>OY997262.1:363821229-373383729 GCA_963921465.1 Triticum timopheevii
GAAGAACGAAGAAGAAGAAGAAGAAGAAGAAGGAGGAGGAGAAGAAGAAGAAGAAGGAGGAGGAGAAGAAGAAGAGGAAGAAGAAGGAGTGGAAGAGTAAGAAGAGGAAGAGGAAGAGGAAGAAGAAGAGAAGAAGAAGAAGAAGAAGAAGAAGAGAAGAAGAAGAAGAAGAAGAGGAGAAGAAGAGTAGGAAGAAGAAGAAGAGGAAGAGGAGAAAAAAAACTATATAAAGCAAAATATTCACAAAGAAACTAAATACAGCAAAAATACTATTCAGAATAATAATAGAAGAAAAAAAATAAAGCCAGAAAAGGAATAACTATATAAAAAAATTACTCAAAAATAAATAGAAGAAAATAAATAATGCAAAAAAGAAAAAAATTATATAAAGCAAAAAATATTCACAAAGAAACTAAATACAGGAAAAAAACTACTCAGAAATAAATAGAAGAAAAAAATAAAGCATAAAAGAAATAACTATATAAAAAATTACTCAAAAATAAATAGAAGAAAATGAATACTATTCAGAAATAAATAGAAGAAAAAAATAAAACAGAAAAGGAATAACTACATAAAAAATTACTCAAAAATAAATAGAAGAAAATAAATAATGCAGAAAAGAAAAAAAAATATATATAAAGCAAAAATATTCACAAAGAAACTAAATACAGCAGAAAAAACTACTCAGAAATAAATAGGAGAAAAAAATAAAGAAGAAAAGAAATAACTATATAAAAAAATTCTCAAAAATAATAGAAGAAAATAAATAATGCAGAAAATAAAAAAATAAAAAAAAATGTTGGGGCGCTGCCCGATGGGCCTGCCAGACCTTGGGTGTGCAAATACATGCCCAGTAGGGCCAGTAGGCTCACAGGGCGGCGCGCCCTAGTTAGGCCCAGTAGCCTGCTATATAGAGGAGTTCGAAAGGGCAGCCGCGGCTGGGATTATAAACCAGTGCGGCTGCCCCTTCGCTCGGCGAGGTGGGACTAAAATTAGCGCACTGCGGGGTGGCAGCGCATAACCATTAGTACCGGTTGGTGGCTCCAACCGGTACTAATGTGTCGCCCTCTAGTACTAGTTGGAGCCACCAACCGGTACTAAAGGCCTCGTTTCCCGCCGCTTGGGCTGGCCAAAATTGGCCTTTAGTACCGGTTTGTTGCTCCAACCGGTACTAAAGGCCCCTCCTATATATTATGGCACTTACGAAAATTCAGTTATCGTCGCGACTTTGTTCCACTTCTCGCGGCGCGCGAGTCTCGATCTTGACGACGCCGACGCCGGCCGCGCCGCCGTGCCGTCGCCCTCGCTGCCCCCGCCTCCCGTCGTCGTCGCCGCCGAGCGCCCCACGCCGCCCGTCGTCGTCGCCGCGCGCCCCCGTCGCCCGTCGTCGCCGCCGCCCCCACCGCGCCGTCCTCGTCGCCGTCCCTGGCCGCCGCCGGCCCGTCTCGTCGCCGTCCCCGGCCCCCGCCACCTGTCGTCGCTGCCCCCGCCGCCCGTACACGCCCGGCCGCTCCATACACACACACACGCATACACACATACACGCACACACACACTACACACACACATGCATACACACGAACACACACACACACACACATACACACAAACACACTACACACACACATACACACTACATGTACCACTATACATGTACGTACACACATATACACACACACTACACATACACATATATATTTTTACTTATTTTCTGTTTTCTAATGTTTAGATGAATTAGCTAGAACTATCTAGTTTATTTTTCGAATGTTAGAAATCTTATGTTAGATGAATTAGAAATATGTTAATGTTTAGTTGAACTAGTTGAATTAATATGTAGATCGAACTAGTTTATTTTAGTAAATGCTTAGTTGAACTAGTTGAATGAATATAATAACTAGTTTATTTTTAGCAAATGCTTAGTTGAACTAGTTGAATTAATATATAGAACTAGTTTATTTTTAGTAAATGCTTAGTTGAACTTGTTGAATTAATATATAGAACTAGTTTATTTTTAGTAAATACTTAGGTTCAACTAGTTGAATTAATATAACTAGTTTATTTTTAGTAAATGCTTAGTTGAACTAGTTGAATTAATATATAGAACTAGTTTATTTTTAGTAAATGCTTAGTTGAACTAGTTGAATTAATATAACTAGTTTATTTTTAGTAAATGCTTAGTTGAACTAGTTGAATTAATATATAGAATTAGTTTATTTTTAGTAAATGCTTAGTTGAACTAGTTGAATTAATATATAGAACTAGTTTATTTTTAGTAAATGCTTAGTTGAACTTGTTGAATTAATATATAGAACTAGTTTATTTTTAGTAAATGCTTAGTTGAACTAGTTGAATTAATATAACTAGTTTATTTTTAGTAAATGCTTAGTTGAACTAGTTGTATTAATATATAGAACTAGTTTATTTTTAGTATATGCTTACTTTGAACTAGTTGAATTAATATAACTAGTTTATTTTAAGTAAATGTTTAGTTGAACTAGTTGAATTAATATATATATAGAACTAGTTTATTTTTAGTAAATGCTTTGAACTAATTGAATTAATATAACTAGTTTATTTTTAGTAAATGCTTAGTTGAATTAATAGAAGTAGTTGAATTAATTTAATTAGTAAGCGTTTAGTGTTTCGCCTAATATGAACATAGGAAATGTCGTCTGACGACGGAAAAAATTTCATTATGTGCGAATACTGTGAAGACCAGCGCGGCCAGTGCGACAGAAATTTCCTTATTGATGGTAGGCGATTCAGCATCAAGCTGGATGAGACTTTCGAATTCGATACTGTAAGTCACAACAACAAGTCTGTTTTCGTAATTAAGCACGACTTATATATGCTTCATTTGCCTGACTTATAATTTTTAATTTTCACTATTCTACTAGCGCATCCCCTGCCATGCAAGAATTTTTGTCTTGGTTAAGATAGGTTTCAAAGATATGGAAACTATGGAGGTAAAGAGAGCTTACCTGAAAACTGAGCATGATGGTTATACTTTCAACGTCAAAGTATACAATGCACACACGTACACCTATTTTGAATGCAAAACTTGGCAAGCACTATGCAAGGCTTATGCATTTGAGCCTGGTATGGTTATCACCTTTGATATTCGACCGGAAGATGATATTGAAGGTAATAGAGACATATCGGTCGATGTGCAAACGCCTCCAATTCTACCATTATGTGAGTTCTTCTCAACTATATTTTTGTCTTTGATATTGCTTATTCAAAAATAACTGACAACTAATTTCTATTGACAGCTTATCTCCATTCAACCAAACATGTCCGGCGCTTGGTAGACAGGACCTACTACTGCCCCGGAGCTGAACTAAACTGTGAGGAGATAAGTCATTATGTTTCATGGCTTGAGGATCTTCATACTGTCAAGACAAATTTTCTTCCTGCACTTAGAAATGTTAGTACTCAAAACGTGCGACCAATAGTGATGGTATTAAACTACGGTCACATCTATTTAGGAATGATGGTAAGATATTTACTATTTGTCCTCAGTGCATATTTTGCATACATATTTTGCATACATCTATTTAGGAATGATGTTCAACAGGGACTCCCGATGACAGTTGTGCCTCAGGGGATCGAGACTAAAGGTCAGATGTCAATTGTTAGCTTACGGCCAAGATATCCTGCATTGCACATGAATGCATTCAGGATTTCTAGAAGCGATGAATGCTTAATAGTGAAAGATTGGAGGAAAATTGTTAATGATCGCAGAGAAGTACTAGGGGGCAGCAATGAGAAGCGCAGCCCACGATTAGGAGACAGGTTCATCGGCATGCTCCAGTATGATCAATCAGGAGAGCTATACATGTTCTATGCTATTTTACCAGAGAGAGAGTAGCTAGCAGGAGTGATTTAGCTAGTTCTTCATGCTGCTCTTAATTAGTACTTGTCCTTTCATGTCCGTGTTCTTCGTTCTGAACTTAAGTGATTTGCTTTTGTGGTGTTATATATGAACGCTTATAATATCATGACAATCATGTTGAACTCGATGATATTTTTTTGCTTCTGGTACAAGTGAATATGTTTCTTCTTTAAGCTAGTAGTGCTGGTGGTGATTAGATAGCTAGTTAATTATTATATCATTTAATGAAAGAAACCGCAGGTTAGTTTCAGCTGGATGGATCCTACCTAAGTGATCAAGTATATGCCATATCCGTATATATTATAGTTGATCAAGTATAATATGGATATGGCATATACTCTAGCTAGCTAGTAGAGATATCCAATAATGCATCCAGTCGAAACTAATCCGCGGTACTTTCATCTAATGATATAACAACTCATTATAATGTAAAACAACCACTAAATTAAATTGAAAACACAAAATTAAAGAAAAATTAAAAAAACACCCAAACATTTAGTGCCGGTTGGTGTTACCAACCTGTACTAATGCCCTACACGCAAACGGGCCTGGCTCCTGCCACATGGTGGCACTTTAGCGCCGGTTCATGACGAACCGGTACTAAAGGGAGGGGACCTTTAGTCCCCACTCTTTAGTGCCGGTTGGTGAACCGGCACTAAAGCCCGTCACGAACCGACACTAAAGGCCGTTTCTGTACTAGTGCATAGATCAAGTTTAATCCGCTTCCGCCGTCCATGAGTACTTTAGTGAGCCGAAAGCCATCAACAATTGGGCTAAGGACCAAAGCGGCAGGTGCCCGGACTGTCTAAAATTGAGGTTCATCACTGGCACTGAAAGTTATAGCAATGTCATTCCACAGATTTATTTTTGTGACGTGGCATATTTCAGCGAGATTTCGATGAGCTCTCTTGTGCCTATTATTTGAGGCAAAAGTCTCAAAGACGGTCAATACCGCATTGTTGTCTTCGGCGGGACGTTGCTCTGCTTTATTTACAAGAAGATCCTCGCCGCTTTTTGCTACCTGTCGGAGTATCCAACATGCTCTAAGGCTATGCGTTGGCGTAGTATCCGGCGTGCTATGAATTTTGCATGGCCCATTGAGCCATTCTTCCAATACGGTTCCACGTCCTGGAGTGGGCTTTGGCTTTTTGGGAATTGGACCAGGTAACTTACGAGAGTTTGCCATTTTAGCTCGGAGGAAGGGTTTAGTGAGAGTCGGATTATCCCAAAAGTCTGTTTGGGTTTTCCAGGTACTTTCCATCGCACAGTACTTCTGTACTATGGCTGCTAAGTCGGCAGAGTGTACTATGTAACGGCGAGTTATAGCATTAAGGATCCCTTTGCTAGTGCAATTTTTGCAAAAAAGTGAGATTCCGTCCTCCTCGCGACAGTCCTTGACCTTGTTTATCACAAGGAGGAATCTGGCCCAGTAGCGATGTACTGTCTCTTGTCGCTCTTGTCTGATATGGGAGAGATGGCTTAAGTCCGGGTTGGTGGGCGTAGTTGAATCTGGATTCTGATCCGATCTAACGCCTAGGGGCAGAGGAGCTTCTGGGCTTGACAGCTCAGGCTCCGGGGTGTTGCCTGATTTTTTTGGCCCATTGCCCGATTCTAAGTTCGGGGTCTGGGTCGTGTCCTCCCGCGAACGGGTATCCGGCTCAGAGAGCTCGGTGATCCGGACATAGTTCATCCTCAAAATAGAGGGATAATCCATGTGTCGCTCTTCCACTACCGCTATCTCGTGGGTGACCGGTGGGGATTTAATATCCCTTTGATCGGGTTTAGGCCCAATCCGATCATTGTCTGTAGCGACTCCCAAAGTGGCAATGCGACCCAAGAGCTCATTAAGGGAGGCGAGCTCCATTGGATCCATCTGTTCAGCGAGTTCCGAATTGACGTGGAGGCTGTTTTTGACGACCCGAGAGGTCATCGTCAGCGCGGAAGCCGATCAGGCGGCCATGACAAAGCCGCTTAGTCGGATAGTCTGGCCTACCACCAGTGCTCCCCTAGAGGTGATGTTGTCCTTGACAACGAGATGGGCCATCAAGCCTTGTAGTGACGACACAGAGGAACTCTCAATTAAAGCACCAATGTCGGTGTCAAAACCGGTGGATCTCGGGTAGGGGGTCCCGATTTGTGCGTCTAAGGCTAATGGTAACAGGAGGCAAGGGACGCAAGGTTTGACCCAGGTTCGAGCCCTCTCGATGGAGGTAAAACCCTACTTCCCGCTTGATTGATCTTGATGATATGAGTATTACAAGAGTTGATCTACCACGAGATCGCAGAGGCTAAACCCTAGAAGCTAGCCTATGATGATTATGATTGTCCCTATACGGACCAAACCCTTCGGTTTATATAGACACTGGAGGGGGCTAGGGTTTACATAGAGTCCGTTACAAAGAAGGAGATCTAATATCCGGATTGCCAAGCTTATCTTCCACACAAAGGAGAGTCCTATCCGGACACGGGACGAAGTCTTGAGTCTTGTATCTTCATGGTCTATCAGTCCGGCCAAAGTATATAGGCCGGCTGTCCGGATACCCCCTAATCCAGGACTCCCTCAGGAGGCTGCCTACCTGATTCCGGAGCCATATCAGTCTCTGGAATTGTATCCGGCTAGGGGCCGAATTCGAGATAACCCCCGCCGTGATGTCCATGGGAGCCTTTTCTCCCGTGTGTCCGGCCCTTGAAGTTTGACCTCCTGGCGCTGCCTTGACGATCTTTTCCCCCCTCCTTGACCTGGGTCCCTCTGGGACGATACCTCGGTGTCGTTCACATGTTTTGGGGAAGGGGCCTTCGGGGGTGTCCCGCTGTACATAGCATCCGAGCCCAGTAAATCCTCTAATGAGGATTGTTCGGTGAGGGACCTCACCGGACTGTAAAAAAGGGGGTGTGGCTGAATGATTAAACGTCATACGATAGTGAGTCTGGATGCATAACGTGTCCAGGTTTTATGTACTCACGACCTCACCAGGGGCTGGGCCATGGGATCCCACTCCGGGCTACTGTCGGTAGCGGCGGTGGACTCCTCTGGAAGGGGAGTTTTTCCCTTCTTAGGCGACTCGGCCTCCAAGGGTGTGGAGGCCGTCCTTTTCTTTCTCCCCCCACTGGGGGGGATTGGTTTTCCTCCTCTCCTCATCCTCTATGGAGGAAGAGCGGGCTTCGGAGTCTTCGGATATTGTGTCCGAAGTTTCGCGACGATGAAGGCTGCCCCTGGTCTCTTTGGCCTTCGTCTCGGCCTTTTTTTCGGCGCCTTGTAAGGCGCCGGGACCAGCATCTTCGTCGGAAGTGGGCCGGCTGGTTGTTCTGGCAGTTGGGCCGGACAGTAGATCCTCCACGCCTTCTTCGTCCAGCCCTAGGAGAGTTGTGGAAAACACACTAAGCATTTCCCTTGGATTATGTGAATAAAACGTATGACTTGCCAACATACAATGGCTTACCGAACTTGCAGGACGGGATAGTTGGTACCCGCGGTCCTCTTAGTCCGGCCACGATTTGCCAGACTTAAGGAGCACCTTCCAGATGTCCTTGTGCGATGAGCCAAAGAACTCTAGCAGGGTCTGGTGCTTGGCCGGGTCGAATTCCCATAAATTGTAGGCCTTGTGTTGACAAGGGAGAATCCGGCGAATTAACATCACCTGGACTACATTAACAAGTTTGATATTCTTGTCTTCCATATCCTTGACGCGCGTCTGGAGCACCGACAACTTGTCGAGGGAGGACCAGTTCAGGCCCTTCTTGGGCCAGGACATAAGCCGCAGGTGAGCTCCGGATCGGAATTCGGGAGATGCGGCCCAGTTCGTGCCATGCGGCTCAATGACGTAGAACCACTTCTGTTGCCACCCTTTGACGGAATCATTGAAAGTACCTAATGGCCATGTGACGTTGGGCATCTTGCTCACTAGGGCACCTCCGCACTCAGCGTGCTCGCCTCTCACTATGTTGGGCTTCACATTAAAAATCTTCAGCCATAAGCCAAAGTGTGGCGAGATGCGGAGAAAGGCCTCGCACACGATGATGAATGTCTAGATGTTGAGGAAGGAATTGGGGGATACATCATGAAAATCGATCCCATAGTAATACATGATGCCGCGAACGAATGGGTGGAGGGGAAACCCTAGCCCACGGACAAAGTGAGGGAGGAATACAACCTGTCGGATGTTGGGTTCCGGCAGACCCTTAAGGTTCAAACTCTGGGGTGCGCGCGAAGATCTTCCCCCTACCTATCCGCGTCTGATCGCCTCGCGAGAATCTAAGCTAAACGATGAACAACTCGAGGGACACAAGATTTATACTGGTTCGGGCCACCATTGTGGTGTAATACCCTACTCCAGTGTGTGGTGTGGTGGATTGCCTCAGGGGCAGATAATGAACAGTACAGGGAAGAACTGCCTCGCAAGAGGTGTTCTTGAGCTGATGTGGTGCTCTACTTGTTCTGGTCCTCCCCTGGTCCGATGCTTATCCATGAGATGGCCATCCCTATTTGTAGAGGCCCTGGTCCTCTTCCCAAATATTGAGCGGGAAGGGCGCCAACAACGGCCATTTTGAAGGGGAACATCTAGTACAAGTTATCTTGACTAAAGTTGGTCTTCGGCTGCCAAAGGCACTGTTGATGACGCTGTCTTGGGCTCAACGGTGACCTCCATCCTGCCACTCTGCTGGTCTTGGTCTCGTTGCACTGAAATGGCAACCTTTGCCTGATGCCTCCGTACTCCACGCCTGTGCTTGCCCCCTTTGCACCAAACAAGAAACAAGGACACTGCGCAGGCCGGCGCCCGCCTGGCGCCCACCTGGTCTCGATCATCATGGCTTGCATCATGGGCACCTCGCGAGGTACCCTTGCCTTGATCTCTCTGCCTCCTCGCGAGCCTGCCCGGCGAGGCCGCTCCTGAGGAAGCCTTGCGTCGTCCGCCCCGAGAGGCTTGGCCCCTCGCGAGGGTCTTGAATTTGCGCTGATGAAGATGGGTCGTACTGGGCTACCGCTCAAGTCACGCTATAGGCCGCAGGCAAGCAAGTCTGGGGACCCTCATTCCTAGAACGCCGACAGTAGCCCCCGGGCCCAAGGCGCGCTCGGACTTGGCTTAGTAGAGAAGCAAAGGGGCAAGTGCGGAGCGCCGCGGGCCCCAACAGCCTGCGGCCTTGGGCGCCGCGTGGCGGTTGATTGGACGTGGGCGCCCACGCTTCCCCATTCTGCCTCGGCAACTGCCCGACTGACAAAAATGCTGGCCTGGGGTTAGCCTTACTTTCATTACTCTCATCCGCCTTGCTTCAGATCCCCTTTCTTGCTCTTCACCCTCCTGCTTCCGAAATCTCCAGATTCGCCGTAGCCTTTCTCCTCCGGCGAGCAATGGCACCCCGCAAGACTGCGGCCGGAGCTGCATCGGCCTGGTACTCGCCGGCTCTGGGTTCTCCCAATGTGTCGGAGAAGAATCTCGCCCTCACGCGCCAGATGGCGGTGGCGCGGAGCAACAAGATGGGGGAGACCACACTCCGGCCTGGTACCGCCCGGCCAGGGGACAAGTGGAGCACCTTCTACCACATCTTCATGAGCGTCGTCATCGCCGGTCTGGTGCCCCCTTTCTCTGAGTTCTTCCTTGCTGTCCTTCGCCAGTATCAGTTGCATGCTCTGCATATCCACCCCAACTCCGTTCTCCTCCTGTCGATATTCGCCTACTACTATGAGGCGAACGTCGGGGTGGTGCCCTCTGTGGCCTTGTTGCGCCACTTCTTCTCCCTCCGGGTCACTGGCGCCAATACCTCGGCGTGCCCGAGCTTTATCGCGTACTCCAAGTCCAACGCCATCTCAAAGGCCGGGAAGAGGGCCGACGGCTTCCGGAGCAAGTGGGTCATGGTGGACGCCGGGTGCAACAACCCCCTGCTGGAGCTGGCCATAGAGCAGCCCGAGGCCGTTGAGGCGTGGTCCCGCACAAAGCTCGACGATCGGCGGGTGAAGCTGGTGCTGGAGAAGATGAACGCTGAACTGAGGCCGGGCAATCTGAGGGCGGCGAAACTGACCGGGGCCTATCTCTTGAGGGAGTTCCTGTCGCACCGGGTGGCCCCTCTTCAGGTGCACTCGTGCCCACTATGGAGGCTCGAGGATGCGGACGCCGTCCTCCTCCTGAGTCCGGATGCCCTGAATGACGAGGATCTGACCGCAGCCCTCCTCTTCTTGGCCGGAGAGGATGTGGCAGGCCCGGAGGATGCTCCGGTCCCCTTGTTCCTTCGCGATGACTGGGAACAGGTGGTGGACACCATGCCCACCTTCGACGGGGTCAGTCTGGTGCTAGCGGAGGCCCCTGTGGGCCAGGCAGCGATGGCAACGGTGGACTTGTCCTCTGATGACTCCGGCGGGGGATAGGAGGAAGATGACGAAGAGGATGAGGAGCATGATTCGGAGGCGACCTTTGAGTGGATGGGGGGGGACTTCCCCTGGTGCAGGTCCAGCGCCCTCCGCTCCATGCCTGATGACGACGAGGCCGGCGCCAAGCGAGGGGGGAGGACCCGCCCTTGATCCCAAAGAAGGACAGGTCTGGGCTGATCTCCAGAGGGTCTACCCCAGCCCTCGCGTTGGCCGAGGCCAGCTCTAGCCCTTCAGGTGTGCCCTCCTCTGTGGCTGGGCCTCCCAAGGCTGAGCCCCGCAAGAGGCTTTCAGGCTTCAAGCTTGGCCGGAGTCTGTGGGATCCCGCGACAACCGACCAGTAAGTACTCGAACTCCGCCTTGCTCCTCTCTTTTGCCGTCGAGGCCTGACATCTTTTGTTGGGTAGGCTGCCACCCGCGGTGAAGAGGCTGAAGGGAGACGCGGCGACCCCGCTTGGAACGGGCTCATCGGCCGCGGCCACGTCTTCACTCGCGAGGAAGGGAGGCAGTGGGGCCCGCACTTCCCCTGCCCGATCATCCTCGCGAGGCTAGCAGGGACGCTCCGGCGAGGAGACTGCCCCCATGATCCCGCTGACTTTGGAGGCGCCTGGGCTTGATGTTGTCACCGAAGTTGCCAAGGCTCAGGAGGTTTCTGCCTCCCAAGCTGTGATCACACTGCCATCTTCTCCTCCTACTCCGCCGGCTCCCGTCTCCTCTGCCTCCTCTGTCGCCTTGGACCGTGCCGCCGACGAGCTGAGTCAGCTGCGGGATGATCTCTGGGGCGCCGACCCCCGCCTGGTGGCCGGGCGCCTGGAGTTGGTCTCGGGCTGGGTTCGCTCTAACGCCTCCGTCCGAGCGGCGCTGAGCCAGGCTGTGACGGCTTCCGAGGAGGGGAAGCAAGTCACCTCCCAGGCCATAGCTGCTCGCGACGCCGCGTTGAAGGATGCTTCAACTGTTAAGGGCCACTGCAAGACGCTGGAGGGCGAGTTGCAAGGGCTGCGAGATGAGCTTGCCAAGGAGATTCGTGACCGCCAGGTGAAGGAGGAGGAGATGAAGGCTGGGGAGGCTGCTATCAAGGACCGCGACGCCGAACTCTCAGCCGACCGCGGCTGGCTGAGGATGTTGGAGCAGGCGCTGAAGACGGAGAGGGTTGAGCTGGATGCCAAGGCGGAGGTCTTGGCCGAGGACCGCGCGGCCTCCACGCGCTATGAGGAGAGGGCTCGCATGGCTCTGAAAACGCTCTATGAAGAGGGCCCCGAGAAACCGCTGGCCGAAACCAAGGAGGGCCCCACCAAGCTAGTTCCTTTCCTCGTCGAGGCGCTTGCGGAGGTCATGACCGGTGTCAGCCCCATGGCCGAGGTTGAGGCTCACGTCCTTTCCTCCACAGCGCTGACGTGGATCCTCAGCCACGTCTACCTCTGCAACCCTGACGCCAACCTTGACGACCTGCTGGAGCCCATGGACGCCAAGCGCTCCACCGCTGCTGCCGAGGCCGTAAAGGGTCGAGCGGAGGCCTTGCTGGCAAAGTTCCGCGCCTTCAACACCGCGCCCAAGCGAGGCGCTACCGGCTCCGCGGCCTCGAGGGGTGGAGCTGACAAGCGCGACTCCACCACGAGCGGTGGCGTGGCCCAGGGGTGATCTTCTCACGGCCTGTTTCCTGCTTTGATTCCTGCAACATGCACATGCCTCGTGAAGGCGTTTAAATTTGTGTCCGGTATTGTGAGAACAATCTATGGTCTGTAATATTTTCTTCTAGGTTTGCTAGATTTTGCGGTTTCCTTCCTATTTGCTTGTGTTCTATGTCGGCAGGGCCCGGTCTCGCGTATACCTCAGCTGTCGTTAGCCCCGACTGGATCACCAGGACGGGACTAAGGAGTGAGGGGCAACGTGGCAAGTTAGGCTCCTGAGTCGCAATGCTCAAGAGTCCCCCTTGATGCGCAAACAGCAAATAGGGAGGGGGTGGAAGAGAGGATTTGTCGTTCTATGTCGGCAGGGCCCGGCCCCGCACATACCTCGACCGCCGTTAGCCTTTCGGAACTAACGAGTGAGGAGCTACGTGACCAGTTAGGCTCCTGAGTCGCGATGCTCAGGAGTCCCCCTTGACGCGCAAACGGGTCTTCGTACCTTGGCTCCACTCGGGGAGGGGTGTGCGACGGCCAGGTCTGAGGGACCTGGGTGGGTGGCGTGTGCTCGGGCGTGGCCCGGGCGTGGCCCTCGTGCCCAGCCCCCTCGCGCAGTGCTCCCGAGGGGAGGCATTGTGATGAGGCCATACACTAAGCTCTGGGCTCCCTGAGGTTGATACAGCCGTGGGCTGCCCTCAGTTGTTTATCACTAGCGCGGAGCATAGCGCTTCCGTATGTGTATGGGCATAGCCACTCCTCGGCAGTGTTGTCAGCTAGCGTGGAGCATGGTGCTACCACTGGTACATGGGAGGGGGGCTCCCCTTCAAGAGGAGCCCCCGGGGTGTGTACAGCCCCTCCCTGGCACGTGGTCGGCACGGTAGGGCTAGGAGAGGTGTATCTGGGCACCCGTGAGCCAGCGCGGGACTCACGAGGCCCTACCTCGAGGCAGGTTGCGCCTGGCTTCGGGCCTTTGACGGTGGTACGTCCCTGCAAGATGGTAAAAATGCAAATGATCTACGTCCTCAGGTCCCAGCCCTTGAGCGAGCTCAACCCCCACTGGTATGCCAGGTCGCGATGTCGTGAGAAAGGCCAGGGGGTGAGGGCTAGAGAGCCAGTAAGAGCTCCTGAGTCGAGATGCTCAGGCGCCCGCTTTTAACGTGCACGCGCTTTGCATGAGGGAGGAGAGGCCCGTGGTAGGCAACGGACGATAATCATAAGTAGGTTAAGCATGAAGAAACAAATCAACTTGGATAGATGCAAAGAAAGGCGCACACCGCTGGGTCAGGCCCAAGTGGCTTGGGGATGATGCAGCCCGAGGGGCGCGCCCAACAAGGTAAGCTGAAGACATAAGCAAAATAGATACATGTCGCAGGGATAGACCCACGCGACCTGGGAATGATGCAGCCCTGAGGGTGCTCCCAGCTGAAACGGAACTTGAGAGAAGTCACCTGATACCATAGCAGAGCGAGTGTCGGAGTAGCTGTTGGTTCATGGTGAGGAAGCCGATCGTCACGAGCCCTCGGGGCTCCGAGCCTATGGAGGCTCGGGAGGTCCGGGCGGCTCAACGAGATCCATCTCCGTTTCCTCCAGGAGCGCGTGGTGCTTGGCCACCTGAGCTTCCAGAATGCTCCTTATTAGGCACTGGTGAGCAGCAGGCACGTTCGACAGGCCGAAGGGCATGCGAACGTAGCTGTGAGGTGGACCCTCGCAACGTCCCACGCGCGAAGGCCAGAAGTGCTCTTGCGATGCGATTCGATTGAGCCCTGGGTAGTCGATGCAGACGCGCAGCCCGCCATCCTTGAGGGTTGGGCCCTCCTTGCCTTACGCCTTCCTGAGGGAAACGTGCTGTGAAGCACGCCTCCAAGTGGTACCCAACCACCTCCCTCGTCATCTTGGCAAGGTTAGTCGCTCCCCAGGAGAGAGCCCCCGAGCCTTACCCGAGGAGGACGCCGGGCGCGCCTCCCTATGCAACGGAGAGTGGCGCCCCTTGGATGGGCGCATGTCCAGATGTGGCACCTCTGGAGGTGCCTGCCTCCTGAGGCCTTGAGTCAGGTGATGTCTTCTTCTTCTTGGGGGTTGCTTTAGGAAGGTTTCCACCCTTGCTGTCCGGGTCCTCGATTGACGCAGCTTGGAAGGCGCGCTCGAGAGAGCACACCGCATCCTTCTCTTCACAAGGGACCGTGATGACTCTGCCACTTCCAGGCATCTTGAGGACGTTGTAGCCATGGTGAGTCACTGCCATTAACTTGGCCAAGGTGGGATACCCGAGGATGGCATTGTATGGTAGGCGAATGTTGTCGGCGTTCTGGGAACGGGGGTCCCCAGACTTGCCTCCCTGCGGCGTGCGGCGTGGCTCGAAAGAAGGCCCAGCACAGCCCATCTTCATCTAACAAGCTCAAGACCCTCACGAGGGGTCGAGCCTCGCGGGGTGGACGGCAAGGAGCTTCCTCAGGCACGGCCTCGTCAGGCTGGCTCATGAGGAGGTGGAGAGTTCAAGGCAGGGTACCTCGCGAGGTGCCCATGACGCAAGCCATGACGACCAAGGGCACCAGTCGGGCACCAGTCCGCGCAGTGTCCTTCTTTCCTCTTTGGTGCAAAGGGGGCAAGCGTAGGCGAGGGCATCAAGCAAAGGCATCCATTTCGGTGCAACAAGACCAAGACTAGCCCAACGGCAGGGAAGAAGTCATTGTGGAGCCCAAGCAGGCGTCACCACCTGAGCCTTTCACAGGCGAGGACCAACTTTAGTCAGGATAAGTGTACCCGCTGTTCCCGCTCAATATTTGGGAAGAGGCCCAGGGCCTTTGCCTATAAATAGGACTAGCCACCCCCGGGGGAGGGGCATCTAGAGGACACGCAGGCATCGAGCATCTAGCATCGAGAATCCAAGAGCTAGACCCAAGTAGCACCGGCCAAGAACAGACCCTCGCGAGGCTGTTCTTCCTTGTATTGTTCATCATCTGCCCAGGAGGCAATCCACCACACCACACACTGGGGTAGGGTATTACACCATAATGGTGGCATGAACCAGTATAAATCTTGTGTCTCTCGTGTTGCTCTGTTTGGTAGTTTAGATCCTAAGCGATTCGGCGAGGAGCAAGCCGGTAGAGGGTAGAATCTCCGCGCGCACCCCAGTGTTCGAACCTCAAGGGTCTGCCGGAACCCGGAATCCGACATTTGGCGTGCCAGGTAGGGGAGCGCCGGGATCCACCTTCCGCCGCTCCGCGTCCCGCCGCATCGTCATCACCATGTCCGGCGACCAGGCGGGCAACCCTGATCCCTCGGCGGCATGGCCCGCCCGCAGAGAGCCGCTCGCCCCGGGCAACCCCATGCCCCAGGCAGCTCGCGGTCCGCAGGGCGCTGCGGGCCGCGGGTGATGCGGACAGGCCTCGACAGCTCTAACACCGCGACAGACGTGGTCGGCGGCAAGGGCCTCCAACCACGCCGCGGCCACGGCGCCGTACACCAGCCGGGAGCAGGCGAACTCAAGGGCCGCACTCACGGTGGCCCGAGAGCTGCTGCAGTGCAGGCTAATGGAGGGCGGCCGCGACGTGTTGCCAGAGCGGGTGGCGGAGCTCCTGGGCTATGCCGCCTCGGGGGCTCACCCCTTCTGCACCCAGCTCTCGCCCCAGGTTCAGGGCGGCCCGCCCGGGGGCCCCGCGTGCACCCGCAGACTCCACGGCTATCCCAACACTAGCGAAGCTGTCGGCACCGAACCAGCGGCAACACTGACTCCGCTCCCCGCCAGCGAAGAAGGACTCGTCGCGACCCACGGCCCCAGCGGGCCGCCGCGCTACCACCCCCAGGTAGGCGCATCAGTTAGAGCTGTATGGCACGTGGAGCCCTATGGCGCGGCCTTCGGGATAACGGCCCCAGAAGAGTACGTGCCCCACATGATCGATCAAGGGCACCCGCGCGAAGGCGAACAGGGCTCACTCCTCAGCCCGAGTTGGGGGGACGAGGAGCCAGAAGCTGAGCTCTTCCAGGAACCCAGGGACGGCCCCACCGGCCACGCTGGAAGCGACGATTATCGGGTACCACTAATCCCTCAGGAGCTGGCATACACTAATCATGGGTCACAGGAGGTGCAGGTCGCCACGACGAGCAGCTGCCCCGCTCCAGCGGCCTCTTACCCCTCAGGGGGAGGGCGTCGGGGGCTGCAGGAGAGGGGTCAAGATCTGACATCACCACCGCGGCGTTCGGAGCAGGGCGTTCCCAGGAGGTAGGCCCTCCGCTAGGGAGGCGCCTCAGGGCCTTCCCCCGGCGGAGGACCCGTGGTCGTCGGGGGAACCACTGGCGACCGCTCTACCCCATCGGAGGCGTCCTGGTTTTCGGTTGTCGTTGATGGCACTAGAGTGTGGCGCAAGGCGGGGCCCTCGTCAGGCGATATGAAGCAAGGACGGTACCTGTGAAGAAGGCCCAGTGCCTGTGAAGCTCGCCGCCCCGTGACACTCTCACGTAATAATGAGTGGGGATGTACACGCCCCGGAGTTTCAGGGGTGCCGGCCTCAGGCCCTGGGGCTCCCTCCCATGCCCAGTGGCAGCACTTAGCTCCGCGCTGGTGAGAAGACGTCCAAGACTAGACTAGGTGCCGGACGCGGCCTTTTTCTGCTTTCATTGCTTTTCTCTTGGTTGTTGCTTTCCCCTGCTGGATTTAAGTTGGACTTGAACTTGAGATTTGTGTGTGTTTGGGGAAGGGGTGCTTAGGCTCATTCGAGCAAATTCTTGCGTTTTGGTTACGACCTCACCTCAGCTGCCTCCCCTCGCGAGCCCCTCGTGAGCCGGGTCTGGCCTGGCCCGCGTGCAGCCCAGACTGTCGCCGACATACCCTCTCACAAGGTTTTTCACTGCAGATCCCACGGATTCAATAAAGAGGCATGCGAGGCGCCACGGCCTCCGACAAGGTATCTCAGGGCCCGCTCGGGATAAAGGTAAACTAGCCAGCCGTCTCGTCACATGGTCAACCACTTGGCACGGGCATGCAAGTGAAGTAACATTCTCTAGTACGCTGAACATAAGTTTTACACGAGGGGCACCCCCTCCCAAAATGCTCTTACAACCATCGGGACAAAAGCCTGAGTTCTATTCATGCAGGATAAGGAAACAGGAACGGCGCGATGTCAATTAGATAAATCCCCCAATGCATCCTCAGGAGCGCCGCCTGAGCTGTCGCTGGCGTCGCTGGCCTCACCATTGCCCCCTGCGTTGTCGCCGGCGGCATCAGGACCGTTCACCATGCCGCCCTCGTCGGCGGCCATAATCACGCCATCATTGTCTGAAGCGAAGGCCCTGACAAGGGCGTCCACGTTGTCTTCCAC
Organism: Triticum timopheevii; assembly: GCA_963921465.1. NCBI lineage: Eukaryota > Viridiplantae > Streptophyta > Magnoliopsida > Poales > Poaceae > Triticum > Triticum timopheevii. The sequence continues at coordinate 363,838,420 of OY997262.1, forward strand.
CCAATACGCCAGGTCGTCTCGGACGGCCTGGGGGACTGGGGCGATGGCAGTGTCAATGTCAAAATGAGGATCCATATTCCGGAGATGGCTGAAGACGCGGGAAAAGGCGCGCCCGAGTAGGGCTCGGCTCCTCTCCTCCACCAACCTATTGGCACAAACCGACCACGCCTCCAGCTGCGTCATGATGTCGGTGAAGAACTGAAGTTTGCTGGCGTAGTTAATGGCACGCAGCTCGCCGACGGCCACCTCGCAGATGTTACCCAAGTCCGTGTTGGCCCTCTCTCGAAGCGTGGTGAGCATGGGGGCGTGCTCATGCTCCAAGAGCCGCCGCTGACGCATCTTGTCCGCGTTCTGGCAAGCGACGGTCTCAGCCTCAACCACATGTTGACGAAGAAGAAGCACCTCGGCATGGGAAGTAGCTGACTCCCACTGCGCCGCCTCAAGTGCGACCCGCAAGGCATCAGCCCGCCGTGTTGCTTCCTCCAGTCTGGCCCTGAGGGCGTTGGTCCTACCTTCGGCCTCGGTCCGGACCAACTCCAGCCTCTCCATGAACTCGCGCTCGAGGTTCAGGCGCGCCGTCGCCACCCGACGTCCGACCTCCTCCGAGGCGTGGGTCTCCCGCGCAGCGACATCGTCCTCCGCCCGTGTCACCAAGCACTCCCTCGTCTCCAGGTGCTCGTGCTCGCGCGCGCGTTCAGTGGCTTCCAGCATCAGCGCCTCCTCACGCTTCTGGAGCTCCACAGGGTCACCGGAAACCACCTTCATCGACACAAAGGGCCGCCTCACGCAGCTCCCCCTGCTCCTCCAGTGAGCGGCACCGGGCCAGGAGTTCCCGTGACCGCTCCTCCGTGGCCTCTCATCGCCGGTCAGCTTCCCGGGCATCTTCGACGGCCTGGGAATGGGCCTCCAGAGAGGCCGCGAGCGACGCCTTGGCCTCCTCGTCGTCCAGCTCGCGCCGATGGTGCGCGATGGCGGCAGCCGCCTCCAGCTCGCGCCTCTCCGCAACCAGCCGAAGGCCCTCGGCCTCAAGGCGCGCGTCCTCATCAGCGAGTTCCTCACCAAGCAGGCTCACCGTGTCAGCCGCCCTCTGGAGGAACCCTTGGCGAAGAGCGCGACGCTCCCGGGCGCGCCCAAGTACGTCTTCCACGCCATCATCTGCCCCAAGCAAGCGCGGTGGGGCCCGGATCAGCACACCCCTCTCGTGCAGGGGGCTGGGGGTTGGTGCCCTTGAGATGACCAGGCGCGCCTTGCCGGAGGTCCGACCTAAAGCCAGTCCATTTCCAAGTGAAGAGCGCCGGGAGTACCCCAACCAATCACGGTCCACGGCCAGAGAAGAAGCCCACAGTAGGCTGGCTATGCCACGGGAAGGCTCGCGAAGGAAGGCCGAGGAGAGCGCAGGGTCGCGCTGTGCCTCAGGAAGGTTCACCTCACTAACCGGCCTCACCACAAGGGCCCTACTGCTCGGAATGATCGAAGACGGCAGAAAGGGCGGAGACGAGGGGGATGGCCCCTCATCCACCTCCGCGAGCTCCGGAGGAAGGGCCCTGCGAAGCAACGATCAGGAAAGGCAACAGAAGAATCAGGAGCCAGGAAGGGAGAAGGCTTACTCGTCGATGGCGAAGTACTTCCTACGCTTCAGTAGGCGGCAAGGGTAATCATCGCCCAGGGCCTCCCTTCTCTTCCGGAGGGCCTCAAAGTCCACACGGAAGCGGCCCAAGAGTAAAGCGCAGGGGTCAGTTTGTGACGAAGAGGAAGCGCCGAGCCGACTCGCGTCGGGGGCGTCCGCCTGAGGCACGATGCTGGTCGCCTCGCCCAGAAGAGCGGCTGGGGCCTTAGGGGCCTCAGCCGCAGGCACCGCGGGCGGCCGCTTGCCACCCTCAGCTGTGGCAGGGCGGGCCTCGGGGGCCGCTCCCTCATGAGCGCCGCCCGGTGCTGTCGCCTCAGCGGGAGCACCCTCGGCCTCCGGAGGCTCATGCCTCCCTGCCTCGCCACCTGAGGAAGAACCGCGCTGGACGGCTGCGAGGGCGACCACCACCACTGGGTTCTCGCGAGGCCCCTGGAGGTCAGCAGGTCGCGGCCCCCATTCATCGAAGATGGGCATCTGCCTCACGAAGTCACCCCTGTTCGAGCAGAGGTACATCAAGGCCCCCCTTTGGCGAATGCCACCGGGGGAAGGGTCCCCAGTCAAGACCAAGAGCACCTTCCTCAGTGCTTCAGGTGTCAGGTCCTCTTCCTGGAGCCGCATACGATCCCCACGACCGCTGAAGGCCCACATTCGACGAGAATGGCGCTGGAGAGGGGCGACGCGGCGCAGCAAGAACTCCTTCACCACCTTGGACGCCGTCACGCCAAGCTCCCTCAGGAACTCAAAGTGACGCCAGACGAAGGCGAGCCGGGGGCTCGCGAGTGCCTCCTGGCCCCAGCCTGAGTTGGGGACAGCAGGTGAAGATGGCTCTGTCAGCAGGGGGCTGGGCACCTCTACGTCCACGTACAGCCACCGCTCGCGAAACCCAAGCACGGGCGGAGGAAGACTGAAGTCAATTCCTGAAGCCGCTGTCTCAGGCGCAGCAATGAATCTCACGCACCCCGAACATTGGGTGGGGTCGACAAGGCGCAGAGAGAAGAAGTGGCGCAGCAAGGCAACCCAAGGAAGGATGCCCATCATTGTCTCGCAAACGAAGGCAAATACCGTGAGAAGGGTGATGGACTCAGGACCCAGATGCATCATATGGATCTGATAATGGGAAAGCACGGCGTTGAAGAAATCAAAGAAGGGGGAACCAGTCCCGCCCACAGGGCGTCGGCGAAATACCGGACCTCGGTGGGAATCCTGTCAATGGCGAAGCGGGACGCGGGCCAGGCCGTTGTCCTCCCGCACTCATTGAAGATCGTGGCCAGGGCCGAGCTGACCTTGCCCAGGCCTTCTTGATTGATTATGACTGGCCAATCGACGGCGGGGGCCGACGACGACGACGAGCGAGGCGGCGGCGTGGGCTTCTTCCCTTTTCCCTTCCTCGGCGAGGCCATGACGGCAGAAAGGAAAGGGGGGAGGTTTGAGATTGGATTAGATGTGGGAACTGGAGTTCGAGAGGAGGAAGGTCAGAGAGCGCCTGAGCAGCAGGAAGGGGAGCAGCTGTGTGCGGCTACAAGTCCGCCTAGCAAGGCATAAAAAAGGAGGCGTGGGGGAACAGTGCTGCCCACGTCCAATCAACCGCCATGCGGCGCCCAAGGCCGCAGGCTGTTAGGGCCCGCGACGCTTCGCACTTGCCTTTTCGCCTCTCTGCTCGGCCAAGTTCGGGCGCGCTGTGGGCCCGGGGGCTACTGTCGGCGTTCTGGGAACGGGGGTCCCCAGACTTGCCTGCCTGCGGCCTGCGGCGTGGCTCGAAAGAAGGCCCAGCACATCCCATCTTCATCAAACAAGCTCAAGACCCTCGCGAGGGGCCGAGCCTCGCGGGGCGGACGGCAAGGAGCTTCCTCAGGCACGGCCTCATCAGGCTGGCTCATGAGGAGGCGGAGAGTTCAAGGCAGGGTACCTCGCGAGATGCCCATGACACAAGCCATGACGACCAAGGGCGCCAGTCGGGCAGTGTCCTCCTTTCCTCTTTGGTGCAAAGGGGGCAAGCGCAGGCGAGGGCATCAAGCAAAGGCATCCATTTCGGTGCAACAAGACCAAGACCAGCCCAACGGTAGGGAAGAAGTCATTGTGGAGCCCAAGCAAGCGTCACCACCAGAGCCTTTGACAGGCGAGGACCAACTTTAGTCAGGATAAGTGTACCCGTTGTTCCCCTTCAAAATGGCCAATTGTTGGCGCCCTTCCCGCTCAATATTTGGGAAGAGGCCCAGGGCCTTTGCCTATAAATAGGACTAGCCACCCCGGGGGAGGGGCATCTAGAGGACACGCAGGGATAGAGCATCTAGCATCGAGAATCCAAGAGCTAGACCCAAGTAGCACCGGCCAAGAACAGACCCTCGCGAGGCTGTTCTTCCTTGTATTGTTCATCATCTGCCCAGGAGGCAATCCACCACACCACACACTGGAGTAGGGTATTACACCACAATGGTGGCCTGAACCAGTATAAATCTTGTGTCTCTCGTGTTGCTCTGTTTGGTAGTTTAGATCCTAAGCGATTCAGCGAGGAGCAAGCCGGCAGAGGGTAGAATCTCCGTGCGCACCCCAGTGTTCGAACCTCAAGGGTCTGCCAGAACCCCGAATCCGACAAATGTGGGCGACGTCGAAGTCAATGAGCTTGGTACGGTAGTTCTTGCGCTGCTCAAAGGTGACAGGGAGGCGGACCTGCCCTATCGGGATAGTGGAACCATCAGTGACTCCTGAGAAAGGCTTGGTTGGTTGAAGCTGATCGTATGGCACTTGGAGGTTGTTGAACGTCTCGACGGACATGATGTTGAGCCCTACCTCGCCGTTGATGAGGGTCCTGGTAACTTGCACATTGCCGATGACTGGGGAACAGAGCATCGGGAGGACACCGGATGTTGCCGCGCATTTGAGCTGATCGGCCGAGTTGAACGTGATGGCGCACACGGACCACCTGAGAGGGCGCGTGGCCTCAAGCTTGGGGAGGAATGCATTCACTTCGTGAGCGAACTGCTCGAAGATGCGCTGAGAGGCTGGGGCCCCCAGCCCCTCGTCCTGATGATGATCGTCATTCATTCTTGGTGGTGGTGGTAGAGGAGGAAGCACTGCGTTGCCTTGCGAGCGATCCTCACTAGGATGATCCCTCCTAGCCCCCTCGCGAGGCTGGTCCTGCCAGCGGTCCTCGCGAGGCCATTCACGCCACCCTTGGCGAGGACCACGGTCATCCCATCGTCCTCCACCTCTTCCTCCGCCACGGTCGTATCCCCGATCATTGCGCTTGGGGCTTCGACCGACACGGCCTTCTTGCACAGCCCTGAGCTCTTGGCATTCATTGGTGTTGTGGGTATGGAGATCGTGGTACACACAGTACCGCCGCCCTTGGACGACTCCGGCTGATCCCTGTCGCGCTTCATGTCTGGCTCCGCTGCGAGCACAGCTGCTCCCTTGCGCTTCACATCCTTGGACTTGGCTTTCTTCTCCTCTGGATCTGTAGCCGGGAGCTCGAGAAGGGAAAGGCGTCCCTCCTCAGCCCTTGCGCACTTGGTCGCCAGGTTGAACAACTCCAGAGACGTGCACAGATCTTCGTGGATTGCCAGTTCCTCATTCATCTTGACTTCGCGGATGCTGTTAGAGAATGCCGAGATGATGGCCTCCTCGGTCACCTTGGGAATCTTGAGGTGAGCGCTGTTGAAGCGCTGGATGTACTTCAGCAAGGTCTCTCTGGGCTACTGCTTGATGCGACGCAGGTCACCTATGGCCGGCGGACGGTCGCGAGTGCCCTGAAAGTTGGCGATGAAGCGAGAGCGCATCTCGTCCCAGGAGGAGATCATGCAAAGGGGAAGGTTCAGGAGCCAGGTGCGGGCAACGTCCTTGAGTGCCATGGGAAACCAGTTCGCCATTACCTTTTCATCCCCGTTGGCGGCTTCGATGCCCAGCTCGTAGAGCTATAGGAACTCCGCGGGGTCGACACTGCCGTCGTAGCGAGGAGGCAGGTCAGGTTTGAACGTGCCTGGCCAGGCGACACTATGTAACTCGGTGGTGAAGGCGCGGCAGCCTGTGGTGGCCACTGGAGCTCTCTGCTGATGCGGGGCTTGCTCCTGAGGATTTATGCGCGCCGCTGCCTCGAGCAGCGGGGGGTCTTGACGCGCTAGCGCAGGGATGCGGTCGTGGCGCACCGGTGCCGGGAGCACGTGCGCACCTTCTTGGGGATGAGGGATTTCTTCGCAGCTCCTTTCTTGTCGCGCGGGCGCTGGACGTGGTGGATTCGTCCTGGGGCCGCGCGCCTTGGTGCCAGGGCTCCTTCTTGGGGAGGAGGTGGCGGAGGCGCCTCCTGATCTGCACCACCTGCGCAGGACGGAGGGTGAGGCAGCGAAAGGGATGGCGCAATGGAGCCCCCTGCGGCGCTGACGAGCTCGGTGACGCGGGTGAGCCACTCCTCATAGAGGTTGTCTACGGGACGGTAGTGCAGGAGCTCACGCGCCAGGAGCAACGCGGCGTGCGCGTCCGTGAGGGCGCGACAGGCATGGGACGATGAACCAGCTGGAGTCAGGAATAGGGTGGCGGTGCGGCCTTCCCGCCGCACCGAAGGATGCAGCGACGAGGCCTGCTGCTCGTTCCCCGCCGGGCCGGTGGCGGCGTTGGCGGCAGGCGACGGGGAACGACGAGGACATCCGCCGATGGGAGCCGTCTGGGCGACGCGGGCGGCGAGAGCAGCCCGATGCTCGGCGCGAGCCCGGCGAGCGTCAGCCATGGACACGACGGGTGATCAAATGCGGAACAACGGAAGAAAGATTCCGGCGCACCCCTACCTGGCGCGCCAAATGTCGGCTGTTGGGTTCCGGCAGACCCTTAAGGTTCGAACTCTGGGGTGCACGCGAAGATCTTCCCCCTACCTATCCATGTCTGATCGCCTCATGACAATCTAAGCTAAACGATTAACAACTCGAGGGACACAAGATTTATACTAGTTCGGGCCACCTTTGTGGTGTAATACCCTACTCCAGTGTGTGGTGTGGTGGATTGCCTCAGGGGCAGATGATGATTAGTACAGGGAAGAACTGCCTCGCAAGAGGTGTTCTTGAGCTGATGTGGTGCTCTACTTGTTCTGGTCCTCCCCTGGTCCGATGCCTGTCCATGAGATGGCTAGCCCTATTTATAGAGGCCCTGGTCCTCTTCCCAAATATTGAGCGGGAAGGGTGCCAACAATAGCCATTTTGAAGGGGAACGTCTAGTACAAGTTATCCTGACTAAAGTTGGTCTTCAGCTGCCAAAGGCACTGGTGATGACACTGTCTTGGGCTCCACGGTGACCTCTATCCTGCCGCTCTGCTGGTCTTGGTCTCGTTGCACTGAAATGGCAACCTTTGCCTGATGCCTCGGAACTCCACGCCTGTGCTTGCCCCCTTTGCACCAAAGAGGAAACAAGGACACTGCGCAGGCCGGCGGCCGCCTGGCGCTTGCCTGGTCTCGATCGTCACGGCTTGCGTCACGAGCACCTCGCGAGGTACCCTTGCCTTGATCTCTCCGCCTCCTTGCGAGCCTGCCCGGCGAGGCCGCTCCTGAGGAAGCCTTGCATCGTCCGCCCCGCGAGGCTTGGTCCCTCGCGAGGGTCTTGAGTTTGTGCTGATGAAGGTGGGCCGTACTAGGCCACTGCTCGAGCCACGCCGCAGGCCATAGGCAGGCAAGTCTGGGGACCCCCTTTCATAGAGCGTCGACACAACCCTCTCATGGGGTTCCTGGGTAGGGACGATCTGTCCCGCCGTCGGGAGATGATGGCTAATTTTCTTGGCTAGGTACCCGGCCTCCCGAAGCTTTTTGATATCCTTCTCCCGGATGGTAGAGGCCATCCACTTCCCTCCTGCTCCGGATCCGGACATTTTCGGAGGTCCTTTGTGGGCGGAGAAGATGAATTCCTGGGTGCTGGAGCTCGAGTGAGAGAGAATGGATGAGCAGAGGAAGGAGAAGGCGTGGGTGAAAAAGGGGAGTCCTTATCTCCTTATAAAGGCAGCAGGGATCCTGCGCCTCCTCACTTGCCCGGTAAACTCGTTTATTCCCCAAGCGCTGCGTTGATGGCGCGGTTGGGTTACCCACACCCGTATTGATGAGAATCCCGCAATAAGGGGACATGATCTTTGCTTCGACAAGATGTGCTAATAAACCCGCCTCGCAAGATGTGCAGTAGTAGGTTGAGAAAAATGGTTCGAATAATGATCGGGCCGCAGCGTGATGTCACGCTGTGAAGAAGTTGTCAGTAGATTAGACTTGTGGAATATTGTGCTCTCTACGATGGTATGTGAAATCTGTTTTGCAGAGCCGGACACGATCCTTGTGTTCAACATCTTCTATGGAGCATTCGGAGAAGGAACCCACCTTGCAATGCCGAAGACAATATGCACGCCGGACTCATCGTCATTGAAACCTGGTTCAGGGGCTACTGAGGGAGTCCTGGATTAGGGGGTCCTCGGACAGCCGGACTATGTACTTATGCCGGACTATTGGACTATGAAGATACAAGATTGAAGACTTCATCCCGTGTCCGAGTAGGACTCTCCTGTGCGTGGAAGGCAAGCTTGGCAATTCGGATATGTAGATTTCCTTCTCTGTAACCGGCTCTGTGTAACCCTAGCCCCCTCCGATGTCTATATAAACCAGAGGGTTTAGTCCGTAGGACAAGGATAATCAGAATCATAGGCTAGCTTCTAGGGTTTAGCCTCTACGATCTCGTGGTAGATCAACTCTTGTAGTACTCATATCATCAAGATCAATCAAGCATGAAGTAGGGTATCACCTCCATAGAGAGGGCCCGAACCTAGGTAAACACTGTGTCCCCCGCCTCCTGTTACCATTAGCCTTAGATGCACAGTTCCGGACCCCCTACCCGACACCAACAGCTGGTACTTAAGAAAAATGGCACTTGGCGTATGTGTGTGGATTACACAGACCTTAATAAGGCTTGTCCAGCTAATCCCTTTGATCTTCCCCGTATTGATCATATCATAGATGCTACAACGGGTTGTGAGCATTTGTGTTTCATGGATGCTTATTCTGGATACCATCATATCAAGATGGCAGTCAAAGACCAAGAGAAGACGGCTTTCATCACACCTTTCGGAACTTTCTGCTACGTATCTATGCCTTTTGGGCTTAAGAGTGCCCAGGCAACTTACCTACGTTGCATGCAGAACTGTTTTCACTGTCAAATTGGACGCAATGTTCATGCCTACGTGGATGATATTGCTGTGAAGTCCAGAAAGAAAGAGACTCTGTTGGATGATCTAAAAGAGACCCTTGATAATCTCCGGGTCTACAAGATGATACTTAACCCGGTCAAATGTGTTTCTAGTGTGCCTGCAGGCAAGCTCTTGGGTTTTTTGGTCTCAGAGAGAGGCATTGAAGCTAACCTAGAGAATATCAAGGATATCACCTCATTGTCTAAGCCAGCGTGCGTCAATGATGTCCAATGTTTGGTGGGTCGTATTGCAGCTTTAAGCCAGTTTATAAGCCGCCTGGGAGAGAAGCTATCCCTCTGTACCAAATGATGAAGAAAAAAGAACATTTTGTTTGGAGTGATGTTGCTAATGAGGCGTTTGAAGTCCTTAAGAAGCAGCTGGCTGAGCCGCCGGTTCTTGTAGCTCCCATTGAGAAGGAACCTTTGCTCTTATATGTGGCAGCTAATAGCAGAGCCGCCAGCGTGGCAGTTGTGCTAGAGAGGAAAGAGCCGGTAAAGAGTACCCAGTCCAAAGGCCAGCTTATTATGTCAGTGGGGTCTTAACTGAGTCTAAACAGAGATACCCACATTGGCAGAAGCTAGTATATGGGGTGTTCATGGCCAGTCACAAATTGAAGCATTATTTTCTTGGTCATTCTATTACCATGGTCAGCTCTGCTCCTTTAGGTGATATTATTCAAAACTGAGAAGCCACAGGCCGACTGTCCAAGTGGGCCATCGAGCTTGGACCCCATGGTTTGAAGTATATGCCAACGACAACTATCAAGTCTCAAGCTCTTGTGGATTTCATCAACAACTGGACAGAGTTGCAGATGCCTGAGGATAGGCCGGATAATACTTACTGGACAATCCATTTTGACGAGTCTACGCAGCTAGAGGGCACGGGGGTTGGAGTTATTTTGACTTCCCCACAAGGTGACAAGTTTAGCTATGTTTTAAGGTTAATGTTCCCTTGCACTAATAATGAAGTTCAGTATGAGGCCCCGATCCATGGCCTGTGGGTGGCCAAAGAGATGAATTTAAGCCGGGACAGGTGTTTTAGCGACTCAAATATGGTCGCTCAGCAAGTTTCAGGCACTTGGGATTCTAAAGACCCGCTCATGGTGGCTTATCACTGGGAGGTTGATAATATTGTTGGTCACTTCAAGGGTTACCAACTGGACCATGTTGATCGCAAGAAGAACGAGGCGGGTGACGCTTTAAGCCGGCTAGGGTTTGAGCGTAAGCTGGTGCCCCCTAATGTTTTTCTTGACGTATTGCATAATCCTTCAGGTAAGTTGCCTTCCGAAGAAGATCTTGTAGTTCCTGACCCGGAGGCACACAGTTGGCTGCGGCTCTCCACACCATCCCTGATTGGATAGTTCCCTATTTGTCTTATATGACCCGGGGAGAGTTACCTAAGGATGAAACTTTGGCCAGGCAAATAACCCGGCGGTCTTAGTCTATAACTATTGTTAATGGTGAGTTACACTGATGTTGTGTCACAGGTGTGTTCCAGTGCTGTATTTCTCCAAAAGAGGGCCATGAAATTCTAAGGGAAATTCATGAAGGAGATTGTGGTCATCACGCTGGATCTAAATCTCTTGTGGCTAAAGCTTTTCGTCATGGGTTTTATTGGTTGACGGCTCATGCTGATGTAGAGGATCTGGTTAGTAAGTGTGATGCCTATCAGAACTTTTCTCAATGGGCTCATGTGCCGGCTCAAGAATTGAGGATGATTCCAATTACTTGCCATTTGCGATCTGGGGTCTTGATATGGTTGGACCTTTTAAGAGGTCTAAGGATAAGAAGACCCACCTCTTGGTGGCAGTTGATAAATTTACAAAGTGGGTTGAAGCAGAGCCGGTCAGTAAGTGTGATGCAGCAACGGTGGTTCAATTCATGAAAAAGTAATGTTCCATTTTGGTTACCCTCACAACATCATAACTGATAATGGCACTAATCTATCCAAAGGTGCTATAAAAGAGTTCTGTTAACGAGAGCATATTCGTCTCGATGTATCTTTGGTGTCTCACCCCCAGTCTAATGGTCAAACTGAAAGGGTCAATCAAGAAATCAGGAGAGGAATAAAACCCAGGCTTATGGTCCCTCTGCAAAGGACATTGGGTTGTTGGGTCGAGGAGTTACCCTCAGTGCTTTCGAGTATCAACAGGACCCCCAACAGATCAATAGGTTACACGCCCTTCTTCATGGTGTATGGGGCAGAGGCAGTTCTTCCAAGCGATATATGTCATGACTCACCCCGGGTGGCGGCTTATATTGAAGCTGTCAATGAAGAAGTACGTCATGATGCTCTTGATTTTTTGGATGAGGAGCTTGGCCTTGCGGCGGCTCGTTGGGTGATATACCAGCAAGATCTGCATCGTTATCATAGCCACTAGGTTAAAACCCAAACCTTTCAAGAAGGCGACTTGGTGCTCCAGCTAATCCAAGATCAACAGATATGCATAAATTATCCTCGCCTTGGGAAGGGCCTTTTGTGGTCAGCAAAAACCTGAACAACGGGTCATACTACCTCATTGATATTCGAGAACACAAGGATTCATGCACATCGGAGGAGGAGACCCACCGGCCGTGGAATATCGCTCATCTTTGGCCCTATTGCACCTGAGTCACTGGCTTGTGTTGTACATACTTTATTCAGTTTATATATTATGATCATTATAATAAAGCCGGCATCCCTGATAATTCAGAGCTTCTGTCATTTCATTTCCAAGTATCTGAGCCTTTATTGTCTGTTCATAAGGTCACCTGGGGGCTTCCTATTCAATGAACATAGCTATGCTCACCCTCTTGATCCAGCTTACATGCCGTCTTATTTGTAACTTGGGGGCTTCCTGTTCAATGAACATAGCTATGCTTACCCTCTTGATAAGGCTTACATGCCTTCTCGTGGGTCACTTGGGGGCTTCCTGCTCGATGAGCATAGTTGTTCTTACCCTCTTGATTAGGCTTACATGCCTTCTCACAGATCACTTGGGGGCTTCCTACTCAATGAGCATAGCTATGCTTACCCTCTTGATCGGCTTCCATGCCAGGTGTAAACACCAAATTCTGCGTTATCCGGCCTGTATGTTGTTGTTACTCTGCCCAGCTACTCCTGCAATGACCCGTCGTACTCTCGATAGTCAATCTTTTAAATAGGACCCTGAACTTGTTAAAGTTAAAACTGTGGTTTGTCATGTGAGGGCCGGCTTACAGGTGTGCAGAAATTAACTTAACGGTTGTGCGGACCATGGAAGCACTTGAAATTTTAGGCTTGGCGGCCTATGAAAGCCTCGTTTTTCTGAATTTTTGTTTTTTCTAATTTTTTTGGATTCATATCCTTCTTCCAGGTTAACATATGGTTTTCACAATTCAGTCCATGTAGCCTTAATTCCGTGACTCATAATTGAGCATATTGGGTTAACAACCCGCCCTGACAGCGGCTTGTAAGCCGCCAGGAAATTTGCCTCGAGCAACCAACATCATGACATTCCATGTCTATGACTTCTCATTGTCAAAAGAAGTTATTATGATCTACATGTATGTTTTTACATATTGATATAAACATTCAAGGTTTTGGTAAACTACCCTGGTTTTCAATTTTAAGTTGCTAGCATATTTACGACTTAGGTAGCCATTAGTCTCTATCAAAGACTATTTTATCAGGGTTCACTACAAAAAAAAGACACATCCGTGACATTTTGGGCTGAACGAATTTTTTTCTGTCATACTTATGACACTTCTATGACAATAACTGTGACAAAACCCGGTATCATCATAGATGTGGTGGGCTCCTACTTCTATGACAAAAAATCATGACAGAAAATGGGCTTTTCGTCCTGGGCGGGCCGGAGACGCAGCTGCATGACATTCTTTGGGTCGTCCATGACGGAAAAAACCATGGTAGAAGCGATGGCGAGGAAAATTTCGGGGAGTTCCTGGTTACGGTGGGTGGTCAGGGGCCGAGCGATGCGCGTTTCTCTCGTACATGTAAGCACGTGTGTGCGAGGCCTTGGCTCTAACTGAACCCGAGCGAGGCGTTGGGCTCTAACTGAACCCGAGCGATTGCACTGCAGGCTACGCATTACTGAAAAAGAGCGATCGATCGATGTCTACTAACTGAACCCGATTGAGCGATTCCTTCGCTACTGCTGCTAGCTGAAGCCGATTGATGCTGCCTCTGGATGAACAGTGAGCGGTGCAGGGGGGTGGGGGTTTGGATGAATAGTGAGCGATGGGGGTGGATGAACAGGACCCTGTGGCATTGCCTCTAGATGAACAGGACCCCGATCGATCGAGCCGGTTGGGGCTGGATGAACAGGACCCCGTGGAGGGCTGGATGAACAGGACGACCCCGTGGAGGGCTGGATGAACAGTAGCCCGTGGAGGGGTGGATGAATAGTAGCCCCGTGGAGGGGTGGTTGAATAGGAGCCCATGGAGAGGGGTGGTTGAACAGTAGCCGGTGGACTAGCGCGCGGTGGAGGCTGGATGAACAGTAGCTCGTGGATGAACAGTCACAGGTGGAAGCTGGAGGAGGTCGACGGTGGATGAACAGTAGCCCGTGGAGGCTGGAGGAGGTTGACGGTGGAGATGAACAGTATCCCGTGGAGTCCCGTTTTGCGGTACGCCACACACCTACCAATGAACAGGACCCCCGTTTCGACCGTAGCGCTCCAACACAAGTCCGTTTCGTCCGTTTTGCGGTACGCCACACCCCTCCTGATCAACAGGACCCCCGTTTCGACCATAGGAGGTCCATTTCCTCCATTTTGCGGTACGCCAGACCCCTCCCAATGAACAAGATCCCATTTTGAACATGGCCGGTCGAACACAAGGCCATTTCCTCCATTATGCGGTACGCCAGGCCTCGTCTCCATCGCCTATTCCATCCACATTCTGACCCAGCCGGTTGGCTCCCCATGAACATGATGACGACGTTGTTTCTCCGTTCCGACCCAGCCATGTACACGAGCCCTGTCCTTACGTATGCGCGAGTAGGCGTTCCAGACCCCGCCCGTATGTACATACGTGGCCGTATTTTCTTTCTTGCACACTGGCCGTTGTACGTACGTGTACATGCCACGTGCGCGCCTCTACTACGACACATGCGCACCTCTACATCCACCAGTATGTACGTACACGTTTGCGATCAGAATGACAACGCTACGTATGCTTCGACCAGGTAGGTCCCGACTGGCAGGCACTTCGTTGCGTGCGAAGATGTAGCTGGTAGGTCCCAGCAGTCAGGGGGCGAATTGTTTTTTTGCCCGGATGCACTTCGTTGCATGCGAAGATGTAGCTGGTGGGTCCCAGCAGTCAGGGGGCGAATCATTTTTTTGCCCGTAATATGGATGCACTTCCTTGCGTGCGAAGATGTAGATGGTAGATCCCAGCAGTCAGGGGAGAAACGTTTTTTTTTTCATGAAATACGGTGGCCCATCCGGTGAGTCCCTGCTGTCAGGTGGAGGAATAATTATTTTGCGCGTAATAAGGAGGCACTTCCTTGCGGCTGCCATGGACCCAGCTGTCAGCCTCTCCATGTACAGTACTCTTCCGATGGAAGTCGGTCGTTGACCACATTGACCACGCCGCGCCGAGAGCACCACGGCGGTGGACGACGGCGAGGCCTAGGAAGGGGACGACGCGGAGCTGGGGAAGACGCAGCAGTGGATGCCCACGCGAAGAGGAGTACGAGGGTTCACTGGTTCGACTGCGGTGTGAGGCTGCCGTCACCGCAGAATAACAGGGGGTGTGGGTGAGTAGAGGGATGGCCTGGCCAGCGGTGGGAGTAGTAGGGGGCGGTGAGGCCTCCGCGGCATCACAGCCGGCCACGGGAGGCAGGAGCACACGGCACGACCGACACTGGGTTGGGCGGCTGGAGCAAGAAGACCAGAGCTTGAAGAAGCACTACGGCCGTTGGATGAACATCGTACGATAACAGGAGTTAGAATCGTTCATATTGACTAAGTTGACAAAGCCCTCCGTCCCTGTCAACTTGGTAGGCCCACAGGTCATCCTCCCACTATGCTGGGTTCCAGCTGGCAGGGGGCATATTCATTTTTTTGTGCGTAATAAGGAGGCACTTCCTTGCGTGCAAAGATAGCTGGTGGGTCCGACCTGTCAGCGGGGGGCATGTTTTTTCGCGAAATACAGAGGCCCTTCTGGTGGGTCCCAGATGTCAGGTGGAGGAATCATTATTTTGCGCGTAATAAGGAGGCATTTCCTTGTGTGCGGCCGTGGACCCAGCTGTCAGCCTCTCCACGCATAGTCTACTTCCAATGGTGTCGTTCGTTGACCATGTTGACCACGCCGCGCCAAGCACATCCAAGGTGGTGGACGACGGCGAGGCTCCGGACAGCAACGAGCCGAAGATGGGAAGACGCGGGAGTAGAGTCGCAGACGGAGAGGTGTACGAGGGTTAAATTGTTCTAGTGCAGTGTGGTTCGGCAGTCGGTGGAGAAGAATAGGAGGTGTGGAGGGGTGGAGGGATGGCCTGGCCAACGGTGGAGTAGCGCTTCATAGCGAAGCATGGTAAGCAGAGCTGCTAGTAGGAGGAGGCGGGAGGTGGTCCCGGCGGCGCTGGAGGAAGAAGACGAGAGATTGAAGATGGATGCCGGTCGTTGGATGTAAATCCAACGGCTAACATATCAGAATCATTTGTTGACTAAATTGACAATGACTTGCGTTGGCTTTGATCTATTGGCCCACATTTCAGCCTCCAAAAATGTGGCACGTATTCAACCCATTTTTCAGAATTTACAGCCTTTTTTTTGCGCGGTAGAATTTACAATCAATTTGGTCTTTTTTTTGAATTACAGTCCATTATCTGGGTTGGGTGAACAAATAATGTAGCATCCCTGCGGCCCATTTATTTTATTTCCTAAAAAATTATAAGCCATTTGCACTTTCTCGAAATACACGATTTTGCTGGGCTGATTCTAATTATAACGTTGGGTTGGGCCAGCAATGTTATCAAAAAATTAAAAGGGGCTGAGCATTTTGTTATAAATATATTTAAATAATAAGTGATATTATTACATTCGTCCTTAAATCTTACCAAGCTTTTGTACACAATCACTAGGATTTTCGTGCCAAAACAATCCCTGATTTTATTGTTAAGAAATTATTTTTATAAGTTAATAAGATGTGGGATATTGTTTTCTTACATATGTAAGTATATGTTATATATATGATGACAATAAAAATAATATATAATAACATATAAAATAATTTAAATATATATAATATAGTTAGAAGGGAAACATAAGTTGGACCTGGCGTTCCTATTCTTATATACAAAAATACAACAGACCTCTGCGTTTTCTTAAAAAAAAAATCCATAAATTGGACTGCCGATATTCAGGAAAAATAAAACCACGGATGGGAGGTCCATAGGCCGGTCGATACATGACGGCCCTCAAGAAAATACAAACGGGCCTATGGACCTCCCATCCGAGGTCGTGGGCTGCGCATGCTAAAAATGAAAGCCTAGATGGGGCAACCCAAAACCAAGTTGATACTAGCTGCCCCAGTGAGAATAAATGATACCTGTCAGCTCCCTGGCTTCATTGTGAATTAATCTCCTATAGTAACTACATTGAAGCACCTAAAAAATGTAATTATGTTGACAAACCCGTGGGCCCCAATGTCAGCATAGCATTAGGAGGAAGTATTTTTTTGATGAGGCACTTGCTTGCGTACGGCCATAGACCTGGTGGGTCCCGACTGTCCGCCTCTCCACATACAGTCCTCTCCAGATTCCTCTCGTTTGTTCAGCATGTTCACAACGGCAGACAGTGGCGTCGCGGCGAGCGCACAAAGGCGCAGGAGGGGATCCGACCACCTGACGAAGTGCCTTATTTTTAACAAAACTACTAAACTAGCCTAGTGGCCAAGTGACACTACCCGACAACTGTTCCGCCCGGGTTCGATTCCACCTGTCCAGGGAAAATATCTCCAAATTTTTTGCCTCTGCCTTTATTGACATGTGGGTCCCCATTGTCATCTACGCACACCACGTTCAACACTTGCCAAAACTTCATCCCTCGTTTTCTCTGTGTTTCGCACACTCGACATTGTGTGGGCATTTTGACTGTTCATCATATGAAGATGTGTTGATCAGCATGATGTTAACTGGTTGGTAGTTCCATTTTTGACCATGAATAAAACTTCGAACATGATGTTAACCCTATTTGAAAAGGCCGTGTTAATATAAACGCTCTGCCTCGGAAAGTTGCAGTTTCTTATCTGAAACTGAACTTGCAGTTTCTTATCTGAAACTGAAACTTGCAGTTTCTTCTCTGAGAATCACATTATCTGCACTTTTATACTCCTATGAAACTACATTTTTTAAGTGCTAAAAATAGATCTCTAGAATTCATAAAATACTTCATATGATCAATACTGCAAATTTGAAATTCAAATGACATTCATATCTGAAAGTACTATCAAAATACACAACACAAAACACAATTCACAACCTGCAAATACTGACAACCCTAATCTCCTCCTGACAATTCACAACCTGCCCGACTATTGGGCTGGGGGGTAGTCCCCTCCTATTCCTCGGCGGCAGACAGCCACCCCGTGAGACGATGTGAACGGCGAGGGAGACGATGACGGGGAAGCGTCGTCGGGCCAATTGCTTTTCTCCTCTTGTAGTTGGGTTCGGTCAATGAAGACTCCACCGGCTCGCTCTTGCAGGACACCCTCACAAACGACACCTTGTAGATGCTTGATCCTTCAATCTCTGGTGGATGCTCCATCTGGGATCGATACTCCCACCACCGCTCCCTCACGATCGGATTCGGTGAATCTGTTTGCTCCATGGCCTAGAGGAGCAGCTCTATGTACTCCCGCGTGACTCCCTCCGGAAGTATCACCGCCTTTTCGCTCTGTTGTAGATATTTGGCCATGGATGTCGCCGTCGCCGCTAGTTGGTCCTTGTTGTCAAATCAAGACTGTATCTCCAACATTCTAGCTAGCTTCACAGGGTCGCCGTCTGCGATCGTCACGTATCGGTTGTACTCCTCCATTGATCTACTTCTCCACAGCACCTTCACTCGCCGGTGGTGGTTTTTGAATGGAAGAGGAGAGGAGCAGCGTGGTTTTGGATTAGAACGGGAGAGGAGCGACGCTGGTTTTGGACTGGAACAGGAGAGGAGGGGCGGTGGTTTTGAAATGGAAGAGGAAAGGAGCGGCGCTGGATTTAGATTGGAACAGGAGAGGAGCGGCGGTGGTTTAAGAGGAGAAGAGCGGAAGAGTGGCGCTGGTCTTGGAAGTATTTTTTTGTTGTTTTGCGTATTTTAGGTCAAAGTTTGACGCCGTACTGTATTTGACAAGTAAAATGTGAATGCATGTCGCCAAAAATTGTATCGTTTGGTTCGTATCTGAATGTACTTTCAAATTATATTATTTTTGCAACATATAACATATATTTTATGTGCGAAAATCATGGTCAATTATGACCCAGAATAAAAGGGAGACTAGTTAATGTGGGGTCGCTTTCTTAATTGAAGGGTAAATTGATTTTGATTTTGATCCAGTCACAGCACGCCGGCCCTCTCGTCCAATCCTAATCGCTGTCGCACGCTCCTCTCCCTCTTCTCCATTGCAAAACCACCTCCTCTCCTCTCCATCATATCCATTCCAAAACCACAGTCTCGCCTCTCCCTCTTCTAATCTTCTCCCTTGCAAAACAACCTCCTCTCCTCTCCATGATCTCCATTCCAAAACCACCATCTCGCCCATCCCTCTTCTCTATTGCAAGACCATCGTCTCTCCTCCCATCTTCCAAAGATAGCACCGGACCACTCAGAAGGACATCTATGGAGAGGATGCAGCAGCGAATCAGGCAGATCGCCGACGGCGACCAGGCAAAGTTAGCCAGGTTGAAGGAGATCCTTACATGGTTTGACAATGAGTGGGAGATTTCGAGGATGGTGCAGGCCATGTGGAAATGTATGTGAAAGAGCGAGATGACGGAGATGAGGACGGTGATGTACATGTACTCCTCGGCGGCAGTCACGCCGCAATCCTCCGAGTTCATCGAGTATCTCCTCTGGGTGATGGAGCAGACAGATTTGCCTGAGGCGACAGTCAGGCGGAGGTGGTGGGCGTACTGGTCGAAGGTCGAGCACCCAGAGGATAACGAATAGATCGAGTATGGTGTGCCGTTCGTGAGGGTGCAGAGCTAGCTGGAGCCACAGGAGTATTCATTCTCCCACCGCAAGAGGAGGCCGGATGGCGCGACATCGCTTCCCCGCCGTTCTCCATGGTTCCCTCAATGCTCGCTTCGTTTCAACGGCGACGGTAGGGTTTAAGGTAACCTTCGCACTAACCTAATCTTCCACCTGCTCATGCTTACAATCAGTGTGTTAGCTAATGAAAATCATGCTTACAATCAGTCTCCGAGTACTATGCCAATCACCCTAAAATAGCTCTAGATCTTTGGGTCAAAGTTGTGACACAGTATACAAATAAAGAAAAATACATTGGTGCTTCTTTTAGAAAAGAGTACTCCCTAGAAAACTGCCAATATAAGCTACTAATATTTGGTTAGAGGATTTGCTGCCGAGAAAGATCCGTCCACAGAGAGCGCCACGCATCCCACTGGTGGTGGTGGATGCCAATGCGTGCATGCAGCATGGTTGGTGTCGGTAATTTTTACTTGGCACACCTCACACTCTGCATATATGTCGGTTCCATACGTACATTTGTGCAGTTCCACCAAAATGCAGCTGATTAACCCAGTTTGCACAGATAATGAAAAAGCATGATTACATTATAGTGGCACTAGTTAATGAAACACACAAACTAAATAGAAGAAAATATTGCGATAGTATCATAGTATGCCATGCCGCTAGGGCGAGATGGGCCCTGCGACGCCTCATACGGTACACCTCATACTGGAAATTGTCCCAAGTCTCCCAAATACACCTTCTGCCAGTGATGAACATCAGTGTACAGCGTTAGTACAAGGAGGCGCCTTGAGACATTCAAATTTCTATTTTTGTACAGATCAACTAAAATTAAGCACCCCAGTTTGTAGAAACGCTTAAACATTAACAATGGGACTAGTTGATGAAACATACATTAACAAAGAGAAGCACTTTCTTTATCTACATTGGAAATGAAATGATAGAGAGGACACTCGCTCTATTTTAACTGTATTATTACTTAATTTTATCAGTGAAACTAGGGTCGAGCAGGTGGCAAACAAGGTGTACCATGTGTCGCAAGGAGGGAGGCCCGGGGTGCTTAGACTGGGATGCTGAAGCTGGCTCTTTCAGTCACCAACATGGATGATTCAATTCATGGGACCTTTTGGTGCAGTTCACCTAAAATGAAGCAATGTCTCGTGAGCTAGCAGCTTCTTCTTCAATTTTTTGTAAGAAGAGGGCTTCAGCCCCGGTTCCATTTCCATCAGAAAACGAAACCCATAGAGCTTGTTCTTCATTAGTTCCAATAAAATTGAGCAACATCAAGGTTGGTTGTGAAGCTCCTGGAATGTTCAACTATAATTTGGATATCATTTGTGCAGTTCAACTAAGATCGAACGTGAAATGTATATCTCTGTTTGCACAAAAAAGGTGGAAAGGAGGGTGACTAACAAATGATGAAACATGCATCAAATGAAAAGAAGCATGTTCCTTATCTGAATGGCAATCCTACAAGGACAGTAGCAATTTCTAAAGTAGTGGCATTGCTAGATATTAGTGTGGGCATTAGGATTAACTATGACAACCGTTAAATACGACATTACTTTGGGCACAGGAGAGCAGGCGGACTAGGACAGTTGCATTTCTAACAAAAAGAACCAACTTATCTTAATGGGAAATTTAGCAGGACATGTAAAAAAAGTGCCATTGATTCATATTACTCGAGGCATTACATTGAAAACAACATTGGTTTAATGTGTCCTTACTTTTAATAGTGCGACTGCTACATTTTACCAGTGGCATTACATAAGAGTGGCTCGGGGCAACAAACATCAGAACAGGATATCTGGATTGGTCCCATTTTTGTTCGGTATAGCCACCTTATACTTTGTGAGGCTAGCAAATATAGTGTTGGACTTACTCTGTTAACTTGTCCCCCAGTCCCCACTTTCTTTACTTTTTCAACCAATAGATCGGGTTTATATTGAGTTTGTACAACATTTCCCTTTATTTCCCTATTAGACCTAGAGACCAGTTGGATAGCCAGTCTCTTCTACTTTTCTCCCCCATTATTTCCTCTTTTGACCAAGTCCTAGATTCAGGTAACAAATCCTCCCCCACCCCCACCCCCTTTCTTCCTTGTTTGAACCAAGTAGTACTAGATTCGAGTGCATGAACTAGTTTTACCTCTTAAACATACAAAAATTAGGTGGTCTTCGAACAGCTGATCGATCCTATCTACTTGGGGGCCTAAGAAATAGTAAAAGATACAAATGAAGTGACATCAAGAGCTCGGGAAGTAGAGCAAGGCCGGTTTCGACGGAAGTTATAACTGATGGTCGCCGGGATGTCGCTAGGTGGGCGCCGGGAGGCCGGATCTGTCCACACTATGACAGTGGGGAAGAAGGGGTCGGAGGCCCTCCCTCGCCAGCGGTGCTTGGGAGAGAATGGCAAGGCAGGCTGATCGGGACGCGCTAGCAGTGGGTAAGAGCCGTCGCCGAGGATGACTGCTGAACGTTGCACCTTCTCACCTTCCCCGGCGGAGAGGATCCGGCTGGATCTGTGACCAGCGGTGAGCAGAGAGAGATAGAGTGTGGCCACCGCTGTCATGTTTAGATCTGGAGAGGACGAGACAGTGTGAAGAGAGCAACACTAGCAAGCAAGCGTGGAGGCTCCTGCCTATATAGTGGAGTAGTACTAGTTTTCTTTTGTCTACCGGAGCCGGCTTGACCTCGTCAATGACTGTCGAGAAGTCTTCATGCACATGGCCCGGAGGCGCAGTTGTTGTCATTTTGATCTGAAGCGCCGGATTATAACATATAACACGAAAAAAAATCCACATGACAAGAAATCATAACCTCACTGCCCAAAGGAGACAATATGGATCCCAACGGACAAACTAGACGAGGAACAAAGCTCAAATTAAAGATAAACTCCTAGAAAAGGGGTCCATCGATAGATGTCCTAATTAACATAGCCGGCTTGACCTAGATGGCAGCCGAGTAGTCTTCGTGCATGTGCCCCCAATGACTAGCCCAACTCAGTTGTCGCTGTTTAACCCTCGCAGTGATTCGAAGCACATGACACCTAATTTTGCGAGATGACAAGAAACCTTTTTTTAGATTTCTCACCACAACTATAGCCATGTACAACACAGCCTGCACGATATGTAGACGATAGCCAATCCAGGCGTGTCTGCTGGAGTCTGGTCAAATGCATGGACAAAGTGATCTTCCGTGTCTTGCAGGGATCGTCCAGGCACCAACGTAGTACAACACTTCTCTAGTACTATCGCTCGTCTCCCTCTTCTACTAAGTCACCCAACTTGCGGGGCCAGGGAGTGTGCCTATGGTCGGTTCTCAATTGCGGTCCCACATGTGTGTGCAAACGCAATATGACGCGCGTTCCATTCGGAGAGGAGCGTGCCAGACCGACCGACCGTCTGTGGTGCGACGCGAACGAGACGTGCGTGCTGTATACTCCGTACATGTGTACCGCCGTTTTCTAGAGGCTTTGCTCCATGGCGCAACCCATGGATACAAAATTAGTATACTGTACTATTTAAAAGTCAAGGGTGGGGCTTTTCCTGCACGGTAGGCGGGGCAGTTCCGCCTAGTCGATTCGACAGAGATGCGAGAAGACGAGGGAGTAGGCTGCTGCAAACGTAGGGCTGTGTGATTTGACAGCGAGTTACTGCTGGACAGCTGGGGCCCCGTGATTTGACTTGCCATTATCATTTTAATTGCAGCGCTATGTTACGTCTTGAGCTTGTGTTGGTTTTCCTTGAAGAGGAAAGGGTGATGCAGCAATAGTAGCATAAGTATTTCCCTTAGTTTTTCAGAACCAAGGTATCAATCCAGTAGGAGGCTCCTCAGAAGTCCCACGCACCTACACGAGCAAACAAAGAACTTGCAACCAACGCAATAAAGGGGTTGTCAACCCCTTCACGGCCACTTGCAAAAGTGATATCTAATAGAGATAGTATGATAAGATAGATATATTTTTGGTATTTTATAACATAGATGCAAAAAAGTAAAGATGCAAATAAAAGTAGATTGGAAACTTATATGATAAAAGACAGACCCGGGGGCCATAGGTTTCACTAGAGGCTTCTCTCAAGATAGCATAAGTATTACGGTGGGTGAACAAATTACTGTCGAGCAATCTATTATATAATTAAAACGATAGAAAACGAACGGTGAAGATTAATCTCTACCTAATAATAAAGCACCGTGGGTTTCTGGTCGTACGTCGTCAGTGATTTTGCAGAAAAGTCCCTCTGTTTATGAGAATTCAATCCGCAGTTCTATCTTAAGTGGATATCTGAGAAAACGTTTCGTTTTTGCACAAAACACCCTGGCGTTTGGAGTATTCAACGTGCGGTCCGAGCAGATTTGTAAAGAAAAAAAACACAACCACACACGCACGGTCTCGCGCTCGCCTCCCTCTCGCCCAGGAAGTCCTCGCCGTCGCCGCCGCCCACGCCGGCCGCTTCCAGCGAGCTCCGGCGCCGTGCAGCGCGTACCCGAGCTCCCCACGCTCCGTGCCTCCCTCCCCTCCGGCCAGATTCTCCGCTCCCGGCCTCTATCGTCCGTTCGCAACCCCACCCCATGGCTAGGGTTTCGGGCAAGGCTTCGCCGGCTGCCTTCTCCCACCACGCCGGCCTCCCTTCCCTAGCAACCCTCCCACCGTGGAGCACCCTCACACTGGACACTCCTTTCTCTCCCCCTCCCATCGCCGAACTGGAGCAGCAGCCGCTCCTCCTCCACCTCCCCAATTTGGGACAGCAACACCACGAGCTAACACCCCGGCGACGATCTCCTGCTGGTGTGGGTCGGCGTGGGCTTGCCCGATCTGGGGCAGATGTGCCGGTTCCGGCGTGGAGAGATGAGGAGGAAGGTGGGACGGGAGGCCAAGGCAATGAAGAAACCACGTCGAGCTGCCATGGCCATGACCAGATCCACGACGAGGTTAAATGGGGTCGGCTGCTCCCTACAAGACGACGAAGGTCTCCAAGGGCGGGCTTCTCTTCTCCTCGAAATCGATGTGCCTGTGGCATGCTTGCTTTTCATGTGTACGTGCTTGCTGTATTTACCTGCATCTGATGGTTCTTTCTATGTGCGTGCGTGAGCAATACACCTGCAGGTGATGGTTCTTCATGCTATGTGTCTGGTTCTTGTGTTGCTTCTAGGGCATAGAACTCCCTGCAATGATACTGTGCTTTTGTTCCGGGTTCCTTAGCTTCTGTATAAAATAAAACAAGCAAGCAGTTCATATGGGTTGATTAGCTGATGCATGTGATCTGTATAAATGGATAATTGGGATGGGTGTGATTTATTCATGAGATGTAGTCTGATTTCTAAGAAAAGGGTTTCTTCTTGGTTGAGAATAGTGGAATTTGAGATGTACTGCTATGTGTTTGTTCTCCATCTTGGACATTCTAAGCTGCAACTGGTGAAGTGTTGATAGGTTTGAAGTAAGTATTTTGGACCTAACACATTTCTATCAATTGTTTCAGATTGACTTGGTGAAATACAAGAGCATCTCATCTTGATTTGGTGTTCTGTTAAAGGAGCAATGAGCTAGGGGATTTTTCAGGGGATGGGTGCCTAGCTTGCTTGGTTACAGTGCTCAGGGGGCTTGCAAGTTTGGGTTCTACGAGTTCTTTAAGAAGACCTACTCAGATATGGCTGGGCCTGAGAATGCCGTGAAGTACAAGACCCTAATTTACCTTGCAGGGCCAGCTTCTGCTGAGGTAATTGCTGATATCGCTCTGTGCCCCTTTGAAGCTGTCATGGTCCGTGTGCAGACACAGCCTGGATTTGCTCGTGGGTTGAGTGATGGGCTTCCCAAGTTCATCAAAGCCGAGGGTGCTGCTGGGTAAGTAAATCACCAGCCGTCTTAACAACTTCATGATTTGCTTTACTTACCCTAATCCTATGCGCTCTAATTTATTGGTTAATAATGTCAGGCTTTGCAAGGGACTTGTTCCTCTTTGGGGTTGCCAGATTCCTTATAAGTGCTTTCTCTCATCATTCTGTTATAGTCTTTTAATTTGAATTCTCACTACTATGATTGTTTCACAAATGTGGCCTGCTTTGGAACCAAATGCTCTAAATCTGGTCTCCTGTTTCATCTAATCGGCCCTGTTTGTTTTTCTTTGATACCAAATGGTGATGTTTTGTTACCTTTTCTTCTGCTATATGAGCAAACTACTATCCTATTGATGACCAACCATGCTGATACTATTCTATATTCATTTTACCATTTCTATTTGTTGCCTAGCTTATGGGCATTATTCATTGACTCCTTAGAGTCGTTCACTCCACAGTTTCGATGGAAGTTTTTAGCTGAAACTCCAAAATTCACTGTCCTTGCAAAAAATAAAAATGTTAACCAGACATGAGATTACTGTATGTCTATCCATCCACACTTGCGCTGCAGCAGAAGAGATCAACTTATCATATATGACCCACACAATAATAAAGAATAAGAAAAAGGATTAGATATTTTTATATAGTATAAATAATAAAGAAGCGTGACCCGAGACTGTTGAATATGTGATCTCCAAAGTAGGAATATGAGGGAAGATAGCTTTTTGTTGCTAAACGATGGACGTCCTCGGCGAAGAAAGCCATGTTCGTGACCCTCTAAAGAAGAAAGAGCACAAGCCATAAGAAACAAATGCACTTTCATATACATAGTAGAAGTTGAAGCCACGTGAAAACCATCTAAAGATATTGACAACAGAAATCCTCAGTCACTTCCTTGAACACTTAAATTACAGGACAAGTTTACATAGACTATTTTGTAAATTGAAATTACTGAATATGAGCACACGAGCAAACAACCACACAGTAACAACCTAATGGGCAGTGATTATTCCATGAGTGTGATCCCTATAATGTTCAAATTCACTGAAATAAGCCAATTCAGCCCTTCTTAACAATCTAGCTGAACATCTCTTACAGATTTTGCCACTGATCCATGAGAAAAGGACAACATCCTTCTTTCTACCCTCGCCTATGATGGCCGTGGTGTCCAGTTCACAATGTGTCGAAACATGGTCAATTCCATGACAATGAGCACGCCACCCCACGTGCACACATGTCACTGCATCCGCACAAGGGAATATTTAAAACTTTAAAAACTAATTTCTCAAGTTGGACATGAACGCCCTCTGCGAGCTACTCCCTGCACCTATCTATACACCTTCCCTCATATTCCTACTTTTTTTTGCACAAAGCACGTCGCTATGTAGCCTATTGCCATGAATTTGGTCAGAGTTGAGGAACTGGGTCACGACACATCAAGGGAGATGAAAATCTCGTCAAGGACAGAGTGAGAGTGGAGGATATAGATGCCAGGCGGGACATGGCGAGATGTGATGCCGATGTCTAAGGGCACCAGTGGGTCGAGCGAGACGGGCTTCTGCCCAGCGACGCCAAGAAAGAAGCGTCAATGGCAGGCGCTGACCAGTCTACGCGTATTATGGGCTTACAGTCCGATTTTGAGTTTTTCATATCAACATGATTGTTTTACGGTCAATTTTCTGAATATTGTTAGTGACTAGCTATTTCCTAATTTTGTTTATTTAGGTTGGAGAGAATATGTAAGGCTAATGTTTGAGCAGAAGGAGAGTGAAAAGATGCAAGAGTGATACACCCAAGCACTTGATTTGAGTCAAACATGGTTTGTTGTACAGGATTCCTCCGTATTTGTCCGCACAAATAGTGCTTGATATTTACTGATGATAGTTTTTCTCCATAGTTCAGTGTCTACATCTTTATTTTCCTAATATAGTCATATTGCCCATATAAGTGCATCTTTTATTTTGAGTTCTTCCTGGGTGCCACTCTGAAAGCGAATTCTTCCTAGGTGTATCATGCACCTGTATCTTGCTGTTCTATATTCTCAAGTCTCAACTGCAGATTCTCAAAGGTTTCGGACACCACTTTGACCTGCGACAAATATTTGGACTATTTATTTAGTGACACTGATCATAGCTGCCCGCAGGTTTTATTCACTCACCAACTCTGGCTTTTGGTGTACACGGTACACCGTGAGGCAAGTAGGTTGACATTTTCATCTGTTATCATGAGTGTCGTGTTTACTCTTGCAATTCAGTTATTAAGCTTATGCTTAAGCTGACTGTACTGTCTAGAGGTGGAATGGCTAAGCTCTCTTTATAATCATTTTACTGAATATCTTGCAAAGGGCACACTAAAGGGGATGAAAGTATTAGGTGTGGCGGTATCAGTCCACTATGTTCTTATGTCTATGGATCCGCGAAATGTTGACGCTTTATTGGTTTTGGTCACAAAAATGTTTGGTGTACATGCTTTCATCTTGAATATATGTAGCTCTAAAGTAATACTACTTCCCAGTTAGTTCACTGAAGTAATGATACAATCAATTGGATGTTTTTCTACTGTTATGGATCTAGCGGGAAAAAAAGTTGTTTTGATGTCATTATTTTTCACCATAGTTCATTGTCAACATCTTTATTCTCCTAATACAGTCATATTATCCATATAAGTGCAGCTTTTAGTTCGTAAAAGTACTTTGTACTTAGCCCAATTGATTTCACTAGGTCCCCTGTTTATACAGTATGTATGAGACACCTTGCAATTATTTCACTAGATCGATTGATGATAGCTTGCTGTTGCAGATGAAACCGAAGAAACTGTATCTATCCTGGGCCAGTTGCCAACCAAGCCAACATTGTCTCAGTTACCGGTTCAAAGATGTCTCAAACCACGCACAAACATTTCAGTTGATACATACGCCATTAGTTTGGTCGTCTGCTCTTTTAAATGCCCAGAAGCATAACTCTCGAGATCATTGCGGAGATCATTGCTCACTGAACATAAGACCAGATGTTCCGATTTATTTTATTGCTCAAAGAAGAATTGGTGTTCTGTTGTGTTATCCTGTGACACTATAAGTTGATGATTAAGTTGGGGATGTCGTTGCGTATACAGGCAAGCCGTTGGGCTCTTATGTTGAAGAGCAGATTATTCCAGCCAATGTTGGTTCCCGTCACGCCTTTGATTGATCACACAGTGGCTGCTATCATGCTCAAGGGGATGACTGCCCATATGCTGGTTCGCCACATATTTAAGGTACATTTTGTTTTGTTCCTGCTGTCTGACATACTGACGTCCTAAAGTTAGGATACATACAAGGTAAGATTCTTATAATAGGTCTTATTTTGAAACTTTGATTGATTGAAGTACATAATTCGATCCTACTTTGTAAAATTGATAATTACAGAAGTCTTAATACCAAGATGTGGTCAGCTTGCAATCATGCCAACAAAAAATCTAATTTGTCTCTTCATAGTACTTGTGGTTAAGAATCGGTTTATGCTTCCCTTCACATTGTGGCATAATCGACTTTTAACTAAGTAGCCCACGTTTTCATAGATTTAAATAGACACTATCTGGTGTTTTGGTTGCAGCGAGTGGTCTTCATTATTCATTGCGTGGGTCTACATATGGACATTATAGTACTGATATGAGGAATGGTACCCAATCGATTTTACGCAGGCTTCATTAGAGTGCTTGGCGTCCTGCGTTTTCCTGGTGTCGTTCGGCAGTCCTCAGCCTTGCCCGACCCGATCTCCATGGGCGACCTGGCATCAAAGTCGTTGTTCCTGACGAGGTCGAGCATGATGCACTACACGGGCACCTGCGACGAGTTGCTCGAGGCAGCCGGCGAGTTGTTTCCAATGTGGTCTATGGGGTGCTGCACATCCGTGTGAAGCACACCCACCCGCTGCCGGAGGCGTCCCGCGCTCACACTGACCTCAAGGCCCGGAAGACGCCGGGCTCCATACTGCTGACCCCGTAGAACTAAGCACCGTCATCTTTTTTTTTTGGGGGTAGGAGAAGAACGAATAAACAGGGGACTTGGCGATGTATGTGCTCTAGAATCTACAATGCTTGTGAATATGTGATGTATGTGCTCTAGAATCTACAATGCTTGTGAATATGTTGGTAGGAGTTGGCATCTGAACACTGAATCCTATCAGTTTGTTTCACCTGGTTATGTTGGATTCAGTGGTGGTTATGAGTTGGATTGTGGTCTTGTTGTGCACATCACAGTTTAAAGCATGACGAGTTGTAAAGTCTAATATTTTTCAATATGGTCACCTAGCAGGACAAGTATTTCCCTCAGTTTGTATATTTCTAATATTCATGTCAAGTTATACACTAGACTAATTATAATATCATGAATGTATAAGGCATGACGAGTTCATGTCAAGCACCTACAACTCGGACGTCAACAAGTCGAAAACATCGCATACCTGGTTTTACAAATTAAAGTAACAAGCGCAAACACCAATCCACTGGTGCACCACAAGGCGGCATCAACGTTGCCGGGTGAGAGGCTGCAAACCAATCCACTGGTGCACCACAAGGCGGCATCAGTGTTGCCGGGTGAGAGGCTGCGGTGGATCTGCGTTGCTAGGAATTGGTTTGGTCGTGTGTGGGCTACAAGGTTTGGTTGTGTTAGGTGTGGGCCTGTAGCAAGCCTCTCGGCCTTTCTTCTACCCAGACGAGAGGGATAATTAAAAAAAGATATATATGAAATTGTAAAATCAAGTGCTTTTTTCTCACATTGTAAAATTATTTTGTTTCTCCCGTTGCAACGCACGGGCACATTTACTAGTCACTCTAAAGTAAACAAAAATCAACGGTGCAGACTTACAGCCACGCCCAAGGACCTTCACACGTACATGTATAGCAGGGCAAAAGGGGTACGTATAAAAAAAATAAAGAGACCAAAACTAACTACAATTGACTACGTGAAGAATACGTCCAATAGGACCAGCGGTAGATTTCTATCCGAATAGCCGAGCGCTCCGAAGGAGGAGACTCAAACGCCGCATCCATACCATGTATAGAGCCAGCTCACGTGCTTACTATAAGCTCACGTGCATATAAGCTACCGTAGTCTTATCCACAGCCTAAAAAACTGTTGCCGACTGTCTCCATCAACCGATTGGGCTTAGCGAGTATCTATATGTCGTGTGTTAGAAGCATGGCAACGTATGCATGTGTCAACTCATATTATAGACCACAGCTATATATTTCGTAAAAAAAAGATCACATCTATACTGAGTCTAGGCTTTGTATTTCTTTATGTTGATACGTTGGATAAATTGGTGCAAATATATTTGATGTCGAAAAACCATAGCAAGCACATCGCTCAAAATTAAATGATAGCCTCAATAAAATAGCATATGGCATAAATGTCACAGTCGCTTGAAGCTAGAGAATCTAGACACATGATCAGAGTCAGTCATAGGTTATTAGTCAGGTTGCTCAAAAAAGAATAAATATATTTCTTATTAGGAGAATATAAAGAATATAACTCAATTTATATGTGAAGTTAAAAATAATGGGTGAAAATAAATAGCAAACCACTTTTCATCATATAAAATTTAGCAATGGGATTTACATATAAATTTTATGCGTAAAACTGAACATGAAATACAACTAAACATAAAAAGTCAGATTATTGTCAGATTCAAATATAAGTTGATGAAAATCAAATGGACAAAAAAATTATTCTTGAGTAAATATTCATAGCTATTGTATGATGATCTGTGCTTACATGAATCTCAATGACAGGATCAGATGGTGCTGATCATCAAATTTTAATTTCACAGTCGTCCGAGAAATAGAAAAACCGAAATGTTTTTACTATGTTTATATGAATACCATTTGGTCAAAGACGAAAGTAGCAATCACGTTTCACACATAAACATAGAATATTCCCACCAAAGTCTGATCATGTTTTTCTCGAGATGCATATGCTAGCTATAATACATTTTTTGTAATTTAAGTTACGTATCAACACCAATGTGGGGGAAAAACTACAACGTGCTCAAGTGAGAGAAAATCTAGCAATTTCCAGACCATGAAAATTGTGTTGTTTTACGGAAAGCAGAAAATAGTAAATAACATTAATATGAGATGATGTGGATGGATATATACTTTATCAATTGCCCTAATAGAAAAAACAGTTGTCATGTGTTGGTGCAAATGAAGATGATGGACGTTACAAGTCACCAATGTTTCTTTGTCTTGACAATAACTTCAAGTAATATCAATGCAAAGCCGAATATATAGATATGAGATGGAAAGGAATTGCGAAAGTTGGCGACCACATCCAGATCTTTACCAATAACTTCTACAAATCATAAGACTTTTAGAAAATTTCAATGGGACCTAAAGTTTTCTAAATATTCCTTCTCTATATAAATACTCATGTAACAGCTAACCAAAAATAAATAAGACATTAATATATTTATCAAGTCTAGCCGTGCAAACGGCGCAGGTTACATTGCTAGTTGATATAAAAGCGAATAATTATGAGATTATCTAGGCATGATCATGTATATAGGCATCACGTCCGTGACAAGTAGACCGACTCCTGCGTGCATCTACTACTATTACTCCACACATCGACCGACTCCTACCTGCATCTAGAGTATTAAGTTCATAAGAACAGAGTAACGCCTTAAGCAAGATGACATGATGTAGAGGGATAAATTCATGCAATATGATATAAACCCCATCTTTTTATTCTCGATGGCAACAATACAATACGTGCCTTGCAACCCTTTCTGTAACTGGGTAAGGACACCGCAAGATTGAACCCAAAGCTAAGCACTTCTCCCATGGCAAGAAAGATCAATCTAGTAGGCCAAACCAAACTGATAATTCGAAGAGACTTGCAAAGATAACTCAATCATACATAAAAGAATTCAGAGGAGATTCAAATATTTCTCATAGATAAACTTGATCATAAACCCACAATTCATCGGATCTCGACAAACACAACGCAAAAGAGTTTACATCGAATAGATCTCCACAAGAGAGGTGGAGAACATTGTATTGAGATACAAAAAGAGAGAAGAAGCCATCTAGCTAATAACTATGGACCCGAAGGTCTGTGGTAAACTACTCACAACTCAACGGAGGGGCTATGGTGTTGATGTAGAAGCCCTCCATGGTCGATTCCCCCTCCGGTGGAGCACCGACGAAGGCTCCAAGATGGGATCTCGCGGATACAGAAGGTTACGACGGTGGAAGTTGTGTTTAGTTGGCTCCCTGGATGTTTTTGGGGTACGTAGGCTTATATAGGGGGAAGAAGTACGTCGGTGGCTGCCCGAGGGGCCCACGAGACAGGGGGCGCGCCCTGAGGGGGGGCGCCCTACCCTCTCATGGCTGCCTCGGCTGCTTCTTGACTTGCACACCAAGTCCTCTAGAACACGTTCGTTCCAAAAATCACGCTCCCGAAGGTTTCATTCCGTTTGGACTCTGTTTGATATTGCTTTTCTTCGAAATACTGAAATAGGCAAAAAAACAGCAATACGGGCTGGGCCTCCGGTTAGTAGGTTAGTCTCAAAAACGATATAAATGTGTAAAATAAAGCCCATAAACATCCAAAAGGGGTAATATAATAGCATGGAACAATAAAAAATTATAGATACGTTGGAGACGTATCACACTACGACCGGCGTGAGTCTCCCGATTCCTGACCACCTCCATACAGGTGCCTCTCCCAATGCTCCACCATGTAGTAGAGGCTGGCTCTTGCATGAGAGCCCACTTCTCCACTTTTTCCTTGCCTCTCTTTCCTCCAGATATGCAAAAATGCCATGTAAAGCGCACTATTGTACTTACTTGCTCCTACAGGTGCTAAGCTTGGCACATAGGCATAAAGTCTGATGTGGCAGGTTAATCAAGAAGAGAGAGACTAGTTTGGTGACCCAAGGAAGAAACGGTGCTAAGCGCGTGTACCTAGGTGAAAAGACAATTTCGAGTCTATAGCTAATTAAATGAAGCAAACTTAGCAACAAAAAACTAATAAGCACACCATTTCATTGGAAGAGGTCACTCCTTGGCAAATGCAATAAATACTACTCCCTGTGTCCCATAATATAAGAACGTTTTTGGCACTACACTAGTGTCAAAAACATTCTTATATTATGGGACGAAGGGAGTACAAAGAAAGAGATAGGGAGAAGTAAAAAGAATAAATACACTTATAGCCAACCTTATAGCTAACCTTGTTGTAGTATGAGTGACTAAGTGATGACTATGTATGACATGCCAACATCAGATAGCCTAATGCACCATGTTAAATCTCCAAGGGCACGATCGCGCGAGCGATGCGACGGTCGTGGTAGGCGCGACCATGATACGGGCTGCTGTCAGCCCTTGGATCTGAGATCAAACGGCCGTATGCTAAGTTGCTGAAAATTTGCAGAATAACCCTCCAGGATAGGATATTCACCCATAGGTCTAGAATCACGCCATGCAACCGTTCGATCTCAGATCCAAGGGCTCTCAGAAGCCCGTATCATGGGAGAATGGAAAGCCACTACCCTGCCGTATGCACGCTGGCAGTTCGCTCCTTCTCGTCCCTACACGTTCTTTAATACTACGGCAGTTTGCTCCTAGTCGTCATGTCCTTTCACATTACAGCAGTTCCACTAATCCTAACCCTCCTCCCAAATCCATGGCGTCCCAAATCTCCATGATCGGCGGTGAGTACAAGGTTAGAACCATCACCGGCGATGAGTTCGATGTCATCTACACCCGTTCTTCCGCGACGGTGAAAGGATACCTTTCTCGCTTCAGACGCATGTTCAAAAACTCATATGATGAGTGGGTCGCTAGGCTAGATGTTGAGTACACCACAGTCCTGGGACGAGAGAAGGATCTAAAGGAGGAAGAGAGGAACAAGCCCGCCGTGATGCAGGTTTGCATGCATGACTTATGCTTGGTCTACCACATATGCCATGCCAATGTTGAATGCCTGGATTTTAAGAACTTCCTCGAGAGCAACCTAGTCAAATTCGTTACTGTAGACTTTATGAACGACGAACAAGTCCTGGGTCGGATAGGCCTCGTTGTAGGCAACCCTTCGACCTCCAGAAGAATCGGCTGCTGCCCTCCGGTGGCCAGCCTTCAATGCTGACCCTGGCAGGAGCCATGGTTCATCCTTCGTATGGTAAACTGGAGAAACCTCCATACACGTTTCATCGTTATGCATGGCAGCGGAATGTACTAGATATAGACCACATCCACTACGCTGCAATTGATGGCTACCTTTGTTTCAATATCTACAAGGGTTAGATGAAGAGCAAGAGCCAAGTGTGCGGTTCAAGCAAAGAAGTATCGGCCAAGAGGAAGAGGGACAAGGACAAAGTAGAGGACGTGGACGAGGACTCCAAGTAAGGTGGCAGTGTCGTTGCTCATGGTGGTTCTAATGCAGTGTCCACCAGAATAGTTGCAAAGTTTAATTTCAGGTGTGCTTAATTTAATTTGAGGGGTGTGTTGTGTTGGGCCCCCAGTAGAACTATGTTATGTTTCTTCTCGTTACTTTAACTCTACAGTACGTACATACTAGTATTTCTTACATTTCATCTTTTAGTTGGTATAGTACTACCACTCGTTTGTTCACATTATATACGTACAATATATATGGCCAACATCATATAGCCAGCAGTTTAGTTGTCAAAGAATTTCAGGGTGCTTAGTTTTGTCAAAGAATTCCAGGATGCTTAGTTTTATTTGAGGGGTGGGTTGTGCTGGACATCATTATTGTGACTAGCCTTTTTAATACTACCTCCGTCCGGGTTTATTGGTCCCCATTGTATTTCGTGCCAAATTTTCACCATATATTAAACTAACAAGATGTTCACGCATGTCACCAAACATTATATTTTTGAAAACTATGTTCAAATACGAATCTAATGAGATATTTTTTGTTGACATGCATTAACATTTTGTTAATTAAATCTTTAGTCAAAATTTGGCACAAACTACAAAAGGGGACCTATAAACCAGGACGGAGGTATAGTAGTACTATATGCATAATTTGGCGACGAGCGCTCTCTATATGTACCACCTTTTTTCTAATTTCAAGTTTTGCTCCATGGAGCAATCCATCGATACTAATACTGTACGAAAGTATACATTTTTAAAAAGGCTAGAGGGCGAGGCAGTCTAGCTTGGTCGGTTTCACGAGAGGCGAGGTCCTTTGTGATTTGACGGCTCATTACTGCTGGAAGGCGGGGCCTTGTGATTTGACTGCTCGTATAAATGCGCCGACGACGTGAGGAGGAGCAAAGAACCATGCGGTATACTCAAGTTTTCCACTGGAGTAGTACTACGACGGAGGAGCACGAAACACGGCAGCCCAGTGCCATATGGCGATAAAAAATGATCTAATTTGCTAGTCATCTCAGTTAGCATTGTTCTATTCATTCCCTAAAAAAGCATTGTTCTATTCATGCCTCACAGAGAACGTGACACGTGCGGCGAAATACCCGAAGCAAAAGATGAAACACAGGAGCAAAAGAAGAAGGAAGATTATCACCCCAAATGATCTAATTGGCCGCGGAGTCGTAACTGCTTCTTCATCGCCTTCACGACCTCCATCTCCTTGCGCGTCTCCTCCGCCATCTTCTTCATTCTGTCCATGACGCGGGATTTCTCGACGCGAGCCTTCATCATCTTTTCCACGGCCGCATTACGTACCTTGACAGCAGACGGGTGCTCGATGCGGAACTTCGCCAACTCCTCCTTCTGTTCCATGAAGAGGGCCTGCAGCATCTTCATCGAGGAACTACTATTCTCATACAGCTTCTTCTAGCCCTTCAACAGGTCGAGCTAGTGGCAGAGCTTCGCCTTGTCCTCCTGAAGTTGCAGGATTTCGCCGGTCGCCTTCTTCTATGAGGCAATGCTCTTCTTCAGCAGCATCACCAAGCCAGCGGTCAACTCCCCCTCACTACAAAAAAAAGACACATCCGTGACATTTTGGGCCGAACGAATTTTTTTCTGTCATACATATGACACTTCTATGACGATAATTGTGACAAAACCCGGTATCATCATAAATGTGGTGGGCTCCTACTTCCATGACAAAAAATCATGACAGAAAATGGGCTTTTCGTCCTGGGCGGGCCAGAGATGCAGCTGCATGACATTCTTTGGGCCGTCCATGACGGAAAAACCGTGGTAGAAGCGAGGGGGAGGAAAACTTCGGGGAGTTCCCGATTACGATGGGAGGTCGGGGGCCGAGCGATGCGCGTTTCTCTCATACACGTGTGAGGCATTGGCTCTAACTAAACCCGAGCGAGGCGTTGGGCTCTAACTGAACCCGAGCGATTGCACTGCAGGCTACGCATTACTGAACCCGAACGATCGATCGATGGCTGTTAACTGAACCTGATTGAGCGATTCCTTCGCTACTGCTGTTAACTGAAGTCGATCGATTAGATGAATAGTGAGCGTTGTGGGGGGGGGGGGGGGGTTGGATGAACAGTGAGCGGTGGCATTGCCTCTGGATGAACAGGACCCCGTGGTGTGGAGGGCTGGATGAATAGTAGACGGTGGAGGGGTGGCCGTGGAGGGGTGGTTGAACAGGACCCCGTGGTGTGGAGGGCTGAATGAACAGTAGACGGTGGAGGGGTGCCCGTGGAGGGGTGGTTGAATAGTAGCCGGTGGAGGCTGGAGGAGGTCGACGGTGGAGATGAACAGTATCCCGTGGAGTCCCGTTTTGCGGTACGCCACACCCCTCCCGATGAACAGGACCCCCATTTTGACCGTAGCGCTCCAACTGTGACGCCCGGTTAATTAAGCTACAGTGAACCTCTGCTAATGATGCCACGTCACCTCGGTTACTGCCGATAAACTCGCGTTAGTTTAAAACCAATTCAAATTAAATCTGAATTCAAGTCAAAAAATAAAATTTTCAAATATTTAAACTAAATTGTTCAGTTTGTGCCAAATAATGCATAGGTAATTATGATGGAGAAACCACATTTTTATAGAAGATTTAAGTGCACTTAAGTAATTAAAACAGTGGGTAAAACAGCTAAATAAATGCCTTTTAGATTTTATAAAAATACAAAATATTTTAAATAACCACCACAACTTTTGTGGCAGTGTCTAATACTGCATTACTAATTATGGGCCATGTCTCATATATTATAAGACCGATATAATATTCAAAGTAAATAGAAAACAAAACAAATAAAAAGAAAAGCAGAAAAATTAAAGAGAAAAAGAAAAAGGCAAAGTGCTACTGTGCACTTCGGCCTCCTCGCTACAGGAACCGGCCCAACCCACCACCATAACCTTCTTCAATCTCCTGTTCACCACGGGCGAGGTGGACGCAGCGCGTGCGTCCGTGGTCAGGATGGCCACGCGCCGGCCATCTCGCGGCTCCTCTGGCTGGATAAGATCGGCCCCTTCCCGATGGACGAAACCTAAATCGTCAAATCGTCCTCCCTTTGATCCGTTCCTCTCCAAACTGCCCGGGACAGAGAGCGCCGTCGCTGCTCACCATGCCACCGAGCTCCTCTCGCTGCCCCTCCATGCCCAGGAGCATCGCCGGTCTCCTACTCGTCTCCAAGCCGAAGATCGCGACCCCCGGATATGCTTCAACGCCGCCATCTCCCATCTTCGTCCTCTGCATCGACGGCCTCCTCCGACCGATTCGCCGTGGCCAACGCGGCCCCGAGTCCGCCGAGCCCTCCTGTGCCTCCCCGGTGAGCTCCACTCGCCCCTCCCCTCTTTCCAACTGCGCACACATCCTCTAGGCCGTAGAACCGCCGTGACCGGAGTCGGCCGCCGCCATGGTCGTTTCCCCCGCAGAAGTTGCCCCGTTCTTGGCCACTGTAACTGGAGCTCCGCTCCCTATGCACACGCACTCCCGCTCCCGTCGCACCTGGCCATGCCGCAGACCCGCGCCCGCGTGCTCGTGCCCTCGCCACCGTTCGCCGCGCCCGGGCCAAACTCCGCGCCGAACTGTGCGCGCTACTGCTCCTAGCCGTACTGCTGCCCTCCCTTTGCTGCTGCTTGTTGCTGCTCATGGCTGCTGCTGCTGCTCCTACGTTACTGGGGCTCTGCTTGCTGCTCCGAGCGCTGCTCGCTGCTGCTCTGCTTGCTGCCGCTATGTGCTGCTGCTAGCTAATGCTGCTGCCGCTGCGTATTGCTACTACCTACTACTGCTGCATATTGTTGCTGCTGCCATTCTTGGCCATGGCCGCCACCCCCTGTACATGGCCGTGTGTGGCCGGCTGGGCTCTGTCCTCTAATGGCCGGCCCCTGTGTAGATTAGTACTACTAGGTTTGTTAGTATTAATTAGTGTTAAGTTAGTCTAGTGGTAGATAGCACGTGGGACCAACTGTTATATTAAAATGCAAAACTAGATTAAAAATAGCTAAGTCCATGACAAGTAGGCCCCACCTTCACTATTCACTTTGACTAGTCAATGCTGACTGGGCAGTTGACGAAGTCAACTGGCCCTACCTGCCATGCACTGGCTGGGTACACTTCCGGGTACCCATAGCCATTGTCCCATTTAAATCCGAATTAAAAATATTCTAGAGAATATCAGAAAATCATTTAAACTTAGAAAATTAATATAAAATAAACTTTAGCTCAGATGAAAATACTTTGTACATGAAAGTTGCTTCGAACGACGAGACGAATCCAGATACGCAGCCCGTTCGTTCGCCACGCATCTCTAGCATAGTGAACCTGCAACATTTCACCTCCTGTTCATCTGTCCGAAAACGCGAAACACCGGGGATACTTTCCCGGATGTTTCCCCCACTCGCCGGTATCAGCTACTACCGCGTTAGGGCACACCTAACACCGCTGTTTGCTTTGTCATGCATCGTTATGCTTATGTTTGCATTATATTTATTGTTTCTTCCCCCCTCTTCTCTCCGGTAGACTACGAGACCGACGCCACTGCTGCCCAGTTCGACTACGGTGTTGACGACCACTCCTTGCCTGAGCAACCAGGCAAGCCTCCCCTTTGATCACCAGATATCGCCTATTCTTCTCTCTACTGCTTGCATTAGAGAAGTGTAGCATGTTTCTGTTCGGTTACTCCTATTCTGTTGCATAGCTTGTCATGCTTGCTACAGTCATTGATACCTTACCCGCAATCCTAAATGCTTAGTATAGGATGCTAGTTTATCATCATTGGCCCTACATTCTTGTCAGTCTGTCTTGCTATACTATCGGACCGTGATCACTTGGGAGGTGATCACGGGTATATACTATACATATATACATACTATACATATGGTGACTAAAGTCGGGTTGGCTCTTTGAGTACCCGCAAGTGATTCAGATATGGGGGCTGGAAGGACAGGTGGCTCCATCCTGGTACAGGTGGGCCTGGGTTCCCGACGGCCCACGACTGTTACTTTGTGGCGGAGCGACAGGGCAGGTTGAGATCACCTAAGCGAGAGGTGGGCCTGTCCCTGGTCGGCGTCCGTGGTTACTTCATAATAACACTGTCGGTGTCAAAACCGGGGGATCTCGGGTAGGGGGTCCCGAACTGTGCGTCTAGGCGGATGGTAACAGGAGACAAGGGACATAATGTTTTTACCCATGTTCGGGCCCTCTCGATGGAGGTAAAACCCTACTCCTGCTTGATTGATATTGATGATATGGGTAGTACAAGAGTGGATCTACCACGAGATCAAGCAGGCTAAACCCTAGAAGCTAGCCTATGGTATGATTGTTGTAATGGTTATGTTGTCCTACGGACTAAAACTCTCCGGTTTATATAGACACCGGAGAGGGCTAGGGTTACACAGAGTCGGTTACAATGGTAGGAGATCTACATATCCGTATCGCCAAGCTTGCCTTCCACGCCAAGGAAAGTCCCATCCGGACACAGGACGAAGTCTTCAATCTTGTATCTTCATAGTATTGGAGTCCGGCTGACGATGATAGTCTGGCTGTCCGGACACCCCCTAGTCCAGGACTCCCTCAGTAGCCCCTGAACCAGGCTTCAATGACGATGAGTCCGGCGCGCATATTGTTCGGCATTGCAAGGCGGGTTCCTCCTCCGAATAATTCATAGAAGATTTTGAACACCAGGATAGTGTCCGGCTCTGCAAAATAATTTCCACATTCCACCGTAGAGAGAATATTATGTACACAAGTTCAATCTGCTGACGTATCTTGTAGCTTGATGTCACGCCACTACCAAGCCTTTAGTTGAATCGTTTTTTATTATACCACCTCAGCGCGTTTAGCGAAGCGGTTTCCTTGGCACGTCTTGTCGAAGCAGAGATCGTGTCCCCCTTATTTCGGGATTCCCATCAATATGGACGTGGGTAACCCAACCGTGCCCGTCGCCACGCCCCCTCTATCGAAGGCGAGTCCCGAATGGTCATGGAGACGGCTCTTGGTATTCTTCCTCTTTATAACTGGACCAAGGCTCGTTTCTTTTCTTCAATCCTTCATCGAATCCTCTCCTTGCCCCAAGTTTCAACACCTAGAGCCCCAGATTCGAGCGCCTCGGACCTTCAACAATGTCCGGCTCCGACCTTGAGGGCCGGTGGATGCCCTCCTCCGTCACGGAGGAGGACGTGCTAAAGCTGCGAGAGGCCAAGTACCTGTCTTACGAGATTTTGCACAGGTTGCCCATCGAAGGGCAGGCCATCCCCACCCCCGAGCCCGGCGAGTACGTCGTCTTTGTATCCCACCTCCGTCGGGGTTTAGGCTTCCTGATGGATCCTTTTGTGAGAGGGCTCATGTTTTACTATGGGTTAGAATTCCATGACTTGGCTCCGGAGTCCATCCTCCATATTTCTGCATTTATCGTCGTCTGCGAAGCCTTTCTCCGCGTCACC
The DNA here is from genome assembly GCA_963921465.1 of Triticum timopheevii. Classification (NCBI taxonomy): domain Eukaryota; kingdom Viridiplantae; phylum Streptophyta; class Magnoliopsida; order Poales; family Poaceae; genus Triticum; species Triticum timopheevii. The sequence continues at coordinate 363,879,085 of OY997262.1, forward strand.
CCCGACTTCGGCCTGTGGCTGAAAACCTTCAATGTGGAGCCGAAGATGATCGAGGGGCGTCAAGAAGAGTGCGGTGGGGCGGCCGTAAGCAAGAGGGCCAATTCCCCGTGGCCCGAGGGCTCCTTCGAAGAGGAGCTCGGCTTGTGGCAACAGGAGTGGTTCTATATTACCGCTCCAAAGGGCAGCAGGCAGAAGCCGCCGCCCGTATTCCGCTCGGGACCTCCACGACGATTGATGTCGTGGGTCAACCAAGGGCTCAACTGGGGGCCGTCAAAGGACGTGCCCTTACTGCAGGGCCGGATTCGAGACCTCCAAGCGAGGGAGATCGATCTGGTCGTGGTGATGCAAGTTATGCTGATTAGGCGTCTCCTGCCCTGCAAACGCCGCTCTCTCCGGCTATGGGAATTTAATCCGGAGGGACCACAGATTCTCCAACACTTCATGGGTACGACACCCGTGGAGATGTACAAACTGTTCTTCGGATCACGGGAGGTGTGTCCGGAATTGACCGAGGACGCCGACCTAAGCTGCAATCGCCCGGATACTCAAGTAAGTAGCTCGATGTTCGGACATACCGTTCATTTGCCTTTCTACAATTCGCCTTTTAACCCGTTGTCCTTTAACAGGAGTGGATAGCGCAAGCAAAGCTGATACGATGTCCGGCCCCCCTCCCAGAGACCGTGCTGGATCCCGTGTTGGTCAGGATGCTGGAGGTTGCGCCTTCAGAAGAAGGCGAAGGGGAAAATAGGGGAGCTACCGCCTCGCCCAAGGAGGCTCTTGAAAAAGGGGGGATCGAGAATCCCTCCCTCCAGGGGGAGAAGAGGACCACCTCCGGAGACCTGGAGGCCAAAGCCCCTAAGCGGGGGAAGAGATCTTCACCGGAGGGTCCTGCGTCCGGGGAGGCCCCGGCCGCACAATCTCCCCTAAAGAATCAGACCTCCAGCGAGCCGTAAGTAGAGAAAAGGGAGTTTGGCAATAAGAGACGTCCTTATTTGTGCTTCTGAGGATAACTGAAGTATTTACCTTGTAGTTCAGATCTCCGACCTTCTCAGATGAGCTCGTCTTCAGGGGACCTTCGTCCGGAGATGGTGGAGAGCGAGACGCCTCCGTCCGCTGCGCCGTCGGATAGGGCGGACGAGCCTGAAGTGTCATCACGGAGGGTGTCCCTGAGCCCGGCAGAGCCGAAGAGTTCGGCGCCGACTAGTGTTCGGTCGGGGGAGCTAAAGGATCTGCTTGAGAGGGCGTCCATCTCAGAAGATCACCATACATTGATGAATATGGTGATTGGAAGGATTTCGTCCGCCGAAAGCGGATTGCGCAATGCCGTCAGGAGTTTGCTGGCGGGGTTTGAGGTACGTAAAAATGACACACCTTTTTGACAGTTTTGCACATAAAGTGCGCCCTGTATAGATAGTAGCCCCTGAGACTCAGTAGGTTGTCGAAAGCGACAGCGTGCCGAGGATCAAAATCGCAGGTATTAACTTTCGCCTTTTCTATGCAGGTGGCGGATAGTCCGGGGGCCAGCCGGACTGATACAGTTGCTGAACTGAAGCGGCAACTCGAGGTTGCAGATGCGGACATCGCGCTAGTCAACAGGCGACTTGACGAATCGCAAGGTAAGTTTTTTCTCCGTGGTCACCTAGTAAGGGAGCCGAAGCCCACCTCTTACAATATGTGTGCTTGACGCAGATGGTGCCGCTGCTGTGGAGAGCCTTCGGGCAGAACTTGCTCAAGCCAAGGAGCAAGCCAGAAGGAGTGATGCGGCTGCCTCGAGGGCGGCCGAGGAGTTAGAAGCCGAAAGGGCTGCACACTGCCGAAGCAGGGAAGATATGGCCGAAATGGCCGTTAAGTTAAAGGATGCTACCGACCGCAGTGAGGCTCTTGAAAAGGAGCGCCTATCGGAGCGAGAAGACCTGGGGAAGGCCACCACCGAAGCCAAGGATGCCCGTTCTGCAATGCGGGCTATAAAGGAGGAGCTGCGCCAGGCCGGAGACATTGTGGCTGGCAAGCCTTTTCTGCTGCGCCGAAGGTTTACGGATCCAAAGTATGCTCAGCTTGGCCAGTTGTGGGGTCCGGAGGATCCTTATATGGACTTAGCGGCGAGTGCGGCGAATGCCGTTGTGCAGTTCCGAAGTCAGAAGGATCACAAGACGGAAGAGCTGTTTTGGTCTCAATTCCATAGTCCGGAGCGTTCACTTCCGCTGACCGACCGGTTGGCTGAGTGGGCTGAGCTGAATAGGTTGTCCGGGCTTGCCATGACGGATATCATGACTCATGTCTGGCCGGATAGGCCCAAGCCGAAGAGCTATTTTGGCTTATTGCAGCAATTTCTTGGGGCGGTGCCGCATATCAAGGCGATGAAGCGGTCGGCCTGCATAGAGGGTGCACGTATGGCCCTCGCCCGTGTGAAGACACATTGGACAGAGATGGATGCCACCGCTGTGGCGACCCAGGGTTCGGACGAGAGCCGGTTACCCGCCGAGCACTTTTTTGGGGAAGTTCTGCGTGGTGCTCGTGTAATAGAGTCGCAGTGCTCAAAAAATGTCACGTTCAAATGAACGGTTTATTTTGTAAAACAATGCTTATGATGTAGTCGCTTTTTATAATTGTGCGTTCAAGTATTGAAATATCTCCTGTGCGGCCGTTTATGTATACGTGTGTATAACCTGAAAGATGGCAGTCGTCAGCTTCAGCCCCCACGCACAAGGTGCGGGGGTGTTTGCAAAAATAGCGCATTTTCACACTTAATCCAACGTCTCGGTCCTGTGAAGGAGGTGGTAGCGTAGCAAACGAGGCAACCGGACTATAATGCTTGATCACTTTCACTTAGCCATGGGAGTTCTAGGGTGGGGCTACGATATAGCCCCTGGGTGCACCGTGCTCTCCGAATTCGGGGCGCGTATGTGCCTGACCGGGAAACGGTCCTTCGTCAAAGCGGAGGAATTCTAAACATTCCGGTGGTCGATCGAGTGGTTGACCAGTCTCTCGCTGTATCATGACAGTCAGTTTTCGGCTTTCTCTACTGAGGTGCTCGCCTAGCCGAACTGGGGCACAATCACAGTAGTTCTCCTGGTGCCGCGTTAGCCGATGATACGGAACGTAAGGCAGCAAAACACAGGAGCCGGGCAAACCCAACATTTGACCAAAGACATGATTCGGAGCTGATGCATATAAGGCCTAACTCGAGACGCCGAACACTCCCTGAGGTGTTCGGTCTTTATAATAACGGGCAGAACAATGCCCGAAGCCCCTAGTGTCCAGGTACGGGCAAGGTCCTCTGACGCGGCCGATGCCAAAACGTCAGTCTCCTCTCTGGCTATTCATGAGAAACCAGGGGATTATAGCAACAAGAGACAGTAAAAAAGATTTACGCAGGGTCTTAATCTGAATAGAATCCTTGCAACGGGTCCCTACTGCACGTCTGCGCCTGTGTCTCCGTTGTGCCGTGTCCTGGACGGGTGTGCACGTTGTCCATCTGTGAAAAAGAGAGGAACTTAGTTTGAAAGGAAATCGTGCGAAAATCAAAATATTAATGAATTAATAAAGCTGAGCCTATATTAGCTCATTATTGCTTATACGCACAACCCCTTGTGAAGGGGTGTGCGACTAGGGAGCCCCTAGCTTATTTAGGCCGGACTCGTCTAGCCGTGTCTGGGGTCTTTGAACGACCTTTTAATGAAATGATGCCACGTGGACCGGGCATTTTAAGTGTAAGAGACGCGTAATGTGGTATTGCGTTAAAGCGGACAAAAGCTTCCCGTCCCAATAGCGCTTGATAGCTACTTTTAAATGGGCGACATGAAAGATTAGCTTTGCGCGTCGGAAGTTGTCGGGTGACCCGAACACAACTTCTAGTAGTAAGGAGCCTGTGCACTTGGCGTAAGGGCCTGGCGTCACTCCTTTGAAGGAAGTGCGGCTATGTCGAATTTTAGTAAGGTCTATCCCCAACTTGCGGATTGTGTCCGAATATAGCAGGTTTAAATCGCTGCCGCCGTCCATCAGGACTTGTGTAAATTGTAGTCCGTCGATTGTAGGATCCAATCTTAGAGCAGACCATCCTGCGTTCCGAATACTTCTGGAATAATCCAGGTGGTCGAAAGTGATTGGTTTTGACATCCAATCTCGAGGTTCCGCTGGGGTGGACCGTGCGACACCTACCTTAGCGGGTGCCGCATTGTTTTTCCGTACTATCACCTGAAGTGAGTTTACTGTTTTGACTTCTTGTGGGAAAGTCTTTTGTTTTCCGGTGCTCTGCTGGTGGGGTTCATCATCGTCCTCGCTTGGCGCGTCGAGCCCCTTGTGTTCGGTGTTGAGTCGGCCGGACTGTTTGAAAACCCAACTATCTCTGTGGGTGTGGTTTGCAGGCCTTCCGGAGGTACTGTGGATTTGACATATCTGATCCAAAATTTTGTTTAAGTTGGATAGATCATCACTGTTGTCCTTAAGAGGTAGTGTTTTATTGTTTGGCCGCGAGCGTTTGAATCCGGCGTTGACCGCCGTGCTCTTTGGGCTTTTTTCTTTATTCCGGCGCTGATCCTTTCTGCGCAGTGATTTTCCGTTTCCATCTCGGATCTCGGATGTACTCGGGTCGCTGGTGCTGGATCTTGCTAGCCAGATGTCTTCCCCCGCGCAAAAGCAGGTCATGAGGCTTGTTAGCGCGGCCATTGTCCTCAGTTTCTCTTGGCCGAGGTGTCTGGCGAGCCATTCGTCTCGGACATTGTGTTTAAAAGCTGCTAAGGCTTCAGCGTCCGGACAGTCGACTATTTCGTTCTTTTTGGTAAGGAACCTGTTCCAGAATTTGCACGCTGACTCTCCGGGCTGTTGAGTTATATGACTTAGATCGTCTGCATCCGAAGGGCGGACATAAGTCCCTTGAAAATTTGCTCTAAATGCGTCCTCGAGCTCTTCCCAACTTCCAATAGTGTTTTCTGGGAGGCTTTTGAGCCAATGCCAAGCTGGCCCTTTGAGCTTGAGGGGTAGATCTTTTATGGCGTGGAGATCATCTCCTCTAGCCATGTGTATGTGTAGTATGTAATCCTCTATCCAGACTCCAGGGTCTGTTGTTCCGTCGTATGCCTCTATGTTTATGGGTTTGAACCCTGCTGGAAATTCATGATCCAGCACCTCATCGGTGAAAAATAGTGGGTGTGCGGCGCCCCTGTATTTGGGTGTGCCGCTGTCTTCGAACACTTGGCGTGTTGTGTTTCTTCCTGGGGCCCTCTTTTTTGGCCCGTAAATGGACCTGACCGGGCCATTTGTTTTCCGAGGATCATGAGTCGGCTTGTGTGCGGCGCCACTTGTCGCTTTTGGCCTGTCATCTGGTCGTCTATCCGACCAGGCGGCCTCTTTGTTTTTTGACTGTGGGGGCTCTATGGCTTCCTCGTCAAATTCTGGCAGCAGCTTGCGCTTCGGGTAGCTCTTTGATTGATGGCCATTACCATATTTGTCTGCGGTCTTGAGCACATTGCTGCACCTCATTCTGAGTATGTCTTCCGGTGTTTTGAGCTTCCTCTTTTCTTTCTTCAGGCTTCTTGTAGTAGCGAGAAGTCTTTTGTGAGTGTCCTTATGCTCCGGTGGTGTGTCCGGCGTGAGATCGTCTGGACTGTTGTTTTCGTCGGGCATAGATTGATTATCCGATTCATCCTGTTCGGATGGTTGCTTGGTTGCGTGTTCGTCGCCCACTGATTTGCCCTGTTCTATTGCTGGGTCCTTGGGAGTGCTGTTGTTGTCGAGGTGGGACTTAGGGCGGCGCCTACGTCGCCGTTTTGGTTGTTTTTCGGCGGAATTGTCCTTTGCCGCTTCCCGTTGTTCCTCGTCATCGCTTCCTTTTGGGGTGTCCACCATATATACACAGTGGGTTGGGGTGGCCTTCCAGTGCTCGGTAAGCGCTGATTCTTGATCGTTTCCGGCATCGTCGTCCATACTGTCGATGTCTTTGGAGTCGTAGTCTAGCATGTTGGTTAGATCGTCAATAGTGGCTACAAAGTGGGTGGTGGGTGGGCTTTGAATTTCTTCGTCGTCCGCAGCCCAACCATCCTGGCCATAGTCCGGCCAGGGTTCTCCGGATAGTGAGAGATGCTTTAGCGAATTTAGGATGTCGCCAAAGGGTGAGTGCTGAAAGATGTCCGCGGCAGTGAACTCCATGATCGGCGCCCAATCGGATTCGATTGGCCGGGGCGCAGGAGGTTCGGAGTCCGGCAAGGAGTCCGGCGCCTCGGAGTCATGAGCTTTATAAGGGACAAGGTCAGTATTCGGCTCCATCGCCGTAGCGGTCGCAGCTCCCGAGGCGGTGTCTAGCCACCCGTCCTTGATCTGCGCGATCGGCTCCGGACTATAGGTCGGAGCGGATCCGTGTGCGGCCTCCAAAGCACTGTCCGGCGGCAGAGTTAGATCATTCCCATCGTGATAGTGCGGCGCGCTCGGCTGTGGCTCGGATCCATCGAAGATCAAGTCTCTGCGGATGTCTGCCGTGAAGTTTAGGCTTCCAAACCTGACCTGATGGCCAGGGGCGTAGCTTTCGATCTGCTCCAGACGGCCAAGTGAATCGGCCCGCAGTGCGAAGCCGCCGAGTTTGAAGATCTGCCCGGGGAGAAAAGTCTCACCCTGGACTGAGTTGTTGTTGATTGAAGAAGCCATCAAGCCTATCGGCAACGACACAGAGGAACTCTCAATGAAAGCACCAATGTCGGTGTCAAAACCGGCGGATCTCGGGTAGGGGGTCCCGAACTGTGTGTCTAGGCGGATGGTAACAGGAGACAAGGGACATAATGTTTTTACCCAGGTTCGGGCCCTCTCGATGGAGGTAAAACCCTACTCCTGCTTGATTGATATTGATGATATGGGTAGTACAAGAGTGGATCTACCACGAGATCAAGCAGGCTAAACCCTAGAAGCTAGCCTATGGTATGATTGTTGTAATGGTTATGTTGTCCTACGGACTAAAACCCTCCGGTTTATATAGACACTGGAGAGGGCTAGGGTTACACAGAGTCGGTTACAATGGTAGGAGATCTACATATCCGTATCGCCAAGCTTGCCTTCCACGCCAAGGAAAGTCCCATCCGGACACGGGACGAAGTCTTCAATCTTGTATCTTCATAGTCTTGGAGTCCGGCTGACGATGATAGTCTGGCTGTCCGGACACCCCTAGTCCAGGACTCCCTCAAACACGCTTAACGAGATCTTGGTATTTGATCTGAGTCTGGCCACTGGCCTATACGCACCAACCAACTACGCGGGAAAGATATGGGCACTCGACGTCGTGGTATTAGCCGAAGCCTTCTTGACGTCAGCGATGGAGCGGCGCGCGCCGGATTGGACCGCGTAACGTGACTTTGTAATGGAGGTTGCTAGGTCTGCTTCCGGCCGCCCTCGCAACGTGCAGGTGTGCAATGGGCGGTGGGCCCAGACCCCTGCGCACATAGGATTTAGACCGGCGTGCTGACCTCTCTTTTGTGCCTAGGTGGGGCTGCGACGTGTTGATCTTCCGAGGCCGGGCATGACCCAAGAAAGTGTGTCCGGCCAAATGGGATCGAGCGTGTTGGGTTATGTGGTGCACCACAGCAGGGAAGTTTATCTATTTGAATAGCCATGATCTTCGGTAACATGACGACTTGGAGTTGTACCTTGACCTTATGATAACTAGAACCGGATACTTAATAAAACACACCCTTCCAAGTGTCAGATACCACCCGGTGATTGCTTTTCCACTGGGCGACGAGGAGAGGATCGCCGGGTAGGATTATGCTATGCGATGCTACTTGGAGGACTTCAATCTACTCTCTTCTACATGCTGCAAGATGGAGGCTTCCAGAAGCGTAGTGTAGATACTTGCCTCTTTACTCTCTTCTACTAGCTATCCTCCTCTTATTCTGGCATTCTACAGTTCAGTCCACCAATATTGCCTCTTTACACATATACCCATGCATATGTAGTGTAGATCCTTGCTTGCGAGTACTTTGGATGAGTACTCATGGTTGCTTTTCCCCCTTTCCCTTCTACCTGGTTGTCGCAACCAGATGCCAGAGCCCAGGAGCCAGACGCTACCGTCGACGATGACTCTTACTACACTGGAGGTGCCTACTACTACGTGCAGGCCGCTGACGACGACCAGGAGTAGTTTAGGAGGATCCCAGGCAGGAGGCCTGCGCCTTTTCGATCTGTATCCCAGTTTGTGCTAGCCGTCTTATGGCGACTTATTTAACTTATGTCTGTATTCAGATATTGTTGCTTCCGCTGACTCGTCTATGATCGAGCACTTGTATTCGAGCCCTCGAGGCCCCTGGCTTGTATTATGATGCTTGTATGACTTATTTTACTTTTAGAGTTGTGTTGTGATATCTTCCCGTGAGTCCCTGATCTTGATCGTATACATTTGCGTGCATGATTAGTGTACGGTTGAATCGGGGGCGTCATAAGCTGGTATCAGAGCCGACTGCCTATAGGAATCCCCCTTTTCAACTCCTTGGCCGAAGTTGAGTCTAGTAGATGAAAATTGTTTTACTAACTTGGCTATGCGGCCCATGGGCCCACGTCGCCAATTGGGTGGTATTAGGATCTTTTATTCCTCATCTATACTCCGAGATTCTGATCTCTCTTCTATTCAGGTTAAATGATTTTACCAACGCTAACTCTAGGTTCTCGTAATTACTTCCTCCCGGAGAGCCCCTCACTCCAGATGATTGCTTGTTGCACCGAAGGATTCTGAAGATACTCTTCGATGTTCTCTCAAGACTTTATGCTCACCGCTTGTTGCTATTCCCTACCACTGTTATATTATTATGGATAACTACATGCACTTTTCCTTTCAATCCCGTTGATCTTGTTATTACAAGATACCCTGAAATTCTCTCTATTGTTCCGAGAATACTTTCTGCCTACTGCCTTGAAGTTCTTGCCACATGAATACCCCCTACGGATAATTCCTTGCACTTACCGAGATTTCGCTCATCCGCAGTTGTTCATATGTCTCACAAAAGTCTTTAAATGACCATTCGATCTTCCAAAAATCATCAGGAGCCTTTTGCTCTTGAAATTCTTGCTTACTTGCATTGTGGATAATCCCATAAGTCCAGTAAATTTATTGGCATCCTTTGTCATTATCATTTTGAGTCCGTTGGTTCAATATGTTGCGGTTGCTCGCGATCCCCAACCGAATAATAGAATTCACCCTTTCGGCTCAGATGTCGTTTTGAATAGGATCTGGTTCTCGACCAATCAAATTGCTGTCGATTGTACCCCTAAGTCTATTCGACTTATCCATCCTTTATCAAAGCATTTTCTTCTGATCCCTCGATTTGGAAATCATAATTCTATTACATTTGATCTTTGAATTAGTTAGTTGTTTCTGTGATCTGATGCCTCTGCATTCTTTCTTACTCTGAGTGAGTACCGATACTCACATCAGCTCCGTTGTGGATCGCCCGATCCATTGTTGGATTTTTATTCGATAGTGTCCTTCATATTCAATCACCTTGTGAGTTCTTCCCCTGATACATAATGCCTTTGGTAAATTGCATCCTCTGCTCCGCCAACCATGCTCTGCTTTCGAGCTTGTGTGTTTACTTTTGAAACTTGAGGTATATGTTACTAAGATGCCCGATGGGTTGAACCTATGCCTTCCCCTAATCCGTGAGAACCCGACAGTTTTCACAAGTCATACTCTTCCGGTGTTCTACCGGATAAAATTCCAACACTACTGTTATATCAAAGCGAGAAGTGAATGAAATGATATGCATTAAAGAAGTGGGAGTCGACCTTGAACTTTGTGTTCGTGCCCATGGACATGATGTAGATCTTATCATTAAAGCTTCTTTTAAATTAATTATTCCTTTGGTATAAGTTCATCTTATATCTGGGATCTGGTCTTTTGCAATCGTGGTTCCAACCATGTTCTCCTTTAAATACCATTTCTCGTGCAAGTTTAAGCACTTGTCTTCTATAGAGCAATACCCCAGTCCAACCTCTACTTTGATATGTCGTCAAGTATTACCCCCCTGGTATCTCGAGATTATCATGGAACTGCATAACCTCTTATGAGTTCTTCATCAAGTACTACATTCTCACCGATTCCAATTTTTCACGGGCTCTGAGTTATTAAACACTCAAAAACACTGATAACTGAATCGAGCTCGCACCGCGATTAAACAACTCTTGGTAACCTTCATTACTTACGAATTTGAACTCGATCACGTAAGTCCTAGCCTGCTCGACTATATCATTATCGTGCCGATTTTAACTGTGCTACCTGGTCCTTAACCCCGGAGCACAACTTTCGATGATGAGCTAAGCTTACGCCGATCTTCCTCGTCATACCATTTCACCTTGAACAACAAGCTTGATTTCGAGTTTGTGTCGTACCTGTGGTTCCAATAACCTCTTGCTTCATCATCCCTTTAACTTGATGTCATCACTGATCGATTACTTCCTCATGAATCTCTCAACAAAATTTGTCGTGACCATCATCAACATTTGACTCCTTTCAGGATATCGATCGAATTCATGATGATAAGTACCATCCTCGTCCCTTGGTAATTTGAGTTGCCACCGACAACATCCTTACTCCCTTTCATCACAAACTTGTTCAGGTTATGGATGCAATTTTCTTTCTAGCTGGTATTATGTTCTACCTTGAAGTAGTACTGTCTTTTATGTCAAGGATGTTGTGAGGATTGCTCCACCTCTTAAGAATTCTTGGTATAGTGATACTTCTCACAATCACCATTCTTTATTGGTCCCCGTGTTGATTCCAACAAGTGAACGGTGTAGTTTGGATTCTTTCCTTCTAGCAACCCTATTGCTTTGAAGTTAATGGTCGACATTTCATTCCTAGACCATTGATTATCGAATCACCATTATAGCATAGGTCATGCTGCCTAAGCCCATCTTTCGGGTGCACCTTTCAACTAATGTTTAACTGTGTATGTTTTTCTCGATCATACCTCATTATATCAGTTGATTTGAAAAATGTTATTCCCTTGTTCACATAAGTGTGGAAATCCATCTTTTGAAAATCTCAATGAATTGTCACTGAGTCAATCAGCCACCTCCTCGTCTCTCCTTGATTTAATGATGAACTCTTATCTCAGAACTCACTTCCATAGTTCATTTCCCGAGAATCTTACATTGTCATCTCGTCAATTGGTGTCGCACCTTCTCTTCTCAGGCACCCTAAGTCTGAGGTACCCTGACACCAATCAGATCTGAATCTCGGTTAGATATGATGGTTGGAACATATTTTCAAGAGTTATAACATTGATCCTCATATGACCCCGTAAGGTGATGTCATGCCTAGCACACCTGACTGGAGGACCTAGTGTTATAGTTTCCGTTTTAACAAGGTTAACCATTTTTCCATGAGGAAATTGAATACCTTGATTGATAAGTTTATCCTGATGGATCCTTTGTGTATCCAAAGTCTGACCTTTGCTTGAAGACCATGTCAATGCTATCTCGAAGCATGTCTGTAGTACTTCGATTTTCAATAAGAACATTTGAAGCCCAGTGCTAAATGTTTCTTCCTCAATTATCCAAACACCAGTGCCAGGGTAATGTCATGAAATTTCTCTCCCCTTACCTAAAGGGTTTTCTACATTATATCTTGTCATGGATATCATGCTCTGCTTATCCTTGGGAAGAATATACCCTTGAAATATGTGTTTAAACACTTTCCATTGTTCTGTTTAATTCGATGATAACATATTCCTTTCCATTGGTTTGTTAAACCTTTTCTTGTTATCTATATGATCTAAGCAGTAATAATTCACTGCTTATGTAAACAACTCGGTGTACAACTCTATCAGTGAGACCCTGTTTCTACTGTTGATGACATTATGGTAACCGCCAATGGATGAGAACTTTGCCTATTGGCCCGCCTCGTTCAATGAGCAGGAAAATGGTTCTCTTCGTCCCTCGCCCTTGGTACTGACGTTGTTGCCGACATAATCGACAGGCTATCCTATGACATGCCTTGCTATCATGACCATGCAAGATGTCACCGCTCGTCCTACTTTTAACCCACATGGTGGGCCCATAACCCACAGTTCCACAGCATCGAAACCTAACTCTCCTATACACCCCCTGTTTCCAAAGTTATTCCTCATGCTTGGCTTCGTATGTAATTCATGAGCCACCTTCCTTGTGATCATCAATTCTGGTATTAGACACAATACTTATTCCCGTTACCTTGAACCCCTTTCACACTCTGTTTCAGGCAATGAACGATCGTCTATCCGCTCGAAACTTCTCATGATACCTCCTCACTTTGCTCTCGATAATCTCTAAAGTTTCAATTCGAGAGTTACTTTCCGCCACCTTCCCTAATGTTATCTGCTAGATAAGCAAACATTGTAGCGGTCCGTTCTTCCGTAATACCCCCTTATCATTTCGTAAGTATGATGGAGTTCCCGAAGGAAGACAACTTCATCATGATGCATTGGAATAAAGAATTGAAGACATCAACAAAAGGGATTAACTTCTTCGAGAAGATCCGTTTGAATATCGTAACTAGAACTTTCCCCCTTAGTCCCCTCTTAAATCTCGGGATGAGATTTCTTGTAGTGGAGGAGAATTGTGACGCCCGGGTAATTAAGCTACAGTGAACCTCTGCTAATGATGCCACGTCACCTCGGTTACTGCCGATAAACTCGAGTTAGTTTAAAACTGATTCAAATTAAATCTGAATTCAAGTCAAAAAATAAAATTTTCAAATATTTAAACTAAATTGTTCAGTTTGTGCCAAATAATGCATAGGTAATTATGATGGATAAACCACATTTTTATAAAAGTCTTAAGTGCACTTAAGTAATTAAAACAGTGGGTAAAACAGCTAAATAAATGCCTTTTAGATTTTATAAAAATACAAACTATTTTAAATAACCACCACAACTTTTGTGGCAGTGTCTAATATTGCATTACTAATTATGGGCCAAGTCTAATATATTATAAGACCGATATAATATTCAAAGTAAATAGAAAACAAAACAAATAAAAAGAAAAGCAGAAAAATTAAAGAGAAAAAGAAAAAGGCAAAGAGCTACTGTTCACTTCGGCCTCCTCGCTACAGGAACCGGCCCAACCCACCACCATAACCTTCTTCAACCTCCTGTTCACCACGGGCCAGGTGGACGCAGCGCGTGCGTCCGTGGTCAGGATGGCCACGCGTCGGCCATCCCGCGGCTCCTCTGGCTGGATAAGATCGGCCCCTTCCCGATGGACGAACCCTAAATCGCCAAATCGTCCTCCCTTCGATCTGTTCCTCTCCAAACCGCCCGGGACAGAGAGAGCCGTCGCCGCTCACCATGCCACCGAGCTCCTCTCGCTGCCCCTCCATGCCCAGGAGCATCGCCGGTCTCCTACTCGTCTCCAAGCCGAAGATAGCGACCCCCTGATATGCTTCAACGCCGCCATCTCCCGTTTTCGTCCTCTGCATCGACGGCCTCCTCCGACCGATTCGCCGTGGCCAACGCGGCCCCGAGTCCGCCGAGCCCTCCTGTGCCTCCCTGGTGAGCTCCACTCGCCCTCCCCTCTTTCCAACTGCGCACACATCCTCTAGGCCGTAGAACCGCCGTGACCGGAGTCGGCCGCCATGGTCGTTTTCCTCCGCAGCAGTTGCCCCGTTCTTGTCCACTGTAACTGGAGCCCCGCTCCCTACGCACACGCACTCCCGCTCCCGTCGCACCTGTCCATGCCGCAGACCCGCACCCGCGTGCTCGTGCCCTCGCCACCGTTCGCCGCGCCCGGGCCAAACTCCGCGCCGAACTGTGCGTGCTACTGCTCCTAGCCGTACTGCTGCCCTCCCTTTGCTGCCGCTTGTTGCTGCTCATGGCTGCTGCTGCTGCTCCTACGTTACCGGGCTCTGCTTGCTGCTCCCAGCGCTGCTCGCTGCTGCTCTGCTTGCTGCCGCTATGTGCTGCTGCTAGCTAATGCTTCTGCCGCTGCGTATTGCTACTACCTACTACTGCTGCGTATTGTTGCTGCTGCCATTCTTGGCCATGGCCGCCACCCCCTGTACATGGCCGTGTGTGGCCGGCTGGGCTCTGTCCTCTAATGGCCGGCCCCTGTGTAGATTAGTACTACTAGCACAAATGCCCGTGCACGCACGGGTACAAAAATTAACGTATATTTAATTAAAACAAATATGCATTCCACATACTAATCAAATGCTCAAATTACCAATACATGTCTCCAGTCTCATAATACAATAACTAATTAATCTAACTCCAAAGAGAAGGCATAAATATGTAACTGGACAGGATATAACAGGGCAGGATTAATCCCTACATGGCTATTAATGGAAGTAAGCAAAACTGGCACTGCTGGTGGTATGAGGTAATGAACACATTGAACTAACTAAAGTGTAAGCAGAAGCTGAGTACATTATATATCTTTATGTACCTGAAAGCACCCTCAGAATGATGAAGCAAAACCAAACGCAAAAAAATCATTGAATGGTCAAGTCTCCTATATTGCACATCATCGCCCTATTATGTAGATCTGCAGGTAGCCGATCACATGAGAACCATGATCAAATGCAGTATGCCTGAAGAAACAATAGAAGTGAAATATTTCAAAATCTAATTTGGGAAAAAGCAAGGTCCTTTGCTTACATGAGAACTGTGATGATACAGTCAACACATCAGTTGATAGTTGCGTTGGAGATGAAGAAAAGTAAACTATCAACATCTCTTTCCTACAGGTGTTATCTATCAACATCTCCATCTTTCTCACCCATCCTATATCTCCCTTTGCTCCAGTTCAGACCCATAAATTTCCCTCAACCTCTCCATCTCCCTTCGTATCCTCCCTAGTCACCACCGGCCACCTCCTCCGCCGTCTTGCTAGATCATACCATGACGCCACCTACTGACCAGCTTGCGAATCCTACCATGCTTAACAGTTGACTACCTGAACTTGTACACACCTAAACTACATGTGCACAAGACACTTGTATGCTCCTGCTAATTAATCAAGCGTAAATTCACTTGTTTGACCGGATGGATCCTCTGTTGATTCATCCGCTCTGAGATGGATGGATCAGATCCCTGGCTTCACTTGAGCACATCTGGGATCGATGAGTGGGTCACTCAACTCCATCGTCTGAAGCTTCTGCTCCAGCCCCCGGACGGGCCTCAAACCTCGAATTCATCGATCATACGGTGGCATAAAACTACAATATCATCAAAAACAACTATTGCGAGGAACTCAAATCAAATAAAAAGAGACATATATTGTTCAAAGAGAAATTTGAGGTGCTTCGCATTAATCCATATAGAAAAAGATCAGCAATTTAACAACCATATGAAGG
Organism: Triticum timopheevii; assembly: GCA_963921465.1. NCBI lineage: Eukaryota > Viridiplantae > Streptophyta > Magnoliopsida > Poales > Poaceae > Triticum > Triticum timopheevii. Next base: position 363,894,389 of record OY997262.1, read on the forward strand.
CACGACCCACAACTTGCTCAGGCTACTGTATGTGCATTGTTCTGGGGGCCATGATCCACCCACAGCAGAATCCCTGACCTTACATAATATTATGCACAGAATTATCCAAATTGCTACTAAAAGCTACCAGCCAACAACAAGAAGAACAAAAAGAAATTCTTAGTCTTCTATATGTAAGTGTTTAAACAAAACTTCTACCTGGCTTTTCAAGGGAAAAAGGTAGAAGGATATAAGCTAGTACTTTAGCACTAAAAAGTAATGTTGCATTAGAATAGTAGGAGTACAGAAAAAAAATAGAAGAACCATCTCAATAGCAGAATTCTTCTACCATCAGAATTCTCACTACCACCAAGATCAAAAGCTCAGCTCGACAAACTGATTTAACTAATGCTAAATAAACTGATGATTTTCTGAAAAATTTCTCCAAGTAAACAACACACCTCTTGCAAATGTAGTTGTCGACTTGAGTGGAATACTCGCAGCAGTGAGCAGTCGACATGCCTGTTGTATTCTCTCTATGACCATTTACCCGCCAACCTATTGCAAGTCGACAACTACACGGTGCTACTCATTTGTTTGGGAGATTGCAGACGCAGCTGCAAGTCAACATGTGCTCCAAGTGCATGTCTGCAGCTCCTTGTCGTTCTGTGATGTTGACAACATGTGCTTAGCTCAAGAGATGGAGACATTATAAAAGAATCATCATTTAATTATCTGTGTATGCCATGATAACATAAAAAGGACATCACATTGCTGGAGGCATGAAACCAAGTGCCAGATTATACAGTTTCATATACACTTTTATGGTTTTATTCATATATCATATGGTGTGTCGACAAAATGGCACTACTGCATGAGATGCATTAATTCTGAATATGCAAGTCTAGGACAGTACTGCTCTAGTAATAATATATGTGTCACTATGAGCTAATTTCCAGAATATTCAGTTAGCAGTTGGATGAGTACTATTTTATATCATCTCAGATTCCAATCAACATGTCATCCATAGTCCTTGTTCCTATCATGATGTGATTCTTCAGATGGACACTAATATGATAAATTTTCTACCTGCACACAATTGTAACCTGCCTTTATATTAGTATAAATAAAAACAGATATTAAATAGTTATCCAGGAAGGGTAGCTTCCTAGTTGTAATTATGCCTAATTGTAGAACTCTGGGTACGATCTAGTGTGAACGACGCACCTCCTAACCTCCAGATATATTACTTTGCAGCGGGAACAATCAAATCGATCAACATATTGGATTGGCCTGCTTGGGACGTAGCTAGTAAGTCAGCTAGCTTGGATTGGGGCATAGCTAATAAGCCTCGTGAAATCAATCCAATGGCCTGCTTGGACGTAGCTGGTAAATCAATCCCAGCCGAAAACGTCCCAAGCACCAGCAGGAATCTGCTAGTTAGTAATAAAATCGATCAGCAAAGATGGTATATGTTCCAATCTTGGAGAAGTATGGCATAATATTATTCACTTCTTTTTGTTGCCAATGAACACTAAATTGACCACTTGCTATTAACAAAACTGAGATTACCCGGAGGAAGCCCACCTGCTCTCACGGCGCTCCTTCCGCAGCCACCACGAAGCCAAGATTGACCCACCACATCCAGGAATCCAAGGGAGAGGAGAGAAAGAGAGAACCGGTCGATGGATTCCGATCGGCCGTCTCGAACTCTGCTTCCGCGCTCGCCGAACCTCGAGCGAAGTGGGTGCGCCGAGTGGGGCGGCAGGCTTCTAGGTCCTTAGCGAGTGCGGCGGCCGGCGCGCGGCGGCGTCGGGGGCGTGCGGCCCGCGGGGGCGTCGGGGGTGTCGGGGGTGGGTGGCCGACGTTGAGGCGGGGCGGGGCAGGACGTGGCGGCGGGCTGGAGGAGGAGGCAGCGGCGGCGGGCGGCGCGCGGCGTGCGGTGAGGCGGGGCGACGCGGGAGATGGCGGCGGACTGGAGCTCGAGATGGGATCGAGGAGGCAGGGTGTGCGGGTCGCTGGGCTGATTTTTTTTCTTTTCTCTCCCGTACCAGTTCGGGCTGACTTATGACGAAGACTGCGGGTTAATTTCATGTAAACCGAGGGACTTTTATGCAAAATCACGCTCGACGACGTACGGCAGAAACCCAATTCTCTTTATTATTAGGTAGAGACTAGGTTTGGTTAGTATTAATTAGTGCTTAGTTAGTCTAGTAGTAGATGGCATGTGGGACCAACTGTTATATTAAAATGCAAAACTAGATTAAAAATAGCCAAGTCCATGACAAGTAGGCCCCACCTTCACTGTTCACTTTGACTAGTCAATGCTGACTGGGCAGTTGACCAAGTAACTGGCCCTACCTGCCATGCACTGGCTGGGTACACTTCCGGGTACCCATAGCCATTGTCCACTTTAAATTCGAATTAAAAATATTCTTGAGAATATCAGAAAATCATTTACACTTAGAAAATTAATATAAAATAAACTTTAGCTCGGATGAAAAAACTTTGTACATGAAAGTTGCTCAGAACGACGAGACGAATCCAGATACGCAACCCGTTCGTCCGCCACACATCCCTAGCATAGTGAACCTGCAACATTTCACCTCCGGTTCATCTGTCCGAAAACGCAAAACACCGGGGATACTTTCCCGCATGTTTCCCCCACTCGCCGGTATCAGCTACTACCGCGTTAGGGCACACCTAACACCGCTGTTTGCTTTGTCATGCATCGTTATGCTTATGTTTGCATTATATTTACTGTTTCTTCCCCCCTCTTCTCTCCGGTAGACTACGAGACCGACGCTGCTGCTGCCTAGTTCGACTACGGTGTTGACGACCACTCCTTTTTGCCTGAGCAACCAGGCAAGCCCCCTCTTTGATCACCAGATATCGCCTATTCTTCTCTCTACTGCTTGCATTAGAGTAGTGTAGCATGGTACTGTTCGGTTACTCCTATTCTGTTGCGTAGCCTGTCATTCTTGCTACAGTCATTGATACCTTACCCGCAATCCTAATTGCTAAGTATAGGATGCTAGTTTATCATCATTGGCCCTACATTCTTGTCAGTCTGTCTTGCTATAGTATCGGGCCGTGATCACTTGGGAGGTGATCACGGGTATATACTATACATATATACATACTATACATATGGTGACTAAAGTCGGGTTGACTCTTTGAGTACCCGCAAGTGATTCAGATATGGGGGCTGGAAGGACAGGTGGCTCCATCCCGGTAGAGGTGGGCCTGGGTTCCCGACGCCCCCCGACTGTTACTTTGTGGCGGAGCGATAGGGCAGGATGAGACCACCTAGGCGAGAGGTGGGCCTGGCCCTGGTCGGCGTCCGTGGTTACTTCATAATAACACGCTTAACTAGATCTTGGTATTTGATCTGAGTCTGGCCACTGGCCTGTACGCATTAACCAACTACGTGGGAAAGTTATGGGCACTCGACGTCGTGGTATCAGCCGAAGCCTTCTTGACGTCGGCGACGGAGCGGTACGCGCCGGATTGGACCGTGTAACGTGACTTCCTTTGTAATGGAGGTTGCTAGGTCTGCTTCCTGCCGCCCTCGCAACGTGCAGGTGTGCAATGGGCGATGGGCCCAGACCCCTGCGCGCATAGGATTTAGACCGGCGTAATGACCTCTCTGTTGTGCTTAGGTGGGGCTGCGACGTGTTGATCTTCCGAGGCCAGGCATGACCCAGGAAAGTGTGTCCGACCAAATGGGATTGAGCGTGTTGGGTTATGTGGTACACTCCTGCAGGGAAGTTTATCTATTCGAATAGCCGTGACCTTCGGTAACAGGACGACTTGGAGTTGTACCTTGACCTTATGATAACTAGAACTGGATACTTAATAAAACACACCCTTCCAAGTGCCAGATACAACCCGGTGATCGCTTTTCCACAGGGCGATAAGGAGAGAATTGCCGGGTAGGATTATGCTATGCGATGCTACTTGGAGGACTTCAATCTACTCTCTTCTACATGCTGCAAGATGGAGGCTCCCAGAAGCGTAGTCTTCGATAGGTCTAGCTATCCCCCTCTTATTCTGGCATTCTGCAGTTCAGTCCACCGATATTGCCTCTTTACACATATAGCCATGCATATGTACTGTAGATCTTTGCTTCCGAGTACTTTGGATGAGTACTCACGGTTGCTTTTCCCCCTTTCCCTTCTACCTGGTTGTCGCAACCAGATACCAGAGCCCAGGAGCCAGACGCCACCGTCGACGATGACTCTTACTACACTGGAGGTGCCTACTACTACGTGTGGGCCGCTGATGACGACCAGGAGTAGTTTAGGAGGATCCCAGGCAGGAGGCCTGCGCCTCTTTCGATCTGTATCCCAGTTTGTGCTAGCCGTCTTATGGCGACTTGTTTAACATATGTCTGTACTCGGATATTGTTGCTTCCGCTGACTCGTCTATGATCGAGCACTTGTATTCGAGCCCTCGAGGCCCCTGGCTTGTATTATGATGCTTGTATGACTTATTTTACTTTTACAGTTGTGTTGTGATATCTTCCCGTGAGTCCTTGATCTTGATCTTATACATTTGCGTGCATGATTAGTGTACGATTGAATCGGGGGCGTCACACCAACATAAGTCCGTTTCGTCCGTTTTGCGGTACGCCACACCCCTCCCGATCAACATGACCCCCGTTTGACTGTAGGAGGTCCATTTCCTCCGTTTTGCGGTACGCCACACCCCTCCTGATCAATAGGACCCCCATTCCGAACGTAGGAGGTTCGTTTCCTCTGTCGTGCGGTACGCCAGGCCTCGTTTCCATCGCCTGTTCCGTCCAAGCCCTCCCGATGAACACGACCACGCATTCCGTTCCGACCCAGCCGGTTGGCTCCCACTCGCTCCGTTGCCTCCCGATGAACACGACGCATTCCGTTGCCTCCCCATGAACACGACGCATTCCGTTGCCTCCCCATGAACACGACGACGACGCTGTTTCTCCGTTCCGACCCAGCCATGTACACGAGCCATGGACGTACGTATGCGCGAGTAGGCGTTCGAGACCCTACCCGTATGTACGTACATGGTCGTATTTTCTTTCTTGCACCCTCGCCGTTGTACGTACATGTACATGCTACGTGCGTGCCTCCACTATGACACGTGCGCGCCTCTACAACGACTAGTATGTACATACACGTTCGCGACCAGAATGACAATGCTACGTACGCTTCGACCAGGTGGGTCCCGACTGTACAACACTTCCTTGCCTGCGAAGATGTAGCTGGTGGGTCCCAGCAGTCAGGGGGGCGAATCGTTTTTTTATTGCCCAGACACACTTCCTTGCGTGCGAAGATGTAGCTGGTGGGTCCTAGCAGTCAGGGGGAAACATTTTTTTCACAAAATACGGTGGCCTGTCCGGTGGGTCCTTGCTGTCAGGTGGAGGAATAATTATTTTGCGCGTAATAAGGAGGCACTTCCTTTCTGCGGCCGTGGATCCAGCTGTCAGCCTCTCCACGTACAGTCCACGTCCGATGGAAGCCATTCCTTGACCACGTTGACCACGTCGCGCTGAGAGCACCAGGGCGGTGGACGACGGCGAGGCCTAGGAAGGGGACGACGCGGAGCCGGGGAAGACGTGGCACTGGATGCCCAAGCATAGAGGAGTACAAGGGTTCACTAGTTCGTTGCGGTGTGAGGCTGCCGTCTCCGCAGAATAACAGGAGGTGTGGGTGAGTAGAGGGATGGCCTGGCCAGCGGTAGGAGTAGTAGGGGGCGGAGAGGCCTCCGCCGCATCGCAGCCGGCCACGGGAGGCAGTAGCATAAGGCACGACCGGCGCTGGTTTGGGCGGCTGGAGCAAGAAGACCAGAGGTTGAAGAAGCACTACGGCCGTTGGATGGACATCGTATAGTCACTGGAGCTAGAATCGTGCATATTGACTAAGTTGACAAAGCCCTCCGTCCTCGTCAACTTAGTAGGCCCACAAGTCAGCCTACCACTATATTGGGTCCCAGCTAACAGGGGGAGTATTCATTTTTTGTGCGTAATAAGGAGGCACTTCCTTGCGTGCAAAGATATAGCTGGTGGGTCCGAGCTGTCAGCGGCGGTAACGTTTTTTTCACGAAATACAGAGGCCCTTTTGGTGGGTCCCTAATGTCAGGTGGAGGAATCATTATTTTGCGCGTAATAAGGAGGCATTTCCTTGCGTGCGGTCGTGGACCCAGCTGTCGGCCTCTCCCCGTACAATCCAGATCAGATGCATGTCGCTCGTTGACCACGTTGACTAGGCCGCGCCGAGAGCACCAGGGCAGTGGACGACGGCGAGGCCTAGGAAGGTAATGACACGGAGGCAGGGAAGACTCAGCAGTTGTTTCCCACACGGAGGGGAGTACGACTGTACGATGGTTTACTGGTTCGTTTGCCGTCGCGGGAGAATAACAGCAGGTGTGGGTGAGTAGAGGGATGGCTAGGCCAACGATGTGAGTATGGTGTGTGGGTGAGTAGAGGGATGGCTAGGCCAACGATGTGAGTATGGTGGGGCGGTGAGGCCTGCGCGGCAGCACAGCCGGCCGCGGGGAGGAGGGAGCAGGCAGTCCCACCGACGCTTGTTTGAGCGGTTGGAGGAGGAAGAGCAGAGATTGAAGAAGCACGACGGCCGTTGGATGGACATCCAACAGTCACTGCTTGTGCGTCAAACTTTTTTTTAGGAAAGCCTCAAATCTGTGGAAAACAGCATACAACCCATCTGGCATTATTTCTAATAATTTACAGCCCATTTGCTAATTCGTAAGGCTTTTTTTGGAGCCCATATTCTTTTTGTTAGCATTACAGCCCATATTGTGGCCACGGTTAAAAAATTATATGAAATTTTTGCATATTTTGGTGTGGTCCGAACTGTTTTTAATCCCGAAACTTTGACTCACATTCAAACTGATTTTAAAAATAAATGTATATCAATATAAAATCCAACAAATTCTCCACGCGTAAAATTAATGTAATTTAAAATCTCGAAATGAAAAAAAGATATTTGAAACTAATTGCCGGTTTGATGTGTTTTAAAAATGTACAACCCATTTCTCATTACTGATAGGCCATTTTCTCGGCCAGCCGAACGAAGCTCTCCTCGTCTTGAAAGATCTACAGCCCAACAGGCCTGACAAAGCGACTTACTTGGCAAATCACGAAAAAACTGGGCTGTGGCCGTGGACCCAACTGTCAGCCTCTCCACGTACAGTACTCTTCCGATGGAAGTCGGTCGTTGACCACATTGACCACGCCGCACCGAGAGCACCAAGGCGGTGGACGACGGCGAGGCCGGGGAAGACGCGACAGTGGATGCCCGTGCGGAGAGGAGTACGAGGGTTCACTGGTTCGGCTGCGGCATGAGGCGGCCGTCGCCGCAGAATAACTAGGGGTGTGGGTGAGTAGAGGGATACCCTGGGCCAGCGGTGGGAGTATAGGGGGCGGTGAGGCCTCCGCGGCATCACAGCCGTCCACGAGAGGCAGGAGCACGTGACACGACCGGCGCTGCTTTGGGTGGCTGGAGCAAGAAGACCAAAGGTTGAAGAAGCACTATGGCCGTTGGATGGACATCGTACGGTCACTGGAGCTAGAATCGTTCATATTGACTAAGTTGACAAAGCTCTCCGTCCTCGTCAACTTAGTAGGCCCAGAAGTCAGCCACCCACTATGGTTGGTCCCAGCTAGCAGGGGGTATTCATTTTTTGGTGCGTAATAAGGAGGCACTTCCTTGCGTGCGAAGATATAGTTGGTGGGTCCGACCTGTCAGCGGGGGGAACGTTTTTTTTTGTGAAATACAGAAGCCCTTCCCACGTACAGTGCACGTACAGTGCGTAATAAGGAGGAACTTTCCTTGCGTGCGACCATGGACCTCGTGGGTCCCAGCCGTCAGGCTCTCCACGTATAGTCCTCTTCCGATGACTCTCATGTGTTGACCACGCCGCGCCGAGCGCACCGAGGCGATGGACGACGGCGAGGCGCCAGACTGGAACGACCCGGATATGGGGAAGACGCGACAGTGGAGTCGCAGACGGAGAGGAGTGGGAAACTTGACTCGTTCGGGTGTGGGGTGGGCCTACACTCGACAGAGAATAACAAGAGGTGCGAAGTGGAGGGATGGCCTGGCCGTCGGCAGGTTAGCGTTTCGCTGAGGAGCGCAAAACAACGCCACTAGACGCCGAAGGCTGGAGCAGGCGGTTCCGGTAGCGCTGGGGGAAGAAGACGAGAGATTGAAGAAGAATGCCGGCCGTTGGATGTAAATCCAACGCCTTCTTAGGCTTCGACCTATTGGCCCACATATCAGCCAATCCATTTGTTTTTTTAGTCCATTTGGTGGGCTGGGTGAAACAATCATGTAGAATCTATGCATCCCGTTTAAATCACATTTGCATTTTTCTCGAAATCCGCGGACTTGCTGGGCTGGGTGAAAATATCATGTTGGGCTAGACGGAGAAATGTTATAAAAACATAAACACATGATTGCACGGCAGTAAAATCTTTGCAAGCTTATGTACGCAATCAATAGGAGTTAACTTGGCAAGTTATATATACACAATCATTATTATTATTTTGTAAGAACTTTCAACTTGCGAAATAAAATATCATTTTAATTTGATGAGTTAATAGTACGTGGGGTATTATAATTTTTTACGCTAGACGTGGGACAGTTGAGTTGGTTCTAGGGGAAAGTACTGGGAGAAAACTCAGTTTACATTGAAAAAGAAAGTGGGAGAAAATTCAGAGACCTGCTGGGTCCACCTGAGGAGAGGAATATGTTGGGAGGAAGGAGATTCAAAGCACGGCAGCCAAGTGAACTAGTTTTTTTTACGGACAAGTGAACTAGTTTACATACATAAGCAAATAGCCACTAAAAAAGCAATCAGGTTAATGGGTTCTTAAAAGAAATATTTCGGACAAAACAGATAATTACGACACATAGGCTAATGCATGAAACACTCAGATGATAAAGGTGCTTATAAACAGATAAAGTACAACATCTAGACCTTCCTAGCACGCTTGATCATGACGCTGCGGTTGTCCGTGTACTCGTCGGTTACGGAAAGCAGACATGCCCTCATGTCCAAGATCTGCCTGTACATGTCGTAGCATGCGTATGCGTCCTTGGCCGCGTAGGTTATGTAGGCTAGATTCAGAGGTACCTCCCACGTGTTCAGGTCGTCTTCATTCATGTTGGCGTATCAGGGGTCGATGATGGTCTCAGCGAGGTCAACCACGGAGTCCTTCTCCTGCCCATTGATGATGATCTTGTATTGCTTCTGGATGTCGACAAGCTTGTTTCACCATATGGCCGAATCATCGCGTTCATCCTTCTCTCCACCGTAGCGAAGGTGCAGTCGGCGCTACCGATGAAACGGGCGAATGCTCCAAAACCTGGTGCAGCCATAGGACTGAGGCGAGGCAGAGCTTCACCGAGTCCGTATCGTTGGTGTACATCACATTCAACTTGGTGCAGCCATAGGACTGAACGGTGAAATCAAAGGGGAACTCCTTGCTGAAGTCCATATCCAGCAGGCTCACCCCTAGGATCGCCATTGGAGTCTCTTCGAGTGAACGAGTGTGTTGGCGGCGACAGCAGTCCGTTTTTCAGCTCTTGGGGAACTGGATTCAACAGTAAGCTGAGTGTGTAGAGGCGACAACAGTTACTACCCCTCCCTCGTCCGCTGCACACCCGGTAGAAGATGCACCCTCAGCGCATTCAGACGCCTCCATTAAGAAACCTACTCCGGCCACACGTCGGTTCACGAGCGGGTCTGTATTGGTACTGTAATAACAAGAGTTAGTGGTCACTTTACTTAAATTTAATTAGCTTTAATAGAAATTTATACTTAAAACAAGCAATGCATTCGCTCGTTCTATCAGTGCCACAGGATCAACATGCACAACAATTAGAATTATTATTCTTAGGACGCACACGATCAGCACATTTGTCGCACTTTCACAAAGATAATACTACCAAGTTTGAACTGTTTGTTATGGTTGTTGTCCTCTGCATCATCATGCCGTGTTTCCCAGCTTGCAATATTCAGAACCAACAAATAAGATACAAATAATAAGTACAAGAAAGATGCCTACACATCTCATTGATTCCCAGCTTGCAAGATTCAGAACCAACAAATAAGATTCAAATAATAAGTACAACAAAGATGCCTACACATCTCACTGATTCCCAGCTTGCAAGATTCAGAACCAGCCCATTAGAGCCTTTTGATAAAGTGAATATCGGGACTAAATCCATCTTGGCTAGCCATGTCATACAATCGAAGAACTTGGCGAATGCTCTTGACCGTCACAACATCTGTAGTTGAGTATTCCTGTTTGCACAACACAAACAAGGGGACATGAGAGCATGATTTCACTTTAATAGCGGCCTCCTTGAACTCAACCTCCAGCTCTACTTGGATGAGGTCTGCCTGGAGTTACATGATTCAATTCATGCACCTTTTTCTGTAGTTCACCTGAGATGAAGCAAATATTGCATCATTCAGCTAGCAAGAAGTACTTGCTCTTGTGAGCTAGCAGGTTCTTCTTTAGTAGTTGCACTAAAATTGAGGAACATTAAGGTTGGCCGTCTGGCTCATGTAAGATGCAACTATAATTTTCTTATCCTTTTATGCAGTTCCACTAAAATAAAGTGCCATTGTGGTGACAGTGACGGCTCCATCTTGCAAAGGCTAATAAAATGTTGCACGAGATTACCAGCAGAACTTGACGGAGATTTTGGAAACTCCAATCACCATTTTGTGCAGTTCCACCAAAATTGAGAGATGTTGCCCACGTGACATTTTAGTTGAACTGCACAAGACACTCATTCCAAAAAAAGTGTTTTGTGCAGTTCACCAAAAGGTGACAATAGCAACAAGGTGAAATGGACATCCCTATCTGCACAAAATGATAGAAAATAAACAGTTGCTGGTCAATAAGAATATGCGAAACATATAAAAAATGAAAAGAGGCATCTTGATTATGTTCATGGCAATCACGCAAGGACAGTAGAAATTTTAAAACGCCAGCAATGCTTCATGTTACCAGAAGCATTATGATCAACAATGAGATTCCTCAAATATGGGATTACTTTAATGGTGGCATTGCTTGTTTACCAGACACAGTAAATCAACAGCAGCTAAAGAGTTGGTTTAAGGGCATGGGACCATTTGGACACCAGGACACTCAGCAGCGTAAAGGAGCAACTTACTTATCATACCGGGGAAAACAGCAGGAGTGCCATTTGTAACACAATTTAATTGCATCTTATCACTGGAGGCATTAGATTAACAATAACACTGGTTAGACATGTCCCTAAGGTAACAGTGTGATCGCTTCATTTTAAATGCGCCCTTACATTAACAACAGCAAAAGGTTGGTATAAGGACATGCGACAGTGGACGCATCAGCACAATGTACCTACAAGGAGGCATAAAGTGGTGATGCCGAGCTTGTTCACGCTATGTGAGGGCAGCAAACCTAATCCTGGAGACCTTGTACTATGTGAGGGCAGCAAATCTAATCCCGGAGACCTTTTAATATGTGAGGGCGGTAAATATAATCCTGGAGACCTTTTACTATGTGAGGGCAGCAAATCTAATCCTGGAGACCTTTTACTATGTGAGAGCAGCAAATCTAATCCTGAGACCTTTTACTATGTGAGGGCAGCAAATCTAATCCTGAAACCTTTTACTATGTGAGGGCAGCAAATCTAATCCTGGAGACCTTTTACTATGTGATGGCAGCAAATCTAATCCTGGACATACTCTGTTGACTTGTCCACTAGCCACCACTTTCTATCCTTTTTTCAACCAATAATAGATATGTTACTTATCCAGTTTGTACTGCGTTTTCCCATTATTTCCCTTTTCAACCAATAGACCGGTTGGGTATCCGGTCTCTACTACTTTCACCATATTATTTCCTCTTTGAATCAAGTCCTAGATTCATGCTACAACTTTCCCCCCTTTCTTTGTTGTTTGAACAAAGCCCTAGATTCGAATGCATGAAGTAGCTTGACCTCTAATAATACTAAAAATTTTGGTGGCTGTGGAAGAGCTGATGGGAGTGGAAAAAGATGCACATGCAGACACATGGGGAGCTGGGGCAGTAGAGCAAGGTCGCTTTCGAAGAACTTATACCTGAGGGTCGCCGGGATGTCGGCGGCGGCAGGTCGGATCTGTAGACAATACGGCAGGGAGGAAGAAGGGTCGGAGGACCTCCCGAGCCGACGTTGTGTCGGAGAGAACGGCACGGGCAGAGGATCAGGCCCCTCCGGCAGCTGTGGGTTTCCTCCCTCGGCGGCGTTGACCGCGTGAACGATGCACCTTTTTGTCCTCTAGACACACCGGCCGAAGGGATCCGTCCGGATCTGTGACCAGCGGTGAGCAGAGAGAAAATGCTGCTACCGCTGTCTTGTTTATATCTGGAGAGGATGAGAGAATGAAGAGAGCAACCATAGTAAAGCAAGCGCTCAGGCCCCTGCGTCAATATATAGTGGAGTGATTATCTTTTTTTCTCTCCACAACAAGCGTTTCAATTTGTGTACGTGGCATTAAAGAAAAGAAACTCTCTATTTAAGGTGACTACTCTACGACTCCTACTTACTACTACAGTACTACCTCCGTCCTGGTTTATAGGTCCCTTTTATAGTTTGTGCCAAATTTTGACTAAAGATTTAACTAACAAAATGTTAATGCATGTCAAGAAAAATTATCTCATTGGATTCGTATTTGAACATAGTTTTGAAAAATATAATGTTTGGTGACATGTGTGAACATTTTCTTGGTTTAATCTATGGTCAAAATTTGGCACGAAATACAATGGGGACCAATAAACCCGGACAGAGGTAGTATTGTTCACTTGTGCTCCCTGCCCCTCCGTTCATTGAACAACCCCATGGGTGAATAGACATACAGTAAGTACTGTATTTATGTAGAACGAACAAGCTCGAACTATTTTCCCGTAGTTAAAAGTTGAGGGCGGGGCTTTTCCTAGGCAGTACGCGCGGCAGTTTTCAGGTAGGCGGTTTGACAGAGCGGTGTTACTGCTAGAAAGACTTGTGATATGACCACTCACTATAGTCATGAATTACTGGCACTCCGACCGGGGTGATGCCCCCCTTCCGTTCCGCGCTCTAATCTGGTGCATGACATGTCGACCCGGATGCTGGCTCTCCCACATGTCGGAGTAGTAAGAAGGAGCAAAGAATGATGTGGTATATTCTAGTACTATACTACTCCCTCCATTCCTAAATATAAGTCTTTGGAGAGATTTCACTATGGACCACATACGGAGAAAAATGAGTGAATCTACACATAAAATGCATCTATATACATCCGTATGTGGTCCACAGTGAAATATCTACGAAGACTTATATTTAGGAACAGAGGGAGTACTATTTAGGTCAGAGGAGTGCAAACCACCGCAACCTAGTGAACCAGCAGTGCGAACCACAGTAGCCCAGTGAACCAATAGTAGAAAACAATGTGGCGATATGGCCATAAAAACAATGTGCTACGGTCCACACTGTAGCATGTACAGTAACACTCCTCTTTGTTTGGATCCCTGAGTTAGAGCTAGTTTGGGTTGAAATAGCCTCAAATTATCGAAACAAGAGGGGTTAGTTTGATCTAGTTTGCTCTAACCCATCTAAAAAAACTGGCCCGGTGAAGACGTTCTAATTGGGTTAGTTATCCTCGAGCCCACTAAAAGAGAACTAAAAAAATCTCACCTGCCCGCACCAGATCGCTCCCCCCTCTCGGACGACTCCTCTCTATTTCCCATAGGGCCGCCCGCCCAAGCGCCACTCACCCTCTCTCTCCTACGGCCGCCCTCTCCTTCCGGTCTCTGCCGCCCTACTCCGGCCACCATCTCCCTCCGGCCGTCGAAGGTCGCCCCGCTCCCCCTTCACCAGTCGTTTTTCTCCCTTTGTCATGCGTGGCGGCAGCGCATTTACCAGGGAGGTCACGAGACGGGTGAGTTTGTTCGTTCCTTCTCTGTCTCACAGACATATCATTGATCTTGCTTGCTCTGGCGCTAATTCCGATTTGGAAAAGTAGATCCCGATCAAACTTGCTATAGATTTGTGGTGCACGCATGGAATTGTTTGATGCTGCTTGAGGAGGTAATAAATCTTTCTAGAGGCACAAAGATTCAGGTCACCTTTCTAGGTATTTCAATTTCAGGCTTGCATTATTTGTAGAGGCCAAGAGATTCAGTTCACCTTTCTAGGTATTTTAGTTTTAGGCTTGTATTATTTCTAGAGGCCCAAAGATTCAGTTCACCTTTCTAGGTATTTCAGTTTCAGGCTTGCATTATTTCTAGAGGCCCAAAGATTCAGTTCACCTTTCTAGGCATTTCAGTTTCAGGCTTGCATTATTTCTAGAGGCTCAAAGATTCAGTTCAGCTTTGTAGGTATTTTAGTTTTAGGATTGCACTATTTCTAGAGGCCCAAAGATTCAGTTCACCTTTCTAGGTATTTCAGTTTCAGGCTGGCATTATTTCTAGAGGCCCAAAGATTCAGTTCACCTTTCTAGGTATTTTAGTTATAGGCTTGCATTATTTCTAGAGGCCCAAAGATTAAGTTCCCAGTCGGCGGCAAGCGGCCCTGCTACCCATGCCGGTGTTGACCTCAACTCACAAGGGCCGGCGTCGGAGGGGTTCCCGGTGCTTGGGCTCTACAGAGCCTTCCTCCAGAGCGACGATGGCGTGCTCCTCCCTCGGTGCGTGAGGGGCTCCGGGCTCCCTCCCTATCGTGAATGACTTCCGTGATGAGTTACCTCATTCTTTGTTTCATGATGTGTTTTTTATTTTGTGAAGCTTGATTGACGACTTGTATGTTTAAGTGGGATATCTCATTTGTATGGACAAAGTGAAAATTATCATGTTTCGCATGCTTGATTTGTATAGATGGTTCGTTTATGTCAATTGTGAGCGGGAGGAGGCCGCAGAAGAGCCGGCCACACCAAGAGGGTGCTTGGATCCAAGGGACTTATTTTAGTCTGACTAAAAATAGGGTCCAAAGTAGTCAAATGATTAAGATAGAACATTTATTGTCAATCTAACCCTGCCATCCATACACCTCTTTGGTTTAGAGTTAGTTCAGGGTTAGAATCTAACTCTAACCTCTAATTGAGTTAGAGTTCTCCTCATCTCGGTTCATCGCCATCATACTTTCCCCATTCCTGTGTTTTCAGTATCCTGCGAATCAAAGAGGCCCTTTTTTGCGGGAAAAATCAAAGAGGCCCTTAGACTGGTTTAGGTCCGGTCATTTTTTATAAACGTGTTATGTCCAAAATTTAATGAACGTGCTTCGGTTTCCACGAAAATAATCCGGTTTCATGTAGTAATTCATTTATTTATTTATTCTTCAGCGGGGGGTTTGCATGTAATTCGTGAGGTCTGAAATGTAAAGTACCCCGACATATGCTCCGAGTCGTGCATGCACTACAACCCAGATGCTCTATGTCCCACATGTCGGTGAATGGGAGCACGTGGAAATAGCCTAGGAGTACATATAGGAGGATAAATGCGTGAAAAAAATATGTACTGTGAAGCATAGCCGCGGTTCGAAAAGGAGACCTAAAGTGATGACAGCTATAGGTCGCACGCACCCAACTAGTGGTACTAGACATACGACAAATTTTCCCTCAAAAAACAGAAGAGGCACGAGTGCTCAGTACTCCTATTCTATAAACATGAGTCCCATCTGACAACAGCGTCCGTGCTACAGCTAGCTCTCCTCCCTCGTTTCTCTCGTCTAATTCTAAACTCGGCCGACAACTGGTGGGCGGGGTGGGTTTGCTCAACTGCGGCCCCACCTCACAGTGAAAACGTTGCGACTAGAATAAAAATGCCATATACTCCCTCCGTTCATAAATATAAGCCTTTTTAGATACTAGTTCAAATGGACTACAACATACAGATGTATGTAGACATAGTTTAGAGTGTAGATTCACTCATTTTGCTCCGTATGTAGTAGTCACGTGCTGGAATCTTTAGAGAGACTTATATTTGGGAACGGAGGGAGTACTATACTAATAAAACATTAAGGCTGTCGGATTTCGGGTTCTGGCAGACCCTTGAGGTTCGAACACTGGGGTGCGCGCGGAGATTACGCCCTCTATCTACCTGCTCCTCGCCTAATCGCTAGGATCTAAACTACGAAAGAATCAACACAAAGACACGGGGTTTATACTGGTTCAGGCCACCATTGTGGTGTAATACCCTACTCCAGTGTGTGGTGTGGTGGATTGCCTCTTGGGCTGATGATGAACAATACAAGGAGGAACAGCCTCGCGAGGGTTTGTTCTTGGCTGGTGCGACGAACTGCTAGGAGGAGTTCGGTCGCTCTATCTACTAGTTTCTTGGTGAAGATCTCCGTCCTCGCTCCCCCTACCCTGTGGGTGGCTAGTCCTATTTATAGGCAAAGGCCCTGGGCCTCTCTCCCAAATATTGAGCGGGAAGGGCGCCAACAATTGGCCATTTTGAAGGGGAACAGCGGGTACACCTATCCTGACTAAAGTTGGTCCTCGCCTGCCAAAGGCTCTAGTGGTGACGCCTGCTTGGGCTGCACAATGACTTCTCCCTGCCGTTGGGCTGGTGTTGGTCTTGTTGCACCGAAATGGATGCCTTTGCTTGATGCCCTCGCCTGCGCTTGCTCCCTTTGCACCAAAGAGGAAAGGAGGACACTGCGCTGGCTGGCGCCCGACTGGCGCCCTTGGTCGTCATGGCTTGCGTCATGGGCACCTCGCGAGGTACCCTGCCTTGAACTCTCCGCCTCCTCGTGAGCCAGCGTAATGAGGCCGTGCCTGAGGAAGCTCCCTGTCGTCCGCCCCGCGAGGCTTGGCCCCTCGCGAGGGTCTTGAGCTTGTGTTGATGAAGATGGGATGTGCTGGGCCCCCCTTTGAGCCACGCCGCAGGCCGCAGGCAGGAAAGTCTGGGGACCCCCGTTCCCAGAACGCCGACAGTAGCCCCCGGGCCCACGGTGCGCCCGGACTTGGCCGAGCAGAGAGGCGAAAGGGCAAGTGCGAAGCGTCGCGGGCCCTAACAGCCTACGGCCTTGGGTGCCGTGTGGCGGTTGATTGGACGTGGGCGCCTCCGCAACCGCGCGAGTTGATAAAGGAGGAGCATCTTTCCCTTGCCTTCTTTGCTTTCTCCAGTGGCTGCTCGGATCCCCTTTCTTGGGCCTCTCCTCCCCACCTCCGAAATCTTCAGATCTACTCCGTCCGCGCGCCCTAGCCAGACATGGCGCCTCGCCAAGCCCCGGCCGGAGCTTGGTATTCGTCCGCCTTGGACCCGTTGAACGTGTCGGAGGCGAGCCTTGCCCGGGTGCGCCAGATGGCGGCGGCGCAGGGCATCGACGGGGCGAAGGTGCTCAAGGCACTACAGGAAACTGCTAGTTTGCCGTCTGGGCATAACAGACGGCAAAGACGTAAATCCAGACGGCAAAGAGTTTGCCGTCAGGAAGTAGACGGCAAAGTCAGACGGCAAAGATTAATCGACAAAGAATATTTTGCCGTCTGCTTTTTTTTCTCCCTGACGGCAAAGACTTTGCCATCAGTCTATATTTTTGCCGTCAGTCTGTGGAAAGTTGACGGCAAAATATTGCGCCAGACGGAACGAACGGTATAACGGCCGGCGTCAAGTGTTTTGTCGTCTACCGGCCGTCCAACCAGACGGCAAAGTCTATTATCTTTGCCGTCAACTATCAGTTTTGGCAGACGGGAAAGAAGCATACTTTGCCGTCTGTCACTGTACTCCCAGTGGGCAAAATAGCAGCACTTTGCCGTCTGGTGCTCCTTTCCCAGTAGGCAAAGACTTATATTTCGCCGTCAGTTGGTGCTGGCCCAGACGGCAAAACTATACCGCTTTGCCGTCAACCTGCCTGTTGGCAAGACGGCAAAATGCCAGCGGGAGTATAGGCTGGTGACATGTGGCATCTTTGCCGTCTGTCACTTGACGGCAAAGCTCCTTTTTTTAAATCAGAAATTAAACAGTTTAATACACAGTATAGAACCATAACAGCACAGAACCATAACAGGACAGCATAGTTCCATAGCAAATATAAGCAACAATGAACAAATATAAGAACGAAGTTCCATAGCATATATATAGTCGCAGGACTAAGTTCCATAGCATATATATAGTCCCAGGACAAAGTTCCATAGCATATAGTCCCAAAACAAAGTTCCATAGCATATATATAGTCCCAAAACAAAGTTCCATAGCATATATATAGTCCCGGGACAAAGTTCCATAGCATATAGTCCCAAAACAAAGTTCCACAGCATATAATACACAATGAACAAAGATGGCATCACTACGTAAGATTTGCCACTACAACAAACGCCTTCATGTCCATGTCGTAGTCCAAAGAGCATCCAGGTGGCAACCTACAAGATTGAATGGTGTGTGTCAAATAACGTGCTTGAAATCATCAATATGCCAAATAGACAAAAGAAAGTACTTCGACACTACAAAATAAATAGTGATCCATATTCCATAGTGAGTTTCCAAAATAAAAAGCTTCTAGTACATATGGAGTTTCTTGAACACTTATCCAATTTTGAACATGCTAATTTAACACTAGATCTTTACTTATAACTCTGATCTTTAAATGGTTCAAACGGTCTCTACTTACAAGTTTCTAAATCATGGAGATCTTCAAATGGTCTCTAAATCATGAAAATAAGTAACTACTTGTCTCTAAATCATGAATATCTTCAAGTGTTCTCTAAATCATGAAAATAAATAGCTTCAAGAATGCATATATTTAATTAAGATCATGGTTGAAATTGTTCAAATGGATTATAGTTTGAAACGTTTGAAATGGTATCTACTTGTCTCTACTTATAAGTTTGATCTTCAAGAATCAAGATAGCTACTTGTTTCTACGTTGACAAATTTGAGACCTACGTAAATGAGATATGTACGCACTAACCATACTCGATCTCAAACATTCGGAGAACCACCAAGGTTGTTGTCGCTTGGGCCTCGTGCATGTGAAGATCCATCAGCATTAGATCCATGGCCTGATTGAGGCATCTGCATAGCGGGCATACCATTCTGGGTACAATAAGCCTGCAAATTATGTTTGAGTGAAGATTAAGTACTGGTAGTGGAAGATTATGATTGAGTGAAGATTATGTATGTGTTTGGCAATTAAGGAACTAACCGCAAACATTGCAAAGCATTGACTAGTTTGTGCCAACACCGCCTGCTGCACCGCTTGCTGCATCCTCTCATCAGCCAGTCGCCTCTCCTCCGCCCTCTCCTCTGCCGCCACTCGCCTCTCCTCCGCCCTCTCCTCTGCCGCCACTCGCCTCTCCTCCGCTAGTCGGGCCTGCAAAATATGGCATGGCAATTGCATCTTCAATCCAACAGTAAGTAAGAAACAAACATATATAGAAGGACTTGTATAGAATACCTCCATCTCAACCATAGCTGGAGTCGAGCGTTTATATGTAGAAGATTTTGAGATACGTAACCGAGCTTTGTATTCAAGGAGAGAGCTACGGGAGGAGCTAGGGAACATGCCTCCTGCAATTGCTTCCTCGCCATGTTTCCTGCCTTCTCCAGAGATCAAGACCAAAGCGTGGTCAAGAGGCTCTGTTGTCACATCATACTCGGGCCCTTTCAACTCTTTTGCCACCCCTTTAAATTTCTCCATCCGATCGTAGGCGGTCTTGCTGGAGTACGCGGACGCTGTGTCATTCTCATCGTAAGGCGTGGCTGTTCTGTATGGTGCCTTATGGGCCAAAGCATACGAGACGAAAAGGTTGGGCACTGGAGCATTATGGTGAGACGCCTGCAACCAAAGCAACATGATTAAGATTTCATCACAAGGATTGGCAACATGTATGACAAGAACTTATGAAGAACTCCATAAGATATACCCAACGTTCACCGTACTCCATAACGTTCAAGTTGCCTTGATGATGTGGTGGATCCAGCATTCCGGCTCGCCGATTTCTATAATCTTTGTTTTTCGCCCTGTACTCTTTGGAACACCAATAGTCCACGATCCGCTCCCAACACTCCCCCTTATCGACGCACCATCTCGGAGTAACCTAATTGATCAACTGCATCTCATATATGTCAAAAAGAAATTGAGTGCCAGCCTGTTGAGGAAATAACAAGCATGAATATGCTTTACCTGCATGTACTTGTCCTTCTCAAGACGGATTCTCCTACCAGCTTTCTTATCAAGACTCTTATAGCCTTGAGTTGCCATATATTTGCGGACGGCTAAAGGGCGCACCTCATGCATCAGATTATGCACAAGCTTCGGGCAATGTTTGTTGACAACTGCTCATGCCTCCTCCAACTTTCCATCCTCGCATCTATAGAAATCCTGCAAATATAGAGAAAATTAGTTTGGTGCAGTAATTTTCAAACCTTTAAGTCTGAGGTTTCTTATAAAATCTAAATAAAGTAAAATCTGCTAGTTTATTTATAGTGAAAACAGGAAAATATAGAGACGGGTTTATTTATAGTCAAATCAGGTTTATATATATGCACCCAGGTTTATTTATAGAAACAGGTACAATCTGCTAGTTTATTTATAATCAAATCAGGTTTATATATATGCACCCAGGTTTATACAGTCAGGTTTATTCAATAACACAATAACACAATCAGGTTTGCTACTGCAGTGTGTGATTTTTATTCAATAACACAATCAGGTTTATATATATGCACCCAGGTTTATACAGTCAGGTTTATTCAATATATAACACAATAACACAATCAGGTTTGCTACTGCAGTGTGTGATTTTTATTTAATAACACAATCAGGTTTATATATATGCACCCAGGTTTATACAGTCAGGTTTATTCAATAACACAGGAATATTAAATCTAAGTTTTCTAGATAGTTTTGCTACTGCAATATTATAGTCTGCTAGCATTCTGTTAAGAAAAAAAAGTAAAATCTAAATCTAAGTTTCCTAGATAGTTTTGCTACTGCAGTGTGTGAAGGAAACTTAATGATTACCCAAAGTTCGGCAAAGACCCGCTCGGCTTTGTTGTGAAACTCGATGTTGTTGGCTACACCAAGATCCTCATAGGCTTTGTAGTGGTCCCAGGTAAATGCTGGCTCCGGAACTTTGCCCTCCCCAGGCAAAGTAACCATGCCAGGGTAATGCTCCTTAATGAGGCTCCCAAGGATGCCGTTCACGTGTCGGTACTTTCCCGTGCTTGCTCCAGCTTTCTTCCAACCGCTACATAATGAGAAGCCAAAGTTATTAGCAATTGTTGCATACATTGAAGGTAGAAAATGGGAAGCCAAAGTTAGTTACATTTCTCCACATGGAGCAATACATGGCCTCTGCTCCACAGGAAGCCGTCGTTCCGGGAGCCTTGAGGAACCACGTAGGTACACGGACCGACCCTCCTCAACTTGGATGAAACCAGCATGCTCCTCATTAGAGGTCGTGGCCTCCTTGTCAGAGGTCGGGGCCTCCTCGTCAGAGGCCTCCGACGACAACCGCTCTTTCTCCACCCTCTTAGACATGGGGGAGTGAGACACCGGCTCGTCCTCCACCCTCTCAGACACGGGGGAGTGAGACACCGGCTCGTCCTCCACCCTCTCAGACACGGGGGGGGGGGGGTGAGACACCGGCTCGTCGTCCACCCTCTCACACACGGGGGAGTGAGACACCGGCTCGTCCTCCACCCTCTCAGACATGGGGGAGTGAGACACCGGCTCGTCCTCCACCCTCTTAGACACGGGGGCGTGAGACACTGGCCGAACCGGGTTTCTCTTAGCATTTGCTCCACGTGCACCTCTTCCCCGGCCTTTTCCTCTCCCTCGATGAGCCTGAGGATGAGAGGAAGGCGGAGGATCAGCGATAAAAGTGCTAATCAAAGATCTCGCTATGGGGAGCCCGGGCTTTTTCCTTTGCGGGCCCACCATGCTTCACTCACCTGCTATGACAAAAAGTAAAGCAATTAGTACAAATACAAGATTATAGTTTAAATAAATAAGCATAAGTTCAAACAATTGTCGCAATGAGAATTACCAATGCAATTGTAGTACAAATACATTATAGTTCAAACAAATAAGCATAAGTTCAAAAAACATACACAATGAGAATTACCAGGCAATTATAGTACAAAAACTACATTATACTTCAAATAGATAAGCATAAGTTCAAAAATATTACAAATTCAACATTACAACATGTTTGAGATCATCTGGGTCATGGTAAAGCAACTAGTACAAAATCAACATTACAGTTCAACACTACGACTAAAAATAGTCGGGATCATCTGGATCACAATCCGTCTCTTCTTCAAGGTCAGTTCTAGCCTCATCATCAGTATCATACGTGTCGTCAAGGATGTTGTCCTCATGTTGACCGTCATCGTCACCTTCATCGGCAATTCCTAGACGTAACCGTTCAAGCATTGAGAGGTCTTCCACGTTCGTAACCTCTTCTTCTTCCTCTTCGACTTCTTCTTCTTCACTGTCAATGTGTACTTCCATGCGTGGATGGATGTTGAGACGGCCTCTAGGCCCATGTTCTTCTTGGAAGAATTCTCCATCATATGTGTCAGGGTCGATGTGAGGTTGATAATCCTCTTCACTGGGGGAAGGATGTTTACGATGTGGCGGCACATCGTACACGACATCCCAACCCTTAAGGTACTTCTTTTGGCATGCATACTTGAGATAAAAAACTTGTGTCGCCTGTTGAGCCACAATATAGACATCTTCACATTCTAATTTGCTGTCTTGTCGAATTTTGACTTACCCAATATCATCCCTCCGCCTAACCTTCTCTGGATCAAACCAATGGCATTTGAAGACAACGACTTTCGGAGGATTTGCCCCAAAGTAATGCAGTTCATATATTTCATCAAGTCTTCCATAATATTCAACTCCATTGCAAATAGCCGACACTCCCGTGTTCCTTGATTTTAGAACGTCCCGACGTTCCTCATTCCCATGTGTGCGGAAGCGATACCCATTGATGTCGTATTTATCAAATGTACTGACCTTATAGTCAAACCCATTAGCAACTTGTTTCAACTCTTTGTCCAATATCGACGTACCCTATAAGTTTAAGAGAGAAGGATAGGTGTATTAGTCACACGTAATACCAACTTCAAGTGTTCCAAGAAGTATACCTTACCTTTTCTCTGAACCAAGAAATGAAACCACAATTGCTCAATGTACGGCCGCACTTCTTGAAGGTTGGTGAGGATATACAACGTAAGCGATTTCCACTCTTTCGGATCCAAATTCTTTGAACCAGAAGCACCCACAGGTCTGAGTTTCCATTTGAAGAGACTGAGCTTGGATTCATGTTTAGGGTCGCCAGTATTGTATCGAGACTTTGCATTATGCAAGCTTGGAATATTGGCCGCATAGCGTGATGTCGTGAAGTTTGTAATCTCCTCTGCCAAGATTGCCTCGGCTATGGAGGCTTCAATTCTACATTCATTTCTACATTTAGCTCGAAGAGTCTTCTGCATTCTCTCAAGTCCATAGCACCAACGATTCTGCACAGGGCCACCCATTCTTGCCTCGGAAGGGAGGTGTAAAATCATATGTTCCATCGGATTAAAGAATCCTGGTGGAAAGATCTTCTCTAGCTTGCAGAGCAACTCGGGGGCCCGTTCTTCCATCTCATCTATCACAGTAGGAGATACTTCTTTAGCACAAAGAACACGGAAGAAATAGCTAAGCTCTGCCAATACTTCCCAATCATCCTCAGGGATATAGCGTCGAATCATCACCGGCATTAACCGCTCAAGCCATATGTGCCAATCATGACTCTTCATCCCGTTGAGCTTCAATTTATCAAGATTCACTGCCCTCATAAGGTTCGCTGCATACCCATCAGGGAACAACAAAGTTTTGAACCACATGAGTATCTCCTTCTTTTGTTCCCTAGTAAGAACAAACCTCGCCTTTGGCGTCCTCCAGTTTTTCTTGCCTTCGGGTTGTCGCAAGTTTTGTTCGGGTCTATGACATAGCTTCATTACATCAAGTCTAGCCTTAGTATTATCCTTCGTCTTCCCAGCAATGTTGAACAATGTGCCAAAAATGGCCTCGGCGATATTCTTTTCAGTGTGCATTACATCAATATTATGTGGAAGCTCGAGCTAGTGGAAGTAAGGGAGATCCCATAAGCATGGCTTATGAGTCCACGCGTGTTCTTCGTTATATCCCAAGAAATACCCTGGACGTTTGGGATCAGGCTGGAGAGCATTTAGTTGATCACGAATTTGTTCACCCGTCATCTCAGGTGGTGCCGAGTGTTCAACGACTTCACCTTTCATGAAGTTCGTCTTGTCTTTTCTGAATGGATGGTCAAGACGCAAATGTTGTCTGTGAAAATAGAAGCAAGAATACTTGCGACCATGCTGCAACCAACGGCACTTCATGCTTGCCTTGCACCTTGGGCATGGGAACCTCCCATGCACAGACCACCCCATGAAAAGTGAATACGCCGGTAAGTCATGAAATGAGTACTGGTACCAAACATGCATTGTGAAGTTCTTTTTTCTAGCAGCGTTGTATGTCCGTATCCTGTTCACCCAAGCTTCTTTCAACTCATCTACCAGTGGTTGCATGTACACACTTATATTCTTCCCTGAATACTTGGGTCCTGGAATTATCAACGACAGGAACATGTGCTTGCGTTGCATTATGGCGCCGGGGGGGAGGTTGAGGGGAACAACAAACACGGGCCAACAACTATATGTCTTTGACACCATACCAAATGGATTGAACCCATCAAGTCCGATGGCAACTCGTGCATTCTTTGCCTCGTTTGCTTTCTCATGATGTATGCGATCGAAACTCTTCCAAGCTTGGGCACAAGATGGATGTATCAGCATCGGTCTCCCATGATCATCTTGGTCGCGTCTTATCCCATATTTGTGCCATGTCATCTGTTTGGCTGTATCTTCGTTCAAGTAAAGGCGTTGAATTCTTGGCAAGATTGGAAAATATCGAAGAACATTTGCAGGGACTTTGCTCTGCTTCTTCGTACCATCACTGAGGTCTCTCTCAACATACCTAGAGGCTTTGCACTTGGCGCAATACGTGTCATCAGCATACTCTTTCGTAAATAAGACACATCCGTTTGGACAAGCATGTATCTGCTCATAGGGCATCTTAAGTGCACGAAGGATTTTCTTCTCTTCATACCAACTTGTAGCCAGTTTGTGACCTTCGGGGAGAGAGCGACCCCAAGATGTCACCATCGAATTAAAGCAATCTCTGCTCATGTTGAACTGGGTCTTTATAGACATTGCTTGTGCAATGGCATCCAGCTGACATTGGTTTGTGTGGTCGTGAAGAGGTTGTTGTGAGGAATTCAGCATTTCTAAGAAGGCCCTCGCAGACTCCTCCGGTTCTTCCTCTGATCCCTCTTCACGTGCATCGTTGAAGTCAGCTACGATGTCAACTATCCCGGTACCATTGTTGTCGGTTCGCCGATGCACCACCTCCTCTCTGCTATGTTCAGGCTCGCCATGAAGGGTCCACCGGGTATACCCACGCTTAAACCCATGCTTCTGCAGGTGCACACACATCGTCTTCTTCGACTGTTCTGTGCCGTTGCGACACTTCAAGCAGGGGCACCAACTTTTTCTTTGGCCTCTAGCAAATGCTGCCTCCACAAATTCGTTGGTCTTCGTCACCCATTCAGTGGTCATGCCAGCCTGACTAGGGTGTCCAGTGTACATCCACTCACGACATCCATACTGGTACTTGCACTAACAGTAGAGGCACAAAATTCATATTCATCAAGATATGTATAATGTAATTAAGACTAGATACACACCTAATTACCATTGTCATATTATTTACGCCATGATTTTAATTTTTTACCATATAAAAGGGAAACGTGCATCCATGGATTGAATCCTATCTCTAATAGGTAAAGATGGGTCCTAATCCCACCCGAGTACGTGTAGATTGGGTTCGTTTCCCGTGCTCTACTCCGGTCCTCGGCAAAATTTCGGCAGCACCTCCCCGCTGTTCTCCAGATACACTTCTCGACAACAAGCCGAGAGCATGTGCACCCGGAGAACAACGAGGTGGCGCAGACGAAATTTTGCCGAGGACCGCAGTAGAGCACGGGAAACGAAACCCAATCTACACGTACTCGGGCTGTCCATGGATAACCTGGACAATTCGAAAGGACGACGGTTATAAATATGCAAAGACATGCATATTTATAGATGCCACCCTTTCGAACGGGAGACGCCTAGGTTACGAGACTTGACATGAAAATAAAATCTAGTGGCATCGGCACGACGAACGGAACGAAGCAAATAGGGAAGGGGGAGGAGATGACAGTCAAGCTCACCCCGAGACCGTAGAGGCGGTAGTTGAACAACGATGGCAATGGCAACGGGACGGACAATGCTCCTCGAGGTGAAGAGAAAATCCCTGCACATGAAAAGCACCGGCACAACCAACATAAGCACTCATGAAACAATCTGATAAAAACATTATCAACATCATCTCACAATTGACAACTATATATATATATATATATATATATGTGTAGCAAGACTAGACTCTCTGGCTTGTCTTCTCCAATCTAAGCATGTTGCAAAAAACTGAGCATTTAATTTCCTACGAGCATTAATCAAAAGTTGAAACTTTGCCTTGCAGAACAACCTTATACTAAAAAATTTAGGCAGAACAACCTTATACATACATCCATCTATGCATCCATCCTTACATACATCTATAAATCCAGCCACATACTGCAATCCATACATCTATCCATCTAAAAGAATACAAACAGAGATGGGGAGCGGTGCTCACCGTGGGGTGGGGCAGAGGGGGGCTTGGGGCAGAGGGGGAGGTGGTGCCCCGCTTCGGTGGTGACCAGTGGCGGCGGATGCGCAGGAGGGAACCGGCGGCGGTGCTGCCCACGGCAGCCGTGCAGGGGAGGACGGCCCGGTGGAGGATGGGTGGGGGGCGCAGGGGAGGACGGGTGGGGAGCGCAGGAGGGAACCGGCGGCGGTGCTGCCCACGGCAGCCGTGCAGGGGAGGACGGCCCGGTGGGGGACGACTAGGACAGGGGAGGACGGCCCGGTGGCGGTCACGCCATTGGAGGAGGACGGGTGGGGGGCGCAGTGGACAATGGTCCCGACGGCGGCGCGGTGGAGGCGGGGACCAGCTGCGGCGGCGCGGTGGAGGTGGAGACGGGCGGCGGCGGCGCGGTGGAGCCGGGGACGGGCGGTGGCGGCGGTGCGGTGCTGCCGGGGACGGGCGGGGATACCCTAGCGCGCGCGGTAGAGACAGAGGAATCGGGGATGATGCGGTCGGGTGGGGGTTTTTCTTTCTTAATTTCCATTAATTTGCTGTCAGTCGGACCAAAAGGAGAGGGCAAAGAAAGGCTCGGTGCCAGGTTTTTTTTTCTATTAGTTCGCCGTCAGTAGGATATAAGGCAGATGATAAAGAAACTGACTTTGCCGTCAGTGGATGACAAACACAGACGGCAAAACTGGGGCACCGTTACCTACCGTCAAACTAGACACGTGTCCACCCTTTGCCGTCAGTCAGTGAAACAACAGACGGCGAAGAGCCAGTTTGCCGTCTTGGTTTCTTTGCCGTCATCCTTTCGCTAGGTTTGCCGTCAGCCAGCGTGCTCACAGATGGCAAAGCGCAGATTTGCCGTTGGTCATACTTTGCCGTCAGCTCCTAACGGCAAAACATTCTTTGCCGTCTACCTCGACGAAATGCTGACGGCAAAGCCGCTCACTGACGGCAAACTAGCAGTTTCCTGTAGTGAGGCCAGCTCTGCCCTCCCCGAAGGCCAAGGGAGCACCTTCTATCCGCTCTTCGTGAGCACCATTGTTGCCGGTCTGGTGCCTCCCTTTTCTGAGTTCTTCTTCCATGTCCTCCGCCATTATAACCTTCAAGCTCTGCACCTCCATCCCAACTCTGTCCTTCTTTTGGCAATCGTCGCCTATTATTGTGAGGCTCACGTAGGGGTGAAGCCCTCAGTGGCCTTGCTGCGCCACTACTTCTCCCTCCGGACCTCTCGTGGTTCCGTCTTGTGGGGACCCCGACTCATAAGTCGAGATCAGCGAATGCACGTGTACAGTGATCCCAGAGATCAATGCTCACTGAACACACAGAAGCTGAATAACAAGAGTCTTACACCCATACATACCGTCTTACACAAATTATGACCATTATGGGCAAGTCTTACATTGATAAAGCCTTAAGGGCTGAACATCAAATGAAACACAAGCAGCGGAAATCTTCGTCGATAAGTAGAACCCGTGCCATCTGCCTTAACCCTACAGGCATTCTGACTGGGAAACGTCCTAGTTCGCATGTTCGTCTCCAAAGAACTCTTCTTCGAACTCCGGTTCTTCCATGCCTGGTCAATTAAATAACCAGTGGCAAGCCAATGAGTACTTTGAATGTACTCGCAAGCAACCCATGTTTTGGTCCAAGATGTAACAATACATGATATAGGTAAATTTTTGTAGAAAGCTAGTTTTGAGTGCAATGACATGTTCAACAACGTGTAAGATATGCATCAAGAGAATTCAAGTAACCATGAGGATAGGTTACAGGTATCAACATAAATAGAGTGGGCACCAACCCATCTCAATCACGTCAAGTCCTTTGACTTGACCCAAGTAGTTATCCAAACACAAACACTGGTTTGTAAACTCTGGACATAGTTTAAGCAGCACCGCCCAACTGTCCTTGACCGTGGACACGGCTATTCGAATAGTTTTACACTCTGCAGAGGTTGCACACTTTACCCACAAGATCCGGGGAACTTCCGTGTCATCCACGACCCGCGATACCTCAAGTACCCGGGGTAAGCACCCGATCACTACCTTTCCCTAGACGACACTAATAAGGAGTCCACTCATTGTTCCGTATCCTCACGATGTACATCATACGAGACTCACTCGAGATCGTAACATCCGAGAGGGGACACAACGGTGTATCCGGTGCCCTGTAAAGACAGTCATGGCCGCCCTACCTGGCACGACCCTGTCCCGAGAGAGAGCACCAACTCTCCCCCGTCACTTGCGGGCTCCAAGCTAGTATTGACCTAGGTAATCAATAATGCCCTTTCCCATATAAGGGTAGAGTGGTTGCGCATGTAAGGTTGGGACAGTCGACAAATCTTAAATCTATTCCGTTTTCGAAAACAACACACACTTTCCTTGGTACACCACTTCGTCATCAAGTGGTTACCCATCTCATCATCTCCCTCGGGCATAAGTGGCACCCGACGGGGTTTTCGAAAAGTCCTTTGAAAATACTTTGTCTCCTTCACCATGCATATTCCCGTCCCTTTTTGCGTAGCACTACTTTAGCATCCTATCTACTCCCACCGTCATAACCCTCATAAGAAGGTAGGGTTATGCACAATGCAAGTATCAACGAGGAAGTACGGTGGTAAACCATCAGAGTGGATACCACCTCATCATGATTCCGTTGCAACAACAATATGGTGCTATATGACATGCATAAAAAGGGTTTCATAGACATGGTCAAAGGGCTGCTTGCCTGGTTCCTCAGAGTCTTCAAGTCTTCTGGTCCTTCTCCAAGTACTCCGTCTACTTCGTCAACTAACGTCGAAAACAATCATAATAAGAAACACAACAAGGCAAAAATAAAAGTGCTCTAAAAATGTGAGTTGGACTTTTCTAGGATACCTCTAGTCATATGAGGGATGACCAAAGTGGTTTCATTGGGATTTGATCAATGGACATCTCTGAACATTTCAATATGATGGAGTCAAGGGATTAATGGATTTGCAAGAAGTGTACAGAAACATTATTTTAAAAAATGAGCAGAGGCACCCATTTGACAAAGCATGATTTTAGAAGCACCTAGGAGTTGGTTTCTCTGGATTTGGAGTTCAAATGAATATCCTATGATTTTGCAAAGTTGGCTATACATGAAGAAATAGACCATTATTTGAGGTGATACAGAATGTATTAGTAAAAATGTTCAAAAACTAAGTTTTGAACTTATAGACATCTAGGAGTTTGAACCATGGAATTTGGATAAAGAATGGGCTCTCTGTGATTTTCTAAAGTTTATCACAGAAATAGGAAAAATAGGATGTGATAAATATTTGTGAAGGAAATGCTTTTGTAAAAATGTGACAATAGCACCATGTGGTAGGGAATGATTTTATAAACTACTAGAAATTTGAATCATCAAATTTGGAGTTAATTTGAATTATTTATGGATTTTAGAAACTCACTGGAAAAGAATAAAAAGAAATATAAGGCATTACCCTTATCCTGCGCACCGGCGAGAGATAGCCGTGGGCTGGCCCAGCGGCTCGGCCATGCGGACGACAGGCGACGTCGAAGGCGTATTTCGCCCGGCCCGTCTCCACTTGCCAGCGTGGCCCGGTGGCTGGGCCACTGACGAGAGGGGCCGCCTGCAGGTCATCGTCTTCGACTTCCTCCCGCACGCTCGCCTGGCCGAGGGAGCAGAGAGCCCCGACAATGACTGCCGGCGCTATGGAGCACCTCCGGCGACGCTCTGGCTATGGATGAGCTCGGCGTCGAGCGCCGCATCCATTCGTGTATGCCATGGCTACCGGGGATGGTCGAGGCGACGGCGGCTTGGATGCCGGCGGATGGTGGCGTCGGGCGAGATTGGGCACGGCGCTACGGTGCGTCCTCGGACGAGGGAAAGAGCGTGGGAGCTCCGCCTTGCTCAGGGGAGCCTGCTGGTGGAGAGAGGAGAGGGAGAAGAGCTCGGGCTCGGCTGAATTTAGGTGGAGGCCGGCGGCGGTTCTCCGGCCATGGAGGGCTATGGAGAGGAGTGAGTTGGTCCAGGGGGTCTCTGGGAGGGAGAGAGAGGCAAAGGAGTAGAGAGGAGGCTCGGGGGTGGCCTTAAATAGAAGGGGGCGAGGTGCACAGCGGGGTCGTGCGCCCGCGAGGTCGTAGCCATCGCTGGAGGGCACGGGAGTGCTTGGCTTCGAGTCGGGGTCTTCCTGGGCGTGGACTACGGCCAGGGGAAGGGAGAGAAGGAGCGGGGGAGCGTCAGGGCAGCGCGCGTGTGAGCATGCCCATTGGAGCTCTCGGGCGGCCATGGTGCGCGTGCGAGCAGGGGCAGGAGAGAGAGAAAGGAAGAAGGGGGCCGACAGTGTGCTGTGTACTGGACGTCGAGGCGACCTCGGGGGACACGAGGGGGAGGCCCTAGGTGGTCCGGTGGCTCGGGCAGAGAGCGGCTACAGTGCTAGGGCGCACTGTAGCGTGCTCCAGAGCGCGTCTTTGGCCGGCATGGCCATTGTTTTGGCAAAGTGGGCGCGGCCACTAATGTCTGGTAGTGCTAGGGGGTAGTAAAGAAGTGTGGAGAGGCATTGGATGCCCTGGAGAGCCAGTAGGAGAGGAGAGAGGTTGAGGGAGAGAGGGAAATGGGCTGTCCAGAGAGAGAAAGTGGGGTTTTACCCCTCCAATAATTGAGCTATGGATTTGCCAATGCTACTGGAGGTGCAAGGGGACTAGGAAGGGCTGTGGTAAAAAGTTGAGGCCATGGAGAAGAGTGGAAGTGGTCAAAACAGGGGTTTTAGTAAAATGGCAGAAGGTGTTTGTTGCTGGTTTGGGCAAGAAGATGAACTCCTCTTGTCATGAGGCTTGACAGGGTCAAATGCCATGAGATAATAAGGGGTTTCACCAATATTGAGTTCATTTGGGCAAAGTTGCCAATGCAACTTTTGTAAACCCTAGAAATCAACATGAATGGACGTGTGTAGATCTAGTTGAGCAAATCACTTCTCCTTGATGCACCATTTGGTGTCGTGGCCTCATTTGGTCATGTTCACATGCTCACAAAAGTTGGTGTCAAGGAGAGAAAGTTGGTAGTACAAAGTTGTTCAAATTTGATTCTGGTCAGAGAGGGTTTTGAGGCACTTTGATCAAGATATCATTTTCTCCAACCTGTGCCATTTGGTCTAGATGCATGATTAGGCCATTGGAGCATGTTCACAAGATTTGAGAGCATTTGGACATGTTTGGCAATGTAAAGTTGCTCAAACTTCAAAATGGACAGAAATGGTTTTGAGGGGATTTCATGGGGTTATACTATTCTCCATGACATGATACTTGTCAAGATCATCCAATATGTCATACGTGACATGATAGAAGTTTCTTGGAATTTTTAGAGAATATTTCCTTTGTAAATATTTCAAGAGCTTGAAATATCCAGAAAGGGTTTTTGAGGGATTTGACCAATATTTTGAGCATGACCATGTGTTGAAACTCTTATATATGGACAATATATGTCCACTGAGTTTCCCTAGGTTTTTGTCAAATATTTTTGAAATGATAAAATGATTTTTCCCTAATAAAGACCATTTCTGGCCTTAAGAAAAAGCTTTTAAATAAAATAGGAAAATAACTTTTAAAATTATATTTTTGTGGTTTATGGGAGTCCTACATCTAATAGGATTCAAATATATTTTTGGAAAGATTTTTACTGCCCTTAATTAAGTACTTGCAGGGCAAATCTCAATTCAGGGGTTTTTGGAAAACTAGTTTTTGAAAATACTATTTGGCCAAATTATTTTTGTAAGAAATTATTTTTATGTCCTATACACATGGCATGGTCATTGGTCAAGGTTTTTGGATCAAGGGGAAGGAGTATAAGGGTTGGAGAATTTATTTGATTTTTAGAGCACTTGCAAACAATAGTCAAAAATTCAATCAAAGCAAAGACAAAACACACAAAAGTTTTTGTCAAACCACATTTTAGCATGATTTATTGACTTAAGTGTTGTGGCATGAAAATCAGGGTGTGACACGTCTCTGCGTGTGCGAGCTTCGTCGCGTACGGCAGCTCCATCGCCATTTCGAACCTTGGGAAAAGGATCGAGGGCTTCAGGAGCAAGTGGGTCTTGGTGTATGCTAGGCGCATCCACCCTCAGCTGATCCTGCCCTCAGGGCACCCCGTGAGCTTCGACGACTGGTCCCGAGTAGAGCTTGTGGATCCTCGTGCAAAGCTGGTGTTGGAGAAGATGGACGCGGATCTGAGGCCGGCCAGCATGGCGGCGGCGAAGCTGACTGGTGCATCACTGCTGAGGGAGTTCCTGGAGCACCAGCTGGCTCTGCTCCGTCAGTACTCACTTCCGATGTGGAGGCCCCACCCGAGCCCCACAGTCTTGGCCGATGAGGATCTGGCTGCGGTTCTCTAGTCTTTGGTTAGGGGCGATGTGGCGAGGTTGGAGGGCGCTCCTACGCCCCTGTTCCTCCGCGAAGACTGGGAGCAAGTAGTGGGGCCCATGCCCGCCTTCAATGGGGACAGGCCCGTGCCCGCGGAGGCTCCCGAGGACCCGGTGGACGTGTCCTCCGGCAACTCCAGCGAAGAGGAGGAAGGAGGGGAGCGGGAAGAGGGGGCTGACTCCGAGGCAGAGTCAAGGGCTCCCCCCCTCCGGCGTAGGTCCAGCGCCCTCCGCCTCTCTCTGAGCGATGATGACGAGGATGACGGCTAGCAGGGCGGTGGGAGCCTTCCCCCGATCCCGAAGAAGGACCGGACCGGGCTGATCCCCCGCGGGTCTGCCCCAGCCCCGAAGCGATCCGCAGGCGCGTCTCCTGCTCCCGGGCTCCTTGAGGCTGACCCTTGTAGCCGGCTCTCGGGCTTCAAGTACGGCCGGAGGCTGCTTGAGCCCTCAAGCGACGACTTGTAAGTGCTTGATTCCTGTCTTGTTTATTGTTTTGTTGCTGAGACTTGACGCTCGTATCTCCTGACTAGGCTAGCGCCCGCGGCAAAGAAGTCGAAGGGAGCTCCCGAGGTTCCATCCGTGGCAGCGCCTATGCCCGCAAAAGGAGGTGCCGTGACGCACGGGCCTCTACTGCCCGTGCGTCCTCGCGGGGCCTGGCTGAGCCGGCTGGGGCGAGCTCAGCCCCCATGGCCCAAGCGACTCCCGAGGTGCCCCTGCCTGATGCTGCCACCATAGCCGTTGTGGCGCAGCAGGTTCCACCTCAGGATACCGCGATCACGCTGCCGTCTTCTCCTCCTACTCCTCCGACTGCTGCTTCCCCAACCACTGTTCTGGATCGTGCTATTGCCGAACTGGACCGTCTGCGGTAGGATCTTCTGGGCGCTGACCCTCGTTTAGTGGCCGGGCGTTTGGAGCTAGCTTCTGGCTGGATTTGTTCCGATGCTTCAATTCAGGTGGCGCTGGTCCAGGCTTCGACGGCCTACGACGAGGAGAAACAGGCCGTCCTTGAGGCGAAGGTTGCCCGCGGCGCCGCCTTGGGGGAGCTGGCCAATGTCCGAGGTCGCTGCGAGACGCTGGAGAGTGAGCTAAAGGGCCTGCAAGACCAGCTCGCTGAGGGGACCCGCCTTCGCCAAGAGCAGGAGGAAAGCATGAAGGCTCGCAAGGCAGCCGTCAAGGACCGGGACGCCAAGCTCAAGAAGCACCGTGACCGCCTAGGCGCGCTGGAGCAAGAGCTGGAGGCGAGAAAGGTTGAGCTGGACGACAAGGCACGAGTTCTTTCTGAGGATCGTGTGGCCTTTGCGGAGATGGAGGAGAAGGCTCGCACTTCATTGAAGACGCTCTATGATAGCGGCCTCGAGAGCCCGCTGGCCGGCGAGGAGGATGCCCCGCCAAGCTGCTTCCCTTCTTGGTTCGTGCTCTTGAAGATGTCACCCTTGGCCTTGGCCCTACGGCCGAGGCCGAGGCGCGCGTCTTGTCTTCTGCAGCGCTGACGCAGGTCTTCACCCACATCTATCTTCGCGACCCCAACGTCGACCTCGATAGCCTGCTGGAGCCAGCGAGCTTGCCGCTGCCGCTACTGAGGCCGTGAAGGGTCGTGCGGAGGCTCTGCTGGGGAAATTCCGGGCCTTCAGCACCAAGCCGAAGCAGAGTGCTGCTCGCCCTACCGCTCCACAAGGCGAACCCGCTCCGCGCAGCTCCACCGCCGGCAAGTGACTCCGTCGTGGCTCCCGCCCTGTTTTTAATTCCTGTGCATGTACCATGCCTCAGGGAGGCGTTAATTCTTGCATTTGGTGCTGTAATAACAGTATGGACTGTAATATTTGTTTTTGAATTCCCTGAAATTTGCGCTATTCCTTCCTACTTGCTTACGTTCTACGCCGGCAGAGCCCGGCCCCGCGCATACCTCAGCCGCCGTTGGCCCCGACCGGAAACCAGGACGGGACCAAGGGTTGAGGGGCTACGTGACAAGTTAGGCTCCTGAGTCGCGATGCTCAGGAGTCCCCCTTGGCGCTCGAACAACAAGTAGGGAGGTGAGATGTGGGGGTGACTCCTTAGGGAGGTGAGATGCGGGTGGATCTACCGTTCTACGTCTGTAGAGCCCGGCCCCGCGCATACCTCAACCGCTGTTAGCCTTTCGGAACTAAGGAGTGAGGGGCTACGTGACCAGTTAGGCTCCTGAGTCGCGATGCTCAGGAGTCCCCCTTGACGCTCAAACGGCCTTTGTACCTTGGCTCCGCTCGGGGAGGGACGCACGACGAACCAGGCCTGGGGGGCCTGGCTAGGTGGCGTGCGTCTGGGCGTAACCCAGGCGTAGCCCTCGTGCCCAGCCCCCTCGCGTGGCACTCCTGAGAGGAGGCGTTGCGATGAGGCTAGACACTAAGCTCTGGGCTCCCTGAGGTTGATGCGGCCCGGGGGCCACTCTCAGTTGTTTATCACCAGCTTGGAGCATAGCGCTTCCGTATGTGTACGGGCATAGCCACTCCTCGGCAGTGTCGTCAGCCAGCGCGGAGCATGGTGCTTCCAACTGGTGCGTGGGAGGGGGCTCCCCTTCGGGAGGAGCCCCCGGGGCGTATACAGCCCCACCCTGACACGTGGCCAGCATGGTAGGGCTTGACGAGGTGTATCTGGGCACCCGTGAGCTAGCGCGGGACTCACGGGGCCCTACCTCAAGGTGGGTTGCTGTCACGCCCAATATGCGACCCTATCCAAAAGGAACTCGAAGGTCCCACCAAGGATAGACCCGCATATTGGAACGCTTTTACAAGGTGGATATCATTACATCAACATTACATAATAGTGGGGATACATACAAGAGGCATACAATGCCACACGAATACAACATCACATATACATAAGATCAACATCCGACTACGGATGAAACACAAACAGAAGCTCAAACGACATCCACCCTGCTAGCCCAGGCTGCCGACCTGGAACCTATCCCCTGATCGAAGAAGCAGAAGAAGAACTCAACGCAAGCAAGCATCGCTCTCGCGTCACGATCATCGCAAAACCTGTACCTGCAACTGTTGTTGTAGTAATCTGTGAGCCACGAGGACTCAGCAATCCCATTACCATGGGTATCAAGACTAGCAAAGCTTAATGGGAAAGGAAGGGGTAAAGTGGTGAGGTTGCAGCAGCGGCTAAGCAAGTATGGTGGCTAACATACGCAAATGAGAGCGGGAAGAGAAGCAAATGAACGGTCGTTAAGCTAGCAATGATCAAGAGGTGATCCTGAACTCCTACTTACGTCAATCATAACACAGAAACCGTGTTCACTTCCCGGACTCCGCCGAGAAGGGACCATCACGGCTACACACACGGTTGATGCATTTTAATTCGGATCTGGTGCCAAGTTATCTACAACCGGACATTAACAAATTCCCATCTGCCACATAACCGCGGGCACGGCTCTCGAAAGTTTATACCTTGCAGGGGTGTCCCAACTTAGCCCATGACAAGCTCTCGCGATCAACAAAGGAATAGACCTTCTCCTAGGAAGACCCGATTAGTCTCGGAATCCCGGTTTACAAGACATTTCGACAATGGTAAAAAAAGACCAGCAAGACCGCCCGATGCGCCGACAATGCCGATAGGAGCTGCACATGTCTCGTTCTCAGGGCAACACCGGATAAGCTAAGCGTACAGGTACCGACGTAACCCAAGTTGCCAAGGGATGGTCCCGCATGGTGGTCTAGTTTGGACCAACACTTAGACAAGCATTGGCCCGGGGGGGCTATAATAAAGATGACCCTCGAGAGAGCGACTCCCAATGGAAAAGTAGGTGGTGGTGAGGCAAATGGTAAAACCAAGGTTGGGCCTTGCTGGACAAGTTTTATTCAAAGCGAACTGTCAGGGGGGTCCCATAAATCACCCGACCGCGTAAGGAACGCAAAATCCGGGAACATAATATCGGTATGACGGAAACTAGGGTGGCAAGAGTGGAACAAAACACCAGGCATAAGGCCGAGCCTTCCACCCTTTACCAAGTATATAGATGCATTAAAAAATATAAGAGATATTGTGATATCCCAACATAAAACCCTGTCCACCATGGAGAAATCTTCAACTTCACCTGCAACTAGCAACGCTATAAGAGGGGCTGAGCAAAGCAGTAACATAGCCAAACAACGGTTTGCATAGGAAAGGTGTCAAAGGTTAGAGGTTCATGGAAATATGGGATGGCTTGATAAAAAGGTAATAGGTAGCGCAGCATAGCGATAGAACGAAGCAACTAGCATAGCAATGATAGTAGTGAGATCCAGGGTAGCGGTCATCTTGCCTGAAATCCCGCAAGGAAGAAGAACGAGTCCATGAAGAAGATGAACGGATGAAGCCACGAAGACGAACCACACATAGACGAACGCATCCTCACGATCGCAACGAAACGGGAACTATCGAGAAGAAGCACACAACAAGGTAAACACACCACACATGAACAAGACATGATGCACAACAATCATGATGCATGACAAAGCTACATGAAGCTACTCATGGCAAGAGATGATGCAAACAAGAACAACACATCAAGGCAAGTTTAAATGAGGCCGGGAACAACATATAACAAATCCGGTAAGTCCTCATATGCAAATTTCGAAATTGGTCCAGAACTGAATAAACATTATGTTCAAGTTGTTAAACAGCAAGTTAAGATGCACCACGATGAACTACACGAAATTCTAGTCAAGTTACATATAAAGTTTATTAGATTTGGAGCTACGGCCTAGAAGATATGAGCACAACAAGTTAAACATGGCATTGATGCAAAATGCACCCAAACATCAAGCAAACACACCAAAACAAGGATGCAACATGATAATATGAAGCCACATGCAAAAACAAGCAAGTTTCATATAGAGCACACTCAAAACGGAGCAACGGTGCAACACACACACACTATACAAGTCATAACAACAATCTGTCCATAACAGCAACTAGGCATATTGCAAGCATCAAAACAATAAGCTACAACATCCCAACATAATAACAAAAGGCATGGACATGAAGTACAGGTAAAGCATAACAAAACATGAACACTGAGCTATCTCTAGAAATAACTAGAACATGCTCAAACACATGGGCATGGGCATGGGCATAATAACAAAAGGCATGGGCATGAAGTACAGGTAAGGCATGTTTATGAATCTAAGCATGGCAAGATCAAGGTCATAGGGTGCATGGAACACTAGCGAAACACATGGGAACTAGTGATCTTAATGTTAACAGGCTGACATCAACATTTTCAAGCAACTCTGGAGCAAGATAACAACATGTTCCAGCAGGCTATAATTGCAACCAGTGGCATGAATGGATAGAGCAAGACATGTAGATCAAAACATGTTTATAGAGCATCTCCATATTATGCATAAAATGATTAGTAGAAGCATGTTAACATAGCAACAAAATATAACAGAATCTGTCTAGCAAAACAGCAACATCATGTACACTACTTAACAAGCTCGATTCACTCACCACAAGTCATTGCATGACAAGATAAGCATAGCATCATCAAGAAGGCATGTTTGTGTAACAAACCAAGTCAAGAACAAGGTCATAGCATGCAATGATCAAATATAGCAAGCTTGGCCATATTGAATAACATGTAAACAATCTGCCAGGAAACATTTTGAAGCAAAAGTAGAGCAGTCAAATGACATGCTAGACTACTCCATAATTGCAAACATGGGCATGAATGGATAGACAATAACCACATGTTCAAAACACCCTTACTGAAGTATCTCAAAATATGCATGGATCTCTCTGTAGCATCAAGTTTACATGGCATCAAAATAACAACAGAACAGGGACTAAAATCAGCAATATCATGAAGCCTAGTTTGCATGCTTGTGCTAGTCACCACATTGATCACAAAAATACATGGCATACACCCCTGGAAAGATGGCATGGCATAGATCAACATACATGTAGACATCAACCTCATAGGATGCACACATCAATCATGGCAAAAATGATAAATGAGCAAGTTATAACAGTTTCAGCAGATTAACATCAACATGCACTCTTCCAACAGCATTTCAGGCATCAAGATGAGCTCAAATGAAAATGATGCAATGGAATGAAATGAAGTACTCGTCGAGACGAACAATTTTATATATTATACGCACGAAACGGAGCTACGGATGCAGAGATACAATGGCATGAACATGGCATGATTATGTCAACTATTTACGGGACTTAGGCGTTTTCAGAGGGGGAAAAGTCAACCTCTGGCTTGCACGGAGCTCGAGGTTGGCCGGGGCTCTCACCGGAGTTGCGGGGTCGCCGGAGACGGGCGGATCCGGGCCGGATCCGCCGGATCCGGCCGGAGGGAGGGGCACGGCCATCGGGGAAGGAGCCGGGGCGGCGCGGGCGGTGGAGCTGGCGCGGCGAGGACGGGCGCGGGAGTCGCCGGAGGGGCCAGCCGGGCGGCGGCGGCGTAGGAGCTCCGGGCGAGGCGGCCCAGGGCGGCGCGGCATCCGAGGGGCGACGGCGGAGACCGGCGGGGTCGGCGAGGCCGGCGGCGGAGGAGCTCCGGAGCGGAGCGGCAGGGTCGCGCGGGCGCGGGCCGGTGCCGGTCGGGGGCGGCCGAGGCGCCGGCGAGGCACGCCGGCGGCGAGGGCGGCGGAGGGAGCGGTCGGGCCGGGCGACCGAGCATGCGGGGGCGGCGTGCGCGGGCCCGGGCGGGCCTGCCCTGGGTCCCGCGGGCCGGCGGCGGCGGTGGAGGCCCACGTGGCAGCTCCTGATTCGCGGATGGGCGGCGGCGCTGTGTGTCCGGCGGCGGACGGACATGTCCGCCGCGGAGAGAGGAAGATTTTAGGGTTTCGGGGGAAAAACATCCGCGAAAATGGAGGGGGAGGACCTATTTATAGATAGAGGGAGCTAGGAGAGTCCAAATGAGGAGCGGTTTTCGGCCACGCGATCGTGATCGTACGACCGAGAGCATGGAGGGGAGTTAGGTGGGTTTTGGGAAACTTTGGAAGGGGTGTTGGGCTGCAACTCAAAGAGGGCTTTACGGTTACCCGGTTAACCGTTGGAGTATCAAACGACCTCCAAATGGCACAAAACATGACAGGCGGTCTACCGGTGCTATACCAATGCCGCTTGGCAAACCTCGGGCCATTCCAAGAAAGTTTAACACCCGCTCACCCGCTCGCAAAAGGAGAGAAGAAGGGGACGCCGGATGACATAGGAGTGCCGGATTGCAAAACGGACAACGGGGAAAATTCTCGGATGCATGAGACGAACATGTATGCAAAAAGAAATGCACATGATAACATGATATGAAATGCATATGATGACATGGCAAGGTGCAACACGCAAGCACATGACATGGCAACAATGGCGAATAACTGGCAAACACCTGGCACATCGAATCCGGGGCGTTACAACACTCCTCCACTAACAAGAGATCTCGTCCCGAGATCTTAGGACCGAGACGGAAGGGAAAAAGGAAGAGGTGAAGCAAGAACTCAAGAGAAGAAGCAAAGAATCGAGAGCACTCCAGAAGAAGAGAGGAACGACGAGGATGACGAGAATCGAAAGCTCACGGAATCAGATAGACTATGACATCACTCGTTCTAACCAGAGTGGTTAGAATGAGAAAAGAAACGGATAAGACTGAAAGGATTAGGTAGCACTCCGGCTGAAACATGGAGTAATAGAACACGAGCTTGAGAGGATGGAATGATACTTGATGAACTCTTGAAGAATGAATTAAATCATGAAGAACCACCATGAAGAACTCCGGTAACAAAAGGATGATGAAACAATAAGATGAGCGTTGCGATGATTTAGATGGAGGTTCCGACGAGATGGTCGAGGAAATTTGAACTCCGGAAAAAGAAAAGATGAAAACACTTGGAACTAGAATTTATTCATCAAGAACAAACTCCGAAGGAAGGGATTACTCCACTCAGAGGAAATAAGAATAAGATTTATTGTATGCTTATCCTTCATCAAATTTAATTGATGACAAGCAATGGATTTACATATTACTTATTCTTCTTGATAAGGAATTGAGAAGTGACATATCTCAAACTTGAGAAAGTCTTCATGAACCACCGGTAGGATTGAAACGAACGAATGGATTAATATGATAAATAAGGAAAAGACTCTGAAAGAACCACCGTGAGAATTCGAAAATGACTGATGAAAGAGACTTAATCAACGGGAAGAATTAGAAAAGCACAAAGATACTTGAGGAATAAAAAGACAAGATAATGGCGGAATCGCTAACTGGTTGAAGAATACTTGAACGAAGCACCTGGAGAATATAGAGACGGCCGAAACTGGAAACTTAGAACGAAGAAATCTTCCGAAAAGATGACCTCCGGATGATCGAGCGAGAAAGCAACTCCTTAAATACTCCGGATGGATGAAAAAGAATTGCACGACTGGAAACAATTTGATAGGATAACATCGAGCTAGCACCACGAATCTCCGGGAGAATGGACAAGATTTAGAGGAAAAACTCTTCTTCGATCTTCCAAGCTGAGAATGACGACAAGAAACACCACCGAAATTACTGAGATACTCTGGGAGAATGAAAACGAAGAGGTTGAGCCAACAATGAAAAGAATATGAATGAGATCTTGGAAAAAGGCATGTGACTGATGTGATCCATGCTTACGTAACAAATGAAAAGAATTTTAGAATAGCTCCGGGGGAATTAGAAGAGTCAGGTAAGATCCTGGGAAAAGACCTATGGGTTAGGGCCCACTAAAAGAAAACACCGTTGGAAAGGGATGTTGAACAGATAAATGATGCACAGGAACAATGAAATATTTGAATGAGGTGACCACCTTGAATTAATTCAAACAAGACGAATCTCCTAAGATTTCTTCCGAACTCCGGAATGATAAACTGGCGAGAGGTGAACGAGCAGGGAAAACACTTGATCCGAGGAAAAGAATATGATCAACACCGAAAAAAAACTTGAATTGAATCCACCGAAAAAGAGAAAGAGATGAAGAATGTCCACCGAGACGAGAATTCAC
Source organism: Triticum timopheevii (assembly GCA_963921465.1). Classification (NCBI taxonomy): domain Eukaryota; kingdom Viridiplantae; phylum Streptophyta; class Magnoliopsida; order Poales; family Poaceae; genus Triticum; species Triticum timopheevii. The sequence continues at coordinate 363,936,553 of OY997262.1, forward strand.
CGGTTGAAATGATTGACCCAAGATTGAAGAGGCTCCACACGAATGAAATAGATGGTCGAAAGAGACTCAGACTCCGGGAAGAAGAAAGGGTGGAAGGGCGGGAAAACAAAGACAACTGGAAGGGGAAATCGACGAATATCTTGAAGAGAAAACACCAGTTGAAATCATTGAGGAAAGAAAGCAAAGATTTCGCACGAGTAGGAAGCATACTAGATTACGGACTCCGGATCCAAGAAGAAAAGGGGTGGGCGGGTGGGAAAAGAAAACAACTGAGGATTGAACTTGGCAAAAATGAAGAGGCTCAAGTCAACTTGACGAGAAATGCACCGGATAAAAGAGGATGGACAACTCACGAAACTAACCACGTGATCCTAAAGAAAAATTTGAATGGGAAGAGGAATAATTCAAAACACCTACGTCAAGATTCCTCACCAGAGCGATGAAGGGGCAGAGGAGTAAAAAGAATTCCTACTCTCCGATATAACTAGACTCAGAAATCTGTTTTCTTCTAGACTCAACAACGGCCAAACTACACGATCAATCAAGGGGGGCTCCTAAGGTCGGTCGGGGCTCTGATACCAACTTGTCACGCCCAATATGCGACCCTATCCAAAAGGAACTCGAAGGTCCCACCAAGGATAGACCCGCATATTGGAACGCTTTTGCAAGGTGGATATCATTACATCAACATTACATAATAGTGGGGATACATACAAGAGGCATACAATGCCACACGGATACAACATCACATATACATAAGATCAACATCCGACTACGGATGAAACACAAACAGAAGCTCAAACGACATCCACCCTGCTAGCACAGGCTGCCGACCTGGAACCTATCCCCTGATCGAAGAAGCAGAAGAAGAACTCAACGCAAGCAAGCATCGCTCTCGCGTCACGGTCATCGCAAAACCTGTACCTGCAACTGTTGTTGTAGTAATCTGTGAGCCACGAGGACTCAGCAATCCCATTACCATGGGTATCAAGACTAGCAAATCTTAATGGGAAAGGAAGGGGTAAAGTGGTGAGGTTGCAGCAGAGGCTAAGCAAGTATGGTGGCTAACATACGCAAATGAGAGCGAGAAGAGAAGCAAAGGAACGGTCGTGAAGCTAGCAATGATCAAGAGGTGATCCTGAACTCCTACTTACGTTAATCATAACACAGAAACTGTGTTCACTTCCCGGACTCCGCTGAGAAGGGACCATCACGGCTACACACACGGTTGATGCATTTTAATTCGGATCTGGTGCCAAGTTATCTACAACCGGACATTAACAAATTCCCATCTGCCACATAACCGCGGGCACGACTCTCGAAAGTTTATACCCTGCAGGGGTGTCCCAACTTAGCCCATGACAAGCTCTCGCGATCAACGAACTGTCAGGGGGGTCCCATAAATCACCCGACCGCGTAAGGAACGCAAAATCCGGGAACATAATACCGGTATGACGGAAACTAGGGCGGCAAGAGTGGAACAAAACACCAGGCATAAGGCCGAGCCTTCCACCCTTTACCAAGTATATAGATGCATTAAAAAATATAAGAGATATTGTGATATCCCAACATAAAACCCTGTCCACCATGGAGAAATCTTCAACTTAACCTGCAACTAGAAACGCTATAAGAGGGGCTGAGCAAAGCGGTAACATAGCCAAACAACGGTTTGCATAGGAAAGGTGTCAAAGGTTAGAGGTTCATGGCAATATGGGATGGCTTGATAAACAGGTAATAGGTAGCGCAGCATAGCGATAGAACGAAGCAACTAGCATAGCAATGATAGTACTGAGATCCAGGGTAGCGGTCATCTTGCCTGAAATCCCGCAAGGAAGAAGAACATCCACGAAAATGGAGGGGGAGGACCTATTTATAGATAGAGGGAGCTAGGAGAGTCCAAATGAGGAGCGGTTTTCGGCCACGCGATCATGATCGAACGACCGAGAGCATCGAGGGGAGTTAGGTGGGTTTTGGGCCACTTTGGAAGGGGTGTTGGGCTGCAACTCAAAGAGGGCTTTACGATTACCCGGTTAACCGTTGGAGTATCAATCGACCTCCAAATGGCACGAAACTTGACAGGCGGTCTACCGGTGCTATACCAAAGCCGCTTGGCAGACCTCGGGCCATTCCGAGAAAGTTTAACACCCGCTCACAAAAGGAGAGAAGAAGGGGACGCCGGATGACATAGGAGTGCCGGATTGCAAAACGGACAACGGGGAAAATGCTCGGATGCATAAGACGAACATGTATGCAAAAAGAAATGCACATGATAACATGATATGAAATGCATATGATGACATGGAAAAGTGCAACACGCAAGCACATGACATGGCAACAACGGCGAATAACTGGCAAACACCTGGCGCATCGAATCCGGGGCGTTACAGTTGCGCCTGGCTCTGGGCCTTATCTTGGAGTGTGTTCCTGCAAATTTGGCTAGATGCCGGTGCTCTACCTCGTCGGGTCCCGGCTCTCGAGCTGGTCTCAGCCTTCGCTGGCATGCCAGGTCGCGATGCCATGGACAAGACCAGAGGGTGAGGGCCGGAGAGCCGGTAGGAGCCCTGAGTCGCGATGCTCATGCACCCCCCTTTAACGCACAAGCTGGGTTAGATGTCGAAACTCTACGTCCTCGGGTCCCGGCTCTCGAGCTGGTCTCAGCCGTCGCTGGCATGCCAAGTCGCGATGCCATGGACAAGACCAGAGGGTGAGGGCTGAAGAGCCGGTAGGAGCCCTGAGTTGCGATGCTCAGGCACCCCCCCTTTAACGCACAAGCTTGCAACATCCAAGAAGAAAAGGTGCTATGGACAGGCACCGAATAACAAGCATGATGGGTTGAAAGCATGGCCCTAAGATAAACGCAAGAGGGGTACACGCCGCTGGGTCTGACCCGAGCGGCTTGGGGATGATGCAGCCCGAGGGGCGCCCCCAATGAAGTAAGATAAGAACATGAAATTAAAAAGGGATACATGCTGCAGGGACGGACCCATGTGGCCTGGGAATAATGCGGCCCTGAGGGCGCTCCCAGCTGAAAATGAAACTTGAAAGACATCACCTGATGATGTTGGGGACAAAGGGGTGTTGGTGTAGCAGACTCGGTGGGCTGCGGGGGCCGATCCTCACGAGCCCCCAGGACCAGGGGCCTCGGGAGGCCCCGGAGGCGCTGGTGGCTCCTCGCGGACCATCTCCATCTCCGCTAGGGCTGCGGCGCGCCTGACCTCTTGAGCCTCCAGGATGGCCCTCATGAGGCGCTGGTGCGCGGCAGCCGCGTTCGGCAAGCCATAAGGCATGCGAACGTAGCTGTGGGGTGGACCCTCGCAGCGTCCCACTTGCGAGGGACAGAGGCGCTCCTGAGACGCGGCTTGATTGAGCCCTGGTATGTTGATGCAGACGCGCAGCCCACCATCCTCGCCTAGATGGGGGGCCACAGTGGATAGGCGGCGACTGCCTCTCATGACTCTTGACTCCTGTAGCTCCTGAATGGCCTTGCTGACGAACTCCTGAGGGTTGGGCCCTCCATGCCTTGCTCCTTCTTGAGGGAAACTTGCTTCGAAAAATGCCTCCACGTGGTGCCCTTGCGCCTCCCTCGTGACCTTGGCGAGGTCGGCGGCCCTCTAGGGGACAGCCCGCGAGCCCTGCCTGATGGGGGCGCCGGGTGCGCCTCCCTATGCGATGGAAGGAGGTTCCCCCTGAGCAGGCGCGGGCCCTGAGGGGCCGGGCTGGACGATGTCTCCTTCTTCTTGGGTCGGCCTCGGGAAGCCTTCTGCTTCCGCGGTCCGGGTCTTCCAGTGATGCGGCCTGAAAGGCTCGCTCCAGGGAGCACACTGCATCTCTCTCTTCGCAGGGCACCGTGATGACTCCGCCTCTTCCTGGCATCTTGAGGACGTTGTAGCCGTGGTGGGTTACGGCCATGAACTTGGCCATCGCTGGGTACCCGAGGATGGCGTTGTACGGCAGGCGAATGTGGGCAACGTCGAAGTCAATGAGCTCGGTGCGGTAGTTGTCGCGCGCCCCGAAGGTGACAGGGAGGCGAACCTGCCCTATCGGGACCGTGGAGCCGTCGGTGACTCCGGAGAAAGGCTTGGTTGGCTGAAGCTGATTGTAGGGCACTTGGAGATTGTTGAACGTTTCCACGTACAAGACATTGAGCCCTGCCCCGCCATTGATGAGGGTCCTGGTGAACAGCACATTGCTGATGATTGGGGAACAAAGCATCGAGAGGACTCCGGCTGTGGCCGCGCACTTGAGCTGATCCGTTGAGCTGAACGTGATGGCACATGCCGACCACCTGAGAGGTCGTGTGGGCTCGAGCTTGGGAAGGGCTGCATTTACTTCGCGAGCGAACTGCTTGAAGATTCGCTGAGAGGCTGGGGCTTGAGCTCCGCCCAGGATGCAGGCGATCGCGCGTGGCTCCTGGAAGCCCCCAGCCCCCTCGTCCTGATGACGGTCCTTGTTTCTTCTTGGCTGCGGCGGCAGCGGAGGGAGGCCTGCATTCCCTTGCGGGTGATCCTCATGTGGCTGATCCCTCCAGCCTCCCTCGCGAGGCGGGTCCTGCCAGCGATCCTCGCGAGGTTGGTCGCGCCACCCCTCGCGTGGGCCGCGGTCTTCCCAGCGTCCTGCGTTCCTTCCTCCTCCCCGGCCGTAACCCCGGTCGTTGCTGTTGGGACGTCGGCCGACTCTTCCTTCATGCACGGCCCGGAGCTCCTGGCATTCATTGGTGTTGTGGATGTGGAGGTCGTGGTACACGCAGTACCGACTGCCCTTGGAGGGTTCGGGCTGATCTCTACCCCGCTTGGTGTCTGGCTCTGCCGCGAGCACGATAGCCCCCTTGAACTTCACGTCCTTGGCTTTGGGCTTCTTCTCTTCTGGGTCTGCGGCAGGCAGCTCGAGGAGGGAGAGGCGCCCCTCCTCAGCCCTGGCGCACTTGGTCGCCAAGTTGAACAGCTCCAAGGAGGTGCACAGGTCTTCATGCATCGCCAGCTCCTCCTTCATCTTGACGTCGTGCACGCCGTCGGAGAAGGCTGAGATGATGGCCTCCTCGGTCGCCTTGGGGATCTTGAGGCACGCGTTGTTGAAGCGCTGGATGTACTTCTGCAGGGTTTCCCCTGGCTGCTGCTTGATACGGCGCATGTCGCTCACGGCGGGTGGCTGGTCGCGAGTACCCTGGAAGTTGATGATGAAGCGGGTGCGCATCTCGTCCCAAGAGGAGATCGTGCCTGGAGCCAGATTCAAGAGCCAGGTGCGGGCCCCGTCCTTGAGCGCCATGGGAAACCAGTTCCCCATGACCTTCTCATCTCCGTTGGCGGCCTCGATGCCCAGCTCGTAGAGCTGGAGGAACTCTACAGGGTCAGCCATGCCGTCGTAGCGGGGAGGCAGGTCTGGCTTGAACTTTCCGGGCCACGCAACACTGCGTAGCTCGGGGGTGAAGGCGCGGCAGCCCGTTGTGGCCACAGGAGGCCTTGGGCGACGAAGAGCTTGGTCCTGTGGGTCCCCATGCGCTGTAGCTGGGAGCAGCGCAGGGTCTTGACGTGCCGGAGCAGGGAGCGCTCGAGCAGCTTCTCGAGGGCGGGGACCTCTTGACAGCTCTGCTCCTGCCGTGCTGGCGCCTGACGGAGCGGGTTCCGCTCAGGGGCTGCGCGCCTTGGAGCCAGGGCGCCTTCTCGAGGGGGAGGCAGCTGAGGCGCCCGGGAGCTTCATTGCCCGCGTAGGGCGGGGTACGATGCAGCGAGAAGGACGGCGCGGGGGAGCCCCCAGCGGCGCGGACGAGCTCGGCGACTCGGTCGAGCCACTCTTCGTAGACATCGTCGATTGGGCGGTAGCGCAGGAGCTCGTTTGCCGCGATGAGCGCAGCTCGAGCCTCCATGGCCGCGCGGGGCGCGCGAGACGAAGAACCAGCAGGGGTGAGCGAGGGTGTAGCAGTGCGGCCGTCTCGCCTCATGGATGGGTGCTGGGACGATTCTTGCTGCTCGTTCCCCACCAGGCCGGTAGCGACGTTGACGGCATGTGACGGGGAACGACGGGGGCGCCCGCCGACGGGAGCCATCTGGGCGACGCGGGAAGCGAGGGCGGCTCGGCGCTCGGCGCGGGCCCGACGAGCGTCTAACATGGACGCGATGGTCGGAGAAGAACAGGGCGACGGGAGGCGAATTCCGGCGCACCCCTACCTGGCGCGCCAAATGTCGGATTTTGGGTTCCGACAGACCCTTGAGGTTCGAACACTGTGGTGCGCGCGGAGATTACGCCCTCTATCTACCTGCTCCTTGCCGAATCGCTAGGATCTAAACTACGAAAGAATCATTGTGGTGTAATACCCTACTCCAGTGTGTGGCGTGGTGGATTGCCTCTTGGGCTGATGATGAACAATACAAGGAGGAACAGCCTCGCGAGGGTCTGTTCTTTGCTGGTGCGATGAACTGCTAGGAGGAGTTCGGTCGCTCTATCTACTAGTTTCTTGGTGAAGATCTCCGTCCTCGCTCCCCCGACCCTGGGGGTGGCTAGTCCTATTTGTAGGCAAAGGCCCTGGGCCTCTCTCCCAAATATTGAGGGGGAAGGGCGCCAACAATTGGCCATTTTGAAGGGGAACAGTGGGTACACCTATCCTGACTAAAGTTGGTCCTCGCCTGCCAAAGGCTCTGGTGGTGACGCCTGCTTGGGCTCCACAATGACTTCCTCCCTGCCGTTGGCTGGTCTTGGTTTTGTTGCGCCGAAATGGATGCCTTTGCTTGATGCCCTCGCCTGCGCTTGCTCCCTTCGCACCAAAGAGGAAAGGAGGACACTGCGCTGGCTGGCGCCCGACTGGCGCCCTTGGTCGTCATGGCTTGCGTCATGGGCACCTCGCGAGGTACCCTGCCTTGAACTCTCCACCTCCTCGTGAGCCAGCCTGATGAGGCCGTGCCTGAGGAAGCTCCCTGTCGTCCGCCCCGCAAGGCTTGGCCTCTCGCGAGGGTCTTGAGCTTGTGTTGATGAAGATGGGCTGTGTTGGGCCCCCTTTGAGCCACGCCGCAGGCCCCAGGCAGGCATGTCTGGGGACCCCCGTTCCCAGAACGCCGAAAAAGGCCACGAGGCGATGCAGTGCTGGTTACCGGAGGCAAGAAGAAGAGATGCATCCATCGATGACGTCCACCTCCTCGACTCAGGGCGCCGGCCCACCGAACGGCACCTAAGTAGCAGCGGCTTTCGTGGCCGGGTCGACGTGCTTCTGAACAATGGTGTCCAAAGATTTCAGCCGCTGTAAGAAGGCCAACGTCTTTCTGTCCTCGCTTGCCTTGTAGTGGCCTATGTAGACGATTACCTCATGGACGTGGATGTGCAGGTCGACGTTTTCTTGCTTGGCGAGGCGCTGCGCGGCGAGCGCGGCCTCGAGGTGCACATTCTTCATCGCGACCTCTGGCACCTGCAGGGCCACCAAGGCTTGAAAGAGTTCGTCACCATATAGGCCGATGAGGGTGGCAGGCAATGAGGAGCCTGAGCGCGCGGGCTGGAGTAGTACGGCATGGTCGTCCACGCGCTTCTTGATGGCGGTGAACTTGCGGATGGAGTTGACCATCATGTCGTCCATGCGAGAGGCGAAGCTGGCGTCGGCGAGGGCTACGTTGCCTGCGGTCGCCAGCACCATCTGGAAACGCTGCGTGGTGCGGGGCCGCAGGCCGGTGCCTTGGATGATTTGGCACAGCCGACTGCCGCACGCGTCCATCGCCTACATAGGTGCTTGTGGCTTCTGGTCACTTGGTCTTGGATTGGAGTGAGCAGTGTTGCGCAGAGACTTGGGAGTAGATGGATTGGAGTGGTGGGCGCCTTTATTATATGAGAGTCCAAACTCTATTGCATTCACATCGTGCTGGCTCTATTCTTCTTCTCCAATTAATTCCCTCTCCATGTAATTAAGGATGCACCATTGACCGTTCAACGTCTCGGGAACCGCTACCCTCTTCCTCCTTGGCATTCAAGCACCTATGGACCCGTCGACGATGAGGTGCCTATGGTGACTTCGTAAATTTCAAGATGATAGTGCCGTGCATGTGTGCGTTCATAGGGGTGAGTGTATGCACGTGTATATGAGCACTTGCGTCTGTACTGTGTCAAAAAAAACGTAAATGCGTGTCAAAAAGGGACTAGTCAGTATACTCAATATTGTGCACCTCGGAGAGGAAAACTATAGAACTAGTACATATTTATTTACGGTGCAGATTCACTCATTTTTCTCCATATGTACTCCGTCTCGGTGTAGTCTAGTCACTTGTTGAAATCTCTAGAAGGGCAAATACTCCTTTCTGGTTTACAGGGCTATACTAGCAAGTAGTTGTACGTACTAGTACGATGGTGGGCTCAGGTAGCAATTTTGTCTCATGCAAGAGCCTGGCTATATGCGTGCTCCAATGTTCACAACTACAATGTTCGGTTTGCGCTTGGCTCTTCGCCTCTTCGAGAAGACGAACAATGATGTTACTACTACTGCTTCTACAGTGTCAAATCCACTACTGCATGTCCGTCCACCGCGAGCGAGACGGATAGCTTGTTGTAGAAGTACTACTAAGCAAAAGCCTATCCTCGTTTGCGAGCAACCGCGTGCATGGGCGAGGGAGAAGGCGTGTAGTAAAATCAAGCTTCTCCTCGTTGTATGAGTTGACGCGACACATCATAGCACTGGCCCCACATGCTTGCCTCTAAACTTGGCTGAAAGACCCGCAGTGTACAATATATTTGCTGCAACCTCTAACATTTACCCACCAAAAATTAAAATATATGTGGCCATATGCATCGTTCTGATGCAGAGGCCGGGGAGTCCCCCCTTTTCAAAAAAACAAATTAAAATATATATTCCTGTCTTGACCAGATGAGCGTGCAAACTACAATCACCAGGGTAATAGGTAGGGCCAGAAGACTATTTTTTTAAAAAAAACTTCGAGATGGACACATAGCATGGAACCGACCCCAATGATTTTAAGCTTACAGGCACGGTACACGCTGTCCTAGACTACTCTACACATGAAACTGCACACGAGCGTCCGAGCTGCCCTTGGCTCTTCGCCTCTTCAGGAAGTCGAACAATAATGGAGTACTACTGCACTGGAGGAGTATTACAGTACGCTTCTGGCCATCTGACACCGATTGGACTGCTGCATGTCCACTGCGTGCGGGAGGGAGAGCGTGTAGCCAAAGCTTCTCCTAGTCTTGCCAGCCACCACGCTCATGGGCGAGGGAGGGACGCTCGTGCCTTTGCGTGTATGACGGGTGGGCCCGATAGGTGTGTGGCCAACCTGTCATACAGCCAAAGGCAGGTGCAGTTAAGTCCGCGAGGGAGAGGATAATCAAACTTCACATTGATGTACGAGTTGACGCGACACATCAAAGCACTGCATTCGATATATTTCAATAATTTGCGTTTACTGATGCATTAATTACAACGCATGCATGCATGCCGTGACTCTTCTTTTGATACTTGCATGTGTTGATTTAATGCACCTTGAAGTAGTACTCCCTCGGTTCCTAAATTGTAAGTCTTTGTAGGGATTCCATTATGAATTACATACTAATGTATATAGATGCATTTTAAGTGTGGATTCATTCATTTTTCTCCGTATGTAGTCCAGCTAGTGAAATCTCTATAAAGACTTACATTTAGGAACAGAGGGAGTATAAAATATGTGACGGTAAAGCTTTGTAATACCCCGGCCCAAGTCGAGAGATGGTTGTGCACGAGGAGGGCAAGATCATGCAGACCGAACTGGACCCGACGATGGAGCTCTCTAAGGTCTCGATGGACCTCACCGTGCTCCACTGCCCCTTGTGCCTCCGCCCCTTGACGCCTCCAGTGTATGAGGTTCGAATACACCTCGTCCGTTTGGTTGATTGAGCAAGGTGCAGGTTTCTTGATTGATGTGCTGTTCAATTGATTCTGCAGTGCAAGGGAGGGCACCTGGCCTGCGCGGACTGCCGCGTCGAGCACCCTAGGAACCAGCGACAGTGCCAGAAGCGCGAGCGCGGCGGTGGCTTCGACGTGCGGAACACGGCGGTGGACTCCGTCCTTTCGTCGGTGAGGGTGGAGTGCCCGCACGAAGGCTGTCGGCTCTACGTCACATAACACAAGCTCGCCGATCACTAGAGCGTGTGTCCGCTCGCGCCCTACAAATGCCCCGTGCCCGTCTGCGGCTACGAAGGCCTGCCGCCAGCGCTCTACCACCACATCAGCACCGCACATCCCATGCCTGTGCACAGGATCTAGTACAGCAAGGTGCTCCAGCTGCAAGTGCCACTGTCGGAGCCACGGCTCTTGCTGTTCGCGGAGGAGGACCACCACGCGTTTTTCTTGGTTGGCGGCATGCTCGACATCGGCGCGCCTATCGCCGCGTCGGTCGTCTGCATCAGAGCGGGGGCGTCCCCACTGCCGCACTACTTGGCCAAAATGTGGGCGGACGGCCCGCCTTGGGAGCCCAAAGGCACGACCGATGCCGTCAAGGTGGAAATGGAGGTGACAAGCAGCAAGGATCCCGGCGACGTCGACGTGCAGGAGCTGACCTTCCTTGCAGTTCCGCCCAAGTTGCTGGCCGGGGCTAAGCTTGTGTCCCTCCACATTCAGATTGACAAGCTCACGTCCTAAATTATTCACTCATTTTTCTCCATATGTACTCCGTCTCGGTGTAGTCTAGTCACTTGTTGAAATCTCTAGAAGGGCAAATACTCCTTTCTGGTTTACAGGGCTATACTAGCAACTAGTTGTACGTACTAGTACGATAGTGGGCTCAGGTAGCAATTTTGTCTCATGCAAGAGCCTGGCTATATGCGTGCTCCAATGTTCACAACTACAATGTTCGGTTTGCGCTTGGCTCTTCGCCTCTTCGAGAAGACGAACAATGATGTTACTACTACTGCTTCTACAGTGTCAAATCCACTACTGCATGTCCATCCACCGCGAGCGAGACGGATAGCTTGTTGTAGAAGTACTACTAAGCAAAAGCCTATCCTCGTTTGCGAGCAACCGCGTGCATGGGCGAGGGAGAAGGCGTGTAGTAAAATCAAGCTTCTCCTCGTTGTATGAGTTGACGCGACACATCATAGCACTGGCCCCACATGCTTGCCTCTAAACTTGGCTGAAAGACCCGCAGTGTACAATATATTTGCTGCAACCTCTAACATTTACCCACCAAAAATTAAAATATATGTGGCCATATGCATCGTTTTGATGCAGAGGCCGGGGAGTCCCCCCTTTTCAAAAAAACAAATTAAAATATATATTCCTGTCTTGACCAGATGAGCGTGCAAACTACAATCACCAGGGTAATAGGTAGGGCCAGAAGACTATTTTTTAAAAAAAAAACTTCGAGATGGACACATAGCATGGAATCAACCCCAATGATTTTAAGCTTACAGGCACGGTACACGCTGTCCTAGACTACTCTACACATGAAACTGCACACGAGCGTCCGAGCTGCCCTTGGCTCTTCGCCTCTTCAGGAAGTCGAACAATAATGGAGTACTACTGCACTGGAGGAGTATTACAGTATGCTTCTGGCCATCTGACACCGATTGGACTGCTGCATGTCCACCACGTGCGGGAGGGAGAGCGTGTAGCCAAAGCTTCTCCTAGTCTTGCCAGCCACCACGCTCATGGGCGAGGGAGGGACGCTCGTGCCTTTGCGTGTATGACGGGTGGGCCCGATAGGTGTGTGGCCAACTTGTCATACAGCCAAAGGCAGGTGCAGTTAAGTCCGCGAGGGAGAGGATAATCAAACTTCACATTGATGTACGAGTTGACGCGACACATCAAAGCACTGCACTCGATATATTTCAATAATTTGCGTTTACTGATGCATTAATTACAACGCATGCATGCATGCCGTGACTCTTCTTTTGATACTTGCATGTGTTGATTTAATGCACCTTGAAGTAGTACTCCCTCGGTTCCTAAATTGTAAGTCTTTGTAGGGATTCCATTATGAATTACATACTAATGTATACAGATGCATTTTAAGTGTGGATTCATTCATTTTTCTCCGTATGTAGTCCAGCTAGTGAAATCTCTATAAAGACTTACATTTAGGAACGGAGGGAGTATAAAATATGTGACGGTAAAGCTTTGTAATACCCCGGCCCAAGTCGAGAGATGGTTGTGCACGAGGAGGGCAAGATCATGCAGACCGAACTGGACCCGACGATGGAGCTCTCTAAGGTCTCGATGGACCTCACCGTGCTCCACTGCCCCTTGTGCCTCCGCTCCTTGACGCCTCCAGTGTATGAGGTTCGAATACACCTCGTCCATTTGGTTGATTGAGCAAGGTGCAGGTTTCTTGATTGATGTGCTGTTCAATTGATTCTGCAGTGCAAGGGAGGGCACCTGGCCTGCGCGGACTGCCGCGTCGAGCGCCCTAGGAACCAGCAACAGTCCCAGAAGTGCGAGCGCGGCGGTGGCTTCGACGTGCGGAACACGGCGGTGGACTCCGTCCTTTCGTCGGTGAGGGTGGAGTGCCCGCACGAAGGCTGTCGGCTCTACGTCACATAACACAAGCTCGCCAATCACCAGAGCGTGTGTCCGCTCGCGCCCTACAAATGCCCCGTGCCCGTCTGCGGCTACGAAGGCCCGCCGCCGGCGCTCTACCACCACATCAGCACCGCACATCCCATGCCCGTGCACAGGATCTAGTACGGCAAGGTGCTCCAGCTGCAAGTGCCATTGTCGGAGCCACGGCTCTTGCTGTTCGCGGAGGAGGACCGCCGCGCGTTTTTCTTGGTTGGCGGCATGCTCGACATCGGCGCGCCTATCGCCGTGTCGGTCGTCTGCATCAGAGCGGGGGCGTCCCCACTACCGCACTACTTGGCCAAGCTGTGGGCGGACGGCCCGCCTTGGGAGCCCAAAGGCACGACCGATGCCGTCAAGGTGGAAATGGAGGTGACAAGCAGCAAGGATCCCAGCGACGTCGACGTGCAGGAGCTGACCTTCCTTGCAGTTCCGCCCAAGTTGCTGGCCGGGGCTAAGCTTGTGTCCCTCCACATTCAGATTGACAAGCTCACGTCCTAAATGATTCTACAGTGCCTTCTGTTTATCTTAGTAATATGCTAATATAGGGATTACCTTGGTCTACTTTAGCATAAGAAATGGTGGGTTTTGGTGGCGATGCAGCAATTACTTCGACATCATATCAGTAATTTCCCATAGTCGAACGGATATTTTGTGTCTGTTGGATATAAAGTTCCTTTGGGTAAGAAGTACTACTTGTCATCAAAATGGATAAAAGGAGATGTATGTAGACGTATTTTAGTTCTAGATACGTCCTTTTTTATCCATTTTGATGACAAGCACTCCCTCCGTTCCACAATACATGCCTTCCATTTGTCAAAATATAGATGTATCTAGAAATGTTTTAGTATATAGGTACATCCATGATAGAGCCTATCAGATGGTTGAGAACACTACAATTCGTAGCTACAGATGCGTGTGTGACTCCTAGATGCAGAGGCTGGGGGTCATCATCCTCCTTTTCGAGAAAAAACAAACGCGTGTGTGAGAGGACGAGCGCGTGCGTGCACCTCTTCTCTTCCTGTATAACGTACTACTAAACTCAGAGTATAAGTTTTTGTGGGTGGCACGATGGTGCGTGCGAGAAGTGCCGAGAGATAGGTTTAATGCGTCTGAAAAAAGGACTAGCCTAGAGCTCGCCACGCGGGTATTCCTGCCGAACGCCCCATTAACCGTAAGATATGTATACGACGGTGCTAGTTATTGCACGTACACAACAGTAGTCCATCCTTTTCGGTTTATAGGGCTTAATTCAAAAATCTCACCAACCAAGATGGTGAGTGGTGGAATATTTTTTTTATTTCGCAAAAGCACCTAATTAAAGCTCTTGTTTTTCTCAAAAAATTATGTTTATCAATGCATTAATTGCAATGCATGCATGCATAAAGTACATGCATTGGTCAATTTTCTCTTAATACTTGCATGTAATGATTTAATGCACCTTGGAATCTGAACATGTGTTGGGGAACAACCAAATTGAGCCTTATAAAATGGAAAAACTAAAATTTTAAGATAAGCCCTATAAAACCGGAAAGGAGGGAGTAGAAAAAGAAGTACTCCATCCGGGAAATCGTCAATAAATTTGAGCTTGCGTCTCGTCACATTCCAAATTACTCCATGCTATATTGAATTGCAAACCTGTTCACACCGATCACAACCTAAACGGTTTCCCACTTAGGAGCGTATTAGTACCAAGCTATATTGAATTCCAAGCCTGTTCACACCGATCACAACCTAAACGGTTTCCCACTTAGGACCGTGTTAGTACTCGGTTATAAATACTAGTATGCCAAGATGACTGCACATTCCTCCTCAACTCCTCATCCACAAAAACAAACAAGTCATTCGGCATCCTTCCCTTGCGTCTGCCATGGCCAACGTGAGTTCTGGGTCGAGAGATTGCCACCAGGGAGAGGCGAGCATGGAAGCGGAAGCATGAGAGATGTCTCGCCTCGCTGCGAGAGGAGCCGAAATGTCTCACCGCGCGGAAGTAGCAGCACAGAGGTTCCGCCGCGCCGCTGAAGTAGCACGGAGGTCCCGCCGCACCGTCGATGCAGCAGACTAGTCCGACCGCGCCGCGGAAGCAGCAGAGATGTCCCGCCGTGCCACGAAAGCAGCAGAGATGTCCCGCCTGTCGGATTTCGGGTTCCAGCAGACCCTTGAGGTTCGAACACTGGGGTGCGCACGAAGATCTCTCCCCTACCAGCTCACGTCTCGAAGTCTCGCAAAGATCTAAGCAAGAAAGATGAACACACAAGGGACACGAGATTTATACTGGTTCAGGCCACCATTGTGGTGTAATACCCTACTCCAGTGTGTGGTGTGGTGGATTGCCTCAGGGGCTGATGATGAATAGTACAAAGGGAGAACAGCCTTGTGAGGGGCTGTTCTTGAGCTGGTGCGATGAACTGCTTGGGCAAGTTCAGTCGCTTCACTCTCTCTGGTCGATCTCTGGATGATCTTGATGCCTCTACCCCGTGGGTGGCTAGTCCTATTTATATGCGGAGGCCCTGGGCCTCTCCCCAAATAATGAGCGGGAAGGGCGCCAACAATTGGCCATTTTGAAGGGGAACATCAGGTACACTTATCCTGACTAAAGTTGGTCTTCGGCTGCCAAAGGCTCTGACGGTGACGCCGCCCTGGGCTCCACGATGACCTCCATCCTGCCGTTCTGCTGGTCTTGGTCTTGTTGCACCGAAACGGTAACCTTTGCCTGATGCCTTGGCCTGTGCTTGCCCCCTTTGCACCGAAAGGGAAAGAAGGACACTGCGCAGGTCGGCGCCCGCCTGGCGCCCGCCTGGTCCTCGATCGTCATGGCTTGCGTCACGGGCCCCTCGGGAGGTGCCCTGCCTTGATCTCTCCGCCTCCTCGCGAGCCTGCCTGAGGAGGCTGCTCCTGAGGAAGATCCCTGTCATCCGCCCCACGAGGCTTGGCCCTCGCGAGGGTCTTGAGCTTGAGCTGATGGGGCTGGGCTGCATTGGGCCCCCACTTGAGCCACGCTGTAGGCTGCTGGCAGGCAAGTCTGGGGACCCCCGTTCCCAGAACGCCGACAGTAGCCCCCGGGCCCAATGCACGCCCGGACTTGGCTTAGCAGAGAAGCGAAGGGGCCCCAATAGCCTGCGGCCTTGGGCGCCACGTGGCGGTTGATTGGACGTGGGCGTCTCCGCTTCCCCACGATGCCTCGGCAACCGCACGACTTGACAAGTCCCTGCATGAAAAATGGGTCATGATTACCTGCGATCGTGGAGGCCGATGGTTGGCCTCCTCCGGCTATAATTACGGAACAGCGCGAGCCATTCCAGCTCATCTCCCTCTGCTATTCCTCCTCTTCTTCGCTCCGACTGCTCGCTGTCTCCATGGCTCCGCCGAAGAGGTTCTCAGCCGCGGAGAAGGGAAAGGCTCACTAGGAAGGGCCTAACTCTCCTCCGACCAAGCGCGGTCAGGGCCATCCCCGCAAGCACCCTGCGTCCCCCGTGGTGGCTTCCCGCGGTCGCGGAGGCGGCTCCCTGCGTGGTGACGAGTGCCCGGTTGTCGACGGGAGGCACGCCGTGGCTGTGCGGCCCCCAGACCATGCTTCCGCTCGGTGAAAGTGCTGCCAGAGTTCGTCGTGTGGTCGGCGGACCCGACCAGCACTTGGATCCAGCTTCCTCGCTTCTTCATAGGTGAGCTTCCGGCCGGCGCTCCGGGCGGCCTCTGGCTTCAGGTGGACGACTGCTGCAGCAGGGCATCCTGGGCTTCTCTGGAGGTTTCCGCCGCCAGGGGTTTGGCCCTGACCCGCGGCTGGCAAACTTTTGACCGCGCGCGTGGCCTGGGCCGGTGGTGCACCCTGCACTTCAGGTTCGACGGCGACGCCACCCTCTACATGAGGGTGTTCGGGGAAGATGGTCGCCGCGTTGGGTGCTGCCCCGAAGATGATGACCGTGGCAGGGCAGCCAGCCTCGGCGTCGATCGGGACGACGATGGTGGCAGGCGCGCGGGTTGCCGCGCTCGGGGCTCACCAAGCTTTGGCGACTCTTCTTCAGGCAGCAGCTCCTCCAGCGGGGACCGCGACCAGCCTCCATGTCGTCGCGCCCGCCTGGGGGAAGGTAGCGGGTCGGTCCGCTGTCCCGCCTCGATGAAGCGAGAAGAGGGAATCTGACCGAGCTCCGGAGGTAGTACGAGCCCTCGTCGTGGGCTGGTGCCGAGCTGGTCATGCCCATTTTGCTTTTCTTCTTTTCCTGCAAAAAGAGGGAGTAGTGTAGGGCCCCGCGGGGGCATGTTGAACTGTCATTGTTAATTATCGTGGTGTTTCCCCTATTTCCGTGCTCCGTTTCTGTGCCGTGTACCCGTGTCCGGGAGTTACTTAATTCGTGGAGGCTTGTAGCGGTCTTTGCCTCCCGAGGTCGAGGCCTTGTCGTGCCCTTTATGTCATGCAAGGGTTAGTCAAGAGGGGTAGCTTTTGGTTCGGTTGCGGGGGCGACCGACCCAGGTCCCGTGCTCGCGTCGCGATGCCCATGGGGCAAGGACTGGGAGTGGTGCTCCCTCAGCGGACCCGGATAGGAGAGCTTTAGGCGGCCGAGGCAAAAAACACTCACGAGGGCACCCGCGTACCTCCCTCGCGAGACTTGCGCGTGGGAAAACCAAAGCAGGTGAGCAAAAAAGGAGAAAGGGGGGCTCGAGCCAGAGGCAGGGACAGCTTCGATAAAACTCCAAATAGGAAAGAACAAGCCAACTGCAGAAAGCAAATGAAAAATCCGTGTCTGGCACCTAATCTAGTCTTCAACGTCTTCTCACCAGCGCGGAGCTAAGTGCTGCCACTGGGCGTGGGCAGGAGCCCCCGAGGCTGGAGGGCGGCACTCCGGAGACTCCGGGGCGTGTACAGCCCCACTCATTATTACGTGAGAGTGTCACGGGCGGCGAGCTTCACAGGCATTGGCCTTCTTCACAGGCACTGGGCCTTCTAAAAATGTGGTAGCTTCATAGACGTTGGCCTTCTTCACAGGCACCGGGCCTTCTCCAAAATGCGGTAGCTTCACAGGCATTGGCCTTCTTCACAGGCACCGGGCCTTCTCCAAAATGCGGTAGCTTCACAGGTGTTGGCCTTCTTCACAGGCACCGGGCCTTCTCCAAAATGCGGTAGCTTCACAGGCGTTGGACTTCTTCACAGGCACCGAGCCTATTCAACAGGCACTGGGCCTTGCTCAGGGGTAGAATCTCCGGAGATGTTGAATGTTCCACGCGTTCTGGATGTGTACTCCCTCTTGGGTCTCTAAGCGCACGGAGCCGGGCCTGGAAACATGAACAACCTTGAATGGGCCCACCCACATTGGAGAGAGCTTGTGCAACCCTTCCCTGGAGAGGACCCGCCTGAGAACGAGGTCCCCTACCTTAAGGGTCCTGGGGTGGATGTTGCAGCAGTGGTACCGCCGCAGCGCCTGTTGATACCTTGCCGCTCACAGCGCGGCCTCTCGACGTCGTTCCTCCCCCAGCACGAGATCCATCCCCCACATGGCATCCTGCTATGCCTCGTCGAACGCCAGGACCCGTGCGGAATGACGCCTGACCTCGTGAGGGAGGACTGCCTCAGCTCTGTAGACAAGGAAGAACGGAGTCTCGCCAGTTGGTTTGGCTGCGGTCGTGCGGATAGACCACAGCACGGACTGGAGCTCGTCGTACCAGCCCCTGCCGCAGGCCTCCAGCTTCTTCTTGAAGGTCCTGGTTTTGAGGCCCCTCAGGACCTCTGCATTGGCTCGCTCGGCCTGACCGTTGCTCCGGGGGTGCATTACCGAAGCGTAGCATATCTGTGTTCCAAGGTTAGCACAATATGTTTTGAAGAGGTTACTGGTGAATTGCGAACCGTTGTCTATGATGATGCGGTTAGGCACTCCATAGCGGCTCACGAGGCCCTTGATGAACTTGCCCGCGGAGCCTGCGGGGATGGTGCGGACAGCTTCCACCTCAGCCCACTTGGGGAACTTGTCCACGGCGACGTAGAGGTAGCGATAGCCCCCCGGCGCCCAATGGAACGGGCCCAGGATGTCCAGCCCCCAGACTGCGAACGGCCATGAAAGGGGTATAGTCTGCAGAACCCCCGCCGGCTGATGGATCTACTTGGCATGGAATTGGCAGGCCTCGCAAGCCTTCACTAGCTCCACGGCATCACTGAGTACCGTGGGCCAATAGAACCCGCTGCGGAATGCCTTGCCAACGAGGGTCCGTAATGATGAGTGATGCCCACAATATCCACCGTGTATGTTTGCCAGCAGCTCCTTCCCTTGCTCTCTGGAAATGCAACGCAGGAACACATCATTTGGTCGCCTCCGGTAGAGCTCTCCATCCTTGATGCAGTAGGCCGTGGCCTACCACGCCACACGCTCCGCTTCCTCCTCCTTCTCCGGCAAGGCCCCTTGTGTCAGGTTATTCCTGAGCTCTGCGATCCAGCATCCTTCCTAAGGCTCTAACGCCAGGAGAAGGCGTGCTACTGAGGCCGGGCCGCAGACTGGGCTCCCGAGGCAGGCTGCTGGGGGAGCTCTTCTCGAGGCTGCGTCGTGCTTGATAGTGACGGTGTTGCCGAGGGCTTGAAGAGTTGCTCCTCGAAGACGCCTGGCTCCTGGGGTAGCCGCCTGGATGCCCTTTTGGCGATGTCATCGGCCTCTTGATTGGTGCCGCGAGGCACATGCTGCAGCTCCAGTCCCCAGAACTGCTTCTCCATCCTGCGGACCTCCGCGAGGTAGGCTTCCATGTGCTCGTCCTTCGGCTCGTACACCTTGTTGGAGAAATTGACGAGGAGTTGCGAATCACCCTTGATGGTGAGGCACTTTATCCCCAAGGCGACTGCGGCTTTCAGGCCTGCTATCAGGCCTTCGTACTCTGCTATGTTGCTGGAGACCTTTTCTCTGTGCTGGAAGCAGAGTTGTATGGCGTAGTAGAGCTTGTCTTGAGTGGGAGATACGAGCACCGCGCCAGCCCCCGCACCGTGTCTGGAGAACGCCCCATCGAAGTACATGACCCAGCCGTCCGATGCCTCGCTTGCCGGGGAAAGTGATTGATCCTCGCCAGCCTCGAGGCCTGGCGCCTCTGCCCATTCCGCCACGAAGTTCGCAAGCGCAGCCCCCTTGATGACTCTGGTCGTGCTAAATTCTAGCTGAAATGCTTGCAGCTCGATGTTCCACTCAGCGACTCTCCCAGCTGAATTGGGGCTCCTGAGTACCCTTTCCAAGGGGTATGCTGAGACGACCTTGATGTGATGGCCCTGGAAGTAGTGCCGCAGCTTGCGTGAGGCCACCAGCAGCGCGAGGAGGAGTTTTTGAGGCATGGGGTACCACACCCTTGCGTCTCGTAGCACTGTGCTGACGAAGTACACGGGGTGCTCAATGAGGTTGAGAGCACTGGTGCTGCTTGCGTACTCCGGAGGTTGGGGTGCCTCCTGAGACGATGGAGCCCCCAGCGACTGATCGCTGGGAGGGGCCTCTTCTGTCCCGGGTGTGCTCCCCTGCTGCGGCTGATCCTTTTCGGCTGCGGTCGCGGTCTTCTGAAGCCTTCTTGCCTCTGCTTTGCTTCGACCCGGACGGTTGCTGCGGCCTTAGCACGACGCTCCTCCCTAACCGCCACCAGGGTTGCGCTGGCGGAGTAGCGGGTGGCTGCAAGGTAGAGCACCAGGGGCTCTCGAGGACGCGGAGCTACCATCACCGGAGGGCTGGTAAGTACCTCTTGAGATCCTGGAACGCCTTGTTGGCCTCTTCAGTCCATTTAAAGGGGCCCTTCTTCTTCATCAGCTTGAAGAAGGGCAGTGCTCGTTCCCCCAGCTTGGAGAAGAAGAGTCCTAGCGCGGTCACACGCCCGGTGAGCTTCTGCATCTCTCTGAGGGTCTTCGGCGGGCTCATGTCCTCAACTGCTTTGACCTTCTCCGAGTTGGCCTCGATGCCCCTGTGAGATACGAGGAAACCCAGGAGCTTGCCCGAGGGGACTCCAAATACGTACTTCTCCGGGTTAAGCCGTAGGTCCACCTCATTGAGGCTCGCGAAGGTTTCCTCCAAGTCCTGTATCAGGGTTTTTGCCTCCCGAGACTTCACCACAATGTCATCGACGTAAGCCTCAGCATTCCTCCCGAGCTGCCGACCCAAGGTGATGTGCATCAGCCGCTGAAAGGTCGCACCTGTGTTGTGCAGCCCAAACGGCATGCACGTATAGCGGTACACTCCACACAGGGTCAGGAAAGCCATTTTTTCCACGTCTTCTACAGCCATCTTGATCTGGTGATAGCCCGAGAAAGCATCCAGGAAGCATAATAGGTCGCACTCAGCGGTGGAGTCGACGATTTGGTCGATGCGGGGAAGCGGGAATGGATCCTGCGGGCAGGCCTTCTTGAGGTTGGTGAAATCGACACACATGCGTTACTTTCCTCCCTTCTTTGGAACGACAACTGGGTTAGATAACCAATCTGGGTAGCGGACCTCGCGAATAACCCCTGCCGCCTCTAGCTTGCGGGTCTCTTGGACGATGAAAGCTTGCTTCTCAGTGGACTGCCGCCTCGCTTTTTGCTTCACGGGGCGCACGTTGGGGCACACGTTGAAGTGATGCTCAATTACGCCCCTCGGGACCCCTGCTAGCTTATCAGGTTCCAATGCGAACACCTTCTTGTTCGCGCGCAGAACTTCACCAAGGCCTCCTCCTACTCGGGTTCGAGGTTAGCGCCTATGGTGAATGTGGCACTAGAGGACCCATCCTCGTCGACCAGCACCTGCTTGGTTTCCGCCTTGTCTTGGGTGAATAACTGCTTCTTCTTGGCCGGTGCAGCCCCCTTGGGCTCAGGGGCGTCGGAGCTGGGGGGCTGTATCGCCGCGGCTGTCTTGAAGGCAAGCTTGCGTGCCTGCAGCGCATCTCTTGTGTCTCCTGACATGGTGAGGATGCCGCTGCTTCCAGGCATCTTCATGAGGTTGTACCCCAGGTGAGTTGCTGCCATAAACCGGGCCAAGGCCGGGTAGCCGAGGATGGCGTTCTAGGGGAGGCCGATGGGGGCGATGTTAAAGTCGATCAGCTTTGTGTGGAAGTTGTCGTAGGTGCCGAAGGTCACCGGGAGGCGGATCTGCCCTAAGGAGACAGCGGAACTAGCTCCGACACCCAAGAAGGGCCTGCTGGGCTGAAGCCGCTCGTGTGGCACATGGAGGAGGCTAAAGGCCTCCACTGAGAGCATGTTGAGGCCAGCTCCGCCGTCAATGAGGGTCCTAGTGACGGCCACTTGGCAGATGGTGGGGGTGCATAGCATCGGGAGCGCACCCGAACCGGCGGGGTTGGAGGGGTGATTGTTCGAGTTGAAGGTCAGATCGGCCTTGGGCGTCACCCAACCCGGGGGAGCTCCCTGGCGCTTGGAGGCGACACCGATCTAGCGGGTGAATGGCTTGATGTGGTGGCTCGCGGGCGGCGCCTGTGAGCCGCCCAGGAGAGCTGTGTCGACCGGGTGTGCCGGTGCGGCGTAGCGGGCGAGGAAGAGGCTGTGTAGCTCCTCCTAGGAGGTCACAGAAGCCGTCGGTAGGTGGAGCAGCCACATGCGCAGGACGCCGGTGAGGGCCATGGGAAACCAGTTGGCCATCACCCTGTCGTCGTCCCCAGCCTTGAGGATAGCCTCCTTGTATGCCAGTAGGAAAATCAGCAGGTCCGCCATGCCGTTGTTGTGCGGCGGCATCTAGGTCTTGAACTTGGGCGGCCACTGCGCCTGCCGCAAGGCGGGGACCAAGGCTCGGAGCCCCCTGGTCCCAGCATCAGCGTCGGTTGTTGGAGCAGGCGGCGCTTTTGTGGGGGCTCGACGGGCGCTAGTCGACGATCCGGGCGGAGCCGGCGACGGGGTGGCGGGGCGGCCATCATGTCGCACCGGAGGATGCAGGGGCGAGGCCTGCTGCTCGTTCCCCGCCGGGCCAGTGGCCGCGTTGGCGGCAGGCGACGGAGAATGACGGGGGCGTCCGCCGACTAGCGCCGTCTGGTCGACGCGGGTGGCGAGAGCAGCCCGACGCTCAGCGCGGGCTCGGCGAGTGTCAGCCATGGTCATGGCGGAAGATCAGACGCGACCAGCGAAAGAAAGATTCCGGCACACCCCTAACTGTCATGCCAAATGTCGGATTTCGGGTTCCGGCAGACCCTTGAGGTTCGAACACTGGGGTGCGCATGAAGATCTCTCCCCTACCAGCTCACGTCTCGAAGTCTCGCAAAGATCTAAGCAAGAAAGATGAACACACAAGGGACACGAGATTTATACTGGTTCAGGCCACCATTGTGGTGTAATACCCTACTCCAGTGTGTGGTGTGGTAGATTGCCTCAGGGGCTAATGATGAACAGTACAAAGGGAGAACAGCCTCGCGAGGGGCTGTTCATGTGCTGGTGCGATGAACTGCTTGGGCTAGTTCAGTCGCTTCTCTCTCTCTCTCTGGTCGATCTCTGGATGATCTAGATGCCTCTACCCCATGGGTGGCGAGTCCTATTTATATGCAGAGGCCTGGGCATCTCCCCAAAGAATGAGCGGGAAGGGCGCCAACAATTGGCCATTTTAAAGGGGAACATCTGGTACAGTTATCCTGACTAAAGTTGGTCTTCGGCTGCCAAAGGCTTTGACGGTGACGCTGCCCTGGGCTCCACGATGACCTCCATCCTGCCGTTCTACTGGTGTTGGTCTTGTTGCACCAAAATGTTAACCTTTGCCTGGTGCCTTGGCCTATGCTTGCCCCCTTTGCACCGAAAGGGAAACAAGGACACTGCATAGGCCGGCGCCCGCCTGGCGCCCGCCTGGTCCTCGATCGTCATGGATTGCATCACGGGCCCCTCGGGAGGTTCCCTGCCTTGATCTCTCGGCCTCCTCGCGAGCTTGCGTGAGGAGGCTGAAGCTCCATGTCATCCGCCCCGCGAGTCGTGGCCCCTCGCGATGGTCTTGAGCTTGAGCTAATGCGACTGGGCTGCATTGGGCCCCCACTTGGGCCATGCAGCAGGCCGCAGGCAGGCTAGTCTTTGGACCCCCGTTCCCAGAACACCGACACCGCCGCACCGCAGCAGCCTGGGAAAATTTCTCGTGGGCAGGCGATGACTGTTACAGGCGCATGCATGCGATCGTCCATAGCCAGATGGATCAGATCTCTAGCTAGGAGAGGTTGCGGGACGACATGAAAGCCTTGTTTGAATAGGCTACCGGCGTCATCCGGCAACTAAGGGAGGGCAATGAGAGGCTCCGGGTCGAGCATGACCTACTGAGGGAGAAGATCGTCCGAAGTGCAGACCAGCAGGAGGAGACCAATGCCTTGTTGAAGAGGACCGACGTCATCGTCAAGAAACTTATGGACGAGAATGACATGCTCCGCAATGAGTGTCAAAGGCTAGTGGAGGAATCCATGGATGTTCTCAAGCAGCGTCTTGAGGACACAAAAGAGCTCATCGCTGCTCGCCACGGAGACTAGTTCCCGCGGCCTGCAGCAACGCATCAAGAAAGTAGAGATCAGTGACCAGTCGTATTCCCCCCCCCCCCGAGGTGCATGCTCTAACTTGGCTGGGTTATATTTCTCATATCATGCATATGGTGTCTTGCATTGCCATGCCATCTTCTTAGATTAGACATGCTTTGTGTGAATGCCTCCCGTTTGCTTTCTATATCAGATATGTGAATTATGCAATGCCATGTTTTTCAGGCAGTTATCATATATGTGAATTATGCACCGCCATGGAGCCAGGCATCATATATGTGAATTATCTCATGCCATCTTTTTTTTCATTACGTATTCCATTTGTCGACAATCTGTGTATATTGAACTACTCTTCATGTGTATCAGCCATTTGAGCCGGTTATGGAATAATCTGGAGTGAAAACAAGGTCTTCAGAGCAGGCAATGGTACCTGTTGAAGCATATATCTCGATGGTTACAGGGAGATCCTCAGAGGAGGATTCAGAGACAGATGACCAGTCCTATATCCCACCTGAGGTGTATGCCCTAAGTTGCAATGTTTATATTTATCATATGATGCATATGGTGTCTTGCATTGCTTAGTTTAGACATCATATGAACAATATTTAATTCTATCTGCTTAGTTTAGAGATCATACATGCGAGTGCCAGCTGCTTAGTATATGAATCAATTATGTGAATTATATCATGCCATCCTGTATACTTAGACAACATGTATGTGAATTATTTCATCCCAACCTATTTTAGAAAGACATCATATAGTTTTTTCATGTCATCCTGTTTAGGTACTCATCATATGTTGAATTATGCCATTATATCCTGTTAAGTTATCCATCATATATCTGAAAATGTGTCATGCTATCCTGTTTAGTTAGGCATCATATATGTGAAATTGTGTCATGCTGTCCTGTTTGGTTAGACAACATATATGTGAATTAGCACATCTGTCTATCATACAATGTATGTACGTTCAATTTCTTTTCTTGTTTATCAGCCATTTGAATTGGAGGGGGTGATGGCAGTATCTAAGGGAGCAAAAACCCGTTCCTCACAAAAGACAGTGCTACCCGTAGATGCAGATAGAACCATGGTTGTACTGGCCCACAAACTAGCCCCACCACACATAATCGAGACTCTTCCAAATTGCACACTTACACCGTTGGGCAGAGAACAAGCTACAACCCATCTAACCGCAACCCCAGTGGATAGTAACCCACTTTTAGTTGACAAAGCACCATGTCCACCACAGAGTACCCCCACATGAGCAGTTTGTAAAGCTACTGCAGTGCCCAAAGCACGAAGACCACCACAGCTAACCCAAACTCTACGTTTAAAGCAGAAGAGCAACTGTTCTTAGGTCTGATTCCATAGCTATGGTCCATACTCCTTTGCTGTTGCATCACTGTATTTACTCATACCAACTACTTTCGAATTTGAAGGATCCAATTGAAACTCCAATGGCGTAACATGTATTTTTTAAACCTATTTCTTTAGCTGGATTGCTATTCTAACTTCTTGCTCTATGTTGATTTCAGTTTAAGTTGTATAAACAGTTATGTTCTCATGTGATGCACATTACAAGTGCTGCCAATGTTGTGTAGTTTCTCACACTTATATTCTGTCTATGCTACTGTGTCTTAAAAATATATGAGTTGAACTATGTCTCTATCTTGATTAGGGAACATAAACTAGAATGATATGGACAATACAGTGACCACAGTACATAGATATATGTTTGTTTCATGTTGTTATCCTGTCCACCTTACTACTGAACCGCTTTACCAAAATGAGTTTCGTATATTACAAGCTAAATCTGTGATGTGTCTGCTTGTTTCTCTTGTAGTATGCAAACAGAATATTGGAGAAGAGCACCCCACTATGCAATGGTAGAGAAAGTAATGCAGATAAGGTTGAAGATAGTGAGACAACCCTGTTGGTCTCCAAGAAAGGTGATAAAAACGATCTTGTAGACAATGAGAAAACCCCACAGTCCTGCATTGATGTAGTGTTTGAGTTACTGGCCAGTACCGCTGGCACAAGCTCTTCGAACTCGCTGCCTGAATCACTTCGGCTTCTTCAGTCTCAGCTACAAGCTGAAAGGCATCAGTCAGCTGTGCTGCGGCAAGAAGCCAAAGGACTGAGGAAGTCCCTGCAGAATTCAGATGCGTACTTTCTTGTGCAACAGCAAGCGCTGGAGGATTTAAGCGCCAAACAAGAGAAAGTTAATAAGCTCTCTAAGCATCTTGCCAGCATTATGGGTACCCAGGATATTGTTTCTTGAACTCTTCTGAAGTGGTTTCAGTTCTGGACTTGTTTTGCTGCGGCGTTTATATGCTGCTTCGTTCCCTATATTTGCACTGGTGCTAACTTTGATGCCTAGTGGATGTAATATGTGTAATAGCCGTGATAGCCTAGCATAAGTTGCTTGCTTATTTATTTCCTTGTTGTCTTGTTTATTTGTTTGCTTGTAGTCAGTGCAGTTCTTTTTCCGCGGTTTGCTAGTGGCTGCAATAACCTATTTTTTAAAACTAGGCCACAATAACCATGGGCTAATATTTACTGTACTGACACTTGGACACCTACGGGCCGTAGAAATAGTGGGCCTTCTACGGGCCGTCGAAACAGTAGGCCTTCTACAGGCCGTACAAACAATGGGCCTTCTACAGGCCATAGAAACAATGGGCCTTCTACGGGCCGTATCATCAATGGGCCTTATACGGTCCGTACGATCGATTGGCCAAACATGGGCCAATAACAGGCCGCATTATGGCCGTAAACGGGCTAGAGTTGGAATCATCCGTTCATGGGCTGACCATAATGGGCCATCGTTAATAGGCCGTATTTGATGACGCTATGAAAAAGGCCCAACGTATTAACGGACCACAAACGGGCCGACTGTAACCAAGGGCTGAATTTGGCCCACAAGCAAAAAATGACAGTAACGGGCCGTAAGTAAACGAATGCTGGAAATGAGCCCAACAATAAATGGGCTCTGAGAAGGCCGAAAGATAACATGGGCTGGAAATGGCCCAACTGAATAATGGGCCCTTAATGGGTATAAAGTGATACACTATTCATTACGGGCCAATTTCACCACGGGCCGTTAATGGGTGTAAAGTGATACACTGTTCATTGCTGGCCAGTTTCACCACGAGCCGTTAATAGGCCAAGAGTTACATAGGGCCTCATATGGGCCGAAAGACGTCATGGGCCAGAAGTGAAAACAGGCTGGAATCATATTGAATGGCCTAGATGATGCTAATGGGCCTAATTCGGATAGGGCGTAACGGGCCTTGGGTTAGCGGGCTGTAAATGGGCTATATGCGAACAGGCTGTTAACAGGCTTTCCATGGGC
The DNA here is from genome assembly GCA_963921465.1 of Triticum timopheevii. Classification (NCBI taxonomy): domain Eukaryota; kingdom Viridiplantae; phylum Streptophyta; class Magnoliopsida; order Poales; family Poaceae; genus Triticum; species Triticum timopheevii. Next base: position 363,963,833 of record OY997262.1, read on the forward strand.
CGGCCCGCCACCTTTTGACCAAGTCAAACGGGCCGGCCTTTTCACAAGAATGGGCCTCTGTTGGGCTGTGCCACGTGTCGACGTATCATAGACGCCTTCTGTCCAATGAGTGGATGACATCTGTCCCAACGATGAGCCGACATGTGTTTCCTCCAGCCAATGATGATTTTACACGTGGAAAATACCCATTGGTCGGGGCTGTTAATGGGTTATCAGTTCCAAAACCCAACCCGATAGCTTAACGGCGTTCCGTTACGGTGGATGCCACGTGTCGGTCACCCTTGACGAAAGCACTTCTGTGACGCACGATTTATCGTCATGGAAGTGGACACATCCGTGATGATAATTTTGGTAATGTCATGGAACACTTCTACGACAGCACAGGTATGACTATCTTGATTCTGTCATAAAATCGTCATGGATGTACATGCATGACAAAAAACGCGACCTACTGTGACAAACACGTATCATCACGGAAGTGTATTTTTTTTGTAGTGCCTGCTTATTAAGCTCAGCGGGCATATTCGTCGAGGCTCTCCTTCAGCAGCTCCACCAAGCCTTGGATGAACTCCTTCTGCTCATTGAGGTGCTTATTGAGCTGATCGGGCATGCCGTCGAGGGATAACGAATCCAGCGCCGCCAGCTCGGCATGTTCATCTCCGCGGCTAGGGCGCTGCTGGGAGCCATCGCCTACCGTGAGAGATCTTTCCAGGTCTCTACGTGGCGGCGAGCCCTCTTTATTTTTTCCATAGCCTTGGTTGCCGCTCCCTTGTTACGAGTAGTTCTCGACCTAGAGCTCTGCTCACCTGCCATGGCAAGGACGGATGAAGAAGAAGCATTTTTGAGGAGGAAAGGTAGAGTAATTTTCGGTTAGGTAGTTCGCCTTTTTATAACCTAAGTACTAGCACTACTACTAATACCTGCATACTGGGAACACGTTCAGCTTTGGTACGTACTAGTAGGTGTGAGAAGGCTTTCAAATGAGATGGGAATAAGGTAAAGATTAATTGATGGTTTTGGTTTCGAGGCCCGGAACGGCGCCCGATGAGTTTAGTGGAACATAAATTTCAAGTAGACTACACTGCTCAAATGCGTGAATATTATGTTACTGTCAAAAATTGGCACAAAATACGAAGGAGACCAATGGAAGTACTACTAGCAACCCATGACTTAACTACTCGCATGCGCGTAGTGTAGTAATGTCTTTCTTCCGCCCTCACGTCCACTCAATTTGCATGCGCTGTATTAATTGACCATCAATGAAGTGAATGACTTTACACACGTCAAATTATCATATGGGGTGGATCTTGATACAAAATTGCGTCCGCCCGTGTACCCTCGTGTGCGTGCGAGGGAATGAGTGCGTGCGTGGCGTGTGTGCACATCTTTGCTTCGTGCATGTACCGACAGTATGGCTCAGGGAGGTTGAGTACTGTCGGAGTAATGGGCCACAGGTAGGCTAACCCGAGCCCCAGAATCTTTCAAGACATCGGGGCAGGCCGCGCCCCTCAGGCTGAGTCCCAGGAGACGACTCCAAGACAAGCCGAGTCCTAGGAGCCGACTCCAAGACGAGCCGAGTCCCAGACGGCGACTTCGAGATCAGCCGACTTCAAGACTAGCGACCTCCAGAGAGGCCGACTATGGAGAGTCGGCCCATGACTCCTCCTTCATCGCGAAGTACGATGCGGGGTACGGTCGCGGCGTGGCCGTTCCCCCTGCCTATGAGGGACCGGCATGGCTACAGTGAGCCGTATCGCTGGAAGATCTCCGGCAAGGCGCGACACTGTTGCCATGCCTGCCCTGACCTCAGCCACAGTGCGCGACGCACTGTGCCCACGACGCCGGCCAGTACAGCCCGAAGACCGCGGGGCCGCCTGTCAGTGGGTGGACCGAAGGCGGCCTGAACACCCCGAAGACGGATTTGTGGGAGTCGGCCTCCCTAGAGTCGGCCAACTCCTCCAAGGGGCCCACGATCCATTAACCAGGTAGGATGGGGAATGGTGATAGTGATCGCCCGATAGACGGCGGCACTGTTGCCACGACCCAATGACCAAGCCTGCGTCATCAGGAGTGCCGCTACAGTACCAAGCCTGTCCGCGGGACCCACCAGTCGGCGGGCCCAAGAAGCCGGCGGGAAGGACGGCGGTCTGAGAGACAGACGGCTAGGACCCGCGCCCAGCCGGATTACCATTGTACCCCCGGGGGGTAGGCCTATATAAACACCCCGGGGCACCCATGCAAAGGGTTCGGACCATGATAGAGATAGACCAGATAGCATAGGGAGGAGTGTGCTAGCCTTGCCCTCTCCTACCTCCCGATACAGCTCCAGGAGCGCCATTGTAGTCACTTTGCTTTAGTGATCATGCAGAGACCCCGCAGAGCAGCAGTAGGGGTGTTATCTCCTCGGAGAGCCCCGAAGCTGGGTAAGATTCGCCGGCGTGCATGCCTACGCCTCATCCCGTTTCCAGGCACCAGCGATGTTCTACTCGCCCCCACCATGATAAGCCATCCTTTGGCATATGTCGCACCCAACCCCCGACATTTGGCGCCCACCGTGGGCCTGGTGCATCGTCGTCCGGAGATCTGTTCTGGACCGGAACCCTCTTCCTCCCTGGCGAGCGCAGCCAGCCAGGCTCGCCAGATGGCGTCTGCATTGACGCGCTGCGCGGCGCTGAGGCCGCATGCGCAGCGAGCAGCCTCGCCAAACTTGTCGGCGAGGTGCGACTCTCCGACGAGCCTGCATCCAACGCAGGCACGGGTGGCCCCGAGAGTCTTCTCGCGGGCCTCCTCGACCAACTCCATGTCGCCGGCAAGCCTGCCGTGGACTTCGAGTTCGTAGGATCCACCGTCCCGAGGCTGGTCGACTCCGACGCCGTGTCGCTTGACACTTTCCCCAACAACGTGGTGGTTTACGACGAGCTGCTTCCTTACGAGGAGAGTAGCGGAAGCGCCATCACGGAGGTGCTCGTCATCAGTCATGATGAGCGCTCCGGCGAAGAAGCTCAGGACCGGCTCGCTGCGGCCCTGCACGACCTAATTGCGCCCATTCCAGAGGACGCAAACACCGAGACGCTGGAGACACGCCGCCTTCAGATCATCGAAGGCGCCAAGAAGCTGGCGAGCATGAGGCACCTGTCAGAAGCATACCAGCACGAGATGGATCGCGCTATGGGCGGCTCGCTGGCTCCAACTGGGCCGAGCCGTCTAGGCGCGGTCCGGCAGCGCGGCGCGACCGTCGCCGACTTGTACAGGGCTAAACACCCCGTATACGCCACCACAGCAGAAAACATCTGCGCTGCCCAAGCGGCGACTGATGAGCTGAAGAACTTCGAGGGCGAAGAGCGCCGTTTGATGAAGGAGCGAGTCCAGCAGCTCCTCGACGCGGTTGCTGCGCAGAACGCAGCCGGCGGCCGCGCGGATGTGCTGCAGCAACCAAATGACGACTTGCCTCCCCACCGAGATCAAGGCACGACTTCTCGGACGCCGACTGGCGGAGTCCGTGGAAGGAAAGAAAAGGAGCCGGCAGCCAGTCGTAGTCGGACTCGCCTCACCATTGAGCGCGACCAAGACGGCCGGCCGAGAGCGGTGGAACGGCGGGACGACTACCTGCCTCCCCCACCAAGAAGAGAACGGCGAGTTTCCCCGCCGCCTGTTGAGCATCCGACTCGTGGCCGCCTCGGCCGTCGAGAGGGAGTCAGAGAGAATGACGCCTGCCATCGGATCGACCGACTCCACCGGTCCCTGGCGCTGGAAGAAGAAGCCGAGCTGGGTCTACCTTGCTTCGGGCCACGCATCCGAGACGAGCCCTTCCCCAAAGGGTTCACGCTCCCCCGAGACACACCCAAGTACACCGGCTCTGTGAAGCCGGAGGACTGGTTGATAGATTACTCCACAGCCGTCAGCATAGCAAATGGCAACAAGCGGGTTGCCGTGAAGTATGTTCCCCTCATGCTCCAGGGCACGGCCCGGACATGGTTGAACATTCTGAAGCCCCGTAGCGTCAACAGCTGGGTCGACTTCACCGAAGCCTTCATCCGCAACTTCACGATCACGTACAAGAGACCTCCCAAGCCGCGCCAGCTTTCCTTGTGCGTGCAAGGCCCTGACGAGTCAACACGCGACTACCTCACGCGCTGGGGGGAGCTTCGGAACTCCTACGAGGGCGTGCACGAGGTGCAGGCTATCGAGTACTTCACTGCCGGGTGCCGAGAAGGCACCCTCCTCAAGCACAGGCTCCTCTGCGACGAGCCAGAGACCCTCGACGAACTGCTAGTCATAGCAGACAAGTACGCCACGGCCGACTCCTCCATGAAGACAGAGATTCAAGTCAATGCGGCTGGCAAGGTGGATCCTCAGGCTCCCAGAACCCCGGCTGGAGACACCAGTCGGCGCCAACAATAGAACAACAACAAGCGCAAGGCCCAACAGCCGACTTCCAACAGTCGGCACGTGGCGACAGTTGAAGATCAACAGCTGGAGGGGCAGCCTCCGGCCAAACGGCAGAAAGGCGGCAAATCCAATTGGTTGCCGGTCTTTTCCTATGAGCAGACTTTGGATGGTCCGTGCAAATTCCACAGCGGCGCGAAGCCGTCAAACCATACCACCCGAAAGTGCCACTGGCTCGCTAGAATCGCCAAGGGAGATGGCCTCCTTCCCCCGCCGCCTCCGCCGCCGCCCCAGCAGCCGGCTGCTCGGCCAGTCGGTGCAGTGCAAGATGAGTTCCCAGATGAGCACGGAGCCTATGTGGTGTTCACCAGTGTAGCAGATGACCGGGGCAGCAGGCGCCAACAGCAGAAAGAAGTGAATGCGGTCGCATCAAGCACTCCAGAGTTCATGCATTGGTCCGAGAGGCCTATCAGTCGGACCAGAGCGGATCACCCAGAGGTGATGCCGAATCCGGGTTCCTATGCCCTGGTCCTAGGTGCCACCTTGGCCACTGATAGGCGGGCCGCCCGCTTTTCAAGAGTACTGATAGACGGAGACAGTAGCATCAACATCCTGTACAAAGATACCATGGAGAAGCTAGGAATCAGGCGAAGACACCTGCAGAGCAGTCGGACTGTGTTCCAAGGTATTGTACCCGGCCTTTCCTGTTCGCCAATCGGCAAGATCCTGATAGACGTCCTCTTCGGAGACAAAGATCATTTCCGCCGAGAGCCGGTCTGGTTTGAAGTAGTGGACCTGGAAAGCCCATACCACGCACTGCTTGGCCGACCTGCCTTGGCCAAGTTCATGGCGGTCCCTCACTACGCCTTCCTGAAGATGAAGATGCCGAGTTCCAAGGGAATCCTGACCGTAGCCGGCGACTACAGGAAGTCGTCCGCCTGCGCGGCTGAGAGCAGCCGGCTGGCCGAGTCCCTGGTGATCGCAGCTGAGAAGCGGCTCCTTGACAGGGTCGTGGCGATGGCCGGAAAGCAGCCAGAGGTGTCGCCCGACCCCAAGGAGTCAGAAGCTGAGGGTTCGCTTAAGCCGGCCAAAGAGACCAAGAAGATACCCTTGGACCCGGAGCACCCAGAGAGGTACGCTGTTGTAGGTGCAAACCTTGACATCAAATAGGAAGGCGAGCTCGTCGACTTCCTCCGTGAGAATCGAGACATCTTTGCATGGTCCCCCAAACACATGCCAGGTGTACCGACGGAATTCGTCGAGCACAAGCTGCATGTAACACCAGATGTGAAACCCGTCAGGCAGCCCTTGCGCCGCCTGTCAGAAGAGAAGAGAAGAGTTGTTGGAGAGGAGATAGCCCGGCTTCTTGCAGCCGGCTTCATCATGGAGGTGTTTTTTTCCAGAGTGGCTGGCAAACCCGGTTTTGGTACTGAAGAAAAACAAGCAATGGCGGATGTGTATTGACTACACGAGCCTCAACAAGGCCTGCCCAAAGGATCCATTCACCCTTCCAAGAATCGATCAGGTGATAGAATCCACAGCCGGATGCGAGCTGCTGAGTTTCTTAGATGCATATTCAGGATATCACCAGATCAAGCTGAACCCGGCAGACAGACTGAAGACCGCTTTCATCACACCGTTCGGAGCCTTCTGCTACCTGAAGATGACGTTCGGCTTGAGGAATGCCGGCGCCACCTTTCAGCGTTGCATGTAGAAGTGCCTCCTCAAGCAACTCGGCAGGAATGCCCATGTCTACGTGGATGATGTGGTGGTGAAGACGGAGAAGCGTGGGACGCTGCTGGAAGACCTCAAGGAGACCTTCGAGAACCTGCACCGATTCCAGATCAAGCTCAACCCTAAGAAGTGCGTTTTCGGAGTACCAGCTGGCCACCTCCTTGGCTTCCTGGTCTCCGAACGCGGCATAGAGTGCAACCCCGTGAAGATCAAGGCCATCGAGAGGATGGAGGTCCCCAGCCGACTGTTAGATGTGCAGAAGTTCACCGGCTGCTTGGCATCTATCAGCCGATTCATCAGTCGGCTGGGCGAGAAAGCTCTGCCTTTGTATCAATTAATGAAGAAGACCACCTTTTTCGAGTGGAACCACAAGGCGGACGAAGCATTTCTCCAGTTGAAGAAGATGTTGACTACTCCCCCTATGTTGGCGGCCCCGACTCCTAAAGAGCCCATGCTCCTGTACATCGCCGCCACCAGCCGAGTAGTCAGCACAGTCATTGTAGTCGAACGCAAAGAGGAACGCAAAGAGCCCATGCTCCTGTATATTACCTGAGCGAGGTACTGTCGACCTCCAAGCAGAACTACCCTCACTACCAGAAGATGTGCTACGGTGTGCATTTCGCCGCCAAGAAGCTGAAGCCTTACTTTCAAGAGCATCCAATCACCGTGGTTTGCACGGCTCCGCTGGCCGAGATCATTGGAAGCCGAGATGCCTCCGCCGAGTAGCCAAATGGGCTATAGATCTAGCTCCTTACACCATCAACTACCAGCCCCGCACCGCCATCAAGTCACAAGCGCTGGCTGACTTCCTCGTCGACTGGGCCGAGACCTAGTACCTGCCGCCAGCGCCCGACTCCACCCATTGGCGGATGCATTTCGACGGCTCCAAGATGCGCACTGGCCTGGGAGCCGGCGTCGTCCTCACCTCCCCTAAAGGCGACAAGCTCAAGTATGTGCTGCAGATCCACTTCGCCGCCTCCAACAACGTCACCGAATACGAGGTGCTCATTCATGGGCTCCGGCTTGCCAAAGAACTCGACATTCGCCGGATCCTATGCTATGGTGACTCCGACATGGTGGTCCAGCAGTCATCTGGCGACTGGGACGCCAAAGACGCAAATATGGCGAGCTACCACTTCCTGGTGCAGCAACTCAGCGGATACTTCGAGGGGTGCGAGTTCCTTCACGTGCCAAGAAATGACAATGATCAAGTAGATGCCTTGGCACGAGTCGGCTCCACCCGCCAAGCAATACCTTCCGGCGTCGCTGTTCAGCGCCTCCTCAAGCCGTATATCAAGCCTTCACCAGAGTCAGACTCCATCTTTGTGCCGGCTCCTCCAGAAGAAGTCGGATCTGACTCCAGAGCCTCAGTAGACGGCCCCAAGAAAATCACAGTCGAAGCCAGCCCAGGGACTTCAGAGCCCGGCCCGGGGACTATGCCAGTCGGCCCGGGGACTGCGCCAGTCGGCCCAGGGACTCCGTCAATCCAGCAAGCGGCCGCAGACTCCAGCCTGCCGCCTCCCAGCCCAGCCACCCTTGTCCAAGTCGCTGTGGTAGCAGTTGAAGAAATAGCAGCACCCTCATGGGCATAGCCCATCCTCAAGTTTCTAGTGAACAGAGAGCTGCCGACTGACGAGATCTTGGCTCGGCAAGTGCAATGCCGAGCGGCAGCATACACCATAGTCAACAGAGAGCTAGTCAGGCGCAGTGTCACTGGTGTCTACCAGCGCTGCGCAGAGCCAGAACAAGGCCAAGCAATCCTCAGAGACATCCATCAGGACGAGTGCGGCCACCATGCGGCTTCGAGAGCACTCGTTGCCAAAGCTTTTCGGCACGGTTTCTTTTGGCCGACTGCCTTGGAAGAGGCTAAAGAGTTAGTCCAAAAATGCAAGGGGTGCCAGAAATTTCGCTCCAAGCCACTTCAGCCGACTTCCGCGCTGAAGACAATCCCCATTGCCTGGCCCTTCGCAGTTTGGGGCCTGGACATGGTGGGACCATTCAAGACAGCCCGAGGCGGCCTAACTCATCTGCTTGTCGCGGTGGACAAGTTCACCAAGTGGATAGAAGCAAAGCCCATCAAGAAGTTGAACGGTCCGACTGCAGTGACTTTCATCGCCGACATCACGGTGCGGTATGGCATACCACACAACATCATCACCGACAATGGCACAAACTTTGCCAAAGGCGCCTTGGCCCGTTTCTGCGCAACGCAGGGCATCCGACTAGACTTAGCATCCGTTGCCCATCCGCAGTCAAACGGCCAGGTGGAACAAGCAAACGGCCTCATCCTGTCCGGCATCAAGCCTCGACTGGTCGAACCACTGGAGCGTTCGGCCGGCTGCTGGGTTGAGGAGCTACCAGCCGTCCTCTGGAGTCTGCGCATGACTCCAAACAAGTCAACCGGCTTCACACCTTTCTTCCTCGTCTACGGTGCCGAAGCCGTCATCCCGACGGATATAGAGTTCGACTCTCCACGAGTCACCATGTACACCGAAGAGGAAGCTGAAGAAGCACGCCAAGACGGCGTTGACCTTCTGGAAGAGGGCCGGCTGTTAGCACTCAGCCGGTCCAGCATCTACCAGCAGAGTCTGCATCGATACTACAACCGAAAGGTCTTGCCGAGATCATTTCAAGAGGGCGACCTTGTGCTCCGGCTGATTCAGCGCACAACCGGCCAGCACAAGTTGTCGGCGCCTTGGGAAGGCCCCTTCATCATCAGCAAAGTCTTGGGCAATGGCTCCTACTTCCTAATCGATGCTCATAAGCCTCGAGCGCGCAAGAGGTACGACTCCGACAAAGAAACAGAGCGCCCGTGGAACGCAAATCTTCTTCGAAGATTTTACAGTTGATGTAGTATGTATCGCACTACCCCCTTTGCATTAAAGTACCGAGACTTTGGGCCCCCGAGACGAGCTCGGGGACTGCCCCTTTTTGTTATCTGTATGATAAGAATCACGCTTCCGAGTATGCTACTCTTTTTTGTCATATCACTTGACACCGGGTCCGACTAGTCGGCCCGGGGACTTGCCGTCTTGCGCTATGAAATGCTTCCTGCAGTCGGACAAGTAGTGTGTTGCGCTCAAGCCGTCTCCTGTCGATAGCCGCAGAGTGACTATTGGTAGGCGGAGAACAAGCAAGAATGAGCGCACACACAAAAAAATGGCTAAGGACCTAAAGCATACGCATAGCTCAAGCCGGCTCCCAGCCTCTCTCTGCAGAGCTAACTCACGAGTAGTCGGCTCGCTGTCCTAACCTCTAACAAGGACGGCTGACTCTTGGGTAGTCGGCTGTCGCTTTCTAGCCGACTTGCTAAAGAAACTCTAAATGGCGAAATACTTGCCTTCCCTAAGGTAGCCAAGCATTTGACTTACGGCAGTCTGCGGGGCGGCTGTCCGTCTGGCAAAGCGGCAACAATGGGAAGGCGGCAAAGGAAAAAGCCAAAAAGAGCAATAAGCAAGGAAAGATAGAAGACAAATAGATATTTACATAAGCGAAGGCCTCTGGCCGAGTTCAAAGTACACCTCGCGGGTGGAATTGTGCAAATTAACAAGTTCTTCAAAGACTGTGAGATACAGATAAAGTAAGGACAAGAAGGCAGCCCAGGAGGCGGCGTCTGGGATTGGAGGATCGGAGGAGACGGTGGTGTCAGGCGCCGGAGCAGTCGGCTGGGCGGTCTCGGCTTGGTCGCCTCCGGCGGCAGCCGGCTTCTCTCCACGTGGCTCGTTGATGGAGGCGCGATCGAGCTAAGGCTGGCCGCCTGCTCCGTCTTTTGGCGCCTCTGCCTCGCCTCCGTCCTCCGCCTCGTCCTCCTCCTCGGTGCTGGAGTCGATCACCTCCGTCGAGTCTTCGCCATACTCCGGGTTCATCCCGAACCACTCTGGCGGCACTTCCTCGCCGCCTTTAGCCCACTCGGGCACGAAGACACTGGTGTCCATGTACTCTGCGATGGCCGCCACGCGCTCGATAAGGGCGCCCTCCACGGCCTCCAGCTCGGCCTGGGCTTCTGACCGGAACGCGGCCAGACGGTCCAGGTCCAGCCCCGGATACCACGCCTTGACGAACTCCAAGGCCCGGCGCGCTCCGGCCCGGGCCGAGGAGCCCTTCCAAGCCTCAAGACGGCCGGCGGCGACTTCCAGCCAGTCGGCGGTCCGACTGGCGGTGCGCAGAGCCGGCATGTCTGGCCACAGGGCGGCAACCGCCTGGGCACCGGCACGCTGAAGCCGGCGCAACAGCCGGTGAGCTGGACGAAGACGGGCTTCAATGCTCAGAAGCTGCTCATCGATGGTTCGGGGGGCATTAGCGGCGACCTCCTCACCTTTTGCCCTTCGCGCCTCTCGAGCAGCCTCGCTGGCCAGAGGGACTGCCTGCGAGTGACCAGGAAAGAAGTCTGCCAAGACAAAAAAGAAGCAAGACAAAAATCAGAAGTCGGCCTGACGCATAGTCGGAAGCCCGAAGAAACAAAAGAAACTTACCATCAACGATATCCTCAATCTCATGGAAGCCGGAAGTCAGCATCGCCTCCCTGTCGGTCCAGGCGGAGCGCTCGCTCTCAAACTCGGCCATGAGAGCGGTCTCCCTCTTCTTGGCCTCGTCCTATGCCTTCTCGAGCAGCTCCTTCTGCTCGGCCAGCTGCGCCGCCAGCAGGTCACGCTCTTTGGCGAGCTTGCCGCACTCCTCGTCCTTGGCACGCCGGGCGGTATTGGCCTCGCCCAGCTGCTCCTGAAGAGCGGCGTTGGCACCTGAAGAACGAAAGAAGAAACAAATAAGTCGTCAGCAAAGTAGATCGCCGGGAAGATTCAGCCCGACTGCTCAGCAGTCGGCCCGAATCTCGGGGACTATAGCCCGCGGGTGCGCCAGCACGCGCCCGCGAAGAAAAGGAAAAAGAGCTTACTCCGGCTTTCCGTCAAGTCGGTGGTCCGCTTGTTCAACTCCTCAACATTGCGGTTGAAGGCAGTGGCGCGGAGGTTAAGATACTCCTGCAATAAGTCAATGGATACAAAGTTAGTATTCGGAACTCGCCAGGGGGAGTTCCGAACCGCCTGCTCAGCAGCCGGCCTGGAACTCAGGGACTACACCCAGTGGGTGCGCTGGCGCGCCCCCACAGAGAAAAACAAGAATAAAAAAGGAGGAAACGTACTAGGACGGACGTCCGCGCGGCCAGATGCGCCCTGGTGCAAGCTTGAAGGGCGTCGCCTTCGGCGCGTAGCTTCACCTGGACGTCCAGGAGCGCTTGATTCAGCGGTCCTGTGCCGCCTCCGCGCAACCACCCGGTGGGCGCGGCGCTTGAGGCCTTGACGTCCAGGGTTGCCGAGCTGGCAGCGCCGGTTTCCCGAGGTCGCGGCGCCGAGGTCGCCCTCTCAAGACGGCGGCGCACCGGCGAGACGACTTGAAGAAGCAGCCGCGCTTTGGCCTCATCCGCAATCGGCGGCTCCGACTGACCCACCGGCTGTTTGCCGTGCGGTCTCCCAGACGGTGGCTGAGGCGGCGGTGGCGGCACGAGAGTGTCCGAACTAGAAGCCTCGCCGCCCTCCTTCTCCCCGAGGGGGTTCTTGGTGCCGGCCTCTCCGGTCTGCCCCGTGAACTCCGGAGGCGGCGGCGCAGACGACAGTGGGGGGACGAGCATCGCCGATCGGCGACGCCCGGCCTCCTTGGCACGCCGTTTCGCCGCAAGGGCGGCTTCGGCATGCTCCAGCTTCTTCTGGGCGTTGGCGACCGCCTTCTCAGCCTACGCCTTCTCCATGCGGTCGGCCTCCTCCTCGTCGCGCTTTTCCCGCGTGTTTCGCTCCATCGCCTCCCGGAGGTCGGCGGCGGGATCGGCCCGCCGAGTGTTGGCGGACGTTGTAATGCCCCGGATTCGATGCGCCAGGTGTCCGCCAGTTATTCGCCGTAGTTTCCTTGTCATTTGCTTGCGTGTTGCATTTTATCATGTCATCATGTGCATCTCATTTTGCATACGTGTTCGTCTCATGCATCCGAGCATTTTCCCCGTTGTCCGTTTTGCAATCCGGCACTCCTATGTCCCCCGGCGTCCCCTTTTGTCTCCTGTTGTGAGTGGGTGTTAAACTCTCCCGAAATAGCCCGAGGTTTTCCAAGCGGCCTTGGTATAGCACCGGTAGACCGCCTGTCAAGCTTCGTGCCATTTGGAGTTCGTTTGGTACTCCAACGGTTAACCGGGTAACCGCAAAGCCCTCTTTTGTGTGCAGCCCAACACCCCTTTCAAAGTGGCCCAAAACCCATCTAAGTCTCTTCCATGCTCTCGGTCGTTCGATCACGATCGCGTGGCCGAAAACCGCTCCTCATTTGGACTCTCCTAGCTTCCTCTACCTATATATAGACCCTACCCTTCCATTTTCGCGGACGAAACCCTAGATCCATCCCTTCCGCGCCGCCGGACATGTCCGCCCGGCGACCGGACGTGTCCGCCCCGCTCCCCCCGTCCAATCCGATCCTGCCGCGTGGCCCGCGCCGCCGCCCCGCGCCGCCGGCCCGCCGCGGCCCGCAGCGGACACGCCCGGGCCCGAGCGCCCGCCGCTCGTCCCCGCCGCCGGCGCGCCTCCGCCCCGCCGCCGGCGTGCGCCGCGCCGCCCTCGCGCGCCTCCTCCGCCGGCGCCCATCCGCGCGTTCCTCCGCCGCGCCTGCCGGACGGTGCCGCCTTCCGCGCCCACCGGCGACCTCGCCTGCCGCTGCCTGGCCGCCCGGCCGCGCGCTCCGCCGCCCGGCGCCCGGCCGGCCCCGGATCCCCGCCGCCGCGCGCCCCGCGCCGCCTCCCGGCCGGCGCCCGTCTCCCGCCGGCCCTCGCCGCGCCCCCCTCGCCGGCCCCCCATCTCCGGCCTCCTTCCTCGTTGTCGGCGCCGCCCATCTCCGTTGAGGGCTCCGGCCCGACCTCGGGATCCGTGTCCCTGTTTTCATACATTATCATGCCATGTTCATCGCATTGTATCTCTGCATCCGTAGCTCCGTTTCATGCGTGTAATATGTCAAATTGTTCGCCTCAACGAGTACTTCATTTCATCTCATTGCATCATTTTCATTTGAGCTTGTCTTGATGCCCGAAATGCTGTTGGAAGAGTGCATGTTGCTGTTAATCTCCTGAAACTGTTATAACACGCTCATTTGTCATTTTTGCCATGATTGATGTGTGCATCCTATGAGGTTGATGTCTACATGTGTTTTGATCTATGTTGTGCCTTCTTTCCAAGGGTGCAACCATGTATTTTTGTGAGTTGTGTGCTGAGTGTATCAAGCTTTCTAAGTAGGGTAGTTGTTGTTGCTGTTTTCCCGACAGATTCTGTTATATTTTGTTGCTATGTTAACATGTTGCTACTAATCATTCTATGCATAATCTGGAGATGCTCTATAAACATGTTTTGATCTACATGTCATCCTCTATCCATTCATGCCCCTGGTTGCATTTATAGATTACTGTAGCTTGTTGTAATCTTGCTCCAAAGTTGCTAAAAAAATGTTGCTGTCAACCTGTTCACATGAAGTTCAGTTTTGGCCATATGCTTTTCTAGTGATCCATGTACCCTATGAACTTGTTCTTGCCATGCTTAGCTTCATAAACATGCCTTATTACTGTTGGTTGCCTTTCCATGTGATGTATTGCTCTGTGGTGAGTGATTCAAGCTCACCAACATGCCTACTTATTGTTGTTCCTGCCATGTATGAATCTGTAATATAACTTGCCATGTTTACATGGGTGCCATCCTTTCTTCGGTTCCTTTTTTGCTCTTGGTCAGTAAGGGACTTTTGATCTATGCTTTTAGTAGATTCATGCCATACCTTTGTTTGCCACGTTAAGCTCTTGTAACATGTTGTTTGATAGCTCTAAACATTGCAACCTGATGTTATTTTCTGCTAAGTCTGAAACTGTTATTATTTGCAATATTTCCATGTCTTTTTGAGCATGTTCTAGTGATTTCTGGAGATAGCTTAGTGTTCACGTTTTGTTATGCTTTACCTGTACTTCATGCCCATGCCTTTTGTTTTCATATTGTGGTAGTGTAGCATGTTGTTTTGATGCTTGCAATATGCCTAGTTGCTGTTATGGACAGATTGTTGTTATGACTTGTATAGAGTGTATGTGTTGCACCGTTGCTCCGTTTTGAGTGTGCTCTATATGAAACTTGCTTGATTTTGCATGTAGCTTCATATTATCATGTTGCATCCTTGTTTTGAGGTGTTTGCTTGATGTTTGGGTGCATTTTGCATCGATGTCATGTTTAACTTGTTTTGCTCATATCTTCTAGGCCGTAGCTCCAAATCTAATGAACTTTATATGTAACTTGACTAGAATTTCGTGTAGATCATCTTAGTGCATCTTAACTTGCTGTTTAACAACTTGAAAATAAGGTTTGTTCAGATCTGGACCAATTTCGAAATATGCATATGAGGACTTACCGGAATTGTTATATGTTGTTCCCGGCCTCATTTAAACTTGCTTTGATGTGTTCTTATTTGCATCATCTCTTGCCATGAGTAGCTTCATCTAGCTTTGCGTTCCTTACGCGGTCGGGTGATTTATGGGACCCCCTGACAGTTCGCTTTGAATAAAACTTGTCCAGCAAGGCCCAACCTTGGTTTTACCATTTGCCTCACCACCACCTACCTTTCCCGTGGGAGTAATTAACCCAAGGGTCATCTTTATTTTAGCCCCCCCGGGCCAATGCTTGTCTAAGTGTTGGTCCAAACTAGAGTCCTTTGCAGCGCCCCCTCAAGGAAACTTGAGGTCTGGTTTTAGTTGTACGGAGTGCTCATCCGGTGTTGCCCTGAGAACAAGATATGTGCAGCTCCTATCGGGATTGTCGGCGCATCGGGCGGCTTTGTTTCTCTTGTTTTACCATTGTCGAAATGTCTTGTAAACCGGGATTCCGAGACTGATCGGGTCTTCCTGGGAGAAGGTCTATTCCTTCATTGATCGCGAGAGCTTGTCATGGGCTAAGTTGGGACACCCCTGCAGGGTTTAAACTTTCGAGAGCCGTGCCCGCGGTTATGTGGTAGATGGGAATTTGTTAATGTCCGGTTGTAGACAACTTGACACCAGATCCGAACTAAAACGCATCAACGGCGTGTGTAGCCGTGATGGTCTCTTCTCGACGGAGTCCGGGAAGTGAACACGGTTTCTGGGTTATGTTTGACGTAAGTAGGTGTTCAGGATCACCTCTTGATCATTGCTAGCTTCACGACCGTTCCTTTGCTTCTCTTCTCGCTCTCATTTGCGTATGTTAGCCACCATATCATGCTTAGTCGCTGTTGCAACCTCACCACTTTACCCCCCCCTTCCTTTCCCATTATGCTTTGCTAGTCTTGATACCCATGGTAATGGGATTGCTGAGTCCTCGTGGCTCACAGATTACTACAAAAACAGTTGCAGGTACAGGTTATGCGATGATCATGACGCGAGAGCGATGTTTCCTTGTTTTGGAGTTTCTTCTTCCGCTTCTTCGATCAGGGGATAGGTTCCAGGTCGGCAGCCTGGGCTAGCAGGGTGGATATTGTTTGAGTTTCTGTTTATGTATTATCCGTAGTCGGATGTTGATCTCTTGTATGATGGTATTGTATTCGTGTGGCATTGTATGCCTCTTGTATGTATCCCCATCTATTATGTAATGTTGATGTAATGATATCCACCTTGCAAAAGCGTTTCAATATGCGGGTCTATCCTTGGTGGGACCTTCGAGTTCCTTTTGGATAGGGCCGCATATTGGGCGTGACAGCTGTGGAACTCCAAGAACGAGCGGAAGAAGCCGCTCGCCGGCAGCCCTAGGTCGCGCATGATGTGCGAGCGGAAGATGACCCGCTCGCCCTCCTCCGGTGTCGGTCGAGTCTCCCCCTCCGGCGCGGGGCGTGCGCGCACGAGGTCCGCGCTAGGGAGACGGCGTGTCTGGCGGAGGAACTCCATGTGTTCCTCTTCCACATCCGAGCCGTCCCACACGCCGGAGCGCACGGCGGGGGCCGCAGCGGAGGAAGAGCTCATCGCCGTGGTGTGGAGTGCCCTTGCTCGACGGCGGAGGCAAGAGGGAGAGAAGGCAAGATGAGGTGGGGGAATGGGGTCGAAGGGTGCGCGTGCAGTGCCGCCCCGCTCCCCCCGCCTACTTATAGCCCTATGCGCTGAGAAGCCGAGGGGGCGGGCGTGGGATTAACTGTGCACGATGCCCCGCACCGCCCCACGATTTACCCCACAAAGTTACTGCGCGCAGTAACAACGTGGGGAAACCAACTGTCCATGACCGCAACGGATCCATTCGTATGCCGAGGCACGGTTGTGGCGGGCCCCGCCTGACGGCCCGTCCCATCGCGCGCGTGGGCAGGCAGACTGTCCTCTCTACGTGGCGCCTTGCGATAGGACCGCCTCGATGGCAACAAGGAAGCGTATCAGGCACGCCGCCTGGTTTCCCGCCGCGACTTTCAAGCTGCGGCTACTCACTAGAAAAAATCAGACCCTCGACAGTCGGCTCAAGAGAAGACGGCAGCCGAGTTCCAGAGTCCGCTCCAGGGAGGTTGAAACTGTTGAAGCCCCACAATGCAGCGTCCGCGGGGCTTCACCAGCTTCGGGGACTACTGTCGGAGTAATGGGCCACGGGTAGGCTAACCCGAGCCCCAGAATCTTTCAAAACATTGGGGCAGGCCACGCCCCTCAGGCCGAGTCCCAGGAGCCGACTCCAAGACAAGCCGAGTCCCACGAGCCGACTCCAAGACGAGCCGAGTCCCAGACGGCGACTTCGAGATCAGCCGACTTCAAGACTAGCGACCTCCAGAGAGGCCGCCTATGGAGAGTCGGCCCATGACTCCTCCTTCATTGCGAAGTACGATGCGGGGTACGGTCGCGGCGTGGCCGTTCCCCCCGCCTACGAGGGACCGGCATGGCTACAGTGAGCCGTATCGCTGGAAGATCTCCGGCGAGGCGCGACACTATTGCGATGCCTGCCCTGACCTCAGCCACAGTGCACGACGCACTGTGCCCACGACGCCGGCCAGTACGGCCCGAAGACCGCGGGGCCGCCTGTCAGTGGGTGGACCGATGGCGGCCTGAACACCCCGAAGACGGATCTGTGGGAGTCGGCCTCCCTAGAGTCGGCCGACTCCTCCAAGGGGCCCATGAGCCAATAACCAGATAGGATTGGGAATGGCGATAGTGATCGCCCGATAGACGGCGGCACTGTTGCCATGACCCAATGACCAAGCCTGCGTCATCAGGAGTGCCGCTACAGTACCAACCCTGTCCGCGGGACCCACCAGTCGGCGGGCCCCAGAAGCCGGCGGGAAGGACGATGGTCTGAGAGACAGACGGCTGGGACCCGCGCCCAGCCGGATTACCATTGTACCCCCGGGGGGTAGGCCTATATAAACCCCCCGGGGCACCCATGCAAAGGGTTCGGACCTTGATAGAGATAGACCAGATAGCATAGGGAGGAGTGTGCTAGCCTTGCCCTCTCCTACCTCCAGATACAGCTCCAGGAGCGCCATTGTAGTCACTTTGCTTTAGTGATCATGCGGAGACCCTGCAGAGCAGCAGTAGGGGTGTTATCTCCTCGGAGAGCCCCAAAGCTGGGTAAGATTCGCCGGCGTGCATGCCTACGCCTCATCCCGTTTCTAGGCACTGGCGATGTTCTACTCGCCCCCACCATGATAAGCCATCCTTTGGCATATGTCGCACCCAACCCCCGACAAGTACATTCTTCTGGAACCAGCAGCACATCACTGTGATCAATCGACACAAGGAGGTCGCGACAACGCCTCCACATGTGCCATGTGGCTTCATGAATGTAGCGTGCCATTGGAATTCTAATTTACGTGTTTTGCACATACTCGAAGTACTAGTAAGGTACACATGCGTTGCACGCATCAGATTTTGCAACCAAATTATGAATAAATACCACACTATAGCATGTAAGCTCTGAGTCATATATGCCTGATGTAGACCTTCGTTTAATTCTTATAGTTCATCTCATTCAAAATCAATTAGTTTTTATACAAAAGCTAGGGCCTCTTGGATTCGTACGATTTCCAAAAGGCGGTAATAGGAAAAACATGGGATTATAGTGGAATGTCATCTTGAATCCTACAGGATTGTACGAGTGTTTGATTGTGCATAGAAAAAACGCAGAATTATTTCAAAGAGGTTTGACTGGATGGGATGTTTCCTATGAAATCTAGTGCAAATGAATCATATGGAAAAATTCCTATGGTTTACAATCCTATGAATCAAACAACCAAGATAGGAAAAATTCCTAAGGATTAGAATCCTCCAAAATTCCTTTGAGAATCCTTTGAATCAAAGAAGCCCTTAATCTATTTTTTGATTCATGGAATTGTGCGTTGTAAAGCATGAAGTAAAAACAAATAATGGCAATTCAACTAGAAAAAATGTTTGGGCAGTTGTGATACAGAAGATTCTAGAACAAAAGAGAACCACTTTGTTTTGAGGTTTGTGCATTATGCTTAAGTTCAACCATGGAGTCTACTAGATTGTACATGTGGCAAAATCCGGTGGGGGGCTAGAAGATGGTGCGAGGGGCCGAGTGGAGGGATACTATGAAGGAATGCACAAGTGCGAGGTCGATATTTAGAGAGATGGGGCGAGAACATGCGCTGTTGCCTGCAGTGGCGGAGCCATGAATAATAGATGAGCTAGGGGGCCAAGCATTACTAATCCTTTACGAGGAGGGTCAATTCATTCTTAACAGCAATTGTCTAATGATCACATTCATATTAGCCTCAATATATAGTGATGTTAGGGGGGGCAGGGCCCTTACTGCCCCGTGTCTTCGCCATTGTGCGCGCGTCTGAGAGATGAAGCGGAAGGCATGGATGATGAGAGGGGGATGTTGGATATATAATTAATGTGGGTGTATTAGCTATATATGTTAATCCTATATAGAGAGGTATAGATTGACCGATGTGGACATGGGAAATAGGGTGAGACCTCACTGGATATATTGATTGATCGGTTTTTGTGGAAAACTATGAAAGACCTAGCTATATACACACACATACATAGAGGAACATTGATCGTTGCGCGTGCACGCGTGAGAGATAAAGAATGCCCGATATGATGGAGAGGGGGATGTGTGTGGGTGTGTGCCTTCATGGGAGACCAACCTGAAGAAAAAGATTGCATGTGTGTGATGGATAATGCCGACTGGTATTGTGTGTGCATGCATGCACGAGAGAAAGTTAGTGGTACAATTATAAAGAGAAGACGACTGTGTGGGTGTAAAAGACTAGGTGAGGTCATAATCAATGTAAAGTTGAATTCAAAAATTTGAATAAGAGATCCTGATGTTTGAAACCCATGCATGCATGAATATAACAGAGATCTGCGCGGTGTGGTTTGGAAACGAGCATGTTGTAATGTATACACATTGAACAAGGTCAGATTGATTTGAATTTGAGATACCGATGGCAGACATCATTTGTCCATGTCGCATCCGTGCATGGACACACTATTCTAATTGGAGATGACGGGTGGCTTTCGCATCACATATCTATATCTATACCCCTATATATATATTATATATTTTTATATTTTGTGCGGGTAACTTTAACTTTGAAACATGGTCGTTGGATGAGTTGAATCCGATGGTCCAAAGATGGCAAATTTGAGCACTACTTGCCGTTGGATATCATCTAGATTCCCCCAGATTTTGCCACATGTATAATCTAGAAGACTCCATGGTTGAACTTAAGCATAATGCAGAAACATAAAAACACAAGCACTTCTTTGTTCTAGAATCTTTTGTATCAGAATTGCCCAAATGTTTTTCTACATGATTTTCCATTATTTGTTTTTACTTTATGTCTTACAATGCACAATTCCATGAATCTTAAAATAGATTAGCTTTCTTATAAAATCTAGATGATTTTGAATGAAATGAACTATAAGAATTAAACAAACATCTATATCATGCATATATCACTCAAAATTTACATGCTATAATGTGGTATTTATTCATAATTTGGTTGCCAAATCTCATGCATGCAATGCACGTGTACCTGACTCTAGTCTAAATGGTGTTTCTGTGTGTGTTGTGCGTGTTGAGGTGCAAATTGTCTTTTTTTGGGGTACACGTTAAGCTTGTTCTCCCGAAATTTCAAGTCGCGCCTTGTTATCCTGAAAATTCAAGCTAGCATTTCTGTCTATCGTGCTGCAAAACTCCCGCCTCTTCAACCCGCGCCTTGTTAGCTGTAGACCTTGAAGTATGTCTAGAGGGGGGTGATTAGACTACTTGACCAATAAAAACTTAACCTTTTCCCAATTTTAGAGTTTGGCAGATTTTAGCTACTTTAGGACAAGTCAAGCAATCATCACACAATTCAAGCAAGCATGCAAAGAGTATATAGGCAGCGGAAATTAAAGCATGCAACTTCCAAGAAAGTGAAGGGAAGGGTTTGGAGGATTCAAACGCAATTGGAGACGCAGATGTTTTGGCGTGGTTCCGATAGGTGGTGCTATCGTACATCCACATTGATGGAGACTTCAAACCACGAAGGGTAACGGCTGCGCGAGTCCACGGAGGGCTCCACCCACGAAGGGTCCACGAAGAAGCAACCTTGTCTATCCCACCATGGCCGTCACCCACGAAGGACTTGTCTCACTAGCGGTAGATCTTCATGAAGTAGGCAATCTCCTTGCCCTTACAAACTCCTTGGTTCAACTCCACAATCTTGTCGGAGGCTCCCAAGTGACACCTAGCCAATCTAGGAGACACCACTCTCCAAGAAGTAACGAATGGTGCGTTGATGATGAACTCCTTGCTCTTGTGCTTCAAATGATAGTCTCCCCAACACTCAACTCTCTCTCAATGGGTTTGGATCTGGTGGAAAGAAGATTTGAGTGGAAAGCGACTTGGGAAGGCTAGAGATCAAGATTCATATGGTAGGAATGGAATATCTTGGCCTCAACACATGAGTAGGTGGTTCTCTCTCAGAAATGGTAAGTTGGAAGTGTAGGTTCGTTCTGATGCTCTCTCCATGAATGAAGAGGAGGTGGAGGGGTATATATAGCCTCCACACAAAATCTAACCATTACACACAATTTACCAAACTCGGTGGGACCGAATTGTTAAACTCGGTCGGACCGATTTAGTAAACCTACTGATCGTTAGTGATTTTCGGTGGGACCGACATGCATCTCGGTGAGACCGATTCGGTTAGGGTTAGGGCATATCGTAATCTCAGTAAGACCGATTACACAAACTCGGTGAGACCGATTTGGTACTAAGCTTTCTAGAGAGTTGGTCAGGTAAACTCGGTGGGACCGATTTGCTCTTTTCGGTGAGACCGAAATGTTACAAAAAGGAAACAGAGAGTTTACATTGCAATCTCGGTGGGACCGATCGCTCACTTCGGTTAGACCGAAACATTACGAAGGGAAACAGAGAGATTGCAACCCCATCTCGGTGAGACCGAGATCCCTATCGGTAAGAGCATTTTGCTTAGGGTTTGTGGCAGTGGCTATGACGTTTGGAATCGGTGGCGCCGGATAGGAAGTTTCGGTGTGACCGATTTTGGCTTTGGGTTTAGGTCATTTGTGGATGTGGTAAAGTAGTTGAGGGTTTTGGAGCATATCACTAAGCACATTGAAGTAAGAGGCTCATTAAGCAACACCTCATCCCTCCTTGATAGTATTGGCTTTTCCTATAGACTCAATGTGATCTTGGATCACTAAAATATAAAATGAAAGAGTCTTGAGCTTTTGAGCTTGAGCCAATCCTTTGTCCTTAGTATTTTGAGGGATCCACTTTCATCATCCATGCCATGCCATTCATTGAGCTTTCCTGAAATGATAGTCTTGGAATAACATTAGCTCAATGAGCTATATGTTGTTATTAATTACCAAAACCACCTAAGGATAGTTGCACTTTCAATCTCCCCCTTTTTGGTAATTGATGACAACATATAAATCAAAGCTTCGACAAATGATAATAAGATTGAATAACATCGTCGCTTTGAGAAGTATGTGATAAGCAAGAGCTCCCCCTAAATTTGCGCATGGGTTAAGATTTGCTTTGGACTGCAAATGCACAATGAATTAGGCTCATGGGTTACTCTTCCATGTCACATACATCTTGGTGGAGCGCTCAAAATAATAAACAATGAATACATGCACTCATCACCAAGCATAGTGAGTGATCACATAAGATAGATAGGATAATATCAAGCATGCATAAGTGTAGCTTATGATCAAACACATGATCATCAATGTCTCACAGGCATAGTATCTCAACCAAAAGCAAACAAAGTTTGAAAAACCACCAAATAAAGCAAGAGAGAATAAAAGAAACACTCTTTCTCGAAGCCTATGATCTATACATTTTTCTCCCCCTTTGGCAACAAGTTACCAAAAAGTTCATAGAAAATGCATAGTGTTAGATTGACTCTCAGGCTTGATCTTATGGTGGTGGTGTCCTGATAGCTCCTTGGATGAAGGCTTCAGTTGAAGTAGAGGGTGCTGGAGGAGTTGGTGCTAGAGCGGGTTGCACTGGAACTGAAGGGGCAGTAGCTGGTGCTGAAGTTGTTGCTCTAGTGTCTCTCACTAGCACTGCAACTGACCTCTGGGCTCTGGGCACTCTAGCAAACACATTGGTGGTAGTCTTGCCCTTCCTCTCCTGCATGTCATCCTGCAGCTGCTCTACAACTGACTGAATCTCAGTTACCTTGACATCTATATCATAGAATTTTTGTTCCATGATTCTCTCCAGGCTCTCCTGGTTTTGAGTTAGGGTGGCCAACCCTTTCTCAATCCTCAGAGTTGATGCTATCAAGTAACCAAGCTGCTCTTGTTTGGTCTTCAAGAAATACTCAGATGCCTCCTCTTGAGTTGGCATCTTGGCAGCCTTCTCCTTCTTTGCCTTCTCCTAAGCTTGGACTGATTTTGGATCATCTTCATTCATGACAACCTCATTGTCCTCAAAGTCTGGATAAATTGGAAAATATTCCTTATCCAACTGATATTTCCCTATGCCCATCTTGGAGTTGATCAATTCTTGAATCTGAGGTGCATATCCACAGCTCCTCTTCTGATCTGATGTAGTCCTTTTGATTATTTCAACTATGAGGCTCATGACTTTGAACTTCTGGGGCACATCAAACACATGCAGCATGTTGATGGCATGTCCTCTGATCATGTTATGGTCACCTGACTTGGGAAACAAAGTATGCCTCAGAATCCAATTGATGGTTGCCAACCCTGACAGCAGAAAGTGAACTGATCCAAACTTGTGAGTCTCTATAGCTTTGTCAGGAATTTCCGTGTACATGTGAGCCATTGAATTGTGTCCCAACTTCTTCTTTGCATATATGTCCAAGTCATCCTCTTCTTCCTTGGGGGCATTGATCAGACTTGCCCATTCTTCAACAGTGGACTGGTACCTTGTACCTTCAGACATCCAAACAATTCTACCATCTGGGTAAAAATATGTTGTGGAGTAGAACTGCATGATAAGCTCATCATTCCAGTTGGTAAACTTCTGTCCAACAAAATCTGCTACCCCACAAGCAATAAAGCTCTCCTCCACTCCAGGGTAGTGCTGCTCATTCTCCCTGATGAATTTCCAGTCAACCCACGTCATATCACAGACTATGGGCTTCTTGTCCAACAGAATGGTCTCATAAAAGTCCTGCTGTTCCTTTGTGTGGAACCTGTAGTCAATAGCAGTCCTCCTTCTTGAAGCATATGGGTCTTCCATCCTCCATAGTCTCAGCCCTGAATCCTTCCTAATCCTCATGTCCTGAGCCACAAGATGGGCATCATTGTGGTCTGGTATCTTGGGCTTGAGCTTTCTAAGGACTTGTCCTTCTTCATCTTCATCTTCTAGAACATTGGGCACTGGGGCCTTGTTCTTCTCAGCAGCTGGAATACTCCTAGTATTCCTCTTCCTTTTCATCAGAATCCCTTATCATTGAGGGCTTTCCAAGGACCTTGGCAGTTGTGGTTCTTGCTCTCTTCTTTTTCTTATCCTGATCACCATCATCCTCTGATTCAATTGTGAACTTCATGGTTGCACCAGTGGGGACCTTCTGAGGTTTTGATGGTGCTTCTTTCTGTGCAGGTGCCTCTTTAGGTTGAGTCTGAGCTGGCACTTGAGTGGAATTCCTGGCTTTGGCATTGGAGTTCTCTTGGCAGGAACTTTCTTCTTCAGATCTCGCTTTGTGCTCTGTGCAGAGCCATACTCTTTCTTGAGCACCACTTTCTTGGAAGTGGCCTCATCCTCCTCAGCTTTGTAATCCTCATCCTCTGAGTCTGAGGTTCTCTTCCTCCTTTGCCTGGTTGCAGCCTTAGGCAAATTGCTAGGAGTGCTTCTGCTCCCATCATCTGAAGTTGAGGGACTAGTGCCCTCACTCAAGTCCATCTGCTCTTCAGACCTGTTGTGGCAGTCACTCTAATCAAACATACTGCAAAAGCTGAATGCTGACCCTGTGAAGAGTTATAGATGAGAATCACAAAATGCAGAGTTTTTTCAAAAAGAATGATTCAAAAGTTCAGTTTTAGTTTTCCACAGAAAGCATTTCGGATCAACCGATTTTCAAACTCGGTGATACCGAAACAGTTTTGGAACCTAAACTGATGATCTCGGTTGGACCGAGTTTTAGTTCGGTGCCACCGAGACTGCTAGGGTTTCACAGAATCTTCAAATCGGTCACACCGATTAGTAATTCTCGGTCAGACCGAGAGTCACTAGTGCAATGGCATATGCCAAATACGTGTGACCGAGTTTTTCAACTCGGTGGGTCCAAGATGGTTTCGGCGGAAACCTAACCCTAAAAATTTGAATCGCATCTAAACTATGGACTATTTTGGTTGGATAGAAGAATATCAATTGTGGCAAGAATCAATATGAAAACAATGTGCTAGGAATCAGACGTGGATAGCACAAAATCAAGTCCATACCCTAACTTGGCGGTGGACTTGCTACGGCGGCAACGGCGGGAACGAATTCCGTTGACGGTGACGAAGACCAGCGACAGGAGGCTGCTGGCGGTGAGGAGACCACAATGGCAGAGCGAGCTATTGCGGGGGTGAAGGGTTTCAGAGAAATTTCCAAACTTTTGCCCGTGGCTATATATAGCCCGACCCTGTCGGTGTGACCGAGTGGAACAACTCGGTGGCACCGAGATGCATAACTGTGTTCAGTTACAGCAAATCGGTGAGACCGAAAAGTTCAAATCGGTTGCACCGAGATTGAAAACTCATATCAACTTGGTGATCTCGGTAGGACCGAAATGGAAGAATCGGTCTGACCGAGAATCACAAAGAGGTTTTGGAAGTTTAAGTCTATGACGAATCGGGGACTCCGAGTGCTCCTCACACAGGGTGGTTCGAATCTGACTTGATCAAATTTTGTGATGTAGCATGAATAGAGTTTGAGATGAGAAAAGCATAGATAGATAAAGAAGGTTCTTAGGCATCCTTGTCCATCCACTTGGCACAAAGAAAAGAATCCAAACAATCAAAACAACAAGTGGATGTCCTTGGATGAGTAAAATATGCACCAACATGCTCACACAATAAGATAGCAAATGAAATATGTGGCAAAGGATGCACAACCAATTCTAGCATCTATCAAACAATTGGCGATGACTAAGTCATCTATATATGAGTATATTGACTTAGGAGTCAAATGAGAACATTTGATCATAGGTCATACTCATCGTTTAAGCTCAAGTGGGGTTACCACTTTTACATAATGCATTAATGTGTTTACACCATTGCTTTGACTCAATTCTTAGAGTTAAGCTCCCCCTAGATGTGAGATCCCCCGTTAGAGGGATGAACTAACCTTGGGTTTTGTCGATGATGACTTCATGTAGGTGTTGAAGACGTAGATGCTCAATGTTGATGTAGATCATTTGGAGCAGTCCTTTGGAGTGAATTGCACTTTCAACTTACCTACATGGGTTACTCCCACAAGGAACAAACAGGAATATCCATAGACATAGAGTGATGCACATACAAGATGATGTCCATGAATTCATTAGGTTACCTTGTCCCTTGCCTTTCCAACATGAGGGTTTGTGACTCCTTGAACTAGTGCAAGATGTGGAAGTTGATTGTACTTGTTCCTGCCAAAATGATATGAGTGAAGAATGTTGGGGGAGTCACCCTCAAGAACTCTCTAGTTCTTCTTCTTCGGGATCCACATCATCTTGATGGGAATCCTTGGAGTTGTAGTTGTACTAGATGAAGTAGAACTTGACGTAGTCTTGGGGACCCATTTGAACGAGGCTTTAGGTGCTTCTTCAAATGCATCAATCTCTTCTTGAAGCTTGTCCTTGCCTTTGTTCTTGTGGTCTTGTGGTGGAAGATCATCTTGAGCTTGTGTTCCCTTGAAGGAAGTAGAATCATACTTCTCTTGTTGGGGAACAAACTTCGTCTTGGGGTATTGATCTTCTTCCCACTCAACTCCATTGGCATTGAACTTTCGTTCAAAACCAACACCTTGATTCTTCCGGTGCCTTCCTTGCTTGCGTACAATTTCCTCGAATTGCTTACTCCCGGCAAGGCTCTTGTAAACACCTTTCTCTATAATTCCCTTCAATAAGCTATTTTCTTGCTCAAGTGTAACTTGGCTAAGAGAATCATTAGTGGAATCATGAGAACTACTAGAAGCAACAATATTGGATTTGACATTATTATTGTTACTACTAGAGGAAGTATCTTTCTTGTACTTGTTACTAGACTTGACTTGAGGCATGTAAGTAGATAAGAGTAAACGCTTGGCAATGTAAGAAGAACTTTTCTTGCGAAGATCATCATTGATTGCTTTTAAGAACTCATGCTCTTGCTCAAGATTGAGCTTTTCAAAGCGTAACTTCTCATGAGCCTTAAAAGTTCTCGATGATCTTCGTAGATAGTTTCATGAGCTAACTTAAGAGAGTTTAATTCTTTAGTTAGAAGCTCGATCTTCTCCTTATCATTGTCATTCGTTTTAGCATGATTAGCATGATTAATTGACATTTCATCATAGTATTCATCACTAGAGTAGTCAACAAGTAAATCATCATCCACAAGTAAGTCATCTTCATCACTATTGAAATCAACATACTCGGGATGTGTTACCTTTGGACCTTTGGCCATGAAGCATCTTCAAACACCTTCATTTGGTGAATCAAATATGTCGTAGCAGTTGGTTGACACAAGTGCTAGACCGGCAACACCTTCATCTTGAGTATATTCGGAGTCGGAGTGATAGCTTCTCTCGGAGTGATAGTCGGAGTCGGAGCCGGATACCCATTCACCAAGATGAGCTTGATGTCTTCGTTTTGTGTAGCTCCTTGATGACTTGTCCTTCCTTTCCGAAACCTTGCTTCTCCGTGAGGGTCTTCATTCATAACGATCATCTCTACTCCTCCTCTCTCTTGGTGGTGATTCTTCTCTTTTGCTCCTACTCTTGTAGAATTTGTTGAAGTTCTTCACCATTAAGCTCAATTCTTCATTGAAGGTTTGTTTCTCACTTGATGATGTGGGGGCTTCACTTGAGGCTTTGTAGGCACCACTTGACTTGTTGTGAAGTTCCTCCTTATCCTTGAGTGACATCTCATGAGCAACAATCCTTCCAATGACTTCCGTTGGCTTGAGATCTTTGTAGTTTGGCATCATTTGAATCAATGTGCACACGGCATCATACTTTCCATCCAAAGCTCTTAAGATCTTCTTGATGATGAATTTGTCGGTCATCTCTTCACTCCCTAAGCCAGCAATCTCATTTGTGATAAGAGCAAGCCTAGAGTACATTTCAGCGACACATTCACCATCCTTCATTTTGAACTTGTCAAGCTGACTTTGCAGCACATCCAACTTGGATTCCTTGACGGACTCGGTACCTTCATGCATATCAATCAAAGTATCCCAAATTTCCTTTTGCATTCTCAAGACGGCTGATTTTGTTGAATTCTTCGGGGCACAGTCCGTTGAAGATGATATCACAAGCTTGAGCGTTGTATTCCAGCATCTTCAATTCTTCCGCAATAGCTTCACGGTTCGGTTCTCTCCCATCGAAAAATTCACCTTGCAAGCCAATACAAATAATTGCCCAAACGGCGGGGTTATGTCCAAGAATATGCAGTTTCATCTTATGCTTCCAACTAGAAAAATTAGTACCATCAAAGTAAGGACCTCTACGGTGATAATTTCCCTCGCTAGACGCCATACTCTCCTAGGTTGTGAAACCAAGGCTATGACCACCAAAAGCTATGGAAATGAAAGCAAATGGAGACCAAGGCTCTGATACCACTTGTAGGACCTTGAAGTATGTCTAGGGGGGGTGATTAGACTACTTGACCAATAAAAACTTAACCTTTTCCAAATTTTAGATTTTGGCAGATTTTAGCTACTTTAGGACAAGTCAAGCAATCATCACACAATTCAAGCAAGCATGCAAAGAGTATATAGGCAGCGAAATTAAAGCATGCAACTTGCAAGAAAGTAAAGGGAAGGTTTTGGATGATTCAAACGCAGTTGGAGACACAGATGTTTTTGGCGTGGTTCCGATAGGTGGTGCTATCGTACATCCACGTTGATGGAGACTTCAACCCACGAAGGGTAACGGCTACGCGAGTCCATGGAGGGCTCCACCCATGAAGGGTCCATGAAGAAGCAACCTTGTCTATCCCACCATGGTAGTCGCCCACGAAAGACTTGCCTCACTAGCGGTAGATCTTCATGAAGTAGGCGATCTCCATGCCCTTACAAACTTGTTGGTTCAACTCCACAATCTTGTCGGAGGCTCCCAAGTGACACCTAGCCAATCTAGGAGACACCACTCTCCAAGAAGTAACAAATGGTGCATTGATGATGAACTCCTTGCTCTTGTGCTTCAAATGATAGTCTCCCCAACACTCAACTCTCTCTCAATGGGTTTGGATCTGGTGGAAAGAAGATTTGAGTGGAAAGCAACTTGGGAAGGCTAGAGATCAAGATTCATAAAGTAGGAATGGAATATCTTGGCCTCAACACATGAGTAGGTGGTTCTCTCTCAGAAATGGTAAGTTGGAAGTGTAGGTTCGTTCTGATGCTCTCTCCATGAATGAAGAGGAGGTGGAGGGGTATATATAGCCTCCACACAAAATCTAACCATTACACACAATTTACCAAACTCGGTGGGACCGAATTGTTAAACTCGGTCGGACCGATTTAGTAAACCTACTGATCGTTAGTGATTTTCGGTGGGACCGACATGCATCTCGGTGAGACCGATTCGGTTAGGGTTAGGGCATATCGTAATCTCAGTAAGACCGATTACACAAACTCGGTGAGACCGATTTGGTACTAAGCTTTCTAGAGAGTTGGTCAGGTAAACTCGGTGGGACCGATTTGCTCTTTTCGGTGAGACCGAAATGTTACAAAAAGGAAACAGAGAGTTTACATTGCAATCTCGGTGGGACCGATCGCTCACTTCGGTTAGACCGAAACATTACGAAGGGAAACAGAGAGATTGCAACCCCATCTCGGTGAGACCGAGATCCCTATCGGTAAGAGCATTTTGCTTAGGGTTTGTGGCAGTGGCTATGACGTTTGGAATCGGTGGCGCCGGATAGGAAGTTTCGGTGTGACCGATTTTGGCTTTGGGTTTAGGTCATTTGTGGATGTGGTAAAGTAGTTGAGGGTTTTGGAGCATATCACTAAGCACATTGAAGTAAGAGGCTCATTAAGCAACACCTCATCCCTCCTTGATAGTATTGGCTTTTCCTATAGACTCAATGTGATCTTGGATCACTAAAATATAAAATGAAAGAGTCTTGAGCTTTTGAGCTTGAGCCAATCCTTTGTCCTTAGTATTTTGAGGGATCCACTTTCATCATCCATGCCATGCCATTCATTGAGCTTTCCTGAAATGATAGTCTTGGAATAACATTAGCTCAATGAGCTATATGTTGTTATTAATTACCAAAACCACCTAGGGATAGTTGCACTTTCATTAGCCCGAAATATTTAAGATATATCTTATCTTGTTCTGCTCTCACAACTCCGTCCATCTCAACCCGCGCCTTGCTATTCTGAAATTACAACGCACACGAAAACTCCCACCTCCTATGAAATCCCGACACACGAAATGCCCATGGTACCCCTGAACCGAAAGAACCGCCTCAAATCGGTGGGGGTACTTTCGTAACATACCACACATTTTCGAGAAGCGCGTCCCTAAGCCATGGTTCCCCACTGCCATCCCATCCGCCCACCCATTCATACACCGAGGCCGCGAAAACCCACGATGAAGCCCCACACCCTGCTACGTCTACCACCCAGCCGGAGCCTCTTCCCCGACGAGGTCATCCACAGCAACACCTCGACGTCCCTTATCCACCGTACCGGATGAGGATCCGTTGTCGATCTCGTCGTCCCGCCGGTTCAGCCACCCCGTCCTCCACCTCCAAGGAGCTGCCCCGATGTTCCCCTTGTCTTTCGCACCACCTCCATTCCCACACCGCCGTCTTCACCTACACCACTGGAAGAGCATCATCATCACCGTTTCCTCGGATGGAGCTGCATCCTAATCAGCGCCACCAAAGAGGTTGTACACTAATCGCCACATTTTCTTCTTCATTCGATCTCACGGTGCAGCCGGTGCTTGGTCCTGAGCCGACACGGCGCGCCTCCATCCACGGCGGCGTCGCCGGCCACTTCCTCCACGACGTCGCTCCCTCGGCGGCGATGTCCACATCAGTAGGAGCTGCAGTTGCTTTAGCTCTCGCTCGCGCTGCTGCTATGCTCTTGCTCTTGGTCCCCTGCCTGGTCTGCTCTTGCTATTGCTCTTGCTCGCGCTGCTGCTCTCGCTCTTGCTCTTGCTTGCGATGCTGCTCCAATTTAGCTACACTTCAGTCGACTGAATTGACTTTTGGGTCAGTCGATTTTCAGGGGGTGGGGGGTGGCAGGGGGGGGGGGCTCTCCGGGGTGAAGGAAGAACCAGCTGCAGCGGGGAGGGGGCTCGCCAAAGAGGTACCCCACTATCTATCTTAGGGTTCAGGGTGGAGGCGGTGGTCGCAGGCGGTGGCGGGGCGTTGGCGGGGCGGTGGCATGGGGATCGCGGGAGAAAAAGCTTGGCACGAGGGGGCCTAGAGGTATGGCCGGGGCGATGGCGGACCAGCGGTGGGGAGTGTTTTCGGGGCGGGCGGGGCGGCACACCGCCGGCTGCGGGCGGCTGGGGGCTGCTGTTTGGCCTGTGGAGGTTGAAGATGAACTGCAGGCCCTTGATTTCGTATCCAACAGCTGCAAAATCGAATGACAAGAGATGAAAAAGTCAGTCGACAACGTGTAGCCTCACCTTGCTAGTGCTTTCAGTTTCGACAGCAAAATTCAGTTTCGACAGGAAAATTCAGTTTCGATAGTTAAGTTCAGTTTTGACAGTTAAGTTCAGTTTCAACAGTTAAATTAAGTTTTGACAATTAAGTTCGGAGATGAGCTGCTCGTGTATTTTACATCTAGCACTTTGTGGTTATGTATTTTACGTCATGTATTGGAGATGCTATTAGAATTCCTCTCAGGTTAACATTGTGTCTCTTGTCCTGCTTCAGCCTCGGCGTCGTACAACTCACCGGAGCTGCTCCAACGACAAAACCCTCCATCACAGCGAAGGAGTACCTCGAGCTCCATCTCCAGACGCCGAAGATCTTCTTCCCCTCCTCCGACAGCCAAGTCAGCCGGAGCATCCTCACCGGCCAACCCAATCACGCTGAGATCGACATGGATTCGCCAAAGAGGTTGTACACTTGTTGCATCTCTTTTTTACTCTACATGTTATATATATTGTCCACCGAGCACCCGTAGTAACGGGAAATACGATTATTTTATCCTATTATATGACAAGCAGTGAGGTACCAGGCAACTTAGCTATCCGTGATGGACTCTCTTGAACACCATCATTATTTATCTCTGCGCATTTGAGGTGTGAATTTGTTGATGGGCCTGGGAGTTGAGCTAGTATGGCATGTGGCCTGGGTCCAAAGTAATAGAAGTACCACAAAAACATTTTTTAGTGTAGGATTTTCCTTGCTCAAGCCTGCCTACTAGAATCGCCAGTGCTTGAAAGGAAAAGTGAATGAAAAACATAGGAATAGGAAAGTTTCCTATGGTACTACTTTTCATGAATGTGGTGCAAAGGAATGGAGCAAACGAAAACTGTAAGATTTGTTCCTTTAGTGTCTCCTTGAAAGAAAACCTGTAGGAATTCTAATTTCCACTTGTCCTCCTTTTCATATTCCTATTCATCAAGCACAAGACTAAGAGATAGTAGCATAATACCATTATAACTGTACATTTTCTTTTGGTTTGACTTAATCTCACCATGCTTTTTTGCATCTTGTGATCTTCCAATTGTTGTGAATAAAACACCAGATTGGTAGAAATCCTGCGTTTTTAAATTCTCTATTTTGCACGTGCATTCCTATCCTATTCCTATCTATTTCCTATCCCTGCATTGTTAGAATCCTCAAATTCAAACAAGCCCTTACTCAATTACTTCTGTTACAGATATGTGTCAAAGAAAACCTTGTGTGGTTTGTCCTGCTCCTGCGGCGCTGTGTTCCACCCCAGCTCTCTTTCGCCACCTTAGATCTTCTTCCCCGCTGCCGGCAGCCATGACAACTGCATTACCATCATCAACTGAGCAGATGACCTTGAGGACTACACGGGTCTATAAGAGAGGTCGCACTCTTTCGTGTCTGCTTATGTTATCTGTCGCTTAATATGATGACATGCTACATTATCATCGTGTTCACCTATTAGACTCCAAGTCAGGTCCAAAGTAATGCTGAAACTTGAGTTTTTAAATGGTTGTGGGGTACATATTGGGGCAGCAATCAGTACTATCTATCTACTATCTGGTTAATTTCGGGTGTCTACTATGAGTTTCATGTTGGGTGTAAACAAACATTAAAGGGGCGATTATCTGTATTTTTTAACTAAAGCTACTATCTGCCTGCTATCATTGGCTTTGGGTCTATCCACAGTTTGCTACCATCACTCTGGATTTGTGCATGCACTCCTTACATAATCTCACTATGTTTTTTCCTATGCATGCCAGTTATTGTACACAATGGAACTGATCATGTACAACAAAAGAGACAAGCCTTGCGTGGCAATAAAATTTCATGAAGACGTTGCTTCATGGTGGGCGCAAAGGCAGCTCCCCCTCCACCCATTTCGGATCATAATCAAGAGGAAGATAACTATTCTAAGGGGGATTCAGAAGGAGAAGACCACTCCTATTTACCCCATGAGGTCTTCGCTCTAACTTGGCATGCTGATGTTGGTAATATCATGCATATGGTGCCTTGAATTGCTTACTGTATACATTAAAGAAGTCATATGCTTAGTTTAGACATGCTTTGTGTCAACGCCATCTGTTTAGTTTCTTTATCATATATTTGAATCATGCAATGCCATCTTGTTTAGCCAGGCATCATATATGTGAATTTTGTAATGCCACCCTGGTTAGCCAGTCATCTTATATGTGAATTATATCATGCCATCATTTTTTAATTATGTGTTAAATTTGTCAACAATTTTAGTACATTCAATTACTCTTCCTGTGCCTCAGCCATTCGGCACAGTCATGGAAAAATCTGGAGTGGAAACAAGGTCTTCAGTGAAAACAATGCTATCTGACGAAGCGCATGTCTTGCTAGTTACCGACAGCTCCTCAGAGGAGGATTCAGAGACAGATGACCAGTCATATTCCCCCTCCCCCCAGGTTCATCGCACCAGCTCAACAACACCTCTCGCGAGGCTGTTCATCATTTGTACCGTTCATCATCAGCCCCTGAGGCAATCCACCACACCACACACTGGAGTATGGTATTACACCACAACGGTGGCCCCAACCAGTATAAATCTTGTGTCCCTCATGTTGTCCAACGTTTTAGCTTAGATTCTCGCGAGGCGATCAGATGTGAATCGGTAGTGGGAAGATCTTCGTGCGCACCCCAGAGTTTGAACCTTAAGGATCTGCCGGAACCCAACACCCGACATTTGGCCAGCCAGGTAGGGGTGCACCGGAATCTTTCTTCCACTGTTTCGCGCCGATCTTCCGTCGTGTCCATGGCAGACGCTCGCCGGGCTCGAGCCGAGCATCGGGCAGCTCTTGCCGCCCGCGTCGCCCAGACGGCTCCTGTCGGTGGGTGTCCCCGTCGTTCCCCATCACCTGCCGCCAACACCGCCACCGGCCCGGCAGGGAACGAGCAGCAGGCATCGTTGCTGCATCCTTCAGTGCGGCGGGAAGGCCGCACCGCCACCCAGTCGCTGACTCCAGCTGGTTTGTCGTCCCACGCCCGTCGCGCCCCCACGGAAGCACATGCCGCGTTGCTCTTGGCGCGTGAGCTCCTGCACTACCGTCCCGTCGACGACCTCTATGAGGAGTGGCTCGCTCGCAAAACCGAGATCGTCAGCGCCGCAGGGGGCTCCACTGCACCGTACCTCTCGCTACCTCGCCCTCCGTCCTATGCAGGAGGCGCAGATCAGGAGGTGCCTCCGCCATCTCCTCCCCAAGAAGGCGCCCTGGCTCCAAGGCATGCGGCCCCAGGACGAGATCCACCACGTCCAGTGCCGCACGACAAGAAAGGAGCTACCAAGAAATCCCTCGTCCCCAAGAAGGTGCTCATGTGGTCCCGGCACCGGTGCGCCTTGACTGCATCCCTGCGGCAGCACATCAAGACCCTGCGCTGCTCCAGGCAGCGGCGTGCGGGAACCCACAGGAGCAAGCCCCGCATCAGCCGAGAGCTCCGGTGGCCACCGCGGGCTGCCGTGCCTTCACCACCGTGCTATGTAGTGTTGCCTGGCCAGGCAAGTTCAAACCTGACCTGCCTCCTCGCTACAACGGTAGTACCGACCCCGCGGAGTTCCTACAGCTCTACGAGCTGGGCATCGAAGCCGCCAACGGGGACGAAAAGGTCATGGCGAACTGGTTTCCCATGGCACTCAAGGACGGCGCCAGCACCTGGCTCCTGAACCTGCCTCCTGGCACGATCTCCTCCTGGGACGAGATGCGCACTCGCTTCATCGCCAACTTCCAGGGCACTCGCGACCGACTGCCGGCCGTGGGTGACCCACGCCGCATCAAGCAGCAACCCGGAGAAACCTTGTAGAAGTACATCCAGCGCTTCAAGAGAGCTTGCCTCAAGATTCCCAGGGTGACCGAGGAGGCAATCATCTCGGAGTTCTCTGATTGCGTCCGCGATGTCAAGATGAAGGAAGAGCTGGCGATCCACGAAGATCTGTGTACGTCTCTGGAGCTGTTCAACCTGGCGACCAAGTGCGCAAGGGATGAGGAGGGTTGCCTCTCCCTTCTCGAGCTCCCAGCAGCAGACCTAGAAGAGAAGAAAGCCAAGGCCAAAGATGTGAAGCGCAAGGGAGCATCTGTGCTCGCAGCGGAGCCGGACATGAAGCGTGACAGGGACCAGCCGGAGTCGTCCAAGGGCAGCCGGTACTGTGTGTACCACGATCTCCATACCCACAACACCAACGAATGCCAAGAGGTCAGGGCCGTGCAAGAAGGCCGTGTTGGTCGACGCCCCGAGCACAACGATCGGGGCTACGGCCGAGGCGGAGCAAGAGGTGGAGGACGATGGGACAACCGTGGCCATCGCCAAGGGTGGCGTGACTGGACTCGCGAGGACCGCTGGCAGGACCAGCCTGGCCAGGGGGCTTGGAAGGATCAACCTCATGAGGATCGCCCGCAAAGCAATGCAGGACTTCCTCCTCTGCCACCACCACAAAGAAGGAATGGAGACCATCATCAGGACGAGGGAGCTGGGGGCTTCCAGGAGCCGCGTGCAATTGCTTGCATCTTCGGCGGCGCTCAGGCCCCAGCCTCTCAGCTCATCTTCAAGCAGTTTGCTCGCAAGGTGAATGCAATCCTTCCCAAGCTTGAGGCCACGCGCCCTTTCAGGTGGTCTGCGTGCGCCATCACGTTCAGCTCAGCGGATCAGCTCAAGTGCATGGCAACGGCCAGTGTCCTCCCGATGCTCTGCTCCCCAGTCATCAGCAATCTGCAAGTTACCAGGACCCTCATCCACGGAGGAGCAGGGCACAACATCCTGTCCGTCGACACATTCAACAATCTTCAAGTGCCATATGATCAACTTCAACCAACTAAGCCTTTCTCAGGAGTCACTGATGGTTCCACTGTCCCGATAGGGCAGGTACGCCTCCCTGTCACCTTTGGACAGCGCAAGAACTATCGTACCGAGCTCATTGACTTCGATGTCGCCCACATTCACCTGCCATATAATGCCATCCTCGGGTATCCTGCCCTGGCCAAGTTCATGGCAGTGACTCACCATGGCTACAACGTCCTCAAGATGCCAGGAAGTGGCGGGGTCATCACGGTCCCCTATGAAGAGAAGGATGCGGTGTGCTCTCTCGAGCGCTCCTTTCAAGCCGCGTCAATCGAGGACCCAAACAGCAAGAGTGGAAACCTTCCTGAAGCAACCCCCAAGAAGAAGAAGATGTCACCTGGCTCAAGGCCTCAGGAGGCAGGAACCTCCGGAGGCGCCACATCCGGACACGCGCCCATCCAAGGGGCGCCACCCTCCATCGCATAGGGAGTCGCGCCCGGCGCCCTCCTCGGGCAAGGCTCGAGGGCTCTCTCTTGGGGAGCCACTAACTTTGCCAAGATCACGAGTGAGGCGCTCGGGCACCACTTGGAGGCGTGCTTCGAGACACGTTTGCCTCAGGAAGGCGTAAGGCAAGTAGGTCCCAACCCTCAGGAGTTCATCACCAAGGCCGCTCAAGAGTTGCCGGAAGCAAGGGTCATGCGTGGCAGCCGCCGCCTGCCCAGCATAGCTCCCCATCCAGGCGAGGATGATGGGCTGCACATCTGCATCGACTACGCAGGGCTCAATCGAGTCGCGTCTCAGGAGTGCTTCTGGCCTTTGTGCGTGGGGCGTTGCGAGGGTCCACCACACAGCTATGTTTGCATGCCCTTCAGCCTATAGAACACGGCTACTGCTCACCAGCGC
This sequence comes from Triticum timopheevii, assembly GCA_963921465.1. NCBI lineage: Eukaryota > Viridiplantae > Streptophyta > Magnoliopsida > Poales > Poaceae > Triticum > Triticum timopheevii. The sequence continues at coordinate 364,000,910 of OY997262.1, forward strand.
TTTATGAGAAGCATTCTAGAAGCTTAGGTGACCAAGCATCACGCGCTCCTGGAGGAAACGGAGATGGACCTCGCCGAGCCACACGGACCTCACAAGCCTCCCGAGGCTCGGAGCCCCTGGGGCTCGTGAGGATTGGCTTCTTCATCATGCACCGTCAGCTGCTCCGACACTCGCTCTGCAGTGGTATCAGGTGACTTCTTTCAAGTTTCATTTCAGCTGGGAGTGCCCTCAGGGCTGCATCATTCCCAGGTCACGTGGGTCTGTCCCCGCGGCATGTATCAGTTTTGCTTTTGTTTTCAGCTTACCTTGTTGGGGGTGCCCCTCGGGCTGCATCATCCCCAAGTCGCTTGGGCCTGACCCAGCGGCGTGTGCCTTTCTCTGCATCTATCTAAGTGATTTGCTTCTTCATGCTTAACCTGCTTAGGATTATCGTCCGTTGCCTACCACAGGCCTCTCCTCTCTCATGCGAAGCGCTTGCACGTTAAAAGGGGGGCACCAGAGCATCGTGACTCAGAAGCTCTTACTAGCTCTCCAGCCCGCATCCCTGGCCTTGTTCACGGCATCGCGACCTGGCATACTAGTGGCGGCTGAGATCGCTCGAGGGCTGGGACCTGAGGACGTAGAGCATTTGCATTTTAACCACCTTGCAGGAACGTACCATCGACAAAGGCCCAGAGCTAGGCGCAACCCGCCTCGAGGTAGGGCCCCGTGAGTCCCACGCTGGCTCACGGTGCCTAGATACACCTCTCATAGCCCTACCGTGCCTGCCACATGTAAGGCGGGGCTGTACACGCCCCGGGGGCTCCTCCCGGAGGGGAACCCCCTTCCCACGTACCCGTGGAAGCACCATGCTCCGCGCTGGCTGAGGACATTGCCGAGGAGCGGCTATGCCCGTACACATACGGAAGCGCTATGCTCCGCGCTGGTGATAAACAACTGAGGGTAGCCGACGGCTGTATCAACCTTAGGGAGCCCAGAGCTCAGTGTCTGGCCTCGTCGCAAAGCCTCCCCTCGGGAGTGCTGCGCGAGGGGGCTGGGCACTGGGGCTGCGGCCGGGCCACGCCCGGGCCACGCCCAAGCACCCGCCACCCAGCCAGGTCCCTTGGACCTGGTCGTCGCACGCCCCTCCCCAAGTGGAGCCAAGGTATGAAGACCCGTTTGAGCATCAAGGGGGACTCCTGAGCATCGCGACTCAGGAGCCTAACTGGTCACGTAGCCCTTCACCCCTTAGTTCCAAAAGTCTAACGGCGATTGAGGTATGCGCGGGGCCGGGGCCTTTTGAAATAGAACGACAAATCCTCTCTTCCACCCCCTCCCTATTTGTTGTTTGCGCGTCAATGGGGACTCTTGAGCATCGCGACTTAGGAGCCTAACTTGTCATGTAGCCCCTCACTCCTTAGTCCCGTCCTGGCGATCTGGTCGGGGCTAACGGCGGCTAAGGTACACGCGGGGCCGGGCCCTACCGACGTAGAACACAAGCAAATAGGAAGGAAAACGCAAAATCTAACAAATCCAGAGGCATAGATTGTTCTCACAATACCAGACACAAATTTAAACGCCTCCACGAGGCATGGTGCAAGTTGTAGCAGTAAAAGCAAGAAAAAGGCTGCGAGAAGATCACCCCTGGGCCGCGCCACCGCTCGTGGTGGAGTCGCGCTTGTCAGCCCTGCTCCCTGGAGCTGCGGAGCCGGCAGCGCCTCGCTTGGGCGCGGTGTTGAAGGAGCGGAACTTTGACAGCAAGGCCTCCGCACGACCCTTGACGGCTTCGGCAGTAGCGGTTGTCGGCGTTCTGGGAACGGGGGTCCCCAGACTTGCCTGCCTGCGGCATGCGGCGTGGCTCAAGTGGGAGCCCAGTGCAGCCCAGCTTCATCAGCTTAAGTTCAAGACCCTCGCGAGGGGCCAAGCCTCGCGGGTCGGACGACAGGAAGCTTCCTCAGGAGCAGCCTCATCAGGCAGGCTCGCAAGGAGGCAGATAGATCAAGGCAAGGGCACCTCGCGAGGAGCCTGTGACGCTAGCCATGACGATCGAGACCAGGCGGGCGCCGGCCTGCACAGTGTCCTTGTTTCCCCTTTGGTGCAAAGGGGGCAAGCACAGGCCAAGGCATCAAGCAAAGGTTACCATTTCGGTGCAACAAGACCAAGACCAGTAGAACTGCAGGATGGAGGTCATCGTGGAGCCCAGGACGGCGTCACCGCCAGAGTCTTTGGCAGTTGAAGACCAACTTTAGTCAGGGTAAGTGTACTAGATGTTCCCCTTCAAAATGGCCAATGGTTGGCGCCCTTTCTGCTCATTATTTGGGAAGAGGCCCAGGGCCTCTCTCTATAAATAGAGCTAGCCACCACAGGGCAAAGGGGACGGATCAATCAGAAAGAGAGAGAGAGAAGCGATTGAACTCACCCAAGCAGTTCATTGCACCAGCACAAGAACAGCCCCTCGCGAGGCTGTTCCCCTTTGTATTGTTCATCATCAGCCCCTCAGGCAATCAACACCACACACTGGAGTAGGGTATTACACCACAATGGTGGCCTGAACCAGTATAAACCTCGTGTCCCTTGTGTGTTCTTATTTCTAGCTTAGATTCCTTGCGAGCCTTCGAGACGTGAGCTAGTAGGGGAAAGATCTCCGCACGCACCCCAGAGTTCGAACCTCAAGGGTCTGCCAGAAACCGAAATCTGACATTTGGCGCGCCAGGTAGGGGTGCGCCGGAATCTTTCTTCTGTCGTTTCGCGTCGATCTTCCGTCGTGTCCATGGCTGACGCTCGTTGGGCTCGCGTCGAGCGTCGAGCTGCTCTCGCCACCCGCGTCGCCTAGATGGCGTCCGTCGGCGGACGCCCCCATCATTCCCCATCGCCAGCCGCCAACGCCACCACCGGCCCGGCGGGTAACGAGCAGCAGGCCTCGTCCCTGCATCCTTCGGTGCAGCGGGAAGGCCGCACCGCCACCCCGTCGCTGACCCCAGCCGGTTCGTCGTCCCACACCCATCGCGCCCCCACGGACGCGCACGCTGCACTGCTCCTGGCGCGTGAGCTCCTGCACTACCGTCCGGTCAACGACCTCTACGAGGACTAGCTCGCCTGCATCACCGAGCTCGTCAGCGCCGCAGGGGGCTCTCGTATGCCCTCTCTCTCGCTGCCTCGCCCTCCATCCTGCGCGGGAGGCATGGATCAAGAGGTGCCTCCGCCACCTCCTCCCCAAGAAGGCACCCAGGCTCCAAGGCGCGCGGTCCCAGGACGAGACCCTCCACGTCTGGCGCCCGCGCAACAAGAAAGGAGCTGCCAAGAAATCCCTCGCCCCCAAGAAGGTACCCGCATGCTCCCAGCACCGGTTCGCCATGACCACATCCCTGCACCGCCACATCAAGACCCCACGCTGCTCCAGGCAGCGGTCCGCGGGATTCCCCAGGAGCAAGCCCCGCATCAGCGGAGAGCTCCGGTGGCCACTGCAGGCTGCCGCGCCTTCACCCCCGAGCTATGTAGTGTCGCATGGCCGGGCATGTTCAAGCCTGACCTGCCCCCTCGCTACGACGGCACTGCACACCACGCGGATTTCCTACATCTCTACGAGCTGGGCATCGAAGTCGCCAACGAGGACGAAAAGGTCATGGCGAATTGGTTTCCCATGGCGCTCAAGGACGGTGCCCGAACCTGGCTCCTGGCATGATCTCCTCCTGGGACAAGATGCGCACTCGCTTCATCGCCAACTTCCAAGGCACTCGCGACCGGCCCCCGGCCATGAGTGACCTGCGCCGCATCAAGCAACAGCCAGGAGAGACCCTGCAGAAGTACATCCAGCACTTCAACAATGCTTGCCTCAAGATCCCCAGGGTGACTGAGGAAGCCATCATCTCAGCCTTCTCCGATGGCGTGCGTGACATCAAGATGAAAGAGGAGCTAGCAATCCATGAAGAACTGTGCACATCCCTGGAGCTGTTCAACTTGGCGACCAAGTGCGCCAGGGCTGAGGAAGGGCGCCTCTCCCTCCTCTAGCTGCCGGCTGCCGATCCAGTAGAGAAGAATCCCAAGGTTAAGGACGTGAAGTGCAAGGGGGCTGCTGTGCTCGCAGCGGAGCCAGACACCAAGCGAGGCAGGGATCAGCCTAATTTATCCAAGGGCAGCCGGTACTGCATGTACCACGACCTCCACACCCACAACACCAACGAATGCCAAGAGCTCAGGGCCATGCGACATGGGCGTATCGGCCGATGCCCCGACCGCAACGATCGGGGCTACTGCTGAGGAGGAGGAAGAGGTGGAGGACGATGGGAAGACCGTGGCCCTCGCCAAGGGTGGCGGGACCGACCTCGCGAGGACCGTTGGCAGGACCAGCCTCATGAGGGAGGTTGGAGTGATCAGCCTCGTGAGGACCGCCCTCAACGCAACACAGGCCTCCCTCCTCTGCCACCACCGCCGAGGAGGAATGAAGACTAGCATCAGGACGAGGGGGCTGGGGGCTTCTAGGAGCCTCGCGCAATCGCTTGAATCCTAGGCGGCACCCATGCCCCAGCCTCACAGCGCATCTTCAAGTAGTTTGCTCGCGAGGTGAATGCAGTCCTCCCCAAGCTTGAGGCCACACGCCCTCTCAGGTGGTCAGCGTGCGCTATCACGTTCAGCTCAGCAGATCAGCTCAAGTGCGCGGCAACGACTGGAGTCCTCCCGATGCTTTGTTCCCTAGTCATCAGCAATGTGCAAGTCACCAGGACCCTCATCGACGGCGGAGCAGGACTCAACGTCCTGTCCATCAAGACATTCAACAATCTCGAAGTGCCATATGATCAGCTTCAGCCGACCAAGCCTTTCTCAGGAGACACTGATGGTTCCACTATTCCGATAGGGCAGGTTCGCCTTCCAGTCACCTTTGGGCAGCGCAACAACTACCGCACGGAGCTCATTGACTTCGATGTTGCCCACATTCGCCAGCCATACAATGCCATCCTCGGGTACCCAGCCCTAGCCAAGTTCATGGCAGTGACTCACCATGGCTACAATCATTACAAAAAAAAGACACATCCGTGACATTTTGGGCCGAACGAAAAAAAATTCTGTCATACATATGACACTTCTATGATGATAATTGTTACAAAACCCGGTATCATCATAGATGTGGTTGGCTCCTACTTCTATGACAAAAAATCATGACAGAAAATGGGCTTTTCGTCCTGGGCGGGCTGGAGACACAGCTGCATGACATTCTTTGGGCCGTCCATGACGGAAAAACCATCGTAGAAGCGAGGGGGATGTAAATTTCGGGGAGTTGCCGGTTATGGTGGGAGATCGGGGGCCGAGCTATGCGCGTTTCTCTCGTACATGTGCGAGGCGTTGGCTCTAACTGAACCCGAGGGAGGCGTTGGGCTCTAACTAAACCCGAGCGATTGCACTGCAGGCTACGCGTTACTGAGCCCAGGCGATCGATCGATGGCTGTTAACTAAACCCGATGGAGCGATTCCTTCGCTACTGCTGCCAACTGAAGCCGATCGATTGGATGAACAGTGAGCGTTGCGGGGGGGGGGGGGGGTGGGGGTTGGATGAACAGTGAGCGGTGGCATTGCCTCTAGATGAACAGGACCCCGTGGTGTGGAGGGCTGGATGAATAGTAGACGGTGGAGGGTGGCCGTGGAGGGGTGGTTGAACAGGACCCCGTGGTGTGGAGGGCTGGATGAACAGTAGACGGTGGAGGGGTGCCCGTGGTGGGGTGGTTGAACAGTAGCCGGTGGAGTAGCGCGCGGTGGAGGTTGTATGAACAGGAGCCCATGGAGGCTGCAGGAGGTCGATTGTAGCCCGTGGAGACTAGAGGAGGTCGACGGTGGAGATGAACAGTATCCCGTGGAGTCCTGTTTTGCGGTACGCCACACCCCTCCTGATGAACAGGACCCCCGTTTCGACCGTAGGAGGTCCGTTCCGTTTGTTTTGCGGTACGCCACACCCCTCCCGATCAGCAAGACCCCCGTTTCGACCGTAGGAGGTCTGTTTCCTCCGTTTTGCGGTACGCCACACCACTCCCGATCAACAGGACCCCCGTTTTGACCGTAGGACATCCGTTTCCTCCGTTTTGCGGTACGCCACACCCCTCCAGATCAACAGGACCCCGTTACGAACGTAGGAGGTGCGTTTCCTCCGTTGTGCGGCACAACAGGCCTCGTTTCCATCGCCTATTCTGTGCAAGCCAGTTGGCTCCCACGCGTTCCGTTGCCTCCCGATGAACACGATGCATTCCGTTGCCTCCCGATGAACACGACGCATTTCGTTGCCTCCCGATAAACACGACGCATTTTGTTGCCTCCCCATGAACACGACGACGACACTATTTCTCCATTCCGACCCAGCCATGTACACGAGCCCTCGCCGTACGTATGCACGAGTAGGCGTTCGTTACCCCGCCCGTATGTACACATACGTGGCCGTATTTTCTTTCTTTCATCCTGGCCGCTGTACGTACGTGTACATGCTATGTGCGCGCCTCTACTATGACACGTGCACTCCTATACATCCACCAGTATATATATGTACGTACACATTCGGGACCAGAAGGACAACGCTACGTATCCTTCGACCAGGTGGGTCCCGACTGTCAGGCACTTCCTTGCCTGAGAAGATGTAGCTGGTGGGTACCAGCAGTTAGGGGGGCGAATCGTTTTTTTGCCCAGACGCACTTCCTTGCGTGCGAAGATGTAGCTGGTGGGTCCCACCAGTCAGGGAGGGAATCGTTTTTTTTGCCTGGACGCACTTCCTTGCATGCGAAGGTGTCGCTGGTGGGTTCCAGCAGTTAGGGGGGGGTGAATCGTTTTGTTTTTTGCCCGGACGCACTTCCTTGTGTGCGAAGATGTAGCTGGTGGGTCCCAGCAGTCAGGGGGAAACGTTTTTTTCACAAAATACAGTGGCCCGTCCGGTGGGTCCCAGCTGTCAGGTGGAGGAATCATTATTTTCCGCGTAATACGGAGGCACTTCCTTGCTGCGGCCGTGGACCCAGCTGTCAGCCTCTCCACGTACAGTCCACGTCCGATGGAAGTCGTTCCTTGGCCAAGTTGACCATGCCACGCCGAGAGCACCAGGGCAGTGGACGACGGCGGGGCCTAGGAAGGGGACGACGGGGAGCCAGGGAAGACGTGGTAGTGGAAGCCCGCGCGGAGAGGAGTACGAGGGTTCACAGATTCGGCTGTGGTGTGAGGCTGCCATCGCCGCAGGGCCTGGCCAGCGGTGGGAATAGTAGGTGGCGATGAGGCCTCCGCGGCAGCACGGCCGGCCACGGGAGGCAGGAGCATGCGGCACGGCCGGCGCTGCTTTGGGCGGCTGGAGCAAGAAGACCAGAGGTTGAAGAAGCACTACGGCCGTTGGATGGACATCGTACGGTCACTGGAGCTAGAATCGTTCATATTGACTAAAGTTGACAAAGGCCCGCATCCCAGTCAACTTAGTAGGCCCACAAGTTAGCCTCCCACCATGGTGGGTCCCAGCTAGCAAGGGGAGTATTCATTTTTTGTGCGTAATAAGGAGGCACTTCTGGTGGGTCCGAGCTGACAGCGCGGGGAACATTTTTTTCATGAAATACGCTGGCCCGTCCGGTGGGTCCCAGCAGTCAGGGGGGAAACGTTTTTTCATGAAATAAGTTGGCCCGTCCTGTGGGTCCCTGCTGTCAGGTGGAGGAATAATTATTTTGCATGTAATAAGGAGGCACTTCCTTGCGGCCGCCTGGACCTAGCTGTCAGCCTCTCTACGTACAGTACTCTTGCGATGGAAGTCGGTCGTTGACCATGTTGACCACGCCGCGCCGAGAGCACCAGGGCGGTGGTCTGGACAACGGCGAGGCCTAGGAAGGGGACGACGCGGAGCCGGGGAAGACACAACAGTGGTAGCCCGCGCGGAGAGGAGTACGAGGGTTCATTGGTTCGGCTGCGGCGTGAGGCTGCCATCGCCGCAGAATAACAGGGGGTGTGGGTGAGTAGAGGGATACCCTGGGCCAGCAATGGGTGTAGTAGGGGGCGGTGAGGCCTCCGCGGCATCACTGCCGGCCATGAGAGGCAGGAGCACGCGGCACGACCGGTGCTGCTTTGGGCAGATGGAGCAAGAAGACCAGAGGTTGAAGAAGCACTATGGCCATTGGATGGACATCGTATGGTCACTGGAGCTAGAATCATTCATATTGACTAAGTTGACAAAGCCCTCCATCCCAGTCAACTTAGTTGGCTCACAAGTCATCCTCCCACTATGGTGGGTCCCATCTAGCAGGGTGGGTATTCATTTTTTTGTGTGTAGTAAGGAGGCACTTCCTTGCGTGCGAAGATATAGCTGGTGGGTCCGACATGTCAGCGGGGGGAATGTTTTTTTCGCGAAATACAGAGGCCCTTCCGGTGGGTCCCCGCTGTCAGGTGGAGGAATCATTATTTTGCGCGTACAGTCCACGGCCGATGGATGTCGTTCTTGACCACGTTGACCAGGCCGCGCCGAGAGCACCATGGCGGTGGACGACGGCGAGGCCTAGGAAGGGAACGACACGGAGCCGGGGAAGACTCAGTAATGGTTGCCCACGCGGTGGGGAGTACGAGGGTTTACTGGTCCAGCTGCCGTCGCCGGAAAATAACAGGAGGTGTGGGTGAGTAGAGGAATGGCCTGGTCAGCAATGAAGTAGGGTGGGGCGGTGCGGCCTGTGCAGCAGCACAGCCGGCCACGGGAGGCGGGAGCAGGCAGTCCCACCGGAGCTGGTTTGGGCGGCTGGAGCAAGAAGATCAGATATTGAAGAAGCAGCACGGCCGTGGGATTAACATCCAACGGACACTTCTACTAGAATCGTTTGTGGACTAAGTTGACAAAGCCAAAGTACACGTCAACCTAGTAGACCCACAAGTCAGCCTCCAAATCTGTCCCAAACAGCATATAGCCCAAAATTTCTATCCGGATTCAAATTAACTTTAAATCCAAATATACCTTAATTTAAATTCAATGAAATTTTACCTCCACAAAAACAATGAAATTTAAAATATCAAAATCCGAAAGAAAACAGTATTTGGGAACTAATTGCCTATTTGTTGTATTTTTTCATTTTACAGCCCATTTATTATAACTTATAGCCCATTTCTTATTACTTATAGCCCATTTTCTGGGCAAAATGCATCCCTCCTCGTCTTGAAAAATTTCCGGCCCAGCAGGGCGTAGAAAAGCAAGTAGGCCTATGTTGGTTATTCTGCAAAAAACAAAATAGCTGGCTAGCCATTTTTCAGAAAGGAAAAAAACAAACTGGGTTGGTCATGTGCTAAACATATGAAATAAAAGCCTGGGGTAGACGGGCCACGGGTCCTGCACAACCCAGTTGATACCCTTCTCCGTCCCGAAAAAACAAAATTACTACGCGCGCTGCTGGGTCCCTACTGTCATCCTCACCATGTACAGTCATCTCCTTATTCCTCTCGGTTGCTTACCATGTTGACAACATCGGAGGGCGGCTCCGCGGCGAGCGAACCAAGGCGGAGGACGATGGTGAGGCCTCGGACGGGAACGAACAGGAGCCGGGGAAGATCACAGCCAGCCGTGGGAGGCAGGAGCAGGCGGTCCCGCCGATGCTAGTTTGGCTTTGGCGGCTCGAGGAAGAAGAGACTGAAGAAACGCGACAGACGTTGAATGTCAATCTAACGGTCAAGGTTGGCACAATCGTTTTTTGACTAAGCGGACACCAAGTAGCATACTTTTTTATATATAGGAAGAAAACTGCGAGGAAAATGCGTTCGTCTGCCGTCCTCCTCACATGGAACGTTCGCCACATAAGTGCCTAGCACCCTTGGTTTTCAACCGAGAGGTCTTGGGTTCGAGTCCGAGGAACTCTCAATTTTGTCCTCCTTCCTTCCTCGCAAAAAAAGGGAAAGAAAATCAAAGACTTGGGAAGGCGTATAGAAGAAGCTAGTGTGCCAGTAAAGAGACGTTGCCGAGTTTTAGAAAAACGAAAGACGTGCTCCTATAGCTGGTTCGAGTCCAAACCTAGACTATGACTATATATGGTGCTATGCTACTCTGCAAGTAATGAAACTGACATATCCAACGTTCGCTTCCCCTCTTCTCTACTTACTCTGCCTAGCATCAGAAGCTCTGGCTGCAGCAACCATGTCCGCTGGCTGCTCGTCCACCTGCTCTTCAGTAGGCAACAACCAGATATGCGCCAAGTCGCCACCCGTACCATCGCCTGTGGGTCTCATCACACCCCCGTTGGCATGCGCACCGCAGCCGATTGCTCATAGAAACCCGCTGCCGTTGGTGTGATGCCACTGCTACAAATCATGCAGAGTCATCCATCGTGTCTCAACCACAATGCGCAACCCTGGCTGAGTCTTCTACAAATGCCCGAATCATGGGGTAATAATATGTTTAAGTGTTGTTCTGCTGCTTTCAGTTGTTTATTTTTTTTAATAGTTTGGTTGATGATCTTCCAATTTGATTCGTGCAGAAAAGGGAAGATTCGTGTGATTTGTATTTCTGGGAAGTTGGTGATGTGGGGGAATGCAACTACGCTGATTACTTGGTTAGCCGAGGAATCCCAATACCAGCAGGTTGGGGTGTTGGACAAGTAGCTGAAGGAACGACAGAAGAGGAAGATGTAGAGCAGAAGGTTAAAGATGCAGTTCCTCTGATCATGGCCAAGCAACAGCTGCTGAACGGCCTTGACAGCAATAAGGAGATGAAAGAGCTTGTGAAGATAATGGGAAAAAACAATGTGCTCTGTAGGATGATTGTCTCTTTATTTGCAGTGTATGTAGCACTCGTGATGTATTCAGTGGCTACGACATGAGCATTTTGCTGAAACTAGTAATGAATGAAACCTGTGTAGCAGGCTGGGCGTAGTGTTGTGAACATCTAATGATTTCTATTAACCGAAATCAGGGGGTATCCCCTTTTGCTCAAATAAATAAATAAATAGCAGAGGCCCTGTCGGGTCAGCTTTGTTCTCATTCGAAGACGTCGAGCAAATTGCAGTCCAACAGCAAACTATGTCATCAAATTCAAGTTTCACAGCCAAATATCAGTACAAATAAGCAACAATGTCATCATGTTTTAGTTGTCATACAATCACCAAACACAACTCAGCATACATAACAAGTGATGTTCTAACAGCAAAATACTAAACAACATGTTCATCAAGTTTCAGTTGTCATAGCAAACACAATTTCACATAGTACATAAAAAAACATCTTCTGACAAGCAAATACGACAAAAGCAACGTAATCATCAGCCGCAACAGCAACGTCAACATCTTCGCCATGTGTATCAGTCTGAATCGTAATTCCCCATGGTGTCATCTTCTTCTTCGTCCTCAACGTCCTCGAACGTTGGCTTCTTCTTGATCAACTCTTGTATGTCCACAGCATGACAGGCAATCTTTTCGCCGGCGTCATTGACGTGATGGTTCTCAAAGATATAAGGAACATCTGTGTTATCTTTTACATCAGGAGCAGTGTAAGCATCATCTTGTTGTGCAACTTCATTAAACGAATTCCTCTGCTCAAACCTTTGCAATACTCTCCCGTCATCGCTACGTGTAAATGTGTCTTCCAAAAAAATATCTGTGTTTCTTGATTTGCCAAAATAAAAGGCTCGTTGGTCTGGTACGCCGCCTTGACATTGATGGATTTGAAATAATCATCAGCTCTGGGTTTTGCGATCCTGGAAAACAGGTTATACCACCGACAACACAACAGAACCACACCCCGATGATCCTGATAACTGGAGATATACTGCAACTGAACAATGTCTATTATGTTAGCATACATTTTAGTTGTCTCTTTGTCATACGTATCCATGCTCATGATGGCACTGTTTTGTGTCTTCCTGCCTTCGTCTCGTGCAAGGGTGTTGTAGCGCACATCTCCAACAACGCAAGATTCATAATGTCTTACCCGAGTATCAGGACCCATTGCTAGTGAGTAAAGGGCATCATCAATTGCCTGCCCATCCTCCCGCATCTTCTTAACCTATGGTTAGAAATTAGACAAGCTGATCATCTTATGTACTCAATATATTAAAAAAACTGACAGTGCACTTCAAAAGCTTACATGGTTCTTGAACCATTTCGCAAATCTTGCCATAACCAGTTTGTCAATGTTTCTTGGATTTTGCGGAAGTAACTCCTCTTTGTAGATGCTGCACAACATAGTGATCGCGTCAAACATCTAAATATATAAGAATGTGCTGCAAGTTTAGTAGATTATGATGTATAAGCTGCAGTACTACACTTACTTGATATAAGGTAGTATCTCAGGATAGTTATTCAACACATACCAAACCATTTTGTCCAAATCTTTAGGTTTGTCCTCTTGTCGACTCTTCCCTGTAAATCGAACAGAATAATCGAAAACATTGAGCCCGGGATTATCTTCACCCACCTCTTTGCTAAGCTGATCAGTTGTTTCAATGTATTTTGAGCAGAATGTCAAAACTTCTGTAGCAATGTAGGCCTCTGCAATGGAACCCTCGGGTCTAGCTCTGTTCCTAACATAGCCCTTGAAAGTGCCTAGCCACCTTTCAATAGGGTACATCCAGCCATACTGTACTGGACCTCTAAGTAGTGCCTCATCAGGTAGATGAACAGCCAAATGCACCATCACATCAAAGAAGGCTGGAGGATATATCTTCTCAAGGTCGCATAGGATAGTTGGTATCTTGTCTCTAAGATGCTCCAAAGCATCTATCCTGATATTTCTACTGCAGAGTTCCCTGAAGAATTGTCCCAACTCTGCAACTGCTCTGTATAAGTTAGGGAGGCCCAATCCTCTAAGGATAACAGGTAAAACCCTTTGAAGTAGGACATGGCAGTCATGAGTTTTCAACCCTTGTACCTTGTTTCCATCTGCACTGACTCTCCTTTCAGGGTTGGAAGCAAATCCATGTGGGAATCTCACACGTGACAGGACCTCTCAGAATTCTTTTCCTTTTACCTTGTCCAAGACGTACACAGCTGGTGCCATATCCTGTGGTTTACCTTCATCTTGCACCTGCAAATCCTTTCTAATACCCAGGTGTGTCAAATCAATCCTAGATTTTAAGGTATCTTCCATCTTGCCTTCAATGTTAAGAAGTGTGCCAATAATGTTGTCACATATATTTTTCTCGATGTGCATCACATCAAGATTATGTCGCAGATCCAAATCTTTCCAATACTCCAAGTCCCACAAAGTGGACCTGCGGGTAAACAATAATATCTTTTCTACCGTGCCATGCTTCCTTTTGCCGCTACCATTACCAAGATGGTTTCCTGGTGTAATATGCCTGACCTTCTCTAATTCTACTTGCAACTCATCGGCGGTGAGCCTCTTTGGTGCATCACGGTTTTCATGCTTTGCATTGAACACATGACTTTGGTATTTTCTAGGATGCGGCTTGTCCTTGGCAAGAAAACGGCGGTGTCCAATGTAACAGATCTTGCTAAGTATTGCATATGACAGCGGAGTCGGGGTGAGGCCTTGGCTAGGCTGGTTCCTGCGGCGAAGAAGCTGAAGGGGGCTCCTGAGGCTTCGTCCGAGGAAGCACCCCCACCCGCGGGAGAAGGGGGCGGCGAGACGCGGGCCTCTCCTGCCCGGTCATCCTCGCGTGGCCTGGCGGGGCTAGCTGGAGCGAGCTCAGCCCCCATGGCCCAAGCGACTCCCGAGGTGTCCTTGCCCGACGCCACTGCCGCAGTTGTCGGCGCGCAGAAGATCCTGACACATGGTGCTATGATTACGCTGCCATCTTCTCCTCCTACTCTGCCAACTGCCATCTCTCCGACTCCTTCTACTGTCCTGGATCGTGCTGCTGCTGAGCTGGACCGGCTGCGGAAAGACCTTCTGGGCACCGACCCTCGCTTGGTGGCCGGGCGCCTGGAGCTGGCCTCTGGTTGGGTCCGCTCTGATGCTTCAGTACGAGCGGCACTGGCTCAGGCCGCGACAGCTTGCGACGAGGAGAAGCAGGCCATCCTTGAGGCGAAGGACGCTCGCGAAGCCGCCTTGGGTGAGGTTGTGGATGTCCAAGGTCGCTACAAGGTGCTGGAGAGCGAGCTGCAAGGCCTACGCGACCAGCTTACCAAGGAGGCCCGTGTCCGCCAAGAGAAGGAGGAAGACATGAAGGTTCGCGAGGCGGCTGCCAAGGACCGGGATGCCAAGCTTGATGACCGCCATGGCCGCTTAAACGCGCTGGAGCAGGCGTTGGAGGCGAAGAGGATCGAGCTGGATGGCAAGGCGCGGGTCCTGGCCAAGGACCGCGTGGCCTTCGCGAAGCTGGAGGTGAAGGCTCACACCTTGCTGAAGTCGCTCTATGACAGCGGCCTGGAAAGCCCGCTGGCCGGCGCTGAGGAGGGCCCCGCCAAGCTGCTTCCCTTCCTGGTCCGCGCCCGTGAAGATGTCGCCCTCGGCCTTGGCCCCACGGCTGAGGCTGAGGAGCGTGTCCTTTCTTCTGCAGCGCTGACGCTCGTCTTCACCAACGTCTACCTTCGCGACCTCGACATTGACCTTGACAGCCTGCTGGAGCCCGTGAGCGGCGAGCTTGCCGCCGTCGCTGCTGAGGCCATGAAGGGTCAAGCGGAGGCTCTGCTGGCGAAGTTCCGGGCTTTCAGCACCAAGCCAAAGCGAGGTGCTGCCGGTCCTGAGGCTCCACGAGGCGAAGTCGCCAAACGCAGCTCCGTCAACAGTGATGGCGCTGCCAGAAAGTGACCCCTTCGCGGCTCCCGTCCTGCTTTTAGTTCCTGCAACATGCATCCTGCCTCATGGAGGCGTTTAAACTTGTGTTTGGCGTTGTCAAAGTACTCTATGGACTGTAATATTTGCTTTTGAATTCCTTGAGATTTGCGTTTTTCCTTCCTACTTGCTTGTGTTCTACGTCGGCAGAGCCCGGCCCCGTGCATACCTCAGCCGCTCTTAGCCCCGACTGGAAACCAGGACGGGACCAAGGAGTGAGGCGCTACGTGACAAGTTAGGCTCCTGAGTCGTGATGCTCAGGAGTCCCCCTTGACGCACGAACAACAAGTAGGGAGGTGAAATGTATGGGTGAATTTACCATTCTACGTCGGCAGGGCCCGGCCCCGCACATACCTCAACCGCCGTTAGCCTTTTGGAACTAAGCGGTGAGGGGCTACGTGACCAGTTAGGCTCCTGAGTCACGATGCTCGGGATCCCCTCTTGATGTTCAAATGGCCTTCGTACCTTGGCTCCGCTCGGGGAGAGGCGTGCGACGAACCAGGCCCGAGGGTCCTGGCTGGGTGGCGTGCGCCTGGGCATGACCCAAGTGTAGCCCCCACGCCCAGCCCCCTCGCGTGCACTCCCGACGGGAGGCGTTACGACGAGGCCGGACATTGAGTTCTGGCCCCCCTGAGGTTGATGCGGCTGGGGGGCCACCCTCAGTTGTTTATCACCAGCGCGGAGAATAGCGCTTCCGTATGTGTACGGGCATAGTTGCTCCTCGGCAGTGTCGTCAGCTAGCGCGGAGCATGGTGCTTCAACTGGTGCGTGGGAGGGGGCTCCCCTCCGGGAGGAGCCCCCGGGGCGTGTACAGCCCTGCCCTGACACGTGGCTGGCACAGTAGGGCCTGGCGAGGTGTGTCTGGGCACCCGTGAGCCAGTGCGGGACTCATGGGGCCCTACCTCAAGGTGGGTTGTGCCTTGCTCTGGGCCTTTACTCTTGATGTGTTCCTGCCGATTTGGTTAGATATCGGCGCTCTACGTCCTTGGGTCCCGGCCCTCAAGCGGGCTCAGCGGTCGCTGGTATGCCAGGTCGCGATGTCGTGGACAAAGCCAGAGGGTGAGGGCTGGAGAGCTAGTGAGAGCCCATGAGTCATGATGCTCAGGTACCCCCCTTTTAACGTGCAAGCGACCGGCATGAAGGAAGAAGGGTGCCGCGGACGGCATCGAATAACAATCATGACGGGTCAAACGCATGACTTGAATAAACGCGAGAGGAATACGTGCCACTGGGTCTGGCCCGGGTGGCTCAGGACAATGCAGCCCGAGGGGTGCCCCCGATAAAGTAAACTGAAAACATGAACTAAAGGGATACATGCCGCAGGGACGGACCCACACGGCCTGGGAGTGATGCAGCCCTGGGGGGCGCTCCCAGCTGAAAATGAAACTCGAACGATGTCACCTGATGATGCCGAAGATGGAGGGATGCTGAAGTAGCGGATGGCGTGCGCTGCGGGAGACGATCTTCACGAGCCCCCAGGCCGAGGGGCCTCGGGATGCTCTGGAGGCGCTGGCGGCTCCTCGCGGACCATCTCCATCTCCGCCAGGACTGCGGAATGCCTGACCGCCTGATCCTCCAAGATGCTCCTCATGAGGCGCTGACGCACAGCAGCCGCGTTCGGCAGGACGTAAGGCATGCGAACATAGCTGTGGGGTGGACCTTCGCAGCGCCCCACACGTGAGGGCTAGAGCCGCTCCTAAGAGGCGGCTCGGTTGAGTCCTGGTATGTCGATGCAGACACGCAGCCCACCATCCTCGCCTGGATGGGGAGCTACGACGGGTAAGCGGCGGCAGCCACTCATGACTCTTGACTCCTGCAGCTCCTGAATGATCTTGCTGATGAATTCCTGAGGGTTTGGCCCTCCTTGCTTTGCTTCCTCCTGAGGGAAACGTGCGTTGAAGCATGCCTCCAAGTGGTGCCCGAGCGCCTCCCTCGTGATCCTAGCAAAGTCGACGGCCCTCCAGGAGAGAGCCCCCGAGCCTTGATCGAGGAGGGCACCGGGCGCGCCTTCCTATGCGACAGAAGGAGGTGCCCCTTGAACAGGCGCGGACCCTGAGGGGTCTGCCTCCCGAGGGGTCAGGCCAGGCGATGTCTTCTTCTTCTTAGGAGCAGCCTCGGGAGGCCTCACGTTCCTGTGATCTGGGTCTTCAATTGATGCGGGTCGGAAGGCACGTTCCAGGGAACACACAACATCTCTCTCTTCATAGGGTATCGTGATGACTCCACCGCTTCCTGGCATCTTGAGCACATTGTAGCCGTGATGGGTCACGGCCATGAACTTGGCCAAGGCTGGGTACCCGAGGAAGGCATTGTATGGCAAGCGGATGTGAGCGACGTCGAAGTCAATGAGATCGGTGCGGTAGTTGTCGCGCTTCCCGAAGGTAATAGGAAGGCGGACCTGCCCTATCGAAACCGTGGAACCGTCAGTGACTCCTTAGAAAGGCTTGGTTGGCTGTAGCTGATTGTATGGCACTTGGAGATTGTTGAACGTCTCGACGGATAGGACGTTGAGCCCTGCTCCACCATCGATGAGGATCCTGGTGACTTGCACATTGCTGATGATTGGGGAACAAAGCATTGGGAGGACTCCGGCTGTGGCCGCACACTTGAGCTGATCCGCTGAGCTGAATGTGATAGCGCACGCTGACCACCTGAGAGGGCATGTGGCCTCAAGCTTGGGGAGGACTGCATTCACTTCGCGAGCAAACTGCTTGAAGATGCGCTGAGAGGCCGGGGCTTGTGCGCCTCCCAAGATGCAAGCGGTTGCGCGCGGCTCCTGGAAGCCTCCATCCCCCTCGTCCTGGTGATGGTCTTCATTCCTTCTCGGATGTGGTGGCAGAGGAGGGAGGCCCGCGTTGCCTTGTGGGCGATCCTCGCGAGGCTGATCCTTCCAACCTCCCTCGCGTGGTGGGTCCCTCCAACCTCCCTCACGAGGCTGGTCCTACCAGCGGTCCTCGCGAGGTCGGTCACGCTACCCTTGGCGAGGGCCAAGGTCTTCCCATCGTCCTCCACCTCTTCCTCCTCCTCAGCCATAGCCCCGGTCGCTGTGGGGCGTCGGCCGGCACGCACGTCTCGCAGGGCCCTGAGCTCTTGGCATTCGTTGGTGTCGTGGGTGTGGAGGTCGTGGTACACGCAGTATCGGCTGCCCTTGGATGACTCAGGCTGATCCCTGCCTCGCTTGGTGTCTGGTTCTGCTGCAAGTATGACATCCCCCTTGCGGTTCACGTCCTTGGCCTTGGGCTTCTTTTCTTCTGGGTCAGCAGCTGGCAGCTCGCGGAGGGAAAGGCGCCCTTCCTCAGCCCTAGCGCACTTGGTCGCCAGATTGAACAGCTCTAGGGATTTGCACAGGTCCTCATGGATCGCGAGTTCCTGCTTCATCTTGACATCATGCACGCCGTCAGAGAAGGCTGAGATGATGGCCTCCTCAGACACCTTGGGGATCTTAAGGCGAGCGCTGTTGAAGCACTGGATGAACTTCTGTAGGGTCTCTCCCAGCTGCTGCTTGATGCGGCGCAAGTCGCTCATGGCCGGGGTCCGTTCGCGGGTGCCTTGGAAGTTGGTGACGAATCGGGTGCGCATTTCGTCCCAGGAAGATATCGTGCCAGGAGCCAGGTTCAGGAGCCAGGTGCGGGCGCCATCCTTGAGCACCATGGGGAACCAATTCACCATGACCTTCTCGTCCCCGTTGGAGGCTTCGATGCCCAGCTCGTAGAGCTGGAGGAACTCAGCAGGGTCGGCCGTGCCATCGTAGCGCGGGGGCAGGTCTGGCTTGAACTTGCCCGGCTAGGCAACGCTGGCAGCTCGGCAGACAAGGCATGGCAGCCTGCGGTGGCCGCGGGAGCCCTTTGGTTATGGAGAGCTTGATCTTGCGGGTCTCCGTGCGCTGCAGCCAGGTGCAGTGCGGGGTCTTGATGCGCTGGAGCAGGTGCGCGTTCGTGCCGAGTCAGTGCGGGGAGCACACGGGCGGCTTCTTGGGGACGAGGGATCTCTTGGCAGCTCTTCTCTTGCTACGCTAGCGCCCGACGGAGTGGGTTCTGCCCAGGGGCACGCGCCTTGGGGCCAAGGCGCCTTCTTGAGGGGGAGGCGGCTGAGGCGCCCCCGGAGCTTCGTCGCCAGCGCGGGGTGCAGTGAGAGGGATGGTGCTGGGGAGCCCCCAGCGGCACTGACGAGCTCGGTGATGCGGGCGAGCCACTCGTCGTAGAGGTCATCGACGGGATGGTAGTGCAGGAGATCCCGCCCCAGGAGCAGCGCGGCGTGCGCATCCGTAGGAGCACGACGGGCGTGGGACGAGGAGCCGGCCGAAGTCAGCGATGGGGTGGTGGTGCGGCCTTCTCGCCGCACTAAAGGATGCTGGGATGACGCCAGCAGCTCGTTCCCTGCCGGGCTGGTGGCGGCGTTGACGGCAGGCGATGGGGAACAACGGGGGCACCCGCCGACAGGGGCCGTCTGCGCGACGCGAGTGGCGAGAGCGGCCTGGCGCTCGGCGCGGGCGCGACGTGCGTCTGACATGGATGGGACGGGCGGCGAAACACGAGGCGACGGAAGGTAGATTCCGGCATACCCCTACTTGGCGCGCCAAATGTTGGATTTTGGGTTCTGGCAGACCCTCACGGTTCGAACACTAGGGTGCACGCGGAGATCACACCTCCAGCCTACCCATGTCTCTCCGCCTCGCCAGGATCTAAAACTACGCGAAGAACAACACAAGGGACACGAGATTTATACTGGTTCAGGCCACCATTGTGGTGTAATACCCTACTCCAGTTTGTTGTGTGGTGGATTGCCTCAGGGGCTGATGAGGAACAGTACAATAGAAGAACAGCCTCGCGAGGGTCTGTTCTTGGCTGGTGCGATGAACTGCTAGGGGGAGTTCAGTCGCTTCTCTCTCTCTCTCTTTCTTTCTATCCTTGTTCTTTTGATGCCTCTAAACTGTGGGTGTCTAGTCCTATTTATAGGTGAAGGCCCCGGGCCTCTTCCCAAATATTGAGCGGGAAGGGCGCCAACAATCGGCCATTTTGAAGGGGAACATCTAGTACACTTATCCTGACTAAAGTTGGTCCTTGCCTGCCAAAGACCCTAACGATGACGCTGGC
This sequence comes from Triticum timopheevii, assembly GCA_963921465.1. Classification (NCBI taxonomy): domain Eukaryota; kingdom Viridiplantae; phylum Streptophyta; class Magnoliopsida; order Poales; family Poaceae; genus Triticum; species Triticum timopheevii. The sequence continues at coordinate 364,020,682 of OY997262.1, forward strand.
TTGAGCTCCACGATGACCTCCGTCCTGTTGGTCTTGGTCTTGTTGCACTAAAATGGTTGCCTTTGCTTGATACCCTTGCCCGCGCTTGCCCCCTTTGCACCAAAGAGGAAACAAGGACTGTGCGCAGGCCGGCGCCCGCCTGGCCTTGGTCGTCATGGCTTGCGTCACAGGCACCTCGTGAGGTACCCCGCCTTGATCTCTCCGCCTCCTCGTGAGCCACCCTGACGAGGCCGTGCCTGAGGAAGCCTCCTGTCGTCCGCCTCGGGAGGCTTGGCCCCTCGCGAGGGCCTTGAGCATGTGTTGATGAAGATGGGCCGTACTGGGCCACTCCTTGAGCCACGCAGCAGGCCGCAGGAAGGCAAGTCTGGGTACCCCCGTTCCCAGAACACCGACAGTGGGCAGCTGGCTCCGGCTGGGAATGCACCGCGCGACTGCGCGAGGGATGAGGGCTTTGGTGTGCCAGGGTAGTCAGCTGCGGTCGTGGAAACGTTGGAGGTGCCCTTTGCTCAAATGCGATCCCCCACATGTCATTGAAAAAGCAAGACGACCCGGCATGGTCTCAGGTCCAGAGGATGCTGTTGGCCGTGCTACACCACTCCGCGGATGCGTCGCGGTGCCCGTGCATCCTCGACGAGCCCGGTGTTGGGGTGTGTTTGGATTGTGGCCAAAGTGCACCTTACCAAAATTTTGGTCATGACCCAAAGATTTGTCTTTGTTTGGATGGTTGCCATTTCTTTGGCATGCCAATGAACTCTAGCCAACTCTAGTTCATTTTTCTTGCCAATGTCGGCCAAATCATGGGCAACCAATACCTCAACCAAAATTTTGGCTACCCAATGCTTTGATGGGGCAACCTTGGGCACAAACCAAACATACTGTTGGTCGTGCCACAGCACTAACACGACCCTTGGCACACTGAAACCGACCATGTCTATCGACGATATGAGCGTGTCGCTCACCACGGTCGCCGTGTCCAGAGGTGGTGCTGGAGGTGCGCCTCGTTGTTGGCCCCAACGACCCACATGAATGGTTGTCGGTGGCGAGGTGGTTGTGGGCCAGCTCCTCCGTTGGACTAGTCTGCGCTACATCGTCCGGACGGGTGTGCCCCACATGTTGGTTTCCCTGTTTTCCCGGCCATATTCGAGCATCAGTGCTCCGCGTTGCGCATTAGGCCTTTCACTATGTAGGCCAAGCGAGACAACTTATTGTTTATTTGAGCCGTTCAAGTGTAATCATGTGGCGTTTGCTTATTTCTCATTCCTCTCCAACCCTCTTCTCCATCGATCATGTCGCCCTCCAGTCGAGTCCATCCTCCCGCATGCCTCATTTAAACATTCCGTCGAGTATCATTCGCATGTACCCACCCTAGTCCTCTTTCAATAGATCTCCGGACCCCGAGATGAAATCGAGAGGGAATGAGTGGGGGCACGTGATATGTAAGGCGGTGAGGGAGTCCCGGACTAGGGGGTGTCCGGATAGCCGAACTATCATCTTCGGCCAGACTCCTGGACTATGAAGATACAAGATTGAAGACTTCGTCCCGTGTCCGGATGGGACTTTCCTTGGCGTGGAAGGAAAGCTTGGCGATACGGATATGTAGATCTCCTACCATTGTAACCAACTCTGTGTAACCCTAACCCTCTTTGGTGCCTATATAAACCGGGGGGTTTTAGTTCGTAGGACAAACAACAATCATACCATAGGCTAGCTTCTATGGTTTAGCCTCTCTGATCTCGTGGTAGATCTACTCTTGTACTACCCATATCATCAATATCAATAAAGCAGGAGTAGGGTTTTACCTCCATCGAGAGGGCCCGAACCTGGGTAAAAACATCGTGTCCCATGTCTCCTGTTACCATCCGCCTAGACGCACAGTTCGGGACCCCCTACTCGAGATCCGCCGGTTTTGACACCGACATTGGTGCTTTCATTGAGAGTTCCTCCGTGTCATCATCTTCAGGCACGATGGCTCCTCCGATCATCAACAACGATGCGGTCCAGGTTGAGACTTTTCTCCCCGGACAGGTCTTCGTATTCGGCGGCTTTGCACCGCGGGCCAATTCGCTTGGCCATCTCGAGCAGATTGAAAGCTACGCCCCTGGCCATCAGGTCGGATTTGGACGTTTGAACTATACGGCTGACGTCCGCAGAGACTTGATCGTCGACGGGTTCGAGCCACAGCCAAGCGCGCCGCACTGTCACGATGGGCATGATCTAGCTCTGCTGCCGGACAGTGCCCTGGAGGCCGCACGAGTGTTCGCTCCGACCCTTAGCTCGGAGCCGACTGCGCCGATCGAGGATGGGTGGCTGGAGACCGCCTCGGGGGCTGCTATCTCTACGGCGATTGAGCCGAACACCAACCCTGTCCTTTGCGAAGTTCGTGACTCCAAGGTGCCGGACTCCACTCCAGACTCCGAACCTTCCGTGCCCCTGCTAATCGAATCCGATTGGGCGCCGATCATGGAGTTCACTACTGCGGACATCTTTCAGCACTCGCCCTTTGGCAACATCCTGAATTCACTAAAGTCTCTCTCTTTATCAGGAGAGCCCTGGCCGGATTATGGTCAGGAAGGGTGGGATGCGGACGACGAAGAAATTCAAAGCCCACCCACCACCCACTTAGTAGCCACTGTCGATGATTTAACCGACATACCTGACTTCGACTCCGAAGACATCGATGGTATGGACGACGATGCAGGAGACGACCAAGAACCAGCGCGTACAGGGCACTGGAAGGCCACGTCGTCATACGACATTTACATGGTGGACATCCCAAAAGATGGGAATGGCGATGGAACAACGAAGGATGACCCCTCCAAGAAACAGCCTAAGCGCCGGCGTCAGCGGCGCCGCTCTAAATCCCGCCACAGCAAAATCGGCGATTCCGGCACGGGAGACAATAACACCCCGGACAGTGCCGAAGACAACTCCCTCTAGCAGGATTCAGTGCGGGAGGATGGAGAAGCCAGCCCTCATGAAAGAGCGGCAGGCAGAGAGGTAGAGGACGATAATTACATGCCTCCCTCCGAAGACGAGGCAAGCCTAGACGATGATGAATTTGTCGTGACTGAGGATCCCGTCGAACAAGAGCGTTTCAAACGCAGCCTTATGGCCATGGCAAGCAGCCTCAAGAAAAAGTAGCAGCAGCTTAGAGCTGACCAAGACTTGCTAGCTGACAGATGGACTGAAGTCCTCGCAGCTGAAGAGTATGAACTCGAACGCGCCTCCAAGAACTACCCAAAACGCAGGCTGCTACCCCGATTAGAGGAGGAAGCACCTAAACCTACATCACCAGCGCATGATACGACCGACCGGCCACCCCATGGCCGCGACAGAGAGGCCTCTCGGCCCTCCACTCAAGCCACACCCCGGCACCGCTCAAAAAATACCAAGGCACGGGGAAATGCACCAGACCCGTGGGATATATTGGAGGACAAGGCAAGGAAAACAAGATCGATCTACAGATCGCGTGGGCGCCCCATGATACGTGATGATAACCGTCACGCCGGATATGGCAATTCCAGCCGGGCCGAACACAGTAGACAAAGCTCATTTGAGCTGCGTCGTGATATAGCCCAATATAGAGGCGCCGCACACCCACTATGCTTCACAGACGAAGTGATGGATCATCAAATCCCTGAGGGGTTCAAACCCGTAAACATCGAATCATACGATGGCACAACAGATCCTGCGGTCTGGATCGAGGACTATATCCTTCATATCCACATGGCCCGTGGCGATGATCTATACGCCATCAAATACCTCCCACTCAAGCTTAAAGGACCAGCGCGGCATTGGCTCAACAGCTTGCCAGCAAAGTCAACCAGTTGTTGGGAAGAACTGGAAGCCGCATTCCTCGACAACTTCCAGGGCACCTATGTGCGACCACCAGACGCCGATGACCTAAGCCACATAATTCAGCAGCCAGAAGAATCGGCCAGACAATTCTGGACACGGTTCCTAACCAAGAAAAATCAAATCGTCGACTGTCCGGATGCAGTGGCCCTTGCAGCCTTCAAACATAACATCCGCGACAAGTGGCTTGCCCGGCACCTAGGACAGGAAAAGCCGAAATCCATGGCAGCCCTCACAACACTCATGACCCGCTTCTGCGTGGGAGAGGATAGCTGGCTAGCTCGTAGTAACAATATGACCAAGAGCCCTAGTAATTCGGGTACCAAGGACAACAACGGCAGGTCGCATCGCAACAAGCACAAGCGCCGCATTAATGGCGATAATACTGAGGATACGGCAGTCAACGCCGGATTCAGAGGCTCTAAACCCGGTCAGCGGAAAAAGCCATTCAAAAGAAATACTCCGGGCCCGTCCAATTTGGACCGAATACTCGATCGCTCGTGCCAGATACACGGCACCCCCGAAAAACCAGCCAACCACACCAACAGGGATTGTTGGGTGTTCAAGCAGGCAGGCAAGCTAACAGTCGAAAACAATGACAAGGGGCTGCATAGCGATGACGAGGAGGAGCCCCGGCCGCTGAACAATAGAGGACAGAAGGGCTTTCCGCCACAAGTGTGGACGGTGAACATGATATACGCAACCCACATACCCAAAAGGGAGCGGAAGCGTGCACTAAGGGACGTATATGCGATGGAGCCAGTCGCCCCAAAGTTCAATCCGTGGTCCTCCTGCCCGATCACTTTTGATCGAAGGGACCACCCCACCAGCATCCGCCATGGCGGATTCGCCGCATTGGTTCTAGACCCAATAGTTGACGGATTTCACCTCACTAGAGTCCTGATGGATGCGGTAGCAGCCTGAACCTGCTTTATCAGGATATAGTGCGCAAGATGGGCATAGACCCCTCAAGGATTAAACCCACAAAGACGACCTTCAAAGTCATCATACCAGGTGTAGAGGCCAACTATACAGGCTCAGTTACACTTGAAGTGGTCTTTGGATCACCGGATAACTTCCGAAGCAAGGAATTAATCTTCGACATTGTCGCGTTCCGCAGCAGCTATCACGCACTGCTCGGACGAACCGCATTCGCAAAGTTCAATGTGGTGCCGCACTACGCATACCTCAAGCTCAAGATGCCAGACCCTCGAGGAGTCATTACGGTCAACGAAAACACCGAACACTCTCTCCGAACGGAGGAGTACACGGCGGCCCTCGCGGTAGAAGTACAAAGCAGCCTCTTAAGGCAATTCTCAAGTCCGGCTATTAAACGGCCGGACACCATCAAGCACGCCCGGAGTAACCAAAAACAAGACCGCCTGGCACGTTTCGAGCACGCATAGCAATGCGGCCCCAACCCCAGCCCTCACGAAATTGCGAAACCAGTACTACGCGTACATAATTATGCTCTGGAAATACCATGGGCATAGGGAGAGGGGCACGAGCACGGCAAGCCCAGAGGGGCGGCTCAACCGCACCAGGGGCTCCCAATTGTGTCATTCTTCTTTTTCCTCTTACTTTCAGGACTCCTTTCTCAAGAAGCCCTGTCCGGCAGTAGAATTGCCGAACACACGATGCAACAGCCAGGGAAGCAGAAAGCTATGTCGAGTGTACATGTGGTCTCTATAACGAGCATTATACTTGTTTTACATATCATCCCACAGCTCGCTCCTAGAGGGGGACATGTCAAATAGTCCCGTTCCTTGCTTATCACACTATTTGTATCGTTCTGCTTTTACCATAGCTTTTTTAATAAACAATCACAGCTTTTTGCCTATTATTGCATTCCTTTTTTTCTTATCTATATGTTCACTTATGACATGTTGCATCCGTACGCTTTGGTACGGCCAAACGCACCAGGGGCTTACGTACCCCAAAATATGGTGTTATATGTCCGAACACTTTCACAAGTGCGGCACCCCGAACTTATAGCATTATATGCATCGGCTCCGAATCATGTCTTGGGTCAATAGTTGGGTTTGCCCGGCTCCCATGTTTTGGTACCTTACATTCCGTTATATCGGCTAAGGTAGCGCTGGGACAACCACTGCGATTGAGCCCCGGTTGAGCTGGGTTAAGCACCTTAGTGGAGAAAGCTAAAACTGACCATCATGATAGGGCGAGAGCCGGTCACTGTTCGAGAGGTTTCTTCGAGTCCCTAAAGACTTATGCCGCTTAGAGGGAGGAGTCGGCTTTGTCCGGCCCAGGCGTGGATAGCGCCCCGAACTCGGTCTTCCGAATCCTAGGGGCTTCGCCAAAATTTAAAATTATAGAATTCTATGGCTATGTGAGAGTGTTCAAGCATTATAGTCCGGTTGCCTTGTTCGTTGCATTGAGCGCCTCCCTCGAAGGACCCAAGAATGGGAAAAAGAGCACTCAAGATTATCCCGAACACCCCAGCACTCGTGGAACGGGGGCAGAAGCCGACGACTCGCCATCTCTCAAATTTAATAAACGACCGCACAGAAGGTAATATTTTTCAATTCACAAGCGTTGCTTAGCGCATATGAACAAGTTTTCAAGCGTATAGGATAACAAATGCGAGTTTACTCAAAAATTACATCTTTGGAACATTCACCCGCTATAAGGCGGGCACCCTTCAGGATGCCCTGATAATACATCTCAGGCTTGCGATACTCCCTGCCCGGCGGTGGAGCGTCTGTCACAAGCTTCTCAGCGTCCATCTTGCCCCAGTGCACTTTAGCACGGGCAAGGGCCCTACGGGCACCTTCGATGCAGACGGAGCGCTTGACGACTTCAATCCATGGACAGGCATCCACCCGCCGCCTCACCAGGCCGAATAGCTCTCAGGCATGGCTTTCTTAGGCCACAGCCGAACTATGAGGCCCTTCATGGCCTGTTCGGCCACCTTATGGAGCTCGACCAGCTGCTTCAGCTGGTCGCTCAAGGGCACCGGGTGTCCGGTCTCAGCATACTCAGACCAGAACACCTTCTCCATCGAGCTCCCCTCCTCGGCCCGGTAGAAGGCGGCAGCATCGGACACACTGCGGGGCAGATCTATGAATGCTCTTGGAGAGCTCCGGATTCGGGTAAGTAACAAGTAATTCACTTTCACGTGCTTGCTTTGCATGAAGAATGCCTTACCCGCCGCTATCTTCTTTATTGCCTCAATTTCCTGGAGGGCTTTTTGGGCTTCGGCCTTAGCGTCTTTGGCGCTCTCAAGAGCGGAGGCGAGCTTGGACTCTCGAGTCTTCGAGTCATGCTCCAAACTCTCGTGTTTTTCCACAAGAGCCTGGAGCTCTTGCCGCACCTCCGCCACCCGCGCCTCCTGCTTCTCTCGCTCGATGCGTTCCGCGGCTGCATTGCTTTCGGCCTTGGACACCGCTTCCTTCAGGGTCGCCACCTCGTTCGTGGCCCCTGCAATTCTCACGTTATTCCAGTAATTTTTTGCAACCACATTTTTTATATACTCCCATAAGGTATTACTTACCTTCCTTGTCCTCGAGCTGCTTCTTGGCAAGGCCGAGCTTGTTCTCGGACCGCTCGAGGCTCTGCTTCAATGCATTGACCTCCGCAGTCAGTGCGGCAGAGGTCAGCAGCGCAGCCTGCATTCCCATATTAACATACTTATGTTAGACTCAAGCGTACATCTTTTTAGACCCTCAATTCGGCTTTTCTTTCTGAACACCAAACTGAGCATCAGGGTCTACTGTCTATGCGGTAATATTTTTACATATCTTAGTACATACCTCAAAGCCTGTTAGAAGGCTGGTACAGGCTTCAGTCAGCTCGCTCTTGGCAGATTGAACTTTCTGGATCACCACACTCATAATAGTGTGGTGCTCCTCGTCGATGGAGGCGCGGTTAAGCGCCTCCAGCAAATTATCTGGTGCCTCTGGTTGGACCGAGGTCACCGGTGTCGCAGTCTCGCCCTTCTTATGAAGGGGCCACCTGCCGGACTCCAGAACCACTGAAGGTTCCGGTGCGGAGTCCGGCCCAGGGCCGGACTCAGAACCCTTCGGGGTTTGATCCCCCGTGTGCCCGAAGTCCGAAGGTTTCCTAGCGGCACCTCCGGGACCTCCTCCTCCTGGCTGGGCCCCTTTTGGGACCCCACCTCGAGGCGTCATCCGCAGCATGAGGAGAGGAGACAGCCGGAATTGAAGTACTATTCACGTCCGATGATGCCAGGGAGCCGCTCGTTGAAATGTCGAGCCCGTCCTTGGGCGGGCTGCAGGGTTATATTCGGCGTTAAGAGATTCTATGCGACAAACGAAACACCATGAGTTATTCTGGTATGCAGACACTTACGATGTCACCAGGGGCTTAATCCTTGGTGGCCACTCCTCTTCGCCGTCGTCGGCGTTGGTGGAGTAGTCCGGAGGGAAGGTCCTTCCCTTCTTGGACCCTTCGGCCTCCCCCGTTGGGGCGGCCTTCCTTTTCTTCTCTCCCCCCGATGGGGGAGAGGCCTCTTTTTCCTCCTCCCTGTCTTCGCGGGAGGAGTCTGCCTCGGAGTTGTCGAACAATGAGTCCGACAACACCTGGCACCGGGAACTCCTTCGAGCTCCAGTGGCCTTCTTCTTGGCCTTCTTCTCCGGCACCACGTAAGGCGCCGGAACGAGCAGCCCCGTTAATTGGGCGTCCGCTGGGTCTTCGGGCAAGGGATCCGGACAGTTAACCTGCCCGGACGTCTTTTGCTAGGCCTTTTAAAGGTAAAGGGAGTTTTAGATCCCGCATAGAGTCAAACTATGAAAAACAAGTGTCCTGTAAAGGGTAAAATAGCTTTCCTCGCTGGCTTGATGCTGCGAGCTAAATCCGCGATCTTTGGTAGCGGATGCGGGAGCCTCGGCGCCATTGAATAGCACCTTCCAGGCATCTTCGTACGTGGTATCGAAGAGCCTGCTCAAGGTTTGGTGCTGTTCCAGATCAAACTCCCACAAATTAAAGGCCCGTTGTTGGCACGGGAGGATTCGGCGGATGAGCGTGACCTCGATTACGTTAATGAGCTTGAGCTTTTTGTTCACCAAGGTTTTGACGTAGGATTGGAGTCCGGTCAGCTCTTCCGAATCAGCCCATGATAGGCCCTTCTCTTTCCAAGAGGTGAGCCATGTAGGGAAGCCAGATCGGAATTCGGGGGCCGCTACCCATTTAGGGTCATGCAGCTCGGTGATGTAGAACCACCCCGATTGCCACCCCTTTATGGTCTCCATGAAGGAGCCCTCGAGCCATAGGACGTTGGGCATCTTGCCCACCATGGCACCTCCGCACTCCACTTGACGGCCGCCTACTAACTTCGGCTTGACATTGAAGGTCTTCAGCCATAAGGCGAAGTGGGGCTAGATGCAGAGGAAGGCCTCGCACACGATGATGAATGCCGAGATGTTGAGGATGAAATTCAGGGCCGGATCGTGGAAATCCAGGCCGTAGTAGAACATGAGCCCCCGGACAAATGGGTGAAGTGGAAAACCTAGTCCGCGGAGGAAGTGGGTGAGAAACACCACCCTCTCATGGGGCCCGGGGGTGGGGATTAGCTGCCCCTTGTCGGGGAGTCGACGCGCGATGTCGCTGGACAAGTATTCGACCTTCCGCAGCCTCTTGATGTGCCCCTCTGTGACGGAGGAGGCTATCCACTTGACTCCCGCTCCGGACATGGATGGGGAAGGTTGGGGCGAGATGTGCGGACTTGGGCGCTAGAGCTCGAGTGCGCAGAAATGGATAAGCAAAGGAGGAAGAAGGCATAGGTAAAAAGGTGGATCCTTATCCCCTTATATGGACGGACGAAACTATGCGTCCCCACCAGCCTGGTAAAACTCGCTTATCTCCCAAGCGCCGTAATCAATCGATCAGTTGGGTTGCCCACGCCCGTATTGATGAGAATCCCGGAATAAGGGGACACGATCTCTGCTTTGATGAGACGTGCTAAGGAAACCGCCTCGCTAAATGCGCTGAGGTGGCACAGTAAAAATGATTCGAATAAAGGCTTGGTCGTGGTGTGATGTCACGCCACGAAATACGTCAGCAGATTGAATTTATGTGAATATTATTCTCTCTACGGTGGTATGTGGAACTAATTTTGCAGAGCCGGACATTATCCTTGTGTTCAAAATCTTCTATGAAGTATTCGGAGGAGGAACCCGCCTTGCAATGCCGAAGGCAATATGCGCGTCGGACTCATCGTCATTGAAGCCTGGTTCAGGGGCTACTGAGGGAGTCCCGGACTAGGGGGTGTCCGGATAGCCGAACTATCATCTTCGGCCGGACTCCTGGACTATGAAGATACAAGATTGAAGACTTCGTCCCATGTCCGGATGGGACTTTCCATGGCGTGGAAGGCAAGCTTGTCGATACGGATATGTAGATCTCCTACCATTGTAACCGACTTTGTGTAACCCTAACCCTCTTTGGTGCCTATATAAACTGGGGGGTTTTAGTCCGTAGGACAAACAACAATCATACCATAGGCTAGCTTCTAGGGTTTAGCCTCTCTGATCTCGTGGTAGATCTACACTTGTACTACCCATATCATCAATATCAATCAAGCAGGAGTAGGGTTTTACCTCCATCGAGAGGGCCCAAACCTAGGTAAAAACATCGTGTCCTTTGTCTCCTGTTACCATCCGCCTAGACACACAGTTCGGGACCCCCTAGCGGAGATCCACCGGTTTTGACACCGACAGGCGGATTCAAAATTTTGAACTGGTGATCATAGCATCTACAAATCATATATAAAGGGTATTCAATGTTCGTTTCGTTTTTGAACGTACAATATACTCCATCCTATCATTTCTACTTTACATATAAGTTTTATGTGTAGTCAAAGTATCTCTACTATGATAAAAAAGGTATCAACATTCAACAACGCCCAATCAATATTGTTAGATTCGTATGTACTCCTAGATTTGTACTCGAGATGGTTTCCAATTTGACTATTGACAAGATTAATAGTACTCCTTTCACATAGGTGAGTAAGTCATCTTAGGCTGTGCACCATGACCAAGGAGGCGGGGAAAACAAGAGACATTAATGTTTATTTGCTAATTATTAGTATTGCATGAAATGAACTAACCACTGCATGTCATGTTTGATAGTCTCATGTCATTAAAAGCATGCACACCCTCATCTCTTATTGGTTCATATGTCAAGAAACAAGAAACGAGGTAGATGTTAATGCACCGCGCCTACGTGTTTTGGGATTATTTGGTTTTTGTAAGATGACTTATACACCTAGATGGAGGGAGTACATGAGATGTATAATGTGAAAATTCTATCATTGGAAACTCCTTTCACATACGAAATTGACCATATGCTTTGTGTTAGTTGCATGTCATATATTATTACTCTAACATTTGGTCAAAGTTAGCCTCAAAAAACGCATTAGACCCTGTATGCTTTGTGTAAGTTGCATGTCATATATTATTACTCTAACATTTGTGTAAGTTGCATGTCATATATTATTACTCTAACATTTGGTCAAAGTAGTATAGTGGAAGTGGACCTCTGATGTAGGTATCCTTGCATTACCCTCCCTTTCGGTCACTTACTGGCGGACCCCATGCTTGCTAGGCCCTGCATGTGAGTTACTCAATGGGTTCGGCCACGTCAGGGGATCCTCATCGGTAGTATACTCCCTCTATTTTTATTTACTCCACATAAAACTGAGGGAGTGGTGGTATAATAAATGACGTGGGCGGGGGAGGGGGAGGGACGTCGGTTTGCTCTCAACTGCGGTCTCACAAGCGAGCGAAAACGCAAGACGAAGCGCGTTCCATTCGTTGAGCGACATGGAGGGTCCAGCGTGCCGGGCTGCAACGCGAACGCGGCAAGAGCGATGCATAGTCAAAACCGATTGACTGGTCATCACCGGAACCACTATTCACACCAGAACCTTCGCTGCTCGGCCTACCCCAGCCATTGACCTAAAACCACACCAAATCTCCAGCCCATTCCCCCACCTTCCGATCCCCTAGCCTGCATCAAGCGTCCCCTAGTTCGCCGGAAAGCCATGGTGCGCCGCAAGATCACTTACTACAAGATGCTGACGCCGGAGCGCCGCGCAGAAATCGCGGCGGCAGTTGGCGCCACACAGACCTCCTTTCCCAAGCTCGCTTTGCGGCGAGCCAATCCCCGAGTTCTCTGGAGCCAAGCTACGAGGAGGAGGAAGCCGATCCAATGTTCACTATGGAGGTCGCGGCGCAGAAGGCCCCCAACGGGTATGAGACGATGGACGTCAACTTCGTGCCGGTGTCCGTGTCCCCCATGGTGCAGGCGGACCAGTGGTTCAACATGGTGATACTAAAGGAGGACCGGGAGGCAGAGGCTCAACTTGACGCGGAGCACGCGCATGCCGCTGCCATCAAGGCTCTCCTGCAGGCGGAGCCGGATGTCGTGGATGTGAACCGGGCGGCGGAGGCTCAACTTGAGGCGGAGCGCACGGATGCCGCTGCCATCGAGGTCCTCCTGCAGGCGGAACCAGACGTCCTGGACATGAACCGGGCGGCAGAGGCTTGACTCGACGCAGAGCGCGCGGATGCCGCTCTCATCGATGCCCTCCTGCAGGCGGAACCGGAAGTCCTAGACTTGAACCGGGCGGCGGAGGCTGGACTCGACGCGGAGCGCGCGGATGGCGCTGCCATCGAGGCCCTCCTGCAGGCTGAACCGGACATCCTCGACTTGAACCGGGCTGTGCTCTCGTCCGTGCAAAGCGCCCGTACACTCCGCTTGAACGAGTAGCTGGAGGCCAAGGACAACCACGGTGCGGAGACACACGTTTGCAGCGACGGCTGGTTCGCGCCGGCAGCCAAAGACGACGAGGCCGTCTCTTTCCGTGAGCAGTGATAGTTTTTCTTTATGTTGTTGTTTTTATGGATCTTTTGCTTTCTAAAAACATACTATTGGTTATGCAAGTCGCCTGACTTGGGTCAGTCTACCATTTCAGGTGGTTGGATGAATATCCTACGTCTCCTAACCCTTCTTTCCTTCTTCCTCACCTCTTCTTCCCCAACAGACCACCGCACGGGCCGTACGGATGCTCCGGTAGGATAAACATACTCTATGAATGAAAATTATGTGTCAGCGATAGGATGGCTGAGTTTGGTTTGTTCACATGCGACAACTTGTGTCAGTGAGGGTACGTTCCCTTGGTTGGGTTTGCGGCGTGCAGGAGCGACTATGTGAGGGTGCGGTGCGACTGCGGCTTACAGGAGCGACCGTGTGAGGGTGCAGTGCGACCGCGATAGCCGTGCGCAAGTGTACCTCCTTTTCATTTTGAAAACTTTAGGCAAGCTTGGCAAAAATGTGTGGCAAAGTTTGGCAATGGAAGGCCTAGACCCAAACAGGATAAGTACGTATGTACTAGGAGTACTAGTGTTAAAAAAAAGGCGGGGTTTTCCTTCGATACAAATCCTCGTTTCACATGTCAATTAATGTGTATTTTTTTCTCGAAAGACCAAAGAGCTAACCATCTCACTCCTCATCGCTTGATTAATGCTGCGCCATGCAAACGAACCTTCTCACTTCCGCATGCATGCGGGGGATATTAATGTCCTTGGTTGCTAACCATATCAATTTTGCCTTGATTAGTGTTAGGGGCCCTTTGCAAATTGTAATTTTCATATACTAGCCTTGTGTACAAAAAAATGGAGATAGTAACTATATTTGAATACCTTGCCCATTGCGGTGACGTCGACGATTTTTTTTGTGGTTTGGCGAAGTGCGTTCGACGTAAAACACCATTGAGTGAGACCACGGTAAGTCATTCACAAGTGCCGCCTGCAAGCCGAGACAACCGCCTTATTTGCATCCAGGAAGTCCTTTACTAGTACTACTACTAGGAGTACTAGTGTGGTGAGATGGTTTCTTGAAGAAGACGATGGAGAAGCGGAGTCAGCGAAGAGTGAAATGATGGTTGCTTCGTCCGTGCTTTGTGATTTGACGCCTCACTGCTTTGTGATTTGTGATAGAAGGGATAGGGGAGTAGACTCTATGCTCTATATTGTACTACATGCGTCCAAGCATGGGAGAAAGAGGAGAGACGTTGCATTTTTCTATTCCTTCAATCAATCAATCAATCAATCAGGGAGCTTCGGTTCCATCTTTTTGGCTTTGGCAACACCGTCCACAATTGTTCCCACGATGCCAAAAGCAATTTCACATTTGGCTACACATTGTGGATGCCCTTAACCGTACCACTTGGTTTTGCTCCTGTGTGCTATCTATACAAATGTCAATTATATTGATCTAAAAAATTATAGAATCAAAGATTAGTAAAAAGGAGGTGATTTTGCCGCGCGGATGGCGGGGGAGGTTTCTTATTTTCGGAGGACGTTGTCCTGGCAGTTTGCTAACATGCGGTCCCACGTGTGAGTGCTTTACCAAGCTGATCCGCATCCCACATGAGGCAGAACAATGGCAGAAGCAACACGTGGTTAAGTTGAAGAAGATGAGGGAGAAGCGGATTCAGCAACGAGTGAAATGTTGGTTCCTTCGTCCCTCCAATTTCTTTTTTTAGCATTATTACTTCGTCCCTCCAACTTAACTGCGGGAAAGGTGCACTTTGTGATTTGACGCCTCATTGCTCATTACTACGCCAGCGCCATGACTGGGGTGCTTCACCCCGGCTGCTCTGCACTGTATTCCGGTATGGCACGTGGACCCGGTAGCTTGATGTCCCACATGTCGGCAAAAGGGACTAGAAGATTTATGAAAGCGAGCGCTCTACTCTTACGACGGAGGAGTACATGACACGACGGCCCAGTGAACTGTCACTTGTACTGTATAGTACTATAGTTTTGTTGTTTCGCACGATCCATCGATACAAACCCGATTAAACAGGAAAGGGCGGGATTTTTCCCGCGCGGTAGATGATGCTGGCCATACATTTCAAAGGGAATTTTAAAGTATGCAAACTGAATAATTATAAGTAACAATATGATATCTAGTAAAACTAAAAACACATATGATTTATTGTGTTAGAGTGTAGTAGTAATGTTGTATTGCATAGTTGTTAGATGTAACATGCGAGAACGTGTAGAGATGTAGTTTTGGAGGGCCTACAGAGAGAAAAGCGTAATAGGGTCACCGAACTTTAGAATAAGTTGATTACGGTCACTATATACGTTTTGCGGTGATTATCCGGTCACTTGCTCACAGTTCAGCATCGAATTGCACTCTGTTGACCAGCCAAATAGTCTGCATGGCGCCATGTTGACTAGTTAAATTGACCAGGTTCCTTGTGGTTCCCACCTATAAGTTCGCATAGGGAAAAGGTCAGATAAACACAAATTTATGCAAGCGCGACAAGGCTCCAACCCGTGTGCGGGAATCACCTGGTTGTGTATGTGTCTGTCAGGGCCTGATGTGTGCGCATGCACGTGTAGGTTGAACACTTGAGCGTGAGAGTGTGTGTTGGTTGTGTGGTGTACTGGTGTGTGCATGCATGCATGCGTGTGTGCGTGTGAGTGTTGCGTGCGTGCGTGGCTGCGTGTGTACATGTGAGTGTTGCATGCGTGCGTGGGTGCATGTGTTTGTGTGAGTGTTGCGTGGATGGAGTTCGTGTGCATGCGTGCGTGTGTGTATAATCACCACACTAGCTCCTGTGTGTTAAAACAGACGGCTTAGCGTACCAATACAAGGCCACATTGTCCGCTGTGCCCGCGGTCATGACTTCGAACCACTATCAAAATATTTTTTTGTCGTTTGTTTTCATTCTTACTAGCAAGATGCCCGTGTGTTGCACGTAACATCAAGATGAATTTGTATGACTTATTTATCTTGTGAGAGAAAAGGATGAACAAGGGAAGGCCTTATTTGCAAATGTGGAGAGGTGTGTGGGTACCTTTTTGCAAAATTGCCATAGTTTCTTTCCTATCCGTCAAATATAAATCGGACGGCCTATATTGCAGGATGGCACGCACACCATCATCACCAACTCTGTTTTTTATAAGAGTGTATTTTATGTATTATTTTATAATAGTGTAGATGTAGAGTAGATACAGGTCAACAGGTGGGCATGATGTTAGTGAGATAATGTGATGCAACACTAGAGGTGCCACGTGGAGCGTTTAACTAGTCAACTAGTCATGTCATGAGCAAATACAAAGTTGTACAGTGAGCCCATGACTGTATAATAACCACTAAACGTAAACGGTGACCGTAATGAGTGGATTATGAAGTCCAATGTATGTATCGTGCTTTCGCTTCAAATACAATGATCGTCATTGCATATATCACGAGAGAAAGATGAAACACGCATGAATTTTCTGGGTGCTTACTTTTAGAGGACCTGGAGATAGTTTTGTGTGCATACATGAAAGGGGCGTACAGGGGGGTATGCGATGGAGAGAGAGATGCTCTTTGTTTCTCTTTATTATGACTAACTTTGTATATAGTATAAAAATATACAAATTCACAGTGCGGAATAAATATCATTGTGGGCACCATGCAATGCAAATTAGCGTTCGTACTGCTCCATATAACTTTGTAATGTTGTATATATGTAGAAACTCTAAAATAATTTTTTGGCGACACTTTATTCAAAAGGAATGTTGTATGCGAAATAAAAGTGAAGAGAGGGCTTTTTAGATCAATGGGGTACGTGATGTAACATCTGTGAATGTGTAGTTGATGCATTTGGCGGGGCTTAGAGAGGTATGTGTGTGTATTATGTATTCGAGAGAGGCATGGATAGAGGGGCCGACGGGGGGGGGGGCACGGGAGAGATATCACGAGAAATGAGAGTGGTCTAGAAAGAGACAGAGAGACGAATATGACGTCACGACAAGAGATTCCATTCCCTTGAGTGTGTATGTGCATGGGGGGGAATAGAGGCACCAGGAGAAATTTTCTGTGTGTGTGTTGTTTGTGTTGGTATGTGTGGGTGTGAGAAGATAATGAGAGATGGGGGCAGAGGGTGTGTCACCGCGTGAGGTCCGGTGGGTCGAGGTGAGGCCCTTCGTTCGGTTCTGTCCTGCGCCACATTGGTCGGCCCATGACACATTTTGGAAGACCCATGGATGACTAGTCGTACAAGACAAAGATAGCAGAATTGTGAAGGACTCTGTGTCCACTGACAAAGCCGGCTAGGATTTGTAACCCTAGGTTCTCGGACTAAGGTAACCCCTTCATCTCTGATATTACTATTCATCCAACCTAACTTTAAGGGGCATCCTACAGAATGCTCTGCTAGAATCATACTCGTCGATTAGGAAGAGAGGTGTGAGATAATGCGTGAGAATACAGGCGTAAAGATAATGTGCATACATGAGACACGTAGGCAGGTCCATGTATATAGAAAGGGTCGATGAGGATTGTGCGTGTGTATGTTTGCGATAGGAAGAGTGCTTGTGATAAAGGTTAGTGAAAACAGTTGTAAATGGTTACGAGAGGGAGGGAGGTTTATATCTAGAGCATGCGTGCGAGAAAGACACCTCGGGAGAGAGTGTGTGAGCATGTCTGAGAGACCACCGATGGAGAGTGAAACTACACGTAAAAGACTGCTCTACACATTGATTAAAGATATAAACTGTATACAAATATTAGGATGGGATCATGATATTTGCAATTCACGTAAGGAGCGGTCATTGATCCATCAGACATGTAGAATCTACCAAATTTGAGCATGTCTATGTTATTATTCGACACAATTGATCCACATAGTTAGTATTTTGAACTCCAGACAATGCATCGCTTTAGCAATCGAATATAAACGTGAGTATAGTTCATGTTGTGTGTGTAAAGCACATTATACATACGAAAGTTACACAATGGACATTTATAAATAGTTACCTATGAACTAGCATACATTTGAATTCAACCTAAGGTGGTTTAAAAAAATCGAATTCAACATGAAGTCCATTCAATTATTTGAATTTGATATCATGGCATTTGTAAACCATACATAAACTATGGGGGTACTAATCTTTGCTCTGATTTTGTACATAATAGCATATGTAGTCATGTAAAAAATAGATTCAAATTTAGCTCCTCCATTCCAAAATAATCATAGTTATAGGATTTTCAAGTGTCAAAATTTCAAAAGGAAGCGGATAATTTAATGAGGTTTTCAAATATACAAGGTTAAATATAACGTTGTCTATTTCGGTCAATCCTCTTAGTTCAAGAGTACTCTAAACGTGAATGCTTGTGTTTCAAAATTTCCAATGAAGCGCCAAAAGAGCCTCTACTCGCCTGAAACCGCGTGAGACCAATGTTTGGTAGTACAAGGAAATTACTTTTCTAATAACTCCAACCTGTGAAACCTATCGGCCCGACGTCCAAAGGTCTAAACCGGGGTAGGTTTGTAGCTTCATCTAGACGCCACACAACCGCCCCCGAAAAACATTCATACACAATGGCCGCCTAAGCACACATGCGCGCAACCGAAATCGCTCCCACCCACTATTTGGGACACCTGGAATTACCATCCTACCCCCGACCCGCAGTAGGTCCGAAATTTAAGAGGGGGCAAAGTTTGTACTTTCCCCAAATTTCAAACAAGCGCGTCCCATCTTCTGTTCAAAAAAGCCAAAAACAAGCGCGTCCCAGACCGAAATATGGTTCCCCCCCACCCGTCCGATTCCCCATTCGTACTTCGTGGGCGCCAAAACTACCTCTCCACCAGCCGCGAAACCCCGGCGTCCTCCGTCCACCACCCCATCCCACCCATCAACCGCCTGCCTCCTCCATCACGCCGGAGCCGATACCCCCGACGTCGTCGTCCACCGCAGCCTCAACCGCAACGCCCTCCATGGCTAGTACTTGAAGCCGAGGCCGAGCCGTCCGTACCAGAGCCAGTTCAACCACGCTGTCCTGCGCCTCACCACTGCCGCTCCAACTTTGCCACCCTCCACCGCACCGGAGCTATTCCTGATACGGCGTCCTTCGCCGCCTCGGATCTGCTTCCCCTCCACTGACATACAGCCATGGCAACACAGTCAACAATTTGGCCATGGGTTCGTCCAAGCCTGCACCCTCCAGAACATTGGTTTCCCTGGTAAAAACAAGAAGATCGGCGTGAAATGTGGAGGTGACCACACCGGCAACCGAAGAAGGTACTCCTCTTCCCTTATTCATGCAAATCTTACGTCTCTGCTTGCACGGTATTCATCCCATAGAAGATACTAGTTGACCGCTTCTTCTTGATACTAGATGTTCCTAGTAACTCGTGATGCACAAGGTTTCTCCTCATATACTATTTCACCTTAGCTAGAGGTCCGTCGCCCCCCTGAATTTCAATTTCTGGCCAGTTGATTCCCAATTGACGGAAGCATTCCCCGGCGTAACAGGCACTAGTACGACTATTACACCGGGGAAGCAGCGCCTTGGTGTTTATCTTAGGGGCGTCTGCGGCCTAGAGCTACTGGCGCCCGATCTGGAGGTCGGCCAGGATTAAAGGGATGGCTTGGGGGCGCTGCCAAGCACGGCAGTGGTGTGAGGTCAATGGGAGGCCGGGGCGGCGGAGGCACGGGTCTGGGCCGGTGGTCGCTGGCGGTTCGAGAAAGATCGTCAACAGTGACTGGCAGGAGGTAGATGAAGGCCATCTTCCTGTTCCTTATAGATCAGACGGTTCATTAGAAAAATTGATTGACCTATTTATTTTCAGTCGACTATTATCTTAGATATGACCACATGTGGTGGTGTGCTGGAGGAGTACCTGCATTTGCTGTGCTCATATATTACAAAACCATATGGAGTAGAATCTAATTTTGTTTGCCATGCAATGTTGTAGAGCTATCATATGTCTCCTGTCATTTATTTTTCAGCCACCAGCTATCTCCTACTTTTACAGTGCACTAGTTCTGCAAACACTTCATCCATACTCTCACTATTGTGTTTTTATGCAAGGGTATTTTAGAGTCTGCCGAAAGCGAAGCAAAAAAGAAAAGAGACAAGTCGTGCCAGCTTTCTACGTAGCTAGGCGCGGCACGTTACAGCGCTTTAAAGGGTGCAGTGTCAGCAGATGGAGATGGTAAACGTTGCTCTGGAGTTGATGACATCGCTCGCAATGAACCACCATCCCAGGTGCTTGCTTTAACTTTGTGGTGTCATATGTGGTTGCATGTTCCATATGGTGTCTAGCTTGTATTCGAAAGGCCGAAGTCGGTCTTTATTAAGATAAGGAAATATATTTTTTACATGAACCACCATCCCGTCAGCACCAGAAGACAAATAGCTAGTCAGGCCACTGGCCGAGCCAGTGACAAGCCCAGCAAAGACAAGCATCACCTGGAAGCCAACTAAAAAGCCGCGCTGGTGGCGAAGCTGCCGGCCTCCCACCAGGCTCTCAGGTCCTAGATGATCATGTTCACCACTCCAAACGGATGTCTAGCTTGTATTGCTTCCAATTTGTTAAATTGCATCTGCTTAGCTTACACAATATACCTTTGAATATGACATGCCTTTCTGTTTTTGGTAAATACTAGTACATCTGTGTATTAACCATGTTCTTACATCAAAATAATGTTCTTGTGTATCCCTCATCAATTACTTATGACGAGGCAGGCAGGCAAGGGGACTACTCCTCATTTAAAGAATGAAGTGTCAGCCTCCCGACATGATTCTTAAGAAACAGAAATGCTAGATGAAGATAGTGAACATAGCTCTGTAGTTGATTACAGCATTTCCCCTACACTAGCATCGCATGTGCTTGCTCTAACTTGGCAGCGTGATATGTGGTTGCGTGTTGCATATGGTGTCTAGATTGTAATTCTTCCAATCTGGTTAAACTGCATGTGCTAGTCTGCTTAGCTTATACTCCTGTAAATATGACATTATACCTGTTAATGTGACATGCCTTCCTGTATTTAGTACATAGTACATCTGTCTATTAAGCATGTCCTTACATAAAACTATTGTTTTTTTGTATCCCGCATCAATCAATATGACGAGACACCTTTAGTATATGCAGTGCGATATTAGTTGCATCTTTCATATCTTTCATATGATCTATAGCATGCGCTGCTTCTAATTTGTTGAAATTCCATTTATGATGGGACGCTTTTAACTTGGTAGAGTCATATTGGTTGCATCTTTCATGTGGTGTCTAGCTTGCAAGGCTTCTTATTTGCTGGAATGGTTTCTGCTTAGTTTACACAAACAGTTGTGAACATGCCATGCCGTCTTGTTTTTCGTACATATTCCATCCTAGTATCATGTGTTTGCCTTACATCAAAGTAGTGATTGTCAGTATCATGGATGAATGAGTTCTGAAGAGAGAATTTTATTGCTTTTTCTTGTCGGTTTTACTTGACAATTCAAAATCAATAAAGCAGAAGGAAGTTAGCAAGGCAGCGGATAAAGGTGCTCCTTCCAAACGGAGGGCCTCTACAGTTTCTACTCCTCCACACCCCCAAGATGATTTCCAAGACAACATATGCATAGACACTCAACAAAGTTGTATTTATGATGAGCACGTCTCCCCTAGTGCAGCATCACTGGTGCTCCCTCTAACTTGGCACTGTTATATGTGGTTGCATGTTATGTGTGATGTCTAGCTTGTATTGCTTCAAATTTTATTGAATTCCATCTGCTTACTTTACACATTATACTTGAATAAGACACGTGTTCCTGTTTCTAGAACATACAATATCTGTCTATCACACCATGTTCTTACATCAAATTACTACTGTTGTGTAACCTGCAACAATCACTTATCATAAGACACGTTTGACTTCGGAGTGTGATATAGGTTACATCTCACATTCTTTTCTAGCTTGTACTACTAATTTGTTGAAATGGCACTTATGACGAGACAGTTTTAACTTGGTAGAGTGATATTCGTTGCATCTTTCATATGGTGTCTAGCTTTCATTGCTTCTAATTTGTTGAAATGCCTTCTCCTTAGTTTACACATCATAAGCTGTGAATATGCAATGCTGTGAATGGCACTAATGACGAGAGACCTCTAACATCTTAGTGTGATGTTGTTTGCATCTTGCATATGATTTATTTCTTATACCGCTTCACATTTGTTTAAACGCCATTTATGCTGAGACACTATTAACTTGGCAGAGCGATATTTGTAGCATCTTTCATATGGTGTCTACCTTCCATTGCATTGCTTCTAATTTGGTGAAATGTCTTCTTCTTAGTTTACACATCATAGTTCTGGTTATCTCTTCCGTCCTGTTTTTCATACACATTACATCCTCCTATCATGTGGTTGTCTAACATCAAAGTTCAGTTCTTCTGCATCACGCATCAATTTGTTCTGAAGAACTAAATTGTTATTTGTTTTTCTTGTCGGCTTGACTTAACATGGCACAGAGAAAGAGGAAGAAACACAGAATGGCAGGGAATGAGAAGCGGATGAATGCTGCAGATTCTGCTGGTACTGATGTTGCAATAGAGGGTGAAAGTCCAGCGGAAAATTCTACAAACACGGCATCCCATGCTACACGAGCTACAAAAAAAGCCAAACAGAAACAAATAGCTGGCACCAAACAAGTAGAGACAGCCCTAGTTCTTGCAACACCTACCATAGTACTACCAGCTGCATGACATACTCGTGCGTCAACTGAGCTAGCAGCACGTTCCCAAGTTCCCTTCCCACCTGACACTACTTCCCAAGCACTCTTGACACAAGTCGAGTTGGCAATATCAGATGAACCTTGTGAGCTTCAATAGCAAGAAGGTAGTTGCTGGAGTCAAGTTACAGTTGCATGCTTCTTTATATGTAGTCTCACAGTTTGATGTACACTAACACTTCCTATGTTCGTTGTTGGACTAGCAACTAGGCGCAACAGGAAACAAACATCAGGGATAATGCTCGATAGGTTAACTAAATCTAGAGGAGGAAGAATGGAGATCCGTTTTGAGGCAGGTTTAAAAAGGCCACGTGATGCTACAGAGTCAGCCAAGTTAGTATCAGAGGCAGCGGTTGCCGTTAGGTGTCATGTGCATATCCTCCCAACATGGATTTAGTACAGGAATGACAAAGACGAAACCTAGTTCACCACCTTCCTCGACCATTTATCTGTAAGTATGGTTATGTATGGAAACTAGTAATATCGTCTTGCTCTGTCCCATACTTTCTAGGTTGCTGATAATGAGACTCCCATAATTTTCAACATATGAGGTTCAAGTTGGATAGCCAAGATGATGCAACCAGACAAGCTTGCACCCATGTTTTCAAGCCTGCTCTGCGATAGTATCGGTATAACTTGAGGAAAACTCACTCTGAAGGCAAGGCTAATAGTGAACTTTCCCAAATATCTCCAGTGAAAATATATCGGATGAAGACTGGAGGGGCCTTGTTAAACACTGGTCTGATCCGAAGTATCAGGTACATTATATATATGTGATCGGATCACATGTTGAAGTCCTATTGACGCATGTGCCACACAAATCTATCTTCTTGTAGGTGAATTGTTCAAAGAACAAGGCCAACCATATGAAAGTGAAATTCCAACAGACGACAGGATCTCGTAGCTATATTGCACACTGTGAGGCTCTTGTAATTAGCTGATGTTTCACTCTTTTTGCTGTACCATATTATTAGATCTATATTGACTTATTCGAAATGCAGAGGAAAGCCCGCAAGGACCAAAAAGTACCTGAACCAAATGCTGTGGAAATCTTCAAGGACTGTCACACTAGCAAGAAGAAGGGCATGACTACACCAGTCAAAGCCGTTGTTGTATGTCCTTAATCCTCATGCTTTTTAACTACTACTTACTCTGACTTGTGCCTTGAACTGCATGGTTTGCAGCCAATGTCTATTACTCTTTTCAATTTTATACACAATTGTCTTAGCGTATCATTGCACCTTACAAGGTTTAAAAGGGAGGAGTAATGTTCCTTTGATCTTGACCCGTAATCTAGTTCCGTGCTGGACTTGCCCACACAACGTTACAATTGCCTGTTTGTTTGTTCTCAGTTGTTTTGTGATATGAATGATGTCATACTATGCTTACCGTATTATAAACTTTGTCTCTTTATCCTTAGCCCTCAATACAATGTGAAGAAATAGACAATACATTAGCGATGGTACATGGTCATATGTTAGGAACCTGGTTTTATTATGTACCTTGCAATAAAAAAGAACTAATATTTCACATGGGTTCACGAGAATAAGTTATGTATATAGACCAAAGCTATTTTGTTTGGTTTTGCTGCCTCCTTAATATCTTCTGTTCTGGTACTACTAATGTAAAACCTCAACTTTTCAGCGAGCTATGGAAAAAATGGTGGAACCGCCACCTTCTGAAGGTGGCGAGGATCCTATAACGGCAATGTCAGCTCTTGCTGCAGTGGGTCAGTACCTGTCCACTAACAGTGCCAAAAGCACGTTCCTATGTAACACTGGGTTGGTTGTTAAGGCAATATCGTCCAAACTGCCTCATGATCAAGATATGCAAGCTCAAAGCTATTTTGTATCTGCGCTCTAGACACAAGTCCCTTCCCTAACAGAGGCCCTTTCTGAAACAAGGAGAAACATTGCTCAATGTCGTCAAGATATGCATGGTTTTGAAACCAGAGTATCAGACATTTGCTATGTAGTTCAGGAGCCTAGGGGAAATGAAGGCGAGGGTTATGGTGCTCCATCGGACAATACAACATGAAAACGTAACAGTCAGGTCAAATGAACCGAGCTTCTTAACTTCTGGTAGTGCATTTATCTGCTAGACTGTTAAGTTTTATGCCAACCTTCCTTTTGTTATATAGTTGTAATTTGTTTTGGTGCGATACAAAATTTATTCTTAACGTGCAGCCACCGGCTCAAGAAAACAACAAGCCATTTTTGTATAGTGTAGGGTGTTCCCTATATTTGCACTGGTGGCGATCTTTGATGCCGAGTGGATGTAATCTGTGCAATCGCCTTAATAGCCTAGCGTTAGTTTCGGCCTTATTTATTTCCTAGTCTTCTTTTTCCCTGGTTTGCTAGTGGCGGCAACTACCCTTGGGCCATATACAGGCCGTAGGATCCATGGGTCTCCTACGGGCCGTCGATAAATGCGCCTGTAATTGGTGGGCCTTGGGCCGTCGATAAATGGGCCTATAATCGGTGGGCCTCGGGCCGTCGATAAATGGGCCTGTAATCGGTGGGCCTCGGGCCATCGGATAAATGGGTCTACATGGACCGTAATCGAGCGTAATTGGTATCAGCCCAGCACGGTAACGGGCCGTTAACAGGCCGTAGGACTGCAAAAGCTTAATTCTGTCACGGGCATAACGGGTCGTTAATGGGCCAGAATATAGGACGGGCTGGCCAGAAACGGGCCGACTCTTGCCATGGGCCGAATTTGGCCCATTTGGGTAACAGGCCAATAACGGGCCGACTCTTGCCATGGGCCGAATTTGGCCCATTTCGGGAACATGCCAGTAACGGGCCGACTCTTGCCATGGGCCGAATTTGGCCCATTAGGAGAACAGGCCAGTAACGGGCCGAAAGTAATCGAGGGCCGAAAAGGAGCCCAATAATGTATGGGCCGTCAATAGGTTGAAAGCTAACACGGGCTGGAAATGGCCCATGTAAATCACGGGCCGTTAACGGGTACAAAGAAAATTGCTATTCATTATGGGCTAGAGTCACCGTGGGCCTGTAAAGGTCCGAAAGATATGAAAGCCTCATATGGGCCGAAAGACATCATGGGCCATACATGGGCTGAAAGTGAAATGGGCTGGTGTTATATTCGACGGCCCACATGATGTTGTTGGGCCGATTTCCTTTAGTGCCTAACGGGACGTGAGTTAACGGGCAGTAAAATGGGCTATTTGCGAAGAGACCGTTAACACGCTTTTCATGGGCCAGCCCGTTAACTTTTGACCAACTCAAACGGGCCGGCTTTGTAAGCTAAATGTGCCAGCGGTGGGCCGTGGCACGTGTCGACATATCATAGGCGCCTATCTGACCCACTGACAAGCTGACACGTGTTTCTTCCAGTCAATAAGAATTTTACACGTGGAAATTTCCCATTGGTCGGGGCTGTTAATGGGTTATCGAATTCAAAACCCGACCCGATAGCTTAACGACGTTCCGTTAAGGTGGATGCCACGTGTCGGTCACCCTTGATGAAAGCACTATTGTGACGCGCGATTTATCGTCATGGAAGTGGACACTTCCGTGATGATAATTTTGGTAATGTCATGGAACACTTCTACGACAGCACAAGTATGATAATCTTGATTCTGTCATAAATTTGTCATGGATGTACATGCATGACAAAAACGCAACCTACTGTGACAAACACATATCATCACAGAAGTGTATTTTTTTGTATTGAATGTCCTCAAGATGCCAGGAAGCGGTGGAATCATCACAGTCCCCTGTGAGGACAGGGATGCAGTGTGTTCTCTTGAGCGTGCTTTCCAAGCCGCAACAATCGAAGACCCAGATCACAGGAGCGGAAGACATCCCGAGGCAGTCCCAAAGAATAATAAGGCTTCACCTGGCCCAAACCCTCACGAGGCAGGCACCTTCGGAGGTGTTGCGTCAGGATTCACGCCCGTCAGGGGGCGCCACCCTCTGTCGCATAGGAAGGCGCGCCCGGCGCCCACCTCGGCAGGGCTCAGGGGATCTTTCTTGGAGAGCTACCAACTTTGCCAAGGTCACGAGGGAGGCACTCGGGAACCACTTGGAGGCGTGCTTCAAGGCACGTTTCCCTCAGGAGTTCATAGCGGAAACACTTAGGAGCTACGGGAGTCAAGAGTCATGCGCGGCAGCCGCCGCTTGCCCGCCGTAGCCCCACATCCAGGCGAGGATGGTGGGCTGCGCGTCTGCATCGATGTGTTGGGGCTCAACCGAGCCGCGTCTCAGGAGCGCCTCTGGCCTTCACGCGTGGGGCGTTGCGAGGGTCCACCTCACAGCTACGTTCGCATGCCTTTCGGCCTGCCGAACGCGGCCGCTGCTCATCAGCGCCTACTGAGGAGCATTCTGGAGGCTCAGGAGGTCAGGCATCGCGCGGTCCTAGCATAGATGGAGATGGTCCTTGAAGATCCACCCATGCCCCCAGAGCCTCCCGAGGCTCCGGGTCCCGGGAGCTCGTGAGGATCGGCTTCCTCACCATGCGTCGTTTGCTACTTCAGCATCACTTCATCTCCAATGGTATTAGGTGACATCTTTCAAAGTTCCATTTTCAGCTGGGAGCGCCCACAGGGCTGCATCATTCCCAGGTCGCGAGGGTCCGTCCCTGCGGCATGTATCCATTTTGCTTATGCTCTATACCTACCTTGTTGGGGGTGCCCCTCGGGCAGCATCATCCCCAAGCTGCTCGGGCCGGACCCGATGGCGTTTGCTTTTTTCGCAACTATCTAAATGGATATGCTCCTTCGTGCTTAATATGCTTGACCTAATCGCCTGCTCGATTGACACCTACCTTTGGATCCGCTCGCTTTGGCACGGCACTTGCGCACGGGTCCGTCCCGGCAACACCGATAAATCTGAGTGGCTGAGCTCTGGCCGCGGCAGTCCCGCAAGGCGCCACCTCACCAGGCCCTCAGTGCCCCAATCACTCCCTCGGAGCGACCAATGGTTGGCTGGCAACCGTAACAACAGACCTTGTTTCCCCCTTGTGATTGGTATGCAGGACCCACTCCAGAAGCAACGCTGGGGACATTGCGGGCTTTCTCTCCTTCTCTCCAGCACGATCCGCTTGCACGTTAAAAGGGGGGCGCCTGAGCATCGTGACTCATGGGCTCTTACTGGCTCTCCAGCCCTCACCCCCTGGCCTTGACCCACGGCATCGCGACCTGTCATACCAGCGGCGGCTGAGCTCGCTCGAGGGCCGGGACCTGAGGATGTAGAGCATTAAGGAAAGTGTGGGGGTGAGGAAAGAAGCTCACGAGGACCTAACCCAGCAGCACCTCAGCTGCCGCCACGAAGGCCCGGCACCTCGTCGAAAACTACTCCAAACCCACGAGATAAGTCACGCAAAACCGAATCGACTCAGCGCTAAACCCTCACCTACTGCAGCTCTGTCACGGCAATGCTGCCTACCTTTCTTGCCCAGTGGAGGCTACTTGAGCGCTAAAGGGGACCTCCTGAGCATCGCGACTTAGGGGCTCTTACTGGACCTTGGGCCGATCACCTCCTGGCCTTGACCACGGCATAACGACCTGGCATACCAGCGACGGCTGAAGGTTGCCTGGGGACCGGGACCTGTCGACATAGAGCACCAAGACCTCGTGAGGAAAGAAAGGGGGAGCCGAGCCGGGATAGGACAAGCATCCCGCATCGATTCATAATAAAGATATAATATTCACAATAGACATGGCCAGCGCCTTACATACCCTCGTGGGTGTCACTTCGATTCCTCGCAGGGAACAAAAGGTGCTAATCCTAAGGAACACAAACTACGCGCGCCTCGATAGGAGACGCCATCATCAACAGTGGGCCGTCAGGCGCCGGCACCAACCCCATCCAGATCAGTGGCGTCGGCGGCCTGATGAAGCTGCCCTGCTCCGGGCACGACGCGAGCTTGGGGGTCGTAGCTGTCGTCACTTGTCTCCGGAGTCGCGTGAAGCTCGGTGGAGTCGGTGGACCCTCCGGCTCCTCCGCTGCCGCCTGAGGAGCTGCTGGGGAAGCGGTTGGCAGGCTTGGTTCTCGCCACTCCGATGTCGCAGCCGCCTTCCTCGGGGCAGCATTCCAACCGGCGTCCTTCCATGTCGAAGACCTTGAAGAACAGCAAGGAGGCGCCATCATATTCGAGATGGATTACGAGGGCGCCCCCTGTCCGACAGACCCGGGCGATCTCGCCCCAGCCGCGGGTCAGGAAGACCTTGCCCGAAGCGACAACCTCAACCTCCGCTCCGGTCATAGGGGTACTACAGTCAGCGTGCTGCAGCCAGAGCTCAAGAGGCCCCCTCGACGGGATCTCAAAGGCAAAGGAGGGAGGAAGGCAAATCCAAGATCGAGGAGGCATGGCGGCATGAAGCACAAGCTCGCGAGAGGAGCCCTCGGCGTGGACTCCTGGGGGCAGAATGCGCACCGCCGTAACTCGCCGGCATCGGCGGCGGCACCGTCGGTGTCGCTCGACACCTTCTTCTTCAGGGCCCTCGATTTGGGCATACAAGGGCAGCGGAAACCCAGGCGGCGGCCGCTCGTACCAGGGCCTCGACGCCTCCTGCCGAGCACCCTCATCTTGGCGGCAGAGGACTAGCCGTTTCTTCGGCGGAAGCAGGTCGGGACCCTCTCGGGGGGCCTTTCCCTTCTCTTCTACAGAAACTGGCAGATGGGCGCCATTGTCATACGGTGGAGTAAGGGCGAGGAAGAAGAAGAGAGTGAGTAGCAGGAAGGGCCCACGCTGTTCCGTACTTATAGCCGGAGAAGGCCAACTGCCGGCCTCCACGATCGCAGGTAATCATGACCCGTTTTTGCATGCAGGGACTTGTCAAGTCATGCGGTTGCCGAGGCGTCGTGGGGAAGAGGAGACGCCCACGTCCAATCAATCGTCACGCAGCATCCAAGGTCGCAGGCTATTGGGGCCCACGGTGCTTCGCACTTGCCCCTTCGCTTCTGTGCTAAGCCAAGTCCGGGCGTGCCTTGGGGCCGGGGGCTACTGTCGGTGTTCTAGGAACGGGGGTCCCCAGACTTGCCTGCCTGCGGCCTGCGGCGTGGCTCAAGTGGGAGACCAGTGCAGCCGAGCTTCATCAGCTCGAGCTCAAGACCCTCGCGAGGGGCCAAGCCTCGCGGGGCGGACGGCAGGAAGCTTCCTCAGGAGCAGCCTCATCAGGCTGGCTCGCGAGGAGGTGGAGAAATCAAGGCAAGGGCACCTCACAAGGAGCCCGTGACGCAAGCCATGACGATCGAGACCAGGCAGGCGCCGGCCTGCGCAGTATCCTTGTTTCCCCTTTGGTTCAAAGGGGGCAAGCACAGGCCAAGGCATCAAGCAAAGGTTACCGTTTCGATGCAATAAGACCAAGAACAGCAGAACGGCAGGATGGAGGTCATCGTGGAGCCCAGGACAGCGTCACCACCAGAGTCTTTGGCAGTCGAAGACCAACTTTAGTCAGGATAAGTGTACTAGATGTTCCCCTTCAAAATGGCCAATTGTTGGCGCCCTTCCCGCTCATTATTTGGGAAGAGGCCCAGGGCCTCCCTCTATAAATAGAGATAGCCACCATAGGGCAAGGCGGACGGATCAATTAGAAAGAGAGAGAGAGAGAAGCGATTGAACTCACCCAAGCAGTTCATCGCACCAGCTCAAGAACAGCCCCTCGCGAGGCTGTTCCCCTTTGTTTTGTTCATCATCAGCCCCTGAGGCAATCCACCACACCACACACTGGAGTAGGGTATTACACCACAATGGTGGCCTGAACCAGTATAAACCTCGTGTCCCTTGTGTGTTCTTCTTTCTAGCTTAGATTCCTTGCGAGCCTTCAAGACGTGAGTTGGTAGGGGAAAGATCTTTGCGCGCACCCCAGAGTTCGAACCTCAAGGGTCCGCCGGAACCCGAAATCTGACAGCGGCGGAGCGCTTGGAGTCCACGGGCTCCAACAGGTCATCAAGGTTGGTGTCGGGTTTGCGGAGGTAGACTTGGCTGAGGATATGCGTTAGCGCTGCAGAGGAAAGGACGCGAGCCTCGACTTCAGCCATGGGGCTGATGCCAATCACGACTTCTTCAAGCGCCTCGATGAGGAAGGGAACCAGCTTAACGGAGCCTTCCTTGGCTCCGGAAAGTTGTTTCTCTAGGCCCCCGTCATAAAGCGTTTTCAGCACTGTACTGGCCCTCTCCTCATAGCGCGCAAAGGCCGCGCGGTCCTTGGCCAAGACCTTCGCCTCGGCATCCAGTTCGACCCTCTCCACCTTCAGCGCATGCTCCAGCGTCTTTAGCCGTTCGTGGTCGGCTGAGAGTTCGGCGTCGCTCTCCTTGACAGCAGCCTCCCGAGCCTTCATCTCCTCCTCCTTCACCTGGCGGTCGTGAACCTCCTTGGCGAGCTCATCACGCAGCCCTTGCAGCTCGCCCTTCAGCGTCTCGCAGCGGCCCTTGACGGTTGAAGCATCCTTCAAAGCCGCGTCGCGAGAGGCCATGGCCTGGGAGGTGGCTTGCTTCCCCTCCTCGGAAGCCGTCACAGCCTGGCTCAGCATCGCTCGGACGGAGGCGTCAGAGCGAACCCAGCTGGAGACCAACTCCAGGTGCCCGGCCACCAGGCGGGGATCCGTGCTTTGGAGATCCTCCCTTAGCTGACTCAGCTCGTTGGCGGCATGGTCCAAGGCGACGGAAGAGGTAGAGGAGACGAAAGCCGGCGGAGTAGGAGGAGAAGACGGCAGCGAGATCACGGCTTGGGAGGCAGGGACCTCCTGAGCCCTGGCAACTTCGGCGATAACATCGAGCACAGGCGCATCTAGAGTCGGCGGGGCCATGGGGGCTGACTCCTCGCCGGAGCATCCCTGCTGGCCTCGCGAGGATGATCGGGTAGGGGACGTTCGGTCCCCGTTGCCTCCCTTCCCCGTGAGTGAAGACACGACCACGGCTGACGAGCCTGTTCCAGGCGGGGTTGCCGCGTCTCCCTTCAGCCTCGTCGCCGCAGGTAGCAGCCTACCCAATGGAAGATGTCAGGCCTCGACGGCAAAAAAACAGGAGCAAGGAAAAATTCGAGTACTTACTGGTTGACTGTCGCGGGATCCCACGGACTCCAGCCAAGCTTGAAGCCCGATAGCCTTTTGCGGGGCTCAGCCTCAGGAGGCCTAGCCACGGAGGAAGGCTGGGGTAGACCCTCGGGAGATCAGCCCAGACATGTCCTTCCTCAGGACCAGGAGCGTGTCTTCCCCCCTTGCCTGATGTCGGCCTCATCGTCGTGAGGCATGGAGCGGAGGGCGCTGGACCTGTGTCAGATTTCGGGTTCCGGCAGACCCTTGAGGTTCGAACACTAGGGGCGCATGAAGATCTCTCCCCTACCAGCTCACGTCTCAAAGTCTCGCAAGGATCTAAGCAAGAAAGATGAACGCACATGGGACACGAGATTTATACAGGTTCGGGCCACCGTTGTGGTGTAATACCCTACTCCAGTGTGTGGTGTGGTGGATTGCCTCAGGGGGTGATGGTAAACAGTACAAAGGCAGAACAGCCTCGCGAGGGGCTGTTCTTGAACTGGCGCGATGAATTGCTTGGGTGAGTTCAGTCGCTTCTCTCTCTCTCTCTCTCTCTCTCTGGCGAGCTGTTTCTCTCACTCTTATCCTGTGGTGGCTAGTCCTCTTTATAGAGCGAGGCCCTGGGCCTCTCCCCAAATAATGAGCGGGAAGGGTGCCAACAATTGGCCATTTTGAAGGGGAACATCTGGTACACTTATCCTGACTAAAGTTGGTCTTTGGCTGCCTAAGGCCCTGACGATGACGCTGCCCTAGGCTCCACGATGACCTCCGTCCTGCCGTTCTGCTGGTCTTGGTCTTGTTGCACTGAAACGGTAACCTTTGCCTGATGCCTTGGCCTGAGCTTGCCCCCTTTGCACCGAAAGGGAAACAAGGACACTGTGTAGGCCAATGCCCGCCTGGCGCCCGCCTGGCCTTCGATCGTCATGGCTTGCGTCACTGGCTCCTTGGGAGGTACCCCGCCTTGATCTCTCCGCCTCCTCGCGAGCCTGCCTCAGGAGGCTGCTCCTGAGGAAGCTTCCTGTCGTCCGCCATGCGAGGCTTGGCCCCTTGCGAGGATCTTGAGCTTGAGCTGATGAAGCTGGGCTGCATTGGACCCCCACTTGAGCCATGCTGCAGGCCGCAGGCAGGCAAGTCTGGGGACCCCCGTTCCCAGAACGCCGACAGTAGCCCCTGGGCCCAAGGCGGGCCCCAACAGACTGCGGCCTTGGGCGCCGTGTGGCAATTGATTGGACGTGGGCGTCTCCGCTTCCCCACGACGCCTCAGCAACCGCACGACTTGACCAGTCCCTGCATGCAAAAACGGGTCAACATTACCTGCGATCGTGGAGGCCGAGGGTTGGCCTCCTCCGGCTATAAGCACGGAACGGCGCGAGCCATTCCAGTTCATCTCCCTCTTCTACTCCTCTTCTTCTTCTCCCCGGCTGCTCGCTATCCCCATGGCCCCGCCGAAGAGGTTCTTGGCCGCGGAGAAGGGAAAGGCTCGTCAGGAAGGGCCTGACTCTCCTCCAACCAAGCGCGGCCGGGGCTGTCCCCGCAAGCACCCCGCGTCCCCCGTGGTGGCTTCCCGTGGTCGTGGAGGCGGCTCCCTGCGCGGCGATGAGTGCCCAGTTATCGATGGGAGGCACGCCGTGGCTGCATGACCCCCCAGGCCACGCTTCCGCTCGGTGGAGGTGCTGCCGGAGTTCGCCGTGTGGTCGGCGGACCCGACCAGCACTTGGCTCCAGCTTCCTCGCTTCTTTGTCGGTGAGCTTCCAGCCGGTGCTCCGGGCGGCCTCTGGCTTTAGGCGGACGGCTGCTGCAGCAGGGCCTCCTTGGCTTCGCTAGAGGTTTCTGCCATCGGGGGTTTAGCCCTGGCCCGCGGCTGGCAAACATTTGCCTGCGCGCGTGGCCTGAGCCGGTGGTGCACCCTGCACTTCAGGTTCGATGGCGACGCCACCCTCTACGTGAGGGTGTTCGGGGCAGACGGTCGCCGTGCTGGGTGCTGCCCCGAAGACGATGACCGCGGTAGGGCGCCCAGCCTCTGCGTTGATCGGGACGAAGATGGCGGCAGGCGCGTGGATAGCGGCGCCCAGGGCTCGCCAAGCCTTGGTGACTCTCCTTTAGATAGCAGCTCCTCCAGTGGGGGTTGCGACCAGCCCCCGCGTCGTCGCGCCCCCCTGGGGGAAGGTAGTGGGTCGGTCCGCCGTCGCGCCTTGGTGAAGCGAGAGGACGGAATCTGACCGAGCTCCGGAGGCAGTACGAGCCCTCGTCGCGAGCTGGTGCCGAGCAAGTCATGCCTGTTTCACCTTTCTTCCTTTCCTACGCAAAAAGAGGAAGTAGTGTAGGGCCCTGCGTGGGCATGTTGAACTGTTACTGTTAATTATCATGTTGTTTCCGCTATTTTCGTGCTATGTTTCCGTGCCGTGTGCCCGTGTGCGGGAGTTAGTTAACTCGGGGAGGCTGGTCGTGGTCTTTGCCTCCCGAGGCCGAGGCCTCACCGTGCACTTCATGTCCATCAAGGGTTAGTCAAGATGGGTAGCTTCCAGTTTTGGTTGTGGGGGCGACCGACCCAGGTCACGTGCTTGCACGGCGATGCCCGAGGGCCAAGGACTGGGAGTGGTGCTCCCTCAGCGGACTCGGATAGGAGAGCTTCAAATGACCGGGGCGGAAAACACTCGCGGGGGTACCCGCGTACTCCCCTCGTGAGACTTGCGCGAGGGAAAACCGAGGCAAATGAGCGAAAAAGGCAAAAGGGGCTCAAGCCAGAGCTAGCGACAGCTTCGATAAAACTTCAAGTAGGAAAGAACAAGCCAACTGCAGAAAGCAAATGAAAAAGCCGTGTCTGGCACCTAATCTAGTCTTTGACGTCTTCTCACCTGCGCGGAGCTAAGAGCTGCCACTGGGCATGGGCAGGAGCCCCAGAGGCCCAAGGGCGACACTCCGGAGATTCCGGGGCGTGTACAGCCCCACTCATTATTACGTGAGAGTGTCACAGGCGGCGAGCTTCACAGGCACTGGCCTTCTTCACAGGCACCGGGCCTTTTCCAAAATGTGGTAGCTTCACAGGTGTTGGCCTTCTTCACGGGCACCGGGCCTTCCCCAAAATGCGGTAGCTTCACAGGCCTTGGCCTTCTTCACAGGCACCGGGCCTTCCCCAAAATTCGGTAGCTTCACAAGCGTTGGCCTTCTTCACAGGCACCGGGCCTTTTCCACAGGCACTGGGCCTCATTCAGGGGTAGAATCTCCGGAGATTCTAAATGTTCCATGCGTTCTGGATGGGTACTCCCTCCACTACAAAAAAATACACTTCCGTGATGATACGTGTTTGTCGCGGTAGGTCGCGTTTTTTGTCAAGCATGTACATCCATGACAAATTTATGACAGAATCAAGATAGTCATACCTGTGCTGTCATAGAAGTGTTCCATGACATTACCAAAATTATCATCACGGAAGTGTCCACTTCCATGACGATAAATCGCCCATGACGTCTTTCGGCCCATATGAGGCCCTATGTTACTCTTGGCCTATTAACGGCCCGTCGTGAAACTGGCCCGCAATGAACAGTGTATCACTTTAGACCCATTAACGGCCCGTGGTGAAACTGGCCCGTAATGAACAGTGTATCACTTTATACCCATTAATGGCCCGTTATTCAGTTGGGCCATTTCCAGCCCATGTTATCTTTGGGCCTTCTCAGAGCCCATTTATGCTTGGGCTCATTTCGAGCATTCGTTTACTTACGGCCCGTTACTGTCATTTTCTGCTTGTGGGCCAAATTCAGCCCGTGGTTACAGTCGGCCCGTTTGTGGTCCGTTAATACATTGGGCCGTTTTCATAGCGTCATCAAATACAACCTATTAACGATGGCCCGCTATGGTCGGCCCATGAATGGACGATTCCAACTCTAGCCCGTTTATGGCCATAATGCGGCCTGTTATTGGCCCATGTTTGGCCAATCGATCATACGGCCCGTATAAGGCCCATTGATGATACGGCCCATAGAAGGCCCATTGTTTCTACGGCCCGTAGAAGGCCCAATGTTTCTACAGCCCGTAGAAGGCCTACTGTTTCTACGACCCGTAGAAGGCCCACTGTTTCTACGACCCGTAGGAGGCCCAATGTCACTACAGTAAATATTAGCCCACGGTTATTGTGGCCTAGTTTTAAAAAATAGGTTATTGCAGCCAGTAGCAAACCGCAGAAAAAGAACTGCACTGACTACAAGCAAACAAATAAACAAGACAACAAGGAAATAAATAAGCAAGCAACTTATGCTAGGCTATCATGGCTATTACACATATTACATCCTGGGCATCAAAGTTCACCACCAGTGCAAATATAGGGAACACAGCAGCATATAAACGCCGCAGCAAAACAAGTCCAGAACTGAAACCACTTCAGGAGATTTCAAGAAACAATATCCTGGGTACCCATAATGCTGGCAAGATGCTTAGCAAGCTTATTAACTTTCTCTTGTTTGGCGCTTAAATCCTCCAGCGCTTGCTGTTGCACAAGAAAGTACGCATCTGAATTCTGCAGGGACTTCCTTAGTCCTTCGGCTTCTTGTTGCAGGACAGCTGACTGATGCCTTTCAACTTGTAGCTGAGACTGAAGAAGCCGAAGTGATTCAGGCAGCGAGTTCGAAGAGCTTGTGCCAGCGGTACTGGCCAGTAACTCGAACACTACATCAACACAGGACTATGGGGTTTTCTCACTATCTACAAGATCGTTTTTATCACCTTTCTTGGAGACCAACAGGGTTGTCTCACTATCTTCAACCTTATCTGCATTACTTTCTCTACCATTGCATAGTGGGGTGCTCTTCTCCAATATTCTGTTTGCATACTACAAGAGAAACAAGCAGACACATCACAGGTTTAGCTTGTAGTATACGAAACTCATTTTGGTAAACCGGTTCAGTAGTAAGGTGGACAGGATAACAGCATGAAACAAACATATATCTATGTACTATGGTCACTATATTGTCCATATCATTCTAGTTTATGTTCCCTAATCAAGATAGAGACACAGTTCAACTCATATATTTTCAAGACACAGTAGCATAGACAGAATATAAGTGTGAGAAACTACACAACATTGGCCGCACTTGTAATGTGCATCACATGAGAACATAACTGTTTATACAAGTTAAAGTGAAATCAACATAGAGCAAGAAGTTAGAACAACAATCCAGTTAAAGAAATAGGTTTAAAACATACCTGTTGCGCCATTGGAGTTTCAATTGGATCCTTTAAATTCGAAAGTAGTTGGTATGAGTAAATACAGTGATGCAACAGCAAAGGAGTATGGACCATAGCTACGGAATCTGACCTGAGAACAGTTGCTCTTCTGCTTTAAACGTGGAGTTTGGGTTAGCTGTGGTGGTCTTCGTGCTTTGGGCACTGCAGTAGCTTTAGAAACTGCTCGTGTGGGGGAACTCTGTGGTGGACATGGTGCTTTGTCAACTATAAGTGGGTTACTATCTGCTGGGGTTGTGGTTAGATGGGTTGTAGCTTGTTCTCTGCCCAACGGTGTAAGTGTGCAATCTGGAAGAGTCTCGATTATATGTGGTGGGGCTAGTTTGTGGCCAGTACAACCATGGTTCTATCTGCATTGACGGGTAGCACTGTATTTTGTGAAGAACGGGTTTTTGCTCCCTTAGATACTGCCATCACCCCCTCCAATTCAAATGGCTGATAAACAAGAAAATAAATTGAACGTACATACATTGTATGATAGACAGATGTGGTAATTCACATATATGTTGTCTAACCAAATAGGACAGCATGACACAATTTCACATATATGATGCCTAACTAAACAGGATAGCATGACACAGTTTCAGATATATGATGGATAACTTAACAGGATATAATGGCATAATTCAACATATCATGAGTACCTAAACAGGATGACATGAAAAAACTATATGATGTCTTTCTAAAATAGGTTGGGATGAAATAATTCACATACATGTTGTCTAAGTATACAGGATGGCATGATATAATTGACATAATTGATTCATATACTAAGCAGCTGGCACTCGCATGCATGATCTCTAAACTAAGCAGATACAGTTAAATATTGTGCATATGATGTCTAAACTAAGCAATGCAAGACACCATATGCATCATATGATAAATATAAACATTGCAACTTAGAGCATACACCTCAGGTGGGATATAGGACTGGTCATCTGTCTCTGAATCCTCCTCTGAGGAGCTCCCTGTAACCATCGAGATATATGCTTCAACAGGTACCATTGCCTGCTCTGAAGACCTTGTTTTCACTCCAGATTTTTCCATAACCGGCTCAAATGGCTGATATACATGAAGAGTAGTTCAATATACAGAGATTGTCGACAAATGGAATATGTAATGTAAAAAAAGATGGCATGAGATAATTCCCATATATGATGCCTGGCTCCATGGCGGTGCATAATTCACATATATGATAACTGGTTGAAAAACATGGCATTGCATAATTCACATATCTGATATAGAAAGCAAACAGGAGGCATTCACACAAAGCATGTCTAATCTAAGCAGATGGCATGGCAATGCAAGACATCATATGCATGATATGAGCAATATAACCCATCCAAGTTAGAGCATGCACCTCGGGGGCGGGGGGGATACGACTGGTCATCTCTCTCTGAATCCTCCTCTGAGGAGCTATCTGTAACCCGCGAGAAATCTGCATCGACAGGTAGCACTGACTGCTCAGAAGACCTTGTTTTCACTCCAGATTTTCCCATGACCGACTCAAATGGCTGATGCACAGGAAGAGTAGATGAATGTATAAACATTGTTGACAAATGGAATGCATTATGGAAAAAATATGGCATGATACAATTCACATATACGATGAGTGGCTAGACAGGATGGCATTGCATAATTCACGTATATGATGCCTGGCTAAAGAAGATGGCATTGCATAATTCCCATATGCTCCCTCCATTCCTAAATATTTGTAATTTTAGACATTTCAAATGGACTACCACATACGGATGTATATAGACATATTTTAGAGTGTAGATTCACTCATTTTGTTCCGTATGTAGTCACTTGTTGAAATCTCTAAAAAGACAAATATTTAGGAATGGTGGGAGTATGATATAGAAACCAAACAGGTGGCATTCACACAAAGCAAATCTAAACTAAGCTGATGACATATAAGATGTATAATGTAAGCAATGCTAGGCGCCATATGCATGATATGACCAACATCAGCATGCCAGGTTAGAGAAAACACCTCAGGTGGTAAACAGGCATGGTCGGCTCCTTCTGAATCTCCATCTGAACAGTTATCTTCCTCTGGAATACAATCTGGAAATGCAGGAGAGGGGGGCACTTCGCCCACCATGGAGCAGCATCTGCATGACATTATATTCGCATGCAACGGTCTTCTCTTTTTCTCTACATGTTCGGTACGATTGTGTACAATATCTGACATGCATAATAAAAAAATAGTTAGATTTTGTAAGGCCTAAGGGGTGCATGCAAAAATCAAGACTGATGGTAGCAAACGAGTGGATGGATCGAAAACTAATGATAGCAGGTAAATTATAGCTTCAGATTAAAAAGATAGACAATGGATCATCTATTGTTTGTTGCCCACCCAACATGAACCACATAGAAGACCCCAGATGAACCAGATAGTAGACAGATACTATTCGTTGCTGGCTCGATATGAGACCCATGGGCAATTCAAAACTCAAGATTGAACGATAAAGTAGCAGGTAATAATAACTGATGTATAACGTAAGCAAACACGAAAGACTGCGACCTCTCTTCCGAAACTGTCTAGTCCTTAGGTTCATCTGCTCAGTCGATGATGGTAATGCAGTTGGCGTGGCTACCGGCAATGGGGAAGATGATCTGAGGCGGCGAAAGAAAGTCTGCAGGGGGGATCTCTGCTGTAGTGAACACTTCTGTCAATGGTGCACCTCAGGTCGGGTGGATGACGGCACGGCAGGAGCAGGACATAACACATAGAGTTTTCTTTGACGCCAATCTGAAAATGAAGAAAATCTGTAAGGGCTCCTTAGAATTGGAGGATTCTATAAATGCAGGGATAGGAAAAACACAGGAATAGGATAGGAATGCACGTGCAAAATAGAGCATTTGGAAACATAGGATTTCAGTCAACCTGGGTGTTTGGCTCACATGAATTGGAAGAACACAGGAATGGAGAAACAAAGTGATGCGACGAGTGTACAACCTCTTTGGCATAGCCTTGTGGACCTCAACATCATTGGGTTGGACGTGGAGGATGGTGATGATGCTGGTGTGACTGTTGGAGGCGGGGAAGAAGATCTGAGGCCTCTGGAAACGGCGCCGAGGGTACTGCTCCGCTGTGATGGACGGTTTCGTCGTTGGAGCAGATCCGCTAAGGTGTACGGCGACGAGGCTGAAGCATAACAAGACAGACAACCTTAATTTGAAGTGGGACCCTAATATCATCTGCAATAGATGATGTAAAATACATCACCAAAAAGTGCTAGATTTAAAACGCATCAGCCGCGCCACGGCCGCTCCGACAGATGCTGTAAGTACTGTTCACTCTGAACTTAACTGAAGAAAATGAACTTTACAGTCGAAACTGAATTTTACAGTCGAAACTGATTGAACTAGTAACAGAGCATTGCAATAGATGTTTAGGGCGTTCGAGCACTAGTAGCAGAGAAGCAGTGATCTAAATCAGCAGACGCTCGAGCAGGGAATGCACTAGCAGAGAGCAAGTCGTGCAGTAGCACCGCGAGCGAGTGCTAAAGCAACAACTCCTCGAGCTGCCGGAGGTCGTGTAGCAGCAGCAGCAACGCAAGCGAGAGCAAGAGCAGAGCAGCAGCACGAACGAAAGCAGGAGCAGTGCAGTAGCGCGACCGACAGCAAGAACAGCACCGCAGCGCGAGCGAGAGCCGGAGCAGCTGCAGCTAGTGCCATTGTGGTAGTCGCCGCCGAGGAAGCAACAACATGGGGAGAGACGCCGTGGATGATGTGGCCGGCGACGGCACCGTCGATGGAGACGCCATGTCTACTCGGTATCGAGCACCGGCAGCCCCGTGAGATCGAATAAAAGATAAAATGCAGCGGTGAGTGCAGAACCTCCTTGGTGGCGCCGAGTTGGCCTCGGCTTCATCGGAGGAATTGGTGAGGGTGTTGCGGTTCCGGTGGGGCAGGTCAAGACAGCGCTGTGGGGATTGAGGTGGCGCGATAGACGAGGTGAACGTCGGGGCAGCTCCTTGGAGGTGGAGGACGGGGCGGCTAATCCGGCGGGACGACGAGATCGACAACGGATCCTCATCCGGAGCGGTGGATGAGGGACGGCGAGCTGTTGCGGTGGACGACGTAGTCGGGGAAGAGTCTCCGGCTGGGCGGCGGTCGGGAGGCCGACCGAGGAGCATGGGGCTTCGCGGGTTTTGGCGGCCTTGGTGTACGAATGGGGGGAGGGGGGCCGAAGGGGGACGGGGGAGCCAAGCTTAGGGACGCGCTTGTCCGAAATGTAGGGTAAGTTACCAGCGTACCCCCACTTGTTTTGACACTGCGACGTGGAGCTTCATTTCCGGCCGAGGGGTAGAAGGGGGATTTTGCGTGTCTGGGCTGCGGGAGCGACTTCGGATGAGGAGGGAGTTCTCACGCGCGTCCAACTTTCGGGATAACAAGGCGCGGGGCGGGTTGAAGAAGCGGGAGTTTCAAAGCAGTGAGACAAAAGATACTCGATCTTGAAAATTTCGGGATAACAAGGTGCGGATTCCTTGTTCGGCAGAACAAACTTAACGTGTAAAAAAATCATACAAGACACAGGAGAGTCATGTCCCCTTTTACTATATTGTTATAGATGCCATTGAGAAAACTACAAGAAAAATGTAAAAAAAATCGGGAGAACATGATTACCCTGCATAGTACCAAATCGATTCGCACTTCCCTCAACAACAACAAAAAACAAATCAATACCCACCAAAGAAATAGTAATGTCCCTTTTTATATGATTACATATGCCATGATCTCGAAATTCAATTTTTGAATCCACGTTATGTTGAATTCGAATATATCATTAGGTGACCTTGCGGTTTATAATTGATGTAGTCATACATTTTGATCTTCCATCATATATGAACATTTTACTCCACCATGTGAACATATATATTGTCGTCTACCATATGGACTAAATTGAATCAATTTTCCTTATTTGAATACGATTGTTGTCAAGTTATACAATAATTTAAATATTATCTTGATAACAAAAAGTCATGCATATAGCAGTAATAATATTTCACTATGAACTACATGTACCATACGCTCTCCAATTCAAATATCTATATCCATTTTATGTTGAATTCAAATCATAGTACATTATTGGTTTAGGTAGCGAGATGTTCGCGATAATCTAAACCATGTTTTCACACGTATAATTTTTGGCTGAATTGGGACAAGTTTTGGTATAAGCCTCTTGCAAAACCAGAGATTCTCTCAACAAGCCTCGTGGTTCCGAGAGGGAACGTGTCACCTTTGTGTGCGAAATGATATACGCTGCCTCCCCCTTGATTTTATTTACAGAGGAAACATAGAACTATATGAGTGCCCTGTTAAAATTTGGAATTATTTCGGGTTCATTTGGCCTTTTTATACATTAATTGAGTTTCTGGACTTTTACTGTGCATAATATGAATTGCATGCACATGCTCCGGTGCACCAAAGTGTGTTGAAAACTCACATGTGTGTCCTTCGTTGAATTTCTAGGTCCCATGGAAGAAATGAGAATGAAATTCAAACATTTGGGCGTCATGACTCTGCCGAGAACATCAAGAAACTTAGATTTTAAATTCATGTAATGAAAGTTGGCATGGTGTCATGTCATGGCACTAACATGTTGTGGTAAAAAATTGGGCCGATTTGGAAGCTCGTGGTTCTAAGAGGGAACGTGCCCCCCTGAGTTTCTTAACAAATGCAACATAGAACTACATTAGTGCCATGTTAAATTTTGGAATTATTCCGGGTTCATTTGTCATTTTTTATACATTAATTGAGTTTCTGGTCATTTAATGTGCATAAGTCAAATTTGAACTACAAGCACATGCTCTCGTGCACCAAAGTTGGTTGAAAAATGACATTTGTGTCCTCGGGTGAATTTCTAGGTCCCATGCAAGAAATGAGAATAAAATTAAAACATCTGGGCATCATGGCTCGGCCGAAAACATCGAGAAACTTGGTTTTAAAATTCTTGTAAATCCAAAACACGTCTGAAAATCATGAAACTTTGCATGGATATCATGTCATGGTAATGGCCGAACAGGAACAAATTTTGGTATAAGCTTCTTGCAAACCGAAGCATCTCTCAAGAAGGCTCGTGGTTTTGAGAGGGAGCGTGTCACTTTTGAGTGCGAAACGATATACGTTGTCCCCCTTGAGTTTATTTACAAAGGCAACATAGAACTACATGAGTGCCCTGTTAAATTTTGGAATTATTCCGGCTTCGTTTGGCCTTATTTACACATTAATTGAGATTTTGGTCATTTAATGTGCATAATTCAAATTTGAACTACAAGCACATGCTCCCGTGCACCAAAGTTGGTTGAAAATCACATTTGTGTCCTCGGGTGAATTTCTACTCCCATGCAAAAAATGAGAATAAGATTCAAACATCTGGGCATCGTGGCTCGGTCAAGAACATTGAGAAACTTGGTTTTAAAATCATGAAACTTGGCATGGTGTCATGTCATGGTAGTACCATGCCGTGGTAAAAAAATAGTGGAATAGGAACAAATTTTGGTACAAGCTTCTTGCAAATCGGAGCTTCTCTCAAGAAGGCTCGTGGTTCTGGGAGGGAACGTGTCACCTTTGTGTGCATAATTCAAATTTGAAATACAAGCACATGTTCCAGTGCACCAAAGTTGGCTGAAAAATCACATGTGTGTCCTCGGGTAAATTTCTAGGTTCCATGCAAGAAATGGGAATGAAATTCAAAATTCTGGGCGTCGTGGCTGGGTTGGAAACATTGAGAAACCTAGTTTTTTAATTCCTGTAAATCCAAAACACGCATGAAAATAATGAAACTTGGCTTGGTGCCATGACATGGCACCAACATGCTGTGGTAAATTTGCAGTCCGATTTGCGGCGCACAATTAACAATCAACAAAGTCATTTTGGAACAAGTCATGTCACGTTAGAATCGAAAACACAAGTATTATTGAAACCATGGGCGTTCTACTTACTAGTACCATTTACGTGCCGCCACGCGTCCCCATTTTTTATTAGCTAGGAGGCACCGTGCAGGGTAGCTATTTGAGTACGAGAGGCGTACGATCAGACCCCTGCGCGTGCTTATCGGGAGGAGAGCCCTTTGACCTCCATCTGCCGTCCACCTCTCTCCCAAGGTCTCCATTAATGGCGCCCGAGCCTCTGTTTAATGGCGTGGCTATGCCTCACTCGACTGAGATTTAAGAGAGAAAAAAGAAAATCTGACAGCACAGATCTTGATGTAAGATCCGACGGACCTCTATAGCATCTACTGCGACTTATAGCAAGACTGATGAATATATAAGGATGATTTTATTATCAAAGAAGGGCTTGCCCCTTCCGATTTTCATTACTGAAAACCACCACAATTCACAAGAAGTTCAGCACAACTCTAGGCTAACACGAAGGACTAAAAGTACCAGATTGAAATCGCAACATCCCAAGAGGCCAACAAAGGCCAAACATCCGCGCTAGAACCCGACATTTCACAACCGGCACAATCGACATCTTAAACCGATTATTACATCAAAATAAACCAGGAAACTAAAGGAAGCCTAGCAGCAACTAGAAGAACAGCAACGCCAGGGTCGCCACAGCAAGAGTTTTCTTCATTCCAGCCTCGCAACATTGATCTTCCACAGAAAGATAAGGACGACTAATTGTCTTACATAATTAGAAATATAATTAAAAAAGCCACATGCGGCTACGCCCAAAATACACAAGGGCAAAAGAAGAAGGAAGACAAGTATCTGGCTCGCTGATCTCTACTTTCTTGATGCGTTGCTGCAGGCCACGGGAACTAGTCTCCGCGACGAGCGGCGATGAGCTCTTTCGTGTCCTCAAGACGCTACTTGAGAACATCCACGGATTCCTCCACCAGCCTTTGGCGCTCGTTGCAGAGCATGTTATTCTCGTCCATAAGTGTCTTGACGATGACGTCGGTCCTCTTCAACAAGGCACTGGTCTCCCCCTTCTGGTCTGCACTTTGGACGATCTTCTCCCTCAGCAGGTCGTGCTCGGCCCGGAGCCTCTCATTGCTCTACCTTAGTTGCCGG
Organism: Triticum timopheevii; assembly: GCA_963921465.1. Classification (NCBI taxonomy): domain Eukaryota; kingdom Viridiplantae; phylum Streptophyta; class Magnoliopsida; order Poales; family Poaceae; genus Triticum; species Triticum timopheevii. Next base: position 364,065,358 of record OY997262.1, read on the forward strand.
ATGACGCCGGTAGCCTGTTCAAACGAGGCTTTCACGTCGTCCTGCAACCTCGCCAAGCCGGAGATCTGATGCATCTAGCTATGGACGATCACATGCATGCGCCTGTAACAGTCGTCGCCTGCCCGCGAGAAATTTTCCTAGGCCGCCGTGGCACGGCGGGACATCTCTGCTGCATTCGTGGCGCGGCGGGACATCTCTACTGCTTCCGCGGTGCGGCCGGACCAGTCTGCTGCATCAACGGCGCGGCGGGACCTCCGTGCTGCTTCAGCGACGCGGAGGGACCTCTGTGCTGCTACTTCCGCACGGAGGGACATGTCGGCTGCTCTCCCAGCGAGGCGGGATATCTCTCGTGCTTCCGCTTCCATGCTCGCCTCTCCCTGGTAGCAATCTCTCGACCCAGAACTCACGCTGGCCATGGCAGACGCAAGGGAAGGATGCTGAATGACTTGTTTGTTTTTGTGGATGAGGAGTTGAGGAGGAATGTGCAGTCATCTTGGCATACTAGTATTTATAACCGAGTACTAATATGCTCCTAAGTGGGAAACCGTGTAGGTTGTGATTGGTGTGAACAGGTTTGGAATTCAATATACTAGCGTGGTACTAATACGCTCCTAAGTGGGAAACCGTTTAGGTTGTGATCGGCGTGAACAGATTTGCAATTCAATATAGCATGGAGTAATTTGGAATGTGACGAGACGCAAGCTCAAAACTTATTGACGGTTCTAGTTTTGAAGTGCGACACTATTCCCGGATGGAGTACTTCTTTTTCTACTCCCTCCTTTCCATTTTTATAGGGCTTATCTCAAAATTTTAGTTTTTTCCATTTTATAAGGCTCAATTTGGTTGTTCCCCAACACATGTTCAGATTCCAAGGTGCATTAAATCATTGCATGCAAGTATTTAGAGAAAATTGACCAATGCATGTACTTTATGCATGCATGCATTGCAATTAATGCATTGATAAACATAATTTTTTGAGAAAAACAAGAGCATTAAATAGGTGCTTTTACAAACTACAAAAAATATTCCACCACTCACCATAAACCGGAAAGGAGGGAGTACCGTTGTGTACGTGCAATAACTGGCACCGTCGTATACAAATCTTACGGTTAATGAGGCGTTCGACAGGAATAGCCGCGTGGCAAGCTCTAGGCTAGTCCTTTTTTCAGACGCATTAAACCTATCTCTCAGGACTCGCACGCACCATCCTGCCCACAAAAACTTGTACTCTGAGTTTAGTAGTACGTTATACAGGAAGAGAAGAGGAGCACGCACGCACTCGTCCTCTCACACACGCGTCTGTTTTTTCTCGAAAAGGAGGATGATGACCCCCGGCCTCTGCATCTGGGAGTCACACACGCATCTGCAGCTACGAATTGTAGTGTTCTCAACCATCCGATTGGCTCTATCATGGATGTACCTATATACTAAAACATGTCTAGATACATCTATATTTTGACAAATGGAAGGCATGTACTGTTGAACGGAGGGAGTGCTTGTCATCAAAATGGATAAAAAGGGACGTGTCTAGAACTAAAATATGTCTACATACATCTCCTTTTATCCATTTTGATGATAAGTAGTACTTCTTACCCAAAGGAACTTTATATCCAACAGACAGAAAATATCCATTCGACTGTTGGAAATTACTGATCTGATGTCGAAGTAATTGCTGCAGCGCCACCAAAACCCACCATTTCCTAAGCTCAAGTAGACCAAGGTAATCCCTATATTAGCATATTACTAAGATAAACAGAAGGCACTGTCGAAACATTTAGGATGTGAGCTTGTCAATCTGAATGTGGAGGCACACAAGCTTAGCCCTGGCCAGCAGCTTGGGCGGAACTGTCAAGAAGGTTAACTCCTGCACATCGACGTTGTCGGGATCCTTGCTGCTTGTCACCTCCATTTCCACCTTGACGGCGTTGGTCGTGCCTTTGGGCTCCCCCGGCGGGCCGTTTGCCCACAGCTTGGCCAAGTAGTGCGGCAGTGGGGACGCCCCCGCTCTGATGCAGATGACCGACACGGCGATAGGCACACCGATGTCGAGCACGCCGCCGACCAAGAAAAACACGCGGCGGTCCTCCTCCGCGAACAGCAAGAGCCGTGGCTCCGACAGTTGCACTTGCAGCTGGAGCACCTTGCCATACTGGATCCTGTGCACGGGCATGGGATGTGCGGTGCTGATGTGGTGGTAGAGCGCCGGCGGCGGGCCTTCGTAGCCGCAGACGGGCACAGGGCATTTGCAGGGCACGAGCGGACACACGCTCTGGTAATCGGCGAGCTTGTGGTAAGTGACGTAGAGCCCACAGCCTTCGTGCGGGCACTCCACCCTCAATGATGAAAGGACGGAGTCCACTGCCGTGTTCCGCACGTCGAAGCCACCGTCACGCTCGCACTTCTGGCACTGCCGCTGGTTCCCGGGGCGCTCGATGCGGCAGTCCGTGCAGGCCAGGTGCCCTTCCTTGCACTGCAGAAATCAATCCAACGGCACATCAATCAAGAAACCTACACCTTGCTCAATCAGCCAAACGGACGAGTTGTATTCGAACCTCATACACTGGAGGCGTCAAGGGGCGGAGGCACAAGGGGCAGTGGAGCACGGTGAGGTCCATCGAGACCTTAGAGAGCTCCATCGTCGGGTCCTATTCCTGTTCGGTCTGCATGATCTCGCTGTCCTCGTGCACAACCATCCTTCAAGGTGCATTAAATCAACACATGCAAGTACTATCAAAAGAAGAGTCACGGCATGCATGCATGCATTGTAATTAATGCATCAGTAAACGCAAATTAATGAAATATATCGAGTGCAGTGCTTTGATGTGTCGCGTCAACTCGTACATCAACGAGAAGTTTGATTATCCTCTCTCTCGCGGACTTAACTGCACCTGCCTTTGGTTGTATGACAGGTTGGCCACACACCTGTTGGGCCCACCTGTCATACACGCAAAGACAGGAGCATCCCTCCCTCGCCCATGAGCGTGGTGGCTGGCAAGACTAGGAGAAGCTTTCGCTACATGCTCTCCCTCCCGCACGCGGTGGACATGCAGCAGTTCAATTGGTGCCAGATGGCCAGAAGCGTACTGTAGTACTCCTCCAGTGCAGTAGTACACCATCATTGTTCGACTTCCTGAAGAGGCGAAGAGCCAAGCGCAGCTTGGACGCTCGTGTGGCAGTTTCATGTGTAGAGTAGTCTAGATAGCGTGTACCGTGCGTGTAAGCTTAAAATCGTTGGGGTCGGCTCCATGCTATGTGGCCATCTCGAAGTTTTTTTTAAATTAAAATAGTCTTCTGGCCCTACTTGTCACCCTGGTGATTGTAGTTTGCACGCTCATCTGGTCAAGACAGGAATACATATTTTAATTTGTTTTTTTTCGAAAAGGGGGGACTCCCCGGCCTCTACATCAGAACAATGCATACGGCCACATATATTTTAATTTGTGGTGGGTAAATGTTAGAGGTTGTAGCAAATATGTTGTACACTGCGGGTCTTTCAGCCAAGTTTAGAGTCAAGCATGTGGGGCCAGTGCTATGATGTGTCGCGTCAACTCGTAGAACGAGGAGAAGCTTGATTTTACTACAAGCCTTCTCCCTCGCCCATGCGTGCGGTTGCACGCAAACGAGGACAGGCTTTTGCTTAGTAGTAGTACTTCTACAACAAGCTATCCATCCCGCTCGCGGTGGACGGACATACAACAGTCGATTCGACACTGTAGAAGCAGTAGTAGTAACATCATTGTTCGTCTTCTCGAAGAGGCGAAGAGCCAAGCGCAAACCGAACGTTGCAGTTGCGAACATTGGAGCACGCATATAGCCAGGCTCTTGCATGAGACAAAATTGCTATGTGAGCCCACTATTGTACTAGTACATACAACTACTTGCTAGTATAGCCCTGTAAACCAGAAAGGAGTATTTGCCCTTCTAGAGATTTCAACAAGTGACTAGAGTACACCGAGACAGAGTACATATGGAGCAAAATGAGTGAATCTGCACCGTAAATAAATACATACTAGTTCTATCGTTTTCCTCTCCGAGGTGCACAATATTGAGTATACTGACTAGTCTCTTTTTGACATGCATTTACGTTTTTTTTGACACAGTACAGACACAAGCGCTCATATACACCCGCATACACTCACCACTATGAATGCACACACGCACGGCACTATCATCTTGAAATTTACGAAGTCACCATAGGCACCTCGTCGTCGACGGGTCCATAGGTGCTTGAATGCCAAGGAGGAAGATGGTAGTGGTTCCCGAGGCATTGAACGGTCAATGATGCATCCTCAATTACATGCAGAGGGAATTAATTGGAGAAGCAGACTAGAGCCAGCACAATGTGAATGCAACAGAGTTTGGACTCTCATATAATAAAGGCGCCCCACCACTCCAATCCATCTACTCCCAAGTCCCTGCGCAACACTGCTCACTCCAATCCAAGACCAAGTGACCAGAAGCCACAAGAACCTATGGAGGCGATGGACGTGAGCGGCAGTCGGCTGTGCCAAATCATCCAAGGCGCTGGCCTGCGGCCCCGCACCGTGCAGTGTTTCCAGACGGTGCTGGCGACCGCAGGCATCATAGCCCTCGCCGACGCCGGCTTTGCCTCTCGCATGGACGACATGATGTTCAACTCCATCCGCAAGTTCACCGCCGTCAAGAAGCGCGCGGACGACCTTGCCTTACTGCTCCAGCCCGCGCACCGAGGCTCCTCATTGCCTGCCACCCTCATTGGCCTACATGGTGACGAACTCTTTCAAGCCCTGATGGCCCTGCAGGTGCCGGAGGTCGCGATGAAGAATGTGCACCTCGAGGCCGCGCTTGCTGCGCAGTGCCTTGCCATGCAAGAAACCGTCGACCTGCACATCAACGTCTACGAGGAAGTCATCTACATAGGCCACTACAAGGCAAGCAAGGACAGAAAGACGTTGGCCTTCTTCCAGCTGCTGGAATCTTTGGATGCCATTGTTCAGAAGCACGTCGACCTGGCCACGAAAGCCGCTGCTACTTAGGCGCCGTTCGGTGGGCCGGCGCCCTGAGTCGAGGAGGTGGACGTCGTCGATGGATGCATCTCTTCTTCTTGCCTCTTGTAACCAGCACTGCATCGCCTCCTGGCCTTAGTGTTTTATTAGTATAGTACTCCCTCCGTTCCCAAATATAAGTCTTTCTGAAGATTCCAGCAAGTGACTACTACATACAGAGCAAAATGAATGAATCTACACTCTAAACTATGCCTTCATACATCCGTATGTTGTATTCCATTTGAAGTAGTATCTAAAAAGGCTTATATTTATGAATGGAGGGAGTATATGGCATTTTTTATTCTAGTCGTAACGTTTTCACTGTGAGGTGGGGCCGCAGTTGAGCAAACCCACCCCACCCACTGGGCGCCGGCCGAGTTTAGAGTTAGAAGAGAAAAATGAGGGAGGAGGGCTAGCTGTAGCACGGACGCTGTTGTCAGATGGGACTCGTGTTTATAGAATAGGAGTACAAAGCACTCGTGCCTCTTTTTTTTGAGGGAAAAATTAGTCGTATGTCTAGTACCACTAGTTGGGTGCGTGCGACCTATAGCTGTCATCACTTTAGGTCTACTTTTCGAACCGCGGCTACACTTCACAGTACATATTTTTCACGCATTTATCCTCCTATATGTACTCCTAGGCTATTTCCACGTGCTCCCATTCGCCGACATGTGGGACATAGAGCATCTGGGTCGTAGTGCATGCACGACTCGGAGCATATGCCGGGGTACTTTACATTTCAGAACTCACGAATTACATGCAAACCCCCCGCAGAAGAATAAATAAATCAATGAATTACTACATGAAACCGGATTATTTTTGTGGAAACCGGAGCACGTTCATTAAAATTTGGACATAACATGTTTATGAAAAATGATCGGACCTAAACTAGTCTAAGGGCCTTTTTGATTTTTCCCGAAAAAAGGGCCTCTTTGATTCGCAGAATACTGAAAACACAGGAATGGGGAAAGTATGATGGAAATGAACCGAGACGAGGAGAACTCTAATTCAGTAAGAGGTTAGAGTTAGATTACAACCCTGAACTAACTCTAAACCAAAGAGGTGTATGGATGGCAGGGTTAGATTGACAATAAATGCTCCATCTCAATCATTTGACTACTTTGGACCCTATTTTTAGTCAGACTAAAATAAGTCCCTTGGATCCAAGCACCCTCTTGGTGTGGCCGGCTCTTCTGAGGCCTCCTCCCGCTCACAATTGACATAAACGAACCATCTATACAATCAAGCATGCAAAACATGATAATTTTTACTTTGTCCATACAAATGAGATATCCCACTTAAACATACAAGTCGTCAATCAAGCTTCACAAAATAAAAAACACTTCATGAAACAAAGAATGAGGTAACTCATCACGGAAGTTGTTCACGATAGGGAGGGAGCCTGAAGCCCCTCACGTACCGAGGGAGGAGCTCGCCATCGTCGCTCTGGTGGAAGGCTCTGTAGAGCCCAAGCCCCGGGAACCCCTCCGACGCCGGCCCTCGCGAGTTGAGGTCGACACCGGCATGGGTAGCAGGGCCGCTTGCTGCCGACTAGGAACTTATTCTTTGGGCCTCTAGAAATAATGCAATCCTGTAACTAAAATACCTAGAAAGGTGAACTGAATCTTTGGGCCTCTAGAAATAATGCAAGCCTGAAACTAAAATACCTAGAAAGGTGAACTGAATCTTTGGGCCTCTAGAAATAATGCAAGCCTGAAACTTAAATACCTAGAAAGGCGAACTGAATCTTTCGGCCTCTAGAAATAATGTAAGCCTGAAACTGAAATACCTAGAAAGGTGAACTGAATCTTTGGGCCTCTAGAAATAATGCAAGCCTGAAACTGAAATACCTAGAAAGGTGAAATGAATCTTTGGGCCTCTAGAAATAATGCAAGCCTGAAACTCAAATACCTAGAAAGGTGACCTGGATCTTTGGGCCTCTAGAAAGATTTATTACCTCCTCAAGCAGCATAAAAAAATTCCATGCGTGCACCACAAATCTATAGCAAGTTTGATCAGGATCTACTTTTCCAAATCAGAATTAGCGCTAGAGCAAGCAAGATCAATGATATGGCCGTGAGACAGAGAAGGAACAAACAAACTCACCCCTCTCGCGACCTCCTTGGTAGATGCGCCGCCACCGCGCACGATAGAGGGAGAAAAACGACTGGTGAAGGGGGAGCGGGGTGACCTTCGAAGGTCGGAAGGAGAGGGCGGCCGGAGTACGGCGGCAGAGGCCGGAAGGAGAGGGCGGCCGGAGGAGAGAGAGGCCGAGCGGCGCTTGGGCGGGCGGTCCTATGGGGAACAGAGAGGAGTCATGTGAGAGGGGGGGAGCGATCTGGTGTGGGCAGGTGAGATTTTTTTATGGGAGCGATCTCGTGCGGGCAGGTGGGATTTTTTTAGTTCTCTTTTAGTGGGCCCAGGATAACTAACCCAATTAGAACCTCTCCACCGGGCTAGTTTTTTTAGCTGGGTTAGAGCAAACTAGCTCAAACTAACCCCTCTTGTTTCGATAATTTGAGGCTATTTCAACCCAAACTAGGTCTAACTCAGGGATCCAAACAAAGAGGAGTGTTATTGTACATGCTACAGTGTGGACCATAGCACATTGTTTTTTATGGCCATATCACCACATTATTGTTTTCTACTGCTGGTTCACTGGGCTACCGTGGTTTGTACGGCTGGTTCACTGGGCTGCCGTGGTTCGCACTCCTCCGACCTGAGTAGTACTCCCTCCGTTCCTAAATATAAGTCTTCGTAGATATTTCACTATGGACCACATACAGATGTATATAGATGCATTTTATGTGTAGATTCACTCATTTTTCTCCGTATGTGGTCCATAGTGAAATCTCTCCAAAGACTTATATTTAGGAATGGAGGGTGTAGTATAGTACTAGTATATACCACATCATTCTTTGCTCCTTCTTACTACACCGCCATGTGGGAGAGCCAGCATCTGGGTCGACGTGTCATGCACCAGATTAGAGCACGGAACGGAAGGGGGGCATCACCCCGGTCGGAGCGCCATTAATTCATGACTATAGTGAGTGGTCATATCACAAGTCTTTCTAGCAGTAACGCGCCGTCAAATCGCACAGCCCCACTCGCTCACCCTCCTCGCCTCTCTGTCAAACTGCCTACCCGAAAACCGCCGCGCGTACTGCCCGGGAAAAGCCCCGCCCTCAACTTTTAACTACGCAAAAATAGTTCAAGCTTGCTCGTTCTATATAAATATAGTACTTACTTTATGTTTATTCACCCGTGGGGTTGTTCAATGAATGGAGGGGCAGGGAGCACAAGTGAACAATACTACCTCTCTCCGGGTTTATTGGTCCCCATTGCATTTCGGGCCAAATTTTGACCATATATTAAACTAAGAAAATGTTCACGCATGTCACCAAACATTATATTTTTCAAAACTATGTTCTAATACGAATCCAATGAGATAATTTTTCTTGACATGCATTAACATTTTGTTAGTTAAATCTTTAGTCAAAATTTGGCACAAACTATAAAAGGGACCTATAAACCAGGACGGAGGTGGTACTATAGTAGTAAGTAGGAGTCGTAGAGTAGTCACCTCAAATAGAGAGTTTCTTTTCTTTAATGTCACGTACACGAATTGAAACGCTTGTTGTGGAGAGAAAAAAGATAATCAATCCACTATATATGGATGCAGGGGCCTGAGCGCTTGCTTTACTTGGGTTGCTCTCTTCATTCTCTCATCCTCTCCAGATATAAACAAGACAGCGGTAGCGACATTTTCTCTCTCCTCACCGTTGGTCACAGATCCGGCCGGATCCCTTCAGCCGGTGTGTGTAGAGGACTAAAAGGTGCATCGTTCACGCGGTCATCACCGCCGACGGAGGAAACCCACAACTCCCGGAGGGGCACGATCCTCTGCCCGTGTCGTTCTCTCTGACACAGCGCCGGCTCAGGAGGTCCTCCGACCCTTCTTCCTCCCTATCGTATTGTCCACAGATCCGACTTGCCGCCGCCGACATCCCGGCGACCCTCAGGTATAAGTTCTTCGAAATCGGCCTTGCTCTACTGCCCCAGCTCCCCACGTGTCTGGATGTGCATCTTTTTCTACTCCCATCAGCTCTTCCAAAGCCACCTAAATTTTTAGTATTATTAGAGGTAAAGCTACTTCATGCATTCGAATCTAGGACTTGATTCAAAGAGGAAATAATATGGTGAAACTAGTAGAGACCGGGTACCCAACCGATCTCTTGGTTTAAAAGGGAAATAATGGGAAAACGCAGTACAAACTGGATAAGGAATCGATCTATTATTGGTTGAAAAAAGGATAGAAAGTGGCGGCTGGTGGACAAGTCAACAGAGTATGTCGAGGATTAGATTTGCTGCCAACACATAGTAAAAGGTCTCCAGGATTAGATTTGCTGCCCTCACATAGTAAAAGGCCTCCAGGATTAGATTTGCTGCCCTCATATAGTAAAAGGTCTCAGGATTAGATTTGTTGCCCTGACATAGTAAAAGGTCTCAGGATTAGATTGGCTGCCCTCACATAGTAAAAGGCCTCCAGGATTAGATTTGCTGCCCTCACATAGTAAAAGGTCTCCAGGATTAGGTTTGCTGCCCTCACATAGCGTGAACAAGCTCGGCATCACCACTTTATGCCTCCTTGTAGGTACATTGTGCTGATGCGTCAACTGTCGCATGTCCGTATACCAACCTTTTGCTATTTTGTTTGCGGGTAAACCAACCTTTTGCTGTAAGGGCGCATGTAAAATGAAGTGATCACACTGTTACCTTAGTGACATGTCTAACCAGTGTTATTGTGAATCTAATGCCTCCAGTGATAGGATGCAATTAAATTGTGTTACAAATGGCACTCCTGTTGTTTTCCCCAGTATGATAAGTAAGTTGCTCCTTTACGCTGCTGAGTGTCCTAGTGTCCCCACGGTCCCATGCCCTTAAACCAACTCTTTAGCTGTTGTTGATTTACTGTGTCTGGTAAACAAGCAATGCCACCATTAAAGTAATCTCATATTTGAGGAATCTCATTGTTGATGGTAAATCGTAATGCTTCTGGTAACATGAAGCATTGATGACGTTTTAAAATTTCTACTGTCCTTCCGTGATTGCCATGAACATAATTAAGATGCTTCTTTCCATTTTGTATATGTTTCATATATTCTTATTGACCAGCAACTGTTTACTTTCTATCATTTTGTCCAGATAGGGATATCCATTTCACCTTGTTGCTATTGTGACCTTTTGGTGAACTGCACAAAAAACTTTTTTTGGAATGAGTGTCTTGTGCAGTTCAACTAAAATGTCACGTGGGCATCATCTCTCAATTTCGGTTGAACTGCACAAAATGGTTAAACTAAAGTGAAACCATGCTCTCATGTCTCCGTGTTTGTGCTAAGAAAACATGTTGTGCAAACAGGAATACTCTACTACAGATGTTGTGATGGTCAAGAGCAACATCTCTCAATTTTCGTGGAACTGCACAAAATGGTTCAACTAAAGCGAAATCATGCTCTCCTGTCTCCTTGTTTGTGCTATGCAAACATGTTGTGCAAACAGGAATACTCTACTACAGATGTTGTGACGGTCAAGAGCATTCGCCAAGTTCTTCGATTGTATGACATGGCTAGCCAAGATGGATTTAATCCCGATATTCACTTTATCAAAAGGCTCTAATGGGTTGGTTCTGAATCTTGCAAGCTGGGAATCAGTGAGATGTGTAGGCATCTTTGTTGTACTTATTATTTGAATCTTATTTGTTGGTTCTGAATCTTGCAAGCTGGGAATCAATGAGACGTGTAGGCATCTTTGTTGTACTTATTATTTGGATCTTATTTGTTGGTTCTGAATCTTGCAAGCTAGGAATCAATGAGATATGTAGGCATCTTTGTTGTACTTATTATTTGGATCTTATTTGTTGGTTCTGAATCTTGCAAGCCGGGAAACACGGCATGATGATGCAGAGGACAGCAACCATAACAAACAGTTCAAACTTGGTAGTATTATCTTTGTGAAAGTGTGACAAATGTGCTGATCGTGTGCGTCCTGAGAATAATAATTCTAATTGTTGTGCATGTTGATCCTTTCACACTGATGGAACGAGCCAATGCATTGCTTGTTTTAAGTATAAATTTCTATTAAAGCTAATTAAATTTAAGTAAAGTGACCACTAACTCCTGTTATTACATTACCAATACAGACCCGCTCGTGAACCGACGTGTGGCCGGAGTAGGTTTCTTAATGGAGGCGTTTGAATGCGCCGAGGGTGCATCTTCTGCCAGGCGTGCAGCGGATGAGGGAGGGGTAGTAACTGTTGTCGCATGTACACACTCAGCTTACTGTTGAATCCAGTTCCAAAAGGGCTGAAAAACAAACTGTTGCCGCCGCCTACACACTCATTCACTCGAAGAGACTCCAATGGCGATCCGAGGGGTGAGCCTGCTGGATATGGACTTCAGCAAGGAGTTAGTTCGCCATTCAGTCCTAAGGCTGCACCAAGTTGAATGTGATGTACACCAATGATACGGACTCGATGAAGCTCTGCCTCGCCTTAGTCCTATGGCTACACCAGGTTCTGGAGCATTCGCCCGTTTCATCGGCAACGCCGACTACACCTTCACTACGGTGGAGAGAAGGAAGAACGTGACGGTTCGGCCATCTGGTGCAACAAGCTTGTCGACATCCAGAAGCAATACAAGATCATCAGCAAGGAGAAGGACTCCGTGGTTGACCTCGCTAAGACCATCATCGACCCCTGATACGCCAACATGAAAGAAGACAACCTGAACACGTGGGAGGTACCTCTGAATCTATCCTACATAACCTACGCGGCCAAGGACGCATACGCATGCTACGACATGTACAGGCAGATCTTGGACATGAGGGCGTGTCTGCTTCCCATAACCGACGAGTACACAGACAGCCGCAGCGTCATGATCAAGTGTGCCAGGAAGGTCTAGATGTTGTACTTTATCTGTTTATAAGCACCTTTATCATCTCAGTGTTTCATGCATTAGCCTATGTGTCGTAATTATCTGTTTTGTCTGAAATATTTCTTTTAAGAACCCATTAACCTGATTGCTTTTTTAGTGGCTATTCACTAATGTATGTAAACTAGTTCACTTGTCCGTAAAAAAAACTAGTTCACTCGGCTGCCGTGCTTTGAATCTCCTTCCTCCCAACATATTCCTCTCCTCAGGTGGACCCAACAGGTCTCTGAATTTTCTCCCACTTTCTTTTTCGATGTAAACTGAGTTTTCTTCTAGTACTTTCCCCTAGAACAAACTCAACTGTCCCACGTCTAGCCTAAATAATAATAATACCCCACGTACTATTAACTCATCAAATTAAAATGATATTTTATTTCGTAAGTTGAAAGTTCTTACAAAATAATAATAATAATTGTTTATATAGAACTTGCCAAGTTAACTCCTAGTGATTGCGTACATAAGCTTGCAAAGATTTTACTGACGTGCAATCATGTGTTTATGTTTTTATAACATTTCTCCGTCTAGCCCAACATGATATTTTCACCCAGCCCAGCAAGTCTGCGGATTTCGAGAAAAATGCAAATGGGATTTAAACGGGCTGCATAGATGCTACATCATTGTTTCACCCAGCCCACCAAATGGACTAAAAAAACAAATGGACTGGCTGACATGTGGGCCAGTAGGTCGAAGCCTAAGAAGGCGTTGGATTTACATCACACGGCCGGCATTCTTCTTCAATCGCTCGTCTTCTTCCCCCAGCGGCTACCGGAACCGCCTACTCCAGCCTTCGGTGTCCAGCGGCGTTGTTTTGCGCTCCTCAACGAAACGCTACCCCGCCAACGGCCAGTCCATCCCTCCACTCCGCACCTCCTGTTATTCTCTGCCGAGTGTAGGCCCACCCCACACCCGAACCAGTCAAGTTTCTCACTCCTCTCCGTTTGCGACTCCACTGCCGCGTCTTCCCCATGGTCGTTCCAGTCTGGGGCCTTGCCGTCGTCCACCGCCTCGGTGCGCTCGGCGCGGAGTGGTCAACATAACGAGAGTCATCGGAAGAGGAGTGTACATGGAGAGCCTGACGGCTGGGACCCACGAGGTCCATGGTCGCACGCAAGGAAAGTTCCTCCTTATTGCGCACTGTACATGCACTATACGTGGGAAGGGCTTCTGTATTTCGCGAAAAAAACGTCCCCACAGCTGACAGGTCGGACCCACCAGCTATATCTTCGCACGCAACGAAGTGCCTCCTTATTACGCACCAAAAAATGAATAACCCCTGCTAGCTGGAACCCACCATAGTGGGTGGGTGACTTGTGGGCCTACTACATTGACGAGGACAGAGGGCTTTGTCAACTTAGTCAATATGAACAATTCTAGGTCCAGTGACCGTACGATGTCCATCCAACGGCCATAGTGCTTCTTCAACCTCTGTTCTTCTTGCTGTAGCCGCCCAAAGGAGCGCTAGTCGTGCCGCGTGCTCCTGCCTCTCGTGGCCGGCTGTGATGCCGCGGAAGCCTCACCGCCCCCTACTAGTCCCTTCGCTGGCCCAGGGTATCCCTCTACTCACCCACACCCCCTGTTATTCTGCGGCGACAGCAGCCTCACGCCGCAGCCGAACCAGTGAACCCTCGTACTCCTCTCCGCGTGGGCATCCACTGCCGCGTCTTCCCCGGCTCCGAGTCGTCCCCTTCTTAGGCCTCACCGTCGTCCACCGCCCTGGTGCTCTCGGCGCGGTGTGGTCAATGTGGTCAACGACCGACTTCCATCGGAAGAGTACTGTACGTGGAGAGGCTGACAGCTGGGTCGAAGGCCACATCCCAGTTTTTTTTATGATTTGCCAAGTAAGTCGCTTTGTTAGGAGTGTTGGGCTGCAAATCTTTCAAGACGAGGAGAGCTTCATTCGACTAGCCGAGAAAATGGCCTATCGGTAATGAGAAATGGGTTGTACATTTTTAAAACACATCAAACCGGCAATTAGTTTCAAATATCTTTTTTTCATTTCAAGATTTTAAATTACATTAATTTTTACGCGTGGAGAATTTGTTGGATTTTATATTGATATACATTTATTTTTAAAATCAGTTTGAATGTGAGTCGAAATTTTGGGAATAAAAACAGTTCGGACCGCACCGAAATATGCAAAATTTCATATAATTTTTTAACCGTGGCCACAATATGGGCTGTAATGCTAACAAAAAGAATATGGGCTCCAAAAAAACCTTAAGAATTAGAAAATGGGCTGTAAATTATTAGAAATAATGGCAGATGGGCTGCATTTTGTTTTCCACAGATTTGAGGCTTTCCTAAAAAAAGGTTGACGCACAAGCAGTGACTGTTGGATGGCCATCCAATGGCCGTTGTACTTCTTCAATCTCTGCTCTTCCTGCTCCAGCCGCTCAAACAAGCGCCGGCGGTACTGCCTGCTCCCTCCTCCCCGCAGCCGGCTGTGCTGCCGCGCAGGCCTCACCGCCCCACCGTACTCCCATCGCTGGCCTAGCCATCCCTCTAATCACCCACACCTGCTAATATTCTCCGGCGACGGCAGACGAACCAGTAAACCCTCGTTCAGTCGTACTCCCCTCTGTGTGGCAAACAACTGCGGAGTCTTCCCTGCCTCCGTGTCGTTCCCTTCCTAGGCCTCACCGTCGTACACCGCCCTGGTGCTCTCGGTGCGGCGTGGTCAACATGGTCAACGGCCAACGTGCATCTGAAGTGGACTGTACGTGGAGAGGCCGACAGCTAGGTCCACGGCCGCACGCAAGGAAATGCCTCCTTATTACGCGCAAAATAATGATTCCTCCACCTGACATCTAGTACCCACCGAAAGGGCCTTAGTATTTCGCGAAAAAAACATTACCGCCGCTGACAGCTCGGACCCACCAGCTATATCTTCGCACGCAAGGAAGTGCCTCCTTATTACGCACAAAAAAAATGAATACTCCCCGTGTTAGCTAGGACCCAGTATAGTGGCAGGCTGACTTGTGGGCCTACTAAGTTGACGGGGACGGAGGGCTTTGTCAACTTAGTCAATATGCACGATTCTAGCTCCAGTGACTGTACGATGTCCATCCAACGGCCGTAGTGCTTCTTCAACCTCTGGTGTTCTTGCTCCAGCCGCCCAAACCAGCACCGGTCATGCCTCGTGCTCCTGCCTCCCATGGCCGGCTGCGATGCGGCAGAGGCCTCACCTCCCCCTACTACTCCCACCGCTGGACAGGCCATCCCTCTACTCACCCACACCCCCTGGTATTCTGCAGCGACGGGAGCCTCACACCGCAGCGAACCAGTGAACCCTCGTACTCCTCTATGCGTGGGCATCCACTGCCGCGTCTTCCCCGGCTCCGCGTCGTCCCCTACCTAGGCCTCGCCATCGCGCACCGCCCTGGTGCTCTCGGTGCTGCGTGGTCAACATGGTCAAGGAACGGCTTCCATCGGACGTGGACTGTACGTGGAGAGGCTGACAGCTGGGTCCACGACCGCAGCAAGGAAGTGCCTCCTTATTACGCGCAAAATAATTATTCCTCCACCTGACAGCGGGGACCCACCAGACGGGCCACCATATTTCACGAAAAAACGTTTCCCCCCTGACTGCTGGGACCCACCAGCTACACCTTTGCACGCAAGGAAGTGCGTCCGAGCAAAAAAAACGATTCGCCCCCTGACTGCTGGGACCCACCAGCTACATCTTCGCACGCAAGGAAGTGCCTGATAGTCGGGACCCACCTGGTGGAAGCGTACGTAGCGTTGTCATTCTAGTCGCGAACGTGTACGTACATACTGGTCGATGTAGAGGCGCCAACGTGTCGTAGATGTAGAGGTGCACATGTGTCATAGTAGAGGCGCGCACGTAGCATGTGCACGTACGTACAGCGGCGAGGGTGCAAGAAAGAAAATACGGCCACGTATGTACATACGGGCAGGGTCTCGAATGCCTACTCGCGCATATGTACATGGCTGGGTCGGAACGGAGAAACAGCATCGTCGTCGTGTTCATGGGGAGCCAACCGGCTGGGTCGGAATGGAATGCGTGGTCGTGTTCATCGGGAGGGCTTGGACGGAACAGGCGATGGAAACGAGGCCTGGCGTACCGCAGAACGGAGGAAACGGACCTACTACATTCGGAACGGGGTCCTGTTGATCGGGAGGGGTGTGTCGTACCGCAAAACAGAGGAAACGGACCTCCTACGGTCGAAACGGGGGTCCTGTAGATCGGGAGGGGTGTGGCGTACCGCAAAACGGATGAAACGGACCTCCTACGATCGAACCGGGGGTCCTGTTGATCGGGATGGGTGTGGCGTACCGCAAAACGGACAAAACGGACCTCCTACGGTCAAAACGGGGGTCCTATTCATCGGGAGGGGTGTGGCGTACCGCAAAAGGGGACTCCACGGGATACTGTTCATCTCCAGCGTCGACCTCCTCCAGCCTCTACGGGCTACCGTCGACCTCCTCCAGCCTCCATGGACTCCTGCTCATCCAGCCTCCACCGCGCGATACTCCACCGGCTACTATTCAACCACCCCTCCACGAGCACCCCTCCATCGTCTACTGTTCATCCATCCCTCCACACCACGGGGTCCTGTTCCACCACCCCTCCACGGCCACCCCTCCACCATCTACTGTTCATCCATCCCTCCACACCACGGGTTCCTGTTCATCTAGAGGCAACGCCACCGCTCACTGTTCATCCACCCCCCCCCCCCCGCAACACTCGCTGTTCATCCCAGAGGCAGCATCGATCGGCTTCAGTTAGCAGCGGTAGCGAAGGAATCGCTCCATCGGGTTCAGTTAACAGCCAACGATCGATCGCTCGGGTTCAGTAACGTGTAGCCTGCAGTGCAATCGCTTAGGTTCAGTTAGAGCCCAATGCCTCGCTCGGCTTCAGTTAGAGCCAACGCCTCGCACACACGAATGTACGTACGAGAGAAACGCGCATCGCTCGGCCCCTGACCTCCCACCGTAACCAGCAACTCCCCGAAATTTTCCTTCCCCTCGCTTCTACCACGGTTTTTTCCGTCATGGATAGCCCAAAGAATGTCATGCAGCTGCGTCTCCGGCCCGCCCAGGATGAAAAGCCCATTTTCTCTCATGATTTTTTGTCATAGAAGTAGGAGCCCACCACATCTATGATGATACCGGGTTTTGTCACAATTATCGTCATAGAAGTGTCATATGTATGACAGAAAAAAATTTCGTTCGGCCAAAATGTCACGGATGTGTCTTTTTTTTGTAGTGCTCCTGGGTCTCCAAGCGCGCGGAGCCGGGCCTGTAAACATGAACAACCTTGAACGGGCTCTCCCACATGGGAGAGAGCTTGTAAAACCCCTCCCTGGAGAGGACCCGTCTGAGCACAAGGTCCCCTACCTCAAGAGGCTTGGGGCAGATGTTGCGGCAGTGGTATCGCCGCAGCGCCTGTTGATACATTGCCGCTCGAAGTGCGGCCTCTCGATGGCGTTCCTCCCCCAGCACGAGATCTGTCCCCCGCATAGGATCCTGCTGCTGCTCGTCAAACGCCAGGACCCGTGCGGAACGACGCCTGACCTCATAAGGGAGGACGGCCTCAGCCCTATAGATGAGGAAGAACGGAGTCTCGCCAGTCGGTTTGGCCGCGGTCGTGCGGATAAACCACAACACAGACTTGAGCTCATCGTACCAGCCCCTTCCGCAGGCTTCCAGCTTCTTCTTGAAGGTCCTGGTTTTGAGGCCCCTCAGGACCTCCGCGTTGGCTCGCTCAGCCTGGCTGTTGCTCCGGGGGTGTGCTACCGAAGCATAGCATATCTGTGTTCCAAGGTTAGCACAGTATGTTTTGAAGAGGTTACTGGTGAATTGCGAACCGTTGTCGGTGATGATGCGGTGAGGCACCCCAAATCGGCTCATGAGGCCCTTAATGAACTTGACTGCGGAGCCCGCGGGGATGGTGCGGAGAGCTTCCACCTCAGCCCACTTGGTGAACTTGTTCACGACAACGTAGAGGTAGCGATAGCCCCCTGGCGCCTGAGGGAACGGGCCCAGAATATCCAGCCCCCAAACTGTGAATGGCCATGAGAGGGGTATAGTCTGCAGACCCCCCGCCGGCTGATGGATCTGCTTGGCGTGGAATTGGCAGGACTCACAAGCTTTCACCAGCTCAACGGCGTCACTGAGTGCCATGGGCCAATAGAACCCGCTGCGGAACGCCTTGCCAACGAGGGTCCGTGATGATGAGTGATGCCCACAGTCTCCATCGTGTATGTTTGCCAGCAGCTCCTTCCCTTGCTCTCTGGAAACGCAACGTAGGGACACATCATTTGGTCGCCTCCTGTAGAGCTCTCCATCCTTGATGCAGTAGGCCGTGGCCTGCCGCGCCACATGTTCCGCCTCCTCCTCCTTCTCCCGCAGGGTCCCTTGCGTTAAGTAGTTCCTAAGCTCTGCGATCCAGCATCCTTCTTGAGGCTCCAACGCCAGGAGCAGCCGTGCCCCTGAGGCCAGGCCGCAGACTGGGGCTCCCGAGGCAGGCGGCTGAGGGAGCTCCTCCCGAGGCTGCGCCGTGTTTGACGGTGATGGTGCCGCCGAGGGCTTGAAGAGTCGCTCCTCGAAGACACTAGGCTCCTGAGGCAGCCGCCTGGATGCCCTCTTGGCAATGTGATCAGCATCTTGATTGGTGCCGCGAGGCACATGCTGCAACTCCAGCCCCCAGAACTGCTTCTCCATTCTATGAACCTCCGCGAGGTAGGCTTCCATGTGCTCGTCCCTCGGCTCGTATACCTTCTTGGAGAAGTTGACGAGGAGTTGTGGATCGCCCTTGATGATGAGGCTCTTTACCCCCAAGGCGACTGCGGCTTTCAGGCCTGCTATCAGGCCTTCGCATTCCACTATGTTGTTGGAGACCTTTTCTCCGTGGTGGAAGCAGAGTTGCACAGCGTAGTAGAGCTTGTCTTGAGTTGGAGATACGAGCATTGTGCCTGCCCCCGCGCCGTGTCGGGAGAATGCCCCGTCAAAGTACATGACCCAGCTGTCCGGTGCCTCGCTTCCCGGGGAAAGTGATCGATCCTCGCTAGCCTCGAGACCTGGCGCCTCTGCCCATTCTGCCACGAAATCTGCAAGTGCAACCCCCTTGATGAACTTGGTCGTGCTGAATTCTAGCTGAAACGCTTGCAGCTCGATGTTCCACTCAGCGAATCTTTCGGCCGAATTTGGGCTCCTGTGTACCCTTTCCAAGGGGTATGCTAAGACGACCTTGATGGGATGGCCTTGGAAGTAGTGCTGCAGCTTGCGCGAGGCCACCAATATCGCGAGGAGGAGTTTTTGGGGCATAGGGTACCGCACCCTTGCATCCCATAGCACCGTGCTGACGAAGTACACGGGGTGCTCGACAAGGTTGAGAGTGTTGGCGTTGCTGGCATCTTCCGCAGGTTGGGGTGCCTCCCAAGACGAGGGGGCCCCCAGCGCCTGGTCACTTAGAGGGGCCTTTTCTGCTCCGGGGGTGCTCCCCTGCTATGGCTGATCCTTTTCGGCTGCGACCTCGGTCTCTGCGAGGCCTTCCTGGCTTTGCTTTGCTTCGACCCAGACGGTTGCTGCGGCCTTGATCCGACGCTCTTCCCTAACCGCCACCAGGACTGCGCTGGCGGAATAGGGGGTGGCTGCAAGGTAGAGCACCAGGGGCTCCTGAGGACGCGGAGCTACCATCACCGGAGGGCTGGTCAGGTACTTCTTGACATCCTGGAAGGCCTTGTCGGCCTCTTCAGTCCATTCAAAGGGGCCCTTCTTCTTCATCATCTTGAAGAAGGGCAGTGCTCGTTCCCCCAGCTTGGTGATGAAGCGTCCTAGCACGGTCACACGCCCGGTGAGCTTCTGCATTTCTCTGAGGGTATTCGGTGGGGTCATGTCTTCGACGGCCTTGACCTTCTCCGGGTTGGTCTCGATGCCCCTGTGGGATACGAGGAAGCCCAGGAGCTTGCCCGAGGGGACTCCAAACACACACTTCTCCGGGTTGAGCCGCAAGTCCACGTCGTTGAGGCTCGCGAAGGTTTCCTCCAAGTCCTGTATCGGGGTTTTTGCCTCCCGAGACTTCACCACAATGTCATCGACGTAAGCCTCAGCATTCCTCCCGAGCTGCCGACCCAAGGTGATGTGCATCAACCGCTGAAAGGTCGCACCTATGTTGCGCAACCCAAATGGCATGCATGTATAGTAGTACACTCCACACGGGGTAAAGAAGGTCGTTTTCTCCATGTCTTACACCGCCATCTTGATCTGGTGGTAGCCCGAGAAGGCATCCATGAAACACAATAGGTCACACTCAGTGGTGGAGTCGACGATCTGGTCGATGAGAGGAAGCAGAAACGGATCCTGCCGGCAGGCCTTGTTAAGGTTGGTGAAGTCGACACACATGCGTTCCGTTCCTCCCTTTTTTGGCACGACCACTGGATTAGCCAGCCAATCTGGGTAGCGGACCTCGCGAATGACCCCTGCCGCCTCCATCTTGCGGGTCTCTTGGACGATGAAGGCTTGCTTCTCAGTGGACTGCCGCCTTGCCTTCTGCTTCACGGGGCATACATTTGGGTACACGTTGAGGTGATGCTCAATCACTCCCCTCAAGACCCCTGCTAGCTGATCAGGTTCCCATGCGAGCACCTTCTTGTTCATGCATAGGAACTTCACCAAGGCCTCCTCCTGCTCGGGCTCGAGGTTGGCGCCAATGGTGAAGGTGGCGCCAGTGGATCCGTCCTTGTCGACCGGTACCTGCTTGGTTTCCGCCTTGTCTTGGGTGAATAGCTGCTTCTTCTTAGCTAGTGCAGCCCCCTTGGGATCGAGGGCATCAGTGCTGGCGGGCTGCACCGCCGCAGCCGTCTTGAAAGCGAGCTTGAGCGCCTACAGTGCATCCCTTGTGTCTCCCGACACGGTAAGGACGCCGCTGCTCCCGGACATCTTCATGAGGTTGTACGCAGGGTGAGTTGCTGCCATGAACCGGGCCAAGGCCGGGTAGCCGAGGATGGCGTTGTAGGGGAGGCTGATGGGGGCGATGTTGAAGTCGATCAGCTCTGTGCGAAAGTTATCGTAGGTGCCGAAGGTCACCGGGAGGCGAATCTGTCCCAAGGAAGCGGTAGAACCGACTCTGACGCCCGAGAAAGGCCTGCTGGGCTGAAGGCGCTCTAGTGGCACGTGGAGGAGGCTGAAGGCCTTCACTGAGAGCATGTTGAGGCCGGCACCGCTGTCGATGAGGGTACTAGTGATGGCCACTTGGCATATGGTGGGGGTGCACAGCATCGGAAGCGCATCCGAACCGGCAGGGTTGGAGGGATGATCGTCCGAGTTGAAGGCCAGGTCGGCCTTGGGTGCCACCCAGCCCGGGGGGGCTTCTCGGGGCTTGGAGGCGGCACCGATCTGGCGGGTGAACGGCTTGACGTGGTGGCTCGAAGGGGGCGCCTGAGAGGCACCCAGGAGTGTTGCGACGACCGGGGGTGCTGGCGCGGCGTAATGGGCGAGGAAGAGGTCGCGCAGTTCCCCCCAGGAGTTCATGGAGGCCATCGGTAGGTGGAGCAGCCACATGCGCGGAATGCCGGTGAGGGCCATGGGAAACCAGTTGGCCATCACCCTGTCGTTGCCCCTGGCCTTGAAGACAGCTTCCTTGTATGCCAGTAGGAAGTCCAGCGGATCCGTCGCGCCGTTGTAGCACGGCGGCATCCCGGGCTTGAACTTGGGAGGCACTGCACCTGCCGCAAGGCGGGGGCCAAGGCTCGGAGCCCCCTGGCCTCAGTGCCGGCATCGGCCGTAGAAGCAGGCGGCGCATCCGCGGGGGCGCAACGGGCGCGAGTCGATGAACCGGCTAGAGTCGGCATAGGGGTGGCGCTGCGGCCACCACGCCGCACCGGTGGACGCAGGGGCGAGGCCTGCTGCTCGTTCCCCGCCGGGCCGGTGGTGGCGTTGGCGGCAGGCGACGGTGAACGACGGGGGTGTCCGCCGACGGGCGCCGTCTGGGCGACGCGGGTGGCGAGAGCAGCCCGACGCTTGGCGCGAGCTCGGCGAGCGTCAGCCATGGACACGGCGGAAGATCAGACACGACCAGCGGAAGAAAGATTTTGGTGCACCCCTAACTGGCACGCCAAATGTCAGATTTCGGGTTCCGGCAGACCCTTGAGGTTTGAACACTGGGGTGCACACGAAGATCTCTTCCCTACCATCTCATGTCTCGAAGTCCCGCAAGGATCTAAGCAAGAAAGATGAACGCACATGGGACACGAGATTTATACTGGTTCAGGCCACCGTTGTGGTGTAATACCCTACTCCAGTGTGTGGTGTGGTGGATTGCCTCAGGGGGTGATGGTAAACAGTACAAAGGGAGAACAGCCTTGCGTGGGACTGTTCTTGAGCTGGCGCGATGAACTGCTTGGGTGAGTTCAGTCGCTTCTCTCTCTCTCTCTCTCTCTCTGTCTCTCTCTCTGGCGAACTGTTTCTCTCACTCCTATCATGTGGTGGCTAGTTCTCTTTATAGAGCGAGGCCCTAGGCCTCTCCCCAAATAATGAGCGGGAAGGGCGCCAACAATTGGCCATTTTGAAGGGGAACATCTGGTACACTTATCCTGACTGAAGTTGGTCTTCGGCTGCCAAAGGCTCTGACGATGACGACGCCCTGGGCTCCATGATGACCTCCGTCCTGCCGTTCTGCTGGTCTTGGTCTTGTCGCACCGAAACGGTAACCTTTGCCTGATGCCTTGGCCTGTGCTTGAGCTGATGAAGCTGGCCTGCATTGGGCCCCCACTTGAGCCATGCTGCAGGCCGCAGGAACGCAAGTCTGGGGACCCCCGTTCCCAGAACACTGACAACCTGCGCCAGGGGGAAGTCTCCCCCGTCCCCTCGAAGGTCGCCTCCGAGTCACGCTCCTCGTCCTCGTCGTTATCTTCCTCCTCTCCCCCACTGGAGTCACCAGAGGACAAGTTCACCGTCGCCGTCCCCGCCTGGCCCTTAGGATCCTCCGCTGGCACCAGACCAACCCCGTTGAAGGAGGGCATGGTGTCCACCACCAGTTTCCAGTCATCACGAAGGAACAAAGGGACCGGAGCATCTACCGGGCCTGCCACGTCCTCTCTGACCAAGAAGCGGAGGGCTGCAGTCAGACCCTCATCGTTCAGGGCGTCCAAGCTCAGGCGGAGGACAACGTCCGCATCCGCGAGCCTCCATAGCAGGTGCGAGTGCGCCTGAAGAGGGGCCACCCGGTGCGATAGGAACTCCCTCAGGAGTGAGGCCTGGTCAGCTTCGCCTCCCTCAGATTTCCCGGCCTCAGGTCGGCATTCATCTTCTCCAGCACCAGCTTCTCCCGCCGGTCATCAAGCTTCGCGCGAGACCACGCCTCTACAGCCTCAGGCTGCTTTGTGGGCAGCTCCAGCAGGGGGTTGTGGCACCTGGCGTCCACCATGATCCACTTGCTCCGGAAGCCCTCGGCCCTCTTCCCGGCCTTCGAGATGGCGTTGGATTTTTTGTACGCGACAAAGTTCATGCACGCCGAGATATTGTCGTCGGTGACCCGAATGGAGAAAAAGTGGCGCAACAAGGCCACGGATGGCACCACCCCGACATGCGCCTCACAGTAGTAGGCGAAGATCGACAGGAGAAGGATGTAGTTGGGATGGATATGCAGAGCATGCAACTAATACTGGCAAAGGACAGCGAGGAAGAACTCAGAGAAAGGAGGAACCAAACAAGCGATAACGGCGCTCATGAAGAGGGGATAGAAGGTGCTCCCCTTGTCCTCCGCCCGGGCGGAGCCAAGTCGGAGCGCAGTCTCCCTCATCTCGTTGATCTGGATCGCCGCCATCTGGCGCATAAGGGTGAGATTCTTCTCCGTCACGTTGGGGGAGACCAGGGCCGGCGAGTACCAGGCCGATGCAGCCCCGGCCGGGGTCTTGTGGGGTGCCATTGCTTGCCGGAGCAGAAAGGATGCGGCCAATCTAGAGATTTCGGAAGCAGGAGGGAGAAGAGCCAGAAAGGGGATCTGAAGCGAGGAGAACAAGATTAATGAAGGTAAGGCTAACCCCCGGGCCAGCCTTTTGTCAGTCAAGCAGTTGTCGAGGCAGCGTGGGGAAGCAGAGACACCCACATCCAATCAACCGCCACATGGCGCCCAAGGCCGCAAGCTGATGGGGCCCGCGGCGCTCTACACTTGCCCCTTCACTTCTCCGCTAAGCCAAGTCCAAGCGCGCCTTGGGCCCGGGGGCTACTGTCGGCGTTCTGGTAATGGGAGTCCCCAGACTTGCCTGCCTGCGGCCTGCAGTGTAGCTCGAGTGGTGGCCCAGTACGGCCCATCTTCATCAGCGCAAGACTCAAGACCCTCGCGAGGGGACAAGCCTCGCAGGGCGGATGACACAAGACTTCCTCAGGAGCGGCCTCGCCAGGCAGGCTCATGAGGAGGCGGAGAGATCAAGGCAGGGTACCTCGCGAGGTGCTCGTGATGCAAGGCGTGATGATCGAGACCAGGCGGGCGCCAGGCGGGCGCCGGCCTGCGTATTGTCCTTGTTTCCTCTTTGGTGCAAAGCGGGCAAGCACAGGCGTGGAGTACCGAGGCATCAGGCAAAGGTTGCCATTTCAGTGCAATGAGAGCAAGACCAGCAAAGCGGCGGGATGGAGGTCACCATGGAGCCCAAGATGGCGTCATCACTCGTGCCTTTGGCAGCCGAAGACCAACTTTAGTCAGGATAACTTGTACTAGATGTTCCCCTTCAAAATGGACGTTGTTGGCGCCCTTCCCGCTCAATATTTGGGAAGAGGACCAGGGCCTCTATAAATAGGACTAGCCACCACAAAGGTGGGGGAGAGGAACTCATCGAGCGCTTATTAGACCAAGAGGCGATCGAACTCACCTAAGCAGTTCATCGCACCAGCTCAAAAACACCTCTCGCGAGTCTGTTCATCCTTTGTACCGTTCATCATCAGCCCCTGAGGCAATCCACCACACCATACACTAGAGTAGGGTATTACACCACAATGGTGGCCCGAACTAGTACAAATCTTGTGTCCCTCGTGTTGTCCATCGTTTTAGCTTAGATTCTCGCGAGGCGATCGGACGTGAATCGGTAGGGGGGAAGATCTTCGTGCGCACCCCAGAGTTCAAACCGTAAGGGTCTGCGAGAACCCAACATCCGACATTTGGCGCGCCATGTAGGGGTGCGCCGTAATCTTTCTTCCGCCATTTTGCGTCGATCTTCCGTCGTGTCCATGGCAGACGCTTGCTGGGCTCGAGCCGAGCGTCGGGCAGCTCTCGCCGCCCGCGTCGCCCAGACGGCTCCCGTCGGTGGGTGTCCCCGTCGTTCCCCGTTGCTTGCCGCCAACGCCACCACCGGCCCGGCGGGGAACGAGCAGCAGCCATCGTCGCCGCACCCTTCGGTGCGGTTGGAAGGCCGCACCGCCACCCCATCGCTGACTCCAGCTAGTTCATCGTCCCACGCCCGTCGCGCCCCCACGGACGCGCACGCCGTGTTGCTCCTGGCGCGTGAGCTCCTGCACTACCATCCCGTCGACGACCTCTACGAGGAGTGGCTCGCTCGCATAACCGAGCTCGTCAGCGCCATAGGGTGCTCCCCTGCGCCACCCCTCTCGCTACCTCGCCCTCCGTCCTGCGCAGGAGGCGCAGATCAGGAGGTGCCTCCACCACCTCCTTCCCAAGAAGGCACCCTGGCTCCAAGGCACGCGGCCCCAGGATGAGATCCACCGCGTTCGGCGCCCACGCGACAAGAAAGGAACTGCCAAGAAATTCCTCGTCCCCAAGAAGGTGCTCGTGTGCTCCCGGCACCGGTGTGCCACGACCGCATCCCTAAGCCAGCACGTCAAGACCCGGCGCTGCTCCAGGCAGCGGCGCGCGAGAACCCCCAGGAGCAAGTCCCGCATCAGCAGAGAGCTACGGTGGCCACCGCGGGCTGCCGCGCCTTCACCACCGAGCTACGCTGTGTCGCCTGGCTAGGCAAGTTCAAACCTGACCTGCCTCCTCGCTACGACGACATTGCCGACCCCGCGGAGTTCCTACAGCTCTACGAGCTGGGCATCGAAGCACGAAGCCGCCAACGGGGACGAAAAGGTCATGGCGAACTGGTTTCCCATGGCACTCAAGGACGGCGCCCGCACCTGGCTCCTGAACCTGCCTCCTGGCACGATCTCCTCCTGGGACGAGATGCGCACTCACTTCATCGCCAACTTCCAGGGCATCGACGACCGTCCGCCGGCTGTGGGTGACCTGCGCCGCATCAAGCAGCAACCCGGAGAAACCTTGCAGAAGTACATCCAGCGCTTCAACAGCGCTCGCCTTAAGATTCCCAGGGTGACCGAGGAGGCCATCATCTCGGTGTTCTCTGATGGCGTCCGTGACGTCAAGATGAAGGAAGAGATGGCGATCCACGAAAATCTGTGTACGTCTCTGGAGCTGTTCAACCTGGCGACCAAGTGCGCAAGGGCTGAGGAGGGACGCCTCTCCCTTCTCGAGCTCCCAGCAGCAGACCCAGCAGACACGCGTCGACGCGACGCCACGACTTGGTCAACATCGGCGGGACGACGACATCGCCTTGCCGAGGTGTTATCACGGCCCAACCTAAATAGATTGCATGCACACACAAAGTAGTGCAACCAAGAAATAATAATAGTGAAAAAACGGTGCATAATTAATTTATGCAAAATAAGTTTGGTAAATATGGCTTGAGTGATGAGACTAGCTCGATGGCGCGATGGCGTCGTGGTACGGCGATGTCGGCAAAGGTCGGCCTGCGCAGGTGACAGGGAGAGGCTGGCCAGACTAACGCCAGGTACAAACGTCGGTAGAATTTCTCTGCTTAAATAATGCAGTACACGCCAACAGAAAATATTCTGTGTATAATAATGCTAATTGAATAATTTGGAAAAATAAAACCTCAACATCAGCAGCGACGACTGTAGAAGACCGAAGCAAACGGACGTACTGATCCGTGCCGAACATGCTGCAAAGGCAATCCTTGATACGCGTAATGGCACTTTTATTCTGCGTATTTGTCAGAAAAAGTAGAAGACAACCAGCGGTCGACTACATAGGTATTGAATTAAAAAAAAGAAACAAATCTTCCTGTTGGAGGTCATCATATCCACGTTATTGCTATGGCAATACGAAGAAAAATGTGTGGATGATTAGTAATACTAGAAAGATGATTAGTGAAAAGCATAGATTGCCTTGTAATTAAATAATGAAGGAAAGAGAAACAAGGATCGGACTGTGTTTCGACCGATCTGGATTCTTGTCGGCCTCTACGCCCGGTTCTGCATGGTGGTCGGCCGTACTCTGCGCGGGGTCCTCGGTTTGATTACCTTGTAGGTAGTCTTTTCTATTGGAGGTCCCATATTTTGCTGTCCAGCCAGCGTATGGGCCTGCTCCCGATCGGAACATCGGGTAGCCAGGGGCGATGCATCCCTAGCGCTCCCGGACTTCCCTTGCGCTGCTGCATGTGTTCGGCCGCCATGCCTCCCACCGTCGCTGCTCCATACGCTCATCCTCATCTGGCGCCTGTATACCTTCACACGCCCTTCATCTAGATAGCTCTTACATGCGGAGGAAAATTCTATCTGCGAAAAAATAGCACAAAACGTCAACGATATTTTTGCAAAACAAATGTTCTTTGCAGAACAGAATAAACAGAAACTAGAACACCTGATTTGGCGTCTGTCGAAGATCCATCACTACGCGAAGACACCTAGCAGGCTCTTAATGAAAGCACCAATGTCGGTTCTAAATACAGTGTATCTCGTAGTAGGGGTCCTAAGCTAGGCGTCTTGGAGCGATGGTAACATGGACACGGGTTTTTACCCAGCTTCGGGTTCTCTCGAAGAGATAATACCCTACATGCTGCTTTTGATTGTATTCACATGGAGTGTAGTACAGAGTACATGTATCTACCACCATATTGTAGTAAGAATATGAGATTATGTATTGACTAGCCTTGTCTCGGTTTATATAACACACCGGAGGCCTAGGGTTTAGGAGAGTCCTTGTCTTGCGTGCCATGTCTTGTGGAGTCCTTGTATGTGGCATGGGCTGTCCGAACTGGCCCAATAGTGAAACACCATGGGGGTCCTCGGCC
Organism: Triticum timopheevii; assembly: GCA_963921465.1. Classification (NCBI taxonomy): domain Eukaryota; kingdom Viridiplantae; phylum Streptophyta; class Magnoliopsida; order Poales; family Poaceae; genus Triticum; species Triticum timopheevii. The sequence continues at coordinate 364,093,432 of OY997262.1, forward strand.
CGGTCCAGCTGGTCGGGAGACGACATGATGAGTACCCCTAGTCCAAGACACCGTCAGTAGGGCTGGAGGAGGTGTATATGGGCACCCGTGAGCCAGCGCGGGACTCACGAGGCCCTACCTCAAGGCGGGTTCCGCCTAGTCTTGATTGGGGGTGCTCGTATTAGTCTTGCAAGATGGTTAGGTAGCCTGTGCCGAATGAGTCTCCCGAGGTTATTGCATGAGAAGGCCAGACACCAACGACCCCAGGAGGTGACGTGAACGGGGCCGGCCTGCCAGACAGAGCTCAGCCGTTGGGTTTATCGATGTTGCAGGGACGGACCCGAGCACAGACGCCGTGCGCAGTCTTCTCATGCAAAGATCCTGAAGAAAAACAACCGGTGCGCGGTTCCCGTGGCCACGGGGGCACCAGGTCACGCGCCCTTACTCATCCACCTGTGATTAGCTCATGCGAGAACATGGCACCAAGGGCCATGGGAGGTGACATACACGGGGACTGGCCCGTGAGCCAGAGCTCGGCCTCTTGGATTTAGCGACGCTGTAGGGACAGACCCGAGAACAGACGCCGTGCCAGTCCTTAATCATGAGGCAGTCGTTGGAGGGCTTGTGAGGGCGCGAGACGTTCTTAGGGACGACGCGCCAGTCAGGCAGTCAATAATTTAAAGGTAGCTTGTGAAGGATTGTAACCTAGCTCTGATAGATGCAAAAGGGATACATGCCGCAGGGACGAAACCACATGGCCTGGGGATGATGCAGCCTGAGGGGCGCCCCCAAACTGAACAAACTTGAGAGATGTCACTTGACACCATCGCTGAAGAAGTGTTGAAGTAGCCAAAGACGCGCGCTGCTGGAGTCGTTCCTCACGGGCCGCTCTGGTGCCAAGCCTCAGGAGGCTTAGAGGGCCCGGGAGGCTCCTGAAGGTGCTCCTCCATCTCTGCGAGTATCGCCTGATGCCTGGCCTCGCGAGCCGCCAGGGCATCCCTCATGCAGCGCTGGAACACCATAGCCGTGCCCGGCAGGCCGAAGGGCATGCGGACGTAGCTATGACGTGGACCCTCGCATCGGCTGACACGAGACGGCCAGATGAGCTGCCGAGACGCGGCCCTATTGAGCCCGGGGATGTCGATGCAGACGTGGAACTCCTTACCATCGCCTGGGCAGTGATCTGCGCCTCGCGGCAGGCGATGATCGCCTTGCACAACCCTTGCCTCTTGAATCTCCTCGATCGCCTTGCCAATGAACTCTTGAACGCCTGGTTCCTCCCGCCTGATGCCTTCTCCTGGGAAGAGTGCTCTGAAGAGCACCTCCACATGGTGCACGAGCGCCTCCCTCGTGACCCTGTCTAGGTCTGAGGCCCTCTTGAGGAGAGACCCCGAGCCTAGCCTAAGAGGGGCGCCGGGCGCTCCTTCCTATGCGATGGGTGAAGGTGCCGCGTTCGGGGATGCAAGGCTCAGCGCGGCGTCCTTGAGCGATGCTCCTTCACGAGACCCATGTCCCAGCTGTAGATTCTTCGGCTTGGGGGCGACCTCAAGAGGGAGGGCGCCATCCTCGTCCTTAGGGTTCTCGACCGCTACAGCCTAGAAGGCGCACTCGAGGGAGCACACCTCATCCTTCTCTTGGCACGTGACCGTGATGACGCCTCCGCTTCCTGGCATCTTGAGAATGTTGTAGCCGTGGTGCATAGCTGCCATGAACTTGACAAGTTCTAGGTACCCTAGGATGGCATTGCAGGGCAGGCGGATGTCGGCAACATCAAAGTCGATGAGCTTGGTGCGGTAGTTTTTGCGCTCCCCGAAGGTGACAGGGAGGTGGACCTGCCCTATCGGGTGTGTAGAACCATCAGTCACTCCTGAAAATGGCTTGGTTGGGTGAAGCTGGTAGTATGGCACCTGGAGTCTGTCGAACGTCTGAACAGACAAAACAATGAGCCCTGCTCTGCCATCAATGAGAGTCTTTGTGATGACCACGTTGCTGATGACGGGGGAGCAGAGCATGGGGAGCGCGCCAGCAGTGGCCGCGCACTTGAGCTGGTCTGAGGAGCTGAAGGTGATGGCGCACTTGGACCACTTGAGAGGGCGAGTTGCTTCGGGCTTGGGGAGTGCTGTGTTCACCTCGCGTGCAAACTTCTTGAAGACGCGGTGGGACGCTGGGGCTTGCGAGCCGCCCAAAATGCAGGCGATGGCTCGAGGCTCCTGGAAGCCCCCGGCCCTCTTGTCCTTGTGGTGATCTTCATTCCTTCTTGGCGGTGGAGGCAGAGGAGGTAGATCTACGTTGCCCAGAGGGCGCTCCTCACGAGGCTACTCCTTCCAGGCGCCCTCGCGAGGTTGGCCCTGCCAGCGGTCCTCACGAGGCTGGTCACGCCACTCGCTACGATGGTCGCGTTCGTCCCGGCATCCTCCGCCTCGGCCTCCTCCACGGTCGTAGCATCGATCATTGCGCTCGGGGCTCGACCGAGGCGCCCATCACGGAGGGACCTGAGCTCCTGACAGTCGTTGGTGTTGTGGCTGTGAATGTTGTGGAAGACACAGAATGGCCGTTTGCTCTGGGATGACTCGGGTTGGTCGTGGCCGCGCTTTGTCTCTGGTTCGGCCGCAAGCACTGTCGGCCCCTTGCGCTTCACGTCCTTGGCCTTGGCCATCTTGTTTTCTGGATCGGCATCAGGGAGCTCGAGGAGGGAGAGGCACCCTCCTCATCCCTCGCACACTTGTTCGCCATGTTGAACATCTCCAGAGCTATGCAGAGATCCTCATGGATGATGAGATCCTCCTTCATCTTGACATCGCAGACACCTTCAGTGAATACTGAAACGATGGCCTCGTCTAACACCTTGGGGATCTTGAGGCGAACGTTGTTGAAGCGCTGGATAAACTTCTGCAGGGTCTCTCCAAGTTGTTGTTTGATGCGACGAAGGTCACCCGCGGCCGGCGGACGGTCGCGAGTGCCCTGGAAGTTGGCGATGAAGCGGTTGTGCATCTCCTCCCAGGAAGAAACCGACCCCTCGGGTAGGTTCAGAAGCCAAGAACGCGCGCCATCCTTGAGGGCCATCGGAAACTAGTTTGCCATGATCTTCTCATCGCCGCTGGCCGCCTCAATTCTCGGCTCGTAGAGCTGCAGGAACTCGGTGGGGTTGGCGGTGCCATCGTAGTGCGGAGGCAAGTTAGGCTTGAATTTGCATGGCCAGATGACGTTGCGGAGCTCCGGGGTGAACGCGCGGCATCCTTCCGTGGCCACCGGAGCTCGTCGAGGGGGTGGAACCTGGTCCTGGTGCACGTGCACCGCCACCTCATGCGGCGGTACGCGGGCCTGGTGCGGGGGTGCTGGAAGTATGCGTGCTTCTCCTTGAGGTTCATGCACCACCAGGCAGCTCACATCCTCCTGAGATGTTGCAGGGCATGGTGGGTCGCGTCGTGGCGCCCTATGCCTTGGCCCGACGATGGCGCCCTGGGCCGGAGGTGGTGGAGGAGCCTTGTGCGCCAGATCGCCCACTGCAGGCGGCTGCTGAGGCAATGAGCAAGCCGGATCGGGGGAGCCCCCGTGCGCCATGCTGACGACCTCAGCGATCCGCTCGAGCCACTCCTCATAGAGGTCACCAACCGGGCGGTCGTGAAGGAGCTCTCGTGCCATGAGTAGAGCGGCCTGCGCGTCCGCCTGGCCGCGACGCGCGTGGGAGGACGAAGCTGCTGGGGTCAGTGACGGAGTAGTGGTGTGCCCGTCGCGACGCACCAATGGGTGCAACAATGAAGCTTGCTGCTCATGACCGACAGGGCCCGTGGCGACGTTGGCCACCGGAGACGGAGCGCGGCGGGCATAACCATCACCCGCCGGAGTCGTCTGAGCAACGCGGGCGGCGACTGCGGCCCGAATCTCAGCGCGAACTTGGCGTGCGTCGGCCACAGAGGTGTCGGAGTGGCGATGGATCGATCGATGAAAGAGAAGATCCGACGCAGCCGTACCTGGCACGCCAAATGTCGCATTATGGGTTCCGCAAACCCCTGAGAGGTTCGAACTCTGGGGTGTGTGCTGAGATCTCAACCTACCCAGCCTGCCTACTCCCGATCCTCCTTAGCCTAGCGCGACAAGCTCGGAGAGACAAAGAGACAAAGCAGTTTATCCTGGTTCGGGCCACCTTGCGGTGTAATACCCTACTCCAGCGTTTTGGTGGATTGCCTCGGAGGGCTGAGTATGAACTAGTACAGTGGATGAACTGGCCTCAGGAGGTGAGGTGTTCTTGAGCTTAGGGGAACTGGCGAGGTGGTCGGATGAGAATCGATCCCCACTCTATGGTGGTGGCTAATTCCTATTTATAGTGTACTTGTTCCTCTTCTCAAATGTTGGCGGGAAGGGATCCCACAATGGCCGGATTTGAAAGGGGACAAGTAGTACAACTTATCCTGACAAAAGTAGTCTTCGCCTGCGAAAAGCCTCTGGTCGTGATGCTGCAGTTGGCTCATCGATGACCTCCGTCCTACCATCCTGGCGGTCTTCGTCTCGTTGCACCATGGAAACCTTTGGCTGAATCCTCGGGACTCCGCGCCTGTGGCTTGCCTCCTTTGCACCGAAGAGGAAACCTGCACTCTGCGCCCGCCTGGTGCCCGCCTGGCCTTGGTCATCATGGATCATGTTAGCTGAGCCTCGTGATGTAAACCTTGCATAGAACTCTCGCCCCTCGGGAGCCAGCCTGAGGAGGGCGATCCCCTTGGGGGTCTTGCTGTCGTCCGCCTCGCGAGGCTTGGCCCCTCATGAGGGTCTTGAGCTGTTGATGTTTAAGCTGGGCCATACCAGGCCGCCGATGGAGCCACGTGGTGGGCCGCAGGCAGGCAGGGCTGGATACCCCCATATCCAGAACACCGACAAGAGTGTTTGGCCAGAATGGTATGATTCCCTGGCTCTATCCGGTGCCAGTAATCAAAACATCCTCAGCATCTTCCGCAGCAGGCTTGGCAAGGCTTGGCGGCTTAGCACCTGATGGCTGAACACTCATAGGATCCTCAGGAGTGTCATGAATTTCTGGTGGTGGGTCATCAGCAATATCCTCAGGGTTCTGAGCCGAGGCTTCAGATGCTGGTGTTTGTTTCTCCAGCTCAAGGACTTTAGGGTCTTTGGCCGGCTTATTCATCTTCAGTTTCTTGCTTTGTTTTTGCTATACCATGTAAGTATATCAGTGTACAACTGTTAAAGCAACAAAGTCAAAAATTCATTACCTAGGGGCAATCTAGAAGGACGGCATTTTGGATCTGTGATCAATCGCCAGAAGATGAATGAGGAGTTCCCTGATAATTTGAGTCAGAAGGGTTAAGTGGTTGACGAATAAGACACATCTTTGGATAAGAGGGCATTGAATTCTGGGGCACCTCTTTCTGACATTTGTGAGGGGACAGTGTGTTGGGTAATCCAGAGGAAAGTTCTCCGCCTCCACTATTCCGGGTTGTACGTCGGGTTTCATGCTGATGTTGCTTCAAAAAAGAAGTTTGGATCCAAGTAATCTAAAGGATGAGTTGACGAGTTGATGGGTTGACGGGTTGACATGCTGATGTGTGTCGGGTTGTGCGTCGGGTTTCATGCTGATGCTGATGTTACTTTTTGGGTCACTTGTCGAACCTTCTATCTCGGCAAAGGCTCTGAGTTGGAGGAAACAGTAGTTACCTCTTCAATGTCTGCTTGGCTAGTCTCCGCATCATCCTGAGAGGAGTCAACGTCAATAAGATTCATAAAAAAGGAACCAAGAGAATCAAGTTCTACCTCTGAATCATTCTCCAAGGAAAATAGCTATGAGGTGCCTGATTTCTTCTTATTCTTCTTGGAGGCTTTAGTATTTGCTCTAACCTTTTTGGTTGGTTTCTCTTGATACTTCTTGTTCTAGAAGGTGGAGTCAGCCTATGTAAATCAAATGAAGATAAGGAGTATGAAGTTTTACATAATGATGAGTAAACTAAATGGGTTTGAATACTTACATCTGGAGCCGGGTTAAGAGTGCAGAAGGGGTTCAACCCCGCCCTGCTGCTGCTCTCTAAACTTTCCTCGAGTAGTGTTTTGGTCATTTCATTGATCACCTTGTCATCCAGGCGCACTTGGCAGTGGCGTTGTGGGTCTTTGACATCACCAGTATATGTACACATCAAGCCGGGCCGACGGCTCAAAGGTATGATGCTCCAAGTGACCCAGCAACAGAACAAGTCGACGTCAGTTGATCCACTAGCTAGCAAGGCCCTTACCTTTGAAAAGGTGGGCATATATGTCGGTTTCAAAATCGGCAGATCTTAGGTAGGGGGCCCAAGATGTGCGTCTGAGGATCAAAGGTAACTATGGAGAAGGGACACAGTGTTTACCCAGGTTCAGGCCCTCTTAATGGAGGTAAAACCATACTCCTGCTTGATTATATTCGAGGGTATAGGGGTTACAAGAGTTTATCTACCTTGATATCGATTCGCCTAACCATAGATAGCTAGCCTAGCAATGTTGTGATCCTGCCTCTAATCTACTCCTCCGGTTTATATAGACACCGGAGGGGCTTAGGGTTGTATAAAGTCGGTTTTACAGAAAGGGACAATATATCTGGACACCTATCCTTGCCATCCACGCATGTGAGAGTCCCCACTGGACACGAGAGATAATCTTTTGTATTGTATCTTGACGGCCTATTAGTCTAGCCCACATCAATAAATCGGACACCCGAGGACCCCCTAGTCCAGGACTCCCACACTAGCGGTTGCACCAGTCTTCAATGATGATATATTCAGCGCTCAGATTGTCTTCGATATTGCAAGGCGGGTTCCTTAAAGAATACTCATCGACTTTCCTCTGTAAAAGAATTGTATCCGGCTTTTTGCAATAAACACAACCCTTAGCCGCGAAGGCAGGATGAATATATATATAAAATAAGAATAGTGTCTTTTACTGACAACTCGTTCAACAAAGCGTCAGACTTGACCCTTCATCACGTTGAACCATTTTCATGCCCCGCGTTCTGTGTTTTGAGGCCACGCCTCATTGGCACGTCCTGTCAAAACAGAGATCGTGTCCACTTAATATGGGATTGCATATCAATGATATTTGGGTAATCCAACCATTTGCAGCGCACGCCTTCATTGGGAATAGGCGAGATTCAAGGCTCGAGTGGGGGGCGGTTGGTATTTTAGTGCCTATAAGAGGGCAAGGGACCCCCAATTTCCTCCCCACGCCTTCACATCTCCTCAGCCTTCCAATCTCCCAAGCTCTCTGCGCCCGCATAGTCTCCGTCTTTCTCACCACCACTACCACCTAATCTGACCATGGCCGGAGCTGGCTCCAAAGGCAAGTGGGAGGCCTCCTCCGTAACGGAGGCGATAACTGACCTTCGGAGTGGGGACTACCTCACCGCCGATATAAAGCACCGGCTTCCCCTTGAAGGTCAAGTTATTCATACTCCGGAGCCCAGCGAATGGGTCTTCTTCCTTCCCCACTTCCTTAGAGGGTTAGGTTTTCCACTCCACCCGTTCGTCCGTGGACTCATGTACTACTACGGGCTAGATATCTACGATCTAGGCCCGAACTCATTCCTCCACTTATTGGCATTCACAGTCATGTGTGAGGCTCTCCTCCGCGTCCGCCCACACTTCGGCCTTTGGCTCAAGGTCTTCAATGTGAAGTTGAAGGTGGTCGACAGGCAACATGTAGACTGCGGCGGAGCTATGATTAGCAAGATGCCGAACACCACTTGGCCAAACGGGGCCTTCATAGAGACCGTCAAGATCTGGCAACAGGAGTGGTTCTATATCACCAAGCCGCGCTGCACTAATTGGGCGGCCATTCCGGAGTTCAGATCCGGACCCCCCATGAGACTCACCTCCTGGAATGCGAAGGGCCATGACTAGGGATCCGAGTCGGAGGTGCTGGCACTGCAGACGTGCATTACCAACATGCTGGGGAAGAACGTTGGTCTAACCAACGTGGTTCAGGTCATGCTCTTCCACCCCATTCTCCCCTGTCAGTGCCGGGCTTCCCCCATGTGGGAATTCAAGCCGGAGGATCCGCAGACGCTACAACACTTCCTCGGCACCATGCACGAGGGAATGTGGAAACTGCTCTTCAAGGTGCACAAGAGCAGCTGGCCTATGGAGACCAAAGACATCGGCCTCAACGTCGCATATCCGGCCTCTCCAGTAAGTATACAATACCTCCGAAGACATATCTAACATATATATGATCTATGCCGAACTCATCAACCCATTTTTTGTTACAGGGATGGACCAAGATGTCGGAGCAGATCAACTGTCCAGCTCCACTGCCCGAAAACCCAGTCACTCCTCAACTAGAGGAGATGATGGTTCCGACCCGTATCAGCCGCCGGAAAATAAGGACAACAAGAAAAACAAGGGGCCCAAGAACGGGCCCCGCCGCAAAGGTCCTCTAGAAGCTGTGCCCGGAGAGGCCGATCCCGTCTCCTCTCGTGAGGAAGATGAGTACAAAGAAGAGGGGGAGGAGGATGATGAGGAAGCGGAGAGCGACTCCCCCCTCAAGACAAGGAGGGGAAAAAGGAAAGCCTCCAAGAACCTGGAGGGGGCGACGCCGAAGAAAGGGCGAGTGATCCTCTCGGACAGTTCGAACACGGAGTCCGAACACAGCTAGGGTTGGGTCCAAAGGGAGAAGCCCATGGCCGAAACGCAAGTATTAGAAACTTACTCGATTAATTATTGCTTTGATCTGCCTTTGTCATACTCAACTTATTTTATGCTTTTTAGCCCTCTGCGCGAGATCCCGATCCCCTCTTCTTCGACGGGGAACTCTCTAGCTCCTAGGGAGGCATAGAGTGATGGCCCATCTCGCGCCCTTTCACCCCCTACCATGGAGGACACCGAGGTGTCATCCCAAAGACCATCTCCTGGACGGGGAGGGGAGGACGAGACCGTCTTGAAGGCACCCAAGGACAACACCTCGGACGTTGTAGAGAGGGGCATGGCAACCCCCATGACCACCGAGGGTGGGGGGCTTCAACAGTTCGGGCCTCCACCAAACACCGTCCCGGAGACTAGTTCGGCTCCAGGTTCGGACCAACATCCTCCTTCGAAAGAGGGGGGAGGAGCAGGAGCTCCGTCGGCGGCCTCTGTCAATCCGGAGGCCGCTAATACCATGCGGGAGGCACTGGAATGTGCCTCTATCATAGAGGAACACCGCACCCTTATGGGTGCGGCTATGAAGAAGGTCCAGTCTGCGAAGAGCGGACTGACCGAAGCCTTCCACTGCCTACTGATAGGCTTCAAGGTAAGCGGCTTAATATTCTTCATGAGTTTTCTGTATATATATGTGTAAGGCGACGCACATGTGTAGACAGTAGCCCCTGAGACTCTATCCGGGTTAGAACAATCTAAATAGAGGATCATTAACAAGTATATAATGCATTGTATTTTATATTTGACAGGCTTCGAAGCTGGCAGCTACTGCCCAGGCCGCGGAAATTGCCGAGCTTAATCGGAAGCTCTGGCTATTCAATGAGGAACTCGACCGTACCAACAAGCAGTTCGACCAAATCCAAGGTATGCGGTATCTCCATATATTCGGAAATTATATCCATGTGTGGTCGGTTTGAAACTGACTAAGAATGTTATGAATATACTCGTAGTTGGCGCAGCCGAGGTCGAGTCCCTCAAGAGTGCCCTTGCCAAATCCAAGAAGGAGGAAGAGGCGAGAGAGGTGGCTGCGGACAGGGCGTCCAAGGCTCCGGAGGAAGAGCAAACCACCCATCGAAAACATGAGGCGTGGTGTGGGGGAAGTAGAGCAGGAGCTCAAGGACGCCATCACAAGGTGCGAGTCCTTGGAGTGGAAGAGTTCAGAGCAAGCCTCCAAACTCACCAAAGCTCTTGAGAACCTGAATGAGGCCTGGGTTGATGCCCAGGGTGCTCGCCAGGAGATACAAGAGGCGAAGCAGATTGCGGCTGGTAAGGCCTTTATCATGCAGAGTAGATATAGTAGTAAGAGGTATATTTTACTGACCAGAGTTTGGAGTTCTCCAGGTGCCTTTGCTGATCTGCCGAGGAGTATTGTGGATGCCACCACATTCTTTCGAGCCAAAGAGGGGAGCTCGACTGAGAAGTTATACTGGTCGCAGTACCTTGCGCCAGAACTTCCCGTGGCCCTAAGCGACAAGCTGAAGGAGCTGTCCGAGCTACACAAGGTGGCCGGACAGGCCATGAAGGATGTTATAATCCGCTTGTGGCCGACCGGCCCCATCCCTAATAGTCACTTCGGACTCGTGAAGAGGCTAGTGGAGGTGCTTCCTTGGATCATTGCCCTCAAGCGGTCATCCTGCATTGAAGGTGCCCGGATGGCCTTTACCCATGTCAAGGTGCAGTGGGCAGAGATGAAGGCCACCAATAATTGCTACCGCAGGGACGCCTGAAGGGAAAGAGCACCGGCAGCCGGAGAAGTACTTTGATGAGGTCCTCGAGGGAGCCCGCATTGTGGAGGGCCAGTGTTCGAAGGATGTCAACTTTGAGTAGTTGAGTACGGTTTGTAAGAGTCATGTAATGAACTCAGGGTGTATGATATTTATGATTATGCATTTTATCAGTAGTTTATCCTCCTATTTTCGGCCGTTTATATGTCTAAAAGTTTACTAGTTGTTGGCTTCGGCCCCCACGTAATTATTATAGGGGTGTTGTAACGCCCCGGATTCGATGCGCCAGGTGTCTGCCAGTTATTCGTTGTTGTTGCCATGTCATTTGCTTGCGTGTTGCACTTTGCCATGTCATCATATGCATTTCATATCTTGTCATCATGTGCATTTCATTTCGCATTCGTGTTCATCTCATGCATCCGAGCATTTTCCCCGTTGTCCGTTTTGCGATCCGGCGCTCCTATGCCCTCCGGCGTTCCCCTTTCGTCTCTATTGTGTGCGGGTATTAAAAGTTCTCGGAATGGACCGAGTCTTGCCAAGCGGCCTTGGTATAGCACTGTTAGAACGCCTGTCAAGTTTCCTGCCATTTGGAGGTCGTTTGATACTCCAACGGTTAACCGGGTAGCCGCAAAAGCCACTTTTGTTGCAGCCCAACACCCCTTCCAAAGTGGACCAAAACCCACCTAACTCCCCTCCATGCTCTCGGTCATTCGATCACGATTGTGTGGCCGAAAACCGCTCCTCATTTGGACTCTCCTAGCTCCCTCTACCTATAAATATGCCCTGTCCCCCAAAATTTTCGGATCATTTTCCCCCCGAAACCCTAGCCCCGCTACTCTCGCTCGCCGGACATGTTCGTCCCGCGCCGGACGTCGTCCGCCGACGCCGCCCCAGCCAACGGGAGGCCGCCATGTCGCCCTGCGGCTCCCCGCGCCGCCGCGGCCCGCACGGCCCACGGCCGGCCCGCCCCGGGCCGCGTCGGGCCCGACCGCGCCCCGCGCCGCGCTCCGCCTCCGGGATCCCGCGCTGCCGGCGAATCCTCCCCGCGCCGCCGCCTCCAGTTGCCGCCCCGCTGCCGCTCATCCCCGACTCCGGCGTCGCCCCGCCGCCTATTCGCCGCGCCTCGCCTCCGGGCTGCGCCTCCGCCCAGCGCCCGAGGCGCGCGTTCGCCCGCCGTCGCCCCGTCAGACCCCGCCGCCGCCGGGCTCCCCTCCGTCAGCCGGAGGCGCGCCGCCGCCTCCAAGCCGTGTCCGCCGCCGCGGGCCTCGCCCGGGACCCCGCGCCGCCCTGTTCGCCGCCGCGCCCGGTCGCCGGCATCCCCGGCCGGATCCAGGACGGGACCAGCCGGATCTGCCACCCCCGGCGCCTTCCTCTTCTTCTCCGGCCGCCGTCTACCTCAACTCCGGCGACCCATCTCCGGTGAACCACGTCAACCGTGCCCCAGATCTGGATCTGGAATCCCGAAGGTTGACCCCGAAATCCTCTAAGTCCTCAGGATTTTTGCATAATGATGCCATGTTTGACCTGTTGTATCTCTGCATCCGTAGCTCCGTTTCGTGCGTGTAATATGTCAAATTGTTCGCCTCGACGAGTACTTCATTTCGTTCCATTGCATCATTTTCATTTGAGATCATCTTGATGCCCGAAATGCTGTTGGAAGAGTGCATGTTGATGTTAATCTGCTGAAACTGTTATAACTTGCTCATTTATCATTTTTGCCATGTTTGATGTGTGCATCCTATGAGGATGATGTCTATATGTGTTTTGATCTATGCTATGCCATCTTTCCAGGGGTGCCAACCATGTATTTTTGTGAGTTGTGTGCTGAGTGTATCAAGCTTGCTAAGTAGGGTAGTTGCTGTTGCTGTTTTCCTGACAGATTCTGTTATATTTTGTTGCTATGTAAACATGCTTCTACTAGTTGTTCTATGCATAATCTGGAGATGCTCTATAAACATGTTTTGATCTACATGTCTTGCTCTATCCATTCATGCCCTTGGTTGCAATTATAGCCTGCTGGAACATGTTGTAATCTTGCTCCAAAGTTGCTTCATAATGTTGCTGTCAACCTGTTAACATTAAGTTCACTTGTTCCCATGTGTTTTGCTAGTGTTCCATGCACCCTATGAACTTTTTCTTGCCATGCTTGGCTTCACAAACATGTCTTCTTACTGTTGGTTGCCTTGCCATGCCATGTATTGCTCTGTGGTGAGTGGTTCAAGCTCACCAACATGCCTTTTGTTTTCATATTGTGGTGCTGTAGCATGTTGTTTTGATGCTTGCAATATGCCTAGATGCTGTTTTGGACAGATTGTTGCTATAACTTGTTTCATGTGTGTATGTTGAACCGTTGCTCCGTCTTGAGTGTGCTCTATATGAAACTTGCTTGTTTTTGCATGTAGCTTCATATTATCATGTTGCATCCTTGTTTTGGTGTGTTTGCTTGATGTTTGGGTGCATTTTGCATCAATGCCATGTTTAACTTGTTTTGCTCATATCTTCTAGGCCGTAGCTCCGAATCTAATGAACTTTATATGTAACTTGACTAGAATCTCATGTAGATCATCGTGGGGCATCTTAACTTGATGTTTAAAAACTTGAACATATGGTTTATTCAGTTCTGGACCAATTTCGAAATTTGCATATGAGGATTTACCGGAATTGTTATATGTTGTTCCCGGCCTCGTTTAAACTTGCTTTGATGTGTTGTTCTTGTTTGCATCATCTCTTGCCATGAGTAGCCTCATGTAGCTTTGTCATGCATCATGCTTGTTGTGCATCATGCCTTCTTCATGTGTGGTGTGTTTACCTATGTTGTGTGCTTCTTCTTGTTAGTTCCTGTTTCGTTGTGATCGTGAGGATTCGTTCGTCTACGGTTGGTTCGACTTCATCCGTTCATCTTCTTCATCGACTCGTTCTTCTTCCTTGCGGGATTTCAGGAAAGATGACTGCTACCCTGGATCTCACTACTATCATTGCTATGCTAGTTGCTTCGTTCTATCGCTATGCTGCGTTACCTATCATTTGCTCTTCAAGCCTCCCAAATTGCCATGAACCTCTAACCTTTGACACCATTCCTAGCAAACCATTGCTTGGCTATGTTACCGCTTTGCTCAGCCCCTCTTATAGCGTTTCTAGTTGCAGGTGAAGTTGAAGATTGCCCCATGGTGGATAGGATTTTGGTTGGGATATCACAATATCTCTTATATTATTAATGCATCTATATATTTGGTAAAGGGTGGAAGGCTCGGCCTTATGCCTGGTGTTTTGTTCCACTCTTGCCGCCCTAGTTTCCGTCATACCGGTGTTATGTTCCCGGATTTTGCGTTCCTAACGCGGTCGGGAGATTTATGGGACCCCCTGACAGTTCGCTTTGAATAAAACTTGTCCAGCAAGGCCCAACCTTGGTTTTACCATTGGCCTCACCACCACCTACCTTTCCCTTGGGAGTAATTAACCCAAGAGTCATCTTTATTTTAGCCCCCCCGGGCCAGTGCTTGTCTAAGTGTTGGTCCGAAACGAGCAACCTGCGGGGCCACCTCGGGGCAACTCGACATCTGGTTTTACTCATAGCTTGACTGATCCGGTGTTGCCCTGAGAACGAGATATGTGCAGCTCCTATCGGGATTGTCGGCGCATCGGGCGGTTTTGCTGGTCTTGTTTTACCATTGTCGAAATGTCTTGTAAACCGGGATTCCGAGACTGATCGGGTTTTCCTGGGAGAAGGTCTATTCCTTCGTTGATCGCGAGAGCTTGTCATGGGCTAAGTTGGGACACCCCTGCAGGGTATAAAATTTCGAGAGCCGTGCCCGCGGTTATGTGGCAGATGGGAATTTGTTAATGTCCGGTTGTAGATAACTTGACACCAGATCCGAAATAAAATGCATCAACCGCGTGTGTAGCCGTGATGGTCTCTTCTCGGCGGAGTCCGGGAAGTGAACACGGTTTCTGTGTTATGTTTGACGTAAGTAGGTGTTCAGGATCACCTCTTGATCATTGCTAGTTGGCGACCGTTCCGCTTGCTCTCTTCTCGCTCTTATTTGCGTATGTTAGCCACCATATCATGCTTAGTCGCCGCTGCAACCTCACCACTTTACCCCTTCCTTTCCCATTAAGCTTTGCTAGTCTTGATACCCATGGTAATGGGATTGCTGAGTCCTCGTGGCTCACAGATTACTACAACAACAGTTGCAGGAACAAGTTTTGCGATGACCCTGACGTGAGAGCGATGTTTGCTTGTTTGGAGTTCTTCTTCTGCTTCTTCTTCGATCAGGGGATAGGTTCCAGGTCGGCAGCCTGGGCTAGCAGGGTGGATGTCGTTTGAGTTTCTGTTTGTGTTTCATCCGTAGTCGGATGGTGCTCTGATGTATTGTGATGTTGTATTCATGTGGCTTTGTATGCCTTATGTATGTATCCCCATCTATTATGTAATGTTGATGTAATGATATCCACCTTGCAAAAGCGTTCCAATATGCGGGTCTATCCTTGGTGGGACCTTCGAGTTCCTTTTTGGATAGGGTCGCATATTGGGCGTGACAAGTTGGTATCAGAGCCTCGACCGACCTTAGGAGCCCCCTTGATTGATCGTGTAGTTTAGCCGTTGTTGAGTCTAGAAGAAAACTGTTTTCTGAGTCTAGTTATATCGGAGAGTAGGAATTCTTTTTACTCCTCTGCCTCTTCGTCGCTCTGGTGAGGAATCTTGACGTAGGTGTTTTGAATTACTCCTCTTCCCTTTCAAATTTTCCTTAGGTTCACGCAGTTGGGTCTCCGGTAGTAGTTTCCTCAGCTCTTTTGTCCGACGCATTCCTCGTCAAGCTGATTTGAACCTCTCTCTCTTTGGGAGATCAATCCTCAGCTCTTTTCGATCGATGTTGTTTCCTTGTCCGAAGTTGTCCTTGTTTTTCCCACCCGCCCTCCCTTCTTCTTCTTGTATCCGGAGTCCGTAATCGAGTATCCATCCTACTCATGCGAAGCCTTTGCTTTCTTTCCTCAATGATTTTAACCGGTGTTTTTCTCTTCAAGATATTCGTCGGTTTCCCCTTCCAAGTTGCCTTTGTTTTTCCCGCCCTCCCACCCTTTCTTCTTCCTGGAGCCTGAGTCTCTTTCGACCATCTATTTCAATCGTGTGGAGCCTCTTCAATCTTGTGTCAATCATTTCAACTGGTGAATTATCGTCTCGTTTGACATCCTTCATCTGTTTTCTTTTCTGGTGGATTCAATTCAAGTTTTTCGGGTTGATCATATTCTTTCTTTCGGCTCAAGTATTTCCCTTTGCTCGTTCGCCTCTCGCCATTTTATCCTTCTGGAGTGTTCAAGACATCTCAGGAGATTCGTCTGTGTTCCAATTAATTCGAGGTTGTCACCCCATTCAAATATTTCAATTGTTTCGGTGCATCATCTATCTGTTCAACAATCCTTTTCTATGGTGTTTTTCTCTTTAGTGGGCCCTAACCCACAGGTCTTTTCCCAGGATCTTACCTGACTCTTCTAATTCTCCCGGAGTTATTCTCAAATTCTTTTCAAATGTGACGTAAGAATGAACTTCATCAGTCACATGCCTTCTCCAAGTTCTCTTTCAGATCATTTCATTGTTGGCTCAACCTCTTCGCTTTTCATTATTCCGGAGTGCCTCAGTAATTTTGGTGGTGTTTCTCATCATTATTTGAAGACCAAAGAAGAAGATTTCTCTTAAATCTTGTCCGTTCTCCCGGAGATTTGCGGTGCTAGCTCGATGTTATCCTATCAAATTGCTTCAAGTCATGCAAATTCTTTTCACCCATCCGGAGTATGTCAGGAGTTGTTTTTCCATTTCTTTTCACCGGAGGCCATCATTCCAGTTACCGTTATCCAATTATCCCGGCGCTTCATTCAAGTGTTCTTTAATCAGCTCAGGATCTCCTCATTCTTTTGCATCTAAATCCCCTCAAGCATATTTGCCTTCTAATTCTTCCTGGTGATTCACTCTCTTTCATCAGTCATTTTCGAATTCTTACGGTGGTTCGTTCAAGATTCTTTTTCCTCGATTATCTTTTTAATCCATTCGTTCTTTCCAATCCTACCGGTGGTTCATGAAGACTTTCTCAAGTTTTTGCCACATTCCCCTTAATACTTTTCAAGGAGAATAAGTAGTATGCAAAAATCCATTGCTTGTCATCAATTTAATTTGATAAAGGATAAGCATACAATAAATCTTATTCTTATTTCATCCAAGTGATTAATCCTTTTCTTCGGAGTTTGTTCTTGATGAATAAATTCTAGTTCCAAGTGTTTTCATCTTTTAGTTTCCGGAGTTCAACTTTCCTCGACCATCTCGTCGGTACATCCATCGGAATCATCTCAAGGCTCATCTTATTCTTTCATCCTTCATTCTATCTCATCATCCTTTGTCACCGGAGTTCTTCACGATTTAATTCATTCTTCAAGAGTTCATCGAGTATCATTCCATCCTCTCAAGCTCGTGTTCTATTCCCCCATGTTTCAGCCGAAGTGCTGCCTAAATCGTTCAGTCTTATTCGTTTCTTTTCTCATTCTAACCACTCCAGTTAGAACGAGTGGTTTCATAGTCTATTTGATTCCGTGAGCTTTTGATTCTCGTCATTCTCGTCGTTCCTCTCTTCTTCACGAGGCTCTCGACTCTTTGCTTCTTCTTTTGAGTTCTTGTTTCACCTCTTCTCTTTTCCCTTCCGTCTCGGTCCTAGGATCTCGGGACGAGATCTCTTGTTAGTGGAGGAGTGTTGTAACGCGCCGGATTCGATGCGCCAGGTGTCCGCCAGTTATTCGTTGTTGTTGCCATGTCATTTTCTTGCGTGTTGCACTTTTCCATGTCATCATATGCATTTCATATCATGTCATCATGTGCATTTCATTTCGCATTCGTGTTCGTATCATGCATCCGAGCATTTTCCCCGTTGTCCGTTTTGCGATCTGGCGCTCCTATGCCCTCCAGCGTTCCCCTTTCGTCTCTCGTTGTGTGCGGGTATTAAACGTTCTCGGAATGGACCGACTCTTGCCAAGAGGCCTTGGTATAGCACCGTTAGACCGCCTGTCAAGTTTCGTGCCATTTGGAGGTCGTTTGATACTCCAACGGTTAACCGGGTAGCCGCAAAAGCCACTTTTGTTGCAGCCCAACACCCCTTCCAAAGTGGCCCAAAACCCATCTAACTCCCCTCCATGCTCTCGGTCGTTCGATCACGATCGCGTGCCCGAAAACCGCTCCTCATTTGGACTCTCCTAGCTCCCTCTACCTATAAATATGCCCTCTGCCCCGAAATTTTCGGATCATTTTCCCCCCGAAACCCTAGCCCCGCTCCTCTCGACCGCAGGACATGTCCGTCCCGCGCCGGACGTCGTCCGCCACCGCCGCCCCAGCCAACGGGAGGCCGCCACATCGCCCCGCGGCTACCCGCGCCGCCACGGCCCGCCCGGCCCACGGCCGGCCCGCCCCGGTCCACGCCGGGCCCGACCACGCCCCGCGCCGCGCTCCGCCGCCGGGATCCCGCGCCGCCGCCGGATCCTCCCCGCGCCGCTGCCTTCGGTTGCCGCCCCGCCGCCGCTCATCCCTGACTCCGGCGTCGCCCCGCCGCCTGTTCGCCGTGCCTCGCCTCCGGGCTGCGCCTCCGCCCAGCGCCCGAGGCGCGCGTTCGCCCGCCGTCGCCCCGTCAGACCCCGCCGCCGCCGGGCTCCCCTCCGTCTGCCGGAGGCGCGCCGCTGCCTCCACACCGTGTCCGCCGCCGCGGGCCTCGCCCGGCACCCCGCGCCGCCCCGTTCGCCGCCGCGCCCGGTCGCCGGCATCCCCGGCCGGATCCGGGACGGGACCGGCCGGATCTGCCACCCCCGGCGCCTTCCTCTTCTTCTCCAGCCGCCGTCTACCTCAACTCCGGCGACCCATCTCCGGCGAGCCTCGACAACCGTGCCCCGGATCTGGATCTGGAATCCCGAAGGTTGGCCCCAAAATCCTCTAAGTCCTCAGGATTTTTGCATAATGATGCCATGTTTGACCTGTTGTATCTCTGCATCCGTAGCTCCGTTTCGTGCGTGTAATATGTCAAATTGTTCACCTCGACGAGTACTTCATTTCGTTCCATTGCATCATTTTCATTTGAGATTATCTTGATGCCCGAAATGCTGTCGGAAGAGTGCATTTTGATGTTAATCTGCTGAAACTGTTATAACTTGCTCATTTATCATTTTTGCCATGTTTGATGTGTGCATCCTATGAGGTTGATGTGTATATGTGTTTTGATCTATGCTATGCCATCTTTCCAGGGGTGCCAACCATGTATTTTTGTGAGTTGTGTGCTGAGTGTATCAAGCTTGCTAAGTAGGGTAGTTGCTGTTGCTATTTTCCTGACAGATTCTGTTATATTTTGTTGCTATGTAAACATGCTTCTACTAGTTGTTCTATGCATAATCTGGAGATGATCTATAAACATGTTTTGGTCTACATGTCTTGATCTATCCATTCATGCCCTTGGTTGCAATTATAGCCTGCTGGAACATGTTGTAATCTTGCTCCAAAGTTGCTTCATAATGTTGCTGTCAACCTGTTAACATTAAGTTCACTTGTTCCCATGTGTTTTGCTAGTATTCCATGCACCCTATGAACTTGTTCTTGCCATGCTTGGCTTCACAAACATGTCTTCTTACTGTTGGTTGCCTTGCCATGCCATGTATTGCTCTGTGGTGATTGGTTCAAGCTCACCAACATGCCTACTTATTGTTGTTCCTGCCAAGTATGAATCTGTAATATAACTTGCCATGTTTACATGGGTGCCATCATATTTTCCGTGCCTTTTTGGCTCATGGTCAGTAAGGAACTTTTGATCTATGAAATTAGTAGATTCATACCATGCCTTTTTTTGCCATGATAAGTTCTTGTAACATGTTGTTTGCTTTCTCTAAACATTGCAACCTGATGTTAATTCTGCTAAAGTCTGAAACTGTTATTATTTGCAATCTTACCATGTGTTTTGGAGCATGTTCTAGTTGTTTCTGGAGATAGCTCAGTGTTCATGTTTTGTTATGCTTTACCTGTACTTCATGCCCATGCCTTTTGTTTTCATATTGTGCTGCTGTAGCATGTTGTTTTGATGCTTGCAATATGCCTAGATGCTGTTTTGGACAGATTGTTGCTATAACTTGTTTCATGTGTGTGTTGAACCGTTGCTCCGTTTTGAGTGTGCTCTATATGAAACTTGCTTGTTTTTGCATGTAGCTTCATATTATCATGTTGCATCCTTGTTTTGGTGTGTTTGCTTGATGTTTGGGTGCATTTTGCATCAATGCCATGTTTAACTTGTTTTGCTCATATCTTCTAGGCCGTAGCTCCGAATCTAATGAACTTTATATGTAACTTGACTAGAAGCTCGTGTAGATCATCGTGGGGCATCTTAACTTGCTGTTTAACAACTTGAACATATGGTTTATTCAGTTCTGGACCAATTTCGAAATTTGCATATGAGGACTTACCGGAATTGTTATTTGTTGTTCCCGGCCTCATTTAAACTTGCTTTGATGTGTTGTTCTTGTTTGCATCATCTCTTGCCATGATTAGCCTCATGTAGCTTTGTCATGCATCATGCTTGTTGTGCATCATGCCTTGTTCATGTGTGGTGTGTTTACCTATGTTGTGTGCTTCTTCTTGTTAGTTCCTGTTTCGTTGCGATCGTGACGATTCGTTCGTCTACGGTTGGTTCGGCTTCATCCGTTCGTCTTCTTCATGGACTCGTTCTTCTTCCTTGCGGGATTTCAGGCAAGATGACCGCTACCCTGGATCTCACTACTATCATTGCTATGCTAGTTGCTTCGTTCTATCGCTATGCTGCGTTACCTATCATTTGCTCTTCAAGCCTCCCAAATTGCCATGAACCTCTAACCTTTGACACCATTCCTAGCAAACCGTTGCTTGGCTATGTTACTGCTTTGCTCAGCCCCTCTTATAGCTT
The DNA here is from genome assembly GCA_963921465.1 of Triticum timopheevii. Classification (NCBI taxonomy): domain Eukaryota; kingdom Viridiplantae; phylum Streptophyta; class Magnoliopsida; order Poales; family Poaceae; genus Triticum; species Triticum timopheevii. The sequence continues at coordinate 364,113,742 of OY997262.1, forward strand.
TGCTAGTTGCAGGTGAAGTTGAAGATTGCCCCATGGTGGACAGGATTTTGGTTGGGATATCACAATATGTCTTATATTATTAATGCATCTATATATTTGGTAAAGGGTGGAAGGCTCGGCCTTGTGCCTAGTGTTTTGTTCCACTCTTGCCGCCCTAGTTTCCGTCATACCAGTGTTATGTTCCCGGATTTTGCGTTCCTAACGCGGTCGGGTGATTTATGGGACCCCCCTGACAGTTCGCCTTGAATAAAACTTGTCCAGCAAGGCCCAACCTTGGTTTTACCATTTGCCTCACCACCACATACCTTTCCCTTGGGAGTAATTAACCCAAGGGTCATCTTTATTTTAGCCCCCCCGGGCCAGTGCTTGTCTAAGTGTTGGTCCGAAACGAGCAACCTGCAGGGCCACCTCGGGGCAACTCGACGTCTGGTTTTACTCGTAGCTTGACTTATCCGGTGTTGCCCCCAGAACGAGATATGTGCAGCTCCTATCGGGATTGTCGGCGCATCGGGCGGTTTTGCTGGTCTTGTTTTACCATTGTCGAAATGTCTTGTAAACCGGGATTCCGAGACTGATCGTGTTTTCCTGGGAGAAGGTCTATTCCTTCGTTGATGGCGAGAGCTTGTCATGGGCTAAGTTGGGACACTCCTGCAGGGTATAAACTTTCGAGAGCCGTGCCCGCGGTTATGTGGCAGATGGGAATTTGTTAATGTCCAGTTGTAGATAACTTGACACCAGATCTGAAATAAAATGCATCAACCGCGTGTGTAGCCGTGATGGTCTCTTCTCGGCGGAGTCCGGGAAGTGAACACGGTTTCTGTGTTATGTTTGACGTAAGTAGGTGTTCAGGATCACCTCTTGATCATTGCTAGTTGGTGACCGTTCCGCTTGCTCCCTTCTCGCTCTTATTTGCGTATGTTAGCCACCATATCATGCTTAGTCGCTGCTGCAACCTCACCACTTTACCCCTTCCTTTCCCATTAAGCTTTGCTAGTCTTGATACCCATGGTAATGGGATTGCTGAGTCCTCGTGGCTCATAGATTACTACAACAATAGTTGCAGGTACAGGTTTTGCGATGACCCTGACGTGAGAGCGATGTTTGCTTGTTTGGAGTTCTTCTTCTGCTTCTTCTTCGATCAGGGGATAGGTTCCAGGTCGGCAGCCTGGGCTAGCAGGGTGGATGTCGTTTGAGTTTCTGTTTGTGTTTCATCCGTAGTCGGATGGTGCTCTGATGTATTGTGATGTTGTATTCGTGTGGCTTTGTATGCCTTATGTATGTATCCCCATCTATTATGTAATGTTGATGTAATGATATCCACCTTGCAAAAGCGTTCCAATATGCGGGTCTATCCTTGGTGGGACCTTCGAGTTCCTTTTTGGATAGGGTCGCATATTGGGCGTGATAGGTGTTCAGGAACGCATTACATCACTTAATTCAACGTCTTGGTCTGATGTAGGAGGCATCTTGCAGAATTAACTAGGCAATCGGACTATGCGACTTTAGTACTTTCACTTAGCAATAAGAGTCCATTGGTGGAGCTAAGTTCTAGCCCAACGTTGCATGATCGGTAGCCGGAGTGCGGTGCGTTTGCAACGCGGCTAGTCAAAAAACCCAGCCCCTCGTATAACATAGCGTGAATCGCAACGATTCGTATTATAACACTAAGTCATCGGATTGTTGACCCACTCTTGCCTATCACGAGTGTCAATTTTCGGCTTTCTCTACTGAGGTACTTAACCGAACGAACCCGAAATACAATTGCAGTAGTTCTCCCTTTACTACGTTAGCCGAACTTTCGGAACGTAAGGTGGCAACCACAGGAGCCGGGCAACCCAACTATAGACCAAAGACATGATTCGGAGTGGATGCATATAATGCCATATCCGGGACGCCGAAGAGTTCCCTATAGGTGTTTAGACTTAAGAATTTTGCGGGGCTGAAGACAACCCCTGGTGTGAAGACCGTGTCAAGCCACGTATGCCAGTAGAACGTAAGGGAGAGTGTAGATGACAAGGAAAAAATCCACAACCCAACCATGAAGGTGATAATCATCTGTGCCCTTTATATCTTTATTAACATGTCGATAACAGGCACTGTCATTCAATATTAGGGTCATATTACATGCCCAAAGAAAAAAGGAAAGATTTTACATAAGGGAGAGTCTAACACAGGGCCTAAAAATCATAGTTCAGAAAAGAAACTCCAATGATGCCCTGCCACATGTTTGCACCTTTTCTCCTTAGTAACTAGTCCTTTTAGAGGAGTATTTGATGGTTAGAAATGCGCCAGCCTTAAAAGGATCTCTTGTGACAACCATTCTGCAAGTAAGGCTCTCGATGAACCTGCATTAAAAGGAAGAGGATATATGCGGTCCAATTATGGTCAAGCCATGTAATGGACGTATTCTGCAGTGTGCCTCCGGCGCCGCCCAAGGTATTTTTAGTGTGTAATTATGTACGTGCGGTACGTAAGCTGCGACCTGGTGGGGCAATCGGCGGAGGCCGATCTGCTAATCAAGGTCTGGATCCATTGACTTATTGCTATTATGCGCAGACCAGACTCGTTTGGATGCGTCATTGGATTTATTGCCTGGCGAACTGTTCGGCTTGATAAGGCTGCTGTATACTTCAGCTGCAAGGGCTGTGGTGTGCTCTTCAGTACGGAGTGAGCGCTCCATATTACCATTAACTGTAATAATGCCACAAGGTCCGGGCATTTTGAGCTTTAAGTAAGCATAATGCAGGACTGCATTAAAGCGGGCAAAAGCAGTTCGTCCGAGTAGTGCATGGTAGCCGCTGCGGAAAGGGACGATGTCGAAGATTAACTATTTGCTATGAAAGTTATCTGGGGAGCCAAATACTACCTCCAGTGTGATTGAGCCCGTACAACGGGCCTCCACACCTGGTATCACACCTTTAATGGTAGTGTTACTAGGCTTGATTCGTGATGGGTCGATCCCCATCTTACAGACAGTATCTTGATAGATCAAGTTGAGACTGCTTCCTCCATCCATAAGGACTCTAGTGAGGTGGTATTCGTCAATGATTGGATCAAGAACCAGGGCGGCCAAACCCCCGTGAAGGATACTGGTTGGGTGGTCCCTGCAATCGAAGGTGATCGGACAGGTTGACCATGGGTTAAATTTGGGAGTGACAGGCTCTACGGCATAGATGTCCCCTAATGCCGTTTGCACTCCCTTTTGGGGATATGAGTGACATATATCATGTTCACTGTCTTCACCTCGGGGGGAATTGCTTCTGACCCCCGGTGTTTAGATGATGGGGCTCATCATCGTCTTCGCTTGGGGGCCCTTTTCCCTTATGTTCGGTATTTAACTTACCGGCCTGTTTGAAAACCCAACAGTTCCTGTTGGTATGATTTGCAGGCTTATCGGGTGTGCCGTGAATCTGACAGGGACTCTCGAGGATTTTGTCTAAGCTGGATGACCCATCTTTGTTGCCTTTGAAAGGTTTCTTCCGCTGACCGGACTTAGGACTGCTGAATCTGGCATTGATTGCTGTATCGTCTGTGTCGTCGTTGTTGTTATTCTGACGTTTGTTTTTATTGCAGCGAGGTTTACCATTGCTGTCCCGCACTTCGGAGGTGCCGGGGTCGCCAGAGTTGTTGCTTCTATGAGCCAGCCAGCTGTCTTCACCCGCACAGAAGCAGGTCATGAGTGTCATTAAGGCTGCCATGGTCTTCGGCTTTTCCTGCCCAAGGTGTCGGGTGAGCCATTCGTCACGGACGCTGTGCTTAAAGGCCGCTAAGGCATCGGCGTCCGGACAGTCAACGATCTGGTTCTTTTTAGTTAAGAACCGATTCCAAAGCTTGCAAGCTGATTCGCCTGGCTGCTGAATTCTGTGACTCAAGTCGTCAGCATCCAGAGGCCGGACATAAGTGCCTTGAAAGTTAGCCCTAAAAGCATCTTCCAAGTCTTCCTAGGTTCCAATTGAGATTTCTGGGAGGCTTTTTAGGCAATGCCAAGCTGGGCCTTTCAGCTTTAGAGGAAGATATTTGATCGCATGGAGATCGTCTCCTCGAGCCATGTGAATATGGAGAAGGAAATCTTCAATCCAGACGGCCGGATCCGTCATTCCGTCGTACTGTTTGATGTTTGAGGATTTAAACCCTTCTGGAAATTGATGTTCCATAACCTCATCGGTGAAGCATAGGGGGTGTGCGGCCCATCTATATCGGGCAATGTCGCGGTGGAGATTGGCTGACATCTGAGTTTGATTCCGATCCCGAACATAGTGATGTCTACTACGCAACCTTCTTCTTGTAGACGTTGTTGGGCCTGCAAGTGCATAGGTTTGTAGGAGAGTAGCAAATTTCTCTCAAGTGGATGACCTAAAGTTTATCAACCCGTGGGAGGCGTAGGATGAAGATGGTCTCTCTCAAACAACCCTGCAACCAAATAACAAAAAGTCTCTTGTGTCCCCAACACACCCAATACAATGGTAAATTGTATAGGTGCACTAGTTCGGCGAAGAGATGGTGATACAAGTGCAAAATGGATGGTAGATAAAGGTATTTGTAATTTGAAATAACAAAAACAGCAATGTAACATGTGATAAACGTGAGCCTAAACGGTATTGCAATGATAGGAAACAAGGCCTAGGGTTCATACTTTCACTAGTGCAAGTTCTCTCAACAATAATAACATAGATAGATAATATAACAATCCCTCAACATGCAACAAAGAGTCACTGCGAAGCCACTAATAGCGGAGAACAAATGTAGAGATTATGGTAGGGTATGAAACCACCTCATAGTTATTCGTTTGGATCAATCTATAAAAGAGTTCTTACTAGAATAACACCTTAAGACACAAATCAACCAAAACCCTAATGTCACCTAGATACTCCATTGTCACCTCATGTATCCGTGGGCATGATTATACGATATGCATCACACAATCTCAGATTCATCCAACCAACACAAAGTACTTCAAAGAGTGCCCCAAAGTTTCTATCGGAGTGTCAAGAACGTGTGCCAACCCCTATGCATAGGATCCCAATGTCACGAAACCCGCAAGTTGATCACCAAAACATACATCAAGTTGCACATGATATCCCATTGTCACCACAGATAATCACGGCAAGACATACATCAAGTGTTCTCATAAAAGACTCAATCCGATAGGATAACTTCAAAGGGGAAACTCAATTCATCACAAGAGAGTAGAGGGGGAGAAACATCATAAGATCCAATTACAATATAGCAAAGCTCGGGATACATCAAGATCGTGCCATAGAGGAACACGAGAGAGAACACGAGAGAGAGAGAGAGAGAGATCAAACACATAGCTACTCGTACATACCCTTAGCCCCGAGGGTGAACTACTCCCTCCTCGTCATGGATAGCGCCGGGATGATGAAGATGGCCACCGGTGATGGGATCCCCCTTCGGCAGGGTGCCGGAACAGGGTCCCGATTGGTTATTGGTGGCTACAGAGGCTTGCGGCGGCGGAACTTCTGATCTATCTTCTGTTCTGGAAGTTTTACGATACGTAGGTATATATGGGTGCAGGGGGTACGTCGGTGGAGCTACGGGGGCCCCACAAGGTAGGGGGCGCGCCCGGGGGGGTGGGCGCGCCCCCCACCCTCGTGGGCAGCCCGTATCTCCCCTGATGTGCACTCCAAGTTCTCTGGGTTGCTTTCCTTCCAAAAATAACTTCTCCAGTTGATTTCGTTCCGTTTTGGCTCCGTCTTATATTCCTTTTCCTCGAAACACTGAAATAGGCATAAAACAGCAAATCTGGACTGGGCCTCCGGTTAATAGGTTAGTCCCAAAAATAATATAAAAGTGGATAATAAAGCCCAATATTGCCCGAAACAGTAGATAATGTAGCATGGAGCAATCAAAAAATATAGATACGTTGGAGACGTATCAAGCATCCCCAAGCTTATTTCATGCTCGTCCTCGAGTAGGTAAATGATAAAAAATAATTTTTGATGCGGAGTGATACTTTGGCATAATTTCAATGTAAATCTTCTTAATTGTGGTATGATTATTCAGATCCATAAGATTCAAGACAAAAGTTCATATTGATAAAAGAAATAGTAATACTTCAAGATTACTAATCAAAGTAATCATGTCTTCTCAAAATAACATGGCCAAAGAAAGTTCATCCCTACAAAATCATATAGTTAGGCTATGCTTCATTTTCGTCACACAAGAATGTTCCCAACTTCTATACCCCCGATGACAAGCCAAGCAATTGTTTCATACTTAAATAATCTCAAACTTTTTCAACCTTCACGCAATGCATGAGCGTGAGCCATGGATATAGCACTATGGGTGGAATAGAATATGATGATGGGGATTGTGTGGAGATGATGATGGATATAGCACTATTGGGTTGTCTCCCAACAAGCGCTTTTCTTTAATGCCTTTTAGCTAGGCATGATGATGACAATGATGCTCACAAAAAAGATAAGAATTGAAACATAATAGGAGCATCATGAAGCATATGACTAGCACATTTAATCCTAACCCTCTTCCTATGCATAGGGATTTTGTGATCAAACAACTTAAGGGAACAATAATCAAGCAGCATAGGAAGGTAAAACAAGCATAGCTTCAAGATTTCAACACATAGAGAGGAAACTTGATATTATTGCAATTCCTACAAGCATATGTTCCTCCCTCATAATAATGTTCAGTAGCATCATGAATGAATTCAACAATATAACCAGCACCTAAGGCATTCTTTTCATGATCTACAAGCATAGAAAATTTACTACTCTCCACATAAGCAAAATTCTTATCATTCGAAATAGTGAGAGTATCATAAGAGACTTGAACACAAAAAATTGTTTCCACATTAAAAGAGTAATGTTCAGAAAAAGGGTAATCATAATCATGACAAATATAATCATCACTACTTTTTATAGCATAAGTTTCATCATAAGTAGCAACTTCGTTCTCATCATAATCGATTGAAACCTCTCCCAAGATAGTGGAATCACTAAATAAAGTTGACACTCTTCCAAATCCACTTTCATATTCATCACAATAAAATTCAACATCCTCCAAAATAGTGGGATCACTACTTCCTAAAGTTGACACTCTTCCGAACCCACTTTCATCAATATAATCATCATAAGTAGGAGGCATGCTATCATCATAACAACTTTGCATATCAAAACTTGGGATGCTAAAAATATCATCTTCATTAAACATAGCATCCCCAGGCTTGGGACAAACATTAATTTCAGCAAATATATTCTCAAATATTTCATCCTCATCAAACATAGCTTCCCCAAGCTTGGGCCCTTTCATATCATAAGCATAATCACTCTCATCATTAAAAATATGGATAGCACCAATAGTATAGCAATTATCATCATCACAAGTAGTAGTAGGAGCAACATCATTTGGGAGGGATACATTTTTACCTTTGTTGCTCCTTCTTTTCTTTTTCTTCTTCACATTATGTGTAGGTTCAACCTTCCTCTTTGAGCTCCTTATTGATGAGATTGGTTGAATAGAAAGCTCCTCCTCGTTACCTGATTCATCATAAGAAATAATATGAGGAGATTGGGAAGCCTCTTCCCTTTCATTAGTATTCTCATCATCTTTCATTTGCTTTCTTTTCTTTAGGTAATTGGCAATATAAGGATTTTCAATGCAATTCACCGCACAATACATATAAATTTCTTCTAGATCAAAATGATGAATTCTATCAACGGCAAATTCTGGAATAATCTTAGTTATACGTTTTATTTGTTCATAACCCAAGAGAAAACTAAGCTCATTATGATTTGCAAGGGAAATCAAGTCATCACAATTTTTGGACACGATACGATCATGAAACAATTTGCATTGGGTACTAAAATGATCACGTTCATTGCAAAGTTCACAAGTATGGCTAAGAAAAAAATAAATTTTCAGCACATGCATCTAGCCTTTCTTGCAACCATTTAGTTTCTAAGTACTTATGCCTCTTGCAATATCTATCTTCCCTATTTGGTGTGTCCTTGCAAGCCCAATTTACTCCACAAAAATTGACATGCTTATAGGAGGCATTTTCATCATAACTAGTGCAATCATCATTAGCATCATGGATATTCAAAGAATTCGTACTAACAACATTGCAATCATGCTCATCATTCAAAGATTTAGTGCCAAACATTTTAATGCATTCTTCTTCTAACACTTTGGCACAATTTTGCTTTCCATCACACTCACGACAGATATTAAAAAGGTGAAGCGTATGAGACATACTCAATTCCATTTTTTTGGTAGTTTTCTTTTATAAACTAAACTAGTGCTAAAACAAGAAAAAAAAGATTCGATTGGAAGATCTAAAGATATACCTTCACTTACCTAGCCTCCCCGGCAACGGCGCCAGAAAAGACCTTGATGTCTACTATGCAACCTTCTTCTTGTAGACGTTGTTGGGCCTGCAAGTGCATAGGCCTGCAAGTGCATAAGTGGATGACCTAAGGTTTAGCAATCCATGGGAGGCGTAGGATGACGATGGTCTCTCTCAAACAATCCTGTAACCAAATAACAAAAAGTCTCTTGTGTCCCCAACACACCCAATACAATGGTAAATTGTATAGGTGCACTAGTTCGGCGAAGAGATGGTGATACAAGTGCAAAATGGATGGTAGATAAAGATATTTGTAATCTGAAATAATAAAAACAGCAAGGAAACAAGTGATAAACATTAGTGTAAACGGTATTGCAATGATAGGAAACAAGGCCTATGGTTCATACTTTCACTAGTGCAAGTTCTCTCAACAATAATAACATAGATAGATAATATAACAAGCCATCAACATGCAACAAAGAGTCACTCCGAAGACACTAATAGCGGAGAACAAATGTAGAGATTATGGTAGGGTACGAAACCACCTCAAAGTTATTCTTTCGGATCAATCTATAAAAGAGTTCGTACTAGAATAACACCTTAAGACACAAATCAACCAAAACCCTAATGTCACCTTGATACTCCATTGTCACCTCAAGTATCCGTGGGCATGATTATATGATATGCATCACACAATCTCAGATTCATCCAGCCAACACAAAGTACTTCAAAGAGTGCCCCAAAGTTTCTATCGGAGAGTCAAGAATGTGTGTCAATCCCTATGGATAGGTTCCCAATGTCACGAAACCCGCAAGTTGATCACCAAAACATACATCAAGTGGCACATGATATCCCATTGTCACCACAGATAATCACGGCAAGACATACATCAAGTGTTCTCATAAAAGACTCAATCCGATAAGATAACTTCAAAGGGGAAACTCAATTCATCACAAAAGAGTAGAGGGGGAGAAACATCATAAGATCCAACTACAATAGCAAAGCTCGGGATACATCAAGATCGTGCCATAGAGGAACATGAGAGAGAACACGAGAGAGAGAGAGAGAGAGAGAGAGAGAGAGAGAGATCAAACACATAGCTACTGGTACATACCCTCAGCCCCGAGGGTGAACTACTCCCTCCTCGTCATGGATAGCGCCAGGATGATGAAGATGGCCACCGGTGATGGGATCCCCCTCCGACAGGGTGCCGGAACAGGGTCCCGATTGGTTTTTTGTGGCTACAGAGGCTTGCAGCAGCGGAACTCCCGATCTATCTTTTGTTCTGGAAGTTTTACGATACATAGGTATATATGGGTGCAGGGGGTACGTCGGTGGAGCTACGGGAGCCCCACGCGGTAGGGGGGCGCGCCCACCCCCCCAGGCGCGCCCCCACCCTCGTGGGCAGCCCGTATCTCCCCTGACGTGCACTCCAAGTTCTCTGGGTTGCTTTCCTTCCAAAAATAACTTCTCCAGTTGATTTCGTTCCGTTTTGACTCCGTCTGATATTCCTTTTCGTCGAAACACTAAAATAGGCATAAAACAGCAAATCTGGGCTGGGCCTCCGGTTAATAGGTTAGTCCCAAAAATAATATAAAAGTGGATAATAAAGCCCAATATTGCCCAAAACAGTAGATAAAGTAGCATGGAGCAATCAAAAATTATAGATATGTTGGAGACGTATCACATAGTAACGGTCATCACGCCAGGCTTCATAGCCACTGTCTCATGCCGGGGCACGGCCCCTTGACCCATAGATTGATCTAGTCTGACCAGCTTTATTGGCTAGGTCACCTTGCAAGTCGTACGTGTATCCCGCGGCTGCCGTCTCCCTGCCTCTTCGGCGAGGGGATGCGGGTTGGTATTTGGCTTAATATGTCGTTTTGTCCCGCCCATGTGGTGGTCGGTCTGGTTGATCTGCCTAATTGTATTTCAATGGTATTGGTTCAAGGACTTCATCATTGAACTGAGGTAGCAGCTTGCGCCTAGGGTAACTTTTGACAGGTCGCTGTTGGCCGTATTCCTCAGCGGCCTCTCGCCCCGGCAGCCTCAAGCATGACCAAGAGGCCTTGTCGAACAAGGAGACGAAGCTGTCGTCCAAGAGGCCTCTCACCTCGGCGGCCTCAAGCATGACTTGGAGACATTCCTCAGTGTTAGGCCGCAGGCCGGCGTCTTGGATCATCTAGCATAGCTGTCTCATGCTGATGCTCATCGCCTCCATGGGTCTAGCTTCTGTTCAACTGATCTTGCGATTGGAGTGATCACTCTTGCAGCGTGCATATGTGGGACTGCGTAGGTGCGTAGGATTCGTAGATGGATTGGACTAGTGGGAAGCCTTTACATGAGAAGTACAGACTACGTTTCATTCACGCGTGTGTTGGCCATCTACTCCTTGGCCCTTACTCCCTCCATACCACTGCAATATAGTCATCTCACCGAGACCAAGTTGGGAAAAAACGAGAGAACTTGATGTTTATTTGGTAACTAATGTCATTGCATGTAGAGTTTCAGATTGATGAGATTTCAGATTTGAGCCATCTACCAGAAGGGAGAGTGTATAATATCATTGGAAACTACATTCAAAACCAAATAAAACAATACTCCATGTATTTATTTACAGAGGGAGTAGTACATTTTTGTGACATTCATTACTAGATATTACTAGTCAAATACTAAAAATCCAGACGGAGGTCGTAGTACTACAGAATCCAGAAGGTGGTGCTAGTACTAGTAGTACTACCAATGTAGTAGTACTGTAGTACCCGTTGGTCAAATTATTACGTGCTACTCCTCACACTGAAGTGACAAGACCCCGTGTCGGAGATGACACCTGAGTGTAGGCGGCATGTTCGGCATACCAAAGTAGGCCTCACCGTGTGCAGTAACTATCATCATGGCTGTAGAGCTAGCCTGCTTACAATTAGCCGTGTTCGACATAATTTCTAGTGCATTGCCACTAGTAATAATAAATATTGTACTGGAGTAATGGGTATATTGTTGCCACACATATGCACGTGAACATTTGTCGTAACATAGTGACTCATGCTGGATAGTCATAATATTACAAGTTTCAAACTGATATTACAAATGCTAGGAGTAATGCTGCACCTACGAAGAGGGAATTATTAGGAATGCAAGAACTTTCGTTGCTTCAGGTGCATGCAGTATTATCGTAAAAACTAAAATCCGCCACCCTGAAATGTCACTAATGGGAAAAATAAAATTTTCAGCCTCTAGCGACTTGATGTTTCAAAAACAAATTCAGCTCTGCAGAGGCTTTGTCATTTAGGCTTAGACGCTTATGGTGAGCAGCACGCCATTCATCGTTGCACGGGAGAATGCCAACCCTCATTACCTTGAGCACACTTGCCTCCAGAACAAAGAACATGGTCAATTTAATCTCAGATGTGGTGCCTCGGTAGTCAATCAAATCAATTTCTGTGAAACGGAGATCAAGGCATTCGATGAGATTGTTATGTTGCAGCACATTTTTTACTTTCGGGGTCTTTTTTGTCTGCAAGAGAAAAGAACATATTAGAGCAGCTGGCTGTATAAGATTGTCGTATCATCAAGAGCTACCAATATCATTTGCTCATACGATAGGGTTGGCTATAAGGTTGGCTCTAAGGCTATTGATAATTTTCACTCTCTCTTTTCTCTTTCCTCTCATTTACCAAGGAGCACGCGAAGAGCTTGGGCATTTGTTGCCTTCCACTAAGTGGCTGATGCCATACTTCTCAAAAGTATGCCACATAATAAGCATCAATGTCAAATCAAAAGATTTTGACACCGCTCTAGCAATGTGAGGGATTTGGCACCTTTATGCACACAGACCCACATGTATAAACAAATCAATCAAACCAACTACACCAACCTCTCCCTCTCCCAAACAAGTGGTTTTTATTGCCTTAGTCCTCTCCCTCTCACACACAAGTGTTTTTTCATTGCGTGAGTTAATTTGGCACCGGAGCAAGTAGGTGATCCAGATTGGGGCACAGGGTGAGCAATGGAGGGCATCGATGCCCTATACTTCACCCTAAACGAAAGAAGACTTCCATATCCAAGTTTAGCTTAGATGTAGCTGCCTTCTTCTTGGGCGTGAAGAAGTGTCAAACCAAAATACCCAATAAGCAGCATCAAAAGTGAATTTGGCACGTGTTTTGGCCTATATAGTGGAGGGCCGTTATAGCCCACTTTTGTACTACCTCGTATTTAGTGTAAAATTTTGACCATAGATTTACCTAAGAAAATACCAATGCATGTCACCAAAAATTATACCATTTTAAATTATGTTCATATACAAATCCAATGACATAATTTTTAGTGACATGCATTAACATTTTGTTAGTTAAATCTATGGTGAAAATTTAAAACTACCAAATACGAAGATTAAACCAGGACGGAGGTAGTACTTGCTCTTAGGCTAACCATAGAGTTACTACTAGTCTAAGTTACTTGCCACTATGACTAACCTAGCCTCCTTAGTACAACAAAAAACGATGTTGGTGATCACATGAGAAAACAATACTAAAACCATTTCTTTCCTTGCAATGTGTAGATGCAGTTTTGAACACTACACTTGTCATCGTAATTTGGGAAAAATATGAAAACATTGAGCTCCATTGTGATTACTATTTACTAATACAAAATAAGTTTCACCTCGATGATTAGCTTCTCCATGCATGGAAAGCATATAAGGAATCCAAGAACTTGATCCAAATTGGGGCCGATAGATTTTATTGCCAAGATCTTCACTGTGCGCACAGACTGGGTCAAGTGGGAATCATTTTTTGGACAACAGTCGTAAATACATCAAGAATAAATTTAAATATGTGAATTTCAAGAAGACAAAGAAGAAGATGAGTGTTGTACCTAAATGATTATGGATTCAATAACGAGTTCAGAGAATTTGACAGATGAGTAGACCAATGCTGTCAATTTCGGCGCGTCAATGACCCTGATTTTTGGTGGACATTCTAGATCAGGTACAAGAAATCTCTCAAGGAAAGGCGCATTCTCAATGACCATAATGTGGAACAGCTCAAGTGATCTCTTCCCAAGTAATGTCTTGTTGCGGGGTCAGCAAGACACATAAATCCATCGGAAATTCATCGAGACGATGTGGAGGCTAATGAACATGTGGATCTATCAAAGACAAAGGTACTCGAGCGTAGTATAGCTACAAAGCATGTGCTCCATAGCCTTCTTCGAGATGCCAATGTCGAAGAGGTCAAGATTCTTGAGTTGAGGGAGAAGAAAGGGCGTGGCGCAGCATTGGCGCGAGGCGGAGCGCGGCCGTTGGCAGAGAGCGACATCGTCCAGCTTCAAACCTGAGCTCCTTGAGCTGATCTAGGGTGGGGGATAAGAACCACTCGTCGAACTTGGCTTGGACCTTGCAGTTGGTGCTGAACATACAGATGTCAAGTCGACTGGCTAGTCCAGGGTGCGATGCAAGGATCTTGGAGACTGCGGCTATGCATTTGCAATCACCGTCACAAAGGCAGCTGTCGATGGCAAGGTTGAGGGGGACGCGGCGCCAAAGGGGGCGCCACTGCCGGGAGAGTAGGGTGGTCCGCACGGCAGATTTGGTGGGCAGGAGGGCGATGATGACGAGCAACATGTCATCGGGGCGATGATGACGAGCAACATGTCATCGAGAAATTGCAGGCATTGGGAGGGAGAGAGTGTGTGTTTGTGATAGAGAGATCTCCTTGAGACCGTGATGGGACTACATGGTTGGGACATCGAGTGTGACAAGATGTGTGCGTGATAGAAGATACCCCGAGAGGGATTGTGATTGACCTGGGGATGGTAGGAGACAATGTGTGTGTTGTTGATGGATAGTGAGAGGTGGTCATACCTAGGAGGGAGTGCATGTTCCTATGATGGAGTGAGAGATTATGGTACGTAGGGGGGGTGTGTCAGATAGAGAGAGAACGAGAGGCGGAGTGTTAGATTGGTCTATGTAGTGCGAGTGAGATATGTGTATGTGTGACCTAGGGAGATATATAGTTTGAGAGAGATAGAGGAGCGTTGATACGACTGAGTGGTGCATGAGAGAGTTGAGAGAGTGTGACTCCCTCCGTTCGATAATGTAGTGCACATTTTTTTTTGAAAGTCAACCTCTGGAAACTTTGACCAAGTTTAAAGGGAAGATTATTTATATCTACAATACCAAAGATACATCATATGAAACTACATCTTCTGATGAATCTAATGATATGTGTTTGTCGTTCTAGATGTAAATGTTTTTCTCCACATACCTAGTCAAATGTTGTGAGGTTTGACTTTTCAAAAAATCTATATGCTATATATGGACCAAAGAGAGTACCTAAGTCGAGAGATATCAAGTTTGTGTGAAGGAGAAAGAGTGAGTGTGCAAAAAAGAGTGTGTGTTTGCGTGTGGAAAAGAAAGGGACAACACATGATAAAATAGAGAGAAAGTGTGTGTGTCTTATGCAAAAATATCACACATGCATCGCCGAGATAGAGAAGCGACGTGAGGAGATAAACCGAGATAGCTAGTGTTGATTGTTTGTAACAGAGAGAGAGACCCCCATAACACCTATCCGGCAGAGGTTTCGCCAACAAGGGACAGAGGTCGAGAGGGACGTATGGAGACGAATATGGAGGCATGGAGGGAGAGAGGGTGTGTTTGTGATAGAGAGACCCCTCGAGATTGTGATGGGATAATATGGGTGGGAGATCGAGCGATGATGTGTGTGCACGCTAGAAAGATGCCCCGAGAGATATCAAGATAGACCAAGTGAGGGAAAGAGCCAATGTGCATGTTTGTGATGGAGACTGGGAAATAGTCATATACCTATGGAGGGGGGCTGCGTGTGCCTACAATGGAGTGAGAGATAGGCATACTTAGCTAGGCAGGAGATTGTGTGTGTGCGCGTGTGAGATGGAGAAAGAATAAGGGAGAGAGTGAGAGAGTTTTAGATGAGTCTATCCAGTGCGAGTGAGATATGCATGTGTTTGTGTGACCTGGGGAAATAGAGAGTTCGAGGGAGAGGGAAGAGCCTTGAGACAACGGAGTGGTGCGTGAGAGAGTTATGGATGACGAGATAGGGAATTCGTGCGCGTACGATGAGTGTACCCTACATATTTAGCTTAGACTAGAGAGTCGTACATTGTGTGCGAGAGAGATCTATACATGGAGTGTGCATGCGAACCATAGAGAGAGGGAGGGACCGACAAGGAAACCAAGATCGTCAGATAGAGAGAGAACGGGAGTCCGGGAGAGGGGAGAGGTCACGTTTACGCATCGAATACTGATATAAACCATGTTTTCGGTATAAATTTTCATTCAAAACTTTGAATTGGTGAACAGGGTGTTTGCAATCCACACATGAACGTAGATATGCATATCTAACAAGTTCATTAGTTTGTCTTTCAGCATGTGATACGTTTCCAATGTATCTATAATTTTTTATTGTTCCATGCTATTATATTATTTGTTTTGGATGTTTTATATGCATTAATATGCTATTTTATATTATTTTTGGGACTAACCTATTAACCTAGAGCCCAATGCAAGTTCTATTTTTCCTTCTTTTTGAGCTTCACAGAAAAGGAAAACTAAACGGAGCCCAAACGGAATAAAACTTCACGATGATTTTTCTTGGACCAGAAGACACCCATGAGACTTGGAGTGCAAATCAGAAGAGGCACAAGGCTGCGACAAGGGTGGAAAGCACACCCAGGGGGTAGGACGTGCCCCCTACCTTGTGGGCCCCTCGGTGACCCCCTGACCTAGATCTTCCTCCTATATATTTGCAAATATTCCCAAACCACCAGAAGCATCCACAAAAACACTTTTCCACCACCGCAACCTACTATTCCCATGAGATCCCATCTAGGGGCCTTTTCCCGCATCCTGCCGGAGGGAGATTCAATCACGGAGGGCATCTACATTAGCTCTATTGCCCTTCCGATGAAGCGTGAGTAGTCCAGCTTAGACTTATGGGTCCATAGCTAGTAGCTAGATGGCTTCTTCTCTCTCTTTGATTCTCAATACCAAGTTCTCCTCAATGTTCTTGGAGATCTATCCGATGTAATACTCTTTTGCGGTGTGTTTGTCGAGATCCGATGAATTGTGGATTTACAATCAGATTATCTATGAATATTATTTGAATCTTCTTTCAATTCTTATATGCATGATTTGGTATCTTCGTATTTCTCTTTGAATTATTGGTTTGGTTTGGCCAACTAGGTTGGTTTTTCTTGCAATGGGAGAAGTGCTTAGCTTTGGGTTCAATCTTGCGATGTCCTCACCCAGTGACGAAGTAGGGGTAGCGAGGCACATATTGTATTATTGCCATCGAGGATAAAAAGATGGGGTTTTCATCATATTGCTTGAGTTTATTCCTCTACATCATGTCATCTTACTTAATGCGTTACACTGTTCTTTATGAACTTAATACTCTAGACGCAGGAAGGAGTCGATCGATGTGTGGAGTAATAGTACTAGATGCAAAATTGTTTCGGTCTACTTGACATGGACGTGATGCCTATATTTCAGAATCATTGCCTTGGATATCGTCATAACTTTGCACTTTTCTATCAATTGCTCAACAGTAATTTGTTCACCCACCGCATTATTTGCCTTCATGAGAGAAGCCTCTAGTGAAACCTATGGTCCCTGGGTCTATTTTCCATCATATTAGTTTTTGATCTACTATTTTGCAATCTTTTATTTTCAACTCTATAAACCAAAAAACCAAAAAATATTTTGCCTTTTGTTTATCTATCTCTACCAGATCCCACTTTTGCAAGTGATCGTGAAGGAATTGACAACCCTTTATCGTGTTGGGTGCAAGTGTTTGATTGTTTGTGCAGGTAATGGTGATTTGCGTGTTCTTCTCCTACTGGATTGATACCTTGGTTCTAAAACTGAGGAAAATACTTATATCTACTTTGCTGCATCACCCTTTCCTCTTGAAGGGTAAAGCCAATGCAAGCTCAAGAAGTAGCAGCATGTTTGTGGAGTACTATAATACAACATGCTACCCAATGGTGGTGTTCAATTTTGTATTTAGTCCACAATTTTGATCGGGTGAACGAGATATTTCACTGGATCGAGATATTTCATTTGGGTTTAATTCCCGTTTTTGAGTGGGTCAACTATTTGTCAAATATTAAATCGGTAGCAACAAGAATGTAAAAACACAATAGTCCTGAGCATAATCTCACCATCTAAAAAAGAAGTGGCAAGCTAAATGTTTCAAAATTTGATTTGAATCGACTTGGTAAGGTAGAGGTGGATGCTCGTTCTCCCAAAATTTGAACGAACTGCTAAACACCCTCTGCTCGGTGGAAATCGCCCGAGCAAATAAATGGGAGACGCCAAATTACCAGCCTATGGGGGACACACATCAATTGTCCTGTCGTACATCGAGGGTATGTTTGTAACTTCATCCAAGCGCGCCCTCTCCTCGGCCCAAATGACAGGTGCCGAACAATTCATAAACCATGGGCGGCAAAACAATCTCTCCTTGTCCAAAATTGCTTGCGCCCACTGATATGTCTCCAACATATCTATAATTTTTAATTGTTTCATGCTATTATATTATCTATTTTTGATGTTTTATATGCATTAATATACTATTTTATATCATTTTTGGAACTAACCTATTAACCTAGTGCCCGATGCCAGTTGCTTTTTTCCCCTTGTTTTTGGCTTTTGCAGAAAGGAATATCAAACGGAGTCCAAACGGCATAAAAATTTATGATGATTTTTCTTGGACCAGAAGAAACCTATGAAGCTTCGGGAGGAGGCCAGAAGACACATAAGGTGGCCACAAGCCCAAGGGGCGCGCCCTGGGGGGCACTCCCCTAGGCTTGTGGGCCCCTAGAGGGTCCTCTAACCCTAATTCTAGCTCTATATATTCTCAAATATCCCGCGAACGTTAGAAGCGTCCACAAAAATACTTTTCCGGCATTGGAAGCCTCTGTTCCTGTGAGATCCCATCTTGGGGCCTTTTCCGGCGATCTGCCGGAGGGGGATTCAATCACGGAGGGCCTCTACACCAACCTTGCTACCCTTTCGATGATTTTTGAGTTGTTTACCACGGACCTACAGGTCCATAGCTAGTATCTAGATGGCTTCTTCTCTCTCTTTGATCTTCAATACCATGTTCTCCTAGATGTTCTTGGAGTTCTATCCGATATAATCTTCTTTCGCAGTGTGTTTGTCGAGATTCGATGAATTGTGGATTTATGATTAGATTATCTATGAATAATATTTGAGTCTTCTCTGAATTCTTATATGCATGATTTGATAGCTTTGTATTTCTCTCCAATCTATCAATTTCGTTTAGCCAACTAGATTAGTTTTTCTTGCAATGGGAGAGGTGCTTTGTGATGAGTTCAATCTTGCGTTGTCCTCACCTAGTGACATAGTAGGGGTAGCGAGGCACGTATTATATTGTTGCCATTAAGGATAAAAAGATGAGGTTTATATCATATTGCTTGAGTTTATCCCTCTACATCATGTCATCTAGCTTAATGTGTTACTCTGTTCTCTTGAACTTAATACTTCAGATGCAGGTAGGAGTCGGTCGATGTGTGGAGTAATAGTAGTAGATGCAGGAAGGATTCGGTCTACTTGTCATGGATGTGATGCCTGTATTCATGATCATTGCCTTATATATCGTCATAACTGTGTGCTTTTCTATCAATTTCTCGACAATAATTAGTTTACCCACCGTATGTTTTCTTTCAAGAGACAAGCCTCTAGGGAACTCTATGGCCCCCGGGTCCATTTTCCATAAAACATTTTCAGATCTATAAAACCAAAAACACAAAAATAATTTGCTGATTTTATTTACTTTTATTTATCTTTTAGACCTATCGCTATTAGATCTCACTCTTGTTCGTGACTGTGAAGGGATTGACAACACCTTTTTCACGTTGTGTGCAAGCATTTGTTAGTTTGTGCAGGTGCATATATTGGATACTTGCTTGTGCCTCCTACTGGATTGATACCTTGGTTCTTAACTGAGGGAAATACTCATCTCTACTTTGTTGCAACACCCTTTCCTCTTCAAGGGAAAAATCAACGAAAGCTCAAGAAGTAGCACCCTATATTTAAAAACACACCCTCCTCGCCCAAAACCACTGGCGCCCACTATTTCGGAGAAGCAAAGTTACCCTACTAACCCTAACTCTCAAGACACAGACCCAAGCCCAGAAGCCAAAATGCAGGGGTAGAACTATAAATTCCCCCACATTTCAGCCAAATGCTTCCGTAAGCCAGCTGCCTACTTCACCGAGCCGCAAGATAGGTCGTACACTCATCTTAAAGAACTTTATTTAGGCGTAAGTTGCCTGAATTTTTATTTTGGGCCAGTCGATTCCCAATGGGAAGCAACACCCCTCGAGGCGGCGGAGCTCCTAGGCTGCCGGTTGGATGGGGCAGAAGTGCCTTGGTGTCTAACATAGGGGTGCGGGGGCGCAAGTTCGCCGCGGAAGCAGCGCTTAGGTGGCTATCGTAGAGTTGCATGGGTTGAAGGTACTGCCGCCGCCGGATCGGAATGACTGCGAGTCTTTGTGGTTCCCTGGGGCGGTGATGTCGCTTGAACTACGTCGGTATTTCCCCAAAGAGGAATGGATGATGGAGTACAACTACGGTAGCTATTTCCCTCATTTATGAAACCAAGGTATCAGTCCAGTAGGAGAACCAAGCAACACTATGTAAACGGTACCTGCACACAAAGAACAAATACTTGCAAGCTGACGCATAAAAGGGGTTGTCAATCCCTCTCGGGTAGTGGCGCCAGAAATTGGCAAGATGACGGGAATTTTTTGTGATAGATTGATAGCTGCAAATAGAATAACGACATGTAAAATTCAGCAAGGTATTTTTGGGTTTTTGATAATATAGATCTAAAAATAAAAGATGCAAATAAACAATAAAAGGCAAATAACAATGTAGATCTGGAAGTATATGATGGGAACATAGACCCGGGGGTCGTAGATTTCACTAGTGTCTTCTCTCAATAAATAGCACACGGTGGGTAACGAATTACTGTTGGGAAATTGATAGAAGATCAAATAATCATGACGATATCCAAGGCAATGATCATTATATAGGCATCACGTCCAAGATTAGTAGACTGACTCCTGCCTGCATCTACTAGTATTGCTCCACACATCGACCGCTATCCAGCAAGCATCTAGTGTATGAATTTCATGGAGAAACTGAATAATGCAATAAGAATGATGACATGATGTAGACGAGATCTATTCAGTAGGAATAGCCCCCATCTTGTTATCCTTAATAGCAACGATACATGCATGTCTTTCTGCCCCTTTTGTCACTGGGAAAGAACACCGCAAGATCGAACCCATCACAAAGCACCTCTTCCCATGGCAAGAAATATTGATCTAGTTGGCCTAACTAAACCAAAGATTCAAAGAAGAAATATGAGGCTATAAGTAATCATGCATATAGGAGATCAAAAGAAGACTCAAATAATATTCATAGATAGAAACTAATCATATACTCAATCTTCATCGGATCCCAACAAACACACCGCAAAAAGAGTTACATCAAATATATCTCAAAGAGACCATTGTATTGAGAATCAAAAAAAAGAAGAAGCCATCTAGCTACTAACTACGGACCCGTAGGTCTATTTTGAACTACTCACGCATCATCCGAGAGGCACTAAAGAGGATGATGAACCTCTCTGTGATGGTGTCTAGATTGGATCTTGTGGTTCTGGAACATGCGGCAACTGGAATTGTATTTCGTCGACTCCCCTAGGGTTTCAAGAATATTTGGGAATTTATAGGGCGAAGAGGCGGTAAGGGGGGTCACCAAGGTGTGCACAACCCACGTGGGCGCGTCTGGGCTCCTGGGCGCGCCCTGGTGGGTTGTGCTCCACTCAGGCCTCCCCTGTGGTACTTCTTTGGCCCACTAGTTGTCTTCAGGTCGAGAAAAAAATCTCCAAAAAGGTTCGCTTCATTTGGACTCCGTTTGGTACTGATATTCCACGAAGGAAAAAGACAAGCAAAAAACAGCAACTGACATTGGGCACTATGTCAATACGTTAGTCCCAAAACATGATATAAAGGTTCTATAAAATGATTGTAAAGCATCCAAGAATGATAATATAATAGCATGGAACAATCAAAAGTTATATTTACGTTGGAGACGTATCAGCATCCCCAAGCTTAATTCATGCTCATTCTCGAGTAGGTAAATGATAAAAACAGAATTTTTTATGTGCAATGTGGCCTAACATGTTCATCACATATTCTTTTCTTTTGTAGCATGGACATTTTGACTTTTATATGGTTAAAAGCAATAGTCTAGTTTTTGAAGGAAATATGCCCTAGAGGCAATAATAAAGTTATTATTTATTTCCTTATTTCATGATAAATGTTTATTATTCATGCTAGAATTGTATTAACCGGAAACATAATACATGTGTGAATACATAGACAAACATAGTGTCACTAGTATGCCTCTACTTGACTAGCTCGTTTACCAGAGATGGTTATGTTTCCTAGCCATGGACAAAAGAGTTGTCATTTGATTAACGGGATCACATCATTAGGAGAATGATGTGATTGACTTGACCCATTCCGTTAGCTTAGCACTTGATCGTTTAGTATGTTTCTATTGTATTCTTCATGACTTATACATGTTTCTGTAACTATGAGATTATGCAACTCCCGTTTACCGGAGGAACACTTTGGGTACTACCAAACGTCACAACAAAACTGGGTGATTATAAAGGAGTACTACAGGTGTCTCCGAAGGTACATGTTGAGTTGGCGTATTTTGAGATTAGGTTTTGTCACTCCGATTCTCGGAGAGGTATCTCTGGGCCCTCTCGGTAATGCACATCATTATAAGCCTTGCAAGCAATGTAACCAATGAGTTGGTTACGGGATGATGCATTACAGAACGAGTAAAGAGACTTGCCGGTGACGAGATTGAACTAGGTATTGGATACCGACGATCGAATCTCGGGTAAGTAACATACCGATGACAAAGGGAACAACGTATGTTTTTATGTGGTTTGACCGATAAAGATCTTCGTAGAATATGTGGGAGCCAATATGGGCATCCAGGTCCTGCTATTTGGTTATTGAACGAGAATAGTTCTAGGTCATGTCTACGTAGTTCTCGAACCCGTAGGGTCTGCACGCTTAAGGTTTCGATGACAGTTATATTATGAGTTTATGAGTTTTCATGTACCGAAGGAGTTCGGAGTCCCGGATGAGATCGGGGACATGACAAGGAGTCTCGAAATGGTCGAGATGTAAAGATCGATATATTGGACGACTATATTCGGAGTTCGGAAAGGTTCCGAGTGATTCGGGTATTTTTCGGAGTACCGGAGAGTTACGGGAATTCGCCGGGGAGAAGTATTGGGCCTTATTGGGCCCTGCGGGAAAGAGAGAGGGGCTGCCAATGGCAGGCCACGCTTCCCCCCATGGCCTAGTCCGAATTGGACTAGGGGGAGGGGCTGCAACCCCTCCTTCCTTCCCTTCTCTCTTTCCCTTCCTTGTCTCCTACTCCTAATACATGGAAGGACTCCTAGTTGGACTAGGAAAGGGGGAATCCTACTCTCGGTGGGAGTAGGACTCCCCTAGGGCGCGCCATAGAAGAGGGCCGGCCCTCCCCTCCTCCACTCCTTTATATACGGGGGTAGGGGGCACCCCATAGACACACAAGTTGATCTATGGATCGTTCCTTAGCCATGTGCGGTGCCTCCTTCCATCATATTCCACCTCGGTCATATCGTCGCGGAGTTTAGGCGAAGCCCTGCGTTGATAGAACATCATCATCGTCACTACGCCGTCGTGCTAACGGAACTCATCTCCGGAGCTCGGCTGGATTGGAGGCCGTAGATCGTCATCGAGCTGAACGTGTGCTGAACTTGGAGGCTCCGTACGTTCGGTGCTTGGATCGGTCAGATTGTGAAGACGTACGACTACATCAACCGCGTTGCGATAACGTTTCCGCTTACGGTCTACGAGGGTACGTGGACATACACTCTCCCCTCTCGTTGCTATGCCATCACCATGATCTTGCGTGTGTGTAGGAATTTTTTTTGAAATTACTACGTTCCCCAACAGTGGCATCCGAGCCTAGGTTTTATGCATTGATGTTATATGCATGAGTAGAACACAAGTGAGTTGTGGGCGATACAAGTTATACTGCTTACCAGCATGTCATACTTTGGTTCGGCGGTATTGTGAGATGAAGCGGCCCGGACCGACATTACGCGTACGCTTACGCGAGACTGGTTTCATCGTTACGAGCATTCGTGCTTAAAGGTGGCTGGCGGGTGTCTGTCTCTATCACTTTAGCTGAATCGAGTGTGGTTACGCCCGGTCCTTGCGAAGGTTAAAACAGCACTAACTTGACGAACTACTGTTGTGGTTTTTGATGCGTAGGTAAGAATGGTTATTGCTAAGCCCGTAGCAGCCACGTAAAATTTGCAACAACAAAGTAGAGGACATCTAACTTGTTTTTGTAGGGCATGTTGTGATGTGATATGGTCAAGACATGATGCTATATTTTATTGTATGAGATGATCATGTTTTGTAACCGAAGTTATCGGCAACTGGCAGGAGCCATATGGTTGTCGCTTTATTGTATGAAATGCAAATGCCCTGTAATTGCTTTACTTTATCACTAAGCGGTAGCGATAGTCGTAGAAGCAATAGATGGCGTAAACGACAACGATGCTACGATGGAGATCAAGGTGTCGCGCCGGTGATGATGGTGATCACGACGGTGCTTCGGAGATGGAGATCACAAGCACAAGATGATGATGGCCATATCATATCACTTATATTGATTGCATGTGATGTTTATCCTTTATGCATCTTATCTTGCTTTGATTGACGGTAGCATTTTAAGATGATCTCTCACTAAAATTATCAAGTAGTGTTCTCCCTGAGTATGCACCGTTGCCAAAGTTCGTCGTGCCGAGACACCACGTGATGATCGGGTGTGATAAGCTCTACGTCCATCTACAACGGGTGCAAGCCAGTTTTGCACAGGCGGAATACTCAGGTTAAACTTGACGAGCCTAGCATATGCAGATATGGCCTCGGAACACGGAGACCGAAAGGTCGAGCATGAATCATAAAGTAGATATGATCTACATAGTGATGTTCACCATTGAAAACTACTCCATCTCACGTGATGATCGGTTATGGTTTAGTTGATTTGGATCACGTGATCACTTAGATGACTAGAGAGATGTATGTCTAAGTGGGAGTTCTTAAGTAATATGATTAATTGAACTTAAATTTATCATGAACTTAGTCCTGGTAGTATTTTGCAAATTATGTTGTAGATCAATAGCTTGCGTTGTTGCTTTCATATGTTTATTTTGATATGTTCCTAGAGAAAATTGTGTTGAAAGATGTTAGTAGCAATGATGCGGATTGGATCCGTGATCTGAGGTTTATCCTCATTGCTGCACAGAAGAATTATGTCCTTAATGCACCGCTGGGTGACAAACCTATTGCAGGAGCAGATGCAGACGTTATGAACGTTTGCCTAGCTCAAAAGGATGACTACTTGATAGTTTAGTGCACCATGCTTAAACGGCTTAGAATCGGGACTTCAAAGACGTTTTGAACGTCATGGACCATATGAGATGTTCCAGGAGTTGAAGTTAATATTTCCAGCAAATACCTGAGTTGAGAGATATGAAGTCTCCAACAAGTTCTAAAGCTAAAAGATGGAGGAGAATCGCTCAACTAGTGAGCATGTGCTCAGATTGTCTGGGTACTTCAATCACTTGAATCAACTGGGAGTTAATCTTCCAGATAAGATAGTGATTGACAGAATTCTCTAGTCACCATCACTAAGTTACTAGAACTTCGTGATGAACTATAGTACGCAAGGGATGACGAAAACGATTCCCGAGCTCTTCGTGATGTTGAAATCGATGAAGGTAGAAATCAAGAAAAGACCATCAAGTGTTGATGATTGACAAAACCACTAGTTTCAATAGAAGGGCAAAGGGAAAGAAAGGGAACTTCAAGTGGAAAGACAAGCAAGTTGTCACTCCTGCGAAGAAGCCCAAAGCTGGACCATAGCCTGAAACTGAGTGTTTACACTGCAAAGGAAATGGTCACTGGAAGCGGAAATGCCCTGAATATTTGGTGGATAAGAAGGATGGCAAAGTGTACAAGGGTATATTTGATATACAAATTATTGATGTGTACCTTACTAGTGTTTATAGTAGCCCCTAAGTATTTGATACTTGTTCGGTTGCTAAGATTAGTAACTCGAAACAGGAGTTACAGAATAAACAGAGACTAGTTGAAGGGGAAGTTACGATGAGTGTTGGAAGTAGTTCCAAGATTGATATGATCATCATCGCACACTCCCTATACTTTCGGGATTAGTGTTAAACCTAAATAAATGTTATTTGGCGTTTGCGTTGAGCATGAATATGATTTGATCATGTTTATTGCAATACGTTTATTCATTTAAAATCAGAGAATAATTGTTATTCTGTTTACATGAATAAAACCTTCAAATGGTCATACACCCAATGAAAATAGTTTGTTGGATCTCGATTGTAGTGATACACATATTCATAATATTGATGCCAAAAGATACAAAGTTAATAATGATAGTGCAACTTAATTGTGGCACTGCCGTTTGGGTCATATCGGTGTAAAGCGCATGAAGAAACTCCATAATGATGGATTTTCGGAATCACTTGGTTATGAATCATTTGATGCTTGCGAAGCGTGCCTTTTGGGCAAGATGACTAAAACTCCGTTTCTTCGGAACAATGGAACGAGCTACCGACTTATTGGAAATAATACATACTGATGTATGCAGACCAATGAGTATGAAGGCTCGTGGCAAGTATCGTTATTTTCTGACCTTCACAAGATGATTTGAGCAGATATAGGTATATCTACTTGATGAAACATAAGTCTGAAATAGTTGAAAGGTTCAAAGAATTTTAGAGTGAAGTGGAAAATCATCGTAACAAGAAAATAAAGTTTCTGCGATCTGATCGCGGAGAGGAATATTTGAGTTACAAGTTTGGTCTTCAATTAAAACACTGTGGAATAGTTTCACAGCTCACGCCACCTGGAACACCACAAACGTTATGGTGTGTCCGAACGTCGTAACCGCACTTTATTGGATATGGTGCGATCTATGATGTCTCTTACTGATTTACCAATATTGTTTTGGGGTTATGCATTAGAGACAGCTGCATTCACATTAAAAGGGCACCATCTAAATCCGTTGAGACGACAACATATGAACTGTGGTTTAGCAAGGAACCCAAGTTGTCGTTTCTTAAAGTTTGGGGCTGCGATGCTTATGTGAAAAAGTTTCATCCTGATAAGCTCGAACCCAAATCGGAGAAGTGCGTCTTCATAGAATACCCAAAGGAAATAGTTGGGTACACCTTCTATCACAGATCCGAAGGCAAGATATTCGTTGCTAAAAATGGATCCTTTCTAGAGAAGGAGTTTCTCTTGAAAGAAGTGAGTGGGAGGAAAGTAGAACTTGACGAGGTAACTGTATCTGTTCCCTTATTGGAAAGTAGTTCATCACAGAAATCAGTTCCTGTGACAAATACACCAATTAATGAGGAAGCTAATGATATTGATCATGAAACTTCAGATCAAGTTACTACAGAACCTCGTAGGTCTTCAAGAGTAAGATCCGCACCAGAGTGGTGTAGTAATCATGTTCTGGAAGTCATGTTACTAGACCATGATGAACCTACGAACTATGAGGAAGCGATGATGAGCCCAGATTCCGCGAAATGGCTCGAGGCCATAAAATCTGAGATATGATCCATGTATGAGAACAAAGTATGGACTTTGATTGACTTGCTCGATGATCAGCAAGCCATGTTAAATAAATGGATCTTCAAGAGGAAGACGGACGTTGATAGTAGTGTTACTATCTACCAAGCTCGACTTGTTGCGAAAGGTTTTCAACAAGTTCAAGGTGTTGAATACGATGAGATTTTCTCACTCGTATCGATGCTTAAGTCTGTCTGAATCATGTTAGCAATTGCCACATTTTATGAAATCTGGCAAATGGATGTCAAAACTGCATTCCTTAATGGATTTATTAAAGAAGAGTTGTATATGATGCAACCAAAAGGTTTTGTCAATCCTAAAGGTGCTAACAAAATGTGCAAGCTCCAGCGATCCATCTATGGACTGGTGCAAGCATCTCGGAATTGGAATATACGCTTTGATAAGTTGATCAAAGCATATAGTTTTATATGGACTTATGATGAAGCCTATATTTACAATAAAGAGAGCAGGAGCACTACAGCCTTTCTGATTAGTATATGTGAGTGACATATTGTTGATCAGAAATGATGTAGAATTTTTCTGCAAAGCATAAAGGAGTGTTTTAAAGGAGTTCTTTAAAAATAAAAGACCTCAGTAATAGCTACTTACATATTGAGCATCAAGATCTATTGAGATAGATCAAGACGCTTGATAAGATTTTCAATGAGTACATACCTTGGCAAGATTTTGAAATAGTTCAAAATGGAACAGTCAAAGAAAGAGTTCTTTCCTGTGTTGCAAAGGTATGAAATTGAGTGAGACTCAAATCCCGACCACAGCAGAAAATAGAAAGAGAATGAAAAGTCATTCCCTATGCCTCAGTCATAGGTTCTATAAAGTGTGCTATGCTATGTACCAGACATATTGTATACCTTGCTCTGAATTTGGCAAGGGTGTACAATAGTGATCTAGGAGTAGATCACTGGACATTGGTCAAGAATATCCTTAGTAAGGACTAAGGAGATGTTTCTCGATTATGGAGGTGATAAAAGAGTTTGTTGTAAAAGTTACATCAGTGCAAACTTTTACACTGATCCAGATGACTCTAAGTCTCAACCTGGATACATATTGAAAATGGGAGCAATTAGCTAGAGTAGATTCGTGCAGAGCATTGTGGACATAAAATATTTGCAAAATACATACGGCTCTGAATGTGACAGACCCGTTGACTAAGCTTCTCTCACGAGCAAAACATGATCACACCTTAGTACTCTTTGGGTGTTAATCACATAGCGATGTGAACTAGATTATTGACTCTAGTAAACCCTTTGGATGTTGGTCACATGATGATGTGAACTATGGGTGTTAATCATATACATATATGAATATTGTTGTTAAATCACATGGCGATGTGAACTAGATTATTGACTCTAGTGCAAGTGGGAGACTGAAGGAAATATGCCCTAGAGGCAATAATAAAGTTATTATTTATTTCCTTATTTCATGATAAATGTTTATTATTCATGCTAGAATTGTATTAACCAGAAACATAATACATGTGTGAATACATAGACAAACATAGTGTCACTAGTATGCCTCTACTTGACTAGCTCGTTTATCAGAGATGGTTATGTTTCCTAGCCATGGACAAAAGAGTTGTCATTTGATTAACGGGATCACATCATTAGGAGAATGATGTGATTGACTTGACCCATTCCGTTAGCTTAGCACTTGATCGTTTAGTATGTTGCTATTGCTTTCTTCATGACTTATACATGTTCCTGTAACTATGAGATTATGCAACTCCCGTTTACCGGAGGAACACTTTGGGTACTACCAAACGTCACAACGTAACTGGGTGATTATAAAGGAGTACTACAGGTGTCTCCGAATGTACATGTTGAGTTGGCGTATTTCGAGATTAGGTTTTGTCACTCCGATTGTCGGAGAGGTATCTCTGGGACCTCTCGGTAATGCACATCATTATAAGCCTTGCAAGCAATGTAACCAATGAGTTGGTTACAGGATGATGCATTACAGAATGAGTAAAGAGACTTGCCGGTGACGAGATTGAACTAGGTATTGGATACCGACGATCGAATCTCGGGCAAGTAACATACCGATGACAAAGGGAACAACGTATGTTGTTATGCGGTTTGACCGATAAAGATCTTCGTAGAATATGTAGGACCAATATGGGCATCCAGGTCCCGCTATTTGGTTATTGACCAAGAATAGTTCTAGGTCATGTCTACATAGTTCTCGAACCCGTAGGGTCTGCACGCTTAAGGTTTCGATGACAGTTATATTATGAGTTTATGAGTTTTGATGTACCGAAGGAGTTCGGAGTCCCGGATGAGATCGGGGACATGACGAGGAGTCTCGAAATGGTCGAGACGTAAAGATCGATATATTGGACGACTATATTCGGAGTTCGGAAAGGTTCCGAGTGATTCGGGTATTTTTCGGAGTACCGGAGAGTTACGGGAATTCGCAGGGGAGAAGTATTGGGCCTTATTGGGACCTGTGGGAAAGAGAGAGGGGCTGCCAATGGCAGGTCGCGCGCCCCCCCCCATGGCCTAGTCCGAATTGGACTAGGGGGAGGGGCCGCAACCCCTCCTTCCTTCCCTTCTCTCTTTCCCTTCCTTGTCTCCTACTCCTAATACATGGAAGGACTCCTAGTTGGACTAGGAAAGGGGGAATCCTACTCCCGGTGGGAGTAGGACTCCCCTAGGGCACGCCATAGAAGAGGGCCGGCCCTCCCCTCCTCCACTCCTTTATATACGGGGGTAGGGGGCACCCCATAGACACACAAGTTGATCTACGGATCGTTCCTTAGCCATGTGCGGTGCCCCCTTCCACCATATTCCACCTCGGTCATATCGTCGCGGAGTTTAGGCGAAGCCCTGCGTCTGTAGAACATCATCATCGTCACCACGCCGTCGTGCTGACGGAACTCATCTCCGGAGCTCGGCTGGATCGGAGGCCGGAGATCGTCATCGAGGTGAACGTGTGCTGAACTCGGAGGCTCCGTACGTTCGGTGCTTGGATCGGTCGGATCATGAAGACGTACGACTACATCAACCGCGTTGTGATAACGTTTCTGCTTACGGTCTACGAGGGTACGTGGACATACACTCTCCCCTCTCGTTGCTATGCCATCACCATGATCTTGCGTGTGCGTAGGGATTTTTTTTAAATTACTACGTTCCCCAACAGTTTTGACATGACGATTTCAATACTCAAGCATATCAATAAGAAATGTCTTTCAAAATATCAATAATAAAGAAAGTTATCCCTACCCCATTATGCTCAATCATTGATCCATTCATAAAACACACTCGCATATTAGCTACATCCAATGCTCAAGTATGATCATAGTTCCCCTTAGTTGGTGCTTTAAAAGAGAAGATGGAGACTCAAATAAAAATAAAAATTGCATAGAGTAAATAGATAGGCCCTTCGCAGAGGGAAGTAGGAATTTTTCTGCAAAGCATAAAGGAGTGTTTTAAAGGAGTTCTTTAAAAAGAAAAGACCTCAGTAATAGCTACTTACATATTGAGCATCAAGATCTATTGAGATAGATCAAGACGCTTGATAAGATTTTCAATGAGTACATACCTTGGCAAGATTTTGAAATAGTTCAAAATGGAACAGTCAAAGAAAGAGTTCTTTCCTGTGTTGCAAAGGTATGAAATTGAGTGAGACTCAAATCCCGACCACAGCAGAAAATAGAAAGAGAATGAAAAGTCATTCCCTATGCCTCAGTCATAGGTTCTATAAAGTGTGCTATGCTATGTACCAGACATATTGTATACCTTGCTCTGAATTTGGCAAGGGTGTACAATAGTGATCTAGGAGTAGATCACTGGACATTGGTCAAGAATATCCTTAGTAAGGACTAAGGAGATGTTTCTCGATTATGGAGGTGATAAAAGAGTTTGTTGTAAAAGTTACATCAGTGCAAACTTTTACACTGATCCAGATGACTCTAAGTCTCAACCTGGATACATATTGAAAATGGGAGCAATTAGCTAGAGTAGATTCGTGCAGAGCATTGTGGACATAAAATATTTGCAAAATACATACGGCTCTGAATGTGACAGACCCGTTGACTAAGCTTCTCTCACGAGCAAAACATGATCACACCTTAGTACTCTTTGGGTGTTAATCACATAGCGATGTGAACTAGATTATTGACTCTAGTAAACCCTTTGGATGTTGGTCACATGATGATGTGAACTATGGGTGTTAATCATATACATATATGAATATTGTTGTTAAATCACATGGCGATGTGAACTAGATTATTGACTCTAGTGCAAGTGGGAGACTGAAGGAAATATGCCCTAGAGGCAATAATAAAGTTATTATTTATTTCCTTATTTCATGATAAATGTTTATTATTCATGCTAGAATTGTATTAACCAGAAACATAATACATGTGTGAATACATAGACAAACATAGTGTCACTAGTATGCCTCTACTTGACTAGCTCGTTTATCAGAGATGGTTATGTTTCCTAGCCATGGACAAAAGAGTTGTCATTTGATTAACGGGATCACATCATTAGGAGAATGATGTGATTGACTTGACCCATTCCGTTAGCTTAGCACTTGATCGTTTAGTATGTTGCTATTGCTTTCTTCATGACTTATACATGTTCCTGTAACTATGAGATTATGCAACTCCCGTTTACCGGAGGAACACTTTGGGTACTACCAAACGTCACAACGTAACTGGGTGATTATAAAGGAGTACTACAGGTGTCTCCGAATGTACATGTTGAGTTGGCGTATTTCGAGATTAGGTTTTGTCACTCCGATTGTCGGAGAGGTATCTCTGGGACCTCTCGGTAATGCACATCATTATAAGCCTTGCAAGCAATGTAACCAATGAGTTGGTTACAGGATGATGCATTACAGAATGAGTAAAGAGACTTGCCGGTGACGAGATTGAACTAGGTATTGGATACCGACGATCGAATCTCGGGCAAGTAACATACCGATGACAAAGGGAACAACGTATGTTGTTATGCGGTTTGACCGATAAAGATCTTCGTAGAATATGTAGGACCAATATGGGCATCCAGGTCCCGCTATTTGGTTATTGACCAAGAATAGTTCTAGGTCATGTCTACATAGTTCTCGAACCCGTAGGGTCTGCACGCTTAAGGTTTCGATGACAGTTATATTATGAGTTTATGAGTTTTGATGTACCGAAGGAGTTCGGAGTCCCGGATGAGATCGGGGACATGACGAGGAGTCTCGAAATGGTCGAGACGTAAAGATCGATATATTGGACGACTATATTCGGAGTTCGGAAAGGTTCCGAGTGATTCGGGTATTTTTCGGAGTACCGGAGAGTTACGGGAATTCGCAGGGGAGAAGTATTGGGCCTTATTGGGCCCTGTGGGAAAGAGAGAGGGGCTGCCAATGGCAGGTCGCGCGCCCCCCCCATGGCCTAGTCCGAATTGGACTAGGGGGAGGGGCCGCAACCCCTCCTTCCTTCCCTTCTCTCTTTCCCTTCCTTGTCTCCTACTCCTAATACATGGAAGGACTCCTAGTTGGACTAGGAAAGGGGGAATCCTACTCCCGGTGGGAGTAGGACTCCCCTAGGGCACGCCATAGAAGAGGGCCGGCCCTCCCCTCCTCCACTCCTTTATATACGGGGGTAGGGGGCACCCCATAGACACACAAGTTGATCTACGGATCGTTCCTTAGCCATGTGCGGTGCCCCCTTCCACCATATTCCACCTCGGTCATATCGTCGCGGAGTTTAGGCGAAGCCCTGCGTCTGTAGAACATCATCATCGTCACCACGCCGTCGTGCTGACGGAACTCATCTCCGGAGCTCGGCTGGATCGGAGGCCGGAGATCGTCATCGAGGTGAACGTGTGCTGAACTCGGAGGCTCCGTACGTTCGGTGCTTGGATCGGTCGGATCATGAAGACGTACGACTACATCAACCGCGTTGTGATAACGTTTCTGCTTACGGTCTACGAGGGTACGTGGACATACACTCTCCCCTCTCGTTGCTATGCCATCACCATGATCTTGCGTGTGCGTAGGGATTTTTTTTTAAATTACTACGTTCCCCAACAGTTTTGACATGACGATTTCAATACTCAAGCATATCAATAAGAAATGTCTTTCAAAATATCAATAATAAAGAAAGTTATCCCTACCCCATTATGCTCAATCATTGATCCATTCATAAAACACACTCGCATATTAGCTACATCCAATGCTCAAGTATGATCATAGTTCCCCTTAGTTGGTGCTTTAAAAGAGAAGATGGAGACTCAAATAAAAATAAAAATTGCATAGAGTAAATAGATAGGCCCTTCGCAGAGGGAAGTAGGGATTTGTAGAGGTGCCAGAGCTCAAAGCTTAAATTGAGAAATAATTTTTTTTGAGAGGCTTACATTTCCCGTCAACGAAAGCCACCGAATAATTCCCAGTACTTTACATGATAGATATATCATAGGTTGTTCCCAAACAGAAAATAAATTTTATTACTTTTTCCACCATTCTTTCACAATCCATGGCCATCCGTATCCATGGGTGCCTTCCATACCAACACTTTCCAAGGAATTTATTATTTGACAACATAAAGTAAATTTCTTTTTCATTTCGGGACTGGGCATCCCTTTTACCACCATACTCTCGTGCAATGACAAGTGAATAAACACTCATCTTGAGAATAACACATCTAGCATGGAAAATCTATGCCTACTAATAAACCAAGGTGATATTCTTAGTTTCGTCCGCCGTTCAATATTTTAAATTGTGGCTACTCGAAGTGGTACAAAATTTAGTATGCCCGTCTGGTACAGAAACAGTAACAAATATTCATACGTCGCCATACCAAGCCGAGATGGGTCGGCCCATTGGCGGACGCAGCGCCAAAGTGCACTCTTCTCAAGAAATAAATAAAGGAAAAGTGTATCATCAGGAATCGTACCAGGGTGCTAGCGGAGGTAACTGGGACATGCTAGCCAATATACAAGACAACTTCACATGTCAGTTTCCAAATGTTGATTTATTAAACAATACAAGCAGCAGCACCAGATCCTAAAACATACGTGAATATTTCGCAAAGTTGTGAACACAAAATTTAAACTCGATAATTTTTTAAAAAGGAACAAAATTTTGAATTTGGACCTTTTGTAAAAACATGAACAATTTTTTAAAAACTAGGAGGTACTGTCCTTGAATTTTGAATATTTTTTAACCGTGAACATTTTTTAAAACATGATTTAAAAATACTAAAAATGATTCGCTGACGTGATTCTTTTTTTGGATGGACTCAGACATGATTCTCCTATTTACGTGGAAAGGAAGTTATGTTTTCTATTACTCCCTCCGTTCACTTTTATAAGACGTTTCGATCAGTTGACATTGAACTGTTTTAGGCGATGTCTGAATTGTGTACAACGTCTTATAAAAGTAAACAGAGGGAGTACAAAAAATGGTAGGATTGTTTATGGGGCAAACCTTGATTGCTCATGCCTAAAATTCATATACGTCATCCTCATCTTGCACGTTACACCTTTCCCTCGGTGACCCCACCTGGCTTTTATCTCAAACCAAATGATCACCAATTTATTCGCAAAAAAGGAAACAATGGCTGCAATCAATCGACGACGATCACAATCGACACCCCTGCGTGATGCGTGATCTCCTCACCCCACGAACCCTTGGCTCTCTACCCATCGCCGCTCCCTCTCCTTCCAAACTAAGTTTCTATGGTTCTGGCTGTGCCAACCCAAAGGCTGCCGCCACTTAGGATGCCTACGGCGAGCCGAAGAAGATGTGGAGGAAGTGGCGATAGTAATAAATGAGGAGGTGAAGGAGCTAGGCAGCATGAGCGTCGCGGATGTGCACATGTGGCCTAAGTGCATCGAGGATATGGAGCGGCTCATGCAACGATGATCGTGAAATCATAAGGGTGTTTTGCATGATGATAGGGAAATGGTGGAAGGATAAAGGGGATGGTGAGATTCTGTGATGATAGTTTCATTACCCATTGCAACGCATGGGCATTTTTGCTATATTACTATAAAAAAAGACACATCCATGATATTTTGGGCCGAACGAAAAAAATTTCTGTCATACATATGACACTTCTATGATGATAATTGTGACAAAACCCGGTATCATCATAGATGTGGTGGGCTCCTACTTCTATGACAAAAAATCATGACAGAAAATGGGCTTTTCGTCCTGGGCGGGCTGGAGACGCAGCTGCATGACATTCTTTGGGCTTTCCATGACAAAAAAACCGTGGTAGAAGCGAGGGCGAGGAAAATTTCGGGGAGTTCTCGGTTACGGTGGGAGGTCGGGGGCTGAGCGATGCGTGTTTCTCTCATACACTTACGCGCGTGTGTGCGAGGTGTTGGCTCTAACTGAAACCGAGCGAGGCGTTGGGATCTAATTGAACCCGAGCGATTGCACTACAGGCTACGCGTTACTGAACCCGGCCGATCGTTCGATGGCTATTAACTGAATCCGATCGAGCGATTCCTTCGCTACTGCTGCTAACTGAAGCCGATCGATTGGATGAACAGTGAGCTTTGCGGGGGGGGGGCGGGGGGGGGGGGGGTGGTTGGATGAACAGTGAGCAGTGGGGGTGGATGCAGGACCCCGTGGCGTTGCCTCTGGATGAACAGGACCCCGTGGTGTGGAGGGCTGGATGAATAGTAGACGGTGGAGGGGTGGTTGAATAGTAGCCAGTGGAGTAGCGCGCGGTGGAGGCTGGATGAACAGGAGCCCGTGTAGGCTGGAGGAGGTCGACGGTAGCCCGTGGAGGATGGAGGAGGTCGACGGTGGAGATGAACAGTATCCTGTGGAGTCCCGTTTTGCGGTACGCCACACCCCTCCCAATGAACAGGACCCCCGTTTTGACCGTAGCGCTCCAACACAAGTCCGTTTCGTCCGTTTTGTGGTATGGCACACCCCTCCCGATCAACAGGACCCCCGTTTTGACTGTAGCGCTCCAACACAAGTCCGTTTCGTCCGTTTTGCGGTATGGCACACCCCTCCCGATCAACAGGACCCCCGTTAAGACTGTAGCGCTCCAACACAAGTCCGTTTCGTCCGTTTTGCGATACGCCACACCCCTCCCGATCAACAGGACCCCCGTTTCGACCGTACGAGGTCCGTTTCCTCCGTTTTGCGGTACGCCAGACCCCTCACGGGAAAATAGGACCCCCGTTTCGAACGTGGCCGGTCGAACACAAGGCCGTTTCCTCCGTTCTGCGGTACGCCAGGCCTCATTTCCATCGCCTATTCCATCCAAGCCCTCCCGATGAACACAACGACGCATTCCGTTCCGACCCAGGCGGTTGGCTCCCCATGAAAAAGACAACGACGTTGTTTCTTCGTTTCGATCCATCCATGTACACGAGCCCTAGCCGTACGTATGCGCGTGTAGGCATTCGAGACCTCGCTCGTATGTACACATACGTGGCCGTATTTTCTTTCTTGCACACTGGCCGCTGTACGTACGTGTACATGCTACGTGCGCGCCTCTACTACGACACGTACACGCCTCTACTATGACACCTGCAAGCCTCTACATCTACCAGTATATATGTACGTACGAATGCTTCGAGCAGGTGGGTCCCGACAATCACGCACTTCCTTGCGTGCGAAGATGTAGCTGGTGGATCCCAGCAGTCAGGGGGCGAATCATTTTTTTTCGGACGCACTTCCTTGCGTGCGAAGATGTAGCTGGTGGGTCCCAGCAGTTAGGGGGAAACGTTTTTGTCACAGCCCTAGAATTTGATTGCAAATAGTTGCACAATCATCCATGCATCATGTCTAAATTTCTTTGAAAGTTGAAATGGGGATTGTTGAAACCTTAGCACCAAATGAATTCAACTAGGTTCAATAAAAAAATATCTTCAATAAACCCAAATGCCCTTTAGAAAAGTTCATGATTTTTGTTAAAGGTGAAAACCTCTGCCAAAAATGATGTACATATTTCTAGGCCATTATGGATTTTTGAATTAAATCTTATTGTGTTTGACTTTGGGAAGTTAAATACTATAAATAATTAAAATATACAAATAATGTTGGAACTATTTTTGGGCCACTGAAATAATTCAGCAAGTGTCCATGAATATTTTCAGGATTTTAGGAAATGCCTGGTATTTTTCGTAAGCTCAAAACAGAGGCAAATAATTAGAAAACAAAAACAAATTAGAAAACAGAAGAGAGGGAGAGATTACCTGGCCTCACCTGAGCAGCCCACCTGCCTGTGCGGCCCAGCACTACAGCTGGCCGGCCCAGGAGCTGGCCCAGCCCACCACTGCTGCCAGTCATCCCCCTCCTCTTGCCAAAAGGCAGAGGAGAAGCGGAGCACGCCCCCGCGCGAGCACGCCACGCCGATAGCAGCCTGCCTGCCTCCCCAGCTCTCTAGTCGCGTCGCGGAGCTGCCACGAACCCCTCTGCCTCTTCCCCTCTCTCCATGGTTCCTCTCTCTCCCCCTAGTGTTCGCGCGCGCAGCCACCGAGCGTCTCGCGGCGCGCCGACGAGCACCACCAGGGCCACTGGCCTCCGCACGCCTCCCCGACGCGCCGAGAAGCCCCGCCGTCGACCTCTACGCCGTCTCAGCCAAGCCACGCGAGCGGAAGAGCCCTGCAGCGTCGTCCCCATCCTCATCTTCAACCTCCGGCCACCGGCAACCTCGCCGTGGATTCGCGGGCTCCAGTGCGTCCCCGACCTCATCGACTACGCCATCAAGTTCACCGTGAGCTCCTTCCCGTTCCCCCTCCTTTGCTTTGCTCGTTCCCGTGCCACAGCACCCCCACCCGCGTGCCCGAGCACCGCCGTCCGCCATGGCCGCCCAGCTCCCTTGCCCCGAGCCCCTCCGCCCGAACCCGTGGCACCAGAGTGCTTCTGGTGGCCGTGGGTGCCATCTAGGCCACCAGCTCCTTCCCTACTGCCCTACAGCCCCGCGCCTGCACCTGACCGAGCTCCGGCCGCCGTCGTGGTCGACACCGCAGTCGTCTCCGGCAGCCACAGCACATGCCACTTCCACCATCCGAAGCCCCGCAGCAGCAGCTTCCCAACGCACACAGCTGCGCAAGCAGCCGTGGCTGGAAACAGCCGGCCGGCGATCGCCGTCGTGCACTGCTTAGCGCCGGCGATTAGTCGCCGGCTAACCCGTCGTTAGCTGCCTAACCATCTTGTTAACCACCCCTGACCCACAGACAGCCGGGCCCCACCTGTTTAATTAACCGGCTAAAGAAATTAGTTAGAATTAGTCTAATCCCATTGGACCCACGCGTCAGCATTGACCATGCTGACGTGGCCTTTGACCGGGCCCACCTGTCTGTGACACTAGGCAGCACTGGCTCACTGACCGGCAGGCCCACAAGTCAGGTTTGACCTGGAGGCGCCCAGTTGACCTGCTGACATCAGGGTGATGTCATGCTGGCGCAATATGTATTTTCTGGATTTATTTTATTTCAGGAAATTCAAGAAAATGTCCTAAGCTTCTAAAAATCATAGAAAATAATCTATAACTCAGAATGAAATAAGTTATATATGAAAAAATATCAGAAAAATCCAATCTGCCCATCTGTACTGGTTTCATGCACGTTTAAACAACTTAACCTTGCTATTTAGATGAAACATGATAATGCACTTATATGAGTTCATAGCTTAGGCTTGTATTTGAATCTTTGATTCAAATAAGCTCAAACCACTCTGGTTTTAGTTGCATTAGCCCAACATACAGCATATTGACATGTCATGATCATGCATCATATTGTGCATTGCATTGATTGTATTTCTTCTCTATTGCCGATATTTGTCCCCTCTCGGTAGACGATGTTCCGACGTTGTGATCGGTGACACTGATAAAGACTCAATGCTATCTTCAGAAGTGCCAGGCAAGCAAAACCCCCTTGTTCATTCCGATACAATCCTACTCTCTCGCTCCTGCTCTCTTTTACTGCATTAGGACAACAACGATTCATCTGTTACTTGCTGCGGTAGCTGAACCCCTTTATCCTCTGCATGACCTGTCATTGCCACAATAAATAGATGAAACCCACTAGCATGAGTAGGAGTTGTTTGAGCCCTGATGTGCCTACTCATTCATGCTTGTTTGTCATGCCTGCTATTGCTTAGAGTTGTGTCAGGTCTGATTCATCAGGGATGAATTGGAGGTGTGTGAACATGTCCTACTGTTGAGAGCTAAGTGTGTGAACACGATTTGGTAAAGGTAGCGGTGAGACGCCATGTAGGAGTACATGGTGGGTTGTCTCATTGAAGCCGTCCTTAGGAACTGAGTTCTGTGTTTGTGATCCATGAACAGTTACTACCACACATTGGGTTCCGGTAACTCGACCCCTCTCGGCTTATTAATCAACTCGATCTTTGTTCAGGAGTTGCAACTAGTTTCTTGTGTTTGTAGGTAGTGTTAGTAGTCTACCAAGTGGCACCCGGTACAGGTGGGCTTGGGACAGACTAGGAACAGTGGCCCGGTGTACCAAGTGGCACCCGGATGGTGGACTTGGGAACCCTGCACACATCGTTTGGGGCCGAGAGAGACACCCCGGCCGGATCTCCTTGCGGATGGAACCCGAATAGGCGATAAACCTGGACTAGAGACTTGTGTGGTTAGTCAGGTCGTGGCCGACTCCCTCGCCAGGCTTCCGCTTGAAGGTTGCCGAGATACATGATGTGTACATGGTGGTAAGTAGCGAGAGCGTGTGTGAAGAAGTACACCCCTGCAGGGTTAACATTATCTATTCGAATAGCCGTGTCCGCGGTAAAGGACTTCTGGGTTTCCTGTACAGTTCATAGAGAAGTGAAAGTGGATACTCTAAAATGCGCAAGATAAGCGTGAGTGCTATGGATGGCGTTCTCGTAGGGAGACGAAGGCGGATCCATAGTGGTGTATTGATATGGTGAATATGTGGACTCGTGTGTGCCATCTCAAAAGAGTTACTTGCAGTCGTAGTTCAGGATAGCCACCGAGTCAAAGCTGGCTTGCTGCAGTTAAACCCCACCATCCCCTTTGTTGATAATGATGCATATGTAGTTAGTTCTGATGTAAGTCTTGCTGGGTACATTTGTACTCACATTTGCCTATTTTATGTTTTTGTAGAGAGACTTCAGTCTCACTAGTAGTTCCGCGTGAACTTCGACGTTTAGCTTGTTACCTTAGCTACGATCTTGTGCCCTCGATAGGATCTGGTAGTTAGTCAGGCTTCTCAGCCTTTTTCATTTGTAGTTGTCTGTACTCAGACATGTTAAGCTTTCGCATGTGCTTTGACTTGTATGCTCTGAATGTTGGGTCGTGAGACCCATGTTTGTAATATCTCGCTCCTCGGAGCCTATTGAATAAAATACTTGAGTCGTAGAGTCATGTTGTGATGCCATGTTGTATTTGCACATATCGAGCATATTGTGTGTATGTTATTGAAATGCTTGGTATGTGTGGGGTCTAACAACCTAGTTGTTTATCCTTGGTAGCCTCTCTTACCGGGAAATGTCTCCTTGTGCTTCCACTGAGCCATGGTAGCTTGCTACTGCTCCAGAACACTTAGGCTGGCCGGCATGTGTCCTTCTTCGTTCCTATGTCTGTCCCTTCGGGGAAATGTCACGCGGTGTCTACCGGAGTCCTGTTAGCCCGCTACAGCCCGGTTCACCGGAGTCCTGCTAGCCCAGTGCTACAGCCTGGATTCACTCGCTGATGACCGACATGTTCGATGCTGGGTCATGGATGCCTATCCCTGTAAGTTTGTACCACTTTGGGTTTACGACTAGCCATGTCAGCCCGGGCTCCTTATCATATGGATGCTAGTGACACTGTCATATACGTGTGCCAAAAGGCGCAAACGGTCCCGGGCAAAGGTAAGGCGACACCCGTGGAAATACCGTGCGTGAGGCGGCAAAGTGATATGAGGTGTTACATGCTAGATCGATGTGGCATTGAGTCGGGGTCTTGACAGCTTTGGTATCAGAGCTTGACTGCATGTAGGATTACCAAGCCAAACTGGTCGAAGTTGAGTCTAGAAATTCTTTAGTTATATAAGGGAATTGATTGTGGGATGGAACGTAAGGCTCTTTTTACTCCTTTACCTTATGTCCTTCTGATCTGAGTCAGCCTCTTCTTTTCTACGGGGATTAAGAACTAGGCTTCTCATCTATCTATCAGGATCACATGTTACCAATCCGTAGACTTATAGGATTGATGGATTAAACCTCAGTTCAGTCTCTACTACTTCCGTATGTTGTCTATTGAACTCGGAACCTTGATATCGTGATGTTGAGTGGCTATGCCACTATTTTGCAGGATGTCTTAAATCCTTTTGAGCATTTACAACTGTTATGTTGTCTGAGTCATCCCAGGTTTCAAAACAGTCTGATGCATTTGCAAATCCCTTCTTACCATTCCGATGTTCCTTTGGCCAGATTAACCACACTAACTAGTGTGTTGAGGTACTTCATTGCCTCGGTATATATGTTGGAGCTAGTATTATGACCCTAGGTGTCTTAGAGTACCACCTAGTAAGGTAGCCATGATTTGTGTTCCCAGTGCGATGATTCTGGACTTTATTCTCGAAAGCATCCTGTGATGCCACTTAGTAGTAGGTATTCTACTCCTTGGGTTTTGAACCCGAGATTCACCCTACTTACTTCATGCTGATATTGTTTGCTAGTTCCTTTAGGATATTAGTAACCTTTGCGATAGTCCTCGAGGTCCGTGGTATATCGTTCTTCCAAATACCATGAACCATTCTTGGCAGAAGTTCTTTCAAACCAAAAGATCACAACCAGAGTGCTCTTGATGAGTTCTCCATTCTATATTGTGAATCTGCCAGTTCTACCTTCTGCATGGGTTATCCGGAAGAAATGTTGAGTTTTGCTCGACATACTAATCTATGCATCCACAACTCAGAAAGATATATGTTCCTTTGAGTTGTCCCTCTTCAGTCGTATTCCGATCTTCGTCTATCAATTGATAGTCAGGAGTAATTGTGCATTCGTGTTATCGATGCTTATTATTCTTGTGGTCCGTCAAGCCATTCTATTCAGGATGACTAGGAGAAACAAACTCCAGTACCTCATCCATATCCAGGATTGGGTCAAAATAGTTCTTCTCCGCAGATCAAAATGCGAACCCAGCTTTTGATTATATTCTACCCTGAAGTATTACCGTCTTTATGTTAGGATTTTCATGAGAATTGCACCGGCTCTTGTGAATTCTTGACGTAGTGATACTTCCCGCCATCATTACTCATTCCTCGGTTCCGTGTTGTCGCAACCGGAATGCCGACAAGTGAATCGTGATGTGTGAAATCTATACTCCTAGCAACTCCGTTGCTTGGTAGTTAAAGGACAATAATTTCATTCTTAGCGTGTTGGTTCCTTGAATCATCATTCTAAGATAGATTGTGCTACCTAGTCCTTATTTCCGGTGCACTCCTCGATCAATGAGTTAGGATTGTGCCAGTCCCTCGCTCTTGTGATCATATCGTCTTGCCCTGAAAGGCAAGGTTGTTCTCGAGCTTAGTAACATATCGGTGGTCTGTTATTTTCCGAATATCTTCTCGGAAGTATTACCAGGTTGACACCTGACCGCTATGTTGAGTTCGTGATCAAGATGGTTTCTTGTAAACCACCCCTTCTCCAAGAATCTGTGTGGGATACCCCTGAGCTAGTTGGTCAAGCTAAACAACAACTTGGAGAGTTGGAAGATAAAAGCTTGTCTGACTTAGTTCATGTTAAGGGATATCTTTCTGTGTGTGTGTGTGTGTGTGTGTGTGTTGAAGAAAGATGATATCTTCATCAATTGGTCCTTGTGATCAGTTGTTGGGCCTATTGTCTTACCCCATCTTTGATTTGAGTATGGGCTATCGTCAAATCAAATCAGAACCAACGATGTTCATAATGTTTTCTTACTCGT
This sequence comes from Triticum timopheevii, assembly GCA_963921465.1. Taxonomy (NCBI): domain Eukaryota; kingdom Viridiplantae; phylum Streptophyta; class Magnoliopsida; order Poales; family Poaceae; genus Triticum; species Triticum timopheevii. The sequence goes on from OY997262.1 coordinate 364,156,776, forward strand.
GGTTGATCCCTCGAGCATACATCATTATATATTTTTTGGTTTGAGCAATGCTATCCCCGTGTTCACATGATGGTGGAAGTCCAGTGATATGGAAATTCCGATGAGTTGTTGTTGAGTCCATCAGCAACATTTTGTCTCCCCCATGATTCATGTTGAACATCAACCTAGTGTTGAAAATTTTGTAAGCAAGGCCTTCGTGTTCCTTTCATGAAGCTTATGCTTGGATGGAAGAAGTGACTTCCTCGAATTCATGTGCATTTGGTGCAAGTTGCCGCCGTGAGTTTGAGAAAGATTGTTTTATTTCCTCTGGTACCATCCCAAGTCAGTCATGCATGTGCGAAGTATGGTATGGTTTGACAGGCTCGCTACCTCCATTCTATATGTGTTTCCTAGCACACAAAGCCACTGGCTGATTTGTTCAAGGAGAAGAAGTACTTTCTTAAGAGCTAGACTTATGTAAGGATTTCGATACCCTCGATGATGGTTCCCCACCTGAACTCGCTAGTGTTTTATTATAAGACTACTACGTGGTCATGCTTTTCTGGGACAACGTGTTCACATGTCTGTAGCAGAACCAGCTCATGTTTTGGAGCTTACTACCATAGTTCATTCCCCGAGAATCTCGCAACGTCATCTCGTCGATTTGTGTTGCAAACTTTCATTTTTCTTTCTAGACTCGATGAGTCTGGATTGTTCTGACACCAACCAGATCTGAATCTCAGGCAGATATGATGGTTGGAGCATTTTCCAAGAACTATAATATTGGTCTCTCTGTAACCGGTAAAGAGGATGTCGTGGCCAACACGTCCAGCCGGAAGACCTATTACTGTAGTATCTTGATTGAGGAAGTTGGCCACCTCCCCATAAGGATTTTGTAGGATACTACTTCCATAGTTATTCCTTATGGATTCTTGTGCTCCCGAAGTCCGACCTTTACTTGATGTTCTACGTATCAAACCATTTTAATAAATGGGTTGCACTACCACATCAAGGAGAACATTAAAAGCGGAGTGCTAAATGTCTCTCGGTCGATCATTTAGATTTCGTCCCTTGGACTCGGTAAGGTGAAATCCAAGAAGGTGTTATCTTCCTTTGCATCTACATTATCCATCACTATTCATCATGGTAGTATGTTGTGTTGCTAGGATCCTTGACACGGATGTTGGTAAAACCTTGATGATTATGGAAATGCTCAAGTTCTTGAAAGCACGCACAAGCACTAAGTGCTATCATAGTTACTAACCGGGATTGCTCCCAGCTTCCCCGGTTATGCTATAACTTTTCAACAGTGGACTCACTCTCTACTGTTGATCTTCTCCCCAGTTACTAAAATCATCCCTTGTGTTGTTTTCAACAAGTTAATCCGCATCATCCATACTAGTCTGAGTATGTCATTCTACCGAACTCCTCCAAATGATCGATGGTGATTTGCCTTAAGCTGGTATAAAAGAGTTTCAATGATCTTTGAATCAAAGTAATTCCTTTTGCCACTTAAGGGATGATTCCACGAGTCACCTCCCCCGAGGTGTCCCATTATCGAACCATGACAATTATCTCCTCGCTACTTTGAAACCATGCACCATCTTACTCAAGTATGGAATGGTTGCCTACCAATTTGAACCTTCGTCATCTGTTTCACTCCATCCCTTTGGAGGTATGTTTTGTGCCTCACCTCGAGAGATGTTTCAATGTCTCTTTTTGTGAATTGATCATGAGTTGCTCGATCTCCGAGAAGATCGAATCCTGTAGAGTTTATTTTTGTCATCGTATTGGATGAAGATCTCGAAAGCAAAGATGTCAAGATCAAGATGATGATCGAATCAACGTTCTTATGAAGTGCAAGTTGGATCATGAAGATCAAGTTAGCTTGTTTCCCACTGTCTACTTACCTCACGATTTGAATCTCGGGATGAGATTCTTGTTTAGTGGGGGTGAGTTGTCACAGCCCTAGAATTTGATTGCAAATAGTTGCACAAGCATCCATGCTTCATGTCTAAATTTCTTTGAAAGTTGAAATGGGGATTGTTGAAACCCTAGCACCAAATGAATTCAACTAGGTTCAATAAAAAATATCTTCAATAAACCCAAATGCCCTTTAGAAAAGTTCATGCTTTTGTTGAAGGTGAAAACCTCTGCCAAAAATGATGCACATATTTCTAGGCCATTATGGAATTTTGCATTAAATCTTATTGTATTTGACTTTGGGCATTTAAATACTATAAATAATTTAAATGTACAAATAATGTTGGAACTATTTTTGGGCCACTGAAATAATTTAGCAACTGTCCATGAATATTTTCAAGATTTTAGGAAATGCCTGGTATTTTTCCTAAGCTCAAAACAGAGGCAAATAATTAGAAAACAAAAACAAATTAGAAAACAGAAGAGAGGGAGAGCTTACCTGGCCTCACCTGAGCAGCCCACCTGCCTGTGCGGCCCAGCACTGCAGCTGGCCGGCCCAGGAGCTGGCCAAGCCCACCACCGCTGCCAGTCATCCCCCTCCTCTTGCCAAAAGGCAGAGGAGATGCGGAGCACGCCCCCGCGCGAGCGCGCCACGCCGACAGCAGCCTGCCTGCCTCCCTAGCTCTCTAGTCGCGTCGTGGAGCTGCCACGAACCCCTCTGCCTCTTCCCCTCTCTCCCTGGTTCCTCTCTCTCCCCCTCGTGTTCGCGCGCGCAGCCACCGAGCGTCTCGCGGCGCGCCGACGAGCACCACCACGGCCACTGGCCTCCACACGCCTCCCCGACGCACCAAGAAGCCCCGCCGTCAACCTCTACGCCGTCTCAGCCAAGCCACGCGAGCGGAAGAGCCCTGCAGCGTCGTCCCCGTCCTCATCTTCAACCTCCGGCCGCCGGCAACCTTGCCGTGGATTTGCGGGCTCCAGTGCGTCCCCGACCTCATCGACTACGCCATCAAGTTCACCGTGAGCTCCTTCCCGTTCCCCCTCCTTTGCTTTGCTCGTTCCCGTGCCACAGCACCCCCGCCCGCGTGCCCAAGCACCGCCGTCCGCCATGGCCGCCCAGCTCCCTTGCCCCGAGCCCCTCCGCCCGAACCCGTGGCACCAGAGTGCTTCTGGTGGCCCGTGGGTGCCATCTAGGCCACCAGCTCCTTCCCTACCGCCCTGCAGCCCCGCACCCGCACCTGACCGAGCTCCGGCCGCCGTCGTGGTTGCCACCGGTGTCGTCTCCGGCAGCCACAGCACATGACACTTCCACCATCTGAAGCCCCGCAGCAGCAGCTCCCCAACGCATCCAGCCGCGCAAGCAGCAGTGGCTGGAAACAGCTGGCCAGCGATCGCCGTCGTGCACTGCTTAGCGCCGGCGATTAGTTGCCGGCTAACCCGTCGTTAGCTGCCTAACCATCTTGTTAACCACCCCTGACCCACAGACACCCGGGCCCCACCTGTTTAATTAACCGGCTAAAGAAATTAGTTAGAATTAGTCTAATCCCAGTGGACCCACGTGTCAGCATTGACCATGCTGACGTGGCCTTTGACCGGGCCCACCTGACTGTGACACTAGGCAGCACTGGCTCACTGACCGGCGGGCCCACACGTCAGGTTTGACCTGGAGGCGCCCAGTTGACCTGCTGACATCAGGGTGATGTCATGCTGGCGCAATATGTATTTTTTGGATTTATTTTATTTCAGGAAATTCAAGAAAATGTCCTAAGCTTCTAAAAATCATAGAAAATAATCTATAACTCAGAATGAAATAAGTTATATATGAAAAATTATCAGAAAAATCTAATCTACCCATATGTACTGGTTTCATGCATGTTTAAACAACTTAACCTTTCTGTTTAGATGAAACATGATAATGCACTTATATGAGTTCATAGCTTAGGCTTGTATTTGAATCTTTGATTCACATAAGCTCAAACTACTCTGGTTTTAGTTGCATTAGCCGAACATACAGCATATTGACATGTCATGATCATGCATCATATTGTGCATTGCATTGATTGTATTTCTTCTCTGTTGCCGGTATTTGTCCCCTCTCGGTAGACGATGTTCCGACGTTGTGATCATTGACACTGATGAAGACTCAATGCTATCTTCAAAAGTGTCAGGCAAGAAAAAACCCCTTGTTCATTCCGATACAATCCTACTCTCTCGCTCCTACTCTCTTTTACTGCATTAGGACAACAACGATTCATCTGTTACTTGCTGCGGTAGCTGAACCCCTTTATCCTCTGCATGACCTGTCATTGCCAAAGTAAATAGATGAAACCCACTAGCATGAGTAGGAGTTGTTTGAGCCCTGATGTGCCTACTCATTCATGCTTGTTTGTCATGCCTGCTATTGCTTCGAGTTGTGTTAGGTCTGATTCATCAGGGATGAATTGGAGGTGTGTGAACATGTCCTACTGTTGAGAGCTAAGTGTGTGAACACGATTTGGTAAAGGTAGCGGTGAGAGGCCATGTAGGAGTACATGGTGGGTTGTCTCATTGAAGCCGTCCTTAGGAACTGAGTTCTGTGTTTGTGATCCATGAACAGTTACTACCACACATTGGGTTCAGGTAACTCGACCCCTCTCGGCTTATTAATCAACTCAATCTTTGTTCAGGAGTTGCAACTAGTTTCTTGTGTTTGTAGGTAGTGTTAGTAGTCTACCAAGTGGCACCCGGTACAAGTGGGCTTGGGACAGACTAGGCACAGTGGCTCGATGTACCAAGTGGCACCCGGATGGTGGATTTGGGAACCCTGCACACATCGTTTGGGGCTGTGAGCGACTCCCCGGCCAGATCTCCTTGTGGATGGAACCCGAATAGGCGATAAACCTAGACTAGAGACTTGTGTGGTTAGTCAGGTCGTGGCCGACTCCCTCGCCAGGCTTTCGCTTGAAGGTTGCCGAGATACACGATGTGTACATGGTGGTAAGTGGCGATAGCGTGTGTGAAGAAGTACACCCCTGCAGGGTTAAAATTATCTATTCGAATATCCATGTCCGCGGTAAAGGACTTCTGGGTTGCCTGTACAGTTCATAGACAAGTGAAAGTGGATACTCTAAAATGTGCAAGATAAGCGTGAGTGCTATGGATGGCGTTCTCGTAGGGAGATGGAGCGGATCCATAGTGCTGTATTGATATGGTGAATATGTGGACTCGTGTGCGCCACCTCAAAAGAGTTACTTGCAGTCGTAGTTCAGGATAGCCACCGAGTCAAAGCTGGCTTGCTGCAGTTAAACCCCACCATCCCCTTTGTTTATAATGATGCATATGTAGTTAGTTCTGATGTAAGTCTTGCTGGGTACATTTGTACTCACGTTTGCCTATTTTATGTTTTTGGAGAGAGACTTCAGTCTCACTAGTAGTTCCGCGTGAACTTCGACGTTTAGCTTGTTACCTCAGCTACGATCTTGTGCCCTCGGCAGGATCTGGTAGTTAGCCAGGCTTCTCAGCCTTTTTCATTTGTAGTTGTCTGTACTCAGACATGTTAAGCTTCCGCATGTGCTTTGACTTGTATGCTCTGAATGTTGGATCATGAGACCCATGTTTGTAATATCTCGCTCCTCGGAGCCTATTGAATAAAATACTTGAGTCGTAGAGTCATGTTGTGATGCCATGTTGTATTTGCACATATCAAGCATTTTGTGTGTATGTTATTGAAATGCTTGGTATGTGTGGGATATGACAACCTAGTTGTTTATCCTTGGTATCCTCTCTTACCGGGAAATGTCTCCTAGTGCTTCCACTGAGCCATGGTATCATGCTACTGCTCCGGAACACTTAGGCTGGCCGGCATGTGTCCTTCTTCGTTCCTGTGTCTGTCCCTTCGGGGAAATGTCACGCGGTGTCTACCGGAGTCCTGTTAGCCCGCTACATCCCGGTTCACCTGAGTCCTGCTAGCCCAGTGCTATAGCCTGGATTCACTCGCTGATGACCGACACGTTCGATGCTGGGTCATGGATGCCTGTCCCTGTAAGTTTGTGCCACTTTGGGTTTACGACTAGCCATGTCAGCCCGGGCTCCTTATCATATGAATGCTAGCGACACTATCATATACATGTGCCAAAAGGCGCAAACGGTCCCGGGCAAAGGTAAGGCAACACCCGTGGAAATACCGTGCGTGAGGCCGCAAAGTGATATGAGGTGTTACATACTAGATCGATGTGGCATTGAGTCGGGGGCCTAACAGTTTTTTTTGCGAAATACAGTGGCCCGTCCGGTGGGACCCAGCTGTCAGGGGGAGGAATCATTATTTTCCGCATAATAAGGAGGCACTTCCTTGCTGCGGCCGTGGACCCAGCTGTCACCCTCTCCACATACAGTCCACGTCTGATGGAAGTCGTTCCTTGACCACGTTGACCACACCATGCCGAGAGCACCACGTCGGTGGATGACGGAAAGGCCTAGGAAGGGGATGACTCGGAGCCGGGGAAGACGCGGCAGTGGAAGCTCGCACGGAGAGGAGTACGAGGGTTCACTGGTTCGGCTGTGGTGTGAGGCTGCCGTCGCCGCAGGGCCTTGCCAGCGATAGGAATAGTAGGGGGCGGTGAGGCCTCCACGGCAGCATAGCCGGCCACGGGAGGTAGGAGCATGCGGCACGACCGGCGCTGCTTTGGGCGGCTGGAGCAAGAAGACCAGAGGTTGAAGAAGCACTACGGCCATTGGATGGACATCGTACGGTCACTAGAGCTAGAATCGTTCATATTGACTAAAGTTGACAAAGGCCCCCGTCCCACTCAACTTAGTAGGCGCACAAGTCAGCCTCCCACCATGGTGGGTCCCAGCTAGCAGGGGGAGTATTCATTTCTTGTGCGTAATAAGGAGGCACTTCCGGTGGGTCCGAGATGACAGCGGGGGAACGTTTTTTCACGAAATACGGTGGCCCGTCCGGTGGGTCCCAGCAGTCAGGGGGGAAACATTTTTTTTCGCGAAATAAGGTGGCCCGTCCGGTGGGTCCCTGCTGTCAGGTGGAGGAATAAATATTTTGCGCGTAATAAGGAGGCACTTCCTTGTGGCCGCCTGGACCCAGCTGTCAGCCTCTCCATGTACAGTACTCTTCCGATGGAAGTCGGTCGTTAACCACGCCGCGCCGTTAGCACCAGGGCGGTGGTCTAGACGATGGCGAGGCCTAGGAAGGGGATGACGCAGAGCCGGGGAAGACGCAGCAGTGGAAGCCCGCGCGGAGAGGAGTACGAGGGTTCACTGGTTCGACTGTGGTGTGAGGCTGCCGTCGCCGCAGAATAACAGGGGGTGTGGGTGAGTAGAGGGATGGCTTGGCCAGCGATGGGAGTAGTACGAGGCGGTGAGGCCTCTACGGCATCACTGTCGGCCACGGGAGGCAGGATCAGGCGGCACGACCGGCGCTGCTTTGGGCGGCTAGAGCAAGAAGACTAGAGGTTGACGAAGCACTACGGCCGTTGGATGGACATCGTACGATCACTGCAGCTAGAATCGTTTATATTGACTAAGTTGACAAAGCCCTTGGTACGCGTCAACTTAGTAGGCCCACAGCTCGGATTTGGCAGAGAACATATAGCCCACTTGCGATTTGTAAGAATCTACATCCCATTTTTTAAATCTAATGGAATTTACTACAGCCCATTTACAGTTTGTTAATAGTACAACCCAACTTCTAGCTAGGACAACGATTAATAATTTCAAACAACCGCTCAAAACAGAATTAGAAAAATTCCCACGTTTTGATGGGATTCGAAATATTTTTATCCGAAATTTGTAGTCAGGTTAAGTATAATTTCAAAATAAAGTTGTATTACGTTAAAACCCAATGAAATATTGCGCGCGCAACAAGTAATAAAATTAAAATTTTCAAATTCCAAAAATAATATATTTTTTAAACTAATTACGTGTTTGGTGCATAGTTACTGCCTAGTTATTATAATTACATCCCATTTATTATTTCTTAAAGTCCATTTTCTTGTTAAGCCTAATGCATACCTCCTAGGAAAGTTTGCAGCCCAGCGGGGCGGAGAATAACAAGTTGACCCGGATATTGTGTACAACTGTCGGCCCAGTTGCATTGCTGATGATGAAAAAAAAGGCCTGTGTACTACAGTACGACCTAACATGGTTACTCGACCCACATTCAGCGAAGCCGGAAAGGCCCAAACAAGGCTTCTGTACAATGTTTTGAAGTCACTGAGCTCAACTAATAACTTAAGAAAAAAGTTAGATTACAGTGGAACCTAATTAAAAGCTGTCACGAGCAAATAAATAATTCAACGGGTCCCACTTGTGCGTGTGCGTGTGTGTGTGTGCGTGTGTGTGTGTGTGTGTGTGTGAGAGAGAGAGAGAGAGAGAGAGATACCCATCGATCGATGCTCGTAAATACATCTTTCAGCCATATGCATTGCTGATGCTCAGTAAAAACTTATATAGTTGACACAATCATATAGAACATCATAGCACACTGAACTTGCATACAAAAATTTCACGCAGGCGGCACAATCAGGATGGAAGCAGTGGATCGCTATGGGAAGGGCTATGTTGAAACCAACGAAGTCGTACATAACGGTTCATCGTATTTATCAATGACAGGGAAATATCTTGAATGTTGTGCAAAGAAAATAGACGGACAACACAATAAGTTCTGCTAGCACATTAAGTTGACTTACAACCCTTTCTAAAAAAAATTCAGGTACAAAATTAGAACAGGTCACAATCAAATGTACTGGCATATCAGTGCTTCACACCCATAGCTCGGATTTAACTAGTATCTAACTAGATTCAGTTGTTACCTCAAATTAGAGCACATCCAGGCAGCCAGCCATGCCTCTTCTCCCAAAGAAGCAGTGGCCTCCGCCGCACGATGGAGTAGGCCCTGTGCCATCCATCGTTCCGAGCAACACAGGGAAAGTCTAACGTTGACTCCTGTAATGGACGTCGTCGACGGACCCTGGCACCAGCGGCGGTAGCAGGACTTCGATTGATGGATTGACCACTTCTTCGACATGCATCAACACTCGATACAGGTACATCCCTAACGTGGCCGTTCTCAAATTGGACTTTGAGAAGGCTTTTGACTCTGTAGAGCATGAGGCTATCTTCCAAATCCTAAGGTTTAAGGGTTTTAATGAAAAGTGGATTCTTTGGATGAAGAAGTTCCTGGCCTCTGGCACATCATCTGTTTTGCTTAATGGGGTTCCTAGGAGGAAATTTGTTTGCAAAAAAGGGGTTAGGCAGGGTGACCCTGTATCCCCTCTGCTCTTTGTTATTGCTGTAGATCTGCTCCAAACAGTGATCAATGACATGTTCAGAAGAGGAATTCTTCACCTACCTATACCTTGCCATGATGCAGATTATCCTGTGATTCAATATGCTGATAATACATTTATCATACTACCTGCTGACAGAGCCCAACTTCTAGCTTTGAAGGATATGTCAAAGGTTTTTTCTCAGTCGACTGGTCTGGATGTCAATTACCATAAGTCTTTTATTATCCCAATCAATGTTGAGTCTGCTGTTATGGAAGATTTGGCTGCTGCTTTTGGTTGCAAAATTGGAAAAATGCCATTTACATACCTTGGATTGCCTGTGGGGACCACAAGGCCCAAAATGGTGGATTTCATGCCTTTGGTCGACTGTATGGAAAGAAGAATGACTGCCGGTTCTTCTTTCCTTAACCAAGATGAAAGATTGCAGTTCCTTAACTCTGCTCTTTCTTCAATGCCAATTTTCTTCCTGTGTAGCCTTGCTCTGCCAGGAGGTATTCTCAAGCAGCTTGAAAGAGTTCAGAGACAGTGTCTATGGAGAAAGCATAGGGACCAGCCAGCACCTTCTCTTGCTGCTTGGAATCTCATTTGCAGGCCAAAAAACAAAGGGGGACTAGGCATTCTTAATCTGGGAGTTCAGAATGTGGCTCTTCTTCTCAAGCATGTTAATAACTTTCTGAATAAATGAGATATCCCTTGGGTGTCCTTAGTCTGGAATTCATATTATTTTGAAAGAATGCCCCAGGGAATAACTAAATGTGGGTCCTTCTGGTGGAGAGATATCTGTAAAGTCATGCAACACTTCAGAGACTGCTCCTGGGTTCAAATTAATGAAGGGGACACTGCCCTTTTTTGGGATGATAATTGGAACCTTGATAACACAATGTCTAGTCTGTAGACAAGATTCCCAAGGCTCTACTCTTTTGCCAAGGATCCCTGGATCTCAGTTAAGGAATCTTTCAATACCCAGGATATGCATCAACTCTTTCACCTCCCTTATCTACTCAGGCATATGATGAGTTGAACCAGATTCAGGAATTGATGAATTCCCACAGGAGAGAATCAAGTTTGACAGAAGTTTGGTTCTAGCAAGGATCTACCAAGTTTTTCAAACCCAAGATGTTCTACTCACACACTTTTGTGTCTGAATCCTTCAATCCTTTGCTCTGTGGGGTTTGGAAATCCTCTTGTACCCTCAAGATCAAGGTTTTCTCATGGATGCTTATTATGGACAGGTTGAACACCAAGGGCATGGTTGAGAGAAGGCACTGGCACATGGATGATGGGGTCAATTGTAGGCTTTGTCCCTTGCAGGTTAGAGAAACTAGAGATCACCTGTTCTTCAACTGCAATTTCAGTGTCAGGGTATGGAAATATCTGCAGATTGACTGGTCTACTGGAACCTCAATGATGCAGCAGGTTAATCAGGCTAGAAGGAGTTTTGATAAGCCCTTTTCTCTGAAGTGGTTTTCATTGATTGCTGGAATATTTGGATCATCAGAAATGCCAAAGTATTCAGAAATGAGAGAGCTAGTTTCAATAAATGGAGGTTTGCTTTTAAGCATGATATTATCCTAATGCAGCACAGAATCAAATCTGTCTACAAGGATGAACTGCTTAGATGGATCTCTTTTCTCCCACCATAAGCTAGTGTTTTGTAAGCCCCCCCTTTTTATTTTTTCTTGTGTTACTTTGTACCCTGGTTACTCCTTGTAATCACCCTGTTGTATTACTTATTCTTTTATCAATAAAGTTTTGATATGCTGTGGGGGTTTTTCCCCACAGTTCCCAGTCAAAAAAAAACATGGTCCATGCCGGCCTTGGTGGCGACGAATAGTACAACCCCGGTTCCTACACCGGTATCTCAACACCAATCACCTTCGGTATGGTGGACGGCTTCTTCATCCATGCCATAACCATCAGAGCCCAGCTGTCTGGAGGAACAAACATACTTACAAGCTCACCTCCAAGGTCGTTGATAAGCTCGTTCATGGACTCACTGTTCCAAGCACGTCGAGGCATGCCGTGGAAGGTAAGCTCTGTTAAAAACTCAAGATCAGAGGGCACCGAGCCCCATCCTGGGTGCCACCGATCAAAGCTCACCAGCGCGCCATCGCAGAACAAACGCCGGGAAGATTCGAACACACGACTGCAGTCGAAAGTTGTCCGGAACCTGACGAAGAAATCAGCCGGTGGTCGTTGATGGTCGTCCGGCAAGACGGGAGGCCGGTCGCCATTGATGGTTACCATCAGCACTTTGCCGGACAACTGGTCGTCAAGCGCCGCCATGCCACTGTTGAGTAACAGCATGCAGCGACCGAAGGCGGGACGGACCTCAGGATCTCCGGCTCAGAGATCCGCGTTGACCGCGACATGATAGTTCGCTTGAGTACAGGGAGTACAGGAGGGGGACTTGGGGGAACTGGAGTAGGAATCGAGATTCTAGAGGTGGGGGAGGGGCAGGAGACTGGGGATGAAAAGGTAGCATGAATTTCGAGCACTCGCCAATATGCTCTCGACGCGCAAGCGCACGAAAACACCGGTGGCGCCCACAGGTCGGCCTAAGAGTCCTTATTCTTTCTTTTTTGGAGAGCCCGGCCTTTTTTTTCAGGATCTTTTGAGAGCCCGGCCTGAGAGTCATAATTGACCTGTTTGGCATTGCGTTACTACTCGGCCCATATTCAACGAAACCTCACTAGCCCAAACAAGTGTACATCATCGAAAAGATACTGAGCTCAAATTATATAAGTTGAAAAAAGGAGATATACTCTGAACACTGGAGAATGGTGATGCCCTCATTTAGCCCACCAGTAGTTTGAGACAATAAACAGTTCAAAACAACGATATATACAACATTCAAACACTGACTAGTGACTAATAATGACATAAACAGCAAGACATGATAGTTCATAAGAAGTCTTGCTACACCACCAAAACGCACCCATCTGCAGCGCTCAGAATCTCATGATCCAGACGAGAATGACATTCTAAACAGAAGCAACTATTACATAGTAAGAGTGACATAGACGAGGATGACCAAATGACAAGGAATATGCATAACAAAAGAAAGAACTACCCATCCAGAACCAGCAGCAAAGACAACAAAGTCATTCGAAGAGATGATCCAACACCATCATCATTTGCAGCCCCGCTTCAGCGACCAGTGATCCGGAGACACCAGTATTCCACCCTTTCGATGCAACAGCCCAATTACCTATCAACCTGAAGGCTTGAACCACATCACTGCCTGCCGTAATTGAGACATCCAAGGATCAAAGTTAATCCGGATGCCTTTGTCATTCTCACCTTCTTTTGGCTGCAGGCTGTATTGTTGACAATCAGGCTCGCCATGTAGACACGATTTTCCATAGCAACCAGAGCCTCTCTGCCATAAAGGTCCTTGCCAACGGTGATCTCCTGGTTAATCGGATAATTGAGTCTGAGAAACAGAGAGTGTGAACCAAGGCTGTTTACCCGCCTCCAACTAAAAAATCCTAAAGGCCCCAACAAGCTGGTATCCTGCTCATAGACGTAACAACCATTGTCTGGATACTCACGTATTACACGGTGCTTGTATATAGTGGGGTTTTTGCAATATAACTTTTCCGGCTCATGTGTCCGAATGATCATCAGTCTTTTGCCATCGTCTGATCAAGCGAGAAACCAATTGTGCTTCCCTGTTTCTGTAAAGGTGGTGTGATTACAAAGGGCAGTAACTGTAGTGAAACTGCATCATATCAAAAAGGACAGGCATTGTTAATGTAAGATCAGCATTGTTCAGAGTATGAGTAGGATAATGCAAGAAACAACATTGATATGTCCTTGTCAGAATTGGGAGGTAAATACAGGGAAATGTATACTGGGTTCGAAAATATAGAAGTGCCATGCATGGTTATACTCATGTTATCTCGCAATCGATTCTTCACAGGAAACTACCATGTCATGCATGTTATGTAATCATGTTCTATCCTCACAAACAAATTCTTCAAGGAAACTAACAGACCATGCATTGTTATATACTCGTGTTCTGTGGGCAAAAATTTTGTGAGGATATTATTCTAGCCATTGATTGCTGAAGGGCGAATATAGGTATGTACACATGTTAAGCATTGCAGGATTTCACTACTTCCAAATATAGAGGTCACCATATGCACATTTACTTCCCTAATGTATGGTTAGATGAAACCAACAGTGTGGTGCATGTTTCTACATCATGAAAATGAGGAAACTAACATGGCCATTGATACACACTCATATTTAGTAGTAGTATATAGATTACTGTAAAATAAGGATAATATCCATATATTCCTAACCATTTGATTATTCAGGGTACAAATAGGTTGTAATGACATGGTCACAATCGCATGAGTTAACTCATTCCAAATATAGCTGTTTTACGGCGTCTCTAATACATTGCCATAGTTCTACTCAAATTTTGCTCAGACGGGGATATGCCAATCATCACAAAAAGTTCAAATAGTGTCATGGCGTCATCATTAACATGAGAAGGAAACAACTTACACGCGCCGTCCCAGCAATACGTGGTGCCATCTACTTTGTCGATCGCGTAGATGATGTCATTGTGTTCAATAGCATCACAGAAGTGTGTATCAGCTTTCATGATGATCCTCTGCGAGCTGAGTTGTCTCCAGCTAAAGAAGGCACCGGCGTAAAAATGGGCGAGTCCACGGTCGAACAAGGCAATTAGCTTGAAGTCTGCGAAATTCACATGTTGTGTGGGCACTTGGCAGATTACAATCTTCTGCAAAACAGGGTCCGTCCAACTGACGTGGTAATCTAGATGACATGGACCGCGATGGTAATACTCTATATAATCCAACGGAGGAAGGATAATATCATGGGAGGTCTGGAAGTTCACGAGCACCAACTTTTTACCGTCTTCTCTGAAGGCAGCCATCCAGTGGGAGTTCATGCCGACCAAGTACATACCTGCCAAGAAGTTTCAGGTGATGGTGATCGGATCGATGTCAAGGGAAATGATGTACGGTGACCCACTACATACCTGCAAAGAAGTTTCGGCTAATGGAGTTTGGATGGAAGTCGAGGGGCATCATGTACGCCTCCGTATCATGGTGAGCCAATCTCGCAAGACCAGATAGCAACAAGCAGGGTCTCTTGAAAAGCTAAGGCCTCGCTTCGACGATGGTCGTGTGCATGTCCCTCGAGCATGCAGCCAGCTACAGGGCACTCAACATATCGATACACGAACCACAAAGGTCGAGGATGTCACTGGGGAGATTGCTCCAATCGTGGCTCATATGGATGTTGCGTGGTTCGCGTTCGGCCATGGTGGAGTTTGGAAGGGGGCTTGATTTACGGGGAAGAAGGATGTCAGTGCTAGAGCGGCTAGCGAGGGAATAGTGGTACTGGGGGAGGCGAGTGAGGCGACGGTACACGGGGGCACAGTGAGATGGAGACGGAGACAGAGATGGGGCAGGAGATGGAGATGGAGTGGTGCTATGGGAGTGGAGAGGGAGACGAGGCGAGGCGCCAATGTGCTGTACAGCGGCGGTGAGAGACTGCACAGTGCACAGGGTGAGGCTGACTTTGGTAACCCGAACACACCGCCTGGATTAGTGTCAGGCGCAGGGTGTTGTCACTTCACTGTGAGGACCGGATGAATAGTATTTTGACCATCAAGTGTACAACAGTTGTACTAGTACTAGTAGTAGTAGTAGGAACATGAGTACTCCAGTATTGTATAGCGGAAATAGGTCTCCCGTGCTAGCATGCCTGTTCACTTCATCGTTCAGGTATCATTCATATTGCGAGCAGAACCAAATTCTCGTGCATGCTCAATCAATGCCCTGCCGTGATGCATGCAGTGGTCATTCTGGTGTATCAAGGACGGCATGCAGATCGTTCCACACTTGAGAAGAGGAAAAATGGAAAGGTAGAACGCGGCAGCAGAGGAAGAGAATGCTGGCTAACGAGGCTGGGAGGGGATCGAGCAGGAAGTTAATGCTCCACACCTAAAGGTTTTGGGAAAACCTGATTTTCATAAGATGACTTATACTCACCTAAACAGAGGGGGTATTCCTTAACCAAAGAATGTTGTGTCTCCGACTCACGCTCTCAAAAAAAAGCTACGACACATTTTTTATCGTTTTGCATAGGTCCCACCTATCAGGAAGGATGGGCACGTACACGAACAGGTACGACTCATCAGTCTACCCGCATAGCCTTTTCATTTAGTCTACCTAGCCGTCTAATCAACTGCCTGCACGCCACTTCTCCCATTTACTTCTCCATGGGGAACCGATTCTCCTCGGCTTCTTCACCTCCCCTTCGTCTTCATTTGCATCCAAACCCCACTGCGTTCACATTGTTTTGACCACTTTAAATAATCATGTACTACTTCGGTTAGACTAGCCATCTAATCCTAATTCTCCAAACCATAGCCCTCCGTTCCAGTGGTTCCAAATGGCGAAAGAGATCGAGATGCAGGTTTTTAGCGTCCAACATGTCCTCGTTGAAGGCTCGATGCGCATAGTTGCCACCGTCACCGTCCACCCAAGGGTTGTTCGGTAGTGGATCAAAAATGTATCCAACTCCCTCGAAAAGGTAGAGACGAGGGTCATCGGTCTCGACGCAGAGTACACGAAGCGTACCTCCGGGAAGATCCAGCGCGCCGCCGTCCTTCAGCTGTGCCTCGAAGATGATGTTTTGGTGTACCACATCATACACTCGCCCTCCATACCAGGTGAGCTTCATGATTTCTTTTCTCGGGAGGACGTATACTTCTGTGGGGCAGCCATCGAAGGGGACAAATAGAAGCTGGAGCCGTACAACCTTGATTTGAAAAGCATCGCTGACCTACAAACCAGAATCAAAATTCCTGTAGAAGATTGTGATAAACAGACACCATCCCTATTCGACGTAGCAAATTTTGTGCTCGGTACAAATCTTCAGAAGGGTGACGAGACGGTGGCATTAAGGTCGTATGGATGGGAGAATTATCCTTTGACGTACGAGTAAATAAAATATGCTGCCCTCGATGCCTGTGTGAGTTTCGAGATAGCTGCAAGGTCCAAAGAGCTTGTTGCGAAGCCGTCTCCCACAGAGAATGAGAACAAGAAGAAGAAGAAGAAGAAGAAGAAGAAGAAGAAGAAGAAGAAGAAAAGGCTACACCAGCAGGAGGGCATTATGGACGGATGAACTATTTCCTCTCTTGTAAAAAAATTTTCCCTCTCGGTGTATATTGATATAGATGGTGTCGGATTAAATGACCACTGGTAGTGTCGGTGTCAAAACCGGCGGATCTCGGGTAGGGGGTCCCAAACTGTGCGTCTAGGCAGATGGTAACAGGAGACAAGGGACATGATGTTTTTACCCAGGTTCGGGCCCTCTCGATGGAGGTAAAACCCTAATCTTGCTTGATTGATATTGATGATATGAGTAGTACAAGAGTGGATCTACCACGAGATCAAGGAGGCTAAACCCTAGAAGCTAGCCTATGGTATGATTGTTGTTCGTCCTATGGACTAAAACCCTCCGGCTTATATAGACACCAGAGAGGGCTAGGGTTACACAGAGTCGGTTACAATGTTAGGAGATCTACATATCCGTATTGCCAAGCTTGCCTTCCACGCCAAGGAAAGTCCCATCCGGACACGGGACGAAGTCTTCAATCTTGTATCTTCATAGTCTTGGAGTCCGGCCGATGATGATAGTTTGGCTATCCGGACACCCCCTAGTCCAGGACTCCCTCAGTAGCCCCCGAACCAGGCTTCAATGACGACGAGCCCGGCGCATACATTGTCTTCGGTGTTGCAAGGCGGGTTCTCCTCCAAATTACATGTGCTTGCCAAATAGTGTCCGGTTTCCTTATAAATGTAGTGCTCCTTGGCTTCCACGCCCAATAATGGCCCTCTTCCACGTGTCGTACGAATGTGAAAGGCCAGGATATTTTTGCATTTTACCCCCTAGCTGCGCGAATAAGCTGCCTATAAGAGAGGCAAGAATCCAGATCCAAATCACACCATCCTCCTTCCGCGAGTACTCATCGGAGCGCTTCTGACAAAAATCCACTCCATCATGGACCGTCGACGCGGCTCCTCCTCTTGCGCTCCCAGCCCTCAGCCAGGAGATTGGAGGAGATGTTCAGTCCCGCACAGCGAGCTGGTGACACTCCAAGTGGAGGGATACCTCCCTCCGGCCTTTATGGTCCCGGTTCGAGCCGGGCTGGCCACCTACAAAGGTGGAAAGCAGGCGGAGAACACCCCCAGTCCCTCCAAAGGAGAGTGGGTGTGTTTCGTCCCTTATCTAATAAGGCGGCTCGGATTTCCCATACATCCGTTTCTCCGGGGGCTTCTGGAGTTCTACGGACTCCAGCTTCATCACCTTACGCCCGCCTCCATCCTCCATATTGCGGGCTTCGTAGCTCTTTGCGAGCTGTTCCTGGGCATCGAGCCCCATTTCGCGCTGTGGAAGAGACTATTTTGCCTCGCACCCCGCTCTCACGAGGGGTCGATATATCAAGTGGGCGGAGCCGAAATATGGCGCATCGCCGGGACCGGATATCTATCTGGAACCCCAAAGAAGATGTCCGAAGAATGGCCCTCGGAATGGTTTTATGTGGAAGATGCTCCACTGCCGGACCCAGTTCGGATCGGCCTCCCGGAGTTCAGCAATGCTCCTCTGAAGAAATGCCTGAGTTGGCGCCCGCGGAGCCCACAACAGGAGGATGACAGGAGCGTCCATTATCTGATGGGCTGGATAAGGTTGCGGGCTCATTCCGGATTGACCATGATTGGAGTCATGGCCACGTGCATTATGCGGGGGGTGCAGCTGCTCCAATATAGGGGCCACCCCATGTGGGATTTCAACGGGGAGAATGACGCCACCCGTCATGGCCGCAAGGGGCCGGGATCGGCCGCAGATCTGGTGAAGATCCTGTCCGGCTTGTACAAGGGGGAGAAGGACGGCTTCCTCCAAACGAGCCCATTAAATGGATTCTCCATGAATAACCCTCGGAGCTGGGTAAGCGGATGTTTATTCATTCGATCCGTGCTTTCAAAGTGAAGCGTCTTACTTTATGATTTTGACGCAGGAACTGCGCCGGGATGTGGAGGGCATACACAGTCCGGCTCCACAACCCGAGGATCCGGGAAGATCCCTTGATCCGGCCTTCGAAGAGGATCCGGACATAAAGGTGGAGCTGATTGACAATGCTCTAGTCGCCATTACGGCTGACTACCCCGTCTTATCTCCGGCTTCCCAGGTAACTATGACCGGGGCCCTGACACCATTACTTCGTCCGTGCTTATTTCTGACCACCGAGGTGTCTCGCAGGAGGTGCCTTCAAGGCGGGAAGCTGATCCCGCGGCCGCTGACCAACCAGGGTCAGTTCGGCCCAGCGGGCGGAAGAGGGGTGCGGTGCGAATTGAAACGTTGCTGCAACGGTATGGCACGCCACCGTTTTTAAGGAAAAGACCCCTATGAAGTATATTGATGCTCATGACTTTTCCAGGAGAAAGAGCGCTTGCCGGACTGTGCCCGGAGAGGTTGCCAATCAAGCCTCCGCCAGCCAGGCTCCAACACCTGGTCCAGAGGGGGAGGCGAGCGCAAGGCGCGAGCCGGATGCTCCTCCAACGGAGGATGCCGATAGGTTGTCCGCCACCAGGTCTGAGGTGGAGAGAGCTATGAATCACAGGCGCCGCCGGACAGTTCTTCGTGATGCGTGTTTCTCCCCGGAGGTGTTGAATGCCTTTAACGTGGGAGACGCGCACCTCCGTGCCGCTCAAGATGGTTTAACCAGAGCCACGGAGCAGTATGTGAAAGACATACGGGTAAAGGATTTAATGGTTGTATATGCCAGTAGCCCCCGAGACTTAAAGTAGTTAAAATAACTGATTTAAGGATCATTTGATATGTAGGATCTTACGGAGAAGAATACCCAATTGTCCCAGGAGCTACAAGAGTGCAAGCCCAACTTGAGGCCGCACTAGCCGCCGTAGGAGGAAACACAGAGACCCCCTCCGGTAACACATATTTCAAAAAGATAAGCAGTGTGCGGCGTGCGTATAAGTCTGACAATAATATTGCAGATGTTGCCGGACTTGATCCGGACAAGCAACAACTACTGCGCCAGCTGAAGGCCGGCAAGAGGGTGCTTATGAAGGTGCAGCAGGAGAGGAACAAACTCCAAGATGCCCATACCCAACTTGGAGAAGAGCTAAAAGGTGTTCGGGCCCAGCTGTCTGGCTCCGTGAAGGAGAATCAGCGGCTTCGTTGCGGCATCTATACTAAGTGCTTGAGCAAACTCTTTTGAAAGGAAGAGTTCGGCAAGGAAGTCGATTGACAGAAATGTGTCTGTAGGTGTCCTCACAGGTCGCCCTGCGGAGGAAATGCCCGGTTCAACGGGTGACCAGCTTCCCGAGCTGCTGCAACTGCACGAACGTGTTCGGCAGGCAATGAGTGGCGTCGCCCAGGCCTTATGGTCGTCCATCTCCCTACTCGAGGGTCTTGCAGGGCTTGCGGAGAAGCTTCAGGGAGCACGACAGCGCTTCCGTCTATGGAAGATATCGGCCTGTCGTCAAGGCTCCAGGGAGGCCTAGGCCATGGTGAAGACGCGGTACAAGAAGGCGGATCCGAACCACATGGCCGAGGTCGGACCTGTGGGGCCCGATGGGAAGGAGATCCCTGTGAGCTTAGTGTACGACCAAGTAGAGTTGGCCGCTAAGTATTCCCAACGGGACTGTAAATTAGACAGCCTATTAGATGGGATTGAAGAGGAGTACAATCAGTCAATGTGACGATGTATTTTTTTTAAAATGACATGTATAATGCCTTCTAGCCGGATTGTAGATCGTTTGTCTTTGCAGACCTTTTCGCTTCAACCTCGGGACCCAACAGTCCGGAGTGTGTCCGAATACCCTCGCGGTTATGCAAAAAACCGGGGCATGCATGGAGACCAGGCGTAGGGGTCATTAGTGCTTTATCAGACAAGTACCCAACTAGTTATTTTACATTACATGGTTAGTAAGAAACATCTTCCAGGGAGAATAGTTCCGTTAGGGGTTCCTTTCCCTGGGAGGCATGCCCTAAAGTGCATGTCCGGACTGCAAAAAGAGCAGGAAAACATCTGGGGGCAGATAAATAAATAAATGAGAAATCATCTTTCAAGTCACCGACCGAATATTCCCTTAAGAACGCTACCTTTCGGCTTCACCCAGTCTGAGGTACACATCCGGCTGTCCCGGCAGTAACAATCGCAGAGGTGCCCCTTTACCTCCTAGCCGAACAATCGGGAATGTAGGGGTAAGCATAGGAGCCAGGCAACCCAGCTTGGCCAAAACTTAGGTCATATCGATGCATATAATGGTGAATAAAAGGTACATGCGGAAGTTTGACGCATGTGTTGGGCATGAAGCCCGTATAAATAAGCTTCTGTTAAAGAAGCCCCTAGGTATAATGGGTGCGAGTAGCACGTCAAGTGTGTGCAAACAATGCGCAAATCAGCCCTCAAGGGCTTTATGAAAAAGGTGGGAGAACAAAAGACAACTGAAATAAAAAATGTGGACGGAGGAAGGAGACGAACTCTGAGTCCGGCGCTAGGTGTAGAATCTTCAGAGGCGGGCGGCGTTCCATGGGTTCGGCTCGAGTCGGTTGTCCGATGCGTTTCGCAAACGGTATGCTCCGCCGGTCAGGACTTGGTCGATGATGAAGGGACCTTCCAATTTGGGCTTGAGTTTGTCCTTTTTCTTGTCCGGTAGGCGTAGAACTAGTTCGCCAACATTGTAAGTTTTAGCTCGTACTTCTCTACTTTGATATCTTCGAGCCTGCTGCTGATAGAATGCGGAACGAGCCTTTGCCACGTCGTGCTCCTCCTCCAATGCATCCAAGCTGTCCTGTCGATCCAACTCGGCTTCTCTTTCTTCGGACATGCGCACTCGAGGTGAGTCATGAAATATATCGCAGGGCAAAACTACCTCTGCGCCGTATACCATAAAGAATGGTGTGAATCCGGTAGTACGGTTTGGCGTGGTCCGTAGCCCCCAGAGTACGGAATCGAGCTCCTCTACCCGGTGCGTGTTAGATTCCGTAAGGGACCGCACTAATCTGGGTTTGATGCCGCTAATGATTAGACCATTTGCTCGTTCAACTTGACCGTTGGTTTGAGGGTGATAGACTGAAGCGTAGTCGAGCTTGATGCCCATATTTTTGCACTAGAGTTTAACCTCGTCGGCCGTGAAGTTCGTGCCGTTATCGGTGATGATGCTGTGGGGGACGCCATAACGGTGTACCACCCCGGATATGAAGTCTATCACTGGTCCGGATTCGACCGTTCTAACTGGCTTGGCCTCTATCCATTTGGTGAATTTGTCCACCATTACCAATAGGTATTTTTTCTTATGGGTTCCCCCTTTAAGGGGTCCAACCATGTCAAGCCCCCAGACTGCGAATGGCCAGGTGGTGGGTATAGTTTTGAGGGCGGTGGGCGGCATGGCCAGGTTGTCACGCCCAATATGCGACCCTATCCAAAAAGGAACTCGAAGGTCCCACCAAGGATAGACCCGCATATTGAAACGCTTTTGCAAGGTGGATATCATTACATCAACATTACATAATAGATGGGGATACATGCAAGAGGCATACAATGCCACACGAATACAACAATACGTCATCCATAAGATCAACATCTGACTACGGATGAAACACAAACAGAAGCTCAAACAATATCCACCCTGCTAGCCCAGGCTGCTGACCTGGAACCTATCCCCTGATCGAAGAAGAAGCAGAAGAAGAGCTCCAAAAGAAGTAAACATCGCTCTCGCGTCATGATCATCGCATAACCTGTACCTGCAACTGTTGTTGTAGTAATCTGTGAGCCACGAGGACTCAGCAATCCCATTACCATGGGTATCAAGACTAGCAAAGCTTAATGGGAAAGGAAGGGGTAAAATGGTGAGGTTGCAGTAGCGACTAAGCATATATGGTGGCTAACCAACGCAAATAAGAGCGAGAAGAGAGCAAGTGGACCGGTCGTCAACTAGCAATGATCAAGAAGTGATCCTGAACTCCTACTTACGTCAATCATAACACAGAAACCGTGTTCACTTCCGGTTACACACGCGGTTGATGCGTTTTAATTTGGAGCTGGTGTCAAGTTATGTACAACCGTACATTAACAAATTCCCATCTGCCACATAACCGCGGGCACGGCTCTCGAAAGTTTAAACCCTGCAGGGGTGTCCCAACTTAGACCATGATAAGCTCTCGCGATCAACGAAGGATATTCCTTCTCCCAGGAAGACCCGATCAGTCTCGAAATCCCGGTTTACAAGACATTTCGACAATGGTAAAACAAGACCAGCAAAGCCGCCCGATGCGCCCACAATCCCGATAGGAGCTGCACATATCTCGTTCTCAGGGCACACTGGATGAGCAAGACGTCGGGTTGGCATAGACCCTAGTTGCCCAGGGGGCGCCGGACATCGCTCGGTTTGGACCAACACTTAGACAAGCATTGGCCCGGGGGGGGCTAAAATAAAGATGACCCTTGGGTTAATTACTCCCAAGGGAAAAGTAGGTAGTGGTGAGGCAAATGGTAAAACCAAGGTTGGGCCTTGCTGGAGGAGTTTTATTTAAAGCAAACTGTCAAGGGGGTCCCATAAATCACCCGACCGTGTAAGGAACGCAAAATCCGGGAACATAACACCGGTATGACAGAAACTAGGGCGGCAAGAGTGGAACAAAACACCAAGCATAAGGCCGAGCCTTCCACCCTTTACCAAATATATAGATGCATTAATAATATAAGAGATATTGTGATATCCCAACATAACCCTGTCCACCATGGAGCAATCTTCAACCTCACCTGCAACTAACAACGCTATAAGAGGGGCTGAGCAAAGCGGTAACATAGCAAAGCAACGGTTTGCTAGGAATGGTGTCAAAGGTTAGATGTTCATGGCAATTTGGGAGGCTTGAAGAACAAGTTATTGGAAGCGCAGCAAAGCGATGGAACAAAGCAACTAGCATAGCAATGATAGTAGTGAGATCCATGGTAGCGGTCATCTTGCCTGAAATCCCGCTAGGAAGAAGAACGAGTCCATGAAGAAGATGAAGCCTCGAAGACGAACCAAGCGTAGACGAACGAATCCTCACGACCGCAACGAAACAGAAACTAACGAGAAGAAACACACAACATGGTAAACACACCACACATAGACAAGACATGATGCACAACAGGCATGATGCATGACCAAGCTACATGAAGCTACTCATGGCAAGAGATGATGCAAACAAGAACAACACATCAAAGCAAGTTTAAATGAGGCCGAGAACAACATATAGCAATTCCGGTAAGTCCTCATATGCAAATTTCGAAATTGGTCCAGAACTGAATAAACATTAAGTTGAAGTTGTTAAACATCAAGTTAAGATGCACCAAGATGATCTATATGAAATTCTAGTCAAGTTACATATAAAGTTTACTAGATTCGGAGCTACGGCCTAGACGATATGAGAAAAACAAGTTAAGCATGGCATTGATGCAAAACGCATACAAACATCAAGCAAACACCTCAAAACAAGGATGCAACATGATAATATGAAGCTACATGCAAAATCAAGCAAGTTTCATATACACACTCAAAATGGAGCAACGGTTCAACACACACACTATACAAGATATGATAACAATCTGTCCATAACAGCAACTAGGCATATTGCAAGCATCAAAACAATATGCTACAGCACCCCAACATAATAAAAAAAGGCATGGGCATGAAGTACAGGTAAAGCATGACAAAACATGAACACTGAGCTATCTCCAGAAATAACTAGAACATGCTCAAAAGGACATGGGAAGACTGCAAATAATAAGTTTCAGGCTTAGCAGAAATAACATCAGGTTGCAATGTTTAGAGCTATCAAACAACATGTTACAGGAACTTATCGTGGCAAAAAAAGTCATGGCATGAATCTACTAATTGCATAGAAAAAAAGTCCCTTACTGACCAAGAGCCAAAAAGGATCAGAAGATATGATGGCACCCATGTAAACATGGCAAGTTATAAGACAGATTCATACATGGCAGGAACAACAATAAGTAGGCATGTTGGTGAGCTTGAACCACTCACCACAGAGCAACACATGGCATGGCAAGGCAACCAACAGTAAGAAGACATGTTTATGAAGCTAAGCATGGCAAGATCAAGTTCATAGGGCACATGGATCACTAGCAACAAACATGGCAACATTGAACTTAATGTTAACCGGCTGACAGCAACAATATTTAGCAATTTGAGAGCAAGATTACAACATGTTACAGCAGGCTATGAATGCAACCAGGGGCACGCATGGATAGGGAAAGACATGTGTAACACAACATCCTTAGTAAACATCCCAAGATTATGCATAGTATGACTTGTAGCAGCAGGTTTACATAGCAACAAAATATAACAGAATCAGTTAGAAAAACAGCAACAGCAAGTACCCTACTTAACAAGCTCGATGCACTCAGTACAAGATTCACAAAAATACATGGATAGCACCCCTGTAAAGATGGCATGGCATAGATCAAAACACATGTATATATCAACCTCATAGGATGCACACATCAAACATGGCAAAAATGACAAATGAGCATGTTATAACAGTTTCAGTAGATTAATATCAACATTCACTCTTGCAACGATGATTCAGGCATCAATATGAGCTCAAATGAACATGATGCAATGGAAAAAATGAAGTACTCATCGAGACGAACAATTTGACATATTACACGCACGAAACGGAGCAGTATGCAAGGAGATATGACAGTTCAAACAAGCACACATAATGTTAAAAAACCTGGGACTTGGCAGTTTTATAAAAAACACAGAACGGGTGTAGGATAGCTATAAAACGCACAGAGCGTGGGATAGGGCCTGCTCACCCTGGGCTTCGGCCCAGAAGGAAGGAGAGGCCGGCCTAGGCGGCGGCGAGGTCGGGCTGGGCCGGTCGGAGCTGGGCCGGCCCAAGAGGGAGGCGAACGGGGGGGCCGGCTAGATCGGGGCTCCTCCTCGATCGGCTAGAGAGCGACGGCGGCGGCGCTCTGGCGGAGGAGCGGTGGCCGGGTACGGCGCCGGCGGCGGGGATCGGCCGGATCGGGCGGCGGCAGCCCGGATCCGGAGGAGAGACGCGGCACCGCGGCGGCGGAGGTCGACGAGGGCCGGGCGACGGAGCAAACGGCGGCGGGGCACGGAACTCCAGCGAGGTTCATGGCGGCGGGGCGGGAAGACGGGCGCCGGCGGGATCCACAGCGAGGCGGGCGACAGACGAAACGGCGGCGGCGCGGGCAATCGCGGAGAGGCGCGGGCGCACGGCGGACGGCGGGGCCGAGCGAGCCTGCGGGCGGCGGCGGTGGCCGGCCGGGCCCAGATGGCGGCGGGGTCGGGCGGCGGAGGGCGCGAGATCGGTGTAACACCCACGATGCGGCTATATCTCCCACGTGTCGAAGCACGACTTAGAGGCATAACCGCATGGTGGTTTTGTCGCAAGAAGGGTCATCTTCACACACTCCCATGTAATGAACAAGAAAGGGATAAAGAGTTGGCTTACAATCGCCACTTCACACAAGTACTTAAATAAATCAAACATCATTCAGAGTACACACATAGTCCGACTACGGACGAAGCCAAAAGAAAAGAAGATAACCCAACTGCTAGATCCCCGATCGTCCCAACTGGGCTCCACTACTGATCAACATGAAACGAAACATAGCAACGACCAAGATCTTCGTTGAGCTCCCATCTAAGCTCGGTTGCATCACCTGCACTGGTATCATCGGCACCTGCAGCTGTTGTGATAGTATTTGGTGAGTCACGAGGATTCAGCAATCTCAAAACCCGCGAGATCAAGACTATTTAAGCTTATAGGAAGGATGGGGTAATGACGTGGAGCTGCAGCAAGCACTAAGCAAATATGGTGGCTAACATACACAAATAAGCGCGAGAAGAGAAGCAACAGAACGGTCGTGAAGCTAAAAGTGATCAATAAGTGATCCTGAAACTGCTTACACACAATCATAACACAAAGACCGTGTTCACTTCCCGGACTCCGCCGAGAAGAGACCATCATAGCTACACATGCGGTTAATGCATTTTAATTAAGTCAAGTGTCAAGTTCTCTACAACCGGATATTAACAAATTCCCATCTGCCACATAACTGCGGGCACGGCTCTCAAAAGTTTATAACCCTGCAGGGGTGTCCCAACTTAGCCCATGATAAGCTCTCGCGATCAACGAAGGATATACCTTCTCCCAGGAAGACCCGATCAGTCTCGGAATCCCGGTTTACAAGACATTTCGACAATGGTAAAACAAGACCAGCAAAGCCGCCCGAATGTGCCGACAAATCCTGATAGGAGCTGCACATATCTCGTTCTCAGGGCACACCAGATTGTCCAAACTTCCGGTAGGCCAGCCCATTGTTGCCCCTGGTGACCACCGGCGGCTGACAGGTTGGACCAAGTCTCACGACGAGCACTGGCCCGGGGGGTAAATAAAGATGACCCTTGAGTCTGCAGAACCCTAGGGAAAAAGGCTTAGGTAGGCAAATGGTAAAACCAAGGTTGGGCCTTGCTGGAGGAGTTTCATTCAAAGCGAACTGTCAAGCGGGTCCCATAAATCACCCAACCGCATAAGGAACGCAAAATCCGGGACATAACACCGGTATGACGGAAACTAGAGCGGCAAGAGTGGAACAAAACACCAGGCATAAGGCCGAGCCTTCCACCCTTTACCAAGTATATAGATGCATTAATTAAATAAGAGATATTGTGATATCCCAACATAATCCTATCCACCATGGAGCAACCTTCAACTTCACCTGCAACTAACAACGCTATAAGAGGGGCTGAGCAAAGCAGTAACATAGCCAAACAACGGTTTGCTAGGAAGGGTGACAAAGGTTAGAGGTTCATGGCAATTTGGGAGGCTTGGTAAACAAGTGACAGGTAGCGCAGCATTGCGATAGAACGAAGCTACTAGCAAGCAAAGATAGAAGTGATATCGAGGGTAATGGTCATCTTTCCTGAGATCCCGCAAGGAAGAAGAACGAGTCCATGAAGAAGACAAATGGACGTAGTCGAACGAATCCAACTCCGGAACGAAACCAAAGCTAACGAGAGAAGCAAACCGGAAAGAAGCAAAACAACATGGTAAACACACAGGCATAAACATGGCATGATGCACAATCAAGTATGATGCATGTCCGGTTTAATGACGCGTGGCATGGCAATATGCACAAACAACACTACAAGTTAAGTGGAGCTCAATATGCAACGAGTTGCATATTGATGAAACACCACATTCAATAGTTTAGTTCTCTCTCGGTTATGTACCCAACAACATTAAATGTTATTAAACATGGCAAGAGGTGAAGCATGAGCAAACTAACTAGTTAGGCAAGTTTAAATGAGGCCGGAAGCAACAAACGACAATTCTGGAAAATCCTCATGTCATTTAGCAATTTTTAAGAAAACAGCAATTTTAAACATCTTAAATGTTGTTATCATGATGCGGATGACATATGCAAATCTTATGCAATTTTACGAAAATGTTGACATGAGCATGTTATGAAGCATTTGGTCACCATGACGGAACAAAAAGGGTGCCACGGCGGCGAAACGGAAATGGTGCTACGGCAACATTCCGATGATCTGACAACTCATCAAGATGTCGGTGCAAACGAAAGTGTGGATGTGCAGAACATGCAAAAGATGGTGGGGTGATCCCGGCTACCGGGTTCCCACGGGTCGACGGCATGGCAAACAAGGAGGAACGTGCATGAAGCAAACGGGCACGGTGCAAACATACGGTTCATCTCAGACAACATGCATTCGTCCACGGGTCATCGTCTCGGCAGTTATACCTTTGAAGCATGCATTTCGGGGCGGTTCAAAATCGTCGAGGGAAGTAGTCGTACACATGCCGTAGTGGAAGTAGTGGTTCACGTGGCGACGGTAGTGGAAGTAGTCGTTCTCGCGACGGTAGTGGTACACGTTTCATAGATGAAGTAGTTGTTCATGATCCATAGATGTTCGGGGTCACCACAAGGAACTTGTGTCCACGGGGTCTTCGCGGGTCGATGGTAGTGGTACACGACTCGGAAGCGGTTCGCGACGATGGTAGTCGAACTTGGTGATCCGAAGGGGTACTTGGCGGATGACGACCGTAGTGGTATTAAGCGCCGACCATCGAGGGACTTGCCGAAATCCACAGAGCCGGTGTGCTTGGAGAATCCAGAGGCATTGGTAGTGGTACTTGGCGATATCCATGTACTTGGCATTCCGGTCCTGTAGTCGTACTAGGCATCCGGTGAACTTGGTGAAATCCATGAAGGTGTCCTTGGGCGTTCCTGGTTGCCGCATCTTGGCAAAACGAAGCGGATCTTGGCGTCCATTCAACCGACAGCGGAGGTGCACGAAACCAGCGGCAGAGGACAAGCCGCAGCTGTGGCTCTCAAGATCGGCAACGAAGGCAGGGAAAGATAGCCTACGGATTGCTGGAGGAGCTTGGGCGTGGAAGGAGGGAGCAGCAGGGATGCGGGTCTCGCGCAGGAGATGGGGTCGTGGTCACGGCGTAGACGAAAGCAGATGGTGACGCGAGGCAGGGGGCACCGGAGTTGGCCAGGCGTGGCGTCCTGGCAAGGCAACGGCGCGGAGGAGGGCCAACGAGGGGGTGCGACGGAGCTCAGCGGCAGGAGGGAGCAAGACGCAGAGGCAAGAAGGCGTGGCGGCGGCCATGGCCTCGGCGGGGGTCGGGTTCGAGGCTCCTGTGGTGCCATGGCTGCACGAGCTCGTGGATGGAGCTGTAGGCACGAGCAGCCGAAGGAGGGCGTCGGCGCGGCAGGAGAAGCAGGGCGCGGCGCCATGGCGGAAACAACAGCGAGGAGATCGAAGCAAAGGAGGAGGCTTGGGCGCTAGAGATGGTGGTGGCGGCGCCATGGCTGTGAAGCTCGAGCAAGGGCGATGAGGAGGCGCGGGTCCGTGTGGGTGTGAAGGGGATCGGCCGAGAGGAGGGAGGAGCGTGGGGATCCTCTCCCTGGTGCGATGCGTGTGCGTGTGGCGGCGGCACAGGAACGAGATGGGGGAGATCGATAGAGAGGTTCACGCCCTAGGGTTTAGGAAGGGTTTAGGTGGGCTGGGCGTAGGGAGGCCGGCGGAGGAGCCTTGGGCCATGTGGGTGGAGCTGGAGAAAAAGCCTGGTTCTCTCTCTCCCTACTTTATCTCCCGAAAAATAGAAAATAAATCAGGGAAGAAAAGGAGAAGAAAGGAAGGTAGAGATAGAATTTGGGCATGGGGATTATTTTCCCGTACTCGCATAAATGCGCTTGTTCCAAGAAAAATACAAAGGCCATGGTTGAAAGATGTAAATTCAAACTCATTTGATCTAACTTCAAATGATTTGAATAGGAAGTGAGGGTTGGGAAGGTCCAAAAATGTTCGGATTTTTGGTGGAACTCCGGAATATGATGAAAGAATATATGGCAAGGTTGGAGACCAAGAATTAAGATAACAAAGGCATTGGAATATTTTGTAAGTGTGTTATGGTGAATTCCAAGTTAATGAAATATTTAAATATAGCTCCCTAATATTGGGAAGATATGTTATAAAGAGAAGTCACCATGTGAATTCCCTCGATTTAAATAGATCAAAAGATCTATGCAATTTATTTAGTTGAGGTTTTAAAAATTAATGATATGATGGCATGATGACATGATGCAATACAAGAGATCGCATGATGAATGCACAAACAAAACAAATCACACGATAAAACTCAAAATAGCTGGAAGTCTTCTGGAGCGTCGGTCTCGGGGCGTCACAATCGGGCCTGTGTGGGCCCCGGATGGGCTCCGCGGGCCGCGGCGGCGGGGACGCCCGGGAGGCGATGTGGCGGCGTCGGATTCGTCGGGGACGGCGGGCGGACATGTCCAGGCGCGGAGGATGAAACATTCGGCGGCGCGGAGGGGAAAATGATCTAGGGTTAGACCGGGATTTCGGGGAAGATGCACATATATATAGGTAGAGGGAGCTAGGAAACTCCAAATGAGGTGCGGATTTCGCCCACACGATCGTGATCGAACGACCGAGAGTATGGAGGAGAGTTTGCTGGGTTTTGGGCCACTTGGAAGGGGTGTTGGGCTGCACACAAAAGAGGCCTTTGTGGTTACCCGGTTAACCATTGGAGTATCAAACGACCTCCAAATGGCACGAAACTTGACAGCCGGTCTACCGGTGATATACCAAGGCCTCTTGGCAAACCTCGGGCCATTCCGAGAAAGTTTAACACCCGCACACAATGAGAGACAAAAAGGGACGCCGGGGAACGTAGCAGTGTCGGATTGCAAAACGGACAACGGGGAAAATGCTCGGATGCAAGAAACGAACATGTATGCAAAATTAAATGCACATGATGACATGGAAAAATGCAGAAGATGACATGGCAAAATGTAACACGCAAGCAAATGACATAACAACGACGGTGAATAACTGGCAGACACCTGGCGCATCCAATCCGGGGCGTTACAACACTCCTCCACTAAGAAGAGATCTCGTCCCGAGATCTTAGGACCGAGACGGAAGGTAAAAAGGGATGAGGTGAAACAAGAACTCAATAGAAGAAGCAAAGAATTGAGAGCACTCAAGAAGAGGAGAGGGACGGTAAGAATGACGAGAATCGAAAGCTCACGGGATCAGATAGACCATGAAACCACTCCGGTTAGAACGAGATAAGAAACGAATAAGACTGAAAGGATTTAGGCAGCAGTCCTATTGAAACATGGAGCAATAGAACACGAGCTTGAGACCATGGAATGATACTTGATGAAGACATGACACAAAACCTCCGGAAAGAATTGAAAGAATGGAAGGAAAAGAACTTAGAAGGAAAGGCTGAACGGAGTTGTTGAGAAAATCAACAACGAAAGAATAAGCTTGTGGTGGTCTTATAGGTAACATCTCAAGATCAAAAGGTGATAACCGGCCACAAACGGAAAAGATTGAATAGCTTAGAAGAACAAAGAAATGCGAAACTCCACTTCAAAAGAAATACGGAGAATTAATTGCACTTTGAAAAGCAAGAAGGAAAGATACTTGAGCTCCACCAACAAAATCTTGATGAACACTTGAAGAATGAATTAAATCATGAAGAACCACCATGAAGAACTCCGGTTAACAAAAGACAATGAGATAGAATTGAAGGATGAAAGAATAAGATGAGCCTTGCAGTGATTTAGATGGAGGTTCCGACGAGATGACCGAGAAAATTGAACTCCAGAAAAGAAAAGATGAAAAACACTTGGACCTAGAATTTATTCATCAAGAACAAACTCCGAAGGAAGGGATTACTCATTTGGATGAAATAAGAATAAGATTTATTGGATGCTTACCCTTCATCAAATTAAATTGATGACAAGCAATGAATTTTGCATACTACTTATTCTTCTTGAAAAGGATTGAGAAGTGACATATCGCGAACTTGAGAATGTCTTCATGAACCACCGGTAGAATTGAAAAGAATGAAAGAATTGATATGATAAACAAGGAAAAGAATCTTGAATGAATCACCGTAAGAATTCGCAACTGACTAATGAAAGAGAATGAATCGCTGGGAAGAATTATAAAAGCACAAAGATACTTGAGGGAATTAAGAGACAAGATAACGAAGGGATCGCGAACTGATTGAAGAATACTTGAACCAGGCACCGGAATAACTGGATAGCAGTAGCTGAAATGTGAGGACGAAGAATTCTTCTGGAACGATGGTCTCAAGTGAAAAGAAATGGAAAAACAACTCCTGACATACTCCGGATGGGTAAGCAAAGGAATATCTGACAAATGGAATAATTCGCGAGGATATCATGGAGCTAAAACCACAAAACTTTGAGAGAACGGGCAAGATTTAGAGGAAAAACTCTTCTTTGGTCTTCTAATGACGACGAGAAACACCGCCAAGATTACTGAGATACTCTGGGAGGATGAAAAAAAAGAGGAAGGGTTGAACCAAAAATGAAAAGAATTTGAAAGAGATCTTGGAGAAGGCATGTGACTGATGGGATCCATTCTTATGTCACAAATGAAAAGAATTTGAGAATAACTCCGGGGGAATTAGAAGAGTCAGGTAAGATCCTAGGAAAAGACCTGTGGGTTAGGGCCCACTAAAAGAAACACCGTTGGAAAGGATTGTTGAACAGATATGATGATGCACGGGAACAATTGAAATATTTGAATGAGGTGACAACCTCAAATTAATTGGAACACCGACGAATCTCCTGAGATGTCTTGAACACTCCGGAAGGATAAACTGGCGAGAGGCGAACAAGCAAAGGAAAATATTTGAGCTGAGGGAAAGAATACGATCGAGAACAAAAAACTTGAATTAAGTCCACCGGAAAGAAAAGAGATGAAGAATGTCAAACAAAAGAGAATTCACTGGTTGAGACAATTGACGAAAGACTGAAGAGGCTCCACATGAATGAAATTGATGCTCGAAATAGACTCAGACTCTGGGAAGAAAAGGGTGGGAGGGCGGGAAAAACAAAGGCAACTTGGACGGGGAAACCGACGAATAACTTGAAGGGAAAACACCAGTTGAAATCATTGAGGAAAGAAAGCAAAGACTTTGCACGAGTAGAAAGCATACTCGATTGCGGACTCCGGCTCCAAGGAGAAAAAGGGTGGGCGGGTGGGAAAAGAAAACAACTGAGGATTGAACTTGCAAAAACGGAGAGGGTCGAATCACTTTGACGAGATATGCACCGGATGCAAAGAGCTGAGGAACAATGATCGGAAAACCAACTGCGTGATCCTAAAGAAAAATTTTGAAGGAGAAGAGGAGTAATTCAAAACACCTACATCAAGATTCCTCACCAGAGCAACGAAGAGGCTGAGGAGTAAAAAGAATTCCTACTCTCCGATATAACTAGACTCCGAAAACAGTTTTCTTCAAGACTCAACAACGGCCAAACTACACGATCAATCAAGGGGGGCTCCTAAGGTCGGTCGAGGCTCTGATAACAACTTGTCACGCCCAATATGCGACCCTATCCAAAAAGGAACTCGAAGGTCCCACCAAGGATAGACCCGCATATTGAAATGCTTTTGCAAGGTGGATATCATTACATCAACATTACATAATAGATGGGGATACATACAAGAGGCATACAATGCCACATGAATACAACAATACATCATCCATAAGATCAACGTCCGACTACAGATGAAACACAAACAGAAGCTCAAACAATATCCACCCTGCTAGCCCAGGCTGCTGACCTGGAACCTATCCCCTGATCAAAGAAGAAGCAGAAGAAGAACTCCAAAAGAAGTAAACATCACTCTTGCGTCATGATCATTGCATAACCTGTACCTGCAACTGTTGTTGTAGTAATCTGTGAGCCACAAGGACTCAGCAATCCCATTACCATGGTATCAAGACTAGCAAAGCTTAATGGGAAAGGAAGGGGTAAAATGGTGAGGTTGCAGCAGCGACTAAGCATATATGGTGGCTAACCAACGCAAATAAGAGCGAGAAGAGAGCAAGTGGAACGGTCGTCAACTAGCAATGATCAAGAAGTGATCCTGAACTCCTACTTACGTCAATCATAACACAGAAACCGTGTTCACTTCCCGGACTCCGCCGAGAAGAGACCATCACGGCTACACACGCGGTTGATGCGTTTTAATTCGGATCTGGTGTCAAGTTATCTACAACCGGGCATTAACAAATTCCCATCTGCCACATAACCGCGGGCACGGCTCTCGAAAGTTTAAACCCTGCAGGGGTGTCCCAACTTAGCCCATGATAAGCTCTCGCGATCAACGAAGGATATTCCTTCTCCCAGGAAGACCCGATCAGTCTCGGAATCCCGGTTTACAAGACATTTCGACAATGGTAAAACAAGACCAGCAAAGCCGCCCGATGCGCCGACAATCCTGATAGGAGCTGCACATATCTTGTTCTCAGGGCACACCGGATGAGCAAGACGTCGGGTTGGCATAGACCCTGGTTGCCCAGGGAGCGCCGGACATCGCTCGGTTTGGACCAACACTTAGACAAGCATTGGCCCGGGGGGGCCAAAATAAAGATGACTCTTGGGTTAATTACTCCCAAGGGAAAAGTAGGTAGTGGTGAGGCAAATGGTAAAACCAAGGTTGGGGCTTGCTGGAGGAGTTTTATTCAAAGCGAACTGTCAAGGGGGTCCCATAAATCACCCGACCGCGTAAGGAACGCAAAATCCGGAAATATAACACCGGTATGAAAGAAACTAGGGCGGCAAGAGTGGAACAAAACACCAGGCATAAGGCCGAGCCTTCCACCCTTTACCAAATATATAGATGCATTAATAATATAAGAGATATTGTGATATCCCAACATAAACCCTGTCCACCATGGAGCAATCTTCAACTTCACCTGCAACTAACAACGCTATAAGAGGGGCTGAGAAAAGCGGTAACATAGCCAAGCAACGGTTTGCTAGGAAGGGTGTCAAAGGTTAGAGGTTCATGGCAAGTTGGGAGGCTTGAAGAACAAGTTACAGGAAGCGCAGCAAAGTAATGGAACGAAGCAACTAGCATAGCAATGATAGTAGTGAGATCCAGGGTAGCAGTCATCTTGCCTGAAATCCCGCTAGGAAGAAGAACGAGTCCATGAAGAAGATGAAGCCACGAAGACGAACCAAGCGTAGACGAACGAATCCTCACGATCGCAATGAAACGGAAACTATCGAGAAGAAACACACAACATGGTAAACACACCACACATAGACAAGACATGATGCACAACAGGCATGATGCATGACAAAGCTACATGAAGCTACTCATGGCAAGAGATGATGCAAACAAGAACAACACATCAAAGCAAGTTTAAATGAGGCCGAGAACAACATATAACAATTCCGGTAAGTCCTCATATGCAAATTTCTAAATTGGTCCAGAACTAAATAAACATTAAGTTGAAGTCGTTAAACAACAAGTTAAGATGCACCAAGATGATCTATACGAAATTCTAGTCAAGTTACATATAAAGTTTATTAGATTCGGAGCTACGGCCTAGACGATATGAGCAAAACAAGTTAAGCATGGCATTGATGCAAAATGCATAAAAACATCAAGCAAACACCTCAAAACAAGGATGCAACATGATAATATGAAGCTACATGCAAAATCAAGCAAGTTTCATATAGAGCACACTCAAAACGGAGCAACGGTTCAACACACACACACTATACAAGATATGACAACAATCTGTCCATAACAGCAACTAGGCATATTGCAAGCATCAAAACAATATGCTACAGCACCCCAACATAATAACAAAAGGCATGGGCATGGAGTACATGTAAAGCATGACAAAACATGAACACTGAGCTATCTCCAGAAACAACTAGAACATGCTCAAAAGGACATGGGAAGATTGCAAATAATAACAGTTTTAGGCTTATCGGAAATAACATTAGGTTGCAATGTTTAGAGCTATCAAACAACATGTTACAGGAACTTATCATGGCAAACAAAGGCATGGCATGAATCTACTAATTGCATAGAACAAAAGTCCCTTACTGACCAAGAGCCAAAAGGATCAGAAGATATGATGGCACCAATGTAAACATGGCAAGTTATAAGACAGATTCATACATGGCAGGAACAACAATAAGTAGGCATGTTGGTGAGCTTAAACCACTCACCACAGAGCAATACATGGCATGGAAAGACAACCAACAGTAAGAAGACATGTTTATGAAGCTAAGCATGGCAAGATTATGTTCATAGGCTACATGGATCACTAGCAACAAACATGGCAACATTGAACTTAATGTTAACAGGCTGACAGCAACAATATTTAGCAATTTGAGAGCCAGATTACGACATGTTATAGCAGGCTATTGATGCAACCAAGGGCATGAATGGATAGAGCAAGACATGTATAACAAAACATCCTTAGTAAACATCCCCAGATTATGCATAGTATGACTTGTAGCAGCAGGTTTACATAGCAACAAAATATAACAGAATCAGTCAGGAAAACAGCAATAGCAAGTACCCTACTTAACAAGCTCGATGCACTCATTACAAGATTCACAAAAATACATGGATATCACCCCTGTAAATATGGCATGGCATATATCAAAACACGTGTAGACATCAATCTCATAGGATGCACACATCAAATATGGCAAAAATGACAAATGAGCATGTTATAACAGTTTCAGCAGATTAACATCGACATGCACTCTTGCCACGATGATTCAGGCATCAAGATGAGCTCAAATGAACATGATGCAATGGAATGAAATGAAGTACTCATCGAGGCGAACAGTATGACATATTACCCGCACGAAACGGAGCAGTATGCTTGGAGATATGATAGTTCAAACAAGCACACATAATGTTAAAAATCCTGGAACTTGGCAGTTTTATAAAAAACACAGTACGGGTGCAGGATAGCTATAAAACGCACAGAGCATGGGATAGGGGCTGCTCAGCCAAGGCTTCGGCCCAGAAGGAAGGAGAGGCCGGCCTGGGCGGCGACGAGGTTGGGCTGGGCCGGTCGGAGCTGGGCCGGCCCACGAGGGAGGCGAACGGGGGGGCCGGCTGGATCGGGGACCTCCCCGATCGGCTGGAGAGCGACGGCGGGGCCGAGCGCGCCTGCGGGCGGCGGCGGCGGCCGGCCGGGCCCAGACGGCGGCGGGGTCGGGTGGCGGGCGCGAGATCGGGCCCGCGTGGGCCCTGGATGGGCTCCGCGGGCCGCGGCGGCGGGGACGCCCGGGAGGCGAGGTGGCGGCGTTGGATTCGTCGGGGACGGTGGGTGGACATATCCGGGCGCGGAGGATGAAACGTCCGGCGGTGCGGAGGGGAAAATGATCTAGGGTTAGACCGGAATTTCGGGGGAGATGCACATATATATAGGTAGAGGGAGCTAGGAGACTCCAAATAAGGTGCGGTTTTCGCCCACACGATCGTGATCGAACGACCGAGAGTATGGAGGGGAGTTTGCTGGGTTTTGGGCCACTTGGAAGGGGTGTTGGGCTGCACACAAAAGAGGCCTTTGCGGTTACCCGGTTAACCGTTGGAGTATCAAACGACCTCCAAATGGCACGAAACATGACAGGCGGTCTACCGGTGATATACCAAGGCCGCTTGGCAAACCTCGGGCCATTCCGAGAAAGTTTAACACCCGCACACAACGAGAGACAAAAAGGGACGCCGGGGAACATAGGAGTGTCGGATTGCAAAACGGACAACGGGGAAAATGCTCGGATGCATGAAACGAACATGTATGCAAAATGAAATGCACATCATGACATGGCAAATTGCAGAAGATGACATGGCAACATGTAACACACAAGCAAATGACATAACAACGACGGCGAATAACTGGCAGACACCTGGCGCATCAAATCCGGGGCGTTACAGTGGTGCCTGCCGAGTCCGGCGTGAATTTCAGCCAGCAGATTTCGCCCTTCCTCTTCGGAGATGCACCTTTGAAGGATTCCGGTTGTGCTTTTCTTATAAAGCTCTCCCTCATGGACCTTGTAGGCTTTAGATCGCCGAACTATGCAGAGGGCCTCATTTTGGTCTTCGGGAAGTTCCTGCCTAATTAAGTAGGCTAGGAATGGTTCCGTCCATGGGGCAATTACTGCCATTATTTCGTGGGCTGAAGGTGTTATTTCATTGGCTAAGCCATCGATTGTGTCAGAATGTTCTGTGTTGGGTGGTACGATTGGTTCCAGGTTGTTATTTCCGGGCTCCTCTTCCCATAATACGGATGGCTTAAAGAGCCACTCCAGGAAGATGTTTGGAGGGACGGCATCACGTTTTGCGCCGATGCATGGCAACACGTGGGCTGCCTGGTTATTATCCCGGGCTACATGGTGGAATTCGAGTCCTTCGAACTGACCTGACATTTTTAAGATGGCATTACGATAGGCTGCCATTTTCGGATCCTTGGCGTCAAAGTCTCCGTTTACTTGGGATATTGCGAGGTTTGAATCCCCACGCACATCCAGGCGTTGAATACCCATGGAGATTGCCATCTGGAAACCATGTAGAAGGGCCTCATATTCGGTTGCATTGTTGGAGTCCGTGTACATTATCTGAAGTGCATATTGGACTGTGTCTCCGGTTGGGTACGTCAATACGACGCCAGCCCCCAAGCCAGCCAACATTTTGGAGCCGTCGAAATGCATGATCCAATTGGAGTATGCGCCGTACTCTTTAGGGAGTTCGGCT
Source organism: Triticum timopheevii (assembly GCA_963921465.1). NCBI lineage: Eukaryota > Viridiplantae > Streptophyta > Magnoliopsida > Poales > Poaceae > Triticum > Triticum timopheevii. Next base: position 364,195,201 of record OY997262.1, read on the forward strand.
TCGGTCCATTCGGCGATGAAGTCAGCCAAAACTTGTGACTTTATAGCTCGCCGTGGTTTGTAGGTTATGTTGAATGGCAAGAGCTCAATGGCCCATTTTGCAATCCTGCCCGTCGCATCGCGGTTGTTTATAATTTCGTTGAGAGGTACTTCGAAGGCAACTGTGATCGAACACTCTTGAAAGTAGTGTCGCAGCTTCCGGGATGCCATGAACACCGCGTACGCTATCTTTTGATAATGTGGATACTGGGACTTGCATGGGGTTAAGACAGTGGATACATAGTACACTGGTTTTTGGAGAGGGAATTTGTGTCCTTTTGTTTCTCCCTCGACGACGAGTACCGCGCTGACAACTTGATGTGTTGCCACGATATATAATAACATCGGTTCGCCCAGGTTAGGCGCGGCCAGGACCGGGTTTGTTGCCAATATGGCCTTTATTTCTTCGAGTCCGGCCGTGGCAGCATCCGTCCACTCGAAGTGTTCGGTGCACCTGAGGAGGCGATAGAGGGGCAATGCCTTTTCTCCCAAACGGGAGATGAAGCGGATTAAAGCCGCCACGCATCCAGTTAATTTTTGTATATGTTTGAGGTCTTTTGGATATCCAACTGTGACAGAGCTCGGATCTTTGCTGGGTTTGCTTCAATTCCTCTACCGAATACAATGAAGCCCAGGAGCTTTCCGGCTGGTACGTCGAAAACGCATTTTTCTGGGTTGAGCTTGATGTCATATGCTCAGAGGTTGTCAAATGTGAGCCTCAAGTCGTCTACTAGAGTTTCGACGTGTTTGGTCTTGACGACCACGTCGTCTACGTATGCCTCCACTGTTTTGCCGATCTGGGTAGCCAGACATGTCTGAATCATGCGCTGATATGTTGCGCCGGCGTTTTTGAGTCCGAAGGGCATTGTGTTGAAGCAGAATGGTCCGTATGGAGTAATGAATGCCGTTGCGGCTTGGTCTGTCTCTGCCATCTTGATTTGATGGTAGCCGGAGTATGCGTCGAGGAAGCACAATGAATCATGCCCTGCGGTAGCATCGAGGATTTGATCGATGCAGGGAAGGGGAAGAGGATCCTTTGGACAAGCCTTGTTAAGATCTTTAAAATCGACACACAGGCGCCAGGATTTGTCCTTTTTTGGTACCATTACCAGGTTTGCTAGCCACTCCGGATGTTTGATGTCTCTGATGAATCAGGCTTCTAATAGTTTGGCTAGCTCCTCTCCCATTGCCTGTCTTTTCAGTTTGGAAAATCGCCGAAGAGCCAGTTTGACTGGCTTGAATCCTTTTAGGATGTTTAGGCTGTGTTCTCCTAATCTGCGTGGGATTCCTGGCATATCTGAAGGGTGCCAGGCAAAGATGTCCCAATTCTCCCGAAGGAATTCTCGTAGTGCGGCATCTACATCAGGGTTTAGCTGTGCCCCAATGGAGGCCGTCTTTGTGGGATCCGTTGGATGGACCTGGAATTTGACTATTTCGTCCGCTGGTTTAAAAGAGGTGGACTTGGATCTCTTATCGAGTATCACATCGTCGCTGTTCACCGTAGAGCACAGCGCAGTGAGTTCTTCTGCCGCTAGGGCTTCGGATAGTGCCTCTAGGGCTAGTGCGGCTGTCTTGTTTTTGGCGCGGAGTGCTATGTCCGGATCACTGGCAAGAGTGATGGTACCATTGGGCCCGGGCATTTTAAGCTTCATGTACCCGTAATGGGGTGTGGCTTGGAAAATTGTAAATGCCTCTCGTCCTAATAAAGCGTGATATCCGCTGCTGAACGGGGCCACTTGGAACATGACCTCCTCGGACCTGTAATTGTCCGGCGAGCCGAACACCACATCAAGTGTGATTTTTCCTGTGCAGCGTGCTTCCCGACTAGGGATTATTCCTCTAAAGGTTGTGCTGCTTCTCTCAATGCGGCTCCAGTCTATTTCCATTTTTCGAAGGGTTTCCTCGTAGATGAGGTTTAATCCGCTGCCGCCATCCATGAGTACCTTGGTAAGACGAAAGCCGTCCACTATTGGGCTGAGGACCAATGCGGCTGGTGCTCGGGCTGTTCGGAATTTAGGTTCGTCGCTGGCGTTGAAGGTGATAGCCGTGTTGCTCCATGGATTTGTTGTTGCTACTTGGTAGACTTCGGCGAGGCTGCAGATTGTTCGTTTCCGCATATTGTTTGATGCGAAAGTCTCGAAGACTGTTAATACCATACTGGTACTATTGGGGTGGTTCTCCGGGGCTACAAGCTCTTCGCCACTTTTGGCCACCTGCCGCAGTATCCAACATGCTCGAAGGCTATGTGTTGGAGTGGCGCCCTCTGTACTATGAATTTTACAGGGTCCGCTGAGCCATCCCTCCAGTACGGTTCCGTGACCTTTATGGGGTTTTTGCTTTTTGGTTTTTGTCCCGGGTGCCTGAGCATAATGCACCCTTTTGTTTTGGACTAGGGTTGTGTTTGGAGCCGGATTGTCCCAAAACTTAGTTTCGGTTTTCCGGACACTCTCCATCGCACAGTACTTTCATACTATGGATGCCAAGTCGGCGAAGCGTGTAATTTCGCGACGACTTACGGCGTTCAAGATTCCCTTGTCCGTGCAATAATGATGTACTGTTTCACCGGGCTCTTGCCGGATTTGAGATAGATCGCATATGTTTGGGTAGGTGGGTGGAATTGAGTCCGGAACCCTGCCCAACTTGAGGCTCAAGGGACGAAAAGTTTCCGAATTTGGAAGCTTGGATTGCTAGATGTTGTCCAACGAGTCTGGTCTGCTGCCTGACTTTAGGTTCAGTACTTGATGAACGTCCGTCCCTCCGCGGGAATCTGGCATGGAGGGATCAGGAGTCCGGACATAACTGGTCTTTAATACAGGAGAAGAGTCGCCGCGTTGTTCCTCTACCACCGCAACGTGGTGGGTAACCTGGGGGGAGCTAATCTCTCTCAGATTGGTTTTAAGCCCAATCTGATCGTAGTCTCTAGAGACCCCCAGGGCGGCGATGCAATCCAAGAGCTCGTTTGCATAAGAGAGCTCAATCGGATCCAGCTCCTCGGTGAATTCTGAGCTGACGTGAAGATCGCTTTTGATGACCCGAGAGGTCATCGTCGAAGCGGCGGCCGAACAGGCGGTCATAAGAAAACCACCTAGCCGGATAGTTTGGCCGGCGGCCAAACCTCCTTTGGCAATGGTACCATCTTTAAAGACGGGAATAGGCATCCTTCCTGATCATGACGGCACAGAGGAACTCTCAATGAAAGCACCTATGTCGGTGTCAAAACTGGCGGATCTCGGGTAGGGGGTCCCGAACTGTGCGTCTAGGCGGATGGTAACAGGAGACAAGGGACATGATGTTTTTACCCAGGTTCGGGCCCTCTCGATGGAGGTAAAACCCTACTCCTGCTTGATTGATATTGATGATATGGGTAGTACAAGAGTGGATCTACCACGAGATCAAGGAGGCTAAACCCTAGAAGCTAGCCTATGGTATGATTGTTGTTCGTCCTATGGACTAAAACCCTCCGGTTTATATAGACACCAAAGACGGCTAGGGTTACACAGAGTCGGTTACAATGGTAGGAGATATACATATCCGTATTGCCAAGCTTGCCTTCCACGCAAAGGAAAGTCCCATCCGAACACGGGACGAAGTCTTCAATCTTGTATCTTCATAGTCTTGGAGTCCGGCCGATGATGATAGTTCGGCTATCCGGACACCCCCTAGTCCAGGACTCCCTCAGGTAGCCAAACCGGCTCCCTTTGGCCTTCAGAAAAAACAACGGGCCGATCGGACCTTGAAGCACCTAAGGCACGGGGCCGCCTTCCTCCGGCTGGCTGTCACCTAGGCCGGCTGGCAGAAGGCGGCCGGGCCAAGAACCAAACCTTGGAGGACGCCACGATCGGGCCGAATCCAAGAAGCTGGCCCATGAAGGACCGACTTCCCGAAGGCGGCCCATGAAGGGCCGACTCCCAGAAGTAAGCGGCTGAACGCCGCCTCCAAAGACCATCACCCGTAACGGTGACGGGACAGGGCGTGGCTACAGCAAGCCCTGCCACCCCCGAATCCCAGAGAATGCATGGCTACAGTACGCCGTACGGGGCAACCATCCCCCGTCCGGCATGGCACTGTCACCATGAGAGTCATGACGCCATCCACGACGGGTCGCCAGTACGGCCCGCGGGCGGCGGGCCCCTTCAGTCAGAGAGATATCCGAAGGCGGCCCGTCCTCCCAAAGCCGGCCCAAGGCCGGGCCGGCTTCCAATAGCCGGCTTGCTCCCCCCTCGGGGCACACGCATCATTAAGCGGATAAGACATGGTAAGGCTACAGTGGGAGCCCGCAAGGTGGCGGCACTGTAGCCATGCTTACCACGGCGGAGCCCTCGTCATCAGAGGCGAGGCAACAGTAACTAGCCCCCGACAAGACCCCCTGGTAGTGGGGCCGGCCTGTCGACCAGCGAGCCGACAGCCAGCGGGACCTACCAGTCGGCGGGCCCAGAAGCCAGCGGAGAAGGCGGCGGACACAGACACTGACGTCCTGGGCCCCGCCCAGGCCGGATTACCATTGTACCCCCGGGGGGTAGGCCTATATAAACCCCCCGGGACACCCATGCAAAGGGTTGATCTCATAGAGTTCTAGACACTGCCATAGGGAGAGAAGAGAGCTAACCTTGCCCTCCTTCCTCCTCCCACCGAACAGCTCAACGAGCATCTTGTAGCCACTTGTTGATCTAGTGATCATGCGGAGACCCCGCAGAGCAGCAGTAGGGGTGTTATCTCCACGGAGAGCCCCGAAGCTGGGTAAGATTCGCCGGCGTGCATGTCTTCGCCTTATCCCGTTCCAGGAACCGGCGACGTCTTACTGGCTCCCACAATGATAAGCCATCCATTGGCATATGTCGCACCTACCACCCGACATTTGGCGCCCACCGTGGGGCCAGGTGCACCGTCGTCCGGAGACCTGCTCTGGACGGGAACCCTTTTCCTCCCCAGCGAGCGTAGCCAGCCCGGCACGCCCGATGGCACTTGCCCCTGACGCGCTGCAAAGCGTCGACGACGCCTGCGCGGCGAGCTGCCTCGCCGATCTTCTTGGCGAGGTTTGCATCTCCGACGAGCCCGCATCCGACGCGGGCACCGGCTGCCTCGAGAGGCGCCTCGTCAGCCTCCTCGACCAACTCCACGTCTCAGGAGAGCCTATCGCGGACTTGGAGTCGGTCGGCTCCACCGACCCGATGTTTGTCGACTCCAACACGGCATCGCTCGATGCTTTCCCCACCGACGTGATCGTCTTCGACGACCCTCTCCCGCGAGCTGACAGTGGCGGTAGCACCGTCACCGAGGTGCTAGTCATCAGCCACGGAGTCGCTTCCGGCGAGAACACCCACGACGCCCTGCAAGCGGTGTTGTAGGACCTGTCCGTCCCCATTCCGGCCGACGCCGATGCCGAGCCGCTTGAGGCTCGCCGCCTTGCCCTCGTCGCGGAGGGCCGGAAGATAAACACCATGTGACGCCTCACAGAAGCCCACCAGCACGAGGTCGACCGAGGCGCCTTCGGCACACCGCCTCCAGAAGGGCCAAGCTGAGTCGGCGCCATGAGGCAACGCGGCGCGGCCATTGCCAGCTTGTCGGGTGCGGACCGCCCGATCTACGCCACGCCCCTCGAGAACCTACGCGCTGCCCAGTCGATCATTGACGAGCTCAATGGACTGGGGGCTAACGAGCTCCCCTACATGATCAGACGCATCCAGCAGCTAATCGGCGCGGCCGCAGTGCGGCATGAAGCCGGCGTCCGAGATGGAAGCCCCCCTCGCCGAGAACACGGCGCGACGTCGCATACGCCGACTGCGGGAGGCGCCCGTGCGAGACAAGAGAAGGAGGCGGCTGCTAGCCGCAGCCGGACACGAATCACCATCGAGCGCGACACGGAAGACCGTCCCCGAGTCGTGGAGAGACGAGGCAACTTGCCCCCTCCTCCACCTCGCGGGGAGAGATATCCCACCCCGCCGCCTATCAAGCATCCGACTCTCAGCGGCCGACTTGGTCGCCACGAAGGAGTCGGCGAGAATGACGCCCACCACCGGATCGACCGACTCGCGCGATCCCTGAACCTGGAAGAAGAAGATGATGTCGGCCCGCCTTGTTTCGGCCCTCGCATCCGCGATGAGCCCTTCCCCAAAGGGTTCTCACTTCCGAGAGACACGCCCAAGTATAACGGCTCCGTGAAGCCGGAGGACTAGTTGATCGACTAATCCACCGCGGTTCGCATAGAAAACGGCAAGCGGCGCGTTGCCGTGAAATATGACCCTTGATGCTCCAAGGCACTGCACGTACCTGGCTCAACATCCTCAAGCCCTACAGCATCAACAGCTGGCTCGACTTCACGGAAGCCTTCATCCGCGACTTCACCAGCACTTACAAACGGGCTCCCAAGCCCCGACAGCTCTCCTTGTGCGTAGAAGGACCCAACGAGTCGACTCGCGACTACCTCACGCGTTGGGCCGATCTTCGAAACTCCTGCAAAGAGGTGCATGAGGTTCAGGCAATCGAGTACTTCACAGCCGGGTGCCGAGAGGGCACCCTCCTCAAGCACCATCTCCTCTGCGACGAGCCGACTACGCTTGACGAGCTGTTGATCATCGCGCACAAACACGCCACGGCCGACTCCTCCATGAAGACCGAGATCCGAATCGATGCCTCTGGGAAAGTGCTTGCACTGGCTCCCAAGATGCCGGCTGGAGAGTCCACCCGGCGCCCGTACCAGAACGACAATAAGCGCAAAGCTCCAATGCTGCCTTCCACTAGTCGGTAGGTGGCAATGGTCGAAGAAGAGCAGCCTGAGAGACGGCCGGCTCCCAAGAAGCAGAAGGGCGGCAGGCCGGCATTTTCCTATGATCAGACCCTCGACGCCCCCTGCAAGTTCGACAACGGAGTGAAGCCGTCCAACCATACAACCCGAAAGTGCCACTGGCTCACCCGAATCTCCAAGGGCGAAGGGTTGTTGCCGCCTCCTGCCCCCCAGCAGCCGACCACTCGGCCTGCAGTCGGAGCCGTCCATGATGAGTTCCTTGACGAGCATGCCGCCTACGTCGTCTTCACGAGCGAACCGGATGATCGGCGAAGCCGGCGCCAACAACACCAAGAAGTCAACGCGGTCGCCTCCAGTAACCCAGAGTTTATGCATTGGTCGGAGAAGCCCATCAGCTGGAGCCGGGATGACCACCCAGAGGTGATGCTGTCCCCTGGCTCCTACGGCCTTGTTCTGGATGCTATCCTAGCGACGGAGAGGCACGCCGCTCGTTTCTCCCGCATGCTGATAGACGGCGGGAGCAGTATCAACATACTGTACTGAGACATAATGGAGAAGCTCAACATCAAGCCGAAGCAACTCATGCCTAGCCGGATTGTGTTCCATGGTATCGTACCCAGCCTGTCCTGCTCACCAATCGGCAAGATCAAGATGGATGTCCTATTTGGAGACAAGGATCATTTCGCCGAGAGGCAATATGGTTCAAGGTGGTGGATTTGGAGAGCTCGTACCACGCACTACTTGGCCGACCAGCGTTGGCCAAGTTCATGGCTGTGCCCCATTATGCCTACCTCAAGATGAAGATGCCGAGTTCCAAGGGCATTATCACCATAGCCGGAGACTACAAGAAGTATTTTGAGTGTGCAGCAGCCAGTAGCCGGCTGGCCGAGTCCCTCGTAATTGCCGAAGAAAAGAAGATGCTGGACCGAGTTGGGGCCTTGGCTGGCAAGCAGCCGGTTTTGTCTCCTGACCCCAAAGAATGTGAAGCTCAAGGTTCTTTCCAGCCGGCCAAAGAGACAAAGAAGATACCCCTGGACCCAGAGCACCTAGAGAGGCACGCTGTCATAGGCACAGGCCTTGACAGCAGATAGGAAGGCAAGCTCGTCGATTTCCTCCGTGAGAATCGAGACATCTTTGGATGGTCTCCCAAAGACATGCCGGGTGTCCCGACGGATTTCGCCGAGCACAAGCTACACGTCCGATCTGACGCAAAGCCGGTCAGGCAGCCCTTGTGCCACCTGCCAGAAGAAAAGAGAAGAGTAGTCGGAGAAGAGATAGCCCGGCTTCTGGCAGCCGGCTTCATTATGGAAGTGTTCTTTCCGGAATGGCTTGCCAACCCGGAAGAAGAACAAGCAGTGGCGCATGTGTATCGATTACACCAGCCTCAACAAAGCCTGCCCCAAAGATCAATTCGCCCTGCCAAGAATTGACCAAGTGATAGACTCCACAGAAGGATGCGAGCTGTTGAGTTTCTTGGACGCCTATTCCGGCTACCACCAGATAAAGTTGAACCTGGCTGATCGCCTGAAGTCCGCCTTCATCACCCCATTCGGAGCTTTCTGCTACCTGACTATGACGTTTGGCTTGAGAAATGCCGGTGCCACCTTTCACCGTTGCATGCAGAAGTGCCTCCTCAAGCACCTCGGCAGAAATGCCCACGTCTATGTAGACGACGTTGTGGTAAAGACGGAGAAACGCAGTACCCTGCTGGAAGACCTTAAGGAGACCGTTGAGAACTTGCGCCGGTTTCAGATCAAGCTCAACCCGGAGAAATGTGTGTTCGGAGTACCAGCCGGCCAACTTCTAGGCTTCCTGGTCTCCGAACGCGGCATGGAGTGCAACCCAGTGAAGATCAAGGCCATAGAGAGAATGAAGGTCCCTACCAAGCTGCGAGACGTCCAAAAGTTCACCAGATGCCTGGCATCTTTGAACCGCTTCATGAGCCAGCTTGAAGAGAAGGCTCTCCCCCTCTATCGACTTATGAAGAAGTCGACTCACTTCGAGTGGAATGACCAAGCGGATCAAGCTTTCCACGAGTTGAAGAAGATGCTGTCCACGCCGCCAGTCTTGGCGGCCCCAACTGAGAAGGAGCCCATGCTCCTCTACATCGCCGCCACCAGCCGGGTGGTCAGCACAGTCATTGTGGTTCAGCATCCAGAAGAAGGCCGAGCTCAGCTAGTCCAGAGGCCGGTATATTATTTAAGCGAAGTATTATCCACCTCAAAGCAGAACTACCCGCACTATCAGAAAATGTGCTATGGTGTGTACTTCGCCTGCAAGAAACTCAAGCCCTACTTTCAAGAGCATCCCATCACGGTCATATGCACTGCCCTGCTCACCGAGATCATAGGCAGCCGGGATGCATCCGGCCGAGTGGCGAAATGGGCCATTGCGTTGGCCCCGTACACAATCTATTATCAGCCCCGCACCGCCATAAAGTCCCAAGCACTTGCTGACTTCCTCATCGACTGGGCCGAGACCCAGTATCTGCCGCCGGCTCCGGACTCCACTCATTGGCGGATGCACTTCGACGGATCCAAGATGCGCACCGGCTTGGGAGCCGGCATCGTCCTCACCTCTCCCAAAGGCGACAAACTCAGATACACGCTGCAAATCCACTTCGCCGCCTCTAACAATGTGGCCGAGTACGAGGCGCTCATACACGGGCTCTGGCTAGCCAAGGAACTCGGCATCTGCCGGATCCTGTGTTATGGCGACTCGGACCTAGTGGTTCAGCAATCATTCGGCGACTGGGACGCCAAGGACACAAACATGGCGAGCTACCGTTTCCTTGTCCAGCAGCTCAGCGGATATTCGAGGGGTGCGAGTTCCTTCACGTGCCACGAGCCGATAATGAGCAAGCAGATGCCCTGGCACGGATGGGCTCCACCCGACAAGCTACACCAACCGGCACGCCCTCCAACGCCTCTTCAAGCCATCTGTCAAGCCGTCTCCGGAGTCCAGTTCCATCTTTGTGCCGTCTGACCCCGACGCAGTCGGATCCGACTTCGGGGACCAGGCAGGCGGCCCGGGGACTGCGACAGCCGACTCGGGGACTTCCATAGTCGAACCCAGCCCAGGGACTGCAGTAGCCGAACCCGGCCCGGGGACTGCAGTGGCACATCAGGCGGAGGCTGACTCCAACTCCTCACAACCCAGCCCGCCCACCCTGGTTGTAGTAGCCATCTTGACAGTCGAACAAATCACGGCTCCATCATGGGCTCAGCCCATCCTCTGGTTTCTGGTAAATGGAGGACTACCAACTGAAGAGATCTCGGCCAGAAAAGTCCAACGCCAAGCCGGAGCCTACACAGTAATGAATCAAGAGCTAGTTAGGCGCATCGCTACAGGAGTCGTCCACCGCTGCGTCGAGCAAGAGAAGGGCATAGCAATCCTCGAAGACATCCACCAAGGCGAGTGTGGCCACCATGCCGCCTCCAGGGCACTCGTCGCCAAGGCCTTCCGCCATGGATTCTTCTGGCCGACTGCATTGGAGGATGCCAAGGGACTAGTCAAACACTACAAAGGATGCCAAGTCTTCGGCTCCAAGCAACACCTGCCGGCTTCTACACTCAAAACCGTTCCCATCACTTGGCCCTTTGCCGTCTGGGGACTGGACATGGTCGGACCATTCAAGATTGTCAGCGTTCTGGGAATGGGGGTCCCCAGACTTGCCTGCCTGCGGCCTGCGGCGTGGCTCAAAGGAGACCCAGCACAGCCCATCTTCATCAACACAAGCTCAAGACCCCCGCGAGGGGCCAAGCCTCGCGGGGCGAACGACAAGGAGCTTCCTCAGGCACGGTCTCGTCAGGCTGGCTCATGAGGAGGGGGAGAGTTCAAGGCGGGGTACCTCACGAGGTGCCCATGACGCAAGCCATGATGACCAAGGGCGCCAGTCGGGCGCGAGCCCGCGCAGTGTCCTCCTTTCCTCTTTGGTGCAAAGGGAGCAAGCGCAGGCGAGAGCGTCAAGCAAAGGCGTCCATTTCGGTGCAACAAGACCAAGACCAGCCTAACGGCCAGAAGGAAGTCATTGTGGATCCCAAGCCGGCGTCACCACCAGAGCCTTTGACAGGCGAGGACCAATTTTAGTGAGGATAAGTGTACCCGCTGTTCCCCTTCAAAATGGCCAATTGTTGGTGCCCTTCCCGCTTAATATTTGGGAAGAGGCCCAGGGCCTTTGCCTATAAATAGGACTAGCCACCCCCAGGGTAGAGGCATCTGGACCTGACCTAGCAATCGGGATCCTCACCAAGAAACCAATAGATAGAGCAATTGAACTCCTCCCAGCAGTTCGTCGCACCAGCCAAGAACAGACCCTCGCGAGGGTGTTCTGCCTTGTATTGTTCATCATCTGCCCAAGAGGCAATCCACCACACCACACACTGGAGTAGGGTATTACACCACAATGGTGCCCTGAACCAGTATAAATCTTGTGTCTCTTGTGCTGTTCTGTTTGGTAGTTTAGATCCTAGCGATTCGGCGAGGAGCGAGCCGGTAGAGGGTTGAATCTCCGCGCGCACCCCAGTGTTCGAACCTCAAGGGTCTGCCGGAACCCAAAATCCAACATTTGGCATGCTAGGTAGGGGGGCGCCAGGATCTACCTTCGGCCGCTCCGCGCCCCGTCGCATCGTCATCACCATGTCCGGCGACCAGGCGGGTGTGACACTTCAAAAAAAAATTGTGGTTTTTGTTTTCAGAAAGAGCCTTGTTTGGTTTGAAGAAGGTCATTTAAATCCTTCTTAAAAACCCTCTTCTAAGTTTGCCCTCAAAAAACTTTTCTTGGATTGAGTTTCTTCTAAAAAGAAAACCTTTTGGTTTTGGGATTTTATTTGGTTTTGATCCATTCTTGCTTTACCATGCCTCTTATGGTAAAACTCCCCTCAAAACCCCTCCTTCCACTTTGGAACAACCCAAACCTTCTGTCCAAACTAATAAAATCCATTTTTGGATTTTATTCCATTTATTTCTTTTCCCAAAATAATTCTGTCTTCTCTTTTGAGCCTGGCTGATTTGCAAATCAAGTACCTAAATATCTTTGATCTTTGATCTCAATTCAACTCCCCTGGATAGTCCTTGGTACCTACAACCTAGAACCATCAAGAGCTACTCTTCTTCTTTTCAAAATTTCCAAATTTCACCCTCTGCAAGTATGGACCAGATTTGTCAAATTTGGTGAAATTCATATTTCCACTTCTCCAAAAATTCCACCAAAATTCAGGGAACCCCTAGTTGCAATGAGAGACCACTCCACCAAAAATCAGCTCAAGGAAAAATCCCTATGTGCCTAGATCATTCTGTCGAACACCTGGCATGCACTATTTCTGTTCATCTTCAGTAAAATTCAGAGATTCAGTGTCGTTTCTTCGTCAGATTTCAGTCACATGTAAATTGTGCATTCGTCTCGTTGCTCGCAGCCCTCCCTCTTGTCCGGAGCACCACATGCGCGCTTGGCGCCTCCCTGGCGTAGGTGGCATCTTGGCCCGCCTGCGCCGGCGTGTCCCGCGGCGGCAGAACCACCGTAGCGGCCGACAGGGGGCAACACTGCGGCATAACGCCGTTCGGCGCCGCCCAAATCTTCTGAGAGCTCTGCGTGGCCACCTCCTTGCCAGCGCACGCATGCAGCACCGTCGCCGTGGCCTGGCACGCGCAGAGCACGTTCTGTGCCGCCGACGTGCCATGCGGCCGTTCCGTCGAGGAAAGGCCGTAACCACCCCTCCCGTGCTGAGTTGGACACTGAAATGGCACCAATGCTCCGTCTAGTCGATGCTTAAGCCCCTAAGACGGCCGTCCACCCACAGCACCGCCGTAATCGCCCGCCGGACTTATCCGTTCACGGCAACCGCCTCGGGCCGGCTATAAATAGCACCCCCGAGCTTGCTCTCGCCCCCGCACAACTCCACCACCTCACCAGACCTCGCCTAGCCACTGGAAGAGCCTCGAGGGGCCTTTCTTCCTCAACTCCGGCCACCTCCATCTGCCTCGGGCTTCGGCAACGTTCTCTTCGGTGAGAACTCCTTCGCCGCCCTACTCTCGCCCGTAGCCTCGTACCACCACTAGGAGGCTAACCCCACTTCAATTTGACCCCGCAGCTCTCTCCGGCGAGATCCACGACAACCCGAACCACCGTCCGCCGGAGCGAGGGCCGCCGTCGACACAGTGCTCGCCAGCGACCACCACCACCACCCACAGACGCGGAAGGACGTGCTGATCACGAAGGTACCGTCCGATCCCCCTGCCTCGCCGTGGATCGCCGCCGGCGACCACCGCACCTCTCGGGCACCATCGCGCCCTGTTTTCCCCGTTTGAAAATTCAAACCTGACGGGTGGAGCCCACCTGTCAGTCTCTCAGCTGTTTCTTTTAAATGAACCGTTGTCTGGACTTTTCCGTAGAACCCCCTGAGAGTTTTCTGTTTCATTACAGATGGGTCCTTGGACCAAAACTCTTATAACTTTTTAACAGAAAGAGATTTTTGAGTGATTCTTTTTCTGTTCTCTTCAAAATTTTGCCTAGTTTTTCATCAGATTTATTTGAAAAATATTTGGAGCACTTTTCTGTATACTCACAGTATTTAAGTTACGTACGTATTTTTCTTATACCGTAGATACCGGAGGAGGTGAGGGAGCTGCAAACTTCACTCAGTTAAACTCCGACTACTCCGAACCAGGCAAGCATGTTTGAACTCTTGATATGACGAGTGGTTGTTGCATGTTTGCATTTTAGTATGGTCATGGCATGTTTATGAACATTTCTTTGAATGTTATATTTCATGCACATAAGTGGAAAGTAAGTTTCGGAAAGCACTATGTTGTTGGATACATATTTGCATGGCCATGTGATGGCATGAGGATGGGTAAGATGGTAGTGTTGTGACATACCAGTCTTATGCCAGATTATTTGACCTCCGTGTCGTCATGAATCAAATCACATTCCCATTCATTTCCTTCCTGTACTACCACATGTTTTCCGAAAGGAATATGGCTTAGTAAGTTGTAAATCGTTTTCCTGGTACACACCAAACAGAGAGGCCGGGATGAGGGTTCCATGGCCCTGGATTAAAGCCCGTCATCCGGTCAGGGGGCATGGGTGTTTCCGGTTGGGACCGAGAGGGGGGCACCCCTTAGAGCGCGCGTATAGAAATTTGATCCCATGCTATTCGAGGTTGTGACCTCCCTGTCTCAATGTTTTTCTTGGACCTTGTCCAGGGTGATTCCTGGCATCGTGAGGTGAAATAGGTGTGTTAAACGGAACTAGTCCTTCGTGACTACAGAAATCCGTTGGCTGTGGTCAGTTAGTACAAACTCTGCAGAGCCTCAAATTCTTTAAATCATCTTGTACTTGTCCAAGTACGGTATTCATCTTATCTTGTCAGATATCAGCCTCAGTGACAAAACTCCGGTGAACTACATGTGTGTAAATCCGGTTAAAAGTTTATTCTTGTGGATGGACTAACCTGTTGGTTACTTTTGTTATAAAGCCCTTTCTGTGATGTCGCTCTGACGTCCGACTGTGGCATACTTGTTATTTACTTTTGTTATATAAGCCCTTTCTGTGATGTCGCTCAGACATCCGACTGTGGCATACTTGTCATTTACTTTTCTTATCAAGCCCTGTCTGTGACGTCACTCAGATGTCTGACTGTGGCATTTCTTTTACAATCCCTGTCTGTGACGTCGCTCAGATGTTCGACGGTGGCATTCCTTTTATAAGCCCTTTTTGTGATGTCGCTCAGACGTCCGACTGTGGCATTTATTTTATAAGCCCTTTCTGTGATGTCGCTTAGACGTCCAACTGTGGCATTTCTTTTATAAGCCCTTCCTGTGATGTCGCTCAGACGTCCGACTATGGCATTTCTTTTATAAGCCCTTTCTGTGACGTCGCTCAGACGTCCGACTGTGGCATTTCTTTTACAAGCCCTTTCTGTGACGTCGCTCAGACGTCCGACTGTGGTATTTCTTTTAAGCCCTTTATGTGGTGTCGCTTTGTCACATCCCTAGTTCTGGTATGCTCTGAGCTAGCTAGTCATGTGTTGCATCATGTTTATTTCCTCTTAAATTTGAAACGAGGAAAGTGAAAGCCTCAGAAATCAATTTAAAAGAAGGGCAAGAACCCTTAAAATTGCATTCATTGTTTCCAACATGCCTTCATAAATGTTTGATAATTTTGGCAAGGCTTTGATAACCAAACCAAAAATAGTGAACATTTATGTTGAATATTTTGGGCACTGAATTTAAATCATTATTGTATTTGAATCTAGAATTATATTCATAATATATGGGATATATTTTCAGATAACTTTGAAATGTTTTATGTGCTGTTGGAAAAGTCCTTCTAGCAACATAAATTATTCAGAGGATATTTGGCACTGTTTTGAATTTGTTTAAATTTAAAAACAGTGGCAAAGTAAAAAAAAGAAAACAAAACAGAAGAAATAAAACAGAGTAGAAACTTACCTGGCCTTACCTGGTAGCCCACCAGCAGCCCAGTCCACCAGAGCCGGCCCAGCCCAACCTAGCGAGGGGCAGGTTTGTCTTCAACCCTTCGCCAGGAGGACAAGTCGTGGCAGAGCGCGCGTCGCCGGTCGCCACCTCCTGCTTCGACGTGTCCTAGCCGCCCCGACCCCTCCAGCGCACCGTTGGAACGCCCCGTGTCCCCTCGCTCCTCTCCCTCACTCGCTACACCCTCTCTCCCGCCCCTGACTCTCTCCCCCGAGCTCACCCGAGAGTCACTGTCGCCGCCGCTCGTCCTTACCGTGGCCAGCAGCATCCCCACGCCGGCCAGCGCCCCCACGAGCTCCGCCGTTCCGCCCTCGTCCTCCTCGTCGTCTCACGCGGCCAGAAGGGCCCCGAGCAGCCGCCATCGTCATCGTCTTCAAGCTTCGGCTCCGGCGCCCTTCTCCGTCGATTCGGCCACTCCGGCGCGCCCCGAGCCCACTAACCATCCCTGCAGCTCCGCGGTGAGCCTTTTACCCGATTCCCCCTTCCCTCGTCATCCTTCGCGTGCTCTAGCCCCGATCCCCAACCATGACCGAAGCATCTCGCCGTCGGCCATGGCGTAGCCATGGCCACAGCCACCGCAGCTTGTTCGCGAGCCCACCTTCATGCTCAGCACGATCGCATGAACCCGTAGACACCCACAACGCCTCCCCCCGTGCTCTGTAACGCCACCCCGAGATTGTCCGAACTCCGGCCGCCGCCTTGGAGCTCGCCGTCGTTAGCTCCGGCCTCCCCACGACCCCGCACCCGCACCGTTCGATGCGCGGTAGCAAGGGCTCTCCAACGAGCCCAAGCACGGCCTCTCCCGTGCCCTGTAGCGTGTTTCCGATGGCCGCCACCGTCCCGGGCCTCACCGGCGTCGAGACGCCGGCGGGATTGACCCTGCTGACCAGGGGTTTGACCCCGTTAACTACTGACGTGTGGGCCCCTGGCCACTAACTAAACTAGGATTAATATTAGTTTAACACTAACTAATTTTAGTTAGTTAACTAACTACTGACCAGTGGACCCCACTAGTCAGGTTTGACCTGGTCCCGCCTGTTGACCTGCTGAGGTCAGCATGACCTAGTGCTGAAGCAATAAATCATTTTGTGGTTTTAAAATAAATCAGGAAATTCCAGAAAATTCCTAAAACTTCTAAAATTCATATAAATTAAACCGTAACTCCAAATGAAATAATTTATATATGAAAGATGATAAAAAAAATCCAATCTATCCATCTGTACCATTTTCATGCATGATAGAACAACTTATGGCTGCTGTTTAGGACAAATCATATGAATGGCATTTAAATAATCACATGTGGAGTTTGAATTTGCACCTAGGGTTCAAACCAACTCCATTTAACTTGCTGCTAGTTGCATTAGCTCAAATCACATCATATTGCCATGTCACACTCATGCATCATATTGTCGCATTGCATTGATTGTGTTCTTTCTTGTTTGCCGGTAATTGTTCCCTCTCGATAGACGTGTACCAGCGATGTGATCGATGACACTGATGAAGAACTATACTATCTTAAGAAGTGCCAGGCAAGAAAAACCCCCTTGTTCATTTCGATACAATCCCACTTTCTCGCTCCTGCTCTATTTTACTGCATTATGACAACAACGATACAACTATTACTTGCTGCGGTAGCTGAACCCCTTTATCCTCTGCAAGACCTGTCATTGCCACAGTAAATAGATGAAACCCACTAGCATGAGTAGGAGTTGTTTGAGCCCTGATGTGCCTACTCATTCATGCTTGTTTGTCATGCCTGCTATTGCTTAGAGTTTTGTCAGGTCTGATTCATCAGGGATGAATCGGAGGTGTGTGAACATGTCCTACCGTGTGTGAGCTAAGTGTGTGAATATGATTTGGTAAAGGTAGCGGTGAGTGGCCATGTAGGAGTACATGGTGGGTTGTCTCATTGCTGCCGTCCTCAGGAACTGAGTTCTGTGTTCGTGATCCATGAACTGTTACTACCACGCATTGGAATGCTTAAGTGCCCCTATCGACTTATTAATCAACCTGATCTCTGTCCAGGAGTTGCAACTAGTTTCTGGTGTTTGTAGGTAGTGTTAGTAGTCTACCAAGTGGCACCCGGTACAGGTGGGCTTGGGACAGACTAGGCACAGTGGCACAGTGTACCAAGTGGCACCCGGATGGTGGGCTTGGGAACCCTGCTCACATCGTTTGGGGCCGTGAGCGACACCCCGGCCAGATCTCCTTGCGGATGGAACCCGAGTAGGTGATAAACCTGGACGAGAGACTTGTGTGGTTAGTCAGGTCGTGGCCGACTCCCTCGCCCGGCTTCCGCTTGAAGGTTGCCGAGGTACATGACGTGTACAGGGCGATAAGTGGCGAGAGCGTGTGTGAAGAAGTACACCCCTGCAGGGTTATCATTATCTATTCGAATAGCCGGATTCCTCGGATATGGAAACTTGGACCCCTTGCATAGTTCATAGATAAGTGAAAGTGGATACTCTAAAACTCGCAAGATAAGCATGAGTGCTATGGATGGCGTTCTCGTTGGGAGACGGGATCAGATCCATAGTGTTGTATTGATATGGTGAATATGTGGACTCGTGTGCGCCACCTCAAAAGAGTTACTTGCAGTCGTAGTTCAGGTTAGCCACCGAGTCAAAGCTGGCTTGCTGTAGTTAAACTCCACCACCCCCTTTGTTGATAATGATGCATATGTAGTTAGATCTGATGTAAGTCTTGCTGGGTACATTTGTACTCACGTTTGCCTATTTTATGTTTTTGCAAAGAGACTTCAGTCTCGCTAGTAGTTCCACATGGACTTCGATGTTTAGCTTGTTACCTCAGCTACGATCTTGTGCCCTCGGCAGGCTCTGGTAGATAGTCAGGCTTCTCAGCCCTTTTCATTTGTAGATGTGTGTACTCAGACATGTTAAGCTTCCGCATGTGCTTTGACTTGTATGCTCTGAATGTTGGGTCATGAGACCCATGTTTGTAATATCTCGCTCCTCGGAGCCTATTGAATAAAATAGTTGAGTTGTAGAGTCATGTTGTGATGCCATGTTGTATTTGCACATATCGAGCATCTTGTGTGTATGTTATTGAAATGCTTGGTATGTGTGGGATCTGACTATCTACTTGTTTATCCTTAGTAGCCTCTCTTACCGGGAAATGTCTCCTAGTGCTTCCACTGAGCCATGGTAGCTTGCTACTGCTCCGGAATACTTAGGCTGGCCGGCATGTGTCCTTCTTTGTTCCTGTGTCTGTCCCTTCGGGGAAATGTCACGCGATGAATACCGGAGTCCTCTTAGCCCGCTACAGCCCGGTTCACCGGAGTCCTGCTAGCCTAGTGCTACAGCCTGGATTCACTCGCTGATGACCGACACGTTCGATGCTGGGTCATGGATGCATGTCCCTGTAAGTTTGTGCCACTTTGGGTTTACGACTAGCCATGTCAGCCCGGGCTCCTTATCATATGGATGCTAGCGACACTATAATATACGTGTGCCAAAAGGCGCAAACGGTCCCGGGTAAAGGTAAGGCGACACCCGTGGGAATACCTTGCGTGAGGCCGCAAAGTGATATGAGGTGTTACATGCTAGATCGATGTGGCATTGAGTCGGGGTCCTGACACGCTTAGACGCCCGACTGCGGCATGAACTTTTTTTATTTACCTTTCAAGGCGTCGCTCCAGACACCCGACTGGTTTTCAGTTATTTGTTTTACTTATCAGGTTGTGCAAAAATAATATTATTATTGGGATGAGCATCATTATTTTTGCTAATGACGCATACATGCATGCATTTGTTATATCTTAAGTCCGAACTGTCTTGCGAGTACTTTCAAAGTACTCACCTGGCTTGTTGATTTGGCCAGATGCTGACGAAGGCGATCTCATGGATGAAGAGTTCGATAGCGAGTCCGACGCCTAGAGGTGTCCCAGTCAGTCTCGTGCGACCCCAGTTTTGGTCACTGTATTATATCCGCTTCCGCTACCCAAATAAATTCATCGAGCCTCACCTCGACGCTCGATGAGCTGCCAGTTTAGGAGTCATGTTATCCACTCCACTGTGATATTCCACCACCACTTTTATCTCGAGTCAGTAGTAAGCCACCCCACACCATTGTGTCATATCCGCCATTATGTATAATTATTGGCACGCTTGTAATAAATTGTTGAGCACCTCAGCTCAACCCTGTAATATATTAATGCTACTAGCTTATTGTATCAAGGTTTTGCCTACGAGTGAGGAGGATTTTCCTCATACTGGGAATTTAAAGATCGGTTTCTCGATAAATACTTTTATTGGAAAACCGGTCGTGACAAGCTTGGTATTCAGAGCCAGGCTGACTGTAGGAAGCCACTTGGCGCGATCGCTAATCGGTTATTAGCATAATAGAGCCAATTCATATTTTTGCAAATGTAGTCATTTTTCTGACAGTGAGCATAAATTTATGATCTTACCACTCAGAATTTTTGCCTACTTTTGTAGATGGCTGACAACAACTGCGAGTCTCAGATGTTCGCCAACAAGCCTGATGGGTTCGTCAAGCTTCTCACCTTCATCGTCCAGGTCGCGATGGGGCCATCTATGCGCCCAGTCTTCACGCTCTATCAGCACAAAGTCAACGATAGTTTGACCATGCACCAGGCCGCGGTGCAATTCAAGGGAGGGCGTGTTGAGTTACGCCGCTTCCGGTACATGGGAAGAGCCATGCCTACGGAGAAGCATGCTATGCAGATGGCAGCCCGTGAGGCGATAGCTCGTCTCAGGGATGTCCTTCCTGCGATGAAGACTCGTCGTTACCGCTACCTTCCATGCCACGTGCCATACGCCTGTCACTACGTGTTCTCTTGCCCCAGAGGAGAACGAGACGAGGCTTTTGAGATGCTTATCGAGTACCTCCGGGCTCTGGAGGCAGCCTTCGACAACCTGGTGGACGCCTTCGTGGGTGCCCGCATGGACTCAGTCCATGGCTGTGCCGCCAACAGGAGGGAGCTCCTGCACACCGCTCCGCCACTGACTTTTGTCTCGTCCTCAGCATCTTATGCACCTACCACTCTCGCCACTGCTCGTCGCCTGCCTACCACCGAGGAATTCAACCAAGTCATTGCGCCCTCTCCAGTCCGCTCTGCACCACCCATTGCGCCCACTCCTGTTCGTGTTACTCCGCCTATGGCGCCCGCTCCATCTGCTCAGTGCAGCGCTTCACGTCTGGAGCCTATTAGCGAGGAGGAGGTTGAGTCCCCAGCCTCACTGCGCCTCACCCTCGGCAGGGCAAAGGAGATCGTTAACATCTTCGACTGAGTATGCTTAGACGACTTGCGATGTACTGGCTTGTACGATATGTTTATATGTACATAGGTTGTGAGAAGTAGCTTGCTTGCGCATCCTGTAGGAACTGGGAGAAGTGCACTAGCTTAAATAACATGTCGGGATATTGTACGCATATCCTGAGTGATGTATTGTATAATTACTGCTTGCTTGTAAGATATGTAATGAGTAGTCCTTCTTCGTGCGCAAACGATTTCTAGTTTCAAAATCCTGGAGCATTTAAAAAAATTTCCCCGTCTTTGTGCATTTATGGATTTTTTTCGACTCATTCCCCTTTCTTATGAGTTTCACAAAATATATCCCCAGAGTGGAAAATGTCTCGTCCTTGGACGCGCTCCATGCCAACTCCGCCAGAGGAAAATTTTGGCACACAACCAAGTAACAATTTCACACAGGGGCAGTCAAGTCAACAGGACAGTGAAACAGCACTTTCCCAAATGTGCCGCCTCTATGAGCAACGTCAGCAACAACATGAGGAAATGATGAACCAAGTCATCAATATGGGAAATCACCGTGGACAGTATCAGCAGCAATCCAAGTTATCTGAGCTATAGAAGACGTGTCCCCAAACATTTTCTCATACTGACAAACCTCTTGAGGCCGAGGACTGGCTTCGAGACATGGAGAGAAAATTAATTATTGCACAGTGTTCAGACCGTGAAAAAGTATTGTATGTACCTCATTATCTCACCGGAGCAGCTGCATCATGGTGGGAAAACTTCCTGCACATGCACCCCAACGAAAATGAAATTACCTGGGAGGATTTCAAAGAAGGTTTTCGTGGGGAGCATATTCCTAAAAGACTTATGAAGATCAAGAAGAGAGAATTTGATGACCTCAAGCAAAGGACCATGACGGTGTCAGAATACAACAGTCAGTTTACTCTGTTGTCTCGCTACGCCAATGAGGAGCGTATGACTGAAAGCAAGAAGATGGAATAATTCCTAGACGGTCTGGCGCCCGCGCTCAAGTGCCATCTGGTTGTGCACACCTTCCCAGATTTTAAAACGCTGGTGGATAGGCCATTACCTTGGAAAATGAGAGACGCAGCTTGGAGGATTTCCGCAAGAGAAAAAGGACCAGACTAATCTTGCTCGCAACCACCGAAGCAAGACAGATTTTCAGAAAGTTGGGACACACAAAACCACGACCAACGTCTCACGCCCGGTTAAGAATTTCCATGCAAGGGACAAGGAGTTCACGTATCGCCCAGGTGTTACTTGCTATGCTTGTGGAGAAGAAGGGCACTATGCCAAGCAGTGCCCCAAGCCAAGGAACTCGACCCCAAAGCCGAGCAATGGTTGAAATAATCCAGCGCCCAAGTGCAACAATTTCAACCCCAATAACAACCACATAAAGGGTCATCTAAACCACGTGACTAAAGAGAAAGCACAGAATGCCCCAGATCTCGTACTCCGTACGTTCCCTGTGAACACAATACATTCCATGGTTTTGTTTGATTCTGGAGCTTCTCACTCATTCATTTCGAGAAGTTTTGCTTTGCAAAATAATTTTTCGATGCTTCCCTTGGAAAAATCAATGATCGTCAAGTCCCCTGGGATTAAGCAAGTTACTCAGAGTTACTGCCAAGGTGTGATTATTGAGTTTGAAGGATTGAAGTTCCACGCCAACCTTATTGTGTTGGAAAATAAAGGACTGGATGTCATCTTAGGGATGGATTGGTTGACCACCAACAAAGGTTTTATTAACTGTTTCAACAGGACCGTAATTTTCACCCACCACCACGGGAAGACAATAAAAGTTTCAGCCAAAGAGAGAAAAATATCCCGGCAACCGAGATTGAACAAAGTGGATATTTCTGAATTAATCAAGGTTCCGGTGGTATGTGAATTTCCAGACGTATTTCCCGAAGAACTACCAGGCATGCCACCAGATCGAGAGATAGAATTCAGCATTGAGCTAGCACCCGGAACCGCTCCCATATACAAGAAACCATACAGAATGGCACCATCCGAGTTGGTAGAATTGAAGAAGAAAATAAAAGAATTATTGGACAAAGGATATATACGAGCCAGCTCCTCACCTTGGGGATCACCAATTTTATTTGCCAAAAAGAAGGATGGAACACTGAGATTGTGTATAGATTATCGAGCACTTAACATGGTCACAATCAAGAACAAATATCCGATGCCACGGATAAATAATTTATTTGATCAGCTCGCTCAGGCCAAGGTATTCTCAAAAATCGACTTAAGGTCGGGTTACCATCAGTTAAAAGTATGGACAGAAGATATACCCAAGACAGCCTTCACCTCCAGATACGGACTGTATGAGTTCACAGTAATGCCATTTGGACTAACAAACGCTCCCGCATATTTTGTTCACCTCATGAACAAAGTATTTATGAAATATATGGACAAGTTTGTTGTGGTATTTATCGACGATATTCTGATATACTCCAAGACACCAGAAGAGCACGCTGAACATCTCCGAATTGTACTAGGAGAACTTAGGACACATCAATTGTATGCCAAGTTCAGCAAGTGTGAATTTTGGCTAAGACAAGTAGGTTTTCTGGGCCACGTACTGACCCAAGAAGGTATTGCCGTAGACCCGGAAAAAGTCAAGGCCGTACTTGGCTGGAAATAACCAGCCAGCGTAACGGACGTGCGAAGTTTCTTGGGAATGGCAGGTTACTACCGAAGATTTAATGAGGGATTTTCCACTATAGCAAAGCCAATGACACAACTACTCAAGAAAGACAAGAAGTTTGAATGGACGGAAGCTTGCGAGAAAAGTTTCCAAGAACTGAAAAGGAAATTAACGACAGCACCAGTATTAATTTTGCCAGACATACACAAGAATTTTGAGGTGTATTGTGACGCATCCCGGAAGGGCCTCTGATGCGTGTTGATGCAAGAAGGCAAGGTAGTCGCGTATGTTTCCAGACAACTCCGCAAACATGAGGAAAATTATCCTACTCATGACCTAGAGTTAGCAGCAGTTATTCATGCACTCAAGGAATGGAGACACTTTTTACATGGAAATCGTTGTGAAATATACACGGACCATAAAAGTCACAAGTATATTTTCACACAACCAGAGCTCAATTTACGGCAATGACGCTGGTTGGAATTAGTAAAGATTATGATGTTGGAATCCACTATCATCCAGGAAAAGCGAATGTAGTGGCTGATGCTCTAAGTCGGAACCCCAGTCCGAACAATGGCAGCCTACCAAACCTGAGACCTGAATTTCAGCAGGAGTTTGCTAAACTCAACTTGATGATAGTCACCGAAGGCAGTGTGTCAAATTTAGAAATACAGCCTACCCTGATAGAAAAAGTTAAAGAGGCTCAACATGGACACCCAACATTGAAGGCATAAAATGGAAAGTGAGTTTAGGCAAGGCCTCAGAGTTTGTTATCGATGAGCAGCGAATATTGTGGTACGGGGATAGACTTTGCGTACCAAATATTAAGGACCTTAAACAGCAAATTTTAGCTGAAGGCCACACCGCTCCATATTCGATCCATCCAGGAGGAACAAAAATGTACAAGGATCTTCAGGAAACATTTTGGTGGCACGGTATGAAAAGGGACATAGCCACGTTCATCGCATGTTGTGACTCATGTCAACGCATCAAGGCCGAGCACCAGAAACTGGCCGGACTTTTACAACCAAATAAGATACCCGAGTGGAAATGGGACGAGATTGGAATGGATTTTATTGTTGGGCTACCCCGGTCACGACACGGACATGATGCCATATGGGTCATCACAGATAGACTGACGAAAGTAGCACACTTCATCCCTGTGAAGACAACCCACACCACTCAGAAGCTTGCCAGGCTTTATCTTTCTCGTATCGTCTGCCTACATGGAGTTCCAAAGACTATAATATCTGACAGGGGCACACAA
This sequence comes from Triticum timopheevii, assembly GCA_963921465.1. NCBI lineage: Eukaryota > Viridiplantae > Streptophyta > Magnoliopsida > Poales > Poaceae > Triticum > Triticum timopheevii. Next base: position 364,219,657 of record OY997262.1, read on the forward strand.
TTCATCTCCAGATTTTGGGATCACCTACAACAGGCTTTGGGAACCCAACTAGCTTTCAGTACAGCATACCACCCCCAGACTAACGGACAAACTGAACGCGTAAACCAAATTCTAGAAGACGTGCTGAGAGCATGTGTCCTCACCTATGGAACCAGTTGGGAAGAAAGCCTGCCATACGCAGAGTTCGCATGCAACAACAGCTACCAGGCCAGCCTGCAAATGGCACCATTTGAAGCCTTGTACGGACGGAGATGTCGTACCCCGCTAAATTGGTCAGAGACCGGAGATAGCCGTATATTCGGCCCAAACATGCTCAAAGAAGCCGAGGAAAAGGTCAAGCTAATCAGGGACCGACTCAAGACAGCTCAAAGCCGACAGAAGAGTTATTACGATCAGAAACATCGTGGAGTCAATTTCGAACCCGGTGAGTTTGTGTATCTACGAGTATCTCCTATGAGGGGCCTGCAACGATTCAAGATCAATGGAAAGTTATCACCAAGATTCATCGGACCATTCTGCATAGTGGCACGAAGAGGCATGGTAGCCTACCAGCTAGACTTACCCGGAGAATTATCCGATATCCACGACGTGTTCCACGTCTCACAGTTAAGCAAGTGCGTAAGCAACCCAGAGAAGCAAGTATCACATGAAAATATTGACGTGCAACCAGACCTCACCTACCGGGAGCACCCAATAAAAATACTGGAAGAGTCTGAAAGAAGGACCCGACAGAAAACCATCAAATTTTTCAGAGTTCAGTGGAGCAATCACACCGAGAATGAAGCAACTTGGGAGAGCGAGGATTTTCTTCGGACAGAGCACCCACACCTATTTAAGGATCAGCTGAAATCTCGGGGACGAGATTTTTCCTAAGGGGGTAGGTGTTGTGACACTTCAAAAAAAAATTGTGGTTTTTGTTTTCAGAAAGAGCCTTGTTTGGTTTGAAGAAGGTCATTTAAACCCTTCTTAAAAACCCTCTTCTAAGTTTGCCCTCTAAAAACCTTTTCTTGGATTGAGTTTCTTCTAAAAAGAAAACCTTTTGGTTTTGGGATTTTATTTGGTTTTGATCCATTCTTGCTTTACCATGCCTCTTGTGGTAAAACTCCCCTCAAAACCCCTCCTTCCACTTTGGAACAACCCAAACCTTCTGTCCAAACTAATAAAATCCATTTTTGGATTTTATTCCATTTATTTCTTTTCCCAAAATAATTATGTCTTCTCTTTTGAGCCTAGGTGATTTGCAAAGCAAGTACCTAAATATCTTTGATCTTTGATCTCAATTCAACTCCCCTGGATAGTCCTTGGTACCTACAACCTAGAACCATCAAGAGCTACTCTTCTTCTTTTCAAAATTTCCAAATTTCACCCTCTGCAAGTTTGGACCAGATTTGTCAAATTTGGTGAAATTCATATTTCCACTTCTCCAAAAATTCCACCAAAATTTAGGCAACCCCTAGTTGCAATGAGAGACCACTCCACCAAAAATCAGCTCAAGGAAAAATCCCTATGTGCCTAGATCATTCTGTTGAACACCTGGCATGCACTATTTCTGTTCATCTTCAGTAAAATTCAGAGATTCAGTGTCGTTTCTTTGTCAGATTTTAGTCACATGTAAACTGTGCATTTGGCTCGTTGCTCGCAGCCCTCCCTCTTGTCCGGAGCACCACACACGCGCTTGGCGCCTTCCTGGCGACGGTGGCGTCCTGGCCCGCCTGTGCCGGCGTGTCCCGCGGCGGCAGAACCACCGTAGCGGCCGACAGGGGGCAACACTGCGGCATAACACCATTCGGCACCGCCCAAACCTTCTGAGAGCTCCGCGTGGCCACCTCCTTGCCAGCGCACGCATGCAGCACCGTCGCCATGGCTTGGCACGCGCAGAGCGCGTTCTCTGCCGCCGACGTGCCGTGCGGCCGTTCCGTCGAGGAAAGGCCGTAACCACCCCTCCCGTGCTGAGTTGGACACTGAAACGGCACCAATGCTCCGTCTAGTCGATGCTCAAGCCCCTAAGCCGGCCTTCCACCCACAGCACCGCCGTAATCACCCGCTGGACTTATCTGTTCACGGCAACCGCCTCAGGCTGGCTATAAATAGCACCCCCGAGCTTGCTCTCGCCCCCGCACAACTCCACCACCGCACCAGACCCCGCCTAGCCACTTGAAGAGCCTCGAGGGGCCTTTCTTCCACAACTCCGGCCACCTCCGTCTGCCTCGAGCTCCGGCAATGTTCTCTTTGGTGAGAACTCCTCCGCCGCCCTACTCTCGCCCGTAGCCTGGTACCACCACCAGGAGGCTAACCCCACTTCAATTTGACCCCTCAGCTCTCTCCGGCGAGATCCACGACGACCCGAACCATCATCCGCCGGAGCAAGGGCCGCCGTCGACACAGTGCTCGCCGCGACCACCACCACCACCCACAGACGCGAAAGGACGTACTGATCACGAAGGTACCATCCGATCCCCCTACCTCGCCGAGGATCGCCGCCGGCGACCACCGCACCTCTCCGGCACCGTCGCGCCCTGTTTTCCCTGTTTGAAAATTCAAACCTGACGGGTGGAGCCCGCCTGTCAGTCTCTCAGCCGTTTCTTTTAAACGAACCAATTTTTGGACTTTTCCGCAGAACCCCCTGAGAGTTTTCTGTTTTATTATAGATGGGTCCTTGGACCAAAACTCTTATAACTTTTTAACAGAAAGAGATTTTTGAGTGATTCTTTTTCTGCTTTCTTGAAAATTTTGCCTAGTTTTTTACCAGATTTATTTGAAAAATATTTGGAACACTTTTCTGTACACTCACGGTATTTAAGTTACGTACGTATTATTCTTATACCGTAGATACCGGAGGAGGTGACGGAGCTGCAAACTTCACTCAGTTAAACTCCGACTACTCCGAACCAGGCAAGCATGTTTGAACTCTTGATATGATGAGTGGTTGTTGCATATTTGCATTTTAGTATGGTCATGGCATGTTTATGAACATTTCTTTGAATGTTATATTTCATGCACATAAGTGGAAATTAAGTTTCGGAAAGCACTATGTTGTTGGATACATATTTGCATGGCCATGTGATGGCATGAGGATGGGTAGGATGGTAGTGTTGTGACATACCAGTCTTATGCCAGATTATTTGACCTCCGTGTCATCATGAATCAAATCACATTCCCATTCATTTCCTTCCTATACTACCACATGTTTTCCGAAAGGAATATGGCTTAGTAAGTTGTAAATCGTTTTCCTGGTACACACCAAACAGAGAGGCCGGGATGAGGGTTCCATGGCCCTGGATTAAAGCCCTTCATCCGGTCAGGGGGCATGGGTGTTTCCGGTTGGGACCGAGAGGGGGGCACCCCTTAGAGCGCGCGTATAGAAATTTGATCCCATGCTATTCGAGGTTGTGAGCTCCCCGTCTCAAAGTTTTTCTTGGACGTTGTCCAGGGTGATTCCTGGCATCGTGAGGTGAAATGGGTGTGTACTAGTTAAAATGTGTTTCTACTGAAATACCGTAAACGGAACTAGTCCTTCGTGACTACGGAAATCCGTTGGCTGTGGTCAGTTAGTACATGTGTGTAAATCCGGTTAAAAGTTTATTCTTATGGATGGACTAACCTGTTGGTTACTTTTGTTATAAAGCCCTTCCTGTGATGTCGCTCAGACGTCCGACTGTGGCATACTTGTTATTTACTTTTGTTATATAAGCCCTTTCTGTGATGTCACTCAGACATCCGACTGTGGCATACTTGTCATTTACTTTTCTTATCAAGCCCTGTCTGTGACGTCGCTCAGATGTCCGACTGTGGCATTTCTTTTACAAGCCCTGTCTGTGACGTCGCTCAGATGTCCGACGGTGGCATTCCTTTTATAAGCCCTTTCTGTGACGTTGCTCAGACGTCCGACTGTGGCATTTCTTTTATAAGCCCTTTCTGCGATGTCGCTCAGACGTCCGACTGTGGCATTTCTTTTATAAGCCCTTTCTGTCATGTCGCTCAGACGTCCGACTGTGGCATTTCTTTTATAAGCCCTTTCTGTGATGTCGCTCAGACGTCCGACTGTGGCATTTCTTTTACAAGCCCTTTCTGTGACGTCGCTCAGACGTCCGACTGTGGTATTTCTTTTAAGCCCTTTATGTGGTGTCGCTTAGACGCCCGACTGCGGCATGAAATTTATTTATTTACCTTTTGAGGCGTCGCTGTAGACACCCAACTGGTTTTCAGTTATTTGTTTTACTTACAAGGTTGTGCAAAAATAATATTATTATTGGGATGAGCATCATTATTTTTGCTAATGACGCATACATGCATGCATTTGTTTTATCTTAAGTCCGAACTATCTTGCGAGTACTTTCAAAGTACTCACCTTGCTTGTTGATTTGGCCAGATGCTGACGAAGGCGATCTCATGGATGAAGAGTTCGATAGGGAGTCCGACGCCTAGAGGAGTCCCAGACAGTCTCGTGTGACCCCGGTTTTGGTCACTGTATTATATCCGCTTCCTCTACCCAAATAAATTCATCGAGCCTCACCTCGACGCTCGATGAGCTGCCAGTTTAGGGGTCATGTTATCCAATCCACTATGATATTCCACCACCAGTTTTATCTCGAGTCAGTAGTAAGCCACCCCACACCATTGTGTCATATCCGCCATTATGTATAATTATTGGCACGCTTGTAATAAATTGTTGAGCACCTCAACTCAACCCTGTAATATATTAATGCTACTGGCTTATTGTATCATGGTTTTGTCTACCAGTGAGGAGGATTTTCCTCATACTCGGAATTTAAAGATCGGTTTCTCGATAAATATTTTTATTGGAAAACTGGTCGTGACAGCGGGCAACCCAGATCCCTGGGCGGCTTGGCCCACCCGCGCAGAGCCGCTTGTCCCGGGCGACCCCATGCCCCAGGCAGCTCGCGGTCCGCAGAGCGCTGCGGGCCGTGGGCGACACGGACAGGCTTCGACGGCTCTAACACCGCGACACACGCGGTCGGCAGCAAGAGCCTCCAACCACACCGCAGCCACGGCGCCGTACACCCGTCGGGAGCGGGCGAACTCAAGGGCCGCACTCACGATGGCCCGAGAGCTGCTGCAGTGCAGGCTGATGGAGGGCAGCCGCGATGTGTTGCTGGAACGGGTGGCGGAGCTCCTGGGCTACGCCGCCTCGGGGGCTCACCCCTTCTGCATCGAGCTCCCGCCCCAGGCTCAGGGCGGCCCGAGCGGCGGCCCCGCGCGCACCCGCGGGACCCACGGCTACTCCAACACCAGCGAAGCTGTCGACACCGAACCGACGGCAGCGCTGACTCCGCTCCCCGCCAGCGAAGAAGGACTCGTCGCAACCCATGGCCCTAGCGGGTCGCCGCGCTACCACCCCCAAGTAGGTTCATCAGGCAGAGCTGCATGGCGCGCGGAGCCCTATGGCGCGGCCTTCGGGATAACGGCCCCAGAAGAGTACGTGCCCCACATGATGGATCAAGGGCACCCGCGCGAAGGCGAACAAGGCTCACTCCTCAGCCCGAGCTGGGGGGACGAGGTGCCAGAAGCTGAGCTCTTCTAGGAACCTAGGGACGGCCCCACCGACCACGCTGGAAGCGATAATTATCGGGTACCACTAATCCCTCAGGAGCAGGCATACGCTAATCATGGGTCTCATGAGGTGCAGGTCGCCACAGCGAGCAGCTGCCCCGGTCCAGCGGCCTCTTACCCCTTAGGAGGAGGGCGTCGGGGGCTGCAGGAGAGGGGACGAGATCCGGCATCACCACCGCGGCGTTCGGAGCAAGCCGTTCCCAGGAGGTAGGCCCTCCGCTGGGGAGGTGCCTCAGGGCCTGCCCCTGGCGGAGGACCCGTGGTCGTCGGGGGAACCGCTGGCGACCGCTCTACCCCATTGACAACGTCCTGGTTTCCAGTCGTCGTTGATGGCACTAGAGTGTGGCGCAAGGCAGGGCCCTCGTCAGGCGATATGAAGCAAGGCCGGTACCTGTGAAGAAGGCCCAGTGCCTGTGAAGCTCGCCGCCCTGTGACACTCTCACGTAATAATGAGTGGGGCTGTACACTCCCCGGAGTCTCAGGGGCGCCGGCTTCAGGCCCTGGGGCTCCCTCCCACGCCCAGTGGCAGCACTTAGCTCTGCGCTGGTGAGAAGACGTCCAAGACTAGACTAGGTGCCGGACGCGGCCTTTTTCTCCTTTCATTGCTTTTCTCTTGGCTGTTGCTTTCCCCCGCTGGATTTAAGTTGGACTCGAATTTGAGATTTGTGTGTGTTTGGGGAAGGGGTGCTTAGTCTCGTTCGAGCAATCTCTCACATTTCGGTTACGACCTCACCTCAGCTGCCTCCCGTCGCGAGCCCCTCGCGAGCCGGGTCTGGCCTAGCTTGCATGCAGCCCAGACTGCCGCTGACGTACCCTCTCAGGAGGTTTTTCACTGCAGATCCCACGGATTCAATCAGGAGGCATGCGGGGCGCCACGGCCTCCAATGAGTTATCTCGAGGCCCACTTGAGGCAAAGGTAAACTAGTCAGTAGGCTCGTCACATAGCCAACCGCTTGGCACGGGCATGTGAGCGGAGTAGCATTCTCTAGTACGCTGAACATAAGTTTTACATGAGGTGCCCCCCTCCCCAAAATGCTCTTACAACTATCGGGACAAAAGCCGAGTTCTATTCATGCAGGATAAAGAAACAGGAACAACGCGCTGTCAGTCAGACAAATCCCCCAATGCATCCTCAAGAGTGCCGCCCGAGCTGTCGTTGGCGCCGCTGGCCTCGCCATCGCCCTCCGCATTGCCGCCAGCGGCATCAGGGCCATTCACCACGCCGCCCTCGTCGGCGGCCACAATCACGCCATCGTTGTCTGAAGCGAAGGCCCTGACAAGGGCATCCACGTTGTCTTCCACCCAATACGCCAGGTCGTCTCGAACGGCCTGGGGGACTGGGGCGATGGCAGCGTCAAAATCAAAATGAGGATCCATGTTCCGGAGATGGCTGAAGACGCGGGAAAAGGCGCGCCCGAGCAGGGCCTGGCTCCTCTCCTCCACCAACCTGTTGGCGCGAACCGACCGCGCCTCCAGCTGCGTCACGATGTCGGTGAAGAACTGAAGGTTGCCAGCGTAGTTAATGGCACGCGGCTCGCCGACAGCCGCCTCGCAGATGTTACCCAAGGCCGTTGTCGGTGTCAAAACCGGCGGATCTCGGGTAGGGGGTCCCGAATTGTGCGTCTAGGCGGATGGTAACAGGAGACAAGGGACACGGTGTTTTTACCCAGGTTCGGGCCCTCTCGATGGAGGTAAAACCCTACTCCTGCTTGATTGATATTGATGATATGGGTAGTACAAGAGTGGATCTACCACGAGAGATCAAGGAGGCTAAAACCCTAGAAGCTAGCCTATGGTATGATTGTTGTAATGGTTGTGTGTCCTACGGACTAAAACCCTCCGGTTTATATAGACACCAGAGAGGGCTAGGGTTACATAGAGTCGGTTACAATGGTAGGAGATCTACATATCCATATTGCCAAGCTTGCCTTCCACGCCAAGGAAAGTCCCATCCGGACACGGGACGAAGTATTCAATCTTGTATCTTCATAGTCTTGGAGTCCGGCCGACGATGATAGTCCGGCTGTCCGGACACCCCCTAGTCCAGGACTCCCTCAGTAGCCCCCGAACCAGGCTTCAATGGCGATAAGTCCAGCGCGTATATAGTCTTCGGCGTTGCAAGGCGCGTTCTCCTCCCGATTCCATGTGCTTCCTGAATAGTGTCCGGCTCCCTTACAAATGTTGCGCTCCTTGGCTTCCACGCCCAATAATGGCCTTCTTCCACGCGTCGCACGAATGCGAAAGGCCAGGGTATCTTTTATGTTTTACCCCCTAGCTGCACAAATAACCTGCCTATAAGAGAGGCAAGGATCCAGATCCAAACCACACCATCTTCCTTCCGCGAGTACTCATCGGAGCGCCTCCGACCAAAAATCCATTCGATCATGGACCGTCGACGCGGCTCCTCCTCTCGCGCTCCCAGCCCTCTGCCAGGAGATTGGAGGAAATGTTCTGTCCCACACAACGAGCTGGTGACGCTCCAAGCGGAGGGATATCTTCCTCCGGCCTTTATGGTCCCGGTTCGAGCCGGGCTGGCCACCTACAAAGGTGGGAAGCAAGCGGAGGCCACCCCAAGTCCCAATAAAGTGGAGCGGGTATGCTTCGTCCCCTATCTGATAAGGGGGCTCGGATTTCCTGTACATCCGTTCCTCCGCGGGCTCCTGGAGTTCTACGGACTCCAGCTACATCACCTCACGCCCACCTCTATTCTGCATATCGCGGGTTTTGTAGCTCTTTGCGAGCTATTCCTGGGCATCGAGCCCCATTTCACACTGTGGAAGAGGTTATTTTGCCTCGTACCCCGTTCTCACAAGGGGTCCATATATCAAGTGGGCGGTGCCGAAATATGGCTCATCGCCGGGACCGGATATCCATCCGGGACCCCTAAGAAGGCGTCCAACGACTGGCCTTCAAAATGGTTTTATATAGAAGACGCTCCGCTGTCAGACCCTGTTCGGATTGGCCTCCCGGAGTTCAGCAATGCTCCTCTGAAGAAACGCCTGAGTTGGCGTCCGCGGAGCCCCCAGCTGGAGGAGGACAAGAGCGTCCATTATTTGATGGGCCGGATAAGGTTACTGGCCCATTCCGAACTGACCATGATTGGAGTCATGGCCACGTGCATCATGCGGGGGGTGCAGCCGCTGCAATACAGGGGCCACCCCATGTGGGATATCAACGGAGAGAATGATGCCACTCATCATGACCGCCAAGGGCCGGGATCAGCCGAAGATCTGGTGAAGATTCTGTCCGGCCTGTACAAGGGAGAGAAGGAGGACTTTCTCCAGACGAGCCCATTGAATGGGTTCTCCATGAACAACCCTCGAAGCTGGGTAAGCGGACGTTCATTTATCCGACCCACGCTTTCAAAGTTAAGTACCTTACTTTATGGTTTTGACGCAGGATCTGCGCCGAACTGTGGAGAGCATACATAGCCCGGCTCCACAGCCCGAGGATCCAGAAAGATCCCTTGATCCGTCCTCGGAAGAGGATCCGGACATAAAGGTGGACCTATTGACGGTGTGTTTCACCAGCTCAGCATGGATAACGCTTTAGTCGCCATTACGGCTGACTACCCCGGCCTATCTCCGGCTCCCCAGGTGATTGTGACCGAAGTCCTGACACTATTATTTTCGTCCTTGCGCATTTCTGACCACCGTATACAATGGCGTCTCGCAGGAGGTACCTTCAAGGCAGGAAGCCGAACCTGCGGCGGCTGGCAAACAAGGGTCAGTCCGGCCCAGCAGGCGGAAGAGGAGTGCGGCGCGGATCGAAACGTCGCTGCAACGGTATAGCTCGCAGTTGTATTTTAGGACGAAGTCCCTAGTAAGTGTTTGAATGCTCATGACCTTTGCAGGAGAAAGAGTGCCCGCCGGACTGCGGGCGGAGAGGTTGCCAACCCAGCCTCTGCCAGCCAGGCTCCAACACTTGGTCTGGAGGGGGGAGGCGAGCGCAAGGCGCGAGCCGGGTACTCCTCCAACGGAGGACGCCGACAGACTGTCCGCCACCAAGTCTGAGGTGGAGAGCGCCATGAACCATAGGCGTCGCCGGACAGTTTTACGTGATGCGTGCTTCTCCCCTGAGGCGTTGAATGCCTTTAACACGGGGGATGCGCACCTCCGTGCTGCTCAAGATGGTTTGATCAGAGCCACGGAACAGTATGTAAACGACATACGGGTAAGAGATTTTAATAGCTGTGTATGCCAGTAGCCCCCGAGACTTAAAGTAGTTAGAGTAACTGACTTAAGGATCATTTGGTATGCAGGATCTTACAGAGAAGAATACCCAGTTGTCCCAGGAGCTAGAAGAGTGCAAGGCCCAACTCGAGGCCGCACTAGCTGCCGCAGGAGGAAACACAGAGACCCCTCCTGGTAACACATTTTTTTTAAAAAGATAATCGGTGTGCGGCGTGCGTGTAAGTCTGACAATGACATTGCAGGTGTTGCCGGACTAGATCCGGACAAGCAACAACTACTGCGCCAGCTGAAGGCCGGCGAGAGGGTGCTGACGAAGGTGCAGCAGGAAAGGAACAAACTCCAGGATGCCCACGCCCAGCTTTGAGAGGAGCTGAAAGTTGTCGGGCCGAGCTGTCTGGCTCCGTGAAGGAGAATCAGCGGCTTCGTCGCGGCATCTATAGTAAGTGCTTGAGCGAACTCCTTTGAAAAGAAGAGTTCGGCGAGGAAGTCAATTGACAGAAATATGTCTGTAGGTGTGCTCACAGGTCGCCCTGCAGAGGAGATGCCTGTATCAACGGGTGATCAACTTCCCGAGCTAGTGCAACTGTTCGAACGAGTTCGGCATGCGATGAGCAGCGTCGTCCAGGCTTTATGGCCGTCCCTCTCTCTACCCGAGGGCCTTGTAGAGCTTGCGGAGAAGCTTCAGGGAGCACGACAGCGCTACCGTTTATGGAAGATATCGGCCTGCCGCCAAGGTGCCAGGGAGGCCTGGGCCATGGTGAAGACGCGGTACAAGAAGGCGGATCCCAACCACATGGCCGAGGTCGGACCTGTGGGGCCCGATGGGAAGGAGATCCCTGTTAGTTTAGTGTACGGCCAAGTAGAGTTGGCCGCTAAGTACTCCCAACGGGACTATAAATTAGATAGCCTGTTAGACAGGATTGAGGAGGAATACAGTGAGTAAATTTAATAATGTATTGTAAAATGACATGTAAAATGCCTTCTAGCCGGATTGTAGATCGTTTGTCTTTGCCGACCTTTTCGCTTCAACCTCGGGACCCTAGAGTCCGGAGTGTGTCCGAATACCTTCTCGGTTAAGAAACAACTGGGGCATGCATGGAGACCAGGCGTAGGAGTCATTAGTGCTTTATCAGACAAGTGCCCAACTAGTTATGTTATATTACATGGTTAGTAAGAAACATCTTCCAGGGAGAATAGTTCCGTTAAGGGTTCCTTTCCCTGGGAGGCATGCCCTAAAGTGCATGTCCGGACTGCGAAAATAGCAGGAAAACATCTGGGGGCCGATAAATAAATAGGTAAAAAATCATCTTTCAAGTCACCGACCGAATATTCCCTTAAGAACGCTAGCTTTTGGCTTCACCCAATCTGAGGTACAATCGCAGAGGTGCTCCCTTTACCTCCTAGCCGAACAATTGGGAACGTAGGGGTAAGCACAGGAGCGAGGCAACCCAGCTTGGCCAAAACTTAAGTCATATCGATGCATATAGTGGTGAATAAAAGGTACATGTGGAAGTTTGACACATGTGCTGGGCATGAAGCCCTTATAAGTAAGCTTCTGGTAAAGAAGCCCCCAGGTATAATGAGTGCGGATAGCGCATCAAGTGTGTGCGAACAATGCGCAAGTAGGCCGTTAAGGGCTTTTATGAAAAGGGTGAGAGAAAAAAGAGAAACGAAAGACAGCTGAAGTGTAAAAATTTGGACGGGGGAAGGAGACGAACTCTTAGTCCGGCGCTAGGTGTAGAATCTTCGGAGGCGGGCTGTGTTCCATGGGTTTGGCTTGAGTAGGTTGTCCAACGCATTTCGCAGACGGTACGCTCCGCCGGTCAGGACTTGATCGATGATGAAGGGTTCCTCCCATTTGGGCTTGAGCTTGTCCTTCTTGTCCGGCAGGCGTAGAACTAGTTCGCCAACATTGTATGTCTTAGCCCGTACTTCTCTGCTTTGATATCTTCGAGCCTGCTGCTGATAGTATGCGGAACGAGCCTTGGCTACGTCGCGTTCTTCCTCCAATGTGTCCAAGCTATCCTGCCGATCCAGCTTGGCTTCTCTTTCTTCGTACATGCGCACTCGAGGTGAGTCATGAATGATGTCGCAGGGCAAAACTGCCTCTGCGCCGTATACCATAAAAAAATGGTGTCAATCCGGTGGTACGGTTGGGCGTTGTCCGCAGCCCCCAGAGTACGGAGTCGAGCTCGTCTACCCAGTGCGTGTCAGATTTCGTAAGGGACCGCACTAGTCTGGGTTTGATGCCGCTCATTATTAGACCATTTGCTTGTTCCACTTGTCCGTTGGTTTGAGGATGATAGACTGAAGCGTAATCGAGCTTGATGCCCATATTTTTGCACCATGATTTAACCTCGTCGGCCGTGAAGTTCGTGCCGTTATCGGTAATGATGCTATGGGGGACACCATAACGGTGTACTACCCCGGATATGAAGTCTATCACTGGTCCGGACTCTGCCGTTTTAACTGGATTGGCCTCTATCCACTTGGTGAATTTGTCCACCATGACCAATAAGTACCTTTGCTTATGGGTTCCCCCTTTAAGGGGTCCAACCATGTCAAGCCCCCAGACCGCGAACGGCCAGGTAATGGTTATAGTCTTGAGGGCGGTGGATGGCATATGGCTCTGATTAGCAAAGAGCTGGCAACCGACGCATCTTTGGACTAAGTCCTGAGCGTCTGCCCGGGCCGTCGGCCAATAAAATCCTGTACGAAATACCTTGCCTACCAGGGCCCGGGCTGCGGCGTGGTGTCCGCCTAGTCCGGCATGAATTTCAGCCAGAAGGTTCCGCCCTTCCTCTTCGGAGATACACCTTTGAAGGACTCCGGTTGTGCTTTTCTTGTAAAGTTCCCCCTCATGGACCTTGTAGGCTTTAGACCGCCGGACTATGCGGCGAGCCTCGTTTTGGTCTTTGGGAAGCTCCTGCCTAATCAGGTAGGCTAGGAATGGTTTACTGCCATTATTTCGTGGGCTGAAGGCGTTATTTCATCGGTTGAATCGCCGATTATGTCAGATTGTTCTGTGTTGGGTGGTGCGGTTGCTTCCGGGTTGTTATTTCCGGACTCCTCTTCCCATAGTACGGATGGCTTAAAGAGCCGTTCTAGGATGATGTTTGGAGGGACAGCGTCGCGTTTCGCACCGATGCATGCCAATACGTCGGCTGCTTGGTTATTATCCCGGGCTTCGTGGTGGAATTCAAGTCCTTCAAACCGGGCTGACATTTTTAGGATAGCGTTACGATAGGCTGCCATCTTTGGATCCCTAGCGTCAAAGTCTCCATTTGCTTGGGATATTGCGAGGTTTGAATCGCCGCGCACCTCTAGGCGTTTAATGCCCATGGAGATTGCCATCCAGAGGCCATGTAGGAGGGCCTCATATTCGGCTGCGTTGTTGGAGTCCGTGTACATTATCTGCAGTACATATTGGACTGTATCCCTGGTTGGGGACGTCAATACGATGCCAGCCCCCAAGCCGGCCAACATTTTGGAGCCGTCAAAATGCATAGTCCAATTGGAGTATGCGCCGTACTCTTTAGGTAGTTCGGCTTCAGTCCATTCAGCGACAAAGTCAGCCAAGACCTATGACTTTATTGCTCGCCTAGGTTTGTAAGTTATATCAAATGGTAAGAGCTCAATGGCCCATTTTGCAATCCTGCCCGTCGCGTCGCTGTTGTTTATAATGTCGTTGAGGGGTACTTCGGAGGCCACTGTTATCGAACACTCTTGAAAGTAGTGTCGAAGCTTCCGGGATGCTATGAACACCGCATACGCTATCTTTTGATAGTGCGGGTAACAGGACTTGCAGGGAGTTAAGACAGTAGATACGTAGTACACTGGTTTCTGGAGAGGGAATTTATGCCCTTCCATTTCTCGTTCGACGACGAGTACCGCGCTTACAACTTGATGTGTTGCCCCGATGTATAACAACATTGGTTCGCCCAGGTTAGGCGCAGCCAGGACCGGATTTGTTGCCAATATGGCTTTTATTTCTTCGAGTCCGGCAGTGGCAGCATCCGTCCACTCAATGTGTTTGGTGCGCCTGAGGAGGCGATAGAGGGGCAATGCCTTCTCTCCCAAACGGGTGATAAAGCGGCTTAGAGCCGCTACGCATCCAGTTAATTTTTGTATTTGTTTGAGGTCTTTTGGAATATCCAACTATGACAGAGCTCGGATCTTGGCTGGGTTTGCCTCAATTCCTCTACCGGATACAATGAAGCCTAGGAGCTTTCCGGCTGGTACGCCGAAAACACATTTTTCCGGATTCAGCTTAATGTCATATGCTCGGCGGTTGTCGAATGTGAGCCTCAAATCGTCTACTAGAGTCTCGATGTGTTTGGTTTTGACGACTACGTCGTCTACGTATGCCTCTACTATTTTGCCGATCTGGGTAGCCAGACATGTCTGAATCATGCGCTGATATGTTGCACCGGCATTTTTGAGTCCGAAGGGCATCGTGTTGAAGCAGAATGGTCCGTATGGAGTAATGAATGCCGTTGAGGCTTGGTCTACTTCTGCCATCTTGATTTGATGGTAGCCGGAGTATGCGTCAAGGAAGCACAATGAATCGTGCCCTGTTGGTAGCATCGATTATTTGGTCGATGCGGGGGAGGGGGAAGGGATCCTTTGGGCAGGCCTTGTTAAGGTCTTTAAAATCGACACACAGGCGCCAGGATTTGTCCTTCTTTGGTACCATTACCAGGTTTGCTAGCCAGTCCGGATGTTTAATGTCTCTGATGAATCCGGCTTCTAGTAGTTTGGCTAGCTCTTCTCCCATTGCCTGTCTTTTGGGTTCGGAAAATCGCCGAAGAGTCTGTTTGACTGGCTTGAATCCTTTTAAGATGTTTAGGCTGTGTTCTGCCAATCTACGTGGGATTCCTGGCATATCTGAAGGGTTCCAGGCAAAGATGTCCCAATTTTTCCGAAGGAATTCTCGCAATGCGGCATCTACTTCAGGGTTTAACTATGCCCCGATGGAGGCCGTCTTTGTTGGGTCCGTTGGATGGACCTGGAATTTGACTATTTCATCTGCTGGTTTAAAGGAGGTGGACTTGGATCTCTTATCAAGTATCACATCGTCCTTGTTCACCATAGAGCACAGCGCAGTGAGTTCTTCTGCCGCTAGGGCTTCGGATAGTGCCTCCAGGGCTAGTGCGGCTGTCTTGTTTTCGGCGCGAAGTGCTACGTCCAGATCACTAGCGAGAGTGATTATTCCGCCGGGCCCAGGCATCTTAAGCTTCATGTACCCGTAATGTGGTATGGCTTGAAAAATTGTGAATGCCTCTCGTCCCAGTATAGCGTGATATCCGCTGCTGAACGGGGCCACTTGAAACGTGACCTCTTCGGACCTGTAAATGTCCGGCGAGCCGAACACCACATCAAGTGTGATTTTTCTAGTGCAGCGCGCTTCCCGGCTAGGGATTATTCCTCTAAAGGTTGTGCTACTTCGCTCAATGCGGCTCCAGTCTATTTCCATTTTTTGAAGAGTTTCCTCGTAGATGAGGTTTAGTCCGCTGCCGCCATCCATGAGTACCTTGGTGAGACGAAAGCCGTCCACTATTGGACTGAGGACCAATGCGGCTGGTGCTCGGGCTGTTTGAAATTTAGGTTCGTCGCTGGCGTTGAGGGTGATGGCCGTGTCGCTCCATGGATTTGTTGTTGCTACTTGGTAGACTTCGGCGAGGCTGCGGATTGTTCATTTTCGCATATTATTTGATGCGAAAGTCTCGAAGACTATTGACACCGTACTGGTACTATTGGAGTGGTTTTCCGGGGCTAGAAGCTCCTCGCCACTTTTGGCTACCTGCCGCAATATCCAACATGCTCGAAGGCTATGTGTTGGGGTGGCCCCTTCTGTGTTGTGAATTTTAAAGGGTCCGCTAAGCCATCCCTCCAGTACGGTTCCATGCCCTTTACGGGGTTTTTGCTTTTTGGTTTTTGTACCTGGTGTCTGAGTGTGATGCACCCTTTTGTAATGGACTAGGGTTGTATTCGGGGCCGGATTGTCCCAGAACTTAGTTTCAGTTTTCCTGAAACTCTCCATCGCACAGTACTTTCGTACTATGGACGCCAGGTCAGCGAAACATGTAATTTCACGGCGACTGACGGCGTTCAGGATTCCCTCGTCCGTGCAATTATTGCAAAAAATTGAAATTGCGTTTTCCTCTCGGCAGTCCTTTATCCTGTCCATAACCAGGAGGAATCTGGCCCAGTAATGATGTACTGTTTTAGCGGGCTCTTGCCGGATTTGAGATAGATCGCTTATGTCTAGGTGGGTGGGTGGAATTGAATCCGAAATCCTACCCATCTCGGGGCTCAAGGGCCGAGAGGCTTCCAAATTTGGAAGCTTGGATTGTTGGACGTTGTCCAACAAGTCCGGTCTGATGCCTGACTTTAGGTTCAGTGCTTGATCGAAGTCCGCCCCCCTGCGGGAATCTGGCATGGAGGGTTCGGAAGCCCAGACATGACTAGTTTTCAATACAGGTGAAGAGTCGCCGCGTTGTTCCTCTACCACCGCGACGTGGTGGGTAACCTGGGGAGAGTTAATCTCTCTCATATCGGTTTTAAGCCCAATCTGATCGTAGTCTGTAGCGACTCCCAGCGCGGCGATGCGATCCAAAAGCTCGTTTACGGACGAGAGCTCTATTAGATCCAACTGCTCGGCGAATTCCGAGTTTACGTGAAGATTGCTTTCGATGACCCGAGAGGTCATCATCGAAGTGGTGGCCGAACAGGCGGTCATGAGAAAACCACCCAGCCGGATAGTTTGGCCGGCAGCCAAGGCTCCTTTGGCGAAGATACCGTCCTTAAAACGGGAAGAGGCATCCTTCCTATCGGTGACGGCACAGTGGAACTCTCAATGAAAGCACCAATGTCGGTGTCAAAACCGGCGGAAATCGGGTAGGGGGTCCCGAACTGTGCGTCTAGGTGGATGGTAACAGGAGACAAGGGACACGGTGTTTTTACCCAGGTTCGGGCCCTCTCGATGGAGGTAAAACCCTACTCCTGCTTGATTGATATTGATGATATGGGTAGTACAAGAGTGGATCTACCACGAGATCAAGGAGGCTAAAACCCAAGAAGCTAGCCTATGGTATGATTGTTGTAATGGTTGTGTGTCCTATGGACTAAAACCCTCCGGTTTATAAAGACACGGGAGAGGGCTAGGGTTACACAGAGTCGGTTACAATGGTAGGAGATCTACATATCCGTATTGCCAAGCTTGCCTTCCACGCCAAGGAAAGTCCCTTCCGGACACGGGACGAAGTCTTCAATCTTGTATCTTCATAGTCTTGGAGTCCGGCCGACGATGATAGTCCGGCTGTCCGGACACCCCCTAGTCCAGGACTCCCTCAGCCGTGTTGGCCCTCTCTCGAAGCGTGGTGAGCATGGGGGCGTGCTCATGCTCCAAGAGCTGCTGCTGATGCATCTCGTCCGCGTTTTGGCGAGTGACGGTCTCAGCCTCAACCACCTGTTGGCGAAGAAGAAGCACCTCGGCATGGGAAGTAGCTGACTCCCCCTGCGCCGCCTCAAGTGCGACCCGCAAGGCATCGACCCGCCGCATTGCTTCCTCCAGTTTGGCCCTAAGGGCGTTGGTCCTACCTTCAGCCTCGGTCCGGACCAAGTCCAGCCACTCCTTGAACTCGCACTCGAGGTTGAGGCGCGCCGTCACCACCCGACGTCCGACCTCCTCCGAGACATGGGTCTCCCGCGCAGCGACATCATCCTCTGCCCGCGTCACCAAGCGCTCCCTCGTCTCCAGGCGCTCGTGCTTGCGCGTGCGTTCGGCGGCTTCCAGCAACAGCGCCTCCTCACGCTTCTGGAGCTCCACAAGGTCGCTGGAGACCACCCTCATCGACGCAAGGGCCGCCTCATGCAACTCAACCTGCTCCTCCAGTGAGCGGCACCAGGCCAGAAGTTCCCACGCCCGCTCCTCCGTGGCCTCTCGTCGTCGGTCAGCTTCCTGGGCATCTTCGACGGCCTGGGAACGGGCCTCCCGAGAGGCCACCAATGACGCCCTGGCCTCCTCGTCGTCGAGGTCGCGCTGGCGGCGCGCGAGGGCGGCAGCTGCCACCAGCTCGCGCCTCACTGCCACCAGGAGCAGGCCCTCGGCCTCAAGACGTGCATCCTCATCAGCAAGCTCTTCGCCAAGCAAGTTCACCGCGTCAGCCACCCTCCGGAGAAACCCTTGGCGAAGGGCGCGACACTCCCGGGCGCGCTCGAGTACGTCTTCCACACCACCATCCGTCCCAAGCGAGCGTCGTGGGGCGCGGATCAGCACTCCCCCCTCGGGCAGGGGGTTGGGGGTTGGCGCCCTTGAGATGGTCGGGCGTGCCCTGCCAGAAGCCCGACCTGAAGCCAGCCCATCCCTGGGTGAAGAGCGCATGGAGTACCTCAACCAATCACGGTCCACCACCAGGCGAGAGGCCCACGGCAGGCTGGCTATGCCACGAGAAGGCCTGCAAAGGAAGACCGTGGGGAGCGCAGGGCCGCGTTGCGCTTCGGGATGACCCGTCTGCTCGGAATGATCGAAGACGACGTAGGAGGTGGAGGCGAGGGGGACGGCTCCTCATCCACCCCCGTGAGCTCGGAAGGAAGGGCCCTGCGGGGCAAGGATCAGAACAAGCAACGGAAGGGTCAGGAACAGGGAAGGGAGAAGGCTTACTCGTCGATGGCATAGTACTTCCTACGCTTCAGCAGGCGACAAGGGTAGTCATCGCCCAGGGCCTCCCTCCTCTTCCGTAGGGCCTCAAAGTCCACTCGGAATCGACCCAAGAGTTGAGCACTGGGGTCAGCCTGCGACGAAGAGGTAGCTCCGAGGCGATTCACGTCGGGGGCGTCAGCCTAGGGCGTGGTGCTGGTCGCCTCACCCAGAAGAGCAGCTGGGGCCTCAGGGGCCTCAGCTGCAGGCACCGCGGGCGGCCGCTCGCCACCCTCAGCTGCGGCAGTGCGGGCCTCGGGGGCCGCTCCCTCATGAGCGCCGCCCAGTGTTGTCGCCTCAGCGGAAGCACCCTCGGCCTCCGGAGGCTCATTCCTCCCTGCCTCGCCACCTGAGGAAGAACCGCCCTGGACGGCTGCGAGGGCGACCACCATCACTGGGTTCTCGCGAGGCCCCTGGAGGTCAGCAGGTCGCGGCCCCCATTCGTCGAAGATGGGCGTCTGCCTCGCGAAGTCACCCCTGTTCGAGCAAAGGTACAACAAGGCCCCCCCTTGGCGAATGCTGCCGGGGGAAGGATCCCCAGTCAAGACTAAGAGCACCTTCCTCAGCGCTTCAGGTATCAGGTCCTCTTCCTGGAGCCGCATACGGTCCCCACGACCGCTGAAGGCCCACATTCGATGAGAATGGCACTGGAGGGGGGCGACGCGGCGTAGCAAGAACTCCTTCACCACCTTGGGCGCTGTCACGCCAAGCTCCCTCAAGAACTCGAAGCGACGCCAGACGAAGGCGGGCCGGGGGCTCGCGAGCGTCTGCTGGCCCCAGCCTGAGTTGGGGGCAGCAGGCGAAGATGGCTCCGTTTGCAGGGGGCTGGGCTCCCCTATGTCCACATACAGCCACCGCTCGTGAAACCCAGGCGCGGGCGGAGGAAGACTGAAGTCAATTCCAGAAGCCGCTGTCTCAGGCGCAGCAATGAAGCTCACGCACCCCGAGCATTGGGTGGGGTCGACAAGGCGCAGAGAGAAGAAGTGGCGCAGCAAGGCAACCGAAGGAAGGATGCCCATCATTGCCTCGCAAACGAAGGCAAATACCGCGAGAAGGGTGATGGACTCAGGACCCAGGTACATCATATGGATCTGATAATGGGAAAGCACGGCGTTGAAGAAATCAGAGAACGGGGGAACTAGTCCCGCCCACAGGGCGTCGGCAAAATACCGGACCTCGGTGGGAATCCTGTCAACAGAGAAGCGAGACGCGGGCCAGGCCGTCGTCCTCCCGCACTCATTGAAGATGGTGGCCAGGGTTGGGCTGACCTTGCCCGGGCCTTCTTGATTGATTATGATCGGCCAATCAACGGCGGGGGCCGCTGTCGATGACGAGCGAGGCAGCGGCACGAGCTTCTTCCCTTTTCCCTTCCTCGGCGGAGCCATGACGTCAAGAAAGGGAGGGGGAAGGTGCGAGATTGGATTGGATGCGGAAGCAGGAGTTCGAGAGAATAAAGGAAAGGGAGCGCTCAAGCAGCAGAAAGGGGAGCGGCTGTGTACGGCAGCGTGTCCACCTAGCAAGGCACAAAATAAGGAGGCATGGGGGAACAGTGCCGCCCACGTCCAATCAACCGCCACGCAGTGCCCAAGGCCGTAGGCTGTTACGGCCCGCGACGCTTCGCACTTGCCCTTTCGCCTCTCTGCGCGGCCAAGTTCGGGCGCGCCATGGGCCCGGGGGCTACTGTCGGCGTTCTGGGAAAGAAGGTCCCCAAACTTGCCTGGCTGCGGCCTGCAGGGTGGCTCAAAGGAGGCCCAGCATAGCCCATCTTCATCAACACAAGCTCAAGACCCCCGCGAGGGTCCAAGCCTCGCGGGGCGGACGACAAGGAGCTTCCTCAGGCATGGTCTCGTCAGGCTGGCTCACGAGGAGGGGGAGAGTTCAAGGCGGGGTATCTCGCGTACCAAGGGCGCCAGTTGGGCGCCAGCCCGCGCAGTCTCCTCCTTTCCTCTTTGGTGCAAAGGGAGCAAGCGCAGGCGAGAGCGTCAAGCAAAGGCGTCCATTTTGGTGCAACAAGACCAAGACCAGCCCAATGGCCGGAAGGAAGTCATTGTGGAGCCCAAGCCGGCGTCACCACCAGAGCCTTTGACAGGCGAGGACCAACTTTAGTCAGGATAAGCGTACCCACTGTTCCCCTTCAAAATGGCCAATTGTTGGCGCCCTTCCCGTTCAATATTTGGGATGAGGCCCAGGGCCTTTGCCTATAAATAGGACTAGCCAACCACAGGGTAGAGGCATCTGGACCTGACCTAGCAATCGGGATCCTCACCAAGAAACCAGTAGATAGAGCGATTGAACTCCTCCCAGCAGTTTGTCGCACCAGCCAAGAACAGACCCTCGCGAGGCTGTTCTGCCTTGTATTTTTCATCATCCGCCCAAGAAGCAATCCACCACACCACACTGGAGTAGGGTATCACACCACAATGGTGGCCTGAACCAGTATAAATCTTGTGTCACTTGTGCTGTTCTGTTTGTTAGTTGCATTAGCTCAATCAACAGCATATTGCCATGTCACATTCATGCATCATATTGTTGCATCGCATTGATTGTGTTTCCTCTCTATTGCTAGTAATTGTCCCACTTCAGTAGACGTGTTTCGACGATGAGTTCGATGACACTGATGAAGAGCTATATTATCTTCAGAAGTGCCAGGCAAGCAAAACCCCCTTTTTCATTCCGATACAATCCCACTCTCTCGCTCCTGCTCTCTTTTACTGCATTAGGACAACAACGACATATTTGTTACATGCTGCGGTAGCTGAACCCCTTATCCTCTGCATGACCTGTCATTGCCACAGTAAATAGATGAAACCCACTAGCATGAGTAGTAGTTGTTTGAGCCCTGATGTGCCTACTCATTCATGTTTGTTTGTCATGCCTGCTACTGCTTAGAGGTGAATCAGGTCTGATTCATCGGGGATAAATTGGAGGTATGTAAACATGTCCTACTGTGTGTGAGCTAAGTGTGTGAACACGATTAGGTAAAGGTAGCGGTGAGAGGCCATGTAGGAGTACATGGTGGGTTGTCTCATTGAAGCTGTCCTCAGGAAATGAGCTCTGTGTTTGTGATCCAGGAACAGTTACTACCACACATTGGGCTCCGGGCGCTCCAAGCTCTCTCAACTTATTAATCAACCTGATCTCTGTCCAGAGTTGCAACTAGTTTCTGGTGTTTGTAGGTAGTGTTAGTAGTCTACCAAGTGGCACCCGGTACAGGTGGGCTTGGGACAGACTAGGCACAGTGGCACGGTGTACCAAGTGGCACCCGGATGGTGGGCATGGGAACCCTGCTCACATCGTTTGGGGCCGTGAGCGACAACCCGGCCGGATCTCCTTGCAGATGGAACCCGAATAGTCGATAAACCTGGACGAGAGACTTGTGTGCTCTGAATAGGCGATAAGTCAGGTCGAGGCCGACTCCCTCGCCAGGCTTCCGCTTGAAGGTTTCCGAGATACACGAGGTGTACATGGCGGTAAGTGGCAAGAGCGTGTGTGAAGAAGTACACCCCTACAGGGTTAAAATGATCTATTCGAATAGCCGTGTCCGTGGAAAAGGACTTCTGGGTTGCCTGTACCGTTCATAGTCAACTGAAAGTGGATACTCTAAAATACGCAAGATAAGCGTGAGTGCTATGGATGGCGTTCTCGTAGGGAGACAGGAGTGGATCCATAGTGGTGTATTGATATGGTGAATATGTGGAATCGTGTGCGCCACCTCAAAAGAGTTACATGCAGTCGTAGTTTAGGATAGCCACCGAGTCAAAGCTGGCTTGCTGCAGTTAAACTCCACCACCCCCTTGTTGATAATGATGCATATGTAGATAGTTCTGATGTAAGTCTTGCTGGGTACATTTGTACTCACGTTTTCCTATTTTATGTTCTGCAGAGAGACTTCAGTCTCACTAGTAGTTCCACGTGGACTTCGACGTTTAGCTTGTTACCTCAGCTACGATCTTGTGCCCTCGGCAGGATGCGGTAGATAGTCAGGCTTCTCAGCCTTTTTCATTTATAGTTGTCTGTACTCAGACATGTTAAGCTTCCGCCTGTGCTTTGACTTGTAAGCTCTGAATGTTGGGTGATGAGACCTGTCGGTGTCAAAACCGGCGGATCTCGGTTAGGGGGTCCCGAACTGTGCGCCTAGGTGGATGGTAACAGGAGACGAGGGACACGATGTTTTACCCAGGTTCGGGCCCTCTCGATGGAGGTAAAACCCTACGTCCTGCTTGATTAATATTGATGATATGGGTAGTACAAGAGTGGATCTGCCACGAGATCAAAGAGGCTAAACCCTAAAGCTAGCCTATGGTATGATTGTTGTAATGTATGTTGTGTCCTACGGACTAAAGCCCTCCGGTTTATATAGACACCGGAGGAGGCTAGGGTTACACAGAGTCGGTTACAATGGTACGAGATCTACATATCCGCATTGCCAAGCTTGGCTTCCACGCCAAGGAAAGTCCCATCCGGACACGGGACGGAGTCTTCAATCTTGTATCTTCGTAGTCTTGGAGTCCGGCGGACGATGATAGTCTGGCTGTCCGGACACCCCCTAGTCCAAGACTCCCTCAGTAGCCCCTGAACCAGGCTTCAATGACGATAAGTCCGGCGCATATAATGTCCGGCATTGCAAGGCGGGTTCCTCCCTTGAATAATCCAGAGAAGATCATGAACACCCGGATAGTGTCCGGCTCTGCAAAATAAATTCCACATTCCACCGTAGAGAGAATAAAATGTACACCAGTCCAATATGCTGACGTATTATGTGGCGTGACATCACACAGCTACCAAGCCTTTGTTTGAATTGTTTTTTACTATACCACCTCAGCACGTTTAGCGAAGCGGTTTCCCTGGCACGTCTTGTCGAAGCAGAGATCGTGTTCCCCTTATTCCGGGATTTTCATCAATACGGACGTGGGTAACCCAACCGCGCCATTGATGGTGGCGCTTGGGAGATAAGCGAGTTTTACCAGGCCAGTGGGGGACGCATAGTTTTTCGTCCGCCTATATATAAGGGATAAGGATTTACCTTCTCACCTACGCCTTCTTCCTCCTTTGCTTATCCATCTCCGTGCACTCCAGCTCCAACGCCCAAGCTCGCGCATCTCGCCTCGACCTTCTCCGTATATGTCCGGAGCGGGAGGCAAATGGTTGGTGAGGGAGTCCTGGACTAGGGGGTGTTCGGACAGCCGGACTATCAATGTCCGCCGGACTCCAAGACTACGAAGATACAAGATTGAAGACTCCGGCTCGTGTCCGGAAGGTACTTTACGTGGCGTGGAAGGCAAGCTTGGCGATACGGATACGTAGATCTCCTACTATTGTAACCGACTCTGTGTAACCCTAGCCCTCTCCGGTGTCTATATAAACCGGAGGGCTTTAGTCCGTTGGACAACATACAACAATCATACCATAGGCTAGCTTCTAGGGTTTAGCCTCCTTGATCTCGTGGTAGATCTACTCTTGTACTACCAATATCATCAATATCAATCAAGCAGGAGTAGGGTTTTACCTCCGTCGAGAGGGCCCGAACCTGGGTAAAAAACATCGTGTCCCTTGTCTCCTGTTACCATCCGCCTAGACGCACAGTTCGGGACCCCCTACCCGAGATCCGCCGGTTTTGAGACCGACATTGGTGCTTTCATTGAGAGTTCCTCTGTGTCGTCACCGATAGGCTTGATGGCATCTTCAACCTGCAACGCTATCCAGGGTGAGACTTTTCTCCCCGGACAGATCTTCGTATTCGGCGGCTTCGCCCTGCGGGCCAATTCACTTGGCCATCTGGAGCAGATCGAAAGCTACGCCCCTGGCCGTCAGGTCAGATTTGGAAGCTTAAACTTCACGGCTGATGTCCGAGGAGACTTGATCCTCGACGGACTCGAGCCACAGCCAAGCGCGCCCCACTGTGACGATGGGCATGATCTAGCTCTGTCGCCGAACAGTGCCTTGGTGGCTGCACACGGACCCGCTTCGGCTATTAGCCCGGAGCCGATCGCCCAGATCGAGGGTCGGTGGATAGACGCCGCCCTGGGGGCTTCAACATCCACGGCGATGGAGCCGAACACTAATCTTGTCCCCTGCGAAACTCGTGATTCCGAGGCGCCGGACTCGTTGCCGGACTCCGAACCTCCCGCGCCCCTACCAATCGATCCTGATTGGGCGCCGGTTATGGAATTCACCACCGCGAACATCTCCCAATGCTCGCCTTTCGGCGATATCTTAAATTCACTAAAGCATCTCTCGTTATCAGGAGAGTCCTGGCCGGATTATGGCCAGGATGGTTGGGATGCGGACGACGAAGAAATTCAGAGCCCACCCACCACCCACTTTGTAGCCACTGTCGACGATCTAACCGACATGCTAGACTATGACTCTGAAGACATCGACGCTATGGACGACGATGCCGGAGATGAACCAGTGCCCACGGGGCACTGGAAGGCCACCTCGTCATATGACGTATACATGGTGGATACCCCAAAAGATGGGGACGGCTAAGAAACAGCGGAGGCAGATCCCTTAAAGAAACAGCCCAAGCGCCGGCGTCAGCGGCGCCGCTCTAAATCCCGCCACAATAAAAATGGAGATTCCGGCACAGGAGATAATAACACTCCAGAGAGTGCCGAAGACAATCCCCTCCAGCAAGACTCAGCGCAGGAGGACGCAGAAGCAAGCCCTCATGAGGGGGCGGCAGATGAAGAGGTTGAGGATCGTAATTATATGCCTCCCTCCGAAGACAAAGCAAGCCTCAACAATGACGAATTTGTCATACCCGAGGATCCCGTCAAACAAGAGCGCTTCAAGCGCAGGCTTATCGCCACAGCAAACAGCCTAAAGAAAAAGCAGCAGCAGCTTCAAGCTGATCAGGACCTGCTGGCCGATCGATGGACCGAAGTCCTCGCGGCCGAAGAGTATAAACTCGAACGTCCCAACAAAAGTTACCCAAAACGCAAGCTGCTCCCCCGATTAGAGGAGGAAGCATACGTACATCCATCACCAGCGCACGATATGGCTGACCGACCACCCCGTGGTCGTGACAGAGAGGCATCCAGGCCCCCAGCCAAGACCATAACCCGGCATCGCTCCAAAAGTACGAAGCCAAGAGGGAACGCGCCGGACTTGCGAGACATACTAGAGGACAAAGCAAGACAATCCAGATCCATCTATGGATCACGGGGGCGCCCTACGACCCACGATGAATACCATCGTGCCGGACACAATAACCCCGGCCGGGCCGAACACAGCAGACAGCGCTCTCTCGAGCTGCGTCGCGATATTGCTCAATACAGGGGCGCCGCACACCCGTTGTGCTTCACTGACGAAGTAATGGATCATCAGATCCCCGAAGGGTTTAAACCCGTAAACATCGAATCTTACGATGGCACAACAGACCCCGCGGTGTGGATCGAAGACTATCTTCTCCACATCCATATGGCCCGCGGCAACGATCTCCATGCCATAAAGTACCTCCCACTCAAGCTTAGAGGACCAGCTCGGCATTGGCTTAACAGCTTGCCCGCAGAGTCAATTGGGTGTTGGAAGGACCTGGAGGACGCATTCCTTGATAACTTCCAAGGCACATATGTGCGACCACCAGAAGCCGATGATCTAAGCCACATCATTCAGCAGCCAGACGAATCGGACAGACAATTCTGGACACGGTTCTTGACAAAGAAAAATCAAATCGTCGATTGTCCGGACGCAGAGGCCCTTGCAGCCTTCAAACATAACATCCGGGACGAATGGCTTGCCCGACACCTAGGGCAGGAAAAGCCGAAATCCATGGCAGCCCTCACATCGTTAATGACCCGCTTTTGTGCGGGAGAGGACAGCTGGCTAGCCCGCAGCAACAATCTCCGTAAAAATTCTGGCAGTCAGGATACTAAGGACAACAACGGCAGGTCACGTCGAAACAAAAACAAGTGCCGAATTAACGGCGACGATAAGGAGGATACGGCGGTCAATGCCGGATTCCGAGGCTCTAAACCCGGTCAACGGAAGAAGCCATTTAAAAGAACCATTCCGGGTCCGTCCAATCTGGACCGAATACTCGACCGCTCATGCCAGATACATGGCACCCCTGAAAAGCCAGCTAACCACACCAATAGAGATTGCTGGGTGTTCAAGCAGGCCGACAAGTTAATTGCCGAAAACAATGACAAGGGGCTAAATAGCGACGACGAGGAAGAGACCCGGCCGCCGAACAACAGAGGACAGAAGGGTTTTCCCCCACAAGTACGGACGGTTAATATGATATACGCGACCCACATACCCAAGAGGGAGAGGAAACGCGCACTAAGGGACGTCTATGCGATGGAGCCAGTCACCCCAAAGTTCAACCCATGGTCCTCTTGTCCGATCACTTTCGATCGAAGAGACCATCTGACCAGCATACGCCATGGCAGATTCGCCGCATTGGTCTTAGACCCAATCGTCGATGGGTTCCACCTCACGAGAGTCCTGATGGACGGCGGCAGCAGCCTGAACCTGCTTTATCAGGATACAGTGCGCAAAATGGGCATAGACCCATCAAGGATTAAACCTACAAAGACAACCTTTAAAGGTGTCATACCAGGAGTGGAAGCCAATTGTACAGGCTGAGACACACTGGAAGTGGTCTTCGGATCCCCGGATAATTTCCGGAGCGAAGAGTTAATCTTCGATATAGTCCCGTTTCGCAGCGGCTATCACGCTCTGCTCGGATTAACCGCGTTTGCCAAATTCAACGCGGTGCCACATTATGCATACATAAAGCTCAAGATGCCAGGCCCTCGTGGAGTCATCATGGTCAATGGGAATACGGAACGCTCCCTCCGAACGGAGGAACATACAGCGGCTCTCGCGGCAGAAGTACAGAGCAGCCTTCTAAGGAAATTCTCGAGTCCGGCCGTTAAACGGCCGGATACAGCAAAGCGTGCCCGGAGCAATATCAACCATGACCACCTGGCACAATCAGAGCACGCATAGCAATGCGGCCCCAACCCTCGCCCGCGTATGATCGCAAGAATAACACTCCGCGTACATCATTACGCTCTGGAGATACCATGGGCACAGGGGAGGGGGCACGATCACAATGGACCCAGAGTGCGGCTCGACCACACCAGGTGCTCGCAAATGTGCCTCTCTCTTTTTTATTATTATTTTTCTTCTTTTTTGTACACAGGACTCTGTTAACCAGAAGCCCTGTCCGGCGGTGAACCTGCCGAACTCATGATGCAATAGTCAGGGACTACAGAAGGCCGCGTCGAACACTCAGGTGGTCTCAATTACGAGCATTAAATTCAATTATGTACACCAAATCCGCAGCTCATCCCTGGAGGGGGACATGTTTATTTAGTCCAAATACCTTGCCTACCGCACTCTTTGTATCAGTCCGCTCTACTAGCAGACTTTTCTTTCATTAATAATGGAGCACCTTTATGATCGCAATTGCATTACATTATATATATATATGCTCATCATATGACATCTGGCACCCGTATATTTTGGTACGGCATAATACACCAGGGGGTTATGTTCCCCACTTTATGGTGTGATAAAGTCCGAACACTTTCACAAGTGCGGCACCCCGAACTTATAGCATTATATGAATCGGCTCCGAATCATGTCTTGGGTCAATAGTTGGGTTTGCCCGGCTCCCATGTTTGGCACCTTACGTTTCCATTCCGTCGGCTAAGGTAGCACTGGGAGAACCACTGCGATTGTGCCCCGGTTGAGCCGGGTTAACGCCTCAGTGGAGAAAGCTAAAACTGACCGGCATGATAAGGCGAGAGACTGGTCGCTATTCGAGAGGTTTTTTCGGGTCCTTAAAGACTCACGCCGCTTCGAGCGAAGTTCCGGATTATATCCGATGAAGGCGTGGATAGCGCCCCGGATTCGGTCTTCCGAATACCAGGGGCTTTGCCGAAATTTAAAATTATAGAATTCTATGGCTAAGTGAGAGTGTTCAAGCATTATAAGTCCGGTCACCTTGTTCGTCGTGTTGAGCGCCTCCCTAGATGGACCCAAATATGGGAACAAGAGTGCTCAAGTTTATCACCGAACACCCCAGCACTTGTGGCTTGGGGCTGAAGCCAACGACTTGCCATCTCTCAGATTTTATAAACGGCCGCACAGAAGGTAATATTTTAAATTAAACAATCGTTGCTCATGGCGCATATGAACGAAGTTTTCAGCGCACAGGATAAATAGACAACGAGTTCACTCAAAGATTACATTTCGGGAGCACTCATCTGCAATATTGCAGGCTCCCTTCAGGACAATTTTATAATACTTCTCCGGCGTGCGATACTCCTTGCCCGATGGCGGTGGATCCATGAGAAGATTCTCCGCATCCAATTTGCCCCATTGCACCTTTATGCGGGCAAGGGCCCGACGAGCACCTTCGATACAAGCGGAGCGCTTGACTACATCCAGTCCAGGGCATGCATCCATCAGTCGCCGCACGAGGCGAAAGTAGCTACCAGGCATGGCCTGTCTAGGCCACAGCCGGACTATGAGGCCCTTCATGGCCTCCTCAGCTACCTTGTGGAGTTCGACCAGCTGCTTCAGCTGGTCGCTTGGGGGCACCGGATGGCCGGCCTCAGCATACTAAGACCAGAAGACCTTCTCCGTCGAGCTCCCCTCCTCGCCACGATAGAATGCGGCGGCATCAGCCGCACTACGCGGCAAATCTGCAAACGCCCCTGGAGAGCTCCGAATTCAGGTAAGTATCAGGTAGTTCACATTAACATGCCTGCTTTGCATGAAAAACGCCTTACCCGCCGCTATTTTCTTTATGTCCTCAACCTCCTGAAGGGCCTTATGGGCCTTGGCCTTGGCGGACTCGGCACTTTCGAGAGCCGAGGCAAGCTCGGACTCTCGAGTCTTGGAGTCACGCTCCAAACTCTCATGTTTTTCCATGAGAACCTGGAGATCTTGCCGAACTTCCGCCACACGTGCCTCTTGCTTTTCTCGCTCAGCACATTCCGTGGCCGCATTGCGTTCGGCCACGGACACAACATCCTTCAGGGCTGCCACCTCGTTAGTGGTCCCTGCAATACACATATTATCGTTGTTAATTTTATTTGCAACCAAAATCCTTTTCTGTAAGGTACTTATTCAAAGAGGTGTTACTCACCTTCTTTTTCCTCGAGCTGCTTCTTTGCGTGGCCGAGCTCTTGCTCGGACCGCTCGAGTTCTTTCTTCATCACGTCAACCTCCGCCGTTAATGCGACAGAGGTCAGCAGTGCAGCCTGCAAACCCATATTGACATATTTTAGGCAACCCTGCGTATATCTTGTTATAGTTCCTTAGTCCGGCTTTTCTTTCCGAACACCGAACTAAGCATCAGGGGCTACTGTCTATGCGGTATTATATTACATTATTTTAACTTTTTTACCTCAAAGCCTGTTAAAAGGCTGCTGCAGGCTTCGGTCAGCCCGCTTTTCGCGAGCTGAACCTTCTCAATCACCACACTCATGAGAGTGCGGTGTTCTTCCTCGATGGAAGCGCCTTTAAGCGCCTCCAGTAGGTTATCCGGCGCCTCCGGTTGGACGGAGGCCGCCGGCGTCAAGGTCCTGCCCTTCTTTCAAAGGGTCTGCTTGCCGGACTCTGGAACCACTGCGGGTCCGATGTAGAGTCCGGCACGAAGTCCGGGTGGCTGCCTGACGGCACCTCCGGAGCCTCCTCCTGATGGGTCCCTCTTTGGGATCCCACTTCGGCGTCCTCGTTGGCGCGTGGGGTGGAGGCAGTCGGGATGGAATTTACATCCGACGAGGCCAATGACCCGCTCGATGAGTTGGGGAGATCATCGTTGGCCGGACTGCGGGCAGAATGCGGCGTTAGAAGGATACTACGTGACATGAAAGAAATTACACATCAAGGATCCGGATACTTACGATCTGGCCGGACGCCTGGCCCTTGGAGGCCGCTCATCCTCACCAATGCTGATGTTGGCGGAACTGTCCGGGGGGATAGTTCTCCCCCTCTTGGACCCTTCGCCCCCCCCCCCCGATGGGGGAAGCCTTCCTTTTCTTCTCTCCCTCCTCCGGGAGAGAGTACTCCTCCTCCTCGTCTTCGGAAGAGGAGTCCTCGTCGTCGTCAGATGCCTGATTGCGGGAACTCTTTCGAGTCCCCGCGGCCACCTTCTTGGCCTTCTTCTCCGGCACCACGTGCGGTGCCGGAACCAGCAGCCCTGTTAAGCGGGCGTTCGCTGGGTCTTCTGGCATGGGAGCCGGGCTGATGAGCAGCTTGGCCTTCTCCATCCATTCCTGTCAAAGGAAGAGGCAGAATGAAGCCTCACTAGAGTCAATCTAATTATCACAAGTGTCCCGTAATGGGATTGAATCACTTGCCTCGTCAGTTGGATTCTGCGAGCTGAATCCGCGGTCTTTGGTCGCGGACGCGGGGGCTTCAGCGCCCTTGAACAGCACCCTCCAGGCGCCTTCGTATGTTGTATCGAAGAGCCCGTTTAGCGCCTGGTGCTGTTCCGGATTGAACTCCCATAAATTAAATGCCCGTTCTTGGCATGGGAGGATCCGCCGGATGAGCATGACTTGGACCACGTCGACGAGCCTGAGCCTATTGCTCACCATCTTCTTGATACATGCTCGGAGTCCCGTCACCTCCACCGGATTCCCCCACTGCAAGCCCTTCTCTTTCCAGGAGGTGAGCTGCGTGGGGATGCCTGATCTAAACTCGGGGGCCACCACCCATGTGGATTTGCGCGGCTCGGTGATGTAGAACCACCCCGATTGCCACCCCTTGACGGAGTCCATGAAGGTCCCTTCTAGCCACGGGACGTTGGGCAATTTGCCCAACATAGCGCCTCCGCATTCCGCTTGCGTACCCTTCACAACCTTCGGCTTGACGTTAAAGGTCTTGAGCCACAGGCCGAAGTGGGGCCGGATGCAGAGAAAGGCCTCGCACACGATGATAAACGCCGAGATGTTGAGGATAAAGTTCGGTGCCAGATCGTGGAAATCCAGGTCGTAGTAAAACATGAGCCCCCGGACAAATGGATGGAGCGGAAAGCCCAGTCCGTGGAGGAAGTGGGGAAGGAAGACGACCCTCTCATGAGGCCCGGGGGTAGGGATGAGCTGCCGCTCGTCGGGCAGCCGATGCGCGATATCGCCGGAAAGGTATCCGGCACTGTGCAGCTTGGTGATGTCCTCCTCCAAGACGGTGGAGGCTAACCATTTACCTCCCGCTCCAGACATATTCAGAGAAGGTCGAGGTGAGATGCGCGAGTTCGGGTGTTGGAGCTTGAATTCGCGGGGATGGATAAGCAAAGGAGGAAGAAGGCGTATGTGAGAAGGTGAATCCTTATCCCTTATATATAGGCGGACAAAACTATGCGTCCCCCACCGGCCTGGTAAAACTCGCTTATCTCCCAAGCGCCACAATCAATGGCGCGATTGGGTTACCCACGCACGTATTGATGAGAATCCCGGAATAAGGGGAACACGATCTCTGCTTCGACAAGACGTGCCAAGGAAACCGCTTCGCTAAACATGCTGAGGTGGTATAGTAATTCAAACAAAGGCCTGGTGGCGGTGTGATGTCACGCCGCATAATACGTCAGCAGATTAAACTAAGTGTACATTTTATTCTCTCTACGGTGGAATGTGGAATTTATTTTGCAGAGCCGGACACTATCCTGGTGTTCATTATCTTCTCTGGATTATTCAAGGGAGGAACCCGCCTTGCAATGCCGAACATTATGCACGCCGGACTTATCATCATTGAAGACTGGTTCAGGGGCTACTGAGGGAGTCCTGGACTAGGGGGTGTTCGGACAGCCAGACTATCAATGTCCGCCGGACTCCAAGACTACGAAGATACAAGATTGAAGACTCTGGCTCGTGTCCGGAAGGTACTTTACTTGGCGTGGAAGGCAAGCTTGGCGATACGGATACGTAGATCTCCTACTATTGTAACTGACTCTGTGTAACCCTAGCCCTCTCCGGTGTCTATATAAACCAGAGGGCTTTAGTCCGTAGGACAACATACATTACAACAATGATACCATAGGTTAGCTTCTAGGGTTTAGCCTCCTTGATCTCGTGGTAGATCTACTCTTGTACTACCCATATCGTCAATATCAATAAAGCAGGAGTAGGGTTTTACCTCCGTCGAGAGGGCCCGAACCTGGGTAAAAAACATCGTGTCCCTTGTGTCCTGTTACCATCCGCCTAGACGCACAGTTCGGGACCCCCTACCCGAGATCCGCCGGTTTTGACACCGACAGTTGGCCTCAACCGTTAAGGAGGAGCACATCACCAAGCTGCGCACCGCCGGATACCTCTCCGGCGATATCGCGCATCGGCTGCCCGACGAGGGGCAGCTCATCCCTACCCCTGGGCCCCATGAGAGGGTCGTCTTACTTCCCCACTTCCTCCGCGGACTGGGCTTTCCACTCCAACCATTCGTCCGGGGGCTCATGTTTTACTACGGCCTGGATTTCCACGATCTGGCGCCGAACTTCATCCTCAACATCTCGGTGTTTATCGTCGTGTGCGTGGCCTTCCTCTGCATCCTACCCCACTTCGGCCTGTGGCTCAATACCTTCAACGTCAAGCCGAAGGTTGTGAAGGGCACGCAAGCGGAATGCGGAGGCGCCATGTTGGGTAAGTTGCCCAATGTCCTTTGGCTCGAAGGGGCATTCGTGGACTCTGACAAGGGGTGGCAATCAGGGTGGTTCTACATCACCGAGCCGCGCAAGCCCACATGGGCGGCGGCGCCCGAGTTTAGATCTTGCATCCCCACGCAGCTCACCTCCTGGAAAGAGAAGGGCTTGCTGTGGGGCAATCCAAAGGAGCTGACGGGACTCCGAGCCTGCATCCAGAAGCTGGTGAGCAATAAGCTCAGGCTCGTCGACGTGGTCCAAGTCATGCTCATCCGCCGGATTCTCCCATGCCAAGAACGGGCATTCAATCTGTGGGAGTTCAATCCGGAACAGCACCAGGCGCTAAGCGGGCTCTTCGATATGACATACGAAGGTGCCTGGAGGGTGCTGTTTAAGGGTGCCGAAGCCCCCGCATTCGCGACGG
The DNA here is from genome assembly GCA_963921465.1 of Triticum timopheevii. Taxonomy (NCBI): domain Eukaryota; kingdom Viridiplantae; phylum Streptophyta; class Magnoliopsida; order Poales; family Poaceae; genus Triticum; species Triticum timopheevii. Next base: position 364,253,145 of record OY997262.1, read on the forward strand.
AAGATCGCGGATTTTGCTCGCAGCATCCAGCTGACGAGGTAAGTGATTCGACCCCTTTACGGGACACTTGTGGTAATTAAACTGATTCTAAGAGGGTTTTAATCTCTCTTTTCCTTTGACAGGAATGGATGGAGAAGGCCAAGCAGCTCATCAGCCTGGCTCCCATGCCAGAAGACCCAGTGGATGCCCGTTTAGCAGGGCTGCTGGTTCCGGCACCGCACGAGGTGCCGGAGAAGAAGGCCAAGAAGGTGGCCGCGGGGACTCAAAAGAGTTCCCCCAATCAGGCGTCTGACGACGAGGCGGACTCCTCCCCCGAAGACGAGGAGGAGGAAGAGGACTCTCTCCCGGAGGAGGGAGAGAAGAAGAGGAAGGCTTCCCCAATAGGGGAGGCCGAAGGGTCCAAGAGGGGGGGGGGACTATCCCCCCGGACAGTTTCGCCAACACCATCGTTGGCGAGGAGGAGTGGCCTTCAAGGGCCAGGCGTCCGGCAAGATCGTAAGTATCCGGATCCTTGATATGCAATTTCTTTTGCGTAGTGTCCTTCTAATGCCGCATTCTGTTCGTAGTCCGGCAGACGATGATCTCCCCGCTTCATCGAGCGGGTCGTTGGCCCCGTCGGATGTGGATTCACTTCCGACTGCCTCTACCCCCCGCGCCGACAAGGACGCCGAGGTGGGATCCCAGAGAGGGACCCATCAGGAGGAGGCTCCAGAGGCGCCTTCAGGCTGCCTCCCGGACTTTGTGCCGGACTCTACATCGGAACCCGCAGTGGTTCCAGAGTCCGGCGGGCAGCCCCTTCGAAAGAAGGGCAAGACCGTGACACCGGCGACCTCCGTACAACTAGAGGCACCGGATAACTTGTTGGAGGCGCTTAAAGGCGCTTCCATCGAGGAAGAACACCGCACTATCATGAGTGCAGTGATTCAAAAGGTTCAGCTAGCGAAGAGTGGGCTGATCGAAGCCTGCAGCAGCCTTCTAACAGGCTTTGAGTTAAGAAGTTAAAATTATGTAATGTAATACTGCATAGACAGTAGCCCCTGATGCTCAGTTCGGTGTTCGAAAAGAAAAGCCGGACTGAGGATCTAACAAGATATATGCAGGGTTGCTTAAAATATGTCAATATGGGTTTGCAGGCTGCGCTGCTGACCTCTGCCGTACTGACGGCGGAGGTCGACGTGTTGAAGCAGGATCTCGAGTGGTCCGAGCAAGAGCTCGGCCATGCCAACAAGCAGCTCGAGGACAAAGAAGGTGAGTAACACCACTTTGAATAGTTACCTTACAGAAAAGGATTTTGGTTGCAATAAAATTAACAAGGATAATATGGGTATTGCAGGGGCCACGAACAAGGTGGCAGCCCTGAAGGAGGCTGTGTCCGCGGCCGAACGCAGTGCGGCCGCGGAACGGGCAGAGCGAGAAAAGGAGGATGCACGGGTGGCGGAAGTTCGGCAAGAGCTCCAGGCTCTCATGGAGAAGCATGAGAGTTTGGAGCGTGACTCCAAGACTCGAGAGTCCGAGCTTGCCTCGTCTCTCGAAAGTGCCAAGTCCGCCAAGGCCGAGGCCCGTAAGGCCCTTCAGGAGGTTGAAGATGTAAAGAAGATAGCGGCGGGTAAGGCATTTTTCATGCAAAGCAAGCATGTTAATGTAAACTACCTTACACTTACCCGCATTCGGAGCTCTCCAGGGGCGTTTGCAGATCTGCCGCGTAGTGCGTCCGATGCCGCTGCATTCTATCGTGGCGAGGAGGGGAGCTCGAGGGAGAAGGTCTTCTGGTCTCAGTACGCTGAGGCCGGACATCCGGTGCCCCCAAGCGACCAGCTGAAGCAGCTGGTCGAACTCCACAAGGTAGCTGAGGGGGCCATGAAGGGCCTTATAGTCCGGCTGTGGCCCGGACAGGCCATGCCTGGGAGCTACTTCGGCCTCATGCCTGGGTGAAGGTCATCAAGCGCTCCGCCTGTATTGAAGGTGCTCATCGGGCCCTTGCCCGCACAAAGGTGCATTAGGGTAGGTTGGATGCGGAGAAGCTTCTCACGGACCCACCGCCACCGGGCAAGGAGTATCACACGCCCAAAATGTATTATAAAACTGTCCTGAAGGGAGCCCGCGATATTGCGGATGAGTGCCCCAGAAATGTAATCTTTGAGTAAACATGCTATGTATTATCCTGTGCGCTGAAACTTTGTTCATGTGCGCCTTAAGCAACGCTTGTTTAATTTAAAATATTACCTTCTGTGCGGCCGTTTATAAAATCTGAGAGATGGCAAGTCGTTGGCTTCAGCCCCCAAGCCACGAGTGCTGGGGTGTTCGGGATAAACTTGAGCACTCTTGTTCCCATTTTTGGGTCCATCTAGGGAGGCGCTCAACACAAGGAACAAGGCAACTGGACTTATAATGCTTGAACACTCTCACTTAGCCATAGAATTATATAATTTTAAATTTCGGTGAAGCCCCTGGTATTCGGAAGACCGAATCCGGGGCGCTATCCACGCCTTCGTCGAACATTGTCCGGAACTTCGCTCAAAGCGGCGTGAGTCTTTAAGGACCCGAAAAGACATCTCGAACAGCGACCAGTCTCTCGCCTTATCATGCCAGTCGGTTTTAGCTTTCTCCACTGAGGCGCTCGCCCGGCTCAACCGGGGCGCAATCGCAGTGGTTCTCCCAGTGCCACCTTAGCCGACAGAACGGAACGTAAGGCACCAAAACGTGGGAGCCGGGCAAACCCAACTATTGACCCAAGACATGATTCGGAGCCGATTCATATAATGCTATATGTTCGGGGTGCCGCACTTATGAAAGTGTTCGTACTTATCACACCATAATGTGGGGAACATAAGCCCCTGGTGTATTAAGCCGTACCAAAATGTACGGATGCAAGATGTCATGTAATGGACATATATATATATATATATATAAAGTAATGCAATTGCCATCGAAAAGTGTTGCATTATTTATTAAAGAAGGTCTGCTGTGAGTGCGGACTGATACAAATAGTGCGGTAAGCGAGGGATTTGGACTAATTAAACATGTCCCCCTCCAGGGGTGAGCTGCGGACTTGGTGTATATAATTGAATTTAATGCTCGTAATTGAGACCACCTGGGTGTTCGTCGCAGCCTTCTTTCTTCCCTGACTGTTGCATCATGAGTTCGGCAGGTTCACCGCCGGACAGGGCCTCTGGTTAATGGAGTCCTGTGTACACGAAGAAGGAAAATAATAAAAAAATAATATAAAAAGGGGGGCACACTTGCGAGCCCCTGGTGTGGTCGAGCCGCACTCTGGGTCTATTGCGATCGTGCCCCTTCCCCTGCGCCCATGGTATCTCCAAAGCGTAATGATGTACGCGGAGGGTTGTTCTTGCGATCATGCGCGAGCAGGGGTTGGGGCCGCATTGCTACGCGTGCTCTGATCGCGCTAGGTGGTCTTGGTTGGTATTGCTTCGGGCGCATTTTGTTGTATCCGGCCGTTTAACGGCCGGACTCGAGAATTGCCTTAAAAGGCTGCTCTGTACTTCTGCCGCGAGAGCCGCTGTATGTTCCTCCGTGTGGAGGGAGCATTCCGTATTCCCGTTGACCGTGATGACTCCACGAGGGCCTGGCATCTTGAGCTTGAGGTATGCATAATGCCGCACCGCGTTGAATTTTGCAAACGCGGTTCGTGCGAGCAGAGTGTGATAGCCGCTGCGAAACGGGACTATGTCGAAGATTAACTCCTCGCTCCGGAAATTGTTCGGGGATCCGAAGACCACTTCCAGTGTGACTGAGCCTGTACAGTTGGCTTCCACACCTGGCATGACACCTTTAAAGGTTGTCTTTGTAGGTTTAGTCCTTGAGGGGTCTATGCCCATCTTGCGCACTGTATCCTAATAAAGCAGGTTCAGGCTACTACCGCCGTCCATCAGGACTCTCGTGAGGTGAAATCCATCGACAATTGGGTCTAAAACCAATGCGGCGAATCCGCCATGGCGTATGCTGGTCGGATGGTCTCTTCAATCGAAAGTGATCGGACAAGAGGACCATGGATAGAACTTCGGGGCGACTGGCTCCATCGCGTAGACGTTCTTTAGTGCGCGCTTCCTCTCCCTCTTGGGTATATGGGTTGCGTAAATCATGTTCACCGTCCGCACTTGTGGGGGGAAACCCTTCTGTCCTCTATTGTTCGGCGGTCGGGTCTCTTCCTCGTCGTCGCTGTTTAGCCCCTTGTCATTGTTTTCGGCAATTAACTTACCTGCCTGCTTGAACACCCAGCAATCTCTATTAGTGTGATTAGCTGGTTTTTCAGGGGTGCCATGTATCTGGCATAAGCAGTCGAGTATTCGGTCCAAATTGGACGGACCCGGAGTGGTTCTCTTGAATGGCTTCTTCTATTGACCGGGTTTAGAGCCTCGGAATCCGGCGTTGACTTCCGTATCCTCCTTATCGTCGCCGTTAATGCGGCGTTTGTTTTTGTTTCGACGTGACCTGCCGTTGTTGTCCTTAGTGTCCGGACTGCCAGAATTTTTATGGAGATTGTTGCTGCGAGCTAGCCAACTATCCTCTCCCGCGCAGAAGCGGGTCATTAATGATGTGAGGGCTGCCATGGATTTCGGCTTTTCCTGTCCCAGGTGCCGGGCTAGCCATTCATCGCGGATGTTATGTTTGAAGGCTGCAAGGGCCTCTGCATCCGGACAGTCGACGATTTGGTTTTTCTTTGTCAAGAACCGTGTCCAGAATTGTCTGGCCGATTCGTCTAGCTGCTGAATGATGTGGCTTAGGTCATCGGCGTCTGGTGGTCGCACATACGTGCCCTGGAAGTTGTCGAGGAATGCGGCTTCCAGGTCTTCCCAACACCCAATTGACTCTGCGGGCAAGCTGTTTAGCCAATGCCGAGCTGGTCCTTTAAGCTTGAGTGGGAGATATTTGATGGCATGGAGATCGTCGCCGCGGGCCATATGGATGTGGAGAAGATAATCTTCGATCCAAACCGCGGGGTCTGTTGTGCCATCGTAGGATTCAATGTTTACGGGTTTAAACCCTTCAGGGATTTGATGATCCATTACTTCGTCAGTGAAGCATAGCGGGTGTGCAGCGCCTCTGTATTGAGAAATATGACGATGCAGCTCGAGAGAGCGTTGTCTGCTGTGTTCGGCCTGGCTGGGGTTATTGTATCCGGCGCGACGGTATTCGTCATGGGTCTTGGGGCGCCCACGTGATCCGTAGATGGATCTGGATTGCCTTGCTTTGTCCTCCAATATATCTCACAAGTCCGGTGCGTTCCCTCTTGGCTTCGTACTTTTGGAGCGATGCCGGGGTACGGTCTTGGTTGGGGGCCTGGATGCCTCTCTGTCACGACCACGGGGTGGTCGGTCAGCCGTATCGTGCGCTGGTGATGGAGGTATGTATGCTTCCTCCTCTAATTGGGGGAGCAGCTTGTGTCTTGGGTAGCTTTTGGAGGGGCGTTCGAGTTTATACTCTTCGGCCGTGAGGACCTCGGTCCATCGATCGGCCAACAGGTCCTGATCAGCTTGAAGCTGCTGCTGCTTTTTCTTTCGGCTGTTTGCCGTGGCGATAAGCCTGTGCTTGAAACGCTCTTGTTCGACGGGATCCTCGGGCACGACGAATTCGTCATCGTTGAGGCTTGCTTCGTCTTCGGAGGGAGGCATATAGTTATAATCCTCAACCTCTTCGTCTGCCGCCCTCTCGTGAGGGCTTGCTTCTGCATCCTCCTGCGCTGAGTCTTGCTGGAGGGGGTTATCTTCGACGCTTTCTGGGGTATTATTAACTCCTGTGCCGGAATCTCCATTCTTGCTGTGGCGGGATTTAGAGCGGCGCCGCTGACGCCGGCGCTTGGGCTGTTTCTTTAAAGAATCTGCCTCCGCTGTTTCTTCGCCGTCCCCGTCTTTTGGGGTGTCCACCATGTATATTTCGTATGACGAGGTGGTCTTCCAATGCCCTGTAGGCGCTGGTTCCTGTTCATCTCCGGCATTGTCGTCCATGGCGTCGATGTCTTCAGAGTCGTAGTCTAGCATGTCGGTTAGATCATCGACAGTGGCTACAAAGTGGGTGGTGGGTGGGCTCTGAATTTCTTCGTCGTCCGTATCCCAACCATCCTGACCATAGTCTGGCCAGGACTCTCTCGATAATGAGAGATGCTTTAGCGAATTTAGGATGTCGCCAAAGGGCGAGTGTTGGAAGATGTCCGCGGCGGTGAATTCCATAACCGGCGCCCAATCCGAATCGATTGGTGGGGGCATGGGAGGTTCGGAGTCCGGCAAGGAGTCCGGCACCTCGGAATCACGAGTTTCGCGGGGGACAAGATTAGCGTTCGGCTCCATCTCCGTGGAAGTTGAAGCCCCCGAGGTGGTGTGCACCCACCGATCCTCGATCTGGGCGATCGGCTCCAGACTAAAGGCCGAAGCGGATTCGTGTGCGGCCACCAAGGCACTGTTCGGCGGCAGAGCTAGATCATGCCCATCGTAACAGTGCGGCGCGCTTGGCTGTGGCTGGAGCCCGTCGAAGATCAAGTCTCCGCGGACGTCAGCTGTGAAGTTTAGACTTCCGAATCTGACCTGATGGCCAGGGGCGTAGCTTTCGATCTGCTCCAGATGGCCAAGCGAATTAGCCTGCAGTGCGAAGCCGCCGAATACGAAGATCTGTTCGGGGAGAAAAGTCTCACCCTGGGCAGCGTTGTTGGTTGAAGATGCCATCGATCCTATCGGTGACGACACAGAGGAACTCTCAATGAAAGCACCAATGTCGGTGTCAAAACCGGCGGATCTCGGGTAGGGGGTCCCGAACTGTGCGCCTAGGCGGATGGTAACAGGAGACGAGGGACACGATGTTTTACCCAGGTTCGGGCCCTCTCGATGGAGGTAAGACCCTACGTCCTGCTTGATTAATATTGATGATATGCGTAGTACAAGAGTGGATCTACCACAAGATCAAAGAGGCTAAACCCTAAAGCTAGCCTATGGTATGATTGTTGTAATGTATGTTGTGTCCTACGGACTAAAGCCCTCCGGTTTATATAGACACCGGAGGAGGCTAGGGTTACACAGAGTCGGTTACAATGGTAGGAGATCTACATATCCGCATCGCCAAGCTTGCCTTCCACGCCAAGGAAAGTCCCATCCAGACACGGGACAGAGTCTTCAATCTTGTATCTTCGTAGTCTTGGAGTCCGGCGGACGATGATAGTCCGGCTGTCAGGACACCCCCTAGTCCAGGACTCCCTCAAGACCCATGTTTGTAATATCTCGCTCCTCGGAGCCTACTGAATAAAATACTTGAGTTGTAGAGTCATGTTTTGATGCCATGTTGTATTTGCACATATCGAGCATATTGTGTGTATGTTATTGAAATGCTTGGTAGCCTCTCTTACCGGGAAATGTCTCCTAGTGCTTCCACTGAGCCATGGTAGCTTGCTACTGCTCCGGAACACTTAGGCTAGCCGGCATGTGTCCTTCTTCGTTCCTGTGTCTGTCCCTTCGGGGAAATGCCACGCGATGAATACCGGAGTCCTATTAGCCCGCTACAGCCCGGTTCACCGGAGTCCTGCTAGCCCAGTGCTACAGCCTGGATTCACTCGTTGATGACCGACACGTTCGATGCTGGGTCATGGATGCCTGTCCCTGTAAGTTTGTGCCACTTTGGGTTTACGACTAGCCATGTCAGCCCGGGCTCCTTATCACATGGATGCTAGCGACACTATCATATACGTGTGCCAAAAGGCGCAAACGGTCCCAGGTAAAGGTAACGCGACACCCGTGGGGATACCGTGCGTGAGGCCGCAAAGTGATACGAGGTGTTACATGCTAGATCGATGTGGCAATGAGTCGGGGTCTTGACAGCTTTGGTATCAGAGCCTGACTGCCTGTAGGATTATCAAGCCAAACTGGTCGAAGTTGAGTCTAGAAATTCTTTAGTTATATAAGGGAATTGATTGTGGGATGGAACCTAAGGCTCTTTTTACTCCTTATAACATATGCCCTTCTGATCTGAGTCATCTTATTTTTCCTACGGGGTTAAGGAATTAGGCTTTCTCTTCTTTCTATCAGGATCATGTGTTACTAATCCGTAGAATCTTAGGATTGTTGGTTCCAGGCCTCAGTTCAGTTTCTACTACTTTGGTATGTTATCAATTGAACCAGTACCTTGATATGATGTTGTTGAGTGACTATGCAAATCCTTGTGAATGTCTTAAATCTTTTTCTAAGCATTTACAGCCGTTATGTTGTCCGAGTCATCCCAGGTTTCTAAACAGTCTAATGCATTTGAAAAACCCTTCTTTACGTTCCCGATGTTCCTATGGGCCAGTTCAAGCACACTAATTGGCGAGTTGAGGTACTTTGTTGCCTCTGCATATGTGTTGGATCTATTATTATGACCCTAGTTGTCTAGAGTATCACCTAGTAACCTAGCCATGCTTTGTGTTCCCGGTGTGATGATTCTGGCCATCATTCTCGAAAGCATCCCTTGATGCCACCTAGTGGTAGGTATTGTACTCCTGGGTTTCTGAACCCGAGATTCCCCTACTTACTTCATGTTGATAGTGATTGCTAGTTCCTTTAGGATATTAGTAACCTTTGCGATAGTCCTCAAGGTCCGTAGTATTTCCTTCTTCCTAATACCATGAACTGCTTATGGAGGAAGTTCCTTGAACCAAGAGATCAAAACAAGAGTGCCCTTGATGAGTTCTCCATTCTATATCGTGACTCTGCCAGTTCTACCTTTCTACATGGGTTATCTGGAAGAAATATGTTGAATTTGACCCGACATACTAACCAATGCATCCACAACTCAGAAAGTTATATGTTCTTTGAGTTGTCCCTCTTTAGTTGTTTTCTGGCCCTCGTCTATCAATTGATAGTCAGGAGTAGTTATGCTTTCGTGTTCCTCGATGCCCACTACTCTTGTGGTCCGTCAAGCCATTCTATTCCGGCATGACTAGGAGAAACAAACTCCAGAACCCCATCCATATCCAGGATTGGGTCAAAGCAGTTGTACTCCGCAGATCAAAATGCCAATCTAGCTTTTGCTCTGTTCTACCTTGAAGTATTACTATCTTTATATCAAGAATATCATGTAATTGCACACCACCCTATGAACTCTTGATACAGTGATACTTCTCGCCCTCATTATTCATTCCTTGGTTCCGTGTTGTCGCAACCGGAATGCCGACAAGTGAATCTTGATGTGTGAAATCAATACTGCTAGCAACCCCGTTGCTTGGTAGTTAACAGACAATAATCTCATTCTTAGCGTGTTGGTATTGAATCATCATTCTAAGATAGATTGTGCTACCTAGTCCTTATTTCTGGTGCACTCTTGATCAATGAGTTAGGATTGTCCAATCCCTTCTTATTTGACCATATCATCTTGCCTTGAAAAGCAAGATTGTTCTCGATCTTAGTGACATATCGGTGGTTCGTGATTTTCCGTATATCTTCTCGAAAGTATTACCAGGTTGTCACCTGACCGCTATGTTGAGCTCGTGATCAAGTTGGTTTCTTGTAAACCACCCCTTCTCCAAGAATCTGTGCAGGATACCCCTGAGCTAGTTAGTTAAGCTAAACAACAACTTGGAGAGTTGGAAGATAAAAGCTTGTCCGATTTAGTTCATTTTAAGGGATATCTTGTATGTGTGTTGAAGAAAGATGGTATTTTCATCGAGTGACCCTCGTGATCAGTTAATGGACCTATCATCTTATCCAATCTTTGATTCGAGTATGGGCTATCCTCAAATCAAATCAGAACCAACGATATCCGTAATGTTGTCTTACTCGTGGTTGTTTCTTCGAGCATACACCATTATATCTTTTGGGTCTGACCAATGCTATCACCTTGTTCACATAATTGTGGAATTCCACTTATATGGAAACCTGGATGAATTGTTGTTGAGCCCATCGACAACATCCTTATCTCCTCCATGATTCTGTTGGACATTAAGCTAGTGTTGGAAACTTTGTAAACAATGCCTTCAAGTTCCGTCCCTGAGGTATATGATTGGATGAGAGCAGTGACTTCCTCTAATTCATGTGTATCTGATGTAAGTTGCCATCGTGAATTCGAGAAAGTTTGTTTTTGCCTCCTTTGGAATCATCCCAAGTCAGTCATGCATGTGCGAAGTACTCTATGGTTTGATAGGTTGGCCGCCTCCATTCTATATGCGTTTCCTAGCACACCAAGCCACCGATTGATTTGTTCAAGGAGAAGAAGTTCCTTCTTAGTCTCCGGACTTATGCAAGGGCTTCGATATCCTCGATGAGGGTTCCCCACCTGAACTCGGTAGTGTTTTATTATAAGACTACTATGTGGTCATGCTTGTCTGGGACAGCGTTTTCACATGTGTGTAGCAGAACCAGCTCATGTTTTGGAGCTTGCTAACGTAGTTCATTTCCCGAGAATTTCGCAACGTCATCTCATCGGTTTGTGTTGCAAACTTTCTTTTCCAGACACGTTGTTTGAATTACCCTGTTATCAACCAGATCTGAATCTTAGGCAGATATGATGGTTGGAACTTCTCCCAAGAACTATGATATAGGTTCCAGTGAAGTGGACGCACCTAGATGGAAGCACTATTATTGTAGTATCTTGTTTAAGTCGTTTGGTCACCTCCCATGAGGATCTCGCATGACCTATTCTAGAAGTTGATCCTTATGGATTTTGTGCTCCCGAAGTCCAACTTTTTACTTGATGTTCTAGATATCAAACCATATCTATGAACGGGATACACTAGCACATCAAGGAGAACATTAGAAGCGGAGTGCTAAATTTCTCTCGGTCGATCATCCAGATTTTGTTTCCTTGGCCTTGCTAAGGAAAAATCTGAGAAAGTGATGTCCTCCTTTGCACCTGCATCCTCCATCACCGTTCATCATGGTAGTGTGATGTGTTGCCAGGATCCTTAGCACGGATGTTGTTAAAACCTTGATGAATATGGAAATGTTCAAGTTCTTAAAAGCACGCTCAGTCACTAGGTTATATCCTTGGTATCAACTGGAATGTGCCTTCCATTTGCCGAGTTGTTCTATAACCATAGTTTCCTTTCCAAATTGAGTGTGCCATTCTTTTGAATTCTTTCAAACGATCATTTGTAAATTTCCTTAGGCTGGTATGAAGAGTTTCAATGATCTAGGTATCAAAAGTAATTCTTTTTGCCACTTAAGGGAATAAATCTACGAGTCACCTCCCCTAAGATGTCTCGTTATGGTATCATGGGCAACTTAACTCCTCGCTACTTTGAAACCCCCCTCACTATCTATTAAAGCGTGGAATTGTTGCCTACCAAATCGAACTTTTGCCATCTGTGTCTTCGATCCCTCTCGATGTGTGTTTTTGTCTCAACTCGAGAGATGTTCCCACATCTCACTCCATGAGTTGATCCCGAGTTGCTCGATCTTCGAGAAGATCGATTCCTATAGAATTTATTTCTGTCGTCATCGTATTGGACAAATACCTCGAAGGCAAAGGTACCAAGATCAGCATCTTCCAGAAGGGCAATCGGATCATGAAGATCGTGTTAGCTTTGTGTCCCCTCTGTCCTCTTACCTCGCGTATTGAATCTCAGGTGTCGGAGTAATGGGCCACTGGTAGGCTAACCCGAGGCCCAGAAACTTCCAGGACATCGGGGCAGACTGTGCACCTCAAGTGTCTACGGAAACTCCAACATGGCCAAGTCCCAGAGGCGACTCCCATTCAAGCCGAGTCTAGGAGGCGACTCCAAGATGGCCGAGTCCCAGAGGGGACTCCCATTCAAGCCGAGTCCCAGAAGCGACTCTGAGGAAGCCGACTGTGGGGAGTCGGCCCGCGACTTCCAACCACCCCGATAATGAAAGGCGGGCATGGCCACAGTGCGCCGTACCCGCGAAGATCTCCGCCCGGCGTGGCACTGTTGCCATGCCAGCCCTGACATCAGCCCTTGGGGCGGGGCCCTGGGCCCACGATGCCTTGTCTGTACGGCCCGGAGACGGCGGAACCTACCAGTCAGCGAGAGTATTGAAGACGGCGGGAGCGCCGAGAGTCGGACCCGTTGGTAGACGGCCCCCTGAAGCCGGCTGGCCCCTCCCACGGGCCCCACATGCCATTAACCAGATGCAACCGAGGAATGGCCATAGTGATCGCCCGCAGGCGGAGGCACTGTTGCCATGACCCACTGACCAAGGCCGCGTCGTTAGAAGCACGGCTACAGTAATCCGTAGCCGGCAAGACCCGCCCACGGCGGACACGGGCTGACGCCCTCGTACCAGGCCAGTCAGTGGGACCCACCAGTCAGCGGGCCCCAGGAGTCGGCGGAGAAGACGGCGCCTGAGAGACAGACGGCTGGGACCCGCGCCCAGCTGATTTACCATTGTACCCCTGGGGGGTAGGCCTATATAAACCCCCCAGGGCAACCATGCAATGCGTTCGCATCCAGTAGCATTAGATAGAACACAAGGGAGGGAAAAAGCTAGCCTTGCCCTCTCCCACCTCCAGAAACAACTCTAGGAGCACCCTTGTGTTCACTTTGCCTTAGTGATCATGCGGAGACCCCGCAGAGCAGCAGTAGGGGTGTTATCTCCTCGAAGAGCCCTGAAGCTGGGTAAGATCCGCCGGCGTGCATGTCTTCGCCTAATCCCGTTTCCAGGCACCAGCGATGTTCTACTCGCCCCCACCATGATAAGCCATCCTTTGGCATATGTCGCACCCAACCCCCGACATTTGGCGCCCACCGTGGGGCAAGGTGCACCGTCGTCCGGAGATCTGTTCTAGATGGGAACCCTCTTCCTTCCTGGCGAGCGCAGCCAGCCAGGCTCGCCAGACGGAGTCTTCATCGACGTGCTGCGCGGCGCTGAGGCCGCCTGTGCAGTGAGCAGCCTCGCCGAACTTGTCTGCAAGGTTCACCTCTCCGACGAGCCTGCATCCGACGCATGCACGGGTGGCCCCGAGAGTCTTCTCGCGGGCCTCCTCGACCAACTCCACATCGCCGACGAGCCTGCCGTGGACTTGGAGTCCGTAGGCTCGACCGACCCGATGCTGGTCGACTCCGACGCCGTGTTGCTTGACACTTTCCCCACCAACGTGGTGGTCTACAACGAGCCGCTTCCTCACGAGGAGAGTGGCGGAAGCACCGTCACGGAGGTACTCGTCATCAGTCACGATGAGCGCTCCGGTGAGGAAGCTCAGGACCCGCTCGCCACAGCCCTGCAAGACCTAAGTGCACCCATTCCAGAGGATGCAGACGCCGAGACGCTGGAGACACGCTGACTTCAGATCATCGAAGGCGCCAAGAAGCTGGCAAGCATGAGGCGCTTGTCAGAAGCCTACCAGCGCAAAATGGATCGCGCCGTGGGCGGCTCGAAGGCTCCGACTGGGCCTAGCCGCCTAGGCACGGTCCGACAACGCGGCGCGGCCATCACTGACTTGTTCGTGGCCAATCGCCCCATATACGCCACCCCTGCGGAGAACATCCACGCCGCCCAAGCGGCGACTGATGAGCTGAAGAACTTCGAAGGCGAAGAGCGCCGCATGATGACGGAGCGAGTCCAGCAGCTCCTCGACGTGGTTGCTGCGCAGAACGCGGCCGGCGGCCGCACTATGGCGCCACGGCAGCTAAACGACGACTTGCCTCCCCACCGAGATCAGGGCGCGACGTCTCGAACGCCGACTGGTGGAGTCCGCGGAAGGAAAGACAAAGAACTGGCTGTCAGTCGTAGTCGGACTCGCATCACCATCGAGCGTGACCAAGACGGCCGTCCGAGAGCAGTTGAGCGGCAGGACGACTACCTGCCTCCCCCACCCAGAAGAGAACGACGAGTTTCCCTGCCGCCTGTAGAGCATCCGACTCTCGGTGGCCGCCTTGGCCACCGAGAGGGAGTCGGAGAGAATAACGCCCGCCATCGGATCGACCGACTCCACCGATCCCTAGAACTGGAAGAAGAAGATGAGCTGGGTCCGCCTTGCTTTGGACCCTGCATCCGAGACGAGCCCTTCCCCAAAGGGTTCACGCTCCCCCGAGACACACCCAAGTACACCGGCTCCGTGAAGCTAGAAGACTGGCTAATTGATTACTCCACGGCCGTCAGCATAGCGAACGGCAACAAGCGAGTCGCCGTGAAGTACGTTCCACTCATGCTCCAGGGCACGGCCCGGACATGGTTGAACAGACTGAAGCCCCGCAGCATCAACAGCTGGGTCGACTTCACCGAGGCCTTCATCTGCAACTTCACCAGCATGTACAAGCGACCTCCCAAGCCGCGCCAGCTTTCCTTGTGCGTGCAAGGCCCTGACGAGTCAACTCGCGACTACCTGATGCGTTGGGGCGAGCTTCGGAACTCCTGCGAGGGTGTGCACGAGGTGCAGGCTATCGAGTACTTCACCGTTGGGTGCCGAGAAGGCACCCTCCTCAAGCACAAGCTCCTCTGCGACGAGCCAGAAACCCTCGACGAACTACTGGTCATAGCAGACAAGTACGCCATGGCCGACTCCTCCATGAAGACGGAGATTCAAGTCAATGCGGCTGGCAAGGTGGCCCCTCAGGCTCCCAGAACTCCAGCTGGACACAGCAGTCAACAACAACAAAACAACAACAAACGCAAGGCCCAACAGCCGACTTCCAGCAGTCGGCAGGTTGCGACAGTCGAAGATCAACAGCCGGAGGGGCAGCCTCCGGCCAAGCGACAGAAAGGCGGCAAGTCCAACTGGTTGCCGACCTTCTCTTACGAGCAGACCCTGGATGGTCCCTGCAAGTTCCACAGTGGCGCGAAGCCATCAAATCATACCACCCGAAAGTGCCACTGGCTCACCAGAATCGCCAAGGGAGACGGCCTCCTTCCCCCTCCGCCTACTGGGCCGCCGCCTCGACCGCCGCCCCAGCAGCTGCCTGCTCGGCCAGTCGGCGCAGTACAAGACGAGTACCCCTAAGAGCATGGAGCTTATGTGGTGTTCACCAGTGTGGCTGATGATCGACGCAGCAGACGGCTGCAGCGGCAAGAAGTAAATGCAGTGGCAACAGACACCCCAGAGTTTATGCATTGGTCCGAGAAGCCTATCAGTTGGAGCAGAGCGGATCACCCAGAGGTGATGCCGAATCCGGGCTCCTATGCCCTCGTCCTAGGTGATACCTTGGCCACTGATAGGCGGGCAGCCCGCTTCTCCAGGGTGCTGATAGACGGAGGCAGTAGCATCAACATCCTGTACAAAGATACTATGGAGAAGCTAGGAATTAAGCAAAGACAGTTGAAGAGCAGCCGGATGGTGTTCCATGGTATTGTACCCGGCCTTTCCTGCTCACCAATCGGCAAGATCCTGATAGATGTCCTCTTCGGAGACAAAGATCATTTCCGCCGAGAGCCAGTCTAGTTTGAAGTAGTGGACCTTGAAAGCCCGTACCACGCACTGCTTGGCCGACCTGCATTGGCAAAGTTCATG
Organism: Triticum timopheevii; assembly: GCA_963921465.1. Classification (NCBI taxonomy): domain Eukaryota; kingdom Viridiplantae; phylum Streptophyta; class Magnoliopsida; order Poales; family Poaceae; genus Triticum; species Triticum timopheevii. The sequence goes on from OY997262.1 coordinate 364,268,523, forward strand.
GCGGTTCCTCACTATGCCTAGGTCAAGATGAAGATGCCGAGTTCCAAGGGAATTTTGACCGTAGCCGGCGACTACAGGAAGTCATCCACCTGCGCGGCCGAGAGAAGCCGGCTGGCCGAGTCCCTCGTGATCGCATCTGAGAAGCGGCTCCTTGATCGGGTCGTGGCGATGGCCGGAAAACAGACAGAAATGTCGCCTGACCCCAAGGAGTCGGAAGCTGAAGGTTCATTCAAGCCGGCCAAAGAGACCAAGAAGATACCCTTGGACCCGGAGCATCCTGAGAGGTACGCTGTCATGTTTACAAACCTTGACAACAAATAGGAAGGCGAGCTCGTCGATTTCCTCCGTGAGAATCGGGACATCTTCGCATGGTCCCCTAAATACAAGCGAGGTGTACCGACGGAATTCGCCGAGCACAAGTTACACGTCCGACCTAATGTGAAACCCGTCAGGCAGCCTTTGCACCGACTGTTAGAAGAGAAGAGAAGAGTTGTTGGAGATGAGATAGCCCGGATCCTGGCGGCCAGCTTCATTATGGAGGTGTTTTTTCTAGAGTGGTTGGCAAACCCGGTTTTGGTACTGAAGAAAAACAAGCAGTGGCAGATGTGCATTGATTACACAAGCCTCAACAAAGCCTGCCCAAAGGGCCCGTTTTCCCTGCCGAGAATCGATCAGGTGATAGACTCCACAGCCGGATGCGAGCTGTTGAGTTTCTTAGATGCATATTCAGGATATCACCAGATCAAGCTGAACCCGGCAGACAGACTGAAGACCGCCTTCATCACGCCGTTCGGAGCCTTCTGCTACCTGACCATGATGTTCGGCTTGAGGAATGCCGGCGCCACCTTTCATCATTGCATGCAGAAGTGCCTCCTCAAGCAACTCGGCAGGAATGCCCACGTCTACATGGACGATGTGGTGGTGAAGACGGAGAAGTGTGGGACGCTGCTGGAAGACCTCAAGGAAACCTTTGAGAACCTGCGCCAATTCAAGATCAAGCTCAACCCTGAGAAGTGCGTTTTCGGAGTACCAGCCGGCCAACTCCTTGGCTTCCTGGTCTCTATACGCAGCATAGAGTGCAACCCCGTGAAGATCAAGGCCATCGAGAGAATGGAAGTACCCAGCCGACTGTTAGATGTGCAGAAGTTCACCGGCTGCTTGGCGTCCATCAGCCGATTCATCAGTCGGCTGGGCGAGAAAGCTCTCCCTTTGTATCAATTGATGAAGAAGACCGCCTTTTTTGAGTGGAACCACAAAGCGGATGAAGCATTTCTCCAGCTGAAGAAGATGTTGACTACTCCCCCTGTGTTGGCGGCTCCGACCCCTAAAGAGCCCATGCTCCTATACATCGCCGCCACTAGCCGAGTAGTTAGCACAGTCATTGTAGTCGAACGCAAAGAGGAAGGCAAGGCGCTCCCAGTCCAGAGACCGGTATATTACCTGAGCGAGGTACTGTCGACCTCTAAGCAGAACTACCCCCACTACCAGAAGATGTGCTACAGTGTGCATTTTGCCGCCAAGAAGCTGAAGCCTTACTTTCAAGAGCATCCAATCACTGTGGTTTGCATGGCCCCGCTGGCGGAGATCATTGGAAGCCGAGACGCCTCTGGCCGAGTAGCCAAATGGGCCATAGATCTGGCTCCTTATACCATCTACTACCAGCCCCGCACCGCCATCAAGTCGCAAGCGCTGGCCGACTTCCTCGTCGACTGGGCCAAGACCCAGTACCTGCCGCCAGCGCCCGACTCCACCCATTGGCGGATGCATTTTGACGGCTCCAAGATGCGCACCGGCCTGGGAGCCGGCGTCGTCCTCACCTCTCCCACAGGCGACAAGCTCAAGTACGTGCTGCAGATCCACTTCGCCGCCTCCAACAACGTCGCCGAATACGAGGCGCTCATTCATGGGCTCCGGCTTGCCAAAGAACTCGGCATTCGCTGGATCATGTGTTATGGCGACTCCGATTTGGTGGTCCAGCAGTCATCTGGCGATTGGGACGCCAAAGATGCAAACATGGCGAGCTACCGCTTCCTGGTGCAACCACTCAGCGGATACTTCGAGGGGTGCGAGTTCCTTCACGTGCCAAGAAACGACAACGATCATGCAGACGCCTTGGCACGAGTTGGCTCCACCCGCCAAGAAATACCATCTGGCGTCGCTCTTCAGTGCCTCCTTAAGCCGTCTATCAAGCCTTCACCAGAATCAGACTCCATCTTTGTGCCGGCTCCACCCAAAGAAGTCGGATCCGACTCAAGAGCCCAAGCTGATGGCCCCAAGAAAATCATAGTTGAAGCCGGCCCGGGGACTTCAGAACCCAGCCCGGGGACTGCGCTAGTCGGCCCGGGGACTTCGTCAACCCAGCAAGCGGCCGCAGACTCCGGCCCACCGCCTCCCAGCCTTTTGTCCAAGTCGCGGTGGTGGCAATCGAAGAAATAGCAGCACCTTCATGGGCGCAGCCCATCCTCAAGTTTCTAGTGAATAGAGAGCTGCCAACTGATGAAATCTTGGCTCGGCTAGTGCAACGCCGAGCGGCAGCCTACACCATAATCAATAGAGAGCTGGTTAGTCCCAGTGTCAATAGTGTCTACCAGCGCTGCATGGAGCCAGAGCAAGCCCAATCAATTCTCAGAGAGATCCATCAGGGCGAGTGCGGCCATCACGCGGCTTCAAGAGCACTCGTCACCAAAGCCTTTCGGCACGGTTTCTTCTGGCCGACTGCCCTGGAAGAAGCCAAGGAATCAGTCCAAAAATGCAAGGGGTGCCAGAAGTTCCGCTCCAAGCCGCTTCAGCCGGCTTTCGCGCTGAAGACAATTCCCATCGCCTGGCTCTTTGCAGTATGGGGCCTGGACATGGTGGGACCATTCAAGACGGCCCGAGGCGGCCTGACTCATCTGCTTATCGCGGTGGACAAGTTCACCAAGTGGATAGAAGCAAAGCCCGTCAAGAAGTTGAACGGTCTGACTGCAGTGACTTTCATTGCCGACATCACGGTGCGGTACGGCATACCGCACAGCATCATCACCGGCAACGGCACAAATTTTGCCAAGGGCGCCTTGGCCCGTTTCTGCGCGACGCAGGGCATCCTACTGGACTTAGCGTCTGTTGCCCATCCGCAGTCAAACTGCCAGGTGGAGCGAGCAAACAGCCTCATCCTGTCCGGCATCAAGCCTCGACTGCTCGAACAACTTGAGCGTTCGGCCGGCTGATGGCTTGAGGAGCTGCCAGCCTTCCTCTCGAGTCTGTGCACGACTCCAAACAAGTCAACCGGCTTCACGCCCTTCTTCCTCGTCTAGTGAATGCCGACAAGTGAATCGTGATGTGTGAAATCAATACTACTAGCAACCCTGTTGCTTGGTAGTTAATGGACAATAATCTCATTCTTAGCGTGTTGGTATTGAATCATCATTCTAAGATAGATTGTGCTACCTAGTCCTTATTTCTGGTGCACTCTTGATCAATGAGTTAGGATTGTCCAATCCCTTGCTTATTTGACCATATCGTCTTGCCCTGAAAAGCAAGATTGTTCTCGAGCTTAGTGACATATCAGTGGTTCGTAATTTTTCGTATATTTTCTCGAAAGTATTACCAGGTTGTCACCTGACCGCTATGTTGAGCTCGTGATCAAGTTGGTTTCCTGTAAACCACCCCTTCTCCAAGAATCTGTGCAGGATACCCCTGAGCTAGTTAGTTAAGCTAAACAACAACTTGGAGAGTTGGAAGATAAAAGCTTGTCCGATTTAGTTCATTTTAAGGACCCTCGTGATGTGTGTTGAAGAAAGATAGTATTTTAATCGAGTGACCCTCGTGATCAGTTAATGGACCAATCATCTTATCCAATCTTTGATTCGAGTATGGGCTATCCTCAAATCAAATCAGAACCAACGATATCCGTAATGTTGTCTTACTCGTGGTTATTTCTTCGAGCATACACCATTATATCTTTTGGGTCTGACCAATGCTATCACCTTGTTCACATAATTGTGGAATTCCACTTATATGGGAACCTGGATGAATTGTTGTTGAGCCCATCGACAACATCCTTATCTCCTCCATGATTCTGTTGGACATTAAGCTAGTGTTGGAAACTTTGTAAACAATGCCTTCAAGTTCTGTCCCTGAGGTATATGTTTGGATGAGAGCAGTGACTTCCTCTAATTCACGTGTATCTGATGTAAGTTGCCGCCGTGAATTCGAGAAAGTTTTTTTTTTTTTGCCTCCTTTGGAATCATCCCAAGTCAGTCATGCATGTGCGAAGTACTCTATGGTTTGATAGGTTGGCCGCCTCCATTCTATATGCGTTTCCTAGCACACCAAGGCACTGATTGATTTGTTCAAGGAGAAGAAGTTCCTTCTTAGGATCCGGACTTATGCAAGGGCTTCAATATTCTCGATGAGGGTTCCCCACCTGAACTCGATAGTGTTTTATTATAAGACTACTATGTGGTCATGCTTGTCTGGGACAGCGTGTTCACATGTGTGTAGCAGAACCAGCTCATGTTTTGGAGCTTGCTAATGTAGTTCATTTCCCGAGAATCTCGCAACGTCATCTCATCGGTTTGTCTTGCAAACTTTCTTTTCCAGACACGTTGTCTGAATTACCCTGTTACCAACCAGATCTGAATCTTAGGCACATATGCTGGTTGGAACTTCTCCCAAGAACTATGATATAGGTTCCAGTGAAGTGGACGCACCTAGCTAGAAGCACTATTATTGTAGTATCTTGTTTAAGTCGTTTGGTCACCTCCCATGAGGATCTCGCATGACCTATTCTAGAAGTTGATCCTTACGGATTTTGTGCTCCCGAAGTCCGACTTTTTACTTGATGTTCTAGATATCAAAGCATATCTATGAATGGGATACACTAGCACATCAAGGAGAACATTAGAAGCGTAGTGCTAAATGTCTCTCGGTCGATCATCCAGATTTTGTTTCCTTGGCCTTGCTAAGGAAAAATCTGAGAAAGTGATGTCCTCCTTTGCACCTGCTTCCTCCATCACCGTTCATCATGGTAGTGTGATGTGTTGCCAGGATCCTTGGCACGGATGTTGGTAAAACCTTGATGAATATGGAAATTCTCAAGTTCTTGAAAGCACGCTCAGTCACTAGGTTATATCCTTGGTATCAACTGGAATGTGCCTTCGATTTGCCGAGTTGTTCTATAACCATAGTTTCCTTTCCAAATTGAGTGTGCCATTCTTTTGAATTCTTTCAAACGATCATTTGTAAATTTCCTTAGGCTGGTATGAAGAGTTTCAATGATCTAGGTATCAAAAGTAATTCTTTTTGCCACTTAAGGGAATAAATCTATGAGTCACCTCCCCTAAGATGTCTTGTTATGGTATCATGGGCAACTTAACTCCTCGCTACATTGAAACCCCCCTCACTATCTATTAAAGCGTGGAATTGTTGCCTACCAAATCGAACTTTTGCCATCTGTGTCTTCCATCCCTCTCGATGTGTGTTTTGTGTCTCAACTCGAGAGATGTTCCTACATCTCACTCCATGAGTTGATCCCGAGTTGCTCGATCTTTGAGAAGATCGATTCCTGTAGAATTTATTTCCGTCGTCATCGTATTGGACAAAGACCTTGAAGGCAAAGGTACCAAGATCAGCATCTTCCAGAAGCGCAATTGGATCATGACGATCGTGTTAGCTTTGTGTCCCCTCTGTCCTCTTACCTCGCATCTTGAATCTCGGGACGAGATTCTCATTTAGTGGGGGTGAGTTGTCACATTCCTAGATTGATGACTGTAATTAGTTGCACCAGTGAGCTTGAAGCATCATGTTTAAATTCAAGGAATTTGAATTGAGGGAGTTTTAAGCCTCAAAATTTAATTAAAGAGGGGCAAAGAACCCTGGTAAAATCACATTCAATGTCTTCCAAAATGTTCTTATAATTGTTCGATATTTTTGGCAAGGTTTCTGAACGAAACCAAAAAATAGTGAACATTTTTGTGGAATATTTTGGGCATGGAATTTAAAACATTATTGTATTTGAATTTGGAATTATATTCATAATATCAGACGGTCTATTCTGCTAATATTAGCAGAATAACTATTCTGCACACCACTTTCGCACTGCATGCTGAACGCAAGTGCACTGCATCTTCTTGACGACGAGCACTGCAATATAGACTAGTGAACTTCGTGTCGAAAAAAACTACACGCGGTGTTTTTTGGGTACTGTTTTCGCTCTAATTTTTTAACCGTTCATCGGAATGAGGCGTGTAATAAATCGTTTAAAACCTATGGATTCGGCCCAACTTCGACATGTTGAACACTTTTCGAGATTTCACACGGTTTAAGAGCAGTTTTGAAAATCGTGCGGCGGATGACGAGTGACAGCAAGTTTTTTTTCGTGTTTTTTCTAAACCGCTTGTCGGAATGAAGCAAATGATACGCCATTGGATAGATATCGTCGAGTCGCATCTTTTCCATATATAAATCATTCTCTAATTCGTTACGGTTTAAGAGCAGTTTCAAATTTACTAAATCGCAGAATTCTGTTTTTCAAAATTTCCCAAATTTTTGGTACTATTTTCACTGTAGTTTTTGAACCGGTGGTCGAAACGAGGCGTATGATACGTCATTGGAAAGCTATGGACAAGGCGCAACTTTCATATGTAGGAATGGTTTTGAGATTCCTTACGGTTTTAAGTTAATTTTGAAAATCATGCGGCGGATAACGAATGGCAGTGGCCGTTTTTTTTTAAATTTTTACAAACTGTTTTTTAAATGATTCAAATGATATGCCGTTGGTAAGATATCGTCGAGATGCAACTTTTTCATGTAGAACACACTCTTTAATTCCTTACGGTTTAAGAGCAGTTTTAAAATTAGCAAAAAGCGGACACTCTGTTTTTTCGTGACACCAAAATCGTCGTCGGACAGAAGAACGCACTGCTTCAAACTGAAAACCGCACTGCAACAGACAGTCAAGTGAACTTCATGATTTCTTTTTGTCGAACATAAACTTTCTCGCACAAGTTTTTGTTGTCTTTTTTTTAACTTTTTTTTGAACGAGAGTGGACCGCAACACTCCCGAAAGTGAACCGCGACAGTACCAAAAGTGAACCTCATGAGTTTTTGGTGTCCTTTTTTTCGTACTTACTAACTTTTTTACGCGCGTTGACCAAGCGAGTGGACCACAATGACTGAGCGAGTGAACTACATCTAATATAGAAGCAAGCTTCTTTGAAATATTATTTTTCCCTGTTTTACAAGTTTTTTTACGCACGTTGACCAAGCGAGTGGACCACAGTGACTGAGAACTACATCTAATATAGAAGCGAGCTTCTTTGGGATATTATTTTTCCCTGTTTTACAAGTATTTTTCCCTGTTGTACAACTGGGAAAAGTGAACCACGTAGAAGTTTTATAGCAAACTGCATGGGACAACAAAGTGAGCTTCAAAGCCACATCTATCAGTTTTATAGCAAACTGCATGAGACAACAAGACTCCTTGTTGAATAAAATGAACCACAAGACTCCTCAAACTAGGCTGCATCAACACATTTTTTCTCTCAAAAATGAACCATTAATGCTTGTTGAAATAAACTTCTCAACAAATATTTTTTACACACAATATATCATATCCCAATCCGATACATTTGATAGACAAAAAACCCGCAAACAATGGTCTAAACTGCATGCCCGCTTGCTCCGAGCTTCACACCGCACACACCGGCATGGCACCACAACAAATAACGACGCGCAATGCCAAGGTGTCCAAGCTACCATGTAGAAGTGAACCTCATGTCGGCACCGGCCGAACTACACAGAGGGATTTAACAAACTTCATTAGAAACTGAATTCACAATTTAAACTTTTTTAATAAAATCATGCATCAAAACTGCATGATGAGTATAGTGAACTCCATTAATTTCTGTTTTGTATTTTAAACTTCTTATAAACGCATCTTGACCTTATGGTCGAATGTAGTGTACTACATTTTTTTCTTTTATGCATGGCATCTGGGCAAGTAGTGAACTGCTCGGGGTTTTCGAGTTAGTGAACTCCAAGCCGGGGCAAGTGAACTACAATAGCTATATATATTGCCTTTTTTAATAGACTAACACAATATTACAAACTCTGTACACACACATATGCATTCAACTACACAGGACAACACCATATCAGGGGCAAACTGCATGCCCATTTAAGCCTGCGCTCAAAATAGCAAAAAGGCAAAAAAACCAATACTACAATTAGGTCACCATTTATTATTGGAAATTACCTTCAATTAACGAATTACACAATCAGCACCATATACTAAATGAGTCAACCTTCAGTTCTTTCTGTAGTTAAATTAGCAAACATGTAAAAAGCACCAAACTACACAACAACCTTTTGTCCTAAATCCCTGTCCTAATTACATAGCAAGCCCAAAATCCCAACCCGAGGACATCCTCCACGCTAAACCTGAAAAACAAACAAACAATAGTTCAGAGAATATGGAAAGAACATAACAGATACGACGGAGAAATAGACAGCAGTGCTACAAAAAGAGCGGCGACCCTAAACACAATTTGATGCCAGCCAACTCAAGATCTGCTCAGCCTGGTCTGGGAACACCATTACAAGCAGCAACAAGGCTGCATACATGGCATGGTTCACTACAGCACAAACCAGGATAATTGCAAAACACTGTGCTCTAACACAAGATTTCTTCAGTACATTCTAGAGAGGATTCCAGAGATCAGTGTACTGAATGTTGATACATGGTTTCAGTGTCTGAATACTTCAGGTGATGCAGGCTAGGTTCTAGAAGCCCTCTCGCTCCAACGCATCTGCAACCGCTCTGGAAACCAAGATGCAAAAGCAAGAGTTATCTTCTGACACTGAATCACCCAAATAAAAATGGTATCGAATTGGTTCCTATGGACGCTGAGGGAGTCCTGGACTAGGGGGTGTCCGGACAGCCGGACTATCATCGTCCGCCGGACTCCAAGACTACGAAGATACAAGACTGAAGACTCCGTCCCATGTCCGGATGGGACTTTCCTTGGCGTGGAAGGCAAGCTTGGCAATACGGATATGTAGACCTCCTACCATTGTAACCGATTCTGTGTAACCCTAGCCCTCTCCGGTGTCTATATAAACCAGAGGGCTTTAGTCCGTAGGACATAACCACCATTACAACAATCATACCATAGGCTAGCTTCTAGGGTTTAGCCTCCTTAATCTCGTGGTAGATCCACTCTTGTAATACACATCATCAATATTAATCAAGCAGGACGTAGGGTTTTACCTCCATCAAGAGGGCCTGAACCTGGGTAAAACATCGTGTCCCTTGTCTCCTGTTACCATCCGCCTAGACGCACAGTTCGGGACCCCCTACCCTAGATCCGCCGGTTTTGACACCGACATTGGTGCTTTCATTGAGAGTTCCTCTTTGTCGTCACCGATAGGCTCGATGGCTTCTCCAATCAATAACGCCGTCCAGGGTGAGACTTTTCTCCCCGGACAGATCTTCGTATTCGGCGGCTTCGCACTGCGGGCCAACTCTCTTGGCCATCTGGAGCAGATCGAAAGCTACGCCCCTGGCCGTCAGGTCAGGTTTGAAAAGCCTAAACTTCACGGCCGACATCCGCGGGGACTTGATCTTCGATGGAACCGAGCCACAGCCGAGCGTGCCGCGCTGTCTCGATGGGTATGATTTAGCTCTGCCGCCAGACAGTGCGTTGGTGGCCGCACACGAATCCGCTCCGGCCCTCAGTCCGGAGCCGATCGCCCAGATCGAGGATCGGTGGCTGGACACCACCTCGGGGGCTGCAACTTCCGCGGAGATGGAGCCGAACTCTGACTTTGTCCCCTATAAAGCTCGTGACTCCGGGGTGCCGGACTCCGAACCTCTTGCGCCCCTGCTGATCGAATCCGATTGGGCACCGATCATGGAGTTCACCGCGGCGGACATCTTTCAGCACTCGCCCTTTGGCGACATCCTAAATTCGCTAAAGCATCTCTCGCTATCCAGAGAGACCTGGCTGGACTATGGCCAGGATGGTTGGGATGCGGATGACAAAGCAATTCAGATCCCACCCACCACCCACTTTGTAACCACTGTCGATGATCTAACCGACATGCTAGACTATGACTCCGAAGACATCGACGGTATGGACGACGATGCCGGAGACGAACAGGAACCAGCGCCTGCAGGGCATTGGAAGACCACGCCAGCATATGAAGTATATATGGTGGATACCCCAAAAGGAAGCGACGATGAGGAACAACGGGGCGCGGCAAAGGATAATCCCGCCGATAAACAACCAAAACGGCAATGCAAGCGCCGCCCCAAGCCCCGCCTCGGCAAAGACAGCATTCCCAATGACCCAGCGTTAGAGCAGGGCAAATCGGTGGACGACGAACATGCAACCAAGCAACCACCCGAACAGGACGAATCGGATAATCAATCCAATCCCGGCGAAACCAACAGTCTGGACGACCTCACGCCGGACATACCACCGGAGCATAAAAACCTTAACGAAAGACTCGTCGCCACCGCAAGAAGCTTGAAGAAGGAAAAACGGAAGCTCAAAACAGCGGAAGACATACTCAGAATGAGGTGGAGCAAAGTACTCAAGACCGCAGACAAATATGGCAATGACCACCAATCAAAGAGCTACCCGAAGCGCAAGCTGCTGCCAGAATTTGACGAGGAAGCCATAGAGCCCCCACAGTCAAAAAACAAAGAGGCCGCCTGGCCGGATAGACGACCAGATGCCAGGCCAAAATCTACAAGCGGCGACGCACATAAGCCGACTCATGACCCCGGGAAAAGAAATGGCCCAGCCAGGTCCATTTACGGGCCAAAAAAGAGGGCCCCAGGAAGCAGCACATCACGACAAGTGTTCGACGGCAGCGTTACACCCAAATACAGGGGTGCCGCACACCCACTATGTTTCACCAATGAGGTGCTGGATCATGAATTCCCAGCAGGGTTTAAACCCATAAATGTAGAGGCTTACGACGGAACAATAGACCCTGGAGTCTGGATAGAGGATTAAATACTACACATACATATGGCTAGAGGAGATGATCTCCACGCCATAAAATATCTACCCCTCAAGCTCAAAGGGCCAGCTCAGCACTGGCTCAAAAGCCTCCCAGAAAACACTGTTGGAAGTTGGGAAGAGCTCGAGGACGCGTTTAGAGCAAACTTTCAAGGGACTTATGTCCGCCCTTCGGATGCAGACGATTTAAGTCACATAACTCAGCAACCCGGAGAGTCAGCGCGCAAATTCTGGAACAAGTTCCTCACTAAAAAGAACCAAATAGTCGACTGTCCGGACGCCGAAGCCTTAGCAGCTTTTAAACACAACGTCCAAGATGAATGGCTCGCCAGACACCTCGGCCAAGAGAAGCCGAGGACAATGTCCGCGCTAACAAGCCTCATGACCCGCTTTTGCGCGGGGGAAGATAGCTGGCTAGCAAGATGCAGCACCAGCGACCCGAGTACATCCGAGACTAGAGATGGAAACGGAAAATCACGGCAAAGAAAGGATCAGCGCCGGAATAAAGAAAAAATCCCAAAGAATACGACGGTCAACGCCGGATTCAAAAGCTCGCGGCCAAACAACAAAACACTACCTCTTAAGGATAACAGTGATGAGCTATCCAACTTAAACCAAATTTTTGGATCGGATATGTCAAATCCGCAGTACCCCCGGAAGGCCTGCAAATCACACCCACCGAGATTGCTGGGTTTTCAAACAGTCCGGCCGACTCAACGCCGAACACAAGGGGCTCGACGCATCAAGCGAAGATGATGAGAAACCCCACCAGCAGAGCACCGGAAAACTCACTTCATGTGATGATACGGAAAAACAATGCGGCACCCGCTAAGATGGGTCGCGCACGGTCCACCCCAGGGGAACATCGAGATTGGATGTCAAAACCAATCACTTTCGACCACCTGGATTACTCCAGAAGTGTTTGAAATGCAGGATGGACTGCTTTGATATTGGACCCTATAATCGATGGACTACAATTTACACAAGTCCTGATGGACGGAGGCAGTGACTTAAACCTGCTATATCCAAACACAATCCGCAAGTTGGGGATAGACCTTACTAAAATTCGACATAGCCGCACTTCTTTCAGAGGAGTGACGCCAAGCCCTTACGCCAAGTGCACAGGCTCCTTATTACTAGAAGTTGTGTTCGGGTCACCGAACAACTTCCGACGCGAAAAACTAATCTTTCATGTCGCCCCGTTTAAAAGTGGCTATCAAGCACTATTGGGGCGTGAAGCTTTTGTCCGCTTCAACGCTATACCACATTACGCGTCTCTTACACTTAAAATACCCGGTCCACGTGGCATCATTTCATTGCGAGGGTCACTTAAAGACCCTGGACACGGATAGACGAGTCCGGCATAAATAAGCTAGGGGCTCCCTAGCCGCACACCACTTCACAAGGGGTTGCGCGTAAAAGCAACAACGAGCTAATATAGACTCCGCTTTACTTGTTAATATTTTTCATACACCTTTTTTCGCACGATTTCCTTTCAAACTAAGTTCCTCTCTTTTTACAGATGAGCGACGTGCACACCCGTCCAGGATAACGGCACAACGGAGACACAGGCGCAGACGTGCAGTAGGGACCCGTTGCAAGGATTCTTTTCAGATTAAGACCCTGCGTAAACCTTTTTTACTGTCTCTTGTTGCTATAATCCCCCGGCTTCTCATTATAACCAGCGTGGAGCCTGACGTTTTGGCATCGGCCGTGTCAGATGACCTTGCCCGTACCTGGACACTAGGGGCTTAGGGCATTGTTCTGCCCATTATTATAAAGACCGAACACCTTAGGGAGTGTTCGGCGTCTCGAGTTAGGCCTTATATGTTGGGGAACGTAGTAATTTCAAAAAATTTCCTACGCACACGCAAGATCATGGTGATGGCATAGCAACGAGAGGGGAGAGTGTATGTCCACGTACCCTCGTAGACCGTAAGCGGAAGCATTATCACAACGCGGTTGATGTAGTCGTACGTCTTCACGATCCGACCGATCCAAGCACCGAACGTACGGAGCCTCCGAGTTCAGCACACGTTCAGCTCGATGACGATCTCCGGTCTCCGATCCAGCCAAGCTCCGGAGATGAGTCTCCGATCATTGCTACTAACATATTTCAACACAATTTTCTCTAGGAACATATCAAAATAAACATATGAAAGCAACAACGCAAGCTATTGATCTTACAACATAATTTGCAAAATACTACCAGGACTAAGTTCATGATAAATTTAAGTTCAATTAATCATATTACTTAAGAACTCCCACTTAGACAGACATCTCTCTAGTAATCTAAGTGATTACGTGATCCAAATCAACTAAACCATAACCGATCATCACGTGAGATGGAGTAGTTTTCAATGGTGAACATCACTATGTTGATCATATCTACTATATGATTCACGCTTGACCTTTCGGTCTCCGTGTTCTGAGGCCATATCTGCATATGCTAGGCTCGTCAAGTTTAACCTAAGTATTCCGCGTGTGCAAAAACTGGCTTGCACCCGTTGTAGATGGACGTAGCGCTTATCACACCCGATCATCACGTGGTGTCTGGGCACGACGAACTTTGGCAACGGTGCATACTCAGGGAGAACACTTCTTGATAATTAGTGAGAGATCATCTTAAAATTCTACCGTCAGTCAAAGCAAGAATAAGATGTATAACAGATAAACATCATATGCAATCAAAATATGTGACATGATATGGCCATGATCATCTTGCGCCGTTGATCTCCATCTCCAAAGTATTGTCATGATCTTTATCGTCACCGGCACGACACCATGAACTCCATCATCTTGATCTATATCAATGTGTCGTCACATGGTCGTCTCGCCAACTATTGCTCTTGCAACTATTGCTATCGCATTGCGATAAAGTAAAGAAATTATTTGGCACTTGCATCTTATGCAACAAAGAGACAACCATAGGGCTTCTGCCAGTTGCCGATAACTTCAACAAAACATGATCATCTCATACAACAACTTATATCTCATCACGTCTTGACCATATCACATCACAACATGCCCTACAAAAAACAAGTTAGACGTCCTCTACTTTGTTGTTGCAAGTTTTACGTGGCTGCTACGGGCTGAGCAAGAACCGATCTTACCAACGCATCAAAACCACAACGATAGTTTGTCAAATAGACTCCGTTTTAACCTTCGCAAGGACCAGGCGTAGCCACACTCGGTTCAACTAAAGATGGAGAAACTGACAGCCGCCAGCTACATATGTGCAAAGCACGGCGGTAGATCCAGTCTCGCGTAAGCGTACGCGTAATGTCGGTCCGGGCCGCTTCATCCAACAATACCGCCGAACCAAAGTATGACATGCTGGTAGGCAGTATGACTTATATCGTCCACAACTCACTTGTGTTCTACTCGTGCATATAACATCCAACCATAAAAACCTAGGCTTGGATGCCACTGTTGGGGAACGTAGTAATTTCAAAAACTTTCCTACGCACACGCAAGATCATGGTGATGGCATAGCAATGAGAGGGGAGAGTGTATGTACACGTACCCTCGTAGACCATAAGCGGAAGCGTTATCACAACGCGGTTGATGTAGTCGTACGTCTTCACGATCCGACCGATCCAAGCACCGAACGTACGGAGCCTCCGCACGTTCAGCTCGATGACGATCTCCGGTCTCCGCTCCAGCCGAGCTCCGGAGATGAGTTCCGTCAGCACGACGGCGTGGTGACGATGATGATGTTCTACCGGCGTAGGGCTTCGCCTAAACTCCGCGACGATATGACCGAGGTGGAATATGGTGGAAGGGGGCACCGCACACGGCTAAGGAACGATCCGTAGATCAACTTGTGTGTCTTTGGGGTGCCCCCTGCCCCCGTATATAAAGGAGCAAGGGGGGGGGTGCGGCCGGCCCTAGCAGGAGACGCGTCGGAGGAGTCCTACTCCCACCGGGTGTAGGACTCCCCCCCTTTCCTAGTTGGATTAGGACTTGGGGGGAGGGAAAGAGGGAAGGGGGCGCCGCCCCCCCTCTCCTTGTCCTATTCGGACTAGGGGGGGAGGGGGCGCGCGGCCTGCCCTGGCCGGCCCTTCCTCTTCTCCCTCATGGCCCACTAAGGCCCATTAACCCCCGGGAGGGTTCCGGTAACCCCCCGGTGTTCCGGTAAAATCCCGTTTTCACCCGGAACCATTCCGAAGTCCAAACATAGGCTTCCAATATATCAATCTTTATGTCTCGACCATTTCGAGACTCCTCGTTATGTCCGTGATCACATCCGGGACTCCGAACAAACTTCGGTACATCAAAACTTATAAACTCATCGTAAAATGTCATTGAAACATTAAGCGTGCGGACCCTACGGGTTCGAGAACTATGTAGACATGACCTAAAACCATTCTCGTTCAATAACCAATAGAGGGACCTGGATGCCCATATTGGTTCCTACATATTCTATGAAGATCTTTATCGGTCAAACCGCATAACAACATACTTTGTTCCCTTTGTCATCGGTATGTTACTTGCCCGAGATTTGGTCGTCGGTATCCAATACCTAGTTCAATCTCGTTACCGGTAAGTCTCTTCACTTGTTCCGTAATGCATTATCCCGTAACCAACTCATTGGTTACATTGCTTGCAAGGCTTATAATGATGTGCATTACCGAGAGGGCCCAGAGATACCTCTCCGACAATCGGAGTGACAAAACCTAATCTCGAAATACGCCAACTCAACATCTACCTTCGGAGACACCTGTAGTACTCCTTTATAATCACCTAGTTACGTTGTGACGTTTGGTAGTACCAAAAGTGTTCCTCCGGTAAACGGGAGTTGCATAATCTCATAGTTACAGGAACATGTATAAGTCATGAAGAAAGCAATAGCAACATACTAAATGATCAAGTGCTAAGCTAACGGAATGGGTCAAGTCAATCACATCATTTTCCTAATGATGTGATCCCGTTAATCAAATGACAACTCTTTTGTCCATGGCTAGGAAACATAACCATCTCTGATAAACGAGCTAGTCAAGTAGAGGCATACTAGTGACACTATGTTTGTCTATGTATTCACACATGTATTATGTTTTCGGTTAATACAATTCTAGCATGAATAATAAACATTTATCATGAAATAAGGAAATAAATAATAACTTTATTATTGCCTCTAGGGCATATTTCCTTCATTATATGCATCAGCTCCGAATCATGCCTTTGGTCAAATGTTGGTTTTGCCCGGCTCCTGTGTTTTGCTGCCTTACGTTCTGTATCATCGGCTAACGCGGCACCAGGAGAACTACTGCGATTATGCCCCAGTTCGGCTGGGTGAGCACCTCAGTAGAGAAAGCTGAAAACTGATTGTCATGATACAGCGAGAGACTGGTCAACCACTCGATCGACAACCGGAATTTTTAGAATTCCCCCGCTTTGACGGAGGACCGTTTCCCGGTCAGGCACACACGCGCCCCGAATTCGGAGAGCGCGGTGCCCCCAGGGGCTATATCGTAGCCCCACCCTCGAACTCCAATGGTTAAGTGAAAGTGATAAAGCATCATAGTCCGGATTGCCTCGTTTGCTACGCTACCACCTCCTCAATAGGACCGAGACGTCGGATTAAGTGTGAAAATGCGCTATTTTTGCGAACACCCCCGCACCTTGTGCGTGGGGGCTGAAGCCGAAGACTGCCATCTTTCAGGTTATGCACATGTATACATAAACAGCCGCATAGGAGATATTTCAATACTTGGAACGCACAAGTATAAAAAGCGATTATATCATAACCATTGTTTTACAAACATTCATTTGAACGTGACATTTTTCGAGCACTGCGACTCTATTTCACGAGCACCACACATAACTTCCCCAAAATAGTGCTCGGCGAGTAACCGGCTTTCGTCCAAACCCTGGGTTGCAACAGCGGCGGCATCCATCTCTGTCCAATGTGTCTTCACACGGGCAAGGGCCATCCACGCACCCTCTATACAGGCCGACCGCTTCATCTCCTTGATATGCGGCACCGCCCCAAGAAACTGCGGCAATAAGCCAAAATAGCTCGTCGGCTTGGGCCTCTCCGGCCAGACATGAGTCACGATATCTGTCATGGCAAGTCCGGACAACCTATTCAGTTCAGCCCATTTGGCCAATCGATCGGTTAGCAGAAGTGAACGATCCGGGCTATGGAATTGAGACCAAAATAGCTCTTCCGTCTGGTGATCCTTCTGGCTTCGGAAGTGCACAACGGCATCCGCCGCACTCGCCGCTAAGTCCATATATGGATCCTCCGGACCCCACAGCTGGCCAAGCTGGACATACTTTGGATCCGTAAACCTGCGGCGTAGCAGAAAAGGCTTGCCAGCAACAATGTCTCCGGCCTGACGTAGCTCCTCCTTCATAGCCCGCATTGCAGAACGGGCATCCTTGGCTTCGGCGGTGGCTTTCCCCAGGTCTTCTCGCTCCGACAGACGCTCCTTTTCAAGAGCCTCATTGTAGTCGGTAGAATCCTTCAATTTAACGGCCAATTCGGCCATCTCTTCCCTACTTCGGTAGTGTGCAGCCCTTTCGGCTTCTAACTCCTCGGCCGTCGTCGAGGCAGCCGCATCACTCCTTCTGGCCTGCTCCTTGGCTTGAGCAAGTTCTGCCCGAAGGCTCTCCACAGCAGCAGCACCATCTGCGTCAAGCATAAATATTGTAAGAGGTGGGCCTTTTCTCCCTTAATAGGTGACTGCGGAGAACCAATTTACCTTGCGACTCGTCAAGTCGCTTGTTGACTAGAGCAATGTCTGCATCCGCCACATCGAGTTGTTGCATTAATTCGGCAACCCCATCGGTCCGGCTAGCCCCCGGACTATCCGCCACCTGCATAGGAAGGGCGACATTCAATACCTAAGATTTTGATCCTCGGCACACTGTCGCTTTCGACAACCTACTGAGTCTCAGGGGCTACTATTTATAGAGGGCGCACTTTTATGTGCAAAACTGTCAAAAAGGCGCGTCGTTTTTACGTACCTCAAACCCCGCCAGCAAACTCCAGACGGCATGATGCAATCCGCTTTCGGCGGACGAAATCCTTCCAATCACCATGCGCATCAATGCACTGTGATCTTCTGAGACGGACGCCCTCTCAAGCAAATCCTTCAGCTCCCCCGGCCGAACACTAGTTGGCGCCAAACTCTTCGGCTCTGCCGGGCTCGGGGATACCCTCCGTGACGACACTTCAGGCTTGTCTGCCATATCCGACGGCGCAGCAGACGGAGGCATCTCGCTCTCCATCATCTCCGGACGAAGATCCCCCGAAGACGAGCTCATCTGAGAGGGCCGCAGATCCGAACTACGAGGTAACAATTTCGATTATCCTCAGAAGCACAAATAAGGGATGTTTCTTATTAATGAACTCCCCTTTTCCTTTACTCACGGCTCGCTAGAGGGCTGACTCTTTAGAGAAGACGGTGCGGCCGGGGCCTCCCCGGACGCAGGACCCTCCGCAGCAGACGGAGGCATCTCGCTCTCCATCATCTCCGGACGAAGATCCCCCGAAGACGAGCTCATCTGAGAGGGCCGCAGATCCGAACTACGAGGTAACAATTTCGATTATCCTCAGAAGCACAAATAAGGGATGTTTCTTATTAATGAACTCCCCTTTTCCTTTACTCACGGCTCGCTAGAGGGCTGACTCTTTAGAGAAGACGGTGCGGCCGGGGCCTCCCCGGACGCAGGACCCTCCGGCGAAGATTTCTTCCCCCGCTTAGGGGCTTTGGCCTCCGGGTCTTTGGAGGCAGTCCTCTTCTCCCCCTGGAGAGAGGGATTCTCGATCCCCCCTTCTTCAAGCGCCCCTTTGGGCGGGACGGTAGCTCCTCTATTTTCCCCCTCGCCTTCTTCTGAAGGCGCAACCTCCAACATCCTGACCAGCACGGGCTCCGGCGCGGTCTCTAGGAGGGGGGCCGTACACCGTATCGGCTTTGCTTGCGCTATCCACTCCTGCTGAAGGATAACGGGTTAAAAGGCGAATCGAAGAAGGGCAAACAAATGGTATGTCCGAACACTGAGCTACTTACTTGAGTATCCGGGCGATTGCAGCTTAGGCCGGCATCCTCGGTCAATTCCGGACACGCTACTTGTGGTCCGAAGAACAACTTGTACATCCCCATGTGTGTCGTACCCATGAAGTGTTGGAGAATCCATGGTCCCTCCGGATTGAACTCTCATAGCCGAAGAGGACGGCGTTTGCAGGGCAGCAGACATCTAATTAGCATAACCTGCATCACCACAACCAGATCGATCTCCCTCGCTTGGAGGTCTCGAATCCGGCCCTGTAATAGGGGAATGTCTTTTGACGGCCCCCAATTGAGCCCTTGGTTGACCCACGACATCAACCTTCGTGGTGGTCCCGAGCGGAACGGAGGCGGCGGCTTCTGCCTGCTGCCCCTCGGAGCGGTGATATAGAACCATTCTGCTGCCATAAGCCGAGCTCCTCTTGGAAGGAGCCCTCCAGCCACGGGGCATCGGCCCTCTTGTTTACGGCCGCCCCGCCGCAATCAGCTCGACGCCCCCCGACCATCTTCAGCTCCACATTGAAGGTCTTCAGCCACAGGCCGAAGTGGGGGGTGACGTGGAGGAAGGCTTCGCATACAACGATGAATGCGGAGATATGGAGGATGGACTCCGGAGCCAAGTCGTGGAATTCCAACCCGTAGTAGAACATGAGCCCTGTCACAAAAGGATCCGTCGGGAAGCCTAAGCCCCGACGGAGGTGGGATACAAAGATGACATATTCGCCGGGCTCGGGGGTGGGGATGGCCTGCCCTTCGGCGGGCAGCCTGTGCGAGATCTCATAGGACAGGTACTTGGCTTCGCGCAGCTTTAGCACGTCCTCCTCCGTAACGGAGGAGGGCAACCACCGGCCCTGGAGGTCAGAGCCGGACATTGTTGACGGTCCGAAGCGCTCGAATCTGGGGCTCTGGGTGTTGGAACTTGGAGCAAGAAGAAGATTCGGTGGAAGATTGAAGAAAAGAACGAGCCTTGGTCCTGTTATAAAGAAGGGGAATACCAAGAGCCGTCTCCGTGACCGTTTGGGATTTGCCTTCAATAGAGGAGGCATGGCGACGGGCGCGGTTGGGTTACCCACGTTCGTATTGATGAGGATCCCGGAATAAGGGGAACACGATCTCTGCTTCGACAAGACGTGCCAAGGAAACCGCTTCGCTAAACGCGCTGAGGTGGTATAATAAAAAACGATTCAAGTAAAGGCTTGGTAGTGGTGTGACGTCATGCCACAAAATACGTCAGCAGATTGAACTTGTGTATATATTATTCTCTCTACGGTGGAATCTGGAATTTATTTTGCAGAGCCGGACACTAGTCTGGTGTTCACAATCTTCTCTGGATTATTCAAGGGAGGAACCCGCCTTGCAACGCCGAACATTATGCGCGCCGGACTAATCGTCATTGAAGCCAGGTTCAGGGGCTACTAAGGGAGTCTTGGACTAGGGGGTGTCCAGACAGCCAGACTATCATCGTCCGCCGGACTCCAAGACTACGAAGATACAAGATTGAAGACTCCGTCCCGTGTCCGGATGGGACTTTCCTTGGCGTGGAAGGCAAGCTTGGCAATACGGATATGTAGATCTCCTACCATTGTAACCGACTCTGTGTAACCCTAGCCCTCTCCGCTGTCTATATAAACCGGATGGCTTTAGTCCGTAGGACATAACCTCCATTACAACAATCATACCATAGGCTAGCTTCTAGGGTTTAGCCTCCTTGATCTCGTGGTAGATCCACTCTTGTAATACACATCATCAATATTAATCAAGTAGGACGTAGGGTTTTACCTCCATCAAGGGGGCCCGAACCTGGGTAAAACATCGTGTCCCTTGTCTCCTGTTACCATCCGCCTAGACGCACAGTTCGGGACCCCCTACCCGAGATCCGCCGGTTTTCACACCGACAGACGCAACAACTGCACCGCTGCTCTACAAGGCAGGATGAGGAGCCCTGTTGCCGCTATTGCTCTGTAGTGTCAGGGTAGCACGGCGCAACGGGGGCTGCGGGGATGCCCCTAGTAGCGGGCAGAGGACATTAGTGTACCAGACGAGATTAGTGTACCTCATGAGGTTTTCCTAATTTATGCGGTTCTGTAGCAAATCACAATTTTTTCCTACAAATGAACTTCATCATTCTTTATTTTTTTCTGAATTTTCTTACAAATGCAGTGCGGACGGGCCGGCGTCGACCCGGCCGTGCTTGTAGGAGGTCGTCGGGGCGTGAGGTTGGACGGCCCGGGACCATAGAGGAAAGGATCTCGTCGGATCTTGCTCGCCTCCATAGCCTGGTTGGACGGGAGGGGCTCACTTGCTGCCCAAGGCCTAGGCTACGATGAACTGGACAATAGCGTACCGCACAAGGGCACGCGGCGCACTGCCTGAAGGATCCGACTGCACCGCATATGCAAAATCCAAAAAAGTAAGAAGAAGAAAAAAGCTGACCGTGCTGCTCCAGCAGTGTAGGAGGTGGACAGACGAACGGCTCACCAGCGAGGGATATGGCGTGTCAGCACTGCGAGTGCTACCCGGCCGGACTGCACCGATGCGCCCGCCGTACTACACGCGCACACCCCACAAACTGGGAGGCGGCTTCACCTCGCGAGTGGAACATGCGCCGGTGGTGGAGTTCCTCCTTCTCTCTGAAGTGAACTATAGTGAGGTGTAAATATTAGTAGACCAAAATGAGGTGCCGACAGGAAACCATAGCGAGGTGCAAATACACCAAACACACCACACTGGGCTTCTTCATGTTCACTCCTGCACTGTACGCACACACGCAAGGGGCTGCTTTTTGGCTCTTGTCACCGGTGGACCGCACTGCATGGCGAGGTGGACTACACCAAGCGGAGACCTGAGCTGCACTTCCCCACGGGCAGTACTGCATGCCCGTGTGCAGAGTTAAAATCAATCGCCACTACCGCCAGATCTATAGGTAGTACTGCTACTTCGTCATGTATGCACATGATCGAACTATACATGCGGAAGCAAAAGAAAGTAAAAGCGGGCAGATGAGTTAAGAGGGGAGCCTGGATTGTATTTCGTACCACAGGAAGGATTGGAGTAGATGCAGTAGTTGAGTTGGTTGAACTGCTCGTAGGGCTGGTGCATGGCGCCCGCGCCGACCGGTGCGTTCATCATGGGCTGCATCCCCATGGGCGGTGGCACGCCCATCGGCGGCGGCACCCCAGGCTAGTGGTTCGTCTCGCCCATTGGATCAGCACCAACTCAAGAACAATCTCTCGCCTTGGACCGGACTAGAAA
Organism: Triticum timopheevii; assembly: GCA_963921465.1. Lineage (NCBI taxonomy): Eukaryota > Viridiplantae > Streptophyta > Magnoliopsida > Poales > Poaceae > Triticum > Triticum timopheevii. The sequence continues at coordinate 364,290,805 of OY997262.1, forward strand.
CTGCTGCACAGGAAGGATATACAATCAAGAGATGCCCTTGGGTCTTCACACCTTTTTGGCCCTCTTTTATGCACGCAGTCGACGGAGCTCGTCCACCATCAACGAATCCGAGGATAAGGGGAAGCTGGTGTTTGCTGTGGCGAGCACCGAGAATAGGTGTTGAGGATCTCATCGGACCCATGGCGGGAGAGGCCTGGGGTGGGCGGCGGGGGCCTCGGGAGGGTTGGAGCGGCGACAGCTTGGAGAAGTGCGGCGCGCTAGGCGCCTGGGGTGGGGCGTCTCGGTGAGGGCCTGGGGAGGTGCGGCGTGGCGGCGGCCTTGGGAGGGGAGGAGCCGCACCGGCGGCCAGGGAGGGGCGGATCTGGCGACCTTGCCCTCATGCAGCCACCTGGAAGGCAGAAGAGGCGGGGGAGAAGATGGGGAAGGGTGGTCGGCACGCAGGTCGCCCCGGGAAGGAAGCGGCAGGGTGGGGTTGTGCTCTCGGGGGAAGAAGGTAGTAGTAGTGGGTGGGCGCGGCGGCCGGTGGTGAAGAATAAGGAGGCTAATGACACCGGCGGCGGTGGAGGGACGCGGTGGTGCGGCGGCATCGACGGTGGTAGGTGGTGGTGGATTGGGAGGCTGCTGCCGGCGGGGTGTGGGGATTCCTGTTGTGCGTGGTGGTTACGAGAGAGTTGGGGGTGGGTGGGTGCTTTGTTTAAGGGCTCTGACGCAGTTCGGTTTGGACGGTGCAACAGTGCGTTTGTGTTAGCAGAATAAGCTAGTGTTAGCAGAATAAGACTCTTAAGGGGTGTTATTAGAATAGACCCACCCTTCATAACATATAAAATATATTTTCAAATAACTTTGAAACATTTTAGTGCATTTGGAATAGTCCATTCAGCAACATAAAAATATCCAGAGGATATTTGGCACTGTGTTGAATCTGTTTTGATTTTAAACAGTGGAAAAATTAAACAAAACAAAAGGAAAAGAGAAAAGAGAAATAAAAAGAGAAGGAGAGTACCTGAGCCACTTGCCTGGCCTGGCGCTGCTACAGCCCAGCTGGCCAGCACACCTGGCGGCCCAACCCACCAGGGGCAGCCTCGTCTTCTACCTCTTGCCAGTAGGCAGAGGAGAAGCTGGGCACGGCGCACGCGCGCGCCACCTCCACCCTGCTTGCCTGGCTGCCTCCTCCTCCCCCTGGATGCCTCTCGCAGCGCCACGCCACCCCCTGGACCTCTCTCACTCTCTCCCGTGCTCCTCCCCTCCTCTGGCTCTCTCCCTCACACCACCAGAATGCGCCGCCGCCGCTGACGTGCACCACCGCGGCCACCGCCTCCCCCTCGCTTCCCTGACTGGCTCAAGAGCTCCGCTTCGTCGCCCTAGACCTCTCCGCCGAGCCACGCGGCACCAGACACCTCCGAACGCCGTCACCGTGGTCGTCTTCTACCTCGGGCATCCGAGATCGCCGGCGACCGCACGTCGTCTCCAGCCCGTCCCCGAGCCCGCTGAGACCACCGTACGACTCCCTGTGAGCTCCTGATTCTTTCCCCCTACTCGCCCCCTCCGTTCCCATCCCCTAGCTCCGTCTTCCACCACGGCCGAAGCTTACTGCCGCCGTGGTTCTCCACCGCCGTGGCCAGACCCACCGTCGCTCACTTTTGAGCACGGGATCATGCTCCGTATCTCACCAGGAGCATGTAGCACCCACCAGCGCCTCCCCTAGAGCACCGCAACGCCGAAACCGAGCTCGCCCGAGCTGCGGACGCTGCCGAGCTCGCCGCTGCCACCGCCACAGTGCACCCCAGCCGCTGCCGCTCGTTCCGTTGGATGTGGGAGAGCCTGGGCTTCACATTCATGCCATCCGCAAGTTTGACCCCGTTGACCATATTTGACTCCCCTCTGAGTCACTGACACGCGGGCCCGGCCCCACTAACTTATCTAGGATTAGTGCTAATTAAACAAGGATAGTTAGTTAGTAACTGACCTACGGGTCCCACTGGTCAGTTTGACCGGGGCCATCCGTTGACCTGCTGACATAACTAATACGTCATGCTGACGCAGTAAATATTTTATGGGATTTAAAATAAATCAAAAAAGATTTATTTATTTCAGAAAATTTCCTAAACTTCTAAAAATCATAGAAATTCAACCGTAACTCCAAATGAAATAATTTATATATGAAAAATTATCAGAAAAATCCAATCCATCCATCTGTACCATTTTCATGCATGTTAGAACAACTTATGACTACTGTTTAGGACAATTCAATTAAATGGCATTTAAGAAATCACATATGGAGTTTGAATTTGAACCTAGTGTTCAAAACAACTTCATTTAACTTGTAGTTAGTTGCATTATCTCAATCAACAGCATATTGCCATGTCACATTCATGCATCATATTGTTGCATTGCATTGATTGTGTTTCCTCTCTATTGCCGGTAATTGTCCCCCTTCAGTAGATGTGTTTCGACGATGAGTTCGATGACACTAATGAAGAGCTATACTATCTTCAGAAGTGCCAGGCAAGCAATACCCCCTTTTTCATTCCGATACAATCCCACTCTCTCGCTCCTGCTCTCTTTTATTGCATTAGGACAACAACGACATATTTGTTACTTGCTGCGGTAGCTGAACCCCTTATCTTCTACATGACCTGTCATTTCCACAATAAATAGATGAAACCCACTAGCATGAGTAGGAGTTGTTTGAGCCCTGATGTGCCTACTCATCATGTTTGTTTGTCATGCCTGCTACTGCTTAGAGTTGAGTCAGGTCTGATTAATCGGGGATGAATTGGAGGTGTGTAAACATGTCCTACTGTGTGTGAGCTAAGTGTGTGAACACGATTTGGTAAAGGTAGCGGTGAGAGGCCATGTAGGAGTACATGGTGGGTTGTCTCATTGAAGCTGTCCTCAGGAACTGAGTTCTGTGTTTGTGATCCATGAACAGTTACTACCACACATTGGGCTCCGGGTGCTCCAAGCTCTCTCGACTTATTAATCAACCTGATCTATGTCCAGGAGTTGCAACTAGTTTCTGGTGTTTGTAGGTAGTGTTAGTAGTCTACCAAGTGGCACCCGGTACAGGTGGGCTTGGGACAGACTAGGCACAGTGGCACGGTGTACCAAGTGGCACCCGGATGGTGGGCTTGGGAACCCTGCTCACATCGTTTGGGGCCGTGAGAGACACCCCGGCCGGATCTCCTTGCGGATGGAACCCGAATAGGTGATAAACCTGGACGAGAGACTTGTGTGGTTATTCAGGTCGTGGCCGACTCCCTCGCCAGGCTTCCGCTTGAAGGTTGCCGAGATACACGAGGTGTACATGGCAGTAAGTGGCGAGAGCGTGTGTGAAGAAGTACACCCCTGCAGGGTTAAAATGATCTATTCGAATAGCCGTGTCCGCGGAAAAGGACTTCTGGGTTGCCTGTACAGTTCATAGACAAGTGAAAGTGGATACTCTAAAATACAGAAGATAAGCATGAGTGCTATGGATGGCATTCTCATAGGGAGACGGGAGCGGATCCATAGTGGTGTATTGATATGGTGAATATGTGGACTCATGTGCGCCACCTCAAAAGAGTTACATGCAGTCGTAGTTCAAGATAGCCACCGAGTCAAAGCTGGCTTGCTGCAGTTAAACTCCACCACCCCCCTTGTTGATAATGATGCATATGTAGATAGTTCTGATGTAAGTCTTGCTGGGTACATTTGTACTCACGTTTGCCTATTTTATGTTTTGCAGAGAGACTTCAGTCTCACTAGTAGCTCCACATGGACTTCGACGTTTAGCTTGTTACCTCAGCTACGATCTTGTGCCCTCGGCAGGATGCGGTAGATAGTCAGGCTTCTCAGCCTTTTTCATTTATAGTTGTCTGTACTCAGACATGTTAAGCTTCCGCGTGTACTTTGACTTGTATGCTCTGAATGTTGGGTCATGAGACCCATGTTTGTAATATCTCGCTCCTCGGAGCCTATTGAATAAAATACTTGAGTTGTAGAGTCATGCTGTGATGCCATGTTGTATTTGCACATATCGAGCATATTGTGTGTATGTTATTGAAATGCTTGGTATGTGTGGGATCTGACTATCTAGTTGTTTATCCTTGGTAGCCTCTCTTACCGGGAAATGTCTCCTAGTGCTTCCACTGAGCCATGGTAGCTTGCTACTGCTCCAGAGCACTTAGGCTGGCTGGCATGTGTCCTTCTTCGTTCCTGTGTCTGTCCCTTCGGGGAAATGCCACACGATGAATACCGGTGTCCTGTTAGCCCGCTACAGCCTGGTTCACCGGAGTCCTGCTAGCCCAGTGCTACAGCCTGGATTCACTCGTTGATGACCGACATGTTCGATGCTGGGTCATGGATGCCTGTCCCTGTAAGTTTGTGCCACTTTGGGTTTACGACTAGCCATGTCAGCTCGGGCTCCTTATCATATGGATGCTACCGACACTATCATATACGTGTGCCAAAAGCCGCAAACGGTCCCGGGCAAAGGTAAGGCGAAACCCATGGGGATACCATGCGTGAGGCCGCAAAGTGATATGAGGTGTTACATGCTAGATCGATGTGGCATTGAGTCGGGGTCCTGACACCGACCTTGAAGCGGAAGGACCCGGCGCTCGACGAAGGCGACGATCAAGTCGGGCCCGGTCAGGCGGTCCGACTGGATGAGCACCCAAAGTCGGGCGACGGCTCCGGCTCCAGCCGGCGTCAGCGATCTGGCGCGGTAGGACCACGAAGCCGGCCTCCCAGCCGGCGGGCCAGCTACGTAAGCCGACAAGTTGACGCAGTCGCCGTTTGGGGCAACGTTCTTTACATAGAAGTAAGACCGATGCCAGAGCTTCACCGACTCGATCAGCGCGATTGAAGGGAAGGGGTGGTCGGCGGTGGACCTCTTCATGGCGATGAAGGCGCCGCACGAAGTCGGCACACCGGCAGTGACTGTCCCGAGCTTGGATTGAAAGAACTCCCCCCAGAGCTCGATGGTGGGGAGGACACCGAGGAAGCCTTCGCACAAAGTGACAAAGGCCGACAGCAGCACCACCGTGTTGGGGGTGAGATGGTGCGGCAGGAGCTAGTAGAAGTCCAAGAATGCGCGGAAGAAGCCGCTGGCGGGGAGGCCAATGCCGCGCACGCAGTGCGAATAGAAGATCACCCGCTCGCCTTCCTCTGGCGCCGGCGAGATCTCCCTCGCCAGCGCGAGGCGGACGTGCACGAGATCTTCGCTCGGCAGCCTCCGTGTCTTGCGGAGGTACTCGATGTGGTCGTCGCGGATGGTGGAGCCATCCCAAGAACTCGACGTCGGAGCTATGGCGGCGAGCGCGACAGCGAGAAGCGTCCGACACGTAGGCAGCAAGCCTGCGGCTCGCTGGGAGGTAGAGGATGCCGAGGCAGGGGCACGACGAGGAACTGCTGTGGCGAGGCGGAAGAAGAAGGAGGCAGGGCGAGGGCGAGCGTGCAAACTACTGCTTCTCCCCCTCCCCGCCCCTACTTATAGCCTCGCGCGGCGAAGCCGAGGAGGCGGGGCGCGGGAGGGGCGTGGGATTAACTGCGCCCACTCCCCCACGCCTCGCGGTTATCGCGCCTTGATGGCGAGTGGGAACCGCCACCGGAAGATGTGCGGTCGGTTCGGGCCACAAAAGATCCGCACGCGGGCCGAGGCGCGGGAGTGGCGGGCCCCGGCCTGCGACGGTGTCCCGTCACACGCGTGGGCTAGCAGGCCCTGCCAGCTGAAGGGTGCCACGTGGCACGCAGAAGGCGGGTGGTCAGCCCGCCGTTCGGTTGGCGCGCCCGCTGGTTCCCGCCTTCGAAGTTGTGAAGGCTTCACTGAGAAGGCATGCAAGGAAGGCCGGCTCCTGGCAGCCGACTCCTCGGGATAGGAAGCTGGCCGAGCTTCATGATTCCCTCTTCAGCCGCGAAGCCCAACCAGCTTCGGGGACTACTGTCGGAGTAAATGACCACGGGTAGCCAAACCGGCTCCCTTTGGCATTTAGAAAAAACAACGGGCCGATTGGACCTTGAAGCACCTAAGACACGGGGCCGCCTTCCTCCGGCCGGCTGTCACCTAGGCTGGCTGGCAGAAGGCGGCCCGGCCAAGAAACAACCCTTGGAGGACGCCATGATCAGGCCGACTCCAAGAAGCCGGCCCATGAAGGACCAACTTCCCGAAGGAGGCCCATGAAGGGCCGACTCCCAGAAGGAAGTGGCCGAACGCCGCCTCCAAAGACCATCACCCATAACGGTGACGGGACAGGGCGTGGCTACAGCAAGCCCTGTCACCCCCGAAGCCCGGAGAATGCATGGCTACAGTACGCCGTATGGGCCAACCATCCCCTGTCCGGCGTGGCACTGTCGCCATGAGAGTCATGACACCATCCACGATGGGTCGCCAGTACGGCCCGTGAGCGGCGGGCCCCTTCGGTCAGAGAGATATCCAAAGGCGGCCTGGCCTCCCACTGCCGGCCCAAGGCCGGGCCGGCTTCCAATAGCCGGCTTGCTCCCCCTCGGGGCACGCGCATCATTAAGCGGATAAGACACAGTAAGGCTACATTGGGAGCCCGCAAGGCGGCGGCACTGTAGCCATGCTTACCACGGAGGAGCCCTCGTCATCAGAGGCAAGGCAACAGTAACCAGCCCCCGACAAGACCCCCTGGTAGCGGGGCCGGCCTGTCGACCAGCGAGCCGACAGCCGGCGGGACCTACCAGTCAGCGGGCCCCAAGAGTCGGCGGAGAAGGCGGCGGACACAGACACTGATGGCCTGGGCCCGCGCCCAGCCCGGATTACCATTGTACCCCCGGGGGGTAGGCCTATATAAACCCCCAGGACACCCATGCAAAGGGTTGATCTCATAGAGTTCTAGACAGTGCCATAGGGAGAGAAGAGAGCTAACCTTGCCCTCCTTCCTCCTCCCACCGAACAGCTAAAGGAGCATCTTGTAGCCACTTGTTGATCTAGTGATCACGCGGAGACCCGCAGAGCAGCAGTAGGGGTGTTATCTCCACGGAGATCCCCGAAGCTGGGTAAGATTCGCCGGCGTGCATGTCTTCGCCTTATCCCATTTCCAAGCACCAGCGACGTCTTACTTGCTCCCACAATGATAAGCCATCCGTTGGCATATGTCGCACCTACCACCCGACAGATGGACTATTTCGATGGTGTGCATGTCTTTGGAATAAGTAGTAGCATGGGTCCACTTGACTATAAGGAACTATTTATTCGCACATATAGCTTTCTCTGCTACTCCTTCGAGTGATCGGTATGCAGTGCATGTGTCCGTAGACATGACAACTTGTCCATGGAAGTTCAACTACGGCGACCATCACGTTTCATCTCGCGATTCCCACGACGCCTCTCCAACCCACGACACCACGCCCCCCGACGTGCGCCTCACCCCTCTCGGCCGCACCGCCCCTCTGCCTTTGTGTGCATGACATGTGGGCCTCCGAAAATGCGACGAGCATCAAGTTTCTACCACAGCCACACGCGGTTTCCACGATGCCGCTCGAACCCATGACACCACACATCCCCCGACCTGCGGCTCACCCGTCTTGGCCCCACTGCCCCTCTGCCTTTGGGAGCATTACATGTGGACCAGTCACCTATCGGGTCCACATGTTATTGACTCAAAGGTAGGTGTAGTAAGGCGCTGAAGCTCAGTCCCGACGGCCCTGAGAGGGAAATGTAACTCATGCGCCTGGGCTTGTGGTGCTCCCACAGCACAAACTCATGCCAAACTTGAGATTTGTTTCTTTACTATACATGCATGCAACGATTTAATGGACATTGTAATCTCAACATGTGATGGGGAGCTCTAAATTTGAATTTGAAACTTATAAAATGAAAAGATTCAAAACAAATAAACTGGGAGAGAGGGAGTATATCGTAGGATGTGTCCCATACAAAATAAGTCCCCTGGTTTGTCACCACGAAGATATGGTTAGAAAGGAGCACATCGTCTTCCAACTCATACAGCAACAAATCGGCCGCAGACAGCATGGTCCGCCTTTGACCGCCATGTGCAAGGTTCGTGCTATATTATTCAATCTCACCGTTGTTCCATCGTACCAATTCATGCGGTGGCCCGTTGCATGGCTGATCCCAATGTTGGACAAAGGTTCTAGGGGAACGGTGTCACCGTTGTAAATGTTGTGCAAATTGATGTTGGTACCCTCCCCTACATATGCAAGCCAATCTCCACTCGCACCGAGCCTAACCTGTGAAACAGTGGGCAGAGGGAGAATTAGGAAATGGACACGGAAGTAATCTTTAGAATGCATTTACTACGTGATCAAACTCATCTTACCAGCTCATCGGAGGAAATCCGAGTGCCCCTCAACGTCGGCATCTCAAGGGGCGTCAACTTGCAACTACGGCCATGCCGCGCTGGAGAGACCCCCAAGGAAACATCCTCATGCGTTCCATGGAACATCAAGATGCATTTGTATGTGTAGTTTATCTTGTGAGAGAAAAGGATGAACGAGGGAAGGCCTCTAGAGATAGAGATGGACACTACTAATACCAATGTGCAGGCCCGTGCGTTGCAATGGATCCAAAGTAGTAGAATAATACTTGTTCACGTGCTTGAAATATAAACACTCTAGTTTTGATATACATGTGTCAGCAGACATGAGAGCTTGTCCATGGAAGTTGAACCACGGCGACCATCACGTTTCTTGTTTCTACCAGTGCCACACCCACACGCGATTCCGACGATGGCGCTCCAACCCACGGCACGACCTCCCCCGATGTGGACATGGATCCTCTGACATGGCTATCACTGCCTTGCCCTGCCTTTCCTTTGCTGAAAGGTGGGACCCACGCTTATGGGTCCCACATGTTAGTGACAGAATGGTAGGATTGTTCGCATCAGGGGATCCTCATCCCCGTATGTGCCCCTCATCCCTCTCGGCCCCACCGCTCCTCTGCCTTTGTGTGCATGACATGCGGGCCAGCTGAACTGTGGCGACCATCAACTTTCTACCACATACACACCCGATTAGACACGGTTTGCCTGCTCCGCTGCTGTGCTCCGATCCGTACTCCCACACCATCGAATTTTCATCTAGCGGCTGTGACACATTTCGTCCCGGGCATCAATCCTCAGCTGGAGTACTTATGTACTACAGGTAGTACCTGCCGGTGTGGCCATCTACGCCTCGTAACGCCCCGACGCCCAGCTGTGGCACCCTCGCCACGGCCACGCCACCACCGGCCGGTTCATCTCGAACGAGTGAGTCGCGAACCACTCCACCACCATGAGAATGACATGTGGGCCAGCCACATTTATGGTTCGCATGTCATTGACTCATAGGCCGGGCACTAAGCCACTGAAGTTCGGTCCTGTGGGCCCCGAGAGGGAAATGTAACTCCTGCGGCAGGCCTTGTTGTGCTCCCGCAGTACGAGCTCATGCCAAAACTGGAATTTGTCTCTTACTAATACCAACTAGTACTAGTAAGGTACATGTGCATTGCACGCATGAGATTCTGGTGGTTTGTGCATTATGCTTCTACATGTGGAGTTTTCTGGATTCTAACATGTGGAAAAATCTGGTGGAATGTAAGGTTAGGCAAGTTTGATTAACTTAGGTGAGTGTTTGGTTCAAGCCACACCTTAGGCAAGCCACGCTAAGGCCCCACATGACATACACACAAAAATGTGGCAAGATTCCCTTAGTCTTCCCAACTTGTGGCTCTCATTTTGAAGAACTAATAACTTTGCCTAAGCTTAGTTGCGGCAACGTTAGTCATGAATTAAGTTCAACCATGGAGTCTTCTAGATTATACATGTGGCAGAATCTGGTGGATGATATCCAACGGCCAGTAGTGCTCGGATTTGCCACCTTTGTACCATCGGATTGGCTTCATCCAACGACCAACTTTCAAAGTATTTCACACACTTTATAGGGGGTATAGATATAGATGTACCGGTCCCTTGCAATGTATCCAAAGTATATCTATTTAGTGGAGTGCACTCTAAACATATTATCTATTTATTTTTCTCTAACTTTCCATAGCCATGCAACCAAGCCACATAAGCTTCATGGGTACCCCCCACATCATATTATTCATACTTCATTGATTAAAAAAAGATAAATCACCCAAAACAAGATCTTCCCTTTTTGTTCCTACGATGTTGTGCCGTGCATGTACCTACTAGTTGTATAGTGGTTGTACTAGTAATATAGTATTAGGAGTACAAACTTGGTACTAGTAGGAGTAGTACTAGTACGGAATGCTCCTACTCTATCAATGAGCCCCATCTGACAGGAAATTTCTTGGCTTCCGTGCTACAGCTAGATCTTCCCCTTGTTTCTGTTTTCCATCTCGGCGGCGGGTGGGTTGTCGGTTTGCTCAACGGCTGTCCCACATGAAAGTGAAAATGCTAGGCAACACGCTTTCCCTAAGCTATGTGTCGTGCCGGATGGGCCATGGAGTACTCCCGATTCACGGGCGTGTGGGGGTGTGACTTGAACGCGGTAGGCCTTTTCCTTTTACTAGCAATGTGCCCGTGCGTTGCGACGGATCCAAAGTAGTAGAATAGTAGTATTTGTTCACAAACTTGAAAGAAATCACTATTGTTTTTATATACTCCTAATATATTACTCCCTCCGTACCTAAATATTTGTCTTCTTTGAGATTTCAAATGGACTATCACATACGGATTATATAGACATATTCTAGTGTTTCTAGCAAGATGCCCACGCGTTGCACGAAGTTGATGGAAAAGGTAAGCACAACTTATAAATTGACGGATGGAGTACTAGTTACAGTGATGCATATAATTAAGCAAAAGGATCGCACATGTCGGTATTAACTGGAAGGAGAATACAACAGCACAATGAGAATTAAGGCCACGATGATGCGATCGCAGTGGTGGTTACAGAAGGCAAGAAGAAAGATGGATCCATGAACGTACGACCTCCTCCTCCTCCTCAACTTAGTGCGCCGGGCCACCGACCGGCGGCTAAGGAGCGGCGGCTTTTTAGGCGAGGTCGAGGTGCTTTTAAGCAAAGGCATCCAAGGCTTCTAGCCTGGTTGAGGAAGGCCAACGTCGTAGCGTCCTCACTGGCCTTGTAGATACCTATATACATGATTTGCTCGTACACATGGATGCGTATGTTGACGAGTTCTTGCAGGGCGAGGAGCCTGGTGGCGAGTGCGACCTCCAGGTGGACATTCTTCATGGCATCGGCGGGCAGTCGCAGGGCCACGAGTGCTTGGAAGAGGTTCCAGCCATGGAGGCCGATTAGGGTGGCAGGCCATGACGAGCCCGCGCGCGCGGGCTGGAGGAGTACGGCGACGTCGTCCGCGAGCTTCTTGAGGATGGTGAACTTGTTGCTGGTGGCAATGATCACCTGGTCCAACTGAGAGTCATATTTGGCATCGACAGCGGCCATCCACCAGTTGGTCTCTGACACCATCTGGAGACGATCCTCGGCACCATGCCGCAGGCCGGCGTCGTGGACCATCTGGAGCGGCCGCTGGCCACTCACGCGCATCGCCGCCATGGGTCTGGAGTGAGCTCTTTTGCACTTAGTGTAGGTGCTTAGGAAAATGCTTAGGTCCGTACGATGTGGTAGATGCATTGGAATGGAGGGGCGCCTTTATATGAGGGCAATGAGGGAAAACCGCATTGCATTCACATTGTGCAGCCTCTTTTCCCGGACCTCCTCCCATTACTTCCCTCATGCATTAATTGAAGGAGGATGCATTGGCCTTTCAACATATCGAGAACCACTACTCCCTCCCTCGTCTGCTACGCCCGCTGTCAAATCGAATACTCCCTCCGCCTAGGTGAGTATTAAGTCATCTTACGGAAACCAAATAGTAAACACATAGGCGTGGTGCATTAACTCTCACGTTGTTTCTTATTTTTTTGACATAAATAGAGGAATCAACCAATAAGAGATGTGGGGCTTGTATGCTTTTAATCACTTGAGACTATCAAACATGACATGCAGTGGTCAGTTCGTTGCACAAGAACAAATACAACCCACGTCAGCACACACACGCATCTTATAGCATCACATCCAATGGCTATAAAAGATGAATGAGACCAAATTATATCTCATCTAGATGAGTTCTAGCAAAACTGTATTAATAATACTTAGTACTCCTGCGCCACGTATCGTATATTAGTATCATGTAGTACTTTATTTATTGCCATGTATGACACATAGTACTCAACTCTCTCTCTTTCTTCATTTAATTCTATGACACCTCATCAAAATTGCTAAGGCTAGTACCATTACAACCAGCCTTAGCAAATACTAAACATTAAGTTCTCTCGTTTTCCTCTCCACCTTGGTCACCTAGACGGAGGGAGTATACTGCACGGGCTTTTCCTGCGCGGGATATTTCCCCTGCCGCCACCGTCTACCCTCCTAGATCTGCTTCCACGCCACCGACAGCCATCGCTACCGCAGCACCGTCAAATTCTAAGTAGATGCATATGCGGCGCCGCACTAGAGGCGATACTCTTTCATATCTACTCAACTTATTTATCGCGGCAAGAAAATAGATCACCACTGCTTTACTGTGATTTCTTGTCCATCACTTACTTGTTAGTTGAAAGCAAACATTGGTTGCGAAGTTGCCTTTGTCCGATTTGCACCTTTAGATCTGCCATGGCACACTCAACACTATACTCGCAATGCTTATGGTTTTCCCCTTTTATATTCCACACTAGTTAAATGACATAGACTAAATTTCAATATTGGGTCGGTCAATTTTTGAGAGCTCGCCGGAGTTCGCCGGAGGCAAGGAAGGGGCTTGCTGGAGGGCTGCCCCATTATCTATCTTAGGGTTTCAGGTGGGGACAGTGGTTGTGGGGGACCGTCGTTAGGCTATGGTGGGGCTTTGCCGGAGGAAAAACTCGACGCGGGTGAGGGGGTGGGGTTAGCTAGAGGGATGGCCGGGGGCAGCGGAAGATCGGAGGTGGTGGGCGGTTCAGGGGATAGTGGGGCCAGTGGTTCGGCCAGCGACCCGTGCGGTGGTCTTTAGGGGAAGAATATGGAGCGAGGAAGAAGAAGGGTTAGGAGACGTAGGATCTTCATCCAACCTCCTGAAATGGTTGACTGACCCAAATGACGAAAGTCAAGCGACATGCATGTAGACATTCCCATATATTCAGTACTAATCGTATGTGCTTCGAGATGTACGTGCAAGCAGTGCTCCTCGGCCCATAAAGCTAAACAACATGCCACTCATAATTCCAAACTTAGTTGCTCAAATACGAATCTGATATGATGCTGACATGTACTAAAACAAAGAGTGTTTAATTGGTCAGTTATTTTTCCTACTTTACTTTCGAAAAGCACATACGCCACATATCGAGGGAAACCAGGGAGTTGCATTCTTTATGCGCTCTGGATCATCATGTGTGGCCAACCAACATTTTATTATCCAAAATCTGCTTGGTCTTCTTTAGCATGCTCCTCTTCTGTTCTTCCCTTGTAAGTACTCTCTATGTACCTAAATATAAGACTTTGTAGAGATTCCTCCATGGACTACATACAAAGAAAAAGGAGTGAACCTACACTCTAAAATGTATATATATGCATCCATATGTGATCCATAGTGGAATCTCTACAAAGATTTGTATTTAGGAACATAGGGAGTATAATAGTTGTACAGTATGTTCCTTGTAGTGAAGAGGAGCAGGGACATTTGCAGTGTACAGGACTATTCGGTCGCTTGTCATGGACGCTTTCAACTCTTCGTGTTGGTCTTCATGTTGATTGTCATGGACTCTTTCAACTCTTCGTATTCGATCATATGTGTTGCCTTTGAGAGTTAGACTGATAGTAACAGTACCGCGCCTTCAGTTGTAGAGTGCTGGTATGCGAAGCCTTTCTAGCCGTACTAGCAATACTAGCACATACATTCCAGCAAGTTCCACTCTCCTGATTTTACTCCTAATGCTTAGGGTATTCCCATTATATCTACACTACAATCTCATAGGTTCTTTCTGTCCTACTAGCAGATGTCCACCCTTTAAAGCTAAATAACACACCAATCATACGTCCTAAGGGTCTTCAAATATGAATGTGATACGATACTGACATTAACTTACAGACACACATTTAATTGGTTAGCTAATGCTCCCACTTGAGTTTCCAAATGCATGTGGCCGGGTATAGAGAGGCATCATGGAATTGCATTCCTTTGGGCACTCTGATTCATCATGGGTGGGCAACCAACATTGTATAGAAAGAAGGGGAATCTCAATAATATGCTTCCCCTTCTATTCTTTAACATGTTCCTCTTATGTTCTTCTTTAGTAAGACAGTATGTTCCTTGTCAGGAAGGGGAGCAGGGTCATCTGCATTCGACAGCTCTATTGGGTCGGTTCTGCTACATGATTTTGCACTTTGAGTTGGCCTGCCATAATATCCTGAAAATGGTGGGAGCCGTGCGACCTTTGATATACTAGACTGATAGTAACAGTTGTGCGCCTTCAGATGAATAGAGCTGGCATGTAGGTGATCAATAGGCTACATATTAGTAGCGGCAAAACCATATATTTGCTAGCCAGTTCCGCTTTCCCTATTTATTTATGGTGGTTATGGTGCACCCCTATTATCTACACTACGATCTGCCTACTAGCTCTGCGCTCTCGTTATAATGGTTTGGCAATAAACTTTCTACATGGTATATTATGAACCTATCATCTGCCAACTATCCTTACATCTGGTGCTCCCAACAGGGAGCCTTTTTTTGTGTAGTTGTGCCAGATTATATTAATCTACTCCCGATATTACAGCACACATGGGCTCTCTCGTCAGAATCTATTGATAGCACTCAAGGATTTATAGGGAGCCCCTATTATATTACAATATCCTCTACATTACAAAGATAATATCACTACTATTTATGATTTCATGCTTTTCAGATATTGTATGTAATCACAATGAATAAAAGAATGCGCACATCAGAAGAATATTGCAGAATAGTTCAATGGGTAACAAACTTGGCATCAAGGGATTGAGGTACATTGTGGATGCAATGAAACCCACATGCTCCCGACCTATAGATTTGTATTCAGAATATGATCCTAATGACTATTCTGAGCTCAAGGAGTCAAAGGCAGATGGCCTATCATGTTCCCCCAATAAGGTGCCTGTTCTAATTTGGCAAGGTTTTATTGGTTGCACATATCTTGCACAGGGTGTCTTGCATTTCTTTTGCTTTGTTGCACCGCCATCTGCTTATTTTACTCATGATATATGTGAAGATGCCATGCCCATCCATTATCAACACCTATTCCATTTGTCGTCATACCATGTTTTTCCATTCAAATGATGTTCTTGTGTTTTACATCCAAAAGGAAGAGGGTGATTGTAGAACCTGAAGGAGTACAAGCAAAGTACTTGAAAAAGGTGGTGCTACCGGAGAAATCACATGCACCCAACGTATATTGGCGATAGAATCAGCGCCGCAAAAACTAGGATATCGTAACTATGCTGGTCGCTGCTTTGCTCTTGTGAGTACCTATTGTCCTATCACTGTCCTTACATTCATACCTAGTGGATTATATGACATAATTGTGCATTATAGCTTGCTTATCCACTGTTCGCTCCAAATTATCAGATCTATATTAATGCTTAAATTAATGTAGAATAAACCCAGTGCTTATGAAGAAATTTAGTTCTGCATTGTTCTTGTAAGTATTTGTTGTCCTTCATCACTGTACTTGTATTTCTCAGCTATTTCTTCATGTACACTCTGCAACGTATTTTCCCTTGTCCTCCATTTTCTATGCAACAGATCTACATTTACTCATGCCAAAATATTGAATAAAACCAATGTTAATGAAGAATTTTAGCTCTGCATTGCTCTTGTCAATGCCTTTTGCCGTATGCTGTATTTACATTTTTACTCTGCATCTTAAGTTAAATAATCGCCATTTGTTCCTATATTTTCACATCTATATTTACTCTTAACAAATTGTAGAATAAAGGCAACGCTCTTGAAGAAGAGTGTGCGGTAAACTTCTTGAATTGCCCCCCATCAATATGGACAAGGGCTTTATAGAGCATGTCTTAACTACTAATGTAAGTTTGTCCTCCTCGAGCCTTAAAACTTTGTTGTGTATACTTGGATAGCTATGAGTGCAAATGCTCTTTATTTTTCTCGTCTGCATCAAATTGCTTGTTCCAAGTTTATAAAGAAGAATTACATAAACATAAGTTTGTCCTTCTCAATTTCAGTCTTTAGTTGTACAACCTAGTTTCTTATTTGTACCATGTAAATTAAACTAAACATAGCAATTTACCTTCTTTAGCACTATGTGTATGATTGTGTTCTTAATCTGCAATCTAGTGGTGTCGTGAAGCTACCAACAACAGCACAATGTCATATCCTACTATGTCTCAACTATGAACAATGCCATATTATACTAATGTTATTTAAATCCTGTCTCTTTATTTACCAATCTGAAATGGTATAAATTGATAGTATACTCACCATTCATGCTTATATGTTGTTTGGAACTACAAGTATGCTTGTGTTCTTGATTTGTAACCCAGTGGTTTGGTGAAGCTGGCCGCTCCTACACAATGCCATTTCCTGCCGTCTTAACTATGAACAATGCCTATTATGTTAATGCTATTTTAAACCATGTCTCTTTATTTCTGACAAAGAAATGAGATGAGTTGACATCGTTGATGCTTATACGTGCAAAACCTGTTATCTACCTACTTGTTTCTGTTTCAGGGTGACAACACTGCTGCTAGGAAGAACTGCCACAATGATAGTGAGATGAACCTATTGTCATATATTCCAGATAAGAAGGCAACACATTTTGAGGGTAGGGATACAACCACAAAGCCATATCTTGATGTAGTGTAGAACTTACTCAGTGACACAAGCTCGATGAAGTTGCTGCCTAAATCTGTCCGACTTCTTCGGTCTGAAATTCAAGCAGAAAGACATGCTTCCGCTCAAATCCGACTGGAACTCCAATCTCTATGCAAGATTAACCATAAGTACATGATGTCTATTGATGCTATGCAACTTAAGTTGGTAGATATAAGCGTCATAGAAGCACAGTCTCATCAGGTTGCTAAGCTGCTTGCACTGCAGTTCCTGGGCCAGGCTAACCTTTCTTGAACTGTGTTGAAGTGCTGTCGGTTTTGCCTATTATTTTGTCGGCCTGTTAACTTCCACTGGTGGTCACCTGGCTAGTTTATGGAATCTGCTGTCTGGTTGCCCTTTATTAACACTGGCGGCGAACTTTGATGCCCAGGGGATGTAATATGCTGTAATTTCTTTGTTATATAGTCTAGGTTTATTCTTTGTCACGATGCTGTAATTTATTTGTTGTTTCTGTCGTCGTCGCTCTGAGAAAAGCTCGTAATCTTCGATCAGTGCGCAATGAGCCAATAGGTTATGTTTATAAAATAATAATTTTAGTACTAAAATTGGTTGGTCGCCGATCGCTAGTACGAGCCGAACCGTGGGCCTACAATCATCTTGGGCCATTAATTAGGTCTAGTCTTAATCTGGCCCACTATTAATTTCTGGCCTTTAAAAGGCCAAGTAAACCGCTTGCCTTAATTGGGTCGGAAAATTAAATAGGCTTTTAATAGGTTGAAAACTAGATTCAACCTTAATTGTGGCAAAAAAACACGGGGCGACAGTGTGCTCCAATATAAATCGACCCATTATTGGCCCATTCAGGTGATGGGCCATTAACAGGGTGAATTGTTTCTAGGCCTTGGCTAGCCCAATTACATGACGGGCGGGAAGCACGCCAGATGTATAATGGGCCAAAATTAGGCCCAACACTCTCAAGGGCCTTTAACAGGCCGATAGGCAGTTTGGGCTAGAATGTATCCATGAAGACTACGGGCCGTTAAGAGGCCGAAGTAACTACGGAACATGATTAGGCCCAGGTGCAACTCGGGCCTTTAAATGCCAAAAGTGAAATCGGGCTGAAAGAGGCCCATATGTATACAGGGCCGCTGACAGGCCAAAACTAATATCGGGCCACTGTTAAACGGGCCATTAAGAGGCCAAAGAGCAAATCAGGCCCCCAATGGCACAATAGCTGTTAAAAGGGTCATATCTACCATGGGTTGTAATTTGGCCCAGTAAATTGAAGTTAGTTAACAGGCCGGATCAGGTATGGACCATAATTTGGACCAAACTATTGCAGGCTGTTAACGGGCTGGATTTGATATGGGCCATAATCTGGCCTAGAATATTGCAATCATTTAAGAGAACGTATCCGATGTGGGCTACAATTTGGTCCAGAAAATGTTAGGCTGTTAACGGGTCGGCCCATTAGATCTGATGAGATTTTGTGGGCCTTTTCCTGGGCTGGCTTTAAACCAATATGGGCCTCTATTGGGTCATCCCACATGTCAAAGTTTCATTGGCTATTCTTGTCAAATGAATGGTTGACATCTCTCCCAACGCAAGCCGACATATGGATCATTGGCAAGTGAGAATTTTACATGTGGCAAATCATCATTGGTCCGGGCTGCTAATGGATTATCAAATCCAAACCAGAACCCGATAGCTTAACATAGACCTGTTATGGTGGATGCCACATGTCGGTTACCCTTGACGAAAGCACTTCTATGATGCGCGATTTATCATCATGGAAGTGGACACTTCTGTGGTGATAATTTTGGTATGGAACTCTTCTACGACAGCACAGGTATGACTATCTTGATTCTGTCATAAAATTGTCATGGGTGTACATGCATGACAGAAAATGTGACCTACTGTGACAAACACGTATCATCACGGAAGTGTATTTTTTTGTAGTGAAAGCTCAACTTGTTGCGAAAGGTTTTCGACAAGTTTAAGGAATTGACTACGATGAGACCTTCTCATCCATAGTGATGGTTAAGTCAGTCCGAATCATGTTAGCAATTGCCGCATTTTATACTTATGAAATCTTGCAAATGGACGTCAAAACTGCATTCCTTAATGGATTTCTTAAAGAGGAGTTGTATATGATGCAACCAGAAGGTTTTGTCAATCCTAAAGGTACTAACAAAGTGTGCAAACTCCAGCAATCCATCTATGGACTAGTGCAAGCATCTCGGAGTTGGAATATACACTTTGATGAGGTGATCAAAGCATATGGTTTTATACAGACTTATGGTGAAGCCTATATTCACAAGAAAGTGAGTGGGAGCTCTGTAACATTTCTGATATTATATGTGGATGACATATTGTTTATCGGAAATGACATAGAATTTCTAGATGGCATAATAGGATACTTGAATAAGAATTTTTCAATGAAACACCTCAGTGAAGCTCCTTATATATTGGGTATCTAGATCTATAGATATAGATCAAGACGCTTGATAGGACTTTCAAAAAGCATATACCTTGATAAAGTTTTGAAGAAGTTCAAAATGGATCAGTCAAAGAAAGGGTTCTTGCTTGTGTTACAAGGTGTGAAGTTGGGTAAGACTCAAAACCCGACCACAACAAAAAATATAGAGAGAATGAAATTCATTCCCTATGCCTCAGTCATAGGTTCTATAAAGTATGCCATGTTGTGTTCCAGACCTGTTGTGTGCCTTGCCATGAGTTTGGCAAGGGGGTACAATAGTGATCTAGGAGTAGATCACTGGACAGCTGTCAAAATTATCCTTAGGTACATAAAGAGGACTAAGGAAATGTTTCTCGGTTATGGAGGTGATAAAGAGTTTGTCGTAAAGAGTTAGTCTTGATCTGGATACATATTGAAAGTGGGAGCAATTAGCTAGAGTAACTCCATGCAGAGCATTGGAGACATAGAAATTTGCCAAAAATACATACGAATCTGAATGTGACAGACCCGTTGACTATACCTCTCTCACAAGAAAAACATGATCACACCTTCATACTCTTTAGGTGTTAATCACATGGAGATGTGAAGGTGAGGCCAGGTTTCAGGAATTGAAGAAACGTTTGGTCAACCATGCTAACCGAAAAGGATGGCTCCAACCTCCCCGCGCCCCCTAACCCTAGCCACCAGCCACCTACGGTGATCTCCACAACCCACCGTGGGAATTTCCATCTGATCGGCTCATCTTCTCCGGTGTCCTCCACCGAGCCTCCTGGTTGTTTTCTCCATCATGGCGGTCCATGCTGCCATCTCCATGGGGCTTGATTTCCCCCCGGGGATGAAGTTGTCTCAAGAGATCCATCGCACCTTCAACAGATCGGTGCACCCCACGAATGATTCAGGCCACTTCACCATGGTGGTCTTGTTTGCAAGGCACTCCTTCCGTTTGGACGTGGAGAATGTTGGTCTTGCGCTTGAATCTGCTATTGGAGGATATTGTTCTTAGCTTAAGGTATCTTATCTTAATGTTGGAGTTTTTTTGTTCAACGTGTCATGCAAAGAAGTGGGGTTTTTTATCTTGCATCAGCGGAGCTTTGTTTGCCCTCAATTCAAATGGTTCTTTCATCTTTGGGGCCATGGTGGCCCGTATTGGGAGAAGGAGTTTAGGCTTTGGCAATCGGACTGCAACCAAGATGGACGTTAGTTAGCCCTTCCAAGAGGAGAGCTCGCCTTGGTTTGGATGCGATGAAAAATGCTCCGACTAAGTCCTCCCTACGTTCCCGATCATCTGGACCTCACCCCCATAATCATGTTAAGTTTGCTACGTTCATGCAATACCCTACCCGAAAAGGTTATAATTATGGGCCAACGGCCATGGAGGTCTTCACTGTTCGGTAAGCAGGGTATGAGGTCTCTGAACGTGAGGTTGTCTCATCTCCGGTGCCGGCATCTTCGCCGGCGGCGACACTTTCGATTCAGTTTGGTTCGTTGCCACCTTCTCCGCAGGGTGTATCTCTGGCATGCACAACTTCCAGATTTCCTGGAAGACTGTTGTTCCACGCAACCGAAAGTTTAGATTCACCTGCCTCGACTCCCTCTGTTGCTTTGGGCTCTGATGTGGCCCTCGGCTCTTCTGTGGCTTTGGACCCTGACACGGCCATGGGCTCCAGCTCTCAGCCCATTTGTCTCTCGAATGATGAGGAGGGCAGCCCAACCTCGCCGGTGATTCAATTTCCCTCTCCAAAAGAAATTGTCAGTGATTTGCAAAGTTTTGAAGAGATGATTGAGGATCTTGCCGCAACCTACTGGAATTGTCAGAACTGTTTGGGTATGCGCCACAAGTTAGAGACCTGCATCAACCCGGTCCACTGTAGGAATTGTTTTCGGTCTGGTCACTTTAAAAAAGATTGCACCGGCCACGCTCGTGACACATCCCTCTGGGTGCCTAAAGTCCCATCGCCGGGTTTTGGAAATCGAGCACACAAGGAAAATAACTCTGCTTCCCATGCCTCTTCGGTTTCCCAAGACCAAACAACTCCCGAGCTGAAAACCCCAGACCCTGCTACTCCGGCGCCGCCCTCGCCATTGCCGCAGCCGATGCCACCCCAAGCTCCTTCAAGCTTTGTTCTCCACCCGTCGCTCCCAATGGCGGCGTACGAGATCGATCTGTTTTAGTTCATTCCGGCTGGCTTCGACATTGTGGATGGTGGAGCAGATCATCTGCCCCGTACCTTCTACACTCCGGTGAACCCTCCGCCCCAGGCGCACGAGCAGTTTATGGTGGCTATCGTCGAGCCCGTTCCACCAGCTCATCTCATCGGAGTCCGTCGGCAGCAGGTGCTGAATTTTCTGGTACAGACCATGCACATCCATGTCTTATCTGCTCAAACATGGTTTATTTGAGATGGAAGATCATGTCGTTCATGGCTCTTTTACCATGCACCCACCATTTCCTCTGGGTCTGGATGAGGATGGTAACGAGTTTTTTGTTAGATTCATACCGCACAACCAGGGGGAGGGTTTCAGAGCTTTGCATGGTCATAGACACATTGGAATCCCCCTAGATGATCGCAACACACAGTGCATTGCTGACATGGTTGATACTTTTGGCTAGTTCCACTATCGGAATAGTACAGATAGGCGCAAGGTCAGATCCCTCATTCGTGCGTCTTTTCTTGATAACGCTCTAGTTCCACGCTCTATTGTGTTTTGCGAGTTTGCCAATTGGGGAGGGACAATCATTTCTTGGACCGCAGGTTGCTATTTTCTTGATGGAGACTTTGTAGAAGCTATGATCCCTGCATTTGAGGATCCTATGCCCTTGGATGGCAATCCACACCCGATGCCAGGGGCAAATCCTCCACCCCAGCCTTTTTGTGCAATGCCTCCCTACCCTGCTTTGGGTTGGAACGCGGTGCCCCCTGGACATGATCAAGGGCACAATGTGGCTGATAATGGTTGGGCCCAGAACATGAACAACGATGTTGGTTGGGGGCCATCGGAAAAACCTGCTCAATAGCCGGATCCTGCTCATGTGCAAGACCCAATCGCTCAGGATCAGAACTCCATGATTTTGAATCCTTCGTTGCACTCGGATGAGGATGCGGACATGGCAGAGGTGCAGCAGCCTATGATAAATCTTCACCCAGTTGGCCCCTTGGATCCCATTAACTTGGGGATTGCTCGTGTCTTCTTTGGACCCGTTCTTCCACTGGCCATGATCTGGGAATGATCCTTCAACTTACTGCTACCTGAGTTTGTTGTTCTGAATGTTCCATGCTTTCTGCGAGGGCTTTCTCTGCCGCCAGTGCCGGTCAATTTGGATGTTGTCTTGAAGCAACAATGGTTGTTTGTGGTTCATATAAATAAGCGCTCTTTTGTGCTGATCCAGGAGCTTCCTGTGGACACGATCTGCTTGGAATCACAGCCTACAGGGCACTCACAAGATATGCCAGTGCAGAGTTCTGAACTGCAAGTGCATGACGATTTCCAGTTCACTTCTGTCACACCATATCCCTTGGGGAAGAGGTCGCGACAGCCTCGTTCCAAGCGCACGGCCACCCTGGTGGAGGAGAACTTGGATTTTTCGGTTAGGCGGATGACTCGCAGCTGCGTGAAGAGAACTGGTATGAAACCAACTTCTGCAATCTCCATCAAGCCGACACCTCTTTGACACCCCAAGGCCAAGAAGCTCAAGTTTGATTCTGCCCCACGTTAGGACATCCCTTTGCTACCACCAACACCTATCTCTACTCTGCAAGCAATTAGGGCGGCTCTTGGCATCGCTCCGGAAGAATTGACTGTGGAGAAGCTTACGGCTTCTCCTAAATCTGATCCAAAAGAAGACGGTTCCAATGATGAGTGAACTTTTCCATGCAAATTTGGGGCATTGGTTCTGCTGGGTCTTTTGTCATTTTGTTTTTTTATCGCTCTGTAGGCCTGAACCTCTGAACTGTTATGATTGTGCTGTGCGTGGCTATGCCGAGACTTGTACTGTGTTGTTAAGCAAGCTAGTTGGTTATTATCCTCTTATTTTGGTTATCTACGGGGACTACAATGTTTCATAATTGGAATGTTCTGTGTTGGAATGTGCGTGGTTTGAATTCACCGGCTAGACATCATGATGTTAGAGCTAAGATTGAAGAGAGTCACTGCTCTGTAATCTGTCTGCAGGAGACAAAATGTGAAAACTTCGACATCCGAATGATTAGATCTTTCTGCCCTAGACGCTTTGACCAGTTTGCTTTTTCTCCCTTGGTGGGTGCTTCAGGTGGCATTCTGATCATTTGGAACTCCTCTATTTTTGATGGTTAGCTAGTGGAAATTCAGCATTTCAGTGTGGTTGTTTCTTTCAAATCGGTTCACAATTCAGAAAAAAGGACGATGGTTTCAGTCTATGGGCCATGTGAGGGACAACCTAGAGATGATTTTGTTAGCTGGTTGTACCATCTATCTATCCCTTTTGACGAGAACTGGATGCTCCTAGGTGATTTCAATTTTATTCGCTCCTTGGACAATAGAAATCAACCAGGAGGGGACATCAATGTTATCTTCCTTTTTAATGAGGTCATCGGACATCTTGGTCTTCTGGAATTGCCGATCAAGGAGACGAGTTTCACCTGGTCCAATATGATGCAAATACCCCTTCTTGAGCAGCTAGATTGGTTCTTTACCACCTCGGATTGGATTTATCATTATCCTGACACTGTGGTTTTTCCTCTAGCCAAAACTTCTTCGGATCATGTGCCCTGTGTGGTGTCCATTGACACTAGGATTCCTAAATCTAAAGTTTTTCTATTTGAAAACTTCTGGGTGGATATGCCAGGCTTTATGGATTATGTTCGTAGCTCTTGTGAGGCTTCGTTTTTGCTGATCTTTCTGCTTCGGCCGTGCTAACCAGAAATTCAAAAGGCTCCGATATGACTTGAGAGCTTGGAGTAAGAAACTCTCTTACCTCAAGCAACCAACACTGGACTTCAGTAAGGTTATTATCTTTTTGATCAATTGAAGGAGGTCAGACCACTAGTAAGGACGGAGTTTAACTTCAAGAAAATTGTTAAGCTGCAATATGAGCGTCTACTCAAGTTACATTATATATATTAGAAGCAGAGGTGCACGATCAGATACATTAAGGTGGGTGAGGAGAACTCCAAGTTCTTCCATGCAATGGCGTGTGAACGCATGCGGAGGAACTCCATAGCCAGTTTGAAAACCGCGGGAATGGCTGATCCGGTCTCGGACCATGATCAAATGGCGGTTATTCTGTGGGCCTCTTTTAAAAACATAATGGGCCAGGCCCAGGGCATCTCAATGTGCTTCGACCTACCAAACCTCATTCAGCCCATCCCGGGTCTGGAAGAATTGTCCCAGCCTTTTTCTGATGAGGAAATTATGAAGGTTCTGAAAGAGTTGCCACCTGATAGAGCACCTGGTCCAGATGCATTCAATGGCTTGTTTGTTAAGCGTTGCTGGCCGATAATTGAGCAGGATTTTCAGTGTCTTATCCAGGATTTTTATGAAGGGAAATTATCTCTTGAGAATATCAATGGTTCTCTTATTACTCTCATACCCAAGATGCTCTCTCCTGAGGGTCCAGATGATTTTCGGCCTATTTCTTTGACTAACACTTGTTTTAAATTCCTTACCAAACGGTTAGCCAATAGGTTGCAAAAGGTGATTCTCAGTTGTATCCATAAAAATCAATATGGGTTCTTGAAGAGTAGATCAATTCATGATTGTTTAGCCTGGGCCTTTGAGTATATACACTAATGCAAACAGTCAAAGAGACCCATCCTAATTTTGAAGCTGGATTTTGCAAAGGCATTTGACACTATGGAACATGAGGTTATTTTGCAAATGCTCAAGCACAAGGTGTTTGATGAAAAATGGATTAGCTGGGTTAAAGACATCCTCTCTTCCGAATCTTCTTCTGTTTTGCTCAATGGCATACCTGGTAAACAGTTTAAGTGCAAGTGTGGTGCCAGACAGGGTGACCCTCTCTCACCTTTGCTGTTTGTAATTGTTGCTGAACTTCTGCAGTCAGTGGTTAACCAGATGTTCTCCCATGGAACCTTAACCCTCCCAATTCCCTCACATGATCATGATTTCCCTAAAATTCAGTATGCTGATGACACTGTCATTTTCTTGTCTGCTAGAGATGAGGAGTTGGTTGCTCTTAAAAATATGTTGCTCACCTTTCAAAAATCCACTGGGCTAAAAGTCAATTTTGCAAAGTCTTCCATGATTCCTTTGAACATTGATGAGGTGGAAGCTGCCAGGTTAGCTGCTCTGCTAGGATGCAAAATTGGTCAGCTTCCTTTTACTTATCTGGGTTTGCCACTTGGCACTACCAGGCCCAGAATTGTGGATTTTATGCCCTTAGTTGATGCTTTGGAAAGAAGATTGACAGCCAGTTCCTCCATGTTAAATCAGGGCTCCAGGTTGTAGTTGCTAACTTCTATCTTGATTTCTATGCCCATATATTTCCTCTGTAGTTTACAGCTACCACCAGGCATTATTAAGCAACTGGACAGGATTTTTAGACAGTGTTTGTGGAGAGGAAACAGTGATGCACCAAAGCAATCTTTGGCTGCCTGGGACCTAGTTTGCAGGCCAAAGGAAAAAGGAGGGCTTGGAGTGATTAATTTGCATATTCAAAATAAGGGTCTCCTTCTCAAGCATCTCCACAAATTCTTCAATAAAGCAGATATACCGTGGGTCACACATGCTACAGCACTAGCTACAACACCAGCTGGTTCATTTTGCTAGAGAGATATCATCAATCTTTATCATGCATACACTGCTATTTCTTCAGTACACATCAATATGGGAGACTCGGCCCTTTTTTGGTCTGATGCTTTTTTCATTGGTGGCTATTCTAGACCTCTGTGTTGGAGATTACCTAGGCTTTTCTCCTTTGTTATCAATGACAAACTCTCTGTGCATGAATTCCTTATCACTCAGGATTTATATTCAATGTTCTTTTTGCCACTGTCACATGAGGCTGCTTTGGAATTGCAAGTTCTGGAAGCTTGGATCCTGGACTTACATAGGGACATTTCTCTTCCAGATGTTTGGATATGGCCTGGAAAATCTGGTGGCTATTCTGCCAAGAGCTTTTACACCCTCATGCATTCTCATTTGCCAACTATCTTGCCTTGCAAGTGGTTGTGGGATAGTAAGTGCACTATGAAGATCAAAGTCTTTGGTTGGTTGTTGTTCTTTGATAGACTCAACACCAAGGACTTGTTAATTCGCTGGCATTGGAGATCACCTTTGGATGACAATCTCTATGTCATCTGTAATGAATTTGTCTATGAGGATAGGTTGCACCTGTTCTTCAATTGTAACTTCAGTCAGCGGGTGTGGAATTATCTTTCCATTGATTGGACCAGAGGCTCGGAGATTCAACAATGTATCCAGCATGCAAGATCAAGATTTAAGCATCCTTTGTTCTTTAAAGTTATGCTAACTGCAGCTTGGTATATATGGATACTAAGGAATGGAAGGA
This sequence comes from Triticum timopheevii, assembly GCA_963921465.1. NCBI lineage: Eukaryota > Viridiplantae > Streptophyta > Magnoliopsida > Poales > Poaceae > Triticum > Triticum timopheevii. The sequence continues at coordinate 364,317,592 of OY997262.1, forward strand.
CCTTCAGAGGGGAAAATGCAACCTTTGCTGCTTGGAGATGTAATTTTGTACATGACATTACTCTTTTAGCTCATAGAATGATAGTAGATATTAGGGCCAAGTTGTCTACTTGGATTAACTCTTTGACTTAAGTACAGGTAGGTAGGTAGGTTCTTCTTTTCCTCCTTTTAGCCTTGTAATTTCCCCCTGCTTGTACAGTTGATACTTTGTACTTTATAATAAAGGGTTGTGGAGCTTTACTCCACAGTAAATATTAAAAAAACATGGAGATGTGAACTAGATTATTGACTCTAGTAAACTCTTTGGGTGTTGGTCACATGGCGATGTGAACTATGGGTGTTAAATCACATGGTGATGTGAACTAGGTTATTGACTCTAGTGCAAGTGGGAGACTGATGGAAATATGCCCTAGAGGCAATAATTAAATGGTTATTATTATATTTCCTAATTCATGATAAAGGATTCTTATTATTCATGCTAGAATTGTATTGATTGGAAACTTAACTACATGTGTGAATACATAAACAAATACTGTGTCCCTAGTAAGCCTCTACTAGACTAGCTCGTTGATCAAAGATGGTTAAGGTTTCCTAACCATAGTAATGTGTTGTCATTTGATAAAGGGTTCACATCATTAGGAGAATGATGTGATGGACAAGAACCATCTGTTACCTTAGCATATTGATCGTTCAGTTTATTGCTATTGCTTTCTTCATGTCAAATACATATTCATTTGACTATGAGATTATGCAACTCCCAGATACCGGAGGAATACCTTGTGTGCTATCAAACGTCACAACAAAACTGGGTGATCATAAAGATGCTCTACAGGTATCTCCGAAGGTGTTTGTTGAGTTGGCATAGAGCTAGATTAGGATTGGTCACTCCGAGTAACGGAGAGGTATCTCTGGGCCCTCTCGGTAATAAACATCATAAGCTTGCAAGCAAACGACTAAGGAGTTAGTCATGAGGTGATGCATTATGGAACGAGTAAAGAGACTTGCCGGTAATGCGATTAAACTAGATATGACATACCGACGATCGAATCTCGGGCAAATAACATACCGATGGACAAAGGGAATTACGTATGTTGTCATAGCGGTTCTACCGATAAATATCTTCATATAATATGTAGGAGCCAATATGGGCATCCAAGTTCCGCTATTGGTTATTTAACGGATGTCACGACCGGTTTTCAGCAGGGTGGGGTTATAATCTAAGGCAAAACTATTTGACATGCTGGTTTGGCCAGGGGATCAAGTCCACAGTGCAAACAAGGACTCATGTCAAAACTGATCATGCCCGAAAGGTGTTTGACAAAATGCTAAGGGCACTCAGGCAATACTTGGGGGGGGGTGGGGGGCAAAATCTCCAGATCAAGGTCTCCTTAGATGTAAGAGAGAGTGGTGAGGTCATATGGACAAAAGGAGAAACTTGCTAGTGCAAGTTTTGCAAAACTTGAATTCTGGACAGGAAATAAATGACATTATTTCATGAACCAAAAATAATCCAATGGGTGCATGCTCCTGGATTTAGGAGTTTAACATGGAGGACTACAAGTAGGAGAAAGAATAAAGGGCTAAAGAGCAAGCAAAAATGTGGTTGCTGTACAAACCATCATGTTGGACCAGAATGAAGATGAGGTTGATTCACTCAAACTTTTCAAAGAACAGCACTAGGTTTTTGAATATTGTTGAATCATATGCTACTATCAACATCCCATAATTTTGGTGGAGGCTAGAAAGAATTATTTAAAAGGGTTGTAGTGCAAATTGCACTCTGGACCAGAGAAGGAAAAATTGATGCAGAGCTCAAGTTATTACATAAATAAAAGATATTTTTGTATAAAAGTGATTTTAAAACATCACAGGACATCTCCAATTTTTGGTTAGAATTTTAGATGAATTTATCCAATGGTTGTAGTTCAAATATGGCCATATAACCTTGAAAAACCATTTTTCAAGAAAATAAAGATCAAGCAATTTAATTAGTTAATTAGTTATACTGATAAAAGAAAAGTTTTTCTTGAGAGGTTAAATAAGCCCAATAACATATTTGAAAGGTTTTCACTTACGGAAAAACTCATCATAACAGGGAAGGAAATGATTGAAAATCAAAATGGAGCTCAGAAATTCAAAGCTTTAATTCCTGGCAAAAAATTTAATTCATAAAAAACAAGGCCAAATTTTTGGGGTGTCAGAACACTACCCCCCTTAAGAAAAATCTCGTCCTCGAGATTTGTTAAAAGCTGTTTTAAGAAAATCCATACGCAATAAAAATGTGGCTACAGTGAGAGGGCAATAAGTGGTGAAAATTCACAGTGTGAAAACTGGTGCTGCGTGGAAAAGTCTACGGTTCAGGACAAAAACGTGAGATTTCTATGCTGGATATAAATTTAGAATAACTTCTAAATTTAAATATACGCTGGTCGTACCCGAGAGCACAGTGCTCCCTCTGGCTGACAGGTGGACCCGAGGCCCACTGCCAGTCTCTTCTTCTCCCTCTGGTTCTCTCTTCTTCCTCTCTCCCGCGCGCTTTCTCCACCGGCGACGCCTAGGGCGTAGGGCATCTAGGCCGTACTGCGGTAGTGCACGGCGTACTAGCTGTTGGTGCAGCGTGCACTCACTTCGCGGGCCAGCGCGCTGTCGGCACTGCTCGCGGATTCGACTCCGAACACCGGCGATCGGCGACGAGCGGCGTTGGTGGACTTCGCCCACCGTACACCGAGCTCGAGCTATAAAACGGCTGGGGTGCCTCTCCTTTCTTCCTCACACCTGGCCTCACTTCTGCTCCTCCTCCTCCATTACTGCTTACAGAAGCTCGGGTTAGGCTCTAATGGCGGAGGCGATGCCGGACTGGTTTGCGATCCTGATATGCGGAGGGTTGGCGACACTGCTGGGGCTCTCTATGCTTCTGTGCGCGATGATCCTCGACGATCGTCGCGACGCTGCCTCTCGGGTGTTGGCTCTCCGCGGTGGTGGTGATCATGAGGAGTAGGTGAGGTATGCCGGGTGCTTAACCGTTGTTAGGGGGTGATTAGCTGGATGCAACACTGTTGCAAAGTTTTGCAAACAATGTATGTGTCCGAAAGATTATGGTTGTGAGTCTGCTGCCGTGGTGCTGTGTGAAATTAATAAATCCTCGCCGTGAGAACGTGCAGATGTAGCAACTCAAGGATAAGAAATCTCACTCCAGAATTTTGCGAGGGAAAAACAGTTAATTTAAAGGAGCATAAGTCACAACAAAGACTACACACATTAGTAGAAGTCAAATAATTGACCCGTCGTACAAACTCAGGGTATCACACATAAGTCACACACATAAATAAATGCTGAAATAACAAATACAGTAGTGACGTCTAAAATGAAAACGGTAACTGGTTGGGGTCCTGATAAAATGTCTCTGGTAAAGGGATACACTCCTCTTCTATCGGAGGAAGTGGATTGACCAGTCGATGCACGTGTCTCTCCTGGTCGGGCCTTAGTGCTCTGCCGATGGCAATCTGAGGATTTAAATCAGTGAGACTCTGGAGATAATCCATTACTCGCTGGTTCAAATGCTCTAGAGCGATGATGTACTGGATAAGGTTGGCTAGTACTGGGTCTTTCTCAATCCGTCCACCGGGAAAAGATGTCACTCCTCCGGGTGTTGCACGGCTCGGAAAATAATAATATCCTCGTTCGCGGGCATAGGGTACTGTAGATCGAAGGCGAGCAATCGCTTCTTTCGCAGCATCTTCTATGGCCAGGTGTGGGGTTGGCATAGATTTTCCCACGAAGGAAACTTCTGTTGGATCTTGGTTGGGGTCTACAGGAGAAATGTGTACTACTGCCCAATATTCCGAGGTGGAAGGGGTGATCCTTGATTTGAACAGCTCGTACTGGGGTGGCTGGGTAGAACCCATGGTACTGCGGGTAAAATCCCGCAATATTTTGACAAAGCTACCTAGGGTTGCATCTGGGGTTCTCCGATAAATACTGGGGCTTGGCATGACCAGAAATGGTTGTGAGAGTGGTGCACAAGGTGAGGGTTGCTGGGTAAGGTCACAAGGTGGCCTTCTTATATAGCATCTGGGCTGGTTTATTTACCGTGGTGGAAGGTAACAAATTTGCCGGCTCAGCTCCAAAGGTCGGGTCAGTGTCAGAGATACACATATCTCATAAAGAGACGTATTACTGTGGTTGTCGTCGGGTTGGTTTTGGTAGTTGCCGGAAAAATATGCAACTATGCGCTGACCAAAAATGCAAGGCTACTATTAAAACAGAGGCACAACGACAGGCTGCGTTAATATACAAGGTCGCACGATTACAAAGCGAGGATACACTGAGACTCGGTGCTACTCGCACGGCTTAATCTACCTCGTTTACGTCTAAACGGGCGTGCCTGGTGGATGTCGAGGCTTCTCCACGTGTCTCACTGCCGGGATTAGTCGGAGATGGCGGAGGAACTGCAGGGTCAGGGTAGCGATGATGACCATCTCGGGGATTGTTGGCCACAATCCCGTTGGAGTGGGTTCCCAAAAGGCGACGAAGCACTTCTGGGGTCATCAAAGCATCTCGGTTGGTGGCTGGAGCTGATCTCAGGGTCTCGATCGGTTGTCCGAACAGCACGACTAGGTTGTCGGCGTCGGGTTCGTCTTCTCTTCTTGCTGGGGCTCGACGAACCAGCTCTCCACGAGCTGCGATCAGATCAATGGTGATCTGTTCAAACAGTGCCTCTAGTGCACTTACATAGTGCACTAGGTGCAACAATGCGGGGTCTGTCTCGTGATCTCCGTTGGCAACTTGGGGTGGTCTACCATACCCTTCACGTCTGGGGTAGTAGTGGAACAAGCGATAGTTAACTCTGGGCGACAAGTGCCTGAGATGAACTATAGCCTCTCGAGCGGCTAGTTGGATGGCTTGAAGCTCAAAGGAAGTTGTTCTTTCGATGAACCTGTAGGGGCGCTCGGGTGCTAGACCCCTATCGTAGATGTGCACAGTGGCCCAGAATTGACGGCCTTCACCGCTCATGGGTCCTTGGTACACAACATATTCTGGTGGCTCCTCTAACGCATAGGCACGACGGGTGAGGTTTGCTAGGATGGTCACAAAACGTCCAAGGTTGGTTGATGTGGTCTCGTTGTGCACTATGGGGCCGGGCATTGTAGCTTGGTTTGGAGTAGAGGCTGTGTTGTGCTGTGTTGGTGCTAGTATGCCCCTTTTTATAGGAAAAAGGGGATGGAGTCTTCCTTTGCACGCTTGCAAGAAAGGACTGTTTAGGGGCCGGTCACTGGCGCATGAGCGACAGGTTAGGTTGATAGGTTGGGCACCGACTGCCAAAAGGTGTTGGGTCACTGTGTGGCTATCTTGCACGAGAAGCTTGGCTGGGGTTTGGTTATGGTTTGGTGGGTTGGTTTGCCTAATTTTATAGACCCGGCTAAGATAGGATTAGCCAATGGTAAGCTTGGCTCTGATACCAAGTCTGTCACGAGCGGTTTTCCAGACATAAATTTCCAGAAAAGACCGTCGTGCTCATCAGCCCCAGGATTACTGTTAGCTGATGAGGCTCCAACTTGATACAGAAATTCCAAGCAAAATACAAAATATGTAGTACAAGACCATTCTGGCCTGTGAGTACAACAAATGGTTTCTAGTGGTTAATGGCGGAAGCGGTTGTGAAAATCAATGTCTATGGGACTCCATTTCCCACAGGAACAGCTGACCAGGTTAACTCCTATCTTCGCGAGGCTGCTATCTCCATTACTTAGGTTCCGGGGCTGTCATCGCGTCGCTCCTCTCCGTGCAAGAAAATCTGGCCAAGACAATAGCCAGGGACAAGCCAGTGAGTACTTTGAATGTACTCGCAAACATTATGAACACAGGTATAATATAACAATGATGTGCTGAAAATATTTTATGCTCATGATGTCAGTCACAAAAGATAGATAAAACTCTGATGCGTGCAAGCAAGTTATTTATAAAAATGCAATAACATAGTAGTATAAAAATTTATGAAATAAAAACAAGCATTGCCACAGTCGGGCGTCTTAGCGACACCACATAAAGGGCTTTAAAAGAAATGCCACAGTCGGGCGTCTGAGCGACACCACATAAAGGGCTTTAAAAGAAATGCCACAGTCGGGCGTCTGAGCGACACCACATAAAGGGCTTTAAAAGAAATGCCACAGTCGGGCGTCTGAGCGACACCACATAAAGGGCTTTAAAAGAAATGCCACAGTCGGGCGTCTGAGCGACACCACATAAAGGGCTTTGAAAGAAATGCCATAGTCGGGCGTCTGAGCGACACCACATAAAGGGCTTTAAAATAAACAATCATAGTGAATATCCCGGAGGTAGAACCGTCCCAGAGATACTCGATAATAACAATAATATCACAGGTTAGTCAACAATAATAATAATCATAATTATCACAAGTCACAAGTAGTAGTTCCAGTTCTGGTTAACAGTTTCACCTCCGAAGACCGACACTAAGACCGACACTTGACCCATCCCAGACTGTAATCCTTAACGATGGACACGGCTATTCGAATAGGTTTAATCTCTGCAGAGGGTGTACTCTTTACCCACGAGTAACGGATTCCTTTAGTCCATCAAGACTAATTCGATCTACGGCCTTTTAGTTGAAAACACACCTAACTTGCACACACCAGCTTAACTCACACGTGTCTGGAATCACCCACGACACCTGTTAAGCAAACTCTAAGTGGGGAGGCTACAACCTCGCGTAGCATGGGATCAAATTTATATCACGCGCTCTAAGGGGTGGCCTCCCCTCTCGGTCCCAACCGGAAACACCCATGCCCCCGGACCAGGTGGCCTGCCTACCAGCTACAACCGGTATCTTCCACCATGGCCTCTCTGTACGGTGTGTGCTAGAAAGAGGTTGACAACTTACTAACCGTACTCCACTTGCTGTAGAGACGATTGGTAGTACGAAACAAGTATGTGGGTTACTGGCACAAGACTCGATCTACGGTCGACTCAGGAGGTTTAAGTATTCCCTGCATGGTTAGCATGACAAAAGTATTTCAACCAACAGAGTCATCGCTCATATCACCTTGCCATGCCATACCAGCCATAACCGTCCCGACGGAGACTGGCGACAAATTCATGCCTACCCAAGGCAGAGGTTTTCCCGGGTTCCTGCCGGTATGCATGCAAGGCACATGAGGGTGATTATCATCACAAGTGTGTTCATTTCCAACAGCATGGAAATCACTAATATGCACTCATGCATATGATCATACCACATGAAATAACAAGTCCTTCAAATTGCGGTGGTGTTATAAATGTATCAACGATCACACCAAAAAATATTATGCCGGGATTCAGAATGCTTGCCTTCAATGTGTGGAAAGGCAGGGTGCACTCCAAACTTGAAACTTTTCTCCTCTCTTCAAAAATCCTATTTTAGCAATATAAAAGAATTAACACACAAAATAAAAACAGCACCAAAGGTTGTTCTGAAATTTTTTCAAATAAATCTTAAAATAAACTAGACAATATTTGAGAGACGTAGGAAAAAGAATTAATTCATTTGGAGTTACATTTAAAAAGATAGAGCCAGTCAAAGATTTGGTCAAAATCTGTTTTTAGTAAAAACAGAAAAATAAAACGTTTCAGAGAGGAATACGCTTTCGGAGCGGGGGAGACGTACTGGGGGGTTTTACGCCTTTACTTAAACACGTGGACGGCGCGGTGAGACACTGACAGTGGGTCCAGGAAGTCCCACTAGTCAGGTTTGACTAGTCTCTTTTTCCCCCTCCTTCCCCTGTCCGAGCGGAGGCGGAGCTCAGGCGATCGTCGGCGGCGACTGGCAGCTCTTCGCGGGGCCCCGAGGGTGGGTATGGATCCTCCACTCCAGTGCGGTCCTCCCGGTGGTTGCCAGGCCGGTGGGGACGGAGGGAGCTGCCGGCGGCGAGCTTCGCGGCGGAGGAGGCTTCGGGGGTGGAGTGAAAATTCTCCCGCAGTGAGCCCCGATCGAAATCGAGTAGTGGGAATGGTTCATGGGAGGATGAGGAATTTCTTGGTGGAGAGAACGGAGAGGGGGAGGTACTGGAGGTGCCGGATTGGCCGGGGCGGTGGCGGCGGCAGGAGTTGCCGGAGATGAGGAAGGAGGCCTCCCCGGGTCGAATGCGAGGCAGGGGAGCGCCATGGGGGTAGCATGAGGTCGCCTGCGTGCTCGAATGGTTTCGGGGGGGGGTCCATTTATAGCGCGACGAGGTCGGTTCCGCGGTGGTGGGGATAAGCTCTCCGGCGAACCGCCTCTCTGTAGCTAGGGCGACGTGGCGGCGATGAACGCTAGCGGACACCCTTGTGGATGAGCTCGGGCTGTGCCGGGGCCAGGTGGCGAGCCGGGGTGGCTTGGGCGGCGCTGAACGGAGCAGGCGCTGTCGGCGGCCGTGGCGGCTAGTTCCTGGCCTGTTGGGGACATGGCGAGGGGCGGCATGGCGTGTTGCAGTGAGGAGATACGTGTGTGGCGTAGCTCTGCAGTGAAGGCAAGGCCAGGGGCGCGACGCGTCGGCTCGGGCGCGACACGTGCAAAACGCGTGCCAAACGCACGCTCTGCTCGCGCTCCGGGCGTGCACGGGACGTGCTCGGCGAAATGCCATGGCACTCCAGAGCGCTTGGTTGGAGCTGGGAGTTAGCAGGGTGGGTTTATAATCTAAGGCAAAACTATTTGACATGCTGGTTTGGCCAGGGGATCAAGTCCATAGTGCAAACAAGGACTCATGTCAAAACTGATCATGCCCGAAAGGTGTTTGACAAAATGCTAAGGGCACTCAGGCAATACTTGGGGGGGCCAAAATCTCCAGATCAAGGTCTCCTTAGATGTAAGAGAGAGTGGTGAGGTCATATGGAAAAAAGGAGAAACTTGCTAGTGCAAGTTTTGCAAAACTTGAATTCTGGACAGGAAATAAATGACATTATTTCATGAACCAAAAATAATCCAATGGGTGCATGCTCCTGGATTTAGGAGTTTAACATGGAGTACTACAAGTAGGAGAAAGAATAAAGGGCTAAAGAGCAAGCAAAAATGTGGTTGCTGTACAAACCATCATGTTGGACCAGAATGAAGATGAGGTTGATTCACTCAAACTTTTCAAAGAACAGCACTAGGTTTTTGCATATTGTTGAATCATATGCTACTATCAACATCCCATAATTTTGGTGGAGGCTAGAAAGAATTATTTAAAAGGGTTGTAGTGCAAATTGCACTCTGGACCAGAGAAGGAAAAATTTATGCAGAGCTCAAGTTATTACATAAATAAAAGATATTTTTGTATAAAAGTGATTTTAAAACATCACATGACATCTCCAATTTTTGGTTAGAATTTTAGATGAATTTATCCAATGGTTGTAGTTCAAATATGGCCATATAACCTTGAAAAACCATTTTTCAAGAAAATAAAGATCAAGCAATTTAATTAGTTAATTAGTTATATTGATAAAAGAAAAGTTTTTCTTGAGAGGTTAAATAAGCCCAATAACATATTTGAAAGGTTTTCACTTAGGGAAAAACTCATCATAACAGGGAAGGAAATGATTGAAAATCAAAATGGAGCTCAGAAATTCAAAGCTTTAATTCCTGGCAAAAATTTTAATTCATAAACAACAAGGCCAAATTTTTGGGGTGTTAGAACGGAGAGGTGTCTCGGGCATGTCTACATAGTTCTCGAACCCGTAGGGTCCACACACTTAACGTTCGTTGACGATATAGCATTATATGAGTTATGTGATTTGGTGACTGAATGTTGTTCGGAGTCCCGGATGAGATCACGGACATGAAGAGTTGTCTCGAAATGTTCAAGAGGTAAAGATTGATATATAGGACGATGGTATTCAGACACCGGAAGTGTTTCGGAGGGTACCGGGTACCTATCGGGTCACCGGAAAGGAGTTTCAGGCACCCCCGGCAAAGATATGGCCCTTATGGGCCATGAGAGGCAACACACCAACCACAATTGGCTGGTGCGCCCCCATAGCAGGCCGGCCTAGGAGAAGAAGTAAAGGGGGAAGGGAAAGTAAAGTGTGGATTAGGATTGCCACTTCTTCCCTCTCCCCCCTCTTTCCTTCTCCCTCGGTTAAATATGGTAGGGGGCGCCACTTGGGGAGGACCCCAAGTAGGATTTGGCCTACTTGGGGCGCCTCCTGACAGCCTCCCCTCTCCCTCCCACCTATATATATGTGGGGGCGCCCTAGCACACACCAGACAATTGTTAGCCGTGTGCGGCGCCCCCCCCCCTCCGCCGTTTACACCCCTAGTCATATTTTCCTAGTGCTTAGACAAAGCCCTACGGAGATCGCTTCACCATCACAGTCACCATGCCATCTTGTTGACGAAACTCATCTACTACCTCGACATCTTGCTGGATCAAGAAGGTGAGGGACGCCACCGAGTTGAACGTGCGCATAACGCGGAGGTACCATGCGTTCGGTACTTGATAGATTGAAACATGAAAAAGCTCAACTACATCAACCGCGTTGTGAAACGCTTCCGCTTACAGTCTACGAGGGTACATAGACACACTTTCCCCCTCATTGCTATGCATCTCCATGGATAGATCATTGCATGTTCGTAGAATTTTTTTGTCTTCCATGCAACGATTCCCAACATCCTTAACACCTCATGGCGTGACACTCCCTTGTTCTAGATTCTCAAAGACAATTATTTTCCTCATTCCAGCCCCATCTTCGCTAACCCTACAAGTGGTTCGCAACTCTGGTGACCGTTGATTCAATTTCACGATGACTTCAGATCCCATGATAAGTTCTTGGTCGGTAAAGATGAATCTACTAGGATTTGGTTGGACAGGTGGTGTGGGGATTCACCTCCCAATTTTCTGTTGTGGAACTTAGCATGCAATTTCAAAAAAAATCATACGCTCACACAATATCTATCTAGGAGATGCATAGCAATGAGAGGGGGAGAGTGTGTCCACGTACCCTCGTACACTGAAAGTGGAAGCGTTAGCATAACACGGTTGATGTAGTAGAACGTCTTCACGATCCAACCGATCAAGCACCGAACGTACGGCGCCTCCGAGTTTTGCACACGTTTAGCTCGATGACCCTCCCTTGAACTCTTGATCCAGCAAAGTGTCGAGGGAGAGTTTCATCAGCATGGCGGCATGGTGACGGTGATGGTGATATGATCCACGCAGGGCTTCGCCTAAGCACTACGACAATAAGACCGGAGGAGTAAACTGTGGAGAGGGTCACCGCACACGGTTAAGAGAACAATTGATGTGCTTTGGGGTCCCCCCTGCCCCGTATATAAAGGAGGAGAGGAGGAGGCCGGCCACAAGGGGCGCGCCAAGGAGAGGGGAGTCCTACTAGGACTCCAGTCCTAGTAGGATTCTGCCTCCCCTTTTTTCCTTCTCATGGAGGGGGAAAGGGGGAAATAAGAGGGAGAGGGAGAAGGAAAGGGGGGTGGCACCGCCTTCCCTAGTCCAATTCGGCCTCCTCGCTTGGGGAGCTCCTAAGCCACGCCTTTAGCGCCCATAACGCGTACTGGCGCCCACGCGCTCCCTACCTGGGCATGGCCCAAGAAGGTCGACGCACCTGGTTAACCGCTCTCAGGATTCGAACGCTGCGCAGTGAAAATTAACGAAAAAATAGCAAAAAGGTGCGCCTCTCAGGATTCGAAGTAGAGACCATGTCTTTCTGTACGAGTATGCCTAACCACTAGAAAAACTTAACTTTAGTGAACTATTGAAGCGCCAACAGTATAAGAACGAGTGTCCAGTTCATCAAATTTGAAAAAGGTTCATCGAATTTGAAAAAAGTTCGTCGAAATCTAGAAAAAGTTCATCGCAATCTAGAAAAAGTTCATCAAATTTGAAAAAAGTTCCTGGAATTAAAAAAATGTATTTTTCGTTTTTTGTTCGTGAAATGTGTTCATAGTTTTAAATTTATTCACTTTTCAAATTTTGTTCACAATTTTAAATTGTTCAGTGTATATAAAAAAAATGTTCAATGGGTATTTAAATGGTTTTTCAGCGCATATCACAAAATTGTTCAATGTGTAGTTAAAAATTGTTCAGATTATATTACAGAAATGTTCAATGAATAAAATTTGTTCATCTTATATAAAAAAATTGTATAAATATGTTTTAAATTATTTCAATGTATATCACAAAAATGTTCGCTGTGTAGTTAAAAATTGTTCATCGTACACCGAAAAAATGTTTAGTGTATATTTGAAAATCGCTCGTCGTATATAAATTTTTGTTCATGTTCTCAATAATTGTTCATGTTTTAAAAATTTATGGAATTTTAAAATTTTCTTCGAATTTTGAAAAGGTTCATCGATTTGATAAAAAGTTCATTAAATTTTAGTAATTTCACGAATTTAAAAAATTCGCATTTTTAAGAAAATAAAAAAGGAAAATGAGAAAAGAAAAAGGAAAAAGGAAAAAGGAAACAGAAATAAAAGAAAAAAAACGCCCAAAAATCAGCGAGCAGTGAGAGCTGGTTTGGTTAGCTCTCGCAGCCTACGTAAATACAAGAACGAAAATAGGTAAATGGACACAATCGGTATGGTGGTCTGTTGGTTAGTGCGACGCTGTTTGAACGGAGAGATCGCGAGTTCGAGCCCTCACATCCGAAATCAGATTTTGCTGCAGTTTTTTAACAGAAAGAAAAAGAAGGAAACGGGTCGGCCTAGCGCGGCGCGGGGGTGTGCGCCCGTTTGCGGCAACAGAAGAAGCGGGCGCTTACGGCGCCCGTTAGGAAATGCCCCTCCCTTGTGGGGGCGTACCAGCCCCTTGTGGGCTGGTTAGCCTCCCTCCTATGGCCCATATGGCCCATATCTTTCCCCGGGGGGTTCCGGTAACCCCTCCGGTACTCCGGTATGTACCCGATACACTCCGGAACCCTTCCAGTGTCAAAATACTACCTTCCAATATATCAATCTTTTCCTCTCGACCATTTCGAGACACCTCATCATGTCGTGATCTCATCCGGGACTCCGAACAACCTTCGGTCACAAAAGACATAACTCATAATACAAATCATCATCGAACGTTAAGTGTGCGGATCCTATGGATTCGAGAACTATGTAGACATGACCGAGACACCTCTCCGGTCAATAACCAATAGAGGAACCTGGATGCTCATATTGGCTCCCACATATTCTACGAAGATCTTTAGCGGTCGAACCGTAATGACAACATATGTTATTCCCTTTGTCATCGGTATGTTACTTGCCCGAAATTCGATCATCGGTATCTTCATACCTAGTTCAATCTCGTTACCGGAAAGTCTATTCACTCGTTCTGTAATGCATCATCCCACAACTAACTCATTAGTTACATTGCTTGCAAGGCTTATCATGATGTGCATTACAGAGAGGGACCAGAGATACCTCTCCGATACTCGGAGTGAAAAATCCCAATCTCGATCTATGCCAACCCAACAAACACCTTAGGAGACACCTGTAGAGCATCTTTATAATAACCCATTATGTTGTGACGTTTGATAGCACAAAAGGTGTTCCTCTGGTATTCGGGAGTTGCATAATCTCATAGTCAAAGGAATATGTATAAGTCATGAAGAAAGCAATAGCAATAAAACTTAACGATCATTATGCTAAGCTAATGGGTGGGTCTTGTCAATCAGATCATTCTCCTAATGATATGATCTTGTTACTCAAATGACAACACATGTCTATGGTTAGGAAACTTAACCATCTTTGATCAATGAGCTAGTCTAGTAGAGGCTTACTAGGGACATTGTGTTTTGTTTATGTATCCACACATGTATCAAGTTTCCGGTTAATACAATTCTAGCATGAATAATAAACATTTATCATGATATAAGGAAATATAAATAACAACTTTATTATTGCCTCTAGGGCATATTTCCTCCAGTCTCCCACTTGCACTAGAGTCAATAATTTAGTTCACATCACCATGTGATTTAACACCAATAGTTCACATCACCATGTGATTAGCACCCATAGTTCACATTGCCATGTGAACAACACCCAAAGGGTTTACTAGAGTCAATAATCTAGTTCACATCACCATGTGATTAGCACTAAGGTGTGATCATGTTTTGCTTGTGAGAGAAGCTTAGTCTAAGGGTCTGCCACATTCAGATCCGTATGTATTTTGCAAAACTATATGTCTACAATGCCTTGCATGGAGCTACTCTAGCTAATTTCTCCTACTTTCAATATGTATCCAGATTGAGACTCAGCGTCATCCATATCGGTGATAAAGCTTGCATCGATGTAACTCTTTATGATGAACTTTTTATCACCTCCATAATTGAGAAATATTTCCTTAGTCCTCTAAGGATAATTTTGACTGTTGTTCAGTGATCTACTCCTAGATCACTATTGTACCCCTTTAAAAACTCATGGCAAGGTACACAATAGGTCTGGTATACAGCATGGCATACTTTATAGAACCTATGGTTGAGGCATAGGGAATGACTTTCATTCTCTCTCTATCTTCTGCCGTGGTCGGGTTTTGAGTCTAACTCAACTTCATACCTTACAACTCAGGCAAGAAATCCTTCTTTGACTGATCCATTTTGAACCCCTTCAAAATCTTATCAAGGTATGTACTCATCGAAAGTCTTATCAAGCGTCTTGATCTATCTTTATAGATCTTGATGCCCAATATGTAAGTAGCTTAACCGAGGTCGTTCTTTGAAAAGCTCCTTTTAAACACTCCTTTACGCTTTCCAGAAAATTCTACATCATTTCTCATCAACAATATGTCATTCACATATACTTATCAGAAAGACTGCAGTGCTCCCACTCACTTCCTTGTAAATACAGGCTTCACCGCAAGTCTGTATAAAACTATATGCTTTGATCAACTTACCAAATCATATATTCCAACACTGAGATGCTTGCACCAGTCCATAGATGGATCTCTGGAACTTTGCATATTTTTTTAGCATCTTTAGGATTGAAAAAACCTTCTGGTTGTATCATATACAACTCTTCTTTAATAAACCCATTAAGGAATGTTGTTTTGACATCCATTTGCTAGATTTCATAAAATGCGGCAATTGCTAACATGATTCGGACAGACTTTAAGCATCGATATGAGTGAGAAAATCTCATCGTAGTCAAAACCTTGAACTTGTCAAAAACCTTTTGCAACAATTCGAGCTTTGTAGATAGTAACACTACTATCAGCGTCCGTCTTCTCTTGAAGATCCATTAATTCTCAATGGCTTGCCGATCATTGGGAAAGTCAATCAAAGTCCATACTTTGTTCTCATACATGGATCATATATCACATTTCATGGCCTCAAGCCATTTATCGGAATCTGGGCTCACCATCGCTTCCTCATAGTTCATAGGTTCATCATGGTCTAGTAACATGACTTCCAGAATAGGATTATCATACCACTCTGGTGTGGAACATGCTCTGGTTGACCTACGAGGTTCGGTAGTAACTTGATTTGAAGTTTCATGATCATCATCATTAGCTTCCTCACTAATTGGTGTAGGCATCGCTGGAACTAATTTTTGTAATGAACTACTTTCCAATTTGAGAGAAGGTACAACTACCTCATCAAGTTCTACTTTCCTCCCACTCACTTTTTTCGAGAGAAACTCCTTCTCTAGAAAGGATCCATTCTTAGCAACGAATATCTTGCCTTCAGATCTGTGATAGAAGGTGTACCCAACAATTTATTTTGGGTATCCTATGAAGACGTACTTCTTCGATTTGGGTT
This sequence comes from Triticum timopheevii, assembly GCA_963921465.1. Lineage (NCBI taxonomy): Eukaryota > Viridiplantae > Streptophyta > Magnoliopsida > Poales > Poaceae > Triticum > Triticum timopheevii. The sequence continues at coordinate 364,333,299 of OY997262.1, forward strand.
CGAGCTTATCAGGCTGAAGCTTTTTCACATAAGCATCGCAACCCCAAACTTTAAGAACGATAGCTTAGGTTTCTTGCCAAACCACAGTTCATATGGTGTCGTCTCAACGGATTTAGATGGTGCCCTATTTAACGTGAATGCAGTTGTCTCTAATGCATAACCCCAAAACAATAGTGGTAAGTTGGTAAAAGATATCATAGATCATACCATATCTAATAAAGTACGGTTACGATGTTCAGACACACCATTACGTTGTGGTGTTCCAAGTGGCGTGAGTTGCGAAACTATTCCACATTCTTTTAAATGAAGGCCAAACTCATAACTCAAATATTCTCCTCCGCAATCAGATCATAGAAACTTTATTTTCTTGTTACGATGATTCTCCACTTCACTCCAAAATTCTTTGAACTTTTCAAATGTTTCAGACTTGTGTTTCATTAAGTAGATATACCCATATCTGCTCAAATCATGTGTGAAGGTTAGAAAATAACGATACCAGCCGCTAGCCTCAACACTCATCGGACCGCATACATTGGTATGTATTATTTCCAATAACTCCGTATCTCACTCCATTGTTCTGGAGAATGGAGTTTTAGTCATCTTGCCCATGAGGCATGGTTCGCAAGCATCAAATGATTCATCATGAAGTGATTCCAAAAGTCCATCCGCATGGAGTTTCTTCATGCGCTTTACACGAACATGACCTAAACGGCAGTGCCACAAATATGTTGCACTATCTTTATCAACTTTGCATCTTTTGGCATCAATATTCTGAATATGTGTATCACCGTGATCAAGATTCAATAAACCATTTATATTGAGTGTATGACCATAGAAGGTTTTATTCATGTAAATAGAACAAAAATTATTCTTTGACTTAAATGAATAACCGTAGTGCAATAAACATGATCCAATCATATTCATGCTCAACGAAAACACCAAATATCATTTATTTTAGGTTCAACATTAATCCCGAAGGTAAAGGGAGTGTGTGATGGTGATCTTATCAACCTTGGAATCACTTCCAACACACAACGTCACCTCGCCCTTAACTAGTTTATGTTTATTTTGCAACTCCTATTTCAAGTTGCTACTCTTAGCAACTGAACTAGTATCAAATACCAAGGGGTCACTATAAACACTAGTAACGTGCACATCAATAACATGTATATCAAATATACCTTTGTTCATTTTGCCATCCTTCTTATCCGCCAAGTATCTAGGGCAGTTCCACTTCCAGTGACCGTTTCCTTTGCAGTAGAAGCACTCAGTTTCATGCTTAGGTCCAGCTCTAGGCTTCTTCACGGGAGTGGCAACTTGCTTGATATTCTTCTTGAAGTTCCCTTTCTTTCCCTTTTTCTTGAAACTAGTGGTCTTGTTAACCATCAACACTTGATGCTATTTCTTGATTTCTACCTTCGTCGATTTCAGCATCACGAAGAGCTCGGGAATCGCTTACGTCACCCCTTGCATATAGTTCATCACGAAGTTCCAGTAACTTGGTGATGGTGTCTAGAGAACTCTGTCAATCACTGTCTTATCTAGAATATCAACTCCCACTTGATTCAAGTGATTTTAGTACCCAGACATTCTGAGCACATGCCCACTAGCTGAGCTATTCTCCTCCATCTTTTAAGCGAAGTACTTGTCAAAGGTCTCATACCTCTCGACACGGGCATGAGTTTAAAATACCAATTTCATCTCTTGGAACATCTCATATGCTTTATGGCATTCAAAATGTTTTTGAAGTCCCGGTTCTAAGCCGTAAATCATGGTGCACTAAACTATCAAGTAGTCATCATACAGAGCTAGACAAACGTTCATAACATCTGCATCTGCTCCTTCAATAGGTCTATCACCTAGCGGTGCATGAAGGACAATATTCTTCTATGCAACAATGAGGATAAACCTCAGATCACGGATCCGGTCCGCATCATTGCAACTATCATCTTTCAACTTTAGTTTTCTCTAGGAACATATCAAAAAAATATAGCGGAGCTACAACGTGAGATATTGATCTACAACATAATTTGCAAATACTATCAGGACTAAGTTCATGATAAATTAAAGTTCAATTAATCATATTACTTAAGAACTCCCACATAGATAGACATCCCTCGAGTCATCTAAATGATCATGTGACCCATATCAACTAAACCATGTCCGATCATCACGTGAGATGGAGTAGTCTTCAATGGTGAACATCTCTGTGTTGATCATATCTACTAATTGATTCACGTTTGACCTTTCGGTCTCTAGTGTTCCAAGGCCATGTTTGTACATTCTAGGCTCGTCAAGTTCAACCCGAGTATTACGCATGTGCAAAACAATCTTGCACCTATTGTATGTGAATGTAGAGCCTATCACACCTGATCATCACGTGGTGTTTGAGCACGAAGAACTTTCGCAACGGTGCATACTCAGGGAGAACACTTATACCTTGAAATTTTAGTAACGGATCATCTAATATTGCTACTGATGACCCACAAGTATAGGGGATCTATCGTATTCCTTTCGATAAGTAAGAGTGCCGAACCCAACGAGGAGCAGAAGGAAATGATAAGCGGTTTTCAACAAGGTATTCTCCGCAAGTACTGAAATAAGTGGTAACAGATAGTTTTGTGATAGGATAAATTGTAACAAGTAACAAAAGTAGATAAAGTGCTGCAAGGTGTCCCAATCCTTTTTGTAGCAAAGGACAAGCCTGGACAAACTCTTATAATAGGAAAAGCGCTCCCGAGGACACATGGGAATATCGTCAAGCTGGTTTTCATCACGCTCATATGATTCGCGTTCGGTACTTTGATAATTTGATATGTGGGTGGACCGGTGCTTTGGTACTGCCCTTACTTGGACAAGAATCCCACTTATGATTAACCTCTATTGCAAGCATCTCCAACTACAACAAAAGTATTAAGGTAAACCTAACCATAGCATGAAACATATGGATCCAAATCAGCCCCTTACGAAGCAACGCATAAACTAGGGTTTAATCTTTTGTCACTCTAGCAACCCATCATCTACTTATTACTTCCCAATGCCTTCCTCTAGGCCCAAATAATTGTGAAGTGTTATGTAGTCGACGTTCACATAACATCACTAGAGGTTAGACAACATACATCTTATCAAAATATCAAACGAATACCAAATTCACATGACTTCTCCCTTGTCCTCAGGAACAAACGTAACTACTCACAAAGCATATTCATGTTCATAATCAGAGGGATAATAATGTGCATATAGGATCTGAACATATGATCTTCCACCAAATAAACCAACTAGCATCAACTACAAGGAGTAATCAACACTACTAGCAACCTACTAGCACCAATCCCGGACTTGGAGACAAGAATTGGATACAAGAGATGAACTAGGGTTTGGAGATGAGATGGTGCAGGTGAAGATGTTGATGGAGGTTGCCCTCTCCCAATGAGAGGAGCATTGGTGATGACGATGGTGATGATTTCCGCCTCCCGGAGGGAAGTGTCCCTGGCAGAACAGCTCTGCCGGTGCCCTAGACTAGTTCTGCCAAGCACTACTAGGGAAAACCCTAGCAGTAGCGCGTGTTTTGTGTCCACTAGTACCGCGGGAGGCCGCGCTACTAATAAGGCGCTACAGCTATTGCTTAGCAGTAACGCGTGCCCGCACGCGCTACTGCTAGGACAAATAGCTGCAGCGTTTGTTCAGTACCATGCTACTGCTAAGGTAACTACTTGTAGCGTGTTTTCTGTCCATCGCTACTAGTATTTTTTAGTGTATTTATGCGCCATCATACAAATATTGGTACAATACCAGCTGTTATGAGGTTTACATCATTATGTCCATAACAGTGTGTCAAATGAAGGTGGATTAGGTTCAAGTGGAGGCAATATGTGGTGCATGTCAAAAGTATACTACTAATCCAAACTTGATCTAGTTTGGACTAGTAGTACTTTCGATGTGCACCACATGTTGCCTCCACTTGAATCTAATCCGCCAGCACAGGCTATTTAATCATCATCATAGTCCTTACCACCAACAGTATTTATTTAATCAGCACTAACACTAGCTAATAATAATCATCATAGTCATTACCACCAACACTAGCTATTTTATCATCATAGTAATAGTGTAGCACATCATCATCCTCAAACTCATTTCTAGCTAGCTAATCACTCCTGCTGCTCTCTCTTAGGTAAAATAACATAAAACATGTATAGCTCTCCTCCTCGATCAAACTGGAGCATGCAGATGAACCTGTCTCCTAATCGTGGGTAGCACATCTGTTTGCTACCCCCTAGTACTTCTCTGCACTCCCCCATCACATATTTGGTCCAGTCTTGCACTATTAAGCATCCGTCGCTAATCTTGAACGCACTAAAGTAATCTGTAGGATATCCTGGATGTAAGCTTATAATACTCATGGTACCTTTAGTCTCGATCCCATAAGGCACAACATTCATCGGGAGTCCCTATTGAAGAACATCGTACGGTAACATACTTAGCAATGAAGTTTAGCTTCAAAAATAATGTATGGAAAAGATGCACCGATGACAAATAGTAAAAATCATACCATCCTTCCTAAATAGATGTGACCGTAGTTCATTACGAACACTATTGGTCGCACATTTTTAGTACTAACATTTCTAAATGCAGGAAGAAAATTTGTCTTGACAGTATCAAGATCCTCAAGCCATGAAACATAATGACTAAGCTCCTCGCAGTTGAGTTCAGCCCCGGGACAGTATACGGTCCTGTCTACCAAGCGCTGGATATGTTTTCTTGCACCGAAATAAGCTGACAATACAAATTAGTTGTCAACTATTTTTGAATAAACAATATCAAAGACATAAATATGGTTGAGAAACTTACATAATGGTATAACTGGAGGCGTCTGCACATCGACCCACATGTCGGTATTACCTTCAATATCATCTTGCGGACGAATATCAAAGGTGATAACCATATCAGGCTCAAATGCATAAGTCTTGCATAGTCCTCGCCATGTTTTGCATCCAAAAATAGGTGTAGTCGTCTGAATTGTATAACTTTGCATGGAAAATATAACCATGCTCGGTCTTCAAGTAAACTTTCTTTTCCTCCATACTATGACTGAAACCTATCTTATCCAATACAAAAACTCTTGCATGGCAGGGCATACACTAGTAGAATAGTAAAAAAAAATATATGTTGAAGCAAATGAAGTAGATGTCATGCTTAATTACGAAAAAAGACTTGTCGTTGTGACTTACTGTATCCACTTCGAAGTTATCGTCCAGCTTGATCCTGAAGCGCCTATCATCATCTAGGAAGATTCCATCGCACAGGCCGCGCTCGTCTTTGCAGTATTTGCAAATACTGAAATCCTTTTCGTCGTCAGACATTTCCTATGTTCATAGTTAAAACATTAATTGAAAATCGATCGAAGACAACTACCAAGATACTCAACACACAAATCTGGGGCACTCGATATTTCCTACATATTCTCGCACAAGCAAGACAAAATTCACGGCAAAATCCGGCATGACCTTTGCTAAAATAGGACATATCGAGCGCCTGAAATTTGCCGGAACGGAAATGAATCAACACTCCGGCAAAACATAGGCCACTCGAAGGTGTAACCTGCAAACATGACCGGCCACTTGGATATTGAGCAACACAAGATATACATTTCAAAATATCTTATAGGACTCAAATTAGCATGCATTCAATAAGCAAAAGTAAATCATCTCATGCGTCAGTACATCGTCGAATATTATCACTTATACATCATGAATAGTGCCATACATATAACATCACTAATACAACTAAAACTCTAGCACACGACGGGTATCGGCGCGGGCAGTGGACACCCACAGAGAAGGCACCATCACGGGATCATAGCTCCAGTGAGATCCCCGGAGAACCTGCCAGGTATTGGAGAACGGCATGTGCTCCAACTCAAACAAGTAGAGACGGACGTGCGCATCCTCCTCACTGACACGGTGACGCACCACCTCCGCAGAGTCCTCGAGCCTCTGGATCGTCACTGGCCCTCGCGACCGCTACCAAAGAATATTCGGGTCAACGAAAGGCTGGCTCCTCACCAACCTGCGCCCCCCGGTAGGTAGCGCCTCCCAGTACCACCCCGGCGGAGGCCAGTCCCGGACATGGCCGGTCTGGTCAAGCAGGTGTCGTCCTCCACCGACTCGACGACGAGGATGCGGGATCGGCATCGTCCACGTCTAGGCGGAAGAAATTGCTTTAACTAAAAAATAGAAACAAGTTCTTACTAACTAGTTCTATTAATTCAACTAGTTCTTACTAAAAATAAACTTACTATAAATAAAAATATTCTAGTACCTAATTAGTACCTTGTTCTTACTAACTAATTAGTACCTAGGAACTACTGCCCTAATTACCATCTAAGTAATTAACTAACTAGCACTAAACATAGCCTAGGGTTCATACTAACTAGCACTAAATAGCTAGGGTTCATACTAAGCAGAGAAGAGGGATCGGAAGGGGAGAGTGCTTACAGAGGGTGGGGAGAGAGATGGGGTCGGGGGAGACGGCGGCACCGAGGCGCAGCGAGGCGGGGTCGGGGGAGACGGCGGCAAGGCGGGGTCGGGGGAGACGGCGGCGAGGCGGGTCGAGGGAGACGGCGGCGAGGCGGGGTCGCGGGAGACGGTGGCGAGGCGGGGTCGGGGGAGACGGCGGCGAGGCGGGCTCGGGGGAGACGGCGGAGAGGCGGGCTCGGGGGAGACGGCGGCGAGGCGGGGTCGGGAATTGGAGGAGGAAGCAGAGGAGAGGGAATCAGGCCGCGCGGGGGGTTAGGTGAAAATAGCTTTAACTGTAGCATGGGAAGGAAAAATGTGCTGCTGCTAAAATCCGTAGTAGTAGCGCTGTTCGTAGAAGGGCGCTACTACTATACATAGCACGTCGGGAACGGTGTGGCAATTATAGTAGTAGCGCTTTCTGTTTCGGCCGCGCTACTGCTAAACTGCTAACAGTAGTGCGGTTCTGCCAGACGCGCTACTGCTAAGTAGCAGTAGCGCCTGATTTTAACAAGCGCTACAGGTAAAATTCTGTGTATAAGGTTTTCCCTAGTAGTGAAGGTTCCGCCTCGTGGCGGGGGAGTCTCGTCCCGAAAGGTTCTCCTCTAATTTTTTCTCATCGAAAGACTTCATATGGGAGAAGATGGACGTCAGAGAGTCACCAGGGGGGCCATGATGTAGGGGGGTGCACCCTGGAGGGGCGCCTCCCACCCTCGTGAGCAGGGTGTGGGCCCCCTGGCCTTCATCTTTGGCGATGATTTTTCTTTATTTATTTTAAGGTGTTCTGTGGAGTTTCAGGACTTTTGGAGTTGTGCAGAATAGGCCTATAATATTTGCTCCTTTTCCAGCCCAGAATTCCAGCTACCGGCATTCTCCCTCTTCATGTAAACCTTGTAAAATAAGAGAGAATAGCCATAAGTATTGTGACATAACATGAAATAACAGCCCATAATGCAATAAATATCGATATAAAAGCATGATGCAAAATGGACGTATCAGCTACCGCCGTACTAAGCAAAATAAGATGCATAAAAGATAAACATCGCATGCAATCAAAATATGTGACATGATATGCTCATCATCATCTTGTGCCTTTGATATCCATCTCCAAAGCACCGTCATGATCTCCATCATCAGTGGCTTGACACCTTGATCTCCATCGTAGCGTCGTTGTCGTCTTGCCAACTATTGCTTCTACGACTATCACTAATGCATAGTGATAAAATAAAGCAATTACATGGCGATTGCATTTCATACAATAAAGTGACAACCATAAGGCTCCTTCCAGTTGCCAATACCTTCTACAAAACATGATCATCTCATACAATAATGTATATCACATTATATCTTGACCATGTACATCACAACATGCCCTGCAAAAACAAGTTAGACGCCCTCTACTTTGTTGTTGCAAGTTTTACGTGGCTGCTACAGGCTTCTAGTAAGAACCGTTCTTACCTACGCATACAAAACCACCATTGTGATTTATGGAGTTTGCTATTTTAATCTTCACAAGGACCGGCCACAGTCAAATTAGATTCAACTAAAGTTGGAGAAACAGACACTCGCCAGCCACCTTTATGCAAAACTAGTTGCATGTCTGTCGGTGGAACCGGTCTCATGAACGTGGTTATGTAAGGTTGGTCCGGTCCGCTCTATCCAACAGTACCGCCGAATCAAAATAAGACGTAGGTGGTAAGCAGTATGATGATCACCGCCCACAACTCTTTGTGTTCTACTCGTGCATATCATCTATGGATAGACCTGGCTCGGATGCCACTGTTGGGGAACGTAGCATGCAATTTCAAAAAAAAATCCTACGCTCACGCAAGATATATATAGGAGATGCATAGCAATGAGTGGGGGAGAGTGTGTCCATGTACACTCGTAGACTGAAGAGGAAGCATTAGCTTAACGCAGTTGATGTAGTCGAACATCTTCGTGATCCAACCGATCAAGCACCGAACATACGGCGCCTTCAAGTTCTGCACACGTTCATCTCGATGATGTCCCTCGAAATCTTGATCCAGCAAAGTGCCGAGGGAGAGTTTCATCAGCACGACGGCGTGGTGACGGTGATGGTGATATGATCCGCACAGGGCTTCGCCGAAGCACTACGACAATATGACTGGAGGAGTAAACTGTGGAGGGGGGCACCACACACGGTTATGAGAACAATTGATGTGCTTTGGGGTTCCCTCCTACCCCCGTATACAAAGGAGGAGAGGAGGAGGCCGGCCACAAGGGGCGCACCAACAAGAGGGGAGTTCTACTAGGACTCCAGTCCTAGTTGAATTCGGCCTCCCCTTTTTTCCTTCTCATGGAGGGGGAAAAGGGGAGAGGAGAGGGCGAGGGAGAAGGAAAGGGGGGTGGCGCCCCCTTCCCTAGTCCAATTCGGCCTCCTCACTTGTGGGGGCGCACCAGCCCCTTGTGGGCTGGTTAGCCTCCCTACTATGGCCCATATGGCCTATATCTTTACCCGGGGAGTTCCGGCAACCCCTCGGGTACTCCAGTATGTACCCGATACACTCTGGAACCCTTCTGATGTCCGAATACTACCTTCCAATATATCAATCTTTACCTCTCGACCATTTTGAGACTCCTCGTCATGTACGTGATCTCATCCAGGACTCCGAACAGCCTTCGGTCACCAAAACACATAACTCGTAATACAAATCATCATCGAACGTAAAGCGTGCGGACCCTACTGGTTCGAGAACTATGTAGACATGACCAAGACAACTCTCCGGTCAATAAGCAATAGCGGAACCTGGATGCTCATATTGGCACCCACATATTCTACGAAGATCTTTATCAGTCGGAGTGTAGTGACAACATACGTTATTCCCTTTGTAATCGGTATAATACTTGCCCGAGATTCGTCATCGGTATCTTTATAGCTAGTTCAAATTTGTTACCGAAAAGTCTCTTTATTCGTTTCGTAATGCATCATCCCGCAACTAACTCATTAGTTACATTGCTTGCAAGGCTTATCATGATGCGCATTGCCGAGAGGGCCCAGAGATACCTCTCCGATACTCGAAGTGACAAATCCCAATCTTGATCTATGCCAACCCAACAAACACCTTCGGAGACACATGTAGAGCATCTTTATAATCACCTAGTTACGTTGTGACGTTTGATAGCACACCAGTTGTTCCCCGGGTATTCGAGAGTTGCATAATGCCACAGCAAAGGAATATGTATAGCAATAAAACTTAACGATCATTATGTTAAGCTAACGAGTGGGTCTTGTCCATCACATCATTCTCCTAATGATGTGATCTCGTTAATCAAATGACAACACATGTATATGGTTAGGAAACTTAACCATCTTTTATCAATGAGCAAGTCTAGTAGAGGCTTATTAGGGACACTGTGTTTTGTCTATGTATCCACACATGTATCAAGTTTTCGGTTAATACAATTCTAGCATGAATAATAAAAATTTATAATGATATAAGGAAATATAAATAACAACTTTATTATTGGCTCTAGGGCATATTTCCTTCATTTTCAATTTTATTTTCATATTGTGCCTCTTGTGATGCTTCTATCTTAGAACTCTTTCGGAATAATTGGGACCTCGAATTCCGGCGTTCCCTCTCTATTGTAGAGTTAGGTTACTAGCATTGCCTCACTTGTATGTTCCCTATGCACTCGAAGGAGACGGACTCAGTGACGTGGCCACATTCATGTTCGGCCCAGTTTTCGGTCAAGTCTCTCTAATCTAGGTTGATCTCGGGCTCTAATACATCCAAATTGAAACCTATCTGTGATACGTCTCCATCGTATCTACTTTTCCTAACGCTTTTTCTCTTGTTTTAGACTCTAATTTGCATGATTTGAATGAAACTAACCCGGACAGATGTTGTTTTCAGCAGAACTACCATGGTGTTGTTTTTTGTGCAGAAATAAAAGTTCTCAGAATGGAACAAAACTTTGCAAGGATATTTTATATAATAAAAGAGAATTTCTGGAGCCAAGAACCACCGAAGCTTGGGCACCTGGGTGGGCACAACCCACCAGGGCGCGCCCTCCCTCTAGGCGCCCCCAGGTGGGTTGTCCCCACCTGGTGGCCCCGTAGACCCTGGAACCGATGCTATGAAATCCTATTTCTCCAGAAAAAATGGGGGAGAAAGAATTATTGCGTTCCATGAGACGGAGCCGCCCTCGCCTCCTATTCTTCATCGGGAGGCCAGATCTAGAGTCTGTTTGGGTCTCCGGAGAGGGGGGTCTTAGATCTTCATCATCACCAACCCTTCCCATCACCAATTACATGATGCTCCCCACCAGGAGTGAGTAATTCCTTCGTAGGCTTGTAGGTCGGTGAGGAGTAGGATGAGATTCATCATGTAATCTAGTTTGTTTTGTGAGGGCTTGATCCCTAGTATACATTATGTTCTGAAATTTATGTTGCTATGACTTTGTGATGCTTAATGCTTGTAACTTTAGACCCGGGTGCCATGATTTAAGATCTGAGCCGTTTATGTTATCACCATTATATCTATGTTCTAGATCCGATCTTGCAAGTTATAGTCACCTACTATGTGTTATGATCCGGCAACCCCGGAATGACAATAGTCGGGACCACTCCCGGTGATGACTGTAGTTTGAGGAGTTCACGTATTCACCGTGTGTTAATGCTTTGTTTCGGTTCTCTATTAAAAGGAGGCCTTAAAATCCCTTAGTTTTCAGTAGGACCCCGCTGCCACGCGAGGGTAGGACAAAAGATGTCATGCAAGTTCTTTCCATAAGCACGTATGCCTATTTACGGAATACATGCCTACATTATATTTATGAACTAGAGCTAGTATCGTATCGCCCTAGGTTATGACTGTCACATGATGAATATAATCCAACAAATCATCGATCCAATGCCTACGAATTTCTCTTATATTGTTCTTCTAAGTTACTACTGCTATCATTATTGTTGCACTTGCTACAAAATCATTGCTATCACTATTACCGTTACTAATGCTGCTGGTACTATTACCAAAACTATCATGCTACTTTGCTACTGATCATGTTTCTGCAGATAATTAATCTCCAGGTGTGGTTGAATTGTCAACTCAGCTGCTAATACTTGCAAATATTCTTTGGCTCCCCTTGTGTTGAATCTATAAATTTGGGTTGAATACTCTACCCTCGAAAACTGTTCTGATCCCTAATACTTGTGGGTTATCAATCTGGAAGGCCAAGGTTCCCCCTAAGATTAAAATCTTCATGTGGCGGGCTATCAGGGGCAGGTTGCCTGCGGCAGACCAAATTTGCAAACGCAACGGGCCGGGCTCTAATCGCTGCTGCATGTGCCTAGACTTTGAGGACTCTGAGCATATTTTCTTTAGGTGTGTCTGATACTTCTCCGTCGTATCTACTTTTTCCAAACACTTTTGATCATGTTTTGGACCCTAATTTACCTGATTTGAACAAAACTAACCCAGACTGATGTTGTTTTCAGCAGAACAGACATGGTATTGTTTTTGTGCAGAAATAAAAGTTCTCGGAATCGGATGAAACTTTACAGAGATTTTATTGAATAAATAAAAAATATTAGAAAAAAGATCCACCGGAGGAGGGCCACCAGTCGCTAACAAGGCAATAGGGCGTGCCTACCCCTAGGCCAAGCCCCGATGCCTTGTGGGTCCCACAAGCGGATGTCTAACCTAATTCCAAGCCTTTAAATTTTGTTTTCCTATGAAAAAGAGAAGTACTTTCATTGTGTTTTACAATATGGAGCCATCGCCACCTCCTATTCTTTAACTGGAGGGTTGTTATGGAGTCTCTTTGAGGCTCTGGAGAGGGGGGGTTCATCGTCGTCATCATCAACAACCCTCCTTTATCAACAATTCCATGATGCTCACCACCTGGAGTGAGTAATACCTTCGTAGTCTTGCTAGACGGTGATGGAGTTGGATGAGATTTCTCATATAATTGGTCAATTTTGTTAGGGCTTCATCCCTCGTATCCACTATGTTACGAGATTGATGTTGCCATGATTTTGCCATGTTTAATGCTTGTCACTAGGGACCGAGTGCCATGAATTCTAATCTGAACCCTCTATGTTATCATCAATATATTTGAGTTCTTGATCCCATCTGCTAGTTGTATGCACGTGTTATTGTTTTTAACCGTAGACCCCGAGGTGGCAATAATTGGGATACTCTTCGGGGATGACCCTAATTGGAGGAGTTCATGTATTCACTATGTGTTAATGCTTTATTCTGGTTCTCTGTAAAAAGGAGGCCTTAATATCCCTTAGATTTTCTTATGGACCCTGCTGCTCCGGGAGGGTAGGACAAAATATGGCATGCAAACTTCTACTCTAAGCACGTATGACTATATATGCAATACATGCATACACTAAATTGATGAATTGGAGCTATTGTCTATTGCTCTAGGTTGTGACCGTTACATGATGAATGACATCCACACAAATATCCATCGCTGATCCAATGCCTATGCTTATTTTCTCATATTGATCTTTGCTAAGTTACTGATGCGGCTTGAAACTGCATCAGTATTTCCCCAAAGAGGAAGGGATCTTGCAGTACAACTATGGTAGGTATTTCTCTCAGTTATGAAACCAAGGTTACTAATCCAGTAGGAGAACCAAGCAACACTATGTAAACAACACCTGCTCACAAATAACAAATACTTGCAACCCGATGCGTAAGAAGGGTTGTCAAATCCCTCCACGGTAAAAAGATAGATTAAGTTGTATGAGATTGGGTTAAGAGATCTTACAAAAACACAAAATAAAATAAGTAAAGAAAAAGTGCAAAAAGGTATTTTTGGTTTTTTGGAGTAATAGATATGAAAACAATATCATAAAAGATAGACCCGGGGCCCGTAGATTTCACTAGTGGCTTCTCCCGAGAAAATAGCATACGGTGGGTAAACAAACTATTGTTGGGCAATTGATAGAAAAGCAAATAATTATGATGATATCCAAGGCAATGATCATGTATATAGTAATCATGTCCAAGATTAGTAGACCGACTCATGCTTGCATCTACTACTATTACTCGACACATCGACCGCTATCCAGCATGCATCTAGTGTATTAAGTTCATGGAGAAATGGAGTAATGCAATAAGAATGATGACATGATGTAGACAAGATCTATTTATGTAGGAATAGACCCCATCTTTTTATCCTTAATAGCAATGATCAATACGTGCCTCGCTACCCCTTCTGTCACTGGGTGAGGACACCGCAAGATTGAACCCATCACAAAGTACCTCTTCCCATTGCAAGAAAAATCAATCTAGTTGGCCAAACTAAACCAAAGATTCGGAGAAGAAATACGAGGCTATAAATAAACATGCATATAAGAGATCAAAGAAGACTCAAATAATATTCATGGATATAGATCTGATCATAAAGTCACAATTCGTCGGATCCCAAGAAGCACACCGCAAAAAGTCATTACATCAAATAGATCTCCAAGAACAACGAGGAGAACATTGTATTGAGAATCAAAAAGAGAGAAGAAGCCATCTACCTACTGCCTACGGACCCGTAGGTCTATGGTGAACTACTCACACATCATCGGAGGAGCACCAATGAGGATGATGAACCCCTCCATGATCGTGTTCCCCTCTGGCAAGGTGCCGGAATAGGTATCTAGAAGGGATCTTGTGGTTCTGGAACTTGTGGCGGCTAGAATTGTGTTTCATCTACTCCACTAGGGTTTTTGGAATATTTGGGAATTTATAGAGCTAAGTGGCGGTTGAGGAGACCCTCATGGGCACACATGAGACATCAGGGCATGCCGGGGGCCTCTAATGTGCATTGGTATCTCGTGGGCCCCACGGGCCTTCCCTCGGGTGCTTCCTTGGCTCCGAAGTTGTCTTATGGTCCAAAAATCTCCAAAAAGTTTCGTGGCATTTGGAATTCGTTTGGTACTGATATTCTGCGAAGTAAAAAACAAGCAAAAAAACATCAACTGGGACTAGGCACTATGTCAATAGGTTAGTCCCAAAAAATGATATAAAATTGCTGTAAAATGATTGTAAAACATCCAAGCATAATAATATAACAACATGGAACAATAAAAAAATTATAGATACGTTGGAGACATATTAGTTACTACTATTGTTCCTGATGCTGTTACAATCACTACAAAACTGCTACTATTACTGTCAGTGTTACTGTTGTTGTTGTTGTTACCGCTACTATCAAACCATCATACTGCTGTTCTATTAAACACTTCTCTGTAGAAATATTATTCTGCAGGTGTGGTTGAATTGACAACTAAACTGCTAAGGCTCATAAATATTGTTTGGCTCCCCTTGGGTCAAATCAATAAATTTGGGTGAAATACTACCCCCAAAGACTATCGCGATCCCTATACTTGTGGGTTATCAAGACCTTTTTCTGGTGCCGTTGCCAGGGAGCATAGCTCTATTTATTGAGTTCACTTGGGAATTATAAATCTATTGATCACTATAAAGAATCTGAAATACTCTATGACCAATATCGTATCCTCTAATATGAGGGGAGGTAAGGAAGTGCCATGTAGCTCTGCACTTGATTCACCTTCTGTTTAAGTAGGCTTGCGACACTGCCACCTGCTATTCAATCTGATATGTTGCAAGTAATTGATGATACTACTTCTGTTATAAATGATACTCGTGATGATGCTAGTACTCTACTTGATGAAACTATGCCACTAAGTGAATTTCTTGATGAACAAATTGCTAAAGCTAAAGAATTTGAGAATGCTGAAACTGATAAAAATTATGATTCACCTATTATGCCTAGCTCTCTTACTATATTTGAAATGCCTAAGGTAGCTGAGGGTTATGTTATGGATAGGAAGATTGCTAGACAATTTCTTGCTTTTAATGATAGAGAAGATCTTAAGAAATTACTGAGTAAGTTGAAAGAAAAGGCTATGATTGAGAGAATGAAATATGATCTAAAATTTGCTACTTCTCCTATCTTTGCTACTGATAAGGATTATGAATTCTCGGTTGCTCCTGAAATTGTTACTTTGGTAAAATATGATCCTTTCCATGGTTATGAAAGTGAAACAATTGTGGCACATCTTATTAAATGACGTAGCTTTTAAGGATTAAATGGTTTTGTGTCGGTGTACTAAAGTAGGGTTACCTTAGTATCCCGAACTTGTGCAC
Source organism: Triticum timopheevii (assembly GCA_963921465.1). Lineage (NCBI taxonomy): Eukaryota > Viridiplantae > Streptophyta > Magnoliopsida > Poales > Poaceae > Triticum > Triticum timopheevii. The sequence continues at coordinate 364,348,957 of OY997262.1, forward strand.
GGGCAGTCGCAGCGCCCCGCGGCAAGGCTTGCCAGGCGTCCGCCAAGATCCTCCGTAGCTCCTATTGATGCCATTCAAGAACAAAGTGTTTTAACTGAGAAGACAAGACTCCGGCAAGAGGAGCTTGCCGGGAAGGACAAGGCCCCGGCAAGAGGAGCTTGCCGGGAGGGCCAACCAAGGCACTTCAAAGAACTTACCGCGACGCGCCGCGCGTCCCGGCAAGACCTGACGAGCGACAAGCTTTCGGGTGCGACAAGACAACGACCGCGGCAAGGCGCTTGCCGCGGCGAAGCCACCACTCTGTGCCCATGCTCCAGCGCATCCGTCGACGTGTCGCCGCAGGACCGTCCCAGGCGCATGTGGCGGGAAGCTGTGCAGCCAAGCGGTGCGAGGTGGCAAGTGGAGATGACGAGAAGGCCATCGTGGCAAGCGGTGGCACCCCTAACGGTCGCTTTTCTGCACTGTTTGGGCGACCGGACGGGCATTAAATGCCCTTGTCCCCTGCCGTCAGAGTTAGGTAGGGTGCACTGTAGATAGCAGTTGTACCAACCACCCTTTTTACATTTGTACCCCTGTCTGCGTTGCCACCTGTCAGTGACCCCTTGTGTCTATAAAAGGAGGCCCATGCGCAACGTCGAGGGGGTTCGACTCATTCGAAACTACAGAACGCTCATGCTCTCGAGCAAGAACATAATATAAACACAAAGCAGCAGTAGGAGTTTTATCTCTCCAGAGAGCTCCGAAGCTGGGTAAAAATCCCTCGCGTGCTTCGCCTCGATCTGCTCTTCGTGCGCCCTTCGCTCCCTGCCGGACCGAAAAGGGGCCCTGCCCTATAGGTGTTCGTTTCCCATGACATCTATGGCGCGCCAGGTAGGGGGCGTCGAGGTTGTGTGAACCTGATCCGGTGCTCGCGCGCGCTACATCATCATCTTCATCGACATGCCACCGAAGAGGAAGGCTTCGGAAGTGGCTGGTCCGTCCGCATTGATCCCACCACCATCAGAGCAAGCGGGTGGTGGAGTAGACGCCGGCGGAGGAACGGGCGCCGACGAGCGAGCTCATGATGCTGCCAAGTCCAAGGACAAGGCTGCACAGACCTCGGCGTCCATACACGCACCGCGCCCATCTCAGGAGGCGCGGGACCGACAACGCCATGGTACGCGCGGTACCATACGTTCGTTGGGCCAAGGCCAAGCTGGTGGATCGCGGGATGCTCAAGACCAGCATGCACGTCAACATGCTGGCACGAGCGCGGCACGGTCGCCTGGGTGAGATGCTGCTCCTTCTAACATTGTTAGAAGTACGAGCATATCTCGTTCCTCGCGTCGTTCGCTGCCACCACCCAAGACTCCAGAAGAAGCGTTGGCCCAAGCCCAACTGCTTCTAGATTACCCTCCAGCGCCAGACAAGATCGACGATTGGAGGGCCACCATTCAGAGCCTCATCGGCTTCGCCAACTGCGACACTCCCCGGCAACCGAGCACATCGAAGCCGCGGCAAGACGCCCAGGTGCGAGCCGGTGACGACAAGACCGGTGGGGGTGCAACCACCGTGCACTCCCCACCCCGAGGGCCAAGATCGCCGACTCGCCGGGTCAACCTCGACACTGACTCCACAGCGTCATCGGATCCGCGAGCTCATCGCGACCAGCGCCAAGTTCTTCAAGAACGACAGCAAGAGGACGCTCGTACTCGAATCGAGTGTTGGAGATAAGCGCGGCATCAGTCAGACCAGCGCGCTGGGCCCACTGTCGACATGTATGCGCCAGGGGAACCAGGCGACTTGCCGTATGCGGTAGGTTGCCCTGCGTTTACCCGTGAGCTGCGGCAAGTCCAGTGGCCCAGTACCAAGAACTTCAAGCCAGACGTACCCGAGAAGTACGACGGCAGGATACATCCGTTGGAGTTCCTCAGCATCTACACCATCGCGGTGCAGGCTGCCGGGGGGCGCGACGAGAAGATCCTCGCCAACTACTTCCCGTTGGTGCTCAAGCCCAACGTCAGATCTTGGCTCATGCACTTGCCGGACAACTCCATCTCCTCATGGGCAGATCTGTGCCATCAGTTTATCGGCGCCTTTACAGGCGGCCACAAGCCCCATGGCCAGGAGAGCGATCTTCATCTGCTCGCCCAGAAGGAAGGAGAGCCCCTGCGCAAGTACATTCAGAGATTCAGCCAGGTGCAGCACAACATCCCAGACGTCCACCCTGCTGCGGTTATCAGCGTGTTCCATCAGAACGTGCAAAACCGCAGGATGAGGGAGGAGATGGCGATGTGCAAGATTAGAGACGTCAGTGAGCTATATGCCCTGGCCGACAAGTGTGCACGTGCTGAGGAGGGGATGAAACTCCCCGGAGAGAATGCAGGAGCAGAAGGGTCTGACAGTGAGGATGCCGCCCCGGCAAGGAAAAACTGGCAGCGGAACAACAGAAAGAGGAAAGCAAAAGATGTGCTAGTCGTCGAGAAGTCCGGCAATGGAGGTGGCGCCGAGAAGGCCAAAGCTAGTAACTCCAGCGAGGCCGTGGTGGCCGCCGACAAGCAAGACGGCTCCGGCAAGCAGTACTGCAAGATCCACCGCACCAAGGGCCATGATCTCCAGACTTGCAAGAAAGTTGAGCAGCTTGTTGAACTGCAGAAAGCTAAATATGAGCGGCGAGACAAGGAGAAGGCCCAAGAAGGTGGTGGAGGATCCGACAAGAAGAGTCCCGGCCGGGGAGGGCGCCGCGGCAAGGCCAAGCAGCGGCAAGGAGACAGGCCTCCCCGCGGCCGCGACAAGGATGAAGACGAAGACAAAGATGAAGAGATGGATGAGGATGAGGCCGGCGAGTAGGAGTTTCAGAAAGCGACAGAGGTTTTGTGCGTCGACGACGGTACTTCTCTGCATACTTCGCACCGCCAGCTCAAACAGTGGGTGCGGGAAGTTAATGCAGCAGAATCGTCAGTTGAATCGTGCAAGCCTCTGAAGTGGTCCAGCACGCCTATCATCTTTGATGTTGAGGATCACCCTGATCGCATAACTGCGGTCGGGTGCTTGCCGATGTTGGTTTCACCAACTATCCGCAACCTCAAGGTCACGAAGATGCTAGTTGACGGCGGGGCCGGCTTGAACTTGATCTCCTCAGCGGTACTCAAGAAGCTCCAGATCCCCGACAGCGAGCTCGAAGAGACTGGTACTTTCCAAGGAATCAACCCGGGAAGGAGCAAGCCGAAGGGGAAGATTACATTGCCAGTGACATTTGGCAGCGAGCTGAACTTCAGGACAGAGAAAGTCACTTTTGACGTTGCTGATTTCCCATTGCCCTACAATGGGATACTCGGCCGTCCAGCGCTCGCCAAGTTCATGGCAGCCTCTATGCCTACAACGTGCTCAAGATGCCCGGTCCGATAAGTGTCATTTCTGTCCCTGGCGACAAGAAGGATGCCCTTATCTGTACCGACAAGATCTACCGGGAAGCAGCAGCCGCAGCAGATCGCAAGACACTTGCCGCTGAAGCTCCCGGGGGGAAGAAGAAGACCAAGTCCGGCAAAAGCTCTGATGCCCACTCCGGCAAGCGCACCTCTTCGGAGTGCTATGCTACCGTCGAGGACGCACCATCGAGCTCCACCGGCAAGTGTAAGAAGGCAAAGACAGCTTCACCAGAGACCAAGAAAGTGGCCGCCAAGGAGGACGGCACTGGTGGTACCTTCACCATCAGTGCCACGCTTGACCCTAAATAGGAAAGCGCGCTCGTTGCTTTCCTGCGGGCGAATGTTGATGTGTTTGCATGGCAACCGTCTGACATCCCCGGTGTTCCCAGGAAAGTAATTGAGCACCACCTTTCCATCTGTCCTCACGCGCGGCCCATCAAGTAGAGAGTCAGGAAACAAGCAGTGGAGCGACAAGAATTCATCGCAGAAGAGATCAAGAAGTTGGAAGCAGCAGGCCTTGTCCGAGGAGTGCTCCATCGCACGTGGTTGGCCAATCCTGTAGTCGTGCGCAAGGCGAACAGGAAATGGAGGCTTTGTATTGACTTCACTGATGTTAATAAAGCTTGTCCCAAGGATCCATTTCCCTTGCCGCGCATTGACCAGATTGTCGACTCCACGGCAGGATGTGATTTGCTTTCATTTCTTGATGCATACTCAGGATATCATCAGATCTTCATGGCAGAAGAGGATGAAGAGAAGACCGCATTCATTACTCCATGTGGCACGTACTGCTTTGTACGGATGCCTTTCGGACTAAAGAATGCTGGATCAACATTTGCAAGAGTAGTCAGTCATGCTTTTGAGCCACAGTTGCACAGAAATGTAGAAGCTTACATGGATGACATAGTGGTCAAGAGCGAGGTCAAAGCAACTTTGATCCAGGATTTGGACGAGACCTTTGCAAATCTGCGCAAGATCAATCTCAAGTTGAACGCCGAGAAGTGCGTGTTTGGAGTCCCCTCCGGCAAGCTTCTCGGGTTCTTTGTATCTCAGCGAGGGATTGAAGCCAATCCCGACAAGATCAAGGCCATTGAGCAGATCGAAGTTCTGAAGCGCGTCAAGGATGTGCGAAGGCTTGCCGGCTACGTTGCTGCTCTCCGCAGGTTCATCTCTAAGTCTGCTGAGCGCGCCCTGCCATTTTTCAAAATTTTGAAAAAGGCAGGTCCAATGAAATGGACTCCGGAAGCGGAGGTTGCGCTGCAGGACTTGAAGAGATACCTGTCCTCCACTCCAATACTTGTCGCACCTAAGCCATAAGAGAAGTTGCTGCTGTATCTAGCGGCAACCAATCAAGTGGTTAGTGCTGCGGTAGTAGTGGAAAGGGAGGCGGATGATGAGCCAGCGACCACGGCAAGCGAGTCCAGCGACAAGCAGGGGGCTTCCCCGACAATCTCTGGTCCCGACAAGGATAGATCTGTGCAACCACAGGAAGAGAAACAAAAGAAGATGGTGCAGAGCCCAGTTTATTTTGTCAGTTCCCTTCTACAGGGGGCTAGATCAAGGTACTCTGGTGTGCAGTAGTTGCTTTTCGGCCTTCTCATGGCCTCGAGGAAGCTGAGCCATTACTTTCAAGCACATGAGATTACAGTTGTCACTCGCTTTCCGTTGAAGAGGATATTGCAGAATCCGGAAGCAACAGGCAGGATCGTCGAGTGGGCACTGGAATTGTCAAGCTTTGGCCTCAAGTTTGAGAGTACTTCAACTATCCAGAGCCGAACATTGGCAGAATTTATAGCAGAATGGACGCCAACACTTGATGAAGAAACTCCAGAGACGAGCATCCCCGTCAAGGAAGCAAGCAAAGAATGGATCATGTACTTTGATGGTGCCTTCTCGCTGCAAGGCGCCGGTGCGGGCGTGTTACTTGTCGCACCCACCGGAGAGCACCTCAAGTACGTCGTCCAGATGCACTTTCCCAAGGAGCAAGTGACAAACAATACTGCAGAGTATGAAGGCTTGCTTGCTGGACTTAGGATCGCGGCAGACCTTGGGATCAAGAAGCTTATTGTCAGGGGTGACTCGCAGCTTGTCGTCCGCCAAGTGAACAAAGATTATCAGAGTCCGTTGATGGAAGCTTACATTGATGAAGTGAGAAAGTTGGAAGAGCATTTTGACGGCCTGCTGATGGAACATGTTCCAAGAGCCCAGAACGATGTTGCCGATTGCCTGTCAAAATGCGCTGCATTAAAGTTACCTGTGGAACCAGGGATCTTTGTGCTCAGGCTGACTCAACCATCTGTGATACCACCAACTGGACAGAGCAAGAAAAGGAAGTTGGTTTCCGGTGACTACTTTCTGGCAGAGCTTCCCGAAGCGGCCGCCAAGAAGGTCCCCAAGATCAACACCAAGAGTGCTGAGGAGCAGTCTGCTCCGACAAGACCTAGGGTTTGTTTCGTTGAAGCAGACGCTCCCGACAAGTTTTGCTCCGACAAGCTTGCCGGGGAACATCAAGCTCCGGCTGAGCCGCAGATTCTTGCCGTGGAAGCAGATGTTCCCGCAGCAGCGTTTGTGCCTTTAGTCCTTGTTGTCGAGCCACAAGCTCCGGCATGGGCGCAGCGGATTGTCCGTTTCCTTCAAATAGGAGAACTTCCCGAAGAGCAAGAAGAAGCGGAGAGAGTAGCCCGGCAATCAAGTATGTACCAGTTTGTCGACGACATACTGTACAGAAGGAGATTCAGCGGAGTGAAATTGAACTGTATTCCCCGGGAAGAAGGACAGGAGCTATTGGCGGAGATTCATGGAGGCATATGTGGTCACCACATTGGCGCAAGAACACTTGCCGGCAAAGCCTTCCGGCAAGGTTTCTTTTGGCCAGCAGCCCTCCAGGATGCAACTGCACAAGTAACCAAGTGTGAAGCATGCGAGTTCCACTCCAAGCAGATACATCAACCAGCTCAAGCACTCCAGACGATCCCTTTATCCTGGCCATTTTCGGTCTGGGGGCTCGACATCCTCGGCCCCTTTCCCCGAGCCGTCGGGGGCTTTGACTACTTGTACGTGGCAATCGACAAGTTCACAAAGTGGCCGGAAGTGGAAGCAGTGAGGAAGGTGACGGCACAGTCAGCAGTCAAGTTCTTCAGGTCGATTGTTTGCCGTTTCGGAGTCCCTAATAGGATCATCACCGACAATGGCACACAATTCACAAGCCGCACCTTCATGCAGTACGTCCAAGATCTTGGCACCAAGATCTGCTTCGCTTCTGTTGCTCACCCGAGAAGCAACGGTCAAGCGGAGAGGGCAAACGCTAAAGTGCTGCGCGGGCTTAAGACCAGAACTTTCGACAGGTTGCACAAGTGCGGAAGGAATTGGATCGAGGAGCTGCCAGTGGTTCTTTGGTCGATCAGGACAACGCCAAATCGAGCCACTGGCCAGACACCTTTTGCTCTAGTCTATGGAGCAGAGGCAGTTCTCCCCACGGAACTCGTATACGGATCGCCTCGGGTGCTCGCTTATGATGAGCTTGAGCAAGAGCAGCTGCGACAAGATGACGTGCTGCTCCTTGAGGAAGATCGTCTTCAGGCTGCTGTACGAGCTGCTCGCTACCAGCAAGCTTTGCGCCGCTACCATAGCCGCAAAGTTAATGCCAGAAGTCTCGAGGAAGGCGACCTTGTTCTTCGGCGCGTTCAATCCGCCAAGAATTCCAACAAGTTGACGCCGAAGTGGGAAGGCCCTTATCGGGTGAAGCGAGTCACTAGGCCTGGCGCTGTCCGCCTTGAGACCGAAGATGGCTTTCCGGTGAGAAACTCCTGGAACATCGAGCATCTTCGTAAGTTTTACCCATAAGGCGCGGTTGCCAGAACCTGTTCCGGCAACCACCTTTTGTACAAGCCTTGCCGCTGTTGCATGTAACCCTTTGTACAAAGCCGGGCGCAGATCCCGTGCATAAATAAAGATCATATGCTCCGCACATCTTGTCAAATTTCATGCCTTTTCCTTTTTTGTATGTATTATCTGACACATTGTGCAACACTTGCCCCCGGTAAGCAATAACGAGCCTTAAGGCTCCATATCTTTATTTTCTCTTCTTTCTTTTTCTCAAAAGTAAGGTTCCCTCGCCCACAAGTTCACCGGGGGGGAGAGGAGGAGATGATGGTGTGGACCAGGCATCGTTCAAGAGAAGTATCGCCTTGCCGGGACGCAAATGACAGAAAAGCTAAGTTGCCAAAGTTTGAGCACAACTAGTTTTAAATTTTTTTAAGTTATCTTCCTTGAACGACCGTGCTTTGTATGGAAAACCTGTGCGCGGAGGAACCAACTCGTAGCTAGTTGCGCCCTTACTTTGTTTCGAGTCCGCTCAACAACTTAAGTGTGCTGCGACTAGTTGCGACAAGGTTTCTTGCCAGAAGCAACACCGCCAGGAGGCTGCTGATGTTCCGCACTCAGCGCTCGCGGCAAGGGTGCCTGCGCCGGCGAGTTCCCTAAAAGTGTAGGGTAAAAACATGCAAAGGAAGGAATCGAGTAAAGGAAATAACATAGCAAATACTGCCCAAGATAAAGTTATATTACAAAAAATGACTTGCCGCGCCCTAATAGATTGTTCCTGTGACGTATCTGACAGTGGCAAGAAAAAGGAGAAGAAAGGCGGTCTAGTCTACGCGATCACCATCGACCCTCCTGACTTCATTCACCTTGTTCACGATGGGTGCGAAAAGGGCCCTGAGCGCTTCAAGATCAGCACCTGCCGGCAGCTTCTTGAGGACGTTGGTGAGGTTGAGGCCCGGATTGCGGAAGAGCACCTTCACCAACACCTTCTCCAGGACTCTGGCGCAGATTGCGCGCGACTCATCAGCCAGCTGCCTTGGGATCCTTTCCCGGAGTTGCTGGAGAGCCGTCGCCACGCCCTTGAAGAATAGAGTGAGCTTGGCGCTGGGCTGGAGGTTCTCGTCGGAGGAGTACCCGAAGCCCGCCAAGTCCAGTTGCGCCAGCTCCTCGTCGATGACTGCAGCAATGTTGATGAGGCCCTCTGTCCAGAGCTCCACCGTAGCCCTGAAGGTGTTTTGAATCTCGGCGGCCCTCGTTAGCAGCTCCTCGTTGGCCTTGAGTTCCTGCTTCAAGTCTTCCTCTCGCTTCTTGGTGCCGTCCAGTGTCTCAGTCAGTGTGGCCAGCTTCAGCTCCAGATCAGGATTTGAGTCCTTGGCGGCGTTCAGTTCCTTGCCCTTATCGGCGAGTTGAACCTGCAGATCACCATGAGCGAGAGCGTCCTTCTCGCGCTCACGCTGGAGCGTAGTAAGCTCCTCATCCTTCCCTTTCAGATCAGCCTCCAGCTGCGTCATCTTCACCTCCAGTTCCTTCTTGGCGGCCTCGGCAGCTGCGGCCGCATCCTCCGCTTCCTTGAGTGCCCCGCCAAGTGATTGCTCGCGCGCGGCAAGCTCCTCCTCATAGCTGTCCAAGTTGACCTTCCGCTGCGTCAGCTCGCCTTCCCGCGTGGACAGCCCCTCGGCGGCAAGCCGCTGTTGCTCTTCGGCTTCTGCCTTCTCGAGGATGAAAGCCTTCCGAGCCTCGACAAGCTGCGCCCTCTCCTCTGCAATGGACCAGAGGGCCTCTTGGTTGCGGCTCTGGAGCTCCTCCGCATGCTTCTCTATGTCCACTCCCGCCTGCACGACAAGTGCTTCCCGGGATTCCAGTTTTGCTTGTCGGGCGCGGTAGAGCGATACCAGTTTCCGGAGCAGCTGCTCCTCCTCAGACTCGCCGCTGCTGCTGCTTGGCGCGTCAACCACTGTCAGCCCAGCGGAGGCGAGCACCTCTCCGTCAAAAGCCTCTCCCTCGACCGGCGCCCTGGAGCTCGACGCCCAGGGAAGCTTGATGAAGACACCATCGCCGGCCTTCAAGTAGGCGCCGGGCTGGGGCTCTTCGGAGCTCGGCGCTGCACCAGCGGCGGAGGGGTCGGCGGTCGGTGTAGCGCCTTGCGCTCCTGCGCCCTCGGGGTCGTCAGTGCGATCGCCGGACCCCTCGCCAGCTCCTGCGCCAGCAGCCTTGGCGGCCTCTTCACCGGCGGGATCGTCAGCGCCGGCCTCTTCCTCGGTGGCGGCGGCATCATCAGTGTTGTCGCGTGCATCCTCCTCGCCGGTGGCCTCGGTCTCCATCGGATCTGTGGAAGGGGGATTTGAAGACAGGAAGAGGAAGAAAAAGTTAAGCAAATATCCAAAAAGAAGATCAGAAGAAGAAGAACCCAAGGGAAATTTTCTGACAAGAAAGATTACCTGTGCTGGGCTCTGTGATCATGGGCTCCACCATCGAGGGATCACTGGTCCCATCCCTTGCTGGAGAATTACCCCTTGCCGGGGACCTCTCCCTTGCCGGAGAGCGCTCCCTTGCCGGGGAATTGCCCCTTGGCGGCGTAGTTGAAGCAGATAGCACCTCAGGAGCGGCTTCTGGTTGTTCCTGATGGGCCTGTTCTGCTCCTACACAAGCAAACCAACAATCAGGATATCAACAAGGAAAGGGCACCCATGCGCGCCCCACAACAGGAAGTGAACAAATACTTACGCTGGGGGCTGCGTCGGGGAGAGGTTGCCGGGTCCGACATGGTGGTCTCGTACGCGTCCTCTACTGTCACAGCAGGATCGTCCTCGATGACAACAACGGGGACCTTGGCCCTCTTCGCCACTCTCTCGGCCAGAGTCCTGAAAAGGAACAAAGTTCAGAGGAAAGCAGATCAGATACAAGACAGGAAACGGCAAGGATCGAAGAAATATAAGTACAACAACAAGAAAGTCTTACTCCTCCTCCTGTTCTTCCTCCTCGTCGGAGCTCAGCGCGGAGAGGTCGAAGTCCGGTACTCTTTCGGTGCGACGAGGCAGAGGAGTAGACTCCCTTGGACGCTTGGCGGGAGCTGCGGCAGGATCCAAAGCGGCGGGTCGAGAGGACCCTGCTCCAGTTGCCGGCACGGCATGAGATGCTCCCGCGGCAACGGTGCTTGTCACGGTGGAGCGTGTCCCGCGGCGCTGTGGCTGCGGGCCTGCCTGTCGCCCTGCTGTGTCTCCGGTCCTGTGAAGGCGCCTTCTTGGTTGAGCTGGGGGCTGCGCTGGGGGCTCCGCCTGCGGCAAGCTGTTCGAAGACGGCTGGCCGCTTGCGCCCTCGGCGGGCTCGCTCGCTTCGGCTTCGGGCTCTCCCTCGCCAACGACCTCCCCGACAAGCTCCTCCCGGTCGGCAAGGCTTGCCGCCTTGGCTGCCTCTGCCTCCTCCAAAGTAAACCCGAACTCGCCCGCGGCGGCGGCTGCCGCCGCCTCCTCCGCCCTGGTGGCGATGTGCCGCATCTCATCATCAGTGGTGTCGCGGGTGAGGAGCCTCTGCTCGTCGGCACGGACCGCTACCTCCACCAAGCCGTCGAAGAATTGCTGCACGACATCGTCGGAGGGCTCCTGCCACGTTGGGATAATCCCGTGCGAGTCGCACTCCGGCATCATTGCGTGGATGCGATCGAGCTGGGAGTTGTTGCACAATGGGACGACGCCCTGCGGCAGCCTGAACCACTCGGGATGGTTGGGGTCGTGCTTGAATAGCTCCTTGAGCATCCCATCCAACTCCAAAACAGTGAAGTTAAAATTGAGGCCTGGGCGCAGCCTTATGATATCCGCCAGGCCCCCGAACAGCCAGGCGGGCCTCCCCCTCTCCTGCAGAGGGGCGATGCGGCGGCGAAGAAAGTCCGCGCCAACAGCCCCTACAGTGAGCCCGGCAAGCCTGAGCCGCAAGATCCGGGTGGTGGCGATCTTCAGTCTAGCATCGTCCGCCGCCAGGGCGCTCCAATCGCCGCCGCGCACTACTCGGGCTTGGCGCAAGTTGGTGAATGGTTGCGGATCCGCATCAACAATCCAACACCATTCCGCTCTCCACTCCTCCCATTTGCTACGGAGCTCCCCCTCCAGATAGACCTCCTTCTTGCTGGCTCCCGAAATCCAGGCGATCCCGCCAGACAAGGGCTCTCCTTTCTCGACCCGGGGCATGAAGTAGTGGCGGAAAAGGGCTACGTTTGGGTGGATTCCGACGAAGTTCTCGCAAAGATGCGCGAAAACGCCATGGTCAGAACGGCGTTGGGGGTGAAATCGAGGAGATGGAGCCCGTATGTGTTCATGATGTCACAGAAGAAATCGGAAAAGGGCGGGCAGAGCCCGCAATAGAAGAACAATGGGAAGAAGTAGTATCCTTTTGGACACCGCTTCGAAGTAGAAGCTTCGGCGGAGAGTACCTGCGTACGCGGATGCGCCCGCGTCTCCGTCGACCAGAAAAGGTAGAACCACTCCCGCAGCTCCTTCGCGGAGAGCTCGGTGGGGAAAAGTGCTCGCTCCTTGGCCGACTTCGCACCCTTCCTGGTCTTCGGAGCCATGGCGGAGGCGGTGGGGGAGAGCGGGGGCGTTGGCGGCGACGGCGGCGACGGGCGGCGGAGCGCTGCTCTCTTTCGGCTTGGGAAGCGGAGGGGAGCGGCGGAGATTTTTGAGGAAGGAACCGCAAGTGGCGAAGGTGGGGGAACGACCCCTGTTTCCTCTGCTTATAAAGGGGAGAGGCGAACGTTACGTTTTTTTGATTAAAGAATCACCCACGATCTCTCCCATGACGCCGCATTCGACGCGTGCCGTTACGGGAGGGCGCAGTGGATACGGAGTTAGATTTGGTGTGGACCCAGGCCGCGTGTGCCCGTGCCCTGTTTTGGGCCTGGCCCAACAGCGCTCGGCACCGTGTGTGGCCCAGGCCCGGGGGCTCCTGTCGGTGTACTAAAGTAGGGGTACCTTAGTATCCCGAACTTGTGCACGGGCAGTTGCAGCGCCCCGCGGCAAGGCTTGCCGGGCGTCCGCCAAGATCCTCCGTAGCTCCTATGATGCCATTCAAGAACAAAGTGTTTTAACTGAGAAGACAAGACTCCGGCAAGAGGAGCTTGCCGGGAAGGACAAGGCCCCGGCAAGAGGAGCTTGCCAGGAGGGCCAACCAAGGCACTTCAAAGAACTTACCGCGACGCGCCGCGTGTCCCGGCAAGACCCGACGAGCGACAAGCTTTCGGGTGCGACAAGACAACGACCGCGGCAAGGTGCTTGCCGCGGCGAAGCCACCACTCTGCGCCCATGCTCCAACGCATCCGTCGACGTGTCGCCGCAGGACCGTCCCAGGCGCACGTGGCGGGAAGCTGTGCAGCCAAGCGGTGCGAGGTGGCAAGTGGAGATGACGAGAAGGCCATCGTGGCAAGCGGTGGCGTCCCTAACGGTCGCTTTTCTGCACTGTTTGGGCGACCGGATGGGCATTAAATGCCCTTGTCCCCTGCCGTCAGAGTTAGGTAGGGTGCACTGTAGATAGCAGTTGTACCAACCACCCTTTTTACATTTGTACCCCTGTCTGCGTTGCCACCTGTCGGTGACCCCTTGTGTCTATAAAAGGAGGCCCATGCGCAACGTCGAGGGGGTTCGACTCATTCGAAACTACAGAACGCTCATGCTCTCGAGCAAGAACACAATATAAACACAAAGCAGCAGTAGGAGTTTTATCTCTCCGGAGAGCTCCGAAGCTGGGTAAAAATCCCTCGCGTGCTTCGCCTTGATCTGCTCTTCGTGCGCCCTCCGCTCCCTGCCGGACCGAAAAGGGGCCCTGCCCCATAGGTGTTCGTTTCCCACGACAATTTGTTTTCATCTAAGTGCACTTCCTACTACTACATATATGAGTACTGATACATGTATATATTTTATATATTATTGTTTGCTAATTGAGTAATTTGGATTGAAAATATCTAAAAGTACAACATGGATTTTATTCCTAATGCTTGGTGCCTGATTTTAGCTATAGCAGACTGTAACATATGCGGTTAAATTGGGTAGTGATCAGTAATCAGCTGGATGGTATATTTTATATCCGAAGATTAGTCAAAGAAAATTCAATACCCAACATATGTGAAAATCTGTGGTGATAAAAGAAACATGTCTACTGTCTGATGTAATTTTCCCAAGAGTGAAACTTAATGCTTAGGTGTTGTTCTTACTTGAACAAACCTCCTACTTATGATTAACCCTCTCGCAAGCATCCGCAACTACGAGAAAAGTATTACAAATAAATTCTAACCATAACATTAAACTTTTGGATCCAATCAGTCCCTTACGGAATAGCGCATAAACTAGGGTTTAAGCTTCTGTCACTCTCGTAACCCATCATCTAATAAGTACTCCACAATGCATTCCCTTAGGCCCAAATATGGTGAAGTGTCATGTAGTCGACATTCACATGACAACACTAAGGGAATCACAACATACATACCATCAAAATATCAAACACATATAAATTTCACATGATTACTTGCAAATAGCATATTGGATCAGATCAGAGGGGTATTAAATAGCATATTGGATCTGAACATATAATCTTCCACCGAATAAACCATATAATAATCAACTACAAGATGTAATCAACACTACTAGTCACCAACAAGTACCAATCTATAGTTCCGGTACAAAGAATGAACACAAGAGACGAACTAGGGTTTGAGAGGGGATGGTGCTATTGAATATGTTGATGGAGATTGCCCTCCCCGAGATGGGAGAGTTGTTGGTGATGATGATGACGATGATTCCCCCCCTCCGGGAGGGAAGTTCCCCCGGCAGAATCGCTCTGCCGAAGGGCGAAAGTGCTCCTCCCCATGTTCCGCCTCAAGACGGTGGCGCTTCGTCCCGAAAGTCCTCCCCTTATTTATTTTTATAGGTAAAAATGGATTATATACCAGAAGATGGGCAACGGAGGTGGGCTGGGCTTTGCACAACCCACCAGGGCGCGCCTGGGGGGGCCAGGCGCGCCCTAGTGTCTTGCCCTCACCAGGTGGCCCCCCTCCGGTGGTTATTTGCTCCAGTATTTCTTATTTATTCCATAAAAATTCCTCGTGAAGTTTCAGCTCATTTGGAGTTGTGCAGAATAGGTAGCCTGACGTAGCTTTTTCAGGTCTAGATTTCCTGATGTTGGAATTCTCCCTCTTTGTGTGAACCTTGCATATTATGAGAGAAAAGGCATTAGAATTACTCCAAAAAGCGTTATTATGCATAAAACCATAATAAATAATAGTAGGTAAACATGATGCAAAATGGACGTATCAACTCCCCAAAGCTTATCCCCCGCTTGTCCTCAAGCGAAAACCGAAATCGAAAAACATGTCCACATGCTTAGAGAGAGAGGTGTCGATAAAAAAAATAAGGACATAGAAGCTTCATGTATATTATTATAACAGCAACAAATTTTAACATAAAACTTTTATCATAGAACTTTTATCATAGACTTCTCATGAATAAGTAACAATTCATCACAACATCGAAGTATAAAGCATAAACTCTATTAGAAACCAACAAACTATGTTCTCAGTCAACTTTGCAACTACAATTTATCACCTTTTCAGGAAGGGTCACGTATCGGAGCCTTTAGACAAGTCCACATACTCAACCATCATATAGTCTTCTATGATTGCTAACACTACTCACCGCATACACACGAGCAAAACGTTTCAACCAAACACATAGAATGATGGGGGCTTATGGTTTCACCTCCCAACGTATTCACCTCAAGGGTGATGTCAACAATAATAACTCATGCTACCCATATCCAATTGGATATATGTGCCTAGATCTTTCCTCACCACATGATGCTTGCCAAAAGAGAAAATAAAAAGTAATAGAAAGAAGAACTTTGACTCTTGCATAAAAGTAAATTCATAAGAGTAAAAGATAGGCCCTTCGCAGAGGGAAGCAGTGGTTGCCATGCGCTTTTTGTTTGTATGCTCAATCCCTTAGTGCGAAAGAACGTCACATTATATTTCCCCTTGTGATTGCAACCTTTATTATGTAGTCTGTCACTTGTATTCTTTGCCATCACAAGTTCGTACAACGCTCAATTTTCTCTTATAGTAAATGATCTAACACTTTTAGAAGCAATTTTTATTGCCTTATTGCACTGATGACAACTTACTTAAAGGATCTTACTCAATCCTTAGGTAGGTATGCTGGACTCTAGAAAATAAGATTTGGGTTTTAGGGTTTTGAATGCACAAGTACTATCTCTACTTAGTGCGGAATTTTTGGCTAGCAAAGATTGGGGGCAAGCAGCACATGTTGAAGGACCTATGACAATATAACTTCTTTGTGACATAGATCATTACGTTGTCTTCCTAGTCCAACGTAAACAATTTTGGCATATATATTTTGACAGGGGCTCAATCACAAAATATTCCAAGATAGTGTATTTGCATGTGAATCTTCTCTTGCCTTATTAATTCTTTCATGAATTGCATCATTGACCAATGTTATGTTTGTCAATCTCCAATAAAATTTTCTACTTATACTTTTCCTTATGTGGTGTCATTACTTACCATAAGATTAGCATATGATATTTTTATTTATTTCCTTTCATTTTATTGAAACATGAAAGTAAAGAAAGCAAAACTCAAACTAAACTTTATTATATATCTCGCACACGACTACAAAGATAGATCACTAAGCAAACTCTCGAAGAGAAAGGATCGAACTAAACTTCTATTCATCTAAAGCAAAAGATAACTATGGATCGAAGTAAGATAAATAAAGGCAAAATATAGTTGAGGTGATACGATACCGGGGCACCTCCCCCAAGCTTGGCGGAAGCCAAGGGGAGTGCCCATACCCGATACTCAAATTTCTTTTGGTGATGAAGAAGGAGGTGGTGGTGAAGAACTGGTAGCATTCTTGTCCTTCATGATCAAGAGATTCTCCAATCTACGGATAACGCTCCGGAAGATGATGATGTGCTCTTGCAACAGAATATTTTCACTGGTGAGATATTTATTTTGCACACGAACCGTTTCGATGACCCAAAAAGCTCCGATCTCGGTGGGGATGAGATGATCATAGTAAGGTTTAAGGATATATTCTTCGACATGCCAGGCCTGCTCAACCACCGACGCTTGATATCCGGTAGCATCCTTGTTCTTGTCCGGTAGCTTCTATGGGCTTTTCTCTCTTCAGCTCGATCTTCATCAACCAAGCATCCTCTTCCATGTTGTTGGAGGAAGAAGAATACATGATGCCTGGGTTGACAGATCTGACCGAAAACAGCAAGAAAAGAAAATAGGAGATTTCTCCATGATGCGGTGGTTAATAGGTTCGGGGGGTATATAAAGATTTTTTATCTTGGGAAACAAGCAAATGGAAGAAAAACGGAGTCTAGAAGGTACCCGAGGTGGGCACAACCCGCCTGTCTTGTGCCCACTAGGGTCACCTTCCTGGTAGTTTCTTATTTTCCTAATTTTTTAATATTCCAAAACTAACAAAAAAAAAATTTGCGGAATTTTTGGAGTCTGTTTAATTACCGTATCACGTACCTTCTCTTTTTCATGATTCTGGAGTGTTCTGGAATGTTTCTTTTATGTGTTCTTCTGGTATCATAGTTTGGATAACATTGCTTTCACCATTAATGTGTGTACCTGAGATATAATGTTTTATTTGTTGCCCATTAACAACCTTCGGGTTAGTACCTTCGACATTATTTATTTTGATGGCTCTAGACCGATAAACCTCCTCGATAACATAGAGTCCTTCCCATTTGGAGAGGAGTTTTCCTGCAAAGTATCTGAAATGAGAGTTGTACAAAAGAACATATTGTCCAACTTTGAACTCACACTTTTGGATTCTTTTATCATGCCATCTTTTAACTTTTTCTTTAAATAACTTGGCATTTTCATAAGCTTGGGTTCACTACAAAAAAATACACTTCTTTGATGATACGTGTTTGTCACAGTAGGTCACGTTTTTGTCATGCATGTTGTAACGCCCACGATGCGGCTATATCTCCCACATGTCGAGCCAAGACTTACAGGCATAACCACATTGTGGTTGTTTCACAAGAAGGGTCATGTTCACACAATCCCATGTAATGAACAAGAAAGGGATAAAGATTTGGCTTACAATCGCCACTTCACACAAGTACTTAAAGAAATAATACATCAATCAGAGTACACACATAGTCCGGCTACAGACAAATCCAAATGAAAAGAAGATAACCCCAAATGCTAGATCCCCGATCGTCCCAACTGGGCTCCACTACTGATCATTAGGAAACGAAACATAGTAACGACTAAGGTCCTCATTGAACTACCACTTGAGTTCGGTAGCATCCCCTGCACTGGTATCGTCGGCACCTGCAACTGTTTTGGAAGTATCTGTGAGTCACAAGGACTCAACAATCTCAAAACCCAGGAGATTAAGACTATTTAAGCTTATGGGTAGGATGTGGTAATGAGGTGGAGTTGTAGCAAGCGCTAAGCAAATATGGTGGCTAAGGTACGAATACAAGAGTAATCACTACAGGAATCAGCTACTTTGCCATCAGCCACGACGGACGACAAAGGCATGGATGGCGGACGGCAAAGGTCTTTGCCATCCGCCGCGGACGGCAAAAGTGGATGGCTATGTAAGGGACGACAAAGAGCTACATTGTCATCTGCTTCGGGCGGCTGACGGCAAAGGGTCCTTTGCCATCAGCTACCGATGGCAAAGAATGCTCACGGCAATAATTGTGCTGTTACTCAATTAGGTGGTTAACGGCACGCCTTTGCCGTCGGCCGCTGACGGCAAACATCGGAAGGCCTTTGTAGTCCGCCGCTGTAGGCAAAGTTTTTTTCTCTTTGCCATCAGCCACTGTTGGCAAATTGACCAAATAGGTCAGCCTCCCAGGAAGCACAGTTGCCTGCCATGTGGCCTCTTTGCCGTCCGCTGCTGATGGCAAAGAGCCCTTTGCCGTCGGTGGCGGACGGCAAAGAGCCTGCATAATGGCTTTTTTTCCCTATTTTTTTAAATCCAACAATTTTCACAGCAAATATATATGACATATATAGATATATTTCACAGGGCTATTTAACAGCACATAAGTTTCATCGTACATACATATATAGTTCCATCCACTCATACATAGCAAGTTGCACATACACATAAGTTGCAACCATTAGGAAGTTGCACATACATATTACAATGCAAAGTTTCATCAAGATAGAAAGTTCCATCGTAGCAAGCTAGAAGAATACTAGAAGAGAATGAAATAAAAAACAAGCACTACATAGCAAGCTAGCTTCCGAGAAGTGAATGAAATCTGCAAAATGGCAAATAAGAAAGTTAGGAAAAGGTGACTAGAATAAGAAGACTAGAAGAAGAAGCACGCCATCGTTTATGAGGTAACTTAGGTGAAATGGATCGTTTATTAGCTAACTTAGGTAAAATGCATCATTTTAGAGCTAATGTAGGTAAAATGGATCGTTTATGAGCTAACTAAGCTAATTATGCCGTTTTTTACAGAAGTAAGGTAAGTACATGTCATTATTGAGCAAACCTAGTTAACTAAGCATATTATAACTAACTTAGGTCATTTTGGAGGAAACAAAGCTAAGTAAAATGGTTGGTTTTGGAGGTCAGTAAGCTTATTAAGTCATTTTGCGGGAAAAGAAGCTAACTCTAGGTCATTAAGGTAAGCATATTGGATGAAATAAAGCTAAGTCTAGGTCTTTATGCATTTGTTAAGAAAAAAACTAGAGAAACTTACCTTGATCATGGAGGTGTGGGAGTGGGCTGGCTCATGCCAGTAGCTGGAGAAGGATCGTGTGATGCTTGTGTGGAGTAACGCAGCACCAAAGATCATTTCCAATGTTTTGTTAGCATGATGACACTCAAATGTTAAGACTAGCAAGTAACGTCCATTCAAATTAAACTCATCGTGGTCTCAGGAGCAATCTCTGGATCAATGGCTATGGAACCACGGGACCTCCCGCCACTAGATATCATCACCTGCTCTAGATTGTAGGGGATCTGGCTCGGGTTAAACTCCTCCCCTTTGCTCGCCTTCCCCTTGACTTGCTTGTAAGAGGCAGTGTGGGCCATGGCATACAGGTCGTGCCCCTCTGGCACCTTATCTGTCTTATTGCAGCATGCCTGAAAGAGAGAAACAAAGTAAATTAGTAATTAAAGGGCTCAAGCTAGCATGATGAATGAATTGCATTAATCATGAAGCAAACCACATTACCCAATTCCGCCCGAACTGATATAAGCTGGAGCTACCTTGATGGTGTGGCACACCTTCAATTTTGGCACGTTTGTCCTTGGCCTCAGTCGGCTCCCCTTCCATCTTTCAACACCTGCCATGACAAAGAGTAAACGAAATTAGTACAACATAAAAAAAATACCAACATGAATAATAATATGTATATCACTTAAGTGTATCATCATCAAGCACAACATAAAAAAATTGAATACCTGACACTACTAATAATCTCGATCAGTATCATCAATAAATGCATAATCATCATCAGCACTATAATCAATGACGGGCTCATAGGGTTCAGTGGCATCAACATGTGGAAGGCCACCTTTACGTAATCGGTCAAGCATTGAGAGGTCGTCCGCGGCAGTAACCTCTTCTTGTTTCGGCTCTTCTTGTTCCTCCTCTTGGGTGATGTGGGATTCACTGTCGCTGTCTACTTCAATGTTTTGGGGTGAAGTATACCGGTTCTTGAAACGCTTTTTGGAAAGATGTGTCTCTTGGAAGAATTCTCCTTCATATGTGTCTGGGTTAATGTGAGGTTCATAATCCTCTTCCTTTGGGGGAGATAGTCTAGCACGTGGCGGCACTTCATAAACGACATCCTAACCTTTTAGATTTGGATTAGTTTGGCAGGCCCAGGGTAGATAGAATACTTGGGTCGCCTGTTGAGCCATAATATAGACATCAGGAACATCTAAATGGGTGCTTTGGTTGATTTCAACTAGCCCTATATGTTCATGAGTCCTTGTAGTCTCCTTCGGCTGAAACCAATAACATTTGAAGACTACGGCATTCGGTGGGTTTTCACCATAGAATAGAAGTTCATAAATTGCTTCAACTCTCCCATAATACTTGGTACCTCCTTTGCCTATAGCAGATACACAACAATTTGTAGAGTTTCGGTCGGCCATAGATAGCTCTTTGCCATAGGTACGAAAACGATACCCGTCGATGTCGTATTTGTCAAATGAACGGACCTTATAGTCAAAACCATTAGCGACTTGTCTCAATTCGGCGTCCATAGACTCTGAATAAGCCTACAAGTTTAATATGAAAGGATTGTTGCATTACGCATAAATTAGCGAATGAAATGAAATTGTCTAATAGAATTTACCATTTGTTTGAACCAAGAGACGAAACCGGGATAGCCGCCTCCTTTCTTTGCGAGAAGCTCATACTCTTCGACGGAATCCTTTCCGAGTGGAGAGCAGTCCTCCCACTCGGAGAATTAGCTGTGACCCCGTACTCGCCTAAGTTAAAAAACATTCCGAGTGGAGAGCAATCCTCCCACTCGGGGGCTTAGCTACGACCCGTACTCGCCTAAGTTAAAAAAACATTCCGAGTGGAGAGCAATCCTCCCACACAAAGAACTTCTGAGCTGCGTCACAAGTACAACATGTGCTCCATCCCGATCGGCAAGGACGACAAGGTGTCGACTCAACACATCGTCAGAGCTACATCACAAGTGCCACATACGCTCCGTCCCGATCCGCAGGGACGACGAGGCGTTGACTGAACACATTGTCAGAGCTACGTCACAAGTACAGCATACGCTCCATCCCGACCCGCTAGGATGACAAGGAGTCGATCATCCGCGTCATCTGAGCCACTCGACAAAGGGTGGACGGGCCAGTTTTCACTCGGAATCGAGAAACATCCGAAAAGCGACAAAGGCAAAGCCATCGTATTCAAAGAAAACCACGTTCAGATAAATCCTGCAAAAGTTCAGAACCGCAACGGACAGAAGTACTCAGGCATCAGGCCTGAAAGAGTTTAACAGTTACAAAATCACTCGGCATTCTGAAGCAAATAAAAGTGGAGCGTAATGTTTGTTCACTCAGTGGGAGGAGGACTTGCTGGTTCGGCGAAGCTGTCAAGGTCGATGCTGTCTGCAATATGAGTGGCGGTGTCGAGGAAGGTATCCATGAAGGACAGGAAGTGGGGCTTCTTGGTGTTGGCAATCTTCTGGGCCGCCAGCTTGTCTTCTCTGACATCCTTGCAGTGGAATCGGACCAACGACAAAGCTACATCGGCACAACAACGTGCAGACGACTTCTTCCACTCTTGCACTCGACCGGGGATTTCATTTAGTCGAGTCATCTGGGACTTGATATTGTTCTGGAGTTCTGCTCGGGGCCAGAGTTCAGCATGAATCCGCGACATCACGACCTTCAGACGAGCAAGATAATCCACAACACTGTCCAGTCGAGACTCTAACCGCAACATGTTCATCGCAACATCATCTTTCACAGGACAGTTTATGGGGTCAAGACCTGTCTCGATCCGCCCGGTCTCCGCTTCAAAGTCTTGAAAGAGTTCTGCACAATCGGAAAAAACAGTGAGTCGACAGTTAAGTAATGAGTCGACAATGGCAGATCAATTGGATGAGGGGAAGTACCTTCGAGCTTCAGACCCAGTTTCTCAGCAAGCCGTCCCAGATAAGCCTCTAGCTCGCCCTTCTTCGTCGTGAGATTTCCAACCTTGTCAGTCAAGGTTTCCTTGTCCTTCTTTAGCCTCGCAACCTCCTGGTTAACTTCAGTAACGGCAGACTTCAGATTGGAGTTCTCCTCTTCCAACTTGTTGAATGAGGCCAGCTTCTTATCGGCAAGGGCCGTTTTCTCTCGCGCCTCCTTTTGTGCTATAGCAAGGTCTTGATCCTTCTTCTCCAAAGCCTGCTTCATTTTCTCTAAATAAATAACATTCTTCAGACGAGCTTGGAGTTGACGGTTTTCACTACGCACATCTGTTCGAGTGGAGTCACTCGATTCAAGAGACTAAAAAAGTCATAAGGTGGACAGTCGAGGAATTATTACCTCCCATGGTAGCTTCTTCTTACTTTGCCTTCTGGAGATTCTTCTTGGCCAGCTCCAAGTCAAAGTTGAGGCTGATCTGCTTCTTCTCCAGTTCAGCAAATTGGGCTCCAAGATCACAAGATTTCTGCGGTCAACAAATAAGATATGTCAGTCAACAGAAACAAAGGTCGATCATAGTGAAAATTGCTCTAAGACTACCGCCGAATCAAACATTCAACAGTAGTCTCGAGGACTACACCCAGTGGGTGCACTTGGCGTGCCCCCACTGGTCCGGTTTTCCACTCTGCATGGTCTGCCCAGCATGAGTATGCAAAAAAATAAAGAGATTCTTAGACCCGAGCCGCCTACCAGTAGTCGACCGTGGTCTCGGGGACTACACCTAGTGGGTGCACTCAGCGTGCCCCCACTGGTCTGGATTCCACTCGTATCCAGCTGTTCATCCAAGTAAAAGAGCAATGAAGTAACATTGGACAAAGACTCCTGCCGCATCAAACACCCGACGGCGGTCTCAGGGACTACACCCAGTGGGTGCACTTTGCGTGCCCCCACTGGATCAGAAAACCACTTGACATAACATGGTCAACTCAAGTGGAAGAACTATTCAACACTAAGTCAAAACACCCAGTGGGTGATTGGATGCGAAATGCAGACCCATGATAGATGCACATAAAGGTTCCAAAACGCTCATCCAAGGACATCTTACATACAATGCAGCAGCAGTCGAAACTACCACTAATGGAGAGATCAGTCAGAAATCCAACTAACCTTGACATTACCGTGCAGAGCAGAACTAGCGTTGTAGGCAGCCTGACTGGCCTCATGCACCACCTTCATCTGCTCCATCAAAAGGTTTTCTTGGAGTAGAGCCTCTCTAGTGGCACCCGCCAGGTCATCTGGAGTGCGATGCTCAGCAAAGTGCGATGATGGCGGTATGGTCAGAGCAATCACAGGATCTGAAGCATGGAGTTGTGTGGGCGCGGCAGTGACTTGAGCAGTCGATGCCGAGGGACGATCAGTCGATAGTGGATTGGCAAAAGTAACATTGGCCCGAGCTAGATCTCCGGATCGCTGGACCACCATCTCCGGTGTCGGTGTCGACTGAGACCCCTGGTCTGCGGCCGTCCTCCTGCTTGAAGCCCTGTCCCTCCTTCCCATGTCTTTTAGAGGAGCTTCTACTTCATCGTCTGGAAGCTCAATGACGTCCCGCGGAGCTACCCAAAAAGCAACAATAAGGGCTAAATCAACCGATAATCCAGTCAGCAAAACAAGTTCAAGATTGCAAATTCGTACCGGCTTTGGAAGTAGCTGCGTCATCAGTATCTTCATCACCTTGGGACTTGTCGATATCCATGGAGGTCCCAGAAGTTACAGCACTGAAAAGTTCATAATCCACTCGGTCAGGAGAAGAAATGTGAGTTAGTAGGAAAACACAGAAAGGCAGAACACTCACGCAGAAGCAACAGGAACGCCCATCTTGATCTTGGCAAGGTCTTCCGAGACATTGAAGGGCAACCTTGGGCTGCTTGGCGACCTTCTCTGACGGCTCCGGAGTCGAAGTCCGAGTGAGCTTATGCGCTTGTGTACTCGGAGCCGCAGTCTTGCCATGCCCTCCTACTGGATCATGGAACTATTTGGATCGACGCTCTGTGCGAGGTGGTGAGTCAACCTCCTCTTCTTCATCGTCTGACTCATCACTCTCTTCTTCATCATCATCATCGGGGAATTGCCAGTCGCTGCACTCCTCTGTGTGTCCACTCCCTCCTGTACTTGCTCTTGGGCTTGTTCCCAGTTTGGCATCGAGTACATCTTAGTATAAACCTGCAAGACAAGAAGTTAATCAAACATCAGTCGGATTTGGAGACAGTCGCAAGAGGGAATAAAGTACACTAGGTAACAAGGGTCAGACCTTGTCCGGCTGATTGTTAGCATCGAACGGATCGACTATCCTGGCTCCCCTGGGGTTATCTTTGTTTCCGGTAATGCTCCTCAGCCACAGGGCCACAGTCGCATCAGGAACCTCCTCTGGGTGGACCCGAGCGGTGTCATTAGCGCCCGAGTACATCCACATTGAGTGGTCACGGGCTTGGAGTGGCTGGATGCGTCGACTGAGGAACACTTCCAACAAGTCCATGCTAGTTACACCCTGACAGACCAACTGGACTACCCTCTCGAGCAACATGTCCGTCTCTGCTTTCTCTGCTGCTATAACGATTAGTGAAGAAGGTTGTTGGGCATGATCTAGGGAAAATGGAGGAAGACCAGTCGACTGACCGGGGGTCGCAATATCCTGGTAGTAGAACCAGGTCGACTGCCAGCCCCTGACCGACTCGGGAAGTGTCATGGTAGGAAAAGTGCTCCTCTTCCTCATCTGGATCCCTAAACCCCCACACATCTGGATCATGTGCGTCCTCTCGTCACTCGAATTTGCCTTCTTTATGGTCTGGGAGCGGATTGTGAAAATGTGTTTGATGAGACCCCAGTGCGGTCGACAACCCAAGATGTTTTCACACATAGACACAAACGCAGCGAGATACGTGATGGTATTGGGAGACAAGTGGTGAAGTTGAGCACCAAAAAAGTTCAAAAAACCGGGAAGAAAGGATGCGGAGGAAGGGAGAAGCCACAGTCGACATGGTTAGCAAGAAGGACACACTCACCCGACCGCGGCTGAGGTTCTGCCTCACCCACCGGCAACCTCACAGCCCCGGCGGCTATCAAACCAGTAGCGGCCAGATCTTCCAGATCCTCTCGCCGGAGCATAGATCGGATCCAGTCTCCCTGAATCCAACCAAGCGGCGGCCCGGACCTCGACGATGACCCCCAATTCAACTTCTTGCCCTTCACCGTTGCCCTCGCCTTTTTCACGTGCTCCAGCACCATCGTCTTGTCCTTCACCATGGTGACGGGTTGCACATTGTCAGAACAACGGCGTCGAGGGAGAGAGAGAGAGGATGCGGTGGAGAAACAGAGGAGGAAGAAGGGGAATGCGAGCGCACAGTGCAGATGCCGCGGCCTCGATGCCTTTTAAGGGACTACTTCCGAGTGGTTGATGCGTGGGCCCGAGCGATCCTTCCAAACCCCGCAACAGTCGCACATTGGATACGTGGAAAAAAATGTGGCATGGAAATTGAGGCACCCCTGTCTATCCGTCTCATTTACTGCGGTGCGCTCCACCTTATGCACTTCCCCAAATTTTCAAATCCCGTGAGATCCGGGATCCGCAGTAACCAATCGCACCGAAGATTTCGCATCATATCAACACTCGAAGAGTACCAGCGTAATTTCACTCGACAACCTCTAAATCAATCAAGGCGACTGAAATGAAGCTGAAGTTTCACCACGGACCTCGAATCCAGTATGCATGTTTGTGAAGCACAAGAGTCAAGGCAGGACCAACTTCAACCTTCTTTCCACTCGGACCTCAATCCATTCGGGGGCTAATGATGATGCCATAGACCTAGGGTAGGGTCATAGGCCTGACCTATACACCCCACCCAAGGTCACTACCCTAGAAGCGAAGACATTCAAAGCATAGCAAGAAGTATCAAGTGAAGCCATCAAGTACAATCCACTCGACCAGTCACCACACTCGGATAGCCCCCCCCCCAATTTCACTCGACTTGGATGGAGTCATTCGACCATACAGGAAACCACTCGGAGTACAGAAGACCTAAAGTCACTCAGAATGACAATGGTTAGGCGTTCATTCTGTAGTCTTAAAGATCATTAATAGCCCTTTATAGCTGGCGTTGCCAATAACGCCCTGTCTTGATGTACATTGAACCCCTTATAACGGGGGGTGGCTGGGGTCCTGGCGCACTCTATATAAGCCACCACCCTCCTCTGGGGCAAGGGTTTGCACCCCTTGTAACACACACACCCATATTCCAGTCGACCGCCTCAGGGCACCAAGACATAGGGCTTTTACCTCCTCCGAGAGGGGCCTGAACTCGTCAACTCGTGTGTACAACCTCGCCGTAGCTAGGGCCTCTCCTCTTCATACGTACCCCCTATTCTTACTATCAGACTTAGTACCACGACAACTCTGCCCTCTAGCGCCGACCCTCATTCTCATGTTCTCGAGCAGCTGCTCCACTGTGGTCCGTCCAACGCACTACTCCGGCGGGCGCTACACAACTATGGCTAATGCCACACTGTGGCAGAAGGCACCTCATTCCCCCGTGGCCTTGAGGTGCTATTGAAGGATGAGCTCATCCAACAAGGTGAGGATCTCCTCTCATTTTTTGCCAAATTTTCATTCGGATCCGCTATACGATGAATTGCTATGAGTTGCTTCTGATGCTGCTATATGATGCATTGCTATGAGCTGCTCCTGCTGCTTTTATATGATGAATTGCTATGAGCTGCTTTTGCTGCTGCTATATGATGAATTGCTATGAGTTGCTGCTGCTATATGATGAATTGCTATGAGCTGCTGCTGCTATATGATGAGTTGCTATAAGCTGCTCCTGCTGCTGCTATATGATGAATTGCTATGAGCTTCTCCTGTTGCTGCTATATGATGATTTGCTATGAGTTGCTCCTGCTGCTGCTATATGATGAATTGCTATGAGCTGCTGCTGGTATATCATGAATTGCACACGCTTGCTGCTGTATGATGAGTTGCTATGAGCTGCTGCTGCTATATGATGCTTTCAGGTGGTGCTGCTAGATGATAATAACCAGCCACTTGGACCATCAAATTTCGATAAATAATTGTTCTTCATTTAAATTTGGGTCATGCGTTCTTCGTTTAAATTAGGCAATGGGATCTCTATGGAATACATTGACCAAAGTAGATTGTGCCAAGTAGATGATATCTTTGTATTTGCATTTTGAACAAATATTGATGGTCTGTTTTCCTATCATATTAATTACTGAACTGGGTTCAATTTGTGATGTTTGCAAATCAAATTACTTTTCATACGGGCACCAAAATGAAAAAATATAATGCAATCTAGACTTTTCACTGATCATACCAAAGATAAGCTGACAAGGAAGGCAATTAAGAGAACTAGTTGGCTTATTATCTGGAGCTTATATTCACAGGTGCTTATTTTCTTAGGATAACTCGTAATAACTATCCCTAAGAAACTTGGTCAATAGAACTTACATACAAATAACATGTCACGATGATTGCAATGGAGGCCCAGTTCTTTTGCCAGATTGTCCCAGAATCTGACCCCTACTCAGATTCTCCCAGAATCTTTGAGCCCCATTTGTTTTACAATCCTATCTAGTTAGGGTCTAATTAGGTAGGATTGTAAAACAAAAGGGGGTCAAAGATTCTAGGAGAAACTAGAGAGGGGAAGATTCTAGGAGAATACCGCAAAAGAATTGGGCCAGAGTGACCTACCATAGCCCACTGTATAGGCTCACCGCTGCCTCTCCTTTTTTTGCGATGTTCCATGAAATTGCCACATACATATTGTACTTCTTTATTGTGTAACCCTATCTGCAAGTTGACATGGCTAATTTCAGACATCTCTACATGATAATACATTGCATCTCCCTTGTGCATATTTAAACCACCACTTAATGATTGTGTGCGTAGCATAAACTAGGAATGACTCTGTGTGCTGGACAAGCAGGCACTCTAAGGGAGCCTAATGTAGTGCACTGGAATTCCAACATGCCACCTACAATTTTGTATAATGTACTACCTCTGTTCCTAAATATATATCTTTGTAGAGATTCCAGTATGGACCACATACAAATGTATATAGATGCATCTTCGAGTGTAGATTCACTTATTTTGCTCTGTATGTAGCCTAGAGTGGAATCTCTAGAAAGACTTATATTTAGGAACGGAGGTACTATTATGTATGACATCTACATATCTAATTTAGCAGCCAGTAGTAGAAATCATTGTCTGCACAAAGGGATTACTGGTCAAAAATCCTAGCAAAGCACGCTGGCAAGCGCACAACAATACAAGAGAGAGAGACGCACTTACAAGATCATAGCAATGCCTCAGTCCAGGATCTTGGTTGGCCAAGCTGTTAGATCCAGAAGAAATGCCATCCTTGTAGTTTTTGCCAGCTGCATAACATGTAACAGCGACCTGTTAGTATATTTGAAGTACACCGGGAAGGTGATGCTGGATGGGTTTAACGGTGACAAGTACTTAGGCCGTGGCGGGTGCTTGGCATCTTGCCAAACGGTGGGAATTAGGTTAGAAACGTCAAGGGTGATGATGCCGCGCTGACTGTCGGGGTCCGGTAAGGAGATCTAGAACCGTGGAGTAGGGTGTTTGTGGAGCGGCTCTGGTAGGAGGGACTATGGTTTGGGCGAAGCAAATCTGAGGTCGTGGCTGCGGGCGACGATGAAGCTGCTCCGGTGGTTGGGTTCAGGATAGTGTCAATGATGCGGATCAGCGGCCGTGGTCGGGGCATCAAAAGCTTCTCCGGTAGGTTGGACGAGGGTGCGATGAAGCGGATTTGAGGCCGTGGACTTGTGAGTTGGCAAGGCAGCCTCGGTAGGGTTGAGAATAGTATAGGCAAAGCTACTCCGATAGGGTTGACGATGGTGTCGGCGAAGCGGCTCCGGTAGGGTTGACGAAGGTGTCACCGGAGAGGATTAGAGGTTGTCGACGGGGGCGTCGGTGGTGCGGCTCCTGGGGGTGTGGACGAAGCATCTCCAGTGGGGAGTACGAAGGAGCTGCTGCAGATGCACTGCGCTTGACGAGAGTACTTGCGAAGCAGATCCGGCACAATGGACAAGGCTGACACTGAATGGGCTATGGTACAATGGTGGATGAGTAGTCAACTTGTTTCTAGGGGAGGTGGGAGGGGTAGATGCGGCCGCAGAAGCAGATCCGGTGAGCTGGACACCGCTGGCAGTGAATGGGCTTTGGTACGCCGGTGGATGAGGAGTCTAGGGTTTCGAGAGGGGAGGGGTAGAAGGGCCGATAAAGTACGGATGACGTGATGTAAGATGCTCTGGTGTTGTGGAGTTAGTTGTTTTTGCGGGAGGGGGAGAGGAAATGGGGGTGCCGTGTGGTGGGGGAACCGGGAGTTACCAAAGCAGCCCGGACCAATTATGTAAACGAGGGCGGTATTTGTAACTATTGTTCTCTGTGCACCAATGACAAAAGTGGAATTTCACATGCTAAAGACTAGGTGGCAGAAATTTTAGATGGAGGCGGGAGATTTTGCCGCCCGCGGGATCGTTTGTATCCAGTGTTAGCGGGAAGGTCATGCGAGACTGTGTACACAGGGCGCGCGTCAGCAGTTAATAACTGGTGTGAAGTCCAGCCCAGAAGAAAAAGAAAATAACTCGGGATGATGCACTGATAACTTGGACGTTCACACGGGCACAGCCAATCGTATGGGTGTAGAGGCACGTTCACAAAAAAGGCATCAAACCCTCAGCCTATGTATTTCTCGTGTAAATAGATAATTTAGTGTCATTGGTTATTTACTTTAAACATAATGCATTGACGTGTTATTGTAGATGCGCACAAAAAGAAATGGATATTGTAGTCCCACAAAAGAAATGGATATTGTAGAGGCGCACAAAAAGAAATGGATGTGGAATTCATATATGAATATTACATATATTACTTCATAATAGAACCTGAAATCAAGACTAATAATGGTGCATGTACATGATATTACATATATGAATGCAAGACTAATAATGGTGCATGTACATGATAGCTACATTGGTTGTTTGAAGAAACATCACTGTAACTTTGGCATGCACAATTGAAAAGGATTATTTAGAAAAAAACGTGATATGTGAGTGTCCAGTCCTTATAGCATTGAATCGATTTGTATCTTTGGCCACAATACAAGTATATATTGATTTATGTTCAAGTGATGCACGTCCACGATCGCTAGATAGTGATACGTGAATGAATTGTGCAATCTCTCTCACACGCATACATATCTCATTTCCCTGTGGGCATCAGAATTACACACGCAGCACTTTGTGTATTTCTCTCCCTTCGTCAAGGTTAGAATTCGTCTTTCTACCCCGTCCTACAAGTCTCTCACACAGAAACACACACGCTCTGTCTGTCGAACATGCCCACCCCTTTAATTCTGCCCTCCCACCGCCACTAATGTCTCAAAGTATAATTATGTCTCTCACACATATGCCTAAGGTTAACTCAGGTTCCGGAACCATACGAATACATACAATGGGATTCCAGCAGAGCACCTTTTGTTTTGATATTTTGCTCTCTCTCTCTCTCTCTCTCTCTCTCTCTCTCTCTCTCTCTCTCTCACACACACACACACACACACACACACATACACACGCACGCGCGCGCGTGCGCGCGCGCGTAGACATTGTTTCTCTCTTCATTTTTTCCAACACTTGCATGCACACCATTTGTTTATCTCTGTGATGCTTTAAGTATGTCTCACACACATGCTATCTACCTATCCCTTAATATAGATGCATGTCACACAAACTCCTTCTCCTTATATCCAAGTGTCATTGCCCCCCCCCCCGACACCCACACACACACACACACACTTCCCGACACTGAAGGAGTAGGGTGACACCTCGATCTTGATACTAATATATCTATTGGCTTCTCTCTCAAACACACACACATGTACACTACCCGACACCTAAGGAGTATGGTGGCACCTCGATCTTGATAGTAATCTATCTAGTGGCTTCTCTCTCAAACACACATGCATATACACACTCGCTACTTGTGCCTCTATGCCAACCGTGCTCACACTCTCGATACGTCTTTCTATCCCTCCCCCTCCCCCCAACAACGACAGCAGAAGGGTGACAACTTGATCTTGATCTTAATCTATCAACTGATTTCTCTCTCTCTCTCTCTCTCTCACACACACACACACGTTGTGTCTTTGTGCCTCACTCGAACACGCTCGATACGTCTTTCTCTCCATAGCCCCTCGATATGTAGACTTCTTGTGTGCGCACAGCTGTAGTGACGATGATGCTGAACCCAGTGTGCCTTGTTTGTACCAGCCTCATGTGATAGTTTCCACCCTATTTTCTGTTAATTATCAAGGAAACCTTTTCTTTATTACTACTAGTGAACCTGAAATCATTCAGGGCAGACATAATATATATCACTTCAACCAAATTATCGCAGTAACTATTTTAAAAGAAACTAGCTAGATGGCCATGTGTTGCACGGAACATCAAGATGCATTGCTGTCGGGACCCCGATCCTAAGTCACACCGATCTACCATGTAACACATCATATCACTTTGCAGCCTCACGCACAGTATTCCCACGGGTGCCACCTTACCTAGCCCGAGACCGTTTGCTCCTTTTGTCTCACGTATATGATTGTGTTGCTAGCATCCA
Source organism: Triticum timopheevii (assembly GCA_963921465.1). Lineage (NCBI taxonomy): Eukaryota > Viridiplantae > Streptophyta > Magnoliopsida > Poales > Poaceae > Triticum > Triticum timopheevii. Next base: position 364,380,555 of record OY997262.1, read on the forward strand.
TATGACAGAGAACCCGGGACGACAAGGCTAGTCGTAAACCCAAGGTGGCACAAACCTACAGGAACAGGCATAAATGACCCAGCAATGAACGTGTCGATCAACACCGTATGAACCCAAGTCATAGCAAGCTACAAGGACTTAAAGGAACAACGCGTGACATTTCCCCGAAGGGACAGACAGAGGAACGAAGAAGGACACATGCCAGCCGGCCTAAGTGTTCCGGAGCAGTAGCAAGCTACCATGGCTCAGTGGAAACACTAGGAGACATTTTCACATAAAAGAGGCTACCAAGAATAAACAACTAGATTGTCGGATCCCACACGTAGCAATACACATTACACATACGCATAACATGCAAGTATGTGTTGTACAACATGGCATCACAACATAACTCAACAACTCATATAGATAAGGGCTCAGAAGAGCCATCATACCATTTATTACAAACAGGGGTCACATGACCCAACCTTCAGAGCATACAAGAAACAAGCGGAAGCATTACATGTCTGAGTACAGACATCTACAAATGGAAAAGACTGAAGAGCCTGACTATCTACAACATCCGATCAATATCGTAGCTAAGGTACAAGCTACTTGTTGAAGTCCACAAGAACACTAGTAAGACCAAAGTCTCCGCTACAAAAACATAAATAAAGCAACGTGAGTACAAAGGTACTCAGCAAGACTGACATCAGATCCTATCGTACATGCATTTGTATCAAGAAGGTTGTCGGTGTCAAAACCGGCGGATCTCGGGTAGGGGGTCCCGAACTGTGCGTCTAGGCGGATGGTAACAGGAGACAAGGGACACGATGTTTTTACCCAGGTTCAGGCCCTCTCGATGGAGGTAAAACCCTACTCCTGTTCGATTGATATTGATGATATGGGTAGTACAAGAGTGGATCTACCACGAGATCAGGGAGGCTAAACCCTAGAAGCTAGCCTATGGTATTATTGTTGTAATGGCTGCTCGTCCTACAGACTAAAACCCTCCGGTTTATATAGACATCGGAAAGGGATAGGGTTACATAGAGTCGGTTACAATGGTAGGAGATCTACATATCCGTATTGCCAAGCTTGCCTTCCACGCCAAGGAAAGTCCCATCCGGACACGGGACAAAGTCTTCAATCTTGTGTCTTCATAGTCTTGGAGTCTGGCCGACGATGATAGTCCGGCTATCCGGACACCCCCTACTCCAGGACTCCCTCAGTAGCCCCTGAACCAGGCTTCAATGACGACGAGTCTGGCGCGCATATTGTCTTCGGCATTGCAAGGCGGGTTCCTCCTCCGAATAACTCATAGAAGATTGTGAACACCAGGATAGTGTCCGGCTCTGTAAAATAAATTCCACATACCACCGTAGAGAGAATAATATGTACACAAGTTCAATCTGCTGACGTATTTTGTGGCGTGACGTCACACCACTACCAAGCCTTTACTTGAATCGTTTTTATTTATACCACCTCAGCGCATTTAGCGAAGCGGTTTCCTTGGCACGTCTTGTCGAAGCAGAGATCGTGTTCCCCTTATTCCGGGATTCCCATCAATACGGACGTGGGTAACCGAACCGCGCCACTGATTGTGGCGCTTGGGAGATAAGCGAGTTTTACCAGGCCGGTGGGGACGCATAGTCTTCGTCCGCCCATATATAAGGGGATAAGGATCCACCTTTTTTACCTACGCCTTCTTCCTCCTTTGCCTATCTATATCCGCGCACTCGAGCTCCAGCGCCCAAGTCCGCACATCTCGCCTCAACCTTCTCCAGCCATGTCCGGTGAGGGAGGCAACTGGATGGCCTCCTCTGTTACGGAGGGGCACATCGAGAAGCTGCGCGGTGCCGGATACCTGTCCAGCGACATCGCACACCGGCTGCCCGACGAGGGGCAGCTCATCCCCACCCCCAGGGCCCATGAGAGGGTCGTATTTCTTCCCCACTTCCTCCACGGACTGGGCTTCCCACTCAACCCCTTAGTCCGGGGGCTCATGTAGTATTATGGCCTGGACTTCCACGATCTGGCGCCAAACTTCATCCTCAACATCTCGGTGTTTATTGTCGTGTGCGAGGCCTTCCTCTGCATCCAGCCCCACTTCGGCTTGTGGCTAAAGACCTTCAATGTCAAGCCGAAGGTGGTGAAGGGCGTCCAAGCGGAGTGCGGAGGCACCATGGTGGGCAAAATGCCCAACGTCATTTGGCGGGAGGGTGCCTTTGTGGAGTCCATCAAAGGGTGGCAATCGGGGTGGTTCTACATCACCGAGCTGCGTGACCCTAAATGGGCAGCGGCCCCCAAGTTCAGATCTGGTACCCCCATGCAGCTCACCTCCTGGAAAGAGAAGGGCTTGCTATGGGGTTGTTCGGAGGAGCTGACCGGACTCGAGTACTGTCTCCAGACCCTGGTGAACAAGAAGCTTAAAATTGTCAACGTGATCCAGGTCATGCTCGTCCGCCGGATTCTCCCCTGCCAGCAACGAGCTTTCAATTTGTGGGAGTTTAATCCGGCACAGCACCGGACTTTGAGCGGGCTCTTCGACACGATGTACGAAGCTGCCCAGAGGGTGATGTTCAAGGGCGGAGAAGCCCCCGCATCCGCAACCAAAGATCGCGGATTCAGCACGTAGCGCCCGGCCGGCAAGGTAAGCTATGTTATCCTTTATGGGACACTCATTTCTTTCATAGTTTGACTCTATTTGGGATCTAAAACTCCCAATGCCTTTAACAGGACTGGCAGAAGACGTCCGGACAGGTTAACTGTCCGGCTCCCCTTCCCGAAGACCCAGCGGACACCCGTTTGACGAGGCTGCTGGTTCCAGCCCTTTACGTGGTGCTGGAGAAGAAGGCCCAGAAGAAAGCCACGGGAACCCGAAGGAGTTCCCGGCGCCAGGTGGTATCGGACTCATCATCCGATGACTCCGAGGCAGACTCCTCCCCCGAGGAGGAGGAGAAAGAGGCCTCTTCCCCAGTGGGGGGAGAGAAGAAGAGGAAGGCCTCCCCAACGGGGGCAGCCGAAGGGTCCAAGAAAGGATGGACCCTTTCTCCGGACTGCTCCGGCAACGCCGACGACGGCGACGAGGAGTGGCCCTCAAGGGCCAAGCCCCTGGCAAGATCGTAAGTGTCTGAATTCCTAGATGATTTATAATTTCTCTTTTTGCCACGTGGTTTCCTTCTAATGCCGCGTACAACCTGTAGTCCGGTCAAGGACGATCTTCCCGCTTCATCGAGCGGGTCCTTGGCTCCGTCGGATATGGATTCCCTTCCAACCGCCTCCACCCCTCGTGACGCTGATGACGACGAGGTGGGATCCCAGGAGGGGACCCACCAGGAGGGGGAGGCTCCGGAGGTGCCACATGGCAACCTCCTGGAATTCGCACCCGACTCCGCACCGAAACCCGCAGTGGTTCCGGAGTCCGGCAGGCGGCCCCTTCGTAAGAAGGGCAAGACTATGACACCGGCGGCCGCCGTCCAACCGGAGGCGCCGGATAACTTGCTGGAGGCGCTCAACGGCGCTTCCATCAAAGAAGAACACCGCACTGTCATGAGTGCGGTGATTCAGAAGGTTCAGCTCGCCAAAAGCAGGCTGACCGAAGCCTGCAGTAGTCTTCTAACAAGCTTTGAGGTAAGAATTTTAAGACATGTAATATAATACCACATAGACAGTAGCCCCTGATGCTCGGTTCAGTGTTCGAAAAGAAAAGCCGGACTGAGGATCTTTACAAAGATATATGCAGGAGTTCTAAAAATATGTCAATATGGGATTGCAGGCTGGGCTGCTGACCTCTGCCGCACTGACTGCGGAGGTCGATGCTTTGAAGCAGAACCTCGAGCGGTCCGAGAGCGAGCTCGGCCGTGCCAAGAAACAGCTCGATGACAAGGAAGGTGAGTGACACTGTATTAAATTTGTACCTTACAGAAAAGGATTTGGTTGCAAGGGAAATAACAAGGATAACGTGGGTACTCCAGGGGCCACGAACGAGGTGGCAACCCTGAAGGAGGCCGTGTCTGCGGCCGAACGTAATGCGGCCGCGTAGCGAGCTGAGCGGGAGAAGCAGGAGGCGCGGGTGGCGGAGGTGCAGCAAGAGCTCTAGGATCTCGTGGAGAAACATGAGAGTTTGGAGCGCGACTCAAAGATTCGAGAGTCCAAGCTTGCATCGGCTCTTGAGAGTGCCGAAGCCTACAAGGCCCTCCAGGAAGTCGAGGCGGTGAAGAAAATAGCGGCGGGTAAGGCATTTTCATGCAAAGCAAGCATGTGAATGTGAATTACCTGTTACTCACCCGAAGTCGGAGCTCTCCAGGAGCGTTTGCAGATCTGCCTCGCAGCGTGTCCTATGCTGCCGCTTTCTACTGTGCCAGGAGGGGAGCTCGACGGAGAAGGTCTTCTGGTCTCAGTATGCTGAGGCCAGCCATCCGGTGCCCCTTAGCGACCAGCTGAACCAGCTGGTCGAACTCCACAAGGTAACCGAACAGGCCATGAAGGGCCTCATAGTTCGGCTGTGGCCCAAGGAGGCCATGCCTGGGAGCTACTTCGGCCTGGTCCGGCGGCTGGTCGATGCGTGTCCCTGGGTGGAAGTCGTCAAGCGCTCCGCCTGCATTGAAGGTGCCCGTCTGGCCCTTGCCCGTGCAAATGTGCACTGGGGCAGGATGGACGCTGAGAAGCTTCTCACGGACGCGCAGCTGGCGGGCAAGGAGTATCGCACGCCCGAAATGTATTATAAGAGTGTCCTGAAGGGTGCCCGCATGATTGCGGATGAGTGCTCCAAGGATGTAATATTTGAGGAGAATCGCATTATGTTATCCTGTGCGCTGAAAACTGTGTTCATATGCGCTAAGCAACGCTTATTGATACAAAATATTACCTTCTGTGCGGCCGTTTATCAAATCTGAGAGATGGCAAGTCGTCGGCTTCAGCCCCCGTGCCTCGAGTGCTGGGGTGTTCGGGATAAACTTCAACGCTCTTGTTCCCATTGTTGGGTCCATCTAGGGAGGCGCTCAACACAACGAACGAGCCAACTGGACTTATAATGCTTGAACACTCTCACTTAGCCATAGAATTCTATAATTTTAAATTTTGGCGAAGCCCCTAGTGTTCGAAAGACCGTGTTTGGGGCGCTATCCACGCCTGGGCCGGACAAAGCCGGTTCCTCGCTCTAAGCGGCATAAGTCTTTAGGGACTCGAAAAGACCTCTCAAACAGCGACCAGCTCTCGCCCTATCATGACGGTCAGTTTTAGCTTTCTCCACTGAGGCGCTCGCCCAGCTCGACCGGGGCGCAATTGCAGTGGTTCTCCCAGTGCTACCTTAGCCAATAAAACGGAACGTAAGGTACCAAAACATGGGAGCTAGGCAAACCCAACCATTGACCCAAGACATGATTCGGAGCCGATGCATCCAATGCTATAAGTTCAGGGTGCCGCACTTGTGAAAGTGTTCGGACTTATCACACCATAATGCGGGGAACTTAAGCCCCTGGTGTATTCGGCCGTACCAAAGTGTACAGATGCAACATGTCATAAACGAACATATGTAAGAAAGAAATGCAATTATTAGCAAAAAGCAATGCATTGTTTATTCCAGAAATACTGCTATGAATGCAGAACGATACAAATAGTGCGGTAAGCAAGGGTCTGGACTATTAAACATGTCCCCCTCCAGGGGTAGGCTACGGAATGGTGTATTAAACAGATTTAATGCTCGTAATGGAGACCACCGGAGTGTTCATCGTTGCCTTTCTCCTTCCCTGGCTGTTGCATCGTGAGTTCGGCAGGTCTGCTGCCGGATAGGGCCTCTGGTGAACGGAGTCCTATGGGTAAAAAAAAGAAAAAAGTAAAAGAGCGACACACTTGGGAGCCCCTGGTGTGGTTGAGCCGCACTCTGGGCCTATCGTGGTCGTGCCCCTCCCCCTATTCCCATGGTATCTCCAGAGCGTAATGTTGTACGCGAAGGACTAGTCTTGCAATCATGCAGGGGCTGGGGTTGGGGCCGCATTGCTACGCGTGCTCGGAACGTGCCAGGTGGTCTTGATATATGTTACTTTGGGCGCATTTGGCCATGTCCGGTCGCTTAACGGCCGGACTCGAGAATTGCCTTAAGAGGCTGCTCTGTACTTCAGCCGCGAGAGCCGCTGTGTGTTCCTCCGTTCGGAGGGAGCGTTCAGTGTTTTTGTTGACCGTGATGACTCCTCGAGGGCCTGGCATCTTGAGCTTGAGGTATGCGTAATGCGGCACCGCGTTGAACTTTGCAAACGTGGTCCATCCGAACAGAGCATGATAGCCGCTGCGGAACGGGACTATATCGAAGATTAACTCCTCACTTCGGAAGTTATCCGGGGATCCGAAGACCACTTCCAGTGTAACCGAGCCTGTACAATTGGCCTCTACACCTGGTATGACGCCTTTGAAGGTCGTCTTTGTAGGTTTAATCCTTGAGGGGTCTATGCCCATCTTGCGCACTGTGTCCTATTAAAGCAGGTTCAGGCTGCTGCCGCCGTCCATCAGGACTCTGGTGAGGTGAAATCCATCGACGATTGGGTCTAAAACCAATGCGGCGAATCCGCCATGATGGATACTCGTGGGGTGGTCCCTTCGATCAAAAGTGATCGGGCAAGAGGACCATGGATTGAACTTTGGGGCGATTGGCTCCATCGCATATACGTCCCTAAGTGCTCGCTTCCGCTCCCTCCTGGGTATGTGGGTTGCGTATATCATGTTTACCGTCCGCACTTGTGGGGGGAAACCCTTCTATCCTCTATTGTTCGGCGGCCGGGTCTCTTCCTCGTCATCGCTATGCAGCCCCTTGTCATTGTTTTCGGCAATTAACTTGCCTGCCTACTTGAAAACCCAACAATCCCTGTTGGTGTGATTAGCTGGCTTTTCGGGGGTGCCATGTATATGGCAAGAGCGGTCGAGTATTCGGTCCAAATTGGATGGACCCGGAGTAGTTCTTTTGAATGGCTTTTTCTGCTGACCGGGTTTAGAGCCTCTGAATCCAGCGTTAACTGTCGTATCCTCAGTGTTATCGCCGTTAACGCGGCGTTTGTTTTTGTTTCGACGCGACCTGCCATTGCGGTCCTTGGTATCCGGACTGCCAGAATTTTTGCTGAGGTTGTTACTGCGGGCTAGCCAGCTGTCCTCTCCCGCACAGAAGCGGGTCATGAGTGATGTGAGGGCTACCATGGATTTCGGCTTTTCCTGTCCTAGGTGCCGGGCCAGCCACTCGTCGCGGATGTTATCTTTGAAGGCTGCGAGGGCCTCTGCATCCGGACAGTCGACGATTTGATTTTTCTTTGTTAAGAACCGTGTCCAGAACTGTCTGGCCGATTCGTCTGGCTGCTGAATTATGTGGCTTAGGTCATCGGCGTCTGGTGGTCGCACATATGTGCCCTGGAAGTTGTCAAGGAATGCGGCTTCCAGGTCCTCCCAACATCCAATTGACTCTGCTGGCAAGCTGTTAAGCCAATGGCGAGCTGGTCCTTTAAGCTTGAGTGGTTGATATTTGTTGGCGTGAAGATCGTCACCGCGAGCCATGTGGATATGAAGGAGATAGTCTTCGATCCAAACCGCGGGGTCTGTTGTGCCATCGTAGGATTCAATGTTCACGGGTTTAAACCCTTCAGGGATTTGATGATCCATTACTTCATCTGTGAAGCATAGTGGGTGTGCGGCGCGTCTATATTGGGCAATATCACGACGTAGGTCGAGAGAGCTTTGTCTACTGTGTTCGGCCCGGCCGGAGTTGCTGTATCCGGCGCAACGGTAGTCGTCGCGCATCGTGGGGCGCCCACGTGATCCGTAGATCGATCTTGATTGTCTTACCTTGTCCTCCAATATGTCTCGCAAGTTCGGCGCATTCCCCCGTGGCTTCACACTTTTCGAGCGGTGCCGGGGTACGGTTCTGGTGGAGGGCCTAGATGCCTCACTGTCGCGGCCACGAGGTGGTCGGTCTGCCGTGTTGTGCGCTGGTGATGATGGTTTATATGCCTCCTCCTCTAATCGGGGGAGCAACTTGCGTTTTGGGTAACTTTTGGAGGGGCGTTCAAGTTCATGGTCTTCGGCCACGAGGACTTCAGTCCATCTGTCGGCCAGCAAGTCTTGATCAGCTCGGAGCTGTTGCTGCTTTTTCTTTAGGCTGTTTGCCGTGGCTATAAGCCTGCGTTTGAAACGCTCTTGTTCGACGGGATCCTCGGGCATGACAAATTCGTCGTCGTTGAGGCTTGCCTCGTCTTCGGAGGGAGGCATGTAATTATCATCCTCTACCTCTTTCGTCTGCCGCTCTCTCGTGAGGGCTAGCTTCTCCGTTCTCCTGTGCTGAATCTTACTGGAGGGGGTTGTCTTCGGCACTCTCTGGGGTGTTATTATCTCCGGTGCCGGAATCTCCATTCTTGCTGTGGCGGGATTTAGAGCGGCGCCGCTGACGCCGGCGCTTGGGCTGTTTCTTAGAGGAATCTGCCTCCGCTGCTTCTTCGCCATTCCCATCCTTTGGGATGTCCACCATATATATATCGTATGACGAGCTGGTCTTCCAGTGCCCCGTAGGCGCTGGTTCTTGGTCGTCTCCGGCATCATCGTCCATACCGTCGATGTCTTCGGAGTCGTAGTCTAGCAGGGTGGTTAGATCGTCGACAGTGGCTACAAAGTGGGTGGTGGGTGGGCTTTGAATTTCTTCGTCGTCCGCATCCCAACCGTCCTGACCGCAGTCCGGCTAGGGCTCTCCTGATAACGAGAGATACTTTAGCGAATTCAGGATGTCGCCAAAGGGTGAGTGCTGAAAGATGTCCGCAGCGGTGAACTCCATGATCGGCGCCCAATCGGATTCGATTGTTAGGGGCGAGGAGTCCGACACCTCGGAGTCACGGGCTTTACAAGGGACAAGGTCAGTATTCGGCTCCATCGCCGTAGAGGTTGCAGCCCCCGAGGCGGTGTCTAGCCACCCGTCCTCGATCTGCGTGGTCGGCTCCGAATTAAGGAACGGAGCAGACTCATGTGTGGCCTCCAGGGCACTGTCCGGTAGCAGAGCTAAATCATGCCCAGACGGCCAAGCGAATTGGCCCGCAGTGCAAAGCCGCCGAACACGAAGATCTGTCCGGGGAGAAAAGTCTCACCCTGGACTGCGTCGTTGTTGATGATCGAAGGAGCCATCAAGCCTATCGGTGACGACACAGAGGAACTCTCAATGAAAGCACCAATGTCGGTGTCAAAACCGGCGGATCTCGGGTAGGGGGTCCCGAACTGTGCGTCTAGGTGGATGGTAACAGGAGACAAGGGACACGATGTTTTTACCCAGGTTCGGGCCCTCTCGATGGAGGTAAAACCCTACTCCTGCTTGATTGATATCGATGATATGGATAGTACAAGAGTGGATCTACCACGAGATCAAGGAGGCTAAACCCTAGAAGCTAGCCTATGGTATGATTGTTGTAATGGTTGTTCGGCCTATGGACTAAAACCCTCCGGTTTATATAGACACCGGAAAGGGCTAGGGTTACACAGAGTCGGTTAGAATGGTAGGAAATCTACATATCCGTATTGCCAAGCTTGCCTTCCATGCCAAGGAAAGTCCCATCCGGACACGGGACGAAGTCTTCAATCTTGTGTCTTCATAGTCTTGGAGTCCGGCCGACGATGATAGTCCGGCTATCTGGACACCCCCTAGTCCAAGAATCCCTCAAAGGCAATGTGGGGTTTAGCTGCAGCAAGCCAGCTTTGACTCAGTGGCTATCCTATTTTGGGACTACGAGTAACTTCTTTGAGGTGAGGCAGTGCACACGAGTCCACTAATCACCACACAATACTCTACTATGGATTCATCCCCGTCTCCCTATGAGAAGGCCATCCATAGCACTCACACTTGTCTTGAGCATTTTAGAGTATCCACTTCAAGTTGTCTATGTACCACGTAAGCATCCAAGAAGTCCATATCCGCGGACCTGGCTATTCGAATAGATCGTGTTAACCCTGCAGGGGTGTACTTCTTCACACACGCTCTCGCCACTTACCGCCATGTACACATCATATATCTCGGCAACCTTCAAGAGGAAGCCTGGCGAGGGTGTCGACCACGACCTGACTAACAACACAAGACTCTAGTCCAGGTTTATCGCCTATTCGGGTTCTATCTGCAAGGGAGTCCGGCCGAGGTTTCCATCACGGCCCCAAACGATGTGAGAATGGTTCCCAAGCCCATCAACTGTGTGCCACTTAGTACACTGTGCCACGTGTTCCTAGTCTGTCCCAAGCCCACCCTGTCTGGTGCCACTTGGTAGAAGAATTACACTGCCTACAAGCACCAGAAGCTAGTTGCGACCCCTAGACAGAGATCAAGTCGGTTAATAAGTCGAGAGGGCTTGGAGCGCTCGGAGCCCAATATGTGGTAGTATCTAGTCATTGGACAACATACACAGAACTCAGTGCTTAAGGATGGTTCCAGTGAAACAACCCACCTTGTACTCCTACATGGCCTCTCACCGCTATGTTTACCAAATCGTGTTCACAAACTGAACTCTCAGCATCAGAACATAGAGCACTGCACTCCAATTCATTCCCAATGAATCAGACCTGACACAGTCTAAGCAATAGCAGGCATGGTAGGAACACAACAATGGCTTCAATCAACTCCTACACATGCTAATGGGTTTCAACTATTTACTGTGGCAATGACAGGTCATGCAGAGGAATGGGTTCAACCACCGCAGCACAAAGTAGCAATTGAATCGTTGTTGTCCTAATGAAATAACAGAGAGCACGAGCGAGAGAGTAGGATTGTATCGGAATGAACAAGGGGGTTTGCTTGCTTGGTAGATCAACAGAGGGCACTGCTCCACAGACAGGTACTCTGGAACACTCTCCGGAGCAGGACCTATCGAGAAGGAATGGTGTCAGCAATCAAAACACAAGCATATGCAACAATATGATGCATGAACATGGCATGAATATGTGATGTTGTTTGAGCTAATGCAACTAGCTTTTATTTGGATGAAGTCCATTTGAACCAAGAATTCAAATGCAACTCCAAGTTAAGTCTTTATAAATGCCATTTACATGTTTTCACTTATACATTAGGTATAAGTTGGTTTGTCATGCATGAAACTAGCACAGATGGATAGATTGAATTTTTCTGATAATTTTTCATATATAAATTATTCCAATCTGAGCCGCGGTTGAATTTCTATGATTTTTTGAAGTTTATAACATTTTCTGGATTTTCCTAATTTATTTTAAAACCAGAAAAAGGTTAATTGCGTCAGCATTGTGTCATGCCTGCATCAGCAAGTCAATAGCGCTGATTGGGTCAAACCTGACGTGTGGGGTCCACACATCAATCTCACTGTTAATTAACATGTTAATTAACACTAACTCTAATCCTAACTAAGATTAGCTGGGGCAGGTCCCACATGTCAGTGTTAGGGGGGGTATAGTTAAACAGTGATTAGCCCTATGCTAAGCACTTGAACCATGGAGCCCACCTGATGGGCCGGCGAGGTCAAGCTGGACAAACCCGCCGGTGTTTAACCGCTGGCGAGGCCGAACACGGTGGAGGGGCACGAAAATTGTCCTCCGGCGACCATTCGGGTGGCAGAGACCATGGGAGAGGTGCTGAGCCTCGTCCGCGTTGGTTTGAGCAAGAGGGAGGTCGCGAGGGTGCAGGAGCTGGCCTGAAGCGAGCTCGAGGCGGTGGCCGGAGCTCGGCCAGGTGCGCGCGCAGCGCTACGGCGCACGGTAGGGGCTGCGGTTGGCGGCGTGGGCTTGCTGGGGGGCTGCTAAGCGTGTTGGTGTGGATGGGCGCGAGCTGCGGTGGCCAGGACAACGGTGGCGACATGAATGGCGGCGAGGTTCTACGGCCATGACGGGGATCGGGGCTACGGCGCGGGAACAGTGAAACAGTGAGAGGGGAACGGAGCAGAAGCTCACAGCGAGTCCGGCGAAGTCGTCTGCAAGCTCGGGGGAGGTCGAACACGAGCAAAACGGCGTGGGTGATCTCCAGGGGCCGGAGGTGAAGACGACAGCGATGGTGGTGCTCCAAGGCCTCCCGAGGCGTGTGGCTTGATGGAGAGGACGAGGAAGACGCGGTGAAGCTCTTGAGCTTGTCGGAGAGGCGAGGCCGTGGCGGTGGGCGCGACAACGGCAAGTGGCGGCGACGGTGGCGCTCAGGCGGGTGAGAGAGCGAGCGGTAGAGGAGGGAATGGGAATGGGAGAGAGTGGGAGGGGTGCAGGGCGGTGCGTGGCATCGCGCGGGGCATCCAAGCGACGAGGGGGACGCCAGGCAGGCAGGTGGTGTGGCGGCACAGCGGTGCGCGTGCGTCCGCCACACGCCCAGCTGACTCGCGCGAGGACAAAGACGACTGGCACTGTGCCAGTGGGCCGGTTGGGCTGCATAGTGCCAGGCCGTAGGTGAGCATAGGTAAGTTTTTTCCATTTTTGTTTCCTTTCTAATTTCTGACATTTGTTTCTGCTTTTTCAATAATACTAAACTAATTTATTTTCTTATGCCAATTTTTGTAGGAGCTAGTGGTATTATTCCAGAGCTCCTCAATAACTAACATAATTATTGGACAATATTATATATATATATATATATATATCCAATGCAAGTAAGTACTGCATTAATTCCAAATGCCCAAAATAAATATCTATGAGCTCCTAAAAATATTGGTTTGAATTTTACCTCCAACCAATATTTTCAGAGAATAACATGAACATTTTCTTGGACCTTTGAGCAATTTTTATCTAGGTCATTTCCAAAAATGATTTCTGAGGGTTTCACAAATCCTCATTTCAAATTTAAATGGAATTGAAACATGATGGACACGTGACTAGCTAGTCTAGGTCATACCAAAACTAGGGATGTGACAACTCGCCCCCACTTGAAAGAATCTCATCCCGAGATTCAGGGGTCGACGGAAAGAAAGCGTGGTACTCCAGTCGAAGACGATCTTTTCTCTCCCAACTAGCTTCTCTCTCAGAATGATGAGACCACTGAACCTTGAGAAACTTGATGTTCTGACGTCAGGTGACATCCTCTGCTTGATCAAGAATGTGAACTGGGTACTCTCGATATGTGAGGTTATCTTGGAGATCAAGCGTTTCGTGGTCCACTCCGCGGATAGGATCCAAGAAGCAACGCCTGAGTTGGGAGACGTGAAAGACATCATGAACTTGATAAAGATGTGGGGGTAGTTCCAACTGGTAGGCAACCTCTCCTCGTTTAGCGAGAATGCGAAAAGGACCAATGTAACAAGGAGCCAACTTGCCCTTCATACCGAAACGATGGGTACCCTTCAAAGGAGTAAACTGAAGGTAAGCTTTATCACCAACTTCATAAGTCATTTCCTTATGACGACGGTCATACTAACTCTTTTGACGAGACTGGGTTGTTTTCAAATTCTCACGAATGATGTGAACTTGCTCTTCTGCCTCCTGGATCATGTCCAGTCCAAAGAATTGTCTTTCACTGGTTTCTGACCAGTTCAAAGGTGTTCGACATCTTCGTCCATAGAGAATCTCAAAAGGAGCTTTCTTGAGACTGGATTGATAGCTATTGTTATAAGAAAACTCAGCTAAAGGAAGACATTTCTCCCAATCCATACCGAATGAGATAACGCAAGCTTTAAGCATGTCTTCGAGAATTTGGTTGACCCTTTCCACCTGACCACTCGATTGAGGGTGGAAAGCGGTAGTTAAGGATAGATGGGTTCCCATGGCAGTTTGGAAACTCTCCGAGAAATGATAGGTGAAAAGACTACCATGGTCTGAATTGATCTCTAGTGGAACACCATGAAGTGACACTATTCGAGAAATATATAAGTCAGCGAGCTGACTAGCAGTGATACTCTCTCTAATAGGTAGGAAATGAGCCACTTTGGAAAGTTGATCAATCACTACAAAGATAGCATTATTACCTCTCTTGGTCCTGGGAAAGCTGGTGATGAAGTCCATACCAACTTTATCCCATTTCCATTCAGGAATAGCTAAAGGCTGAAGGGTGCCATTAGGTCTATGATGCTCTTCCTTAACGCGACGACAAACGTCACAGTTAGCAACAAAGTGAGCGATTTCTCTCTTCATCCTAGTCCACCAGAACCTCTGACATAGGTCCTGATACATCTTAGTACTATCGGGATGATTGTGAGAGGAGATTCATGCGCCTCCTTAAGGATCAATTATCGCAGATGTTGATTCTTGGGAACCACCAAGCAATTCTCAAAGAGAACAACACCTCGATCATCCATAGAAAAACATCCACCAACTCTCTTCTTAATGTTTCTCTTGATCTGGGAAATTCCCGTGCCCTGCTTTTGAGCAGTGATAATCCGATCCTCAAGATCAGGTTTCGCCACCAAGGTAGAAAGGAATCCGTGAGGAGCAAAGTGAAGGTTAAGCTTACAAAATTCCTCATGGAGAAGTGGTTGGCCCTGCTGCAACATGAGATTGTTGCAATAGGACTTATGACTTAGTGCACCAACCATGACATTGGCTTTTCCTGGGGTGTAGGTAATCCCTAGATCATAATGTGAGATCACTTCCAACCAAGTTTTTGCCCTAAAGCTCAAATCTGGTTGGGTGAAGATATACTTGAGACTCTGGTGATCGGTGTAGATCTCGCAACGTTTACCAAGAAGGTAATGTCGCTAGGTCTTGAGTGCATAGACTATGGCTGCAAGCTCTAGATCATGTGTAGGATAATTCTCCTCATGTGGATGCAACTGTCGAGATGCATAGGCAATCACATGACGATCCTGCATAAGAATGCAACCTAGTCCCTATCGTGAGTCATCACAATAGATACCAAAGTCCTTCGTGAAATCCAGTGGCACAAGTATGGGAGCAGAAGTCAGGTGTCTTTTTAGTTCCTGAAAACTGTACTCACACTGTGGGGACCACTCAAACTTTTTATCTTTCTTGAGAAGCTCTGTGAGAGGTTTGGCCACTTTGGAGAAGTTTTTAACAAAGCAGTGACAATAACTGGCTAGACCAAGGAAGCTCCTAACTTGTTTAACTATTTCAGGTGGAGTCCAATCAAGAACGGCCTGAACTCTCTCGGGATTGACAGCAATGCCCTTACTAGAGATCACGTGGCCTAGGTAGGTCACTTCTGGCAACCAAAATTCACACTTGGAGAATTGGCATAAAGGCTGTGCTCTCTGAGTTTTTCTAACACAAGTCTAAGATGTTCAGCATGATCTTCCTCGTTCTTCGAGTAGATAAGACTATCATCAAGGTAAACCACGACGAATTTATCTAAGTACTCCATGAAGATCGAGTTCATTAAGCGGGAGAATGTAGCTAGAGCGTTGGTTAGACTAAAGGACATGACGGTGTACTCGTACTGCCCATAACGAGTGACAAAGGCCATCTTGGAGATGTCCCCGTTTCTGATTTTGATTTGGTGATAGCCTAAGCTCAAATCCATCTTGGAGAAGATTAGGGATCCGTCAAGCTAATCATACAGATCATTGATCCTGGGGAGCGGATATTTGTTCTTTATCGTGACCAGGTTAACGGGACGATAATCTACAACCATCCGGTCCGTACCATCCTTCTTCTTGATGAAGAGGACGGGCAAGCCCAAGGAGAAGAACTAGGATGGATGACACCATTTTGCAAGGACTCATCAAGTTGTTTCTTAAGCTCGGCTAGTTCCAAGGGTGCCATCTTGTAAGGTCTCCTAGAGATTGGAGAGATTCCTGGGATAAGATCTATAACAAACTCTACATCTCTGTCAAGTGGAACACCTGGCAGTTCCTCTGGAAAGACATCCGGAAATGCACGGACTATCGGTATATCTTCAAGGTCTAGAAGAGGGTTGGCCTTAAGAAGTTGCGCTTTGCAACTCTAGGGGAGACAGTGACTATCTTGCCAGATGTGTGTGTAAGATGAACAGACCTGGTGTAACAATCAATCTTGGCATAATGAGCTTTCATCTAGTCCATACCCAAGAAGATGTTAATATCTATAGACTTGAGGGCTATAAGTGATGCAAGGAATACAAGTCTGTCAACAAGGATTTCATTACCATGGCTTACGCTAGAAGTTTTCCATTTGGATCCAGGAGTTTGAATGACTAGTGGAGAGGGCATATCACAAAATGACATGTTGTGCAAGTTAGCACAGCTTTCAGAAATGAAGGAATGAGATGCTCCAGTATCGAACAGAACCGATGCTGGATGACAGTTGACAAGGAGTGTACGAAGAACAACATCCGGATCATCATGAGTGTCTTTTGCTGAGATGTGATGCACACGTCCACGTTCAGTGTGAGCTAGCTTGGCACTGATCATCTAGCTTAATGGTTTAACAAAGCCAACATACTTCTCGGGCTGGGGTGGAGCATAACTAGCCTAGGAGCAGTCACGTGCATAGTGTACTGGCTTCTCGCATGTGAAGCAAGTCCCTGAAGTTGGATGTGGACCCGCACTGACAAGTGATCTACCACTAGGCCTGCGTGGAGCACATGATTGAGCTGTGTGAGGCACCACATAAGATGGTCTCGGTGAATAACCGGAAGGAAGAGCGAAGTTTGGAACCCAAATCTGGTGCTTCCGAGAACTGGAACCGGAGGAGGATCCCAAATCACGGGTGTGCTTACGAGACTCCTCGTAAGTGAGATGAGCTGTCTCTGCATTAATGGCCTTGTTCACAAGAGCTTGGAATGCATCTATGCAGGTGGAGATCACAATGCAACTTGGGGTTGAGACCCTTCCCGAACCTGGCCTGCTTCTTGGTGTCCGTAGGCACCTCTTCTATGGCATAGCGGGTGAGGTTCTCAAACTCTCTACTGTAAGCATCAACAGCCATCTTACTCTGGGTGAAACTATAGAACTCTTCTCTCTTGCGATCGATGAGGGCCTGAGGAATGTGATGCTCACAAAAAGCCTCAGTGAGATCCCTCCAGGTAGGTATCTGGCCAGCTGGAAGCATAGCCTCATAGTTTTGCCACCAAAGACTAGCAGGACCTTCCAGGTGGTATGTGGCATAGGTGACCTATCATCTTCAGCTAGATTCATGGAACACAGCTTATGAGTGATGCTATGGAGCCAGTCATCTGCATCGAGTGGCTCAATGGAGTGATGAAAGGTAGGTGGGTGCAAGCAAATGAAATCATGGATGGTCGTAGACTCTTTGAACTGATGTGCAGTGTTCTCCTCGATACGTGCCAACAAGTGGTTAGACTCACGCTTGTTCCTCTCCATCTCTAGCATCAACTCTTCCAATGAAGGCCGGTCGGGAGTATCCTCATCCCTACCATCTCCGTGGTTCTAGCTACGAGCAATAGAACTTCGCTTAGCTGACGACATCCTGAGAAATGAAACCAAGGACGGAATCAGCATCAACTATAGACTGTAGAATGTAAGACAAGGAAATTAGTATCTCTCAAACTCCTAGGGCAATTCCGGCAGCATGACGGCAGTAGAATGCTCAAAATGAGACATCTTGCTAAAATGGAATAGTACAACAACTCAACATCACCACTCTAGGTTCTGAGATAATACTAAACAAGCTACACCGGAAGTACTCGAAAACTGGGATATGACTCTGATCAACCAAACCTATGGGACTACAGAGTAGTAACACGTGATCTTATAGACGGAAAAGAAAGCCTAGTTCCTTAACCCCGGAGGAAAGATATGATGACTCAGATCATAAGGCCATGAGGCAAAGGAGTAAAAAGAGCCTTACGTTCCCTTCCACAATCAAGTCCCTTATATAACTAAAGAATTTCTAGACTCAACTTCGACCATTTTGGCTTCGTAATCCTACAGGTAGTCAGGCTCTGATACCAAAGCTGTCGGGACCCCGATCCTAAGTCACATCGATCTAGCATGTAACACATCATATCACTTTGCGGCCTCACGCATGGTATTCCCACGAGTGCCACCTTACCTGGGCCAGGACCGTTTGCACCTTTTGGCTCACGTATATGATTGTGTCTCTAGCATCCATATGACAGAGAACCCATGCCGACACTAGTCGTAAACCCAAGGTGGCACAAACCTATAGGAGCAGGAATACATGACCCAGCAACGAACGTGTTGATCAACAACGTATGAACCCAAGTCGTAGCAAGCTACAAGGACATAAAGGAACAACGCATGACATTTCCCCGAAGGTACACACACAGGAACGAAGAAGGACACATGCCAGCCAGCCTAAGTGTTCCGGAGCAGTAGCAAGCTACCACGGCTCAATGGAAGCACTAGGACACATTTTCCCATAAGAGAGGCTACCAAGAATAAATAACTAGATTGTCGGATCCCACACATAGCAATACACATGACATGTATGCATAACATGCAAGTAGGTGATGTACAACACGGTATCACAACATAACTCAATAACTCATATAGATAAGGGCTCAGAAGAGCCATCATAGCATTTATTACAAACAGGGGTCACATGACCCAACCTTCAGAGCATACAAGCAACAAGCGGAAGCATTACATGTCTGAGTACAAACATGTAGAAATGAAAAAGGCTGAAGAGCCTGACTATCTACAACATCCGATCAAGATCGTAGCTGAGGTACAAGCTACTTGTCGAAGTCCACGAGAACACTAGTAAGAATGAAGTCTCCGCTGCAAAAACTTAAATAAAGCAACGTGAGTACAAAGGTACTCAGCAAGACTTACATTAGATCCTATCATACATGCATTTGTATCAAGAAGGCAATGTGGGGTTTAGCTGCAGCAAGCTAGCTTTGACTCAGTGGCTATCCTATTTTACGACTACGAGTAACTTCTTTGAGGTGAGGCAGCGCACACGAGTCCACTAATCACCACATGTGTGTCTACTATGGATTCATCCCTATCTCCCTACGAGAAGGCCATCCATAGCACTCACGCTTGTCTTGAGCATTTTAGAGTATCCACTTCAAGTTATCTATGTACCACGTAAGCATCCAAGAAGTCCATATCCGCGGACCCGGCTATTCGAATAGATCATGTTAACCCTGCAGGGGTGTACTTCTTCACACACACTCTCGCCACTTACCGCCATGTACACGTCATGTACCTTGGCAACCTTCTAGCGGAAGCCTGGCAAGCGTATCGGCCATGACCTGTCTAACCACACAAGACTCTAGTCCAAGTTTATCACCTATTCAGGTTCTATCCGCAAAGGAGTCCGGCTGAGGTTTCCATCATGGCCCCAAACATGTGAGCAGGGTTCCCAAGTCCACCAACCAGGTGCCACTTAGTACACCGTGCCATGTGTGCCTAGTATGTCCCAAGCCCACCCGACCGGGTGCCACTTGTTAGAAGAATAACACTGCCTACAAGCACCAGAAACTAGTTGCGACTCCTGGAAAGAGATCAAGTCGGTTAATAAGTCGAGAGGGCTTGGAGCGCCTGGAGCCCAATGTGTGGTAGTATCTAGTCATTGGATAACATACACAGAACTCAGTGCTTAAGGACAGTTCCAATGAGACAACCCACCATGTACTCCTACATGGCCTCTCAACGCTACCTTTACCAAATTGTGTTCACACACTTAACTCTCAGCATCAGAACATAGAGCACTGCACTACAATTCATTCTCAATGAATCAGACTTGACACTCTCTAAGCAATAGCAGGCATGGCATGGTAGGAACACAACAATGGCTTAAATAAACTCCTACACATGCTAGTGGGTTTCAACTATTTACTGTGGCAATGACAGGTCATGCATAGGAATGGGTTCAACTACCGAGCACAAAGTAGCAATTGAATCATTGTTCTCCTAATGCAATAACTGAGAGTAGGGTTGTATCAGAATGAACAAGGGGGTTTGCTTGCTTGGTAGATCACAGAGGGCACAGCTCCACAGACAGGTACTCTGGAACACTCTCCGGAGAAGGACCTATCGAGAAGGAACGGTGTCGGCAATCAAAACACAATCATATGCAACAATATGATGCATGAACATGGCATGAATGTGTGATGTTGTTTGAGCTAATGCAACTAGCTTTTATTTGGATGAAGTCCATTTGAACCAAGAATTCAAGTGCATCTCCATGTTAAGTCTTTATAAATGTCATTTACATGTTTTCACTTATACAGTAGGTATAAGTTGGTTTGTCATGCATGCAAATAGTACATATGGATAGATTGAATTTTTCATTTTTCATATATAAATTATTTCAATCTAAGCTAAGGTTGCCTTTCTATGAATTTTTGATGTTTATATCATTTTTTGGTTTTCCTGATTTATTTTAAAACCAGAAAAAGGTTAATTGCATCAGCATTGTGTCATGCCTGTTTCAGCAAGTCAACAGCGCTGACTGGGTCAAACATGACGTGTGGGGTACACACATCAGTATCATAGTCAATTCACAGGTTAATTAACACTAACTCTAATCCTAACTAAGATTAGCTGTGGCAGGGCCCACATGTCAGTGTCAGGGGTGGGTTTAGTCAAATGGTGATTAGCCCTAAGCTAATCACCTGACCCACGGGGCCCACCTGTCGGCCGGCTAGGTCAAACCAGTCAAACCCGCCGGCGTTTAACCGTCGGCGAGGCCGAACACGACAGAGGGGCACGAAATCACCCTCCGGCGACCATTCAGGTAGCGGAGATCATGGGCGAGGTGCCGAGCCTCGTCCACATCGGTTGGAGCAAGCGGGAGGGCACGGGGGTGCCGGAGCTCGCCGGAAGCGAGCTCAAGGCGGTGGCCGGAGCTCGGCCAGGTGCGCGCGCAACGCGGCGGTGCACGGCAGGGGCTGCGGTTGGCGGCGTGGGCTTGCTGGGGACTGCTGAGCGTGTTGGCATGCGCGGGTGCAAGCTGTGGTGGCCAAGACAACGGAGGTGACATGAACAGCGGCGAGGTGCTACGGCCATGACGGGGATCGGGGCTACGGCGCGGGAACGGTGAAATGGAGAGAGGGGAACGGAGCAGAAGCTCACAGCGAGTCCAGCAAAGTCGTCACCAAGCTTGGGGGAGGTCGCGCGAGCAGAATGGCGTGGGCGATCTCCGGCGGCCGGAGGTGAAGACAACGGCGATGGCAGCACTCCAGGGCCTCCCGAGGCACATGGCTTGACGGAGAGGACGAGGAAGACGCGGCAAAGCTCTTGGGCTTGTCGGAGAGGCGAGGCCGTGGCGGTGGGCGCGGCAACGGCGAGCGGCGGCGACGGTGTCGCTCGGGCGGGTGAGAGAGCGAGCGGAAGAGGAGGTAATGGGCACGGGAGAGAGTGAGAGGGGTGCGGGGCAGTGCGTGGCGTTGCGCAGGGCATCCAGGCGACGAGGAGGATGCCAGGCAGGCGGTGGCAGGCGGCACGATGGTGGGCGGGCGTTGGCCACACGCCCGGCCGACTGGCGCGAGGACAAAGATTACCGGCACTGTGCCAGTGGCCGGCTGGGCGGCACAGTACCAGGCCGTAGGTGAGACAGGTAAGGTTTTTTCCATTTTTGTTTCTTTTCTATTTTCGACATTTGTTTCTGCTTTTGAATAATACTAAACTAATTTATTTTCTTATGCCAATTTTCGTAGGAGCTAGTGGTATTATTCCAGAGCTCCTCAACAACTAACATATTATTGGACAATATTATATATATATATATATATATATATATATATATCCAATGCAAATAACTACTGCATTAATTCCAAGTGCCCAAAATAAATATCTATGAGCTCCTAAAAATATTGGTTTGAATTTTACCTCTGACAAATATTTTCAGATAGTAACATGAACATTTTATTTGACCTTTTTGGAGCAATTTTTATCTGTGTCATTTCCAGAAATGATTTATGAGGGTTTCAAATCCTCATTTCAAATTGAAGTGGAATTGAAACATGATGCACACATAACTAGCTAGTCTAGGTCATACCAGAACTAGGGATGTGACAATTTGTATGAGTAGTTTATCTTGTGAGAGAAAAGGATGAACGAGGGAAGGCCTTATTTGCAAATGTGGAGAGGGGTGTGGGTATCTTTTTGCAGAATTGCCATAGTTTCCTTCCTACCCGTTAGATATAAATCCGACGGCCTATATTGCAGGATGGCACACACACCATCATCACCAATTCTGTTTTCTACTCCCTCCATTCCTAAATTTTTATCTTTTTATAGATTTCAACAAGTGACTACATACGGAGCAAAATGAGTGAATCTACACTCTAAAATATGTCTACATACACATCTGTATGTGGTAGTCCATTTGAAATTTGAAAAAGACAAATATTTAGGAACGAAGGGAGTATAAGAGTAGACATAGAGATATATCTCCAGCATGGTCCACAATGAAAATGTGTTGAACTGGTTAACACCGGATGCTCGCAACGCGATGACCTGGGTTCGAATTCTATCTTTAACTTTAGATTTTTATATAGTATATTATTTATATTTAATATAGACTTCTTTCGCTACTGTACTGATAGTGGAACCCACATAGTACTTAGAATACAAGATTAAGGATGGATTTGTTTCTTTTTTACTTTTTGTACGAAGCTGTAGCCACCATGCAAGTCACGTGTACACTGTACATGCAATTAACTTTTTATAGAGGGAGAATCATACACGCAATTAACTCAAATGGATTGGATGTGACTCTATTATTTCCAGCATGAGAGCAGCTCGAACGGTAGCCGGCAAATTTCCTCCTGCTTCCTTCCGCGG
Source organism: Triticum timopheevii (assembly GCA_963921465.1). Taxonomy (NCBI): domain Eukaryota; kingdom Viridiplantae; phylum Streptophyta; class Magnoliopsida; order Poales; family Poaceae; genus Triticum; species Triticum timopheevii. The sequence continues at coordinate 364,403,132 of OY997262.1, forward strand.
AGGACGACATCAAACACGAGCGGCATACGTTTTCACAACTCTAACCAACCAGAGGAAATTCATGCAAACAGGACTGATTTCATATAAGCATGAAGGATTTCGTATAAAAAGGCGGATCTTCATATAAACAAGATGGATTTCATTACATTTACATGAACTAAGCGGTGCTAATCCGGCTCTCGTGGTATAATTAATACTACCTAATCTAAATGGCCACCTGCGGATCCCTTTGTCTTCCTCATGTCCGGCACACACTTGCCGGATCGACGAAGGTCCTCGCAAGAGACGAAGCAGCAAACAAACCACCTGAATACGCAGTCGTCACCTCGGTGGTGGCCTTCATGGGACCAAAGTGGTGGCGGACTCCCATGTTCTACTTCTCCTGCATGGCCACCGACTCGTCACTCTCCATGCACCCGACTTCTGTCTCTACCTGCATGGCGCTGCAGCAATGATACGACAACAACGATGCTTGTGCCGGCGTGGAGCAACTCGCCACTCCTCATCGAGCTGAACTAGAGCGGCGAGTTGCTGAACCACGCGCCGGCTTGGGGTGGCAACTGGATCCATCGGGCTAAGCGAGGTTGGTGAAACACCGGGTGGCCTCGCTCGTATCAGGAGGGCTCGGCGGGCCACCCAGCCGGGTAGTATGCCGGAGAACGGCTCCTCAGAAGCCATCGGAAGAATGGAGAAACTGGTGAATGAGGAGATGGGGGAGCGGCAGAGGGGTACGATTCTTACCCGCTGTCTGTGTGGCCTCTTTTAAATAGAGGGCGGACGATAGGAGCTTGGCTGGCGCCTGGCCTCGTTTAAACTAAGGGCGGACGAGAGGAGCTCGGTCGGTGTTGCACTTAATTCTGGCCCGCTCATGAACAGATAGGTGGCCAGAGTAGGTTTCTCGGTTTGCATGCGGGTTCAATAGAGGCGTTTGATGGAGGCGAGGAGGCGTGTTCAGCCGGGCGTGCAGCGGGCGGTGCAGTACTATTTGATTTGACAGTAGGCAGCGTAGTTCCCGGTACGGCTTTAATGCAGACGAGGGAGAGGGTAGCGGTTCCCAAAATGTTGAATGGCCAATGATGCATCCTCCTTCAATTAGCATCGTGAATGCATGAGCGAAGTAATGGGACGAGGAACGGGAAAAGCGGCAGCATGATGTGAATGCAGCGCAGTTTGCACTCATATAAAGGTGCCCCTCCATTCCAATGCATCTAGCACATCATATGCACCTAAGCATTTGCCTAAGCACCTACACTAAGCGCAAAAGTGCTCACTCCAGACCCATGGTGGCGATGCGCACGAGCGTCCAGCGGTTGTGCCAGATGGTCCACGATGCCGGCCTGTGGCATGGCGCCGAGGATCGTCTCCAGACGGTGTTGGCGACCGACTGGTGGATGGCCGCCGTCGACGCCGGCTATGACTCTTAGTTGGACCAGATGATCGTTGCCACCACCAACAAGTTCACTGTCGTCAAGAAGCTCTCACGAACGACATCACCGTACTCCTCCAGCCCCCGTGCCCAGGATCCTCATTGCCTACCACCCTAATCGGCCTCCATGGCCAGAACCTCTTTCAAGCACTGATGGCCCTACGACTGCCTGCCGACGCCATGAAGAATGCCCACCTGGAGGTCGCGCTCGCCGCGAGGCGCCTCGCCCTGCAAGAATTTGTTGACCTACACATCCACGTGTACGAGCAAATCATGTACATAGGTATCTACAAGGCCAGTGAGGATGCTACGACATTGTCCTTCCTCAACCGGCTGGATGCCTTGGATGCCTTTGCTGAGAAACACCTTGACCTCGCCACAAAAGCCGCCGCTCCTTAGCCACAGGTCGGTTGCCCGGCGCACTGAGTTGAGGAGGAGGAGGAGGAGGTAGTACATTGATGGATGCATCTTTCTTCTTGCCTCCTATAACCACCACTTTGATCACATCGTCGTGGCCTTAATTCTTATTGTGCTATTGCATCTCGTTCCAGTCAATACAGTCATGTGTGATCCCTTTGCTTAATTATATGCATCCCTGTAACTAGTACTCCATCCGTCAATTTATAAGTTGTGCTTACCTTTTCCATCAACTTCATGCAACGCACGAGCATCTTGCTAGAAACACTAGAACATGTCGGACCGCATGTGACCAAACCGACGATGCGCCAACCTAGCTACTACCCTGCTTATCTGGAGAAAAAAGCCACACCCTAGCGTTTCCAATCGTTATTTCTATCTATCAATCATGCCAAGGAGCAGAAACAAATGTTACAATTTATACATGTTTCTCTACTCCTACTCTAAAAGACACAATTCGTGATGGTGGTGTGTCTGCCATCCGTCGTTTCTGACCATTAGATCTGCATCTAACGGCTGTGAGGTAAGTTGTGGCAATTTTTGCAACAATACCCCACTTCTCTCCTCCAATTTGCAAAAAAACCTTATTATCTTGAAAGCAACCACATCCCTCCCTCACCTCATCAAGACAACCTGAGAAATATATTTTGAGTGAAAAGTAATATATTTTTAGTGGTATATATGTATATCAAAACAAGAGTGTTTTCTTTCAAGTTTGTGAACAAGTACTACTATTCTACTATCAAAACAAGTCTTGCCACATCCGTGTCGCACCCCCACACGCCCGGGAATCAGGAGTACTCCACGGCCCGTCCGGCATGCCACATAGCTAGGGAAGGCGTGTTGCCTAGCATTTTCACTTTCATGTGGGACCGCAGTTGAGCAAACTGCCTATTTGCAAACCGCACCTCGCCCGCTGCGTTGGAAAACAGAAATGGGGAAGGGGAAATCTAGCTATAGCACAGAAGCCAAGAAATTTTGTGTCAGATGGCACTCGTTGATAGAGTAGGAGCACTACGTAGTACTACTCCTACTAGTACAAAGTTTGTACTACAAATAGTACTACCACTGTACAACTACTAGGTATGTGGACGGCACAGCATCATAGGAACAAAAAACGGGAAGATCTTGTTTTGGGTGATTTATCATTTTTTCAGTCAACGTAGTACGCCACTAAAAATGATGTGGGGGCCACCAATGAAGCTTATGTGGCTTGGTTGCATGGCTAGGAAAGGCTAGAGAAAAATAAATAGATAATGTCTTTAGAGTGCACTCCACTAAATAGATATACTTTGGATCCATTGCAATGCACGGGCCAGCACATTGGTAGTAGTAAGAAACAAATTTCGGGTTTGGCACGAGTTCGTACTGCGGGAGCACTACAAGGCCTGCCGCAGGAGTTACATTTCCCTCTCGAGGTCCACGGGGCCGAGCTTTAGTGGCTTAGTGCACCGGCCTATGAGTCAATGACATGTGGAGCTTAAATGCGGCTGGCCCATATGTCATTCTCATGGTGGTGGCGTGGTTCGCAACTCACTCGTCCGAGATGAACCGGTCGGTGGTGGCATGGCCATGGCGAGGGTGCCACAGCTTGGCGTCGAGGCATTACGAGGCGTAGATAGCCACGCCGGCGGGTACTACCTGTAGTACAGAAGTACTCCAGCTGAGGAGTGATGCCCGGGACGAAATATGTCACAGTCGCTGGATGAAAATTCGATGGTGCGAGAGTACGGATCGGAGCACAGGAGCGGAGCAGGTAAACCGCGTCCAATCGGGTGTGGCTGTGGTAGAAACTTGATGGTCGCCGCTGTTTAGCTGGCCTGCATGTCATGCACACAAAGGGAGAAGAGAGGTGGGGCCAAGAGGGATGAGGCACATGTAGGGGGATGTCATGCCGTGGGTTGGAGCAGCATCGTGGGAATCGCGTGTGGCAGTGGTAGAAACATGATAGTCGTCGTGGTTCAACTTCCATGGACAAGATGTTATGTCTGCTGAAACATGCATTGCATACCTCTCATTGCAAGGAACAATAGTAGAGAAAAGTTGTTCCAAAGATACCATTTTTCCGATAAAATTCTAGAGATATCATTAGTTTTTACAAATGGGATTACTCCTGCAAGGGTCAATCACAACAGGTGTTTTGTAAAAAATGCATCTTGATGTTCCCTGCAATGCACGGGCATCTTGCTAGTTATAGAGAAGCCCACACAGGCATCTTGCCGCAGGGTGTGCCACCGACCCAAACTCATTTTTTCAGACGCTTAGGTGCACCGGATGCCATGCCACGCTACAAAATGTAAAAAAAACAGCTCCAATTTTTTTAAACCTGTTATCTTCAAACCAGCCACACCCGTCCCTCACCTCATCAGAACAGCCCGAGGAATATATTTTGAGTGAAGCATGATTTATTTTTACTGATATATGTATATGAAAACTAGAGTGTTTATATTTCAAGCATCTGAACAAGTATTATTCTACTACTTTAGATCCATTGCAACGCACGGGCCGGAACATTGGTAGTAGTAGTCTCTATCTCTACTCTTATAAAAAACAGAGTTGTTGATGATGGTGTGCCTGCCATCCTGCAATATAGGTCGTCCGATTTATATCTGACGGATAGGAAGGAAACTATGGCAATTTTGCAAAAAGATACCCACACCCCTCTCCACATTTGCAAATAAGCCCTTCCCTCGTTCATACTTTTCTCCCACAAGATAAACTACTCATACAAATGCATCTTGATGTTCCGTGCAATGCAGCTAGTCTACTACTCTTATAAAACACACAGTTGGTGATGATGGTGTCCCTGCCATCCTGTAGTATAGGCCGTCCGATCTATATCTGACGGATAGGAAAAAAGTATGGCAATTCTGCGAAACGATACCCACACCCCTCTCCACATTTGCAAATAAGGCCTTCCCTCGTTCATCCTTTTCTCTCACAAGATAAACTACTCATACAAATGCATCTTCATGTTATGGGGCAACGCACAAGGATGTTTCCTTAGGGTTCTCTCCGGCGCGGTGTGGCCGTAGTTGCAAGTTGACGCCCCTTGAGATGTTGACGTTGAGGGGCACTCGAATTTTGTCCGATGAGCAGGTAAGTGATGAGTTTGATCATGTAGTAAATGCATTCTAAAGACTACTTCCGTGTCCATTTCCTAATTCTCCTGCTGCCCACTGTTTCACAGGTTAGGCTCGGTGCGAGGGGAGATTGGCTTGCATATGTACGGGAGGATACCAACATTACTTTGCACAACATTTACAATGGTGACACCGTTCCCGTAGAACCTTTGTCCAACATTGGGATCAGCCATGCAATGGGCCACTGTCTGAATTGGTACGATGGAACCACGATAAGATTGAAGAAGATAGCAATCATGGTAGCCCCAATAAGGTCGTTCACCAACCAAAATTACACTATGATCGTGGTGTTCAACATCGCGATTGCTTTCACGAACCTTGCACATGGCGTTCAAAGGTGGACCATGCTGTCTGCGGACGATTTGTTGTCGTATGAGTAAAAGACGATGTGCTCCTTTCTAATTGCATCTTCGCGGTGACAAACCAGGGGACTTGTTTCGTATGGGACACATCCTACAGTATACTCCCTCTCTTCTAGTTTATTTGTTTTGATTTTTTTGTTTTATGAGTTTCAAATTCAAATTAGAGCTCCCCATCACATGTTGAGATTGCAATGTCCATTAAATCGTTGCGTGCATGTACTAGTAAGAAACAAATCTCGAGTTTGGCATGAGTTCATGCAGTGGTAGCACCACAAGGCCTGGCGCAGGAGTTACATTTCCCTCTTGGGGCCCTCAGGACTAAGCTTCAGTGCCTTACTACACCTGCCTTTGAGTCAATAACATGTGGATCCGATAGGTGGCTGGTCCACATGTAATACTCTTGAAGGCAGATGGGCAGTGGGGCCGAGAGGGGTGAACCACAGCTCGGGGGACATGTGGTGTCATGGGTTTGAGCGGCATCATGGGAATTGCGTGTAGCTGTGGTAGAAACCTGATGCTCGCCGAATTTCAGGAGGCCGACATGTCATACACACAAAGGCAGAGGGGCGGTGTGGCCGAGAGGGGTGAGGCGCACATCGGGGTAGTGGTGTCGTGGGTTGGAGCGGCATTGTGGGAATCGTGAGTGGCAAAGGATGAAATGTGATGGTCGCTGTAGTTGAACTTCCATGGACAAGCTGTCATGTCTACGGACACATGCATTGCATACCGATCACTGGAAGGAGTAGTAGAGAAAGCTAGGCGGATAAATAGTTCCTTATAGTCAAGCAGGCCCATGCTACTACTTGTTCCAAAGACATGCACACCGTCGAAATAGTCCATCTATATCAATATACACAGAGAGAGAATATTTTTTTAACAAGAGAGGAAATAGTTCATCGATCCATAATGCCCTGCTGCTGGTGCAGCTTCTTCTTCTTCTTATTCTTCTTGTCATTTTCTATGGGAAACGGCTTCGCAACAAGCTCTATGGACCATGCAGCTATCTCGAAACTCACACGGGCATTGAGGGCAGCATAGTCTATCCGCTGGTAAGTCAAGGGATAATTCTCACATCCAGACGACCTTAATGCCAGTGTCTCATCAGCCCTATGAAGATTTGTTCCAAGCACAAAATTTTCTACATCGAATAGGGATGGTGTCGGTTTATCACAATCTTCTACAGGAATTTTTTTTGGTTTGTACGTTAGCGATGCTTGTCAAATCAAGATTGTACGGCTCCAACTTCTATTTGTCCCCTACGATGACTGCCCCACAAAAGTATATGTCCTCCCGAGACAAGAAATCATGGAGCTCACCTAGTATGGAGGGCGCGTGCGAAGATATAGCTGCTGGCACTTTTTTGTGCGTAATAAGGAGGCACTTCCTTGCGTGCGAAGATATAGCTGGTGGGCCCGACATGTCAGCGGGGGAACATTTTTTTCGCGAAATACAGAGGCCCTTCCGGTGGGTCCCAGCTGTCAGGTGGAGGAATCATTATTTTGCGCGTACAGTCCACGACCGATGGATGTCGTTCGTTGACCATGTTGACCAGGCCGCACCGGGAGCACCATGGCGGTGGACGACGGCGAGGCCTAGGAAGGGAAAGACACAGAGCAGGGGAAGACTCGGCAATGGTTGCCCACGCAGTAGGGAGTACGAGGGTTTACTGGTCCGGCTGCCGTCGCCAGAAAATAACAGGAGGTGTGGGTGAGTAGAGGAATGGCCTGGCCAGCAATGAAGTAGGGTGGGGCGGTGCGGCCTATGCGGCAACATAGCCGGCCACGGGAGGCGGGAGCAGGCAGTCCCACCGGAGCTGGTTTGGGCGGCTGGAGCAAGAAAATCAGATATTGAAGAAGCAACACGGCCGTTGGATTAACATCCAACGGTCACTGCTGCTAGAATCGTTTGTGGACTAAGTTGACAAAGCTAAAGTACATGTCAACCTAGTAGACCCACAAGTCAGCCTCCAAATCTGTCCCAAATAGCATACAGCCCGAAATTTCTAGCCAGATTCAAATTAATTTGAAATCTAAATATACCTTAATTTAAATTCAATGAAATTTTACACGCACAAAAACAATGAAATTTAAAATATCAAAATCCGAAAGAAAATAGTATTTTGGAACTAATTGCCTCTTTGCTGTATTTTTTTTATTTTACAGCCCATTTATTATTACTTATTGCCCATTTATTATTACTTATAGCCCATTTCTTATTACTTATAGCCCATTTTTTGGGCAAAATGCATCCCTCCGGCCCAGCAGGGCGTAGAAAATCAAGTAGGCCTATGTTGGTTATTCTGCAAAAAACAAAATAGCTGGCTAGCCATTTTTCAGAAAGGAAAAAAACAAAATGGGTTGGTCATGTGCTAAACATATGAAATAAAAGCCTGGGCTAGACGGGCCACTGGTCCCGCACAACCCATTTGATACCCTTCTCCGTCCCGGAAAAAGAAAATTACTGCGTGCGCTGCTGGGTCCCTACTATCATCCTCACCATGTACAGTCATCTCCTTATTCTTCTCGATTGTTGACCATGTTGACAGCACCGGAGGGCGGCGCCGCGGCGAGCGAACCAAGGCGGAGGACGGTGGTGAGGCCTCGGACGGGAATGAAAAGGAGCCGGGGAAGATCACAGCCAGCCGTGGGAGGCGGGAGCAGGCGGTCCCGCCGACACTAGTTTGGCTTTGGCGGCTCGAGGAAGAAGAGACTGAAGAAACGCGACAGACGTTGAATGTCAATCCAACGGTCAAGGTTGGCACAATCGGTTTTTGAAAAAGCGAACACCAAGTAGCATACTTTTTATATATAGGAAGAAAACTGCGAGGAAAATGCGTTTGTCTGCCGTCCTCCTCACAGGGAACGTTCGCCACATAAGTGACTAGCACCCTTGGTTTTCAACCGAGAGGTCTTGGGTTTGAGTCCGAGGAACTCTCAATTTTGTCCTCCTTCCTTCCTCGCAAAAAAAAGGGAAAGAAAATCAAAGACTTGGGAAGGCGTACAGAACAAGCTAGTGTACCGGTAAAGAGACGTTGCCAGGTTTTAGAAAAAAGAAAGACGTGCTCCTGTAGCTGGTTCGAATCCAAACCTAGACTATGACTATATATGGTGCTATGCTACTCTACAAGTGATGAAACTGACATATCCAACGTTTGCTTCTCCTCTTCTCTACTTACTCTGCCTAGCATCAGAAGCTCTGGCCACAGCAACCATATCCGCTGGCTGCTCGTCCACCTGCTCTTCAGCAGGCAACAACCAGATATGCGCCTAGTCGCCACCCGTACCATCGCCTGTGGGTCTCATCACACCCCCGCCGGCATGTGCACCGCAGCCGATTGCTCATCGCAACCCGCTGCCGTTGGTGTGGTGCCACTGCTGCAAATCACGCAGAGTCATCCGTCGTGTCACAACCACAATCCGCAACCCTGGCCGAGTCTTCTACAAATGCCCGAATCATGGGGTAATAATATGTTTAAGTGTTGTTTTGCTGCTTTCAGTTGCTGATTTTTTTAATAGTTTGGTTGATGATCTTCCAATTTGATTCATGCAGAAAAGGGAAGATTCGTGTGATTTGTATTTCTGGGAAGTTGTTGATGTGGGGGAATGCAACTACGCTGATTATTTGGTTAGCCGAGGAATCCCAATACCAGCAGGTTGGGGTGTTGGAGAAGTAACTGAAGGAACGGCAGAAGAGGAAGATGCAGAGCAGAAGGTTAAAGATGTAGTTCCTCTGATCATGGCCAAGCAACAGTTGCTGAACGGCCTTGACAGCAATGAGGATATGAAAGAGCTTGTGAAGATAATGGGCAAAATCAATGTGCTCTGTAGGATAATTGTCTCTTTATTTGCAGTGTATGTAGCACTCGTGATGTATTCAGTGGCTACGACATAAGCACTTTGCTGAAACTAGTAATGAATGAAACCTGTGTAGCAGGCTGGGTGTAGTGTTGTGAACATCTAATGATTTCTATTAACGAAAATCAGGGGGTATCCCCTTTTGCTCATATAAATAAATAAATAGCAGAGGCCCTGTCGGGTCAGCTTTGTTCTCATTTGAAGACGCCGAGCAAATTGCAGTCCAACAGCAAACTATGTCATCAAATTCAAGTTTCACAGCCAAATATGAGTACAAGTAAATAACAATGTCATCATGTTTTAGTTGCCATACAATCACCAAACACAAATCAGCATACATAACAAGTGATGTTCTCACAGCAAAATACTAAACGACATGTTCATCAGGTTTCAGTTGTCATAGCAAACACAATTTCACATAGTAGATAAAAAAACGTCTTCTGATAGGCAAATACGACAAAAGCAATGTAATCATCATCCACAGCAGCAGCGTCAACATCTTCGCCATGTGTATCAGTCTGAATCGTAATTCCCCACGGTGTCATCTTCTTCTTGGTCCTCAATGTCCTCGAACATTGGCTTCTTCTTGATCAACTCTTGTATGTCCACAGCACGATAGGCAATCTTTTCGCCAGTGTCATTGATGTGATCGTTCTCAAAGATATTAGGAACATCTGTGTTATCTTGTACATCAGGAGCAGTGTCAGCATCATCTTGTTGTGCAACTTCATTAAACGAACTCCTCTACTCAAACCTTTGCAATACTCTCCAGTCATCGTTACGTGCAAATGTGTCTTCCAAGAAAAATATCTGTGTTGCTTGATTTGCCAAAATAAAAGGCTCGTTGGTCTGGTACGCCGCCTTGACATTGATGGATTTGAAATAATCATCAGCTCTGGGTTTTGCGATCCTAGAAAACAGGTTATACCAACGACAGCACAACAGAACCACACACCGATGATCCTCAAAACTGGAGATATACTGCAACTGAACAATGTCTGTTATGTTAGCATACATTTTAGTTATCTCTTTGTCATACGTATCCATGCTCATGATGGCACTGTTTTGTGTCTTCCTGCCTTCGTCTCGTGCAAGGGTGTTGTAGCGCACATCTCCAACAACACAAGATTCATAATGTCTTACCCGAGTATCAGGACCCATTCCTAGTGAGTAAAGGGCATCATCAACTGCATGCCCATCCTCCTGCATCTTCTTAACCTATGGTTAGAAAATAGACAAGCTGATCATCTTATGTACTCAATATATTAAAAAACTGACAGTGCACTTCAAAAGCTTACATGGTTCTTGAGCCATTTCGCAAATCCTGCCATAACCAGTTTGTCAATGTTTCTTGGATTTTGCGGCAGTAACTCCTCTTTGTAGATAATGCACAACATAGTGATCACGTCAAACATCTAAATATATAAGAATGTGCTGCAAGTTTAGTAGATTACGATGTATAAGCTGCAGTACTGCACTTACTTGATATAAGGTAGTATCTCAGGACAGTTATTCAACACATACCAAACCATTTTTTCCAAATCTTTAGGTTTGTCCTCTTGTTGACTATTCCCTGTAACTCGAACAGAATAATCGAAAACATTGAGCCTGGGATTGTCTTCACCCGCCTCTTTGCTAAGTTGATCAGCTATTTCAATGTATTTTGAGCAGAATGTCAACGCTTCTGTAGCACTGTAGGCCTCTGCAATGGAACCCTCGGGTCTAGCACTGTTCCTAACATAGCCCTTGAAAGTGCCTAGCTGCCTTTCAATAGGGTACATCCAGCCATACTGTACTGGACCTCTAAGTAGTGCCTCATCAGGTAGATGAACAGCCAAATGCACCATCACATCAAAGAAGGCTGGAGGATATATCTTCTCAAGGTCACATAGTATAGTTGGTATCTTGTCTCTAAGATGCTCCAAAGCATCTATCCTGATATTTCTACTGCAGAGTTCCCTGAAGAATTGTCCTAACTCTGCAACTGCTCTGTATAAGTCAGGGCGGCCTAATCCTCTAAGGATAACAGGTAAAACCCTTTGAAGTAGGACGTGGTTGTCATGAGTTTTCAACCCTTGTACCTTGTTTCCATCTGCAATGACTCTCCTTTCAAGGTTGGAAGCAAATCCATGTGGGAATCTCACACGTGACAGGACCTCACAGAATTCTTTTTTTACCTTGTCCAAGACGTACACAGCTGGTGCCATATCCCGTGGTTTACCTTCATCTTGCACCTACAAATCCTTTCTGATACCCAGGTGTGTCAAATCAATCCTAGATTTTAAGGTATCTTTCGTCTTGCCTTCAATGTTAAGAAGTGTGCCGATAATGTTGTCACATATATTTTTCTCGACGTGCATCACATCAAGATTATGCCGCAGATCCAAATCTTTCCAATACTCCAAGTCCCACAAAGTGGACCTGCGGGTAAACAATAATCTCTCTTCTACCGTGCCACGCTTCCTTTTACCGCTACCATTACCAGGATGGTTTCCTGGTGTAATCTGCCTAACCTTCTCTAATTCCACTTGCAACTCATCGGCGGTGAGCCTCTTTGGTGCATCACGGTTTTCATGCTTTGCATTGAACACATGTCTTCGGTATTTTCTAGGGTGCGGCTTGTCCTTGGCAAGGAAACGGTGTCCAATGTAACAGATCTTGCTAAGTATTGCATATGACAGTGGATTCCTGTCACAACGAACACATGTATTGTAACCATGTGTCGTTCGCCCTGACATAGTGCCCAAAGCCGGATAATCATGGATGCACCAAATTACAACAACACGCGGAAAGAAATCAGCTGGTGGGCTGCTATATAGGTCTCGAGTGAGAACACCCTTCCATAGCTGTTGAAGTTCCTCCACAAGAGGCTCCATGAACAAATCAAAATCCTTTCCAGGACTTTTTGGTCCTGGGATGAGCAAGGCCATCATGTAGTTTGATTCTTTGGTGCAGACATTTGGAGGCATGTTGTAAGGGATAACAAGCACTAGCCACATGCTATATGTGGCGCTCTGGTGGCCAAATGGGTTAAATCCATCTGAAGCTAAGCCAAGTCTAATGTTTCTCGGGTCAGCAGCAAACTCTTTGTGTTTATCATTGAAGCTTTTCCACTCATTACCATGAGATGGATGGCTCATTACATTATGATCTCTGTACTCCTGGTTCCTAGAATGCCACAATACATCCTCTCTTGTTTCAGCATCATGAAACAACCTCTGCAATCTTGGTGTAATTGGAAAATGTCTCAGAACATTATGAGGAACCCTCTTCATAGCATCGCCATCTTTCCATCTTGATGATTTGCATTTCGGGCATTCACTTAAGTTGGCACAATCCTTCCGGAATAGAACACAATTATTCTTACAAACATGGATCATATCATATCCAATTCCAACTGCACGAAGGAAATTCTTCATTTTACTGCAGGTGTGTGGCAGCTCGGACACATCTGGAAAAGATTTGCGGAAAGCAGCCAACATCGCATCGAATGATTTGTTGGTCATCCGCTCAGATGCCTTCACCTGAGGAAAGGTGACCATAGCTGAGAATACTGATAGCTTATTTCCTAGGGTGACAGCAGTGTTGCATTGTTCCAACATGTGGGCCCACCGTTTTTCTTCTGCAGGTGAAAGTTCACGGAATGCACGAGCATTTTGTAGAATTGATTCAATGTTGGTCAAACTCACTGGCTCCGCCACCACCACCTCCTCCTCCTCTTCCACCTGAGCATCAGGAAGATCAAGATGGTGATCTGCTGCTTCCACGTAGTCAATAACATTGACGTTCACAACTTCACCATGATGAACCCACCTAGTATATGTGACAGACATCCCAACACAAGTGTAGATGATTTTGCACAGTTGACTGGGGTCTTGTAACTGAATTCATACAATTGCTGCACGGGCAGAGCACATCTGATTTCGGACCACCGTACTCAGCTCTAATAAAGTTCATGAAGTTTTCAACCCCCTCGACATATGCAGCGTACGCTGCTGATCATCAGGATTGGCGTGACACTTCCAGGTTGGCCGCCGTTGACCGCTATCATCTAGGTATGCCTCTATTAACCCATACAAATGAGTGGTAACCCTTTCAAATCTTACAAAAAATTTAAATATTAGGAGGCCTAGGTACGGTGGATTGGAACCCGTTTACAAATCTTATGGGCATTCATCCTAATGTCACCCAGTTTGACTTCCACATCTTCAGAATTCTTTGCCTATGATTGTAGTCCATATCTGCACATAACTGAAACCCAGTTTACATCTCATAAATACCAGGAATTGTATTTTCATGTTTTTGGATCATCTAAAAAATAGCACTCACCTTTGCAGTTTTGCAGGTGGTGAGTCATCTCGGTGGCAACAGTTTTCAGTTATGCAGCTCACAACTTCATCACAATGCTCCATCTGCACATAACTGACACCAAGTTTACATACAAACAACAGAAGCAAATTTGAGTACACATGAAGTATGATCAACGATTCCGCAAAGATATTATTTCCTGTGTAGTGTTCAAACGATCAGAATGTAATACCATGATCTGTATTTGTAGGTTTTTGGATCATCTAAAAAATAGGACTCACCTTTGCAGTTTTGTAGGTGGTGAGTCATCTTGGTGGCAACAGTTTTCAGTTATGCATCTCACAACTTCATCACAATGCTCCACCTGCACATAACTGACACCAAGTTTACATACAAACAGCAGAAGCATATTTGAATTTGCATGTACATACAAACACTCAGTTTACGAGTTTGCAGGTGGTGATTAACCTCAGTGCCGGGATCATCAGAAGCAGAGAAGCAGCAAGTGACAACAAATCCCAATTTGCAGCTCACAACAACAACACAAGTAAGAGGTAGTTAGAGTTCACAAAGAAATTTATTGCATCTTCAATATGTGTAATCCTGCAAACTGATTGCAGAAGAAAATAATCATAACTTATAAGCCGAGTTTATGCCACTTACACCAGGAGCAAAATTTGTATTTGCATAAACATCAGTAGCACAGTACGACAACTCAGTGTTCAAACATCAGGAGCATAACACACTCTAAGGATGGAAACTGAGTGTCACAACTAAGTGCATCCTTTTAGGCGGGTAACATATTATGAACAGCAGTAGCATAGTACGACAACCCAATATTCAAATATCAGGAGCATAACACACACTAAGGCTGGCAACTGAGTGACACAGCTAAGTGCATCCTTTAAGGCGGGAAACATATTATGAACATCAGTAGCACACTACGACAACCCAGTATTCAAACATCAGGAGCATAACACACACTAATGCTGGCAACTGAGTGACACAACTAAGTGCATCCTTTAAGGCGGGAAACATATTATGGAAGCAAAATAATGACAAGATAATAGTTGAATTTGTTCCATATAGTCCCAGGTTTAACTGAATTTTCAGTTTTTTGTATCATGACATAAGTGACACTCACTTTAGGAGTTATCAAGTAGTGATTTACCTCTGTGCCTTAGTCATCTGAAGAAGCAACTGACAATGCTTTTTTATTTTGCAACTCACAACAACATCACCAGCAATAAGTGACAAAAACAATAGAAAGTTAGCACACTTATTGAAATATTGAGTTCATTTTCAAGTACTGATAAGTAAAAAGAAACTGACTCCATTCTGATGTATATACCATTTATAAGAAATTGAATGCATACGACATTCCTTGATTAGACACAAATAATTAATAAGAAACTGTCTGCATTTTCATTATGTATATAGCTGGAAATATATGTATTGAAACAGCCTTAAATATAGAATGACAGTTGCTGCTTCTGATTGTTGACAGGAAGTATTCCCACTATGTAAAACAGTTTGAAATGACCAGGATTTGAATCATAAGAATAATATAACTGTGTAAATCAAGATTACTACTTATCTGAGTTTGTGCCAATTCATATTTCACATTAGTAAAATGTCATTCAATGTTAGTGTGCTGCCCTTACGGAGGTGCGTATGGGTAATTCAAAAAGCAAGCCAGTTGAACACCTACCAGAAGTTGACGTTACTACCGGTATGCTGCAATTCTATCATAAAGTGAAAATCATGGGTTCTATTATATTGACAAGCTATATGCTCAATGTTTTGCAGTCCTTTCAAGCTATGGTTCCACGTATGATGCTTGTCTCAATATTGTTCATTTTGTTTCCTCATACTTTGTCACCTGTGTCATTGGCCTTTTAATAATCCTGGTTACAACTCTACAGAATTCCCGAACCCGGTTGTAGAGCATAATGAAGCTCCATTGTCGGCCCCGAGTATACTAACAACACAATGTTGCACAGATGAAAATGGTACTTACTCATCCGCATTATGATGCCAAGAATGTTAGCTCCATATATTTTCTCCTAAATAACATTGTGTTGATTTTCCTACTTGTAACAACTCTACAGTTGGATCATTATCGCAACTGGTTGGGGATCAGCATGATGCTTCGTTGTTGTCTTCGAGTAATCCAATTCTCGATTCTGGCATTTCAGTTGCACTAACTTATATTCAAGTGTGTTCACCTTCATTTACATATTACCCTAGTTTTTTTATTGGTAAGCTGTAGGCTGTGAACCTTCAAATGATGCATTAGATGGGGCGACAGTGGTAAAAGGTATTCACATGCATGCTTATCCACACTCCATACTGACGTGTTCGGTAGTGGCTCATCATACAACATATGTGTTTTTTGCACTATGGGTTTAGTAGTTATTAATTTTGACATGATGCAAACTACATCAATTGCATAGACAACGCTGAGACAACAAAGGAGCAGTTCAACGCACAAAGGCGTGGTGCCAATCGGAAAAAAAAAGGACCAGGATACTGTGTTGTTGCAAGAGGTTCATCAGCCCTCCTTGACAAATTCTGGTGAGTTGTTTAACATGAGTATGCTGACTAAAATTTGCATCATACAAGTTTTCAGACTGTTTCCTCGTATGTGGTATGAATGTGATATAAGTGAGTTGTCAAACTAACCTTAATAGATTAGTGGGGCTTATTTTATTCACTAACTACCATACAATTGATTCATCTTGTAGATCATAGGGAACTTAACAACACGTGGAGGCGAGCATCTTATTGCATTAGCAAGACAGAGATTTTGAAAAAACAACAAAACGATGTGCACATCGTTCAACGTCGTACCCTAGGTGATATCACGAAAATTCATCAACCTACTAATGCGATAGCAGGTACATCAGGTACTCATGGTATATCTAAGAGCAAGGTCAGCGTCCCGTTGATATATGAAGTAAGAATACTTACCACGCATGTTGAATTAGATGAGTTGATTGAGACCAAAGAGAATCCGCAAAGAACGGAAGAAGATTGCAAAAGAGACCATAGAGACGCCCTGAGGAGAGCTTCTTATCGGCGGAAAAAGGATCGGGATCTGCAAGAAGAGAATTTCCGGGCCCTTAATTTATCTGGTAAGATTTAAATCTTCTAACCAATATTAAGAGTACCAGAAAATTAAGGTCTTAACCATTAAGTTCTGAGTATGTATTATTAACATTTATTTACCAGATAACCCAACTAGCTCCGACTATACAACGTTGTCAAATAATGAAACAGTTTTTACTGCTACAACTACGGTCACATCTGGTATTGTTTATGACAATACTTTTAAAGGTAAACAACTTGAGCATGAGATGTCATCAAGTGAGGTCAGATTATGTGTTGCTCTCTAGATTTATACTATGCCATGAATGATAGCAGACGTTCACTTCAATGTTCTTGAAGAAACCAGTCAATTAACCGAGGAAGAGCGCAAGAGAGATCATAGAAATGCACTGAGAAGAGCTTCTTATCGGAGGAAAAAGGATCAGCTGAAAGCAGATGAAAATAAAGACCCACTATCTACATCAGGTAAAACAATGCCTTTAGTTTATTGTTGAAGTAATCATTTTTTTCCTCATACCTGCATATTCTTTTAGAGAATACTAGGCACGCAGCATACCGTCCAATGCTTGATCTTAATGCACATGATTTATATTTGAGTAGCAACAAAAAGTGGTAATATTCATTATCCACTACATCAGATTGTTCTAATGACGTTTTCACAACGTTTTTCCTAAAGCCAACACTGATGGCACAAGCTATACAGACGTTGCACACAATGAAGCAGCATTACCCCCTTCATCATTAGGAGCGTCTGTTGTTACCCATGAAAATGACCGAGCTAAGAGGGAGCAGAGAAACTCACGTAGCCGAACATGTTATCAGAATAAAAAGGGTGAACTAACGGTTGATGATAGAGAAGGAATGAATGAAAAGATTTGAGCCAAGCATGTGCAACGCCACAAAAGCATGTCGGTTATTGACAAGGGCCAGTCAAGTGCTCAAAGGAAGGCTAGATATGCTAAAATGAAAAACACCCCATGCAAAGAATCCCTTGCACTCCCATGTCCAAACCTAGCAAACTCAACCTCTGTGTCGGTGTCAAAACCAGTGGATCTCGGGTAGGGGGTCCCGAACTATGCGTCTAGGCGGATGGTAACAGGAGACAAGGGACACGATGTTTTTACCAGGTTCGGGCCCTCTCGATGGAGGTAAAACCCTACTCCTACTTGATTGATATTGATGATATGGGTAGTACAAGAGTGGATCTACCACGAGATCAAGGAGGCTAAACCCTAGAAGCTAGCCTATGGTATGATTGTTGTAATGGTTGTTCGTCCTATGGACTACAACCCTCCGGCTTATATAGACACCAGAGAGGGCTAGGATTACACAGAGTCGGTTACAATGGTAGGAGATCTACATATCCGTATTTCCAAGCTTGCCTTCCACGCCAAGGAAAGTCCCATCCGGACACGGGACGAAGTCTTCAATCTTGTATCTTCATAGTCTTGGAGTCCGGCCGACAATGATAGTCCGGCTATCCGGACACCCCCTAGTCCAGGACTCCCTCAGTAGCCCCCGAACCAGGCTTCAATGACGACGAGTCCGGCGCGTATATTGTCTTCGGCGTTGCAAGGCGGGTTCTCCTCCAAATTCCATGTGTTTGCCGAATAGTGTCCGACTTCCTTGCAAATGTTGCGCTCCTTGGCTCCCACACCCAATAATGGCCCTCTTCTATGTGTCGCACGAATGCGAAAGGCCAGGGTATTTTTATATTTTACCCCCTAGCTGTGCCAATAATCTGCCTATAAGAGAGGCAAGAATCCAGATCCAAATTACACCATCTTCCTTTTGCGAGTACTCATCGGAGCGCTTCTGACCAAAAATCCATTCCATCATGGACCGTCGACGCAGCTCCTCCTCTCGCGCTCCCAGCCCTCAGCCAGGAGATTGGAGGAGATGTTCAGTTCCGCACAACGAGCTGGTGACGCTCCAGCGGAGGGATACCTTCCTCCGGCCTTCATGGTCCCGGTTCGTGCCGGGCTGGCCACCTACAAAGGTGGAAAGCAAGAAGAGGCCACCCCTAGTCCCTCCAAAGGGGAGCGGGTGTGCTTCGTCCCTTATCTAATAAGGGGGCTCGGGTTTCCCATACATTTGTTTCTCTGGGGGCTTCTGGAGTTCTACGGACTCCAGCTTCATCACCTCACTCCCGCCTCTATTCTGCACATCGCGGGTTTCGTAGCTCTTTGCGAGCTGTTCCTGGGCATCGAGCCCCATTTTGCGCTGTGGAAGAGACTATTTTGCCTCGTACCCCGTTCTCACGAGGGGTCAATATATCAAGTGGGCGGAGCCGAAATATGGCGCATCGCCGGGACCGGATATCTATCCGGAACCCCAAAGAAGGCGTCCGAAGACTGGCCCTCGGAATGGTTTTATGTGGAAGATGCTCCACTGCCGAACCCAGTTTGGATCGGCCTCCCGGAGTTCAGCAAGGCTCCCCTGAAGAAACGCCTAAGTTGGTGCCCGCGGAGCCCTCAACAGGAGGAAGACAGGAGCGTCCATTATTTGATGGGCCGGATAAGGCTGCCGGCCCATTCCGGATTGACCATGATTGGAGTCATGGCAACATGCGTCATGCAAGGGGTGCAACCGCTCCAATATAGGGGCCACCCCATGTGGGATTTCAACGGGGATAATGACGCCACCCGTCATGGCCGTAAGGGGCCGGGATCGGCCGCGGATCTGGTGAAGATCCTGTCCGGCCTGTACAAGGGGGAGAAGGAGGACTTCCTCCAGACGAGCCCATTGAATGGGTTCTCCATGAATAACCCTCGGAGCTGGGTAAGCGGACGCTTATTCATCCGACCCGTGCTTTCAACGTTAAGTGCCTTATTTTATGATTTTGACGCAGGAACTGCGTCGGGATGTGGAGGGCATACACAGTCCGGCTCCACAACCCGAGGACCCGGGAAGATCCCTTGACCCGGCCTCCGAAGAGGATCCGGACATAAAGGTGGAGCTAATTGACGGGGTGTTCCACCAACTCAGCATGGACAATGCTCTAGTCGCCATTACGGCTGAGTACCCCAGTCTATCTCCGGCTTCCCAGGTAATTATGACCGGAGTCCTGACACCATTACTTCATCCTTGCGTATTTCTGACCACCGTATACAACGGTGTCTTGCAGGAGGTGCCTTCAAGGCGGGAAGCCGAACCCGCGGCGGCTGACCAACAAGGGTCAGTCCGGCCCCGCAGGCGGAAGAGGGGTGCGGTGCGAATTGAAACGTCACCGCAATGGTATAGCTCGCGACCGTTGTTTAGGAAAAAGATTCCCAGGAGGTGTATTAATGCTCATGACCTTTTCAGGAGAAAGAACGCTCGCCGGACTGTGCCCGGAGAGGTTGCCAACCAAGCCTCCGCCAACCAGGCTCCAACACCTGGTCCGGAGGGGGAGGCGAGTGCAAGGCAAGAGCCGGGTACTCCTCCAACGGAGGATGCCGACAGGCTGTCCGCCACCAGGTCTGAGGTGGAGAGCGCCATGAATCATAGGCGTCGCCGAACAGTCCTGCGTGACACATGTTTCTCCCCAGAGGCGTTGAATGCCTTTAACGCAGGAGACGCGCACCTCCGTGCCGCTCAAGATGGTTTAACCAGAGCCACGTAGCAGTATGTAAAAGACATACGGGTGAGGGATTATGATAGTTGTATATGCCAGTAGCCCCCGAGACTTAAAGTAGTTAAAATAACTGATTTAAGGATCATTTAATGTGCAGGATCTTACGGAGAAGAATACCCAATTATCCTAGGAGCTACAAGAGTGCAAGGCCCAACTTGAGGCCGCACTAGCTGCCGCAGGAGGAGACACAGAGACCCCCTCCGGTAACACATTATTTTTTAAAAAAGATAAGCGGTGTGCGGCGTGCGTATAAGTTTGACAATGATATTGTAGATGTTGCCGGACTGGATCCGGACAAGCAACAGCTACTGCGCCAGCTGAAGGCCGGCGAGAGGGTGTTTATGAACGTGCAGCAGGAGAGGAACAAGCTCCAAGACGCCCACACCCAGCTTGGAGAAGAGCTAAAAGGTGTTCGGGGGCCGAGCTGTCTGGCTCAGTGAAGGAGAATCAGCGGCTTCGTCGCGGCATCTATAGTAAGTGCTTGAGCAAACTCTTTTGAAAAGAAGAGTTCGGCGAGGAAGTCGATTGACAGAAATATGTCTGTAGCTGTGCTCACAGGTCGCCCTGCGGAGGAAATGCCCGGTTCAATAGGTGACCAACTTCCCGAGCTGGTGCAACTGCTCGAGCGTGTTCGGCAGGCGATGAGTGGCATCGTCCAGGCCTTATGGCTGTCTGTCTCCCTACCCGAGGGCCTTGGAGATCTTGCGGAGAAGCTTCAGGGAGCACGGTAGCGCTTCTGTTTATGGAAGATATCGGCCTACCGTCAAAGTGCCAGGGAGGCCTGGGACATGGTGAAGACGCGGTACAAGAAGGCGGATCCAAACCACATGGCCGAGGTCGGACCTGTGGGGCCCGATGGGAAGGAGATCCCTGTGAGCTTAGTGTACGGCCAAGTAGAATTGGCCGCTAAGTATTCCCAACGGGACTATAAATTAGACAGCCTGTTAGACGGGATTGAGGAGGAGTACAGTCTGTCAATTTGACGATGTATTTGAAATGACATGTAAAATGCCTTCTTGCCGGATTGTAGATCGTTTGTCTTTGCCGACCTTTTCGCTTCAACCTCGGGACCCTAGAGTCCGGAGTGTGTCCGAATACCTTCTCGTTTATGAAAAAACTGGGGCATGCATGGAGACCAGGCGTAGGGGTCATTAGTGCTTTATCAAACATGTGCCCAACTAGTTATGTTATATTACATGGTTAGTAAGAAACATCTTCCAGGGAGAATAGTTCCGTTAAGGGTTCCTTTCCCTGGGAGGCATGCCCTAAAGTGCATGTCTGGACTGCGAAAAGAGCAGGAAAACATCTCGGGGCAGATAAATAAATAGGTAAAAAAATCATCTTTCAAGTCACCGACCGAATATTCCCTTAAGAACGCTAGCTTTCGGCTTCACCCAGTCTGAGGTACACATCCGGCTGATCGGCAGTAACAATCGCAGAGGTGCTCCTTTTACCTCCTAGCCGAACAATCGGAAACGTAGGGGTAAGCACAGGAGCCAGGCAACCCAGCTTGGCCAAAACTTAAGTCATATCGATGCATATAATGGTGAATAAAAGGTACATGTGGATGTTTCACACATGTGTTGGGCATGAAGCCCGTATAAGTAAGCTTCTGTTAAAGAAGCCCCCAGGTATAATGAGTGCGGGTAGCACATCAAGTGTGTGCAAACAATGCACGAATCGGCTCTCAGGGGCTTTATGAAAAAAGTGGGATAAAAGAGAGACAAAAGGCAACTGAAGTATAAAATGTGGATGGGGGAAGGAGACGAACTCTGAGTCCGGCGCTAGGCGTAGAATCTTCGGAGGCGGGTTGCGTTCCATGGGTTTGGCTCGACTCGGTTGTCCGATGCGTTTCGCGACGGTATGCTCCGCCGGTCAGGACTTGGTCAATGATGAAGGGACCTTCCCATTTGGGCTTTAGTTTGTCCTTTTTCTTGTCCGGCAGGCGTAGAACTAGTTCGCCAACATTGTAAGTTTTAGCCCGTACTTCTCTGCTTTGATATCTTCGAGCCTGCTGCTGATAGAATGCGGAACGAGCCTTTGCCACGTCGCGCTCCTCCTCTAATGCATCCAAGTTGTCCTGCCGATCCAACTCGGCTTCTCTTTCTTCGTACATGCGCACTCGAGGTGAGTCATGAATTATGTCGCAAGGCAAAACTGCCTCTGCGCCATATACCATAAAGAATGGTGTGAATCCGGTAGTACAGTTTGGCGTGGTCCGCAGTCCCCAGAGTACGGAGTCGAGCTCCTCTACCCAGTGCGTGTTAGATTCCGTAAGGGACCGCACTAGTCTGGAATTAATGCCGCTCATTATTACACCATTTGCTCGCTCAACTTGACCGTTGGTTTGAGGATGATAGACTAAAGCGTAGTCGAGCATAATGCCCATATTTTTGCACCAGAGTTTAACCTCATCGGCCGTGAAGTTCGTGCCGTTATCGGTGATGATGCTGTGGAGGACGCCATAACGGTGTACTACCCCGGATATGAAGTCTATCACTGGTCCGGATTCGGCCGTTTTAACTGGCTTGGCCTCTATCCATTTGGTGAATTTGTCCACCATGACCAATAGGAACTTTTGCTTGTGGATTGCCCCTTTAAGGGGTCCAACCATGTCAAGCACCCAGACCGCGAACGGCCAGGTGATGGGTATAGTTTTGAGGGCGGTGGGTGGCATGTGGCTCTGATTAGCAAAGAGCTGACAACCGACGCATCGTTGGACTAAGTCCTGAGCATCTTCCCGGGCCATCGGCCAATAAAATCCTGTACGGAAGGCCTTGCCTACGAGGGCCCGGGCTGCAGCGTGGTGTCCGCCTAGTCCGGCGTGAATTTAAGCCAGAAGGTTTCGCCCTTCCTCTTCGGAGATGCACCTTTGAAGGACTCCGGTTGTGCTTTTCTTATAAAGTTCTCCCTCATGGACCTTGTAGGCTTTAGATCGCCGAACTATGCAGCGGGCCTCATTTTGGTCTTCAGGAAGTTCCTGCCTAATTAAGTAGGCTAGGAATGGTTCTGTCCACGGGGAAATTTCCGCCATTATTTCATGGGCTGAAGGTGTTATTTCATTGGCTGAACCGCCGATTATGTCAGATTGTTCTGTGTTGGGTGGTACGGTTGCTTCCGGGTTATTATTTCCGGACTCCTCTTCCCACAGTACGGATGGCTTAAAGAGCCGCTCCAGGAAGATGTTTGGAGGGACGGCGTCGCGTTTTGCGCCGATGTGTGCCAACACGTCGGCTACTTGGTTATTATCCCGGGCTACGTGGTGGAATTCGAGTCCTTCGAACCGAGCTGACATTTTTCGGACAGCGTTACGATAGGCCGCCATTTTCGGATCCTTGGCATCAAAGTCTCCATTTACTTGGGATATTGCAAGGTTTGAATCCCCGCACACCTCTAGGCGTTGAATACCCATGGAGATTGCCATCCGGAGACCATGTAGATGGGCCTGATATTCGGCTGCATTGTTGGAGTCCGTGTACATTATCTGAAGTACGTATTGGACTGTGTCTCCAGTTGGGGACATCAATACGACGCCAGCCTCCAAGACGACCAACATTTTGGAGCCATCGAAATGCGTAATCCAATTGGAGTATGCACCATACTCTTTAGGGAGTTCGGCTTCAGTCCATTCAGCGACGAAGTCAGCCAAGACTTGCGACTTTATAGCTCGCCGAGGTTTATAAATTATGTCGAATGGTAAGAGCTCAATGGACCATTTTGCAATCCTGCCCGTCGCGTCGTGGTTGTTTATAATGTCGTTGAGGGGTACTTCGGAGGCCACTGTTATCGAACACTCTTGAAAGTAGTGTCACAACTTCCGGGATGCCATAAACACCACGTACGCTATCTTTTGATAATGCGGGTACCGGGACTTGCATGGAGTTAAGACAGTGGATACGTAGTACACTGGCTTTTGAAGAGGGAATTTGTGTCCTTCTGTTTCTCGTTCGACGACGAGGACCGCGCTGACAACATGATGTGTTGCCGCGATATATAATAACATTGGTTTGCCCAGGTTAGGCGCGGCCAGGACCGGATTTGTTGCTAGTATGGCCTTTATTTCTTCGAGTCCGGCCGTGGCGGCATCCGTCCACTCGAAGTGTTTGGTGCGCCTGAGGAGGCGATAGAGGGGCAAAGCCTTTTCTCCTAAATGGGAGATGAAGCGGCTTAGAGCTGCCACGCATCCAGTCAATTTTTGTATTTTTTGAGGTCTTTTGGAATATCCAGCTGTGACAGAGCTCGGATCTTGGCTGGGTTTGCTTCAATTCCTCTACCGGATACAATGAAGCCTAGGAGCTTTCCGGCTGGTACGCTGAAAACGCATTTTTCCGGGTTCAGCTTTATGTCATATACTCGGAGGTTATCGAATGTGAGCCTCAAATCGTATACTAGAGTTTCGACGTGTTTGGTCTTGACGACCACGTCGTCTACGTATGCCTCTACTGTTTTGCCGATCTGGGTAGCCAGAAATGTCTGAATCATGCGCTGATATGTTGCACCGGCGTTTTTGAGTCCGAAGGGCATCGTGTTGAAGCAGAATGGTCCATATGGAGTAATGAATGTCGTTGCGGCTTGGTCCGCCTCCGCCATCTTGATTTGATGGTAGCCGGAGTATGCGTCGAGGAAGCACAATGAATCGTGCCCTGCAGTAGCATCGATTATTTGATCGATGCGGGGAAGGGGGAAAGGATCCTTTGGACAAGCCTTATTGAGGTCTTTAAAATCGACACATAGGCGCCAAGATTTGTCCTTCTTTGGTACCATTACCAGGTTTGCTAGCTAGTCCGGATGTTTGATGTCTCTGATGAATCCGGCTTCCAATAGTTTGGCTAGCTCCTCTCCCATTGCCTGTCTTTTGGGTTCGGAAAATCGCTGAAGAGCCTGTTTGACTGGCTTGAATCCTTTTAGGATGTTTAGGCTGTGTTCTGCCAATCTGCGTGGGATTCCTGGCATATCTGAAGGGTGCCAGGCGAAGATGTCCCTATTCTCCCGAAGGAATTCTCGCAGTGCGGCGTCTACATCAGGGTTTAACTGTGCCCCAATGGAGGCCGTCTTTGTTGGGTCCGTTGGATGGACTTGCAATTTGACTATTTCGTCCGCTGGTTTAAAAGAGGTGGACTTGGACCTCTTATCGAGTATCACATCATCCCTGTTCACCGTGGAGCGCAGCGCCGTGAGCTCCTCTGCCGCTAAAGCTTCGGATAGTGCCTCTAGGGCTAGTGCAGCTGTCTTGTTTTCGGCGCGGAGTGCTGTGTCCGGATCACTGACAAGAGTGATTATTCCACTGGGCCCGGGCATCTTAAGCTTCATGTACCCGTAATGGGGTATGGCTTGAAAAATTGTGAATGCCTCTCATCCTAATATAGCGTGATATCCGCTGCTGAACGGGGCCACTTGGAACGTGACCTCCTCGGACCTGTAATTGTCCGGCGAGCCGAACACCACATCAAGTGTGATTTTTCCTATGCAGCGTACTTCCCGGCTAGGGATTATTCCTCTAAAGGTTGTACTGCTTCGCTCAATGCGGCTCCAGTCTATTTCCATTTTTTGAAGGGTTTCCTCGTAGATGAGGATTAATCCCCTGCCGCCATCCATGAGTACCTTAGTAAGACAAAAGCTGTCCACTATTGGACTGAGGACCAATGCGGCTGGTGCTCGGGCTGTTCGGAATTTAGGTTCGTCGCTGGCGTTGAAGGTGATGGCCGTGTCGCTCCATGGATTTTTTGTTGCTACTTTGTAGACTTCGGTGAGGCTGCGGATTGTTCGTTTCTGCATATTATTTGATGCGAAAGTCTCGAAGACTGCTGACACCATACTGGCACAGTTGGAGCGGTTCTCCGGGGCTAGAAGCTCTTTGCCACTTTTGGCCACCTGCCGCAGTATCCAACATGCTCGAAGGCTATCTGTGGGAGTGGTGCCCTCTGTACTGTGAATTTTACAGGGTCCACTAAGCCATCCCTCCAGTACGGTTCCGTGCCCTTTATGGGGTTTTTGCTTTTTGGTTTTTGTACCTGGTGCCTGAGCATGATGCACCCTTTTGTTTCGGACTAGGGTTGTATTCTGAGCCGGATTGTCCCAAAACTTAGTTTTGGTTTTATGGAAACTCTCCATCGCACATTACTTTCGTACTATGGACGCCAGGTCGGCGAAGCGTGTAATTTCACGACGACTTACGGCATTCAAGATTCCCTTGTTCGTGCAATTATTGCAGAAAATTGAAACTGCGTTTTCCTCACGGCAGTCTTTTATCCTGTCCATAACCAGGAGGAATCTGGCCCAGTAATGATGTACTGTTTCAGCGGGCTCTTGCCGGATTTGAGATTGATCGCATATGTTTGGGTGGGTGGGTGGAATTGAGTCCGGAACCCTACCGATCTCGAGGCTCAAAGGCCGAAAAGTTTCCGAATTTGGAAGCTTGGATTGCTAGACGTTGTCCAACGAGTCTAGTCCGATGCCTGACTTTAGGTTCAGTGCTAGATCGACGTCCGTCCCTCCGCGGACATCCGGCATGGAGGGTTCGGGAGTCCGGACATAATTGGTTTTTAATACAGGAGAAGAGCCGCCGCTTTGTTCCTCTACCACCGCAACGTGGTGGGTAACCTGGGGAGAGTTAATCTCTCTCAGATCGGTTTTAAGCCCAATCTGATTGTAGTCTATGGCGACTCCCAGGGTGGCGAAGCGATCCAAGAGCTCGTTTACGGACGAGAGCTCTATTGGATCCAGCTGCTCGGCGAATTCCCAGTTGACGTGAAAATTGCTTTTGATGACCCGAGAGGTCATCGTCGAAGCGGTGGCCGAACAGGCGGTCATGAGAAAACCACCTAGCCGGATAGTTTGGCCGGCGGCCAAGGCTCCTTTGGCGATGATGCCGTCTCTAAAGACGGGAAGAGGCATCCTTCCTGATCGTGATGACACAGAGGAACTCTCAATGAAAGCACCAATGTCGGTGTCAAAACCGGCGGATCTCGGGTAGGGGGTCCCGAACTATGCGTCTAGGCGGATGGTAATAGGAGACAAGGGACACGATGTTTTTACCCAGGTTCAGGCCCTCTTGATGGAGGTAAAACCCTACTCCTGCTTGATTGATATTGATGATATGGGTAGTACAAGAGTGGATCTACCACGAGATCAAGGAGGCTAAACCCTAGAAGCTAGCCTATGGTATGATTGTTGTAATGGTTGTTCGTCCTATGGACTAAAACCCTCCAGTTTATATAGACACCGGAGAGGTCTAGGGTTACACAGAGTCGGTTACAATGTTAGGAGATCTACATATCCGTATTTCCAAGCTTGCCTTCCACGCCAAGGAAAGTCCCATCCGGACACGGGATGAAGTCTTCAATCTTGTATCTTCATAGTCTTGGAGTCCGGCCGATGATGATAGTCCGGCTATCCGGACACCCCCTAGTCCAGGACTCCCTCACTCTGAATCTCCCGCATCCAGCTGCCGTGCAATACCCCTCGGATGGGGCGCCGAAGATGATTCATCAGATGGCGACCATCCGCCGGTCGTGCCAAATTACGGTGTTGTCACCAATGGTATGGAAAATGATTTTGTCTGGTTCTTATTCTAATTCTCAGCAAGTTTGTTCTGGCATCATGTTGTCTATTGACACATTCGCGACATCTATAATGCAGATGACAACGATGTGTTCCGAGACCCCATCATGGGCGATGAACAGACACCATCCGACTTGATGGATGAGGAGTACTACATGTTTTGCGACCAAGGTATGGTTTAATCGGAACTTCAACGTCGTTGAGCTTAATTGCAATTATAGTTAATTGTGATTACTGTTTTGACAATCCTGCCTCAACAAATGCCTGTAGGATCCGATAATGACACAATTGAGGATGTTGATGAAACAAGCATGTCGTCTGCTATACCTAGCGATGTTGATCCATTAGACATTGTGTACACAAACATCCCAGACAGCACTCACATCCTGAAACTAGACGCAAACTGCAAACACTGCAATGCCAAAAAGTTTGTGTCTGAGACTGATGGGTTCTGCTGTCGCAATGGACAGATCGAACTTAAACAACCGGAACCAGTCCCAGAGCTGATGAGACTATGGTACAGCATGGATGCATATTCTAGACATTTTCGGGAGAACATACGGTTCTTCAATGGGCATTTCGCCTTCACAACCCTTGGCGTCAGCCTTGATGAGAACTACACAAACATGAAGTCCAGGGTGTACACATTCCGGGCACACAGCACCATCTACCACAATGTGCACTCGTTCGGGCCTAGCTCCCGTCCAGAACATCTGCAGTTATACTTCTATGATGACGACCCAACCATTACTCATCGTAAGGCGGCCACCAAGCAGTTAGACCAGGATGTCGTCAAGAAGTTAGTAGACATACTGAAAGAAAACCCATACTCACAGCAATTTAGGAGTTTGGGTGCACACAAGGACAACCTCGATGATTATAGGATAGACTTAAACACCGATAAGAGGCTTGACCAAAGAAGATATAATAGACCGTTGTCATCTGAGGTCGCTGCAATTTGGGTTGAGGGCAGCGACCTAGCAAAAAGGTTTGACCGGAGGATAAAACTTTGTGGTAACAACAACGAAAGGCACAGTATTCATGTGACCTCCAGGGCATATGACCCGTTGTCTTATCCCCTATTTTATCCAAGGAGGGAACTAGGTTGGCATCCGAAGCTACCTAAACGTGATGTTCCTTGGGAGGTTGTACTACATCCCCAACTGGGCCATGATGATGATGAGGATGCAGGTATGCCGTAGGCAACAAGTATTGTTACAAATAATATAATTTAACTTGAATAATTCCTCATTTTGATTGTACTTGATCACACGCAGAGGGGAATAGCAGGTTGTGCATCTCTGTAAGAGACTATTGCTGTTACATGCTTCAGACATGGCCTGCGATCTTCAATCCCATACTCTGTGGAGCACGCCTGCTGCAGCAATGGGCGGTAGACATGTATGTCAAGATTGAGAGTTGTCGGTTGAGGTGGTTCAGGAAGAACTAGATGCAGATTCGGGCCGACTTGTATAAAGGAGTTGTTGATGTGATCACATCAGGTGAGACGCGAGCAAGCACTGTTGGGACAAGGATAGTGCTCCCTGGAACATACCCAGGTGGTGATCGCGATATGAAGAAGAGGCATATGGATGCCATGGCAATTGTCCACACATACGGGAAGCCAGACATCTTCTTGACCATGACTTGCAATCCAAAATGGGAAGAGATAATTAATGAGTTGCTGCCTGGTCAGACTGCGTAGGACCGACCTGATATTGTGGCTCACATGTTCTATGGCGAACTAGAGGCTATGAAGGACATGTTGTTCAAGAAGCAGATCCTGGGTGTTGTTGTCGCTTATGTATACGTAGTCGAGTTCCAAAAAAGGGGCCTTCCCCATGCACATTTTTGTTGATCATGGACTCAGCATATAAGCTTATCATCCCAAAGCAGTATGACCGGCTCATATCAGCAGAGCTCCCAGACAAGCATAAGTATCCCGAATTGTATGCAATGGTGGTAAAGCATATGATGCACGGACCATGCAGTTCTCTCAATCCAAAGAATGTTTGCATGCAAGAAAATGGATGCAAGTGCAGATACCCGAGGCCGTTCAATGAAAACACAGCACAGGGGTCCAGTTTATCGGTGTAGAGACGACGGTAGACGTGCTAAGGTCCGAGGGAAGATGTTGGACAACAGATGGGTTGTGCCTTATAACCCATACCTTCTACGGATGTTCAATTTCCACAACAATGTTGAGGTATGCTCTAGCATAAAGGCCGTCAAATATCTTTACAAGTACATCTACAAGGGCCATGATATGGCTTCTTTCAGCATCGACCAGCCCGACGCCGATGGGAACATTGATGAGATCAAGAGACACATTGACACAAGATGGGTCACCCCTCTGGACGCTATGTGGAGGATATTTGGCTTCCCACTTTGCGCCAATCACCCGCCTGTCTTGCAGTTGCCTCTTCATCTCCCGAATATGCACAGGGTTGCATTCAATGCACAGGCTGACTTGAATAACGTTGTGGCCTCCGAAAAAGCTTCAAAATCCATGTTAACGGAGTATTTCAAGGCTAACCAGGAACACCCTTGGGCTAGGCATATATTGTATAAGAATTTTCCCGGAAGCTTCACATGGCAGTAGCAAAAGAAGTCTTGGATGCCTCGGGACGAGCGTTTTCAAATAGGTCGCATCGTGTCTGCCAATCCAGCCGAGGAGGGGCGATACTACCTGCGTGTATTGTTGAACCATGTTACGCAAAAAACCTCATTCGACGACTTGCTCACCGTGGGTGGCGTGCTATGTGGGAGCTTTAGAGAGGCTCCTGAACAGTTGGGTCTCATCGAGGCACACAACACGCTTGACGACTGTCTTAATGTGGCTGAGTAGTGGGCGATGCCATGTTCTCTTAGGAGGCTCTTCGCAACCATCTTGGTGCATTGCGAGCCAGGAGACGTGCGTGGTTTATGGGATAGGCACCTCGAGCCTATGTCAGATGACTATGGTCGAACACGCACATCGCCCAAGGAGGTGGAGCAGTTGGTGTTGCTTGACATTAGGGCTATGTTGCAGTCCATGGGTAAAGACATTGTTGATTTCGCTCTTCCAATCATCGATGATGCGTTTGACCCAACTGATGGTGAGTGTAGAGAGGTCATAGAGGAATCAACCGTTGAGTTTGACATGGATGACACTAAATTGGCATCTTCCCTGAACTTGGAGCAGAGGGCCGCATACGATGAGATACTGGCGGTTGTTGAACGCGGTGATGGGGGTGTATTCTTTGTTGATGGCCCTGGAGGTACAGGGAAGACCTTCTTATACAGGGCGATGCTTGCCATGGTGAGGAGCAAGGGCAAGATTGGTATCGCTACCGTGACGTCGGGCATCGCCGCTTCTATAATGCCTGGCGGTAGGACTGCCCACTCGAGGTTCAAGATACCACTGAGTTGCGATGATGCTGCCTCCTGCAGCTTCACCAAGCAGAGTGGGACTGCCAAGCTGCTTAGCATGGCCTCATTGATAAAATGGGACGAGGCCAGCATGACGAAGCGACAAGCAGTTGAGGCATTGGACAATAGCATGCGTGACATCATGGGAATACGCGACCTACCCTTTGGAGGAAAGACTGTTGTTTTTGGCGGGGACTTTAGGCAGGTGCTTCTGGTTGTCAGAAGGGGGTCGCGGGGCCAGATTATTGATGCAAGACTCCGAAGTTCTCATCCGTGGAAGGGTATGCGGCAACTTCGGCTCGTTACCAACATGAGGGCTCATAATGACACTTGGTTTGCAGATTACTTGCTTAGGGTTGGCAATGGCACTGAGGATGTCGACGATCAAGGCAACATACTACTCCCTAAAGACATTTGTCTGCCTTCTACAGGCGAGGTTGACGACTTGGAGAAGCTTATTGACCACGTGTTTCCGAGTCTAGATGACAACATGTCTGATTCGAATTACATGACATGTCGCGCAATCCTTTCCACCACAAACGACAATGTCGACAAGATAAACATCCGCATGATAGAGCGTTTTCAGGGAGATGAAGTAATATACCATAGCTTTGATAGTGCGGAGGATGACCCGTATGGCTACTACGCTCAAGAGTTTCTTAATGGATTGACTCCCAACGGTCTTCCTCCGCATGCACTCAAACTAAAGCTAAACTGCCCTGTCATACTTCTAAGGAACATTGACCCAGCTAACGGACTGTGTAACGGAACTAGGCTTGTTGTTAGAGGATTTGAGAGGAACACCATTGATGCAGAAATCATGATTGGACAACACGCTGGCGGGAGGGTCTTCCTTCCTCGAATACCTCTCTGCCCATCTGAAAACGACATGTTTCCGCTCAAGTTTAAGAGGAAGCAATTTCCTATAAGACTTAGCTTTGCTATGACCATTAACAAGGCTCAAGGGCAGACAATCCCTATTGTTGGTGTCTACCTACCCAATCCTGTGTTCTCTCATGGTCAACTCTATGTTGCTTTGTCTCGAGCCACCGCGAAGAGAAACATAAAGATACTCATTCAGAAGGAGAAGCCGAAGGAGAAACCCAAGAAGCAAAAGGACAATTCAAAGAAGTGAAAAAGACCGACTGTGTCCTTGCTGACCTCGATGAAGAACATCGTCTACAAGTAAGTCCTTACAGGCTGAAGTCCGGTCTTAATACACCGGCAGGTTTACTAATATAACTTACTCTTCTCATGGTCAAGTTATGCTGTAATTTGTTTTTTTAGTTATATCCTTTTATTTGGTATTTTGATAGATGGATCTATACTCCATTTAGTTGAACTACAAACTACATTTCTATATTCAGCAGTCATATTGTCAGAATCATCTTTGTCATATGTTTTCTACAAACGCACTAATTTATATGTAATATGTGATACATATATAATGTCACAACAGATAATGACATGGACCATGGAATGAAACTTTTGTATTACGGCAAGTGATAATGTACTGATTTTATAGTGCTGCATAGTACATGTGAGATGTGGTTGTCAAATAATCTCATCTGTATCTGAAGATGAAATGCTGGATACTGACAATGGGTAATGACAAGAAATCTAGACATCTGATGTGTTTGAGTATGATACTGGTTCTTCTTGTCGCAACACAGAAGAATAGAGAAGATGAAACAAAAAAATTTAGAGATAAAAAATATCACCATTCATCTTCACACTCTTATATAAGTGTAAGGCATTCCAGGGGAAAGTACCATCGGGGTGGTACTGGCAAGAACGAATCTTTTTGTTCGGTATTTTGATAGATGGAGCTATACTACATTTAGTTGAACTAGTAACTGCATTTCAATATTCAGCCGTCATATTGTCAGAATCATCTTTCTTATATGTTATCTACAAACGCACTAATTTATGTGTAATATGTGATTCAGATATAATGTCAGAACTTCTAATGACCTGGAACATGGATTCAAACTTTTGTATTATGGCAAGTGATAATTTACTGGTTTTATACTACTGCATAGTACATGTGAGATGTGCCTGTCAAACAACCCTATTTGTATCTGAAGATGAAGGGCTGGATATTGAGAATGGGTAATCACAAAAAATCTAGACATCTGATGTCATGGAGTATGACACTGACTTTTTTTCTTTCAACACAGAAATAAAGAGCAGATGTAACCAATTAATTTAGATATAAAAATTATCACCATTCATCTTCGCACTCCCATATAAGTGTAAGGCATTCCAGGGGAAATACCATCGGGGTGGTACTGGCAAGAACGAATGAAAGACTTCAGCATAGTGGTGCTAGAGCTAGGCAATACAACTATTCTCTTTAGGATCCCTTGTTTTTAGATAAAAAGAAAGTTTGTAAGTAGAGCTCTGCTGATAGGATTATTATAATTAGTCAGAAACTGGTTCATTAAAGACACTGAAGGTAGGCTATGAAATGCTTTATTAGAACAATGAGATGTACTTAGCCATGAATACCAGCAATTTGCTGATGAAACTGGTAGAGATGATTTGCTATGTTATATCTACACCAAAGTATCCAGGCAATCAAGATATGTGCTCTGTTGTATCCTACTTTAATGGGCAATATGGACATGAAGGAGTTGGCAACTTAGGGGGCACCGAACAGTCCGCCTACGATATCAACCACAATGTTTACGTGAGCATCCACATTGTTCAGTTCGCTGGTTGCAGAGGCTACTCATAGAACGCCCGTGCATATCTCCTCATGAATTAGGATTTTTGTTTGTAAAATATGAAGATCTTTGGAGAGCTTTAGTGCTGACCAAGTGTAAATTTGATCTATAAAGAACTGTTTAGTAAAGTGAAATGGTGCTATAGATACATGGTGCTATAGATACACCATATGCTCATGGACATCAAGCATATATCACCCATTAGGGATTGTATTTTGAAACAGTATCTTATGTAGGCTGGTTGGGCTGTTGTTGAGGAAAAGTAGGTTGCACCCAGCCAAGACTTTTGGCTGTGCAGTTATCAAATGTATTTCTGTAGATCAAAATCTAAAAAGAATCCAAAACCCCCTATATAATATTTGGAAACAAGTAGTATATTAAGGCAAGTTATCATGCCAATTACCAATTCCATGTCACCAAATCAGAACGTGTATCATCAGCTTTAATGTGTTTCCTTTATATCTCCGAATCGTTTGGTGACATGAAAATTTGTAGTTGGAGTTTCTTTAATGGCATGTTCATTGTTTTTTATTCTAAACTACTACTAGGTTGATCACGCGGAATCATAAAGCTTGTTCCAACAGATTTTATGTCCTGATTGTGATCATTTCGGTTGATTCATAGAAGGATTTTCTATTCAAGGTTTCCTTGTAAACATCTACAAATTGCGTGACCCTTGCACCACCCAAACCATAAAGCTCCACCCTAGCCACTCCATTGACTTAGACATGTCGTCATCCAATAGTTCCGACGATAACCATCAAGATCATGATGAGACGAATCAGCTTCACCCTGATGATCTAGGTCAACTAGAGGATGCAGAAGCGCAGCTAGATCGTGGTGTTGGTGAGGGATCCTCAAGAAGGAGTAAGACCCTAAAGATGCATCATCATACTCTGCCTATTCAGTTCCCAACCACTCTTTTGACAAACCACTTTGACAACCTAATCCGACGTCGTGAGGTCCATCACATTCCTCGTGCACATGTCCCCTCAGGCTGGGATATCCAGCGTGATGTGGGGTCAAATGCACAAAGGAAAGACGGTTGGGGTACCAGCAATTATGATATTCTGCAGGCACAACAGCATACTAGCATGTTGGTTCAGACTTTGATTAACCAGATGAATCGGTTGACAGAAGTCATCGTGAAGCATATCTAAGCATGCAACAAGAAGCCACCACCACCATCTAAAGACCAACCATGAGGAGGTCTACATTATTATTTATATATTTCTTACTATGTTAGTTGTTACAGTGCTCCTTATGAGCAAATATCTATCTAATCGTTCGGACTCAATAAATGAAGTGTTATTAATTTGCTTGGTGTCTCTTACTTATGTTTGATGACATGTAATTTCAGTTATCTTTTATTTATCCCAGCAAATTATTTAACTCTATCTCTACTACCTAATAGAGGCATAAGGTTCCCTCTGCCATTTTATGTCCATACATTTTTGGGATGCTCTTGCTACCTCCAATGGTCACCTCGTTACCAGTGTGGTCTCCTTGGGTTCGTGGACCATTAATTCTGGCTTGTGCTTGCTGGCTTCTGCTGCTCCGTATGGGAGAGAGAGCGTGTGTGTTTGAGAAAGGCACAAGGGCTAGAGCAGTTTTCCCCACTCGCGAGTTGTGCATTATTTCGGAAGATGAACCAGGCCTCAGGCGTTGAGAGAGAGAGGAATAGATATAGAGCGATTATTTTTTCGTGATCGAGTGATGGCACTGATGTGTTGCTTCTGGTAATGCATAGTCAAAGAGGGGCATGTGTCTAATACCGTTGCTTCTAATGCATACGCATAGATAGACAAAAATAAGTTGTGTGCTAGATATGTGAGCCTGTACTTGTACTACTACTATTATCTTTAGTTCCTGTATAATTGTTTCTCATATGTATGTATGTGTTTTATACAGATTGTTTTGATGAAAAATAATAAACAATATTATCTTTGAAAATTGTTTATTATAATTGTTTACGCAAGGGCAAATACCTATAACATAATTAAAGATATAATCCAGGTAACAAAAAAACCGATTATACAAGGGTTGAAATAAACAATTTAATGTGATAGTCAGAATGGTTAGGAAATATCCATGAAAAAGAAAGTCAATATTTCATAGGCAACTAATTGATATTATACGGGCATTTGATAATTCAGATACGTTTTCATAGGCAAGTGATCACATATCAAAAATTTCCTTTAATTAAATATGATGTCAATCAATTTGGTTGATCATGGACCGATTCTGAGATGTCTGTTTCCTTTATTAATAAATCATTATTATTAGGTTGCCTAATATTAAAGATCTGAATATAGATATGTCACCCACGGGCAGCTAGCCTGCCAAAAACATATTTTCAAATACATTGCGTTTTCCCACTGCCCAATATGCTTATATAAAAAGGCCCCGCTGCCCCCTATTTGACTCCATCTTGCTATACAGGATAAGCTAGAATATTTTCCTTCATGGCGGCCATGGTAATCTCATACGGATTGATCACCTCTAAGAGGGTGATGGCGTCGCCGCCAGTTCCTGTCATCAGTCAACCGATAACCCCTCCATTGAATAGGCAAGATATAAGTCTCTATTTGTATGTTTATTTGCCACCACTAGCTAATGTTTTGTCACTATGGTATTTATCTTAAAAGATGGAGCACATGGCATACACTAGAACATAGTAATAGGCTTGGCGATTAAAACATGTTTGCGAAAACTAGATGAACATAGAAATAGGCTCGGCTTGTTCATCTTATATATATATATTCGTTAAAACATTTTGGACGTTTAGTCTGAAATACATAATTGTTTTTTTTGGAGGAGCGAAATATTATATTGCGTAAATCAAACCACGTAGGATATACAATTTTTTCCATGGCTGCCAGTCAGTCCGTCCAAATATAACACAGTCAAGGTAGGTGCAACCAACAAATCCCTAGACGTGCAATTGAGGGTGGTGGATATCTTGTACTGGGAAGCAGGAGATAATATGATGAAGGAGAAAAAGAAGAAGAAAAGGTAGAAAATAATAAATAATAAAAACATGAATGTTATGTTATTTGTCTGATTCAACTTATGCTCCCCTTGAAAAAACATTTTCCTCATTCTTTTTGTTTTATTCTACTTACAGGAACTTGAATTTTCTAAGCGTCCAAATGGAGCACATATATCAGAATTGCTGGATAATTCAAGCTAAGGTCATGTGGAAGGCTCACATCAAAGAGAATGCGATGGGAAACTTGTACCTTCAGTACATACTACTAGATCGTCATGTAATGCATTAATCATCTACTTCATAGGCCGCATTTTCAGAATACAATATTGATAATCATTTTTTTCTGCTCATTGTTGTTATGATTCATAAAAACATATTAGGGAACAAAGATGGAAGCGATTGCGTACAACAGCCAGGCAATCCGTTTCCACGGCATGCTAAAGACCGGTAGTACCTATGATTTCAGTCGCGTCGGGTTCAACCCCAGAGAAATGCCTGATGGACATTTCTGGTACCTGGCCATGGACTTTGTGACCACACTAAGTGGTAAGACCGAGGTTTGTTTGTCGGCACATCAGATAACGTCGACAATTTTCCCAACTTGCTTCCCACAGTTTGGTCAAATATTCGAGCTACGGGACAGAACAATCACTGGTGCATCATCTTTTCATTTGTGAATGCATATTACTCCCTACATCTTAGATTCTAATTCTAGTTTCAAAATTGCAGATGTGGTTGCCATCCTTGGCTCCGTTGGTCAGATTGAATATAAGTGGGATTCAATATATAGGCGCCACGTCCCTTCCCTTGTGATTGGCCTCATGAACTTTTAGTAAGCGCATTTATAATTTGAGATTTTCATATGCTTGTTTTTGTAATTTTATAGCTGCAATGATAGACTCACTTTTATATTTGTTTGTAGGCGGTAGATAATTTTTTTACGTGTATGGGAAGAACACGTTGGTCGTCACTTCTGCCATTTGCAATGCACTCACAATCTGTTCGAAAAGATTGTTGTTACTTACGTACAGGTAAATCGGAGGCACCGTTGCTTGCAAACTATGAGGGAGAGCACATTCTTTTTCTCTCCTAGCATTAATGATGATCATCATCATGTACAAGGTAGGGGATGAGTTCTATTTTACATTTATTGTCAATGTTTTTTGACTTTGATACTATGTCAGTACTATATAACACTGTTTTTTATCGTAGATATCCATGAAGCCAGCCTCACAACACTTGATGAAACACGTGTGTACGTCAATGGTGTTGTTCAAGCTAGGAACATTTAAAGCTAGAAGTATCCCAGCCGAAACTAGAGCGGCCTTGAGGGTTTAGGACGACTGGCTATGTACTGTTGCATATTGAAATGTCGCAAATAAATGGCTACTACAGTTTTGATAGGGATCGAATTGATAATTATGTTTTTGGCAATCTGAATAATGTATTATACTACTGATGTTTTTTATTGATAAATCATCTTATTTTTTTCAAGAAGGCGTTTTTTGTGTGTTTCTGGGGCATAACTAGATTTGTCTCAGTTATTCCACATTAATATGAGACACTCAAATGCAAAATAAAAGAAAAATTTGAGCCACACCAATCTCCATGCATAATCAAAGACATATTCTTTAGATGTGCAATACTACTAAAAACACATTTACATGTGCTTTAGAAATAACGTATTTTATAACTCCAGGAGATGTATCAACGACCAGAGTATAGAACAATGCATGTAAAGATAGTGGGCATTAGTTGCCTAATTGAATTAAGGGTAAAGCTATAGATTGTTTCACATGGTATAGGTTATATTATGTGATATAGGTGTTGAACCATTGAAAATATATATATACCCCGCTGAAACGCACTGTCATTTGCCTATGGATTATATATATGTAGCGAATAAACGGTTTGATGGCTGAATATAATTTGATTGGGAAGATATTTTCTAATATTGGGAGGAAGATCTGATCCTAACACAATTGGAAACAATCTCTACAAGGAAATGAATAATGTCTTTAGCTAAACGACGTTCATCTTTTGGAAGCAATATTAACTCTCCAAACAATGAAATGTGACGGTAACAAAATGATATAAACTCCAGCTGCGTCCTATTTCACCACCCACCCAAGTTCACATATATCCCATCATCTAATTCCGATCAAGAACGAGTCCTCTATCACATGGAGGCGATCATTGCGAACGTTGCGCACGCACCCCAAGAGGGTGCGCCCGCACCCCAGGATGATGTTCCCCGGCCCCAGGAGGATGTGCCTGCGCCTATGGATCTTCTGCCCCCACCTATGCATGCCGTGGAAGATGCACTCCAATACATATTTGACTCGATCATTTCCGTTCGAGACCAAGAAACATTAAAGTAAGTTGTCTTACTACACATTATTGTGGTATATAAAAATCATGTTGGAACATTCTGGTACAGAGCAAACTAAGATAGCTAGACTGGCAAACCTAAAACATCCATAGGTACATGTATACGTTTTTTAGTTCAATCCTTGTACATGAACAATGTCATGCAAAGGCCATGGATTCAGGTTCTAGATTTCATACGTGCAGATACATCTAGGTGAGGACAATCTGACCTCTTGCAATGTCATGCAACCTAACCATGAATTATGTTATTAGGTTAGTATAGGGAAAGTTGTTCTTGAAGATGACCATTGATGCCTTTTGCTATATGTTGTTGTGCATTTTATTTTGCAGCTCAATATGGATAAGAAGCGCCCGGCCGTACCCGATCGAAATTAGCCTCCGAATGATCCAGGACGCCCTTTTTTCATGTACCACTTCATCCCGAATGCTTCAACCTTGTTGTTCGTAAGCTTGCGAGTGCTGAAGTAGAGAGGACCGCAGGCACCAACTGGGTTGGAAGCAAACATTATTTCGACCTATAGTTTCAGTCGCAGGCCCTGAGGTACTCGTGGATGACGCAAGGAGAGCGCATGACGACGCTGGTTAACTATGTTGTGGTCCAGCCTCTTCCTAAATATGATGTGTTCAACTCTATAATAGTAAGAGACGCTCGTTCTTAAAGTTAGTTTTACTTATTATAACAACAATTGACATTTGTCCTGATGCTGAAGTATCTACTACCGTTGAAACTTTCGGATTCCTCGTACGGGTTACATGTAGTCAATCGGATGAGGAGGAGGGTTGTCATTATGGATCCATCCTTCAACACGTTTGATCCTGAAGATAGCACTCATAACATATTGATGAGGAAGGAAATCTCATTGCTGAAGGAAGAATTCAACAATGTGTTGCAGACAAGGATCCCTGGTTGGAATACCCATATCATGGATTGGGGAGAGGATACCATTTACTCTCCTGGTCTCAGGTAATCTACTAATTTGATCGCATACATAAGATGCATACCGTTATAATATTTAATAAATATTTTTGGTGTCGCAGAAAACACTCTGGCTTGTTTGTCATACAGGAGATGGCCCACCAAATTGGTCGTTTGCGTAGCATGGGCTGGATGAACACTAGCGTGAGTACATATATGATGAGTTGATGTGTGCTAATTTTTATCCACACTATTTATTAAATTATTGAGTTTTTCCACCTTTCCTAGGATCCAATTCAGCTGAGACACCAACTTACGGTCCAGATGCTAATGGTCAAAGACAATGAAGCAGCTGCAAACAACCCGCCAGAGATTAGAGCGGCCT
This sequence comes from Triticum timopheevii, assembly GCA_963921465.1. Classification (NCBI taxonomy): domain Eukaryota; kingdom Viridiplantae; phylum Streptophyta; class Magnoliopsida; order Poales; family Poaceae; genus Triticum; species Triticum timopheevii. The sequence goes on from OY997262.1 coordinate 364,443,753, forward strand.
TGAGTGTTTTAAGCAACTGAAGATGGACTGTTGCATGCGGATATAAATATATAGGTTTAAATAAATTTTGGTATGTTGGATATATTAAACGTCGGTTTTGCGACGGACCCTATATTTCCTTGTATCATATAACTCCATTCAAGTTATGTGAACTATGAGTTGAAATTTCATGTCAATGAGTTCAGTAAAGCCATGCATTGTTTTTAAGTTGGTAAGGCGAGGCAAGGGCCTTGTTGGGCACGTGAGTTAGGCATAAGGCAAGGTGGACGCCTTAGATAGTACTAAGCAGTAGAATGAAGTATAATTTGGTAGGCAACTAGGCATACACACTACACATCTTGCACTTGCTACTGGTTGTAGATCCCATGTAGGATCCATCCTCTGTGCACTTTCTCTTCTCCCCAAAAGTAATATTCTAATCATCCAGGCATCGTCTAACCACTATAAGAGAGGCAGTGAGCAACTAGCAAAGCAGCTAGAACAAAGCTGTGAGCAACCAGCAATGCATGAAGCAATGAGCAGGGCCTCAAAAACAAGCAATTAACAACTTAACATGGAAGAAATTTAGCAGAGGATGGTTGGGGAGAAGGGGGAGGCAGAGGTGTTGGCTCCTTGCTGTTGCTGGTTGGTGCTGTACTGAAGATGAGGAGCATGAGGTACTGGAGAGGAGGATGATGAGGAGCTCCTGGACAGGAGGCGATGAGGATCTGCTGCAGAAGAGTGAGCAGATGTGCTTGAGGAGAGGATCTAGAGATGGAGGACGATGTGTGTGTGGATTGGGGGTTTGTCTCTCATTCTCTTTCCCCCCTCTTACTTCTTAGCGCCAACAGCTTAACTGTTTCCCACAAGAAGAATAATTCCTGCCTAAATCTACTTCCCTGCCTGGCTGGCAAGCTCAAGGCATCCAATGAAGTCACGAACTATATATTTGGCAATATGAACTATAAATAACTATTACTATATACAAACAACAATCAACATCAGCACTAAAAGAAAAGCAGTTGTCGTAAATCATATGGTGATGCAAAGTATGTACCTCATGTTGAAGTTTTATTGAAATCCATTTTCCATTTCCTGCATGCTTTGCCTGCAAAATAATTTGTAACTTGACCCAGTTAGAATGATTTAATTGACTCACTTATAAAAATTTAGCTAAGCGTACTCTTACATGAGAAGGCTTCAAGGCTCCCCCTGATTGTGCATTCACCAAGTTAAGTTGATCAAGGAACACATTTGCACTGAAAACAGACATTTGTACAGGGAAATCAATTAGCCATTAGTACACCAAAGTATATTCACAAGAAATATATTTTAAAAAGAGTCATATATTCAACAGCCAAATACATTTTAACTTATAATCTTGCTTAACGCCATTGTACAAATATAAATATACTTTAATTGAGCATGGTAATATTAATATTTCAAATGAGGAAATCATCAAGTCATAAGGCAAGGCGGACGCCTTAGATAGTTCTAAGCAGTACAATGAATTAGAATTTGGTAGGCAACTAGGCATACACACTACACATTTTGCACTTGTTGATGGTTGTAGAGCCCATATAGGAACCAAACTGTGTGCACTTTCTCTTATCCCCAACAGTAATATTCTAACCATCCGGGCATCCACTAACCACTATAAGAGAGGCAGTGGGCAACCAGCAAAGCAGCTAGCACAAATCAGTAAGCTACCATCAAAGCATGAAGCAATTAACAACTGAAAACAGCAATCAATGAACAACTTAACAATGAAGAAACAGAGCATAGGATGGCGGGGGAGAAGGGGGAGGCAGAGGTGTTGGATCCTTGCTGTTGCTGGTTGCTGCTGTACTGAAAAGGAGGAGGATGAGCTACTGGAGAGGATGAGGATGATCCCCTCCTGGATAGGATGGGATGAGGATCTGCTGCAGAGGAGGGAGCATTTCTGCTGTAGGAGAGGATCCAGAGAAGGAGCAGGATGTGTGTGTGGACTGGGGGTTGTTTCTCACCCTCTCTTTACCGCCTCGTACTTCTTGTCGCCAACAGAATCACTGTTTCCCATGAGAAGACCATAATCTCTATGGCTCTTATTACTAAATAGGCTAGCCTTGTAATGTATTATATATGTAATTTGGTTTAGCTAATTTGATCCTAGCCAACGAAGACGACGATGCATTTTGTATATGTATCAAAGAAAAATTAATAAATCAAGTACAACTTGTTTGTCTTACATATTTTGTGCAAATATAATCAAGCTTAACATATATAAGACCACTCACAATATACTAGACCCCCACACATATATTGTCCCAAGCTTGCATGTCCAGTGCAGTGACTGGTCGACATAAACTTGGGAGTATTATAATGTACTACTACTTAGGTACTATACTAATCAAGACAAGTTTTGTTCAAGATGTTACCATATAGTCGTGTAGAGGATGTACCTGTCTGGGCAAAGTTGCTCGAGTCTGCGAATGTCTCACAACAGGCTGCACCACCGTGGTCGTGTCTTGGCCGTCGGGGAGACGTTTTCGCCCAGGCCCTGCCTGTGAGGCCGGGTCACGGCGCCTCGATACATCAGCGAGGAGGATATCAGGTAATGGAAGCAAAAAAGGGAATAATTTTCTTCAATTTGCCACCATTTAGTTGTATAGAGGATGTACCTAGCTGGGCAAAAGTCGCTGGAGTCTGCTCTGTCACAGATGAGCTGCAACATTTCCACACCCCCTTGTTACCTACGGCCGCTCGTACTCAGTCGATGTCGACCTTGCAAAAGGTCGATGATGCATTAGGTGCTTATGTGTTTTGGTTGTGCAAACAACTAAATCAGAAGGCTGTTAATTGCCATATTTCAGAAACAAAACATTTAAAATTATTATTTTTAGTTTAACTTGATTTATATTACATGTCTAACTAATAAAATACACATACATGTTATGGAAAGTTCATGTTTGCATCTTCAAACTGAACAATAATAAAAATTAAATAAATATTTAAATAGACAGGTAAGATATTTGGTGTTTATATGGAAATACTTTATTGATAAGATATTTAATTATTGGCAGTAACTTAGTGGCATGCAATCAATGATAAGTTGTTTATTTAATTAATACAACAATTTAATTATTTAGTAAGTTCTGATTTCTGACATATTTTCTAATTTCTTAAGACATGTGCTTTTGTTGAAAAAAAGGAAAGTTATCTCCACCATGCATAAATATATATGGTAGAACTGGAATATGCCATGATCTCCTACCCCGCCTTCCTTTGTATGGCCTGGCTATATACGTTAACCTCCTCTGCCATCCGTCATCCCCCTCCTTACTCTCCCTTCGCCCATCACACATAGCAAAGGATAAAAATACCCAGAATTGGAGGACAAATTCACGAGGAGTACCTTCCATAATCAAGGAGCATCGAGAAGGCGAGTTCCTCTAGGTATGAAAATTTCTGGATCTTTTTCTTCTGTAAAAGGATAACAGTTATTAGATTAGGATCATGACTGGTCATGTATACCATCAAATGCCATGAAATAAACACTATTGGATAAAGTGACAGCTTCTTAAAAGATCATAGGCAATTCAATTGATTGTTGTAGATCTAATCAAGCAGTCCTATTAGTTGGGCTGCAACTCGACATCACAAGTGTGGCATACACCTAACTTTTTAAGGTATGACCATAGTTCACTGCCTAAATTTGCATAGTCAAGCAATAGTTTTTTAATGAAATTTCACAAATAGAAATTAATAGTAGTTTACAAGTATGCTTGTTCTCCCTTATGTATGTGTGCAATTATTCTAAGCAAACGAACTAACAATTTTTGCACTGGATCATATGCCAACATATCTACAAATATCCCTGATAAACACTGGATCAACTCAAATTACTCTTTGTGAACTAATTATCCATACCTACCTTAATTAAGTTAGTAGTCACTTAGGTCATAAACTAAAAACATGTTCCAGTTCCCACAATAGTTGCATCTACAGATGAATTGCCAAACATCCACTGCCAACCGCTGTGCTAAGAAATATCAAACTGAGCACACCTCATAGCAGTTCATAACTCCAACCATTAAAACCGCATACCAAATTCAATAAACTGTACCATATCTACTTTAAAAAATACAACAGTGCATCAACTCCATGTACTACTAAAGTACCATTTGTTTGAAATTCAGTCCATGTACTAAGTGCTACTCCAGTTGCACCAATAATTGAGTGAGTTAAGAAAGCAGATATACCTGCCACTGCTTGTTTCACATTTGATGTTACTCAGTTGATTGATTGATTCAGGTTTCTGTTGCCAGTACTCACTGTATGTTAGCTTGCGTGAACAAATAAAACAAAATATGTTTTTAAATATTAGGAGGAATGAAACAAATGATATATAGTGCTCGCTGCATGCCGTCACCTACTAACATGCACAGATGCATTAGAAACTGAACTTTTAGCACTGTCTGAATCAATCAATGGAGCAATTTGCCTCTTCAATTTTAAACTCATTGTTTGGAGGCCATTTGTATGTTGACAAGTTAAAAGCAAGATATATCAAGTTTTGTTTTCTTGTTCGAAGATATTAAACATAAGCTGCTATAGAGGAAGACTCAACTTACTCATGTATGACCGCAAAAAAAACTTCATTGTTGTGTTCATCTTACTCATCTTACTCATGGTACAAAATTGGTTTCAATCTAAACAAGTGCCAAAACTCATGGTCTTGACCATTATATTGGTAAGACTGTCTTCGGTAGTCGTCAAAACAGACCTTTATTCACGCAACAAAACAAAATAGGTTAGGATGGGCTTACCATCACCTGAAGAGGTAGCAGATGCTGAGACGGTTGATGTTGCCAGCTACTACAGCGGGAGGCGTTCCACGACGGCGGTCAGATGTTATAAACTATAGGGCATAAGAAATCACATACAAATTAAGATATGGCATTAAAAATATAGTTTAACGTAAGAATAGAACGCATCAACAATACAATTGTATAACATTGGCTATCTAAAGTTTTCAATTTGACAGAAAGAATGTAACTTTGACATTAATACTTGCTGCTAGGAAACACCTAAATTGCACACATAAAAAACGGCAGCATTCACTTAACTAAAAGGGACGTCATCAAAAACAAAAAACAAAAACACATGCATAATAATCTCTAATAAAATTTCAGGCAAGTTTGCATTCAAAGAGAACAGTCCCTCAATTATACGCTGCTAGAAAATTAAAATAACTTTGTATTTTGTTTGGGTTTACTTTAATTCAATCCTAAAATTCAGAAACAACAATTATACAATGCTAGAAATTAAAGATAAAGCACACATAAAAATAGGTAGAATAATTTTAGTTCTGCGACGGTTACTTTCCCAGGAAGAATTTTTGTCCTCCATACTACATTTTCAGTAAAATGCATAGGCATGAAAATATGAAGAGTAAAGCACCCACATAAAAAATAGGAGCTGACAATATGGATAATCTAGAATTGCAAGACGACATGCCTGAGCATTAAAAGAAAAGAGAGAACACAACCTAAAGATCCTGATGCACCACCGATCCTAAAGACACCTCCATAGACATCGTCCTGGTACATACAGCAAGATCTAAATACCAGCATCCATCCGTTCAACCTGTTGGTAGTGACACTGATTCATCGGGATAATAAAACTTGACTAGCTAATTTACAAACATTCTCTACTGCAAACAAAATTCAAAATTAAGTAGTGCAGCTACTGTAAAGAAGATCCAAATGGGTACACCATTTAATTCTTGAGTCAAAATGCAACATATTGAAACACAAATGCTCAAAGTTGTAGCAAACATATGCACAAACCCTACAAAATGCTCAAGGTTCTAGCAAACATCTTCACAAACCCTGGCAAACATCTAGCAAACATCAGAAACCCTAGCAAACATCTAGCAAGCATCTGCACAAACATATGGAAACCACAATGCTCAATATTCAGTGCAACATCTGCACAAACCCTACAAAAGAGAGCTAAGGATGCAGAGATGCTGCCACTAAAATATATGATTGAGTGGAATATTTAAGAGCTCGTATTTATTTGTGAAGGCCTGTATAATAGTAAACGCAGTTGTCCAAACTCTAGAAAGTTAACCATGGTATGGTTACTTCATATAATGCTACTAACTAAAAGTGACATCATCAAAAATAAGAAAAAACACATACATAATAATTGCTAATAAAATTACAGGCAAAGCTTGCATTGAAAGATAACAGTCCCTCAATTATACGATGCTACAAAATTAAAATCACTTTGTTTTCTGTTTGGGTTTACTTTAATTCAATCCTAAAATTCACAAACGACAATTAAAAAGTGCTAGAAATTAAAGATAAAGCACACATAAAAATAGGTAGAATAATTTTAGATCTGCTACGGTTACTTTCCCAGGAATAATTTTTGTCCTCCATACTACATTTTCAGTAATTTGCATAGGCAGCAAAATATGAAGAGTAAAGCACCCACATAAAATATATGAGCTGTCAATATGGATAATCTTGAATTGCAAGAGTACATGCTTGAGCATTAAAAGAAAAGAGAGGACACAACCTAAAGATCCTGATTCAGCACCGATCCTGAAGACGCCTCCATAGACATCGTCCTGGTCCACACAGCAAGATCTATATACCAACATCCATCCGTTCAACCTGTTGGTAGCGACACTGATTCATCAGGATAAGAATACTTCACTAGATAATTTACAAACATTCTCTACTGCAAACAATATTCAAAAGTAAGCAGTACAGCTACTGTAAAGAAGATCCAAATGGGTACTCCATTTAATCATTGAGTAAAACTGCAACATATTGAAATGAAAATGCTCAAAGTTGTAGCAAACATCTGCACAAACCCTATAGAAATGCTCAAGGTTCTAGCAAACATATCAACAAACCCTAGCAAACATCTAGCAAACATCTACAGAAACCCTAGCAAACATCTAGCAAGCAATGCACAAACAAATGGAAACTAAAATGCTCAATATTCAGCGCAACATCTGCACAAACCCTAGAAAAGAGAGCTAAGGATGCAGAGATGCTGCCACTGATTAAGGATTCATTTGCTTACCATCAGATAAGCGGGATCCGTGCGAGCTAGCTGTTGCTGACGGCAAGCAGTCATCGTCCTCACCATGCATGCGAGGTTTGGTCACGGCCCCGCGCCACAGAAAGAACGGAGAACCACGTCAACGCGATAGAAACATTCGAAGAAGACTAGGAGGGGGCAGATTTGCCATGGGAAGTGGCATACTGTAGCTGTGGCATTGCAGATCGGGACGCGTCGCCTCAGATCCACCTGCGACATCGCCGGAGAGGAGCGCCGCAGCAGATCTGTGCCAAGTTCTTGTGCATGTCATCCCTCCTTGCCGAGGGCAGCGGCGTCGGCAAGTAGTCGTCGTCCTCTCCGTGCATGTGAGGTTGGCTCATGGCGCTGCGGCACAGAGAGAACAGAGAAGGAGTTCAATGGATAAGAAGACGAGGAGGGGCGGATCTGAGCAGCCCGCGTTGATTTGATTTGTCAAGCATGGGTAGTGGCTTACCGGAGCTGTGTCGTTGCAGATATGGATGCGTCGCTGCGGATCCAGTTGCGACCTCGCCGGAGAGTAGCGCCACCGCGGATCCGACCGGAACGGGACTGCATCCATCACCCGCAGGTGCTCCAGGAATCGCGCTCCGTCCATCCCGCTCGGTCGCGCAGCCCACAACAGGCAGCCCCAATTTCAGTGGATGCAGGAGACCGATCCGGTAGCCGGCGGGCAGGAGAGTGGGGCTTCCTGCCCGTCGACGCGGGCGGCGATGCGACGGGGGAAGGGGAAAGGGCGAGAGGGTTTGTGCGAGTGAGACGAGAGGAGATGAGAGAGTGAGCGAGAGGAGAGGATAAGGTAGGTTAGGTAGAATGCGGTGGGGGGAGGGGAACGGGCGACGGCGCGTGCCTTTAGTGCTGCTGCGTGCCAGGTGGGCCGTGCTGGCGGGCCGCGCCACAGGCTCGTCCAGGCGGGCCTGGCTTTTTTTTGTTTTGTTTGTTTTCCTTTTTATCTTTTATTTGTTTGTGGGTTTCTGTTTATATTTTATTTCCTATACTTTTTTTATTATGTAGTTATATTGTTTTGTTTTTATTATAATATACACATTTCATTGCATGTCACAAAAGTGTCCAATAGTATTAATGAATTGTTCATGGTTTTTTTTCAACAGTTCATCATCCATTACAAAATTGTTGAACATTTATTAAAAAATTATCAATGAATATATAATGACTGTGTTTTAGAAATTTTTTATCTGTATATTAAAAAAAATTCAAATATGTATTAAGAAATTGTTCAACTTATATTACAAAAAAATATAATCATTGTGTCTTTTTGTTTATTTTCTTTTCATTTATCTCTTTTTTTCTTTTTTATGTTTATTTTTTTTCCTATACTCTTTTATTCTTTGTTTATAATGTTTGATTTTTATTATAATATACAGAGCTCAATGCATGTCACAAAAGTGTTGAACGGTATTAAGGAAATGTTCATGTTTTATTGGAAAGTTCATCGTCCATTACAAAATTGTTCAACTTTTATTATAAAATGTTAAGTGAATATATAATCACTGTGTTTTTTAAGTTTGTTAATTGTATTTTACAAAAAAATATATGTTTATAAAATTTATTATAAAATGTTTATTATAAAATGTTTTTCTTTTCCTTTTTCTCTGTTTTGTTTTGTTTGAATTTATTATAAAATGTTTTTCTTTTCTTTTTTCTATGTTTTTTTTTCTGTTTATATTTTTCTCCTATACTTTTTCATTCTTTACTTATATTGTTTCATTTTTATTATAATATACAGGGTTCATTGCATGTCACAACAGTGTTCAACGGTATTAAGGAAATGTTCATGGTTTTTTACAATAGTTCATCATCCATTACAAAATTGTTCAACATTTATTACAAAATGATAAGTGAATATATAAAACTTATTCAACATTTATTATAAATTGTTCAACTGTGTTTTTGAAATTGGTTAACTGTATATTACAAAATTTTGAAAACTGTATTAAAAAATTGTTCAACTTATATTACAATATTTATCATCACTATGCATTTTTTGAGTTTTTCAAAATAAGTTTGATACTTAATAGGTCGCTCCGCAAGATTTCAATAGCACATGTTATTAATTAAAAATCATTTAAGCAATTTTAGATGGCCACTTACTTATATATATGAACATTATAGTTTGTTGTTTATTTAAATTGGGGTATTAGTAAAATGATTTGAACTGCATATTTTTCTAATATAATCAAAAGCATTTTTTATCACAGATAAAATAGTTGTGTTAGTTTCACATTATATGATGCATAAACAAATCTTATTTATATTTCAGCATAGATATAAAGTGATGGGTTCCGACATATGCAATGATGTAACAATGACTGTCCACACTAAAACAACACGAGAAGAGGTGCATATAGCTAAACTTACTCTGTATGTATATTATAGATGATAATATGAATGGTCTATTATGGACTTTGGAGATGCACAGAAAGAATCCATGGAGGTTTCAGATGCAATGTCGCTAGAAGGGACCGGATATTCACAACATAATGACGTCGAAGAGGTTATATCTCATAACAAACCAAAAAAGTATGCTAATTTGCATGTTATCCCACAAGGTATATGTTTATATTATTATCGATCTTATTTTTGTGATCTTGCCTTTTGTATTCAACTAATTCTGCTCGTTTTTTTGTTACTAAGTTGTCTCACTTTTTATGAATTTGACAGACTATGTTTGTACCCCTAGAGACAGGGGGCGCACCCTGGGGGGAGGGCACGCCCCCACCCTCGTGGACAGGGTGTGGGCCACCTGGCCTTGATTCTTTCACCAGTATTTTTTATATTTTCCAAAACTTATCTCCGTGGATTTTCAGGTCATTCCGAGAACTTTTGTTTTCTGCACAATAAACAACATCATGGTAGTTCTGCTGAAAACAGCGTCAGTCCGGGTTAGCTTCATTCAAATCATGCAAGTTAGAGTCCAAAACAAGGGCAAAAGTGTTTAGAAAAGTAGATACGTTGGAGACGTATCAACTCCCCCAAGCTTAAACCTTTGCTTGTCCTCATGCAATTCAGTTGATAAACTGAAAGTGATAAAGAAAAACTTTTACAAACTCTGTTTTCTCTTGTTGTTGTAAATATGTAAAGCCAGCATTCAGTTTTTCAGCAAGTATTATGAACTAACCATACTCACAATAACACTTAGGTCTCAGAATTACTCATATCGATGGCATAATCAGCTAGCGAGACATAATAATAAAACTCGGGTGACAACACTTTCTCAAAACAATCATAATATGATATAACAAAATGGTATCTCGCTAGCCCTTTCTGAGACCGCAAAACATAAATGCAGAGCACCTTTAAAGATCAAGGACTGACTAAACATTGTAATTCATGGTAAAAGAGATCCAGTCAAGTCATACCCAATATAAACCAATAGTAATGAATGCAAATGACAGTGTGCTCTCCAGCGGCTGCTTTTTAATAAGAGGGATGATGACTCAACATAAAAGTAAATAGATAGGCCCTTCGCAGAGGGAAGCAGGGATTTGTAGAGGTGCCAGAGCTCGATTTTAAAATAGAGATGAATAACATTTTGAGCGGCATACTTTCACTGTCAACGCAACAACTATGAGATGGCTATATCTTCCATACTACATGCATTATAGGCAGTTCCCAAACAGAATGGTAAAAGTTTATACTCCCCCACCACCAACAAGCATCAATCCATGGATTGCTCGAAACAATGAGTGCCTCCAACTAACAACAGCCCTGGGGGAGTTTTGTTTAATTATTTTGATTTGCTTTGATCTTTTTGGATCATGGGACTGGGCATCCCGGTTACCGGCCCTTTCTCATGAATGAGGAGCGGAGTCCACTCCTCTTGAGAATAACCCACCTAGCATGGAAGATACAGGCAGCCCTAGTTGAAACATGAGCTGCTCGAGCATACAAAACATAATTTCATTTGAAGGTTTGGACTTTGGCACATACAAAGTTACTTGGAACGGCAGGTAGATACCGCATATAGGATGGTATGGTGGACTCATATGGAACAAATTAGGGGTTTAAGGAGTTTGGATGCACAAGCAGTATTCTCGCTTAGTACAGGTGAAGGATAGAAAAAGACTGGGAAGCGACCAACTGAGAGAGTGACAACAGTCATGACATGCATTAAGATTAATTCACACCAAGTACAAGCATGAGTAGCATATAATCTACCATGAACATAAATATCATGAAGGCTATGTTGATTTGTTTCAACTACATGCGTGAACATGTGCCAAGTCGAGTCACTCAATTCATTCAAAGGAGGATACCATCCCACCATACCACATCATAATCATTTTAATAGCATGTTGGCATGCAAGGTAAACCATTATAACTCATAGCTAATTAAGCATGGCACAAGCAACTATAATATCTAAATGTCATTGCAAATATGTTTACTTCATAATAAGCTAAATCAGGAATGATGAACTCATCATATTTACAAAAACAAGAGAGGTCGAGTTCATACCAGCTTTTCTCATCTCAATCAGTCCATCATATATCGTCATTATTGCCTTTCACTTGCACGACCGAACGGTGTGTATAATAATAATAGTGCACGTGCATTGGACTAAGCTAGAATCTGCAAGTATTCAACTCAAGAGAGAAGACAAGGTAATATGGGCTCTAAGTTAAATAAACAATCATGCATATGAGAGCCACTAAACATTTTCAATATGGTCTTCTACTCCCGACCCCCAAAGGAAAGAAAAGAAAATAAAACTATTTACACGGGAAAGCTCCCGACAAACAAGAAGAAGAACACGAAATCTTTTTGGGTTTTCATTTTAATTACTACTACGAGCATGGAAATTGAACTAACTAGTTTTTTTGTTTTTCTTAAGGTTTATCAAACACACAAGAAGAAAGCTAGAGAAAGAAAATTAAACTAGCATGGATAATACAATGAAAGAGTATGAACACCGATGACTAGAATAGTGTGTGAACATGAATATAAAGTCGGTGAGAAATACATACTCCCCCAAGCTTAGGCTTTTGGCCTAAGTTGGTCTACTGCCAACGGTAGCCTGGATGATATCCATAGTTGTAACTGGGGTCGTACTGAGATGCAGCAGCAAATGCCTCCTGAGTTGTGGCGTGCTGGCAAGCGGCCTCCGCTCTCCCCTCGTGTTCAGCTGCCTCCTCCCTGGTAACAACATATCTTCGTTTTGCCTGGTAATCAAAAAGGAAAGGAGCAGGGAGAGTAACATGGACAGAGCTATGTTTGTCAAAGATTAGTCTATCGGTGTTCTAGGAACGGGGGTCCCCAGACTTGCCTGCCTGCGGCCTGCGGCATGGCTCAAGTGGTGGCCTAGTGCATCCCATCTTCATCAGCACGAGACTCAAGACCCTCGTGAGGGGCCAAACCTCGCGGGGCGAACGACACAGGACTTCCTCAGGAACGACCTCACCAGGCAGGCTCACGAGGAGGCAGAGAGATCAAGGCAGGGTACCTCGCGAGGTGCTCATGACGCAAGCCATGACGATCGAGACTAGGCGGGCGTCGGCCTTCGCTGTGTCCTTGTTTCCTCTTTGGTGCAAAGGGGCAAGCACAAGCGTGGAGTACCGAGGCATCAGGCAAGGGTTGCCATTTCAGTGCAATGAGACCAAGACCAGCAGAGCGGCAGGACGGAGGTCACCATGGATCCCAGGACGGCGTCATTGCCAGTGCCTTTGGCAGCCGAAGACCAACTTTAGTCAGGATAACCTATACTAGATGTTCCCCTTCAAAATGGTCGTTGTTGGCGCCCTTCCCGCTCAATATTTGGGAAGAGGGCCAGGGCCTCTATAAATAGGACTAGCCACCACACAGTAGGGGGCATCTGATCGAGTGCCCATTAGACCAAGAGGCGATCAAACTGACCCAAGCAGTTCATCACACCAGCTCAAGAACACCTCTCGCGAGGCTGTTCTTCCTTTGTACTATTCATCACCAGCCCATGAGGCAATCCACCACACCACACACTGGAGTAGGGTATTACACCACAATGGTGGCCCGAACCAGTATAAATCTTGTGTCCCTCGTGTTGTTCATTGTTCTAGCTTAGATTCTCACAAGGCGATTGGACGTGAATCAGTAGGGGGAAGAACTTCGTGTGCACCCCAGAGTTCGAAACTTAAGGGTCTGCCGGAACCCAACATCTGACATTTGGCGCGCCAGGTAGGGGTGCGCCGGAATCTTTCTTACGTCGTTTCGCGTCGATCTTCCATCGTGTCCATGGCTGACGCTCATCGGGCTCGCGTTGGGCGTCGGGCTGCTCTCGCCGCCCGCGTCGCCCAGACGGCTCCCGTCGGTGGGTGTCCCCGTCGTTCCCCGTCCCCTGCCGCCAACGCCGCCATCGGCCCGGTGGGGAATGAGCAGCAGGCCTTGTCGCTGCATCCTTCGGTGCAGCGGGAAGGCCGCACCGCCACCCCGTCGCTGACTCCAATTGGTTCGTCCCACGCCCGTCACGTCCCCACGGACGCGCACGCCGCGTTGCTCCTGGCGCATGAGCTCCTGCACTACCGTCCCATCTAGGACCTCTACGAGGAGTGGCTCGCTCGCATCACCGAGCTCGTCAGTGCTGCAGGGGGCTCCCTTGTGTCGGTGTCAAAACCGGCGGATCTCGGGTAGGGGGTCCCAATCTGTGCGTCTTAGGCTGATGGTAACAGGAGGCAAGGGACACAATGTTTACCCAGGTTCAGGCCCTCTCGATGGAGGTAAAACCCTACTTCCTACTTGATTGATATTGATGATATGATTAGTACAAGAGTAGATCTACCACGAGATCATAGAGGCTAAACTCTAGAAGCTAGCCTATGATGATTATGATTGTGATCGTCCCTCTAAGGACCTACCTCTCCGGTTTATATAGACACCGGAGAGGGCTAGGGTTTACATGGAGTTGATTACAAGGAAGGAAGTATAATATCCAAATCACCAAGCTTGTCTTCCATGCAAAGGAGAGTTCCATCCGGACATGGGACGGAGTCTTGAGTTTTGTATCTTCACGATCCAACAGTCTGGACAAAGTATATACTCCGGCTGTCCGGATACCCCCTAATCCAGGAGTCCCTCAGTAGCCCCTGAACTAAGCTTCAATGACAATGAGTCCGGCGTGCAGTCTTGTCTTCGGCATTGCAAGGCGGGTTCCAATCCGGATACTCCAAAGTAATCATCAAACACTTGAATCGTGTCCGGATCTGCAAGATGATCTTCACATACCATCGTAGGGGGCATAGCATAAATCTGATTTGCTAGCAATCTTTGTGCGTCGTGCCCTCGTATCATGGTCGGGTCCAACACGAACCAGTTTTTCTTAGCCCACCTCGATACACGTTGCGAGGCGGTTTTATTGGCACGCCCTGCCAAAGCAGAGATCGTGTTCCGCTTATTATGGGATCTTCCATCAATATGAGCGTGTGCCACCCCACGACGACCGCTGGTATGACTCCGTGTTTTTTGATAAGTCTCAAGCGGTCACGCTGAGGACTCTTGATATTCACCCCCTTTATAAAGGGGCCGAGGCCTATACCTCTTTTCCACCACCCTTGCGCCCTTTGCATCTCAAGTTCTAACACCCGAGACCCAAACTCAAACACCACGAATTCTCCAATATGTCCGGATCCAGCCTTCAAGGCCGGTGGGTGGCTTCCTCGATCAAAGAGGAGGACATTGCGAGGCTTAGGCAGGTCGGATATCTGACTGCCGATATCCAGCACAGGCTTCCTGCTCCAAGGCAGGTCATCCCTACTCCCGAGCCTAATGAGAGCATCGTATTTGTTCCTCACTTCCTCGTCGGATTGGGCCTCACCCTTGATCCCTTTGTGAGGGGGCTCATGTTCTATTACGGGTTAGATTTTCACGATCTAGCTCCGGACTCTATCCTCCATATCTCGTCATTCATCATTCTGTGCGAGGCTTTTCTCCACGTCACTCCACACTTAAGCTTATGGCTCAAGACCTTCAATGTGAAGCCGAAGATGATCGAGGGACGACATGAGGAGTGCAGAGGTGCCATGATTAGCAGGAACACTGATGCCCCATGGCCAGAGGGTTCTTTCCCAGTGGTATCCGATTTATGGCAGCGGAGGTGGTTTTCCGCCACGGCTCCCAGAGGCACAAAGTGGGTGGCTGCCCCCGACTTCCGCTCGGGCCCTCCGTCACAACTGGCGTCATGGACCAATGTAGGACGGGATTTGGGGGTCTGCTGGTGATGTACCAACACCGCAGAGCCGTATCCGGGAGCTTCTTGAAAGGGACATTAACCTTGTCAGCATAATTCCGGTAATGCTAATCCAACGGATGTTGCCATGCAAACGCCAGCCTCTCCGGATGTGGGAGTTCCATCCAGAGGGTCCGTGGACTATTCAGCACTTCTTCGGCCTGAAGCTCGAAGGGATGTGTAAATTATTCTTCGGACCACAAGTAAAGTGTCTGGACACCATCGAGGATGCAGGCCTAAGCTGCAATCGCCTAGATACCGAAGTAAGTAACCCCGAAACCGGACACTTCATTTATATTAATCATAATCATCATTCTGAAAATCCTCCGTGGCCAGGAATGGCTCAGCAAAGCAGAGAGAATCATGTGTCTGGCGCCACTTCCCGAAGGCTCGCCTAGTCCTACCATAGCCAAGATGCTTGGCCGGGTCCTTAGCAAAATGCCCTCAGGGAAAGACGAAGAGAAGAACAGAGAAGCCTAACTTCACACACTGCGCATCAAAACCGGGGGAATTGCTTCCTCCCCAAAGGAGGAAAGTCGGGGAAGGGAATCCAAGGCCTCCTCCCGCGCGGGAAGAAAAGGGCCTCCTCTGAAGACTTGGAGACGGAGATGCCCAAACAGGGGAAGAAAGCATCACCAGGGGGCTCTGCCCCGACGGGCGCCCTCACCGCGTCATGCCCGCTGTCGGGGGTTGGGTGCGACATATGCCAAGGGATGGCTTATTATGGTGGGAGCGAGTAGAACGTCGCCGGTGCCCGAAAGCGGGATGAGGCAAAGACATGCACGCCGGCGGAACTTACCCAGCTTCAGGGCTCTCCTAGGAGATAACACCCCTACTGCTGCTCTGTGGGGTATCCGCATGATTACTAAGGCAAAGTGACTACAATGGTGCTCCTGGAGCTGTATCAGGAGGCAGGAGAGGGCGAGGCTTGCTCTCTCCTCCCTAGGCTATCTGGTCTATCTCTATCAAGGTCCGAACCCTTTGCATGGGTGCCTCGGGGGGTTTATATAGGCCTACCCCCGGGGGTACAATGGTAATCCGGCTGGGCGCGGGTCCCAGCCGTCTGTCTCTCAGACCGCCGTCCTTCCCGTCGGCTTCTCGGGCCCGCCGACTGGTGGGTCCCGTGGACAGGCTTTGTTACTGTAGCGGCACTCCTAATGACGCAGGCTTGGTCATTGGGTCGTGGCAACAGTGCCGCCGTCTATCGGGCGATCACTGTCGCCATTCCCCATCCTATTAGGTTAATGGCTCGTGGGCCCCGGGGAGGAGTCGGCCGACTATAGGGAGGCCGACTCCCACAGGTCCGCCTTCGGGGCGCTCATGCCGCCCTCGGTCCACCCACTGACGGGCGGCCCCGCTGTCTTCGGGTCGTACAGGCCAGCGTCGTGGGCACAGTGCGCCGCGCACTGTGGCTGAGGTCAGGGCAGGCATGGCAACAGTGTCGCGCCTCGCCGGAGATCTTCCAGCGATACGGCTCACTGTTTCCATGCCGGTCCTTCGTACACAGGGGGAACGGCCACGCCGTGACCGTACCCCGCATCGTACTTCGAGATGAGGGAGGACTCATGGGCCGACTCTCCATAGTCGGCCTCTCTGGAGGTCGCCGGCTTGGAGTCGGCTTGTCTTGGAGTCGTCGTCTGGGACTCGGCCTGAGGGGCGCGGCCTGCCCCGATGTCTTGAAAGGTCCTGGGACTCGGGTTAGCCTACCCGTGGCCCATTACTCCGACAATAGTCCCCGAAGCTGGTGAAGCCCTGCGGACACTGCATTGTGGGGCTTCGACAGTTTCAACCTTCCCGGAGCGGACTCTGGAACCTGGCTGTCGTCTTCCCTTGGGTCGATTGTCGAGAGTCTGATGTTTTCTAGCGAGGAGTCGCAGCTTGAAAGTCGCGGCGGGAAACCAGGCGGCGTGCCTGATACGCTTCCCTGCTGCCGTCGGGGCGGTCCTATCGCGTGGCGCCACGTGGAGAGGACAGCCTACTCGCCCACGCGCGTGACGGGACGGGCCATCAAGCGGGGCCCACCACTACCGTGCCTCGGCATACGAACAGATCCGCTGCGGTCGTGGACGGTTGGTTTTCCCACGTTGTTACTGTGCGCAGTAACTTCGTGGGGTAAATCATGGGGCGGCATGGGGCATCGCGCGCAGTTAATCCCACGCCCGCCCCCTCGGCTCCTCAGCCCATAGGGCTATAAGTAGGCGGGGGGAGCGGAGCGGCACCGCACGCGCGCCCTTCTCCCCCGCCTCATCTTGCCTTCTCTCCCTCCTGCCTCTGCCGTTGAGCGAGAGCACACCACACCACGGCGATGAGCTCCTCCTCCGCCGCGGCCCCCGCCGTGCGCTCCGGCGTCTGGGACGGCTCGGAGGTAGAGGAGGAACACATCGAGTTCCTCCGCCAAACGCACTGCCTCCCCAGTGGGGACCTTGTGCGCGCCCGCCCTGCGCCGGAGGGGGAGACCCGGCCGGCGCCGGAGGAGGGCGAGCGGGTCATCTTCCGCTCGCACCTCATGCGCGGCCTGGGGCTGCCGGCGAGCGGCTTCTTCCAATCGTTCTTGGAGTTCCACAGCCTTCAACCGCACCACGTCACTCCGAATACGGTTGTGTTGCTCTCCGCCTTCGCCACTCTGTGCGAAGGTTTCATCGGCGTTCTCCCCACCCTCGAGCTGTGGGGAGAATTCTTTCCTTCGAAGCTCGGCACGCAAGTCGCCGGCATTCTAGTTCAGTGCAGCACCTACATCGCGGTGCGGCGCTCGGCAGCCGACAACCCTTTTCCTCCTATCTCGCTGATCAAGTCGGTGAAGATGTGGCAGCACTCATATTTCTACGTGAAGAACCTCTCCTCCGACGGCGACTGGGTCAACCTGCCGCCTTACAATGCCGCCCCCCTAACTGGGAGGCTCCCCAGCTAGTCACACCGAGCCAAGACGCTGACTCCCTCCTGGGCCGCCGCCGTAGCGTGACTCCGAGTCTTGCTGCAGTCGGAGGGTTTCGTCGGGGCCGACTTGTTGGCCGCCTTCGTGGCGCGCTGAGTTCTCCCGCTCCAAGGCCGTCCTCACCTGACCTGTCAGATGAGCGGCCTCCGAGACCCAAGTCGGATGAGCACCAAGGAGATGCCCCGCAAGGAGGTGGCGAACTTGGTGAACCATATCGCGCACTGCGAGTTCGAGGAGGACTGGCAGTTCGGCAAGGAGCCGTACTCGCGCGACAACCCCCCACCAGTGGTAAGTCGTGTCCCCCTATTGTTTTGTCTTCTTTGCGGCCGACTCCGGATTCTGACTCTTGTCAATTTCTTCCGGGCTAGAACCCCCTTATGGAGCCTGCAGTCGGTGCCACGAGACAGCCCCATGAGTATGTTCCCGATCATGCGGACAGCGACGTCGACGACCCCGACTTGGGGGCGGCGGCGATGGAAGCCGACGCCAAAGGCGAGGGAGAAGGAACAGAAGGCGGCTTCAAGCCCTCGGCCACCTTCGCTGACTAGCCTGACGACGACCCAACGGGGAAGTCGCCCCGCGCCACAAGCCGAGGGTCGGCTCGTCTGGCGCCGGCTCCTCCGCCGGCCTGGCTGGCCAAGGCGGCGTGAAGAGGCGTCACGCCGGGCCGAGTGCGCCCGGCGGCAAATTGAAGAAGCTCAAGAGGGCGGCCACCACGACCAAACGGGAGGAGGCGGCCGCGAAGGCCAACCGCTTTCGAAGGGAAGTGAGAAGGCCGCCACTAGTCTCAGCGTAAGTCTTTATGCTCTTTTATTTTCCTTCGTTGAATCTTGTCCGAGTCTTCCTTTATCCTCCCTCCGTCTTCTTCAGGGCCCCTCTTTCCCTTGAGAGAGTCGCCGTCCCCTCCACCATGGGGTCGGCAGAGACGTCCGCCAATACTCGGCGGGCCGATTCCGCCGCTGACCTCCGGGAGGCGACGGAGCGAAATGCGCGGGAGAAGCGCGACGAGGAAGAGGCCGACCGCCTAGAGAAGGCGTAGGCCGAGAAGGCGGCCGCCAACGCCCAGAAGAGGCTGGAGGATGCCGAAGCTGCCCTTGCGGCGCGACAGCGTGCCGAAGAGGCCGCACGTCGCCGATCGGCGATGCTCGTCTCCCCATTGTCGTCTGCGCTGCCACCTCCGGAGTTCACGGGGCAGACCGGAGAGGCCGGCACCGAGAACCCCCTCGTGGAGAAGGAGAGCGGCGAGGCCTCTATGTCGGATACTCTCGTGCCACTATCGCCGCCTCCGCCGCTGTCTGGGAGACCGCACGGCAAACAGCCGGTGGGCTAGTCGGAGCCGCCGATCACGGACGAGGCCGAGGCACGGCTGCTTCTTCAAGTCGTCTTGCCGGTGCGCCGCCGTCTTGAGAGGGCGATCTTGGTGCCGCGACCTCGGGAGACCGGCGCTGCCAGCTCGTCAACCCTAGACGCCAAAGCCACAAGCGCCGCGCCCACCGGGTGGTTGCACGGAGGCGGCACCGGGCTGCTGAACCAAGCGCTCCTGGACGTTCAGGCGAAGCTGCGCGCTGAAGGTGATGCCCTTCAAGCTTGCACCAGGGCGCATCTAGCCGCGCGAACGTCCGTCCGAGTACGTTTCCCTCTTCTTTTTTATTCTTCTTTTTCTCTGTGGGGGCGCGCCAGTGCACCCACTGGGTGTCGTCCCCGAGTTCCGGGCCGGCTGGTGAGCAGGCGGTTCGAAACTCCCTCTGGCGAGTTCCAAATACTAACTTTGTCTCCATTGACTTCTTGCAGGAGTATCATAACCTCCGCGCCACTGCCTTCAACCGCAATGTTGAGGAGTTGAACAAGCAGACCGCCGACTTGACGGAAAGCCGAAGTAAGCTCTTTTTCTTTTTCTTCGCGGGGGCGCGCTGGCGCACCCGCGGGCTGCAGTCCCCGAGATTCGGGCCAACTGCTGAGCAGTCGGGCCGGATCTTCCCGGCGATCTAGTTTGCTGACGACTTATTTGTTTCTTCCTTCGTTCTTCAGGCGCCAACGCTGCTCTTCAGGAGCAGCTGGGCGAGGCCAATACCGCCCGGCATGCCAAGGAGGAGGAGTGCAGCAAGCTCGCCAAAGAGCGCAACCTGCTGGCGGCGCAGCTGGCCGAGCAGAAGGAGCTGCTCAAGAAGGCGCAGGACGAAGCCGAGAGGAGGGAGACCGCTCTCATGGCCGAGTTTGAGAGCGAGCACTCCTCCTGGACTGACAGGGAGGCGATGCTGACCTCCGGCTTCCACGAGATCGAGGATATCGTTGATGGTAAGTTTCTTTCGATTCTTCGGGCTTCCGACTATGCATCAAGCCGACTTCTGATTTTTCGACTTGCTTCTTTTTTGTCTTGGCAGACTTCTTCCCTGGTCACTCGCAGGTAGTCCCTCTGGCCATCGAGGCTGCTCGAGAGGCGCGAAGGGCATAAGGTGAGGAGATCGCCGCTAATGCCCCCCGAACCATCGACGAGCAGCTTCTGAGCATTGAAGCCCGTCTTCGTCCGGCTCACCGGCTGCCGCGCCAGCTTCAGCGTGCCGGCGCCCAGGCGGTTGCCGCCCTGTGGCCAGACATGCCGGCTCTGCGCACCGCCAGTCGGACCGCCGACTGGCTGGAAGTCGCTGCTGGCCGTCTTGAGGCTTGGAAGGGCTCCTCGGCCCGGGCCGGAGCACGCCGGGCCTTGGAGTTCGTCAAGGCATGGTATCCAGGGCTAGACCTGGACCGTCTGGCCACGTTCCGGTCAGAAGCCCAGGCAGAGCTGGAGGCCGTGGAGGGCGCCCTTATCGAGCGTGTGGCGGCCATCGCCGAGTACACGGACACCAGTGTCTTCGTGCCCGAGCGGGCTGAAGGCGGCGAGGAAGTGCCGCCAGAGTGGTTCGGGATGAACCCGGAGTATGGCAAGGACTCGCCGGAGGTGATCGACTCCAGCACCGAGGAGGAGGACGAGGCGGAGGACGGAGGTGGGGCGGAGGTGCCAGAAGACGGAGCAGGCGGCCAGCCTCAGCTCGACCGCGCCTCCAGCAACGAGCCGCGTCAAGAGAAAGCGATTGCCGCCGGAGGCGACCAAACCGAGACCGCCCAGCCGACTGCCCTGGCGCCTGACACCGCCGTCTCCTCCGATCCTCCGATCCCAGATGCCGCCTCCTAGGCTGCCTTTTCCGCCTCTGCTTGTCTGTCTTAGTAATCTTTTGAAAACTTTGTTAGATTCGAACAGTTCCACCCGCGGGGTGTATCTTGAATTTCTATTGAAGATTCGGCCAAGGGCCTATGTAAATATTTATCCGATTTCCGTCTTTCCTTGCTTACTGCTCTTTTAGGCTTTTCCCTTTGCCGCTTTCCTTTAGTTGCTGCCTTGCCAGTTGGACAGCCTCTCTGCGGACTGGTGCTGGGTCAAGTGCTTGGCTACTTCGAGAAGGCAAGTACTTGGCCGTTTAGAGTTTCTTTAGCAAGTCGGCTAGAAAGTGACAGGCTGACTACCCAAGAGTCGGCCGTCCTTGATAAAGGCTAAGACGGCAAGACGACTACTCATGAGTCGGCTTTCTGCTTCAGAAATGCTGGAGGCCGTCTTACGCTATGTTCGTGCTTTAGGTCCTTAGCCATTTTCGTGTGGGCGCCCGTTCTTCCTCACTCCTGCCCGCCTCACAGTCGCTCTGCGAGCTGCGGCTTTGGCAGGAGGCAGATTGAGCACCGCGCACAACTTGTATGACTGCAGGAAGCTCCTCATAGCGCAAGGCGGCGAGTCCCTGGGCCGACTAGTCTGGCCCGGTGCCAAGCGGCTTGTAATGAAAGTAATGTACTCGAAGGCATAATTCTTATCATACAGATAATACAAAAAAGGCAGTCCTCGAGCTCGTCTCGAGGGGCCCAAGGTCTTAGTACTTTAATACAAAGGGGGTAGTGTGATACATACTGCATCAACTGTAAAATCTTTGAAGAAGATTTGCATTCCACGGGCGCTCTGTTTATTTGCCGGAGTCGTCCCTCTTGCGCGCTCGAGGCTTCTGAGTGTCAATTAGGTAGTAGGAGCCGTTGCCCAGCACTTTGCTGATGATAAAAGGGGCCTTCCCAAGGCGCCAACAACTTGTGCTGGCCGGCCGTTCTCGGAATCAGCCGGAGCACAAGGTCGCCCTCTTGAAATGATCTCGGCTTGACCTTTCGGTTGTAGTATCGGCGCAGACTCTGCTGGTAGATGCCGAACCGGCTGAGTGCCAATAGCCGGCCCTCTTCCAGCAGGTCAACGCCGTCTTGGCATGATTCTTCAGCTTCCTCTTCGGTGTACATGGTGACTCGTGGAGAGTCGAACTCTATGTCCGTCGAGATTACGGCTTCGGCACCGTAGACGAGGAAGAAAGGCGTGAAGCCGGTTGACTTGTTTGGAGTCATGCGCAGACTCCAGAGGATGGATAGTAGCTCCTCAACCCAACAGCCGGCCGAACGATCGAGTGGTTCGACCAGCCGAGGCTTGATGCCGGACAGGATGAGGCCGTTTGCTCGCTCCACCTGGCCGTTTGACTGCGGATGGGCAACGGATGCCAAGTCCAGTCGGATGCCCGCGTCGCGCAGAAACGAGCCAAGGCGCCTTTGGCAAAGTTTGTGCCATTGTCGGTGATGATGTTGTGCGGATGCCATACCGCACCGTGATGTTGGCGATGAAAGTCACCGCAGTCGGACCGTTCAACTTCTTGATGGGCTTTGCTTATATCCACTTGGTGAACTTGTCCACCGCGACAAGTAGATGAGTTAGGCCGCCTCGGGCCGTCTTGAATGGTCCCACCATGTCTAGGCCCCAAACTGCGAAGGGCCAGGCGATGGGGATTGTCTTCAGCGCGGAAGCCCGCTGAAGTGGCTTGGAGCGGAACTTCTGGCACCCCTTGCATTTTTGGACTAGCTCTTTAGCCTCTTCTAGGGCAGTCGGCCAGAAGAAACCGTGCCGAAAGGCTTTGGCGACGAGTGCTCTTGAAGCTGCATGGTGGCCGCACTCGCCCTGATGAATGTCTCTGAGAATTGCTTGGCCTTGTTCCGTCTCTACGCAGCGCTGGTAGACACCGGTGACATTGCGCCTGACCAGCTCACTGTTGATTATGGTGTATGCTGCCGCTCGGCGTTGCACTTGCCGAGCCAAGATCTCGTCAGTCGGCAGCTCTCTGTTTACTAAGAACTTGAGAATGGGCTGTGCTCATGAGGGTGCTGCTATATCTTCAACTGCTACCACTGCGAGTTGGACAAGGATGGCTGGGCTGGGAGGCGGCGGGCTGGAGTCTGCGGCCGCTTGTTGGATTGACGGAGTCCCCGGGCCGGCTGACGCAGTCCCCGGGCCGACTGGAGCGGTCCCCGGGCCGGGTTCTGAAGTCCCCGGGCCGTCTTCAACTATGATTTTCTTGGAGCCATCTGCTGGGGCTCTGGGGTCAGATCCGACTTCTTCGGGAGGAGCCGGCACAAAGATGGAGTCTGATTCTGGTGAAGGCTTGATAGACGGCTTAAGGAGGCGCTGAAGAGCGACGCCGGAAGGTATTGCTTGGCGGGTGGAGCCGACTCGTGCCAAGGCGTCTGCTTGATCATTGTCATTTCTCGGCACGTGAAGGAACTCGCACCCCTTGAAGTATCCGCTGAGTTGCTGCACCAGGAAGCGGTAGCTCGCCATGTTTGCGTCTTTGGCGTCCCAGTCGCCAGATGACTGCTGGACCACCAAGTCGGAGTCGCCATAGCACAGGATCCGGTGAATGCCGAGTTCTTTGGCAAGCCGGAGTCCGTGAATGAGCGCCTCGTATTCGGCGACGTTGTTGGAGGCGGCGAAGTGGATCTGCAGCACATACTTGAGCTTGTCGCCTTTGGGGGAGGTGAGGATGACGCCGGCTCCCAAGCCGGTGCGCATCTTGGAGCCGTCAAAATGCATCCGCCAATGGGTGGAGTCGGGCGCTGGCGGCAGGTACTGGGTCTCGGCCCAGTCGACGAGGAAGTCGGCCAGCGCTTTAGATTGATGGCGGTGCGGGGCTGGTAGTAGATGGTGTAAGGAGCCAGATCTATGGCCCATTTGGCTACTCGGCCGGAGGCGTCTCGGCTTCCAATGATCTCGGCCAACGGAGCCGTGCAAACCACGGTGATTGGATGCTCTTGAAAGTAAGGCTTCAACTTTTTGGCGGCAAAATGCACACCGTAGCACATCTTCTGGTAATGGGGGTAGTTCTGCTTGGAGGTCAACAGTACCTCGCTCAGGTAATATACCGGTCTCTGGACAGGGAGCGCCTTGCCTTCCTCTTTGCGTTCGACTATGATGACTGGGCTGACTACTCGGCTGGTGGCGGCGATGTACAGGAGCATGGGCTCTTTGGGAGTCGGAGCCGCCAGCACAGGGGGAGTAGTCAACATCTTCCTCAGCTGGAGAAATGCTTCATCCGCTTTGTGGTTCCACTCGAAAAAGGTGGTCTTCTTCATCAATTGATACAAAGGCAGATCTTTCTCGCCCAGCCGACTGATGAATCGGCTGATGGACGCCAAGCAGCCGGTGAACTTCTGCACATCTAACAGCCGGCTGGGTACCTCCATCCTCTCGATGGCCTTGATCTTCACAGGGTTACACTCTATGCCGCATTCGGAGACCAGGAAGCCAAGGAGTTGGCCGGCTGGTACTCCGAAAATGCACTTCTTAGGGTTGAGCTTGATCTGGAATCGGCGCAGGTTCTCAAAGGTCTCCTTGAGGTATTCTAGCAGCATCCCACGCTTCTCCGTCTTACCACCACATCATCCACGTAGACGTGGGCATTCCTGCCGAGTTGCTTGAGGAGGCACTTCTGCATGCAACGCTGAAAGGTGGCGCCGGCATTCCTCAAGCCGAATGTCATCGTCGGGTAGCAGAAGGCTCCGAATGGTGTGATGAAGGCGGTCTTCAGCCTGTCTGCCGGGTTCAGCTTGATCTGGTGATATCCTGAATATGCATCTAAGAAACTCAGCAGCTCGCATCCGACTGTGGAGTCTATCACCTGATCGATTCTTGGCAGGGCAAACGGATCCTTTGGGCAGGCTTTGTTGAGGCTTGTGTAGTCAATGCACATCCGCCACTACTTGTTCTTTTTCAACACCAGAACGGGGTTTGCTAGCCACTCTGGAAAAAATACTTCCATGATGAAGCCGGCTACCAGGAGCCGGGCTATCTCTTCTCCGACAACTCTTCTCTTCTCTTCTGACAAATGGCGCAAGGGCTGCCTAACGGGTTTCACATCCGGCCTGACATGTCTTTGGGGGACCATGCAAAGATGTCTCGATTCTCATGGAGGAAATCGACGAGCTCGCCTTCCTGTTTGCCGTCAAGGCCTGCGCCCATGATAGTGTACCTCTCCGGGTGCTCTGGGTCCAAGGGTATCTTCTTGGTCTCTTTGGCCGGCTTGAATGATCCTTCTGCTTCCGACTCCTTGGGGTCGGGCGATAACTCGGGCTGCTTTCCTGCCATCACCACGACCCGGTCAAGGAGCCTCTTCTCAGCCGCGATCACCAGGGACTTGGCAAGCCGACTGCTCTCGGCCGCGCAGGCGGACGACTTCCTGTAGTCGCCAGCTATGGTCAAAATTCCCTTGGAACTCGGCATCTTCATCTTGAGGTAGGCGTAGTGAGGAACCGCCATGAACTTGGCCAAGGCAGGTCGGCCAAGCAGTGCATGGTATGGGCTTTCAAGGTCCACTACTTCGAACCAGACCGGCTCTCGGCGGAAATGATCTTTGTCTCCGAAGAGGACGTCTATCAGGATCTTGCCGATTGGCGAGCAGGAAAGTCCAGGGACGGTTCCGTGGAACACAGTCCGACTGCTCTGAAGCTGTCTTCGCTTGATTCCTAATTTCTCCATCGTATCCTTGTACAGGATGTTGATACTGTTGCCTCCGCCTATCAGTACTCGCGATTCAGCATACGAACCCGGATTCGGCATCACCTCTGGGTGATCCGCTCTACTCCAACTGATAGGCCTCTCGGACCAAGGCATGAACTCTGGAGTGCTTGACGCGACCGCATTCACTTCTTGCTACTGTTGGCGCCTGCTGCACCGGTCATCTGCTACATTGGTGAACACCACATAGGCTCCGTGCTCATCCGGGAATTCGTCTTGCACTGCGCCGACTGGCCGAGTAGTCGGCGGCTGGGGCGGCAGTGGAGGCGGCGGCCCAGCAGGCGGCGGGGGAAGGAGGCCGTCTCCCTTGGCGATTCTGGTGAGCCAGTGGCACTTTCGGGTGGTATGATTCGACGGCTTCGCGCCACTGTGGAACTTGCATGGACCATCCAGAGTCTGCTCATAGGAAAAGGCCGGCAACCAATTGGATTTGCCGCCTTTCTGCCGTTTGGCCGGAGGCTGCCCCTCCGGTTGTTGATCTTCAACTGTCGCGACCTGCCGACTGTTGGAAGTCAGCTGCTGGGCCTTGCGTTTGTTGTCGTTCTGCTGTTGTCGCCGACTAGTGTCTCCAGCTGGAGTTCTGGGAGCCTGAGGAGCCACCTTGCCAGCCGCATTGACTTGAATCTCTGTCTTCTTGGAGGAATCGGCCGTGGCGCACTTGTCAGCTATGACTAGCAGTTCGTCGAGGGTTTCTGGCTCGTTGCAGAGGAGTCTGTGCTTGAGGAGGGTGCCTTCTCGGCACCCGGCAGTAAAGTACTCGATAGCCTGCACCTCGTGCACGCCCTCGCAGGAGTTTCGAAGCTCGCCCCAGCGCGTGAGGTAGTCGCGTGTTGACTCGTCAGGGCCTTGCACGCACAAGGAAAGCTGGCGCGGCTTGGGAGGTCGCTTGTACGTGCTCGTGAAGTTGCGGATGAAGGCTTCGGTGAAGTCGACCCACCTGTTGATGCTGCGGGGCTTCAGACTGTTCAACCATGTCCGGGCCATGCCCTGGAGCATGAGGGGGACGTACTTCACGGCAACCCACTTGTTGCCGTTCGCTATGCTGACGGCTGTGGTGTAATCTATCAGCCAGTCCTCCGGCTTCACAGAGCCGGTGTACTTGGGTGTGTCTCGGGGGAGAGTGAACCCTTTCGGAAGGGCTCGTCTCGGATGCAGCGCCCGAAGCAAGGCGGACCCAGCTCGTCTTCTTCTTCCAGCGCCAGGGATCGGTGGAGTCGGTCGATCCGATGGCGGGCGTCGTTCTCTCCGACTCCTTCTCGACGGCTGAGGCGGCCGCCGAGAGTCGGATGCTCAACTGGCGGTGGGGAAACTCGTTGTTCTCTTCTTGGTGGGGGAGGCAGGTAGTCGTCCTACCGCTCTACTGCTCTCGGACGGCCGTCTTGGTCGCGCTCAATGGTGATGTGAGTCCGACTGCGACTGACAGCCGGCTCCTTCTCTTTCCTTCCGTGGACTCCGCCAGTCGGCGTCCGAGATGTCGCGCCTTGATCTCCGCGGGGAGGCAAGTCATCGTTCGGTTGCTGCAGCGCATCTGCGCGGCTGCCAGCCGCGTTTTGCGCAGCAACAGCATCGAGGAGTTGCTGGACTCGCTCCATCATCATGCGGCGCTCTTCGCCCTCGAAGTTCTTCAACTTGTCAGTCGCCGCTTGGGCAGCGCGGATGTTCTCCACTGGGGTGGCGTATACGGGGCGTTTTGCCCCGAAACAAGTTGGCGATGGTCGCGCCGCGCTGCCGGACCGCGCCTAGATGGCTCAGCCCAGTTGGAGCCGGCGAGCCGCCCACAGCGTGATCCATCTCACGCTGGTATGCTTCTGACAGGCGCCTCATGCTCGCCAGCCTCTTGCCGCCTTCGATGATCTGAAGGCGGCGTGTCTCCAGCGTCTCGGCGTTTGCGTCCTCTGGAATGGGCGTCGTTAAGTCTTGCAGGGACGCAGCGAGCGGGTCCTGAGCTTCTTCACCGGAGCGCTCGTCGTGGCTGATGACGAGCACCTTCATGATGGCGCTTCCGCCACTCTCCTCGTGAGGAAGCGGCTCGTCGTAGACCACCACGTTGGTGGGGAAAGTGTCAAGCAACACAGCGTCGGAGTCGACCAGCATTGGGTCGATGGAGCCTACAGACTGCAAGTCCACGGCAGGCTCGCCGGTGACGTGGAGTTGGTTGAGGAGGCCCGCGAGAAGGTGCTCGGGGCCACCCGTGCCTGCGTCAGACGCAGGCTCGTCGGAGAGGCGCACCTCGCCGACAAGTTCGGCGAGGCTGCTCGCCGCACAGGTGGCCTCAGCACCGCGCAGCGCGTCGATGCAGACTCCATCTGGCGAGCCTGGCTGGCTGCGCTCGCCAGGGAGGAAGAGGGTTCCCGTCCAGAATAGATTTTCGGACGATGGTGCACCTCGCCCCACGGTGGGCGCCAAATGTCGGGGGTTTGGTGCGACATATGCCAAGGGATGGTTTATCATGGTTGGAGCGAGTAGAACGTCGCCGGTGCCCGGAAGCGGGATGAGGCGAAGACATGCACACCGGTGGAACTTACCCACCTTCAGGGCTCTCCTAGGAGATAACACCCCTACTGCTGCTCTGCGGGGTCTCCGCATGATCACTAAGGCAAAGTGACTACAATGGTGCTCCTAGAGCTGTATCGGGAGGAAGGAGAGGGTGAGGCTTGCTCTCTCCTCCCTAGGCTATCTGGTCTATCTCTATCAAGGTCCAAACCCTTTGCATGGGTGCCCCGGGGGGTTTATATAGGCCTACACCCCGGGGGTACAATGGTAATCCGGTTGGCCGCGGGTCCCAACCGTCTGTCTCTCAGACCGCCGTCCTTCCCGCCGGCTTCTGGGGCCCGCCGACTGGTGGGTCCCGCGGACAGGCTTTGTTACTGTAGCGGCACTCCTGATGACGCAGGCTTGGTCATTGGGTCGTGGCAACAGTGCCGTCGTCTATCGGGCGATCACTGTTGCCATTCCCCATCCTATCTGGTTAATGGCTCGTTGGCCCCGGGGAGGAGTCGGCCGACTACAGGGAGGCCGACTCCCACAGGTCCACCTTCGGGGCGCTCAGGCCGCCCTCGGTCCACCCACTAACAGGCGGCCCCACGGTCTTCGGGTCGTACAGGTCGGCGTCATGGGCACAGTGCGCCGCGCACTGTGGCTGAGGTCAGGGCAGGCATGGCAACAGTGCCGCGCCTCGCCGGAGATCTTCCAGCGATACGGCTCACTGTAGCCATGCCGGTCCTTCGTACACAGGGGGGAACGGCCACGCCATGACCGTACCCCGCATCGTACTTCAAGATGAGGGAGGAGTCATGGGCCGACTCTCCATAGTCGGCCTCTCTGGAGGTCGCCGGCTTGGAGTCGGCTTATCTTGGAGTCGCCGGCTTAGAGTCGGCTTGTCTTGGAGTCGTCGTCTGGGACTCGGCCGGAGGGGTGCGGCCTGCCCCGATGTCTTGAAAGGTCCTGGGACTCGGGTTAGCCTACCCATGGCCCATTACTTCGACACCCGCCAACGGGCCAGCCCTCCACCGAGCTGTAAGTTAACCGTAAATTCGAAGGTACTACTTTTCTTTGAGTACAATAACCAGGATCCATTCTTTGCAGTCCGACTAGCAGCTCTTCTCGAGAGAGTTCGTCTTCGGGGACCTCCCTCTAGAGATGATGGAGAGTGAGACCCCACCAACTTCTCCGCCTCACGAGGCTGGCGACCCCGAGGTGTCGTCATAGAGGAGTCCGGATCTGCCAAAGCCAGAAGCTACTCCTTCGGCCGCCCTGAGCCCGGAGCGGTCGGCTCCCACGAGGGGCGATGAGAAGGGTCCGGCGCAGGTCGATGTCCGGCCGGACATACTGACGGGCCTTATGTAACGAGCTGCACTCTCGGAGGAGCACCGCTCATTAATGAGCACGGTGCTCAAGAAGATTTCATCCACCACAAGTGGTTTGCATGAAGCATTTACGAGCCTGCTCAGAGGCTTTGAGGTATGTAATGAAAAATAAATAATTTTTGGCTGTGAGGCACGCGCTAGGTGTGCTCCATATGGATAGTAGATCCTGAGACTCTGGTTGCCCGCCCTAGGCGGCAAACGGAGGATCATATTGTGTAAGTAATGAATGCGTTGTATATACGTGCAGGTGTCTAAGTATCCGGTAGCCGACCAGTCCGTTGAAATTGCCGAACTAAGGAGGCGGATTGGAGCTATTGATGCCGATATCACGCTGGTGAATGAGCGGCTGAACGAGTCACAAGGTATGTGCTCTGCTTTCCTAAATATGTTTTATAGCAAAATTTGAGAGGGGCATGATATTAATGCGATATGCTTGGACTGCAGACGGTGCTGCTGTCGTGGAAGCCCTGAGGGCGGAACTTGCCCAGGCCAAGGAACAAGCTCGGGCTAGGAATGTGGCTGCCCTAAAGGCGGCCAAAGAGTTGAGAGCCGAATAGGCTGCTCATCGCCGAAGCAAGGACAAGATAGCCGAAATGGCTGTGGAGTTGAAAAATGCCGCCGACCGTTATGAGCTCCTTAAAAAGGAGAATCAGGTAAATTCAGCTGACCTGAACAAGGCACTTAATGTAGCCAAGGAGATGCGGACCAAAATCAGGGATGTGCGGGAGGATCTTCGACAGGTCGGGAAAATCACGGCTGGGAGCCCCTACTTATTGCGGATGAAGTTTTTGGATCCGAAGTATGCTCCCCTGGATCGACGCTGGAGTCCTACAAACGCGTATGTGGACTTGGCGAAGAGTACAATTGATGCGGCCAAGTTTTTCGAGGATCAAGGTGATAAAGAAGTGGAGAAGTTGTTCTGGTCTCAATTTAATGCTCCCGCGCGCCCATTGCCGTTGAGTGAAAAAATGGCTGCTGTTGTTGAGCTTCATAGGCTGTCCGGGCTTGCAATGCGGTCTGTAATAGACCATCTTTGGCCGAATGGTCCTAAGCCGGACAGTTATTTTGGTTTGGTGCAGCAATTCCTTGCTGCCGTATCTCAGATCGATGCCATGAGAAGGTCGGCGTGCATGGAGGGTGCACGAACGGATCTTGCCCGCGTTAAAGCATATTGGACAGATATGGAGGCCACCATCGTTGCGACCCAGAATCCGGCGGGAGGCCAGGATCCGACCGAGCAGTACTTGGAGCAGGTAACAGAAGGTTCTCGTTTGATAGAGGCTCTATGCTCGAAGAATGTCATGTTCGAGTGAAAAATCGTGTCATTGTAAAAACAATGTTATTTTGATTATGAGGCTATATTTATACTTTGTGCCCGAAAGTATTGTTGTGCCTCCTGTGCGGCCGTTTTTATTTCTATGTGTAATCTGAAAGTTAGCAGTCGTTGGCTTTAGCCCCCACGCATACAATGCAGGGGTGTTCGCAAAAAATATGCGTAGTCACACTTGATCCAACGTCTTGGTCCGTTAAGGAGGTGATCACACGTCGAACTAGGCAACCATACTATATAGCTGTAACACTTTCACTTAGCCATAGGAGTTTGACGGTGGGGCTACTATGTAGCCCCTGGTACCTTCGCGTGCATCCGAATACGGGCGCGTGTGTACATGACCGGGAAACGGTCCTTCGTTAATGCGGAGGAATCCTAAATATTCCGGTAAGTCTTCGAGTGGTTGAATAGTCTCTTATTGTATCATGACAGTCAGTTTTCGGCTTTCTCAACTGAGGTGCTCATTCGGAATAACCAGGGCACAATCACAGTAGTTCTCCTTTGGCCGCCTTAGCCGATAAAAACGGAACATAAGGTGGCAAACCAAGGAGCCGGGCGAACCCAACATTTGACCAAAGACATGATTCAGAGCTGATGCATATAAGGCCAAACTCGAGACGCGGAACACTCCCGAAGGTATTCGGACTTTGCAACATAAAATGGGCTGACGAATGCCCTTTCATTATGAACCCTGTAGTTTCAGGTACGTGCATTAATCTGCCATGGCGAAATGCCAATAATGGCAGTATCCTCTGTTGGTATGGTACCCATGGGATATGGGAACTACAAGAGACACACTACAAGAAACCTGTTAATCCATGACAGATTGTGTCCGTCATCGATCAGGGAAAAACCATCATAGATGTACTTCCATGACGGATTTGAAATCTGTCATGTATCACACGTCATAATTTGACACCGTACCTTCCATGACGGATTTTGACCGTCACGGGTCTGCCCCCAGGCCCGCCCAGCCCAAACTAGGCCCGAGCCTCTCTGACAGAACAAGCCGTCATAGACAGATGCCACGTAGGATTTTCAATTGACTGGTTGGAATGACGTGGCTGCCTACATGTACATTATTTTTCATCACAAGAACCATCATGGATTTAGAAGCTATTTAAATGTTTTCCATCCAATTATCCCATTTAAATTCAGTGCAATTTTGAGACAACACTTTTTTTAGCATAATGCATTACACTGATCATAATGTCAACTTTGGCCCAAGACAGTATTTCAAAATGACATATAATACACAAATCATGTAGCATTTATACAAGCATCCACCAATATATACAAGACATCAGTTTACAAAATCCTCAATGAAATGATAATTTACAACATCAGTTGACAAAATACAAAACAGATCAAAGTTAGGAACTAGCACACTCCAGTTTACATCAACAACACATAAAAGTTTCTTAAAGCCCCTTAGTTCCACCTCACAGCTCATTCTTTCAGTTCTCTTGGAGAAGTTTCTCTCCATCAAATTCAATGTAATGCAATACCTACAGACAGGATGCACATCAAAAGCATCAAGGGAAATGGATTAGGAAGGAAAACATCAGGGAGGAACAAAAATCTTATAGATCAGGGGAAACTATCACAACAAATAGCATGGTTCTGGGCTTGGTAGGTACTGTCCTAGAAAACCATTTACTAAGAAGCCCTTACAAAACTATCTTCAATGATTCAAATCAAGTTATCTTAGTTAAATGATGAGATGCGAGCTTCACATCATGTCCTAAACATGCATATTGTCTACTCTCGCAGAAACAACCAGTACGGATAAATGTCCTGAAAGTTTCTTGGCATAAGTACATTATAAGATGTTAGTAACATAATAGCCTTGCCTAAGAAAGTTCCAGGTCCACAAAATATAATATACATATTACTAACCATGGTTCATGGGCTCTAATTCTCACAAATATCAGACAACCAATTTCACAAACTGAAGATTGGAACTTCAACTTGGTGAAACAAATTTATCACAACTCAATGGAGTGACCGTGTTAGAGGTCTCAATGTAACAACGCTTTCCAGCTCCCAAAGCATTCTAAAAATCTATTGACAACCCCTCTACTAAGAAAAATGAGAACCATAAAATTTATTTAGTTTCCATGACTAGAAGCAAACAGTCTAGTTAATTTGCTACCAAGATTTTGCTTGGAGAAGGTAATAAAAATGGCACTAATGATTATCATTTTAATACTCCCTCCGTCCGGAAATACTTGTCAGAGCAATGGATGTATCTAGGCGTATTTTAGTTCTAGATACATCCATTTTTATCCATTTCTCCAAGAAGTATTTCTGGACGGAGGGAGTATCTTGTTTTCTAAAGTATCAGATAAAGCAATGTATGTTCGCATGATATTTAGAACTGCAGGAGGGAAATGATCATAGAACTGTAGACTGTTGTTTGTAGGTTGCTATTATACCGAACATTATTTGGCATCACAAGTTGACCACGGACAAAGTATATATTTGATGAGTCTATATTAATTTGTGTTAAGAATCTGTTTTTGTATGTTTATTTGAGATCTTTATGATTCCAAGCAATCATCTACAACACTTGTAGTAAGTTTACATGTACAACTCTGTTTGCGGACATGCTACTTTTACTTCTATCTGAGGACTGCATTTACTATTATTTTGGAAGATAACACCAACAAAATATCTGGATACTGCACTAGTACGTACATGGTAGTTAAAATGTAAATATTCAAACCAAAGTATCGGATAAAACAAGATTATATTTCACATAAACTTGACTGAAACAAAATCAGAAAAGCCGTGTAAACAGGACCACGACTATAAATATGATGTGCCACTTTCAGGTATTGGAATTTTGAAACAATAAAGGCATCGAGTACATGACAGCAACTACGGACATGGAGTACAGGAAGATTAGCGAGGAGTTATGTTCAAAATAAAAGCCAAGGAGCTACCGTGTGCAGACTCATGGACGCATACAGATGGGGAGCGACTATTTACTACAGGTACCATCCCGATCTAGACGCATACCAAACCGTGGTGCTTATTCATATTTATATATGTAACAGATGCAAGTGCAATCCAGATTTGGGGTAGAGGGGGGGAGAGAGAGGAAGCCCACCATGTACACGCACATGACGACAAGCTGTACATCGCCGGATGGGTGGACAGGTTCAGGGACGAGGAGCACTGGCGTTCGCCGCCGCCATCGTCCAGCGGGACAAGGCTGTTGGTCCCGTGCTCATCCCGAACATGCCGATGCAGGGTGCGCCCATCAGCACATCCTGCGGGAGGTCGGCCTCGCGAGGCCCTATTCCAGGAGCACCATCCAGCAGGTGGCAGGCGACGAAGAGGATCGGCCGAAGCCGCGCCGGCGCCGAAACCCTTGCCACGGGGATGGGTTGCTGGAGAGCGCTAGTCGTGAATCGAGCCGGAGGGGAGGAAGGAGCGGAGAGAGGGGAAGATGGAGGTAGGCTGCGCGCCGGCCATAGCCGCCGAAAGTCATCGGAATCATGGGGCGGCGGCGAGGAGTCGCGTGGGAGGAGAGATGGGGGCTGCGGAGGGAGAGAGGAGCGGCTGAGAAGGGATTAGGGTTAGCATTTTATACCAGGAACGATTAGCCGGGCTCGAGCGGGCTTGAGCGGGCCTGAGCAGGCCTGCGGGGCTGTACTAGTCCGTCCATGACAGTATTTGAAAACGTCATCAGAAATCCATCATAGATTAACAGGTTTATTGTAGTGACAATAAAAAGGTTTACACAGGGGCTTAATCTAAAGAGAAACCTGTGAGCGGGGCCCTGTTGCACGTCAGCGCCTTTGTCTCTGTTGTGCCGTTTCCTGGAAGGGTATCGCACGAATTTTATCTGTAAAAAAGAAAACTCATGTAGAAGAGTACAATGTAAGCGTACGATGGATAGTAAAAGTGTAAGACATTGGCCAGCCAATAAGGTCGAGCCAAGAGTGGGGCTGTATTAAATTTATAGCCCCTGGTGTCCTCTATGGGATTATGTACATGGCGCCCTAGATCAGTTTTATCTGGGCTGCCGGACTCGTCTAACCGTGTCCGTGGTCTTAACAACCAGTCATTCTTTCTGTTATTGGAGGCCGCTTAGAATCCGGCCGCTGGAGCCGTCGCGTATTCCTCCGCGCGTGAAGAGCACTCTGTGTTTCTGTTAACGGTGATGACGCCTCATGGACCGGGCATCTTGAGTGTGAGGTAGGCATAATGCGGTACTGCGTTGAAGCGGGTGAAGGCCGTTCTTCCAAGCAATGCGTGATAGCAGCTTTGGAAGGGTGCGATGGTGAAGAGTAGTTCTTCGCTTCTGGAGTTGCCTGGGGAGCCGAATGTTACCTCCAGTACGACGGAGCCCCTGCCGTAGGCTTCAAAGCCTGGTATCAACCCTTCAAAGGTGGTGTTGCTTTGGCTGATTCTGGATGAGTCTATCCCCATCCTGCGGACAGTGTCCTGGTATATTAAATTGAGACTACTGCCGCGATCCATGAGGATGTGAGTAAGATGGTATCCGTCGATTATTGGGTCGAGCACCACATCTGATCCTCCGCGCCGAATACTAGTCAGCAGTCTGTGTGATCAAAGGTGATCGAACAAGCCGACCAGTAGTTAGGTGTGGGTTCGACGGGCTCTATAGCGTATGCGTCTCTGAGCGCGCATTCGTGCCTTCTCGTGGATGAGTGAGTCGCGTGGATCATGTTTACTGTTTTTACCTCTGGTGGGAATTTTTTCTGTCCCCTGGTGTTCGGCTGGCGAGGCTCATCCTCGTCTTCACTTGGTGTTTCCCTTCCCTTGTGTTCGGCGTTTAATTTGCCGGCCTGCTTAAAGACCCAGCATTCTCTGTGAGTGTGGTTCGCAGGTCTGTCGGGGGTGCCATGAATTTGGCACAATCTGTCCAGGACTTTGTTTAGACCGGACGGTCCCTCTTTGTTGCCTTTAAATGGCTTCTTTTGCTGACCGGGTCGAGAGCCCCTGAATCCGGTGTTGAACGTTGTGTTATCCGGGCTCTCTTCCTTGTTTTGACGTTTCTTTTTATTGCACCGTGGCTTCCTGTTGCCATCCCTTATTTCTGATGTGCTTGGGTTGCTGGTTCCTTTACGGGCCAACCAGCTATCTTTGCCCGTGCAAAAGCGGGTCATAAGGCTTGTTAAGGCTGCCATTGTCCTCAGCTTTTCTTGGCCGAGGTGTCTGGCGAGCCACTCGTCGCGGATGCTGTGTTTGAAGGCCGCTAAGGCTTCGGCATCCGGACAATCGACAATTTGATTCTTCTTAGTGAGGAATATGTTCCAAAGCTTGCGGGCGGACTCTCCGGGCTGTTGGATTATGTGACTTAAATCGTCCGCATCCGGATGCCGGACATAAGTCCCTTGAAAATTGGCCCTGAAAGCGTCCTCGAGTTCCTCCCAACTTCCGATTGAATTTTCGGGGAGGCTTTTTAACCAGTGTCGAGCTGGCCCCTTCAACTTGAGGGGAAGGTATTAGATGGCGTGCAGGTCGTCCCCACGAGCCATGTGTATATGCAGGATAAAATCCTTGATCCAGACCCCTGGGTCTTTTGTTCCGTCGTATGCCTCTATGTTCACAGGTTTAAAACCCTGGGGAAATTCATGGTCCAGAACTTCTTCGGTGAAGCAAAGGGGGTGTACGGCGCCTCTGTGTCGGGCTATGTGGCTACGCAGTTCGAATGGGTCTGGGTGGCTGTATTCGGCCCAGCCGGACTTGTTGATAGTGTATCTGGCGTGACGGTCATCATCGCGTGTTGGGGCGCGCCCCCGTGATCCGTAGATCGATCTTGGTTGTCCTGCTTTGTTTTCTAGTATATCTTGCAGGTCTTGCCTATTGCCCCGGGCCATAGTGTATTGGCGTGGGGGTGCGGGCTGGTATTCGGGCTGATATGCCGTTTTATCCCGGCCACGAGGTGGCCGGTCAGCCATGTGGCACTCGAGTCCGTGTTCCTCAGCTGCCAGTACTTCAGTCCATCTATCTGTGAGCAGGTCTTGATCAGCTTGGAGTTGCTGCTGCTTCTTTTTTAGGCTCCTCGCAGTGGCCATAAGCCGGCGCTTGAAGCGCTCCTGCTCTACGGGATCCTCAGGCACGCCGAACTCGTCGTCGCGGAGGCAAATCTCGTCTTCGGAGGGGGGCATGTAGTTATCCTCCTCTGGATATCCGTCCGTCGCCTGTTCGTCTGGGCTGACCTGCCCATCTTCCTTCTCGACCTGCTCGAAGGCAGGCTGATCAGGGTTGTATTCATCGTCAGCACCATCCGGATTGTTTTCGTCTCCTGTGTCGGTATTGTTGTGGCGGGGCTTGGTGCGGCATCGACGACACCCATGCTTTGCTTTCTTCCCTGAGGGGTTATCCTCCGTTGCCTCATCGCCATTGGTTTCTTTCGGAGTGTCCACCATATATATATCATATGAGGAGGTGGCTGTCCACCGCCCCGTGAGTGATGATTCCTGTTCTTCTCCTACATCGTCATCCATACCGTCGATGTCTTCGGAGTTGAAGTCAAGCACGTCGGTTAAGTCATCGACCGTGGCAATGAAGTGGGTGGTGGGTGGGCAACGAATTCCTTCATCGCCTACTTCCCACTCAAGCCGAACATAGTTCGGCCAAGAGTCTCCTGACAAAGAGAGAGACTTTAATGAGTTCAGCACATCACCAAAGGGCGAGTACTGGAAGATATCCGCGGCGGTGAACTCCATTACAAGAGCCCATCCAGGTTCAGCGGGCTCAGGAGCGCGCGGACTGGAATCTACAGCCGGATACGAGTCCGGGGGTCCGGTGTCACAGGGTTCTTCAGGGGTGAGGCCTGTTTTCGGCTCTAACGCCGATGAGTGTGCGGCCTGCGGGACGGGGTCCATCCACCCATCCTTGGGCAATGCAATCTGCTCCGGATTAAGGTCCGGGTCTACCGCGGGGGTGATATCTCGAGCATTGTCTGACAGCAGGTGTAAGCCGTGCTCATCGTGACCGTCCGGCGCTCCTGGCACAGGCCTGAATCCGTTGAAGATCAAGCCTCCGCGGATATCCATCGTGTAGTTCAAGTTTCCAAACCTGACCTAGTGGCCAGGGGCGTAGCTGTCGATCTGCTCCAGTTGGCCAAGCGAACTGGCCCGCAGCATGAAGCCGCCGAACACGAAGATCTGTCCGGGGAGAAAAGTCTCATCCTGGACCGTGTTGTTGACGATTGAAGGAGCCATCAAGCCTTGCAGCGACGGCACAGAGGAACTCTCAATGAAAGCACCAATGTCGGTGTCAAAACTGGCGGATCTCGGGTAGGGGGGTCCCGATCTATGCGTCTTAGGCTCATGGTAATAGGAGGCAAGGGACACAATGTTTACCCAGGTTCGGGCCCTCTCGATGGAGGTAAAACCCTACTTCCTGCTTGATTGATATTGGTGATATGAGTAGTACAAGAGTAGATCTACCACAAGATCGTAGAGGCTAAATCCTAGAAGCTAGCACATGATGATTATGATTGTGATCGTCCCTCTGAGGACCTACCTCTCCGGCTTATATAGACACCGGAGAGGGATAGGGTTTACATGGAGTCGGTTACAAGGAAGGAAGTATAATATCCGAATCGCCAAGCTTGTCTTCCACGCAAAGGAGAGTTCCATCCGGACACGGTACGGAGTCTTGACTCTTGTATCTTCACGATCCAACAGTCCGGACAAAGTATATAGTCCGGCTGTCCGGATACCCCTAATCTAGGACTCCCTCACCCTGTGCCGTCCCTCTCGCTGCATCGCCCTCCGTCCTGTGCAGGGGGCGCATATCAGGAGGTGCCTCCACCACCTCCTCCCCGAGAAGGCACCCTGGCTACAAGCCGCGCGGCCCCAGGACGAGATCCACCATGTCCAGCGCCCGCGCGACAAGAAAGGAGCTGCCAAGAAATCCCTCGTCCCAAAGAAGGTGCTCGTGTGCTCCCGGCACCGGCGTGCCATGACCGCATCCCTGCGTCGGCACGTCAAGACCCCGCGCTGCTCCAGGCAGCGGCGCACGGGAATCTCCATGAGCAAACCCCGCATCAGCAGAGAGCTCCGGTGGTCACAGCAGGCTGCCACGCCTTCACCACCGAGCTATGCAATGTCGCCTGGCCAGGCAAGTTCAAGCCTGACCTGCCTCCTCGCTACGACGGCACTGCCGACCCCACGGAGTTCCTACAGCTCTACGAGCTGGGCATCGAAGCCGCCAAAGGGGACGAAAAGGTCATGGCGAACTGGTTTCCCATGGCACTCAAGGACGGCGCCCGCACCTGGCTCCTGAACCTGGCTCCTGGCACGATCTCCTCCTGGGATGAGATGCGCACTCGCTTCATCGCCAACTTCAAGGGCACGCGCAATCGTCCGCCAGCCATGGGTGACCTGTGCCGCATCAAGCAGCAGCCTGGAGAGACCTTGCAGAAGTACATCCAGCGCTTCAACAACGCTCGCCTCAAGATTCCCAGGGTGACCGAGGAGGCCATCATCTCAGCGTTCTCTGATGGCGTCCGCGACGTCAAGCTGAAGGAGGAGCTGGCGATCCATGAAGATCTGTGTACGTCTCTGCAGCTGTTCAACCTGGCGACCAAGTGCGCAAGGGCTGAGGAGGGTGCCTCTCCCTTCTCGAGCCCCCAGCCGCAGACCCAAAAGAGAAGAAAGCCAAGGCCAAAGATGTGAAGCGCAAGGGAGCAGTTGTGCTCGCAGCAGAGCCAGACACAAAGCGCGACAGGGACCAGCCAGAGCCATCCAAGGGCACCCGGTACTGTGTGTACCACTATCTCCACACCCACAACACCAACGAATGCCAACAACTCAGGGCCGTGCGGGAAGGCCGTGTCGGTCGACGCCCCGAGCGCAACGATCGGGGCTACGGCCGAGGCGGAGCAAGAGGTGGAGGACGATGGGACGACCGTGGCCCTCGCCAAGGGTGGCGTGATCGGCCTCGCGGGGACCGCTAGCAGGACCAGCCTCGCGAGGGGGCTTGGAGGGATCAGCCTCATGAGGATCGCCCGCAAGGCTACGCAGGACTTCCTCATCTGCCACCACCACCAAGAAGGAATGAAGACCATCATCAGGACGAGGGGGCTGGGGGCTTCCAGGAGCAGCGTGCAATCGCTTGCATCTTGGGCGGCACTCAGGCCCCAGCCTCTCAGCGCATCTTCAAGCAGTTTGCTCGCGAGGTGAATGCAGACCTCCCCAAGCTTGAGGCCACGCGCCCTCTTAGGTGGTCCGCGTGCGCCATCACGTTCAGCTCAGCGCATCAGCTCAAGTGCGCGGCAACCGTCGGAGTCCTCCCGATGCTCTGCTCCCAGTCATCAGCAATGTGCAAGTTACCAGAACCCTCACCGACGGCGGGGCAGGGCTCAACGTCCTGTCCGTCGAGACGTTCAACAATCTTCAAGTGCCATATGATCAGCTTCAACCAACCAAGCCCTTCTCAGGAGTCACTGATGGTTCCACTGTCCCGATAGGGCAGGTCCGCCTGCCTGTCACTTTTGGACAGCACAACAACTACCGCACCGAGCTCATTGACTTCGACATCGCCCACATTCGCCTATCATACAATGCCATCCTCGGGTATCCAGCCCTGGCCAAGTTCATGGTAGTGACTCACCATGGTTACAACGTCCTCAAGATGCCAGGAAGTGGCGCTGTCATCACGGTCCCCTGTGAGGAGAAGGATGCGGTGTGCTCCCTCGAGCGCGCCTTCCAAGCCACGTCAATCAAGGACCCAGACAGCAAGAGGGGAAACCTTCCTGAAGCAGCTCCCAAGAAGAAGAAGACATCACCTGGTTCAGGGCCTCAGGAGGTAGGCTCCTCCGGAGGCGCCCCATCCGAACATGCGCCCATCCAAGGAGCGCCACCCTCCGTCGCATAGGAAGGCGCACCCGGCGTCCTCCTCAGGCAAGGCTCGGGGGCTCTCTCCTGGGGAGCCACTGACTTTGCCAAGATCACGAGGGAGGCGCTTGGGCACCACTTGGAGGCGTGCTTCACGGCACGTTTCCCTCAGGAAGGCATGAGGCAAGGAGGGCCCAACCCTCAGGAGTTCATCACCAAGGTCGCTCAGGAGTTGCAGGAATCGAGAGTCATGCGCGGCAACCGCCGCATGCCCAACGCAGCTCCCCATCCAAGCGAGGATGGCGGGCTACACGTCTGCATCGACTACCCAGGGCTCAATCAAGTCGCGTCTCAGGAGTGCTCCTGGACTACGCGCGTGGGGCGTTGCGCGGGTCCACAGCACAGCTACGTTCGCATGCCCTTCGGCCTGCCGAATGCGACTGCAGCCCACCAGCGCCTGATGAGAAACATTCTGGAAGCTCAGGAGGCCAAGCATCGCGCGCTCGTGGAGGAAATGGAGATGGACCTCGCTGAGCCGCCCGGACCTCCTGAGCCTCCCGAGGCTCGGAGCCCCGAGGGCTCGTGAGGATTGGCTTCTTCGCCACACACCGTCAGCTGCTCCGACACTCGCTCTACAATGGTATCAGGTGACTTCTTTCAAGTTCTGTTTTAGCTGGGAGCGCCCTCAGGGCTGCATCATTCCCAGGTCGCGTGGGTCTATCCATACGGCGTGTATCCGTTTTTCTTTCGTCTTCAGCTTACCTTGTTGGGGGTGCCCCTCGGGATGCATCATCCCCAAGTCACTTGGGCCGGACCCAGTGGCATTTGCTTTTCTCTGCATCTGTCTAAGTTGATTTGCTTCTTCATGCTTAACCTGCCCAAGATAATCGCCTGCTCGACTGACGCCAACCTTTGGAGCCGCTCTCTCTGGCACGGCGCTTGCGCATGGGTCCGTCCCTGGAACACCGAAAAATCTGAGTGGTCGAGCTCTGGCCGCGGCAGCCCAGCATAGCGCTACCTCACAAGGCCCTCAGTGCCCCAATCACTCCCTCGGAGCAACCAACGGCTGGCTGGCAACCGTGATGGCAGTCCTTGTTTTCTTTGTGTTGGTATACAGGATCCACGTAAGGAGTAGCGTGGGGGGCGTTGCGAGCTCGCCCTCCCTCTCTCCCGTACGATCCGCTCGCGCGTTAAAAGGGGGGCACCTGAGCATCGCGGCTCATGGGCTCTTACTGGCTCTCCAACCCTCACCCCCTGGTGTTGACCCACGGCATCGCGACCTGTCATACCAGCGGCGGCTGAGCTCGCTCGAGGGCCGGGACCTGAGGACGTAGAGCATGAAGGAAAGTGCGGGGAAGAGGGGAGAAGCTCACGAGGGCCTAACCCAGCAACACCCCAGCTGCCGGCGCGCGGGCCAGGCATCTCGCCGAAGAATGACTCCAAGTTCACGAGATAAGTCACGCCCTGCGGAAGCTAAACCAACGCAACACCAAACCCTCGCCTAGTGTGGCTCTGTCACGGCGACATTGCCTTCCTTTCTCACCCAGCGGAGGCTTCTTGAGCACTAAGGGGGACCTGCTGAGCATCGCGACTCAGGGGCTCTTACCGGACCTTGGGCCGCTCAACTCCTGGCCTTGACCATAGCAGCGTGACCTGGCATACCAGCGACGGCTGAAGCCTGCCTGGGGACTGGGACCTGTCAGCGTAGAGCACCAAGCCCTCGTGAGGAAATAAAGGGGGAGCCAAGCCGGGACAGGACACGTATCTCGCATTGTATCATATTCAAAAGACATGGCAGGCGCCTTACATACCCCCGCGGGGTGTTACTTCAATTCCTCGCAGGGAACAAAAGGTGCTAATCCTAAGGAGCGTTAACTACACGCGCCTCCGCAGGAGACGCTATCATCAATAGTGGGCCGCCAGGCACCGGCGCCAACCCCATCCATATCAGCTGCATCGACGGCCAGACGCAGCTGCCCTGCTCCGAGCGTGACGCAAGCTCGGGGGCTCGTAGCTGTTGTCGCTCGTCTCCGGAGTTGCGTGAAGCTCGGGGGAGTCACTGGATTCGCCGAGTCCTCCGCTGCTGCATGAGGAACTGCTGGGGAAGCGGATGGCAGGCCAGGTCCTCGCCACTCCGATGCCCCGGCCGCTCTCCTTGGGGCAGCACTCCAGCCGGCATCCTTCTGCGTTGAAGACCTTGAAGAACATCAAGGAGGCGCCATCGTATTCAAGATGAATTACAAGGGCACCCCCTGTCCGGCAGACCCGGGCGATCTCGCCCCAGCCCCGGGTCATGTAGACCTTGCCCGGAGCGACGACCGTGACCTCTGCTCCAGTCGCAAGGGTGCTACAGTCAGTGTGCTGCAGCCAGAGCTCCAGAGACCCACTCGGCGGCATCTCGAAGGCGAAGGCGGGAGGAAGGCAAATCCAAGAGCGTGGAGGCATAGCGGTGTGAAGCACAAGCTCAGGAGATGGCGTATTTTTCTCTCGGGCCCTCGATTCGGGCGTACAAGGGTAGTGGAAACCTAGGCGGCGGCCTCTCGTACCAGGGCCGCGACGTCTCCTGCCATGCAACCACGTCGCAGCGGCCGGAGACCGACCGCTTCTTCGGCGGAAGCGGGTCGGGACCCTCTCGGGGGGCCTTTCCCTTCTCTTCCGCTGAAAACCGGTGGAACGGTGCCATTGGCGAAGGAGAAGCAAGGGCGAGGAAGGAGAAGAAGGAGTGAAGCAGAAAGGGGTTGACTACGGGGGCTCTTGCCCGTCCGTACTTATAGTCCTGAGGAGGCCAACCGTCGGCCACCACGATCTCAGGTAATCATGACCCATTTTTGCATGCAGGGACTTGTCAAGTCGAGTAGTTGCCGAGGCAGCATGGGGAAGCGGAGACGCCCATGTCCAATCAACCGCCACGCGGCGCCCAAGGCCGCAGGCTGATGGGGCCCGCAGCGCTCCGTGCTTGCCCCTTCGCTTCTCCGCTAATCCAAGTCCGAGCGCGCCTTGGGCCCGGGAGCTACTGTTGGCATTCTGGGAATGGGGGTCCCCAGACTTGTCTACCTGCGGCCTGCGGCGTGGCTCAAGTGGTGGCCCAGTGCGGCCCATCTTCATCAGGATGAAACTCAAGACCCTCCCGAGGGGCCAAGCCTCGCGGGGCAGACGACACAGGACTTCCTCAGGAACAACCTCACTAGGCAGGCTCACGAGGAGGCGGAGAGATCAAGGTAGGGTACCTCGCAAGGTGCTCATGACGCAAGCCATGACGATCTAGACTAGGCAGGCGCCGGCCTGCGCAGTGTCCTTGTTTCCTCTTTGGTGCAAAGGGGGCAAGCACAGGCGTGGAGTACAGAGGCATCAGGCAAGGGTTGTCATTTCAGTGCAAGGAGACCAAGACCAGCAGAGCGGCGGGACGGAGGTCACCATAGAGCCCAAGACGGCGTCATCGCCAGTGCCTTTGGCAGCT
This sequence comes from Triticum timopheevii, assembly GCA_963921465.1. Taxonomy (NCBI): domain Eukaryota; kingdom Viridiplantae; phylum Streptophyta; class Magnoliopsida; order Poales; family Poaceae; genus Triticum; species Triticum timopheevii. The sequence goes on from OY997262.1 coordinate 364,488,355, forward strand.
GGAGACCAACTTTAGTCAGGATAACCTGTACTAGATGTTCCCCTTCAAAATGGCCGTTGTTGGCGCCCTTCCCGCTCAATATTTGGGAAGAGGACCAGGGACTCTATAAACAGGACTAGCCACCACACAGTAGGGGTCATCTGATTGAGTGCTCATTAGACCAAGAGGCGATCGAACTCACCCAAGCAGTTCATCGCACCAGCTCAAGAACACCTCTCGCGAGGCTGTTCTTCCTTTGTACTGTTCATCACCAGCCCCTAAGGCAATCCACCACACCACACACTGGAGTAGGGTATTACACCACAACGGTGGCCCGAACTAGTATAAATCTTGTGTCCCTCATGTTGTTCATCGTTCTAGCTTAGATTCTCATGAGGTGATCGGACGTGAATCGGTAGGTGAAGATCTTCATGCGCACTCCAGAGTTCGAACCTTAAGGGTCTGCCGGAACCCAACATCCGACATAGTCGATACTGGAGAAATTGTTCATTCCTCAAAAGAAAATGATGTTTGACCATTGCATCATAATCTAAATAAGCAGGAGGCAACACCATATCCCCCTCTCGTGGGGCTATACCAAGATAATTAGCCACACGGGTCGCATAAATTCCTCCAAATAAATCTCCAGCCCTACCATTATTATGCAACCTACATGCAACTATTGCCCCCAAGTTGTAATCTTTATTACCTAACACAGCGCTCTTGAGGACACAAAGATCAGGGACACACATATGAAATGCTTCATCTTTATCGTTAATGCATCTACCAATGAAGAGAGCAAAATAATGTATAGCAGGAAAATGAATGCTCCCTATGGTAGCTTGTGCTATATCCCTAGATTCTCCCACAGTAATACTAGCAAGAAAGTATTTATATTCATATTTGTGGGGATCATTAACATTGCCCCACTGCGGGAGTTTGCAAGCAGTTGTAAAATCTTGGAAGTCCATGGTATAAGATTTATCATAAATATCAAACAGGACACTCTGAGAATTATGCGAAGATTTATATTTAAACCTTCTCACGAATGAATCAGTCAATTGACAGTACTGAGGACACTTATCTTGTAAGAAGTCCTCAAGATCGGCATTACGCACATATGCGTCAAATTCATCCTTAATGCCTGCATTGACCATAAAATCGTCTGATGGCCACTCACAAGCTCGTACTTCTGCGTCCCTCGGTGGTTCATCGTCTTGCTCACGCATAGCAAGCCTGGATCCTTTCTTTATTGAGGAACCACCTTGATACATTCTCCTAGACATATTTCTTTTTCTAAAAAAAATCTGAAATTTTAGTAACTTCAAAATAAAAGTGAATAAAACTAAACAAGATTGGTAGCAACTACTCCTACAAGTGCCTAGAGCCTATATCATGCATTAGAATTACTTGGGACCTCATAAATTTAACATGCAAGCTCAAGAACAGGGTCACCTATGCAGCAAAAATTTGCAATGAATAAATCACTAGAACAAAAACTAATTGGACCAATGGAGGAGTCACATACCAAGCAACAATCTCCCAAAGCAGTTTTGTGAATGGAGCTTTGAGCAAGGAGACTGAAAATCGCAGCAAAATGAGCTAGAACTCATGCTTGAGCTGGATGGGGATTTTTTTGGGAAGAAGATATAGTGTGTGGGTGCAGGAATAAGTGGAGGGGGGACACCATGGGCCCACGAGAAAGGGGGCGGGCCCAGGGGGTGTGGGAGCGCCCTCCACCCTCGTGGCCTGGTGCTTGCCCCTCCTGAAGTGTTTTCAGTGCCTAAAATCCTCAAATATTCAATAAAAAATCATACTAAATTTGCAGGGCATTTGGAGAACTTTTATTTTCGGGATATTTTTTTATTGCACGGATAATTCAGAAAGCAGACGGATAATACTATTTTTGCTTTATTTATTCTAAATAACAGAAAGTAAAAAGATGGTACAGAAGGTTGTGCCTTCTAGTTTCATCCATCTCATGATCATCAAAATGAATCCACTAACAAGGTTGATCAAGTCTTGTTAACAAACTCATTTCGAATAACACGGAACCGGAGAAATTTCGAATAACACTAGGTTACCTCAACGGGCATATGAACATCCCCAACAATAAGAATATCTTACTTTTTCTTGACAGTAGGAAGAGGAAATTCAAAACCTCCAATAATGATAGTTGGACTTTTTCCAATAGAATTGATGCTATGAACTTGAGGTTGTTTCCTCGGAAAGTGTACCGTATGCTCATTACCATTAACATGAAAAGTGACATTGCCTTTGTTGCAATCAATAACAGCCCTTGCAGTATTCAAAAAGGGTCTACCAAGGATAATCGACATACTATCGTCCTCGGGAATATCAAGAATAACAAAATCTGTTAAGATAGTGACATTTGCAACCACAACAGGCACATCCTCACAAATACTGACAGGTATATCAGTTGATTTGTCAGCCATATGCAAAGATATTTCCGTAGATGTCAACTTATTCAATTCAAGTCTACGATATAAAGAGAGAGGCATAACACTAACACCGGCTCCAAGATCACATAAGGCAGTTTTAACATAATTTCTTTTAATGGAGCATGGTATGGTAGGTACCCTTGGGTCTTCAAGTTTCTTTAGTATTCCACCCTTAAAAGTATAATTGGCAAGCATGGTGGAAATTTCAGCTTCCGGTATCTTTCTTTTATTTGTAGTGATATCCTTCATATACTTAGCATAAGAATTTACTTTAAGCATATCAGTTAAGCTCATACGTAAGAAGATAGCTCTAATCATTTCAGCAAAGCGCTCAAAATCCTCATCATCCTTTGTCTTGTATGGTTTAGGAGGAAAGGGCGTGGGTTTCTGAACCCATGGTTCTCTTTCTCTACCGTGCTTCCTAGCAACAAAATCTCTCTTATCATAACGTGGATTCTTTGATTGTGGGTTATCAAGATCAACAGCAGGTTCAATCTCTACATCATTGTTATTGCTAGGTTGAGCATCAACATGAACATTATCATTAACATTATCTCTAGGTTCATGTTCATCACCTGATTGTGTTTCAGCATCAGAAACAGAAATATCATTTGGATTCTCAGGTGTGTCTACAACAGGTTAACTAGAAGCATGCAAAGTCCTATCATTTTTCTCTTTTCTTTTTGGAAGAACTAGGTGCCTCTAAGTTATTTCTCTGAGAATCCTACTCGATTCTCTTAGGGTGGCCTTCAGGATATAAAGGTTCCTAAGTCATTTTACCAGTTCTAGTAGCCACTCTAACAGCAAAGTCATATTTATTATTTATGTCGGCGTTCTGGGAACGGGGGTCCCCAGACTTGCCTGCCTGCGGCCTGCGGCGTGGCTCAAAGGAGGCCCAGCACAGCCCATCTTCATCAATGCAAGCTCAAGACCCTCGCGAGGGGCCAAGCCTCGCGGGGCGGACGACAAGGAGTTTCCTCAGGCACGGCCTCGTCAGGCTGGCTCATGAGGAGGCGGAGAGTTCAAGGCAGGGTACCTCGCGAGGTGCCCATGACGCAAGCCATGACGACCAAGGGCGCCGGTCGGGCGCCAGCCCGCACAGTGTCCTCCCTTCCTCTTTGGTGCAAAGGGAGCAAGCGCAGGCGAGAGTATCAAGCAAAGGCATCCATTTCGGTGCAACAAGACCAAGACCAGCCCAACGGCTGGAAGGGAGTCATCGTGGAGCCCAAGCCGGCGTCATCCCCAGAGCCTTTGGCAGGCGAGGACCAACTTTAGTCAGGATAAGTGTACCCGTTGTTCCCCTTCAAAATGGCCAATTGTTGGCGCCCTTCCCGCTCAATATTTGGGAAGAGGCCCAGGGCCTTCGCCTATAAATAGGACTAGCCACCCCCAGGGCAGAGGCATCTGGATCCTCATCAAGAAACCAGTAGTTAGAGCGACTGAACCCCTCTCGTCGGTTCATCGCACCAGCCAAGAACAGACCCTCGCGAGGCTGTTCTTCCTTGTATTGTTCCTCATCAGCCCAAGAGGCAATCCACCACACCACACACTGGAGTAGGGTATTACACCACAATGGTGGCCTGAACCAGTATAAATCTTGCGTCTCTTGTGCTGTTCTGTTTAGTAGTTTAGGTCCCAGCGATTCGGCGAGGTGCGAGACGGCAGAGGGTTGAATCTCCGTGCGCACCCCAGTGTTCGAACCACAAGGGTCTGCCTGAACCCGAAATCCGACATTTGGCGCGCCAGGTAGGGGTGCGCCGGAATCTGCCTTCCGTCGCCTCGTTCTTCCCCGACCACCGCAACCATGTCTGACGGTCGTCGGGCTCGCGCCCAGCACCGAGCCGCCCTCGCCTCCCATGTCGCCCAGACGGCTCCCGTCGGCGGGCGCCCTCGTCGTTCCCCATCACCTGCCGTGAACGCCGCCACCGGCCCTGCGGGGAACGAGCAGCAAGCATCATCCCAGCACCCGTCCATGAGGCGGGACGGCCGCACCGCCACGCCTTCGCTCACCCCCGCTGGTTCTTCGTCACGCGCGCCCCGCACGGCCATGGAGGCCCGAGCTGCACTCATCACGGCAAACGAGCTCCTGCGCTACCGCCCCATCGACGACGTCTACGAAGAATGGCTCGACCTAGTCACCGAGCTGGTCCGCGCTGCTGGAGGCGCCCCCGCACCATCCTTCTCGCTGCACCGCACCCCGCCCCGCGCGGGCGATGAAGCTCCTGGGGCGCCTCAGCCACCTCCAACTCAAGAAGGCGCCCAGGCCCCAAGGCGCGCGGCCCCTGGGCGGAACCCGCTCCGCCAGGCGCCAGCGCGGCAAGAGAAGAGCTGCCAAGAAGTCCCTCGCCCACGAGAAGCTGCCCGAGCGCTCCCCGCTCCAGCACGTCAAGGCCCTGCGCTGCCTCCAGCCGCGGCGCATGGAGACCCGCAGGACCAAGCTCTCCGTCGTCCAAGGCCCCCCGCAGCCACGATGGGCTGTCGCGCCTTCACCTCCGAGCTGCGCAGCGTCGCGTGGCCCGCCAAGTTCAAACCAGACCTGCCTCCTCGCTACGGCGGCACAGCTGACCCTGCGGAGTTCCTCCAACTCTACGAGTCGGGCATCGAGGCTGCCAACGGGGACGAAAAGGTCATGGCGAACTGGTTTCCCATGGCGCTCAAGGACGGAGCCCGTACCTGGCTCCTAAATCTGGCCCCAGGCACGATCTCTTCCTGGGACGAGATGCACACCCGCTTCATCGCCAACTTCCAGGGTACTCGCGACTGGCCACCCGCCGTGAACGACATGCGCCGAATCAAGCAGCAGCCAGGGGAAACCCTGCAGAAGTACATCCAGCACTTCAACAACGCGCGCCTCAAGATCCCCAGGGTAACGGAGGAGGCCATCATCTCTGCCTTCTCCGACGGCGTGCGCGACGTCAAGATGAAGGAGGAGCTGGCGATGCATGAAGATCTGTGCACCTCCTTGGAGCTGTTCAACTTGGCGACCAAGTGCGCCAGGGCTGAGGAGAGGCGCCTCTCCCTCCTCGAGCTACCTGCCGCGGACCCCGAAGAGAAGAAGCCCAAGGCCAAGGACATGAAGCACAAGGGGGCTGCCGTGCTCGCGGCCGAGCCAGACACCAAGCGAGGCAGAGATCAGCCCGAGTCCTCCAAGGGCAGTCGGTACAGCGTGTACCACGACCTCCACACCCACAACACCAATGAATGCCAAGAGCTCCGGGCCGTGCGCGAAGGAAGGGTCGGCAGACGCCCCGAGTGCAGCGACCGGGGCTACGGCCGAGGAGGAGGAAGAAATGCAGGACGCTGGGAAGACCGCGGCCCACGCCAAGGGTGGCGCGACCAACCTCGCGAGGACCGCTGGCAAGACCCGCCTCGCGAGGGAGGCTGGAGGGACCAGCCTCGCGAGGATCACCCGCAGGGGAATGCAGGCCTCCCTCTGCTGCCGCCGCAGCCAAGGAGAAATGAGGACCGTCATCAGGACGAGGGGGCTGGGGGCTTCTAGGAACCGCGTGCGATCGCCTGCATCCTGGGCGGAGCTCAAGCCCCAGCCTCTCAGCGCATCTTCAAGCAGTTCGCCCGCGAAGTGAATGCAGTCCTCCCCAAGCTCGAGGCCACGCGCCCTCTCAGGTGGTCGGCGTGCGACATCACGTTCAGCTCAGTGGATCAGCTCAAGTGCGCGGCCACGGCCGGAGTCCTCTCGATGCTTTGTTCCCCAATCATCACCAAGACCCTCATCGACGGCGGGGCAGGGCTCATCGTCCTGTCCGTGGAAACATTCAACAATCTTCAAGTGCGTTACAGTCAGCTTCAGCCAACCAAGCCCTTCTCCGGAGTCACCGACGGCTCCACGGTCCCGATCGGGCAGGTCCGCCTTCCTGTCACCTTCGGGGCTCGCGACAATTACCGCACCGAGCTCATCGACTTTGACGTCGCCCACATTCGCCTGCCATACAACGCCATCCTCGGGTACCCAGCGCTGGCCAAGTTCATGGTCGTAACCCACCACGGCTACAACGTCCTCAAGATGCCAGGAAGCGGCGGAGTCATCACGGTGCCCTACGAAGAGAGAGACGCAGTGTGCTCCCTGGAGCGAGCCTTTCAGGCCGCATCACTAGAAGACCCAGACCGCAACAGCAGGAGGCCTTTCGAGGCCGCACCCAAGAAGAAGAAGACATCGACCGGCCCGGCTCCTCAGGAGGTAGGCCCCTCAGGGCCCGCGCCTGGCCAGGAGGAGCCTCCTTCCATCGCATAGGGAAGCGCGCCCGGCGCCCTCCTCAGGCCAGGCTCGGGGGCTCTCCCCTGGAGGGCGGCCGACCTCGACAAGGTCACGAGGGAGGCGCTTGGGCACCACGTGGAGGCGTGCTTCGAAGCACGTTTCCCTCAAGAAGGAGCAAGGCAAGGAGGGCCAAACCCTCAGGAGTTCGTCAGCAAGGCCATTCAGGAGTTACAGGAGTCAAGGGTCATGAGAGCCAGCCGCCGCCTACCCGCTGTGGCCCCCCGTCCAGGCGAGGATGGTGGGTTGCACGTCTGCATCGACATACCAGGGCTCAACCGAGCCGCGTCTCAAGAGCGTCTCTGGTCCTCGCGAGTGGGGCGTTGCGAGGGTCCGCCCCACAGCTACGTGTGCATGCCTTACGGCCTGCCAAACACGATTGCTGCGCACCAGCATCTCATGAGGGCCATCCTGGAGGCTCAAGAGGAAAGGCACGCTGCAGCCCTGGCGGAGATGGAGATGGCCCGTGAGGAGCCGCCAGCGCCTCCGGATCCTCCCGAGGCCCCCGGGCCTGGGCGCTCGTGAGGATCGGCTCCCGTAGCTCACCGAGTCTGCTACACCAACACCCCTTCGTCCCCAACATCATCAGGTGACATCTTTAAGTTTCGTTTCCGGCTGGGAGCGCCTTCAGGGCCGCATTATTCCCAGGCCGCGTGGGTCCGTCCCTGCGGCATGTATCCCATTTATTTCATGTCCTTAGCTTATCCTATTGGGGGCGCCCCTCGGGCAGCATCATCCCCAAGCCGCTCAGGCCTGTCCCAACGGCATGTACCCTTCTTGCGTTTTTCTTAGGACTATGCTTTTGTTCCACCATGCTTGTTATTTGGTTCCTTTTTCTGGGTGACAGAATCTTGCACGTTAAAGGGGGGTGCCTGAGCATCGCGACTCAGGGATCCTACCAGCTCTCCGGCCCTCACCCTCTGGTCTTGTCCATGGCATCGCAACCTGGCTTGCCAGCGACGGCTGAGACCAGCCCGAGAGCCGGGACCCGAGGACGTAGAGTTGCTACATCTAACCCAGCTTGCGCGTTAAAGGGGGGGTGCCTGAGCATCGCGACTCAGGGCTCCTACCGGTTCTCCGGCCCTCACCCTCTGGTCTTGTCCATGGCATCGCGACCTGGCTTGCCAGCGACGGCTGAGACCAGCCCGAGAACCGGGGCCCGAAGACGTAGAGCATCGGCATCTGGCCAAAATTGCAGGAACACACTCAAAGATAAGGCCTAGAGCCAGGCGCAACCCACCTTGAGGTAGGGCCCGTGAGTCCCGCGCTGGCTCACGGGTGCCCAGATACACCTCGTCCAGCCCTACCGTGCCAGCCACATGTCAGGGTGGGGCTATATATGCCCCGGGGGCTCATCCCGGAGGGGAGCCCCCTCCCACGTACCAGTGGAAGCACCATGCTCTGTGCTGGCTGACGACACTGCAGAGGAGCGGCTATGCCCGTACGCATACGGAAGCGCTATGCTCTGCGCTGGTGATAAACAACTGAGGGTGGCCTTCGGGCCGCATCAACCTCAGGGAGCCCAGAGCTCAGTGTCTGGCCTTGTCGCAGTGCCTCCCCTCGGGAGTGCCGTGCGAAGGGGCTGGGCACGGGGGCTGCACCTGGGTCCCGCCCAGACGCACCCCGCCTGGCCAGGCCTCCTCGGGCCTGGTTCGTCGCGCTCCCCTCCCCGAGCGGAGCCAAGGTACAAAGGCCGATTGAGCGTCAAGGGGGACTCCTGAGCATCGCGACTCAGGAGCCTAACTGGTCACGTAGCCCCTCACCCCTTAGTTTCGAAAGGCTAACGGCGGTTGAGGTATGCGCGGGACCGGGCTCTGCAGACGTAGAACGGCAGATCCACCCACATCTCGCCTTCCTGCTTGCGGTTCGAGCGCCAAGGGGGACTCCTGAGCATTGCGACTCAGGAGCCTAACTTGCCACGTAGCCCCTCACTCCTTGGTCCCGTCCTGGTTTCCGGTCGGGGCCAACGATGGCTGAGGTATGCGCGGGGCCGGGCTCTACCGGCGTAGAACATAAGCAAGCAGGAAGGAATAATGCAAATTTCAGGGAATTCAAAAGCAAATATTACAGTCCATGCTGTTATCACAGCATCAAACATAAGTTGTAATGCCTCTCCGAGGCATGGTACATGCGTAGGAATTAAAAACAGGACGGGAGCCACAACAGAGTCACTTGCCAGCGGGGGAGCCACGTAGAGCAGGTTCGCCTTGTGGATCAGCAGGGCTGACAGCGCTTCGCTTCGGCCTGGTACTGAAGGCCCGGAACTTCCCTAGCAGAGCATTCGCGCGACCTTTCACGGCCTCAGCAGCGGCAGCGGCACGCTCGCCGCTCACTGGCTCCAGCAGGCTGTCGAGGTCGATGTTGGGGTCGCGAAGATAGATGTGGGTGAAGACCCGCGTCAGTGCTGCAGAAGACAAGACGCGTGCCCTCGGCCTCAGCCATAGGGCCAAGGCCAAGGGTGACGTCGTTAAGGGCGCAAACCAGGAAAGGAAGCAGCTTGGCGGGGCCATCCTCCTCGCCGGCCAGCGGGCTCTCAAGGCCGCTCTCGTAGAGCGTCTTCAGCGAAATGCGAGCCTTCTCTTCCATATCCGCGAAGGCCACGCGATCCTCGGCAAGAACCCGGGCCTTGCCATCCAATTCAACCTTCCTCGCCTCCAGCTCTTGCTCCATCACGCCTAGGCGGCCATGGCGCCTCTTGAGCTTGGCCTCCATGTCCTTGACGGCCGCCTCATGAACCTTCATGCTTTCCTCCTGCTCTTGGCGGGGGCGGGCCTCCTTGAGAAGCTGGTTCTGCAGGCCCTTCAGCTCGCTCTCCAGCGTCTCACAGCGACCTTGGATGCTAGCTGCCTCCCCCAGGGCAGCATCACGGGCAACCTTCGCCTCACGGACAGCCTGCTTCTCCTCGTCGCAAGCCGTCGAGGCCTGGACCAGCACCGCCCATATCGAAGCATCAGAGCGAATCCAGCCAGAAGCCAGCTCCAAACGCCTAGCCATCAGACGGGGGTCGGCGCCCAGAAGATCCTGGCGCAGGCGGTCTAGTCCGGCAACGGCGCGATCTAGAATAGTATTCAGAAAAGTAACAGTCGGTGGAATAGGAGGAGAAGACAGCTGTGTGACCACTGCGCCATGAGGCGGAACCAGCGGCACCACGGCGACAGTGGAGGCAGCGCCAAGCAAGGGCACCTCGGGAGTCATCTGGGTCAAGGGGGCTGAGCTCGCCCCAGCGGGCTCAACCTAGCCTCGCGAGGACGCCCGGGCAGGGGAGGCCTGTGCGTCATGATCACCTTCCTTCTCGGGCAGAGGCACTACCACGGATGGGACCTCAGGAGCTCCCTTCAGCTTCTTCGCCGCGGGTGCCAGCCTGGCCGAGGGACATGGACATCAGATCTCATCGACAGAGCAATAATCAAGACGGGAAGCAGGCACTTACAGGTCGTCACTGGTGGACTCGAGCAGCCTCCGGCCGAACTTAAAGCCCACAAGCCGGCTGCAAGGGTCGGCTTCAAGGGGCCCGGGAGCAGGAGGCGCGTCTGCGGATCGCCCCGGGGCCAGGGCAGACCCGCTAGGGACCAGCCTAGTCTGGTCCTTCTTCGGGATCGATGGCAGGCTCCCGCCTCCCTGCTCATCCTCATCCTCGTCGTCGTCACTCTGGGGGAGTTGGAGAGTGCGGGACCTGCGCCAAAGGGGAGGAGCTCTTGACTCCGCCCCCGAATCAACCCCCTCTTCCGGCTCCCCTCCCTCCACCTCTTCGCTGGAGTCGTCAGAGGACACGTCCACCAGGTCCTCTGGAGCCTCCACGGGCACGGGCCCGTCCCCGTTGAAGACGGGCATGAACCCCACTACCTGCTCCCAATCCTCGCGAAGGAACAGGGGCGTGGGAGCGCCCTCCAGCCTCGCCTGTCGCCCCCAACCAAGGACTGGAGGACCGCCGCCAGATCCTCGTCGTCCAGGACCACGGGGCTCGAGTGAGGCCTCCACATCGGAAGCGAGTACTGACGAAGCGGAGCCAGTTGATGCTCCAGGAACTCCCTCAGCAGCGACGCACCAGTCAGCTTCGCCGCCGCCATGCTGGCCGGCCTCAGATCTGCGTCCATCTTCTCCAGCACCAGCTTCGCGCAGGGATCCAGAAGCTCCACTCGGGACCAGTCATCGGAGCTCGCGGGGTGCTCCGTGGGCAGGATCAGCCGAGGATGGATGCGCCTAGCATCCACCAAGACCCACTTGCTCCTGAAGCCCTCAATCCTCTTCCCAGGGTTTGAAATGGCGATGGCTCCTTCGTATGCGACGAAGCTCGCGCACGCGGAGGCGGAACCACGGGAGGTTCGGAGGGAGAAATAGTGGCGCAGCAAGGCCACCGAGGGCTTCACCCCAACATGGGCCTCACAATAGTAGGTGAAGATCGCTAGAAGAAGGACAGAGTTGGGATGGAGGTGCAGAGCTTGAATGTTGTAGTGGCGGAGGACAGAGAAGAAGAACTCGGAAAAGGGAGGCACCAGACCAGCAATGATGGCGCTCACGAAGAGCGGGTAGAAGGTGCTCCCCCGACCCTCAGAGACAGAAGAGCCGGCCTTGAACGCATTCGTTCCGTCAACGCCCTGCGCCTTCGCCATCCGGCGCACCAGGGCAAGGCTCGCCCCTGACACATTTGGCGGGTCCAAGGAAGGCGAGTACCAAGCTCCGGCCGGGGCTTGGCGAGGCACCATGACTGGCTAGGGCGCGCAGGCGGAGTATATCTGGAGATTTTGGAAGCAGAGAGGAGAGGCTCAAGAAAGGGGATGTGAGCAGCAACTGGAGAAAGTAAAGGGGGCAAGGAAGACGTCGCTCTTTTATCAACTCGCGCGGTTGCAGAGGTGCACGCGTCCAGTCAACCGCCACGCAGCGCCCAAGGCCGCAGGCTATTAGGGCCCATGATGCTTCACACTTGCCCTTTCGCCCCTCAGCTCGGCCAAGTTCGGGCGCGCCGTGGGCCCGGGGGCTACTGCGGCGTTCTGGGAACGGGGGTCCCCAGACTTTCCTGCCTGCGGCCTGCGGCGTGGCTCAAAGGAGGCCCAGCACAGCCCATCTTCATCAACGCAAGCTCAAGACCCTCGCGAGGGGCCAAGCCTCGCGGGGCGGATGACAAGGAGCTTCCTCAGGCACGGCCTCGTCAGGCTGGCTCATGAGGAGGCAGAGAGTTCAAGGCAGGGTACCTCGCGAGGTGCCCATGACGCAAGCCATGACGACCAAGGGCGCCAGTCGGGCGCCAGCCCGCGCAGTGTCCTCCCTTCCTCTTTGGTGCAAAGGGAGCAAGTGCAGGCGAGAGTATCAAGCAAAGGCATCCATTTCGGTGCAACAAGACCAAGACCAGCCCAACGGCTGGAAGGGAGTCATCGTGGAGCCCAAGCCAGCATCATCACCAGAGCCTTTGGCAGGCGAGGACCAACTTTAGTCAGGATAAGTGTACCCGTTGTTCCCCTTTAAAATGGCCAATTGTTGGCGCCCTTCCCGCTCAATATTTGGGAAGAGACCCAGGGCCTTCGTCTATAAATAGGACTAGCCATCCCCATGGCAGAGGCATCTGGATCCTCATCAAGAAACTAGTAGTTAGAGCGACTGAACCCCTCTCATCAGTTCATCGCACCAGCCAAGAACAGACCCTCGCGAGGCTGTTCTTCCTTGTATTGTTCCTCATCAGCCCAAGAGGCAATCCACCACACCACACACTGGAGTAGGGTATTACACCACAATGGTGGCCTGAACCAGTATAAATCTTGTGTCTCTTGTGCTATTCTGTTTAGTAGTTTAGGTCCCAGCGATTTGGCGAGGTGCGAGATGGCAGAGGGTTGAATCTCCGCGTGCACCCTAGTGTTCGAACCTCAAGGGTCTGCCGGAACCCAAAATCCGACAATTTAATTCATCGAGCAACTCACTTTGAGCTTTAAGTACTTGCTCAGCTTGAGTGGTGACCATAGAAGTATATTTGCTAATGAGTTTAAGTTCATCTCTAACTCTAGCCATATAATCACTCAAGCGTCCTATCTCGAAAGCATTATTCTTTAATTCTCTACCAACATAAGAATTAAAACTTTCTTGTCTAGCCATAAAGTCATCAAATTCATCTAAGCATGGCCAATGAAAATTAGTAGAGGGAATTTCAACTTTATCATATCTATAGAGAGAATTTACCTTTACTACCTGTGTCGGGTTATCAAGACAATGTGGTTCTTCAATAGGCGGTATATTAAGACCATGTATTTCGTCAATAGGTGGTAAATTCTTAACATCTTCAGCTTTAATACCTTTTTCTTTCATTGATTTCTTTGCCTCTTGCATATCTTCAGGACTAAGAAATAAAACACCTCTCTTCTTAGGAGTGGGTTTAGGAATAGGCTCAGGAGTTGGCTCAATTGGTTCAGGAATTGCCTCAAGAATTGTCTCAGGAAGAGTCCAACTATTTTCATTAGTCAACATACTATTCAATAGTAATTCAGCTTGGTCGACTATTCTTTCCCTGAAAACACAACCAGCACAACTATCCAAGTAGTCCTTGGAAGCATCGGTTAGTTCATTATAAAAGATATCAAGTATTTCATTTTTCTTAAGAGGATGATCAGGCAAAGCATTAAGTAATGGGAGAAGCCTCCCCCAAGCTTGTGGGAGACTCTCTTCTTTGATTTGCACAAAATTATATATTTCCCGCAAGGCATCTTGTTTATTATGAGCAGGGAAATATTTAGCAGAGAAGTAATAAATCATATCCTGGGGACTACGCACACAAACAGGATCAAGAGAATTAAACCAAGTTTTACCGTCACCCTTTGATGAGAACAGAAATATCTTAAGGATATAATAATAGCGAGACTTCTCATCATTAGTGAACAGGGTGGCTATATCATTTAACTTGGTAAGATGAGCCACAACAGTTTTCAGATTCAAGGCCATAAAAAGAATCAAATTCAACCAAAGTAATTATTTCAGGATCAACAGAGAATTCATAATCCTTATCAGTAACACAGATAGGTGAAGTAGCAAAAGCGGGGTCAGGTTTCATTCTAGCATTAAGAGATTGCTGCTTCCATTTAGCTAATAACTTCTTAAGATCGTATCTATCTTTGCAAGCAAAAATAGCTCTAGCAGCTTCCTCGTTCATAACATAACCCTCAGGACAACAGGTAATTCATAATCAGGGGGAGAACTTTCATCATCACTATCATCAATAATAGCATCTTCAATAATTTCATTCTCTCTAACCCTAGCAAGTTGTTCATCAAGAAATTCACCTAATGGCAAAGTAGTATCACGCACAGAAGTAGTTTCATCATAAGTATCATGCATAGCAGAAGTGGCATCATCAATAACATGCGACATATCAGAATTCATAGCAATAGCAGGTTTAGGTGTCGCAAGCTTACTAATAACGGAAGGAGAATCTAGTGCAGAGCAAGATGGCAGTTCCTTACCTGCCCTCGTAGTTGAGGGCAAAATGTTGGTTCTTTCATCTTTCAAGTTCCTCATAGTGATCACAGATATAAATCCCAAGTGACTCAAATAATAGAGCTATGCTCCCCGGCAACGGCGCCAGAAATTAGTCTTGATAACCCACGTGTAGGGGATCGCAACAGCTTTCGAGGGTAGAGTATTCAACCCAAATTTATTGATTCGACACAAGGGGAGCCAAAGAATATTCTTAAGTATTAGCAGTTGAGTTGTCAATTCAACCACACCTGGATAACTTAGTATCTGCAGCAAAGTATTTAGTAGAAAAGTAGTATGATAATAAAGGTAACAGTGGCAAAAGTAAGATAATAGTTTTGTAGTAGTTGTAACAGTAGCAACAGAAAAGTAAATAAGCAAAGTAAAATATGTGAAAAGCTCGTAGGCATTGGATCAGTGATGGATAATTATGTCGGATGCGATTCCTCATGTAATAGCTATAACATAGGGTGAAACAAAACTAGCTCCAGTTCATCAATGTAATGTAGGCATGTATTCCGAATATAGTCATACGTGCTTATGGAAAAGAACTTGCATGACATCTTTTGTCCTACCCTCCCATGGCAGCGGGGTCCTAGTGGAAACTAAGGGATATTAAGGCCTCCTTTTAATAGAGAACCGAAACAAAGCATTAGCACATAGTGAATACATGAACTCCTCAAACTACGGTCATCACCGAGAAGTATCCCGATTATTGTCACTTCGGGGTTGTCGGATCATAACACATAATAGGTGACTATAGACATGCAAGATAGGATCAAGAACTCACATATATTCATGAAAACATAATAGGTTCAGATCTGAAATCATGGCACTTGGGCCCTAGTGACAAGCATTAAGCATAGCAAAGTCATAGAAACATCAATCTCAGAACATAGTGGATACTAGGGATCAAACCCTAACAAAACTAACTTGATTGCATGGTAAATCTCATCCAACCCATCACCGTCCAGCAAGCCTACGATGGAATTACTCACGCACGGCGGTGAGCATCACGAAATTGGTGATGGAGGATGGTTGATGATGACGACGGCGATGAATCCCCCTCTTCGGAGCCCCGAACAGACTCCAGATCAGCCCTCCCGAGAGAGATTAGGGCTTGGCGGTGGCTCCGTATCGTAAAACGCGATGAAACTTTCTCTCCGATTTTTTTCTCCACGAAACGGAATATATGGAGTTGGAGTTGAGGTCGGTGGAGCAGCAGGGGGCCCACGAGACAGGGGGCGCACCCAGGGGGAGGGCGTGCCCCCCACCCTCGTGGACAAGGTGTGGGCCCCCGGGCCTTGATTCTTTTGCCAGTATTTTTTATATTTTCCAAAACTTATCTCCATGGATTTTTAGGTCATTCAGAGAACTTTTGTTTTCTGCACAATAAACAACATCATGGCAGTTCTGCTGAAAACAACGTCAGTCTGGGTTAGTTTCATTCAAATCATGCAAGTTAGAGTCCGAAACAAGGGCAAAAGTGTTTGGAAAAGTAGATACGTTGGAGACGTATCAACCAGCTATTTCTTCGCACACAAGGAAGTGGGTCCTTATCCTTCCTGACCACTGGGACCCACCCGGTCAAAGCATACATAGTGTTGTCATTCTGGTCGCGGACGTGTACGTACATACTGGTGGATCGGTCTGCCTGCAGGCTGCAGCGACGAACTGTGGCCGAGTAAAGAAGGGCACGTGTCGTAGTAGAGGCGCGCACGTAGCATGTACACGTACGTACAACCAGGGTGTAAGAAAGTAAATACGGCCACGTACGTACATACAGGCGGGGTCTCGAACGCCTACTCACGCATAGGTATGGCGAGGGCTCGTGTACATGGCTGGGTCGGAACGGAGAAACTGCATCGTCGTGTTTATCGGGATGAGGCATGGCGTACCGCAGAACGGAGGAAACGGCCTTGTGTTCGACCCGCCATGGTCGAAACGGGATCCTGTTCATCGGGAGGGGTCTGGCGTACCGTAAAATGGAGGAAACGGACTTCTCTTGGACCTCCTACGGTCAAAACAGGGTCCTATTGATCAGGAGGGGTGTGGCGTACCACAAAATGGAGGAAACGGGCTTGTGTTGGAGCACTATGGTCGAAACGGGGGTCCTATTCATCGGGAGGGGTGTGGCATACCACAAAATGGGACTCCACGGGCTACTATTCATCCACTGTAGACCTCCTCCAACCTCCACCTGCGTCTGTTCATCCACGGGCTCTTGTTCATCCAGCCTTCACCGCTCCTCCACCGGCTACTGTTTGACCAACCCTCTCCATGGGGTCCTCTTCAACCACCCTCCACGGGCTGCTGTTCATCCAGCCCTCCACCAGCTACTGTTCAACCAGCCCTCCACGGGGTTCATCCAGCCCTCCACGGGGTCCTGTACATCCACCCCCAACTGGCTCGATCGATCGGGGTCCTGTTCATCCAGCGGCAACGGCCTCTACTACCACGGGGTCCGGTTCATCCAACCCCCCACCAGGAACTATTCATCCAACCTCCCCAACAACACTCACTGTTCATCAAGATGCAGCAGGTTCAATCGGCTTCAGTTAGCAGCACTAGCAAAGGAATCGCTCGATCGGGTTTAGTTAACAGCCAGGGATCGATCGCTCGGGTTCAGTAGCGCGTAGCCTGCAGTGCAATCGCTCGGGTTCAGTAGGTGAACGCCTCGCTCGGATTCAGTTAGAGCGCAACTCCTCACACATACGCGCGTACGTGTATGAGAGAAATGCACAAACCTCCGTGCATTGCTCAGCCCCGACCAACCACCGTAACCGGGAACCCCCGATATTTTCCTCGCCCTCGCTTCTACCACGGTTTTTTCCGTCATGGACGGCCCAAAGAATGTCATGCAACTGCATCTCCGGCCCGCCCAGGACGAAAAGCCCATTTTCTATCATGATTTTTTCTCATAGAAGTAGGAGCCCACCACATTTATGATGATACCGGGTTTTGTCACGATTATCGTCATAGAAGTGTCATAAGCATGACAGAAAAAAATTCGTTTGGCCCAAAATGTCACAGATGTGTCTTTTTTGTAGTGGTTCTCCATTCATATATTGAGCTAAATATCAAATAACCTCTTTTCACCGGCAAGTTTGAAATCATAGTTGAGTTCTTTAATTGCCCAATATGCTTTATGTTCTAACTCAAGAGCTAAATGACAAGCTTTTCCATAAACCATTTTATAAGGAGACATACCCATAGGATTTTTATATGCTATTCTATAAGCCCAAAGTGCATCATCTAATTTCTTAGACCAATTCTTTTAGGATCTATTGACAGTCTTTTGTAAAATTAATTTTATTTCTCTATTGCTAAGTTCAACTTGACCACTAGACTGAGGATGATAGGGTGATGCAATTCTATGGTTAACATCATACTTGGCAAGCATTTACGAAAAGCCCCATGAATAAAGTGGAACCACCATCAGTCATTAAATATCTAGGGACTCCAAACCTTGGGAAAACAACTTCCTTAAGCATTTTAATAGAGGTGTTGTGATCAGCACTACTAGTTGGAATAGCTTCTTCCGACTTAGTAACATAATCAACAGCAACCAAAATATGAGTATACCCATTAGAGGAAGTAAAAGGTCCCATGTAATCAAATCCCCAAACATCAAATGGTTCAATAGCAAGTGAATAATTCATAGACATTTCTTGCCGCTTACCGATATTACTTATTATTTGACATTCATCACAAGATGATACAAACATACGAGCATCCTTGAAGAGAGTAGGCCAATAAAATCCAGATTGTAATACCTTGTGAGCAGTTCTGTCTCCCGCATGATGTCCTCCATAAGCTTCAGAGTGACATTTCCGTAGGATTTGTCCCTGTTCATGCTCAGGTACACAATGCCTAATAATACCATCTACTCCTTCTCTATAAAGATGTGGGTCATCCCAAAAGTGATGTCTTAAATCATAAAAGAATTTTTTCTTTTGTTGGTATGTAAAGCTAGGTGGTATGTATTTAGCAACAATATAATTAGCATAATCAGCATACCAAGGTGTACTATTAGAAACATTTATTGCAGCTAATTGCTCATGCGGAAAACTATCATTAATAGGTTGTGGGTCATCAAGATTATTTTCAAGCCTAGACAAGTTATCAGCTACGGGGTTCTCCGCTCCTTTTCTATCAGTGATATGCAAATCAAGTTCTTGTAGCAAGAGAACCCACCTAATGAGTCCAGGTTAAGCATATTTCTTTTCCATAAGATATTTTATAAAAGCATGATCAGTGTGAACACTAACTTTAGAATCAACCATGTAAGATCTGAATTTGTCTCAAGAAAACACCACTGCTAAGAATTCGTTTTCAGTAGTAGCATAATTTCGTTGAGCACTGTCTAGAGTTTTACTAGCATAATGAATTCAGTTTCTTCTCAACTCTTTGTCCTAGAACAGCACTGTAACACCCCGGATGTAACTTCCCATATTTGTAACTCCAACTCTTGCCATTTTCGGCTATGTGTTATGATATTCCCTCCGTGGTTGGGTTTTGTCTTTTGTTTTGCATTTTATTCATGTCATGCATCTCATCTCATGTCATCATCATTTAGTGCATATTCATCTCATGCTATCCATGTCATATTGCATTTTATTCTTACTATGTCATGGCATCATGGTCATTGTGTGGTGGTTTTGCCTCTTGTCTTTTACATGCTCAACATATGCCTTGAGGTGCTCTTAATGATGTTCGATGCATCATCACCTTCTCCTTCCCTCTACTTCCTTCTTTTGGCAAGTGCCACATTCCCTCCTCTCTTTTAATGTTCATCTTGTCCTCATAGTTCAAGCATCGTGTCACTTACCTCTCTGCCAAGTTTCACCTATTTTGGAGTTGTTTTGGTTAGGTTCAAAAATGCTTCAAGTTGGAATTATATTCAAACTTGTTTTATTTTTCTGCCTATAAAAATATCCAAAGAAATTTTGTAAAATGGTGCAATATTCCAGGAATTTGGGGATACTTTTATATCTGCCAAATGCCTCTCCTATCCCCCTGGCCTTTTGTTTTCTCTTTCACCTGTTTATTTAAATGAACAGAGAGTTTTAAAAGGGAGAAGTACATGGGCCTCTTCTCCCCAGCCCACTTTGGGCGCCCCAGGCGCAGCGGCCAGCAGCAGCAGCTCCAGCACAGGTGGCCGCCACCAGCGCTCGCCCCCCTCCTCTTTTTCCACATAGGCACCCCGCGGCCCCACCTGCCAGTGACCCTCTCCTCCTTTCTTCTTCCCTCGGTCCCCATCGCTCTCTCTCACGCTCACGGGAAGAGGCACTTGGCCACGAGAGCAGCCCCGACCTTCGCGTCTCTCCTGCCTATTTAACCCCTCACACGTTGCCCTAGGGTTTCCCCTTCCTTTCCTCCTTCCCTCCTCGTGCCGCCACACCTCCTCCTTGCCTCCCTCGCGCCTGGACGCCGCGACCACGAGACATGGCTGGCTTGGCCAAGGTCTCACCGGTGGCATAGCAGCCCCCCTCCGTCTTAGTTCACGACGTCCACGAGCATCTACGCACCGCACTAGTTCCGTTCAGAAGCCAAGCCACGCCCAAGGACGATGTCCACGACGTCCCCTTCTTCCTCTTCTTCACGGACAGCAAGACCGGCAAGTTCGTTGACTCGCCGCTGTCACGTCCCCGGGCCCAACGTCATGTCCTAGAGTAAGGAGGTATATCCACCTTCCTCCCTAACGAGTCCCTCTTCATCTAGCTCCCTGTAGTCGTCATTCTCGACATGCCAAGTCCCATGCTCCCAGTGCTCTACGCGAGCCAGAGCACGCACCCTCATGATCTAGCTCAGATTTGTGCATCCCCATATGTTTTACTTCGGGCAAACCATGTCCTAGCGCTAGCCCCATGTGGATTTCGGTGGTTTGCACCCATTTCATGCACCTAGGGAGTCTAGGGATCAGATCCCGAAGCCCACCACAATTCTGTATATTTCTGTCAGTTTTCTGAAAAGCTGCTAAGTCTCAGAATCTGTAACTTTTGCCTTGTTCACTGCATCATAACTCCGTCATCGTAGCTCCTTTTCATGCGCATGATATATCAAAATGTTCATCAGGATGTGTTATTCATTTTGTTCCATTGGGCCATGTTCATTTGAGGTCATCTAGATGCCTGAATCTCTGATGCAAGAGTGCTATATGATGTTAGTTTCTGATTCTTAACAGAATGTGTGCATTTGTCATTTTTGCTACATTTATTGTGTGCATCTTATGGGCATGAGCTCTACAGGTGTTTTGTTCTATGCCATGTCTTATAACAGAGGTGCTTGCCATGTATTTTTGTGAGTTATTTGGTGACTAGAACAAGCATGCAAACTAGGCTTCGTGATGTTGCTGATTTCAGTCCCTGTTCTGCTGTAATTTTTATGCCATGTAAACTTGATGCTACAGAGAGATCCATGGATATTTTAAGAAACTTCAGTAAGGATGTTTTGAACATATGGTTATGCTATATCCATCCATGCCCCTATTTGCAATTATGGAGTAGTCTAGCATGTCATTTTCTTGCTCTACTTTTGCTATAAAATGTTCCTGGCAGATTGTTTACATGTTATTCAATTTTGCCAAGGTTGTTGTAGTTGATCCTTGCATGCTATGATCTTGTTCTTGTCATGTTTAGTTTCATAAACATGTATTCTTGCGTGTGCTATGCTTATATTGTCATGCAATGACTTGTGGTGAGTGAATCGAGCTCGCAAAGATGCCTTCATAATGTTGTTAATGCCATGCTCTGTTTCCTGAATCTGTTAACGAAACTTGCTATGTTTACATGGGTGTAATCATATCTTATGATCCTTTTTGGCTCATGGTCAGTAAGGGACTTTTGTTATATGCTTTTAGTAGAATCATGTCATGACTTGTTTTGATATTATAAGTTCCTTGAGCATGTTGATTACTTGCTCTGAACATTGCTACCTGATGCTGTTTATGCCATGTCCATCCTAATATCTTTTGCACTTTTGCCATGCTTGTTTGAACCTGCTAATGTGTGAATTAGCCGTATCTCAGTGTACATATTTTGTCAAGCATCTCTTGTAGATCACTGCCATGTGCTTTGTTGATATGTTGAGTTGTTGTAGCATAGTTTCTTGATGTATTCTAAGTGCTATCATGCTGTTAACCGCAGATTTGTGTCATTCTTGTTTTGCTTGCCATTTGCAAACCGTGCATCCGATTCCGGTGATCTTTATATCAATTTTAACCGAAATCATCTCATATTTACAGTGGCATACTTGGTTTGCCAAGTTGATGCCTTGTTCATCATTTACCTTCCGGAGCACGCATATGCATCGCATATCACATCTCGCATATCATGCCATGTATTGCATCCTGTTGCTTGAGAATTGCACCGTGATTTATTGTGGTTCCATTGTTTGTGTTCTTGATTTGGGTAGATCCGGGAGACGAGTACGTGAACGAGGAACCTGTTGAGTACGCTAACGAGGATCAATCTTTCGACAACTCTGAGAACCTTGCAGGCAAGATGACCATACCCTTGATATCACTTCTATCTTGGCTTTGCTAGTTGCTCACTCTATCGCTATGTTAGCTCTACCTACCACTTGTTTATTCATGCCTCCCATATTGCCATGTCAAGCATCTAAACATCCTTTCCTAGCAAACCGTTGTTTGGCTATGTCACCCGCTTTTGTTCAGCCCTTCTTATAGCGTTGCTAGTTGCAGGTGAAGATGAAGTTTGTTCCTTGATGGAACATGGATATTTTTGGGATATCACAATATCTCTTGTTTAATTAATGCACCGATATACTTGGTAAAGGGTGGAAGGCTCGGCCTTATGCCTGGTGTCTTGTTCCACTCTTGCCGCCCTAGTTTCCGTCATACCGGTGTTATGTTCCTTGATTTTGCGTTCCTTACGCGGTTGGGTGATTTATGGGACCCCCTTGACAGTTCGCTTTGAATAAAACTCCTCTAGCAAGGCCCAACCTTGGTTTTACCATTTTCCACCTATACCTTTTCCCTTGGGTTTTCGCGAGCCCGAGGGTCATCTTTATTTTAGCCCCCCCCCCCCCCCCCCCGGGCCAGTGCTCCTTCGAGTGTTGGTCCGAACTGAGTAGACTACAGGGCCACCTCGGGGAAACTTGAGGGTTGGTTTTACTTGTAGGATGTCTCATCCGGTGTGCCCTGAGAATGAGATATGTGCAGCTCCTATCGGGATTTGTCGGCACATCGGGCGGCTTTGCTGGTCTTGTTTTACCATTGTCGAAATGTCTTGCGAACCGGGATTCCGAGAGTGATCGGGTCTTCCCGAGAGAAGGTATATCCTTCGTTGACCGTGAGAGCTTGTGATGGGCTAAGTTGGGAGACCCCTGCAGGGTATATTATCTTTCGAAAGGCGTGCCCGCGGTTATGAGGCAGATGGGAATTTGTTAATGTCCGGTTGTAGAGCACTTGACACTTGACTTCATTAAAATGCATCAACCGTGTGTGTAGTCGTGATGGTCTCTTCTCGGTGGAGTCTGGGAAGTGAACACGGTTTGAGTTATGTATGACTCTAAGTAGTTTCAAGATCACTTCTTGATCGCCTCTAGCTTCTCGACCGATGCGTTGCTTTTCTTCTCGCTCTTATTTGCGTATTTTAGCCACCATATATGCTTTGTGCTTGCAGCAGCTCCACCATATTACCCCTTTCCTACCTACAAGCTTAAATAGTCTTGATCTCATGGGTGTGAGATTGTTGAGTCCCCGTGGCTCACAGATTCTACCAAAACAGATGCAGGTGCCGAGGATACCAGCACAAGTGGCGCAACCGAGCTCAAGTGGGAGTTTGATGAGGACCTTGGTCGTTACTACGTTTCGTTTCTAGATGATTACTAGCGGAGCCCAGTCGGGACGATCGGGGATCTAGCATTTGGGGTTGTCTTCTTCTCATTTGAATTTGACCGTAGTCGGTCTATGAGTGTATTTTGGATGATGTATGAACTTATTCATGTATTGTGTGAAGTGGCGATTGTAAGCCAACTCTCTTTATCCCATTCTTGTTTCATTACATGGGATTGTGTGAAGATGACCCTTCTTGCGACAAAACCACCATGCGGTTATGCCTCTAAGTCGTGCTTCGACACGTGGGAGATATAGCCGCATCATGGGCGTTACAAGTTGGTAATCAGAGCCATCCCCGACTTAGGAGCCCCCTGCTTGATTGATTGCTGGCGTTGTTGAGTCTAGAACAAAAATGTTTTGAGTCTTAGGATTATATATATCGAAGAGTAGGATTCTTTTTACTCCTCAGTCCCTTCGTCGCTCTGGTGAGGTCTCCTGACGTAGAAGTTTTAACTCTCCTCTCCTCGGATTTCACTAAAAAAATTAGGATCACACGGGTATATTGGAATCGTTCCGATGGTTTTGTGACGAGAATATTGTTCTTGGTGCCTCCTGACATTTAGGGGTTGTGGCAGTGTCTCGGGGAGTTGAGCTCCGAGGTGTTGTCGTCACAATTTTATTGTTGCAGTTCTGGAATACCTGAGTTTTGCCGACATCGAAAATCTCTTTTATGCAGTTGTTGGTGACATAACCTCGATGTCACCCAGTACTGGGGAGTTCGGGAGTATTGCCATGACTCGTATAATGGATGCTTTTTGAAGATTGAGGTACACGATTTCCGAAGGTTTCTTGGTTATGTGTTGATGGATGGATACAGCTGGATGTAGGGATTGTTAGTTTGGGTGAGATATATTGCTTCCCCTGTATCCCCAACACCTGATTGCATAACCAGAAAGTTTCGGGAGTTTATAGGTGGGTTTCAAGTAGCTCTAGCATTTCTTCCCGCAGATATTTGGTTTGTGATTGGGTAATCCTTACCACTTATTTGTTCCATTCATACCTTGGTTTTTCTTTCATCAATATCTTATCAAGTGGCTTCTCACCTTAATGGACGTGATGTTTGCTTTGGAATTCATTCGTTCATCCTTGTTCGAATGTTTATTGTGAAGACTATATGTTGCAATTTCTATCCGTTGATTCTACTTGTCTATCTGTCTATCAAGATGCTAATGGATGTCACCCTCTTCAGGATGGCTCGGCCAACGCGTCAGAATCCGGAACGTAATGATGGGAGTCAGGCGAACCCTCCACCTCCACCTCCACCTCTGGAGGCATGGCAAGCTTTGATGGCAACCACAAATGCCAACGCTCAGTTGTTGATTCAGCTGATGCAAGAACGCGACCAAGGCCAAGGCAACCAATGGAATCAAGGTCAAGGGCAGTTCAATCATCAGCCTCAGTTTCCTACCCTCAACCAGTTCCTTGCAAATCAGCCGAAGTCTTTCAGCTACTGTGTCGAGGCCACAGACGCCGACGATTGGCTCGTGGATATCAACAAGCCTTTCGAATGCAGCAATGTCAGGCATGAGGACTACGTCAAGTTTGCTTATTTTCAGCTCAAGGACCAAGCAGCTGATTGGTTCCAGCAATACAAGGATTCCAGAGGAGGTCGAGTGATTACTTGGACTAATTTCTGTCGGGACTTTAAAGCTCACCACATTCCTACCAATGTTGTGGAGAGCAAGCGTGAGGAGTTTTGCAATCTCAAGAAAGGCAACATGTCAGTGTACGAATACAACAAGTAGTTTCAGAAACTTGCTCGCTTCGCTAAACAAGACGTTCCTGATGAAAAGAGTATAATCTATCAATTCAGAGGTGGCCTTAGAGAGGATCTGCAGTTAGCTCTTGTTCTTGTTGAGCCTACTCAGTTTGATCAATTCTACAATATGGCCCTCAAGCAAGAAGGTGCTCAGCTCAAGTGTGAGGCTTCTAAGAAGAGAATCAGGGATGCAGTTCAGTCTTCTTCTTCCTCACAAGTGGCAGCTAAGCAGCAGAAGTTCTACCTTCCTCCTCCTCCGTTTCGTCAGCCTTACCAGCAGAAGAACTCAGGTGGTCGTGGATCTTCCCACCCACCCAATCCAAGCTATCAGAACAAGTCAAATTCTCAAGCTCCAAGGTCAAATGCTCCTTATCACCATCAGCTCTCAGAGGTGACTTGCAACAAGTGCCAGCAGAAAGGTCACTACGCGAACAAATGCTTCAACCAAAGGCGCCTTCCTCCTCCTCCTCCTGTGAGATCTTCAAGCAATGTTGTGGTCAAGCATAATACCAAGTCTGCAAAGGTGAACATGATGAATGCAGCGCAAGCAGAGGATTCTTCTGACGTGATAATGGGTAATCTTCCAGTTAATGATATTCCTGCAAAAGTCTTATTCGATATTGGTGCATCGCATTCTTTCATGTCATACCCATTTGCATCAGAGCATAATGTGGACACAGAGGTCTTGTCCAAAGTTATGCAAGTTGTTTCTTCGGGAAAACTTATGACTTCTAGTTTGGTTGCTCTTGATGTTCCCATCCAGTTGGGCAACTATAAATTTCTAGCTAAACCAATTGTTCTTGGTGACTCGGATATTGATCTAATTCTTGGGATGGACTGGCTTTCTCAGCACAAAGCTCAACTTGATTGTGCTACCAGGAAAATTCAATTGACACACTCTTCTGAGGATGTTATCATCTATGCCGCTCATGATGAAACCATTCGGTTGTTTCTCTCAATGAGAAGGGCGAGTT
This sequence comes from Triticum timopheevii, assembly GCA_963921465.1. Taxonomy (NCBI): domain Eukaryota; kingdom Viridiplantae; phylum Streptophyta; class Magnoliopsida; order Poales; family Poaceae; genus Triticum; species Triticum timopheevii. The sequence goes on from OY997262.1 coordinate 364,514,114, forward strand.
GGATGCTATTTCTCAAATTCTAGTCGTTTGTGAGTACCAAGATGTCTTTCCAGAAGAGCTTCCGGGTATGCCTCCGCACTGGCCAGTCGAGTTCGTTATCGATCTTGAGCCTGGCACTGAACCCGTTTGCAAGCGTCCATACAAGCTTGGTCCTGAAGAACTGAAGGAATTGAAGAAACAGCTCGATGAACAAGAGTGTCTGGGTTTGATCAGACCGAGTTCATCTCCATGGGGTTGTGGAGTTCTTTTTGTCCAGAAGAAGGATGGCACGGACCGACTTTGCGTCGATTACCGTCCATTGAACAAGAAGACAATCAAGAACAAGTATCCGCTTCCCAACATCAATGAGCTTTTCGAGCAACTCAAAGGTGCTAAAGTTTTCTCCAAGCTTGACCTTCGTATGGGTTATCATTAGATTCGCATTTGTGAACAAGATATTCCCAAGACAGCATTCAGAACAAGCTATGGTTCTTATGAATATACTGTCATGTCTTTCGGCCTTGTCAATGCTCCTCCAACATTCTCTCGAATGATGAACTTCATTTTCAACCCCTACACCAATGAATTCGTTCTGGTGTATCTCGATGATATTTTGGTCTTCTCCAAGAATAGGAAGGATCATGCCAAACATTTGCGATTGGTGCTCAACAAGCTCAGAGAGCATCAATTCTATGCGAAGTTTTCCAAATGTGAGTTCTGGCTTGATGAAGTTCTTTATCTTGGTCATATCATCTCCTCCAAGGGCATTGTTGTTAATCCCGAGAATGTGTCTGCAGTTGTGAATTGGGAACCTCCTCAGAATGTCAAGCAGCTCCGCAGTTTTCTTGGTCTTGCAAGCTATTGCCGAAGATTCATTGAGAATTTCTCTAAGATTGCAAAGCCTCTTTCCAACCTCCTCCAGAAGCATGTCAAGTATGTCTGGATGCCTGAGCGTGACGTTGCTTTCAACACCCTCAAAGAGAAGCTAGTCACAGCTCCTGTCTTGACTCCTCCTGATGAATCCAAGCCATTCGAAGTTTTCTGTGATGCCTCCTTGCAAGGTCTTGGCGCTATGTTAATGCAAGAGAAGAAAGTTGTGGCCTATACCTCTCATCAGTTGAAACCCAACGAAAAGAACTACCCCACTCACGATCTTGAGTTGGCGGCAGTTGTCCATGCATTGATAACATGGAGACATCTATTGTTGGGAAGGAAAGTGGGCATTTTCACTGATCACAAGAGCCTCAAGTATATCTTCACTCAACCCAACCTCAACCTCAGACAAACTCGATGGGTCGAAATGATCCAAGAGTACAATCCAAGTATTGAATATACTCCTGGCAAGGCGAGTGTGATTGCAGATGCTTTGAGTAGAAAGGCTTATTGCAACAGTCTAATTCTCAAGCCATTTCAACCGGATCTTTGTGAAGCTTTCCGCAAGCTGAATCTTCAAGTTGTTCCTCAAGGATTTCTTGCCAACCTCATAGTCTCTCCTACTTTGGAAGATCAAATTCGTGAGGCACAACTCCTAGATACCATGGTGAAGAAGGTGAAACGCGGTATCGACAAGGGCATTTCCAAATACAAGTGCTTCCACATTGATGACAAAGATACTCTTTTCTTCGAGGATCATATTGTGGTTCCTAAAGGAGATCTGAGAAAAGTCATTAAGAACGAGGCACACAATTCCCTTCTATCCATTCATCCTGGAAGTACAAAGATGTACCATGACCTCAAGCAGTCGTATTGGTGGACTCGAATGAAGCGAGAGATTGCTCAATTCATGAATGAGTGTGATGTCTGCAGAAGGGTGAAAGTAGAACACCAAAGACCAGCTGGTCTCCTCCAACCTCTTGCTATTCCGGAATGGAAGTGTGATCATATCGAGATGGACTTCGTGACTGGATTTCCTAAGTCCAAGCGTGGAAATGATGCTATCTTCATTGTCATTGACAAGCTTACCAAAGTGGCTCATTTCCTTCCTATCAAAGAATCTATCACAGCTTCTCAGCTGGCAGAGCTATACACCTCCAGGATTGTCTCCTTGCACGGCATTCCACAATTGATCTCTTCAGACCGTGGAAGCATCTTCACTTCTAAGTTCTGGGACTCCTTTCAGAAGGCCATGGGCACCAACATTCATTTCAGCACAGCTTTCCATCCTCAAACAAGTGGCCAAGTCGAGCGAGTCAATCAAATCCTTGAAGATATGCTCAGGGCTTGTGTCATTTCCTTCGGTATGAAGTGGGAAGATTGTCTTCCATATGCTGAGTTCTCCTACAACAACAGCTTCCAAGCGAGTTCGGGCAAGGCCCCATTCGAAATTCTCTATGGCAGAAAGTGTCGTACTCCTCTCAATTGGTCCGAGACAGGTGAACGCCAACTTCTTGGCAACGACTTGATCACAAAAGCCTAAGAAATGTGCAAAGTCATTCGTGAGAATCTCAAGGCCGCGCTATCGTGCCAGAAGAGCTATTATGATAGCAAGCACCGTGATGTGACTTTTGAAATCGGAGACCATGTCTACCTCCGCGTCTCTCCAATGAAAGGCACTCGTCGCTTCGGTATCAAAGGGAAGCTTGCCCCTAGATACGTGGGTCCTTTCAAGATCATTGGCAAGAGGCGATCTCGCCTATCAACTTGAGCTTCCGTCCAACTTCGCCAATGTGCACAATGTGTTTCATGTGTCACAGCTTCGCAAGTGCTTCAAGACTCCTGAGCGCACTATCAACTTCGAAGAAATTGACCTCCAAGAAGATCTCTCTTATCATGAGCACCCCGTTGCTATTCTTGAAGAAACCGAGCGCAAGACTCGCAACAGGAAAATCAAATTCCTGAAAGTGAAGTGGTCACACCATTCCGACCGAGAAGCCACCTGGGAGCGCGAGGATCACCTCCGTTCCAAATATCCGGAGTTCTTTCAGTCCTAGATCTCGGGACGAGATCCTCTTGTAGTGGTGGAGTGTTGTAACACCCCGGATTTAACTTCCCATATTTGTAACTCCAACTCTTGCCATTTTCAGCTATGTGTTATGATATTCCCTCCGTGGTTGGGTTTTGTATTTTGTTTTGCATTTTATTCATGTCATGCATCTCATCTCATGTCATCATCATTTACTGCATATTCATCTCATGCTATCCTTGTCATATTGCATTTTATTCTTACTATGTCATGGCATCATGGTCATTGTGTGGTGGTTTTGCCTCTTGTCTTTTACATGCTCAACATATGCCTTGAGGTGCTCTTAATGATGTTCGATGCATCATCACCTTCTCCTTCCCTCTACTTCCTTCTTTTGGCAAGTGCCACATTCCCTCCTCTCTTTTAATGTTCATCTTGTCCTCATAATTCAAGCATCGTATCACTTACCTCTCTGCCAAGTTTCACCTATTTTGGAGTTGTTTTGGTTAGGTTCAAAAATGCTTCAAGTTGGAATTATATTCAAACTTGTTTTATTTTTCTGCCTCTAAAAATATTCAAAGCAATTTTGTAAAATGGTGCAATATTCCAGGAATTTGGGGATATTTTTATATCTGCCAAATGCCTCTCCTATCCCCATAGCCTTTTGTTTTCTCTTTCACCTATTTATTTAAATGAACAGAGAGTTTTAAAAGGGAGAAGGACATGGGCCTCTTCTCCCCAGCCCACTTTGGGCGCCCCAGGCGCAGCGGCCAGCAGCAGCAGCTCCAGCACGGGCGACCGCCACCAGCGCTCGCCCCCCTCCTCTTTTTCCACATAGGCACCCCGCGGCCCCACCTGCCAGTGACCCTCTCCTCCTTTATTCTTCCCTCGGTCCCCATCTCTCTCTCTCTCACGCTCACGGGAAGAGGCACATGGCCACAAGGGCAGCCCCGACCTTCGCGTCTCTCCTGCCTATTTAACCCCTGACACGTTGCCCTAGGGTTTCTCCTTCCACTCCTCCTTCCCTCCTCGCGCCGCCACACCTCCTCCTCGCCTCCCTCGCGCCTGGACGCCGCGACCACGAGACATTGCTGGCTTGGCTAAGGTCTCACCGGCGGCGTAGCAGCCCCCCTCCGGCTTAGTTCACGACGTCCACGAGCATCTACGCACCGCACTAGTTCCGTTCAGAAGCCAAGCCACGCCCAAGGACGTTGTCCATGACGTCCCCTTCTTCCTCTTCTTCAAGGACAACAAGACCGGCAAGTTCGTCGACTCGCCGCCGTCACTCCGTCACGTCCCCGGGCCCAACGTCATGTCCTAGAGTAAGGAGGTATATCCACCTTCCTCCCTGACGAGTCCCTCTTCATCTAGCTCCCTATAGTCGTCGTTCTCGGCACGCCAAGTCCCATGCTCCCAGTGCTCTACGCGAGCTAGAGCACGCACCCTCCCAATCTAGCTCAGATTTGTGCATCCCATATGTTTTACTTCGGGCAAACCATGTCCTAGGGCTAGCCCCATGTGGATTTCGGTGGTTTGCACCCATTTCATGCACCTAGTGGGTCTAGGGATCAGATACCGAAGCCCACCACAATTCTGTATATTTCTGTCAGTTTTCTGAAAAGCTGCCAAGTTTGAGAATCTGTAACTTTTGCCCTGTTCACCGCATCATAACTCCGTCACCGTAGCTCCGTTTCATGCGCATGATATATCAAAATGTTCATCAGATGTGCTCTTCATTTTGTTCCATTGGGCCATGTTCATTTGAGGTCATCTAGATGCCTGAATCTCTGATGCAAGAGTGCTATATGATGTTAGTTTCCGATTCTTAACAGAATGTGTGCATTTGTCATTTTTGCTACATTTATTGTGTGCATCTTATGGGCATGAGCCCTACAGGTGTTTTGTTCTATGCCATGTCTTCTTTACAGAGGTGCTTGCCATGTATTTTTGTGAGTTATGTGGTGACTAGAACAAGCATGCAAACTAGGCTTCGTGATATTGCTGATTTCAGTCCCTGTTCTGCTGTAATTTTTATGCCATGTAAACTTGATGCTACAGAGAGATCCATGCATATTTTGAGAAACTTCAGTAAGGATTTTTTGAACATATGGATATGCTCTATCCATCCATGCCCCTGTTTGCAATTCTGGAGTAGTCTAGGATGTAATTTTCTTGCTCTACTTTTTCTATAAAATGTTCCTGGCAGATTGTTTACATGTTATTCAATTTTGCCAAGGTTGTTGTAGTTGATCCTTGCATGCTATGATCTTGTTCTTGCCATGTTTAGTTTCATAAACATGTATTCTTGTGAGTACTATGCTTATCTTGTCATGCAATGACTTGTGGTGAGTGAATCGAGCTCGCAAAGATGCCTTCATAATGCTGTTAATGGCATGCTCTGTTTCCTGAATCTGTTAATGAAACTTGCTATGTTTACGTGGGTGTAATCATATCTTCTGATCATTTTTGGCTCATGGTCAGTAAGGGACTTTTGTTCTATGCTTTGAGTAGAATCATGTCATGACTTGTTTTGATATTATAACTTCCTGTAGCATGTTAATTACTTGCTCTAAACATTGCTACCTGATGATGTTTATGCCATGTCCATCCTGATATCTTTTGCAATTTTGCCATGCTTGTTTGAACCTGCTAATGTGTGAATTAGCCGTAGCTCAGTGTACATATTTTGTCAAGCATCTCTTGTAGATCACTGCCATGTGCTTTGTTGATATGTTGGGTTGCTGTAGCATAGTTTCTTGATGTATTCTAAGTGCTATCATGCTGTTAAGCGCAGATTTGTGTCATTCTTGTTTTGCTTGCCATTTGCAAACCGTGCATCCGATTTCGGTGATCTTTATATCGATTTTAACCGAAATCATCTCATCTTTCCAGTGGCATACTTGGTTTGCCATGTTGATGCCTTTTTCATCATTTTCCTTCTAGAGCACGCATATGCATCGCATATCATGCCATGTATTGCATCATGTTGCTTGTGCATTGCACCGTGATTTATTGTGGTTCCATTGTTTGTGTTCTTGCTTTGGGTAGAGCCGGGAGACGAGTACGTGAACGAGGAACCTGTTGAGTACGCTAACGAGGATCAAGCTTTAGACAACTCTGAGAACCTTGCAGGCAAGATGACCATACCCTCGATGCCACTTCTATCTTGGCTTTGCTAGTTGCTCGTATCCAAAGGAATTTCATATTCAATATTTTCAGTAGGTGTAGTAGGTTGAGTGGTGACTGTAAGTGCATCTAGTGCCACCCCTAGTTGGTTTTGGAGTATTGACGACAAAGCTGGTTGAGGGACTAATGCGTTTGTGAAAATTGCAGGATAACGCAGGTAGTGTCCCTCATTGATTCGGTTTACCTATCGGAGATGACCCCTAAAAATGTATGAAGACATTAAAGACAATGGTGGTATGAGAAGATATTCATATTGAAGACTATGACATGAGAAGACATTGTGTGAAGACTTTGGAGCGCGAAGACTGTGTAGTTTCGTTGTTTCATTTTCTTCTATGTTGAGTCACAGGAACCACCGTACTGTTAAGTGGGGTCCAAGTGAACTAAGTCAGAGTGTAACGCCCCGGATTCGATGCGCCAGGTGTCCTCCAGTTATTCGCCGTCCTTGCCATGTCATTTGCTTGTGTGTTGCATTTTATCATGTCATCATGTGCATTTCATTTTGCATACGTGTTCGTCTCATGCATCCCAGCATTTTCCCCGTTGTCCGTTTTGCAATCCGGCACTCCTATGCTCCCCGGCGCCCCCCTTTACCTCTTTTTGTGAGCGTGTATTAAACTTTCTCGGAATGGCCTGAGGTTTGCCAAGCGGCCTTGGTATATCACCGATAGACCGCCTGTCAAGTTTCGTGCCATTTGGAGGTCGTTTGATACTCCAACGGTTAACCGGGTAACCACAAAGCCCTCTTTTGTTTGCAGCCCAACACCCCCTCCAAAGTGGCCCAAAACCCATCTAACTCCCATCCATGCTCTCGGTCGTTCGATCACGATCGTGTGGGTGAAAACCGCTCCTCATTTGGACACTCCTAGCTCCCTCTACCTATAAATATAGCCCCTCCCCGAAATTCGCGATCTAATCCCCCCGAAACCCTAGCTTTCTTCCTCCTCCACGCGCCGGACATGTCCGCGCGCCGCCGGACGAATCTCCGCCGCCGCCCGCAGCCACTCACCCGTCGCCACGTGGCACCCGCACCCGCCCCGCCGCCGCGGCCCGCGGAGACCATCCAGGGCCCGCGCGGGCCCGCTCCGCGCCGCCGCCCAGCCCGGCCGCCGCCCGCCGCCGCCGCTGCGGTCCGCCGCCGCGGCCAGTCGCCCCGCCGTCGTCCTCCTCTACCCCGCCGCCGCGCCCCTGCACGTCTCGCGCCGGCGCCGGCTGTCCGCGCCGCCCCGGCGCCGCCCGCGGCCCCCTGCCCTGCTCCCGGCCCGCTGACCTCCACCGCCAACGCCGCCCAACCGCGGAGCGCCGCCGCCGCCTCGCGCCTCCGCCCTGCCGCGCGCCGGCCCCGTGCCCCTTCTCCGGCCAGATCCCGGCCAGGGGTCGGCCGGATCCGTCCATCCCCGGCCTCCTCCGCTCCGTCTCCGGCCATCTCCCTCCTCCTCGGCCTCAACTCCGGCGAGCCCGGCCCGCCTCGACCCGCAGCCCAGATCTGGAGCCCGAGGTTGACTTTCCCCCCCTCTGAAAATTCACAAAGTCCCGAGTGTTTTCAACATAATCATGCCATGTTCATCGCATTGTATCTCTGCATCCGTAGCTCCGATTCGTGCGTGTAATATGTCAAATTGTTCGTCTCAACAAGTACTTCATTACATTTTATTGCGCCATGTTCATTTGAGCTCATCTTGATGCCCGAAATGCTATTGGAAGAGTGCATGTTGATGTTAATCTGCTGAAACTGTTATAACTTGCTCATTTGCCATTTTTGCCATGATTGATGTGTGCATCCTATGAGGTTGATGTCTTCATGTGTTTTGATCTATGCCATGCCCTCTTTCTAGGGGTGTATGCCATGTATTTTTGTGATCAATGTGGTGACTAGCACAAACATGCAAACTAGGCTTCATGATATTGCTGATTTTAGTCCCTGTTCTGCTGTTATTTTGATGCCATATAAACTTGATGCTACAGAGAGATCCATACTTATTTTGAGATACTTCAGTAAGGGTGTTTTGAACATATGGTTATTTTCTATTCATTTGTGCCCTTGTTTGCAATTATGGAGTAGTCTAGCATGTCATTTGAGTGCTCTACTTTTGCTTCAAAATGTTTCCTAGCAAATTGTTTACGTGTTATTCAATTTGGCCAAGCTTGCTATAGTTGATCCTTGCATGCTATGGACTTGTTCTTGACTTGGTTTGTTTCATAAACATGTCTTCTTGATGATTCTATGCTTAACTTGTCATGAAATCACTTGTGGTGAGTGAATCGAGCTTGTTAAGTAGTGTACTTGCTGTTACTGTTTTGCTAGACTGAATCTGTTATTTCGTGATGCTATATAAACATGTTGCTACTAATCATTCTATGCATAATCTGGAGATGTTCTATAAACATGTTTTGATCTACATGGCATCCTCTAACCATCCATGCCTCTGGTTGCATTTATAGATTGCTGTAGATTGTTCATATCTTGCTCCAAAGTTGCTTCATAATGTTGCTGTCAGCCTGTTAACATTAAGTTCACTTGTTCCCATGTGTTTTGCTAGTATTCCATGCACCCTATGACCTTGTTCTTGCCATGCTTAGCTTCATAGACATGTCTTCTTACTGTTGGTTGCCTTGCCATGCCACATTGCTGTCAGCCTGTTGATGCTTGCAATATGCCTAATTGCTATTATGGACAGATTGTTGTTATGACTTGTATAGTGTGTGTGTGTTGAACCGTTGCTCCGTTTTGCGTGTGCTCTATATGAAACTTTCTTGATTTTGCATGTTGTTTCATATTATCATGTTGCATCCTTGTTTTGGTGTGTTTGCTTGATGTTTGGGTGCATTTTGCATCAATGCCATGCTTAACTTGTTTTGCTCATATCTTCTAGACCGTAGCTTCGAATTAAATGAACTTTATATGTAACTTGACTAGAATCTCATGTAGATCATCTTGGTGCATCTTAACTTGCTGTTTAACAACTTGAACATAAGGTTTATTCAGTTCTGGACCAATTTCGAAATATGCATATGAGGACTTACCGGAATTGTTATATGTTGTTCCCGGCCTCATTTAAACTTGCCTTGATGTGTTGCTCTTGTTTGCATCATCTCTTGTCATGAGTAGCTTCATGTAGCCTTTTCATGCATCATGCTTGTTGTGCATCATGTCTTGTTCATGTGTGGTGTGTTTACTATGTTGTGTGCTTCTTCTCGATAGTTCCCGTTTCGTTGCGATCGTGAGGATGCGTTCGTCTATGTGTGGTTCGTCTTCGTGGCTTCATCTTCTTCATGGACTCGTTCTTCTTCCTTGCGGGATTTCAGGCAAGATGACCGCTACCCTGGATCTCACTACTATCATTGCTATGCTAGTTGCTTCGTTCTATCGCTATGCTGCGTTACCTATCATTTTGCTCTTCAAGCCTCCCAAATTGCCATGAACCTCTAATCCTTTGACACCCTTCCTAGCAAACCATTGTTTGGCTATGTTACCGCTTTGCTCAGCCCCTCTTATAGCGTTGCTAGCTGCAGGTGAAGTTGAAGATTTCTCCATGGTGGACAGGATTTTGGTTGGGATATCACAATATCTCTTATATTATTAATGCATCTATATATTTGGTAAAGGGTGGAAGGCTCGGCCATATGCCTGGTGTTTTGTTCCACTCTTGCCGCCCTAGTTTCCGTCATACCGGTGTTATGTTCCCGGATTTTGCGTTCCTAACGCGGTCGGGCGATTTATGGGACCCCCCTGACAGTTCGCTTTGAATAAAACTTGTCCAGCAAGGCCCAACCTTGGTTTTACCATTTGCCTCACCACCACCTACTTATCCCTTGGGAGTCGCTCTCTCGAGGGTCATCTTTATTTTAGCCCCCCCCCCCCGGGCCAGTGCTTGTCTAAGTGCTGGCCTGAACCGGGCAGACTACGGGGCCCCCTCGGGGCAACTCGAGGTCTGGTTTTACTCGCAGGCTGACCTATCCGGTGTTGCCCTGAGAACGAGATATGTGCAGCTCCTATCGGGATTGTCGGCGCATCGGGCGGCTTTGCTGGTCTTGTTTTACCATTGTCGAAATGTCTTGTAAACCGGGATTCCGAGACTGATCAGGTCTTCCTGGGAGAAGCTCTATTCCTTCGTTGATCGCGAGAGCTTGTCATGGGCTAAGTTGGGACACCCCTGCAGGGTTTAAACTTTCGAGAGCCGTGCCCGCGGTTATGTGGCAGATGGGAATTTGTTAATGTCCGGTTGTAGATAACTTGACATCTGATCCGAATTAAAACGCATCAACCGCGTGTGTATCCGTGATGGTCTCTTCTCGGCGGAGTCCGGGAAGTGAACACGGTTTCTGTGTTATGATTGACGTAAGTAGGAGTTCAGGATCACCTCTTGATCATTGCTAGCTTCACGACCGTTCCTTTGTTTCTCTTCTCGCTCTCATTTGCGTTGGTTAGCCACCATATCATGCTTAGTCGCTGCTCCAACCTCACCACTTTACCCCTTCCTTTCCATTAAGCTTTGCTAGTCTTGATACCCATGGTAATGGGATTGCTGAGTCCTCGTGGCTCACAGATTACTACAACAACATTTGCAGGTACAGGTTTGCGATGGTCATGACGCGAGAGCGATGCTTGCTTGTGTTGAGTTCTTCTTCTGCTTCTTCGATCAGGGGATAGGTTCCAGGTCGGCAGCCTGGGCTAGCAGGGTGGATATTGTTTGAGTTTCTGTTTATGATTCATCCGTAGTCGGATGTTGTTCTTGTATGTTGTGTTGTTGTATTCAGGTGACATTGTATGTTTTGTATGTATCCCATCTATTATGTAATGTTGATGTAATGATATCCACCTTGCAAAAGCGTTTCAATATGCGGGTCTATCCTTGGTGGGACCTTCGAGTTCCTTTTGGATAGGGTCGCATATTGGGCGTGACACAGAGTGACTGAAGTGATGATCAACTCAAATCCTATGTCTTCGAGCGAAGACAATGAGAGCAAATCTTATCTAGAGCTGGATGAGTCAGCTTTGCTTGTAGCCCAAGTAAAATTGCCGCGTGTGTTTGAAATCTGACCGTTGGAACACGTGTCAATTCCTTAGTGACCCAGGGTCATTTTGGACAAATCAGGTCGGGTTGCCTAGTGGCTATAAATAGCCCACCCCCTACACCATAAATTGGTGGCTGCTCAGAGTTTGTGCACGGCTTTTGTCGTTTGAGAGCAACCCACCTCGAAGCATTTGAGACAGAGAAATCCTTGCGAGGACAAAGCCCAAACACCCAGAGCCAAAGAGTGTTAGGCATCACAGAAGTCTTTCTATCTGTGTGACCTGAAGACTTATTATACTTGAGGACTGTGAATCCTCCAGCCGGTTAGGCGTCGCGTTCTGAGCATCCAAGAGTCATTGTGGATTGCTGGTGAACGAAGTCTGTGAAGGTTTGGAAGTCTCCCTTGAAGACTTACCAGAGTGATTGGGCGAGGACTGGGTGTCCTTAGCTCAAGGGGAATAAGGTGAAGACACGGTCTTCTGAGTTAAATCTCAGCCTCCCTAACCAGACGTACAGTTGTCACAGCAACTAGAACTGGTCCAACAAATCATGTGTCTTCAACAAGCAACTGGTTCTATCCCTTCCAACCTTACTTAAGTTTGTCTTCGTGAAGTCATTGCCTATCTGTGTATCTGTTTGACTTCATTGCTTGACTACTATTGTTGATTGGCTTCACACTATCTTCCATCTTGATCCTTACTACCTAACTGCTATTAGTCCTGTACTTTCACATCATTACATACTTGACTATGGCGTGTTTAGGGTAGTTTATCTTCTGCTGCATATCAATTAGGTTATTTCTGTTGTTTGTCTTCGAAACTTCCAAGTTTTGAAGACTTTCATAAAAATCGCCTATTCACCCCGCCCACCCTCTAGTCGATACTAGCACTTTCAATTGGTATCAGAGCCTGGTACTCCCTTGTTCTGTGTGATTCGGTTTAACCACCTGGAGTTTCAGCTATGTCGACTGCAGGGATAATCATGGTCTCCGCTGCTTGCCACGTGTTCGATGGAACTGAATATCCCTACTGGAAGAATAATATGCGCATGCACCTTGAAGCCATTGATGTCGACCTCTGGTATGTCGTCAAGAATGGCGTTCCCAAAACTGGTGAAGGTGTCACCCCCACTGATGTCAAGAAGTTCATTCAACTAGACTCTACTGCAAAGAACATCATCTGTGGTCATCTGACCAAAGGACAGTATGGCCGTGTGAGTGCTCTGGAAACGTCGAAGCTAGTCTGGGACTGGCTATCCAAGGGCAACGAAGGCGTTTCAACCTAGAGAGATCAAAGAATCAGTGTTCTTTGCAACCTCTTCAACCGCTTCAAGAGAAACGACAACGAAAATGTCCAGCTCACGTTTGATCGCCTCACTGATATCACAAATGAACTTCAAGCTCTTGGCGCAACTGAGATTACCAAGCATGAAATCGTGAAAACACTGCTGAGATCACTTGATAGCTCCTTTGACACCCTTGCCCTCATGATACAAGAACGTCCTAACTTCAAGACACTCGATCCGTCTGATATACTTGAGAGGCTCAACACACATGAGTTCCAGCTATCTGAGAAAAGAGACATCTATGGCCCAAACTATGGCCGAACTCGTGCTTTGTAGGCAAAAGTTGCTTCCTCATCTGAAGAAGAATCTGACTGCAGTTCGGAAGATCCTGAAGACATTGGAAGGGAACTTGCTATGCTTGTGAAGAACTTCCAGAAATTCACAAAGAAGAAAGGCTTCAGAAATTCTTCACGATCTAGCTCAAGGAATGATGAAGCTTCCACACATGATCACAAGAAGAGAACCTGCCACAAGTGCAAGAAACCTAGTCACTACATATCTGAGTGTTCATAGTGGGACAATGAGAAGAAGAAGAAGAAAAGCAAGGAATACGATTTCGATGACAAGAAGAAGAAGAAATCCTCAAAGTCTTTTAAGTCTTCTTCCAAGTCTCCATCATACAAGAAGAGCTCATCTGGCAAGGCTCATGCTTTTGTTGGCAAGGAAATGGATTCAGAGGAGGAGTCGTCTTCGGAGGAGGCGGAGGTGGAGTCTGGAGAGGAGTCTGACCCTGGCGTTGCAAGTCTGGCTCTAGCCACAGCCTATGTTGCCAAATCCATCTTCAACACGGAAGACAATGACTTCCACACCAACGCTGAAGCTAATGACGAAGACGATCCTACTCCCACCTACTGCTTCATGGCACGTGGTGCCAAGGTAAAATCACGCGATGCTTACTTTCAAACTTCAAGTGAAGATGACTCTGATTGTGAATCCAAACCCAGTTACAAAACACTTGCTAAAATTGCAACTGAACAACAAAAGGCTATGGAACATACTCAAAAACTGTTAGACAAAAGCGATGACCTGTTGGACGCTGAAATGACACGTTCACAGTCCTTAGTTGATGACATAAAAAATCTTCATGCTAAGTACCAAGAACTTGAAGGTCGTCATGAATCTCTCTCAACTACTTATGAAAGGCTCTCCTATGATTATCTTCAAAGGAAACAAGAGCTTGAAAAATTGAGAGCGTCTCATGAAGATCTTCAAAAGGTGAATGAGTCACTTCGCGCTCAACAGATCAGTTCCGCTCAGGATGGATTTGAACCACCATGTCTAAAATAAATTGAGCGTGATAACGCTACATCTGTTGCTGAATGTTCCACTGCTGCTACTGTTTCATTGTCTTCACCTACTAATGTGGTTACTAACCCCTCTGCGGAGGATACCACTGTTGTTGCTGATGAAAATGCTATGTTGAAGACATTGCTTGAAACATGGATGTACAAAAGTTTGAAGGGACATCAGACTCTCTGTGATGTCCTCAAAAAGCAGATCCTGAACCGAAACCCTAGGAAAGAGGGTGTTGGGTTCGAAAGGAAAATGGATGTTGATGGCTCGTACTGGAAGCCTGAGTAGTACCCCAAAACCACATGGGTTGCTGCAAAGGAACCTTCAGTAGATCCATCCACCTTATCTAGCTGTACCTGTGCTAATCCTATTATCATTGATGAATCCTTTGATGCAAACTATAAGCTATTCAAAAATCAGAATGGTGAAGCGTTTGCCAGGTACATTGGTACTAACTGCAGGAATGGACCACCTATGAAGAAGATCTGGGTACCTAAGCAGTACATTGAGAATCTTCCTGTGTATGTCATCATGACACTACCTAGGAAGAAGACAAACCCCAGACCAATAGCTTCATGTGGCCCAAAGGCTTCATACAGATACAGGACTCATATGAGTCACCCTAACGCCAATGTTTTGCAGGGAAATCATGCTCAGACTTATGAATATGAGTGTGTATCTTCGAACCGCTATGTTCATAGGACTAAGAACTTTTCTGCTTATTCACATGAGTATCATTCATCTCCTACAAGGCTATTTGCTAGGGCTCCAAAGCCAAAATTCTCAGATGCTGCACTTAGACTCATTGCTTCTAAGCCCCCACTGAAGATGTGGGTTGCAAAGAAGAACTAACTCTCTTTTGCAGAAAACGGTCTCCAGCCAGCAATCAATGGCATCCGATACTATTGCTGGGGACCTAAAACTCATTGAGGACGCACGATGAAATGTCATTCTATATGCTTCACATCTAAATTTCTTATCATTCATACTATGTCCTAACTTTGTTATAAGCTATGACTGTCCCTATATGTGTCAAATGCTTATGCTTCACAACACTCTTGTGAAGCCTATCCTCCTAACTGCACTATAGGGTACATCACCAAAAGCTTCAGAATGGATTATGGACAGTGGATGCACAAATCATATGACTGGTGATCGAAGTCTTCTCATGGACTCAACCTTACGTCCATCCGACAAAAGTCACATTACATTTGCTGCCACTGGTAAAAGCAAGGTATTGGGTCTAGGTAGAGTTGCAATCTCAAAGGATCAACACATGGATAAAGTGATGCTTGTTGAATCCCTTGGTTTCAACTTAATGTCTGTCTCAATGCTTTGTGACTTGAACATGATTGTGATATTTGGCAAATATCGTTGCCTTGTACTAATGGAATCTGACAAATCTCTAGTCTTTGAAGGGTATCGAAAAGATGATCTATACATGGTAGATTTCTCAGCAGGTCCACAGCTTGCCGTATGTCTTCTCACAAAAGCTTCAGAATGCTGGCTCTGGCATCGAAGGCTGGGACATGCTGGCATGAGGAACTTACACTCACTCGTCAAGAAGAAGCATGTCATTGGCATCGAGGATGTCAAGTTCAAGAAGGATCATCTGTGTGGTGCCTGTGAAGCTGGAAAGATGACAAGGGCAAAGCACCCCTTGAAGACAATCATGACAACATCTCAACCCTTTGAGCTATTACACATGGACTTATTTGGACCTACGCACTACTCCACCCTCACAACAACTGCCTGTCTCTATGGCTTCGTCATTGTTGATGACTACTCAAGATACACATGGGTTCATATAATTCTTTACAAGACCGAAGTGCAAGATGTCTTCAGGCGCTTCGCAAATCAAGCAATGAACAATTATGGCGTGAAGATCAAGCACATCAGAAGTGACAATGGCACTGAATTCAAGAACACTGGACTTGATCTGTATCTGGATACAATGGGAATCACTCATGAGTTCTCTGCTCCGTACACACCTCAGCAAAACGGCATTGTTGAGCGCAAAAACAGAACCCTCATTGAGATGGCTCGAACCATGCTAGATGAGTACAAGACACCAAGAAAGTTCTGGCCTGAAGCTATTGATCCAGCATGTCACATCATCAACCGTGTGTACATTCATAAGCTTCTGAACAAAACATCATATGAGCTACTTACTGGAAAGAAGCCAAACATCAGTTACTTCAGAGTATTTGGAGCAAGATGCTGGATAAAGGATCCCCATCACAAGTCAAAATTTGAACCTAAGGCTCACGAAGGCTTCATGCTTGGCTATGGAAAGGATTCACACTCCTACAGAGTATTCAACCTTTATCTCTACAAGATTGTTGAAACTGTGGATGTGAAATTTGATGAAACCAATGGTTCACAGAGAGAGATTCTGCCAAGTACACTTGATGAAGCTCCTTCAAACGAGTCTATCAAGCTGATGGGAACTGGTGAAATCATGCCCTCTGAAGCACAGCCTGAAGTGGAACTTATCATCTCTGCACCAAATCAACCTGAAGACAATGCTCAGACCGAAGACAATTCTCCCAATGATGACAATGATGAGCCAGAGCAAAACCTTCGTCCTGTTCATCCTCGTGTTGCAAATGAAGTTCAAATAGAGAAGATAATTGACAGCATCAATGCACCTGGTCCGCTCACTCGATCAAGAGCAACACAGCTAGCAAACTTCTGTGGGCACTTTTCATTTGTGTCAATATCAGAACCCAAGAAAGTTGCTGAAGCTTTTATGGAACCTGAATGGATTCAAGCCATGCAAGAAGAACTTCAATAGTTCAAACTGAATAATGTCTGGGAACTTGTCAAGCGACCTGATCCTCGCAAGCATAACATTATTGGTCAAGTCGTCAGAAACAAAGCACGTCTTGTGGCTCAAGGATACACTCAAGTTGAAGGAATTGACTTCGATGAAACATTTGCTCCTGTTGCTAGGCTTGAAGCTATTCGCATACTGCTAGCCTACGCTAATCATCACATTATCTTGCTATATCAAATGGATGTAAAGAGTGCATTTCTCAATGGCAAGATTGAAGAAGAAGTATATGTCGCACAACCACCTGGCTTTGAAGATCCAAAACATCCTGATATGGTGTACAAGCTAAACAAAGCACTGTATGGCCTCAAACAAGCCCCTCGTGCCTGGTATGATACAATCAAAGACTTCCTGAAGAGCAAAGGCTTCAAACCTGGATCCCTCGATCCCACTCTCTTCACGAAGACATATGATGGTGAACTGTTTGTGTGCCAAATATATGTGGCTGACATAATCTTCGGATGCACCAACCAGAAGTATAGTGATGAGTTTGGGTACATGATGCAAGAGCAATATCAAATGTCCATGATGGTTGTCCATGATGGGTGAGCTGAAGTTCTTCCTTGGTCTTCAAATTCGTCAGCAAAGGAATGGCATCTTCATACCTCAAGAGAAATACCTCAAAGATTGTCTGAAGAAGTTTGGAATGGAAGACTGCAAAGGCTACACGACGCCTATGCCAGCCAAACACCATCTTGGTCCCGACGACAATGGTAAAGAGTTCGATCAAAAGGTATACCGCTCCATGATTGGTTCTTTGCTTTATTTATGTGCATCTAGGCCAGATATTATGCTTAGTGTTTGCATGTGTGCTCGATTCCAAGGGGCACCAAAGGAATCGCATCACTTAGCTGTGAAGCGAATTCTTCGATATTTGGCTTACACCCCAACACTCGGATTATGGTATCCCAAGGGCTCAAAATTTCATTTGGTTGGATTCTCGGATGCTGATTATGCTGGTGACAAGGTGGATCGCAAGTCTACATCAGGCACATGTCATTTTCTTGGTCGATCACTTATCTGTTGGTCTTCGAAGAAGCAGAACTGTGTATCACTCTCAACTGCTGAATCTGGATACATTGCTGCTGGATCCTGTTGTGCTCAGCTTCTATGGATGAAGCAAACTCTCAAGGATTATGGCATAAACCTGAAACAAGTACCTCTCTTCTGCGACAACGAAAGTGCCATCAAAATAGCCAACAATCCAGTCCAACACTCGAAGACAAAGCACATTGAAATTCGTCATCACTTTCCCAGAGATCATGTTATGAAGAAATATATCGATATCATTCACGTCAACACTGAAGAGCAACAGGCAGATATCTTCACAAAGCCCTTGGATGAGAAAAGGTTTTGCAAGTTACAGTGTGAGCTAAATATCTTGGAATCCTCTAATGTCCTGTGATTAGGCACACATCCTAACACTTATGCATGTTGATGACTTAGATGTGCAACACACAAACTAATGTATATCTTCAATCAATGAAGATTTACACTCTGAGTGTGAATATATTAACATGGAATTTGACTTCAGAGCGCCATGATAATTGTGCGCCGTGTCTGGGTCTAATACTTCCTATACGGTGGGTAACGCCGCCACCAACTTTCTTTGTTTGAAGTGTTTCACTCAAGGTGTTATATTGCAATGACTTCGCATTTGGTTTGTCTTCAGTTTCAATTTGTCTTCATGACTTTCTGCACTATGATGATTTGATTGCTTTCTGATATATATATATATATATATATATATATATATATATATATATATATATATATACTAGTGTTCTGTCCTCTACAGCATTAACTTATAGCTATGTCTTCAAGATTGGATCTTTTGAACTAAGTGAATGTGATCGGACCCTAACCTCTCTATGCTTCCTATCTCAAATTCTATCTGTCCAAATCATATGCATTCTATTGAAACTGTTGAATGACTTCTCTGCGTCTTAGTCAGCAGAAGGCAAAGAGACAAACATTAAATCTGTTTTAAATGGCTTATCTTTATTGTTGAAATCCGGAGAAGCCGGAACAACTCTCCGACATGCCTGGCGGGCGTGGGAACGTGGGACAACCCTGAGTGTGTTGCATGCTTGCCACGTACCCCTCAGATACGAACCGCCAGGGGCACCAGTGTAATTGCGCTGTGTCTCTCACCTACTTATAAATACTTGTCCCCTGCGGTAAAGAAATCCTTCTTCCACCTCTCCACCTTCGTCAAAACCCTAGCGCCACCGCTAGCTCGCGACGACGCCGGTGACGAACCGCTTAGCTGTCGTGACTTCTCCGAGGCCGTCCTCACGCCGGCCGCGGACATCGTCCTCTCCACCGTCGCCGTAGGTGTCCTCCTTCGCCAAGTTAGGGCACGGTGGGCTGAACTGCTTGGTCTCCTCTTCTTCCATCTAGCAGTTCTTCGTGCGGTAATTATAACTCTATTTTTGCCACCTTTTTGATCTTCAAGATTCATCCTGTTTACCAAAAGTGGTTTCTGTCTATTCAAGTTAGATCTATTCTGTCTGCATCTCATACTGCCTAGTCGATTCACTTAGATTTCCTGTCTAGTTTGATTCCTCACTTGTACTTATTCACGGATTGGTACAAATCTGGAACCAACTCACCCATATAAGTGAATGTCTTCGCATCATGAGGTCAATGTCTTCAAACTGATTTATCTTCAAAATCTTCTGAGAATGCATATGACCTCTTCCCCTTCCCTCGCATCTCTAATGCTATCACAGGTACATCTCTAATGCATATGACCTCTTCCCCTTCCCTCGCATATGACAGCGCAGGGAAGGAACATCCAAAGATCTGCCTGATGACTTAGCAGAACTATACAAGACAGATCGTGAAGAGAATTATCATCAGAGAAAGACGCGAATCCAATGGATTCGACGCTATTCGGCTGAGGAGTGGTTCAAGTACAAGTTTGTGATGAAGGAATATGCAGAGAAGAATGCCATCAAGAGACCTTGGGGTGATATCCTCTATCGAGGCCTTCAACCCAAGAGCCGAGCTGAAGCCATTGACCAAGGCTTCTATCCTTGCATGGTCCGTGGACCACAGCCTGAGAACGCAGATCCCACCTCACTACTATGGTGTCGTGACGACTCTCTCTTCAAGCGCAACTACCAATTTGCTGTGGCTTCGGCCAAGAAGAACAAGAAGTCTTTGGGTTTGGACTTCAACCCAGGTCCCTCTGCTCCCCGTGCTGACGGCTCCCATGACGCTAATCCCAATATCATCGGCCCCTTCTCCAACCTTGATGGCCTCATCACCTACATCATGGTCCAAGGTGCCAGAGTAGATCATTCTGACAATGGTGCTGACTCCGATGAAGCCCCTGCTTCTCCTCCAAAGCCGCAGAAGCAAAAGAAGTCAAAGGCTTCAACATCAGCTGCACCTCCGAAGACTTCTCGTGCGAAGCCACTGGCCACTGCACCTCCTGAAGCCAGTGTGCAGTCTGAAGATCAATCCTGTATCTCAAAGAGAACGGAGAAGAAAAAGCAACTTGTCAGACCATCTGATCAAAGAGCCTTGACTCCTGCTGCCATTCTGCGTGAAGAACCCATTGATCTGTCAAGTGATGCCCTTGAGCAGCTGATCAAGAGCAAGGAAGAAGCAGAAATCATCAGCAACTTGCCTCTCTTTGATGTGGCCATCATTCACAATTTCATTGATGAGTGGTTCGACACCCCCTATCACACCCTAGCTAGTTATGCATTAGAGTGTTGCATCATGTCTAGTTTTTTCATCAGAAACTTGAAATGGGGATGACAGAACCCCCAGCCCCCTCTGAAACCAACTAGGGTTTACTAAAAACTTTTTCAATGAACCTGAAATGCCCTTCTAAAATGTCCATCATTTTTGTCTTGGTTCAGAACCTCTGCCAAAAGTGATGCACAATTTCCTA
This sequence comes from Triticum timopheevii, assembly GCA_963921465.1. Classification (NCBI taxonomy): domain Eukaryota; kingdom Viridiplantae; phylum Streptophyta; class Magnoliopsida; order Poales; family Poaceae; genus Triticum; species Triticum timopheevii. Next base: position 364,534,579 of record OY997262.1, read on the forward strand.
GGTCATCATAGGGTCTTTGAATTAAATCATAAATATTTGAATTTGGGCATTTAAAATTATATAAAATATTTCAAATGCTCAAATATTTCCAAACTAAAATGTTTCATGTTGGAAATAATCCAACTATGGACCAGGAGCAGTTTGGTGATTTTAGGAGTTACCTAAGTATTTTTAATAATTCAACAAAGTTGCAGAAAAATAGAAAAGGAAAATAACAGGAGAGGAAACTTACCTGGCGCCCAGCACCCGGCCCACCTGCCGGCCCAGCCCAGCACCGCGCCAGCGAGCTGCTTGCCGGCCAGGCAGGCAGGCAGGTGCTCGACGGCAGCACCGCAGCACGCCATGCAGCTGCACGTCGCCCTGCTTCCTCCTCTCGCCGCCTAGCTGGCCTGGATGAACTCCACGTCGAGCCGTGAACCCCCAGGACACCTCCATTCGCCCCCAGCTCTCTCCCTCGCGCTCCCACGCCATGACCGACGCCACCGTCGCCGCTCCGCCGCCGTAGGCGTGCTCTCCGTCATCTCCACGCCGCGCCACCGTGTCCAAAAGCTCCGCCGTCCTCCTCTCCTTCGAGCAAGCCGAGCCCCGAGCCCTCGCAAGGCCCGAGTCCACCGCATCGACCTCGACCGAACCGCCATCGCCGGAGATCCCCTTCAACGTCGTCGTCGCTCCGGCCCGTCCCCAGCTGCACCAAGTGCTTCGTCGAACTCCCTGTGAGCTTAGCCATCTTCCCCTCCCTTCTTTTCTTGCCCCCGAGCTTTGTAGTGACCTCCCGGAGCTCAACCGCACCCACCGCCGCGGAGCTCGTCGCCGACGTGCTCCCGGTCACCCTCCGGCCACCACTTGGTGTCCATCGTGCTCACCACGTCACGTAGCACCTAACCAACTACTCCCCGCACCTCACCGCACACCCTAGCCCGAGTTCGCTTTCACCCGAACTCCGGTGGCCGCCAAAGTCGCCGCCGATGCCAACTCCGGCCACCCCGACCCCAACGGACTCCGCCAAGAGCCGTGGCTCGTCCTCAGCTCCACTCTGATGCCTCCGCGACCCATTTGGTGGCCGGAACGGCCAAAACCACTTCCGCAGCCGCGTCGGGCTCGCCGGCGGCTAAACGCCGGTGCAGCCGACCTGTTTTTGACCACGGGTGGGCCCTGCTTGACTCCGATGAGTCAATGACAGGTGGGGCCCAGCCCTGTTAACTAAATAGGTTTAGTTTTAATTAAACTTTAACTAAACTTATAACCCTGACACCCTGGACCCACAGTCAGGTTTGACCTGGACGTCTCCGTTGACCCTAACGTCATTCTAACGCATGGCTGACGCAATAAATTAATTTCTGGATTTATTCTAATATAGGAAATTCCAGAATGTAGTTTAAACTTCAAAAATTCATAACTTTTAATCTGTAACTCCAAATCAAACAAGTTATATATGAAAAATGATCAGAAAAATCCAATCTATCCATCTGTACTGTTTCCATGCATGATTAAACAAGTTAACTTGATGTTTAATGCAGAACAAGATAAAACACTTTAAAGGGCCATGTATGAGTTTGAAATTTGAATCTTTGGTTCAAATTGCTTCAAACCCATCTGGTCTTAGTTGCATTAGCCCAACACACTCATATTGCCATGTTTCATGCATGCATCATATTGTCGAACATTGTTTGGTGATGGTTGTGTATCGGTGTTCTTTGCGGCAGGTTCTGCCTCCGAGGAGTACCGTGATTACCCTAGCGAAGAACCGTATCAGTGCATCGACCCATCAGGCAAGCAACCAACCGTTTGATCATATCGATACAATCCCATGTTCTCGCTCTTGCTCTCTTTTACTGCATTAAGACAACGCGTTTCAAACTGTTGTGTGCTCGGTAGTTGAACCCATTTCCTCCGCATGACCTGTCATTGCCACAGTAACTAGATGAAACCCACTAGCATGTGTAGGAGTTGTTTGAGCCATATGTATGTGTTGTTCCTACCTTGCTATGCCTGCTATGCTTAGAGTCGTGTCAGGTCTGGTTCATCTGGGTGATGGGCTAGAGTGAAATGTTCATGTCAGTATGGGAGGGGTGTGTTGAACACGATTTGGTAAAGGTATCGATGAGAGGCCATGTAGGAGTACATGGTGGGTTGTTTCATTGAGGCCGTCCTTAAGCACTGAGATCTGTATGTGTGATTTAAGATTCAGCTACTACCATGCATTGGGCCCGAAACCAATGGACCCTCTCGGCTTCTTATTCACCCTAGTCTTCTGTCCAGGAGTTGCAAGTAGTTTCTGGTGTTTGTAGCCTACTGGAGGCCGTGGATAGCGCTGACCGTAGGGGTGGGATGTGATGTGGTAGGTACGTGGCCGGGTGTACCGGATGCCCGTTTGGTATCTCGGGAACCCTGTTCACATCGTTTGGGGCTGTGAGCGAAACTTCGGCCGGATCTCCTCATGGATGGAAGCCAAATAGGCGATAAACCTGGACTAGAGACTTAGGTGTCTAGGTAGGTCGTGGCCGACACCCACGTTGGGCTTCCGCTTGAAGGTTGCCGAGTACATGTCGTGTAAACGGCGGTAAGTGGTGAGAGCGTGTATGAAGAAGTACACCCCTGCAGGGTTAACCTAATCTATTCGAATAGCCGCGTCCGCGGTAAAGGACTACTTGGTTGCTTATACAGTTCATAGACAAGTAAATGGAAACTACTAAAAGCCTCAAGATAAGCATGAGTGCCGAGGATGGCTCCTCCGTAGGAAGACGAAGGTGGATCCTCGGTAGTGTATTGAAGTGGTGAGTAGTGGACTCGTGTGCGTAAAACCATTTCAAGTTGGAGTCTCGTAGGATAGCTTAGCCAAGAGTCAAAGCTGGCTTGCTGCAATAACTCCACCAACCCTTCTTGATAATGTGCATGTATGTAGGATCTGATGTAAGTCTTGCTGAGTACCTTTGTACTCATGTTGCTATAATTTACATTTTTACAGAAGACGCTGCAACCCCTTCTGATGGGTTCTTCGTAGACGTTGACATCAATGAGTAGGCTAAGGCCCAGGTGGTGATCCTGAGCTAGTGAAGGACCACGTAGTATAGCTAGGCTTTCCAAGCCTCTTTTATTTTACTAGTTGTCTGTACTCAGACAAGTTACTTCCGCTGCTGGTTTGTATGACTGTATGACTTGAATGCTGGGTCGTGTGACCCGTACTTGTGTGTATGCTATGTATGGCTCTCTGAGCCTTTAAATAAAGTACTTGTGTCGTAGAGTCATGTTGTGATGCCTTGTTGTATTTGCACATATCGAGCATATTGTGTGTATGACTGAAATGCTTGGTATGTGTGGGATCTGACTATCTAGTTGTTTATCTTTAGTAGCCTCTCTTACCGGGAAATGTCTCCTAGTGATTCCACTGAGCCTGGTAGCTTGCTACTGCTCCGGAACACTTGGCTGGCCGGCATGTGTCCTTCTTCGTTCCTGTGTCTGTCCCTTCGGGGAAATGTCACGCATTGAGTACCGGAGTCCTGTTAGCCCGCTACAGCCCGGTTTATCGGAGTCCTGCTAGCCCTGTGCTACAGCCCGGAACTTACTTGCTGATGACCGACACGTTCGATGCTGGGTCATGGATGCCTGTCCCTGTAAGTCTGTGCCACTTTGGGTTTACAACTAGCCATGTCAGCTCGGGCTCCTTTTCATATGGATGCTAGCAACACTATCATATACGTGTGCCAAAAGGCGCAAACGGTCCCGGGCAAAGGTAAGGCGACACCCGTGGGGATACCGTGCATGAGGCCGCAACGTGATATGAGGTGTTACAGGCTAGATCGATGTGACATTGAGTCGGGGTCCTGACAGCGTTGGCATCAGAGCCGGACTGCCTGTAGGTTCTCCAAGCCAAACTGGTCGATGTTGAGTCTAGAAATGCTTTAGTTATATAAGGGAATTGAATGTGGGATGGTACGTAAGGCTCTTTTTACTTCTTTACCTCATGGCATTCTGATCTGAGTTAGTCCATTCTTCTACCGGGGGTTAAGGAATTAGGATCTCTTCTCTCTATCAGGTTCATGTGTTACTAATCAGTAGTACCTTATAGGTTTGACAGATACAAGCCTAGTTCAGTTCTACTACCACATTATGTTGCTAAGATGGACCTGGAAATTTTGCCTTTGCATTATGGTTGTGCTTTCAGATGGCCACTCGCGACCAAAATCAAGTGGTTCGCCTGACTCGATGCCTAGATGTACCCGGCCATACTGCTATGTTGGTCAGGGTAATGACTGAGGCTGGATACCGTTGGTATCCTGAGTACACGGTCGAAGAGCAATTTCGAGACTTTAATCAAAGCCAGTATCTTTGCACTGTCAGGATATTTCCATCTTATCCTGGATCCACCGAGCCCCTTCACTGCTCTTATGGACTCGGGGTTACTGTTGAGATGGCTGTGCAGGATGCCGCCTACTCTATGATGACCATCATGCGAGTCAGGACTGGCCTATTTCGGGACTCTGATTTCCGGTATATGCCAGCATCACTTCCGGGAGCACAAGGGTATCTCCAGGCTATCTATGCTGACCCCACTCAGGAGGATTCACGAACTCGCACCACTGCTGAGTTGCTCGAGGATAAGGACCGTGAAAACCGGGCCTTGAGGCTAGAGCTTTTCAATACCCGTGCTGACCATTGGGCCACGTTGACTCGGTTTGCACCGGCTGTGCAAGCTGGATATTCGGATATGCGCGATCTCTATCCTGTGAGATCTGCTCTACCAGACGTGATGGGTTGGCGTGATGTAGGAGGCATCACCCCGCCTCGTGGTCCCCGCAGGCCACCGTTTGTTGGTCCAAGACCTCATTCTAGCACCTATGGTCCACAAGCTCCGCGAGATCGTCGGTTTCCGGATGATCATGTCGAGCTTCCAGGCTATGGAGGTGACTTCTACGAGGGCTACTACGGAGACGTCTGAGTTAGTAGTAGTTCCACTAGTAATGTAACAGTTGTATTTCCGCTGTCCTGCGTGACTTGTGGAATATGACTTAGTGTGTATCATTCCGGAGGTGTATGAAAAATAATGTATAGGAGCTTGGAATGCCTCCGATGAGATGTAATCTCCCTTTCACCGTAGTAGTACTTTGTTTGGTCTTGTACTAAACCTTGTATGGTGTGTATGACGATGGAATAAAGAAGTAGTTTTTGTATCTACCATGTCATACAGATGATCATCTTGCATTCCGAGTTATCCATTACATTCTACATTTCTGTGCCAAATCTTATCATCCTGGACTAAACCATTGTCTTGTTTTTCCTAGGATGGTTAACACGCGCAAAAACCCTGCTCCCCAAGAGCAGGCCGAAGGCAGTGAAGTCAGGAATGCAAATCTGCCTCACCCTCCTTCTCTGGCCGAAGTTATGCTGGAAGCCGAGAGAAACAAGCGGGAGACCAACCGTTTGTTGGAGCGCATCGAACAGAACACAGCACACCATCAGAGAAATAACTTAGTGTCACTCAGTGATTTCATCAAGTTACACCCGCCTAGCTTCCACCACTCCGTCGAGCCTCTCGACGCCGATGACTGGCTTCGCAGCATTACTCACAAACTGCGTTCTGCACTTGTAGCTGAGGCTGATAGGGTCACCTTTGCTGCATATCATCTCGAAGGCCTCGCCAGTCTCTGGTGGGAGAATTATGAAGCTATGCGCCCAGCGGGCGACGTCACTACTTGGGCTGAATTCAGCGAGGCTTTCCGTGAACATCACATTCCGGAGGGTCTCATGGATCGTAAACGTGAGGAGTTCTGTAGTTTCACTCAAGGTCGACTCTCTGTTGACGCTTACAGCAGGGAGTTCGGTAACCTTGCACGTTATGCAACTGAGGAAGTTTCTACCGATGCCAAGAAGCAGGCAAGGTTCCGTAAGGGACTTAGTCCTGAGCTCCGTCGTGACCTCCGTCTGCATGAGTGCACCTCTTTTCAGAAGCTTGTGAATAAAGCCATCAGTGCTGAGACGGGACAGACTGATTTCGATGCATCACGCAAGCATGGCCGTGATTTGGGTTCTTCATCCGGTGCTGGACCCCAGAAGCGCCGTGTGTGGGTGCCTAACACTGCCCTGCCACCCAGGTTCACACCAAGGCCATCCTTCCAGGCGCCTCGCCCAGCTCAGCAATATGCACCAGCCAAGCCCTATGGTGGTCCAACCAACAATGCTCCTCCACGCACTGGTTCCGTGACGTGCTTCAAGTGTGGGGAATCAGGCCACTATATGCGCGAGTGCCCCCAAACGAACCCCAACCAGACAGCAAAAACTGTTGGCCGTGGCAAGCCGACAGGGAAAGTGTTCTACGCCAAGCCGTCCACCACTGCACGTGGCCATGTTAATTGTGTCTCTGCGGAAGAGGCTCAAGAAGATCCCAACGTCGTTCTTGGTACACTTCTTGTAAATTGCCACCCGGCATCTGTTCTTTTTGATACTGGAGCATCTCATTCATTCATATCCGAAAACTATGCTCGCTTGCATAACACCGCATTCTGTGACATGCCTTCCACCATGGAAATTTCCACTCCGGGTTCTAGATGGAAAACTTCTAGAGTAAGCCATGGAAATGAAATCCAAGTCGACAGACTTGTTTTTCTTGCATCTTTGATAGCTCTCAAATCTTCAGATATTAATATCATCTTGGGTATGGACTGGATGTCAGCCCATCATGCCAAAATTGATTGCTTCTCTAGGACTGTTCAACTCACCCATCCTTCGGGGAAGATAGTCAATGTCTTGACCCGAATAGCCAAGCAACAGTTATATTCTCTTAACGCCAGCCCTTTGCCAGACCTTGAGGATGTTCCGGTAGTCCATGACTTTCCGGATGTCTTCCCAGAGGAATTGCCAGGTGTTCCACCCGACAGGGATGTTGAGTTCGTAATAGACCTCATTCCAGGAACCGTCCCGATTGCTAGAAGACCCTATAAGATGGCACCACTAGAACTAGCCGAGCTTAAGAAACAACTCGATGAGTCCTTGAAAAAGGGTTTCATCCGACCTAGTTCATCTCCTTGGGCTTGCCCCGTCCTCTTCGTCAAGAAGAAGGATGGTACGGACCGGATGGTTGTAGATTATCGACCGGTTAACTTGGTCAAAATTAAGAACAAGTATCCGCTCCCCAGGATCAACGACCTGTATGATCAGCTCGCTGGATCCTCAGTCTTCTCTAAAATGGATTTGAGGTTGGGCTACCCTCAAATCAAAATCAGGAATGGGGACATTCCGAAAACGGCCTTTGTTACTCGTTATGGCCAATACGAGTACACCGTCATGTCCTTCGGTTTAACCAACGCTCCAGCCACCTTCTCTCGGTTGATGAACTCAATCTTCATGGAGTATTTGGATAAATTCGTCGTGGTTTACCTCGGTGATATACTCATCTACTCCAAGAACGAGGAAGAACATGCTGAACATCTAAGGCTAGTGTTGAAGAAACTTCGAGAGCATCGCCTTTATGCCAAATTCTCTAAATGTGAATTTTGGTTGTCAGAAGTGACCTATCTAGGACATGTAATTTCTGGTAAAGGTATTGCTGTTAATCCTGAGCGAGTTCAAGCCGTCCTTAATTGGACTCCACCTGAGTCGGTCAAGCAAGTTCGGAGTTTTCTGGGCTTGGCGAGCTATTGCCGTCGCTTTGTCGAGAATTTCTCCAAAGTTGCTAAACCTCTAACCGAACTCCTCAAGAAAGATAAAAAGTTCGAATGGACTCCACAATGTGAGCACAGCTTTCAGGAACTGAAAAGACGCCTGACATCTGCTCCCGTACTGGTACCGCCAGATTTCTCTAAGGACTTTGTTATCTACTGCGACGCCTCGCGACAAGGACTAGGCTGTATTCTCATGCAAGATCGACACGTAATTTCTTACGCTTCACGGCAATTACACCCGCATGAGGAAAACTACCCTACTCATGATCTAGAGCTTGCAGCTGTAGTCCATGCACTCAAAACATGGCGACATTACCTCCTCGGTAATCGTTGCGAAATTTACACTGATCACCAAAGTCTGAAGTACATATTCACCCAACCGGATTTGAATCTCAGGCAAAGACGTTGGGTCGAGTTGATCACAGATTTCGACTTAGGAATAACTTACACCCCAGGGAAAGCCAATGTCATGGCTGATGCGCTAAGTCGTAAATCTTATTGTAACAACCTGATGTTACAACAAAGTCAACCACTTCTCCATGAGGAATTTCGAAAACTTAATCTCCACATTGTTCCTCAAGGATTCCTTTCCACCTTGGTGGCGAAACCTACCCTTACGGATCAGATCATCAAAGCACAGAAAGTAGATCCGGGAATTTCCCGCATCAAGAGAAACATCCAGAAAGGAGTTGCGAATTGTTTCTCCATTGATGATCAAGGGGTCGTATACTTCGGGAATCGGCTAGTGGTTCCCAAGGTGCGAAACCTGAGGCGATTGATCCTTAAGGAAGCTCATGAATCTCCTCTCACTATTCATCCCGGTAGCACTAAGATCTATCAGGATCTACGCCAGAGGTTCTGGTGGACTAGGATGAAGAGAGAAATTGCTCAGTATATTGCTAATTGCGACGTCTGCCGTCGTGTAAAAGCAGAGCATCAACGGCCTGCTGGCACCCTCCAACCCCTAGCCATTCCTGAATGGAAATGGGATAAAATTGGTATGGACTTCATCACCGGTTTTCCCAGGACCAAGAGAGGGAATAATGATATCTTCGTCGTTATCGATCGTCTTTCCAAAGTGGCCCATTTCCTACCTGTTCGTGAGAGTATAACTGCTAGTCAGTTAGCAGACTTGTACATCTCCCGAATAGTGTCTCTCCATGGTGTTCCGTTGGAAATTAACTCGGATCGAGGAAGTCTTTTCACCTCTCGATTTTGGGAAAGTTTCCAAAATGCTATGGGAACCCACCTTTCCTTTAGCACCACTTTTCACCCTCAATCAAGTGGTCAAGTAGAACGCGTCAACCAGATTCTAGAAGACATGCTTCGAGCTTCTGTTATCTCATTCGGAATGGATTGGGAGAAATGCCTTCCATTTGCCGAATTCGCTTATAACAACAGCTATCAGTCTAGCTTGGGTAAAGCCCCTTTTGAAGTTCTCTATGGACGACGATGTCGAACACCCCTTAATTGGTCAGAAACCGGGGAAAGACAATTCTTTGGCCCGGATATGATCCAGGAAGCAGAAGAGCAAGTTCGCATCGTTCGTGAAAAGTTGAAAACAGCCCAATCTCGTCAAAAGAGTCAATATGACCGAAAACATAGGGCTATGACGTTTGAGGTCGACGAGAAGGCTTACCTTCGGGTTACTCCTCTGAAGGGAACCCATCGTTTCGGTATCAAAGGCAAATTGGCTCCTCGTTACATTGGACCTTTTCGTATTCTCGCTAAACGAGGAGAAGTTGCCTACCAATTGGAACTACCTCCGCATCTCTCCAGAGTCCACGATGTCTTCCACGTTTCTCCAACTCAGGCGTTGCTTCTCGGATCCTATCCGTGGAGTGGACCACGAAACGCTTGATCTCCAAGATAATATCACGTATCGAGAGTACCCTGTTCGTATTCTCGATCAGGCCGAGCGTATCACTCGACGTCATAATATCAAGTTTCTCAAGGTTCAATGGTCGCACCATTCTGAGAAGGAAGCAACCTGGGAAAGGGAGGATCGTCTTCGACTTCAGTATCCCGCCTTCTTTCCGGAGGAACCCAAATCTCGGGACGAGATTCTTTTGAGTGGGGTGAGTTGTCACACCCTAGCTAGTTATGCATTAGAGTGTTGCATCATGTCTATTTTTTTCATCAGAAACTTGAAATGGGGATGACAGAACCCCCAGCCCCCTCTAAAACCAACTAGGGTTTACTAAAAACTTTTTCAATGAACCTGAAATGCCCTTCTAAAATGTCCATCATTTTTGTCTTGGTTCAGAACCTCTGCCAAAAGTGATGCACAATTTCCTAGGTCATCTTAGGGACTTTGAATTAAATCATAAATATTTGAATTTGGGCATTTAAAATTATATAAAATATTTCAAATGCTCAAATATTTCCAAACTAAAATGTTTCATGTTGGAAATAATCCAACTATGGACCAGGAGCAGTTTGGTGATTTTAGGAGTTACCTAAGTATTTTTAATAAGTCAACAAAGTTGCAGAAAAATAGAAAAGGAAAATAATAGGAGAGGAAACTTACCTGGCGCCCAGCACCCGGCCCACCTGCCGGCCCAGCCCAGCGCCGCGCCAGCGAGCTGCTTGCCGGCCAGGCAGGCAGGCAGGTGCTCGACGGCAGCACCGCAGCACGCCACGCAGCTGCACGTCGCCCTGCTTCCTCCTCTTGCCGCCTAGCTGGCCTGGATGAACTCCACGTCGAGCCGTGAACCCCCAGGACACCTCCATTCGCCCCCAGCTCTCTCCCTCGCGCTCCCACGCCATGGCCGACGCCACCGTCGCCGCTCCGCCGCCGTAGGCGTGCTCTCCGTCATCTCCACGCCGCGCCACCGTGTCCAGAAGCTCCGCCGTCCTCCTCTCCTTCGAGCAAGCCGAGCCCCGAGCCCTCGCAAGGCCCGAGTCCACCGCATCGACCTCGACCGAACCGCCATCGCCGGAGATCCCCTTCAACGCCGTCGTCGCTCCGGCCCGTCCCCAGCTGCACCAAGTGCTTCGTCGAACTCCCTGTGAGCTTAGCCATCTTCCCCTCCCTTCTTTTCTTGCCCCCGAGCTTTGTAGTGACCTCCCGGAGCTCAACCGCACCCACCGCCGCGGAGCTCGTCGCCAACATGCTCCCGGTCACCCTCCGGCCACCACTTGGTGTCCATCGTGCTCACCACGTCACGTAGCACCTAACCAACTACTTCCCGCACCTCACTGCACACCCTAGCCCGAGTTCGCTTTCACACGAACTCCGGTGGCCGCCAAAGTCGCCGCCGATGCCAACTCCGGCCACCCCGACCCCAACGGACTCCGCCAAGAGCCGCGGCTCGTCCTCAGCTCCACTCCGATGGCCTCCGCGACCCATTTGGTGGCCGGAACGGCCAAGACCACTTCCGCCGCCGCGTCGGGCTCGCCGGCGGCTAAACACCGGTGCAGCCGACCTGTTTTTGACCACGGGTGGGCCCTGGTTGACTCCGATGAGTCAATGACAGGTGCGGCCCAGCCCTGTTAACTAAATAGGTTTAGTTTTAATTAAACTTTAACTAAACTAATAACCCTGACACCTTGGACCCACAGTCAGGTTTGACCTGGACGTCTCCGTTGACCCTGACGTCATTCTGACGCATGGCTGACGCAATAAATTAATTTCTGGATTTATTCTAATATAGGAAATTCCAGAATATAGTTTAAACTTCAAAAATTCATAACTTTTAATCTGTAACTCCAAATCAAACAAGTTATATATGAAAAATGATTAGAAAAATCCAATCTATCCATCTGTACTGTTTCCATGCATGATTAAACAAGTTAACTTCATGTTTAATGCAGAACAAGATAAAACACTTTAAAGGGCCATGTATGAGTTTGAAATTTGAATCTTTGGTTCAAATTGCTTCAAACCCATCTGGTCTTAGTTGCATTAGCCCAACACACTCATATTGCCATGTTTCATGCATGCATCATATTGTCGCACATTGTTTGGTGATGGCTGTGTATCGGTGTTCTTTGCGGCAGGTTTTGCCTCCGAGGAGTACCGTGATTACCCTAGCGAAGAACCGTATCAGTGCATCGACCCATCAGGCAAGCAACCAACCGTTTGATCATATCGATACAATCCCATGTTCTCGCTCTTGCTCTCTTTTACTGCATTAAGACAACGCGTTTCAAACTGCTGTGTGCTCGGTAGTTGAACCCATTTCCTCCGCATGACCTGCCATTGCCACAGCAACTAGATGAAACCCACTAGCATGTGTATGAGTTGTTTGAGCCATATGTATGTGTTGTTCCTACCTTGCTATGCCTGCTATGCTTAGAGTCGTGTCAGGTCTGGTTCATCTGGGTGATGGGCTAGAGTGAAATGTTCATGTCAGTATGGGAGTGGTGTGTTGAACACGATTTGGTAAAGCTGTCGATGAGAGGCCATGTAGGGGTACATGGTGGGTTGTTTCATTGAGGCCATCCTTAAGCACTGAGATCTGTATGTGTGATTTAAGATTCAGCTACTACCATGCATTGGGCCCGAAACCAATGGACCCTCTCGGCTTCTTATTCACCCTAGTCTTCTGTCCAGGAGTTGCAAGTAGTTTCTGGTGTTTGTAGCCTACTGGAGGCCGTGGACAGCGCTGACCGTAGGGGTGGGCTGTGATGCGGTAGGTACGTGGCCAGGTGTACCGGATGCCCGTTTGGTATCTCGGGAACCCTGTTCACATCGTTTGGGGCTGTGAGCGAAACTTCGGCCGGATCTCCTCATGGATGGAACCCAAATAGGCGATAAACCTAGACTAGAGACTTAGGTGTCTAGGTAGGTCGTGGCCGACACCCACGTTGGGCTTCTGCTTGAAGGTTGCCGAGTACATGTCGTGTAAACGGCGGTAAGTGGTGAGAGCGTGTATGAAGAAGTACACCCCTGCAGGGTTAACCTAATGTATTCGAATAGCCGCGTCCGCGGTAAAGGACTACTTGGTTGCTTATACAGTTCATAGACAAGTAAATGGAAACTACTAAAAGCCTCAAGATAAGCGTGAGTGCCGAGGGTGGCTCCTCCGTAGGAAGACGAAGGTGGATCCTCGGTAGTGTATTGAAGTGGTGAGTAGTGGACTCGTGTGCGCAAAACCATTTCAAGTTGGAGTCTCGTAGGATAGCTTAGCCAAGAGTCAAAGCTGGCTTGCTGCAATAACTCCACCAACCCTTCTTGATAATGTGCATGTATGTAGGATCTGATGTAAGTCTTGCTGAGTACCTTTGTACTCATGTTGCTATAATTTACATTTTTACAGAAGACGCTGCAACCCCTTCTGATGGGTTCTTCGTAGACGTTGACATCAATGAGTAGGCTAAGGCCCAGGTGGTGATCCTGAGCTAGTGAAGGACCACGTAGTATAGCTAGGCTTTCCAAGCCTCTTTTATTTTACTAGTTGTCTGTACTCAGACAAGTTACTTCCGCTGCTGGTTTGTATGACTATATGACTTGAATGCTGGGTCATGTGACCCGTACTTGTGTGTATGCTATGTATGGCTCTCTGAGCCTTTAAATAAAGTACTTGTGTCGTAGAGTCATGTTGTGACGCCTTGTTGTATTTGCACATATCGAGCATATTGTGTGTATGACTGAAATGCTTGGTATGTGTGGGATCTGACTATCTAGTTGTTTATCTTTAGTAGCCTCTCTTACCGGGAAATGTCTCCTAGTGATTCCACTGAGCCTGGTAGCTTGCTACTGCTCCGGAACACTTGGCTGGCCGGCATGTGTCCTTCTTCGTTCCTGTGTCTGTCCCTTCGGGGAAATGTCACGCATTGAGTACCGGAGTCCTGTTAGCCCACTACAGCCCGGTTTACCGGAGTCCTGCTAGCCCAGTGCTACAGCCCGGAACTTACTTGCTGATGACCGACACGTTCGATGCTGGGTCATGGATGCCTGTCCCTGTAAGTCTGTGCCACTTTGGGTTTACAACTAGCCATGTCAGCCAGGGCTCCTTTTCATATGGATGCTAGCAACACTATCATATACGTGTGCCAAAAGGCGCAAACGGTCCCGGGCAAAGGTAAGGCGACACCCGTGGGGATACCGTGCGTTAGGCCGCAAAGTGATATGAGGTGTTACAGGCTAGATCGATGTGACATTGATTCGAGGTCCTGACACCCCCAATGTCAGCTTTGAAGATTTACAGCTCCCCATCGGCCTCAGTGTCTCCTTCAATGGAGCCATTGCTTCTGAGCTAGCTCTTGCTCAGCGCATCGTTGAGCTCAAAAAAAAAGATTGATTATGAGAAGGCTCAATTCAAGAAGCATGTGGCCAAGCTAAGTGTTCAAGACGTCAGAAACTTCAAGGTCATGCTGCATGAGCTTAAAGAAGCTTTTCTCAAGAAACGCCAAGAAGCTCAGGGCTCACGAGAGCGCATGAAGATTTTGGCTGATAAGTGTGTGCTTGCCTACAATGAGGCTGAGAAGCGCAAGTCACTTGGCCGTCCTGGCATTGACCCCAGGATGGCTGCAAAGAAGAAGAAGAAGCACCCTGCTGATCAGCCTGAACCTTCAAGCCAAGAAGCCCCTCGCATTATCTTCCCAAGCAGCATGACTGGCTCGAAGCCAAAGGTCACCACAACAGCTTCAAAATAGAAGAATACGAGGGCTGCCGAGGCTGAAGCTAGAAAGAGAAAGAATACTGAAGCCTCTGATGCCGCTCCCTCCAAGAAGAAGCGCAAGACCAAGAAGACTAGGGCTGCTTCCACAGAGCCCTTAGTCGTTGAACCCATTTCCGTGGTTCGCCCAGCGTCAGAACATCAAGAACGACGAATGGTAGTCCATGAACCTGCTCCCACAGAGGCTCATGAAGCTGAAGATATTCCAGCAGCAGAACCCACCACTGCTGAAGACATTGGTCATGATGACAATGTAGCTGATGATGAAGTTCTTCCTCAGATCGAACATGACGTGGTATCATCGCCTGTTCATACGAACAGCGAACTCATCAGTATTGGTCGTCCTTTGACGCCAATCGCTCAGGATGCATCATGGGCTGATCACCCACAACACCAAGACTCCCCCAGTACTCCCCGACAACAACAACAAGCTACACCCCCGTGCAAGAAGAGGATGAAGACTTTCAGGCCCAGCCAACTCCATCTCCTAAGGCGAAGCCAGCACTTTGCAGGCTTCGCAGAGGACAAAGGCCTCAAGTCCCTCTGTCGAGCGTTCCACAAGGAGAAGTGCAACGGTCACCTGTTGCACGTCAAGTTTTTTATGAGCCTGCTCCAACAGTGAATGTCTATGAGTCTGAAGCACATGCTGCTGAAGACATTCCGACTGCATCAGCCGAGGAAAATGAAGAAGAAGTACATGTACCTACTCCCCCAGTAATTGAAGAAGAAGAAGTTCCTGATGTGAACGTGCCTGTGCCCGATCCTCCTGTTCATCAAGAGGAGGTTGACAATGTTGAGGCTGCCACCACCAACGCCAATGAAGCCAGTGACATAGTCATGGCTGACGCTAATGTGGAGCCTGTGCCAACTAGTGTGCCTGAAGCAAATGTGGCCACTGAACCTGAAACCAATGAGGATGCTGCACCTGAACCCAATGAGGATGCTGCACCTGAAGCCCATGAGGATGCTGCACCTGAAGCAAATATGAAAACTGCTCCCGAAGCACCTGTTGTGCAGCCTGACGCCTCAGCTGTTACCCCTGCTCCTATTCCGCCACCAAGGCCTCACACCATTGAGCAAGCATACAATCACGGTCAGCTTACCACTGTCCGATGGCCCATTCTGGTGCCTCTGCCCTCTGTCTCAGGACCTCAATTTGACTATCATGTTGAGCATAGGCCTCAGGTCCAGAAGCCAAAGCCCAGGCTGCCAAGGTTTCCAGGTACTGCCAACTCACTAGGGTCCTTCAATGCTAATGGCTTCACAAGCCATAATACCTTCTTTGACAGCGCCAAGAACCCCTACTCCAAGCCAAGGATATCATCAGATCGGTTCTGGAGCTATCAACAGAGAAGCTATTACTCCTGCGTACTATATGATCAAGGGCGCATTTTCCCTCATATGCGCCTTGACACTGAAGCTATTGCTGGACTGTCGTGCTTAGAAGAAGCACTTGATTGCTTTCGTGATGCTGGTCTGCTCCACTTTGTGACAGACAAAGAACATTGGAATGAAGAGCTATTGCTTCAATTCTATGCCACTCTGCACATTCGCGGCTACTACAGGGACATCAAGACATGGGTTCTCGAGTGGATGACTGGAAATGTTCATCATGAAGCCAAAGCTATGGATATCATTGAGCTTACAGGGCTAGCCACTCCTGGAGAACTGTATGAGCCTGACTGTCAGCTACACCAGAATGCTATAGAGAGTATCTTCCATAAGACAGAACCCAATATGAGCCAGATGTTGAGCATGATGAAGCCTTTGCCATCTGACGCTGAGTATCCCACACATTTCTTTGTTGAAGACCTTGAGTATCTGCCCCGCACCATATATCATATCATCAGGCGAACTCTATGGCCAGTCAAAGGACACTCATCAGCGGCCAAGCTTGAAGGAGCTATGAAGACTTTGGTCTTCTATATTCTCAATGGCATCAGCTTCAACACTCGGGAATTCTTCATCAGGCAACTTGCTGCTTCCAGCTCTGACCTAATTGGTCTAAAGTTTTATGCTCCATGGGTCATGCGCCTCATCAAGCGACACTCATCTGTCAATTATCAGCCCTCTGCTCGCAATCACATAATCTTTCTGCCAGAGGTTGATATGTCAGTTGATGCTATATACTCTGACCCTGCCAAGACGCCGCTTTGTCTTCAGAATATTGAGCACCAAAGCTTCACTCAGCCTATTGAAGGTGTTCAAGCAGCGACGCGAATCTATCCACTGGCTGGTAACACTCGTCTGCCTCATAGAGCGCCCACTGAAGCCACTGAAAGCACCATTGCACAAAGGCCTCGGAAGCGTTCTCGCGTTCTCAATGACCGAGAACTTCCCTTGGCCCTTCATCAGAAACAGGATAAGCATCATTTCTGGCTCAAGAGACAGATGCAAAGCCTCTTGGTGGATGTCAATCACATTCGCAACCTTGCCACCAAGAATGCCTTTGTTGCTCATGAAACTTGCCGGCGATCATGGAAGAGTTTGACCCTGCTCAGTGCTGAAGCTGATCTTCAAGACGATGGTTTCAATGAAAGATTCTAGTTTGACTCCACTCCTCCACGGACTGTTGTCTTACGTCGCACCCCATCTCTTGAAGACTTTGAATATTCTTCTTCCGCGGCAACAGTTAATGCCAGAGTGATCGATGATGAAGATGATGCTACTTCACCACCTCCTACTACTACACGCATCGACACTGCACCAAGTTCATCTGCACCGCCAACCAACGCCGCCAACCCTGCTGCTTCACCTACTCATGATGATGAGTAGATGCTCTATGTCTTCAAACCTTTTTGGTCCTTACTGACAAAAGGGGGAGAAGCGTATGAGTTGATAGTCTTCAAGCGGGTTCATATGGGCAGTTGCATTATATTTTGCTGCGTGCTTACAACTCTTGCGTTTTGAAACATTTGGTTCTTTGAGTTGTAACACCTAAACTTCATGGTCGTCTGCTACTTCTGCTACTTATTTGCTTTACTATGATGCGATGATAAATTCGGCATGTGCGATGATAACTTCCGCACTTAGATCATTCTGCAGACGTCCATTTTTTTCATTATGCATGTGATTCTACTTGCTATATCATTTCATGCATGATGAATTATGTTCATAAGTTGAAGTGGATCTCCAAAAGTACAACCTGCCATGTGCATTTGCATTCCAAAAGCAAATTACTTATATGCA
The DNA here is from genome assembly GCA_963921465.1 of Triticum timopheevii. Classification (NCBI taxonomy): domain Eukaryota; kingdom Viridiplantae; phylum Streptophyta; class Magnoliopsida; order Poales; family Poaceae; genus Triticum; species Triticum timopheevii. The sequence goes on from OY997262.1 coordinate 364,552,049, forward strand.
CATCTTCAGGGGGAGCCCTTGCAACTTATGAAGACAATTCCCTATTCTCACAATTTCACATATGTATCCCCGTTGAAAACTTCAACCAGTTTATCATCAATCACCAAAAAGGGGGAGATTGTAAGTGCATCTAGTGCCACCCCTAGTTGGTTTTGGAGTATTGACGACAAAGTTGGTTGAGGGACTAATGCGTTTGTGAGAATTGCAGGATAACGCAGGTAGTGTCCCTCATTGATTCGGTTTACCTACCGGAGATGACCCCTAAAAATGTATGAAGACATTGAAGACAATGGTGGTATGAGAAGATATTCATATTGAAGACTATGACATGAGAAGACATTGTGTGAAGACTTTGGAGCGCGAAGACTGTGTAGTTTCGTTCTTTCCTTTTCTTCTATGTTGAGTCATAGGAACCACCGTACTGTTAAGTGGGGTCCAAGTGAACTAAGTCAGAGTGACTGAAGTGATGCTCAACTCAAATCCTATGTCTTCGAGCGAAGACAATGAGAGCAAATCTTATCCAGAGCTGGATGAGTCAGCTTTGCTTGTAGCCCAAGTAAAGTTGCCGCGTGTGTTTGAAATCTGACAGTTGGAACACGTGTCAGTTCCTTAGTGACCCAGGGTCATTTTGGACAAATCAGGTCGGGTTGCCTAGTGGCTATAAATAGCCCACCCCCTACACCATAAATTGGTGGCTGCTCAGAGTTTGTGCACGGCTTTTGTCGTTTGAGAGCAACCCACCTCGAAGCATTTGAGAGAGAGAAATCCTTGCGAGGACAAAGCCCAAACACCCAGAGCCAAAGAGTGTTAGGCATCACTGAAGTCTTTCTATCTGTGTGACTTGAAGACTTATTACACTTGAGTACTATGAATCCTCCAGCCGGTTAGGCGTCACGTTCTGAGCATCCAAGAGTCATTGTGGATTGCCGGTGAACGAAGTCTGTGAAGGTTTGGAAGTCTCCCTTGAAGACTTACCAGAGTGATTGGGCGAGGACTGGGTGTCCTTAGCTCAAGGGGAATAAGGTGAAGACACGGTCTTCTGAGTTAATTCTCAGCCTCCCTAACCAGACGTACAGTTGTCACAGCAACTGGAACTGGTCCAACAAATCCTGTGTCTTCAACAAGCAATTGGTTCTATCCCTTCCAACCTTACTTAAGTTTGTCTTCGTGAAGTCATTGCCTATCTTTGTATCTGTTTGACTTCATTGCTTGACTACTATTGTTGATTGGATTCACACTATCTTCCATCTTGATCCTTACTACCTAACTGCTATTAGTCCTGTACTTTCACATCATTACATACTTGACTATGGCGTGTTTAGGGTAGTTTATCTTCCGCTGCATATCAATTAGGTTATTTCTGTTGTTTGTCTTCAAAACTTCCAAGTTTTGAAGACTTTCATAAAAATCGCCTATTCACCCCCCCCCCTCTAGTCGATACTAGCACTTTCAGTGACTAATTATTTTCCATAGTAACAAGTAACAATAAATTTCAGCATGTAGTAATAATTTTTCCTTACTAATTTCCACTTACCAAGAGCGCTTCACTCCCCGGCAACGGTGCCAGAAAAGAGCCTTGATGACCCACAAGTATAGGGGATCAATCGTAGTCCTTTTGATAAGAGTGTCGAACCCAACAAGGAGCAGAAGGAAATGACAAGTGGTTTTTAGCAAGGTAATGTCTGCAAGCACTGAAATTGGAAGTAATGAGTAGTTTGATAGCAAGATAATTTGTAACGAGCAAGTATCGATAATAGTAACAAAAGTCCAGCAACATAGCCCAATCCTTTTGAGGCAAAGGAGAGGCCAAAACGGTCTCTTATGATAAGCAAAGTGTTCTTGACGGTACACGGGAATTTCAACTAGTCATTTTCATCATGTTGGTTTAATTTGTGTTTGCTACTTTGATAATTTGATATGTGGGTGGATCGGTGCTTAGGTGCTGTTCTTACTTGAAAAAACCTCCAACTTATCATTAACGCCCTCGCAAGCATCCACAACTACGAGAAAAGTATTAAGAATAAATTCTAACCATAGCATTAAACTTTTGGATCCAATCGGTCCCTTACGGAATAGCGCATAAACTAGAGTTTAAGCTTCTGTCACTCTCGCAACCCATCATCTAATAACTACTCCACAATTCATTCCCTTAGGCCCAAATATGGTGAGGTTTCATGTAGTCGACATTCACATGACACCACCAAGGGAATCACAACATACATACCATCAAAATATCGAACACATATAAAATTCACATGATTACTTGCAACAAGATTTCTCCCGTGACTTCAAAAACAAAAGTAACTACTCACAAATGATAATCATGCTCAAGATCAGAGGGGTATTAAATAGCATATTGGATCTGAACATATAATCTTCCACCAAATAAACTATATAGTAATCAACTACAAGATGTAATCAACACTACTAGTCACCCACAAGTACCAATCTATAGTTCCGATACAAAGATTAAACACAAGATATGAACTAGGGTTTGAGAGGAGATGGTGTTGTTGAAGTGTTGATGGAGATTGCCCTCCCCAAGATGGGAGAGTTGTTGGTGATGATGATGACAATGATTTTCCCCTCCGGGAGGGAAGTTCCCCCGGCGGAATCGTTCCGCCGGAGAGCAAAAGTGCTCCTGCCCAAGTTCCGCCTCGAGACAGCGGTGCTTCGTCCCGAAAGTCCTCCCCTTATTTTTTCTAGGTCAAAATGACTTATATACCAGAAGATGGGCATCGAAGGTGAGCTGGGCTAAGCACAACCCACCAAGGCGCACCTGGGGGGGCAGGCGCGCCCCTGGTGTCTTGTGCTCACCAAGTGGCCCTCTTCGGTGGTTATTTGCTCCAGTATTTCTTATTTATTCCACAAAAATTCCTCGTGAAGTTTCAGCTCATTTGGAGTTGTGCAGAATAGGTAGCCTGACATAGCTTTTTTAGGTCCAGATTTCCAATTGCCAGAATTCTCCCTCTTTATGTGAACCTTGCATATTATGAGAGAAAAGGCATTAGAATTACTCCAAAAAGCATTATAAATAATAGTAGGTAAACATGATGCAAAATGGACGTATCACTTAACAATATCAGTGGTCTCTTATTTGTTCTCGTTTATTCCCTTTCCCTGTACTTCTCAAAACAAAAAGAAGTTGTGCATTAGTTATAGAACACAAAGACACCATTGGCCTTATCTTTTATTGATAAGAAACTCATGTCCTACTTACAGTAGTAATAGCACACTAGATATGGTGACTCGATTACCAATAGATATTATCATGATTGTGTCTTGAGCTCATTTACAGTTTCCAGCATGAAGTTTTGTAGCAGTACTGCAGTAGCTGATGGTGCCCAAGTTTTAAATATGCATGTGCTTTGAACTTCTCCTATAGATGAACTGAGGCCATGTTGTACTTAAATGGACTATAGATGAACTAAGAGCATGTAGTAAATGGTAGGCATGATTTTATTGTAAGTTGTGTGCAGATCATCCCAGCATTTACTCGTAGTAGACATCTGGTAATATATGTATTACCTGATCTAGCTCCTAGATGCCTAACTAGAGTGCATCTATTATGGAGGAAAATGAGATGCATGTGCAAGTGCACTTCCTGCTACTACATATATGGCTGCTAGTACATGTATATTTACAAATGCATATCTGATTAATTGCTGGTTGAGGAACTTAAAATGCAAATCTCTAAAATTACAATAACAACATTATTCCTGATGCCTTAAAATAGATTTGATTGCTTTATCAATGAGTTATAATTTTGTATAGCATGTCATATGATACAATAGGTGCTAGCCTGACTTCGATTAATGTTCGTTCTGGTAGGTTATCTTTTGTAACCTGTTTGCGTTACATCTACTTTTTAGATCTTTGGGACCATGGTCACTCACAAATTCCCATTTTCTAAGATTCATCAAACATATGAGTTCTTTTCCAGGGACAAATGGAAGAAAGTAGAAGTCCACAAGTTGATCTAAGATATTCTGGTGGCCGCTTTTGTTCATAACATAGTTGACACATTTTTTCATATGGAAGCTGGTGTTAGCTTGAGGATCAAAGACTTGGTCTCTTCCATAATTATTTGGTAGTGATCAAACATTTAGTCTCTTAGGAACTTGGCATCATATTTTGTAAGAGGCCATGACTTGAATGTTGACTTATGTATTTCCTTAATGACTATAGCTAACTTGAGTGACAAATCTTCTATATATGTTGAATGAATGCATTGATCAATGGTATCTTGTGATGAATAGAAGAGTGCAAATGTTTGTATATATTGGGTGTTGAACATGAAATGAATGCATTGATCAATATTATCTTGTGATGGATAGAAGAGTGAAAATGTTTGTATATGTATTGGATGTTGAACATGAAATGATTATTATGAATTAATTTCATGTTAATATATGGTACATTTGCATTTATATTGAAATGTAGGCCCTGGCAGAAAGTCTGTCAACATAAGTATTGGATGACGCATAATGTGTCGGTGTAGCACATCGTCCCATGAACTGTCGACATATCAATGGGCGTCGCACAATCTGTCGCCATAACACACTATCAGATGAACTGTCGGTATATAATTGTCCGTCGGAGTAAAAATGTCTGCCGGTGTAGATCTCACCAATGGTGTCATATTGTCTGTCGGTAGAGGTTTATCTATCGGAAAAGACCTTTCCCAGCAGGACTATAGACGACAACTCCTTTTTGTCGGGAAAAAGGTCTTTGCCGACACTAAATATGTCGCCTTAGGTGACACATGCCGAAAGATTGTTTGACGTTGCTTTGAGTGTTGTGGTGCAGTGCGGCTTCGATGCTCGTAAGCCGGCAATATCTTCATCCATATTTCGTCAACCATTACGTCAACGACCATGCAAAATCTCAATGTCCTAGGAAGACAAATGCATCAATAATCAAGACCTTCCGCCCTACTCTTCGAGTTACCCAAAAGATCGGGGGCGACTGTCGTGGATATGGGACACGTGTGCCCTCATGGAGGTAGAACGTGGCCTAACATGGAAGTGGCCTGGCATGCCGGCTTTGGGCCATTCGAATAAGACCCGGATTAGTATCGGACTTGTAATAAGGGTAGGACTAGTATGTATCCTACTAGGACTCTACATGTAAGTCGACCCTTCAACTTATATAAGGAGAGGCAAGGCGCCCCAAGAGAAGAAGAGAGAAGAGCCTAGAGAATCTCAAAATCTTGACACAACTAGAGGAGAGCCAGCTGATATGGAGGCTCTCTCATGAGCATACGGAATAAGACCTAGCCACAAACAACACGTAGGGCTATTACCGGATGATGTTTCCTAGGGCCCGAAGCTTTCTAAATCTTGTCTCGTGTTCTAACCCACCTCGATGATCTCCACATGTACTAATCCCCACAATCATCGTCGATTGATACTCGCTGGTAAACAACATCGACAGGTAGGGCAAATGGAGGCTTGTGGCTTCGTGATGGCCCCCTCTAGCAGGTCTTTTCGCCAATAATTCTTATGTATTCCAGAAAAATTCTCCGTAAATTTTCAGCCCAATCCGAGAACTTTTATTTCAGCATAAAAATAACACCATGGTAGTTCTGTTGAAAACAGCGTGAGTCCAGGTTAGTTTCTTTCAAATCATGCAAATTAGAGTCCAAAAAAGAGCAAAAGTGTTTGGAAAACTAGATACGCTTGGGGCGTATCAACCTCCAACCCTCCCTTATGTCTTGTTGAGTTCCACCATTGCAACACTCCATTTTTCTCATTACTCTCAATCCATCCACCCAAACTTGTTGAAACTTTGGGGGTTGAGGGAGTAGGACCCGGTCTACAACTTGACCAAACCAATTTGTATTCTCCGCAAGATTTGTTCACCATTGACTTGTTACTCTTGGAGCTTGGATTCCTAAGCGGTTAGAGGTTCCTCCGGAGCTTCCTTGCTTGTGGTGTGCTCCATAGATGTATGTAAAGGTGTGGTGGTCGCCTTCAAGACCAACCCGGAGTGATTCAAGGCTCATCCGTTGGGGGTGACTCGAGAAGAATACAATGAGCCTTCCATGGTGTTCCACAAGCTTTGGCTTGGGTACCACTATAACGGAGATTAGCTCTTCCCCAAGTAAGAGTAAACTTAGGGATAAAATACGCGTCATCATCTCCCTTCTGGTTAATCCTTCTCTGCACTTTGCTTTGCTTTGTGTGCTTGTGAGCTTGCTAATTAGATTGTTGCCTAGCATACTTATCTTTAAGCTTGCTTGTCATATAGGTTGTGTTCACCTATTTGCATTTCTAGTGAACCCTATTTATCCGCTTTACCCTAAAATTGACAAACAACACTAAAACTTGTGCTCTCCTATTCACCCCCCCCCCCCCGAGTCAACCATATCAATCCTTTCCGATATATTTTCAGAACTATTATTATTTAGAACATGTTAACTCATGCACAACGTTTTCAACTAATTCAACACTGATAAATGTCCAATAATACACAACAGTATTAAAAAATTCCAGAAGATAAACCCCAAATTATCATCTTTTCTAGCCCCAAACCACAAATGTATCGTCCAAAACGTCAACTTTATTTCGATTCAATCCGAGCGATCATCACAACATTAGATAACCGATCAACCCCTTGCAAAAAAGGTAACTAAAATAGTAGAGGCTAAAGAAAGAGATACAGGTTCACGTGTACCATAGTCTGGAGGGAAAGCACCGGGTTCGCGGACAAAGCCAACCCATAAAGGCGGCTCCATGGCCAAAGGTATCGCCGGCAATGTGGGCACGGTCGCTGCCATCACGAAGAACTGGCGTCGCTGCAGCCCGCAAGTTCTGCACCAAACAGACGAAGAGGTAGGGGAGCAAATGAAATAGTTTAGAACAATAGCAGAAAGACCCATGTGTTGCAATGGGAGAAAAAAACTTCATGCGGGCTTATAAACATATAAGCATGGCTCAAGCCCCCCCCCCCCATCTCCCTTCCATGTTTTTTTTATTTTAACATGACATCTCACCCACTTCGTCACTTATCCTCCTTCCCGCCGTCGCCAACGATGGCCTCGGTGTTCACATAATCTAATTTTTTTTATTGGCGGTGTTCACCAAATCACAACGGGCCCGAACATGGTCAATCGCAATGCGATGAACTCAACCACTTCACATCACATTGAACCATGCCAGCGCAAGGGTACGTTAAAATCTCAACCCTTGCACCTGTACGGGCTAGGATTTAAGTAGTAAACATTCATTTTTCTGAAATTCATAGGATTTGTTTTCTGAAAAAATATGCACCAAAATCATATTGTAGTATCATTATGTGTAGTTTGTTTTTGCTGTTGTTGCTTTTTCCCCCACAATGTGATTGTTCCACACATATGTCACACCAACTTTATGTTGTCGTTGTTGCTTTTTTCATGATTAAATTAAAAAATATCTTATAAAAAGTATTACAAAATTATGTCTTTCTAAGAAATATATGAGGTACTTATGGGTGTGTCCTGAAACCAAATGACAACCTAATGTGAAGAACAGTTTGTTAGTATAGCCATTACAGAATAACTTCTTTTGCAGTCAAACAATTACAGAATAACTCAAGTTCAACCCAATAAGAGGCAAAAAAGTGTGAGATTTATTTAACACGCTAGTACACACCATGCAAAGGCACCATCCCTTTTTTAGGGTAACACAATTTTATTTATTTATTGAAAGTTCTAAGATATCACTGAGGAAATAACATGCAAGATACTATTCCCCGTGCTTTCATCGAAAGCTCCTCATCCCCGTCTGCTGCTGCTAGAAGGGTGACATGGTCGCCAGCCGTGTCCATGTTCCCCGTATTTCTCTCCCTCCGCAGGGCCCATATTATCTCTCTGTATCAAGTCTCGAGGCTGCTTGTTGGCTTGTTTAACTCCTCTGTATTTAAATTGGTGAGAATTAGTGCAAAGAAGCGAGGTGGGACTAATTATTTGGGAAGAAACCTTTGTTTTTAACAGAAGCAAAACAGAGTTCAGTTGGCTGCATTTTTCTTGATGGAACGGTAGGTCCTGTGTTCGAATCTCACATGAGCACCTTCTTTACGCCTTTTTTTATTTGATCGTGGAAGCCCGCTGGACATATAGGCCCAGCAGAGCCAGCCTGTGCGTGAAAGACCGAGTGAGGCACAAGCTCTACGAAATGGACTGCGGGTTGAAATTAGTACCACCTCAAGAAATAAAAAAGGCCAAAGTGTGAGCGCTCTCGCGACTGCAAGGAACAGGGCATGAGAGCGCTCTCGCGACCGCCCGCGGCAGCCACCACTCTGGCCCCGCTGCCCACCGCTGCCACTGCTTCCCTGCTGGTTGGAACCGCCTCGGGCGCGCTGCCTCCACTGCCGGCCGCATTGCCCCCCCCCCCCCCCCCCCCCCGCCCGATTGGTTCTCTCAGTCTAGATCGAGAGGATCTGGAGCCTGCGTCCCTTGCCCTCTCAGTCTAGATCGGGAGGATCTGGGTCGGATCCCCATGCTCCTGCCGCCGCCCCTGGTGACACTCTCTCCCAACCTCATGGCCGCATCTTCAGGCAGCGAAGCGCGCACCAAGTCTGAAGCTTCCGCCGCCGCACTTGATGCCTGCGTGCGAAAGACCGAGCGAGGCACAAGCTCTATGAATGGACTGCATGTTCAAATTAGTACCGCCTTAAGATGTAAAAAAAGCCAAAGTGTGAGCGCTCTCGCGACTGCAAGGAACTGGGCATGGGAGCGCTCTCGCGACCGCCCACGACGGCTGCCACTCTGGCCCCGCCGCCCACCGCTGCCGCTGCTTCCCTGCTGGTTGGAACCGCCTCGGGCGCGCTGCCTCCGCCGCCGGCCGCCCCCGGATCAGTTCTCTTAGCCCAGATCGGGAGGATATGGAGCCTGTGTCCCTTGCCCTTTTAGTCTAGATCGGGAGGACCTGGATCGGGTCTCCATGCTCCGGCCGCCGCCGGCGTCTGGCTGCGGCTCTGCTTCTGCCGTTGGGGCTGGTGTGCTCTTGGTGACGCCCCTTGAGGGAGTCCTGGACTAGGCGGTGTTCGGATAGTCGGACTATCATCATCGGCCAGACTCCAAGACTGTGAAGATACAAGATTGAAGACTTCGTCCCGTGTCCGGATGGGACTTTCCTTGGCGTGGAAGGCAAGCTTGGCAATACGGATATGTAGGTCTCCTACCATTGTAACCAACTCTGTGTAACCCTAGCCCTCTCCGATGTCTATATAAACCGGAGGGTTTTAGTCCATAGGACGAACAACCATTACAACAATCATACCATAGGCTAGCTTCTAGGGTTTAGCCTCCTTGATCTCGTGGTAGATCCACTCTTGTACTACCCATATCATCAATATCAATCAAGAAGGAGTAGGGTTTTACCTCCATCGAGAGGGCCCGAACTTGGGTAAAAACATTGTGCCCCTTGTCTCCTGTTACCATCCGCCTAGACGCACAGTTCGGGACCCCCTACCCGAGATCCGCCGGTTTTGACACCGACATTGGTGCTTTCATTGAGAGTTCCTCTGTGCCGTCACGATCAGGAAGGATGCCTCTTCCCGTCTTTGAAGACGGTATCATCACCAAAGGAGCCTTGGCCGCCGGCCAAACTATCCGGCTAGGTGGTTTTCTCATGACCGCCTGTTCGGCCACCGCTTCGACGATGACCTCTCGGGTCATCAAAAGCAATCTTCACGTCAACTCGGAATTCGCCGAGCAACTGGTTCCAATAGAGCTCTCGTCCGTAAGCGAGCTCTTGGATCGCATCACCGCCCTGGGAGTCGCTACAGACTACAATCAGATTGGGCTTAAAACCGATCAGAGTGAGATTAACTCTCCCCAGGTTACCCACCACATTGCGGTGGTAGAGGAACAATGCGGCGACTCTTCTTCTGTATTAAAAACTAGTCATGTCCGGATTCCCGAACCCTCCATGCCGCATTCCCGTGGAGGGATGGACGTCTATCAAGCATTGAACCTAAAGTCAGGCATCGGACTAGACTCGTTGGGCAACGTCCAGCAATCCAAGCTTCCAAATTCGGAAACTTTTCGGCCCTTGAGCCTCGAGATGGGCAGGGTTCCGGACTCAATTCCACCCACCCACCCAAACATATGCGATCTATCTCAAATCTGGCAGGAGCCCACTGAAACAGTACATCATTACTGGGGCCAGATTCCTCCTGGTTATGGACAGGATAAAAGACTGCCGTGAGGAAAACGCAATTTCAATTTTCTGCAATAATTGCACGGACAAGGGAATCTTGAACGCCGTAAGCCGTCGTGAAATTTCACGCTTCGCCGACCCGGCGTCCATAGTATGAAAACACTGTGCGATGGAGAGTTTCCGGGAAACCGAAACTAAGTTTTGGGACAATCCGGCTCCGAATACAACCCTAGTCCGAAACAAAAGGGCGCATCATGCTCAGGCACCCGGTACAAAAACCAAAAAGAAAAAACCCCATAAAGGGCACAGAACAGTACTAGAGGGATGGCTCAGCGGACCCTGTAAAATTCACAGTACAGAGGGCGCCACTCCCACACATAGCATTCGAGCATGTTGGATACTGCGGCAGGTGGCCAAAAGTGGCGAAGAGCTTCTAGCCCCGGAGAACCACTCCAAAAGTACCAGTACGGTGTCAACAGTCTTCGAGACTTTCGCATCAAATAATATGCGGAAACGAACAATCCGCAGCCTCGCCGAAGTCCACCAAGTAGCAACAACAAATCCATGGAGCGACACGGCCATCACCTTCAACGCCAGTGACGAACCTAAATTTCGAACAGCCCGAGCACGAGCCGCATTGGTCCTCAGTCCAATAGTGGACGGTTTTCGTCTTACCAAGGTACTCATGGATGGCGGTAGCGGATTAAACCTCATCTACGAGGAAACCCTTCAAAAAATGGAAATAGACTGGAGCCGCATTGAGCGAAGCATCACAACCTTTAGAGGAATAATCCCTAGCCGGGAAGCATGCTGCACAGGAAAAATCACACTTGATGTGGTGTTCGGCTCGCCGGACAATTACAGGTCCGAGGAGGTCATGTTCCAAGTGGCCCCATTCAGCAGCGGATATCACGCTATATTAGGACGAGAGGCATTCACAATTTTTCAAGCCATACCCCATTACGGGTACATGAAGCTTAAGATGCCCAGGCCCAGTGGAATAATCACTCTTGTTAGTGATCCGGACACAGCACTCCACGCCGAAAACAAGACAGTCGCACTAGCCCTAGAGGCACTATCCGAAGCCTTAGCGGTAGAGGAGCTCACTGCGCTGCGCTCCACGGTGAACAGGGATGATGTGATACTCGATAAGAGGTCCAAGTCCACCTCTTTTAAACCAGCGGATGAAATAGTCAAATTCCAGGTCCATCCAACGGACCCAACAAAGACGGCCTCCATTGGGGCATAGTTAAACCCTGATGTGGACGCCGCACTATGAGAATTCCTTCGGGAGAATTGGGACATCTTCGCTTGGCACCCTTCAGATATGCCAGGAATCCCACGCAGATTGGCAGAGCACAGCCTAAACATCCTAAAAGGATTCAAGCCAGTCAAACAGGCTCTTCGGCGATTTTCTGAACCCAAAAGACAGGCAATGGGAGAGGAGCTAGCCAAACTATTGGAAGCCGGATTCATCAGAGACATCAAACATCCGGACTGGCTAGCAAACCTTGTAATGGTACCAAAGAAGGACAAATCCCGGCGCCTATGTGTCGATTTCAAAGACCTCAACAAGGCTTGTCCAAAGGATCCTTTCCCCCTTCCCCGCATCGATCAAATAATCGATGCTACTGCAGGGCACGATTCATTGTGCTTCCTCGACGCATACTCCGGCTACCATCAAATCAAGATGGCGGAGGCGGACCAAGCCGCAACGGCATTCATTACTCCATACGGACCATTCTGCTTCAACACGATGCCCTTCGGACTCAAGAACGCCGGCGCAACATATCGGCGCATGATTCAGACATGTCTGGCTACCCAGATCGGCAAAACAATAGAGGCATACGTAGACGACGTGGTCGTCAAGACCAAACACGTCGAAACTCTAGTAGACGATTTGAGGCTCACATTCGATAACCTCCGAGCATATGACATAAAGCTGAACCCGGAAAAATGCGTTTTCGGCGTACCAGCCGGAAAGCTCCTGGGCTTCATTGTATCCGGTAGAGGAATTGAAGCAAACCCAGCCAAGATCCGAGCTCTGTCATAGCTGGATATTCCAAAAGACCTCAAACAAATACAAAAATTGACTGGATGCGTGGCGGCTCTAAGCCGCTTCATCTCCCATTTAGGAGAAAAGGCATTGCCCCTCTATCGCCTCCTCAGGCGCACCGAACACTTCGAGTGGACGGATGCCACCACGGCCGGACTCGAAGAAATAAAGGCCATACTGGCAACAAATCCGGTCCTGGCCGCGCCTAACCTGGGCGAACCAATGTTATTATATATCACGGCAACACATCAAGTTGTCAGCGCGGTCCTCGTCGTCGAACGAGAAACAGAAGGACACAAATTCCCTCTTCAAAAGCCAGTGTACTACGTATCCACTGTCTTAACTCCATGCAAGTCCCAGTACCCGCATTATCAAAAGATAGCGTACGCGGTGTTTATGGCATCCCGGAAGCTGCGACACTACTTTCAAGAGTGTTCGATAACAGTGGCCTCCGAAGTACCCCTCAATGACATTATAAACAACCACGACCCGACGGGCAGGATTGCAAAATGGGCCATTGAGCTCTTACCATTCGACATAACATATAAACCTCGGCGAGCTATAAAGTCGCAAGTCTTGGCTGACTTTGTCGCTGAATGGACTGAAGCCGAACTCCCTAAAGAGTACGGCGCATACTCCAATTGGATTATGCATTTCGACGGCTCCAAAATGTTGGCCAACTTGGGGGCTGGCGTCGTATTGACGTCCCCAACCGGAGACACAGTCCAATACGTACTTCAGATAATGTACACTGACTCCAACAATGCAGCCGAATATGAGGCCCTCCTACATGGTCTCCGGATGGCAATCTCCATGGGTATTCAATGCCTAGAGGTGCGCGGGGATTCAAACCTTGCAATATCCCAAGTAAATGGAGACTTTGACGCCAAGGATCCGAAAATGGCAGCCTATCGTAATGCTGTCCTAAAAATGTCAGCTCGGTTCGAAGGACTCGAATTCCACCACGTAGTCCGGGATAATAACCAAGTAGCCGACGTGTTGGCACGCATCGGCGCAAAATGCGACACCGTCCCTCCAAACATCTTCCTGGAGCGGCTCTTTAAGCCATTTGTACTATAGGAAGAGGAGTCCGGAAATAATAACCCAGAAGCAACCGCACCACCCAACACAGAACAATCTGACTTAATCGGCGGTTCAGCCGATGAAATAACACCTTCAGCCCACGAAATAATGGCGGTAATTGCCCCGTGGACAGAACCATTCCTAGCCTACTTAATTAGGCAGGAACTTTCCGAAGACCAAAATGAGTCCCGCTGCATAGTTCGGCGATCCAAAGCCTACAAGGTCCATGAGGGAGAACTTTATAAGAAAAGTACAACCAGAGTCCTTCAAAGGTGCATCTCCGAAGAGGAAGGGCGAAACCTTCTGGCTGAAATTCACACCGGACTAGGCAGACACCACGCTGTAGCCCGGGCCCTCGTAGGCAAGGCCTTCCATAAAGGATTTTATTGGCCGACGGCCCGGGCAGATGCTCAGGACTTAGTCCAACGATGCGTCGGTTGTCAGCTCTTTGCTAATCAGAGCCACATGCCACCCACCGCCCTCAGAACTATACCCATCACCTGGCCGTTCGTGGTCTGGGCGCTTGACATGGTTGGACCCCTTAAAGGGGGAACCCACAAGCAAAAGTACCTATTGGTCGTGGTGGACAAATTCACCAAATGGATAGAGGCCAAGCCAGTTAAAACGGCCGAATCCGGACCAGTGATAGACTTCATATCGGGGTAGTACACCGTTATGGCGTCCCCCACAGCATCATCACCGATAAAGGCACGAACTTCACGGTCGACGAGGTTAAACTCTGGTGCAAAAATATGGGCATTAAGCTCGACTATGCTTCAGTCTATCACCCTCAAACCAACGGTCAAGTTGAACGAGCAAATGGTCTAATCATGAGCGACATCAAACCCAGATTAGTGCGGTCCCTTACGGAATCTAACACGCACTGGGTAGAGGAGCTCGACTCCGTACTCTGGGGGCTGCGTACCACGCCAAACCGTACTACCAGATTCACACCATTCTTTATGGTATACGGCGCAGAAGCAGTTTTGCCCTGCGACATAATTCATGACTCACCTCGAGTGCGCATGTACGAAGAAAGAGAAGCCGAGTTGGATCGGCAGGACAGCTTGGACGCATTGGAGGAGGAGCGCGACGTGGCAAAGGCTCGTTCCGCATTCTATCAGCAGCAGGCTCGAAGATATCAAAGTAGAGAAGTACGGGCTAAAACTTACAACGTTGGCGAACTAGTTCTACGCCTGCCGGACAAGAAAAAGGACAAACTCAAGCCCAAATGGGAAGGTCCCTTCATCATCGACCAAGTTCTGACCGGCGGAGCATACTGTCTGCGAAACGCATCGGACAACCGACTCGAGCCGAACCCATGGAACGCAGCCCGCCTCCGAAGATTCTACGCCTAGCGCCGGACTCAGAGTTCGTCACCTTCCTCCGTCCACATTTTACATTTCAGTTGTCTTTTGTTTATCTCTTTTCTCCCACTTTTTTCATAAATCCCTTGAGGGCCGATCTGCGCATTGTTCTCGCATACTTGACGTGCTACTTGCACTCATTATACCTGGGGGCTTCTTTCACAGAAGCTTACTTATAACAGGCTTTACGCCGAATACATGTGTCAAACTTCCGCATGTACCTTTTATTCACCATTATATGCATCGATATGACTTAAGTTTTGGCCAAGCTGGGTTGCCTGGCTCCTGTGATTACCCCTACGTTCCCGATTGTTCGGCTAGGAGGTAAAGGGAGCACCTCTGCGATTGTTACTGCCGGGTCAGCCGGATGTGTACCTCAGACTGGGTGAAGCCGAAAGCTAGCGTTCTTAAGGGAATATTCGGTCTGTGAATTGAAAGATGATTTTCCTTTTTAACTATTTATTTATCTGCCCCCAAATGTTTTCCTGCTCTTTTCGCAGTCCGGACATGCACTTTAGGGCATGCCTCCCAGGGAAAGGAACCCTTAAAGGAACTATTCTCCCTGGAAGATGTTTCTTACTAACCATGTAATATAACATAACTAGTTGGGCACTTGTCTGATAGAGCACTAATGACCCCTACGCCTGGTCTCCATGCATGCCCCGGTTTTTTCATAACCAAGAAGGTATTCGGACACACTCCGGACTCTAGGGTCCCGAGGTTGAAGCGAAAAGGTCAGCAAAGACAAACGATCTACAATCCGGCTAGAAGGCATTTTACATGTCATTTTAAATACATCGTCAAATCGACTGACTGTACTCCTCCTCAATCCTGTCTAACAGGCTGTCTAATTTACAGTCCTGTTGGGAATACTTAGCGGCCAACTCTACTTGGCCGTACACTAAGCTCACAGGGATCTCCTTCCCATCAGGCCCCACAGGTCCGACCTCGGCCATGTGGTTTGGATCTGCCTTCTTGTACCGCGTCTTCACCATGGCCCAGGCTTCCCTGGCACCTTGATGGTAGGCCGATATCTTCCATAAACGGAAGCGCTGCCGTGCTCCCTAAAGCTTCTCCACAAGCTCTCCAAGGCCCTCGGGTAGGGAGACGGACGGCCATAAGGCCTGGACGATGCCACTCATCGCCTGCCGAACATGTTCGAGTAGTTGCACCAGCTCGGGAAGTTGGTCACCCGTTGAACCGGACATTTCCTCCGCAGGGCAGCCTGTGAGCACACCTATAGACATATTTCTATCAATTGACTTCCTCGCCGAACTATTCTTTTCAAAACAGTTTGCTCAAGCACTTACTATAGATGCCGCGACGAAGTCGCTGATTCTCCTTCACGGAGCCAGACAGCTCGGCCCGAACACCTTTTAGCTCTTCTCCAAGCTGGGTGTGGGCATCCTGGAGTTTGTTCCTCTCCTGCTGCACCTTCATAAGCACCCTCTCGCCGGCCCTTAGCTGGCGCAGTAGCTGTTGCTTGTCCGGATCAAGTCCGGCAACATCTGCAATATTATTGTTAGACTTATACGCACGCCGCACACTGCCCATCCTGTTGAAATATGTGTTACCGGAGGGGGTCTCGGTGTCTCCTCCTGCGGCGGCCAGTGCGGCCTCAAGTTGGGCCTTCCACCCTTGTAACTCCTGAGACAATTGGGCATTCTTCTCCGTGAGATCCTGCATATCAAATGATCCTTAAATCAGTTATTTTAACTACTTTAAGTCTCGGGGGCTACTGGCATATACAACTATTAAAATCCTTTACCCGTATGCCTTTTACATACTGCTCCGTGGCTCTGGTTAAACCATCTTGAGCGGCACGAAGGTGCGCATCTCCTGCGTTAAAGGCATTCAGCGCCTCTGGGGAGAAACACGCGTCACGAAGAACTGTCCGGCGGCGCCTATGATTCATGGCGCTCTCCACCTCAGACCTGGTGGCGGACAGCCTGTCGGCATCCTCCGTTGGAGGAGTATCCGGCTCGCGCCTTGCGCTCGACTCCCCCTCCGGATCAGGTGTTGGAGCCTGGCTGGCGGAGGCTTGGTTAGCAACCTCTCGGGGCATAGTCCGGCGAGCGCTCTTTCTCCTGAAAAAGTCATGAGCATTAATACACCTCCTAGGAATCTTTTTCCTAAACAACGGTCGTGAGCTATACCGTTGCGGTGACGTTTCGATTCGCACCGCACCCGTCTTCTGCCTGCGGGGCCGGACTGACCCTTGTTGGTCAGCCGCTGTGGGTTCGGCTTCCCGCCTTGAAGGCACCTCCTGCAAGACACCGTTGTATACGGTGGTCAGAAATACGCAAGGATGAAGTAATGGTGTCAGGACTCCGGTCATAATTACCTGGGAAGCCGGAGATAGGCCGGGGTAGTCAGCCGTAATGGCGACTAGAGCATTGTCCATAGTGAGTTGGTGGAACACCCCATCAATTAGCTCCACCTTTATGTCCGGATCCTCTTCGGAGGCCGAGTCAAGGGATCTTCCCGGGGCCTCGGGTTGTGGAGCCGGACTGTGTATGCCCTCCACATCCCGACGCAGTTCCTGCGTCAAAATCATAAAATAAGGCACTTAACGTTGAAAGCACGGGTCGGACTAATAAGCATCCGCTTACCCAGCTCCGAGGGTTATTCATGGAGAACCCATTCAATGAGCTCGTCTGGAGGAAGTCCTCCTTCTCCCCCTTGTACAGGCCGGACAGGATCTTCACCAGATCCGCGGCCGATCCCGGCCCCTTGCGGCCATGACGGGTGGCGTCATTCTCCCCGTTGAAATCGCACATGGGGTGGCCCCTATATTGGAGCGGCTGCACCCCTCGCATGACGCATGTGGCCATGACTCCAATCATGGTGAATCCGGAATGGGCCAGCAGCCTTATCCGCCCCATCAAATAATGGACGCTCCTGTCTTCCTCCCGTTGAGGGCTCCGAGGGCGCCAACTTAGGCGTTTCTTCAGAGGAGCCTTGCTGAACTCCGGGAGGCCGATCCGAACTGGGTCCGGCAGTGGAGCATCTTCCACATAAAACCATTCCGAGGGCTAGTCTTCGGACGCCTTCTTTGGGGTTCCGGATAGATATCCGGTCCCGGCGATGCGCCATATTTCGGCTCCGCCCACTTGATATATTGACCCCTCGTGAGAACGGGGTACGAGGCAAAATAGTCTCTTCCACAGCGCAAAATGGGGCTCGATGCCCAGGAACATCTCGCAAAGAGCTACGAAACCCACGATGTGCAGAATAGAGGCGGGCGTGAGGTGATGAAGCTGGAGTCCGTAGAACTCCAGAAGCCCCCGGAGAAACGGATGTATGGGAAACTGAGCCCCCTTATTAGATAAGGGATGAAGCACACCCGCTCTCCTTTGGAGGGACTAGGGGTGGCTTCCGCTTGCTTTCCACCTTTGTAGGTGGCCAGCCCGGCTCGGACTGGGACCATAAAGGCCGGAGGAAGGTATCCCTCCGCTTGGAGCGTCACCAGCTCGTTGTGCGGGACGGAACATCTCCTCCAATCTCCAGGCTGAGGGCTAGGAGCGCGAGAGGAGGAGTCGCATCGACGGTCCATGATGGAATGGATTTCTGGTCAGAAGCGCTCCGATGAGTACTCGCGGAAGGAAGATGGTGTGATTTGGATCTGGATTCCTGCCTCTCTTATAGGCAGATTATTTGCGCAGCTAGGGGGTAAAATATAAAAATACCCTGGCCTTTTGCATTCGTGCGACACGTGGAAGAGGGTCATTATTGGGCGTGGAAGCCAAGGAGCGCAACATTTGTAAGGAAGCCCGACACTATTCGGCGAGCACATGGAATTTGGAGGAGAACCCGCCTTGCAACGCCGAAGACAATATACGCGCCGGACTCGTCGTCATTGAAGCCTGGTTCGGGGGCTACTGAGGGAGTCCTGGACTAGGGGGTGTCCGGATAGTCGGACTATCATCATCGGCCGGACTCCAAGACTATGAAGATACAAGATTGAAGACTTCGTCCCGTGTCCGGATGGGACTTTCCTTGGCGTGGAAGGCAAGCTTGGCAATACGGATATGTAGATCTCCTACCATTGTAACCGACTCTGTGTAACCCTATCCCTCTCCGGTGTCTATATAAACCGGAGGGTTTTAGTCCATAGGACGAACAACCATTACAACAATCATACCATAGGCTAGCTTCTAGGGTTTAGCCTCCTTGATCTCGTGGTAGATCCACTCTTGTACTACCCATATCATCAATATCAATCAAGAAGGAGTAGGGTTTTACCTCCATCGAGAGGGCCCGAACCTGGGTAAAAACATCGTACCCCTAGTCTCCTGTTACCATCCACCTAGACGCACAGTTCGGGACCCCCTACCCGAGATCCGTCGGTTTTGACACCGACACCCCTGGTGACACTCTCTCCCACCCTCGCGGCCGCATCTTCAGGAAGCGACGCGCGCACCAAGTCTGAAGCTTCCGCCGCCGCGCTTGATGCCTGCGTGCGAAAGACCGAGCAAGGCGCAAACTCTATGAATGGTACCACCTCAAGAAATTAAAAAATGCCAAAAGTGTGAGCGCTCTCGCAACTGCAAAGAACGGGGCATGGGAGTGCTCTTGCGGCCACCCGCGGCGGCCACCACTCTGGCCCTGCCGCCCACCACTGTCGCTGCTTCCCTGCTGGTTGGAACTGCCTCGGTCGTGCTTCCTCCGCCGCCAGCCGCGTTGCCGCCCCTGGATCTGTTCTCTCAGTCCAAATCGGGAGGATCTGGAGCTTGCGTCCCTTGCCCTTTCAGTCTGAATCGGGAGGATCTGGATCAGATCTCCACATTCCTGCCACCGCCGACGGCTAGCCGCGGCTCTGCTTCTGCCGTTGGGGCTGGTGTGCTCTTGGTGACGCCCCTCGTGACAATCTCTCCCAACCTCGCGGCCGCATCTTCAAGCAGCGACCCGCGCACCAGGTCTGAAGATTCCGCCGCCGCGCTTGATGCATGCGTGCGAAAGACCGAGCGAGGCACAAGCTCTACGAATGGACTGCGGGTTGAAATTGTACCACCTCAAGAAATAAAAAAAAGCCAAAGTGTGAGCGCTCTCGCGACTGCAAGGAATGGGGCATGGGAGCGCTCTCGCGACCGCCGCCACTCTGGCCCCGCCGCCCACCGCTGCTGCTGCTTCCCTGCTGGTTGGAACCGCCTCGGGCGCACTGCCTCCGCCACTGGCCGTGTTGCCGCCCCTGGATCGGTTCTCTCAGTCCATATTGGGAGGATCTGGAGCCTGTGTCCCTTGCCGTTTTAATCTAGATTGGGAGGATCTGGATCGGGTCTCCACGCTCCTGCCGCTGGCGGCGGCTGGTCGCGGCTCTGCTTCTGCCATTAGGGCTTATGTGCTCTTGGTGACGCCCCTGGTGACACTCTCTCCCAACCTCGCGGCCGCATCTTCAGGCAGCGACGCGCACACCAAGTCTGAAGCTTCCGCCGATGTGCTTGCTCTCCGCAGGTCTGACCCATCTATGGGTGGCCGATGGACCCCTCACCTCACCGAGCCAGCCAAAGCGACATCTTCGACCCCGCCACCCTCTGCTCCTCTGGTCGACGCCTCCACTGTCCGCCTGGCACCGTGTCCACCCCTGCCAGGTCCTGATATGGCAGTCAAGCCAGCCACTAGTCCCCTGCATCTGGTCCAAGGGGAGCCGGATCCTGCTGCCACCGCCCCGTCGACCTCTGCTCTCAACAAGCTGTTGGCCCCTCTAGCGCCGGCCATTCCTTCTCGGATGTCATTGCCGCTGCCAGGTGACTCCGTCCAAGGGGACGGCGCGCCTCCCACATGTTCAGGTTGTGGTGATTGGCGTGTCTGCTTCGTTCGGGATGCAACGCATGGTGTTCCAGTGTGCGACGTGCCCGCGTGTCCTAGGGATCTTCTGGATGGATGGCACCTTGTATCGGCGCGTCGCTCGTTGCCTCGCGTGCCCTGCTGTGACTCTGCATCCATAGCTCGGCCAGCTCCCCCGGCATGGCTGAGAGACTGTTGCTTTCGGTGCCTCTCCAAGGGTCACCATGCTCGTGAGTGCAGGGACCCATTCCGGTGCATGGGATGCCTTCAATTTGGCCACAAAGTGTGTTTCTGTCGTGCACAGCACTGCACCGACCGGACTACGACACTGTGACATGCTGCTCCACCATCCACCCCAGTGCATGTGTCAAATGTCGATGCAACACCAGTTGATGTGGCATTGTAGCCCGTCCTTGTGGAGCAGACTGGGCTATTCCGCGCTGAGCTTCTCGACTGCATTGCGCGAGTTGGGAGTGTCTTGGCAAGTGCATAGGCCTCTCTCGCCAAGCTCCAGGATGTGCCCGTTGTGTCCTTGTTGCCCAAGATCCACGATGGTTCTGCCAATGGGGAAGCAGGCATGTATGGAGATCTCTCCCCTCGTGCTACATCCTGCCTGTCATCGCTGCATGTCGTGTCGATTACTTTTGAGAGTGAAACCGTTGTTGAGGTCGTTACTTCGGTGCTGCAGATTATGCCTGAGCTGCAGAAGCTTTATGAGGAGCCCACCTCGCCTATTTTGATGATGCTTCCTAAGGAGATGGAGTCGCTTGGAGGGGCCTTGGCGGTGTCGACTGCGACCTCACCACCGTCGTTGGAGCCCAGTCACTTGATCACCTTTGTGGACTGTGGGGGTTTGGATGCTGCTATTGTTGTTCCACCTGTGACTGTTGGCCAGGTGGCATCTGTGGGTGCCGAGGTTGATGAGGTGTGTGCTTTGGCACCTAATTCTGAAGTGTTGAAGACCATCAGATCGCCCATCTTTGACCGTGAAAGTATGATGGCACGTATTGATGAGGTGGTCTTCGCGAAAAAGCTTTGCCGCTTGCTCGCTGGTTTGGAGGCAGCTAGCTCGGGGTCTGGCAAGGCGATTGCCGGCCTCCTAGCGGAGGAGGCTTCTACGGGAAAAATCAAGAAGGTGAAGAAGGCTCTCAGGAGCATAGGCAAAAAGAGTGGCACCATTGGTAAGGCGTCCGCGGCTGCTTAATGGATGATACTCAGTCTCTCCGATCACCATCTCCGATTGGCTCGTCTCCGTGGATTGGCTGGTGTCCGTTGTATTCAACCTTAGTTTCATTGGGAGTTTCATTGCGACGTAGAAGTGCGACGGATCATGGTTGTTGCGTGTTATGTATGTTTATCGGGTTGATCGGGGGGTCATCGAGTTTCTTTATTAGCGAGTAGTCCGCATGTGGTTTATATGTATCGGTTTTCGCCCGGTTTTTCGTTAATTAACCGGGCAATTCTCTTCTTAATTAATCGATGAGGCAAAACTTTTGTCTTCGTTTTGAAAAAAAAAATAGTACCACCTCGGTTAGCAAAGTAAAATAAGGAAATATGGGAGCGAGGTGGATGGACATAAAACGGACAAAATTACGATGATAAGAAAAGGGTATAGAGGTATAGATTGAGGCCATCAAATAACCAGTGCGGCCCAGCCATGTACGGGTGCGATTTCAAGAAAGGTGAAAATTTTCTTTTCACAAAACTGCAAGCCACGGCTCGGCCACAATATGGCCAGCATGGCGCCAGATGTCAACGGACGGTTGGTTGTGGACTTTTTTCGAGGGTACGCAAATTGCGTACCTTAGCTTTATAGAAGAAGAGAAATAAGACATACAACAACGTCCATCACTCGCTGCGAACAACAAAGACGACCAACTCCACACCCGGATCGTACAAGGACAACCAAACACAACAACACAACTACGACACAAAAAGCCTACCCAACACCGAGCCCCTCGCCGCGTCTTGGCCGACACCAAAGACCTCTGAAGAACAGCAACTCCATCTTCCTTGGATTAGCCAGCGACGACCGTACATGGCGCCGGAGGAGAAAGATCTAGGCAGCGGTGAACACCGATGGAGCGCATCATGGGACCTCGAGTCTCCCAGCACAATGCTCCCAACAGAGTAACAACCTCAAAGACTGTTGCCATCATGCCGATCCTACGAATCAAGGCTTTCGCCCGGAGACAGCTGCCGATACGAGGTCGCGAGGAAAATGGCGTTGCACTCAACGAAGCCTCCAGGAAGGTGAATGACACCCGCAGGTGCCATCAACGCCGGTCCAGTCACAACCGAACAGGATTTTCATCCGTAGCGCTGCACATCTCCACGTCTCCAAGATCCCGGCGAGTCCCGATCAGAAGCCTCACACCGCCGTCACCGCAACAACTTGCTATCGAAGCCCCCTTCACTGCCGAGGAAACACGCCTAAAGCCATCACCTTCAACATCGACTAGGAGCCGCAACAACCACCGAGCGGTGCAAAGCCAGTTCCGCCACGGTGGCCTTCACCCGCGACAGGGGACTGCCACCAGAATGGATCCGACCGCTTTGCAAGTTGGGGTGGCGGGATCACAGTTTGCAAGATTGTGGACTAAACCATCACCCACCTCACAAGTTTGTGGGTCTGTAGTGCTCTTCCTCTTGATTAATACTCCCTCCGTTTCAAAATAGATGACTCAACTTTGTACTAACTTTATACAAAGTTGAGTCATCTATTTTGGAACGGAGGGAGTAGAAGAGTTGCAAACAACTTGTAGACAATACAGAAGGTAGCACTTGATCTAAACAAGAACATGCATGCTCACCCAGCAGAGTTACAATCAACTTGTAGATAGTACAGAAGGAAGCTCTTGATCTGAAAAACCATGCATGCTCACCGGCCAACAAAAGAAAAAGAAAAACCAGCCATCCAGATCATTCAACATGATACAATGTTCACTTTCCAGACAGGAAAGATTGTAGAGTTCGTAACAATCTCATAGACAGGCCGAACTCAGAAAGCTTTAATTATGCAAATAGACCTACTAGGAAGGAAATAGATGACTGCATAACAAATGCGGCAAATTATTCCATCAGAGCACCCACTTGATGGCATCAGTCGTGAAGGCATAGCGTGCACACTTGTGCTTGACCATCTGAAGGGTCTGATCATTACCAACATCATGCATCATCTCTACGCCAGTGAGCACAGCAAACTGCTGACCAGTTGATTCTGCTTCAAAGGTCTTAGCAATGACAAACTTGCCATCGCCCAGGTTGAGAAGCTCACGGCGTAATGGAATCCACGCCACTCCCTCAGGTGGGATCAGGTCTTGCCAAACTTGCTGCTCAATGGGTGTTCGCTCATGGACCATGGCAGAGAGGTCCACAGCACACAGGTTGTTGGGCCTGAAGGCTGAGAAGCCAAACCACAGGCTGAACTCAGGGATGTACTGAGCTCTGCCATTAAAGGGCAACTTCCACTGCCCGACGTGCTTCCATTCTTCCGAGTGGCTCCATCGTAGACGGTGCTTGGAGTCATGGTGTGCTGTCTGAAAGCTATATGTGCCGATGCTGCCCTCACATGATATGTAGATGGTGGAAAAGCCATAGCTGTCGACTGTGGTAGTGTAAGAGAGAACAGAGGAAGGTTTATACCCAGGTTGGTGGACAAAAGGA
The DNA here is from genome assembly GCA_963921465.1 of Triticum timopheevii. Classification (NCBI taxonomy): domain Eukaryota; kingdom Viridiplantae; phylum Streptophyta; class Magnoliopsida; order Poales; family Poaceae; genus Triticum; species Triticum timopheevii. The sequence goes on from OY997262.1 coordinate 364,576,153, forward strand.
GGCGGTGGAAGTAGTCGCCAACGCCAGGTCGTCCTCAAGTTGCTCAGTTCACTGCACTCGGGCATGAACTCAAGGACCTCGAAGCATCGACCATCAGCCTTCCCGGGGTAACTGTCCAGGACATACAAGCTATCTTGGTCGGTACCAGGGTGCACGATAGGCAGGCACATGGGGTCTACTCCCTTAGGCTCGTGGAGGTAACCCATGGTGTTGATGAGCTGCTTGTCGGCGTCGTACAGCACAGCCTCGCCGATCGAATTGCTAAAAACAATTCTGCCTTCGCTGGTGCCGCGGGGGTTGAAGAGCGCGAACATATCAAGACCGCCACCAGAGGGAGTTGTTGTGAACTTGATGCCTGGGTCCGGCAGCTGCAGGGACTGCATCACTGGAAAATAATCCTTATTCTTTGCTGCTTCATCTGCTGCTTCAAGTGCTGCCTTTGCTGACGGGTAGAAGAGATGATTGTAAGGATTGATCCGGCGCACCGAATAAACGCCTTCGACCAAATTATGCATCACCAGATTGACAAAGCGCCTGTTCATCTTCGTCGTTGCTGGTCTCCCAACCAAACCAAAAGAACACCCTGTCTGATAATAAAAGGAGATAAACTAAGTAAACAAATTGGCCAGATTCGCTTTAAAGATGGAGACTTTCGCCGGATAATACCTGAACTTGACTTGATGATCAACAGAACTTCACGCAAGGTCTTGTGCGGGTGGGGAGGTAGAGCTTGCGCGGCGATTTGGTCAAGGTCTTGTGCGGGTGGCGAGGGACTTGGGCGGCGGCGGGCACCGGGATGGGAGCTAGGTTAGGTTTTGCTCTTCGTTCTCGTCTTATTTACAAGAAGAAGATTCCCGCATGGTTGGGCTACGGGCCGAACAGCTCTTCACACAAAAGGCCCCGGCGGCCTATTGAGGTATCGCTGGGCTGGATCGGCAACACAGCGCGCGAACCACACCAGTCCTATATTGCCCTAAAAAGACCAATGCTATATATTCCCTCAAATAAACCAACGACATTTTGATGAATAAAGCAACGTAGTTTCCCTAAAAAATCAATGCTATGTATTCCCTCAAAAAATCCAATGCTATATATTCCCTAAAAAAACTAATGCTATATATTGTTTTGTTTTTTAGTCTACGCTATATATTGTTTACAGCAACCGTTAATCATAGCGCGCCCACAGTACGCGACCTTCTCGTTAGCCTTCGTTGCGCCAGGTAGCGCAACCCGCAAATGCTATTTATCGCATTCAGCGATCGATGTGGGGTTGCATCGCTTCGAGGGAACAGTGATGTGCCGACCCATTTTGACGTACGAATTATTGAAAAAACAGGGAATCAAAGAGAGATCAAACCCTAGTCTCCAGGGTGACGACCGGCGCGGCTAACCACTCCATCCGCGTGGTGTTTACTGGTTACTGGTAGGATTGCAACCTACTAGAGGTTTTCTCCTTTTTTTCCTTCTTCTTTTTTGTTTTCTTTTCTTTCTTTTCTTTCCTTTTCTTCTTCTTCTACTCCGGGATTTTTCATTTGTTTTCCCTTTTTTTTCATTTTCCTTTTCCTTTTGTCTTTTCTTTCTTTTTTGGTTTTCCATTTTTTTGGTTTTTCTTTTGTTTCTTTTTTGTTTTCATTCCACATTCTTATATACATGGTCAAGATTTTCAAATACCTGTTCAACATTTTTCAAATACATGATCAATATTTTTTTCAAATACTTGTTCAACATCTTTTCAAATACTTTTTCAACATCTTTTCAAATACTTGTTCGGCATTTCTCAAATACTTGTTCAAAAAAATTCAAATAATTGGTCAAAAAAAGTATATACATGATCAACATCTTTTCAAAGACTTGTTCTACATTTTTCAAATACTTGTCAACATTTTTCATATACCTGTTCAACTTTTTTAGTGTGTATTCAACATTTTTCAAACACATATTCAACATATCTTTTTCAAATACTTATTCAATATTTTTTATATACTTGTTCAACATTTTTCAGATTCTTGCTCAACATTTTTTAATCCATGTTTAACATTTTTTCAAATGTGTTTTTGGGAGAATGTTTTTGTAATATATGCATTTAAAATATTTCAAAGTATAAACAAAAGTAAAAAAGAAAGCAAAAAAGAAAAAAACGTGAAAGAAAATGAAGCAGGAAACAGGCAGGGCTTACCCGCGCACGTGGGCTGACCCATATGCTCGCTGGCTTCAGCGAGTCGGAACGATCGACTCGCTAAACGCAATAAATGCGATTTCCTATTTGACGCATTCTGCGTCAAATTGTGGCTGCTTCGTACACTCCCAAACGAACAAACAACCGAACGACACGGGTTGGCCCATTTAGCGGCGAGACAGGCACCTCTGTTCCTGCGAAATCACTAGTTTTTTTAGGGAAGAAATCACTAGTTATCCAGTACTCGTTGCGAAGATCACTCCAACTTCCTCAGGTTGCGACAAGTGTTGATGGGAGTTTTCCCTTTTCTCGTAGATCCGTTTATTTAAAACGTTTTATCTCTTAAACCATGCGTCCAAATCTCAAACCGCTTTCGCCGTTGGATTCCTCGCGTCGAGATCTTCAAAACTAGATCCCATGTTGATGGGTTTTGACGAACTTTTTTTCACAAAAAACCGGACGAAAAAACCAAATCGGAAACACGGATTTTTTTCCCTTTTCGAAAGAGGCACGCCCGTGCCTTTGACGAAATCATAACCGTGCCTCTCGCGGAAACAAAATCGTGACTCTCGCGAAAAGAAAAAAAGAGAAAACACGTTTTTTTTCATTTCCGAGACACGGCCGTGACTCTCGCGAAAGCACAACCGTGCCTCTCGCGGAAGCAAACCCATGACTCTCGCGAAATAAAAAACAAAAACACGTTTTTTTCGTTTCCGAGGAGGCACGGCCGTGACTCTCGCGAAAGCACAACCCTGCCTCTCACGGAAGCAAAACTGTGACTCTCGCGAAAGGGAAAAAAATAGAAAATGCGTTTTTTTCGTTTCCGAGAGGCAGGCCATGACTCTCGCGAAGCACAACCGTGCCTCTTGCGGAAGCAAAATCATGACTATCGCGAAAGTAAAAAAGCAGAAAGCGCGTTTTTTCCCGTTTCCGAGAGGCACGTCCGTGACTCTCGCGAAAGCAAAACCGTGACTCGCGAAAAAAAACGTGTTTTTTTGCGCAAATTTTTTTTTCAAATTTTTTTTGTCGAAAAGCTAGGGAAGACCAGTGGAAAACCAAAACGTCGAAAACACCAGGAAAAAAACCCTTTAAAAAACCGAAAACGCATGCGGAAAAATAAATAAAAAATCCGGATGGAGCGCCCAGAGCGAGGCACGTGGCGAATGGCTGAGAGTGCGTCAAATGGCATTGATCGTTGCGAGACTCCTGAAGGAGCGTTCATTAATTAGTTGCTCTCCCGTTATTGGTTTCAGGAACGTTCTCGATGGTACCCAGGCAGTTTACCCGATTTTGGCAACCTTCTAGAAAGTTTCTGAATGGTTCGTTCTTTTTCGTTTTTTATGTTACTTTTTCTTGTTTTTTCTCCTTTTTCCGTTTCTTTTTTTCCTTTTTCTTTTTTCTATTCTTGTTTCTTTTCTTTTAGTTCCTTTTCCTTTTTTTTCTTTTTCATCAAGTCATAACATTTTAAAAAAATTGTTCATTTTTTAAGAAATGATCCTGGGTTACAACTTAGTTCAGAAATTCCAAAAATATTTAATTTTAAATACTATTTGCTTCTTTTACAAAAAATGATCAAAAATACAAAAAATTATAATTTACAATTTTAAAAATGTTGCATTTTATGTTTTTGTTCAGATATTCAGAAAATATATGGGAATTTCAAAAAATCTTCCCACCTTCGAAATTTGTTCACCAAATTCATAAACTGTGCATTTTATGTTTTCTGAAGAATTTTGAAAAATGTTAGCATTTTGAAATTTTGTTCATCAAATCAAAAAATGATCTGAAATTTTTAAAAGATGTTCCAGTATATCCAGATTTGTTCACATATTCTAAAAATGTTCGTTTTTCCAAAAAAATATATTTGTTTGCAAATTCAAACAATGTTCAGGGAATTGGAAAATGTTTTTTAATAAGTTGTTCATAATTCTGAAAATGCGCATTTTCAAATGTTGTTCCTGTTTTTAGAAATGGATTCTTTTTTTTTAAGATTGTTCGTAATTTGATAAACTGTTCTAATTTTCAATTATGTTCCTTTTTTCAAGAAATGTTTGAGAAACTAAAAAAATGTTCAGGTTTCCATGAAATGTATGTTTTTTGAAAGTTTTGTTAATAAATTGGAAACATTGGTGTTTCATAAAACAATTAAAATTTTCAAATTGAAAATAACTTTTGGCATTTCTAAAAAGTTCAAATATGTTGCGACTTATAGTTCATATGCACTGGGTTCCTATTTTAGTTAAAAGTTTCTATGAGTTACAGTGGCTAGCTATTTTGGTTCACGGGCGGTCCTTGGTTCTATTTTTCTAAAAATAAAATAAAAGGTCCTTCTTTCGATTCGGAAGGTTTAGATTTTGCCGATGTAGTTTGTTTATTCAAAATTTGTGTTGCATATTTTATTGGCACGTGCACAACTGTGAAGCCTAGAGTTCGAATCCTACGTCTACGCTTGATTTCTTTTTTGGCATTTTTGCACATGGCGGAGGGCCACCGTAATATGGGCCGGCCCAGGTGAGCCGTGCCCTGTGGGAAGCCTTGGCTCTCTGACGCAGAGAGCGTCACATAGGAAGCTCCCGTGATAAATAGCGATGCCCAGCGCAACCGGCGCTCACGCAAGGAGGATTGTGGGCCGGCCCAACACAGCGACTCTGACGTGAGCCGGGGTTAGCGCGCGCTCATGCGAGAGGGTTCGCTGTTTGACAATTGATCCTTTGACCTATTGACCACTGACAGTTTGACCTTAGACCTCTGACTGCTAACCATTGACCATAGACAGTTCACAAGCGACATTTCACGGAAAAGATTCATGCATTAGAAAAAAGTTCTCGAATTTTGAAAAAAAATCATAAATTTGAAAAAAAATCATGTATTTAAATATATTCCTGCATTAAATAAAAGTTCACGAATTCAAAAAACGTTCACCAATTTGAAAAAAGTTCATTGATTTGAAAAATGTTCATTAATTCGAAAAAATTATGAGTTTCAAAAGAAGTTCACAACTTTCTTTAAAAAAAATCACGAACATGAAATAGTTCATAAATTTGAAATTTTTTTGAAAAAGAATTGAATTTGAGAAAAAACACAAATAAGAGAAAAACTCATGAATTTTAAAAAATCACAAATTTGAAAAAAGTTCACAAATTTGGAAAAGGTTCACTAATGGTGTAGTACACTGGGGGCGGCTTACCAACAAGAAGCTCGACAACAACCTACTTGAGGGCCCGGGAGGCCCACCAGGTATCTAGCGACATGAAGGAGCCTAGAGGAAGGGATAGGCGTCCCGCGATCACCTTGATCCCCACGTTTATAGCAGCGGCGACCTAGATCGCATCTCTCTATATAAAACCCTAGCCTCCACCGTGTATATAAGGGGAGGCTAGGGCGCTCTCATTTCCATCGACTCTTGCTTAGAACAACTCATGGTAGAATCCCATCCATCCGACTGTAATCCCTCACGAGGTATACCCACCATCAATAAACAACAAAAAGCACGGTGTATGGTATTACTCCTAATGGAGGCCCGAAACTGGGTAAATTCCCCAGCCATTCTATCTATAACTTCCAGCCATGCTAGGTACCCTACCTACCGAGGGTACTGACGGAAATCTGCACCGTCAGTTGGCACGCCAGGCATGGGCCGCGTCGGCTGGAGACAAATCCTAGATCGGATCTTCCCTAGCTTCCGGCGGCCTCCTGTCCTAAGAGATCCTAACCTTTGCCCCCCTCACCTTCACCGTTGAAGGGGTGGGCTGGCTCAACATCAACCGGCTGTCCCACCCTGTCTGCACTGTCTATGTCGGTGCCATGGCCTTCATCATTAGCAACCACAACGGCCTTCGTATGTGTGTCCCACCAATCCTTCTTCATCAACCCACGCAACATCTTCACCACCGACCACTGGCCCAGGAGGGCCGTTCATGCTCTAGAATACCGGGGAAACATACCAGCAGGCGGTCCATGAATGCCTGCCTAACCAGATCGCCCGGGAGACCGACGGCTACTCAGATGTGTCGGGCTACATGACGACCTCGCCCCGACCTCTGACTCGGAGGGCGACGACACACAATCTACCCTGGTGCTCGACGCCAGAACCCTGGCATCACGGGCTGGGCATTGTGGTGACCCCACATATTACCACCAGCCCGCCCCAACTTCACACTTTGTTGCCATGGTTTGTGATGATTGTTTCATCAACCATGCCCGGAGGGCTGCACCATCGACGGATTCCTCTCTGACTACAACGCCAACACAGCTGGCCTCATGTCGCTCTCAGAGGACGAGTGTAGCATCGCGTTTGGTTTTGAAAACCCATTTACACCCGACTGGTTTCAATCCTTTCGGCAATCCTGTCAATTCCCAGGCATTGTTATCATCCATTGATTTCAACTCTTCTTTCATTGCATTAAACAATTTTTCAGAATCACTACATTCCATGGCTTCCTTATATAAGACATGATCTTTATCAATACTCAAGTCACATTCATTCTCTACTAAGCACACCACACAATCATCAGAAATAGCAGACTTCCTTTTTCTTGTAGATCTGCATAATGTGGTCTCTTCTAGTTGAACGCTTTCACTTATTTGAATAGCGCTAGTCGGTTCTTGAGTTGGCACAATCTCAAAGGTCTTAATATTTTTAGGATTTTCGACACAAATTTCCTTAATGTCCATATTTCATGGAATATCACTCCCACTAGGTTGACTGTTCTCAATGAACCGCGCATTTTCTAACTCAACTATTCTCAGGAGAATAAAATCTATATCCTTTAGATCGTTATGGATAGCCGATGGAATTACCACCAATGGTTCTTGCATCAAGCTTATTTTCATGCGGATTGTATATCCTTACTTCTGCAGGGCAACCCCACACATGAAGATGCCTTCAACTAGGTTTCCTATTTGTCCACAGTTCATAAGGCGTTTTAGGCACTGACTTACTAGGAACCCTGTTTAGTAAATATGCTACAGTTCTTAATGCTTGCATCCACAAGGATAAAGGTATTGAACTAAAACTTAGCATACTTCCAACCATCTCGACACGAGTACGATTTCTCCTTTTGTCCACCCCATTTTTTGGCGTACCGGGCATTGTATATTGAGCACAAATACCACGCTCCTTAAGGAACTTCGCAAACGGACCTGGACATTGTCCATCTTCAGTGTACCTCCCATAATACTCACCACCTCTACCAGATCTCACAACTTTAACTTTTATCATGTTGCCTTTCAACTTCATTTATGAATATCTCTAAGTAAGTCACTGGTTGAGACTTTTCATGCAACATGTATACATAACCATACCGCGAGAAGTCATCACTAAAGGTAATAAAATATTTTTCACCACTCCAAGTGGGAACATCAAATGGAACACATATATCTATGTGAATTAGCTGTAATGGTACAATACTTCTTGTGGCGGGAAATTTTGAAATATGTGAAGTTTTGAAAGGATCGATATGGTTGACTAGAGGGGGGGGGGGTGAATAGGCAACTACCAATCTTTCGCTTTTCTTAACAAATTAGGGTTAGCAACAAATAGGTTGTCTAGATATGCAACTAGGTGAGCAACCAATATGATGCTAGCAACACAAACAACACAAGCAAGCAAAGGGTACAACACAAGTAAAGCCTGCACAAAGTAAAGGTAAGAGATAACCACAAGTAGAGACAGTGAAGACGAGGATGTGTTACCGAAGTTCCTTCCCTTTGAGAGGAAGTACATCTCCGTTGGAGCGGTGTGGAGGGACAATGCTCCCCAAGAACACTACAAAAAAATACACTTCCGTGATGATACATGTTTGTCACAGTAGGTCGCGTTTTTTGTCATGCATGTACATCCATGACGATTTTATGACAGAATCAAGATAGTCATACATGTGCTGTCGTAGAAGTGTTCCATGACATTACCAAAATTATCATCATGGAAGTGTCCACTTCCATGACGATAAATCGCGCGTCATAGAAGTGTTTTCGTCAAGGGTGACCGACACGTGGCCTCCACCGTAACGGAACGCCGTTAAGCTATCGGGTCCGATTTTGGATCCGATAACCCGTTAATAGCCCCGACCAATGGGGATTTTCCACGTGTAAAATCATCATTGGCTGGAGGAAACACGTGTCGGCTCACCGTCGGGACAGATGGCATCCACTCATTGGACCGAAGGCGCCTATGATACGTCGACACATGGCATGGCCCAACAGAGGCCCATTCCTATGAAAAGGCAGGCCCGTTTGACTTGGTCAAAAGGTGGCGGGTCGGCCCACTGAAAGCCTGTTAACGGCATGTTCGCATATAGCCCATTTATAGCCCGCTAACCCAGGGCCCGTTACGACCTATCCGAATTAGGCCCAGTAACGTCATATGGGCCGTCCAATATGATTCCAGCCTGTTTTAACTTCTGGCCCATGTATGGCCCATGACGTCTTTCGGCCCATATGATGCCCTTTGTAACTCTTGGCCCATTAACAACCCGTGGAGAAACTGGCCCGTAATGAACAATGTATCACTTTATACCCATTAACGGCCCATTATTCCAGTGGGCCGTTTCCATCCCATGTTATCTTTCGGCCTTCTCAGGGCCCATTTATTCTTGGACTGATTTCCAGCATTCGGTTACTTACGACCCGTTACTGTCATTTTCTGCTTGTGGGCCAAATTCAACCCATTGTTACAGCCGGCCCGTTTGTGGCCCGTTAATACGTTGGGCCGTTTTCATAGCATCATCAGATACGGCCTATTAATGATGGCCCGTTATGGTCGGCCCATGAACGGATGATTCCAACTCTAGCCCGTTTACGGCCATAATGCGATCTGTTATTGGCCCATGTTTGGCCAATCGATCATACGGTCCATGTAAGGCCCATTGATGATACGGCCCGTAGAAGGCCCATTGTGTCTACGGCCCATAGAAGGCCCATTGTTTCTACGGCCCGTAGAAGGCCCATTGTTTCTATGGCCGGTAGGAGGCCTAGTGTCACTACAGTAAATATGTAGCACATGTTTATTGTGGCCTAGTTTTAAAAAATAGGTTATTACAGCCACTAGCAAACCACGGAAAAAGAACTGCACTGACTACAAGCAAACAAATAAACAAGACAACACGGAAATAAATGAGCAAGCAACTGACGCTAGGCTATCATGACTATTACACATATTACATCCACTGGGCATCAAAGTTCGCCACCAGTGCAAATATAGGGAACAAAGCAACATATCATATACACTGGTTGTCAAAGTTGGCGACCAGCGCAAATAAACACCGCAGCAAAACAAGTCCAGAACTGAAACCACTTCAGAAGATCTCAAGAAACAATATCCTGGGTACCCATAATGCTGGCAAGATGCTTAGCAAGCTTATTAAGTTTCTCTTGTTTGGCGCTTAAATCCTCCCGCGCTTGCTGTTGCACCAGAAAGTATGCATCTGAATTCTATAGGGACTTCCTTAGTCCTTCAGCTTCCTGTCGCAGCACATCTGATCGATGTCTTTCGACTTGAAGTTGAGACTCAAGAAGATGAACTGATTCAGGCAGCGAGTTCGAAGAGCTTGTGCCAGCAGTAGTGGCCAGTAACTCGAACACTACATCAAGACAGGACTTTTGGGTTCTCTCACTGTCGTCAAGATAGTTTTTATTAGCTTTCTTGGAGACCAACAAGGATGTCTCACTATGTTGAACCTTATCTGCATTACTTCCTTTACCATTGCATAACGGGGTATTGTTCTCCAATATTTTGTCTGCATTCTAAAAGAGAAACAAGGACGTACACACATCATAGGTTTACCATGTTGTATGAAACTCATTTTGGTAAATGAGTTCAGTAGTAAAGTGGACAGGATAACAGCACGAAACAAACATATATCTATGTACCATGGTCAAGTTATGGTCTATATGAAAGTGCAACTATCCCTAGGTGGTTTTGGTAATTAATAACAACATATAGCTCATTGAGCTAATGCTATTCCAAGACTATTATTTCAGGAAAGCTCAATGAATGGCATGGCATGGATGATGAAAGTGGATCCCTCAAAATACTAAGTACAAAGGATTGGCTCAAGCTCAAAAGCTCAAGACTCTTCATTTTATATTTTAGTGATCCAAGATCACATTGAGACTATAGGAAAAGCCAATACTATCAAGGAGGGATGAGGTGTTGCTTAATGAGCCTCTTGCTTCAATGTGCTTAGTGATATGCTCCAAAACCCTCAACTACTTTCCCACATCCACAAATGACCTAAACCCAAAGCCAAAATCGGTCACACTGAAACTTCCTCTCCGGCGCCACCGATTCCAAAAGTCATAGCCACTGCCACAAACCCTAAGCAAATCGGTCTTACCAATAGGGATCTCGGTCTCACCGAGATGGGGTTGCAATCTCTCTGTTTCCCTTCGTAACGTTTCGGTCTAACCGAAGTGAGCGACCGGTCCCACCGAGATTGCAATGTAAACTCTCTGTTTCCTTTTTATAACATTTTGGTCTCACCAAAAAGAGCAAATCGGTCCCACCGAGTTTACCTGACCAACTCTCTGGAAAGCTTATTACCAAATCGGTCTCACCGAGTTTGTGTAATCGGCCTTACCGAGATTACGTTATGCCCTAACCCTAACCGAATCGGTCTCACCGAGATGCATGTCGGTCCCACCGAAAATCACTAACGGTCACTAGGTTTACTAAATCGGTCCGACCGAGTTTAACAATTCGGTCCCACCGAGTTTGGTAAATTGTGTGTAACGGTTAGATTTTGTGTGGAGGCTATATATACCTCCACCTCCTCTTCATTCGTGGAGAGAGCCATCAGAACGAACCTACACTTCCAACTTACCATTTCTGAGGAAGAACCACCTACTCATGTGTTGAGACCAAGATATTCCATTCCTACCATATGAATCTTGATCTCGAGCCTCCCCCAAGTTGCTTTCCACTCAAATCTTCTTTCCACCAGATCCAAAACCTATGAGAGAGAGTTGAGTGTTGGGGAGACTATCATTTGAAGCACAAGAGCAAGGAGTTCATCATCAACACACCATTTGTTACTTCTTGGAGAGTGGTGTCTCCTAGATTGGCTAGGTGTCACTTGGGAGCCTCCGACAAGATTGTAGAGTTGAACCAAGGAGTTTGTAAGGGCAAGGAGATCGCCTACTTCGTGAAGATCTACCGCTAGTGAGGCAAGTCCTTCGTGGGCGACGGCCATGGTGGGATAGACAAGGTTGCTTCTTCGTGGACCCTTCGTGGGTGGAGCCCTCCGTGCACTCGCGCAGCCATTACCCTTCGTGGGTTGAAGTCTCCATCAACGTGGATGTACGATAGCACCACCTATCGGAACCACGCCAAAAACATCCGTGTCTCCAATTGCGTTTGAATCCTCCAAACCCTTCCCTTTACTTTCTTGCAAGTTGCATGCTTTAATTTCCGTTGCCTATATACTCTTTGCATGCTTGCTTGAATTGTGTGATGATTGCTTGACTTGTCCTAAAGTAGCTAAAATATGCCAAACTCTAAAATTGGGAAAAGGTTAAGTTTTTATTGGTCAAGTAGTCTAACCCCCCCTCTAGACATACTTCAAGGTCCTACAAGTGGTATCAGAGCTTTGGTATCCATTTGCTTTGATTTCCATAGCTTTTGGTGGTCATAGCCTTGGTTTCACAACCTAGGAGAGTATGGCGTCTAGCGAGGGAAATTATCACCGTAGAGGTCCTTACTTTGATGGTACTAATTTTGCTAGTTGGAAGCATAAGATGAAAATGCATATTCTTGGACATAACCCCGCCGTTTGGGCAATTATTTGTATTGGCTTGCAAGGTGAATTTTTCGATGGGAGAGAACCGAACCGTGAAGCTAATGCAGAAGAATTGAAGATGCTGCAATACAACGCTCAATCTTGTGATATCATCTTCAACGGATTGTGCCCCGAAGAATTCAACAAAATCAGCCGTCTTGAGAATGCAAAGGAAATTTGGGATACTTTGATTGATATGCATGAAGGTACCGAGTCCGTCAAGGAATCCAAGTTGGATGTGCTCCAAAGTCAGCTTGACAAGTTCAAAATGAAGGATGGTGAAGGTGTCGCTGAAATGTACTCTAGGCTTGCTCTTATCACAAATGAGATTGCCGGCTTAGGGAGTGAAGAGATGACCGACAAATTCATCATCAAGAAGATTCTAAGAGCATTGGATGGAAAGTATGATACCGTGTGCACATTGATTCAAATGATGCCAAACTACAAAGATCTCAAGCCAACGGAAGTCATTGGAAGAATTGTTGCTCATGAGATGTCACTCGAGGATAAGGAGGAACTTCACAACAAGTCAAGTGGTGCTTACAAAGCCTCAAGTGAAGCCCCCACATCATCATGTGAGAAACAAACCTTCAATGAAGAATTGAGCTTAATGGTGAACAACTTCAACAAATTCTACAAGAGTAGAAGCAAAGAAAGAAGCTCTAAGTCAAGGTCCTACAATGACAAAAGATCTTCTAGTCGAGAGCGCAATTGCTACAATTGTGGGAGACCCGGACACTATTCCAATGAGTGTACGACACCCTACAAAAGAAGAGAAGATTCTCCAAAAAGAAGAAGCAAAAGAGAAGAATCACCACCAAGAGAGAGAAGGAGTAGAGATGATCGATATGAATGAAGACCCTCACGGAGAAGCAAGGATTCAGAAAGGAAGGACAAGTCATCAAGGAGCTACGCAAAACGAAGACATAAAGCTCATGTTGGTGAATGGGTATCCGGCTCCGACTCCGACAATCACTCCGAGAGAAGCTAGCACTCCGACTCCGAATATACTCAAGATGAAGGTGTTACCGGTCTAGCACTTGTGTCAACCAACTCCTACGACATATTTGATTCACCAAATGAAGGTGTTGGAAGATGCTTCATGGCCAAAGGTCCAAAGGTAACACATCCCAAGTATGTTGATTTCAATAGTGATGAAGATGACTTGCTTGTGGATGATGATTTACTTGTTGACAACTCTAGTGATGAACTCTATGATGAAACGTCAATTAATCATGCTAATCATGCTAAAACGAATGACAATGATAAGGAGAAGATTGATCTTCTAACTAAAGAATTAAACTCTCTTAAGTTAGCTCATGAAACTATCTACGGAGATCATCGAGAACTTTTAAGGGCTCGTGAGAAGTTACACTTTGAAAAGCTCAATCTTGAGCAAGAGCATTAGTTCTTAAAAGCAATCAATGATGATCTTCGCAAGAAAAGTTCTTCTTACATTGCCAAGCATTTACTCTTATCTACTTACATGCCTCAAGTCAAGTCTAGTAACAAGTACAAGAAAGATACTTCCTCTAGTAGTAACAATAATAATGTCAAATCCAATATTGTTGCTTCTAGTAGTTCTCTTGATTCCACTAATGATTCTCTTAGCCAAGTTACACTTGAGCAAGAAAATAGCTTATTGAAGGGAATTATAGAGAAAGGTGTTTACAACAGCCTTGCCGGGAGTAAGCAATTCGACGACATTGTACGCAAGCAAGGAAGGCACCGGAAGAATCAAGGTGTTGGTTTTGAACGAAAGTTCAATGCCAATGGAGTTGAGGGGGAAGAATATCAATACCCCAAGACGAAGTTTGTTCCTCAACAAGAGAAGTATGATCCTACTTCCTTCAAGGGAACACAAGCTCAAGATGATCTTCCACCACAAGACCACAAGAACAAAGGCAAGGACAAGCTTCAAGAAGAGATTGATGCATTTGAAGAAGCACCTAAAGCCTCGTTCAAGTGGGTCCCCAAGACTACGTCAAGTTCTACTTCATCAAGTACAACTACAACTCCAAGGATTCCCATCAAGATGATGTGGATCCCGAAGAAGAAGAATTAGAGAGTTCTTGAGGGTGACTCCGCCAACATTCTTCACTCATATCATTTTGGCAAGAACAAGTGCAATCAACTTCCACATCTTGCACTAGTTCAAGGATTCACAAACCCTCATGTTGGTACGGCAAGGGACAAGGTAACCTAATGAATTCATGGACATCATCTTGTGTGTGCATCACTCTATGTCTATGGATATTCTTGTTTGTTCCTTGTGGGACTAACCCATGTAGGTAAGTTGAAAGTGCAACTCACTCCAAAGGACTGCTCCAAATGATCTACATCAACATTGAGCATCTACATCTTCAACACCTACATGAAGTCATCATCGACAAAACCCAAGGTTAGTTCATCCCTCTAAGGGGGATCTCACATCTAGGGGGAGCTTAACTCTAAGAATTGAGTCAAAGCAACCCTAATGGTGTGAACACATTAATGCATTATGTAAAAGTGGTAACCCCACTTGAGCTTAAACGATGAGTATGACCTATGATCAAATGTTCTCATTTGACTCCTAAGTCAATATACTCATATATAGATGACCTAGTCATCGCCAATTGTTTGATAGATGCTAGAATTGGTTGTGCATGCTTTGCCACATATTTCATTTGCTATCTTATTGTGTGAGCATGTTGGTGCATATTTTACTCATCCAAGGACATCCACTTGTTGTTTTGATTGTTTGGATTCTTTTCTTTGTGCCAAGTGGATGGACAAGGATGCCTAAGAACCTTCTTTAGCTATCTATGCTTTTCTCATCTCAAACTCTATTCATGCTACATCACAAAATTTGATCAAGTCAGATTCGAACCACTCTGTGTGCGGAGCACTCGGAGTCCCCGATTCGTCATAGACTTAAACTTCCAAAACCTCTTTGTGATTCTCGGTCAAACCGATTCTTCCATTTCGGTCCTATCGAGATCACCAAGTTGATCTGATTTTTCAATCTCGGTGCAACCGATTTGAACTTTTTGGTCTCACCGATTTGCTGTAACTGAACACAGTTATGCATCTCGGTGCCACCGAGTTGTTCCACTCGGTCACACCGACAGGGTCAGGCTATATATAGCCACGGGCAAAAGTTTAGAAATTTCTCTGAAACCCTTCGCCCGTGCAACAGCTCGCTCTGCCATTGTGGTCTCCGGATCGTCTCCTCGCCGCTAGCAGCCTCCTGTCGCTGGTCTTCGCCGCCGTCAACAGAATTCGTCCCCGCCGTTGCCGCAGTAGCAAGTCCACCGCCAAGTTAGGGTATGGACTTGATCTTTGTGCTATCCACGTCTGATTCCTAGCACATTGTTTTCATATTGATTCTTGCCACGATTGAGATTCTTCTATCTAGCCAAAATAGTCCATAGATTAGATGCGATTCAAATTGTTAGGGTTAGGTTTCCACCAAAACCATCTCGGACCCACCGAGTTGAAAAACTCGGTCTCACCGATTTGGCATATGCCATTGCGCTAGTGACTCTCGGTCTAACCGAGAATTACTAATCGGTGCGACCGATTTGAGGATTCTGTGAAACTCTAGCAGTCTTGGTGCCACCGAACTGAAACTCGGTCCAACCGAGATCATCACTTTAGGTTCCAAAACTGCTTCAGTATCACCGAGTTTGAAAATCGGTTGATCCGAAATGCTTTCTGTGGAAAACTAAAACTGAACTTTTGAATCATTCTTTTTGAAAAATCTTTGCATTTTGTGATGCTCATCTATTCTATCTCATCTATAACTCTTCACAGGGTCAGCAGTCAGCTTTTGCAGTATGTCTGATCAGAGTGACAGCCAGAACAGGTCTGAAGAGCAGATGGACTTGAGTGAGGGCACTAGTCCCTCAACTTCAGATGATGGGAGCAGAAGCACTCCTAGCAATTTGCCTAAGGCTGCAACTAGGAAAAGGAGGAAGAGAACCTCAGACTCAGAGGATGAGGATTACAAAGCTGAGGAAGATGAGGCCACTTCCAAGAAAGTGGTGCTCAAGAAAGATTATGGCTCTGCACAAAGCACAAAGCCAGGTGTGAAGAGGAAAGTTCCTGCCAAGAGAACTCCAATGCCAAAGGCCAGGAAGTCCAATCAAGTGCCAGCTCAAGCTCAACCCAAAGAGGCACCTGCAAGGAAAGAAGCACCATCAAAACCTCAGAAGGTCCCCACTGGTGCAACCATGAAGTTCACAATTGAATCAGAGGATGATGGTGATCAGGATAAGAAAAAGAAGAGAGCTAGAACCACAACTGCCAAGGTCCTTGGAAAGCCCTCAATGAGAAGGGATTCTGATGAAGAGGAAGAGGATGCTGCACCAGCACCTAAGGCAGCTAAGCTTATGGGAGATGCAATCAGGTCAGGGGCTGCAACTTCCAAGCCCAAAGATGCACCCAAAGCTGCCTCCAAGGCCAACCAAGCTCCAAAGAGGAATACTAGGAGTATTCCAGCTACTGAGAAGAACAAGGCCCTAGTGCCCAATGTTGTAGAAGATGAAGATGAAGAAGGACAGGTCCTTAGAAAGCTCAAGCCCAAGATACTAGACCACAATGATGCCCATCCTGTGGCTGAGGACATGAGAATCAGGAAGGATTCAGGGCTGAGACTGTGGAGGATGGAAGATGCATATGCTTCAAGAAGAAGGACTGCTGTTGACTACAGGTTCCACACAAAGGAACAACAGGAATTTTATGAGACCATTCTGTTAGACAAGAAGCCCATAGTCTGTGATATGAGGTGGGTTAACTGGAAATTCATCAGGGAGAATGAGAAGCACTACCCTGGAGTGGAGGAGAGCTTTGTTGCTTGTGGAGTAGCAGATTTTGTTGGACAGAAGTTTACCAACTGGAATGATGAGCTTATGATGCAGTTCTACTCCACAGCACATTTTTACCCAGATGGTAGAATTGTGTGGATGTCTGAAGGTACAAGGTACCAATCCACTATTGAAGAATGGGCAAGTCTGATCAATGCCCCCAAGGAAGAAGAGGATGACTTGGACATATATGCAAAGAAGAAGTTGGGTCACAACTCAATGGCTCACATGTACAAGGAGATCCCAGACAAAGCAGTTGAGACTCACAAGTTTGGATCAGTTCACTTTCTGCTGTCAGGATTGGCAACCATCAATTAGATTCTGAGGCATACTTTGTTGCCCAAGTCAGGTGACCATAACATGATCAGAGGGCATGCCATCAACATGCTGCATGTGTTTGATGTGCCACAGAAGTTCAAAGTCATGAGCCTCATAGTTGAAACAATCAAAAGGACTGCAGCAGATTAGAAGAGGAGCTGTGGATATGCACCTCAGATTCAAGAATTGATCAACTCCAAGATGGGCATAGGGAAATATCAATTGGATAAGTAACATTTTCCAATTTATCCAGACTTTGAGGACAATGAGGTTGTCATGAATGAAGATGATCCACAATCAGTCCAAGCTCAGGAGAAGAAGGAGAAGGCAAAGAAGGAGAAGGCTGCCAAGATGCCAACTCAAGAGGAGGCATCTGAGTATTTCTTGAAAACCAAACAAGAGCAGCTTGGTTACTTGATAGCATCAACTCTGAGGATTGAGAAAGGGTTGGCCACCCTAACTCAAAACCAGGAGAGCCTGGAGAGAATCATGGAACAAAAATTCTATGTTCTAGATGTCAAGGTAACTGAGATTCAGTCAGTTGTAGAGCAGCTGCAGGATGACATGCAGGAGAGGAAGGGCAAGACAACCACCAATGTGTTTGCAAGAGTGCCCAGAGCCCAGAGGTCAGTTGCAGTGCCAGTGACAGACACTAGAGCAAAAACTTCAGCACCAGCCACTGCCCCTTCAGTTCCAGTGCAACCAGCTCCAGCACAAACTCCTCCAGCACCCTCTACTTCAACTGAAGCCTTCGTCCAAGGAGCTATCAGGACACCACCACCAGAAGATCAAGCCTGAGAGTCGATCTAGCACTATGCATTTTCTATGAACTTTTTGGTAACTTGTTGCCAAAGGGGGAGAAAAATGTATAGATCATAGGCTTCGAGAGAGTGTGTTGCTTTTATTCTCTCTTGCTTTATTTGGTGGTTTTTCAAACTTTGTTTGCTTTTGGTTGAGATACTATGCCTGTGAGACATTGATGATCATGTGTTTGATCATAAGCTACACTTATGCATGCTTGATATTATCTTATCTATCTTATGTGATCACTCACTATGCTTGGTGATGAGTGCATGTATTCATTGTTTATTATTTTGAGCGCTCCACCAAGATGTATGTGACATGGAAGAGTAACCCATGAGCCTAATTCATTGTGCATTTGTAGTCCAAAGCAAATCTTAACCCATGCACAAATTTAGGGAGAGCTCTTGCTTATCACATACTTCTCAAAGCGACGATGTTATTCAATCTTATTATCGTTTGTCGAAGCTTTGATCTATATGTTGTCATCAATTACCAAAAAGGGGGAGATTGAAAGTGCAACTATCCCTAGGTGGTTTTGGTAATTAATAACAACATATAGCTCATTGAGCTAATGCTATTCCAAGACTATTATTTTAGGAAAGCTCAATGAATGGCATCGCATGGATGATGAAAGTGGATCCCTCAAAATACTAAGTACAAAGGATTGGCTCAAGCTCAAAAGCTCAAGACTCTTCATTTTATATTTTAGTGATCCCAGATCACATTGAGTCTATAGGAAAAGCCAATACTATCAAGGAGGGATGAGGTGTTGCTTAATGAGCCTCTTGCTTCAATGTGCTTAGTGATATGCTCCAAAACCCTCAACTACTTTCCCACATCCACAAATGACCTAAACCCAAAGCCAAAATCGGTCACACCGAAACTTCCTATCCGGCGCCACCGATTCCAAAAGTCATAGGCACTGCCACAAACCCTAAGCAAATCAGTCTTACCAATAGGGATCTCGGTCTCACCGAGATGGGGTTGCAATCTCTCTGTTTCCCTTCGTAACGTTTCGGTCTAACCGAAGTGAGCGATCGGTCCCACCAAGATTGCAATGTAAACTCTCTGTTTCCTTTTTGTAACATTTCGGTCTCACCGAAAAGAGCAAATCGGTCCCACCGAGTTTACCTGACCAACTCTTTGGAAAGCTTATTACCAAATTGGTCTCACCGAGTTTGTGTAATCGGCCTTACCGAGATTACGTTATGCCCTAACCCTAACCGGATCGGTCTCACCGAGATGCATGTCGGTCCCACCGAAAATCACTAACGGTCACTAGGTTTACTAAATTGGTCCGACCGAGTTTAACAATTTGGTCCCACCGAGTTTGGTATATTGTGTGTAACGGTTAGATTTTGTGTGGAGGCTATATATACCCCTGCACCTCCTCTTCATTCGTGGAGAGAGCCATCAGAATGAACCTACACTTCCAACTTACCATTTCTGAGGAAGAACCACCTACTCATGTGTTGAGACCAAGATATTCCATTCCTACAATATGAATCTTGATCTCTAGCCTTCCCCAAGTTGCTTTCCACTCAAATCTTCTTTCCACCAGATCCAAAACCTATGAGAGAGAGTTGAGTGTTGGGGAGACTATCATTTGAAGCACAAGAGCAAGGAGTTCATCATCAACACACCATTTGTTACTTCTTGGAGAGTGGTGTCTCCTAGATTGTCTAGGTGTCACTTGGGAGCCTCCGACAAGATTGTGGAGTTGAACCAAGGAGTTTGTAAGGGCAAGGAGATCGCCTACTTCGTGAAGATCTACCGCTAGTGAGGCAAGTCCTTCATGGGCGACGGCCATGGTGGGATAGACAAGGTTGCTTCTTCGTGGACCCTTCGTGGGTGGACCCCTCCGTGGACTCGCGCAACCATTACCCTTCGTGGGTTGAAGTCTCCATCAACGTGGATGTACGATAGCACCACCTATCGGAAGCACGCCAAAAACATCCGTGTCTCCAATTGCGTTTGAATCCTCCAAACCCTTCCCTTTACTTTCTTGCAAGTTGCATGCTTTAATTTCCGCTTCCTATATACTCTTTGCATGCTTTCTTGAATTGTGTGATGATTGCTTGACTTGTTCTAAAGTAGCTAAAATCTGCCAAACTCTAAAATTGGGAAAAGGTTAAGTTTTTATTGGTCAAGTAGTCTAATCCCCCCCCTCTAGACATACTTCAAGGTCCTTGTCGGAGTAATGGGCCACGGGTAGGCTAACCCGAGTCCCAGAACCTTTCAAGACATCGGGGCAGACTGCGCCCCTCAAGTATTTACGGCGACTCCAAGATGGCCGAGTCCCAGAGGCGACTCCCATTCAAGCCGAGTCCAAGAAGCGACTCCAAGATGGCCGAGTCCCAGAGGTGACTCCCATTCAAGCCGAGTCCAGGAGGCGACTCCAAGATGGCCGAGTCCCAGAGGCGACTCCCATTCAAGCCGAGTCTTAGAAGCGACTCCGAGGAAGCCGACTGTGGGGAGTCTCCCTGTGACTTCCAACCACCCCGATAATTAAAGACGGGCATGGCCACAGTGCGCCGTACCCGCGGAGATCTCCGCCCGGCGCGGCACTGTTGCCATGCCAGCCCTGACATCAGCCCTTGGGGCGGGGTCCTGTGCCCACGATGCCTTGTCTGTACGGCCCGGAGACGGCGGGACCTACCAGTCAGCGAGAGTATTGAAGACGGCGGGAGCGCCGAGAGTCGGACCCGTTGGGAGTCGGCCCCCCGAAGCCGGCCGGCCCCTCCCACGGGCCCCACACGCCATTAACCAGATGCAACCGAGGGATGGCCACAATGATCGCCCACAGGCGGCGGCACTGTTGCCATGACCCACTGACCAAGCCCGCGTCATTAGAAGCACGGCTACAGTAATCTGCAGCCGGCAGGACCCGCCCGCGGCGGACACGGGCTGACGCCCTCGTACCAGGCCAGTCGGCGGGACACACCAATTGGCGGGCCCCAGGAGTGGGCGGAGAAGACGGCGCCTGAGAGACATACGGCTGGGACCCGCGCCCAGCCGGTTTCCCATTGTACCCCTGGGGGTAGGCCTATATAAACCCCCAGGGCACCCATGCAAAGGGTTGGCATCCAGTAGCATTAGACAGACCACACAGGAGGGAAAGAGCTAGCCTTGCCCTCTCCCACCTCCAGAAACAGCTCTAGGAGCATCCTTGTATTCACTTTTGCCTTAGTGATCATGCGGAGACCCCGCAGAGCAGCAGTAGGGGTGTTATCTCCTCGGAGAGTCCTGAAGCTGGGTAAGATCCGCCGGCGTGCATGTCTTCGCCTCATCCCGTTTCCAGGCACCGGCGACGTTCTACTCGCCCCCACCATGATAAGCCATCCTTTGGCATATGTCGCACCCAAGCCCCGACATTTGGCGCCCACCGTGGGGCCTGGTGCACCGTCGTCCGGAGATCTGTTCTGGACGGGAACCCTCTTCCTCCCTGGCGAGCGCAGCCAGCCAGGCTCGCCAGACGGAGTATGCATCGATGCGCTGCACGGCGCTGAGGCTGCCTGTGCAGCGAGCAGCCTCGCCGAACTTGTCGGCAAGGTTCGCCTCTCCGACGAGCCTGCATCCGACGCAGGCATGGGTGGCCCCGAGAGTCTCCTCGCGGGCCTCCTCGATCAACTCCATGTCGCCGGCGAGTCTGCCGTGGACTTGGAGTCCGTAGGCTCCACCGACCCGATGTTGGTCGACTCCGACGCTGTGTCGCTTGACACTTTCCCCACCAACGTGGTGGTCTACAAGGAGCCGCTTCCTCACGAGGAGAGCGGCGGAAGCGCCGTCACAGAGGTGCTCGTCATCAGTCACGATGAGCGCTCTGGTGAGGAAGCCCAGGACCCGCTCGCCGCGGCCCTGCAAGACCTAACCGCGCCCCTTCCAGAGGACGCAGATGCCGAGACGCTGGAGACACGCCGCCTTCAGATCATCGAAGGCGCCAAGAAGCTGGCGAGCATGAGGCGCCTGTCAGAAGCCTACCAGCGCGAAATGGATCGCGCCGTGGGCGGCTCGCCGGCTCCGACTGGGCCTAGCCGCCTAGGCGCGGTCCGGCAACGCGGCACGACCATCGCCGACTTGTTCGGGGCCAATCGCCCCATATACGCCACCCCTGCGGAGAACATCCGCGCTGCACAAGCGGCGACGGACAAGCTGAAGAACTTCGAGGGCGAAGAGCGCCGCATGATGACGGAGCGAGTCCAGCAGCTCCTCGACGCGGTTGCTGTGCAGAACGCGGCCGGCGGCCGCACGGATGCGCTGCAGCAACCAAATGACGACTTGCCTCCCCGCCGAGACGAAGGCGCGACATCTCGGACGCCGACTGGCGGAGTCCGCGGAAGGAAAGAAAAAGAGCCGGCTGTCAGTCGCAATCGGACTCGCATCACCATCGATCGCGACCAAGACGACCGTCCGAGAGCAGTGGAGCGGCGGGACGACTACCTGCCTCCCCCACCCAGAAGAGAACGACGAGTTTCCCCGCCGCCTGTCGAGCATCTGACTCTCGGTGGCCGCCTTGGCTGCCGAGAGGGAGTCGGAGAGAATGACGCCCGCCATCGGATCGACCGACTCCACCGATCCCTGGCGCTGGAAGAAGAAGATGAGCTGGGTCCGCCTTGCTTTGGACCCCGCATCCGAGACGAGCCCTTCCCCAAAGGGTTCACGCTCCCCCAAGACACACCAAAGTACACCGGCTCCGTGAAGCCAGAAGACTGGCTAATTGATTACTCCACGGCCGTCAGCATAGCGAACGGCAACAAGCGAGTCGCCGTGAAGTACGTTCCACTCATGCTCCAGGGCACGACCCGGACATGGTTGAACAGTCTGAAGCCCCGCAGCATCAACAGCTGGGTCGACTTCACCGAGGCCTTCATCCGCAACTTCACCAGCACGTACAAGTGACCTCCCAAGCCGCGCCAGCTTTCCTTGTGCGTGCAAGGCCCTGACGAGTCAACTCGCGACTACCTCACGCGCTGGGGCGAGCTTCAGAACTCCTGCGAGGGCATGCACGAGGTGCAGGATATCGAGTAATTCACCGCCGGGTGTCGAGAAGGCACCCTCCTCAAGCACAAGCTCCTCTGCGACGAGCCGGAAACCCTCGACGAACTGCTGGTCATAGCAGACAAATACGCCACAACCGACTCCTCCATGAAGACAGAGATTCAAGTCAACGCGGCTGGCAAAGTGGCTCCTCAGGCACCCAGAACTCCAGTTGGAGACACCAGTCGGCGGCAACAACAGAGCGACAACAAACGCAAGGCCCAACAGCCGACTTCCAGCAGTCGGCAGGTTGCAACGGTCGAAGATCAACAGCCAGAGGGGCAGCCTCCGGCCAAACGGCAGAAAGGCGACAAGTCCAACTGGTTGCCGGCCTTTTCCTATGAGCAGACTCTGGATGGTCCCTGCAAGTTCCACAGCGGCGCGAAGCCGTCAAACCATACACCCAAAAGTGCCACTGGCTAACCAGAATCGCCAAGGGAGATGGCCTCCTTCCTCCCCCACCTGCTGGGCCACCGCCTCCACCACCGCCCCAGCAGCCGGCCGCTCGGCCAGTCGGCGCAGTACAAGACGAGTACCCCGAGGAGCATGGAGCTTATGTGGTGTTCACTAGTGTGGCTGATGATCGACGCAGTAGACGGCAACAGTAGCAAGAAGTAAACGCAGTGGCAACCGATACTCCAGAGTTCATGCACTAGTCCAAGAAGCCTATCAGTTGGAGCAGAGCGGATCACCCAGAGGTGATGCCGAATCCGGGCTCCTATGCCCTGGTCCTAGGAGCCACCTTGGCCACTGATAGGCGGGCCGCCCGCTTTTCGAGAGTGCTGTAGACGGAGGTAGTAACATCAACATCCTGTACAAAGATACTATGGAGAAGCTAGGAATCAAGCAAAGACAGCTGCAGAGCAGCCAGACTGTGTTCCATGGTATTGTACCCGGCCTTTCCTGCTCACCAATCGGCAAGATCCTGATAGACGTCCTCTTCAGAGACAAAGATCATTTCCGCCGAGAGCCAGTCTGGTTTGAAGTAGTGGACCTTGAAAGCCCGTACCATGCACTGCTTGGCCGACCTGCATTGGCCAAGTTCATGGCGGTTCCTCACTACGCCTACCTCAAGATGAAGATTCCGAGCTCCAAGGGAATTCTGACCGTAGCTGGCGACTACAGGAAGTCGTCCGCCTGTGCGGCCGAGAGCAGCCGGCTGGCCGAGTCCCTGGTGATCGCAGCTGAGAAGTCGGAAGCTGAGGGTTCGTTCAAGCCGGCCAAAGAGACCAAGAAGATACCCTTGGACCCGAAGCATCCTGAGAGGTACACTGTCATGGGTACAAACCTTGACAGCAAATAGGAAAGCGAGCTCGTCGATTTCCTCCGTGAGAATCAAGACATCTTTGCATGGTCCCCCAAAGACATGCCAGGTGTACCGACGGAATTCGCCGAGCACAAGTTACACGTCCGACCTGATGTGAAACCCGTCAGGCAGCCTTTGCGCCGACTGTCAGAAGAGAAGAGAAGAGTCATAGGAGAAGAGATAGCTCGACTCCTAGCCGCCGGCTTCATTATGGAGGTGTTTTTTCCAGAGTGGCTGGCGAACCCGGTCTTGGTACTGAAGAAAAACAAGAAGTGGCGGATGTGCATTGATTACACAAGCCTCAACAAAGCCTGCCCGAAGGACCCCTTTGCTTTGCCAAGAATCGATCAGGTGATAGACTCCACAGCCGGATGCAAGCTGTTGAGTTTCTTAGATGCATATTCAGGATATCATCAGATCAAGCTAAACCCGGCAGACAGACTGAAGACCGCCTTCATCACGCTGTTCGGAGCCTTCTGCTACCTGACCATGACGTTCGGCTTGAGGAATGTCGGCGCCACCTTTCAGCGTTGCATACAGAAGTGCCTCCTCAAGCAACACGGCAGGAATGCCCATGTCTACGTGGATGATGTGGTGGTGAAGACGGAGAAGCACGGGACACTGCTAGAGGACCTCAAGGAGACCTTTGAGAACCTGCGCCGATTCCAGATCAAGCTCAACCCTGAGAAGTGCGTTTTCGGAGTACCAACCGACCAACTCCTTGGCTTCCTGGTCTCTGAACGCGGCATAGAGTGCAACCCCATGAAGATCAAGGCCATCGAGAGAATGGAAGTACCCAGCCGACTGTTAGATGTGCAGAAGTTCACCGGCTGCTTGGCGTCCATCAGCCGATTCATCAGTCGGCTGGGCGAGAAAGCTCTCCCTTTGTATCAATTGATGAAGAAGACCACCTTTTTCGAGTGGAACCACAAAGCGGATGAAGCATTTCTCCAGCTGAAGAAGATGTTGACTACTCCCCCTGTGTTGGCGGCTCCGACTCCCAAAGAGCCCATGCTCCTGTACATCGCCGCCACAAGCCGAGTAGTCAGCACAGTCATTGTAGTCGAACGCAAAGAGGAAGGCAAGGCGCTCCCAGTCCAGAGACCGGTATATTACCTGAGCGAGGTACTGTCAACCTCCAAGCAGAACTACCCCCACTACCAGAAGATGTGCTACGGTGTGCATTTTGCCACCAAGAAGCTGAAGCGTTACTTTCAAGAACATCCAATCACTGTGGTTTGCACGGCCCCGCTGGCCGAGATCATTGGAAGCCGAGACGCCTCTGGCCGAGTAGCCAAATGGGCCATAGATCTGGCTCCTTACACCATCTACTACCAGCCCCGCACCGCCATCAAGTCGCAAGCACTGGCCGACTTCCTCGTCGAGTGGGCCGAGACCCAGTACCTGCCGCCAGCGCCCGACTCCACCCATTGGCGGATGCATTTCGACGGCTCCAAGATGCGCACCGGCCTGGGAGCCGGCGTCGTCCTCACCTCCCCCAAAGGCGGCAAGCTCAAGTATGTGCTATAGATCCACTTCACCGCCTCCAACAACGTCGCCGAATACGAGGCACTCATTCACGGACTCCGGCTTGCCAAAGAACTCGGCATTCGCCGGATCCTGTGCTATGGCGACTCCGATTTGGTGGTCCAACAGTCATCTGGCGACTGGGACGCCAAAGATGCAAACATGGCAAGCTACCGCTTCCTGGTGCAGCAACTCAGCGGATACTTCGAGGGGTGCGAGTTCCTTCACGTACCAAGAAACGACAACGATCCAGCAGACGCCTTGGCACGAGTCGGCTCCACCCGCCAAGCAATACCATCCGGCGTCGCTCTTCAGTGCCTCCTTAAGCCGTCTATCAAGCCTTCACCAGAATCAGACTCCATCTTTGTGCCGGCTCCTCCCGAAGAAGTCAGATCCGACTCAAGAGCCCCAGCAGACGGCCCCAAGAAAATTACAGTCGAAGCCAGCCCGGGGACTTCAGAACCCGGCCCGGGGACTGCACCAGTCGGCCCGGGGACTACGCCAGTCGGCCCAGGGACTTCGTCAACCCAGCAAGCGGCCGCAGACTCCAGCCCGCCGCCTCCCAGCCCAGCCGCCCTTGTCCAAGTCGCAGTGGTGGCAATCGAAGAAATAGCAGCACCTTCATGGGCGCAGCCCATCCTCAAGTTTCTAGTGAATAGAGAGCTGCCAACTGATGAAATCTTGGCTCGGCAAGTGCAACGCCGAGCGGCAGCCTACACCATAATCAATAGAGAGCTGGTCAGGCGCAGTGTCACTGGTGTCTACCAGCGCTGCGTGGAGCCAGAGCAAGGCCAAGCAATTCTCAGAGACATCAATCAGGGCGAGTGTGGCCATCACGCGACTTCAAGAGCACTCGTCGCCAAAGCCTTTCGGCACAGTTTCTTCTGGCCGACTGCCCTGGAAGAAGCCAAGGAATTAGTCCAAAAATGCAAGGGGCGCCAGAAGTTCCGCTCCAAGCCGCTTCAGCCGGCTTCCGCGCTGAAGACAATTCCCATCGCCTGGCCCTTTGCAGTATGGGGCCTGGACATGGTGGGACCATCAAGACGGCCCGAGGCGGCCTGACTCATCTGCTTGTCGCGGTGGACAAGTTCACCAAGTGGATAGAAGCAAAGCCCATCAAGAAGTTGAACGGTCCGACTGCAGTGACTTTCATTGCTGACATCACGGTGCGGTACGGCATACTGCACAGCATCATCACCGACAACGGTACAAATTTTGCCAAGGGCGCCTTGGCCCATTTCTGCGTGACGCAGGGCATCCGACTGGACTTAGCGTCCGTTGCCCATCCGCAGTCAAACGGCCAGGTGGAGCAAGCAAACGGCCTCATCCTGTCCGGCATCAAGCCTCGACTGGTCGAACCACTCGAGCGTTCGGCCGGCTGTTGGCTTGAGGAGCTGCCAGCCATCCTCTGGAGTGTGCGCACGACTCCAAACAAGTCAACCGGCTTCACGCCCTTCTTCCTCGTCTACAGTGCCGAAGCCGTCATCCCGACAGACATAGAGTTCGACTCTCCATGAGTCACCGTGTACACCGAAGAGGAAGCTGAAGAAGCACGTCAAGACAGCATCGACCTGCTGGAAGAGGGCCGGCTGTTGGCACTCAGCCGGTCCGGCATCTACCAGCAGAGTCTGCACCGATACTACAACCGCAAGGTCAGGCCGAGATCGTTCCAAGAGGGCGACCTTGTGCTCCGGCTGATTCAGCGAACAACCGGCCAGTACAAGTTGTCTGTGCCTTGGGAAGGCCCCTTCATCATCAGCAAAGTGCTGGGCAACGGCTCCTACTACTTAATCGACACTCAGAAGCCTCGAGCATGCAAGAGGGACGACTCCGGCAAGGACTTAGAACGACCATGGAACGCAAATCTTCTCCGAAGATTTACAGTTGATGTAGTATGTACCACGCTATCCTTTGTATTAAAGGTCCGAGACTTTGGGCACCCCGAGACGAGCTCGGGGACTGCCCGTTTTTGTTATCTGTATGATAAGAATTATGCCTCCGAGTATGCTACTCTTTGTTATGCCGCTTGGCACCGGGTTCGACTAGTCGGCCCGGGGACTTGCCTTCTTGCGCTATGAAATGTTTCCTGCAGTCGGACAAGTAGTGTGCTGCGCTTAAGCCGTCTCCTGTCGAAAGCCGCAGCTCGCAGAGCGACTGTTGGTAGGCAGAGAGTAAGCAAGAAACAAGCGCACAGACGAAAAAATGGCTAAGGACTCAAAGCATATGCATGGCCCAAGCCGGCTTCCAGCCTCTCTTCACAAAGCCGACTCTTGAGCAGTCGGCTTGCCGCCTTCTATCCAACTTGTTAAAAAACTCTAAAAAGGCCAAGTACTTGCCTTCCCTAGAGTAGCCAAGCATTTGACTTGCGGCAGTCCGCGGAGCCGCTGTTCGTCTGGCAAAGCGGCGACTATGGAAAGGCGGCAAAGGAAAAAGCCAAAACGAGCAATAAGCAAGGAAAGATAGAAGGTAGATAGATATATTTACATAACCAAGGCCTCTGGCCAGGTTCAAGATACACCCCGCGGGTGGAATTGTGCACGTTAAAGAGTTCTTCAAAGACTATGAAAGCAGATAAAGTAAAGGCAAGGCGGCGGCCTAAGGGGCAGCAGACGGGTTCGGAGTGTCGGCGGAGATGGCGGTGTCAGGCGCCGGAGCGGCCGGCTAGGTGGTCTCGGCTTGATCGGCTCTGGCGGCAGTCGGCCCGGTCGGACCCGGCTCGTTGCTGGAGGCGCGATCGAGCTGAGGTTGGTCGTCCGCTCTGTCTTCTGGCGCCTCCGTCTCGTCTCCGTCCCCCGCCTCGTCTTCCTCCTCGGTGCTGGAGCCGATCACCTCCGCCGAGTCCTTGTCGTAGTCGGGGTTCATCCCGAACCACTCCGGAGGCACCTCCTTGCCGTTCGCGGCCCGCTCGGGAATGAAGACGCTGGTGTCGGTGTAGTTGGCGATCGCCGCCGGACGCTCGATGAGGGCGCCTTCCACAGCCGCCAGTTCGGCCTGGGCCTCTGACCGGAATGCGGCCAGCCGGTCCAGGTCCAGCCCTGGATACCAAGCCTTGACGAATTCCAAGGCCCGGCGCGCTCCAGCCCGGGCCGAGGAACCCTTCCAAGCCTCAAGACGGCCGGCCGCGACCTCCAGCCAGTCGGCAGTTCGACTGGCGGTGCGCAGCGCCGGCATGCCTGGCCACAGGGCAGAGATCGCCTGGGCCCCGGCACGTTGAAGCCGGTGCAGCAGCTGATGGGCCGGCCGTAGACGGGTCTCGATGCTCAGGAGCTGCTCGTTGACGGTCAGGGGGGCGTTGGCGGCGATCTCCTCGCCATTCGCCCTCCGCGCCTCGCGTTCAGCCTCGATGGCTTGAGTGACCGCTTGCGAGTGGCCAGGGAAGAAGTCTGCCCAAAACAGAAAGAAGCAAAGAGAAAAATCAGCAGTCGGCCTGACTTACAGTCGGCAGCTCGAGGAAAGAAAGAAAAGGAACTCACCATCGACAATGTCCTCGATCTTGTGGAAGCCGGAAGTCAGCATCGCCTACCTGTCAGTCCAGGAGGAGCGCTCCATCTCGAACTCGGCCAGGAGAGCGGTCTCTTTCTTCCCCGCCTCGTCCCGAGCCACCTTCAGCAGCTCCTTCTGCTCCGCTAGCTGCTCGGCCAGCAAGTCGCGCTCTTTGACGAGCTTGCCGCACTCCTCCTCCTTGGCGCGAAGGGCCGTGCTTACTTCGCCCAACTATTCCTGAAGAGTGGCATTGGCCTCTGAATAACAAAGATAAAAGATGTTAAGTCGTCGGCAGCAAAGGTCGCCGGGAAGATCCGGCCCGACTGCTCAGCAGTCGGCCCGAATCTTGGGGACTACAGCCCGCGGGTGCGCCAGCGCGCCCCCGTGAAAAAGAAGAAGAACTTACTCTGGCTCTCCGACAAGTCGGCAGTCCGCTTCTCCAGCCGCTCAACATTACGGTTGAAGGCGATGACGCGGAGGTTGTGATACTCCTGCGATAAAAATTAGACAAAGACAAAAATGAGGAACTCGCCAGATTGAGTTCCGGGCCGCTTGCGTAGCAGCCGGCCTGAAACTCGGGGACTACACCCAGTAGGTGTGCTAGCGCGCCCCCACAAAGAAGAATGAGAAAAGGCAAAGTCAAAAAAGAAAAACATACTCGGATGGACGCGCACGACGCCAGATGCGCCCTGGTGCAGCCCTGGATGGCTTCTCCTTCAGCTCGCAGCTTCGCCTGCACATCCAGGAGCGCCTGGTTCAGCAGACCGTCGCCGCCTCCTTGCACCCATCCAGTAGGCACAGCACTCGATGCCTCAGCATCTGGAATGGCTGAGCTGGCGGCGCCGGCTTCCAAGGGGCGCGGCGCCGAGACCGCCTTCGCAAGACGGCGGCATGCCGGTGAGGCGACTTGAAAAAGCAGCCTCGCCAACGCCTCATCCTCAGCCGGCGGAACTGGAGGGCCCGCCGGCTGCTTGCCATGCGGTGGAGGCGGCGGTGGCGGCGAGGCCGTGCCCGACGCGGAGGCCTCACCTTCTTCCCTCTCCACGATGGTGTGCTCCCCACCGACTTCTCTAGTCTGCCCCGTGAACTCCAGGGGCGGCGGCGCGGAGTTCAGCGGGACGAAAAGAAACGCCGACTGGCGGCGCGCGGCCTCCTCGGCCCGCTGTTTGGCCGCGGCGGCGGCTTCGGCCTCCTCCAGCATCTTCTGGGCGGAGGCTGCTGCCTTCTCGGCCTCCGCCTTCTCCAGACGGTCGGCCTCTTCCTCGTTGCGCTTCTCTCGGCGGCGGGGTCAATCCGCCGAGTGTTGGCAGACGTCTCGGCCGACCCCATGACAGAGGGGACGGTGACCCTCTCAAGAGAAAGAGGGGCCCTGAAGCAGAAAACAGAATGAAAAAGACTCAGAGAAGATCCGTCCAAGGAAACAAGAACAAACGATAGTCAGCACTTACGTAGAGACCAGCGACGGCTTCTTCACTTCCTTGCGGAAGCGGTTGGCCTTCGCGATCGCCTCCTCCCGCTTGGTCGTGGTGGCCGCCCCCTTGAACTTTTTCAGCCGACCGCCGAGCAAACTCGGCGCGGCCCGGCGCTTCTTCACGCCGACTTGACCGGCCAGGCCGGCGGAGGAACTCGCGCCTGGATGGCCGGCTTTCGGTTGGCGGCGCGGGACGATCTCGCCATCGGCCTCGTCCTCTGGCCAGTCGGCAAAGGTCGCCGAGGGCCGGAAGCCGCCTTCCGCTCCTCCTCCCCGCCTTCGGCGTCGGCCTCCATCACCGCCGCCCCCAAGTCTGGG
The DNA here is from genome assembly GCA_963921465.1 of Triticum timopheevii. Classification (NCBI taxonomy): domain Eukaryota; kingdom Viridiplantae; phylum Streptophyta; class Magnoliopsida; order Poales; family Poaceae; genus Triticum; species Triticum timopheevii. Next base: position 364,607,216 of record OY997262.1, read on the forward strand.
TCGTCGATGTCGCTCTCCGCGCGGTCTGGAGCAAACTCGCGGGGCGGCCCGGTGGTGCCGGCCGCAGGCTGGATGAGGGGGTTCTGACTCAGAGAACCAAGAAGATCAGAAGTCGGATTCGGCTATGAAGAAAAACAGAAGACAAAATATTTGACTTACCACAAGTGGAGGGTTGGCACGTGAGTACGGCTCCTTGCCGAACTACCAGTCTTCTGCGAGCTCGTAGTTCGCGATGTGGTTCACCATGTTCACCACCTCCGCGTGGGGCATCTCCCAGGTGCTCATCCGGCTCGGGTCTCGGTGGTCGCTCATCTGACAGATCAGATGAGGTCGGCCTTGGAGTGGGAGGACTCGGCGCGCCACGAAGGCGGCCAGCAAGTCAGCCCCGACCAGGCCTTCCGACTGCGTCAGCACTCGGAGTCGGGCGACGGCGGCGGTGCCGGCAGGAGACAGCGTCTTGGCCCGATTCGACGAGCTGGGAAGCCTCCCAGCCGGTGCCGGCTTCGTAGTGCGGCAGGTTGACCCAGTCGCCTTCCGTGGCAATGTTCTTCACGTAGAAGTACGAACGTTGCCACATCTTCACCGACTTGATCAACGCGATGGAGGGGAAGGGGTTGTCGGCGATCGACCTACGCATGGCAATGAAGGCGCCGCACTGGGACGGTATGCCGGCGACATGCGTGCCGAGCTTCGATTGGAAGAACTCTCGCCATAGCTCGAGGGTGGGGAGAACGCCGAGAAAACCCTCGCACAGGGTGGCGAAGGCGGCCAGCAGCACCACTGTGTTTGGGGTGAGGTGGTGCGGTTGGAGTCCGTTGAACTCCAAGAACGAGCGGAGGAAGCCGCTCGCCAGCAGGCCCATGCCGCGCATGAGGTGCGAGCGGAATATGACCCGCTCGCCCTCCTCCGGCGCCGGCGTTATCTCCCCCTTCGGTGCGGCGCGGGCTCGCACCAGGTGCGCACCGGGGAGCCGGCGCGTCCTGCGAAGGTGCTCGATGGCATCGTCATCCACCCGGGAACCATCACACGCGCCGGAGCGGACGACAGAAGCCGCGGCGGAGGAAGAGCTCATCGCTGCGGAGCGGTGCGGCGAAGGCAGGAAGGAGAGGAAGGAGGAAGCAGGGGAAGCAGGGAAGAACGAGCGTGCACTTTGCCGTCCCACTTTCCCCGCCTATTTATAGTCTCAAAGGCTGAGAAGCCAATGGGGCGGCGTGGGGATTAACTGCGCGCGAGCCCCCACGCCCCCCACGATCAAACCCACAAAGTTACTGCGCGCAGTAACAACGTGGGGAACCCAATCGCCCGCCCGGCCGCAGTGGATCCATTCGCGCGCCGAGGCGCGGTAGTGGCGGGCCTCGCCTGACGGCCTGTCCCGTCGCATGCGTGGGCAGGCAGACTGCCCCTGCCATGTGGCGCGGGCGACCGCGGGAAGCATATCAGGCACGCCGCCTGGTTCCCGCCACAACGTTCGAAACACCCCAAGGGGCAAGACGGCCCTCGGCGAATCCGACTCCAGCCAGTCGGCTTGAGCATGACGGCCCTCAGAGAATCCGACTCCAGCCAATCGGCCTGGAGGAAGGTGGCCATCAAAGCTTGCTTTCCCCCATCTGAAGAATGAAACTGCTGAGGCGCACGACGTATCACCCTCGGAGCCTCACCAGCTTCGGGGATTACTGTCGGAGTAATGGGACACGGGTAGGCTAACCCGAGTCCCAGAACCTTTCAAGACATCGGGGCAGACTGCGCCCCTCAAGTATTTACGGCGACTCCAAGATGGCCGAGTCCCAGAGGTGACTCCCATTCAAGCCGAGTCCAAGAAGTGACTCCAAGATGGCCGAGTCCCAGAGGTGACTCCCATTCAAGCCGAGTCCAGGAGGCGACTCCAAGATGGCCGAGTCCCAGAGGCGACTCCCATTCAAGCCGATTCCCAGAAGCGACTCCGAGGAAGCCGACTGTGGGGAGTCGGCCCGCAATTTCCAACCACCCCGATAATTAAAGACGGGCATGGCCACAGTGCGCCGTACCCGCGGAGATCTCTGACCGGCGCGGCACTGTTGCCATGTCAGCCCTGACATCAGCCCTTGGGGCGGGGCCCTGTGCCCATGATGCCTTGTCTGTATGGCCCGGAGACAACGGGACCTACCAGTCAGCGAGAGTATTGAAGACGGCGGGAGCGCCGAGAGTCGGACCCGTTGGGAGTCGGTCCCCCGAAGCCGGCCGACCCCTCCCACGGGCCCCACACGCCATTAACCAGATGCAACCGAGGGATGACCAAAGTGATCGCCCGCAGGCGGCGGCACTGTTGCCATGACCCACTGACCAAGCCCGCGTCATTAGAAGCACGGCTACAGTAATCTGTAGCCGGTAGGACCCGCCCGCGGCGGACACGGGCTGACGCCCTCATACCAGGCCAGTCGGCGGCCCCCAGGAGACGGCGGAGAAGACGGCGCCTGAGAGACAGACGGCTGGGACCCGCCCCCAGCCGGTTTACCATTGTACCCCTGGGGGGTAGGCCTATATAAACCCCCCAAGGCACCCATGCAAAGGGTTGGTGTCAGTGTTAAAACCGGCGGATCTTGGGTAGGGGGTCCCAAACTGTGCGTCTAGGCGGATGGTAACAGGAGACAAGGGACACGATGTTTTTACCCAGGTTCGGGCCCTCTCGATGGAGGTAAAACCCTACTCCTGCTTGATTGATATTGATGATATGGGTAGTACAAGAGTGGATGTACCACGAGATCAAGGAGGCTAAACCCTAGAAGGTAGCCTATGGTATGATTGTTGTAATGGTTGTTCGTCCTACGGACTAAAACCCTCCGGTTTATATAGACACCGGAGAGGGCTAGGGTTACACAGAGTCGGTTACAATGGTAGGAGATCTACATATCCGTATTGCCAAGCTTGCCTTCCATGCCAAGGAAAGTCCCATCCGGACACGGGACGAAGTCTTCAATCTTGTATCTTCATAGTCTTGGAGTCCGGCCGACGATGATAGTCCGGCTATCTGGACAACCCCTAGTCCAGGACTCCCTCAGTAGGCCCTGAACCAGGCTTCAATGATGATGAGTCCGGCGAGGATAGTGAACACCAGGATAGTGTCCGGCTTTGTAAGGCGGGTTCCTCCTCCGAATAATTCATAGAAGATTGTGAACACCAGGATAGTGTCCGGCTTTGTAAAATAAATTCCACATACCACCGTAGAGAGAATAATATGTACACAAGTTCGATCTGCTGACGTATTTTGTGGCGTGACGTCACACCACTACCAAGCCTTTACTTGAATCGTTTTTATTTATACCACCTCAGCGCGTTTAGCGAAGCGGTTTCCTTGGCACGTCTTGTCGAAGCAGAGATCGTGTTCCCCTTATTCTGGGATTCCCATCAATACAGACATGGGTAACCCAACCGCGAGTTTTACCAGGCCGGTGGGGATGCATAGTCTTAGTCCGCCCATATATAAGGGGATAAGGATCCTCCCTTTTTTACCTACGCCTTCTTCCTCCTTTTCCTATCCATCTCCACGCACTCGAGCTCCAGCGCCCAAGTACGCACATCTCGCCTCAACCTTCCCCAGCCATGTCCGGAGCGGGAGGCAAGTGGATGGCCTCCTCCGTTACAGAGGGGCACATCGAGAAGCTGCGCGGCGCCGGATACCTGTCCAGCGACATTGCGCACTGGCTGCCCGACGAGGGGCAGCTCATCCCCACCCCCAGGCCCCATGAGAGGGTCGTATTCCTTCCCCACTTCCTCCGCGGACTGGGCTTCCCACTTCACCCCTTCGTCTGGGGGCTCATGTATTACTATGGCCTGGACTTCCACGATCTGGCGCCAAACTTCATCCTCAACATCTCGGCGTTATCATCGTGTGCGAGGCCTTCCTCTGCATCCAGCCCCACTTAGGCTTGTGGCTAAAGACCTTCAATGTCAAGCCGAAGGTGGTGAAGGGCGTCCAAGCGGAGTGCGGAGGCGCCATGGTGGGCAAAATGCCCAACGTCATTTGGCTCGAGGGTGCCTTTGTGGAGTCCATCAAAGGGTGGCAATCGGGGTGGTTCTACATCACCGAGCCGCGTGACCCTAAATGGGCAGTGGCCCCCGAGTTCGGATCTGGTACCCCCATGCAGCTCACCTCCTGGAAAGAGAAGGGCTTGCTACGGGGTAGTTCGGAGGAGCTGACCGGACTCAAGTCCTGTCTCCAGACCTTGGTAAATAAGAAGCTTAAGCTTGTCAACGTGATCCAGGTCATGCTTGTCCGCCGGATTCTCCCCTGCCAGCAACGGGCTTTCAATTTGTGGGAGTTTGATCCGGCACAGCACCGGACTTTGAGCGGGCTCTTCGACACGACGTACGAAGCTGCCTGGAGGGTGCTGTTCAAGGGCGGAGAAGCCCCCGCATCCGCAACCGAAGATCACGAATTCAGCACGCAGCGCCCGGCCGGCGAGGTAAGCTACGTTATCCTTTATGGGACACTCATTTCTTTCATAGTTTGACTCTATATGGGATCTAAAACTCCCAATGCCTTTAATAGGACTGGCAGAAGACGTCCGGACAGGTTAACTGTCCGGCTCCCCTTCCCGAAGACCCAGCGGACACCCGTTTGAATGGGCTGCTGGTTCCGGCCCTTTACGTGGTGCCGAAGAAGAAGGCCAAGAAGAAGGCCACGGGAACCTGAAGGAGTTCCCGGCGCCAGGTGGTATCGGACTCATCATCCGATGACTCTGAGGCGGACTCCTCCCTCGAGGAGGAGGAGAAAGAGGCCTCTTCCCCAGCGGGGGGAGAGAAGAAGAGGAAGGCCTCCCCAACGGGGGCGGCCGAAGGGTCCAAGAAAGGACGGACCCTTTCTCCGGACTGCTCCACCAACGCTGACGACGGCGACGAGGAGTGGCCCTCAAGGGCCAAGTCCCTAGCAAGATCGTAAGTGTCCGAATTCCTGGATGATTTACAATTTCTCTTTTTGCCACGTGGTGTCCTTCTAATGCCGCATACAACCTGTAGTCCGGCCAAGGACGATCTTCCCGCTTCGTCGAGCGGGTCCTTGGCTCCGTCGGATATGGATTCCCTTCCGACTGCCTCCACCCCTCGTGGCGCTGATGACACCGAGGTGGGATCCCAGGAGGGGACCTACCAGGAGGGGGAGACTCCGGAGGTGCCACAGGGAAACCTCTCGGACTTCGCACCGGACTCCGCACCGGAACCCGCAGTGGTTCCAGAGTCCGGCAGGCGGCCCCTTCGTAAGAAGGGCAAGACTGTGACACCGGCGGCCGCCGTCCAACCGGAGGCGCCGGATAACTTGCTGGAGGTGCTCAACGGCGCTTGCATCGAAGAAGAACACCGCACTGTCATGAGTGCGGTGATTCAGAAGGTTCAGCTCGCCAAAAGCGGGCTGACCGAAGCCTGCAGCAGCCTTCTAATAGGCTTTGAGGTAAGAATTTTAAGACATGTAATATAATACCGCATAGAGAGTAGCCCCTGATGCTTGGTTCGGTGTTCGGAAAGAAAAGCCGGACTAAGGATCTTACAAAGATATACGCAGGAGTTCTAAAAATATGTCAATATGGGATTGCAGGCTGCGCTGCTGACCTCTGCCGCACTGACTGCGGAGGTCGATGCTTTGAAGCAGAACCTCGAGCAGTCCGAGAGCGAGCTCGGCCGTGCCAAGAAGCAGCTCGAGGACAAGGAAGGTGAGTAACGCCATATTAAATTTGTACCTTACAGAAAAGGATTTGGTTGCAAGGGAAATAACAAGGATAACGTGGGTACTCCAGGGGCCACGAACGAGGTGGCGACCCTGAAGGAGGCCGTGTCTGCGGCCGAACATAGTGCGGCCATGGAACGAGCCGAGCGGGAGAAGCAGGAGGCGCGGGTGGCGGAGGTGCAGCAAGAGCTCCAGGCTCTCATGGAGAAACATGAGAGTTTGGAGCGCGACTCAAAGACTCGAGAGTCCGAGCTTGCATCGGCTCTTGAGAGTGCCAAAGCCGCTAAGGCCGAGGCCTACAAGGCCCTCCAAGAAGTCGAGGCGGTGAAGAAAATAGCGGCGGGTAAGGCATTTTTCATGCAAAGCAAGCATGTGAATGTGAATTACCTGTTACTTACCCGAATTCGGAGCTCTCCAGGAGCGTTTGCAGATCTGCCTCGCAGCGTGTCCGATGCTACCGCTTTCTACCGTGCCGAGGAGGGGAGCTCGACGGAGAAGGTCTTCTGGTCTCAGTATGCTGAGGCCGGACATCCGGTGCCCCTTAGCGACCAGCTGAAGCAGCTGGTCGAACTCCACAAGGTAGCCAAACAGGCCATGAAGGGCCTCATAGTTCGGCTGTGGCCCAAGGAGGCCATGCCTGGGAGCTACTTTGGCCTGGTGCGGCAGCTGGTGGATGCGTATCCCTGGGTGGAAGTCGTCAAGCGCTCCGCCTGCATTGAAGGTGCCCGTCGGGCCCTTGCCCGTGCAAAAGTGCATTGGGGCAGGATGGAAGCTGAGAAGCTTCTCACGGACGCACCGCCGGCGGGCAAGGAGTATCGCACGCCCGAAATGTATTATAAGAGTGTCCTGAAGGGTGCCCGCATGATTGCGGATGAGTGCTCCAAGGATGTAATATTTGAGTAGAATCGCATTATGTTATCCTATGCGCTGAAAACTGTGTTCATATGCGCTAAGCAATGCTTATTGATTTAAAATATTACCTTCTGTGCGGCTGTTTATCAAATCTGAGAGATGGCAAGTCATCGGCTTCAGCCCCCATGCCTCGAGTGCTGGGGTGTTCGGGATAAACTTGAGCGCTCTTGTTCCCATTGTTGGGTCCATCTAGGGAGGCGCTCAACACAACGAACGAGGCAACCAGACTTATAATGCTTGAACACTCTCACTTAGCCATAGAATTCTATAATTTTAAATTTCGGCGAAGCCCCTAGTGTTCGGAAGACCGAGTTCGGGGCGCTATCCACGCTTGGGCCAGACAAAGCCGGTTCCTTGCTCTAAGCGGCATTAGTCTTTAGGGACTCGAAAAGACCTCTCGAACAGCGACCAGCTCTCGCCCTATCATGACGGTCAGTTTTAGCTTTCTTCACTGAGGCACTCGCCCAGCTCAACCGGGGCGCAATCGCAGTGGTTCTCCCAGTGCTACCTTAGCCGATAAAATAGAACGTAAGGTACCAAAACATGGGAGCCGGGCAAACCCAACTATTGACCCAAGACATGATTCGGAGCCGATGCATATAATGCTATAAGTTCGGGGTGCCACACTTGTGAAAGTGTTCGGACTTATCACACCATAATGCGGGGAACTTAAGCCCCTGAGTGTTCGTCGTAGCCTTTCTCCTTCCCTGGCTGTTGCATCGTGAGTTCGGCAGGTCTGCTGCCGGACAGGACCTCTGGTGAACGGAGTCCTGTGGGTAAAAAAAATAAAAATAAAAAGAGCGACACACTTGGGAGCCCCTGGTGAGGTTGAGCTGCACTCTGGGCCTGTCGTGGTCGTGCCCCTCCCCCTATGCCCATGGTATCTCCAGAGCGTAATGATGTACGCGAAGGACTAGTCTTGCAATCATGCAAGGGCTGGGGTTGGGGCCGCATTGCTACGCGTGCTCGGAACGTGCCAGGTGGTCTTGATGTATGTTACTCCGGGCGCGTTTGGCCATGTCCGGTCGCTTAACGGCCGGACTCGAGAATTGCCTTAAGAGGCTGCTCTGTACTTCTGCTGCAAGAGCCGCTGTGTGTTCCTCCATTCGGAGGGAGCGTTCAGTGTTTCCATTGACCGTGATGACTCCTCGAGGGCCTGGCATCTTGAGCTTGAGGTATGCGTAATGCGGCACCGCGTTGAATTTTGCAAGCGCGGTCCGTCCGAGCAGAGCATGATAGCCGCTGCGGAACGGGACTATATCGAAGATTAACTCCTCGCTTCGGAAGTCATCCGGGGATCCGAAGACCACTTCCAGTGTAACCGAGCCTGTACAATTGGCCTCTACACCTGGGATGACGCCTTTGAAGGTCGTCTTTGTAGGCTTAATCCTTGAGGGGTCTATGCCCATCTTGCGCACTGTGTCCTGATAAAGCAGGTTCAGGCTGCTACCGCCGTCCATCAGGACTCTGGTGAGGTGAAATCCATCGACGATTGGGTCTAAAACCAATGCGGCGAATCTGCCATGACGGATACTGGTGGGGTGGTCCCTTCGATCAAAAGTGATCGGGCAAGAGGACCATGGATTGAACTTTGGGGCGACTGGCTCCATCGCATATACGTCCCTAAGTGCTCGCTTCCGCTCCCTCTTGGGTATGTGGGTTGCGTATATCATGTTTACCGTCCGCACTTGTGGGGGGGAACCCTTCTGTCCTCTATTGTTCGGCGGCCGGGTCTCTTCCTCGTCATCGCTATGCAGCCCCTTGTCATTGTTTTCGGCAATTAACTTGCCTGCCTGCTTGAATACCCAACAATCCCTGTTGGTGTGATTAGCTAGCTTTTCGGGGTGCCATGTATCTGGCAAGAGCGGTCGAGTATTCGGTCCAAATTGGACGGACCCGGAGTAGTTCTTTTGAATGGCTTTTTCCGCTGACCGGGTTTAGAGCCTCTGAATCCGGCGTTGACTGCCGTATCCTCAGTGTTATCGCCGTTCATGTGGCGTTTGTTTTTGTTTCGACGCGACCTGCCATTGCGGTCCTTGGTATCCGGACTGCCAGAATTTTTGCTGAGGTTGTTACTGCGGGCTAGCCAGCTGTCCTCTCCCGCACAGAAGCTGGTCATGAGTGATGTGAGGGCTGCCATGGATTTCGGCTTTTCCTGTCCTAGGTGCAGATGTTATGTTTGAAGGCTGCGAGGGCCTCTGCATCCGGACAGTTGACGATTTGATTTTTCTTTGTTAAGAACCGTGTCCAGAACTGTCTGGCCGATTCATCTGGCTGCTGAATTATGTGGCTTAGGTCATCGGCGTCTGGTGGTCGCACATATGTGCCCTGGAAGTTGTCAAGGAATGCGGCTTCCAGGTCCTCCCAACATCCAATTGACTCTGCTGGCAAGCTGTTAAGCCAATGCCGAGCTAGTCCTTTAAGCTTGAGTGGGAGATATTTGATGGCGTGAAGATCGTCACCGCGGGCCATGTGGATATGAAGGAGATAGTCTTCGATCCAAACCGCGGGGTCTGTTGTGCCATCGTAGGATTCAATGTTCACGGGTTTAAACCCTTCAGGGATTTGATGATCCATTACTTCATCTGTGAAGCATAGTGGGTGTGTGGCGCCTCTATATTGGGCAATATCACGACGTAGCTCGAGAGAGCTTTGTCTACTGTGTTCGGCCCGGCCGGAGTTGCTGTATCTAGCGCGACGGTTGTCATCGCGCATCGTGGGGCGCCCACGTGATCCATAGATCGATCTTGATTGTCTTGCCTTGTCCTCCAATATGTCTCGCAAGTCCGGCGCGTTCCCCCGTGGCTTCGCACTTTTCGAGCGGTGCCGGGGTACGGTACTAGTGGAGGGCCTAGATGCCTCTCTGTCGCGGCCACGAGGTGGTCGGTCTGCCATATTGTGCGTTGGTGATGAGGGTTTATATGCCTCCTCCTCTAATAGGGGGAGCAACTTGCGTTTTGGGTAGCTTTTGGAGGGGCGTTCAAGTTCATGCTCTTCGGCCGCGAGGACTTCGGTCCATCTGTCGGCCAGCAAGTCTTGATCAGCTCGGAGCTGTTGCTGCTTTTTCTTTAGGCTGTTTGCCGTGGCTATAAGCCTGCGTTTGAAACACTCTTGTTCGACGGGATCCTCGGGCACGACAAATTCGTCGTCATTGAGGCTTGCCTCGTCTCCGGAGGGAGGCATGTAATTATCATCCTCTACCTCTTCGTCTGCCGCTCTCTCGTGAGGGCTGGCTTCTCCGTCCTCCTGTGCTGAATCTTGCTAGAGGGGGTTGTCTTCGGCACTCTCTGGGGTGTTATTATCTCCGGTGCCGGAATCTCCATTCTTGCTGTGGCGGGATTTAGAGCGGCGCCGCTGACGCCGGCGCTTGGGTTGTTTCTTAGAGGAATCTGCCTCCGCTGCTTCTTCGCCATTCCCATCCTTTGGGATGTCCACCATATATATGTCGTATGACGAGGTGGTCTTCCAGTGCCCCGTAGGCGCTGGTTCTTGGTCGTCTCCGGCATCGTCGTCCTTACCGTCGATGTCTTCGGATTCGTAGTCTAGCATGTCGGTTAGATCGTCGACAGTGGCTACAAAGTGGGTGGTGGGTGGGCTTTGAATTTCTTCATCGTCCGCATCCCAACCGTCCTGACCGCAGTCCGGCCAGGGCTCTCCTGATAACGAGAGATACTTTAGTGAATTCAGGATGTCGCCAAAGGGTGAGTGCTGAAAGATGTCCATAGCGGCGAACTCCATGATCGGCGCCCAATCGGATTCGATTGGTAGGGACGCAGGAGGTTCGGAGTCCGGCGAGCAGTCTGGCACCTCGGAGTCACGGGCTTTACAAGGGACAAGGTCAGTATTCGGCTCCATCGCCGTAGAGGTTGCAGCCCCCGAGGCGGTGTCTAGCCACCCGTCCTCGATCTACGCGGTCGGCTCCGAATTAAGGATCGGACCGGACTCATGTGCGGCCTCCAGGGCACTGTCCGGCAGCAGAGCTAAATCATGCCCATCGTGATAGTGCGGCGCGCTCGGCTGTGGCTTGAATCCATCGAAGATCAAGTCTCCGCGGATGTCAGCCGTGAAGTTTAGGCTTCCAAATCTGACCTGATGGCCAGGGGCATAGCTTTCGGTCTTCTCCAGACGGCCAAGCGAATTGGCCCGCAGTGCAAAGCCACCGAACACGAAGATCTGTCCGGGGAGAAAAGTCTCACCCTGGGCTGCGTCGTTGTTGATGATTGAAGGAGCCATCAAGCCTATCGGTGACGACATAGAGGAACTCTCAATGAAAGCACCAATGTCGGTGTTAAAACCGGCGGATCTCGGGTAGGGGGTCCCGAACTGTGCGTCTAGGCGGATGGTAACATGAGACAAGGGACACGATGTCTTTACCCAGGTTCGGGCCCTCTCGATGGAGGTAAAACCCTACTCCTGCTTGATTGATATTGATGATATGGGTAGTACAAGAGTGGATCTACAACGAGATCAAGGAGGCTAAACCCTAGAAGCTAGCCTATGGTATGATTGTTGTAATGGTTGTTCGTCCTACGGACTAAAACCCTCCGGTTTATATAGACACCAGAGAGGGCTAGGGTTACACAGAGTCGGTTAAAATGGTAGGAGATCTACATATCCATATTGCCAAGCTTGCCTTCCACGCCAAGGAAAGCCCATCCGGACACGGGACGAAGTCTTCAATCTTGTATCTTCATAGTCTTGGAGTCCGGCCGACGATGATAGTCCGGCTATCCGGACACCCCTTAGTCCAGGACTCCCTCAGTTGGCATCCAGTAGCATTAGACAAACCACACAGGACGGAAAGAGCTAGCCTTGCCCTCTCCCACCTCCAGAAACAGCTCTAGGAGCACCCTTGTATTCACTTTTGCCTTAGTGATCATGCGGAGACCCCGCAGAGCAGTAGTATGGGTGTTATCTCCTCGGAGAGCCCTGAAGCTGGGTAAGATCCACCGACGTGCATGTCTTTGCCTCATCCCGTTTCCAGGCACCAGCGACGTTCTACTCGCCCCCACCATGATAAGCCATCCTTTGGCATATGTCGCACCCAACCCCCGACAGTCCTACACTATATCATTCTAGTTTTTGTTGCCGAATCAAGATAGAGACACAATTCAAATAATATTTGTTTAAGACAAAGCAGAACAGACAGGATATAAGTGTGGGAAACTATAGAGCAATAACAACACTTGTAATGTGCATGCCATGAGAACATAAATGTTTATTCAATTGAAACTGAAATCAACATGGAGCAGGTTACAATAGCAAACCAGTTAAAGAAACAAGTTTAAAACATATCTGTTGCACCATTGGAGTTTCAGTTCCATCCTTCAAATTCTGTCCTCGTGCTTTGGGCACTGCAGTTCCCTTACTAACTACTTGTGTTTGGGTGCTCTGTGGTGGAGACAGTGCTGTGTCAATTGGAACTGGGTTACTATCTGCCGGGGTTGGGGTTAGAAGGGGTGTAGCCGGTTTGCTGTCCAACTGGGTAGGGGTACAATCTGTGATAGTCTGGGTTATGTGTGGTGGAGCTGGTTCTTGGGCAAGTACAACCGTTGTTCTATCTGCATCAACTGGTAACATTATCTTTTCTAAAGACCGTGTTGTTATGCCCTTAGATACTGCCATCACCCTCTCCAATTCAAATGGCTGATAAACAAGAAAAGTGATTGAAAGTACAGACATTTTATGATAGACAGGTGCAATGGATAGTGGGGAATAAAAGAGGGCATGAAATAATTCACATTTATGTTGTCTAACCAAACAGGATAGCATGACACAATTTCACATATATGATGGCTAACTAAACAAGATAGCATGACACAATTTCACATTATGATGGCTAACTAAAAAAGATGGAAAGACATAGTTCAAAATATGATGACTATGTAAACAGGATGACATGATATAACTATATAATGTGTTTATTAAATAGGTTGGCATGCCATAAATCACATACATTCACGGATAGAATGCCATAATTCAAAATATGATGATTGTAAACACTAAACAGGATGAGATGATATAACTATATGATGTCTTTATTAAATGGGTTGCCATGCCATAATTCAGATAGATATTGTGTATGTACTATGTAAACATGATGGCATGATATAGTTCAAATATATGATTTATATAGTAAGCAAGTAAGAAGATGGCAATCCATATATGATGTAAAAACTAAGCAATGGAAGACGACATGCATGACCTGGGTAATATAACCCTGCCAAGTTTGAGCATAGACCTCAGGGGGGAAATAGGACTGGTCATTAGTCTCTGAATCCTTCTCTGAGGAGCTCTCTGTAACCAGCAAGATGTCTGCTTCAGCAGGTAGCATTGTCTGCTCTGAATACCTTGTTTTCACTCCAGATACTTCTAGCACCGCTTCAAATGGCTGATGCACAGGAAGAGTAGTTGAATATACAAACGGTGTCGACAAATGGAACACATAATACAAAAAATATATAGCATGATATAATTCACATACATGACGATTGGCTAAACACCATGGCATTGCATAATTCACATATATAATGCCTTTGAAACAAGATAGTATTGCATAATTCACATACATAATGTCTTGCAACAAGATGGCAATGCATAATTCACATATATGGTAATTAGACACTGAACAGGTGGCATTCACACAAAGCATGTCTAAACTAATCAAATGACATAGCAATGCAAGACACCATATGCATGATATGAGCAACATAACCCTGCCAAGTTAGAGCATACACCTTGGGGGGGGGGGGAATAGGACTGGTCATCTGTCTCTGAGTCCTCCTCTGAGGAGCTATTCGTAACCAGCGAGATATGTGATTCGTCAGATAGCATAGTCTTCTCTGAAAACCTTGTTTTCACTCCAGAAATTTCCATCACCGTGTCAAATGGCTGATGCACACGAAGAGCAGTTGAATGTACTAACATTGTTGACAAATGTACTACGTAACGAAAAAAAGGATGGCCTGATATAATTTACATATAAGATGACTGGCTAAGCAGGATGGCATTGCAAAATTCACATATATGTTGCCTGGCTAAACAAGATGGTGTTGCATAATTCACATAAACGATGAATAAACTAAATAGATGCCATTCACACAAAGTATGTCTAAACTAACCAGATGCCATATTTGATGTATAAAGTAAGCAATGCAAGGCACCATATGCATGATATAACCAACATCAGCATGCCAAGTTAGAGCAAAGACCTCAGGGGGTAAATAGGAGTGCCCTCAGAACAGATATCTTCCTCTCGATTACAATCCGAAATGGGTGGAGGGGGGGGGGGTTTCCTTTGCGTCTACCATGAAGCGACGTCTGCATGAAATTTTATTGCCACGCAAGGCTCGTCTGCTCTACATGTTCAGTTCCATTGTTTACAATAACTGTCATGCATAGGAATAAAACATAGTGAGATTATGTAAGGAGTGCATGCAGAAATCCAGTGTGATGGTAGCAACCTATGGATAGACCCAAAACCAATAATAGCAGGCAGATAACGGCTTCAGTTAAAAAATACAAATAATGGCTTCTTTATTGTTTGTTTTCCACCCAACATGAAACTCATAATAGACACCAGAGATTAACTAGATAGTAGATAGATACTATTGATTGCGGCCCCGATATGTACCACACAATCATTTAAAAACTCAAGTTTGACCATTAGTTTGGAGCTGACTCAGAGTCTAATCGGTGAACAGGACGATAAAGTAGCATGTGATATTAAGCGATGCATAACGTAAGCAGACACGAAAGAGTGCGACCTCTCTTGCGGACCCGTGTAGTCCTCGAGGTCATCTGCTCGGTTGATGATGGTAATGCGGTCTTCATGGCTGCCGGCAGTGGGGAAGAAGATCTGAGGCGGCGAAAGACACTCTGGAGGCCGGGTCCCTGCTGTGCTGGACCTTTCTGTCGTTGTAGCAACTGAGCTAGGGTGGACGACGACGCAGCAGGAGCGGGACAAACCACGCAAGGTTTTCTTTGACAACTATCTGTAAGAGAAGTAATTCTGTAAGGGCTCATTTGAATTGGAGGATTCCAACAATGCAGGGATAGGAAATAGACAGGAATAGGATAGGAATGCACGTGCAAAATAGAGAATTTAAAAACACAGGATTTCTGCCAATCTGGGTGTTTGATTCACAAGAATTGGAAGATCATAGGATGCAAAGAAGCATGGTGAGATTATGTCAAACCACAAGAAAATGTACAATTATAATGGTATTATGTTACTATCTCTTAGTCTTGTGCTTCATGAATAGGAATTTGAAAAGGAGGACAAGTGAAAATTAAAATTCCTGCGGTTTTTCTTTCAAGGAGACACTAAAGGAACAAATTGTACAGTTTTCCTTTGCTCCATTCCTTTGAACCAAATTCATGAATTGTAGTACCATAGGAAACTTTCCAATTCCTATGTTTTTCATTCACTTTTCCTTTCAAGCACTGGCGATTCTAGTAGGCAGGCTTGAGCAAGGAAAATCCTACACTAAAAAAATGTTTTTGTGCTACTTCTATTACTTTGGACCCAGGCCACTGCCCTACTAGTTCATCTCCTAGGGCCATCGACAAATGCACAGCTCAAACGCGCAAAGATAAATAATGATGGCATTCAAGAGAGTCCATCACGGATAGCTAAGTTGCCTGGTACCTCACTGCTTGCCATATAGTAGGATAAAATAATCATATTTCTCGTTACTCCGTGTGCTCAGTGGACAATACATATAACATGTAGAGTAAAAATGAGATGCAACAAGTGTACAACCTCTTTGGCGAAGCCATGTTGATCTCAGCGTGATTGGGTTGGCCGGTGAGGATGCTCCGGCTGAGTTGGCTGTCAGAGGAGGGTAAGAAGATATTAGGCGTCTGGAGATGGAGCCCGAGGTACTGCTCCGCTGTGATGGAGGATTTCTTCATTGGAGCAGCTCCGATGAGTTGTATGACGCCGAGGCTGAAGTAGGACAAGAGAGACAATGTTAACCTGAGTGGAATTCTAATAGCTTCTCCAATAGATGGCGTAAAATACATAACCACAAAGTGCTAGATGTAAAATACATCAGCCGCTCATCTCTGAACTTAACTGTTGAAACTGAATTTAACTATCGACACTGAACTTAACTGTCGAAACTGAATTTTGCTATCGAAACTGAATTTTACTGTCGAAACTGAATTTTACTGTTGAAACTGAACGCACTAGAGGTGAGGCTACACGTCAGTCGACTGACTTTTTCATCTCTAGTCAGTCGATTTTGCAGCCGTTGGATACGAAATCAAGGGCCTGCAGTTCATCTTCAACCTCCACCCCCCTGAGTCGCCAGCCCCCACCAGCCAAATAGCCGCCCCCCGCCGTCGGCGGCCGGCGGTGCGCCGCCCCGCCCGCCCGGAAAACACTCCCCACCACCGGTCTGCCGCCGCTCCGGCCATCCCTCTAGGGCCCCCCGTGCCGAGATTTTTCTCCGGCGATCCCCACGCTGCCGCCCCACCACCGCCGGTGACCACCTCCCCCACCATGAACCCTAAGATAGATAGTGGGGTACCTCTTCGGCGAGCCGCCCTCCCCGCTGCGGCTGGTTCTTCCTTAACTCCGGCGAGCCCCCCACCCCCTGAAAATCGACTGACCCAAAAGTCAATTCAGTCGACTGAAGTGTAGCTAAATCGGAGCAGCATCGCAAGCAAGAGAAAGAGCGAGAGAAGCAGTGCGAGCAATAGCACTAGCAAGAGCAGACCAGGCAGGGGACCGGGAGCAAGAGCAGAGCAGTAGCGCGAGCGAGAGCTAAAGCAGCAGCAGCTCCTACTAATGTGTACGTCACCGTCGAGGGAGCGGCGCCATGGAGGAAGTGGCCGGCGACGCCGCCGTGGATGGAGCCGCACCGTGTCAGCTCGGGACCGAGCGCCGACAGCACCGTGAGATCGAATCAAGAAGAAAATGCAGCGATTAGTGTACAACCTCTTTGGTGGCGCCGATTTCGCCGCAACTTCATCCGAGGAAACGTTAATGATGATCCTCTTCCGGTAGTACAGGTGAAGACGGTGGTGTGGGAATGGAGGTGGCGCAAAAGATGAGGGGAACATCAGGGCAGCTCCTTGGAGGTGGAGGACGGGGTGGCTGAACCGGCGGGACGACTAGGTCAACGACGGATCCTCATCTGGTAGGGTGGATGAGGGACGTTGAGGTGTTGCTGTGGATGACGTCGTTGGGGAAGAGGCTCCGGCTGGGTGGCGGACGGAGGAGGGTGTGGGGCTTCGCAGGTTTTCACGGCCTCGATGTACGAATGGGTGGGCATATGGGATGGGAGTGGGGAACCATGGCTTAGGGACGCGCTTGTCCGAAATGTGGGGTAAGTTACAAAAGTACCCCCACCGATTTGAGGCGGTTCTTTCGGTTCAGGGGTACCACAGGCATTTCGTGTGTCGGGATTTCACAGGAGGTGGGAGTTTTTGTGCGCGTTGTAATTTTGGAATAGCAAGGCGCGGGTTGAGATGGAGGGTGTTGTCGGAGCACAACGAGACAAAGATATATCTTAAATATTTCAGGCTAACGAGGCGCGAGTTGAAATTTCCAAACAAGCCTAACGTGTACTGTACCAAGTCAATTTGCACTACAAATGTCATTCAAAACTTTGAATTCATGTTATGTTCAATTAAAATATTTCTCTATGTGTATAGTGCATGCAACCTACTACTCAAATGAACGTTTTAGTGCATTCCAAACATATATACTACCGCTTCAATATGAACTAAATTTGAATTCATTTCTCTATTTGAATAAGATCTACAGTAATGATTGTTGTGAAGTCAAAGCATTTGAATTTGTTTCTCTGTTTTAATAAGATCTACAATCATCATTATTGTCAAGTTAAACCATCGCTTGTGTATTATCTTCACAGCACACCACATGATTAGTCTCGAGTTACATATGAACTATGTGTACTATGAACTCGAACTCGATTTTTTGAATCCACTTTATGTTGATTTCAAATCACAGTACATTTCAAGCTCTAGCTAGATCTTCATAATCTAAACCATGTCTCATATGTATAATGTGTTTATCACATTATGTATGGTGCCCCGCCCCTGCGCCTACAAGTATTTAGATGTGAGTTGCAAACACCACACATTACCACAAATTCAAATAAAATGTGAGAATGTTCGATATATAGTATTGTTTAGATTGTTTGATATTTATTTGTAAGCTGCAAACACCACACATTATCACAAATTCAAATAAAATGTGAGATTGTTCAATGTATAGTATGGTTTAGATTGTTCGACATTTAGCTGTGAGTTGCAAACGCCATGCATTATCACATTATGGTATAACATGTGCAACACCACAACACGCGTATCACCACTATATTCTTGCATGCATATGTTTAGAACACTATGATCTCCTATTCAAATATATGAATCCACTTTCATATCAAATTATGATCTTTGTTAGTCTCTTACACCCACACAATCCTCTAACCTTTGTAGCTACCACTAACTTTCTCTCGTGCATGCACACGCCCTCCTCGCCCGCCCCCTCCCTCAGCATTCTATCCATCACGCACATTCATTCTTTTCTTTAGGTTGTTCTCCCACAGTCTCCACAACTCCTTTCCAACACACACCGATCGATAAACCTCTCCTGCGATGTCTGCCTATAACATACACACGCACCTTCAATCTCCTCCTTTATGTGTCCTTGCCTCGTGTCTCTCATACGGTGCCACACGTGTAAACTCTCACCCCTCTTTTCATCGATCTCACAACCGCACACTCCTCCCCCTATCTAGCTAGTAGCTTGGCCTCTCGAACCACCTCCTAGCTCCATTATCTCTGTCTATCCGTCTCGCTAGGCCTTATTTGCCTCTAACAAATGGACGTACACCGAACGATCTCCCTCTATACATATAGCTAGCTAGGTCCTTATAACTCATTTTCCCCACGCGTCGATTGATCTACCTCATTAGTTATGTCTCTCCCTTCCCCCGACAAACAACAGTTGATCTACCGATCTAGTTAGGTTTGCTTACCAAACACATGGTTCGCCTTCATCATACAGGGATGCGTCCCGACAGATCTATCACGCATAGGCACACACAGAAACACATCCCCACTCTTATTGATAAATATTGCAGTTCCACCCTCAGTTTGTCTAGTAGGCCTCTCCCACCATCTTCGAGAAGCAACCCCATCACCCATACAGCACTCTACCCCTCTCCCTCCATCTCTCTCTCTCTCTCTCTGTCCCATCCTATTTCCCGTCCTTCAGTTATGTATGGATGTCGACCGATCTCCCTCAAGACATAGCTGGGTCTCTCCTTCTCAACACATATATGAGTCGTTCTACCTCTATAGTTAGGACTCTGCCTACCCCTCCCCCACCCCCTCCCACACACACACTGATACATCGAGCGCTCTAGTCATGTCTCCCTGCCACACGTGTCATGTGCCCTCTGACGTTCCGATAGGTCAGTCGCCCTATATCTTTGACTTGCACACACACACACAATTTTGATGGCTCTCTTCATTGATCTCGCACCCACCCACTTGATCCTCTCTTCGACTCTATCGATATCTATCACCCCTCCCTCTCTTCTCGTGGATCGCCCGACCCACTATATATGATATGGATAGGCCTCCATTTCACACACACTGCATGCAAAATTTTGTTTGAGATGTCATCGACACATATTCCCACAAATACATTTACGAAATCACTCACGAACGCACACGCCATATGTCTAGGTTTGTATCGCTCTCACACACACCCACAGTGGTGGGGGACGTGCACGAAGAGAAGAGGTGCATGCACGGCGCACGTACTCCCGTATCTTTCCCAACCACATCCGCGCGGGTACACGGTGGAGCTCATTTCTGTACAAAAAGGCAACCCACGTGGTAATTTGACACGTGTACTGGTTGTCCACTTGATGGAGGGAGGATCGTCTACCACGGGTGAACAAACAAATTGCGACTTGACGCGTTATGTTAAAAAAGAGGCAAACCATGTGGGGCCTACCTTAGAGGCAAGGCTCTATACACTGGAGTACTTTTGATGTGTCCCGTCAACTCACAGAACGAGGAGAAGCTTGCTTAGTACGCCGTATCCCCCGCCCACGGGCGCGGTGGTTCGCAGGACGAGATGAAGCTTGCTTACTAGTAGTAGTACTATTGTACGCCTTACGCCCGCTCCCTCGCCCACGCGCGCGGTGGCTCGCAGGACGAGGAGAAAATTTTACTACTCCCTCCGTTTACTCCTCGTCCCTACTACCTTGGTTAGAGAGATTATCATATTGTTTGGAATATATATGTCCTTTAGTAGATTTCAATATGAACTACTAGTATATACTCCAAACACTAATGTATATAAACGTATTTTAGAGTGTAGATTCACTCATTTTGCTACGTATGTAGTCCATATTGAGGCCTTGTTTGGTTCATAAGTCCTAGGACTTTTCTAGTCCCAACTAAAAAGTCCCTACTCCTTAAAAAGTCCCTCCCTGTTTGTTTTCAGGGACTAAAAAGTCCCTAGTCCCTCCCTAGAGGTTATCGAATGACCATGTTACCCCTAGTATACAGAAAAATAACAACCAAACAATACCATGGGGGCGGGGCAATGGGTGCAGGGAGGGGCATTATTGGAAAAGTCCCAAAAAAGACTCTCCTTGAGAGTCTTCTTCATTAAGTCCCAAAAAGAAAGTTTTAGTCCCTAGTAGTCCCTCCTATTTGGCTAAAAAGTCTCTAAGAGGGACTTTTTCTAGTCCCTACACTAAAAAGTCCCTGGAAACAAACACCCCTGAAACGGACGTAATAGTATGCACTCTCCCTTGCCCCTCAACCCTCACCCACGTGGTGGACGTGCAGCAATTCATTCAGTCTCATATAGCCAGAACGATATATACTACATTACCATTATTGCTTGACTTCCCGAAGAGGCGAAGAGCCAATTGCAAGGTTAATATTTTGGAGATGCCAAGCGCAAGGTTTATAGGAGAACGAGTAGTGGGTGCCGCGTCATAAAGTTTTTTTTCTTCAGTGGCACGTATGCAATATGATAGGTTCATATGGAGAGAAAAGGAAACCGCCCCACTATATACATAGTCAGGACGGGCTAGCCTACACGGTTGCTTGCTGGGGTTGCTCTCTTCACACTCTCTCGCACAAAACGACTGTGGCCACATCTCTAACATCCCGGCGGATCACGTCCGCCGGGGGAAGGGGTGGATGCTTAGTGTAGATGCGGTCGCCGTCGCCGACGGTGAAAACCCACCGTTGGCACATCCCGATCAGGGGTCCCCACCGTCCTCTCTCACAAAGCCGGTGAGGTTTCCTTCGTCCCTTGCTCACTGCTGCGACGTGGGCAGTTGCCGCCTCCCGCCGCCCTTCTCAAGGTTGAGCTACGTCCCGACATCCCTCAGATACAACTCCCTTTACAGTCGGCTTGCACCACTGCTCCAGCTGCCCACATCACTCCATGTGGATATTTCTCTACTTCTTTGCCCCGCACATACCTCTACTGGCTTCTACGTACTGTATTTGTGATGAGTTTATGTCTCATCAACTAGTCCCAGTAATCTTATTCTAATCATGCTTCTTCAATTTCTTTGCCACAGGGATGCTCATCTCGATTTTGGTGAAACTGCACAAAATGATCCGATGGTCAAAAGGTTGCAAACTTCATTTCTTAGGAAGCTCGAACATTGCCAGCAAATTAAAGCCTGGTTAGGGTTTACGGTTCAAGGGCTAGGGACTGCATGGATCGTTTTTTTCTTTAGCTGCCTTTGTTCCAAAATAAGTGTCAACTTTAGTAGTAGTACAACTTTGTACTAAAGTTTGCATAAAGTTGAGACACTTATTTTGGAATGGAGGGAGTACATATTTGCTATGATCTGTCAATCATTGAGATGCAATACCATGCATGTTAGTCTCCTTTGTATTTGATGAAATGTTGCAAAGGGCAACCTTGGATGCAAGATACATGTAACAGAAGCTGGAAGCTTCATAGCATTGTACAAATCTATCTCGCTGATAAATTACAGTACGTACTATACTAGTACTTCCTCCGTTCCTAACTATAAGTCTTTGTAGATATTTCACCATGAACCACATACGGATGTACATAGATGCATTTTAAGTGTAGATTCATTCATTTTGTTCTGTATGTAGTCCACCTAGTGGAATCTCTCTACAAAGACTTATATTTAGGAACGGAGGGAGTACTATGTAAAGAGTTAGGTGTCGCACGGTGTCCAGAAAATATGGTGATAGTGTGAGGTGGGCCATGTAATCATTGAGCTTGCGTATTTTCACTGCTCTTGCACTCCTCCGCTGTAAGAATGGAGAAAATTGTAATCTAGTAGTACCTCCTTTCGCCGAAAGCATGGACCATCCAGCAGTCCTACCACCTCAGTAATAATGACCAATGAGCCGTCAAATCACATAGACCCGTCAGTAAGTTGGACGGACGAAGCAACCATCATTCTTGAATCTGCTTCTCCCTTCAACATAGGCACCAGTGAGAGGTCGCGTCCGCTCTGCCCGAGCATGAATGCGGCACCGATTCTTTGGAGCGGCGCTGCCTGTTCCGGGCGGGAAGCGCGCACGGGGGATGGAGGGGCTTTGGGTGGGCCAGGCTGGTCAGGAGCGGGCGTGGCAGCTATCCCCTTGTCCCTACTGGACGCCCGGAAACGAGAGGATGCACCGACTCTCATGGCTAAAATCATACACAACACACCATCTCTCTGTAGGAGTAGGTCGATCTGTCGCTCTCTCTAACACACACATGTTGTTAAACACACACACACACACACACACACACAGGTTCATAGAATAGGAAAATCGTGCTTGTGCGAAGCCACAGGAAGTGAGATACAAATGGAGTACGTGCAAGAAGAGAAGAGGTGACGAATATTCCATCAAACCTGGACTGAGGAGTAGTACTCCCTCCGTCTAGGTGTTAAGTCATCTTACGAAAATTAGATATTCCCAAAATATTTAGGCGTCGTCCATTAACTTTGCATCTCAATCCCCTCCTGGCCTTGTTGCTAGCGAGCGTTGTTACTTAGGGAGCATTTGGATCCTTAGCAAGAATAGCTTATAGCATAGACGGGCAAGGTTAGGCGTTTGGAACTATTAAAATATGTTAGCTTTTGTGGGACAGCAAGCTTGGGTGGGATAGAAAACCTTGCTAGCTAGCCAGATCGGCTTGCTTCCGATGGCAAACTTCGCATAGTAGTAACATAGACTAGTAACCAACGCATGTTACTAGTCCAAGTTACCAGCCTAGCTAAGCAATGTAACCAAACGCTCCTTACTCTGCCTTGTTATCTCCCCCGGAAACCCAATGCATGGAGCGCAACTATGCGTTGATCAGTCAAGAAATCAAAGTCGGCTTGCATGCGAGTTAATACGTGTCCCTGCATGGTCGCTAAAACCGCATCTCTTAGTTGTTTGGATTAATTGTTGCGTTTAGAGACAGAAATCAAGGCTTTGATTGGAGGAATGACCGGTCAAGTTTCTCCTTCTCCTCCAATCTGCTTGCACCTTGGTCCCGTTGCACCTTCTAACGTGACTTATTACACCTAGAAGGAGGAAGTAGTACGAGATACGGTGGCACACTGACTTAGGTCGAATACAAGTGCCCAAAATTGTGTGCATGTTATAATAAGGATTCACTTAAAATAGTACGTGAGCGAACAGAGGGATCAATTGGATAGTGTTCCCAAGGAGTAGCGAGATGTGTGAGGTAAGATACACCGTTGGTGCTTTTAATTTTTCTTATTAATTTGTTTGTTTCAACCTCTGACTGGTCGGACCCAACGTACTACATGGAGAGAGGTAAGGTGACTAAGGCTGCATTATTTCTGCACCACCGTGGATAGTCTTACCACCAAAGCCACATGACACGATTATGATTTAAATCCCAATGACTCCCACAAAAAAAACACGGCATGCTTGTCACACAAATGCAGGAATGTATAAAAGGTTATTTTCCTGTTGTTGAACATAATGGGAGGGTTGTGTAGCTGGTTAGCCTGTTCACTCATCAAACTTGAGGTCTCGGGTTCGATAACTACATTTGAGCATAATTCGTGCCAGGAGGATTCTTTGGCTGGTCAAAATGGATGGATACAGAGCTATACGATCTCGTAGTGACCGTACAATCACCTCATCACGTATAAGCTGCAGCCTCGGTGCTTGTTTTCTAGGGTTTGCACTCTTCATACTCTCTCTCCAGTATATATATACATGCTGGAGCCTCAGCGCTTGTAGTTGCTCTCTTCACACTCTCTCACCCTCTCCAGATCTAAACAAGACCGCGTTGGCCTCTCTCTCTCTCTCGGCGCTTGTAGTTGCTCTCTGCACACTCTCTCACCCTCTCCAGATCTAAACAAGACTTTGTTGGCCTCTCTCTCTCTCCCCTCACTGCTGGTAAAAGAGCCGGCAGGATCCGTCCGCCGGGAAGGGAAGGAGGCTTAACGCTATCGCCGTCGGCGAGGGAGGGAATCCACTACCGGCGCAGCTATTCACTTTCGCCCAGCGGCAGCACGGGAGGGCCTCTAACCCCTTCTTCTTCGCCGTCGTACATAGTGTGGGCCGAATGGACTCCGGTCGCCCACCGAACCACACCCCAAGAACCTTAAGGTCTAATTTACTTATTCCACATGCATTGCTCTAGTTGCATGTGGTCTTTTTCCGCTTCTGCACTCGAATCTAGGTGTTGGATCAAACAGGAATGTAGTGGGGAAAGTTGTATACCATGAATCTAGGACGTGGTTCAAAGAGGAAAGGAATGGGGGAAAGTAGTGGGAAAAATTGTATAGCATGAATCTAGGATGTGGTTAAAAAAAGGAAAGGAAGGGGGAAAGTCGTGGGGAAAGTTGTATCGCATGAATCTAAGACGTGGTTCAAAGAGGAAAGGAATGTGGGAAAGTAGTGGTGAAAGTTGTATAGCATAAATCTAGGATGTGTTTAAAAGAGGAAAGGAAGGGGGGAAGTACTAGTACAGATTGGCCATCCAGCACCTATGTTGGTCGAAAAGGGAAAACAATGACAAACGCAGTACGCACATCTGTAACAAACTGATCTTTTGTTTTGGGGGACAAGGCTGTAGAGTTTGAGCAGGACTAGATTTGCTGCGCTCACATAGGGAAAGGTGTCTAAAGATAACAAAACTGGGACCAACACAAATATGCTCCTTGGTTGTTTGTTCTTTGTTGCAACAGACTGTGCATCACCCCAGTACATCGGTAGATGCACATGGTGCTGGTGCGTCCACTGTCCCGTGCAACTCTTTAGCTGTTGTTAATCTAAGGCCATGTTTGGTTAAAAACTCTCTAATCCCTACCTGCTTGGTTCCAGGGACTAAACATGGACTAGAGGTTATTAAATGACATGCTAAAAGACCATGTTACCCCTAGTAATGAACTAATAGAGACAGGGTGCAATGAGTGGCAGGGGCAACTGTTGGAAAACGTCCCAAAAAGACTCTCCCTCACGATCTTCTTTCTTTAGTCCCAAATGCCCACTTTTAGTCCCTAAAAGTCCCTCCTGTTTGGTTTAGATGGGACTGACACGGAGTTGTTTTAGTCCCTACACCAAAATGTCCCTGTAAACAAACACCCTATAATAACACCGCTGGAAAATTGATGCAATGCCACAGTTAAAAGCAAATTACATGTTTAATGAATTTTATTGTTAATATAATCTCCCTGTTAATATTAATCAATGCCACCGTTTGAAAAATGTTGCTGTCTTGCTTTCTTTCCCATTTAGATAAGTTACATGCTTCTTTTTGTTGGCTTCTGTGTCATCGACCATTATTGACCACTAGTTGTTTCCTTTGCACCTCTGTGTAAACAGGGTTATCTACTTCACCTCATTGCCATTGTGACCTTTTGTTGCACTGCACAAAACACTTTTTTTAAGAGTGTTTTGTGCAGTTCAACCAAAATGTCACACCAAAAATGTTGCTTGATTGCTTGATCTTAGTGGAACTGCACAAGAGGAGATCTTACTTCCTATCCGTGTTGGCAAATTTGGTTCATGTCTTCTTCTTGTGAGTTGTTTGAATTCCGCATCACGAGAGGTCAGTACTAGCCTTCTTTCACATGATTCTGCAGTGTGCTTTCATATGTTGTGCTACTTGTACGGTAATGTTGCTTGATTTAAGTGAACTGCACAAATGGAGACAAGACTTCCAATCTGTATGTGCACCATAATATCCCATTGAGGTAAGATAAGGATATTTCATAACTGTTGGCCTGTATTTTGCCACTTTCATCAGAAAATTAATGTCATTGTTTAGTGCTATACTTGTGCTCCCTAATTGACATGCCAAATCTTACATTGAAGGCGAAGCTTGTCTGTTATTGAACCAAGTGATGAAGGAGAAGAACAAGCGGAAGAGAAACAAAAATCAACTCCCGGTGCTGTAATGAAGCACTGGAACTGTGATTACACAAGTAATGATATAGTTTTGCATCTTAATTTATTGCTATGGCTGGAACGAGCAATTATTTTGCCACTGATTTGATGCCACTCTTAATGTAATACGTAATTATCTCTACTTGTGCAAACAGGGATCTTCTTTGAAGATACCATATATTTTAGTGGAACTGCACAAGAAGATGTTGGAAACATTAAACTAATCGAGGAGTATATAGTAAGCATGGCCACCACAGTAGATAGAAATAGATGGTCCCGGAGAAGTGCTTCATCTGTATGCTCTACACAATAAGCCTCCTAACAAAGGTTGGTACTCGCTGACTGATTTCATCCATATGATTGAGCTTTGTCATCTCTATTGGTGTTGTGCTACTGTTTCGATACTGTCATGAAAAAGTGGTATCGTCCTTGAGAAGTGCTTCATCTGTGTTGTTTTAAATATTTCCTTTCCTTTTTTTGAGAAAACAGGGATGCTAACATTTAGTTGTCCTCTTGTCTTTGCACACAACAGGATCATCCTCCTCTGAAGAAGAATATGGAGTACATGAAGTGACTAGTTCCGATTATGCCAGGATGAAGAAGCCCTGTCTATCTTCATCAGAAGGAGCAGTTGAAGGATGGTTACATTACTCCCCACAAGACCAGACTAACTTCAGCTCAGAAGGACTGACAAATCTCAATTTTCTTGCTGTGATGCGCGAGTACAATGTTGTTCTAGGATTCTTTCGGTGAGTTCCATTTTTCTAAAAGTGTCTCTACATGGACCATTTAGGTGCCTGTTTAAACTGTCAATTCATAGTACAATTTGCTTTATACTAATCACTTTTTTTGTATTTGTGCAAACAGGGGTGCTCAGCTTGATTTCAATGGGAACTGCACAAAATGTTCATGAGTACATCGAATCATTCATTTCCACCACAAGAAAGGAGGTGCCGATAAGTTCAAGGTGTTGCAACATATAAGGGAAAAATCATACAAGCTACGTGTGAATTTGGTTGATTTTGGTGGAACTGCACAAAAAGAACAACTGGTTTATTTAGCACGAGGTGCCATGTCAATGTCCGAACTGATGGCAAACCCTGCCCATTCCACAATCGTAGGCATTTGATATTTTGGAATGGGACAGCACTGCCAAATTTTGCTCATTAATTTTAGCAAGAAGACATGCGTTTGATATTTTCAAATGGGACGCCCTTTGCTATCAGCAGCGTTGATCAATTTTTTCTTTATTCTTTAGTTGTGAAGTAAATATTGGCTCTGGCATGTGAATCGCTGAGATGCATAATCATCGATTGTTTTGAGTGTTCTCAATGAATTGCCAGGCATGTGTGTTTGATTGCAATGTACATGAACGCTAAAAAGCTGCTCAAACTCTTTGTACTCCTTCTGTTCCTTTTTACTTCGCACATTGTGAAAGTGCATACTTTTTTCTAGTATAAGATTTGTTAAAGTAGAGATACTTTCACTGCAGACAAAACTTGTATGCAGACTAGAAAGGACCGGAGGGAGTACATGTGAAACTGCTGCAAACGAGGTGATCACCCTGGGAATAATGCTAGTACGTATTGTTTTGCATGTTCATCCAATGCCAGTGATACAAGAATTCGAACTAATCGAAATAAATTCATTCATACACGGTCAGATTTCATATAAACATGCCGAATTTCATTACATTTCATACATTCTTCAACTAAAAAGGGGTGCGCTGGAGGTATAATTAATTAACCGAAGCTACCCACCTATGTCCGGCTGAGCCGAACAGAAGCTTCAGTGACTTAATTGCAGGTGCAGTTGCATAACTGACATGTGGCCCAGATGCCTGTTGGGCCCACGTGTCAGTCAGCCAACTGCACCAGCAGTTAAGTAGAAGCAGCGTCCTTCTCCAACATAGCTCTCCGACTCCACGTCGCTGCCAAGAAGCTAACCGGCCGTTAATGGTCAACCCGCCTAGCTTGGCTTCAACTGAAGGGTAGTAGCGGTGGCCTTACTTGTACCCGAGTGGCGTCGACCTACCATGTTCTACTCTTCCTCGTTTTCTGTGTGGCGCGGCATCGTTGGCAGCGGGGCGGGGCCTCGGCGGAGTCGGTGATGTCCTCTGTCTCGTTGCCGGCGGGCGGTGCCTCGTCGAAGCGAGGGAAATCCTCCCCCTCATTGCCGGCAAGGTGGGGCCTCGGCTGAGCCGGTGATGTCCTCTGCCTCGTTGTTGGCGGGGCGGGGCCTTGGCAGAGCCGGCAGTGTCCTCTGCCTCGTTGTTGGCGCTGCAGGGCCTCGGCGGAGCAGGGCCTCATCGAAGCCAGTGGAGTGGGGACGCGGCGGAGCCGGCATTATCCTCTGCCTCGTCCTCGGTCTCGCCAAATAGCGCCTTGCCCGCTTCATCGCCCTCTTTGTAGGCGGCCGCAGCCTCTGCTACCCGCATGTGGTACTGCCAGCACTCGAGGCGGCCCTCGCGGGCAGAGCGGTATGAGTCGAGCAACACCTCCTGCTCCGCCCGCTCCGCGACGATCTGCTCCTCCACCTGCAGGGGCTCCTGGAGGTGATGGTGGTTGGAGGCGGCCTCAGCATGCGCCTCCCAGAACTGCTCCTCATGCTTTTGCCTCACCGTGTCCATATATTGGGCACAGGCCTCGCCGATGGTCATAGTGCAATGTACCGGCGAGGATGGCGCGGAGGAGGGGGTTGGCGCCGGATCGTCGACTACCATGTTCTCCATTGGGACGTCGACGTCCTCCGACTGCCTACCGGCTAGCCAGTCGGCAGCAATGGCTGCCTTCTCCTTGTGGTCCGTCGTCCGCCCGTCCCGAAGAGTGCTGGAGCGCGAGGAAGCCATGGTGGGTAGTAGTGGTGTGGATAGGAGAAAAGGAACAGATGCAGATGACTGCGGCTATGGCTGGCGCAACAGTTTATATAGCAATGCTGGGCGGTGGAGGGACGGATGTGTGGCGCCGGAGTAGCCGCCCCAGCAATCGCGTATCATTAATGTGGGCGGCAGACGAACGGACGGACGACACTTGTGTCGTTTGAAGGAGGAGCAATCACCTGGACCGGGAAGCGGGCGGGCGGCGCTCACCGATTCGGGCGGAAAGCGCGCGCGGGCAAGGGAGGCAGTCTGGGTGGGCCAGGTCAGTCAGACTCGTGCTTGGTAGCTGGCTGGTCTAGCAGCCGGACATGCTAGCTCGCCAGCAAGCTCGCCGAGCTGAGCGACGACAATCAGACGATGGACGTAGCTTCCGACCAGGAGCCGGCGCCACTGTCCAAGCCGTGTTCACCATAGAGCAAGTGCGGCCGCACTTCGACGCCCTAATGGCGGAAGAGCTACCAGTGCAGGAGGACCTATGCTGCAACCTCCATCTCCTCAACGAGCACCGGTGAACAAGAGAACTACAATGCCGTCGCAGACATGTGGCCCTATGATCCTGGCTTCCCGAATGAGCAGAGGGCGCTGTATCAGACCATCTGTAGGGCCTGCGAGGCCCTTTCCATCATCCTTCCAGTTGTTGCGCTCATCGTGGCGCCGTCGTCTCGCATTGTCAACATGGTCAACGGACATGAGGATGAGGAGATGACTTTACTGGGAGAGGATGATAGTGGGGACCCACCAGGGCCATAGCCGCACGTACGCAAGTGCCTCCTTATTATATAAAACTACAATTTTTTTTCTTGCTCCCGGTTTCCTGACATCACGGTCCCACACCATTGTCAACCTATGTAGTCAATAAACGAGAGAATTGCACAAGAAGCGGCCGACAACTGGGACCAAGCAGCTTGAGTAGTATTTGTGTTTTTGAGGTGTGAGCACAGCAGAGTTTTTCTTGAGCGATGTTTAGCCCAGATATTAATTTTTCTCCTCTGAACAACAACGAAAACACCACTACACGTATTAACTGGGTGGGCTGTGGCCCGTCTAGCCCAGGCCATATATCCAACCCAGATATTAATTTTTTTCAAACTAAAAATGGCTAGCCCAGCTATACTTTTATCAGGAATACCCAGGCAAGGTCAAGTTGTTATTCTCCGCCCCGCTGGGCTGCAAATCTTTCCTAGCAGGGATGCATTAGGCTTAACAAGAAAATGTGCTTTAAGAAATAATAAATGGGATGCAATTATAAAAACTGGGCAGTAACTATAAAAAAATGCACCAAACACGTAATTACTTTATAAAATATTATTCTTGGATATTGAAAATTTTAATTTCATTAATTGTTGCGAGCATAATGTTTCCTTGGATTTTTATGTAATATAAATTTATATTAAATTGTATTTAATCTGACTAGGAATTTCGGGATAAAAATATTTCGGATCCCATCAAAATGTGGGAAATTTTATTGAATTCTGTTTTGAACGGTTGGTTGAAATGGGCTATACTTTTAACAAATTGTAAATGGGTTGTAGTAAATTCCATTAGAATTCAAAAATGGGCTGCACATTGTTACAAATCTCAAATGGGCTATAAGTTCTCTGCCACACACTTGTGGCCTTACTAAGTTGACGCGTCCCCTAAAAAAGAGAGCTGACGCGTATGCAAGACTTTGTCAACTTATAGTCAACACACGGTTCTAGCAGCAGTGGCCGTTGGATGTCCATCCAACGGATGCCGTGCTTCTTCTTCAATCTCGGATATTCTAGCTTCACCCGCCCAAAAAATGATTCCTCCCCCTGACATCTGGGGCGCACCGTTTCGGAAGCTGACCTGTGGGCCTTGTCAACTTACTCAATATAAATGATTCTAGCTGCAGTGACCGTCGTGCTTCTTCAACCTCTGGTCTTGTTGCTCCAGCCACCCAAAGCAGCGCCGGTCCTGCTGTCTGCTCCTACCTCCCGTGGCCGGCTGTGCTGCCGCAGAGGCCTCACCGCCCCTACTACTCCCACCGCTGGCCAGGCCAACTCTCCACTCACCCACACCCCCTGTTATTCTGCAGTGACGGTAGCCTCACACCGCAGCCGAACCAGTGAACCCTCGTACTCTTCTCCGTGTGGGCATCCACTGTCGCGCGTCGTCCCCTTTCCAGGCCTCGCTGTCGTCCACCGCCATGGTGCTCTCGGCGCGGCGTGGTCAATGTGGTCAACGACTGACTTCCATCAGAAGAATACTGTACGTGGAGAGGCCGACAGCTGGGTTCGCGGCTGCCGCAAGGAAGTGCCTCCTTATTACGCGCAAAATAATTATTCCTCCACCTGACTGCGGGACCCACCAGACGGGCTACCGTATTTTGTGGAAAAAAACATTTCCTCCCTGACTGCTGGGACCCA
This sequence comes from Triticum timopheevii, assembly GCA_963921465.1. NCBI lineage: Eukaryota > Viridiplantae > Streptophyta > Magnoliopsida > Poales > Poaceae > Triticum > Triticum timopheevii. Next base: position 364,638,501 of record OY997262.1, read on the forward strand.
CCAGTACATCTTCGCACGCAAGGAAGTGCGCCCGGGCAAAAAAAAAACGATTCGCCCCCCTGACTGCTGGGACCCACTAGCTACATCTTCGCACGCAAGGAAGTGTGTCCAGGCAAAAAAATGATTCGCCCCCTGACTACTGGGACCCACCAGCTACATCTTCGCATGCAAGGAAGTGCCTGACAGTCGGGACCCACCTGGTCGAAGCGTACGTAGCGTTGTCATTCTGGTCGCGAACGTGTATGTACATACTGGTCGATGTAGAGGCGTGCACGTGTCGTAGTAGAGACGCGCACGTGTCGTAGTGGAGGCGCGCACGTCGCATGTACAGGTACGTACATCGGCTAGGGTGCAAGAAAGTAAATACGACCATGTACGTACATACGGGCAGGGTCTAGAACGCCTACTCGCGCATACGTACGGCCAGGGCTCGTGTACATGGCTGGGTCGGAATGGAGAAACAACGTCGTCGTCGTGTTCATGGGGAGGCAACAGAATGCGTCGTGTTCATCGGGAGGCAACGAAATGCATCGTGTTCATGGGGAGGCAACGAAACGCGTGGGAGCCAACCGGCTTAGACGGAACAGGCGATGGAAACGAGGCCTGGCGTACCGCACAATGGAGGAAACGACCTTGTGTTCGACCGGCCACATTCGAAATGGGATCCTGTTCATCGGGAGGGGTCTGGCATACCGCAAAACGGAGGAAATAGACTTGTGTTGGACCTCCTACGGTCGAAATGGGGTCCTGTTGATGGGGAGGGGTGTGGCGTACCGCAAAACGGAGGAAACGGACTTGTGTTGGAGCGCTACTGTCGAAACGGGGGTCCTGTTCATCGGGAGGGGTGTGGCGTACCGCAAAACGGGACTCCACGGGATACTGTTCATCTCCACCGTAGACCTCCTCCAGCCTCCACGGGCTACTGTTCATCCACCGTCGACCTCCTCCAGCCTCCACCTGCGACTGTTCATCCACAGCCTCCACCGCGCGCTACTCCACCGGCTACTATTCAACCAGTCCTCTCCACGGGCTCCTATTCAACTACCCCTCCACGGGCTACTGTTCATCCACCCGTCCACCATCTACTGTTCATCCAGCCCTCCACGGGGTCGTCCTATTCATCCACCCTCCACGGGGTCCTGTTCATCCAGCCCCAACCGGCTTGATCGATCGGGGTCCTATTCATCAAGAGGCAACACCACAGGGTCCTGTTCATCCACCCCCACCGCTCACTATTCATCCACCCCCCCCGCAACGCTCACTGTTCATCCAGAGGCAGCATCGATCGGCTTCAGTTAGCAGCAGTAGTGAAGGAATCGCTCGATCGGGTTTAGTTAATAGCCATCGATCGATCACTCAGGTCCAGTAATGCGTAGCCTGCAGTGCAATCGCTCCAGTTCAGTTAGAGCCCAACGCCTCGCTCGGGTTCAGTTAGAGCCTAATGCCTCGCACACACGCGCATATGTGTAGGAGAGAAACGTGCATCGCTCGGCCCCGACCACCCATCATAACTGGGAACACCCCGATATTTTCCTCGCCCTCGCTTCTACCACAGTTTTTTCCATCATGGACGGCCCAAAGAATGTCATGCAGCCGCATCTCCGGCCCGCCCAGGACGACAAGCCCATTTTCTGTCATAGAAGTAGGAGCACACCCCATCTATGATGATACCGGGTTTTGTCACACTTATCATCATAGAAGTGTCATAAGTATGACAAACATTTTTTTTCGCTCAGCCCAAAATGTCACGGATGTGTCTTTTTTTGTAGTGGAAGCCACTAGGACCACTGTATTCTCCTCATGCCCTGACACAATGCGAGATGCGGTGATTCCACTAGTGGTGCCCTTGAAGGCGGCGACCACACCTTTACAAACAAGGTTGGGGCTCTCTTCATAATCGAATTGGAGGCTCCCAATGACACCATGAAGCTTCACCATAATGGAATGTGGCTCCAAGGTGACCTCAACCGTCTAGGATGCTCAAACACCCAAGAGTAACAAGATCCGCAAGGGATTAGTGGCAGAATCAAATCTCTCTTGGTGGAAGAGTAGATCTAGGCCTTCTCAACCAATCCCTAAAGAATCAACAAGATTGATTGGCTAGGGAGAGAGAACGCGCGAAAATGAGCTTGTGAGCAACAATGGAGCTTGGGGGAGGAAGAGGTAAGTCAAATTGGGGAAGATGACTCCCTTATATAGTGGGAAAAGAAATCCAACCGTTATGCACCCACAGCGCATGCACAAGCGGTAGTATCGCTCGGAGGAGCAGTACTTCCGCTGGCACGGAAGTTCTAGCCGCTACATACAACTGAGCATGTCAGGGAGGCGGTAGTTCTCCCAGAGTGGTAACACCGCTCCCACCTGCGGTACTTCCGCTTGATGTTGTTTAGAAGTCGCAAACTGCGATAGTAGAGGGAGGCAGGGCAGTAGTGCCGCTAGGGGCAGTACTACCATTGGGAACTTCCGCTCTACTTCCGCCCATGGGACAGACTAGTCCAGAACAAAGAAATTAAGCAGTACTTGAGGGAGTCCTGGATTAAGGGGTCCTCGGACAGTCGGACTATATACTTTGGCCGGACTGTTGGACTAGAAGATACAAGATTGAAGACTTCGTCCCGTGTCCGGATGGGACTCTCCTTTGCGTGGAAGGCAAGCTTGGATATTCGGATGTGTAGATTTCCTTCTCTATAACCGACTCTGTATAACCCTAGCCCCCTCCGGTGTCTATATAAACCGGGGGGTTTAGTCCATAGGACAACAACAATCATAATCATAGGCTAGCTTAGGGTTTAGCCTCTACGATCCCGTGGTAGATCAACTCTTGTAATACTCATATCATCAAGATCAATCAAGCAGGAAGTAGGGTATTACCTCTATCGATAGGGCCCGAACCTAGGTAAAACATCGTGTCCCCTGCCTCCTGTTACCATTAGCCCTAGACGCACAATTTGGGACCCCATACCCGAGATCCGCCGGTTTTGACACCGACATTGGTGCTTTCATTGAGAGTTCCACTGTGCCGTCCCGATAAGGCTTGATAGCTCGCCTCATTATCAAGGATAACATTACCTCCGGAGGATCCTTGGCCGTAGGCCAAACTCTCCGGCTGGGCGATCTCGTCATGACCGCCCATTCGGCCGTCGCGCCGACGATGACATCGCAGGTCATCAAAAACAACCTCCGCGTCAGCCCAGAATTCGCCGAGCAGATGGAAACAATGGAGCTCTCCTCCTTGAACGAGCTCTTGGATCGCATCGCCGCCCTGGGGGTCTCAACGGATTATGATCGGATCGGGCTTAAACCCGACCTAAGGGAGATTAACTCTCCGCCGGTCACCCATCAGATAGCTGTGGTGGAGGAACATAACGACAATTCTTCCTCTGTTTTGAGGACGAACTATATCCGGACTCCCGAGCTCTCTGAGCCGGACACCCGTTTACGGGAGAACGTGGCCCAGGCTCCGAACTTAGAATCGGACAGCGGGCCACAAATATTGGGTAATATCTTGGAGCCCAAGCTGCCAAGATCAGGAGCTCCTTCACCCCTGGGTTCCAGATTGGGTAAGGACGTGGACTTAATTTCACCCACCCACCCAGATGCAAGCGATCTTTCCCATATCAGACAAGAGCCCCGAGACAGTATACCACTTCTGGGCCAGATTCCTCCTTGTAATTAGCAAGGTTAAGGACTATCACGAGGAAGACGCAATCTCATTATTTTGCAAAAACTGCACGGACAGGGGAATTCTTAATGCCATAAGTCGTCGTGACATAGCACACTTTGCCGACCTGGCGGACATAGTACAGAAGTACTGCGCAATGGAAAGCGCCTGGAAGACCCACACAAAATTCTGGGATCCCCCGACCCTAACTAAACCCCTCGTCCGAACTAAAATGATGCGCTTTCGCAAGTCACCCAATAGAATTACAAAGAAGCCAAAGCCCTTTGCAGGGCGTGGAACCGTACTGGAGGAATGGCTCAATAGGCCGTGCAAAATTCATAGCACACCAGACACCATACCAACACATAGCCTCAGAGAATGTTGGATACTTCGGGAGGTGGCCAAGAGTGGCAAGGACCTTCTCACCAACAATACCGCAGTGCACCATCCCGCAGAAAATAACAATACAGTACTTACCGTCTTCGAGACTTTCGCCTCAAACAATAGGCGCAAGCAAGCACTCCGCAGCCTCGCCGAAGTCTGCCATGTCGTAGCAATAAACCCGTGGAACGATACGACCATAACCTTCAACGCCAACGACGAACCTCAATTCTGAACAGTCCGAGCACCAGCCGCTTTGGTCCTTAGTCCAATAGTGGACAGATTTTGGCTTACTAAAGTGCTGATGGACGGCGGGAGCGGATTAAACCTCATCTATGAGGAAACTCTTAACAAGATGGAAATAGATAAGAGCCGCATTGAGAAAAGTAGCACAACCTTTAGGGGAATCATCCCTAGTCGGGAGGCACAATGCACAGGGAAAATCACATTGGATGTGGTATTCAGCACACCTGAGAATTATAGGTTTGAAGAAATCACATTCCAAGTGACCCCATTTAGCAGTTGATACCACGCCCTTTTGGGTCGAGACGCATTCACAAGCTTCCAAGCTATACCCCATTACGGGTACATGAAGCTCAAGATGCCGGGGCCCAATGGGACCATCACTCTAGCCAGTGATCCAGACATAGCACGCCGTGCCGAAAATAAAACTGCTGCACTAGTCCTGGAGGCATCATCCGAAGCCCTCACAGCTGAAGAGTTAACTGCGCTGCGCTCCGCAGTGGACAGGGACGACGTGATACTTGACAAATGACCCAAGTCCAGCTCTTTCAAACCAGCAGACGAAATAGTCAAATTCCAGGTCCACCCAACGGACCCTACAAAAACAGCACCAATTGGGACACCACTGAACCCCACAATAGATGCCGCACTACAAGAGTTCTTGCGCGATGATGCCTACTACACAACCTTCTCCTTGTAGACGTTGTTGGGCCTGCAAGTGCACAGGTTTGTAGGACAGTAGCAAATTTCTCTCAAGTGGATGACCTAAGGTTTATCAATCCGTGGGAGGCGTAGGATGAAGAAGGTCTCTCTAAGGCAACCCTGCAACCAAATAACAAAGAGTCTCTTGTGTCCCCAACACACCCAATACAATGGTAAATTGTATAGGCGCACTAGTTCGCCGATGATATGGTGCTACAAGTGCAATATGGATGGTAGATAAACGTTTTTGTAATCTGAAATAATAAAAACAGCAAGGTAACTAATGATAAAAGTGAGCGTAAATGGTATTGCAATGATAGGAAACAAGGCATAGGGTTCATACTTTCACTAGTGCAAGTTCTCTCAACAATAATAACATAGATAGATCATATAACAATCCCTCAACATGCAACAAAGAGTCACAACAAAGCCACTAATAGCGGAGAACAAACGTAGAGATTATGGTAGGGTACGAAACCACCTCAAAGTTATTCTTTCAGATCAATCTATAAAAGAGCTCGTACTAGAATAACACCTTAAGACACAAATCAACCAAAACCCTAATGTCACCTAGATACTCCATTGTCACCTCAAGTATCCATTGGCATGATTATACGATATGCATCACACAATCTCAGATTCATCCAACCAACACAAAGTACTTCAAAGAGTGCCCCAAAGTTTCGACCGGAGAGTCAAGAAAACGTGTGCCAACCCCTATGCATAGGTTCATGGGCGGAACCCGCAAGTTGGTCACCAAAACATACATCAAGTGGCACATGATATCCCATTGTCACCACAGATAAACACGGCAAGACATACATCAAATGTTCTCAAATAATGACTCAATCCGATAAGATAACTTCAAGAGGGAAACTCAATTCATCACAAGAGAGTAGAGGGGGAGAAACATCATAAGATCAAACTATAATAGCAAAGATCACGATACATCAAGATCTTGCCATAGAAAGAACACGAGAGAGAGGGATCAAACACATAGCTACTGGTACATACCCTTAGCCCCGAGGGTGAACTACTTCCTACTCGTCATGGATATCGCCGGGATGATGAAGATGGCCACCGGTGATGGGTTCCCCCTCCGGCAGGGTGCCGGAACGGACTCCTGAGAGGTTTTTGGTGGCTACAGAGGCTTGCGGCGGCGGAACTCCTGATCTATCTTGATATTCGATGTTTTTAGGGTACGTAGGCTTATATAGGCGAAAGAAGTCGGTCGGGGGGTGCTCGAGGGGCCAACGAGACAGGGGGGCACGCCCAGTAGGGGGGCGCGCCCTCCTATCTCATGGTCTCCTCGAGGATCTTCTGACGTGGACTCCAAGTCTCCAGGATCATATTCTTCCAAAAAATCACGCTGCCGAAGGTTTCATTCCGTTTGGACTCCGTTTGATATTCCTTTTCCTCGAAATACTGAAACAAGCAATAAAACAGCAATATGGGCTGGGCCTCCGGTTTATAGGTTAGTCCCAAAAGTAATATAAAAGTGTATAATAATGCCCATAGTCATTCAAAACACATAGTAATATAGCATGAATGCTTCATAAATTATAGATACGTTGGAGACGTATCAGCATCCCCAAGCTTAATTCCTACTCGTCCTCGAGTAGGTAAATGATAAAAGAAAGAATTTATGAAGTGTGAATGCTAGAAGGTGCACAAGTTTGATCAATGATAATTTCAATCACCTTTTCTAGCATGATAATATGTCATAACAGTAGTTCATATCATAAAACTTCTCACGAAAAAGTAACAAGCAATTCACATGTTAAAGCATAGACCATAAACTTTCTTGAAAACTGGCAAACTTCATTCTCAGTCATCAAACAATTGCAATTCATCTTATTTTCAGGAATAACAAACTCCACATACTCAACTATCATATAGTCTTCTACAATTTCTAACACTCACGCAATACTAATGGTTATGGAGTTTTAATCGGACACTGAGAAAGATAGGGGCTTATAGTGTTGCCTCCCAACGTATTCACCTTTGGGTGATGTCAACAATAATAGTTCATGCTAACTTACATCCAATTGGATATATATATCAGGATCACCCCAACACAAAGTGCTTGCCAAAGGATAAAATGAAAAAGGGAAAGGTGAAGATCACCTTGACTCTTGCATAAAAGTAAAAGACATAAAGTAAAAGATAGGCCCTTCGCAGAGGGAAGCAGAGGTTGTCATGCGCTTTTAGGGTTGGATGCACAAAATCTTAATGCGAATGAATGTCACTTTATATTGCCACTTGTATATGGACCTTTATTATGTAGTCCGTCGCTTTTATTGCTTCCATAACAAGAGATCATATAAAGCTATTTTCTTCACACCAAAAGATCATACATATTTAGAGAGCAATTTTTATTGCTTGCACCGATGACAACTTACATGAAGGATCTTACTCAATCTATAGGTAGGTATGGTGGACTCTCATGGCAAAACTGGGTTTAAGGATATTTGGAAGCACAAGTAGTATCTCTACTTGGTGCAAGGAATTTTGGCTAGCATGAGGGGGAAAGGCAAGCTCAACATGTTTGAATGATCCATGACAATATACTTTAACTGAGATGTCGAAAAACATAAACCATTACGTTGTCTTACTTGTCCAACATCAACTCTTTAGCATGTCATACTTAATGAGTGATCCCAATTATAAAAGATGTCTAGGATAATGTATTTATCTGTGAAATCTCTCTTCCTTCAATATTCTTTCATGAATTGTTCAAATGACCAATACAACGCTTGCTAACCTTCAATAAATTTACAGCCTCTACTTCTTAGATGTGAAGTCATAACTCCCCATGGGATAAGAAAATGAGACATATATAATTTCATATTTATTACAATCAACTCATTCAACCATTTACTCATAGGATATAAGTGAAGCACACGAGTAAATGACAAACTACTCCAAAAAGATATAAGTGAAGATCAATGAGTAGCTAAATAATTATGTAACCATGCGAAGACTCTCTCCCATTAAAGAATTTCAGATCTTGGTATTGTATTCAAACAGCAAGCAAAACAAAATAAAATGACATTGCAAGGATAGCACAACTCATGTGAAGAAGCAAAAACTTAGGATCAACCGATACTAACCGATAATTGTTGAAGAAGAAAGGTGGATGCCTACTGGGGCATCCCCAAGCTTAGATGCTTGAAACTTCTTGAAATATTATCTTGGGGTGCCTTGGGCATCCCCAAGCTTGAACTTTTGTGTCTCCTTAATTCCTCTCATATCATGGTTTCTCTTTTTATCAAAAGCTTCATCCACACCAAATTTAACAAGAACTCATGAGATAGGTTAGTATAAACCAATGCAAAACCTTATCATTTTCTACTGTAACAAATCACTAAAATTATTATTCCACATTGCATACTAAATGCCTCTGCATATTTAATACTCCTATCCTCAAATAGAAACATTAAACAAGCAAACATATGGAAACATAACAACAATCTGTCAAAATAGTACATTATGTAAAGAATGCAAGATTCATCATACTTCCCTAACTCCAAAAATTATGAAATAAACACTGTAATAAATTTATCAGAGCTCATCATGCAAAAAGTTTCAACATTATACCATTCTCTGACTTTTCTAGGGAATTTTTGCAACAGCGGTAAACTTTCTGTTTTCAAACAGCAACATGTATACTAGCAAAATAAGCATGGTAAAGGCTATCCTTGATATTTTATTGAAACTAAAGATGCAAAACACTGTTCTAAATAACAACAAGCAAATACTAACAAGAGAAAATGATGCTCCAAGGAAAACACATATCATGTGGTGAATAAAAATATAGCTCCAAGTAAAGTTACCGATGAACGAAGACGAAAGAGGGGATGCCATCTGGGGCATCCCCAAGCTTAGGCTCTTGGTTGTCCTTGAATATCTTGGGGTGCCATGGGCATCCCCAAGCTTAGGCTCTGGCCACTCCTTATTCCATAGTCCATCGAATCTTTTCCCAAAACTTGAAAACTCCACAACACAAAACTCAACAGAAAACTCGTAAGCTCCGTTAGTATAAGAAAATAAAACCACCACTTAGGTACTGTAATGTACTCATTATAAATTCATATTGGTGTAATATCTACTGTACTCCAACTTATCTATGGTTCATACCCTCCAATACTACTCATAGATTCATCAAAATAAGCAAACAACACATAGAAAATAGAATCTGTCAAAAACAGAATAGTCTGTAGTAATCTGAATCAAACGTATACTTATGGAACTCCAAAAATTCTACCGAATTAGGAAGTCCAACTAAATTTATGTACCAATCCATAGAAAAAAGAATCAGATCACAAGCACGTTTATGTGAATTAACAAAACTAATTTACTGGGTGCAAAAGTTTCTGATTTTCAGCAGGATCAACACAACTATCACCGTAAGCTATCCTAAAGGTCTTACTTGGCACTTTATTGAAACAAAAGCTATAAAACATGATTAATAAAGTAGCATAATCATGCGGACACAAAAAAACAGTAAGGATAAATATTGGATTGTCTCCCAACAAGCGCTTTTCTTTAATGCCTTTCTAGCTAGGCATGATGATGACATTGATGCTCACATAAAAGATAAGGATTGAAACATAACGGGAGCATCATGAAGCATATGACTAGCACATTTAAGCCGAACCCACTTCCTATGCATAGGTATTTTGTGAGCAAACAACTTATGGGAACAATAATCAACTAGCATAGGAAGGTAAAACAAGCATAAGTTCAAAACTTGAAGCACATAGAGAGGAAACTTGACATTATTGCAATTCCTACAAGCATATGTTCCTCCCTCATAATAATTTTCAGTAGCATCATGAATGCATTCAACAATATAACCAGCACCTAAAGCATTCTTTTCATGATCTACAAGCATAGAAAATTTACTACTCTCCACATAAGCAAAATTGTTCTCATGAATAGTAGGAGTATCATAAAAGACTTGAATACTAAAAATTGTTTCCACATTAAAATAGTAGTGTTCAGAAAAAGGGTAATCATAATCATGACAAGATTTGTAAATATAATCATCACTACTTTTTATAGCATAAGTTTCATCACAATAATCATCATAAGTAGCAACTTCGTTCTCGTCATAATCGATTGAAACCTCTCCCAAGATAGTGGAATCCTCACTAAATAAAGTTGACAGTCTTCCAAATCCACTTTCGCATTCATCACAAAAAGATTCAACATCCTCCAAAATAGTGGGATAACTACTTCCTAAAGTTGACACTCTTCCAAACCCACTTTCATCAATATAATCATTGTAAGTAGGAGGCATGCTATCATCATAACAACTTTGCATATCAAAACTTGGGATGCTAAAAATATCATCTTCACTAAACATAGCATCCCCAAGCTTGGGACAAACATTAATTTCAGCAAATATATTATCAAATATTTCATTCTCATAAAACATAGCTTCCCCAAGCTTGGGCCTTTTCATATCATAAGCATAATCACTCTCATCATTAATAGTATGGATAGCACCAATAGTATAGCAATTATCATCATCACAATGAGTAGTAGGAGCAACATCATTTTGGAGGGATACCTTTTTACCTTTGTTGCCCCTTCTTTTCCTTTTCTTTTTCACATTATGTGTGGGTTCAACCTTTCTCTTTGACGAGGTTGGTTGAATAGAAAGCTCCTCCTCGTTACCTAATTCATCACAAGAACTAATAGGAGGATATTGGGAAGTCTCTTCCCTTTCATTAGTTTTCTCATCGTCTTCTATTTGCTTTCTTTTCTTTAGGTAATTGGCAATATAAGGATTTTCAGTGCAATTCTCTGCACAAAACATATAAATCTTTTCTAGATCAATATCAAGGAAATGCTCAAGATTAAATTCTGGAATAGGCTTAGTTAAATGTTTCAACTCTTCATAACCCAAAAGCAAACTAAGTTCATTATAATGTGCAAGGGAAATCAAATCATCACAATTTTTGGACACGATTCGGTCATGAAACAATTTGCATTGGAGATGTAAATGACCACGTTCATTGCAAAGTTCACAAGTACGGCAAAGGAATTTTAAATTTTCAGCACTCACATCTAGCCTATCTTGCAACCATTTAGTTTCTAAATGCTTATGCCTCTTGCAATAAATATCTTCTCTATTTGGTGTGTTCATGCAAACATGCACTCCACAAAAGTTGACATGCTCATAAGAGATATTTTCATCATGACTAGAGCAATCATCATTAATACTATGGATATTCAAGGAGTTTATACTAACAACATTGCAATCATGCTCATCATTCAAAGATTTAGTACCAAGCATTTTAATGCAATCTTCTTCTAGCACTTGAGCACAATTTTCCTTTCCATCAAACTCACGAAAGATATTAAAAAGACGAAGTGTATGAGACAAACTTAACTCCATTTTTTTGTAGTTTTATTTTATAAACTAAACTAGTGATAAAACAAGAAACAAAAAGATTCGATTGCAAGATCTAAAGATATACCTTCAAGCACTCACCTCCCCGGTAACGGCGCCAGAAAAGAGGTTGATGCCTACTACACAACCTTCTCCTTGTAGACGTTGTTGGGCCTGCAAGTGCACAGGTTTGTAGGACAGTAGCAAATTTTCCTCAAGTGGATGACCTAAGGTTTATCAATCCGTGGGAGGCGTAGGATGAAGATGGTCTCTCTCAAGCAACCCTGCAACCAAATAACAAAGAGTCTCTTGTGTCCCCAACACACCCAATACAATGGTAAATTGTATAGGTGCACTAGTTCGACGAAGAGATGGTGATACAAGTGCAATATGGATGGTAGATAAAGATTTTTGTAATCTGAAATAATAAAAACAGCAATGTAACTAATGATAAAAGTGAGCGTAAACGGTATTGCAATGATAGGAAACAAGGCATAGGGTTCATACTTTCACTAGTGCAAGTTCTCTCAACAATAATAACATAGATAGATCATATAACAATTCCTCAACATGCAACAAAGAGTCACTCCAAAGCCACTAATAGCGGAGAACAAACGTAGAGAGTATGGTAGGCTACGAAACCACCTCAAAGTTATTCTTTCGGATCAATCTATAAAAGAGTTCGTACTAGAATAACACCTTAAGACACAAATCAACCAAAACCCTAATGTCACCTAGATACTCCATTGTCACCTCAAGTATCCATGGGCATGATTATACGATATGCATCACACACTCTCAGATTCATCCAACCAACACAAAGTACATCAAAGAGTGCCCCAAAGTTTCTACTAGAGAGTCAAGAAAACGTCCGCCAACCCCTATGCATAGGTTCATGGGTGGAACCCGCAAGTTGGTCACCAAAACATACATCAAGTGGCACGTGATATCCCATTGTCACCACAGATAAACACGGCAGGACATACATCAAGTGTTCTCAAATAAAGACTCAATCCGATAAGATAACTTCAAGAGGGAAACTCAATTCATCACAAGAGAGTAGAGGGGGAGAAACATCATAAGATCAAACTATAACAGCAAAGCTCGCAATACATCAAGATCGTGCCATAGAGAGAACACGAGAGAGAGAGAGAGATCAAACACATAGCTACTGGTACATACCCTTAGCCCCGAGGGTGAACTACTCCCTCCTCATCATGGATAGCGCCAGGATGATGAAGATGGCCACCGGTGATGGGTTCCCCCTCTGGCAGGGTGCCGGAACGGACTCCCGAGAGGTTTTTGGTGGCTACAGAGGCTTGCGGTGGCAGAACTCCCGATCTATCTTGATATTCGATGTTTTTAGGATACGTAGGCTTATATAGGTGAAAGAAGTCGGTCAGGGGGGTGCTCGAGGGGCCCACGAGACAGGGAGGCGCGCCTAGTAGGGGGGCGCCCTCCTATCTCGTGGTCTCCTCGAGGATCTTTTGACGTGGACTCCAAGTCTCCAGGATCATATTCTTCCAAAAAATCACGCTGCCGAAGGTTTCATTCCGTTTGGACTCCGTTTGATATTCCTTTTCCTCGAAATACTGAAACAGGCAATAAAACAGCAATATGGGCTAGGCCTCCGGTTAATAGGTTAGTCCCAAAAGTAATATAAAAGTGTATAATAAAGCCCATAATCATTAAAAACACATAGTAATATAGCATGAATGCTTCATAAATTATAGATACGTTGGAGACGTATCACCCGAGAATTGGGACATTTTCGCCTGGCATCCTTTAGACATGCCAGGTATCCCACGCAGGCTGGCCAAACATAGCCTAAATATACTAAAGGGATACAAGCCGGTCAAACAGACTCTTCAGCGCTTTTCAGAACCCAAGCGACAAGCCATGGGAGAGGAGCTAGCCAAGCTACTTGAAGCCGGATTCATCAGAGAGATAAAACATCCGGACTGGCTAGCAAACCTGGTGTGGTACCAAAGAAGGACAAATCCTGGCGCCTATGCGTCGATTTCAAAGACCTCAATAAGGCGTTCCCTAAGGATCCCTTCCCCCTCCCCCGCATCGATCAAATTATCGACGCTACCGCAGGACACGATTCATTGTGTTTCGTCGACGCATACTCCGGATACCATCAAATCAAGATGGCGGAGTCCGATCAAGCCGGAACGACATTTATCACCCCATACGGTCCCTTCTTTTTCAACACCATGCCTTTCGGGCTCAAAAATGCCGGTGCAACCTATCAACGCATGATTCAGACATGCCTGGAAACACAAATCGGCAAAACAGTGGAGGCTTACGTAGACAATGTGGTCATTAAAACCAGACACGTCGAATCATTAATAGACAACTTGAGGCTTATGTTCGACAATCTTCGAACATACGACATCAAGCTCAACCCGGAAAAATGCGTTTTCGGCGTACTAGCCGGAAAACTCTTGGGCTTTATTGTCTCCAATAGAGGAATCGAAGCAAATCCGGCTAAAATCCGAGCTCTGTCACAGTTGGCTACCCGAACAGACCTCAAGAAAATCCAGAAATTAACTAGATGCGTGGACACCCTAATCTGCTTTATCTCCCGATTAGGAGAAAAGGCGTTACCTCTTTATCGCCTTCTTCGACGCACCGAACACTTCGAGTGGACGGATGCGGCTACGGCGGGGCTGGAGGAAATAAAAGCCCTCTTGGCCACCAATCCAATTCTGGCAGCGCGAAATGTCGGCGAACCCATGTTGTTATACATAGCTGCAACACACCAGGTTGTAAGCACAGTGCTCATCGTCGAACGAGAGACAGATGGACATAAATTCCCATTACAAAAGCTGGTATACTACGTATCCACTGTCCTCACTCCATGCAAGTCACGGTACGCACATTATCAAAATATAGCATACGCGGTCTTCATGGCATCCCGAAAACTACAACACTACGTTCAAGAGTGTCCAATCACGATGGCCTCCGAAGTACCACTCAGTGACATAATAAATAACCGTGATGCCACGGGCCGGATTGCAAAATGGGCTATCGAGCTCCTCCCGTTCGACATAAAATACAAGCCTCGGCGGGCCATTAAGTTGCAAGTACTGGCTGACTTCGTCGCCGAATGGACAGAAGCCGAACTCCCTAAAGAGTACAACGCGTACTCCAATTGGATCATGCACTTTGATGGCTCTAAGATGCTAGCTGGTCTAGGGGCTAGCGTCGTCCTGACGCTCCCACCGGAGATACAGTCCAATACGTACTCCAAATACTTTACACGGACTCCAACAATGTAGCAGAGTATGAGGCTCTGTTGCACGGTCTTCGGATGGCAGTCTCCATGGGCATTCAACGTCTTGAAGTACACGGGGATTCAAATCTCGCAATATCTCAAATAAATAGAGACTTTGATGCCAAATACCCGAAAATGGCGTCTTACCGTAATGCCGTTCTCAAAATGTCAGCTCGATTCAAGGGGCTCGAATTCCACCATGTGGTTCGAGAAAACTATCAAGCGGTGGATATCCTTGCCCGCATCGGCGCTAAACGTGACCCCATCCCACCAATTTTTTTTTTGGAAAGGCTGTTCAAGCCATCCATGGTATGGGAAGGGGAGTCCGGCAATACTAATCCGGATCCACATACAACCCCAGATCTTGAACAGTCCGACATAATTGGAGGCTCCGCCACCAAAATCACACCTTCGGCCCACGTGATCATGGCGGTCATCGCCCTGTGGACGGAACCCTTACTAGCTTACTTAAATAGACAGGAACTCCCGGAGGACCAAAATGAGGCACGCTGCATTGTGCAGCGCTCTAAAGCCTACAAAGTCCACGAGGGAGAGCTTTATAAGAAAAGCGCAACCTGAGTGCTCCAGAGATGCATCTCCGAAGAGGAAGGGCGGCAGATCTTGGCTGAAATTCATGCCGGACTCGGCGGCCACCATGCCGCAGCTCGGGCGCTCATAAGCAAGGCCTTCCGTACAGGTTTCTACTGGCCGATAGCCCGGGCATACGCACAAGACCTTGTCCAACATTGCGTCGGTTGCCAGCTTTTTGCAAATCAAAGCCATATGCCGCCCACCGCCCTCCAAACAATCTCCATAACTAGCCCTTTGCGGTCTGGGGGCTCGATATGGTTGGACCCCTTAAAGGAGGAAGCCATAAGAAGAAATACTTGTTGGTCATGGTCGATAAATTCACCAAATGGATAGAAGCCAAACCAGTTAAAACGACCGAATCTGGACCAATGATAGACTTTATATCTGGGGTCGTACACCGCTATGGTGTCCCCCACAACATCATCACCGATAACGGCTCAAACTTCACAGCCGATGAGGTGAAAACCTGGTGCAGCAAAATGGGCATAAAACTTGATTACGCCTCTATCTATCACCCCCAAACAAACGGTCAAGTCGAATGAGCGAACGGTGTTATTATGAGCGGCATCAAACCCAAACTAGTGCGATCCTTGAAGGAATCAGATATGCACTGGGTCGAGGAGTTTGACACCGTATTATGGGGGCTGCGAACCACGCCGAGTCGCACAACCGGATACACACCATTTTTTGTGGTATACGGCACAGAGGCAGTGCTACCCTGCGATAGCATCCACAATTCACCTAGAGTGCGCATGTACGAAGAGAGAGAAGCCGGCTAGATCGGCAGGACAGCTTAGATGCCCTGGAGGAGGAGCGTGACATCGCGAAGGCCCATTCTGCATTCTATCAACAGCAGGCTCGAAGGTATCAAAGCAGAGAAGTGCGGGCCAAAACTTATAACATTGGTGAACTCATTCTATGCTTACCAGAGAAGAAAAAGGACAAGCTTAAGCCCAAATGGGAGGGCCCCTTCATCATTGACAAAGTTCTCACTGGAGGTGCGTACCGTCTACGTGATGCATCAAACAATCGACTCGAGCCGAACCCATGGAACGCGGCCAGACTCCGAAGATTCTATGCCTAGTGCCGAACTCCGTGTTTGTCTCCTTACCTCTATCTTCATTTTTAAATTATATCCCCTCTCTCTCCCTCTCACATTTATAGCCTTAAAGGCTCTAAGTATGCTTTGACCGCACACTCTGGCCGCGCTATGCGCACTCATCATACCTGGGGGCTTCTTACACAAAAGCTTATTTGTCTTCTAGGCTTTATGCCCACCACATATGCGTCACCTCTACGTATGTGCCTTTTTTCACCACTATATGCATCGATATGACTTAAGTTTTGGCCAAGATGGGTTGCCTGGCTCTTGTGTTTATGCCCTACATTCCCGTTAATTCGGCTAGGGCATAAGGGGAGCACCTCTGCGATTGTTACTGCCGGGTCAGCCGGATGTGTACCTCAAACTGGGTGAAGCCGAAAGCTAGCGTTCTTAAGGGAATATTCGGTCGGTGAACAAAAGATGTATTTTACCTATTACAACACATGCCCCCAGATGTTTATATCCTATGTCAATTTTCGCAGTTCGGACATGCACATCAATGCATGCACACCCAGGGAAAGTAACCCTTAACGGAACTATTCTCCCTGGAAGATGTTTCTTACTACCCATGTAATATAACATAACTAGTTGGGTACTTGTCTGTTCAAGCACTTATGACCCCTACGCCTGGTTTCCACGCGTGCCCCGGTTTTCATGTAACCGAGCGGGTATTCGGATACACTCCAGACTGTCGGGTCCAGAGGTCGAAACGAAAAGGTCGGCCAAGACAAATGATTTACAATCCGGCTAGGGACAAAATATGTCCTTCGAAGTACAATGTCACTTCGACTGACTAAATTCTTCTTACCATCCAACAGGCTATCTAGCCTACCGTCCTGTTGGGAATACTTAGCGGCTAATGCTACTTGGTCATACACAAGATGTACAGGGATCTCCTTCCCATCTGACCCTATAGGTCCGACCTCGGCCATGTGGTTCGGGTCAGCCTTGGAGTATCGTGTCTTCACCATGGCCCAGGCTTCCCTTGCTCCCTGTTGGCAGGCTGATATCTTCCACAATTGGAAGCACTGCCGCGCTCCCTTGAGCATCTCCATAAGCTCCCCCATGCCTCCGGGCAGGGAGGCGGATGGCCACAAGGCTTGGGCAATGTCCCGCATCACCTGCCGAACTTGTTCATGCAGTTGTGAGAGCTCTGGTAGAAGATCGCCTGCAGATCCGGGCATCTCTTCTTTAGGACGACCGATCAGCATGCCTACAGACAAAATTCTGTTAGCACGCTTCTTCGCCAAACTTTATAATGGTTCATCAGAGCACTTATTGAATATGCCGCGTCGAAGCATCTTATTCTCCTTTACGAAGTCAGCAAGCTGGGCCCGAACATCCTTTAATTCGACGTCCAGCCGGACGTTCGTGTCCTGGAGAATATTTTTCTCCTTTATAACCTTGGTAAGCACACGCTGGCCAGCCTTCAGCTGTCGCCGAACATGTTGCTCATCCTCCGGTACGATCTCCGGATTGCCTCCAGGATTGTCTGCAAGTTCCCTTGTTAGAATCACATTCTTGCCGAATACTTAACTGGTATATACCATGAAATTATGCAAATATTACCAGATGTGGCCTTCGTAGACTCCTCCATCATGGCGGTTGCAGCCCAACTACGAGGATCCTTAAATTAGTTCTTTGGATAGCTGGGTATTCTTCTCTGTCAGAACCTATGCACACGAGGTTCCTTAAATCGGTTGTGCCAACTGTTTCAAGTCTCAGGGGCTACTGATATATACACTCATCAAATTTACTTACCCGTATATCCTTCACGTACTGGTCCGTGGCCCTGGCTAGGCCACCTTGAGCGGCCCGAATGTACGCGTCCCCTAAGTTGAAGGCGTCGAATGCCTCTTTAGAGAAATTAGGGTTGCGTAGTGCGGCCCGTCGGTGCCTATGATTTATGGCGCTCTCCACTTCGTAGTTGGTAGCGGAAAATCTATCCGCATCCTCTGTAGGAGGATCGTCCGTGTTGACCTCCGCCCTTGAGTCCGGCCTCGGAGTCCGGCTGGTGGAACCGTGACCGGCAGGCTCTTCGGATGCAGCCAGACAAGCACTCTTTCTGTCAGAAGGCAGAAGACATCGTTATATTTTAACAATGTTAACTATGTGGCAGGTTTTTAAACATACCTTTGCAACGGTGTCTCGGTCCTGACCGCCTTTCTTTTAAGCCTACCTGGCTTCAGTGCCCCTTGTTGGCGAGTCACCACGGGTTCAACTTGGCGCCCTGATGGTCTTCCCTGTAAGACGTAATTCATGTGCGGTGGGTGAAGTGTAAAGAGGGGATCCTTTTCGGAAGTTGGGACTATGGCTTTGCTTACCTGGTATACTGGGAGTAAGCCAGATTAATCGGCTATAATGGCCACCATCACACCATCGCAGCTCAACTGGTAAAATGTCCTATCGACAAGCTCCACAAACGTGTCCGGATCTTCTTCGAGTCCGGGGTTGAGAGCCCGGTTAGGGTCCTCTAGCTGTGGAGGTGGGCTGTGAACATCCTTCATAGCCCTTCACAGTTCTTGCTATGGATTGACGAATTAAAACATCTATGCTAAAAATGTGGGAAAGATTGGAATAAAAAATAGTGACTCACCCAGCTTGGGGGTTGTACATAGAGAATCCATCCCGTGGATTGATATGGATGAACTCCTCCTCTTCCCCTTTGAACAAATCGGACAGTATCTTCGCCAGAGCGGCGGGAGAATCCGGTCCTTTACGGCCGCAGCGGGTGGCATCATATTCTCCATTGAAGTGCCACATGGGCTTTCCTCGATATTGAAGTGGCTGCACTCCGTACATTATGCATATGGACATAACTTCAATTATTTGTCAGCCTTGATTTGGCCATTGTATTTACCTTGTCCATCAGGAAAAGGATCTCTCTGTTATCTTCCTCCTGGGGGCTCCTGGGGCGCCAGCTGTGGCATTTCTTCAATGGGGCATCTACAAACTCGGGAAGGCCCTTCCGAACAGGGTCCGGAAGAGGGACGTCCTCCACGTAGAACCATTCTGAGGGCCAGTCCTCGAATGTTTTCTTCGGGGTGTCAGATAGATATCCGGTCCCGGCGATGCGCCATATTTCGGATCCGCCCACTTGAAATACCGACCACTTCTGGGTACGGGCTACTAGGCAGAATAGCCTCTTCCACAACTCGAAATGAGCTTCGCAGCCCAGAAAAAGCTCGCAGAAGGCGACGTAGCCTGCGATATGCAGTATGGAGGCTGGGGTAAAGCTGTTCAGCTGGAGGCCGTAAAACTCCAGGAGCCCGCGGAGGAAAGGATGGATTGGAAATGCGAGCCCCCTCAGCAAGTAGGGGACAAAGCACACCCGCTCTCCCTTGGATGGGTTTGTAAAGCTCTCCACTTGCTCCCCGCCATTATAAGTGGCTAGTCCAGCTCGGACGGGGACCATGTATGCAGGTGGGAGAAACCCTTTGGTCTGCAACTCTACTAGTCGGCTGTGGGGAATAGAACATCTCTCCCAATAACTTGGCTTATTGCTACAGGAACGAGAGGAACCGCGGCGACCGGCCATGGTGGTATGGATTTGTCCTGGCATGCTCTGATGAACACTCGCTGGGAGGAGATGGTGTGATTTGGATCTGAGAATCCCCATCTCTTTTATAGATGATTTACCTGCATGGTTGGGGTGGCAAATGTAAAAATGCCCCGACTTCTCACATTCGCTCGACACGTGGAAACAACCATTATTAAAGCGCAAAAGCCGAGGAGCGCGACATTGATGAGGAGCCAGACACTGCTCATTACAACAATGCTCTAGAGGATTTGGAGAAGAACCCTCCTTGCAAAGCCGAAGACAATCTGCGCGCCGGATTCATCGTCATTGAAGCCTAGTTCGGGGGCTACTGAGGGAGTCCTGGATTAAGGGGTCCTCGGACAGCCGGACTATATACTTTGGTCGGACTGTTGGACTATGAAGATACAAGATTGAAGACTTCGTCCCGTGTCCGGATGGGACTCTACTTTCCATGGAAGGCAAGCTTGGATATTCGGATGTGTAGATTTCCTTCTCTGTAACCGACTTTGTGTAACCCTAGCCTCCTCCGGTGTCTATATAAACCGGGGGGTTTAGTCCCTAGGACAACAACAATCATAATCATAGGCTAGCTTCTAGGGTTTAGCCTCTACGATCTCGTGGTAGATCAACTCTTGTAATACTCATATCATCAAGATCAATCAAGCAGGAAGTAGGGTATTACCTCCATCGAGAGGGCCTGAACCTGGGTAAAACATTGTGTCCCCTGCCTCCTGTTACCATTAGCCCTAGACGCACAATTCGGGACCCCCTACCCGAGATCCGCCGGTTTTGACACCGACGGTACTCCCGTAGCACAAGCCAACGGTAGTTCCGCTGGAGCGATACTGCCGTGGCGAGCGGTGGTACTTTCGCTTAGCCTGAGAGAGCTTAGTAAGCCCACGGTAGTACAGAGACAGTTAGGCTCCGTAGTACTGCAGGAGCTATACTACCGCACATAACTGCCGCTCTAGTGCTCTACTACCGCCTGTTTACAGAACCCTCAAGATAGGCGGAAGTAGGAGCAGCACTGCGCGGCTGCAGTACCGCTAGAGCGGTACTACTACGCGGCAGAGCGGTGCTATCACTTAGGCTGTCCTAACAAGGTCCAAGCACAAAGTGGGGACAAGCTCATGAGAGGGAAAGAAAGAGGGTGCAAGGAGATAGTGTACGTGTTGATTCCACCCAAACCTTTCTGAAGCGGACCCCCTCTTAATAGTACGATGATCCTACGACTCAAGTCCACCGAAAATGAAACGTAAGAAAAACACAGTCTTCATAAATATCCTGAGGGGTTCAAATCGTCTTTATGCCATATGAAAGATTATCTGAAATGCTCAATGCACACGATTAGTCCACAAAAGCATTGTCATCAATCACCAAAACCACTGAGGGAGAAATATGCCCTAACAATATCCCCCTTTTGGTGGATTGATGACAACACATGATTTGCACAAGGATGTGATAAGATAACATATTAACACGCAATCCCAAGATCTAAAAAAATAGACGGGCTCCCCCTAGATGTGTGCATTAATTGGGTATGCCTTTGTGTCAGATTTTGGGTTCCGGCAGACCCTTGAGGTTCGAACACTGGGGTGTGCGGGGAGATTTCGCCCTCTACCTACCTGCTCCTCGCCGAATCGCTAGGATCTAAACTACGAAAGGAACAACACAAGAGACATAGAGTTTATACTGGTTCAGGCCACCATTGTGGTGTAATACCCTACTCCAGTGTGTGGTGTGGTGGATTGCCTCTTGGGCTGATGATGAACAATACAAGGAAGAACAGCCTCGCGAGGGTCTGTTCTTGGCTGGTGCGATGAACTGCTAGGAGGAGTTCAGTCGCTCTCTCTACTCTTTCTCTCTTGATTCAGGTGAGGGTCTATCCAGCTGCCTCTACCCTGGGGTGGCTAGTCCTATTTATAGGCAAAGGCCCTGGGCCTCTTCCCATATATTGAGCGGGAAGGGCGCCAACAATTGGCCATTTTGAAGGGGAACATCGAGTACACTTATCCTGACTAAAGTTGGTCCTCACCTGTCAAAGACTCTGGCGGTGACGCTTGCTTGGGCTCCACAATGACTTCCTTCTTGCCATTGGGCTGGTCTTGGTCTTGTTGCACCGAAATGGATGCCTTTGCTTGATGCTCTCGCCTGCGCTTGCTCCCTTTGCACCAAAGAGGAAAGGAGGACACTGCGCGGGCTGGTGCCCGACTGGCGCCCTTGGTCGTCATGGCTTGCGTCATGGGCACCTCGCGAGGTACCCCGCCTTGAACTCTCCGCCTCCTCGTGAGCCAGCCTGATGAGGCTGTGCCTGAGGAAGCTCCTTGTCGCCCGCCCCGCGAGGCTTGGCCCCTCGCGAGGGTCTTGAGCTTCTGTTGATGAAGATGGGCCGTGCTGGGCCCCCTTTTGAGCCACGCCGCAAGCCGCAGGCAGGAAAGTCTGGGGACCCCCGTTCCCAGAATGCCGACAGTAGCCCCGGGCCCAAGGCGCGCCCGGACTTGGCCGAGCAGAGAGGCGAAAGGGCAAGTGCAAAGCGCCGCGGGCCCTAACAGCCTGCGGCCTTGGGCGCTGCGTGGCGGTTGATTGGACGTGGGCGTCTCCGCTTCCCCATGACGCCTTGGCAACTGCACGAATTGACAAGTCCCTGCATGCAAAGCGAGTCATGATTACCTGCGATCGTGGAGGTCGGCGGTTGGCCTCCTCTGGCTTTAAGTAAGGCACGTCATGTGCCATTCCAGTTTATCCCCTCTTGCTTCTCCTTCTTCTTCATGGCTCTGCCAAGGAAGTTCTCGGCCGCAGAGAAAGGGAAGGCTCGCTAGGTCGAGTCTGCCTCTCCCCCGCCCAAGCGCGGTTGAGGCCGCACTCGCAAACACCCTGTGGCCTCCGCGGCGGCTCCCCGCGGTCGCGGAGGTGACTTCCCGCCCGGTGACGGGCGGCTGGCCGCGGCCGGGGGGCGTGCTTCGGCTGTGCGACCCCCTAGGTCGCGCTTCCACTCTGCGGAGGTGCTGCCGGAGTTCGTTGTGTGGGCGGCGGAGCCGACTAGCGCCCGGCTTTAGCTCCCTTGCTTCCTCCTAGGTGAGCTCCCGGCTGGTGCCCCGGGCGGCCTCTGGCTCCAGGCGGATGGCTGCTATAGCCGGGCCTCGTGGGCTTCGCTAGAGGTCTCTGCAGCCGGGAGCCTGGCCTTGACCCGCGGCTGTCAAACGTTTGCCCGCGCGCGTGGCCTGAGCCGTCGGTGCACCCTGCACTTCAAGTTTGATGGCGACGCCACCCTCTACATGAGGGTGTTTGGGGAAGATGGTCGCCGCGCAGGCTGCTGCCCTGAAGACGACGACCGCGGTCGGGGACCCAGCCCCGGCGAGGACGGAGAGGACAGCGTGCGCGTGGTTGGCGGCGCCCAGGGTTCCTCAAGCTTCACTGGCTCTTCTTTGGGCAGCGACTCTTCTAGCAGCGGCCGTGGTCAGCCTCCACGTCGTCGTGCCTGCTTGGAGGGTGGTAGCGGGTCTGCCCGCCGTCACGCCTCGGTGAAGCACGAGAGGGAGTCAGCCTGAGCTCCGGAGGCGGGTCGAGTCTTCCCTGAGGGCCGGCGTAGGGCGAGCTTCGCCTGATTTGTCCTTTCTTTTCCTTTTTCCTGCGCAAAAAGACAGTAGTGTGGGGCCCCATGGGGGCGTGTTTGGGTTACCGTTGTTAATCATCGTACTGTTTCTGTTATTTTGGTATTGTTCCTTCTGGCCGCACGCCTGAGCGTAGGTAATCCCCAGCCTCGGCCGTGGGGGCGACTGACCCAGGTCCTGTATTCGTGTCGCGGTGCCCGCAAGGCACGGACTGGAGGGGTGCTCCTGTAGTGGACCCGGGTTGTGAAACCTTGAACGTTAAGGACAGAAACACTCGCGAGGGCGCTCAGCCTGCCCCCTCGCGAGACCTTGCGCAAGAGAAAAGGAGGGCGAAAAGGTCGAAGAGCCATAAGTCAAAAGACGACAATAGTTTCAATAAAACTTCAAATGAGAATGAACTAGCCAACTGCAAAGAGCAAATGAAAAAGCCGCGTCCGGCACCTAGTCTAGTCTTCGATGTCTTCTCACCAGCGCGGAGCTAAGTGCTGCCACTGGGCGTGGGAGGGAGCCCCAGGGCCTGAGGCCGGCGCTTCTGAGACTCCGGGGCATGTACAGCCCCAACTCATTATTATGTGAGAGTGTCACGAGCGGCGAGCTTCACAGGCGTTGGCCTTCTTCACATGATCCGGGCCTTTCTTCGGGGAAGCAAGCTTCACGGGCATTGTCCCTCTTCACAGGCTCCGGGCCTTTCTTCGGGGAAGCAAGCTTCACGGGCATTGGCCCTCTTCACAGGCTCCGGGCCTTTTCCGTAACGCAACAACTTCACAGGCACTTGCCTTCTTCACATGCTCTGGGCCTTTTCCAAAACGCGACAGCTTCACAGGCACTTGCCTTCTTCACAGGCTCTGGGCCTTTTCCAAAAAGAAAGTCTTCACAGGCATTCGCCTTCTTCACAAGCTCTAGGCCTTTTCCAAAAAGATAGTCTTCACAGGCACTCACCTTCTTCACAGGCTCTGGGCCTTTTCCAAAAAGATAGTCTTCACAGGCATTCGCCTTGTTCACAGGCTCTGGGCCTTTTAAGAGTAAAACCTCCGGAGGTGCTGGATGTTCCACGCATTCTGGACTGGCACCCCCTCCTGAGTCTCCAAGCGCGCGGAGCCGGGCCTGGAAACATGAACAACCTTGAACTGGCCCTCCCATATGGGAGAGAGCTTATGCAGTCCCTCCCTGGAGAGAACCCGTCTGAGCACGAGGTCCCCTACCTCAAGAGTTCTGGGGCGGATGTTGCAGCAGTGGTATCACCGCAGGGCTTGTTGGTATCTCGCCGCTCGCAACGTGGCTTCTCGGCGATGCTCCTCCCCCAGCACAAGGTCCATCCCCCGCATGGGTCCTGCTGCGCCTCGTCGAATGCCAGGACCCATGCGGAACGACGTCTGACCTCGTGAGGGAGGACCGCTTCAGCTCCATAGACTAGGAAGAACGGGGTCTCCCCAGTCGGCTTGGTTGCGGTCGTGCGGATGGACCACAACACGGACTGAAGCTCATCGTACCAACCTCTGTCGCAGGCCTCTAGCTTCTTCTTGAATGTCCTGGTCTTGAGGCCCCGCAGGACCTCCGCGTTGGCCTGCTCGGCCTGGCCGTTTCTTCGGGGGTGCGCCACCGAAGCATAGCATATCTGTGTTCCAAGGTTAGCACAGTACGTTTTGAAGAGGTTACTGGTGAACTGCGAACCATTGTCAGTGATGATGCGATTCGGCACCCCGAACCGGCTCACGATGCCCTTGATGAACTTGACCGCTGAACTCGCAGCGATGGTGCGGACGGCTTCCACCTCGGCCCACTTGGTGAACTTGTCCACGACGACGTAGAGGTAGCGATAGCCCCCCGGTGCCCGAGGGAACAGGCCAAGGATATCCAGCCCCCAGACTGCGAATGGCCACGAGAGGGGTATAGTCTGCAGACCTCCTACCGGCTGATGGATCTGCTTGGCATGGAATTGGCAGGCTTCGCAAGCCTTCACTAGTTCGACAGCGTCATTGAGCGCAGTAGGCCAGTTGAAGCTGCTGCGGAATGCGTTGCCCACGAGGGTCCGTGATGACGAGTGGTGCCCGCAGGCTCCACCGTGTATATCCGCCAACAGCTCTTTCCCTTGCTCATTGGATATGCAGCATAGGGATACATTGTTTGGTTGCTTCCGGTAGAGTTCTCCATCCCTGATACAGTACGTTGTGGCTTGCCGCGCCACACGCTCCGCTTCCTCCTCCTTCTCCGGCAGGGTCCCTTGCGCCATGTAACTCCGGAGCTCTGTGACCCAGCACCCCTCCTGAGACTCCAACGTCAGGAGCAGGCGCGCTCCTGAGGCTGGACCACAGACCAGAGCTCCCGAGGCTGGTGGCTGGGGGAGCTCCTCCCGGGGCTGCGTCATGTTTGATAGTGATGGCATGGCCGAGGGCTTGAAGAGCCGCTCCTCGAAGACGCCAGGCTCCTGAGGTAACCACCTGGATGCTCGTTTGGCGATGTCATCGGCCTCCTGATTGGTGCCACGGAGCACATGCTGCAACTCCAACCCCCAGAACTGCTTTTCCATCCCGCGGACCTCTGGAAGGTAGGCCTCCATGTGCTCATCTTTTGGCTCGTACACTTTGTTGGAGAAATTGACGAGGATCTGCGAATCGCCCTTGATGGTAAGGCGCTTTACCCCTAGGGCAGCCGCGGCCTTCAAGCCTGCTATTAGACCTTCATACTCCGCTATGTTGTTGGAGACCTTTTTGCCTTGCTGGAAACAGAGCTGCACGGCGTAATAGAGCTTGTCCTGAGTGGGAGATATGAGCACCGCCCCAGCCCCAGCGCCATGCCTGGAGAACGCTCCGTCGAAGTACATGACCTAGCCTTCTGGCGCCTCGCTTCTTGGGAGAGGGATCGATCCTCGCCGGCCTTGAGTCCCGGTGCCTCTGTCCATTCGGCCACGAAATTCGCTAGCGCGGCCCCCTTGATGACTCTGGTCGTGCTGAATTCGAGATGAAACGCTTGCAGTTCAATGTTCCACTCGGCGACCCTTCCGGCCGAGTTTGGGCTCCTGAGCACCCTTTCCAAGGGGTATGCCGAGACAACCTTGATAGGGTGACCCTGAAAGTAGTGCTGCAGCTTGCGCGAGGCCACCAGTAGCACGAGGAGGAGTTTCTGGGGCATGGGGTACCGTGCCCTCGCATCCCACAATATTGTGCTGATGAAGTACACTGGGTGCTCGACGAGGCTTGGAGCGTCGGTGTTGGCAGTGTCCTCTGGAGGCCGTGGCGCCTCCTGAGGCGGGGGAGCCTCCTGAAGCTGGTTGCCTAGGGGAAGGACCTCTTCCGTTCCCTGTGCGCTCCCCTGCGACGGCTGATCCTCCTCAGCCGTGGTAGTGATCTCTACGAGCCCTTCTTGGTCCTGCTTTGCCTTGATAGGGGTAGCTGCCATGGCCTTGGTCCGACGCTCCTTCCTAACCGCCACCAGAGCCGCGCTGGCGGAGTAGGGAGTGGCGGCGGGGTAGAGTATCAAGGGCTCTTGAGGACGTGGGGCCACCATTATCGGAGGGCTGGTTAGGTATCTCTTGAGATCTTGGAACGCCTTGTCAGCCTCATTGGTCCATTCAAAGGGCCCCTTTTTCTTCATCAGCTGGAAGAAAGGCAGCGCTCGCTCCCCTAACCTGGAGATGAAGCACCCTAGTGTAGTCACGCGCCCAGTGAGCTTCTGCATCTCCCTGAGGGTCTTTGGCGGGCTCATGTCCTCAACTGCCTTGACCTTTTCTGGGTTGGCCTTGATGCCTCGGTGGGACACGAGGAAGCCCAAAAGCTTGCCCGAGGGGACTCCAAACACACACTTCTCCGGATTAATCCTCAGGCTTACTGCGTTGAGGCTTGCGAAGGTTCCCGCCAGGTCTTGTATCAGGGTCTTGGCCTCGCAAGACTTCACTACAATGTCGTCGACGTAAGCTTCCACATTCTTCCCGAGTTTCGGGCCCAAGGTGATGTGCATGAGCCGCTGAAAGGTTGCCCCCGCGTTGCACAGTCCGAACGGCATGCATGTATAGTAGTACACCCCACACGGGGTCAGGAAGGCCGTCTTCTCCACGTCTTCCACTGCCATCTTGATCTGGTGATACCCGGAGAAGGCATCCAAGAAGCATAACAGGTCGCACTCAGCGGTGGAATCGAGGATCTGATCGATGTGAGGGAGCGGGAACGGATCTTGCGGGCATGCTTTGTTGAGGTCGGTGAAGTCGACACACATGCGTTCCTTCCCTCCCTTCTTTGGCACAACCACAGGGTTGGCCAACCAATCTGGATACCGGACCTCGCGAATGACCCCCGCGGCTTCTAGCTTGCGGGTCTCCTGGACGATGAAGGCCTACTTTTCAGTGGACTTCCGCCTCGCTTTCTGCTTCACGGGGCGCACGTTGGGGCACACGTTGAGGTGGTGCTCGATTACGCCCCGTGGGATCCATGCCAACTGATCGGGATCCCAGGCGAATACCTTCTTGTTTGCACGCAGGAACTTGACCAGGGCTTCCTCCTGCTCGGGTCCGAGGTTGGCGCCTATGGTGAAAGTGGCGTTAGTGGACCCGTCCTCGTCGACGGGTATCTGTTTGGTCTCCGCCTTGTCTTGGGTGAACAACTGTTTCTTCTTGGTTGGTGCAGCCCGGCTCGAGGGTCCCCGCGTTGGCGGGCTGTGCCGACGCCGCCGTCTTGAAGGCGAGCTTGAGCGCTCGCAGCGCATCCCCGGTGTCCCCAGGCATGGTGAGGACACCGCTACTCCCGGGCATCTTCATAAGGTTGTACGCCGGGTGAGTCGCGGCCATGAATTGGGCCAGTGCTGGATAGCTGAGGATGGCGTTGTAGGGTAGGCCGATGGGGGCGATATCGAAATCGACCTGCTCTGTGCGGAAATTGTCGTAGGTGCCGAAAGTTACTGGGAGCCGGATCTGTCCCAAGGAGCTGGATGACCCGCCCCCGACGCCCGAGAAGGGCCGGCTGGGCTGCAGCCACTCCCGGGGTATGCGGAGGAGGTTGAAGGCCTCAACTGAGAGCACGCTGAGGCCTGCGCCGCCATCGATGAGAGTCCTGGTGACAGCCACCTGGCAGATGGTGGTGGTCCTCCTGTGGCTCCGACCGGTTTGGGGGAGCCCCTTGCCGCGTGGAGGCGGCGCTGACCCGGCTGACGAACGGCTTGACGTGGCGACTGGAGGGCGGCGCCTGCGAGCCGCCCAGGAGGGCCGCGACGACCGAGGAGGCCGGCGCGGCGTGGTGGGCGAGGAAGAGGCCGCGAGGCTCTTCCCAAGAGGCCACGGAGGGATGCTGGGCGATGCTTATTGCTCGTTCCCCGCCGGGCCGGTGGCGGCGTTGACGGCAGGTGACGGGGAACGACGAGGGCGCCCGCCAACGGGAGTCGTTTGGGCGACGCGGGAAGCGAGGGCGGCTCGGCGCTCGGCGCGAGCCCGACGAGCGTCAGACATGGATGCGACGGTCGGAGAAGAACAGGGCGACGGAAGACGGACTCCGGCGCCCCCCTACCTGGCGCGCCAAATGTCGGATTTCGGGTTCCGGCAGACCCTTGAGGTTCGAACACTGGGGTGCGCGCGGAGATTTCGCCCTCTACCTACCTGCTCCTCGCCGAATCGCTAGGATCTAAACTACGAAAGGAACAACACAAGAGACACAGAGTTTATACTTGTAAGTGCATCTAGTGCCACCCCTAGTTGGTTTTGGAGTATTGACGACAAAGTTGGTTGAGGGACTAATGCGTTTGTGAGAATTGCAGGATAACGCAGGTAGTGTCCCTCATTGATTTGGTTTACCTACCGGAGATGTCCCCTAAAATGTATGAAGACATTGAAGACAATGGTGGCATGTGAAGATATTCATGTTGAAGACTATGACATCAGAAGACATTGAGTGAAGACTATGGAGCGTGAAGACTGTGTTGTTTTGCTGTTTCCTTTTCTTCTTTGTTGAGTCATAGGAACCACCGTACTATTAAGTGGGGTCCAAGTGAACTAAGTCAGAATGACTGAAGTGATGCTCAAGCCAAATCCTATGTCTTTGAGCGAAGACAATAAGAGCAAATCTTATCCAGAGCTGGATGAGTCAGCTTTGCTTGTAGCCCAAGTCAAGTTGCCGTGTGTGTTTGAAATCTGACCGTTGGAACACGTGTCAATTCCTTAGTGACCCAGGGTCATTTCGGACATATCAGGTCGGGTTGCCCAGTGGCTATAAATAGCCCACCCCTACACCATAAATTGGTGGCTGCTCAGAGTTAGTGCACGGCTTTTGTCGTTTGAGAGAAACCCACCTCGAAGCCTTTGAGAGAGAGAAATCCTTGCGAGGACCAAGCCCAAACACCCAGAGCCAAAGAGTGTTAGGCATCACTGAAGTCTTTTTGTCTGTGTGACCTGAAGACTTATTACACTTGAGGACTGTGAATCCTCCAGCCGGTTAGGCGTCACGTTCTGAGCATCCAAGAGTCATTATGGATTGCCGGTGAACGAAGTCTGTGAAGGTTTGGAAGTCTACCTTGAAGACTTACCAAAGTGATTGTGCGAGGACTGTGTGTCCTTAGCTCAAGGGGAATAAGGTGAAGACGCTGTCTTATGAGTTGAATATCATCCTCCCTAACCGGACGTACAGTTGTCACGGCAACTGGAACTGGTCCAACAAATCCTGTGTCTTCAACAAGTGACTGGTTCTATCCTCTCCCTTCCTTTACTTAAGTTTGTCTTCGTGAAGTCATTGCCTATCTGTCGTACCTGTTTGACTTCATTGCTTGACTACTACTATTGATTGGCTTCATACTATCTTCCATCCTGATCCTTACTACTTAGCTGCTATTAGTCCTGTGCTTTCACATCATTGCATACTTGACTATAGTTTGCTTATTGTAGTTTATCTTCCGCTGCATATCAATTAGGTCATTTCTGCTGTTTGTCTTCGAAACTATCATGTTTTGAAGACTTTCATAAAAATCGCCTATTCACCCCCCTCTAGTCGATACTAGCACTTTCAATTGGTATCAGAGCAAGGTACTCCCTTGTTTTGTGTGATTCGGTTTAACCACCTGGAGTTTAGCTATGTCGACTATAGGGATAATCAAAGTCTCCGTTGCTTGCCCCGTTTTCGATGGAATTGAATATCCCTACTGGAAGAATAAGATGCGTATGCATCTTGAAGCCATTGATGTCGACCTCTGGTATGTCGTCAAGAACGGCGTTCTCAAAACTGGTGAAGGTGTCACCCCTGCTGATGTCAAGAAGTTCATTCAACTGGACTCTACTACCAAGAACATTATCTGTGGTCATCTGACCAAAGGACAGTATGGCCGTGTGAGTGCTCTGGAAACGTCAAAGCTGGTCTGGGACTGGCTATCCAAGGTCAACGAAGGCGTTTCAACCCAGAGAGATCAAAGGATCGGTGTTCTTTGCAACCTCTTCAACCGCTTCAAGAGAAACGACAATGAAAATGTCCAGCTCACATTCGATCGCCTCACTGACATCACAAATGAGCTTCAAGCTCTTGGCGCAACTGAGATTACCAAGCATGAAATCGTCAAGACACTACTGAGATCACTTGACAGCTCCTTTGACACCCTTGCCCTCATGATACAAGAACGTCCTGACTTCAAGACACTCGATCCATCTGATATACTTGAGAGGCTCAACACACATGAGTTCCAGCTTTCTGAGAAAAGAGATATCTATGGTCCCAACTATGGCCGAACTCGTGCATTAAAGGCAAAAGTTGTTTCCTCATCTGAAGAAGAATCTGACTATAGTTCTGATGATCTTGAAGACATTGGAATGTAACTTGCCATGCTTGTGAAGAAGTTCTAGAAGTTCACTAAGAAGAAAGGCTTCAGAAAGTCTTCACGATCCAGCTCAAGAAATGATGAAGCTTCCACCCATGACCACAAGAAGAGAACCTGCCACAAGTGCAAGAAACCTGGTCACTACATATCTGAGTGTCCATAGTGGGACAATGAGAAGAAGAAGAAGAAGAGCAAGGAATATGATTCTGATGACAAGAAGAAGAAGATATCCTCAAAGTCTTCTTCTAAGTCTTCTTCCAAGTTTTCATCACACAAGAAGAGCTCATCTGGCAAGGCTCGTGCCTTTGTTGGCAAGGAAATGGATTTAGAGGAGGAGTCTACTTCTGAGGAGGCGGAGGTGGAGTCTGGAGAGGAGTTCAACCCTGGTGTTGCAAGTCTGGCTCTAGCTACGGCCTATGTTGCCAAGTCCATCTTCAACACTGAAGACAATGACTTCCACACCAACGCTGAAGCTGATGACGAAGATGATCCTACTCCCACCTACTGCTTCATGGCACGTGGTGCCAAGGTAAAATCACGTGATGCTTACTTTCAAACATCAAGTGAAGATGACTCTGATTGTGAATCCAAACCTAGCTACAAAACACTTGCAAAAATTGCAACTGAACAACAAAAGGCTATGGAACATACTCAAAAACTGTTACACAAAAGCGATGACCGTTGGAGGCGGAAATGACACGTTCATGGTCCTTAGTTGAAGACATAAAAAATCTTCATGCTAAGTACCAAGAACATGAAAGTCGTCATGAAACGCTCTCAACTACTTATGAAAGGCTCTCCTACGATTATCTTCAAAGGAAACAAGAGCTTGAGAAATTGAGAGTGGCTCATGAAGATCTACAAAAAGAGAATGAGTCACTTCGTGCTCAACAGATCAGTCCCGCTCAGGATGGATTTGAACCACCATGTCTAAAATGCATTGAGCGTGATAACGCTACATCTGTTGCTGAATGTTCCACTGCTGCTACTGTTTCATTGTCTTCAACTACTGATGTGGTAACTAACCCCTCTAAGGAGGATACCACTACTATTGCTGATGAAAATGCTAGGTTGAAGACATTGCTTGAAACAGGGATGTACAAAAGTTTGAAGGGACATCAGACACTCTGCGATGTCCTCAAAAAGCAGATTCTGAACCAAAACCCTAGGAAAGAGGGTGTTGGGTTCGAGAGGAAAATGAATGTTGATGGCTCATACTGGAAGCCTGAGCAGTACCCCAAAACCACATGGGTTGCTGCAAAGGAACCTTCAGTAGATCCATCCACCTTATCTAGCTTTACCTGCGCTAACCCTATTATCATTGATGAATCCTTTGATGCAAACTATAAGCTATTCAAGAATCAGAATGGTGAAGTGTTTGCAAGGTATGTTGGTACTAACTGCAGGAATGGACCACCTATGAAGAAGATCTGGGTACCTAAGTAGTACATTGAGAATCTTCCTGTGAATGTCATCATGACACCACCAAGGAAGAAGACAAACCCCAGACCCATAGCTTCATATGGCCCAAAGGCTTCATACAGATACAGGACTCACCTGAGTCACCCTAACGCCAATGTTTTGCAGGGAAATCATACTCAGACTCATGAATATGAGCGTGTGTCTTCAAACCGCTATGTTCATAGAACTAAGAACTTTTCTGCTTATTCATATGAGTACCATTCATCTCCTGCAAGGCTATTTGCGAGGGCTCCAAAGCCAAAATTCTCAGATGCTGCACTTAGACTCATTGCTTCTAAGCCACCCCTGAAGATGTGGGTGGCGAAGAAGAATTAACTTTCTTTTGCAGGGAAATGTCTCCAGCCTAAAATCAATGTCGTTCGATGCTATTGCTGGGGACCTAAAGCACATTAAGGACGCATGATAAAATGTCTTTCTATATACTTCACATCTGAATCGCTTACCAGTCATACTCTGTGTCCTAACTTTGATCTAAGCTGTGACAATCCTTGTATGTGTCAAATGCCTGTGCTTCACAACACTCTTTGTGAATCCTATCCTCCTAACTGCACTGTAGGGCATGTCACCAAAAGCTTCAGAATGGATTATGGACAGTGGGTTCACAAATCATATGACTGGTGATCGAAGTCTTCTCATGGACTCAACCTTAGGTCCATCCGACAAAAGTCACATCACATTTGCTGACACTGGTAAAAGCAAGGTATTGGGTCTAGGTAGAGTTGCAATCTCAAATGATCAACACATGGATAAAGTGATGCTTGTTGAATCCCTTGGTTTCAACTTAATGTCTGTCTCAATGCTTTGTGACTTGAACATGATTGTGCTATTCGGAAAATATTGCTGCCTTGTACTAATGGAATCTGACAAGTCTCTAGTCTTTGAAGGGTACCGAAAAGATGATCTATACATGGTAGATTTCTCAGCAGGTCCACAGCTTGCCGTATGTCTTCTTACAAAAGCTTCAGAATGCTGGCTCTGGCATCGAAGGCTGGGGCATGCTGGCATGAGGAACTTACACTCACTCGTCAAGAAGAAGCATGTCATAGGCATCGAGGATGTCAAGTTCAAGAAGGATCATCTGTGTGGTGCCTGCGAAGCTGGAAATATGACTAGGGCAAAGCACCCCTCGAAGACAATCATGACAACATCTCAACCCTTCGAGCTGCTACACATGGACTTATTTGGACCTACTCACTACTCCACCCTCACAACAACTGCTTGTCTCTATGGCTTCATCATTGCTGATGACTACTCAAGATACACGTGGGTGCATATAATTCTCTACAAGACTGAAGTGCAAGATTTCTTCAGACGCTTTGCCAATCGAGCAATGAACAATTATGGCGTGAAGATCAAGCATATCAGAAGTGACAATGGCACTGAATTCAAGAACACCGGACTTGATCTTTATCTGGATACAATGGGAATCACTCATGAGTTCTCTGCTCCATACACACCTCAGCAAAATGGCATCGTTGAGCGCAAGAACAGAACTCTCATTGAGATGGCTCGAACAATGCTCGATGAGTACAAGACACCAAGAAAGTTCTGGCCTGAAGCTATTGATACAGCATGTCACATCATCAACCGTGTTTACAGCCATAAGCTTCTGAACAAAACATCCTATGAGCTCCTTACTGGCAAGAAGCCAAATGTCAGCTACTTCAGAGTATTTGGAGCTAGATGCTGGATCAAGGATCCCCATCACAAGTCAAAATTTGCACCTAAAGCTCACGAAGGCTTCATGCTTGGCTATGGAAAGGACTCGCACTCCTACAGAGTTTTCAACCTCTATCTCTACAAGATCGTCGAAACTGTGGATGTGAGATTTGATGAAACCAATGGTTCACAAAGAGAACTCCTGCCAAGTACACTAGATGAAGCTCTGCCTAGCGAATCTATCAAGCCGATGGGAACTGGTGAAATCATGCCTTCTTAAGCACAGCCTGAAGAGGAACTTATTATTTCTGCACCTAACCAACCTGAAGACAATGCTCAGACCGAAGATAATCCTCCCAATGATGATAATGATCAGCAAGAGCAAAGTCTTCATCCAGTTCATCCTCGTGTTGCAAATGAAGTACAAATTGAGAAGATAATTGACAGCATCAATGCACCTGGTCCACTCACTCTCTCAGGAGCAACACAGTTAGCAAACTTCTGTGGGCACTTTTCATTCGTGTCAATATCAGAACCCAAGAAAGTTGCTGAAGCCTTTATGGAACCTGAATGGATTCAAGCTATGCAAGAAGAACTTCAATAGTTCAAGCTGAACAATGTTTGGGAACTTGTCAAGCGACCTGACCCTCGCAAGCATAACATTATTGGAACAAAATGGATATATCAAAACAAGCAAGATGAGCATGGTCAAGTCGTCAGAAACAAAGCACGTCTTGTGGCTCAAGGATATACTCAAGTAGAAGGAATTGACTTCGATGAAACATTTGCTCCTATGGCTAGGCTTGAAGCTATTCGCATACTACTAGCCAATGCTAATCATCACAACATCTTGCTATATCAAATGGATGTGAAGAGTGCATTTCTCAATGGCAAGATTGAAGAAGAAGTATATGTTGCTCAACCACCTGGCTTTGAAGATCCAAAACATCCTGATATGGTGTACAAGCTAAAGAAAGCACTGTATGGCCTCAAACAAGCTCCTCGCGCATCGTATGATACGATCAAAGACTTCCTGAAGAGCAAAGGCTTCAAACCTGGACCCCTTGATCCCACACTCTTCACGAAGACATATGATGGTGAACTGTTTGTGTGCCAAATATAAGTGGATGACATAATCTTCGACTGCACCAACCAGAAGTATACTGATGAGTTTGGATACATGATGCAAGAGCAATATCAGATGTCCATGATGGGTGAGCTGAAGTTCTTCCTTGGTCTTCAAATTCGTCAGCAAAGGAATGACATCTTCATATCTCAAGAAAAATACCTCAAAGATTGTCTGAAGAAGTTTGGAATGGAAGAATGCGAAGGTTACACGACGCCAATGCCAGCCAAACACCATCTTGGCCCCGACGACAATGGTAAAGAGTTCGATCAAAAGGTATACCACTCCATGATTGGTTCTTTACTTTATCTATGTGCATCTAGGCCAGATATTATGCTTAGTGTTTGCATGTGTGCTCGATTCCAAGCGGCACCAAAGGAATCGCATCACTTAGCTGTGAAGCGATTCTTCGATATTTGGCTTACACCCCAACACTCGGACTATGGTATCCCAAGGGCTCAAACTTTGATTTGGTTGGATTCTCAGATGCTGATTATGCTGGTGACAAGGTGGATCGCAAGTCTACATCAGGCACATGTCACTTTCTGGGTCGATCACTTGTCTGTTGGTCTTCAAAGAAGCAAAACTGTGTATCAGTCTCAACTGCTGAATCTCAATACATTGCTGCTGGATCTTGTTGTGCTCAGCTTCTGTGGATGAAGCAAACTCTCAAGGACTATGGCATCAATCTGAAACAAGTACCTCTCTTCTGCAACAACGAAAGTGCCATCAAGATAGCCAACAATCCAGTCCAGCACTCGAAGACAAAGCACATTGAAATTCGTCATCACTTTCTCAGAGATCATGTCATGAAGAAAGATATCGACATCATTCATGTCAACACTGAAGAGCTACTGGCAGATATCTTCACAAAGCCCTTGGATGAGAAAAGGTTTTGCAAGTTACGGTGTGAGCTAAATATCTTGGAATCCTCTAATGTCCTGTGATCAGGCACACATCCTAACACTTATGCATGTTGATGACTTAGATGTGCAACACACGAAGTAATGTATATTTTCAATCAATGAAGACTTACACTCTGAGTGTGAATACATTAACATGGAATTTGACTTCGGAGCGCCACGATAATTGTGCGCCGTGTCTGGGTCTAATACTTCCTATACGGTGGGTAACGCCACCACCAAATTTCTCTGTTTGAAGTGTTTCACTCATGGCGTTATTTTTGCAATGACTTTGCATTTGGTTTGTCTTCAGTTTCAATTTATCTTCATGATTTTCTTCATTATGATGATTTGATTGCCTTCTGATATATATATATATATATATATATATATATATATATATATATATATATATATATATACTAGTGTTCTGTCCTCTATAGAATTCACTTATAGCTATGTCTTCAAGTTGAATCTTTTGAACTAAGTGAATGTGATCGGACCCTAACCTCTCTATGCTTTCAATCTCAAACTCTATCTATCCAAATCATATGCATTCTATTGAAACTGTCGAATGACTTCTCTGCGTCCTAGTCAGCAGAAGGCACAGAGACAAACATTAAGTCTGTTTTAAATAACTCATCTTTATTGTTGAAATCCGGAGAAGCCGGAACAACCATCCGACATGCCTGGCGGGCGTGGGAACGTGGGACAACTCTGAGTATGTTGCATGCTTGCCACGTGCCCCTCAGATGTGAACCGCCAGGGGCACCAGCGTAATTGCGTTGTGCCGCACACCTACTTATAAATACTTGTCCCCTGCGGTAAAGAAATCCTTCTTCCACCTCTCCACCTCGTCAAAACCCTAGCGCCACCGCTAGCTCTCGACGACGCCGGCGACGAAGCGCTTAGCTGCCGCGACTTCTCCGACGCTGTCCTCACGTCGGCCGCGGACATCGTCCTCTCCGCCGTCGCCGTAGGTGTCCTCCGTCGCCAAGTTAGGGCACGGTGGGCTGAACTGCTCGGTCTCCTATTCATCTAATCTAGCAGTTCTTTGTGCGGTAATTATAACTCTATTTTTACCACCTTTTTGATCTTCAATATTCATCCTATTTACCAAAAGTGGTTTCTGCCTACACAATGTTAGATCTATTCTGTTTGCATCTCATACTGCCTAGTCTATTCACTTAAATTTCATATCCAGTTTGATTCCTCACTTGTACTTATTCACGGATTCGTACAAATCTAGAACCAACTCACAACATATAAGTGAATGTCTTCGCATCATGAGGTCAATATCTTCAAACTGATTTATCTTCAAAATCTTCTAAGAATGCATATGACCTCTTCCCCTTCCCTCGCATCTCTAATGCTGTCACAGGTACATGTCCGTGGGAGAATCCCTTGGTTCTCATAGTCTGCATTCGTTTGCAGAATACTTACAACATCACATTAATTCTCCCGAAGCCAGCTCTTGCTTGACCAGCAAGCGTAAGTCTCTGAAGCCTTTGAACATATTGAAGCCATTAAGTTTGAAGTTCATGGCTGCAGAGAAATCAGTAAGGAAGGGTGGCAGACATCGTCGAGGGGGAACATCAAAAGATCTCCCTGATGACCTAGCAGAGCTCTACAAGACAGATCCTGAAGAGAATTATCATCAGCGCAAGACACGAATCCAATGGATTCAACGCTATTGGGATGAAGAATGGTTCAAGTACAAGTTCGTGACCAAGGAATATGCAGAGAAGAATGCTATCAAGAGTCCTTCGGGTGATATTGTCTATCAAGGCCTTCAACCCAAGAACAGAGCTGAAGCTATTGCACAAGGTTTCTATCCCTGCATGGTCTAAAGACCTCAGCCTGAGAATGTCGATCCCTCATCATTACTCTGGTGTCGCGATGATACTCTCTTCAAGCGCAACTTCCAGCATGCAAAGGCTTCGGCCAAGGAGAACAAGAAGTCATTGGTGTCCGCGTTCTGGGAATGGGGGTCCCCAGACTTGCCTGCCTGCGGCCTGCGACGTGGCTCGAAAGAAGGCCCAGCACAGCCCATCTTCATCAAACAAGCTCAAGACCCTCACGAGGGGCCAAGCCTCGCGGGGCGGACGGCAAGGAGCTTCCTCAGGAATGGCCTCGTCAGGCTGGCTCACGAGGAGGCGGAGAGTTCAAGGCAGGGTACCTCGCGAGGTGCCCATGACGCAAGCCATGACGACCAAGGGCGCCAGTCGGGCGCCAGCCCGCGCAGTGTCCTCCTTTCCTCTTTGGTGCAAAGGGGGCAAGCGCAGGCGAGGGCATCAAGCAAAGGCATCCATTTTGGTGCAACAAGACCAAGACCAGCCCAACGGCAGGGAAGAAGTCATTGTGGAGCCCAAGCAGGCGTCACCACCAGAGCCTTTGACAGGCGAGGACCAACTTTAGTCAGGATAAGTGTACCCGCTGTTCCCCTTCAAAATGGCCAATTGTTGGCGCCCTTCCCGCTCAATATTTGGGAAGAGGCCCAGGGCCTTTGCCTATAAATAGGACTAGCCACCCCCGGGGGAGGGGCATCTAGAAGACACACAGGCATCAAGCATCTAGCATCGAGAATCCAAGAGCTAGACCCAAGTAGCACCGGCCGAGAACAGACCCTTGCGAGGTTGTTCTTCCTTGTATTGTTCATCATCTTCCCAGGAGGCAATCCACCACACCACACACTGGAGTAGGGTATTACACCACAATGGTGGCCTGAACCAGTATAAATCTCGTGTCTCTCGTGTTGCTCTGTTTGGTAGTTTAGATCCTAGCAATTCGGTGAGGAGCAAGCCGGCAGAGGGTAGAATCTCCGCGTGCACCCTAGTGTTCGAACCTCAAGGGTCTGCCGGAACCTGAAATCCGACATTTGGCGCGCCAGGTAGGGGTGCGCCAGAATTTGCCTTCCGTCGTCTCGTTCTTCTCCGACCATCGCATCCATGTCTGACGCTCGTCGGGCTCGCGCCGAGCGCCGAGCCGCCCTCGCTTCCCATGTCGCCCAGACGGCTCCCGTCGGCGGGCGCCCTCGTCGTTCCCCGTCACCTGCCATCAACGCCGCCACCAACCCAGAGGGGAACGAACAGCAAGCATCGTCCCAGCATCCATCCATGAGGCGGGATGGCCGCACTGCCACACCCTCGCTCACCCTCGCTGGTTCTTCATCACGCGCGCCCCACGCGGCCATGGAGGCCCGAGCTGCGCTCATCGCGGCAAACAAGCTCCTGCGCTACCGCCCCATTGACGACGTCTACGAAGAGTGGCTCGACCGAGTCGCCGAGCTCGTCCGCGCTCCCGGGGGCTCCCCCGCGCCGTCCTTCTCGCTGCACTGCGCCCCGCCCTGCGCGGGCAATGAAGCTCCTGGGGCGCCTCAGCCGCCTCCTCCTCAAGAAGGCGCCCTGGCCCCAAGGCGCGCGGCCCCTGGATGGAACCCGCTCCGTCAGGCACCAGCGCGGCAAGAGCAGAGCTGCCAAGAAGTCCCTCGCCCTTGAGAAGCTGCCCGAGCGCTCCTTGCTCCAGCACGTCAAGACCCTGGGATGCCCCCAGCCGCGGCGCATGGGGACCCGCAGGACCAAGCTCTCCATCGCCCAAGGCCCCCTGTGGCCACGGCGGGCTGCCGCGCCTTCACCTCCGAGCTACGCAGCGTCGCGTGTCCCGGCAAGTTCAAGCCAGACCTACCCCCTCCCTACCATGGCACGGCTGACCCTGCAGAGTTCCTCCAGCTCTACGAGTTGGGCATCGAGGCTGCCAACGGGGACGAGAAGGTCATGGTCAACTGGTTTCCCATGGCGCTCAAGGACGGGGCCCGCACCTGGCTCCTGAACCTGGCTCCAGGCACGATCTCCTCCTGGGAGGAGATGCGCACCTGCTTCATCGCCAACTTCCAGGGTACTCGCGACCGGCCACCCGCCGTGACTGACATGCGCCGTATCAAGAAGCAACCAGGGGAAACCCTGCAGAAGTACATCCAGCGCTTCAACAACGCGCGCCTCAAGATCCCCAAGGTGACAGAGGAGGCCATCATCTCTGCCTTCTCCGACGGTTTGCGCGACGTCAAGATGAAGGAGGAGCTGGTGATGCATGAAGACCTGTGCACCTCCTTGGAGCTGTTCAACATGGCGACCAAGTGCGCCAGGGCTAAGGAGGGACGCCTCTCCCTCCTCGAGCTGCCTACCACGGACCCAAAAGAGAAGAAGCCCAAGGCCAAGGACGTAAAGCGCAAGGAGGCTGCCGTACTCGCGGCCGAGCCAGACACCAAGCGGGGCAGAGATCAGCCCGAATCCTCCAAGGGCAGTCGGTACTGCGTGTACCACGACCTCCACACCCAGAACACCAATGAATGCCAAGAGCTCCGGGCCATGCGTGAAGGAAGGTTCGGCAGACATCCCGACCGCAGCGACCGGGGCTACGGCCGAGGAGGAGGAACGAACGCAGGACGTTGGGAAGACCGCGACCCGCGCCAAGGGTGGCGCGAGCAACCTCGCGAGGATCGCTGGCAGGATCTGCCACGACCGGTTTTCCGGGTATAAAATTCCAGAAAAGACCGTCGTGCTCATCAGCCCCAGGATTACTGTTAGCTGATGAGGCTCCAACTTGATACAGAAATTCCAAGCAAAATACAAAATATGTAGTACAAGACCATTCTGGCCTCTGAGTACAACAAATGGTTTCTAGTGGTTGATGGCGGAAGCGGGTTGTGAAACATCAGTGTCTATGGGACTCCAATTCCCACAGGAACAGCTGACCAGGTTAACTCCTATCTTCGCGAGGCTTCTATCTCCATTGCTTAGGTTCCGGGGCTTTCATCGCGTCGCTCCTCTCCATGCAAGAAAATCTGGCCAAGACAATAGCCAGGGACAAGCCAGTGAGTACTTTGAATGTACTCGCAAACATTATGAACACAGGTACAATATAACAATGATGTGCTGAAAATATTTCATGCTCATGACGTCGGTCACAAAAGATAAATAAAACTCTGATGCGTGCAAGCAAGTTATTTATAAAAATGCAATAACATAGTAGTATTAAAATTTATGAAATAAAAACAAGCAATGCCACAGTCGGGCGTCTTAGCGACACCACATAAAGGGCTTTAAAGGAAATGCCACAGTCGGGCGTCTGAGCGACACCACATAAAGGGCTTTAAAAGAAATGCCACAGTCGGGCGTCTGAGCGACACCACATAAAGGGCTTTAAAAGAAATGCCACAGTCGGGCGTCTGAGTGACACCACATAAAGGGCTTTAAAAGAAATGCCACAGTCGGGCGTCTGAGCGACACCACATAAAGGGCTTTAAAAGAAATGCCACAGTCGGGCGTCTGAGCGACACCACATAAAGGGCTTTAAAAGAAATGCCACAGTCGAGCGTCTGAGCGACACCACATAAAGGGCTTTAAAAGAAATGCCACAGTCGGGCGTCTGAGCGACACCACATAAAGGGCTTTAAAAGAAATGCCACAGTCGGGCGTCTGAGTGAAACCACATAAAGGGCTTTAAAATAAACAATCATAGTGAATATCCCGGAGGTAGAACCGTCCCAGAGATACTCGATAGTAACAATAATATCACGGGTTAGTCAACAATAATAATAATCATAATTATCACAAGTCACAAGTA
Source organism: Triticum timopheevii (assembly GCA_963921465.1). NCBI lineage: Eukaryota > Viridiplantae > Streptophyta > Magnoliopsida > Poales > Poaceae > Triticum > Triticum timopheevii. The sequence continues at coordinate 364,680,586 of OY997262.1, forward strand.
GTAGTTCCAGTTCTGGTTAACAGTTTCACCTCTGAAGACCGACACTAAGACCGACACTTGACCCATCCCAGACTGTAATCCTTAACCATGGACACGGCTATTCGAATAGATTTAATCTCTGCAGAGGGTGTACTCTTTACCCACGAGTAACGGATTTCTTTAGTCCATCGAGACTAATTCCATCTACGGTCTTTTTGTTGAGAACACACCTAACTTGCACACACCAGCTTAACCCACACGTGTCTGGAATCACCCACGACACTTGTTAAGCAAAACTCTAAGTGGGGAGGCTACAACCTTGCGTAGCATGGGATCAAATTTATATCGCGCGCTCTAAGGGGTGGCCTCCCCTCTCGGTTGCAACCGGAAACACCCATGCCCCCGGACCAGGTGGCCTGCCTACCAGCTACAACCAGTATCTTCCACCATGGCCTCTCTGTACGGTGTGTGCTAGAAAGAGGTTGACAACTTACTGAACAGTACTCTACTTGCTGTAGAGACGAGTGGTAGTACGAAACAAGTATGGGGGTTACTGGAACAAGACTCGATCTACGGTCGACTCAGGAGGTTTAAGTATTCCCTGCATGATTAGTATAAGAATATATTTCATCCAACAGAATCACCGCTCATATCACCTTACCATGCCATACCAGACATAACCGTCCTGACAGACACCGGCGACAAACTCATGCCTACCCAAGGCAGAGGTTTTCCCGGGTTCCTGCCGGTATGCATGCAAGGCACATGAGGATGATTATCATCACAAGTGTCTTCATTTCCAACAGCATGGAAATCATTAATATGCACTCATGCATATGATCATACCACATGAAATAACAAGTCCTTCGAAATGCGGTGGTGTTATAAATGTATCAACGATCACACCAAAATATTATGCCGGGATTCAGAATGCTTGCCTTCAATGTGTGGAAAGGCAGGGTGCACTCCAAAACTTGAAACATTTCTCCTCTCTTCAAAAATCCTATTTTAGCAATATAAAAGAATTAACACACAAAATAAAAACAGCACCAAAAGTTGTTCTGAAATTTTTTCAAATAAATCTTAAAATAAACTAGGTGAAATTTGAGAGAGGTAGGAAAAAGAATTAATTCATTTGGAGTTGTATTTAAAAAGTTATAGGCAGTCAAAGTTGTGGTCAAAATCTGTTTTTAATAAAAACAGAAAAAGAAAACGCTTCAGATGAAAATACGCTTCCGGTGCAGGGAAAACGTACTGGGGAGTTTACGCTTCCACTTAACACGCGTGGCGGCGGAGTAGGTCACTGACAGTGGGTCCACGGGGCCCACTAGTTAGGTTTGACTAGTCTTTCTCCCTCTCCTTTCTCTATCCCGAGCGGAGGCGGAGCTCCGGCGATCGTCGCCGGCGACTGGCGGCTCCTCGCGGGGCCCCGAGGGCGGGGATGGATCCGCCACTCCAGTGCGGTCCTCCCGGTGGTTGCCAGGCCGGTGGGGACGGAGGGAGCTGCCGGCGGCGAGCTTCGCGGCGGAGAAGGCTTCGGGAGCAAAGTGCTTTTGTGGCGGCGATGGCTCCCGATCAAAATCAAGTAGGGGGTTGGGTTCCTGGAAGGAAGGAGGTGTTCTTGGTGAAGAGAACGGAGAGGGGAGGTACTGGAGGTGCCGGATTGGCTGGGGTGGTGGCGGCGGCAGGAGTTGCCGGAGATGAGGAAGGAGGCCTCCCCGGGTCGAATGCGAGGCAGGGGAGTGCCATGGGGGTAGCATGAGGTCGCCTGCGTGCTCGAATCGTTTCGGGGGGGGTCCATTTATAGCGCGCCGAGGTTGGTTCCGCGGCGGTGGGGATAAGCTCTCCGGCGAACCGCCTCTCTGTAGCTAGGGCGACGTGGCGGCGACGAACGCTAGCGGACACCCTTGTGGATGAGCTCGGGCTGTGCCGGGGCCAGGTAGCGAGCGGAGGAGGCTTGGGCGGCGCTGAACAGAGCAGGGGCTATCGGCGGCCGTGGCGGCTAGTTCCTGGCCTGTCGGGGACGTGGCGAGGGGCGGCTTGGCGTGTTGCGGTGAGGAGGGACGTGCGTGGCGTAGCTCTGCAGTGAAGGCAAGGCCAGGGGCGCGACGCGTCGTCTCGGGCGCGGCACGTGCAAAACACATGCCAAATGCACGCTCTGCTCGCGCTCCGGGCGTGCACGGGACGTGCTCGGCGAAATGCCATGGCACTCCAGAGCGCTTGGTTGGAGCTGGGAGTTAGCAGGGTGGGATTATAATCTAAGGCAAAACTATTTGACATGCTGGTTTGGCCAGGGGATCAAGTCCACAGTGCAAACAAGGACTCATGTCAAAACTGATCATGCCCGAAAGGTGTTTGGCAAAATGCTAAGGGCACTTAGGCAATACTTGGGGTGGCCAAAATCTCCAGATCAAGGTCTCCTTAGATGCAAGAGAGAGTGGTGAGGTTAGTTTGTGAAAAGCACAAACTTATTAGTGCAAGTTTTGCAGAATTTCAATTCTGGACAGGAAATAAATGACATTATTTCATGAACCAAAATTAATCCAATGGGTGCATGCTCCTGGATTTAGCGGTTTGGTAGGGTTGTCTACAAGTGGGAGGAAGTACAAGATCATTTGAGCAAATTTAAATAGGGTTGGAGTAGAAATCACAAGGCTGGACCAGAATGGAAAAGAGGTTGATTCACTCAAAATTTTCAAAGAACAGCACTAGGTTTTTGCATAATGATGAATCATATGCTACTACCAATATCACATAATTTTGGTGGAGGCTAGAAAGAATTATTTAAAAGGGTTGTAGTGCAAAATGCACTCTGGACCAGAGAAGGAAAAATTGATGCAGAGCTCAAATTATTACATGAATAAGAGATATTTTTGTATAAAAGTGATTTAAAAACATCACATGACATCTCCAATTTTTGGTTAGAATTTTAGGTGAATTTATCCAATGGTTGTAGTTCAAATATGGCCATATAACCTTGAAAAACCATTTTTCAAGAAAATAAGGATCAAGCAAATTTTAATTAGTTATACTTATAAAAGAAAAGTTCTTCTTGAGAGGTTAAATAAGTCCAATAACATATTTGCAAGGTTTTCACTTAGGGAAAAACTCATCATAACAGGGAAGGAAATGATTAAAAATCAAATGGAGCTCAGAAATTCAAAGTTTTAATTCCTGGTAAAAATTTTAACTCATTAAAACAAGGCCAAATTTTTGCGGTGTCACAACACTACCCCCCTTAAGAAAAATCTCGTCCTCGAGATTTGTTAAAAGCTGTTTTAAGAAAAACTATACACAATAAAAAAAAAGTGGCTACAGTGAGAGGGCAATAAGTGGTGAAAAACCACAGTGTGAATACTGGTGCTGCGTGGAAAAGTCTACGGTTCGGGACAAAAATGTGAGATTTCTACGCTGGATATAAATTTAGAATAACTTCTAAATTTAAATATACACCGGTCGTACCCGAGAGCACAGTGTTCTCTCTGGCTGACAGGTGGGACCGGGTCCACTGCCAGTCTCTCCTTCTCCCTCTGGTTCTCTCTTCTTCCTCTCTCCCGCGCGCTTTCTCCACCAGCGACGCCTAGCGCGTAGGGCATCTAGGCCGTACCGCGGTAGTGCGCGGCGTGCTAGCTGTTGGTGCAGCGTGCACTCACTTCGCGGGCCAGCGCGCTATCGGCAATGCTCGCGGATTCGACTCCGAACACCGGCGATCGGCGACGAGCGGCGTTGGTGGACTTCGCCCACCGTACACCGAGCTCGAGCTATAAAACGGCCGGGGTGCCTCTCTCTTCTTCCTCACACCTGGCTTCACTTCTCCTCCTCCTTTCTCCATTACTGCTTACAGAAGCTCGGGTGAGGCTCTAATGGCAGAGGCGATGCCGGACTGGTTTGCGATCCTGATATGCGGAGGGCTGGCGACGCTGCTGGGGCTCTCTGTGCTCCTGTGCGCGATGATCCTCGACAATCGTCGCGACGCTGCTGTTCGGGTGTTGGCTCTCCGCGGTGGTGGTGATCACGAGGAGTAGGTGGGGTGGGCCGGTTGCTAATCGTTGTTAGGGGGTGATTAGCTGGATGCAACACTGTTGCAAAGTCTTGCAAACAGTGTATGTGTCCGAAAGATTATGGTTGTGAGACTGCTGCTGTGGTGCTGTGTGAAATTAATAAATCCACGCCGTGAGCAAGTGTAGATGTAGCAATCCAGGGAAAAGAAATCTCACTCCAGAATTTTGCGAGGGAAAAACAGTCAATTTAAAGGAGCATAAATCACAACAAAAACTACACACATTAGTAGAAGCCAAATAATTGACTCATCGTACAAACTCAGGGTATCGCACATAAGTCACACACATAAATAAATGCTGAAATAACAAATACAGTAGTGACGTCTAAAATGAAAACGGTAACTGGTTGGGGTCCTGATAAAATGTCTCTGGTAAAGGGATACACTCCTCTTCTATCGGAGGAAGTGGATTGACCAGTCGATGCACGTGTCTCTCCTGGTCGGGCCTTAGTGCTCTGCCGATGGCAATCTGAGGATTTAAATCAGCGAGACTCTGGAGATAATCCATCACTCGCTGGTTCAAATGCTCTTGAGCGATGATGTACTGGATAAGGTTTGCTAGTACTGGGTATTTCTCAATCCGTCCACCGGGAAAAGATGTCACTCCTCCGGGTGTTGCGCGACTCGGAAAATAATAATATCCTCGTTCGCGGGCCTAGAATACTGCGGATCAAAGGCGAGCAATCGCTTCTTTCGCAGCATCTTCTATGGCCAGGTGTGGGGTTGGCATAGATTTCCCCACGAAGGAAACTTCCGTTGGGTCTTGGTTGGGGTCTACAGGAGGAATGTGTACTGCTGCCCAATATTCCGAGGTGGAAGGGGTGATCCTTGATTTGAACAGCTCGTACTGGGGTGGCTGGGTAGAACCCATGGTACTGCGGGTAAAGTCCCACAATATTTTGACAAAGCTACCTGGGGTTGCATCTGGGCTTCTCCGATAAATACTAGGGCTTGGCATGACAGGAAAAGGTTGTGAGTGTGGTGCACAAGGTGAGGGTTGCTGGGTAAGGTCACAAGGTGGCCTTCTTATATAGCATCTGGGCTGGTTTATTTACCGTGGTGAAAGGTAATAAAACTGCCAGATCACCTCCAAAGGTCGGGTCAGTGTCAGAGATACACATATCTCATAAAGAGACGTGTTACTGTGGTTGTCGTCGGGTTGGTTTTGGTAGCTGTGCCCGGAAATTATGCAACTGTGCGCTGACCAAATAAATGCAAGGCTATTATCAAAATAGAGGCACAACGATAGGTTGCGTTAATATACACGATCACACGATTACAAAGTGAGGATACACTGAGACTCGGTGCTACTCGCACGGCTTAATCTACCTCGTTTACGTCTAAACGGGCGTGTCTGGTGGATGTCGAGGCTTCTCCACGTGTCTCACTGCCGGGATTAGTCGGAGATGGCGGAGGAACTGCAGGGTCAGGGTAGCGATGATGGTCATCACGGGGATTGTTAGCCACAATCCCGTTGGAGTGTTTCCCAAAAGGCGACGAAGCACTTCTGGGGTCACCAAAGCATCTCGGCTGATGGCTGGAGCTGATCTCGGGGTCTCGATCGGTTGTCCAAACAACACGACTGGGTTGTCGGCGTTGGGCTCGTCTTCTCTTCTAGCTGGGGTTCGACAAACTAGCTCTCCACGAGCTGCGATCAGATCAATGGTGATTTGGTCGAACAGTGCCTCTAGTGCACTTACATAGCGCACTAGGTGCAACAATGCGGGGTCTGTCTCGTGATCTCCGTTGGCAACTTGGGGTGGTCTACCATACCCTTCACGTCTGGGGTAGTAGTGGAACGAGCGACAGTTAACTCTGGGCGACAAGTGCCTGAGATGAACTATAGCCTCTTGTGGCTCAAAGGAAGTTGTTCTTCCGGTGAACCTGTAGGGGCGCTCGGGTGATAGACCCCTACCGTAGATGTGCACAGTGGCCCAGAATTGACGGTCTTCACCGCTCATGGGTCCTTGGTACACAACATATTCTGGTGGCTCCTCTAACGCATAGGCACGACGGGTGAGGTTTGCGTGGATGGTCACAAAACCTCCAAGGTTGGTTGCTGTGGTCTCGTTGTGCACTATGGGGCTAGGCATTGTGGCTAGGTTGGGGAAGAAACTGTGTTGTGCTGTGTTGGTGCTAGTATGCCCCTTTTTATAGGAAAAAGGGGATGGAGTCTTCCTTTGCACGGTTGCGAGAAAGGACTATTTAGGATTCGATCACTGGCGCATGAGCGACAGGTCAGGTTGATAGGTTGGGCACCGACTGCCAAAAGGTATTGGGTCACTGTGTGGCTATCTTGCACGAGAAGCTTGGCTGGGGTTTGGTTATGGTTTGGTGGGTTGGTTTGCCTAATTTTATAGACCCGGCTAAGATAGGATTAGCCAATGGTCAGCCTGGCTGTGGTACCAAGTCTGCCACGACCGGTTTTCTGGGTATAAAATTCCAGAAAAGACCGTCGTGCTCATCAGCCCCAGGATTACTGTTAGCTGATGAGGCTCCAACTTGATACAGAAATTCCAAGCAAAATACAAAATATGTAGTACAAGACCATTCTGGCCTGTGAGTACAACAAATGGTTTCTAGTGGTTGATGGCGGAAGCGGGTTGTGAAACATCAGTGTCTATGGGACTCCATTTCCCACAGGAACAGCTGACCAGGTTAACTCCTATCTTCGCGAGGCTGCTATCTCCATTGCTTAGGTTCCGGGGCTGTCATCACGTCGCTCCTCTCCGTGCAAGAAAATCTGGCCAAGACAATAGCCAGGGACAAGCCAGTGAGTACTTTGAATGTACTCGCAAACATTATGAACACAGGTACAATATAACAATGATGTGCTAAAAATATTTCATGCTCATGACGTCGGTCACAAAAGATAAATAAAACTCTGATGCGTGCAAGCAAGTTATTTATAAAAATGCAATAACATAGTAGTATTAAAATTTATGAAATAAAAACAAGCAATGCCACAGTCGGGCGTCTTAGCGACACCACATAAAGGGCTTTAAAGGAAATGCCACACTCGGGCGTCTGAGCGACACCACATAAAGGGCTTTAAAAGAAATGCCACAGTCGGGCGTCTGAGCGACACCACATAAAGGGCTTTAAAAGAAATGCCACAGTCAGGCGTTTGAGCGACACCACATAAAGGGCTTTAAAAGAAATGCCACAGTCGGGCGTCTGAGCGACACCACATAAAGGGCTTTAAAAGAAATGCCACAGTCGGGCGTCTGAGCGACACCACATAAAGGGCTTTAAAATAAACAATCATAGTGAATATCCTGGAGGTAGAACCGTCCCAGAGATACTCGATAATAATAATAATATCACGGGTTAGTCAACAATAATAATAATCATAATTATCACAAGTCACAAGTAGTAGTTCCAGTTCTGGTTAACAGTTTCACCTCCGAAGACCGACACTAAGACCGACACTTGACCCATCCCAGACTGTAATCCTTAACCATGGACATGGCTATTTGAATAGATTTAATCTCTGCAGAGGATGTACTCTTTACCCACGAGTAACGGATTTCTTTAGTCCATCGAGACTAATTCCGTCTACGGTCTTTTTTTTGAGAACACACCTAACTTGCACACACCAGCTTAACCCACACGTGTCTAGAATCACCCACGACACTTGTTAAGCAAAACTCTAAGTGGGGAGGCTACAACCTCGCGTAGCATGGGATCAAATTTGTATCGCGCGCTCTAAGGGGTGGCCTCCCCTCTCGGTTCCAACCGGAAACACCCATGCCCCCGGACCAGGTGGCCTACCTACCAGCTACAACCGGTATCTTCCACCATGGCCTCTCTGTACGGTGTGTGCTAGAAAGAGGTTGACAACTTACTGAACCGTACTCTACTTGCTGTAGAGACGAGTGGTAGTACGAAACAAGTATGGGGGTTACTGGAACAAGACTCGATCTACGGTCGACTCAGGAGGTTTAAGTATTCCCTGCATGATTAGTATAAGAATATATTTCATCCAACAGAATCACCGCTCATATCACCTTACCATGCCATACCAGACATAACCGTCCTGACGGACACCGGCGACAAACTCATGCCTACCCAAGGCAGAGGTTTTCCCGGGTTCCTGCCGGTATGCATGCAAGGCACATGAGGATGATTATCATCACAAGTGTCTTCATTTCCAACAGCATGGAAATCATTAATATGCACTCATGCATATGATCATACCACATGAAATAACAAGTCCTTCGAAATGCGGTGGTGTTATAAATGTATCAACGATCACACCAAAATATTATGCCGGGATTCAGAATGCTTGCCTTCAATGTGTGGAAAGGCAGGGTGCACTCCAAAACTTGAAACATTTCTCCTCTCTTCAAAAATCCTATTTTAGCAATATAAAAGAATTAACACACAAAATAAAAACAGCACCAAAATTTGTTCTGAAATTTTTTCAAATAAATCTTAAAATAAACTAGGTGAAATTTGAGAGAGGTAGGAAAAAGAATTAATTCATTTGGAGTTGTATTTAAAAAGTTATAGGCAGTCAAAGTTGTGGTCAAAATCTGTTTTTAATAAAAACAGAAAAAGAAAACGCTTCAGATGAAAATACGCTTCCGGTGCAGGGAAAACGTACTGGGGAGTTTAAGCTTCCACTTAACACGCGTGGCGGCGGAGTAGGTCACTGACAGTGGGTCCACGGGGCCCACTAGTTAGGTTTGACTAGTCTTTCTCCCTCTCCTTTCTCTGTCCCGAGCGGAGGCGGAGCTCCGGCGATCGTCGCCGGCGACTGGCGGCTCCTCGCGGGGCCCCGAGGGCGGGGATGGATCCGCCACTCCAGTGCGGTCCTCCCGGTGGTTGCCAGGCCGGTGGGGACGGAGGGAGCTGCCGGCGGCGAGCTTCGCGGCGGAGAAGGCTTCGGGAGCAAAGTGCTTTTGTGGCGCGATGGCTCCCGATCAAAATCAAGTAGGGGGTTGGGTTCCTGGAAGGAAGGAGGTGTTCTTGGTGAAGAGAACGGAGAGGGGAGGTACTGGAGGTGCCGGATTGGCTGGGGTGGTGGCGGCGGCAGGAGTTGCCGGAGATGAGGAAGGAGGCCTCCCCGGGTCGAATGCGAGGCAGGGGAGTGCCATGGGGGTAGCATGAGGTCGCCTGCGTGCTCGAATCGTTTCGGGGGGTCCATTTATAGCGCGCCGAGGTTGGTTCCGCGGCGGTGGGGATAAGCTCTCCGGCGAACCGCCTCTCTGTAGCTAGGGCGACGTGGCGGCGACGAACGCTAGCGGACACCCTTGTGGATGAGCTCGGGCTGTGCCGGGGCCAGGTGGCGAGCGGAGGAGGCTTGGGCGGCGCTGAATGGAGCAGGGGCTATCGGCGGCCGTGGCGGCTAGTTCCTGGCCTGTCGGGGACGTGGCGAGGGGCGGCTTGGCGTGTTGCGGTGAGGAGGGACGTGCGTGGCGTAGCTCTGCAGTGAAGGCAAGGCCAGGGGCGCGACGCGTCGTCTCGGGCGCGGCACGTGCAAAACACATGCCAAATGCACGCTCTGCTCGCGCTCCGGGCGTGCACGGGACGTGCTCGGCGAAATGCCATGGCACTCCAGAGCGCTTGGTTGGAGCTGGGAGTTAGCAGGGTGGGATTATAATCTAAGGCAAAACTATTTGACATGCTGGTTTGGCCAGGGGATCAAGTCCACAGTGCAAACAAGGACTCATGTCAAAACTGATCATGCCCGAAAGGTGTTTGGCAAAATGCTAAGGGCACTTAGGCAATACTTGGGGTGGCCAAAATCTCCAGATCAAGGTCTCCTTAGATGCAAGAGAGAGTGGTGAGGTTAGTTTGTGAAAAGCACAAACTTATTAGTGCACGTTTTGCAGAATTTCAATTCTGGACAGGAAATAAATGACATTATTTCATGAACCAAAATTAATCCAATGGGTGCATGCTCCTGGATTTAGGGGTTTGGTAGGGTTGTCTACAAGTGGGAGGAAGTACAAGATCATTTGAGCAAATTTAAATAGGGTTGGAGTAGAAATCACAAGGCTGGACCAGAATGGAAAAGAGGTTGATTCACTCAAAATTTTCAAAGAACAGCACTAGGTTTTTGCATAATGATGAATCATATGCTACTACCAATATCCCATAATTTTGGTGGAGGCTAGAAAGAATTATTTAAAAGGGTTGTAGTGCAAAATGCAATCTGGACCAGAGAAGGAAAAATTGATGCAGAGCTCAAATTATTACATGAATAAGAGATATTTTTGTATAAAAGTGATTTAAAAACATCACATGACATCTCCAATTTTTGGTTAGAATTTTAGGTGAATTTATCCAATGGTTGTAGTTCAAATATGGCCATATAACCTTAAAAAACCATTTTTCAAGAAAATAAGGATCAAGCAAATTTTAATTAGTTATACTTATAAAAGAAAAATTTTTCTTGAGAGGTTAAATAAGTCCAATAACATATTTGCAAGGTTTTCACTTAGGGAAAAACTCATCATAACAGGGAAGGAAATGATTAAAAATCAAAATGGAGCTCAGAAATTCAAAGTTTTAATTCCTGGTAAAAAAATTAACTCATTAAAACAAGGCCAAATTTTTGGGGTGTCACAGGATCCACCTCGCGAGGGAGGCTAGAGGGATCAGCCTCGCGAGGATCGCCCGCAAGGGAACGCAGGCCTCCCTCCGCTGCCGCCGCAGCCAAGGAGAAATGAAGACCGTCATCAGGACGAGGGGGCTAGGGGCTTCCAGGAACCTCGTGCGATCGCCTACATCCTGGGCGGAGCTCAAGCCCCAGCCTCTCAGCGCATCTTCAAGCAGTTCGCCTGCGAAATGAATGCATTCCTCCCCAAGCTCGAGGCCACACGCCCTCTCAGGTGGTCGGCATGTGCCATCACGTTCAGCTCAGCAGATCAGCTCAAGTGTGTGGCCACAGCCGGAGTCCTCCCGATGCTTTGTTCCCCAATCATCAGCAACGTGCTGGTCACTAGGACTCTCATCGACGGAGGGGCAGGGCTCAACGTCCTGTCCGTGGAAACGTTCAACAATCTCCAAGTGCCCTACATTCAGCTTCAGCCAACCAAGCCCTTCTCCGGAGTCACCGACGGCTCCACGGTCCTGATTGGGCAGGTCCGCCTTCCTGTCACCTTCGGGGCACGCGACAACTACCGCATCGAGCTCATCGACTTCGACGTCGCCCACATTCTCCTGCTGTACAATGCCATCCTCGGGTACCCGGCGCTGGCCAAGTTCATGGCCGTAACCCACCACGGCTACAACGTCCTCAAGATGCCAGGGAGTGGCGGGGTCATCACGGTGCCCTGCGAGGAGAGAGACACAGTGTGCTCCCTGGAGCGAGCCTTTCAGGCCGCATCGCTGGAAGACCCAGACCGCAGAGGCAGGAGGCCTCCCGAGGCCGCCCCCAAGAAAAAGAAGACATCGTCCAGCCCGGCCCCTCAGGAGGCAAGGCCCTCAGGGCCCGCGCCTGCTCAGGGAGAACCTCCTTCCATCGCATAGGGAAGCGCGCCCAGCGCCCTCCTCAGGCAGGGCTCGGGGGCTCTCCCCTGGAGGGCCGCCGACCTCGCCAAGGTCATGAGGGAGGCGCTTGGGCACCACGTGGAGGCGTGTTTCGAAGCACGTTTCCCTTAAGAAGGAGCAAGGCAAGGAGGGCCGAACCCTCAGGAGTTCGTCAGCAAGGCCATTCGGGAATTACAGGACTCAAGGGTCATGAGAGGCAGCCGCCGCCTACCCGCTGTGGCCCCCCATCCAGGCAAGGATGGTGGGCTGCGCGTCTGCATCGACATACCAGGGCTCACCCGAGCCGTGTCTCAAGAGTGCCTTTGGCCCTCGCGAGTGGGACGTTGCGAGGGTCCGCCCCATAGCTACGTGCGCATGCCTTACGGCTTGCCGAACGCGGCTGCTGCGCACCAGCGTCTCATGAGGGCCATCCTGGAGGCTCAAGAGGTCAGGCACTCCGCAGCTCTGGCAGAGATGGAGATGGCCCGCGAGGAGCCGCCAGCGCCTCCGGAGCCTCCCGAGGCCCCTAGGCCTGGGGGCTCGCGAGGATCGGCTCCTGCAGCCACCGAGTCTGCTACACCAACACCCCTTCGTCCCCAACATCATCAGGTGACATCTTTCAAGTTTCATTTCAGGCTGGGAGCGCCCTCATGGCCGCATTATTCCCAGGCCGCGTGGCTCCGTCCCTGCGGCGTGTATCCCCTTTATTTCATGTTCTTACCTTACCTTATTGGGGGCGCCCCTCGGGCAGCATCATCCCCAAGTCGCTCGGGCCTGACCCAACGGCGTGTACCCTTCTTGCGTTTACCTTAGGGCTATGTTTTCGACCCATCAAGCTTGCTATTTGGTGCCTTTTTCTCCTGGGTGTCGGAATCTTGGGCGTTAAAGGGGGGTGCCTGAGCATCGCGACTCAGGGCTCCTACCGGCTCTCCGGCCCTCACCCTCTGGTCTTGTCCATGGCATCGCGACCTGGCATGCCAGCGACGGCTGAGACCAGATCGAGAGCCGGGACCCGAGGACGTAGAGTTTCGACATCTAACCCAGCTTGCGCGTTAAAGGTGGGGTGCCTGAGCATCGCGACTCAGGGCTCCTACCGGCTCTCCGGCCCTCACCTTCTGGTCTTGTCCATGGCATCGCGACCTGGCATGCCAGCGACGGCTGAGACCAGCTCGAGAGTCGGGACCCGAGGACGTAGAGTTTCGACATCTAACCCAGCTTGCGCGTTAAAGGGGGGTGCCTGAGCATCGCGACTCATGGCTCCTACCGGCTCTCCGGCCCTCACCCTCTAGTCTTGTCCATGGCATCGCGACCTGGCATGCTAGCGAGGGCTGAGACCAGCTCGAGAGCCGGGACCCGAAGACGTAGAGCACCAGCATCTGGCCAAATTTGCAGGAACACACTCGAAGATAAGGCCCAGAGCCAGGCGCAACCCGCCTTGAGGTAGGGCCCCGTGAGTCCCGCGCTGGCTCACGGGTGCCCAGATACACCTCGTCAAGCCCTACCATGCCAGCCACGTGTCAGGGTGGGGCTGTATACGCCCCGGGGGCTCCTCCCGGAGGGGATCCCCCTCCCACGCACCAGTGGAAGCACCATGCTCCGCGCTGGCTGACGACACTACCGAGGAGCAGCTATGCCCGTACGCATACGGAAGCGCTATGCTCCGCGCTGGTGATAAACAACTGAGGGTGGCCCCCGGGCCGCATCAACCTCAGGGAGCCCGGAGCTCAGCGTCTGGCCTCATCGCAATCCCTCCCCTCCGGAGTGCCGCGCGAAGGGGCTGGGCATGGGGGCTGCGCCTGGGTCACGCCCAGACGCACGCCACCTGGCCAGGCCCCCCGGGTCTGGTTCGTCGCACGTCCCTCCCCGAGCGGAGCCAAGGTACGAAGGACGTTTGAGCATCAAGGGGGACTCCTGAGCATCGCGACTCAGGAGCCTAACTGGTCACGTAGCCCCTCACTCCTTAGTTCCGAAAGGCTAATGGCGGTTGAGGTATGCACGGGGCCGGGCTCTGCAGACGTAGAACGGCAGATCCACCCTCATCTCACCTCCCTAATGAGTCACCCCCACATCTCACCTCCCTACTTGCTGTTCGAGCACCAAGGGGGATTCCTGAGCATCGCGGCTCAGGAGCCTAACTTGTCACGTAGCCCCTCACTCCTTGGTCCCGTCCTGGTTTCCGGTCGGGGCCAATGGCGGCTGAGGTATGGGCGGGGCCGGGCTCTGCCGGCGTAGAACATAAGCAAGTAGGAAGGAATAATGCAAATTTCAAGGAATTCAAAAGCAAATATTACAGTCCATACTGTTATCACAGCATCAAACACAAGTTTTAACGCCTCCCCGAGGCATGGTACATACGTAGGAATTAAAAGCAGGATGGGAGCCACGACGGAGTCACTTGCCGGCGGTGGAGCTGCGCGGAGCAGGTTCGCCTTGTGGAGCAGCAGGGCTAGCAGCGCTCCGCTTCAGCTTGGTACTGAAGGCCCGGAACTTCCCCAGCAGAGCCTCCGCACGACCCTTCACGGCCTCAGCAGCGGCAGCGGCACGCTCACCGCTCACTGGCTCCAGCGGGCTGTCGAGGTCGATGTTGGGGTCACGAAGATAGGTGTGGGTGAAGACCCGCGTCAGCGCTGCAGAAGACAAGATGCGTGCCTCGGCCTCAGCCGTAGGGCCAGGGCCAAGGGTGACGTCTTGAAGGGCGCGAACTAGGAAGGGAAGCAGCTTGGCGGGGCCATCCTCCTCGCCAGCCAGCGGGCTCTCAAGGCCGCTATCATAAAGCGTCTTCAATGAAGTGCGAGCCTTCTCCTCCATATCCGCGAAGGCCAAGCGATCCTCAGCAAGAACCCGGGCCTTGACTTCCAGCTCAACCTTCCTCGCCTCCAGCTCTTGCTCCAGCGCGCCTAGGCGGCCACGGCGCATCTTGAGCTTGGCCTCCAGGTCCTTGACGGCCGCCTCGCGAGCCTTCATGCTTTCCTCCTGCTCTTGGCGAAGGCGGGCCTCCTCGGCAAGCTGGTTCTGCAGGCCCTTCAGCTCGCTATCCAGCGTCTCATAGCGACCTCGGACGCTAGCTGCCTCCCCCAGGGCAGCATCGCGGGCAACCTTCGCGTCAAGGACAACCTGCTTCTCCTCGTCGCAAGCCGTCGAGGCCTGGACCAGCGCCGCCCGTATCGAAGCATCGAAGCGAATCCAGCCAGAAGCCAGCTCCAAGCGCCCGGCCACTAGACGAGGGTCGGCACCCAGAAGATCCTGCCGCAGACGGTCCAGTCCGGCAACGGCGCGATCCAGAACCGTATTCGGAGAAGCAATAGTCGGTGGAGTAGGAGGAGAAGACGGCAGCGTAACCACGGTATCCTGAGGCGGAACCAGCTATGCCACGACAGCTGAGGAAGCAGCATTAGGTAAGGGCACCTCGGGAGTCACCTAGACCATGGGGGCCGAGCTCGCCCCGGCAGGCTCAGCCTGGCCTCGCGAGAGCGCCCGAGCAGGGGAGGCCCGTGCGTCACAGTCACCTTGTTTCTCGGGCAGAGGCGCTGCCACGGATGGGGCCTTAGGAGCTCCCTTCGACTTCTTTGCCGCGGGCGCCAGCCTGGCCGGGAGACACAAGCGTCAAGCCTCAGCAACAAAACAATAACCAAGATAGGAATCAAGCACTTACAGGTCGTCACTTGCGGGCTCAAGCAGCCTCCGGCCGTACTTAAAGCCCGAGAGCTGGCTGCTGGGATCAGCTTCAAGGAGCTCGGGAGCAGGTGGTGCGCCGGCGGATCGCCTCGGGGCTGGGGCGGACCCGCGGGGGATCAGTCCAGTCCGGTCCTTCTTTGGGATCAGAGGCAGGCTCCCGCCGCCCTGCTCATCCTCGTCCTTGTCATCATCACTCTGGGCGAGGCGGAGGATGCGGGACCTCCGCCGAAGGGGATGGGCCCTTGACTCCGCCTCGGAGTCAACCCCCTCCTCCCGCTCCTCTTCTTCCTTCTCTTTGCTGGAGTCATCGGAGTACACGTCCACCAGGTCCTCTGGAGCCTCCGCGGGCACGGGTCTGTCCCCGTTGAAGACGGGCGAGGACCCCACCACCTGTTCCCAGTCCTCGCGGAGGAATGGGGGCGTAGGAGCGCCCTCCAGCCTCGCCATGTTGCCCCCAACCAAGGACTAGAGGACCACAGCCAGATCCTCCTCGGCCAAGACCGCGGCGCTCGGGTGAGGCCTCCACATCGGAAGTGAGTGCTGACGAAGCGGAGCCAGCTGGTGCTCCAGGAACTCCCTCAGCAGCGACGCACCGGTCAGCTTCACCACCGCCATGCTGGCCGGCCTCAGATCCGCATCCATCTTCTCCAACACCAGCTTCGCACGGGGATCCGCAAGCTCCACTCGGGACCAGTCGTCGGAGCTCGCGGGGTGCCCCGTGGGCAGGATCAGCCGAGGGTGGATGCGCCCAGCGTCCACCAAGACCCACTTGCTCCTGAAGCCCTCAATCCTTTTCCCAGGGTTCGAGATGGCGATGGAGCCGCCGTACGCGACGAAGCTCGCGCACGCAGAGACGGGACCACGGGAGGTCCGGAGGGAGAAGTAGTGGCGCAGCAAGGCCACTGAGGGCTTCACCCCTACGTGGGCCTCATAATAGTAGGCGAAGATTGCCAGAAGAAGGACAGAGTTGGGATGGAGGTGCAGAGCTTGAATGTTATAGTGGCGGAGGACAGAGAAGAAGAACTCAGAAAAGGGAGGCACCAGGCCGGCGACAATGGCGCTCACGAAGAGCGGATAGAAGGTGCTCCCTTGGCCTTCAGGGACGGCGGAGCCGGCCATGAACACCTTCGCCCCGTCGATGCCCTGCGCCGCTGCCATCTGGCGCACCCGAGCAAGGCTCGCCTCCGACACGTTCGGCGAGTCCAAGGCAGACGAGTACCAAGCTCCGACCGGGGCTTGGCGAGGTGCCATGTCTGGCTAGGGAACGCGGATGGAGTAGATCTGAAGATTTCGGAGGCGGGGAGGAGAGGCGCAAGAAAGGGTATCTGAGTAGCAACTGGAGAAGGCAAGGGAGGCAAGGGGCAGGTGCCGCTCCCTTACCAACTCGCGCAGAAGCGGAGGCACCCACGTCCAATCAACCGGCACGCGGCGCCCAAGGCCGCAGGCTATTAGGGCCCACGACGCTTCGCACTTGCCCTTTCGCTACTCTGCTCAGCCAAGTTCGGGCGCGCCGTGGGCCCGGGGGCTACTGTCGGCGTTCTGGGAACGGGGGTCCCCAGACTTGCCTGCCTGCGGCCTGCGGCGTGGCTCGAAAGAAGGCCCAGCACAGCCCATCTTCATCAAACAAGCTCAAGACCCTCGCGAAGGGCCAAGCCTCGCGGGGCGGACGGCAAGGAGCTTCCTCAGGCACGGCCTCATCAGGCTGGCTCACGAGGAGGCGGAGAGCTCAAGGCAGGGTACCTCGCGAGGTGCCCATGACGCAAGCCATGACGACCAAGGGCGCCAGTCGGGCGCCAGCCCGCGCAGTGTCCTCCTTTCCTCTTTGGTGCAAAGGGGGCAAACGCAGGCGAGGGCATCAAGCAAAGGCATCCATTTCGGTGCAACAAGACCAAGACCAGCCCAACGGCAGGGAAGAAGTCATTGTGGAGCCCAAGCAGGCATCACCACCAGAGCCTTTGACAGGCGAGGACCACTTTAGTCAGGATAAGTGTACCCGCTGTTCCCCTTCAAAATGGCCAATTGTTGGCGCCCTTCCCGCTGAATATTTGGGAAGAGGCCCAGGGCCTTTGCCTATAAATAGGACTAGGCACCCCCGGGGGAGGGGCATCTAGAAGACACACAGGCATCAAGCATCTAGCATCGAGAATCCAAGAGCTATACCCAAGTAGCACCGGCCGAGAACAGACCCTCGCGAGGCTGTTCTTCCTTGTATTGTTCATCATCTGCCCAGGAGGCAATCCACCACACCACACACTGGAGTAGGGTATTACACCAATATGGTGGCCTGAACCAGTATAAATCTCGTGTCTCTCGTGTTGCTCTGTTTGGTAGTTTAGATCCTAGCGATTCGGCGAGGAGCAAGCCGGCAGAGGGTAGAATCTCCGCGCGCACCCCAGTGTTCGAACCTCAAGGGTCTGCCAGAACCCGAAATCCGACAATTGGGATTAGACTTCAACCCTGGTCCCTCTGCTCCCCGTGCTGACGGCTCACGTGATGCGGAACCCAATGTCATCGGCCCCTTCTCCAACCTTGACGGCCTCATCACCTACATCTTGGTCCAAGGTGCCAGAGTAGATCATTCTGAAAATGATGCTGACACTGATGAAGCCCAAGATCCTCCTCCAAAGCTGCAAAAGCAAAAGAAGCCAAAAGCTTCAAGATCAGCTGCTCCAAAAGCTTCACGTGCGAAGCCTCTGGCCACTGCACCTCCTGAAGATAGTGTGCAGTCTGAAGATCAATCTTGAATCTCCAAGAAGACGGAGAAGAAAAAGCAAATCGTCAGGCATACTGATCAAACCTTGACTCCTGCTGCCATTCTGCGTGAAGAACCCATTGATCTGTCCAGCGATGAAGATCTTGCAGATGATGCCCTTGAGCAACTGATCAAGAGCAAGGAAGAAGAAGAAATCTTCAACAACTTGCCTCTCTTCGATGTGGAAATCATTCATAACTTCATTCATGAGTGGTTTGACACCCCAAATCTCAGCTTTGAAGATCTGCAGCTTCCCATTGGACTCAGCGTCTCCTTTAATGGCGCCATTGCTTCTGAGCTAGCTCTTGCTCAGCGCATCGTTGAGCTGAAGAGCAAAATTGATTATGAGAAGGCTCAGTTCAAGAAGCATGTGGCGAATCTCAGCGTGCAAGATGTCAGAAACTTCAAGGTCATGCTGCATGAGCTTAAAGAAGCCTTTCTCAAGAAGCGCCAAGAAGCCCAAGGCTCTCGCGAACATATGAAGAGTTTGGCCGACAAGTGTGTGCTTGCCTACAATGAGGCTGAGAAGCGCAAGTCTCTTGGCCGTCCTGGCATTGACCCCAGGATGGCTGCAAAGAAGAAGAAGCTCTCTACTGCCCAAGCTGCGCCTTCAAGTCAAGAAGCACCTCGAATTATCTTCCCAAGCAGCATGACTGGCTCGAAGCCAAAGGTCCTGTCAACCGCTTTAGAACAGAAGAAGACGAGGGCTGCCGAGGCTGAAGCCAGAAATAGGAAGAATACTGAAGCCTCTGATGCCGCTCCCTCCAAGAAGAAGCGCAAAACCAAGAAGAATAGGGCTGCTCCCACAGAGCCCTTGGTTGTTGAACCTATCTCAGTGGTTCGCCCTGCGTCTGAACATCAAGGAAGACGGATGATAGTTCATGAGCCTACTCCCACAGAGGCTCATGAAGCTGAAGATATTCCAGTAGCTGAACCCACCGCTGCTGAAGACATTGGTCAAGATGACAATGTTGAAGATGATGAAGTTCTTCCTCAAATCGAACACAACGTGGTATCATCGCCTGTTCTCACGAACAACGAACTCATCAGCATTGGTTGTCCTCTGACGCCAATTGCTCAGGATGCATCGTGGGCTGATCACCCATAGCAACAAGACTCCCCAAGTACTCCCCAACAACAACCACAAGCTACACCACCCGTGCAAGAAGAAGAAGAAGAATACTTTGAGGCCCAGCCAACTCCATCTCCAAAGGCATTGCCAGCATTTCGCAGGCTTTGCAAAGGACAAAAGCCTCAAGTCCCTCTTTCGAGCATTCCAGAAGGAGAAGTGCATCATCAACCTGTTGCACGTCAAGTATTTCCTGAAGCCACTCCAACTGAGAATGTCTCCGCGTCTGAAGCCCAAGCTGCTGAAGACATTCCGGCTGCATCAGCCGATGAAAGACAAGAAGATGTACGTGTCCCTACTTCCCCAGTTATTGAAGAAGCTATTCCTGATGGGAATGTGCCAGTGCCCGACCCTCCAGCTCGTCAAGTGGAGGTTGAAAATCCTGAAGCTGCCACTACCAACGCAAGTGAAGCCAATGACATAGTCATGGCTGAAGCTAATGTGGGGCTTGCACCAACCAGTGTGCCTGAAGCCAATGAGGCAACTGCTCCTGAAGCACCTGTTGTGCAGCCTGAAGCCTCAGCTGCTGCCACTGCTCCTGTTCCGCCACCAAGGCCCTATACAATTGAGCAAGCATACAATCATGGTCAGCTAACCACTGTCCGATGGCCCATTCTGGTCCCTCTGCCTACTGCCTCTATACCTCAATTTGATTATCATGTTGAGCATAGGCCTCAGGTCCAGAAACCAAAGCCAAGACTGCCAAGGTTCCCAGGCACTGCTAATTCTACAGGGTCCTTCAATGCAAATGGCTTCAAAAGCCACAATACCTTCTTTGACAGCGCCAAGAACCCCTACTCAAAGCCAAGGATATCATCTGATCGTTTCTGGAGCTATCAACAGCGAAGTTATTACTCATGCGTTTTGTATGATCAAGGGTGCATTTTCCCTCATATGCGCCTCGATACTGAAGCCATTGCTGGACTGCCGTGCTTAGAAGAAGCACTTGACTATTTTCGTGATGCCGGTCTGCTCAGCTTTGTGACTGACAAAGAACATTGGAATGAAGAACTTTTGCTTCAATTCTATGCTACCCTCCACATTCGCGGCTACAACAGAGACATCAAGACATGGGTTCTTGAGTGGATGACTGGAAATGTTCATCATGAAGCCAAAGCTCTTGATGTCATCGAGCTTACAGGCATCCACTCCCGGAGAGCTCTATGAACCTGACTGTCAACTACACCGCAATGCACTGGAGAGCATCTTCCACAAGCCTGAACCCAATATGAGCCAGATGTTGAGCATGATGAAGCCTTTGCCATCTGACGCTGAATATCCAATGGAGTTCTTTGTTGATGACCTTGAGTATCTGCCTCGCACCATATATCACATCATCAGGCGAACTCTATGGCCTATCAAAGGACATTCATCAGCGGCCAAGCTTGAAGGAGCCATGAAGACTTTGATCTTTTACATCCTCAATGGCATCAGCTTCAATTCCGAAGATTTCTTCATCAGGCAACTTGTTGCGTCTGGATCTGATATTTTTGGCCTGAAATTCTATGCTCCATGGGTCATGCGCCTCATCAAGCGACACTCTTCTGTCAACTATCAGCCCTCTGCTCGCAATCATCTGATCTTTCTACCAGAGGTTGATATGTCAGTTGAAGCCATATACCCTAAGCCTGCCAAGGAGCCTCTTTGTCTTCAAAATGCTGATCACCAAAGCTTCACTCAGTCCATGGAAGGCATTCAAGCAGTAACATGTATCTATCCAATGGCTGGAAATACTCGTCTGCCTCATCGTGCGCAAACTGAAGCCACTGAAAGCACCATTGCCCAAAGGCCTAAGAAGCGCTCTCGTGTTCTAAATGACCGAGAACTTCTTGTGGCACTTCATCATAAACAACATAAGCATCACTATTGGATCAAGAGACAGATGCAAAGCCTCTTGGTGGACGTCAATCGCATTTGAAATCTTGCCACCAAGAATGCATTTGTTGCTCATGAGACTTGCCTGCGATCATGGAAGAGTTTGACGCTGCTTAGTGCTGAAACAGATCTTCAAGACGATGGCTTCACTGAAAGATTCAAGTTTGACTCCACTCCTCCACGGACTGCAGTCCTATGTCGAACTCCATCTCTTGAAGACTCTGACTATTCTTCCTCTGCGGCAACTGTGAATGCCAGAGTGATCGATGATGAAGATGATGCTACTTCACCGCCTCCTACTTCTGCTTGCATCGACACTACACCAAGTACGTCTGCACCGCCAAGCAACAACGACAACCCTACTGCTTCACCTACTCATGAGGACGAGTAGATGCTCTATGTCTTCAAACCTTTTTGGTCCTTACTGACAAAAGGGGGAGAAGCATATGAGTTTGATAGTCTTCAAGCGGGTTCATATGGGCGGTTGCTTTATATTTTGCCTCGTGTTTACAACTCTCGCTTTTGAAACATTTGGTTCTTTGAGTTGTAACACGTAAACTCGATGGTTGTCTGCTACTTATTTACTTTACTATGATGCGATGATAAATTCAGCATGTGCGATGATAACTTCCGCACTTAGATCATTTTGCAGACGTCCATTTTTCATTATGCATGTCATTCTAGTTGCTATATCATTTCATGCATTATGAATTATCTTCATAAGTTGAAGAGGATCTCCACAAGTACAACCTGCCATGTGCATTTGCATTCCAAAAGCAAATTACTTATATGCACATCTTCAGGGGGAGCCCTTGCTACTTATGAAGACAATACGCTATCCTTTACAATTTCACATACTTTATCCCCGTTGAAAACTTCAACCAGTTTGTCATCAATCACCAAAAAGGGGGAGATTGTAAGTGCATCTAGTGCCACCCCTAGTTGGTTTTGGAGTATTGACGACAAAGTTGGTTGAGGGACTAATGCGTTTGTGAGAATTGCAGGATAACGTAGGCAGTGTCCCTCATTGATTCGGTTTACCTACCGGAGATGACCCCTAAAAATGTATGAAGACATTGAAGACAATGGTGGTATGTGAAGATATTCATGGTGAAGACTATGACATGAGAAGACATTGAGTGAAGACTATGGAGCGCGGAGACTGTGTTGTTTCGCTGTTTCCTTTTCTTCTTTGTTGAGTCATAGGAACCACCCTACTGTTAAGTGGGGTCCAAGTGAAATAAGTCAGAATGACTGAAGTGATGCTCAACCCAAATCCTATGTCTTCGAGCGAAGACAATGAGAGCAAATCTTATCCAAAGCTGGATGAGTCAGCTTTGCTTGTAGCCCAAGTAAAGTTGCCGTGTGTGTTTGAAATCTGACCCTTGGAACACGTGTCAGTTCCTTAGTGACCCAGGTCATTTCGGACATATCAGGTCAGGTTGCCCAGTGGCTATAAATAGCCCACCCCCTACACCATAAATTGGTGGCTGCTCAGAGTTAGTGCACGGCTTTTGTCGTTTGAGAGAAACCCACCTCGAAGCCTTTGAGAGAGAGAAATCCTTGCGAGGACCAAGCCCAAACACCCAGAGCCAAAGAGTGTTAGGCATCACTGAAGTCTTTTTGTTTGTGTGACCTGAAGACTTATTACACTTGAGGACTGTGAATCCTCCAGCCGGTTAGGCGTCGCGTTCTGAGCATCCAAGAGTCATTGTGGATTGCCGGTGAACGAAGTCTGTGAAGGTTTGGAAGTCTACCTTGAAGACTTACCAGAGTGATTGGGCGAGGACTGTGTGTCCTTAGCTCAAGGGGAATAAGGTGAAGACGCTGTCTTCTGAGTTGAATCTCAGCCTTCCTAACCAGACGTACAGTTGTCACAGCAGCTGGAACTGGTCCAACAAATCCTGTGTCTTCAACAAGTGACTGGTTCTATCCTCTCCCTTCCTTTACTTAAGTTTGTCTTCATGAAGTCATTGCCTATCTGTCGTACCTGTTTGACTTCATTGCTTGACTACTACTGTTGATTGGCTTCATACTATTTTCCATCCTGATCCTTACTACTTAGCTGCTATTAGTCCTGTGCTTTCACATCATTGCATACTTGACTATGGTTTGCTTATTGTAGTTTATCTTCCGCTGCATATCAATTAGGTCATTTCTGCTGTTTGTCTTCGAAACTATCATGTTTTGAAGACTTTCATAAAAATCGCCTATTCACCCCCCCCCCTCTAGTCGATACTAGCACTTTCAATACTGGTTCAGGCCACCATTGTGGTGTAATACCCTACTCCAGTGTGTGGTGTGGTGGATTGCCTCTTGGGCTGATGATGAACAATACAAGGAAGAACAGCCTCGCTAGGGTCTATTCTTGGCTGGTGCGATGAACTGCTAGGAGGAGTTCAGTCGCTCTCTCTACTCTTTCTCTCTTGATTCAGGTGAGGGTCTATCCAGCTGCCTCTACCCTGGGGGTGGCTAGTCCTATTTATAGGCAAAGGCCCTGGGCCTCTTCCCAAATATTAAGCGGGAAGGGCGCCAACAATTGGCCATTTTGAAGGGGAACATCGAGTACACTTATCCTGACTAAAGTTGGTCCTCGCCTGTCAAAGGCTCTGGCGATGATGCTTGCTTGGGCTCCACAATGACTTCCTTCCTGCCGTTGGGCTGGTCTTGTTCTTGTTGCACCGAAATGGATGCCTTTGCTTGATGCTCTCGCCTGCACTTGCTCCCTTTGCACCAAAGAGGAAAGGAGGACATTGTGCGGGCTGGCGCCCGACTGGCGCCCTTGGTCGTCATGGCTTGCGTCATGGGCACCTCGCGAGGTACCCCGCCTTGAACTCTCCGCCTCCTCATGAGCCAGCCTGATGAGGCCGTGCCTGAGGAAGCTCCTTGTCGCCCGCCCCGCGAGGCTTGGCCCCTCGCGAGGGTCTTGAGCTTGTGTTGATGAAGATGGGCCATGCTGGGCCCCCTTTTGAGCCACGCCACAGGCCGCAGGCAGGCAAGTCTGGGACCCCCGTTCCAAGAACGCCGACACTTTGGAATGCAAATCACACACACTAGGATCAATACCCCCCCTATATTTTATAGACTGACAATACTAGCTTGCATCAACAATATAAGATGATTAAACAAAGATGCAAGTTAGTAGCATGTGAGCATAAAGATAGAGCATAAGATAGATATCATCTCACAAGCTAATAAGATACTTAACATAAAGATAGAGATATGGTAGCATATGTCTCACACCATATGAAGGTACTTAAGTTCCACACACAAACTTAAAGCAAACCAAACAACGATAAAGAGTTCATGAGAGAATGAAATCAACGACAAAGAAGACACACTCGTGACTTGGCAAATCCCTAAACTCTCTCATCCTTTGGCATCGAGACACCAAAAGGGCAAAGAGCACTAAACATGACCTAGGTGATGACACTACAAGAAACTTGTTAATCTATGATGGATTTCTACTGACGGTTTCAGAAACCATCATCAATGGTATTCCGTCGGTGACGGTCAGCATAGATCCATCATGGATCATCAAAAGGACGATGACCCCTGATAACTGGTGACGATTTTGTGACAAATGTTGCATCACCATCATAAAATCCCAAAATCTAAGTCGTCATGGATTTACGAGCGGGCTTTTGTCCTTTTTTTAGTCCAATCTGAGTAGCCGATCATTTTTTGCCACTCATGTGTCATCCTCAAGATAGGCCACAAGGTTTCGATTCGGCTTTTGCAACGTTTTTCTCTTTTGTGTGTGGTTTTTATTCGGTTTTGTTTTCTTTTTAGTTTTGTTTTTTACATTTTCTGTTTTCCTGTTTTGTTTTTTCCTCCTTTGTTTATTCAAAAAATAAAAAAATTGCTTGCTTCGATCTTTGTTTTCTCGATAAATCACAATTTTCAAAAAAATGTTCAGGATTTAATTTTCTTCCCCAAATATGAAAAAGTCTACGTTTTCAAAAAAAATCACAAATTTTTATTCCAAATATCAAAGAATTTTGTGCTTTAAAAAATTGTTCGCAAGTTTCAAAAAAAACTTTCTGATTTCAACAATAAGCTCATAAATTCAAAAATGGTTCAGAAAATTTCAGAACTTGTTCACATTTTCTAAAAAAGTTCGAAATTTTCAAAATATGTCCTGAATTTAAAAAAATACAAAAATTAAAAATGGTTGGAAATGTTTACAACTTGTTGACATTTTCAAACAATATTCCGAGTTTATAAATATTTGTATTTTCCAAAAATGTTCAGAAATTTTATAAATTGTTTTCTTTTTCAAGAATATTTGTTTTGTAATAATTTTTGAAATTTAAAAGAAAATCCGCTGCTACAGTAGGCGTTGCTCGAATAGATGCCAGTCTAAACTCATAGTTTTTTCCTCCTTTGCTCTTTCAAAAAATCACAAATTTTTTTTGCTTGCTTCTTTGTTTTTTTTCGATAAATCACAATTTTCAAAAAAATTGTTCAAGATTTTTATTTTTTCCACAAATATGAAAAATTCTACATTTTCAAAAAAAAACACAAATTTTTATTCCAAATATCAACGAAGTTTGTGCTTTAAAAAATTGTTCG
The DNA here is from genome assembly GCA_963921465.1 of Triticum timopheevii. Lineage (NCBI taxonomy): Eukaryota > Viridiplantae > Streptophyta > Magnoliopsida > Poales > Poaceae > Triticum > Triticum timopheevii. The sequence continues at coordinate 364,706,113 of OY997262.1, forward strand.
GAAATTTTTAAAAACTGTCTGATTTCAACAGTAAGTTCATAAATTCAAAAATGGTTCAGAAAATTTCAAAACTTGTTCACATTTTCTAAAAAAGTTCAGATTTTTTAAAAATTGTTCCAAATTTAAAAAACACACAAATTTAAAAAGTTTGGAAATGTTTAGGACTTGTGCACTTTTTAAACAATATTCCCAGTTTATAAATATTTGTATTTTCCAAAAATGTTCAGAAATTTTATTAATTGTTTTCTTTTTCAAGAATATTTGTTTTTTCAATAAAATTTGAAATTTTAAAGAAAATCCGCTGCTACAGTAGGCGTTGCTCGAATAGATGCCAGTCTAAACTCGTTAGTTAAAGCTAGTAAATTCGTGTACTGGTATCTCATGGAATAGCGGCCAGTCATGCAAAAGCCTAGTTTTGATTCACTGAACCAAAGCGCCTAACCTCCACATACAGCATAACTGAACCATATGCAACAGCACAACCAAATTAGACATACAAAAACACATGATGAAAGCCTAACTTGCACATACAACTCAGTGAAAAACACAATATGTGAGCACAATCAGCTCTCCTCTTAGATTACAGGGAATCAAAATACATGCCAACATGTAAGGCCATTATCTTCCTTTGGCGTGACCGAGAAAGTACTCTAAACATAAATGGCTACCTTACAGCCCATCCAGATTCATCAACTGGATATACCACATACATTTTTTTACTCCTATTCATATCATGTTTAGGCATGAGCAAACATGTATTGAGAGGGGAAGCAGTCATTACGTTGACGACACTAAGCTGGAATCTTCCGACTGGTGATACCCTTTGATGCACGATATATAAACTGCAATAAAATACTAAACTTTTAGGGCATCTCCAGCCGCGCCCCCAAGAAGACCTCCCCAGACGATATTTTCGCGCCGGCGCCGAAAAAACGGCCCAGTCGCGCCCCCAGGACGCCGAAAATCGCCGGTTCGGACCTTTTTTTCGCTCGGTGGTCACAGGCCGAAACCGGCGCGCTGGGGAGCCGTTGGGGGCTCCGGCGCTAGTGAAAAGCACGCCTGGCCCACACCGACAGGGGAAAAGTCAAGTTTTTCTTCCCCCGACTCGCCTCGCACCCCCCGCGCCCTCGGCCACCACTAGCTGTATCCTGGCGACGGGCGCCGGCCTACTCCGCTAGATAGCCATTCCCCGCCGGAAAATAGCAGCGCTTCGCCGCGGCAGCCCCTCCCGCAGCACTAGGCACTGCCGGCCGCCGTTTCCGGCCGCGGAGGCGTGGTTTAACGGCGGGTACACGCCCACCGAGCGCAAGGTGTTCGGCGTTTTGACTGACTCGGCGATGGACTCCGATGAGGAGGAAGAGCTCGCCGCGCTGCTGGAGGAGGAAGCCGCGGCCGACGTCCAGGAAGAAGAGCATCTAATGGTGCTCGCCGTCCTCGCCCAGCTGCTGGCGAGCAGTGAAAAGCCGCGTCGAGGTGGCTCGGCGCCGGGGCGGGTGAAAGCAAAGAACCAGCATCGTCTGCAAGGCTACTGCATGCTCTACTTCGACTACTTCGCCGATGCTCCACTTCATGGCGAGAGAACATTTCAGCGCCGTTTTCGGATGAGCCGAAAGCTCTTCCTCAGGATTGTGAATTCCATCCGGGAGTTCGACAACTACTTCAAGTGCAAGATGGATTGCACTGGCGCTCTTGGATTCACTTCCATCCAGAAGTGCACGACAGCGATGAGGATGCTTGCATATGGAGCTCCCAGTGATTCACTCGACGACTATGGGCGCATGGCCGAGTCCACCAGCATAGAGTGTTTCTAGAAGTTCTGTCGGGCAGTGGTGGCAGTGTTTGGGCCACAATACTTGAGAGCACCCAATGCGGAAGACACTGCTCGGATCCTAGCCCAGAATGCAGCAAGAGGATTTCCTGGGATGCTTGGAAGCATCGACTGCATGCATTGGAAATGGAATAACTGCCCATTTGGTTGGCAGGGGATGTACAAAGGCGCCAAAGGCGGTTGCAGTGTGGTGCTTGAGGCGGTAGCCACACAGGACCTCTGGATTTGGCACTCCTTTGGTATGCCAGGAACTCACAATAACATCAACGTGTTGCAGTGCTCTCCTGTTTTTGCCAAGCTCGTTGAGGGCCATTCTCCTCCGGTGAACTTCGAGATCAATGGGCACCAATAAAACAAGGGGTACTATCTAGCTGACGGCATCTATCCGAGATGGTCGACATTTGTGAAGACGATCTCAAACCCTGTGCCAGAAAGCAAGAACGCCTGGTTTGCGAAGGTTCAGGAGGCTTGCAGGAAGGATGTCGAGCGGGCATTTGGTGTGCTCCAATCTCGATTCGCTGTTGTTCGGTACCCCGCTCAGACCTGGTCGAAAGATCAAATGTGGGAGATCATGACTTGCTGTGTCATCTTGCACAACATGATCATCGAGAGCGAGCAAGAAGACCCAGTGTTTGACACTGAACCATACTACAGGCAGGGTCCTCTAGCCGAAGTTGATCACCAGCTACTGGCAACTTGGACTGCCTATCTCAGTATGCGTCAAGAGATCCGAAACCCACAGGTGCATCATCAACTGCAGAAAGATCTGATTGAGCACCTATGGAGGCTCAAGGGGGACGCCGCGTGATGAAATACGAGTTTTTATTTGTTGAACTATATAATTTGTATTGAACTATTTGTTGTTGTGCTATTTTGTTGAAGTATTTGATTTTTCTGCGATGAAATATGTGATAAGGAATAATTATGTTGATAATTGAACGCCGAGACAGGGCGAAACCACGCCGAATATGGACCTATTCTCGCCCATATGGGCCGTTTATTCGCCGAAATTGGGCTGCAAAGTGGGCCAATTTCGGCGCCTGGGGGCGAGCTGGGGGCGGCGACTAGGCGAAAAACCGCCCCCAGCGCCGAGTGTCTCGCCGGCTCGCCCCCAGGGGGCGATTTTTGTGCGTCCTGGGGGGGCCAACGGCCGGAGATGCTTAGTGTCTACTACATGCAAAAAAGCATCTAAAAAAGGTACTCCCTCCTATCTGAATTAATTGTGGCATCCTCTATACAACACTAGATCATGATGGTGCGCGTTGCCGCGCCCATCCATTTTAAACAAATTAGAAATTATATAAATATGTAGAAGTAAGAAGAATGAAAGTTTAATTTGCATATAATGACATATTTGATAGCAATGAAAAGGGTAACGTTCTTTTGTTTTATGTGTATATCAAATTACAAGTAAACTACTAATTGCAATTTACGGGCTTGGTAGTGTATGAAACTTCCTATATTTAATGCTCCAGGATCTCCATCCAGTTTGAGATTTGCCTCAAGTATATGAAAATAGTACGCTTTAATAATCATGAACAGATGTATTTGGTGATAGCCAGAAAAAGCAATATTTGACAATCAAATGCACAATCTGTCAATTACAGAATGACCAGTTCTTAACAAAAAATAGCGATTTAAACAGGTATGCGAAACAATTTTTGGAATTAAAGACTGTAGGGTCATAGTCCTACAGTAAATAGTAAAAAAGAAGATGATTATGTCGCTACTATTTTTTGATAGAAGTATTGCATCTTTGGTTCTAAAAAGATGGTAAATGCTAGTATAGTATAAAAAATAGAGCACACCACTATATCAATGGGAATCATCGAATGTTCACACATATGTATGTCCTTTAGTTCTCATTTCCTATTTTTTATTTCGATCTTTCGTTTTTGTGTCGATAATCCAATTTCTTATATTGTCAATGGATCTAAAACATTTTCACTTCTGATTTATATTTCAAACCGATAGTGCAGCTTCGATGGCCTTTTATTCCATGCCGAAAACTGTATTTGTTCCATTAAAAAGATATACTACATTTTATTCCTGAGAGAGCTATCTTATAGGGGAATATAGTGTTCTGTTTGTGCACTCTCATTTGGCATATTACTATTTGTCTCTGTATGACAGTTCTCACATTAGTTGAATGTATTGCAATCAGTAACAAGGTCCTTTTGTACTTATGACCAGGTGCTAGGTACAGATCAACTTAATGTTTACACTTGAACAAATACAGAATTGTGTTTGATCTTCAGACAGAGGCACCGATTGGGAGGTAACTCACACTACTCTAAACACCTTATCCTTATGGTGTAACCATAACACATTTTGCATCAGGAGATCACAATTTACTTGATTCACATGCATTTCTTACCACACGCATAAGTGGAAACCTTGGTCTGTATCATAGGGATCCTGGAACATAAGGTGGATAAATGCAGTAGGTTATGGACATATCGGGAAGCTGTTCATCACATTAATTTTTCTCAATGGATCCATATTAAGGCAGGGTCTATCTTAGTGTCCAACATATATGTGGATGCAACTGTACGTCAGGTGGAGTTACAGTTATCTCAAAGCTAATGGCAGGCCAATTTTTTTGGACTTCTTGAGTGTTTGCATCTCTTGGTCATATAAATCTTAAAGTTAGTCCACCAATGAACTTTCATAAATTAATAATCTGATTCTTTATCATAGTATTTCATAAACTAATAATCTGATCCTTCATCATAGCATTTCATAAGTTAATAACCTGATCCTTTATCATAGTAGTATCAACAGGTTGCTAATACCTTCGTTGCTATGGACCTTGCCGTGGAAGGATGAACACTAAATGACCACAAATGAACTACATTTGTCAGGACCTCCAGATTACGAGGAAGTGTGGTTCTACTCTCAGTTGTTTGCCCATCTGCTTTGCCCGTAAGTGAGTTCTCTGACTGGTTTCACGTGTACCTGACATTGCTTGGTAGCGCCGCAGGGATGTATTGATGCAGCTTGATGGTTTGCTTCTGTATGAAATATCAATGTATTGTTTCTTAGATGTATGTATAGCAATCCTAATTGCTGTTTTTAGAGAAGCCCCAGTTGTAGGTAAGCTACACTGCCAATCCTCATCTTACTAAAGTGCAACATCGATGCTAGAATCCTGACGAGATTATGGCCGGTGAATGAGATTATTTTGTATGCTGATGGTACCCGGGGGGCTGCACGGCAGAGGGCCGCACGCTCGACTTCCACATCGCTGTCTTCAACAAGGAGAAGTTCTCGCTCGCCGGCCATGACGAGGTCCGCACCTGCACTCCCGTTCCCATTCCTTCTCCCTCTCCAGGAATTGGTTTCTGATGTTTTTTGTTTTGTGTGTGCCTCTACAGTGTATGGTGGCGGGCAGGCAGAACCTTTTCGCACTGCTCCCGGATGCCTCAAGGGTGTCAAGCCCTCTGTCGTGATCGGATGGGGCTCCCAGGTTCAGTCCCACCGCTGCACAGTTTCTCTCCTATCTGTCGAGATTTACTATGTCCCCCTACTGCTATTCTACTGAATATTATTCTTGGAGCATCAAAGCCAATTGCTTTACTGGTGAATATGTGTAGGAGGATTCGTGGTTTAACGTTATTAGACCTATGTAAATACATGTACAGGAGGATTCTTGGAGCTTTGTACAATTAGTAAGGCCATCAAAGCTAATTGCTTTACTCGTGAACATGTATAGGAGGGTTCATTATTAGACCTCTGGACATACATGTTTGCTCTGTGCTATAAAAAAAAGACTCCTTTTGTGGTGAGAATAAAAAGGAAGAAATTTACTACTCGCAATAAAATTTAATTGGGTGAACTGTAGAATCTGACTTTGTTAGAGAAAGGTTCAGAACCCACATTTTCTTTCTTGCAGGATTGAGAAGATTGTGACTTTGGAACCTTTTAGATATACAGAAAGTTAGCAGATTGTGCTTGTAGATAATAATAGTGAGAAGATCAAATTTATGGAATGTGGAGAGAGGTTTCATGGATTGTACTTGTACGGAAAGGAGGAGATTGTGTTTCTTTTCAGAAGATAACTTTTGCCAGCCATTGTGTTGCTTGCAAGCAGAATACTTATTGATTTAGTTCTCTCACCACTGATTCGGCTGAAGCTGTAATTTTTATTGAGTTATATATATTGTAATCCTAACGTTAGTATACGCAACCTAACATGCAACTGTGCAGTGATGGTGTTACATGTCATAATATGTTAAGTTCCTGTTAGTTTTGTTTATTTGCATGTTCTGCTTTCAGTCCATGGACACATGCAACATATGGTGCAATCTAATGTTCCCTTGGTAGAACCTGCTTTGAGAAAATAGTACCCAATGTTCAATGAATCCTACAAAAATAGAGTGGCATGATATTTACTTATAAAAGCATAACAGTGCATGGACATTAACCTGTCCTGCCGCTGGAGATTGACAGGATCTGCTGCAAGGTATAAGCGTACCTAGGAGAACCATCCTTGTCCTATAGCACCTGAATTCATTTTGAATTATTAGCATAAAACACGCCCACTGGCAGCAATCACAAATACACAATGTATATGTAACACGATCGCTGGACACTCTGTACTTTGTCAAATAATACTGGAGCAGAGCAGCTTGTGGGGATTCTCGCACAAAATGTTTTTATGCAAAATGGTCATACTAAAGTCACTTTTCCTGAAGTCTCGCACAAAATCAATATGTAGATGTCATGCTTGTGCTTGTTTATATATTCCATAAATAAATAATGAAGACAGTACACTAGAACAAGAATGAAGGTGATATTGTAGTCACTTTTCCTAAAGTCTTACACAAGATCAATATTTAGATGCCATGCTTGTGCTTGTTTATTTAGTCCAGAAATAAATGATGAAGATAGTACACTAGAACAATAATGAAGGTGGTACCTTCTACATGAAAACATCTAGTCGTCATCGCTGTCGACATCCATTGTGGCACCTCCTTCATTTTCGCTGCAGTACTCCATACCTGTGTCATCTTCTTCATCTTCGCCCTCATTTCCAGACACTTCTGTGTTTTTGTATTTCATCAAACGGGCAACTACAGCAGCTTCATAAATAACGCCTTGCTCATCCTCTCTATGTAAAGGATTCTCGGATGTATGGTCAGAAACTGATTTTTGTATTTCATCCTCATCACAACACTCGTCTTGATATGCAGGAGCAGCAAAAGGTGCACCCTCAGTTTCACTAATATCAAAGAGATGCGTATGGTCGAATGTTTGGACAACTTCCCAATTTTTCCCTAACTTCGTGTCTGGGAAATAGAAAACCTTTTTAGCCTGAGTAGCCAGAATCAAAGAATCATCCTTGTACCATAAACTTCCCACATTGATGCTTGTAAAAAATCCATCATTTTGAAGTTCAGTCTTCTTCCCATCAAGCTTAAACCAATCACATTTAAACAAAACAACTGACCTGTCGTCCAAGTTATAGTCTAACTAGATGATCTCTTTTAGGTTCCATAAAAGTCAATGACTGAGGGAGTCCTGGACTAGGGGGTGTTCGGATAGCCGAACTATCATTTTTGGCCGGACTCCAAGACTATGAAGATACAAGATTGAAGACTTCGTCCCGTGTCCGGATGGGACTTTCCTTGGTGTGCAAGGCAAGCTTGGCGATACGGATATGTAGATCTCCTACCATTGTAACCGACTCTGTGTAACCCTAACCCTCTCCGGTGTCTATATAAACCGGAGGGTTTTAGTCCGTAGGATGAACAACAATCATACCATAGGCTAGCTTCTAGGGTTTAGCCTCTCTGATCTCGTGGTAGATCTACTCTTGTACTACCCATATCATCAATATTAATCAAGCAGGAGTAGGGTTTAACCTCCACCGAGAGGGCCCGAACCTGGGTAAAAACATTGTGTCCCTTGTCTCCTGTTACCATTCGCCTAGACGCACAGTTCGGGCCCCCCTACCCGAGATCCGCCAGTTTTGACACCGACATTGGTGCTTTCATTGAGAGTTCCTCTGCGTCGTCACCTTTAGGCCCGATGGCTCCTTCGATCATCAACAACGACGCGGTCCAGGGTGAGACTTTTCTCCCCGGACAGATCTTCGTATTCGGCGGCTTTGCACTGCGGGCCAATTCACTTGGCCATCTGGAGCAGATTGAAAGCTACGCCCCTGGCCATCAGCTCAGATTTGGAAGTTTGAACTATACGGCTGTCGTCCGCGGAGACTTGATCTTCGACGGGTTCGAGCCACAGCCAAGCGCGCCGCACTGTCACGATGGGCATGATCTAGCTTTGCTGCCGGACAGTGCCCTGGAGGCCGCACAAGTGTCCGCTCCGGCCCTTAGCTCGGAGCCGACTGCGCCGATTGAGGACGGGTGGCTGGACACCGCCTCGGGGGCTGCTACCTCTACGGCGATAGAGCCGAATACCAACCCAGTCCTTTGTGAAGCTCGTGACTCCAAGGTGCCGGACTCCTCTCCAGACTCCGAACCTTCCGCACCCCTGCCAATCGAATCCGATTGGGCACCGATCATGGAGTTCACCACTGCGGACATCTTTCAGCACTCGCCCTTTGGCGACATCCTGAATTCGCTAAAGTGTCTCTCTTTATCAGGAGAGCCCTGGCCGGATTATGGTCAGGACGGTTGAGATGCAGACGACGAAGAAATTCAAAGACCACCCACCACCCACTTCATAGCCACTGTCGATGACTTAACCGACATGCTAGACTTCGACTCCGAAGACATCGATGGAATGGACGACGATGCAGGAGACGATCAAGAACCAGCGCCTACAGGGCACTAGAAGACCACCTCGTCATACGACATTTACATGGTGGACATCCCAAAGGATAGGAATGGCGATGGAACAACGGAGGACGACCCCTCCAAGAAACAGCCTAAGCGTCGGCGTCAGCGGCGCCGCTCTAAATCCCGCCACAGCAAAAATGGAGATTCTGGCACCGGAGACAATAACACCCCGGACAGTGCTGAAGACAACCCCTCCAGCAGGATTCAGCGCAGGAGGATGGAGAAGCCAGCCCTCATGAGAGAGCGGCAGACAGAGAGGTAGAGGACGATAATTATATGCCTCCCTCCGAAGACGAGGCAAGGCTCGACGACAACGAATTTGTCGTGCCTGAGGATCCCGTCGAACAAGAGCGTTTCAAACACAGGCTCATGGCCACGACAAGCAGCCTCAAGAAAAAGCAGCAACAGCTTAGAGCTGACCAAAACTTGCTAGCCGACAGGTGGACTGAAGTCCTTGCGGCCGAAGAGTATGAACTCGAACGCCCCTCCAAGAGCTACCCAAAACGCAGGCTGCTACCCCGATTAGAGGAGGAAGCACCTAAACCTACATCACCAGCGCATAATACGGCCGACCGGCCACCTCGTGGCCGCGACAGAGAGGCCTCTCGGCCCTACACTCAAGCCACACCCCTGCGCCGCTCAAAAAATACCAAGGCGCGGGAAAATGCGCCAGACCTGCGGGATATACTCGAGGACAAGGCAAGGCAAAGAAGATCGATCTACTGATCGCGTGGGCGCCCCACGATACGTGATGATAACCGTCACGACGGATATGGCAATTCCGGCCGGGCTAAACATAGTAGACAAAGCTCGTTTGAGCAGCGTCGTGATATAGCCCAATATAGAGGCGCCGCACACCCACTATGCTTGACAGACGAAGTGATGGATCATCAAATCCCTGAGGGTTTCAAACCCGTAAACATTGAATCATACGATGGCACAACTGATCCTGCGGTTTGGATCGAGGACTATCTCCTTCACATCCACATGGCCCGCGGTGATGATCTACACGCCATCAAATACCTCCCACTCAAGCTTAAAGGACCAGCTCGACATTGGCTCAACAGCTTGCCAGCAGAATCAATTGGTTGTTGGGAAGACCTGGAAGCCGCATTCCTTGATAACTTCCAGGGCACATATGTGCGACCACCAGACGCTGATGACCTAAGCCACATAATTCAGCAGCCAGAAGAATCGGCCAGACAATTCTGGACACGGTTCCTAACCAAGAAAAATCAAATCGTCGACTGTCCGGATGCAGAGGCCCTTGCAGCCTTCAAACACAACATCCGCGACAAGTGGCTTGCCCGGCACCTAGGACAGGAAAAGCCGAAATCCATGGCAGCCCCCACAACACTCATGACCCACTTCTGCGCGGGAGAGTATAGCTGGCTAGCTCGTAGTAACAACATGACCAAGAGCCCTGGTAATTCGGATACCAAGGACACCAACGGCAGGTCGCATCGCAACAAGCACAAGCGCTGCATTAATGGCGACAACACTGAGGATACGGCAGTCAATGCCGGATTCAGAGGCTCTAAACCCGGTCAGCGGAAAAAGCCATTCAAAAGAAATACTCTGGGCCCGTCCAATTTGGACCGAATACTCGATCGCTCGTGCCAGATACACGGCACCCCCAAGAAGCCAGCCAATCACACCAACAGGGACTGTTGGGTGTTCAAGCAGGCAGGTAAGTTAACTGCCGAAAACAATGACAAGGGGCTGCATAGCGATGACGAGGAGGAGACCCGGCCGCCGAACAATAGAGGACAGAAGGGTTTTCCCCCACAAGTGCGGACGGTGAACATGATATACGCAACCCACATACCCAAAAGGGAGCGGAAGCGTGCACTCAGGGACGTATATGCGATGGAGCCAGTCGCCCCAAAGTTCAATCCGTGGTCCTCCTGTCCGATCACTTCCGATCGAAGGGACCACCCCACTAGCATCCGCCATGGCAGATTTGCCGCATTGGTTCTAGACCCAATCGTCGACGGATTTCACCTCACTAGAGTCCTGATGGACGGCGACAGCAGCCTGAAGCTGCTTTATCATGATACAGTGTGCAAGATGGGCATAGACCCCTCAAGGGTTAAACCCACAAAGACGACCTTCAAAGGCGTCATACCAGGTGTAGAGGCCAGCTGTACAGGCTCAGTTACACTTGAAGTGGTCTTCGGATCCCCGGATAACTTCCGAAGCGAGGAGTTAATCTTCGACATAGTCCCGTTCCGCAGCGGCTATCATGCACTGCTCGGACGAACCGCATTTGCAAAGTTCAATGCGGTGCCGCACTACGCATACCTCAAGCTCAAGATGCCAGGCCCTCGAGGAGTCATTACGGTCAACGGAAACACCGAACGCTCTCTCCGAACGGAGGAGCATACAGCAGCTCTCGCGGCGGAAGTACAAAGTAGCCTCTTAAGGCAATTCTCGAGTCCGGCTGTTAAGCGGCCGGACACCGTAAAGTGCACCCGGAGTAACCTACAACAAGACCGCCTGGCACGTTCCGAGCACGCGTAGCAATGCGGCCCCAACCCCAGCCCTTGCGTAATCGCGAGACCAGTACCATGCGTACATAACTATGCTCTGGAGATACCATGGGCATAGGGGTAGGGGCACGACCACGGCATGCCCGGAGAGCGTCTCAACCGCACCAGGGGCTCCCAATTGTGTCATTCTTTTTTTCTTATTCTCAGGACTCCGTTTTCCAGAAGCCCTATCCGGCAGTAGAATTGCCGAACTCACGATGCAACAGCCAGGGAAGCAGAAAGGCCACGTCGAGTGTCCAGGTGGTCTCTATTATGAGCAGTATACCTGTTTTAGATACCATCCCGCAGCCTACCCCTGGAGGGGGACATGTTAAATAGTCCCATCCCTTGCTTATCGCACTATTTGCATTGTTCTGCTTTCATTGCAGTATTTTTGAATAAATAATGCATCACTTTTTGCCTATTATTGCATTCCTTTTTCTATTTATATATGTTCACTTATGACATGTTGCATCCGTATGCTTTGGTACGGCCAAATACACGAGGGGCTTAAGTTCCCCAAAATATGGTGTGATAAGTCCGAACACTTTCACAAGTGCGACACCCCGAACTTATAGCATCATATGCATCGGCTCCGAATCATGTCTTGGGTCAATAGTTGGATTTGCCCAGCTCCCATGTTTTGGTACCTTACGTTCTGTTATATCGGCTAAGGTAGCGCTGGGAGAACCACTGCGATTGTGCCCCAGTTGAGCTGGGTTGAGCACCTCAGTGGAGAAAGCTAAAACTGATCGTCATGATAGTGCGAGAGCCGGTCGCTGTTCGAGAGGTTTTTTCGAGTCCCTAAAGACTTATGCCGCCTAGAGCGAGGAGCCGGCTTTATCCGGACCAGGCGTGGATAGCGCCCCGAATTCGGTCTTCCCAACACTAGGGGCTTCGCCGAAATTTAAAATTATAGAATTATATGGCTAAGTGGGAGTGTTCAAGCATTATAAGTCCGGTAGCCTCGTTCATTGTGTTGAGCGCCTCCCTCGATGGACCCAAAAATGGGAACAAGAGCGCTCAAGTTTATCCTGAACACCCCAGCACTCGTGGCATGGGGGCCGAAGCCAACGACTTGCCATCTCTCAAATTTGATAAACGGCCGCACAGAAGGTAATATTTTAAATTAATAAACGTTGCTTAGCGCATATGAACAAGTTTTCAAGCGTACAGGATAACAAATGCGAGTTTACTCAAAAATTACATCTTTGGAGCATTCACCCGCTATAAGGCGGGCACCCTTCAGGACGTTCTCATAATCATCTCGGGCTTGCGATACTCCCTGCCCGGCGGTGGAGCGTCCGTCGCAAGCTTCTCAGCGTCCATCTTGCCCCAGTGCACTTTAGCACGGGCAAGGGCCCTACGGGCACCTTCGATGCAGATGAAGCTCTTGACGACTTCAATCCATGGACAGGCGTCCACTAGCCGCCGCACTAGCCCGAAGTAGCTCCCAGGCATGGCCTCCTTCGGCCATAGCCGAGCTATGAGGCCCTTCATGGCCTGTTCGGCCACCTTATGGAGCTCGACCAGCTGCTTCAGCTGGTCACTCAAGGGCACCGGGTGTCCGGCCTCAGCATACTAAGACTAGAATACCTTCTCCGTCGAGCTCCCTTCCTCGGCCCGGTAGAATGCGGCAGCGTCAGACCACTACGGGGCAGATCTGCGAATGCTCCTGGAGAGCTCCGGGTTCGGGTAAGTAACAAGTAATTCACTTTCACGTGCTTGCTTTGCATGAAGAATGCCTTACCGCCGCTATCTTCTTTATTGCCTCAATTTCCTGGAGGGCCTTTCGGGCTTCGGCCTTAGCGGCTTTGGCATTCTCAAGAGCCGAGGTGAGCTCGGACTCTCGGGTCTTCGAGTCACGCTCCAACCTTTCGTGTTTTTCCACGAGAGCTTGGAGCTCTTGCCGCACCTCCGCAACCTGCGCCTCCTGCTTCTCTCGCTCGGTGTGCTCCGCGGCCGCATTGCTTTCGGCCCTGGACACCGCCTATTTCAGGGTCGCCACCTCGTTCGTGGCCCCTGCAATACTCATGTTATTCCTGTCATTTTTTGCAACCAAATCCTTTCTATAAGGTATTACTTTAATAAGGTATTACTTACCTTCCTGGTCCTCGAGCTGCTTCTTGGCACAGCCGAGCTCGTTCTCGGACCGCTCGGGGCTATGCTTCAATGCATTGACCTCCGCAGTCAGTGCGGCAGAGGTCAGTAGTGCAGCCTGCATTCCCATATCGACATGCTTGTGTTAGACTCCTGCGTATATATTTTTATATCCTCAGTTCGACTTTTCTTTCCGAACACCAAACTGAGCATCAGGGGCTACTGTCTATGCGGTACTATTTTTACATATCTTAATTACATACCTCAAAGCCTGTTAGAAGGCTAGTACAGGCTTCAGTCAGCCCGCTGTTGGCGGACTGAACTTTCTGGATCACCGCACTCATAACAGTGCGGTGCTCCTCGTCGATGGAGGCGCCGTTAAGCGCCTCCAGCAAATTATCTGGTGCCTCCGGCTGGACGAAGGTCACCGGTGTCGCAGTCTCGCCCTTCTTACAAAGGGGCCGCCCACCGGACTCCGGAGCCAATAAAGGTTCCGGTGCGGAGTCCGGCCCCGAGCTGAACTCAGAACCCTTTGGGGGTTGATCCCCCCCGTGCCCGGAGTCCGGGAGGTGGCCTTGCGGCACCTCCGGGACCTCCTCCTCCTCCTGTCCGGGCCCCTTTTGGGACCCCACCTCGGCGTCATCAGCAGCACGAGGAGAAGAGGCGGCCGGAAGTGAAGTACTATTCATGTCCGACGGAGCCAGGGAGCCGCTCGTTGAAATATCGAGCCCGTCCTTGGGCGGGCTGTAGGGTTGTATTTGGCGTTAGGAGATTCTATGTGACAAATGAAACACCATGGGTTATTCTGGAATCCGGACAATTACGATCTCGCCAAGGGCTTGGCCCTCGGTGACCACTCCTCTTCGCCGTTGTCGGCGTTGGTGGAACAGTCCGGAGGAAGGGTCCTTCCTTTCTTGGACCCTCTAGCCTCCCCAGTTGGGGAAGCCTTCCTTTTCTTCTCTCCCCCCGCTAGGGGAGAAGCCTCTTTTTTCTCCTCCTCGTCTTCGCGGGAGGAGTCCGCCTCGGAGTCATCGGACGATGAGTCCGATAACACCTGATGCCGGGAACTCTTTCGGGTTCCCGTGGCCTTCTTCTCCGGCACCACATAAGGCGCCGGGGCCAGCAGCCCCGTTAATTGGGCGTCCGCTGGGTCTTCTGGCAAGGGAGCTGGACAGTTAACCTGCCCGGACGTCTTCTGCCAGGCCTATCAAAGGTAAAGGGAGTTTAGATCCCGCATAGAGTCAAACTATGGAATATAAGCGTCCCGTGAAGGGTAAAATAGCTTACCTCGCCGGCTTGACGTTGCGAGCTGAATCCGCGACTTCGGTAGCGGATGCGGGAGCATCAGCACCCTTGAACAGCACCTTCCAGGCATCTTCGTACGTAGTGTCAAAGAGCCTGCTCAAGGTTTGGTGCTGTGCCAGATCAAATTCCCACAAATTAAAGGCCCGTTGAGGGCGTCCTGGACTAGGGGGTGTCCGGATAGCCGAACTATCATTGGCCGGACTCCAAGACTATGAAGATACAAGATTGAAGACTTCGTCCCGTGTCCGGATGGAACTTTCCTTGGCGTGGGTGGCAAGCTTGGCGATACGGATATGTAGATATCCTACCATTGTAACCGACTCTGTGTAACCCTAGCCCTCTCCGGTGTCTATATAAACCGGAGGGTTTTAGTCCGTAGGACGAACAACAATCATACCATAGGCTAGCTTCTAGGGTTTAGCCTCCTTGATCTCGTGGTAGATCTACTCTTGTACTACCCATATCATTAATATCAATCAAGCAGGAGTAGGGTTTTACCTCCATCGAGAGGGCCCGAATCTGGGTAAAAACATCGTGTCCCTTGTCTCCTGTTACCATCCGCCTAGACGCACAGTTCGGGACCCCCTACCCAAGATCCGCCGGTTTTGAGACCGACATTGGTGCTTTCATTGAGAGTTCCTCTGTGCCGTTGCCATCAGGAGGGATGCCTTGTCCCATCTTTAAAGACGGCACCATAGCTGAAGAAGCTTTGGCCATCGGCCAAACTCTCCGGCTAGGCGGTTTTCTCATGACCGCCTGTTCGGCCGCCGCACCGACGATGACTTCTCGGGTCATCAAAAGCAATCTTCATGTCAACTCGGAGCTCGCCGAGCAGCTAGATCCAATGGAGCTTTCCTCCTTAAATGAGCTCTTGGATTGCATCGCCGCCCTGGGAGTCGCTACAGACTACGATCAGATCGGGCCTAAAATCGATCTGAGAGAGATCAACTCTCCCCAGGCTACCCACCACGTCGCTGTGGTGGAGGAACAGTGCGGCGACTCTTCTTCTATATTAAGGACTAGTTATGTCCGGATTCCTAATCCCTCCATGTCGGATTCCCGCAGAGGGACGGACGTCGATCAAACCCTGAACCTAAAGTCAGGCAGCTGGCGGGATTCATTGGACAATACCCAAAAATCCAAGCTTCAAGGTTTGGAAACCTTTTGGCCCTTAAGTCTTAGATTGGACGGGGTTCCAAATCCAAAACCACCCGCCCACCCAAACATAAGCGATTTATCCCAAATCCGGCAAGAGCCCACTGAAACAATACACCATTACTGGGCCAGATTCCTCCTAGTCATGGACAGGATAAAGGACTGCCGTGAGGAAAGCGCAATTTCAATCTTCTGCAATAATTGCACGGACAAGGGAATCATGAACGCCATAGGTCGTCGCGAAATTACATGCTTCGCCGACTTGGCATCCATAGTACGAAAGTACTGTGCGATGGAGAGTGCCTGGAAAACCGAAACCAAAATTTGGGACAATCCGGCTCCGAATACAACCCTTTTCCGAAATAAAAGGGTGCATCATATTCAGGCACCTGGGTTAAAAACCAAAAAGCAAAAATCCCCTAAAGGGTACGGAACCGTACTGGAGGGATGGCTCAGCGGACCCTGCAAAATTCATAGTACAGAGGGTGCCACTCCAACACATAGCCTTCGAGCATGTTGGATACTACGGCAGGTGGCCAAAAGTGGGGAAGAGCTTCTAGCTCCAGAGAACTAGCCCAGCAATACCAGTACGGTATTAACAGTCTTCGAGACTTTCGCATCAAATAATATGCGGAAACAAACACTCCGCGGCCTCGCCGAAGTCTACCAAGTAGCAACAATAAATACATGGAGTGACACAGCTATTACCTTTAACGCCAGTGACAAACCTAAATTCCGAACAGCCCGAGCACCAGCCGCATTGGTCCTCAGTCCAATAGTGGACGGCTTTCGCCTTACTAAGGTACTCATGGATGGCGGCAGTGGATTAAACCACATTTACGAGGAAACCCTTCGAAAAATGGAAGTACACTGGAGCCGCATTGAGCGAAGCAGCACAACCTTCAGAGGAATAATCCCTAGTCGGGAAGCATGCTGCACAGGAAAAATCACACTGGATGTGGTGTTCGGCTCGCCAGACAACTACAGGTCTGAGGAGGTCACGTTCCATGTGGCCCGTTCAGCAGCGGATATCACGCTTTATTAGGACGAGAGGCATTCACAATTTTTCAAGCTATACCGCATTACGGGTACATGAAGCTCAAAATGCCCAGGCCCAACGGAATCATCACCCGTGCTAGTGACCCGGACGTAGTGCTCCGAGCCGAAAATAAGACGGCCACACTAGCCCTAGAGGCGCTCTCTGAAGCCCTAGCGGCCGAGGAACTCACAGCACTGCGCTCCACGGTGAACAGGGACGACGTGATACTTGACAAAAGATCCAAGTCCACCTCTTTTAAGCCTGCAGACGAAATAGTCAAATTCCAGGTCCATCCAACGGACCCCACAAAGACGGCCTCCATTGGAGCAAATTAAACCCTGACATGGATGCCGCATTACGAGAATTCCTACGGCAAAATTGGGACATTTTTTCCTGGCACCCTTCAGACATGCCAGGAATCCCACGACGACTGGCCGAGCACAACCTAAATATCCTAAAAGGATTCAAGCCAGTCAAGCAAACTCTTCGGCGATTGTCTGAACCCAAGAGACAGGCAATGGGAGAGGAGCTAGCCAAACTATTGGAAGCCGGATTCATCAGAGACATAAAACATCCGGACTGGCTAGCAAACCTGGTGATGGTACCAAAGAAGGATAAATCCTGGCGCCTATGTGTCGACTTCAAAGACCTTAATAAGGCTTGCCCAAAGGATCCATTCCCCCTCCCACGCATCGATCAAATCATCGACGCTACCGCAGGACACGATTCATTGTGCTTCCTCGACCCATACTCCGGCTACCACCAAATCAAGATGGCGGAGCCAGACCAAGCCGCAACGGCATTCATCACTCCATACGGACCATTCTGCTTCAACACAATACCCTTCGGGCTCAAAAATGCCGGTGCAACATATCAGCGCATGATTCAGACATGTCTGGCAAACCAGATCGGCAAAACAGTGGAGGCGTACGTAAACGATGTGGTCATCAAATCCAAGCATGTCGAAACCCTAGTAGATGACTTGAGGCTCACATTCGACAATCTCCGAACATACGACATTAAGCTCAACCCAGAAAAATGCGTTTTCGGCGTACCAGCCGGAAAGCTCTTGGGCTTCATTGTATCCGATAGAGGAATAGAAGCAAACCTAGCCAAGATCCGAGCTCTGTCACAATTGGATATCCCAAAAGACCTCAAGAAAATACAAAAATTGACTGGATGTGTGGCGGCTCTAAGCCGCTTTATCTCCCGCTTAGGAGAAAAGGCATTACCCCTTTATCGCCTCCTCCGGCGCACCGAACACTTCGAGTGGACGGATGCCGCCACGGCCGAACTCAAAGAAATCAAAGCCATATTGGCAACAAATCCAGTCCTGGCCGCGCCCAACTTGGGCGAACCAATGTTATTATATATCGCGGCAACACATCTAGTTGTAAGCGCGGTGCTCGTCGTCGAACGAGAAACGTACGGACACAAGTTCGCCCTTCAAAAACCTGTTTACTACGTGTCCACTGTCCTAACTCCATGCAAGTCCCGGTATCCACATTACCAGAAGATAGCATACGCGCTGTTCATGGCATCCCGGAAGCTGCGACACTACTTCCAAGAGTGTTCGATAACAGTAGCCTCCGAAGTACCCCTTAATGACATTATAAGCAACCGCGACGCGACTGGCCGGATTGCAAAATGAGCCATCGAGCTCCTCCCATTCAACATAACCTATAAGCCACGGCGAGCTATCAAGTCGCAGCTTTTGGCTGACTTCATCGCCGAATGGACTGAAGCCAAACTCCCTAAAGAGTACGGCGCATATTCCAATTGGATCATGCACTTCGACGGCTCCAAAATGTTGGCCGTCCTGGGGGGCTGGCGTCGTCCTGACATCCCCAACCGGAGACATAGTCCAATACGTACTCCAGATAATGTACACGGACTCCAACAATGCAGCCGAATACGAGGCCCTTCTACATGGCCTCCGGATGGCAATCTCCATGGGCATTCAACGCCTAGAGGTCCGCGGGGATTCAAACCTCGCAATATCCCAAATAAATGGAGACTTTGACGCCAAGGATCCGAAAATGGAAGCTTACCGTAACGCCGTCTTAAAAATGTCAGCTCGGTTCAACGGGCTCGAATTCCACCATATAGCCCGGGATAATAACCAGGCGGCCGACGTATTGGCACGCATCGGAGCAAAGCGCGACGCCGTTCCTCCCAACATCTTCCTGGAGCGGCTTTTCAAGCCATCTGTACTATGGGAAGGGGAGTCCAGAAACAACAACCCGGACCCAACCGCACCGCCCAACACCGAAAACTCTGACACAATCGGTGGCTCTGCCAATGAAATAACACCATCAGCCCACGAAATAATGGCAGTCATTGCCCCGTGGACGGAACCATTCCTAGCCTACTTAACCAGGCAGGAACTTCCCGAAGACCAAAACGAGGCCCGCTGCATAGTACGGTGATCTAAATCCTACAAGGTCCATGAGGGAGAGCTTTATAAGAAAAGCACAACCGGAGTCCTTCAAAGGTGCATCTTAGAAGAGGAAGGGCGAAATCTTCTGGCTGAAATTCACGCCGGACTCGGTGGGCACCACGCCGCAGCCCGGGCCCTGGTAGGCAAGGCCTTCCGTACAGGATTTTATTGGCCGACGGCCTGGGCAGATGCTCAGGACTTAGTCCAACGATGCGTCGGTTGCCGGCTCTTTGCTAATCAAAGCCACATGCCACCCACCGCCCTCAAAACTATACCCATCACCTGGACATTCGCGGTCTAGGGGCTTGACATGGTTGGACCCCTTAAAGGAGGAACCCACAAGCAAAAATACCTATTGGTCATGGTGGACAAATTCACCAAATGGATAGAGGCCAAGCCAGTTAAGACGGCCAAATCTGGACCTGTGATAGACTTCATATCTGGGGTAGTACACCGTTACGGCGTCCCCCATAGCATCATCCCTGATAACGGCACGAACTTCACGGCCGACGAGGTTAAACTCTGGTGCAAAAACATGGGCATCAAGCTCGACTACGCTTCAGTCTATCACCCTCAAACTAATGGTCAAGTCGAACGAGCAAATGGTCTAATCATGAGCGGCATCAAACCCAGACTAGTGCGGTCCCTTAAGGAATCTAACACGCACTGGTTAGAGGAGCTCGACTCCGTACTCTGGGGGCTGCGGACCACGCCAAATCGTACTACCGGATTCACACCATTTTTTATGGTAAACGGTGCAGAGGCAGTTTTGCCCTGCGATATAATTCATGACTCACCTCACGTGTGCATGTACGAAGAAAGAGAAGCCGAGCTGGATTGGCAGGACAGTTTGGACACCTTAGAGGAGGAGCACGATGTGTCAAAAGCTTGTTCCGCATTCTATCAACAGCAGGCTCGAAGATACCAAAGCAGAGAAGTACGGGCCAAAACTTACAATTTTGGCGAACTAATTCTACGCCTGCCGGACAAGAAAAAGGACAAACTCAAGCCCAAATGGGAAGGTCCCTTCATCATCGACCAAGTCCTGACCGGCGGAGCATACCGTCTGCGAAACGCATCAGATAACCGACTAGAGCCGAACTCATGGAACGCAGCCCGTCTTCGAAGATTTTACGCCTAGCGCCGGACTCCGAGTTCGTCTCCTTCCTCCCACTACATTTTAGACTTTAGCTGTCCTTTATTTCTCTCCTTCTCCCTCTCCCTTTCTCAAAGCCTTCGAAGGCTCGCCTGCGCATTGATCGTACACACTTGACGTGCTACTCACACTCATTATACCTGGGGGCTTCTTTACCAGAAGCTTATACGGGCCTTATGCCCAACACATGTGTCACACTTCCGCATGTACCTTTTATTCACCATTAATGCATCGATATGACTTAAGTTTTGGCCAAGATGGGTTGCCTGGCTCCTGTGCTTACCCCTACGTTCCCGATTGTTCGGCTAGGAGGTAAAGGGAGCACCTCTGCGATTGTTACTGCCGGGTCAGCCGGATGTGTACCTCAGACTGGGTGAAGCCAAAAGCTAGCATTCATAAGGGAATATTCGGTCGGTGAATTGAAAGATGATTTCTTACCTATTTATTTATCTGCCCCCAGATGCTTTCCTGCTTTTTTCGCAGTCCGGACATGCACTTTAGGGCATGCCTCCCAGGGAAAGGAACCCCTAACGGAACTATTCTCCCTGGAAGATGTTTCTTACTAACCATGTAATATAACATAACTAGTTGGGCACTTGTCTGATAAAGCACTAATGACCCCTACGCCTGGTCTCCACGCATGCCCCGGTTTTTTGCATAACCATGAGGGTATTCGGACACACTCCGGACTATTGGGTCCCGAGATTGAAGCGAAAAGGTCTGCAACGACAAACGATCTACAATCCGGCAAGAAGGCATTTTTCATGTCATTTTCAATTACATAGTCAAGCTGACTGATGGTATTCCTCTTCGATACCATCTAATAAACTGTCTAGTTTACAGTCCCGCTGTGAATACTTTGCGGCCAACTCTACTTGGTCGTACACTAAGCTCACAGGGATCTCCTTCCCATCGGGCCCCACAGGTCCGACCTCGGCCATGTGGTTTGGGTCAGCCTTTGCATACTGTGTCTTCACCATGGCCCAGGCCTCCCTAGAGCCTTGACGGCAGGCCGATATCTTCCACAACCGGAAGCGCCGCCGTTCTCCCTGAAGCTTCTCCGCAAGCTCTCCAAGACCTTCGGGTAGGGACATGGATGGCCACAAAGCCTAGGCGACTCCGCTCATCACCTGCCGAACTCGTTCGTGTAGTTGCAGCAGCTCGGGAAGTAGGTCACCCGTTGAACCGGGCATTTCCTCCGCAGGACGACCTGTGAGCACGCCTACAAACATATTTCTGTCAATTGACTTCCTCGCCAAACTCTTCTTTTCAGAAGTTTGCTCAAGCACTTACTATAAATGCCGCGACGAAGCCGCCGATTCTCCTTCACGGAGTCAGACAGTTGGGCCCGAACATCTTTTAGTTCCTCACCTAGCTGGGTGTTGGCATCTTGGAGCTTATTCTTCTCTTGCCGCACCCTCGTAAGCACCTTCTCGCCAGCCTTCAGCTGGCGCGGTAGCTGTTGCTTGTCCGGATCTAGTCCGGCGCCATCTGCAATATTATTGTCAGACTTATACACACGCCGCACTTCACAAACTACTTATCTTTCGAAGTATGTATTACCAGAGGGGGTCTCTGTGGCTCCCCCTGCGGCGGCTAGTGCAGCCTCAAGCTGGGCCTTGCACTCTTAAAGCTCCTGGGACAGGTGGGTATTCTTCTCCGTAAGATCCTGCATAACAAATGATCCTTAAATCAGTTATTCTAACTATTTTAAGTCTCGGGGGCTACTGGCATATATAACTGTCAAAATTCCTCACCCGTATGTCTTTCACATACTGCTCCGTGGCTCTGGCTAGACCATCTTGAGCAGCACGGAGGTGCGCATCTCCCGAATTAAAGGTATTTAACGCCTCGGGGGAGAAGCATGCGTCACGAAGAACTGTCCGGCGGCGCCTGTGATTCATGGCGCTCTCCACCTCAGATCTGGTGGCGGGCAACCTGTCGGCATCCTCCGTTGGAGGAGCACCCGACGCGCTCCTTGCGTTCGCCTCCCCCTCCGGACCTGGTGTTCGAGCCTGGCCGACGGAGGCTTGATTGGCATCCTCTCCGGACACAGTCCGGCGAGCGCTCTTTCTCCTGAAAAAAGCCACGAGCATTAATATGCCTTCCAGGAATCTTTCCCGAAAACGTGGTGGCGCGCCATACCGTTGCGGCGACGTCTCGATTCGCGCCGCACTTCTTTTCCGCTTGCTGGGCCGAGCTGCCCCTTGTTGGTCAGCCGCCGCAGGTTCGGCTTCCCGCCATGAAGGCACCTCCTGCGGAGCACCATTGGTATTCCGTGGTCAGGGATAAGCATGGATGAGTAATGGTATCAGGACTATGGTCACAGTTACCTGGGAAGCTAGAGATATTCCGGGGTAGTCGGCCGTAATGGCGACCAAAGCATTGTCCATGCTAAGTTGGTGGAACACCCCATCGATCAGCTCCACCTTTATGTCCGGATCCTCTTTGGAGGCTGGATCGAGGGATCGTTCCGGATCCTCGGGTTGTGGAGCTAGGCTATGTATATCCTCTACGGCCCGGCACAGTTCCTGCATCGAAATCACAAAGTGAGACACTTAACTTTGGGAATATGGATCGGTTAGACAAACGTCCGCTTACCCAGCTCCGAGGGTTGTTCATGGCAAATCCATTCAATGGACTAGCACGGAGGAAGTCCTCCTTCTCCCCTTTGTACAGACCGGACAGGATCTTCACCAGATCGGCGACCGATCTCGGCCCCTTGCGGCCATGACGGGTGACATCGTCCTCCCCGTTGAAATCCCACATGGGGTGGCCCCTATACTGGAGCGGCTGCACCCCTCGCATAATGCATGTGGCCATGACCCCAATCATGGTCAATCCGGAGTGAGCCAATAACCTTATTCGGCCCATCAGATATTGGACCTCCTTATCATTCTCCCGTTGAGGGCTCCGCGGGCGCCAACTCAGGCGTTTCTTCAGAGGAGTGTTGCTGAACTCTGGGAGGCCGATCCGAACTGGGTCCGGTAGCGGGGCGTCGTCCATATAAAACCATTCCGAAGGCCAGACTTCGGACACCTTCTTCGGGGTTCCAGATAGATATCCGGTCCCGGCGATGCGCCATAGTTCGGCTCCGCCCACTTGATATATCGACCCCTCATGAGAACGGGGTACGAGGCAGAATAATCTCTTCCATAGTGCAAAATGGGCCTCGATGCCCAAGAACAGCTCGCAAAGGGCCACAAAGCCCGCGATATGCAGGATGGAGGCAGGCGTAAGATGATGAAGCTGGAGCCTGTAGAACTCCAGGAGCCCCCGGAGAAACGGATGTATGGGAAATCCGAGTCCTCTTATTAGATAAGGGACTAAGCATACCCGCTCTCCTTTGAAGGGATTGGGGACGCTCTCCGCCTGCTTCCCGCCCTTGTAGGTGGCAAGTCCGGCTCGAACCGGAACCATGAAGGGTGGGGGAAGAAATCCCTCGGCTTGGAGCATCACCAGCTCACTATGTGAGACCGAGCATCTCCCCCAATCTCCTGGCTGAGGGCTGGGAGCGCGAGAGGAGGAGCCACGTTGACTGTCCATGATGGAATGGATTTTTGGTCAGAGGCGCTCCGATGAATGCTCGCGGAAGGAGGATGGTGTGATTCAGATCTAGATCCTCGCCTCTCTTTATAGGCAGCTCATTCGCGCAGCTAGGGGGTGGAATGTAAAAATACCCTGGCTTTTCGCATTCGTAAGACACGTGGAAGATGGCCATTATTGGACGTGGAAGCCAAGGAGCGCAGCATTTATAAGGAGTCGGACACCGTTCGGCGAGTACATGGAATTTGGAGGAGAACCCGCCTTGCAATGCCGAAGACAATATGCGCGTCGGACTCATCGTCATTGAAGCCTGGTTCGGGGGCTACTGAGGGAGTCCTGGACTAGGGGGTGTCCGGATAGCCGAACTATCATTGGACGGACTCCAAGACTATGAAGATACAAGATTGAAGACTTCGTCCCGTGTTCGGATGGGACTTTCCTTGGCGTGGAAGGCAAGCTTGGCGATACGGATATGTAGATCTCCTACCATTGTAATCGACTCTGTGTAACCCTAGCCCTCTCCGGTGTCTATATAAACCAGAGGGTTTTAGTCTGTAGGACGAACAACAATCATACCATAGGCTAGCTTCTAGGGTTTAGCCTCCTTGATCTCGTGGTAGATCTACTCTTGTACTACCCATATCATTAATATCAATCAAGCAGGAGTAGGGTTTTACCTCCATCGAGAGGGCCCGAACCTGGGTAAAAACATCGTGTCCCTTGTCTCCTGTTACCATCCGCCTAGACGCACAGTTCGGGACCCCCTACCCGAGATCCGCCGGTTTTGACGCCGACACCCGTTTTTGGCACAGGAGAATCCGGCGGATGAGCATGACCTGGACTACGTTGAAAAGCTTGAGCTTCTTGTTCACTAAGGTTTGGATGCATGATTGGAGTCCGGTCAGCTCCTCCGAATCACCCCATGATAGGCCCTTCTCTTTCCAGGAGGTGAGCCGTGTGGGGAAGCCAGATGGGAATTCAGGGGCCACTACCCATTTAGGGTCATGCGGCTCGGTGATGTAGAACCACCCCGATTGCCACCCCTTTATGGTCTCCACAAAGGAGCCCTCGAGCCATAGGACGTTGGGCATCTTGCCCACCATGGCACCTCCGCACTCCGCTTGGCGGCCGCCCACTACCTTCGGCTTGACATTGAAGGTCTTCAGCCATAAGCCGAAGTGGGGCTGGATGCAGAGGAAGGCCTCGCACACGATGATGAACACCGAGATGTTGAGGATGAAATTCGGGGCCAGATCGTGGAAATCCAGGCCATAATAGAACATGAGCCCCCGGACAAATGGGTGAAGAGGAAAACCTAGTCCGCAGAGGAAGTGGGTGAGGAACACCACCCTCTCATGGGGCCCGGGGGTGGGGATGAGCTTCCCCTTGTCGGGGAGTCGATGCGCGATGTCGCTGGACAAGTATCCGGCCTTTCACAGCCTCTTAATGTGCCCCTCCGTGACGGAGGAGGCCATCCACTTGCCTCCCACTCCGGACATGGCTGGGGAAGGTTGAGGCGAGATGTGCGGACTTGGGCGCTGGAGCTCTAGTGCGCGGAAATGGATAAGCAAAGGAGGAAGAAGGCGTAGGTAAAAAGGTGGATCCTTATCCCCTTATATGGACGGGCAAAACTATGCGTCCCCACCAGCCTGGTAAAACTCGCTTATCTCCCAAGCGCCGTAATCAATGGCGCGGTTGGGTTACCCACGCCCGTATTGATGAGAATCCCGGAATAAGGGGACACGATCTCTGCTTTGACAAGACGTGCCAAGGAAACCGCTTCGCTAAACGCGCTGAGGTGGAACAGTAAAAATGATTCGAATAAAAGCTTGGCCGTGGTGTGATGTCACGCCACGGAATACGTCAGCAGATTGAACTTGTGTAAATGTTATTCTCTCTACGGTGGTATGTGGAACTTATTTTGCAGAGCCGGACACTATCCTTGTGTTCATAATCTTCTATGAAGTATTCGGAGGAGGAACCCACCTTGCAATGCCGAAGACAATATGCGCGCCAGACTCGTCGTCATTGAAGCCTGGTTCAGGGGCTACTGAGGGAGTCCTGGACTAGGGGGTGTCCAGATAGCCAAACTATCATCTTTGGCCGGACTCCAAGACTATGAAGATACAAGATTGAAGACTTCGTCCCATGTCCGGATGGGACTTTCCTTGGCGTGGAAGGCAAGCTTGGCGATACGGATATGTAGATCTCCTACCATTGTAACCGACTCTGTGTAACCCTAACCCTCTCCGGTGTCTATATAAATCAGAGGGTTTTAGTCCGTAGGATGAACAACAATCATACCATAGGCTAGCTTCTAGGGTTTAGCCTCTCTGATCTCGTGGTAGATCTACTCTTGTACTACCCATATGATCAATATTAATCAAGCAGGAGTAGGGTTTTACCTACACCGAGAGGGCCCGAACCTGGGTAAAAACATCGTGTCCCTTGTCTCCTGTTACCATCCGCTTAGACGCATAGTTCGGGACCCCCTACCCGAGATCCGCCGGTTTTGACACCGACAATGACCTTCTTGTCATGCATACCTTCGCAGACGACTCCACTATTCTGTGTTCTCCTATTGTTATCACGATCAACGGTACTAAACCGAATGCCATTCATTATGCATGATGAGTATTTCCTGACTCTTGAATCAGGACCACATGCCAAGGCAAAGAGATCTTTGTTAACCTCTTTGTCATCCTCATCCTGCATCCTCATTATCGGCATTAACGCACACAAACACATCATTAGAATCTGTAGTGAAAATCTCACAACCAAAATTTCTAATTATATGTGAATCAAAACTAACATAGTTCCTGAACCATGTCTGGAATCCTTCCCGAAGCCTTCTTTCAATATTTGGCAGTCCTTCTCTCTCTAGCTCACCTCTGAACATTCTGTATATAAAATAAAATTAGTCAATAGATCACATATTTACAGCACAAAGGTAACATACACCAATTCAGAAGTCAGAACATACTCTATATATTTCTCCGCTTGACTATAATTGTTCAACACATACCACACCATTTGATCAAATTCATTTTCAACATAAACATATTGATATGTTGAAGTAAAATTAACTCCATGCCCAAAAACATCAACATCATAGGCTTCATCTAAAAAACCTATGTTTCTTGGCTCCTGATTAAATCTTGTTTCAACATCGTTTATGTACTTGGAACAAAATGTCAGGCATTCATCAGCAACATATGCCTCAGCAATCGACCCTTCTGGTCGTGCGCTATTCCTCACATAGCGCTTCAAAGTATACAACCGCCTTTCAATTGGGTACATCCACCCATATTGCACGGGACCTCGGAGTAACGCCTCTTCGGGTAAACGTACAGCAAGGTGCACCATCACATCGAAGAAAGAAGGGGAATTTTTTCTCAAGCTTGCACAATATTATAGGGATTTCTTCCTTCACTTCAGCCAACACATCCTTGTTAAGAGTTTTGCAGCACAATTTCCTGAAGAACTTGCCTAACTCAGCTATTGCTACATATATATCGGTGTCCAAAAATCCTCTCATTCCAGCAGGTAAGATTCTTTGCAAAAGAATGTGATAATCATGTGTTTTTAGGCCTTGTACCTTGGTTCCATCAGCACTTATACATCTTGCTATGTTTGAAGAAAACCCATCTGGAAACTTTAATTCTCGTAAAAATTAACAAAAGGCAATCACTCGTTCTTTGGACAAGGTATATCGAGCTGGAAGCATCACATGTGAGTTTCTTTTATCCCTCAGTTGCAGTCCCTTTTTAATTTTTGAATCTTTGAGATCAAGCCTAGCATTAATTGTGTCCTTCGTCCTACCCACTATATTCAGAATTGTCCCAACAAGGCTGTCACATATGTTTTTCTCAATGTGCATGACATCAAGATTATGTCTCAACTTCAATTTTTTCCAATACTCCAAATCCCACAAACAAACCCTCCGACTCAAAATTGGCACATGATGCTTTTTTTGTTGCCCAAGTTAGAATGCTTCCTTTTCCTGCTTTCCTTTTCCTGCCCAGGTCTAACCTTCTCCAATTCTTCTTGTAGCTCTTCTCTAGAGAATTTACCTGGCTCATCGTTCCTTCCATGAAGACCAACAAATTCATTGTTCTACGCAAACAGTGTCCCCTTGGGAGGAAACGGTAGTGCCCAATATACCCAATTTTGCTCCTTAAGCCATAAGAAAGAGGGTGCTTGTCGCAATGAATACATGCAGAATAGCCTTTGGTGGTACACCCTGAAAGAGCGCTTAGAGCTGGGTAATCGTGGATGCTCCATAGAACTGCAGCATGAAGATCAAACATTTTTCCACTAAGAGCATCATATGTACGCACACCATTCCAAAGCTCGAGCAAATCTTCTACAAGAGGCTGTAGGAAGACATCAAAGTTCTTGCCAGGAGATTTAGGACCTAGAATTAGCAAAGCCATCATGAAATTTGACTGATCCATGCATGCCCAAGGTGGATGGTTGTATGGCACAACAAATATTGGCCACATACTATAGGTTGTGTTAAAGTTGCCAAAAGGATTAATCCCATCAGTGGAAAGGCCAAGTCTAATGTTTTTGTGGTCTTCTGCAAATTTTGGATATTCATGGTCAAAATCTTGCCAGGCCTCACCATCAGCTGGATGGCTCATTTCTTTCTCATTGGGCTGCCGCTTTAACTTGTGCCATTGTGCATATTCTGATGCTTGTTTGGAAAGAAACATCCTCTTCAGCCTAGGTACCAATGGAAAATGTCTGAGCACTTTCTGTGGAATCTTCTTCCTAACAGGGTCTTTCCATCTTGACAGACCACAAACTGGGAAATTATCATTCTTGGCATATTGCTTTCTGAACAGAACACAGTTGTTGAAGCACACATGTATCGATTCATATCCAAAACCTAATTCCTTCAGAAGGTTTTTTGCCTCATTATACGATTTTGGCACTGTATTCGTATTAGGTAATGCTTCAGCCAACAGCTTTAATATTTCAGAAAATGTAGTATTGTTGATCCTATGGTATGACTTCATATGGAGAAGCTTTAACACAAAGGAGAACTTTGAAAACTTGGTACAACCATGATAAAGTTGTCGCTTTGCCTCTATCTTCGCGTACTCCAAAAAGACTCATTCTCATGAGGGCTTGCGCCATTGTTTCCATCTTGATTTTCACCTTCCTTTCGAGCTTGTTCTGCTGCTCTGTGTAGGTCTCCTAACATCCCTTCAAGTTGATAAACACCATTGTTCTCATCCTCAGTCCCATGTACAGAACCATCTTCATTGTCATGCACATGAACAGGATGTTCAATAACATCTACATCAAAGTCCTCTCCATGATGTATCCAGCGAGTATATGTACTTTCAATGCCATTCATCAACATGTGATTCTCCACAATGGTCTGATTTAGATGATTCTGATTTAGGCATTGACTACACGGGCAGAGTATTCCATCATCCTCACCGAATTTCTCTTGAATTAAGTTCATAAATTCCTTGATATCACTGATGTACTCATGGGACAACAGTGTACCATGCATCCAACTTCTATCCATCTGCATGCAGAAAAATACCAAAATAGCAGCTGAATAACATTGGTATTCTAATGCTTGGGCTATGAGCCTATGAATACCACAGTTTGTGGAAACTATGGTATTCTAATGCTTGGGCAATGAAAACCACAGTTTCTAAAAACGGAAGTGTTCCTTTGTTTTGGAAAATCTACAGAGCGTTTGGCAAGCACAATCTTTTTAAGTTACCTCTGGTTTAACCTATTATTACATCCTAGAGATAGCTAGGTGAACCTAACTCAGCTACTGTTATGACCGGTTTGGTCTATACCAGGAAGAGGCCCACCGGACATTAGTATTAGGGGCTTGACCCACAAGTTATCTTAGGCAAGTTATTTTAGGCAAGTTATCTTAGGCTAAAGTTATAAATACTAGTTGTAAGACATCATTTGAGATCAAGCAATAAAGATATTATCATCTTTTGTTGCCCAGCTCCCTGAGGAGCCGGAACCCTAGCCGCCACCAGCTAACCGCCGCCGCACCAAAACCCTAGCCGCGACGGCGCCTACTCGCCGGCGCGCCCGCTCCAGCCCTCGTCCACCTCCACCTTGTCCCTATAACCTACGTACCCATACCGGTAGGAACCCTAGTCCTACCAATTTGGTATCAGGTACCCGGGTTTCGGCCATGTCTTTGCCACCTCCAATTCCACCACCGTCGCCACCACCGCCGCTGCCCATCAACTCCACCACCGCCGCTGCCACCAACTCCTCCACCGCCGCCGCTTCCGTGCCGGGCGTCACGGCCTCGCTCTCGGCGGGCGCCACGGCGTCGCTCTCGGCGCCGACCCTCCTGGCGCCCGGCACCGCGCCAGGCCACGGGCGGCCACCGACCCCCGTCCAACATACGCCGCCGCCGTCACTGCCCCCGCAGCCGCAGCAGTTCACACAGGAGGCAATGGCCAGTGTCCTCAACGACCTAGTCGCCGCGGTCCAGGGCTTCCGCCTCTACCTGGCAAGTCCATATGGGCCGCCGCCACCACTACATCCCGCCATGGCCACGGGTCCGCAGGCGCTGCCGTGGTACTCGGTACCGGGGGCCATCACCGGAGGCTACCCGGCGCTCCCCGTCCTGGCGGCCGCACCGCCGCCTTGGCCACAGTGGCCGCCGCCACTCGCGACGGCAACCGCGCCGCTCGCCGTCACCACGGGGCCGCAGTGGCCCACCTAGACCGTGCCGGCCATGCCGTCTCCCGCCGCGCCGTCACTTCCAGCGGCCACGGAGCAGGGTCCTCCACCGCCCCATCCCAGCCCTAACTTGGGCCGGTCGCCACCGAGCGGGCTTCCGATCCAGGTGGTCCGCTTTCCGTCATCGCCATCACCACTCCCCGACTGGCTTCACGAGCCGCCATCGGCCTACCCGGGGGCCCGTCCGCCATCCGGTTTCCCGTTGCAGCCCGAGGCATCGGGCGCCACCGGGAACTACGCCGGGCCTTCCACCATGGACCGCGCACCATCATCCGCCCTATGCACCGCCGAGGCAGTGGGCCAGGGCGCGTCACACCAGCAGCCGCCCTGGTTCGCCAAGATCGACTTCGCCACATACGATGGCTTCGACGACCCGCTTAACTGGCTCAACCAGTGTGACCAGTTCTTCCACGGACAACGCACACCTGCGTCGGAGTGTACTTGGCTGGCTTCCTACCATCTCCGCGGGGCCGCCCAGACATGGTACTACGCCCTCGAGCAGGACGAGGGCGGCATGCCCCCGTGGGATCGTTTCCGAGAGCTGTGCCTTCTTCGTTTCGGGCCACCGGTCCGCGGGAGCCACTTGGCCGAGTTGGGCCGCTTGCCGTTCACCTCCATGGTGCAGGACTTCGCCGACCGCTTCCAGGCCCTGGCATGCCACGCGCCCGGTGTGACGGCCTTACAGCGGGTGGAGCTTTTCATTGGCGGCTTTCCCGACCACATCCGCGTGGATGTTGAGATGAAGGGGCCCCAAGACCTTCAGACGGCCATGTACTATGCCCGGGCGTTCGAGCAGCGCGCCCAGGCCTTAACGCGTCCATCCGCGCCACGTGGGGGCCGACAGCTTCCCCGGCCGTCTCCGGCAGCACTGGCGTCGTCTACAGCCGCCCTGGCACGCACCCCGGCACCGATGCCGCCATTCAGGCGCCTCACTCAGGCGGAACAGCTGGAACGCCGGCGCCTGGGCTTGTGTTTCAACTGTGATGCGCCCTATGCACCGGGCCATGTCTGTCCCGCCTCTTCTACCTGGAGACGACAGACGAGACCGAGGAGGAGACACTGGAGGATGGCCTCGGCGCTCCAGCCCTTGCGGAGCCCGCAGCGGCACCCGCGCCCGCCCCGGCTATCGCCCTCGTGGTGTCCCTACATGCGCTGGCCGGCATCCGTGATGAACGGATGATGCTCTTACCGGTCATGATCCAGGGCGAGCGCCTGGTGGCCCTAGTGGATACAGGGTCCACGCATAACTTCCTGCCGGAGACCACCATGCGGCGCCTTGCATTACAGCCAACCGGTGGTGAGCAGTTGTGAGTCACAGTCGCTAATGGCGACCGTCTCCGCTGCCACGGGCTCTCTCGTGACGTGCCCATCACTATCGGCGACGAGCACTTCACCATCACCTGTGCCGACATCAACTTGGGCTGCTTCGACTTCATCCTCGGCGTCGACTTCCTGCGCACTCTTGTTCTGATTCTATGGGATTTCGACGCGCTGACGATGACCTTCTGGCGGTTGGGCCGCCGCATTCGGTGGGACAGCATTGGGGGTGCCGCCCCAACCACCCCACTCCAGCTGGCCACGACCACTGCCACGGCCGAGCACCCACTATTGGAGAGCCTCCTCCAGCAGCACGCGGACATCTTCACCGAGCCATAGGGGCTGCCGCCCGCCCATACATACGATCACCGTATACATCTTCTGCCAGGCTCCGCACCGGTGGCGGTACGGCCTTACCGCTACCCACAGTTGCAGAAGGATGAGTTGGAGCGGCAGTGTGCGCTCATGCTCGCGGCAGGCATCATTCGGCTCTCCACTTCGCCATTTACTGCGCCGGTGCTTCTCGTCCGCAAGTCAGACGGCACATGGCATGTCTGCATCGACTACCGCGCCCTTAATGCTGTCACACTTAAGGACAAGTTCCCTATTCCAGTGGTCGATGAGCTCCTCGATGAGCTCCACGGGGCGCGCTTCTTCACCAAACTTGACCTCCGGTCGGGATACCACCAGGTGCGCATGCACCCTGATGACATCGCCAAGACGGCATTTCGGACTCATCACGGCCACTTCGAGTTCTTGGTGATGCCCTTTGGCCTCACCAACGCCCCGGCGACCTTCCAGGCTTTGATGAACGACGTCCTCAGGCCCTACTTACGCCGGTTTGTGCTCGATTTCGTTGATGATATTCTAATCTACAGTGCATCTTGGGCCGAGCACCTCCAGCATGTCGCCATCGTCTTCAACGAGCTTCGAGCGCATCACCTCCACCTTAAGCGCTCTAAGTGCTCGTTCGTGACGCCTTCGGTCGCCTACTTGGGTCACGTCATCTCGGCCAACGGGGTGGCTATGGACGCCGACAAGGTGGCAGCCGTCTCCGCCTGGCCGACGCCTCACTCGCCGCGGGCTCTCCGCGGGTTCCTCGGCCTCGCCGGCTACTACCGGAAATTTATCCGGGAGTTCGGGCTTATCGCGGCGCCCCTCACGCGGTTGCTTCGCCGTGACGCTTTTGCCTGGGACGACGAGGCGACGACAGCATTCGAGGCCCTCAAGGGGGCCCTCATGACGGGCCCCGTCCTCTAGATGCCCGACTTCGACCGCCCATTCGTGGTGGACTGTGACGCCTCGGGCGCAGGGTTCGGCGTCGTGCTTCATCAGGGCGATGGGCCCCTCGCCTTCTTTAGCCGGCCTTTCGCTCCGCGTCATCTTAAGCTGGCAGCATATGAGCGGGAGCTCATTGGCCTTGTACAGGCCGTTCGTCATTGGCGGCCGTACTTGTGGGGACGGTCCTTCCAGATTCGCACCGACCACTACAGCCTGAAGTTTTTGCTGGACCAATGGCTATCGACCGTGCCGCAGCACCAGTGGATCAGCAAGCTCTTCGGCTTCGACTTCTCCATCAAGTATCGTCCGGCCCGCCTTAACACCGTGGCCGACGCGTTGTCCCGTCGCGACTCCGACCTCGCTTCCTCCGTCGACGAGTCCGCCGGGGCGGCCCTGTGCATCCGCTCCGGGCTGGCGGTCGGCCTCTTCGCCGACATTCGCCGCACCACTGCGACGGCCGACGACGCCGTCCGTCTTCAGCAGCAGCTCACGGCCGGCGACCTGGAGGAGCCTTGGTGCTTCTTTGACGGACTGCTCCTACATGGGCGCCGGGTCTTTGTTCCGGCGCAGGATGATCTCCGTCACCAGGTGTTACAGCTCGCCCACTCGGTGGGTCATGAGGGTATGCAGAAAACCCTCCATCGTCTTCGCGCCGACTTCTACATCCCTGGCGATCGTCCCCTGGTCCGTGACTGGGTTCGGTCTTGTCAGACATGCCAGCGCAACAAGACAGAGACTCTCAGGCCGGCCGGGTTACTCCAGCCCTTGGATGTGCCATCTCAGGTCTGGGCGGATATATCCATGGACTTCATTGAGGGACTTCCCAAGGTGGGCGGCAAGTCGGTCATCCTCACGGTGGTCGACCACTTCTCCAAGTACGCCCACTTCATAGCGCTCGGCCATCCATACATGGCGGCGTCCGTGGCCCGGGCCTTCTTCGACGGCATCGTCCGTCTACACGGGTTCCCTGCTTCGATCGTCAGTGATCGAGACCCCGTGTTCACGGGCCATGTATGGCGCGACCTCTTCAGGATGGCGGGTGTCCAGCTCCGCCTGAGTACGGCGTTCCATCCTCAGACGGACGGTCAGTCCGAGGTGGTTAACAAGGTCATTGCCATGTATTTGCGTTGTGTGACAGGTGATCGGCCTCGCGCTTGGGTGGACTGGCTCTCTTGGGCGGAGTACTGCTACAACACCTCTTATCACTCCGCCCTGCGCGCTACGCCATTTGAGGTGGTCTATGGTCGACCACCCCCGCCTATACTTCCAGTGGATCCGGAGACAGCTCAGACGGAGGTTGCGGGTGACCTCATCCGCACTCGTGACGAGATGCTTGCTGAGATTCGTCAGCGTCTCCTTCAGGCCCAGCAGCTGGCCAAGCACTACTACGACAATCATCATCGTGAGGCGGAGTTCGTGGTGGGTGATTGGGTGTGGCTGCGTCTTCTCCACCGCTCTACGCAGTCACTCGACCCGCGCGCGAAGCGCAAGCTCGGCCCTCGCTACGCCCGGCCCTTCCCTATCTTGGAGCGCATTGGGAAGGTGGCCTATCGTCTTCAGCTTCCAGCCCGCGCTCGCATCCACGACGTCTTCCATGTGGGGCTGCTCAAGCCTTTCCGTGGCGAGCCACCGGCGGCTCCACCGGGGCTTCCTCCCATCGCCAATGGTCGCATTCTTCCAGAGCCGACAAAGGAATTGCAGGCGCAGCTCCGTCGTGGCGTCTGGTTCATCCTCGTTCAGTGGGCAGGCCTTCCGGAGGAGGAGACTACTTGGGAGCAGCGTGAAGAATTCCGCCAACACTATCCAGACTTTCAGCTCGAGGACGAGCTGTTTGCGCAGGAGGGGAGAGATGTTATGACCGGTTTGGTCTATACCAGGAAGAGGCCCACCGGGCATTAGTATTAGGGGCTTGACCCACAAGTTATCTTAGGCAAGTTATTTTAGGCAAGTTATCTTAGGCTAAAGTTATAAATACTACTCCCTCCGTTCGGAATTACTTGTCGCAGAAATGAATGTATCTAGACGTATTTTAGTTTTAGATACATCAATTTTCGAGACAAGTAATTCCGAACGGAGGGAGTAGTTGTAAGACATCGTTTGAGATCAAGCAATAAAGATATTATCATCTTCTGTTGCCCGGCTCCCTGAGGAGCCAGAACCCTAGCCGCCATCAGCCAACCGCCGCCGCACCTAAACCATAGCCGCGACGGCGCCTACTCGCCGGCGCGCCCGCTCCAGCCCTCGTCCACCTCCACCTTGTCCCTATAACCTACGTACCCGTACCGGCAGGAACCCTAGTCCTACCAGCTACACCGATTATCATGACCCGACCAACTTTTGCTAATGGTTGCCGCATGCATGCTGCCATGAACAAGTCGGCATATGTCTTCACAAATCCTTATTTCCTCCTGCTTCTACTAGTTCTCATTATCCATCTGCTAATTACTCCATCGCCGTCGCTGCCGCTGATCATCATTAGTCTAATTGACCCGTATATTATAGTACTACACCACGGTGCTACTTCCATCCACTATATTTTTCATCTAGCTACTATACGTTTACAACTGTAGCCTATTATCTACTGATGTTCGTTATTGTTGCCGAACTCTACCTGCCTGTGCGTGCGGTGAAGAAGACTTTACTACTTTTTGTGGCGTAGCCAAACCGTAGCCTAAGATATTTTTGCAAATTGCAGAAGTAAGCTCCCCCTGAAAAAACCCACCATGGATTCAATTAACACTAATTTGAGGTAGCACATAAATTCACTGAAAACTAAAGTTTCAGTTAAAAACAACATTCAATTAACACTTAAGATTCAGTTAACACCAACATTCAGTTAACTATGATTTTGTTGACAAATTTAGTTGAGTTAGAAAATCAATTCAGCTAACACAAACATCATATAACACCCAAAATTAGTTTACAGAAACATAAAAGTACTCGAAAATGCTGAGTTCTTAATTTTGGCTAGCATTTTGGCAGTTCATCCATATTTCAGTTGGTTGCCCAGATGAAATAATACACATTCTCCATAAAACAAATGGCATCAAGTTCAATCGTGAAAAGGAATCAAGTGGCCATAGTTTGTTTGACAGATGAAGTGTATTGGAATAAATTAAAAAACTGCAGAGACATACCTTGGTCGTCGGCTGCGGTTGGGTGTTGAGGAGGACCTGGAGGGGAACAGTGGAACTTGTCCGGACAAGGGCGCCTAGGGGCCGGCGGGACACAACAACGGTCAAAGGATATCTTTGGCGTGACAATGGCTAGCGATGACGGGGTGGCCGGCCATGGCTCATGAAGATGCAGGCAACCACATCGGCGGACAGCGGCGTGTGGCGACGGTAGCGGACTCAGCCGCGCCCTTGTTCTTCCCTCCCGGCACCGAGATGGACGCCAGCTACGCGCCTGGCCCAGAGGCGGAGCTCCTCCACGCGAGTCCGCTTTAGGGCCAGTTCTTTGAGCTATGCTGTGAGAATAAGCTCCTGTGGAAACAAGCTCTAGATAAGCTATGCTGTGAGAATAAGCTCCAGAGGGCAACAATCTTGTACTACTACTTGACACAATCAGCACATCCATATCAAAATTAG
Source organism: Triticum timopheevii (assembly GCA_963921465.1). Lineage (NCBI taxonomy): Eukaryota > Viridiplantae > Streptophyta > Magnoliopsida > Poales > Poaceae > Triticum > Triticum timopheevii. The sequence continues at coordinate 364,742,954 of OY997262.1, forward strand.
TTCTAGCATATATCAGCAGCACCACATACATCAGCAGCACCACATACATCATACAGCGCCAGCAGTTCATAACATTATCCATCAGCAGCACCACATAGAGAATCTGGATTAAAAATCAAACGAGCCGCTCACCTTGCCGGACGAGCTCATGGCCATGGAGTGAGGAGGGGAGGGAAACGAACAGGGTTCCTTCTCGCCGGACTGGGTCGCGGCCAGACTGGGGCACCGACCACCGGAGTAGGGCGCCGACGGGACCGACACGAGCAGCTCCTGGCCACCGAGGAAGGTAGGGATCGTGCCCGAGGTTGGAAAAGCAACGGACGATGGGCTCCTACCCTCCAGCCATGCCGTCGGAGCTAGCCGCGGCGCGGAGCATACGAGTCAGGGACTGGCGGCGGCGACGCAACTGCAACGGAAAGCCTAGCCTGTGCGGGAGCAAGTCGGTTTAACCACTTCTTTTTGAGTTCTTTGAGCGGCTTTTGATTTGGGAGAGAGTGGGAAGGAGGATACCAAACACGGGCAGACATCTCTTGTCTCACTGTGCAGTGGGTCCACATCAAAATATGGTACGTCATCGAAAGATTGAGCACGCGGTCAGCCAAAAAACAAGCGGGAGACCATTTATATGTACTGTTCACACGTGTGTTGTGTGTTGGTTTATAATTTTTCAAAAAAAATGCACTGGAATTCTCTAGGTTGCACCTGTTCATGGATTTTCTCTTCCTTGAGGAGGCTAGTGATTTCTATGTAAGATCTTTGATTCTCGTAGTCTTTTTTGCGGGGTTGATTCTCTCAGTTTTTGGGTGAAAAGGGTTTATATATGTGTCATTGCGCTGTAGAAAAGTACTTGGATGAAAGGCATTCTTACTCGTGCCTGATGCATGTACTCCTCCGGTCCATCGGAGTATGTATGTCAGATAGATAGATAGATAGATAGATAGATAGATAGAGAGAGAGAGAGAGAGAGAGAGAGAGAGAGAGAGATGAGTGAGGCCGAGCGGGAGGGTGCAGATTTGGGTTTCTAGGGTTCTAGGGGTGTATGGGCACACTATGGAACTTCGATGTCATCCAACGATCCCTCCCTCATTGTTATCTTTCTCGGTGATGGTTATACGTGAATCTGAAGAGAAGAAGGACTGGTTAAGGGACTTGGTGGGTCTAGATGTGGTTCTCGATCACAGTTGATCAATGCCATGATGATGATCACATATCCCTCCTTCAACCTCCGAACATGGAAGGCCCCGGTCCCCTTTTCTACCTTCGTGTTTCTTCTCGACGAATATACCAAGTGTCGTCCTTTAACATACCGAATCAACAAGTGTTGAAAGCAGTATAAGATTTCGGGGACCAACGTAAGTTGGCAAGATTTGCATAGTGATTATGTTTAAATACCAAAGTAGCACACGATGGTGAGCACGAGAGAGGTGATCTTCGAGCATCGTGGGGAGGGGAGGGGGCTTTTACGGGCGACCAATGGCTTCCCCTCTCCTTACCACATGGAGTCAAGCATTGGCGTCTTCAATCGTTCCAAGGCGACCGTCCGATGATCTCTTTGTTATCATTGTCTCACGTGTCGAGGACTAATCAAGATATCTTTCATCTTATCGGCTATGGAGGTCTGATGTGTTAAAGGGCTCAAAGTCATGATCTAGTGTGTTGAGAGATAATCAGGCCGTCATTGAGGGGTAATAGAGCCAACGTCGAGGGGTAATCAAGCCACAATTTGGTGTACCGATAGGTAATCAAGTCGCGATTTAGTGTGACGGCACGTAATCAAGCAGGTGTCGAGGGATAATCAGGTCGGCATTCGTCTTACTTGACTATTCCGGTACACAAGAGCCATGAGAGTTGAAGTAGTAATTATTCACTAGTACTCCCTCTATTTCTTTTTAGTATGTTTTTGTGATTTTACTACTCCCTCTTTATTTTTAGTTTGCATATAAAATTTAGTCAAAGTCAAACTTGATAAAAATTGTCTAACTTTATATGAAAAAATATCAGCATGCATAATATGAAATTAATATCATTAGATGCATCATGCAATTAATTTTCATACCATACAGCTTTTGTATTGCAGATGTTTTTTTCATACAATGTGCTCGTGCAATATCTTCCAAAAAAAGTGCTTGTGTAATATACTAGTACCCCTCGGCGTATGTCTTGTCGAACGTTTTTTGACACGTTCTCGAACAGTATTGCCACCCTCCCAACACGAAAACCATGGAAACCCGCGCGCACGCGTCCAGTTTTCGTGGTAACGGCGCCAAGCCAAAAAAGCACCGACGTGAATTGACCATATTACCACATACTCAGCTACTGCATACGAAGGGCATGTTAGTAATTTGACGCATACAAAACTCCATTAACACAACCTATGCCCCGCAACTGAGCCCCCAAATCCGCCAAATCTGCGTTCGACCTCCACACCCAGCCACGGCTCCACCTCCGCCGCCGGCCACGGCTCCACCTCCGCCGCCGGCCATTGCTCCGCCTCCGTTGCAGGCTCCACCTCATCCGCCGGCCACTTTCTCCATGTCCCCCATCAGCCTCCACCGACCCCTTTACCAAGCCGCTCCCTCCCGCCACCATCCGACGGCCGCGGCTCCAGCTCCACCACCGGCCACGACACCGCCTCATTGCCTCCTCTGCCGGACAGCACCTCACCTCCATCCTCCCCTCCCGCATCCGGTAGAGCTACGTCCCACCTCCCCCTTCCTCTCCACCTCCACCAAACCCTAGACCAAGTAGTCGATTCCTCCGGCACCAGACGCCGTTTCAAGTACCTTGATACGTCTCCAACGTATCTATAATTTATGAAGCATTCATGCCATTTTATTATCTGTTTTGAATGATTACGGGCTTTATTGTACACTTTTCTATTACTTTTTGGACTAACCTACTAACCGGAGGCCCATCCCATATTGCTGTCTTATTGCATGTTTCAGTATTTCGAAGAAAAGGAATATCAAACTATCGTCGAATTGTCACGTCAGATGTCCTCGTGAAAGGACTTAGTTGTGGAGCCATTGCAACTAGGAAGCTTGAAGAGGTTAAATCGGGACAAAGGACACGAGAAGGTTTATACTAGTTCGTCCCCTTACGGTGAAGGTAAGGGCTATGTCTAGTTGGGTTTGGTATTGATGTTTCGATGACCAGGGAGCAAGATATGCTATGCCCGGCTCTCGATGAGTTGTTTCTTGCCCTAAGCCGCCAGCAGGTCGTCCCCTTATATACACGGGTTGACGCCCTGTGGCTTACAGAGTCCCGGCCGGCTTATAAACAGTGTCCGGCTCGGTGACTAGTTAAATCTACCTTATGATACAAGTCATGCCATCATGGCGGTTTACTACAACGGGCCTTAAGTCGCCTGCGGGCCTTAAGCCCTTTATTGAACCGCCATCTTCATGCTTGGTCTTGGGCTTCTCTCTGGTGAATCCTCTCTGTGTAACCCGGCCCCTCCTGGGCGGCTTACACAAATAATTATATCCCCAACATTAGGCCCCAGATTGATTTGAACCTGTTCATGTCAATCTTAAAATACCATAATATATACTCAGTCTTCTGACCGTGCAAAAGGTTTCCTTTAACCCGCCATGACGTCATCTCTTGGATCCGGGTTAAGCCGTTGTGACGTCATCCTTTTCTTAAATTCTTTTTCTATTCCACCGTATCTTTCAACGGATCTCTGTTTTTATTGACTATTCCGAAAATCGAGGCGTTGGGGCCGTTGGATAATAATTCTTATATACTCGTTTCCCGCGCCGTCTCAGTTATCCTCTCCTTATAAATAGGTGCGACCTAGGTCTCCCATTCTCCGCCTTCTAGTCGTCTTCTTCCTCTTGCCTCCTCTCGGGCTCCGCCGCTGCCACTGTCGAGCTTCCTGTCTTCACCGTCTTAGGCTGTTGCATCGACCTGGTTGGACCAGAGAAACGCGACGAACCTCCGCAGCCCAGCCAGATCTGTAAGTTCCCTTCCCTTCCTTGCTTAGATCCGCATTAGAGCTTCTTCGAGTTCGTCAGAGTTCATCACCATTAGAGCCAAACCCTGGTTAGTTTCCCTCTTCGATGCCTCTTCTGATCTGAGAATGAGATAAAATGGCCGCGGTAGTTGTTTTTGCACTTGTTTTGGATAAAAAGCAGATCCCTTTCTCTGCATAAAAGCCTCATTCGAGCCTATGAACACGTCTGCGTCAGTTTTTAGGTCTAGAAAATTTTCTTATCAGAACAGACCTTTGATCTCAAATATTAGCAGAAGATTATGAAACCTATTTTTATCACCCGGAAAACTTCTTCTGTTAAATGCCCTTAAACACAACTGTCCAGGTGTCCGGCTTAAATAAATAACACTGGTCTGTGAGGCTTGCTTGCTTCTCATGACTTTAAGAATTTTGAACTGCTCTTGATACTTGTAGCGGCTTAAATATTGTTGCACAGTCACCCATATATCATTAGGCCCCTCATTAAGCCGCCACCTTGAACAATTAGGATATTTCTCTCGGGTTAAAATTGAACCGGGTCTTCTTATTTTGTAATAGGCCAACTATTGTCATGGCACCTAAAGTGGCCAAAGCCCCTGTGACTTGCATTTGGGTCCCATCCATAGTCGCTAAGAGTAAGATGGCTGAGTTTGTGAAGTCTGGCCATCTGCCAAAAAAGGAGGTCATGTCTCATCGTGCCCCTGACCCGTCTGAAGAGAGGCCTCAACCCAAAGAAGGGGAGGTGATAGTGTTCACGGATCACATGAACCGGGGATTTGCCCCTCCCGGCTCAAAATTCTTCAGGGAAGTTTTGAATTTCTTTGATCTTAGACCTCAAGACATTGGACCCAATTCCGTGTCAAACCTTTGCAATTTCCAAGTCTTCTGCGAGGTGTACCTGGGAGAGGAGCCAAGTCTGCTTTTGTTCAGAGAACTTTTTTACTTGAACCGGCAGAATGAACGTGCCAACGGGCCTAGTCTTGAGCTTGGCGGCACCTCGATCCAGCGGCGGAGAGACTGCCTTTTTCCTTATGCTGAACTACCGAGCCACCCAAAAGATTGGAACCAGAAGTGGTTCTACTATCAGGACACTTCTCCGGCTGATGAGAAGCCTCTGCCCAGTTTTCGCGCCCTGCGCCTTGAGTCGAACCATCAGCTGGCTGATAAGTTGACCGCTGTTAAGCGCCTGCCTCTCAATCCCGCCATCAAGAAGATCAAAGCTCTTTTAGGAAATGGGCTAAACGGCATCGATCTGGTCCGAGTCTGGGTCACCTGGCGAATATTACCATTAAGCCGCCGCTCCGGCTTAATGTGTACTTACACAGGCGAGAAAGATGATCCAATGCGTCATAGCCCTGATGACTTACCAGATGACGTGGTAGATGCTACAACCCAGTCGCTGCTGAAGGATGGCACTGTAACTAGCAATGCCTTCGGCTTACTTCCCTTCTGCAAGAAGAACCCGGCCCCTGCAGTGAGTTACCAATCTTAATAAATACTTTTTAACATGTTATACCTTCTTTGTACTTATAATTCTTTATCTTTTTCCACGGGCCGGTGATAATTTCTAGAAGGTCAAGTATGACCACAAGGCTGCCAAACAAGCCAGGGCAGCCAAGTAAACCGAAAGGAAGGCCGCCAAGACAGGCACCTCAAAGAAGAAGAAACCCAGCGCCTCTGACTTATTCAAATTGGATGATAGTTCTTCGGATGATGAAGAGGTAATCCCTTAGTTTTCTTAACTCCCTTGTCATTATTTTACTGACATTCAATCCTTTCAGGACGATACAGGGAACAGTCTAGCAGTTGAAGAAGAGGTAACTATAACCTCCTCCGACTCAGAGCCTTTGCCAAAACAAAAAATCCGAAGGGTGACCTAAAAAGTAAGATTTTCACATCCTCTAGCTTATCAAGATCCTCAATTTCTTTTGAAGCAACAACAGCTTGAGAACCGGAGGAAGACTCGGGCCAATCAAGACGCAGAACTCTCCTCCGGCATACCCGATGTAACTAGGAAGCGTCGGACCAAGGTTATCTCCGATTTATGTTCTGTTTTACCTTTGGCGGGTTTGATTCGCTAACCTCTCAATTCATCTGACTCCAATTATCAGGATACCTCTCCTTCTTCCGACGAGTCTATGCAATCAAACATGCCGGCTTTCAAAACGACTCCCGGGTAATATAACCTTTCTTACTTTGGGTTTTACCATACTTATGCTTTAATATTCATCCTTCTACCTTTATTGACAGTCTGCAAGTGAAGCCCAGCAAGAGGGCAAGGAAAAATAAGCCATCCCAAGACCCGGTTGTCACTGAACCGGCGCTTGACTTGTCCGCTCCTGACAGCTCCACCCATCAACCGCCGCCTGAACCGGCTTTTGATATTCCGGTACCAACTTCTGACCCGCCTGCTGAAGATGTTATCCACAACTCTGATAATCCGGAAGCTCCTAGCCCGGTCAAGACGACTGACCCGGAAGTTGAATATCTGAAGAGTCAATTTGTTGAACCGGGCCGGCCTACTGTTCTTGCCCAATGCACTGCCAAGGAAGAATTTGCCCAACATTCCAAAGCCAAACAGGACATCACTGACTATACTCACTTAATCATTGGTGATAGTCTCGGGCTATCTGAACCAAGTGCATAGTAGTCGTGACCTAGAAATTGACATGGTGAAACAAATATAGCACAAATCTGAGGTATAACTTATGCTATTTTCCTGAATCTTACTTACTGTACCAGCCCCCAAGTCTATTGCTTATGAATGAATATGCTGTAGACTTAGAAATCTATTTACTGTTGGTTTGTCTCGTTTAACGAGAATATATTTAACCTGGTTATAGCATGATAGTTTTAATTTGCAATACACATTAGCCCCAAAGTGTTAAGTATCTTTACTTATAAAGTTCTTGAGACTTGATATGTATGACCCGATAGGGTAGGTAAAAAATTCTTTAAGCATACATTAGCCCCCAAGTGCCAAGTATCTTTACCTGTAAAATGTTTGGGACTTGAATGTTACCTTACCATGATTCTTACCATAACCTGGTACCAATACAGGCCACCACAAGTCAATTTGAATTGGAGCTTGATGACCTGAAGAGCCGGCTGAAAGCTTAAGAGCTTGAAACTCAGAAAGCCAACTCCAAGTTTGAATTCAGCATCTCTGAACAAGAGAAGTTGAAGAAAAAATTTGAATCAGAAAAGAAAATCTGGGCTAATGAGAAGGCTTCACTGGTGACTCGGGCTGATGCGGCAGAAGCATCTCTTGCAGAAGCAACAACCGAGCTGTCCGATTTAAAACGACAGATATCTCAAATGGTCTCAGCCATCTTTGGTAAGTTATTCTGCAAAACCTCAAACATTGTAATTTTCCAATGGTTATTGTAATAGTTATCTCCGGCTCATTGTTATGCTTGTGAACATACAGGCCCCAGGAGTACCAACCTCAAGCAAAACATGCTGATCAAGCTTAAGGCGGTTTACACCTTAGTGGAGCAGCTGTACTCTAGGTCACAACGTGCCTTGGCCGTTGTGGCCTTACCAAATACCACTCCCCACCTCCTACAAGATGTGCTGAAACATCTCGCAGTGCTACCTCAACGAATTCAGGATTTAAGGCGGGCATCTTCAAGAGCCGGAGCCGTGGCCGCATTAAGCCAGGCAAAGGCATGGGTGCTAGAACTTGACTTCGCTGACCTCTCTCTTGGATATCCAAGCCTGAAGGAGGACGGTACTGCATTTGATGATCAAGATTTCACCGCCTGTGTCAAAGTCGTACGTCCCTTGGCGACCCTTATTGGGAATGATACTGATCTTACTAAGTATTCGCCGGGCTACGATAGCGAGAACCAGAGAATTCCAAACATTCCATATGACCAAGTCAGCCTGATCCCTCCAACGCGTAAGCATACCTTTGCCCCTGAAGTGGACCCGGCCGGTTTAATGGATGATGAGGCTGAGTTTGAAGCCTTGAGTGGCATTGACTGGGCCTCGTCCACCGTCCAGGACAAAGCAACCGACGGAGAGGCGGAGAAGGATAACCCAGAGTCTTCAAGCCCACCGAAGGAATGAACCGCCAAGCATTTTTTAACTTTGCCAAAACAATGCTTCACTTATTCAGACTCGAGGAGTCTTGTAATAGGATAGAAAAAACCTCTTAATGTTTGTCATGCCCTTACTCCTGTTTATGGCACTTACTACTTTCGTGAGCCGCCATCACTATATTTTTCTGGCTTACGTTGACCGTTTATTCCCTTCATGTTTAACTTGCTTTGCCTTATCCTGCACATAAAACAAGCAAAACTTTCTTGGCGGTCTATCGTGCCAGGGGTTTATATAGAGTATTAATAACCCGGAACATGACCCAAAGACATCATATACAGGCCGGTTTATGATCATTTATTAAATATAATCACAATAGCATACCTGCGACCCCTTTGATCGTCTTCCTGGCTCATTTGATGCTTTATCTGGCACTTACGAACCTAGGGTGATCAATATTAAACCGGAAGAATCAAGAACCATCTCCTCAAGAAGGTTTCAAGATAGTTAAAGTAATTATATTTATAAGCAATGTTCACAGGCTCCTGATTCGAATACGAGTAGAAAACCGTCCCAAAGGGGTTAAGCTAAGATTCGGATACGATCATATAGCCCCCAGTGGCTTTGGCGATGCCGATCAAGTGGGTATCGACAGTTATGTTCTCTTTGGTTCGAATATGACCTATGTTTGAACAGGAAGCCCCCAAATGAACATAAGAGTTGTTTAACAACGCTGATTCGAATACGATCCACGCCAGACCCAAAGGGGTTAAGCTGTGATTCAAATATGATCAAGAAGCCCCCAAGTGGGTTTGGCAGTATGCCGATCAAGTGGGTATCGACGGCTATGTTCTCTTTGGTTCGAATATGACCTATGTTTGAACAGGAAGCCCCCAAGTGACCATGGCTAGATTCAGATATGATCATAAGCCAGTCCAAAGGGAAAGCCGGATTCAGATGTGATCCGCTCCCTGTTGATTGTCTCCACTACCTGATAAAGACACATAGATTTTTTAGGATAAAAAGGACAGAGGTCCTGCTTTATTTCTTTATATAATACATACAGTGGCAAAATATATATACATCTTGAAAGCCGGTGGCCTAAGTATAATAAGGCCGGAGATGAGCAATATTCCACGGTCGGCGGGTCTCCTCCTCCGACTTACGTGAGTCTTTGTGCTCTCAAACATCGATGAGGTAGTATGATCCATTGTGCAGATTCTTGCTGACCACAAAGGGCCCTTCCCAAGGCGGGGATAGCTTGTGCATATCAGACTGATCCTGGATGACTCGGAGCACCGAGTCGCCTTCCTGAAAGGTTCTACTCCTAACCCGGCGGCTGTGATAGCGGCGCATGTCTTGTTGATAAATCGCCGAGCGGGCTATTGCCAAGTCTCGCTCCTCATCCAGCAAGTCAAGTGCGTTTTGACGAGCTTTTTCGTTGTTAGCCTCGACGTAAGCCGCCACGCGGGGTGAATCGTGCCGGATGTCACTTGGAAGGACCGCCTCTGCACCATACACCATAAAGAAAGGCGTGTAACCTGTAGATCTGTTAGGCGTAGTGTTGATGCTCCATAACACATAAGGTAGCTCCTCCACCCAACAACCCGGAGTTTGCTGTAAGGGGACTAAGAGCCGGGGCTTGATACCCTTCAGGATCTCTTGATTAGCTCTTTCTGCTTAACCATTGGATTGAGGATGAGCAATAGCCGAAATATCAAGCCGGATATGTTCTCGTTGACAGAACTCTTCCATGGCATCCTTGGAGAGATTAGTGCCATTATCAGTTATGATGCTGTGTGGGAAACCAAAACGAAAGATCACCTTTTTCATGAATTGAACCGCCATGGCTGCATCACACTTATTGACCGGCTCTGCCTCAACCCACTTGGTAAACTTATCCACTTCCACCAGGAGATGTATCTTTTTATCCTTAGACCTCTTGAAAGGCCCAACCATGTCAAGCCCCCAGACTGCAAATGGCCAAGTGATTGGTATCATCCTCAATTCTTGAGCCGACACATGAGCTCGTCGTGAGAACTTTTGACAACCGTCACATTTGCTGACCAGATCTTCCGCATCAGCATGAGCCGTCAGCCAGTAGAAACCATGACGGAAAGCTTTTGCTACCAGAGATTTTGACCCGGCATGATGGCCACAATCCCCTTCATGGATCTCACAAAGTATTTCTTGGCCTTCTGCAGGGGACACACAGCGTTGAAACGCCCCAGTGACACTTAGGTGATGTAACTCGCCGTTAACAATTGTCATAGATTTGGAGCGCCTAACTATTTGTCTTGCCAAGGTCTCATCCTCAGGTAACTCACCCCAGGTCATATAAGCCAAATAGGGCACTGTCCAATCCGGGATAACGTGAAGAGCCGCCACCAGCTGTGCCTCCGGGTCTAGCACCGCTAGCTCTTCCTCGGTAGGCACCTTGACAGAAGGGTTATGTAAAATATCGAGAAAGGTGTTAGGCGGCACCGGCTTATGTTGGGATCCCAGCCGGCTTAAAGCATCAGCCGCCTCATTCTTCCTTCGATCAATGTGTTCCACTTGATAACCCTTGAAATGACCAGCCACAACATCTACTTCATGACGATAAGCCGCCATAAGGGGATCCTTCGAATCCCACTTGCCTGACACCTGTTGAGCCACGAGATCTGCGTCGCCCAAGCACCTTACCCGGCTTAAATTCATCTCCTTGGCCATCCGGAGACCATGGAGTAAGGCCTCGTATTTAGTTGCATTGTTAGTACATGGAAACATAAGCCGGAGTACATAACAAAATTTTTCACCTCGAGGGGAAGTTAAAACGACTCCAGCCCCCGAGCCTTCTAGCTGCCATGACCCGTCAAAATGAATAGTCCAATATGTGTTATCTGGCTTCTTCTCAGGGGCCTGTAACTCTGTCCAATCATTGATAAAGTCCACCAAGGCCTGAGACTTAATAGCAGTACGTGGCATATACTTCAAATCATGAGGCCCAAGCTCGATGGCCCACTTGGCGACTTGTCCTGTGGCCTCCCTGTTCTGAATGATGTCTCCCAAAGGGGCAGAACTTACCACAGTTATAGGGTGACTCTGAAAGTACTGCTTCAACTTCCGGTTGGCCATAAACACTCCGTAAACAAGTTTCTGCCAATGTGGATACCTTTGTTTAGATTCAATGAGCACCTCACTGATGTAGTAAACCGGTCGTTGAACTGGTGCTCCTTGCCAGCTTCCTTACACTCCACCACGATGGCAACACTGACGGCTCGCGAATTGGCAGCCACGTATAATAGCAACGGCTCTTTATCAATAGGAGCCGCAAGAACCGGCGGTTCAGACAACTGTCTCTTCAAGTCTTCAAAGGCAGCATCAGCAGCATCACTCCAGAAAAAAGTGTCTGTTTTCTTCATCATCTGATATAGTGGCAGGGCCTTCTCACCTAACCGGCTTATGAACAGGCTTAAAGCGGCAACACGACCCGCCAATCACTGAACATCATTGATGCACGCCGGTTTAGCCAGAGAGGCAATTGCCTTAATCTTCTCCGGATTAGCTTCAATGCCTCTGTTTGATACCAGAAAACCCAAAAGCTTGCCTGCAGGTACACCAAATACACACTTGGCCGGGTTAAGCATCATTTTATAAACCCGGAGATTATCAAAGGTCTCTTTTAAATCGGATATTAAAGTTTCCTTTTCTCTGGACTTCACCACAATGTCATCCACATAAGCATGAACATTACGCCCGATTTGATCGTGTAGATAGTTTTGCACACATCTCTGATAAGTCGCCTGAGCACTCTTGAGTCCGAACGGCATAGATACATAACAGAAGGCCCCAAATGGAGTGATGAAAGTCGTCTTCTCCTGGTCCTTAACTGCCATTTTGATCTGATGATAACCAGAGTAAGCATCCAAAAAGCTCAAACGTTCACAACCCGCCGTAGCATCAATGATTTGATCAATACGGGGGAGAGCAAAGGGATCAGCCGGACAAGCCTTGTTTAAGTCCGTGTAGTCCACACACATCCGCCAGGTGCCATTCTTCTTGAGGACAAGCACCGGGTTAGCCAACCACTCTGGGTGAAAAACTTCAATGATAAACTCGGCCGCTAAGAGCCGGGCGACTTCCTCTCCAATATCTTTCCGTCTCTCTTTGTTAAAACGCCGAAGAAACTGCCTGACCGGCTTATACTTCGGATCAATATTGAGAGTGTGCTCAGCGAGTTCCCTCGGTACACCCGGCATGCAGAAGGTTTCCATGCAAAGATGTCCCGGTTCTCATGGATGAACTCGATGAGCGCGCTTTCCTATTTGGGATCCAAATTGCTGTTGATGTTGAGCTACTTAGAAGGGTCACCCGGGGTGAAGTCAACAAGCTTTGTCTCGGCAGCCGATTTAAACTTCAACGCCGGGTCGTGCTCTGTAGTTGGTTTCTTCAGGGAGGTCATATCCGCCGGGTCAACATTATCTTGATAAAATTTGAGCTCTTCCGCCGCACAGGCCGACTCGGCATAAGCCGTGTCGCCCTTTCACACTCCAACGCCACCTTCCGACTTCCATGCATAGTGATGGTGCCCTTGTGACCCGACAGCTTGAGCTGTAAATAAACATAACATGGCCGGGCCATGAACTTAGCATAAGCCAGCCGCCCGAACAGAGCATGATATGGGCTCCTGATTTTGACCACCTCAAACGTCAACTTCTCAGCTCTGGAGTCATATTCGTCTCCGAAGGCCACCTCCAGCTCAATCTTGCCAACTGGGTAAGCCGACTTACCAGGGACCACTCCATGGAAAACAATGTTGGACGTCCTTAGATTTTTATCAGTTAACCCCATGCGTCGAAAGGTCTCATAATAGAGGATACTGATGCTACTACCCCCGTCCATGAGTACCTTAGTGAATTTATATCCACCAACCCGAGGTGCTACCACCAAGGCCAACTGACCCGGATTATTGACTCGTGGAGGGTGATCTTCTCTGCTCCATACAATGGGCTGTTCTGACCACCTCAAGTAACGGGGAATGGCCGGCTCGACAGAATTCACGGACCTCTTATGAACCTTCTGGTCACGTTTGCATAAGCTAGTGGTAAACACGTGGTACTGCCCACCATTCAACTGCTTCGGGTTGCTTTGATAACCCGGCTGCTGCGGCTGCTGCTCTCCTTGACCAGACTGCCGTTGATTATAGCCTCCTTGACGTCCCTGAAAGCCGGAACCTGAGCCGCCACCCGGGCCATGAAAACCGCTAGCCCCTGAACCGCCGCCAGACCCATTATGTCCATCATAGGAGTTGGAATTCTCAAACGCCTTCATGATCGCACAATCTTTCCACAAGTGTGTTGCGGGCCGCTCCCTGGTGCCGTGTCTCGGGCAGGGCTCATTGAGTAGCTGTTCAAGAGATGGGCCTGACCCGCCGGATCGAGGCGGTTTATCCTTACGTCTCTAATTGTTACCTTGCGCATTGGCGTTGGCCACAAACTCCGGGTTACCGTCCGCCTTACGCTTATTGCCTCCTTGATTCATCGGGTTATGCTGCTGACCTTTTCCATTGCCATTCTTCTTTCCCTTCCCGGTCTTTTCCTCATCAGACGCAGGATCCTTGGTACTATCATAATCAGCATATTTGACAAAAGCCGCCATCAGCGTACCCATATCATTGCAATCACGCTTAAGGCGCCTCAGTTTCTACCTTAGCGGCTCAAAACGGCAATTCTTTTCCAACATGAGGACTACAGAGCCGGCATCCATCTTGTCAGATGAATGTATTATCTCCTTGACCCAGCGTACCCAATGATTCGTAGATTCACCCTCCTCCTGTTTACAATTTGTCAAGTCCACAATTGACATAGACTGCTTATAGGTGTCTTTGAAATTCTGGATGAAACGGGCTTTCAGTTCTGCCCATGAACCAATGGAATTGGGCAGCAGACCCTTTAACCAGGACTGGGATGTTCCATCTAACATCATGGTGAAGTACTTAGCCATCGCCGCATCGCTGACTTCTAATAACTCCATAGCCATCTCGTAACTTTCGATCCAAGCTCGGGGCTGTAAATCGGCCGTGTAATTCGGCACTTTTCGGGGTCCCTTGAAGTCCTTGGGAATCGCACATTACGCAAAGCCGGTACCAGGCAAGGAACGCCACCGGTTCTAGTGGCTACTCCCACCTCAATGGAAGTCGTCGGATACTCTGGAAAATCTTGATGTGTCGTGTGTTGAGCCACTAGCTGAGCGGCCCGCTCGTTCTCCTGACGTATTCGGTCTTGCACTAGATTATAGCCACCGGGTTGGTTACGGTGTTGGGCGTTGCTTGGCAAAGCTTCAGACTCCATGTGCCTGCTGTAACTCGGGCTCCGGTTCTAGCGAGGCGACGCTAACCAAGGCAGGGGAGTTGAATGAATTCTGTCCCGGCTATAAGAATAGGTCTCTTGCTGAGCTAAGGCCGTCTGGAGAAGTTCTCTGACCCTCCGGGTCTCCACTGCCGTCGGGTCATCACCGTCCATGGGAAGAGCCGCCAAACATTTTGAAGCTGCGATTAAGTTCTCCATGGGGTTGGAAAAGTGACCCGGTGGAATCGGCACATAACGCGGCGGTGGCATGCTCACGTGAGGTGGTGCCATCTCCCGAGGCTGAGCCGGTCCTCCTGTTCCGGCTATCATAAGCTGATTGGCCTCTGGCGGGTTACTTGGGCGGGCTTCGGGTGTAGCAAAAAGAACCCGAGGGTCGTAATTCGGAGGTAAACGGGACTGGGTTTTCTGATGTCTCCTCGTCATCACCTCATTGGATGTGTTCAAGCTCATTGTGAGCTGGTAAGCTTCCGACTGCAACCGCTGTGCCCGGCCATCTAGAGCCGCTCGCTCCGTGGCTAATCTAGTGTCCTCAGCTGCCAAGGCCTCCTTGGCCTGAGCTATTTCCTCACGCACCCGTGCCACCTCCGCGTCATGCTCATCTTTATCTGCAGGAATAACGGTTGCGGTTAACAGGGCCGTAAGTTTGTCCATGAGGTCTATCAGCACCTGAGCCGGTGGGCGCACGGGGCCGCCTGCCCCGGTGGCTCCTAACCCGGACGTTACTACTGCAGCAGCTGTAGAGTTTGAGCCGGGCTGAGTCCCAGCCATGAAGACTCCTGCCCATCTTGGCGGCTCACAGGGGTCCGGAATACTGATGCTATCGGAATAGCCCCCGAGCACGCTGTCTTGGACTTGGTACAACGAATCTGTTGAGCCAGCGGACGAATCACCGTCTGAGAGGACGGCCGTCTCTGCCCTATCTTCAGATCCTTCAGAGAGTTCCTCTCCGTGGATGCAGCCCACGAAGCCACGCTTCACAACAGGTTGAGTCCGGGTCTTCCTCGCACGCTGAGCCGTATCGACGAGGTCGGTGCAGTTGTCCAGCTCAGGGCCCGGCTCACCGATCCAGCCGATGAAGATGTGGATTCCACCGAAGGGGACCCGGTATCCGTACTCAATTGAGCCGGCGTCGGGACCCCAGACTTCGTCGTCGATGTAGATCTTACCGCGACGACTCTTGGTCATCCGGCCCACTACGTATCACTTGAGCCCTTCGAATTTGCCCTTCAAGAACTCAAATCCACCGTGCGCTGGCCCCATGGTGGGCGCCAACTGTCGTGGAATTGTCACGTCGATGTCCTCGTGAAAGGACTTAGTTGTGGAGCCATCACAACTAGGAAGCTTGAAGAGGTTAAATCGGGACAAAGGACACGAGAGGGTTTATACTAGTTCGGCCCCTTACGGTGAAGGTAAGGCCTACGTCTAGTTGGGTTTGGTATTGATGTTTCGATGACCAGGGAGCAAGATATGCTATGACCGGCTCTCGATGAGTTGTTTCTTGCCCTAAGCCACCACCAGGTCGTCCCCTTATATACACGGGTTGACGCCCTGTGGCTTACACAAACAGAGTCCAAACGGAATGAAACCTTCGGGAGCGTGATTTTTGGAACGAACATGATCCGGGAGACTTGGAGTACAAGCCAGGGAAGCTTCGAGGAGACCAGGAGATAGGAGGGTGCGCCCAACCCCCTGGGCGCGCCCCCCTATCTCGTGGGCCCCTCGAGGCTCCCCCGACCGACTTCTTTCGCCTATATATTCCCATATACCCTAAAACCATCGAAGACGAAGATATATCGGGAGTTCTGCCACCGCAAGCCTCTGTAGCCACCAAAAACCTCTCGGGAGCCCGTTCCGGCACCCTGCCGGAGGGCGGATCCCTCACCGGTGGCCATCTTCATCATCCCGGCGCTCTCCATGATGAGGAGGGAGTAGTTCACCCTCGGGGCTGAGGGTATGTACCAGTAGCTATGTGTTTGATCTCTCTCTCTCGTGTTCTCTCTATGGCACGATCTTGATGTATCGCGAGCTTTGCTATTATAGTTGGATCTTATGATGTTTCTCCCCCTCTACTCTCTTGTAATGGATTGAGTTTTCCCTATAAAGTTATCTTGTTGGATTGAGTCTTTAAGGATTTGAGAACACTTGATGTATGTCTTGCCGTGTTTATCTGTGGTGACAATGGGATATCACGTGATCCACTTGATGTATGTTTTGGTGATCAACTTGCGGGTTCCGCCCATGAACCTATGCATAAGGGTTGGCACACGTTTTCGTCTTGTCTCTCCGGTAGAAACTTTGGGGGTACTCTTTGAAGTACTTTGTGTTGGCTGAATAGATGAATCTGAGATTGTGTGATGCATATCGTATAATCATGCCCACGGATACTTGAGGTGACAACGGTGTATCTAAGTGACATTAGGGTTTTGGTTGATTTGTGTCTTAAGGTGTTATTCTAGTATGAACTCTTGAATAGATCGATCTGAAAGAATAACTTTGAGGTGGTTTCGTACCCTACCATGATCTCTTCGTTTGTTCTTCGCTATTAGTGGCTTTGGAGTGACTCTTTGTTGCATGTTGAGGGATTGTTATATGATATATCTATGTTATTATTGTTGAGAGAACTTGCACTAGTGAAAGTATGAACCCTAGGCCTTGTTTCTTACCATTGCAATACCGTTTACGCTCACTTTTATCATTAGTTACCTTGCTATTTTTATAATTTCAGATTAGAAAACCTATATCTACCATCCATATTGCACTTGTATCACCATCTCTTCGCCAAACTAGTGCACCTATACAATTTACCATTGTATTGGGTGTGTTGGGGACACAAGAGATTCTTTGTTATTTGGTTGCAGGGTTGTTTGAGAGAGACCATCTACATCCTACGCCTCCCACGGATTGATAAACCTTGGGTCATCCACTTGAGGGAAATTTGCTACTGTCCTACAAACCTCTGCACTTGGAGGCCCAACAACGTCTACAAGAAGAAGGTTGTGTAGTAGACATCAAGCTCTTTTCTGGCGCCGTTGCCGGGGAGGTGAGTGCTTGAAGGTATATCTTTAGATCTTGCAATTCAATCATTTTGTTTCTTGTTTTATCACTAGTTTAGTCTATAAAAGAAAACTACAAAAAATGGAATTGAGTTTGTCTCATACGCTTCATCTTTTTAATATCTTTCATGAGTATGATGAAAAGGAAAATTGTGCTCAAGTGCTAGAAGAAGAATGCATTAAAATGCTTGGTACTAAATCTTTGAATGATGAGCATGCTTGCAATGTTGTTAGTATGAACTCTTTGAATATCCATAGTACTAATGATGATTGCACTAGTTATGATGAAAATGTCTCCTATAAGCATGTCGATTTTTGTGGAGAGCATTGGGTTTGCATAGATACACCAAATAAAGGAGATAGATATTGCAAGAGGCATAATCATGTAGAAACTAAATTGTTGCAAGAAAGGCTAAGGGAGAGTGCTGAAAATTTATATTTCCTTGGCCGTACTTGTGAACTTTGCAATGAAAGTGGTCATTTACATCTCCGATGCAAGTTGTTTCATGATCGAATCGTGTCCAAAAATTGTGATGAGTTGATTTCCCTTGCACATTATAATGAACTTAGTTTGCTTATGGGTTATGAAGAAATTAAACATTTAACTAAATTTCTTCCAGAATTTGCCCATTATAACCTTCTTGATTTCGATCTAGAGAATATTTATTTGTTTTGTGCAGTGAATTGCATTGAAAATACTTATATTGCCAATTACCTAAAGAAAAGGAAGCAAATAGAAGATGAAGAGAATACTAATGAAAGGGAAGAGACTTCCCAATATCCTCCTATTATTTCTTATGATGAATTAGGTAACGAGGAGGAGCTTTCTATTCAACCAATCTCATCAATAAGGAGCTCAAAGAAGAAGGTTGAACCCACACATAATGTGAAGAAGAAAAAGAAAAGAAGGAGCAACAAAGGTAAAAAGGTATCCCTCCCAAATGATGTTGCTCCTACTACTCATTGTGATGATGATAGTTGCTATACTATTGGTGCTATCCATACTATTAATGATGAGAGTGATTATGCTTATGATATGAAAATGCCCAAGGTTGGGGAAGCTATGTTTGATGAGGATGAAATATTTGAGAATATATTTGCTGAAGTTAATGTTTGTCCCAAGCTTGGGGATACTATGTTTGATGAAGATGATATTTTTAGCCTCCCAAGTTTTGATATGCAAAGTTGTTATGATGATAGCATGCCTCTTACCTATGATGATTATATTGATCAAAGTGGGTTTGGAAGAGTGTCAACTTTAGGAAGTAGTGATCCCACTATTCTGGAGTATGTTGAATCTTATTGTGATGAATATGAAAGTGGATTTGGAAGAGTGTCAACTTTATTTAGTGATGATTCCACTATCTTTGAAGAGGTTTCAATCGATTATGATGAGAACGAAGTTGCTACTTATGATGATTATTGTGATGAAACTTATGCTATAAAAGTAGTGATGATTATATTTATAAAACTTGTCATGATTATGATTACCCTTTCTCTGAACATTACTCTTTTAATGTGGAAACAATTTTTATTATTCGAGTCTCTTATGATACTCCCACTATTCCGAATAAGAAGAATTTTGCTTATGTGGAGAGTAGTAAATTTCCTATGCTTGTAGATCACGAAAAGAATGCTCTAGGTGCTGGTTATATTGTTGAATTCATTCATGATGCTACTGAAAATTATTATGAGGGAGGAACATATGCTTGTAGGAATTGCAATAATATCAAGTTTCCTCTCTATGTGCTTAAAATCTTGAAGCTATGCTTGTGTTACCTTCCTATGCTAGTTGATTATTGTTCCCATAAGTTGTTTGCTCACAAAATCCCTATGCATAGGAAGTGGGTTAGGCTTAAATGTGATAGTCATATGCTTCATGATGCTCCCGTTATGTTTCAATTCTTATCTTTTATGTGAGCATCATTGTCATCATCATGCCTAGCTAGAAAGGCATTAAAGAAAAGCGCTTGTTGGGAGACAACCCAATATTTACCCCTACTGTTTTTGTGTGTTCACATGATTATGCTACTATAGTAATCATGTTTTTTAGCTTTTGTTTCAATAAAGTGCCAAGTAAGACCTTTAGGATAGCTTACGGTGATAGTTGTGTTGATCCTGCTGGAAATCAGAAACTTTTGCACCCAGTAAATTAGTTT
Organism: Triticum timopheevii; assembly: GCA_963921465.1. NCBI lineage: Eukaryota > Viridiplantae > Streptophyta > Magnoliopsida > Poales > Poaceae > Triticum > Triticum timopheevii. Next base: position 364,762,536 of record OY997262.1, read on the forward strand.
TGATAATTCACAGAAACGTGCTTATGATCTGATTTGTTTTGCTATGGATTGGTACACAAATGTCTTAGGACTTACTAATTTGGTAGGATTTTTGGAGTTCCAGAAGTATACGTTTGATACAGATTACTACAGACTGTTCTGTTTTTGACAGATTCTGTTTTCTATGTGTTGTTTGCTTATTTTGATGAATCTATGAGTAGTATCGGGGGGTATGGACCATAGATAAGTTGGAATACAGTATATAAAAAACAAATATGAATTTATAATGAGTTCATTACAGTACCTAAGTGGTGGTTTTATTTTCTTATACTAACGGAGCTTACGAGTTTTCTGTTGAGTTTTGTGTTGTGAAGTTTTCAAGTTTTGGGTAAAGATTCGATGGACTATGGAATAAGGAGTGACAAGAGCCTAAGATTGGGGATGCCCAAGGCACCCCTAGGTAATATTCAAGGACAACCAAGAGCCAAAGCTTGGGGATGCCCCGGAAGGCATCCCCTCTTTCGTCTTCGTCTATCGGTAACTTTACTTGGAGCTATTATTTTATTCACCAAATGATATGTGTTTTGCTTGGTGCGTCATTTTATTTTGTTAGTATTTTCTTGCTGTTATCTAGAATAGTGTTTTGCATCTTTATTTTCAATAAAAATATCAAGGATAGCCTTTACCGTGCTTATTTTCCTTGTATACATGTTGCTGTTTGAAAACAGAAAGTTTACCGCTGTTGCAAAAATTCCCTAGAAAAGTCAGATAATGGTATAATATTGAAACTTTTTGCATATCGAGCTCGGATAAATCTTCTACAGTAAGGTATTTTTCTCATAATTTTTGGAGTTAGGGAAGTATGATGAATCTTGCATTCTTTACAGACTATACTGTTTTGACAGATTGGTTATGGTTGCATTGTTTGCATATGTTTGCTTGTTTAAGGATTCTATTTGAGGACAGGAGTGTTAAATATGCAGAGGTATTTAGTATGCAATGTTGAATAATAATCTTAGTGATTTGTTATAGTAGAAAATGATAAGGTTTTGCATTGGTTTATACTGACCTGTCTCACGAGTTCTTGTTGAGTTTGGTGTGGATGAAGCTTTTGATAAAAAGAGAAACCATGATATGAGAGGAATTAAGGAGACACAAAAGTTTAAGCTTGGGGATGCCCAAGGCATCCCAAGATAATATTTCAAGAAGTCTCAAGCATCTAAGCTTGGGGATGTGTGACGCCCTCGATTCAATCGTACACTAATCATACACGCAAATGTGTACAATCAAGATCAAGGACTCACGGGAAGATATCACAACACAACTCTAGACACAAATTAAAATAATACAAGCTTTATATTACAAGCCAGGGGCCTCGAGGGCTCGAATACATAAGCTCGAATACACAAGAGTCAGCGGAAGCAACAATATCTGAGTAGAGACATAAGTTAGATAAGATTGCACTAAGAAGGCCAGCACAAAAGCAACATCGATCGAAAAGGCAAGGCCTCCTGCCTGGGAGCCTCCTAACTACTCATGGCCGTCGGCGGTCTCCACATAGTAGTAGGTATCAGCGCTAGCATCTGGCTCCTGGGCTCCGACATCTGGTTGCATCAACCGAAAAGAAGAAGAAAAGGGGGAAAAGGGAGAGCAAAGCAAACGTGAGTACTCATCCAAAGTACTCGCAAGCAAGGATCTACACTACATATGCAACATTATCAAAGGAAGGCTGTATATGTGGACTGGGCTGCAGAAATGCCAGAATAGAGGGGTGAACCTAGTCCTATCGAAGACTAGCATCTTCTGAAAACCACCATCTTGCAGCAACAGGATGGAGTAGAGTAGCATAAAGTAAAGTAGTAGTAGTGTTATCAACCTCGGCCAGAGATCCTTTCTCGACTCCCTGCGAGAAAGAAATCCCAGAGCCGTACTATCCATTTCTCATCACAATCCAATTCTCATCACAAGTATCCAGTTCTAGTTGTATCGATCGGGATACAACTCCAAGTGTCCGTTACCGTAGGACAGGCTATCGATAGATGTTTTCTTCCCTCCAGGGGTGCACCAACTTACCCACCACGCTCGATTAACTCCGGCCGGACACACTTTCCTGGGTCATGCCTGACCTCGGCCAAACAATACGCCGCAACCCGACCTAGGCTTAATAGAGAGGTCAGCACGCCGGACTAAACCTATGCCCCCAGAGGTCATGGGCCATCGCCCCGGGAACTCCTGCACGTTGCGTACGTGGCTGGTGAGCAGACCGAGCTACCTCCTTTAAAAAGGCAGGTGCTTACCAGTCCAACCCGGTGCGCGCCGCTCAGTCGCTGACGTCTATTAAGCTTCGGTTGATGCATAAGACGCAGAACGCCCATACTATGCCCACGTGATGGTTAGTGCTATCAGGCCGGAGGCCTCTCGGATCAAATATCCAAATTGTAGTGGATTAGGAACACACGGTAACAAGCAGAGACTCACAAAAGATGTGACCCCATTGCCCCATCTCGAGGACTTGCGGCAAGGGCTAAGAATGCCTGGCCACGCCTCGTAATTATCTCGCGGGCACCCTCGAGGTCAACCCGACCCGTATTTAGTAACATGGTTCAGTGTAAAGTCATAGTAATCATAGTAACTGTGTGTCTAAACATCAAGGGGGAAAACCCGAGGAATCACCCCCGATGAACTCCACTCGATGTAATCATCAAGGTGAACGTAAGAAGGACCACCCTCGAGGTTCACACTTGAGGGGTTGCACGACAGAGTCGTATCGGAAGTGGTTAAAGAGGTAATCACCCTCGATGACCATGACTGAATAGCTACACTACAGGGTTAACATCAGAAGTGTTGTAGAGGTCTCACCCTCGGCACTCGATAGTAACCCAGTAGTGTCGAGCAACTAAGGGGAAACTGATGTGCGGTGCCGGGGCCTGGTCTTCGATCCCGTTGATCGGGTCTTCAATGATGAAGCAGGGGCAACAAGGACAAGGTGGGGGTCACTGATGGATCACTAACCAACCTATACTAAGTAGTTTAGGATAAGAAGGTAAGGTACCAATAAGCAGGTTGCAAAAGCAGGATATGCATCAGAATAGGAGAGAACAATAACAGTAGCAAAATCTAATGCAAGCATGAGAGAAGAGAATGGGCGATATCGGGATGATCAAAGGGGGGGCTTGCCTGGTTGCTCTGGCAAGGAGGGGTCGTCATTGACGTAGTCGATCACAGGGGCATCATCGGTCCCGGGTTCTACCGGAGAGAAGAGGGGGAAGAAACAGTAAATACATAACAATCAAGTGCATAACAGGACAACATGCAGAGCTAGACGTGATCTAACGCGGTGCTATATGTTACCGGCGAAGGGGAAATTCAACCGGGAATGTTTTCCCGGTTCCGGACCTGTGTCAGACAGATGATCGGAGGGGGAAGTTCCATGTTCACCATGCTAGGAGCATGTGACAGATGAACGGACCGCTTATCCGGATTCGTCGCGTTTTTCTAAGCAACTTTCATGTAGAAAACATTTTCATCCGAACTACAGTTTATTTTCTATTAATTTTCAAAGATTTAAAGTTTTTCCGAAATTCCTGGATTTATTAATAAATCGAATTTAAAATGAAAAATGCTATGGATACCCAAAAGTGTACCCAGCCAGAAGTACAGAGAAGCTGACATGTGGGGCCAGGGCCTAGTTGACTTAGTCAACAGCCTAGTCAGCATTGACTAGTCAAAGTGAACAGTGAAGGGGGCCTACTTGTCATGGACTTAGCTATTCTAAATCTAGGGCCTGTTCAGTACTCGGCTAGCTTCCAGATCCGCCAAATCTGCACTGGAGCTGAGCCGAACGGTTCCGCTCAGGGAAGCTAGCTTCCTGGATTGAAGGCCAATCCACGTACAAAAAACTGGAGCGGCGTTTCTGGCGATCCAGGAAAAGGGAAAGCGGGAGTTGGCCTAAATTATGTGTAGTGCCACCGCCAAGTCACTCGATGGCTGCGTACCGGTTGGCTACCTTCGTTATATTCTCATGATGAGCTACGTGGAGGCATCACGGGCGTGGCCGGGGAGCAGCACATAGGGCGGGCAGGAGCGACCAACCGCGGCCCGAGGCGAGGCACGACGCGTTGGCAAGCGCGAGATTCGGCCATGGCGTTCGTAGCGCGGTGGTGGGCTATACGACGACAGATCAAGGCCGGGAGGAGGGGCAACCGGACGAGATGCTCACCGCGAGCTCGATGGCGAGGTTGGGGAGACCGGGGCTGGTCGGAGACAAGCGGATTGAGCGGCGAGGTGATGACGGCGGGGCGGAGAAGACCCGCGATGGCGAGCTTGGTGGTGGCCTGTCAACGAACCGAAGGGCGTAGAGGAAGGAGGCGACGACGGCAGAGCTCCTGGATGTCTTCTCAGGTGCTGAGGTGGACGGTGGCCGCGGTGACGACGACGACCATGGCGACCACAACTCGGCCTTGCGTGGGAGGGAGAGACGCGGCGCGAAGAGGAAGGAGGAGAGGGTGGGCGCTAGGGTTCCGCGGAGGGAGAGGGTGCTCGGGGTCTTATAGGGCGTCGGGGGGTGGTGGATGGCTGCCACCATGGCCATGGCACCGTGGATGGCCGCCACGCCCCTGCCTCCTATACAGAGGAGGGAGATGAGTGGGGAGAGAAGTGGGCTGGGCCTCGCATTTGTCGGATGGGCCAATGTGCCCCGTAGAATAGCCCCTTTCCTTTTCAGTTTATTGTTCCTTTTTCTTCTTTTTTCCAGTTGAATCAGCTAGAGTTTCCATTTAAAAAAATAGCAATGAATTTTGTTTGAGTTGAAACTTGGCACATAAATCAAGCACCTTATTTCTATGAGACACAAAAAGTTTGAGGCCAAAAGGAGTTGTCTAACCATTTTTATAAATTGAAAAGGCTAAGTTTAAATGTTGCTGGACCAGTAAATAATTTCCAGGAGCACTTTTGGAATCCAAAATAGGTTGGTTCCAACATGACAAATACCTAGGGATTATTTGCCACGCCTTGAACATTTTAGTTTTCATGTTTGGCAAATTTGAATTTGGACTTTTAGATTGGATTTGAATTTGAATTGTGATTTGGATCAAGTGAAGTTTAGCAACAGTAACATGATGACATGGCACCATTAACAGGGGATTACTATAGCATGACACTGGGGGTGTTACAAATCTCCTCCACTACAAGAAATCTCGTCCCGAGATTTAAGGGGTGGAGTAAGGGGAAAAGACTCGAGAAGGACGGAGCTCAACCAATATAGTTAACTGGGGATTATCCCAGTGAACGTGGCAAAGAGGCATATCTCGAGTTGAAATTTAAGAGAACATCGAGAGTAAAGTATGAAGGTACAATAAGAAGTTTCAAGCGAATGGACAACCGATCTATACCCGAACAGAGTGTGAGAAAGGGGCTCAGAGCATCGGGAATAGACCATCTCTCGGAAAGTGGCCCGCGAATTACATACGAAGTCAAGCGCGAGGAATGACTTTGGAACAGGGAGGTACGAGAGAGTCAAGTTTCGATCCTGTGGAACTGTGGGTTATGGGCCCACCATGTGGCTCAAAAGTAGGAAGGACACCAACATATTGCACAGTCATGGTAGCAAGGCATGTCATAGGATAGCCTGTCAGTTATGTTGGCAACAACGTTGGTACCAAGGGCAAGGGACGAAGAGAACCATTTTCCTGCTCGTTCAAACGAGGCGGACCAATAGGCAAAGTTCTTGCCCATCGGTGGTTACCGAAATGTCAATAACAATAATAACAAGGTATTACTGACAAATTGTACACCGAGGTGTTTACATAAGCAGGGAACAATTATTGCTTAGATCATATAGATCACAAGAAAGGTTAAACAAAACAACGAAAAGGAAAATGTGTTTAAATACAAGATTTAGGAGTGTAACTTTTCCCAAGGAACAGTAGAGCTTGGTATACATGTCAGAACAACAAGTACATCACCATTTGGATAAAGGGGCAAGGGAATTCATGATGTTATCTATACAATGGTGTATTGTCAGGACCGGTTTTTCGGGGTATTAATTTCCAGAAAATGGCCCTTGTGCTCACCAGACCCAGGATTACTGTTAGCTAATGAGGCACCAACTTGATACAAAAATTCCAAGCAAAATACAAAATATGTAGTACAAGACCATTCTGGCCTATGAGTACAACAAGTGGTTTCTAGTGGTTGATGGCAGAAGCGGTTTGCGGATCATCGGTGTCTATGGGGCTCCATTTCCACAGGAACAGCTGACCAGGTTAACTCCTATCTTCACGAGGCTGCTATCACCGTTACTTAGGTTCCGGGACTGTCATCGCAACGCTCCTCTCCAGGCGAAAAATCTGGCCAAGACAATAGCCAGGGACAAGCCAGTGAGTACTTTGAATGTACTCGCAAACATTATGAACACGGGTATAATATAACAAACGATAATCATGCTCTGAATTACTCTATGATCACAATGTCAGTCATAAAATAAAATCCTTGATGCATGTAAGCAGGTTATTTATATGCAACATGAATATGCAATAATGGAGTAGAAATAACCTGCACCGATCGGGTGTCTGAAGCGACGCCTCGAAAGGATAGTAAATAAAGGGCATGCCTCAGTCGGGCGTCTCAGCGACACTGCATAAAGGGCTTATAAAATAAATAACAAGCATGCCACAGTCGGGCGTATGAGCGACGACACATAAAGGGCTTATAAAGTAAATAGTAAGCATGCCACAGTCGAGCGTCTAAGCGACGCCACATAAAGGGCTTATAAAGTAAATAGCAAGCATGCCATAGTCGGGTGTCTAAGCAACACCACATAAAGGGCTTATAAAGAAAACAATCATAGTGAATATACAGGAGGTAGAACCTTCCCAGGGATACTCGATAAATCCAATAATATAAAGTTTTAGGCCATAACAATAATAATCACAATCATCATAAGTCATAGGTCATGATCCATGTTCTGGTTTAGTAGTTTCTCCTCCGAAGACCGACACTAAGACCGACACTTGACCCGACCCAGACTGTAGTCCTTAACCATGGACACGGTTATTCGAATAGATATTATCTCTGCTGAGGGTGTACTCTTTACCCACGAGTAACTGATTCCTTTAGTCCATCGGGACTAATTCCGTCTACGGTCTTTCAATTGAAAACACACCTGACTTGCACACACCAGCTTAACTTACCGGTGTCTGGAATCACGCTCGACACCTGTCAAGTAAAACTCTAAGTGGGGAGGCTACAACCTCGCGTAGCATGGGATCAAATTTATGTCGCGTGCTCTAAGGGGTGCCCCCTCTCGGTCAAAACCGGAAACACCCATGCCCCGGGACCAGGTGGCCTGCCTACCAGATGCAGCCGGTATCTTCCACCATGGCCTCTCTATACGGTGTGTGCCAAGAAAGAGGTTTACAACTTACTGAACTGTACCCTACCTGCGGCAGGGACAAGTGGTAGTATGAAAGCAAGTATGGGGGTTACTGGAACAAGACTCGATCTACGGTCAACTCAGGAGGTCTATAAATTCCCTACATGATATGTGTAACAAAAATATTTCAACCAACAGAATCACCACTCATTATACCTTACTATGCCATACCGGGCATAACCGTCCCGACGGAGACCAGCGACAAGCTCACACCTACCCAAGGCAGAGGCTTTCCCGGATTCTTTTCCAGCATGCATGCAAGGCACATGAGGATGATTACCATCACAAGTATATTCATTTCCAACAGCAAGGGAATCACTAATTTGCAATTCAAGCAAATGATCGCACCACCACATAAAATAATGCGTTCTCCGTATTAGGGCGGTGTTATAAGCGTGCCTTCTCTGTATTAGGGCGGTGTTATAAGCGTGCCAACTAACACACAAAAATATTATGCCAGGGTTTAGAATGCTTGCGTTCAAGTTGTGTAGAGGCAGGGTGCATCCTAAAGCTTTCGAAAGTTTTCTTCTTCTCCAAAAATCCTATTTTGAAAGTATTCAAATAACACATACTTCAAAAATAGTACTAAGAAGTTGTCTGAAGATTTTTCAAATAAATCTTAAAATAAACTAGACTAAATTTGAGGGAGGTAGGAAAAAGAATCAACTCATTTGGAGTTTTATTTAAAAAGATATAGCCAGTCAAAGTTTAGTCAGTTTTCTGTTTAAAAAACAATTTAAATAAAAGAAACAGAAAAGAAAAACGGTTCGAGGGGAAGGCGTACTCTGCGCTTTACGCGTCCACGTAAAACACGTGGCGGCGGGGCTGGTCACTGACAGTGGGTCCCTTGGGCCCACTGGTCAGGTTTGATCAGTCTCCCGCGTCTTCTTCCTCCTCTGCCCGAGCGGGGGCGGGGTTCCGGCGATCGCCGCCGACGAAAGGCGGCTCCCCATGGGGATCCAAGTGCAGGGATGGCTCCGCCAGACCAGGGCGGTCCTCCCGGTGGTTGTTGGGTCGGCGGGGGTGAAGGGAGTCGCCGGCGGCGAGCTCCGCGGCGGAGGTGGCTTCGGGCACGATTGGGGATCCGCGCTACGGTGGCTCTCCGTCGAGGCTGAAGGTCTGGGCGGCTCCGCAAGGACGAGGGGAAGAGAACGATGGCTCTGGTTGGGTGGGGGAGGCCTTGACTGCGACGGAACGGACCGGAGGGCGGCGGTGGCCGAACTGGCCGGGGACAGGGAAGAAGGTTCCCCGCCTTCGATGACTGGCCATGGGGCGCTATGGGGGTGGCCTGAGGTCGCCTGAGTGCTCGAATGGGCTCGGGGGCCTTCTTTTATAGCGCGACGAGGTCGGTTCCGCGGCGGTGGATAAGGAAGCCAGCGACCGTCGTTCTGTAGCTTGCAGGGCATCGTGGCGGCGACGAGCGCTTGTAGACGAGCGTGAGGATAAGCTTGGACTGCTCCAGGGGGCAGCTGGCGCACGGCTGTGGCACGGGCGACGCATACCGTGGCAGAGGTGCACTGCGGACGCCGGCGTGCCGCCAAGAGGGCTCTGACGGCGGCGCTGTAGGGCACCAGGGCAACTTTGAGCTTTCTGGCGAGGGGTCGAGGGTGGGGCGCGACTCTGCAGGCGAGTAAGGGCCAGGGGCACGACGCGGCGGCTCGGTGCACGCACATGCAAAACGTGCACTTTGGGCGCGCCCAGAGCACGCACGCCAGGCGTTCGGCGAAATGCCAGCGTGGGTTAGAGAGCATGGGTGAGGCTGGCAATTAGCAGGGCTAGGTTAGGGTCGTCCAGGTGCTTAGAGGACATGCTAGTTTGTCCAGAGGTGCAAGGTCACAGAGCAAAACAAAAAATCATGTCAAAACTGTCCATGCACTCAAAGTGTTTGACAGAATGCCAATGGCATCTAGGTAACTCTTGGAGGGGCCAAAATATCCAGATCATAGTCTCTTTGGATGAATAAGAGGGTGGTAAAGTTAGTTTGGCAAAACTAGAAACTTGTTAGTGCAAGATTTTAAGAAAACCAATTCTAGACAAAAAGTTAAGGGCACCATTTCATGGACCAAAAATCTCCCAATGGGTCCAATCTCCTGGACTTAAGGGTTTTGTAGGATGGGCTACAAGTAGGGGGAAGAATCAAGGGAAAAAGGGCAATCAAAAATATGGTTGCTGTACAAATCACCAAGCTGGACCAGAATGAAAAAGAGGTTGATACACTCAATTTTTTCAAAGGACATCACTGGGTTTTTGCAAAAAGTTGAATAATACACTCCTATTAACATCCCACAATTTTGGTAGAAGTTTTAAAGAAACATTTAAATAGGTTGTACTGCAAAATTGCCCACTGGACCAGATTTGAAAACTTGGTGTAGAACTCAAAATATCCAATGAATGAAATATATTTTTGCATAAAAGTGATTTAAAAACATTACATGACATCTCCAAATTTTGGTGGGATTTTTAAATAAATTTATCAAAGGGTTGCAGTGCAAATGGAACCCTAAAACCTTGAAAACCATTTTTGAGAAATAAAGCTCAGGGAAAAATAATTGTATAAACAATCCCACTGATAAAAGAATTGTTTTTCTTAAGAGGGGAAATAAGTCCAATAATGACTGAAAAGTTTTCACTTGGGGTAAAAACTCCATAATAATAAAGAAAAGAATGGTTCTGAAATCAAAAGGAAATCCAGAAAATAAAAGTTTAAGTTTCCTGGCAAAATTTTACTCCCTCCGTTCCTTGATATAAGGTGTATAGATTTTTGAGAAAAAACCCCGAAATATTAGGTGTATTGCATTGCACCACTCGTTTGGATAATTTTTTCAAGGATTTGATTACATTTCCTTATATTAGGCAATCTCCTCTATTTTCTCATGCCAATTAGTCAGGTGTAATATCGCCCAAAACTTGTGAAATTTTCCCTCCACGTGCGTTCTTGAATTTCCGTGCCAAAACCTTTACACCCTATATTGAGAAATGGAGGGGTAATTAACAAAAGAAGGTTAAAATTTTGGGTGTCACAACACTACCCCCCTTAAGAAAAATCTCGTCCTCGAGATTTGTTAAGGGTTGTTTTGAAAACATCCTTCCTGTTAGTTGAAACTAAAAAGTTTACTTATAGCACACATTTTAAGTCATCGGGTTGGCAGCTACGCCCGGGTTAAAAATGCAATCGCACGTCAACATACTCATGCATGGCTATTATTAAAAACAGGGGCGCACAAGCAAATAGCATTTAATTTTTGTGATACAATATCACACAATTACAGGGCGTGGACATATTAAGACTCGGTACTGCTCGAGCGACTCTAGTCTACCTCGTTAATATCTAAACGGGCGTGCCTTGCGGACGTCGGGGTTTCTCCATGGTTCTCACTGTCAGGATTAGCTGGAGAGGGCTGAGGGACTGCAGGGTCGGGGTAGCGATGATGACCATCTAGGGGATTGTTGGCCACAATCCCGTTGGAGTGTGTTCCCAAAAGGCGACGAAGCACTTCTGGGGTCATCAAGGTATTTTGGTCGATGACTGGGGCTTTCCTCAAGGACTTGATCGGTTGTCTGAACAGCAGAACTGGGTTGTCGGTGTTGGGCTCATCTTCTCCTCTTGCCGGGGCTCGGCGGATCATCTCTCCACGAGCTGCGATCAGATCAAGAGTGATTTGATCGAATAGATCCTCTAGTGCACTTACATAGCGCACCAGATGCAACAATGCAGGATCCGTCTTGTGATCTCCGTTGGCAACCTGGGGTGGCCTACCATACCTGTCACGGCTGGGGTAGTAGTAGAATGAGCGGCAGTTAACTCTGGGCGACAAGTACCAGAGTTGAACTACAGCCTCTCGAGCAGCTAGTTGAATGGCTTGTGGCTCAAAGGAAGTTGTCCCTCCGGTGAACCTGTAGGGGCGTTCTGGAGATAGACACCTACCATAGATGTGCACGGTAGCCCAGAATTGACGGCTTTCACCGCCCATGGGTCTTTGGTACACCACATATTCTGGAGGCTCTTCTAATGCAAAGGCACGGCGGCTGAGGTTCGCGAGCACGGTCACAAAACCTCCAAGGTTGTTTGCTGTGGTCTCATTGTGCACGACGGGGCCAGGCATTATAGCTTGGTTTGAGGAAGAGGCTGGGTTGTGTTGTGTTGAGGCTAGCGTGCCCTTTTTATAGAAAAGGGGGACGGAGTCTTCCTCCGCACGCTTGCGAATGAGACAATTTAGGGGTTGGTCACTGGCGCGTGATCGACAGGCTAGGCTGGTAGGTTGGGCACCGACTGCCAAAAGTGTCGGGGTCATTGTGTGGCTATCTTACGCGACAAGCTTGGCCGGGGTTAGGTTATGGTCTGGTGGGTTGGTTAACCAAGTTTTGTTGACCTGGCTAAGATAGGATTAGCCAATGGTCAGCCTGTCTCTGATACCAAGTTTGTCAGGACTGGTTTTTCGGGGTATTAATTTCCAGAAAATGGCCCTTGTGCTCACCAGCCCCAGGATTACCGTTAGCTGATGAGGCACCAACTTGATATAGAAATTCCAAGCAAAATACAAAATATGTAGTACAAGACCATTCTGGCCTATGAGTACAACAAGTGGTTTCTAGTGGTTGATGGCGGAAGCGGTTTGCGGATCATCGGTGTCTATGGGGCTCCATTTCCACAGGAACAGCTGACCAGGTTAACTCCTATCTTCATGAGGCTGCTATCACCGTTGCTTAGGTTCCGGGGCTATCATCGCAACGCTCCTCTCCAGGCAAAAAATCTGGCCAAGACAATAGCCAGGGACAAGCCAGTGAGTACTTGAATGTACTCGCAAACATTATGAACATGGGTATAATATAACAAACGATAATCATGCTCTGAATTACTCTATGATCACAATGTCAGTCATAAAATAAAATCCTTAATGCATGTAAGCAGGTTATTTATATGCAACATGAATATGCAATAATGGAGTAGAAATAACATGCACCGATCGGGTGACTGAAGCGACGCCTCGAAAGGATAGTAAATAACGAGCATGCCTCAGTCGGGTGTCTGAGCGACACCGCATAAAGGGCTTATAAAATAAATAACAAGCATGCCACAGTCGGGCATCTGAGCGACGCCACATAAAGGGCTTATAAAGTAAATAGCAAGCATGCCACAGTCGGGCGTCTGAGCGATGCCACATAAAGGGCTTATAAAGTAAATAGCAAGCATGCCACAGTTGGGCGTCTGAGCGACACCACATAAAAGGATTATAAAGAAAACAATCATAGTGACTATCCAGGAGGTAGAACCTTCCCAGGGATACTCGAGAAATCCAATAATATAAAGTGTTAGGCCATAACAATAATAATCACAATCATCATAAGTCACAGGTCATGATCCATGTTCTGGTTTAGTAGTTTCTCCTCTGAAGACCGACACTAAGACCGACACTTGACCCGACCCAGACTGTAGTCCTTAACCATGGACACGGCTATTCGAATAGATATTATCTCTGCAGAGGGTGTACTCTTTACCCACGAGTAACGCATTCCTTTAGTCCATCGGGACTAATTCCGTCTACGGTCTTTTAATTGAAAACACACCTGACTTGCACACACCAGCTTAACTTACCGGTGTCTGGAATCACCCACGACACCTTTCAAGTAAAACTCTAAGTGGGGAGGCTACAACCTCACGTAGCATGGGATCAAATTTATGTCGCGCGCTCTAAGGGGTTCCCCCCTCTCGGTCCCAACTGGAAACACCCATGCCCCCGAGCCAGGTGGCCTGCCTACCAGATGCAGCCGGTATCTTCCACCATTGCCTCTCTGTACGGTGTGTGCCAAGAAAGGGGTTGACAACTTACTGAACTGTACCCTACCTGCGGCAGGGACATGTGGTAGTACGAAAGCAAGTATGGGGGTTACTGGAACAAGACTCGGTCTACGGTCGACTCAGGAGGTTTATAAATTCCCTGCATGATATGTGTAACAAAAATATTTCAACCAACAGAATCACCACTCATTATACCCTACTATGCCATACCGGGCATAACCGTCCCAACGGAGACCGGCGACAAGCTCACACCTACCCAAGGCAGAGGCTTTCCTGGATTCTTTTCCGGCATGCATGCAAGGCACATGAGGATGATTACCATCACAAGTATATTCATTTCCAACAGCAAGGGAATCACTAATTTGCAATTCAAGCAAATGATCGCGTCACCACATAAAATAACGCGTTCTCCGTATTAGGGCAGTGTTATAAGCGTGCCAACTAACACACAAATATATTATGCCAGGGTTCAGAATGCTTGCCTTCAAGTTGTGTAGAGGCAGGGTGCATCCTAAAGCTGTTGAAAGTTTTCTTCTTCTCCAAAAATCCTATTTTGAAAATATTCAAATAACACATACTTCAAAAACAGTTCAAAGAAGTTGTCTGAAATTTTTTCAAATAAATCTTAAAATAAACTAGACAAAATTTGAGGGAGGTAGGAAAAAGAATCAACTCATTTGGAGTTTTATTTAAAAAGATATAGCCAGTCAAAGTTTAGTCAATTTTCTGTTTAAAAAACAATTTAAATAAAATAAACAGAAAAGAAAAACGGTTCGAGGGGAAGGCGTACTCTGCGCTTTACGCCTCCACTTAAAACACGTGGCGGCGGGGCTGGTCACTGACAATGGGTCCCTTGGGCCCACTGGTCAGGTTTGACCAATCGCCCGCGTCTTCTTCCTCCTCTGCCCGAGCGGGGGCGGGGTTCTGACGATCGCCGCTGACGAACGGCAGCTCCCCATGGGGATCCAAGGGCAGGGATGGCTCCGCCAGACCAGGGCAGTCCTCCCGGTGGTTGTTGGGTCGGCGGGGTGAAGGGAGTCGCCGGCGGCGAGCTCCGCGGCGGAGGTGGCTTCGGGCACGATTAGGGATCCGGGCTACGGTGGCTCTCCGTCGAGGCTGAAGGTCTGGGCGGCTCCGCAAGGCCGAGGGGAAGAGAACGGTGGCTCTGGTTGGGGCGGAGGCCTTGACTGCGACGGAACGGACCGGAGGGCGGCGGCGGCCGAACTGGCCGGGGACGGGGAAGAAGGCTCCCCGCCTTTGATGACTGGCCATGGGGCGCTATGGGGGTGGCCTGAGGTCGCCTGAGTGCTCGAATAGGCTCGGGGGCCTTCTTTTATAGCGCGACGAGGTCGGTTCCGCGGCGGTGGATAAGGATGCCGGCGACCGTCGTTCTGTAGCTTGCAGGGCATCATGGCGGCGACGAGCGCTTGTAGACGAGAGTGAGGATAAGCCTGGACTGCTCCAGGGGGCAGCTAGCGCGCTGCTGTGGCACGGGCGGCGCCGACCGTGGCAGAAGCGCACTACGGACGCCGGCGTGCCGCCAAGAGGGCTCTGACGGCGGCGCTGTAGGGCACCAGGGCAACTTGGAGCTTTCTGGCGAGGGGTCGAGGGTGGGGCGCGGCTCTGCAGGCGAGTAAGGGCCAGGGGCGCGACGCGGCGGCTCGGTGCACGCGCGTGCAAAACGTGCTTTCTGGGCGCGCCCAGAGCATGCACGCCAGGCGTTCGGTGAAATGCCAGCGTGGGTTAAAGAGCGTGGGTGAGGTTGGCAATTAGCAGGGCTAGGTTAGGGTCGTCCAGGTGCTTAGAGGACATGCTAGTTTGTCCAGAGGTGCAAGGTCACAGAGCAAAACAAAAAATCATGTCAAAACTGTCCATGCACACAAAGTGTTTGATAGAATGCCAATGGCATCTATGCAACTCTTGTAGGGGCCAAAATATCCAGATCATAGTCTCTTTGGATGAGTAAGAGGGTGGTAATGTTAGTTTGGCAAAACTAGAAACTTGTTAGTGCAAGATTTTAAGAAAACCAATTCTAGACAAAAAGTTAAGGGCACCACTTCATGGACCAAAAATCTCCCAATGGGTCCAATCTCCTGGACTTAAGGGTTTTGTAGGATGGGCTACAAGTAGGGGGAAGAATCAAGGGAAAAAGGGCAATAAAAAATATGGTTGTTGTACAAATCACCAAGCTGGACCAAAATGAAAAAGAGGTTGATACACTCAATTTTTTCAAAGGACATCACTGGGTTTTTGCAAAAAGTTGAATAATACACTCCTATTAACATCCCACAATTTTGGTAGAAGTTTTAAAGAAACATTTAAATAGGTTGTACTCCAAAATTGCCCACTGGACCAGATTTGAAAACTTGGTGTAGAACTCAAAATATCCAATGAATGAAATATATTTTTGCATAAAAGTGATTTAAAAACATTACATGACATCTCCAAATTTTGGTGGGATTTTTAAATAAATTTATCAAAGGGTTGCAGTGCAAATGGAACCCTAAAACCTTGAAAACCATTTTTGAGAAATAAAGCTCAGGGAAAAATAATTGTATAAACAATCCCACTGATAAAAGAATTGTTTTTCTTAAGAGGGGAAATAAGTCCAATAATGACTGAAAAGTTTTCACTTGGGGTAAAAACTCCATAATAATAAAGAAAAGAATGGTTCTGAAATCAAAAGAAAATCCAGAAATTAAAAGTTTAAGTTTCCTGGCAAAATTTTAATTAACAAAACAAGGTTAAAATTTTGGGGTGTCACAATACTACCCCCCTTAAGAAAAATCTCGTCCTCGAGATTTGTTAAGGGTTGATTTGAAAACATCCTTCCTGTTAGTTGAAACTAAAAAGTTTACCTATAGCAGACATTTTAAGTCATCGGGTTGGCAGCTACGCCCGGGTTAAAAATGCAATCGCACATCAACATACTCATGCATGGCTATTATTAAAAACAGGGGCGCACAAGCAAACAACATTTAATTTTTGCGATACAATATCACATAATTACAGGGCGTGGACATATTAAGACTCGGTACTGCTCGAGCGACTCTAGTCTACCTCGTTAATATCTAAGTGGGCGTGTCTTGCGGACGTCGGGGTTTCTCCACGGTTCTCACTGTCAGGATTAGCTGGAGAGGGTTGAGGACTGCAGGGTCGGGGTAGCGATGATGACCATCTCGGGGATTGTTGGCCACAATCCCGTTGGAGCGTGTTCCCAAAAGGCGACGAAGCACTTCTGGGGTCATCAAGGTATTTTGGTCGATGACTGGGGCTGTCCTCAAGGACTCGATCGGTTGTCCGAACAGCACGACTGGGTTGTCGGTGTTGGGCTCATCTTCTCCTCTTGTCGGGGCTCGGCGGATCAGCTCTCCACGAGCTGCGATCAGATCAAGAGCGATTTGATCGAACAGATCCTCTAGTGCACTTACATAGCGCACCAGATGCAACAATGCAGGATCCGTCTCGTGATCTCCAGTGGCAACTTGGGGTGGCCTACCATACCCGTCACGGCTGGGGTAGTAGTAGAACGAGCAGCAGTTAACTCTGGGCAACAAGTGCCGGAGTTGAACTACAGCCTCTCCAGCAGCTAGTTGAATGGCTTGTGGCTCAAAGGAAGTTGTCCTTCCGGTGAACCTGCAGGGCGTTCTAGAGATAGACCCCTACTATAGATGTTCACGGTGGCCCAGAATTGACGGATTTCACCGCCCATGGGTCTTTGGTACACCACATATTCTGGAGGCTCTTCTAATGCAAAGGCATGGCGGGTGAGGTTCGCGAGCACGGTCACAAAACCTCCAAGGTTGTTTGTTGTGGTCTCATTGTGCACGACGGGGCCAGGCATTATAGCTTGGTTTGAGGAAGAGGATGGGCTGTGTTGTGTTGACGCTTGCGTGCCCTTTTATAGAAAAAGGGGACAGAGTCTTCCTTCGCACGCTTGCGAATGAGACAATTTAGGGGTCGGTCACCGGCGCGTGATCGACAGGGTAGGCTGGTAGGTTGGGCACCGACTGCCAAAAGTGTCGGGGTCACTGTGTGGCTATCTTACGCGAGAAGCTTGGCCGAGGTTAGGTTATGGTCTGGTGGGCAATCTAGGTTTATTGAACTGGCTAAGATAGGATTAGCCAATGGTCAGCCTGGCTCTGATACCAAGTTTGTCAGGACCGGTTTTTCGGGGTATTAATTTCCAGAAAATGGCCCTTGTGCTCACCAGCCCCAGATTACTGTTAGCTGATGAGGCACCAACTTGATACAGAAATTCCAAGCAAAATACAAAATATGTAGTACAAGACCATTCTGGCCTACGAGTACAACAAGTGGTTTCTAGTGCTTGATGGCGGAAGCGGTTTGCGGATCATCGGTGTCTATGGGGCTCCAATTCCACAGGAACAGCTGACCAGGTTAACTCCTATCTTCAAGAGGCTGCTATCACTGTTGCTTAGGTTCCGGGGCTGTCATCGCAACGCTCCTCTCCAGGCGAAAAATCTGGCCAAGACAATAGCCAGGGACAAGCCAGTGAGTACTTTGAATGTACTCGCAAACATTATGAACACGGGTATAATATAACAAACGATAATCATGCTCTGAATTACTCTATGATCACAATGTCAGTCATAAAATAAAATCATTGATGCATGTAAGCAGGTTATTTATATGCAACATGAATATGCAATAATGGAGTAGAAATAACATGCACCGATCGGGTGTCTGAAGCGACGCCTCGAAAGGATAGTAAATAACGAGCATGCCTCAGTCGGGCATCAGAGCAACACCGCATAAAGGGCTTATAAAATAAATAACAAGCATGCCACAGTCGGGCGTCTGAGCGACGCCACATAAAGGGCTTATAAAGTAAATAGCACGCTTGCCGCAGTCGGGCGTCTGAGCGACGCCACATAAAGGGCTTATAAACTAAATAGCAAGCATGCCACAGTCGGGCGTCTGAGCGACACCACATAAAGGGCTTATAAAGAAAACAATCATAGTGAATATCCAGGAGGTAGAACCTTCCTAGGGATACTCAATAAATCCAATAATATAAAGTGTTAGGCCATAACAATAATAATCACAATCATCATAAGTCACAGGTCATGATCCATGTTCTGGTTTAGTAGTTTCTCCTCCGAAGACCGACACTAAGACCGACACTTGACCCGACCCAAACTGTAGTCCTTAACCATGGACACGGCTATTCGAATAGATATTATCTCTGCAGAGGGTGTACTCTTTACCCACGAGTAACGGATTCCTTTAGTCCATCGGGACTAATTCTGTCTACGGTCTTTTAATTGAAAACACACCTGACTTGCACACACTAGCTTAACTTACCGGTGTCTGGAATCACCCACGACACCTGTCAAGTAAAACTCTAAGTGGTGAGGCTACAACCTCGCGTAGCATGGGATCAAATTTATGTCGCGCACTCTAACGGGTGCCCCCTCTCGGTCCCAACTGGAAACACCCATGCCCCCGGACCAGGTGGCCTACCTACCGGATGCAGCCGGTATCTTCCACCATGGCCTCTCTGTACAGTGTGTGCCAAGAAAGGGGTTGACAACTTACGGAACCGTACCCACCTGCGGCAGGGACAAGTGGTAGTACGAAAGCAAGTATGGGGGTTACTGGAACAAGACTCGATCTACAGTCGACTCAGGAGGTTTATAAATTCCCTGCATGATATGTGTAACAAAAATATTTCAACCAACAGAATCACCACTCATTATACCTTACTATGCCATACCGGGCATAACCGTCCCGACGGAGACCGGCGACAAGCTCACACCTACCCAAGGCAGAGGCTTTCCCGGATTCTTTTCCGGCATGCATGCAAGGCACATGAGGATGATTACCATCACAAGTATATTCATTTCCAACAGCAAGGGAATCACTAATTTGCAATTCAAGCAAATGATCGCGTCACCACATAAAATAACGCGTTCTTCGTATTAGGGCGGTGATATAAGCGTGCCAACTAACACACAATAATATTATGCCAGGGTTCAGAATGCTTGCCTTCAAATAGTGTAGAGGCAGGGTGCATCCTAAAGCTTTTGAAAGTTTTCTTCTTCTCCAAAAATCCTATTTTGAAAATATTCAAATAACACATACTTCAAAAACAGTACAAAGAAGTTGTCTGGAAATTATTCAAATAAAATCTTAAAATAAACTAGACTAAATTTGAGGGAGGTAGGAAAAAGAATGAACTCATTTGGAGTTTTATTTAAAAAGATATAGCGAGTCAAAGTTTAGTCAATTTTCTGTTTAAAAAACAATTTAAATAAAAGAAACAGAAAAGAAAAACGGTTCGAGGGGAAGGCGGACTCTGCGCTTTACGCCTCCACTTAAAACACGTGGCGGCGCGGCTGGTCACTGACAGTGGGTCCCTTGGGCCCACTGGTCAGGTTTGACCAGTCGCTCCTGTCTTCTTCCTTCTCTGCCCGAGCGGGGGCGGGGTTCCGGCGATCGCCGCCGACGAACGACGGCTCCCCATGGGGATCCAAGGGCAGGGATGGCTCCGCCAGACCGGGGCGGTCCTCCCGGTGGTTGCTGGGTCAGCGGGGGTGAAGGGAGTCGCCGGCGGCGAGCTCCGCGGCGGAGGTGGCTTCGGGCACGATTGGGGATCCACGCTACGGTGGCTCTCCGTCGAGGCTGAAGGTCTGGGCAGATCCGCAAGGTCGAGGGGAAGAGAACGGTGGCTCTGGTTGGGTGGGGGAGTCCTTGACTGCGACGGAACGGACCGGAGGGCGGAGGCGGCCGAACTGGCCGAGGCCGGGGAAGAAGGCTCCCCGCCTTCGATGACTGGCCATGGGGCGCTATGGGGGTGGCTTGAGGTCGCCTGAGTGCTCGAATGGGCTCGGGGGCCTCCTTTTATAGCGCGACGAGGTCGGTTCCCCAGCGGTGGATAAGGATGCCGGCGACCGTCGTTCTGTAGCTTGCAGGGCATCATGGCGGCGACGAACGCTTGTAGACGAGCGTGCGGATAAGCTTGGACTGCTCCATGGTGCAGCTGGCGCGCGGCTGTGGCACGGGCGGCTCCGACCGTGGCAGACGCGCACTGCGGACGTCGGTGTGCCGCCAAGAGGGCTCTGACGGCGGCGCTGTAGGGCACCAGGGCAACTTGGAGCTTTCTGGCGAGGGGTCGAGGGTGGGGCGCGGCTCTGCAGGCGAGTAAGGGCCAGGGGCGCGACGTGGCGGCTCGGTGCACGCGCGTGCAAAACGTGTGCTCTGGGCGCGCCCAGAGCATGCACGCCAGGCGTTCGGCGAAATGCCAGCGTGAGTTAGAGAGCGTGGGTGAGGCTGGCAATTAGCAGGGCTAGGTTAGGGTCGTCCAGGTGCTTAGAGGACATGCTAGTTTGTCCAGAGGTGCAAGGTCACAGAGCAAAACAAAAAATCATGTCAAAACTGTCCATACACTCAAAGTGTTTGACAGAATGCCAATGGCATCTAGGCAACTCTTGTAGGGGCCAAAATTTCCAGATCACAGTCTCTTTGGATGAATAAGAGGGTGGTAAAGTTAGTTTGGCAAAACTAGAAACTTGTTAGTGCAAGATTTTAAGAAAACCAATTCTAGACAGAAAGTTAAGGGCACCATTTCATGGACCAAAAATGTCCCAATGGGTCCAATCTCCTAGACTTAAGGGTTTTGTAGGATGGGCTACAAGTAGGGGGAAGAATCAAGGGAAAAAGGGCAATCAAAAATATTGTTGCTGTACAAATCACCAAGCTGGACCAGAATGAAAAAGAGGTTGATACACTCAATTTTTTCAAAGGACATCACTGGGTTTTTGCAAAAAGTTGAATAATACACTCCTATTAACATACCACAATTTTGGTAGAAGTTTTAAAGAAACATTTAAATAGCTTGTAGTGCAAAATTGCCCGCTGGACCAAATTTGAAAACTTGTTGTAGAACTCAAAATATCCAATGAATGAAATATATTTTTGCATAAAAGTGATTTAAAAACATTACATGACATCTCCAAATTTTGGTGGGATTTTTAAATAAATTTATCAAAGGGTTGCAGTGCAAATGGAACCCTAAAACCTTGAAAACCATTTTTGAGAAATAAAGCTCAGGGAAAAATAATTGTATAAACAATCCCACTGATAAAAGAATTGTTTTTCTTAAGAGGGGAAATAAGTCCAATAATGACTGAAAAGTTTTCACTTGGGGTAAAAACTCCATAATAATAAAGAAAAGAATGGTTCTGAAATCAAAAGGAAATCCAGAAAATAAAAGTTTAAGTTTCCTGGCAAAATTTTAATTAACAAAACAAGTTTAAAATTTTGGGGTGTCACATGTATGGATAGTTGAACAAGAAACATTTAGCATTGTGCTGCCAATGTTCTTGTTGACGAACGGAGTACCACAGTTGTGCTTCAGGATAGCATTGACATGGTCATCAGGTAAAGGTTAATCTTTGGATATTCAAGGGATCCACCGGAAATTTTTAGAACATCTCATGCAATTTTACCAGGAAAAAGATGAGGATGTGGCCGATGGGTTCAGCAACAATCCATTGACATGTCAAAAATGATGTATTTCCAAAATTGTATGAACTAGTTTGTGTTGGGGGGAGGCAAGAATATTTTCGATGATAACATAAATCATCGAGGTGCAAGGATGGTATTTCTCATCATAATTTGATTGATATCCTAGAAGAGCATCAGAATGTTGATGATGATCATGACACATTTGTCGAGAGATTTTGTGAAGATGTAATCAATTGGCGATGACATCAAGTCAAAGGAATGATGAAGCGAAAGATTATTGGAAGCACGGGTATGCCACAAACTTGAAATCAAGCTTGTTAGGTGAAAAGATATGACAAGAAAGACCGACATAAGCTTAGCTCATCATCGAAAATTGTGCTCCGGGAAGAAGGACCAGGTAGCACAGTTAAAATTTGGCATGATAGTGAATTGCCGATCAGGCTAGGAATGACTTGAAGGATTATTAAACTTGTAAGCAACGAAAATTACTTGAGTTATTGAATCGGAGTGCCGGATCTATTCACTTATTGGCGTTCTCGGTTGTCAAACAACCCAGAACCCATGAAGTGACAAAGACAGGGTAAGGTAGTACTTCATCAAAAGTTCATTAGATGTAGTGCAATGCATTATATCCTCGAGATACTAGGGGTAATACTCCAAGGTAGAACATAATAGAGGTTTGGCGGGCGATTGACCTGCAGAAGGCAAGTGCTTTAACTTGTCTGAGGAATGGAATAAAGGAGAAAAATAAGGTCGGAACCACGATTGCAAAAGATCAATTCACAGATACCGGATGATATTATACGAAGGAAGTATTATTACCAGAAGCTTACATGATAGGATTTACATCGTGTCCATGGGCATGAACAAAAAGTTCAAGGTCGACTCCCACTTATTCAATGCATAACCTCTCATTTACTTCTTGCTCTTGATGAATTTGTAGTGTAGAAATTTTATCCGACGTAACACCAGTAGAGTATGAACCATAGAAATTTCAGGGTTCACACAAATTAGGGAAAACATTAGTTCAACCCATCGGGGCATCTTAGGAACATTTGCAAAAACTTCAGAGGTAATTAATTCAAGATCGGAAGCATAGCATGGTAGACAAAAGTAGGGGATATTTACCAAAGGCATTATGGATAAGGGAAGCACTCGCAAGGTTATTGAATATGAAAGACTCTGTCGGATAATAACCCAACAAAAATCAGTTGGTTGGCAAAGGATCTGATGTTGGGGAACGTAGTAATTTCAAAAAAATTCCTACGCACACGCAAGATTATGGTGATGGCATAGCAACGAGAGGGGAGAGTGTTGTCCACGTACCCTCATGGACCGTAAGCGGAAGCGTTAGCACAATGCGGTTGATGTAGTCGTACGTCTTCACGATCCGACCGATCCAAGCACCGAACATACGGCACCTCCGAGTTCAGCACGCGTTCAGCTCGATGACCATCCCCGGGCTCCGATCCAGCAAAGTTTCGGGGATGAGTTCCGTCAGCACGACGGCATGGTGACGATGATGATGTTCTACCGGCGCAGGGCTTCGCCTAAACTCCGTGACAATATGACCGAGGTGGAATATGGTGGAGGGGGGCACCGCACACGGCTAAGGAATGATCCGTAGATCAACTTGTGTGTCTATGGGGTGCCCCCCTGCCCCCGTATATAAAGGAGCAAGGGGGGAGGCCGGCCGGCCCCAAGGAGGCGCGCCAGGGAGGAGGATCCTCCTCCTAGTAGAAGTAGGACTCCTCCTTTCCTACTCCTACTAGGAGGGGGAAGGAAGGGGGAGAGGGGGAAGGAAAGAGGGGGGCGCCGCCCCCTCCCCCCTCCTAGTCCAATTCGGACTAGAGGGAGGGGGGCACGCGGCCCACCCTAGCCGCCCCTTTCTCCTCCCCACTAAGGCCCATAAGGCCCATTACTCTCCCGGGGGGTTCCGGTAACCCCTCCGGCACTCCGGTTTTCTCCGAAATCACCCGGAACACTTCCGGTGTCCGAATATAGTCGTCCAATATATCAATCTTTATGTCTCTACCATTTCGAGACTCCTCGTCATGTCCGTGATCACATCTGGGACTCCGAACAAACTTCGGTACATCAAAACTTATAAACTCATAATAAAATTGTCATCGTAACGTTAAGCGTGCGGACCCTACGGGTTAGAGAACTATGTAGACATGACCTAGAACTATTCTCGGTCAATAACCAATAGCGGAACCTGGATGCCCATATTGGTTCCTACATATTCTACGAAGATCTTTATCGGTCAAACCGCATAACAACATACGTTGTTCCCTTTGTCATCGGTATGTTACTTGCCCGAGATTTGATCGTCGGTATCCAATACCTAGTTCAATCTCGTTACCGGCAAGTCTCTTTACTCGTTACATAATGCATCATTCCATAACTAACTCATTAGCTACATTGCTTGCAAGGCTTATAGTGATGTGCATTACCGAGAGGGCCCGGAGATACCTCTCCGACAATCGGAGTGATAAAACCTAATCTCGAAATACGCCAACCCAACATATACCTTTGGAGACACCTGTAGTACTCCTTTATAATCACCCAGTTATGTTGTTACGTTTGGTAGCACCCAAAGTGTTCCTCCGGTAAACGGGAGTTGCATAATCTCATAGTTACACGAACATGTATAAGTCATGAAGAAAGCAATAGCAACATACTAAACGATCAAGTGCTAGGCTAACGGAATGGGTCATATCAATCACATCATTCTCCTAATGATGTGATCCCATTAATCAAATGACAACTCATGTCTATGGCTAGGAAACTTAACCATCTTTGATTCAACGAGCTAGTCAAGTAGAGGCATACTAGTGACACTATGTTTATCTATGTATTCACACATGTATTATGTTTCCGGCTAATACAATTCTAGCATGAATAATAAACATCTATCATGAAATAAGGAAATAAATAATAACTTTATTATTGCCTCTAGGGCATATTTCCTTCAGTCTCCCACTTGCACTAGAGTCAATAATCTAGTTCACATCACCATGTGATTTAACACCAATATTCATATCTGTATATGATTAACACCCATATTTCACATCGTCATGTGACCAACACCCAAAGGGTTACTAGAGTCAATAATCTAGTTCACATCGCTTATGTGATTAACACCCAAAGAGTACTAAGGTGTGATCATGTTTTGCTCGTGAGAGAAGCTTAGTCAACGGGTCTGTCACATTTAGAGCCGTATGTATTTTGCAAATATTGTATGTCTACAATGCTCTGTACGGAGCTACTCTAGCTAAATTCTCCCACTTTCAATATGTATCCAGATTGAGACTTAGAGTCATCTGGATCGGTGTAAAAGCTTGCACCGATGTAACTCTTTACGACGGGCTCTTTTATCACCTCCATAATCGAGAAATATGTCCTTAGTCCTCACTAAGGATATTCTTGACCAATGTCCAGTGATCTACTCCTAGATCACTATTGTACTCCCTTGCCAAATTCAGAGCAAGGTATACAATTGGTCTGTTACATAGCATAGCATACTTTATAGAACCTATGACTGAGGCATAGGGAATGACTTTCATTCTCTTTTCTATTTTCTGCCGTGGTCAGGATTTGAGTCTTTACTCAATTTCACACCTTTGCAACACAGGCAAGAACTCTTTCTTTGACTGTTCCATTTTTGAACTATTTCAAAAATTTATCAAGGTATGCACTCATTGAAAAATCTTATCAAGCGTCTTGATCTATCTATATAGATCTTGATGCTCAATGTGTAAGCAGCTTCACCGAGTCTTGCTTTGAAAAACTCTTATTCAAGTATCCTTTCATGCTATCCAGAATTTCTATATCATTTCCAATCAACAATATGTCATCCACATATAATATTAGAAATGCTATAGAGCTCCCACTCACTTTCTTGTAAATACAGGCTTCTCAAAAAGTCTGTATAAAACCATATGCTTTGATCGACTCATCAAAGCATATATTCCAACTCCGAGAGGCTTGCACCAGTCCATAAATGGATCGTTGGGGCTTGCACACTTTGTTAGCACCTTTAGGATTGACAAAACCTTCTGGTTGCATCATATACAACTCTTCTTTAATAAATTCATTAAGGAATGCAGTTTTGACATCCTTTTGCCAGATTTCATTAAATGTGGCAATTGCTAACATGACTCGGACAGACTTAAGCATCGCTTCAATTGAGAAAATCTCATTGTAGTCAACACCCTGAACTTGTTGAAAACCTTTCGCAACAAGTCGAGCTTAGTAGATAGTAACACTACTATCAGTGTCCGTCTTCTTCTTGAAGATCCATTTATTTAACATGGCTTGTTGATCATCGAGCAAGTCAATCAAAGTCCATACTTTGTTCTCATACATGGATCATATCTCAGATTTTATGGCCTCAAGCCATTTCGTGGAATCTGGGCTCATCATCGCTTCCTCATAGTTCATAGGTTCATCATGGTCTAGTAACATGACTTCCAGAACATGATTACCGTACCACTCTGGTGCGGATCTTACTCTGGAAGACCTACGAGGTTTGGTAGCAACTTGATCTGAAGTTTCATGATCATCATCATTAACTTCCTCACTAATTGGTGTAGGAATCACTGGAACTGATTTCTGTGATGAACAACTTTCCAATAAGGGAGAAGGTACAATTACCTCATCAAGTTCTACTTTCCTCCCACTCACTTCTTTCGAGATAAACTTCTTCTCTAGAAAGGATCCATCTTAGCAACGAATAACTTGCCTTCGGATCTGTGATAGAAGGTGTACCCAATAGTTACCTTTGGGTATTCTATGAAGACGCACTTCTCCGATTTGGGTTCGAGCTTATCAGGTTGAAACTTTTTCACAGCATCGCAGCCCCAAAATTTAAGAAACGACAGCTTAGGTTTACTGCTAAACCATAGTTCATACGGTGTCGTCTCAATGGATTTAGATGGTGCCCTATTAAACGTGAATCCAGCTGTCTCTAATGCATAACCCCAATACGATAGTGGTAAACCGATAAGAGACATCATAGATCGCACCATATCTAGTAAAGTACGATTATGACGTTCAGACACACCATTACGTTGTGGTGTTCCATATGGCATGAGCTGTGAAACTATTCCACACTGTTTAAAATGAATACCAAACTCGTAGCTCAAATATTCATCTCTACAATTAGATCATAGAAACTTTATTTTTTTGTTACGATGATTTTACCACTTCATTTTGAAATTCTTTGAACCTTTCAACTATTTCAGACTAATGTTTCATCAAGTAGATATACCCATATCTGCTCAAATCATCTTGTGAAGGTCAGAAAATAATGATACTTGCCACGAGCATCAACACTCATTGGATCGCATACATCAGTATGTATTATTTCCAATAAGTCAGTAGCTTGTTCCATTGTTCCGGAGAACGGAGTTTTAGTCATCTTGCCCAAAAGGCACGGTTCGCAAGCATCAAATGATTCATAACCAAGTGATTCCAAAAATCCATCTTTATGGAGTTTCTTCATGCGCTTTACACCTATATGACCCAAACGGCAGTGCCACAAATAAGTTGCACTATCATTATGAACTTTGCATCTTTTGGCATCAATATTATGTATATGTGTATCACTACGATCGAGATCCAACAAACTATTTTCATTGGGTGTATGACCATCAAAGGTTTTATTCATTTAGACAGAACAACAATTATTCTCTGATTTTAAATGAATAACCGTATTTGCAATAAACATGATCAAATCATATTCATGCTCAACGCAAACGCCAAATAACATTTATTTAGGTTCAACACTAATCCCGAAAGTATAGGGAGTGATGATGATCATATCAATCTTGGAACCACTTCCAACACACATCGTCACTTCACCCTAAACTAGTTTCTATTTATTCTGTAACTCCTGTTTCGAGTTACTAATCTTAGCAACCGGACAAGTATCAAATACTCAGGGGCTACTATAAACACTAGTGAGGTACACATCAATAACCTGTATATCAAATATAGACTTGTTCACTTTGCCATCCTTCTTATCCACCAAATATTCAGGGCATTTCCACTTCCAGTGACTATTTCCTTTGCAGTGTAAGCACTCAGTTTCAGGCTTTGGTCGAGTTTGGTCTTCTTCACGGGAGTGACAACTTGTTTGCCATTCTACTTGAAGTTCCCTTTCTTTTCCTTTGCCCTTTTCTTGAAACTAGTGATCTTGTCAACCATTAACACTTGATGCTCTTTCTTGATTTCTACCTTCGTCGATTTCAACATCAGGAAGAGCTCGGGAATCGTTTATGTCATCCCTTGCATACTATAGTTCATCACGAAGTTCTAGTAACTTAGTGATGGTGACTAGAGAATTCTGTCAATCACTATCTTATTTGGAAGATTAACTCCCACTTGATTCAAGCGATTGAAGTACACAGACAATCCGAGCACATGCTCACTAGTTGAGCGATTCTCCTCCATCTTTTAGCTATAGAACTTGTTGGAGACTTCATATCTCTCAACTTGGGTATTTGCTTGAAATATCAACTTCAATTTCTGGAACATCTCATATGGTCCATGACGTTCAAAACGTCCTTGAAGTCCCGATTCTAAGCCGTTAAGCATGGTGCAATAAACTATCAAGTAGTCATCATATTGAGCAAGCCAAATGTTCATAACGTCTGCATCTGCTCCTGGAATAGGTCTGTCACCTAGCGGTGCATTAAGGACATAATTCTTCTGTGCAGCAATGAGGATAAACCTCGGATCACGAATCCAATCCGCATCATTGCTACTAACATCTTTCAATACAATTTTCTCTAGGAACATATCAAAATAAACATATGAAAGCAACAACGCAAGCTATTGATCTACAACATAATTTGCAAAATACTACCAGGACTAAGTTCATGATAAATTTAAGTTCAATTAATCATATTACTTAAGAACTCCCACTTAGATAGACATCCCTCTAGTCCTCTAAGTGATTACGTGATCCAAATCAACTAAACCATGTCCGATCATCATGTGAGATGGAGTAGTTTCAATGGTGAACATCACTATGTTGATCATATCTACTATATGATTCACGCTCGACCTTTCGGTCTCCGTGTTCCGAGGCCATATCTGTATATACTAGGCTCGTCAAGTATGACCTGAGTATTCTGCGTGTGCAACTGTTTTGCACCCGTTGTATTTGAACGTAGAGCCTATCACACCCGATCATCACGTGGTGTCTCAGCACGAAGAACTTTCGCAACGGTGCATACTCAGGGAGAACACTTCTTGATTATTAGCGAGAGATCATCTTAAAATGCTACCGTCAATCAAAGCAAGATAAGATGCATAAAGGATAAACATCACATGCAATCAATATAAGTGATATGATATGGCCATCATCATCTTGTGCTTGTGATCTCCATCTTCGAAGCACCGTCGTGATCACCATCGTCACCGTCACGACACCTTGATCTCCATCGTAGCATCGTTGTCGTTTACGCCATCTATTGCTTCTACGACTATCGCTACCGCTTAGTGATAAAGTAAAGCAATTACAGGGCGTTTGCATTTCATACAATAAAGCGACAACCATATGGCTCCTGCCAGTTGCCGATAACTTCGGTTACAAAACATGATCATCTCATACAATATAGCATCACGTCTTGACCATATCACATCACAACATGCCCTGCAAAAACAAGTTAGACGTCCTCTACTTTGTTGTTGCAAATTTTACGTGGCTGCTACGGGCTTTAGCAAGAACCATTCTTACCTACGCATCAAAACCACAACGATAGTTCATCAAGTTGGTGCTGTTTTAACCTTCGCAAAGACTGGGCGTAGCCACACTCGATTCAGATAAGGTGAGAGAGACAGACACTCGCCAGCCACCTTTAAGCACGAGTGCTCGTAACGGTGAAACCAGTCTCGCGTAAGCGTACACGTAATGTCGGTCCGGGCTGCTTCATCTCACAATACCGCCGAACCAAAGTATGACATGCTGGTAAGCAGTATGACTTGTATCGCCCACAACTCAGTTGTGTTCTACTCGTGCATATAACATCAACGCATAAAACCTAGGCTCTGATGCCACTGTTGGGGAACGTAGTAATTTCAAAAAAATTCCTACGCACACGCAAGATCATGGTGATGGCATAGCAACGAGAGGGGAGAGTGTTGTCCACGTACCCTCGTAGACCATAAGCGAAAGCGTTAGCACAACGCGGTTGATGTAGTCGTACGTCTTCACGATTCGACCGATCCAAGCACCGAACATACGGCACCTCCGAGTTCAGCACACGTTCAGCTCGATGACGATCCCCGGGCTCCGATCCAGCAAAGCTTCGAGGATGAGTTCCGTCAGCACGACGGTGTGGTGATGATGATGATGTTCTACCGGCGCAGGGCTTCGCCTAAACTCCGCGACGATATGACTGAGGTGGAATATGGTAGAGGGGGGCACCGCACATGGCTAAGGAACGATCCGTAGATCAACTTGTGTGACTATGGGGTGCCCCCTGCCCCCGTATATAAAGGAGCAAGGGGGAGGCCGGCCGGCCCAAAGGGGGCGTGCCAGGGAGGAGGAATCCTCCTCCTAGTAGGAGTAGGACTCCTCCTTTCCTAATCCTACTAGGAGGGGGAAGGAAGGGGGAGAGGGGGAAGGAAAGAGGGGGGCGCCGCCCCCCTCCTAGTCCAATTCAGACCAGAGGGAGAGGGGGCGCGTGGCCCATGCTGGCCGCCCCTCTCTCTTCCCCACTAAGGCCCATAAGGCCCATTACTCTCCCGGGGGGTTCCAGTAACCCCTCTGGCACTCCGGTTTTCTCCGAAATCACCCGGAACACTTCCGGTGTCCGAATATAGTCGTCCAATATATCAATCTTTATGTATCGACCATTTCGAGACTCCTCGTTATGTCCGTGATCACATCCGGGACTACGAACAAACTTCGGTACATCAAAACTTATAAACTCATAATAAAACTATCATCGTAACGTTAAGCGTGCGGACCCTACGGGTTCGAGAACTATGTAGACATGACCTAGAACTATTCTCGGTCAATAACCAATAGCGGAACCTGGATGCCCATATTGGTTCCTACATATTCTACGAAGATCTTTATCGGTCAAACCGCATAACAACATACGTTGTTCCCTTTGTCATCGGTATGTTACTTGCCCGAGATTTGATCGTCGGTATCCAATACCTAGTTCAATCTTGTTATCGGCAAGTCTCTTTACTCGTTACGTAATGCATCATTCCGTAACTAACTTATTAGCTAGATTGCTTGCAAGGCTTATAGTGATGTGCATTACCGAGAGGGCCCAGAGATACCTCTCCGACAATCGGAGTGACAAAACCTAATCTCGAAATACGCCAACCCAACATATACCTTTGGAGACACATGTAGTACTCCTTTATAATCACCCAGTTACGTTGTGACGTTTGGTAGCACCCAAAGTGTTCCTCCGGTAAATGGGAGTTGCATAATCTCATAGTTACAAGAACATGTATAAGTCATGAAGAAAGCAATAGCAACATACTAAGCGATCAAGTGCTAGGCTAACGGAATGGGTCATGTCAATCACATGATTCTCCTAATGATGTGATCCCATTAATCAAATGACAACTCATGTCTATGGCTAGGAAACTTAACCATCTTTGATTTAATGAGCTAGTCAAGTAGAGGCATACTAGTGACACTATGTTTGTCTATGTATTCACACATGTATTATGTTTCCGGTTAATACAATTCTAGCATGAATAATAAACATTTATCATGAAATAAGGAAATAAATAATAACTTTATTATTGCCTCTAGGGCATATTTCCTTCAACTGATGTGAGCATCGGTACTCAAATAGAAGAGGAAGAAAGCAAAGGCGTCGGATTGTAGAAGCAACTGAATAATTCAGTGCTCAATTATAAGGGGTTTATGATTTCCAGAGCAAGGGATCAGAAGGAGACGCTCGGATCAAAAGATGGGTTAGTAGAATAGAACTAGAAGGACAATCATTTAAGGTTTGGTTTGCCGAGAACCAACTCATGTCCGGAGTGACGTCCGAGCCGGAAGGATGAATGCTAGGATCAGATTGAGGAATTTGATCATTCGCAACAAATTGGATGAAGGGACTCGAAACGATAGAGACATAGGATGTCAACGGAGATTACTAGAAATATGAAATTAACCATAATGCCGGCACGCAAGACTTTCCAAAGAAATAGGTTGCAAAGGATTGTCGGAAGGTCGAATAGCATTTCAGGATATTTTGTGAAACACATGAATAACTAGGAATCAACTAATCATCGATAAGTGTGAGGAATTATTCGAGCATGTATTCATGCGGAAAAGGAGCTGCAAGGCAGCAGGCGCAACGGATTTTCGGAATATCGGAAAGTATTTCAGGGTATCATCTAATAACAATAGCAACTAGGGATGAAGGTGCAAGCGGCAAGGATGTTATTTCCAGGGATTATCGGTGGTCACGAACTGCAAGGCAGTTGGCACAGTATCTCGAGAATCATCGAGCAGTATCTGCAGAATCATCAGGCGAAGCAAGCAATCATCGATAATGTCGGGGCTCTCCGGGAGGAAGTAGGTACGAGAGCCTAATGTTAGAGTTAGTAAAATGTTTAACCCGAATAGACGAGAGATCAGAGTCCTAGAGTATAGACGAGGAATAAAAGATCCTAATACCACCCAATGGCGACGTGGGCCCGTAAGACACACAACCAAGTTAGTAAAATAGTTTTGGACGACTAGACTCAACTTCAGCCAAGGAGTTGGAAACGGGGCTACCTACAGGCAGTCGGCTCTAATACCAACTTGTGACGCCCTCGATTCAATCGTACACTAATCATACACGCAAATGTGTACAATCAAGATCAAGAACTCACGGGAAGATATCACAACACAACTCTAGACACAAATTAAAATAATACAAGCTTTATATTACAAACCAGGGGCCTCGAGGGCTCGCATACATAAGCTCGAATACACAAGAGTCAACGGAAGCAACAATATCTGAGTACAGACATAAGTTAGACAAGTTTGCATTAAGAAGGCCAGCACAAAAGCAACATCGATCGAAAAGGCAAGGCCTCCTGCCTGGGAGCCTCCTAACTACTCATGGTTGTCGGCGGTCTCCACATAGTAGTAGGCATCGGCGGTGGCATCTGGCTCCTGGGCTCCGACATCTGGTTGCATCAACCGGGAAGAAGAAGAAAAGGGGGAAAAGGGAGAGCAAAGCAACCATGAGTACTCATCCAAAGTACTCGCAAGCAAGGATCTACACTACATATGCAACATTATCAAAGGAAGGCTGTATATGTGGACTGGGCTGCAGAAATGCCAGAATAGAGGGGAGAACCTAGTCCTATCGAATACTAGCATCTTCTGAAAACCACCATCTTGCAGCAACAGGAGGGAGTAGAGTAGCATAAAGTAAAGTAGTAGTAGTGTTATCAACCCCGGCCAGAGATCCTTTCTCGACTCCCTGCGAGAAAGAAATCCCAAAGCCATACTATCCATTTCTCATCACAATCCAATTCTCATCACAAGTATCCAGTTCTAGTTGTATCGATCGGGATACAACTCCAAGTGTCCGTTACCGTAGGACAGGCAATCGATAGATGTTTTCTTCCCTGCAGGGGTGCACCAACTTACCCACCACGCTCGATTAACTCCGTCTGGACACACTTTCCTGGGTCATGCCCGACCTCGGCCAAACAATACGCCGCAACCAGACCTAGGATTAATAGAAAGGTCAGCACGCCGAACTAAACCTATGCCCCCAGAGGTCATGGGCCATCGCCCCGGGAACTCCTACAAGTTGCGTACGCGGCCGGTGAGCAGACCTAGCTACCTCCTTTAAAAAGGCAGGTGCTTACCAGTCCAACCCGGCACGCGCCGCTCAGTCATTGATGTCTATTAAGCTTCGGCTGATGCATACGACGCAGAACGCCCATACTATGCCCACGTGATGGTTAGTGCTATCAGGCCAGAGGCCCCTCGGATCAAATATCCAAATCGTAGTGGATTAGGAACGCGCGGTAACAAGCAGAGACTCACGAAAGATGTGACCCCCGTTGCCGCTGTCTCAAGGACTTGCGGCAAGGGCTAAGAATGCCCGGCCACGCCTTGTAATTATCTCGCGGGCACCCTCCAGGTCAACCCGACTCCACATCACTCGCAATTATGCTCGCGTGGGTACCCCGCAGGGTCGACCCGTCTTTAGTAACATGGTTCAGTGTAAAGTCATAGTAATCATAGTAACTGTGTGTCTAAACATCAAGGGGGAAACCCGAGGAATCACCCCCGATGAACTCCACTCGATGTAATCATCAAGGTGAACATAAGAAGGACCATCCTCGAGGTTCACACTTGAGGGGTTGCACGACAGAGTCGTATCGGAAGTGGTTAAAGAGGAAATCAACCTCGATGACAACGACCGAATAGCTACAATAGAGGGTTAACATCAGAAGTGCTGTAGAGGTCTCACCCTCGGCACTCGATAGTAACCCAGTAGTGTCGAGCAACTAAGGGTAAAGTGATGTGCGGTGCCGAGGCCTGGTCTTTGATCCCGTTGATCGAGTCTTCAATGATGAAGCAGGGGCAACAAGCACAATGTGGGGGTCACTGATGGATCACTAACCAACCTATACTAAGCAGTTTAGGATAAGCAGGTAAGGTGACAATAAGCAGGTTACAAAAGCAGGCTATGCATCAGAATAGGAGAGAACAATAACGGTAGCAAAATCTAATGCAAGCATGAGAGAAGAGAATGGGCGATATCGGGATGATCGAAGGGGGGGCTTGCCTGGTTGCTCTGGCAAGGAGGGGTTGTCGTTGACGTAGTCGATCACAGGGGCATCATCGGTCCCGGGGTCTACCGGAGAGAAGAGGGGGAAGAAACAGTAAATACATAACAATCAAGTGCATAACAAGACAACAGGCAGAGCTAGACGTGTTCTAACGCGGTGCTATGTGTCACCGGCGAAGGGGAAAGTCAACCGGGAATGTTTTCCCAGTTCCGGACCTGTGTCAGACAGATGACCGGAGGGGGAAAGTTCCATGTTCAGCATGCTAGGGGCATGTGACAGATGAACGGACCGCGTATCCGGATTCGTCGCGTTTTTCTGAGCAACTTTCATGTAGAAACCATTTTCATCTGAGCTACGGTTTATTTTTTATTAATTTTCAAAGATTTAAAGTTTTTCTGAAATTCCTGGATTTATTACTAAATCGAATTTAAAAGGAAAAATGCTATGGATACCCAAAAGTGTACCCAGCCGGAAGTACATAGAAGCTGACATGTGGGGCCAGGGCCTAGTTGACTTAGTCAACAACCCAGTCAGCATTGACTAGTCAAAGTGAAAAGTGAAGGAGGCCTACTTGTCATGGACTTAGCTATTCTAAATCTAGGGCCTGTTCGGTACTCGGCTAGCTTCCAGATCCGCCAAATCTGCACTGGAGCTGAGCCGAACGGTTCCGCTCAGGGAAGCTAGCTTCCTGGATGGAAGGCCAGTCCACGTACAAAAAACTGGAGCGGCGTTTCTGGCGATCCAGGAAAAGGGAAAGCGGGAGTTGGCCTAAATTACGAGTAGTGCCACAGCCAAGTCAGTCGATGGCTGCGTACCGGTTCGCTACCTTCGTTATATTCTCATGATGAGCTACGTGGAGGCATTGCTGCCTTTCCCTCTGAACTGGGCCAAGCCTAGCTACTGTCCTCCTATGTCCGGCTGGGCCTAAGACCACCATAACTGTTGAGCTAGCTGGGCTCCAGTCCGTCTGAGTAGGTTGGCCTGCTGGCACGTACAAGAAGCTGGAGTGAGCGTGCCGAACGGTTTTTCATCGATCGCAATCCAAGGAAGAAGCCGGCGTCGGGAAATAGAAGCCAGATTTGTGGATTTGGTGAAGCTGGAGGACATCCAAACAGGCCCCTAGTTTAGCACTTTAATATAAATAGTTGGTCCCACATGCCATCTGCTATTAGACTAATCAACTACTACAGTACTAACTAAACTAACTCGGATTTTTTTGTCCAAAAAGACCACTTGGCGAGACGAAATGACAAAAAAGACTACATGTAGATCAAACTGGCAAAAAAGAACCCCTAGGCATGGCGGCAGGCGCGGTAGCCGACGCGTGGCACCGGCCGCCATGCCTGGAGGCGGCAGCACCTGCCGCCAAATTGGCAGGCGGCCACCGGCGAGTAACAGAAATTGGCAGGCGCGGCCATCCTGCCACGGAACGGTGCTAGCCTTGTGGGCCATGCCGCCAACATACGAGGCGGCCTCTCCCGTTGCTGTTCTATGCACTAATTGCAATGCTTTTTGTCTTTTTTGATGGCACTAATTACTACTCCTACAAGATTACGATGACTGAAGCACTATTTGATTCCCGTCTAAAATTTCGTCTGCCTGCACACTAATTGCAGTGTTTTGGATCACGTATATTTCTTGCCTAAAATTTCGTCTGTTCACGGTTATTTTCACGCCATTAGAGTAACTCCAACGCGCCGACCCAAACGGATGGTGCTTTTGTCCGATTTTTGTCCGTTTGTGTCGGCCACCCGCTCGGCGTCCGCCCTCTTTAAGATTTGGGTCAACAGTTCGCCCAACGGCCGCGGCCCATTTTCATGTCTGCATGCAAATTTCAAAAAAGGCCCGCGGCCATAGATCATGCCAGCGGGCATGTCGTCGCCCAAAGTTAATGCCGGCACCATGCCAGCGGGCATGTCTGTCGCCCAAAGTTCACGTCGGCTGACATGGGCCGCACGCGTCCCTCCCCCTCCGGATGACGAGCCACCGGCCACCAGTCTGGCGTTGAGGTCGATGGCTGCTGGCGCGGGTGTGGAAGGCGCCACCACGCTCACCTTGAGCGAGCATTCCTCGGAGAGTCGGGAGCCTTGTGGGTAGACGTGGAAGCCGGGTATCGTCTGCGTCGCCAACGCGCGAGGTGATCAGGCAACACCATTCGAGGAAAAGCAGATGAGCCGGTCTGAGGCGATGATGGCGTTGACGAGGCCGTGCTTGCCAGGTTTTAACCCTAGAAACATCGGCACCTTCCTTGTTGCCGCCGCGACACGGGGGTTGGTGGCCTCCTGCTGCGCGGCGGCGGCGATGGCGGCCGCCACGATGGCTTCGTCCCTTGCGTCTGCTGCGTGCCTCCGGCCCTTTACCTACGTCGATTCCCTTGCGCGCTCCTCGGGTGTCAGCTTCTTCTTAGGCTTGGGTGCGACAACGGTCTTCGGGGGGGGGGGGGGGCAAGGCTTGCCAGGTGGAGTAGTTGGCGCGCGTCCGCCTCGTGTACGCGCCGACGCAAATGAGGCTAAAAAATGGGCCGGCAGGCGGACAAAAAGCGGACGCGCGTCCGTTTGGGTCGGCGCATTGAGCCGACTTTTTTGTTCGCACCGACCCAAACTAACGCGCGCGGACGAAATAGGTCGCCGCATTGGAGTTGCTCTTATATTTGTCATCGGAGCCTATAAATACACTAATCTGAGAGCGTTGATACATCAAAAAAGGGTTTCCCCCACTTTATATTATAAAGCAACCAACATCCGAGAGTACTGATACAAACACACGCTAACACCACACTCTACACACACACCCAAGGGAAAATACAAAGGTGCCGGGCACCGACGCACCACCCGAACGACTACTAAGCACACTACAAATGAGCAAAGAAGAACCGCTTTGAGCCGACGGAGACCACCACAAGTGCGATCCACCGAGAAGGGCGAGACGGCCAATGTTGGAGCAGGGACTCCAAAACGGTGCCTCCAAGAAGGGCCCGACTACGGAAGCCGCTCCGCCACCAAGCCGCAAGGAGAGGCCGTGCCACCATCGGACGGTGCCACCACCCCCGCGCGTGCCTTGTGCCGCTGAGCCCCGCCGTAGCCCAACGCCCAGCGGCCAACCATCCCGCACCGGCTGGGGGATCCATGAGGAGGGGAAAGGAACGGCCCTACCGCTGCCTACGTCGTTACAAACTAAAAATGCAAGTACATCTGAATTTTAGGCGGGAAATATACGTGATCCAAAACACTGCAATAAGTATATAGACGGATCAAATTTTAGACCGGAATTAAATAGTGCTTCAATCATCGTAGTTTTCGTACCAATCAGTAATTAGTGCCATCTAAAGACGAAAGACATTGCAATCAGTGCATAAAATAAGGACACGTGGGAATCAACGCAGCAAAGCTATCTCCGTGTTGCAAAACAGCAGCGGCAGAGGCCGCCTCAATCGTTGGCGGCATGGCCCACAATGCCGGCAACGTTCCGTCACGGGACGCCCGCACCTGCCGATTCCTGTTACTCGCTGGTGGCCGCCTGCCAGTGTGGTGGCCGGTGCTGCCGCCTCCAGGCGTGGCGGCAGGTGCCACACGTCGGCTGCCGCGCCTGCCGCCACGGCTTGAGGGGTCTTTTTTGTCAATTTGATTCGCAGGTAGTCTTTTTTGTCAATTCATCTTGGCAAGTGGTCTTTCTGGACAAAAAATCAACTAACTCGCACGGTCGGCCACACACACAACACGAACTCACGTACACACACAGAACACTCACACGTAGAACACACACACACGCAGAGCACATTTCGACCTGGCCATGGCCATGGCCATGGCTAGCCGTACTAGTAGCCGGTTGCAGTAGCAGCAGTTCTAGCAGCGGCAGCAGCACACAACAACAACAGCGGCAGCTAGCACGAGCAGTAGCTGAGCAACGGCGACGGCAGCAACAGAGAAACAGGATAGAAGCAGCAACAACGCAAGGAGCAGGGCAGCGTGAGCAGCGGACGGCTGCGGGCTCGCGGGCAGGGGAGCACGGGGAGCAGCGGCGGGCGTGGCCGGGGAGCACCACACAGGGCGCGCAGGTGCGACCAATCGCGGCCCGAGGCGAGGCACGGCGCGTTGGCAAGCGCGAGATTCGGCCATGGCGTTCGTAGCGCGGTGGTGGGCTATACGACGACGGATCAAGGCCGGGAGGAGGGGGAACCGGACGAGATGCTCAGCGCGAGCTCGATGGCAAGGTCGGGGAGACCGGGGCTGGTCGGAGACAAGCGGATCGAGCGGCGAGGTGATGACGGCCGTGGCGGAGAAGACCCGCGATGGCGAGCTTGGCGGTGGCCTGGCGACGAACCAAAGGGCGTAGAGGAAGGAGGCGACGACGGCAGAGCTCCTGGATGTCTTCTCAGGTGCTGAGGTGGACGGTGGCCGCCGTGACGACGACGACCATGGCGACCACAACTCGGCCTTGCGTGGGAGGGAGAGACGCGGCGCGAAGAGGGAGGAGGAGAGGGTGGGCGCTAGGGTTCCGCGGAGGGAGAGGGTGCTCGGGGTCTTATAGGGCGTCGGGGGGTGGCGGATGGCTGCCACCACGGCCATGGCACCGTGGATGGCCGCCACGCCCCTGCCTCCTGTACAAAGGAGGGAGATGAGTGGGGAGATAGGTGGGCTGGGCCTCGCATTTGTCAGATGGGCCAATGGGCCCCGTAGAATAGCCCCTTTCCTTTTCAGTTTATTGTTCCTTTTTCTTCTTTTTTTCCAGTTGAATCAGCTAGAGTTTCCATTTAAAAAAATAGCAATGAATTTTGTTTGAGTTGAAACTTGGCACATAAATCAAGCACCTTATTTCTAGGAGACACAAAAAGTTTGAGGCCAAAAGGAGTTGCCTAACCATTTTTATAAATTGAAAAGGCTAAGTTTAAATGTTGCTGGACCAGTAAATAATTTCCAGGAGCACTTTTGGAATCCAAAAGAGGTTGGTTCCAACATGACAAATACCTAGGGATTATTTTCCACACCTTGAACATTTTAGTTTTCATGTTTGGCAAATTTGAATTTTGATTTTAGATTGGATTTGAATTTGAATTGTGATTTGGATCAAGTGAAGTTTAGCAACAGTAACATGATGACATGGCACCATTAACAGGGGATTACTGTAGCATGACACTGGGGTGTTACAGGATGCCCCGTTAGGCATCCCACCTTTCTTCTTCAACAACTATCGGTTAGTATCGATTGAACCTAAGTTTTTGCTTCTTCACATGAGTTGTGCTATTCTTGCAATGTCATTTTATTTTGTTTTGCTTGTTGTTTGAATAAATTACCAAGATCTGAAATTCTTAAATGAGAGAGAGTCTTCACATAGTTACATAATTATTTAACTACTCATTGATCTTCACTTATATCTTTTTGGAGTAGTTTGTCATTTACTCGTGTGCTTCACTTGTATCCTATGAGTAGATAGTTGAATGAGTAGAATGTCATAAATCTGAAATTATATATGTTTCATTTGCTTATCTCATGGGGAGTAATGACTTCACATCTAAGAAGTAGAGGTTGTAAATTTATTGAAGGTTAGCAAGCATTGTATTGGTCATTTGAACAATTCATGAAAGAATATTGAAGGAAGAGAGATTTCACATATAAATATACTATCCTATCTATATTTTATAATTGTGAGCACTCATTAAGTATGACATGCTAAAGAGTTGATGTTGGACAAGGAAGACAACATAATGGGTTATGTTTTCTCACATCTCAGTTAAAGTATATTGTCATGGATCATTCAAGCATGTTGAGCTTGCCTTTCCCCTTCATGCTAGCCAACATTCCTTGCACCAAGTAGAGATACTAGTTGTCCTTCCAAATACCCTTTAACCCAGTTTTTGCCAAGAGAGTCCATGATACCTACCTATGGATTGAGTAAGATCCTTCAAGTAAGTTTTCATCGGTGCATGCAATAAAAATCGCTCTCTAAATGTGTATGATCTATTAGTGCGAAGAAAATAAGCTTTATACGATCTTGTTATGGAAGCAATAAAAGCGACGGACTACATAGTAAAGGTCCATACAAGTGGCAATATAAAGTGACGTTCTTTTGCATTAAGATTTTGTGCATCCAACCCTAAAAGCACATGACAACCTCTGCTTCCCTCTGCGAAGGGCCTATCTTTTACTTTTATGCAAGAGTCAAGGTGATCTTCACCTTTCCCTTTTTTATTTTATCCTTTGGCAAGCACCTCGTGTTGGAAAGATCCTCATGTATATATCCAATTGGATGTAAGTTAGCATGAACTATTATTGTTGACATCACCCAACAAAGGTGAATACGTTGGGAGGCAACACTATAAGCCCCTATCTTTCTCAGTGTCCGATTAAAACTCCATAACCATAAGTATTGCGTGAGTGTTAGCAATTGTAGAAGACTATATGATAGTTGAGTATGTGGAGTTTGCTAAATCAAAGCTCTGACATAGACCCTTCCTGAAAATAGGATGAATTGTAATTGTTTGATGACTGAGAATGAAGTTTGCTAGTTTTCAAGAAAGTTTATGGTCTATGCTTTAACATGTGAATTGCTTGTTACTTGTTCGTGAGAAGTTTTATGAGATGAACTACCGTTATGACATATAATCATGCTAGAAAAGGTGATTGAAATTATTATTAATCAAACTTGTGCACCTTCTAGCATTCACACTTCATAAATTCTTTCTTTATCATTTACCTACTCGAGGACGAGTAGGAATTAAGCTTGGGGATGCTGATACGTCTCCAACGTATCTATAATTTATGAAGCATTCATGCTATTTTATTATCTGTTTTGAATGATTACGGGCTTTATTATACACTTTTACATTACTTTTTGGACTAACCTACTAACCGGAGGCCCAGCCCATATTGCTGTTTTATTGCCTGTTTCAGTATTTCGAAGAAAAGGAATATCAAACGGAGTCCAAACGGAATAAAACCTTCGGGAGCATGATTTTTGAAACAAACATGATCCGAGAGACTTGGAGTACAAGCCAGGGAAGCTCCGATGAGGCTAGGAGATAGGAGGGCACACCCACCCCCTGGGCGAGCCCCCTGTCTCGTGGGCCCCTCGAGGCTCCCCCGACCGACTTCTTTCGCCTATATATTCCCATATACCCTAAAACCATCGAAGACGAAGATAGATCGGGAGTTCCGCCGCCGCAAGCCTTTGTAGCCACCAAAAACCTCTCGGGAGCCCGTTCCGGCACCCTGCCAGAGGGGGGGTCCCTCACCGGTGGCCATCTTCATCATCCTGGCGCTCTTCATGACGAGGAGGGAGTAGTTCACCCTCGGGGCTGAGGGTATGTACCAGTAGCTATGTGTTTGATCTCTCTTTCTCTCGTGTTCTCTCTATGGCATGATCTTGATGTATCGTGAGCTTTGCTATTATAGTTGGATCTTATGATGTTTCTCCCCCTCTACTCTCTTGTAATGGATTGAGTTTTCCCTTTGAAGTTATCTTGTCGGATTCAGTATTTAAGGATTTGAGAACACTTGATGTATGTCTTGCTGTGTTTATCTGTGGTGACAATTGGATATCACATGATCCACTTGATGTATGTTTTGGTGATCAACTTGCGGGTTTCGCCCATGAACCTATGCATAAGGGTTGGCACACGTTTTCGTCTTGACTCTCCGGTAGAAACTTTGGGGAACTCTTTGAAGTACTTTGTGTTGGTTGAATAGAAGAATCTAAGATTGTGTGATACATATCGTATAATCATGCCCATAGATACTTGAGGTGACAATAGAGTATCTAGGTGACATTAGGGTTTTGGTTGATTTGTGTCTTAAGGTGTTATTCTAGTACGAACTCTTGAATAGATCGATCCGAAAGAATAACTTTGAGGTGGTTTCGTACCCTACCATGATCTCTTCGTTTGTTCTCCGCTATTAGTGGCTTTGGAGTGACTCTTTGTTGCATGTTGAGGGATTGTTATATGATCTATATATGTTATTATTGTTGAGAGAACTTGCACTAGTGAAAGTATGAACCCTAGGCCTTGTTTCTTACCATTGCAATACCGTTTACGCTCACTTTTATCATTAGTTACCTTGCTGTTTTTGTAATTTCAGATTACAAAAACCTATATCTACCATCCATATTGCACTTGTATCACCATCTCTTCGCCGAACTAGTGCACCTATACAATTTATCATTGTATTGGGTGTGTTGGGGACACAAGAGACTCTTTGTTATTTGGTTGCAGGATTGTTTGAGAGAGACCATCTTCATCCTACGCCTCCCACGGATTGATAAACCTTAGGTCATCTACTTGAGGGAAATTTGCTACTGTCCTACAAACCTCTGCACTTGGAGGCCCAACAACATCTACAAGAAGAAGGTTGTGTAATAGACATCATACCTCTCCGGCACCACAGTGACGCCGCTTTAAGGACATCATCAGCGAAGACACCTCGACGCACAAGATGGTAATAGTCCTTAACCCACTTCATGGTCAGTCTGTACACATGTGTGTGTAATTTGAGGTGGCTAATGTCCGTTAGCATATAACATCCACATCAGTGCCTCACAACGCCCCCAGATCTTGAAAAACTCTCAGGTCAAACCTGTCACCAGTGAATCCATGAGCGTAGGAGGTGTTGTGGTGGCTCCCCTTGGTCTCCCCCGACTATCTAGTACTAGGTGCCTTATTGGTTGGCTCTCTCCTTTTTTCTGATTTGTACTTACTTTTGTTGTTGGAATAATGAAGATCTACATAATTAGTATTTTGTTTCTCACATGAAAATTTGGTGTGGCCATGTCGTTTGTCTCCCTTGCAGATATCCTGCTCTCCTTTACTTATCTTTCTCGACTGTTTTGAACCACTACAGCTACTATATAGATTAAAGATTTGCCTTATTTTACATTGCCAGCTCTAGGAAGTTACTGCAGCCTAATTAATCTTTTTGAACTGTATTTGTACAATTGTATATTATTGCCACTGACTAGGTGATTCCTTGAATTATTCGGTCATTATAGCGTACTAGTTTGATGGCCTAAATTATGCGGAGAGAAAATTTGGTCTCCGGAATCGTTCTACCTGAATCAATAGTTTTTTAGATCACAAAACATGCATATTATAAGTTTCATCCATGCATCAATGAAATAAGATGACACTGTATAACATTAACATGCAGCTAGACATTCTGATATTTACCCTTTTAAGTATATATATTACTTTTCTCGATGCAAAGTGGGTTGTCCATCTTTCCTCTCTTATCTAAATGCTTTGTAGAACCCCCAGATTGACCATATATATACTGCATGCTGTAGATCCACTATAGCTGTCCACTGTTTTCAATAATCAAGATGCGACAATTGGATAAAAAAACTTTGGTTTTCTCACCTATCATGTGTTTTGAGGGTTCAAGCTACAAGAGAACCTATTACTAACATAATGCATATGTATGTCCATTCAGTTATTTGGATCCATATTACGCTATAAAAATCCGACAATTTTTTTGACAAATATGTCTCAAAGAAGTCCATATTATGCATAACCATTAAAATATGTATCAAAGAAGTCCGACAAAAAATTCTGCATACCCTTCTAGTTATGTAAAATTTATGTA
Source organism: Triticum timopheevii (assembly GCA_963921465.1). Taxonomy (NCBI): domain Eukaryota; kingdom Viridiplantae; phylum Streptophyta; class Magnoliopsida; order Poales; family Poaceae; genus Triticum; species Triticum timopheevii. The sequence continues at coordinate 364,806,607 of OY997262.1, forward strand.
CCAGAAATTCATATGTTGCTTGTTTAGCAATGCAGCATAATTTTTTTTCATGCTTTGTTGATCGATCCATGTTTTTATATCTATCAGGGCCTCAAGGAATGTAAGAAGGCTTGCCAAAAAACTAGTCTGAAAAGACGTGATGATGGTCCTGCTGAATTAAGCCTCGACCAACTAAGAGAGTTCATGTTGATCTGCCAACTAATACTAGAACTACAAGGTCAAAGAAAAACAATTACAAGATGCTGATGCAAGTACTCAAAGAGAAGGGATGCCAGACCCTAAATGTCAGACTACTCCTGTAGCTCGTGCCCTCCACAACAAAGAAGCTGCTTGCAACGTTGATGACCACACACAACATGGTGTTGAAGGCAAGTTCTACGACCATATTCTTTTTTTACTATCTTGACATTTTTTAGGATCAATGAAATTAGTAACTAAACTAAATGGATTCACTTGAATAATGATGTTCACTTTATGAACGCAGGAAATTGACCTTCAACAAGTAATTTCATGTTGCATATGTTATAAATGACCGGTATTGTATACCAAATTTTTTTCATATAGTGAGCCTTATCTATTAGCTTTTATTGTATGATCAATGCACTCTCGCTCGCTGCCTGTTTTAGAAGATGATGACCTTGTCCATCGTGATGCCAACAACTGTATGTCCAATGGAAGTGATCTCAATGCCCAGCCTAATGAGGACAACCATATGGTGAATGAGAAAGGTGATCACAATCAGCTTGCTACCGAAGTGACTTCTATACTTCTTAAAAACCCATAGGGATTAACCATGAGATGAGATTTTAGAATCTGAATCGAGCAATTCAATCATATATGCTTAATCTAAACTATAATTTGGTTTCTGAGGGAGTCCCGGATTAGGGGGTGTCTGGATAGCCGAACTATCACCTTTGGCCGGACTCCTGGACTATGAAGATACAAGATTGAAGACTTCGTCCCGTGTCCGGATGGGACTTTCCTTGGCATGGAAGGCAAGCTTGGTGATACATATATGTAGATCTCCTACCACTGTAACCGACTCTGCGTAACCCTAACCCTCTACGGTGCCTATATAAACCGGAGGGCTTTAGTCCGTAGGACGAACAACAATCATACCATAGGCTAGCTTCTAGGATTTAGCCTCTCTGATCTCGTGGTAGATCTACTTTTGTACTACCCATATCATCAATATTAATCAAGAAGGAGTAGGGTTTTACCTCCATCGAGAGGGCCCGAACCTGGGTAAAAACATCGTGTCCCTTGTCTCATGTTACCATCTGCCTAGACGCACAGTTCGGGACCCCCTACCCGAGATCCGCCGGTTTTGACACCGACATTGGTGCTTTCATTGAGAGTTCCTCTGTGCCGCCGCCATCAGGAAGGATATCTCATCCCGTCTCTAAAGACGGCATTGTTGCTAAAGGAGCTTTGGCTATCGGCCAAACTCTCCGGCTAGGCGGTTTCCTTATGACCGCCTGTCCGGCCGCCGCGCCGACGATGACTTCTCGGGTCATCGAAAGCAATCTTCACGTTAACTCGGAACTCACCGAGCAGTTAGATCCGATGGAGCTCTCTTTCTTAAACGAGCTCTTGGATCGCATCGCCGCCCTGGGAGTCGCTACAGACTACGATCAGATTGGGCCTAAACCCGATCTGAGAGAGATCAACTCTCCCCAGGTTACCCACCACGTTGCCGTGGTTGAGTAACAATACGGCAACCGTTCCTCTATTTTAAGGACTAGCTATGTCCGGATTCCCGATCCCTCCATGCCGGATTCCCGCGGAGGGGAGGACGTCACTCAAGCCCTGAATCTAAAGTCAGGCAGCGGGATAGATTCATTGGGCAACATCCAAGAACCCAAGCTTCCAAGTTCGGAAACTACTTGGCCCCCGAGTCTTAAATTGGACGAGGTTCCGAATTTAATTCCACCCGCCCACCCAAACATAAGCGATCTATCCCAAATCCGGCAAGAGTCCACAGAAACAGTACACCATTACTGGGCCAGATTCCTCCTGGTTATGAACAGGATAAAGGACTACCGCGAGGAGGACGCAATTTCTTTCTTCTGCAATAATTGCACGGACAAGGGAATCCTCATCGCCGTAAGTTGTCGTGAAATTACACGCTTCGCTGACTTGGCGTCCATAGTACGAAAGTACTGTGCGATAGAAAGCGCCTGGAAAACCGAAATCAATTTTTGGGACAATCCGGCCCTGAATATAACCCCGGTCCGAAATAAAAGGGTGCATCATCGCCAGGCACCTGGATTAAATACCAAAAATCAAAAACCCTCTATAGGGCATGGAACCGTACTGGAACGATGGCTCAATGGACCCTGCAAAATTCATAGTACAGAGGACGCCACTCCAACTCATAGCCTTAGAGCATGTTGGATACTACGGCAGGTGGCCAAAAGTGGCGAAGAGCTTCTAACTCCAAAGCACCAGCCCAAGGATACCAGTACAGTATTAACAGTCTTCGAGACTTTCGCATCAAATAATATGCGGAAACGAACACTCCACAGCCTTGCCGAAGTCTACCAAGTAGCAACAATAAACCCATGGAGTGACACGGCTATTACCTTTAATGCCAGTGACGAACCTAAATTCCGAACAGCCCGAGCACCAGCCGCATTGGTCCTCAGTCCAATAGTGGACGGCTTTCGCCTTACCAAGGTACTCATGGACGGTGGCAGCGGATTGAACCTCATTTACGAGGAAACCCTCAGAAAAATGAAAATAGACTAGAGCCGCATTGAGCGAAGCAGCACAACCTTTAGAGGAATAATCCCCAGTCGGGAAGCATGTTGTACAGGAAAAATCACACTGGATGTGGTGTTCGGCACGCCGGATAATTACAGGTCCGACGAGGTCACGTTCCAAGTGGCCCCGTTCAGCAGCGGATATCACGCTCTATTAGCTCAAAATGCCCGGGCCCAACGGAATAATCACTCTTGCTAGTGACCCGGACATAGCACTCCGCGCCGAAAATAAGACAGCCGCACTGGCCCTTGAGGCACTATCCGAAGCCCTAGCGGCCGAGGAACTCACTGCGCTGCGCTCCACGGTGAATAGGGATGATGTGATACTCGATAAGAGATCCAAGTCCACCTCCTTTAAACCAGCAGACGAAATAGTCAAATTCCAAGTCCATCCAACGGACCCTACAAAAACGGCCTCCATCGGGGCACAATTAAACCCTGATGTAGACGCCGCACTACGAGAATTCCTACGCGAAAATTTGGACATTTTTGCCTGGCACCCTTCAGACATGCCAGGAATCCCACACCGGCTGGCCGGGCACAGCCTAAACATCCTAAAAGGATTCAAGCCAGTCAAAGAAGCTCTTCGGCGTTTCTCCGAACCCAAGAGACAGGCCATGGGAGAGGAGCTAGCCAAACTATTGGAGGCCGAATTCATCAGAGAAATAAAACATCCGGACTGGCTAGCAAACCTGGTGATGGTACCAAAGAAGGACAAATCCTGGCGCCTATGCGTAGATTTCAAGGACCTTAACAAGGCTTGCCCAAAAGATCCCTTCCCCCTCCCCCGCATCGATCAAATTATCGACGCTACCGCTATACACGATTCATTGTGCTTCCTCGACGCATACTCCGGCTGCCACCAAATTAAGATGGCAGAGCCCGACCAAGCCGCAACGGCATTCATCACCCCATACGGCCCATTCTGCTTCAACACAATGCCCTTCGGGCTCAAAAACGCCGGCGCAACATATCAACGCATGATTCAGACATGTCTGGCAAACCAGATCGGCAAAACAGTGGAGGCATACATAGACGATGTGGTCGTTAAAACCAAGCATGTCGAAACTCTAGTAGATGACTTGAGGCTCACATTCGATAATCTATGGCATCCCGAAAGCTGCGACACTACTTTTAAGAGTGTTCAATAACAGTAGCCTCCGAAGTACCTCTTAACGACATTATAAACAACCGCGACGCGACAGGCCGGATTGCCAAATGGGCCATTGAGCTCCTCCCGTTTGACATAACCTATAAGCCACGGCGAGCTATTAAGTCGCAAGTTTTGGCCGACTTCATTGCCGAATGGACTGAAGCTGAACTCCCTAAAGAGTACGCGCATATTCCAACTGGATCATGCACTTCGACGACTCCAAAATGTTGGCTGGTCTGGGGGCTGGCGTCATTCTAACGTCCCCAACCGGATATATAGTTCAATACGTACTCCAGATAATGTATACGGACTCCAACAACGCAGCCGAATACGAGGCCCTTCTACATGGTCTCCGGATGGCAGTCTCCATGGGCATTCAACGCCAAGAGGTGCGCGGGGATTCGAACCTGCGATATCCCAAATAAATGGAGACTTCGATGCCAAGGATCCGAAAATGGCAGCCTATCGCAACGCCGTCCTAAAATGTCAGCTCGGTTCGAGGGGCTCGAATTTCACCATATAGCCCGGGATAACAACCAGGCAGCAGACGTATTGGCACGCATTGGCGCAAAGCGCGATGCCGTCCCTCCCAACATCTTCCTAGAGAGGCTGTTTAAGCCATCCGTACTATGGGAGGGGGAGTCCGGAAATAACAACCCAGACCCAACCGCACTGCCCGACACCGAACATTCTAACACAACTGGTGGTTCTGCCAACGAAGTAACACCCTCAGCCCACGTAATAATGGTAGTCATCGCCCCATGGACGGAACCATTCCTAGCCTACCTAACCAGGCAGGAACTTCGCGAGGACCAAAATGAGGCCCGCTGCATAGTGCGGCGATCTAAAGCCTACAAGGTCCACGAGGGAGAGCTTTATAAGAAAAGCACAACCTGAGTCCTTCAAAGGTGTATCTCCGAAGAGGAAGGGCGGAATCTTCTGGCCGAAATTCATGCCGGACTCGGCGGGCACCATGCCGCAGCCCGGGCCCTTGTAGGCAAGGCCTTCCGTATAGGATTTTATTGGCCGACGGCCCGGGCAGACGCTCAGGACTTTGTCCAACGATGCGTCGGTTTCCAGCTCTTTGCTAATCAAAACCACATGCCACCCACCGCCCTCAAAACTATACCCATCACCTGGCCCTTTGCGGTCTGGGGGCTTGACATGGTTGGGCCCCTTAAAGGAGGAATCCGCAAGCAAAAATACCTACTAGTCATGGTGGATAAATTCACCAAATGGATAGAGGCCAAACCTATTAAGACGGCCGAATCCAGACAAGTGATAGACTTCATATCAGGGGTCGTACACCGTTACGGCATCCCCAACAGCATCATCACTGATAACGGCACGAACTTCACGGCCGACAAGGTCAAACTCTGGTGCAAAAACATGGGCATCAAGCTCGACTATGCTTCAGTCTATCACCCTCAAACTAACGGTCAAGTCGAGCGAGCAAATGGTCTAACCATGAGCGGCATCAAACCCAGACTATTGCGGTCCCTCAAGGAATCTAACACGCACTGGGTAGAGGAGCTTGACTCCGTACTATGGGGGCTGCGAACCATGCCGAATCGCACTACCGGATTCACACCATTCTTTATGGTATACGGCGCAGAGGCAGTTTTGCCCTGCGATATAATTCATGACTCACCTCGCGTGCGCATGTATGAAGAAAGAGAAGCCGAGCTCGATCGATAGGACAGTTTGGACGCCTTGGAGGAGGAGCATGACGTGGCAAAAGCCCGTTTCGCATTCTATCAACAGCAGGCTCGAAGATATCAAAGCAGAGAAGTACGGGCCAAAACTTACAATGTTGGCGAGTTAGTTCTACGCCTGCCGGACAAGAAAAAGGACAAACTCAAGCCCAAATGGGAAGGTCCCTTCATCATCGATCAAGTCCTGACCGGCGGAGCGTACCGTCTGCGAAATGCATCGGATAACCGACTCGAGCCGAACCCATGGAACGCAGCCCGTCTCCGAAGATTCTACGCCTAGTGCCGGATTCTGAGTTCGTCTCCTTCCTCCATCTATATTTTATACAGTAGCTGTCTTATATTTCTCCCCTTCTCCCTCCTTTTCTCTTACAGTCTTTGAAGGCTCGTTCGCGCTTTGTTCGCACACACTTGACGCGCTATCCGCGCTCATTATACATGGGGGATTCTTTAACAGAAGCTTATTTATACGGGCTTCATGCCCAACCCATGTGTCACACTTCCGCATGTACCTTTTATTCACCATTATATGCATCGATATGACTGAAGTTTTGGCCAAGCTGGGTTGCCTCGCTCCTGTGCTTACCCTTACGTTCCCGATTGTTCGGCTAGGTGGTAAAGGGAGCACCTCTGCGATTGTTACTGCCGGGTCAGCCGGATGTGTACCTCAGACTGGGGGAAGCCGAAAGCTAGCGTTCTTAAGGGAATATTCGGTTGGTGAACTAAAAGACGATTTCTCACCTATTTATTTATCTGCCCCCAGATGTTTTTCTGCTTTTTTCGCAGTCCAGACATGCACTTTAGGGCATGCCTCCCAGGGAAAGGAACCCCTAACGGAACTATTCTCCCTGGAAGATGTTTCTTACTAACCATGTAATATAACATAACTAGTTGGGCACTTGTCTGATAAAGCACTAATGACCCCTATGCCTGGTCTCCACGCATGCCCCGATTCTTATATAACCGCGGGGGTATTCGGACACACTCCGGACTATTGGGTCCCGAGGTTGAAGCGAAAAGGTCTGCTATGACAAACGATCTACAATCCGGCTATAAGGCATTTTACATGTCATCTTAAATTACATAGTCAATTCGACTGATTGTATTCCTCTTCAATGCCATCTAATAGGCTGTCTACTTTACAGTCCTGCTGGGAATACTTTGCGGCCAACTCTACTTGGCCGTACACTAAGCTCACAGGGATCTCCTTCCCATCGGGCCCCACAGGTCCGACCTCGGCCATGTGGTTTGGGTCAGCCTTCGTGTACCGCGTCTTCACCATGGCCCAGGCCTCCCTGGCGCCTTGACGGAAGGCCGATATCTTCCATAATCGGAAGTGCCACCGCGCTCCCTGAAGCCTCTCTGCAAGCCCTCCAAGGCCTTCGGGCAGGAAGACAGATGGCCACAAGGCTTGGGCGACGCCTTTCATCACCTGCCGAACTCGTTCGTGCAGTTGTAAGAGCTCGGGAAGAAGGTCACCCGTAGAACCAGGCATTTCCTCTGCAAGACGACCTGTGAGCATACCTACAGACATAACTCTGTTAGTCGACTTCCTCGCCGAACTCTTTTTTCAAAGTTCGTTCAAGCACTTACTAAACATGCCGCGTCAAAGCCGCCGATTCTCCTTAACGGAGTTAGACAGCTGGGCACGAACATCCTTTAGCTCCTCACCCAGCTGGGTGTTGGCATCTTGGAGATTATTTTTCTCCTGCCTCACCCTCGTAAGCACGTTCTCGCCGGCCTTTAACTGGCGCAAGAGCTGTTGCTTGTCCGAATCTACCCCGGCGCCATCTGCAATGCTATTGTCAGATTTATACACACGCCGCACCTCACAACATACTTATCCTTCGAAACGTATATTACCAGAGGGGGTCTCGTTGGCTTCCCCTATCACGGCTAGTGCGGCCTCAAGTTGGGCTTTGCACTCTTAAAGCTCCTGGGACAGTTGGGTATTCTTTTCTGTAAGATCCTGCATAACAAATGATCCTTAAATCAGTTATTCTAACTATTTCAAGTCTCGGGGGCTACTGGCATATATAACTGTCAAATTTTCTCACATGTATGTCTTTTACATACTGCTCCGTGGCTCTGGCAAAAAACTAGTCTGAAAAGACGTGATGATGGTCCTGCTGAATTAAGCCTCGACCAACTAAGAGAGTTCATGTTGATCTGCCAACTAATACTAGAACTACAAGGTCAAAGAAAAACAATTACAAGATACTGCTGCAAGTACTCAAAGAGAAGGGATGCCAGACCCTAAATGTCAGACTACTCCTGTAGCTCGTGCCCTCCACAACAAAGAAGCTGCTTGCAACGTTGATGACCACACACAACATGGTGTTGAAGGCAAGTTCTACGACCATATTCTTTTTTTACTATCTTGACATTTTTTAGGATCAATGAAATTAGTAACTAAACTAAATGGATTCACTTGAATAATGATGTTCACTTTATGAACGCAGGAAATTGACCTTCAACAAGTAATTTCATGTTGCATATGTTATAAATGACCGGTATTGTATACCAAATTTTTTTCATATAGTGAGCCTTATCTATTAGCTTTTATTGTATGATCAATGCACTCTCGCTCGCTGCCTGTTTTAGAAGATGATGACCTTGTCCATCGTGATGCCAACAACTGTATGTCCAATGGAAGTGATCTCAATGCCCAGCCTAATGAGGACAACCATATGGTGAATGAGAAAGGTGATCACAATCAGCTTGCTACCGAAGTGACTTCTATACTTCTTAAAAACCCATAGGGATTAACCATGAGATGAGATTTTAGAATCTGAATCGAGCAATTCAATCATATATGCTTAATCTAAACTATAATTTGGTTTCTGAGGGAGTCCCGGATTAGGGGGTGTCTGGATAGCCGAACTATCACCTTTGGCCGGACTCCTGGACTATGAAGATACAAGATTGAAGACTTCGTCCCGTGTCCGGATGGGACTTTCCTTGGCATGGAAGGCAAGCTTGGTGATACGTATATGTAGATCTCCTACCATTGTAACCGACTCTGTGTAACCCTAACCCTCTTCGGTGCCTATATAAACCGGAGGGCTTTAGTCCGTAGGACGAACAACAATCATACCATAGGCTAGCTTCTAGGGTTTAGCCTCTCTGATCTCGTGGTAGATCTACTCTTGTACTACCCATATCATCAATATTAATCAAGAAGGAGTAGGGTTTTACCTCCATCTAGAGGGCCCGAACCTGGGTAAAAACATCGTGTCCCTTGTCTCATGTTACCATCTGCCTAGACGCACAGTTCGGGACCCCCTACCCGAGATCCGCCGGTTTTGACACCGACATTGGTGCTTTCATTGAGAGTTCCTCTGTGCCGCCGCCATCAGGAAGGATATCTCATCCCGTCTCTAAAGACGGCACTGTTGCTAAAGGAGCTTTGGCTATCGGCCAAACTCTCCGGCTAGGCGGTTTCCTTATGACCGCCTGTCCGGCCGCCGCGCCGACGATGACTTCGCGGGTCATCGAAAGCAATCTTCACGTTAACTCAGAACTCACCGAGCAGTTAGATCCGATGGAGCTCTCTTTCTTAAACGAGCTCTTGGATCGCATCGCCGCCCTGGGAGTCGCTACAGACTACGATCAGATTGGGCCTAAACCCGATCTGAGAGAGATCAACTCTCCCCAGGTAACCCACCACGTTGCCGTGGTTGAGTAACAATACGGCGACCCTTCCTCTATTTTAAGGACTAGCTATGTCCGGATTCCCGATCCCTCCATGCCGGATTCCCGCGGAGGGGAGGACGTCACTCAAGCCCTGAATCTAAAGTCAGGCAGCGGGCTAGATTCATTGGGCAACATCCAAGAACCCAAGCTTCCAAGTTCGGAAACTACTTGGCCCCCGAGTCTTAAATTGGACGAGGTTCCAAATTTAATTCCACCCGCCCACCCAAACATAAGCGATCTATCCCAAATCCGGCAAGAGTCCACAGAAACAGTACACCATTACTGGGCCAGATTCCTCCTGGTTATGAACAGGATAAAGGACTACCGCGAGGAGGACGCAATTTCTTTCTTCTGCAATAATTGCACGGACAAGGGAATCCTCATCGCCGTAAGTTGTCGTGAAATTACACGCTTCGCTGACTTGGCGTCCATAGTACGAAAGTACTGTGCGATAGAAAGCGCCTGGAAAACCGAAATCAATTTTTGGGACAATCCGGCCCTGAATATAACCCCTGTCCGAAATAAAAGGGTGCATCATCGCCAGGCACCTGGATTAAATACCAAAAATCAAAAACCCTCTATAGGGCATGGAACCGTACTGGAACGATGGCTCAATGGACCCTGCAAAATTCATAGTACAGAGGACGCCACTCCAACTCATAGCCTTAGAGCATGTTGGATACTACGGCAGGTGGCCAAAAGTGGCGAAGAGCTTCTAACTCCAAAGCACCAGCCCAAGGATACCAGTACAGTATTAACAGTCTTCGAGACTTTCGCATCAAATAATATGCGGAAACGAACACTCCACAGCCTTGCCGAAGTCTACCAAGTAGCAACAATAAACCCATGGAGTGACACGGCTATTACCTTTAATGCCAGTGACGAACCTAAATTCCGAACAGCCCGAGCACCAGCCGCATTGGTCCTCAGTCCAATAGTGGACGGCTTTCGCCATGCCATCATCTGCATTTCATATTTTGTCATCATGTGCATCTCATTTTGCATACGTGTTCATTTCTTGCATCCGAGCATTTTCCTCGTTGTCCGTTTTACAATCCGGCACTCCTATGCCCTCCGGCGCCCCCTTTTGCCTCTTTTCATGTGCGGGTGTTAAACGTTCTCGGAATGGACCGAGTCTTGCCAAGCGGCCTTGGTATAGCACCGGTAGACCGCCTGTCAAGTTTCGTGCCATTTGGAGTCTGTTTGATACTCCAACGGTTAACCGGGGAACCGTAAAGGCCTCTTTTGTTTGCAGCCCAACACCCCTCCAAAGTGGCCCAAAACCCAGCAAACTCCCCTCCATGCTCTCGGTCGTTCGATCATGATCGTGTGGGCGAAAACCACTCCTCATTTGGACTCTCCTAGCTCCCAGAATCTATAAATTAGCCCCTCCCCCGAAATTCGCGGATGTATCCCCCCTAACCCTAGCAGTCTTCCTCCTCGCGCCGCCGGACATGTCCGCCGGACACGTCGCCCGGCCCAATCAGGGCGTGCAACGTCGCTCCGCCGCCGCACTCCTCCAACCCGCCGCCGCCCCGTCATCGGCCTCCCGCCCTCTCTCTCCCCCGTGCCCGAATGGCCCGCTGGGCCTGCGCTCAGCCCTCGCCGGCCCGAGACGCCGCCGCCGCCGCCCCGCGGGCGCCCGACCCCGCTCCGCCGGGTCCCTTCGCCGCCCGCGCCGTGACGCGCCTCGCCTCCGCGCGACGCCGCCGCCCGTCGCCGGTGGCCTCGCTCCGCCGCGTCCTCGCCCCACTCCTCGCCTCGGCGCCGCCCGCCGACCGCCGCCCCGCGCGCTTCCCCGAACACCGGCCATCGCTCCTCCTCGCTGGAGCCGCCCTGGCCGCGCTCCTCCGGCCCCGCGCTCCGCCGCCACGCGTTGCCCGCGCCAGCTCCGGCCGGGTCCGGCCAGATCCGGTCCGGCTCGGCCTCGCCGGCATCTTCCCCGACCTCCCCGGCCCCGTCCCCGACAACTCCGACCGCCGCCTTCTTCCCCGTCTCCGGCGAAACCCCCAGATCCAGATCTGAATACGAGGTTGACCGCAAAATTTTGCCTAAGTCTCGAAATTATTTACATTATCATGCCATGTTCATCGCATCATATCTCCATGTATACTGCTCCATTTCGTGCGTGTAATATGTCAAATTGTTCGTCTCAACGAGTAATTCATTTCATTCCATTGCATCATGTTCATTTGAGTCAATCTTGATTCCTGAATCATCGTTGCAAGAGTGCTATATGATGTTAATCTACTGAAACTGTTATAACTTGATGATTTGTTATTTTTGTTGCATTTGATGTGTGCATCCTATGAGCTTAGTGTCTACATGTGTTTTGAACTATGCCATGCCATCTTTACAGTGGTGCCATCCTTGTATTTTTGTGAGGCTTGTACTGAGTGCATCGAGCTTGTTAAGTAGGGTACTTGCTGTTGCTATTTTTCTTGTCTGAATCTGTTATTTCGTGATGCTATGTAAACCTGCTGCTACAAGTCATTCTATGCATAATCTGGAGATGTTCACTCAGGATGTTTTTGTTATACATGTCATGCTCTATCCATTCATGGCCCTGGTTGCATTTATAGCCTGCTGTAACATGTTGTAATCTTGCTCCAAACTTGCTAAATAATGTTGCTGTCAGCCTGTTAACATTAAGTTCAATGTTGCCATGTTTGTTGTTAGTGATCCATGCACCCTATGAACTTGCTCTTGCCATTCTTAGCTTCATAATCATGTATTCTTGCTGTTGGTTGCCTTTTCATGCCATGTATTGGCCTGTGGTGAGTGGTTCAAGCTCACCAACATGCCTACTTACTGTTGTTTCTGCCATGTTTGAATGTGTCATATAACTTGCCATGTTCACATGGGTGCCATCATATTTTCTGTGCCTTTTTGGCTCATGGTCAGTTAAGGATTTTTGTTCTATGAAATTAGTAGATTCATGCCATGTCTTTTTTTGACATGATAAGTTCCTGTAACATGTTGTTTGATAGCTCCAAACATTGCAACCTAATGTTATTTCTGCTAATGACTGAAACTGTTATTATTTGCAATCTTGCCATGTCCTTTTGAGCATGTTCTAGTAGTTTTTGGAGATAGCTCAGTGTTCATGTTTTGTCATGCTTTACATGTACTTCATGCCCAAGCCTTTTGTTATTACGTTGAGATGCTGTAGCATGTTGTTTTGGTGCTTGCAATATGCCTAGTTGCTGTTTTGGACAGATTGTTGTCATATCTTGTATAGAGTGTATGTGTTGAACCGTTGCTCCGTTTTGAGTGTGCTCTATATGAAACTTTCTTAGATTTGCATTTAGTTTCATATTATCATGTTGCATCCTTGTTTTGAGGTGTTTGCTTGATATTTGAGTGCCTTTTGCATCAATGCCATGCTTAACTTGTTTTGCTCATATCTTCTAGGTCGTAGCTCTGAATCTAATGAACTTTATATGTAACTTCACTAGAATTTCGCGTAGTTCATCGTGGTGCATCTTAACTTGCTGTTTAAAAACTTGAACATAATGTTTATTCAGTTATGGATCAATTTCTAAACTTGCATATGAGGACCTACCGGAATTGTTATATGTTGTTTCCGGCCTCATTTAACTTTGCTTTGATGTGTTGTTCTTGTATGCATCATCTCTTGCCATGAGTAGCTTCATGTAGCTTTGTCATGCATCATGCTTGTTGTGCATCATGTCTTGTCTATGTGTGGTGTGTTTACTATGTTGTGTGCTTCTTCTCGATAGTTCCCGTTTTCGTTGTGATCGTGAGGATTCGTTCGTCTACGCTTGGTTCGTCTTCGTGGCTTCATCTTCTTCATGGACTCGTTCTTCTTCCTAGAGGGATTTCAGGCAAAATGACCGCTACCCTGGATCTCACTTCTATCATTGCTATGCTAGTTGCTTCGTTCTATCTCTTTGTTGCGCTACCTATCTTTTGCTCTTCAAGCCTCCCCAAATTGCCATGAACCTCTAACCTTTTGCACCCTTCCTAGCAAACCATTGCTTGGCTATGTTACCGCTTTTGCTCAGCCCCTCTTATAGCGTTGCTAGTTGCAGGTGAAGTTGAAGATTGCTCCATGGTGGACAGGATTATGTTGGGATATCACAATATCTCTTATTTAATTAATGCATCTATATACTTGGTAAAGGGTGGAAGGCTCGGCCTTATGCCTGGTGTTTTGTTCCACTCTTGCCGCCCTAGTTTCCATCATACCGGTATTATGTTCCCGGATTTTGCGTTCCTTACACGGTCGGGTGATTTATGGGACCCCCTTGACAGTTCGCTTTGAATAAAACTCCTCCAGCAAGGCCCAACCTTGGTTTTACCATTTGCCTCACCACCACCTACTTTTCCCATGGGAGTAATTAACCCGAGCGTCATCTTTATTTTAGCCCCCCCCCCCCCGGGCCAGTGCTTGTCTAAGTGTTGGTCCGAACCGGGCAGACTGCGGGGCCACCTCGGGGCAACTCAAGGGTTGGTTTTACTCGTAGGCTGACCTATCCGGTGTTGCCCTGAGAACGAGATATGTGCAGCTCCTATCGGGATTGTCGGCGCATCGGGCGGCTTTGTTGGTCTTGTTTTACCATTGTCGAAATGTCTTGTAAACCGGGATTCCGAGACTGATTGGGTCTTCCTGGGAGAAGGAATATCCTTCGTTGATCGCAAGAGCTTACCATGGGCTAAGTTGGGACACCCCTGCAGGGTATTATCTTTTGAAAGCCGTGCCCGTAGTTATGTGGCAGATGGGAATTTGTTAATGTCCGGTTGTAGATAACTTGACACCAGATCCGAATTAAAATGCATCAATCGTGTGTGTAGCCGTGATGGTCTCTTCTCGGCGGAGTCCGGGATGTGAACACGGTTTCTGGGTTATGTTTGACGTAAGTAGGAGTTCAGGATCACTTCTTGATTATTGCTAGCTTCACGACCGTTCCGCTTGCTCTCTTCTCGCTCTTACTTGCATATGTTAGCCACCATATATGCTTAGTCGCTGCTGCAACCTCACCACTTTACCCCTTCCTTTCCCATTAAGCTTTGCTAGTCTTGATACCCATGGTAATGGGATTGCTGAGTCCTCGTGGCTCACAGATTACTACAACAACAGTTGCAGGTACAGGTTTATGCGATGATCATGACGCGAGAGTGATGTTTGCCTGTTTTGGAGTTCTTCTTCTGCTTCTTCTTCGATCAGGGGATAGGTTCCAGGTCGGCAGCCTAGGCTAGCAGGGTGGATTTCGTTTGAGTTTCTATTTGTGGTCCAGCCGTAGTCGGAGGGTGATCTTATGTAAGATGATGTTGTATTCGTGTGGCGTTGTATGCCTTTTGTATGTATTCCCATCTATTATGTAATGTTGATGTAATGATATCCACCTTGCAAAAGCGTATCAATATGCGTTTCTATCCTTGGTGGAACCTTCGAGTCTCTTTAGGATAGTATCGCATATTGGGCGTGACAACGGTGATCAAAAATAAGCACGGATTGGTCATTTTAAAAGTGTTGGGACTTCGGTCTCAATTACCTGTGAGGCTGGAAGTATTCCGGGGTAATCGGCCGTAATGGCGACCAAGGCATTATCGATGCTCAGTTGGTGAAATACCCCATCAATCAGCTCCACCGATATGTCCAGATCCTCTTGGGAGGCTGGATCGAGGAACCGTTCCGGATCCTCAAGTTGTGGAGGCAGGCTGTTTATATCCCTTATGGCCTAGCGTAGTTCCTACGTCGAAATCGCAAGATGAGATACTTGACTATGGGAATATGGATCGGATGGGCAAAAAGAAATGTCCGCTTACCTAGCTTGGAGGATTGTACATACAAAATCCGTCCTGCGGATTGACGCGGAGAAATTCCTCCTCTTCTCCCTTGTACAATGCAGACAAGATCTTCATCAGATCGGCGGCCGATCCCGGCCCTTACGGCCGCAGCGGGTGGCATCATCCTCCCCATTGAAATCCCACATGGGGTGGCCTCTATACTGGAGCGGCTACACCCCCCGCATAATGCATGTGTCCATGACCCCAATCATGGTCAGTCCGGAATGAGCTAGCAACCTAATTCGGCTCATCAGGTAAAGGACGTCCCTGTCATTTTCCTTCTGAGGGCTCCGTGGACGCCAGCTTAGGCGTTTCTTCAAAGGAGCATCATTGAACTCAGGGAGGCTGATCCGAACAGGGTCCGGCAGGGGGACATCTTCTATATAAAACCATTCCGAAGGCCAGTCTTCGGACGCCTTCTTCGGGGTTCCGGATATATATCCGGTCCCAGCGATGCGCCATAATTCGGCTCCACCCACTTGATATATTGAACCCTCTTGAGAACGGGGCACAAGGCAGAACAGCTTCTTCCACAGCGCAAAATGAGCCTCGATGCCCAAAAACAGCTCACAAAGGGCCACGAAGCCTGCAATATGCAAAATGGAGGCAGGCGTAAGGTTGTGCAACTGGAGGCCCTAGAACTCCAGGAGCCCCCGGAGAAACGGATGAATTGGAAATCCGAGCCCTCTTATCAAATAAGGGACAAGTCATACCCGCTCTCCTTTGGAGGGGCTGGGGATACTCTCCGCTTGCTTTCCGCCCTTATAGGTGGCTAGTCCGGCTCAAACCGGAACCATGAAGGCTGGGGGAACAAATCCCTTGGTTTGGAGCGTCACTAACTTGCTGTGCGGGACGGAGTATCTCTCCCAATCTCCAGGCTGAGGGCTGGGCGGGTGAAAGGAGGAGCCGCGTCGACTGTCCATGATGGAACGGATTTCTATCAGATGCGCTCTGATGAATGCTCGCGAATAGAGGTTGGAGTGATTCGGATCTAGATCCTCGTCTCTTTATAGGCAGCTCATTTGCGCAGCTAGGGGGGTAAATGTAAAAATACCCTAGCTTTTAGCATTCGTTCAACACGTGGAAGATGGCCATTATTGGGCGTGGAAGCCAAGGAGCACAATATTTACGATAATCCGGACGCTATTCAAGAGGTACACAGGATTTGGAGAAGAACCCGACTTGCAATGCCGAAGACAATCTACACACCGGACTCATCGCCATTGAAGCCTGGTTCGGGGGCTACTGAGGGAGTCCCGGATTAGGGGGTGTCCGAATAGCCAAACTATCACCTTTGGTCGGACTCCTGGACTATGAAGATACAAAATTGAAGACTTTGTCCCGTGTCCGGATGGGACTTTCCTTGGCATGGAAGGCAAGCTTGGCGATACGGATATGTAGATCTCCTACCATTGTAACCGACTCTGTGTAACCCTAACCCTCTTCGGTGCCTATATAAACCGGAGGGTTTTAGTCCGTAGGACGAACAACAATCATACCATAGGCTAGCTTCTAGGGTTTAGCCTCTCTGATCTCGTGGTAGATCTACTCTTGTACTACCCATATCATCAATATTAATCAAGGAGGAGTAGGGTTTTACCTCCATCGAGAGGGCCCGAACCTGGGTAAAAACATTGTGTCCCTTGTCTCTTGTTACCATCCGCCTAGAGGCACAGTTCGGGACCCCCTACCCGAGATCCGCCGGTTTTGACACCGACAGTTTCACTCCACCTTTTCCCTGTTAGTATCTTACCATGCTCATGATTCTGTCTTTTGACCTGTTTCAGTGGAATAGCTAGATGCTATCTATTTCCTCATGGTAGTAATATAGTTTTGCAATTAATTTCATGCTGCATATGTTATAAATAACCAGTATTGAAGATTTATATGGTTTTCAAGTAGGGAGCCTTGTCTATTAGATTATATTATACAGTCAATGCACTCTCTTTTACTACCTTTTTTTAGAAGATGGTGACCTCGTCCATCATGATGACAACACCTCTATGGCCAATGGAAGTGATCTTGTTGCCCATCCTGATGAGGACAACCATATGGTGAATGAGAAAGGTGATGACAATCAGCTTGCTACCGAACTGACTTCTATACTTCTTAAAAACCCGTAGGGATTAGCCATGAGATGAGATTTTAGAATCTGAATCCAGTAATTCAATCATATATGCTTAATTTAAACCGTAATTTGGTTTCATTGCACTTTTTCACTTTTAGTATCTTACCATGCTCATGATTTTGTCTTTTGACCTGTTTCAGTGTAATAGCTAGATGCTATCTATTTCCTCATGGTAGTAATATAGTTTTGTGATTAATTTCATGTTGCATATGTTATAAATAACCAGTATTGAAGATTTATATGTTTTTCAAGTAGGGAGCCCGGTCTATTAGATTATATTATATAATCAATGCACTCTCACTTACTGCCTTTTTTAGAAGATGGTGACCTCATCCATCATGATGACAACACCTCTATGGCCAATGGAAGTGATCTTGTTGCCCAGCCTGATGAGCACAACGAGACGGTGAATGAGAAAGGCAATGACAATCTGCTTGCTACCAAACTGACTTCTATACTTCTTAAAAACCCGCATGGATTAGCCATGAGATGAGATTTTAGAATCTAAATCCAGCAATTCAATCATATATGCTTAATCTAAACCGTAATTTGGCTTCACTGCACTTTTTCCCTGTTAGTATCTTACCATGCTCATAATTCTGTCTTTTGACCTGTTTCAGTGGAATGGCTAGATGCTATCTATTTCCTCATGGTAGTAATATAGTTTTGCAATTAATTTCATGTTGCATATGTTATAAATAACCAATATTGAAGATTTATATGTTTTTCAAGTAGGGAGCCTTGTCTATTAGATTATATTATATAAACAATGCACTCTCACTTACTGCCTTTTTTTAGAAGATGGTGACCTCGTCCATCATGATGACAACACTTCTATGGCCAATGGAAGTGATCTTGTTGCCCAACCTGATGAGCACAACCAGACGGTGAATGAGGAAGGTGATGATAACAAACCTCTTTAGTTGTTATGGTATTGACTGTAATCTACATTTAACAATGAGATGAAATTTTAGAACCTGAATTCAGTAATTCAATCATACATGCTTAATCTAAATCCTAACTCCAGATCTTGTTGACTGCATCTTTCTGTGTAAATTCTGAATTTAGCAATTTAATCATATATGCTTACTTTTGTGAACATTCATTCTTGATATCCATGAAGTCATGGTTATGGTATGTAATATAATATACCATTGCGGGTACTGCTATGTAATACCATTGTGGGAACTTCTTCTGAATAGAGGTGGCTTAGCTATTGTTTTGGATATGTAGTATCTGCTTAGTTTTGCAACTTCATGCCATATAACTATCTGTAGTTACTTTTCTTGTGTTGAATACCAAAAGAAACTGATAAATTTTTTTACTTGCACATATTTGTTTATGCTTGTGAAAATGTTCCTGACCATTATTCATTTGTTCATCTTACTGTCAACTCTTTAAGCTTGTGAGATCATGTACTGATGCATGGAATCATTGGCTCCTCTTATCACTACCATTTGCTCTTTGATTGCTGCTGCCATCCAGCCACTAACATATTGTCTTGGCTATCTTCCAAGCTTAGTTGCTGCTATAGGTGTGCAATTAGTAGAGGAGCAATCAGAAAGGGGCAAAAACATGGGGAAAGGCATCAACAGGATCAGTCGATCCCGGAGGTCCAAAATGCCACTCATTATTCAAGAGGGAAAGATAAGGCCAGAGTTACCTCTTCTTGCTGCAAAATTTGCAACTGAATGCAACATTGCTGTCAGAAACCATGTGCATGTGCTTCAGTGCTAGAAAGATTACAAGAAAAAGGACAACACTGGGATCTTCCAAGATTTTGTCGGCAAAGTGGGCGTAAGTACATAGTTTAGGCCTTTCCCCTCTTCCATCTATCAATTAACAAATGCAAGTCAAATACAACATGAAACCGACAACCTTCGCCCCATTCTCATTAGTCTTGCACCTTCCACTGTTATCCGTATTGACTATTAGTTGTTAAACACTTTCAGAGAAATAGTGGGATTAGTGATCTAAAACATCTTATATTAGTTTACAGAGGGAGTACAAATTATAGTCCTGCATGCTACATTAGAGCGAGGATTATCACAAAAGTAAACCAGTAATGATTTAGGATAATTATGTTTTGCTAAAGATTTGTTTGCTCTTCAGGGCAGATTACTGTCTTTGCTCATGTAGTCAACTGTTAGCATTTAAATGCGACTGCATTGGGAGAGATGATCACCATAACTTTTGAATTTGTAGATGCTTTTGCACCATATGCTGTTTTTCTTTTCTATTCCGCTATCTTTTGGTAGTAACCCTATCCATTTGTTGGATCTTATGGAAGTTAAGAATTTAAGAAAAGCAACATAAGATAGCACAGCTTTGTTCGCGAACACAACATTTATGTGTGGATAGATAATGCAGATGTCTCTTCTTTTATTCTTATTTGTGTACTTAAACTCTACATCTATATTGTGATTCTTACACATGTTTTCCGTTCTGCGTAGATAAAGTTCCACATGGACACTGGAGCTGCACCAGTTATGAAGGCTTGTACACAAATGATGAAGTCAGCAGTGCGCCAATGGCGATACAGGCTCAAGAAGAAGTATTTTGATCCTTTCCCTCTCAATTTGGTGACGAGAATTTATCCTATCAAATCAATGACTGATGACCAGTGGAATGCCCTAGTGGAAAGCTAGAAGAATCCCCATAAAATGGTACACTTCTTCCTGAAAACCTAACTCTTTTCTTCTGCTCCCTCTGTCCCATAATATAATATGTTATTACAACAGATATGTGAGTATTGGTTATAATAACATCTTATATTATGGGACAGATGGAGTACATGCTAACCTACAAAGTGCCTTACTTGTATTTGATCTTTTGATGCAGGATATTTGTCAAAAGAATAAATCGAACCGTGCTCAAGTTAAGTTCCATCAAACAACTGGTTCACGCACCTATCCTATTGTGACGCCCCCGATTCAATCGTACACTAATCATGCACGCAAACGAGTACGATCAAGATCAGGGACTCACGAGAAGATACCACAACACAACTCTAAAAACATAAATAAGTCATACAAGCATCATATTACAAGCCAGGGGCCTCGAGGGCTCGAATACAAGTGCCCGATCATGGACGAGTCAGCGGAAGCAACAATATCTGAGTACAGACATAAGTTAAACAAGTTGCCATAAGATGGCTAGCACAAACTGGGATACAGATCGAAAGAGGCACAGGCCTCCTGCCTGGGATCCTCCTAACTACTCCTGGTCGTCGTCAGCAGC
The DNA here is from genome assembly GCA_963921465.1 of Triticum timopheevii. Classification (NCBI taxonomy): domain Eukaryota; kingdom Viridiplantae; phylum Streptophyta; class Magnoliopsida; order Poales; family Poaceae; genus Triticum; species Triticum timopheevii. The sequence goes on from OY997262.1 coordinate 364,827,115, forward strand.
CTGCACGTAGTAGTAGGCACCTCCAGTGTAGTAGTCACCATCGACGGTGGCGTCTGGCTCCTGGGCTCCGACGTCTGGTTGCGGCATCCGAGAAGAAGAGGAAAACAGGGGAAAAGAGGGAGCAAAGCAACCGTGAGTACTCATCCAAAGTACTCGCAAGCAAGGAGCTACACTACATATGCATGGGTATATGTGTAAAGGGCCATATCGGTGGACTGAACTGCAGAATGCCAGAATAAGAGGGGGATAGCTAATCCTATCGAAGACTACGCTTCTGGCAGCCTCCGTCTTGCAGCATGTAGAACAGAGTAGATTGAAGTCCTCCAAGTAGCATCGCATAGCATAATCCTACCCAGCGATCCTTCCCTCGTCGCCCTGTGGAAAAGCGATCACCGGGTTGTCTGTGGAACTTGTCTAGGTGTAGTTTATTAAGTATCCAGTTCTAGTTGTCATAAGGTCAAGGTACAACTCCGGGTCGTCCTTTTACCGAGGGACACGGCTATTCGAATAGATAAACTTCCCTACAGGGGTGCACCACATAACCCAACACGCTCGATCCCGTTTGGCCGGACACACTTTCCTGGGTCATGCCCAGCCTCGGAAGATCAACACGTCGCAGCCCCACCTAGGCACAACAGAGAGGTCAGCACGCCGGTCTAAATCCTATGCACGCAGGGGTCTGGGCCCATCGCCCATTGCACACCTGCACGTTGCGAACGCGGCCGGAAGCAGAACTAGCCCCCTTAATACAAGAGCAGGCTTACGTTCCAATCCGGCGCGCGCCGCTCAGTCGCTGACGTCACGAAGGCTCCGGCTGATACCACGATGTCGAGTGCCCATAACTGTTCCCGCGTAGTTGGTTAGTGCGTATAGGCCAGTGGCCAGACTCAGATCAAATACCAAGATCTCGTTAAGAGTGTTATTAAGAAGTAACCGCGGACGCCGACCAGGGCCAGGCCCACCTCTCGCCTAGGTGGTCTCAACCTGCCCTATCGCTCTGCCACAAAGTAACCGTCGGGGGCCGTCGGGAACCCAGGCCCACCTCTACCGGGATGGAGCCACCTGTCCTTCCAGCCCCCACATCGGAATCACTTGCGGGTACTCAATGAGCTGACCCACTTTAGTCATCATCTGCATAGTATATATGTATAGTATATACCCGTGATCACCTCCCGAGTGATCACGGCCCAATAGTATAGAAAGGCAGACAGACAAAAATGTAGGGCCAATGATGATAAACTAGCATCCTATACTAAGCATTTAGGATTGCGGGTAAGGTATCAATGACTGTAGCAACAATGACAGGCTATGCAACAGAATAGGAGTAACCGAACAGTAACATGCTACACTAATCTAATGCAAGCAGTATAGAGAAGAATAGGCGATATCTGGTGATCAAGGGGGGGGGGGGCTTGCCTGGTTGCTCTGGCAAGGAGGGGTCGTCAACACCGTAGTCGAACTGGGGGGTTGTCGGCAGCCTCGGGGTCTACCGGAAAGAAGTAATGGAGGGGGAACACAATAAATAACAGAGCAATCAAAGTATCACAAAACGTAGCATGGTAATACGCGGTGCTAGAGGTGACCTAACGCAGTAGGAGGTGATACCAGTGAAGGGGGGAAACATTCGGAAAAGTATCCCCGGTGTTTCACGTTTTCGGACAGATGAACCGGAGGTGAATGTTGCAGGTTCACTATGCTAGGGACGCATCGCGGACGAACGGGCTGCGTATTCGTATTCGCCTCGTCGTTCTGAGCAACTTTCATGTACAAAGTTTTTTCATCCGAGCTACGATCTAATTTCTATGAATTTTCAAAGTTTTAAAGTTTTTCTGAATTATTATTAATTCGAAAATAAATGTGAAATACTAGGTGCACCCAGCTCTGGGTACACAGAAGTGTACCAGAGGGGCTGACATGTGGGTCCAGGGGGTTAGGTTGACCCAGTCAACATTTGACTGGTCAACATAGGAATAGTATAAGCGGGTCCCGTGTGTCATAGACTTGGGCACTTTTTAATTTAATTTGTTACTTTAATTTATAGGGTCCACATGTCATAGGAACTACACCTAACCATTATTTATCCTAACTAGTACTACTAATCAGCTAACTAAACTAAACAGGGCCGGCCTCATCCAGAGAGTCAGTCGGCCATGCGCGCAGACACACAACACACACACCTAGCTCATGGCCATGGCCATGCCGAACCGTAGTAGTGGTCGGAGCAGAGCAGCATTAGCGAACAGTAAGTAGCCGAGGCTAAGCAGCAGTAAGTAGCAGCAGTGCATAGAGTTAGAGTAGCAGGGCAGCACAGCAGGAAGCAGCAGCGGCAGTAGCCGAGCAGCAACAGAAACGGCACTGCAAGGAGAAGCAGCAGCAGGGCGAGCGCCGGAGCAGTGGGCGGGGCAGGCGCACGTCCAGGGCGCATCGGGCGCACGCACGCTTGGCCGGACGCGGCCAGGGGACGGCTGACGCGCAGCTGGTCGCGGCCAGGGGCATGGCGGGGCGCAAGCTCCATACATGGCGGCCGAATTGCGGGGCGGCTAAACAGCGATGGATCGAGGGGGCGAGCAGGGGGAGCGGGTAGAGGAGCTCACAGTGAGCTCGAGGACGTGGTCGGGGTGGCCGGGGACGGACCGGAGTAGCGGCAAACAACGGCGGACGACGACGATGTACGCGGAGGTGACGATGTCGATGGTGAAGGAAATATGCCCTAGAGGCAATAATAAAGTTATTATTTATTTCCTTATTTCATGATAAATGTTTATTATTCATGCTAGAATTGTATTAACCGGAAACATAATACATGTGTGAATACATAGACAAACATAGTGTCACTAGTATGCCTCTACTTGACTAGCTCGTTTATCAGATATGGTTATGTTTCCTAGCCATGGACAAAAGAGTTGTCATTTGATTAACGGGATCACATCATTAGGAGAATGATGTGATTGACTTGACCCGTTCCGTTAGCTTAGCACTTGATCGTTTAGTATGTTGCTATTGCTTTCTTCATGACTTATACATGTTCCTGTAACTATGAGATTATGCAACTCCCGTTTACCGGAGGAATACTTTGGGTACTACCAAACGTCACAACGTAACTGGGTGATTATAAAGGAGTACTACAGGTGTCTCCGAAGGTACATGTTGAGTTGGCGTATTTCAAGATTAGGTTTTGTCACTCCGATTGTTGGAGAGGTATCTCTGGGCCCTCTCGGTAATGCACATCATTATAAGCCTTGCAAGCAATGTAACCAATGAGTTGGTTACGGGATGATGCATTACAGAACGAGTAAAGAGACTTGCCGGTGACGAGATTGAACTAGGTATTGTATACCGACGATCGAATCTCGGGCAAGTAACATACCGATGACAAAGGGAACAACGTATGTTGTTATGCGGTTTGACCGATAAAGATCTTCGTAGAATATGTAGGAGCCAATATGGGCATCCAGGTCCCGCTATTTGGTTATTGACCGAGAATAGTTCTAGGTCATGTCTACATAGTTCTCGAACCCGTAGGGTCCGCACGCTTAAGGTTTCGATGACAGTTATATTATGAGTTTATGAGTTTTGATGTACCGAAGGAGTTCGGAGTCCCGGATGAGATCGGGGACATGACGAGGAGTCTCGAAATGGTCGAGACGTAAAGATCGATATATTGGACGACTATATTCGGAGTTTGGAAAGGTTCCGAGTGATTCGGGTATTTTTCGGAGTACCGGAGAGTTACGGGAATTCGCCGGGGAGAAGTATTGGGCCTTATTGGGCCCTGCGGGAAAGAGAGAGGGGCTGCCAATGGCAGGCCGCGCGCCCCCCATGGCCTAGTCCGAATTGGACTAGGGGGAGGGGCCGCAACCCCTCCTTCCTTCCCTTCTCTCTTCCCCTTCCTTGTCTCCTACTCCTAATACATGGAAGGACTCCTAGTTGGACTAGGAAAGGGGGAATCCTACTCCCGGTGGGAGTAGGACTCCCCTAGGGCGCGCCATAGAAGAGGGCCGGCCCTCCCCTCCTCCACTCCTTTATATACGGGGGTAGGGGGCACCCCATAGACACACAAGTTGATCTACGGATCGTTCCTTAGCCGTGTGCGGTGCCCCCTTCCACCATATTCCACCTTGGTCATATCGTCGCGGAGTTTAGGCGAAGCCCTGCGCCGGTAGAACATCATCATCGTCACCATGCCGTCGTGCTGACGGAACTCATCTCCGGAGCTCGGCTGGATCGGAGGCCGGAGATCGTCATCGAGCTGAACGTGTGCTGAACTCGGAGGCTCCGTACGTTCGGTGCTTGGATCGGTCGGATCGTGAAGACGTACGACTACATCAACCGCGTTGTGATAACGCTTCCGCTTACGGTCTACGAGGGTACGTGGACATACGCTCTCCCCTCTCGTTGCTATTCCATCACCATGATCTTGCGTGTGCATAGGAATTTTTTTGAAATTACTACGTTACCCAACAGTGGCATCCGAGCCTAGGTTTTATGCGTTGATGTTATATGCACGAGTAGAACACAAGTGAGTTGTGGGCGATACAAGTCATACTGCTTACCAGCATGTCATACTTTGGTTCGGCGGTATTGTGAGATGAAGCGGCCCGGACCGACATTACGCGTACGCTTACGCGAGACTGGTTTCATTGTTACGAGCACTCGTGCTTAAAGGTGGCTGGCGGGTGTCTGTCTCTCTCACTTTAGCTGAATCGAGTGTGGCTACGCCCGGTCCTTGCGAAGGTTAAAACAGCACTAACTTGACGAACTATCGTTGTGGTTTTTGATGCGTAGGTAAGAACGGTTCTTGCTAAGCCCGTAGCAGCCACGTAAAATTTGCAACAACAAAGTAGAGGACGTCTAACTTGTTTTTGCAGGGCATGTTGTGATGTGATATGGTCAAGACATGATGCTATATTTTATTGTATGAGATGATCATGTTTTGTGACCGAAGTTATCGGCAACTGGCAGGAGCCATATGGTTGTCGCTTTATTGTATGAAATGCAAACGCCCTGTAATTGCTTTACTTTATCACTAAGCGGTAGCGATAGTCGTAGAAGCAATAGATGGCGTAAAGGACAACGATGCTACGATGGAGATCAAGGTGTCGCGCCGGTGACGATGGTGATCACGACGGTGCTTCGGAGATGGAGATCACAAGCACAAGATGATGATGGCCATATCATATCACTTATATTGATTGCATGTGATGTTTATCCTTTATGCATCTTATCTTGCTTTGATTGACGGTAGCATTTTAAGATGATCTCTCACTAAAATTATCAAGTAGTGTTCTCCCTGAGTATGCACCATTGCCAAAGTTCGTCGTGCCGAGACACCACGTGATGATCGGATGTGATAAGCTCTACGTCCATCTACAACGGGTGCAAGCCAGTTTTGCACACGCGGAATACTCAGGTTAAACTTGACGAGCCTAGCATATGTAGATATGGCCTCGGAACACGGAGACCGAAAGGTCGAGCGTGAATCATATAGTAGATATGATCAACATAGTGATGTTCACCATTGAAAACTACTCCATCTCACGTGATGATCGGTTATGGTTTAGTTGATTTGGATCACGTGATCACTTAGATGACTAGAGAGATGTCTGTCTAAGTGGGAGTTCTTAAGTAATATGATTAATTGAACTTAAATTTATCATGAACTTAGTCCTGGTAGTATTTTGCAAATTATGTTGTAGATCAATAGCTTGCGTTGTTGCTTTCATATGTTTATTTTGATATGTTCCTAGAGAAAATTGTGTTGAAAGATGTTAGTAGCAATGATGCGGATTGGATCCGTGATCTGAGGTTTATCCTCATTGCTGCACAGAAGAATTATGTCCTTAATGCACCGCTAGGTGACAAACCTATTGCAGGAGCAGATGTAGACGTTATGAACGTTTGGCTATCTCAAAAGGATGACTACTTGATAGTTTAGTGCACCATGCTTAAATGGCTTAGAATCGGGACTTCAAAGACGTTTTGAACGTCATGGACCATATGAGATGTTCCAGGAGTTGAAGTTAATATTTCCAGCAAATACCCGAGTTGAGAGATATGAAGTCTCCAACAAGTTCTAAAGCTAAAAGATGGAGGAGGATCGCTGAACTAGTGAGCATGTGCTCAGATTGTCTGGGTACTTCAATCACTTGAATCAAGTGGGAGTTAATCTTCCAGATAAGATAGTGATTGACAGAATTCTCTAGTTACCATCACTAAGTTACTAGAACTTCGTGATGAACTATAGTATGCAAGGGATGACGAAAACGATTCCCGAGCTCTTCGTGATGTTGAAATCGATGAAGGTAGAAATCAAGAAAAGACCATCAAGTGTTGATGATTGACAAAACCACTAGTTTCAAGAGAAGGGCAAAGGGAAAGAAAGGGAACTTCAAGTGGAAAGACAAGCAAGTTGTCACTCCTGCGAAGAAGCCCAAAGCTGGACCATAGCCTGAAACTGAGTGTTTACACTGCAAAGGAAATGGTCACTGGAAGCGGAAATGCCCTGAATATTTGGTGGATAAGAAGGATGGCAAAGTGAACAAGGGTATATTTGATATACAAATTATTGATGTGTACCTTACTCGTGTTTATAGTAGCCCCTAAGTATTTGATACTTGTTCGGTTGCTAAGATTAGTAACTCGAAACAGGAGTTACAGAATAAACAGAGACTAGTTGAAGGGGAAGTGACGATGAGTGTTGGAAGTAGTTCCAAGATTGATATGATCATCATCGCACACTCCCTATACTTTTTGGATTAGTGTTAAACCTACATAAATGTTATTTGGCGTTTGCGTTGAGCATGAATATGATTTGATCATGTTTATTGCAATACGTTTATTCATTTAAAATCAGAGAATAATTGTTATTCTGTTTACATGAATAAAACCTTCAAATGGTCATACACCCAGTGAAAATAGTTTGTTGGATCTCGATCGTAGTGATACACATATTCATAATATTGATGCCAAAAGATACAAAGTTAATAATGATAGTGCAACTTATTTGTGGCACTGACGTTTGGGTCATATCGGTGTAAAGCGCATGAAGAAACTCCATAATGATGGATTTTTGGAATCACTTGGTTATGAATCATTTGATGCTTGCAAACCGTGCCTTTTGGGCAAGATGACTAAAACTCCGTTTCTTCGGAACAATGGAACGAGCTACCGACTTATTGGAAATAATACATACTGATGTATGCAGACCAATGAGTATGAAGGCTCGTGGCAAGTATCGTTATTTTCTGACCTTCACAAGATGATTTGAGCAGATATGGGTATATCTACTTGATGAAACATAAGTCTGAAATAGTTGAAAGGTTCAAAGAATTTTAGAGTGAAGTGGAAAATCATCGTAACAAGAAAATAAAGTTTCTGCGATCTGATCGCGGAGAGGAATATTTGAGTTACAAGTTTGGTCTTCAATTAAAACAATGTGGAATAGTTTCACAGCTCACGCCACCTGGAACACCACAAATGTTATGGTGTGTCCGAACGTCGTAACCGCACTTTATTGGATATGGTGCGATCTATGATGTCTCTTACTGATTTACCAATATTGTTTTGGGGTTATGCATTAGAGACAACTGCATTCACATTAAAAGGGCACCATCTAAATCCGTTGAGACGACAACATATAAACTGTGGTTTAGCAAGAAACCCAAGTTGTTGTTTCTTAAAGTTTGGGGCTGCGATGCTTATGTGAAAAAGTTTCATCCTGATAAGCTCGAACCCAAATCGGAGAAGTGCGTCTTCATAGAATACCCAAAGGAAATAGTTGGGTACACCTTCTATCACAGATCCGAAGGCAAGATATTCGTTGCTAAAAATGGATCCTTTCTAGAGAAGGAGTTTCTCTCGAAAGAAGTGAGTGGGAGGAAAGTAGAACTTGATGAGGTAACTGTACTTGTTCCCTTATTGGAAAGTAGTTCATCACAGAAATCAGTTCCTGTGACAAATACACCAATTAGTGAGGAAGCTAATGATATTGATCATGAAACTTCAGATCAAGTTACTACAGAACCTCGTAGGTCTTCCAGAGTAAGGTCCGCACCAGAGTGGTGTAGTAATCATGTTCTGGAAGTCATGTTACTAGACCATGATGAACCTACGAACTATGAGGAAGCGATGATGAGCCCAGATTCCGCGAAATGGCTCGAGGCCATAAAATCTGAGATATGATCCATGTATGAGAACAAAGTATGGACTTTGATTAACTTGCTCGATGATCAGCAAGCCATGTTAAATAAATGGATCTTCAAGAGGAAGACGGACGTTGATAGTAGTGTTACTATCTACCAAGCTCGACTTGTTGCGAAAGGTTTTCAACAAGTTCAAGGTGTTGAATACGATGAGATTTTCTCACTCGTATCGATGCTTAAGTCTGTCTGAATCATGTTAGCAATTGCCACATTTTATGAAATCTGGCAAATGGATTTCAAAACTGCATTCCTTAATGGATTTATTAAAGAAGAGTTGTATATGATGCAACCAGAAGGTTTTGTCAATCCTAAAGGTGCTAACAAAATGTGCAAGCTCCAGCGATCCATCTATGGACTAGTGCAAGCATCTAGGAGTTGGAATATATGCTTTGATAAGTTGATCAAAGCATATAGTTTTATATGGACTTACGATGAAGCCTGTATTTACAATAAAGTGAGTGGGAGCACTACAGCCTTTCTGATTAGTATATGTGAGTGACATATTGTTGATCAGAAATGATGTAGAATTTTTCTGCAAAGCATAAAGGAGTGTTTTAAAGGAGTTCTTTAAAAAGAAAAGACCTCAGTAAAAGCTACTTACATATTGAGCATCAAGATCTATTGAGATAGATCAAGACGCTTGATAAGATTTTCAATGAGTACATACCTTGGCAAGATTTTGAAATAGTTCAAAATGGAACAGTCAAAGAAAGAGTTCTTGCCTGTGTTGCAAAGGTATGAAATTGAGTGAGACTCAAATCCCGACCACAGCAGAAAATAGAAAGAGAATGAAAAGTCATTCCCTATGCCTCAGTCATAGGTTCTATAAAGCGTGCTATGCAATGTACCAGACCTATTGTATACCTTGCTCTGAATTTGGCAAGGGAGTACAATAGTGATCTAGGAGTAGATCACTGGACATTGGTCAAGAATATCCTTAGTAAGGACTAAGGAGATGTTTCTCGATTATGGAGGTGATAAAAGAGTTTGTTGTAAAAGTTACATCAGTGCAAACTTTTACACTAATCCAGATGAATCTAAGTCTCAACCTGGATACATATTGAAAGTGGGAGCAATTAGCTAGAGTAGCTCCGTGCAGAGCATTGTGGACATAAAATATTTGCAAAATACATACGGCTCTGAATGTGACAGACCCGTTGACTAAGCTTCTCTCACGAGCAAAACATGATCACACCTTAGTACTCTTTGGGTGTTAATCACATAGCGATGTGAACTAGATTATTGACTCTAGTAAACCCTTTGGATGTTGGTCACATGACGATGTGAACTATGGGTGTTAATCATATACAGATATGAATATTGTTGTTAAATCACATGGCGATGTGAACTAGATTATTGACTCTAGTGCAAGTGGGAGACTGAAGGAAATATGCCCTAGAGGCAATAATAAAGTTATTATTTATTTCCTTATTTCATGATAAATGTTTATTATTCATGCTAGAATTGTATTAACCGGAAACATAATACATGTGTGAATACATAGACAAACATAGTGTCACTAGTATGCCTCTACTTGACTAGCTCGTTTATCAGAGATGGTTATGTTTCCTAGCCATGGACAAAAGAGTTGTCATTTGATTAACGGGATCACATCATTAGGAGAATGATGTGATTGACTTGACCCATTCCGTTAGCTTAGCACTTGATCGTTTAGTATGTTGCTATTGCTTTCTTCATGACTTATACATGTTCCTGTAACTATGAGATTATGCAACTCCCGTTTACCGGAGGAACACTTTGGGTACTACCAAACGTCACAACGTAACTGGGTGATTATAAAGGAGTACTACAGGTGTATCCGAAGGTACATGTTGAGTTGGCGTATTTCGAGATTAGGTTTTGTCACTCCGATTGTCGGAGAGGTATCTCTGGGCCCTCTCGGTAATGCACATCATTATAAGCCTTGCAAGCAATGTAACCAATGAGTTGGTTACAGGATGATGCATTAAAGAACGAGTAAATAGACTTGCCGGTGACGAGATTGAACAAGGTATTGGATACCGACGATCGAATCTCCGGCAAGTAACATACCGATGACAAAGGGAACAACGTATGTTGTTATGCGGTTTGACCGATAAAGATCTTCGTAGAATATGTAGGAGCCAATATGGGCATCCAGGTCCCGCTATTTGGTTATTGACCGAGAATAGTTCTAGGTCATGTCTACATAGTTCTCGAACCCGTAGAGTCCGCACGCTTAAGGTTTCGATGACAGTTATATTATGAGTTTATGAGTTTTGATGTACCGAAGGAGTTCGGAGTCCCGGATGAGATCGGGGACATGATGAGGAGTCTCGAAATGGTCGAGACGTAAAGATCGATATATTGGACGACTATATTCGGAGTTCGGAAAGGTTCCGAGTGACTCGGGTATTTTTCGGAGTACCGGAGAGTTACGGGAATTCGCCGGGGAGAAGTATTGCGCCTTATTGGGCCCTGTGGGAAAGAGAGAGGGGCTGCCAATGGCAGGCCGCGCGCCCCCCCATGGCCTAGTCCGAATTGGACTAGGGGGAGGGGCCGCAACCCCTCCTTCCTTCCCTTCTCTCTTCCCCTTCCTTGTCTCCTACTCCTAATACATGGAAGGACTCCTAGTTGGACTAGGAAAGGGGGAATCCTACTCCTTGTGGGAGTAGGACTCCCCTAGGGCGCGCCATAGAAGAGGGCCGGCCCTCCCCTCTTCCACTCCTTTATATACGGGGGTAGGGGGCACCCCATAGACACACAAGTTGATCTACGGATCGTTCCTTAGCCGTGTGCGGTGCCCCCTTCCACCATATTCCACCTCGGTCATATCGTCGCGGAGTTTAGGCGAAGCCCTGCGCCGGTAGAACATCATCATCGTCACCACGCCGTCGTGCTGACGGAACTCATCTCTGGAGCTCGGCTGGATCGGAGGCCGGAGATCGTCATCGAGCTGAACGTGTGCTGAACTCGGAGGCTCCGTACGTTCGATGCTTGGATCGGTCGGATCGTGAAGACGTACGACTACATCAACCGCGTTGTGATAACGCTTACGCTTACGGTCTACGAGGGTACGTGGACATACACTCTCCCCTCTCGTTGCTATGCCATCACCATGATCTTGCGTGTGCGTAGGAAATTTTTTGAAATTACTACGTTACCCAACAGTGGCATCCGAGCCTAGGTTTTATGCACGAGTAGAACACAAGTGAGTTGTGGGCGATACAAGTCATACTGCTTACCAGCATGTCATACTTTGGTTCGGCGGTATTGTGAGATGAAGCGGCCCGGACCGACATTACGCGTACGCTTACGCGAGACTGGTTTCACTGTTACGAGCACTCGTGCTTAAAGGTGGCTGGCGGGTGTCTGTCTCTCTCACTTTAGCTGAATCGAGTGTGGCTACGCCCGGTCCTTGCGAAGGTTAAAACAGCACTAACTTGACGAACTATCGTTGTGGTTTTTGATGCGTAGGTAAGAACGGTTCTTGCTAAGCCCATAGCAGCCACGTAAAATTTGCAACAACAAAGTAGAGGACGTCTAACTTGTTTTTGTAGGGCATGTTGTGATGTGATATGGTCAAGACATGATGCTATATTTTATTGTATGAGATGATCATGTTTTGTGACCGAAGTTATCGGCAACTGGCAGGAGCCATATGGTTGTCGCTTTATTGTATGAAATGCAAACGCCCTGTAATTGCTTTACTTTATCACTAAGCAGTAGCGATAGTCGTAGAAGCAATAGATGGCGTAAAGGACAACGATGCTACGATGGAGATCAAGGTGTCGCGCCGGTGACGATGGTGATCACGACGGTGCTTCGGAGATGGAGATCACAAGCACAAGATGATGATGGCCATATCATATCACTTATATTGATTGCATGTGATGTTTATCCTTTATGCATCTTATCTTGCTTTGATTGACGGTAGCATTTTAAGATGATCTCTCACTAAAATTATCAAGTAGTGTTCTCCCTGAGTATGCACCATTGCCAAAGTTTGTCGTGCCGAGACACCACGTGATGATCGGATGTGATAAGCTCTACGTCCATCTACAACGGGTGCAAGCCAGTTTTGCACACGCGGAATACTCAGGTTAAACTTGACGAGCCTAGCATATGTAGATATGGCCTCGGAACACGGAGACCGAAAGGTCGAGCGTGAATCATATAGTAGATATGATCAACATAGTGATGTTCACCATTGAAAACTACTCCATCTCACGTGATGATCGGTTATGGTTTAGTTGATTTGGATCACGTGATCACTTAGATGACTAGAGAGATGTCTGTCTAAGTGGGAGTTCTTAAGTAATATGATTAATTGAACTTAAATTTATCATGAACTTAGTCCTGGTAGTATTTTGCAAATTATGTTGTAGATCAATAGCTTGCGTTGTTGCTTTCATATGTTTATTTTGATATGTTCCTAGAGAAAATTGTGTTGAAAGATGTTAGTAGCAATGATGCGGATTGGATCCGTGATCTGAGGTTTATCCTCATTGCTGCACAGAAGAATTATGTCCTTAATGCACCGCTAGGTGACAAACCTATTGCAGGAGCAGATGCAGACGTTATGAACGTTTGGCTATCTCAAAAGGATGACTACTTGATAGTTTAGTGCACCATGCTTAAATGGCTTAGAATCGGGACTTCAAAGACGTTTTGAACATCATGGACCATATGAGATGTTCCAGGAGTTGAAGTTAATATTTCCAGCAAATACCCGAGTTGAGAGATATGAAGTCTCCAACAAGTTCTAAAGCTAAAAGATGGAGGAGGATCGCTGAACTAGTGAGCATGTGCTCAGATTGTCTGGGTACTTCAATCACTTGAATCAAGTGGGAGTTAATCTTCCAGATAAGATAGTGATTGACAGAATTCTCTAGTCACCATCACTAAGTTACTAGAACTTCGTGATGAACTATAGTATGCAAGGGATGACGAAAACGATTCCCGAGCTCTTCGTGATGTTGAAATCGATGAAGGTAGAAATCAAGAAAAGACCATCAAGTGTTGATGATTGACAAAACCACTAGTTTCAAGAGAAGGGCAAAGGGAAAGAAAGGGAACTTCAAGTGGAAAGACAAGAAAGTTGTCACTCCTGCGAAGAAGCCCAAAGCTGGACTATAGCCTGAAACTGAGTGTTTACACTGCAAAGGAAATGGTCACTGGAAGCGGAAATGCCCTGAATATTTGGTGGATAAGAAGGATGGCAAAGTGAACAAGGGTATATTTGATATACAAATTATTGATGTGTACCTTACTCGTGTTTATAGTAGCCCCTAAGTATTTGATACTTGTTCGGTTGCTAAGATTAGTAACTCGAAACAGGAGTTACAGAATAAACAGAGACTAGTTGAAGGGGAAGTGACGATGAGTGTTGGAAGTAGTTCCAAGATTGATATGATCATCATCGCACACTCCCTATACTTTTTGGATTAGTGTTAAACCTACATAAATGTTATTTGGCGTTTGCGTTGAGCATGAATATGATTTGATCATGTTTATTGCAATACGTTTATTCATTTAAAATCAGAGAATAATTGTTATTCTGTTTACATGAATAAAACCTTCAAATGGTCATACACCCAGTGAAAATAGTTTGTTGGATCTCGATCGTAGTGATACACATATTCATAATATTGATGCCAAAAGATACAAAGTTAATAATGATAGTGCAACTTATTTGTGGCACTGACGTTTGGGTCATATCGGTGTAAAGCGCATGAAGAAACTCCATAATGATGTATTTTTGGAATCACTTGGTTATGAATCATTTGATGCTTGCGAACCGTGCCTTTTGGGCAAGATGACTAAAACTCCGTTTCTTCGGAACAATGGAACGAGCTACCGACTTATTGGAAATAATACATACTGATATATGCAGACCAATGAGTATGAAGGCTCGTGGCAAGTATCGTTATTTTCTGACCTTCACAAGATGATTTGAGCAGATATGGGTATATCTACTTGATGAAACATAAGTCTGAAATAGTTGAAAGGTTCAAAGAATTTTAGAGTGAAGTGGAAAATCATTGTAACAAGAAAATAAAGTTTCTGCGATCTGATCGCGGAGAGGAATATTTGAGTTACAAGTTTGGTCTTCAATTAAAACAATGTGGAATAGTTTCACAGCTCACGTCACCTGGAACACCACAAACGTTATGGTGTGTCCGAACGTCGTAACCGCACTTTATTGGATATGGTGCGATCTATGATGTCTCTTACTGATTTACCAATATTGTTTTGGGGTTATGCATTAGAGACAACTGCATTCACATTAAAAGGGCACCATCTAAATCCGTTGAGACGACAACATATAAACTGTGGTTTAGCAAGAAACCCAAGTTGTTGTTTCTTAAAGTTTGGAGCTGCGATGCTTATGTGAAAAAGTTTCATCCTGATAAGCTCGAACCCAAATCGGAGAAGTGCGTCTTCATAGAATACCCAAAGGAAATAGTTGGGTACACCTTCTATCACAGATCCGAAGGCAAGATATTCGTTGCTAAAAATGGATCCTTTCTAGAGAAGGAGTTTCTCTCGAAAGAAGTGAGTGGGAGGAAAGTAGAACTTGATGAGGTAACTGTACTTGTTCCCTTATTGGAAAGTAGTTCATCACAGAAATCAGTTCCTGTGACAAATACACCAATTAGTGAGGAAGCTAATGATATTGATCATGAAACTTCAGATCAAGTTACTACAGAACCTCGTAGGTCTTCCAGAGTAAGGTCCGCACCAGAGTGGTGTAGTAATCATGTTCTGGAAGTCATGTTACTAGACCATGATGAACCTACGAACTATGAGGAAGCGATGATGAGCCCAGATTCCGCGAAATGGCTCGAGGCCATAAAATCTGAGATATGATCCATGTATGAGAACAAAGTATGGACTTTGATTGACTTGCTCGATGATCAGCAAGCCATGTTAAATAAATGGATCTTCAAGAGGAAGACGGACGTTGATAGTAGTGTTACTATCTACCAAGCTCGACTTGTTGCGAAAGGTTTTCAACAAGTTCAAGGTGTTGAATACGATGAGATTTTCTCACTCGTATCGATGCTTAAGTCTGTCTGAATCATGTTAGCAATTGCCACATTTTATGAAATCTGGCAAATGGATTTCAAAACTGCATTCCTTAATGGATTTATTAAAGAAGAGTTGTATATGATGCAACCAGAAGGTTTTGTCAATCCTAAAGGTGCTAACAAAATGTGCAAGCTCCAGCGATCCATCTATGGACTGGTGCAAGCATCTAGGAGTTGGAGTATATGCTTTGATAAGTTGATCAAAGCATATAGTTTTATATGGACTTACGATGAAGCCTGTATTTACAATAAAGTGAGTGGGAGCACTACAGCCTTTCTGATTAGTATATGTGAGTGACATATTGTTGATCAGAAATGATGTAGAATTTTTCTGCAAAGCATAAAGGAGTGTTTTAAAGGAGTTCTTTAAAAAGAAAAGACCTCAGTAAAAGCTACTTACATATTGAGCATCAAGATCTATTGAGATAGATCAAGACGCTTGATAAGATTTTCAATGAGTACATACCTTGGCAAGATTTTGAAATAGTTCAAAATGGAACAGTCAAAGAAAGAGTTCTTGCCTGTGTTGCAAAGGTATGAAATTGAGTGAGACTCAAATCCCGACCACAGCAGAAAATAGAAAGAGAATGAAAAGTCATTCCCTATGCCTCAGTCATAGGTTCTATAAAGCGTGCTATGCAATGTACCAGACCTATTGTATACCTTGCTCTGAATTTGGCAAGGGAGTACAATAGTGATCTAGGAGTAGATCACTGGACATTGGTCAAGAATATCCTTAGTAAGGACTAAGGAGATGTTTCTCGATTATGGAGGTGATAAAAGAGTTTGTTGTAAAAGTTACATCAGTGCAAACTTTTACACTAATCCAGATGACTCTAAGTCTCAACCTGGATACATATTGAAAGTGGGAGCAATTAGCTAGAGTAGCTCCGTGCAGAGCATTGTGGACATAAAATATTTGCAAAATACATACGGCTCTGAATGTGACAGACCCGTTGACTAAGCTTCTCTCACGAGAAAAACATGATCACACCTTAGTACTCTTTGGGTGTTAATCACATAGCGATGTGAACTAGATTATTGACTCTAGTAAACCCTTTGGATGTTGGTCACATGACGATGTGAACTATGGGTGTTAATCATATACAGATATGAATATTGTTGTTAAATCACATGGCGATGTGAACTAGATTATTGACTCTAGTGCAAGTGGGAGACTGAAGGAAATATGCCCTAGAGGCAATAATAAAGTTATTATTTATTTCCTTATTTCATGATAAATGTTTATTATTCATGCTAGAATTGTATTAACCGGAAACATAATACATGTGTGAATACATAGACAAACATAGTGTCACTAGTATGCCTCTACTTGACTAGCTCGTTTATCAGAGATGGTTATGTTTCCTAGCCATGGACAAAAGAGTTGTCATTTGATTAACGGGATCACATCATTAGGAGAATGATGTGATTGACTTGACCCATTCCGTTAGCTTAGCACTTGATCGTTTAGTATGTTGCTATTGCTTTCTTCATGACTTATACATGTTCCTGTAACTATGAGATTATGCAACTCCCGTTTACCGGAGGAACACTTTGGGTACTACCAAACGTCACAACGTAACTGGGTGATTATAAAGGAGTACTACAGGTGTATCCGAAGGTACATGTTGAGTTGGCGTATTTCGAGATTAGGTTTTGTCACTCCGATTGTCGGAGAGGTATCTCTGGGCCCTCTCGGTAATGCACATCATTATAAGCCTTGCAAGCAATGTAACCAATGAGTTGGTTACAGGATGATGCATTAAAGAACGAGTAAATAGACTTGCCGGTGACGAGATTGAACAAGGTATTGGATACCGACGATCGAATCTCCGGCAAGTAACATACCGATGACAAAGGGAACAACGTATGTTGTTATGCGGTTTGACCGATAAAGATCTTCGTAGAATATGTAGGAGCCAATATGGGCATCCAGGTCCCGCTATTTGGTTATTGACCGAGAATAGTTCTAGGTCATGTCTACATAGTTCTCGAACCCGTAGAGTCCGCACGCTTAAGGTTTCGATGACAGTTATATTATGAGTTTATGAGTTTTGATGTACCGAAGGAGTTCGGAGTCCCGGATGAGATCGGGGACATGATGAGGAGTCTCGAAATGGTCGAGATGTAAAGATCGATGTATTGGACGACTATATTTGGAGTTCGGAAAGGTTCCGAGTGATTCGGGTATTTTTCGGAGTACCGGAGAGTTACGGGAATTCGCCGGGGAGAAGTATTGGGCCTTATTGGGCCCTGCGGGAAAGAGAGAGGGGCTGCCAATGGCAGGCCACGCGCCCCCCCATGGCCTAGTCCGAATTGGACTAGGGGGAGGCGCCGCAACCCCTCCTTCCTTCCCTTCTCTCTTCCCCTTCCTTGTCTCCTACTCCTAATACATGGAAGGACTCCTAGTTGGACTAGGAAAGGGGGAATCCTACTCCCGGTGGGAGTAGGACTCCCCTAGGGCGCGCCATAGAAGAGGGCCGGCCCTCCCCTCCTCCACTCCTTTATATACGGGGGTAGGGGGCACCCCATAGACACACAAGTTGATCTACGGATCGTTCCTTAGCCGTGTGCGGTGCCCCCTTCCACCATATTCCACCTCGGTCATATCGTCGCGGAGTTTAGGCGAAGCCCTGCGCCGGTAGAACATCATCATCGTCACCACGCCGTCGTGCTGACGGAACTCATCTCCGGAGCTCAGCTGGATCGGAGGCCGAAGATCATCATCGAGCTGAACGTGTGCTGAACTCGGAGGCTCCGTACGTTCGGTGCTTGGATCGGTCGGATCGTGAAGACGTACGACTACATCAACCGCGTTGTGATAACGCTTCCGCTTACGGTCTACGAGGGTACGTGGACATACACTCTCCCCTCTCGTTGCTATGCCATCACCATGATCTTGCGTGTGCGTAGGAAATTTTTTGAAATTACTACGTTACCCAACAGATGGCGAATGTACGGGACGTCCCAGCTCCAGTTGTTGCTCGGGGAAGACGAAGTCGAGGTGGCGGTTCCTCCTGGACGGATCAACAAGCGCCGGAGAGCACGTTGTCCGCGGCAACGGCGACGAGGTGTACAGTCACCACGCGAGGTTCCGGGCTCGATTCCGAGCCGAGGAGGAGGCAATTCGATGGGGAAAGTGAGGGGATCGGTCGAGAGCTGGCTAGGGTTTTCAGGGGATGCTCTTATAGGCCGAGGGGAGTCGACGTGGTGGCCATCCGGCCATGGCACCGTGGGATGGCCGCCACGCCATGGCCTCTGCCTTCTCTTCTATACATGAGAAGAGGAAAGGCCTGTGGTGGGCTGGGCCGTGCATTATAGCACTGGGCCTCTAGTGCACAGTGTGCACTTAGACTCTGTTCCTTCTTCTAATTTTTTGTTTTGTATTTTCTCCACCGTTTTGTATTTTAATTTAATCCAAATAAGTTTTGTTGAATACAAAACTTGTCACATAAATAGTAGGCAATGTTTTGAGCTAGCACACACGATTTCAAGTGGTTTGTAAATACATAAACATTCATTTATTTTGAAATCTCTAATTTATTTGTTGTTGGACCACTTATTAATTTCCTAGGGATTTATCTGTAAGTCAAGTGAAGTTGGTACCATCATGGCAATAATCAAGGGAATTTATAAAATAGCGTGAACATTTTAGTTTTATTTTTTGAAAACTTTTGTTGGTTGCCATTTTTTTGAATTCAAATTTGTATCAGTTTCAAACTAACGTGCGATTAGCAACAGTAATCGAGGTGACGTGGCATCATTAGTAGAGGTTCACTATGGCTTAATTAGCCGGGCGTCACAATTCTCGTCCACTACAAGAAATCTTGTCCCAAGATTTAAGAGGGGAAGTGAGGGGAAAGATGTGATTACGAAATTCTATCGAGTCTTCTCGGTCTTAGTTGCTCTTCTCGAAGAGGTCGATCCACTACGTTGATGTCTTCATTTCCCTGCTTCAAGTCACCATGATCAAGTCGTCATCCTTTCCTCGGGATCTCCAACGTCCTACGAACGCGGCCAAGGGGAAAAACTCCGGAAGAATGCATCTCCACAAAGTTGGGCATCTGACAGTGAACTCAATGGGAAATACACATGGTACCCCACGAGTTGTATTCAGTGAATTCGTTGAGTGCAACATATGATGGTACCAAAGTTTCAAACGGGTAGGCAACCATTCGATGACTAGACAGGAGATGAAATGAGGGTTTGAACAACAAGAATAACATGGTGTTTGATTCCAGGATAAATAATGGTATAGCATTTAGCTCGTGAATCACATACGAAGCCAGGTGCAAAGGATACATTAGAATCCGGGTTGTAAAGAAGAGTCAGGTTTCGATCCAGTGGACTTGTGGGTTATGGGCCCACCATGTGGGTTGAAAGTAGGAAGGGTGGTGACATCCTGCACAGCCGCGACAGGGAGGCATGTCAGTGAAT
The DNA here is from genome assembly GCA_963921465.1 of Triticum timopheevii. Taxonomy (NCBI): domain Eukaryota; kingdom Viridiplantae; phylum Streptophyta; class Magnoliopsida; order Poales; family Poaceae; genus Triticum; species Triticum timopheevii. The sequence continues at coordinate 364,846,829 of OY997262.1, forward strand.
AGCTTGTCAGCTATGCTGGCAACAATGTCGGTACCAAGGACGAGGGACGAAGAGAACCATTTTCCTGCTTGTTAAACGAGGCGGACCAATAGGCAAAGTTCTCGCCCATAAGTGGTTACCGGAATATCATCAACAATAGCAATAGGGTCTTACTGACCGAGTTGTACACCAAGGTGTTTACATAAGCAGGGAGATATTACTGCTTATGTCATATAGATCACAGAAAGGTTAAACAAAACAATGGAGGAAATTATCAGATTAAACAAAACAATGGAAGGGAAAATGTGTTTAAACACATATTTCAGGGGTATATCCTTCCCAAGGACAAGCAGAGCCTGATATTTGTGACAAGATATAATGTAGAAAACCATTTAGGTAAGGGGAGAGAAACTTCATGACATTACCCATACATCGGTGTTTGGATAATTGAGTAAGAAACATTTAGCATTGGGCTTTAAATCTTCTTGTTGAAAATCAGAGTACCACATACATGCTTTGAGATAGCATTGACATGGTCTTCAAGCAAAGGTCGGACTTTGCATACACAAAGGATTCATCGGGAACAACTTATAAAATAAGTCTTACGATTTCCTCATGAAAGAATCGCTAAGCTTGCTAAAAAGGAAACTATAACAATAGGTCCTCCGGCCAGGTGTGCTAGGCATGACATCATGTTACCAGGTCATATAAAGATGTTATAACTCCTGGAAATATGTTCCAACCATCATATCTGACCGAGATTTAGATCTAATTGGTGATAGGATACCTCAGACTCAGGATGTCCGAGAAGAAAAGGTGTAACACAAATCGACGAAATGACATTGCAAGATTATCGGGAAATGAACTATGGGAGCGGGTTCCTAAAACAATAGTTCATCATTAAACCAAGGAGGGGATGATGAGGTGGCTGATGAGCTTAGCGACAATTCATTGAGAATTCCAAACGGATGGATTTCCACAATAATGTGAACCAGAAGATGACACTTGTCAATTCAAATGATATAATGTTTTATGCTCGAGGAAAACATACACCATCAATCATTAGTTGAAAGGTGTGCCCGAAATATGACCTTAGGCAGCAAGATCAATGTTAGAGTGACGATTCAATAACCAATAGTCTAAGAATGAACTGTCGATCGTTATCTTCAAAGCAATAGGGTTGCTAGAAGTACAGAACTCAAGTAGCATCGTTAGCATATTGGTATCCTAGTTAAAAACAACACGGGGACCAAGGAAGAATGGTGATGGTGAGAGGTATCATCATACCGAGAATTTCTAAGAGGTGGAGAAATCCCCACAACATTCTCGACAGAAAAGACAGTAATACTTCAAAGCAGAACACAACACTAGCTGGAGAGCAAGTTATATTCATAATGTGGACATGTTCGCGATGAAAGGAAGTCAAGGGTGTTGTCGATGATAATAAAAATCATCGAGGGCAAGGAGGGTATTTCTCATCATGAACACAGTTGACATCTCGGAAGAAGTCAAAGTGTTGAAGGTGATCCGACACATTTGTTGAGAGATTTCATGAAGATGTAATCGATCGGCGATGGCATCAAGTCAAAGGACTGATGCAACAAAAGATTATTGGAGCCACAGATACGACACAAACTCGAAATCAAGCTCACTGTTTTTAAGGCAAAGTTATATGAGGAGGAAGATCGACGTAAGGTTAGCTCAATGTCGAAAATTGTGCTCTGGAAAGGACCAGGTAGCATAGTTAAAATTTAGCACAATAATGATATAGCCGATCAGGCTAGGGATGACTTGAAGGATTTTTAAACTCGTAAGCAACAAAGATTACTTAGAGTTATCGAACCAGAATACGGAATCGGTTCACTTATCGGTGTTCTTGAGTGACTAACAACTCAGAACTCATGAAAAAAAATTGGAATCAGTGAGAAATAATAGCTGATGAAGACTTATAAGATGCAACACAGTTCTTAGATATTCTCGAGATACCAGAGGGTAATACTCGACGGTAGATCAAGGTAGAGGTTGGATAAGCGTATTGCTCTGCAGAAGGTAAGTACTCCAACTTGTCCGAGAAAAGGATCAAAGATGATCAATCATGGTCGAAACCACGGTTGCAAAGGACCAACATAGATACAAGATGAACTTGTAACCAGGGGACCATTATTAATACAAGAAGCTTCCATGATAAGTTCCACATCGGGTCCATGGGCATGAACACAAAGTTCAAGGTCGACTCCCACTTCTCCAAAGCACAACCTTACAGTCACTTCTCGTTTCAAATAATGGCATTAGTGTTGAAAGTTTTACCTGGTGAAATACCAGATGAGTATGGCGCGTGAAATCTTTCGGGCTCACATAGATTAGGTAAGGCATTGTTTCAACCTGTCGGGACATCTTACGAACATATACCACAAACTTTTTGGAGTAATTAACACAAGCTCAAAGGTAGAGCATGGTTGACAAAAGGAGAGGATACAATTTACCAAAGGCATTATGTATCAGGGGAGAATTCACAAGGTGATTAAATATGAGGGAACTATCGGATAATAATCCAACAAAGGATCTGGTGGTCCACAAGGGATCTGACGTGAGTATCAATGTTCAACCAGAAGAAGTAATGCAAGGGCTTCAGATTATAGAAATATATGGATAACTTCGATGCTTAAATACAAAGGAATTATTATTTCCAAATCAAGGAATCAGAAGCATAGGCTCTGATCAAAAGATAAATAAGTTGATTAGTCATAGATCGACAATCAATCAAGGTTTGATTTGCTGAACCAACTCATGTCCGGAGTGGCATCTGAGGCTGGAAGAACAAATTCTAGGGTCTGACTGAGGATTGCGAGCATTCACAACATATTGAATCAACAGACTCAAATGATAATGACAAAGGATGCCAATAAGATTACCAGACTTATGGGATTAATCATAATGAAAGCAAGCACGAAATTTCAGAGCAATAGGTTGCTGAGGATTTCCGGTAGATCGAATGGTATTTTGAAGACTTTGTGAAGCATACGGACAACTGGCGATGAGCGGATATTCGGTAAGTGCGAGGAATTATCCGTAGGGGTATTCATGTGGCAAAGAACTGCAAGGCAGTGACACAAACGGTTCTTGGAACAATATAGAGAATTTCAAGGTATCTTATAGTAACAAGATCAATGGGGAGTGATTATACGAATGGCAAGTGTATGTAGTTATCCATAGGGATTTATCAGTGGCAGGGAATTGCAAAAGCAACAGGCACAAAGTCTCGAGAGAATATCGGAGAGTATCTTCCAAATCTTCTGGTGCAGTTGGCGATCATCTTGACTGAAGGGGCTCTCCGGGAGAAAGTGTTTTCGAGAACCTAAAGTTAGATTTTAGTAAAATTCATTTAACCCGAATAGAAGAGAGATCAGAGTCCCATAGTATAGACGAGGAATAAAAAGATCCTAATATAGGCGACGTAGGCCCATGGGCCGCACAGCCATGTTAGTAAAAGTTTTTCAATCACTAGACTCAACTTCGGCCAAGGAGTTGGAAAGGGGATTCCTACAGGCGGTCGGCTCTGATACCAACTTGTGACGCCCCCGATTCAATCGTACACTAATCATGCACGCAAACGTGTACGATCAAGATCAGGGACTCACGGGAAGATATCACAACACAACTCTAAAAACAAAAATAAGTCATACAAGCATCATATTACAAGCCAGGGGCCTCGAGGGCTCGAATACAAGTGCTCGATCATGGACGAGTCAGTGGAAGCAACAATATCTGAGTATAGACATAAGTTAAACAAGTTGACATAAGATGGCTAGCACAAACTAGGATACAGATCGAAAGAGGCGCAGGCCTCCTGCCTGGGAACCTCCTAACTACTCCTCGTCGTCGTCAGCAGCCTGCACGTAGTAGTAGGCACCTCCAGTGTAGTAGTCGCCGTCAACGGTGGCGTCTGGCTCCTGGGCTCCAACGTATGGTTGCGGCATCCGAGAAGAAGAGGGAAACGGGGGAAAAGAGGGAGCAAAGCAAACGTGAGTACTCATCCAAGGTACTCGCAAACAAGGAGCTACACTACATATGCATGGGTATATGTGTAAAGGGCCATATCGGGGGACTGAACTGCAGAATGCCAGAATAAGAGGGGGATAGCTAATCCTGTCGAAGACTACGCTTCTGGCAGCCTCCGTCTTGCAGCATGTAGAACAGAGTAGATTGAAGTCCTCCAAGTAGCATCGCATAGCATAATCCTACCCGGCGATCCTCCCCTCGTCGCCCTGTGGAAAAGCGATCACCTGGTTGTCTGTGGAACTTGTCTGGGTGTATTTTATTAAGTATCCTGTTCTAGTTGTCATAAGGTCAAGGTACAACTCTGGGTCGTCCTTTTACCGAGGGACACGGCTATTCGAATAGATAAACTTCCCTGCAGGGGTGCACCACATAACCCAACACGCTCGATCCTCTTTGGCCGGACACACTTTCCTGGGTCATGCCCGGCCTCGGAAGATCAACATGTCGCAGCCCCACCTAGGCACAACAGAGAGGTCAGCACGCCGGTCTAAATCCTATGCGCGCAGGGGTCTGGGCCCATCGCCCATTGCAAACCTACACGTTGCAAACGCGGCCGGAAGCAGAACTAGTCCCCTTAATACAAGAGCAGGCTTACGTTCCAATCCGGCGCGCGCCGCTCAGTCGCTGTCGTCACGAAGGCTTCGGCTGATACCACGACGTCGAGTGCCCATAACTGTTCCCACGTAGTTGGTTAGTGCGTATAGGCCAGTGGCCAGACTCAGATCAAATACCAAGATCTTGTTAAGCGTGTTATTAAGAAGTAACCGCGGACTCCGACCAGGGCCAGGCCCACCTCTCGCCTAAGTGGTCTCAACCTGCCCTGTCGCTCCGCCACAAAGTAACAGTCGGGGGCCGTCGGGAACTCAGGCCCACCTCTACCGAGATGGAGCCACCTGTCCTTCCAGCCCCCACATCGGAATCACTTGCGGGTACTCAACGAGCTGACCCGACTTTAGTCATCATCTGCATAGTATATATGTATAGTATATACCTGTGATCACCTCCCGAGTGATCACGACCCAATAGTATAGCAAGGCAGACAAACAAAAATGTAGGGCCAATGATGATAAACTAGCATCCTATACTAAGCATTTAGGATTGCGGGTAAGGTATCAATGACTGTAGCAACAATGATAGGCTATGCAACAGAGTAGGAGTAACCGAACGGTAATATGCTACACTACTCTAATGCAAGCAGTATAGAGAAGAATAGGCGATATCTGGTGATCAAGGGGGGGGGGGGGCTTGCCTGGTTGCTCTGGCAAGGAGGGTCGTCAACACCGTAGTCGAACTGGGGGGTCGTCGGCAGCCTCGGGGTCTACCGGAAAGAAGTAACGGAGGGGGAACACAATAAATAACAGAGCAATCAAAGTATCACAAAGCGTAGCATGGTAATATGCGGTGCTAGAGGTGACCTAACGCAGTAGAAGGTGATACCAGTGAAGGGGGGAAACATTCGGAAAAGTATCCCCGGTGTTTCACGTTTTCGGACAGATGAATCGGAGGTGAATGTTGTAGGTTCACTATGCTAGGGACGCATTGCGGACAAACGGGCTGCGTATTCGGATTCACCTCGTCGTTCTGAGCAACTTTCATGTACAAAGTTTTTTCATCCGAGCTACGATCTAATTTCTATGAATTTTCAAAGTTTTAAAGTTTTTCTGAATTATTATTAATTCGAAATGAAATACTAGGTGCACCCTGCTCTGGGTACACAGAAGTGTACCAGAGGGGCTGACATGTGGGTCCAGGGGGTTGGGTTGACCCAGTCAACATTTGACTGGTCAACATAGGAATAGTATAAGTGGGTCCTGTGTGTCATAGACTTGGGCACTTTTTAATTTAATTTGTTACTTTAATTTACAGGGTCCACATGTCATAGGAACTACACCTAACCATTATTTATCCTAACTAGTACTCCCTCCGTTCGGAATTACTTGTCGCAGAAATGGATGTATCTAGACGTATTTTAGTTCTAGATACATTCATTTTCGAGACAACTAATTCCGAACGGAGGGAGTACTACTAATCAGCTAACTAAACTAAACAGGGCCGGCCTCATCCAGAGAGTCAGCCGGCCATGCGCGCACACACACAGCACACACACAACACACACACCTAGCTCATGGCCATGGCCATGCCCAGCCGTAGTAGTGGTCGGAGCAGAGCAGCATCAGCGAACAGTAAGTAGCCGAGGCTAAGCAGAAGTAAGTAGCAGCAGCGCATAGAGTTAGAGTAGCAGGGCAGCACAGCAGGAAGCAGCAGCAGCAGATGCCGAGCAGCAACAGCAACGGCACTGCAAGGAGAAGCAGCAGCAGGGCGAGCGCCGGAGCAGTGGGCGGCGCAGGCGCACGTCCAGGGCGCAGCGGGCGCACGCACGCGTGGCCGGACGCGGCCAGGGGACGGCTGACGCGCAGCTGGTCGCGGCCAGGGGCGTGGCGGGGCGCAAGCTCCATACATGGCGGCCGAATTGCGGGGCGGCTAAACGGCGACGGATCGAGGGGGCGAGCAGGGGGAGCGGGCAGAGGAGCTCACAGTGAGCTCGAGGACGTGGTCGGGGTGGCCGGGGACGGACCGGAGTAGCGGCAAACAACGGCGGACGACGACGATGTACGCGGAGGTGACGATGTCAATGGCGAATGTACGGGACGTCCCAGCTCCAGTTGTTGCTCGGGGAAGACGAAGTCGAGGTGGCGGTTCCTCCTGGACGGATCCACAAGCGCCGGAGAGCACGTTGTCCGCGGCAACGGCGACGAGGTGTACAGTCACCACGCCAGGTTCCAGGCTCGATTCCGAGCCGAGGAGGAGGCGATTCGATGGGGAAAGTGAGGGGATCGGTCGAAAGCTGGCTAGGGTTTTCAGGGGATGCTCTTATAGGCCGAGGGGAGTCGACGTGGTGGCCATCCGGCCATGGCACCGTGGAATGGCCGCCACGCCATGGCCTCTGCCTTCTCTTCTGTACAGGAGAAGAGGAAAGGCCTGTGGTGGGCTGGGCCGTGCACTATAGCACTGGGCCTCTAGTGCACAGTGTGCACTTAGACTCTGTTCCTTCTTCTAATTTTTTGTTTTGTATTTTCTCCACCGTTTTGTATTTTAATTTAATCCAAATAAGTTTTGTTGAATACAAAACTTGTCACATAAATAGTAGGCAATGTTTTGAGCTAGCACACACGATTTCAAGTGGTTTGTAAATACATAAACATTCATTTATTTTGAAATGGCTAATTTATTTGTTGTTGGACCACTTATTAATTTCCTAGGGATTTATCTGTAAGTCAAGTGAAGTTGGTACCATCATGGCAATAATCAAGGGAATTTATAAAATAGCGTGAACATTTTAGTTTTATTTTTTGAAAACTTTTGTTGGTTGCCATTTTTTTTTTGAATTCAAATCTGTATCAGTTTCAAACTAACGTGTGATTAGCAACAGTAATCGAGGTGACGTGGCATCATTAGTAGAGGTTCACTGTGGCTTAATTAGCCGGGCGTCACACCTATGCATTGTGATAATTTGGTAAGTCAGACCTATGGTTGTAGATTCTCCACCTGTCAAATTTTGCTTCTACATAGTTATTGTATATATTGTTTCCTTGGCTTCAGCCAATAAATGCTTTATCTAATCAATGGTATCTTATCCTGAACAAATGGATAAAGTAAAGTTCACTTTTGTATTGTATATGTTCTTTCTTCATGGTCACTGAATCTGAAGTGGCGGTAAATATAAAATTAAGCTTGTTGCATGTATTTTGTTTTCAGGGAGAAAAATACAAAGATGAAGAACCCAATGTATTGGATTTGTTCAAGGAGTGCCACTACAGCAACAAGAAGAAAGGGTACACAGACACCGTACAATCTGCAATTGTAAGTCAGGGTTTGAAGTGTGCTAACCATACCAGAATGCTTACCTTTTTTCAAGAGATCCAGTAGAACAATAGTCAGGGTTTGAAGTGTGCTAACCATACCAGATTTAAACATAATCTGTACTCCTATATAGTATACCAGTATCAAGTTATATAGACCATTGGATCTTTGTAATCGAATGGCTCAAATTCAGTTGCTGTAAATAGAGGACTACTGGGCCATGTATAGACCATTGGGTAAGTGTATTCTAACAACCCAACACGTAGGGATTGCTTTAAATTTGCAGGGATAGTATACCAGTATCAAAGAATTCTAATGAATCTGGCCTATGCAAAAATAAGAACTCTGCTGCCGTGTTTCTATCGATTTGAATTACCTTTCTTTTACCCCCGTTGCTTGTTATTTTTACGACATGCAAATCTTGGTATCCTTTTTTGAAACCTTTTACTATGCTAAAGAACACCCCAATATGCATGCATGATTCTCTTTATTATTACTGGTGCTTGAGAGCCCGAAGGCTGCTTTGCTACTTTTTTTGTAAAAAAAGACCCTCGGCCTCTCCATTTTTCCACTTCCACTTATGAATTCGTTTTACAAATATAATGGCCCAACTTTTCCATTGTTCTCACCAATAATATTTTATGCAAATATCTAAATGATCAGATAGACTAATCATTTTATGCATGTATGTGTATGGACTTTACTTAAAAAGAAGTTAATAAATACTAACAACCTGATTATGTAGTGATTAAAAATGCCTTTAATCCCTCTCAACATACAACATTTGGAAACAATCCTTAATCTACACATGCATGGCACGTACCTTTTACTAGATAGTTTTAGTTGTCAGATTATAAGTACTCACTTACCAGGTTTGAACATAACTAATTGCCAGAAATACAAAGTACCTATTTACTAAAAGGTTTACCATCGTTAGTTGCCAGATTAGGTATACTTAGTTGCCAAGTTGAATAATGCTTAGTTTGTCTCTTCCAAGTGCTTGTTCCCACATTAAGTAATCCCCAGATTACAAGTTGTTAATAGGAAGTGTGCCTGTTGAAAAAAGCACTCTACACAACACATGTTGCAACAGAGCATGGTAGGACAACAATGCAGGCATTCACTGTAGCAGCATTGTAGAATACCCTTTGGGGTCAGCAACTCGGAAGTGTAGGCGCAACAATGCAAACAATAAATTCATGTGCAGTTATACTTCAGCGACAAGAAAAATATGTTTGGCTATTCTCCTCTTCGTGTGACGTAGCATGCAGGCCTGTGCGAGCCACCGCACGGTAAAACAGCGGTGCATAGTGCTTATATTAGATTTTTTTCCCCCATTTGTTTTTATGTCTTGTGGTAAAGCTGTCTCATAACCTCATAACCATGTTTGCTTGTTGCTTGCATTGCTAGACTCAAATGGAAGAGAAGGTCTCTCAACCTACCAAAGATGGACAACAACCTATCTCCGCGACTAAGGTTGTATCTGACATGCGCACTCAGCACACCAAGAAGCCTAAGTTTCTTCAGCATGTGGGGATCCAGCATGTGCGTGAGAGAACTAGTGGCACCAACCTTGAAGCGCAACTGGCAGCGGAGAAGAAAGGTAGTGCAGAGCTTCGGGAGATTGTCAACACCTTGACTAAGAAGGTAGAGGAATCAAAAGAAGCAAGGGCCAGACAAGAAGAGGAGTACAGGAAAAAACAGGCTGAGATGGACGCTAAACTTGACCTTTTGCTAAGCCAGAGATGATCGAGGTCATCTACAGGGTAAGGCGTCATCGTTGAAACACAATATTGTTGTAAGGGGATGGTAATATGTGATATTTTGCTAGTGCCATTCTTTTGTTGGAATCTATCTGGCAATGCTTTTGCTGCTGCAAACTGCATGCATTCTGTTCATGGACATGAATGCGTGCATTTTTCCATAGGTAGTTTGTGGCACTGGAGTGATTGTAATTTCATATTTATGTTGGATCAGAACATGTGTCTCTAGTGTTGAAACTTTAATTTATATGTATTGTGATCTATTGTTGGATCAGAACCTATATTGATGTTGATACTAGATAATAGTGGGATGGTTTAGAAGCAATATTTAACTGTTTTGAGCTTTGTTGATGATGGACTAGTACTGGGCTGAAATTAGTGGCCAAACTGGGCTGAAGTCGTACTGAAATAAGCAGACCTAAATTTGTGTACTATGTTTAAAATAATGGGCTCAATTAGTTTTTTAGAAAGATGGGCTCAATTAGCTGAAGCTTTGGGTTGGGTGATGCACTACAGGTGGGCTGAAATTAACTAGCAAATAAAGATCGAAGTAATTAGGCCCAACAATTGCGTACTAGTTGAAAAAACATAATGGGCCGACTAAGATGAAGCTGCTAATGGGCTGGATGGAAGGAAACATGTAATGGGCTAAACCTTTAGAAATGGGCTAACAAACTGGACTGAAAGAAATAAGTTAACAAACTGGATTGGGCTGAAAGTAGGAAGCCAAAGGTATAATTGGGCCGGTCACTACATGGGCCTTGTAGGCTGTCATGTCCATGCACATGCCTCGTCATGAAATTCTATGACGGGTTGAGTCTGTCACAGAAGCTCGGGCAGGGCCCAGGCCCGACACGAACTGGATGGGCTCAGCGCTGATCCATGACGGGCAAGGACCATCATGGGTTAGCATCATTTGTGAAGATTTCAGTCTTCCGTCATGAAGACTAATCTATGATAGGGAATACATGATGGTTTTCAAAAACGTCATCGATGGGCCTTTGTGATAGTTTTGCAGCGATCTGTGAAGGTTTTGGGTCATCATGGATCAACAACATTCTTGTAGTGTGATGATGCTCCAGATCATCAGAACTCCTCATGCTCATTTGAGTCCTCATGCTCCTCTGACTCCTCTAGTGCAGCTGCCTAATGCTCCGCCTCTGAGTGTAACCACCTGCAATGCTGCGAGATCCAATTCTCTTCATCCTTGACCCGCTTCTCAGAGCCACTAGTGATATCCTGACCAAGGGCCCTCATCATGTTCTTATGGCGAGTGCGAGCAGCCTTCCACTACTGTAGGATGCTGCTAACGCGACACCAATCAAAGACCCTTTGACAAAGTTGTGTGTGATGCATTACTCGCAAACGGTGGTGTAAGAAAACCGTCAAAAATGAGATGAATTGTTTGTGATGGCGCATACATCAAACACGATTCAAATCAGAGCTGCGTGTGCGATGCGTGGCATACAGTTAATCCATACAAACTGTTTGCGATGATCAAGAACAACAGAAAACGGTCAGCCAGATGAGGGTATATGGGATACACGGCATATAGTTCACTAGGATGAACCGTGTGCGACTAGGAAACACAATAGAAACGGTCAGCTAGATCAAGGTGCGAGCGATGGACGGCATACAATTCACTTGGATGAACTGTTTGCGATGATCCAAGACAACGGAAATAGTTCAACTGAACAAGATGTGTGTGATTCGCGACAAACAGCTCCGTAATCCGAACTATGTGTGAAGACAAATAATAACATAGACGATTGTTGCTAATAAGCCGTGTGATTTGCTCTGTCTACAGAAGAACAACATATATATAACTGAAATAAACATCCTATTACATAAGTGACTATACAGATCATTCGCACACACCTCAATAAACAATTGCGCACATTCTAAACTAGGAGAAACGATCGTCTAGTCATCTACTTCTTGTGACGCTCCTGCCACTGCTCCGTGGCTCGATCCCTCATCTAGGGTAGGACGAAGACACTTCCTCATGTCAACGATCCATCTGTACATCTTGTAGCTTGTGTACGCATCCTTGGCCACGTACTTGACGTGTTCTTCATCTAGTCTCTGATGCCAGGCACTGTGCCAGGCGTTCTCTTCCTTCTTGCTCTCATCATTCATCTTCATGTAGTGGCGATCGATAATGGCCGAGGCGAGGTCAACCAGGGAGTTCTATTAAAATAAATAATGCCAAAGATACAAACCCAAAGGTGCTCAATGGGAAAAGAATTAAACACTATATCTCATGTACGCCTATTAATGTTGAAAGCAATATTACTCAAACCATGACACCGGAGGTGAAGAAAATATTCCTAGAGGCAATAATAAAGTTATTATTTATTTCCTTATATCATGATATATGTTTATTATTCATGCTAGAATTGTATTAACCGGAAACTTAGTACATGTGTGAATACATAGACTAAACATAGTGTCTCTAGTATGCCTCTACTAGACTAGCTCGTTAACCAAAGATGGTTATGTTTCCTACCCATAGACATGTGTTGTCATTTGATGTACGGGATCACATCATTAGGAGAATGGTGTGATGGACAAGACCCATCCGTTATCTTAGCATTATGATCGTTACAGTTTCATTGCTACTGCTTTCTTCATGACTTATACATGTTCCTCAGACTATGAGATTATGCAACTCCTGAATACCGGAGGAACACCTTGTGTTCTATCAAACGTCAAAACGTAAATGGGTGATTATAAAGATGCTCTACAGGTGCCTCCGAAGGTGTTTGTTGGGTTGGCATAGATCGAGATTAGGATTTGTCACTCCATGTATCGGAGAGGTATCTCTGGGCCCTCTTGTTAATGATCATCACTATAAGCCTTGCAAGCAATGTGACTAATGAGTTAGTTGTAGGATGAAGCATTACAGAACTAGTAAAGAGACTTGCTGGTAATGACATTGAACTAGGTATGATGATACCGACGATCGAATCTCGGGCAAGTAACATACCAATGACAAAGGGAACAACATATGTTGTTATGCGGTTTGACCGATAAAGATCTTCGCAGAATATGTAGGAGCCAATATGAGCATCCAGGTTCCGCTATTGGTTATTGAACGGAGATGTGTCTCGGTCATGTCTACATAGTTCTCGAACCCGTAGGGTCCGCATGCTTAACGTTCGATGACAATTTGTATTATGAGTTATGTGTTTTGATGACCAAAGTTTGTTCAGAGTCCCGGATGAGATCACGGACGTGACGAGGAGTCTCGAAATGGTCAAGAAATAGAGATTTATATATTGGAAAGGTAAATTCGGACACCGGAAGTGTTCCGGAAAAGTTTTGAATAAAACCAGAGTGCCGGAGGGGTTACCGGAACCCCCTCGGGGAAGTAATGGGCCACATGGGCCTTGGTGGAGAGAGAGAGGGGCGGCCAGGGCAGGCCGCGTGCCCCCTCCCACTTGGGTCCAAATTGGACTAGGGAAGGGGGGGCGCCCCCCTTTCTTTCTCCCTCTTCCTCTCCTTCCTTCCCCCCTCTCCCTCTTGATGGAATCCTACTAGGACTAGTAGTCCTAGTAGGACTCCCCTCTTGGGGTGCGCCTACAGGGGCCGGCCGGCCTCCCTCTTTCTCCTTTATATACGGGGGCAGGGGCACCCTAGAACACACAAGTTTCTCTCCCAACCGTGTGCGATGCCCCCTCCACAATTACACACCTCGATCATACCATCATAGTGCTTAGGCGAAGCCCTGCGTCGGTAGCATCATCACCACCATCACCACGCCGTCGTGCTGACGAAACACACCCTCGTCCTCAACTAGATCAAGAGCACGAGGGACGTCATCGAGCTGAACGTGTGCTGAACGCGGAGGTGCCGTACGTTCGGTACTTGGATCGGTTGGATCGTGAAGACGTTCGACTACATCAACCGTGTTATTGAAACGCTTCCATTTTTGGTCTATGAGGGTACGTGGACACACTCTCCCCTCTCGTTGCTATGCATCACCTAGATAGATCTTGCATGATCGTAGGAAATTTTTCGAAATTAGTGCGCTCCCCAACAGTGGTATCAGAGTCAGGTTTATGCGTAGATGTTTTACGCACGAGTAGAACACAAAGAGTTGTGGGCGATAATACTCATACTGCTTACCACCAACGTCTTACTTTGATTCGGCGGTATTGTTGGATGAAGCGGCCCGGACCGACATTACATGACCACATTCATGAGACTAGTTCTACCGACGTGCTTTTGCACATAGGTGGCTGGCGGGTGTCTATTTCTCCAACTTTAGTTGAATCGAGTTTGACTACAGCTGGTCCTTGTTGAAGGTTAAAATAGCACACTTGACAAAAAATCCTTGTGGTTTTGATGCGTAGGTAAGAACGGTTCTTGCTAGAAGCCCGTAGCAGCCACGTAAAATTTGCAACAACAAAGCAGATGTGACACTCCGATAGTTAAACTACACTAAACCCCTGTTAATGGTGCCAGGTCATCATGATTAAAATTTTCTAAACCTCACTCGTTTCAAACTTGGTTCAAATACAAATTCAAATAACAAGTCAAATTATAGTTTCATAAAACAGTGAATTAAAAATGTTCAAAAGGTTACAAATATTCACTAACTATTTAACAAATAGTATTCAACATTTAATAAAATATTTAGTTGCCCTAAAACAATTAAAACAGTGACCAAAACAGCCCCATTAATCCATTTTTCATTTATGCAAAATCCAAATGAATTCAAATGGTCACCAAACCTTTTTGTGGCAATTCTAAATAATGCCTAGTATTTGATCTGTCAAGTTCTTCTTTTACAAAATGTTGTTGGGGAACGCAGTAATTTCAAGTATTTCCTACGATCACGCAAGATCTATCTCTAGGTGATGCATAGCAACGAGACGGGAGAGTGTTGTCTACGTACCCTCATAGACGAAAAGCGGAAGCATTATGACAACGCGGTTGATGTAGTCGTACGTCTTCACAATCCGACCGATCAAGTACCAAATGCACAGCACCTCCGCGATCTGCACACGTTCAGCTCAGTGACGTCCCTCGAACTCTAGATCCAGCTGAGGCCGAGGGAGAGTTCCATCAACACGACGGCGTAGTGACGGTTATGATGAAGTTACCGGTGCAGGGCTTCGCCTAAGCACTACGATGATATGACCGAGGTGTAAAACTGTGGAGTGGGGCACCACACACGGCTAAGAGATTGTCTGTTGTGCCTTTGGGGTGCCCCCTGCCCCCATATATAAAGGAGGGGAGGAGGAGGCCGGCCAACAAGGGGCGCGCCAAGGAGAGGGGAGTCCTACTAGGAATCCAGTCCTAGTAGGATTCAGCCCCACCCTTATTTCCTTTCTACCGGAGGGGGAAAAGGGGAAGGAGAGGGAGTAGGAGAAGGATAGGGGGGCTGGCGCCCCCTCACCAAGTCCAATTCGGCCTCATGCCCAAAGGGTGGCGCACCAGCCCCTTGTGGGCTGGTGTGCCTCCCTCTTATGGCCCATAAGGCCCATAACTTCTCCCGGGGGGTTCCGGTAACCTCCCGGTACTCCGGAAAAAAATGCCCGAACCACTCGGAACCATTTTGATGCCCAAATGCAACCTTCCAATATATGAAGCTTTATGTCTCAACCATTTTGAGACTCCTCGTCACGTCCATGATCTCATCCGGGACTCCGAACAAACTTTGGTACATCATATGACATAAACTCACAATACCAATCATCACCGAACGTTAAGCGTGCGGACCCTACGAGTTCGAGAACTATGTAGAAATGACCGAGACACGTCTCCGGTCAATAACCAATAGCGGAACCTAGATGCTCATATTGGTTCCTACATATTCTATGAAGATTTTTATCGGTCAAATGATACGTCTCCGTCGTATCTACTTTTCCAAACACTTTTGCCCTTGTTTTGGACTCTAACTTGTATGATTTGAATGGAACTAACCCGAACTGACGCTGTTTTCAGCAGAACTGCCATGGTGTTGTTTTTTGTGCAGAAAATAAAAATTCTCGGAATGTCCTGAAACTCCACGGAAGACATTAGAAAAAATAAAGACAAATCCTCGCAAAAGATGAAGACCAGGGGGCCCACACCCTGCTCACGAGGGTGGGGGGCGCCCCCCCTCGGGGCGCGCCCCCCTACCTCGTGGGCCCCCTGGTGGCCCTCCGACGCCAACTCCAACTCCATATATTGGCTTTCGGGGAGAAAAAAATCAGAGAGAAGAAACCATCGCATTTTACGATACGGAGCCGCCGCCAAGCCCTAATATCTCTCGGGAGGGCTGATCTGGAGTCCGCTCGGGGCTCCGGAGAGGGGGTTTCGTCGCCGTCGTCATCATCAACCATCCTCCATCACCAATTTCATGATGCTCCCCGCCATGCGTGAGTAATTGCATCGTAGGCTTGCTGGACGGTGATGGGTTGGATGAGATTTATCATGTAATCGAGTTAGTTTTGTTAGGGTTTGATCCCTAGTATCCATTATGTTCTGAGATTAATGTTGCTATGACTTTGCTATGCTTAATGCTTGTCACTAGGGCCCGAGTGCCATAATTTCATATCTGAACCTATTATGTTTTCGTGAATATATGTGTGTTCTTGATCCTAGCTTGCAAGTCTATAGTCACCTACTATGTGTTATGATCCGGCAACCCTGAAGTGACAATAATCGGGACCACTCCCGGTGATGACCATAGTTTGAGGAGTTCATGTATTCACTATGTGCTAATGCTTTGTTCCGGTTCTCTATTAAAAGGAGGCCTTAATATCCCTTAGTTTCCAATAGGACCCCGCTGCCACGGGAGGGTAGGACAAAAGATGTCATGCAAGTTCTTTTCCATAAGCACGTATGACTATATACGAAATACATGCCTAAATTACATTGATGAACTGGAGCTAGTTCTGTGTCACCCTATGTTATGATTGTTACATGACGAACCGCATCCGGCATAATTATCCATCGCTAATCCGGTGCCTACGAGTTTTCCATATACTGGTTCTCGCTTATTTACTTTTCCGTCGTTACTGTTACAATCTCTACAAAATACCAAAAACATTACTTTTGCTGTCTTTACTTTTGTTACCGTTACCACCACTATCATATTACTTTGCTACTAAACACTCTGCTGCAGATACTAAGTTTCCAGGTGTGGTTGAATTGACAACTCAGCTGCTAATACTTGAGAATATTCTTTGGCTCCCCTTGTGTCGAATCAATAAATTTGGGTTGAATACTGTACCATCGAAAACTATTGCGATCCCCTATACTTGTGGGTTATCATCAAACCGCATAACAACATACGTTGTTCCCTTTGTCATCGGTATGTTACTTGCCCGAGATTTGATCGTCGGTATCATTATACCTAGTTAAATCTCGTTACTGGCAAGTCTCTTTACTCGTTCCGTAATAATTCATCCCCCAACTAACTCATTAGTTACAATGCTTGCAAGGCTTATAATGATGAGTATTACCGAGAGGGCCCACAGATACCTCTCCGAAACATGGAGTGACAAATCCTAATCTCGATATATGCCAACCCAACAAACACCTTCAGAGACACCTGTAGAGCACCTTTATAATCACCCTTTTATGTTGTGATGTTTGGTTGCACACAAAGTGTTCCTCCGGTATTCGGGAGTTGCATAATCTCATAGTATGAGGAACTTGTATAAGTCATGAAGAAAGTAGTAGCACTGAAACTGACACGATCATAATGCTAAGCTAATGGATGGGTCATGTCCATCACATCATTCTCCTAATGATGTGACCCCGTTCATCAAATGACAACACATGTCTATGGTTAGGAAACATAACCATCTTTGATTAACAAGCTAGTAAAGTAGAGGCATACTAGGGACTACAAGTTTTTGTCTATGTATTCACACATGTACTAAGTTTCCGGTTAATACAATTCTAGCATGCATAATAAACATTTATCATGAATTTAAGGAAATAAATAATAACTTTATTATTGCCTCTAGGGCATATTTCCTTCAGTCTCCCACTTGCACTAGAGTCAATAATCTAGTTCACATCACGATGTGATTTAACACCAATATTCACATCTGTATGAGATTAACACCCATAGTTCACATCGTCATGTGACCAACACCCAAAGGGTTTACTAGAGTCTATAATCTAGTTCACATCGCTATGTGATTAACACCCAAAGAGTACTAAGGTGTGATCATGTTTTGCTCGTGAGAGAAGTTTAGTCAACGAGTCTGTCACATTCAGAGTCGTATGTATAATACAAATATTCTATGTCTACAATGCTTTGCACGGAGCTACTCTAGCTAATTGCTCCCACTTTCAATATGTATCTAGATTGAGACTTAGAGTCATCTGGATCGGTGTAAAAGCTTGCATCGATGTAACTCTTTAAGACAAGCTCTTTTATCACCTCCATAATTGAGAAATATTTCCTTAGTCCTCACTAAGGATAATCTTAACTGCTGTCCAGTGATCTACTCCTAGATCAAAATTGTACTCCGTTGCCAAACTCAGGGTAGGGTACACAATAGGTCTGGTACACAACACAACATACTTTATAGAAACTATGACTGTGGCATAGGGAATGACTTTCATTCTCTTTCTATTTTCTACCGTGGTCGGGCTTTGAGTCTTACTCAACTTTACACCTTGTAATACAGGCAAGAACCCTTTCTTTGACTGATCCATTTTGAACTTCTTCAACACTTTACCAAGGTATGTGCTTTGTGAAAGTCCAATTAAGCGTCTTGATCTATCTCTATAGATCTTGATGCCCAATATGTAAGAAGCTTCACCGAGGTCTTTCATTTAAAAACTCTTATACAAGTATCCCTTTCTGCTATACAGAAATTCTATATTATTTCCAATCAACAATATGTCATCCACACATAATATTAGAAATGCTACAGAGCTCCCACTCACTTTCTTGTAAATACAGGCTTCACTGCAAGTCTGTATAAAACAATACGCTTTGATCAACTCATCAAGGCGTATATTCCAACTCCGAGATGCTTGCACCAGTCCATAGATGGATCGCTGGAGCTTGCACACCTTGTTAGTACCTTTAGGATTGACAAAACCTTCTGGTTTCATCATATACAACTCTTCTTTAAGAAATATCTATTTAAGGAATGTAGTTTTGACATCCATTTGCCAGATTTCATAAAATATGGCAACTGCTAACATGATTCGACGGATTTAAACATAGCTACAGTTGAGAAAATCTCATTGTAGTCAACACCTTGAACTTGTCGAAAACCTTTTGCGACAAGTCGAGCTTTGTAGATAGTAACACTACTATCAGTGTCCATCTTCCTCCTGAAGATCCATTTATTTAATATGGCTTGCCGACCATCGGGCAAGTCCACCAAAGTCCACACATTCTTCTTACACATGGATCTCATCTCAGATTTCATGGCCTCAAGCCATTTTGTGGAATCTGGGCTCATCATCGCTTCCTCATAGTTCGTAGGTTCATCATGGTCTAGTAACACGACTTTCAGAATAGGATTACCGTACCACTCTGGTGCGGACCATACTCTGGAAAACCTACGAGGTTCTGTAGTAACTTGATTTGAAGTTGCATGATCATCATCATTAGCTTCCTCACTAATTGGTGTAGGAATCACTAGAACTGATTTCTGTGATGAACTACTTTCCAATTCGGGAGAAGGTACAATTACCTCATCAAGCTCTACTTTCCTCCCACTCATTTCTTTTGAGATAAACTCCTTCTCTAGAAAGGATCCATTCTTAGCAATGAATATCTTACCTTCGGATCTGTGATAGAAGGTGTACCCAACAGTTTCCTTTGGGTATCCTATGAAGACGCTGTTCTCCGATTTGGGTTTGAGCTTATCAGGTTCAAGCTTTTTCACATAAGCATCGCAGCCCCAAACTTTAAGAAACGACAACTTTGGTTTCTTTCCAAACCATAGTTCCATAAGGCATCATCTCAACGGATTTTGATGTTGCCCTGTTTAACGTGAATGTAGCTGTCTCTAATGCATAACCCCAAAATGATAGTCGTAACCTGGTAAGAGACATCATAGATCGCACCATATCCAATAATGTGTGGTTACGATGTTTGGACACACCGTTACGTTGTGGTGTTCCAGGTGGCATTAATTGTGAAACTATCCCATGTTGTTTCAAATGAAGACCAAACTCGTAACTCAAATATTCTTCTCTATGATCAGATCATAGAAACTTTATTTTCTTGTTACGATGATTTTCAACTTCACTTTGAAATTCTTTGAACTTTTCAAATGTTTCAAACGTATGCTTCATTAAGTAGATATAACCATATCTGCTCAAATCATTTGTGAAGGTAAGAAAATAACGATACCCACCAGGATCCTCAATAGTCATTGGACCGCATACATCGGTATGTATTATTTCCAACAAGTCAGTAGCTCGTTCCATTGTTCCGGAGGACGGAGTTTTAGTCATCTTGCCCACAAGGCATGGTTCGCAAGCATCAAATGATTCATAATCAAGTGATTCCAAAAATCCATCTTAATGGAGTTTCTTCATGCGCTTTACACCGATATGACCCAAACGACAATGCCACAAAATATGTTGCATTGTCGTTATCAACTTTGCATCTTTTGGCATCAATATTACGAATATGTGTATCACTACGATCAAGATTCAATAAACCATCAACATTGGGCGTATGACCATAGAAGGTTTTATTCATGTAAACAAAATAACAATTTATTCTCTATGTTAGATGAATAATCATATCGCAATAAACATGATCTAATCATATTTATGCTCAACGCAAACATCAAATAACATTTATTTAGGTTTAACACTAATCTCGAAAGTATAGGGAGCGTGCGACGATGATCATATCAATCTTGGAACCACTTCCAATACACATCGTCAGTTCACCCTCAACTAGTCTTTGTTTATTCTGTAACTCCTGTTTTGAGTTACTAATCTTAACAACCGAACAAGTATCAAATACCCAGGGGCTACTATAAACATTAGTAAGGTACACATCAATAACCTGTATATCAAATATACCCTTGTTCACTTTGCCATCCTTCTTATCCACCAAATATTCAGGGCATTTCCGCTTCCAGTGACCATTTCCTTTGCAGTAGAAGCACTCAGTTTCAGGCTTTGGTCCAGCTTTGGGATTCTTCACGGGAGTGACAACTTTCTTGCCATTCTACTTGAAGTTCCCTTTCTTTCCCTTTGCCATTTTCTTGAAACTAGTGGTCTTGTCAATCATCAACACTTGATGCTCTTTCTTGATTTCTACCTTTGTCGATTTCAGCATCACGAAGAGCTCGGGAATCGTTTTCGTCATCCCTTGCATACTATAGTTCATCACGAAGTTCCAGTAACTTAGTGATGGTGACTAGAGAACTCTGTCAATCACTATCATATCTGGAAGATTAACGCCCACCTGATTCAAGTGATTGTAATACCCAGACAATCTGAGCACTGATACGTCTCCGTCGTATCTATAATTTTTTATTGTTCCATGCCAATATTATACAACTTTCATATACTTTTGGGAACTTTTTATACTATTTTGGGACTGACATATTGATCCAGTGCCCAGTGCCAGTTCCTGTTTGTTGCATGTTTTTTTTGTTTCATAGAAAATCCATATCAAACGAAGTCCAAATGGGATAAAAACGGACGGAGATTTTTTTGGAATATTTATGAATTTTGGGAAGAAGAATCAACGCGAGACGACGCTCGAGGGACCCACGAGGCAGGGGGCGCGCCCCAGGGGGTGGGCGCACCCCTGACCCTCGTGGACACCCCGTAAGGCGGTTGTTGCCCTTCTTTCGCCGCAAGAAAGCTAATATCCGGAAACAAATCATGTTGAAAGTTTCAATCCAATCGAAGTTACGGATCTCCGGGAATATAAGAAACGGTGAAAGGGCAGAATCTGGAACGGAGAAACAGAGAGAGACAGAGATACAGATCCAATCTCGGAGGGTCTCTCGCCCCTCCCACACCATGGAGACCGTGGACCAGAGGGGAAACCCTTCTCCCATCCAGGGAGAAGGTCAAGGAAGAAGAAGAAGAAGGGGGCCTCTCTCCCCCTTGCTTCCGGTGGTGCCAGAATGCCACTGGGGCCATCATCAACACCGCAATCTATACCAACACCTCCGTCATCTTCACCAACATCTGTTGGGGAACGTAGTAATTTCAAAAAATTTCCTATGCACACGCAAGATCATGGTAATGGCATAGCAACGAGAGGGGAGAGTATTGTCCACGTACCCTCGTAGACCGTAAGTAGAAGTGTTATGACAACGCGGTTGATGTAGTCGTACGTCTTCACGATCCGACCGATCCAAGTACAGAACGTACGGCACCTCCGAGTTCAGCACACGTTCAGCTCGATGACGATCCCCGGGCTCCAATCCAGCAAAGCGTCGGGGATGAGTTCCGTCAGCACGACAGCGTGATGACAATGATGATGTTCTACCGGCGCAGGGCTTCACCTAAACTCCGCGACGATATGACCGAGGTGGAATATGGTGGAGGGGGGCACCGCACACGGCTAAGGAACGGTCCGTAGATCAACTTGTATGTCTCTAGGGTGCCCCCTGCCCCCGTATATAAAGGAGCAAGGGGGGGAGGCCGGCCGGCCCTAGGGGGCGCGCCAAGGAGGGGGGAGTCCTCCTCCTAGTGGGAGTAGGACTCCCCTTTCCTAGTCCCACTAGGAAGGAGGAAGGGGGAAGGAAAGAGAGGGAGAGGGAGAGGGAAAGGGGGGGCCGCACCCCTCCCCTAGTCCAATTTGGACTCCTCATGGGGGGGCGCGCCACCTCTTGGGCTGCTACCCTCTCTCTCCCCTCAGGCCCACTAAGGCCCAATACTTCCCCGGGGGGTTCCGGTAACCCCTCCAGCACTCCGGTTTTCTCCGAAATCACCCGGAACACTTCCGGTGTCCGAATATAGTCGTCCAATATATCAATCTTTATGTCTCGACCATTTCGAGACTCCCCGTCATGTCCGTGATCACATCCAGGACTCCGAACAAACTTCGGTACATCAAAACTTATAAACTCATAATAAAACTATCATCGTAACGTTAAGCGTGCGGACCCTACGGGTTCGAGAACTATGTAGACATGACCTAGAACTATTCTCGGTCAATAACCAATAGCGGGACCTGGATGCCCATATTGGCTCCTACATATTCTACGAAGATCTTTATCGGTCAAACCGCATAACAACATACATTGTTCCCTTTGTCATCGGTATGTTACTTGCCCGAGATTCGATCGTCGGTATCCAATACCTAGTTCAATCTCATTACCGGCAAGTCTCTTTACTCGTTACGTAATTCATCATTCCGTAACTAACTCATTAGCTACATTGCTTGCAAGGCTTATAGTGATGTGCATTACCGAGAGGGCCCAGAGATACCTCTCCGACAATCGGAGTGACAAAACCTAATCTCGAAATACGCCAACCCAACATGTACCTTTGGAGACACCTGTAGTACTCCTTTATAATCACCCAGTTACGTTGTGACGTTTGGTAGCACCCAAAGTGTTCCTCCGGTAAATGGGAGTTGCATAATCTCATAGTTACAGGAACATGCATAAGTCATGAAGAAAGCAATAGCAATATACTAAACGAAATGGGTCATGTCAATCACATCATTCTCCTAATGATGTGATCCCATTAATCAAATGACAACACATGTCTTTGATTAATAAGCTAGTCAAGTAGAGGCATACTAGTGACATTGTGTTTGTCTATGTATTCACACATGTATTATGTTTCCGGTTAATACAATTCTAGCATGAATAATAAACATTTATCATGATATGAGGAAATAAATAATAACTTTATTATTGCCTCTAGGGCATATTTCCTTCAGTCTCCCACTTGCACTAGAGTCAATAATCTAGATTACATAGTAATGATTCTAACACCCATGGAGTCTTGGTGCTGATCATTTTTTGCTCGTGAGAGAGGCTTAGTCAACGGGTCTGCAACATTCAGATTCGTATGTATCTTGCAAATTTCTATGTCTCCCACTTGGACTTGGTCCCGAATGGAATTGAAGCGTCTCTTGATGTGCTTGGTCCTCTTGTCAAATCTGGATTCCTTTGCCAAGGCAATTGCACCAGTATTGTCACAGAAGATCTTCATTGGTCCCGATGCACTAGGTATGACACCTAGATCGGAAATGAACTCCTTCATTCAGACTCCTTCATTTGTTGCTTTCGAAGCAGCTATGTACTCCGCTTCACATGTAGATCCTGCCATGATGCTTTGTTTAGAACTGCACCAACTTACAGGTTCACCATTTAATAAAAATACATATCCGGTTTGCGATTTAGAATCGTCCAGATCAGTGTCAAAGCTTGCATCGACGTAACCATTTACGACTAGCTCTTTGTCACTTCCATATACGAGAAACATATCCTTAGTCCTTTTCAGGTATTTCAGGATGTTCTTGACCACTGTCCAGTGATCCACTCCTGGATTACTTTGGTACCTTTTTGCCAAGCTTATTGCTAAGCATACGTCAGGTCTGGTACACAGCATTGCATACATGATAGAGCCTATGGCTGAAGCATAGGGAACATCTTTCATTTTCTCTCTATCTTCTGTTGTGGTCGGGCATTGAGTCTGACTCAACTTCACACCTTGTAGCACGGGAAAGAACCCTTTCTTTGCCTGATCCATTTTGAACTTTTTCAAAATTTTATCAAGGTATGTGCTTTGTGAAAATCCTATTAAGCGTCTTGATCTATCTCTATAAATCTTGATGCCCAATATGTAAGCAGCTTCACCGAGGTCTTTCATTGAATTTTTTTTATTCAAGTATCCCTTTATGCTATCCAGAAATTCTATATCATTTCCAATTAATAATATGTCATCTACATATAATATCAGAAATGCTACAGAGCTCCCACTCACTTTCTTGTAAATACAGGCTTCTCCAAAAGCCTGTATAAAACCATATGCTTTGATCACACTATCAAAGCGTTTATTCCAACTCCGAGATGCTTGCACCAGTCCATAAATGGATCACTGGAGCTTGCACACTTTGTTAGCACCTTTTGGATCAACAAAACCTTCTTGTTGCATCATATACAACTCTTCTTCCAGAAATCCATTCAAGAATGCAGTTTTGACATCCATTTGCCAAATTTCATAATCATAAAATGCAGCAATAGCTAACATGATTCGGACAGACTTAAGCATCGCTACGGGTGAGAAAGTCTCATCATAGTCAACCCCTTGAACTTGTCGAAAATCTTTTGCAACAAGTCAAGCTTTATAGACAGTTACATTACCATCAGCGTCAGTCTTCTTCTTAAAGATCCATTTATTCTCAATGGCTTGCCGATCATCGGGCAAGTCAACCAAAGTCCATACTTTGTTCTCATACATGGATCCCATCTCAGATTTCATGGCCTCTAGCGATTTTGCGGAATCTGGGCTCATCATCGCTTCCTCATAGTTCGTAGGTTCATCATGGTCAAGTAACATGACTTCCAGAATAGGATTACCGTACCACTCTGGTGCGGATCTTACTCTGGTAGACCTACGAGGTTCAGTAGAAACTTGATCTGAAGTTTCATGATCAATATCATTAGCTTCCTCACTAATTGGTGTAGTTGTCACAGGAACCGGTTCTTGTGATGAACTACTTTCCAAGAAGGGAGCAGGTACAGTTACCTCATCAAGTTCTACTTTCCTCCCACTCAGTTCTTTCGAGAGAAACTCCTTCTCTAGAAAGGATCCGATTTTAGCAACGAAAATCTTGCCTTCAGATCTGTGATAGAAGGTGTACCCAATAGTCTCTTTTGGGTATCCTATGAAGACACATTTCTCCGATTTAGGTTCGAGCTTATCTGGTTGAAGTTTCTTCACATAAGCATTGCAGTCCCAAACTTTAAGAAACGACAACTTTGGTTTCTTGCCAAACCACAGTTCATAAGGCGTCGTCTCAATGGATTTTGATGGTGCCCTATTCAACGTGAATGCGGCCGTCTCTAAAGCATAACCCCAAAACGATAGCGGTAAATCAGTAAGAGACATCATAGATTGCACCATATCTAGTAAAGTACGATTACGATGTTCGGACACACCGTTTCGTTGTGGTGTTCCGGGTGGCGTGAGTTGCGAAACTATTCTGCATTGTTTCAAATGTAAGCCAAACTCGTAACTCAAATATTCTCCTCCACGATTAGATCATAGAAACTTTATTTTTTTGTTACGATGATTTTCCACTTCACTCTGAAATTCTTTGAACTTTTCAAATGTTTTAGACTTGTTTCATTAAGTAGATATACCCATATCTACTCAAATCATCTGTGAAGGTGAGAAAATAATGATACCCGCCGCGAGCCTCAACATTCATTGGACCACAAACATCAGTATGTATGATTTCCAACAAATCAGTTGCTCGCTCCATAGTTCCGGAGAACGGCATTTTAGTCATCTTGCCATGAGGCACGGTTCGCAAGTACCAAGTGATTCATAATCAAGTGATTCCAAAAGCCCATCGGGATGGAGTTTCTTCATGCGCTTTACACCGATATGACCTAAACGGCAGTGCCACAAATAAGTTGCACTATCATTATCAACTCTGCATCTTTTGGTTTCAACACTATGAATATGTGTATCACTACTATCGAGATTCAATAAAAATAGACCACTCTTCAAGGGTGCATGACCATAAAAGATATTACTCATATAAATAAAACAACCATTATTCTCTGATTTAATTGAATAACTGTCTCGCATCAAACAAGATCCAGATATAATGTTCATGCTCAACGCTGGCACCAAATAACAATTATTTAGGTCTAAAACTAATCCCGATGGTAGATGTAGAGGTAGCGTGCCGACCGCGATCACATCGACTTTGGAACCATTTCCCACGCGCATCGTCACCTCGTCCTTAGCTAATCTTCGCTTAATCCGTAGTCCCTGTTTCGAGTTGCAAATATTAGCAACAGAACCAGTATCAAATACCCAGGTACTACTGCGAGCATTAGTAAGGTACACATCAATAACATGTATATCACATATACCTTTGTTCACTTTGCCATACTTCTTATCTGCCAAATACTTGGGTCAGTTCCGCTTCCAGTGTCCAGTCTGCCTGCAGTAGAAGCACTCAGTCTCAGGCTTAGGTCCAGACTTGGGTTTCTTCTCTTGAGCAGCAACTTGTTTGCTGTTCTTCTTGAAGTTCCCCTTCTTCTTCCCTTTGCCCTTTTTCTTGAAACTGGTGGTCTTGTTAACCATCAACACTTGATGCTCCTTCTTGATTTCTACCTCTACGGCTTTTAGCATTGCGAAGAGCTCGGGAATAGTCTTGTCCATCCCTTGCATATTATAGTTCATCACGAAGCTCTTGTAGCTTGGTGGCAGTGATTGAAGAATTCTATCAATGACACTATCATCAGGAAGATTAACTCCCAGTTGAATCAAGTGATTATTATACCCAGACATTTTGAGTATGTGTTCACTGACAGAACTATTCTCCTCCATCTTGCAGCTATAGAACATATTGGAGATTTCATATCTCTCAATCCGGGCATTTGCTTGAAATATTAACTTCAACTCCTGGAACATCTCATATGCTCCATGATGTTCAAAACGTCGTTGAAGACCCGGTTCTAAGCCGTAAAGAATGGCACACTAAACTATCGAGTAGTCATCAGCTTTGCTCTGCCAGACGTTCTTAACGTCATCAGTTGCATCAGCAGCAGGCCTGGCACCCAGCGGTGCTTCCAGGACGTAATTCTTCTGTGCAGCAATGAGGATAATCCTCAGGTTACGGACCCAGTCCGTGTAATTGCTACCATCATCTTTCAACTTTGCTTTCTCAAGGAACGCATTAAAATTCAACGGAACAACAGCACGAGCCATCTATCTACAACAAACATAGACAAGCAAAATACTATCAGGTACTAAGTTCATGATAAATTTAAGTTCAATTAATCATATTACTTAAGAACTCCCACTTAGACAGACATCTCTCTAGTCATCTAAGTGATTACGTGATCCAAATCAACTAAACCATGTCCGATCATCACGTGAGATGGGGTAGTTTCAATGGTGAACATCACTATGTTGATCATATCTACTATATGATTCACGTTCGACCTTTCGGTCTCCGAGTTCCGAGGCCATATCTGCATATGCTAGGCTCGTCAAGTTTAACCTGAGTATTCCGCGTGTGCAACTGTTTTGCACCCGTTGTATTTGAACGTAGAGCCTATCACACCCGATCATCATGTGGTGTCTCAGCACGAAGAACTTTCGCAACAGTGCATACTCAGGGAGAACACTTCTTGATAATTAGTGAGAGATCATCTTAAAATGCTACCGTCAATCAAAGCAAGATAAGATGCATAAAGGATAAACATCACATGCAATCAATATAAGTGATATGATATGGCCATCATCATCTTGTGCTTGTGATCTCCATCTCCGAAGCACCATTGTGATCACCATCGTCACCGGTGCGACACCTTGATCTCCATCGTAGCATCGTTGTCGTTACGCCATCTATTGCTTCTACGACTATCGCTACCGCTTAGTGATAAAGTAAAGAAATTACAGGGCATTTGCATTTCATACAATAAAGTGACAACCATATGGCTCCTGCCAGTTGCCGATAACTTCGGTTACAAAACATGATCATATCGTACAATAAAATATAGCATCATGTCTTGACCATATCACATCACAACATGCCTTGCAAAAACAAGTTAGATGTCCTCTACTTTGTTGTTGCAAATTTTACGTGGCTGCTACGGGCTTAGCAAGAACCGTTCTTACCTACGCATCAAAACCACAACGATAGTTCGTCAAGTTAGTGTTGTTTTAACCTTCGCAAGGACCGGGCGTAGCCACACTCGATTCAGCTAAAGTGAGAGAGACAGACACCCGCCAGCCACCTTTAAGCACGAGTGCTCGTAACGGTGAAACCAGTCTCGCGTAAGCGTACGCGTAATATCGGTCCGGGCCGCTTCATCTCACAATACCGCTGAACCAAAGTATGACATGCTGGTAAGCAGTATGACTTGTATCGCCCACAACTCACTTGTGTTCTACTCGTGCATATGACATCTATGCATAAAACCTGGCTCGGATGCCACCGTTGGGGAACGTAGTAATTTCAAAAAAATTCCTACACACACGCAATATCATGGTGATGGCATAGCAACAAGAGGGGAGAGTATTGTCCACGTACCCTCGTAGACCATAAGCGGAAGCGTTATGACAATGCGGTTGATGTAGTCGTACGTCTTCACGATCCGATCGATCCAAGTACCGAACGTACGACACCTCCGAGTTCAGCACACGTTCAGCTCGATGACGATCCCCGGGCTCCGATCCAGCAAAGCGTCGGGGATGAGTTCCGTCAGCACGACGGCATGGTGACGATGATGATGTTCTATCGGCGGAGGGCTTCGCCTAAACTCCGCGATGATATGACCGAGGTGGAATATGGTGGAGGGGGGCACCGCACACGGCTAAGGAACGATCCTTAGATCAACTTGTGTGTCTCTAGGGTGCCCCCTGCCCCTGTATATAAAGGAGCAGGAGGGGAGGCCGGCCGGCCCTAGGTGGCGCGCCAAGGAGGGGGGAGTCCTCCTCCTAGTGGGAGTAGGACTCCCCTTTCCTAGTCCCACTAGGAAGGAGGAAGGGGGAAGGAAAGAGAGGGAGAGGGAGAGGGAAAGGGGGGGACGCACCCCTCCCCTAGTCCAATTCGGACTCCTCATGGGGGGGCACCACCTCCTGGGCTGCTGCCCTCTCTCTCCCCTCAGGCCCACTAAGGCCCAATACTTCCCCGGGGGTTCCGGTAACCCCTCCAGCACTCCGGTTTTCTCCGAAATCACCCGGAACACTTCTGGTGTCCGAATATAGTCGTCCAATATATCAATCTTTATGTCTCGACCATTTTGAGACTCCTCGTCATGTCCGTGATCACATCCGGGACTCCGAACAAACTTCGGTACATCAAAACTTATAAACTCATAATAAAACTGTCATCGTAACGTTAAGCGTGCGGACCCTACGGGTTCGAGAACTATGTATACATGACCTAGAACTATTCTCGGTCAATAACCAATAGCGGGACCTGGATGCCCATATTGGCTCCTACATATTCTACAAAGATCTTTATCGGTCAAACCGCATAACAACATACATTGTTCCCTTTGTCAGCGGTATGTTACTTGCCCGAGATTCGATCGTCGGTATCCAATACCTAGTTCAATCTCGTTACCGGCAAGTCTCTTTACTCGTTGCGTAATGCATCATTCCGTAACTGACTCATTAGCTACATTGCTTGCAAGGCTTATAGTGATGTGCATTACCGAGAGGGCCCAGAGATACCTCTCCGACAATCGGAGTGACAAAACCTAATCTCTAAATACGCCAACCCAACATGTACCTTTGGAGACACCTATAGTACTCCTTTATAATCACCCAGTTACGTTGTGACGTTTGGTAGCACCCAAAGTGTTCCTCCGGTAAACGAGAGTTGCATAATATCATAGTTGCAGGAACATGTATAAGTCATGAAGAAAGCAATAGCAATATACTAAATGATCAAGTGCTAGGCTAACGGAATGGGTCATGTCAATCACATCATTCTCCTAATCATGTGATCCCATTAATCAAATGACAACACATGTCTATGGTTAGGAAACATAACCATCTTTGATTAATAACCTAGTCAAGTAGAGGCATACTAGTGACGTTGTGTTTGTCTATGTATTCACACATGTATTATGTTTCCGGTTAATACAATTCTAGCATGAAAAATTAACATTTATCATGATATGAGGAAATAAATAATAACTTTATTATTGCCTCTAGGGCATATTTCCTTCAACATCTTCATCACCTTCCCCCATCTATCTACAGCGGTCGAATCTCCCACAACCCGCTGTTCCCTCTACTTGAACATGGTGCTTCATGCTTCATATTAATATCCAATGATGTGTTGCCATCCTATGATGTCTGAGTAGATTTTCGTTGTCCTTTCGGTAATTGGTGAATTGTTATGATTGGTTTAATTTGCTTGTCTTTATGTTGTTGTCCTTTGGTGCCTATCATATGAGCGCGCATG
Source organism: Triticum timopheevii (assembly GCA_963921465.1). Classification (NCBI taxonomy): domain Eukaryota; kingdom Viridiplantae; phylum Streptophyta; class Magnoliopsida; order Poales; family Poaceae; genus Triticum; species Triticum timopheevii. The sequence goes on from OY997262.1 coordinate 364,877,573, forward strand.
TGGATCACACCATAGGGTTAGTTGTATGTTGATAGGACTATGTATTGGAGGGCAAGAGTGACAGAAGCTTCAACCTAGCATAGAAATTGATGCATACGGTATTGAAGGGGGACCAATATATCTTAATGTTATTGTTGGGTTTTACCTTAATGAACGTTAGTAGTTGCGGATGCTTGCTAATAGTTCCAATCATAAGTGCATAGAATTCCAAGTCAGGGATGACATGGTAGCAGTGGCCTCTCCCACATAAAACTTGCTATCAGTCTAGTAAAGTAGTCAATTGCTTAGGGAAAATTTCACAACTCCTACCACCACTTTTCCACACTCGCTATACTAACGTTTTTGATTCTTTATCTAAACAGCCCCTAGTTTATATTTACGTGCTCTTTATATTCTTGCAAATCCATCCAACAACACCTACAAAGTACTTCTCGTTTCATACTTGTTTTTGGTAAAGCGAACGTTAAGCGTGCGTAGAGTTGTATCGGTGGTCGATAGAACTTTAGGGAATATTTGTTCTACATTTAGCTCCTCGTTGGGTTCGACACTCTTACTTATCTAAAGAGGCTACAATTGATCCCCTATACTTGTGGGTTATCAAGACCTTTTTCTGGCGCTGTTGCTGGGGAGTTATAGCGTGGGGTGAATATTCTCGTGTGTGCTTGTTTGCTTTATCACTAAGTAGATTTTATTTGATGTTCTAAGTTGTTCTCTATCTTTAATTATGGATATGGAACATGAAATACCAAAAAAATTAGGTCTACTTGCTACTCATGGAGATGGGGAACCTCCTAAAACCCTCGATGCGCATTATGTGAAAGATATTATGTACTACTTTGATAATCCTGAGAAAACCCCATTCAATTAGGTTATGGGAGACATGTTGGATCAACGTGAATACTTTAGGGATTATCGCTTGACACAAAAAGGGAAACTATTATGGGATCAAATTTATATGTTGTATTGGTATGCTAGGCAACTATGCTTGAGATATGATTATACTTGTTGCTCTAGGATGGAGGCTCCACACCTTCCCTTTTCAAGCAAATTTAATGATAATGAAACCTTAGCTTCTTATGCTAATGGTATATATGATTACTATGATGTGGAACAAATAGAAGAATTCGTCGCTTTTATGGGTGCTAATGAAATTGAATCTTTGTTTAAAGAGTGTACAATTTTTTATGATGCTGCTTACGGACCTGAAAATTTAGCTATACTCAAATATTGCTATGAGAATTATGAATACAATGCGATATTGATGCGTTTATTGAGAAAGTCTCCGATGTCCAAGAATTGACTAATATTTTGCAGGAGTCTATGGAAGATGGAATTGATGAAACTGTGGTCTCATTGGATGAAAAAGATGATGAGGAGAGCGAAGAACAAAAGGAGAAAGAACGGATTAGCTACCCGTTCCCACCTTCTAATGAGAGTAACTCTTCAACTCATACATTGTTTAATTTCCCTTCATGCTTAACGAAGGATGATTGCTGTGATAATTACTATGATCCCTTTGATTCTTTTGAAATATCCCTTTTTGATGATGCTTGCTATACTTGTGGCCAAGATGCTAATATGAATTATGCTTATGGAGATGAACTTTCTATAGTTCCTTATGTTAAACATGAAATTGTTGCTATTGCACCCACGCATGATAGTCCTATTATCTTTTTGAATTCTCCTGACTACACTATATCGGAGAAGTTTGCCCTTATTAAGGATTATATTGATGGGTTGTGTTTCACTACTACACATGATGATTTTGATAGATATAATATGCATGTGCTTGCTGCTCCTACTTGCAATTATTATGAGAGAGGAACTACATCTCCACCTCTCTATGTTTCCCACATGATAAAATTGCAAGAAACTGTTTATACTATGCATTGGCCTTTACTCGTGTGCATGAATTGTTCTTTTATGACATGCTGATGCATAGGGAGAGAGTTAGACTTCGTCATTGCTTGATGTATGTTACTTTGTACTACCTCCGTTCTAAAATAGATGACCCAATTTTGTACTAAAGTTAATACAAAGTTGAGTCATCTATTTTGGAACGGAGGGAGTACTCACTACTAAATTACAAATCATTGTTAATTAAAATTGGCTTTGATATACATTGGAATCCGGGTGGATTCATTACTTGAGCACTATATGCCTAGCTTAATGGCTTTAAAGAAAGCGCTGCCAGGGAGACAACCCGGAAGTTTTAGAGAGTCATTTGTTTCTGTTGAGTGCTTTTATAAAGTTTAAAAACAAAAAAATAAAGAGGGGAACCCAAAACTATTCACAAAAGAAAAGCGAAAGTGAAAAGACGAGCATTATTAAAGTGGGAACTAGCCTTGAACTTTGTTCATGCTCACGGAAACTTTGTGGATCTTGATTATAGAAACTTTTCAACAAAAATAATTATACCCTTTTACAATTCCATTGTATAATAAAAATAATGTGCCAAGGTTTGCCTTTAGGAAGTTTACAATGCTTGTTAGTTTGTGCGGTGCAGGACAGAAACTTTGGCCGTAGTGCACGATTTTACATTTTTTACTGGAACGTCAAACGGTTCTGAAACTTTTTGCACTGTCTTTATATACAAATTGTTTATTTTTCCTAATTTTGGCAGAAGTTTTGGGGTACCGGAAGTATGGTGAATGTTTAGATTACTACAGACTGCCCTGTTTAAGACGGATTCTGGATGCATAGTTTGCTTGTTTTGATGAAACTATCAATTTCTATCAGTGGATTAAGCCATGGAAATGTTATATTACAGTAGATACAATGAAAAAACAAAATATGAATTGGTTTGCAATAGTACTGTAACATCCCAAAATTCTAAATTATGGAATGTTATAATAAATAGATAGTTATGATTGATTCTTTGATTGATTGTGTGAAGTTGAGTGAAGTTTGAAACTTTTTGAATGTTAAATGAGAGGGAATAAAAGGACTTTCCGAATCTTTCATTTTCTTTTATGATCTCCATGAATTCAAATCCTTTTAAAATACAAAACCCTAGAGAGAAGATGACATGACTTCTTCTATTTTAATAAATGAAAAGGGTTTTTGAAAATATTTGAATTTCACTTGGAAATATTTCAAATTCAGAAACTTCAAGTAACTCAATGATTTTCCATGAGAGAAGATAAAATGACTTCTTCAAAACATATGAAATATGAGTTGGGAGTTTAAAAGGATCAAAATTAAAGTCCTTTTGGAAATTATTTTCAATTTGGAGTTATTTGGATTTTATTCAAATTATTTTTCTCCAAAAATAAAATATATGGAAAATAGGGTAAAATGATTCCCTACATCAGAAAATTGGAGAGAAATAAATTTGAAATCATTTTGGTATTTTCAAAATTGATTTTTATTGGGTTTTATTGCAAAAGTAGCACTGTTTGCTTTATTTAAATATTTCGGATTTTATTTTATGTTAAAAAATGATCATGTTGTAGAAAATCTTTTTCTGACAATTTTGATATATAATATGCCGATATAAAGTTTCATTTTTAGTTTTGTTATTCAGTTTTCTATTTCTGTTTTACTAAAAACAAAACTGCGCGTTCGCCTGGAACTAACTGTCGCCCACATGCGCAGCATAGTGGCATTAGGCGCCCCATAATTTTGTCTTCTCTCCTACATGGGCCAGGCCCAGCCAGCCTTTCTTTTTTTTTACTTAGGCCGAACTTTGTTTTAAAAAAAACTACAGCGCGCGGCCGGCCGAGGCCTTTAGGCCCGTGCGAGGCGTTTAGCCTTTTTCTTCTATGTTTCGTTTATTTTCGTCTACGTTTAGTCCCATATTGCCTGGCCTTTCACCTTTAAACATCTTTTTCACCAATAAATATAGATCCATAGAATCTCCAAAAATCATCCGATTCGGGTTAAATCAATATATTTTGGTTTGACTAGATTCACTAAAAATATATATTTCTCCTCTCCGGTGGAAATTCTAGAAGTTGTCTCCTGTCTTTGAAGTCATCTTTTCTCTACCTTATAAAGGTATCTTTCTTTTTTATATATATCGCATAGCTTATTATTTCTAAACTAGTACGGCAGAATAATTAGATTTATAAATTAGTCCCTGTATTTATATTTTTGGACTGTAACTCTTTTAGCCATAGCCGTTTTCTTCCGTAAAACAACTTGGGCCTAATTTTTCAAATAGCCATAACTTTTTACTCGTTCATCCAAATTAGATGAAGCATACATTTTCGTCTTGATTCCACATGTTCAGTGAACCTATCCCAACAACATTTTGAAATTTTGAAACTTGTTCAGATTCATACTCAAATTTCTTTTGATCATATCTTTTTATCCGTACATCCGTTTTCGATGAAACCAATGCCTAAATCTTCGTAATGATCCTCTCTGTCTAGTAAACCAACTTTAACAAGTTTTTGACAATTTAAAAATTGAGTTTAGTTCAAATTATTATTCAATCTTGTTTCGTCTGTTTCTTGAGTTTCGTAACTCCGTTTGAGTTGATTCGTTTTGCAAATCGAAGCTCTTGACCTAAACTTTCTGATAAGGCCAAATTCACTTAATTGTGGTACTGTTAAAAATTGCTTTATGGCGCAAGACTAAATTGTTTGTTTTCGAAGTTTTTCGAGATCTTCTCTTCGATTCTTTTGCATGAGTGCTTATGTATGCAATTGCTTGCTCGAGATAGATTTACCAGAGTGTGACAAGTGGAACTATCAGGAGTTATGAATGCTAATCATCTTCATCAACCGTACATGCAAGTTCACACTTTGATCATATCCCTTCCATACCCAGTTTTTATGCATTAGTTTCACCCTTAAACATTGCATGGTTATGATTTGATAACATGTGGGTATTGGGAAGTAGTTGATGAGGTAGGAACCTATTGACCTGCATTCAAACCTTGGGAGTTACTTTTACGTTATGCTCATACAGCCATGCTATGCTAGTAGACGTGAATTGGGTTTGCGTGAATTCATGACAGATGTGAGATTGTTAATTATGGTTCAACTTAAGGTGGCTACTTTAATACACATCTGGGTGGATTGACGCACCTGGGGAATCCAGTGTTGCCTGTTTTTTTGGAAATCCCGGGGTTCCGTGTGATTTTCCTATGGACTGCCACCCAGGCTCAAAGGGATCATAAGATTATTCATGCTAGAAACTTTCGTGTGCAGCCGCAAGCTACTATGGGCTCTAGCATAGTTGATTAAGTCATGTGAACTCTTACAGTGGTAGACTAGCAGATGTAGGGGAAAATAGGTGTAACTGTCTACCCATCGTAAGGTGCAAACACTTCTGAAAGGCTATGTCTCGGTCATCCGTTTCTCAAACACCATGTAGTGCGAGAAATCCAACGGTGGAGATCGATTCTTGGGGGGAAAAGTGCGCAAACCTCTACAGAGTGTACAAACTAATCATGGTTAGCCGTGTCCCCAGTTATGGACGTTTTGAGTACCTAGTTCTTGGATTATCATGTTTATCTCATCACGTTACCTAATTTATTTGTTGGGTTGTTAACTTTTAATTGGAATTGAGTTGGGGTTTACCTTCTCAATATTTTTCAATAAACTTTGTAGTTATTCCTTTGTTGTAGGGAAAAACTGGCTTTATGTAAAAATAAACTTAGAGCTTTCTGTCATGGTTCTAAGCCTGACAGTGGAATAGGGGGGTAGGTATGGAGAGGCAAGATCCTAGCTATGGAGTAGTTGTATACGCAAGAGATTTACGAGTTCATGCTCTTCTCGGAGGAAGTAATATCCCTACGTCTCGGAGCCCGGAGGCAATCGACTGGATTATATGCGTATGAGTTACAGGGGTGCAAACCCTTTACACTGAGGAAGGGGTGGCTTATATAGAGTCCGCCAGACCCCTCCGGCCCTCAGTTATGCAAGGTTTAAAGTACATTAAGGCCTGGCGTTACTGATAATGCCATACATAAAGTGCTATCATGACCATAAAGACTACTTAATGACAGACCGTTTGTGTGCAGAGTGACTCTAGATCTCCTGGTGGTCGAGTGAGTGGCTTCATGGTCGAGTGTCTTCGAGTCCGTCGAGTGGAATCCTTCCAGGTCGACTGAAAGGTAGTTTCTTCTAGAGATGTCCTTGGGGAGGGTATCTTGGACAGGTCCATGACCCTACCCTAGGTACATGGCTTCATCATTAGCCCCCGAATGGATCGAGGTTTGAGTGAGGAAGGAGTTGAGAATTCTTCCGACCCATTTTTCGTGCTATGAGTATGTCTTGTTCTGGATCAATGACTTTAGATGACGGCACCAACTTCTTTTTCAGTCGCCTTGATCCATTCTTTGTATTCGTCGAGTGACTTTTCTATACTTGGAGATTTCTGAGCGACGGATCGAAGGAAATCTCTAGTCTGAGTTTCGGGAAGCGCGCGAGGCGGAGGAGGCCGCGGTACTCGGATGGGATAAGGTAGGAGCGCCTCGATCTCCGTGCCACCTTTTTCGCCACGTATCATGCGCGCGACTATTGCGGGATTTGACAGGATCGTCCGGGCCTACCAGTCAGCCACTCGGAAGCGACCTCATATAAGGCGCCGGACAGGGGTTTTTTGAACAGTGCGCCCTCATTTTCCCCTCCCTCTTCCTCAGATTCATCTGTTGCATTCGCCAGCACCCCAGCGCTGCTGCTCTGTACGTGTTTCGCTGGCGACGATGGTGAAGGAGAAGACGGCGGCTTTGGACAGGGCAAAGAAGGCGATGGCGAAGGCGAAGGGAGGGCCGCCAGTCGGGGCGGATCCTCATCGCAGGCCGGTCTGCCGCAAGGCTGGATCCAGGGCGACTGGATCCGCTCGACCATCTGCCGGATAGATCTTGATGACCTGGCCAATGAGGGACTGATCCCTCAGGGATCAGCGAGGCTCCTGGGGAAGGAGTGGCAGCCGCAGCCTCAAGAGGGTGAGTGTGTCCTCTTAGCTACCCACGTCGACCGTGGGTTTTCTCTGCCGCCCCACCCTTTCTTTCGGGGATTTCTGAACTTCTTTGGGGCACAACTCCACCACTTCACACCCAACTCTATCGTCTATCTCGCTGCTTTCGTGTCCTTGTGTGAGAATTTCTTGGGTTGTCGGCCGCATTGGGGCCTTTTCAAACACATTTTCACCTGTCGCTCCCAGACGGTGAAAAAGGCCAATCCGAGTAACGAGAAAACCCAAGTGATTCAGATGTGTGGGGGTCTTGGGGTTCAAATGAGGAGTAAAAGTGCTTTTCCAGCCATGGTCCTTCCTGAGTCGGTCCGAGGGTGGCAGTCGACCTGGTTCTACTGCCAAGACCAGCCGACGCCAGGGCAGTCGACTGGACTCCCTCCTTTCTCCATGGATCAAGTGAGCAAGCCGTCCTCTCTGAAGGTGGTCCCGGAGGAGAAGGCTCAGATCAAGGTGCTGGTCGAGCGTGTAGTCCAGCTTATCCGTGACGGGGTGACTGGCATGGATCTTTTGGAGGTTTTCCTTCGACGACGCATCCAACCACTTCAATATCGAGACCATCCGATGTGGATGTATTCCGGCACTGAAGACACCACTCGGGTCCACCCGGAGGAGGTCGAGGACGCCATATTGGAGAGGTGGATGACTGCCATCACAGGGAACAAGGACAACCCCCGAGGAGCCAGGAGGATCCCTCCACTCGACCAATCATACGAGCCAGACAAGGTCCAATTATGAATCTCCGACTGTGATCCTAATTCCTTCATTATGTTGTGCTAGAATTCAGTCGACTGACTTTTTGTCTTGTTTGTTGACTTCTAGGCTACTACTGAAATGTACTCGATGCCTAATGGGGCGCAAGAACGGATAGAGGAGGAGGAAGGGAGTGGAGGTGAAAGTCAGGAGGAGTGGCAATCTGATGGTGAGGAGGATGAAGAAGACGACGGTTCTGGTGAAGAGGAGGAGGAGGAAGAGGAGGAGGAAATCGTCCCTCCCCGCACTGAAAGGCGATCCAAGCTCGCCCATGACCCCGTATTCGAGCGTGGCAAAGCGACTGTGTCTGTTGGATAGTCGACGAAATGCCCTCGGACGACCTCTCCGGTGCCGACTGAGAAAGCGCCAAAGCAACTCCGAGCGACGTCATCAAAGCCGACGAAGGCCCTGCCGAAGATGAGGATGGTGATTCCCACTATTTCCGGGTAATAACAGGACTTGTGTTTTCTTGTTTGGCATGAATAAACTCTTGATTGACTCATTGGCTAACCGACTGATTTCTAGAATCTGCAGTGCTGCTACCTCTGAAATTTCAGTCAGGAACGAGGACCAAGAAATGGAAGATGCTGCCACTTCCAACCCTGGTATGATCTCTGTAGTTTCGCTTTTGGTCGATTGGATTTTCATTTTTAACTTTGAATCTTTCCTATAGCCCCACCTCATGTCATTGATCTCCCTGGTGATGACGATGAGGAGCCACTGAGGTAGAGGAGGAACAAGAAGGCGTCTGCTGGTAAGACTGCTCAGGTTGTATCAGCAACTGAGACGCTGGTTCCGGAGGGAGGCAACGTCACTCGGACTACCGTGTCCTTTGCCGTGCCGCTGACGAGTGCTCGTCCTTCATCGTCGAGTGCTGATCCGCCTTCCCTTTTCGCCACACACCACGTCCCAGAGGACCAAGCAAGTGTGCTGCTAAGGAGGCTATACGCCAGGCGGGGGTCATGATGGAGCAGGTGAAGGCGATCCGAGACGCCAGCCAAGCAGCTTATGATGCAAGCTTAGCCCTTCAGAGCAATGTTTAGGTTAGTCGATCACCGCTTGTTCTGTTAGGATATGGTACCTGAAAACTCTACTTTCTGAAGATCTTAGTATCTGTACACCCACTGGGTGTGTCAATTGACTGTTTGGATTGGTGGGGGCATGCTGAGTGCACCCACTGGGTGTAGTCCCCGAGACTATGGTGGACTGCTGGCATTCTACTGTAGTCTCTATACTTTGAATTTGTTCACTCTAAGTTCTCCACTCGATCTGGTTGAGTGAAATCTTGGAACCAGTGGGGGCACGCTGAGTGCACCCACTGGGTGTAGTCCCCGAGACCATGGTTGACTGCTGGCAGTCGACTATGGTATGAAGAACATCTTTTTTTTTACTGTGGCTGACTGCTGTCAGTTAGCTATGGTTTAGGATCATAACTTTCTGTCTCTTTCGGTCGACTGATCGAACCGAGTCGGTAGAACCAGTGGGGGCACGCTGAGTGCACCCACTGGGTGTAGTCCCCGAGACTACAGTTGAATATTTTGATTCGGCTGTAGTCTTAGAAATGCTATGATTTTTTCTCTTAGTCACTCGGAAGTGACCATCTTTGATGTCTGTCGACTGATCTTTCATAGAAATCTTGCGAGCTTGTGGCTCGTTATACTGAGTTGGAGAACAAACATATCCAGCTCGAACTTGACTTGAAGCTTGTCCAGGAGAACTTCACGAAGGCGAAGGAGGAGTCAAAAGGTATGTTTGGTGAGAATCTTGACGATTGCCTTTACTTTTTGTCTGTTCCTGAGTCTGATCTCACTATCACTTTGCAGATAAACTGAAGGAGGCTCTGAAGAAGAAGGACCTTGACCTCGCCGAGGCGCAGAAAGTGGCTTCGGACATGACAAAGCTCGCAGAAGAAAAGCTGGCTTCAGTCGGCAAACTTGAAGAGGAGAATACCAATCTGAAAGCTGCTCTCGACGCGGCTAACAAGGAGGTCAGTCGTCTGAAGAATGACAAGATAGCCCTGAGTGACAAGGCTAGCGAATTGATGGGGAAGAAGAACGATCTGGAGTCTTATCTGGAAGGGCTTGCCAAGAAGTTATTCCTCATGCTTGAAGGTAATCTTTTCTATCCGACTGACTTGTTATCATCGACTCGTCATAGAACTGTTGGCTTAACTTCAAACTGTGCTTACAGAATTCTGTCAAAACTTCGAGGAGGAGACCAGTCGACTGGAGCCAAACTTGGACCCCATTAACTCTCCTATGAAGGACGAGGCTGATATGAACGTGTTCCGACTAGAGTCTCACGTTGCTGGAGTGGTTGACTACCTCGCTCGACTGAAGGTTGCGGTGTCGCGGATCGACACGACACTCTGGCCAAGAGAGACGCTTCACAATGACCTTGAGTCTTTAATGACTCGACTGAATGACGTTCCAGGTCGAGTGCAGGAATGGAAGAAGTCTTCCGCCAGGTGTGGTGCTAATGTTGCTCTGTCCCTGGTACGCGTTCACTGCAAGGATGCTCGAGAGGACAAGCTAGCGTCCATTAGGGTGGCCAATACCAAGAAGCATGATTTCCAATCTTTCATGGAGACTTTCATTGCCGCTGCCACTCGGATTGCTGATGGAATCGACCTGGACCAGTTTGTCGCGCCCTCCAGTCCTCCACCTGAGGAGTAAAAAACTTCTATGCTTCACCTTAAATTTGCCTCGGTATGCCGAGTGGTTTTTGTAACCGATAAACTTTTACAGGCTTGACGCCTGCGCACTTGTGAATCTGTTATCTGAACTTTGCTTATCGTTGAATATGCTTGCATTTGCCTTCGAGCGAATTTTCTTCTTCACTCGGAATATATTTTAATGCTTGAGACGCAACTCTAAGGTGGAAAGCCCAGTCGACCTGCACTTCACCGCTTTTTGGTAGGTAGGGATGGGGCACAGATGGAGTGCACATTGTATTTGTGGCGTAGCTTAGAGGGAGAAGGTTACAATCGACCTGCGCCTCATCATCCTTGTAGAGCAGAATAGATTAAGTACTTATGCGGGCACTGGGCTGCAGCTAAGCCCCCGAGTGGGAGGATTGCTCTCCACTCGGCGGGATTTACAAATACTTAGGCGAGCACTGGGCTGCAGCTAAGCCCCCGAGTGGGAGGATTGCTCTCCACTCGGCGGGATTTACAGATACTTAGGCGAGCACTAGGCTGCAACTAAGCCCCCGAGTGGGGGGATTGCTCTCCACTCGGCGGGATTTACAGATACTTAGGCGAGCACCGGGCTGCAGCTAAGCCCCCGAGTGGGAGGATTGCTCTCCACTCGGTAGGGTTTTCAGATACTTAGGCGAGCACTGGGCTGCAGCTAAGTCCCCGAGTGGGAGGTTTGCTCTCCACTCGGTAGGGTTTTCAGATACTTAGGCGAGCACTGGGCTGCAGCTAAGCCCCGAGTGGGAGGTTTGCTCTCCACTCGGTAGGTTTTTCAGATACTTAGGCGAGCACTGGGCTACAGCTAAGCCCCCGAGTGGGTGGTTTGCTCTCCACTCGGTAGGATTTTTTGTGGCGTAGCTTCGAAAGAAAAGGTAGCAGTCGACCTGCACCTCGTCATCCTTGCAAAGCGCACATTGTATTTGTGGCGTAGCTCGGAAGGAGAAGGTATCAATCGACCTGCACCTCGTCATCCTTGTAGAGCGCACATTGTCTTAAATACTTAGGCGAGTACTTGGACTGCAGCTAAGCCTCCGAGTGAGAGACTGGCTCATCACTCGGTAGGATTTCAAACACTTAGGTGAGTACTTGGACTGCAGCTAAGCCTCCGAGTGCAAGGCTGGCTCATCACTCGGTAGGATTTCAAACACTTAGGCGAGTACTTGGACTGCAGCTAAGCCTCCGAGTGCGAGGCTGGCTCACCACTTGGTAGGATTTTAAACACTTAGGCGAGTACTTGGATTGCAGCTAAGCCTCCGAGTGGGACGATGGCTCACCACTTGGTAGGATTTTAAAGTACTTAGGCAAAATGGATTCGCAGCTAAGCCCCCGAGTGGGAGGCTGGCTCACCACTCGGCAAGGATTTTTTTTACAAACTTAGGCGAAACGGATTCGCAGCTAAGCCACCCACTGGGGGGTTTCTCATGTAAACGAAAGTAACAACAATCACTGGGAAAAATTATAATACTCTTGTCTTTGATGAATAAACTATATAAGTACTTTTATTACATCTCATCCGAGTGAGTACTTAAGTATAAAAGGGGCGGAGCAGCTCCGCGTTCCAAGCTCGAGGCTCATCAATCTGGTGACCGACATTGTAAAGACGGTACGCTCCATTATGGAGGACTTTGGTGACAATGAAGGGACCTTCCCAAGTAGGAGCAAGCTTGTGTGGCTTCTGTTGATCCACTCGGAGAACCAAATCTCCTTCTTGGAAGGCTCGACTCTTCACGTTTCTGGCATGAAATCAATGCAAGTCTTGCTGATAGATAGTCGATCGGACCATGGCCATCTCTCTTTCTTCTTCTAGAAGGTCGACTGCATCTTGCCGGGCTTGCTCTGCTTCATCTTCAGTGTAGAGTTCGACTCGGGGTGCATTGTGAAGCAGGTCACTCGGCAGGACTGCTTCAGCTCCATAAACTAGAAAGAATGGAGTTCGCCCAGTCGACCGGTTAGGAGTGGTCCTCAATCCCCAGAGAACTGAAGGAAGTTCGTCGACCCACGCTCCTGCTGCATGCTTAAGATCACGCATCAACCGGGGTTTCAGTCCTTTGAGAATTAGACCATTTGCTCTTTCTGCTTGACCATTCGACTGGGGGTGAGCGACTGAAGCGTAGTCGACTCGTGTGCCTTGAGAGGCGCAAAAGGCTCTGAATTCGTCGGAATCGAAGTTTGACCCATTATCAGTGATGATGCTATGTGGAACTCCATATCTAAATATCAACTCCCTGATGAAGCTGACAGCAGTGCCGGCATCAAGATTCTTGATAGGTTTAGCTTCAATCCACTTAGTGAACTTGTCGACTGCCGCCAGCACATGGGTGAAGACGCTACTGCCTGTTCTCAGTGGTCCAAACATGTCCAATCCCCACACAGCGAAGGGCCAGACGAGTGAAATGGTCTTCAAGGCTGAGGCGGGCTTGTGTGACATATTGGAATAAAATTGACATCCTTCACACTTGTCGACTATTTCCTTTGCCATTTCATTTGCTCTTGGCCAGTAAAATCCCGCTCGGTATGCTTTAGCCACAATGGTCCGAGAGGACGCATGATGACCACAGGTCCCCGAGTGGATATCGTCAAGGATTATCCGACCTTCTTCTGGCGTTAACATTTCTGACCGACTCCAGTCGCGCTTTCTCTGTACAACTGTCCCTTTATCACGGTAAAGGCTTTGGATCGACGGACGATCTGTCGAGCCTCTTCTTCATTCTCTCGGAGATCTTTCCTTAGAATATACGCGATGTACGACTCTGTCCAGTCGGGAGTGATGACAAAAGCTTCCATGATCAGGTTGACCACCGCTGGAACTTCAACTTCATTCGGATCTGTAACACTTTTTGGCTGTGGAGCTTCTTTAGTGAAAGGATCCTCTTGAACTGATGAACTATGGATGTGCTCCAAAAACACATTACTGGGAATGGCTTCTCTCTTGGAACCTATCTTTGCCAAATCATCAGCCGCTTGATTTTTCAGTCGGGGTATATGATGGAGCTATAACCCTTCAAATTTCTTCTCAAGCTTTCTCACTGCATTGCAGTAACCAGTCATTGCTGGGCTTCTGACGTCCCACTCCTTCATCACCTGATTGACCACCAAATCTGAGTCGCCATAAACCATAAGGCGATGGACGCCGAGTGAAATGGCCATACGCAACCCATACAAAAGTGCTTCATATTCTGCTTCATTGTTGGAGGAATCAAAGTGGATCTGGAGCACATATCTGAGCTTATCTCCTCGGGGGGGAAACCAATACTACCCCAGCACCGGAACCATTCAACATCTTAGAACTGTCAAAGAACATGGTCTAGTGCTCCGAGTGAACTTGAGTCGGTAATTGTTGTTCAATCCACTCGGCGATGAAATCTGCTACTGCTTGGGACTTAATGGCTTTCTTTGCCTCAAACTTGATATCAAGGGGAAGGAGTTCAATCGCCCATTTTGCCACTCGACTAGTTGCATCTCTGTTATGAAGAATCTCTGATAATGGGGCATCGCTGACGATTGTAATGGAATGATCAAAGAAATAATGAGCAACCTTCTTTGTGGTCATATAAATCCCGACAAGCTTCTGATAATGAGGGTATCTTTCCTTTGATGGGGTCAACACTTCGGAAAGATAATATACTGGGCGCTGAACTATGAAGGCTTTTCCTTCTTCTTCCCGCTCGACCGTAAGTACTGTACTGACGACTTGTCCTGTGGCTGCAATGTAAAGCAACAAAGGCTCTTTGCTGACAGGGGCAGCGAGCACCGGCTGGGTGGAGAGCAGAGCTTTTAGCTCTGTAAATGCTGCATCAGCTTCGGGAGTCCACTCGAACTTGTCTGACTTCTTCATCAGTCGGTAAAGAGGCAATGCCTTTTCACCGAGGCGAGAGATGAATCAACTTAAAGCGGCCAAGCATCCAGTAAGCTTCTGGACATCATGCACATGCACAGGGCGTTTCATTCGGAGTATAGTGCCAACTTTTTCTGGGTTGGCGTCGATTCCTCGTTCAGAAACGAGGAAACCGAGTAACTTTCCACCAGGAACTCCAAATGTGCACTTTGATGGATTAAGCTTGATATCATACCTCCTGAGATTGGCAAATGTTTCAGCGAGGTCAGTCAACAGGTCGGAACCCTTCTGTGATTTGACCACAATATCATCCATGTATGCTTCCACATTCCGACTGATTTGAGTGAGTAAACACTTTTGAATCATCCTCATGAACGTGTCTCCGGCATTCTTGAGGCCGAATGGCATGGTGACATAGCAGAAGCACCCGACTGGAGTGATGAAAGCTGTTTTTATCTCGTCGGGTCCATACAGACGGATCTGATGGTAACCGGAATAGGCATCTAAAAAAGACAGGCGCTCACATCCCGTAGTCGAGTCGACTATTTGGTCGATGCGGGGGAGAGGAAAATGATCTTTCGGGCAGGCCCGATTGATATGTTTGAAATCAATGCACATGCGAAGTGACTTGTCCTTCTTGGGGAGCATGAAAACATTGGCGAGCCACTCAGAATGGTAAATCTCTCGGATAAACTCTGCTACCAGGAGCTGAGCCACCTCCTCACCAATGCCCTTTCTCTTCTGGACGGCGGACCGTCGAAGATGTTCTTTGACATGTTTCGCTTTTGAGTCGACTCGTAGACGATGCTCAACCAGCCCCCTGGGAACACCCGGCATGTTAGCAGGCTTCCATGCGAAGATGTCCCAGTTCTCATGGAGGAACTGGATGAGCGCTTCTTCCTATTTAGAGTCAAGTGTTGTGGAGATGTGAGTCGGAGCAGCACTGGAGTCAGTGGGGTGAATGTGAACGGGCTTCGTCTCACCGAACGACTGGAACGCTGACTCTGTGGCGGGCTTATTGGCCCGCAATAAATCACTCGGATCTGCAGTTTTCTGGTATTCCTGCAGCTCTACCACTGTTATCTGAGCATCGGCGATCTTTGAGCCCTTCTGAAAGCACTCTTCTGCCTTTTTCTGATTGCCAGTAATGGTGATCGCACCCTTGGGACCAGGCATCTTCAATTTGAGGTACACGTAACATGGTCGAGCCATGAAGTGTGCATAAGCTGGCCTGCCTAAAATAGCATGATAAGCACTCTGGAAATCCACAACTTCAAATGTCAACTTTTCTTTGCGGAAATGCTTTGAATCGCCGAAAACCACATCAAGAGCAATTTGGCCGAGTGACTCAGCCTTCTTCCCAGGAATGACTCCATGGAAACTCATGTTGCTGGTACTGAGTCTGGACATCGGAATGCCCATCCCTTTTAGCGTCTCCACATACAATATATTCAGGCTGCTGCCACCATCCATCAGAACCTTAGTCAGTCAAGTGCCTTCGACGACTGGGTCGATCACCAAAGCTTGCCTCCCAGGGGTGGCTATGTGTGTCGGATGATCAGACTGGTCAAATGTGATGGCGGTCTGAGACCATTTCAGATAACTGGGTGTCACCGGAGCAACCATATTCACCTCACGGTTGATAACTTTCAATCGACTTTTGCTTTCAACATCAGCAAAAATCATCAGGGTGGAATTGACATGGGGCTATCCTTCATCACTGTCCTCTTTGTCCTCAACTTTGTCCGACTCCTTTTCCTTATCTTTGGGTTGTTTCCCCTGAGTGCTGGATCAAGCGCCGACACTGCCGAGTGGTATGTTTCGGGTAAATGAAGTTACCCTCCTCATCTTTCTTCGTGTGGATGTGGCACGGCAAATCCATCACGTCATTTCCTTCCTTATCCTTCACCTTCTTAGGGTTCCAAGACCCTTTGGGCTTTCCTTTAAATTTTCCTTGAGTCACGGCCAAGGCTTCTCCAGGAGTAGCTGGCTCGGCTTTCCGCTTCTGTTTCCGACTGGAGTTCCCTCCCCCGGTTTCATGAGCGGTTGGCTTGTACTTTCCACTCCAGAGACGATCCTCTTCTTCACCATTGGCATACTTGGTGGCAATCTCCATCATTCGACTCAGGGTCATGTCTCCGGTCCGACCGAATTTCAAACTTAGCTCTCTGTTCTTGACGCCTTCCTTGAAGGCACAAACTGCCTGGTGATCAGATACATTCTCCACCGTGTGATGCAATGTGATCCACCCCTAGCTATAATCCCTCAGAGTCTCATTCGACTTTTGCACACAAACCTACAGCTCTATCAACCCTGCTGGTCGCTTGCAAGTTCCTTCAAATGTTCTGACAAATACTTGGGCAAGATCTTCCCAAGTGTAAATGCTGCTAGGTGCCAACTGATTCAGCCATGCTCTAGCCGAGCCCTCCAACATAAGAGGTAGGTGTTTCATGGCCACCTCATGATTGCCGCCGCCAATCTGAACAGCCACTCGGTAGTCCTCAAGCCAAGTATCGGGCTTAGACTCACCAGTGAACTTACTAACTCCAGTCGCCAACCTGAAGTTGGGAGGAATCACCACGGCCCTGATAGCTCTGCTAAAACACTCTGGTCCTGAGACATGAACTCTGCTGCTGGTGGGCACATCTTGTCATGGCCTTCTCGGTGTGCTCTGTTCCGGTCGACCAAACCTTGCACGATAATGGATCTCGCGTCAAAGCCTGGTTCTCTGGGGTCAACTGGAACCCTTCGCCCAACACTGTGCTGGCGTCTGTCATCTTGCTGTCGAGGGGCGTACGACCCAACCCTTGGGGGAGGAGTGGGCACTTGACACCGATCATCGCGATCGAATCGGTCATCATACTGATCACGCCGGCCTCCACGCCCCTCACGCCTCGGGGGCGATCTTGGGCTATGGGCCGAATGGACTGTATTCGCAGCAACGGATCTGCTGTGAATCCTATTTTGCGACTGCGATACAGCTGAATTTTGATCTCCTGCTGCCCGGAGTAAATCTCTGATCTGCATCAAGCCTTTGCCAGCCTCTGACTGAGAGGGCTGAATCGACTCTACTATACGGGCTGCAGCTACAAGATTTTGAATCGGAGTTCGATATACCTGAGTCGGTGGTGGAAAGAGTTGACGTCGACTGGAGTCTAGGATTCGTTGCCGTGCACGCTCGTCGAGTGCTCGCTGGAGGTTCTCCAGTCGAGTGCGTTCAGCCAGGTTGGCCAAACGCGTGTCCTCTAAGGCACGAGCCTCGGCGGTTTCTCCAACGATAGGAGTATGCAGCGCATCCATGTTCCGGCGACGAAGATCTTCCCTCTGTAGCGACGTGAGGGGCTCGGGCTGATATTCTTCGTGAGCGTGCGCCGGATCGCCTCCGCCATCAACTCCGTCGGTGCGGGGAAAACCGAGAGGACTGCGTGGTCCATTGACCATCAGAACTTCCGCCGCCGGATCACTGTTGTCGCACTCGGATGCAGTCTCTACGGAGCCAGTCGACAGATCGAATAGGCCGTAGAGAGATTCGTCGGGCTTGATCGCCGCTACTTGGGGAGTGGCTCACTGGCGAGCCACCGCGTGCCTCACCCACCGTTGAAGTCTCGACCGACCGGAGCGCTTGCGCCGGCAGGAGACAGGGAGGGAGGACGACATAGGGGTCGACCGATACTGGGTCGACGATTGCCGCAGGAGGACGCCACGGACGCACGCGCAGAAGTGTGTCGCCCCGCGGACGGGGAGCGCGTCGATGTCGAGTGGAGCCTCTTGAAGCCAAGCGGAGTCGTCGGCGATGAACTTGAGCGCGCCGAGACGGATCTCGCGGCCCTCAACCAAAAGTCCGCTTGAAACCATGATGAAGGAGATCGGAACAATCGCAACTTCTCCAATAGGTCGCTAAGACACCGGCCCCATGGTGGGCGCCAACTGTCGTGGTTCTAAGCCTGACAATAGAATAGGGGGGTAGGTATGGAGAGGCAAGATCCTAGCTATGGAGTAGTTGTATACGCAAGAGATTTACGAGTTTAGGCCCTTCTCGGAGGAAGTAATAGCCCTACGTCTCGGAGCCCGGAGGCGGTCGACTGGATTATATGCGTGTGAGTTACAAGTGTGCGAACCCTTTACACTGAGGAGGGGGTGGCTTATATAGAGTCCGCCAGACCCCTCCGGCCCTCAGTTATGCAGGGTTTAAAGTACATTAAGGCCTGGTGTCGGGGATATACCCCGCGGTGTAAACCGCCAGAAGTATGACCCGCCCGGATCTTGGCGATTCATGGGTAATCCGCCCGGACTTGGCGGCTCATAGTAACCCGGCGGGCGGGTCAGATGGATGACAAGGCCCAAGGCCCAGAAGGCCGACTCATGTTAATGGTGGGCCGGTTTATGAGGAAAGCACAAGGAATATTCTCTTATAAAGGAAGCAAGACTAGGACTCCACTTGTAATAGGTTAATCCTAATCCTAGTAGGACTAGTCATGTAACCCGCCCCTTCAACATATATAAGGAGGGGCAGGGCTCCCCAAAGAGGGACAAAAAAAGAAACAAGAAACAATATCTAGGGCTAGACACAAAGGGGGAGCCAGCTTATGCGGCGACTCTCGATGAGCATAATGAGACCTTGCCTCAAACAGTATGTAGGGCTATTCCGGATGATGTTTCCCGGAGCCCGAAGCTGTCTAAATCCTCGTCTTGTGTGACGATCCGCCTATCATCTCTTGATTCCGCCCAACCCCTCTCAAGCTACCACATAGATGCGTTGGCCTCGCGACTAAGTCCTTGCAAGAGGACATCTGACGTGACAATTCCACGACACCTGGCATTACTGATAACTCCATACATAAGTCCTATCATGACCATAAAGACTACTTAATGACAGACCATTTGTGTGCAGAGTGACTCTAGATCTCCTAGTGGTCGAGTGAGTGGCTTCAAGGTCGAGTGTCTTCGAGTCCGTCGAGTGGAATCCTTCTAGGTCGACTGAAAGGTAGTTTCTTCTAGAGATGTCCTTGGGGAGGGTATCTTGGACAGGTCCATGACCCTACCCTAGGTACATGGCTTCATCACTTTCCACCAGCCAAATATGCATGTAGTGATAGCTATTATTCATCATTTATCCTATGGTGTGAATTTGCCAGTACATTCGATGTACTGACCCTTTGTGGCTGCAACGTCTTATGTTGCAGGATTCTTACGACGAGTAAGTGATACGTTAGGGTTAAAATTTCTACACTCAACTTTGCCGTTGGTGTTGATGGGAATCCACAACCTTGTTATTTGGATTGAGGTAATAGTATTTACGTTACTTTATACATGTGATTTACCTCTGTTATAAATCCTCGAGTACTGTGTGTGTCAGCATACCGATCCAGGGATGACACTTAAGCACAGAGACTTGACCGTTTGAGGTCGGGTCGCTACAAGATGGTATCAGATCCCATGTTGACTGTAGGACGTGACCCCTAGGCACTGACAAGCCCATAGGAAAGATTTTCTCTACTACTTTATTTTCAAAAAGATCTCTTACCTCTCTTCTCTTCTGAGCTTATTCAAATATTCCCTTTTAGTTAGACTATACCCTTTTCCCCTTTTTACCACATGAAGATTCGGATGATGAGACCACTTCAAGTAGTACAAGATATTGGACAACTAAGACTACTTTGGAATAAAGAGGATTTTTACCGTGCATTACAATGACGGAAACTACAACGATGAAGACTCCGAAGACTAGGAGAATTTGAAGGCTTTGAAGAATTTCCAGATTTGTATGACCTAGGAAGGCACCCCTTATGGAACTTGTCAGACTATTGAAGCTCAATACCCGAGATCAAAGTGTTGGAGAAAGACCGGAACATGGAGCGTAGAAACTTAAGGTTTTGTCAAGAAAGCCCCAAGACGGGAGACATCAACGATGGAATGATAGCTCATGGCGGAGACATAGTAATAAACATGGATATCCATGATGCTATAGCTCGCTCATGTTATTGTCACCGTGAGGTGTTAAGCATGCATCTTTCGGAAGAATTGGATGACAAAAGGGCTAATCACTACAGGAATTAGCTACTTTGCCATCAGCCATGGCGGACGGCAAAGGCATGGATGGCGGACGGCAAAGGTCTTTGCCGTCCGCCGCGGACGGCAGAAGTGGACGGCAATGTAAGGGACGACAAAGAGCTACATTGCCGTCGCTTCGGGCGGCTGATGGCAAAGGGTCCTTTGCCATCAGCTGCTGACGGCAAAGAATGCTGACGGCAATAATTGCGATGTTACTCCGTTAGGTGGTTAACGGCAAGCCTTTGCCGTCGGCCGCTGACGGCAAACATCGGAAGGCCTTTGCCGTCCGCCGCTGTAGGCAAAGTTTTTTTCTCTTTGCCGTCAGCCACTGTTGGCAAACTGACCAAATAGGTCAGCCTCCCAAGAAGCACAGTTGCCTGCCACGTGGCCTCTTTGCCGTCCGCTGCTGATGGCAAAGAGGCCTTTGCCGTCGGTGGCAGACGGCAAAGAGCCTGCATAATGGCTTTTTTCCCTGTTTTTTTAAATCCAACAATTTTGACAGCAAATATATATGACATATATAGATATATTTCACAGGGCTATTTAACAGCACATAAGTTTCATCGTACATACATATATAGTTCCATCCACTCATACATAGCAAGTTGCACATACACATAAGTTGCAACCATTAGGAAGTTGCACATACATATTACAATGCAAAGTTTCATCAAGATAGCAAGTCCCCTCGTAGCAAGCTAGAAGAATACTAGAAGAGAATGAAATAAAAAACAAGCACTCCATAGCAAGCTAGCTTCCGAGAAGTGAATGAAATCTGCAAAATGGCAAATAAGAAAGTTAGGAAAAGGTGACTAGAAGAAGAAGACTAGAATAAGAAGCACGCCATCGTTTGTGAGGTAACTTAGGTGAAATGGATCGTTTATGAGCTAACTTAGGTAAAATGCATCATTTTAGAGCTAATGTAGGTAAAATGGATCGTTTATGAGCTAACTAAGCTAATTATGCCGTTTTTTACATAAGTAAGGTAAGTACATGTCATTATTGAGCAAACCTAGTTAACTAAGCATATTATAACTAACTTAGGTCATTTTGGAGGAAACAAAGCTAAGTATAGATCGTTTTAGAGCTAACTTAGGTAAAATGGCTGGTTTTGGAGGTCAGTAAGCTTATTAAGTCATTTTGCAGGAAAAGAAGCTATCTCTAGGTCATTAAGGTAAGCATATTGGATGAAATAAAGCTAAGTCTAGGTCTTTATGAATTTGTTAAGCAAAAAACTAGAGAAACTTACCTTGATCATGGAGGTGTGGGAGTGGGCTGGCTCATGCCAGTGGCTGGAGAAGGATCGTGTGATGCTTGTGTGGAGTAACGCTGCACCAAAGATCATTTCTAATGTTTCGTTAGCATGATGACACTCAGATGTTAAGACTAGCAAGTAACGTCCATTCAAATTAAACTCACCGTGGTCTCAGGAGCAATCTCTGGATCAATGGCTATGGAGCCACGTGACCTCCCGCCACTAGATATCATCACCTGCTCTGGATTGTAGGGGATCTGGCTTGGGTTAAACTCCTCCCCTTTCCTCGCCTTCCCCTTGACTTGCTTGTAAGAGGCAGTGTGGGCCATGGCATACAGGTCGTACCCCTCTGGCACCTTATCCGTCTTATTGTAGCATGCCTGAAAGAGAGAAACAAAGTAAATTAGTAATTAAAGGGCTCAAGCTAGCATGATGAATGAATTGCATTAATCATGAAGCAAACCACATTACCCAATTCCGCCCGAACTGATATAAGCTGGAGCTACCTTGATGGTGTGGCACACCTTCAATTTGGGCACGTTTGTCCTTGGCCTCAGTCGGCTCCCCTTCCATCTTTCAACACCTGCCATGACAAAAAGTAAACGAAATTAGTACAACATAAAAAAAATACCGACATGAATAATAATATGTATATCACTTAAGTGTATCATCATCAAGTACAACATAAAAAAATTGAATACCTGACACTACTAATAATCTCGATCAGTATCATCAATAAATGCATAATCATCATCATCACTATAATCAATGACGGGCTCATAGGGTTCAGTGGCATCAACATGTGGCAGGCCACCTTTATGTAATCGGTCAAGCATTGAGAGGTCGTCCGCAGCAGTAACCTCTTCTTGTTCCGGCTCTTCTTGTTCCTCCTCTGGGGTGATGTGGGATTCACTGTCGCTGTCTAGTTCAATGTTTTGGGGTGAAGTATACCGGTTCTTGAAACACTTTTTGGAAAGACGTGTCTCTTGGAAGAATTCTCCTTCATATGTGTCTGGGTTAATGTGAGGTTCATAATCCTCTTCCTTTGGGGGAGATAGTCTAGCACGTGGCGGCACTTCATAAACGACATCCCAACCTTTCAGATTTGGATTAGTTTGGCAGGCCCAGGGTAGATAGAATACTTGGGTCGCCTGTTGAGCCATAATATAGACATCAGGAACATCTAAATGGGTGCTTTGGTTGATTTCAACTAGCCCTATATGTTCATGAGTCCTTCTAGTCTCCTTCGGCTGAAACCAATAACATTTGAAGACTACGACATTCGGTGGGTTTTCACCATAGAATAGAAGTTCATAAATTGCTTCAACTCTCCCATAATACTCGGTACCTCCTTCGCCGATAGCAGATACACAACAATTTGTAGACTTTCGGTCGGCCATAGATAGCTCTTTGCCATAGGTACGAAAACGATACCCGTTGATGTCATATTTGTCAAATGAACGAACCTTATAGTTTGCAGGCATTACATGGCCTTTGGGTAGAAAGCGTCCAAATACTGTCATAATTGCGTCATAGCATTCTCTGCCCAAGTTGAACTGAGCCTTCAAAGCCATTACTTGTGAGATGGCATCCAACTGACAAAGCTCAGTGTGCTCGTGGAGCGGACGTTTTGAAGACTCCAACATTTCATTGAAGGCCTTTGCAGATTCCTCCATCTCCTCGTCCGAATCCCGAGCATCATCATAGTATTGCACCATGTTTTCCATCCCGGTACCATGCTCGTCGGTGCAACGATGATCCACCTCAGCTCAGTCACGTTGGGTAGACTCACCATGAAATGTCCACACCGTATAATCGGGCGTAAAACCATTCTTTTGCAGGTGTTTACCCATTTTAGCCTCTGTCCTCTTTTCCCAATTACCGCATCGGAAACAGGGGCACCAAGTTTTCCTCTGGCCATTTGCAAATGCGGCTTGCACAAACCCCTTGGTTTTTGTGAACCATTCAGCGCTCCATTTGTTCTGACCAGTGTGACCGGTATACATCCACGCACGATCACTCATCTTGACTTTCAGAGCTACTGGACACACAACAATTATATATATAATTCACCATGTATATATTCATCAGTTGATCTACTTTGTCAATTTTATTACGTCCATGCAACCTACACTCTAATAGGTAATGATAGGTCCTAATCCCACCCGAGTATGTGTAGATTGGGTTCATTTTCCCAAGCTATGCTCCGGATCCGACACAAAATTTTGGCAGCACATCCCCGCTGTTCTCCTGATACACGTCTCTGCAATAAACAGAGAGGATGTGTACCCGGAGAACAACAGGGGAGGCACCGATGAAATTTATGCGTCGGATCCGGAGCAAAGCATATGGGAAAACGAACCCAATCTACACATACTCGGGCTGTCCATGGATAGGGTTGGACAATTCGAAAGAATCAAGGTTATAAATATGCAAATGCATGCATATTTATAACTATGACGCTTTCGAACGGGAGACACATATTGGTTACGCATACTGATGATTCAAGACACATATATAGCTAGCTACCAAATTTCATGTCATTTGTGCAAATAATTAATGGGGGAGAAGGACATGTCATTTGTGCTCACCCACGAACGAAGGGGCAGAGCTCGTCAAACGCACGGCGAGGTCGTCGAACACCAAACCTCGCAGCGATGAAACAACTGCACATTTAAATCTATCCGATCAACACAATTATATATGATGTTTTTCATAACAAAATCGAGAAATATATGACCTAACTAATAATTCACAAATATATAACCCCGTCGGCCTCTGGAAGGCCAAAGAGCACCTTTTCGGGAGGTTTAGGGGGTCGGGGTGTCATGTCGGTGTCGGGGTGCTGTTTCGGGGTCAGGGTGTCGTGTCGGGGTCGGGGTGTCGGAGTGTGGTGTCGTGGTCTGTGTGTCGGGGTGTGGTGTCGGGGTCGGGGTGTCGGGGTCAGGTGTCGGGGTGTGGTGTCGGGGTCGGGGTCAGTGGTCGGGGTGTTTCCTTCTATCCTTCTTCTTCTTTCCTTCTCTTCTTCTTCTTTTTTCTTCTTCTTTCCTTTCTTCTTCTTCTTCTTCTTTCCTTTCTTCTTCTTCTTCTTCTTTTTTCATCTTTTTTCTACTTCTTTTCTTTTCTTCTATTCTTCTTCTTCTACTTCTTCTACTTCTTTTCTTCTTCTTCTTTTTCATCTTTTTTCTACTTCTTTTCTTTTCTTCTTTTTCATCTTTTTTCCACTTCTTCTTCTTTTCTTCTACATATTCTTTTTTCTAACACTAACACTAAATTTTCTTCTTTTCTAACACTAACACTAACACTAACAATTAAACAAGAATTAAACAGCAAAAAAAAAGAAAAACAAAAAAATACTCACCTGAGCAGGGGCGACGCTGGCGCCGGGGTGGTGGGTGGGTGGGGGGCGGCGGGGCTCCGGGGCAGTGGGATGGCCGGGTGGCGGGGGCGGGGCGGCGCCGGGCCGGAGGGGCGGGGGCGGGGGCGGGAGGGGCGGGGGCGGGGGCGAGAGGGGCGGGGGCAGAGCCGGGCGGCGGGGCGGTGGGGGCGGGGGCGGGGGCGGCGCCGGGCGGTGGGACGGTGGGGCGTCGGCGTGTGGGTGAGGGGGCGGTGGTGGGGGCGGCGCTGGGCGGCGATGGCGGGGGCGGCGCCGGGCGGCGATGGCGGGGGCGGCGGGGCACCGGGGCGTCGGCGGGTGGGGGAGGGGGTGGGGGCGGCGGCGGTGGCGGGGGCGGCGAGGGCGGGGGCGGCGCCGGGCGGCGGGGGCGGGGGCAGCTCGGTGGGTGGACGATGTGGGCGTCGGGGAGGAGGTCGAGGGAGAAGAGAGAGTAACGGGCGGGGGAGGGGGCTCGGCCATTAGTTAGGTTAGTTAGGTTAGCCTTTGCCGTCCGCCCTCCTTTGCCGTCCACTTTTGTTCATATTTGCCGTCTGCTGCGGACGGCAAAGAGGGGGGACGTTAAGTTTTTTCGTTAGTGGGTGCCACCTCCCTCTTTGCCGTCAGCCAGCGGACGGCAAAGATTATTTGCCGTCAGCCAGCGGACGGCAAAGAAATGGCCGATGGCAAAGACCTTCTTTGTCGTCTGCCATTTGTTTGCCGTTTGCTTTTTGGTAGCTGATGGCAAAGACCTTCTTTGTCGTCCGCTAGCTGACGGCAAAGATATGGCAGACGGCAAATTCCCTGATTCCAGTAGTGAATGGAGCACCTACCAACAAGAGATCAAGTTTTAACCTTAGCTGGTGTATCACTAGGATCTGGAGTATTACATCAAGAAGTTTAGGGTGGATCTGTAGGAATCCGTATTTGACAAGGAAGCAGTTCGTGAAGAACTCGGGACCCAGAAGCTGAAAGTAGCCAAGCTGGAGGAGCAAAACCTCGAGATACAGGAGATTAGTCAGGAACTGAAGGATAGAAGGACATGGTTCATGTCAAGGAGGTTGAAACACAGAAGTTTGGAACGCAACTCCAGAATATTAAAGGACGTCAGGAGAAACTTCGCGTCAACAGAGATGATCTAGCAAAAGAACTTGAGAAGGACAAGCACGATCGGAAGAAGCCATCAGAGACATGAACAAGAAGAGTTTGGCGACTTTGAAGATTTATTAACCTTTAGAAGACCAAACCCCTATTATATACTTACGTTAGAAGAAACGATTGTGAGCTGTCATTTGTTTGTTGTTTTTTCGACAACCACAATAAAATCTGTCTTTTCAAAACATTTGTTTGTATTGTGTGTATCCCTCCCTACCTCTCTTATCTCACCCCAAGACCCTTGGACCCAATAGAGGATGAATGGAGATGAACTCACCATTCCGGATCGATGAGTCAATTGGAGACTAACTGATGGATCCAGAACATGGAGGATCACATGAAGAATAACCCTATAGTCGGAAAGGATATGGCCCAGCATGCTCTTAAATGCTTTGAAAGAGGTGCTGCTACTTGGTGGAGGATGTACCAAACCATCGATGGATGGCAAGGAGTAACCACTTGGGAAGAATTTAAGTTGACTCTGCTAAAGTCTCGGCTTGTGTTCCAGAAGATGAGGCCTTATGGAAATGATATGAAGAAATCTTGTGCATGCAAGCTTTGTGGAGTAATAGGACACAATCATAAGGAGCACAAGGATGAATGCCCTATTTGTGAAGGAAGTCACCCAGCTGAAGAATGCCCAACTAGGCAGATTACTTGTTTCTTGTGTGAAGGAACTACCCACTACCCTGCACAGTGTCACATTTACCCCATGGTACAAAGAACCATTCAGCAGAAGAAAGAAACAATGAAAGGAGCCCTCAAGGAAATTTTAGAAAAAACCTGTGATGAAGGAAGAGGTGGAGGACACACCTAAAGAGGACCCAATTAAGCCCTGCGCCAAGTCATGCTATTCATGTGGAGAAGAAGGACAAATCTCCCAGGATTGTCTGAATGGGGATCTAGTAGAACTCCCGACAGAGGAAGTAGAGTATGACCCACATGAAATAGAAGCCCTGATTGGAACGGAAAAGTCCAGAAAGAGAAGTAGATTGGATTCCAGGAAGGATCTGAGTCATATCACCTGTTTCAGGTGCAAGGAGTCAGGGCACTACTTCAGCGGTTGCCCAAAAAGGAAACCTCGAGACTTGTCAGAAGTGATATGTTTTCGTTGTAATGAAGCAGGGCACTTTGCCAGAGATTGCCCCAAAGAGAAGGAGACTTGTGATGAATAGTTGAGTTAGCAACAAAAGAAATGTAGTAGTAGTAGTAGTGGGAACAATTCTTTTACATTGAGGTGTTGAGTTGAGGCATGTAATGGAAATGCAGGAGATTGTAGTAATTTCAGAAGCAATAAAGTTGGCATCATTGGAACTAATTTGGATCTTATGAGTTGTCACTCTATGAAGAAGGGTTTTGACCAATTTCGAGGATATGATAAATATGGTCTATGGGAGGTAGTACCCTGTGAGGACCCTTGACCCCTGGAAAATAAAATGATATTCCACGAAGTGGACTACGGACGAAATAAGTATGAGTTTTATCTCGATAGGTTGGATGCCCCCAAGAGTATGAAGGGAAGAAGTATCATTGGATATAAAGGAGGTATGATGTTGGTAATAAGGAGCAATTGTAACTCCAAGATGAGTCTGAGTAATCACGTCTTAGTTTGGTACCAATAGAAGGATGGAAGACAGTACAATTGGATGGATTTAAGAATGCTAGGAAGCTGGATGTTGGAGTAGTGATCAGATGCCCCGATAATAAGTTCAAGAATCAAGCACACTCTTGCTGAAGGAAAAAGCCTGGAAGAAGATATGCATTTATCAACAGACGATCTTATAGGAGTTTACGCAAAACCTGAGAGTTGAAAGGAACGATAGATGTTTGTTTGGCTTGCAGAATCAATGGATTCATCCGAACTTGGTTCGGCGACAAGAGAAAATTCTGCAATGCTTGTGAGGATGACCGAGTGTTAGCATGCGAGATTCGCTAAACCATATACAAATAATGATTTGGGTGCGGGATGGATTGATCACCATACCGACTTACTCTTATTATTTGCCTTGCTATACGGGATGGTAAATCTGAGTGACTTGCCTATAGTAGAGAGACGATGATATTAAACCTTGTTGAACATTGGAATGGTATGACAATTATTCCCCTTGTACAAGGCAGTTGTTGCCAATCAGTAGGACATACGGTGAGAATGAAGCCCAGACCCATTTCCCGCAGGAGAAACCATAAATTGATGACCACCATGAGATATCGATAGCTGTTTAGTATTGGCGCCAGCCCCGTCAGCTAAGAAGAACTAGTACCAGAGGAACCTTACCAATATGAAAGGACAGAAGAATTGCGGTAAAGGTTATGCCGCTACCAGAAGAGCTAGAGAAGGAATTATACTAAAGATCTGAGAAGACCGGCCCTGTCAAGAATAAGGATGGAGTATATGAGTAGTGATGGGACCGTAACGATGTTTCTAAGGGTGGTAGCACCCCAGACCCCCTGAGATGATCGACGGATTTTGAGAAGACCCCAAACCTAACCTATTTCTTGCTAGCCTCTCCGAATATCGCGGACGAGATTCATTTTAAGGGTGGTAGGTTTGTAACATCCCAAAATTCTAAATTTTGGAATGTTATAATAAATATATAGTTATGATTGATTGTTTGATTGATTGTGTGAAGTTGAGTGCAGTTTGAAACTTTTTGAAAGTTAAATGAGAGGGAATAAAAGGACTTTCCCAAACTTTCATTTTCTTTTATGATCTCCGTGAATACAAATCCTTTTCAAACACAAAACCCCAGAGAGAAGATGACATGACTTCTTCTATTTTAATAAATGAAAAGGGTTTTTGAAAATATTTGAATTTCATATTTCAAATTCAAAAACTTCAAGTAACTCAATGATTTTCATAAGAGAAAATGAAATGACTTCTTCAAAACATATGAAATATGAGTTGGGAGTTTAAAAGGATCAAATTTAAAGTCCTTTTGGAAATTATTTTCAATTTGGAGTTATTTGGATTTTATTTAAATTATTTTTCTCCAAAAATAAAATATATGGAAAATAGGGTAAAATGATTCCCTACATCAGAAAATTGGAGAGAAATAAATTTTAAATCATTTTGGTATTTTTAAAAATGTTTTTTACTAGGTTTTATTGCAACAGTAGCACTGTTTGCTTTATTCAAAATTTTCTGGGTTTTATTTTATGTTAAAATAAAGTTCATCTTGTAGAAAATCTGTTTCTGAAAATTTTGATATATAATATGACTATATAAAGTTTCATTTTTATTTTCGTTATTCAGTTTTCTATTTCTATTTTACTAAAAACAAAACTGCGCGTTCGCGTGGAACTAACTGTCGTCCACGTGCGCAGCATAGTGGTATCGGGTGCCCCATAATTTTGTCTTCTCTCCTACATGGGCGAGGCCCAGCCAGCCTTTTCATTTTTTTTACTTAGGCCGAACTTTATTTAAAAAAAACAATACTACAGCGCGCGGCCGGCTAAGGCCTTTAGGCCCGTGCGAGGCGTTTAGCCTTAGGTTTAGTCCCATATTGCCTAGCCTTTAAACTCTAAACCTCTTTTCCACCAATAAATATAGATCCATATAATCTCCAAAAATCATCTGATTCGGGTTAAATCAATATATTTTGGTTTGACTAGATTCACTAAAAATATATATTTCTCCTCTCCGACGGAAATTCTGGAAGTCGTCTTCTCTCTGCAGTCGTCTTTTCTCTACCTTATAAAGGTATCTTTCTTTGTTTTTTATATATATCCCATAGCTTATTATTTCTAAACTAGTACCGTAGAATAATTAGATTTATAAATTAGTCCCTGTATTTACATTTTTGGACTATAATTCTTTTAGCCATAGCCCGTTTTCTTTCGTAAAACAGCTTGGTCCTGATTTTTCAAATATCCATAATTTTTTACTCGTTCATCCAAATTAGATGAAACCAGCGCCTACATTTATCATATCTTTTTATCCGTACCTCCGTTTTTAATGAAACCAACGCCTAAATCTTTGTAATGATCCTCTCTATCTAGTAAACCAACTTGAACATGTTTTTGACAATTTAAAAATTGAGTTTAGTTCAGATTAGTATTTGATCTTGTTTCGTCTGTTTCTTGAGTTTCTTAACTCCGTTTGAGTTGATTCTTTTTGCAAATAGAAGATCTTGACCTAAACTTTCTGATAAGGCCAAATTCACTTAATTGTGGTACTATTAGAAATTGTTTTATGGTGCAAGAGTAAATTGTTTGTTTTCGAAGTTTTCCGACATCTTCTCTTTGATTCTTTTGCATCAGTGCTTATGTATGCAATTGCTTGCTTGTGATAGATTGACTGGAGTGTGACGAGTAGAACAATCAGGAGTTATGAGTGCGAATCATCTTCATCAACCATACAGGCAAGTTCACACTTTGATCATATCCCTTTTCATACCCAGTTTTTATGCATTAGTTTCACCCTCAAACATTGCATGGTTAGGATTTGATAACATGTGGGTATTGGGAAGTAATTGATGAGGCAGGAACCTATTGATCTGCATTCAAACCTTGGGAGTTACTTTTACGTTATGCTCATACTGCCATGCTATGCTAGTAGACGTGGATTGGGTTTGAGTGAATTCATGACAGATGTGAGATTGTTAATTATGGTTCAACTTAAGGTGGCTACTTTAATACACATCTGGGTGGATTGAGGCACCTGGGGAATCCAGTGTTGCCTGTTTTTTTGGAAATCCCGGGGTTCCGTGTGATTTTCCTATGGACTGCCACCCAGGCTCAAAGGAATCATAAGATTATTCATGCTAGAAACTTCCATGTGCAGCCGCAAGCTACTATGGGCTCTAGCATAGTTGATTAAGCCGTGTGAACTCTTACAGTGGTAGACTAGCAGATGTAGGGGAAAGTAGGTGTAACTGTCTACTCATCGTAAGGTGCAAACACTTCTAAAAGGCCATGTCTCGGTCATCCGTTTCTCAAACACCATGTAGTGCAAGAAATCCAATGGAGGAGATCGAGTCTTGCGGGGAAAAGTGCGCAAACCTCTGCAGAATGTACAAACTAATCATGGTTAGCCGTGTCCCCGGTTATGGATGTTTTGAGTATCTAGTTCTTGGAGTATCATGTTGATCTCATCACGTTACCTAATGTATTTTTTGGGTTGTTAACTTTTAATTGGAATTGAGTTGGGGTTTACCTTCTCAATATTTTTCAACAAACTTTGTAGTTAAATAAAATATATTCCTTTGTTGTAGGGAAAAATTGGCTTTATGCAAAAATAAACTTAGTGCTTTCCATGAGCCAAATATGCATGTAGTGATAGCTATTATTCATCATTTATCTATGGTGTGAATTTGCCAGTACATTCAATGTACTGACCCTTTGTGGCTGCAACGTCTTATGTTGCAGGATTCTTACTACGAGTAAGTGATACGTTAGGGTTACAATTTCTACACTCAACTTTGCCGTTGGTGTTGATGGGAATCCACAACCTTGTTGTTACTTCCGCTATTTGGATTGAGGTAATAGTATTTACGTTACTTTATACATGGGTTTACCTCTGTTATAAATCCTCGAGTACTGTGTGTGTCAGCATACCGATCCAGGGATGACACTTAAGCACAAAGACTTGACCGTTTGAGGTCGGGTCGCTACAAGTACTTAGAGTAGTGATTTGCTTTATTATACTAACGGATCTTACCGAGTTTTCTGTTGAGTTTTGTGTGGATGAAGTGTTCGAAGATCGAGGAGGTCTCGGTATGAGGAAAAGGAGGAGAGGCAAGAGCTCAAGCTTGGGGA
Organism: Triticum timopheevii; assembly: GCA_963921465.1. Lineage (NCBI taxonomy): Eukaryota > Viridiplantae > Streptophyta > Magnoliopsida > Poales > Poaceae > Triticum > Triticum timopheevii. Next base: position 364,909,374 of record OY997262.1, read on the forward strand.
TGCCCAAGGCACCCCAAGTGAATATTCAAGGAGACTCAAGCGTCTAAGCTTGGGGATGCCCCGAAAGGCATCCCATCTTTCTTCAACAAGTATCGGTATGTTTTCAGATTTGTTTCGTTCATGCGATATGTGCAAATCTTGGAGCATCTTTTGCATTTAGTTTTCACTTTTCTTTTATGCACCATGCTGGTATGAGATAGTCCTTGGTTGATTTATAGAATGCTCATTGCACTTCACTTATATCTTTTGAGTATGGCTTTATAGAATGCTTCATGTGCTTCACTTATATCATTTGCAATTCTGATTGCCTGTTTCCCTTCACATAGAAACCCACCATTTGTAGAATGCTCTTTTGCTTCACTTATATTTGTTAGAGCGTGGGCATATATTTTGTAGAAATAATTAAACTCTCTTGCTTCACTTATATCTATTTAGAGAGATGACAGGAATTGGTCATTCACATGGTTAGTCATAAAATCCTACATAAAACTTGTAGATCACTGAATATGATATGTTTGATTCCTTGCAATAGTTTTGCGATATAGAGATGATAATATGTGGGAGGTTCTATTAAATGGTTGTGTTTAGTAAGAATATTGGTGTTAAGGTTTGTGATTCCTGAAGCATGCACGTATGGTCTCCTAACTATGTAACCAAATTGGTGCGCATTGTATTTTGATTGTTTATCTTTGCGTGAAGGTCGGGGGCGCGCGATGGTTAACTCCTACCAACCTCCCCCCTAGGAGCATGCGTAGTAGTACTTTGCTTCGAGGGCCAATAAACTTTTGCAATAAGTATATGAGTTCTTTATGACTAATGTGAGTCCATGGATTATACACACCCTTACCTTTCCGCAATTTGCTAGCCTCTACAGTACCGTGCATTGCCCTTTCTCACCTTGAGAGTTGGTGCAAACTTCACCGGTGCATCCAAACCCCGTGATACGATACGCTCTATCACACGTAAGCCTCCTTATATCTTCCTCAAAACAGCCACCATACCTACCTATCATGGCATTTCCATAGCCATTTCGAGATATATTGCCATGCAACTTCCATCATCATCATATACATGACTTGAGCATTTATTGTCATATTGCTTTGCATGATCGTAAGATAGCTAGCATGATATTTTCATGGCTGTCCGTTTTTTTATGTCAATGCTACGCTAGATCATTGCACATCCCGGTACACCACCAGAGGCATTCATATAGAGTCATATCTTTGTTCTAGATATCGAGATGTAATATTGAGTTGTAAGTAAATAAAGTGTGATGAAAGGATGATGGAAGCATTGTCCCATGCGAGGAAAGGATGATGGAAGCTATGATTCCCTCACAAGTTGGGATGAGTCTCCTGACTTTATGAAAAATAATAGAGGCCAAAGAAGCCCAAATAAAAAAAGAGGCCAAAGAAGCCCACCAAAAAAATAAATAAAAAAATAAAAAAGAGAAAATAAAAAAATGAGAGAAAAAGAGAGAAGGGGCAATGCTACTATCTTTTACCACACTTGTGCTTCAAAGTAGCACCATGTTCTTCATAGAGAGAGTCTCCTATGCTTTCACTTTCATATAGTAGTGGGAATTTTTCATTATAGAACTTGGCTTGTATATTTCGATGATGGGCTTCCTCAAATGCCTGAGGTCTTCATGAGCAAGCAAGTTGATGCACACCCACTTAGTTTCAGTTTGAGCTTTCATACACTTATAGCTCCAGTGCATCCATTGCATGGCAATCCCTACTCCGCGCATTGACATCAATTGATGGGCATCTCCATAGCCCGTTGATTAGCCGCGTCGATGTGAGACTTTCTCCCTTTTTGTCTTCTCCACACAACCTCCATCATCATATTCTATTCCACCTGTAGTGCAATATCCATGGCTTGCGCTCATGTATTGCGTGAGGGTTGAAAAAGCTGAAGCGCGTTAAAAAGTATGAACCAATTGCTTGGCTGACACCGGAATGGGCATGAGGTGTACCTTGTGTCAAAAAAAGGGAGCATAAAAGACTATATGATTTTGTAGGGATAACGTTCTTTAGCATTGATATTTTGAAAGACATGATTGTTTGTTGGGATGCCCGAGTATTAGATTGTTTTATGTCAAATGATAGACTATTGCTTTGAATCACTCGTGTCTTAATATTCATGCCATGATTAGATATATGATCAAGATTATGCTAGGTAGCATTCCACATGAAAAGTCATCTTTTTTATCATTTACCTACTCGAGGACGATGAGGAATTAAGCTTGAGGATGCTGATACGTCTCCGTCGTATCTACAATTTTTTATTGTTCCATGCCAATATTATACAACTTTCATATACTTTTGGCAACTTTTTATACTATTTTTGGGACTAACATATTGATCCAGTGCCAGTTCCAGTTTGTTGCATGTTTTTTGTTTCGCAGAAAATCCATATCAAACAAAGTCCAAACGGGATAAAAACAGACGGAGAGTTTTTTTGGAATATTTATGAATTTTGGGAAGAAGAATCAATGCAAGACGATGCTTGAGGGGCCCACGAGGCAGGGGGCGTGCCCCAGAGGGGTGGGCGCGCCCCTGACCCTCGTGGACACCCCGTAAGGCGGTTGTTGCCTTTCGCTGCAAGAAAGCTAATATCCGGAAACAAATCGTGTTGAAATTTTCAATCCAATCGGAGTTACGGATCTCCGGGAATATAAGAAATGGTGAAAGGGCAGAATCTGGAACGCAGAAACAGAGAGGGACAGAGAGACAGATCCAATCTCGGAGGGGCTCTCGCCCCTCCCACGCCATGGAGACCATGGACCAGAGGGGAAACCCTTATCCCATCTAGGGAGAAGGTCAAGGAAGAAGAAGAAGAAGGGCTCTCTCTCCCCCTCGCTTCCGGTGGCGCCGGAACACCACCGGGGCCATCATCATCACCGCAATCTACACCAACACCTCTGTCATCTTCACCAACATCTTCATCACCTTCCCCCATCTATCTACAGCGGTCCATTCTCCCGCAACCCGCTGTACCCTCTACTTGAACATGGTGCTTTATGCTTCATATTATTATCCAATGATGTGTTTCCATCCTATGATGTCTGAGTAGATTTTCGTTGTCCTTTCGGTAATTGGTGAATTGCTATGATTGGTTTAATTTGCTTGTGGTTATGTTGCTGTCCTTTGGTGCCCATCATATGAGCGCGCGCGTGGATCACACCATAGGGTTAGTTGTATGTTGATAGGACTATGTATTGGAGGGCAAGAGTGACAGAAGTTTCAACCTAGCATAGAAATTGATGCATACGGGATTGAAGGGGGACCAATATATCATAATGCTATGGTTGGGTTTTAACTTAATGAACATTAGTAGTTGCAGATGCTTGCTAATAGTTCCAATCATAAGTGCGTAGAATTCCAAGTCAGGGATGACATGCTAGCAGTAGCCTCTCCCACATAAAACTTGCTATCGGTCTAGTAAAGTAGTCAATTGCTTAGGGAAAATTTCACAACTCCTACCACCACTTTTCCACACTCGCTATACTAAATTTATTGCTTCTTTATCTAAACAGCCCCTAGTTTATATTTACGTGCTCTTTATATTCTTGCAAATCTATCCAACAACACCTACAAAGTACTTCTCGTTTCATACTTGTTTTAGGTAAAGTGAACGTTAAGCGTGCGTAGAGTTGTATCGGTGGTCGATAGAACTTGAGGGAATATTTGTTCTACCTTTAGCTCCTCGTTGGGTTCGACACTCTTACTTATCGAAAGAGGCTACAATTGATCCCCTATACTTGTGGGTTATCAAGCACATGCTCACTGCTTGAGCTATTCTCCTCCATCTTTTAGCTATAGAACGTGTTGTAGACTTCATGTCTCTCAACTCGGGTATTTGCTTGAAATATTAACTTCAACTCCTCGAACATCTCATATGGTCCATGACGTTCAAAAGGTCTTTGAAGTCCCGATTTGAAGCCATAAAGCATGGTGCACTAAACTATCAAGTAGTGATCATATTGAGCTAGCCAAATGTTCATAACGTCTGCATCTGCTCCTGCAATAGGTCTGTCACCTAGAGGTGCATCAAGGACATAATTCTTCTATGGAGCAATGAGGATACACCTCAGATCACGGACCCAATCCGCATCATTGCTACTATCATCTTTTAACTTAGTTTTCTCTAGGAACATTTAAAAACATAGGGAAGCTATAACGCGAGCTATTGATCTACAACATAATTTGCAAAATACTATCAGGACTAAGTTCATGATAAATTAAAGTTCAATTAATCATATTACTTAAGAACTCACAGTTAGATAGACATCCCTGTAGTCATCTAAATGATCACGTGATCCAAATCAACTAAACCATGTCCGATCATCACGTGAGATGGAGTAGTTTTCAATGGTGAACATCACTATGTTGATCATATCTACTATATGATTCACGCTCGACCTTTAGGTCTCCAGTGTTCTGAGGCCATATCTGCGTATGCTAGGCTCGTCAAGTTTAACCCGAGTATTCTGCATGTGCAAAACTGGCTTGCACCTGTTGTATGTGAATGTAGAGCTTATCACACCCGATCATCACGTGGTGTCTCGGCACGATGAACTGTAGCAATGGTGCATACTCAGGGAGAACACTTATACCTTGAAATTTAGTAAGGGATCATCTTATAATGCTACCGCCGCACTAAGCAAAATGAGATGCATAAATGATAAACATCACATGCAATCAAAATATGTGACATGATATGGCCATCATCATCTTGTGCTCATGATCTCCATCACTGAAGCATCGTCATGATCTCCATCATCACCGGCACGATTCCTTGATCTCCATTGTAGCATCGTTGTCGTCTCGCCAACTATTGTTACTACGACTATCACTACCGCTTAGTGATAAAGTAAAACAATTACATGGCGGTTGCATTGCATATAATAAAGCGACAACCATATGGCTCCTGCCAGTTGGCGATAACTTTATTACAAAACATGATCATCTCATACAACAATTTATATCACATCATGCTTGACCATATCACATCACAGCATGCCCTGCAAAAATAAGTTAGACGTCCTCTATTTTGTTGTTGCAAGTTTTACGTGGCTGCTACGGGATTCTAGCAAGAACTGTTCTTACCTACGCATCAAAACCACAACGATTTTTCATCAAGTGTGTTGTTTTAACCTTAAATAAGGACCGGGCGTAGCCACACTCGATTCAACTAAAGTTGGAGAAACAGACACTCACCAGCCACCTTTGTGCGAAGCACGTCGGTAGAACCAGTCTCGCGTAAGCGCACGCGTAATGTCGGTCTGAGCCGCTTCATCCAACAATAACGCCAAAACAAAGTATGACATGCTGGTAAGCAGTATGACTATTATCGCCCACAACTCTTTGTGTTCTACTCGTGCATATAACATCTATGCATAGACCTGGCTCGGATGCCACTGTTGGGGAACGCAGTAATTTCAAAAATTTCCTATGATCATGCAAGATCTATCTCTAGGTGATGCATAGCAACGAGAGGGGAGAGTGTTGTCTACGTATCCTCGTAGACCAAAAGCGGAAGCGTTATGACAACGTGGTTGATGTAGTCGTACGTCTTCACGATCCGACCGATCAAGTACCGAACGCATGGCACCTCCGCGATTTGCACACGTTTAGCTCGGTGACGTCCCTCGAACTCTAGATCTAGCTGAGGCTGAGGGAGAGTTCCGTCAACACGACGGCGTGGTTCGCCTAAGCTTACGACGATATGACCGAGGTGTAAAACTGTGGAGGAGGGCACCGCACACGGCTAAGATATTGTCTATTATGCCTTTGGGGTGCCCCCTGCCCCCGTATATAAAGGAGGGGAGGAGGAGGCCGGCCAACAAGGGGCGCGCCAGGGAGATGGGAGTCCTACTAGGACTCCAGTCCTAGTAGGATTCGACCCCACCCTTTTTTCCTTATTACCGGAGGGGGGAAAGGGGAAGGAGAGGGAGTAGGAGAAGGAAAGGGGGGTGGCGCCCCCTTCCCAAGTCCAATTCGGCCTCCTGCCCAAAGGGGGGTGCACCAGCCCCTTGTGGGCTGGTGTGCTTCCCTCTTATGGCCCATAAGGCCCATAACTTCTCCCGGGGGGTTCCGGTAACCTCCCGGTACTCCGAAAAAATGCCCGAACCACTCGGAACCATTCCGGTGTCCAAATGCAACCTTCCAATATATGAATCTTTATGTCTCAACCATTTTGAGACTCCTTGTCTCGTTTGTGATCTCATCCGGGACTTCGAACAAACTTCGGTACATCATATCACATAAACTCATAATACCAATCGTCATCGAACGTTAAGCGTGCGGACCCTACGGGTTCGAGAACTATGTAGACATGACCGAGACACGTCTCCGGTAAATAACCAATAGCGGAACCTGGATGCTCATATTTGTTCCTACATATTCTATGAAGATCTTTATCGGTCAAACCACATAACAACATACGTTGTTCCCTTTGTCATCGTTATGTTACTTGCCCGAGATTCGATCGTCGGTATCATTATACCTAGTTCAATCTCATTACTGTCAAGTCTCTTTACTCGTTCTGTAATACTTCATCCCACAACTAACTCATTAGTTACAATGCTTGCAAGGGTTATAGTGATGAGTATTACCGAGAGGGCCCAGAGATACCTCTCCGAAACACGGAGTGACAAATCCTAATCTCGATATATGCCAACCCAACAAACACCTTCGGAGACACCTGTAGAGCACCTTTATAATAACCCTTTTATGTTGTGACGTTTGGTAGCACACAAAGTGTTCCTCCGGTATTCGGGAGTTGCATAATCTCATAGTATGAGGAACTTGTATAAGTCATGAAGAAAGCAGTAGCAATGAAACTGACACGATCATAATGCTAAGCTAATGGATGGGTCATGTCCATCACATCATTCTCCTAATGATGTGATACCGTTCATCAAATGACAACACATGTCTATGCTTAGAAAACATAACCATCTTTGATTAACGAGATAGTCAAGTAGAGGCATACTAGGGACTACAAGTTTTTGTCTATGTATTCACACATGTACTAAGTTTCCAGTTAATACAATTCTAGCATGAATAATAAACATTTATCATGAATTTAAGGAAGTCTCTCCCTAATAATAAAGCACGGATTGGGTCTTCGGGTTCACCGTCACAATACACTTCTTCCCATGATTTTACGCTTTCAATTTGAATTTAAGACATATTTGAGGTGGTACTAAATTTCCGTACGTGAGCTTTCCTCTCGCGTCCTCAAATATCAGATTCAACATAGGCAGCCCATTATTCCGGTACACGGCCCATTATTCTGGTCCACCTAGCCCAACAAACAAATAAAAATCAGCGAGCTAAGACAAGGGCGGACTCTCGATCAGTTTGGAGTTTTCCCTTGACCCTCCCATAAATATCGGCTCAAGATTCAGGAAAGAGAGAAGGGGAAGAGGTGGATCCCCTGGAGGCAGAAGGAGCCGGTTGACGGCCGATCCGACGGGGCACTTCATCTCAACCATGAGGCCGCGATAGTATACGGTCACGCACATCAGCCATCTCATCAAGCGAGGACGCGGGGGCGCTGCAATCGCTGCTTTGAGAACCCACCGGTCCAGCGGACAACCATGGTCGATTGGAGCTGCTAAGACAGCGGCGGCGCAGGCGGGCAGCCCCACCTTGAGGTGTGGTGGCTCGTGTCAAGGAGCCAACCATGATTCAGAAGGAACGATTTGATTATCTTCTTATGTACGTGAATAATAATCAGCACACAATTGAGACTTTGAGATCTCAAAAGCCATTGGCCGAAGTTGCTCGTTCGGTTGGTTCGTCAATTGGTCCTTCTGACCGCCAACAATACGGCCCTATGGGAACTAGAAAAACAGTGCATACAACCACGAGATCATGATCCAGAAAAACCTGATCCACCACTGATCCGCTGCTCTGGCTACCGTTCGTCGTCGAGCGCCTGCACCGTTCCCTCGCCGCCCTCCGCCCATACTGTACTCACAAATCACCATGTCGTCTTCCTTGACTGGAAACTCCAGGAAAGATGGCTTTATCATATTGAAGCACCGCGGCCGCCGCCGCTATAACCAACGCCACAAGTAATATCTGGGTGATCAGGGCACCGGATGACGATTAGCTGGATGCATGCTTATCAACTGAAGGCAAGCAGCTAGATGCATGTACGGATGATTACTGCAGGCGGACAGAGATAAAAATACTAAGAACTTCGAGCACGTCACGTCCTCAGGTGCGTCCCTATGCATATATGTCATTATGTGCATGAAGCAAATAGCTAGATGCAGTATTGACATTAACTAAACTGAATTAGACTTCAAGATACTTTTTATTCTCTATTAGTGCCACATCTGTCACAATTTATATCCACAATTACTCACGCTTGTCGTCGTCTCCATAAAAAACTCAAGGTCTATCCGAAGTAAATATATTTGTCGCTGCATTACTTAGAGCCAATAATACATGTACATGTGTTTTTCAACTATTTAGAGATCTAGATATAGATACTATGTGATAGTATATCATTATTGCAAAAAGGTTTGCTTCCACTGAGCATGTATGAGTATGCGCAGGTAATTTCACACTTTGAAGGAAGTTTGTTTAGTTTTCAGACTTAAGTTAAGTTTGTTTCAATCCAAATCCAACAATAAAATTTGGATAATTTCTCAATGTTATCTACAATGAGTGGCATGTATTTATACCATGATTTATCAGCTTGATCAATAATCTATTTTTGTATTTTTGCAGTTCCTTTTTCTTGTGGGAGAAGGAACTGTCATTAATCAAACGAGATGATTACATTTAGACTTAACTATGCTACTATCTCTTAGGGAAGTTTCAAAGCCAGCACACAGTTCGCTGTTGCACCCGTCCCATACAAGAAAGGGTGTGGCTAGCAGCATTAGCATGTCGAGTGATCTTAAGTAGACTAATGTTCCTCCTGCATATGTATTTTTGTGGTTCATATATGGTGAAAACTTTATATGCCAGCCAGGGGCGGAGCCAGGATTTCGGTTTAGGGGGGGGGGGCAAGTCAAGTTCATATTTTTTTTTGTCTCGACTGAAAAAAAACTATCATTATATGCCACACCTATAAAATATTGTACGAGTTTAAATTTTCCTCTACAATTGCCAATAAGATGAGAAAATTTAATAATTTCATTGGAAGAGAAATTACTAGCTAATTTTTTCAATGTATTTGATCATGGTGAACTGAAGTAAGTCATATCCCATTTGGCGGCGCTTAAATGATAATTACTGTTTAGAGTGTTTCGAGGCACTTTTCGGCCTATACGGTCCCTCGGATACATAAAAATGTCGATCTTCATCTTGCTTGTCCAGTGGCAGCTCTCAAATTTGACAATGTTTACCGGGGTCTCTCTGATAAGCCAATTTTGTTCTTCTTCTGCAACATTTACTATGTCCAACATATCAGCCACATTAAAAATTTCACTAGGTTTAGAACTTGAAGCAACCAGCGTAAAAAATGAATTAATCTATACGGTGAATGGCGGCACTTTTCTCTTCATATCTGCTGAATTGCAATTTCATAATTAGCTATGTTGTAGTTTGACATAGGAAAAAATTGCATCACAAATAATAACTCATACAAGGTAATTTGCATCAGACCACAATAATTTCTAGTACACATATAATATAGGAACTGTTCATTGAATCACGGCATCTGACGCCAGCCCTTGTCTCCGCCACTGATGCCAGCTTTCACATACACATATCTGAGTAATACCACCTCCGATTCATAATAAGTATCGCAGTCACTTATTTTATTTTAGATAGGAGGGGGTATCATTTTTATTTGTTTTTCAAGGATGAGTGTTGCATCTTAATAGTAGCATGGCTGCCGAATGCCCAGCAATTTTACACCAAACGAAAGATAAGTCCAGGCAGAAACCAACTGATTGGGTGCTATAGTTCAATACTGCACCACGGGAGGTAAACTGTCAAATACCATATGAATTGTCAAATTCATTTTTTACCCGTTGTAACGCACGGGCTCTTTTGCTAGTTTTTCTCTCCCTATCTCTCCCTAATAATAATAATAATAATAATAATAATAATAATAATAATATAATAATAATAATAATAATAATAATAATAATAATAATAATAATAATAATAATAATAATAATAATAATAATAATAATCTCTCCCTAATAATAAAGCACGGATTGGGTCTCTGGGTTCACCGTCACAATACGCTTTCTTCTCATGTCATAATACGCTTTTACAATTTGTATGGACAAAATTCATCATAATAAAGCACGGATTGGGTCTCCGGGTTCACCGTCACAATACGCTTTCTTCTCATGTCATAATACGCTTTTACAATTTGTATGGACAAAATCATAAAATAAACGAGGTGGTACTATTTTCATCAAATTTTTATCCATTGTTCGTGCGCTCAGAAAATATAGTCAAGATAGTCAACCGGCTGGGCCTCAGCCTGAAGTTCCACACGCCAACTGGGCCACATCGTCAAGATGGAAAAACGATTCCTCATGGCCGGCTCCTGCCACCGTCAGGACGGAAAAAAAAACCCTAATCCAATCCAATTTTGAATCAAACTGCCAACCTCGGCTTTCATATACGAAGAAGTAGCCAGCCGCACTATATTGGTACTATGACAGCATGAGATTCGATTTCTATTAGTCCCATATCGCTTCTTTAAATAAAATCAGCCAAGAGAGACCCGATAAATCCCACTCAAAAAAGAAATAAAAGACCACGTAGAGTCAGGGAGGGGCCAATCCGGACGCGGCGGATGGCGGAATTCAACGGTCAGCGGGGTGCTCGTGCTGCCAGCGACGAACACACCACATAGAGGCAGGCAGGAAGGGACCGGGGCTGTGATCGAAGCAGGGATCGATGGAGACTATCGGCGGCGGTTGTACAACCGGACTGGCGACCAGGAGGGTGCGACGGCTTGTGTTCATGGGGACGGCAGATCCGGAGTGGAGGCCAGCTCCGGACGCGGCGGATGTCGGGATTCGACGGTCGACTGGGTGCTGGACGCTGGTGTTGCTGGCAATGAACACAACACAGAGCAGAGGAACTCGCGCTTGCCGTTTTCTTCACGTACCAGGAGCACAGTCCGCCACCAGGCACCAGCTTCCCTCCTTCCATACCGCGGACTTTGTTGAGGACTGGAGGAGCGCACGCACGCTACGGTTGTTCAGGACCCCTCACCGGCGCATTGCCGGGGCACTTGCCGAGCTGGCTGGCAAAGGCGCAGTATTGTGCGAGCACAGCCGCGCGGGCCTTCTCGATGGCGGTGGAGCCGGCGTCGGCGAAGGCGTACATGGTGGCCATCTAAATCTGGTAGTGGTATGTGACCCTGTTGAGGATGGACAGGGCCACAGGGGATGTACTGACGCCTGACGTAACAGAAGAGTTTGCTTGGTAGCTGCTTGTAAATTCTCCCGATCAGAGAGAGTAGGCTGGTAGTACGAGTTACTCTGTATTTTAATTGGACACGGCATACGCGGGATGTTGCGATGCCCACCGGACAATTCGGCGTGTCCGCTCGAACCCGTTTGTGATGATGAAGTCAGCCCAGTGGCAGCTTTGCGGGCTTTTTTGTTTGACGGCGGAGCGGCGGGATGACCCGTCCATCTTGCAACCTGACGCATGGGCGCGGCGGGCGCTGCTGGCCGGTGGCCCGAGACGCGGGAGGAGCTATGGCATGCGGTCGCTGCGCTGCGGAGATGAGGAGGTGGATTGGATTGGGTCTTCCCTGACGAAGACAATGTTCATGGTATCTGATGAAGACTGCAGCTAGCTGCATGAGCGCGACCCACAAAAATATGTAGCTGTACATTTTTTTTTTGCGCGAAGAGAAAATGTAGATGTACATGTACGCACAGGACGCTTATGCTCGTAATGAAAAAACTAACTACACACGTGAGTGTTTGTTTTGCCACAAAGATAATCCTATTTCGGGTACAATGACCAACCAAGATCATGTAAAAAATTAGACTTTGTGTCAGAAAATTAAATGTACTCACAATGACAAAATAAACTTTGAATATCTCTAAGAAATATGAATATGAGGTGACCTAAAATAATTATTAGCCTCCTTAGATTTCCTTAATTTAAAATTGTACCAGCACAATAAAGCTTGAAAATGCAGAAATTTTGTTGAAAATGTCATCAATGAGATTTCGTATAGTAAAAAACTCTCTTATTTTGTGCACAAAGACTACAACTAACAAGCTAGAAAATCGACACTAGCAGTAGATGCTCCATAGCTATAAATCTATGTATGAAATAATGCATGTCTTTGTAACTATTTTTGCACTATTAAAGTTGAATTGTAAATTAAGCTTTCACTGCTTATGCTATTAGTGCTTCACTATATTGAAATGATCGGCCTGTACACGTGTAGTGTCTTAAACAGTTATTATTACACCACGGAATTTATTTCTCCTGTTGCAACGCACGGACATATTTACTATACAAATTTATACCCACAAAAAAAGAACTTCATGCTACAAAAAGGACTAATCAGTTTAACTTTATTATCAATGTTTATTAAAATTGAATATAGAAAATGGTGGTAATGACACATGAAGTATATTGTGCTTCTTTTTCGCCCGGACATAGTGATACTCTTCCTCAGCAACATCCGGATACATGATGTTCCATCAACAACTTCAAAATATGCTGGTGAGGCTCAACCTGCAACTTTGCACCCACACTGCCTTTCTGTTTTATGTAGAAAGTTGACAGATTTTTTATGTGTTTCATTATGAATTAATTATTAGAAAATATTTCTTTGTGAATAATGAGATTGATCTTTCAACATGGCATAGAAGTTGTTTGAGTTTTTATTTAAAATTTCTATGAACAAGTTTATTTATTCGTACAAGTTTATTTATTATGTACCCGTTGCAACGCACGGGCATTTGTGCTAGTCTCTCCCTAATAATAAAGCACGGATTGGGTCTCCGGGTTCACCGTCACAATGCGCTTTCTTCCTGTGAATTTACGCTTTCAGTTTGAATTTAAACGTATAAGCGAGGTGGTACTAATGGAACGTTATTTTTAACCCGTACGTTTCTTGTAGGTTAATTTTCTATCTCCATCGCACGTTATTTTGATTGGGCCATCAGCGCACGTTATTTCTAATTGGGCCCGGAGATGCATGGCGACCAGAAAATGATTCGTATGGGCCTTTATAGTGGAGGCGAAGGAAAAATGACATGCATGGCGACCAGAAAACGAGTGTTCGTGGGCGTGCTCGGCGTTTTCACCACCGTGTCGCTGTTGGTGTCCAACATGGCGCCTCCCCGCCGCTGGCCCGGCCGTGCCGTCCTCCACGCACAGTGGTCTGCCTCCTCTCCGCCGCGCCCTCCTTCCCGCACCATCCGAGTCCTCCGCACTCCGTGCCCGCACAGGCCGACTCAAGCGTGCGCCGCCGACCGCGAGGAGCTGCTCAGCAGGCTCCTCGCCGCCACGGGCAACAACCGGGAGGAGGAGGAGGATGTGGGAGGTGGGGTAGTGTCAGAATCGGTGTGCGTCAGACCCGGCCAAGGGTTACGGCGACATGGATGCGGAGGCTCTGGCCGCGGCCGCCGCGCTCGCTCGCTTTCTGCACGGAAACACGGGAATCTCCTGAATACCTATGACCCCGACTCCCTCCAGCACCACCGATGCCGTTGGAGGGCTCGCCGTTGCGATGCTGGAGGTGGCCGCCGCCGTTGCCATGGACACCCGCCTCCGGAGTCCCACGTCGCTTCTCGGCCATCATGCGTTGCTGCCATTGAGACTTCAGGCGTCGACCTCGCTGCACCACGCTCGACCACATGGCTGACCTCGTCTGTTCATTGGGGCTCACCTGGAGGATGTCGTAGCCTTCGTTGGGACTGCTAGGAGCTCGCCGTCGTCAATGCGGCCTCCACTAACAAGTGCCCTGCCGCCCCTGTCCGTGCCGATGGAAGGACGTCTTCATGCTCTGCAGCCTCACCAGCGACTCCTATGTCACGGCCTTCTCCATCCCAGTTATAGGTTACGCACACCACCACAATGTCTGCTATGTGCTTCAGAGAATTTCTCAGAGGAGTCACAGGCTCAAGCCTTTATCAGAAGCAAGTGAGAGGACGAGCAAGACCACGAATGTGGAGGACAGAGACCACCTGTCCACCTCACAGGAGGGAGGCTTGGCTGGTGCGGTGGGGAGGTGGCATCAAGTTAAACATCGATTGAAGATTCTGTCATGTGTTCCTCACAGAATATGACACAACTAAATATGGAGATCCTGCTGTTGATGACGTTCAGCCACACGAAGATTCAGAAGTTTCTTACCTCATGAATTGATGAGGACAAGTTAGCTGTTTTCTTTGGCACAAGATAACACATTCAGAAGTTGTTTAGAAAAACAGGGGCACATGAAACAAGTTATATTTCATTTTTCGCCCGGTGCAACGCACGGGCATTTGTACTAGTCTACTACCACTATAAAAGAAAGAGAGGGGCAGATCTAAATAATTTTAACCATTCATCTACAATATCTGATGGCTAATAATCCTCCCGTGTTTAACACAACAAGCCACACATTAAGCCAAATCCATCGATCCCTAATCTGCCCCGCCGTTCAGAAAAAAAAACCTCTACCCGCAAACGACCGCACGACCTCGCCCCCTCCTCCCCGCACGTCTCTCGACCACTCATCCCGCGCCGTTCGCCGCCCCGCCATACCTCCCGCAGCCTCGCGCCCCCGTTAGCCGCCGGAACCGCCTCCCGCAGCCGCCGCCGACGCCGTAACCTCCCCCTGCCTCTTCTTCGCCTCACCCCTGTGCCTCCCAACCGCCAAGCCGCCACCGCCTCATCTTCTTCGGCCGGCGACACGGCGAGGCGCACGGCCGGGCGACGCGGCGAGGCGTGCGGGAGGCCGCTGGAGAACGTGGCGCACGCTGCCACCTCCGCCCTCCTCCGGCCGTGATCTTGTGCAGGTTTATGATGTCGAACAGAGGTGTAGCACAGCTGCACCCAAGAGACCATGACCCCTTTGCGTACAAAATCTGAACTAAGAATCATGTCAGTGTGATCTTGTGCAGGTTTATGATGTCGAACAGAGGTGTAGCACCGCTGCAGGTGCTTCGTTCTAGGTGTTGCGCAAACACCATGAGTCCACGAGGCTGTACAAATGAGTGAGTCGAGTAATAAATTCCGTTCGCAGTTAAGTAATAAACGAGTGAGTCAATTAATAAATTTTGACTCCACTGTGCAGTTTTTGACTTGACGATGCAGCCGTTGCGAGTCCCTTTGCTGAGATTCAGATTTTTCTTTTCTTTCCCGTTTCAGTGTGTTTGGATTGGATGGTAAGATGCTCTTCTCTTATCAAATTTACAACATAGGGCCTTTTAGAACATAGTGTTGGTCAATCGGCCTAGAATTTTTTGTATGACTCACTGGCTATCCTTGGTGCTAATTTACATAGCCTGCTCATTTGTTGTGTTCCGTGGAAGAATATATCAGATGGGAAGATACTAGGCTTTTATGAAATTTTGGTTCCACTGAATCTTGTTATAAAGTGGCGGTCTTGCTACTGAAATATGGCCTAAGGATCGAGGATGTACTTGTTATTGCGGATGAGTTCCTGCTGTAGATTTGCATGTCGATGGTTGCAAGGTGATAATAATTTCTGTAGGTGTATACATATTTTAGTCACCAAGTTATGGTTGCACGATGTATCATGTGAAATGAAGTTAAGAAATACCATGTGTCGATTCATGTGATTCTTCCCTAACTGAAGGGTGATAGTGGGGTTTGTGCAGTATAGAACGCTTGTAGCTCCATTTTTACCTTTGATGCATATTTGTTTCCTTGATCCTTTTCTTGTTGAGCCGGCAAAGAGAAGTAGCAGACTAATTTCTATGTCGATTATTAGATGATGATTTGCTCCCTGTATGTCGTTTTCTCTATATTCTCTATATGAGGTTATTTTGTGATCGTTGGAGTATGGAAATAGCATGGTGTGCAGCGCTGCCCTTGTGAGCAATCTCTGATACAACTGATGTTTATATATGTAGTGCTTGTGACATTTATTTTGTGAAATTTAACATGATTAATTTGAGACCAGCAAAGAGGATTGGGCCTGAAGAAATGCTAATATTGAGCTAGGTCCGCAAGGTGATATGTCGAGCTCTGCGTAGCCTGGTTTCAATGGCTTATTTAAACAGGTGTCTCCTTTTCCTTTGTATGTGTTTTCGAGTCTCTTTATGTGTAAAAATAGCCTGTAGATATCCTGCAGTGTGATTTTATTGTTCGAGTTCAGCTCTGTGTTATCATAGAATTCAGGTTAGGGAGATCAAGAAGATGTTTCATATGTTAGCACGACTACAGGAGGATTTGCAGGTGAGCAACTATTATATGAGTTTAGATGACTGAATATCAGTACTACATCAAAATCTACGGCTTTATATAGTATGTCACATACTGTCTTATTTCATATATGATGACCATATCAATCAAGTGTTTGTTTCTTTTTCATCCAGAGTGTACATTGCTTCCAGTGTAACAAGAACAGAAAATAAGGTACTCTCTAAATAATGTGTGAGGTTTTAGATTCTGTAATCTGTTTTACTGTTGCTACCTGAGCATGCTTAGATAATGGGGTGATTTGAGTGCAGTTTCAAAGTCGACCGTTCATGTCTGCAGTCTCAAGTTTCTATATGTATAGTTTGAGACCTAATAAGTATTGATCACTTCAGAAAGTTTCATGTTTCATACTTATGATTGATACTGATTGTATTCACGTAATCGGGCCACTTGGTTGTGGTGGTTGGCTAACTAATAAGTAAGATGTCCCCAGTTCTGCATAAAGATTTAGGCACCCTAATTTCTGAAATCTTTGTGGAGTCAGAGGTGTTGAATGTTTTTGTTCGAAGTCTTTTTGAAATGATGAGTGATGCATACCTATTCAATGTTTACATGGTACTGCAAGTGAAGAAATGATTTGTACTGAACCATCTAATTGGTTATTGTGTTTATGTGAAGTCATGAATTTGTAGCAAGTGACGCCCTCATTGGCATTCTTTTTGAAAGATATCCAAGATAGTTAAAGCATCGTGGGGACGAGGAGGCCGAGCAGTCCGTTGTGTCTCTGTCGTCGCCAGCCGCACTGGTATGTTGTGCCCCTTTCCCTGCTCCACGTCCTAGGCTACTCCACCACCACCGAATACGAGTGTGGCACTGGCAGAGGAGGCTTGTTCAGGGGGATTTGATGCATATAAAGGTTATGTTTGTTATTTCACACACACACACACACACACGCACACACACACACACACACACACACACACACACACATCACACACACACAGGTGTTCCACAGTTAATTTTGTAGTGGGGAAAAATTGAGGACTAAAGGTTTTGGCATGTCTGATTGTTGACATGCCATCGAAAGTGCATGATTGTCTGATAGGCTTGAATTCTTAGGTTTTCTTTCTTATTGGTCTTGTTTTTTTTTGGGTGAAAACCCATGATTTTACCCTAACCCAAAATTTCTGAGCGAAACGGAGAGGCTCTATGAGAAGTTTCAGGACATGGAAGAAATTAATTGTTCTAATTTAAGTAAAACAAAAAAAATAGTATTTTCTCAGTATTTTCTATTAGTAACATGATTTACCTCTGCTAATAGATGTCGTCGGTGCAAAGAAACATGCCCAAATTTGTAAGCCCATATTGGTATTACTTTCCAGTAATCAACGTCCAAATATATATATATATATATATATATATATATATATATATATATATATATATATATATATATGGAAAATGCATCCTACTACCGGGTGTAGTTACACCCATTTCTCATATACTACCATGTGGTAGTATATACTCTACTTTATTATTTTTAGTATGTTCACATACTATATCTAAGATACTCTACAGCGAGTTATGTGAAAAAATTGCATGTGAGCCCATGTTTTTATAATATTTATGAAATACGTATATATTTGTACGTACAAAGGAGTATGCTCAAAATATACAACATACTACCTCAAAAATAGTATATATACTACCTAAACATTCTTACATACTACATACTATGCGTACATACTCTCTCATATGATAGATACTACCTAGAACGTATGAAACAAAAGTGGGAGTAACTACACCCGGTAGTAGGAAAAAATTGTCATATATATATATATATATATATATATATATATATATATATATATATGATTGATCTATTATCTTGCCATGAATAACAATGATAAATTTGTTGTTGACTCATGTTATATCCTCACAAATAAAGTGCTACAGGGAACTTTCTCTATCAGTTCAGGCTGGACGAGCAAGACGACATACTGCAGACCGAGAACAAGGTGAGAAGAATAGATGGAAATTTAATTATGTTGCATATGTACAGCTACATTTGTTAATCTCCTTCTCAGTTTTTCCTTTTTCTTTGCAGAGTTATGCTCATCATCACTTCGTCAGTGGTATGTGTTAATACTCTCCTAGAGATTGATTTCTTTGCGATCGCACAAAAAAGGGGTCAGATACATGGCGAGCTTCCAAATATCAGGCTGCAAATACCTTCGTTGCTTTGGACCTTGCCATGGAATGATGAACACTAAATGACCACAAATGCCTCTAGATTATGAGTAAGCGTGGTTCTACCTTTAGTGGTTTGCGCATCTGCTTTGTCTCAGGCTGGTTTCACGGGTACCTGATTTTGCTTGGAACAGCCACAGGTGCATCAGCTTGGTTTGCTAACTAGCAATGTTTTGTTTCTTAGGTGGACAAACTTGTATCTCAGAACCTTGATGAATTATTTCATTTGATCAGCTTACCTGGAAACTACTAATTTTCATTGCCTCTGTACACACACTTGCATATCTTTTTTCCTGGTGCTTATTGGCAATGGCCCACTCATAGGCACGACCTAGAAGAAAATAAGATTGAAGATGTATTTTTCTTGGTTGGAAATATTACACCTCAAATTTACTTCAGTTTGGATACAGTGATCTCTAAGATCGAAATAACTGGTGAATTATGTCAGTTATACAGTTTAGAAGGTCATGGATGTGATATATGAGAAACAATTTTGTCCGTGATACATGAATATCTATATGCCACTGTGGATGCTGGCGAGATGTTGGTCATGGCCTTGGTTGTCGAGATGCACTAGCTAGGGGCGCATGCATGGCCATAGGCCACAATTAATTTTTTTTTATGGACCGAGGTATTTGCTAAGCAATGGACATGGGCCTGTTGATTTATAAAGCACAATATTTCCAGTCATTTGTACTCCCTCCGTTCCAATTTACTAAAACCATGACGAGTAAATCGGAACGGAGGGAGTACGAGTTAGGAATTATATGATTTTTGCGTGAGATTTCAGCTATTCGAAAAGTAGATTTATGTTATGACAGAATTACTAAGTTTAATAGTAAAACATATTTAACCGAGACGTGCGTTGCACGTGCATGCTTACTAGTAATAATAAAGCACGGATTGGGTCTTCGGATTCACCGTCACAATACGCTTTTTTTCCGTGATTTTATGCTTTCAGTTTGTTTCATATGGTTTGCCCGAGGTGGTATTATTTTCCTATACAAGCTCACGATTGTTCACTTTTATTTTTATGGGCCATCAGCCGGCGTGTACGTCCGCCTAGGCTGCAGCGAACGCACATGGGCCATCAGCCGGTGTGTACGTCCGCCCAGGCTGCAGCGAACGCACGAACCAGCCCATTCCACCAATGCCATCCCGTAAGAAGAAATATACGTTCTGTAAAACGAGATGAAAAAAAAATTATTGCAGACGCTGAACTCGAACCTTGGTCTCCCTAGATGTGAGTGGGCTGGGCTAGCCATGAGAAATATTGGCCAACTTTGATTAAAAGGAAGGTTTGACTTTAAATGAGCCATATCTTATTCGGGGACGAGGGACGTGCCTGGGCTGCAGCGAGGTGCGCGTAGCCGCGGACCGAGTCGGGCTACGATGTTTTTTCCGTTGAGTTGATTCGGGAGCCTATAAAATAGCTGACAATGGTTAGGGAGTTCAAACCCATGATTTTCCTTTTGTCCCACATCGCCTCTTTTCATCAAAGACCATCAATTTATATACGCCCAACTTGATGTCATTTTTTTCTTTTTTTCCCTCAAAAAAAAAAAAAATATACGCCCAACTTGAATGAGAAAACAAGCAGCCTCAAGAATAAACAAACGAGGGTAAGTTGTGGGTCTTGGTATGGTGGTATATCACTGCACCATAAAAAAAGGAGAACTCAAGAAAGAAAAGGGAGGGGAGTGAAGAGGAGGAGCAGGATGCTTGTGGTTCCCTAGGGAAGTGAGGAGGAGGAGCAGGCGAGCAACAACGTGGCTCGACCAAAGGGCTCGCCTGGCAGGGTTGTGAGGGCACCTCCCGCATACTTGTTGAATTTTTTTTATCTGTCATTTGAATTTTTTTAGTTGGATACTTGGAAGAGATAAATCAAGATGCGGCCCAGTCAAAAAATATAACGTGTAACCGAGATTAGGCAAAAATAAGCATCTCCATGTGGGTCGAACTCCCAACGTTCTACGTCAAGGCCCAAGGCTGCAACCAACAGAACTAATGCATGAGGATGCAAACAAAAGGTTTGTTTTTTTATAAATTAGTATCACCTCACTCCTTTGCAATCCGTTCTACCAATTTATATATGTTTCCGATTCAAAATCAATAAGCAGCCTGGATAATTAATGGTAACAAAGATGGCTGACAAAGATGTGTGGCATGATCAGCGGGCATAAATAAGGAAAAAGAGTGGCAACATTAGCGGGAATAAAATATGGAAAGAGAGATAAATCAAGATGCAGCCCAGTCAAAAGATATAACGTGTAACCGAGATTAGGCAAAAATAAGCATCTCCATGTGGGTCGAACTCCCAACGTTCTACGTCAAGGCCCAAGGCTGCAACCAACAGAACTAATGCATGAGGATGCAAACAAAAGGTTTGTTTCTTTATAAATTAGTACCACCTCGTTCCTTTGCAATCCGTTCTACCAATTTATATATGTTTCCGATTCAAAATCAATAAGCAGCCTGGATAATTAATGGTAACAAAGATGGCTGACAAAGATGTGTGGCATGATCAGCGGGCATAAATAAGGAAAAAGAGTGGCGTCATTAGCGGGAATAAAATATGGAAAGAGAGTTTCACAAAATGAAAAGTGATGGAGAGGATAATGACCATGTAATACCAGCGTGTGATCTTTGGGCATAAATAAGGAAGGTGAGCTCCTAAGAAAAGAAGGAGAGAACACACCTTGCAGAGGTTATTACGTGGGCATAAATAAGGAAGAAGAGTTCCTTTAAAAAAGAAGGAGATAATAATATGTTGCAAAGGAATTATATACGAGGGCATGATACATAAATAAGGAAGGAGAGTTTGACACAAAGCAATTACCCAGACATGGCATGCAATTAACTCAAATAGCTCTGGAGATGGCCTAATGAACCCTTTTAGCGAGATTTTTTTCAAGACAACTTACAAATAATGCCTTTAAGATTTGAATATTAGGGGGCCTTTATCAAAAGCATTGTATCTGTAGCATACTTCTTAATGTACAATTGGAAACAGACTTCCTTGCCTGCGAGCATTGGTACGCTCCGCAACGCATCTGGAGACGAAGCCACGTAAATCTCTCCTCATCCTAATTAATTTCTCTCCCCGGTGAATCCAAGGGTGGACCCACACTAACTAATCACCCCTCCCTAATTCAATCATGGGGCCCACACTAACTAATCTCACCCACCTGAATTCGCGTAAATTAGCCACGCCCGTACAATTGATATGAATTATTACTAGACCTCGGTGCGCGCCTTCCTGCCATTGCCGGGTGGCATCATTCAGATGTTGTTGGGCCTTTTGATCGATACACCATTATATCTCCCGTTGCAACGCACGGGCGTATGTGCTAGTATAATAGTATATGTGTAGATTGAACCTCTGTGCTTGGAATCATGTCTAAGTTGGACTCTAGTCTACTACTAATTTAGACCGCTGCATGATTCCTTTCCTGATCTGAGTCCACTTTACGTACGTATGTTTGGTTAATTTCAGCCGCTACATGGCCCTCAGAAAAGAAAAAAAAGATCATTTCTGATTCTTGTCCTCTTCACCTTATATATGCATATGTAAACATGACAGTTCAATATCGTTGGTACATATATTGCGAAGATGTGTTACGTAAAAACCTTTAAATCTCGACCATTACTATTCTGATCAAACGGTGAAAATAATATTAGCATATGTGGACGAACGTGATGACTTGTTTGCCTATTGTTTTAAGTATATAATAGATACTTAGACCAAAATATGACTCTATGTGAATGCCTCCAGCGGTGTACCGGGATATGCAATGAATCAAGAGCGACATGTATTAAAGAATTATAAAGGTGGCCTTGCCATAAATACGATGTCAACTACATGATCATGCAAAAGCAATATGACAATGATGGAGTGTCATAATAAACGGAACGGTGGAAAGTTGCATGTCAATATATCTCGGAATGGCTATGGAAATGCCATAATAGGTAGGTATGGTGGCTATTTTGAGGAAGGTAAATGGTGGGTGCATGATACCGGCGAAAGTTGTGCGACATAATAGAGGCTAGCAATGGTGGAAGGGTGAGAGTGCGTATAATCCATGGACTCACACTAGTCATAAAGAACTCATATACTTATTGCAAAAGTTTACTTGCCCTCGAAGCAAAGTACTACTACGCTTGCTCCTAGGGAAAGGGTTGGTAGGAGTTAACCATCGCGCGATCCCGACCTCCACACATAAGGAAGACAATTAAAAGAGCACCCCATGCAACAAATTGGTCACACAACTTTTACCATACATGCATGCTACGGAACTTGCCAACCTTAACACAAGTATTTCTCAATTTTACAATTACCCAACTAGCATGACTCTAACATTACCACCTTTATATCTCAAAACAATTATCAAGCATCAAATTGATCCTAGTGTTTAATGCACTTTCTATGATAGTTTTTATTATACCCAACTTGGATGCTCATAATTCTATGTCCAATTTTATAACCATAGCAAATACCATGTTGTTCTAAAAGACTCTCAAAATAATATAAGTGAAGCATGAGAGATCAACAGTTTCTACAAAATTAAGCCACCGCCGTGCTCTAGAAAGTATAAGTGAAGCACATAGAGCGAAACTATCTAGCTCAAAAGATATAAGTGAAGCACATAGAGTATTCTAATAAATTCCAAATCATGTGTGTCTCTCAAGGTGTATACAGGAAGGATGATTGTGGTAAACTAAAAAGCAAAGATTCATATCATACAAGACGCTCCAAGCAAAACACATATAATATGGTGAATAAAAATATAGCTCCAAGTAAAGTTACTGATGAACGAAGACTAAAGAGGGGATGTCATCCGTGGCATCCCCAAGCTTAGGCTCTTGGCTGTCCTTGAATATTCCCTTGGGGTGCCTTGGGCATCCCAAGCTTAGGCTCTTGCCACTCCTTATTCCATAGTCTATCGAATCTTTACCCAAAACTTGAAAACTTCACAACACAAAACTCAACAGAAAACTCGTAAGCTCTGTTAGTATAAGAAAATAAATCACCACTTAGGTACTGTAATGAACTCATTATTTATTTATATTGGTGTTAAACCTACTGTATTACAACTTCTCTATGGTTCATACCCTCCGATACTACTCATAGATTCGTCAAAATAAGCAAGCAACACATAAAAAACAGAATCTATCAAAAACAGAACAGTCTGTAGTAATCTGTATCATTAGAATACTTCTGTAACTCCAAAATTCTACCAAATTAGGAAAACCTGAGCAATTTGTGTACCAAACCAGTCAGATCAAAACCACGTTCCTGTGAATTACCAAAACTAATTTACTGGGTTCAAAAGTTTCTGATTTTCAGCAGGATCAACACAACTATCACCGTAAGCTATCCTAAAGGTCTTACTTGGCACTTTATTGAAAACAAAAGCTATAAAACATGATTACTACAGTAGCATAGTCATGTGAACACACAAAAACAGTAAAGGTAAATATTGGGTTGTCTCCTAACAAGCGCTTTTCTTTAATGCCTTTTTAGCTAGGCATGGCGATTTCAATGATGCTCACATAAAAGATAAGAATTGAAACATAAAGAGAGCATCATGAAGAATATGACTAGCACATTTAAGTCTAACCCACTTCCTATGCATAGGGATTTTGTGAGAAAACAATTTATGGGAACAAGAATCAACTTGCATAGGAAGGCAAAACAAGTGCAACTTCTAAAATTTCAACACATAGAGAGGAAACTTGATATTATTGCAATATGTAAGAACACATGTTCCTCTCTCATAATAATTTTTAGTAGTATCATGAATGAATACAACAATATAACCATCACATAAAACATTATTTGCATGATGCACAAGCATAGAAATTTTACTACTCTCCACATAAGCAAATTTGTTCTCATGAATAGTAGTGGGAGCAAACTCAACAGAATAACTATCATGTGAAGCATAATACAATTCAAAATTAAAATCATGATGACAAGTTTCAGGGTTATCATTAATCTTTATAGCATATATGTCATCACAATATTCATCATAGATAGCAACTTTGTTCTCATAATCAATTGGAACCTCTTCCGAAATAGTGGATTCATCACTAAATAAAGTCATGACCTCTCCAAATCCACTTTCATAATTATCACAATAAGATTCAACACCCTCCAAAATAGTAGGATCATTACTTCCTAAAGTTGACACTATTCCAAACCCACTTTCATCAATATAATCATCATAAATGGGATAATTAGATTTATGCCCCTACTTGTGTCTCACTCATCTGTTTTACCCCTAATTCCCAAAAGTCACCGGTTCTGTCCAAGTCACTCTGCTCCACTTATGCTTTTGCCCTTTGACCGTTTGACCATCAGTTTAAAAACTTCATAACTAATTCATACTAAATCAGAAAAATGCAAATAAGATACCAAAATGTTTAGAAAAACATCACCTATATGTCAGTGTCATTTGCATTCATGAAAAAAGTGTTAGGAAGTGCCCATCCGAGTTTTAGCTCTTATGCTACCACCATGAATAGTAAAATCTAAAAAAGTGCAAAAAAATAAAAAAAATTGGTGTCAAAGAATGACAAATATTTTAAGGGTTTGCCAAGTTTCATCAGGGAATAACATTCGTGGGTGCCGCGGCAAAAAAAAAACAATCAGCACTCCAAAATAGATTATTTTTTTGCCACGACTTCCACGAATGTCATTCCCTAATGAAACTTGGCAACCACTTAGAACATTTGTCGTTCTTTGCCATCATATTTTTTTTGAATTTTTTTGAATTTTTTTAGAGTTTACTATTCATGGTGGTATCAAAAGAGCTAAAACTCGGATGTGCACTTTCCAACACATTTTTCATGATTGCAAATGACACTGACATATAGGTGATGTATTTCTGAACATTTTGGTATCTTATTTGCATTTTTCTGATTTAGTATGAATTAGTTATGAAGTTTTCAAACTGACGGTCAAACGGTCAAAGGGCAAAAGCATAAGAGGAGCAAAGTGACTTGGACAGAACCGGTGACTTTTGGGAATTAGGGGTAAAACAGACGAGTGGGACACAACTAGGGGCATAAATCTAATTATCCCATCATAAATAGGAGGCATGCTATCATCCAAATAAATTTGCTTATCAAAACTTGGGGGACAAAAAATATCATCTTCATCAAACATAGCATCCCAAGCTTGTGGCTTTGTGTATCATTAGCATCATGGATATTCAAGTAATTCATACTAACAACATTGCAATCATGCTCATCATTCAAAGATTTAGTGCCAAATATTTTAATGCATTCTTCCTCTAGCAATTGACCACAATTATCGGAAGCCTTATCGGAATCCTTATTTTCACGGAAGACATTAAAAATATGAAGCATATGAGGCACCCTCAATTCCAATTTTTTTAGTTTTCTTTTATATACTAAACTAGTCATAAAACAAGAAACAAAAAGATTCGATTGCAAGATCTAAAGATATACCTTCAAGCACACACCTCCCCAGCAACAGCGCCAGAAAAGAGCTTGATGTCTACTACACAACCTTCTTCTTGTAGACGTTGTTGGGCCTTCAAGTGTAGAGGTTTGTAGGACAGTAGCAAATTTCCCTCAAGTGGATGACCTAAGGTTTATCAATCTCTCCCTAATAATAAAGCACGGATTGGGTCTCCGGGTTTACCGTCACAATACGTTTTTCCCCGTGAATTTACGCTTTCAATTTGAATTTAAAACATATATCCGAGGTGGTATTAATCTTATGCTTCGTTTCCTATGCGTCGTGTGCTTGGTTTCCGCAGATCAATCGCTACGTATGGGCCGGCCCAATTAATTAGGAGCCACGGCTGATCGCACGACTAAGCCAGCGACGTCGTTCGTTTTGTAATACAATCGCTTGCCTCTTTTTCGGTCGCCCCGCACGTCCTGTTTCCAGATCCGTTTTCAAAATCGAAGCGTTCGGCATCCGAACTCTACCTGTATATTACTTCCGCGAGGGGAGAAAAGCAACTATACGCTCAAGAATTTTGAACATATGTCAGGCCTCGCCTGCGATCCGCCCTCGCCTCCATGACTCGCGATGTCACGGATAACTCGTGTCCTCACGATGCGATCCGCCACCTCGGTACGAGCCCCAATCACGAGTTCATCGGCCCCTCTCACGCCTTCCTCCAGTCGCACTTTGGGGAGATGTCATCCCATCAGGAAGGAGGGGATCGATGAGAAGGTCGCGAGAGGTGGCACGATTGGGAGAGGAATTATGCTTCCATTGGTCCCTTCTGCAGGAGTGGAGGAGAAATAGGAAGCCATCGACTCGCCATCCAGGATGGGTAGCTGGTTGGAGGTGGAATTATGGTTCCATTGATCCCTTCTGCAGGAGTGGAGGAGAAACAGGAAGCCATCGACTAGCCATCCAGGCCGGGTAGCTGGCTAGAGCAAGCATGCTGATGCATGCATGACCTATGAACATACATGTATGCATGCGTGCGACCTCGCCGGCCTAGCCGAGGCTAACTTCGACAGCGGCACGGCCTCATCCGTTACCACGGAATCCGGCGAGCTCTCTCTCCGCCGTAGCCACTGTCACCATCACAAGGATACACTCGAGGGCTCGAGGCGATTATTCCCCCGGCAAGTACTCCTTCGACTCCCCCCGCTCACCTCGCCATCTAGCTGTCCGAGCTCGAGGAGGCTTCGGCGTCCTGCATCGCCATGTGTGAGAGATCTCGGCACTCCGTGGTAAATAAGGTCGCCACCCTCGGGGCCACGTTGGGCACGAGCCAGCCCTTCCTCGCCAAAATGATCGTGTTTGCCTCTAGGCTCATGAGCTGCATGAGCTGATGCTGCAAGCCTCAACATGTCAGTGGACGCGACCAGGATGGCCTACTTGCAGAAGGTCACGCACGTTATGGAGTAATGGAGTCCTGCGAAACAAGTGCATACACAATAGCCATGCATTGGTAGAACCTTTATGCGTGATAATTATGATTACTCATGCGTCAATGTACGGACTACTATATATTTTCTTCACTTTTCGATCAAAAAATTGCACTGGATGCACAAGATAAATCATACATGGCGGATCATCGAAGGCACCATGCTGAAGTAGCAGAGAAAGCCACGTGTGGCCAGGTAAGATGAATTCTTATATTAACTCGATCCGCTCCATACAGGTGAGAGAGACCAATAGGTCTGGAATAGGTCAGTAAAATCATGTATTGCGGCCCTCATAGCTTATATATATATATGTATGTGTGTGGTATGCACTGCTGTCTTTTAAATCATGTTGCCTTGTCCCGAAGCCTTCACATATAGTATATATATTTGGGATGAGATGAGTAGGTTTATCAGAATTTATGTTGGCTAGACCTACCTATATGTGGATCCATACTACTCCTAGCTTCTTGTGAATGTGCTGATATTTATCCTTGTCTTCTTTCCTTTTTGTGCTCTTCTTTTTATTACTCAAATGAATCTGTAATTTAGACAGGCTAACATAAATATCTCAACCTTTTTGTGTGTTCAGAGATTTATTTAGAGATGGTAAAATAAAGATCTTGATGTATCGACGGTTTGTGGTCTTGGTGCTGTTCTGTTACAGTTCAGGATACTCAATTTCCTCCTGCTGGTATCATCGTCTCCCTGTAATGTGATGTAGCACAGTACTATGCACTTTCAGCACTAAGCCCAGAACCTAGTTAGCTTACTTGAGGGCCGGCTCTGGATTTTGTCGATCTTGTTTGTGTATAATTTGTGAGAGGATGTAGAGAGTCAATTAACCAGTCAATTAATATGAACCTGTTTTTCTCTACGGTCCTCTGAACATACTCGCTATAAGAACACTAATTACAAGAATATGAGGATGCTAGGTGTTTAAGATATTTGAATTTCCCTTCGGAGTGGACCTGGGATAGTTCTGACAGAGTATGGACTAGAAGGCCGAGGAAACAAAAATTAGGCGGTCGAATTGGTTGTATCTACCATGTATGTCTGGTGAGCTTTTTTCCCATCGGATGTTATTCATGGTAGTCACAGGTGCACTTGCTTTGAGGATGTGAGATGTTATAATGGCGCACAAGCCCGGGGCTTAGTCAGGGATGATAATGAATGGTTCAAGATTTTCGAAGTAGCTATTGTATGGGCTACTCCTTTTCAGTTACGGCATCTCTTTATGACAATTTTGTTGCACTATGAAATTACAAGGTATTGACCCAGCCAAGCAGAATATATATCTTCCTCATTTTACAACACATATCTGCCCTAATATAATTTTAATTAGTTGGGATTCTTACAGTGGTAATCTTCCTCAATTTGCAACATAGGCCTTTTTTCCTCTTCTATTTTGTATCACATACTATTAAATAATTGGAATTCTTATTTGTTGCAAGAGAACTTGTTGTGGGATGTTCGTATATTGGAATTCAGATTTGGAACAATTTTGTTCGTTTTGCTTTGTACTGATGCTGCCATTATTTGTGTGATGCTGCCATTATTGTAGACAGAAAAGACAGTGAGAGAGATGGATAGAAATTGCTAGCTATTTTGTGTTGTAGTTGTTTGTTTTCAAAGCTTATTGTTTATTGTTGCAGATTGTTGTGATGGAAAATCAACAATATTTTTTCCCCGCACATAACTACATATGCAGCTGGACTTTATACACTCTAATTATGCAGCCACGGATCGCTCCAAAGCATAGACAGCCGTTCGCAAGTTCGACCCGGCCATGAGCTCGCTGCTCTAGGCCGCTCCCAGCAAAGAATTGCTTGTTGGCTGGGATCTTGCCCAGATAATATCTTTAGTATTGTAATGGCAGATTGGGCTAAGGAGTAATATAATTTCTTTCTGCAATTTAGTTTTTGATGTTTAGGTCATGCTTATTGGGCTAAGGAGTGACATGATTATATTTTCTCCCGTTGCAACGCACGGGCATTTGTGCTAGTAATAATAAAGCACGGATTGAGTCTCCGGGTTCACCGTCACAATACGCTTTTTTCTGTGATTTTACGCTTTCAGTTTTTTTCACCTATATCCGAGGTGGTACTATTTTAGATTGATTTTCCATGCGTTTTTACCTAATTGAAATAAATGCACAGGCTATGAGGTGTCCAAGAGGGTGTTTGGATACTCTCTAGTCATGTGACTAGTAGTAGTCACACTAGAAGTTTTTAGTCAGGCCCTGTTTGGAAGGTGACTACTACTAGTCAGCATTAAATGTCTCAGTATTAAATGTCCCTTGTGCAACACCAATTAGAGGAGAGAGAGGGGGACTTTAGTCAGTAAAAGTCAGGGGTGGAGGTTTACTGACTAAAGGTGACTACTACTAGTCTCTAGTCAGTAAGAGGGTGCTTGGATACGTTTTAGTCCCATGACTAAAAGTAGTGGGACTAAAACTTGCTAGCCTCATCCATGCTTGGATCCAAATACTAAAGAGACTAAAATTAAGTTATTGAGCATTTATTATCCTCCAAACCGTCCAATCCAGAACTCGCATGTGTTAAAAGAGAGGAATTAAAAGAGGAGAGAGAGGGCTAATACATATTTTAGTAGGTTTCCTATGACTAAAAATTTTTAGCCTCAAGACTAGTCCTAGCCTCTCTTTAGTCAGGGGTGCTTGGAACTTTAGCCTCTAAAAGAGGCTATTTTTAGTGGACGTCCTATCAAACGATGTATCCTTATTTTTACATGAAATATAAACCGCCATGATGGCTTTCCCTAAAAAAAAAGAGACTATTTTTAGTCAGACTAAAAATAGTCCCTTGGATCCAAGCACCCTCTAAAAGTTGGGGGTGGGGTGACTAGAGACTAAACTAGTTTTAGTCACCCACTAGTCAGGGGTGTTTGGAGGTTTACTGACTAAAGGTGACTACTACTAGTCTCTAATCTCTAATGATCCAAACACCCTCCAAGATAGGCTCACGAGAGTAAGGTGAGGCGTGTGTGGGTCCAACTCCTGATGCCAGAGAAAAAAGGCAAGTAACTCCCGTGAAATAGCCAGCAACACGAGATCGACCCAACATCGATTAGCCCACCTGCCTGGCGGCTACAGCAAATCACGAGGGGAAGCGGTGCCGCAAGACGCATGTTTACGGCGGTTATTCTCGAGTTGTCGGAGTCAGAGTCGATCGATATATAGGTCCCTATGGTACTGCTGCAACACCGGCGGCGTGTCATTCGCCGTGGCCATGCACATGATCGTGAGTCAATCTGGGCGGCTCCTCGGTGGTAGCCTTGTGAGGCAATGTTTGGGCGAAGCAGTTCGTGTCTTGCCGCACGGTCGCGCTGTTCCACGACAAGTTCTACTGGCCGGTCTCGGTGACAAAATACAGCATGCAAGTTAGTAACTGGATCCGTCCTTGACCAAGCTGATGATGACAGAGCTGGTTGAAATCACCATCGTCGACGGTCCTGCGCCCGATCTGCTCGTCCTTTCGCTCTTGTGCCGGAGACAACTGCTCGGCCGTTCATGCTTGTGATGTTTCTGACCTTCACTGACTCAAGGTAATTTCAAGTTGCTATTTAGCGCTGATCAAGAGGCCTAATAAGGAGGGTCAGGTCGACTGAGTTAGCACTTACCAACGATAGCTACCTCGCTGTGCGTGGTCGAGGCCTTGTGTCAACGCCGTTGGTGGAACTCTGGCGATCTGGCCACGGCGGGCGTCCGCATTGTCGTCGGTGCATGCGTTGTGGGCGGGCTGCAGTAGCGGACGTGCCGCCCGGCGGTAGCTGGCGGTAAGAAGAATCCTGCGGGTTTGTAGAGGCCGCAATTGGGGAATATGTCGACGAGGAGGACTGGAGGGGTAGATGCGGAAGTCGATCGTGAAAATTGTGCGGCAACTCGGCGTGGCACTGTTCCTGGTGCAGCTGTTCAGCGCCGGCAGGAGTTCGTGAGGGTGTGGCCAAGCCACCAAGCCCGTGTCAGGGGAGAGCGGCGGAGAGCCCACATGACGTGCGGCAAACGTTGCTAGCTCTCTCCGAAACTCATGCCATCGCTGCAGGATTAGGAAGAGAACAGGTGACGTCGTTCCTGGATTAGGAAGAATGGACAAAGCGCTTGGTCATATCAATGCTGCCGAGTTCCTGTATCACCATGGGCACCCATCTCACGCGGCCGTATTCTCCACTTGCTAGAGGAATAGTGAGGCTAAGCCCCTATGCTTCCAATGTGCCACTTCGCAAAGATGGCATGCCCTAATGCGGTGGGCAGGAAACCTCCAAGCGCTGCACCAATCCACAAATAGAGGTAATGATTATGATTTGTGTTCTTCCATTTTTTTGGCAGCCACATGCCATAGAGTGGCTTGGATTGGTGCAGATCTACCGTATTGCAGGCATATGTTTTCCACGTGTTTGATGAAATTCTCAACAACATAGGCACACTAATATTTAATTCCTCGATATTAGCAACAGTGGTAATCGTCTATTTTGAGGGGATTTGGTATTAATTCTCCTGTATATTGTCAATGTTTTCAGAATAGATATAGATAGAGCTGTTTCACCTTTAAAGGTTTATATTTATAGTGTCCATGCATACATTGCGCACATCAAGGAATTAATGGTTGAATCTCAAAAATGAGAGTTCAATCTGCAGGTGAGAATGATTCTTGATACTGATTAATTTTCCAAGAAGGACAAGACAAATGCTATTTGTATTGCTGGAGATATATGTAACTTTGTAAGAATTTCTTTGATTGCAACTTTATAAGGCCTTATTGGTGGATTTCGGTTACTTCTCTAGCTCAACGCTCTCTTATGGACAGGGGGTCACCGGTCCTCGGTCTAACATACAAAAGGTTAGTGTATTATAATTCAATGACAATACATATTTACAAATATTTACCAGCAATTAATGTTGTCGAGGCATGCAGACACTGTCGGGGTTGAGAAAGATGTGGCCAACATTGTCCATAAAAAGTTAGTGTTATTCACCCACATCAATTGACCATGACATGTCCTAAACTAGCGCGCCAAAATGAGTTGTTGCAAATAAGCTGGCAAACTGACCGGTTCATGGATAGTTGCTGCATGTTCATGTAGCAATCATTTTTCTAATCCAATATTTTATGGAAAACGCAAGCGCATTAATTGTGCAGTTTTGATGTGCTGTTCATTCTCTTCAATCTCTATCTACATTATTTTCTGAGACAGGTCTGACAAACCCAAAGGTAGAGAGTAGATTTCAGGGTTATGAACAAAATAAGTGTTCCTTATTATCGGTGTTAAGGCTTCTTTCATCATGACTAATGTGCAGTTGATAATGCTTTTCTTGAAAATCTCAGCATGCGCTTTTTCGCCACTGCTAGGTGTCACATTCTTTTTGATGAACACACATCAATTTTCTCCCCGTTGCAACGCACGGGCAATTGTGCTAGTCCATAATAACTTTATTATTGCCTCTAGGGAATATTTCCATCAAATGCATTGGTGGCTCTACTTATTGCAAAGCAGTGTAGAAAACTAAACAGAAAAATAAAATAAATAAAAGAGAAGTAAATTTAAAGCCTAACACTGCTCACCTAAAAGCCTAGTACTACAGAAGGCCCAGCCCACCAGTGGGCTTTTCTCCTACCACTTGAACAGAACAGGGAGGCCATGGCGCTGGCAGTGCTCGCACACCGTCCATGATGTGGATGTCGCGCTGTCGGCCATCCCGCGGCTCCCATGGCTGGATAAGATCGACCCCCCTGGATCGAACCCTAGCCCTGAAATTCACCTCGCCCACTCGCGCGCTTCTCCTCTGAACCTCGTGTCCGAGCAGTCGTCGATGCGCCGTCGCCGTCCCCGTGGCCACTGGCCTCCCCGGCGACCGGGAGGTCGTCCAGGGACTTCCTCGTCGTCGAGTCCGTCATCCCCTTGCATCCGTTCAACCGGAGCCGCACTGTATGCATGGATCGAGCCGTCTTCCCTGCCACGGCCGCCACCATTTGTAGTCAGATTTGCTGCCTCCCGAGCTCACCCCGACCTCCCAACCTCAACCATGAGCACCGGGGTGAGCCCCTCTACCGATTCCCTGGCTTTCCCCTTTCGATTTGTGTCGTTTGCCGCCGCTCCCGTGCTTTCCCGTGTGAAAACTGATTGAGTACTTTCCTTAATGACTTACAGGATACACATCGGATTACATATAGGGGGGCGAGGCCCAACCAGAACTAGTACGTGCACGAGATCGTGCGAGAGTCGTGGAGAAACTACGGTGACCAAGTCACCTGGCTAACACCCCCCGCAGTGTCAGCGTCTGGCTCGACGACGTTGAGACTGGCTCGGATGTCGACGAATGCAGCAGTGGGCAGTCCTTTGGTGAAGATGTCGGCAAATTGCGCGCTGGTGGGAACATGCAGAACACGTACATCACCGAGAGCTACCTTCTCCCTTACAAAGTGTATATCTATCTCTATGTGCTTGGTACGACGATGTTGCACAGGGTTACAAGACATGTAAACAGCAGAGATGTTATCACAGTAGATGATGGTAGCTTGGTGAAGTGGCCGGTGCAGCTCGGTGAGGAGTTGACGGAGCCAGACGGTTTCAGCAACGGCATAAGCGACGGACCTGTACTCAGCTTCGGCAGAGGACCTGGAAACAGTGAGCTGTCGTTTTGACGACCATGAAATCAAATTATCACCCAGATACACACAATAAACGGAAGTGGATCGACGAGTATCCGGGCATCCAGCCCAGTCTGCATCAGAGTACGCTGTGAGAGAAGTTGGGGAGGATGGTGTAATGGAAAGGCCATGATCTAGGGTGCCCTTGAGGTAGCGGAGGATGCGTTTGACATGATTATAGTGAGGAAGGCGAGGATCATGCATGAATAAACATGCTTGCTGCATGTCATAGGTAATCTCAGGACGAGTTAGAGTCATGTATTGGAGAGCTCCGGTGATGCTGCGGTACAGGGTAGGATCAGAGAGGGGCTCACCATCGGAGGAAAGCTTGGAACCCGTTTCAGCCGGTGTGCGGCAGGGGTGGCAGTCGGTCATACCGGCCTTAGAGAGAAAATCAAGCACGTATTGGCGTTGAGAAAGGAAAAGGCCAAAGGAAGAACGAGACACAGCGATCCCAAGAAAATGATGAGGAGAGCCAAGGTCGGTCATGCAAAATTCACGGCGAAGAGACACAATAATCGGGTTGAGAAATGCATCAGAAGAGGCAGTGAGCACAATATCGTCCACGTAAAGAAGAAGGTAGGTAGTGTGATGTTGTGTTTTGAGAATAAAGAGAGAGGAATCCGAGCGGGAAGGGTGGAACCCGAGGGTATGGATGAACGTGGCGAAACGATGAAACCATGCACGTGGCGCCTGCTTGAGACCGTAGAGAGATTTGTTAAGGTGACAAACATGATCGGGAAACGAGGGGTTGAGGAAGCCAAGTGGCTGCCGACAGAAGACTGTTTCATTGAGGGAGCCATGAAGAAAGGCGTTCTTTACATCTAATTGGTGGACTGGCCAGGAAGAAGAAACAGCGAGGCTGAGAACAATGCGGATCGTGCTTGGTTTAACAATGGGAGAGAAGGTTTCGTCAAAATCAATACCAGCTTGCTGAGAATCACCACGAAAAACCCACCTAGCCTTGTAGCGAGAGAGAGAGCCATCAGAGTTGAATTTATGCCGGAAAACCCATTTCCCGGAGACAACATTGGCTCCGTGTGGGCGAGGAACGAGGGACCATGTGTTGTTGAGAAGAAGAGCATCAAACTCCTCCTTCATGGCGTGGAACCAGTTTGGGTCGAGGAGAGCCGCTTTGTAAGAGGTAGGAATGGGAGAGAGAGGAGTGGATGAGGCGGTGAGATTTAAGCGGTCAACAGGGAGACCAAAGCCTGATTTACTGCGTGTACGCATAGTGTGAGCATTGGATGGAATGGGTACAGGAACAGCAGTGGGAGGGAGACTGAGTGGTCGCTGGGATGTAGGAGAAGAAGGAGAGGCAGAGGCGATATCTGGTGATGCTGGAATAGAGGCAGTGGACGATGCATGCGAGGGAGGAGAAGGGACATGCAGAGGCGATGTGATGGCGGGCCCGGGTGAATTGGGTGGTGGAGAGTGGTCGCTGGGTGGGGTAGGTGGGCAATTATTGGGAGAGAGAGAAGGCACGGAGCCCGGAGTTGATGCGTGGACAGGCAAGGCGGGAGTGGTGGTAGGGTTAGGTGGCTGATTGGCAGGCGACATGACCACGTGAACAGGGCCATGCATGCGAGCGCCATGCATGTCGATCGGAGAAGAGCTAGCTGGAGTGGTTTTTGTGGCAGAAATAGGTGCTGAAAAATCGAGCTGGGAGTGGGAGGCGTAGGGTAAGACTGTTTCATCAAATGTGACGTGGCGAGAGAGGAGAACATGGCCGGTCTGCAGATCAAGACAGCGGCATCCCTTATGAGAATCGGAGTAGCCAAGAAAGACACATGGCAAGGATCTAGGAGCGTGTTTGTTAGGTGTGGTGGCGCTGAGATTGGGATAGCACAGACAACCAAAAACACAGAGGCTGTCATAGGAAGGTGCGGCCAGAAATAAAGACTCATATGGAGAGAATTTAGGGGATTTGGTTGTTGGGCGTATGTTGAGAAGATAGGTAGCATGGCGGAGGGCTTCAACCCAGAATTTTGGTGGCATGGAATCTTGAATGAGGAGGGTATGAAGGATGTCGTTGATCGTGCGAAGAGAGCGCTCTGCCTTTCCGTTTTGGGAAGAGGCGTAGGGACATGAGCAGCGCAGAAGAATACCGTTGTGAAGAAAAAATTCGCGGTTGCGAGTGTTGTCGAATTCTCGTCCATTGTCACATTGCAAAAAATGAATGGGGAGAGAGAAATGAGTGTAGACATAACGCTGAAAGTTAACAAACAGGCCATGCACGTCAGATTTGTTGCGAATGGGAAAGGTCCATATGTAGTGAGAATAATCATCCACGAGTACAAGATAA
This sequence comes from Triticum timopheevii, assembly GCA_963921465.1. Classification (NCBI taxonomy): domain Eukaryota; kingdom Viridiplantae; phylum Streptophyta; class Magnoliopsida; order Poales; family Poaceae; genus Triticum; species Triticum timopheevii. The sequence goes on from OY997262.1 coordinate 364,945,865, forward strand.
TATTTGAAACCAGACACACTAGGTATAGGGGAAGTCCAGAGATCACAATGCAACAATTCAAAGGAAAAAGTACTACTAGTGGTAGAGGTGCCGAAAGGCAACCGAACATGTTTGCCTAGCTGACATGCTTGACACAGGGAGGAGTCGTGGGAGGCGCGATCATGCGGAAGCTGAAATTCTTGAAGAAGCTTGGACGTGGTGGTGGTGTTGGGATGACCAAAGCGACGATGCCAGAGGTTCACGGAGGCATGCATGGCTTGAGCTGGCGAGGAAGACGCGCCGTGAACCGTGTAGAGATCGCCAGAACTATTGAACCGAGCTATCACCGCCTTGCTGTGGAGATCCTTCACAGACAACCCAAAAGGATCAAATTCGACAGAAACTTGGTTATCAATTGTGAAACGGCGAACAGAAATCAAGTTTTTGATAAGAGCAGGGGCCACGAGTACGTCACGAAGAAGAAGAGGTGACCTGGAGGAGGGAATGCTAGTGTTGCCGACACATGAAACAGGGACAGTGGAGCCGTCGCCGATGGTTATGGATGGAAACAAAATAGAAGGATGCAGAGAGGAAAGCGTACAACTAGATGCAGACATATGAGAAGATGCACCAGACTCGAAGATCCAGTCGGTACCTGTGTCCTGTGCGGTAAGTGAATTCAGAGCGGCAATGAGAGCAGCTTGATCCCAGGCAGGCGGCGCCAATGTGGAAGTAGAGGCAGCCGGCAGGTACGGTGATGAAGATGGCTGCGCTGAGGGACCACCCACGTCCCAGGTTGCGAGCGGAGGAGCGCCGTAGGGGTACATGGATGATGCCGTGGGAGCTGGTGCAGATTTGTACAGCGGCGCATAAGCTGTGTGGGCGTGTGGCGGCGGCCTGGAGCCGAGGAGGCCGGGGGCACCGACAGACGGGCGCACACCAGGCGCCCAAGCCCCACTGTATGCAGGAGGAGCGCCATATGGGGAAGGCGCTGTCCAGGGCATGGGCCAGGCTTGAACAAGCCCAGTCCATGGGTCCGGAGAAGGACGCCATGCCGGAGATGCTGGTGATGAAGGCGTCGATGACGGTGGTGGTGGCGCCACGGGACCCGAAGGGGAAGGTGCAGAAGACGACGAGGAAGCCGACGCCCCGTGCTTTGGTGGACGATAAATGGGGTTCTTCCCCTTGTAGTTGGGGCTGGGACGCCATCCTGGAGGCGGCTGCGCGGCGGGCGGTGTCGGTGATGGGGCCGCCGGTGGTGGAGCGGGCCGCTCCGTGGTGTGGAAGAGACGAGGAGCGGCAGCCTTGCGCGCCTGCGTCTGTTCCTCGAGCTGCAGCATAGATCGTGCCTCAGAGAGGGTCGGCAGGGGATGCAGGAGCGGGATCAACGACGCTTGCTGAGCGAACCGCTCATCGAGGCCGCCCATGAGCGCGTGAAGAAGAGATCGATCACCAATGGTTTCGCCGAGTTCACGGAGCTCGTCGCCGATCGCCTTGATCTGCTGGCAGAAGACGCCGACTGGGCGATCTCCCTGGGTGATCGTGCGAAGCTCGGTGTTGAGGGCGGAGATGCGCGCATCGCGATTGTCCTGGAAAAGACGTCGGAGCTCCGTCCAGATGTCGCGTGCCGTGGCGCCGTCCTTGACGACGAGGTTGAACAGCTCGGTGGAGATGCGCGTGTATAACCACTGGATGATGGCCAGATCATCTTTGAGCCAGCGAGGGTTGTGCGGCTCGGGGGGAGATTCATCGGAGATGTGGTGGAGCAGCGAGCAACGGCTGAGGTGGATCTCAAACAGGTGGCGCCAGTGGTAATAGTTCCTACTATGGAGATCAAGAACAATGGGGATGAAGGGGGTCACGTCTGTGATGGTGTCGCTGAAGGAGAGAGAGGGGATGGTGAGGGTAGTAGTGGTCGCCGGGCCGGTTTGATTGCCGGCGGCGGGCTGGGAAGGATTGCCGGCGCCGGGGTTGGTCATGGCGCTGGAGTTTAGGAGAGGATCGTGGGAGAGGTAACTGATACCATGAAAACTGATTGAGTACTTTCCTTAATGACTTACAGGATACACAGCGGATTACATATAGGGGGGCGAGGCCCAACCAGAACTAGTACGTGCACGAGATCGTGCGAGAGTCGTGGAGAAACTGCCGTGACCAAGTCACCTGGCTAACACCGTGGTCGCCATGGCTGCAGCTCCATCCAGCCGCGCCCTGGCCATGCACCCACGAGCGCCTGCCCGAGCGTGGCCTCGCGCCACTGCCTGCCGCTGCTCCCACCTGTCGTGCCCTGCTGCTCCCCCTCGCGCTGTGTTTGCCCACCTGCTGCCGCCTACTACTTAGCACCACTGCTTCTACCGTTGTTGTTACTCGCGTACCGCTGCTGCTGCGCTCCTCTGCCTGTTGGTGCCGCTGCAACTCTACTGCCGTTGCTGCTTTACTGCGTCGCTGCAGCCACCGCTTGCTGCTGTTTTGCTCCTGGCCACTACTGCCTGCTGCTCCCCTGCTACCAGTGCTAGTTTCTGCTGCTAATGCTGCCTGTTGCCGCAAGCTGCTACTGCTAGCCATCCATGGAGGCTGTGTGCGTATGTGTGTATGGGGTCGTCCCCTTAGGTAGTAGAGATTAGGTTAGTTTATTTGTTTAATTAGTCAAATGTGTAGATGACGTGTGGCCCCTCTAGTTTAATTTAGTCTACCTACTTTTATTAACACATGTGACACTTACATGTGGGTCCCCTAGACATAGTTGACTAGTCAACATTGACTGGTCAACTGCTATTGACCCTGCTGATTGGACCAACCCTGGCCCCACTATCATACATATGGCTAGCCCCCTAGTAGGTGTAAAAAGGATTCTGCCTATTTAGTAATTAAAGGAAATAGACAGAAGAAATGTAATGTTTAAAAACTTTGAAAATTAATATAAATTAATCTATAAGTCAGATGAAAATACTTTGTACATGGAAGTTGCTCAGAACGACGAGACGAATTCAAATGCGCAGTCCGTTTGTCAGCCACACGTTCCTAGCATAGCGAACGTGCAACATTTCACCTCCGGTTCATCTGTCCGAAAATGCAAAACACCGGGGATATTTTCCCGGATGTTTCCCTACTTCGCCGGTATCACCTACTACCGTGTTAGGGCACACCTAGAACCGCTCATTGTCATGTCATGCATCGTCATGCTTATGTTTGCATTATATTTATTGTTTCTTCCCCCTCTTCTCTCCGGTAGACTACGAGACCGACGCCGCTGCTGCCTCAGTCGACTAAGGAGTTGATGACCCCTCCCTGTTGCCAGAGCAACCAGGCAAGCCCCCTCCCTTGATCACTAGATATCGCCTATTCCTTCCCTCTACTGCTTGCATTAGAGTAGTGTAGCATGTTACTGTTTCGGTTAATCCCATTATGTTGCATAGCCTGTCATTGTTGCTACAGTTGTTGATACCTTACCTGTAATCCTAAATGCCTAGTATAGGATGCTAGTTTATCATCTGTGGCCCTACATTCTTGTCCGTCTGCCATGCTATACTATCGGGCCATGATCACTCGGGAGGTGATCACGGGTATATACTATACATACATGCATAATATTCAGATGGTGACTAAAGTCGGGTCGGCTCGTAGAGTACCCGCAAGTGTTTCGGAGATGTGGGCTGAAGGGGCGGGTGGTTCCATCCAGGTAGTGATGGGCCTGGGTTCCCGACAGTCCCCTGATGGTTACTTAGTGGCGGAGCAACATGGTAGGTTGAGACCACCTAGGCGAGAGGTGGGCTTGGCCCTGGTCGGTGTTCGCGGTTACTTCATAATAACACGCTTAACAAGATCTTGGTATTTGATCTGAGTCTGGCCGCTGGTCTATACACACTAACCAACTACGCGGGAACAGTTATGGGCACTCGACATCGTGGTATCAGCCGAAGCCTTCTTGACGTCAGCGACCGAGCGACGCGCGCCGGGTTGGACTGGAACGCCTGCTCTTGTATAAGGGAGGCTAGGTCTGCTCACCGGCCACATTCGCAACGAGCAGGTGCGCAATGGGCGATGGGCCCAGACCCCTGCGCGCATAGGATTTAGACCGGCGTGTTGACCTGTCTGTTGTGCCTAGGTAGGGCGGCGATGTGTTGATCTTCCGAGGCCGGGCATTACCCAGGAAAGTGTGTCCGGCCAGAGGGATCGAGCGTGTTGGGTTATGTGGTGCACCCCTACAGGGAAGTTTATCTATTCGAATAGCCGTGTCCCTTGGTCAAAGGACGACCCGTAGTTGTACCTTGACCTTATGAAAACTAGAATCGGATACTTAATAAAACACACCCAGACAAGTTCCAGAGACATCCCGGTGATTGCTTCCCCATAGGGCGACGAGGGGAGGATCACGGGTATGATTATGCTATGCGATGAAACTTGATGAACTTACCATCTACTCTCTTCAACATACTGCAAGATGGAGGCTGCCAGAAGCATAGTCTTCGACAGGACTAGCTATCCCTCTCTTATTCTGGCATTCTGAAGTTTAGTCCACCGATATTGCCTCTTTACACATATTCCCATGCATATGTAGTGTAGATCCTTTCTTGCGAGTACTTTGGATGAGTACTCACGGTTGCTTTGCTCCCTCTTTTCTCCATTTTTCCTCTTCTTCTCGGATGTCGCAACCAGATGCTGGAGCCCAGGAGCCAGATGCCGCAGAACGACGACGACCCCTACTACACGAGGGTGCCTACTACTACGTTCAGGACACCGACGACCAGGAGTAGTTTAGGAGGATCCCAGGCAGGAGCCCTGCACCTCTTTCGGTCTGTATCCCAGTTTGTGCTAGCCATTTTATATATGGCAACTTTTTTAACTTATGTCTATACTCAGTTATTGTTGCTTCCGCTGACTCGTTTATGTTCGAGCACTTGTATTCGAGCCCTCGAGGCCCCTGGCTTGTAATATGATGCTTGTATGACTTATTTTACTTTTAGAGTTGTGTTGTGATATCTTCTCGTGAGTCCCTAATCTTGATCGTACATATTTGCGTGCATGATTAGTGTACGGTCAAATCGGGGGCGTCATAGTAGAGGACGTCTAACTTGTTTTTGCAGGGCTTGCTGTGATGTGATATGGTCAAGACACGATGTGATATAAATTATTGTATGAGATGATCATGTTTTGTAACAGAGTTATCGGCAACTGGCAGAAGCCATATGGTTGTCGATTTATTGTATGCAATGCAATCTCCATGTAATTGCTTTACTTTATCACTAAGCGGTAGCGATAGTCGTAGAAGCAATAGTTAGCGAGATGACAACGATGCTACGATGGAGATCAAGGTGTCGCGCCGGTGACGATGGAGATCATGACGATGCTTCAGTGGTGGAGATTATAAGCACAAGATGATGATGGCCATATCATGTCACATATTTTGATTGCATGTGATGTTTATCTTTTATACATCTTATTTTGCTTAGTACGACGGTAGCATTATAAGATGATCCCTCACTAAATTTCAAGGTATAAGTGTTCTCCCTGAGTATGCACCGTTGCTACAGTTCTTCGTGCTGAGACACCACGTGATGATCGGGTGTGATAAGCTCTACGTTCACATACAAACGGGTGCAAGCTAGTTTTGCACGTGCAGAATACTCGGGTTGAACTTGATGAGCCTAGCATATGCAGATATGGCCTCGGAACACTGCAGACCGAAAGGTCGAGCGTGAATCATATAGTAGATATGATCAACATAGAGATGTTCACCATTGAAAACTACTCCATCTCACGTGATGATCGGACATGGTTTAGTTGATTTGGATCACGTGATCATTTAGATGACTAGAGGGATGTCTATCTAAGTGGGAGTTCTCAAGTAATATGATTAATTGACCTTTAATTTATCAAGAACTTAATCCTGATAGTATTTTGCAAATTATGTTGTAGATCAATAGCTTGCGTTATAGCTTCCTATGTTTTTATATGTGTTCCTAGAGAAAACTAAGTTGAAAGATGATAGTAGCAATGATGCGGACTAGGTCCGTGATCTGAGGTTTATCCTCATTGCTGCACAGAAGAATTATGTCCTTAATGCACCGTTAGGTGACAGACCTATTGCAGGAGCAGATGCAGACGTTATGAATGTTTGGCTAGCTCAATATGATGACTACTTGATAGTTTATTGCACCATACTTTACGGCTTAGAACCGGGACTTCCAAAATGTTTTGAACCACACAGAGCATATGAGATGTTCCAAGAGCTGAAATTAGTATTTCAGACTCATGTCTGTGTCAAGAGGTATGAGACCTCTGACAAGTACTTCACCTAAAAGATGGAGGATGATTGCTCAGCTAGTGAGCATGTGCTCAGAATGTCTGGGTATACAATCACTTGAATCAAGTGGGAGTTAATCTTCCAGATAAGATAGTGATTGACAGAGTTCTCTAGTCACCATCACCAAGTTAGTAGAACTTAATGATGAACTATAGTATGCAAGATATGACAAAAACGATTCCCGAGCTATTCGTGATGCTGAAATTAACAAAGGTGGAAATCAAGAAAGAGCATCAAGTGTTGATGATTGACAAGATCACTAGTTTAAAGAAAAGGGCAAAGGGATAGAAAGGGAACTTCAAGTAGAATGGCAAGCAAGTTGTCACTCCCGAGAAGATGCCCAAAGCTGGACCCAAGCCTGAAACTGAGTGCTTCTACTGCAAAAGGAAACGGTCACTAGAAGCAAAACTACCCCAAACATTTGGCGGATAAGAAGGATGGCAAAGTGAACGAAGGTATATTTGATATACAGGTTACTGATGTGTACCTTACTAGTGCTCGTAGTAACCCCTGGGTTTGATACTTGTTTGGTTGCTAAAATTAGTAACTCGAAATAGGAGTTGCAGAATAAATAGAGACTAGTTGAGGATGTAGTGACGATGTGTGTTGGAAGTGGTTCCAAGATTGATATGATCATCATCACACACTCCCTATACTTTCGGGATTAGTGTTGAACCTAAATAAATGTTATTTGGCTCTTGCGTTGAGCATGAATATGATTGATCATGTTTATTGCAATACGGTTATTCATTTAAGACAGAGAATAATTGCTATTCTGTTTACATGAATAAAACCTTCTATGGTCATACACCCAATGTTGATGGTTTATTGAATCTCGATCGTAGTGGTACACATATTCATAATATTGATGCCAAAAGATGTAAAGTTGATAATGATAGTTGTCAGTGGGAAACGACACCTATGGGATCACAAGAATCCCTACTACAATTGCGGGGCGTGGGGTCGTGAGAAGAGCAGGATTAGCAGTCAGCACAAATACACGGGTCGTTTACCCAAGTTCAGGCCGCCAGGATGCGTAATACCCTAGTCTTGCTTTGATGTGTATATCTGTGTACTTGGAGTTCTTGAGCTAGCTACACTGAGCTTAACTTGTCCCAGGGTCCGAATCCTTCTCCTGGATGCCTTGGGCCTCCTTTTATAGGCAAGGAGATCACCACAGTGGCACACAGGAGGTGGCATCGGGGTACTGTGATTAAGCCTATCGCTTGCCATTACGGGACAAGACGCATTTAATGCGCCTCTGACGTGTCCCCTTCACTTTACCGCCGCTTCACCCCACCTTGACACGCGCCAGGGCCAGCGAGGCGGTCAGCGCCATGTAGGCTGGCAGGTTGCTGAGGTGGCGCGGTGGTAGGGCCTTCACAAAGATTTGCATGCCACCACGTAGGCATGTGCTGAGTTGGCCTGGAAGTCTCATGTCGACACGTAGGCGCCTGCACACCTGGTGGGCTGGCAGTTGCATGGGAGTGGTGGTGGAAGCTTGGCGGGCGTGGGACTGGCTGCGGCCCCGTGGATGTCCTCGGCAAGGGACTTGCCGGGGCCCCGGCATGGGTCTTGCCGTGGCATTGCGGTCGTCCCTGGCAAGGATCTTGCCGGGGGTCTTGTGGGTATCCTCGGCAAGGATCTCGCCGAGGTTCGTCGTCTTCTAACCCTCTTCTGATTTGGAGTGTTTCTTGTCTTCACAAAGATCTGCATGCCACCGTGGAGGCAGCCCCCGAGCCTAGGTCCCAACGTAGTTGGCGGTGTCGGAAAAAACCGGGGCTCAAGGGTGGCGCGCTCTGTTGACGTCGGGTAAGTCGCCCTGGCAAGGTCCTTGCTGGGGCCGCGGAGGCCACCCCGGCAAGGGTCTTGCCGGGGGAAACCGCCTCGCCTTCTGGCTCTTTATGCCTCTATCTTGGCGTTGCTTTGGCCATCTTGCGGCTTTGATTCCCTGTCCCTGCTCTGCTTAAGCGTGGCCGCAGGTGCGGCTCTGACTGCCCGTGCACAAGGGGTACAAAGATGTGCCCCTACTTTAGTACACCGGCAGGAGCCCCCGGGCCTGGGCCACATATAAGCGCGAGGCATTGTTGGGTTAGGCCCAAACACGATGCGCGGGCAGGTGGGGCCGTTTTACTTGGGGTGATTTTTCTGCCCGCTGCTCTCTCCCACGACCCGAGTTGCATGCGTGACGTGGGGATCGCGCGCGCGGGTGATCGAAGCATGGTTGCGTCATCCTGCGGTGAATAGTAAAGAGGCGGCTTGCATGTCCCTTCGAGAATGCAGGGCCGCTGCTCATTTACTCTCCTTACCTGGAAACCGTTGCTCCACGTGTCCCATTACACCCGTCTCTTGCTCCACGTACACCGCATGCACGAAACAGGGCGAATGACAGGCACACAGAATATGGGAAGACGTGCGTGCGTGGGTCGATACCCACGCGCCTTCAATTGGGTGGGGAGGGCGGTCGACGGCCTCGCCCGCTGTCACCTTAATGAGCCGGATTGGCTGAGAGGGGCGGCCGAGCCCCGATCCCGTACCTTTATAAGGAGGGGAGCGGGAGGGATGGCGCCTCTCAGTCCTTCGCCATCCGCCTCTCCCCATCCCTGCTCCTTCCTTCCTTCTTCCATGGCGAGAGGGCGCGCTGATGCTTCATCGGTGGCGGCGAGGGTCTCTGCCCGACAACGCATCGCTCCTCCCCAAGAGCTGGTGGTGGCGGAGCCGGCCGCAAGGGGAAGGGGGAGGGGACAAGGCCGAGGCCGCAGCGGTGCTCGGGGAAGAGGAGGACGGGGCGGCGTGTCGGCCTCGCCTCCGCCAGCGGTCCTTCCCCCAATGGAGGGCCACGTCGGGGACAACCCTTGCAAGTTCTTCATCAGGCTGCACCGGCCGATGCACCGTCGTCTCCCGACCCCATTCGCGCGGGAGATGGAGCTTGACCCACCGCAGGCGCTGAGGCTGCACATGAGGGGCTGCAGGAACAGCGACACGTGGTCCAACGTCGACTTCCCAGCCCCTCACATCATGTATCTTCGCTGCGGGTGGAAGACCTTCGCTTGCATCCATGATACGTCTTCGTTGGATCTATAATTTTTTATTGTTTCATGCCAATATTATTCAACTTTCATATACTTTTGGCAACTTTTTATACTATTTTTGGGACTAATATATTGATCCAGTGCCCAGTGCTAGTTCCTGTTTGTTGCATGTTTTATGTTTCGCGGAAACCCCATATCAAACGGAGTCCAAACTGGATAAAAATAGACGGAGCTTATTTTTGGAATATTTGGGAAATATGGGAGGAAGAATCAACGCGAGACGGTGCCCAAGGTGGCCATGAGGCAGGGGGCGCACCTGCCTATACTGGGACCGCCCTTGATCCTCGTGGGCCCCTCGTAAGGCGGTTGCTGCTATTCTTTTGCCGCAAGAAAGCTAATTTTCGGAAAAAAATCCTGGCGAAGGTTTCAGTCCAATCGGAGTTACAGATCTCCAGATATAAAAGAAACGGTGAAAGGGCAGGATCAGGGAACGCAGAAACAGAGAGAGACAGAGAGATAGATCCAATCTCGGAGGGGCTCTCGCCCCTCCCATGCCATGGGAGCCAAGGACCAGAGGGGAAACCCTTCTCCCATCTAGGGAGAAGGTCAAGGAATAAGAAGAAGGGGGGCTCTCTCCCGCTTGCTTCCGGTGGCGCCGGAACGCCGCCGGGGGCCATCATCATCACCGCGATCTTCACCATAACCTCCGCCATCTTGACCAACATCTGCATCACCTTCTGCCATCTATATTCAGCGGTCCACTCTCCCGCAACCCGCTGTACTCTTTACTTGAACATGGTGCTTTATGCTTCATATTATTTTCTAATGATGTGTTGCCATCCTATGATGTCTGAGTCGATTTTCGTTGTCCTACTGGTGATTGATGAATTGCTATGATTGGTTTGAGTTGCATGTTTTATTATTGGTGATGTCCTATGGTCCCCTCTATGTCGCGCAAGCGTGAGGGATCCCCGCTGTAGGGTTTGCAATATGTTCATGATTTTCTTATGGTGGGTGGCGTGAGTGACAGAAGCACAGACCCGAGTAAGTAGGTTGTTTGCGTATGGGATAAAGGGGACTTGATACTTTAATGCTATGGTTGGGTTTTACCTTAATGATCTTTAGTAGTTGCGGATGCTTGCTAGAGTTCCAATGATAAGTGCATATGATCCAAGAAGAGAAAGTATGTTAGCTTATGCCTCTCCCTCAAATAGAATTGCAATAGTGATTACCGGTCTAGTAACGTAGTAAATTGCTTAGGGACAATTTCACAACTCCTACCACCACTTTTCCACACTCGCTACATTTACTTTATTGCTTCCATGTCTAAACAGCCCCTACTTTTTATTTACGCGCTCTTTATTATCTTGCAAGCCTATCCAACAACACCTACAAAGTACTTCTAGTTTCATACTTGTTCTAGGTAAAGCGAACACTAAGCATGCGTAGAGTCGTATCAGTGGCAGATAGGACTTGAGAGAATATTTGTTCTACCTTTAGCTCCTCGTTGGGTTCAACACTCTTACTTATCGAAAGAGGCTAAAATTGATCCCATATACTTGCGGGTTATCAAGACCTTTTTCTGGCGCTGTTGCCGGGGAGTCATAGCGTGGGGTGAATATTCTCGTGTGTGCTTGTTTGCTTTATCACTAAGTAATTTTTATTTGCTGTTCTAAGTTGTTCTCTATCTTTAATTATGGATATGGAACACGAAATACCAAAAAAATTAGGTGTACCTGCTACTCATGGAGATGGGGAACCTCCTAAAACCCTCGATGCTATTATGTGGAAGATATTATGTACTATTTTGATAATCCTGAGAAAACCCCATTAAATTATGTTATGGCAGACACGTTGGACCAACATGAATAATTTAGGGATTATCGCTTGACACAAAAAGGGAAACTATTATGGGATCAAATTTATATGTTGCGTTGGTATGCTAGGCGACTATGCTTGAGATATGATTATACTTGTTGCTCTAGGATGAAGGCTCCACACCTTCCCTTTTCATGCAAATTTAATGATGATAAACCTTAGCTTCTTATGCTAATGGTATATATGATTACTATGATGTGGAACAAATAGAAGAATTTGTTGCTTTTATGGGTGCTTATGAGATTGAATCTATGTTTAAAGAGTTTGAAGATTTTGATGATTCAGCTTATAGACCTGAAAATTTTGCTATACTTAAATATTGCTATGAGAATTATGAATATAATGCCAATATTGATGCATTTATTGAGGAAGTCTCCGCTTTCCAAGAAGAGACTAATATTTTGCAGGAGCCTATGGAAGAAGAAATTGATGAAACTGTGAGCTCATTGGATGAAAAAGATGACGAGGAGAGCGAAGAACAAAAGGAGGAAGAGCGGATTAGCTACCCGTGCCCACCTTCTAATGAGAGTAACTATTCAACTCATACATTTTTAATTTCCCTTCGTGCTTACCTAAGGATGATTGCTATGATTGCTATGATCCTGTTGATTCTCTTGAAATGTCCCTTTTCGATGATGCTTGCTATGCTTGTGGCCAAGATGCCAATATGAATTATGCTTATGGAGATGAACTTGCTATAGTTCCTTATGTTAAACATGAAATTGTTGCTATTGCACCCACGCATGATAGTCCTATTATCTTTTTGAATTCTACCGACTACACTATAGCGGAGAAGTTTGTGCTTATTAAGGATTATATTGATGGGTTGCCTTTTACTACTACACATGATGATTTTGATAGATATAATATGCATGTGATTTCTGCTCCTACTTACAATTATTATGAGAGAGGAACTATATCTCCACCTCTCTATGTTTCCCATACGATAAAATTGCAAGAAACTGCTTATACTATGCATTGGCCTTTACTTGGTGTGCATGAATTGTTCTTTTATGAGATGCCGATGCATAGGAAGAGAGTTAGACTTCGTCATTGCTTGATATATGTTACTTTGTGCTCACTACTAAATTACAAATCATTGTTATTTAAATTGGCTTTGATATACCTTGGGATCCGGGTGGATCCATTACTTGAGCACTATATGCCTAGCTTAATGGCTTTAAAGAAAGCCCTGCCAGGGAGACAACCTGGAAGTTTTAGAGAGTCATTTATTTCTGTTCTTTATGAACTTGATAGTCTAAAAACAAAAAAAATATAAAGAGGGGAACCCAAAACTTTTCGAAAAGGGAAGTGAAAGTGAGAGAGACAAGCATTGTTGAAGTGGGAGAGCACCTTGAACTTTGTTCATGCTCACGGAAACTTTGTGAATCTTGATTACATAAACTTTTCAAAAAAATAATTATCCCCTTGTACAATTCCATTGTATTATAAAAATAATGTGCTAAGGTTTGCCTTTAGGATGTTTACAATGCTTGTTGGTTTGTACGGTGCAGGACAGAAACTTTGGCTCTAGTGCGCAATTTTACATTCCTTGCTGGAGTGTCAAACGGTTCTGATCCTTCTTGCACTGTCTTTCTGTACAAATTGTTTATTTTTCCTAATTTTGGTAGAATTTTTGGGACATCAGAAGTATGGTGAATGTTCAGATTACTACAAACTGTTCTGTTTTTGACAGATTCTGTTTTTGATGCATAGTTTGCTTGTTTAGATGAAACTATCAATTACTATCAGTGGATTAAGCCATGGAAAAGCTATATTACGGTAGACACAATGCAAAAACAAAATATGAATTGGTTTTCTACAGTACTTAGAGTAGTGATTTGCTTTATTATACTAACGGATCATACCGAGTTTTCTGTTGAAGTTTTGTGTGGATGAAGTGTTTGATCGAGAAGGTCTCGATATGAGGAAAAGGAAGAGAAGCAAGAGCTCAAGCTTGGGGATGCCCAAGGCACCCCAAGTAAATATTCAAGGAGACTCAAGCGTCTAAGCTTGGGGATGCCCCGGAAGGCACCGACGCCTTTGTAGCATATTGATGGAACGCTGCCTCATCTTCCAGCCCTTCCTCCGGCACCACCACCACCAGCCCCCTTCTAGGCGGCCGCCGACATGTTCCCTTGGCTCCTTCTGCTGCTCGTACCTCACTTAGGCGCTCCTTCTGCCCTTTTTCCTTCTTGTTTCATTTCCCGAGGAGAGGGACAAGAAAGGGATTACATGCACCTTATCTTTTTTCAGTTTGTAAGCCTACGGGCCTTAGTTAGGTTTAAAACTTGTAACCTCCCTATTTATGTTTACATTCCGTACGAACTGTACCCGTATGGAACGTATTAATGAAAAAAGGGGGCTTGCCAGGTCTTGTGTGTGTGAGCAAAGGAACAAATCCTTGTTATTTTCAATATAAACACCGTTTCCCGGCAGCAGGCCTTGCCGCTCCTCTACTCCGTTCGACCATACTCACGCCTTTGGCGGAGGCAGGGACGAAGTAGGGGTGGGACCTACGCTCATTTCCTTGCCGCTGCGGCTACAACCAGATTCCGAACCAAGAAGAAGTTCTTGGGTGGTAGGAATGAAGGGAGCACGACAGTCTCGGAATAAAGTGAGGTTTCATACGTCCCAATCTTTATGCGGAAATGCATAATGATACGCCTCCAACGTATCTATAATTTTTGATTGTTCCATGCTATTATATTACCCGTTTTGGATGTTTATGGGCTTTACTTTACACTTTTATATCATTTTTGGGACTAACCTACTAACCGGAGGCCCAACCCGAATTGCTGTTTTTTTGCCTATTTCAGTGTTTCGAAGAAAAGGAATATCAAATGGAGTCCAAACGCGATGAAACCTTCGGGAACGATCTTTTTGGAACAAATGCAAACCTGGAGACTTGGAGTGGAAGTCAAGCAACAAGCAAGGCGGCCACGAGGGTGCCCGACGCGCACCCTATAGGTGGGCATGCCCCCACCCTCGTGGGCCCCTCGAGCGTCCACCGACCTACTTCTTTCTCCTATATATACCCACGTACCCTGAAACCATCGAGGAGCACCACGAAAACCTAATTCCACCACTGCAACCTTCTGTATCCATGAGATCCCATCTTGGAGCCTTCGCCGGCGCTCCGCCGGAGGGGGAATCGACCATGGAGGGCCTCTACATCATCTCCAAGGCCCTTCCGATGAGTTGTGAGTATTTTACCACAGACCTTCGGGTCCATAGGTATTAGCTAGATGGCTTCTTCTCTCTCTTTGAATCTCAATACAAAGTTCTCCTCGATCTTCTTGGAGATCTATTCCATGTAACTCTTTTTGCGGTGTGTTTGTCGAGATCCGATGAATTGTGGGTTTATGATCAAGTTTATCTATGATAAATATTTCAATCTCCTCTGAATTCTTTTATGTGTGATTAAGTTATATTTGCAAGTCTCTTCGAATTATCAGTTTGGTTTGGCCTACTAGATTGATCTTTCTTGCAACGGGAGAAGTTCTTAGCTTTCGATTCAATCTTGAGGTGTCCTTTCCCAGTGACAGCAGGGGTAGCAAGGCACGTATTGTATTGTTGCCATCGAGGATAAAAAGATGGGGTTTATATCATATTTTGCATGAGTTTATCCCTCTACATCATGCCATCTTTCTTAATGCGTTACTCTGTTCTTTATGAACTTGATACTCTAGATGCATGCTGGATAGCGGTCGATGTGTGGAGTAATAGTAGTAGATGCAGGCAGGAGTCGGTCTACTTGTCACGGACGTGATGCCTATATACATGATCATGCCTAGATAATCTCATAACTATGCGCTTTTCTATCAATTGCTCGACAGTAATTTGTTCACCCACCATAATACTTATGCTATCTTGAGAGAAGCCACTAGTGAAACCTATGGCCCGGGGTCTATATTTTATCATATAAGCTTTCAATCTACTTTTATTTGCATCTTTACTTTTCCAATCTATATCATAAAAATACCAAAAATATTTATCTTATCATACTATCTCTATCAGATCTCACTTCAGCAAGTGGCCGTGAAGGGATTGACAAACCCTTTATTGCATTGTTGCGAGTTCTTGTTTGTTTGTGTAGGTGCGTGGGACTTTTGAGGAGCCTCCTATTGGATTGATACCTTGGTTCTCAAAAACTGAGGGAAATACTTACGCTACTATGCTGCATCACCCTTTCCTGTTCAAGGAAAACCAACGCAAGCTCAAGACGTAGCAAGAAGGATTTCTGGCACTGAGGGAGTCCTGGACTAGGGGGTGTCCGGACAGCCGGACTATCATCGTCCGCCGGACTCCAAGACTACGAAGATACAAGATTGAAGACTCCGTCCCGTGTCCGGATGGGACTTTCCTTGGCGTGGAAGGCCAGCTTGGCAATACGGATATGTAGATCTCCTACCATTGTAACCGACTCTGTGTAACCCTAGCCTCCTCCGGTGTCTATATAAACCAGAGGGCTTTAGTCCGTAGGACAACATACATTACAACAATCATACCATAGGCTAGCTTTAGGGTTTAGCCTCCTTGATCTCGTGGTAGATCCACTCTTGTACTACCCATATAATCAATATTAATCAAGCAGGACGTAGGGTTTTACCTCCATCAAGAGGGCCCGAACCTGGGTAAAACTTTGTGTCCCTCGTCTCCTGTTACCATCCGCCTAGATGCACAGTTCGGGACCCCCTACCCGAGATCCGCCGGTTTTGACATCGACATTGGTGCTTTCATTAAGAGTTCCTCTGTGTCGTCATCGATAGAGCGGATGCCTCCACCCGTCTTCAAAGATGGTGTTTTCGCCGAAGGGGCCTTGGCCGCCGGCCAAACTATCCGGCTAGGTGGTTTTCTTATGACCGCCCGTCCGGCCGCCGCTTCGACAATGACCTCTCAAGTCGTCAGAAGCAATCTTCGCGTTAGCTCGAAAGCTGCTGAACAGTTGGATCCAATAGAGCTCTCGTCTGCTAACGAGCTCTTGGATCGCATCGCCGCCCTGGGAGTCGCCACGGACTACGACCAGATTGGGCTTAAAACCGATCTGAGAGAGATTAACTCTCCCCAGGCCACCCACCACGTCGCAGTGGTAGAGGAGCAATACGGCAACTCTTCGCCCGTATTAAAAACTATTCATGTCCGGATTCCCGAACCCTCCATGCCGGATTTCCGCGGAGGAACGGACTTCGATCAAGCATTGAACTTAAAACCATGCATCGCTCCGGACTCGCTGGATCGTGTCCAGCAACCCAAGCTTCCAAATTCGGAAACTCCTCGGCCTTTGAGCCCCAAGATGGGCAGGGATCCGGAATTTAGTCCACCCACCCGCCCAGACATATGCGATCTATCTCTAATACGGCAAGAGCCCGCTGAAACAGTACATCACTACTGGGCCAGATTCCTCCTGGTTATGGACAGGATAAAGGACTACCGAGAGGAAAACGCAATCTCAATCTTCTGCAATAATTGCACGGACAAGGGAATATTGAACGCCATCGATCGTCGTAAAATTACACGCTTCACCGATCTGGCGTCCATAGTATGAAAGTACTGTGCGATGGAGAGTTTCCGGAGAACCGAAAACCAATTTTGGGATAATCCGGCCTCGACCCCAGTCCGCAACAAAAGGGTGCCTCAAACTCAGGCCCCAGATGCAAAAACGAAAAAGCAAAAACCCAATAAGGGGCACGGAACCGTACTGCAGGTGGCCAAAAGTGGCGAGGAGCTTCTAGCCCCGGGAAACCACTCCAACAATACCAGTACGGTATCAACAGTCTTCGAGACCTTCGCATCAAACAATATGCGAAAGCGAACAATCCGCGGACTCGCCAAAGTCTACCAAGTAGCAACAGCAAATCCATGGAGCGACACAGCTATTACCTTCAACGCCAGCGACAAGCCTAAATTCCGAACAGCCAGAGCGCCGGCCGCACTGGTGCTTAGTCCCATAGTGGATGGCTTTCGACTGACAAAAGTCCTCATGGATGGCAGCAGCGGACTGAACCTCATTTACGAGGAAACTCTGTGAAAAATGGAAATCAATTGGAGCCGTATTGAGCGAAGCAGCACAACCTTCAGAGGAATAATCCCTAGCCGGGAAGCGCGCTTCACCGGAAAAATTACACTCGATGTGGTGTTCGGCTCGCCGGACAATTACAGATCCGAAGAAGTCACGTTCCAAGTGGCCCCGTTCAGCAGCAGATATCATGCTATATTAGGACGAGAGGCATTCACAATTTTTCAAGCAGTACCTCATTACGGGTACATGAAGCTCAAAATGCCTGGGCCCAGCGGAATAATCACTCTTGTTAGTGATCCGGACATAGCACTCCGCGCCGAAAACAAGACAGCCGCACTAGCCCTCGAGGCACTATCCGAAGCCTTAGCGGCAGAAGAACTCACCGCGCTGCGCTCTACGGTGAACAGGGACGATGTGATACTCGATAAAAGATCCAAGTCCACCTCCTTCAAACCAGCAGATGAAATAACAAAATTCCAGGTCCATCCAACAGACCCAACAAAGACGGCCTCCATTGGGGCACAATTGAACCCCGAAGTAGACGCCGCACTACGCGAATTTCTTCGGGAAAATTGGGACATTTTCGCCTGGCATCCTTTGGATATGCCCGGAATCCCACGCAGATTGGCAGAACACAGCCTAAACATCCTAAAAGGATTCAAGCCAGTCAAACAGGCTCTTCGACGATTTTCCGAACCCAAAAGACAGGCAATGGGAGAAGAGCTAGCCAAACTATTGGAAGCCGGATTCATCAGAGATATCAAACATCCAGATTGGCTAGCAAATCTGGTAATGTTACCAAAGAAGGACAAATCCTGGCGCCTTTGTGTCGATTTCAAAGACCTCAATAAGGCTTGCCCAAAGGATCCCTTCCCTCTCCCCCGCATCGATCAAATTATCGATGCTACCGCAGGGCATGATTCATTGTGTTTCCTCGACGCATACTCTGGCTACCATCAAATCAAGATGGCGGAAGCAGACCAAGCCGCCACGGCATTCATCACCCCTTACGTACCATTCTGCTTCAACACGATGCCCTTCGGACTTAAAAACACCGGCGCAACATATCAGCGCATGATTCAAACATGTCTGGCTACCCAGATCGGCAAAACAGTCGAGGCATACGTAGATGACGTAGTCGTCAAAACAAAACACGTCGAAACTCTAGTAGACGATTTGAGGCTCACGTTCGACAACCTCAGAGCATACGACATCAAGTTGAATCCGGAAAAATGTATTTTCGGCGTACCAGCCGGAAAGCTGCTGGGCTTTATCGTGTCCGATAGAGGAATCGAAGCAAACCCGGCTAAAATCCGAGCTCTGTACAGCTGGACATTCCAAAAGACCTCAAACAAATACAAAAATTAACAGGATGCGTGGCAGCTCTAAGCCGCTTTATCTCCTGTCTAGGAGAAAAGGCGTTGCCCCTCTATCGCCTCCTCAGGCGCACCGAACACTTCGAGTGGACGGATGCTGCCACTGCCAGACTCGAAGAAATAAAGGCCATATTGGCAACAAATCCGGTCCTGGCTGCGCCCAATCTGGGCGAACCAATGTTGTTATACATCGCAGCAACGCATCAAGTTGTAAGCGCGGTCCTCGTCATCGAATGAGAGACAGAAGGGCACAAATTCCCTCTTCAAAAACCAGTGTATTATGTGTCCACTGTGTTAACCCCCTGCAAGTCCCGTTACCCGCACTATCAGAAGATAGCATATGCGGTGTTCATGGTGTCCCGGAAGCTCCGGCACTACTTTCAAGAGTGTTCGATAACAGTGGCCTCTGAAGTACCACTCAATGACATTATAAATAACCGCGATGCAACGGGCAGGATTGCAAAATGGGCCATTGAGCTCTTACCATTCGATATAACTTACAAACCTCGGCGAGCTATAAAGTCACAAGTTTTGGCTGACTTTGTCGCCGAATGGACCGAAGCCGAACTCCCTAAAGAGTACGGCGCATACTCCAATTGGACTATGCATTTCGACGGCTCTAAAATGTTGGCCGGACTGGGGGCTGGCGTCATATTGACGTCCCCAACCGGAGACACAGTCCAGTATGTACTTCAAATAATGTACACAGACTCCAACAATGCAGCCGAATACGAGGCCCTGTTACATGGTCTCCGGATGGCAGTCTCCATGGGCATTCAATGCCTAGAGGTGCGCGGGGATTCAAACCTTGCAATATCGCAAATAAACAGAGACTTTGACGCCAAGGATCCAAAAATGGCAGCATATCGCAACGCTGTCCTAAAAATGTCAGCTCGGTTTGAAGGACTCGAATTCCATCACATAGCCCGAGATAATAACCAAGCGGCCGACGTACTGGCATGCATCGGTGCCAAACGTGATGCTGTCCCTCCAAATATCTTCCTGGAACGGCTCTTCAAGCCATCCGTACTATGGGAAGAGGAGCCCGGAAGTGACAAACCGGAAAAAACCACGCCAATCGGCGATTCAGCCGATGACATAACACCTTCAGCCCATGTCATAATGGTAGTAATCGCCCCGTGGACAGAACCTTTCCTAGCCTACTTGCTTAGGCAGGAACTTCCCGAAGACCAAAACGAGCCCCGCTGCATAGTCCGGCGATCGAAAGCCTACAAGGTCCATGGGGGAGAACTTTATAAGAAAAGTACAACCGGAGTCCTTCAAAGGTGTATCTCCGAAGAGGAAGGGCGAAGCCTCCTGGCTAAAATTCATGCCGGACTAGGCGGACACCACGCAAAAGCCCGGGCCCTTGTAGGAAAGGCATTCCGCACAGGATTTTATTGGCCGACGGCCCGGGCAGATGCCCAGGACTTAGTCCAGAAATGCGTTGGTTGTCAGCTCTTTGCTAATCAGAGCCACATGCCGCCCACCGCCCTCAAAACTATACCCATTACCTGGCCGTTCGCGGTCTGGGGGCTTGATATGGTTGGACCCCTAAAAGGGGGAACCCACAAGCAAAGATACCTATTGGTCATGGTGGATAAATTCACCAAATGGATAGAGGCCAAACCGGTCAAAACGGCAGAGTCCGGACCAGTGATAGACTTTATATCCGGGGTAGTACACCGCTACGGAGTCCCCCACAGCATCATCACCGACAACGGCACGAACTTCACAGCCGACGAAGTTAAGTCATGGTGCAAAAATATGGGCATCAAGCTCGACTACGCTTCAGTCTATCACCCTCAAACCAACGGTCAAGTGGAACGAGCAAATGGTCTAATAATGAGCGGCATTAAACCCAGATTAGTGCGGTCACTTACTAAATCTGACACGCACTGGGTCGAGGAGCTCGACTCTGTACTCTAGGGGCTGCGGACAACGCCTAACCGCACTACCGGATTCACACCATTTTTTATAGTATACGGCGCATAGGCAGTCTTGCCCTGCAACATTATTCATGACTCACCTCGAGTGCGCATATATGAGGAAAGAGAGGCCGAGCTTGATCGGCAGGACAGCTTGGACACATTGGAGGAAGAACGTGACGTCGCCAAGGCTCGTTCCACATTTTATCAGCAGCAGGCCCGAAGATATCAAAGCAGAGAAGTACGGGCCAAGACTTACAACGTTGGTGAACTAGTTCTACGCCTGCCGGACAAGAAAAAGGACAAGCTCAAGCCTAAATGGGAGGGCCCCTTCATTATCGATCAAGTCCTGACCGGCGGAGCATACCGTCTACGACATGCGTCGGATAACCGACTCGAGCCGAACCCATGGAACGCAGCCCGCCTCCGAAGATTCTATGCCTAGCGCCGGACTAAGAGTTTGTCCCCTTCCCCCGTCCAAACTTTTACACTTTGGCTCTCTTTTGTTTCTCTTTTCATACCTTTTTATTCACAAGCCCTTAAGGGCCTACTATCGCATTTTCCGCACACACGTGATGTGCCATCCACACTCATTATTCCTGGGGGCTTCTTTTACAGAAGCTCAATTATAAGGGTTTCATACCTAGCACATGTGTCAAGCTTCCACATGTACCTTTTACTCACCATTATATGCATCGATATGACTTAAGTTTTGGCCAAGCTGGGTTGCCTGGCTCCTGTGCTTACCCCTACGTTCCCGATTGTTCGCCTAGGAGGTAAAGGGAGCACCTCTGCGATTGTTACTGCCGGGTCAGCCGGATGTGTACCTCAGACTGGGTGAAGCCGAAAGCTAGCGTTCTTAAGGGAATACTCGGTCGGTGACTTAAAAGATGACTTTTTACCTATTTATCTATCCGCCCCCAGATGCTTTTCTGCTTTCTTTGCAGTTCGGACATGCACTTTAGGGCATGCCTCCCAGCGAAAGGAACCCTTAACGGAACTATTCTCCCTGGAAGATGTTTCTTACTAACCATGTAATATAACATAACTAGTTGGGCACTTGTCTGATAAAGCACTAATGACCCCTACGCCTGGTCTCCATGCATACCATGGTTGTTTCTTAACCAAAAAGGTATTCAGACACACTCCGGACTCTAGGGTCCCGAGGTTGAAGCGAAAAGGTCGGCAAAGACAAACGATCTACAATCCGGCTAGAAGGCATTTCACATGTCACTTTAAAGGAAAACATACACTGTCAAATTTACTGATTGTATTCCTCCTCAATCCCGTCTAACAGGCTGTCTAACTTACAGTCCCGTTGGGAAAATTTAGCAGCCAACTCTAGTTGGCTGTATACTAAACTCACATGGATCTCCTTCCCATCGGGCCCCACCGGTCCAACTTCGGCCATGTGGTTGGGATCCGCCTTCTTGTAACGCGTCTTCACCATGGCCCAAGCCTCCCTGGCACCTTGACGGCAAGCCGAAATCTTCCACAAACGGAAGCGCTGCCGCACTCCCTGCAGCTTCTCCACAAGCTCCCCGAGGCCCTCGGGTAGGGTGAGGGCTGGCCATAAAGCCTGGACGCCGCCGCTCATTGCCTGCCGAACCCATTCGAGCAGTTGCAGCAGCTCGGGAAGTTGATCACCCGTTGATATGGGCATCTCCTCCACAGGGCGACCTGTGAGTATACCTACAAGACATACCACGTCAATTTACTTCCTCGCCGAACTCTTCTTTTCAAAAGAGTCCGCTCAAGCACTTACTATAAATGCCGTGATGAAGCCGCTGATTCTCCTTAACGGAGCTGGACAGCCCAGCTTGAGCGCCTTTCAGCTCTTCTCCGAGCTTGGCGTTGGCATCTTGGACCTGGTTCCTTTCTTGCTGCACCTTATTCAGCACTCTCTCGCCGGCCTTTAGCTGGCGCAATAATTCTTGCCTGTCCGGATCTTGTCCGGCGGCACCTGCAATGTCACTATTAGACTTGTGCGCATGCCGCAGAGCGCTTATATTAATGAAAATGTGTTACCAGGAGGGGTCTCTGCGTCTCCTCCTACGGCAGCAAGTGCGGCCTCAAGTTGGGCCTTGCATTCTTGCAGCTCCTGAGACAGCTGGGCATTCTTCTCGGTAAGAGCCTGCGTTTCAAATGATCCTTAAATCAGTTAACATAACTACTTTAAGTCTCGGGGGCTACTGGTATATATAACCATTAAAATTTCCTTACCCGTGTATCTTTCACATACTGCTCCGTGGCTCTGGTAAAACCATGTTGAGCGGCACGGAGATGCGCGTTCCCTGTGTTAAAGGCGTCTAATGCCTCAGGGGAGAAGCACGCTTCACGAAATACTGTCCGGCAGCGCCTATGGTTCATGGCGCTCTCCACCTCAGACTTGGTGGCGGACAGTCTGTCGGTGTCCTCCGTTGGAGAAGGATCCGGCCCGCGTCTTGCGCTTGCCTCCCCCTCCAGGACGGGCGCTGGAGCCTGGCCGGTGTAGGTTGGATCGGCAACTTCCGTGCCCGCTATCCGGCGAGCGCTTTTTCTCCTATAAAGATCATGAGCACTCACACGCTTCCTAGGAACGTTGCTCTGAAAATTCAAATACGAGCTATACCTTTGCGGTGACGTTTCCATCCATACCGCGCTCCTTTTCCGCCTGCTGGTCCGGACTGACCTCTGTTGGTCAGCCGCCGCGGGCTCGGCTTCCCGCCGTGAAGGCGCTTCCTGTAAAATACCATCGTTCGTGAAGGTTAGAAATGGGCAAGGAAGAGATAATGGTGTCCGGACCTTGGTCACAGTCACCTGGGAAGCCGGATACAGTCCGGGGTAGTCCGCCGTAATGGCAACCGAAGCATTATCCATGCTGAGCTGGTCCCCGTCGATCAGCTCCACCTTGATGTCCGGATCCTCTTCGGAGGCCGGATCCAGGGATCTTTCTGGATCCTCGGGTTGCGGAGCAGGACTTGCCATGTCCTCCATAGTCCGGCGTAGATCCTGCGCCGAAGACATAATGTAAGAAGCCTAAGCTTCGAAAGCATGGGTTGAGCCTTTAAAAGTGTTCGCTTACCCATCCTCTAGGGTTGTTCATGGAAAACCCATTTAAAGGGTTCGTTCGAAGGAAGTCCTCCTTCTCCCCCTTGTACAGACTGGATAGGATCTTCACCAGGTCCTCGGTTGAATCCGGCCCTTTGCGGCCATGACGGGTAGCATTGTCTTCCCCGTTGAAATCCCACATAGGGTGGCCTCTATATTGCAGTGGTTGTACCCCCCGCATGACGCATATCGCCATGACGCCAATCATGGTTGACCCAGAATGAGCCAGCAATCTTATTCGGCCCATCAAGTAATGGACGCTCTTGTTTTCCTCCAAACGGGGGCTCCGTGGGCGCCAGCTGAGGCGTTTCTTCAGAGGAGCAGCACTAAACTCCGGGAGGCCAATCCGGACTGGGTCCGGCAGCGGAGCGTCTCCTATGTAAAACCACTCTGAAGGCCAGTCTTCGGACGCCTTCTTGGGAGTACCGGATGGGTATCTGGTCCTGGTGATGCGCCATATTTCGGCGCCGCCCACTTGATATATGGACCCCTCGTGAGAACGGGGTACGAGGCAGAATAGCCTCTTCCACAATGCAAAATGGGGCTCAATGCCCAGGAACAGCTCGCAAAGAGCTACGTAGCCCGTGATATGCAGGACAGAGGCGGGTGTGAGGTGGTGGAGCTGGAGTCTGTAGAACTCCAGGAGCTCGCGGAGGAACGGATGTATTGGGAATCCGAGTCCCCTTATCAGATAAGGGACGAAGCATACTCGCTCCCCCTTATTGGGGCTTGGGGTAGCCTCCGCTTGCCTCCCACCTTGATAAGTAACCAGCCCGGCTTGAACCGGGACCATGAAGGCCGGAGGGAGATATCCCCCCGCTTGGAGCTTCACTAGCTCGTTGTGTGGAACAGAGCACCTCCTCCAATCCCCTGGCGGTGGGCTGGGAGCGCGAGAAAAGGAGCTGCATCGACGGTCCATGATGGAATGGATTTTTAGGTCAAAGGCGCTCCGATGAAGTATTCGCGGGAGGAAGATGGTGTGGTTTGGATCTGGATTTTTGCCTCTTTTGTAGGCGGACGACTCGCACGACTAGGGGGTGAAACGTAAAAGACACCCTGGCTTTTCGCATTCGTGCGACGCGTGGAAAAAGGCTATTATTGGACGTAGAAGCCGAGGAACACAGTATTTATGATGGAGCCGGACACTGTTCGGCATGTACATGGAACTTGAAGGGAGAACCCGCCTTGCAACGCCGAAGACTATATACGCGCTGGACTTATCGTCATTGAAGCCTGGTTCGGGGGCTACTGAGGGAGTCCTGGACTAGGGGGTGTCCGGACAGCCGGACTATCATCGTCCGCCGGACTCCAAGACTACGAAGATACAAGATTGAAGACTCCGTCCCGTGTCCAGATGGGACTTTCCTTGGCGTGGAAGGCAATCTTGGCAATACGGATATGTAGATCTCCTACCATTGTAACCGACTCTGTGTAACCCTAGCCTCCTCCGGTGTCTATATAAACCGGAGGGCTTTAGTCCGTAGGACAACATACATTACAACAATCATACCATAGGCTAGCTTTAGGGTTTAGCCTCCTTGATCTCGTGGTAGATCCACTCTTGTACTACCCATATCATCAATATTAATCAAGCAGGACGTAGGGTTTTACCTCCATCGAGAGGGCCCGAACCTGGGTAAAACTTTGTGTCCCTCATCTCCTGTTACCATCTGCCTAGACGCATAGTTCGGGACCCCCTACCCGAGATCCGCCGGTTTTGACACCGACAGGCACCATTGCCTGGGAGGTCTTCGCTCAAGTCAGGACATACCAAGTACCCATCACAAACTCATCTCCCTCGCATTACAATATTTGCCATTTGCCTCTCGTTTTCCTCTCCCCCACTTCACCCTTGTCGTTTTATTCACCCTTCTTCTGTTCGTCTTTTCATTTGCTTTGATATCTTACTTGGCTCGTTTGGTCATTTAATTGGAATAGTTGTTTATTTATTTCTAAACAGAGAAGCTAAGATCTATGTATCCTCATCCGCTTGCTAATCTTTTTAAGAGATCCAATTATGATGAACCAATTGCTAGTGAGTTTTGTGCACTAGATTATCTTTATGAAGCTTTGCTTGAAATTCGTGAATCTGAAAATTATGATGAAGAAATTTATGAAGAGATTCATGATAACTCTTTGAATAAAAGGCATGATTGCAATGATGTTACTATAAATTCTCTTGATGCCAATTGTGCTAATAATATGCAAAACCCTAAGCATGATTTCAAGTTTTGGGTAAAGATTTGATGGATTATGGAATAAGGAGTGGAAAGATCCTAAGCTTGGGTATGCCCATGGCACCCAAAGATATTCAAGGATAACCAAAATACTAAGCTTGGGGATGCCCCGGAAGGCATCCCCTCTTTCGTCTTCGTTCATTGGTAACTTTACTTGGAGCTATATTTTTATTGACCACATGATATGTGTTTTGCTGGGAGCGTCTTGTATGATATTAGTCTTTGCTTTTTAGATTACCACAATCATCCTTCCTGTACACACCTTTTGGGAGAAGCCCACTTGATTAGAATTTATTAGAATACGCTATGTGTTTCACTTATATCTTTTGAGCTAGATAGTTTTGCTCTAGTGCTTCACTTATATCTTTTGGAGCACGACGGTGGCTTAATTTTGTAGAAATTGTTGATCTCTCATGCTTCACTTATATTATTTTGAGAGTCTCTTAGAACAGCATGGTATTTGCTATGGTTATAAAATTGGTCCTAGAATGATGGGCATCCAAGTTGGGTATAATAAAAAGTATCATAGAAAGTGAATTTGATGCTATGATCAATTTGATAGTTGATAATTGTTTTGAGATATTAGGATGGTGATATTAGAGTCATGCTAGTTGGGTGATTATGAATTTAAAGAATACTTGTGTTGAAGTTTGTGATTCCCGTAGCATGCACGTATGGTGAACCGCTTTGTGATGAAGTTGGAGCACAATTTTATTTATTGATTGTCTTCCTTATGAGTGGCGGTCGGGGACGAGTGATGGTCTTTTCCTACCAATCTATCCCCACAGGAGCATGCGCGTAGTACTTTGTTTTCAATGACTTGTAGATTTTTTCAGTAAGTATATGAGGTCTTTATGACTAATGTTGTTTCCATGGATTATACGCACTCTCACCCTTCCACCATTGCTAGCCTCTCTTGTGCCGCGCAACTTTTGCCGGTACCATACACCCACCATATACCTTCCTCAAAACAGCCACCATACCTACCTATTATGGCATTTCCATAGCCATTCTGAGATATATTGCCATGCAACTTTCCACCGTTGCGTTTATATGACACACATCATCATTGTCATATTGCTCTTTGCATGATCATGTAGTTGACATCGTATTTGTGGCAAGGCCACATTCATAATTTTCATACATGTCACTCTTGATTCATTGCATATCCCGGTACACCGCCGGAGGCATTCATATAGAGTCATATCTTGTTCTAAGTATCAAGTTGTAATCTTGAGTTGTAAGTAAATATGAAAGGATCGAGAAGAGGTGTCTAGAGGGGGTGTGAATAGACTCTAAGCAAGAAAAGTTGCACTTTTTAATTTCTTTCAGTTGAAGTGGAGTTTTGGCACAAGTTTAACATTCACAATACATATCATGCAAGCATGCAAAGAGTATATGAGAAGCGGAAAGTAAAGCATGCAAATTGCAAGAATGTAAAGGCATGGGATTGGAGTGTGCAAACGCAATTTGGAGACACGGAGATTTTTTAGCCGTGGTTCCGATAGGTGGTGCTATCGTACATCCACGTTGATGGATACTTCAACCCATGAAGGGTAACAGTTGCGCGAGTCCACGGAGGGCTCCACCCATGAAGGGTCCACGAAGAAGCAACCTTGTCTATCCCACCATGGCCGTCGCCCACGAAGGACTTGCCTCACTAGGGTAGATCTTCACGAAGTAGGCGATCTCCTTGCCCTTACAAACTCCTTGGTTCAACTCCACAATCTTGACGGAGGCTCCCAAGTGACACCTGCCAATCTAGGAGACACCACTCTCCAAGAAGTAACAAATGGTGTGTTGATGATGAACTCCTTGCTCTTGTGCTTCAAATGATAGTCTCCCCAACACTCAACTCTCTCTAACAGGATTTGGATTTGGTGGATAGAAGATTTGAGTGGAAAGCAACTTGGGGAAGGCTAGAGATCAAGATTCATGTGCTAGGAGTGGAATATCTTGGTCTCAACACATGAGTAGGTGGTTCTCTCTTAGAAAATGTATGTTGGATGTGTAGGCATGTTCTGATGGCTCTCTCCATGAATGAAGAGTGGGTGGAGGGGTATATATAGCCACCACACAAAATCTAACCGTTACACACAACTTACCAAACTCGGTGGGACCGAATCGTGAAACTCGGTCAGACCGATTTAGTAAATAATGTGACCGTTAGGAATCTTGGTGGGACCGACATGTCATCTCGGTGGGACCGATATGGTTAGGGTTAGGGCATAACGTAATCTTGGTGAGACCGATTACACAAACTCGGTGAGACCGATTTTGGTAATAGACACACAGAGGGTTGGTCAGGCAAACTCGATGGGACCGATTCACTCATCTCGGTTGGACCGAAACGTTACGAAAGGGAATAGAGAGTTTGCATTGCAATCTCGATAGGACCGATCGCTTATCTCAGTTTGACTGAAATGTTACGAAGGACAACAGAGAGATTACAATCCCATCTCGGTGAGACCGAGACCCTATCGGTGAGACTGAAAAGACTAGGCTCTGTGGCAGTGGCTATGTCATGAGAACTCGGTGGCGCCGGATAGAAAGATTCGGTAGAGCCGAGTTTGACTTTTGGTTTGGGACATATGTGGATGTGAGAAAGTAGTTGAGGGCTTTGAAGCATATCACTAAGCACTTTGTGCAAGAAACTCATTAAGCAACACCTCATCCCCTCTTGATAGTATTGGCTTTTCCTATAGACTCAATGTGATCTTGGATCACTAAAATGGAAAAAGTAGAGTCTTGTGCGTTGAGCTTGAGCCAATCCTTTGTCCTTACCATCTTGAAGGGGTTCCACATCCTCTAGTCCATGCCACTCCATTGTTGAACTTATCTAGAACATACTAGGTAAAAGTATTAGTCCAACAAGAGATATGTTGACATTAATTACCAAAATCACCCAGGGAGCACTTTTGCTTTCAATCTCCCCCTTTTTCCCCTTTTTGGTAATTGATGACAACATACATCAAAGCTTTAGATAAGGATATAGAGAATAACAAGTAAAGCTTTGGAAAGACATGTAACATGCATAGGCTCTCCCTACATGTATGCAATCATGTAAGTATGGAATATAGGAGCATGTGAATGCATAAGCATGACAGAGTAAGCAATGTGTCACATGTATCTTGGCTATATGCATCAGAGCAAATGATGTGAATATGGGAAATGTACCTTCATGCTCGTGAGTCCTTCTTGCAAACAGTATGTACATCAGCAAGAAATCCTCATACACATGACTGTGATGCATATACTTACCTTGTGGTCTTGAGTTGGCTTAGGAAGGAATGAACCTGCGTAAACAAGGTTAGCTAACACAGATACACCTACTAGCCAGAGCAAACAAAAGAAACCACAAGAGTACCAAGACTGGGATGACATGTAGAGAGTGAGTACAAAGTACCCCATTGGATATAGACATGTCCCCAAAGGTAAAGATGTGCAATGAATTCAAAGATTTCCTTCCCTTAGATGTCTTACTCCCCCTGAATCTTAGCATGGGATATTGGGAGAAGATATGGAACACAAAATCAGAGCAAAGAAAAGAAATAGAGCTAATGCAAACAATCAAATATGAACATGTCTTTCCCCTCTTAAAGACATGTGACTTCTCTCCTCTTGAACACCAAGCATCTAGGGTCTCTCTCCCTCCTGAGCATTTTCTTCCCCCTATAGAAATGATTAAGCTTTGACGTGAGCTCTCTCTCCCCCTTTGACATCAATTTCCAAGAAGGGTTCTTCTGGATTGTTGTTACAATGGGTTTGGTCATTGAGTCACAGAGCAAAGCAGCAAGCCAAATGTGATACTGGTAGACGACAAGAATCATTGAGTGGAGCTGGATCAAAAAGAATGCAGGAACAAGTGGCAAGCTGTCTTTCCTGTAGTGAAATCGGTGGCACCGAGTAGTGTTCTTGGGTTTCACCGAAAGAATTCGGTTGGACCGAAGGCAACATACCGGTGTGACCGAGTTCAACACAGAGAAAACACTTGTCACCTCAGCTCACTAGACAAGTAAGATATCACAAGGATTTGCAAGGAATTAACTGAAAGATTTGCAAGGAATTGGATGCAGGGAATGTAGAATAAACAGAAATAGAAAAGAAATCTAGATGCATTTTTTTGAAAGGGGAAACAAATATGCATGAGAAAAATGCAAGAGCACAGAAAAAAACACACGAGAGCTTCATCTAGAATTGGTCGGCGACAAAGTCACCTATGTTAGAGTATATTGACATAGGAGTCAAGTGAGATCACTTGATCATAGGTCATACTCATTGTTTAAGCTCAAAATGGGGTTACCATTTTTTGTTTAAGCATTTTGATGTATTCGCATCTTGTTGAGTTGCTTTGACTCATGACTTGGAGTAAAGCTTCTCTAAGATGGAATACCATACCTTGGGTGGTGGTGTTGATCGTGATCATGTAGTTGAACTTGTGTGGGTTGCTCAAGGTTGATGTAGCTCATCAATAGTTGGGAGCACCAGTTGGAATTTGAGTTCATCTACCTACATGGGTTAGTTTTTGCAAGGAAGAGCACTTGTGTATCCAAAATGACAATCATGAAACTCAACATAGAATTTGTCAAAGGATATGCTTGAATGGTTTCGTGCTTCCTTGTCTTCATCCACCATTGTGTAGAGACTTGGTGATGTAGAGATTACTCAGGATGTGAGTGAGTTGCAATCTCATAGATTTAGATTCATCCAAGTACCTACACGGGTTAGATAACATGCAAGGTGCAAATATATCCAAGACATAAGATTGTCATCATAAGAGAAATATCAAGGATTAGTCATAGGCTCATGTCTTGCATGTATCCAAATGGAGTTTCTACTCCAAGTTTGAAGCATCAATGATGTTCAATTCACCTCTCAACCTGCAAAACACTTTCTCATCAAGTGGTTTAGTGAATATATCCGCTAATTGCTTATCGGTGCAAACATGTATAAGATTAATGTCCCCTTTGGCAATGTGATCTCGAATAAAGTGATGACGAACTTCAATATGCTTAGTTCGAGAGTGTTGCACGGGATTGTGAGCAATCTTGATAGCACTTTCATTGTCACAAAGCAATGGAACATGTTTCACATATATCCCATAATCTTTAAGAGTTTGGGTCATCCAAAGTAATTGAGCACAACATGAACAAACGGCAATGTATTCCGCTTCGGCGGTGTATATAAGGATACCAAGTTTTGTTTCTTGGAGGACCAAGACACAAGAGATCTACCAAGAAATTGACAATTACCCGAAGTGGGGTTTCAATCAACCTTGTCACCGACATAGTCCGAGTCGGAGTAGCCAATAAGATTGAAAGAGGCCCTCTTTGGATACCAAATGCCAAAGTTTGGTGTATGGATTAAGTATCTCACTATCCTTTTCACGGCCTTAAGATGACATTCTTTAGGAGCGGCTTGATATCGTGCACACATGCACACGCTTACCATAATATCGGGTCGTGAAGCACATAGATATAATAATGAACCAATCATGGAGCGGTAAACCTTTTGATCAACCGGTTCACCATCTTTGGTAAAATCAAGATGTCCACTAGTAGGCATGGGTGTAGTCATACCTTTGCATTCTTGCATATTGAACTTCTTGAATAAGTCCTTGGTGTACTTTATTTGAGAGACAAAGGTACCTTCCTTATTTTGCTTGATTTGCAAACCGAGAAAGAATTTGAGTTCACTCATCGTCGACATCTCAAACTTCTCCGACATTAGCTTTCCAAACTTCTCACTAAAATGCGGGTTAGTTGAACCAAATATAATATCATCAACATAGATTTGGCACACAAATAGTTCTCCATTAACCCTTTTAGTAAAAAGAGTAGAATCAATTTTTCCAATTTCAAAGCCTTTTTCAATAAGGAACTTGGTCAAGCATTTATACCACGCTCTAGGAGCTTGTTTAAGACCATAAAGAGCTTTGTGAAGTTTGTAAACATGATTAGGTTTCTTAGGATTGACAAAGCCGGGAAGTTGTTTAACATAAACTTCCTCCTCTATTTCACCATTTAGAAAATCACTTTTAATGTCCATTTGGTACAAGGTGATATCATGGTTATTAGCATAGGCAAGTAAGATACGAATGGACTCAAGTCTAGCAACGGGGGCATATGTCTCACCATAGTCCATACCTTCGACTTGAGTGTAGCCTTGGGCGACGAGACGTGCTTTGTTGCGAACTACTTGTCCATCTTCATATTGCTTGTTGTGAAACACCCATTTGGTACCAATGATGTTGTGGTTGTTGCTGGGATTCTCAACCAATGTCCAAACTTGGTTTCTCTCAAAATTGTGTAGCTCTTCATGCATGGTGTTTATCCAATCCGGATCTTCCAATGCTTCTTCAACCTTCATAGGTTCAATGCTAGAGATGAATGAATAATGTTCACAAAAAGTTATCCAAACGAGTTTTATAGCGAGTGATTCTCCCGGTTTGGATATCATTGTAGATTTGCTTGACGGGGTAGTCTTTAGCAACTCTTGCTCGAACTCGTGAAAGATTTTGCTTGGATCTTGGTGGAACATCTTCTTCATCTTGTTCTTCTTCTTGCACTTCTTCATTGTTGATGTTGTCGTTCTCTTGTCGTGGTGAAGTAGGAGGTTGTTGATGTTCATCTTAGTGTACCTCCTCGTTTTCTTCGTCTTGGTGTGTCCCACTTGTGGATGCTTCCGTATCAACTCTTGGTTCACCTTGTCGTGAGGTAGAAGCTTCCACTTGGACGGACGAGGTACTCTCCTTCACCTCAGTTGGATGTATCTTGCCAATAGAAAAGTCTTGGATTGCTTCCGAAGGGTCTTTGTCTCCTACATTAATTGGCAATTGCTCTACTTGCGAGCCGTTAGATTCATCAAACTTCACATCTACCGTCTCTTCAACCTTTCGAGTGAAATTATTCTAGACACGGTTAGTGTGAGAGTTTGAACCATAACCAAGTAGGAAACCTTCATGAGACTTAGGAGCAAATTTAGAACGACGATGCTTATCAAGAATGTAGCACTTTGAGCCGAATACTCGAAAGTATCCAACTTGGGGTTTGTTACCGGTGAGGAGCTCGTATGCCGTCTTCCCGAGTAGCTTGTGAAGATACAAGCGATTTGTTGCATCACAAGCTGTCTCAACCACTTCCGCCCGAAAGTGCTTTGGCGTTTTGTACTCATCAAGCATCATTCTCACCATTTCAATGAGCGTCCGGTTCTTCCTCTCAACAACTCCATTTTGTTGAGGTGTGTACGTAGCCGAGAACTCATGTGAAATCCATTCTTCGCCAAGAAAGGTGTCCACATTTGCATTCTTGAACTTCGTTTCATTGTCGCTGCGAACCTTCTTGATCTTCACTTCAAATTGATTTTGGGCCTTCCTAGTGAAGTTTTTAAAGATCTTTTGGACCTGCGATTTATCATCGAGAAAGAACACCCACGTAAATCTTGAAAAATCATCGACTATAATTAGACCAAAAGAATTTCCACCGAGACTCTTGTAAGCGTTGGGACCGAAAAAATCCATGTGAAGTAGCTCGAGCGGCCTCCTTGTGGTCATGATATTCTTCACAGGATGCCTTCCTCCAACCTGTTTACCTGCTTGACAAGCGCTGCAAAGTCTATCCTTATCAAATATGACATCGTTAACTCCAAGGATATGATTTCCTTTAATAAGCTTGTCAAGGTTTCGCATGCCCACATGACCTAACCGTCTATTCCACAACCAACCTTTAGAGGATTTAGCAATTAAGCAAGTTCTAGGTTGGGCGTTTTTAGTGAAATCAACAATGTAAAGATCACCTCTAGGTATACCGGTAAAGACCATTTTATGATTATCTCTATGAAACACTTGGCAATCTACTTCAATAAATAGGACATTGAAACCGAAATCAGCAAGTCTAGATACCGAAAGTAAATTGTATCCAAGAGATTCAACGAGCATGACATTTTGTATGGAGCTATCATGTGAGATGGCCACCTTACCGAGGCCAACCACCTTACCCTTTGAGTTATCACCAAAGGTGACATACTTTCAAGGGCTGTCGTTTTCAGCAAGCTCATGAAACATATCTTTATCTCCGGTCATGTGATCAGTACATCCACTATCAAGAACCCATTCCTTTCCTCCTGCCATGTATCCCCAAAGATTTGCCACAAGACCAAAGTGTCTCATTGCATCATCAAGATCAAAGTCACTATCATCATCCTCATCATAGTATCCATGTTCAAAATCGTCATGTGATGGATCAATTCCTAGAGAGGGTGATTCGTTAGAATGAGTTTGACAATGATCTTATTTATGAATTCTAATAGCTTCATAAATCATATCGCTAATAATTCCAACATCTCCTTTGGCACGCATAAGATTTGTAAGCTCAAATAGACAATCACCAAACTTAGGATCATTGGAATTCATCTTACTCAAGGCAATAGACTTATGGAGAATTTCATCTAGATTTTGCAAGGAATAATTTGGAAAATGTTCGTCAAGAAATTTCCATATGGTGTAGGTGCACTTAAGAGTAGGCAAGCAACCTATCAAGTTTCTAGGCAAACCTCTAGTAATAATATCAATAGTTCTAAGATTGTGAATCATGTCAATTGACTCATCAAGGGTGGGATGCATAGGATCAACATGAGGTGCACAAGGGGCTAGTAATGTACTTATTCAAATGATTCATTAAAAATCACTAGCATCTCATTTTTCCACTCATGAAAGTACTCTCCATCATGTATAGGCACTCTATGTCTAAGACTCCCCAAAGTAGACTCATCCATCTTCCTCCAATGGTGTTTAAACCAAAGCAATGGAGACCAAAGCTCTGATACCAATTGAAAGGATCGAGAAGAGGTGTCTAGAGGGGGGGGGGTGAATAGATTCTAAGCAAGAAAAGTTACAGTTTTTAATTTCTTTAAGTTGAAGTGGAGTTTTGGCACAAGTTTAACATTCACAATACATATCATGCAAGCATGCAAAGAGTCTATGAGCAGCGGAAAGTAAAGCATGCAAATTGCAAGAATGTAATGGGATGGGATTGGAGTGTGCAAACACAATTTGGAGACACAGAGACTTTTTAGCCGTGGTTCCGATAGGTGGTGCTATCGTACGTCCACGTTGATGGAGACTTCAGCCCACGAAGGGTAACGGTTGCACGAGTCCACGAAGGGTCCACAGAGAAGCAACCTTGTCTATCCCACCATGGCCATCGCCCACGAAGGACTTGCCTCACTAGGGTAGATATTCACGAAGTAGGCGATCTCCTTGCCCTTACAAACTCCTTGGTTCAACTCCACAATCTTGACGGAGGCTCCCAAGTGACACCTAGCCAATCTAGGAGACACCACTCTCCAAGATGTAACAAATGGTGTGTTGATGATGAACTCCTTGCTCTTTTCTTCAAATGATAGTCTCCCCAACACTCAACTCCCCAGCACAACTATCCAAGTAGTCCTTGGAAGCATCAGTTAGTCCATTATAAAAGATATCAAGTATTTCATTTTTCTTAAGAGGATGATCAGGCAAATCATTAAGTAACCGGAGAAGCCTCCCCCAAGCTTGTGGGAGACTCTCTTCTTTGATTTGCACAAAATTATATATTTCCCGCAAGGCATCTTGTTTCTTATGAGCAGGGAAATATTTAGCAGAGAAGTAATAAATCATATCCTGGGGACTACGCACACAACCAGAAGCAAGAGAATTATACCAAGTCTTAGCATCACCCTTCAATGAGAACGGAAATATCTTAAGGATATAAAAATAGCGAGACTTCTCATCATTAGTAAATAGGGTGACTATATCATTCAACTTAGTAAGATGTGCCACAACAGTTTCAGATTCAAGGCCATAAAAAGGATCAGATTCAACTAAAGTAATAATCTCAAGATCAATAGAGAATTCATAATCCTTATCAGTAACACAGATAGGTGAAGTAGCAAAAGCAGGATCGGGTTTCATTCTAGCATTAAGAGACTGCTGCTTCCATTTAGCTAATAATTTCTTAAGATCATATCTATCATTGCAAGCAAAGATTTCCCTAGCAGCTTCTTCATTCATAAATAACCCTTAGGAACAACAGGTAATACATAATCATTGGGAGAACCTTCATCATCACTATCATCAATAATAGGTTCTTCAGTAATTTCATTCCTCCTAATTCTAGCAAGTTGTTCATCAAGAAATTCACCTAATGGCAAAGTAGTATCACGCACATAAGTAGTTTCATCATGCACAACAGAAGTGGCATCATCAATAACATGCGACATATCAGAATTCATAGCAGTAGCAGGTTTAGGTGTTGCAAGCTTACTAATAACGGAAGGAGAATCTAGTGCAGAGCTAGATGGCAGTTCCTTACCTCCCCTCGTAGTTGAGGGCAAAATAGTAGTTCGGTCGTCTTTCAAGTTCTTCATAGTGATCAACAGATATAAATCCCAAGTGACTCAGAGAATAGAGCTATGCTCCCTGGCAAGGCGCCAGAAATTAGTCTTGATAACCCACAAGTGTAGGGGATCGCAACAGCTTTCGAGGGTAAAGTATTCAACCCAAATTTATTGATTCGACACAAGTGGAGCCAAAGAATATTCTTGAGTATCAGCAGTTGAGTTGTCAATTCAACCACACCTGGATAACTTAGTATCTGCAGGAAAGTGTTTAGTAGTAAAAGTGGTATGATAACAAACGTAACAGTAACAAAAGTAAAGATAAATGTTTTTGGGTTTTTGTAGTAGTTGTAAAAGTAGCAACGGAAAAGTAAATAAGCGAAGAACAATATATGAAAAGCTCGTAGGCAATGGATCAATGATGGATAATTATGCCGGATGCGATTACTCATGTAATAGCTATAACATAGGGTAACACAGAACTAGCTCCAGTTCATCAATGTAATGTAGGCATGTATTCCGTAAATAGTCATACGTGCTTATGGAAAAGAACTTGCATGACATCTTCTGTCCTACACTCCCGTGGAAGCGGGGTCCTAGCGGAAACTAAGGGATATTAAGGCCTCCTTTTAATAGAGAACCGGAACAAAGCATTAGCACATAGCGAATACATGAACTCCTCAAAGCATTGTCACTTCGGGGTTGTCGGATCATAACACATAATAGGTTACTATAGACTTGCAAGATAGGATCAAGAACACACATATATTCATGAAAACATAATAGGTTCAGACCTGAAATGATGGCACTCGGGCCCTAGTGACAAGCATTAAGCATAGCAAAGTCATAGCAACATCAATCTCATAACATAGTGGATAATAGGGATCAAACCCTAACAAAACTCACTTGATTACATGGTAAATTTCATCCAACCCATCACCGTCCAGGAAGCCTACGATGGAATTACTCACGCACGGTGGTGAGCATCATGAAATTGGTGATGGAGGATGGTTGATGATGACGACGGCGACGAATCCCCCTCTCCGGAGCCTCGGACGGACTCCAGATCAGCCCTCCCGAGAGAAATTAGGGCTTGGCGGCGGCTCCGTGTCGTAAAACGCGATGAAACTTTTTCCTTGATTTTTTTCTCCCCGAACGTGAATATATGGAGTTGGAGTTGAGGTCAATGGAGGTCCAGGGGGCCCACGAGATAGGGGGGCGCGCCCTACAGGGGGCGCGCCCCCCTGTCTCGTGGACAGGCCCTGGGCCCCCTGGTCTTGATTCTTTCGCCAAAAATTCTTATTAATTCCAAAGAGTGCCTCCGTGGATTTTCAGGACATTCCCAGAACTTTTCTTTTGTACACATAAAACAACATCATGGTAGTTCTGCTGAAAACAGCGTCAGTCCGGGTTAGTTTCATTCAAATCATGCAAGTTAGAGTCCAAAACAAGGGCAAAAGTGTTTGGAAAAGTAGATACGATGGAGACGTATCAGGACTGAATCGTGAAACTCGGTCGGACCGATTTAGTAAATAATGTGACCGTTAGGAATTTCGGTGGGACCGACATGTCATCTCGGTGGGACCGATATGGTTAGGGTTAGGGCATAACGTAATCTCGGTGAGACCGATTACACAAACTCGATGAGACCGTTTTTTGTAATAGAAACACAGAGGGTTGGTCAGGCAAACTCGGTGGGACGGATTCACTCATCTCGGTTGGACCAAAACGTTACGAAAGGGAATAAAGAGTTTGCATTGCAATCTCGGTAGGACCGATCGCTTATCTTGGTTTGACCGAAATGTTACAAAGGACAACAGAGAGATTACAATCCCATCTCGGTGAGACCAAGATCCCTCTCGGTGAGACCGAAAAGACTAGGGTTTGTGGCAGTGGCTATGTCATGAGAACTCGGTGGCGCTGGATAGAAAGATTCGGTAGGGCCGAGTTTGACTTTTGGTTTGGGACATATGTGGATGTGAGAAAGTAGTTGAGGGCTTTGGAGCATATCACTAAGCACTTTGAGCAAGAAACTCATTAAGCAACACCTCATCCCCTCTTGATAGTATTGGCTTTTCCTATAGACTCAATGTGATCTTGGACCACTAAAATGGAAAAAGTAGAGTCTTGTGCTTTGAGCTTGAGCCAATCCTTTGTCCTTAGCATCTTGAAGGGGTTCCACATCCTCTAGTCCATGCCACTCGATTGTTGAACTTATCTGAAACATACTAGGGAAAAGTATTAGTCCAACAAGAGATATGTTGACATTAATTACCAAAATCACCCAGGGAGCACTTGTGCTTTCAAAATAAAAGTGTGATGATCTTCATTATAGACCATTGTCCCAGTGAGGAAAGGATGATGGAGACTATGATTCCCCCCCCCCCCAAGTCGAGATGAGACTTCGGACATTATATAAGAAAAAGAGAAAGGCTAAAAAAAGATAAATGCCAAATAAAAAAATGAGAGAAAAAGAGAGAAGGGACAATGCGACTATCCTTTTTACCACACTTGTGCTTCAAAGTAGCACCATGATCTTCATGATAGAGAGCCTCCTATGTTGTCACTTTCATATACTATTGGGACTTTTTCATTATAGAACTTGGCTTGTATATTCCAATGATGGGCTTCCTCAAAACGCCCTAGGTCTTCGTGAGCAAGCAAGTTGGATGCACCCCCACTTAGTTTCTTTTGTTGAGCTTTCATACATTTATAGCTCTAGTGCATCCGTTTCATGGCAATCCCTACTCACTCACATTGATATCTATTAATGGGCATCTCCATAGCCCTTTGATATGCCTAGTTGATGTGAGACTATCTTCTCCTTTTTTGTCTTCTCTACAACAACCATTCTATTCCACATATAGTGCTATGTCCATGGCTCACGCTCATGTATTGCGTGAAAGTTGAAAAAGTTTGAGATTACTAAAGTATGAAAAAATTACTTGGCTTGTCATCGGGGTTGTGCATGATTAAATACTTTTTGTGATGAAGATAGAGCAACAGCCAGACTATATGATTTTGTAGGGATAACTTTCTTTAGCCACGTTATTTTGAGAGGACATGATTAGTTGATTAGTATGCTTGAAGTATTACTACTTCTTATGTAAATATGAAGTTTTATTTTGAATCATTTGGATATGAACATTCATGCCAGAATAAAGAAAATTACATTGAGAATTATGCTAGGGAGCATTCCACATCAAAAATTCTATTTTTATCATTTACCTACTCGAGGACGAGCATGAATTAAGCTTGGGGATGCTTGATACGTCTCCAACATATCTATAATTTTTGATTGTTCCATGCTATTACTTTACCCGTTTTGGATTTTTATGGGCTTCACTTTACACTTTTATATCATTTTTGGGACTAACCTACTAACCGGAGGCCCATCCCGAATTGCTGTTTTTTTTGCCTATTTCAGTGTTTCGAAGAAAA
Organism: Triticum timopheevii; assembly: GCA_963921465.1. Taxonomy (NCBI): domain Eukaryota; kingdom Viridiplantae; phylum Streptophyta; class Magnoliopsida; order Poales; family Poaceae; genus Triticum; species Triticum timopheevii. The sequence goes on from OY997262.1 coordinate 364,985,526, forward strand.
GGAATATCAAATGGAGTCCAAACGAGATGAAACCTTCGGGAACGATCTTTTTGGAACAAATGCAAACCTGGAGATTTGGAGTGGAAGTCAGGCAACAAGCGAGGCGCCCACGAGGGTGCTCGGCGCGCCCCCTACAGGTGGGTGCCACCGCACCCTCGTGGGCCCCTCGAGCGTCCACCGACCTACTTATTCCTCCTATGTATACCCACGTACCCTAAAACCATCGAGGAGCACCACGAAAACCTAATTCCACCACTGCGACCTTCTGTATCTGTGAGATCCCATCTTGGAGCCTTCGCCGGCGCTCCGCCAAAGGGGGAATCAACCATGGAGGGCCTCTACATCATCTCCAAGGCCCTTCCGATGAGTTTTGAGTAGTTTACCATAGACCTTCGGGTCCATAGTTATTATCTAGATGGCTTCTTCTCTCTCTTTGAATCTCAATACAAATTTCTCCTCGATCTTCTTGGAGATCTATTCGGTGTAACTCTTTTTGTGGTGTGTTTGTCGAGATCCGATGAATTGTGGGCTTATGATCAAGTTTATCTATGAGAAATATTTGAATCTCCTCTGAATTCTTTTATGTGTGATTATGATACGTCTCCAAGATATCTATAATTTATGAAGCATTCATGCTATTTTATTATCTATTTTGAATGATTACGGGCTTTATTATACACTTCTATATTACTTTTGGGACTAACCTATTAACCGGAGGCCTAGCCCATATTGTTGTTTTATTGGCTGTTTCAGTATTTCGAGGAAAAGGAATATCAAACGGAGTCCAAACAGAATGAAACATTCGGCATCGTGATTTTTTGGAAGAATATCATCCTGGAGAGTTGGAGTTCAAGTCAGAAGATCCTCGAGGAGGCCAGGAGATAGGGGGGCGCCCCCTCCCCTACTGGGCACGCCCCCTGTCTCGTGGGCCCCTCGAGCACCTCCCGACCAACTTCTTTCGCCTATATAAGCCTACGTACCCTAAAACCATCGAATATAAAGATATATTGGGAGTTCCGCCGCCGCAAGCCTCTGTAGCCACCAAAATCCTCTCGGGAGCCCGTTCTGGCACCCTGCCGGAGGGGGGATCCATCACCGGTGGCCATCTTCATCATCCCGGTGCTATCCATGACGAGGAGGGAGTAGTTCACCCTCGGGGCTGAGGGTATGTACCAGTAGCTATGTGTTTGATCTCTCTCTCTCTCTCTCTCTCTCTCTCTCTCTCTCTCTCTCTCTCTCTCTTTCTCTCTCTCTCGTGTTCTCTCTATGGCACGATCTTGATGTATCGCGAGCTTTGATATTGTTGATCGATCTTATGATGTTTCTCCCCCTCTACTCTCTTGTGATGAATTGAGTTTCCCTCTTGAAGTTATCTTATCGGATTGAGTCTTTATTTGAGAACACTTGATGTATGTCTTGCCGTGTTTATCTGTGGTGACAATGGGATATCACGTGCCACTTGATCTATGTTTTGGTGACCAACTTGCGGGTTCCGCCCATGAACCTATGCATAGGGGTTGGCACACGTTTTCTTGACTCTCCGGTAGAAACTTTGGGGCACTCTTTGAAGTACTTTGTGTTGGTTGGATAGATGAATCTGATATTGTGTGATGCATATCGTATAATCATGCCCACGGATACTTGCGGTGACAATGGAGTATCTAGGTGAAATTAGGGTTTTCGTTGATTTGTTTCTTAAGGTGTTATTCTAGTACGAACTCTTGAATAGATCGATCCAAACGAATAACATTGAGGTGGTTTCGTACCCTACCATAATCTGTTCATTTGTTCTCCGCGATTAGTGCCTTTGGAGTGACTCTTTGTTGCATGTTGAGGGATTGTTATATGATCTATCTATGTTATTATTGTTGAGAGAACTTGCACTAGTGAAAGTATGAACCCTAGGCCTTGTTTCCTATCATTGCAATACCGTTTGTGCTCACTTTTATCATTAGTTACCTTGCTGTTTTTATTACTTCAGATTACAAAAACCTATATCTACCATCCATATTGCACTTGTATCACCATCTCTTCGCCGAACTAGTGCACCTACACAATTTACCATTGTATTGGGTGTGTTGGGGACACAAGATATGCTTCGTTATTTGGTTGCAGGGTTGTTTGAGAGAGACCATCTTCATCCTATTCCTCCCACGGATTGATAAACCTTAGGTCATCCACTTGAGGGAAATTTGCTACTGTCCTACAAACCTGTGCACTTGCAGGCCCAACAACATCTACAAGAAGAAGGTTGTGTAGTAGACATCAAGCTCTTTTCTGGCGCCGTTGCCGGGGAGGCTAGGTAAGCGGCACTCACACCCCATCAACTAAGCTCTTTTCTGGCGCTGTTGCCGGGGAGGTGAGTGCTCTAAGGTATATCTTTAGATCTTGCAATCGAATCTTTTTGTTTCTTGTTTTATCACTAGTTTAGTTTATAAAAGAAAACTACAAAAAAGGGAGTTAAGTTTGTCTCATACGCCTCGTCTTTTTAATACCTTTCTTGAGTATGATGGAAAGGAAAATTGTGCTCAAGTGCTAGAAGAAGAATGCATTAAAATTCTTGGTACTAAATCTTTGAATGATGATCATGATTGCAATGTTGTTAGTATGAACTATTTGAATATCCATAGTAGTAATGATGATTGCACTAGTTATGATGAAAATGTCTCTTATAAGCATGTTGATTTTTGTGGAGTAGAATGGGTTTGCATGGACACACCAAATAGAGAAAATAGATATTGCAAGAGGCATAAGTATTTAAAAACTAAAGGTTTGCAAGAAAGTCTTGATGAATGTGCTGAAAGATTCAATATTTTTCGTGCCCCTTGTGAACTTTGCAATGAAGATGGTCATTTAAATTTCCAATGCAAATTGTTTCATGATCGAATCGTTTCCAAAAATTGTGATAACTTGATTACCCTTGCGCACCATAATGAACTTAGTTTGCTTTTGGGGTATGAAGAAATGAAACGTATAACTGAGGGTATTCCAAAATTTAATCTTGATAGATTTCTTGATTTTGATCTTGAGAAGATTTATATGTATTCTGCAGTGAATTGCATTGAAAATCCTTATATTGCTAATTACATGAAGAAAAGAAAGCAAATAGAAATGAAGAGAATACTAACGAAAGGGAAGAGACTTCCCAATATCCTCGTATTATTTCTTATGATGAATCAGGTAACGGGGAGGGGCTTTCTATTCAGCCAATCTCGTCAATAAGGAGCTCAAAGAGGAAGGTTGAACCCACACATAATGTGAAAAAGAAAAGGAAAAGAAGGGGCAACAAAGGTAAAAAGGTATCCCTCCCAAATGATGTGGCTCCTACTACTCATTGTGATGATGATAATTGCTATACTATTGGTGCTATCCATACAATTAATGATGAGAGTGATTATGGTTATGATATGAAAGGGCCCAAGCTTGGGGAAGCTATGTTTGACGAGGATGAAATATTTGAGAATATATTTGTTGAAATTAATGTTTGTCCCAAGTTTGGGGATGCTATGTTTAATGAAGATTATATTTTTAGCATCCCAAGTTTTGATATGCAAAGTTGTTATGATGATAGCATGCCTCTTACCTATGATGATTATATTGATGAAAGTGGGTTTGTAAGAGTATCAAGTTTAGGAAGTAGTGATCCCACTATTTTGGAGGATGTTGAAATTTATTGTGATGAATACGAAAGTGGATTTGGAAGAGTGTCAACTTTATTTAGTGATTCCACTATCTTGGGAGAGGTTTCAATCGATTATGATGAGAACAAAGTTGCTACTTATGATGATTATTGTGATGAAACTTATGCTATAAAAATTAGTGATGATTATATTTACAAATCTTGTCATGATTATGATTACCCTTTTTCTGAACATTACTCTTTTAATGTGGAAACAATTTTTTAGTGTTCAAGTCTTTTATGATACTCCCACTATTCTAAATGAGAAGAAATTTGCTTATGTGGAGATTAGTAAATTTTCTATGCTTGTAGATCATGAAAAGAATGATTTAGGTGCTGGTTATATTGTTGGATTCATTCATTATGCTACTGAAAATTATTATGATGGAGGAACATATGCTTGTAGGAATTGCAATAATGTCAAGTTTCCCCTCTATGTGCTGAAAGTTTTGAACTTATGCTTGTTTTGCCTTCCTATGCTAGTTGATTATTGTTCCCATAAGTTGTTTTCTCACAAAATCCCTATGCATAGGAAGTGTGCTAGACTTAAATATGCTATTCATATGCTTCATGATGCTCCCGTTATGTTTCAATCCTTATCTTTTATGTGAGCATCATTGTCATCATCATGCCTAGCTAGAAAGGCATTAAAGAAAAGCGCTTGTTGGGAGACAACCCAATATTTACCCTTACTGTTTTTGTGTGTTCACATGATTATTCTACTGTAGTAATCATGTTTTATAGCTTTTGTTTCAATAAAGTGCCAAGTAAGACCTTTAGGATAGCTTACGGCGATAGTTGTGTTGATCTTGCTGAAAATCAGAAACTTTTGCACCCAGTAAATTAGTTTTGTTAGTTCACTAAAACGTGGTTATGATCTGATTCGTTTTGCTCTGGATTGGTACACAAATTTCTTAGGATTTCCTAATTTGGTAGAATTTTTGGAGTTCCAGAAGTATACGTTTGATACAGATTACTACAGACTGTTCTGTTTTTGACTGATTCTGTTTTCATTGTGTTGTTTGCTTATTTTGATAAATCTATGAGTAGTATCGGAGGGTATGAACCATAGATAAGTTGGAATACAGTAGATATTACACCAATATGAATTTGGAATGAGTTCATTACAGTACCTTAGTGGTGGTTTTATTTTCTTATACTAACAGAGCTTACGAGTTTTCTATTGAGTTTTGTGTTGTGGAGTTTTCAAGTTTTGGGTAAAGATTCGATGGACTATGGAATAAGGAGTGGCAAGAGCCTAAGCTCGGGGATGCCCAAGGCACCCCAAGGTAACATTCAAGGACAACCAAGAGCCTCTTTCGTCTTCGTTCATCGGTAACTTTACTTGGAGCTATATTTTTATTCGCCACATGATATGTGTTTTGCTTGGAGCGTCATTTTATTTTGTTAGTATTTGCTTGCTGTTATTTAGAATAATGGTTTGCATCTTTAGTGTCAATAAAGATGTCAAGGATGGCCTTTACCATGCTTATGTTGCTAGTATACATGTTGCTGTTTGAAAACAGAAAGTTTACCACTGTTGCAAAAATTCCCTAGAAAAGCTAGAGCATGATATAATGTTGAAACTTTTGCATAATGAGCTCTGATAAATTTACTACAGTGGGAATTTTATTTCATAATTTTTGGAGTTAGGGAAGAATTGATACTCTCACATTCTTTACAGAATGTACTGTTTTGACAGATTGCTGTTATGGTTGCATTGTTTGCATATGTTTGCTTGTTTAATGATTCTATTTGAGGATAGAAGTATTGAATATGTAGAGGCATTTAGTATGCAATGTTGAATAATAATTTTAGTGATTTGTTACAGTAGAAAATGATAAGGTTTTGCATTGGTTTATACTAACCTATCTCACGAGTTCTTGTTGAGTTTGTTGTGGATGAAGCTTTTGATAAAAAGAGAAACCATGGTATGAGAGGAATTGAGGAGACACAAAGGTTCAAGCTTGGGGATGCCCAAGGAACCCCAAGATAATATTTCAAGAAGTCTCAAGCATCTAAGCTTGGGGATGCCCCGTTAGGCATCCCACCTTTCTTGCTCAACCACTATCAGTTAGTATCGGTTGAGCCTAAGTTTTTGCTTCTTCACTTGAGTTGTGCTATCCTTGCAATTTCATTTTATTTTGTTTTGCTTGCTGCTTGAATACAATACCAAGATCTGAAATTCTTTAATGGGAGAGAGTCTTCGCATAGTTACATAATTATTTAGCTACTCATTGATCTTCACTTATATATTTTTAGAGTAGTTTTTCATTTACTCGTGTGCTTCACTTATATCCTATGAGTAAATTGTTGAATAAGTTGATTGTCATAAATCTGAAATTATATATGCCTCATTTGCTTATCCCATGGGGAGTAATTACTTCACATCTAAGAAGTAGAGGTTGTAAATTTATTGAAGGTTAGCAAGCATTGTATTGGTCATTTGAACAATTCATGAAAGAATATTGAAGGAAGAGAGATGTTACATATAAATACACTATCCTAGACATCTTTTATAATTGGGAGCACTCATTAAGTATGACATGCTAAAGAGTTGATGTTGGACAAGGAAGACAACGTAATGGGTTATGTTTTCCGACATCTCAGTTAAAGTATATTGTCGTGGATCATTCAAACATGTTGAGCTTGCTTTTCCCCCTCATGCTAGCCAAAATTCCTTGCACCAAGTAGAGATACTACTTGTGCTTCCAATATCCTTAAACCCAGTTTTGCCATGAGAGTCCACCATACCTACCTATGGATTGAGTAAGATCCTTCAAGTAAGTTGTCATCGGTTCAAGCAATAAAAATTGCTCTCTAAATATGTATGATCTTTTGGTGTGAAGAAAATAGCTTTATACAATCTTGTTATGGAAGCAATAAAAGCAATGGACCGCATAATAAAGGTCCATATACAAGTGGCAATATAAAGTGAAGTTCATTCGCATTAAGATTTTGTGCATCCAACCCTAATAGCGCATGACTACCTCTGCTTCCCTCTACAAAGGGCCTATCTTTTACTTTATGTCTTTTACTTTATGCAAGAGTCAAGGTGATCTTCACCTTTCCCTTTTTCATTTTATCCTTTGGCAAGCACCTCGTGTTGGGAAGAGGATCCTGATATATATATATCCAATTGGATGTAAGTGAGCATGAACTATTATTGTTGACATCACCCAAAGGTGAATACGTTGGGAGGAAACACTATAAGCCCCTATCTTTCTCAGTGTCCGATTGAAACTCCATAACCATTAGTATTGCGTGAGTGTTAGCAATTGTAGAAGACTATATGATAGTTGAGTATATGGAGTTTGTTATTCCTGAAAATATGATGAATTGCAATTGTTTAATGATTGAGAATGAAGTTTTCTAGTTTTCAAGAAAGTTTATGGTCTATGCTTTGACATGTGAATTGCTTGTTACTTTATCGTGAGAAGTTTTATGAGATGAACTACTGTTATGACATATTATCATGCTAGAAAAGGTAATTGAAATTTTCATTGATCAAACTTGTGCACCTGCTAGGATTCACACTTCATAAATTCTTTCTTTTATCATTTACCTACTCGAGGACGAGTAGGAATTAAGCTTGGTTGATGCTGATACGTCTCCAACGTATCTATAATTTATGAAGCATTCATGCTATTTTATTATCTGTTTTGAATGATTACGGGCTTTATTATACACTTTTATATTACTTTTGGGACTAACCTATTAACCAGAGGCCCAACCCATATTGTTGTTTCATTGCCTATTTCAGTATTTCGAGGAAAAGGAATATCAAATGGAATCCAAACGGAATGAAACCTTCGGCATCGTGATTTTTTGGAAGAATATCATCCTGGAGACTTGGAGTTCAAGTTAGAAGATCCTCGAGGAGGCCAGGAGATAGGGGGGCGCCCCCCTACTGGGCGCGCCCCCCTGTCTCGTGTGCCCCTCGAGCACCTCCCGACCTACTTCTTTCGCCTATATAAGCCTACGTACCCTAAAACCATCGAATATCAAGATAGATCTGGAGTTCCACCGCCGCAAGCCTCTGTAGCCACCAAAAACCTCTCGGGTGCCCGTTCTGGTACCCTGTCGGAGGGGGGATCCATCACTGGTGGCCATCTTCATCATCCCGGCGCTATCCATGACGAGAAGGGAGTAGTTCACCCTCGGGGCTGAGGGTATGTACCAGTAGCTATGTGTTTGATCTCTCTCTCTCTCTCATGTTCTTTCCATGGCACGATCTTGATGTATCGCGAGATTTGCTATTGTAGTTGGATCTTATGATGTTTCTCCCTCTCTACTCTCTTGTGATGAATTGAGTTCCCCTCTTGAAGTTATCTTATCGGCTTGAGACTTTATTTGAGAGAACTTGATGTATGTATTGCCGTGTTTATCTGTGGTGACAATGGGATATCACGTGCCACTTGATGTATGTTTTGGTGACGAACTTGCGGTTCCGCCCATGAACCTATGCATAGGGGTTGGCACACGTTTTCTTGACTCTCCGGTATAATCTTTGGGGCACTCTTTGAAGTACTTTGTGTTGGTTGGATAGATGAATCTGATATTGTGTGATGCATATCGTATAATCATGCCCACGGATACTTGAGGTGACAATGGAGTATCTAGGTGACATTAGGATTTTGGTTGATTTGTGTCTTAAGGTGTTATTCTAGTACGAACTCTTGAATAGATCGATCCGAAAGAATAACTTTGAGGTGGTTTCGTACCCTACCATAATCTCTTCATTTTTTCTCCGCTATTAGTGGCTTTGGAGTGACTCTTTGTTGCATGTTCAGGGATTGTTATATGATCTATCTATGTTATTATTGTTGAGAGAACTTGCACTAGTGAAAGTATGAACACTAGGCCTTGTTTCCTATCATTGCAATATTGTTTGTGCTCACTTTTATCATTAGTTACCTTGCTGTTTTTATTATTTCAGATTACAAAAACCTATATCTACCATCCATATTGCCATCCATATTGCACTTGTATCACCATCTCTTCGCCGAACTAGTGCACCTATACAATTTACCATTGTATTGGGTGTGTTGGGGACACAAGAGACTCTTTGTTATTTGGTTGCAGGGTTGTTTGAGAGAGACCATCTTCATCCTATGCCTCCCACGGATTGATAAACCTTAGGTTATCCACTTGAGGGAAATTTGCTACTATCCTACAAACCTATGCGCTTGCAGGCCCAACAACGTCTACAGGAAGAAGGTTGTGTAGTAGACATCAGATTACATTATCTTTGCAAGTCTCTTCGAATTATCAGTTTGGTTTGGCCTACTAGATTGATCTTTCTTGCAATGGGAGAAGTGCTTAGCTTTGGGTTCAATCTTGCAGTGTCCTTTCCTAGTGACAGCAGGGGCAGCACGGCACATATTGTATTGTTGCCATCGAGGATAAAAAGATGGGGTTTATATCATATTGCATGAGTTTATCCCTCTACATCATGTCATCTTTCTTAATGCGTTACTCTGTTCTTTATGAACTTGATACTCTAGATGCATGCTGGATAGCGGTTGATGTGTGGAGTAATAGTAGTACATGCAGGCAGGAGTCGGTCTACTTGTCATGGACGTGATGCCTATATACATGATCATGCCTAGATAATCTCATAACTATGCGCTTTTCTATCAATTGCTCGACAGTAATTTGTTCACCCACCATAATACTTATGCTATCTTGAGAGAAGCCACTAGTGAAAACTATGCCCGCCGGGTCTATCCTTTATCATATAAGCTTTCAATCTACTTTTATTTGCATCTTTACTTTTCCAATCTATATCATAAAAATACCAAAACTATTTATCTTATTATATTATCTCTATCAGATCTCACTTTTGCAAGTGGCCGTGAAGGGATTGACAACCTATTTATTGCGTTGGTTGCGAGTTTTTGTTTTTTGTGTAGGTGCGTGGGACTTTTGAGGAGCCTGCTACTGGATTGATACCTTGGTTCTCAAAAACTGAGGGAAATACTTATGCTACTTTGCTGCATCACCCTTTCCTCTTCAAGGAAAACCAACGCAAGCTCAAGATGTAGCACATAACAGGAGATAAGAAGGCTTATCTGGATCTACAGCCCCCCGGCAACCCTAGCTCGCCGTGGGTGGGCCCTTGTGTCTTTAGCCCCCCGGCAAGTTTGGCTTGCCGGGGTCGGAGCGACGGCTTGTTCTCTTCCTTCCCCTTAGCTTGGCGGAAACACTTATGTACCCTGTGAACCAAAGAGGATGGATAGGACAGAGACGCAAACTCAACCACTATTCTAGGGGTTAGTCGCCGCTAAGCACTATCAACCCTAACCGAGGGAGAGACTCAATCTAGCATGCATGCTATAGCTTAGGGCGCCACCTCTTCGTTTATTTATGCTCAGGGTCTGTGGCTGGCTTTGTACAGAGGTGTAACGCCCCGGATTCGCTGCGCCAGGTGTCTGCCAGTTATTCGTCGTTGTTGCCATGTCATTTGCTTGCGAGTTGCACTTTGCCATGTCATCATCTGCATTTCATATCATGTCATCATGTGCATTTCATTTTGCATACGTGTTCGTCTCATGCATCCCAGCATTTTCCCCGTTGTCCGTTTTGCAATCCGACACTCCTATGTCATCCGGCGTCCCCTTCTTCTCTCCTTTTGTGAGCGGGTGTTAGACTTTCTCGGAATGGCCCGAGGTTTGCCAAGCGGCCTTGGTATAGCACCGGTAGACCTCCTGTCAAGTTTCCTGCCATTTGGAGGTCGTTTGATACTCCAACGGTTAACCGGGTAACCGTAAAGCCCTCTTTTGTTGCAGCCCAACACCCCTTCCAAAGTGGCCCAAAACCCATCTAACTCCCCTCCATGCTCTCGGTCATTCGATCACGATCGCGTGGCCGAAAACCGCACCTCATTTGGACTCTCCTATCTCCCTCTACCTATAAAACTAGACCTCCCCCCGATTTTTCCCGCAGATCAAACCCTAGCCTCTTCCCTGCGCGCCGCCGGACACGTCCGGTCCGCGCCCAGACATGTCCGCCCGTCACCCCGTCCAATAGGAACGCGCCACGTCACCGCTCCGCCAACCTCCGCCAATCGGCGTCCGCCACGTGGCCTCCAGTCACCCGCGCGCCGCCGCCAGCCCGCAGGCCCAGCGCCGGCCCCCGCGGCCCGTCGCCCCGCTCGCCGCCGCGCCCCGCGGCCCGAGCTCCCCGCCGCCGCCGCTCGGGTCCCCGCGGCCGTCCGCCGCCTCCGCCGCCTCGGACCTCGCCGCCGGCGCCTCTCCCGCCACCGCCGCACTCTGCCGCCGGCGCCCCTGCGCCCCCGCGCCGGGCCCGCCCGACGCCGCCCGCGCCCCGCGCCTTCCCCGCCGCCTGGCTGGAGCACCTCCGCCCCGCGCCGCTGGCTTCGCCCCGCCGCCATGCGCCGGCCGGCGCCGCCGCCTCCCCTGCCCGGCCGCCGCGACCCCGCCGCCCGTTGCCTCCGCCGGCCGGACCGCGCCGCCCCGGCCTCCCCGCTCCGTCCTCCTCCCGGATCCGGCCCGGATCCGGCCGTCTCCGCCATCTCCCTCCGCTCCGGCCACTTCTTCGGCGAGAAACCCGGCCATCCTCGTCATCCGCGCCGCTTTGAAATCCGTGCCCGCAGGTTGACTTTCCCCCCCGAGATTCCACTAAGTCCCAGTATTTGCACATAATCATGCCATGTTCATCATGCTGTATCTCTACATCCGTAGCTCCGTTTCGTGCATGTAATATGTCAAATTGTTCGCCTCGACGAGTACTTCATTTCATTCCATTACATCATATTCATTTGAGTTCATCTTGATGCCCGAAATGCTGTTGGAAAAGTGCATTTTGATGTTAATCTGCTGAAACCGTTATAACTTGCTCATTTATCATTTTTGCCATGATTGATGTGGGCATCCTATGAGGTTGATGTCTACATGTATGTTGATCTATGCCATGCCATCTTTCCAGGGGTGTATGCCATGTATTTTTGTGAGTTGTGTGCTGAGTGTATCAAGCTTGCTAAGTAGGGTAGTTGCTGTTGCTGTTTTCCTGACAGATTCTGTTATATTTTGTTGCTATGTTAACATGCTTCTACTAATCATTCTATGCATAATCTGGAGATTTTCTATAAACATGTTTTGATCTACATGTCATCCTCTATCCATCCATGCCCCTGGTTGCAATTATAGCCTGCTGGAACATGTTGTAATCTTGCTCTAAAGTTGCTTGAAAATGTTGCTGTCAGCCTGTTAACATTAAGTTCACTTGTTCCCATGTGTTTTGTTAGTGATCCATGCACTCTATGAACTTGTTGTTGCCATGCTTAGCTTCATAAACATGCCTTCTTACTGTTGGTTGCCTTGCTATGCCATGTATTGCTCTGTGGTGAGTGGTTCAAGCTCACCAACATGCCTACTTATTGTTGTTCCTACCATGTTTGAATCTGTAATATAACTTGCCATGTTTACGTGGGTGCCATTATATCTTCTGATCCTTTTTGGCTTATGGTCAGTAAGGGACTTTTGTTCTATGCACTTAGTAGATTCATGCCATGCCTTTGTTTGCCATGATAGCTTCCTGTAACATGTTGTTTGATAGCTCTAAACATTGCAACCTGATGTTATTTCTGCTAAAGTATGAAACTTTTATTATTTGCAATATCTCCATGTCTTTTTGAGCATGTTCTGGTTGTTTCTGGAGATAGCTCAGTGTTCATGTTTTGTTGTGCTTTACCTGTACTTCATGCCCATGCCTTTTGTTATTATGTTGGGGTGCTGTAGCTTGTTGTTTTGATGCTTGTAAGATGCCTAGTTGCTGTTATGGACAGATTGTTGCTATGACTTGTATAGAGTGTATGTGTTTCACCGTTGCTCCATTTTGAGTGTGTTATATATGAAACTTGCTTGACTTTGCATGTAGTTTCATATTATCATGTTGCATCCTTGTTTTGAGGTGTTTGCTTGGTGTTTGTATGCATTTTGCATCAATGCCATGTTTAACTTGTTTTGCTCATATCTTGTAGGCCGTAGCTCCGAATCTAATGAACTTTATATGTAACTTGACTAGAATTTCGTGTAGATCATTTTGGTGCATCTTAACTTGCTGTTTAACAACTTGAACATAAGGTTTATTCAGTTCTGGACCAATTTCGAAATATGCATATGAGGACTTACCGGAATTGTTCTATGTTGTTCCCGGCCTCATTTAAACTTGTCTTGATGTGTTGTTGTTTGCATCATCTCTTGCCATGAGTAGCTTCATGTAGTCTTGTTCATGCATCATGCTTGTTGTACATCATGTCTTGTTCATGTGTGGTGTGTTTACTATGTTGTGTGCTTCTTCTCGATAGTTCTTGTTTCGTTGCGATCGTGAGGATGCGTTCGTCTACGTGTGGTTCGTCTTCGTGGCTTCATCTTCTTCATGGAATCGTTCTTCTTCCTTGCAGGATTTCAGGCAAGATGACCGCTACCCTGGATCTCACTACTATCATTGCTATGCTAGTTGCTTCGTTCTTTCGCTATGCTGCGCTACCTATTACCTGTTTATCAAGCCATCCCATATTGCCATGAACCTCTAACCTTTGACACCATTTCTAGCAAACCATTGTTTGGCTATGTTACCGCTGTGCTTAGCCCCTCTTATAGCGTTGCTAGTTGCAGGTGAAGATGAAGATTTCTCCATGGTGGACAGGGTTATGTTGGGATATCACAATATCTCTTATATTATTAATGCATCTATATATTTGGTAAAGGGTGGAAGGCTCGGCCTTATGCCTGGTGTTTTGTTCCACTCTTGCCGCCCTAGTTTCTGTCATACCGGTGTTATGTTCCCGGATTTTGCGTTCCTAACGCGGTCGGGTGATTTATGGGACCCCCCTGACAGTTCGCTTTGAATAAAATTTGTCCAGCAAGGCCCAACATTGGTTTTACCATTTGCCTCACCACCACCTACCTTTCCCTTGGGAGTAATTAACCCAAGGGTCATCTTTATTTTAGCCCCCCCCCGGGCTAGTGCTTGTCTAAGTGTTGGTCCGAACTGAGCAGCCTGCGGGGCCACCTCGGGGAAACTCGAAGTCTGGTTTTACTCGTAGCTTGACTTTTCCGGTGTTGCCCTAAGAATGAGATATGTGCAGCTCCTATCGGGATAGTCGGCGCATCGGGCGGCTTTGCTGTTCTTGTTTTACCATTGTCGAAATGTCTTGTAAATCGGGATTCCGAGACTGATCGGGTCTTCCTGGGAGAAGGTCTATTCCTTCGTTGATCGCGAGAGCTTGTCATGGGCTAAGTTGGGACACCCCTGTAGGGTATAAACTTTCGAGAGCCGTGCCCGTGGTTATGTGGCAGATAGATAACTTGACACCAGATTCGAATTAAAATGCATCAACCGAGTGTGTAGCCGTGATGGTCTCTTCTCGGCGGAGTCCGGGAAGTGAACACGGTTTCTGTGTTATGTTTGACGTAAGTAGGTGTTCAGGATCACCTCTTGATCATTGCTATCTTCACGACCGTTCCTTTGCTTCTTTTCTCGCTCTTATTTGCGAATGTTAGCCACCATATCATGGTTAGTCACTGCTGCAACCTCACCACTTTACCACTTCCTTTCCCATTAAGCTTTGCTAGTCTTGATACCCATGGTAATGGGGTTGCTGAGTCCTCGTGGCTCATAGATTACTACAAAGATAGTTGCAGGTGCAGGTTATGCAATGATCTTGACGCGAGAGCGATGCTTGCATGTTTTGGAGTTCTTCTTCTGCTTCTTCTTCGATCAGGGGATAGGTTCCAGGTCGGCAGCCTGGGCTAGCAGGGTGGATATTGTTTGAGTTTCTGTTTATGTATCATCCATAGTCGGATGTTGATCTCTTGTATGATGTATTGTTGTATTCGTGTGGCATTGTATGCCTTATGTATGTATCCCTATCTATTATGTAATGTTGATGTAATGATATCCACCTTGCAAAGCATTTCAATATGCGGGTCTATCCTTAGTGGGACCTTCGAGTTCCTTTTGGATAGGGTCGCATATTGGGCGTGACAAGTTGGTATCAGAGCCTCGACCGACCCTAGGAGCCCCCTTGATTGATCGTGTAGTTTGGCCGTTGTTGAGTCTAGAAAAAAAACTATTTTCGTAGTCTAGTTATATCGGAGAGTAGGAATTCTTTTTACTCCTCTGCCCCTTCGTCGCTCTGGTAAGGAATCATGACGTAGGTGTTTTGAACTACTCCTCTTCCCCTTCAAATTTTTCCTTAGGATCACGTGGTCAGTTTCGTGAGTTGTCCATCCTCTTTTGTCCGGTGCATTTCTCGTCAAGTTGACTCGAGCATCTTCATCTTTGAGTTCAATCCTCAGTTGTTTTCTTTTCCCACCCGCCCACCCTTCTTCCTCTCGGAACCGGAGTCCGTAATCGAGTAACCATCCTACTCAAGCGAAGTCTTTGCTTTCTTTCCTCAATGATTTCAACCGGTGTTTTCCCTTCAAGTTATTCGTCGGTTTCCCCTTCCAAGTTGTCTTCGTTTTCCCGCCCTCCCACCCTTTCTCTTCTCGGAGTTTGAGTCTGTCTCGACCATCAATTTCATTCGTGCGGAGCCTCTTCAGTTTTCCATTAATCATTTCAACCGGTGAATTCTCGTCTCGTTCGTCATTCTTCATCTCTTTTCTTCTCCGGTGGACTCAATTCAAGATTTTTGGGTTGATCATATTCTTTTCCCTTGGATCAAGTGTTTTCCCCTTCCTCGTTTGCCTCTCCCAGTTTATCCTTCCGGAGTGTTCAAGATATTTCAGGAGATTCGTCTGTGTTCCAATTATTTCGAGGTTGTCACCTCATTCAAATCTTTCAATCGTTCCGGTGCATCTTATCTCTCTTCAACAATCCTTTCCAATGGTGTTTTTTCTTTTAGTGGGCCCTAACCCACAGGTCTTTTTCCAGGATCTTACCTGACTGTTCTGATCCCCCGGAGTTATTCTCAATTCTTTTCAAGTGTGACGTAAGTATGGATTTCATCAGTCACATGCTTTCTCCAAGATCGCTTTCAAATTCTTTTCATCGTTGGATCAACCTTTTCGCTTTTATTTCTCCCGGAGTACCTCAGTAATTTTGGTGGTGTTTCTCGTCGTCTTTTGAAGACTGAAGAAGATTTCTCTTAAATCTTGTCTGTTCTCCCGAAGATTCGTGGTTCTAGCTTCATGTTATCCTCTCATATCATTCCATTTGTCAGATATTCTTTTCTTACCAATCCGGAGTATGTCAGGAGTTGATTTCTATTTCTTTTCACCGGAGGCCATCATTCCAGAAGAATTCTTTGTCCTCACATTTCAGCTACCGTTATCCAATTATCCCGGTGCTTCATTCAAGTGTTCATAATCAGCTCTTTATCTCTTCGTTCTTGTGCATCTAAATCCCCTCTTGCGTATTGATTCTTCTAATTCTTCCCGGTGATTCATTCTCTTTCGTCAGTCATTTCTGAATTCTACCGGTGGTTCGTTCAAGATTCTTTTTCCTTGATTATCATTGTAATCCATTCGTTCTTTTCAATCCTATCGGTGGTTCATGAAGACCTTCTCAAGTTTGCGCTATATCTCTTCTCAATCCTTTTCAAGAAGAATAAGTAGTATGCATAATCCATTGCTGGTCATCGATTTAATTTGATGAAGGATAAGCATACAATAAATCTTATTCTTATTTCATCCAAGCGAGTAATCCCTTCCCTTTCTTCGGAGTTTGTTCTTGATGAATAAATTCTAGTTCCAAGTCTTTTCATCTTTTCTTTTCCGGAGTTCAATTTCCTCTGCCATTTCGTCGGAACCTCCATCTAAATCATCGCAAGGCTCATCTTATTCTTTCTTCCTTCATTCGATCTCATCGTCCTTTTGTCACCGGAGTTCTTCATGATGGTTCTTCATGATTTAATTCATTCTGCAAGAGGTCATCAACTATCATTCCATCCTCTCAAGCTCGTTCTAATCCTCCCATTTTTCAGCCGGAGTGCTACCTAAATCCTTTCAGTCTTATTCGTTTCTTATCTCGTTCTAACCAGAATGGTTTCATAGTCTATTTGATTCCGTGAGTTTTCGATTCTCGTCATTCTTGCCGTTCCTCTCTTATTCTCGAGTGCTCTCGATTCTTTGCTTCTTCTCTTGAGTTCTTGTTTCACCTCATCTTTTTTCTCCTTCCGTCTCGGTCCTAAGATCTCGGGACGAGATCTCTTGTTAGTGGAGGAGTGTTGTAACGCCCCGGATTCGCTGCGCCAGGTGTCTGCCAGTTATTCGTCGTTGTTGCCATGTCATTTGCTTGCGTGTTGCACTTTTCCATGTCATCATCTGCATTTCATATCATGTCATCATGTGCATTTCATTTTGCATACGTGTTCTCATGCATCCCAGCATTTTCCCCGTTGTCCGTTTTGCAATCCGGCACTCCTATGTCATCCGGCGTCCCCTTCTTCTCTCCTTTTGTGAGCGGGTGTTAAACTTTCTTGGAATGGCCCGAGGTTTGCCAAGCGGCCTTGGTATAGCACCGGTAGACCGCCTGTCAAGTTTCGTGCCATTTGGAGGTCGTTTGATACTCCAACGGTTAACCGGGTAACCGTAAAGCCCTCTTTTGTTGCAGCCCAACACCCCTTCCAAAGTGGCCCAAAACCCATCTAACTCCCCTCCATGCTCTCGGTCGTTCGATCACGATCGCGTGGCCGAAAACCGCACCTCATTTGGACTCCCCTATCTCCCTCTACCTATAAAACTAGACCTCCCCCCGATTTTTCCCGCAGATCAAACCCTAGCCTCTTCCCTGTGCGCCGCCGGACACGTCCGGTCCATGCCCGGACATGTCCGCCCATCACCCCGTCCAATAGGAACGCGCCACGTCACCGCTCCGCCGCCCTCCGCCAATCGGCGTCCGCCACGTGGCCTCCAGTCACCCGCGCGCCGCCGCCGGCCCACAGGCCCAGCGCCGGCCCCCGCGGCCTGTCGCCCCGCTCGCTGCCGCGCCCCGCGGCCCGAGCGCCCCGCCGCCGCCGCCCGGGTCCCCGCGGCCGTCCGCCGCCTCCGCCGCCTCGGACCTCGCCGCCGGCACCTCTCCCGCCACCGCCGCACTCTGCCGCCAGCGCCGCCGCGCCCCCGCGCCGGGCCCGCCCGACGCCGCCCGCGCCCCGCGCCTTCCCCGCCGCCTGGCCGGAGCGCCTCCGCCCCGCGCCGCTGGCTTCGCCCCGCCGCCATGCGCCGGCCGGCGCAGACGTCTCCCCTGCCCGGCCGCCACGACCCCGCCGCCCGTTGCCTCCGCCGGCCGGACCGCGCCGCCCCGGCCTCCCCGCTCCGTCCTCCTCCCGGATCTGGCCTGGATCCGGCCGTCTCCGCCATCTCCCTCCGCTCCGGCCACTTCTCCGGCGAGAAACCCGGCCATCCTCGTCATCCGCTCTGCTTTGAAATCCGTGCCCGCAGGTTGACTTTCCCCCCCGAGATTCCACTAAGTCCCAGTATTTGCACATAATCATGTCATGTTCATCATGTTGTATCTCTGCATCCGTAGCTCTGTTTCGTGCGTATAATATGTCAAACTGTTCGTCTCGACGAGTACTTCATTTCATTCCATTGCATCATATTCATTTGAGTTCATATTGATGCCCGAAATGCTGTTGGAAGAGTGCATATTGATGTTAATCTGCTGAAACCGTTATAACTTGCTCATTTATCATTTTTGCCATGATTGATGTGGGCATCCTATGAGGTTGATGTCTACATGTATGTTGATCTATGCCATGCCATCTTTCCAGGGGTGTATGCCATGTATTTTTGTGAGTTGTGTGCTGAGTGTATCAAGCTTGCTAAGTAGGGTAGTTGCTGTTGCTGTTTTCCTGACAGATTCTGTTATATTTTGTTGCTATGTTAACATGCTTCTACTAATCATTCTATGCATAATATGGAGATGTTCTATAAACATGTTTTGATCTGCATGTCATCCTCTATCCATCCATGCCCCTGGTTGCAATTATAGCCTGCTGGAACATGTTGTAATCTTGCTCTAAAGTTGCTTGAAAATGTTGCTGTCAGCCTGTTAACATTAAGTTCACTTGTTCCCATGTGTTTTGTTAGTGATCCATGCACTCTATGAACTTGTTGTTGCCATGCTTAGCTTCATAAACATGCCTTCTTACTGTTGGTTGCCTTGCTATGCCATGTATTGCTCTGTGGTGAGTGGTTCAAGCTCACCAACATGCCTACTTATTGTTGTTCCTGCCATGTTTGAATCTGTAATATAACTTGCCATGTTTACGTGGGTGCCATTATATCTTCTGATCCTTTTTGGCTTATGGTCAGTAAGGGACTTTTGTTCTATGCACTTAGTAGATTCATGCCATGCCTTTGTTTGCCATGATAGCTTCCTGTAACATGTTGTTTGATAGCTCTAAACATTGCAACCTGATGTTATTTCTGCTAAAGTCTGAAACTGGTATTATTTGCAATATCTCCATGTCTTTTTGAGCATGTTCTGGTTGTTTCTGGAGATAGCTCAGTGTTCATGTTTTGTTGTACTTTACCTGTACTTCATGCCCATGCCTTTTGTTATTATGTTGGGGTGCTGTAGCTTGTTGTTTTGATGCTTGTAAGATGCCTAGTTGCTGTTATGGACAAATTGTTGCTATGACTTGTATAGAGTGTATGTGTTTCACCGTTGCTCCGTTTTGAGTGTGTTCTATATGAAACTTGCTTGATTTTGCATGTAGTTTCATATTATCATGTTGCATCATTGTTTTGAGGTGTTTTCTTGGTGTTTGTATGCATTTTGCATCAATGCCATGTTTAACTTGTTTTATTCATATCTTCTAGGGCGTAGCTCCGAATCTAATGAACTTTATATGTAACTTGACTAGAATTTCGTGTAGACCATTTTGGTGCATCTTAGCTTGCTGTTTAACAACTTGAACATAAGGTTTATTCAGTTCTGGACCAATTTCGAAATATGCATATGAGGACTTACCGAAATTGTTCTATGTTGTTCCCGGCCTCATTTAAACTTGCCTTGATGTGTTGTTCTTGTTTGCATCATCTCTTGCCATAAGTAGCTTCATGTAGTCTTGGTCATGCATCATGCTTGTTGTACATCATGTCTTGTTCATGTGTGGTGTGTTTACTATGTTGTGTGCTTCTTCTCGATAGTTCTCGTTTCGTTGCGATCGTGAGGATGCGTTCGTCTACGTGTGGTTCGTCTTCGTGGCTTCATCTTCTTCATGGAATCGTTCTTCTTCCTTGCAGGATTTCAGGCAAGATGACCGCTACCCTGGATCTCACTACTATCATTGCTATGCTAGTTGCTTCGTTCTTTCGCTATGCTGCGCTACCTATTACCTATTTATCAAGCCATCCCATATTGCCATGAAACTCTAACCTTTGACACCATTCCTAGCAAACCATTGTTTGGCTATGTTACCGCTTTGCTCAGCCCCTCTTATAGCGTTGCTAGTTGCAGGTGAAGATGAAGATTTCTCCATGGTGGACAGGGTTATGTTGGGATATCACAATATCTCTTATATTATTAATGCATCTATATATTCGGTAAAGGGTGGAAGGCTCGGCCTTATGCCTGGTGTTTTGTTCCACTATTGCCGCCCTAGTTTCCGTCATACCGGTGTTATGTTCCCGGATTTTGCGTTCCTAACGCGGTCGGGTGATTTATGGGACCCCCCTGACAGTTCGCTTTGAATAAAACTTGTCCAGCAAGGCCCAACATTGGTTTTACCATTTGCCTCACCACCACCTACCTTTCCCTTGGGAGTAATTAAACCAAGGGTCATCTTTATTTTAGCCCCCCCAGGGCCAGTGCTTGTCTAAGTGTTGGTCCGAACTGAGCAGCCTGCGGGGCCACCTCGGGGAAACTCGAAGTCTGGTTTTACTCGTAGCTTGACTTATCCGGTGTTGCCCTGAGAACGAGATATGTGCAGCTCCTATCGGGATTGTTGGCGCATCGAGCGGCTTTGCTGGTCTTGTTTTACCATTGTCGAAATGTCTTGTAAACCGGGATTCCGAGACTGATCGGGTCTTCCTGGGAGAAGGTCTATTCCTTCGTTGATCGCGAGAGCTTGTCATGGGCTAAGTTGGGACACCCCTGCAGGGTATAAACTTTCGAGAGCCGTGCCCGCGGTTATGTGGCAGATGGGAATTTGTTAATGTCCGGTTGTAGATAACTTGACACCAGATCCGAATTAAAATGCATCAACCGAGTGTGTAGCCGTGATGGTCTCTTCTCGGCGGAGTCCGGGAAGTGAACACGGTTTCTGTGTTATGTTTGACGTAAGTAGGTGTTCAGGATCACCTCTTGATCATTGCTAGCTTCACGACCGTTCCTTTGCTTCTCTTCTCGCTCTTATTTGCGAATGTTAGCCACCATATCATGCTTAGTCGCTGCTGCAACCTCACCACTTTACCCCTTCCTTTCCCATTAAGCTTTGCTAGTCTTGATACCCATGGTAATGGGATTGCTGAGTCCTCGTGGCTCACAGATTACTACAACAATAGTTGCAGGTGCAGGTTATGCGATTATCTTGACGCGAGAGCGATGCTTGCATGTTTTGGAGTTCTTCTTCTGCTTCTTCTTCGATCAGGGGATAGGTTCCAGGTCGGCAGCCTGGGCTAGCAGGGTTGATATTGTTTGAGTTTCTGTTTATGTATTATCCGTAGTCGGATGTTGATCTCTTGTATGATGTATTGTTGTATTCGTGTGGCATTGTATGCCTTATGTATGTATCCCTATCTATTATGTAATGTTGATGTAATGATATCCACCTTGCAAAGCGTTTCAATATGCGGGTCTATCCTTAGTGGGACCTTCGAGTTCCTTTTGGATAGTGTCGCATATTGGGCGTGACAAGAGGGTTACATGCCCTGTCGGCAAGGCTGGTACAAAAGGGTGGCTTGCCGGGGATCCCGACAGCCGCGCCTTACAGGTAAAACTTCTTGATACGTCTCCAACGTATCTATAATTTTTGATTGCTCCATGCTACTTTATCTATTGTTTTGGGCAATATTGGGCTTTATTATCCACTTTTACATTATTTTTGGGACTAACCTATTAACCGGATGCCCAGCCCAGATTTGCTATTTTATGCCTATTTTAGTGTTTCGAGGAAAAGGAATATCAGACGGAGTCAAAACGGAACGAAATCAACTCGAGAAGTTATTTTTGGAAGGAAAGCAACCCAGAGAACTTGGAGTGCACGTCAGGGGAGATACGGGCTACCCACGAGGGTGGGGGGCGCGCCCACCCCCCCAGGCGCGCCCCCTACCTCGTGGGGCCCCCGTAGCTCCACCGACGTACCCCCTGCACCCTTATATACCTACGTATCGTAAAACTTCCAGAACAGAAGATAGATCGGGAGTTCCGCCGCCGCAAGCCTCTGTAGCCACCAAAAACACATCGGGACCCTGTTTCAGCACCCTGCCGGAGGGGGATCCCATCATCGGTAGCCATCTTAATCATCCCTGGCGCTATCCATGACGAGGAGGGAGTAGTTCACCCTCGGGGCTGAGGGTATGTACCAGTAGCTATGTGTTTGATCTCTCTCTCTCATGTTCTCTCTCGGGTTCCTCTATGGCACGATCTTGATGTATCCTGAGCTTTGCTATTGTAGTTGGATCTTATGATGTTTCTCCCCCTCTACTCTCTTGTGATGAATTGAGTTTCCCCTTTGAAGTTATCTTATCAGATTGAGTTTTTTATGAGAACACTTCATGTATGTCTTGCCGTGATTATCTGTGGTGACAATGGGATATCATGTGCCACTTGATGTATGTTTTGGTGATCAACTTGCGGGTTTCGTGACATTGGGAACCTATGCATAGGGGTTGGCACACGTTCTTGACTCTCCGATAGAAACTTTGCGGCACTCTTATGTCACATCCCAGCTAGTCCATGCATTAGAGTGTTGCATCATGTCTACTTTCCATTAGAAACTTGAATTGAGGAATTTTCAAAAGCCTCAGAAAATCTCTAAAAATAACCAACATTTAAATCTTCTCGAATGAGTCCAAGAAAATGTTCCTATTATTCAATAGAAATATTGGTAAGAGGTAAAATTCAAACCAATATTTTTGGAGTCACACAAATATTTATTTTGGCCATTTGAATTAATCCAATAACTATTTGCTTTGGGTTTATATTTAATATATATTAAATATGATTCCAATAATTCTGGAAGTTTGTGAGTGGCTTTGTATATATTTTAGCAAGCCATATAATAACCTACAAAATTTATTAAAATGATTTAGTTGCTAAACTAAATCAAAACAGAGGAAGAAAAATAGATAACAGAAACAAATAAAAGAGAGAGAGAATCTTACCTGGCCTCACCTGTGCAGCCCACCAACCGGCCTAGCACTGTAGCTGACCGGCCCAGCCCACCACCGCCACCTTCCCTGTTGTCTTCCTCCTTTGCCAGGAGGACGGGCGCGTGCCTGACGTGTGCGCACCGCCATGCGCCACCTCCTGCTTGCCGCCCGCACCCCTGGTCGTTTGGACGACCTCCACGTTGTCGCCCCGACCCGCTGGACCCCTCCATTCGCCCCCAAATCCTCTCCCTCGCCCGTTCCCCGCCATGGCTGAAACCTCCATGGACGCGCCGCCGTAACCCCGCGCCCACAGCCACTCCCTCGCTCCATCTCTGCCTTCCCGAGCTCTGTATCATCTCCAGCTTCATCCTCGATGAGCCAAGCCTCACCGGACGCCCTGCAGAGCCGCCCTCGACGCCTTCTTCTTCCTCGGGTTGCCGAGATCGCCTTCACCGCCCCGCTCGCTCTGGCCCTCCCCGAGCTCACCGACTCGCTCGTCGTGTTCTACGTGAGCTTCTGATCGTCCTCCCTCTCTCCGTTCTCTCTCTTGCACGTCGTAGCCGCCACGCCCCTCTCGCCCGACTGCGCTGCTGCCTGCACTCGCCACCGACACGACTCCGGCGACCATTTGGTCCGGGCGTCGTGTCCAACATGCTTGCCGCCTCGCGTAGCTGCTATAGGTGCCACGAACGCGATACCACGGCCACTGCAGCCCCGTAGCTGCAAACACCCGAACGCCAGCGCCGCCCCGAGCTCGTTTCCGGCGAGCTCCGGCCATCCCCACTACTGCCGCATGCCTCCCTGGATGTGGGCGAGCGCCAGCTCCCCCGCGTGCTCTCGGCCGCCCGTTTGGTCGCCGGAGACGCAAACCCGAGCCCCTCCACCACGTCTGGCCTCGCCAGCGTCATGTCGCCGGTGGGTTTTACCCCGCTGACCGTTGACTGGGTGGGCCCAGTTTGACCCCTGGGTCACTGATGTGTGGGCCACCCTTGTTAATTATTAGATAGGTTAGTTTAGTGCTAATTAACCTAGATTAGTGCTTAACCTAACACTAACTAACTCTGTTTAGTTAGTTAACTAACTACTGACACGTGGGTCCCACAGGTCAGGTTTGACCTGGCCGACCCAGTTGACCGATGACGTCACCCTGACGCAGTGCTGACGCATTAATTCAATTACTGGAATTATTCTTATACAGGAAATTCAAGAAATAACTAAAACTTCTAAAAATCATAGAAAATCAACCGTAGCTTCAAATCAAATAAATTATATATGAAAAATGATCAGAAAAATCCAATCTATCCATATGCACTTGTTTCATGCATGTTAGAACACATTAACCTTGTTGTTTAGGTGAAACAAGTTAATGCACTATTATAACCTCTTAAAATGGGTTTGCATTTGAATTTTTGGTTCAAATAGACTCATCTCAATCTGTTCTAGCTTGCATTAGCCAAAACACATTCTTATTGCCATGTCATAGCATGCATCATATTGTGCATTGCATTGATTGTGTTTATTCTCTGTTTGTCGGTGTTGTTCCCCCTCAGTAGACATTGTACCGACGTTGTGATCATTGACACTGATGAAGACTCAATGATATCTTCAAAAGTGCCAGGCAAGCAAAACCCCCTTGTTCATTCTGATACAATCCTACTCTCTCGCTCCTGCTCTCTTTTACTGCATTAGGACAACAACGATTCATCTGTTACTTTCTGCGGTAGCTGAACCCCTTTATCCTCTGCATGATCTGTCATTGCCACAGTAAATTCATGCATGTTTGTCATGCCTGCTACTGCTTAGAGTTGAGTCAGGTCTGATTCATCGGGGATGAATCGGAGGTGTGTAAACATGTCCTACTGTGTGTGAGCTAAGTGTGTGAACACGATTTGGTAAAGGTAGCGGTGAGAGGCCATGTAGGAGTACATGGTGGGTTGTCTCATTGCAGCCGTCCTCAGGAACTGAGTTCTGTGTTTGTGATCCATGAAACACTTACTAGCACGCATTGGGCCCGAAACCAATGGACCCTCTCGACTTATTAACAGCCCTTGCCCTCTGTCCAGGAGTTGCAACTAGTTTCTGGTGTTTGTAGGATATGTGTTGGAGGCCGCGCGTAGAGCTGACCCTAGGAGTTGGCTATGATGCGGTAGATACACCGTGGCACGGTGTACCGGGTGCCCGTTTGGTGTCTCGGGAACCCTGCACACATCGTTTGGGGCTGTGAGCGAAACTCCGGCCGGATCTCCTCGCGGATGGAACCCGAATAGGCGATAAACCTAGACTAGAGACTTGTGTGGTTAGTCAGGTCATGGCCGACTCCCTCGCCAGGCTTCCGCTTGAAGGTTGCCGAGATACACGACGTGTACATGGTGGTAAGTGGCGAGAGCTTGTGTGAAGAAGTACACCCCTGCAGGGTTATAAATGATCTATTCGAATAGCTGCGTCCACGGTAAAGGACTTCTGGGTTGCCTATAACAGTTCATAGACAAGTGGAAGTGGATACTATAAAATACGCAAGATAAGCGTGAGTACTATGGATGGCTTTCTCGTAGGGAGACGGGAGCGGATCCATAGTGGTGTATTGATATGGTTAATATGTGGACTCGTGTGCGCCACCTCAAAAGAGTTACTTGTAGTAGTAGTTCAGGATAGCCACCGAGTCAAAGATGGCTTGCTGCAGTTAAACCCCACCATCCCCTTTGTTGATAATGATGCATGTGTAGTTAGTTCTGATGTAAGTCTTGCTGGGTACATTTGTACTCATGTTTGCCTATTTTATGTTTTTGCAGAGAGACTTCGGTCTCGTTAGTAGTTCCGATTGGAATTCGACATTTAGCTTGTTACCTCAGCTTGAGACCTCGGCAGGATCTGGTGGATAGTCAGGCTTCTAAGCCTTTTTCATTTGTAGATGTTTTGTACTCAGACATGATAAGCTTCTGCTTGTGCTTGACTTGTATGCTCTGAATATTGGGTCGTGAGACCCATGTTTGTAATATCTCGCTCCTCCGAGCCTATTGAATAAAATACTTGAGATGTAGAGTTATGTTGTGATGCCATGTTGTATTTGCACATATCAAGCATATTGTGTGTATGTTATTGAAATGCTTGGTATGTGTGGGATCTGACTATCTAGTTGTTTATCCTTAGTAGCCTCTCTTACCGGGAAATGTCTCCTAGTGCTTCCGTTGAGCCATGGTAGCTTGCTACTGCTCCGGAACACTTAGGCTGGCCGGCCTGTGTCCTTCTTCGTTCCTGTGACTGTCCCTTCGGGGAAATGTCACGCGATGAATACCGGAGTCCTGTTAGCCCGCTACAGCCCGGTTCATCGGAGTCCTGCTAGCCAGTGCTACAGCCTGGATTCACTCGCTGATGACCGACACATTTGATGCTGGGTCATGGATGCCTGTCCCTGTAAGTTTGTGCCACTTTGAGTTTACAACTAGCCATGTCAGCCCGGGCTCCTTATCATATGGATGCTAGCGACACTATCATATACGTGTGCCAAAAGGCGCAAACGGTCCCGGGAAAAGGTAAGGCGACACCCGTGGGAATACCGTGCGTGAGGCCGCAAAGTTATATGAGTTGTTAAATGCTAGATCGATGTGGCATTGAGTCGGGGTCCTGATAGCTTTGGTATCAGAGCCTGACTGCCTGTAGGATTACCAAGCCAAACTGGTGGAAGTTGTGTCTAGAAATGCTTTAGTTATGTAAGGGAATTGATTGTGGAAGGGAACGTAAGGCTCTTTTTACTCCTTATACGTCATGGCCTTCTGATCTGAGTCATCCTCTTCTCTTCTACGGGGTTTAAGAACTAGGCTTCTCATCTATCCATTAGGATGACATGTTACTAATCCATAGACTTATAGAATTGATAGTTTCAAATCTCAGTTCAATTTTTACTACTTCCGTATGTTCACAGCTGGCCTCAGAACCTTGATTTTGTGATGTTGAGTGGTCATGCCACCATTTTTGCAGGATGTCTCAAATCATTTTGAGCATTTACAGCCATTATGTTGTTCGAGTCATCCCAGATTTCTAAATAGTCTGATGCATTTGCAAATCCCTTCTCTCCATTTCTAATGTTCATTTGGGCCAGATTAATCACACAAATTAGTGTGTTGAGGTACTCCGCCGCCTTGGCATATATGTTGGAGCTATTGTTATGAACCTAGGTGTTCTAGGGAGTCACCTAGTAATCCAGCCATGTTTTGTGTTCCCGGTGTGATGATTCTGGCCATTATTTATGAAAGCATCCTGTGATGCCATTTAGTAGTAGGTATTCTATTCCTGGGTTCTTGAACCCGAGGTTCACCCTACTTACCTCCTGTTGATAGTGTCGCTAGTTCCTTTAGGATATTAGTAACTTTGCGATAGTCCTCGAGGTCCGTGGTATTTCCTTCTGCCAAATACTATGAACCGCTTATGGCAGAAGTTCCTCGCTGAACCGAAGGATCACAATCAGAGTACTATTGAGGAGTTCTCCATTCATAATTGTGAATTTGCCAGTTCTACCCTTTCCGCATGGGTTATCCGGATGAAATGTTGAGCTTCGCTCGACATACTAATCTATGCATCCACAACTCAGAAAGATATATGTTCCTTTTAGTTGTCCCTCTTTAGTTGTTTTCTGACCTCCATCTATCAATTGATAATCAAGAGTATGCGTGCATCCGTTCATCGATGCCTATTATTCTTGTGGTCCGTCGAGCCATTCTATTCTGGAATGACTAGGAGAAACAAACTCCAGTACCTTGTCCATTTCTAGGATTGGGTCAAAGCAGTTGTATTCCACAGATCAAATGCCAATCTAGCTTCTAATCTGTTCCATCCCGGAGTATTGCCATCTTATGTCAAGAATGTCATGGGAATTGTACAACCTCTTATGAATTCTTGATACAGTGATACTCTCGCCATCATTTTTCATTCCAAGGTCCCTGTGTTGTTGCAACCGGAATACCGACAAATGGAATGTGATGTGTGAAATCAATACTCCTAGCAACCTCGTTGCTTGGTAGTAAATGGAAAATATTCTCATACTTACCGTGTTGGTTATTAAATAATCATTCTAAGACAGATCATGCTACCTAGTCCTTATTTATGGTGCACTCTTCGATCAATGAAGTTAGGATTTCAATCCCTTGCTTAATTGATCACATCATCTTGCCTCGGAAGCAAGATTGTTCTCGAGCTTAATAACATATTGGTTGTTCGTAATTTTCCGAATATCTTCTCGGAAGTATTACCAGGTTGTCACCTGACCGCTTTGTAGGGTTCGTGATCAAGTTGGTTTTCCATAAACCACCCCTTCTACAAAAATCTGTGCTGGATACCCTGAGCTAGTTGGTAAACTGAACAACAACTTGGAGAGTTGGAAGATGAAAGTTTGTCCGACTTAGTTCATTTTCAAAGGGATATCCTTGTGTTTGTGTGGTTGTTGAAGAAAGATGATATCTTCACTGATTGGTCCCTGTGAATAGTTGTTGGATCTATTGCCTTGTCAAAATTTTGACTTGAGTATGGGCTATCGTCAAGTCAAGTCAGAACCAATAATATTCATAATGTTGTCTTACCCGTGGTTGTTTCCTCGGGCATACACCGTTATAGCCTTTGGTCTGACCGATGCTATCGCCTTGTTTGGAATTCCACTTATATGGAAACCTAAATGAATTGTTGTTGAGCCCATCGGCAACATCTTTATCTCCTCCATGATTCATGTTGAACATTCAGCTAGTATTGGAAACTTATATAAGCATTATCTTCGTGTTTCGTTCATGAAGAATATGCTTGGATGAAAGAAGTGACTTCCTCTAGTTCATGTGCATTGGATGCAAGATGCCGCCGTGAATTCGAGAAAGCATGTTTTTACTTCCTATGGAATCATCCCAAGTCGGTCATGCACGTGCGAAGTATTCTGTGGTCTGTTAGACTGATCATCTTCGTTTCATATGAATTCCGTAGCACACCAAGCCACTGATTGATTTGTTCAAGGAGAAGAAGTTTCTTCTTAAGAGCTAGACTTATGCAAGGACTTCGATATCCTCGTTGATGATTCCTCTCTGAACTCGGTAGTGTTTCATTGTAAGACTACCAGGTGACCATGCTTGTCTGGGATAGTGTGTTCACATGCTTGTAGCAGAACCAGCTCATGTTTTGGAGCTTGCTACCGTAGTTCATCTCCCGAGAATCTCGCAATATCATCTCGTCTATTTGTGTTGCAACCTTTCCTTTTCGAACATGTTGTCTGAAGTATCCTGCTACTAATCAAATCTGAATCTCAGGCGGATATGATGGTTGGAACATTCCAACATTTGCATTTTGTTTCTAGCTTGCACCGTCTTTGTGCCATTTCACAATGCGCTGCCTTCTTAGTAACACTTGTTCAGGATCATCCTCAAAAGTGGTCCAAACATGGGTCCCATCCATTCCCGATGATAAGCAAAAATCATCCATTGCATTGCCTTCAACAATGTAGTTGTAACGCCCCGGACTTGTTGCACCAGGTGTCTGCCAGTTATTCGCCGTTGTTGCCATGTCATTTGTTTGCGTGTTGCATTTTTTCATGTCATCATGTGCATCTCATTTTGCATACGTGTTCGTCCCATGCATCTGAGCATTTTCCCCGTTGCTCCGTTTTGAGTGTGCCCTATATGAAACTTGCTTGATTTTGCATGTAGCTTTATATTATCATGTTGCATCCTTGTTTTGAGGTGTTTGCTTGATGTTTGAATGCCTTTTTGCATTAATGCCATGCTTAACTTGTTTTGCTCATATCTTCTAGGCCGTAGCTCCGAATTAAATGAACCATATATGTAACTTGACTAGAATTTCATGTAGATCCTCTTGGTGCTCTTTAACTTGCTGTTTAACAATTTGAACATAATGTTTATTCAGATCTGGACCAATTTCAAAATTTGCATATGAGGACTTATCGGAATTTTTATATGTTGTTTCCGGCCTCATCTAAACTTGCCTTGACGTGTTGCTCTTGTTTGCATCATATCTCGCCATGAGTAGCTCCATGTAGCTTTGCCATGCATCATGTTTGTTTGTGCATCATGTCTTATTCATGTGTGGTGTGTTTACCATGTTGTGTGCTTCTTCTCGATAGTTCCCGTTTCGTTGCGATAGTGAGGATTCGTTCGTCTCCGCTTGGTTCGTCTTCGTGGCTTCATCTTCTTCATGGACTCGTTCTTCTTCCTAGCGGGATTTCAGGCAAGATGACCGCTACCCTGGATCTCACTACTATCGTTGCTATGCTAGTTGCTTCGTTCTATCGCTTTGCTGCGCTACCTATCACTTGCTCTTCAAGCCTCCCAAATTGCCATGTCAGCCTCTAACCTTTTTCCCCTTCCTAGCAAACCGTTGCTTGGCTATGTTACCTCTTTGCTCAGCCCCTCTTATAGCATTGTTAGTTGCAGGTGAAGTTGAAGATTGCTCCATGGTGGACAGGATTATGTTGGGATATCACAATATCTCTTATTTAATTAATGCATCTATATACTTGGTAAAGGGTGGAAGACTCGGCCTTATGCCTGGTGTTTGGTTCCACTCTTGCCGCCCTAGTTTCCGTCATACCGGTGTTATGTTCCCGGATTTTGTGTTCCTTACGTGGTTGGGTGATTTATGGGACCCCGTTGACAGTTCGCTTTGAATAAAACTCCTCCAGCAAGGCCCAACCTTGGTTTTACCATTTGCCTCACCACCACCTACTTTTCTCTTGGGAGTCGCGCTCTCGAGGGTCATCTTTATTTTAGCCCCCCCGGGCCAGTGCTTGTCTAAGTGTTGGTCTGAACTGAGCTGCCTGCGGGGCCACCTCGGGGCAACTTGAGGGTTGGTTTTACTCGTAGCTAGTCTCATCCGGTGTTGCCCTGAGAACGAGATATGCACAGCTCCTATCGGGATTGTCGGCGCATCGGGCGGCTTTGCTGGTCTTGTTTTACCATTGTCGAAATGTCTTGTAAACTGGGATTCCGAGAATGATCGGGTCTTCCTGGGAGAAGGTATATCCTTCATTGATCGCGAGAGCTTATCATGGGCTAAGTTGGGACACCCCTGCAGGGTTATAAACTTTCGAAAGCCGTGCCCGCGGTTATGTGGCAGATGGGAATTTGTTAATGTCCAGTTGTAGATAACTTGACACCAGATCCGAATTAAAACACATCAACCGTGTGTGTAGCCGTGATGGTCTCTTCTCGGTGGAGTCCGGGAAGTGAACAAAGTTTCTGTTTTATGTTAGACGTAAGTAGGAGTTCAGGATCACTTCTTGATCATTGCTAGCTTCACGACCGTTCTTTTGCTTCTCTTCTCGCTCTCATTTGCGTATGTTAGCCACCATATATGCTTAGTCGCTGCTGCAACGTCACCACTTTACCCCTTCCTTTCCCATTTGGCTTTGCTAGTCTTGATACCCATGGTAATGGGATTGCTGAGTCCTTGTGGCTCACAGATTACTACAATAACAGTTGTAGGTACAGGTTGCGATGATCTTGACGCGAGAGCGATGCTTGCTTGTGTTGGAGTTTCGTCTTCTGCTTCTTCTTCGATCAGGGGATAGGTTCCAGGTCGGAAGCCTGGGCTAGCAGGGTGGATGTCGTTTGAGTTTCTGTTTGTGTTTCATCCGTAGTCGGATGTTGCTCTTATGTATGATGTGATGTTGTATTCGTGTGGCATTGTGTGCCTCTTGTATGTATCCCCATCTATTATGTAATGTTGATGTAATGATATCCACCTTGCAAAAGCGTTTCAATATGCGGGTCTATCCTTGGTGGGACCTTCGAGTTCCTTTCGGATAGGGTCGCATATTGGGCGTGACAGTAGTCCACATCATCCATCCTAGTCCAAGTATGCCATTCCTTCGAGCTCTTTCGATCGATCAATTGTAAATTGCCTTAAGATGGTATGAAGAGTTTCAATGATCTATGGATCAAAAGTAATTCTTTTTGCCACTTAAGGGAGCAATTCAACGAGTCACCTTTTTCAAGGTGCCCCGTTACGGGATCATGGAAATTATTTCCTCGCCACCTTGACACCATCCACCATATTTCTAAGCGTGGAATTGTTTCCCACGAAATCAAACCCCGTCATTTGTTCTTCCATCCCTCTCGATGTGTTTTGTGTCTCAACTCAAGATGTTTCAACATCTCATTCTGCGAGTTGAGATTGTATAGTTCGATCTTTGAGAAGATCAATCCTAGTAGAGTTCCTTTCTGCCGTCTTCATCATGTGGATGAAGATCGCAAAAGCGAGGATGTCAAGATCAACGTATGCAACAAATCAACAACCTTATGAGGTGCAACCTGGATCGCGAAGATTGTGTTGGTCTTGTGCTCCCCCTCCGTCTTCGTACCTCACGTCCTTAATCTCGGGACGAGATTCTTATTTAGTGGGGGTGAGTTGTCACATCCCAGCTAGTCCATGCATTAGAGTGTTGCATCATGTCTACTTTCCATCAGAAACTTGAATTGAGGAATTTTCAAAATCCTCAGAAAACCTCTAAAAATAACCAACATTTACATCTTCTCAAATGAGTCCAAGAAAATATTCCTGTTATTCTATAGAAATATTGGTAAGAGGTAAAATTCAAACCAATATTTTTGGAGTCACAGAAATATTTATTTTGGCCATTTGAATTAATCCAATA
Organism: Triticum timopheevii; assembly: GCA_963921465.1. NCBI lineage: Eukaryota > Viridiplantae > Streptophyta > Magnoliopsida > Poales > Poaceae > Triticum > Triticum timopheevii. The sequence goes on from OY997262.1 coordinate 365,018,137, forward strand.
ACTATTTGCTTTGGATTTATATTTAATATATATTAAATATGATTCCAATAATTCTGGAAGTTTGTGAGTGGCTTGGTATATATTTTAGCAAGCCATATAATAACCTACAAAATTTATTAAAATGATTTAGTTGCTAAACTAAATAAAAACAGAGGAAGAAAAATAGATAACAGAAACAAATAAAAGAGAGAGAGAATCTTACCTGGCCTCACCTGTGCAGCCCACCAACCGGCCCAGCACTGTAGCTGTCCGGCCCAGCCCACCACCGCCACCTCCCCTATCGTCTTCCTCCTTTGCCAGGAGGACGGGCGCGTGCCCGACGCGTGCGCCACCTCCTGCTTGCTGCCCGCGCCACTGGACGTCTGGATGACCTCCACATCGTCGCCCCGACCCGCAGGACCCCTCCATTCGCCCCCAACTCCTCTCCCTCGCCTGTTCCCCACCATGGCCGAAACCTCCATGGACGCGCCGCCGTAACCCCGCTCCCACAACCACTCCCTCGCTCCATCTCTGCCTCCCCGAGCTCCGTATCATCTCCAGCTTCATCCTCGACGAGCCAACCCTCGCCGGACGCACTGCAGCGCCGCCCCGACGCCTTCTTCCTCGGGTCGCCGAGATCGCCTCCGCCGCCCAGCTCGCTCCGGCCCTCCCTGAGCTCACCGACTCGCTCGTCGTGTTCTACGTGAGCTTCTGATTATCCTCCCCCTCTCCGTTCTCTCTCTTGCACGCCGTAGCCGCCACGCCCCTCTCGCCCGACTGCGTCGCCGCCTGCACTCGCCGCCGACACGACTCCGCGACCATTTGGTCCGGGCGTCGTGTCCAACATACTCGCCGCCTCGCATAGCTGCTATATGTGCCACGAACGTGATACCATAGCCACTGCAGCCCCGTAGCCACAAATACCGAATGTTGGCGCCACCCCGAGCTTGTTTCCGGCGAGCTCCGGCCGTCCCCGCTACTGCCGCATGCCTCCCTTGATGCGGGCGAGCCCCAGCTCCCCGCGCGTGCTCTCGGATGCCCGTTTGGTCGCCGGAGACGCAAACCCGAGCCCCTCCACCGCGTCTGGCCTCGCCGACGTCATGTCGCCGGTGGGTTTGACCCCGTTGACCGTTGACTGGGTGGGCCCAGTTTGACCCCCTGGGTCACTGACGTGTGGGCCGCCCTTGTTAATTATTAGTTAGGTTAGTTTAGCGGTAATTAACCTAGATTAGTGCTTAACCTAACACTAACTAACTCTATTTAGTTAGTTAAATAACCACTGACATGTGGGTCCCACAGGTCAGGTTTGACCTGGCCGACCCAGTTGACCGCTGACGTCACCCTGACGTAGTGCTGACGCATTAATTCAATTACTGGAATTATTCTTATATAGGAAATTCCAGAAATAACTAAAACTTCTAAAAATCATAGAAAATCAACCGTAGCTCCAAATCAAATAAATTATATATGAAAAATGATCAGAAAAATCCAATCTATCCATCTGCACTCGTTTCATGCATGTTAGAACACATTAACCTTGCTATTTAGGTGAAACAGTTTAATGCACTATTATGACCTCTTGAAATGGGTTTGCATTTGAATTTTTGGTTCAAATGGACTCATCTCAATCTGTTCTAGCTTGCATTAGCCAAAACATATTCTTATTGCCATGTCATAGCATGCATCATATTGTGCATTGGATTGATCGTGTTTCTTCTCTGTTTGTCGGTGTTGTTCCCCCTCGGTAGACGTTGTACCAACGTTGTGATCATTGACACTGATGAAGACTCAATGCTATCTTCAGAAGTGCCAGGCAAGCAAAACCCCCTTGTTCATTCCGATACAATCCTACTCTCTAGATCCTGCTCTCTTTTACTGCATTAGGACAACAACGATTCATCTATTACTTGCTGCGGTAGCTGAACCCCTTTATACTCTGCATGACCTGTCATTGCCACAGTAAATAGATGAAACCCACTCGCATGAGTAGGAGTTGTTTGAGCCATGTTGTTCCTACTCATTCATGCTTGTTTGTCATGCCTGCTACTTCTTAGAGTTGAGTCAGGTCTGATTCATCGGGGATGAATCGGAGGTGTGTAAACATGTCCTACTGTGTGTGAGCTAAGTGTGTGAACACGATATGGTAAAGGTAGCAGTGAGAGGCCATGTAGGAGTACATGGCGGGTTGTCTCAGTGCAGCCGTCCTCAGGAACTGAGTTCTCTGTTTGTGATCCTTGAAACAGTTACTACCACGCATTGGGCCCGAAACCAATGGACCCTCTCGACTTATTAACTGCCCTTGCCCTCTGTCCAGGAGTTGCAACTAGTTTCTGGTGTTTGTAGGATATGTGTTGGAGGTCGTGCATAGCGCTGACCCTAGGGGTGGGCTATGATGCGGTAGATACACCGTGGCATGGTGTACCGGGCGCCCGTTTGATGTCTCGGGAACCCTGCACACATCGTTTGGGGCTGTGAGCGAAACTCCGGCCGGATATCCTCGCGGATGGAATCCGAATAGGCGATAAACCTGGACTAGAGACTTGTGTGGTTAGTCAGGTCGTGGCCGACTCCCTCACCAGGCTTCCGCTTGAAGGTAGCCGAGATACACGATGTGTACATGGTGGTAAGTGGCGAGAGCGTGTGTGAAGAAGTACACCCCTGCAGGGTTATAAATGATCTATTCGAATAGCTGCGTTCGCGGTAAAGGACTTCTGAGTTGCCTATGACAGTTCATAGACAAGTGGAAGTGTATACTCTAAAATACGCAAGATAAGCGTGAGTGCTATGGATGGCGTTCTCGTAGGGAGACGGGAGGGGATCCATAGTGGTGTATTGATATGGTGAATATGTGGACTCATGTGCGCCACCTCAAAAGAGTTACTTGCAGTAGTAGTTCAGGATAGCCACCGAGTCAAAGTTGTCTTGCTGCAGTTAAACCCCACCATCCCCTTTGTTGATAATGATGCATATGTAGTTAGTTCTGATGTAAGTCTTGCTGGGTACATTTGTACTCACGTTTGCCTATTTTATGTTTTTGCAGAGAGACTTCGGTCTCTTGAGTAGTTCCGCGTGGACTTCGACGTTTAGCTTGTTACCTCAGCTATGATCTTGTGCCCTCGGCAGGATCTCGTGGATAGTCAGGCTTCTAAGCTTTTTCATTTGTAGATGTATGTACTCAGACATGATAAGCTTCTGCTTGTGCTTGACTTGTATGCTCTAAATGTTGGGTCATGAGACCCATGTTTGTAATATCTCGCTCCTCGGAGCCTATTGAATAAAATACTTGAGATGTAGAGTCATGTTGTGATGCCATGTTGTATTTGCACATATCAAGCATATTGTGTGTATGTTATTGAAACGCTTGGTATCTGTGGGATCTGACTATCTAGTTGTTTATCCTTAGTAGCCTCACTTACCAGGAAATGTCTCCTAGTGCTTCCATTGAGCCATGGTAGCTTGCTACTACTCCGGAACACTTAGGCTGGCCGGCATGTGTCCTTTGTTCCTGTGTCTGTCCCTTCGGGGAATTGTCACGCGATGAATACCGGAGTCTAGTTAGCCCGCTACATCCCAGTTCACCGGAGTCCTGCTAGCCCAGTGCTACAGCCTGGATTCACTCGCTGATGACCGACACATTCGATGCTGGGTCATGGATGCCTGTCCCTGTAAGTTTGTGCCACTTTGGGTTTACGACTAGCCATGTCAGCCCGGGCTCCTTATCATATGGATGCTAGCGACACTATCATATACGTGTGCCAAAAGGCGCAAACGGTCCCGGGCAAAGGTAAGGTGACACCCGTGGGAATACCGTGCGTGAGGCCGCAAAGTGATATGAGGTGTTACATGCTAGATGGATGTGGCATTGAGTCGGGTTCCCGACAGCTTAGAAGTACTTTGTGTTGGTTGGATGAATCTGAGATTGTGTGATGCATATTCTATAATCATGCCCACGGATACTTGAGGTGACAATGGAGTATCTAGGTGACATTAGGGTTTTGGTTGATTTGTATCATAAGGTGTTATTCTAGTATAGAATAACTTTGAGGTGGTTTCGTACCCTACCATAATCTCTACGTTTGTTATCCGCTATTGGTGGCTTCGGAGTGACTCTTTGTTGCATGTTGAGGGCTTGTTATATTATCTATCGATGTTATTATTGTTGAGAGAACTTGCACTAGTGAAAGTATGAACCCTAGGCCTTGTTTCCTATCATTCCAATACTATTTACGCTCACGTTTATCACTTGTTACCTTGTTGTTTTTATTATTTCAGATTACAAATAGCTTTATCTACCATCCATTTTGCACTTGTATCACCATCTCTTCGCCGAACTAGTGCACCTATACAATTTACCATTGTATTGGGTGTGTTGGGGACACAAGAGACTTTTTGTTATTTGGTTGCAGGGTAGTTTGAGAGAGACCATCTTCATCCTACGCCTCCCACAAATTGATAAACCTTAGGTCATGCACTTGAGGGAAATTTGCTACTGTCCTACAAACCTGTGCACTTGCAGGACCAACAACGTCTACAAGAAGAAGGTTGCGTAGTAGACATCAAGCTCTTTTCTGGCGCCGTTGCCGGGGAGGCTAGGTAAGTGAAGGTATATCTTTAGATCTTGCAATCGAATCTTTTTGTTTCTTGTTTTAGCACTAGTTTAGTTTATAAAAGAAAACTACCAAAAAGAAGGGAATTGAGTATGTCTCATATGCTTCACCTTTTTAATATCTTTCGTGAGTATGATGGAAAAGGAAAATTGTGCCAAAGTGTTAGAAGAAGAATGCATTAAAAATTTTGGCACTAAATCTTTGAATGATGAGCATGATTGCAATGTTGTTAGTACGAATTGTTTGAATATCCATGATGCTAATGATGATTGCACTAGTTATGATGAAAATATCTCTTATGAGTTGTCAACTTTTGTGGAGTGCATGTTTGCATGAACACACCAAATAGAGAAGATATTTATTGCAAGAGGCATAAGTACTTAGAAACCAAATTGTCGCAATAAGAGCTAGATGAATGTGCTGAAAGATTCAATATTTTTCGCGCTCCTTGTGAACTTTGCAATGAACATGGTCATTTAAAGCTCCAATGCTATTTGTTTCATGATCAAGTCGTGTCCAAATATTGTGATAATTTGATTACCCTTGAGAATCATAAAGAGCTTAGCCTTCTTTTGGGTTATGAAGAAATGAAACGTATAACTAAGGATATTCCAAAATTTTCCCTTGATAAAGTTCTTCATTTTGATCTAGAGAAAATCTATATGTATTGTGCGGTGAATTGCATTGAAAATCCTTATATTGCCAATTACATAAAGAAAATAAAGCAAATGGAAGATGATGAGAATACTAATGAAAGGGAAGAGGCTTCCCAATCTCCTCCTATTATTTCTTATGATGAATCAGGTAACGAGGACACTACAGGAATCAGCTACTTTGCCATCTGCCACGGGGGACGGCAAAGGCATGGATGGCGGACGGCAAAGACCTTTGCCGTCTGCCGTGGACGGCAAAAGGGGACGGCAAAGTAGGGGACGGCTAAGAGCTACGTTGCCGTCTGTTTCGGGCAGCTGACGGCAAAGGGGCCTTTGCCATCAGCAGCAGATGGCAAAGAAGGCAGACGGCAATAAATGCGCTATTACTCCGTTAGGTGGTTAACGGCAGGCCTTTGTCGTCCACTGCGGACGGCAAAGCATTTGTCGTTAGCCACTGTAGGCAAACTGACCAAATTGGTCAGCCTCCCAGGAAGCACAGTTGCCTGCCACGTGGCCTCTTTGCCGTCCACTGCTGATGGCAAAGATCCATTTGCCGTCGGTGGCAGACGGCAAAGAGCCTGCATATTGTCCCTTTTTTTTCTGTTTTTTTTAATCCATCAATTTTCACAGCAAATATATATGACATATATAGATATATTTCCATATCACATATCCAGCACATAAGTTTCATATCACATATCACATCAGTTTCATCCATACACATTGTTCATACAGAAGCAAGTTCCATCCATACACATTGTTCCATCCATATACATATTACAATGCAAAGTTTCATCAAGATAGCAAGTTCCATCATAGCAAGCTAGATACAATGCAATGTTTCATCAAAGGAAAAGCAAGCACTCCATCATAGCAAGCTAGCTTCCATGAAGTGAATGAAATCTGCAAAATGGTAAATAAGAAAGTTAGAAATAGGTGACTAGAACAAGAAGAAGACTAGAACAAGAAGTATATGTCATTTATGAGCTAACTTAGGTGAAATGGATCATATATGAGCTAACTAAGTTGAAATGGGTTGTTTATGAGCTAACTTAGTTGAAATGGATCATTTATGAGCTAACTTAGTTGAAATGGATCGCTTATGAGCTAACTAAGGTGAAGGGCATCGTTTTTGAGCTAAGTAAGGTGAAATGGATTATTTTTGAGCTAACTTAGGTGAAATGGATCATTTATGAGCTTTTATGAGCTAACTTAGTTGAAATGGGTCGTTTATGAGCTAACTAAGGTGAAATGCCATGTTTTTGAGCTAACTAAGGTGAAATGGCTCGTTTTTGAGCTAACTTAGGTGAAATGGATCATTTATGAGCTTTTTATGAGATAACTTAGTTGAAATGGGTCGTTTATGACCTAACTAAGGTGAAATGCCACGTTTTTGAGCTAACTAAGGTGAAATGGATCGTTTTTGAGCTAACTTAGGTGAAATGGATCATTTAAGAGCTAATTTAGGTGAAATGGATCGTTTTTAGCTAACTTAGGTGAAATGGATCGTTTAGGAGCAAATCTAGGTGAAATGGGTCATTTTGGAGCTAACCTAGGTGAAATGGGTCATTTTGGAGCTAACCTAGGTGAAATGGGTCATTTTAAAGCTAACATAGGTAAAATGGATCATTTAGGAGCTAATCTACGTAAAATGGGTCATTTTAGAGCTAACTTGGATAAATTGGATCACTTGTAAGCTAACTAAGGTAAAATGAGTCATTTTAGAGCTAACTTAGGTAAAATGGATCGTTTATGAGCTAAGTAAGCTAATTATGCAATTTTTGACATAAGTAACCTAAGTACATATCGTTTTAGAGCTAACTTAGGTAGAATGGATGGTTTATGAGGTCAGTAAGCATATTAAGTCATTTTGGAGGAAAAGAAGCTAACTCTAGGTCATTATGGTAAGCATATTGGAGGAAATAAAGCTAAGTCTAGGTCGTTATGCATTTGTTAAGCTAAACACTAGAGAAACTTACCGTGATCAGGGAGGTGTACGAGCGGGCTGGCTCGCGCCGGTAGCTGGAGAAGGATCGTGCGATGCATTTCTAAAGTTAAGCTGCACCAAAGATCATTTCCAATGTCTCGTTAGCATTATGGCACTCAAATGTTAAGACTAGCAAGTAATGTCCGTTATAATTAAACTCACCGTGCTCCCAGGAGCAATCACTCGCATCGGTGGAGCGGTCTGACCGGACTTCTCGCACACAGACTGCACATTTGGTTTTCACAACAGAGTCATACTAGTTAGTAATGAGACTCAAATGTTAAGACTGGCAAATAATCTGTAGAAGAAACTTACCACAAGGAGCTCATACATGGCCCTTGCCTGCTTGTCATTCCGTGCCCTCTCCTCCTCCAACATCTTTTTCGTCCTCTCCTCCAACTCCCGCTGCCTCTCCACCGCCTCCACCAGAAGTTTCTCCGTTCTATTCTCTCACTCTGTATAGCAGCCTGCAACACCACTCACATGACCATTTGTAATCATTGATGGAAGCGCACACAATGTAATGGAGAAAGATAGCTGAGTACTTATAACTAACCTTGAAGGCGAGTTGGACTTGCCGTTCACGAGGCCTTATCTCAGGAGCGGAGCTCGACTGGCGTTCCTTGATCTCCGGGAGAGTGCTAGGACAACAGATAAGTCCATTTCCCATGGCTATGGAGCCATGGGACCTCCCGCCACCAGATATCATCAGCAGCTCTGTATCAATTGGACCCTGGCTCGGGTTAAAGTCCTCCCCTTTCCTCGCCTTCCCCTGATCTCTATGTTGCACGAGCTTGTCGTGGGCGGAGATGTTGGTGAAGTTCTTTGGAACTTCGAGGTCAGACGCAGAGAATGCCTTGACTTTCTGGTAAGAGCCAGTGTGGGCCATGGCATACAGGTCGTACACCTCTGGCACCTTATCCGACTTATTGTAGTGTGCCTGAAAGAGAGAAACAAAGTAAATTAGTAATTAAAGGGCTAAATCTAGCATGATGAATGAATTGCATGAATCATGAAGCAAACCACATACCCACTTCCGCCCGTACTGAAATAAGTTGGAGCTGCCTTGGTGGTGTGGCACACCTTCCATTTGGGCACGTTTGTCCTTGGCCTTGTTATGGGTGGCCCACCATTGTTTTGAGCACCACGCATTGACCAACACCTCCCAACAATCCATCCGATCCGCACACCATCTTGGAGGGGCCTAAGTTAGCAAATAGAAACTTGAGCGCTACGGCTATGAATTACTAAATGAAGGAAGTAAGTACAAGGCCTTAAGAATTACCTTCATGTAATGCTCCTTACTCAAGAACTTATGCGGCACTCCTACTTGAGCTTCTTGATACCACGCCCGGCGTAGTAGTCTCGAACAGCCTGCACGCGAACCTCATGCCGTAAGTTCTGAAGTAGGCGCTTGCACTCCTTGTCGATAACATCTGCCGCCTCCTCCTCGTATCCCTCCTCACACCTGTAGAATGTCTGCAATCAAATGAAACAATATTGATTAGTACAATTAATAACTAGCTAGTTCAAGATTTTTAATTGTGTAAAGGAGAAATTACCCAGAACTTTCTGATCACCATGTCTGCCCTCGTCTTGCACAAGACACCGTTGATAATCTCACCCGGCGGGGCCGGGGGAGCCAAGTAGTGCTCCCAACTCAATCCAACCTCTGGAAGCCGACCCTCACCAGGCAACGTGACAAACCTCGGGAAGTTTTGCCGAATCAGAACTCCAAGGACAGAGTTGGGCCGGCGGACACTTTCATGGTCGTCCCAACCCCTGCAGCATGACAAGACCAATGCATTAGTTATTTGAAGAAACGTGAATGCAGAAGGTACAAAAAGATTAAATGCACTTACCTCTCCCCATCAGGGAAAATCAACCACCTCTGCTCGCGGGTCGCCGACACGGACGGGAGCTGTGTAGCACCACACTGGTAGATGTTGCCCCCCTCCTCCTCAATATCAGTCGGCTCCCCGTCATCATCAGCATGGCCACTCGGCTCCCCGCCATCATTAACATGGCCACTCGGCTCCTCAGGCTGAACCGACCAGGTACCCCATCCAGACGTGTGCTCCTCCGGGGTCTCGTGGGCCCAACTCTCGTGGGCCGAAGGCCCGTCGACCCGAGGCTCGTGGGCCGAAGACCCGTGGACCAGAGGCTCGTGGACCAGAGTCCGTGTAGCCTCCTCCTTGGACGAGTCCACCCTAACAGTCACGTGCTCGGGTGAAACAGCTGGGGGTGGCGGCGAGGAAGGCGCCGTAAGAGTCACCCTACCTCCTCTCCCGTGACCACGTGCTCCACCTCCTATCTTCTTCTTACCTCGTCCCCTGCTGGGCACCGCAGTCGACAAAGAAGGGCCCGGTGGTGTCGACATACTGTCCAGCAACGCTCGGCGTAGAGGTGCGTGTGCAATGGAAGACCTCGCAACACGCGCCGATGAAGAAGGGGCCTCGGCGCGCTCCCGACCAGCGCCCACCATCTTTCAACACCTGCCATGACAAAGAATCAACGAAATGGCAGAAGGGGCTTTCACACATTAAATCTTTAATTGAAAAGTGCGATTGGGTAATTTTATGGCTGGATGATTTAGAGGATTGGACGCCTCTGTCCATACCAGAGAAAAACTTCAGGAAGTTATGTAAGTTGCATCATGAGCACCTTTTGCATTTGCAGTTTTTATATTGGAGAAAAAGGTGTACTATCAGATATATCAAGGTGGGAGAAGAGAATTCAAAATTTTTCCAGGCCATGGCAACAGAGAGATATAGAAAAAATTCTATTGCTAGCCTGCATTTGTCTGATGGGACAGTCTCTTCAGATCATGGGGAGATTGCTAAGGAATTCTTGGTAACTTTCAAAGGAAGAATGGGAACCCTTAAACCAATTGTTTTGGGGAATGACATCCTATCTTTAATTCCAAGAATTCAAGGTCTTGAGGTGCTCACAAAACCTTTTCATCTGAATGATATTGAAAAGGTCATAAAAGAAATGCCAATTGATAAAGCACCTGGACCAGATGGTTTTAATGGTCTATTTATGAAGAGATGCTGGCCAAATATTTCATCTGACTTTATTCAGTTGGTCAATGGGTTTCATGCTGGAACTGTGATTTTGGAAAATCTCAATGAAGCTTTTATAACTTTAATCCCAAAAAAGCAATCACCTGAGGGTGTGGGAGATTTTAGGCCAATGTCTTTGACAAGTGTAGGACTAAAGTTTCTGACAAAACTGGCTACCAATAGGTTTCAGGAGGAAATAACCAAATGTGTGCATAAGGATCAGTATGGCTTCATTAAATCAAGGACAATTCAGGATTGTATTGCATGGACTTTTGAGTATATTCATCAATGCAATCAGTCCAGGAAGCCAATTCTTTTGCTTAAGCTTGATTTTGAAAAAGCTTTTGACTCAATTCAACATGAGCCAATCTTGAGAATTCTTGTGGCAAAGGGGTTTGATAGCAAATGGATCACATGGATTCAACAACTTTTAACTTCTGCAACATCCTCAGTCCTGTTAAATGGTGTGCCTGGAAGTCATTCCAAGTGCAAATGTGGTGTTAAGCAAGGAGATCCTATCTCTCCTTTGCTTTTTGTTATTGCAGCTGGTCTTTTACAAACCATGATCAATGATCTTCTGCTTAGGGGGCAGCTGGATTTTCCTTTGCCAACACATGATCCTTTTTATCCCGTGGTTCAGTATGTTTATGACACCTTGCTGTTTGTAAATGCTGACCTAGCTCAGTTGGAGGCTCTTAAAGCAGTGCTCAATTCCTTTTCACTGGCAACTGGGTTACAAATCAACTTTCATAAGTCTTCAATGTACCCCATCAATGTAGAAGCCTCAGTTGCTTCTGCACTTGCTGTTTTTTTGGCTGTCAGTTCGGCTCTATGCCTTTCACTTATTTGGGACTGCCTGTTGGAACTACTAGACCAAAAATTGTTGACTTGCTCCCTTTGGTGGATTGCATGGAAAGGAGGCTAACTGCTAGTTCCTGGTTTTCGCCTCAAGGTAGTAGACTGCAGTTGGTAAATTCAGTGATATCTTCATTGCCCATATTCTTTCTTTGCAGCCTATCTTTACCAAAGGGCATTCTAAAACAGTTAGAAAGGATTCAAAGGCAGTGCCTATGGAGGAAATATGGTCAGGAAAAGGGTCATTCTTTGGCTGCTTGGCCCCTTGTTTGCAGACCCAAGAAGAAGGGTGGACTTGGAATTCTGAATTTGGGATTGCAAAATGATGCTCTGTTGCTTAAGTCCCTGAATAAATTCTATAACAAAGCTGATGTGCCATGGGTCAGCCTGGTGTGGGATTCCTACTACTATCAAAGAGTTCCACATGACACTACTTTATGTGGCTCTTTTTGGTGGAGGGACATCTATAAGTTAGTGGACAAATATCGAGCTGTAACATCTGTATCTGTTGGCAAAGGAGATTCTGTGGTTTTTTGGTCTGATGATTGGGAGATTGGACATTCCTGTATCCCTCTGCAGGAAAGATTTCCAAGACTTCATTCTTTTTGCCTTCAGAAGAACCTTTCTGTTAAGGAAGTGCTACAGGCAGGAAATTTGCAACAAATGTTCTCTTTGCCTTTGTCTGAACTGGCTTTTAGGGAGTTCAATCAGCTTGCTACTATGTTGTCTGGTAGACAATTGGACAATGCTTGTGATGATATGTGGACTTGGAGACATGGGAAAAAGGGTGAGTATTCTGCAAAGAAGTACTATGAGTTTGTACACCAGCCTGTCATTGCCAATCCAATATTGAGCTGGGTTTGGAAGAGCTGCTGTACAATGACAGTTAAAATGTTTGCATGGTTGGTTATTATGGATAGAGTAAACACCAAGGATATGATTCAGTGAAGACATTGGAAAATTAATGATGGACCTAGTTGTGTCCTCTGCCCAACTGGAGTACTGGAAGATAGGAATCACCTATTCTTCCAGTGAAATTTCAGTATGAGGATCTAGAACTTTCTGCAAGCAACCTAGTTGAATAGCAATGATATGGTCCAAATTGCCTTACATGCAAGGAAGGAATTTGATAAACCATTTTTTGCAGAGGTGGTTTTTCTTGCCTGGTGGAATATCTGGAAAGTGCGAAATGACAAGGCTTTCAGACATGTCCATCCAACTTTTATGCAGTGGAGAAATGGGTTCATTCATGATATCACTCTAATATCACACAGGATCAAGGCCAGATACAAGGATGATCTACTAAAATGGATTGATTTCCTGCCTCCTTGAAGATCCACACCCGTTGTAACATCTTTTCTTTCTTAGTTTGTAGCTTTAATTATTTCTTAGAGTACTGTATAGTCTTTTCTCTTTCTCTTCCTTTTGTTTTGTTCCCCCTCTGGAGGAACTTTGTTATTACTTCCTGTTCTTTATTAATAAAATGCTGTGGGGTGTAAGCCCTGCAGTCTTCATGGTCAAAAAAACATTTAAAAAGGTACCGACATGAATAATAATATGTATATCACTTAAGTGTATCGTCATCAAGTACAACATAAAAAATTGAATCCGGAGCAAAGCATATGCGTCGGATCGGGTGCTGTTTCGGGGTCGGGGGTTCGGGGTGTCGTGTTGGTGTCGGGGTGCCGTGTCGGGGTCGGGGTGCTGTTTCGGGGTCGGGGGGGGGGGGTCGGGGTATCGTGTCGGGGTCGGGGTGTCGGGGTCAGGGGGTCGGTTGTCGGGGTCGGGGTGTCGGGTCAGGTCAGGCTTGGGGTCGGGGTGTCGGGTCAGGCTCGAGGTCGGGGTGTCGGGGTCGGGGTCGGTCTCGGGGTCGGGGTGTCAGGTCAGGGTGCCGGGTCGAGGTCGGGGTGCCATGTCGGTGTCGCGGTTGGGGTGTCGATCGGGTCAGGCTCGGGGTCGGTGTGTTGGGGTCGGGGTGTCGGGGTCGGGGTCGGGGTCCCGGGGTCGGGGTATCGTGTCGGGGTGCCAGGTCGGGGTCGGGGTGCCGTGTCGGGTCGGGGTTTTTTCCCCTCTTTTTTCCTTTTCTTCTTCTTCCTCTTCTTCCTTTTCTTCCTTTTCTTCCTTTTCTTCCTTTTTTCCTTCTTCTTCTTCTTCTTCTTCTTCTTCTTCTTCTTCTTCTTCTTCCTTTCCTTTTTCCTCTTCTTCTTCTCCTCCTCTCCTCTTTTTTCTTCTTCTTCTTCCTCTTCTTCTTTTTTCTTCTCGTCCTCCTCTTCTTCTTATTCCTCTTTTTCTTCTTCTTCTTTCCTAAACCTAAACCTAAACCTAAAACTAAACCTAAATCTAAAACTAAAACTAAAACTAAAACTAAATCTAAACTAAACATAAACCTAAAACTAAAAAACAGAAAAAGGAAAAAAAACTAAATCTAAACCTAAAACTAAACTAAAACTAAACCTAAAACTAAACCTAAAACTAAAACTAAAACTAAAACTAAATCTAAACTAAACATAAACCTGAAACTGAAAAAACAGAAAAAAAAACAGAAAGAAAGAGGAGGTAGAGCTCACCTGGGGCAGGGCCGGTGGAGGAGGTGGCCGGTGGAGGAGGGGGGCGGGGCGGCCTGGGGCGGTGGCGCCGGGTGGCAGTGGTGACGGGGCCGGGGCCGGGGCCGGGGCGATGGGGCGCGCGGAGGCCGGGGCGCGGCGGCGCCGAGACGGCAGGGCGGCGGGGGCGATGGGGCGGGGGCCCGGTGGGGTCTGGATGGTTGGGCGCGGGAGGGCCGGAGCCGGGGCGTGGTGGCACCGAGACGGCAGGGCGGCGGGGGCAACGGGGCCGCGGTGGCACCGGGGCGGGGGGCCGGTGGGGCGGCGGGGTGGTGGGGCGACGGGGCGGCGGAGAGTGGTGGGGGCGGCAGAGAGTAGTGGGGCGACGGGGCGGCGGAGAGTGGTGGGGGCGGCGGCGCGCGTGTGAAGAGGGAGAGAAATAGAGAGAGAGGGGCGGGGTGGGGCGCGGCCGCTATTAGATAAGTTAAATCTTTGCCGTCCACGCCCCTTTGTCGTCCGCTTTTTTGCTCTTTGCCGTCCTCTAGCGGACGGCAAAGAGGGGGGGGGCCGTTATGTTTTTTTTGAGCAGCTCATCAGTGGGCCCCTCCCTCTTTGCCGTCCGCTAGCCGACGGGAAAGCTTCTTTGTTGTCCGCTAGCAGACGGCAAAGAACTTGCTGATGGCAAATATGATCTTTGCCATCAGCCAGTTCTTTGCCGTCTGTTTTTTGGAAATGGACAGCAAAGACCTCCTTTGCCGTCCGCTAGCAGACGACAAAGAAAGGGCTGATGGCAAATTCTCTGTTTCCAGTAGTGGGAGGAGCTTTCTATTCAACCAATCTCATCAATAAGGAGATCAAAGAGGAAGGTTGAACCTAAACATAATGTGAAGAAGAAAAAGAAAAGAAGGAGCAACAAAGGTAAAAAGGTATCCCTCCCAAATGATGTTGCTCCTACTACTACTTGTGATGATGATAATTTCTATACTATTGGTGCTATCCATATTTTTAATGATGAGAGTGATTATGCTTATGATATGAAAGGGCCCAAGCTTGGGGAAGCTATGTTTGATGAGGATGAAATATTTGAGAATATATTAGCTGAAATTCATGTTTGTCCCAAGCTTGGGGATGCTATGTTTAATGAAGATGATATTTTTAGCATCCCGAGTTTTGATATGCAAAGTTGTTATGATGATAGCATGCCTCCTACTTATGATGATTATATTGATGAAAGTGGGTTCGGAAGAGTGTCAACTTTAGGAAGTAGTGATCCCACTATTTTGGAGGATGTTGAATTTTATTGTGATGAATATGAAAGTGGATTTGGAAGAGTGTCAACTTTATTTAGTGATTCCACTATCTTGGGAGAGTTTTCAATCTATTATGATGAGAATGAAGTTGCTACTTATGATGATTATTGTGATGAAACTTATGCTATAAAAAGTAGTGATGATTATATTTGTCATGATTATGATTACCCCTTTTTCTGAACATTACTCTTTTAATGTGGAAACAATTTTTAGTGTTCAAGTCTCTTATGATACTCTCACTATTCCGAATGAGAAGAATTTTGCTTATGTGGAGAGTAGTGAATTTTCTATGCTTGTAGATCACGAAAAGAATGCCTTAGGTTATGGTTATATTGTTGAATTCATTCATGATGCTACTGAACATTATTATGAGGGAGGAACATATGCTTGTAGGAATTGCAATAATATCAAGTTTCCTCTCTATGTGTTGAAAATCTTGAAGCTATGCTTGTTTTACCTTCCTATGCTTGTTGATTATTGTTCCCTTAAGTTGTTTGCTCACAAAATCCCTATGCATAGGAAGAGGTTTAGGCTTAAATGTGCTAGTCATATGCTTCATGATGCTCCTGTTATGTTTCAATTCTTATCTTTTTTGTGAGCATCATTGTCATCATCATGCCTAGCTAAAAGGCATTAAAGAAAAGCGCTTGTTGGGAGACAACCCAATATTTACCTTTACTGTTTTTGTGTGTCGACATGATTATGCTACTGTAGTAATCATGTTTTATAACTTTTATTTCAATAAAGTGCCAAGTAAGACCTTTCGGATAGCTTACGGTGATAGTTGTGATTGATCCTGCTGAAAATCAGAAACTTTTGCACCCTGTAAATTAGTTTTGCTAATTCACAGAAACATGATTCTGATCTGATTCTTTTTGCTCTGGATTGTTACACGAATTTCTTAGGACTGCCTAATTTGGTAGAATTTTTGTAGTTCCAGAAGTATATGTTTGATACAGATTACTACAGACTGTTCTATTTTGACAGATTATGTTTTCTGTGTGTTGTTTGCTTATTTTGATGAACCTATGAGTAGTATCGGAGGGTATGAACCATAGATAAGTTGAAGTACAGTAGATAATACACCAATATGAATTTATAATGAGTTCATTACAGTACCTAAGTGGTTGTTTTACTTTCTTATACTAACAGAGCTTACGAGTTTTCTGTTGAGTTTTGTGTTGTGGAGTTTTCCAGTTTTGGGTAAAGATTCGATGGACTATTGAATAAGGAGTGGCAAGAGCCTAAGCTTGGGGATGCACAAGGCGCCCCAAGCTAATATTGAAGGACAACCAAGAGCCTAGGCTTGGGGATGCCCCGGAAGGCATCCCCTCTTTCGTCTTTGTTCATTGGTAACTTTACTTGGAGCTATATTTTTATTCACCACATGATATGTGTTTTGCTTGGAGATTCATTTTATTTTGTTAGTATTTGCTTGATGTTATTTGTAATAATGTTTTTCATCTTTAGTTTCAATAAAAAAGTCAAGGATTGCCTTTGCCATGCTTATTTTACTAGTATACATGCTGTTTGAAAAACACAAAGTTTACCGCTGTTGCAAAAATTCCCTAGAAAAGTCAGAGAGTGTTATAATATTTAATCTTTTTGCATATTGAGATTTGATAAACTTATTACAGAGGGAATTTTAGTTCATAATTTTTGGAGTCAGGGAAGTATTGATACTCTTGCATTCTTTACAGACTGTACTGTTTTGGCAGATTGCTGTTATGGGTGCATTGTTTGCATATGTTTGCTTGATTAATGATTCTATTTGAGGATAGGAGTATTAAATATGAAGAGTCATTTAGTATTAAATGTTGAATAATTATTTAAGTGATTTGTTACAGTAGAATATGATAAGTTTTTGCATTGGTTTATACTAACCTATCTCACGGGTTCTTGTTGAGTTTGTTGTGAATGAAGCTTTTGATAAAAAGAGAAACCATGATATGAGAGGAATTAAGGAGACACAAACGTTCAAGCTTGGGGATGCCCAAGGCACCCCAAGATAATATTCCAAGAAGTCTCAAGCATCTAAGCTTGGGCATGCCTCGGTAGGCATCCCACCTTTCTTCTTCAACAACTATCGGTTAGTATCGGTTGAGCCTAAGTTTTTGCTTTTTCACATGAGTTGTGCTATCCTTGCAATGTAGTTTTCTTTAGTTTTGCTTGCTGTTTGAATAAATTATCAAGATCTGAAATTATTAAATGGGAGAGTCTTCGTATAGTTGCATAATTATTTAGCTACTCATTGATCTTCACTTATATCGTTTGGAGTAGTTTGTCATTTGCTCTAGTACTTCACTTATATCTTTTAGACCATGTTGGTGGATTTGTTTTATAGAAACTATTGATCTCTCATGCTTAACTTAGATTATTTTGAGATTCTTACATAGCATGGTAATTTGCTTAATATTAATACACTTGGTATTCAAGATATGTGAAACTTTCTTATGAGTGTGTTGAATACTAAGAAAAGTTTGATACTTGATAATTGTTCTGAGATATGGAGGTGATAATATCAAAGTCGTGCTAGTTGAGTAATTGTGAATTTGAGAAATGCTTGTGTTGAAGTTTGCAAGTCCTGTAGCATGCATGTATGGTTAAAGTTGTGTAACAAATTTGAAACATGAAGTGTACCTGGCTTGTGCATCCTTATGAGTGGCGGTCGGGGATGAGCGATGGTCTTTTCCTACCAATCTATCCCCCTAGGAGCATGCGTGTAGTACTTGATTTTTGATGGCTTCTAAATTTTTGCAATAAGTATATGAGTTCTTTTGACTAATATTGAGTCCATGGATTATACACACTCTCACCTTTCCGCCTTTTCTAGCCTCTTCGGTACCGTGCATTGCCCTTTCTCACCTTGAGAGTTGGTGCAAACTTCACCGGTGCATCCAAACTCCGTTATACGATACGCTCTATCACACATAAACCTCCTTATATCTTCCTCAAAACAGCCACCATACCTACCTATCATGGCATTTCCATAGCCATTCTGAGATATATTGCCATGCAACTTCCATCATCATCATCATGACATACATTACTTTTGTCATATTGCCATTGCATGATCATGTAGTTGACATCGTATTTGTGGCAAAGCCACCATGCATTATTTTTCATACATGTCACTCTTGATTCATTGCACCATCCCGGTACACCGCCGGAGGCATTCATATAGAGTCATATCTTGTTCTAAGTTTTGAGTTGTAATCCTTATGTTGTAATCAATAGAAGTGTGATGACCATCATTATTAGAGCATTGCCCAAACAAACAAAAAAGAAAAAAAAGGACAAAAAAAGAGAAAGGCCAAAAAAAAAGAAAAAAAAGTAAATAAAGAAAAAGGGCAATGCTACTATCTCTTTGTCCACACTTGTGCTTCAAAGTAGCACCTTGTTCTTCATATAGTGAGTCTCATATATTGTGCTTCAAAGTAGCACCTTGTTCTTCATGTAGTGAGTCTCATAAGTTGTCTTTTTTATACTAGTGGGAATTTTTCATTATAGAACTTGGCTTGTATATTCCTACGATGGGCTTCCTATAATTCCCTAGGTCTTCATGAGCAAGCGAGTTGGATGCACACCCACTAGTTTTCTTTTGTTGAGCATTCCTAGCTCTAGTGCATCCGTTGCATTTCAATCCCTACTCCTCAAGTTGACATTAATCGATGGGCATCTCCATAGCCCGTTGATTATCCTCGTCAATGTGCGATTTTCTCCTTTTTTTTGTCTTCTCCACACAATCCCCATCATCATATTCTATTCCACCCGTAGTGCTATATCCATGGCTCACGCTCATGTATTGCGTGAAGGTTGAAAAAGTTTGAGATTATTTAAGTATGAAACAATTGCTTAGCCTGTCATCGGGGGTATAAAAGTTGGGAACATCTTTGTGTGACGAAAATGAAGCTTGGGGATGCTTGGTACGTCTCCAACGTATCTATAATTTTTGATTCCTCCATGCTACTTTATCTACTGTTTTGGGCAATATTGGGCTTTATTATCCACTTTTATATTATTTTTGGGACTAACCTATTAACCGGAGGCCCAGCCCAGATTTGCTGTTTTATGCCTATTTCAGTGTTTCGAGGAAAAGGAATATCAGACGGAGTCAAAACGGAACGAAATCAACTGGAGAAGTTATTTTTGGAAGGAAAGCAACCCGGAGAACTTGGAGTGCACGTCAGGGGAGATAC
This sequence comes from Triticum timopheevii, assembly GCA_963921465.1. Lineage (NCBI taxonomy): Eukaryota > Viridiplantae > Streptophyta > Magnoliopsida > Poales > Poaceae > Triticum > Triticum timopheevii. Next base: position 365,037,335 of record OY997262.1, read on the forward strand.
GGGCTGCCCACGAGGGTGGGGGGTATGCTCCCCCCCCCGGGCGCACCCCCTACCTCGTGGGGCCCCCGTAGCTCCACCGACGTACCCCCTGCACCCATATATACCTACGTATCATAAAACTTCCAGAATAGAAGATAGATCGGGAGTTCCGCCGCTGCAAGCCTTTGTAGCCACCAAAAACCAATCGGGACTCTGTTCCGGCACCCTGCCGGAGGGGGATCCCATCACCGGTGGCCATCTTCATCATCCCGGCGCTATCCATGACGAGGAGGGAGTAGTTCACCCTCGGGGCTGAGGGTATGTACCAGTAGCTATGAGTTTGATCTCTCTCTCTCTCTCTCTCTCTCTCTCTCGTGTTCCTCTATGGCACGATCTTGATGTATCCCGTGCTTTGCTATTGTAGTTGGATCTTATGATGTTTCTCCCCCTCTACTCTCTTGTGATGAATTGAGTTTCCCCTTTGAAGTTATCTTATCGGATTGAGTCTTTTATGAGAACAATTGATTTATGTCTTGCCATGATTATCTGTGGTGACAATGCGAAATCATGTGCCACTTGATGTATGTTTTGGTGATCAACTTGCGGGTTTCATGACATTGGGAACCTATGCATAGGGGTTGGCACACGTTCTTGACTCTCCGATAGAAACTTTGGGGCACTCTTAGAAGTACTTTGTGTTGGTTGGATGAATATGAGATTGTGTGATGCATATCGTATAATCATGCCCACGGATACTTGAGGTGACAATGGAGTATCTGGGTGACATTAGGGTTTTGGTTGATTTGTATCTTAAGGTGTTATTCTAGTACGAACTCTTTTATAGATTGATCCGAAAGAATAACTTTGAGGTGGTTTCGTACCCTACCATAATCTCTACGTTTGTTCTCCGCTATTAGTGGCTTCGGAGTGACTCTTTGTTGCATGTTGAGGGCTTGTTATATTATCTATCTATGTTATTATTGTTGAGAGAACTTGCACTAGTGAAAGTATGAACCCTAGGCCTTGTTTCCTATCATTGCAATACCGTTTACGCTCACGTTTATCACTTGTTACCTTGCTGTTTTTATTATTTCAGATTACAAATACCTTTATCTACCATCCATTTTGCACTTGTATCACCATCTCTTCGCCGAACTAGTGCACCTATACAATTTACCATTGTATTGGGTGTGTTGGGGACACAAGAGACTTTTTGTTATTTGGTTGCAGGGTTGTTTGAGAGAGACCATCTTCATCCTACACCTCCCACGGATTGATAAACCTTAGGTCATGCACTTGATGGCAATTTTCTACTGTCCTACAAACCTGTGCACTTGCTGGCCCAACAACGTCTACAAGAAGAAGGTTGCATAGTAGACATCACTTGCGAAGATGCTCGATGTTCCAGGCGGACTGTGTCAGGCCGGGTGACTCGTGTTACCCTATAAGGGCCTTCCCACTTCGGCGTCAACCTGTTGGAATTCTTGGCCAACTGAACGCTCCGAAGAACAAGGTCGCCTTCCTCAAAGCTTGGGGCATTAACCTTGCGGCTATGGTTGCGGTGCAAGGCTTGCTGGTAGCGTGCTGCTCTCACAGCCCCCCGAAGACGATCTTCCTCGAGGAGTGTTGCCTCATCTTGCCGCAATCGCTCTTGCTCAAGCTCATCATAGGCGAGCACTCGAGGTGACCCGTATATGAGTTCCGTAGGGAGAACTGCTTTTGCCCCGTAAACTAGGGCAAAGGGTGTCTGGCCGGCGGCTCGATTTGGCGTCGTTCTGATCGACCAAAGAACCGCCTGCAACTCATCAATCCAACGCCTCCCTCTCTTGTGCAGCCTGTCAAAAGTCTTCGTCCTCAGGCCACGTAACACTTCAACATTTGCCCTCTCCGCTTGGCCGTTGCTCTGTGGGTGTGCCACGGAAGCAAAACATACCTTGCTGCCGAGGTCTTCAATATACTGCATGAAGGTGTGGCTTGTGAACTGCGTGCCGTTGTCGGTGATGATTCTGTTCGGTACACCAAAGCGGAAGACTAGCCCCTTGAATAATTTGACGGCTGACTGTGCGGTCACCTTCCTCACTACTTCCACCTCCGGCCACTTTGTGAACTTGTTGATTGCCACGTACAAGTACTCAAAGCCCCTGATAGCGTGGGGAAAAGGGCCCAGTATGTCAAGGCCCCAGACCGAGAATGGCCAGGAGAGAGGGATTGTCTGCAAGGCTTGAGCTGGCTGATGGAGCTTCCTCGAATGGAACTGGCATGCTTCACACTTGGTTACTAGTGCAGTCGCATCCTAGAGGGCAGTGGGCCAGAAGAAACCTTGCCAGAAAGCCTTACCGACAAGGGCCCTTGACCCTATGTGGGAGCCACATATGCCTCAATGTATCTCCACCAACAGCTCCAGTCCTTCCTCCCGGGAGATGCACTTCAATTTCACTCCATTCGGTCTTTTTCTGTACAGAACATTGTCAACAAACTAGTACAGAGTAGACCGGCAGGCTACTTTCTCTGCTTCTTCTTTCTCCTCAGGAAGCTCCCCTATTTGGAGGAACCGCACGGTATGATGCGCCCATGCCGGAGCCTGCGGCTCGACGGCAAGGACCAAAGGCATTTCTTCCACCGCGGGAATGGTTGCCTCCATGGCAAGGGCTTGGGGCTCCATCAGAGTCGGTTGTCCGACGGCAGGCTCGGCATCCACGGTGACTCCTTCACCGGCGGCTCCAGGGAGCTCGATAGGGAAGTACTGTCCGGGGCTGGACTTCCTTCGCTTATTCTGCTCTGCTGATGGCTCAACAGACGGTTGAGTTAATCAAAGCACAAAGGTACCTGGTTCCACAGGTAGCTTGAGGGCAGCGTGCTTTGACAGGTAGTCAGCGATGTCATTCTCCACTCAGGGGACATGCTCTGCCTGTATACCATTGGAGCGCTCCTCCAGTTTCCTCACTTCCTCCATGTAGGCTTCCATCAGCGGGCTCTGATAATCCTTGTTGATCTGCCTGACGACAAGCTGCGAATCAGCCCTGATGATGAGCTTCTTGACTCCGAGGTCTGCCGCGATCCTGAGATCGGCAAGCAATCCATCGTACTCAGCGGTGTTGTTCGTCGACATATCCCTGGGAAAGTGCATTTGGATCACGTACTTGAGGTGCTCTCCTGGGTGCGACAAGCAGCACACCAGCACCAACGCCTTGTAGCGAGAAAGCTCCATCAAAGTACATGATCCAATTGCGACTCGTTTGCTTGCCGGGGAGAATGGTCTCCTGGACCTCTTCGTCGGGTGTTGAGGTCCATTCAGCAACGAACTCCACCAAGACTCTGCTATGAATCATCGAGGTGCTGTCGAACTTCAAACCAAATCTTGACAGCTCCAGGGCCGATTCCACAATCCTCCCCGTTGCATCCGGGTTATGTTGTATCCGTTGCAATGGGAGGCGGGTGACAACAGTGATTTCGTGTGCTTGGAAGTAATGATGCAGCTTCCTCGAGGCCATAAGGAGGCCGAAGAGCAATTTCTGCACACCAGAGTACCTCGACCTAGCTCCCTGCAAGAGGGAGCTGATGAAGTAAATTGGGTTCTGCACTAGTTTGTTCTTCTGCACCACTTCACCTAGTCGCGCGGGCCCTGTTGCACTAGTGTCAACCCTTGCCGGGGGCTCAGTCTTGCCGTGACCAAGTCCTGCCGGGGAAGGTTCTGGCTCGCCATTCGTCGATTCTGCCGTTGCTGCTTCCTCTTCGCCGACCTCCCTCTGCACCACCAGTGCATCGCTAACCACTTGATTCGTTGCCGCTAGGTACACCAGCAATGGTACTTGTGGTTTAGGCGCAACCAGCACTGGGGTAGAGGAGAGGTATTTCTTCAAATCCTGCAGCGCTGCTTCAGCCTCTGGGGTCCACTCCATTGGGCCCACCTTCTTCAAGATCTTCAAAAAGGGAAGGGCACGCTCAGCAGACTTGGAGATGAATCTGCTGATGGCGGTAATGCAGCCAGTGAGCCGACGCATGTCCTTGATTCTCTTAGGTGCCTCAATCTGCTTGATGGCCTTGATCTTGTCTGGGTTTGCCTCAATCCCACACTGCGACACAAAGAACCCGATGAGCTTACCGGACGGGACACCGAAGACACACTTCTCAGGGTTCAGCTTGAGGTTGATCTTGTGCAGGTTTGCAAACGTTTCCTCCAGATCTTTCACAAGTGTTTCTTTGTCCTTGGTTTTGACCACTATGTCATCCATATAAGCTTCCATATTTCTATGTAGTTGTGGCTCATAACCAATTTGGACTGCCCTTGCAAAAGTCGAGCCAGCACTCTTCAACCCTAAAGGCATCCGTGAAAAGCAATATGTACCACATGGGGTGATGAATGCTGTCTTCTCCTCATCTTCCCTTGTCATGAAGATCTGGTGGTACCCTGAGTAGGCGTCAAGGAATGATAGCAGGTCACACCCGGCCGTGGAGTCAACAATCTGGTCGATGAACGATAATGGGAAAGGATCTTTTGGACAAGCTTTATTGATATCTGTGTAATGAATACACAGCCTCCACTTCCCGTTTGCCTTGCGCACCACTACCGGATTGGCCAGCCACGTCGGATGGATCACCCCTCTTACCAAGCCAGCCGCCTCTAGCTTCCTGATCTCTTCCGTGATGAACTCCTGCCTCTCTAGAGCTTGCTTCCTGACCTTCTGCTTGACGGGCCATGCATGAGGACAGACAGCAAGATGGTGCTCAATCACTTCCCTGGGAACGCTAGGGATGTCGGATGCTTGCCATGCAAACACATCAATATTCGCCAGCAGGAAAGTCACGAACTCACTTTCACATTTGCCATCGAGGGTGGAGCTTATGGTGAAAGCTCTTCCCGTGTCACCCTCCTTGACAGACACCGTCTTGGTCTCTGGTGGTGCAGCTCTAGATTTCTTGCTCTTGCCGGTGGAGCTCTCTGGCACGTCCTCAATGGGAGCGCAACACCCCGAAGATGTGCGCTTGCCGGAGTGGGTGCGAGGAGTCCCGCTGGTCTTCTTTCCTCTTGGGGCTTCTACGGTAAGAGCGAGTGCCTTGGCAGCAGCTGCTGCAACCGCTTCCCAGTAGAGTTGGTCAGCGCAAATCAACACATCTTTCTTGTCGGAGGGGATGGTGATAATGTTCATCAGCCCGGGCATCTTCAGCGTGTTGTAAGCGTAGTGAGAAGCCGCCATGAACTTGGCCAGCGCCGGGTGGCCGAGGATCCCATTGTAAGGCAAGGGGATCTCGGCTACATCAAAGACAATCCTCTCCGTCCTGTAATTCAACTTGCCTCCAAACATCACGGGAAGCGTGACCTTTCCTTTCGGCTGGCTCCTCCCCAGGTTGACCCCTTGAAACGTGCCTGTCTCCTCGAGGCGAGATCAAGTTCAGACCGACCCCGCCGTCAACTAGCATCTTTGTCCCCTTGAGGTTGCGGATCGTTGGTGAAACCAACAACGACAAGCACCTGACCACAGTAGTGCGGTCAGGGTGGTCCTCGATGTCGAAGAATATAGGCGTGCTGGACCACTTCAGCGGCTTCCGTGCGTCGAGTGATGGCTCCACCACTATGATCTCACGCGCCCACTTCTTGAGCTGGTGGTGGGATGCATGCAGCAAAGCGCCACCATCAACGCACATGGCCTCTGTAGCTTTCTGGAACTCGTGGTCGCCGGACTCATCGTCCTGGTCATGATCATCATCTTCCTACTTCTTGTCGCGGCCCCGGGCGGGCCTCTCTTGCTGATTATCCTTGCCGCGGCGGCCTCCTTGGCCGCCACGCTTCTTGCCGGATCCTTTGGCACCGTCTTGGCCTTTCTCCTTGTCCTGCCGCTCGTATTCGGCTTTCTGCTTCTCAGCGAGCAGCTCAACTTTTCGGTAGTTCTGGAGGTCGTGGCCTTTGGTGCAGTGGATCTTGCAATTCTGCTTGCTGGAGCCCCCCGGCTTGTGGGCGGCCACCAAGGCCCGGCAAGCCGCACACTCGGCAACCTCCTTGCCGGGGTCGCTTGCCTTGGCCTTTTGGGCAATGCCGGTGTCGTCGGATTCTTCAACGGCAAGCACAGTCTTGCCCTTGCGCTTCCTGTTATGGCGCCGGCCCTTCTTTGCCAGGGCGGCGGTGTCATCTGGGGAGTTGGTTTCCGCGCTGGCGTCCTCACCGGGGTACTTCCTCCCCTCTTCATCTCGAGCGCACCGATCGGCCAGAACATAAAACTCGCCCACATCCTTGACCTTGTTCATCGCCAGCTCCTCACGCATCTTGCGGTTGCGCACATTCTGATGGAATGCACAAATCACGGAGGCAGGATTAACGTCTGGGATGTTATACTGCACTCAGCTGAACTTTTGGATATACTTGCACAAGTTTTCTCCTTCCCTCTGGGGGATAATGTGAAAATCGCTCGCCTGGCCATGAGCTTGTTGGCCTCCAGTAAAGGCGCCAACAAACTCATGGCACAGATCCGACTAAGAAGAAATGGAGTATACCGGCAAGTGCATCAACCAAGACATAACATTGGGCTTGAGTGCCAACGGGAAGTAATTGGCAAGCACCTTATTGTCGTGGCCCCCAGTAGCTTGCATCGCAATGTTGTAGATTGTGAGGAACTCCGACGGGTGAGTCTTTCCATTGTACTTCTCGCCAACATCGGGCTTGAGCATGCGGTGGGAGGGCCACTGGAACTGCCATAGCTTATGGGTGAAGGTCGGACAACCGACCTCGTAGGGTAGGCCACCGTAGCCTCCCGTTGCTGGGTGGTCCACAATGGGCCCTGCATGCTTGTCCGACTGGTGGCACGCATCACGCCGACGCTCGATGGTGGTACGAGCGTCTTCAAGGGCTCGCTCCCGAAGAACTTGACGTTGGTCGCGGTGGATCCGTGGATCGGACGATGCTATGGAGATATCATCATGAGCATCATCGTGACGGATCGACACCAGCGGTGGCTGGTGTGGAGGAGGAGAGTGCATCGTGGCTGCATCGCCCCCAGCCCGTCCAACGCTGGAATGCGGTCGCTCGACAGAGCGACGGCCTACAAGCCCTATTGGTCACAGCTCATCTTTGTTGGCGATACCGACGAGGCTCTGGATGGTGGCTCTCCATTCAACGAGCTTCTGCTGGTGTGGGCGGCGGCGAAAGCTGCATGGACCGTGACGCGCTTCGACTTCTAACTATGTTAGAAGGATCCCTATCACGGCCCTGCGGTTGTCCGCCATTTTTGCCAGCACCTCAGTGTGCATGCTTTCCCTCCTCGTCACATGAAGGACGCGTGGGACTCTTCCCGGGGCGGCGCCCAGGGTCACCAGCGGGGCGGCGCTGCTCATCGCGCACAACTTGAGAAGAGTGCGCCATGGGCGCCGGTATTGGTGTCTTGGAGGCTGCCGCACCACCGTCTGGCGGCACGACGACGCCCTTGGAGGGCCCCGTGCCACCTACAGGGGGCCCAACTCCGTCTCTGGAGTTTGCGGCGTGTGGCTCGTCACCCGGCGTATGGATGACGCCGCTCACCAGGCCCAGACTACCAGGGTGATGCAGATGTTCGCGGGTCGTGCCACGGGTTCTTTCCGTGACTGACCCGCTACTGGTCCGCACCGGTACAGGTAGTCCGGTCCCGGATGAATCGACCGTCGTGGTCGTCTTCCTCTTGGAAGCCATGGTGACAAGAACCGTGCTACTAGATGCTAACCCATATTCTCACTACTGCGCCCCCTACCTGGCGCGCCAAAGATGTTGGTGGGAAACGACACCTATGGGATCACAAGAATCCTTATTATAGTTGCGGGGCGCGGGGTCACGAGAAGAGCAGGATCAGTAGTCAGCACAAATACACGGGTCGTTTACCCAGGTTCGGGCCGCCAGGATGCGTAATACCCTAGTCCGGCTTTGATGTGTATATCTATGTAATTGGAGTTCTTGAGCTATCTACACTAAGCATAACTTGTCCCAGGGTCCGAATCCTTCTCCTGGTGCCTTGGGCCTCCTTTTGTAGGCAAGGGGATCGCCATAGTGGCACACAGGAGGTGGCGTCGGGGTACTGTGATTAAGCCTATCGCTTGCCATTGGGGGACAAGACGCATTTAATGCGCCTCTGACGTGTCCCCTTCACTTTACCGCTGCTTTGCCCCGCCTTGAGATGCGCCTGGGTAGGGCTAGAATTCGAGCCGAGTCGAGCCAGCTCGGCTCGACTCGCTAGAGCTTGTTTCGTTAACGAGCTAGCTCGACTCGACTCGTTAATATAACGAGCTCAAACCCAAGATTGGCTCGACTCGTATAACTCACGAGCTGGCTCGTTTAGCTTGTCAAGCTCGTTTAAGATATAAACATAAAGCCCTCAAATATGATAAAAATGATTATGTACATATTAAACATATATATCACTATACAATTGTAATTTTCTTGTAACGCGTGAGTCTCCTAGGAGGCTAGGCCTTCAACTGCTCGGCCTTGGGTTGTGCAACTCGGACGTAGGCTGTTTATTGGCTGATCTTTCTTTGTATTGGGAGTGGCTGATCTATTGTATCGAGCCTAACGAGTTACGCGAGTACTCGTGAGATTGGCTCATTTAACTTGGTCTATAAACGATCTTAAACTAAAGCTCGGCTCGACTTGTTATTCTTCGAGTTCGAGTCGATTCGAGCCAAGTCATGAGCTACTTGTTTAGCTCGCGAGCTTCGAGCTTTTTTTCCAGCCCTATGCCTGGGCCAGCAAGGCGGTCAGCGCCATGTAGGCTGGCAGGATGCTGAGGTGACGCGGTGGTAGGGGCCTTCACGAAGACTTGCATGCAACCACGTAGGCATGTGCTGAGTTGGCCTGGAAGCCTCATGTCGACATGCAGGCGCCTGCCCACCTAGTGGGCTGGCAGCTGCATGGGAGCGGTGGTGGAAGCTTGGCGCGCATGGGCCTGGCTGCGGCCCCACGGATGTCCTCGGCAAGGGCCTTGCCGGGGCCCCAACAAGGATCTTGCCATGGCGTTGCAGTCGTCCCCGGCAAGGACCTTGTTGGGGGTCTTGTGGGTCTCCTTGGCAAGGATCTCGCCGAGGTTCGTCGTCTTCTAACCCTCTTCTGATTTGGAGTGTTTCTTATCTTCACAAAGATCTGCATGCCACCATGGAGGCGCCCCCCGAGCCTAGGTCCCAACGTAGTTGGCGGTGTCGTAAAAAACCGGGGCTCAAGGGTGGCACGCTCCGCTGGCGTCGGGTAAGTCGCCCCGGCAAGGTCCTTGCTGGGGCCACGGAGGCCGGCCCGGCAAGGGTCTTGCCGGGGGAAACCGCCTCGCCCTCTTGCTCTTTATGCCTCTGTCTTGGTGTTGCTTTGGCCATCTTGCGGCTTTGATTCCCTTTCCCTGCTCTGCTTAAGCGTGGCCACAGGTGCGGCTGTAACTACCCATGCACAAGTAAGGGGTACAAAGGAGCGCCCCTACTTTAGTACACAGACAATAGTGCAACATATTTGTGGCACTGCCGTTTGGGTCATATTGGTGTAAAGTGCATGAAGAAACTCCATGTTGATGGGCTTTTGAAATCACTTGATTATGAATCATTTCGATACTCGCAAGCCGTGCCTTATTGGCAAGATGACTAAAACTCCGTTCTCCGGAACAATGGAACGAGCTAATAACTTATTGGAAATAATACATACCGATGTATGAGGTCCGATGAGTGTTGATGCTCGTGGCGGGTATCGTTATTTTCTGACCTTCAGAGATGATTTGAGAAGATATGGGTATATCTGCTTGATCAAACACAAGTCTGAAATATTTCAAAAGTTTTCAAAAAAAAATTCAGAGTGAAGTGGAGAATCATCGTAACAAGAAAATAAAGTTTCCACGAGCTAATCGCAGAGACGAATATTTGAGTTACGAGTTTGTCCTTCATTTAAAACAATGTGGAATAGTTTCATAGCTCGCGCCACCTGGAACACCATAGCGTAATGGTGTGTCCGAACGTCGTAACCACACTTTATTGGATATGGTGCGATCCATGATGTCTCTTACCGATTTACCACTTTCGTTTTGGGATTATGCATTAGAGACAACTTCATTCACGTTAAACAGGGCACCGTCAAAATCCATTGAGACGACACCGTATGAACTATGGTTTGGTAGCAAGCCTAAGATGTCGTTTCTTAAAGTTTGGGACTGTGATGCTTATGTGAATAAGTTTCAACCTGATAAGCTCAAGCCCAAATCGGAGAAATGTGTCTTCATAGGATACCCAAAAGAAATTGTTGGGTACACCTTCTACCGAAAGCAAGATATTCGTTGCTAAGAATTGATCCTTTCTAGAGAAGGAGTTTCTCTCGAAAGAAGTGAGTGGGAGGAAAGTAGAACTTGATGAGGTAATTGTACCTTCTCCTGAATTGGAAAGTAGTTCATCATAGAAATCCGTTCCATTGATTCCTACACTAATTAGTGAAGAAGCTAATGATGGTGATCATGAAACTTCAGATCAAGTTACTATCGAACCTCGTAGGTCAAGTAGAGTGAGATCCGCACCAGAGTGGTATGGTAATCCTGTTCTAGAAGTCATGTTACTAGACCATGGTGAACCTACAAACTATGAGGAAGCGATGATGAGCCTAGATTCCGCGAAATGGCTAGAGGCCATGAAATCTGAGATGGGATCCATGTATGAGAACAAAGTGTGGACTTTGGTGGACTTGCCCGATGATAGGCAAGCCATAGAAAATAAATGGATCTTCAAGAGGAAGACAGACGCTGATAGTAGTTTTATTATCTACAAAGCTCGACTTGTCGCAAAAGGTTTTTCGACAAGTTCAAGGTGTTGATTACAATGAGATTTTCTCAATTGTAGTGATGCTTAAATCCGTCCGAATCATGTTAGCACTTGCCATATTTTACGAAATTTGGCAAATGGATGTCAAAACTGCATTCCTTAAATGGATATTTCCTAAAGAAGAGTTATATATGATGCAATCAGAAGGTTTTGTCAATCCTAAAGGTACTAACAAGGTATGCAAGCTCCAAAGATCCATCTATGGACTAGTGAAGCATCTCGGAGTTGGAATATACGCTTTGATGAGTTGATCAAAGCATATAGTTTTATACAGACTTGCGATGAAACCTGTTGAAAGTGCGTTATATCGATTAGAGGGGGGTGAATAGGTGATTTTTATAAATTCGTCAGTGAGGAATTTCTAGGTGAAGAAATTCCTAAGCAACGACACACTAGCAGCAGAATAAGTACTCAGGTATAAGCATAATAGAGCAACATCATAGTCATCATGATGAAATGAAAACAAGCACAGAGTACAGATAGCGTGATAACAGGATAAGCCGGCTGAAGACTATGTGGCTGAAGAAATTGGATTGAGGAAATATAGAAAGTCTTTAGTCAAAGTCTTCAAATAGTAATGATCAGGTTCATCAACACATGAATGAGGAAATGAAAGGGTTGAGGAAATAGAACCGGTTGGCTTGGTGAAGGCCATGATTTGGTAGACCAGTTCCAACTGCTGTGACAGTTGTACGTCTGGTTGGAGTGGTTGAGTATTTAAACTCGAGGACACACAGTCCCGGACACACAGTCCTCACCGTATTATCCATGAGCTAAAGTCACATAGACCTCGCCCAACACTCGTGGTAAGTCTTCACAGGTGACTTCCAAACCTTCACAGACTTGGTCACTTAGTGATCCACAATTCCTCTTGGATACTCGTGGAGCAGCTAACTAGCTAGTGGTTGTAGGGGCGGCTATTTATAGCCTAGGGAGCAACCCAACATGATAAGACATAAATTCCCTTCAATGATATGACCGTTAGGTGGGAAGATATTTTTGGACAGCTGGCACGTCGCACAACAACGGTCGGATATTTGAGGTTCAAATTCCTCAGGGCTATCATGTTCCTCACTGTGTAGGCAATCCGCACTGGCGAATTCCTAACTCCTCAGTCAGGACAAATTCCTCAGTGATTAGAAGATCTTCATCTCTGTCACTGAAGAAATTGACTGAACTGATATGAGATTTCCAATGGCTTCACCCGAAAGGATTGGGTAGGTGTAGGATTTTGAGATGAGCATCACATGAAAATCAGTTTCCTTAGTATTACCTCGACCCCCTTTAACAGTACGGTGTTTCCTATGACTCAAGAAGGAGAAAATGAAACTATGAGAACAAAAGTCTTCACGCTTCATAATCCTCGCACGAATATCCAAGTCTTCAAGGTCACACAAATTTCTTCACTTCCAAAATCTTCAGGAGACCCAAAGTCTTCGGCTGAAGACATACATTTTTAGGGGTCGACTTTCATCGTAAATATCAAACTCCTCATCGACTTATAGAGCCTATGTACACTTACAAACATATTAGTCCCTTAACCTATAAGTCTTCAATACACCAAAATCACTAAGGGGCACTAGATGCACTTACAATCCCCCCTTTTTTGTGATTGATGACAAATAGGTTAAGTTTCCAACGGGGATAAACATCTCAATTGAAAGTGCTCAATATTGTGGAATTTGATTGAAAGATATAGAAGAACTCCCCCTGAAGATGTGCATATGTGAGGAATCTGCTTTCAAAAAGCAATGCACATTTAGAGTTATATCAAGGAGAGCCCCCCCTATATCTTGTAATTCATACGCGCATTTAACATATCGAATGACGAATTTGAAATGCGTGATGAAATATGGTGACTGATGTAATTTAGCATGCATGCATTAACATATATGAGGAAATAGCATGTAAAAAATAGAGAAAAAGTATCAGGCCACCATCGGACTTCATTTTACAACTCGATCCAACAAATACTTCAGAAGAGCGAGAGTTGTAACTTAGCAAAAAAACGCCCATATATAGACCCGCTTGAAGACTAACTCAAATTTCTCCCCCTTTGTCATCAAATGACCAAAAGGGACAAAAAGTGAGGACTAACACCCCTGAATAATAACATCATGATGTCTATGGAGGAGAGCCAGCGTTGTTGGGCTCGTCCAGTGTAGTAGGGCCTGCTACAATGTCGTCCAAATCTTCAGCTTCGTCCGTCTCATAAGATGAAGAATATGAACTGACGACCAGCGGAGGAACTTTAACCTTCTTGAATTTCTTCCAAGGTGGCTGAGACCAGTCAAAGTCCTGTTGGAAGTCCATCTTCTTGAGTTCATTATTGGTGTAGACTTGTGAAAGAATAGCCCAGGTGCGGTCGAAGACTTGATGCATATAATAGTGATTCTTCTTCATAGTATTTTGAGTGACTGTCATGCTGTGAAGAATAGCACCAAACTGACGCTTGACCCACTTGTGATTTCTGTCCACCTTCTGATGAAGACTTAGAAGCAGCTCACGATCGTGTCGGATTTCGGGTTCTGGCAGACCCTTGAGGTTCGAACTCTGGGGTGCACACGAAGATCTTTCCCCTACCAACTCACGTCTCGAAGCCTCGCAAGGAATCTAGGATAGAAAGAAGAACACACAAGGGACACAAGGTTTATACTGGTTCGCGCCACCATTGTGGTGTAATACCCTACTCCAGTGTGTGGTGTGGTGGATTGCCTCAGGGGCTGATGATGAACAATACAAAGGGAGAACAGCCTCGCGAGGGGCTGTTCATGAGCTGGTGCGATGAACTCTTGGGTGAGTTCAGTCGCCACTCTCTCTCTAGTCTACCCGAAATCTAGATCCGATCCCCTTATTCTGTGGTGGCTAGCCCTATTTATAGAGGGAGGCCCCGGGCCTCTTCCCAAATAATGAGCGGGAAGGGCGCCAACAATTGGTCATTTTGAAGGGGAACATCTAGTACACTTATCCTGACTAAAGTTGGTCTTCGACTGCCAAAGACTCTGATGGTGACGCCGTCCTAGGCTCCACGGTGACCTCCATCCTGCCGTCCCACTGGTCTTGGTCTTGTTGCACCGAAGCGGTAACCTTTGCCTGATGCCTTGGCCTATGCTTGCCTCCTTTGCACCGAAGGGGAAACAAGGACACTGCACAGGCCCGCGCCAGCCTGGCGCCCGCCTGGCGCTTGCCTGGTCTCGATCGTCATGGTTTGCGTCACGGGCATCTCGCGAGGTACCCTACCTTGATCTATCCGCCTCCTCACGAGCCCGCCTGTTGAGGCTGCTCCTGAGGAAGCTTCCTGTCGTCCACCCCGCGAGGCTTGGCCCCTGGCGAGGGTCTTGAGATTGAGCTAATGAAGTTGGGCTGCACTGGGCCTCCGCTTGAGCCACGCCGCAGGCCGCAGGCAGGCAAGTCTGGGGACCCCCGTTCCCAGAACGCCGACAGTAGCCCCCGGGCCCAAGGCGCGCCCGGACTTGGCTTAGTAGAGAAGCGAAGGGCAAGGGCGAAGCGCCGCGGGCCCTAATAGCCTGCGGCCTTGGGCGCAGCATGGTGATTGATTGGACGTGGGCGTCTCCGCTTCCCCATGATGCCTCATTACACGCCCGGCCAGACGGACCCGTGGTTGCACATAGTTGTTCCCCTTTCGCCGCTCGCGTGCTTCCTGCCCTTCCTTCTTCCTCGGTCTCCAACCTCCGCCTCCAATCCAGCTTGAACTCTCCCCCCTTTCCATCACCATGGCGCCATCGAAGAAGGAAAGGGGGAAGAAGCCCACGCCTTCGCCCCGCTCGTCTCCGGCGGTGGCCCCCACCGTTGATCGGTCAATCATACTCAACCCCGAAGCCTTGGGCAAGGTCCGTTCTGCTCTTGCCTCCATCTTCAACAACTGCGGCAGGACCACGGTCTGGCCTGCGTCCCATGCCTACTTTGATAGGGTTGTCACGGAGGTCCGGTTCTTCGCCGATGCCCTATGGGAGGGTCTGGTTCCCCCCTTTTCCGCTTTCTTTAATGCGGTGCTCTCCCATTATTAGATCCAAATGATGCACTTGGGGCCTGAGTCCATTACCCTCCTGGCTGTTTTTGCCTTTGTTTGCGAGGCAATGGTGGGCATTCCTCCTTCCGTTGCCCTCCTGCACCACTTCTTCTCTTTGCGCCTGAGCGACCCCACTCAATGCTCGGGGTATGTGAGCTTCCTTGCCGTGCCAGAGACGGCTGCTTCGGGGATCAATTTCGGCCTTTCTCCTCCTGAGGCCAGGTTCAGAGAGCGGTGGCTATATGTGGATGTCGGTGTGCCCAGCCCCCTGCTCTCGCACCCGACCTCGCCCGCTGTTCCCAACTTAGGCTGGGATCATGAGACGCTCGTGAGCCCCTGTCTTGCCTTCGTCTAGCGCCGCTTCCAGAGTTTGAGGGCGCTCGACGTGACGGTGCCCAAGGTGGTGAAGGAGTTCCTCCAACATCGCATTGCTCCTCTCCAGCGGCACCCCCGTCGGATGCGAGCCTTTGCGGGGCACAAAGACCGCATGCGGCTCCAAGAGGAGGATCTGGCGCCTAAAGTGCTGAGGACGGTGCTCAGGGTCCTGACTGGCGATCCTTCCCTAGGCAGCCTTCGACACGATGCTGCCCTCTTCTATCTTTGCTCGGGCAGGGCCGATTTTGTGAGGCAGATGCCCGGCTTTGACGAGTGGGGGCTGCATCCGGTTGGCCTCATGGGACCCCGCGAGAACCCAGTTGTTGTGGTTGCTCTTCCGGTCGCCCACGGCGATCCTGCCTCAGGCGATGGAGCGGGGAGACGAGAACCGCCAGGAGCTGAGGGGGCCGATGTCGAGATGCTGACGCCGCACGGAGCCCCGAAGGTGGCATCCCCCGAAGCCCGTCATGGAGCATTGGCAGGCGTGGATTTGCGGCCTACGGCTCCTGAGGCTGGAGCTTCTGGAGCCTCGGCCGTCCCTCGTGAGGCGGCGCCTGGCGGCATCCCCCAAGCCGGTTCCCTCGGCACTGATCACCTTGACGTCTCCTCCATGCCACCGGCCGACCCTTGCACCGAGCGCGTAGTCCGGTTCCGCATAGACTTCGAGGCCCTCCACAAGAGGAAGGAGGCCTTGGGTCGCGATGATCACCCTTGCCGCCTGTTGAAGCGCAGGAAGTACTTTGCCATGGACGAGTAAGTCCTCTTCTCTCTCGGCTCCTTTACCTCACTGTTATTGCAGCTGATCGCGGCCTTTCAGGGCCCTTCCTGCCGAATTCGCGGAGACGGCCAGACACCCCCCAAGCTTTGTCTTCACCGCTGACTCTGGGCGCGCCGAGCTCGAGCAGCGCCCCCGCCGCTGGGCCGGTCGGAGAAGTGGTCCGTCCCGCTGGGCACTTCGAGCCTGCGTGCCTGCTATCCTCCCTTCACGAGCTCTCCTAGGGCACAGCTATCTTGCCCCGTGGTCCTTCCCTGTTCGTGGATGGTGACTGGCTGAAGTCAGTCTTGAGTTCCTCCTCTGGGGACGGCCGACACCAGGGCGGATTCCTGGCGAGGCCCGTCCGGTGATTGCTGGGGCGCAAGCCCCCAGCCCCACACCGGGAGGGGGCATGCCGCCTCAGGGCCCTCCGCATATACCAGTGGCAGAGGGTGACGCGGAAGACGTGCTCAGGCATGCTCAGGAGCGCCGCGCCCTTTGTCAAGAGTTCCTCCAGGGGGCGGCGGATGCAGTGAGCCGGATCGCGCAGAGCTTGCTGGCGAGGATGGGCGCCTTGAGGCCGAAGGCCTGCACCTCGCTGAGGTGAGGAGAAAGCTAAAGGTAGCCATCGCCCTTGCACGTCACCAGCGTGACCTTGATAACGCGAAGGCTGAAGCGTCACTGGCGGCCTCGCGGGAGGCCTGCTCCCAAGCCGTCGAGGAGGCCCAGGAAGCAGACCGACGGCGCAAGGATGCGGAGGAGCGCGCGTGGGGGCTCCAAGCCTAGAGCAACTCCCTAGAGCGGCAAGTGGAACTGCGCTAGGCGGCCCTTGTGTCGCTGAAGGGGGTTTCCGTCGACCAGGCAAAGCTCCTGAAGTGCGAGGAGGAGCTGACGCTGGAGGCTGCCGAGCGCAACCTTGACCTTGAACGGTTGGAGACAAGGGAGCGCCTGGTGACTCAGGCGAAGGATGATGTCGCCGCGCGGGAAGCCCGAGTCCAAGAAGAGATCGATCGCCGCGTGGCGGGAGCTTGCTCGGATCTTGAGCGTGAATACGAAGTGAGGTTGGAGCTGATCAGGACTGAAGCTGAGGGTAGGACCGCGGCCCTCAGGGCCAAGCTGGCTGAAGTGACGCGGAGTGCGGACTCCTCCGCAGCCGCCCTAGGCACAGCACAGGCGGAGCTGGCCTCTTCCTGCACCGAGCTGCTTCTTCTCCAATAGAGGGTTGATGACGCCGAGGCCGTCGCGTGGCGGAATGAGGACGAGATTCGTCAGCGGCAGACTCTGGAGCATGAGCATGCCCCCATGCTCCTGACGCTCAGGGAAAGGGCCAATGCAGCCCTGAGCAACATTTGCGAGGCGGCTGTTGCTGAGCCTCGCATGATCAACTACGCTGGCAACCTCAAGTTCTTCACGGATGTGGTGACACAGCTGGAGACCCGCTGATACGTCTCCAACGTATCTATAATTTTTGATTGCTCCATGCTACTTTATCTACTATTTTAGGCAATATTGGGCTTTATTATCCACTTTTATATTATTTTTGAGACTAACCTATTAACCGGAGGCCCAGCCCAGATTTGCTGTTTTATGCCTATTTCAGTGTTTCGAGGAAAAGGAATATCAGACGGAGTCAAAACGGAACGAAATCAACTAGAGGAGTTAATTTTGGAAGGAAACCAACAGGATGGGCTTGGAGTGCACATCAGGGGAGTCCCGGGCTGCCCACGAGGGTGGGGTCGCGCCCCCCTGGGTGTGCCCCCTACCTCGTGAGCAACCCGGAGGTCCACCGACGTAACCCCTGCACCCATATATACCCATGTACACTAAAACTTCCAGAACAGAAGATAGATCGGGAGTTCCGCCGCCGCAAGCCTCTATAGCCACCAAAAACCAATCGGGACCCTGTTCCGGCACCCTGTCGGAGGGGGATCCCATCACCGGAGGCCATCTTCATCATCCCGGCGCTATCCATGACGAGGAGGGGGTAGTTTACCCTCGGGGCTGAGGGTATGTACCAGTAGCTATGTGTTTGATCTCTCTCTCTCTCTCTCTCTCGTGTTCTCTCTCATGTTCCATCTATGGCACGATCTTGATGTATCCCGAGCTTTGCTATTGTAGTTGGATCTTATGATGTTTCTCCCCCTCTACTCTCTTGTGATTGAGTCTTTTAGGAACACTTGAAGTTATCTTATTGGATTGAGTCTTTTAGGAACACTTGATGTATGTCTTGCGTGGGATAACCGTGGTGACAATGGTTTATTCTATTGATCCACTAGATGTATGTTTTGGTGATCAACTTGCGGGTTTCGTGACACTTGGGAACCTATGCATAGGGGTTGGCACACGTTCTTGACTCTCCGGTAGAAACTTTGGGGCACTCTTTGAAGTACTTTTATGTTGGTTGGATGAATCTGAGATTGTGTGATGCATATCGTATAATCATGCCCACGGATACTTGAGGTGACAATGGAGTATCTAGGTGACATTAGGGTTTTGGTTTATTTGTGTCTTAAGGTGTTATTCTAGTATGAACTCTTTTATAGATTGATCCGAAAGAATAACTTTGAGGTGGTTTGGTACCCTACCATAATCTCTACGTTTGTTCTCCACTATTAGTGGCTTTCGAGTGACTCTTTGTTGCATGTTGAGGGCTTGTCATATGTTCTATCTATGTTATTATTGTTGCACTAGTGAAAGTATGAACCCTAGGCCTTGTTTCCTAGCATTGCAATACCTTTTACGCTCACTTTTACCGCTTGTTACCTTGCTGTTTTTATTATTTCAGATTACAAAAACCTACATCTACTATCTATTTTGCACTTGTATCACCATCTCTTTGCCGAACTAGTGCACCTATACAATTTGCCATTGTATTGGGTGTGTTGGGGACACAAGAGACTTTTTGCTATTTGATTGCAGGGTTGCTTGAGAGAGACCATCTTCATCCTACGCCTCCTACGGATTGATAAACCTTAGGTCATCCACTTGAGGAAAATTTGCTACTGTCCTACAAACCTATGCATTTGCAGGCCCAACAACGCCTACAAGAAGAAGGTTGTGTGTGTTCACACACGAACATGTCACCGTGTACCCTCGACGCCGGGGGTGATGCACCGCAGCTCACGTCGAAGGAGAACCGCCGGAAGCGCGGTACGCAAGACAATCCGGCGGGCGCTTTTGTAGACCCGAAACCCCACACGCCTAGGAGGGACCGCGTCAGGGCACGCGGCGGCTATGGGCTGCCCTAGGTCGACCTGATCGCCCCTAGGGCCTCGAGGTTTGCCGCCCTGCAATGAAGAAGAACGAACGAAGAACGAGGAAGAAGAAGAACAAGGGAGAAGGAAAAGTAAAGGTAAAAAGTGTAGATAGATTTGTTCGATTGTGTGTTGTTCAATCGGCCATCACCCCTTCGGTATATAAGAGGCGGCTGGACTTCCCGTGTAAGGAAAAGGCTTAGATTCACGTCCAAAACCCTAGTCAAATTCGGATTGGTTTTGTCCGAACTTTCCAAAATTGTTTGGTTTAAACTGGCTGCACCTTGCGGGTCCTTTTTGTGGTGGTAAACGATCTTGGATGGAAACGAGCCCAAAAGCAATCTTGACCGTTTCGACGAGGTGAACAACTTTTATGTTGAACGTTTTTTGATCAGAGGACATCTAGATGGTCAAATCGGTCGCGCAAAACAGGCTATCCCTCGCGCTACCCATCAGACAGGGTGTCTGGTGGGGCGCGCCAGTTTTTGCCTCGTGACAGGGCTGTATTCCGATGGCTCTAACTTTTGCATACGAATTCGGATTGGAACGATTTTTATATCAAAACCAATCGCTTCGACGAGACGAAGACAATCCGTGTAGATAATATTTCCATTTGAGGTCGTCTTGGGGGCTTAATCAGCCAAACTGTACTCTGAATATAAGATCTTAGTACTTTGAGCATAGTTTCGGCCTTCAAGATGAAATCGGACTGCTATGACCCAAACTTCAAAGATGTTCATATTGACAATACGGAACTCTTTCATGAAGATCACTTCTCCATTTGAGGCCATCTTAAATAAGTTATTGACCGTGCCAAAATCTGGTGTCAACACATGCCCCCCTGTTTTTCGGCAAAGTTTGTGTGCCGAAAAATAACTTCCGCATAGCTTGCTCTAAGGACGATGTCAACACTCCGTCGGCCATTTTGCATGTTCTTAGGAAGACAAGTATATATAGGCCATTGCTTGTTTGAACCTCTTGATGCAAACTTGGGTGAAAACTTCTCAGCTTCTATAACAATCCGGTGATAAGGTTCCATAGATCAAAACCATCCTCCGAACCATATTGTTCACCCTTTCGCTAGCATTTTGCAGATAATCAAGAATGAACTTCCTTCAATCCTTACTTCGCCTGCATAAAAGGTTCATTAGTGGCCGAAGCGGTGGGCTTCGATTCAGCCTTACCTATGTTGACAAGACCTAGCATCGGCTATTGATAGAAATGCAATACACCATGGTTGACATAGTAGCCGGACGCTTGCTGTGCCAACTCTTTCGAATTGCCATGCCTAGATATATGAACAATTTTAAAGCAACCAAGGTAAATTTTGCATCTAGGCATACCTCAAGATAAACTACAAGTGATTCGTCAAAACATTCACAACCCTTGGATATTTGTTGCACTACTCATAACGAATCACCAAAAGCCTCAATATGTTTAGCACATATGGCAAAAGTTCCAAACCGAATAACATTGCATATTCGGCTTTGATTATTGTGCAATAAATATTTTAAGAGGCATGAGGCTTCACATAACAGGACCATATGGAGATATATAAACAACACCAACACCATGGCCATTGTTATGAATTCAACCATCGAAACATAATCTCCATAGCACTAGAGAGACAAGGTTAATATCACTTAACATGCACCTTGTCTCGGTTCCAATTGAACTAAGGACGATGTTAGAATTTCACACCGGCCATGATCGGATAGTTTCTTAGGACGATAGTTAATTATCGACCATTATCATGAGGTCCATGTAGAATTCATCCATTAAAGAATGTATAGCCAAAATAAACAAATAAAATAGCAATAAAATATTTCGGCCCCTTTGTCTTAGCAACAAAAATGTAACTAACCAAATGTATAGTGATTTGGTAATACTCTGTCATGATATGGAAAATTATGTTGCATCCATGGATCAAAATAAGTCCATGGAGGGTAACTGATCATACCTTCGGCTTAATTGTTTGTGGCTTTCATTATTTTCCTTCTTCACTTTTATTGTACTTGTTGCAACAGAAGCATGCACATCATTTTTATCTTGATTGATCTTCTTGGGAACCCATGCCATGTTCTTCTTTTTCAGCTCTTGTGCACTAAGATTTTGTAATTTCTTCTTTTGCCAATATGATAAGCCGAGTGGGCATCTCGGCTGTGATCCTGTTTTGACCAATGGCAATTCTTTTTTTGGCTTTGTGCACTCTCAACTTCTTTTCTTCAGATTTGGCACTCTGAGTCTTAACAATTGATTGCTTTATCTCATTGTCTGTAGTAGCCAATGTCAACACTTTCATTGGCTCTTTTTCATTTGAGATCAAATCTGAAGCAGCACACTTACGACCATCTCTTTTCATGCGGTAAACTTCCTTTACCACCTCTTTCTTCTTCCTTGAGCTCTGGACCGATTCCTTATGATTGAAACGGTCTTTGACGCTTGATTGTTCAAATGTTGATCTCCTTGGAGCTGCATAGTATTGGTGAGATGGTCTAGAGTAAGATGGAGAATGTGCCCTTGTATCATACATGTTTCATGATGAATATGTATCTATATCAGCGTAGGGAGGCATCCACGACATTGGCATTGGCGTCCCAAAATAAGGATATGAATATGTTGCATTAAAATTATCACTTTGCCAATACCAATCCTCATATTTGCGCCTTGGGGGTGATCTTGGTTTCTTTGCATGATTTGGCCGATAAGCATTCTTCTCTTCACTCTTCTTTTGATATTTATCCAATAGTTCAGCAAAGGTGATTTTTGATCTCTTACACTTGCGCTTATTCTGGCCTTTGTTTCCTTTTGGTTTGCTTTCATCGATCATTAGATTTGCTTGCTGCCCCCCAGTCCTTGGCGTCTCCATTGTAGAAAGGAACTCCCGCCCTCAAGATTATGCTCGTTATGCTCTTCAACAACTTCTTTACTTGAAAGCTTGATCCCATCACCTGCAGTTTTTACCTTCTCTTTAAATGTATCGGCTTGAAGCAGCCGATGCAAAAACTTTTTGCCATCAGGACCAATCGGAATAGACTGGTCATCTCTTGGTGTTTCAACAAACTTCAATCGTCCTTTTTGAATGGCCGATTTTACTATTTGACGAAACATGTTGCAATCCTCAAAATTATGCTTGGATGAATCATGCAACTTACAATACTTTCGTCCTTGGATTGATGGCTTAACATGGTGATCAAGAATTGTAATGTAATTATTTTTCAGCAACAAATCAAATATTTTATCACACATGCTTGAATTGAAGGTATGCTTCTTGTTTCCTAGCCGATCTTGCTTTTTGAACGGCTTTGGAGATAAGCAAACGAATGGTTCGGATTTGGAATCTCCCCATTCGGCTATGCATTGTGTTTTCCACTCTATCTCCGATGTCTTTGGATAAGATATTATATTAACATCGGTTTTCTTAATAGAATTTAACCTTGGCTTTAAATTTCTGAAACAAAGATATAACATACATGTCTCAGTTGAGACCAAGTGTAAGCCAATTAAGAAATAAGCAAAGCTACCCAACTAGATATGAACTTTAGAGAAAGCAACGGGAAAAGCTTTGGCTGTAACAATAAGTCATTATCGGTCTTTATAAATGGCGCAATGGGTTGACCGATATGTTCCATAACAATTTTACTGCTAACAAGTAAATTACACTTCTTCATTGGTCTTTCAAAATTACTTATGAGAATATTTCTTATAGATGCATCAATAATGAAGTTGCAACCAAATCTGAAAATAGGTAAATTACTCGCTATGCATACCTCTTCAAATATGTTGGGAGAGCATGATAGTGGTGCCATTTGAAGAACATCTTGCTCCGTCTTTGGATGGCTCCCCAACACCTTGTCATCATCTTTTTCTTGAATCCGTGCATCATTGCTTTGAAGATTTTTGTCGGCCGAACTTTGTTCGGCTACTTGTTCTTGTCCTTGAAGCTTGTAAATTTCTACGGCACGAAACTCATAGGGCAGGAAGTAGGTTCCATTAACTTCAGAAAAATCAAGCACCGTTGTTTTCCTATGCTTGCCATGCCCTTTCTCAATAATGCTTGCCTCGTTGGATTTGATGGATTCAGAATATATACTACTTGATTCGGCTATTTCAACCGAAGCACTTTCATGTTCCGAATCATCCTTCTTTTCATTGATACTACCAATTGGCAATGCTTCTTTTATCTGAGCAAATTCTTTTTCTATTTGTTTCTAACGGCGAGCGGCAAAATTAGCTTTAAGCTTTTTCTCAATTTCAGCCCACTCCGGATATGATTGTCCCCTAATGCTTTTAGATTCTTTCGGCAATGACACACGGGTGTTGCCGAAATTTTGAAATTGTGTAGGGGTTGTATAATATGATGTAGTACTAGGTGAAGGCATATGCATTGTTGTAAGACCATACTTTTGCTCGCCAATTTTATCAATTGGCAAAGATTCATCTTCTTGCAAAACTCTAGCTCTTATTGCAGCATAATCAGGAAATAGCCCCTTTTCATGTTGTTCAAGGCAAAGAGCACTAATTCTCTTATTTTGGGCTAAAATCTTCAATGCAGCCACCACTACCTCATCTTCTACAATGTTGGGCACAACCGCTCCTGTAAAATTTACATTCATTCGGCTATAACCAGGAAGGTGTGAAGCTGAATTATGAGCATCTACAGTTGTGTATGGTGCCGAAGAATTAGTAACATGAGGTGTAGCATATGACGGCTGAGAGTAATTGGCCGAATAGCCATTAGTAGCATGGCCAATTCTCTCATTCATCGCCATGGTTGGATTACTATATTGCACATTAGCTGCCGATGAATAAAAGGGTGAAACACTTTCTTGTATGGCAGTGGAAATTATAAATTGGGGTGTTTCAAATTGATTAATTGAACTCATCATGCTGCTCATTGGCATATGAATTTGCTGGGTTGCCGATGCATGTGAGTTGGGATACATATGGTGCATGTTACTAATATCATAAGAAGTTGAAGTATATAAATTACTTTGAATCGGCCCTTGCACGTAGTTAGTTGCATGATTGAAAAATTAGGGTTGGCTGATAGAGTATACTCATTGAACGATCTAGTAACACCATATGAATTATTTGCATCCACATAAAGGGATTGGGTATTCATATTACCTTTGTAGACTGCAAACCCTAGATGACGATCTCTTCGTAGCAAGAACGGGCCGGAGAGCGTTCGAAGCTTCTTCCCCAGCGGAGTCGCCAAAATGTGTGTTCGCACACGAACACGTCACCGTGTACCCTCGACGCCGGGGGTGATGCACCGCAGCTCACGTCGAAGGAGACCCGTCGGAAGCGCGGTACGCAAGACAATCCGGCGGGCGCTTTTGTAGACCCGAAACCCCACACGCCCGGGAGGGACCCCGTCAGGGCACGTGGCGGCTACGGGCTGCCCTAGGTCGACCTGATCGCCCCTAGGGCCTCGAGGTTTGCCGCCCTGCAATGAAGAAGAACGAACGAAGAACGAGGAAGAAGAAGAACAAGGGAGAAGGAAAAGTAAAGGTAAAAAGTGTAGATAGATTTGTTCGATTGTGTGTTGTTCAATCGGCCGTCACCCCTTCGGTATATAAGAGGCGGCTGGACTTCCCGTGCAAGGAAAAGGCTTGGACTCACGTCCAAAACCCTAGTCAAATTCGGATTGGTTTTGTCCGAACTTTCCAAAACTGTTCGGTTTAAACTGGCTGCACCTTGCGGGTCCTTTTTGTGGTGGTAAACGATCTCGGAAGGAAACGAGCCCAAAAGCAATCCTGACTGTTTCGACGAGACGAACAACTTTTATGTTGAACGTTTTTTGATCAGAGGACATCTCGAGGGTCAAATCGGTCGCGCAAAACAGGCTATCCCTCGCGCTACCCATCAGACAGGGTGTCTGGTGGGGCGCGCCAGTTTTTGCCTCGTGACAGGGCTGTATTCCGATGGCTCTAACTTTTGCATACGAACTCGGATTGGAACGATTTTTATATCAAAATCAATCATTTCTACGAGACGAAGACAATCCGTGTAGATAATATTTCCATTTGAGGTCGTCTTGGGGGCTCAATCAGCCAAACTGTACTCTGAATATAAGATCTTAGTACTTTGAGCATAGTTTCGGGCTTCAAGATGAAATCGGGCTGCCATGACCCAAACTTCAAAGATGTTCATATCGACAATATGGAACTCTTTCATGAAGATCACTTCTCCATTTGAGGCCATCTTAAATAAGTTATTGACCGTGCCAAAATCTGGTGTCAACAGTGTAGTAGACATCAAGCTCTTTTGTGGCGCCGTTGCCGGGGAGGCAAAGGTAAAGGGCACTCACTCACAACCCGTCAACTAAGCTCTTTTCTGGCACCGTTGCCGGGGAGGTTAGTGCTTGAAGGTATATCTTTAGATCTTGCAATCGAATCTTTTTGTTTCTTGTTTTAGCACTAGTTAGTTTATAAAAGAAAATTACAAAAAAATGGAGTTAAGTTTGTCTCATATGCTTCACCCTTTTAATATCTTTTGTGAGTATGATGGAAAATAAAATTGTGCTCAAGTACTAGAAGAAGAATTACATAGAATTCTTGGCATAAAATATGTGAATGATGAGCATGATTGCAATGTTGTTAGTATGAATTCCTTGAATATCCATGATGCTAATGATATGCAAAGCCACAAGCTTGGGGAAGCTATGTTTAATGAAGATGATATTTTTTGTCCCCCAAGCTTTGTTGAGCAAATTTACTATGATGAAAGCATGCCTCCTATTTATGATGATTATTGTGATGATACGTATGCTCTAAAGAAGAAGTTTGCTTATGTGGAGAATAGTAAATTTTCCTTGCAAGTAGATCATGAAAAGAATGCTTTAGGTGCTGGTTATATTGTTGAATTCATTCATGATGCTACTGAAAATTATTATGAGAGAGGAACATATGCTTGTAGGAATTGCAATAATGTCAAGTTTCCTCTCTATGTGCTTAAATTTTTGAAGCTATGCTTGTGTTACCTTCCTATGCTTGTTGATTATCGTTCCCATAAGTTGTTTGCTCACAAAATCCCTATGCATAGGAAGTGGGTCAGGATTAAATGTGCTAGTCATAGGCTCCATGATGCTCCCGTTATGTTTTAACTCTTATCTTTTATGTGAGCATCATTGTCGTCATCATGCCTAACTAGAAAGGCGTTAAAGAAAAAAGCTTGTTGGGAGACAACCCAATATTTATACTTACTGTTTTTGTGTGTCCACATGATTATGCTACTGTATTAATCATGTTTTATAGCTTTTGTTTCAATAAAGTGCCAAGTAAGACCTTTAGGATGGCTTACGGTGATAGTTGTGTTTATCCTGCTGAAAATCAGAAACTTTTGCAGCCAGTAAATTAGTTTTGTTAATATACAGAAATGAGCTTCTGATCTGATTCTTTTTCCTCTGGATTGTTACACGAATTGCTTAGGACTTCCTAATTTAGTACGATTTTTGGAGTTCCAGAAGTATAGGTTTGATACAGATTACTAAAGACTATTCTGTTTTCGACAGATTTTGTTTTCTATGTGTTGTTTGCTTATTTTGATGAATCTGTGAGTAGTATCGGAGGGTATGAACCATAGATAAGTTGGAGTACAGTAGATATTACACCAATATGAATTTAGAATGAGTTAATTACAGTACCAATGTGGTGGTTTTGTTTTCTTTCACTAACGGAGCTTATAAGATTTCCTGTTGAGTTTTGTGTTGTGGAGTTTTCATGTTTTGGGTAAAGATATGATGGAATATGTAATAAGAAGTGGCAAGAGCCTAAGCTTGGGGATGCCCAAGGCACCCCAAGGTAATATTCAAGAATAGCCAAAAGGCTAAGCTTGGGGATGCCCCGGATGGCATCCCCTCTTTCGTCTTCGTTCATTGGTAACTTTACTTGGAGCTATATTTTTATTCACCACATGGTATGTGTTTTGCTTGGAGCGTCATTTTATTTTGTTAGTATTCAATTGCTGTTATTTAGAATAATGTTTTTCATCTTTAGTTTCAATAAAGAAGTCAAGGATAGCCTTTGCAATGCTTATTTTGCTATTATACATGTTGCTGTTTGAAAATCAGAAAGTTTACCGCTGTTGCAAAAATTCCCTAGAAAAGTCAGAGAGTGGTATAATGTTGAATCTTTTTGCATATTGAGCTCTGATAAATTTATTACAGTGGGAATTTTAGTTCATAATTTTTGGAGTCAGGGAAGTATTGATACTATTGCATGATTTACAGACTGTACTGTTTTGGCAGATTGCTGTTATGGTTGCATTGTTTGCATATGTTTGCTTAATTAATGATTCTATTTGAGGATGGGAGTATTAAATATGCAGAGTCATTTAGTGTGCAATGTTGAATAATAATTTAAGTGATTTGTTACAGTAGAAAATGATAATGTTTTGCATTGGTTTATACTAACCTATCTCACGAGTTCTTGTTGAGTTTGTTGTGAATGAAGCTTTTGATAAAAAGAGAAACCATGATATGAGAGGAATTAAGGAGACACAAAATTTCAAGCTTGGGGATGACCAAGGCACCCCAAGATAATATTTCAAGAAGTCTCAAGCATCTAAGCTTGGGGATGCCCCGGTAGGCATCCCATCTTTCTTCTTCAACAACTATCGGTTAGTATCGGTTGAGCCTAAGTTTTTGCTTCTTCACATGAGTTGTGCTATCCTTGCAATGTAGTTTTCCTTTGCTTTGCTTGCTTTTCGAATAAAGTATCAAGATCTGAAATTATTAAATGAGAGAGAGTCTTCGCATAGTTGCATAATTATTTAGCTACTCATTGACCTTCACTTATATCTTTCGGAGTAGTTTGTCATTTGCTCATAGTGCTTCACTTATATCCTTTGAGCTTGATATTTTTGCTCTAGTACTTCACTTAGATCTTTTAGAGCACGGTGGGGTATTTGTTTTAAAGGAACTAATGATCTCTCATGCTTCACTTAGATTATTTTGAGAGTCTTTAATAGCATGTTGCTTAATGTTAATATACTTGGTGTTCAAGATATGTGAAACTTTCTTTTGAGTGAATTGAATACTAAGATAAGTTTGATGCTTGATAATTGTTTTGAGATATGGAGGTGATAATATCATAGTCGTGCTAGTTGGGTGATTATGAATTTGAGAAATGCTTGCATTGAAGTTTGCAAATCCCGTAGCATGCACGTATGGTTAAAGTTATGTAACAAATTTGAAACATGAAGTGTACCTGGCTTGTGCATCCTTATGAGTGGCGGTCGGGGACAAGCGATGGTCTTTTCCTACGAATCTATCCCCCTAGGAGCATGCGCGTAGTACTTGAATTTTTGATGACTTCTAAATTTTTGCAATAAGTATATGAGTTCTTTTGACTAATGTTGAGTCCATGGATTATGCGCACTTTTACCTTTCCACCATTGCTAGCTTCTTCGGTACTGTGCATTGCCCTTTCTCACCTTGAGAGTTGGTGCAAACTTCGCTGGTGCATCCAAACCCCGTGATACGATACGCTCTATCACACATAAACCTCCTTATATCTTCCTCAAAACAGCCACTATACCTACCTATTATGGCATTTCCATAGCCATTCCGAGATATATTGCCGTGCAACTTCCATCATCATCATCATGACATACATTACTTTTGTCATATTGCCATTGCATGATCTTGTAGTTGACATCGTATTTGTGGCAAAGCCACCATGCATTATTTTCCATACATGTCACTCTTGATTCATTGCACCATCCCGGTACACCGCCGGAGGCATTCATATAAAGTCATATCTTGTTCTAGTAGTTGTAATCCTTATGGTTGTAATCAATAGAAGTGTGATGATCATCATTATTAGAGCATTGCCCAAAAAAAGAGAAAGGCCCAAAAAAAGAAAGGCCAAAAAAAGAGAAAGGCAAAAAAAGGCCCAAAAAAATATAAAAAAGGGGCAATGCTACTATCTCTTTCCACACTTGTGCTTCAAAGTAGCACCTTGTTTTTCATGTAGTGAGTCTCATATCTTGTGCTTCAAAGTAGCACCTTGTTATTCATGTAGTGAGTCTCATAAGTTGTCTTTTTATACTAGTGGGAATTTTTCATTATAGAACTTGGCTTGTATATTCCTACGATGGGCTTCCTCAAATGCCCAAGGTCTTCGTGAGCAAGCAAGTTGGATGCACACCCCCTAGTTTTCTTTTGTTGAGCATTCATAGCTCTAGTGCATCCGTTGCATGGCAATCCCTACTCATCATGTTGACATCAATTGATGGGCATCTCCATAGCCCGTTGATTAGCCTCGTCAATCTGAGACTTTCTCCTTTTTTGTCTTCTTCACACAATCCCCATCATCATATTCTATTCCACCCATAGTGCTATATCCATGGCTCACGCTCATGTATTGCGTGAAGGTTGAAAAAGTTTGAGATTATTTAAGAATGAAACAATTGCTTGGCTTGTCATCAGGGGTATAGAAGTTGGGAACATCTTTGTGTGACGAAAATGAACCATGGCCTAACTATATGATTCTGTAGGGATGAACTTTCTTTTGCCATGTTATTTTGAGAAAACATGATTGCTTTGATTAGTATGCTTGAAGTATTATTATTTTTATGTCAATATGAACTTTTGTCTTGAATCTTTCGGATCTGAATATTCATATCACAATTAAGAAGATTTACATTGAAATTATGCCAAAGTATCACTCCGCATCAATTTTTTTATCATTTACCTACTCGAGGACGAGCAGGAATTAAGCTTGGGGATGCTTGATACGTCTCCAACGTATCTATAATTTTTGATTGCTCCATGCTACTTTATCTACTGTTTTAGGAAATATTGGGCTTTATTATCCACTTTTATATTATTTTTGGGACTAACCTATTAACCGGAGGCCCAGCCCAGATTTGCTGTTTTATGCCTATTTTAGTGTTTCGAGGAAAAGGAATATCAGACGGAGTCAAAACAGAACGAAATCAATTCGAGAAGTTAATTTTTGAAGGAAACCAACCAGATTGGCTTGGAGTGCATGTCAGGGGAGTCCTGGGCTGCCCACGAGGGTGGGGGGCGCACCCCCCCTGGGCGCGCCCCCCTACCTCGTGAGCAACCCGGAGGTCCACCGACGTACCCCCTGCACCCATATATACCCACGTACCCTAAAACTTCCAGAACAGAAGATAGATCGGGAGTTCCGCCGCCTCAAGCCTCTGTAGCCACCAAAAACCAATCGGGACCCTGTTTCGGCACCCTGCCAGAGGGGGATCCCATCACCAGAGGCCATCTTCATCATCCCGGCGCTATCCATGACGAGGAGGGAGTAGTTCACCCTCGGGGCTGATGGTATGTACCAGTAGCTATGTGTTTGATCTCTCTCTCTCGTGTTCTCTCTCGTGTTCCATCTATGCCACGATCTTTATGTAATCCGAGCTTTGCTATTGTAGTTGGATCTTATGATGTTTCACCCCCTCTACTCTCTTGTGATGAATTGAGTTTCCCCTTTTGTAGTTATCTTATTGGATTGAGTCTTTTATGAACACTTGATGTATGTCTTGCGTGGGATAACCGTGGTGAAAATGGGTTATTCTATTTATCCACTTAATGTATGTTTTGGTGATCAACTTGCTGGTTTCGTGACACTTGGGAACCTATGCATAGGGGTTGGCACACGTTCTTGACTCCTCGGTAGAAACTTTGGGGCACTCTTTGAAGTACTTTTATGTTGGTTGGATGAATCTGAGATTGTGTGATGCATATCATATAATCATGCCCACGGATACTTGAGGTGACAATGGAGTATCTAGGTGACATTAGGGTTTTGGTTAATTTGTTTCTTAAGGTGTTATTTTAGTACGAACTCTTTTATAGATTGATCCGAAAGAATAACTTTGAGGTGGTTTCGTACCCTACCATAATCTCTACGTTTGTTCTCTGCTATTAGTGGCTTTGGAGTGACTCTTTGTTGCATGTTGAGGGCTTGTCATATGTTCTATCTATGTTATTATTGTTGAGATAACTTGCACTAGTGAAAGTATGAACCCTAGGCCTTGTTTTCTATTATTGCAATACTGTTTACGCTCACTTTTACCGCTTGTTACCTTGCTGTTTTTATTATTTCATATTACAAAAACCTACATCTACTATCTATTTTGCACTTGTATCACCAACTCTTCGCCGAACTAGTGCACCTATACAATTTGCCATTGTATTGGGTGTGTTGGGGACACAAGAGACTTTTTGTTATTTGGTTGCAGGGTTGCTTGAGAGAGACCATCTTCATCCTACGCCTCCTATGGATTGATAAACCTTAGGTCATCCACTTGAGGGAAATTTGCTACTGTCCTACAAACCTGTGCACTTGCAGGCCCAACAACGTCTACAAGAAGAAGGTTGTGTAGTAGACATCACCCGCTCTGACAGGGCCTGCTGGCTTGTCGAGGAGAGGAGCCGAGCCTTGCTTAGGCGTGCCTTCTCTCGTGTCTTTAGCTATCTGCAGGACAGAGATCCCCACTTTGATTTCGACGCCGCCATCGCACCGGTGCCCGTAGCCATTCGGGGCGACCTGGTGCAATGGGTGGAAGACAACATGGACGCCCTCGTCAGGGCCTTCGCATATGATGACGACGGCGTGATCGTGGACGCCAATGAAGGTGGCGTTGTGGATGAGCCTGGCGTTGACGGAGGTGGTGGCGGTGGCGGTGATGATGTCAGTGACGCCAGCGACGCCTCTGGAGGCGCCTCAGAAGACGCGGTGAGTGATATGTCCGACTCATCGCATGTCGCCACTATTTAACCTGCATGAAGAAGGTTCGGGCTCGGCCCTGAAGATTGTAAGAGAATTTTGGGAGGGGGAGCCCCTCATGTAAAGGTTTGCGATCAGTATCATTGTAAGCATAACGCCGCATGTGAGCTTATGCCGGGCTACTGGCTCGGCGATGGGTCAGCTGACTTGTTTATCTTTTGACCCTGACGGGTCCCGAGCGGGCCTGTGGGAGCCGTAATGCCTCAAGTGTCTTCTGGGTGAACCCATTGATCCTGCGATGAGAACCTCCGGAGAGGGTGCGGCGAGAGCGGTCCGGATTGTAGACGTGCTTGGCCCGGCCCGGCTCGCGAGGGGCTCGCGAGGGGAGGCAGCTGACGCTAACTCTAGACGGAAAGCCGAAACCAGAACACGAGAGATTGCTCGAATGAGACTAAACACCCCTTGCCCAAACACACGCAAGTCTCAAGCTCAAATCCAACTTAAATTCGAATCGAAGAACCTTGACAACAGAGGAAAAGGCAAAAGGCAAAAAGCCGCGTCCGGCACCTAGTCTAGTCTTCGACGTCTTCTCACCAGCGCGGAGCTAAGTGCTGCCATTGGGCGTGGGCGGGAGCCCCCGAGGCCCGAGGGCGGCTCTCTAGAGACTCTGGGGCGTGTACAGCCCCACTCATTATTACGTGAGAGTGTCACGGGCGGCGAGCTTCACAGCCACTGGGCCTTCCTCACAGGTACCGGCCTTGCTTCATATCGCCAGACGAGGGCCCCGCCTTGCGCCACACTCTACCGCCATTGATGGCGACCGAAGACCAAGGACGACACCAATGGGGTAGAGCGGTCGCCAGCGGTTTCCTCGACGACCACGGGTCCTCTGCCGGGCGCAGGCCCTGAGGCACCTCCCTGGCAGAGGGCCTACCTCTTGAGAACGCCTTGCTCCGAGCGCCGCTGGGGCGAACCTGGATCTCAGCCCCTCTCCTACAGCCCCCAATGCCCTCCTCCTGAGGGGTAGGAGGCTGCAGCATTGGGGCAGCCATCAGCTGCAGCGACCCGTACCTCCTGCGACCCATGGTTAGCATAAGCTTGCTCCTGAGGAATTAGCGGTACCCGATAGTTGCTGCCACCAGCGCGGTTGTCGAGGCTCTCTTCGGGTTCCTGAAAGAGCTCAGCTTCGGGCGCCTCCTCGCCCCAGCCTGGCCTGAGGAACGAGCCATGGTCTTCTTCCAGTGCACACTCTTGATCCACCATGTGGGGAACATAACACTACAAAAAAAGACACATCCGTGACATTTTGGGCCGAACGAATTTTTTTCTGTCATACATATGACACTTCTATGACGATAATTGTGACAAAACCCGGTATCATCATAGATGTGGTGGGCTCCTACTTCTAGGACAAAAAATGATGACAGAAAATGGGCTTTTCGTCCTGGGCCGGAGACGCAGCTGCATGACATTCTTTGGGCCGTCCATGACGGAAAATGCCGTGGTAGAAGCGAGGGGGAGGAAAATTTCGGGGAGTTGCCGTTTCTCTTGTACACGTCGGTGGGAGGTCGGGGGCCGAGCGATGCACGTTTCTCTTGTACACGTACGCGCGTGTGTGTGAGGCGTTGGCTCTAACTGAATCCGAGCGAGGCGTTGGGCTCTAACTGAACCCGAGTGATTGCACTGCAGGCTACGCGTTACTGAACCCGAGCGATCGATCGATGGCTGTTAACTGAACCCGATCGAGCGATTCCTTCGCTACTGCTGCTAACTGAAGCCGATCGATTGGATGAACAGTGAGCGTTGCGGGGGGGGGGGGGGGGGGGTTGGATGAACAGTGAGTGGTGTCATTGCCTATGGATGAATAGGACCCCGTGGTGTGGAGGGCTGGATGAACAATAGATGGTGGAGGGGTGGCCGTGGAGGGGTGGTTGAACAGGACCTCGTGGTGTGGAGGACTGGATGAACAGTAGACGGTGGAGGGCTAGATGAACAGTAGACGGTGGAGGGGTGGTTGAACAGTAGCGCTGGAGTAGCGCGCGGTGGAGGCTAGATGAACAGGAGCCCATGGAGGCTAGAGGAGGTCGACGGTAGCCCGTGGAGGCTGGAGGAGGTCGATGGTGGAGATGAACAGTATCCCGTGGAGTCCCATTTTGTGGCACGCCACACCCCTCCCGATGAAAAGGACCCCCATTTCGACAGTAGGAGGTCCGTTTCATCCGTTTTGCGGTACGGCACACCCCTCCCAATCAACAGGACCTCTGTTTCGACCGTAGGAGGTCCGTTTCATCCGTTTTGCGGTATGCCACACCCCTCCCGATCAACAGGACTCCCGTTTCGACCGTAGGAAGTCCGTTTCCTCCGTTTTGCGGTACGCCACACCCCTCCCGATCAATAGGACCCCGTTCTGAACGTAGGAGATCCGTTTCCTCCGTTGTGCGGTATGCCAGGCCTCGCTTCCATCGCCTGTTTCGTCCAAGCCGGTTGGCTCCCACGCATTCCGTTGCCTCCCGATGAACACGACGCATTCCGTTGCCTCCCCATGAACACGACGCATTCCGTTGCCTCCCCATGAACACGACGACGATGCTGTTTCTCCGTTCCGACCCAGCCATGTACACGAGCCCTCGTCGTACGTATGCGTAAGTAGGCGTTCGAGACCCCGCCTGTATGTACACATACGTGGCCGTATTTTCTTTCTTGCACCCTGGCCACTGTACGTACATGTACATGCTACGTGCGCGCCTCTACTACGACACGTGTGCGCCTCTACATCCACCAGTATATATGTAAGTACATGTTCACGACCAGAATGACAACGCTACATACACTCCGACCAGGTGGGTCCCGACTATCAGGGACTTCCTTGCGTGCGAAGATGTAGCTGGTGGGTCCCAGCAGTCAGGGGTCGAATCATTTTTTTTGCCCGGACACAGTTCCTTGCATGCGAAGATGTAGCTGGTGGGTCCAAGCAGTATGGGGCATACTTTTTTTCGTGAAATACTGTGGCCTGTCCGGTGGGTCCCCGCTGTCAGGTGGAGGAATAATTATTTTGCACATAATAAGGAGGCACTTCCTTGCTGCAGCTGTGGACCCAGCTTTAGCCTCTCCACGTACAGTCCACGTCCGATGGAAGCCGTTCCTTGACCACGTTGACTGCGCCGCGCCAAGAGCACCAGGGCGGTGGACAACGGCGAGGCCTAGGAAGGGGACGACGCGGAGCTGGGGAAGACGCGACAGTGGATGACCACGCGTAGAGGTGTACGAGGGTTCACTGGTTCGCTGCGGTGTGAGGCTGCCATCACCGCAGAATAACATGGGGTGTGGGTGAGTAGAGGGATGGCCTGGCCAGCGGTGGGAGTAGTAGGGGGCGGTGACGCCTCCGCCGCATCGTAGACGGCCACGGGAGGCAGGAGCATGAGGCACGACCGACGCTGGTTTGGGCGGCTGGAGCAAGAAGACCAGAGGTTGAAGAAGCACTACGGCCGTTGGATGGACATCGTACGGTCACTGGAGCTAGAATCGTGCATACTGACTAAGTTGACAAAGCCCTCCGTCCCCGTCAACTTAGTAGGCCCACAAGTCAGCCTGCCACTATACTGGGTCCCAGCTAACAGGGGGAGTATTCATTTTTTTGTACGCAATAAAGAGGCACTTCCTTGCGTGCGAAGATATAGCTGGTGGGTCCGAGCTGTCAGCGGCGGTAACGTTTTTTCGTGAAATACATAGGCCCTTTCGGTGGGTCCGCAATGTCAGGTGGAGGAATCATTATTTTGCGCGTAATAAGGAGGCATTTCCTTGCGTGCGGCCATGGACGCAGATGTCAGCCTCTCCACGTACAGTCCACTTCAGATGCATGTCGGTTGTTGACCAGGTTGACCAGGCCGCGTCAAGAGCACCAGGGCGATGGACGACGGCGAGGCCTAGGAAGGGAACGACATGGAGGAAGGGAAGAATCGGCAGTTGTTTCCCACGCAGAGGGGAGTACGACTGTACGAGGGTTTACTGGTTCGTCTACCGTCGCCGGAGAATAACAGCAGGTATGGGTGAGTAGAGGGATGGCTAGGCTAGCAATGGGAGTACGGCGGGGCAGTGAGGGCTGCGCGGCAGCACAGCCGACCGCGGGGGGAGGGAGCAGGCAGTCCCGCCGGCGCTTGTTTGAGCGGTTGGAGCTGGAAGAGCAGAGATTGAAGAAGCACGATGGCCGTTGGATGGACATCGTATGGTCACTGGAGCTAGAATCGTTCATATTGACTAAGTTGACAAAGCCTTCCATCCCCGTCAACTTAGTATGCCCACAAGTCAGCCTCCCACCATGGTGGGTCCCAGCTAGCTGGGGGAGTATTCATTTTTCTGTGCGTAATAAGGAGGCACTTTCGGTGGGTCCGAGCTGACAGCAGGGGGAACATTTTTTCGCGAAATATGATGGTCCATCTGGTGGGTCCCAGCAGTCAGGGGCAAACGTTTTTTTCGTGAAATACGGTGGCCCGTCTGGTGGGTCCCAGCAGTCAGGGGGGAAACGGTTTTTCCGCGAAATACTGGTGGCCCATCTGGTGGGTCCCTGCTGTCAGGTGGATGAATAATTATTTTCCGCATAATAAGGAGGCACTTCCTTGCGGCTGCCATGGACCCAGGTGTCAGCCTCTCCACGTACAGTACTCTTCTGATGGATGTCGGTCGTTGACCACATTGACCACGCCACGCCGAGAGCACCACAGCGGTGGACGACGGCGAGGCCTATGAAGGGGACGACGCGGAGCCGGGGAAGACGCGGCAGTGGATGCCCACACGGAGAGGAGTACGAGAGTTCACTGGTTCGGCTGTGGTGTGAGGCTGCTATCGCCGCAGAATAACAGGGTGAGTGGGTGAGTGGAGGAATGGCCTGGCCAACGGTGGGAGTAGTATGGGGACGGTGAGGCCTCCGCGGCAGCACAGCCGGCCACGGGAGGCAGGAGCATGCGGCACGACCGGCACTGCTTTGGGCGGCTGGGACAAGAAGACCAGAGGTTGAAGAAGCACTACGGCTGTTGGATGGACATCGTTGACCACGCCACGCTGAGAGCACCAGGGCGGTGGATGACGGTGAGGCCTACGAAGGGAAGGACATGGAGCCGGGGAAGACGCGGCAGTGGCTGCCCATGCGGTGGAGAGTACGAGGGTTGACTGGTTTGGCTGCCGTTGCCGGAAAATAACAGGAGGTGTGGGTGAGTTGAGGGATAGACAGGCCAGGGATGCGAGTATGATGGGGCCGTGAGGCCTGCCCGGCAGCACTGCCGGCCACAGGAGGCCGGAGCAGGCGGTTCCGATGGCGCTGGTTTGGGCGGCTGGGGCAGGAAGATCAGAGACTGAAGAAGCACGATTGTCGTTAGATTGACATCTAACGGTCTGACGCTGGTAGAGTCGATTGTTGACTAAGTTTCTTTTTTGATAAACCTTGTGTACGCATGAACTTAGTAGGCCCACAAGTCAGCCTCCAAATTTGTGGCAGACAACATAAAGCCCATTTGCTATTTTTTATAATTTGCAGCCCATTTGCTAATTCTTAAGTAATTTATTACAGCCCATTTTCTGCCCAGGACCACGGTCAAAAAGTTCAACCTTATTTTGCATATTTCGGTGGAGTCCGAACTGTTGTAATCCCGAAATGATAAACTTTTTTAAGAACTTATTGATTTTCCAAAAAATCGTTTTGTTTTTGTAAGCAAATAAGACGTGGGACAATTGAGTTGGTTTAAGGGAAAACCAGTGGTAAAAAAATCAGCGCTGGGTGGGAAAAAACAACAAAAATAAGGATGTAAATATGAAAAGGGAATTTCATGTGTTTTCAATATAATGATATGTGTATATGAACTAGTAAAACTATAGGTAGAGATTAGAAAACGAATGTAGGACATGCGTTTCAAGAGGAAAATAGAACTGGGCTGTGTGTTTGATTCAGTAAAAAAACTGCCTACGGATGTTGTAAGACAAATATAACTAACGCTGGCGGGCCAGAGGCCAGTAGATACCTCCTGGATCTTTGTGCCCCGTTGTCGTCATGGGCTGGGCCTGTTAAAACCAAAACCAACCCTGGGCAGTCTGCAGCCTAGTTGAAACTTGCTCGACCTGAAAAAACAATATACGTGCTCAATAAACGAGAGAATTCTGCAAGTACAAACTGATAACTGGGATGCAACATGAATATTGTTTTTTTATTGTGATAATAAGTGCATGCACTAGTTTCAAAAAAATTGAAGAACTGGGAATTCGAACGGCGGGTGCCTATGCTACCCATCAAATAAAAATCAGGTGCCTGAAAATTCGTTTCGAAACAAATGATTCAGCTTTATATCCATGCCGACCCTCGGCATGATGGTTGGAAGCAAATGCAAGTTCATACCAAAAGATCATTAACAACAATACCAACTTGCGGACGACAAAGTCGTACAACTACCAATACCTAACTAACTTATAATCTTTTTACTCCTGGCCCTAGTGTTCATCTGGTAGAAAATCTTGTAGAGGACCAGTTCCCGCTCCTTCTCTTGCTCCAGGTCCTCGAGGTGGTACTGGTGCATCACCCAGTTGGTCCTCTACTGGTCGAAGTTCTTGTTGGTGTGCAGCACCAGAACCTTTTTTACTGCCCGTCTGCCGGCCGTTGACCATCACCGACAAGGTATTGACGGTCTTGTGCCACATCGCGTGCATGTTGCACTCCGACTGTATCTTGCGACGCGTCCACGTGCCCCTTTTGAACGCCCTGGAATTGCACTGGAAGAAATGCTTCCTTAGGCCACTCAGTGTGATACCTGCAGTATTGTGGAATACAGGTTTTAGTGTACCTAGTTGACATTTTCATAACATCTTTGGCATGTTGCAGTCACTTGTTTCACTCTTTATTAACTATCACATTGTAATTGCTTCACCAGGTCTGCATCTAAAAAGAAAAATAGAGCTATAAACAAAGTAATATGTTTGTGCAAGTAGACGGCCGATCGGTGTCTTACCTGGAAGTTTCTCAGGTCGGGTGTACCATATGCCGTGCTCGCTGTCGATGGTTGGTATGAACAAATCGATGAGAGACTGAAATCTCGCGCTGTCAGCACTCACTTTGGCCTCAAGGTGCTCGATCAGCTCCTGATCCATGGGATCAAACTTGACACCAGCCGGCAGCACCGGCCAATCCTTCTTTGACTTGCATCGGTAATTCTAGTTATATGGTACTCAATGTATGATCAATCGACTGTTTTAAGTGAATGATGAAAGATTTCGACAGATAAGTGGTAATCGAAATCTGAAGTCCAGAATACCCGAACACGTCGCCGGGATTCTTGTGTCACCTCACGCGCAACGTGTTGTCACGTCAATTCAATGTGTGGACATGATGAATAATTTGACCGACGTATACTAGTACTGCTACTGTACTACTTACTAGTCGTATTTAGTGCCACAATTTATACATAGGTTTAACTAACAAGTATACACTTGAAGCCTAACTGATATATATATATATATATATATATATATATATATGGCTTCTGCACAACATCTCCATCATCATTATCAGTACATCCTACACATGTGAGTTCGGATGCACTTGATCCCAGGAAGGTATCTATCCTTCAAACCAGAGGAGTGCTTCAAACTAACATCAGTACATAATATCCAACAAAAGAGGGTCATGCTACAACAGCAGAATACATGGCTCAGTATAGATATCAGCACGAATCAAGTTGTGCATATTTGCTGTTGGCATGAACCACATCGCCGCATGTCGGGTTTGCAAAAGCCATCCATCGCATGGAAGCTTGGTGCCTTTCACACATTGAAGATTACCTGGCAACAAGCTGTGTCGATGAATCTCTGGATATGGTGATTCATGAAACCCATGGTATGATGTGTAAACACAGCCCCCCCTCGCGAATGGAAGTTGCATAGCACAGTAATCATCGCCGGTGATATGATCGATGATTGGTTGGATGGTCGGATAATTGAGCCTGAGGAACAAGGAGTGGTTGCCGAGGCTGTAAACCCGCCTCCAGTTGAATACGCCTGGCCCAACGGAGCTGGGACCTTTCTCGAACACGAAGCAGCCATAGCCATCAATGTCGCAAACGCCCCACGCATTGTACTGCATGTGGTTTGATGTAATGGTTTGGTCAATTTGGTACATGCGAATGAGCATCAAATGACCATTGTCAGCTGAACGAGCGATAAACCACCACCCATCGGGTGGTATGATTCCAGGTCCTGGAATCATGAAGGCCAGCGCATTTGCGTCTGTTGCAACTATTCAAATTGGAGACCAAAAGGACAAAAATGAACAATCATGTTCAGAGTATGTGTGGAATTAAGATTATTATAACCGTGACACATATCATAGACAGAGAATTGCAATGCCGTGGTCATAATCACACCCCAAGTTAAAAAAAGCCAATGACTTTCATATTCTAGCAATATGTCATGGTTCAAACATCATGTAACAATGAGAGGAAAATAGCTATGACAGCGCCTACTCATATTCTACCATAGCACTTACTACTACTGTTCTCATATCAACTCTAAGCAATAACATGTGTTGTTATAAAAATCTTGTAAACGAGAGTAACATATAGCAATCATGTTGTTATGCTCATAATATGTATTCTAACAATCATTAGATGCCAATTGTTCTCATATCAACTCTAACAATAACATGTGTGGTCATAAAAATCTAGGAAATGAGAGGAACACAAAGCAATGATGTGGTTATAGACATGTTATGCATTCTAAATTTGTAACAAATGAATAGGCAGTTGTATTCATAAGGTAAAGATGAGATGAGATAGAACAATTACACGACGATAGATTCCACCAGTAT
Source organism: Triticum timopheevii (assembly GCA_963921465.1). NCBI lineage: Eukaryota > Viridiplantae > Streptophyta > Magnoliopsida > Poales > Poaceae > Triticum > Triticum timopheevii. The sequence goes on from OY997262.1 coordinate 365,078,070, forward strand.
GGGCAGCCAATCTGTGCGTCGACCGTGTAAACGATGCCATCATGCACTATAGCATCAGACAGAAATGTTGCCTCAACAGGATTGATGATGAGCCATAACCATGTATGGTGACCGGATTCCAGATAGACTAATCCCATGTTGAACAAGGCAATGAGCTTGTAATCCATGTTGTCTTCTGATGGTGTGGGCACTTCGCAGATTACAACTTTCTGCAAACAGAGGTCGAGCCAAAAGCTTGACGCGTCTCGTGCGCAGTAGGCAGGAGTGTCTGGCGGGCCGCGAGGCTCAATGTCGGCGGTATCCAACGATGGAAGGGTGATCTCTCGCTGCGTGTAGATATCCACGAGACGCCAAGGACTACCGGTGTGGTGGATGAGGACGATCCTGTTGGCCTTCATGCCCGCCCAGTAGTGGCCGCGCATGAAGGACAGGTGGACAGGTAGTGGTAGCATGTCGAGGGGCACCATGGCAACCTCTGTAGGATCGTCAAGTCGGTGTCTGGGCCACCTGCGAGGATCGGGCATCAGCAAGCAAGGTGTCTTGAAAAGAGCCGGGCGGTTGCAGACGAGTAGACGGTACAAATACACCGAGCATGCGGCCAGACGGACGGTGCTGAGTAGGTCCATATGACTACAAATCTTCTCCAAGAGAACATCGGGGAGGGAATTCCAATCACGGCTCTGCGTGTCAGTCGGTTCTGCCATTGGGGTTTTCGGTGCCTGTGAGCCAGCGGGGAAGTGGATTCGGGCGGGCTAGCAAAGAATCTTCTCCTCGTGTGGCCGAGCAGTGAGCAGGGGGATATGGTACGCGCGAGCTACCAAGGAAGATGGCGCGGGCGAGTGAGCAGTGAGCGGGGGTAAATGGTGTGCGGCCGACGATGGGGAAGAGAGGAGGAAGAAGAAGAGAGGAAGAAGAGTGGAAGACGGGGAAGAAAGTGCATTAAATCTCAATTCTACTAGTACTACTACCAGGATATACCGTCTTTTGGAGTGTAAATAGTTACACCGATGACATGTGGGTCTACCACAAGGGGGCCCATATGTCAGTCAATGGAGGACAGAGGTGCATAGGCGTATTTGCGGAAGCATGCTCTACTGGCAAACATGATGGCAGTACTGGGTAAGGCTGATTTAGTAACAACAACATGCTGGTTCAGCTTATTAATTACATGTCCCATCTGCTGCAGCGTGTATTGTCACCTCACTGCAAAGACTAGTTGAATAGTTCTCTCTGACCGAGATGGGGAATAATGGATTGTGAGGACTTCCTTTCTACAGTATCCCTATGCCTCTACACTCATTTCACTCATTTTGCTCCGTACCTAGTCACTTGTTGAAATCTATAGAAAGACAAATACTCCGTATTTGGGAACAGAGGGAGGCTTTTACTCCGTACTATTTGGGAACAGAGGGAGTATCACCATATGGAGGGAACAGAGGAAGCTTGAAATATGAAAATGTCAATGGCAAGGAGTAAGCCCCATGCATGCATGCATGCATGCAACATGCAACACTCACACGTACACATGGACGCACGCAACACTCACGCACCCATGTGGCACAGAGCACACTACGCAACACACACGCTCACGCTCAAGTGCTCAACCTACTCCCTACGTTCGTGAAAGACCGTACATTTAGAGATTTACACATTGACCAGGGCATAATTAACGCCCAAAAGTAGCAGACTTATGTGTGCATGCGACCATTGAGATAAGAAGATTAAATGAAGGCCGTTGCATGCTGTAATTAAGGATAGACATGTAGCCTATACCTACAGCACAAGTTCGTGCATTAGTCAATCAATATCGACTTAGATTAAAGGCTAAATGCATTGGAAGTGTAGATGTACATTATGTACCACACTGTTTGTTTTGTAGCCGATGTACACTCTTTGTTGGAAGACCAAGGGAGGACACGTGCATGCACTCACATACATAGCCAGGGCGGTTCGCGCGCAAGGGTTGGACTCGTGTCGCGCCTGCGTAAAGTTTTGTTTAACTGTTTTCTTTGCTCTGCCAACTGACAGGTGGGACCCAGAAACCAGGTGACAATTTAACCAGTCAACAAAGTGCCATGTCAACTATGTGGCCGGTCAGTAGGGTGCAATACGGTGCTCTACGATGAGCTAGTGATCATATAATCGCCGCAAAACTATATATAGTGACCGTAAAGAGCGTATTGTTACATACGTTGACCGCCAGTGCATTTTTCTCGTTTCAAATTAAGCCATATTAATCGGAAAGGACACAGTATGGAATACTACTAGTACTAGTACTCCTTTGATGTGTCCCGTCAACTCGCCGAACGAGGAGAAGCTTGCTTACTACGCCTCTCCCTCGCCCACGCGCGTGGTGGTTCACAGGACGAGGAAAGGGTTTTGACTACATCTCCCTCTCCCTCTCCCTCGCCCTCGCCCTTGCCCTCGCGGTGGACGTGCAGCAGTTCAATCGGTGTTAGATTGCCAGAAGCATATTGTACAATAGTATCATCATTGTTGGACCTTCCGAAGAGGCGAAGAGCCAAGTGCAAGGTTCACACGAGTACGAACTATTGAACCTCCCGAAGAGGCAAAGAGCCAAGCGCAAGGTTTTATAGGAGTTGTCATCCTACTAGGAGTGTACTACAACTATAGCGAACGATGCTACTGTATGATGCCGCCACGTCACGTATATCCAAAGCTGCGCCACCTTTTTTTCTCAAAGAGCATGTTGGAGCCCGTGCAACAACCACACAAGTTGCACGTGCACATAACACATTTACTAGTAATAAATTCTAAAGGACAAATGCCAGTATGCCACACAAGTTCATCTCCAATTCATGTGATAAATTTGTGCACGACTAGTCTACATATATTCACAGCGCTACCGTTCATAATTACCGTACTCCACTTACACGTTATAGATGGGCTACATGCATGTCCTCCTCCAGGTTCCCGTCCCAGGTGTTCTTCATGGATGGCATGATCCATAGCGGTGGGCAACGGGAATCATTGTCGCAGCTTTTTAGTCCGGTTCCACACGATGGAGACTCATCCAAGCTGAAGCAGCATAAATCAGGGATAGCGTGTCCCAGCATGTCATTCATCCGGTGGTGCGCAATGAAGACACAACCATGCTTCATGAACGGCAGGCCTTCCATGTCGTGCACGGAAGGTGGCATCCGCTTCACAATGGGGTAGCTGTCCCCGATGAAAGGCGAGTACTCTACAAGAGTGTTCCTCGGCACCCACGTAGCATCACGGGGGTTGAACTCGACGCCGTTCATCTGGTATACGCGGCATCCCAGATCTGGACACATGGTGACGTACATAGTCAAGGTCCATGCATAATAATGTTGTGCTCAAATATGGCGGTCAGTAATACTGTGCAGCAAATAGTACTACTCCAGTCTAGAGGAAGTAAAATAACCGGCTTATTATATATAGCCACTCTTGGCTACATGGATGGGATAGTAAGACATGGAAAAACAAATATGGTGGCAGCTAGTGGGTTCAAGTCTTCAAGGGCCTAACTAGCTATACGTGTCCTCCAAGGTAAAAAGTACTCCTACTAGGACTACTAAGTATACTACTAGTACAACAATGAAAGAGAAGGCAAGAGGGTTAAAAACTGGAATACCTGGGTAGATGGTGATGGTCCGATCGTGGTAGATTGTGTGACCATGTTGCACATCAGTGGTACCATGGGTAACGACTGCTAAGATAGTTGATCCCAATATGCCAAAGTCAGCTACAAGGTTCCAGGTTAGACCGAATCGCGGATGCAAATGCACATCCAGGAGTACCGTTAGGGATGCAAATGATGGTTTGTGCATTCCGTTTGTAATCTCCCATACCGTAGGATGGCAACCAGATGAAACAAGTCCCCTGGCTTGTCACCGCGAAGATGCGGCCTAGATGGCGCACGGCGTCTTCGAACATGTAGGGGTACAACTCTGCCGCCGCCAACATGCGCCAGCCTCTGCCGTTACTGTGTCTTGCATTGATGGCAATCCTTATGTCGAACACCGCGATGAGATAGTAGTTGTCATAGTCGCGCCGCTTCGTTGGCGGGTCCGCAATTGCTATCTTCTTCAATCTCATGTAGGCATCATCATACGTATTCAAGCCCAGCCAGTCCAGAAGGCCGATCCCAATGGTGGAGAAGGGGTCTACCGGAACGGCCGCACTACTGTGGATGTTGTGCAAAATGATGGTGGTATCCGGCCGGAGGTATGCAAGCCAATCTTCGTTTGCACCGACCCAGACCTATATATAAGACGGTGGGCAGCGGAGAAATTACAAGATGGAAATGGAATAACTAAGTACTACATGATCAAACTCCATTATTGACCTGCTCATTGGACAAAATCTGACTACCTCTCAACGTCGGCAACTCTAGCGGAGTCAACGTGCAACCATGGCCAGGGAGCGGTGCACTGTTCGAAGGATTGTTCCATAGAAGAACCTTCTCCTCGAGGACGCATGGAAGACCAACAAGCATGGCCTTTTCCCAAGCCTGTTTAAGCAGCGTCTTGAAAAAGTTGGTACAGGAAGCACCGAGTCTTGCGGCGGTGAGGACGTCAGAGTGGCGTGCGATTTCTCCCATAGAATCGTCGTCCAAGGTCTCCCAGCCCCGACGAGCAGGATAACCGCCTGGCGAATCCACGGGAGCAGCGATGAACTGCCTTCTCTTCGGGGGAGGGGAACTGGCGAGGAGGAGATAAGAGCGTAGTAACCGCAGGGCCTCGTCCCTTCAACTGTAGATCGTTCCTCAGCAAAGGGGTGAGGCTATTATTTACTACTAGTACTAGCATTATGGAACGTTATGGGATTGCATTATACTGTAAATAATAGCACTACTAAGAAATTTTTGGCACTAGGTAGTAGTTTTTGGCATGGATTAAGAAATTTTGGGATTGTTTTTGACATTTTTTGTACACGCCAACTAGTGTCAAAAAACATCTTACATTATGTGACGGAGGAGTACGTACTCGTACTGTAGCAGTACCAGTACTACTTTTCTCAACTAGTAGTGCGATGTATTGTACTTCTAGTCTAGTCTAGTATAGTGCACCAGTTTTGAACTCTTGAATCTCAGGGCCAAGGAGCTACAGTTGGAAGTGGAGGGTACTACTGTTCTCTAGAACCATCGCTGTACTATCAATGCAGGGGAAGTACACCTGCGTAGTGGCCCAGTGGGTACTCTCGGTGCTATATTCAGCCGCTCCTCTCACGCAGGAGTAGCTGGCCTACTCAGCCGCTCCTCTCACACACACACTAGTAGCCTGTTTAACAGCGACGGTTACTGCGGGGCAGAACATTTGAGTTATTTGATACAGCGAGACTAGGCTTTTCGCTTCCATTTGTGGTGGTGTAATGGATCTCGTCGAACTTTGTTAGTAGTTCCTTCTTTATGAATGAGATGAAGCAAAGCTTTTGCCTCTGTTTAAAAAAACACGTCAAGAGGAATTTCTTTTATAGTAGAGCCGATAATGGAGTGAAGTCCATGCGTGCAACGCCACAAGCTACAGAGTAGTAGTAGAGCACTTTACGTACATAGCCATATTGCACAGTTCCCAATGCCCCGCTAGGCTTTTCCGGCTACTCGGGCTTAATTGGGAGGCGCTAGTTTAAATATGCTACTAGCTGATGAGGAAGCTGCAAGCGAGGTGCGGCTAGGGCGAGCACGTGAGCCATGGGATGCTGGGAAGGAAAACCCGTTCACGTGGCTAGGCTGTCTAGTGCACCCAGATTGTGGGGCTGCATGTCCGTTCGACTTCAAAACTCAAACTACCCGTGTAAAATATTGGCTCATAGCAAAGTGTAGTAGTACTATTTTTTTAAAAGGCCGTCGTGCGTTCGGCCGGGATCGAACCCACAAAACGAGGTATACACTCCCGCGACCACTAGTAGTACTCGTTGGAGTACAACGCAACCTAGAATCGCCTTTTGTCGCTAGTAGCACGTACATTGTTCCTTACAAGAAACCCCTAATAATGCAAGAAACCACTAAAATGCCAAGAAACTACTACCACTTGCATACGTGGCAGACTTAAGATAAGACTACCTTATCAACCATTGTACATGCTCTTACCAACAAAAATCCTCGAGTGACCTCCTACCTCCGGCCCGTCCACCTAGTCATCCTCGGCCATGGGACGCAGCTACCGCCGCAGGCAGAAGGCGAGGTCAAAACCGCCAGCGGTGCGGAGCCCATGTTGCAGCAGCCCGGATGCCAGCTCCGTCCGGCACTCGCGGCCGCTAGGTAGCCAAGATAGCTCCGTCCAGCTGCTTGTCTGCAAGGTTTGCTAGCTAGATTAGCACGGCAGCGCGGCGGATTGCTCGCACGTGCCGCGCTCAGGCAAGCCATCTGGCTCGAGCGAAGGCCAGCGCGGCGGCTTGCTCGCTCGTGAGTCACGCTCGGGCCAGTCTACCAACCCATGCGGAGGCCAGCGCGGCGTCCGGCCCGTCCGGCGAAGCGAAGGCCAACTTGCTCATCACCGGCGCCACCGACAAAGACGCATCAGTACTGTTTGAAGTAATGTTCAAGAAAAATAATGATTTGAGGGGAATAACATGATAGAAGGTCAGATGTGGGTCCCTCGTGTCAACGGTCAAACAAAATGTGTTGGTTTAAGCTGCCTCGTCAGCACGGACGTGTGGGCCAACCCTGTAATAAATGGGTTTAAACGAACCTAATCGGTAGGAGTACTAGGTAGTAGTTTTTGGCGTGGATTAAGAAATTTTGGGTATGTTTTTGCTATTTTTTGTACAATAGATTCTTCAGGGCTGGTTGAAAGTGGTAGTTTTTTGTTACATACTCTACATATTGTAAGTAGGAGTGAAAGTTAAGCTTTGGAAGCCAATAAGCAAGGCTAGTTACATAGTGCATATGTGTACATGATTGAAAGTAAATATCAACCATGAGTGACTAATATCTTGATGGAAAACTCGAAACTATGGAATACTAGGGAAAAATGCATGGTTGGAAATGCTAGCAATGTTCATGTCCGTTGCAACGAATCATAATTAGAATAATACTTATTCACAAACTTGGTACAAAACACTCTAATTTTGATATACATATGTCACTAGAGATATATTATGTTTCAATTAGAATATACTCCTTGGGCTGTTTTTGTGAGGTCAGGGAGGGATGTGGTTGGTTTTAAGATACTAATTATGGGTTTTCTGCAAATTGGTAGACAAGTGGGATGTTGGTGAGAAAAGGCAACAACTTACCTCACAATCGTTAGATGTAGATCTAATGGTCAGAAACGACGGATGGCAGACACACCAGCATCACCAACTTAGTCTTGTGTAGGAGTACTAGCAAGATCCGTGCATTGCACACAACATCAAGATGCATTTTTTTATAAAACACTTGTTGTGATTGACCCTTGCGGGAGTTATCCCATGTGTAAAAACTAATGATATCTTGAGAAATATGAGATAAGGTGAAGAGGAGTGGGGTGTGGTGGCGTGGTTGGTGGTCGGACTGAGCGGAGGCATGGGGATTGACGACGCCGGTAGCGGCCACCAGGCCAGTTTGTTCTAGAGGCTTCCTTTCTTAATTGCTCAACAATGAGGTTTGTTGGAGATAGGGATGAACGAGGGAAGGCCTTGTCTGCAAATGTGGAGAGGAGTGCGGGTATCTTTTAGTTTAATTTCCATCCGTCAGATATAGATCGGACGATCTATATTGCAAGATGGCATACGTACCATCATGACCAACTCAGTTTTTTATAAGAGAAGAAATATAAGTATGGAGATACAAACGTATTATCGATACTTGCTTCCGTAAACTAGCATCTACATTCTATTCAACGCCTCGGCATGTGGGGCCTTAGCACAATGACTTCTCGACTATGTAAAACAAAGATTTTCCCGTCGCCGACAAGGAAGGGGTGACGGCGGCGCGCTTTTTGGCTTGCTCTAGTGGTCTAAGCACGTGTAGATTTATTCTTTTTCACGTCTCGTCTTCTCCGTACTGCCACGACTATTGATGAATAGATGGTAAGTTATTCACGGGGAAACCCTTGATGAGCTTGTTTGCGAGAGAGAGAGAGAGAGAGAGAGAGAGTGTGTGTGTGCGTGTGTGTGATATGTTAGAGACTGAGGCAATGATAACAGATTCTTTGTGTCTATGTGTGTGGAGGATAGAGAGAGAGAGATGTACAGGGGGCTTTGTGTTGTGTAATGTGGAGACACCTATACATATTTAGGGAGTGAGTGTGTGAGATACACGTGCGGACATGGGGAGAGATGAGGATCCAGATAAATGGGTGTTTGTGCGTGTTTGTGTGTGTTTGTGCACGCGTTTGTGTGTGAGAGGGAGAGAGTGTATGTGGAGTAGAGAGACCACTGATGATGTAAACCTAGTATAAGGGAAGGGGGAATGGTGTGACATGTGTAGTAGCGGGATAGCATGGGTGCGGGCTGGGGGAGCAGACTATTTGGAAGAGACATCGAGTGTGTGTGGGAGAGAGGGGTGTGAGAGCGAGAGAAATAGAGAGCTAGCGACGGAGAGAGAGAGAGAGAGAGGAAGAGAGGGGGCGAGAGGGGTTGTTTGTGTCCATAAATGGCATATAGATAGGGAGACAATGTTGATGTTGTCCAAAGTTAGCCTATGAACGAAGACGCAAGGGAAGCGAGTTATCGTGTGTGTGATAGGGACTTCATGAGAGATCTAGAATAGATGGTGTAGAGAACAATGTGCGAAATCGAGAACGATTATACATTAGATAGCTATGCAAAGAGTCACGACATATATGTATGCAGGGAAGGAGCTGGGGCGGGTCCGCATGTGGGAGAGATAGAAAGAGGAGAGTGGTGCACAAGGAGACAAAGTGTGCTTGTTTGCAGTGGGGGTGGTGTGTGAGGTGAGTGCGTGAGAACCACATAACTAGGGAGATAGACGTTTGGGGGCGATGTTTTGTGCGTATGGGAAATATACAGTCTACATAGTGTGTGTGCTTGGGTAAGAGAGATAGCAGGAGACCTAGAGAGTGAGGGAAGAGATGTGTGCATGCCCGAGAGACAAAGTGATAGAGACCTATGTTGGGGTCCGGACATTACAAGAGAGAGGGGTGTTATTGTGCTCGTGTGTTGGTGTTTCGGGGAGAGAACGACTTCTCTCTGTGTGTGTGTGTGTGTGGTGGGGGGGGGTGACTTCAGATAAAGAGTGAGGTGTCTATATTTGAGGGACTTTAGCGCAATTGAGATATTGTGCACTCATGGTTGGTCCATTTGTTTCACAGTGTGTACTATGAGCTAACGATACTTTTGAACATGCGTGATATACCTTGATGTACCAGAATTACAAACCTAAGATTGGAATTTTGGAATTCGACTCCATCATTAGCTTTTGTAATTCATTTAAACGGAGGTACATTTTTTAAGCCGGGATTTCTTGATTTCAAATTCATATATCAAACCTAGAGATATACACATACGGGCATGTTCAAACTTTATAATCATCCACTTTATTCATACACATACACATTTTTGCTTTTGTCATCATATTTAGGATAAACACATTTGGTTTCATTTCAATTGTACTGTATGATGGTATTTGCTTGTAGTAGCTCAATGATCCATATTTGAATTGAATGGACAATCTAAGTTACGAGTTGGAGACATTGATTTTCAAAACTTGCACATTTTTTGCGTGCAAAACAAACAATTTGTCGGCCATGATATCATAGTCGGCCGTACGAGAGCAGAATATTTATAATATAGGCGCCAAAAGCTTTCAAACTTCCCTCTCACATCGAAATATCACACGCCCGAAAGGTTAGCCCTGCGATATTCCTGTTTTACCCCTGCCACATGAACGGAAAAGGGCTGCTTTGGTAACTCCATTGTTTTCCCCTCGTTGCCCCTAACATTCTTCCTCAGAGCCCCTCCCCTTCCCCTCCATGACCCCCCAACCACGGCAAGCCGCCGAATATAGTCCTCCTCCGCGGTGGTGGACCTCACACCCCGCCGGATCTACCTTCCGCACCTTGGAACCCCCAACTGCCAACTCACCACTTCATCGGAGCAGCTTTAGCGACTGGCTTGTCCACCGCTCCAGATCTCTTTGACCACCATCATGGTCCACCGCACCGGATCTACTTAACCAGCGCCCTCCACCACAGTGTAGGCCCTTCACTGACTCCCTCGTCCGCCCCTTCGCTGGCCCTTCATACAAGCCCTCGTCCGATGCAACAGATCCGCCTCACCAAAAGCACTATACAACGCGCCCGCCGAAGCCTTCGTCCACTGCACCGGACCCGCTCCACGGATGCCATATTCAACTCCACCAGCCCTGCTTTGCCAACGCCGCAGCCTCATCAGGTTATTTCAATTTGTACTCCTTCAGTTTTTCTCTTTATGATGCAACTGTTCACTTACCACAGATGAGCTTTCTTGTATGTCGACAGGCGCCGCAACCGTAGCACCGGAGCCGCTTCAGCGACGGCGACTGCCGGCCCAAACTCAACCGCAACACGAGCACCATCGACGATCCTTAGCTATCAAGTATGACAACGATACCCATACGCCGCCGAGAATCAGGTACTGTTATCCAACGGCCGGCGCCTACGTTCACTTTTGTAGCATAAGCACCGCACCTTTGAATTTCTCCAGGGCATCATTCAGTTTTTCATGAGACGCGTTATTCTGCTTGCACCTGTAGGGCCATACTTCTGGCAGTGAACATGTTACATGTGTTAAATTACATACCAGTGCACATATAGTTAATATGCTTTAGTTTTGTTCTGATGCCACCTGTTGGTTCCATCAGACTGCTTAATGTTCTCTATGCTTAATTACACATCAGCAAACTAGCATGTGGTTCAGCTGCTTTTTGTTCATTTTACCCTACATTTTCTGATGCTAACTATTACATCACTGCTCCGAGCCTCTATTCATTACTTGCTTGTGCGTTCTTGATCTTCCCAAGTTGCATCATTATGGAGCTGCCAACCCCATCAAGCAAAATATTTGTTCTTTTGGGGCTGGCACCTCGAACAAGCATAAAAATAGAGGGAAGGAGATATATTGTCGTGTATGCACACACCCTTCTTTCATTAGTTTAGATGAACCATTGATGATCAATTCGGACTAGTGCATGCGATTAAAATTAATTTTACCTAAATAGATGGTGCAGAATAAACTACAACAACTAGATTTGCAACCACAGGATGCTGACGATATCTTCAAAGAACATTGCAACAGCAGCAAGGCTTCACAGCAACATATGGTAAGCCAGTGTGTTTTAGTACATGTTAAATGTAATGTGAGTGGGATGCTTTCTTGGCTTGTGCCCTCAACGTGTAATCCTACCGAATTACAAATAGTTCAGTTGTCTGCTTTGTTGTATTGCTTGATTCGAATGCTTGTTTGTTGTTACGTTATACCTGAGTTGGCCAATATGTCAGCAGTGCCTGCTGTACTATCGTAAAGAAATGCATGCCTATTTCATTTGATTCCTTAACTTTTGCTCTCAACTTCATCACAAGACTGTCTTCGTAGTTTATATGAGGCCACACTGTTAAGTGCTTTCTCAGATTATTTCAACTACTTAGATGCCTTAGCAACTTAAATATAGCGGTTGTACACTCCCTTTCAACTTTCATCTTACCATTTTAATTTCTTTTCGGCTGATGCTTCTTCGAACCATTTAAATATAGTTTGCCATGCTCGGCAATAATTCGTCCATCATTTACCATGTAAGCTTACTGCCTGGATCATATGATAACTATCTCTTACTTATCTCGAGCAGAAACCTTTGAGGATGCCATTTACACTAGGACACAATGTACAACCCCAGAATCTATTTATGGAAGAAGTGCGCCATCCATGTTACCAGATGGTAGCAGTTCAGAGGCAACACCACCGGAGAGCAGTCTGAGCACAAATATTATAGTGCTTGAGGCTCTACTAGAGGCAGAAAGAGATGGTGTGGCACGCATTATGCAAGCAACCCAAGAATTGGAGGAAGTAAGAATGTTGCATTTGAAGACGGAGGAGGTCCTGCTGTTTCTGCTATCTGAAGTCCAAGGTAATCCCAGTTTGTCTTTAGATACCAGTTGAAATTGTCATTAGATTATTGTACTTCCATGCTGTGTCATGTCTCTGAATGGATTATGTTGCAAGACCCCCTATGTTGTCCGAAATTCCATGTTGTCCATGTGTTGTAATGATCCGATTTTTTTAGGCGAGGTAATCCTCAGTACTTCTATGATTGACATAAGGTGAACTGTTTTTCATGTGAGCATATTGTATTGGATGAAATAACTATTTGAATGAGAGTGTAACCAACCTACTGAATTCGAAAATCACGACATTTCTAAATCATAATCATATATAAAGGTGGAATAAATCTTTGTTGTGGTATTGAAGAAATAAATAACAAAACATATAATTATCTGTGTATATTCGTAATTGAATACAAATTGGATTTTCATTTAGTTTGCCAGGTCCCAGGGCAAACGTGAATGCTAATTCTCCCAAGTTTTGAACGAAGCGGCTAAACACCCACTATAATTTGTGGGCTGCCCGAAGCAAGTGTTTGCGAGATGGAAATTACTGTCTACCCCTGACACTTGACATCCTTATCGACCGGATTTACACTTCTGTCGATAGGGGTAGACTAGTAACTTCAATCAGACGTGACACGACGGCCTCTGAGCCCATTCAGACACGGTGGGGGCCAAACGTGGGTGGCAAAACACATTTGACTCAAGCTCGTCTGAAAGACATGTGTATCTTCCTCCATTTCCCCATTCATACATGGTGGGTGGCAAAACAAACTCTCCTCGTCCAAAATCGATGTAGGCTAATATTTTAAATAGGGGCAGATGTGTAACTTCCATCAGACCTGACACAACCGCCCTACCTGTCAGCCTCGTTCATACATCGGGGGCGCCAACCGTGGGTGGCAAAACACCCTCTCCTCGCCCGAAATAGTTAACGACAAATATTTGGGAAATGCGAGATTACCGTCCTATCCCCAACCGATGCGATGTACGAAATTTTAAACGGAGGATAAGTTCGTAACTTTCCCCCATTTTAGAGAAGTGCGTCCCAAAGTTTGAGATCCCCCCTCCCCTCCATTTCCCCATTCATACACCATCGGCGGCACGACAACCTCGGCACTGCGGCCAGCCTCCTCCGTTCGCCACCCCATCCTCCACCTTGCCGGAGCCGCTACCCCTACACCGTTGTCCACTAAAAGAGATGGACGTCTCTCATCCATGGTGCTAGACCAGGATCCTTTCATTGCCTCCTCTCGCTTCATCGGCGCCGTCGTCCACCTTGTCGTTGCCGCTCCTACGACCACCTCGTCCATGGCAATAGGATATATCCCTCGACCCGGCGGTCTGCCGTCTAAAGTCTTCTTCCCCGCTGACGACAGCCATCGCACCCGCAGCACCCTCAACATATTAGCATAGGCCTACATGGCGTCGCAAGAGAGGTGGTACTCTTCCATATGTGCTTAAGTTATTGATCTCACCCAGAAAATAGATCGTAATTTGTTTACTGTACTTTTCTTGTCCGTACCAAATCGTAGTGGCTAGTTGAAAGCAAACATTGGTTGCGAAGTAGCTTTGTCCGGTTTGCACCTTCAGATCCGCCATGGCACGGCCACTATACTCGTAAAGCTTATGGTTTCCCCCCTTTATATTCACTACCATCATCGTAGGTGCTTCGTGTCGTGGTAGCAGTGCTCCTCAAGACCTCAACCCAAAGCTTACGTGTTGAAGTACGAATCTGATATGATGCACATATCACTAAAAGAGAGAATGTTTAATTGGTCACCTAATGTTCCTATATTCATTTTGAAAAGCATGTGCGCCACCCACTGGTCTAGTTAGTTCCACTTTCCTGATTTTTCTCTTGATGCTTAGGGTTTTTCCCTTTTATCTACTCTACTATGATCTCCGTCGGTGCTTTCTGTCGTACTAGCATTACTCCACCCTTCAAGCTAAACAACACAACACTCAGAATTCGAAAGGTTAGTTGTTGAAATATGATTGTGATATGATACTGATATTAGATAACCGACACATTTAATTGGTTAGCTAAAGGTCCCACTTGAGTTTCCAAATGGATGTTGCAACATATAGAGAGACAGCATAATTGCATTTCTTTGTCACTTGTTGACCGTACTTTCTTGTCCATACCAAATATTAGTTGTTATTTCAAAGCAAACATCGGTTGCTAACTACCCTTTACGCGGTTTGTAGCTTCAGATCTGCCATCCCACTGCCACGGTCAACACTGTACTCATCATGCTTATGTTTTCCCCATTTTATGATGACCACAATCAGCCTACGTGGTTCATGTCATAACAGCATTGCTCCACCCATCGAGCTAAACAAGCTTAGTTGTACAAATTCGTATCTCATATTATTGCTGATATTAGTAAAACTGAGAGATGTTTAATTGGTTAGCTAAATGTTCCTACTTTAGTTTCAAAATGCATGTGATCCACATATGGAGTGACCAGAAAGAATAGTATTTCTCTGTGCGCTCTGGTTCATCATGGGTGGCCAACCGACATTGTATTGAAACACTTGTAATATCTTCAATTTGCTTTCTCTTCTGCTCTTCTTTAAGATGATACACTTCTCTTGTGGTCGACTGGTCAGGTCGAGTTGTTCTCCCTTAGTATATTTTGAATCTGCCAGGTCAGGTCGACTTGTTCTTCTTTACTATATGTTGAAGCTATCATCTGCGAAGTGTCATTACTTCTGGAGCTCTCATATTTTGAGTAGTAGTCCACATTATATTAATGCACACAACAAATTACAGCATGCATGGCATCTTTTAAAAGAATTGCAGAGATAGCACAAAGGGGTTTACAGGGAGGCAGTATTGGATTAGAATCACTTCTGCATTACAAAGAAAATCTCACTTGTTTTTATGTTTTCATGCATGTCAGATATTGAACATTATCAAAATGAATATGAGAATGGGCGCACGAGAGGAATATTGTGGAACGATCCACTTGCTAACAAACTTGGCTGGAGGATGGCCTATCTTATTCACCCATCAAGGTGCTTGCTCTTACTTTGCAAAGTTGTATTGGTCGCACATATTTTGCATCTGACCTCTTGCATTTCTTCTACTTTGTTACACCATCTGCTTAGTTTAAGCATCATATATGAGTATATGCCATAACTATCCATTTTCTGTACCTATTCCATGTGTCGTCACACTATGTTTTTCCAGTCAAATGTTGTTCTTTCGTGATAGATGTCCAAAAGGAAGAGGGTGAGTGCAGATCCTCAAGGAGTACAAACTAGGTATTTGGAAAAGGTAGTGGTAACTGTTAAATCAGATAGATCAGCAGCCACAAAAAACACAGGCCCAATTATACCACACTTTACCCCTACTCCAGTGGCCAAACCCCTATTAGAACTACTGGGAGCCCAGCATCAGGTACTGTCTATGATATCAATTCAAAATTTGAACTCCTAATTTTCTACTTGTGCCTTACCTTCTCTCTTGTATGAAAACAAATTTCAAATGAATCTCCTTGCTCAAAGGATCATACGATCTCAAAACAATAATGGGCTCTGCATTGCTCTTGTCAGTACCTCTCTCCCTTTTGCCTTGTAACGCTGTACTTAATTAATTGCTATTTGATTATTTTTCATCAGTCTGCACCTGAGCTTCATTATCCTCTGTTTCTTCCAATATTATTTGATCTATATTTACTCTTTGCAAAATGTAGAATAATGGCAACGCTTATAAAGAATTTTCTTTGGGGAATTTATTGAATTATCCATCAACATGGAGAAGGGCTTTGTCCAGCCCGTGTTAACATGTAATGTAAGTTGATCCTTCTCAAGCCTTCAAACATTGTTCTAGTATAGATTTGGATAGGCATCATTGCCTCCACTGCTATTTGCTTTGCTGTTTACATTTGATTGGATGTTTGCAACAACTACCAGTTTCAAATTGTAGTTGTAAAAACATGTTCCTTATGCAAAACAGATCCATTTTATTTGCTTATATAATTGTGAAACCTGTTACGTGTCTCCTTGTTTCCCTTTCAGAGTCATATCTCTTACGCCAGGCAGAACTTTAGGGAAGATAGTGAGCCAAACCATCTTGAGGACAGCGAGATGACCCCAAGGTCCTGTCTTGATGAAGACAGTGAGTTTAAGCTACTCACCAGCAGGTGTGATACAACCTCTGTGCAGTCGCTGCCTCAATCAGTTCGACTTCTTCGGTCTCAACTTACAGCGGAAAGGCTTGCTTCAGCTCAGCTTTGACTTAAAGTCAAAGATGCAATGAAGATGTCAGAGGACTGCCGTGCGCACCATCATGCCTTAAATCTAGTGTTGATGCATCTATCGTTGACACAACTGATGTCTACTCAGCTTCTTCAGCTGTTTGAAGGGCCTGACCTGGCCAGGCCTAATGCCTTCTGAAGTGCTCTCAGTTTTGTATATTCTTTTGTCGGCGCGTTTATTTGCACTAGTGGCGAACTTCGATGCCCAGTGGATGTAATATGTGTGATAGCTGTGATAGCCTACTGTAAGTTGCTTGCTTATTTATTTCCTTGTTGTCTTGTTTATTTGTTTGCTTGTAGTCATTGCAGTTCATTTTCCGCGGTTTGCTAGTGGCTGCAATAACCTATTTTTTAAAACTAGGCCACAATAACCGTGGGCTAATATTTACTGTAGTGACACTGGGCCTCCTACGGGCCGTAGAAACAGTGGGCCTTCTACGGGCCGTAGGAACAATGGGCCTTCTACGGGTCGTAGAAACAATGGGCCTTCTACGGGCCGTATCATCAATGGGCCTTATACGGGCAGTATGATCGATTGGCCAAACATGGGCCAATAACAGGCCGCATTATGGCCGTAAACGGGCTAGAGTTGGAATCGTCTGTTCATGCGCCGACCATAACGGGCCATCATTAATAGGCCGTATTTCATGACGCTACGAAAATGGCCCAACGTGTTAACGGACCACAAACGGGCCGACTGTAACCACGGGATGAATTTGTCCCATAAGCAGAAAATGATAGTAACGGGTCGTAAGTAAACGAATGCTGGAAATGCGCCCTAGAATAAATGGGCTCTGAGAAGGCCGAAAGATAACATGGGCTGGAAACGGCCCAACGGAATAACGGGCCGTTAATTGGTATAAAGTGATACACTGTTTATTACGGGCCAGTTTCACCACGGGCCATTAATGCGTGTAAAGTGATACACTGTTCATTACGGGCCAGTTTCACCACGGGCCGTTAATAGGCCAAGAGTTACATAGGGCCTCATATGGGCTGAAAGACGTCATGGGCCATACATGGGCCAGAAGTGAAAACGGGCTGGAATCATATTGGGTGGCCCAGATGACGCTACTGGGCCTAATTCGGATAGGGCTTAACGGGCCTTGGGTTAGCGGGCTGTAAATGGGCTATATGCAAACAGGTCGTTAACAGGCTTTACATGGGCCGGCCCGCCACCTTTTGACCAAGTCAAACAGGCCGGCCTTTTCATGGGAATGGGCCTCTGTTGGGCCGTGCCACATGTCGACGTATCATAGGCGCCTTCTGTCCAATGAGTGGATGACATCTGTCCCAATGGTGAGCCAACACGTGTTTCCTCCAGCCAATGATGATTTTACACGTGGAAAATCCCCATTGGTCGGGGCTGTTAACGGGTTATCGGATCCAAAACCCGACCCGATAGCTTAACGGCATTCTGTTACGGTGTATGCCATGTGTTGGTCACCCTTGATGAAAGCACTTCTGTGACGCGCGATTTATCGTCATGGAAGTGGATACTTCCGTGATGATAATTTTGCTAATGTCATGGAACACTTCTACGACAGCACAGGTATGACTATCTTGATTCTGTCATAAATTTGTCATGGATGTACATGCATGACAAAAAACACGACCTACTGTGACAAACACGTATCATCACGGAAGTGTATTTCTTTTGTAGTGTAAGCTTCTGGGGCCACCGCCCCGTGGGCCTCTCCGTAGTGCCCCATTCGCTACGCAGTCCGTCCTGGAGCGCTGTCTTGGGGGTGGTGGCGTGGAGGCCCGCCGAGGCCGAAGGCTGCGGCGTGCACTCCTTCACCGGCCGGAGATGGGGCCGATGCAACTTTTCGCCCAGTGTTGCCGGTCGGGTTGGCGTTGAGTAGGCCCTGGAGTCCGCTCGGAGTTGCGTGGGCGCATATGGGGATGCCATACGGCCTGCCCTAGATCAGGGGTGGCAGCTGGACGCAGAAAGGAGGCGCTCCCGAGGCGGCGGCGTCCAGGAGCTTGGCCACTCGCTCTAACAACACGTCACGGCCGCCCTCCAGCAGCCTGCACCGTAGTAGCTCTCGGTCTACTGTGAGCGCGACCCTTCAGTTCGCCTGCTCCCGTCGGGTGTGCGGTGCTGTGGCCGCGGCGTGGCTTGAGGCTCTTGCTGCTGACCGCACCTGCCGCGGTGTGAGGGCAGGCGGTGTTTGGCTGCGTCACCCGTGCCCCGCAGCACCCTGCGAAGCGCGAGCTGCCTGAGACGCAAGATTGAGGTCGCCCTGGGCCGGCAGCATGGCGTGGGCGGGCCACGCCGCCCAGCGGTCGGCGTTGGCAGTCGGGTCGCTTGACATCAGAACGGCGAGGCGACGGAACGCGAGGCGGTGGAAGAAGGATTCCGGCGCACCCCTACCTGGCGTGCCAAATGTTGGATTTCGGGTTCCGGCAGACCCTTGAGGTTCGAACTCTGAGGTGTGCATGAAGATCTTTCCCCTACCAACTCACGTCTCGAAGCCTCGCAAGGAATCTAGGCTAGAAAGAAGAACACACAAGGGACACGAGGTTTATACTGGTTTAGGCCACCATTGTGGTGTAATACCCTACTCCAGTGTGTGGTGTGGTGGATTGCCTCAGGGGCTGATGATAAACAATACAAAGGGAGAACTGCCTCGCGAGGGGCTGTTCTTGAGCTAGTGCGATGAACTGCTTGGGTGAGTTCAGTTGCCTCTCTCTCTCTCTGGTCTACCCGAAATCTGGATCCAATCCCCTTATTCTGTGGTGGCTAGCCCTATTTATGGAGGGAGGCCCCGGGCCTCTTCCCAAATAATGAGCGGGAAGGGCGCCAACAATTGGCCATTTTGAAGGGGAACATCTAGTACACTTATCCTTACAAAAGTTGGTCTTCGACTGCCAAAGACTCTGACGGTGACGCCGTCCTGGGCTCCACGGTGACCTCCATCCTGCCGTCCCGCTGGTCTTGGTCTTTTTGCACCGAAACGGTAACCTTTGCCTGATGCCTTGGCCTGTGCTTGCCCCCTTTGCACCGAAGGGGAAACAAGGACACTGCGCAGGCCGGCGCCCGCCTGGCACCCGCCTGGTCTCGATCGTCATGGCTTGCATCACGGGCACCTCGTGAGGTACCCTGCCTTGATCTCTCCGCCTCCTCGCGAGCCCACCTGATGAGGCTGCTCCTGAGGAAGATTCCTGTCGTCCGCCCCGCAAGGCTTGGCCCCTCGCGAGGGTCTTGAGCTTGAGCTGATGAAGCTGGGCTGCACTGGCCTCTGCTTGAGCCACGCCGCAGGCCGCAGGCAGGCAAGTCTGTGGACCCCTATTCCCAGAACACCGACAGATTGGTCATTACACGCGGAGCTGTTGCCTGAGGATTTTGCTTTGAAGCATTTGCAGCATTATCATGTGTGGTAGAGTCATCATTAGTGGAGTAGGATGCTGCCTTTCAAAACTGTCCGTCCAAAGGACGAGTGCCTTCATCAATAACTGCAGCCTTGCCCTTTTCATTAGATAAGGAAATAGTCCTTTTGAGGACTTCAATTGGGGGCAAATAGCTGAGATGATTTTGAAAATCAGCCTTGTAGTGAATTGAAGTCCTTGATCTGATGAATTTCATGATCCAGGGAGCGTAAGGCTTCAATTCAAAAGGTGACAAAGCAGCATTGGCCAAAGGCCTCATGAAGAAATCATGAAGTTGATTGGAATACCATGCATGATGTTGAAAAGCAAGTTCTTGATGATGCCAACAACTTCTTCTTCTTCAGAGTTGTGGCCCTTGATGGGACTGAGGGTTTTGGCCATAATGTGATAGACAGTCCTTGGGACATTCAACAAATCCTAAACGAGGAAATTTGTCCTTGGCGCTTGGTCAGCCTTCAAAGGCTTCACTAGCACTTGCATCAGATGATTTGACAGTTCAGGTTCCTCATATAGCTTTAGAGCTCCTTCAGTGGGCGGACTGACCGGGACAGCATGAAGCAATTTAGATGCCAGAGCTTTGTGATGAGTATTGTCAGTCATCTAGTCCAAAACCCATGAATTCACATCGTCAACATTGCCTATCAGATGCAGAGTGGCATAGAACTGAAGAATGAGCTCTTCATTCCGATCATAGATGTCGACGCAAAAGTTGAGCAGCCCTGCATCATGAAGAACACTAAGGACTGGAGTAAAGCACGGAAGTGACTCCATATCCACATGAGGAAGATGCTCATGGTCAAACACTTTGTCCTTGTCGAACAACAACGAGGAATAAAAGTTCATCTATGAAGCAGTCCAGAAGTGCTTGCGGCCAAGACGAGCAGAAATGATGCTCAACAAAGAAATGATGCTCAACAAAGAAGTCATCAGCCTTGAACTTCTGCTTCTTGGAGTGAGGATTCTGTGGCTTGGGCTGAAGATTTATAGTTGAAGTCTTCACAACCATTTCAAGCGCAGCCTCTGGAGCCTTAGGCTGAAGAATCTCTGGAGCAGTTTCTTCTGCCGTCTTCTTCTCAATTTATGAGCACTAGTGGCTGGAATTTTTTCGGGGATGGAGTGAAGTGAAGCTTGGCCTTGATCAGAGTCCGTATTAATTTCTTCAGTGTGCATGGGGGACCGAGGAATTTGCTGCAGAGGAGTGAACAGAGGAGAATTGGGAGGATGAATTTCCCAAATATCGTCATTCATTACTGGAGTCGTAGACCCGATGTCCACATCCTCTTCGTCAGCTTCAACTTCTTCAACACCGGGCTCTTCAGTAGTGAACTGAGGCAGCGGTGATGATACCTATAGCGGTGAAGGGATATTATCCACTTCAATTTCTTCATCCAACTGCTCTAACGTAGCAGCAGAAGGATCTTCTTCATCATTGTCATCAGTGATGACATATTCTTCACCAAAAGGAACAATCTCCTTTGATGGCATGACATTCTATGGAACAACATCAATGGGGTTCTCAAAAGAGCTCGTCAAAGTCTTCATTTTCTTATGAGCTGAAGACTCTGAGGCATCAGTTGCTTTCCTCTTCTTAGCTGCCGCCCTTTCGGCAGCCTTTGTTTTCTTCGCTTCTGATGCAGAAGGAAGGAGGGTGCTTTTCATCTGCGAAGATTGTGCAGGAGGAGCAAATGAAAGAGGCACAAATTCTTCAGGCACAACTGTTTCAGTTGCTCTGACTTTGGCTCTTAGCCAATCAGCTTTGTATGCGTCAAATTCATCACTGAGAGCTTTGATTTCTGACTGTATAGTCAGAAGTTCTTCAGTAGTCATTCCCAAAACATTCTTCTTTAGATAATGTTCCTTTCTATACTGAGCTTTCTTCACTGATCTGGCCTTTTCAAACTTCCATTTTTCTTCGACAATGAAAGTATTCAACACGTGACTTTGGCCTGGTGTGAGGTTCAGATCAGGAAGTGGTGTGTTTGGATCTTTATGCCAAAGATCGATGTAGTCAAGGATCTTTTTTGGATCCAGCAAGAGCGGCACAGCACTGCCTTTGGCACTAGAGGCTCGGTTTTGTCGGTCTCTGATGATTTGAGCCAATTCTTCATCATCAGCTTCGTCTTCAGATGATGGAACTTCAAAGGCGACCTGCTTCTTGTGAGGACTTTGCCTTCTGCCGCGTCCAGTAGTGACCTTTTTCTTCAGCAGCTGCGGCTGTACTGAGGAACTTGCTGAAGCTCCTGAAGAAATTGAAAAGCCTATAGTCCTTTGGCACGTGGCAAGATGTACTGGTGCTGAGGACTTTGTTGGTACAGCTGAGGGATTTGCTTGAGAAGAAGACCCTGAGGGCTTGGAGGAGCTGGGCCATGAGGGCATTGAGGAGCTGGGACGTGAGGGCATTGCAGAGGAAGATGGCTTCACAACAGATTTCTTCTTCATAGCCTTCTTAGGCTGACTAGCAGATGCTTCAGCAGCAGCAGCAGCAGAATCTTCGTTGAATTTCTTCACTACCTCCTTTGCTACTTTACCGAATTTCCTTTGGCGCTTGGCCCATTCTTTTGGAAATTCCTCACCTCTTCTGATGCTTGAGGGATCGGCTTCTTGGCCTGGTGCCATTGGAGGTCTTAGCCATGGAGGATTTACAGCGAATTTCTTCATGTACTTAGGAGTGACATAGCGGTAATCCCTCCATTCCCGTGCCCATCTTCGTTCAATCCGCTGAATGCACTTTGTGCTGATTTTTATTCTCCTTGCCATGAGTGGCCTCATCAGGAGTGCAATAATCTGCATAGATATCTTCAGGGATTTCGAATGCCATGTTTGTCTCAGGCCTCTTGCCTCCCTTCTGAGGATGCTTTTCTTCAACCATTTTCTTCAGCTGAGGATTCTGGACAATAGATGTCTCTGAGGAAGTATGCACTTTTTCTTCAAGGAACGCTGCAGATGAGTTAAGTTGATGAAAACCTAGTGATTCAATAGCAGACATGTGTACCTTTGAACAGAGTATAGGTGCGGAGAATTTGAAGAGGTCATATGTGTTCTCAGATTTTTTTTTAAAAAAGAATCAAGTTTGAGGAATTTGACCAGGGAGTCTTGAAGAATTTCACTAAGAGTTCTTGTCTTAGGTTCCATAGTTGTATAGATTGGAAATCCTCACAATTGAGGAATCTTAAAGAAAAGTACATCTTAGAGAGAAAGATCAAGAACAGATGCAATGGTGGTGTTTAGGACTGTGAAGATTGAAGAATAAACACCTTTTGAAGATTTTGTGTAAATCATCAGAATCAACAAGGGCAGTAAAAGCGAGTTTTATTTACCCTTGACGAAGAACGCGATGAATAGAGAGATGAACTGGAGAAGCTCGTCCGTTCAGATCTTCCACGCCCTAACTTGGCGAAGGAAGACAGCTACGGTGGCGGCGGAGGTGAAGATTTCCGCGGCCGGCGCGAGTAAGACGGCGACGAGGTCGAGGCAGCTAAGCCCTTCCTCACCGGCGATGATGGAGATTAGTGGCGGCGCTAGTTCAGAGAGGTCGAGCGGGAGAGAGAGAGAGAGAGAGAGAGAGAGGTCGAGCAGAGTAAATGAACTGAGGTGCAAGGGGAGGGGTATTTATAAGGAAGTGAAAAACTGTTCGTCCGAAGAATTTGGACGAACGTGCCCCTGACCCATGCCATCCTAGTGACATGTGTCACCCACGTACAAAGAGGTGGAGATCGTGTGAGATCGTGGGTAAGTTGTTTAATCCAGTCATGGGATACAAAAGGATTTGAGCAACAAAAGCCGAAAAGTTAGATAATAAAATTTTAACATTTCGTTCGCAAATTCTTCAGCTGTCAAGGACATAGTGAAGATTTTGAACGGGTTTCAAATAGAACGCTCATGAAGAAGTAGTGAACAGACTGGGTTAAGTTTAGCATAGAGGGGGAACGGGTCCGATCACATTCACTTAGTTGAAAAAGCAACTTGAAGAATTAGCTATAAGTGAATGCTGTAGAGGACATGAAAAACTCAAATATATATAAAGCAATGAAGAACAATGACGGAAATACTTAGGAAATTGCAAAGTTCAAATTGAAGATTTTCAACTTTGGTTGGTGGCGTAACCCACCATATAAGAATGATGATTTCAGACACCGCGTACAATATAATTGTCGCAGGGTTCTGAGAATCAAATTCTTCATTAATTTCTTCACACTTAGAGGGTTAGTCTTCATTGGTTGAAGAAAAACTATACTTTGTGTGTTGCACATCTAAGTCATCAAATTTGCGTAAGTGTTAGGATATGTGTCCTTTTCAAAGAACATTCAAAGATTCTAAGATATTTAGCTCACACCGCAACTTGCTAAATCTCTTCTCATCCAAGGGCTTTTTGAATACATCGGCCAGCTGGTCTTTAGTATTTGCATGGTCGATGGAGATGTCTCCCTTCAATGCATGGTCACGAAGAAAATGATGATGAATCTGGACGTGCTTTGTCTTCGAGTGCTGAACTGGGTTGTGAGCAATCTTGATAGCACTCTCACTGTCGCAGTAGAGTGGCACATTCTTCACATTGATGCCATAGTCCTTGAAGGTTTGCTTCATCCAAAGCAATTGAGCACAGCAAGATCCAGCAACAATGTACTCTGCTTCAGTAGTAGAGAGTGATACATAGTTCTGCTTCTTCGAGGATCAACATACTCAGGATCGTCCGAGGAAATGGCATGTGCCTGATGTTGACTTGCGATCCACTCGATCACCAGCATAGTCAAAGTCAGAATATCCAATGAGATCAAAAGAAGAGCCCTTGGGATACCATAATCCAAGTGTTGGAGTGTGAGCTAGATATCGAAGAATATGCTTCACAGCCTTATGGTGTGATATCTTCGGTGTAGCATGAAATCGGGTACACATGCAAACACTAAGCATAATATCCAGCCTAGATGCACATAGATACAATAAAGAGCCAATCATGGAGTGGTATACCTTTTGATCAAAGTCTTTACCATTTTCATCGGAGCATAGATGGCCATTTGTGGGCATAGGGATCTTGACGCCTGAGGGAGTCCCAGACTAGGGGGTGTCCGGATAGCCGAACTATCATCTTCGTCCGGACTCCGGGACTATGAAGATACAAGATTGAAGACTTCGTCCCGTGTCCGGATGGGACTTTCCTTGGCCTGGAAGGCAAGCTTGGCGATACAGATATGTAGATCTCCTACCATTGTAACCGACTCTGTGTAACCCTAACCCTCTTCGGTGCCTATATAAACTGGAGGGTTTTAGTCCGTAGGACGAACAACAATCATACCATAGGCTAGCTTCTAGGGTTTAGCCTCTCTGATCTCGTGGTAGATCTACTCTTGTACTACCCATATCATCAATATCAATCAAGCAGGAGTAGGGTTTTACCTCCATCGAGAGGGCCCGAACCTGGGTAAAAACATGGTGTCCCTTGTCTCCTGTTACCATCCGCCTAGACGCATAGTTCGGGACCCCCTACCAGAGATCCGCCGGTTTTGACACCGACATTGGTGCTTTCATTGAGAGTTCCTCTGTGTCATCATCTTCAGGCCCGATGGCTCCTCCGATCATCAACAACGATGCGGTCCAGGGCGAGACTTTTCTCCCCGGACAGATCTTCGTATTCGGAGGCTTTGCACTGCGGGCCAATTCGCTTGGCCATCTGGAGCAGATTGAAAGCTACGCCTTTGGCCAGCAGGTCAGATTTGGAAGTTTGAACTACACGGCTGACACCCGCGGAGACTTGATCTTCGACGGGTTCGAGCCACAGCCAAGCATGCCGCACTATTACGATGGGCATGATCTAGCTCTACCACCGAACAGTGCCCTGGAGGCCGCACCTGTGTCCGCTCTGACCCTTAGCTCAGAGCCGACTGCACCGATCGAGGACTGGTGGCTGGACACCGCCTCGGGGGCTGCGATCTCTACGGCGATTGAGCCGAACACCATCCCTGTCCTTTGCAAGGCTTGTAACTCCAAGGTGCCGGACTCCTCTCCGGACTCCGAACCTTCCGTGCCCCTGTCAATCGAATCCGATTGGGTGCCGGTCATGGAATTCACCGCCGCGGACATCTTTCAGCACTCGCCCTTTGGCGACATCCTAAATTCACTAAAGTCTCTCTCTTTATCAGGAGAGCCCTGGCCGGACTATAGTTAGGAAGGTTGGGATGCGGACGACAAAGAAATTCAGAGCCCACCCACCACCCACTTCGTAGCCACCATTGAAAGCTTAAACGATGTGCTCGATTTCGACTCCGAAGACATCGACGATATGGACGACGATGTAGGAGATAATCATGAACTAGCACCCATAAGGCACTGGACACCCACTTCATCTCACGACGTATACATGGTGGATACCCCTAAAGAAAACGATGACGAGGAACAACGGGATGACACGCAGGATCATCCCCTCGAAAAGCAGTCAAAATGGCAACGTAAGCACCGCTCAAAGTCCCGCCTCGACAAACACAGCAGCCATACATACTCAGCCATAGAGCAGGGCGAACCGGTGGATGATGAACATGCTATCGTGCAACCGTCCGAACAGGACAATATGGATAAACAATCCGTCCCCGGCGAAGATAACGGTCCAGGCGATCTAACGCCGGACAAGTTACCGGAGCAGAAGAACCTCCACAAAAGGCTCGTCGCCACTGCACATAGCCTGAAAAAGCAGAAGCGGAAGCTCAGAACAGCGGAATATGCGCTCAGAATCAGATGGAGCAAAGTACTTAGCACCGCAGACAAATACGGCGATAGTCGCCGAACAAAGAGCTACCCGAAGCGAAAACTACTGCCAGAATTTGATGAGGAGGCCGTAGAGCCACCGCAATCAAAGAACAAGGAGACCACCTGGTCGGATAGACGACCCATGGCAAACATAGAGCGGCAAATGGCGCCGCACATAAGCCGGCACGCGATCTGCACACAGATTCACATAAAAAAGATGGCCCAATTAGATCCATTTACAGGCCAAGAAAGCAAGCTCTAGCAAGCAATGCAACACATCAAGTATCCGAATGTTACGGTACACCTAAATATAGGGGTGCCGCACATCCCCTATGTTTCACCGATGAGGTTCTGGATTATGAATTTCCAGTGGGATTCAAGCCCGTAAACATAGAGGCATACGACGGAACAACAGATCCTGCAATCTGGATTGAGCATTACATCCTCCACATACACATGGCTAGAGGAGATGACCTCCACGCCATAAAATACTTAGCCCTCAAGCTCAAAGGGCCAGCCCGGCATTGGCTCAATAGCCTCCCCGAAAACACCATTGGAAGTTGGGAAGAGCTCGAAGATGCTTTTCGGGAAAATTTTCAAGGGACCTATGTCCGACCTCCGGATGCAGAGGATTTAAGTCACATAACTCAACAACCCGGAGAGTCAGCCCGAAAATTATGGAACAGATTCCTCACTAAAAAGAACCAAATAGTCGACTGTCCGGACGCCGAAGCCTTAGCAGCTTTCAAACACAACGTTCGAGACGAATGGCTCGCCAGACACCTCGGCCAAGAAAAGCCAAGAACAATGGCCGCATTAACAAGCCTCATGACCCGCTTTTGCACAACAGAGGATAGCTGGCTGGCAAGATGCAGTACCAGCGACCCAAGTACATCCGAAGTCAGGGATGGAAACGGGAAACCGTGACGCAGCAAAGAACAGCGCCGGACCACGGGCAATAGCCTGAAGAGAACGGCAGTCAACGCCGGATTCAAAAGCTCACGGCAGAATCATAAAAAACTGCCCCCTAAGGATAACAGGGACGAGCTATCTAACTTAAACATAATCTTGGACAAGGTATGCCAAATCCACAGTACCCCCGGGAAGCCTGCAAATCATACCCACAGAGATTGTTGGGTCTTCAAGCAGTCCGGCAAACTCAACGACGAACACAAGGGGCTCGACACACAAAGCGAAGACGATGACGAACCCCACAAGCAGAGCACCGGAAAACAAAAGAATTTCCCACAAGATGTCAAAACAGTAAACTCACTTTACGTGACAAAAGTGAAAAACAGGATGGCGCCCACAGAGATACGCGCCATACGGCCTATCCCAGAGGAGTCCCGCCACTGGTTGTCAAAACCAGTCACCTTCGACCATCAGGATTACTCTAGAAGTATCCGGAATGCAGGATGGATTGCCTTGATATTAGATCCGATAATCGACGGACTCCAATTTTCACAAGTCCTAATGGACGGCGGCAGTGATCTAAACCTGCTATATCACGACACAATCCGCAAAATGGGGATAGACCCAACCAAAATTCGCCATAGCAATACTATCTTTCAAGGGGTAATGCCCATTGTACGGGCTCTCTATTGCTAGAAGTTGTGTTCGGCTTACCCGACAACTTCCACCACGAAAAGTTAACCTTCCACCTCGCCCCATTTACAAGTAGCTATCAAGAACTACTGGGGCACAAAGCTTTCTCCCGCTTTAACGCAATACCGCATTATGCATCCCTCACACTCAAAATGCCCGGTCCACGAGGCATCATCTCCTTAAAGGGAAATATCGAGTGTTCCTCGAGCACGGAAGATTGTGTGTCTGCCTCGACAGCCACACACTAAAACCAGCTCCACTAATCCAAGCACCTAAATAGGTCGTTCAGACCCTGGACACGGTTAGACGAGTCCGACGTAAACATACAGGGGCTTACCAGCCGCACCCCCCGCACTAGGGGCTCCGCACATATACAACAAGAGACAATAAAGCTCAATTTTATTCATTTTTTGAAACGTACTTTGTTTATTTAATATAACGTACATTTTCGGATGACCTTTTTCATCTAAGTTCCTCTCTTTTACAGATGGGCACCGCGCGACACCCGTCCAGGATACGGCACAATGGAGACACAGGCGCAGACGTGCAGTAGGGACCTGTTGCAAGGATTTTTTTTCAGATTAAGACCATGCGTAAACCTTTTTTACTGTCTCTTGTTGATACACATCCCCTGGTTTCTTACTATAACCGAAGAGGAAGCTGGCGTTTTGGCATAAGCCACGTCAGAATTTTGCGCGTACCTGGACACAAGGGGCTTACTACAAAGGGCGTTGTTCGGCCCATTTTCATAAAGACCGAGTACCCTAGGGAGTGTTCGGCGTCTCAAGTTAGGCCTTATATGCATCAGCTCCGAATCATGTCTTTGGTCAAATGTTGGGTTTGCCCGGCTCCTGTGTCTTGCTGCCTTACGTTCCGCTCTATCGGCTAACACGGCACCAGGAGAACTACTGTGATTGTGCCCCGGTTCGGCCAGGCGAGCACCTCAGTAGAGAAAGCAGAAAACTGACTGTCATTATATAGCGTGAGACTGGTCAACCACTCGATGACCCGCCGGAATCTATAGGATTCCTCTGCATTGACGAAGGGCCGTTTCCAGGTCAGGCACATACGCGCCCCGAATTCGGGTGAGCACGGTGCCCCTAGGGGCTATATAGTAGCCCCACTAGCAAACTCATATGGCTAAGTGAAAGTGATAAAGCATTATAGTCCGGTTGCCTAGTTTGCTGCGCTACCACCTCCTTTATAGGACCAAGACGTTGGATCAAGTGTGAAAATGCGCCTTTTTACAAACACCCCCGCATTATATGCGTGGGGGCTGAAGCCGAAGACTGCCATCTTTCAGGTTATATACACATATACATCAACAGTCGCACGGGAGGTATTTTAATTCTTGAAGGCACAAGTATAAAAAGCTTTTATATTTCATCAAAACATTGTTTCACAATAATACATGTTATTCGAACATAATATCCTTCGAGCACTGCGTCTCTATTGAACGAGCGCCCTGCAGAACTTCCTGAAAATAGTGCTCAACAGGTACTCGGCTTCCGTCCGAATCTTGGGTTGCAACATCGGTGGCCTCCATCTCCGCCCAGTATGTCTTGACACGGGCAGGAGCCATCCGCGCACCCTCTATGCATGCCGACCTCCTCATTGCATTGATATGCGGCACCGCACCAAGGAACTGCTGCACCAAGCCAAAATAACTCTTTGGCTCGGGCCTCTTCGGCCACAAAAGACTCACGACATCCTTCATGGCAAGTCCGGATAACCTATTCAGCTCCGCCCATTCAGCCAAGCGATCGGTTAATGGAAGTGGGCACTCTGGATTATGGAACTGTGACCAAAAAATCTTTCCCGTTTCATGATACTCTCGATCTCGGAAGTGTTCGGCCGCGTCCGCCGCACTTGCCGCCATGTCCAGATAAGCATCTTTCGCACTCCACAGCTGGTCCAACTGAGCATAATTAGGGTCCAAGAATCTCGTCCGCAGCAGAAAGGGCTTTCCAGCCACGATATCTCCGTCCTGACGCAGCTCCTCCTTCATAGCTCTCATCGCAGAGCGAGCATCCTTGGCCTCGGCAGTGGCCTTCTTTAGGTCCTCTCGTACTGCCCGATCTTCTTTTTCAAGAAGCTTGCAGCGGTCAGAGGCATTTTTCAACTCCACGGCCATCTCGGCCATCTCCTTCTTGCTTCAGCAGTGAGCAGCCTGTTCGGCTTTTAGCTCTTCGGCCGCCTTTAAGGCAGCCGCGTCACTCTTTCTGGCCTGCTCCTTGGCAGCGGCACCATCTGCGTCAAGCATACTTGTTGTAAGGCACGGGCATGAAGCTCCTTTAACAGGTGTCCGCGGGGAAATTGCATACCTTGTGACTCGTCAAGTCGCCTATTGACAAGCGCGATGTCGACATCCGCCACGTCAAGTTGCTACTTTAGTTCGGCAAATTCATCAGTCCGGCTAGCCACCGGACCCTTCTCCACCTGCATAGGAAGGGCGACACATTATACCTGGGATTATGATGCTCGGCGCGCTGTCATTTTTGATAACACACCGAGCCTCGGAGGCTACTATCTACACAGGGCGCATTTTATATGCGGAACTGTCAGAAGGTACATCATTTTGCGTACCTCAAAACCTGTCAGTAAACTTCTGACGGCTTCTTGCAATCCACTCTCAGCGGATGAAATCCCTTCAATCACCGTACCCATTAACGCATGGTGATCTTCTGAGATAAATGCTTGCCCGAGCAGATCCTTCAGCTCCTCCGACCGTACACCATAAGGTGCCGGACTCGTCCGATGGCCTTTTTCGAAGGCCGGACATGGAGGGCTTTGAGGGGAGATACGAGTACCTTCCGGCCCCGCCATACTCGGAGAAACCCTCGTGACGACACCTCAGGGTCGCCCGCCTCGTAAGACGGTACGGCAGGGGGAGGCGTTTCGCTTTCAATCATCTCCGGACGGAGATCCCCCGAAGATGAGCTCTGCTGAGAAGGGCTGAGATCCGAACTGCAAGGTAAAATTTCATTATCAGAAATAGGGTAGGGATATCCTTTATTTTAAAAAAGAACTCCCCTTTTTACTTACGGCTCGGTAGAGGGCTGATCCCCTTGGGGGCATAATGCGGACGAGGCATCTCTCGGCGCCGGACCCTCTGACGAAGATTTCTTCCCCCGCTTTGAGACCATGGTCTCCAGGTCTTCAGAGGCGGTCCTCTTCTTCCCTTGGATGGAGCGATTCTCAATCCCTCCTTTCCTGGCAGCCTCCTTCGCGGAGGCGGTAGCTTCCTTGTTCCCCCCTTCACCTTCCTCCGAAGGCGCAACCTCCAGCATCCTGGTTAACACGGGATCTGGCGTGGTCTCAAGGAGGGGGGCCGGACACCTGATTAACTTTGCTTTCACTATCCACTCCTATTCAAGGGACAACTCTTTTAAAGGGCAAGTTTGTGATAAATATAGGATAGCTTGTCCGGGTACAGGGCTACTTGCTTGAGTATCCGGGCGATGGCAGCTCAGACCTGCGTCCTCGGTCAAGTCCAGACACATCTCTTTTGATTCAAAGAAAAGCTTGTACATCTCCATGGGCGTCGCGCCCATAAAATGGTGGAGAGCTCGTGGTCCCTCCGGGTTAAATTTCCACAGGCGGAGGGGGCGACGTCTGCAGGCCAGGATGCGACGAATCAGCATGACCTGCGCTACTACGACCAAAGTGATCTCTCTCTCTCTAGGAGGTCTCGAATGCCGCCTTGCAGCAAGGGCACGTCCTTGGACGGCCCCCGGTCAAGCCCTTTATTGAACCATGACGCCAGCCATGGTGGAGGACCCGAGCGAAAGGCAGGTGGCGCCACCCATTTGGTGCCCCTGGGAGCTGTGATATAAAACCACTCTTGTTGCCATAAACTAAGCTCTCCTTGAAAAGAGCCCTCGGGCCATGGAGCATCAGCATTTTTGCTTATAACAGCCCCTCCGCACTCTACCTATTGCCCCTTGATCATCTTCGGCTCCACTTTGAAGGTCTTGAGCCACAATCCGAAGTGAGGGGTAATGCGGAGGAAGGCTTCGCACACGACAATGAACGATGAGATGTGGAGGATGGACTCCGGATCCAAGTCGTGAAATTCCAACCCATAGTAAAACAGGAGCCCCCTCACGAAGGGGTCCGTCAGGAAGCTTAACCCCCGAAGGAAGTGAGACGGGAACACCACACTTTCACCAGGCTTGGGAGTGGAGTGGGAATAACATGCCCTTGGGCAAGCAGCCTATGCGAAATTTCGCCGGTTAGATACCTGGCCTCTCTTAGCTTTAACACATCTCCTTCCATAATGGAGGAAGGCATCCACCGGCCTTGCAGGTCGGAGCCAGACATCATCAAAGGTCCGAAGTGCCTAAATCTGGAGCTTTGGGTGTTGGAACTCGAGGCGAGGGGCGGATTCGATTGAGATTAAAAGAAGGGAGTGGAGCCTTGGTCTCTTTATAAAGAGGTTGAATACCAAGAGCGTCCTCCGTGACCGTTCGGGACCCACCTTCGATAGAGGAGACGTGCCAACGGACACGGTTGGGTTACCCACGCCCGTATTGATAAGAATCCCGAAATAAGGGGACACGATCTCTTCTTTGACAAGACGTGCCAAGGAAACCGCCTCGCTAAACGCGCTGAGGTGGGACAGTAAAAACGATTCGAATAAAGGCTTGGTCGTGGTGTGATGTCACGCCACGGAATACGTCAGCAGATTGAAGTTGTGTAAATATTATTCTCTGTACAGTGGTATGTGGAACTTATTTTGCAGATCCGGACACTATCCTTGTGTTCAAAATCTTCTATGAAGTATTCAGAGGAGGAACCCGCCTTGCAATGCCGAAGACAATATGCGCGCCGGCCTCGTCGTCATTGAAGCCTGGTTCAGGGGCTACTGAGGGAGTCCCGGACTAGGGGGTGTCCGGATAGCCGAACTATCATCTTCGGCCGGACTCCTGGACTATGAAGATACAAGATTGAAGACTTCGTCCCATGTCCGGATGGGACTTTCCTTGGCGTGGAAGGCAAACTTGGCGATACGGATATGTAGATCTCCTACCATTGTAACCGACTCTGTGTAACCCTAACCCTCTTTGGTGCCTATATAAACCGGAGGGTTTTAATCCGTAGGACAAAAAACAATCATACCATAGGCTAGCTTCTAGGGTTTAGCCTCTCTGATCTCGTGGTAGATCTACTCTTGTACTACCCATATCATCAATATCAATCAAGCAGGAGTAGGGTTTTACCTCCATCCAGAGGGCCCGAACCTGGGTAAAAACATCATGTCCCTTGTCTCCTGTTACCATCCGCCTAGACGCACAGTTCGGGACCCCCTACCCGAGATCTGCCGGTTTTGACACCGACAACGCCTTTACAGTCTTGCATGCCGAATTTCCTCAACACATCCTTGAGGTATTTCTCCTGGGATATGAATATGCATTTGTGTTGTTGACAAATTTTAAGACCTAAGAAGAATTTCAACTCTCCCACCATGGACATTTGATATTCCTCACCCATCATATAGGCAAATTCGTCACTATAACATTGGTTAGTATAGCCAAAGATAATATCATCAACGTATATTTGGCACACGAATAATTCATCATCATATGCTTTGGTGAAAAGAGTTGGGTCATGTGAACCGGGTTGGAAGCCTTTCTTCATGAGGAATTCCTTCAATTTATCATACCATGCCCGAGGTGCTTGCTTGAGGCCATAGAGGGCCTTGTTGAGTCTGTAGACGTGATTTGGAAACTTTGGATCCACTACAAAAAAAAATACACTTCCGTGATGATACGTGTTTGTCACAGTAGGTCGTGTTTTTTGTCATGCATGTACATCCATGACAAATTTATGACAGAATCAAGATAGTCATACCTGTGCTGTCGTAGAAGTGTTCCATGACATTACCAAAATTATCATCATGGAAGTGTCCACTTCCATGACGATAAATCACATGTCACAGAAGTGCTTTCGTCAAGGGTGACTCACACGTGGCATCCACCGTAACGGAACGCCGATAACCCGTTAACAGCCACGACCAATGCCAATTTTCCACGTGTAAAATTCTCATTGGCTGACGGATCCACATGTCAGCTCCGCGTTGGCACAGGTGTCACTCATCCAACGGTCGAGATGGGCCTATGATATGTTGACATGTGGACCAGCCCAAAAGTGGCCCGCAAAGTTTAAATGGGTCGGCCCAACCGAAGGCCCATAAGATTTAGCGGACCATAATGGAACGGCCCAGCTAAAGGCCCAAAAAAATTAGCGGACCATAATGGGCCGGCCCAGCTAAAGGCCCACAAGATTTTGCGGACCACAACCGGCCGGCGCAGCTAAAGGCCCACAAGATTCTGCAGACCATAATGGGCCAGCGCAGCTAAAGGCCCAACATTCTCTGTCAAATCGGCCCGTCAACGGCCTGGTGTAAACTTGTCATCAATGTAGCCCATGGTCACTTATGGCCCGTTAACAGTCCGCTAAGTAATTGGGCCGAATTACGGCTGTCGGTGTTAAAACCGGTGGATCTCGGGTAGGGGGTCCCGAACTGTGCGTCTAGGCGGATGGTAACAGGAGACAAGGGACACGATGTTTTTACCCAGGTTCGGGCCCTCTCGATGGAGGTAAAACCCTACTCCTGCTTGATTGATATTGATGATATGGGTAGTACAAGAGTGGATCTACCACGAGATCAAGGAGGCTAAACCCTAGAAGCTAGCCTATGGTATGATTGTTGTAATGGTTGTTCGTCCTACGGACTAAAACCCTTCGGTTTCTATAGACACCGGAGAGGGCTAGGGTTACACAGAGTCGGTTACAATGGTAGGAGATGTACATATCCGTATTGCCAAGCTTGCCTTCCACGCCAAGGAAAGTCCCATCCGGACACGGGACGAAGTCTTCAATCTTATATCTTCATAGTCTTGGAGTCCGGCCGACGATGATAGTCCGGCTATCTGGACACCCCCTAGTCCAAGACTCCCTTAGTAGCCCATGAACCAGGCTTCAATGACGACGAGTCCAGCGCGCATATTGTCTTCGGCATTGCAAGGCGGGTTCCTCCTCCGAATAACTCATAGAAGATTGTGAACACGAGGATAGTGTCCGGCTCTGTAAAATAAATTCCACATACCACCGTAGAGAGAATAATATGTACACAAGTTCAATCTGCTGACGTATTTTGTGGCGTGATGTCACACCACTACCAAGCCTTTACTTGAATCGTTTTTATATATACCACCTCAGCGCGTTTAGCGAAGCGGTTTCCTTGGCACGTCTTGTCGAAGCAGAGATCGTGTTCCCCTTATTCCGGGATTCCCATCAATACGGACGTGGGTAACCCAACCGCGCCATTGATTGTGGCGCTTGGGAGATAAGCGAGTTTTACCAGGCCGGTGGGGACGGATAGTCTTCGTCCGCCCATATATAAGGGGATAAGGATCCACCTTTTTTACCTACGCCTTCTTCCTCCTTTGCCTATCCATCTCCGCGCACTCGAGCTCCAGCGCCCAAGTCCGCTCATCTCGCCTCAACCTTCTCCAGCCATGTCCGGAGCGGGAGGCAAGTGGATGGCCTCCTCCATTACGGAGGGGCACATCAAGAAGGTGCACGGTGCCGGATACCTGTCCAGCGACATCGCGCATCGGCTGCCCGACGAGGGGCAGCTCATCCCCACCCCCAGGCCCCATGAGAGGGTCATATTCCTTCCCCACTTCCTCCGCGGACTGGGCTTCCCACTTGACCCCTTCGTCCGGGGGCTCATGTATTACTACGGCCTGGACTTCCACGATCTGGCGCCAAACTTCATCGTCAACATCTCGGCGTTTATCGTCGTGTGCGAGGCCTTCCTCTGCATCCAGCCCCACTTCGGCTTGTGGCTAAAGACCTTCAATGTCAAGCCGAAGACGGTGAAGGGCGTCCAAGTGGAGTGCGGAGGCGCCATGGTGGGCAAAATGCCCAACGTCATTTGGCTCGAGGGTGCCTTTGTGGAGTCCATCAAAGGGTGGCAATCGGGGTGGTTCTACATCACCGAGCCGCGTGACCCTAAATGGGCAGTGGCCCCCGAGTTCAGATCTGGTACCCCCATGCAGCTCACCTCCTGGAAAGAGGTGGGCTTGCTATGGGGTAGTTCGGAGGAGCTGACCGGACTCCAGTCCTGTCTCCAGACCCTGGTGAACAAGAAGCTTAAGCTTGTCAACGTGATCCAGGTCATGCTCGTCCGCCGGATTCTCCCCTGCCAGCAACGGGCTTTCAATTTGTGGGAGTTTGATCCGGCACAGCATCGGACTTTGAGCGGGCTCTTCGACACGACGTATGAAGCTGCCTGGAGGGTGCTGTTCAAGGGCGGAGAAGCCCCCGCATCCGCAACCAAAGATCGTGGATTCAGCATGCAGCGCCCGGTCGGCGAGGTAAGCTACGTTATCCTTTATGGGACACTCATTTCTTTTGTAGTTTGACTCTATGTGGGATCTAAAACTCCCAATGCCTTTAACAGGACTGGCAGAAGAAGTCCGGACAGGTTAACTGTCCGGCTCCCCTTCCCGAAGACCCAGCGGACACCCGTTTGATGGGGCTGTTGGTTCCGGTCTTTACGTGGTGCCGTAGAAGAAGGCCAAGAAGAAGGCCACGGGAACCCGAAGGAGTTCCCTGCGCCAGGTGGTATCGGACTCATCATCCGATGACTCCGAGGCGGACTCCTCCCCCGAGGAGAAGGAGAAAGAGACCTCTTCCCCAGCGGGGGGAGAGAAGAAGAGGAAGGCCTCCCCAATGGGGGCGGCCGAAGGGTCCAAGAAAGGATGGACCCTTTCTCCAGACTGCTCCGCCAACACCGACGACGGTGACGAGGAGTGGCCCTCAAGGGCCAAGCCCTGGCAAGATCGTAAGTGTCCGAATTCCTAGATGATTTACAATTTCTCTTTTTGCCACATGGTGTCCTTCTAATGCCGCATACAACCTGTAGTCCGGCCAAGGACGATCTTCCCGCTTCGTCGAGCGGGTCCTTGGCTCCGTCAGATATGGATTCCCTTCCGACCGCCTCCACCCCTCGTGGCACTGATGACACCGAGGTGGGATCCCAGGAGGGGACCTACCAGGAGAGGGAGGCTCCAGAGGTGCCACAGGGCAACCTCCCGAACTTCGCACCGGACTCTACACCGGAACCCGCAGTGGTTCCGGAGTCCGGCAGGCGGCCCCTTCGTAAGAAGGGCAAGACTGTGACACCGGCGGCCGCCGTCCAACCGGAGGCACCGGATAACTTGCTGGAGGCGCTCAACGGCGCTTCCATCAAAGAAGAACACCGCACTGTCATGAGTGCGGTGATTCAGAAGGTTCAGCTCGCCAAAAGTGGGCTGACTAAAGCCTGCAGCAACCTTCTAACAGGCTTTGAGGTAAGAATTTTAAGACATGTAATATAATACCGCATAGACAGTAGCCCCTGATGCTCGGTTCGGTGTTCGGAAAGAAAAGCCGGACTGAGGATCTTACAAAGATATACGTAGGAGTTCTAAAAATATGTCAATATGGGATTGCAGGCTGCGCTGCTGACCTCTGCCACACTGACTGTGGAGGTTGATTCTTTGAAGCAGAACCTCGAGCGGTCCGAGAGAGAGCTCGGCCATGCCAAGAAGCAGCTCGAGGACATGGAAGGTGAGTAACACCGTATTAAATTTGTACCTTAGAGAAAAGGATTTGGTTGCAAGGGAAATAACAAGGATAACGTGGGTACTCCAGGGGCCACGAACAAGGTGGCAACCCTGAAGGAGGCCGTGTCTGTGGCCGAACGTAGTGCGGCCGCGGAACGAGCCGAGCGGGAGAAGCAGGAGGCGCGGGTGGCCGAGGTGCAGCAAGAGCTCCAGGCTCTCATGGAGAAACATGAGAGTTTGGAGCGCGACTCAAAGACTCGATAGTCCGAGCTTGCATTGGCTCTTGAGAGTGCCAAAGCCGCTAAGGCCGAGGCCTACAAGGCCCTCCAGGAAGTCGAGGCGGTTAAGAAAATAGCGGCGGGTAAGGCATTTTTCATGCAAAGCAAGCATGTGAATGTGAATTACCTGTTACTTACCCGAATTCGGAGCTCTCCAGGAGCGTTTGCAGATCCGCCTCGTAGCGTGTCCGATGCTGCTGCTTTCTACTGAGCCGAGGAGGGGAGCTCGACGGAGAAGGTCTTCTGGTCTCAGTATGCTGACGCCGGACATCCGGTGCCCCTTAGCGACCAACTGAAGCAGTTGGTCGAGCTCCACAAGGGAGCCGAACAGGCCATGAAGGGCCTCATAGTTCGGCTGTGGCCCAAGGAGGCCATGCCTGGGAGCTACTTCGGCCTGGTGCGGCGGCAGGTGGATGCGTGTCCCTGGGTGGAAGTCGTCAAGCGCTCCGCCTGCATTGAAGGTGCCCGTCGGGCCCTTGCCCGTGCAAAAGTTCACTGGGGCAGGATGGACGCTGAGAAGCTTCTCACGGACGCGCCGCCGGCGGGCAAGGAGTATCGCACGCCCGAAATGTATTATAAGAGTGTCCTGAAGGGTGCCCGCATGATTGCGGATGAGTGCTCCAAGGATGTAATATTTGAGTAGAATCGCATTATGTTATCCTGTGCGCTGAAAACTATGTTCATATGCGCTAAGCAACGCTTATTAATTTAAAATATTACCTTCTGTGTGGCCGTTTATTAAATTTGAGAGATGGCAAGTTGTCGGCTTCAGCCCCCATGCCTCGAGTGCTGGGGTGTTCGGGATAAACTTGAGAGCTCTTGTTCCCATTGTTGGGTCCATCTAGGGAGGCTCTCAACACAACGAACGAGGCAACCGGACTTATAATGCTTGAACACTCTCACTTAGCCATAGAATTCTATAATTCTAAATTTCGGCGAAGCCCCTAGTGTTCGGAAGACCGAGTTCGGGGCGCTATAACGCCTGGGCCAGACAAAGCCGGTTCCTCGCTCTAAGCGGCATAAGTCTTTAGGGACTCGAAAAGATCTCTCGAACAACGACCAGCTCTCGCCCTATCATGACGGTCAGTTTTAGCTTTCTCCACTGAGGCGCTCGTCTAGCTCAACCGGGGCGCAATCGCAGTGGTTCTCCCAGTGCTACCTTAGCCGATAAAACGGAACGTAAAGTACCAAAACATGGGAGCCGGGCAAACCCAACTATTGACCCAAGACATGATTCGGAGCCGATGCATATAATGCTATAAGTTCGGGGTGCCGCACTTGTGAAAGTGTTCGGGCTTATCACACCATAATGCGGGGAACTTAAGCCCCTAGTGTATTCAGCCGTACCAAAGTGTACGGATGCAACATGTCATAAAGGAACATATGTAAGAAAGAAATGCAATTATTGGCAAAAAGCGATGCCTTGTTTATTCCAGAAATACTGCTATGAATGCAGAACGATACAAATAGTGTGGTAAGCAAGGGACTGGACTATTAAACATGTCCCCCTCCAGGGGTAGGCTGCGGAATGGTGTATTAAACAGATTTAATGCTCGTAATGGAGACCACCTGAGTGTTCGTCGTAGCCTTTCTCCTTCCCTGGCTGTTGCATCGTGAGTTCGACAGGTCTGCTGCCGGACAGGGCCTCTGGTGAACGGAGTCCTGTGGGTAAAAAAAATAAAAAGAAAAAGAGCGACACACTTGGGAGCCCCTGGTGTGGTTGAGCCGCACTCTGGGCCTGTCGTGGTCGTGCCCCTCCCCCTATGCCCATGGTATCTCCAGAGCATAATGATGTACGCGTAGGACTAGTCTTGCAATCATGCAAGGGCTGGGGTTGGGGCCGCATTGCTACGCGTGCTCGGAACGTGCCAGGTGGTCTTGATGTATGTTACTCCGGGCGCGTTTGGCCATGTCCGGTCGCTTAACGGCCGGACTCGAGAATTGCCTTAAGAGGCTGCTCTGTACTTTTGCCGCGAGGGCCGCTGTGTGTTCCTCCGTTCGGAGGGATCGTTCAGTGTTTCCGTTGACTGTGATGACTCCTCGAGGGCCTGGCATCTTGAGCTTGAGGTATGTGTAATGCGGCACCGCGTTGAACTTTGCAAACGCGGTCCGTCCAAGCAGGGCATGATAGCCGCTGCGGAACGGGACTATATCAAAGATTAACTCCTCGCTTCAGAAGTTATCCGGGGATTCGAAGACCACTTCCAGTGTAACCGAGCCTGTACAATTGGCCTCTACACCTGGTATGACGCCTTTGAAGGTCGTCTTTGTAGGTTTAATCCTTGAGTGGTCTATGCCCATCTTGCGCACTGTGTCCTGATAAAGCAGGTTCAGGATGCTGCCGCCGTCCATCAGGACTCTGGCGAGGTGAAATCCATCGACGATTGGGTCTAAAACCAATGCGGCGAATCTGCCATGACGGATACTGGTGGGGTGGTCCATTCGATCAAAAGTGATCGGGCAAGAGGACCATGGATTGAACTTTGGGGCGACTGGCTCCATCACATATACGTCCCTAAGTGCTCGCTTCCGCTCCCTCTTGGGTATGTGGGTTGCGTATATCATGTTTACCGTCCGCACTTGTGGGGGGGAAACCCTTCTGTCCTCTATTGTTCGGCGGCCGGGTCTCTTCCTCGTCATCGCTATGCAGCCCCTTGTCATTGTTTTTGGCTATTAACTTGCCTACCTGCTTGAATACCCAAAAATCGCTGTTGGTGTGATTAGCTGGCTTTTCGGGGGTGCCATGTATCTGGCAAGAGCGGTCGAGTATTCGGTCCAAATTGGACGGACCCGGAGTAGTTCTTTTGAATGGCTTTTTCCGCTGACCGGGTTTAGAGCCTCTGAATCCGGCGTTGACTTCCGTATCCTCAGTGTTATCACCGTTAATGCGGCGTTTGTTTTTGTTTCGACGTGACCTGCCATTGCGGTCCTTGGTATCCGGACTGCCAGAATTTTTGCTGAGGTTGTTACTGCGGGCTAGCCAGCTGTCCTCTCCCGCACAGAAGCGGGTCATGAGTGATGTGAGGGCTGCCATGGATTTCGGCTTTTCCTGTCCTAGGTGCCGGGCCAGCCACTCGTCGCGGATGTTATGTTTGAAGGCTACGAGGGCCTCTGCATCCGTACAGTCGACGATTTGATTTTTCTTTGTTAAGAACCATGTCCAGAACTGTCTGGCCGATTCGTCTGGCTGCTGAATTATGTGGCTTAGGGCATCGGCGTCTGGTGGTCGCACATATGTGCCCTGGAAGTTGTCGAGGAATCCGGCTTCCAGGTCCTCCCAACATCCAATTGACTCTGCTGGCAAGCTGTTAAGCCAATGCCGAGCTGGTCCTTTAAGCTTGAGTGGGAGATATTTGCTGGCCTGGAGATCGTCACCGCGGGTCATGTGGATATGAAGGAGATAGTCTTCGATCCAAACCGCGGGGTCTGTTGTGCCATCGTAGGATTTAATGTTCACGGGTTTAAACCCTTCAGGGATTTGATGATCCATTACTTCATCTGTGAAGCATGGTGGGTGTGCGGCGCCTCTATATTGGGCCATATCACGACGTAGCTCGAGAGAGCTTTGTCTACTGTGTTCGGCCTGGCCTGAGTTGTTGTATCCGGCGCGACGGTAGTCGTCGCACATCGTGGGGCACCCACGTGATTCGTAGATCGATCTTTATTATCTTGCCTTGTCCTCCAATATGTCTCGCAAGTCCGGCGCATTCCCCCGTGGCTTTGCACTTTTCGAGCGGTGCCGGGGTACGGTTCTGGTGGAGGGCCTAGATGCCTCTCTGTCGCGGCCACGAGGTGGTCGGTTTGCCGTATTGTGCGCTGGTGATGAGGGTTTATATGCCTCCTCCTCTAATCAGGGGAGCAACTTGCGTTCGGGGTAGCTTTTGGAGGGGCGTTCGAGTTCATGCTCTTCGGCCGCGAGGACTTCGGTCCATCTGTCGGCCAGCAAGTCTTGATCAGCTCGGAGCTGTTGCTGCTTTTTCTTTAGGCTATTTGCCATGGCTATAAGTCTGCATTTGAAACGCTCTTATTCGACGAGATCCTCGGGCACGAAAAATTCGTCGTCGTTGAGGCTTGCCTCGTCTCCGGAGGGAGGCATGTAATTATCATCCTCTACTTCTTCGTCTGCCGCTCTCTCGTGAGGGCTGGCTTCTCCGTCCTCCTGTGCTGAATCTTGCTGGAGGGGGTTGTCTTCGGCACTCTCTGGGGTGTTATTATCTCCGGTGCCGGAATCTCCATTCTTGCTGTGGCGGGATTTAGAGAGGCGCCGCTGACGCCGGCGCTTGGGCTGTTTCTTAAAGGAATCTGCCTCCGCTGCTTCTTCGCCATTCCCATCCTTTGGGATGTCCACCATATATATGTCGTCTAACGAGGTGGTCTTCCAGTGCCCCATAGGCGCTGGTTCTAGGTCGTCTCCGGCATCGTCGTCCATACCGTCGATGTCTTCGGAGTCGTAGTCTAGCATGTCGGTTAGATCGTCGACAGTGGCTACAAAGTGGGTGGTGGGTGGGCTTTGAATTTCTTCGTCGTCCGCATCCCAACCGTCCTGACCGCAGTCCGGCCAGGGCTCTCCTGATAACAAGAGATACTTTAGCGAATTCAGGATGTCGCCAAAGGGTGAGTGCTGAAAGATGTCCGCAGCGGTGAACTCCATGATCGGCGCCCAATCGGATTCTATTGGTAGGGGCGCAGGAGGCTCGGAGTCCGGCAAGGAGTCCAGCACCTCGGAGTCACGGGCTTTACAAGGGACAAGGTCAGTATTCGGCTCCATCGCAGTAGAGGTTGCAGCCCCCGAGGCGGTGTCTAGCCACCCGTCCTCGATCTGCGCGGTCGGCTCCGAATTAAGGATCGGAGCGGACTCATGTGCGGCCTCCAAGGCACTGTCCGGCAGCAGAGCTAAATTATGCCCATTGTGACAGTGCGGCGCGCTCGGCTGTGGCTCGAATCCATCGAAGATCAAGTCTCCGCGGATGTTAGCCGTGAAGTTTAGGCTTCCAAATCTGACCTGATGGCCAGGGGCATAGCTTTCGATCTACTCCAAATGGCCAAGCGTGACATCACACCGCCACAAGGCCTTTGTTTGAATTACTATACCACCTCGGCACGTTTAGCGAAGCGGTTCCCTTGGCACGTCTTGTCGAAGCAGAGATCGTGTTCCCCTTATTCCGGGATTCTCATCAATACGTGTGTGGGTAACCCAACCGCGCCACTGATGGTGGCGCTTGGGAGGTAAGAGAGTTTTACCAGGCTGGTGGGGGACGCATAGTTTTGTCCGCCTATATATAAGGGATAAGGATTCACCTTCTCACCTACGCCTTCTTCCTCCTTTGCTTATCCATCCCCGTGAACTCAAGCTCCAATGCCCGAGCTCGCGCATCTCGCCTCGACCTTCTCCGAATATGTCCGGAGCGGGAGGTAAATGGTTAGCCTCCACCGTCAAGGAGGAGGACATCACCAAGCTGCGCAGCGCCGGATACCTTTCCGGCGATATCGCGCATCAGCTGCCCGACGAGGGGCAGCTCATCCCTACCCCCGGGCCTCATGAGAGGGTCGTCTTCCTCCCCCACTTCCTCCGCGGCTGGGCTTTCCGCTCCATCCATTTGCCTGGGGGCTCATGTTTTACTACGGCCTGGATTTCCACGATCTGGCGCCGAACTTTATCCTCAACATCTCGGTGTTTATCGTCGTGTGCGAGGCCTTCCTCTGCATCCGGCCCCACTTCGGCCTGTGGCTCAAGACCTTTAACGTCAAGCCGAAGGTTGTGAAGGGTACGCAAGCGGAATGCGGAGGCGCCATGTTGGGCAAATTGCCCAACGTCCCTTGGCTGGAAGGGACCTTCGTGGACTCCGTCAAGGGGTGGCAATCGGGGTGGTTTTACATCACCGAGCCGCGCAAATCCACATGGGCGGCGGCCCCCGAGTTTAGATCTGGCATCCCCACGCAGCTCACCTCCTGGAAAGAGAAGGGCTTGCAG
Organism: Triticum timopheevii; assembly: GCA_963921465.1. Taxonomy (NCBI): domain Eukaryota; kingdom Viridiplantae; phylum Streptophyta; class Magnoliopsida; order Poales; family Poaceae; genus Triticum; species Triticum timopheevii. Next base: position 365,121,948 of record OY997262.1, read on the forward strand.
TGGGGGAATCCGGTGGAGGTGACGGGACTCCGAGCATGTATCAAGAAGATGGTGAGCAAGAGGCTCAGGCTCGTTGACGTGGTCCAAGTCATGCTCATTCGGCGGATCCTCCCATGCCAAGAACGGGCATTTAGTTTGTGGGAGTTCAATCCGGAACAGCACCAGGCGCCAAGCGGGCTCTTCGATACAACATACGAAGGCACCTGGAGGGTGCTGTTCAAGGGTGCCGAAGCCCCCGCGTCCGCGACCGAAGACCGCGGATTCAGCTTGCAGTATCCAACTGACGAGGTAAGTGATTCAACCCCATTACGGGACACTTGTGATAATTAGATTGACTCTAGTGAGGTTTCATTCTGCCTCTTCCTTTGACAGGAATGGATGGAGAAGGCCAAGCTGCTCATCAGCCCGGCTCCCATGCCAGAAGACCCAGTGGATGCCCGCTTAACAGGGCTGCTGGTTCCGGCACCGCACGTGGTGCCGGAGAAGAAGGCCAAGAAGGTGGCCGCGGGGACTCGAAAGAGTTCCCGCAATCAGGCGTTTGATGACGACGAGGACTCCTCCCCCGAGGAGGAGGAGTACTCTCTCCCGGAGGAGGGAGAGAAGAAAAGGAAGGCTTCCCCCATTGGGGAGGCCGAAGGGTCCAAGAGGGGAGAACTATCCCCCCGGACAGTTTCGCCAACATAAGCATTGGTGAGGATGAGTGGCCTCCAAGGGCCAGGCATCCGGCAAGATCGTAAGTATCCGGATCCTTGATGTGTAATTTCTTTTATGTCGCGTAGTATCCTTCTAGCGCCGCATTCTGCCCGTAGTCCGGCCAATGATGATCTCCCCGACTCATCGAGCGGGTCATTGGCCTCGTCGGATGTGAATTCCATCCCGACTGCCTCCACCCCACGCGCCGACGAGGACGTCGAGGTGGGATCCCAAAGAGGGACCCATCAGGAGGAGGCTCCGGAGGCGCCGTCAGGCAGCCTCCCGGACTTCGTGCCGGACTCTACATCGGAACCCGCAGTGGTTCCAGAGTCCGGCAAGCGACCCCTTCGAAAGAAGGGCAGGACCGTGACGCCGACGGCCTCCGTCCAACCGGAGGTGCTGGATAACCTGCTGGAGGCGCTTAAAGGCGCTTCCATCGAGGAAGAACACCGCACTATCATGAGTGCGGTGATTGAGAAGGTTCAGCTCGCTAAGAGCGGGCTGACCGAAGCCTGCAGCAGCCTTTTAACAGGCTTTGAGGTAAGAAGTTAAAATTATGTAATGTAATACCGCATAGACAGTAGCCCCTGATGCTTAGTTCGGTGTTCGGAAAGAAAAGCCGGACTAAGGATCTTTAACAAGATATACGCAAGGTTGCCTAAAATATGTCAATATGGGTTTGCAGGCTGCGCTGCTGACCTCTGCCGCACTAATGGCGGAGGTTGACGTGCTGAAGAAGGATCTCGAGTGGTCCGAGCAAGAGCTCGGCCATGCAAAGAAGCAGCTCGAGGAAAAAGAAGGTGAGTAACACCTCTTTGAATAAGTACCTTACAGAAAAGGATTTTGGTTGCAAATAAAATTAACAAGGATAATATGTGTATTGCAGGGGCCACTAACGAGGTGGCAGCCCTGAGGGATGCTGTGTCCGCGGCCGAACGCAGTGCGGCCGTGGAACGGGCTGAGCGAGAAAAGCAAGAGGCACGGGTGCCGGAAGTTCGGCAAGAGCTCCAGGTTCTCATGGAAAAACATGAGAGTTTGGAGCGTGACTCCAAGACTCGAGAGTCCGAGCTTGCCTCGGCTCTCGAAAGTGCCAAGTCCGCCAAGGCCGAGGCCCATAAGGCCCTTCAGGAGGTTGAGGACATAAAGAAGATAGCGGCGGGTAAGGCGTTTTTCATGCAAAGCAGGCATGTTAATGTGAACTACCTGACACTTACCCGCATTCGGAGCTCTCCAGGGGCATTCGCAGATCTGCCGCTTAGTGCGTCTAATGCCGCCGCATTCTATCGTGGCGAGGAGGGGAGCTCGACGGAGAAGGTCTTCTGGTCTCAGTATACTGAGGCCGGCCATCCGGTGCCCCCAAGCGACCAGCTGAAGCAGCTGGTCGAACTCCACAAGGTAGCTGAGGAGGCCATGAAGGGCCTCATAGTCCGGCTGTGGCCTGGACAGGCCATGCCTGGTAGCTACTTTGGCCTCATGCGGCGGCTGGTGGATGCATGCCCCAGGCTGGATGTAGTCAAGCGCTCCGCCTGTATAGAAGGCGCTCGTCGGGCCCTTGCCCGCATAAAGGTGCAATGGGGCAAATTGGATGTGGAGAAGCTTCTCATGGACCCACCGCCGTCGGGCAAGGAGTATCGCACGCCGGAGAAGTATTATAAAATTGTCCTGAAGGGAGCCTGCAATATTGCAGATGAGTGCTCCCGAAATGTAATCTTTGAGTGAACTCGCTGTTTATTTATCCTGTGCGCTGAAAACTTTGTTCATATGCGCCATGAGCAACGCTTGTTTAATTTAAAATATTACCTTCTGTGCGGCCGTTTGTAAAATCTGAGAGATGGCAAGTCGTTGGCTTCAACCCCCAAGCCACAAGTGCTGGGGTATTCGGGATAAACTTGAGCACTCTTGTTCCCATTTTTGGGTCCATCTAGGGAGGCGCTCAACACGACGAACAAGGCAACCGGACTTATAATGCTTGAACACTCACACTTAGCCATAGAATTCTATAATTTTAAATTTCGGCAAAGCCCCTGGTATTCGGAAGACCGAATCCGGGGCGCTATCCACGCCTTCATCGGACATTATCCGGAACTTCGCTCGAAGCGGCGTGAGTCTTTAAGGACCCGAAAAAACCTCTGAATAGCGACCAGTCTCTCGCCTTATCATGCCAGTCAGTTTTAGCTTTCTCCACTGAGGCGTTAACCCGGCTCAACCGGGGCGCAATCGCAGTGGTTCTCCCAGTGCCACCTTAGCCGACAGAATGGAACGTAAGGCACCAAAACATGGGAGCCGGGCAAACCCAACTATTGACCCAAGACATGATTCGGAGCCGATTCATATAATGCTATAAGTTCGGGGTGCCGCACTTGTGAAAGTGTTCGGACTTTATCACACCATAGAGTGGGGAACGTAAGCCCCCGGTGTATTATGCCATACCAAAATATACGGGTGCTAGATGTCATATAATGAGCATATATATAAAATGTGATGCAATTGCAATCATAAAGGTGCTGCATTATTAATGAAAGAAAAGTCTGCTAGAAGAGCGGACTAATACAAATAGTGCGGTAAGCAAGGGATTTGGACTAAATAAACATGTCCCCCTCCAGGGATGAGCTGCGGATTTGGTGTATATAATCGAATTTAATGCTCGTAATTGAGACCACCTGAGTGTTCGGCGCGGCCTTCTTTAGTCCCTGACTGTTGCATCATGAGTTCGGCAGGTTCACCGCCGGACAGGGCTTCTCGTTAGCAGAGTCCTGTGTACAAAAAAGAAGAAAAATAATAAAAAAAGAGGGGCACATTTGTGAGTCCCCGGTGTGGTCGAACCGCACTCTGGGTCCGTTGTGATCGTGCCCCCTCCCCTGTGCCCATGGTATCTCCAAAGCGTAATGATGTACGCGGAGTGTTATTCTTGCGATCATACGCGGGCGAGGGTTGGGGCCGCATTGCTACGCGTGCTCTGATCGCGCCAGGTGGTCTTGGTTGGCATTGCTCCGGGCGCGCTTTGCTGTATTCGGCCGTTTAACGGCCGGACTCGAGAATTGCCTTAGAAGGCTGCTCTGTACTTCTGCCGCGAGAGCCGCTGTATGTTCCTTCGTTCGGAGCGAGCGTTCCATATTCCCATTGACCGTGATGACTCCACAAGGGCCTGGCATCTTGAGCTTTAGGTATGCATAGTGCGGCACCGCGTTGAATTTGGCAAACGCGGTTCGCCCGAGCAGAGCGTGATAGCCGCTGCGAAACGGGACTATGTCAAAGATTAACTCTTCGCTCCGGAAATTATCCGGGGATCCGAAGACCACTTCCAGTGTGACTGAGCCTGTGCAGTTGGTTTCCACTCCTGGTATGACACCTTTAAAGGTTGTCTTTGTAGGTTTAATCCTTGATGGGTCTATGCCCATTTTGCACACTGTATCCTAATAAAGCAGGTTTAGGCTACTGCCGCCGTCCATCAGGACTCTCGTGAGGTGGAACCCATCGACGATTGGGTCTAAGACCAATGCAGCGAATCCGCCATGGCGTATGCTGGTTGGATGGTCTCTTCGATCGAAAGTGATCGGACAAGAGGATCATGGGTTGAACTTTGGGGCTACTTGCTCCATCGCATAGACGTCCCTTAGTGCGCGTTTCCTCTCCCTCTTGGGTATGTGGGTCGCGTATATCATATTCAACGTCCGTACTTGTGGGGGAAAACTCTTCTGTCCTCTGTTGTTCTGCGGCCGGGTCTCTTCCTCGTCGTCGCTATTTAGCCCCTTGTCATTGTTTTCGGCAATTAACTTGCCGGCCTGCTTGAACACCCAGCAATCTCTATTGGTGTGGTTAGTTGGCTTTTCAGAGGTGCCTTGTATCTAGCATAAGCGGTCGAGTATTCGGTCCAGATTGGACGGACCCGGAGTTGTTCTTTTAAATGGCTTCTTCCGCTGACTGGGTTTAGGACCTCGGAATCTGGCATTGACTGACGTATCCTCCTTATCGTCGCCGTTAATTCGGCGCTTGTTTTTGTTTCGACGTGACCTGCCGTTGTTGTCCTTAGTATCCGGACTGCCAGAATTTTTACGGAGATTGTTGCTGCGGGCTAGCCAGCTGTCCTCTCCCACACAAAAGCGGGTCATTAACGATGTGAGGGCTGCCATGGATTTCGGCTTTTCCTGCCCCAGGTGCCGGGCTAGCCATTCGTCCCGGATGTTATGTTTGAAGGCTGCAAGGGCCTCTGTGTCCGGACAATCGACGATTTGATTTTTCTTTGTCAAGAACCGTGTCCAGAATTGTCTGGCCGATTCGTCTGGCTGCTGAATGATGTGGCTTAGGTCATCGGCGTCTGGTGGTCGCACATATGTGCCTTGGAAGTTATCAAGGAATGCGGCCTCCAGGTCTTCCCAACACCCAATTGACTCTGCGGGCAAGCTGTTAAGCCAATGCCGAGCTGGTCCTTTAAGCTTGAGTGGGAGCTACTTTATGGCATGGAGATCGTCGCCGCGGGCCATATGGATGTGGAGAAGATAGTCTTTGATCCACACCGCGGGGTCTGTTGTGCCATCGTAAAATTCGATGTTTACGGGTTTAAACCCTTCGGGAATCTGATGATCCATTACTTCGTCAGTGAAGCGTAATGGGTGTGCGGCGCACCTATATTGGGCGATATCGCGACGCAGCTCGAGAGAGCGCTGTCTGCTGTGTTCGTCCCGGCCGGGGTTATTGTATCCGGCGCGATGGTATTCGTCGTGGGTCGTAGGGCGCCCACGTGATCTATAGATGGATCTGGATTGCCTTGCTTTGTCCTCCAATATGTCTCGCAAGTCCGGCGCGTTCCCTCTTGGCTTCGTACTTTTGGAGCAATGCCGGGGTATGCTCTTGGCTGGGGGCCTGGATGACTTTCTGTCACGACCACGGGGTGGTCGGTCAGCCATATCATGCGCTGGTGATGGAGGTACGAATGCTTCCTCCTCTAATCGGGGGAGCAGCTTGCGTTTTGGGTAACTTTTGGAGGGACGTTCGAGTTTATACTCTTCGGCCGCGAGGACCTCGGTCCATCGATCGGCCAGCAGGTCCTGATCAGCTTGAAGCTGCTGCTGCTTTTTCTTTAGGCTGTTTGCTGTGGCGATAAGCCTGCGCTTGAAGCGGTCTTGTTCGACGGGATCCTCGGGTATGACGAATTCGTCATCGTTGAGGCTTGCTTCGTCTTCGGAGGGAGGCATATAATTATGATCCTCATCCTCTTCGTCTGCCGCCCCCTCATGAGGGCTTGCTTCTACATCCTCCTGCGCTGAGTCTTGCTGGAGGGGATTGTCTTCAGCACTCTCTGGAGTATTATTATCTCCTGTGCCGGAATCTCCATTCTTGCTGTGGCGAGATTTAGAGCAGCGCCGCTAACGCCAGCGCTTGGGCTGTTTCTTTAAGGGATCTGCCTCCGCTGTTTCTTCGCCGTCCCCATCTTTTGGGGTATCCACCATGTATACGTCATATGATGAGGCGGCCTTCCAGTGCCCTGTGGGCGCTGGTTCCTGTTCGTCTCCGGCATCGTTGTCCATAGCGTCGATGTCTTCGGAGTCATAGTCTAGCATGTCGGTTAGATCGTCGACAGTGGCTACAAAGTGTGTGGTGGGTGGGCTCTGAATTTCTTCGTCGTCTGTATCCCAACCATCCTGGCCATAATCCGGCCAGGACTCTCCTGATAACGAGAGATGCTTTAGTGAATTCAAGATATCGCCGAAAGGCGAGCATTGGAAGATGTCCGCGGCGATGAATTCCATAACCGGCGCCCAATCCGGATCGATTGGTAGGGGCGCGGGAGGTTCGGAGTCCGGCGAGGAGTCCGACACCTCGGAATCACGAGTTTCGCAGGGGGCAAGATTAGTGTTCGGCTCCATCGCCGTGGACGTTGGAGCCCCCAGGGCGGCGTCTATCCACCGGCCCTCGATCTGGGCGATCGGCTCCGGGCCAATGGCCGGAGCGGACCCGTGTGCGGCCACCAAGGCACTGTTCAGTGGCAGAGCTAAATCATGCCCGTCGTCACAGTGCGGTGCGCTTGGCTGTGGCTCGAGTCCGTCGAAGATCAAGTCTCCGCGGACGTCAGTCGTGAAGTTTAAGATTCCAAATCTGACCTGACAGCCAGGGGCGTAGCTTTCGATCTGCTCCAGATGGCCAAGTGAATTGGCCCGCAGGGCGAAGCCGCCGAATACGAAGATCTGTCCGGGGAGAAAAGTCTCACCCTGGACAGCGTTGCAGGTTGAAGGTGCCATCAAGCGTATCAGTGACGACACAGAGGAACTCTCAATGAAAGCACCAATGTCGGTGTCAAAACCGGCGGATCTCAGGTAGGGGGTCCCGAACTGTGCGTCTAGGCGGATGGTAACAGGAGACAAGGGACACAATGTTTTACCCAGGTTCGGGCCCTCTCGATGGAGGTAAAACCCTACGTCCTGCTTGATTAATATTGATGATATGGGTAGTACAAGAGTAGATCTACCACGAGATCAAGGAGGCTAAACCCTAGAAGCTAGCCTATGGTATGATTGTTGTAATGTATGTTGTCCTACGGACTAAAGCCCTCCGGTTTATATAGACACCGGAGAAGGCTAGGGTTACACAGAGTCGGTTACAATGGTAGGAGATCTACATATCCGTATCGCCAAGCTTGCCTTCCACGCCAAGGAAAGTACCATCCGGACACGAGCCGGAGTCCTCAATCTTGTATCTTTGTAGTCTTGGAGTCCAGCGGATAATGATAGTCCGGCTGTTTGGATACCCCCTAGTCCAGGACTCCCTCAGCAAGCACCTGCGATGGTGGTGTGGGGGAATTGCGCTGATCAACTAGAGAGCTACGTTGACTATCTTCATTTAGCCTTGCTGTTTCTTGAGAATCATGTGGGGAGGATGACACTGCACTCTTTAAACGAGTAGGGTGTCTCCCAGTAACCCACCCGGGTGACTGTCTTATCATAAGTGATTGACGAGGGATACAAAAGAGCATTAGTTTGATGTACGAACATGGTTAATAGACATATGTAGTATGTATCAAAAACAGGAAGGCATGTCATTATCAAAGGTATAATGTGTAAAGTAAGCAGATGCAATTTAACCAAATTGGAAGCAATACAAGCTAGACACCATATGCAACATGCAACCACGTTTGACAGCGCGAAGTTAAAGCAAGCACCTGGGATGGTTGTGTGTGGCAATTGAGATCATCAACTACAGAGCTATGTTTACTGTCTCCAACTGCTGACACTGCACCCATTAGAGCGATGAAACGCTTACTGCTTATCTTCGAATTACACTAGAGCGACTTCTGTCTTTTCTTTTCTGCATTCATCAACACCGCGTCAGAGTCTGAAATATCCATGCATAAAAAAACAATAGTGTGAGTATGGGTGAAGTGTGTGCACAATTAGTACAGTTTAAAGGTAGCAGATAGCAGGTCGGTGAGAAATAAATGACGGGAGACATATGATAGCTCTACAACATTCATGGCACACTCAATTACTACAGGATTCTATGAAAATAACAGTCGAATGAAAGCAAATAGGTCAGTCCATTTTTTCTGCATCGCCTGATGTACAAAGAACGGGCAGATCACCTTCATCTACCTCCAGCCAGTCAATGTTGACGATCTTCCTCGAAATGCCAGCGACCACCGGCCGAGTATTCCTCCCCTGCCTACGCCCTCCCCTCGACCTCACCGCACCGCCGTGCTTGTCACCGCCCCCCCCCCGGCCATCCGTTCAAGCCCCATCGACCTCCAGATCGGGCGCAAGCAGCTCCTGCACCCCACACCCCTATCATAGACACCGATGCGCCGCTTCCCTGGGGAACAGGCGGACTAGGTGCTCCGCGCACCTAAGCGGGTGCTGCTTCTTTTAATTGCATTCGACTGACCCTGAATTGAAATCCAGGCGGGCTACTGACCTCTAGCAAAGGTGAAATAGTAAAAGGGAGGAAACCTTGTGCATTTAGTATCACGAAGAAGATGCAGTAAGAAGCACTCAACTAGTTTCTTTCGTGGGATGAATATGGTGTGAGCGGCGACGTAAGATTTGCACGAATAAGGGAAGAGGAGTACGTCTTTCTGCTGGCAGTGCTGTGTCCTCCTTCTATTTTTTTGACGATCTTGTTGTTCGTCGGAAACCAGAAGTTGTGGAGGACGGTGCAGCCTTGGACGAACCCATGGCCAAGTTGTTGAGTGTGGTGCGGTGGCCGTCTGTCAGCGTCGGGGAAGCAGATCCAAGGCAGCGAACGACGGTGTAGCAGGAACAGCTCCGGTGCGGTGGACGGTTGCGAAAGTGGAGCCGCAACAGTGAGGCGCAGGACGGCGTGGTCGGAGTGGTTCTGATACGGCGCACGTCGGCGTCGGCGTCATGGAGGTAGCTCTGCCTCGGCTTCAGCTGCTAAGTCCTTGAGGGCGCTGCGGTTGCGTTGGACAACAACGTCGGGGTACTGGCTCCGGCGTGATGGAGGAGGGCGGCGGTGGATTGGCCGCTATGGGGTGGAAGACGGAGGAGGCTGGGGTTTCGCGGCTGGTGGAGAGGGCGTTTTCGCGCCCATGGAGTATGAATGGGGAAACAGAGGGAGGCGGGGAACTAAGGGGGAACAATGTTTCGGTTTGAGACGCGCTTGTTTGAAATTTGGGGAAAGTTACAAACTTTGCCCCCATCTAAAATTTCGGAGATATTGCCGGTTGGGGGTAGGACAGTCATGTCAGGTGTCCCAAATGTGGGCGGGATAGATTTCGGCCGAGCGCATGGGTGTTTAGGTGCCCACAGCGTATGAATGCTTCTTGGAGGTGGTTGAGAGTGGCGTCTTGGTGAAGTTACAAACCTACCCCGGTTTAGACCTTTGGACATCGGGCCGATAGGCTACACGGGCCAGAGTCAGGATAGTAATTTCCTACCACCAAAACATTAGTCTCGCGCGGTTTTGGGTGACCAGAGGCCTATTTTTGGCGCTTCGTTCACTATTTGGGAGCAGAAGCATTAACGTTTTCGGTTGTCTTGAATTGAACTTTCAAGATTTGTCAAACTTCACAAATCTTTACTCTTGAAAATCCTAAAGCTACGATTATTTTGGAATGGAGGGGGTACATTTTAATATACATTGTACACGAGTATATATTAAAAAATATGCAACTTACCTCTGTTCATGCATGGTTCCAGGTATAATCTCCTTGGTTGCACAAAAAATGGTTAGATATGCGTATGAATATATATAGCATGTTTAAATTCACAACAAAGATTGATGCCCCCTTTTACATCTGATTTACAAATGCCATTATCTCGGGTTCAAATAGATGAATGCACTTCCTATGAATGACATTATCTTCGAAACCCCCTTTATGTTGAATTTGACATGTATTTTATTTTGTAGCTAGCAATTTGGAATGTATCCATGCAAGGGACAAATGTGTAAAGTGCTTCACACTAACAACTTGGAGTGCACTAATTAATGTTTATATATGAATTGCAAAAGCATCCATTACCTGTATTTCAAACCGCTCTCACTCTATGGATCGATAATATGAAATAAACACATGCACATGCTAGAATTCAATAGAGTATGGGTGTCTGATAGACTGATTTTCGTCCATACGCAATTTTGCAAAATTCATGGTCTCATCCAAAAATAATAATGCCATTTATATTTTAATTTAATGCGTAGAACCGCCTTTTACACGTAGATGCACTATGCCTTGTCCCGTTCTCACAAACACGTTATATATCTCTCTATCTAACGCATAACTACACACACTTTATATGCATCGGCATTTCTATTTCACACATGCTCACAATCTCTCTCAGGGTGTCGGGGTGTCTCACACACATGCTCTCTCTGTTTCTCTCTCTCTCTCTTTCTGACTACTATGTACCACTCTTTTCACTAATCTCAGTTGGAAAACACTATTTCTCTCACATGCATATATACACATGCACGGTCTCTACTAGCCCTCTATACGCACATATATGTGCCTACATGTCTCCCGCACGCACATTGTCTTTAGGCCTCTCTCGCACACGTTGCCCCCCCCCCCCCCCCGACACACCTCTCTAATAGTAGTTGGCAGATATTATTTCATCATATCATTCGGTAGGATATCCCTGGCTGTTAGGCTGGATGGTAATACGAGGCAAAGTTTTACCCTAGTTCCGATCGGACCCTTGCAGTTGAAGAAAGAGCCTACTCCTGGTACTGTATATTAGTGATAGGGGTGTGTATAAAGTACACATGAATACCAGGCATTGTGCGTGTGTGTATACTATCGACGAACTAGCCCCCAAGCTTGTATAACATACTAAGGGCCTAGGGTTACAAATCATATATAGTCAGCTTATCACCAGTGGGGATAGAGTCCTCCGCGACTCTGGTAGCTTCCTGTTGTACGCCGAGTCCTCCACATGGGTCTCCGTATAACATGTCTCGGTCCAACCTATATGTGGCGGAGGATGGAACCGACCCATGAGTCTTCATGTTAACCCACCACAACTAGAAATGATGTGCCCACCACACCACATACGCAATCGGCCACTAAGAAATAAGCATATACAATAGTAGAACGGAATCTAGCTCACGATACGTCTCCATATTTTGTTGATGACACTGATGGACTTTGCATTTGATGCGTGCTCCGTATTTTGTTGACGGCACTTACGGTCATTGTATTTGAAGCGGAAGCACGATATGGTCACTCGACTTCAGAATAAGCTCATCACGGTCACCACATACATTTTGTCGTGCTAACCAACATGTGGTTGGATGGTTAGAGGACAGTGGTTTCTCGAGCCCACCAAGGTTAAAGTCCCGGTGCTCGCATTTATCTTGTGTTAATTTCAGTATTTTCCGGCGATGTATGTTCAGTGGGAGGAGACGTTCCACTCGACTACGAGGCCCCTATGGTGACTTCGTAAAATCTCAAGATCATATATGCTGGCCCACTCTCTCAAAGGTGCTCATAGGGGTAGGGTTCGCGTGTGTGCGCTTACAGCGGTGAGTGCTTGCGCGTATATATGAGCCCTTGCATCTGTACTGTGTTAAACAAATAAATGTCATGATTATACTATCACTAGCTCACCCATACAACTCCATATTTTGTTGATGACACAATCAATTGACCAGTCAAATGGCACAACTAGTGTTGCACCATCGGGGCGCGTAACCATGGGGCCCACCTGTCAACCCGTATATGAAAGAAAGAAGTGGTAGTTTGAGTCTGTACTGTGTTAATAAAATAGGAGTACATTTTAGGGTAATCATACGGTCACTCGCTCACCATACAGCTCCGTAACTTGTTGATAACACGATCAATTGACCAGTCAAACGGTCCACATTCAGCAGCGCACATTACCATAGGGCCCACCCGTCAGCGCGTATAAGAAGGAAAGAAATGGTAATAAACTAGTGGTCGGTGGGTATTCGAAGTCCTGAGACCTCTGGTTGGCAGTCACCGGCGGTTGGGGGGGCGTTCATTGGGCGGTGGGGTGGGGATCCCCGGAAAAAAAGCTCGGCACGGGTGAGGGGGGGGGGGGAGGGGGCTAGAGGGATTGGCGGTGCGGCGGTGGACCAGTGGTGGGGAGTGGTTTCGGGGAGGGCGGGCCGGCCGCGGGCGGCGGGGGCGGGCGATTCGGCAGGTGGTGACTGGCGGCTCGGGGGGGGCGGGGGTGGAGTTTGATGATAAACTGGAGGCCCTTGATTTCGTATCCAACGGCGGGAAAATCTAATGACCAGAGATGAATAAGTCAGTCGACTGACGTGTAGCCTCACCCTGCATGTACACATGCACGCACGCATGTAGGCGTGCAACACTGACACGTACACATAACGTACACACGCACGCATGCTGGCGTGCAACACTGACACGTACACATGCACTCATGAACACACGCACGTACGCACCCATGCATGCAACACTGAAACGCACCCTTGCACCCACGGAACACTCGCACGCCTGCATGCACACAGCACACGACGCAAGACACACGCTCAACCTATACGTGCATGCACCCTTTGTTAAGGACATGGATTGTTACGGGTATTAATCAATATTATCTGTGATAAGCAGAACATTGATGTTTGCATCGGTCTTTATGAATCACAACGTATCGAACGGGCTATCAACATCGTAGGCTTAATGCGACGCCCCCGATTCAATCGTACACTAATCATGCACGCAAATGTGTACGATCAAGATCAGGGACTGACGGGAAGATATCACAACACAACTCTAAAACATAAATAAGTCATACAAGCATCATAATACAAGCCAGGGGCCTCGAGGGCTCGAATACAAGTGCTCGATCATAGACGAGTCAGCGGAAGCAACAATATCTGAGTACAGACATAAGTTAAACAAGTTTGCCTTAAGAAGGCTAGCAAAACTGGGATACAGATCGAAAGAGGCGCAGGCCTCCTGCCTGGGATCCTCCTAAACTACTCCTGGTCATCGTCAGCAGCTTGCACGTAGTAGTAGGCACCTCCAGTGTAGTGGTCGTCGTCGTCGACAGTGACGTCTGGCTCCTGGACTCCAGCATCTGGTTGCGACAACCAGAAAGAAAGGAAAGAGGGAAAAGGGGGGGAGAAAGCAACCATGAGTACTCATCCAATGTACTCGCAAGCAAGGAACTACACTACATATGCATGGGTATATGTGTAAGGAGGCCATATCAGTGGACTGAACTGCAGAATGCCAGAATAAGAGGGGATAGCTAGTCCTATCGAAGTATACGCTTCTGGCAGCCTCCATCTTGCAGCATGTAGAAGAGAGTAGATTGAAGTCCTCCAAGTAGCATGTCCAAGTAGCATCTCCAGTAGCATCACATAGCATAATCCTACACGGCAATCCTCCCCTCGTCGCCCTGTGGAAAAGCGATCACCGGGTTTTCTGTGGAACTTGGAAGGGTGTGTTTTATTAAGTATCCGATTCTAGTTGTCATAAGGTCAAGGTACAACTCCAAGTCGTCCTGTTACCGAAGATCACAGCTATTCGAATAGATTAACTTCCCTGCATGGGTGCACCACATAACCCAACACGCTCGATCCCATTTGGCCGGACACACTTTCCTGGGTCATGCCCGGCCTCGGAAGATCAACACGTCGCAGCCCCACCTAGGCACAACAGAGAGGTCAGCACGCCGGTCTAAATCCTATGCACGCAGGGGTCTGGGCCCATCGCTCATTGCACACCTGCACGTTGCGTACGCGGCCGGTGAGCAGACCTAGCAACCTCCATTACAAAGGAAGTTGCGTTAACCCAGTCCAACCGGCGCGCGCCGCTCAGTCGCTGACGTCACGAAGGCTTCGGCTGAGACCACGACGTCGGGATACCCATAACTACTCCCGCATAGATGGTTATTGCGTATAGACCAAATGGCCAGACTCAGATCAAATACCCAGATCTCGTTAAGCGTGTTAAGTATCCGCGAACGCCGAACAGGGCCAGGCCCACCTGTCTCCTAGGTGGTCTCAACCTGCCCTGTCGCTCCGCCACAAAGTAACAGTCGGGGGCCGTCAGGAACCCAGGCCCACCTCTACCGGGATGGAGCCACCTGTCCTTTCAGCCCCCTCATCAGAATCACTTGCGGGTACTCATCGAGCTGACCCGACTTTAGTCACCATCTGTACAGTATGTATGTATGTATAGTATATACCCGTGATCACCTCCCAAGTGATCACGGCCTGACAGTATAGCAAGGCAGACTGACAAGAATGTAGGGCCAATGATGATAAACTAGCATCCTATACTAAGCATTTAGGATTGCGGGTAGGGTATCAATGACTGTAGCAACAATGACAGGCTATGCAATAGAATAGGAGTAACCGAATAGTAACATGCTACAGTACTCTAATGCAAGCAGTATAGAGAAGAATAGGCGATATCTGGTGATCAGGGGGGGCTTGCCTGGTTGCTCAGACAAGAAGGAGGGGTCGTCGGTGACGTAGTCGACCACAGGGGCATCAGCATCGTCACGGGGTCTACCGGAGAGAAGAGGGGGAGAAACAGTAAATATATAGCAAGCAAGTGCATAACAGGACAACAAGCAGAGCTAGACGTGTTCTAACGCGGTATGAGGTGATACCGGTGAAGGGGGGGAACATCCGGGAAAGTATCCCCGGTGTTCCGTGTTTTCAGACAGATGAACCGGAGGTGAAATGTTGCAGGTTCACTATGCTAGGGACGCTTGGCGGATGAACGGGCAGCGTATCCGGATCCGCCTCGTCGTTCTGAGCAACTTTCCTGTTGAAAATAATTTAATCCGAGTTACGGATTAAAAGATATGATTTTCTAAAGATTTTAATAATTTCTGGAATTTAATTAATTATTTAATTTAATTCGAAAATGTATTTATGACATCAGCATGATGTCATGCTGAGGTCAGCAGTCAACAGGGTTGACTGGTCAACCTAACGTGTGGGTCCCGCATGTCATACTCTGTTTATTCTAATTAGGGTTTAACAAATCTAATTACTGTCTAATTAATTAACAATAGTTAATTATGTTACCTAAGCAGGATTAATTTTGTTAATTAATTAATTAATTAATTAAATTTATTACTATTATTATTATTATTAATCCCCTTTTTTTTATAAAACCGTTCTAGGGGTGGGGCCCCGTTGTCAATGGCCCAAAGGGACCAAACGGGTGCTGGCACAGGCGGGTTACGGGCGCTGCGCATGCGGGCACTGGCCGCAGCTCGCCCGTATGTGGCTGGGCACCGACGCGGGGCGGGCACGGGGGGGGGGGGGGTGGCAGCAGCGAGGCCACGGCGGGGTGGAGTGCGGTGGCAAGTGGCGACGGTAGCAGGGCGGAGCGGGACGATGAGGCGATAGGCGTGCGCGCACGATGGCGCGTCGGGCGGGGTTAGGTGTGGGCCAGGCGAGGCCAGTGCGTGGTGACCTCGGTGCAGGGGCTACTCGGGGCGACGGAGCGCGAGGAGGTGTCAGCAGCGGTGGCGGGGCTCGTGGCCAGCCGTGGGGACGCGAACACGGTCGCCGTGGCGGCAAGTGTGTCAGGATAGAGGGGAAGAGGAGGAGAGGGGGGTCGTTGCTCACCCCCGTTGCAGGGGATCTGGGGCGGCGAGGCTCGTTGGAGCCATTGAGGAGGAAGACGGCGACGAGTAGGCGACGGTGAGGACGACGGGGAGGCAGTCCGGCGATGGCGTCAGGCGAGGTCCAAGCGGGGCGGCGGTGGCCGCGGCGTTTGCAGCCTTCGGACACGATCTTGAGCAAGGGGAAGGGCGAGGGAGAGACGACAGGACGGCGCCGACGGGGTCCGACGAGCGCCTGGCGACGGGGGACGGCGGGGTAAGCAGCGGGGCGCCGACGCCGAGGTTGTTGCCCCGATCCAGAAGGGGATCGAGGAGTGGGGGAGCGAGGCGTGTGGGGAGAGTGGGGGGATCGATCCCGATCCAAGGGATTCGGGGGAGGGAGTGGAGCGAGTGGGGGTTAGGGTTTCGGTTTAGTGGGGCTATGGGGATATAGGCCAGGGGGTAGTGGGCTGGCCGGCCGGCTGACTAGCTGGGCCGGTTGGCCCAGTGGGGGGGGTACCTTTTTCTTGTTTTTTCTCTCTCTCTTGTATTTTCTTTTATTTATTTACTTTTCTGTTTTAAATCATTTTGAATCATTTACGCATTTTATAAAAATGTAATATTTAATACAGAACGAACATTTTTATTTTAATTTTTGAAAACTTTTATTATTCACTAAACTTTGAATTCGAATTTAGGACCGGTTTTGATCTAACGATAGGTTAGCAGTAGTAACCGTGGTTTCGTGGCACTATTAGCGTGGGATCACTGTAGCTTAATTATCCGGGCGTCACAATTCTCCTCCACTACAAGAAATCTCGTCCCGAGTTTTAGGAGGGGAGTAAGGGGGAAAGTTCTAGTTACGGTATTCTAATGGATCTTCTCGGTCTTGGTTGCTCTTCTCGAAGAGGTGGATCCATTACGTTGAAGTATTCATTTCTCTGCTCCAGGTCATCATGATGGAGCCGTCATCCTTTATTCAGGATCTCCAATGTACTAACGAATCAATAAGGGCAGCTCGGCTATGACAAAAATTCTTATGAGGGAACAATCTGGGGTTAACCCAAGAATGAGCATAAGAGTATCTCTCGAGTTGAACATATAAAATACATCGAGAGTATGGTACAAAGGTACAATAAGAGGTTCCAAGCGGATAGATAGTTGCTCGAGGTCTGAACCAGGGTGAGAAAGGGGTTCAGAGCAACGAGAGTAAGGATTGCGTAGAACACTAGGAAGGTGGCCCGTGAATTAAATACGAAGCCAAGCGTGAGGAATAACCATTATAAACAGGGTTGTACAGGAGAGTCAGGTTTCGATCCTGTGGAACTGTGGGTTATGGGCCCACCATGTGGGTTAAAAGAAGGAAGGGCGGTGATATCTTGCACGATCATGTAAGCAAGGCATGTAAGAGAATAGTCTGTCAGTTACGTCGGCAACAATGTCGGTACCAAAGACGGGGAACAAAGAGCAATTTTCCTACTTGTTGAACGAGGTGAACCAATTGGCAAAGTTATCACCCATCGATGGTTACCGGAATGTCACCAACAATAGTAACAGGATCTTACAGACAGAGTGATACAACAAGGTGCCTACCTAAGCAGGGAATTATCTCTGCTTAGTTAAGTCAGCATACAAGAGAGGTTAAACAAAACAATGGAAGGGGAAATGTGTTTACACACATTTTACAAGGGTATATCCTTCCAAAGGACAAGCAGAGCATGATATCCTGACAGGATATAATGTAGAAAACCCGGTAGGTAAGGGGAGGGAAATTTCATGACATTACCCCTACAACGGTGTTTGGATAATTGAGCAGGAAACATTTAGCATTGGGCTTCAAATGTTCTTGTTGAAAATCGGAGTACCACAGACATGCTTCGAGATAGCATTGACATGGTCTTCAAGCAAAGGTCAGACTTTGGATACACAAACGATCCATTAGGATAAACTTATTAAACAAGGCATTCAATTCCCTCATGGAAAAAGGGTTAACCTTGTTAAAAAGGAAACTATAACACTAGGTCCTTCGCCCAGGTGTGCCAGGAATGACATCACCTTACCGGGTCATAAAAGACCAATGTTATAACTCTTGGAAACATGTTCCAACCATCATATCTGACCGATATTCAGGTCTGATTGGTGTCAGGATACCTCAGACTCAGGATGCCTGAGAAGAAAGGTGCAACACAAATTTACGGGATGACACTGTAAGATTCTCGGGAAATGAACTATGAAGTGATTTCCATTAACAAGAGTTCATCATTAACCCAAGGAGAGGACAAGGAGGTGGCTGATGAACTCAGCGACAATTCACCAAAATTTCCAAAGGATGGATTTCCACCATTACGTGAACAAGGAGATAACATTTGTCAGATCAAAATGATATATTGATGTATGCTTGAGGAAAACATACACAATTTAACAATGGTTCAAAGGTGCGCCCGAAATATGGGCTGGGTTGCACGGCTAAAATTGGAATGGTGATTCAATAATCAATAGTCTAAGAATGAACGGCCGACCATTAACTTCAAAGCAATAGGGTTGCTAGATAGGCAGAATCCAAACAGCAGCGTTCACTTGTTTGTACCCCGTTTGGGATCAACGCGAGGACCAAGAAAGAATGGTGATTATGAGAAGTATCACTATAGCAAGAATTCTTAAGAGGTGGAGCAATCCTCACAACATTCTTGACATCAAAGATGGTAATACTCCGCGGTAGAATCATAACATAAGTTGGATAACAAGGAACTCAAGGTACAACACAAAACAGGAACAATTTTTGTGTTGGAGGGAATGCAATAATGTTGTGGATGATAACCCAAACCATCGAGGGCAAAGGATGCTATTTCTCATCAAGAATTCAATAGATATCTTGGAAGACCTCAGAATGTTGATGATGATTACGACATGTTTGTCGAGAGGTTTCGAGAAGATGTAACTGATCGGTGATGACATCAAGTCAACGGAAATGATGAAGCCAAAAGTCATTGGGACCATGGGTACGACACAAACTCGAAATCAAGCTTGCTGCTCAAGGACAAACGATATGACAAGGAAGATCGATTGTAAGATTAGCTCACCGTCGAAATTTGTGCTCCGAGAAGTACACGGTAGCACAGTTAAGAATTAGCACAATGATATAGCCAATCAGGCTAGGAATGGCGTGATCGGGTACAAACTCGTAAGTAAAGAAGATTACTAAAAGTTGTTGAACCGTAGTGCAGACTCGGTTCAGTTATCGGTGTCTTTGAGTGTTTAATAACTCAAAGCCCGTGAAAAATTGGAATCAGTGAGGATGTAGTACTTGATGGAGAACTCATAAGAAGTTATGCAGTCCCGTGATGATCTCGAGATACCAGGGTGTAATACTCGACGAAAGATCAAAGTAAAGGTTGGACGGGTGTATTGATCCATAGAAGACAAGTGCTTAAACTTGCCCGAGAAATGGGATCAAAGAAGAACATATGGTCGGAACCACGATTGCAAAGGATCAATTCACCGATACCAAGGATATTATATCAAGGAAATAGTTATTATTACAAGAAGATTCCATGATAGGATCTACTTCGTGTCCATGGGCATGAACACAAAGGTTCAAGGTTGACTCCCACTTCTCCAAAGCATAACCTTACATTCACTTCTCGCTTTGATAAAGGCATTAGTGTTGAAAGTTTTACCTGGTGAAATACCAGATGAGTATGACTCGTGAAAACTTCCGAGTTCACACATATAAAGGAAGGCATAGGTTCAAGCCGTCAGGGTATCGTGGAAATATATACCACAAGCTTCAATAGTAAATACCACCAGCTCGAAAGCAGAGCATGGTTGGCCAAGCAGATGATACAATTTACGAAAGGCACTATGTATCAGGGGAAGAACCCTCAAGGTGATTGAATATGAAGGACACTGTCGGATAGCAATCCCACAATGGATCGGGCGATCCACAACGGAGTTGAGGTGAGTATCGGTATTCCAGAAAGAATGCACGGGCATCATATTATAGAACATCGGAATAATTCGATGCTTAGATAACAAAGGAATTATGATTTACAAAACAAAGGATCAGAAGCAGTCGCTCTGATCAAGGATGGATAAGTTGGATAACCCAAAGGCATAATTGGCGACAAATAGTTTGGTCGAGAACCAGCACATGTTCAAAATGATGTCTGAGTCGGAAAGATAATTTAGAAGGGTTGATAGATGATTGTGTGCATTCGCACACATGTTGAATCAATAGGATCAAAATGACGGTGTCAAAAGATACTAGTGAATATTGCCAGATATATGGGAAGCATCCATAATGCTAGTAGACAAGTATTTGCAGAGCAATAAAGCTGCTAAGGATTTTCGGAGGATTGAATAGTATTTCAAAGACTTTTGTGAAACACCTGAACAACTGGGATGAGCGGATACACGAAAGGTGCGAGAAATTATTCTTAGGGGTATTCAGGTGGCAAAGAACTTCAAGGCAGTAGCCACAAAATATTCTCGGGGTATCTTGTAATAACAAGATTGACTGGGAATAAAATTAAGCACGACAGGTGTAAGTATTTATCCATAGGGATATTTTGGTGGTAGGGAATTGCAAAGGCAACGGGCACAAGGTCTCGAGAGAAAATTGGAGAGTATCTTCGAAATCTTCTGGTGCAGTCGGTGATCATCTAGACTGAAGGGCCTCTCCGGGAGAAAGTATTTTCGAGAACCTAAAGTTAGATTTTTGTAAAAATCGTTTAACCCGAATAGAAGAGAGTTCAGAATCCCAGAGTAAAGGTCGAGGAGTAATAGATCCTAGTACCACCCAATGGCGACGTGGGCCCATGGGCCGCACAGCGATGTAAGTAAAAGTATTGCAATGTCTAGACTCGACTTCGGCCAACGAGTGTGGAAGGGGGATTCCTATAGGTAGTTGGCTCTGATACTAACTTGTGACGCCCCCGATTCAATCGTACACTAATCATGCACGCAAATGTGTACGATCAAGATCAGGGACTCACGGGAAGATATCACAACACAACTCTAAAACATAAATAAGTCATACAAGCATCATAATACAAGCCAGGGGCCTCGAGGGCTCGAATACAAGTGCTCGATCATAGACGAGTCAGCGGAAGCAACAATATCTGAGTACAGACATAAGTTAAACAAGTTTGCCTTAAGAAGGCTAGCACAAACTGGGATACAGATCGAAAGTGGTGCAGGCCTCCTGCCTGGGATCCTCCTAAACTACTCCTGGTCGTCGTCAGCAGGTTGCACGTAGTAGTAGGCACCTCCAGTGTAGTAGTCGTCGTCGTCGACGGTGGCGTCTGGCTCCTGGACTCCAGCATCTGGTTGCGACAACCAGAAAGAAAGGAAAGGGGGAAAAAGGGGGAGAAAGCAACCGTGAGTACTCATCCAAAGTACTCGCAAGCAAGGAACTACACTACATATGCATGGGTATATGTGTAAGGAGGCCATATCAGTGGACTGAACTACAGAAGGCCAGAATAAGAGGGGGATAGCTAGTCCTATCGAAGACTACGCTTCTGGCAGCCTCCGTCTTGCAGCATGTAGAAGAGAGTAGATTGAAGTCCTCCAAGTAGCATCTCCAAGTAGCATCTCCAGTAGCATCGCATAGAATAATCCTACCCGGCGATCCTCCCCTCGTCGCCCTGTGGAAAAGCGATCACCGGGTTGTCTATGGAACTCAGAAGGGTGTGTTTTATTAAGTATCCGGTTCTAGTTGTCATAAGGTCAAGGTACAACTCCAAGTCGTCCTGTTACCGAAGATCACGGCTATTCGAATAGATTAACTTCCCTACAGGGGTGCACCACATAACCCAACACGCTCGATCCCATTTGGCCGGACACACTTTCCTGGGTCATGCCCGGCCTCGGAAGATCAACACGTCACAGCCCCACCTAGGCACAACAGAGAGGTCAGCACGCCGGTCTAAATCCTATGCGCGCAGGGGTCTGGGCCCATCGCCCATTGCACACCTGCACGTTGCGTACGCGGCCGGTGAGCAGACCTAGCAACCTCCATTACAAAGGAAGTTGCATTAACGCAGTCCAACCCGGCGCGCGCCGCTCAGTCGCTGACGTCACGAAGGCTTCGGCTGATACCACGACGCCGGGATACCCATAACTACTCCCGCGTAGATGGTTAGTGCATATAGACCAAATGGCCAGACTCAGATCAAATACCCAGATCTCGTTAAGCGTGTTAAGTATCCGCGAACGCCGAACAGGGCCGGGCACACATGTCTCCTAGGTGGTCCCAACCTGCCCTGTCGCTCCGCCACAAAGTAACAGTCGGGGGCCGTCGGGAACCCAGGCCCACCTCTACCGGGATGGAGCCACCTGTCCTTTCAGCCCCCTCATCAGAATCACTTGCGGGTACTCATCGAGCTGACCCGACTTTAGTCACCATCTGTACAGTATGTATGTATGTATAGTATATACCCGTGATCACCTCCCAAGTGATCACGGCCTGATAGTATAGCAAGGTAGACTGACAAGAATGTAGGGCCAATGATGATAAACTAGCATCCTATACTAAGCATTTAGGATTGCGGGTAGGGTATCAATGACTGTAGCAACAATGACAGGCTATGCAATAGGATAGGAGTAACCGAACAGTAACATTCTAAAGTACTCTAATGCAAGCAGTATAGAGAAGAATAGGCGATATCTAGTGATCAGGGGGGGCTTGCCTGGTTGCTCAGACAAGAAGGAGGGGTCGTCGGTGACGTAGTCGACCACAGGGGCATCAGCATCGTCACGGGGTCTACCCGAGAGAAGAGGGGGAGAAACAGTAAATATATAGCAAGCAAGTGCATAACAGGACAACAAGCAGAGCTAGACGTGTTCTAACGCGGTATGAGGTGATACCGGTGAAGGGGAGAAACATCCGGGAAAGTATCCCCGGTGTTCCGTGTTTTCGGACAGATGAACCGGAGGTGAAATGTTGCAGGTTCACTATGCTAGGGACGCGTGGCGGATGAACGGGCTGCGTATCCGGATCCGTCTCGTCGTTCTGAGCAACTTTCATGTTGAAAATAATTTAATCCGAGTTACGGATTAAAAGATATGATTTTCTAAAGATTTTAATAATTTCTGGAATTTAATTAATTATTTAATTTAATTCGAAAATGTATTTATGACATCAGCATGATGTCATGCTGACGTCAGCAGTCAACAGGGTTGACTGGTCAACCTAACGTGTGGGTCCCGCATGTCATACTCTGTTTATTCTAATTAGGATTTAACAAATCTAATTACTGTCTAATTAATTAAGAATAGTTAATTAGGTTACCTAAGCAGGATTAATTTAGTTAATTAATTAATTAATTAATTAAATTTATTACTATTATTATTATTTTTAATCCCCTTTTTTTATAAAACCGTTCTAGGGGTGGGGCCCCGTTGTCAATGGCCCAAAGGGACCAAACGGGTGCTGGCACAGGCGGGTTAAGGGCGCTGCGCATGCGGGCACTGGCCGCAGCTCGCCCGTATGTGGCTGGGTGCCGACGCGGGGCGGGCGCGGGGGGGGGGGGGGGGTGGCAGCAGCGAGGCCACGGCGGGGTGGAGTGCGGCGGCAAGTGGCGACGGTAGCAGGGCGGAGCGGGACGATGAGGCGATAGGCGTGCGCGCACGGTGGCGCGTCGGGCGGGGTTAGGCGCGGGCCAGGCGAGGACAGTGCGTGGTGACCTCGGTGCAGGGGCTACTCGGGGCGAAGAAGCGCGAGGAGGTGTCAGCAGCGGTGGCGGGGCTCGTGGCCAGCCGTGGGGACGCGAACACGGTCGCTGTGGCGGCAAGTGTGTCAGGATAGAGGGGAAGAGGAGGAGAGGGGGGTCGTGGCTCACCCCCGTTGCAGGGGATCTGGGGTGGCGAGGCTCGTTGGAGCCATTGAGGAGGAAGACGGCGATGAGTAGGCGACGGAGAGGACGACGGGGAGGCAGTCCGGCGATGGCGTCCGGCGAGGTCCAAGCGGGGCGGCGGTGGCCGCGACGTCTGCAGCCTTCGGACACGATCTTGAGCAAGGGGAAGGGCGAGGGAGAGACGACAGGACGGCGCCGACGGGGTCCAATGAGCGCCTGGCGATGGGGGACGGCGGGGTAAGCAGCGGGGCGCCGGCGCCGAATTTGTTGCCCCGATCCAGAAGGGGATCGAGGAGTGGGGGAGCGAGGCGTGTGGGGAGAGTGGAGGGATCGATCCCGATCCAAGGGATTCGGGGGAGGGAGTGGAGCGAGTGGGGGTTAGGGTTTCGGTTTAGTGGGGCTATGGGGATATAGGCCAGGGGGTAGTGGGCTGGCCGGCCGGCTGACTAGCTGGGCCGGTTGGCCCAGTGGGGGGGGGTTACCTTTTTCTTGTTTTTTTTCTCTCTCTTGTATTTTCTTTTATTTATTTACTTTTCTGTTTTAAATCATTTTGAATCATTTAGGCATTTTATAAAAATGTGTTTACTACACCATATTTATCTATGTAATATTTAATACAAAACGCACATTTTTATTTTAATTTTTGAAAACTTTTATTATTCACTAAACTTTGAATTCGAATTTAGGACCAGTTTTGATCTAACGATAGGTTAGCAGTAGTAACCGTGGTGTGGTGGCACCATTAGCATGGGATCACTGTAGCTTAATTATCCAGGCGTCACAATTCTCCTCCACTACAAGAAATCTCGTCCCGAGATTTAGGAGGGGAGTAAGGGGGAAAGTTCTGGTTACGGTATTCTAACGGATCTTCTCGGTCTTGGTTTCTCTTCTCGAAGAGGTGGATCCATTACGTTGAAGTATTCATTTCTCTGCTCCAGGTCATCATGATGGAGCCGTCATCCTTTATTCAGGATCTCCAATGTACTAAAGAATCAATAAGGGAAGCTCGGCTATGACAAAAATTCTTATGAGCGAACAATCTGGGGTTAACCCAAGAATGAGCATAAGAGTATCTCTCGAGTTGAACATATAAAATACATCGAGAGTAAGGTACAAAGGTACAATAAGAGGTTCCAAGCGGATAGATAGTTGCTCGAGGACTGAACCAGGGTGAGAAAGGGGTTCAGAGCAACGAGAGTAAGGATTGCATAGAACACTAGGAAGGTGGCCCGTGAATTAAATACGAAGCCAAGCATGAGGAATAACCATTATAAACAGGGTTGTACAGGAGAGTCAGGTTTCGATCCTGTGGAACTGTGGGTTATGGGCCCACCATGTGGGTTAAAAGAAGGAAGGGCGGTGATATCTTGCATGATCATGTAAGCAAGGCATGTAAGAGAATAGTCTGTCAGTTACGTCGGCAACAATGTCGGTACCTAAGACGGGGAACAAAGAGCAATTTTCCTACTTGTTGAATGAGGTGAACCAATTGGCAAAGTTATCACCCATCGATGGTTACCGGAATGTCACCAACAATAGTAACAGGATCTTACAGACAGAGTGATACAACAAGGTGCCTACCTAAGCAGGGAATTATCTCTGCTTAGTTAAGTCAGCATACAAGAGAGGTTAAACAAAACAATGGAAGGGGAAATGTGTTTACACACATTTTACAAGGGTATATCCTTCCCAAGGACAAGCGGAGCATGATATCCTGACAGGATATAATGTAGAAAACTCGGTAGGTAAGGGGAGGGAAATTTCATGACATTACCCCTACAACGGTGTTTGGATAATTGAGCAGGAAACATTTAGCATTGGGCTTCAAATGTTCTTGTTGAAAATCGGAGTACCACAGACATGCTTCGAGATAGCATTGACATGGTCTTCAAGCAAAGGTCAGACTTTGGATACACAAACGATCCATCAGGATAAACTTATTAAACAAGGCATTCAATTCCCTCATGGAAAAAGGGTTAACCTTGTTAAAAAGGAAACTATAACACTAGGTCCTTCGCCCAGGTGTGCCAGGAATGACATCACCTTACCGGGTCATAAAAGACCAATGTTATAACTCTTGGAAACATGTTCCAACCATCATATGTGACCGATATTCAGGTCTGATTGGTGTCAGGATACCTCAGACTCAGGATGCCTGAGAAGAAAGGTGCAACACAAATTTACGGGATGACACTGTAAGATTCTCGGGAAATGAACTATGAAGTGATTTCCATTAACAAGAGTTCATCATTAACCCAAGGAGAGGACAAAGAGGTGGCTGATGAACTCAGCGACAATTCACCAAAATTTCCAAAGGATGGATTTCCACCATTACGTGAACAAGGAGATAACATTTGTCAGATCAAAATGATATATTGATGTATGCTTGAGGAAAACATACACAATTTAACAATGGTTCAAAGGTGCGCCCGAAATATGGGATGGGTTGCACGGCTAACATTGGAATGGTGATTCAATAATCAATAGTCTAAGAATGAACGGCCGACCATTAACTTCAAAGCAATAGGGTTGCTAGATAGGCAGAATCCAAACAGCACCGTTCACTTGTTGGTACCCCGTTTGGGATCAACGCGAGGACCAAGAAAGAATGGTGATTATGAGAAGTATCACTATAGCAAGAATTCTTAAGAGGTGGAGCAATCCTCACAACATTCTTGACATCAAAGATCGTAATACTCCGCGGTAGAATCATAACATAAGTTGGATAACAAGGAACTCAAGGTACAACACAAAATAGGAACAATTTTTGTGTTGGAGGGAATGCAATAATGTTGTGGATGATAACCCAAACCATCGAGGGCAAAGGATGCTATTTCTCATCAAGAATTAGATAGATATCTTGGAAGACCTCAGAATGTTGATGATGATTACGACACGTTTGTCGAGAGGTTTCGAGAAGATGTAACTGATCGGTGATGACATCAAGTCAACGGAAATGATGAAGCCAAAAGTCATTGGGACCATGGGTATGACACAAACTCGAAATCAAGCTTGCTGCTCAAGGACAAACGATATGACAAGGAAGATCGATTGTAAGATTAGCTCACCGTCGAAATTTTTGCTCCGAGAAGGACCCGACAATTAAGAATTAGCACAATGATATAGCCAATCAGGCTAGGAATGGCGTGATCGGGTACAAACTCGTAAGTAAAGAAGATTACTAAAAGTTGTTGAACTATAGTGCAGACTCGGTTCAGTTATCGGTGTCTTTGAGTGTTTAATAACTCAAAGCCCATGAAAAATTGGAATCAGTGAGGATGTAGTACTTGATGGAGAACTCATAAGAAGTTATGCAGTCCCGTGATGATCTCGAGATACCAGGGTGTAATACTCAACGAAAGATCAAAGTAAAGGTTGGACGGGTGTATTGATCCACAGAAGACAAGTGCTTAAACTTGCCCGAGAAATGGGATCAAAGAAGAACATATGGTCGGAACCACGATTGCAAAGGATCAATTCACCGATACCAAGGATATTATATCAAGGAAATAGTTATTATTACAAGAAGATTCCATGAAAGGATCTACTTCGTGTCCATGGGCATGAACACAAAGGTTCAAGGTCGACTCCCACTTCTCCAAAGCATAACCTTATATTCACTTCTCGCTTTGATAAAGGCATTAGTGTTTAAAGTTTTACCTGGTGAAATACCAGATGAGTATGACTCGTGAAAACTTCCGAGTTCACACATATAAAGGAAGGCATAGGTTCAAGCCGTCAGGGTATCGTGGAAACATATACCACAAGCTTCAATAGTAAATACCACCAGCTCGAAAGCAGAGCATGGTTGGCCAAGCATATGATACAATTTACCAAAGGCACTATGTATCAGGGGAAGAACTCTCAAGGTGATTGAATATGAAGGACACTGTCGGATAGCAATCCAACATTGGATCGGGCGATCCACAACGGAGTTGAGGTGAGTATCGGTATTCCAGAAAGAATGCACGGGCATCATATTATAGAACATCGGAATAATTCGATGCTTAGATAACAAAGGAATTATGATTTACAAAACAAAGGATCAGAAGCAGTCGCTCTGATCAAGGATGGATAAGTTGGATAACCCAGAGGCACAATTGGCGACAAATAGTTTGGTCGAGAACCAGCACATGTTCAAAAATGATGTCTGAGTCGGAAAGATAATTTAGAAGGGTTGATAGATGATTGTGTGCATTCGCACACATGTTGAATCAATAGGATCAAAATGACGGTGTCAAAAGATACTAGTGAATATTGCCAGATATATGGGAAGCATCCATAATGCTACTAGACAAGTATTTGCAGAGCAATAAAGCTGCTAAGGATTTTCGGAGGATTGAATAGTATTTCAAAGACTTTTGTGAAACACCTGAACAACTGGGATGAGCGGATACTCGAAAGGTGCGAGAAATTATTCTTAGGGGTATTCAGGTGGCAAAGAACTGCAAGGCAGTAGGCACAACATATTCTCGGGGTATCTTGTAATAACAAGATTGACTGGGAATAAAAGTAAGCACGACAGGTGTAAGTATTTATCCATAGGGATATTTTGGTGGTAGGGAATTGCAAAGGCAACGGGCACAAGGTCTCGAGAGAAAATCGGAGAGTATCTTCGAAATCTTCTGGTGCAGTCGGTGATCATCTAGACTGAAGGGCCTCTCCGGGAGAAAGTATTTTCGAGAACCTAAAGTTAGATTTTTGTAAAAATCGTTTAACCCGAATAGAAGAGAGTTCAGAATCCCAGAGTAAAGGTCGAGGAGTAATAGATCCTAGTACCACCCAATGGCGACATGGGCCCATGGGCCGCACAGCGATGTAAGTAAAAGTATTGCAATGTCTAGACTCGACTTCGGCCAACGAGTGTGGAAGGGGTATTCCTATAGGTAGTCGGCTCTGATACTAACTTGTGATGCCCCCGATTCAATCGTACACTAATCATGCACGCAAATGTGTACGATCAAGATCAGGGACTCACGGGAAGATATCACAACACAACTCTAAAACATAAATAAGTCATACAAGCATCATAATACAAGCCAGGGGCCTCGAGGGCTCGAATACAAGTGCTCGATCATAGACGAGTCAGCGGAAGCAACAATATCTGAGTACAGACATAAGTTAAACAAGTTTGCCTTAAGAAGGCTAGCACAAACTGGGATACAGATCGAAAGTGGTGCAGGCCTCCTGCCTGGGATCCTCCTAAACTACTCCTGGTCGTCGTCAGCAGGTTGCACGTAGTAGTAGGCACCTCCAGTGTAGTAGTTGTCGTCGTCGACGGTGGCGTCTGGCTCCTGGACTCCAGCATCTGGTTGCGACAACCAGAAAGAAAGGAAAGGGGGAAAAAGGGGGGAGAAAGCAACCGTGAGTACTCATCCAAAGTACTCGCAAGCAAGGAACTACACTACATATGCATGGGTATATGTGTAAGGAGGCCATATCAGTGGACTGAACTACAGAAGGCCAGAATAAGAGGGGGATAGCTAGTCCTATCGAAGACTACGCTTCTGGCAGCCTCCGTCTTGCAGCATGTAGAAGAGAGTAGATTGAAGTCCTCCAAGTAGCATCTCCAAGTAGCATCTCCAGTAGCATCGCATACCATAATCCTAACCGGCGATCCTCCCCTCGTCACCCTGTGGAAAAGCGATCATCGGGTTGTCTATGGAACTCGGAAGGGTGTGTTTTATTAAGTATCCGGTTCTAGTTGTCATAAGGTCAAGGTATAACTCCAAGTCGTCCTGTTACCGAAGATCACGGCTATTCGAATAGAATAACTTCCCTGCAGGGGTGCACCACATAACCCAACATGCTCGATCCCATTTGGCCGGACACACTTTCCTGGGTCATGCCCGGCCTCGGAAGATCAACACGTCACAGCCCCACCTAGGCACAACAGAGAGGTCAGCACGCCGGTCTAAATCCTATGCGCGCAGGGGTCTGGGCCCATCGCCCATTGCACACCTGCATGTTGCATACGCGGCCGGTGAGCAGACCTAGCAACCTCCATTACAAAGGAAGTTGCATTAACGCAGTCCAACCCGGCACGCGCCGCTCAGTCGCTGACGTCACGAAGGCTTCGGCTGATACCACGACGCCGGGATACCCATAACTACTCCCGCGTAGATGGTTAGGGCATATAGACCAAATGGCCAGACTCAGATCAAATACCCAGATCTCGTCAAGCGTGTTAAGTATCCGCGAACGCCGAACAGGGCCGGGCACACCTGTCTCCTAGGTGGTCTCAACCTGCCCTGTCGCTCCGCCACAAAGTAACAGTCGGGGGCCGTCGGGAACCCAGGCCCACCTCTACCGGGATGGAGCCACCTGTCCTTTCAGCCCCCTCATCAGAATCACTTGCGGGTACTCATCGAGCTGACCCGACTTTAGTCACCGTCTGTACAGTATGTATGTATGTATGTATAGTATATACCCGTGATTACCTCCCAAGTGATCACGGCCCGATAGTACAGCAAGGCAGACTGACAAGAATGTAGGGCCAATGATGATAAACTAGCATCCTATACTAAGCATTTAGGATTGCAGGTAGGGTATCAATGATTGTAGCAACAATGACAGGCTATGCAACAGAATAGGAGTAACCGAACACTAACATGCTACACTACTCTAATGCAAGGAGTATAGAGAAGAATAGGCGATATCTGGTGATCAAGGGGGGGGCTTGCCTGGTTGCTCAGACAAGAATGAGGGGTCGCCGGTGATGTAGTCGACCACAGGGGCATCAGCATCGTCACGGGGTCTACCCGAGAGAAGAGGGGGAGAAACAGTAAATATATAGCAAGCAAGTGCATAAAAGGACAACAAGCAGAGCTAGACGTGTTCTAACGCGGTATGAGGTGATACCGGTGAAGGGGGGAAACATCCGGGAAAGTATCCCCGGTGTTCCGTGTTTTCGGACAGATGAACCGAAGGTGAAATGTTGCAGGTTCACTATGCTATGGACGCGTGGCGGATGAACGGGCTGCGTATCCAGATTCGTCTCATCATTCTGAGCAACTTTCATGTTGAAAATAATTTAATCCGAGTTACGGCTTAAAAGATATGAATTTCTAAAGATTTTAATAATTTCTGGAATTTAATTAATTATATAATTTTATTCGAAATTGTATTTATGACATCAGCATGATGTCATGCTGACGTCAGCAGTCAACAGGGTTGACCGGTCAACCTGACGTGTGGGTCCCGCATGTCATACTCTGTTTATTCTAATTAGGGTTTAACAAATCTAATTACTGTCTAATTAATTAACAATACTTAATTAGGTTACCTAAGCAGGATTAATTTAGTTAATTAATTAATTAATTAATTAAATTTATTA
The DNA here is from genome assembly GCA_963921465.1 of Triticum timopheevii. NCBI lineage: Eukaryota > Viridiplantae > Streptophyta > Magnoliopsida > Poales > Poaceae > Triticum > Triticum timopheevii. Next base: position 365,152,841 of record OY997262.1, read on the forward strand.
CTATTATTATTATTTTTAATCCCCTTTTTTTATAAAACCGTTCTAGGGGTGGGGCCCCGTTGTCAATGGCCCAAATGGACCAAACGGGCGCTGGCACAGGCGGGTTACGGGCGCTGGGCATGCGGGCACTGGCCGCAGCTCGCCCGTATGTGGCTGGGTGCCGACGCGGGGCGGGCGCGGGGGGTTGGCAGCAGCGAGGCCACGGTGGGGTGGAGTGCGGCGGCAAGTGGCGACGGTAGCAGGGCGGAGCGGGACGATGAGGCGATAGGCGTGCGCGCACGGTGGCGCGTCGGGCGGGGTTAGGCGTGGCCCAGGCGAGGCCAGTGCGTGATGACCTTGGTGCAGGGGCTACTCGGGGCCATGGAGCGCGAGGAGGGGCCAACAGCGGTGGCGGGGCTCGTGGCCAGCCGTGGGGACGCGAACACGGTCGCCGTGGCGGCAAGTGCGTTGGGATAGAGGGGAAGAGGAGGAGAGGGGGGGTCGTTGCCCACCCCCGTTGCAGGGGATCTGGGGCGGCGAGGCTCGTTGGAGCCGTTGAGGAGGAAGACGGCGACGAGTAGGCGACGGAGAGGACGACGGGGAGGCAGTCCGGCGATGGCGTCCGGCGAGGTCCAAGCGGGGCGGCGGTGGCCGCGGCGTCTGCAGCCTTCGGGCACGATCTTGAGCAAGGGGAAGGGCGAGGGAGAGACGACAGGACGGCGCCGACGGGGTCCGACAAGCGCCTGGCGACGGGGGACGGCGGGGTAAGCAGCGGGGCGCCGGCGCCGAGGTTGTTGCCCCGATCCAGATGGGGATCGAGGAGTGGGGGAGCGAGGCGTGTGGGGAGAGTGGGGGGATCGATCCCGATCCAAGGGATTCGGGGGAGGGAGTGGAGCAGTGGGGCTTAGGGTTTCGGTTTAGTGGGGCTATGGGGATATAGGCCAGGGGGTAGTGGGCTGGCCGGCCGGCTGACTAGCTGGGCCGGTTGGCCCAGTGGGGGGGCTACCTTTTTCTTGCTTGTTTTTTCTCTCTTGTATTTTCTTTTATTTATTTACTTTTCTGTTTTAAATCATTTTGAATCATTTAGGCATTTTATAAAAATGTGTTTACTACACCATATTTATCTATGTAATATTTAATACAGAACGAACATTTTTATTTTAATGTTTGAAAACTTTTATTATTCACTAAACTTTGAATTTGAATTTAGGACCGGTTTTGATCTAACGATAGATTAGCAGTAGTAACCGTGGTGACGTGGCACCATTAGCGTGGGATCACTGTAGCTTAATTATCCAGGTGTCACAATTAACTACATGAAAAAGATGACGTCACACTCAATGAAAAATCATCGGTTTATGAAATGCCCGCTTCTGACCACCCTGGCCCACCAAAGGTTCCTCTGCTGTGCGCTGCCTGCATTGGGTCACTGACATGCAGGATATGCACCCAAAGAGCCCACACGTTAGTGGAAGAACACGCCTCCGTGCCACTCGCGGCACGCCCGGCTGAACACGCCTCCGTGCCGCATTCAAACGCCTCCATGAAACCCGCCCGTGTGGAAGCCGACAAACCCACTCTGGACACACGTCCGTTCATGACCGGGCCGGCGTTAAACGCAACGCCGACCGAGCTCCTCCCGTCCGCTGTCTATTTAATCTCCTATTTAAACGAGGCCAAATGCCGGCCAAGAATCACTGATAAGTGCATTTCATATATATAATTTTGGCATACAAATTTAGCATTTCTTGAGTTCTGGCCACCAATTCTTGCTATGAAATATAGAATAATTGAATGAAAATCACATAAAGGGATTGTTGACTAGTCACTTGTTTATTTTGCAGGGATTTACTAGTCACTTGTTTATTTTGCAGATTCCTCTACTACAAATGAACAAGTGATGGTGTCATGGGACCCGAGCGTGAAAGAATGAAGTAACCGAGGGGCAAAAGAAAGAGAGAAGGGACCTTCTTGTGAAGAAAGAAGAGAAGGAGGAGGGCTAATGTGTAAAGTTTGCAGATTAGGGAAGGGATCAAAATCCCTAGATCGCCTTCATTCCCCATCGGACCTGGCTACTCAAGTCTCTCCCTCACACCCCCTTCTCCACCTCCGGCCGCCGACGCGGCCAGGCTGGCGTGGCGGCACGCCACCAGCACCTCCCACCGCATCACCACCTTGCGCCATCCACAAGCGCCACCTTCTTCTTCTCCTTCCCCGAATCCACCATCATCCATCCACACCGCGGCCACCAGCACCACAGCGCTTCCCCGCACCTCCTGCCCCTGCTGCGCTTCTTCTTCTCCTACGCCTTGCTGCTGCTCCTTCTTCCCCCGCCTTGCTGCTGCTCCTCCACTTCTCAACTCGAACCAGCTGCTCCTCTTCCCTGCTGTTCTTCTTCCCTCGCCTTGCTGCTGCTTCTCTCTTTCTCCCTCTCTATCTTCTCTAAATTTTCTGTAATAGGAGATGTGTAATGCTTTGTAATATTCAGATTTTAAGAGTGCTGGCAACCTGGAGCTTGTTCTGTTTGGTAGTTGTAATATATAATGCTTGACTTGTATTTACCTTGTTTACTAGTCCCTGTACTAGTTAACTTTGTACGTGTTTGATTTTCAGTCCTTGTGTTAGCTCCAGCACGTGTGATATATATATACATATGTGTGTGCCATTGATGTGATATGTTCATGTTCTGTCCTAAAACCTTGTTTCTTCCTCCATGTTATATATATGATCATGCCCTTTTTTAATTCCCTAGCCGTTTGATGATTGCTTGTGTTAGCATTTTATTTCTCATTTAAAACGAAAATACCAAAAATATAATTGAAGATAATCTGAACCTCCTTTGCCCTTTTTGCATTCTCTTTGGTGATGATCTTTGGGTACAACCAATCTGAATTGTGTTACCTAGCTTTAGCCAAGCACGATCATCGATTTGCCCTTGAGGAGAACACGACACTCGTAGTTTGGGGCGTAAAAACCCCGCTATATTACAATTGATCAATCACGCACCTCTGCCGCTCCCCTATCTCCTCCACCATTTTGTCCACTCTTACCTCCCTCCCCTCGCCCGAGCAAGAGGGCACCAGCCGATTCATTTGGAGGTCAAAGGGGTTGCCTACAACGAGGCCTATCTGACGCAGGACTTCTTTGTCGTTACCAAAGTCTACCGTAACAAATTTGACTGTTTTGTCCTCAAGGAAGTTCTTAAAATCCTGGCAGACCAAGCGAACATTGTGTACGCAAACCTGGATCACGGCGGGCTTCTTCCTCTCTTCGTCCTTTAGATCCTTCTCTCGTCCCACGACTGTGGTGTACTCAACATCTAGCGTACACCGCCGATCGGGGAGATTTGGGACGTCATGGATTTGGGAGGAGGGTTAGGATTAGTGGAACAGCCGTAATGTGAATGGACGGGACGACTAGGAGCGAACCGCCGAATATCCTATCCTGGAGGGTTATTCTACAAATTTTCAGCAACTTAGCATGCGACTGTTTGATCTTAGATCCAAGGGCTGCCAGCAGCCCGTATCATGGTCGCGCCTACCACGACCGTCGTGTCACTCGTGTGGTCGCGCCCTTGGAGATTTAACACGGTGCGTTAGGCTATCTGATGTTGGCATGTCATACATAGTGTCAAAAACGTTCTTATATAATGGGACACAGGGAGTACTAGTATTTATTGCATTTGCCAAGGAGTGACCTCTTTCAATGAAATGGTGTTGCTAAGTTTGCTTCATTTAATTAGCTATAGACTCAAAATTGTCTTTTCACCTAGGTACACGCGCTTAGCACCATTTCTTCCTTGGGTCACCAAACTAGTCTCTCTCTTCTTGATGAGAGGCAAGGAAAAAGTGGAGAAGTGGGCTCTCATGCAAGAGCCAGCCTCTACTACTACATGGTGGAGCATTGGGAGAGGCACCTGTATGGAGGTGGTCAGGAATCGGGAGACTCACGCCGGTCGTAACGCCGCTGTTAAAATGATAATGGCAAGTCAAATCATGGGGCCACACTTGTCCAGCAGTAACTCGCTGTCAAATCACACATCCCTACGTTTGCATCAGCCTACTCCCTCGTCTTCTCGCGTCTCTGTCGAACCGACTAGGCGGAACTGTCCTGCCGCCTATCGGGCAGGAAAAGCCCCGCCCTCAACTTTTAAACTCCCTCCGTCTAGGTGAGTAAGTCATCTTACAAAAAGTTCATCTCATTCAAAATCAATTAGCTCTATAAAAATGTTAAGATTCATGGGGTTGTGCATTGTAAATCATAAAGTAAAAAAGAAATAATGGCAATTCATTTAGAAAAAAATAATCAATTATGATACAGAAGATTCTAGAACAAAGGAGAAGTGCTTGTGTTTTGAGGTTTGTGCATTATGCTTAAGTTCAACCATGGAGTCTTCTAAATTGTACATGTGGCAGATCTAGTGGAATGTTGATGATATCCAACGGCCAGTAGTGCTCGGATTTGCCCAGCTCTGCACTGTCGGGTTAGCTTCATCCAGCGACCATCTTTCAAAGTTATTGGCACACTATATAGTTCTTGTGCCATAGTTGCATGTTTTGGAAAAAAGCTACTAGTGGGTTGCACTATCTATTTAGGAATGATATCATGTTTATTTCCTTTGAAATGTAGTGTATATGAATCTATTCCTATGAACCAATTGGCTCTAAAGGAAAAAAATCCTATAAAAATCATATCAGATAGAGTTCCTATGATATTCCTCGACACTAAAGGATGGTTGAAATTGCTGCGGGTGATACGATGGTCTTTCTTTGTAGACTCCTCACCCATCTTTATAGTTACCTCTCGAAGATGAATGAAATGATATATACAGGGTATTTTACATGTGCAATTTGGTACATGAAAACTCGGTAAAAGTTTGCAAGGTTCTAATTTTCAATAAAGCTATTTGCACTGCATTTCGGAATGGAGGGACCATACGGCAGTTGCTAACACTCACGTGGAAGATTTGTGTGTAGGAGCAGTGGCTGTTCTGTTAATTGACATGGCAAAACTGACACTGTCGGATGCCGATCTAACGGTTCTTACAGCGTTCGTCAGGAAAAGGCTTGTGGCAAACATTTGTCGGATAATGATTTACGGACACATGCATTGCATTGATATGTGCCCCCTCTCTCTCACGCACATGCTCCCTCATGAGTCACAACTCTCCTGAGTCCTCTTGCAGACTCGCACGTGGCACCCCATCGTCTATCTGCAGATAGACGTCACGCACATATGTGCTCTTCACACCCTACCGTCAGAACTTCTAAAAAACAAAAGACGGTGTGCACATTTTATTTTAGCTCACACGTCACACACTTATATTATTACTCTTGCGGTGAATGTTCTTTGGGCATAGTATATATTGTACTCTCACAAAGAGAAGCAGTGCATACACGCACTAGTTCTCTCACACCCACTCGCTGGTACACATAGGAGCGCATTTTTTTGAAGCTGGTACAATAAAATCACTCCACTATATATAAAAGCAGGAGCCTTAGCGCTTGCTTTACTAGGTTCCTCTCGTTCACTCTCTCATGCTCTCCAGATCTAAGCAAGACATAGGTGGCCACACTCTCTCTCTCAGCTCACTGCTGGTCACAAATCTGGCTGGACAACCTCGACCGGGGCCGGGGGTGTAGGTGCATCGTTCACGCTATCGTCGGCGGCGAGGGAGGAGACCAACGGCTGCCCACGCGTCCCGATCAGCGGCTGTGCCGTTCTCTCCGAGACAGCGCCGGCTCGGGAGGGCCTCCGACCCCTTCTTCCTCCCTGCGGTATTGTGGCCAAGATGGGCCTCCCGACGTCGTCTTTGCCACATGCCTGTCACTGTTTAAATAACCCTATTTCGTATTTGCGCAAACAGGGATGTCTGTCTCCATATCGTTTCAAGATGTCTGCCTCCTTATCGTTTCTATCTGCGCAATGAAAAGCACACACCTCAGTTTTAGTACAACTGCGCAAAATAAGATGGCTATCCCTCGTTGCCATCGTCTAACCTCCCATCTTCAAGGTATCCCTACATTGGTAGTAACTAAGGTAGAATGACCAACGCAATCTAAAAGAAGCTGATTCGTACGTTTTACTTCCTGATTGCAGTGCAGGGACGAGCGAAAACAACTGCATCCTAGTCCGGAATGCACTTTCTACCAGTTCATCCATGGGGCAACTATTTCATGCCTAGATCTAATTTGGGCTGGACACAAGACGGACCTTGCCATGAACATCATCGAGGACGTCCCGCAGCAGCTCAATCCTGTGAACCTTCATGAAGACAACCTTGTGGCCTTGCCACTGATAAACTTGTTTGTGGAGGCATGCCACGTCATCTTCCTGCGTAAGCTTGACAAGAACAGTATGCCTCACAAACGAAGGAGTAGCTTTGAACTTCTCGGGCTTCAGTACACCCTGGACAACACGCCTAACAACAATGAGGATGGAGTACACCTCTTCATTGGTATAACCGCAAATGGCTTCCAGGATCCAACAGCCTAAGAACTCTGTTTTCCCAGTGCGTATATTCAGGTCGTCCGCCTCACAGCGAGTGACATGCACAACCACACAATCCTTGTCTGCATCAGGGCTCTAACTGAAACACGAACAAATTCTGAATTACTTTTCAATATAAGAAACACAAGTTATTTAAACCACTATGTATAGCATGGCATCGAAGCTGATAAAATTTTGCATTATTAATCACCACATACTTCCTTTTCTAAAAAAAATCACCACATACTTAGATGAAAAACCACAATCGAGATCGGCAAAGAAGGAAATCACCTTGGGCAGCTCAGCGGGGGGGGGGGGGGGGGACACATCCTCGAAGGGGGAAAACTGCTCCTGCAGTGCCATGGGGGCTGTAACCTCAAACGGGGCATTGACCATCTCAGTAGTGGCCGTGAGCGTATCTGGGGTCGGCTCGGTGGTTTCTTCCATCTTCTTGGAGCTCTCTGTCTCATGGGGATCAGCCTCCCGCGTCTGCTCCAATATCGGCAGATCTTTGCCTAGTTCTCCTTGGTCCATCATGAAACTGACGAATACTAGGAGACCACTGAAAGGAAAACACAATCGCAATGACAATGAAACAAAAAAGACAGTGAGGATCAGTTACTGCTTTGCAAAAGTTCTTTTTTTTTCTTTGAACGAAAATATACGAACATCACGGATCCGCTTATCTTCCCTTCTTTGGGATAGAAGAACAGTGGCAGATGCGAGTGTTGCCTTTCTTGAAGACGGTGAGGGAGAAGGGGATTCAGCAAAGAGTGAAATGATGGTTGCTTCGTCCGTTAAACTTAGACCGCGGGGAGGTGGGGTTTTGTGATACGACGGCTCATTACTGCCGCGCTACAACCGGGATGACTCTCTGCCTTCATACTGCCTTCTAATTTGGTGGATGGCATTTGGGCCCGCATGCTGCATGGCCCACATGTCGGTGAACAAAAGTATAACGGCATTCAGTAGAGGGAGACGTTTCAATGACCTAGGAGGAGCCGGAAGCGGTAGAGTGTATCCACTGTACTAGTAGTAATTGTTTTTCTTGGTAGCTGTAGAGTGTCTCCACTGTACTAGTAGTAATTGTTTCTCTGGGCCCAAGACAAAATAGCCAATCCACACTAGTAAATAGTAAAATCAATTCAAAAGGTGCCCCACACCCAGCACACCACCACCCCCCCCCCAAAAAAAACCTCGGTGCTCTTCTTCCTCCTCGCTCCCACCCACCTCACGTCAGCTCGCTCCACTCGTACCCCCAAATTTATCACCTCACTCCTACAGAAAACCCCAGCTCCCCTTCTTCCTCACTCCTATAGAAAACCCCTAGCTCCCCTTCTTCTTCGCTTGCACTACAACTAGGCTCGTCATTCGTTACTCTGCTCAAATCCATGAGCGCAACGCGACGCCCTCGAGGAAAATGGACTCGGCTGACCCCATCGCCAAGAAGGTGAGGCTCCTGCCAGCAGCGACGCCTGTTGTAGATCCCGCACCCGGCAGCGCGGGGAGAAGCGGCGACCCCGCCCCCACCGGATCCCAGGAACCCATAGAATCTCGGGTGGACCGCATCAGCGATCTCCCGGACGCCGTCCTTGGGGAGATCATCTCGCTTCTCCCCACCAAGGTTTGCTGCCGCACCCAAGTCCTCTCAATTCGGTGGCGCCCTCTATGTCACGCCGTGCCCCTTAATTTCGACTACCGTCAGCTATCTCTCCTCAGTGATTTTGAAATCCCCAGAGCCATCATCTCCTCCCACCAGGGCTCCGTTCAATGCCTCTACATCCCATCATGCTACCTGAGCAAGCATACCATGCCCTGCACGGTGGACGCCTGGCTGAAATACCCTGAATTCACAGAACTATAGCTGCTTGAGTTCTACTATTCCCCTGGAAATCACATACCACATACCGAACTCCATGAACTTGTGCCCTCAGCACCAATGTCCATCTCGCAGTTTTCCTCCTCTCTCCACACCGCCACCTTTGCGCTGTGCTACCTACCAGACAATCTGGTACTAAACCTTCAACTCCCATTTCTCAAGAAACTTTCACTTATGCGGGTTCGTATATCGGAGGCCTCATTGCACAGCATCATCCACTCCAGTTGCCCTGCGCTGGAGTGCTTGGTGCTTGTTTTCACAGTTAGAATCGATTGTCTCCAAATAAAGTCACCTAACCTTGTAAGAATTGGAATTTCTTTTGACGGAAGGCAGCTCATCATCCAAGATGCCCCTTCATTTCAAAGGTTGATCTTTGATTCTAGTTATTCACCGTTGCAAATAACCGTCCTCTCTGCACCTAAACTGGAGACCTTGGGTGTAATACATGATCTCTGTGCTCATTTCAATATGGTGTTTGGCTCCACAGTTCTTCAGGTACTTTATATTATCATCTACACTTGTAACCATAAGCTGCATTTTAAATTTGTGCGCATAATTTATATATTATCTTGGAGTACACATTTTGTACTAATATTATGTTCTATGCTCAATGAAGAGTTTCTCCATGGATGGCCTATCAATGGTGCTGGATTCTGTCAAGATCTTATATATCCAAATGAATAGTTTTGATCTGAACAAGATTATTGGCTTGCTGCAATGCTTTCCATGTCTGGAGAAGTTGTATATAAAGGTGATAATTTCACGCACATTGGAAGCCCACATATAGTGTACTAGAATTAACCGTTCAGCTGTTGCTCTGTCAACACTCTTCTTTTAGACCTTAACTGTTTTCAATCTTCATGTCTATTTAGGCAACAGGACGGGGTAAGAAAGTTATAACCAATCGATGGATTCGTAAGCATAGGGATTTTCTCACTTCTCATGAGATTCGATTGAAGACAATAATTCTATACGATATGTAGCCAACCGTGCAAACACAAGATTTGTCACACTCTTCCTGCTGAATGCGAGGTTACTATTGTCCATCAGGCTTAAGTTTATCAGCAGCATGGTTTTGACGGATGGGTATGTCGAAGAGAAAAAAAAGGAGTTTCAGGTGGGCAAAAGAGCTTCTGAACGTGTCGGGCTTCTATTTATGACCTAGGATGTTCATTCTATGGATCTGACCGATCCATTTGACTATGACTGCCAAAAACAGTGTTGGAGTTAGATGTTGTTACCCTTTTCAATCTGTTTTTTTTGTAAACCTGATGAACAACTAACCCTCGTGCTTTTGTATAGTTTGTAAGCTGGAGTTAGATGTTCCTGCCCTTTTCAACTCGGCTGTGACTGTCATGTTTTCTTTGAAACAAGGCAAATGGCTTGCCATTCGTTTAATTTAGAGTGAAATATTGTAACAAATCACAACCAAGGGAAATAACATCACTCACGCTGGCTGCTTCAGCTCACTGTGCATTACAGAAGCCAAGTGATTAGCCCCCACCAGCACCCACAAACTTATTTCGAACTAGCACATTAAATGGGCTGTAAATTTTCATAGGAAAGGCTGCATGACCGTGACAGACTTGGATTCTGACATTTGGGACCCGCGAGGAAATAGCCTATCCAAGGTGGTGTCGACTTACTGGCCAGTCAACAAACGATTCTGCCTACCAGCCGCTGGATTGACATCCAACATCTGTCATGTATCTATCTCTTGTCTTCTTCTTCCTCCAGCCGCCCAAACCAAACCACCCCGTCGGCTCTGCCTGCTCCCGCCTCCCATGGCTGGCTGTGCCTCCGCCGCCCTACCGTACGTACCCTCCAATGTTTGCCAGTCCCTCCCTCTATTCCCCCACACGTCCTATTATTCTCCGGCGACGTCAGCCCCAACACGCACCCGTGCCCGAACCAGTCAACCCTCGTACTCCCCTCCGCCTGCGACTGGACCGGCGCATCTTCAACGGCTCCTGTTCGTTCCATCCGAGTCCTCGCCGTCGTCCTCCGCCTTGCAGCTTTGGTTCGCTCGCCGTGCGCGGTGCGCTGCCCTCTCGCGGTGCACCGAGAGGAACAAGGAGATGACTGTACGTGGAGAGGATGACAGTAGGGACCCACCAGCGTCATGGCAGTACGCAAGCAAGTGCCTCTATACTACAAGCCCAAAAATATGGTTCCTCCTAATGGTTGGACATCTGGGGCTCACGCCATTGTCAACGTAGTCAATAAACGAGAGAATTACACTACGAGCGGCTGACACCAGGGACCCAGCAAGTCGCGCAGTTTTTTTTGAGGAACAAGCAATTGTTATTTATACTAGTTCTAGCAACGCATCCGGGTAACAACGGGGCTGTGCGGGGGCTTTGGTCCGTCTAGCCAGGGTTTTATTTATGTTTACCACATCATGAGCCCAGTTGTGTTTTTTTCTTGCTGAAAATGGCTAGCCCAGTTCTATTTTTTTAAAGAAATACTGTCACATCCCTAGCTTCTGGCAATGCACTAGTACTAGTCTTTGGTGATGCATCATGTTTACTTTTACAGAAAGTTGAAATGGGGATTGTCCAAACCCTAGCATTAAAGGAATTCACCAGGTTCACCTAAAATATTTTCAGTCAATCCAAGTGGCTTTCAAAATGTTCATCATTTTTGGAAAATGCTGGAAACAGTAACCAGAGATGATGCACATTTTTCCATGTCATTTTGGATCTTTGAACTAATACATATTGTATTTGAGTTGGAGCAAATATATGCTATAAATATATATAATGCTTCAATAATTCTGTTATTTTGTGAGGGGCTCTAGATTATTCCTTTCAGTCCCTGCAAAAATTGTCAGAAGAAACAAAAATGATTTAGTGTTTGAACTAAATCAAAACAGATTGAAACAAATAGAAAACAATAATTAAAATAGAAACAGAGCAGGAGGGAGTACCTGTAACTTACCTGGCCTCACTTGTGAAGCCCACCAGAGAGGCCAACCCACCCACGCGGCCCGCTACTGTGCAGCCCAGCAGAAGCCGGCCCAGTCCACCACTGCAGCCCTCCGTCGTCTTCCTCCCCTCGCCCCGAAGCTGCTGCGTGCTCGCACGCGCACGGCCGCGCGGCTACCTCCTGCTTGCCGACGAGCTCCTGGCCGCGTGGACGACTTCCGCAGGCCGTCCCGAACCCCCTGACCCCCCTCACTCTCCCGTGCACCTCTTCCCTCTCTCCCTGCTTCGCCTCCCTCGCCCCCTCTCCCGAAGCAGAGCGCAGCCGCCGACGCCGTTCGCCGTAGCTGCAGCCACCGCCCTTCCCTCGCTCCCCCGACTAGCCCAGAGGCTCCGCCTCGACCCCCTCTTCCCCTCCACCGAGCCACGAGGTCCCGGACGCACTGCAACGCCGCCACCATCGCCGTTCCCCTCATCGGCCACCGGAGATCGCCGCCGTCAATTCTCCGTCGCAGAAGCGTCCCCGAGCCCATTGAGCCACCCTGCTGCCTCCCCGTGAGCTCCTCTTCTCTTCCCCTCACTCCCCGCACCTGTTTTCGTCCCCTAGCTCCTTCTTCCACCACGGCCGAAGCTCGCCGCCGCCGTGCCTCGTCGCCGTCGTGGCCAGAGCCACTGTGGCTCGAAGCCGGGCACACCATCGTGCTCCACACCTCACCAGGAGCACGTAGCACGCACCAACGCCTCCCCTAGCGCCCTGCATCGCCTAACCCGCCGTTGGCCGAACTTCGGCCGCCGCTCACGAGCTCGCCGTCGTCGGTACCGGCCACCACAGGCACGGCCACCACCACCATTCGATGCGCACCAGCAAGGGCTCTCCAACGAGCCCAAGCACAGCCTCGCCCGTGCCCTGTAGTGCGTTTCCGGCTCGCACCGCCGTCTCGGGCCTCGCCGGCGTCATGTCGCCGGCGGGTTTGACCCCACTGACCCAGGATTTGACCCTGCTAATTAACCCTGTGACACTGACAGCAGGGCCCCACCTGCTAATTAATCCTAGATTAGTTCTGTTTAGTTTTTAACAAATCCTAGTGGCCCCACGCGTCAGCTTTGACTAAGCTGACGTGGCTGTTGACTGGGCCCACATGTCAGCGACACTAATCAGCCCCTGACACTGACCAGTGGGCCCCGGCCCCCTAATCCTTTTAATTAAGCAAATAACCCCCTGTTTAACCCCGTGTCACTGACGTGTGGACCCCACACGTCAGGTTTGACCCTGGTCAGCCCCGGTTGACCTGCTGACGTCATGCTGTCGTCATGCTGACGCAATTAGTTATTTTCTGGATTTAAAATAAATCAGGAAATTCCAGAAAATTGCCTAAACTTCTAAAATTCATATAAAATCAACCGTAGCTCCAAATCAAATAAATTATATATGTAAAATTATCAGAAAAATTCAAGGAATCCATCTGTACCATTTCCATTCATGTTAGAGCAACTTATAGCTGCTGTTTAGCACAAAACAAATAAAGGGCATTTAAATAATCATATATGGAGTTGGAATTTGAATCATGTATTCAAACCAACTTCATTTAAATCATAGCTAGGTGCATTAGCTCAAAACACATTCGTATTGCCATGTCATAGCATGCATCATATTGTGCAACGCATTGATTGTGTTTCTTCTCTGTTGCCGGTATTTGTCCCCTCTCGATAGACGTGGTTCCGACGACGAGTTCGATGACACCAACGAAGAACTATATTATCTTCAGAAGTGCCAGGCAAGCAAAACCCCCTTGTTCACTCCGATAAAATCCCACTCTCTCGCTCCTGCTCTCTTTTACTGCAGTAGGACAACAACGATTCATCTGTTACTTGCTACGGTAGCTGAACCCCTTTATCCTTTGCATGACCGGTCATTCCACAGTAAATAGATGAAACCCACTAGCATGAGTAGGAGTTGTTTGAGCCCTGTTGTGCCTACTCATTCATGTTTTTTTGTCATGCCTGCTACTGCTTAGAGTTGAGTCAGGTCTGATTCATCCGGGATGAATCAGAGGTGTATGAACATGTCCTACTGTGTGTGAGCTAAGCGTGTGAACACGATTTGGTAAAGGTAGCGGTGAGAGGCCATGTAGGAGTACATGGTGGGTTGTCTCATTGCAGCCGTCCTCAGGAACTGAGTTCTGTGTTTGTGATCCATGATTCAGCTACTACCATGCATTGGGCCCTGAAATATGACCCCGCTCGACTTCTTATTCACCCTTGTCCTCTGTCCAGGAGTTGCAAGTAGTTTCTGGTGTTTGTAGTATGCTGGAGGCCGTGCGCAGTGCTGACCGTAGGGGTGGGCTGTGATGCGGTAGGCACGTGGCCGGGTAAACCGGGCGCCCGTTTGGTGTCACGGAACCCTGTTCACATCGTTTGGGGCTGTGAGCGAAACTTCGGCCGGATCTCCTCATGGATGGAACCCGAATAGGCGATAAACCTGGACTAGGGACTTGAGTGTTTAGGTAGGTCGTGGTCTACACCCACGTCGGCTTTCGCTTGAAGTCTGCCGAGCACATGTCGTGTGCAGACGCTAAGTGGTGGAAACATGTATGAAGAAGTACACCCCTGCAGGGTTAATATGATCTATTCGAATAGCCGTGTCCGCGGAAAAGGACTTCTGGGTTGCTTATATCAGTTCATAGACAAGTGAAAGTGGATACTCTAAAATACGCAAGATAAGCGTGAGTGCTATGGATGGCGTTCTCGTAGGGAGACGGGAGCGGATCCATAGTGGTGTATTGATATGGTGAATATGTGGACTCGTGTGCGCCACCTCAAAAGAGTTACATTGCAGTCGTAGTTTAGGATAGCCACCGAGGCAAAGCTGGCTTGCTGCAGTCAAACTCCACCATCCCCTATATTGATAATGATGCATATGTAGTTAGTTCTGACGTAAGTCTTGCTGGGTACATTTGTACTCACGTTTGCCTATTTTATGTTTTGCAGAGAGACTTCAGTCTCGCTAGTAGTTCCACGTCGACTTCGACGTTTAGCTTGTTACCTCAGCTACGATCTTGTGCCCTCGGTAGGATCTAGTAGATAGTCAGGCTTCTAAGCCCTTTTCATTGGTAGATGTCTGTACTCAGACATGTTAGCTTCCGCATGTGTTTGATTTGTATGCTCTGAATGTTGGGTCGTGGGACCCTGGATTGTAATATCTCGCTCCCCGGAGCCTATTGAATAAATACTTGAGTCGTAGAGTCATGATGTGATGCCATGTTGTATTTGCACATATCGAGCATATTGTGTGTATGTTATTGAAATGCTTGGTATGTGTGGGATCTGACTATCTAGTTGTTTATCTTTAGTAGCCTCTCTTACCGGGAAATGTCTCCTAGTGTCTCCACTGAGCCATGGTAGCTTGCTACTGCTCCGGAACACTTAGGCTGGCCGGCATGTGTCCTTCTTCGTTCCTGTGTCTGTCCCTTCGGGGAAATGTCACGCGATGAATACCGGAGTCCTGTTAGCCCGCTACAGCCCGGTTCACCGGAGTCCTGCTAGCCCAGTGCTACAGCCTGGATTCACTCGCTGATGACCGACACGTTCGATGCTGGGTCATGGATGCCTGTCCCTGTAAGTCTGTGCCACTTTGGGTATACGACTAGCCATGTCAGCCCGGGCTCCTTATCATATGGATGCTAGCGACACTATCATATACGTGTGCCAAAAGGCGCAAACGGTCCCGGGCAAAGGTAAGGCGACACCCGTGGGAATACCGTGCGTGAGGCCGCAAAGTGATATGAGGTGTTACAGGCTAGATCGATGTGACATTGAGTCGGGGTCCTGACAGCTTTGGTATCAGAGCCTGACTGCCTGTAGGATTACCAAGCCAAACTGGTCGAAGTTGTGTCTAGAAATGCTTTAGTTATGTAAGGGAATTGATTGTGGGATGGAACGTAAGGCTCTTTTTACTTCTTATACCTCATGGCCTTCTGATCTGAGTCATCCTTTTCTCTTCTACGGGGATTAAGAACTAGGCCTTCTCATCTATCTATCAGGATGACGTGTTTCTAATCCATAGACTTATAGGATTGATAGTTTCAAATCTCAGTTCAGTTTTACTACTTCCGTATGTTCATAACTGTTGATCTCGAAACCTTGATATTGTGCTTCGGAGTGGTTATGCCACCATTTTTGTAGCATGTCTTCAATCTTTTTGAGCATTACAGCCGTTATGCTGTCCGAGTCATCCCAGGTCTCTAAATAGTCTGATGCATTTGCAAAATCCCTTCCTCCCGTTCCGATGTCCCTTTGGGCCAGATTAACCACACTAATCGGTGAGTTGAGGTACTCTATTGCCTTAACATATATGTCGGAGTTATTATTATGACCCTAGGTGTCTAGAGTATCATCTAGTAATCTAGCCACGTTTTGTGTCCCATTGTGAGGATTCTGGCCTTTATTCTCGAAAGCATCCCGTGATGCCATTTAGTTAGTAGGTAATCTACTTCTGGGTTTTGAACCCGAGATTCACCCCACTTACCTCATGTTGATAGTGTTTGCTAGTTCCTTTAGGTTATTAGTAACCTTTGCATTAGTCCTCGAGGTCCGTGGTATTTCCTCCTTCCAAATACTATGAACCGCTTATGGCAGAAGTTCCTCGCTGAACCGAAGGATCACAATCAGAGTACTCTTGAGGAGTTCTCCATTCATAATTGTGAATCTGCCAGTTCTACCCTTTCCGCATGTGTTATCCGTAAGAAATGTTGAGCTTCGCTCGACATACTAATCTATGCATCCACAACTCAGAAAGTTATATGTTCCTTTGAGTTGTTCTCTTTAGTTGTGTCCTGACCCTCGTCTGTCAATTGATAGTCAAGAGTATGTGTGCATTCGTTCATCGGTGCCTATTATTCTTGTGGTCTGTCAAGCCATTCTATTCCGGAATGACTTGGAGAAACAAACTCCAGTACCATGTCCATTTCCAGGATTGGGTCAAAGCAGTCGTACTCCACAGATCAAATACTAATCCAGCTTTTGTTCTGCTCTACCTTGGAGTAATACCATCTTTATATCGAGAATGTCATGGGAATTGCACACCATCCTAGGAATTCTTTATGTAGTAATACTCCTCGCCATCATTGTTCATTCCTCGGTTTCTGTGTTATTGTAACCGGAATGCCGACAAGTGAATCGTGGTGTGTGAAATCAATACTGCTAGCAACTCCGTTGCTTGGTAGTTAAATGGACGATAACCTCATTCTTAGCGTGTTGATTATTGAATCATCATCCTAGGATTGATCGTGCTACCTAGTCCTTATTCTGGTGCACTCCTCGATCAATGAGTTAGGATTATTCAGTCCCCTGCTTATTTGATCATATCGTTTTGCCCTGAAAAGCAAGATTGCTCTCGGGCTTAGTAACATACCGGTGGTTTGTGATTTTCTGATTATCTTCTCAGAAGTATCACCAGGTCATCACCTGACCGCTATGTTGAGTTCGTGATCAAGTTGGTTTCCTGTAACCACCCCTTCTCCAAGGATCTGTATCGAGTACCCCTGAGCTAGTTGGCTAAGCTAAACAACAACTTGGAGAGTTGGAAGATAAAAGCTTGTCCGACTTAGCTCATGTTAAGCGATGTCTTGTGTGTGTGTTGAAGAAAGATGATATCTTCATCAATTGATCTTCGAAACCAGTTGTTGGAGCTATCGTCTTGCGAAAACTTTGATTTGAGTGGATTTTCCTCGAGCATACACCATTATATCTTTTAGGTCTGACCAATGCTATCACCTTGTTCACATAATTGTGGAATTCCACTTATATGGAAACCTGGATGAATTGTTGTTGAGTCCATCAGCAACATTTTTATCTTGTCCATAATTTTGTTGAACATTAAGCTAATGTTGGAAACTTTTTAAAGCATTTGTTCATGCTAGTTCATGAAGCATATGTAAGGATGTAAGAAGTGACTTCCTCTAGTTCATGTGCATTTGATGCAAGTTGCCGCCATGGATTCGAGAAAGTCAATGTTGCTTCCTTTGGAATCATCCCAAATCAGTCATGCACACGTGCGAAGTATTCTGTGGTCTGGAGACTTGCAACCTTCATTCCATATGTGTCCCGAGCACACCAAGCCACTGATTGATTTGTTCAAGGAGAAGAAGTTCCTTCATAAGAGCTAATCATATGACTTATGTTAGGACTTCGCTATCCTCGTTGATGGTTCCCCACCTGAACTCGGTAGTGTTTTATTATAAGACTACCATGGGATAATGTTTGTCGGGGACAACGTGTTCGCATGTTTGTAGCAGAACCAGCTCATGTTTTGGAGCTTACTATCGTAGCTCATTTCCCGAGAATCTCGCAACGTCATCTCGTCGGATTGTGTTGCAAACTTTCATTTTTCTTTCTAAGACTCGATGAGTCTAAATTATTCCGACACCAACCAGATCTGAATCTCAGGCAGATATGATGGTTGGAACGTTTCCCAAGAACTATAATATTGGTCTCTCTGTAACCCGGTAAAATGGATGTCATGGCCAACACACCCAGCCGGAAGACCTATTATTGTAGTATCTTGATTGAGGAAGTTGGCCACCTCCCCATAAGGACTCCGTAGGATTTACTCCCTAGTTGTCCCTTATGGATTTTTGTGCTCCCGAAGTCCGACCTTTACTTGATGTCCTAGATACCAAACCATATCTATGAATGGGATACGCTAGTACATCAAGGAGAACATTAGAAGCGGAGTGCTAAATGTCTCTCGGTCGATCATCCAGATTTTGTTCCCTTGGCCCCGCTAAGGTGAAATCTGAGAAGGTTATCTTCCTTTGCATCTGCATCGTCCATCGCAATTCGTCATGGTAGTACGTTGTGTTGCCAGGACCCTTGGCACGGATGTTGGTAGAACCTTGATGATTATGGAAATGCTCAAGTTCTTGAGAGCACGCACAAGCGCTAGGTGTTATCCTCGGCACTAACTGGGTTTGCTCTCAGCTTCCTCGGTTGTGCTATAACCATTCCAATAGTGGATTCACTCCCTATTGTTGGGTTCTTTCCCAGTTACCAGAATCATTCCTAGCATTTGCATTTTGTTCCCAGCTTGCACCGCCAATGTGCCATTCTACCATGGGTCTCTTCCACTTCCGGTGGTAAGCAAATTCATTCATTACATTATCTTCAACAAGGTAATCCACATCATCCAAGTCCGAGTATGCCATTCTACCGACCCCCTCCAAATGATCGCTCGAGAATTGCCTTAGGCTGGTATAAAGAGTTTCCATGATCTCTGAATCAAAGGTAATTCTTTTTGCCACTTAAGGGGATATCTCTACGAGTCACCTTTCCTAAGATGTCTCGTTAAGGTATCATGGCAACTATTTTCCTCGCTACCTTGAAACCCTCGTCAAATTGTTTCTTCCACCCTTCCTATGGATGTGTGCTTCGCACCTCAGCTCGTGAGATGTTTCTATGTCTCATTCCGTGAGTTAATCCTGAGTTGTTCGATCTTCGAAAAGATCAGTCCTTCTAGAGTCTCCTTCTCCTCTTATTGTCATAATAACGGGAGTTCTCAGAACAAGACGTCGAGACAAGGATGGTGATTGAAACAACGTTCCTATGAAGTGCATCCTGAATCGTGAAGATTGTGATAGTTTCGTGACCCCTTTTTCCTCTTACCTCACGTCTTGAATCTCGGGGCGAGATTCTTGTTTAGTGGGGGTGAGTTGTCACATCCCTAGCTTCTGGCAATGCACTAGTACTAGTCTTTGGTGATGCATCATGTTTACTTTTACAGAAAGTTGAAATGGGGATTGTCCAAACCCTAGCATTAAAGGAATTCACCAGGTTCACCTAAAATATTTTCAGTCAATCCAAGTGGCTTTCAAAATGTTCATCATTTTTGGAAAATGCTGGAAACAGTAACCAGAGATGATGCACATTTTTCCATGTCATTTTGGATCTTTGAACTAATACATATTGTATTTGAGTTGGAGCAAATATATGCTATAAATATATATAATGCTTCAATAATTCTGTTATTTTGTGAGGGGCTCTAGATTATTCCTTTCAGTCCCTGCAAAAATTGTCAGAAGAAACAAAAATGATTTAGTGTTTGAACTAAATCAAAACAGATTGAAACAAATAGAAAACAATAATTAAAATAGAAACAGAGCAGGAGGGAGTACCTGTAACTTACCTGGCCTCACTTGTGAAGCCCACCAGAGAGGCCAACCCACCCACGCGGCCCGCTACTGTGCAGCCCAGCAGAAGCCGGCCCAGTCCACCACTGCAGCCCTCCGTCGTCTTCCTCCCCTCGCCCCGAAGCTGCTGCGTGCTCGCACGCGCACGGCCGCGCGGCCACCTCCTGCTTGCCGACGAGCTCCTGGCCGCGTGGACGACTTCCGCAGGCCGTCCCGAACCCCCTGACCCCCCTCACTCTCCCGTGCACCTCTTCCCTCTCTCCCTGCTTCGCCTCCCTCGCCCCCTCTCCCGAAGCAGAGCGCAGCCGCCGACGCCGTTCGCCGTAGCTGCAGCCACCGCCCTTCCCTCGCTCCCCCGACTAGCCCAGAGGCTCCGCCTCGACCCCCTCTTCCCCTCCACCGAGCCACGAGGTCCCGGACGCACTGCAACGCCGCCACCATCGCCGTTCCCCTCATCGGCCACCGGAGATCGCCGCCGTCAATTCTCCGTCGCAGAAGCGTCCCCGAGCCCATTGAGCCACCCTGCTGCCTCCCCGTGAGCTCCTCTTCTCTTCCCCTCACTCCCCGCACCTGTTTTCGTCCCCTAGCTCCTTCTTCCACCACGGCCGAAGCTCGCCGCCGCCGTGCCTCGTCGCCGTCGTGGCCAGAGCCACTGTGGCTCGAAGCCGGGCACACCATCGTGCTCCACACCTCACCAGGAGCACGTAGCACGCACCAACGCCTCCCCTAGCGCCCTGCATCGCCTAACCCGCCGTTGGCCGAACTCCGGCCGCCGCTCACGAGCTCGCCGTCGTCGGTACCGGCCACCACAGGCACGGCCACCACCACCATTCGATGCGAACCAGCAAGGGCTCTCCAACGAGCCCAAGCACAGCCTCGCCCGTGCCCTGTAGCGCGTTTCCGGCTCGCACCGCCGTCTCGGGCCTCGCCGGTGTCATGTCGCCGGCGGGTTTGACCCCACTGACCCGGGATTTGACCCTGCTAATTAACCCTGTGACACTGACAGCAGGGCCCCACCTGCTAATTAATCCTAGATTAGTTCTGTTTAGTTTTTAACAAATCCTAGTGGCCCCACGCGTCAGCTTTGACTAAGCTGACGTGGCTGTTGACTGGGCCCACATGTCAGCGACACTAATCAGCCCCTGACACTGACCAGTGGGCCCCGGCCCCCTAATCCTTTTAATTAAGCAAATAACCCCCTGTTTAACCCCGTGTCACTGACGTGTGGACCCCACACGTCAGGTTTGACCCTGGTCAGCCCCGGTTGACCTGCTGACGTCATGCTGTCGTCATGCTGACGCAATTAGTTATTTTCTGGATTTAAAATAAATCAGGAAATTCCAGAAAATTGCCTAAACTTCTAAAATTCATATAAAATCAACCGTAGCTCCAAATCAAATAAATTATATATGTAAAATTATCAGAAAAATTCAAGGAATCCATCTGTACCATTTCCATTCATGTTAGAGCAACTTATAGCTGCTGTTTAGCACAAAACAAATAAAGGGCATTTAAATAATCATATATGGAGTTGGAATTTGAATCATGTATTCAAACCAACTTCATTTAAATCATAGCTAGGTGCATTAGCTCAAAACACATTCATATTGCCATGTCATAGCATGCATCATATTGTGCAATGCATTGATTGTGTTTCTTCTCTGTTGCCGGTATTTGTCCCCTCTCGATAGACGTGGTTCCGACGACGAGTTCGATGACACCAACGAAGAACTATATTATCTTCAGAAGTGCCAGGCAAGCAAAACCCCCTTGTTCACTCCGATAAAATCCCACTCTCTCGCTCCTGCTCTCTTTTACTGCATTAGGACAACAACGAGTCATCTGTTACTTGCTACGGTAGCTGAACCCCTTTATCCTTTGCATGACCGGTCATTCCACAGTAAATAGATGAAACCCACTAGCATGAGTAGGAGTTGTTTGAGCCCTGTTGTGCCTACTCATTCATGTTTTTTTGTCATGCCCGCTACTGCTTAGAGTTGAGTCAGGTCTGATTCATCCGGGATGAATCAGAGGTGTATGAACATGTCCTACTGTGTGTGAGCTAAGCGTGTGAACACGATTTGGTAAAGGTAGCGGTGAGAGGCCATGTAGGAGTACATGGTGGGTTGTCTCATTGCAGCCGTCCTCAGGAACTGAGTTCTGTGTTTGTGATCCATGATTCAGCTACTACCATGCATTGGGCCCTGAAATATGACCCCGCTCGACTTCTTATTCACCCTTGTCCTCTGTCCAGGAGTTGCAAGTAGTTTCTGGTGTTTGTAGTATGCTGGAGGCCGTGCGCAGTGCTGACCGTAGGGGTGGGCTGTGATGCGGTAGGCACGTGGCCGGGTAAACCGGGCGCCCGTTTGGTGTCACGGAACCCTGTTCACATCGTTTGGGGCTGTGAGCGAAACTTCGGCCGGATCTCCTCATGGATGGAACCCGAATAGGCGATAAACCTGGACTAGGGACTTGAGTGTTTAGGTAGGTCGTGGTCTACACCCACGTCGGCTTTCGCTTGAAGTTTGCCGAGCACATGTCATGTGCAGACGCTAAGTGGTGGAAACATGTATGAAGAAGTACACCCCTGCAGGGTTAATATGATCTATTCGAATAGCCGTGTCCGCGGAAAAGGACTTCTGGGTTGCTTATATCAGTTCATAGACAAGTGAAAGTGGATACTCTAAAATACGCAAGATAAGCGTGAGTGCTATGGATGGCGTTCTCGTAGGAAGACGGGAGCGGATCCATAGTGGTGTATTGATATGGTGAATATGTGGACTCGTGTGCGCCACCTCAAAAGAGTTACATTGCAGTCGTAGTTTAGGATAGCCACCGAGGCAAAGCTGGCTTGCTGCAGTCAAACTCCACCATCCCCTATATTGATAATGATGCATATGTAGTTAGTTCTGACGTAAGTCTTGCTGGGTACATTTGTACTCATGTTTGCCTATTTTATGTTTTGCAGAGAGACTTCAGTCTCGCTAGTAGTTCCACGTGGACTTCGACGTTTAGCTTGTTACCTCAGCTACGATCTTGTGCCCTCGGTAGGATCTGGTAGATAGTCAGGCTTCTAAGCCCTTTTCATTGGTAGATGTCTGTACTCAGACATGTTAGCTTCCGCATGTGTTTGATTTGTATGCTCTGAATGTTGGGTCGTGGGACCCATGATTGTAATATCTCGCTCCCCGGAGCCTATTGAATAAATACTTGAGTCGTAGAGTCATGATGTGATGCCATGTTGTATTTGCACATATCGAGCATATTGTGTGTATGTTATTGAAATGCTTGGTATGTGTGGGATCTGACTATCTAGTTGTTTATCTTTAGTAGCCTCTCTTACCGGGAAATGTCTCCTAGTGTCTCCACTGAGCCATGGTAGCTTGCTACTGCTCCGGAACACTTAGGCTGGCCGGCATGTGTCCTTCTTCGTTCCTGTGTCTGTCCCTTCGGGGAAATGTCACGCGATGAATACCGGAGTCCTGTTAGCCCGCTACAGCCCGGTTCACCGGAGTCCTGCTAGCCCAGTGCTACAGCCTGGATTCACTCGCTGATGACCGACACGTTCGATGCTGGGTCATGGATGCCTGTCCCTGTAAGTCTGTGCCACTTTGGGTATACGACTAGCCATGTCAGCCCGGGCTCCTTATCATATGGATGCTAGCGACACTATCATATACGTGTGCCAAAAGGCGCAAACGGTCCCGGGCAAAGGTAAGGCGACACCCGTGGGAATACCGTGCGTGAGGCCGCAAAGTGATATGAGGTGTTACAGGCTAGATCGATGTGACATTGAGTCGGGGTCCTGACAAATACCCAAACAAGGCCTACTTGCTTTATCGGCCCTGCTGGGCTGCAAATCTTTCAAGACGATGAGAGTTTCATTCGGTTTGCCCAGAAATGGCCTGTACATTTTTTAAAACACATCAAACCGGGAATTAGTTTCAATTTTTTTCATTACAAGATCTTAAATTCCATTGATTTTTATGCGTGGACAATTATTTGGATTTTATATTTATATAATTTTTTTTCAAAATATTTTGAATGTGAATCAATATTTCTGGATTAAAAACATTTGACTGCACCCAAATATGCAAAATTTCATATACTTTTTAACCGTGGCCACAATATGGGGTGTAATGCTAACAAAGAGAAGATGGGCTCCAAAAAAAATCTTAAGAATTAGCAAATGGGCTGTACATTATTAGAAATAATGGCAGATGGGTTGTATGCTGTTTTCCACAGATTTGAGGCTGACTTGTGTGCCTACTACAGGTTGACGCATATGCTTTCATAAAAAAAGGTTGACGCTCACGCAACGCCCTGTCAACTTAGTCAACACATGAGAGCAGTGACTGTTGGATGTCCATCCAACGGCTGTCGTGCTTCTTAAATCTCTACTCTTCATGCTCCAGCCGCTCAAACAAGTGCCGGCGGGACTGCCTGCTCCCTCCTCCCGCGGCCGACTATGCTGTCGCGCAGGCCTCACGGCCCCACCGTACTCCCATCCCTGGCCTAGCCATCCCTCTACTCACCCACACATGCTGTTATTCTCCGGCGACGGCAGACGAACCAGTAAACCCTTGTACTCCTTCGCGTGGGAAACAACTACCGAGTATTCCCTGGCTCCGTGTCGTTCCCTTCCTAGGCCTCGTCGTCGTCAACCGCCCTGGTGCTCTCGGCGCAGCCTGGTCAATGTGGTCAATGAACGACATCCATCGGAAGTGGAATGTACGTGGAGAGGCTGACAGCTGGGTCCAAGGCCGCATGCAAGGAAATGCCTCCTTATTACGCGCAAAATAATGATTCCTCCAGCTGATAGCTAGGACCCACAGGAAGGGCCTCTGTATTTTGCGAAAAAAATCTTCCCCCCGCTGACAGGTCGGACCCACCAGCTATATCTTCGCACGCAAGGAAGTGCCTCCTTATTACGCCCAAAAAAATGAATACCCCCTGCTAGCTGGGACCCACCATATTGTTGGGCTGACTTGTGGGCCTACTAAGTTGACGGGGACAGAGGGCTTTGTCAACTTAGTCAATAGTCCAGTGACCATATGATGTCCATCCAACGGCCATAGTGCTTCTTCAACCTCTGGTCTTCTTGCTCCAGCCGCCCAAAGCAGTGCCAGTCGTGGCACCTGCTCCTGCCTCCCGTGGCCGGCTGTGCTACCGCCTGCTCCTGCCTCCCGTGGCCGGCTGTGCTACCGCCTGCTCCTGCCTCCCGTGGCCCGGCTCCGCGTCGTCCCCTTCCTAGGACTCGCCGTCGTCCACCGCCGTGGTGCTCTCGGCACGGCGTGGTAAATGTGGTCAACGACCGATTTCCATCAGAAGAGTACTGTACATGGAGAGGCTGACAGCTGGGTCCACGACAGCCGCAAGGAAGTGCCTCCTTATTATGCGGAAAATAATTATTCCTCCACCTGACAGCAGGGACCCACCAGACGGGCCACTAGTATTTTGCGAAAAAAATTGTTTCCCCCTGACTGCTGGGACCCACCGGACGGGCCACCGTATTTTGGGAAAAAAAAGTTCCCCCCGCTGTCAGCTCGGACCCACCGGAAGTGCCTCCTTATTACGCACAAAAAAATGAATACTCCCTCTGCTAGATGGGACCCACCTTGGTGGGAGGCTGTCTTGTGGGCCTACTAAGTTGACGGGGACGAAGGGCTTTCTCAACATAGTCAATATGAACGATTCTAGCTCAAGTGACCGTACGATGTCCATCCAACGGCCGCAGTGCTTCTTCAACCTCTGGTCTTCTTGCTCCAGCCGCCCAAAGCAGCGCCGGTCGTGCCGCATGCTCCTGCCTCCCGTGGCCGGCTGTGCTGCCGCGGAGGCCTCACCGCCCCTACTATTCCCACCGCTGGCCAGGCCCTGCGGCGACGACAGCCTCACACCGCAGCCGAACCAGTGAACCCTCGTACTCCTCTCCGCGCTGGCTTCCACTACCGCGTCTTCCCCGGCTCCGCGTCGTCCCCTTCCTAGGCCTCGTCATCGTCCACCGCCGTGGTGCTTTCCATGCGGCATGGTCAGCGTGGTCAAGGAACGACTTCCATCGGAAGAGTACTGTACGTGGAGAGGCTGACAGCTGGGTCCATGGCCACAACCCAGTTTTTTTGTGATTTTCCAAGTAAGTCGCTTTGTCAGGCCTCTTGGGCTGCAAATCTTTCAAGACGAGGAGAGCTTTCATTCGGCTGGCTGAGAAAATGGCCCATCAGTAATGAGAAATGGGCTATACATTTTTAAAACACATCAAACCGGCAATTAGTTTCAAATTATTTTTTTCCATTTCAAGATTTTAAATTACATTAATTTTATGCGTGGAGAATTTGTTGGATTTTATATTGATATACATTTATTTTTAAAATCAGTTTGAATGTGAGTCGAAATTTCGGGATTAAAACAGTTCGGACCGCACCGAAATATGCAAAATTTCGTATAATTTTTTAACCGTGGCCACAATATGGGCTGTAATGCTAACAAAAAGAATATGGGCTCCAAAAAAACCTTAAGAATTAGCAAATGGGCTGTAAATTATTAGAAATAATGGCAGATGGGTTGTATGCTGTTTTCCACAAATTTGAGGCTTTCCTAAAAAAAGGTTGACGCACAAGCAGTGACGGTTGGATGTCCATCCAACAGACGTCGTGCTTCTTCAATCTCTACTCGTCCTGCTCCAGCCGCTCAAACAAGCGCCGGCGGGACTGCCTGCTCCCTCCTCCCTACGGCAGGCTATGCTGCCGCGCAGGCCTCACCGCCCCACCGTACACCCATCGCTGGCCTAGCCATCCCTCTACTCACCCACACCTGCTGTTATTCTCCGGCGACGGCAGACGAACCAGTAAACCCTCGTACAGTCGTACTCCCCTCCTCGTGGGAAACAACTGCCGAGTCTTCCCTGCCTCTGTGTCGTCCCCTTCCTAGGACTCGGTGTCGTCCACCGCCGTGGTGCTCTCGGCGCGGCGTGGTCAATGTGGTCAACGACCGACTTCCATCGGAAGAGTACTGTGCATGGAGAGGCTGACAGCTGGGTCCATGGAGGCCGCAAGGAAGTGCCTCCTTATTACGTGCAAAATAATTATTCCTCCACCTGACAGCGGGGACCCACCGGACGGGCCACCATATTACGTGAAAAAACGTTTCCCCCTGACTGCTGGGACCCACCGGCTACATCTTCGCACGCAAGGAAGTGCATCCGGGCAAAAAAAAAAACGATTCGCCCCCCTAACTGCTGGGACCCACCAGTTACATCTTCGCACGCAAGGAAGTGCGTCCGAGCAAAAAAAACGATTCACCCCCTGACTACTGGGACCCACCAGCTACATCTTCGCAGGCAAGGAAGTGCCTGACAGTCGGGACCCACCTGGTCGAAGCGTACGTAGTGTTGTTATTCTGGTCGCGAACGTGTACGTACATATATACTGGTCGATGTAGAGGCGCACACGTGTCGTAGTAGAGGCACACACGTAGCATGTACACGTACGTACATCGGCCAGGGTGCAAGAAAGAAAATACGACCACGTATGTATACATACGGGCGGGGTCTCGAACGCCTACTCGCACATACGTACATGGCTAGGTAGGAACGGAGAAACAGAGTCGTCGTCGTGTTAATGGGGAGGGAACGGAATGCGTCGTGTTCATGGGGAGGCAACGGAATGCATCGTGTTCATCGGGAGGCAGCGGAACGCGTGGGAGCCAACTGGCTTGGACGGAACAGGCAATGGAAACGAGGCCTGGCGTACCGCAGAACGGAGGAAATGGACCTCCTACATTCAGAACGGGGTCCTGTTGATCGGGAGGGGTGTGGCATACCGCAAAACGGAGGAAACGGACCTCCTACGGTCAAAATGGGGGTCCTGTTGATCGGGACGGGTGTGGCGTACCGCAAAACGGAGGAAACGGACCTCCTACGGTCGAAACGGGGGTCCTGTTGATCGGGAGGGGTGTGGCGTACTGCAAAACGGACGAAACGGACTTGTGTTGGAGCGCTACGGTCGAAACGGGGGTCCTGTTCATCAGGAGGGGTGTGGCGTACCGCAAAACGGGACTCCACGGGATACTGTTCATCTCCACCGTCGACCTCCTCCAGCCTCCACGGGCTCCTGTTCATCCAGCCTCCACCGCGCGCTACTCCACCGCTACTATTCAACCACCCCTCCACCGTCTACTGTTCATCCAGCCCTCCACCGTCTACTGTTCATCTAGCCCTCCATCGTCTACTGTTCATCTAGCCCTCCACACCACGGGGTCCTGTTCAACCACCCCTCCACGGCCACCCCTCCATCGTCTACTGTTCATCCAGCCCTCCACACCATGGGGTCCTGTTCATCCACAGGCAACGCAACCGCTCACTGTTCATCCAAACCCCCCCCCCCCCCCCCCGCAACGCTCACTGTTCATCCAATCGATCGGCTTCAGTTAGCAGCAGTAGCGAAGGAATCGCTCCATCGGGTTTAGTTAACAGCCATCGATCGATCACTCGGGTTCAGTAACGCATAGCCTGCAGTGCAATCACTCGGGTTCAGTTAGAGCCCAACGCCTTGCTCGGGTTCAGTTAGAGCCAACGCCTTGCACCTGTACGAGAGAAACGCGCATCGCTCGGCCCCCGACCTCCCACCGTAACTGGCAACTCCTCGAAATTTTCCTCCCCCTCGCTTCTACCACGGTTTTTCCGTCATGGACGGCCCAAAGAATGTCATGCAGCTGCGTCTCCGCCCCCCCAGGATGAAAAGCCCATTTTCTGTCATGATATTTTGTCATAGAAGTAGGAGCCCACCACATCTATGATGATACTAGGTTTTGTCACAATTATCGTCATAGAAGTGTCATATGTATGACAGAAAAAATTTTGTTCGGCCCAAATGTCACGGATGTGTCTTTTTTTGTAGTGATCATCAAAACTTGGTGGTTGAGCAACATATACTTCTTCCTCAAGCTTACCATTGAGCAATGCACTTTTCACATCCATTTGATGTAAGATGATATTATGATGGTTAGCATAAGCAAGCAATATGTGAATAGCTTCAAGTCTAGCAACAGGTGCAAAAGTTTCATCGAAATCAATTCCTTCAACCTGTGTGTATCCTTGAGCTACAAGACGAGCCTTATTCCTCACCAAAAGGCCATTTTCATCTTGTTTGTTTCGTTAGATCCATTTGGTGCTGATGATGTTGTGCTTGCATGGGTCTGGTCACTTTACAAGCTCCCACACATTGTTGAGCTCGAATTGATGCAATTCATCCTACATGGCTTGAATCCACTTATATTCCATGAATGCCTCATCAACTTTGGTGGGCTCTATGATAGAGACAAATGCAAAATGCCCACACAAGTTAGACAAATGTGAAGCTTTTGAGCGCGTGAGAGGACCTGGTGCGTTGATGTTGTTGATAATTCTCTCAATCTGCACTTCGTTTGCAACGCGAGGATGAGTAGGTTGATGACTTTGATTTGGCCCAGCAATTTCTTCAAGGCCATTTTCTTTAGTAGCACCAGCTTGATTTTCTTCACGATCCAGAATGACTTCTTTGGCAGATTCTTCGGTAGGGATGAAATCCTCAGTAGCCTTGAACTTGATGGATTCCTCAGGTGACATTTCATCTAGCACAGGTGTTAGGTGCTCTCTTTGCGAGCCATTAGTTTCATCGAACCGCACATCTACAGTTTCAACAACCTTGTGATGATAGGTGTTGAACACTCTGTAGGTGTGCGAGTCCTTTTCGTAACCAAGCATAAAACCCTCATGTGCTTTTGGTGCAAATTTAGAGTGGTGGTGAGGATCTCTAATCCAGCATTTAGCACCGAAGACTCTGAAATAACTTACATTGGGTTTCTTGTCAGTGAGGAGTTCATATGAGGTCTTTTTGAAGAATTTGTGAAGATATACCCTGTTGATGATGTGGCATTCAGTATCAATAGCATCTGGCCAAAAACGCTGTGGAGTTTCATATTCATCAAGCATAGTGAGAGCCATCTCAACAAGAGTTCTGTTCTTGTGCTCCATGACGCCATTTTGCTGAGGAGTATAGGGAGCAGATAACTTGTGAGTAATACCAAGTATATCAAGATATTCATCAAGACCAGTGCTTTTGAACTCAGTTCCATTATCACTCCTGATATGCTTGATCTTCACACCGTAGTTCGTAGATGCTCTTGAGGATAATTGTTTGAAGACTTCCTACACTTCATTTTTGTAAGTGATGATATGCACCCAGGTGTAACAAGAATAATCATCAACAATAACAAAGCCATATAATGATGCATAATTAATGAACGTGGCATAGTGAGTAGGGCCAAAGAGATCCATGTGAAGTAATTCAAAGGGATGAGAAGTGGTCATGATAGTCTTCGAGGGATGCTTGGCTCTGGTTATCTTTCCTGCCTCACAAGCCCCACAAAGATGATCTTTGAGGAATTTGACACCTTCGATGCCAATGACATGCTTCTTCTTCGCGAGTGTATGCAAGTTCCTCATCCCAGCATGACCAAGTCATTGATGCCATAACCAGCCTTCTGAAGCTTTTGCAAGTAGACATGTGGCAGGTTGTGGTCCTCCAGATAAATCAACAATATACAAGTCACCTCTCCTAAAGCCTTCGAAGACTTTGGAATTGTTAGATTCCACTAGCACAATGCAACGATATTTGCCAAAGACGACAACCATATCAAGATCACAAAGCATTGAGACAGACATGAGGTTGAATCGTAAGGACTTGAAAGGCATGACTTTGTCCATGTGTCTATCCTTTGAGATCGCAACCCTATCTAGAACCAATACCTTGCTTTTGCCTTGTTAGCGTAGGTGATATGCTTCAGATGAGATGGAGATAAAGCAGTATCCATCAATAAGTTCCTGTCACCGATCATGCGATTTGTACATCCACTGTCGAGGACCCACTCAGTAGCTTTGGGTTGTTCATCCTGCTAATGAATTAGTGCAACTTACGAACCCATATACTTCATCAGTGAAGAATATGATATCAATTTCATCAACAATAACAGATATAGCAATTATGATGACGTGAGAAATGAGTAATTCATTTCTTCATGATTTTCTTGCATCCATTCAAGCACATTCAGGTCACCAGTAAATTCTTCAGACGATTAAGTTCTTCTAGAGACCGGACCTTGCATGAGAGATTAGTTCTTTTTCTTCACCACCCACATCTGGAGGGGTGGTAAAGAATTCATCATTCCGCGAACTCCTTAAGGAAAAGATGGCATTGAAGCCAGTGCACTTCGTTTCACAGAAGAGGGGTGAGAATAAGCATATGAATAAGCAGAGAAATTCTTTGAGGACTTATGAACATAATGGTTTGAAGAATAATGCACATATTCATGCCTTTAGAATTTCCCTGCTAAACAGAAGTGTTACCACAATGAAGTTCATATGAGTATTTGGATCCACGTGAGGAATTTGATCCAAATGAAGAGTTTGGTCCATAAGAGGACTTGGATCCATATGAAGATTTTGATCCATATGAAGAATTTGATCTGGGGTTCCTATTCTTCATAGGTGGTGTCATGATGACATTCACCTGAAGATTTTCAAGGCACCTTTTGGGAACCCATTTCTTCATAGGGGGACCATTCCTGCAGTTAGTTCCAACATATCGAGCAAATACTTCACCATTCTGATTCTTGAACAATTTATAGTTGGAGTCAAATGACTCATCAGAGGAATATGAAGAATCACAAGTAAAGCCAAATAAAGTGCACGGATCTACAGGAGGTCCTGCCGCAGCAACCCATGAGGTTTTGGGGTACTGCTCAGGTTTCTAGTAGGTCCCATTAGCATTGAGTTTCCTCTCAAAGGCAATACCCTCTTTCCTAGGGTTCCTGTTCAAGATCTACTTTTTGAGCACATCACAAAGAGTCTGATGCCCTTTGAGGATTCTGTATATGCCTGTCACATACAATTCCTTCAACCCTGCATTATTATCAGTGATACTTGTGGTATCCTCCGATGAGGAATTTGTGACCACAGAGACAGTTGAAGAATTTGCAGCAATAGAAGCGTTTGAACATTCAAGTGATTATGCATTTCAGACATGGTGGGATAAATTCATCCTAAGCGGAACTGATCTGTTGAGCAAGCAATGAATCATTTTCCTTCTGAAGATCTTCATAACTCACTTTTAACTTCTCAAGATCTTGCTTTCTCTAAAGAAATTCATAAGAAAGCTTCTCATGATCTGATAAGAGAGTGTTATGAGGATTTTTAAGATTGTCAAACCTAGACTGAAGTCTCTGAAGATTATCAGTCAAAGTCTTAGTTCGATTCAATTCCTCACCCAATAGGTCATTGCTTTTTTCTAGCAGATTTTGATTCTTTTCCAAAGCCTTTGGTTGTTTAATAGAAAGGGAAGCAAGTTGAGTGTAGCTGGCTCCAAATTCATCACCAGATTGATCATCACTATATTAAGAAAGGTAGCATTCAGTTACCTTGGCACCTTTTGCCATAAGGCATGGTGCAGAGGATGATGATTCTGGAGCGAAAGTCATCTCTTTGAGTGATTCCTTGAAATCCTCAAACCAAGGATCATGGCGAGATCGATGACCTTCATAGACCTCAGAGAGTCGGTCCCAGATAAGCTTCTCTTGGTTGAGATGCATGATGTTCCTGAACTGATTTTGGGACAAACAGGAGCATATGATGTCTTTCGCCATGAGGTTAAGTAGAGTGTACTTGCGAATATCATCAGCCTCCGTGATGGATAATTATGCCGGATGCGATTCCTCATGTAATAGTTATAAAATAGGGTGACATAGAACTAGCTCCAGTTCATCAATGTAATGTAGGCATGTATTCCGTAAATAGTCATACGTGCTTATGGAAAAGAAGTTGCATGACATCTTTTGTCCTACCCTCCCGTGGCAGCGGGGTCCTAGTGGAAACTAAGGGATATTAAGGCCTCCTTTTAATAGAGAACCGGAACAAAGCATTAGCACATAGTGAATACATGAACTCCTCAAACTACGGCCATCACCAAGAAGTATCCCGATTATTGTCACTTCGGGGTTGTCGGATCGTAACACATAATAGGTGACTATAGACTTGCAAGATAGGATTAAGAACACACATATATTCATGAAAACATAATAGGTTCAGATCTGAAATCATGCACTCGGGCCCTAGTGACAAGCATTAAGCATAGCAAAGTCATAGCAACATCAATCTCATAACATAGTGGATACTAGGGATCGAACCCTAACAAAACTAACTTAATTACATGGTAAATATCATCCAACCCATCACCATCCAGCAAGCCTACGATGGAATTACTCACGCACGGCGGTGATCATCATGAAATTGGTGATGGAGGATGGTTGATGATGACGACGGTGATGAATCCCCCTCTCCGGAGCCCCGAACGGACTCCAGATCGGCCCTCCTAAGAGAGATTAGGGCTTGGCGGCGGCTCTGTGTCGTAAAACACGATGATACTTTCTCCTTGATTTTTTTCTCCCCGAGACGGAATATATGGAGTTTGAGTTGAGATCGGTGGAGGTCCAGGGGGCCCACGAGATAGGAGGCCGCGCCCTATAGGGGGGCGCCCCCCTGTCTCGTGGACAGGCCCTGGCCCCCCTGGCATTAATTCTTTCGCCAAAAATTCTTATTAATTCCAAAAAGTGCCTCCGTGGATTTCCAGGACATTTTGAGAACTTTTCTTTTCTACACATAAAACAGCATCATGGCAGTTCTGCTGAAAACAGCGTCATTCCGGGTTAGTTTCATTCAAATCATGCAAGTTAGAGTCGAAAACAAGGGCAAAAGTGTTTGGAAAAGTAGATACGTTAGAGACGTATCAACTCCCCCAAGCTTAAACCTTTGCTTGTCGTCAAGCAATTCAGTTGGTAAACTGAAAGTGATAAAGAAAAACTTTTACAAACTCTGTTTGCTCTTGTTGTTGTAAACATGAAAAGCCAGCATTCATGTTTCAGCAAATATTATGAACTAACCATACTTACAATAACACTTAGCTCTCACAATTACTCATATCAATAACATAATCAGCTAGTGAGCCATAATAATAAAACTCGGATGACAACACTTTCTCAAAATAATTATAACATGACATAACAAAATGGTATCTCGCTAGCCCTTTCTGAGACCGCAAAACATAAATGCAGAGCACCTTTAAAGATCAAGGACTGACTAAACATTGTAATTCATGGTAAAAGAGATCCAGTCAAGTCATACCCAATATAAAACTAATAGTAATGAATGCAAATGAGAGTGTGCTCTTTAGCGGGTGCTTTTAATAAGAAGGGTGATGACTCAACATAAAAGTAAATAGATAGGCGCTTCGCAAAGGGAAGCAGGGATTTGTAGAGGTGCCAGAGCTCGATTTTAAAATAGAGATTGAATAACATTTTGAGCGGCATACTTTCGCTGTCAACGCAACTATGAGATAGCTGTATCTTCCATACTACATGCATTATAGGCAGTTCCCAAACAGAATGGTAAAGGTTTATACTCCCCCAACCACCAACAAGCATCAATCCATGGCTTGCACGAAACAACGAGTGCCTCAAACATACAACTGCCCTGGGGGAGTTTTGTTTAATTATTTTGATTTGGTTTGATCTTTTTGGATCATGGGACTGGGCATCCCGGTTACCGGCCCTTTCTCGTGAATGAGGAGCGGAGTCCACTCCTCTTGAGAATAACCCACCTAGCATGGAAGATATAGGCAGCCCTAGTTGTAACATGAGCTGCTCGAGCATACAAAATAGAATTTGATTTGAAGGTTTGGAGTTTGGCACATACAAATTTACTTGGAATGGCAGGTAAATACCGCATATAGGAAGGTATAGTGGACTCATATGGAACAACTTTGGGGTTTAAGGAGTTTGGATGCACAAGCAGTATTCCCGCTTAGTACAAGCAAAGGCTAGCAAAAGACTGGGAAGCGACCAACTGAGAGAGCGACAACAGTCGTAAACATGCATTAAAATTAATTTACACCGAGTACAAGCATGAGTAGGATATAATCCACCATGAACATAAATATCGTGAAGGCTATGTTGATTTGATTCAACTACATGCGTGAACATGTGCCAAGTCGAGTCACTCAATTCATTTAAAGGAGGATACCATCCCATTATACCACATCATAATTATTCTAATAGCATGTTGGCACGGAAGGTAGACCATTATAACTCATAGCTAATCAAGCATGGCACAAGCAACTATAATCTCTAAATGTCATTGCAAATATGTTTACTTCATAATAGCTGACTCAGGAACGATGAACTCATCATATTTACGAAAACAAGAGAGGCCGAGTTCATACCAGCTTTTCTCATCCCAATAAGTCCATCATATATCATCATTATTGCCTTTCACTTGCACGACTGAACGATGTGTATAATAATAAGAGTGCACGTGCATTGGACTAAGATGGAATCTGCAAGCATTCTACTCAAGAGAGAAGACACGGTAATATGGCCTCTAAGTTAAATAAACAATCGTGCATATAAGAGACACTAAGCAATTTCAATATAGTCTTCTCGACCCCCAAAGGAAAGAAAAGAAAATAAAACTATTTACACGGGAAAGCTCCTAACAAATGAGAAGAAGAACTAGACATCTTTTTGGGTTTTCATTTTAATTTCTACTACAAGCATGGAAATTAAAGTAACTATTTTTTTTTGTGTTTCTTAAAGTTTATCAAACACACAAGAAGAAAACTAGAAAAGAAATTTAAACTAGCATGGAAAATACAATGAAAGAGTATGAGCACCGACGACTAGTGTGTGAACATGAATGTAAAGTCGGTGAGAAATATGTACTCCCCCAAGCTTAGGCTTTTGGCCTAAGTTGGTCTAGTACCAAGGACCGCCTGGCTGATATCCATAAGTAAAACTGGGGTTGTACTAAGATGCAGAGGCAACAGCCTCCTGAGCAGCAGCGTGCTGGCGAGCTGCCTCCATTCCCCTCTCATATTCAGTTGCCTCTTCCCCTGGTGGCAAAATATCTTCCTTTTGCCTGATAATCAAAAAGTTAGGGGGCAGGAAGAGTAACAGGGCCGACATTGCGCCTGTCATAGATTAGTTGATAATGGAGGAATTGTTCATTCCTCTCAAGAAAATGATGGTCAAACATAGCTTCTTTATCAGAATAAACAGGAGGTACAATCATATCCCCCTCTCGTGGAGCTATATTAAGAAAATTAGCCACACGGGTTGCATAAATTCCTCCAAAGAAATCACCCCTTCTACGATTATTCTACAACCTACGTGCAACTATTGCCCCCAAGTTATAACCTTTATAACCTGACACAGCACTCTTGAGGACATAAAGATCAGGGACACACATGTGACATGCTTCGTCCTTGCCGTTAATGCATCTACCAATAAAGAGAGCAAAATAATGTAAAGCAGGAAAATGAATGCCCCCTATGGTAGCTTGTGTTATGTCCCTAGATTCTCCCACAGTAATACTAGCAAGAAGATCTCTAAATTCAGATTTGTGAGGATCATTAATATTACCCCACTGCGGGAGTTTGCAAGAAGTTGTGAAATCCTCTAAATCCATGGTATAAGATGTATCATAAATATCAAACATGACACTAGGAGAATTACGCGCGGAGATATATTCGAACCTCCGCACAAAGGAATCAGTCAATTCATAATATTGAGGACACTTATCTTATAAGAAGTCCTCCAGCTCGGCATTACACACATACACGTCAAATTCCTCCTTGAAGCCTGCTTCGACCATAAAATCATCGGATGGCCACTTACAAGCCCGTACATTTGTGTCCCTCGGCAATTTAACATCTTGCTCACGTTTAGCAATCCTTGGCCCTTTCTTTGCCGAGGAACCTCCTTGGTACATTCTTCTAAGCATATTTCTTTTTCTGAAATTTTCTGAAATTTTAGTAACTTCCAAATAGAAGTGAATAAAACTAAACAAGATTGATAGCAACTACTCCTACAAGTGCCTAGAGCCTATATCATGCATTGGAGTTGCTTGGGACCTCAAAAATTTAACATGGAAGCTCAAGAACATGGTCACCTATGCAGCAAAAATTTCCAGTAAATAAAGCTCTAGAACAAAAACTAATTGGACCAATGGAGGAGTCACATACCAAGCAACAATCTCGCAAAGCAGTTTTGTGAATGGAGCTCTGAGCTAAGAGATCGAAAATCGTAGCAAAATGAGCTAGAACTCGTGCTTGAGCTAGATGGGGATTTTTTGGGGTAGAAGATGAAGTGTGTGGGTGCTGGCATAAGTGGAGGGGGGCCACTAGGGGCCCATGAGACAGGGGGCGCGCCCTATAGGGGGCGCCCCTCCTCTCTCGTGGCCTGGTGCTTGCCCCTCCTGCAGAGTTTTCAGTGCCTAAAATCCTCAAATATTCTGGAAAAAAATCATACTAAATTTGCAGGGAATTTGGAGCACTTTTATTTTCGGACTATTTTTTAATGCACGGAGAATTCAGAAAACAGATAGATAATACTATTTTTTCTTTATTTATTCTAAATAACAGAAAGTAAAAAGAGGGTACAGAAAGTTGTGCCTTCTAATTTCATCCATCTCGTGATCATCAAATGAACCCACTAACAAGGTTGATCAAGTCTTGTTAACAAACTCATTCCGAATAACACGGAACCGGAGAAATTTCGAATAACACTAAGTTACCTCAACGGGGATATGGAAATACCCAACAATAAGAATATCATACTTTTTCTTGACAATAGGGAGAGGAAATTCAAAACCTCCAAAAATGATAGTTGGATCTTTTTCAATAGAATTAATGCTATGAACTTGAGATTGTTTCCTCGGAAAGTGTACCGTATGCTCATTACCATTAACATGAAAAGTGACATTGCCTTTGTTGCAATCAATAACAACCCCTGCAGTATTAAGAAAAGGTCTACCAAGGATAATAGACATACTATCGTCCTCGGGAATATCAAGAATAACAAAGTCCATTAAGATAGTGACATTTGCAACCACAACAGGCACATCCTCACAAATACCGACAGGTATAGCAGTTGATTTATTGGCTATTTGCAAAGATATTTCAGTAGGTGTCAACTAATTCAATTCAATTCTATGATATAAAGAGAGAGGCATAACACTAACACCGGCTCCAAGATCACATAAAGCAGTTCTAACATAGTTTCTTTTAATAGAGCATGGTATAGTTGGAATACCCGGATCTCCATGTTTCTTTGGTATTCCAGCCTTAAAAGTGTAATTAGCAAGCATGATGGAAATTTTAGCTTCCGGTATCTTTCTTTTGTTTGTAATAATATCCTTCATATACTTAGCATAAGGATTTACTTTAAGCATATCAGTTAAACACATACGTAAGAAAATAGGTCTAATCATTTCAGCAAAGCGCTCAAAATCCTCATCATCCTTTGACTTGGATGGTTTAGGAGGAAAGGGCATGGGTTTCTGAACCCATGGTTCTCTTTCTTTACCGTGCTTCCTAGCAACAAAATATCTCTTTTCATAACGTTGATTCTTTGATTGTGGGTTATCAAGATCAACAACAGGTTCAATCTCTACATCATTGTTTTTGCTAGGTTGAGCATCAACATGAACATTATCATTAACATTATCACTAGGTTCATGTTCATCACCTGATTGTGTTTCAGCATCAAAAATAGAAATATCATTGGGATTCTGAGGTGTGTCTACAGTAGGTTCACTAGAAGCATGCGAAGTCCTATCGTCTTTCTTTTTCTTATTTTTAGATGAACTAGGTACCTCTAGATTGTTTCTCTAAGAATCTTGCTTGATTCTCTTAGGGTGGCCTTCAGGATACAAAGGTTCCTGAGTCATTCTACCAGTTCTAGTAGCCACTCTAACAGCAAAGTCATTTTTATTATTTAATTCATCAAGCAAATCATTTTGAGCTTTAAGTACTTGCTCAGCTTGAGTAGCAACCATAGAAGCATATTTGCTAACGCGGTGAAGTTCATCTTTAACTCTAGCCAGATTATCACTTACACGTCCTATCTCGAAAGCATTATTCTTTAACTCTCTACCAACATAAGCATTTAAACTTTCTTGTCTAGCCATAAAGTCATCAAATTCATATAAGCATGGCCTATGAAATTTAGTAGAGGGAATTTCAACTTTATCATATATATAGAGAGAATTTACCTTTACTACCTGTGTCGGGTTATCAAGACAATATGGTTCTTCAGGCGGTATATTCAGACCATGTATTTCTTCAATAGGAGGTAAATTCTTAACATCTTCAGCTTTAATACCTTTTTCTTTCATTGATTTCTTTGCCTCTTGCATATCTTCAGGACTGAGAAATAAAACACCTCTCTTCTTCGGAGTGGGTTTAGGAATAAGCTCAGGAGTTGGCTTAATTGGTTCAGGAATTACTTCAGGAAGTGTCTCGGGAAGAGTCCAATTATTTTCATTAGTCAACATATTATTCAATAGTATTTCAGCTTCGTCGACTGTTCTTTCCCTGAAAACACAACCAACACAACTATCCAA
Organism: Triticum timopheevii; assembly: GCA_963921465.1. NCBI lineage: Eukaryota > Viridiplantae > Streptophyta > Magnoliopsida > Poales > Poaceae > Triticum > Triticum timopheevii. Next base: position 365,191,778 of record OY997262.1, read on the forward strand.
GTAGTCCTTGGAAGCATCGGTTAGTCCATTATAAAAGATATCAAGTATTTCATTTTTCTTAAGAGGATGATCGGGCAAAGCATTAAGTTACCGGAGAAGCCTCCCCCAAGCTTGTGGGAGACTCTCTTCTTTGATTTGCACAAAATTATATATTTCCCGCAAGGCAGCTTGTTTCTTATGAGCAGGGAAATATTTAGCAGAGAAGTAATAAATCATATCCTGGGGACTACGCACACAACCAGGAGCAAGAGAATTATACCAAGTCTTAACATCACCCTTTAATGAGAACGGAAATATCTTAAGGATATATAAATAGCGAGACTTCTCATCATTAGTAAATAGGGTGGCTATGTCATTCAACTTGGTAAGATATGCCACAATAGTTTCAGATTCAAGTCCATAAAAAGGATTAGATTCAACTAAAGTAATAATATCTGGATCTACAGAGAATTCATAATCCTTATCAGTAACACAGATAGGTGAAGTAGAAAAAGCAGGGTCAGGTTTCATTCTAGCATTAAGAGACTGCTACTTCCATTTAGCTAATAATTTCTTAAGATCATTTCTATCATTGCAATCAAGAATTTTCCTAGCAGCTTCTTCATTCATAACATAACCCTTAGGAACAACAGGTAATACATAATCATTGCGGGAACCTTCATCATCACTATCATCAGTAATGGAATCTTCAGTAATTTCATTCCCCCCTAACTCTAGCAAGTTGTTCATCAAGAAATTCACCTAATGGCAAAGTAGTATCACGCATAGAAGTAGTTTCATCATGCATAGCAGAAGTGGCATTGTCAATAACATGCGACATATCAGAATTCATAGCAGTAGTAGGTTTAGGTGTCGCAAGCCTACTAATAACGGAAGGAGAATATAGTGTAGAGCTAGATGGCAGTTCCTTACCTCCCCTCGTAGTGGAGGGCAAAATCTTGGTTTGAGCGTCTTTCAAGTTCTTCATAGTGATCAACAGATATAAATCCCAAGTGACTCAGAGAATAAAGCTATGCTCCCCGGCAACGGTGCCAGAAATTACTCTTGATAACCCACAAGTGTAGGGGATTGCAACAGCTTTCGATGATGAAGTATTCAACCCAAATTTATTGATTCGACAGAAGGGGAGCCAAAGAATATTCTTGAGTATTAGTAGTTGAGTTGTCAATTCAACCACACCTGGATAACTTAGTATCTGCAGCAAAGTATTTAGTAGCAAAAGTGGTACGATAATAAAGGTAACGGTAGCAAAGGTAAAGATAAATGTTTTTGGGTTTTTGTAGTAGTTGTAACAGTAGCAACGAAAAAGTAAATAAGCGAAGAACAATATATGAAAAGCTCGTAGGCAATGGATCAGTGATGGATAATTATGCCGGATGCGATTCCTCATGTAATAGTTATAACATAGGGTGACACAGAACTAGCTCCAGTTCATCAATGTAATGTAGGCATGTATTCCGTAAATAGTCATACGTGCTTATGGAAAAGAACTTGCATGACATCTTTTGTCCTACCCTCCCGTGGCAGAGGGGTCCGAGTGGAAACTAAGGGATATTAAGGCCTCCTTTTAATAGAGAACCGAAACAAAGCATTAGCACATGGTGAATACATGAACTCCTCAAACTACAGCCATCACCGAGAAGTATCCAGATTATTGTCACTTCGGGGTTGTCGGATCATAACACATAATAGGTGACTATAGACTAGCAAGATAGGCTCAAGAACACACATATATTCATGAAAACATAATAGGTTCAGATCTGAAATCATGGCACTCGGGCCCTAGTGACAAGCATTAAGCATAGCAAAGTCATAGCAACATCAATCTCAGAACATAGTGGATACTAGGGATCAAACCCTAACAAAACTAACTTAATTACATGGTAAATCTCATCCAACCCATCACCACCCAGCAAGCCTACGATGGAATTACTCACGCACGGCAGTGAGCGTCATGAAATTGGTGATGGAGGATGGTTGATGATGACGATGGCGACGAATCCCCCTCTCCGGAGCCCCGAACGGACTCCAGATCAGCCCTCGTGAGAGAGATTAGGGATTGGCGGTGGCTCCGTGTCGTAAAACGCGATGAATCTTTCACCCTGATTTTTTTCTCCCCAAGACGGAATATATGGAGTTGGAGTTGAGGTCGGTGGAGGTCCAGGGGGCCCACAAGATAGGAGGCCGCGCCCTACAGGGGGGGTGCCCTTGTCTCGTGGGCAGGCCCTGGGCACCTTTTGGGAACCCATTTCTTCATAGGGGGACCATTCCTGCAGTTAGTTCCAACATATCGAGCAAATACTTCACCATTCTGATTCTTGAACAATTTATAGTTGGAGTCAAATGACTCATCAGAGGAATATGAAGAATCACAAGTAAAGCCAAATAAAGTGCACGGATCTACAGGAGGTCCTGCCGCAGCAACCCATGAGGTTTTGGGGTACTGCTCAGGTTTCTAGTAGGTCCCATTAGCATTGAGTTTCCTCTCAAAGGCAATACCCTTTTCCTAGGGTTCCTGTTCAAGATCTACTTTTTGAGCACATCACAAAGAGTCTGATGCCCTTTGAGGATTCTGTATATGCCTGTCACATACAATTCCTTCAACCCTGCATTATTATCAGTGATACTTGTGGTATCCTCCGATGAGGAATTTGTGACCACAGAGACAGTTGAAGAATTTGCAGCAATAGAAGCGTTTGAACATTCAAGTGATTATGCATTTCAGACATGGTGGGATAAATTCATCCTAAGCGGAACTGATCTGTTGAGCAAGCAATGAATCATTTTCCTTCTGAAGATCTTCATAACTCACTTTTAACTTCTCAAGATCTTGCTTTCTCTAAAGAAATTCATAAGAAAGCTTCTCATGATCTGATAAGAGAGTGTTATGAGGATTTTTAAGATTGTCAAACCTAGACTGAAGTCTCTGAAGATTATCAGTCAAAGTCTTAGTTCGATTCAATTCCTCACCCAATAGGTCATTGCTTTTTTCTAGCAGATTTTGATTCTTTTCCAAAGCCTTTGGTTGTTTAATAGAAAGGGAAGCAAGTTGAGTGTAGCTGGCTCCAAATTCATCACCAGATTGATCATCACTATATTAAGAAAGGTAGCATTCAGTTACCTTGGCACCTTTTGCCATAAGGCATGGTGCAGAGGATGATGATTCTGGAGCGAAAGTCATCTCTTTGAGTGATTCCTTGAAATCCTCAAACCAAGGATCATGGCGAGATCGATGACCTTCATAGACCTCAGAGAGTCGGTCCCAGATAAGCTTCTCTTGGTTGAGATGCATGATGTTCCTGAACTGATTTTGGGACAAACAGGAGCATATGATGTCTTTCGCCATGAGGTTAAGTAGAGTGTACTTGCGAATATCATCAGCCTCCGTGATGGATAATTATGCCGGATGCGATTCCTCATGTAATAGTTATAAAATAGGGTGACATAGAACTAGCTCCAGTTCATCAATGTAATGTAGGCATGTATTCCGTAAATAGTCATACGTGCTTATGGAAAAGAAGTTGCATGACATCTTTTGTCCTACCCTCCCGTGGCAGCGGGGTCCTAGTGGAAACTAAGGGATATTAAGGCCTCCTTTTAATAGAGAACCGGAACAAAGCATTAGCACATAGTGAATACATGAACTCCTCAAACTACGGCCATCACCAAGAAGTATCCCGATTATTGTCACTTCGGGGTTGTCGGATCGTAACACATAATAGGTGACTATAGACTTGCAAGATAGGATTAAGAACACACATATATTCATGAAAACATAATAGGTTCAGATCTGAAATCATGCACTCGGGCCCTAGTGACAAGCATTAAGCATAGCAAAGTCATAGCAACATCAATCTCATAACATAGTGGATACTAGGGATCGAACCCTAACAAAACTAACTTAATTACATGGTAAATATCATCCAACCCATCACCATCCAGCAAGCCTACGATGGAATTACTCACGCACGGCGGTGATCATCATGAAATTGGTGATGGAGGATGGTTGATGATGACGACGGTGATGAATCCCCCTCTCCGGAGCCCCGAACGGACTCCAGATCGGCCCTCCTAAGAGAGATTAGGGCTTGGCGGCGGCTCTGTGTCGTAAAACACGATGATACTTTCTCCTTGATTTTTTTCTCCCCGAGACGGAATATATGGAGTTTGAGTTGAGATCGGTGGAGGTCCAGGGGGCCCACGAGATAGGAGGCCGCGCCCTATAGGGGGGCGCCCCCCTGTCTCGTGGACAGGCCCTGGCCCCCCTGGCATTAATTCTTTCGCCAAAAATTCTTATTAATTCCAAAAAGTGCCTCCGTGGATTTCCAGGACATTTTGAGAACTTTTCTTTTCTACACATAAAACAACATCATGGCAGTTCTGCTGAAAACAGCGTCATTCCGGGTTAGTTTCATTCAAATCATGCAAGTTAGAGTCGAAAACAAGGGCAAAAGTGTTTGGAAAAGTAGATACGTTAGAGACGTATCAACTCCCCCAAGCTTAAACCTTTGCTTGTCGTCAAGCAATTCAGTTGGTAAACTGAAAGTGATAAAGAAAAACTTTTACAAACTCTGTTTGCTCTTGTTGTTGTAAACATGAAAAGCCAGCATTCATGTTTCAGCAAATATTATGAACTAACCATACTTACAATAACACTTAGCTCTCACAATTACTCATATCAATAACATAATCAGCTAGTGAGCCATAATAATAAAACTCGGATGACAACACTTTCTCAAAATAATTATAACATGACATAACAAAATGGTATCTCGCTAGCCCTTTCTGAGACCGCAAAACATAAATGCAGAGCACCTTTAAAGATCAAGGACTGACTAAACATTGTAATTCATGGTAAAAGAGATCCAGTCAAGTCATACCCAATATAAAACTAATAGTAATGAATGCAAATGAGAGTGTGCTCTTTAGCGGGTGCTTTTAATAAGAAGGGTGATGACTCAACATAAAAGTAAATAGATAGGCGCTTCGCAAAGGGAAGCAGGGATTTGTAGAGGTGCCAGAGCTCGATTTTAAAATAGAGATTGAATAACATTTTGAGCGGCATACTTTCGCTGTCAACGCAACTATGAGATAGCTGTATCTTCCATACTACATGCATTATAGGCAGTTCCCAAACAGAATGGTAAAGGTTTATACTCCCCCAACCACCAACAAGCATCAATCCATGGCTTGCACGAAACAACGAGTGCCTCAAACATACAACTGCCCTGGGGGAGTTTTGTTTAATTATTTTGATTTGGTTTGATCTTTTTGGATCATGGGACTGGGCATCCCGGTTACCGGCCCTTTCTCGTGAATGAGGAGCGGAGTCCACTCCTCTTGAGAATAACCCACCTAGCATGGAAGATATAGGCAGCCCTAGTTGTAACATGAGCTGCTCGAGCATACAAAATAGAATTTGATTTGAAGGTTTGGAGTTTGGCACATACAAATTTACTTGGAACGGCAGGTAAATACCGCATATAGGAAGGTATAGTGGACTCATATGGAACAACTTTGGGGTTTAAGGAGTTTGGATGCACAAGCAGTATTCCCGCTTAGTACAAGCAAAGGCTAGCAAAAGACTGGGAAGCGACCAACTGAGAGAGCGACAACAGTCGTAAACATGCATTAAAATTAATTTACACCGAGTACAAGCATGAGTAGGATATAATCCACCATGAACATAAATATCGTGAAGGCTATGTTGATTTGATTCAACTACATGCGTGAACATGTGCCAAGTCGAGTCACTCAATTCATTTAAAGGAGGATACCATCCCATTATACCACATCATAATTATTCTAATAGCATGTTGGCACGGAAGGTAGACCATTATAACTCATAGCTAATCAAGCATGGCACAAGCAACTATAATCTCTAAATGTCATTGCAAATATGTTTACTTCATAATAGCTGACTCAGGAACGATGAACTCATCATATTTACGAAAACAAGAGAGGCCGAGTTCATACCAGCTTTTCTCATCCCAATAAGTCCATCATATATCATCATTATTGCCTTTCACTTGCACGACTGAACGATGTGTATAATAATAAGAGTGCACGTGCATTGGACTAAGATGGAATCTGCAAGCATTCTACTCAAGAGAGAAGACACGGTAATATGGCCTCTAAGTTAAATAAACAATCGTGCATATAAGAGACACTAAGCAATTTCAATATAGTCTTCTCGACCCCCAAAGGAAAGAAAAGAAAATAAAACTATTTACACGGGAAAGCTCCTAACAAATGAGAAGAAGAACTAGACATCTTTTTGGGTTTTCATTTTAATTTCTACTACAAGCATGGAAATTAAAGTAACTATTTTTTTTTGTGTTTCTTAAAGTTTATCAAACACACAAGAAGAAAACTAGAAAAGAAATTTAAACTAGCATGGAAAATACAATGAAAGAGTATGAGCACCGACGACTAGTGTGTGAACATGAATGTAAAGTCGGTGAGAAATATGTACTCCCCCAAGCTTAGGCTTTTGGCCTAAGTTGGTCTAGTACCAAGGACCGCCTGGCTGATATCCATAAGTAAAACTGGGGTTGTACTAAGATGCAGAGGCAACAGCCTCCTGAGCAGCAGCGTGCTGGCGAGATGCCTCCATTCCCCTCTCATATTCAGTTGCCTCTTCCCCTGGTGGCAAAATATCTTCCTTTTGCCTGATAATCAAAAAGTTAGGGGGCAGGAAGAGTAACAGGGCCGACATTGCGCCTGTCATAGATTAGTTGATAATGGAGGAATTGTTCATTCCTCTCAAGAAAATGATGGTCAAACATAGCTTCTTTATCAGAATAAACAGGAGGTACAATCATATCCCCCTCTCGTGGAGCTATATTAAGAAAATTAGCCACACGGGTTGCATAAATTCCTCCAAAGAAATCACCCCTTCTACGATTATTCTACAACCTACGTGCAACTATTGCCCCCAAGTTATAACCTTTATAACCTGACACAGCACTCTTGAGGACATAAAGATCAGGGACACACATGTGACATGCTTCGTCCTTGCCGTTAATGCATCTACCAATAAAGAGAGCAAAATAATGTAAAGCAGGAAAATGAATGCCCCCTATGGTAGCTTGTGTTATGTCCCTAGATTCTCCCACAGTAATACTAGCAAGAAGATCTCTAAATTCAGATTTGTGAGGATCATTAATATTACCCCACTGCGGGAGTTTGCAAGAAGTTGTGAAATCCTCTAAATCCATGGTATAAGATGTATCATAAATATCAAACATGACACTAGGAGAATTACGCGCGGAGATATATTCGAACCTCCGCACAAAGGAATCAGTCAATTCATAATATTGAGGACACTTATCTTATAAGAAGTCCTCCAGCTCGGCATTACACACATACACGTCAAATTCCTCCTTGAAGCCTGCTTCGACCATAAAATCATCGGATGGCCACTTACAAGCCCGTACATTTGTGTCCCTCGGCAATTTAACATCTTGCTCACGTTTAGCAATCCTTGGCCCTTTCTTTGCCGAGGAACCTCCTTGGTACATTCTTCTAAGCATATTTCTTTTTCTGAAATTTTCTGAAATTTTAGTAACTTCCAAATAGAAGTGAATAAAACTAAACAAGATTGATAGCAACTACTCCTACAAGTGCCTAGAGCCTATATCATGCATTGGAGTTGCTTGGGACCTCAAAAATTTAACATGCAAGCTCAAGAACATGGTCACCTATGCAGCAAAAATTTCCAGTAAATAAAGCTCTAGAACAAAAACTAATTGGACCAATGGAGGAGTCACATACCAAGCAACAATCTCGCAAAGCAGTTTTGTGAATGGAGCTCTGAGCTAAGAGATCGAAAATCGTAGCAAAATGAGCTAGAACTCGTGCTTGAGCTAGATGGGGATTTTTTGGGGTAGAAGATGAAGTGTGTGGGTGCTGGCATAAGTGGAGGGGGGCCACTAGGGGCCCATGAGACAGGGGGCGCGCCCTATAGGGGGCGCCCCTCCTCTCTCGTGGCCTGGTGCTTGCCCCTCCTGCAGAGTTTTCAGTGCCTAAAATCCTCAAATATTCTGGAAAAAAATCATACTAAATTTGCAGGGAATTTGGAGCACTTTTATTTTCGGACTATTTTTTAATGCACGGAGAATTCAGAAAACAGATAGATAATACTATTTTTTCTTTATTTATTCTAAATAACAGAAAGTAAAAAGAGGGTACAGAAAGTTGTGCCTTCTAATTTCATCCATCTCGTGATCATCAAATGAACCCACTAACAAGGTTGATCAAGTCTTGTTAACAAACTCATTCCGAATAACACGGAACCGGAGAAATTTCGAATAACACTAAGTTACCTCAACGGGGATATGGAAATACCCAACAATAAGAATATCATACTTTTTCTTGACAATAGGGAGAGGAAATTCAAAACCTCCAAAAATGATAGTTGGATCTTTTTCAATAGAATTAATGCTATGAACTTGAGATTGTTTCCTCGGAAAGTGTACCGTATGCTCATTACCATTAACATGAAAAGTGACATTGCCTTTGTTGCAATCAATAACAACCCCTACAGTATTAAGAAAAGGTCTACCAAGGATAATAGACATACTATCGTCCTCGGGAATATCAAGAATAACAAAGTCCATTAAGATAGTGACATTTGCAACCACAACAGGCACATCCTCACAAATACCGACAGGTATAGCAGTTGATTTATTGGCTATTTGCAAAGATATTTCAGTAGGTGTCAACTAATTCAATTCAATTCTATGATATAGAGCATGGTATAATCATTTCAGCAAGATCACATAAAGCAGTTCTAACATAGTTTCTTTTAATAGAGCATGGTATAGTTGGAATACCCGGATCTCCATGTTTCTTTGGTATTCCAGCCTTAAAAGTGTAATTAGCAAGCATGATGGAAATTTTAGCTTCCGGTATCTTTCTTTTGTTTGTAATAATATCCTTCATATACTTAGCATAAGGATTTACTTTAAGCATATCAGTTAAACACATACGTAAGAAAATAGGTCTAATCATTTCAGCAAAGCGCTCAAAATCCTCATCATCCTTTGACTTGGATGGTTTAGGAGGAAAGGGCATGGGTTTCTGAACCCATGGTTCTCTTTCTTTACCGTGCTTCCTAGCAACAAAATATCTCTTTTCATAACGTTGATTCTTTGATTGTGGGTTATCAAGATCAACAACAGGTTCAATCTCTACATCATTGTTTTTGCTAGGTTGAGCATCAACATGAACATTATCATTAACATTATCACTAGGTTCATGTTCATCACCTGATTGTGTTTCAGCATCAAAAATAGAAATATCATTGGGATTCTGAGGTGTGTCTACAGTAGGTTCACTAGAAGCATGCGAAGTCCTATCGTCTTTCTTTTTCTTATTTTTAGATGAACTAGGTACCTCTAGATTGTTTCTCTAAGAATCTTGCTTGATTCTCTTAGGGTGGCCTTCAGGATACAAAGGTTCCTGAGTCATTCTACCAGTTCTAGTAGCCACTCTAACAGCAAAGTCATTTTTATTATTTAATTCATCAAGCAAATCATTTTGAGCTTTAAGTACTTGCTCAGCTTGAGTAGCAACCATAGAAGCATATTTGCTAACGCGGTGAAGTTCATCTTTAACTCTAGCCAGATTATCACTTACACGTCCTATCTCGAAAGCATTATTCTTTAACTCTCTACCAACATAAGCATTTAAACTTTCTTGTCTAGCCATAAAGTCATCAAATTCATATAAGCATGGCCTATGAAATTTAGTAGAGGGAATTTCAACTTTATCATATATATAGAGAGAATTTACCTTTACTACCTGTGTCGGGTTATCAAGACAATATGGTTCTTCAGGCGGTATATTCAGACCATGTATTTCTTCAATAGGAGGTAAATTCTTAACATCTTCAGCTTTAATACCTTTTTCTTTCATTGATTTCTTTGCCTCTTGCATATCTTCAGGACTGAGAAATAAAACACCTCTCTTCTTCGGAGTGGGTTTAGGAATAAGCTCAGGAGTTGGCTTAATTGGTTCAGGAATTACTTCAGGAAGTGTCTCGGGAAGAGTCCAATTATTTTCATTAGTCAACATATTATTCAATAGTATTTCAGCTTCGTCGACTGTTCTTTCCCTGAAAACACAACCAACACAACTATCCAAGTAGTCCTTGGAAGCATCGGTTAGTCCATTATAAAAGATATCAAGTATTTCATTTTTCTTAAGAGGATGATCGGGCAAAGCATTAAGTTACCGGAGAAGCCTCCCCCAAGCTTGTGGGAGACTCTCTTCTTTGATTTGCACAAAATTATATATTTCCCGCAAGGCAGCTTGTTTCTTATGAGCAGGGAAATATTTAGCAGAGAAGTAATAAATCATATCCTGGGGACTACGCACACAACCAGGAGCAAGAGAATTATACCAAGTCTTAACATCACCCTTTAATGAGAACGGAAATATCTTAAGGATATATAAATAGCGAGACTTCTCATCATTAGTAAATAGGGTGGCTATGTCATTCAACTTGGTAAGATATGCCACAATAGTTTCAGATTCAAGTCCATAAAAAGGATTAGATTCAACTAAAGTAATAATATCTGGATCTACAGAGAATTCATAATCCTTATCAGTAACACAGATAGGTGAAGTAGAAAAAGCAGGGTCAGGTTTCATTCTAGCATTAAGAGACTGCTACTTCCATTTAGCTAATAATTTCTTAAGATCATTTCTATCATTGCAATCAAGAATTTTCCTAGCAGCTTCTTCATTCATAACATAACCCTTAGGAACAACAGGTAATACATAATCATTGCGGGAACCTTCATCATCACTATCATCAGTAATGGAATCTTCAGTAATTTCATTCCCCCCTAACTCTAGCAAGTTGTTCATCAAGAAATTCACCTAATGGCAAAGTAGTATCACGCATAGAAGTAGTTTCATCATGCATAGCAGAAGTGGCATTGTCAATAACATGCGACATATCAGAATTCATAGCAGTAGTAGGTTTAGGTGTCGCAAGCCTACTAATAACGGAAGGAGAATATAGTGTAGAGCTAGATGGCAGTTCCTTACCTCCCCTCGTAGTGGAGGGCAAAATCTTGGTTTGAGCGTCTTTCAAGTTCTTCATAGTGATCAACAGATATAAATCCCAAGTGACTCAGAGAATAAAGCTATGCTCCCCGGCAACGGTGCCAGAAATTACTCTTGATAACCCACAAGTGTAGGGGATTGCAACAGCTTTCGATGATGAAGTATTCAACCCAAATTTATTGATTCGACAGAAGGGGAGCCAAAGAATATTCTTGAGTATTAGTAGTTGAGTTGTCAATTCAACCACACCTGGATAACTTAGTATCTGCAGCAAAGTATTTAGTAGCAAAAGTGGTACGATAATAAAGGTAACGGTAGCAAAGGTAAAGATAAATGTTTTTGGGTTTTTGTAGTAGTTGTAACAGTAGCAACGAAAAAGTAAATAAGCGAAGAACAATATATGAAAAGCTCGTAGGCAATGGATCAGTGATGGATAATTATGCCGGATGCGATTCCTCATGTAATAGTTATAACATAGGGTGACACAGAACTAGCTCCAGTTCATCAATGTAATGTAGGCATGTATTCCGTAAATAGTCATACGTGCTTATGGAAAAGAACTTGCATGACATCTTTTGTCCTACCCTCCCGTGGCAGAGGGGTCCGAGTGGAAACTAAGGGATATTAAGGCCTCCTTTTAATAGAGAACCGAAACAAAGCATTAGCACATGGTGAATACATGAACTCCTCAAACTACAGCCATCACCGAGAAGTATCCAGATTATTGTCACTTCGGGGTTGTCGGATCATAACACATAATAGGTGACTATAGACTAGCAAGATAGGCTCAAGAACACACATATATTCATGAAAACATAATAGGTTCAGATCTGAAATCATGGCACTCGGGCCCTAGTGACAAGCATTAAGCATAGCAAAGTCATAGCAACATCAATCTCAGAACATAGTGGATACTAGGGATCAAACCCTAACAAAACTAACTTAATTACATGGTAAATCTCATCCAACCCATCACCACCCAGCAAGCCTACGATGGAATTACTCACGCACGGCAGTGAGCGTCATGAAATTGGTGATGGAGGATGGTTGATGATGACGATGGCGACGAATCCCCCTCTCCGGAGCCCCGAACGGACTCCAGATCAGCCCTCGTGAGAGAGATTAGGGATTGGCGGTGGCTCCGTGTCGTAAAACGCGATGAATCTTTCACCCTGATTTTTTTCTCCCCAAGACGGAATATATGGAGTTGGAGTTGAGGTCGGTGGAGGTCCAGGGGGCCCACAAGATAGGAGGCCGCGCCCTACAGGGGGGGTGCCCTTGTCTCGTGGGCAGGCCCTGGGCTCCCTGGCATTAATTCTTTCACCAAAAATTCATATTAATTCAATAAAGTGCCTCCATGGATTTCCAGGACATTCCGAGAACTTCTCTTTTCTACACATAAAACAACATCATGGCAATTCTGCTGAAAAACAGCGTCAGTCCGGGTTAGTTTCATTCAAATCATGCAAGGTAGAGTCCAAAACAAGGGCAAAGTGTTTGGAAAAGTAGTTACATTGGAGACGTATCACTCCGCCATCTTGCATAGATCGGTAAGACCAATCTCAGTGATGGTCCATAGTTCGCTGTTCATTGCCATCAGTCGCTTCTTCATCATGGCCTTCCACTTGGGATACTCATGACTGTCAAAGACGAGGCATGTCACTTTCTTCATTCCTGCAGTCGACATAACTAAAACTCTAGGTGGTTAAACCAAAATCACACAAAACAAGGGAGTACCTTGCTCTGAACCCAATGAAAGTGCGTTATATCGACTAGAGGGGGGGGGGGTGAATAGGCGATTTTTACAAATTCGTCATTGAGGAATTTCTAGGTGAAGAAATTCCTAAGCAACGACACACTAGTAGCGGAATAAGTACTCGGGTATAAGCATAACAGAGCAACAACATAGTCATCATGATGAAATGAAAACAAGCACAGAGTACAGATAGCGTGATAACATGATAAGCAGGCTGAAGACTATGTGATTGAAGAAACTGATTGAGGAAATAGAGAAAGTCTTTAGTCAAAGTCTTCAAACAGTAATGATCAGTTCCAACTGCTGCGACAGTTGTACGTCTAGTTGAAAGGGTTGAAGAAATAGAACCAGTTGGCTTGGTGAAGACAATGATTTGATAGACCAGTTCCAACTATTGTGACAGTTGTACGTCTTGTTGGAGCGGCTAAGTATTTAAACTCGAGGACACATAGTCCTGGACACACAGTCCTCACCATATTCTCCTTGAGCTAAAGTCACACAGACCTCACCCAACACTCGTGGTAAGTCTTCACAGGTGACTTCCAAACCTTCACACAGTTGGTCACTCGGCGATCCACAATTCCTCTTGGAAACTCAAACCATGACGCCTAACCGTCTGGAGGATACACAGTCCTCAAAGGTAACAAGCGTCAGTTCCACACAGGAACAATCTCTTTAGTGTTGCTCAATCACATTGCGTTTGTAGGTGTTTGGGTTTGGGATTTGGGTTTTCCTTACTTGATGATTTTTGCTCAAAGTCCTCCGAGGATGGGATGCTCTCAATGACAAGTGTCAGTTTATCGCGGAGCAGCCAACCAGCTAGTGGTTGTAGGTGGCGGCTATTTATAGCCTAGGGAGCAGCCCGACATGATAATACATAAATGCCCTTCAATGATATGACCGTTAGGTGAGGAGATATTTTTGGACAGCTGGTGCGTAGCACAGCAACGGTCGGATATTTGACGTTCGAATTCCTCAGGGCTATCATGTTCCTCACTATGTAGGCAATCCGCACTGGCAAATTCCTAATTCCTCAGTCAGGCCAAATTCCTTAGAGATCAGAAGATCTTCGTCTCTGTCACTGAAGAAATTGACTGAACTGATATGAGATTTCCAATGGCTTCACTCGAAAGGATTGGGTAGGTGTAGGATTTTGAGATGAGAATCACATGGAAATCAGTTTTCTTAGTATTACCTCGACCCCCTTTAATAGTACGGTGTTTCCTATGAATCAAGAAAGAGAAAATGAAACTACGAAAACAAAAGTCTTCACGCTTCATAATCCTCGCATGAATCTCCATGTCTTCAAGGTCACACCAATTTCTTCACTTTCAAAATCTTCAGGAGAACCAAAGTCTTCGACTGAAGACATAAATTTTTAGGGGTCGACTTTCATCGTAAATATCAAAATCCTCATCGACTTATAGAGCCTTTGTACACTAACAAACATATTAGTCCCTTAACCTATAAGTCTTCAATACACCAAAATCACTAAGGGGCACTAGATGCACTTACACCTGTATTTACAGGAAAGTGAGCAGGAGCACTACAGCCTTTCTGATAAGTATATGTGATTGACATATTGTTGATCGGAAATAATATAGAATTTTCTGGAAAGCATGAAGGATAGTTTTAAAGGAGATTTTCAAAGAAAGACCTCGGTGAAGCTGCTTATATATTGGGCATCTAGATCTACAGAGATAGATCAAGATGCTTGATAAGATTTTTCAATGAATACATACCTTGACAAGTTTTTGAAAGAGTTCAAAATGGATCAGTCAAAGAAGGAGTTCTTGTCTGTATTACAAGGTGTAAAATTGAGTAAGACTCAAAGCCCGACCTCGGCAGAAGATAGAAAGAGAATGAAAGTCATTCCCTATGCCTCAGTCATAGTTTCTATAAAGTATGCCATGCTATGTACCAGACCAGTTGTGCGCCTTGCTATAACTTTGGTAAGGGGGTACAATAGTGATCCAGGAGCGGATCACTCTATAGCGGTCAAAGGTTATCCTTAGTTACCTAAGAGGACTAAGGAAGTATTCTCGGTTATGGAGGTGATAAAAAGTTCATCGTAAAGAGTTACATCGATGCATGCTTTTACACCGATTCAGATGACTCTAAGTCTCAATCTAGATACATATTCAAAGTGGGATCAATTAGCTAGAGTAGCTCCATACAGAGCATTGTAAACATAAAATATTTGCAAAATACATACGGCTCTGAATGTGACAGACCCATTGACTAAACTTCTCTCACGAGCAAAACATGATCACACCTTAGTACTCTTTGAGTGTTAATCACATAGCGATGTGAACTAGATTATTGACTGTAGTAAACCCTCTGGGCGTTGGTCACATGGCGATGTGAACTATGGGTGTTAATCACATACATATGTGAACTATTGGTGTTAAATCACATGGCGATGTGAACTAGATTACTGACTCTAGTGCAAGTGGGAGACTGAAGGAAATATGCCCTAGAGGCAATAATAAAGTTATTATTTATTTCCTTATATCATGATAAATGTTTATTATTCATGCTAGAATTGTATGAACCAGAAACTTAGTACATGTGTGAATACATAGACAAAACATAGTGTCCCTAGTATGCCTCTACTGGACTAGCTCGTTAATCAAAGATGGTTATGTTTCCTAACCATAGACATGTGTTGTCATTTGATGAATGGGATCACATAATTAGGAGAATAATGTGATGGACAAGATCCATCCGTTAGCTTAGCATTATGAACGTTACAGTTCCATTGCTACTACTTTCTTCATCACAACATAACAAGGTGACTGGGTGATTATAACAAACATCACAACGTAACTGGGTGATTATAAAGATGCTCTACACGTGTCTCCGAAGGTGTTTTTTGGGTTGGCATAGATCGAGATTAGGATTTATCACTCCGTGTATCGGAGAGGTATCTCTGGGTCCTCTCGGTAATGCTCATCACTATAAGCCTTGCAAGCAACATGAATAATGAGTTAGTTGCGGGTTGAAGCATTACGGAATGAGTAAAGAGACTTGTCGGTAACAAGATTGAACTAGGTATGATGATACCGACGATCGAATCTCTGGCAAGTAACATACCAATTACAAAGGGAACAACGTATGTTGTTATGCGGTTTGACCGATAAAGATCTTCATAGAATATGTTGAAGCCAATATGAGCATCCAGGTTCTGCTATTGGTTATTGATCGGAGATGTGTCTCGGTCATGTCTACATAGTTCTCGAACCCATAGGGTCCGCATGCTTGACGTTCGATGATGATTTGTATTTTGAGTTATGTGTTTTGATGACCGAAGATTGTTCGGAGTCCCGGATGAGATCACAGACGTGACGAGGAGTCTCAAAATGGTCGAGACATAAAGATTTATATATTGGAAAACTATATTCGGACATCGGAAGTGTTCGGGAAAAATTTCGGATAAAACTGGAGTGCCGGAGGGGTTATCGAAACCCCCCGGGGGAACTAATGGCCCACATCGGCCTTGGTGGAGAGAGAGGGGCGGCCAGGGCAGGCCACACAGCCCCTCCCCCTTGGGTCCGAATTGAACTAGGGAAGGGGGGGCGCCCCCTTTCTTTCTCCCTCTCCCTCTCCTTCCTCCCCCCTCTCCCCCTCTTGGTGGAATCCTACTAGGACTAGTAGTCCTAGTAGGACTCCCCTCTTGGGGCGCGCCTACAGGGGCCGGCCGGCCTCCCCCTTGCTCCTTTATATATGGGGGCAAGGGGCACCCTAGAACACACAAGTTTCTCTCCCAACCATGTGCGGTGCCCCCTCCATAGTTACACACCTTGATCATACCATCGTTGTGCTTAGGTGAAGGCCTGCATCGGTAGCATCCTGACCACCGTCACCACGCCGTCGTGCTGACGGAACTCACCCTCGTCGTCAACTTGATCAACAGCACGAGGGATGTCATCGAGCTGAACGTGTGCTGAACGCGGAGGTGTCGTACGTTTGGTACTTGGATCGGTTGGATCGCGAAGACGTTCGACTACATCTACCGCGTTTTTGAAACGCCTCCGCTTTTGGCCTACGAGGGTACGTGGACACACTCTCCCCTCTTGTTGCTATGCATCACCTAGATGATCGTATAATTTTTTTTTGAAATTACCGCATTACCCAACAAGAGGAACACATAAAGGAAACCTTCTGGAACACTCCAGAATAATTAAAAAAGAGGAGGTACGTGATCCGATAAGTAAACGGACTCCAAAAAATCTGCAAAAATATTTTGTGTCAATTTTGGAATATTTTAAAAATTAGGAAAATAGGAAATAACCAGGAAGGCACTTGAGGTGGGCACAAGACACCAGGGCGCACCCAGGTGGGTTGTGCCCACCTCGGGAAACTTCTCGGATCCGTTTTCCTCCCGTTTGCTTGTTTCCCAAGATAAAAAAATCTTTATATACCCCCCGAACATATTGAGCACCATATCGCAGGGAAATCTTCTGTTCTTCTTTCTTCCTGTTTTTTGACAGATCTAGATCGCCATGGCCACTTCGAGCTGCTCCAAGGACAAGTTCTTCGAGAACGTCATCAACCTGTATTTGCGGGAGGTGATGCAACATCCACAAGACATTGAGATGCATGAGGGGGTGCTCCATATCCGGGACATCCCGGATCCTAGGGGAAAGGGGACCGTGGAGGCCAGGCTCGAAGCTATGAAACAGGAGGTCTTCAAGTGCAAGGGGATGGTGGAATGTGGACTCAATGCCAATCACCTCATGATCACAGATTACACTAATGATCTAAAGGTGGATGGCAAATCCATGAAGTACATCGTCTTCACCTTCAGCGAACAAATCAACTTTCTGCAACGCCAAATGTATGATCTTCAAAACAAAGTCTTTGAATATGAGGCAAGGTTTAAAGGTATGGGTTTAGCTTCTAGTTGCAAGACTCGCGAGACTCGTTCCTCCTCTTATGATGGTGAGCCATTGCCATGGAAACTGGAAGATAAGATCTCTACCTCATCAACACCACCACCTTCATCACCAAAGGATACTTGGGTTCATGGTATGGACACTCCCCTTGGCTGGTGCCAAGCTTGGGAGACGTTTCCCGGTATCGTATCACCACCACTATCTTTGATTTATCTATTTTAGTTCGATATTTAGTTTTCCTATGATTTAGTCCAATAAAAGTTTAGTTCGATCCTTTCTTTTCAAGTGTTTGCTTAGTGATCTATCCATCGATGTAATTGTGTGCAAGATATATAATAAAGAGTAGTTTGAGTTTTGTTTCTTTACTTTAATGTTTTAATAGAAGAAAATAAAAGAAATGAAAAGATCATATGCTAATCTTATGGTAAGTAATGACATCACATAAGGAAAAGTATAAGTGGTAAAATTTATTGGAGATTGACAAACATAGCATTGGTCAATGATGCAATTCATGAAAGAATTAATAAGGGAAGAGAAGATTCACATGCAAATACACTATCTTGGACATCTTTTATTTGTGAGCCCCCATTAAATATTTTGTGCCAAAATAATTGATGCTGGACAAGGAAGACAACGTAATGATTTATGTTTGTTCATATTCACACAGAAGTTATATTGTCATAAATCCTTTAACATGTGGTGCTTGGTCAATATATTTTCTAGCCAAAATTCCGCACTAAGTAGAGATACTAGTTGTGCATCCAAAAACTCTTAAAGAAAATCCTATTTTGAGAGTCCACCATACATACCTATGAATTGAGTAAGATACTTCAAGTAAGTTTTCATCGGTGAAATAAGGCAATAAAAATGGATTCTAAATGTGTTGGATCATTTAGTGTAAGAGAAAATTGAGCGTTGTACGAACTTGTGATGGAAAAGAATAAGAGCGACAGACTACATAATAAAGGTTTCTATCATAAGGGGCAATATAACATGACATTCTTTTGCATTAAGGGATTTGGCATACAAACAAATAAGCGCATGACAACCTCTGCTTCCCTCTGCGAAGGGCCTATCTTTTATTTTTATGCACTTACGTTTATGTAAGAGTCAAAGTATTCTTCTCTATTCCTTTTTATTTTCTCTTTTTGCAAGCACCATGTTGTGAGGAAAGATCTAGGCACATATATCCAGTTGGATATGAGTAGGCATGAGTTATTATTGTTGACATCACCCTTGAGGTGACGTCACACCCTGATTTTCATGCCACAACGCTTAAGCTAATAAAACATGATAAACTGTGCTTTGACAAAAACTTTTGAGTGCTTTGGACCTTGCTTGATTTGATCTTTGTGTGTTGGTTGCAAGTGCTCTAAAAATCAAATAAATCCTCCAACTCTTATACTCCTTCTCCTTGATCCAAAACCTTGCCTAATGATCATGCCATGTGTGTAGGACATAAAGATAATTTCTTGCAAAAATATTTTTGGCCAAAAAGTATTTTCTAAATTAGGTTTTACAAAAACCTCTAAATTGAGACTTGAACTACAAGTACTTATTTAAGTGTGTGAAAAAGCTTTCAAAAATTATATTTGACTCCTATTAGATATAGGACACCCAGAAACCACAAAAATATAATTTTAGAAGTAATTTTCCTATTTTATTTATAGGATATTTCTTTAGGCCAGAAATGGTCTTTAATAGGTTAAAATTATTTCAAAGCTTCGAAACTATTTGAGAAAAATCAGGGAAACTCAGTAGACATATATTTTTTCCATATGTAAGAGTTTCAGCACATGGTCATGTTCAAAATATTGGACAAAACCTCCAAAAACCATTTCTGCCCATTTCAAGGATTTGAAATATTTCTACAGGAAGTATTTTCATAAACTCCAAGAAAATTCCATAATGTCACAAATGCCCAATTTGGTGATCTTGCCAAGTCTCATGTCTTGGAGAACAATATAACATCATGAAATCCCCTCAAAACCATTTCTGTCCATTTTGAAGTTTGAGCAACTTTACATTGCCAAACGTTTCCAAATATTCTCAAACCTTGTGAACATGCTCAAATGTTCTAATTATTAATCTAAACCAAGTGGAACAAGTTGTAGAACAAGTTAATTTATCAAAGTGCCCCAAAACCCTTTCTGTCCAGAACCAAATTTGAACAACTCTACATTGGCAACTTTCACCTTTTGATCTCAACTTTTCTGTACATGTTCAGAACCTAAAATGATGACACTACACCAAGTGGTGCATCAAGGAGAATAGATTTGCATGACTAAATGTTGGGAAGTCCATTTCTGTTGATTTCTAGGGTTTACAAAAGTTGCATTGGCAACTTTGCCCAAATGGACTCAATATTGGTGGAACCTCTTATTTTCTCATACCATTTGACCCTGTCAAGCTGTCAGGACCAGTTTTTCGGGGTATTAATTTCCAGAAAATGGCCCTTGTGCTCACCAGCCCCAGGATTACTGTTAGCTGATGAGGCACCAACTTGATACAGAAATTCCAAGCAAAATTCAAAATATGTAGTACAAGAGCATTCTGGCCTATGAGTACAACAAGTGGTTTCTAGTGGTTGATGGCGGAAGCGGTTTGCGGATCATCGGTGTCTATGGGGCTCCATTTCCACAGGAACAGCTGACCAGGTTAACTCCTATCTTCATGAGGCTTCTATCACAGTTGCTTAGGTTCCGGGGCTGTCATCGCAACGCTCCTCTCCAGGCGAAAAATCTGGCCAAGACAATAGCCAGGGACAAGCCAGTGAGTACTTTGAATGTACTCGCAAACATTATGAACACGGGTATAATATAAGAAACGATAATCATTCTCTGAATTACTCTACGATCACAATGTCAGTCATAAAATAAAATCCTTGATGCATGTAAGCAGCTTATTTATATGCAACATGAATATGCATTAATGGAGTAGAAATAACATGCACCGATCGGGTGTCTGAAGCGACGCCTCGAAAGGATAGTAAATAACGAGCATGCCTCAGTCGGGCATCTGAGCGACACCACATAAAGAGCTTATAAAATAAATAACAAGCATGCCACAGTCGGGCGTCTGAACGACGCCACATAAAGGGCTTAAAAAGTAAATAGCAAGCATGCCACAGTCGGGCATCTGAGCGACGCCACATAAAGGTTTATAAAGTAAATAGCAAGCATGCCACAGTCGGGCGTCTGAGCAACACCACATAAAGGGCTTATAAAGAAAACAATCATAGTGAATATCCAGGAGGTAGAACCTTCCCAGGGATACTCGATAAAACCAGTAATATAAAGTGTTAGGGCATAACAATAATAATCACAATCATCATAAGTCATAGTTCATGATCCATGTTCTGGTTTAGTAGTTTCTCCTCCGAAGACCGACACTAAGACCAACACTTGACCCGACCCAGACTGTAGTCCTTAACCATGGACACGGCTATTCGAATAGATATTATCTCTGCAGAGGGTGTACTCTTTACCCACGAGTAACGGATTCCTTTAGTCCATCAGGACTAATTCGGTCTACGGCCTTTTAATTGAAAACACACCCGACTTGCACACACCAGCTTAACTTACCGGTGTCTGGAATCACCCACGACACCTGTCAAGTAAAACTCTAAGTGGGGAGGCTACAACCTCACGTAGCATGGGATCAAATTTATGTCGCGCGCTCTAAGGGGTGCTCCCCCTCTCGGTCCCAACCGGAAACACCCATGCCCCCGGACCAGGTGGCCTGCCTACCGGATGTAGCAGGTATCTTCCACCATGGCCTCTCTGTATGGTGTGTGCCAAGAAAGGGGTTGACAACTTACTGAACCATACCCACCTGCGGCAGGGACAAGTGGTAGTACGAAAGCAAGTATGGGGGTTACTGGAACAAGACTCGATCGACGGTCGACTCAGGAGGTTTATAAATTCCCTGCATGATATGTGTAACAAAAATATTTCAACCAACAGAATCACCACTCATTATACCTTACTATGCCATACCGGGCATAATGGTCCCAACGGAGACCGGCGACAAGCTCACACCTACCCAAGGCAGAGGCTTTCCCGGATTCTTTTCCGGCATGCATGCAAGGCACATGAGGATGATTACCATCACAAGTATAGTCATTTGCAACAGCAAGGGAATCACTAATTTGCAATTCAAGCAAATGATCGTGTCACCACACAAAATAAAGCGTTCTCCATATTAGGGCGGTGTTATAAGCGTGCCAACTAACACACAAAAATATTATGGCAGTGTTCAGAATGCTTGCCTTCAAGTTGTGTAGAGGCAGGGTGCATCCTAAAGCTTTTGAAAGTTTTCTTCTTCTCCAAAAATCCTATTTTGAAAATATTCAAATAACACATACTTCAAAAAGAGTACAAAGAAGTTGTCTGAATTTTTTTCAAATAAATCTTAAA
This sequence comes from Triticum timopheevii, assembly GCA_963921465.1. Taxonomy (NCBI): domain Eukaryota; kingdom Viridiplantae; phylum Streptophyta; class Magnoliopsida; order Poales; family Poaceae; genus Triticum; species Triticum timopheevii. The sequence goes on from OY997262.1 coordinate 365,213,929, forward strand.
ATAAACTAGACTAAATTTGAGGGAGGTAGGAAAAATAATCAACTCATTTTGAGTTTTATTTAAAAAAATATAGCCAGTCAAAGTTTAGTCAATTTTCTTTTTAAAAAACAATTTAAAAAAAGAAACAAAAAAGAAAAACGGTTCGAGGGGAAGGCGTACTCTGCGCTTTACGCCTCCACTTAAAACACGTGGCGGTGGTGCTGGTCACCGACAGTGGGTCCCTTGGGCCCACTAGTCAAGTTTGACCAGTCGCCCACATCTTCTTCCTCCTCTGGCCATGGGGCGCTATGGGGGTGGCCTGAGGTCGCCTGAGTGCTCGAATGGGCTCGAGGGCCTCCTGTTATAGCGCGACGAGGTCGGTTCCGTGGCGGTGGATAAGGATGCCGGCGACCGTCGTTCTGTAGCTTGCAAGGCATCGTGGCGGCGACGAGCGCTTGTAGACGAGCGTGAGGATAAGTTTGGAGTGCTCCAGGGGGCAGCTGGTGCGCGGCTGTGGCATGGGCGGCGCCGACCGTGGCAGAGGCGCACTGCAGACGCCGGCGTGCCGCCAAGAGGGCACTGACGACGGCGCTGTAGGGTACCAGGGCAACTTGGAGCTTTCGGGCAAGGGGTCGAGGGTGGGGTGCGGCTCTGCAGGCGAGTAAGGGCCAGGGGCGCGACGCGGCGGCTCGGTGCACGCGCGTGCAAAACGTGCGCTCTGGGCGCGCCCAAAGCATGCACGCCAGGCGTTCGGCGAAATGCCAACGTGGGTTAGAGAGCGTGGGTGAGGCTGGCAATTAGCAGGGCTAGGTTGGGGTCGTCCAGGTGCTTAGAGGACATGCTAGTTTGTCCAGAGGTGCAAGGTCACAGAGAAAAACAAAAAATCATGTCCAAACTGTCCATGCACTCAAAGTGTTTGATAGAATGCCAATGGCATCTAGGCAACTCTTGGAGGGGCCAAAATATCCAGATCATAGTCTCTTTGGATGAATAACTGGGTGGTGAAGTTAGTTTGGCAAAACTAGAAACTTGTTAGTGCAAGATTTTAAGAAAACCAATTCTAGACAGAAAGTTAAGGGCACCATTTCATGGACCAAAAATCTCCCAATGGGTCCAATCTCCTGGACTTAAGGGTTTTGTAGGATGGGATACAAGTAGGGGGAAGAATCAAGGGAAAAAGGGCAATCAAAAATATGGTTGCTCTACAAATCACCAAGCTGGACCAGAATGAAAAAGAGGTTGATACACTCAATTTTTTTCAAAGGACATCACTGGGTTTTTGCAAAAAGTTGAATAATACACTCCTATTAACATCCCACAATTTTGGTAGAAGTTTTAAAGAAACATTTAAATAGGTTGTAGTGCAAAATTACCCACTGGACCAGATTTGTAAACTTGGTGTAGAACTCAAAATATCCAATGAATGAAATATATTTTTCATAAAAGTGATTTAAAAACATTACATGACATCTCCAAATTTTGGTGGGATTTTTAAATAAATTTATCAAAGGGGTGAAGTGCAAATGGAACCCTAAAACCTTGAAAACCATTTGTGAGAAATAAAGCTCAGGGAAAAATAATTGTATAAACAATCCCACTTGTAAAAGTATTGTTTTTCTTAAGAGGGGAAATAAGTCCAATAATGACTGAAAAGTTTTCACTTGGGGTAAAAACTCCATAATAATAAAGAAAAGAATGGTTCTGAAATCAAAAGGAAATCCAGAAAATAAAAGTTTAAGTTTCCTGGCAAAATTTTAATTAACAAAACAAGGTTAAAATTTTGGGGTGTCACACAAGCCTCATGACAGGAGGAGTTCATCTTCTTGCCCAAACCACCATCAAACACCTTCTGGCAGAAATTTAAAATGCATGCATTGTCCATTTCCACTAATCTCCATGAGCCCAACTTTTTCCCACAGACCCATCTGCTCCTCCTCTAACCCCTGCATCTTTCCCTGCCTAAGGAGCCATGATGATGGGGTTGAAAAGCTCTTTTCCCCTCTCTGGACAACACCATTTCTCTCTCTCTCAACCTCCCTCCTCACCCCAGTAGCTCCCCAGGGCATCCAATGCCTTTTCCACTTTGTTTACTCCCCCATAAAGCTCCCAAACACAAGTGGCCGCGCCCACTCCACAAAAAGACATGCCCATGTCGGCCAAAGTGGAGCTCTGGAGCACCAGAGCACTGTGGTTCGGCCCTCCCGAGGTCTCCAACAGGCCTTGGGCAGAGGGATGATGTCCCCCGAGGTCGCCTCGACATCCTCGGTGCGTCAGACTGCTGGCCCCTCCTTCCCCTCTCCCTGTCACCTCCTGTGGCGCGTGCCCGACGTAAGCGCGAGCGCCAGGGCCCTGCCCTTCCTCTCCTCTCTCTCCCCCATGACCTATACGACTCCCACGTACGCCTCAGACATGCCCCAAAGCGCTCGTTTGGCCCCTGGCGACGCCCTGGGCCGTGGTCGTGAGCTTCGCCCACGGCGCTCCTACCCGCACCCATATGACACTACTAGGGAAAAGCCTATACACCGAATCTTACCAGTAGTGCTCCTCAAAATATGACGCTACTACTATTTAGCAGCAGCGCGTGAGAGCAAAACACGCCGCTGAAAGGAAAATAATAGTAGCGCGTGCGCACCAAAGCGCGCTACTGCTCTAATTGCCATGACCTCACCATCCAGCTAGTTATAGCAGTAGCGCCCTATACTGAACCGCGCTACTACTATAGAAGTTAGCAGCAGCCCGCTTCTAAGAAAATCTCTACTGCTAAGATCAGCCCACAAGTTTAGTCCCACCTAGCTCCGTGACAGGGTGTTTACCACCTTAAATATGTTACTTCTGAAACTATCACAACCAGTTGGTCTTCACTGAACTCTATGTGTAGAATTTGTGGCCGCAGTATGAGTCCTCTCCGGTTCATACCGGAGAGGACTCATATTGACAATTCAGATTGTACACAAAGAGATCATTGATGGCCAATGTATTTTTGCATTGACGTATTTTTGTATACTTACACTTAGCAGTAACGCTTTATCTGCAAAGCGCTACTGGTAGTCCAACTTAGCAGTAGCGCGTAACAATGCACGACGCTACTACTATTCAGATTAGCTGTAGCGCATTTTGGCAAACGCGCTACAACTAACCCTACCTTATCCCCACGCGCGCGAACGACCCTCTCTCTCACTCACACTCTCACTCTCGCTCGTGCGCCGATAACCGTCGTCGTGCGTCCTCGCCGCCGCCGCCTTCGTCCGTCCACCGCCGAGGTACTCCCCTCCTTCCATCCCTCCTCCCTCCTCCTTGCACCGCGACCTCCACCCTCCGCCTGCGGCCGCCCCCCCTCCCTCCTCCGCTGGCAGCCCTCCTCCCACCGCCCTTGACCTCACCGCCGCCACCCAAGCCCACCCAGCACCGCCGCCTCCCGATCCCAATCCCGCCCTCGCCGCCCCTACCTCTCAGTCACACCCACCCCCTTTCTCTCTGCTTAGTTAGTACTACATGTTGTTTAGTAGTAGTAGATGTTAATTTAGGGTTCATAGATAATGATTTTTAGAAGTAGTAGATGTTAATTACTAGTAGTGATGGTACTAGTTAAGTAGGGCAGTATGTTTAGTAGTAGTTGTAGTTGAACTACTTTAGTTGTAGTTGAACTAGTTTAGTAAGTAAATTAATAAACTAGTTGAACTAGTTGAATTAATAGAACTAATGTATTTTTAGTAAGATAATTAATATAACTAGTTGAACTACTTTATTTTTAGAAAGAACTAGTTTTTTTCTATTTATAGTAAGTTTATATTTAGTAAGAACTAGTTGAATTAATAAAACTAGTTGAACACGTCATATTTTTTGTTATTTTTTAGTTTAAGCAATTATTCGGGATGTATTAGTGATAACTTATATGGTTTTTGCTTTTGCAGAAATCAAGGAGCCCCTCCATCATCCCCGCCATCGTCCCCGTCACCGACCCCCTCCGACATCGAGGTGAGACCAGCCAAATAATCATGTATATCTTGTGTTGCTCAAATAGGATATGTGGTTGCCCAAGTGGCCGTTCATGTTCAGTTTACACCTCCAAGTGGCCTATGTTTTGCCAAAGTGTTGATTAATTTCCGTTCCGACAAATTTCAGGCGCTCGATATGTCTTTTTTAGCAAAGGTCATGCCTGATTTTTCCGTGAATTCTGGCATGACTTGTGCTAGAATATGTAGGAAATATCGAGTGGCCTGGATTTTCTCGAAAAATAATGATCTAATTTAGGTTTTTTAGTACATATATTTAATTGTACCAGTTTAATCTTTAAATTATGAACGTAGGAAATGTTGTACTCGGACGACGACAGTCTCCCGGGGGAGTGCAGCTGGTGCCACGACGATCGAGGTATGTGCGACAGGTTTGTTGAGCTGGACGAAGATCGGCGCTTCAGCATTAAGCTCGAGGAGACCTTCAATGTTGAAATGGTACGCAACAACGACAAGTGTTTTTTTCGTAATTAAGCATGACTTCAACTATTTCAACGTCTAATTTTCATCTTTTACAATTCGACTAGCTTATCCCATGCCATGCAAGACGCTATGTCTTGGAGAGGATGGGTTTTGAAGACCATGGAAATTTTTAAACAAAGAAAATACACCTAAGGACCCATCATGATATGGATTTTGAAGTAAATCTGTGCAATGCTCAGAGCGTAACCCATTTTGGTTGCCAAAATTGGGAAGCACTTTGCAGAATGTATGGTTTTTATGAGGGTATGATTGTCACCATGGATCTTGGTGATCCTGACATCGAGCAAGACAATATGGACATTTGGGTCCTTGTTGATACGCTTCCGATTATACTGCTATGTGAGTTTCTCAAACATAGTTATTAACTAATTTATATTGTTTATTTCAAAATAGTTGACAGCTTATTTCCATTGACAGCTTATTTTGATTCTTCACAGACTGTATAGAAGATGGTAGACAAAACCCACTACACCAATGGCTCCGAATTAACTTATAAGGAGAAAAGTCATCTGATCGCAGTTTGTACTCTTCTTGAGGATTACAATAACTATTATCGAACTCCTCCAAATTATGGTGAATACGTGCCACTAGTGCACGTGTTGAACCACTATAACTTCTCTGGAGATACCCTGGTAAGATGTTTTACTATTACGACATCCGTGCATCTTTTGCATACTTCTAAAACTAGTACATCATTGCTAACTACGAAGTTATTACTATGTTTTTCAACAGAAACTCCCAATGGGTTGTGTGCCTCATCTGATGTATATGAATGGTCGCCTCACAGTTCTGAACATACTGCCAGGTAAATCTAGGGAGCTCACCTGTGCATATCAGATTTCTAAAACCGGTGAACACATGGACATTCGCAAGGAGGTTCTTGGAAGTAACATTCAGCGAAAGGCATGAATTGGAGACAGGCTAATCTCCATTCTCCATAATGGAGATTCAGGGGCTATCTTGTTTTTTGCTATTTTACCTTAGAAAATGTAGTAGGTCTTAATCGAATGTAGTAGGTCCTATGAGGTACAATATGTTTATTATGTGGTAATGTGTTAGAGTTGGTAATGAGGAGTACTTGTGATTACGACTAGTGACCAATTTGCTATGTGATGTCATTGATGAAAACGATGATCTTGAGGAGGTGTTATATGACAATGATGTATTATGATGATAAGTTGTTAATAATATGATGATGATGATGATGATGATATTATTATATCATTGGGTGAAAGAACCGTGGATTAGTTTCAAGTGGATGGACATCCACTTGAAACTAGTCCACGGTTCTTTCATCCCGTGATGTAATAACTCATTATGATGTAAAAACAATCTCTAAATTCCTGTTGTATGAAAACTTGTGTAAAGGTGTATGAATACAACATGAAATAAAAAAGAAATAAAATACTAAATAATAGTAGTAGCGCGGGCAAGGAGAAGCGCTACTACTAATTACTAGTAGCGCTCCTCTGGAGAAGCGCTACTACTAAGTCAATTTAGCAGTAGCGTGGGTCTAGGCACGCTACTGTTAAGCTTTAGCTGTAGCGCCTTATCAGTAGAGCTCCTGCCCGCGCTACTGATAGGCCTAAAACCCGCGCTGCTGCTAGGCTTTTCCCTAGTAGTGTGAGGCCGTTACGAGTCCTCCTCTCCACTCCATTTGTCCCCTCTCCCTCCTAGAAGCATCCTCGACCCAGCCAACACTCTCACCGAGCCCTCCATCCACCACCCTGGCCGGAGCCTTGTCGTCGGCCTCCGCCTAAATTCGCACCCACCATTCCTCCTCCTCCCCTCTAGACCACACTAGAGCACCTCCACCACCACCGCGAGCCTCTCCCGTGCTTCTCCCTCTCCTTCCCATGGCCGTGCTGTCGAGTTCCATCACCACCGCTGGCCTCGCTACTGCGGCCGATGATGTGCTCGCATCCGGCCACCCCTACAGTCGTGGCACACCTTGGAGGATGCGACACGCTCTCCTGAGCAAGCTGGTGTGCTGGGCGCCCACGGAGGTGGCCGGTGCCACCGAGGAGAGCGCCAGTGCTGCTCGGCCTTGCCTCCTCTATTTCCCGTCGCGCCACATGGGAGGTTGAAGGCGGCCTGCAACTGGGCCCCGCGCGTCAGCGACCCAGTAGACGGGCCCCACCCGTTTAAGTGGAGACGGTTTCCACCGGATCCGCTTTACCCGTGCGTAGGCGCACTTTCGGAAGCCGCCTTCGATGTCACCTCCTCTGCTCGCGTAGCCGAGCCGCTGGGCCGGCCCAGTGCGCTGCCATGCTAAGCTGCGCCGAGGGCACAGTTTAGGTATAGCGCAAATCTTTTTCTTTTTCTTTCTAGTGAGCTTCTAAAATCCATAGTTAATTCATTTCTTGTCCAAATTTGTTGATTCGAATTTCCAGAGACTCCATAAATCAAGTTCTATTTAATGGGCCACAGTGGACATTTTTGTTGTTCTTGGTTTGCACTGGACCTTTTAAAAAGATCATTTATCCACATAAGTCCACTTCAAAAATCCATATTATATTCATTTCAACTCCAAATCCAATGAAACCAATTTATAAATGTTTCAAAAATCATGCCTGAATTAATGGGTACTTTTACTCATTTTTATAAAAAGGCATTCTTTGGACAACTTGTAGATCCATCAAATCCATTGATTCCATCATATTGAAATGTTCAGAACTATCCACTGATCCAATTCCAATAAAACCACCTTGGTAATTTTTCATATGACCAAAGGCATCCTAGAAAAGTCCAACTCACATTTTTAGAGCACTTTTATTTTTGCCTTGTTGTGTTGCTTACCGTGATTGTTTCCAACGTTAGTTGACAAAGTAAATGGAGTATGTGGAGAAGGACCAGAAGACTTGAAGACTCTGATGAACCAGGCAAGGAGCCCTTTGACCATGATGAACCCTTTTTATCATAATAGCATTTCTTTCCGCGATTGTTGAATGCATGATATCTTGAATGGCAACCTTGCTAGGTTTGCCTCCGTTGCATGCCCCATTGATACTTGCATTGTTCATGACTCTATCCTTGCTTAGAGTTCTGTTGGTGGCTTGTAGAAATATGCTATAGTTGTTGGCTGAGAAAAATAGGTTAGAGTTATGCATGGAAAGAAACAAGTGTGGTTTGACATACTTGCAAATAGCCTAGTGGGTGCCACTAATGCCCCTGGGAGATGATGATGAGCTATGTCACTACTTGGTGGAGAGGTAGTGTACCGAGGCTTGATGAAAGTGTTGTTTATAGGGACAGATTAGATATAAGATTTGCCACCACGCTACCCTTATATGGGAAAGGGCATTATTGATTACCTAGGCCGATACTAACTTGGAGCCCGCATTACTAGTGACGGGAGAGTTGTTGTTGCGCTCTCTCGGGATGGGGTCGTGCCAGGTAGGGCGGCCATGACTGTTTTGACAGGGCACCAGACACACCGTTGGTACCCCGTGCTTGTGGTATGTGATGAATATGGGAGCGAGGCTCCATAACTTTATGATGTGAAATGTTAGGCACGGGGGTTACTACCAAACGAGTGGACTCCATGTTAGTGTCGTCTAGGGAAAGATAGTGATCGGGTGCTTACCCCGGGTACTTGAGGCACTGCGGATCGTGGATGACATGGAAGTTCCACGGATCTTGTGGTTAAAGTGTGCAACCTCTGCAGAGTGTAAAACTATTTGAATAGTCGTGTCCACGGTCAAGGACAGTTGGGCGGTGCTGCTTAGACTACGTCCATACATTTCTGGAAAACAACACGGTTTGGTAAATATGTTTATATGATTCGCGAAGAAGTCACGATGAGCTTGATAATGAGTCGTTCATAAGTCTTTCCTCGATGTTGATGTCTATAACCTCCTGATTCTTGTTGCGGACACATTCATGTCCTTAACAAATGATGATCATACTTGCATGAGAAAAACTAACTCTTCGCAAAATGCCAAATTAGCAGTAGAGCCTTGCATAATTATTCTGTTATCACTCTTGGGTTGCTTGCGAGTACATTCAAAGTACTCATTGGCTTGCCACTGGTTATTTTATTGGCCAGGCATGAAAGAACAGGATGTGATGAAGAACACTTCGGTGACGAACATGCGATCTAGGACGCTTCCCAGTCAGAATGCCTGTAGGGTTAAGGCAGATGGCATGGGTCCAAGTTATCGACGAAGATTTCCGCTGCGATGATATACTCAAGACTTGACCATAATGGTCCTACTTCTGTAAAACGGTATGTATGGATGTAAGACTCTTATTATTCAGCTTCTGTGTGTTTAGTGAGCATTGATCTCTGGGATCACTATACACGTGCATTTGGTGATCCCGACCTATGAGTCGGGGTCCCCACAGGGCTAGTATCAGAGCCATCCTGACTGTAGGAAGCCTTAGTTAGCATGGTCATTAGTTAGGGTAAAACTATTTCCAAAACTATTATTAGTTTTCAAAACTGTCTTTACTTCTCTTCCCTTCTCAGCTTTTCAAAAACTAAGATATACTTTCCTCTTCCCCGTCAAAATTTTAAATGGTTGCTGGAATCCTTATGCCCTGACCACGGGATTCGTTGCAATGCTCGTGGGTAAACTAGAAGGAGGACGCCTTGCCAGACACTCAGCCACCTCTTCTAAACACAAGATTGGCAACACCATAGCAAGACGATGCCAACAGAAGGTATGCCCTCAAGGAATGAGGATATGAAGACCCAGAGGATGGTGACACCTTTGAAATTGCCCCAGGATTATGCAACCTTGGCCTATGATGACCAGGGCATAGGATATGCAAGATCATGGTATACATCACTAGTAGCGCAACCCTGTCCTTATCATTGTTGTGTTGGCAACCACCGGTGGATGAGAACCTCGCCATTTGGTCCGCCTCACTATAGTGAGCAGGAAAACGGTTGTCTTCATCCCCCGCTCTGGGTGATGATAGTGGCAACAATGTGTCTGGAAGATTGGACCTCTACTATGCGTTGTTAGTGTCACTACATAAAGGATTGCCTACCTGGTACACTCGACGCCTTAGAAGGCAAGAGGGATCGTCATGATTAAGAAGACAAAAGGAGACCAAGTCAATTCCATCTACGAGGAGCCACCTTCACCCCATCACTACAACAGGCAAGAAGTTGTTGAAGACTCTTCAAGCTCAACTGGGATAGTTTCATCGAATAACTACAGGAGACATAGCGACGTCTGAGGAAAACCTAGGAAACTACACGAGGCACAGAGCAAAGCACGACTACTGAATCCGAGAACCCCTAGGGTAGGATGAGTCTTGTACCCCCTATGCGCAGTCGAGTCCATATGATGGTTCGAATAGAACCACGATTGTGTGTTGCTTGTTTTTATTTGTTTGTGTTTTGATATCAGTCACACTTTTTCCCTAGGCAACAATTACGCGACTATATCACCTCCCTTACCTTGTTTCTTTTGTTTGCCCCTTTTTGGCACCCGTTTGTTTGCACCTGCACTATAGAACCCCTTTAGGCATCCCACCTCCTCTATGCTACTTTTCCCTCTCATCTCTCTCTCCTCAGCTGAAGACCGGCAAGACAAGGTACACCAAGGATTTTACTTCGAACCAACTAGCGCGGAAGATTTTTGCTACAGCCTCCTCGACCAAGTGCAACCCCGTAGAGATATGTTTACTCCTCAAGATTATATGCCCATCCCTAGACCCTTCGAGACTTCACGATATAACCCAGCTTGAATCCCTAACCAAGTGCTTAACCCACAAAATTACAAGAGAACTAGCTAAGCCTTCGTAACCTTGCACCGGTTGATTATTGAACTAATGGACATAGTGAACGAGCACATTATCATCCTAAGATAGCACCAGAGCTGACGATGCCATAGGGTAGACCTATTCGAGGATATTGAAATAGGACAAACCACTTGATGAGTTTATATCAAAGACCTTGAGGAATTATCCGAGACTTCTTGGTGGATTATGAGATTTTCATGTTAGTTGATGAACTTGGTGGGGTCATGTTACTGGAGTAGCATATAATTCATTACCAGTGGAGTAAATTGGATTTTGTAGGACAATTATGATCGCACGATGAAATTCTTGAAGGTATAGGGATTTGACTTAACCATGAGATATTGATAGAAGATAGGTGACCATGATATTTGGATTAAATAGGTGATCCTAATGGAGTCTAGATGCTGAGTAAGTCTACATGGTTCGGATTAAATTGGATTTATACTGATGATCTCAATTATGATACCATGTTTCTCGGTGAATAAAAAAACTAGGAGATTGGATTAATTGTCGGAGTTGATTTAGGGTTCTATATAAGCTTGAGGTTGGAAGTTACTTGACCCCGATGATGGGAATTGGTGGACTGACTATAGTAAAGATAGCTCTTTCAAGTATTTGGGGATTATAGGATATTACAAGATCGTGTGGAACACCATAGGCATTGGATTTGTAGAATTAATGGATTAGCTAGTTGTTGATGGAAGTTAATGGACTGTTGGGGTTGATTCATAGGAAGGAAACAGGATCTTGGAGTGGCATACGATGTGTTTCCTTAGGGTAGAAATGCACTATCATGAACCTTGGAAGAATAGGCCGAACACTTGGGTTGTGGTGTTTAATTCAAGCTTAACAGCTTGTATGTTCTACCCATGGATTTTTGTGTAGATATGAGTTTGGGGGATAGTTTACATCTATGATTTTGTTGAGATCCCCCCTCTTGGGAGTCATGAGGATATGAATAACATGAGTGACAATTGGAGTTTATCTATACGAGATGATGCTCTCGGTGGTATAAAGTGATTTGCTTGGAAGACTAAATAGAACAATTGGCATCTGAGAAACTGTGCTCAAGGATAAGATGACAGACATTCACTCGCACCCTACAATCCTTGAAACCCTTAAGCCTTGCCAAGCCACAACATCGTCAAATCATGACCACATGCTTTGGCTCTAGGTCGAGAACGCCCTGAACCATACTCAACCGAGACCACCACCAATACCCCAGCCTACTTTATGTACCCCATGAACAAGTCTTCATGGAGTACTTGGACAGGTTGATTGTCATCTATATTTAGTGGCCCACCTGACTACCCAAAGACGGAAGAAGGACCGTTCAGCTGGTTATGGAACATCTGAAGACCACCATGTCAACGAAGAAGAACTGCACCAACCACCATCGTCAAGAAGTAAACCTCCGCGTCGAAGACTAGGTGTATCTACAGGCCACTTCTCTCAAAGGAACCCAACATTTCCATGACAAGGAAACCCACACCAAGATTCATCGGCCCTCTTCGAGATCACTCCAAGATTTAACAACCCCCTCTGAGATCACTACGAGACGAAGAGAAGACAGTTACCAGCTGGAGTTGCCACCTGATTTACCTAATGTGCACAACATTTTCCATGCATCACAACCCTAGAAGTGTTTCCAACCTCCTGATAAGCCTGATCTCTGCAAGAACATCGATCGTCAAGCCACCGACCTCCAGCCCAACCTGGCAATGCGAGAAACCGCTTAGCAACCTAGATCAAGCAGAACGTCATACATGAAGCCACACCGTCAAGTACTTCAAAGTTCAATGGAGCACCACTCAAAAGCAGAAGCAGTATGAGGACGTGAAGACTACCCCAAATCCAAGTTTCCATACTCCTTTCCGCGCCTAGTTTGGGAATCCCGGGGACGAGATTCTTGTAAGGGGGTATGTCTGTCACACCCTGATTTTCATGCCACAACACTCAAGCTAATAAAACATGATAAACTGTGGTTTGACAAAAACTTTTGAGTGCTTTGGACCTTGCTTGATTTGATTTTTGTGTGTTGGTTGCAAGTGCTCTAAAAATCAAATAAATCCTCCAACTCTTATACTCCTTCTCCTTGATCCAAAACCTTGCCCAATGATCATGCCATGTGTGTAGGACATAAAAATAATTTCTTGCAAAAATATTTTTGGCCAAAAAGTATTTTCTAAATTAGGTTTTCCAAAAACCCCTGAATTGAGACTTGAACTACAAGTACTTAGTTAAAGGTGTGAAAAATCTTTCAAAAATTATATTTGACTCCTATTAGATATAGGACACCCAGAAACCACAAAAATATAATGTTAAAAGTAATTTTCCTATTTTATTTAAAGGCTTTTTCTTTAGGCCAGAAATGGTCTTTAATAGGTTAAAATTATTTGAAAGCTTCAAAATTATTTGAGAAAAATCAGGGAAACTCAGTAGACATATATTTTTTCCATATATAAGAGTTTCAGCACATGGGTATGTTCAAAATATTGGACAAAACCTCCCAAAACCATTTCTGCCCATTTCAAGGATTTGAAATATTTCTACAGGAAATATTTTCATAAAAATCCAAGAAAATTCCATCATGTCACAAATGCCCTATTTGGTGATCTTGCCAACTCTCATGTCTTGGAGAACGATATAACATCATCAAATCGCCTCAAAATTATTTATGTCCATTTTGAAGTTTGAGCAACTTTACATTGCCAAACGTTTCCAAATGTTCTCAAACCTTGTGAACATGCTCAAATGTTCTAATTATTCATCTAGACCAAGTGGAGCAAGTTGGAGAACAAGTTAACTTTATCAAAGTGCCCCAAAACCCTTTCTGTCCAGAACCAAATTTGAACAACTCTACAATGTCAACTTTCTCCTTTTGATCTCAACTTTTGTGTACATGTTCATAACCTAAAATGATGACACTACACCAAGTGTTGCATCAAGGAGAATAGATTTGCATGACTAAATGTTGGGAAGTCCATTTCTGTTGATTTCTAGGGTTTACAAAAGTTGCATTGGCAACTTTGCCCAAATGGACTCAATATTGGTGGAACCTGTTATTTTCTCATACCATTTGACCCTGTCAAGCCTCATGACAAGAGGAGTTCATCTTCTTGCCCAAACCACCATCAAACACCTTTTGCCAGAAATTTAAAATGCATGTATTGCCCATTTCCACTAATCTCCATGAGCCCAACTTTTTGCCACGAACCCATCTGCTCCTCCTCTAACCCCTACATCTTTCCCTGCCCGAGGAGCCATGATGATGGGGGTGAAAAGCTCTTTTCCCCTCTCTGGACAACACCATTTCTCTCTATCTCAACCTCCCTCCTCACCCTAGTACCTCCCCAGGGCATCCAATGCCATTTCCACTTTGTTTACTCCCCCATAAAGCTCCCAGACACAAGTGGCCGCGCCCACTCCGCAAAAAGACATGCCCATGTTGGCCAAAGTCCCGCTCTGGAGCACCAAAGCACTGTGGCTCGGCCCACCCGAGGTGTCCGGCAGGCCTTGGGCAAGGGATGATGTCCCCCGAGGTCGCCTCGACATCCTTGGTGCGTCAGACTGCTGGCCCCACTACTAGGAAAAGGCATGCTAGTGGCGCACCAGTTTTACCTTCTAATGGCACACTACTGGTGCGCCACTAGCCTCACGCCATTAGAATTTTTTTCTAATGGTGCACCACATGTGCGCCATTAGAATCTGGTATTCTAATGGCGCACCACGGAGTGCGCCATTAGTATTGCCCATAGTGCGCAACTATTATCTGCTATACTTATAGCGCAACACATGGTAGTGCGCCAGTAGTAACAATTTTTTTATTTTTTTTGTTTTTTCTTAATCTCAGGTCACTATTTCACATATGAGATATTCAACACATATATATATATACAACAAGCATCCATATAGCAATCATAACCAACACACAAGTTTCATCATATATACATACATAGCCAACACATAGTTCCGTCATTACATATTACAAAAGTTTCACATTGTTCATCCAACACCGTTGTCCATCAATTCACAAAAGTTTCACATTGATACAAAATAAAAACACAAATGGAAAAGAAGCACTCCATCCACACAAGCTTCCGTCAATTAAATCAAATCTGCAAAATGATAAACAAGAAGTTAGAAGAAGAAAAAGAAGACTAGAAGAATACTAGAAGAAGAAGAACACTAGAAGAAGAATAAGAAGAGTTTTGGAAAAGAAGAAGAATAAGAAGAAGACTATAAGCTTATTATGCAAACTTGATCATTTTGTGCTAACATAAGTTATTTTGGAGCTAACCTATAGGAAACTAAGCATATAAGCTCTAAGTTAGTATATTACAGCCAACTTAGGTAAAATGAAGCTAACCTATGTCATTTTGGAAAAGAAGAAGAATAAGAAAAAGACTATAAGATTATTATGTAAACTTGATCATTTTGTGCTAACATAAGTTATTTTGGAGCTAACCTATAGGAAACTAAGCATATAAGCTCTAAGTTAGTATATTAGAGCCAACTTAGGTAAAAATGAAGCTAACCTATAGGAAACTAAGCATATTAGAGATAACATAGGTAACTAAGTATATATATATATATATCATTTTGGATAGCTAACCTATAGGAGATCTGACATACCTGACAAGGTTCAGTTCTCATGCATTGTTCTTCTCCTTCTCCTTCCTCTCCCTGATGCGCCTAGAGCGGCGAGGCGGTGGAGGCAGTGGAGGCAGTGGGATGTAGTCTTCTAACACAATTGGCATGGTCATGTCGCCCAGCTGTGGGATTGCCGACGCCACCACCGGTGCGTGGTCATTGTCAGGCACCACCACCATCGCGAGGCCACCTTAAGGCACGACCATCACTAGGTCATCCTCAGCCACCTCCATATCTTACCCATGGTCAGCCACCACCATCTCTTGCCCTTGGTCAGCCACCACCAGCGCTAGGTCATCCTCAGCCTGATGCCCATCGTCATCCTGCAGCTCCTCATCCTCACTCTGCTCCTCTTCTCCCGCACTCCAGTCCGGATCATCCTTCTTGTTGTCTATGCTGCTGCCAGAATCGCTGCTGCTTTTGCTACAGCCAGAATCGCTGCTGCTTTCGCTACAGCCATAGTCACTGCTGCTTTGGCTGTAGCCAGTGTCGCTGCTGCTGCTCCAATTACCTGTCCAAAATGCAACAATGACCGTTAACAATAGATGTGAGACAAAGCCAAATGTAGAGGAATAAGAAGAGGCAGAACGTACCGGCATCATCATCGGCAGCGTAGCGCATGCGACACATAGTCTTGTTGTACACCTTCACGATGAGCTTGTTGTCGTCATCGTCGTACCTGAAGACAAGGAAGTACCCTAGCTACAGGTCGTAGGCACGGTAGAACTTCTCCCACCCACGAGACAAGTACATGTGGCCCTTCTTGATCGCCAACTGCACATCCCACTGCCCGCGAAACCCGCTGCCGGCCTGTCGTAGCTTCACATTATTTGGCGGATCTTCACCCATCAGCATGTTCATAAAACTGTCAGGCAGCCTCTGCAGTTTGGGACAATGAGTGATGTAGCAAACAACAGATATCATAATGAGATGGGTGAAGGGTAGATCTCTCATTTTATATACCTGCGTCATGGATGATACTGAAGCCTCAACTATGATAGTGAAGAACTCGGAAGCATCCAACTCGTACTGCGGTGTCGCAGATCAGCGGTGGCTGCTTCCCGCAATCTCTGATAAGCAGCAGAAGAGACCAATTAGTACCCATGCATGATAACAGGCATTAGTCGCAAGTACCCCATATGTCCTATTTTTAGCAAAGTAATGCTAAAATTCACGGAAAATTTCAGCATTACCTTTGCTGAAAATAGGACATATGGAGTACCCAAATTTGCCGGAACGGAAGTTAATCGACATTCCGGCAAACTCAAGGGCCTCTCGGGGTACCTGCAAATTCATCACGACACAATGGTCGGAGACAAAACCCAGCAAACTAGCACCACAAAGCACATCACAAAATTCAGTAAATTTCCAGCAACTACTCCTAATGCAAACAAGGTTCACCTAGCAAGGTTTATTTGACATGGAGTAGTTTATCTCATAGAGTAAACATTAGCACTATTTGACAGTAAAAGGTTTTAGCTAATTTGAATTAATTGAAAGAAGTAGTACATCATTTTTATTGATAGTAAAATGTTCAAAGAAACAGAAATATCAGTACAATAGCTAGATTACACTATCAGTACACTAGCAGTAAAATGTTCATTTACTTTGAATAAACAAATATTCAAGCAGTACCAAACAGACCAAGGCTGTTGAATTCTCTTCTAAGTTCCCCTACACTGAATGAATTAAGGCGATTTACTTATGAATGAAAATATTGGATGAGTGGTCCATACTCTGTTTTTTGTTTCTACTGTTCAAAGCATAATTTTAATTAAAAGCATAATTCTCTTGATCTTGTTGTCCAGGACATGGAGAGAGAGGGAGAAGGGGAAGGGAAGCTCACCTTGGACGGCGCAGAGAGGAAGCAGGGGAGCTCGGGGTTGGCGGCGGAGGTGACCGATGGCGGAGGACGGCAGGGGCAGGCGGGGTGGGCGCGTCGGGGCCGCGCTTGCCGGCTGCTGCAGGGGCCGGAGGAGGCCCTCGCTCGTCGGAGGGAGGAGGAGAGGAGAGGAGCGGGCGGCGGGGTAAGGAACCCTAGCGCGTGTGCTCGGCCGATCCCGTTCGGGGGGCGCGGGGGCGGCGGGGGTGGAGTCCGGCGGCGGTCAGGGCGGCGGCGTCGGGGCAGCACAAGACCACAACCAGGAGAGGCGGCGGCATCGCCAACGGCGTGCAGGCGCGGCGGACGGAGTGGGCGGAGCAAGGCGGGACGGCGAACATGGGGGGGGGCAGCGGGTGAGGTCGATGAGGCAGGGGAGAGATTAGAGAGATTGGGGATTAATTAGTGTACGACTATTCTAATGGTGCACCACCATCTCGTGCGCCATAAGTACGACTATTCTAATGGTGCACCAGCGCTCGGTGCGCCATTAGAATTTTGTTCTAATCTAGCCCACTAGCCCTATCTACAACCTAACCCTATCTACAACATAACCCACCCACTAGCCCGACTGGTCAGCACGCAGCACACACACCAGGAGGTCCTGGGTTTGATTCCCAGGCTCCCCAATATTTTTTATGCATTTTAAATGCTGTTTTTTATATTTATTTGTGTTTAAATATGTTCAAACTTGTTTAATCATAACAGTAATATTTTTTATAAAAACAGTAATAATTTTTTTAAAAATATGTTCAAATTTGTTACTTGGAAATATCATCGGCGGTGGCGGTGGAGCGGGGGAGGGTGCGGGGGGTGCCCGTTGGCGGTGGTGGAGCGGGGGAGGGTGCGGGGGGCTGGGTGCTCGTCGTCGGTGGTGGAGCGGGGGAGGGTTGCTGTGGGTCGTCGGCGGCGGTGGAGCTAGCGGGGGAGGGTGCGGGGGGTGCCCGTTGGCGGCGGTGGAGCGGGGGAGGGTGCGGGGGGGGGGGGGGGTGCTCGTCGGCGGCGGTGGAGCGGGGGAGGGTTGCGGTGGGTCGGGGGCGGTGGTGGAGCTAGCGAGGGAGGGTGCGGATGGGATCGAGATCGAGATCAAAAAGTGTCCATGAAAATATACACGGTGCGCCATTAACAGTTTTGCAAAAAAGTAAAAAAAATTATATACTAATGGCGCACTGCTTACAAGGTGCGCCATTACTTGGTAGAACTAGTAATGGCGCACTTTGGCACCATGCGCCATTCAATACTAGTGGCGCACCCTGTGACCGGTGCGCCATTAGTGTCTTCCACACTAATGGTGCACCTCCGACCGGTGCGCCATTAGTATATAGTAGCGGCGCACTGCTTACAAGGTGCGCCATTAGTATCAATCCTATCTATAGCCCTTTTCCTAGTAGTGCCCCCTCCTTCCCCTCTCCCTCTCACCTCTTGTGGCGCGTGCCCGACGCTGCCCGGCTCGGCCAATGCATGGCCTCGCACGCGCGAGTGCCAGGGCCCTGCCCTTCCTCTCCTCTCTCTCCCCCATGACCTAGACGACTCCCACGTACGCCTCAGATACGCCCCAAAGCGCTCGTTTGGCCCCTGGCGACGCCCTGGGCCGTGGTCGTGAGCTCCACCCACGGTGCTCCTAGCCGCACCCATATGATGTCGTTACGAGCCCTCCTCTGCACTCCATTTGTCTCCTCTCCCTCCTAGAAGCAGCCTCGACCCGGCCAACCCTCTCGCCGAGCCTCCATCCACCACCCTGGTCGGAGCCTTGCCGTCGGCCTCTGCCTAAATTCGCACCCACCATTCCTCCTCCTCCCCTCTAGACCGCAGTAGAGCACCTCCACAACCACCGCGAGCCTCTCCTGTGCTTCTTCCTCTCCTTCCCATGGCCGTGCTATCGAGTTCCATCACCACCGCTAGCCTCGCCGCTGCGGCCGATGATGTGCTCGTGTCCGGCCACCCTTGCGGTCGTGCCGCACCTCAGAGGATGTGGCATGCTCTCCTGAGCACGCTGGTGTGTGCTGGGGGCCCACGGAGGTGGCCGGTGCCGTCGGGGAGAGCGCTGGTGCCGCTCGGCCTTGCCTCCTCTATTTCCCGTCGCGTTGCACGGGAGGTTGAAAGCGGCCTGTAGCTGGGCCCCGCGCGTCAGCGACCCATTGGGCGGGCCCCGCCTGTTTAAGTGGAGACGGTTTCCACCGGATCCGCTTTCCCCGTGCGTAGGCGCACTTCCGGAAGCCGCCTTCGACGTCACCTCCTCTGCCCGCGCAGCCGAGCCGCTGGGCCGGCCCAGTGCGCTCCCGTGCTAAGCTGGGCCGAGGGCACAGTTTAGGTATAGCCCAAATCTTTTTCTTTTTCTTTTCCAGTGAGCTTCTAAAATCCATAGTTAATTCATTTCTTGTCCAAATTTGATGATTCGAATTTCCAGAGACTCCATAAATCAAGTTCTATTTAATGGGCCACAGTGGACATTTTTGTTGTTCTTGGTTTGCACTAGACGTTTTAAAAAGATCATTTATCCACATAAGTCCACTTCAAAAATCCATATTATATTAATTACAACTCCAAATCCAGTGAAACCAATTTATAAATGTTTCTAAAATCATGCCTGAATTAATGGATACTTTCAATCATTTTTATAAAAAGGCATTCTATGGAAAACTTGTAGATCCATCAAATCCATTGATTCCATCATATTGAAATGTTCAGAACTATCCACTGATCCAATTCCAATAAAACCACCTTGGTAATTTTTCATATGACCAAAGGCATCCTAGAAAAGTCCAACTCACATTTTTAGAGCACTTTTATTTTTGCCTTGTTGTGTTGCTTATCATGATTGTTTCCGATTTTAGTTGACAAAGTAGACGGAGTATGTGGAGAAGGACCAGAAGACTTGAAGACTCTGATGAACCAGGCAAGCAGCCCTTTGACCATGATGAACCCTTTTTATCATAATAGCATTTCTTTCCGTGATTGTTGAATGCATGATATCTTGAATGGCAACCTTGCTAGGTTTGCCTCCGTTGCATGCCACGTTGATACTTGCATTGTTCATGACTCTATCCTTGCTTAGAGTTGTGTTGGTGGGTTGTAGAAATATGCTATAGTTGTTGGCTGAGCAAAATGGGTCAGAGTTATGCATGGAAAGAAACAAGTGTGGTTTGACATACTTGTAGATAGCCTAGTGGGTGCCACTAATGCCCCTGGGAGATGATGATGAGCTAGGTAACAACTTGGTGGAGAGGTAGTGTACCGAGGCTTGATGAAAGTCTTGTTTACAGGGATGGATTAGATTTAAGATTTGTCGACTGTCCCAACCTTACATGCGCAACCACGCGACCCTTATATGGGAAAGGGCATTATTGATTACCTAGTCCGATACTAACTTGGAGCCCGCATTACTAGTAACGGGAGAGTTGTTGTTGCGCTCTCTCGGGACGGGGTCGTGCCAGGTAGGGCGGCCATGACTCTTTTCGCAGGGCACCGGACACACCGTTGGTACCCCATGCTTGTGGTATGTGATGAATATGGGAGCGAGGCTCCACAACTTTATGATGGGAAATGTTAGGCACGGGGGTTACTACCAATCGAGTGGACTCCATGTTAGTGTCGTCTAAGGAAAGATAGTGATCGGGTGCTTACCCCAGGTACTTGAGGTACCGCGGGTCGTGGATGACACGGAAGTTCCCCGGATCTTGTGGGTAAAGTGTGTAACCTTTGCAGACTGTAAAAATATTTGAATAGATGTGTCCACGTTCAAGGACAGTTGGGCAGTGCTGCTTAGACTACGTCCATACGTTTGTGACAAACAACACGGTTTGGTAAATATGTTGATATGATTCGTGAGGAAGTCACGATGAGCTTGATAATGAGTCGTTCATAACTCTTTCCTCGATGTTGATGTCTGTAACCTCCTGATTTTTGTTGCAGACACATTCATGTCCTTGACAAATGATGATCATACTTGCCAAATTAGGAGTAGAGCCTTGCATAATTATTCTGTTATCACTCTTGGGTTGCTTGCGAGTACATTCAAAGTACTCATTGGCTTGCCACTGGTTATTTTATTGGCCAGGCATGAAAGAACAGGATATGATGAAGAACGCTCCGGTGACGAAGATGCGATCTAGGACGTTTCCCAGTCAGAATGCCTGTAGGGTTAAGGCAGATGGCATGGGTCCAAGTTATCGACGAAGATTTCCGCTGCGATGATATACTCAAGACTTGACCATAATGGTCCTACTTGTGTAAAACGGTATGTATGGATGTAAGACTCTTGTTATTCTGCTTCTGTGTGTTCAGTGAGCATTGATCTTTGGGATCACTGTACACGTGCATTCGGTGATCCCGACCTTTGAGTCGGGGTCCCCACAGGTGAATATGTTGGGAGGCGAAACTAAAAGCCCCTATCTTTCTATGTGTCCGGTTTCTCGGCGTTCTGGGAACGGGGGTACCTAGACTTGCCTGCCTGCGGCCTGCAGCATGGCTCAGGGAGTGGCCCAATACGGCCCATCTTCATCAACACGTGCTCAAGACCCTCGCGAGGGGCCAAGCCTTGCGGGGCGGATAACAGGAGGCTTCCTCGAGTACAACCTTGTCAGGATGGCTCACGAGGAGGCGGAGAGATCAAGGCGGGGTACCTCACGAGGTGCCCATGACGCAAGCCACGACGACCGAGGCCAGGCGGGCGCCACGCGGGCGCCGGTCTACGCAGAGTCCTTGTTTCCTCTTAGGTGCAAAGGGGGCAAGCGCAGGCAAGAGTATCAAGCAAAGGCAACCATTTCGGTGCAACAAGACCAAGACTAGCAGGACGACAGGATGGAGGTCATCGTGGAGCCCAAGCCGGCGTCACCGTCAGGGTCCTTGGCAGGCGAGGACCGACTTTAGTCAGGATAAGTGTATTAGATGTTCCCCTTCAAAATGGCCAATTGTTGGCGCCCTTCCCGCTCAATTTTTGGGAAGAGGCCCAGGGCCTCCCTCTATAAATAGGACTATCCACCCACAGGGTAGAGGGGGGACAGATAAACAAAAGAGAGAGAGAGGCGACTGAACTCACCCAAGCAGTTCATCGCACCAGCCAAGAACAGCCCCTCGCGAGGTTGTTCTTCCTTGTATTGCTCACTATCAGCCCTAGAGGCAATCCACCACACCACAAACTAGAGTAGGGTATTACACCACAATGGTGGCCTGAACCAGTATAAATCGCGTGTCCCTTCTGTTGTTCTTCGTGTAGTTTAGATCCTTGCGAGGCGACGAGACGTGGGTAGGCGGGAGGTGTGATCTCCGCGTGCACCCCAGGGTTCGAACCTTGACGGTCTGCTAGAACCCGAAATCCGACATTTGGCGCGCCAGGTAGGGATGTGCCAGAATCCTTCTCTCGCTGCCTCGCATACCATCGCATCATCGTCATCATGTCCGGCTACCCAACGGGCAATTCCGATCCCTAGGCGGCCTGGGCCGCCCGCGCAGAGCCGCTTGCCCAGGGCGACCTCAACCCTGTGCCCTAGGCAGCCCGCGGTCCGTAGGGCGCTGCGGGCCGCGGGCGACGTGGTCAGGCGGCACCAGCTCTCACGCCGCGGCAGGTGCGGTCGGCAGGAAGGGCCTCAAGCCACGCTGCGGCCACGGCGCCGTACACCCAGCGGGAGCAGGCAAACTCAAGGGCCGCCCTCATGGTAGCCTGAGAGCTACTGCAATGCAGGCTGCTGGAGGGCGGCCGCGACGTGCTACTAGAGCGGGTGGCAGAGCTCTTGGGCTCCGCCGCCTTGGGAGCTCACCGCTTTTGCGCCCAGCCACCGCTTCAGGCCCAAGGCGGACCGCACGGAGGCCCCACGCGTGCCCGCGCAGCTCCGAGCGTATTCCAGGGCCACTCCAACGCCAACCTGGCCGTCGGTGCTTGGCTGCCGATAGTGCCGCCTCCACCTCCGACCAGCGAAGGGGGATCCACTACAGCCCACGGTCCCGGTGGGCCGCCATGCTACCACTCCCAGGTGGGCACCTCGAGCAGGACTGCATGGCGGATCAGCGAGGCATTAGGGGCGGCGGCCCCAGAAGCGTATGTGCCCCACATGGTGGATCAAGGACACGCGCAGGAGGAAGACCATGGCTCGTTCCTCTGCCGAGGCTGGGGGGAAGAGACACCCGAAGCTGAGCTCTTTCAGGTGCCCAGGGAAGGCCTCGTCGACCGTGCTGGAGGCAGCGACTATCGGGTACCGCTAATTCCTCAGGAACAGGCATACGGTAACCATGGATCACAGGAGGTACAGGTCGTCGCGGCGGATGGCCGCCCCAATCCAGTAGCTTCCTACCCCTCAGGAGGAGGGCACCGGGGGCTACATGAGGGGGGCCGAGATCCGACCTCGCCCACGCGGCGCTCGGAGCAAGGCGTCCTCAGGAGGTAGGCCCTCTACCGGGGAGGTGCCTCAGGGCCTACCCCCGGCAGAGGACCCGTGGTCGTCGGGGGAACCGCTGGCGACCGCTCTATCCCATCGGTGGTGTCCTCGGTCTCCGGCCGTTACCAATGGCAATAGAGTGTGGCGCAAGGCGGCCCCTCATCTGGCGATATGTAGCAAGGCCGCTACATGTGAAGAAGGCCTAGTGCCTGTGAAGCTCGCTGCCCCGTGACACTCTCACGTAATAATGAGTGGGGTTGTACACGCCCCGGAGTCTCCGGAGAGCCTCCCTCGGGCCTCGGGGGCTCCCACCCACGCCTAGTGGCAGCACTTAGCTCCGCGCTGGTGAGAAGACGTCAAAGACTAGACTAGGTGCTGGACGCGGCCTTTTTGTTTCTTTTTGCCTTTCCTTTGGTTGTCGTTTTTCCCCTGTTCGGATTTAAGTTGGATTTGAGCTTGAGACTTGCGTGTGTTAGGGGAAGGGGTGTTTAGTCTCGTTCGAGCAATCTCTTGCGTTCTGGTTACCGCTTTGTGTCCATCCATCTTCAGCTGCCTCCCCTCATGAGCCCCTCGCGAGCCGGGCCAGGCCCAGCATACGCGCAGCCCGGACTGGCATCGCCATGCCCTCTCAGGAGGTTCTCATTACAGGTTCAATGGGCTCGTTGAGGAGGCACTCAGGACACCACGGCCCTCTGCAGGCTCACTCAGGGCCCACGCGGGTCGAAGGTAAACAAGCCAGTTGACACATCACAAGAACAGCCGCTTGGCGTAGGCATGCGGGTGATATCATGTCTACAAACACGCTAACTACAAGTTTTATATGAGGGGCTCCCCGTCCCATAATGCTCTTACAATCCTCAGGGCCATGCCCGAACTCTCTCTGCGCAGGGTAAAAAGCAGGAACAGCGCTGGGGCACCTCCGGAGTCGCCACTGGCATCGCTGGCCTCGCCGTCGCCTTCTACGCCGCCGTCATCAGCACCTGGGCCATTCACCACTCCGCCGTCATCAGCAGCTACGACCACACCGTCGTCATCGGCCGTGAAGGCCCTAACAAGGGCGTCCATGTTGTCTTCCACCCAATGCGCCAGATCGCCCCGGATTGCCAGGGGTACCAGTGCGATGGCGGCATCGAAGTCAAAATGGGGGTCCATGTTCTCGAGATGATCGAAGACGTGAGAAAAAGCACGCCCAAGAAGAGCACGGCTCCTCTCCTCGATCAACCTGTTGGCTCTGCCCGACCGAGTCTCCAGCTACGTCACCACATCGGTGAAGAACTGAAGGTTACCAGCATAGTTAACCACATGAGGCTCCCCAACGGCTGCCTCGCAGATGTTGCCCAGGTCTGTGTTAGCTCTTTCCCGGAGCGTGCGGAGCATGGGGCCATGCATGTGCTCCAAGGTCTGCCGATGGCGTATCTCGTCCTTGCTCTGCCGCACGACGGCCTCAGCCGCGTCCACCCTTTGACGGAGAAGAAGCACCTCGGCGCGGGAGGAAGCCAGCTCCACCTGTGTCGTGCCAAGGGCAGCCCCGGCGGCGTCCGCACGCCGCGTCACTTCATCCAGCTTGGCCTTTAGGGCGGAGGTCTTGCCCTCTGCTTTGACCCTGATCAACTCCAGCCTCTCCTCGAACTCGCTCTCGAGGTTCGAGCGGGCCGCTGCCACCCGGCGATCAACCTCTTCTGAGGCTCGGGCTTCCCTCGCGGCAACGTCATCCTCCGCCTGTGCCACCAGGCGCTCCCTCGTCTCCAACCGCTCGAGGTCCAGGGTGCGTTCGGTGGCCTCCAGTGTCAGTGCCTCCACACGTCTCTGGAGCTCCGCCCGGTCGACCAAGTCCCCCTTCATCGACGCAAGGGCCGCCTCACGCAACTCCACCTGCTGCTACAGGGAGCTACTCCAAGCCCGGAGCTCCCACGCCCGCACCTCTGCAGCCCTGCGCCACTGGTCAGCCTCCTGGGCCTCCTCGACGGCCCGGGAGCAGGCCTCTCGAGCAGCCGCCAGCGACACCTCGGCCTTCTCATTGTCGAGGTCACGCTGGTGCCGCGCAAGGGCAACGACCACCTTTAGCTTGCGCCTGTCCTCAGCTAGGCGCAGGCCCTCGGCCTCAAGGCGCGCGTCCTCGTCAGCAAGCTCTACACCAAGCTGGCTCACTGCGTCAGCCGCCCTCGGGAGAAACCCTTGGCGAAGAGCGCGGCGCTCCTGAGCGTGCTCGAGCACGTCTTCCGCGTCATCCTCCGCCCCAGGCGCGCGCGGGGGGCCACGAACCTGTACTCCTCCTTTGGGCAGGGGACTAGGGGCTGGCGCCCTCGTGATGGCCGAACACGCCTCGCCAGAAGCCTGGCCCAGAGCCGGTTCGCCCTCCAAGGAAGGACGCAAGACCGACCTTAGCCAGTCGCCTTCCACGACCAATCAAAGAGGACAGGGCAGGCTGGCCATACCCCGGGAGGGTTCGCGAAGGAGGGTCGCGAGGTGCACAGAATCATGATGCGTCACAGGATGGCTCACCTCTCCAACCGGCCTCACCACAAGGGCAGTGCTTGAGCTCGGGGCACTTTGGGACGGTGGAGAGGGCGAGGCCTGGAGGGATGGATCCTCAGCCGCCTCCGTGAACTCGGCAGGAAGGGCCCTGCAGGGCAATGATCAGCTGAAGCAGCGGGAAAGTAAGGGACTAAGAAAGGGGAAGGCTTACTCATCAATGGCGAAGTACTTCCTGTGCTTCAGTAGGCGGCAAGGGTAATCATCACCCATGGCCTCCTTTCTCTTTCGGAGAGCCTCGAAGTCCACGCGGAAGCGGCCTAGGAGCTTGGCGCAAGGGTCAGCCTGCGACGAGGTAGAAGCGCCAATGTGACCGGCGTCGGGGGCATCGCCCTGGCGCACGCCGCTAGACGCCGCCCCGCGAAGGGTGGGCGGGGCCTTAGGAGCCTCTGCCATGGGAGCCGTGGGCCGTGGCTCAACACCTTCAGCTGCCGCAGGGCGGGCCGCAGGAGCTGCCGCCTCAGGAGTTCCAAATGGCGTCATCATCCCGACGGCGGCCCCCTCAGCCCCAGCGGCCCTTGCCTCCCAGCTCCACCACTCGAGGAAGGACCGCCGCGGGAAACCGGAAGGGCAACCACCACAACTGGGTTCTCATGAGGTCCCATGAGGCCTACAGGGCGCAGCCCCCATTCGTCGAAGCTGGGCATCTGCTTCACAAAATCAGCCCTGCTCGAGCAAAGGTACAGCAGGGCACGCCCTTGCCGGAGGCTGCCAGGGGAAGGGTCCCCATTCAGGATCATGAGAACCTTCCTCAGCACTTCAGGCGCCAGATCTTCCTCCTGGAGCCTCATGCGGTCTTCACGCCCCCCAAAGGCCCACATCCGGCGAAAATGGCACTGGAGAGGGGCAAGGCGGCATAGGAGGAACTCCTTCACCACCTTGGGTGCCATCACACCGAGAGCCCTCAAGTTCGCAAAGCGATGCCAGACGAAGACGAGCCGGGGGCTCGTGAGCGTCTCCTGGCCCCAGCCTGAATTGGGGATAGCGGGCAAGGTTGGCTCCGAGAGCAGGGGGCTGGGCACTCCGACATCCACGTACATCCACCGCTCTCGGAACCCAGTCATAGGTGGAGGAAGGCTGAAATCAATACCCGAGGCTGCCGTTTCTGATGCGGCAAGGAAGCTCACACACCCCGAGCATTGGGAGGGATCACTAAGGCGCAAAGAAAAGAAGTGGCGCAGCAAGGCAATTGAAGGAGGAATGCCCACCGTCGCCTCGCAAACAAAAGCGAAAACGACTAGAAGAATAATGGATTCGGGACCCAAAAGCATCATGTGGATATGGTAATGGGAAAGTACGGCGTTGAAGAAATCGGAAAAGGGGGGAACCAGTCCCGCCCACAGGGCGTCGGCGAAGTACCGGACCTCGGTGACTATTCTGTCAATGGAGAAGTGAGACGCGGGCTAGACCGTCATCCTCCGACACTCGTTGAAGATGATGGCAAGGGCAGAACTGACCTTGTCCAAGCCTTCCAGGTTGAGTATGATCGACTGATCGACAGCAGGAGCCGTCGACGGCGGCGAGCGGGGCGAGGGCACAGGCTTCTGCCCTTTCCCCTTCTTCGTCGGTGCCGTGGCGACATGAAAGGGGAGTATTCGAGATTGGATTGGAAGCGGAGGCTGGGGCTCGAGAGGAGGAAGAGCAGGAGACGCGCGAGCGGCGAGAAGTGGGACGACTGTGTGCAACCGCGGGTTCGCCTAGCTGGGCGCAAAATAAGGAGGCATGGGGAAATAGGGACGCCCACGTCCAATCAACCGCCACGCGACACCAAGGCCGCAGGCTCTTGGGGCCCGCGGCGCTTCACACTTGCCCGTTCGCTTCTCTGCTAAGCCAAGTCCGGGCGCGCCTTGGGCCCGGGGGCTACTGTCGGCGTTCTGGGAACGGGGGTACCTAGACTTGCCTGCCTGCAGCCTGCGGCGTGGCTCAGGGAGTGGCCCAGTACGACCCATCTTCATCAACATGTGCTCAAGACCCTCGCGAGGGGCCAAGCCTCGCGGGGCGGACAACAGGAGGCTTCCTCGGGTACAGCCTCGTCAGGCTGGCACGCGAGGAGGCAGAGAGATCAAGGTGGCGTACCTCACGAGGTGCCCATGACGCAAGCCATGATGACCGAGGCCAGGCGAGCGCCAGGAGGGCGCCGGCCTGCGCAGAGTCCTTTTTTACTCTTTGGTGCAAAGGGGGCAAGCGCATGTAAGAGTATCAAGCAAAGGCAACCATTTCGGTGCAACAAGACCAAGACCAGCAGGACGGCAGGATGGAGGTCATCGTGGAGCCCAAGCCGGCGTCACCGTCAGGGTCCTTGGCAGGCGAGGACCGACTTTAGTCAGGATAAGTGTACTAGATGTGCCCCTTCAAAATGGCCAATTGTTGGCGCCCTTCCCGCTCAATTTTTGGGAAGAGGCCCAGGGCCTCCCTCTATAAATAGGACTATCCACCCACAGGGTAGAGGGGGGACAGATAAACAAAAGAGAGAGAAAGGCGACTGAACTCACCCAAGCAGTTCATCGCACCAGCCAAGAACAGCCCCTCGCGAGGTTGTTCTTCCTTGTACTGTTCACTATCAGCCCCAGAGGCAATCCACCACACCACAAACTGGATTAGGGTATTACACCACAATGGTGGCCTGAACCAGTATAAATCTCGTTTCCCTTGTGTTGTTCTTCGTGTAGTTTAGATCCTTGCGAGGCGACGAGACGTGGGTAGGCGGGAGGTGTGATCTCCGCGTGCACCCCAGGGTTCGAACCTTGAGGGTCTGCTGGAACCCGAAATCTGACATGGTTGAAACTTTTTGTTCATGGGTATGCTGTGAGTGTTAGCAATCATAAAAGGTTAAGTGATGGTTGAGTATGTTTTATGCATAATAATGCTTGTGTGAGTAATTCTAATGCCTTTTCTCTCATAATTTGCAGGGTTTACACAAAGAGGGAGAATGCCGGTAGCTGGAATTCTGGACCTGAAAAGCACGTCAGAGCTACCTATTCTGCAAAACTCCAAATAAGTTGAAACTTCACGGAGATTTTTTATGGATTATTTAAGAATTATTGGAGCAAATAACTACCAGAGGGGGCCCACCAGGTGGGGACAACCCACCTGGGCACGCTAGGGAGCCCAAGCGCGCCCTGCTGGGTTGTGCCCTCCTCAGCCCATCTCCGGTGCCCCTCTTCTGGTATATAAGTCATTTTGACCTAGAAAAAAATAAGGAGAGGACTTTCGGGATGAGGCGCCACCATCTTGAGGAGGAACTTGTGCAGGAGCACTTTTGCCCTCCGGCGAAGCGATTCCGCCGAGGGAACTTCCCTTCGGGAGGGGGAAATCATTGTCATCATAATCACCAACAACTCTCCAATCTTTGGGAGGGCCATCTCCATCAACATCTTAAACATCACCATCTCCTCTCAAACCCTAGTTCATTTCCTGTGTTCAATCTTTGTACCGGAACATTAGATTGGTGCTTGTGGGTGATTAGTAGTGTTGATTACATCTTGTAGTTTATTACTATATGGTTTATTTGGTGGAAGATTATATGTTCAGATCCATTGTGCTATTCAATACCCCTCTGATCTTGAGCATGATTAATATTTGTGAGTAGTTACTTTTGTTCTTGAGGTCATGGGAGAAGTCATGTTGCAAGTAATCATGTCAACTTGATATGTTTTCAATATTTTGATGATATATTGATGTCTACTAGAACTACGTCGGTATTTCCCCAAAGAGGAAGGGATGATGCAGTATAGCAATGGTAGGTATTTCCCTCAGTGATGAGACCAAGGTTATCGAACCAGTAGGAGAACCTCCTCACACCACGTAAACAACACCTGCACACAAATAACAAATACTCGCAACCCGACGTGTTAAAGGGGTTGTCAATCCCTTTCGGGTACGACGCCTCAAGATAGGCAAATAACGTGAGGTAAAAGTGGTAGATAGGATAAATAGATCGCGGAACAAATAAATTGCAGCAAGGTATTTTTGTATTTTTGGTTTAATATATCTGAAAACAAATGCAAAGGAAAATAGATCGCAAAGGCAAATATGATGAAAAGAGGCCCCGGGGCCATAGGTTTCACTAGTGGCTTCTCTCGAGAAAAATAGCAAACGATGGGAAAACAATTACTGTTGGGAAATTGATAGAACTTCAAATAATCATGACGATATCTAGGCAATGATCATTATATAGGCATCATGAACAAGATTAGTAGACCGACTACTGCCTGCTTCTACTACTATTACTCCACACATCGACCACTATCCAACATGCATGTAATGTATTAAGTTCATGGAAAGACGGAGTAATGCAATAAGAATGATGACATGATGTAGACAAGATCCGTTTATCTATTGCATAGATATAGATCCCATCTTGTTTTCCTTAGTAGCAATGATACATACATGCTGGTTCCCCTTCTGTCAGTGGGATCAAGCATCGTAAGATCGAACCCACAACAAAGCACCTCTTCCCATTGCAAGAGAAATAGATCAAGTTGGCGAAACAAAACCCAAATATCGGATAAGAAATACAAGGCTATAAGGAATCATGCATATAAGAGATCAAAGAAGACTCAAATAACTTTCATGGATAAAAACATAGATTTGATAATAAACTCAAAGTTCATCGGATCCCAACAAACACACTGCAAAAAGGCTTACATCATATGGATCTCCAAGATACCATTGTATTGAAAATCAAGAGAGAGAGAGAGAGGAAGCAATCCAGCTACTCATGTGTCACACCCAATATGCGACCCTATCCAAAAGGAACTCGAAGGTCCCACTAAGGATAGACCCGCATATTGAAACGCTTTTGCAAGGTGGA
Organism: Triticum timopheevii; assembly: GCA_963921465.1. Lineage (NCBI taxonomy): Eukaryota > Viridiplantae > Streptophyta > Magnoliopsida > Poales > Poaceae > Triticum > Triticum timopheevii. Next base: position 365,244,409 of record OY997262.1, read on the forward strand.
TATCATTACATCAACATTACATAATAGATGGGGATACATACAAGAGGCATACAATGCCACACGAATACAACATCATCTTACAAAAGAGCACCATCCGACTACGGATGAAACACAAACAGAAACTCAAACGACATCCACCCTGCTAGCCCAAACAAGCAAACATCGCTCTCGCGTCATGATCATCGCACAACCTGTACCTGCAACTGTTGTTGTAGTAATCTGTGAGCCACGAGGACTCAGCAATCCCATTACCATGGGTATCAAGACTAGCAAAGCTTAATGGGAAAGGATGGGGTAAAGTGGTGAGGTTGCAGCAGCGGCTAAGCAAGTATGGTGGCTAACATACGCAAATAAGAGCGAGAAGAGAAGCAAGCGGAATGGTCGTGAAGCTAGCAATGATCAAGAGGTGATGCTGAACTCCTACTTACGTCAAACATAACCCAGAAACCGTGTTCACTTCCCGGACTCCGCCGAGAAGAGACCATCATGGCTACACACGCGGTTGATGCGTTTTAATTCGGATCAGGTGTCAAGTTATCTACAACCGGACATTAACAAATTCCCATCTGCCACATAACCGCAGGCACGGCTCTCGAAAGTTTAAACCCTGCAGGGGTGTCCCAACTTAGCCCATGACAAGCTCTGGCGATCAACGAAGGAATAGACCTTCTCCCATGAATACCCGATCAGACTCAGAATCCCGGTTTACAAGACATTTCGACAATGGTAAAACAAGACCAGCAAAGCCTCCCACTGTGCCGACAAATCTCGATAGGAGCTGCACATATCTCATTCTCAGGGCACACCGGATGAGCCAGACGTCGGGTTGGCATAGACCCTGGTTGCCCAGGGGGCGCCAGACATCGCTCGGTTCGGACCAGCACTTAGACAAGCACTGGCCCGGGGGGGCTAAAATAAATATGACCCTCTGGTTGGCCGACCCAAGGGAAAAGTATAGGTGGTGGTGAGGCAAATGGCAAAAACCAAGGTTGGGCCTTGCTGGACAAGTTTTATTCAAAGCGAACTGTCAGGGGGGTCCCATAAATCACCCGACCGCGTAAGGAACGCAAAATCCGGGAACATAACACCGGTATGACGGAAACTAGGGCGGCAAGAGTGGAACAAAACACCAGGCATAAGGCCGAGCCTTCCACCCTTTACCAAATATATAGATGCATTAATAATATAAGAGATATTGTGATATCCCAACAAAATCCTGTCCACCATGGAGCAATCTTCAACTTCACCTGCAACTAGCAACGCTATAAGAGGGCTGCGCAAAGTGGTAACATAGCCAATAAATGGTTTGCTAGGAATGGTGTCAAAGGTTAGAGGTTCATGGCAATTTGGGAGGCTTGAAGAGCAAATGATAGGTAGCGCAACATAGCGATAGAACGAAGCAACTAGCATAGCAATGATAGTAGTGAGATCGAGGGTAGCGGTCATCTTGCCTGAAATCCCGCTAGGAAGAAGAACGAGTCCATGAAGAAGATGAACGGGAGTAGTCGAACGAATCCTCACAATCGCAACATTACTGGAACTAAGAAGCAACACCAGAAAAGAAACAAACAACATGGTAAATAACCATCACATAAGCATGGAATGATGCACAAACAAGTATGATGCATGTCCGGTTTAATGAGGCATGGCATGGCAAAGTGCAACAAACAATACTACAAGTTAAGTGGAGCTCAATATGCACCGAGTTGCATATTGACGAAACACCACATTCAAGTATTTAGTTCACTCTCGTTTATGCTACTCATCAGTATTAAATGCTGTTAAACATGGCAAGAGGTGAAGCATAAGAACACTACCTAACTAGGCAGGTTTAAATGAGACCGGAAGAACAAACAACAATTCCGGAAAATCCTCATGTGCAATTTATGAATTTGGTACTGTTCTCCCCTAAAACATATTTTAAAGTTGTTAAACAGGAAAATAAAATACACCATGTTAAACTAGGCATTTTTCCACCCCATTTACATATAAAGTTTATTAAGATTGGAGCTACGGTTATTTAGTTATGAAATAAATCATTTTAGCATGGCATATATACAAATTAGTGCAAACAGCAGTTTTAAATATTTTAACATGAATGAAAGTGACATATTGTGAAAATAGATGAAATTCTAAGCACTTTACATATATAGTTTGTTTAATTTGGATGCATTCATATTTAGTTATTAACAATTCAAAACAAGGGCATTTTCTGTAAATAGGAATGCATTGGAAAATGGTAAAATGCACTGACTGGAAAAAAAATATGCATGGGCCAGATTCAGCGCACTGTGCAAGCCCGGTAGCAGATCGGACCCATTGCGTGGGAGAGAAAATAAGTAGGGCAATAAAAAGAAATGGGGGGTGCCTGGGATTCGAACTCCAGACCCCCTAATTGAGTGCACAAGCGAAGCACCGATAGGCTAGCTGAACTGATTGTGCTAGAATGTAGTGGCTACGGTAAATAAACTTTATGCGCCAGAATGGATCTAGGAAAATAACGAAACTTCAGAGATGGAGGAAGTTGCTCACAACGGGGAAACAAAGAGGCCGGCGGCCATGGCGATATTGAAACTTGGCTGGCTGCGGAAGCGGAAGAAGCTGGGCGCCACTGGCCTTGTGGCCCTTGCGCACACGCGGGCGTGGTCGATGCAGGGGATCGAGCAGGCGACTGGAGGCAACGCTCGAACTCGAGCTACAGGGCAACGGCGGCGACGGACCTCAGCGGAGCCGACGACAAGAAGAGCTGCAGGAGACGGGGATGGGCGGATCCGGAAAAGATGAGGCCGGGAACAGAAGGAGGCGAGCTCCGGTAGGCTTAGGACGGCAGCGACGCTCCATGGCATTCCTAACGGTGCTGTGAAGACAAGAGATAGAGAGAGCAGCGTGAGAAAAAGCTAGGGAGGAAGAGGGGAAAAGAGAAAAGAGAAGGGAGAAGCAAGAGAACACCATGACCTGGGGCTTCGGCCGGCGGCCAAGCTGGCTACAACGGGAGGAGGCTCGGGCACTAGACAAATTCCGCCGGCGAGGCTGATGAGCTTGAGGCGCTCGGGCACCATGGCTGCTCCAACTCCCTGTGAACAAATAGAGAGCAAGAGAGATCAGAGACCGGAGAGAGAGATGGGGAGGCGCGGAGCTTCACCGTGGGGGTGTTGCTGGAGTCGTACGAGTTCGGCGGGAGGACGCGATGATCGACGGAGCGCTCGGGTCCGTGAAGCAGAGGAAGATGACAAAGACGTCGAGGAGCTTGGCGATCCGTGCTCGGGGAGTCTCGGGGAGACGTTGCCGGAGTCGTGGGACTTGCTGCGGAGGAAGACGACGACCGGGAGATGCTGGCTACGCCGGGCTCGAGCTCAGCTCGGCTGGTCATGGCGATGGCGACGGCAGGGGCGTGGGGAGCTTACCTCAGCGGCGGGAGGAGGCAGAAGAGGGAAAAAACGGGGCGAGGAGGAAACCCTAGGGTTGGGGCAGGATTATATGGGAGGAAGGGAGCAGCTCCGGCCCTCAAATCAACCGGACTGCCGACGTGGATGCTCTGGATGTCCTGCCGTACAGTACAGGGAGAAGACGATGACCAGAGGAGGTGCTGGTGGGCTTGGCTGGGCTGAAAGGTGAGTGCAGGTGGGCTGGTGTGCCGGGAGGAACAGAGGGAACTGGGCTCTCTCCTCCTAATATGAAATTCTTTCTTTTCCTTATTTCTTCAACCAGAATTTAGGAGAAAAGAAAGAGGTGCTAGAGGTGGAATATTTCAAAAAAGAAAATATCCCTGGATACTTGAGAATATGCACAATTTGAATAAATTGGTTGGGCAATTTTTAGAGGAAGAAAAATAATTCAAGTTTGAATTGAATTCAAACTTGAGCAATTTTTGAACCCAACCAAATCAAATTTAAATGAGCCAAAAATTGGCAGAGAGGGTGTAGGCAATGAGCAGTATTTATAGGAAAAGGGTGAACATTTATGGAGGAAAGAAAATGGCACTAGCAAAAATGAAAGGAATAAGAAGGAAGAAGGAGGTGTTGATGCATGGGTAGATTTGAGAGACATAGCAAGGGGTTTGGTCACATGCAACATGCATAGAGCAAGACAAAATCATGAAGAATGCGATGCACATGGTGATTATGATGAAATGCAAAATGACAAAGGTACAATGCAATGTAAACAATGATGAACATGAAGCAAGAAGCAAATATCGCAATGGCATTCATCATGATCATGGCATAAACATGTAGGAATGAAATATGCAAAACAATTATGATAATGCAACAAACACAATAAACACACGACAACAACTAAAATAAATGGAAGGCAACTAGAGCATCGGTCTCGGGGCGTTACAACACTCCACCACTACAAGAGGATCTCGTCCCGAGATGTAGGATGGCACCGGAGGGAAAAGGAAGAGGAAGATAAGAGGTAAACTAAATTGCTTCTTTGACGAACGAGTGAAACCACGAATCATGAGAGGTTGAGCAATTTAAAAGAAAGAGTACAACAGAGATGAATGAGATTCCAAACAATCCGTTAGAAAAGAGGAACAAGGAACATTACGAGAACTTGAAAGTTGAAAGGCATGGAAATAAGAGCTTCACGAACGAAAAGAATATGACCACCTCGGTATAATGAGATCGCCAAGGAACAAGAATGACAGAATTTGGACAACACTTCGGTAGAAAAGAGAAGAAAACTTGATGAGATGAAAAGATATTGAAGAGATGATACAACACTCCGGTTAAATTGATAAGCAAGAAAAGAACACGATCCTCACAAAACGAGGTGATGGGTGAAGAGCACAACATCACAATGCCTTCGTAACGAAAGAATAGAAGTTAGACCATTGGGATAAAGGGACGGAGAAGAAAATGACAACTTTTGCCACAAGTGAACTTGGAAAGCATCCTTGCAAAGAAGAATCGAACGGAGTTGTTGGAAAATCAACAACGAGAAGCACAAGCTTGTTGTGGGCTTATGGCAAACATCTCAAAATGCTGAGGTGACAACCGGCCACTAATGGAAATCATTGATTTGATTGGGAGCACCAAAGAGATGAAAACTTCTTCCACCAAGAGGATAAAGAGCAAGCTTGGGTCATGCATAATCACCACAAATAGAAACAACCCTTAAGGAAAAGCTTTAGGTGAAATCTGACACAAGATAACTCCAACGAAGAAGTTGATTGGTCGAAAAGATCTCTTGAATGAAGAGAAAATGATGGATTTAAAATACCTCATTCATGACAACATATGAATCATGAAACATGAAGGAAATTGTCAAGAGTGACATAACACCACCTCCAAAGATAAGGCAGAAAGAATTGCACTTTGGAATGCAAGATGAAGAATACTTGAGCTTCTCAAAACAAAACATGTGTTGAGCACCATGTTTAATTTTGAGTATAGCTTGGCGTATCATAGCTTCAAGAGAAATCTTGAAGAGCAATTGAAGAATGAAGAGAATCCTTGGTGAACCACCATGTAGAGCCTCCATGAAGAACTCCGGTAATAAAAAGATGATAGAAAGAAAGAGAAGTTGAAAACACAAGGTGAAGCCTTGCAATGATTTAGATGGAGCTTCACGACGAGATAACTGAGAGAGCTTGGAACTCCAAAAAGAAAGATGAAGCCTCTCGAATCGAGAATGTGATATGATGACCAACTCCGGAAAGAAAGATGAATCACTTGTAATCAGGAATTTATACATCATGAATAATCTCCGGAAGAAAAGAATTGAATCACCTCGAGGAAATAAGAATAAGAATTATTGTATGATTATCCTTCATCAAATTAAATTGATGACAAGCAATGGATTTGGCATACTACTTATTCCCGTAGAAAGGATTAAAAGAGATATAGCGCGAACTTGAGAAGGTATTGATGGAACCACCGGTGGGATTGAAACAACGAAAGAATGAATGAATTGATACGATAACGAAGAAAGATAAATCTTGAACGAACCACCGTAAGAATTGAAAATGAAAGCAGCAAAGGTACAATTCATCGAGAAGAATTGGAAAATGAATGAAGATACTTGAGGGGATTTAGATATATGAGAACGAAGAGATCATGAACTGATTAGAGGGTATTTGAACGATGCGCTGGTAAGATTTGGAGAATGATAGCTACACGCTGAGAATGAAGAATTATGACATGATGGCCTTCGGAGGAAAGAAATGGAAACAACTCATGAAATGCTCCGGATGGTAAGAAAAGAATTGTCACAATCAAAACAATTATGAGGATAGCATGAAGCTAGAACCATGAATATTCAAGAGAATGGACCAAGATTTAAGAGAACCTCTTCTTCGGTCTTCACATGCTGAGAATGATGACAAGAACCACCAAAATTGTTGAGGCACTTCGGAACAAAGAAGAATAGAAATGATGAACCAACGATGAAAATATTATGAAAGCGATCTTGGAGAAAGAATATGACTGATGAAAATTCATTCTTACGTCACATTTGAAAAGAATTTAAGAATAACTCCGGGATAATCAGAAGAGTCAGGTAAGATCCTGGGAAAAGACCTGTGGGTTAGGGCCCACTGAAAGGAAACACCAATGAATGATTAATTGAAAGGGGGGATTACACCGGTTGAATTAAATGACTTGAATGGGATAATAATCTCCAAATAGCTTGAACGGATTAAAAATGGAAAACACGAATCTTATGAGATATCTTGAGCACTTCAGGAAAAATGAATAGCGAGAGGTGAATGATTAGGAGGTGCACCGGCATGAGAAAACATTTGAAACGAGGAAAAGATATGATCGACGAAGCTTGAATTGGAACCACCGAAGAAGAAAAGAGAACGGAGGATGACGAACTTGAAGCTCGTGAGCATCTTCACGAGGGATCACCGGATCAGAACATTGATTGAAAAGAGTGAAGTGACTTCACATGAATAAATGGATGCTTGATTAAAATAAATGAGTACTTGAAGAAAAGGGTGGGAGGGTGGGGAAAAACAAAGACAACTTGGGATGAAAGAAACAAACACCATTGAGAAAACTTAGAATTGATCTTGCGGATGGGGAGAATGATGGGATCATCTCGAAGAGAAGCGCACCGGTTGGAAAAGAATTAACATGACAACCTCAATGATCGAAAAGGATTAGTATTCACATAGCAATATGAGAACACCGTTTAGGAAAGGTATGGATTCAACATTTGACTTCGAAGCAACTCGAATACCACAAATAAAACAAAACAAAGGATTTGGATTGCAGAATAAGCCGGAAACAAACATATGATAGAGATTTACCCAATCCCATATCATGCATCTGTCGGAAAGAAATTCTAGGAGCAACTTGAATTCCCACCTAAAAAACTCCCGAAACTTTCTGGTTATGCAATCTGGTGTTGGGGATACAGGGGAAGCAAAATATCTCACCCAAACTAACAATCCCTACATCCAGCTGTATCCATCCGTCAACACATAACCAAGAAAACTCCGGAAATCGTGTACCTCAACCTTCGAAAAGCATCCGTTATACGAGCTATGGCAATACTCCCGAACTCCCCGGTACTGAGTGACGTCGAGGTTATCTCACCAACAACTGCATAAAAGAGATTTTCGATGTCGGCAAAACTCAGGTATTCTAGAACTGAAACGATAAAATTATGACGACAACACCTCGGAGCTCAACTCCCCGGGACACTGCCACAACCCCTAAATGTCAGGAGGCACCAAGAACAATGTTCTCGTCATAAGAATATCGGAACGATCCCAAGATACCCGCGTGATCCTAAATTTTTTTTAGTGAAATTTGAGGAGAGGAAAGACAAAAAATCTACGTCAGGAGTCCTCACCAGAGCGACGAAGGGACTGAGGAGTAAAAAGAATCCTACTCTCCGATATATATAATCCTAAGACTCAAAATAATTTTTTTCTAGACTCAACAACGGCCAACAATCAAGGGGGCTCCTATGGTCGGTCGAGGCTCTGATACCAACTTGTCACACCCAATATGCGACCCTATCCAAAACGAACTCGAAGGTCCCACTAAGGATAGACCCGCATATTGAAACGCTTTTGCAAGGTGGATATCATTACATCAACATTACATAATAGATGGGGATACATACAAGAGGCATACAATGCCACACGAATACAACATCATCTTACAAAAGAGCACCATCCGACTACGGATGAAACACAAACAAAAACTCAAACGACATCCACCCTGCTAGCCCAGGCTGCCGACCTGGAACCTATCCCCTGATCGAAGAAGAAGCGGAAGAAGAACTCCAAACAAGCAAACATCGCTCTCGCGTCATGATCATCGCACAACCTGTACCTGCAACTGTTGTTGTAGTAATCTGTGAGCCACGAGGACTCAGCAATCCCATTACCATGGGTATCAAGACTAGCAAAGCTTAATGGGAAAGGAAGGGGTAAAGTGGTGAGGTTGCAGCAGCGGCTAAGCAAGTATGGTGGCTAACATACGCAAATAAGAGCGAGAAGAGAAGCGAGCGGAACGGTCGTGAAGCTAGCAATGATCAAGAGGTGATGCTGAACTCCTACTTACATCAAACATAACCCAGAAACCGTGTTCACTTCCCGGACTCCGCCGAGAAGAGACCATCATGGCTACACACGCGGTTGATGCGTTTTAATTCGGATCAGGTGTCAAGTTATCTACAACCGGACATTAACAAATTCCCATCTGCCACATAACCGCGGGCATGGCTCTCGAAAGTTTAAACCCTGCAGGGGTGTCCCAACTTAGCCCATGACAAACTCTTGCGATCAACGAAGGAATAGACCTTCTCCCAGGAAGACCCGATCAGACTCGGAATCCCGGTTTACAAGACATTTCAACAATGGTAAAACAAGACCAGCAAAGCCTCCCGCTGTGCCGACAAATCCCGATAGGAGCTGCACATATCTCGTTCTCAGGGCACACCGGATGAGCCAGACGTCGGTTTGGCATAGACCCTGGTTGCCCAGGGGGCGCCAGACATCGCTCGGTTCGGACCAGCACTTAGACAAGCACTGGCCCGGGGGGGGGGGGGGGGGGCTAAAATAAAGATGACCCTCGGGTTGGCCGACCAAGGGAAAAGTATAGGTGGTGGTGAGGCAAATGGTAAAACCAAGGTTGGGCCTTGCTGGACAAGTTTTATTCAAAGCGAACTGTCAGGGGGGTCCCATAAATCACCCGACCGCGTAAGGAACACAAAATCCAGGAACATAACACCGGTATGACGGAAACTAGGGCGGCAAGAGTGGAACAAAACACCAGTCATAAGGCCGAGCCTTCTACCCTTTACCAAATATATAGATGCATTAATAATATAAGAGATATTGTGATATCCCAACAAAATCCTGTCCACCATGGAGCAATCTTCCACTTCACCTGCAACTAGCAGCGCTGTAAGAGGGCCGAGCAAGGTGGTAACATAGCCAATCAATGGTTTGCTAGGAATGGTGTCAAAGGTTAGAGGTTCATGGCAATTTGGGAGGCTTGAAGAGCAAATGATAGGTAGCGCAGCATAGCGATAGAACGAAGCAACTAGCATAGCAATGATAGTAGTGAGATCCAGGGTTGCGGTCATCTTGCCTGAAATCCCGCTAGGAAGAAGAACGAGTCCATGAAGAAGACGAATGGGAGTAGTCGAACGAATCCTCACAATCGCAACATTACCGGAACTAAGAAGCAACACCAGAAAAGAAACAAACAACATGGTAAACAACCATCACATAAGCATGGCATGATGCACAAACAAGTATGATGCATGTCCGGTTTAATGAGGCATGGCATGGCAAAGTGCAACAAACAATACTACAAGTTAAGTGGAGCTCAATATGCATCGAGTTGCATATTGATGAAACACCACATTCAAGTATTTAGTTCACTCTCGTTTATGCTACTCATCAATATTAAATGTTGTTAAACATGGAAAGAGGTGAAGCATAAGAACACTACCTAACTAGGCAAGTTTAAATGAGGCCGGAAGAACAAACAACAATTTCGGAAAATCCTCATGTGCAATTTATGAATTTGGTACTGTTCTGCCCTAAAACATATTTTAAAGTTGTTAAACAGCAGAATAAAATACACCATGTTAAACTAGGCATTTTCCACCCCATTTACATATAAAGTTTATTAAAATTGGAGCTACGGTTATTTAGTTATGAAATAAATCATTTTGGCATGGCATATATGCAAATTAATGCAAATAGCAGTTTTAAATATTTTAACATGGATGAAAGTGACATATTGTGAAACTAGATGAAATTCTAAGAACTTTACATATATAGTTTGTTTAATTTGGATGCATGCATATTTAGTTATTAACAATTCAAAACAAGGGCATTTTCTCCAAATAGGAATGCATTGGAAATTGTTAAAATGCACAGACTGGAAAAAAATATGCATGGGCCAGATTCAGCGCACTGTGCAAGCCCGGTAGCAAATCGGACCCATTGCGTGTGAGACAAAATAAGTAGGGCAATAAAAAGAAATGGGGGGCGCCTGGGATTCGAACTCCAGACCCCCTAATTGCGTGCACAAGCGAAGCACCAATAGGCTAGCTGAACTGATTGTGCTAGAATGTAGTGGCTATGGTAAATAAACTCTACGCGCCAGAATGGATCTAGGAAAATAACGAAACTCCAGAGATGGAGGAAGTTGCTCACAGCAGGGAAACAAAGAGGCCGGCGGCCATGGTGATGTTGAAACTTGGCTGGCTGCGGAAGCGGAAGAAGCTGGTCGCCACTGGCCTTGTGGCCCTTGCGCACACGCGGGCGTGGTCGATGCAGGGGATCGAGCAGGCGACTGGAGGCAACGCTCGAACTCGAGCTACAGGGCGACGGCGGCGACGGACCTCAGCGGAGCCGACGAAGAGAAGAGCTGCAGGAGACGGGGATGGGCAGATCCGGAAAAGACGAGGCCGGGAATAGAAGGAGGCGAGCTCCGGTAGGCTTAGGACGGCGGCGATGCTCCATGGCATTCCTGACGGTGCTGTGAAGACAAGAGATAGAGAGAGCAGCGTGAGAAAGAGCTAGGGAGGAAGAGAGGAAAAGAGAAAAGAGAAGGGAGAAGCAAGAGCACACCATGACCTGGGGCTTCGGCCGGCGGCCAAGCTGGCTACAACGGGAGGAGGCTCGGGCACTAGACAAATTCCGCCGGCGGGGCTGATGAGCTTGAGGCGCTCGGGCACCATGGCTGCTCCAACTCCCTGTGAACAAACAGAGAGCGAGAGAGATGAGAGACCGGAGAGAGAGATGGGGAGGCGCGGAGCTTCATCGTGGGGGTGTTGCTGGAGTCGTACGAGTTCGGCGGGAGGAAGCGATGATTGACGGAGCGCTCGGGTCCGTGAAGCAGAGGAAGATGACAAAGACGTCAAGGAGCATGGCAATCCGGGCTCGGGGAGTCGCGGGGAGACGTTGCCGGAGTCGTGGGACTTGCAGCGGAGGAATACGACGACCGGGAGATGCTGGCTACGCCGGGCTCGAGCTCAGCTCGGCTGGTCATGGCGATGGCAACGGCAGGGGCGTGGGGAGCTTACCTTGGCGGCGGGAGGAGGCAGAAGAGGGAAAAAACGGGGCGAGGAGGAAACCCTAGGGTTGGGGCAGGATTATATGGGAGGAAGGGAGCAGCTCCGGCCGTCAAATCAATCGGACTGCCGACGTGGATGCTCTGGATGTCCTGCCGTACAGTACAGGGAGAAGATGATGAACAGAGGAGGTGCTGGTGGGCTTGGCTGGGCTGAAAGGTGAGTGCAGGTGGGCTGGGGTGCCGGGGGGAACAGAGGGAACTGGGCTCTCTCCTCCTAATATGAAATTCTTTCTTTTCCTTATTTCTTCAACCAGAATTTAGGAGAAAAGAAAGAGGTGCTAGAGGTGGAATATTTCAGAAAAGAAAATATCCCTGGAGTCCTGAGAATATGCACAATTTGAATAAATTGGTTTGCCAATGTTTAGAGGAAGAAAAATAATTCAAGTTTGAATTGAATTCAAACTTGAGCAATTTTTGAACCCAACCAAATCAAATTTATATGAGCCGAAAATTGGCAGAGAGGGTGTAGGCAATGAGCAGGATTTATAGGAAAAGGGTGAACATTTATGGAGGAAAGAAAATGGCACTAGCAAAAATGAGAAGGAGGTGTTGATGCATGGGTAGATTTGAGAGACATAGCAAGGGGTTTGGTCACATGCAACATTCATAGAGCAAGACAAAATCATGAAGAATGCGATGCACATGGTGATTATGATGAAATGCAAAATGACAAAGGTACAATGCAATGTAAACAATGATGAACATGAAGCAAGAAGCAAATATCGCAATGGCATTCATCATGATCATGGCATAAACATGTAGGAATGAAATATGCAAAACAATTATGATAATGCAAAAAACACAATAAACACACGACAACAACTAAAAAAAATGGAAGGCAACTAGAGCATCGGTCTCGGGGTGTTACAACACTCCACCACTATAAGAGGATCTCGTCCCGAGATCTAGGATGGCACCAGAGGGAAAAGGAAGAGGAAGATAAGAGGTAAACTAAATTGCTTCTTTGACGAACGAGTGAAACCACTCATCTTGAGAGGTTGAGCAATTTAAAAGAAAGAGTACAACAGAGATGAATGAGATTCCAAACAATCCATTAGAAAAGAGGAATAAGGAACATTACGAGAACTTGAAAGTTGAAAGACATGGAAATAAGAGCTTCACGAACGAAAAGAATATGACCACCTCGGTATAATGAGATCGCCAAGGAACAAGAATGACAGAATTTGGACAACACTTCGGTAGAAAAGAGAAGAAAACTTGATGAGATGAAAAGATATTGAAGAGATGATACAACACTCCGGTTAAATGGACAAGCAAGAAAAGAACACGATCCTCACAAAACGAGGTGATGGGTGAAGAGCACAACATCACAATGCCTCCCTAACGAAAGAATAGAAGTTAGACCATTGGGATAAAGGGACGGAGAAGAAAATGACAACTTCTGCCACAAGTGAACTTGGAAAGCATCCTTGCAAAGAAGAATCGAACGGAGTTGTTGGAAAATCAACAACGAGAAGCACAAGCTTGTTGTGATCTTATGGCAAACATCTCAAAATGCTGAGGTGACAACCGACCACTAATGGAAATCATTGATTTGATTGAGAGCACCAAAGAGATGAAAACTTCTTCCACCAAGAGGATAAAGAGCAAGCTTGGGTCATGCATAATCACCTCAAATAGCAACCCTTAAGGAAAAGCTTTAGGTGAAATCTGACACAAGATAACTCCAACGAAGAATTTGATTGGTCGAAAAGATCTCTTGAACGAAGAGAAAATGATGGATTTAAAATACCTCATTCATGACAACATATGAATCATGAAACATGAAGGAAATTGTCAAGAGTGACATAACACCACCTCCGAAGATAAGGTAGAAAGAATTGCACTTTGGAATGCAAGATGAAGAATACTTGAGCTTCTCAAAACAAAACATGTGTTGAGCACCATGTTTAATTTTGAGTATATCTTGGCGTATCATAGCTTCAAGAGAAATCTTGAAGAGCAATTGAAGAATGATGAGAATCCTTGATGAACCACCATGTAGAGCCTCCATGAAGAACTCCGGTAATAAAAATATGATAGAAAGAAAGAGAAGTTGAAAACACAAGGTGAAGCCTTGCAATGATTTAGATGGAGCTTCGCGACGAGATAATTGAGAGAGCTTGGAACTCCAAAATGAAAGATGAAGCCTCTCGAACCGAGAATGTGATATGATGACCAACTCCGGAAAGAAAGATGAATCACCTGTAATCAAGAATTTATACATCATGAATAATCTCCGGAAGAAAAGAATTAAATCACCTCGAGGAAATAAGAATAAGAATTATTGTATGCTTATCCTTCATCAAATTAAATTGATGACAAGCAATGGATTTGGCATACTACTTATTCCCGTAGAAAGGATTAAAAGAGATATAGCGTGAACTTGAGAAGGTATTGATGGAACCACCGGTGGGATTGAGACAATGAAAGAATGAATGAATTGATACGATAACGAAGAAAGAGAAATCTTGAACGAACCACCGTAATAATTGAAAATGAAAGTAGCAAAGGTACAATTCATCGAGAAGAATTGGAAAATGAATGAAGATACTTGAGGGGATTTAGATACATGAGAACGAAGAGATCATGAACTGATTAGAGGGTATTTGAACGATGCGCCGGTAAGATTTGGAGAATGATAGCTACACGCTGAGAATGAAGAATTATGACATGATGGCCTTCGGAGGAAAGAAATGGAAACAACTCATGAAATGCTCCGGATGGTAAGAAAAGAATTGTCACAATCAAAACAATTATGAGGATAGCATGAAGCTAGAACCATGAATATTCAAGAGAATGGACCAAGATTTAAGAGAACCTCTTCTTCGGTCTTCACATGCTGAGAATGATGACAAGAACCACCAAAATTGTTGAGGCACTTCGGAACAAAGAAGAATAGAAATGATGAACCAACGATGAAAATATTATGAAAGCGATCTTGGAGAAAGAATATGACTGATGAAAATTCATTCGTACGTCACATTTGAAAAGAATTTAAGAATAACTCCGGGATAATTAGAAGAGTCAGGTAAGATCATGGGAAAAGACATGTGGGGTATTTATAGATCAAAGAGGCAGTTCAGGGGGAACCCGAGGTGGGGACAACCCACCAAGGTGTGCCTGGGCCTCCAGGTGTGCCCTAGAGGGTGCTGCTCCCCTCGAGGCACCCCCAGGTGATTCCTTGGCCCACTAGATGTCTTCTGGCCCAAAAAAATCCTCCAGGATTTTCGTTGTGTTTGGACTCTGTTTGATATTGATTTCTTGCAATGTAAAAAACATGCAGAAAACAACAACTGACATTGGGCACTATGTTAATAGGTTAGTACCAAAAAATTATATAAAATGACTATAAAATGATTGTAAAACATCCAAGAATGATAATATAATAGCACGGGACAATAAAAAATTATAGATATGTTGGAGACGTATCAGCATCCCCAAGCTTAATTCCTGCTCATCCTCGAGTAGGTAAATGATAAAAACATAATTTTTGATGTGGAATGTTGCCTAACATGTTCATCACATTTCTTTTCTTTATAGTGTGGACATATGGACTTTTATATGATTCAAAGAAATAATCTAGTTTTGACATGAAGACTTTAATACTCAAGCATACCAACAAGCAACCATGTCTTTCAAAATATCAACACTAAAGCAAGTTATCCCTAGCCCATCATGCTCAATCATTGATCCATTCATGAAACACACTCGAATATTAGCTACACCCAATGCTCATACACGAGCATAGTGCCCCTTAGTTGGTACTTTATAAGAGAATATGGAGACTCAAATTCAATATAAAAATTGCATAAGTAAAAGAAAGTCCCTTCGCGGAGCGAAGTAGGGATTTGTAGAGGTGCCAGAGCTCAAAGCTTAAATTGAGAGAAAAAATATATTTTTGAGAGGCATACTTTTCACACCAACAAAAATGACTTAGAGATCTCCACACTTTCCATGCTAGATGCATCATAGGCGGTTCCCAAACAGAAAATAAAGTTTATTCCCTTTTCCACCATTACTTTCACTTTCCATGGCTAACTGTATCCACTGGTGCCCTCCATACCAACACTTGATTTTTTTATTTTACAACATAAAGTAAATTCATTATTCATTTCGGGACTGGGCATCACTAAAACCTTTGTCGTACTCTCGTGCAATGACATGTGAATAAACATTCATCTTGAGAATAACACATCTAGCATGGAAAATATTGGTCACCCTTCACTACCTCGCGAGCGGTAGAGCACACAAAAGAGAATTTTATTTTGAAAATTAGAGATGGCACATGCAATTTTGCTTAGAACGGCATGGAAATTAAGGCAAAACTCGTTTAAAGGGTTTTGATGCACAAGTAGTGATCATAATTAGTGAAAAATTAAGGCTAGCAAAAAGATTGAGCGCGACCAACCAAAAAGCAAAAAATCTCGTACCCAAACATTAAGCACAAGTAACATCGAATAATGCACCATAAGTAGGATATAAATTTCATTGCATAACTATTGGCTTTCGTGCTTGCATAGGGAATCACAAACTTTAACATCAATATTCTTACTAAAGAACAATTACTCATCAACATGACTCACATATCATATCATCATATCTCAAGACCATTATTAAGAATCAAGTTTATTTTGTCCAATGATCTTCATGAAAGTTTTTATTATATCCTCCTTGGATATCTATGACTTTGGGACTATTTCCATAAGTGGCTTTTGATAAGCTCAAACAAATATAAGTGAAGATCATGAGCATAATTTTTATTTCTCTCAAAATAATCTTTGTGAAGCAAGAGAGAATTTCTTAAAACTTTACTAACTCCCAAATAAATCTAATTCAAGAATGAGAGCATTTCTTCAAACATAACAAAGCACACCGTGCGCAAAAAGATATAAGTGAAGCACAAGAGCAAATCCATGGCTCTAAAAATTTAAGTGAAGCATAGGAGCAAGCATAGCATAATTTTTGGCTCTCTCAAAAGGGTGTGTCTAGAAAGGATTCAACACTTAAAACACAAAGCAAAACAAGCAAAGACTCATACCACACAAGAAGCTCCAAGCAAAACTCATATTACGTGACGAATAAAAATATAGCTTCGAGTAAAATACCAATGCTTGTTAGAAGAAAGCGGGGATGCCACTCGGGGGCATCCCCAAGCTTCGTTGCTTTCTACTTATTTGAATATTTTCTTGGGGTGTCTCGAGCATCCACTAGCTTAGCCTTTTGCTAATCCTTATTCCTTCATCCATCATAATATCACCCAAAACTTGAAAACTTCAATCACACAAAACTCAAACAAAACCTTCGTGAGATCCACTAGTATAAGAAAGAAAACCACTACTATAAGTACTGTAGCAAACCTATTTTTTCAACTATATCTACTGTATTCCAAATTTTCTATGGCAAAAAATCATAAAAGAAAACCATAGATTCCTCAAAACAAGCACACAACGCAAAGAAAACATAACATGTCAAAATCAGAACAGTCTGTAGCAATCTGTATATTTCGAATACTTCTATAACTCCAAATTTTTTGAAATAAGTTGGTGTACGTGAGAACTTTGTCTATTAATCTTCTGAAAATAGAATCAACTCAAAATCACTCTTCTGTAAAACATGACATATAATCTCGTAAGCGCAAAAGTTTCTGTTTTTAGCAAGATCAAATAAACTTTGAACCAAATCTTCCCAAAGGCCTTGCTTGGCACAAACACTAATTAAAACACAAAAATCACTATCATAACAGTAGCATAATTGTTCTAACACACAAGAACATAAACCAAAAAGTAAAAATAAATTTTATTCATTGGGTTGCCTCCCAACGAGCGCTATCGTTTTACGCCCCTAGCTAGGCATAACGCGTAGGATCTAAGTTTTGTCTCCCTTGGTTCTAGATCCACAAGATGCCCTCATGATTGATTCATATGGTACCCTAATTCTTGTTCTAGGGAAGTGTTCCATTCCCTTCTTTATTGGAAATTGAAATTTAATATTTCCTTCTTTCATATCAATCACGACACCAATAGTACACAAAAACGGTCTACCAAGAATAATTGGACAAGACAGATTGCAATCAATGTCAAAAACAATAAAATCTATGGGCACATAATTCCTATTTGCAAGTATAAGAACATCATTAATTCTTCCCATAGGTTTTTTAATAGTGGAATACACCAAGTGCAACTAGCACCCAAGTCACACAAAGAAAAACACTCATAATTTTTAATCTTGACTTTGATAGTAGGTTCCCAGTCATCATACAATTTTCTAGGAATTGAAACTTCTAATTCCAACTTTTCTTCAAAAGCTTTCATCATGGCATCAACAATATGTTTAGTAAAGGCTTTATTTTGTTCATAAGCATGGGGTGAATTTATTATGGATTGCAACAAAGAAATACAATCAACCAAAGAGCAGCTATCATAATCAAAGTCTTTGTAATCCAAAATAGTGGGCACATTACTAGTTAAAGTCTTGACCTCTTCAAACCCACTTTTATCAATTTTCTCAACAAGATTTTCATCCTCCGAATCATAGGGTCGCCTTCTAACTAAAGTTGACTCTTCTTCAGTCCCTTTTCATCAATCTTAAATTTACTAAACAAAGAATCAATAGAAGAAACACCAATCATTTTAAGATCTTCATCACTTTTATCTTCTAACGAGATTGGTTTAGCAGCCATTTGATTCACTAAAGAAGCTTGTGCATCATATATTTTTCCCAACAAACTTTCAGGAAAAACATACTTAGATTGAAAATTGCAAACTTCTATACTAATATCATCAAATTGTTTCTTTATAGCTTCTAACACAACGGAGTGTTCCTTAAGTTCTTCAGTAAAATATTTATTATGCTCACATTGTGTAGTCATATATTCCTTAGTACTTTTTCTCAATTTCAAGCAAAATATTTGTATAAGGAACATCATAATATTTTCTTTGAGACATCATGACAACACCAATAAGAACGCACACAAAAATAGATCTGACAAGAAAATGGCGAACGAAAAAGAGGGCAAATAAAACGGCAAATTGTTGTGAAGTTGGGCAGAGGAAAATGAGAGGCAAATGGAAAATAATGTAAATTGCGAGGAGACGAGATTTTTTATTAGGAACCTGGTTGATGTTGAAGATCCTCCCCGGCAATGGCGCCAGAAATTCCTTTTGATGCCTGCTAGAACTACGTCGGTATTTCCCCAAAGAGCAAGGGATGATGCAGTATAGCTACGGTAGTTATTTCCCTCAGTGATGAGACCAAGGTTTTCGAACCAGTAGGAGAACCTCCTCACACCACATAAATAGCACCTGCACAGAAATAACAAATACTCGCAACCTTACATGTTGAAGGGGTAGTCAATCCCTTTCGGGTACGGCGCCTCAAGATAGGCAAATAACGTGAGGTAAAAGTGGTAGATAGGATAAATAGATCGCGAAACAAATAAATTGCAGCAAGGTATTTTTGTATTTTTGGTTTAATAGATCTGAAAATAAATGCAAAGGAAAATAGATTGCAAAGGCAAATATGATGAAAAGAGACCCGGGGGCAGTAGGTTTCACTAGTGGCTTCTCTCGAGAAAAATAGCAAACGGTGGGAAAACAATTATTGTTGGGCAATTGATAGAACTTCAAATAATCATGACGATATCCAGGCAATGATCATTATATAGGCATCACATCCAAGATTAGTAGACCGACTCCTGCCTGCATCTACTACTATTACTCCACACATCGACCGCTATCCAACATGCATCTAGTGTATTAAGTTCATGGAAAAACGGAGTAATGCAATAAGAACGATGACATGATGTAGACAACATCCGTTTATCTATTGCGCAGATATAGATCCCATCTTGTTATCCTTAGTAGCAACGACACATATGTGTCGGTTCCCGTTCTGTCACTGGGATCAAGCACCGTAAGTTCGAACCCACTACAAAGCACCTGTTCCCATTGCAAGATAAACAGATCAAGTTGGCCAAACAAAACCAAAATATTGGAGAAGAAATGCGAGGCTATAAGGAATCATGCATATAAGAGATCAAAGAAGACTAAATAACTTTCATGGAAAAAAACATAGATCTTATCATAAACTCAACGTTCATCGGATCCCAAAAACACACCGCAAAAAGGCTTACATCATATGGATCTCCAAGAGACCATTGTATTGATAATCAAGAGAGAGAGAGAGAGGAAGCCATCTAGCTACTCATGCATCATCAGAGAGGCACCAATGGAAGTGGTGAACCCCTCCATGATGGTGTCTAGATTGGATCTGGTGGTTCTAGACTCTGCGGCGGCTGGAATAGATTTTTGTCGACTCCCCTAGGGTTTCTGGAATATTAGGGTATCTATAGAGCAAAGAGGTGGTTCAGGGGGCACCTGAGGTGGGCACAACCCACCAGGGCATGCCTGGGCTTCCAGGAGCGCCCTGGTGGGTGCTGCTCCCCTTGAGGCACCCCTAGGTGCTTCCTTGGCCCACTAGATGTCTTCTGGCCCAAAAAATCCTCCAGGAGTTTCGCTGCATTTGGACTCCATTTGATATCGATGTCCTGCGATGTAAAAAACCTGCAGAAAACAACAAATGGCACTAGGCACTATGTCAATAAGTTAGTACCAAAAAATGATATAA
This sequence comes from Triticum timopheevii, assembly GCA_963921465.1. Taxonomy (NCBI): domain Eukaryota; kingdom Viridiplantae; phylum Streptophyta; class Magnoliopsida; order Poales; family Poaceae; genus Triticum; species Triticum timopheevii. The sequence goes on from OY997262.1 coordinate 365,264,598, forward strand.
AATGACAATAAAATGATCGTAAAACATCCAAGAATGATAATATAACCGCATGCAACAATAAAAATTTATAGATACGTTGGAGACGTATCATATATATGTATATTGTTATTCCCTTTGTGGTATCATGTGAACGTCGACTACATGACACTTCACCATATTTGGGCCTAAGGGAATGCATTGTGGAGTAGTTATTAGATGATGGGTTGCTAGAGTGAAAGAAGCTTAAACCCTAGTTTATGCGCTACTTCGTAAGGGAATGACTTGGATCCAAAAGTTTAATGCTATGGTTAGATTTTATCTTAATACTTTTCTCGTAGTTACGAATGCTTGCGAGGGGGTTAATCATAAGTAGGAGGTTTGTTCAATTAATAAAAACACCTAAGCACCGGTCCACCCACATGTCAAATTATCAAAGTAGCGAACACGAATCAAGCCAACATGATGAGAGTGATATGATGAAATTCCCGTGTACCCTCAAGAACACTTTGCTTATCATAAGATATTGTTTTGGCTAGTCCTTTGCCTCAAAAGTACTGGGCTACCTTGCTGCACTTTTATTACTGTTACCTTTATTTACTGGTTACAAATTATCTTTCTATCAAACTATCTACTACCGACAATTTCAGTGCTTGCAGACATTACCTTGTTGAGAACCACTTGTCATTTCCTTCTGCTCCTCATTGGGTTTGACACACTTACTTATAAAAAGGACTACGATTGATCCCCTATACTTGTGGGTCATCAAATACAATGTTATCCTCGATGTTCTTGGAGATCTATTCAATGTAATATTCTTTTGCGGTGCATTTGTTGAGATCCGATGAATTGTGGATTTATGATCAGATTATCTATGAATATTATTTGAGTCTTCTCTGAACAATTTTATGCATGATTGAGATAGCTTTGTATTTCTCTCTGATCTATCAATTTGATTTGGCCTACTAGATTGGATTTTCTTGCAATGGGAGAGGTGCTTTGTGATGGGTTCAATCTTGCGGTGTCCTCACCCAGTGATAGTAGGGGTAGTGAGGCACGTATTGTATTGTTGCCATTAAGGATAAAAAGATGGGGTTTTTACCATATTGATTGGATCTATCCCTCTACATCATGTCATCTTGCTTAAGGCGTTACTCTGTTCTTATGAACCTAATACTCTAGATGCAGGTAGGTGTCAATCGATGTGTGGAGTAATAGTAGTAGATGCAAAATCGTTTTGGTCTACTTGTCACGGACGTGATGCCTATATTCATCATCATTGCCTTAGATATCATCATAACTTTGCACTTCTCTATCAATTTCTCAACATTAATTTGTTTACCCACCGTTTGCTGTCTTCAAGAGAGAAGCCTCTATTTTCCATCATATATTTTCAGATCTATAAAACCAAAAACCCAAAAATACCTTGCTGCACTTTATTTATATTTACTTCATTTTGCCTTTTACTTATATTTTATATCTATCTCTATTAGATCTCACTTTTGCAAGTGACCATGAAGGGATTGACAACCCCTTTTTCGCGTTGTGTGCAAGTGTTTGTTAGTTTGTGCAGGTGCATCTATTGGGGACTTGCTTGTGCCTCCTACTAGATTGATACCTTGGTTCTTAACTGAGGGAAATACTTATCTCTACTTTGTTGCATCACCCTTTCCTCTTCAAGGAAAAAATCAACGCAGGCTCAAGAATTAGCACAGAGTGATTGTATTGATTGTCCATTTCTTCTCTTGGAGTAAGATTATTTGGAAAATGCGGGTAGAAGCCTTACTCGATGATTCTCCAAAGGTTTGTTGAGCTGTGATTCAAAAGAGTGATATGAAAACCCAAATTAGCGAAATCACCCTTTACTAGCTTAGGAGGAGGACCTAGGTTGTTAATATGCGATGTAGGGACTGTTCCTCCATAGACCAGGGAAGGGGGAACCGAGTCAAAGGTTCCTGTCCCATTCTTGATTTGAAGGGAGGTGGTTTGAGTACCTTTAGGCGCTTCCTTGTCAGAATTAGCCTCCGTCTCTGATGCAATGGGATTAACCACAAGCAATGGGCCAGGAGTAGTTTTCAACCCATCAAGTAATTCTTTGAGCATGGACTTGACCTCGGCCGTGATAGATGTCTTAAGGGAAGCCATAGCTTCATTTAAGTCATCTCGGGTGATCGAGGTCAACTCCACAGCCTCAGGAACTTCCTCATCCCCATTCATGTTGCCAACCATACTCTTTGGGTGGTGAAACTCCTAATAAAGAGACGATGCTCTAATACCAATTGAAATGATCGATATGGTTGACTATAGGAGGGGTGAATAGGCAATTGATGTCTACTATGCAACTTTATTATTGTAGACACGTGTTGGGCATCGAAGCGTATAGTTTTGTAGGACAGTAGCAATTTTCCCTCAAGTGGGTGACCAAAGGTTTATCAATCCGTGAGAGGTGTAGGATGAAGACAGTCTCTCTCAAATGACCCTACAACCAAATACAAGAAATCTCTTGTGTCCCCAACACACCCAATACAATGCAAATTGTATATATGCACTAGTTCGGTGAAGAGATGGTGATAAAGTGTAATATGGATGGTAGAAATATATTTTTATAATCTGAATAAATAAAAACAGCAAGGTAACAAATAGTAAACGGGCACAAAAACGGTATTGCAATGCTTGAAAATGAGGCCTAAGGTCCGTACTTTCACTAGTGCAACCTCTCAACAATGCTAATATAATTGGATCATATAACCATCCCTCAAAGTGTGATGAAGAATCACTCCGAAGTTCCTATCTAGCTGAGAACATAAGAATAAATTTTTTGTAGGGTACGAAACCACAACAAAGCTATTCTTTCTGATCAATCTATCCTAGAGTTCGTACTAAAATAACAACAAGCTATTCTTTCCGATCGATCTAACCAAGAGTTTGTACTAAAATAACACCAAAGAAAATTCAGATTCGTAATACTCAATCTGACACAAAGAACTTCAAAGAGTGCCCCAAGATTTCTACTAGAGAAACAAAGACAAGAATGTGCATCAAACCCTATGCATATATGATACGTGTCCAACGTATGTATAATTTATGAAGTATTCATGCTAATATATTATCATTCTTGGATATTTTACAATCATTGTATAGCAACTTTATATCATTTTTTGGGACTAACCTATTGACCCAGTGCCCAGTGTCAGTTGCTGTTTTTTGCTTGTTTTTTACATTGCAGGAAATCAATATCAAACAGAGTCCAAACACCGCATAACTTTTTGGAGATTCTTTTGGGCCAAAAGAAAGCCAGTGGGCCAAGGAAGCACCTGGGGGGCTGCTCGAGGGGAGCAGCACACACTAGGGCACGCCAGGAGGCCCAGGCGCGCCCTGGTGAGTGTTGCCCACCTCGGGCGCTGAGGGAGTCCTGGATTAAGGGGTCCTTGGACAGCCGGACTATGTACTTTGGCCAGATTGTTGGACTATGAAGACACAAGATAGAAGACTTTGACCCGTGTCCGGGTGGGACTCTCCTTTGAGTGGAAGGCAAGCTTGGCGATTCGGATATGTCAATTCCTTTCTGTGTAACCGACTTTGTATAACCCTAGCCCCCTCCCCCGATGTCTATATAAACCGGAGGGTTTAGACTTCTAAGGTTTATCCATGACAATCATATCCTCCTAGGCTAGACTTCTAGAGTTTAGCCATTACGATCTCATGGTAGATCAACTATTGTAATACTCATATTCATCAAGATCGATCAAGCAGGAAGTAGGGTATTACCTCCATAGAGAGAGCCTAAACCTGGGTAAACATTTTGTCCCTCGCCTCCTGTTACCATTAATCTTAGACGCACAGTTCGGGACCCCCTACCTGAGATCCCCCGGTTTTGACACAGACATTGGTGCTTTCATTCTAGACTTCTAGGGACGTTGACCGCTTCACAATGTCGATACGCGTCACCACATTAACAAGCTGCCGCACCAAACCGAAATAACTATCCGGAATGGGTTTAGTTGGACACAGCCGGGCTATGACGTCCTTCATGGTAGTGACGGACATCTTGTGGAGCTCGGCCCATTGGGCCATCTATTCGTTCAACAGTGGACGCTTCGGCGTGTCAAATTGCGACCAAAACAATATTTCTGTTGCTTGTCGTTCTTGCGTGTGGAAAAACTGATTTGCATCGGTAGCACTCTTCGGCAGGTCCATAAAGGGGTCCGGAGAACTCCACTATTGATTCAGTGGCACATACTTCAGATCGCCAAACTTAGTTTGCAGTAAAAAGGGCTTACCAGCCGCAATCTCCCCAGCTTGTCGGATCTCCTCCCGAGCTGCTCTAGACTCAGACCGGGCTTCTTCGCCTCTTGTAAGGCCTTGTCCAAATCGGCCGCTTTTGGCTTTGATATCTTTCTCAAGATCCTGGCATCGGCTAGTGGCATTCTTCAACTCAAGTGCCATGGTAGATATCCTCTCCTCGCACTGACGCCGAGCGGTCTGCTCTACTTTCAATTCGGCGGCTGCCTTTTCGGCAGCTGCATTACCCATCCTGGCTTGCTCCTTGGTCCGGGCAAGTTCTGCCTGAAGGGTCTCAACTGCGACGGCACTATCTGCAGTTATGCATATACATATTTTTAGTATCACGCTCATTTCACAATACTAGCATGTACTGAGTGCCCGAGAAACATACCTTGCGCCTCGTTGAGCCGCTTGTTCATAAGCATGATGTCATCATCTGCCACATCAACTTTCTGCTTCAAATGTGCTACCTCGATAGCTTGGGTAGTCCCCACAGATGTAACAACCTGTGTTTCAATTAGTCATATCATTTCCTGGGCATATATTTGATCCTCTGATCGCATTCCTTTGGATTTCAACCAGAGTCTCAAGGGCTACTATCTATACACAGGTGCAATTTGCACTTACAATAAAACTGAAAGTACACCACGTACCTCGAAGCCTCTTAGTAGGCTAGAAAAGGCTTCATTCAACCCGCTTTTCACGGACCAAACTCTTTCCAACACCGTACCCATCAAGGTACGGTGTTCCTCTGAGACGGAGGCATGTTGGAAATTGTTCATCAATGCATCTGACGTCCCTTGGACATTTGATAGTCCAGGACTTTTGTTGTTCCCTGTAGGGGCCGCACACACCAGACCCTGGGCAGCCGAAGTATTATATTCGGCCCTGGTCCTCACTGTCCCTTGCGCCACTTGCAGATCAGGAAGGATCCTCAGGGACGACACCTCGGCGTCGTCTGCCTTATCAGGCAGGGAAATCTGTGGAGGCGTCTCACTCTCCATCATCTCCGGAAGTAGATCCCCCGAAGAGGAGGACTGTTGAGGAGGGCTGCATGCCGGACTGCAAACATGAGTTTAAAATATTACCCTTATAGCCAGGAAAGAACGGGACATGTTTAAAACACCCTGGTTCACTTACTATCCAGCTAGGGGCTCATCTTTATGAGGTGACTGTGTGTGAGCGTCATCCCCTGCCTGGGGATGTCCTCCCCCTCTTAGAAGCTTTTCTCTTCAAGTCTTCGAAGGCGGTCCGCTTCTTCCCATGAGGGGAAGGGATGTCAGCTTGCCCTTCCCTTCTACTTTTGGAGGTGGAAGTTCTGGTCTCTCCGGATAAATTGCCTGGTGTGCCTCTGGAATGAAGGTTGCCTTGGGCCTCTTCGCTCTCCTCCTTATCTTCCCTCGCCGGCACTTGATATGGCGTCGGAGCCAGCATCTTGGTTAGCACCGGATCGGCATAGTCTTCGGGAAGAGGAGCCGGACACCTGATTCTCTCCGCCTTCTTTAGCCAACCTTGGCCGAGTAGAGTTTTATCAAAACGTTGTTATGAGTAATCTAACTGAACTATGTTTGGGAGTCAAGTACTTACTGGAGTATCCGGATGATTGCAATCAAGACGAAGGTCTTCTGTTGTATCCGGCCACTGTTTTCATGCGCCGAAGAACAATTTCCACATCTCTCTGAGCATTATGCCGGAGAAGTGCTAAAGGGTCCGTGGACCTTCCGGATTGAACTCCCACATATGGAGAGGGCGCCGCTGGCACGGAAGAATCCGATGGACTAATATTACTTCGACAATATTGGTGAGGTCGATGCCCTTCTTGATGAGGCTCCGAATACGACTTTGCAATGTCTGCACTTCATCGACAGAACCCTAGTCCAACCCCTTGTTGACCCATGATGCAAGCTGAAGCGGAGGGTCAGATCGAAATGCAGGTGCAGCTACCCGCTTTGTACCATGGGGTTCGGTAATGTAGAACCACTCCCGTTGCCATAGATCAGAAGATTCTGTGAAGGAGCCCTTCGGCCAGGGGGAAGCGGTAAGTTTTCTTATTGAAGCACATGCGCACTCCGCTTGTTTCCCTCCGATCACCTTCGGTTTCATATTAAAAGTCTTGAGCCATCGGCTGAAGTGTAGGAAGATACGGAGGAAGTCCTCACACGTGGTGATAAACGCTGAGATGTGGAGGAAGGAGTCTAGGGCTAGATCATGGAAATCTAGTCCATGATAAAACATGAGCCCTTGAACAAAGGGATGGAGTGCAAACCCAAGCCCTCACAGGAAGTGAGATATAAACACGACCCTCTCATTGGATCTGGGAGTAGGAATAACCTGCCCTTGAGCAGGAAGCCTGTGGTAAATCTCCGTAGTCAAGTATCTTGCCACCCTAAGCTTTGAGATGTCTTCCTCTATGACAGAAGAGGCTATCCACCGGCCTTGAAGGCTGTGTCCAGACATGACTAGAAGCTCGAAGCGACTGGATTGACCCTTGGGTGTTGGAACTCGAGGTGGGAGGGGGAGGAAGGGACTAGCGTGGAAGAAAAAGGACAGGCCTTAGCCCCTTTATAAAGACGACGAATATCGAACGTCCCTCCATGCCCTTAAAACATGCCTATTCCCAAGGAGACGTGCCAACTGGACGGTTGGGTTACCCAGGCCTGTCTTGATGAAAATCCCGCAATAAGGGGACACGATCTCTGTTTTGACGAGACGTGCCAATGAAAACTGCCTCCCGAGATATGGGGTAGCGGGCTAGAACACGATTCAAAATAATGGTCGGGTGATGACATAATGCCACCAAGATTGTCAGCGGATTGGACTCGTGAAATATTATACTCTCTGCGGGTACGTGTGGAATTTGTTTTGCAGAGCCGGACACGATTCTTGTGTTTGGAATTTACTTTGAAGTATTCGAAGGAGGAACCCACCTTGCAATGCAGAAGACAATCTGCGCGTCGGGCTCATCATCATTGAATCCTAGTTCAGGTCCTTGGACAGCCGGACTATGTACTTTGGCCGGACTGTTGGACTATGAAGACACAAGACAGAAGACTTCGTCCCGTGTCCGGGTGGCACTCTCCTTTGCGTGGAAGGCAATCTTGGCTATTCGGATATGTAGATTCCTTTCCCTATAATCGACTTTGTATAACCCTAGCCACCCCGGTGACTATATAAACCGGAGGGTTTGGACTTCTAGGGTTTATCCACAACAATCATATCCTCATAGGCTAGACTTCTAGGGTTTATCCATTATGATCTCGTGGTAGATCAACTCTTGTAATACTCATATTCATAAGAGTTCAATCAAGCAGGAAGTATGGTATTACCTCCGTAGAGAGGGCCCAAACCTGGGTAAACATTGTGTCCCTCGCCTCCTATTACCATTAGCCTTAGACGCACAGTTTGGGACCTCCTACCCGAGATCCGCCGGTTTTTACACCGACAGACGCCTCCTAACCACCTCTCGCCCTATAAATTCTAAAATGTTCCAAAACCCTTTAGGGTAGCCCTAGATCAGAAGTTTCGCTGCTGCAAGCCTCTATAGCCATTAAAAACCAATCGGGACCCCGTTCCGGCACCTTGCCGGAGGGGGGAATCATCTCCGGTGGCTGCCATCTTCATCATCCCGGCGACCACCATGATGAGGAGGGAGTAGTCCACCCTCGGAGTTGAGGGTTTTTACCTGTAGCTATGTGTTTAATCTCTCTCTCACACAATCTTGAGATGTCACGATCTTGATGTATCATTGGCTTTGTTAATATAGTCGGATCATATGGTGTTTCCCCTCTCTATCTTGTGATGAATTGAGTTTTCCCTTTGAGATTTCGTTTTATCGGATTGAATACTTTTATGGATTTAAGAGCACATGATATATGTCTTGCAAATCAATACTCGTGGTGACAATGGGGTATCATATTGATCCACTTGATATATGCAAACGCAGAATGCACACAGATCAGTCCCCTGCGCCTGCTTCAGGGCCTTTACGAGAATGGATTTTGATTAGATAATAATTAATCAAGCATGATAATTAAAGAGATGGCAGCTAGCTAGCTAGCTAGTACTACTTAATTACTTACCTTGGGTCGAAACCATTTAAGCTTTTTTTCCATTCGCCTTCCGTGACGCTGATGAACCTTGCCCAAGTCCTGCCCGCTGACAAAGAAAATGAATAAAGGGGTTATTAAATAGTTCATATAATGAAATGACGAACTAAATAGGCTGAGATATATAGTTAATAATGATTGAAATTACCTGTTGAGTATCCCAAACAAGATGTTATAGACAGTTTTTTCTGAGAGTAGTGAGTCCAGTACTTCAACTATTCCGGCGTCAACTTTAATGATACACAAGACCCAGTGAAATCTGCATGCACACACGTTTGCATGTCTTAATTAAGCGGGCATATTTAAGCTAAAACATGTAGCTAGCTAGTAGGAAAAAACAGAGAATTTGTAGTACAAGACAGTTTGACTCACTGGAAGTTGTAAGGAAGTAGTATATCTTCATTGTATTTGAGGCGCTTCAAGAACTCTAGCATGTTGTCCTCTATGTTCTTTTGCTGACGTGGATTTATCTTCCATGTGTATTCATTAACGGTGTTTGGGTCAATGAACCCAATGCCAAAGCGTCCACCTTTTCTCATTTCATACATCTTCATCCTGCATAATACCACAGAAAAGAATATACTGAGGATAATTACAGGTAATGATTGATCAAAAGGATCACTACATCTAGCTTGAGACTTAAATTACAGAAAGAAATCACTTACAGACAATAGCAACTGACGATAGATTTGTCGAGTGCGTCTTGATTGTATAACTGAAACAGTTTAGTATACTCAACGGACACAACTTTCTCATGGAAGTAATGCTCCTCCTTGACATTCACCATGAGGGACAATCGATCTGAAATCTTGGTAATGTTCATCTACCATTGATGCAATTCATACATTCTTGTTGGGAGGTTCTTGACCTTGTCTGGCTCGACCAAAGGTTGGCCCCAAACATATTTCCGTTTTATTTCATCCTCTCTAAGCAAAGGCATGGGCTCGATCTCGAGGAGTTGTCCAACAGTGATGTTGAGAACTTCAGCCTGCATTATATGCTCCTCCGTTATTACCACATTTCCCACCTCGGGAACGTGCACTGTTTGCCCACAATAATATTGGGCGCGCGTACTGTCACGTGTTGTTGGCACAACAAGTGAGGGGATCGATTGCGCCGCCTGTTCTCCCAGCTGGGGAATGGTTTTCCCGCATTTTTTGACAGCTGCTTCTTGTTTGCTGGATCCCGATGTAGACGTGCTCGCCTCCCTTTGTAGACGTGCTCGATTTAACTTCTTGATGTGGCGCTCATAGTCTGTGTCAACAGGCTTGGGAGCTAGTGGTTGAGCCATACGAATGAAGTGGTCAATCGTTTCCTCAGGCACTTTCTCCATTGGCGGCGGTGGAGGTTTCGGTGCAAAATGGGCTTCCACCTCGGCCTTCGATATGGCTGCGATTTCCTCCTCAGACCTGTCATAAGACCTCTGCGGAAGAGGCGTGAGGCTTGTACCATATTTATATCGCTTGCCTCCGCCTGTACTTCCTGTACTACCTCGACTCGTATAGCTATGGGGTGTCTCTTCTGCGATTGCTAAGGCGGCGGAGACAGCTGACGGGGCAGAGTTGGACGAGGAGGAGTGGCCTAAGGTTGTGCCGGACTTGGAGGAGGAGTGGACGTCTGACGCTGTGGCGGACTTGGAGGAGGAGGAGTGGCCTGACACTTTGCCGGACTTGGTGGACTTGCAGGAGCGGGAGTCTGCTGACTCGGTGGCGGACTTCGACGAAGAGTCGGCTGACGCGGTGTCGGTGGCCTTCGAAAGATGATGCAATCCTTTTTCCATAGGATGATACGATGTTTGGCCTCTCCGAGAAAGCGCTCGCCGTCACCTCCAGGAATGTCAAGCTGTAGCTCGGAATATGGTGGGTCCACCACCTCATCAACCAAGACACGAGCATAGCCCGCTGGAATCGGGTTGCAATGGAAGGTTGCCTCGGGGGGATTTGTAAAAGCAACGCGGTCCGCCACCTTCATAGATATGTTCTTCATTTTGACGTGTAGCTCGCAGTTAGTGTTCTCCGTGATGTCATCCACGGGGTATCTACCCAGCATTGCGTCGTCCGGGACGGAACCCACGCTGCTTCTCTGCATGGATGGGCCGGTGCTATCCAATGCTGGATCATCCGCTAGCTGCTGCAGCTGCTGAGACCCCGTTTGCTGGGTAAGTGAGTCGATCTGCTCCTACTGCCGCTGGAATTTGACTGCCAATTCCGCTTGACTTGCTTCTAGGCCTTGAAGGCATTCATAGTCCCTCTTCCTCTGCTCCTCCTCCATCTTCCTCTTCTTCTCCTCCGCAATCTTATTTCTCGCACGGGTTCTGTAGTCGGTGTTCCACTCTGAAAACCCCTCAAACCACGGAATAGCTCCCTTGCCTCGTGTTCTTCCCGGGTGTTCAGGATTTCCCAGGGCACATGTAAGCTCGTAGTTCTCTCTGTTGGGATGGAACACCCCCGATCGTGCCTCTTCTATTGCAACAAGTATCGCATCGTCGGCTCCCTTCAGACTTGCACTCGTCGAAACATTGCCTGTCTCCGGGTCCAACTCCCCCCATGCGCATAGAACCAAGTCCTGGCCCTGGGGGGCCAGCTCTTAGTAACCGGAGTGACACCTGCATCCTCCATCTCTTTCTCAGACTTATCCCACTTAGGCATTGCCACCGCATAGCCACCTGGCCCCAGCTTATGGAACTTTTCCTTTTTTCGGCATTCTTCTTGTTTATTCTCGACCGTTCCTTAGCTAATTCCGAATCCTTGAATTTCACGAAATCGTCCCAATGAGCACGTTGGTTCTCTAGTGTTCCCTTGAATACTGGAGTCTTCCTTCCTCCCTTGACGTACTTGTTCCATTCACGATTCTTGTGGTTCTTGAATGCAACTGCCATCTTCCTAAGAGCAGCGTCCTTGACTTTCTGCACATCTGCTTTTGTGAAATGATCTGGTAGGGTGAAATGTTCCATGAGAGTATCTGAAAGCAGATCATTTTGATTCTTGTCGACAAAAGTAACATCTAGACGTGGCTTTGCTGGCTCTCTCCATTCTTGAAGTTTGATCGGGAGTTGATCCTTCACAAGAACTCCGCACTGACGAACTAACTTGTCCGCAATCTTCTTAGGCGCTAATGGTTCGCCATTAGGGCTGCATGCCTCGATATTGTACTTTACGCCCTGCTTCAACTTTTTGTTCAGGCCTCGTTTTGTCATTTTGCCTGAAGATTTGCTCGATCCGGATGGCTGAAAGAACAAAGATCGATTCGTTAATATATCTTCAAGTCATTTAAAACATGTGATGAGATCACCAGATGCCTGCTTATATAAATATATATACCTCGCCGGTCTTTATTGTTTCAGGATCAACATGTTCTTCGTCATTGTCATAATCGTAGTTCATGACTTCATCAATTTGGTCGTCGCGATTGAATATCATATCACCCTCTCCGGTGTTGTTTAGAAATTTGGAGCCGTCATAATCTTCTTCATTCTGATCATCATCTGGCCCGCGTATCATATCGAACATGGTCTGTTCTCGCTCTCTGTCGGTATTGTCTGCCATAGCTTTTATTTAACTAATCCAAAAGAAATATAAAACAATTTAGTATTCAAATTACATCGTCTCGAATAATAGATATAATCTCGAATACATCGTCTAGAATAATAGATATAATCTCGAATACATCGTCTCGAATAGTATATAATATTGAATAGTACATCACTGGCTAGGTAGCTAATAAAGATCGAATACTACAGAAGAATCTAGGACACTCGCGGTTCCTGCGGCGCGGGCGGTGGACACCCAAAGAGAAGGAACCCTCACAGGATCATAGCTGAAGTGAGATCCCCGAAGAAACTGCCAGGTATTGGAGAACCTGCCGCCCTCTAACGCAACCATGTAGAGATGGACGTGCTCGTCCTCCTCCCTGACACGGTGACGTACCACCTCCGGCGGGGCCGGGTCCCTCCGCACCGAAACTGGCCCACGCGAACGCCACCAAACGAGATCAGGGTCAATGACGGGACCCGGGGCCGAGTTCCTCATCAAGCGGCGCGCCCCTCCAGGAAGCACCTCCCAGTGCTAGCCCGGCGGAGCCCAGTCTCGAACATGGGTCGGCTGGACGTCGTCGCGGACGGGTCGACGGCGAGGATGCGGGCCGGGCATCGTCAAGAACAAATACTAGCTATATGCCCGCAAAAAGTAACATTTTTTTAATGATTGGATTTTGATAACTAAAATTTCTAACATTTCTATATAACACTAATTATGCTATCATTGCATATGTCAAAAATCTATATACTATTTCATACTATTTAAGCATCTAACACTAAAAACAGAAAACACAACTTCTATACATCCATTAAAAAACTGAAAAACAACATTATATAAAAAATTTCCATACTAATTAAACACTAATTATATCCATCTAACATGCATTCATACATATAAATAATCTAAACTAATTAAACATACAAAATACGTATATACTAATATATACATGCATTAATTCATACATATGTACGTGTGTGTGTGTGTTCATCATGCATGCTTGTGTGTGTGTATGGGCTCGGGGAGGGGCGGCGCCCATGGTGGCCGCCGGGGGCGAGGGAGAGGGGGAGAGCTCACAGCGGGCGACGGCGACAGCGAGGCGACGGCCGGGGCGGCGACGGCGGGGACGGCGCGACGGGGACGGGGACGACGCGATGGGGACGGGCCCGGGGCGGCGACAGAGACGAGGGCGGCGACGGGGACGGGGGCGGCGACGGGGACGGGGGCGGCGACGGAGACGAGCGGCGACGGAGACGATCGAGGGCGGCGGCGACAACGACGGAGACGGAAACAGAGGAACAAATAGAGAGGGAAAACGAAATTTTCGGACGTGTTGTATATATAGAGGGCACCTTTAGTACCGGTTGGAGCCAGCAACCGGTACTAAAGGCCTGTTTTGGCCAGGCCAAGCGGCGGGAAGCGACCCCGTTTAGTATCGGGTGGTGGCACAAACCGGTACTAAAGGCCCCCCCTTTAGTACCAGTTTGTGCCACAACCCGGTACTAAATGGGGTGCGCCGGCGCAGGTGCGGTGCGGCAAGTTTAGTCCCACCTCGTCGAGCGAAGGGCAGCCGCACTGGTTTATAAACCCAGCCGCGGCTGCCCTTTCGAACACCTCTATATAGCAGGCTTCTGGGCCTAACTAGGGCGCGCTGCCCTGTGAGCCTGCTGGCCCTTCTGGGCCTGCATTTGCACACCCTAGGTCTGGCAGGCCCACCGGGCAGCGCCCCAACATTTTTTTATAAATTTTTTCTTTTCTGCATTTTTTTATGTTTTTTGCTTTATTTATTTTTGTGTTGTTTTTTTGTGTATTTAGAGTTTCTTTGTGAATACTTTTGCTTTAGGTACAAAAAATTACAAACTTTCTGTTAGTGCCCGTAGTTTTCAAATTTGAATAGTTTAAATTTTGAATTATTTGAAATTAGTGTGAATCACTAGTTTGTGAATAACTTAACTTTGAAAAAAGTTTTTTCAGTGATTCTTTTTTCTTATGTTTAATATCAGTGTGTTTTATCATTATATTCAATTTAGTAATGCTTAGGTTATTTAAAAAATGAAATGCCTTTGTAACAGTTCAGTTTTCGTCGGAAACCCTGATACTTCGAAAGAGATTGTCCATTTTGTACATGAAGTGCATCCAGTTTTTGCCGTAACCCTCTCTACTTTCTTGCACATGCTATTTGTATGAAATTATGATACCATGCCAACTTTCAACCTTTTCCGAGTTCATTTGAAATGCTTTTCAATTTCAGGGTCATTTAGCTAGAAAAAAAATCAGTAAATGCATGAAAAGAATTTGTTTGCACATAAAATTTCTTCGCGTTTCAAATGCCAAAACACATAACTACCCTAACTATTACAGACATTCCCTCCTGGGTGTGAAACACAGAAGAAAATGATGATAGTGAAGCCGATCACAACCCAGATCTTTGGGTGTGAAACTTTTTCTTCGCATGTGTCCCTTTGCGCCATAACCATGGAAAATCTTCATCATTTAACGGGATGCTCGGGTCAATATTCACTGTGAATGGAGCAATTTCATCAAACTTTTCATAATCTTCTGACTTGTCTGTCTTGTCATCCACTCCCATGATGTTTCTCTTCCCAGAAAGAACTATGTGCCGCTTTGGCTCATCGTACGATGCATTTGCTTCCTTATCTTTCCTTTTTCTTGGCTTGGTAGACATGTCCTTCACATAAAAAACCTGTGCCACATCATTGGCTAGGACGAATGGTTCGTCTGCATACGCAAGATTGTTGAGATCCACTGTTGTCATTCCGTACTGCGGGTCTTCCATTACCCCGCCTCGTTCCATATTGACCCATTTGCACCGAAACAAAGGGACCTTTAAACCACGTCGATAGTCAAGTTCCCATATGTCCTGTATATAACCATAATATGTTTCCTTCCCCGTCTTGGTTTCTGCATCAAAGCGGACACCCCTGTTTTGGTTGGTGCTCTTCTTATCTTGGGCGATCGTGTAAAATGTATTACCGTTTATCTCGTACCCTTTGAAAGTCATTATATTCGAAGATGGTAACTGGGACAGCAAGTACAGGTCATCTTAATAGAGGTTTCATGCATGGTACGTGTCTCCAACCAGCTGGCGAAACTCCTGGTTTGTTCACGTGTAATCCAGTCATCAGACCGCTCCCGGTGTTTGGAGCGTAGCAAATTCTTGTGTTCATCCATATACGGAGCCACCAAGGTGGAATTCTGTAGAACTGTGTAGTGTGTTTCAGTGAGAGAATGTCCGTCCATACATATTATTTGTTCCCCTCCTAGCGTGCCTTTTCCATCCAGTCTGCCCTTATGCCGCGATTCAGGAACACTAATCGGCTTAAGGTCAGGAATAAAGTCAATACAAAACTCAATGACCTCCTCATTTTGATGGCCCTTGGAGATGCTTCCTTCTGGCCTAGCACAGTTATGAACATATTTCTTTAAGACTCCCATGAACCTCTCAAAGGGGAACATATTGTGTAGAAATACAGGACCCAAAACGTTAATCTCTTCGCATAGGTGAACTAGGACGTGCGTCATGATGTTGAAGAAGGATGGTGGGAACACCAACTCGAAACTGACAAGACATTGCACCAAACCATTATGTAACCTTGGTATGATTTCTGGATCGATTACCTTCTGAGAGATTGCATTGAGAAATGCACATAGCTTCACAATGGCTAATCGAACATTTTCCGGTAGAAGCCTCCTCAATGCAACTGGAAGCAGTTGTGTCATAATCACGTGGCAGTCATGAGACTTTAGGTTTTGGAACTTTTTCTCAGCCATGTTTATTATTCCCTTTATATTCGACGAGAAGCCAGACGGTACCTTAATACTGAGCAGGCATTCAAAGAAGATTTCCTTCTCTTCTTTGGTAAGAGCGTAGCTTGCATGACCCTGATGTATGCCGTCTTCTCCGTGCATACGTTGCTGGTCCTCCCGTGCCTCAGGTGTATCTTTTGTCTTCCCATACATGCCCAAGAAGCCAAGCAGGGTCACGCAAAGATTCTTTGTCACATGCATCACGTCGATTGCGGAGCGGACCTCTAGGTCTTTCCAATATGGCAGGTCCCAAAATATAGATTTCTCCTTCCACATGGGTGCGCGTCCGTCAGCGTCCTTCGGAACAGGTTGTCCGCCAGGACCCTTTCCAAATATCACCTTCAAATCCTTGACCATATCATGTACATCAGCACCAGTACGGTGGCGAGGCTTCGTCCGGTGATCCGCCTCACCTTTGAAATGCTTGCCTTTCTTTCTTACGGGATGCCTGCTCAGAAGAAATCGACGATGTCCGAGGTACACATTCTTCTTACAACTATTCAAATATATACTGTCGGTATCATCCAAACAGTGCGTGCATCCGCGGTATCCCTTGTTTGTCTTTCCTGAAAGGTTACTGAGAGCAGGCCAATCATTGATGGTCATGAACAGCAACGCCTTTAGGTCAAATTCTTCCCCCATGTGCTCATCCCATGCACGTACACCTGTTCCATTCCACAGTTGTAAGAGTTCTTCAACTAATGGCCTTAGGTACACATCAATGTCGTTGTCGGGTTGCTTAGGGCCTTGGATGAGCACTGGCATCATAATGAACTTCCGCTTCATGCACAACCAAGGAGGAAGGTTATACAAACATAGAGTCACAGGCCAGGTGCTATGGTTGCTGCTCTGCTCCCCAAAAGGATTAATGCCGTCTGCGCTTAGACCAAACCATATGCTCCTTGCGTCATCTGCAAACTCCTTCCCGTACTTTCTTTCGATTTTTCTCCACTGCGACCCGTCAGCGGGTACTCTCAACTTTCCGTCTTTCTTACGGTCTTCTCTATTCCATCGCATCGCCTTGGCATGCTCTTTGTTTTGGAACAAACATTTCAACCGTGGTATTATAGGAGAATACCACATCACCTTGGCAGGTATCTTCTTCCTGGGGCGCTCGCCCTCGACATCACCAGGCTCATCGCGGCTGATCTTATAGCGCAATGCACCACATACCGGGCAAGCGTTCAAATCCTCGTACTCACCGCGGTAGAGGATGCAATCATTAGGGCATGCATGTATCTTCTGCACCTCTAACCCTAGAGGGCAGACAACCTTCTTTGCTTCGTACGTACTCTCGGGCAATTCGTTGTCCTTTGGAAGCGTATCCTTTATCATTACCAGGAACTTTCCAAATCCCTTGTCAGATACACCATTCTCTGCCTTCCATTGCAGCAATTCCAGTGTGGTGACCAGCTTTTTCTTGTCACCTACGCAATTCGGGTACAACAATTTTTTGTGATCCTCTAACATGCGCTGCAACTTCTTCTTCTCCAAATCACTTGCGCAGTTTCTCTTTGCATCGGCAATGGCCCGACCTAGATCATCAACGGGCTCATCTGATGCCTCTTCTTCAGCTTCTTCCCGCATTGCCGGCTCAGCTTCTTCCCGCATTACCGGCTCAGCTTCTTCCCCCATTGTTGTATCATCGTATTCATGGAACCCATGGCCAGGATAGCTGTCGTCGTCCTCTTCTTCTTCATTGTCTTCCATCATAACCCCTCTTTCTCCATGCTTGGTCCAAACATTATAGTGGGGCATGAAACCGGACTCAAACAGGTGGACGTGAATGGTTCTTGACATAGAGTAATTGCGACCATTCTTACAGCCAACACATGGACAAGGCATAAAACCATCCGCCCGCTTGTTTGCCTCAGCCGCAAGCAGAAAAGTATGCACGCCCTCAACGAACTGGGGAGAGCATCGGTCATCGTACATCCATTGTCGGCTCATCTTCATTACACAACACCAAATAGACCAAATTAATACAAGTTCATACATAAAGTTCATACAACACTTAAATGCAACAAACAAATAACTCTCTAGCTAAAGCATTTAAATGCAACAACAAATGTGATCAAGATTGCAACTAAGGTAACAATTGATCCAACAGCATAATGATACCAAGCCTCACTATCGATGGCATATTTTCTAATCTTTCTAATCTTCAAGCGCATTTTCTCCATCTTGATCTTGTGATCATCGACGACATCGGCAACATGCAACTCCAATTCCATCTTCTCCCCCTCAATTCTTTTCAATTTTTCTTTCAAGTACTCGTTTTCTCTTTCAACTAAATTTAACCTCTCGACAATAGGGTCAGTTGGATTTCCGGTTCACATACCTCCTAGATAAAAATATCTATGTCAACTTGATGGGCATAATTTGTCATAAACATGAAATGCAACAAATAGTTTTAAAAGAGAATATACCACATCCGAATCATAATAAGGATGAGGGCCTACGGGGACGGATATCAAAACCATGGCACTATGTATAACAAACAACGTACGGGTAAGATAATTATTATACGAGTAACTATATATCCAAATCACACAAACATCAATTTTTTATATAAAATTTCATGAACAAGAGGCTCACCACAAGGTGGTGCCGGCAACAGGATGGTGCGGGCGATCGGCGGTGGTTACGACGGAGATTTAGAAGGCACTAAGTAAACCACACCTACATATGCAAACTAAGTGTTATTTTTGACCTGAAATTGAATATAAATCAAATACTAGCACATATATATATTTCCTCCCAAATTACTAAACTCACAAATTAATAACTATATAAAGCATTGCAAGAGCTAATCTAGCAATGAGAGATGAAAGGACAAAGTTGCTAACCTTTGTGATCACTTGAATGGATGGGGGCCTTCAAATCTTGACAAATTTTGGGCAAAATGTGTGATGAGCTCGAGGGGAGAAGAGGAAGAACAGAGAGGAGAGGAGAGGGGTAAGGGGGAAGAACAAAGCGAGCTGGACGAAGGGTTTATATGCAGGAGGACTTATAGTACCGGTTCGTGGCACGAACCGGTACTAAAGGTGCTGGAGGGGGCCCAGACTAACAACATCCTACCACCATTCTCATTAGTACCGGTTCATGGCACGAACCGGTGCTAAAGGTTAGCCACGAACCGGTACTAATGAGAGCGGCCCGGCTAGCCATTGGAACCGGCACTAATGTATACATTTGTGCCGGCTCTAATACAAACCGGCACTAATGTGCTTCACATTTGACCCTTTTTCTACTAGTGTTTCCCCGTTAGAATAAAGGATCATGCTAAAGCTTCAACTGTGGTTCGTAAGAGTAATGCTAGAACACCTACACCCCCTGAGCAAATTAAAGTTGAACCTAGTATTGCTATGGTTAAATACCTCTTGGTAGATAATATTGATGGGAATGTTATTTATTTGTGCGATGAAGCTGATAGAATTGCTAGACCCGATACTAAAGGTAAACATAGACCTATTGTTGGCATGCCTATTGTTTCTGTTAAAATAGGAGATCATTGTTATCATGGCTTATGTGATATGGGTGGTAGTGCGAGTGCAATACCTCATTCCTTATACAAAGAAATTATGCATGATATTGCACCTGCTGAAATAGAAGGTATTGATGTTACTATTAAGCTTGCCAATAGAGATACTATTTCACCAATTGGGGTTGTTAGAGATGTTGAAGTCTTGTGTGGGAAAATTAAATATCCCACTGATTTTCTTGTTCTTGGTTCCCCACAAGATGACTTTTGTCCCATTATATTTGGTAGACCCTTCTTGAATACTGTTAATGCTAGGATAGACTGCGAAAAGGATATTGTTACTGTTGGTTTAGGGGATATGTCTCATGACTTTAATTTTGCTAAATTTCATAGACAACCCCATGATAAAGAATTTCCTAGTAAAGATGAAATTATTGGTCTTGCTTCTATTTCCATGCCTCCTAATGATCCTTTAGAACAATTTTTGCTAGACCATGAAAATGATATGTTTATGAATGAAAGAAGGGAAATAGATGAAGTATTCTTTAAACAGGGACTTATTTTGAAACACAACTTGCATGTTAAAATCCTAGGGGATCCTCCTCCACCCAAGGGAGATCCCGTGTTTGAGCTTAAAAAATTACTTGACACTTTGAAATATGCTTATCTTGATGAAAAGAAGATATATCCTGTTATTATTAGTGCTAACCTTTCAGAGCGGGAAGAAGAAGCACCGTGCTGCTATTGGATATACTCTTGATGATCTTAAGGGCATTAGTCCCACTCTATGTCAGCACAAAATAAAACTGGAGGAAGACGCTAAACCAATTGTTGATCACCAACGACGGTTAAATCCTAAGATGAAAGAAGTGGTAAGAAATGAAATACTAAAGCTTCTAGAGGAAGGTATAATTTATCATGTTGCTGATAGTCAGTGGGTAAGTCCTGTCCATTGTGTCCCTAAGAAGGGAGGTATTACTGTTGTTTATAAAGATGAATTGGTCCCACAAAGAATTGTTATAGGTTATAGAATGGTAATTGATTTCCTCAAATTAAATAAAGCTACTAGAAAGGATCATTACCCTTTACCTTTTGTTGATCAAATACTAGAAAGACTATCTAAACATACACATTTTTGATTTCTAGATGGTTACTCTGGTCTCTCTCAAATACCTGTGTCAAAAGAGAAAGAGGATAAGAGCACCTTTACTTGCCCTTTCGGTACCTTTGCTTATAGACGTATGCCTTTTGGTTTATGTAATTGATGTCTACTATGCAACCTTCTCCTTTTGTAGACGTTGTTGGGCCTCCAAGTGCAGAGGTTTGTAGGACAGTAGCAAATTTCTCTCAAGTGGATGACCTACGGTTTATCAATCTGTGGGAGGCGTAGGATGAAGATGGTGTCTCTCAAGCAACCCTCCAACCAAATAACAAACAGTCTCTTGTGTCCCCAACACACCCAATACAATGGCAAATTGTATAGGTGCACTAGTTCGGCGAAGAGATGGTGATACAAGTGCAATATGGATGGTAGATATGGGTATTTGTAATCTGAAAATATAAAAACAGCAAGGTAACTAATGATAAAAGTGAGCGTAAACGTTATTGCAATGGTAGGAAACAAGGCCTAAGGTTCATAGTTTCACTAGTGCAAGTTCTCTCAACAATAATAACATACTTGGATCATATAAC
Source organism: Triticum timopheevii (assembly GCA_963921465.1). Classification (NCBI taxonomy): domain Eukaryota; kingdom Viridiplantae; phylum Streptophyta; class Magnoliopsida; order Poales; family Poaceae; genus Triticum; species Triticum timopheevii. The sequence goes on from OY997262.1 coordinate 365,285,501, forward strand.
TATCCCTCAACATGCAACAAAGAGTCACTCCAAAGTCACTAATAGCGGAGAACAAATGAAGAGATTATGGTAGGGTACGAAACCACCTCAAAGTTATCCTTTCTGCTCGATCTATTCAAGAGTCCGTAGTAAAATAACACGAAGCTATTCTTTCCGTTCGATCTATCATAGAGTTCGTACTAGAATAACACCTTATGACACAAATACACCAAAACCCTAATGTCACCTCAAGTATCCATGGGCATGATTATATGATATGCATCACACAATCTAGGATTCATCTATTCAACCAACACAAAGTACTTCAAAGAGTGCCCCAAAGTTTCCACCAGAGTGTCAAGACGAAAAAGTGTGCCAACCCCTATGCATAGGTTCATGGGCGGAACCCGCAAGTTGATCACCAAAACATACATCCAGTGGATCACGTGATATCCCATTGTCAGCACAGATAAGCATGACAAGACATACATCAAGTGTTCTCAAATCCTTAAAGACTCAATCCAATAAGATAACTTCAAAGGGAAAACTCAATCCTTTACAAGAGAGTAGAGGGGGAGAAACATCATAAGATCCAACTATAATAGCAAAGCTCGCGATACATCAAGATCGTGCCATAGAGAGAACACGAGAGAGAGAGAGAGAGATCAAACACATAGCTACTGGTACATACCCTCAGCCCCGAGGGTGAACTACTCCCTCCTCGTCATGGAGAGTGTCGGGATGATGAAGATGGCCACCGGTGAGGGATCCCTGTCGGTGTCAAAACCGGCGGATCTCGGGTAGGGGGTCCCGATCTGTGCGTCTTAGGCTGATGGTAACAGGAAGCAAGGGACACAATGTTTACCCCGGTTCGGGCCCTCTCGATGGAGGTAAAACCCTACTTCTTGCTTGAGTAATATTGATGATATGAGTAGTACAAGAGTAGATCTACCACGAGATCGTAGAGGCTAAACCCTAAGAGCTAGCCTATGATGGTATGATTGTAATCGTGATCGGCCTTCTAAGGACAAACCTCTCTGGTTTATATGGACACCGGAGAGGGCTAGGGTTTACATGGAGTCAGTTACAAGGAAGGAAACGCAATATCCGGATCGCCAAGCTTGCCTTCCACGCAAAGGAGAGTCCCATCTGGACACGGGCCGAAGTCTTGAGTCTTGTATCTTCACGCTTCAATAGTCCGGATGATGTATACAGTCCGGCTGTTCGGATACCCCCTAATCCAGGACTCCCTCAGTAGCCCCTGAACCAGGCTTCAATGACGATGAGTCCGGCGCGCAGTCTTGTCTTTGGCATTGCAAGGCGGGTTCCTTCTCCGAATACTCCAAAGTAATTATCGAACACGTAGACCGTGTCCGGATCCGCAAAATGATCTTCACATACCGCCGTAGAGAGAGAATTATATTTCACAAATACAATCTGCTGACAATTTTTAGACAACATGACATGTCATCAAGGTCGGGTCATTATTCGAGCCGTTTTCCTACAACCAGTCATAGCGAATATCGCGAAGCGGTTTCCTTGACACGTCTTGTCAAAGCAGAGATCGTGTCCCCTAATCAAGGGATTCTCATCAATACGGGTATGGGTAATCCCACCATGCCATTAATCGCGGCGCTTGGGAAGTAAGTGATTCTCAACGAGCGAGTGGGGAGGCGCACCGCTTTCGTCGCCTCTATAAAAGGGATAAGAGTTCCCCATTTTTACCCACGCCTTCTTCCTCTTTTGCCCACTCTTGCCCCCTTGAGCTCTAGCGCCCTAGCCCAAGTTTCCTCTGCTCAACTAGACATGTCCGGAGCACGAGGCAAGTGGGTGGCTTCCACCGTGAAGGAGAAGCACATCACAAATCTTCGGGCGGCCGGATACTTGGCCGCAGACATAGCACACCGGATACCAGACGATGGGAAGGTCATTCTAACCCCGGGACCCCACGAGAGGGTCGTGTTTCTCGCCAACTTCGTCCGTGGACAGGGGTTTCCACTTCACCCCTTCGTCCACGGTCTCATGTTCTACTATGGGCTAGATTTCCATGATCTAGACCCGAATTTCATCCTCAACATCTTGGCGTTTATCGTCGTGTGTCAGGCCTTCCTCCGCATCAAGCCTCACTTCGGCTTGTGGCTGCAAATCTTCTACGTGAAGCCGAAGATCGTGAGCGGACAACAAGCGGAGTGCGGAGGGGCCATGGTGGGCAAGATGCCTAACGTCACCTGGCTTGATGGCTCCTTCGCGGAAACTGTGAAGGGGTGGCAGTCGGGGTGGTTCTACATCACCGAGCCGCGTGGCGCCAACTGGGCGGCGGCCCCCGAGTCCCGATCCAGAACCCCCATGCGGCTCACCTCCTGGGAAAGGAAGGGCCTGCCCTGGGGCGAATCTACGGAGCTAACCGGACTCCAGACCTGCATCAAGAGCATGAAGGACAAGAACATCAAGCTTGTCAACGTGATCCAGGTCATGCTCATTCGCTGGCTCCCGTGCCTAAGGCGGACATTTAACCTATGGGAGTTCGTCCCATCCGAACACAAGATGCTTCGGAGGCTCTACGACATGACGCATAAAGGCGCATGGAAGGTGTTGATGAAGGCCTCCGAAGTACCGCCTCCCACATCCGAGGATCGCGGGCTTCACGCCGCGGCCTCCTAGTTAGGTGAGTTTTTAGGCTACCACCGGATTCGGTTCTTCCCAATATATTCATGGGGGAGCCTTAAGTCATTGTGCATATTTGTTCAGGATTATGTGGAGACAGCGGAGCAGATTGACTGTCCGGCTCCGCTGCCAGAAGGCCCAGCTGATGTTCTCCTGACGGAGATGCTAGTCCCGGCGCCCTACAAGGTACCGGAGAAGAAGGCTGAAAAGAAGGCTCCGGGGATCCGAAAGGGTCTCCTGTGTAAGGTTGTGCCGGAAGCCTCGTCCGAAGGCGACAAGGCACACTCCTCCCACGAAGGGGAGGAGGAAGAAGAAGAAGACGCCCCATCCAAAAAGGATGAGGGGCCTGGGGAGGCAGACCAGGGGGCCAGAAAAGGCCCTCGGCGCAAGGCCGTTATAACCGCATCGTCCGATGACGACGAAACAAATTCCTCCCTTGGAGGCGGGAGGAAGCAAGAAGAAACTCTACCTCCCTGCACTGGGGAGGAGAAAAAGAGGAAAGCCGCCCCGGAGGGGGAGGCTGGGGCATCCAAGAAGGGAAAGGTGTCCTTTCCAGACTATTCCGCCATGGCCGCTCTCAGCGAGGAGGGGTGGCTACCCAGGGGGAAGCCCCTAGCGCGATCGTAAGTGTCTGCACTTTATCATGACTTCACTCCATAGCTTTTTTTATAACACCGAACATATATGCAGTCCGGCCAGGACTCACCCCGAGGTATCTTCTTCAAGGTCCCTGAGCGATTCAGAGATGAATTCGCTCCCGATGGCCACTACTCCTCAGCCCGTGGATGACACAGAGGTGTTGTCCTGAAGGCTCCCCGAGCGGGGGGACGTGACTCTAGAGATGCCCCAAGGCGGGATTCCAGATGTCGGACAAGCGGGGTTCAAGATCCCCGCAGATCGTATCGATGAGAGCCGCAGCAAGACGGACTCTCATCCGGATACTGTGCCGGAGCCTTCAATGGCTCCTGATGCAGGCAGGCGGCCCCTCACTAGGGAGGGTGAGCCATCCGTGCCGATGACTTCCGTCACACCAGAGGCGTCGGATAGTCTGCTAGTAGCGCTTCGCGGAGCTTCCATGGATGACGAGCACTGTACTCTTATGGTGCGGTGATACATCTCCAACGTATCTATAATTTTCCATTGCTCCATGCTACTGTATGTACTGTTTTGGAGTATATTGGGCTTTATTTTCCACTTTTATATTACTTTTGGGACTAACCTATTAACCGGAGGCCCAACCCAGAATTGTTGTTTTTTTGCCTTTTTCAGTATTCCAAAGAAACAGAATATCAAACGGAGTCCAAACGGAATGAAACCTTCGGGATCGTGATTTTCCAACCGAACGTGACCCAGGAGACTTGGACCCTACTCCAAGCAGTGCCCGAGGAGGTCACGAGGGTGGAAGGCGCCCCCCTGGGCGCACCCCCTACCTCGTGGGCCCCTTGGAGCTCCACCGACGTACTCCTTCCTCCTATATATACCTACGTATCCCCGAACGATCGGAACAGGAGCCAAAAACCTAATTCCACCGCTGCAACCTTCTGTATCCACGTGATCCCATCTTGGGGCCTGTTCCGGAGCTCCGCCGGAGGGGGCATCCACCATGGAGGGCTTCTACATCATCACCATAGCCCCTCCGATGAAGTGTGAGTAGTTTACTTCAGACCTTCGGGTCCATAGCTAGTAGCTAGATGGCTTCTTCTCTCTTTTTGGATCTCAATACAATGTTCTCCCCCTCTCTCGTGGAGATCCATTCGATGTAATCTTCTTTTTGCGGTGTGTTTGTTGAGACCGATGAATTGTGGGTTTATGATCCAGTATTATCTATGGAAAATATTTGATTCTTCTCTGAATTCTTTTATGTATGATTGAGTTATCTTTGCAAATCTCTTCGAATTATCTTTTTGGTTTGGCCAACTAGATTGGTAGTTCTTGCAATGGGAGAAGTGCTTAGCTTTGGGTTCAATCTTGCGGTGTCCTTACTCAGTGACAGAAAGAGTTGCAAGGCACGTATTGTATTGTTGCCATCGAGGATAACAAGATGGTTTTTTTTTATCATATTGCATGAATTTATCCCTCTACATCATGTCATCTTGCTTACGGCATTACTCTCTTTTTACTTAATACTCTAGATGCATGCTGGATAGCGGTCGATGAGTGGAGTAATAGTAGTAGATGCAGAATCGTTTCGATCTACTTGTTTTGGACGTGATGCCTATATACATGATCATTGCCTAGATATAATCATAACTATGCTCAATTCTGTCAATTGCTCAACAGTAATTTGTTCACCCACCGTAGAATACTTATGCTCTTGAGAGAAGACACTAGTGAAACCTATGGCCCCCGGGTCTATTCTCATCAAAACAATCTAAATAACTTTATTTACTTGCTTTGTTTTGACTTTGCCTTTACTTTTACTTTGCATCTATCTATCAAAAATACCAAAAATATTATCTCTATCAGATCTCACTCTCGTAAGTGATCGTGAAGGGATTGAGAACCCCTAAGCATTGGTTGCGAGTTGCTATCGTTTTGTGTAGGTACGAGGGACTTGTGCGTGGTCTCCTACTGAGGGAAATACTTATGCTACATTACTGCATCATCCTCTCCTCTTCGGGGAAATCCAACGCAGTGCTCAAGAGGTAGCAAGAAGAATTTCTGGCGCCGTTGCCGGGGAGTCTCACGCAAGCAAGTCAACTGTACCAAGTACCCATCGCAATCCCTATCTCTCGCATTACATTATTTGCCATTTGCCTCTCGTTTTCCTCTCCCCCACTTTACCCTTGCCATTTTATTTGCCCTCTCTTTCCCAATCTCCTCCTCTCTTTCCCGTTTGCCTTTTTTCCCGTCGCCTTTCTGTTTGCTTGTGTGTTGGATTAGTTGTTGCCATGGCACAAGATAATACCAAATTGTGTGATTTCTCGAATACCAATAATCATGATTTCCTTTGTACTCCGATTGCTCCTGTTAATAATGATGAGTCTTGTGAAATCAATACCGCTTTGTTGAATCTTGTTATGAAAGATCAATTCGCTGGCCTTCCTAGTGAAGATGCCGCTACTCATCTAAACAATTTTTTTGATTTGTGTGATATGCAAAAAAAGAAAGATACGGATAACAATATTGTCAAATTGAAGTTATTTCCGTTTTCACTTAGAGATCGTGCTAAAGTTTGGTTTTCATCTTTGCCTAAAAATAGTATTGATTCTTGGAATAAGTGCAAACATGTTTTTATCTCTAAGTATTTTCCTCCCGCTAAGATTATCACTCTTAGGAACGATATCATGAATTTTAAACAACTTGATCATGAGCATGTTGCCCAATCTTGGGAAAGAATGAAATTAATGCTTCGCAATTGCCCTACTCATGGTTTGAATTTATGGATGATCATACAAATTTTTTATGCCGGATTGAATTTTGCTTCTAGAAATCTTTTAGATTCGGCCGCGGGAGGCACTTTTATGGAAATTACGTTAGGGGATGCTACCAAATTGCTTGATAATATTATGGCTAATTATTCTCAATGGCACACCGAAAGATCTTATAGTAAAAAAGTGCATGCTATTGAAGAAATCAATGTTTTGAGTGAAAAGATGGATGAACTTATGAAGATGTTTGCTCCTAAAAATACTCCTCTTGATCCCAATGATATGCCTTTATCTACTTTCCTTGAGAATAATAATGAATCTATGGATGTGAATTTTGTTGGTAGGAATAGTTTTGGAAACAACGCGTATAAAGGGAATTTTAATCCTAGGCCTTATCCTAGTAATCCTTCTAATAATTATGGAAATTCCTACAACAACTCTTATGGAAATTTTAATAAGATGCCCTCTGAATTTGAGAGTACTGTTAAAGAGTTAATGAATTCACAAAAGAATTTTAATGCTTTGCTTGAAGAGAAATTGCTTAAAGTTGATGATTTGGCTAGGAACGTTGATATAATTTCTCTTGAAATTGATTCTTTAAAGCTTAGATCTATTCCTCCTAAGCATGATATCAGCGAGTCTCTCAAAGCCATGAGAATTTCCATTGATGAGTGCAAGGAAAGAACCGCTAGGATGCGTGCTTCCAAAGATGCCTTTATTAAAGTGTGTTCTTCCAATCCCTATGAAAATCAAGATGAAGATCTAAAAGTTATTGATGTGTCCGCCATTAAATCTTTGTTTTGCAATATTAATCTTGATGAATCTGAAGATTATCTTCCTTTACCAAGAAGGCGTTCTAAGAATTCGGAGTTTCTAGATCTTGATGATGAAATTGATGAAAGTGGGATTGAAATAAATAAAAACCATGATGTTGCTAAACCCACTATTTTGGATCTCAAGGAATTTAATTATGAAAATTGCTCTTTGATTGGTTGTATTTCCTTGTTGCAACTTGTGCTAGATTCTCCTCATGCTTATAGTCAAAATAAGGCCTTTACCGAACATATTGTTGATGCCTTGATGCAATCTTATGAAGAAAAACTTGAATTGAAAGTTTCTATCCCTAGAAAACTCTATGATGAGTGGGAACCTACTACTAAAATTAAAATTAAAGATTTTGAGTTTCATGCTTTGTGTGATTTGGGTGCTAGTGTCTCTACTATCCCCAAAACTTTATGTGATTTGCTAGATTTCCGTGATTTTGATGATTGCTCTCTAAACTTGCATCTTGAGGATTCCACTATTAAAAAGCCTATGGGAAAAATTAGTGATGTTCTTATTGTTGCAAATAGGAATTATGTGCCCGTAGATTTTATCGTTCTTGATATAGATTGCAATCCTTCATGTCCTATTATTCTTGGAAGACCTTTCCTTAGAACGATTGGTGCAATTATTGATATGAAGGAAGGGAATATTAGATTACAATTTCCCTTAAAGAAGGGTATGGAACACTTCCCTAGAAAGAAAATAAAATTACCATATGAATCTATCATGAGAGCCACTTATGGATTGCCTACCAAAGATGGCAATACCTAGATCTATCCTTGCTTTTATGCCTAGCTAAGGGCGTTAAACGATACCGCTTGTTGGGAGGAAACCCAATTTTATTTTGTGTTTTTTGTTTTTGCTTCTGTTTAGGAATAAATAATCCATCTACCTTCTGTTTGTATGTGGTTTTCTGTTTTAATTAGTGTTTGTGCCAAGTAGGACCTATAGGATAACCTACGATGATAGTTGATTTGATTCTGCTGAAAAACAGAAACTTTGCGCGCACGAATTTAGTTATGTTAAATCATAGGAACGTGATTTTGCGTTGATTCTTTTTTCTGTTAATCCATATAGAAATTGGCCAGGACTTCCTATTTTCGTATAATTTTTAGAGTTCCAGAAGTTTGCGTTAGTTACAGATTGCTACAGACTGTTCTGTTTTTGACAGATTCTGTTTTTCGTGTGTAGTTTGCTTATTTTGATGAATCTATGGCTAGTAAATTATTTTATAAACCATAGAGAAGTTGTAATCCAGTAGGTTTAACACCAATATAAATAAAGAATGAGTTCATTACAGTACCTTGAAGTAGTCTTTTGTTTTCTTTCTCTAACGGAGCTCACGAGATTTCTGTTGAGTTTTGTGCTGTGAAGTTTTCAAGTTTTGGGTGAATTCTTTTGATGGATTATGGAACAAGGAGTGGCAAGAGACTAAGCTTGGGGATGCCCATGGCACCCCCAAGATAATCCAAGGACACCAAAAATTCAATGCTTGGGGATGCCCCGGAAGGCATCCCCTCTTTCGTCCACTTCCATCTGTAATTTACTTGGAGCTATATTTTTTTCACCAACATGATATGTGTTTTGCTTGGAGCGTCTTGTATTATTTGTTTCTTTGCTTGTTAGTCTACCAAAATCATTCTTGCTGTACACATCTTTTGAGAGAGCCATACATGAATTGGAATTTGTTAGAATACTCTATGTGCTTCACTTATATCTTTTGAGCTTGATAGTTTTGCTCATAGTGCTTCACTTATATCTTTTGAGCGTGATAATTTTTGCTCTAGTACTTCACTTAGATCTTTTAGAGCACGGTGGTGGATTTTTTAAAAGAAACTATCTGATCTCTCATGCTTCACTTAGATTATTTTGAGAGTCTTTAATAGCATGGTAATTTGCTTAATGTTAATATACTTGGTGTTCAAGATATGTGAAACTTTCTTTTGAGTGAATTGAATACTAAGATAAGTTTGATGCTTGATAATTGTTTTGAGATATGGAGGTGATAATATTAAAGTCGTGCTAGTTGGGTGATTATGAATTTGATGAATACTTGTGTTGAAGTTTGTGATTCCCGTAGCATGCACGTATGGTGAACCGTTATGTGATGAACTCGGAGCATGATTTATTTATTGATTGTCTTCCTTATGAGTGGAGGTTAGGGACGAGCGATGGTCTTTTCCTACCAATCTATCCCCCTAGGAGCATGCGCGTAATACTTTGCTTTGGTAACTCCTGGATTTTTGCAACAAGTATATGAGTTCTTTATGACTAATGTTGAATCCATGGATTATACGCACTTTTCCCATCCTTCCATTTTTGCTAGCCTCTCTAATACCGCGCACTTTTCGTCAGTATCATACACCCACCATATACCTTCCTCAAAACAGCCACCATACCTACCTATCATGGCATTTCCATAGCCATTCCGAGATATATTGCCATGCAACTTTCCACCATTCCGTTTATTATGACACGCTCCATCATTGTCATATTGCTAGTATGATCATGTAGTTGACATTGTATTTGTGGCAAAGCCACCGTTCATAATTCTTTCATACATGTCACTCATGATTCATTGCACATCCCGGTACACCGCCGGAGGCATTCATATAGAGTCATATTTTGTTCTAAGTATTGAGTTGTAATTGTTCAGTTGTAAGGAAAATAAAAGTGTGATGATCATCATTATTAGAGCATTGTCCCAAGTGAGGAAAGGATGATGGAGACTATGATTCCCCCATAAGTCGGGATGAGACTCCGGACTTTAAAATAAAAATAAAAAAAGAGGCCATAAGAAAAGAGAAGAGAAGGCCCAAATAAAAAAATGAGAGAAAAAGAGAGAAGGGACAATGCTACTATCCTTTTACCACACTTGTTCTTCAAAGTAGCACCAAGATTTTCATGATAGAGAGTCTCTCATTTTGTCATTTTCATATACTAGTGGGAATTTTTGATTATAGAACTTGGCTTGCATATTCCAATGATGGGCTTCCTCAAAATGCCTTAGGTCTTCGTGAGCAAGCAAGTTGATGCACACCCACTTAGTTTCTTTTGTAGAGCTTTCATATACTTATAGCTCTAGTGCATCCGTTGCATGGCAATCCCTACTCACTCACATTGATATCTATTTATGGGCATCTCCATAGCCCGTTGATATGCCTAGTTGATGTGAGACTATCTTCCCTCTTTTTATCTTTTCCACAACCACCCTTCTATTCCACCTATAGTGCTATATCCATGGCTCAGGCTCATTTGTTGCGTGAAGATTGAAAAAGTTTTGAGAATGTCATAAGTATGAAACAATTTCTTGGCTTGTCATCGGGGTTGTGCATGATTTAAATATTTTGTGTGGGGAAGATGGAGCATAGCCAGACTATATGATTTTGTAGGGATAACTTTCTTTTGCCATGTTATTTTGAGAAGACATGATTGCTTTGACTAGTATGCTTGAAGTATTATTATTTTTGTGTCAATATGAACTTTTGTCTTGAATATTTCGGATCTGAATATTCATATCACAATTAAGAAGATTTACACTGAAATTATGCTAAAGTATCACTCCGCATCAAAAATTCTTTTTTATCATTTACCTACTCAAGGACGAGCAGGAATTAAGCTTGGGGATGCCTGATACGTCTCCAACGTATCTATAGTTTTTGATTGCTCGATGCTACTTTATCTACTATTTTGGACTATATTGGGCTTTATTTTCCACTTTTATATTACTTTTGGGACTAACCTATTAACCGAAGGCCTAGCCCAGAATTGCTGTTTTTTTGCCTTTTTCAGTATTTCGATGAAACAGAATATCAAACGGAGTCCAAACGGAATGAAACCTTCGGGGTCGTGATTTTCCAACTGAACATGACCCAGGAGACTTGGAACCTACTCCAAGCAGTGCCCGAGGAGGTCACGAGGGTGGAGGGCATGCCCCCTTGGGCACACTCCCCTACCTCGTGGGCCCCTTGGAGCTCCACTGACATACTCCTTCCTCCTATATATACCTACGTATCCCCGAACGATCAGAACAGGAGCCAAAAACCTAATTCTACCGCCGCAACCTTCTGTATCCACGAGATCCCATCTTGGGGCCTGTTCCGAAGCTCCGCCGGAGGGGGCATCCACCACGGAGGGCTTCTACATCATCACCATAGCCCCTCCGATGAATTGTGAGTAGTTTACTTCAGACCTTCGGGTCCATAGCTAGTAGCTAGATGGCTTCTTCTCTCTTTTTGGATCTCAATACAATGTTCTCCCCCTCTCTCGTGGAGATTTATTCGATGTAATCTTCTTTTAGCGGTGTGTTTGTTGAGACCGATGAATTGTGGGTTTATGATCCAGTATTATTTATGGAAAATATTTGATTCTTCTCTGAATTCTTTTATGTATGATTGAGTTATCTTTGCAAGCCTCTTCGAATTATCTTTTTGGTTTGGCCAACTAGATTGGTAGTTCTTGCAATGGGAGAAGTGCTTAGCTTTGGGTTCAATCTTGCGGTGTCCTTACTCAGTGATAGAAAGAGTTGCAAGGCACGTATTGTATTGTTGCCATCGAGGATAACAAGATGGTTTTTTTATCATATTGCATGAATTTATCCCTCTACATCAGGTCATCTTGCTTATGGCGTTACTCTATTTTTACTTAATACTCTAGATGCATGCTGGATAGCGTTCGATGAGTGGAGTAATAGTAGTAGATGCAGAATCGTTTCGATCTACTTGTTTTGGACGTGATTCCTATATACATGATCATTGCCTAGATATGCTCATAACTATGCTCAATTCTGTCAATTGCTCAACAGTAATTTGTTCACCCACCGTAGAATACTTATGCTCTTGAGAGAAGCCACTAGTGAAACCTATGGCCCCCGGGTCTATTCTCATCATATCAATCTATATCACTTTATTTACTTGCTTTGTTTTTACTTTACCTTTTACTTTTACTTTGCATCTATCTATCAAAAATACCAAAAATATTATCTCTATCAGATCTCACTCTCGTAAGTGATCGTGAAGGGATTGACAACCCCTAAGCGTTGGTTGCGAGTTGCTATAATTTTGTGTAGGTATGAGGGACTTGTCCGTGGTCTCCTACTGGATTGATACCTTGGTTCTCAAAAACTGAGAGAAATACTTACGCTACTTTACTGCATCATCCTCTCCTCTTCGGGGAAATCCAACACAGTGCTCAAGAGGTAGCATGCGGTGATTCAGAAGGTTCTGTCCGCCAAGAGCGGACTGACTGAAGCGTGTACCAGCCTCCTGACGGGCTTTGAGGTAAGTAATAAAAATGTATGAAATTACCACCCGATAGGTAGTAGCCCCTGATACTCTGTTTGGTGTTTGGAAGGAAAACCAAACAGAGGGTCAATTATAATCTGCATGAGTCTAATAATAAATATTCATGTGAATAAGCAGGCTGTGCTGCTTGCCGCTGCTGCCCGCACAGCCTAGGTTGCCGAAGTAAAGCGGGACCTAGAGAAGGTGCAGGGAGAGCTCGACCTCACGAAGAGGTAGCTCGAAGAGAACAAGGGTAAGTGATTCCCCGCTCTTATGTATTTAAGGATAGAAAAAATTGGTTAGTCTAACGCCAAAGCGTCGTGACTGTGTAACAGGGGCCACCGCCGAAGTGGCGTCCCTAAAGAAAGCGCTGTCCGAGGCCGAACACAAGGTGGCCTTGGAATGCAAGGAGCGTGAAAAGCAAAGTGGTAGAGTGGGCGAGGTACAGCAAGAGCTCCGGGACCTCGGCAAGAAGGTCGAGTCCGTGGAGCATGACCTGAAGATGAAAGAGGCAAAGATTGCGAAGGCTCTCGTGAGTATGAGAGACGCCAAGGCCGAAGCCGAGATGGCACAACAGGAAATCCAGGAGGCCAAAAAGATAGCGGCGGGTAAGAAATTCTTTATGCAAAGAAAACATGTGGAGGAGGCATTTCTTTTACTTACCCGAATTCGGAGCTCTCCAGGGGCATTCACAGATTTACCGCGCAGCGTATCAGATGCCGCGGAGTTCTACTATGCCCAGGAGGGGAGCTCAACGGAGAAGTTGTTCTGGTCCCAGTATGCTGGGGCCGAACACCCAATGCCTCTGAGTGACCAACTGAAGCAGTTGGTCGAACTCCACAGGGCGGCCGAAGTGGCTATGAAAGATTTCATAGTCCGGATGTGGCCTGGTGAGCCCCTACCCACTAGCTACTTCAGCCTGATCAAGCGGATGGTGAATATCTGTTCGTGGCTTGAAGTGATCAAGCAATCTGTTTGCATTGAGGGTGCCCGCCGAGACTTTGCCCGCGCGAAGGTGCATTGGGGCAAGCTGGATGCGGAGAAGCTGGTGAAGGACGGCCCACCGGAGGGCAAGGCGCATCACCATCTCGAGATGTACTATGATGGCGTTAAGAAGGGCGCTCGTCTCGTGGCCAATGAATGTACCAAGGACAAGATATTTGACTAAATGTACCTCTGCCGCTGTTGTAATTTAAAGACGAAGTTACTTGTGCTATGTAGCACTGTTTGATTTAAAATATTACCTTTTGTGTGGCTGTTTATAGAATTCTGAAAGTAGGCCAGTCGGCGGCTTACGCCCCCACGTAACTAGTACTGGGTGTTCGTGGAAAACCCGGACACTCTTTATCCAAATGTTTGGTCCCTTAAGGAGGTGTCTGGCGCAGCGAACAAGGCAATCGGACTATGCGGCTTTATAACTTTCACTTAGCCATAGAAGTCTACAATTTTAAATTTCGGCGAAGCCCCTAGAATCTGGAAGGCCGAATTGGGGCACTATATACGCCTAGATCGGACGAAGCCAATTTATCGCCTAAAGCGGAAAAATCTTTAAGGATTTTAAGACCTCTCAAATAGCGACCAGCTCTCGCCACATCATGCCGGTCAGTTTTCGGCTTTCTCTACTGAGGTGCTCATCCGGAAGAACTGAGACACAATCGCGGTAGTTCTCCCTGTGCTACCTTGATGTCTACTACACAATCTTCTTCTTGTAGACGTTGTTGGGCCTGCAAGTGCACAGGTTTGTAGGATAGTAGCAAATTTCCCTCAAGTGGATGACCTAAGGTTTATCAATCCGTAGGAGGCGTAGGAGGAAGATGGTCTCTCTCAAACAACCCTGCAACCAAATAACAAAAAGTCTCTTGTGTCCCCAACACACCCAATACAATGGTAAATTGTATAGGTGCACTAGTTCGGCGAAGAGATGAAGATACAAGTGCAAAATAGATAGTAGATATAGGTTTTTGTAATATGAAATAATAAAAACAGCAAGGTAACAAGCGGTAAAAGTGAGCGTAAACGGTATTGCAATGATAGGAAACAAGGCCTAGGGTTCATACTTTCACTAGTGTAAGTTCTCTCATCAATAATAACATAGATAGAACATATGACAAGCCCTCAACATGCAACAAAGAGTCACTCCAAAGCCACTAATAGCGGAGAACAAACGTAGAGATTATGGTTGGGTACGAAACCATCACAAAGCTATTCATTCGGATCGATCTATAAAAGAGTTCGTACTAGAATAACACCTTAAGATACAAATCAACCAAAACCCAAATGTCACCTAGATACTCCATTTTCACCTCAAGTATCCGTGGGCATGATTATACGATATACATCACACAATCTCAGATTCATCCAACCAACATAAAAGTACTTCAAAAAGTGCCCTAAAGATTCCACCGGAGAGTCAAGAACGTGTGCCAACCCCTATGCATAGGTTCCCAAGTGTCACGAAACCCGCAAGTTGATCACCAAAACATACATCAAGTGGCACATGATATCCCATTGTCACCACATATAATCATGACAAGACATACATCAAGTGTTCTCATAAAGACTCAATCCAATAAGAAAACTTCAAAGGAGAAACTCAATTCATCACAAGAGAGTAGAGGGGGAGAAACATCATAAGATCCAACTACAATAGCAAAGCTCGGGATACATCAAGATCGTGCCATAGAGGAACACGAGAGAGAACACGAGAGAGAGAGATCAAACACATAGCAACTGGTACATACCCTCAGCCCCAAGGGTGAACTACTCCCTCCCCGTCATGGATAGCACCGGGATGATGAAGATGGCCTCCGGTGATGGGATCCCCCTCCGGCAGTGTGCCATAACAGGGTCCCGATTGGTTTTTGGTGGCTACAGAGGCTTGCGGCGGCGGAACTCCCGATCTATCTTCTGTTCTGGAAGTTTTAGGGTACGTAGGTATATATGGGTGCAGGGAGAACGTCGGTGGAGCTACGGGGGCCCCACGAGGCAGGGGGCGCGCCCAGGGGGGAGGGTGTGCCCCCCACCCTCGTGAGCACCTCCTGTATCTTCTGACGTGGGGTCCAAGTCCATCAGGTGGGTTTCCTTCCAAAAATAACTTCTCCAGTTGATTTCGTTCCGTTTTGACTCCGTCTGATATTCCTTTTCCTCGGAACACTGAAATAGGCATAAAACAGCAAATCTGGGCTGGGCCTCCGGTTAATAGGTTAGTCCCAAAAATAATATAAAAGTGGATAATAAAGCCCAATATTGCCTAAAACAGTAGATAAAGTAGCATGGAGCAATCAAAAATTATAGATACGTTGGAGACGTATCAAGCATCCCCAAGCTTAATTCCTGCTCGTCCTCGAGTAGGTAAATGATAAAAAAGAATTTTTGATGCGGAGTGATACTTTGGCATAATTTCAATGTAAATCTTCTTAATTGTGATATGAATATTCAGATCCGAAAGATTCAAGATAAAAGTTCATATTGACATAAAAATAATAATACTTCAAGCATACTAATCAAAGCAATATTGTCTTCTCAAAATAACATGGCCAAAGAAAGTTCATCCCTACAAAATCATATAGTTAGGCTATGCTTCATTTTCGTCACACCAAGATGTTCCCAACTTCTATACCCCCGATGACAAGCCAAGCAATTGTTTCATACTCAAATAATCTCAAACTTTTCAACCTTCACGCAATACATGAGCGCGAGCCATGGATATAGCACTATGGGTGGAATAGAATATTATGATGGGGATTGTGTGGAGAAGACAAAAAAGGAGAAAGTCTCATATTGACGAGGATAATCAACGGGCTATGGAGATGCCCATCAATTGATGTCAACATGAGGAGTAGGGATTGCCATGCAACGGATGCACTAGAGCTATGAATGCTCAACAAAAGAAAACTAGTGGGTGTGCATCCAACTTGCTTGCTCATGAAGACCTAGGGCATTTGAGGAAGCCCCTCGTAGGAATATACAAGCCAAGTTATATAATGAAAAATTCCCACTAGTATGAAAAGGACTACTTATGAGACTCACTACATGAGGAGCAAGGTGCTACTTTGAAGCACAATATATGAGACTCACTACATGAAGAACAAGGTGCTACTTTGAAGCACAAATATATGAGACTCACTACATGAAGAACAAGGTGCTACTTCGAAGCACAAGTGTGGTAAAAGGATAGTAACATTGCCCCTTCTCTCTTTTTCTCTCATTTTTTTATTTTTTTTGGGCATTTCTTTTTTTTATTTTGGCCTTTCTCTTTTTTTGGGCCTTTCTTTTTTTGCCATTCTTCTTTTTTTTGATTCGTCCAGAGTCTCATCCCGACTTGTGGGGGAATCATAGTCTCCATCATCCTTTTCCTCACTGGGGCAATGCTCTAATAATGATGATCATCACACTTTTATTACAACAACTTGATATTACAAATCGAAACTAGAACAAGATATGACTCTATATCAATGCCTCCGGCGGTGTACCGGGATGGTGCAATGAATCAAGAGTGACATGTATGAAAAATAATGCATGGTGGCTTTGCCACAAATACGATGTCAACTACAAGATCATGCAATGGCAATATGACAAAAGCAAAGTATGTCATGATGAACGGAATGGTGGAAAGTTGCATGGCAATATATCACGGAATGGCTATGGAAATGCCATGATAGGTAGGTATGGTGGCTGTTTTGAGGCAGATATAAGGAGGTTTATGTGTGATAGAGCGTATCGTATAATGGGGTTTGGATGCACCGACGAAGTTTGCGCCAACTCTCAAGGTGAGAAAGGGCAATGCACGGTACCGAAGAGGCTAGCAAAGGTGGAAGGGTGTAACGCCCCGGATTCGTTGCGCCAGGTGTCCGCCAGTTATTCGTTGTTGTTTCCATGTCATTTGCTTGCGTGTTGCATTTTGCCATGTCATCATCTGCATGTTTTTCAAAACTTGCATCCATTCGGGTCCTCCCGGTTCTCTCCGTTGTCCGTTCTGAGCACATACACACTCGCACGCGCCCGCGGCACCTCCGTAATATTATTTTTATAAGTGGAATAAAAATGTTCTCGGAATGGGTTGCAACTTGTCATGCGGTCTTATTATAGTGTAGATAGACCGCCTGCCAAGTTTTGTCGCATTCGGAGTCCATTTGATAGGCCAACCGTTAAACCAACAACCGCAATATAGCCGGTCTATACGTCGGACGTTTTCGGTCTCCGAAAACCCTGCCGGGCTGCTTTCCTCTTCTCTTCTCTCAGCCCAAGGACTCATCTACACAGCCCACCAACCCCTCACCTAAGCCCCCTCCGATCCGGACCATTGGATCGTGATCCGAGGGTCCGAAACGGAGCAAAAACCCCCAACCCTAACCCCCTCTTGCTATAAATAGCAGGCCCTCCTTGCCATTTTGTCACCCCTAAACTCCCTCCTCGAATCCCGCGCCCCCAATCATCAGCCGCCGCCTCCTCCCACCTTCTCCTCGTAATCCGGCGCCGGCCACCTCCTCCTCGCCACTTGGCACCGTCCCATAGGCCGCTCCGCCGCCAGCTGTCACGCGCAGCCAACCGCAGGGCGCCACGCGTCCTCCCGCGCTCCCACAGCCCCCAGCGCCGCCGCGGCCCGCTAGGCCCGCGGGAGGCCCGCTGTGGACCGATCTGGGCCCGGCTCCCGCTCGCCTGCGCCCGAGCGCCTCCCCTCGCAGCGCCCCGCTGCGTGGCCGTCCGCCCGCTCGCCGATGCGCGCCGCCTCGCAGGTGCGCCGCCCCGGCCACCGAACGGCCCGCGCCGCCGCCGGACTCCAGGTCCCGCCGCCCTCTCTCTTCTTTCCTTTTCCCTCTCTCTCCCTCACGGTCTCTCTCTCTCTCGCAGGTCCTCGCCGCCCCATGAAGCTTCGCCGTCCGGCCTCGCCGTCGCCGGGAACGAGCTCCCCGGAGCCAAATCCGCTCGTTCCCGACCGGATCCGCACCCCCAGCTCCCTCCCGCGCCTCGCCGGACCTCCTCCCCTCACCGGAGTGGCCCTCGTCGCCGTTGCCCAGTCGAGCCGCGTCGCCCGCTCGTGCCTCGCGTGCCGTCGCCCCGTGGGCCCCATAGCCCAGCCAGCTCCCCGCGGCCCATCTCCCCCGGCCTGCCTTCCCCTCCATCCTGGGCCGAAGCCCAATGGGTGAGAAACCCTCTTTTCCCCGCCCCGTGCGACTTTTAGCCATATAGCGCCCGTCTGTTTTTTTTCCAGAAAACGTCCAAGTCCCAGATTTTTGACATTATCATGGCATGTTCATCGCACCATAACTCTGCATCCGTAGCTCCATTTTGTGCGTGTAATATGTCAAATTGTTCTCCTCGACGAGTACTTCATTTCATTACATTGCATCATTTTCATTTGAGCTCATCTTGATGCCCGAAATGCCCTTGGAAGAGTGCTATGTGATGTTAATCTGCTGAAACTGTTATAACATGCTCATTTGTCATTTTTGCCATGTTTGATGTGTGCATCCTATGAGGTTGATGTCTACATGTGTTTTGATCTATGCCATGCCATCTTTCCAGAGGTGCTATCCATGTATTTTTGTGATTTGTGTGCTGAGTGCATCGATCTTGCTAAGTAGGGTACTTGCTGTTGCTGTTTTGCTAGGCTGATTCTGTTATTTCGTGATGCCATGTAAACTTGATGCTACAGAGAGATCCATGCTTATTTTGAGATACTTCAGTAAGGATGTTTTGAACATATGGTTATGCTATATCCATTAATGCCACTAGTTGCAATTATAGCCTGCTGTAACATGTTGTAATCTTGCTCCATAGTTGCTAAATGATGTTGCTGTCAGCCTGTTAACATTAAGTTCAGTTTTGGCCATGTGCTTTTCTAGTGATCCAAGCATCCTATGAACTTGATCTTTCCATGCTTAGCTTCATAAACATGCCTTCTTACTGTTGGGTGCCTTGCCATGCCATGTATTGCTCTGTGGTGAGTGGTTCAAGCTCACCAACATGCCTACTTATTATTGTTCCTTCCATGTATGAATCTGTCATATAACTTGCCATGTTTACATGGATGCCATCATTTCTTCTGTTCCTTTTTGGCTCATGGTCAGTAAGGGACTTTTGATCTATGCTATTAGTAGATTCATGCCAGGCCTTTGTTTGCCATGTTAAGTTCCTGTAACATGTTGTTTGATAGCTCTAAACATTGCAACCTGATGTTATTTCTGCTAAAGTCTGAAACTGTTATTATTTGCAATCTTTCCATGTCTTTTTGAGCATGTTCTAGTTGTTTCTGGAGATAGCTCAGTGTTCATGTTTTGTTATTCTTTACCTGTAGTTCATGCCCATGCCTTTTCTTCTTATGTTGAGGTGCTGTAGCATGTTGTTTTGATGCTTGCAAGATGCCTAGTTGCTGTTTTGGAATGCTTGTCCTTTAAACTTGTATAGAGTGTATGTGTTGAACCGTTGCTCCGTTTTGGGTGTGCTCTATATGAAACTTGCTTGATTTTGAATGTAGCATCATATTATCATTTTGCATCCTTGTCTTGAGGGGTTTGCTTGATGTTTGGGTGCATTTTGCATCAATGCCATGTTTAACTTGTTTTGCTCATATCTTCTAGGCCGTAGCTCCAAATCTAATGAACTTTATATGTAACTTGACTAGAATCTCGTGTAGATCATCTTGGTGCATCTTAACTTGCTGTTTAACAACTTGAACATAAGGTTTATTCAGTTCTGGACCAATTTCGAAATATGCATATGAGGACTTACCAGAATTGTTATATGTTGTTCCCGGCCTCATTTAAACTTGCCTTGATGTGTTGTTCTTGTTTGCATCATCTCTTGCCATGAGTAGCTTCATGTAGCCTTGTCATGCATCATGCTTGTTGTGCATCATGTCTTGTCTATGTGTGGTGTGTTTGCCATGTTGTGTGCTTCTTCTCGATAGTTCCTGTTTCGTTGCGATCGTGAGGATTCGTTCGTCTACGCTTGGATCGTCTTTGTGGCTTCATCTTCTTCATGGACTCGTTCTTCTTCCTAGCGGGATTTCAGGCAAGATGACCGCTACCCTGGATCTCACTACTATCATTGCTATGCTAGTTGCTTCGTTCTATCACTATGCTGCGTTACCTATCATTTGCTCTTCAAGCCTCCCAAATTGCCATGAACCTCTAACCTTTGACACCCTTCCTAGCAAACCATTGATTGGCTATGATACCGCTTTGCTCAGCCTCTCTTATAGCGTTGCTAGTTGCAGGTGAAGTTGAAGTTTGCTCCATGGTGGACAGGGTTATGTTGGGATATCACAATATCTCTTATATTATTAATGCATCTATATATTTGGTAAAGGGTGGAAGGCTCGGCCTTATGCCTGGTGTTTTGTTCCACTCTTGCCGCCCTAGTTTCCGTCATACCGGTGTTATGTTCCCGGATTTTGCGTTCCTTACGCGGTCGGGTGATTTATGGGACCTCCCTGACAGTTCGCTTTGAATAAAACTCCTCCAGCAAGGCCCAACCTTGGTTTTACCATTTGCCTCACCACCACCTACCTTTCCCTTGGGAGTAATTAACCCAAGGGTCATCTTTATTTTAGCCCCCCCGGGCCAGTGCTTGTCTAAGTGCTGGTCTGAACCGGACAGACTGCGGGGCCATCTCGGGGCAACTCGAGGGCTGGTTTTACTCGTAGGCTGTCCTATCCGGTGTTGCCCTGAGAACGAGATATATGCAGCTCCTATCGGGATTGTCGGCGCATCGGGCGGTCTTGCTGGTCTTGTTTTACCATTGTCGAAATGTCTTGTAAACCAGGATTCCGAGACTGATCGGGTCTTCCTGGGAGAAGGAATATCCTTCGTTGATTGTGAGAGCTTATCATGGGCTAAGTTGGGACACCCCTGCAGGGTTTAAACTTTCGAGAGCCGTGCCCGCGGTTATGTGGCAGATGGGAATTTGTTAATGTCTGGTTGTAGATAACTTGACACCAGATCCGAAATAAAACGCATCAACTGCGTGTGTAGCCGTGATGGTCTCTTCTCGGCGGAGTCCGGGAAGTGAACACGGTCTTTGGGTTATGTTTGACGTAAGTAGGAGTTCAGGATCACCTCTTGATCATTGCTAGATTCACGACCGTTCCTTTGCTTCTCTTCTCGCTCCTATTTGCGTATTTTAGCCACCATATATGCTTAGTCGCTGCTGCAACCTCACCACTTTACCCCTTCCTTTCCCATTAATCTTTGCTAGTCTTGATACCCATGGTAATGGGATTGCTGAGTCCTCGTGGCTCACAGATTTCTACAACAATAGTTGCAGGTACAGGTTATGCGATGATCATGACGCGAGAGCGATGCTTGCTTGCGTTGAGTTTTTCTTCTGCTTCTTCGATCAGGGGATAGGTTCCAGGTCGGCAGCCTGGGCTAGCAGGGTGGATGTCGTTTGAGTTTCTGTTTGTGTTTCATCCATAGTCGGATGTTGATCTTATGTATGATGTGATGTTGTATTCGTGTGGCATTGTATGCCTTATGTATGTATCCCCACTATTATGTAATGTTGATGTAATGATATCCACCTTGCAAAAGCGTCTTCAAGATGCGCTTCTATCCTTGGTGGGACCTTCGAGTTCCTTTAGGATAGGGCCACATCTTGGGCGTGACAAAGGGTGAGAGTGCGTATAATCCATGGACTCAACATTAGTCAAAAGAACTCATATACTTATTGCAAAAATTTTGAAGCCATCAAAAATTCAAGTACTACGCGCATGCTCCTAGGGGGATAGATTGGTAGGAAAATACCATCGCTCGTCCCCGACCGCCACTCATAAGGATGCACAAGCCAGGTACACTTCATGCTTCAAATTTGTTACACAACTTTACCCATGCGTGCATGCTACGGGACTTGCAAACTTCAACACAAGTATTTCTCAAATTCACAACTACTTAACTAGCACGACTTTGATATTATTACCTCCATATCTCAAAACAATTATTAAGCATTAAATTTATCTTAGTATTCAATTCACTCAAAAGAAAGTTTCACATATCTTGAACACTAAGTATATTAACATTAAGAAAATTACCATGCTATCAATGACTCTCAAAATAATCTAAGTGAAACACTAAGCATGAGAGATCAACTATTTCTTCAAAATAAATCCACCACCGTGCTCTAAAATATCTAAGTGAAGCACTAGAGCAAAAATTATCATGCTCAAAAGATATAAGTGAAGCATTATGAGCAAAACTATCAAGCTCAAAAGATATAAGTGAAGCACATAGAGTATTCTAGCAAATTCTAACTTGTGTAAGGCTCTCTCTCATTAAAGGATTTCAGATCTTGATACCTCATTCAAACAGCAAGCAAAGCTAAAGGAAACTACAATGCAAGGATAGCACAACTCATGTGAAGAAACAAAAGCTTAGGCTCAACCGATACTAACCGATAGTTGTTGAAGAAGAAAGGTGGGATGCCTACCGGGGCATCCCCAAGCTTAGATGCTTGAGACTTCTTGAAATATTATCTTGGGGTGCCTTGGGCATCCCCAAGCTTGAACTTTTGTGTCTCCTTAATCCCTCTCATATCATGGTTTCTCTTTTTATCAAAAGCTTCATTCACAACAAACTCAACAAGAACTCGTGAGATAGGTTAGTGTAAACCAATGCAAAACCTAATCATTTTCCACTGTAACAAATCACTTAAATAATTATTTAGCATTGCATACTAAATGCCTCTGCATATTTAATACTCCTATCTTCAAATAGAATCATTAAACAAGCAAACATATGCAAAAAATGCAACCATAACAGCAATCTGTCAAAACAGTACAGTCCGTAAAGAATGCAAGAGTCATCATACTTCCCTAACTCCAAAAATTATGAAATAAAATTCCCACTGTAATAAATTTATCAGAACTCAATATGAAAAAAGATTCAACGTTAGACCATGCTATGACTTTTCTAGGGAATTTTTGTAACAGCGGTAAACTTTCTGTTTTCAAACAGCAACATACAAACTAGCAAAATAAGCATGGCAAAGGCTATCCTTGAATTTTTTATTGAAACTAAAGAGGCAGAACACAATTATAACTAACAGCAAGCAAAAACTAACAAAAGAAATTGACGCTCCAAGCAAAACACATATCATGTGGCGAATAAAAATATAGTTCCAAGTAAAGTTACCGATGAACGAAGACGAAAGAGGGGATGCCTTCCGGGGCATCCCCAAGCTTAGTTGCTTGGTTGTCCTTGAATATTACCTTGGGGTGTCTTGGGCATCCCCAAGCTTAGTCTCTTTCCACTCCGTATTCCATTGTCCATCGAATCGTTACCCAAAACTTGAAAACTTCAACCACACAAAACTCAAAACAAAACTTGTAAGCTCCGTTAGTATAAGAAAATAAAGCCACCTCTTAGGTACTGTAATGAACTCATTATAAATTCATATTGGTGTAATATCTACTGTATTCTAACTTCTCTATGGTTCATACCCTCCGATACTACTCATAGATTCATCAAAATAGGCAAACAACACATAGAAAACAGAATATGTCAAAAACCGAACAGTCTTTAGTAATCTGTATAAAACCTATACTTCTGGAACCCCAAAAATTATGAAATAAATCGCTGGACCTGAGAAATTTGTCTATTAATCATCTGCAAAAATAATAAACCTAAAATCACTCTCCAGTAAAAAATGGCAGCTAATCTCGTGAGCACTAAAGTTTCTGTTTTTCACAGCAAGATCACATAAACTTCACCCAAGTCTTCCCAAAGGTTCTACTTGGCACTTTATTGAAACAAAAGCTATAAAACATGATTACTACAGTAGCATAATCATGTGGACACACAAAAACAGTAAGGATAAATATTGGGTTGTCTCACAACAAGCGCTTTTCTTTAATGCCTTTTAGCTAGGCATGATGATGACAATGATGCTCACAAAAAAGATAAGAATTGAAACATAACGGGAGCATCATGAAGCACATGACTAGCACATTTAAGTCTAACCCACTTCCTATGCATAGGGATTTTGTGAGCAAACAACTTATGGGAACAATAATCAACTAGCATAGGATGGCACAACAAGCATAGCTTCAAGAATTTAAGCATATAGAGAGGAATCTTGACATTATTGCAATTCCTACAAGCATATGTTCCTCCCTCATAATAATTTTTAGTAGCATCATGAATAAATTCAACAATATAACCAGCACCTAAAGCATTCTTTTCATGATCTACAAGCATAGAATTTTTAATACTCTCCACATAAGCAAACTTCTTCTTTATAGCATACGTATCATCACAATAATCATAATAAATAGGAGGCATGCTTTCATCATAGTAAATTTGCTCCTCAAAGCTTGGGGGACAAAAAATATCATCTTCATCAAACATAGCTTCCCCAAGCTTGTGGCTTTGCATGTCATTAGCATCATGGATATTCAAGGAATTCATACTAACAACATTGCAATCATGCTCATCATTCACATATTTAGTTCCAAACATTCTATAGATTTCTTCTTGTAGAACTTGAGCACAATTATCCTTTCCATCATACTCACGAAAGATATTAAAAAGGTGAAGCGTTTCAGACAAACTTAACTCCATTTTTTGTAATTCTCTTTTGTAAACTAGACTAGTGCTAAAACAAGAAACAAAAAGATTCGATTGCAAGATCTCAAGATATACCTTCACTTACCTAGCCTCCCCGACAACGGCGCCAGAAACTGCTTGATGCCTACTACACAACCTTCTTCTTGTAGACGTTGTAGGGCCTGCAAGTGCACAGGTTTGTAGGACAGTAGCAAATTTCTCTCAAGTGGATGACCTAAGGTTTATCAATCCGTAGGAGGCGTAGGAGGAAGATGGTCTCTCTCAAACAACCATGCAACCAAATAACAAAAAGTCTCTTGTGTCCCCAACACACCCAATACAATGGTAAATTGTGTAGGTGCACTAGTTCGGCGAAGAGATGAAGATACAAGTGCAAAATAGATAGTAGATATAGGTTTTTGTAATCTGAAATAATAAAAACAGCAAGGTAACAAGTGGTAAAAGTGAGCGTAAATGGTATTGCAATGATAGGAAACAAGTTCTAGGGTTCATACTTTCACTAGTGTAAGTTCTCTCAACAATAATAACATAGATAGAACATATGACAAGCCCTCAATATGCAGCAAAGAGTCACTCCAAAGCCAATAATAGCGGAGAACAAACATAGAGATTATGGTCGGGTACGAAACCACCACAAAGCTATTCTTTCGGATCGATCTATAAAAGAGTTCGTACTAGAATAACACCTTAAGATACAAATCAACCAAAACCTCATGATTATATGATATGCATCACACAATCTCAGATTCATCCAACCAACATAAAAGTACTTCAAAAAGAGCCCCAAAGTTTCTACCGGAGAGTCAAGAACGTGTGCCAACCCCTATGCATAGAGTTCCCAAGTGTCACGAAACCCGCAAGTTGATCACCAAAACATACATCAAGTGGCACATGATATCCCATTGTCACTACAGATGATCACGACAAGACATACATCAAGTGTTCTCATAAAGACTCAATCCGATAAGAAAACTTCAAAGGGGAAACTCAATTCATCACAAGAGAGTAGAGGGGGAGGAACATCATAAGATCCAACTACAATAGCAAAGCTTGGGATACATCAAGATCGTGCCATAGAGGAACACGAGAGAGAACACGAGAGAGAGAGGTCAAACACATAGCTACTGGTACATACCCTCAGCCCTGAGGGTGAACTACTCCCTCCTCGTCATGGATAGCGTCGGGATGATGAAGATGGCCTCCGGTGATGGGACCCCCCTCCGGCAGGGTGCCGGAACAGGGTCCCGATTGGTTTTTGGTGGCTACAGAGGCTTGCGGCAGCGGAACTCCCGATCTATCTTCTGTTCTGGAAGTTTTAGGGTACGTAGGTATATATGGGTGCAGGGAGAATGTCGGTGGAGGTACGAGGGCCCCACAATGCAGGGGGGCGCGCCCAGGGCAGAGGGCGCGCCCCCACCCTCGTGAGCACCTCCCGTATCTTCTGACGTGGGGTCCAAGTCCATCAGGTGGGTTTCCTTCCAAAAATAACTTCTCCAGTTGATGTCATTCCGTTTTGACTCCGTCTGATATTTTCCTCGAAACACTAAAATAGGCATAAAACAGCAAATCTGGGATTGGCCTCCGGTTAATAGGTTAGTCCCAAAAATAATATAAAAGTGGATAAAAAAGCCCAATATTGCCTAAAACAGTACATAAAGTAGCATGGAGCAATCAAAAATTATAGATACGTTGGAGACGTATCATACCTTAGCCGATATAACAGAACGTAAGGTACCAAAACAAGGGAGCCAGGCTAACCCAACTGTAGACCCAAGACATGATTCGGAGCTGATCCATATAGTGCTATAAGTTTTGGGTGCCACACTGTTGAAAGTGTTTGAACTTGTATTGCCGTATTATGGGGCGCCATATGAAGCCCATGGCAAACTGAACGTACCAAGGTGTACGGATGCAATATCAAATAAACATTTGTGAGAAAAATGCTCAAATAAGACTGATAAGCTGACGCTATGTGTGATCTCCCATTGATGAATAATACGTTTAAGCGTATGTTTACAATGAATGCATTAAGCGGAGATAAATAGGACTATTTGACATGTCCTATCCAGGGGCAGGTCGCGTACAGATAGATAAAACAGGTATAACGATCATAAATAGGTTCCACCTGGGTGTGTCCTTCTGTGCGCAATGCCTGTTGCCTGCTTGGTTTTCTCCCCTGTATAGGCCCGACAATCCGGCTCCTCTGGATAAGCTGCCCGAAGGCAGTGTCCTGAAAGAAAATAAAAAAAGGAAGGCTTTTTTTAATGAAAGTATGCTGCGGTGATACCGCACTGTTGACTGAGTCACTGCTGCGCCTCCGCCTGTGCCCATGGTATTTTGAGTGCGTAGTTGTGTACGCGTGGCACGAATGCTGCTTTGATGGGGTTTGGGCGGAGGCCGGGCTGCTAGTCGCGCTCTTGGCGTGCTTGGTTATCCTGTCGCGGGGTGTTCCGGACTCGCTTGACGGTGCTTGAGGTTGTCGTCGCCGAATTGGTGGTTTGTCGGAGGAGGCCGCACTGTACTTCTACTGCGAGGGCTGTAGTATGCTCTTTTGTGCAGAGAGAGCGGTCCATGTTTCCGTTGACTGTTATGACCCTGCGCAGGCCTGGCATCTTGAGCTTGAGGTATGCATAATGTGGTACCGCATGGAATCTAGCGAATGCGGTTCGTCCGAGCAGTGCGTGGTAACCACTACGGAAAGGGACAATGTCGAAGATTAACTCTTTGCTTCGGAAGTTGTCCGGAGATCCGAAGACCACTTCCAATGTTATGGAGCCCGTACAACAGGCCTCTACTCCAGGAACTACACCTTTAAAGGTGGTTTTGGTGGGCTTGATCCTTGAGGGGTCGATGCCCATTTTGCGCACTGTGGCCTGATAAAGCAGGTTCAGGCTGCTGCCGCCATCCATAAGGACTCGCGTGAGGTGAAATCCGTCGATGATTGGGTCTAAGACCAATGCGGCTGAGATGCCATGACGGATGCTAGTAGGATGATCCCTACGATCAAAGGTGATCCGACAAGCTGACCATGGGTTGAACTTGGGGGCGACTGGCTCCATCGCGTAGACGTCCCGTAGCGCCCGCTTCCGTTCCCGCTTGGGGATGTGAGTGGCGTAGATCATGTTGACCATTTACACCTGGGGGGGAAATTTCTTCTGCCCCCCCCCCCCCCCCGTGTTCGGACGCCGGGGCTCCTCGTCATCGTTGTTGTGCAGCCCCTTGTCCTTGTTTTCGGCGTTTATTTTTTTGGCCTGTTTGAATACCCAGAAGTCTCTATTGGTGTGGTTGACTGGCTTGTCCGGGGTGCCATGAATTTGGCACGAGCGCTCCATTATACGGTCCATACTGGACGGTCCCTGATTGTTTCTTTTGAACGGCTTCTTCCGCTGACCGGACTTGGATCCGCTGTATCCGGCGTTTACTGCCGTGTCTTCATGTTGTCGCTGTTGTTCCATCCCTTATGTCTGTTGCGTCATGGCTTGCCGTTATTGTTGCGGACATCCGAAGTGCCGGAATGTGGTGTGGTGCCGCTGTGAGCCAACCAGCTGTCCTTGCCTGCACAAAAGCGGGTCATTAGTTTTGTGAGAGCTGCCATGGACTTGGGTTTTTCCTGGCCAAGGTGTCGATCAAGCCACTCGTCACGGATATTATGCTTAAAAGCCGCCAGGGCTTCGGCGTCCGGACAGTCGACTATTTGGTTATTTTTAGTTAGGAACCGAGTCCAGAATTTCCTGGCTGACTGAGGGAGTCCCGGATTAGGGGGTGTCCGGATAGCCGAACTATCACCATTGGCCGGACTCCTAGACTATGAAGATACAAGATTGAAGACTCTGTCCCGTGTCCGGATGGGACTTTCCTTGGCGTGGAAGGTAAGCTTGGCGATACGGATATGTAGATCTCCTACCATAGTAACCGACTCTGTGTAACCCTAGCCCTCTCCAGTGTCTATATAAACCGGAGGGTTTTAGTCCGTAGGACGAACAACAATCATACCATAGGCTAGCTTCTAAGGTTTAGCCTCTCTGATCTCGTGGTAGATCTACTCTTGTACTACCCATATCATCAATATTCATCAAGCAGGAGTAGGGTTTTACCTCCATTGAGAGGGCCCGAACCTGGGTAAAAACATCGTGTCCCTTGTCTCCTGTAACCATCCGCCTAGACGGACAGTTCGAGACCCCCTACCCGAGATCCGCCGGTTTTGACATCGACATTGGTGCTTTCATTGAGAGTTCCTCTGTGCCGTCGCCATCAGGAAGGATGCCTCGTCCCATCTTTAAAGATGGCACCGTTGCTAAAGGAGCTTTGGCCATCGGCCAAACTCTCCGGCTAGGCGGTTTTCTTATGACCGCCTGTTCGGCCGCCGCGCTGACGATGAATTCTCGGGTCATCAAAAGCAATCTTCACGTCAACTCGAAACTCGCCGAGCAGTTAGATCCGATGGAGCTCTCTTCCTTAAACGAGATCTTGGATCGCATCACCGCCCTAGGAGTCGCTACAGACTACGATCAGATTGGGCCTAAAAACGATCTAAGAGAGAGCAACTCTCCCCAGGCTACCCACCATGTCGCTGTGGTGGAGGAATGGTACGGCGACCCTTCTTCTATATTAAGGACTAGCTATGTCCGGATTCCCGACCCCTCCATGCCGGATTCCCGCGGAGGGACGGACGTCGATCAAGTCCTGAACCTAAAGTCAGGTAGTGGGCTAGATTCATTGGACAATATCCAAAAACCCAAGCTTCCAAGTTCGGAAACTTTTCGGCCCTCGAGTCTTAGATTGGACGGGGTTCCGAATTTAATTCCACCCGCCCACCCAAACATAAGCGATCTATCCCGAATCCGGCAAGAGCCCGTTGAAACAGTACACCATTACTGGGCCAGATTCCTCCTGGTTAGGGACAGGAGAAAGGACTGCCGCGAGGAAGATGCAATTTCACTTTTCTGCAATAATTGCACGGACAAGGGAATCCTAAACGCCATAAGTCATCGTGAAATTACACGCTTTGCCGACTTGGCATCCATAGTACGATAGTACTGTGCGATGGAGAGCGCCTGGAAAACCAAAACCAAATTTTGGGATAATCTGGCCCCGAATACAACCCTAGTCCGAAATAAAAGGGTGCGTCATCGCCAGGCACCTGGGTTAAATACCAAAAAGCAAAAAAAAACCTAAAGAGCACGGAACCGTACTGGAGGGATGGCTCAATAGACCCTGCAAAATTCATAGTACAGAGGGTGCCACTCCAACTCATAGCCTTCGAGCATGTTGGATACTACGGAAGGTGGCCAAAAGTGGCGAAGAGCTTCTAGCTCCAAAGAACCAGCCCAGCAACACCAGTACGGTATTAACAGGGACGATGTGCTACTCGATAAGAGATCCAAGTCCACCTCTTTTAAGCCAGTGGACGAAATAGTCAAATTCCAAGTCCATCCAACGGACCCTACAAAGACGGCCTCCATTGGGGCACAGTTAAACCCTGATGTAGACGCCGCACTATGAGAATTCCTACGCGAAAATTGGGACATCTTTGCCTGGCACCCCTCAGACATGTCAGGAATCCCACGCCGGCTGGCCGAGCACAGCCTAAAGATCCTAAAAGGATTCAAGCCAGTCAAACAAACTCTTCGGTGTTTCTCCGAACCTAAGAGACAGGCCATGGGAGAGGAGCTAGCCAAACTATTGGAGGCCGGATTCATCAGAGATATAAAACATCTGGAATCGCTAGCAAACCTGGTAATGGTACCAAAGAAGGACAAATCCTGGCGCCTGTGTGTCGATTTCAAGGACCTTAACAAGGCTTGCCCAAAGGATCCCTTCCCCTTCCCCGCATCGATCAAATTATCGACGCTACCACAGGGCATGATTCATTGTGCTTCCTCGACGCATACTACCGCTACCACCAAATTAAGATGGCAGAGCCAGACCAAGCCGCAACGACATTCATCACTCCATACGGCCCATTCTGCTTCAACACATTGCCCTTCGGGCTCAAAAACGCCGGCGCAACATATCAGCGGATGACTCAGACATGTCTGGCAAACCAGATCGGCAAAACAGTGGAGGCATACATAGATGATGTGGTCGTAAAATCCAAGCATGTTGAAACTCTAGTAGACAACTTGAGGCTCACATTCGACAATCTCCTAACACACGACATTAAGCTGAATCCGGAAAAATGCTTCTTCGGTGTACCAGCCGGAAAGCTCTTGGGCTTCATTGTATCCAGTAGAGGAATTGAAGCAAACCCAGCCAAGATCCGAGCTCTGTCACAATTGGATATCCCAAAAGACCTCAAACAAATACAAAAATTGACTAGATGCGTGGCGGCCCTAAGCCGCTTTATCTCCCGTTTGGGAGAAAAGGCATTACATCTTTATCGCCTCCTCCGGCGCACCGAACACTTCGAGTGGACGGATGCCGCCACGGTCGGACTCAAAGAAATAAAATCCATATTGGCAACAAATCCAGTCCTGGCCATGCCCAACATGGGCGAACCAATGTTATTATATATCGCGGCAACACATCAAGTTGTAAGCGCGGTGCTCGTCGTCGAACGAGAAACGGATGGACACAAGTTCCCCCTTAAAAAATGAGTTTACTACGTGTCCACTGTCCTAACTCCATGCAAGTCCTAGTATCCACATTATCCAAAGATAGAGTACACGGAGTTCATGGCATCCCGCAAGCTGCGACACTACTTTCAAGAGTGTTCGATAACAGTAGCCTCCGAAGTACCTCTTAATGACATTATAAACAACCGCGACGCAAAGGGCCGGATTGCCAAAATGGGCCATCAAGCTCCTCCCATTCGACATAACCTGTAAACCACGGCGAGCTATCAAGTCGCAAGTTTTGGCCGACTTCGTCGCCGAATGGACTGAAGCCGAACTCCCTAAAGAGCACGGCGCATATTCCAATTGGATCATGCACTTCGACAGCTCCAAAATGTTGGCTGACCTGGGGGCTGGCGTCGTCCTGACGTCCCCAACCAGAGACACAGTTCAATACGTACTCCAGATAATGTACACGGACTCCAACAACTCAGCCGAATACGAGGCCCTTCTACATGGTCTCCGGATGGCAGTCTCCATGGGTATTCAGCGCCTAGAGGTCCGCGGGGATTCAAACCTCACGATATCCCAAATAAATGGAGACTTTGATGCCAAGGATCCGAAAATGGCAGCTTATCGCAACGCCGTCATAAAAATGTCAGCTCGGTTTGAGAGGCTCGAATTTCACCATATAGCCCGGGAGAACAACCAGGCAGCAGACGTGTTGGCACGCATTGGCGCAAAGCGCGATGCCGTCCCTCCCAACATTTTCCTCGAAAGGCTTTTCAAACCATCCGTATTATGGGAGGGAGAGTCCGAAAATAACATCCCGGACCCAACCACACTACCCCACACCGAATATTCTGACATAGTTGGTGGTTCTGCCAACGAAATAACACCGTCAGCCCACACAATAATGGCAGTCATTGCCCCATGGACAGAACCATTCCTAGCCTACCTAACTAGGCAGGAACTCCCCGAGGACCAAAACGAGGCCCGCTACATAGTGTGGCCATCTAAAGCCTATAAGGTTCATGAGGGAGAGCTTTATAAGAAAATCACAACCGGAGTCCTTCAAAGGTGTATCTCCGAAGAGGAAGGGCGGAATCTCCTGGCTGAAATGCATGCTGGACTTGGCAGGCACCACGCCGCAGCCCGGGCCCTTGTAGGCAAGGCCTTCCGTACAGGATTTTATTGGCCGACGGCCCGGGCAGATGCTCAGGACTTGGTCCAACGATGCGTCAGATGCCAGCTCTTTGCTAATCAAAGCCACATGCCACCTACCGCCCTCAAAACTATACCCATCACCTGGCCGTTCGCGGTCTGGGGGCTTGATATGGTTGGACCCCTTAAAGGAGGAACCCACAAGCAAAAATACCTATTGGTCATGGTGGATAAATTCACCAAATGGATAGAGGCAAAGCCTGTTAAGACGGCCGAATCCGGACCGGTGATAGACTTCATATAAGGTGTAGTACACTGTTACGGCTTCCCCCATAGAATCATCACTGATAATGGCACGAACTTCACGGCCGACGAGGTCAAACTTTGGTGCAAAAACATGGGCATCAAGCTCGACTACGCTTCAGTCTATCACCCTCAAACTAACGGTCAGGTCGAGCGAGCAAATTGTCTAATCATGAGCGGCATTAAACCCAGACTAGTGCGGTCCCTTAAGGAATATAACACGCACTGTGTAGAGGAGCTCGACTCCGTACTCTGGGGGCTGTGGACCACGCCGAATCGCACTACCGGATTCACACCATTTTTTATGGTATACGACGCAGAGGCAGTTTTGCCATGCGACATAATTCATGACTCACCTCGCGTGTGCATGTATGAAGAAAGAGAAGCCGAGCTGGATTGGCAGGACAGTTTGGACGCCTTAGAGGAGGAGCACGATGTGGCAAAAGCTCGTTCCGCATTCTATCAACAACAGGCTCGAAGATATCAAAGTAGAGAAGTATGGGCCAAAACTTACAATGTTGGTGAACTAGTTCTACGCCTGCCGGACAAGAAAAAGGACAAACTCAAGCCCAAATGGGAAGGTCCCTTCATCATCGACCAAGTCCTGACCGGCAGAGCGTACCGTCTATGAAACGCATCGGATAACCGACTCGAGCCGAACCCATGGAACGCAGCCCGTCTCCGAAGATTCTACGCCTAGTGCCGGACTCTGAGTTCGTCTCTTTCCTCCGTCTATATTTTATACTTTAACTGTCTTTTATTTCTCTCCTTCTCCCTCCTTTTTTTTCTGAAGCCGTTGAAGGCTCGTTTGCACACCGTTCACACACACTTGACGCGTTATCCACGCTCAGTATACCTGGGGGCTTCTTTAACAGAAGCTTATTTATACGGCCTTTATGCCCAACACATGTGCCACACTTCCGCATGTACCTTTTATTCACCATTATATGCATCGATATGACTTAAGTTTTGGCCAAGCTGGGTTGCCTGGCTCCTGTGCTTACCCCTATGTTCCCGATTGTTCGGCTAGGTGGTAAAGGGAGCACCTCTGCGATTGTTACCACCGGGTCAACTGGACGCATACCTCAGACTGGGTGAAGCCGAAAGCTAGCGTTATTAAGGGAATATTCGGTCGGTGAACTAAAAGACGAATTCTTACTTATTCATTTATCTGCCCCCAGATGTTTTTCTGCTTTTTTCGTAGTCCGGACATGCACTTTAGGGCATGCCTCCCAGGGAAAGGAACCCCTAACGGAACTATTCTCCCTGGAAGATGTTTCTTACTAACCATGTAATATAACATAACTAGTAGGGCACTTGTCTGATAAAGCACTCATGACCCCTACACCTGGTCTCCACGCATGCCCCGGTTCTTACATAACCGCGAGGGTATTCGGACACACTCCGGACTGTCGGGTCCCGAGGTTGAAGCGAAAAGGTCCGCTACGACAGGCGATCTACAATCCGGCTAGAAGGCATTTTACATGTCATTTTAAATTACATAGTCAAATTGACTGATTGTATTCCTCTTCAATACCATCTAATTGGCTGTCTAGTTTACAGTCCCGCTGGGAATACTTTGCGGCCAACTCTACTTGGCCGTACACTAAGCTCACAGGGATCTCCTTCCCATCGGGCCCCACAGGTCCGACCTCGGCCATGTGGTTTGGGTCAGCCTTCGTGTACCGCATCTTCACCATGGCCCAGGCCTCCTTGGCGCCTTGACGGCAGGCCGATATCTTCCATAGCCGGAAGCGCCGCCGTGCTCCCTAAAGCTTCTCTACAAGCTCTCCAAGGCCTTCGGGTAGGGAGATGGATGGCCACAGGGCCTGGGCGACGCCTCTCATCACCTGCCGAACTCGTTCGTGCAGTTGCAGAAGCTCGGGAAGTAGGTCACCCGTTGAACCGGGCATTTCCTCTACAGGATGACCTGTGAGCATACCTACAGACATATTTTTGTTAATCGACTTCCTCACTGTACTCTTCTTTTCATAAGTTCGCTCAAGCACTTACTATAAATGCCGCGACGAAGCCGCCGATTCTCCTTGATGGAGTCAGACAGCTGGGCACGAACATCTTTTAGTTCATCGCCCAGCTGGGTGTTGGCATCTTGGAGGTTATTTTTCTCTTGCCGCACCCTTGTAAGCACATTCTCGCCGGCTTTTAACCTGCGCAGGAGCTGTTGCTTGTCCGGATCTACCCCGGCGCCATCGGCAATGTTATTGTCAGACTTATACACATGCCGCACTTCGCAAACTACTTCTCTTTTAAAGCATATATTACTAGAGGGGGTCTCTGTGGCTTCCCCTGTCGCGGCTAGTGCGGCCTCAAGTTGGGCCATGCACTCTTGAAGCTCCTGGGATAGTTGGGTATTCTTTTCTGTAAGATCCTGCATAACAAATGATCCTTAAATCAGTTATTCTAACTATTTTAAGTCTCGGGGGCTACTGGCATATATAACTGTCAAAATCCCTCACCCGTATGTCTTTCACATACTGCTCCGTGGCTCTGGCTAGACCATCTTGAGCGGCACGGAGGTGCGCATCTCCCAAATTAAAGGCATTCAATGCCTCTTGGGAGAAACATGCGTCACGAAGAATTGTCCGGCGGCGCCTGTGTTTCATGGCACTCTCCACCTCAGATCTGGTGGCGGACAATCTGTCGGCATCCTCCGTTGGAGGAGCATTCGACGCGCGCCTTGTGTTCGCCTCCCCTTCCAGACCTCGCGTCGGAGCCTGGCTGGCGGAGGCTCGATTGTCAACCTCTCCGGACATAGTCTGGCGAGTGCTCTTTCTCCTGAAAAGATCACGAACATTAGTATGCCTTCCAGGAATCTTTCCTTGAAACACGGTGGCGCGCCATACCGTTGCAGCGACGTCTCGATCCGCACCGCACTTCTTTTCTGCCTGTTGGGCCGAGCTACCCCTTGTTGGCCAGCCGCCGCGGGCTCGGCTTCCCACCTCAAAGGTACCTCCTACGGAACACCATTGGTATGCGGTGATCAGAAATAAGCACAGATGGGTCATGGTATCAGGACTTCGGTCACAGTTACCTGGGAAGCTGGAAATATTCCGAGGTAGTCGGCCATAATGGCGACCAAAGCATTGTCGATGCTAAGTTGGTGGAACACCCCATCGATCAGCTCCACCTTTATGTACGGATCCTCTTCGGAGGCCGGATCGAGGGACCATTCCGGATCCTCGGGTTGTGGAGGCGGGCTGTGTATATCCTCTACAGCCCGGCGCAGTTCCTGCGTCAAAATCACAAAATGAGATATTAACCATGGGAATGGTGATCGGATTGGCAAAAAGAAATGTCCGCTTACCCAGCTTCGAGGATTATTCATAGAAAATCCATTAAGTGGACTAACATGGAGAAAATCCTCCTTTTCCCCTTTGTACAGGCCAGACAAGATCTTCACCAGATCGGCGACCGATCCCGGCCCCCTACGGCCATGGCGGGTGGCATCATCCTCCCAGTTGAAATCCCACATGGGGTGGCCCCTATACTGGAGCGGCTGCATCCCCCGCATAATGCATGTGGCCATGACTCCGATCATAGTCAGGCCAGAATGAGCTAATAACCTTAGTCGGCTCATCAGGTAGAGGACATCCCTGTCATTTTCCCTCTGGGGGCTCCGCGGGCGCCAGCTTAGGCGTTTCTTCAAAGGAGCATTACTGAACTCCGGGAGGTTGATCCGAACACGATCTGGCAGTGGGACGTCTTCCATGTAAAACCATTCCGGAGGCCAGTCTTCGGACGCCTTCTTCGGGGTTCTGGATAGATATCCAGTCCTGGCGATGCGCGATAGTTCGGCTCCGCCCACTTGATGTATTGACCCCTCATGAGAACGGGGTACAAGGCAAAACAATCTCTTCCACATTGTGAAATGAGCCTCAATGCCCAAAAACAGCTCGCAAAGGGCCACGAAGCCTGAAATATGCAGAATGGAGGCAGGCGTAAGGTTGTGCAACTGGAGGTCGTAGAACTCCAGGAGCCCCAGGAGAAACGGATGAATTGGAAATCCGAGCCCTCTTATAAGATAAGAGATGAAGCATACCCGCTCTGCTTTGGAGGGATCAGGGACGTTCTCCGCTTGCTTTCCGCCCTTATAGGTGGCGAGTCCGGCTCAAACCGGAACCATGAAGGCTGGGGGAAGAAATCCCTTGGTTTGGAGCGTCGCTAGCTCGCTGTGCAGGACTGAGCATCTCTCCCAATCTCTAGGCTGAGGGCAGGGAGCGCGAGAGGACGAGCCGCGTCGACTGTCCATGATGGAATGGATTTTTGTCAGAGGCGCTCCGATGAATGCTCGCGGAGGGAGGATGGTGTGATTCGGATCTAGATCCCCGTCTCTTTTATAGGCGGCTCATTTGCGCAGCTAGGGGGTAAATGTAAAGATACCCTGGCTTTTCACATTTGTTCGACACGTGGAAGATGGCCATTATTGGGCGTGGAAGCCAAGGAGCGCAGCATTTATAAGAAGCCGGACACTATTAGAGAAGTATATGGAATTGGGAGAAGAACCCGCCTCGCAATGGCAAAGACAATCTACGCGCCGGACTCATCGTCATTGAAGCCTGGTTCGGGGGCTACTGAGGGAGTCCCGGACTAGGGGGTGTCCGGATAGCCGAACTATCACAGTTGGCCGGACTCCTAGACTATGAAGATACAAGATTGAAGACTCCGTCCTGTGTCCGGATGGGACTTTCCTTGGCATGGAAGGCAAGCTTGGCGATACGGATATGTAGATCTCCTACCATTGTAACCGACTCTGTGTAACCCTAGCCCTCTCCGGTGTCTATATAAACCGGAGGGTTTTAGTCCGTAGGACGAACAACAATCATACCATAGGCTAGCTTCTAGGTTTTAGCCTCTCTGATCTCGTGGTAGATCTACTCTTGTACTACCCATATCATCAATATTAATCAAGCAGGAGTAGGGTTTTACCTCCATCGAGAGGGCCCGAACCTGGGTAAAAACATTGTGTCCCTTGTCTCCTGTAACCATCCGCCTAGACGCACAGTTCGGGACCCCCTACCCAAGATCCACCGGTTTTGACACCGACACTGACTCTCCGGGCTGTTGAGTAATGTTCCCTAGGTCATCAGCGTCCGGTGGTCGCACATATGTGCCCTGGAAGTTGTCGAGGAATGCGTCTTCCAGGTTTTCCCAACTGCCAATGGAATTTGCAGGCAGGCTGTTTAGCCAGTGCCGGGCTGGTCCTTTGAGCTTAAGGGGAAGATACTTGATAGCGTGTAGATCGTCTCCACGGGCCATGTGAATGTGGAGAAGGAAATCTTCCATCCATACTGCGGGGTCTGTTGTGCCATCGTATGATTCGATGTTTACGGGTTTGAACCCTTCTGGGAATTCATGATCCATCACTTCGTTAGTGAAGCAGAGTGGGTGTGCGGCGCCTCTGTGCCGAGCTATGTGGCTACGCAGTTCAAATTGGTCTGGGTTGCTGTGTTCGGCCCGGCCGGACTTGCTGATGATGTATTCGGTGTGATGGTCATCTTCGAGCGCTGGGGCGCGTCCCCGCGATCCGTAGATCGATCTTGCCTGTCCTGCTTTGTTTTTGAGAATATCTTGCAGGTCTTGCCTATTGCCCCGGGCCATAGTGTATTAGCGTGGGGGTGCGGGCTGGTACTCGGACTGATATTCCGTTTTATCCTGGCCATGGGGTGGCCGGTCAGCCATTTGGCGCTCGAGTCCGTATTCCTCGGCTGCCACGATTTCAGTCCATCTATATTTGAGCAGGTCTTGATCAGCCTGGAGTTGCTGTTGCTTCTTCTTTAGGCTCCTCGCAGTGGCAATAAGCCGACGCTTGAAGCGCTCCTGCTCCACGGGATCCTCAGGCACGCCGAACTCGTCGTCGCCGAGGCTAATCTTGTCTTCGGAGGGGGGCATATAGTTGTCCTCCTATGGGTATCCGTCAGTCGCTAGTTCGTCTGGGCTGACCTGCTCATCATCCTCTTCGGCCTGCTCGAAGGCGGTCTGGTCAGGGTTGTATTCCTCTTCGGCACCATCCGGATTGCTTTCCTCTTCGGGGCCGGTATTGCTGTGGCGGGGCTTGGAGCGGCGTCAACGACGCCCATGCTTTGCTTTTCTCCCCGAGGGGTTATCCTCCGTTGCCTCGTCGCAATTGGTTTCCTTCGGAGTGTCCACCATGTATATATTGTATGAAGAGGTGGCCGTCCACCGCCTTGTGAGTGGTGGCTCCTGTAATTCTCCTGCATCGTCGTCCATACCGTCGATGTCTTCGGAGTCGAAGTCAAGCACGTCGGTTAAATCATCGACCGTGGCAATGAAGTGGGTGCTGGGTGGGCAGCGAATTCCTTCGTCGCCTACTTCCCATTCAAGCGAGACATAGTTCGGCCCAGAGCATCCTGACAAAGAGAGAGACTTTAATGAGTTTAGCATGTCGCCAAAGGGCGAGTGCTGGAAGATGTCCGCAGCGGTAAACTCCATTACCGGAGCCCAACCTAGCTCTGTTGGCTCGAGGGTGTGCGGACGGGAACCAACAACCGGATACGAGTCCGGGGGCCCGGGGTTACAGGTTTCCACAGAGGCGGGACCTGTGTTTGGCTCCACCGCCGATGAGTGTGCGGCCTACGGGGCGGGCTCCACACCTCCGTCCTCAGGCAATGCAACCTACTCCGGATTTAGATCTGGGGATATTGCAGGGGTGATATCCTGAGCATTGTCCGACAGTAGGTCTAAGCCACGCCCATCGTAACTGTTCGGTGCTCCTGGCGCAGGCCCAAATCCGTCGAAGATCAAGTCTACATGAATATCCACTGTGTAGTTCATGTTTTCAAACCTGCTCCAGATGGCCAAGCGAATTGGCCCGCAGTGCACAGCCACCAAACACGAAGATCTGTCCGGGGAGAAAAATCTCCCCCTGGACCGTGTTGTTGACGATTGAAGGCGCCATCAAGCCCTGCAGCGACGACACAGAGGAACTCTCAATGAAAGCACCAATGTCGGTGTCAAAACCGTCGGATCTCGGGTAGGGGGTCCTGATCTATGCGTCTTAGGCTGATGGTAACAGGAAGCACGGTACACAATGTTTACCTAGGTTCGGGCCCTCTCGATGGAGGTAAAACCCTACTTCCTGCTTGATTAATATTGACAATATGAGTAGTACAAGATTGGATCTACCACGAGATTGTAGAGGCTAAACCCTAAGAGCTATCCTATGATTGTATGATTGTAATCGTGATCGGCCTTCTAAGGACCAACCTGGTTTATATAGACACCGGAGAGGGCACGTGTCGGTGTCAAAACCGGTGGATCTCGGGTAGGGGGTCCCGAACTGTGCGTCTAGGCAGATGGTAACAGGAGACAAGGGACACGATGTTTTTACCCAGGTTCGGGCTCTCTCGGTGGAGGTAAGACCCTACTCCCGCTTGATTAACATTGATGATATGGGTAGTACAAGAGTAGATCTACCACGAGATCAAGGAGGCTAAACCCTAGAAGCTAGCCTATGGTATGATTGTTGTTTGTCCTACGGACTAAAACCCTCCGGTTTATATAGACACCGGAGAGGGCTAGGGTTACACAGAGTCGGTTACAATGGTAGGAGATCTTCATATCCGTATCGCCAAGCTTGCCTTCCACGCCAAGGAAAGTCCCATCCGGACACGGGACGGAGACTTCAATCTTGTATCTTCATAGTCTTGGAGTCCGGCCGACGGAGATAGTTCGGCTATCCGGACACCCCCTAGTCCAGGACTCCCGCAGTAGCCCCTGAACCAGGCTTCAATGACGACGAGTCCGGCGCGCATATTGTTTTTGGCATTGCAAGGCGGGTTCCTCCTCCGAATAATTCATAGAAGATTTTGAACACCAGGATAGTGTCCGGCTCTGCAAAATAAGTTCCACATACCACCGTAGAGAGAATAACATTTACACAAGTTCAATCTGCTGACGTATTTCATGGCATGACGTCACGCCGCGGCCAAGCCTTTATTCAGGGCGTGGGTAACCCAACCGCGCCATTGATTGCGGCGCTTGGGAGATAAGCGAGTTTTACCAGGCTGGTGGGGACGCACAGTTTTCGTCTGTCCATATAATGGGATAAGGATCCACCTTTTTACGTACGCCTTCCTCCTCTGCTTATCCATCTCCGTGCACTCGAGCTCCAGCGCCCAAGTCTGCACATCTCGCCTCGACCTTCTCCAACCATGTCCGGAGCGGGAGGCAAGTGGATGGCCTCCTCCATCATGGAGGGGCACATCAAAAGGCTGCGCAAGGCCGGATACTTGTCCAGTGACATTGCGCATCGGCTCCCCGATGAGGGGCAGCTCATCCCCACCCCCAGGCCCCATGAGAGGGTGGTGTTCCTTCCCCATTTCCTTCGCGGACTGGGCTTCCCACTCCACCCATTTGTGCGGTGGCTCATGTTCTACTATGGCCTGGATTTCCATGATCTGGCCCCGAATTTCATCCTCAACATCTCAGCGTTCATCGTCGTGTGCGAGGCCTTCCTCTGCATCCAGCCCCACTTCGGCTTATGGCTGAAGACTTTTAATGTCAAGCCGAAGGTAGTGGGCGGGCGCCAAGCGGAGTGCAGAGGCTCCATGGTGGGCAAGATGCCCAACGTTACGTGGCTCGAGGGCGCCTTCGTGGAAACCATCAAAGGGTGGTAATTGGGGTGGTTCTACATCACCGAGCCGTGTGACCCTGAATGGGCAGCGGCCCCCGAATTTAGATCTGGCATCCCCACACGGCTCACCTCCTGGAAAGTAAACGGCCTAACATGGGGTGATTCGGAGGAGCTGATCGGACTCCAGTCCTGTGTCCAAACCCTGGTGAACAAGAAGCTCAAGCTTGTCAATGTAGTCCAGGTCATGCTCATCCGCCGAATCCTCCCATGCCAACAACGGGCTTTCAACTTGTGGGAGTTTGATCCGGCACAGCACAACATCCGACGTACGAAGATGCATGGAGGGTGCTATTCAAGGGCGCCGAGGCTCCAGCATGCGCTACCGAAGATCGCGAATTCAGCTCGTAGCGTCTGGCCGGCGATTTAAGCTATTTTCCCCTTTACGGGATACTTGTTTTCCATAGTTTTGACTCTATACAGGATCTAAACTCCCTTTAACTTTAACAGGCTTGGCGAAAGACGTCCGGACAGGTTAACTGTCTGGCTCCCTTGCCAGAAGACCCAGCGGATGCCCGATTAACGGGACAGCTGGCTCCGGCGCCTTACATGGTGCTGGAGAAGAAGGCTACGGGAACTCGGAGGAGTTCCCAGCGCCAGGTGTTATCGAACTCATCGTCCGATGACTCTAAGGCGGACTCATCCCGCGGAGACGAGGAGGAGAAGAAGGAGGCCTCTCCCCCAGTGGGGGGAGAGAAGAAAAGAAAGGTTTCCCCAACGGAGGAGGCCGAAGGGTCCAAGAAAGGAAGGACCCTTCTTCCGAACTGTTCCACCAACGCCGACGACAGCGAAGAGGAGTTGCCTTCGAGGGCCAAGCCCCAGGCGAGATCGTAAGTGTCCGGATTCCATAATAACCCATGATTTCTCTTTCGTCGCATAGTGTCTTGTAACGCCGAATACAACCCTGTAGCACGCCCAAGGACGATCTCCCCGCTTCGTTGAGCGGGTCCCTGGGTTCGTCGGATGTGAATAGAACTTCACTTCTGAGCGCCTCCACCCCTCGTGACGCAGACGACGCCGAGGTGGGGTCCCAGAAGGGGCCCAACCAGGAGGAGGTGGTCCTGGAGGCGCCGCAAGGCGACCTCCCGGACTTTGGGAGAAAAGAAGGCGGAACCCCTGAGGGTTCCATCTCCGGCCCTGTGCCGGACTCCGTGCCAAAACCTACAGTGGTTCCGAAGTCCGGCGGGCGGGCCCTTCATAAGGAGGGCGAGACTGCAACGCCAGTGGCCTCTGTCCAACCGGAGGCGCCGGATAATTTGCTGGAGGCGCTCAACGGCGCTTCCATCGACGAGGAGCACTGCACTGTTATGAGTGCGGTGATCCGGAAAGTTCAGTCTGCCAAGAGCGTGCTGACTGAAGCCTGTACCAGCCTTCTAACAGGCTTTGTGGTAAGTAATTTAAGATATGTAAAAATAGTACCGCATAGACAGTAGCCCCTGATGCTCAGTTTGGTGTTCGAAAAGAAAAGCCGAACTGAGGATCTAAAAAGATATACGCAGGAGTCTAACGCAAATATGTCAATATGGGAATGCAGGCTGCGCTGCTGACCTCTGCCGCACTGACTGCGGAGATCAATGCATTGAAGCAAAGCCTCGAGCGGTCCGAGAACGAGCTCGACCGTGCCAGAAGGCAGCTCGAGGACAAGGAAGGTAAGTAGTACCTTATTAAAGTGATACCTTATAGAAAAGGATTTGGTTGCAAAAAATGACAGGAATAACGTGAGTATTGCAGGGGCCACGAACGAGGTGGCCACCCTGAAGGAAGCGATGTCCGAGGCCGAACGCAATGCGGCCGCGGAGTGCAACGAGCGAGAGAAGCAGGAGGCGCGTGTGGCAGAGGTGCAGCAAGAGCTCCAGGCTCTCGTGGAAAAACACGAGAGTTTGGAGTGTGACTCGAAGACTCGATATTCCGAGCTTGCCTCGGCTCTTGAGAGTGCCAAAGCCGCTAAGGCCGAAGCCCAAATAGCCCTCCAGGAAATTGAGGCAGTAAAGAAG
Source organism: Triticum timopheevii (assembly GCA_963921465.1). Classification (NCBI taxonomy): domain Eukaryota; kingdom Viridiplantae; phylum Streptophyta; class Magnoliopsida; order Poales; family Poaceae; genus Triticum; species Triticum timopheevii. The sequence goes on from OY997262.1 coordinate 365,328,871, forward strand.
ATAGCGGCGGGTAGGCATTCTTCATGCAAAGCAAGCATGTAAAAGTGAATTACTTGTTACTTACCCGAATTCGGAGCTCTCCAGGAGCGTTCACAGAACTGCCCCGTAGCGTGTCCGATGCTGCCGCGTTCTACAGAGCCGAGGAGGGGAGCTCCACGGAAAAGGTGTTCTGGTCTCAGTATGCTAAGGCCGGACATCCGTTGCCCCTGAGCGACCAGCTGAAGCAGCTGGTCGAGCTCCACAAGGTGGCCGAACAGGCTATGAAGGGCCTCATAGTTTGGCTGTGGCCCAAAGAAGCCATGCCTGGGAGCTACTTCGGTCTGGTGCGGCGGCTGGTGGATGCCTGTCCATGGGTTGAAGTCATCAAGCACTCCGCCTGCATTGAAGGTGCCCGTCGGGCCCTTGCCCGTGCTAAAGTGCATTGGGGCAGGATGGACGTCGAGAAGCTTGTGACGGACGCGCCACCGCTGGGCAAGGAGTACCGCACACTCGAGATGTACTATAATGGTGTCCTGAAGGGTGCCCGCCTTATAGCGCGCGAATGCTCCAAAGATGTAATTTTTTAGTAGACTCGCATTTTGTTATCCCGTGCGCTGAAAACTTGTTCATATGCGCTAAGCAACGCTTGTTAATTTAAAATATTACCTTCTGTGTGGCCGTTTATCAAATTTGAGAGATGGCAAGTCATTGGCTTCATCCCCCATGCCGTGAGTGTTGGGGTGTTCGGGATAAACTTGAGCGCTCTTTTTCCCATTTTTGGGTCCTTCGAGGGAGGCGCTCAACACAACGAATGAGGCAACCGGACTTATAATGCTTGAACACTCCCACTTAGCCATAGAATTCTATAATTTTAAATTTCAGCGAAGCCTCTAGTGTTCGGAAGGCCGAATTCGGGGCGCTATGCATGCCTGGGGCCGGACAAAGCCGGCTCCTCGCTCTAAGCGGCATAAGTCTTTAGGGACTCGAAAAAACCTCTCGAACAGCGACCGGCTCTCGCCCCATCATGACGGTCAGTTTTAGCTTTCTCCACTGAGGTGCTCAACCCAGCTCAACTGGGGCACAATCGCAGTGGTTCTCCCAGCTCTACCTTAGCCGATATAATGGAACGTAAGGTACCAAAACATGGGAGCCGGGAAAACCCAACTATTAACCCAAGACATGATTCAGAGCCGATGCATATAATGCTATAAGTTCGGGGTGCCGCACTTGTGAAAGTGCTTGGACTTATCACACCATACTCTGGGGAACTTAAGCCCCTGGTGTGTTTGGCCATACCAAAGCGTACGGATGCAACATGTCATAAGTGAACATATATAGATAGAAAAAGGAATGCAATGATAGGCAAAAAGTGATGCATTGTTTATTCAAAAAGTACTGCAATGAAAGCAGAACGATACAAATGGTGCAATAAGCAAGGGATGGGACTATTTAACATGTCCCCCTCCAGGGGTAGGCTGCGGAATGGTATGTAAAACAGGTATAATGCTCGTAACGGAGACCACCTGGATACTCGACGTAACTTTTCTGCTTCCCTGGCTGTTGCATCGTGAGTTCGGCAAGTCTACTGCCGGACAGGGCTTCTGGAAAACAGAGTCCTGAAAATAAGAAAAAAGAAAAAATGACACAATTGGGAGCCCCTGGTGTGGTTGAGCCGCACTCTGGGCCTTCTGTGGTCGTGCCCCTCCCCCTGCGCCCATGGTATCTCCAGGACATAGTTGTGTGCGCGTGGTACTGGTTTCGCGATTTCGCGAGGGCTGGGGTTGGGGCCGCATTGCTACGCGTGCTCGAAACGTGCCAGGAGGACTTGTTGTAGGTTACTCCGGGCGCGCTTGACGGTGTCCGGCCGCTTAACAGCCAGACTCGAGAATTGCCTTAAAAGGCTGCTTTATACTTCTGCCGCGTGAGCCGATGTATGCTCCTCCATTCGGAGAGAGCGTTCGGTGTTTCCGTTGACCGTAATGACTCCTCAAGGGCCTGGCATCTTGAGCTTGAGGTATGCGTACTGCGGCACCGCATTGAATTTTGCGAATGCGGTTCGTCCGAGCAGTGCATGATAGCCGCTGCGGAACGGGACTATGTCGAAGATTAACTCCTTGCTTCGGAAGTTATCCGGGGATCCGAAGACCACTTCAAGTGTAACTGAGCCTGTGCAATTGGCCTCTACACCTGGTATGACGCCTTTGAACGTCGTCTTTGTGGGTTTAATCCTTGAGGGGTCTATGCCCATCTTGCGCACTATATCCTGATAAAGCAGGTTCAGGCTGCTGCCGCCGTCCATCAGGACTCTAGTGAGGTGAAATCCGTTGATGATTGGGTCTAAAACCAATGCGGCGAATCCGCCATGGCGGATGCTAGTGGGGTGGTCCCTTCGATAAAAAGTGATCGGGCAGGAGGACCACAGATTGAACTTTGGGGCGACTGGCTCCATCGCGTATACGTCCCTGAGTGCACACTTCCGCTCCCATTTGGGTATGTGGGTTAAGTATATCATGTTCACCGTCCGCACTTGTGGGGGGAAACCCTTCTGTCCTCTATTGTTCGGCGGCCGGGTCTCTTCCTCGTCATCGCTATGCAGCCCCTTGTCATTGTTTTCGGCAATTAACTTGCCTGCCTGTTTAAACACCCAACAATCCCTGTTGGTGTGATTAGCTGGCTTTTCAGGGGTGCCGTGTATCTGGCACAAGAGATCGAGTATCCGGTCCAAATTGGACAGGCCCGGAGTAGTTCTTTTGAATGGCTTTTTCTGCTGACCAGGTTTAGAGCCTCTGAATCCGGCATTGACTGCCGTATCTTCAGTATTATCGCCGTTAGTGCGGCGCTTGTGCTTATTGCGACATGACGTGCCATTGCTATCCTTGGTATCCGAACTACCAGAGTTTTTGGTTAGGTTGTTACTGCGAGCTAGCCAGCTGTCCTCTCCCTCACAGAAGCGGGTCACGAGTGATGTGAGGGCTGCCATGCATTTCGGCTTTTCCTGTCCTAGGTGCCGGGCAAGCCACTCGTCGCGGATGTTATGTTTGAAGGCTGCAAGGGCCTCTGCATACGGACAGTCGACGATTTGATTTTTCTTAGTTAAGAACCATGTCCAGAATTGTCTGGCTGATTCATCTGGCTGCTGAATTATGTGGCTTAGGTCATCAGCGTCTGGTGGGTGCACATATGTGCCCTAAAGTTATCAAGGGATCCGGCTTCCAGGTCTTCCTAACACCCAATTGATTCTGCTGGCAAGTTGTTGAGCCAATGTCGAGCTGGTCCTTTAAGCTTGAGTGGGAGGTATTTGATGGCATGTAGATCGTCACCGCAGGCCATGTGGATGTGAAGGAGATAGTCCTCAATCCAAACCGTAGGATCTGTTGTGCCGTCGTATGATTCAATGTTTACGGGTTTGAAATCCTCGGGGATTTGATGATCCATTACCTCGTCTGTGAAGCATAGTGGGAGTGCGGCGCCTCTGTATTGCGCTATATCGCGACGCAGCTCAAACGAGCTTTGTCTATTGTGTTCGGACCGGCCGGAATTGCTGTATCCGGCGTGACGGTTGTCGTCACGTATCATGGGGCGCCCACGTGATCTGTAGATCGATCTTGTTTGTCTTGCCTTATCCTCCAATATGTCTCGTAAGTCGGTGCATTCCCCTGTGGCTTTGTACTTTTCGAGCGACGCTGGGGTATGGCTTTAGTGGAGGGCCTAGAGGCCTCTCTGTTGCGGCCATGAGGTGGCCGGTCGGCCGTATTGTGCTTCCTCCTCTAATGGGGGTACTAGCTTGCATTTGGTGTAGCTTTTGGAGGGGCGTTCGAGTCCATACTCTTCGGCCGCAAGGACTTCAGTCCATCTGTCAGCTAGCAAATCTTGGTCAGCTGTAAGCTGTTGCTGCTTTTTCTTGAGGCTGCTTGCCGTGGCCATAAGCCTGCGTTTGAAACGCTCTTGTTCGAAGGGATCCTCAAGCACGACAAATTCGTCGTCGTCGAGGCTTGCCTCGTCTCCGGAGGGAGGCATATAATTATCGTCCTCTACCTATCTGTCTGCCGCTCTCTCATGAGGGCTGGCTTCTCCATCCTCCTATGCTGAATCTTGCTGGATGTGGTTTTCTTCGGCACTGTCTGGGGTGTTATTGTCTCTTGTGCCGGAATCTCCATTTTTGCTGTGGCGGGATTTAGAGCAGCGCCGCTGATGCCGGCGCTTAGGCTGTTTCTTGGAGGGGTCATCCTCTGTTGTTCCATCGCCATTCCCATCCTTTGGGATGTCCACCATATATATGTCGTATGACGAGGTGGCCTTCCAGTGCCCTGTAGGCGCTGGTTCTTGGTCATCTCCGGCATACTCAATGTCTAGCATGTCGGTTAAGTCATCGATAGTGGCTACGAAGTGGGTGGTGGGTGGGCTTTGAATTTCTTCGTCGTTCGCATCCCAACCTTCCTGGCCACAATCCGGCCAGGGATCTCCTGATAAAGAGAGACACTTTAGCGAATTCAGGATGTTGCCGAAAGGCGAGTGCTGAAAGATGTCCGCAGCGGTGAACTCCATGATCGGCGCCCAATCGGGTTCGATTGGCAGGGGCGCGGAAGGTTCGGGTCCGGAGAGGAGTCCGGCACCTTGGAGTCACGAGCTTCACAGGGGACAGGGTCGGTTATTCGGCTCTATCGCCATAGAGGTAGCAGCCCCCGAGGCGATGTCCAGCCACCCATCCTCGAGCGGCGCAGTCGGCTCCGAGCTAAGGGTCGGAGCAGAATCTTGTGCGGCCTCCATGGCACTGTCTGGCAGCAGAGTTAAATCATGCCCTTCGTGACAGTGCGGCGCGCTTGGCTGTGGCTCGAATCCATCGAAGATCAAGTCTCCGCGGATGTCAGTCGTATAGTTCAAACTTCCAAATCTGACCTGATGGCCAGGGGCGTAGCTTTCAATCTGCTCCAGATAGCCAAGCGAATTGGCCCGCAGTGCAAAGCCGCCGAATACGAAGATCTGTCCGGGGAGAAAAGTCTCACCCTGGACCGCGTCATTGTTGATGATCGAAGGAGCCATCGGGCCTATAGGTGACGACACAGAGGAACTCTCAATGAAAGCACTAATGTCGGTGTCAAAACCGGCGGATCTCGGGTAGGGGGTCCCGAACTGTGCATCTAGGCGGATGGTAACAGGAGATAAGGGACACGATGTTTTTACCCAGGTTCGGGCCCTCTCGGTGGAGGTAAACCCCTACTCCTTCTTGATTAATATTGATGATATGGGTAGTACAAGAGTAGATCTACCACAAGATCAAGGAGGCTAAACCCTAGAAGCTAGCCTATGGTATGATTGTTGTTCGTCCTACATACTAAAACCCTCGGGTTTATATAGACATCGTAGAGGGCTAGGGTTACACAGAGTCGGTTACAATGGTAGGAGATATTCATATCCGTATCGCCAACTTTGCCTTCCACGACAAGGAAAGTCCCATCTAGACACGGGACGGAGTCTTCAATCTTGTATCTTCATAGTCTTGGAGTCCGGCAGACGGTGATAGTTCGGCTATTCGGACACCCCCTAGTCTAGGACTCCCTCAGCTAGGGTTTACATGGATTCAGTTACAAGGAAGGAAACACAATATCCGGATCGCCAAGCTTGCCTTCCACGCAGAGGAGAGTCCCATTCGGACGCGGGCCGAAGTCTTGAGTCTTGTATCTTCACGCTTCAATAGTCCGGATGATGTATACAGTCCGTCTGTCCGGATACCCCCTAATCGAGGACTCCCTCAATCCCCCCTCCAACAGGGTGCCGTAACAGGCTCTCGAGAGGTTTTTGGTGGCTATTGAGCCTTGCGCGGCGGAACTCCCGATCTATTGTTCTCTTCGATGGTTTTAGGGTATATGGACTTATATAGGCGAAAGAAGTCAGTCATGAGAGCCATGAGGGGCCCACGAGGGTGGAGGGCACGCAAGGGGGGTGGGCGCACCCCCTGCCTCGTGGCCTCCTTGAAGCTTCCCTGACTTCAGCTCCATGTTTCCTGGATCACGTTCGTTCCAAAAATCATGCTCCTAAAGGTTTCATTCCGTTTGGACTCCATTTGATATTCCTTTTCTTCGAAACACTGAAATAGGCAAGAAAGCATCAATTTGGGCTGGGCCTCCGGTTAATAGGTTAGTCCCAAAAATAATATAAAAGTGCTTAGTAAAGCCCATAAACATTCAAAACAGATAATATTATAGCATGAATGCTTCATAAATTATAGATATATTGGAGACGTATCAGCATCCCCAAGCTTAATTCCTGCTCGTCCTTGAGTAGGTAAATGATAAAAGAACTAATTTATGAAGTGTGAATGCTAGCAGGTGACAAGTTTGACCAATGATAATTTCTATCACCTTTTCTAGCATGATTATATGTCATAACAGTAGTTCATGTCATAAAACTTCTCAAGATCAAGTATGAAGCTATTCACATGTTAAAGCATAGACCATAAACTTTCTTGAAAACTAGCAAACTTCATTCTCAATCATCAAACAATTACAATTCATCTTATTTTCAGGAAGGGTCTATGTCAGAGCTTTGATTTAGCAAACTTCACATCGTCAACTATCATATAGTCTTCTGCTATGACTTGAGCTTGCGTTGGTTTTCCTCGAAGAGGAGAGGGTGATGCAGAAAGTGTAGCGTAAGTATTTCCCTCAGTTTTGAGAACCAAGGTACCAATCCAGTAGGAGGCTCCTCAAAAGTCCCACGCACCTACACAAACAAACTGAGAACTCGCAACCAATGCAATAAAGGGGTTGTCAATCCCTTCACGGCCACTTGCGAAAGTGAGATCTAATAAAGATAGTATGATAAGATAAATATATTTTTGGTATTTTATAATATAGATGCAAAAAGTAAAGATGCAAATAAAAGTAGATTGAAAGAAAATATGATAAGAGATAGACCCAGGGGCCATAGGTTTCACTAGTGGCTTTTCTCAAGATAGCATAAGTATTACGGTGGGTGAACAAATTACTGTCGAGCAATGATAGAAAAGCGCATAGTTATGAGATTATCTACGCATGATCATGTATATAGGCATCACGTCCATAACAAGTAGATCGACTCCTGCCTGCATCTACTACTATTACACCACACATCGACCGCTATCCAACATGCATCTAGAGTATTAAGTTCATAAGAACAGAGTAACGCATTAAGCAAGATGACATGATGTAGAGGGATAAACTCAAGCAATATGATATAAACCCCATCTTGTTATCCTAGATGGCAACAATACAATACGTGCCTTGCAACCCCTTCTGTCACTGGGTAAGGACACCACAAGATTGAACCCAAAGCTAAGCACTTCTCCCACAGCAAGAAAGATCAATCTAGTAGGCCAAACCAAACTGATAATTCGAAGAGACTTTCAAAGATAACTCAATCATACATAAAAGAATTCAGAGAAGATTCAAATATTGTTCATAGATAAACATGATCAGAAACCCACAATTCATCGGATCTCGACAAACACACTGCAAAAAGAGTTTACATCGAATAGATCTCCACAAGAGAGGGGGAGAACATTGTATTGAGATCCAAAAGAGAGAAGAAGCCATCTAGCTAATAACTATGGAACCGTAGGTCTGTGGTAAACTACTCACAACTCATCGAAGGGGCAAGGATGTTGATGTAGAAGCCCTCCATGGTCGATTCCCCCTCCGGCAGAGTGTCGGCGAAGGCTCCAAGATGGGATCTCACGGATACAGAAGGTTACAGTGGTGGAAACTGTGTTTCATGGTGCCCCTGGATGTTTTCGGGGTACGTAGATATATATAGGAGGAAGAAGTACGTCGGTGGCCGCCCGAGGGGCCCACAAGACAGGGGGCGCGCCCTACAGGGGGGGCGCGGCCTCCTATCTCGTGGCTTCCCTCAGCTGCTTCTTGACTTGCACTCCAAGCTCTCCGGATCACGTTTGTTCCAAACATCACACTCCCGAAGGTTTTATTCCATTTGGACTCCATTAAATATTCCTTTTCTTCGAAATACCGAAATAGGCAAAAAAACAGCAATACGGGCTGGGCCTCCGGTTAGTAGGTTAGTCCCAAAAATGATATAGATGTGTAAAATAAAGCCCATAAACATCCAAAAGGGATAATATAATAGCATGTGACAATCAAAAATTATAGATACGTTGAATATGTATCAAGCATCCCCAAGCTTAATTCCTGCTCGTCCTCGAGTAGGTAAATGATAAAAAAGAAGTTTTTGATGTGGAATGCTACCTAGCATAATTCTCAATGCAATTTTATTTATTGTGGCATGAATGTTCAGATCCAAATGATTCAAAATAAAAGCTTATAAAACATAAAAATAATAATGCTTCCAAGCATACTAACAAATAATCATGTCCTATCAAAATAACATAGCCAAAGAAAGCTTATCCCTACAAAATCATATCGTTAGGCCATGCTTCATTTTCATTACACAAAATACTCCCATCATGCACAACCTCGATGACGAGCTGAGCAATTGTTTCATACTTTTTAATGCGCTTTAGCTTTATCAACTCTTACGCAATACATGAGCGTAAGCCATGGACATAACACTATGGTGGTATATGGTGGTGGTTGTGAGGACAAAAAGGGAGAAGAAAGTCTGACATCAACTAGGCGTATCAACAGGCTATATAGAGGTGCCCATCAATAGATATCAATGTGAGTGAGTAGGGATTGCCACGAAACGGATGCACTAGAGCTATAAATATATGAAAGCTCAACAAAAGAACCTAAGTGGGTGTGCATCCAACTTGCTTGCTCACGAAGACCTCGGGCATTTTGAGGAAGCCCATCATTGGAATATACAAGTCAAGTTCTATAATGAAAAATTCCCACTCAGTATATGAAAGTGACAACATAGGAGACTCTCTATCATGAAGATTATGGTGCTACTTTGAAGCACAAGTGTGAAAAAAGAGATAGTAGCATTGTCCCTTCTCTCTTTTTCTCTCATTTTTATTTTTTCTTTCTTTTTTTCTTTCTCCCTTTTTTCTTTTTTTGTTTGGCCTCCTCTTTTTTTTCTTTTTGGCCTTTCTCTTTTTTTTCCTCTTCCTTTTTTTTCTTTCTTTGCAAAGTCCGAAGTCTCATCCCGACTTGTGGGGGAATCATAGCCTTCATCATCCTTTCCTCACTAGGACAATGCTCTAATAATGAAGATCATCACACTTTTATGGATTTACAACTCAAGAATTACAACTCAAAGCTAGAACAAGATATGACTCTATATGAATGCCTCCGGCGGTGTACCGGGATATGCAATGAATCAAGAGCGACACGTATAAAAATTATGAACGTGGCCTTGCCACAAATACGATGTCAACTACATGATCATGCAAAGAGCAATATGACAATAATGGAACGTGTCAAAATAAACGGAACGGTGGAAAGTTGCATGGCAATATATCTCAGAATGGCTATGGAAATGCCATAATAGGTAGGTATGGTGGCTGTTTTGAGGAAGGTAAATAAGGGGTTTATGATACCGGCGAAAGTTGTGCGGTAATAATAAAGGCTAGCAACGTAAAAAGGATGAGTGTGCCTATGTCCATGGACTCACATTAGTCAAAATAGAACTCATATACTTATTGCAAAAGCCTACTTAGCCCTCGAAGTAAAGTACTACTACACATGCCCCAGGAGGGATAGATTGGTAGGAAAAGACCATCGCTCCTCCCCGACTGCCACTCATAAGGAAGACAATCAAAAGAGCACCTCATGCAACAAATTTGTCACACAAATTTTACCATACGTGCATGCTACGGGACTTGCCAACTTCAACAAAAGTATTTCTCAATTTCATAATTACCCACTAGCATGACCCTAACATTACTATGTTTATATCTCAGAACAATTATCCAGCACCAAATTTATCATAGCATCCAATTCTTTTTTCTATGATAGTTTTTATTATACCCAACTTGGATGCTCATCATTCTAGGACGAACTTTATGACCATAGCAAATACCATGCTGTTCTAAAATACTATCAAAAAGATATAAGTGAAGGATGAGAGACTAGTAATTTCTTCAAAATTAAGACACCACCGTGCTCTAGAAGATATAAGTGAAGGACTAGAGCAAAAACTATCAAGCTCAAAAGATGTAAGTGAAGCACATAGAGTATTCTAGCAAATTCTAATCAAATAGGCTTCTCCGGAAAGGTGTGTACAGCAAGGATGATTGTGGTAAACTAAAAAGCAAAGACTAATATAGTACACGATGCTCCAAGCAAAACACATATCATGTGGCGAATAAAAATATAGCTCCAAGTAAAATTACCAATGAACGAAGACGAAAGAGGGGATGCCTTCCCGGGGCATCCCCAAGCTTAGGCTTTTGGCTATTCTTGAATATCTTGGGGTGCCATGGGCATCCCCAAGCTTAGGCTCTTGCCACTCCTTATACCATAGTCCATAAAAGCTTTACCCAAAACTTGAAAACTTCACAACACAAAACTCAACAGGAAATCTTATAAGCTCCGTTAGTGAAAGAAAACAAAACCACCACATAAGCTACTGCAATGAACTCATTCTTTATTTATTTTGGTGTTAAACCTACTGTATTCCAACTTCTTTATGGTTTATAAAATAATTTACTAGCCATAGATGCATTGAAATAAGCAAACAACACACGAAAAACAGAATCTGTCAAAAACAGAACAGTCTGTAGCAATATGTAACTAACGCAAATTTCTGGAACTCTAAAAATCCTACCAAAATAGGAAGTCATGGACAATTTGTTTATTGAACAGAAGCAAAAAGAATCAACGCAAAATCACGTTCCTGTTATTTAACAAAATTATATTTGTGCGCGAAAAGTTTCTGTTTTTCAGCAGAATCAAATCAACTATCATCGTAGGTTATCCTATAGGTTCTACTTGGCACAAACACTAACTAAAAGATAAAAACACATCTGAACAGAAGGTAAATGCAAGATTATTACTAAACAGGAGCAAAAACAAAAACATAAAGAAAAATTGGGTTACCTCCCAACTAGCGCTATTGTTTAACGCCCCTAGCTAGGCATAAAAAGCAAAGATAGATTCAAGTAGTGCCATCTTTGGCACTCAACTTTTCAATGGAGTTGTGCTCAGACCCGGGAGGATCTTTGTGTTTTCCTTCATGCTCAGAGATCCTTTGATTTAAGGAATCCAACCGCTTATTACAAAGTACAATCAAATTATTCATGCGGTTGACACTCCCACCAATATTCTTAAGTGGTTCAACAATTTTTTGCAATTCACAAAGTTTCTCTAAAATTTGAGTTCCATCGGGAGAGAAGGACGATCCCTTTTTTAGGGGAAGTACTCCTACTATCCCTTCTATAATTTCATAAGCGAAACTAGGATCAATTTCAATAAAACACCCTTTTGCGGCAAAATCCATAAGTTGTCTATGGGGTAGGGTTAACCCAACATAAAAATTGCGCATTAAAATCTTGAAATCTCCTTCCACGGCACAACTACGATAAGATTCTAACATCCTAAACCAAGCATCTTTTAAATTTTCTCCTTGTCCTTGCTTGAAGTGAAGAACTTCAAAGTCGGGAGACGAGGGGATAAAGACAAAGCTAGCCATGACGACAAGGTAAACGAACTAACACTCGAGCAAACAAAAAGGCAAGCAAAAAGGGAGGAGGAGATTGGTTAAGAGAGGGCGAATAAAACGGCAAGGGTGAAGTGGGGGAGAGGAAAACGAGAGGCAAATGGCAAATAATGTAAATGCGAGGGAGATGGGTTTGTGATGGGTACTTGGTATGTCTTGACTTGAGCGAAGACCTCCCCGGCAACGGCGCCAGAAATCCTTCTTGCTACGTCTTGAGCTTGCATTGGTTTTCCTCGAAGAGGAGAGGGTGATGCAGCAAGTGTAGCGTAAGTATTTCCCTCAGCTTTGAGAACAAAGGTATCAATCCAGTAGGAGGCTCCTCAAAAGTCCCACGCACCTACACAAACAAACTAAGAACTCGCAACCAACGCAATAAACGGGTTGTCAATCCCTTCACGGCCACTTGCGAAAGTGAGATCTAATAAAGACAGTATGATAAGATAAATATATTTTTGGTATTTTATAATATAGATGCAAAAAGTAAAGATGCAAATAAAAAAAGATTGAAAGCAAATATGATAAGAGATAGACCCAGGGGCCATAGGTTTCACTAGTGGCTTCTCTCAAGATAGCATAAGTATTACGGTGGGTGAACAAATTATTGTCGAGCAATTGATAGAAAAGCGCATAGTTATGAGATTATCTAGGCATGATCATGTATATAGGCATCACGTCCATAACAAGTAGACCGACTCCTGCCTGCATCTACTACTATTACTCCACACATCGACCACTATCCAGCATGCATCTAGAGTATTAAGTTCATAAGAACAGAGTAACACGTTAAGCAAGATGACATGATGTAGAGGGATAAACTCAAACAATATGATATAAACCCCATCTTGTTATCCTCGATGGCAACAGAACAATACGTGCCTTGCAACCCTTTCTGTCACTGGGTAAGGACACCGCAAGATTGAACCCAAAGCTAAGCACTTCTCCCATGGCAAGAAAGATCAATATAGTAGGCCAAACCAAACTGATAATTCGAAGAGACTTGCAAAGATAACTCAATCACACATAAAAGAATTCAGAGAAGATTCAAATATTATTCATAGATAAACTTGATCATAAACCCACAATTCATCGGATCTCGACAAACACACTGCAAAAAGAGTTTACATCGAATAGATCTCCACAAGAGAGGGGGAGAACATTGTATTGAGATCCAAAAAGAGAGAAGAAGACACCTAGCTAATAACTATGGACCCGTAGGTCTGTGTTAAACTACTCACAACTCATCGGAGGGGCAAGGATATTGATGTAGAAGCCCTCCGTGGTCGATTCCCCCTCCAGCAGAGTACCGGCGAAGGCTCCAAGATGGGATCTCACGGATATAGAAGGTTACGGTGGTGAAAACTATGTTTCGTGGTGCCCCTGGATGTTTTCGGGGTACGTAGATATATATAGGAGGAAGAAGTACGTCGGTGGTCGCCCGAGGGGCCCACGAGACAGGGGGGCGCGCCCTACATGCGGGGCGCGGCCTCCTATCTCGTGGCTTCCTCGGCTGCTTCTTGACTTCCACTACAAGCTCTCCGGATCACGTTCGTTCCAAAAATCACGCTCCTGAAGGTTTCATTCCGTTTGGACTCCGTTTGATATTCCTTTTCTTTGAAATACTGAAATAGGCAAAAAAAACAGCAATACGGGTTGGGCCTCCGGTTAGTAGGTTAGTCCCAAAAATGATATAAATGTGTAAAATAAAGCCCATAAATATCGAAAAGGGGTAATATAATAGCATGGAACAATCAAAAATTATAGATACGTTGAAGACGTATCAAGCATCCCCAAGCTTAATTCCTGCTCGTCCTCGAGTAGGTAAATGATAAAAAAGAAATTTTTGATGTGGAATGCTACCTAGCATAATTCTCAATGTAATTTTCTTTATTGTGGCATGAAAGTTCAGATCCAAATGATTCAAAATAAAATCTTATAAAACATAAAAATATTAATGCTTCAAAGCATACTAACAAATAATCATGTCCTATCAAAATAACATAGCCAAAGAAAGCTTATCCCTACAAAATCATATGGTTAGGCCATGCTTCATTTTTATTACACAAAATACTCCCATCATGCACAACCCCGATGACGAGCCGAGAAATTGTTTCATACCTTTTAACGCACTTCAGCTTTTTCAACTCTTACGCAATACATGAGCGTAAGCCATGGACATAACACTATGGTGGTATATGGTGGTGGTTGTGAGGACAAAAAGGGAGAAGAAAGTCTCACATCAACTAGGCGTATCAACGGGCTATATAGAGGTGCCCATCAATAGATATCAATGTGAGTTAGTAGGGATTGCCATGCAATGGATGCACTAGAGCTATAAATATATGGAAGCTCGACAAAAGAAACTAAGCGGGTGTGCATCCAACTTGCTTGTTGACGAAGACCTCGGGCATTTTGAGGAAGCCCATCATTGGAATATACAAGCCAAGTTCTGTAATGAAAGATTCCCACTAAGTATATGAAAGTGACATCATAGGAGACTCTCTATCATGAAGATCATGGTGCTACTTTGACCACAAGTGTGGAAAAAGAGATAGTAGCATTGTGCCTTCTCTCTTTTTCTCTCATTTTTATTTTTTCTTTCTCCCTTTTTTTTCTTTTTTTTCTTTGGGCTTCTTTTTTTTTCCTTTCTCTTTTTTTTCTCTTCCTTTTTTTCTTTCTTTGCAAAGTCCGAAGTCTCATCCCGACTTGTGGGGGAATCATAGCCTTCATCATCCTTTCCTCACTAGGACAATGCTCTAATAATGAAGATCATCACACTTTTATGGATTTACAACTCAAGAATTACAACTCAAAGCTAGAACAAGATATGACTCTATATGAATTCCTCCGGCGGTGTACCGGGATATGCAATGAATCAAGAGCGACACGTATGAAAATTATGAAGGTGGCCTTGCCACAAATACGATGTCAACTACATGATCATGCAAAGTGCAATATGACAATAATGGAACGTGTCATAATAAACAGAACGGTGGAAAGTTGCATGGCAATATATCTCAGAATGGCTATGGAAATGCCATAATAGGTGGGTATGGTGGCTGTTTTGAGGAAGGTAAATAAGGGGTTTATGATACCGGTGAAAGTTGCGCGGTAATAATAAAGGCTAGCAACGTAAAAAGGATGAGTGTGCGTATGTCCATGGACTCACATTAGTCAAAAGAGAACTCATATACTTATTGCAAAAGCCTACTTAGCCCTCGAAGCAAAGACTACTACGCATGCCCCAAGAGGGATAGATTGGTAGGAAAAGACCATCGCTCCTCCCCGACTGCCACTCATAAGGAAGACACTCAAAAGAGCACCTCATGCAACAAATTTGTCACACAACTTTTACCATACGTGCATGCTACGGGACTTGCCAACTTCAACAAAAGTATTTATCAATTTCACAATTACCCACTAGCATGACCCTAACGTTACTACCTTTATATCTCAAAACAATTATCAAGCATCAAATTGATCATAGCATCCAATTCTTTTTCTATGATATTTTTTATTATACCCAACTTGGATGCTCATCATTCTAGGACCAACTTTATGACCACAGCAAATACCATGCTGTTCTAAAATACTCTCAAAAAGATATAAATGAAGCATGAGAGACTAGTAATTTCTTCAAAATTAAGACACCACCGTGCTCTAAAAGATATAATTGAAGGACTAGAGCAAAAACTATCAAGCTCAAAAGATATAAGAGAAGCACATAGAGTATTCTAGCAAATTCTAATCAAATAGGCTTCTCCCAAAAGGTGTGTACAGCAAGGATGATTGTGGTAAACTAAAAAGCAAAGACTAATATAATACACGACGCTCCAAGCAAAACACATATCATGGGGCGAATAAAAATATAGCTCCAAGTAAAGTTACCAATGAACGAAGATGAAAGAGGGTATGCCTTCCCGGGGCATCCCCAAGCTTAGGCTTTTGGCTATTCTTGAATATCTTGGGGTGCCATGGTCATCCCCAAGCTTAGGCTCTTGCCACTCCTTATTCCATAGTCCATAAAACCTTTACCCAAAACTTGAAAACTTCACAACACAAAACTCAACAGGAAATCTTATAAGCTCCGTTAGTGAAAGATAACAAAACCACCACATAAGGTACTGCAATGAACTCATTATTTATTTATTTTGGTGTTAAACCTACTGTATTCCAACTTCTTTATGGTTTATAAACTAATTTACTAGCCATAGATGCATTGAAATAAGCAAACAACACACGAAAAAACAGAATCTGTCAAAAACAGAACAGTCTGTAGCAATCTGTAACTAACGCAAACTAATGGAACTCTAAAAATCCTACCAAAATAGGAAGTCATGGAAAATTTGTTTATTGAACATAAGAAAAAAGAATCAACGCAAAATCACGTTCCTCTTATTTAACAAAATTATATTTGTGCGTGCAAAGTTTCTGTTTTTCAGCAGAATCAAATCAACTATCATCGTAGGTTATCCTATAGGTTCTACTTGGCACAAACACTAACTAAAAGATAAAAACACATCTGAACAGAAGGTAGATGCAAGATTATTACTAAACAGGAGCAAAAACAAAAACATAAAGAAAAATTGGGTTACCTCCCAACTAGCGCAATTGTTTAACGCCCCTAGCTAGGCATAAAAAGCAAAGATAGATTCAAGTAGTGCCATCTTTGGCACTCAACTTTTCAATGGAGTTGTGCTCAGACCCGGGAGGATCTTTGTGTTTTCCTTCATGCTCAAAGATCCTTTGATTTAAGGAATCCAACCGCTTATTACAAAGTACAATCAAATTATTCATGCGGTTGACACTCCCACCAATATTCTTAAGTGGTTCAACAATTTTTTGCAATTCACAAAGTTTCTCTAAAATTTGAGTTCCATCGGGAGAGAAGGACGATCCCTTTTTTAGGGGAAGTACTCCTACTATCCCTTCTATAATTTCATAAGCGAAACTAGGATCAATTTCGATAAAACACCCTTTTGCGGCAAAATCCATAAGTTGTCTATGGGGTAGGGTTAACCCAACATAAAAATTGCGCATTAAAATCTTGAAATCTCCTTCCACGGCACAACTACGATAAGATTCTAACATCCTAAACCAAGCATCTTTTAAATTTTCTCCTTGTCCTTGCTTGAAGTGAAGAACTTCAAAGTCGGGAGACGAGGGGATAAAGACAAAGCTAGCCATGACGACAAGGTAAACGAACTAACACTCGAGCAAACAAAAGGCAAGCAAAAAGGGAGGAGGAGATTGGGAAAGAGAGGGCGAATAAAACGGCAAGGGTGAAGTGGGGGAGAGGAAAACGAGAGGCAAATGGCAAATAATGTAAATGCGAGGGAGAAGGGTTTGTGATGGGTACTTGGTATGTCTTGACTTGAGCGAAGACCTCCCCGGCAACGGCGCCAGAAATCCTTCTTGCTACGTCTTGAGCTTGCATTGGTTTTCCTCGAAGAGGAGAGGGTGATGCAGCAAGTGTAGCGTAAGTATTTCCCTCAGCTTTGAGAACAAAGGTATCAATCCAGTAGGAGGCTCCTCAAAAGTCCCACGCACCTACACAAACAAACTAAGAACTCGCAACCAACGCAATAAACGGGTTGTCAATCCCTTCACGGCCACTTGCGAAAGTGAGATCTAATAAAGACAGTATGATAAGATAAATATATTTTTGGTATTTTATAATATAGATGCAAAAAGTAAAGATGCAAATAAAAAAAGATTGAAAGCAAATATGATAAGAGATAGACCCAGGGGCCATAGGTTTCACTAGTGGCTTCTCTCAAGATAGCATAAGTATTACGGTGGGTGAACAAATTATTGTCGAGCAATTGATAGAAAAGCGCATAGTTATGAGATTATCTAGGCATGATCATGTATATAGGCATCACGTCCATAACAAGTAGACCGACTCCTGCCTGCATCTACTACTATTACTCCACACATCGACCACTATCCAGCATGCATCTAGAGTATTAAGTTCATAAGAACAGAGTAACACGTTAAGCAAGATGACATGATGTAGAGGGATAAACTCAAACAATATGATATAAACCCCATCTTGTTATCCTCGATGGCAACAGAACAATACGTGCCTTGCAACCCTTTCTGTCACTGGGTAAGGACACCGCAAGATTGAACCCAAAGCTAAGCACTTCTCCCATGGCAAGAAAGATCAATGTAGTAGGCCAAACCAAACTGATAATTCGAAGAGACTTGCAAAGATAACTCAATCACACATAAAAGAATTCAGAGAAGATTCAAATATTATTCATAGATAAACTTGATCATAAACCCACAATTCATCGGATCTCGACAAACACACTGCAAAAAGAGTTTACATCGAATAGATCTCCACAAGAGAGGGGGAGAACATTGTATTGAGATCCAAAAAGAGAGAAGAAGACACCTAGCTAATAACTATGGACCCGTAGGTCTGTGTTAAACTACTCACAACTCATCGGAGGGGCAAGGATATTGATGTAGAAGCCCTCCGTGGTCGATTCCCCCTCCAGCAGAGTACCGGCGAAGGCTCCAAGATGGGATCTCACGGATATAGAAGGTTACGGTGGTGAAAACTGTGTTTCGTGGTGCCCCTGGATGTTTTCGGGGTACGTAGATATATATAGGAGGAAGAAGTACGTCGGTGGTCGCCCGAGGGGCCCACGAGATAGGGGGGCGCGCCCTACATGCGGGGCGCGGCCTCCTATCTCGTGGCTTCCTCGGCTGCTTCTTGACTTCCACTACAAGCTCTCCGGATCACGTTCGTTCCAAAAATCACGCTCCTGAAGGTTTCATTCCGTTTGGACTCCGTTTGATATTCCTTTTCTTTGAAATACTGAAATAGGCAAAAAAAACAGCAATACGGGTTGGGCCTCCGGTTAGTAGGTTAGTCCCAAAAATGATATAAATGTGTAAAATAAAGCCCATAAATATCGAAAAGGGGTAATATAATAGCATGGAACAATCAAAAATTATAGATACGTTGAAGACGTATCAAGCATCCCCAAGCTTAATTCCTGCTCGTCCTCGAGTAGGTAAATGATAAAAAAGAAATTTTTGATGTGGAATGCTACCTAGCATAATTCTCAATGTAATTTTCTTTATTGTGGCATGAATGTTCAGATCCAAATGATTCAAAATAAAATCTTATAAAACATAAAAATATTAATGCTTCAAAGCATACTAACAAATAATCATGTCCTATCAAAATAACATAGCCAAAGAAAGCTTATCCCTACAAAATCATATGGTTAGGCCATGCTTCATTTTTATTACACAAAATACTCCCATCATGCACAACCTCGATGACGAGCTGAGCAATTGTTTCATACTTTTTAATGCGCTTTAGCTTTATCAACTCTTACGCAATACATGAGCGTAAGCCATGGACATAACACTATGGTGGTATATGGTGGTGGTTGTGAGGACAAAAAGGGAGAAGAAAGTCTGACATCAACTAGGCGTATCAACAGGCTATATAGAGGTGCCCATCAATAGATATCAATGTGAGTGAGTAGGGATTGCCACGAAACGGATGCACTAGAGCTATAAATATATGAAAGCTCAACAAAAGAACCTAAGTGGGTGTGCATCCAACTTGCTTGCTCACGAAGACCTCGGGCATTTTGAGGAAGCCCATCATTGGAATATACAAGCCAAGTTCTGTAATGAAAGATTCCCACTAAGTATATGAAAGTGACATCATAGGAGACTCTCTATCATGAAGATCATGGTGCTACTTTGAACACAAGTGTGGAAAAAGAGATAGTAGCATTGTGCCTTCTCTCTTTTTCTCTCATTTTTATTTTTTCTTTCTCCCTTTTTTTTCTTTTTTTTTCTTTGGGCTTCTTTTTTTTTTCCTTTCTCTTTTTTTTCTCTTCCTTTTTTTTCTTTCTTTGCAAAGTCCGAAGTCTCATCCCGACTTGTGGGGGAATCATAGCCTTCATCAACCTTTCCTCACTAGGACAATGCTCTAATAATGAAGATCATCACACTTTTATGGATTTACAACTCAAGAATTACAACTCAAAGCTAGAACAAGATATGACTCTATATGAATTCCTCCGGCGGTGTACCGGGATATGCAATGAATCAAGAGCGACACGTATGAAAATTATGAAGGTGGCCTTGCCACAAATACGATGTCAACTACATGATCATGCAAAGTGCAATATGACAATAATGGAACGTGTCATAATAAACAGAATAGTGGAAAGTTGCATGGCAATATATCTCAGAATGGCTATGGAAATGCCATAATAGGTAGGTATGGTGGCTGTTTTGAGGAAGGTAAATATGGGGTTTATGATACCGGTGAAAGTTGCACGGTAATAATAAAGGCTAGCAACGTAAAAAGGATGAGTGTGTGTATGTCCATGGACTCACATTAGTCAAAAGAGAACTCATATACTTATTGCAAAAGCCTACTTAGCCCTCGAAGCAAAGACTACTACGCATGCCCCAAGAGGGATAGATTGGTAGGAAAAGACCATTGCTCCTCCCCGACTACCACTCATAAGGAAGACACTCAAAAGAGCACCTCATGCAACAAATTTGTCACACAACTTTTACCATACGTGCATGCTACGGGACTTGCCAACTTCAACAAAAGTATTTATCAATTTCAAAATTACCCACTAGCATGACCCTAACATTACTACCTTTATATCTCAAAACAATTATCAAGCATCAAATTGATCATAGCATCCAATTCTTTTTCTATGATATTTTTTATTATACCCAACTTGGATGCTCATCATTCTAGGACCAACTTTATGACCACAGCAAATACCATGCTGTTCTAAAATACTCTCAAAAAGATATAAATGAAGCATGAGAGACTAGTAATTTCTTCAAAATTAAGACACCACCGTGCTCTAAAAGATATAATTGAAGGACTAGAGCAAAAACTATCAAGCTCAAAAGATATAAGAGAAGCACATAGAGTATTCTAGCAAATTCTAATCAAATAGGCTTCTCCCAAAAGGTGTGTACAGCAAGGATGATTGTGGTAAACTAAAAAGCAAAGACTAATATAATACACGACGCTCCAAGCAAAACACATATCATGGGGCGAATAAAAATATAGCTCCAAGTAAAGTTACCAATGAACGAAGATGAAAGAGGGGATGCCTTCCCGGGGCATCCCCAAGCTTAGGCTTTTGGCTATTCTTGAATATCTTGGGGTGCCATGGTCATCCCCAAGCTTAGGCTCTTGCCACTCCTTATTCCATAGTCCATAAAACCTTTACCCAAAACTTGAAAACTTCACAACACAAAACTCAACAGGAAATCTTATAAGCTCCGTTAGTGAAAGATAACAAAACCACCACATAAGGTACTGCAATGAACTCATTATTTATTTATTTTGGTGTTAAACCTACTGTATTCCAACTTCTTTATGGTTTATAAACTAATTTACTAGCCATAGATGCATTGAAATAAGCAAACAACACACGAAAAAACAGAATCTGTCAAAAACAGAACAGTCTGTAGCAATCTGTAACTAACGCAAACTTCTGGAACTCTAAAAATCCTACCAAAATAGGAAGTCATGGACAATTTGTTTATTGAACATAAGAAAAAAGAATCAACGCAAAATCACGTTCCTCTTATTTAACAAAATTATATTTGTGCGCGCAAAGTTTCTGTTTTTCAGCAGAATCAAATCAACTATCATGGTAGGTTATCCTATAGGTTCTACTTGGCACAAACACTAATTAAAAGATAAAAACACATCTAAACAGAAGGTAGATGCAAGATTTATTACTAAACAGGAGCAAAAACAAAAACATAAGGAAAAATTGGGTTGCCTCCCAACTAGCGCTATTGTTTAACGCCCCTAGCTAGGCATAAAAAGCAAATATAGATTCAAGTAGTGCCATCTTTGGCACTCAACTTTTTAATGGAGTTGTGCTCAGACATGGGAGGCTCTTTGCGTTTTCCTTCATGCTCAGAGATCCTTTGATCTAAGGCATCCATCCTCTTATTACAAAGTACAATCAAATTATTCATGCGGTTGACACTCCCACCAATATTCTTAAGTGGTTCAACAGTTTTTTGCAATTCACAAAGTTTCTCTAAAATTTGAGTTCCTTCAGGAGAGAAGGACGATCCCTTTTTTAGGGGAAGTACTCCTACTATCCCTTCTATAATTTCATAAGCGAAACTAGGATCAATTTCAATAAAACACCGTTTTGCGGAAAAATCAAGAAGTTGCCTATGGGGTAGGGTTAACCCAACATAAAAATTGCGCATTAAAATCTTGAAATCTCCTTCCACGGCACAACTATGATAAGATTCTAACATCCTATACCAAGCATCTTTTAAATTTTCTCCTTGTCCTTGCCTGAAGTTAAGAACTTCAAAGTTGGAGATGAGGGGATAAAGACAGAGCTAGCCATGAGGACAAGGTAAATGAACTAACACACGAGCAAACAAAAGGCAAGCAAAAAGAGAGGAGGAGATTGGGAAAGAGAGGGCGAATAAAATGGCAAGGGTGAAGTGGGGGAGAGGAAAACGAGAGGCAAATGGCAAATAATGTAAATGCGAGGGAGATGGGTTTGTGATGGGTACTTGGTATGTCTTGACTTGAGCGAAGACCTCCCCGGCAATGGCGCCAGAAATCCTTCTTGCTACGTCTTGAGCTTGCGTTGGTTTTCCTCAAAGAGGAGAGGGTGATGCAGCAAGTGTAGCATAAGTATTTCCCTCAGTTTGGAGAACCAAGGTATCAATCTAGTAGGAGGATCCTCAAAAGTCCCATGCACCTACACAAACAAATTGAGAACTCGCAACCAACGCAATAAAGGGGTTGTCAATCCCTTCACGGCCACTTGTGAAAGTGAGATCTAATAAAGATAGTATGATAAGATAAATATATTTTTGGTATTTTATAATATAGATGCAAAAAGTAAAGATGCAAATAAAAGTAGATTGAAAGCAAATATGATAAGATATAGACCCAGGGGCCATAGGTCTCACTAGTGGCTTCTCTCAAGATAGCATAAGTATTACAGTGGGTGCACAAATTACTGTCGAGCAATTGATAGAAAAGTGCATAGTTATGAGATTATCTAGGCATGATCATGTATATAGGCATCACGTCCATAACAAGTAGACCGACTCCTGCCTGCATCTACTACTATTACTCCACACATCGACAGCTATCGAGCATGCATCTAGAGTATTAAGTTCATAAGAACAGAGTAACGCATTAAGCAAGATGACATCATGTAGAGGGACAAACTCAAGCAATATGATATAAACCCCATCTTGTTATCCTCGGTGGCAACAATACAATACGTGCCTTGCAACCCTTTCTGTCACTGGGTAAGGACACCGAAAGATTGAACCCAAAGCTAAGCACTTCTCCCGTGGCAAGAAAGATCAATCTAGTAGGCCAAACCAAACTGATAATTCGAAGAGACTTTCAAAGATAACTCAATCATACATAAAAGAATTTAGAGAAGATTCAAATATTATTCATAGATAAACTTGATCATAAACCCACAATTCATCGGATCTCGACAAACACACCACAAAAAGAGTTTACATCGAATAGATGTCCACAAGAGAGGGGGAGAACATTGTATTGAGATCCAAAAAGAGAGAAGAAGCCATATAGCTAACAACTATGGACCCATAGATCTTTGGTACACTACTCACAACTCATCGGAGGGGCAAGGATGTTGATGTAGAAGGCCTCCATGGTCGATTCCCCCTTCGGTAGAGTGCCGGTGAAGGCTCCAAGATGGGATCTCGCGGATACAGAAGGTTACGCTGGTGGAAATTGTGTTTCGTGGTGCCCCTGGATGTTTTCGGGGTACATAGATATATATAGGAGGAAGAAGTATGTCGGTGGCCGCCCGAGGGGCCCACGAGACAGGGGGCGCGCCCTACAGGGGGGCGCGGTCTCCTATCTCGTGGCTTCCTCGGCTGCTTCTTGACTTGCACTCCAAGCTCTCCGGATCACGTTCGTTCCAAAAATCACGCTCCCAAAGGTTTCATTCCGTTTGGACTCCGTTTGATATTACTTTTCTTCGAAATACTGAAATTGGCAAAAAACAACAATACGGGCTGGGCCTCCGGTTAGTAGGTTAGTCCCAATAATGATATAAATGTGTAAAATAAAGCCCATAAACATCCAAAAGGGGTAATATAATAGCATGGAACAATAAAAAATTATAGATACATTGAAGACGTATCATCTTCTACAATTGCTAACACTCACGCAATACTTATGGTTATGGAGTTTTAATCGAACACTGAGAAAGATAGGTGCTTATAATTTCGCCTCCCAACATATTCACCTTTGGGTGATGTCAACAATAATAATTCATGCTAACTTACATCCAATTGGATATATATATCAGGATCTTTCCAACACGAGGTGCTTGCCAAAGGATAAAATGAAAAAGGGAAAGGTGAGGATCTCACCTTGACTCTTTCATAAAAGTAAAAGATAGGCCCTTCGCAGAGGGAAGAAGGGATTTGCAGAGGTGCCATAGCTTGATTTTGAAATAGAGATAAAAATAATTTTCAGAGGTATGCTTTCATTGTCAACATAACAACCAAGAGTTCCCAATATCTTCCATACTACATACAATATAGGCGGTTCCCAAACAGAATGGTAAAGCTTTTACCCCCTCCACCAACAATCACA
Source organism: Triticum timopheevii (assembly GCA_963921465.1). Classification (NCBI taxonomy): domain Eukaryota; kingdom Viridiplantae; phylum Streptophyta; class Magnoliopsida; order Poales; family Poaceae; genus Triticum; species Triticum timopheevii. The sequence goes on from OY997262.1 coordinate 365,353,118, forward strand.
CTCCAAGGCTTGTCCGAAACAACGGGTGCCGTCCAACTAACATCAATCTAGGGGGAGTTTGTTTGCAATTATTTTTGATTTGATTTTGATCTTCTGATCATGGGACTGGGCATCCCGGTTACCAGCCATTTTTCTCGTGAATGATGAGTGGAGTCCACTCATCTTGATAATAACCCACCTAGCATGGAAGGTCCTGACAACCCCTAGTCGCTACATGAGCGAGTCAGGCATACAAAACAGATTATTATTTGAAGGTTTAGTTTTGCACATGCAAATTTACTTGGAACGGCAGGTAAATACCGCATATAGGTAGCTATGGTGGACACTCATGGCAAAAACTGGGTTTAAGGATATTTGGAAGCAAAAGTAGTATCTCTACTTGGTGCAAGGAATTTTGTCTAGCATGAGGGGGAAAGGCAAGCTTGACATGTTTGAATGATCCATGACAATATACTTTAACTGAGATATGAGAAAACATAACCCATTACGTTGTCTTCCTTGTCCAACATCAAATCTTTAGCATGTCATACTTAATGAGTGCTCACAATTATAAAAGATGTCTAGCATAGTATATTTATATGTGAAATCTCTCTTCCTTCAATATTCTTTCATGAATTGTTCAAATGACCAATACAATGCTTGCTAACCATCAATAAATCTATAACCTCTACTTCTTAGATGTGAAGTCATTACTCCCCCTGGGATAAGCAAATGAAACATATATAATTTCAGATTTATGACATTCAACTCATTCAACCATTTACTCATAGGATATAAGTGAAGCACACAAGTAAATGACAAACTACTCCCAAAAGATATAAGTGAAGATCAATGAGTAGCTAAATAATTATGTAACCATGTGAAGACTCTCTCTCATTTTAAGAATTTCAGATCTTAAGTACTTTATTCATGGAGCAAGCAAAACAAAATAAAATGACATTGCAAGGATAGCACAACTCATGTGAAGAAGCAAAAACTTAGGCTCAACCGATACTAACTGATGGTTGTTGAAGAAGATAGGTGGGATGCCTAACGGGGTAGTGGACATGAGGGCATGGGGTGGGTGTCACACTTGTCCCCTGGGTCACTTCATAAATAGTGCCTAGGGACAAGTGTCACTGTAGATGATGGCTGGGGTGACACGTGAACAGTGCTCGGGTACATCCGTCTCATCGGTGTCTCGTCGATGTCGGGTTGGGCTGCAGTCGGCAGCCGGCTGGTTGGCGCAGTCGGCAGCCGGCAGCCGGCCGGGAAGGGCAGTCGGACGGGGAGCCGGCAGGAGCGGCCGGGCGGTCGGACTGAGGGGCTTTGCTAGCCCCGATGTCTTGAATAATCGTCTTGCCATCTTCGGGGTACCCGTCGCCCATTACTCCGACACCGTAGCGGTGTACAACCCCGGATATGAAATCTATTATTGGTCTGGATTTAGCCATTTTAACTGGTTTGGCTTCGATCCATTTGGTGAATTTGTCCACCATGACCAATAGGTATTTTTTCTTATGGCTTCCCCCTTTAAGGGGTCCAACCATATCCAGCCCCCAGACCGCGAAGGGCCAAGTTATGGGGATTGTTTGGAGAGCGGTAGGGGGCATATGACTCTGATTGGCAAAGAGCTGGCAGCCGATGCAATGTAGGACAAGGTCCTGTGCGTCTGCTCGAGCCGTCGGCCAATAGAAGCTTGTTCGGAAGGCTTTGCTGACTAGCGGTCGAGCTGCGGCGTGGTGTCCGCCCAGTCCGGCGTGAATTTCAGCCAGGAGTTGCCGCCCTTCCTCTTCGGAGATGCACCTTTGGAGCACTCCGGTCGCGCTTTTCTTGTAGAGTTCCCCTTCGTGGACCTTGTAAGCTTTAGAACGCCGGACTATGCAGCGTGCTTCATTTTGGTCTTTGGGGAGCTCCTGCCTATTTTGGTAGGTCAAGAACGGCTCGGTCCACGGGGCAATTACAACCATGATTTCGTGGGCCGAAGGTGTTATTTCGGTGGCAGAGCCTCCGATTGTGTCGGATGGTTTGGAGTCTGGGGGTGTATCCGGATCCGTGCTGGTATTGCCGGACTCCCCTTCCCATACTACGGATGGCTTGAACAGCCTTTCCAGGAATATATTAGGTGGGACAGGGTCGTGTTTGGTGCTAATGCGGGCAAGTACGTCCGCCGCTTGATTGTTTTCTCGAGCCACATGGTGGAATTCAAGCCCCTCGAACCGAGCTGACATCTTTAGGACGGCATTACGATAGGCCGCCATTTTCAGATCCTTGGCATGAAAGTCTCCATTTATTTGTGACATTGCGAGGTTCGAGTCCCCGCGGACTTCTAGGCGTTGGATGCCCATAGAGACTGCCATCTGAAGACCATGTAACAGGGCCTCCTATTCGGCCGCATTGTTGGAGTATGTATATAATATTTGTAGGATGTACTAGACCGTGTCCCCGGTGGGAGACGTCAGGACTACCCCTGCTCCCAGTTCGGCCAGCATTTTGGAGCCGTCAAAGTGCATGATCCAGTTGGAGTACGCGTTGTACTCTTTAGGGAGTTCAGCTTCTGTCCATTCGGCGATAAAGTTAGCCAATACTTGCGACTTAATGGCTCTCCGCGGTTTGTATGTTATGTCGAACGGCAGGAGCTCGATGGCCCATTTAGCAATCCGGCCCATAGCATCGCGGTTATTAATTATGTCGTTGAGTGTTACTTCGGAGGCGACGGTAATTGAACACTCTTGAAAGTAGTGTCTTAGCTTCCGAGATGCCATGAAGACTGCGTATGCTATTTTTTGATACTATGGGTATCGGGATTTACAGGGGGTGAGGACCGTGGATATGTAGTAAACTGGCTTTTGAAGCGGGAATTTGTATCCGTTCACCTCTCATTCGACGACGAGCACTGCGCTTACCACTTGATGTGTTGCAGCTATGTATAGCAGCATAGGTTTGCCGATGTTTGGCGCTGTTAGGACCGGATTACTGGCCAATAAGGTCTTTATCTCATCTAGTCCGGCCGCGGCTGCGTCCGTCCATACAAAATGTTCGGTGCGCCGAAGGAGGCGCTAAAGAGGCAACGCCTTTTCTCCTAGCCTAGCTATAAAGCGGCTCAAAGCGGCCACGCATCCTGCTAGCTTCTGGATGTGCTTGAGGTCGGTTGGTATGGCCAACTGCGATAGGGCTCAGATTTTTGCTGGATTCGCTTCTATTCCTCTATTGGAAACAGTGAAGCCCAGGAGCTTCCCCGAAGGGACACCGAAAACACATTTTTCCGGATTCAAGTTGATGTCGTATGTCCGGAGGTTATCGAATGTAAGCCTCAAGTCATCTATCAGGGTTTCGACGTGTCTGGTTTTTATGACAACGTCGTCCACATATGCTTCCACTGTTTTGCCGATTTTTTTCTCCAGGCATGTTTGAATCATGCGTTGATAGGTTGCGCTGACATTCTTGAGCCCGAAGGGCATAGTGTTGAAGCAAAAAGGGCCATATGGCATTATAAAAGCTGTTGCAGCTTGGTCAGACTCTGCCATTTTTATTTGATGGTATCCAGAGTATGCATCAAGAAAACACAGCGAGTCGTGTCCAGCTGTGGCATCAATGATTTGATCGATGTGAGGGAGGGGAAAGGGATCCTTCGGGCAAGCCTTGTTGAGGTCTTCGAAGTCGGCGCATAGGCGCCAGGATTTGTCCTTTTTTGGCACCATTACCAAATTAACCAGTCAATCCGGATGTTTAATATCTCTGATGAATCCGGCCTCAAGCAGTTTGGCTAGCTCTTCCCCCATGGCTTGTCGTTTGTGTTCTGAAAACCGCCTTAGGGTCTGTTTGACCGGTTTATATCCCTTCAGTATATTGAGGCTTTGTTCGGCCAGCCGGCATGGGTTGCCTGGCATGTCCGAAGGGTGCTAGGCAAAAATTTCCCAATTCTCGCGTAAGAAATCTCGTAGTGCGGCATCCATCACGGGGCTCAATTGTGTTCTGATGGATGCTGTCTTTGTGGGATCCGTTTGGTGGACCTGGAATTTGACTATCTCGTCTGCAGGTTTAAATGAGGTGGACTTGGGTCATTTATCGAGTATCACATCGTCCGTGTCCACGGTGGCCCACCGTGTTGTTAATTCTTCGGCTGCTAGGGCTTCAGATAATGCTTCCAGGGCTAGTGCTGCGGTTTTGTTTTCGGTGCGGAGAGGGACGTCCGGATCACTGGCTAGAGTGATGATTCCATTGGGCCCGGGCATTTTAAGCTTCATGTACCCGTAATGGGGTACAACTTGAATGCTCATGAACGCGTCCCTCCCTAGAAGGGCGTGGTATCCGCTGCTGAAAGGAGCCACTTGGAATGTGATTTCTTCGGACCTATAATTCTCCGGGGTGCCGAACACCACATCAAGCGTGATTTTTCCCGCGCACCGTGCTTCTCGAGTAGGGATGATTCCCCTGAAGGTGGTGCCGCTTTGCTCAATGCGGCCTCTATCAATCTCGACTTTGTTGAGCGTTTCTTCATAGATCAAGTTTAACCCGCTTCCGCCGTCCATGAGCACTTTGGTGAGCCGGAAGCCCTCCACGATTGGGCTAAGGACCAGAGCGGCCGGTGCCCGGACAGTCTGGAATCGAGGTTCGTCACTGGCATTGAAAGTTATAGTTGTGTCGCTCCAGGGGGTTATCTTTGCCACACGGCAAATTTTTGCAGAGCTTCGGTGAGCCCGCTTGTGCCTGTTGTTCGAGGCGAAAGTCTCGAAGACTGTTAGCACCGTATTGTGTCCGCGGGCAGGATATTGTTCCGTTTTATGGCTCGCAAGAAGATCCTCGCCGCTTTTTCCCACCTGCCAGAGTATCCAACATGCCCTAAGGCTATGAGTTGGCATTGTATCCAGCGTACCGTGGAGCTTACATGGCCCGTCGAGCCATCCATCCAATACAGATCCCTGCCCTGGGGTGGGCTTCAGTTTCTTGGGGATTGGATCGGACGTCCTACGAGAGTTCGTCCGTTTGGTTCGGACAAAGGTCTTGGTGAGAGCGGTACTATCCCAAAATTCTGTTTGGGTCTTCCAAGCACTCTCCATCGCATAGTACTTACGTACTATGACCGCCAAGTCCGCGAAACATATTATTTCATAGCGGCCTATAGCATTGAGGAGACCTTCGTCCGTGCAGTTTTTGCAGAAGAGTGAGACCATGTTCTCCTCGCGGCAGTCCTTAACTTTGTTAAGCACAAGGAGGAATCTGGCCCAGTAATGATGCACCGTCTCCTGGGGCTCTTGCCTGATGCGGGAGAGACAGTTTAAGTCCAAATAGGTATTGTTAGCCGAATTCGGATTATGATCCGATCTAACGCCCAAGGGCGCGGGCAGTTTCGAGCCCATCAACTTGGAATCCGGAGTGTTACCCAATTCCATTGGCCCAATGCCTAATTCTAGGTCCGGGACCTGGGGCAGGTTGTCCTCTCAGAAGATTTTCGGCTCAAGGAGTTTGGCGATCCAAACATAATTCGTCGTCAAAGTTGGGGGACGATCCGCGTGTGGTTCTTCCACAATCGCCATCTCATTGGTGGCCGGTGGGGATCTGATGTCCCTTCAACCGGGTTTAAGCCCAATCCGGTCATAATTCTTAGCGACTCCTAGAGCCGCGATGTGATCCAAGAGTTCATTAAAGGAGGAGAGCTCCATTGGATCCATCTGTTCGGCAAGTTCCGAACTGACCCGAAGGTTATGATTGCTGACCCGAGAGGCCATCATCGGCTCCGTCACCGACGGGGCGGCCATTATAAAGCCGCCGAGCCGGAGCATCTAGCCTACAGCCAGAGCTCCCTCCGAAGTAATATCGTCCTTGAAGACGAGTCGAGCCATCAAGCCTTGCGGCGACGTCACAGAGGAACTCTCAATGAAAGCACCAATGTCGGTTTCAAAACCTGCGGATCTTGGGTAGGGGGTCCCGATCTGTGCGTCAAGGCTGATGGTAACAAGAAGTAAGGGACCCAGATGTTTAAACAGGTTAGGGCCCTCTCAATGGAGGTAAATCCCTACTTCCTGCTTGATTAATGTTGATGATATGGGTAGTACAAGAGTAGATCTACCACGAGATCGTAGAGGCTAAACCCTAGGAGCTAGCCTATGAAGGTATGAATGTAATTGTGATCGGCCTTCTAAGGACCAACCTCTCCGGTTTATATAGACACCGGAGAGGGCTAGGGTTTACATGGAGTCGGTTACAAGGAAGGAAATATAATATCCGGATCGCCAAGCTTGCCTTCCACGCCAAGGAAAGTCCCATCCGGACACGGGCCGAAGTCTTGAGTATTGTATCTTCACGCTTCAATAGTCTGAACGTTGTACACAGTCCAGCTGTCCGGATACCCCCCTAATCCAGGACTCCCTCAATGGGCACTCCCCTTGGCAACTGCCAAGCTTGGGCACTAGTGCAGAACCGGGCATTAGCACCGGTTCGTAAGGCCCTGTAGTGCCGGTTACATAACCGGCACTAAATTGTGGTCACTAAAGGCCCCCCCCTTTAGTATCGGTTCAGCACGAACCGGTGCTAAAGGGCAACCACATGGCACGAGCCAGCTCCGGGGGCATGGAGCCCTTTAGTACCGGTTGGTAATACCAACCGGTACTTTAAGGTTTGGGGTTTTTTAGTTTTATGATTTCTTTTTCATTTAATTTTGTGTTTCCATTTTAATTCTTTTTCGTTTGCTGGTATTTTACGATACTACACATTGTACACGTTATGCATATATATATATATATAGAATTTCTAGTAGAACCAATCATGCATATATATATATATATATCATCAATGTCTCACAAACCACCATATTAATTAATTCACACATACACACATGTATAGCTATATACAATTTCTCCTACATATGAATGTTGCCTTCAGAGCTAGTGGCATTAGCCTAATTGGTGCCTTCGGAGCACGATGACAATTGGAAGTGGTTTTCATGGGGGCGGTAGCGGGTAATAGAATTCTCCCTTCGGATTTATGACCTGGTCGAGCAAAAATCCCGCTATTTCCTCTTGAAGTGCTTCTACGCGCTCCATTTCTATGAGCTTCTCCCGCACCTCTTTGAACTGTTAAGAAGGAGATCAATATGCATGTGTATTAGTTGTGTGACTAGATATCGATAATGGTGTAAAAATTATGAATAGTGTTCTGACAAGCGTACCCATTCCTGTCTTTGAGATCTGCTCCTTTCGGACACCATCATGTGAATGTTCTCGCAAACGCAGAATGCACACAGATCTGTCCCCTGCGCCTTAATTGCTTACCTTCAGGGCCTTTACGAGAATGGAATTTGATTAGATAAAAATTAATCAAGCATGATAATTAAAGAGATGGCAGCCAGCTAGCTAGAGCTATAGTACTACTTAATTGCTTACCTTGGGTCGAAACCATTTAAGCTTTTTTTTCCATTCGCCGGGCATGACGGCGATGAACCTTGTCCAAGCCCTGCCCGCCGACAAAGAAAATGAATAAAGGGGTTATTAAATAGTTCATATCATGAAATGACGAACTAAAGAGGCCGAGATATATAGTTAATAATGATTGAAATTACCTGTTGACTATCCCATACAAGATATTATAGTCAGTTTTTTCTGAGATTAGTGAGTCCAGTACTTCAATTGTTCCGGCGTCAACTTTAATGATACACAAGACCTAGTGATATCTGCATGCACACACGTTTGCATGTCTTAATTAAGCGGGAATATGTAAGCAAAAACATGTAGCTAGCTAGTAGGCAAAAACAGAGAATTTGTAGTACAAGACAGTATGACTCACTGGAAGTTGTAAGGAAGTAGTATATCTTCATTGTATTTGAGGCGCTTCAAGAACTCTAGCATGCTGTCCTCTACTTCCTTTGCATAACGTGGATTTATTAGCCATGTGTATTCATTAACGGTGTTAGGGTCAATGAACCCAATGCCAAAGCGTCCACCTTTTCTCATTTCATATATCTTCATCCTGCATAATACCACAGAAAAGAATATAGTGAGGATAATTACAGGTAATGATTGATCAAAAGGATCACTACAGCTAGCTTGAGACTTAAATTATAGAAAGAAATCACTTACAGACAATAGCAACTGACGATAGATTTGTCGAGTGCGTCTTGATTGTATAACTGAAACAGTTCTAAATACTCAACGGACACAGCTTTCTCATGGTAGTAATGGTCCTGCTTGACATTCACCATGAGGGACAATCGATCTGAAATCTTGGTAATGTTCATGTACCATTGATGCAATTCATACATTCTCGTTGGGAGGTTCTTGACCTTGTCTGGCGCGACCAAAGGTTGGCCCCGGACATATTTCCGTTTTACTTCATCCTCTCTAAGCAAAGGCATGGGCTCGATCTCGAGGAGTTGTCCAACAGTGATGTTGAGAACTTCAGCCTGCATTATATGCTCCTCCGTTATTACCACATTGCCCACCTCGGGAACATGCACTATTTGCCCACAATAATATTGGGCGCGCGTACTGTCACCTGTTGTTGGCACAACAAGCGAGGGGATTGATTGCGCCGCCTGTTCTCCCAGCTGGGGAATGGTTTTCCCGCATTTCTTGGCAGCTGCTTCTTGTTTGCTCGATCCCGATGTAGATGTGCTCGCCTCCCTTTGTAGACGTGCTCGATTTAACTTCCTGATGTGGCGCTCATAGTATGTGTCAACAGGCTTGGGAGCTGGTGGTTGAGCCATACGAATGAAGTGGTCAATCGTTTCCTCAGGCACTTTCTCCCTTGGCGGCGGTTGCGGTTTTGGTGCAAAATGGGCTTCCACCTCGGCCTTCGATATGGCTGTGATTTCCTCCTCGGACCTGTCATAAGACCTCTGTGGAAGAGGCTTGAGGCTTGGACCATATTTATATCGCTTGCCTCCGCCTGTACTTCCTGTACTACCTCGACTCGTACCGCTACGCACCATAGCTGCGGGGTGTCTCTTCTGCGATTGCTGAGGCGGCGGAGATGGCTGATGGGACTGAGTTGGACGAGGAGGAGTGGCCTGAGGTTGTGCCGGACTTGGAGGAGGAGTGGACGTCTGACGCTATGGCGGACTTGGAGGAGGAGGATTGTCCTGACACTTTGCCGGACATGGAGGAGGAGGAGTGGCCTGACACTTTGCCAGACTTGGTGGACCTGCAGGAGCGGGAGTCTGCTGACTCGGTGGCGGACTTCGACGAGGACTCGGCTGATGCGGTGTCGGTGGCCTTCGAAAGATGATGCAATCCTTTTTCCATATGATGATACAATGTTTGGCCTCTCCGAGAAAGCGCTCGCCGTCACCTCCAGCAATGTCAAGCTGTATCCCCGAATATGGTGGGTCCACCACCTCATCAACCAAGACACGAGCATAGCCCGCTGGAATCGGGTTGCAATGGAAGGTTGCCTCGGGGTGATTTGTGAAAGCACAACCGTCCGCCACCTTCATGGATATGTTCTTCATTTTGACGTGTAGCTCACAGTTAGGGTTCTCTGTGATGTCATCCACGGGGTATCTACCCAGCATTGCGTCGTCCGAGACGGAACCCATGCTGCTTCTCGGCATGGATGGGCTGGTGCTATCCAATGCTGGATCATCCGCTACTGCTGCAGCTGCTGAGACCCCCTTTGATGGGTAAGTGAGTCGATCTGCTCCTGCTGCCGCTGGAATTTGACTGCCAATTCCGCTTGACTTGCTTCTAGGCCTTGAAGGCGTTCATAGTCCCGCTTCCTCTGCTCCTCCTCCATCTTCCTCTTCTTCTCCTCCGCAATCTTCTTTCTCGCACGGGTTCTGTAGTCGTTGTTCCAGTCTGAAAACCCCTCATACCACGGCATAGCGCCCTTGCCTCCTGTTCTTCCCGGGTGTTCAGGATTTCCCAGGGCACACGTAAGCTCGTCGTTCTCTCTGTTGGGCTGGAACACCCCCGTTCGTGCCTCTTCTATTGCAACAAGTATCGCATCGTCGGCTCCCTTCAGACTTGCCCTCGTCGAAACATTGCCTGTCCCCAGGTCCAACTCCCCCCCATGCGCATAGAACCAAGTCCTGACCCTGGGGGGCCAGCTCTTAGTAGCCGGAGTGACACCTGCATCCTCCATCTCTTTCTCAGACTTATCCCACTTAGGCATTGCCACCGCATAGCCACCTGGCCCCAGCTTATGGAACTTATCCTTTTTTTCGGCATTCTTCTTGTTTATTCTCGACCATTCCTTAGCTAATTCTGAATCCTTGAATTTCACGAAATCGTCCCAATGATCATGTTGGTTCTCCAGTGTTCCCTTGAATACTGGAGTCTTCCTTCCTCCCTTGACGTACTTGTTCCATTCACGATTCTTGTAGTTCTTGAATGCAATCGCCATCATCCTAAGAGCAACCTCTTTGACTTTCTGCACATCTGCTTCTGTGAAATGATCTGGTAGGGTGAAATGTTCCATGAGAGTATCCCAAAGCAGATCTTTTTGATTCTTGTCGACAAAAGTAACATCTGGACGTGGCTTTGCTGGCGCTCTCCATTCTTGAAGTTTGATCGGGAGTTGGTCCTTCACAAGAACTCCGCACTGACGAACGAACTTGTCCACAATCTTCTTAGGCGCTAATGGTTTGCCAGTAGGGCCACATGCCTCGATATTGTACTTTACGCCCGGCTTCAACTTTTTTTTCGGGCCTCGTTTCGTCATTTTACCTGAAGATTTGCTCGATCCGGATGGCTGAAAGAACAAAGATCGATTCGTTAATATATCTTCAAGTCATTTAAAACATCTGATGATCACTAGATGCCTGCTTATATAAATATATATACCTCGCCGGTGTTTGTTGTTTCAGGATCAACATGTTCTCCGTCATCGTCATAATCATAGTTCATGACTTCATCAATTTCGTCATCGCGATCGAATATCATATTACCCTCTCCGGTGTTGTTTAGAAATTCGGAGTCGTCATAATCTTCTTCATTCTGATTATCATCTGGCCCGCGTATCATATCGAACATGGTCTGTTCTCCCTCTCTGTCCGCTTTTCTGCCATAGCTTTTGTTTAACTAATCCAAAAGAAATATAAAACAATTTAGTATTCAAATTACTTCGTCTCGAATAATAGATATAATCTCAAATACATCATCTAGAATAATAGATATAATCTCGAATACATCATCTCGAATAATATATAATATTGAATAGTACATCACTGGCTATTAGCTAATAAAGATTGAATACTACAGAAGAATCTAGGACACTCGCGGTTCCTCCGGCGCGGGCGGTGGACACCCAAAGAGAAGGAACCCTCACAGGATCATAGCTGAAGTGAGATCCCCGAAGATACTGCCACGTATTGGAGAACCTGCCGCCCTCTAACGCAACCATGTAGCGATGGACGTGCTCGTCCTCCTCCCTGACACGGCGACGTACCACCTCCAGCGGGGCCGGGTCCCTCCGCACCAAAACTGGCCCACGCGAATGCCACCAAACGAGATCAGGGTCGACGACGAGACCCACGGCCGGGTTCCTCATCAAGCGGCGCGCCCCTCCATGCAGCACCTCCCAGTGCCAGCCCGGCGGAGCCCAGTCCCGGACATGGGTCGGCTGGACGTCGTCGCGGACGGTTCGACGGCGAGGATGCATTCCGGGCATCGTCGAGAACAAATACTAGCTATATGCCCGCAAAAAGTAACATTTTTTTAATGATTGGATTTTGATAACTAAAATTTCTAACATTTCTATATAACACTAATTATGCTAATCTAAATAACACTAAAATTTCTAACATTTCTAACATTTCTATATAACACTAACTTCTAACATTTCTATATAACACTAATTTCTAACTGATTAAGCACTAATTATATCCATCTAACATGCATTCATACATATATAATAGTGAAAAAATAATAATCTAAATAATCTAAACTAATTAAACAATAATTATCTAAACTAATTAAACATACAAAATAATAATCTAAATAATCTAAACTAATTAAAGACTAATTATCTAAACTAATAAAACATGCTTGTGTGTGTGTGTGTGTACGGGCTCGGGGCTGGAGGACTCACAGCGGGCGACGGCGACGGCGAGGTGACGGCGAGGCGAGGTGACGGCGAGGAGAGGCGACGACGAGGCGACGGCGAGGCGATTGCCGGGGCGGCGACGGCGGGGACGGGGACGGCGCGACGGGGATGGGCCCGGGGCGGTGACGGAGATGAGGGCGGCGACGGGACGGGGGCGGCGATGGGGACGGGGGCGGCGACGGAGACGAGCGGCGACGTCGGAGACGGTCGAGGGCGGCGGCGACGGCGACGAAGATGACGGAACAGAGGAACGAAAACAGAGGGAAACTGAAATTTTCGTAGCAGTTGTATATATAGAAGGCACCTTTAGTACCGGTTGGAGCCACCAACCGGTACTAAAGGTCTGTTTTGGCCAGGCCAAGCGGCGGGAAGCGACCCCCTTTAGTACCGGGTGGTGGCACAAACCGGTACTAAAGGCCCCTCCTTTAGTACCGGTTTGTGCCACGACCCGGTACTAAAGGTGGTGCGCTGGCGCAGGTGCGGTGCGGAAGTTTAGTCCCACCTCGCTAGTTGAGGGGCTACCGCACTGGTTTACAAGCCCCAGTGCGGTAGCTCTCTCGAGCTCCTCTCCTAATCAGGCCTACTGGGCCTACCTGTCCTCCACGCCTTGTGGGCCTACTGGGCCTTCGCAGGCCTGCATCCTGGCCCAACTAAAGGTTGTGTCGCTAGTCGTATGCAGGCCGCTTTGGCCCAGTAGGCGGGCTTTTTTTTCTTAATTTTTTTTTGCTTTATTTTTTTGTTTTATTTATTTTTGTGTTGTTATTTGCTGTATTTAGAGTTTCTTTGTGAATATTTTTGCTTTAGGTACAAAAAATTACAAACTTTCTGTTAGTGCCGGTAGATTTCAAATTTGAATAGTTTAAATTTTGAATTATTTGAAATTTGTGTGAATCACTAGTATGTGAATAACTTAACTTTGAAAAAAGTTTTTTCAGTGATTCTTTTTTCTTATGTTTAATATTAGTGTGTTTTATCATTATATTCAATTTAGTAATGCTTAGGTTATTTAAAAAATGAAATGCCTTTGTAACAGTTCAGTTTTCGTCGGAAACCCTGATACTTCGAAAGAGATTGTCCATTTTGTACACGAAGTGCATCCAATTTTTGCCGTAACCCTCTCTACTTTCTTGCACATGCTCTTTGTATGAAATTATGATACCATGCCAACTTTCAACCTTTTCTGAGTTCATTTGAATTGCTTTTCAATTTCAGGGTCATTTAGCTGGAAAAAAATCACTAAATGCATGAAAAGAATTTGTTTGCACATAAAATTTCTTCGCGTTTCAAATGCCAAAACACATAACTACCCTAACTATTACAGACATTCCCTCCTAGGTGTGAAACACAGAAGAAAGTGATGATAGTGAAGCCGATCACATCTCAGATCTTTGGGTGTGAAACTTTTTCTTCACGTGTGTCCCTTTGCGCCGTAACCATGGAAAATCTTCATCATTTAACGGGATGCTCGGGTCAATATTCACTGTGAATGGAGCAATTTCATCAAACTTTTCATAATCTTCTGACTTGTCTGTCTTGTCATCCACTCCCACGATGTTTCTCTTCCCAGAAAGAACTATGTGCCGCTTTGGCTCATCGTACGATGCATTCGCTTCCTTATCTTTTCTTTTTCTTGGCTTGGTAGACATGTCCTTCACATAGAAAACCTGTGCCACATCATTGGCTAGGACGAATGGTTCGTCTGCATACGCAAGATTGTTGAGATCCACTGTTGTCATTCCGTACTGCGGGTCTTCCATTACCCCGCCTCATGTCATATTGACCCATTTGCACCGAAACAAAGGAACCTTTAAACCACGTCAATAGTCAAGTTCCCATATGTCCTGTATATAACAATAATATGTTTCCTTTCCCGTCTTGGTTTCTGTATCAAAGCGGACACCACTGTTTTGGTTGGTGCTCTTCTTATCTTGGGCGATCGTGTAAAATGTATTACCATTTATCTCGTACCCTTTGAAAGTCATTATATTCGAAGATGGTAACTGGGACAACAAGTACAGGTCATCTTCAATAGAAGTGTCATGCATGGTACGTGTCTGCAACCAGTTGGCGAAACTCCTGGTTTGTTCATGTGTAATCCAGTCATCAGACCGCTCCGGGTGATTGGAGCGTAGCAAATTCTTGTGTTCATCCATATACGGAGCCACCAAGGTGGAATTCTGTAGAACTGTGTAGTGTGCTTCAGTGAGAGAATGTCCATCCATACATATTATTTGTTCCCCTCCTAGCGTGCCTTTTCCATCCAGTCTGCCCTTATGCCGCGATTCAGGAACACCAATCGGCTTAAGGTCAGGAATAAAGTCAATACAAAACTCAATGACCTCCTCATTTTGATGGCCCTTGGAGATGCTTCCTTCTAGCCTAGCACAGTTATGAACATATTTCTTTAAGACTCCCATGAACCTCTCAAAGGGGAACATATTGTGTAGAAATACAGGACCCAAAACGTTAATCTCTTCGCATAGGTGAACTAGGACATGCGTCATGATGTTGAAGAAGGATGGTGGGAACACCAACTCGAAACTGACAAGACATTGCACCAAATCATTCTGTAACCTTGGTATGATTTCTGGATCGATTACCTTCTGAGAGATTGCATTGAGAGATGCACATAGCTTCACAATGGCTAATCGAACGTTTTCCGGTAGAAGCCCCCTCAATGCAACCGGAAGTAGTTGCGTCATAATCACGTGGCAGTCATGAGACTTTAGGTTCTGGAACTTTTTCTCTGCCATGTTTATTATTCCCTTTATATTCGACGAGAAGCCAGACGGTACCTTAATACTGAGCAGGCATTCAAAGAAGATTTCCTTCTCTTCTTTGGTAAGAGCGTAGCTTGCATAACCCTGATGTATGCCGTCTTCTCCGTGCATACGTTGCTGGTCCTCCCATGCCTCAGGTGTATCTTTTGTCTTCCCATACATGCCCAAGAAGCCAAGCAGGGTCACACAAAGATTCTTCGTCACGTGCATCACGTCGATTGCGGAGCGGACCTCTAGGTCTTTCCAATATGGCAGGTCCCAAAATATAGATTTCTTCTTCCACATGGGTACGCGTCTATCCGCGTCCTTCGGAACAGGTTGTCCGCTAGGACCCTTTCCAAATATCACCTTCAAATCCTTGACCAGTACGGTGGCGAGGCTTCGTCCGGTGATCCGCCTCACCTTTGAAATGCTTGCCTTTCTTTCTTATGGGATGCCTGCTCGGAAGAAATCGACGATGTCCCAGGTACACATTCTTCTTACAACTATTCAAATATATACTGTCGGTATCATCCAAACAGTGCGTGCATCCGCGGTATCTCTTGTTTGTCTGTCCTGAAAGGTTACTGAGAGCAGGCCAATCATTGATGGTCACGAACAGCAACGCCTTTAGGTCAAATTCTTCCCCCATGTGCTCATCCCATGCACGTACACCTGTTCCATTCCACAGTTGTAAGAGTTCTTCAACTAATGGCCTTAGGTACACATCAATGTCGTTGCCGAGTTGCTTAGGGCCTTGGATGAGCACTGGCATCATAATGAACTTCCGCTTCATGCACAACCAAGGAGGAAGGTTATACAAACATAGAGTCACAGGCCAGGTGCTATGGTTGCTGCTCTGCTCCCCAAAAGGATTAATGCCATCTACGCTTAGACCAAACCATACTCTCCTTGCGTCATCTGCAAACTCCTTCCCGTACTTTCTTTCGATTTTTCTCCACTACGACCCGTCAGCGGGTACTCTCAACTTTCCGTCTTTCTTACGGTCTTCTCTGTGCCATCGCATCGCCTTGGCATGCTCTTTGTTTTGGAACAAACGTTTCAACCGTGGTATTATAGGAGAATATCACATCACCTTGGCAGGAATCTTCTTCCTGGGGTGCTCGCCCTCGACATCACCAGGCTCATCGCGGCTGATCTTATAGCGCAATGCACCACATACCGGGCAAGCGTTCAAATCCTCATACTCACCGCGGTAGAGGATGCAATCATTAGGGCATGCATGTATCTTCTGCACCTCTAATCCTAGAGGGCAGACAGTCTTCTTTGCTTCGTACGTACTCTCGGGCAATTTGTTGTCCTTTGGAAGCATATCCTTTATCATTACCAGCAACTTTCCAAATCCCTTGTTAGATACACCATTCTCTGCCTTCCATTGCAGCAATTCTAGTGTGGTGCCCAGCTTTTTCTTGTCACCTACGCAATTCGGGTACAACAATTTTTTGTGATCCTCTAACATGCGCTGCAACTTCTTCTTCTCCAAATCACTTGCGCAGTTTCTCTTTGCATTGGCAATGGCCCAACCTAGATCATCAACGAGCTCATCTGATGCCTCTTCTTCAGCTTCTTCCCGCATTGCCGGCTCAGCTTCTTCCCGCATTACCGGCTTAGCTTCTTCCCCCATTGTTGTATCATCGTATTCTGGGAACCCATGCCCAGGATAGCTGTCGTCGTCCTCTTCTTCTTCATTGTCTTCCATCATAACCCCTCTTTCTCCGTGCTTGGTCCAAACATTATAGTGGGGCATGAAACCGGACTCAAACAGGTGGACGTGAATGGTTCTTGACGTAGAGTAATTGTGACCATTCTTACAGCCAGCACATGGACAAGGCATAAAACCATTCGCCCGCTTGTTTGCCTCAGCCGCAAGCAGAAAAGTATGCACGCTCTCAACGAACTGGGGAGAGCATCGGTCATCGTACATCCATTGCCGGCTCATCGTCATTACACAACACCGAATAGACCAAATTAATACAAGTTCATACATAAAGTTCATACAACACTTAAATGCAACAAACAAATAACTCTCTAGATAAAGCATTTAAATGCAACAACAAATGCGATCAAGATTGCAACTAAGGTAACAATTGATCCAACAGCATAATGATACCAAGCCTCACTACCGATGGCATATTTTCTAATATTTCTATTCTTCAAGCGCATTTTCTCCATCTTGATCTTGTGATCATCGACGACATCGGCAACATGCAACTCCAATTCCATCTTCTCCCCCTCAATTCTTTTCAATTTTTCTTTCAAGTACTCGTTTTCTCTTTCAACTAAATTTAACCTCTCGACAATAGGGTCGATTGGAATTTCCGGTTCACGTACCTCCTAGATAAAAATATCTATGTCAACTTGATGGGCATAATTTGTCATAAACACGAAATGCAACTAATAGTTTTAAAAGAGAATATACCACATCCGAATCATAACAAGGATGAGGGCCGACGGGGACGGATATCAAAACCATGGCACTATGTATAACAAACAACGTACGGGTAAGATAATTATTACATGATTAACTATATATCCAAATCACACAAACATCAATTTTTTATATAAAATTTCATGAACAAGAGGCTCACCACAAGGTGGTGCCGGCGGCGGGACGGTGCGGGCGATCGACGGTGGTTACGACGGAGATTTAGAAGGCACTAAGTAAACCACACCTACATATGCAAACTAAGTGTTATTTTTGACCTCAAATTGCATATAAATCAAATACTAGCATATATATATATATATATATATTTCCTCCCAAATTACTAAACTCACAAATTAGTAACTATATAAAGCATTGCAAGAGCTAATCTAGCAATGAGAGATGAAAGGACAAAGTTGCTAACCTTTGTGATCACTTGAATGGATGGGGGCCTTCAAATCTTGAAAAAATTTGGGCAAAATGTGTGATGAGCTCGAGGGGAGAAGAGGAAGAACAGAGAGGAGAGGAGAGGGGAAAGGGGGAAGAACAGAGCAAGCTGGACGAAGGATTTATATGTAGGAGGACCTTTAGTACCGGTTCGTGCCACGAACCGGTACTAAAGGTGCTGGAGGGGGCCCAGACTGACAACATCCTGCCACCACCCTCATTAGTACCGGTTCGTGGCACGAACCGGTGCTAAAGGTTAGCCACGAACCGGTACTAATGAGAGCGGCCCGGCTAGCCGTTGGAACCGGCACTAATGTATACATTAGTGCCGGCTCTAATACAAACCGGCACTAATGTGCTTCACGTTTGACCCTTTTTCTACTAGTGGGGGGAGGTGCCCCGGTATCGTATCACCATCCCAGTTCTATCTTTACCGTTTTTCTGAGTTTAATCCATTTGGTTATATCTTTATCTAGTAGAATAAAGTTTAGTTTGATCTAGCTTTGAGTTTTGTGTTGATCCCTATCCATGTAATCGAGTCTGTGAGCTATATATGTCGGCGTTCTGGGAACGGGGGTCGCCAGACTTGCTTGCCCGCGGCCTGCGGCGTGGCTCAAGTGGGGGCCCAGTGCAGCCCAGCTTCATCAGCTCAAGCTCAAGACCCTCGCGAGGGGCCAAGCCACGCGGGGCGGACAACAAGAAGCTTCCTTGGAAGCAGCCTCATCAGGCAGGCTCGCGAGGAGGCGGAGCGATCAAGGCAGGGCACCTCGCGAGGAGCCCGTGATGCAAGCCATGACGATCGAGACCAGGCCGGCGCCAAGCGGGCGCCAGCCTGCGCAGCGTCCTTGTTTCCCCTTCGGTGCAAGGGGGGCAAGCACAGGCCAAGTCATCAGGCAAAGGTTACCATTTCGGTGCAACAAGACCAAGACCAGCAGAACGGCAGGATGGGAGTCATCGTGGAGCCCAGGACGGCGTCACTGCCAGAGTCTTTGGCAGTCGAAGACCAACTTTAGTCATGATAAGTGTACTAGATTTTCCCCTTCAAAATGGCCAATTGTTGTCGCCCCTCCCGCTCATTATTTGGGAAGAGGCCCAGGGCCTCCCTCTATAAATAGGAATAACCACCACAGTAGAGAAGAGAGGATCCAGATTGCGCATAGACTAGAGAGAGGCGACTGAACTCACCCAAGCAGTTCATCGCACCAGCTCAAGAACAGCCCCTCGCGAGGCTGTTCTCTCTTTGTATTCTTCATCGTCAACCCCTGAGGCAATCCACAACACCACACACTGGAGTAGGGTATTACACCACAATGGTGGCCTGAACTAGTATAAACCTCGTGTGTGTTGTGTGTTCTTCTTTCTAGCCTAGATTCCTTTCGAGACGCGAGTTTGTTGGAGAAATATCTTCATGCGCACCCCAGAGTTCGAACCTCAAGGATCTGCCGGAACCTGAAATCCAACATTTGGCATGCCAGGTAGGGCCTCACCGTTCTGATGTCAAACGACCCAACTGCCAACGCCGACCGCTGGGCGGCGTGGCCTGCCCACGCCGTGCCACCGACCCAGGGTGACCTCAACCTTGCGCCTCAGGCAGCTCGCGCTTCGCAGGGTGCTGCGGGTCGCAGGCGACGCGGACAAACGCTGCCTACCCTCACACCACGGCAGGTGCGGTCAGCAGCAAGAGCCTCAAGCCACACCGCGGCCACAGCGCTGCACACCCGACGGGAGCAGGCGAACTCAAGGGCCGTGCTCACGGTGGCCCGAGAGCTGCTAAGGTGCCGGCTGCTGGAGGGCAGCCGTGAATTGTTGTTAGAGCGAGTGGCCGAGCTCCTTGACGCCGCCGCCTCGGGAGCACCTCATTTCTATGTCCAGCTGCCGGCCCAAAGCCAGAGCGGGCCGTATGGCGGCCCCATACGCGCCCACGCAACTCCAAGCAGGCTCTAGGGCCTACTCAATGCCAACCCGGCCGGCAGCACCAGGCGACAAGTCGCGCCGGCCTCATCTCCGGCCGGCGAAGGAGTACACGCCGCAACCTTTGGCCTCGGCGGACTACGCCACCACCCCGAAGACAACGCTCTAGGCCGGACTGCATGGCATATGCGACACTACGGCGAGCCCCACGGGGCGGTGACCCCAGAGGCTTATGTGCCCCACATGGTGGATCAAGAGTGCGCACTGGAAGAAGACCATGGTCGTTCCTCGGGCCAGGCTGGGGCGAGGATGCGCCAAAAGCTGAGCTCTTTCAGGAACCCCAAGAGAGCCTCGACAACCGTGCTAGTGGCAGCAACTATCGGGTACCACTAATTCCTCAAGAGCAAGCTTATGCTAACCATGGGTCGCAGGAGGTACAGGTCGCCGCAACAGATGGCTGCCCCAATGCGGCAGCCTCCTACCCCTCAGGACGAGGGCGCCGGGGGCTACAGGAGAGGGGCCGAGATCCGGGTTCGCCCCCGCGTCGCTCGGAGCAAGGCGTTCTCAGGAGGTAGGCCCTCTTCCGGGGAGGTGCCCTAGGGCCTGCCCCCGGCAGAGGACCCATGGTCGTCGGGGGAACCGCTGGCGACCGCTCTACCCCGTTGGTGTCTTCCTTGGTTTCCGGTCGCCGTCAATGGCGGTAGAGTGTGGCGCAAGGCGGGGCCCTTGTCTGGCGATATGAAGCAAGGCCGGTACCTATGAAGAAGGCCTAGTGCCTATGAAGCTCGCCGCCCGTGACACTCTCACGTAATAATGAGTGGGGCTGTACATGCCCCGGAGTCTCCGGAGAGCCGCCCTCGGGCCTCGGGGGCTCCCACCCACGCCGAGTGGCAGCACTTAGTTCCACGCTGGTGAGAAGACATCGAAGACTAGACTAGGTGCCGGACGCGGCTTTTTGCTTTTTGCATTTTCCTCTGTTGACAAGGTTCTTCGATTTGAATTTAAGTTGCATTTGAGCTTGAGACTTGCGTGTGTTTAGGGAAGTTGTGTTTAGTCTCGTTCGAGCAATCTCTCGTGTTCTGGTTTCGGCTTTGCGACCGAAGTTAGCGTCAGCTGCCCCCCCCCCTCGCGAGCCCCTCGCGAGTCGGGCCAGGCCATGCACATCTACAATCTGGACCACAGTCGCCGCACCCTCTCCGGAGGTTCTCATCGCAGGATCAATGGGTTCACCCAGAAGACACACGAGGCGCCGCGGCCCCCACAGGCCCGCCCGGGACCCGTCGGGGTCAAAAGGTAAACAAGTCAGATGACCCCTCACCGGGCCAGTAGCTAAGCTCACACGCAGCATTATGCTTACCAGGGTACTGATCGCAAAACTTTACATGATGGGCTTCCCCTCCCAAATTGCTCTTACAATCTTCAGGGCCGAGCCCGAACCTTCTTCATGCAGGGTAAATAGCGGTGACATAGGATCGGTTGGACATATCACTCACCGCGCTTTCTGGGGCACCTCCAGAGGCGTCGCTGGCGTCACTGACATCATCACCACCGCCGCCAACACCTCCATCAGCGCCAGGCTCGTCCACAACGCCGCCTTCATCGGCGGCCACGATCACGCCGTCATCATCAGATGCGAAGGCCCTGACGAGGGCATCCATGTTGTCCTCCACCCATTGCGCGAGGTCGCCCTAGATGGCTATGGGCACATGTGCGATGGCGGCATCAAAATCGAAGTGGGGGTCCCAGTCCTGTAGATAGCTGAAGACACGGGAGAAGGCACGCCTGAGCAAGGCTCGGCTCCTCTCCTTGACAAGCAAATGAGACCACTCAGAGCGGTTCTCCAGAAGCGTCACCATGTCAGTGAAAAACTGAAGGTTGCCGGCGTAGTTGGTCCCATGCGGCTCCTCGGTGGCAGCCTCGCAAATGTTGCCCAAGGCCGTGTTAGCCCTTTCCCTGAGTGTCCAGAGCATGGGGGCATGCTTGTTCTCCAAAATCCACCGCTGACGGATCTTGTCCTCATTCCGTCTTGCGATGGCCTCGGCACCATCAACCCTCTGTTGGAGAAGAAGTAGCTCGGCGCGGAAAGAAGCCAGCTCTGCCTGCACTACGCCAAGGGCAGCTGCGGAGGAGTCCGCACCCCACGTCACTTCAGCCAGTTTGACCCTGAGGGCCGTGGTCCTACCCTCGGCTTCAGCCCTAATCAACTCCAACCTCACTTCATATTCGCGCTCGAGATCCGAGCGAGCTTCCACCATGCGACGGTCGACCTCTTCTTGGACATGGGCTTCGCGCGCGGTGACGTCATCCTCCTCCTGAGTCACCAGGCGCTCCCTCATTTCCAACCGCTCAAGGTCAAGGTTGCGCTCAGCGGCCTCCAGTGTCAGCGCCTCCTCGCACTTCAGGAGCTCCGCCTGGTCGATGGAAGCCCCCTTTAGCGACACAAGGGCTGCCAGGCGCAGTTCCACTTGCTGCTCTAGAGAGTTGCTCCAGGCTTGGAGCTCCCATGCGCGCTCCTCTGCATCTTTGCACCGTTGGTCTGCTTCCCGGGCCTCCTCGACGGCTTGGGAGCAGGCCTCCCGCGAGGCCACCAGCGATGCTTCAGCCTTCGCGTTGTCAAGGTCATGCTGGTAACACACAAGGGTGACGGCTACCTTCAGCTTGCGCCTCTCCTTAGGGAGGCGCAAGCCTTCGACCTCAAGGCACGCATCCTCGCCAGCAAGCTCCACCCCGATCCGGCTCACCGCATCCGCCGCCCCCTGGAGGAACTCTTGACGAAGGGCACGACACTCCCGAGCACGCTTGAGCACGTCTTCCGCGTCACCCTCTGCCACTGGCGTATGCGGAGGGCCCTGAGGCGGCATGCCCCCTCCCGGCGCGGGGCTGGGGTCTGGTGCCCCAACGATTGCCGGATGGACCTCGCCAGGAGCCCGGCCTGGCGCCGGTCCGTCCCCAGAAGAGAAACTCAAGACTGACTTCAGCCAGTCACCATCCACGATCAGGGAAGGAGCACGGGGCAAGCTAGCTACGCCCCAGGAGAGCTCGTGAAGGGAGGACAACAGGCGTGTAGGCTTGAGGTGCCTAGTGGGACGGACCACTCCTTCGACCGGCCCAGTGGCAGGGGTGCCGCTCGAGCTCGGCGCGCCTAGGGTCAGCGGCGAAGACAAAGCCTGGGGGGATGGCTCCTTGGCCGTCTCCGTGAATTTGGCAGGAAGGGCCGTGAAAGGCCGCGATCAGCTGCAGGACCAGTGAGGTAAAGGAGTAGAGAGAGAAGAGGGCTTACTCGTCCATGGCAAAGTAATTCCTGCGCTTCAACAGGCGGCAAGGGCGATCGTCTCCACCCAAGGCCTCCTTCGTCTTGCGGAGGGCCTCAAAGTCTACGTGGAACTGACCTAAGCGCTCGGCGCAAGGGTCGGCCTGTGGCATGGAAGAGGCATCAAAGTGATCAGCGCCGAGGGAACCGAGCCTCACGAGGGACGGCCGGGGCCTCGGAAGCCCCGGCCTCAGGAGCCGTAGGCCGCAACCCCGCACCTGCCACTGCTCCAGGACGTGCTTCCGAGGATGCTGCCTTCGGGGCTCCGCACGGCGTCAACACCTCGACATCATCCCCCTCAGCTCCTGCCGGTTCTCGCCTCCCTTCTCCATCGCCTAAGGAAGGACTGCCGTGGATGACTGGAAGGGGAACCACAGCAACTGGGTTCTCGCGGGGTCCTGTGAGGCCGGCCGGATGCAGCCCCCACTCGTCAAAGCTGGGCATCTGCCTCACAAAATCGGCCTTGCCCGAGCAAAGATACAAGAGGGCAGCATCATGTCGAAGGCTACCTGGGGAAGGATCGCCAGTTAGGACCCTGAGCACCGTCCTCAGTGCTTCGGGCACCAGATCCTCCTCCTGGAGCTGCATGCGGTCTTTGTGCCATGCAAAGGCCCACACCCGATGGGAGTGGCGCTGGAGAGGAGCAATGCGACATTGGAGGAACTCCTTCACCACCTTGGGCGCCGTCACATCGAGCGCCCTCAAACTCTAGAAGCGGCACCAGATGAAGGCAAGCCGGGGGCTCGTGAGCGTCTCGTGATCCCAGCCTGAGTTGGGAACAGCAGGCGAGGTCGGGTGCGAGAGCAGGGGGCTGGGCACTACGACATCCACATGCGACCACCGATCTCTGAACCTGGCCTCAGTTGGAGGAAGGCCGAAATTGATCCCCGAAGTAGCCGTCTCTGGCACGGCGAGGAAGCTCACACACCCCAAGCATTGAGTGGGGTCGCTCAGGCGCAAAGAGAAGAAGTGGCGCAGCAGGGCAACGAAAGGAGGAATGCCCACCATTGCCTCGCAAACAAAAGCGAAGACAGCCAGGAGGGTAATGGACTCAGGCCCAAGGTGTATCATGTGGATCTGATAATGGGAGAGCACCGCATTGAAGAAAGCGGAAAAGGGGGGAACCAGACCCGCCCACAGGGCATCGGCAAAGAACCGGACCTCCGTGATGACCCTATAAAAGGAGGCATGGGAGACAGGCCAGACCGTGGTCCTGCCGCACTCGTTGAAGATGGTGGCAAGAGCAAAACGGACCTTCCCAAGGCCTCGGGGTGGAGTATGATAGACCGATCAATGGCGGGGGCCGCCGCCAGAGGCGAGCGGGATGAAGTCACGGGCTTCATCCCCCTTTCCTTCTTCGTTGGCACCATGGCAATGGGAAGGGGGGAGAGTTCAAGTTGGATTGGAGGTGGAGCTTGGAGCCTGAGGAAGAAGGAAGGGCAGCAAGCACGCGTATGGCGAAAGAGGAATGACTGTGTGCAACCACGGGTCCGCCTAGACGGGCGTGTAATGAGGCATCATGGGGAAGCGGAGACGCCCACGTCCAATAAGTCGCCATGCGGCGCCAGAGGCCGCAGGCCGATGGGGCCTGCGGCTCTTCGCACATGCCCCTTCGCTTCTCTGCTAAGCCAAGTCCGGGCGCGCCTTGGACCCGGGGGCTACTGTCGGTGTTCTGGGAAAGGGGGTCCCCAGACTTGCCTGTCTGCGGCCTGCGGTGTGTCTCAAGTGGGGGCCCAGTGCAGCCCAGCTTCATCAGCTCAAGCTCAAGACCCTCGCGAGGGGCCAAGCCTCGCTGGGCAGACGACAGGAAGCTTCCTCAGGAGCAGCCTCATCAGGCAGGCTCGCAAGGAGGCGGAGAGATCAAGGCAGGGCACCTTGCGAGGAGCCCGTGACGCAAGCCATGACGATCGAGACCAGGCGGGCGACAGGCAGGCACCGGCCTGCGCAGTGTCCTTGTTTCCCCTTCGGTGCAAGGGGGCAAGCACAGGCCAAGGCATCAGGCAAAGGTTACCGTTTCGGTGCAACAAGACCAAGACCAGCAGAACGGCAGGATGGGAGTCATCGTGGAGCCCAGGACGGTGTCACTGCCAGAGTCTTTGGCAGTCGAAGACCAACTTTAGTTAGGATAAGTGTACTAGATGTTCCCCTTCAAAATGGCCAATTGTTGGCGCCCTTCCCGCTCATTATTTGGGAAGAGGCCCAGGGCCTCCCTCTATAAATAGGACTAGCCACCAGAGCAGAGGAGAGAGGATCCAGATTCCGCGTAGACTAGAGAGAGGCGACTGAACTCACCCAAGCAATTCATCGCACCAGCTCAAGAACAGCCCCTTGCGAGGCTGTTCTCTCTTTGTATTCTTCATCGTCAGCCCCTAAGGCAATCCACCACACCACACACTGAAGTAGGGTATTACACCACAATGGTGGCTTGAACCAGTATAAACCTCGTGTCCCTTGTGTGTTCTTCTTTCTAGCCTAGATTCCTTGCGAGGCTTCGAGATGCGAGTTGGTTGGGGAAAGATCTTTGTGCGCACCCCAGAGTTCAAATCTCAAGGGTCTGCCGGAACCCGAAATCCAACAATATATAATAAAGATTAGTTTTGAGTTGAGGGCTTTGCTATCTTGCTATGATCTTGAGGGAATAAAAAGAAAGAATAAAAATAAATAAAAAGATCATATTGATCTTATGGAGAGTAATGACTTCACATATAAAGAGTATGATGAATAAAAGTTGTTGAGAGTTTACAAACATAGTTTTGGTCATCGTTGCAATTAAAAGGAAGTAATAAAGAAAGAGAGGTTTTCACATATAAATATACTATCTTGTACATGTTATATGATTCTGAGCACTCATTAAAATATGACATGCTAAAAAGTTGATGTCAGACAAGGAAGACAACGTAATGAGTTATGTTTGCTTATATCCGAAATAAATTATATTGTCATGGATCATCCAACATGTTGAGCTTGCCTTTCCCCCTCATGCTAGCCAAATTCTTTGCACCAAGTAGAGATACTACGTGTGCTTCCAAACATCCCTAAACCCGGTTTTGCCATGAGAGTCCACCATACCTACCCATGGATTGAGTAAGATCCTTCAAGTATGTTGTCATCGGTGCAAGCAATACAAATTGCTCTCTAAATATGTATGACTTATTATTGTGAAGAAAATAGGCTTTATACGAGCTTGTGATATGGAAGAAATAAAAGCGACGGACTACATAATAAAGGTCCTTATCACAAGTGGCAATATAAAGTGATGTTCTTTTGCAATAAGATTTTGTTCATCCAACCATAAAAGCACATGACAACCTCTGCTTCCCTCTGCGAACGGCCTATCTTTTATTTTTACCTTCTTCCCTTATACAAGAGTCATGGTGATCTTCACCTTTCCTTTTTACACTTTATCATTTGGCAAGCACTATGTGTTGGAAAGATCCTGATATATATATATATATATATATATATATATATATATATATATATATATATATATATATATTTGGACGTAGGTTTTCATAAAGTATTATTGTTGACATTACCCTTGAGGTAAAAGGTTGGGAGGCGAAACTATAAGCCCCTTTCTTTCTCTGTGTCCGATTGAAACTTCATACCCATAAGTATTGCGTGATTGTTAGCAATTGTGAAAGACTAAATGATAGTTGAGTATGTGGACTTGCTGAAAAGCTCTTATATTTACTCTTTCTGATGTTATGATAAATTGCAATTGCTTCAATGACTGAGATTATAGTTTGCTAGTTTTCAATGAACTTTTTGATTCATACCTTACATTGTGAATAGATTGTTACTTTAGCATAAGAAATCATATGACAATATATATGTTGCTGTTCTAAAGAAAGATCATGATGCTCTCATGTCTGTATTTATTTTATCGACACCTCTATCTCTAAACATGTGGACATATTTTTCGATTTCGGCTTTCGCTCGGGGACAAGCAAGGTCTAAGCATGGAGGAGTTGATACGTCCATTTTGCATCATGCTTTTATATCGACATTTATTGCATTATGGGTTGTTACTACACATTATGTCACAATACTTATGCCTTTCCCTCCTATTTTACAAGGTTTACATGAAGAGGGAGAATGCCGGTAGCTGGAATTCTGGGCTGGAAAAGGAGCAAATATTAGAGACCTATTTTGCACAACTCCAAAAGTCCTGAAACTCCACGAAAGTCAGTTTTGGAATATATTAAAAATATTGGATGAAGAAAGCACCAGAGGGGGGGCACCCAGCAGCCACGAGGGTGGAGGGCGCGCCCTACCCCCCTGGGCATGCCCCCTGCCTTGTGGGTCACCTGGTAGGCCCCCGATGCCCATCTTCTGCTATATGGTGTCTTTTGCGTTGGAAAAAATCATAAGGAAGCTTCCGGGACGAAGCGCCGCCGTCTCGAGGTGAAACCTTGGCGGAACCAATCTAGGGCTCCGGTGGAGCTGTTCTACCGAGGAAACATCCCTCCGAGAGGGGGAAATCGTCGCCATCGTCATCACCATTGATCCTCTCATCAAGAGAGGGTCAATCTCCATCAACATCTTCACCAACACGATCTCCTCTCAAACCCTAGTTCATCTCTTGTATCCAATCTTTTTCTCAAAACCTCAGATTGGTACTTGTGGGTTGCTAGTAGTGTTGATTACTCCTTGTAGTTGATGCTAGTTTGTTTATTCGATGGAAGATCATATGTTCAGATCATTTATGCATATTAATACCCCTCTGATTATGAACATGAATATGATTTGCGAGTAGTTACGTTTGTTCCTCAGGACATGGGAGAGGTCTTGTTATAAGTAGTCATGTGAATTTGGTATCCGTTCGACATTTTGATGAGATGTATGTTGTATCTCCTCTAGTGGTGTGATACGTCCATTTTGCATCATGTTTTCTTACTGTTATTTATAATGTTTTTATCCATAATAATGCTTTTTGGAGTAATTCTAATGCCTTTTCTCTCATAATTTGCAAGGTACACACCAAGAGGGAGAACTCTGGCAGCTGGAAATCCGGACCTGAAAAAGCTATGTCAGGCTACCTATTCTGCACAACTCCAACCAAGCTGAACCTTCACGGAGAATTTTTATGGAATATTTAAGAAATATTGGAGAAAATAACTACCAGAGGGGGCCCACTATAACATCCCCAGCATCACACTACAGTAGTCTCCCCCTAATGAAGGTCGTGTCATCATGATCATCATGCCAAAATGCCACTTGTCCAAAATCTGCTTCAAATTCAAATTCAAATTGTATGTCAAATATTTGCTTCTTCTTTCATGCAAATAAAATAGTTCATCTGATGGGAAATAATCCCTAGGTATTTTTCATGTTGAAGCCAACATTTTTGGAATTCCCAATTCACCCCAGAGAATTTATTATCTGGCCTAGCAGTATTTAAGATGTCCTTTTCATTTTCGAAAAATGCTTGGACAACTCCTGAAGGCCCCAAACTTTTTGTGGCAGTGCCCAATTATTCTTTGAAATTGTTTTGACCAGTGGCATAATTTTGCAAAGTCATTAGTGCCTAAAAAGAAGATGCAAAAGTTGCTGGAAAAACAGAAAAGATATTAAAAAGGAAAAGAAAAGGTCAGAGAGAGAAAAGAACCCCTGGCCTCGCATTGGGCCTCGGCCCACTCCAGTTGGCCAGCCCACTGCCCCTCCCCGGTCGGTTCTCTGCGCCTCCAACCCTGTCACTATAGGATGGTGGTAGCCGCCGCACCACCTCACCGGCGCCATCCCGAGGGGATAAGGCCGACAGCCGCGCCTCCTCGAGTCCCCCCCTCACCTACCGCAACTCCCACTCCCCCACTTACGCTTCTGCTCCCCCAGATCCACCTCTCCCCTCTCTTCTCGCTCGATTCTGAGCTCGGCCGCGCGAGCTCGTCGCCACCGATCGCCATCAACGTAGCTACCGTCCACGCCGCACCTCGCCAAGGCATTCCCAAGCACCGCTGTCGTCGACTACGTCCACTACAGCAAGCCGTTGGGGACGGGAGCCACTACATCGTCGCCCCGTTTTATTCTTCTTCCCCAGGCACCGTCGGCATCGTCGTCGATTCCGGCTACCCCGCGCCTCCCCCATGCCCACTGAGCACATCTGCAGGCTCACTGTGAGCTACACTCCTTTCCCCCTCTGTTTTGCTCCCGTACGCGCCCGGAGCGGTTGGACCCGCCATGGCCGAGCCGAGCTCCGCCATTGAGCTCATTGTCGTCGCCCTGGTGCTCCTCGCACCGCGCTAACACCACCACCGAGCTCCTGGAACTCCTAGATGCTCAACGCGCCCCTCTGCCACCCTTGTCGTGCCCTGGATGCTCGAATCCATCGATGTCCAAACTCCGGCGCCGCTCCGGTCAGCGCTGCCGTGGCTCTAGGTCATCCCAGCATGCGGGACCGCCGGCGTTGGATACGTGCGGCTCCCCTCATTCGAACATGCATCACAGCGCTCGTTTTAACCCCCCGTAGCCGAAACTCGATCACCCCCCGACGCGCGCCGCCACAGAACATGGTCGCCAGAGTTACTCCGACGACGCCACCGACGTGGCTGGCCTGGGGCCACCCCTGGGTCGCTGCCGGCGGGCCCTATGGGCCCGGTTGACTTGGTTGACCCAGCAAACATGCTGACTAAGCAGCCTAGTTTTACTGACAAGCGGGCCCCATCCTTTAATCAATGTTTTAATAATTAAAACTTATTTTGATAAACTAATTACCAACTGACAGGTGGGGCCGACTAGCTAATTAACTTAGTTTAGTTAAACTAAACACTGCTAATTAGTCCAGGCACTGACTAGTGGGACCCACTGGACCCACTTTGACTAATTAGTGAGTCTTTTGACTTGCTGACGTCATCCCCATGTCATGCTGACATAATATACCCCTTTTCACTCAATTCTGTTAAGTTAAATAATTTCAAAATGCCTTTTAATCTTTAGAAATTCATAGGAAATAATCGATAACTCAGATGAAAAATATTTTCTACATGAAAGTTGCTCAGTACGACGAGATGAATCCGAATACGCGGTCCGTTCATCTGTCACATGCCCCTAGCATGATGAACATGGAACCGTCCCCTCTCTTTTCATTTGTCCGGAAAACGCCAAACGCCGGAAAAATCCCTCCGGATGTTTCCCTCTCCGTCTGCAACGTCTAGCACTGCGTTAGTTCACCCCTAGCACCGCGTATTACCATGTTATGCTTTATGATGCTTTGTTTGTTGTATATTTATTGTTTCTTCCCCCTCTTCTCTCCGGTAGACCCCGAGACCAATGTTGCCCCTGTGATCGACTACGTCTCCGACGAATCTTTTTCGTTTGCAACAGAGCTTCCAGGAAAGCCCCCCCTTTGATCATCCCGATATCGCCCATTCCATTCCCTCATGCTTGCATTAGATTTTTCTACTGTAATTGATTGCTCCTATTTTCTGATGCATAGACTGCTTTTGTAACCTGCTTATTGTTACTTACCTGCTTTACCTAAACTGCTTGGTATAGGTAGGTTAGTGATCCATCAGTGACCCCCCACCTTGTCCTTGTTGACCTTGCTTCATCATCAAAGACCCGATCAACGGGATCAAAGACCAGGCCCTGGCATCGCACATCGCTTCCCCTTAGTTGCTCGACACTACTGGGTGACTATCGAGTGCCGAGGGTGAGACCTCATAGGCACTTCTGATGTTAACCCGGTAGTGTAGCTATCCGATCGTGGTCATCGAGGGTGATTTCCTCCTTAACCACATCCGATATGACTATGTCGTGCAACCCCTCAAGTGCGGACCTCGAGGGTGGTTCCTCTTCCATTCACCTTGATGATTACATCGAGTGGAATCCACCGGGGGTGGTTCCTTAGGGTTCCCCTTGGTGTTAGACACACAGTTACTATGGTTACTATGTTTTTACACTGAACCATGTTACTAAAGACGGGTCGGCCCTGAGGGGTACCCGTGCGAGCTTAATTGCGAGTGATGTGGAGTCGGGTTGACCTGGTAGGTGCCCGCGAGATAATTACGAGGCGTGGCCGGGCATTCTTAGCCCTTGCCACAAGTCCTCGAGACGGGGCGACGGGGTAACATCTTTCGTTAGTCTCTGCTTGTTATCTGCTATGTCTTGAGCTTGCATTGGTTTTCCTTGAAGAGGAAAGGGTGATGCAGCAATAGTAGCGTAAGTATTTCCCTCAGTTTTTGAGAACCAAGGTATCAATCCAGTAGGAGGCTCCTCAAAAGTCCCACGCACCTACACAAATAAACAAGGAACTCGCAACCAACGCAATAAAGGGGTTGTCAATCCCTCCACGACCACTTGTGAAAGTGAGATCTAATAGAGATAGTATCATAAGATAAATATATTTTTGGTATTTTATAATATAGATGCAAAAATAAAAGTACGACTCCTGCCTACATCTACTACTATTACTCCACACATCAACCGACTCCTGCCTGCATCTAAATTATTAAGTTCATAAGAACAGAGTAATGCCTTAAGCAAGATGACATGATGTAGAGGGATAAACTCATGCAATATGATATAAACCCCATCTTTTTATCCTCGATGGCAACAATACAATAGTGCCTTGCAAACCTTTCTGTCACTGGGTAAGGACACCACAAGATTGAACCCAAAGCTAAGCACTTCTCCCATGGCAAGTGTCGGTGTCAAAACCGGCGGATCTCAGGTAGGGGGTCCCGAACTGTGCGTCTAGGCGGATGATAACAGGAGACAAGGGACACGATGTTTTTACCTAGGTTCGGGCCCTCTCGATGGAGGTAAAACCCTACTCCTGCTTGATTGATATTGATGATATGGGTAGTACAAGAGTGGATCTACCAAGAGATAAGGGAGGCTAAACCCTAGAAGCTAGCCTATGGTATGATTGTTGTAATGGTTGTTCGTCCTACGGACTAAAACCCTCCGGTTTATATAGACACCGGAGAGGGCTAGGGTTACACAGAGTCGGTTACAATGGTAGGAGATCTACATATCCGTATTGCCAAGCTTGCCTTCCACGCCAAGGAAAGTCCCATCCGGACACGGGACAAAGTCTTCAATCCTGTATCTTCATGGTCTTGGAGTCCGGCCGATG
Source organism: Triticum timopheevii (assembly GCA_963921465.1). Lineage (NCBI taxonomy): Eukaryota > Viridiplantae > Streptophyta > Magnoliopsida > Poales > Poaceae > Triticum > Triticum timopheevii. The sequence goes on from OY997262.1 coordinate 365,385,091, forward strand.
ATGATAGTCCGGCTATCCGGACACCCGCTAGTCCAGGACTCCCTCAGTAGCCCCCGAACCAGGCTTCAATGATGACGAGTCCGGCGCGTATATTGTCTTCGGCGTTGCAAGGCGGGTTCTCCTCCAAATTCCATGTGTTTGCCGAATACTGTCCGGCTTCCTTACAAATGTTGCGCTCCTTGGCTCCCACGCCCAATAATGGCCCTCTTCCACGTGTCGCACGAATGCGAAAGGCCAGGGTATTTTTATATTTTACCCCCTAGCTACGCTAATAATCTGCCTATAAGAGAGGCAAGAATCCAGATCCAAATCACACCATCTTGCTTCCGCAAGTACACCTCGGAGTGCTTCTGACCAAAAATCCATTCCATTATGGACCGTCGACGCGGCTCCTCCTCTCGCGCTCCCAGCCCTCAGCCAGGAGATTGGAGGAGATGTTCAGTTCCGCACAACGAGCTGGTGACGCTCCAAGCGGACGGATACCTTCCTCCGGCCCTTATGGTCCCGGTTCGAGCCAGGCTGGCCACCTACAAAGGTGGAAAGCAAGCGGAGGCCACCACTAGTCCCTCCAAAGGGGAGCGGGTGTGCTTCATCCCTTATCTAATAAGGGGGCTCGGGTTTCCCATATATCCGTTTCTCCGGGGGCTTCTAGAGTTCTACGGACTCCAGCTTCATCACCTCACGCCCGCCTCCATTCTGCACATCGCGGGTTTCGTAGCTCTTTGTGAGCTGTTCCTGGGCATCGAGCCCCATTTTGCGCTGTGGAAGAGACTATTTTGCCTCGAACCCCGTTCTCACGAGGGGTCAATATATCAAGTGGGCAGAGCCGAAATATGGCGCATCGCCGGGACCGGATATCTATCCGGAACCCCAAAGAAGGCGTCCGAAGACTGGCCTTCGGAATGGTTTTATGTAGAAGATGCTCCACTGCCGGACCCAGTTCGGATCGGCCTCCCGAAGTTCAGCAAGGCTCCTCTGAAGAAACGCCTAAGTTGGCGCCCGCGGAGCCCTCAACAGGAGGAAGACAGGAGCGTCCATTATTTGATGGGCCGGATAAGGTTGCTGGCCCATTCCAGATTGACCATGATTGGAGTCATGGCCACGTGCATTATGCGAGGGGTGCAGCCGCTCCAATATAGGGTCCACCCCATGTGGGATTTCAACGGGGAGAATGACGCCACCCGTCATGGCCGCAAGGGGTCGGGATCGGCCGCAGATCTGGTGAAGATTCTGTCCGGACTGTACAAGGGGGAGAAGGAGGACTTCCTCCAGACGAGCCCATTGAATGGGTTCTCCATGAATAACCCTCAGAGCTGGGTAAGCGGATGTTTATTTATCTGACCCGTGCTTTCAAAGTTAAGTACCTTACTTACGGTTTTGACGCAGGAACTGCGCCGGGATGTGGAGAGCATACATAGTCCTGCTCCACAACCCGAGGATCTGGGAAGATCCCTTGATCTGGCCTCCGAAGAGGATCCGGACATAAAGGTGGAGCTAATCGATAGGGTGTTCCACCAACTCAGCATGGACAATGCTCTAGTCGCCATTACGGCTGACTACCCCAGCTTATCTCCGGCTTCCCAGGTAATTATTACTGGAGTCCTGACACCATTACTTCGTCCTTGCGTATTTCTGACCACCGTATACAACGGTGTCTCGCAGGAGGTGCCTTCAAGGCGGGAAGCCGAACCCGCAGGGGCTGACCAACAAAGGTCAGTCCGGCCCAGCAGGCGGAAGAGGGGTGCGGTGCGAATCGAAATGTCACCGCAATGGTATAGCTCGCGGCCGTTATGTATGGAAAATATTCCTAGGAGGTGTATTAATGCTCATGACTTTTCCAGGAGAAAGAGCGCTCGCCGGACTGTGCCCGGAGAGGTTGCCAACCAAGCCTCCGCCAACCAGGCTCCAACACCTGGTCCGGAGGGGGAGGCGAGCGCAAGGCGCGGGCCGGGTACTCCTCCAACGGAGGATGCCGACAGGCTGTCCGCCACCAGGTCTGAGGTGGAGAGTGCCATGAATCATAGGCGTCGTCGGACAGTTCTGTGTGACGCGTGTTTCTCCCCAGAGGCGTTGAATGCCTTTAACGCGGGAGACGCGCACCTCCGTGCCGCTCAAGATGGTTTAACCAGAGCCACAGAGCAGTATGTAAAAGACATACGGGTAAGGGATTATAATAGTTGTATATGCCAGTAGCCCCCGAGACTTAAAGTAGTTAAAATAACTGATTTAAGGATCATTTAATGTGCAGGATCATACGGAGAAGAATACCCAATTGTCCCAGGAGATACAAGAGTGCAAGGCCCAACTTGAGGCCGCACTAGCTGCCGCAGGAGGAGACACAGAGACCCCCTCCGGTAACACATTATTTTTATAAGAATAAGCGGTGTGCGGCGTGTGTATAAGTCTGACAATGATATTGCGGATGTTGCCGGACTGGATCCAGACAAGCAACAGCTACTGCGCCAGCTGAAGGCCGGCGAGAGGGCGCTTATGAAGGTGCATCAGGAGAGGAACAAGCTCCAAGACGCCCACACCCAGCTTGGAGAAGACCTAAAAGGTGTTCGGGCCGAGCTGTCTGGCTCTGTGAAGGAGAACCAGCGGCTTCGTCGCGACATCTATAGTAAGTGCTTGAGCAAACTCTTTTGAAAAGAAGAGTTCGGCGAGGAAGTCGATTGACAGAAATATGTCTGTAGGTGTGCTCACAGGTCGCCCTGCGGAGGAAATGCCCGGTTCAACGGGTGACCAACTTCCCGAGCTGGTGCAACTGCTCGAACGTGTTCGGCAGGCGATGAGTGGCGTCGTCCAGGCCCTATGGCCGTCCGTATCCGTACCCGAGGGCCTTGGAGAGCTTGCGGAGAAGCTTCAGGGAGCACGGCAGCGCTTCCGTTTATGGAAGATATCGGCCTGCCGTCAAGGTGCCAGGGAGGCCTGGGCCATGGTGAAGACGCGGTACAAGAAGGCGGATCCAAACCACATGGCCGAGGTCGGACCTGTGGGGCCCGATGGGAAGGAGATCCCTGTGAGCGTAGTGTACGGCCAAGTAGAGTTGGCCGCTAAGTATTCCCAACGGGACGGTAAATTAGACAGCCTGTTAGACAGGATTGAGGAGGAGTACAGTCAGTCAATTTGACGATGTATTTAAAATGACATGTAAAATGCCTTCTAGCCGGATTGTAGATCGTTTGTGTTTGCCGACCTTTTTGCTTCAACCTCGGGACCCTAGAGTCTGGAGTGTGTCCGAATACCTTCTCAGTTATGAAAAAACCGGGGCATGCATGGAGACCAGGCTTAGGGGTCATTAGTGCTCAACTAGTTAATTATGTTATATTACATGGTTAGTAAGAAACATCTTCCAGGGAGAATAGTTCCGTTAAGGGTTCCTTTCCCTGGGCGGCATGCCCTAAAGTGCATGTCCGGACTGCAAAAAGAGCAGGAAAACATCTGGGGGCAGATAAATAAATAGGTAAAAAATCATCTTTCAAGTCACCGACCGGATATTCCCTTAAGAACGCTAGCTTTCGGCTTCAACCAGTCTGAGGTACACATCCGGCTGATCCGGCAGTAACAATCGCAGAGGTGCTCCCTTTACCTCCTAGCCGAACAATCGGGAACGTAGGGGTAAGCACAGGAGCCAGGGAACCCAGCTTGGCCAAAACTTAAGTCGTATCGATGCATATAATGGTGAATAAAAGGTACATGCGGAAGTTTGACACATGTGTTGGGCATGACGCCCGTATAAGTAAGCTTCTGTTAAAGAAGCCCCCAGGTATAATGAGTGCTGGTAGCACATCAAGTGTGTGCGAACAATGCGCAAATCGGCCCTCAAGGGCTTTATGAAAAAAGTGGGATAAAAGAGAGAAACAAAAGGCAACTGAAGTATAAAATGTGGACGGGGGAAGGAGACGAACTCTGAGTCCGGCGCTAGGCGTAGAATCTTCGGAGCCGGGCTGCGTTCCATGGGTTTGGCTCGAGTAGGTTGTCCGATGCGTTTCGCAGACGGTATGCTCCACTGGTCAGTACTTGGTCGATGATGAAGGGACCTTCCCATTTGGGCTAGAGTTTGGCCTTTTTCTTGTCCGGCAGGCGTAGAACTAGTTCGCCAATATTGTAAGTTTTAGCCCGTACTTCTCTGCTTTGATATCTTCGAGCCTTCTGCTGATAGAATGCGGAACGAGCCTTTGCCACGTCGCGCTCCTCCTCTAATGCGTCCAAGTTGTCCTGCCGATCCAACTCGGCTTCTCTTTCTTCGTACATGCGCACTCGAGGTGAGTCATGAATTATGTTGCAGGGCAAAACTGCCTCTGCGCCCTATACCATAAAGAATGGTGTGAATCCGGTAGTACGGTTTGGCGTGGTCCGTAGCCCCCAGAGTACGGAGTCGAGCTCCTCTACCCAGTGCGTGTTAGATTCCATAAGGGACCGCACTAGTCTGGGCTTGATGCCGCTCATTATTAGACCATTTGCTCGCTCAACTTGACCGTTGGTTTGAGTATGATAGACGGAAGTGTAGTCGAGCTTAATGCCCATATTTTTGCACCAGAGTTTAACCTCGTCAGTCGTGAAGTTCGTGCCGTTATCGGTGATGATGCTGTGGGGGACGCCATAATGGTGTACTACCCCGGATATGAAGTCTATCACTGGTCCGGATTCGGCCGTTTTAACTGGCTTGGCCTCTATCCATTTGGTGAATTTGTCCACCATGACCAATAGGTACTTTTGCTTGTGGGTTCCCCCATTAAGGGGTCCAACCATATCAAGCCCCCAGACTGTTAACGTCCAGGTGATGGGTATAGTTTTGAGGGCGGTGGGTGGCATGTGGCTCTGATTAGCAAAGAGCTGACAACCGACACATCGTTGGACTAAGTCCTGAGCATCTACCCAGGCCGTCGGCCAATAAAATCCTGTACGGAAGGCCTTGCCTATGAGGGCCCGGGCTGCAGCGTGGTGTCCGCCTAGTCCGGCATGAATTTCAGCCAGAAGGTTTCGCCCTTCCTCCTCAGAGATGCACCTTTGAAGGACTCCGGTTGTGCTTTTCTTATACAGTTCTCCCTCGTGGACCTTGTAGGCCTTAGATCGCCGAACTATGCAGCGGGCCTCATTTTGGTCTTCGGGAAGTTCCTGCCTAATTAAGTAGGCCAGGAATGGTTCTGTCCACGGGGCAATTACCGCCATTATTTTGTGGGCTGAAGGTGTTATTTCATCGGCTGAGCCGCCGATTATGTCAGATTGTTCTGTGTTGTGTGGTGCGGTTGCTTCCGGGTTGTTATTTCCGGACTCCTCTTCCCATAGTACGGATGGCATAAAGAGCCGCTCCAGGAAGATGTTTGGAGGGACAGCGTCGCGTTTCGCGCCGATGCGTGCCAACACGTCTGCTGCTTGGTTATTATCCCGGGCCACCTGGTGGAATTCGAGTCCTTCGAACCAAGCTGACATTTTGAGGACAGCGTTACGATAGGCTGCCATTTTCGGATCCTTGGCGTCAAAGTCTCCATTTACTTGGGATATTGCAAGGTTTGAATTCCCGCGCACCTCTAGGCGTTGAATACCCATGGAGATTGCCATATGGAGACCATGTAGGAGGGCCTCGTATTCGGCTGCATTGTTGGAGTCTGTGTACATTATCTGAAGTACGTATTGGACTGTGTCTCCGGTTGGGGACGTCAATACGACGCCATCCCCCAAGCCGGCCAACATTTTGGAGCCGTCGAAATGCATAATCCAATTGGAGTATGAGCCGTACTCTTTAGGGAGTTCGGCTTCGGTCCATTCAGCGATGAAGTCCGCTAAAACTTGCGACTTTATAGCTTGCCGTGGTTTGTAGGTTATGTTGAATGGTAAGAGCTCGATGGCCCATTTTACAATCCTGCCCGTCCCGTCGCGGTTGTTTATGATGTCGTTGAGGGGTACTTCGGAGGCCACTGTTATCGAACACTCTTGAAAGTAGTGTCGCAGCTTCTGGGATGCCATGAACACCGCGTATGCTATCTTTTGATAATGCGGGTACCGGGACTTGTAGGGATTTAAGACAGTGGATACATAGTACACTGGTTTTTGAAGAGGGAATTTATGCCCTTCTGTTTCTCATTCGACGACGAGCACCGCGCTTACTACTTGATGTGTTGCCGCGATATATAACAACATTGGTTCGCCCAGGTTAGGCGCGGCCAGGACCGGATTTGTTGCCAATATGACTTTTATTTCTTCGAGTCCGACAGTGGCAGCATCTGTCCATTCAAAGTGTTCGGTGTGCCTGAGGAGGTGATAGAGGGGTAATGCCTTTTCTCCCAAACGGGAGATGAAGCGGCTTAGAGCCGCCACACATCCAGTCAATTTTTGTATTTGTTTGAGGTCTTTTGGAATATCCAGCTGTGACAGAGCTCGGATCTTGGCTGGGTTTGCTTCAATTCCTCTACCGGATAAAATGAAGCCGAGGAGCTATCCGGCCGGTACGCCGAAAACACATTTTTCCGGGTTTAGCTTAATATCATATGCTCGGAGGTTGTCGAATGTGAGCCTCAAATCGTCTACTAGAGTTTCTACCTGTTTGGTTTTGACGACCACGTCGTCTACGTATGCCTCTACTGTTTTGCCGATCTGGGTAGCCAGACATGTCTGAATCATGCGCTAATTTTTTGCGCCAGCGTTTTTGAGTCCGAAGGGCATCGTGTTGAAGCAGAATGGTCCGTATGGAGTAATGAATGCCATTGCGGCTTGGTCCGCCTCCGCCATCTTGATTTGATGGTAGCCGGAGTATGCGTCGAGGAAGCACAATGAATCGTGCCCTGCAGTAGCATCGATTATCTGATCGATGCGGGGAAGGGGGAAAGGATCCTTTGGGCAAGCCTTGTTGAGGTCTTTAAAATCGACACATAGGCGCCAGGATTTGTCCTTCTTTGGTACCATCACCAGGTTTGCTAGCCAGTCCGGATGTTTGATGTCTCTGATGAATCCGGCTTCCGATAATTTGGCTAGCTCCTCTCCCATTGGATGTCTTTTGGGTTCGGAAAATCGTCGAAGAGCTTGTTTGACTAGCTTGAATCCTTCTAGGATGTTTAGGCTGTGTTCTGCCAATATGCGTGGGATTCCTGGCATATCTGAAGGGTGCCAGGCCAAGATGTCCCAATTCTCCCGAAGGAATTCTCGCAGCGCGGCGTCTACATCAGGGTTTAGCTGTGCCCCAATGGAGGCCGTCTTTGTTGGGTCCGTTGGATGGACCTGGAATTTGACTATTTCGTCCGCTGGTTTAAAATAGGTGGACTTGGACCTCTTATCGAGTATCACATCATCCCTGTTCACCGTGGAGCGCAGCGCCATGAGCTCCTCTGCCGCTAAGGCTTCGGATAGTGCCTCTAGGGCTAGTGCGGCTGTCTTGTTTTCGGCGCAGAGTGCTATGTCCGGATCACTGACAAGAGTGATTATTCCACTGGGCCCGGGCATCTTAAGCTTCATGTACCCGTAATGGGGTATGGCTTGAAAAATTGTGAATGCTTCTCGTCCTAATATAGTGTGATATCCGCTGCTGAACGGGGCCACTTGGAAGGTGACCTCCCCGGACCTGTAATTGTCCGGCGAGCCGAACACCACATCAAGTGTGATTTTTCCTGTGCAGCGTGCTTCCTCGTAAGGTTGTGCTGCTTCGCTCAATGCGGCTCCAGTCTATTTCCATTTTTTGAAGGGTTTCCTCGTAGATGAGGTTTAATCCGTTGCCGCCATCCATGAGTACCTTGGTAAGATGAAAGCCGTCCACAATTGGACTGAGGACCAATGCGGCTGGTGCTCGGGCTGTTCGGAATTTAGGTTCATCGTTGGCGTTGAAGGTGATGGCCGTGTTGCTCCATGGATTTGTTGTTGCTACTTGGTAGACTTCGACAAGGCTGCGGATTGTTCGTTTCTGCATATTATTTGATGCGAAAGTCTCGAAGACTGTTGACACCATACTGGCAGTGTTGGAGTGGTTCTCCAGGGCTAGAAGCTCTTCGCCACTTTTGGCCACCTATCGCAGTATCCAACATGCTCAAAGACTATGTGTGGGAGTGGCGCCCTCTGTACTGTGAATTTTACAGGGTCCGCTGAGCCATCCCTCCAGTACGGTTCCATGCCCTTTATGGGGTTTTTTGCTTTTTGGTTTTTGTACCTGGTGCCTGAGCATGATGCACCCTTTTGTTTTGGACTAGGGTTGTATTCGGAGCCGGATTGTCCCAAAGCTTAGTTTCGGTTTTCCGGAAACTCTCCATCGCACAATACTTTTGTACTATGGATGCCAGGTCGGCGAAGCATGTAATTTCACGACGACTTACGGCGTTCAAGATTCCCTTGTCCGTGCAATTATTGCAGAAAATTGAAATTGCGTTTTCCTCATGGCAGTCTTTTATCCTGTCCATAACCAGGAGGAATCTGGCCCAGTAATGATGTACTGTTTCAGCGGGCTCTTGCCGGATTTGAGATAGATCACATATGTTTGGGTGGGTGGGTGGAATTGAGTCCGGAACCCTACCCATCTCGAGGCTCAAAGGCCGAAAAGTTTCCGAATTTGGAAGCTTGGATTGCTGGATGTTGTCCAACGAGTCTGGTCCGATGCCTGACTTTAGGTTCAGTGCTTGATCGACGTCGGTCCCTCTGCGGAAATCCGGCATGGAGGGTTCGGGAGTCCGGACATAACTGGTTTTTAATACAGGAGAAGAGCCGCTGCTTTGTTCCTCTACCACCGCAATGTGGTGGGTAACCTGGGGGAGAGTTAATCTCTCTCAGATCGGTTTTAAGCCCAGTTTGATTGTAGTCTGTGGCGACTCCCAGGGTGGCGATGTGATCCAAGAGCTCATTTACGGACGAGAGCTCTATTGGATCCAGCTGCTCGGCGAATTCCGAGTTGACGTGAAGATTGCTTTTGATGACCCGAGAGGTCATCGCCGAAGCGGTGGCCGAACAGGCGGTCATGAGAAAACCACCTAGCCGGATAGTTAGGCTGGTGGCCAAGCCTCCTTCGGTGATGGTACCGTCTTTAAAGACGGGAAGAGGCATCCTTCCTGATCGTGACGGCACAGAGGAACTCTCAATGAAAGCACCAATGTCGGTGTCAAAACCGGCGGATCTTGGGTAGGGGGTCCCGAACTGTGCGTCTAGGCGGATGGTAACACGAGACAAGGGACACGATGTTTTTACCCAGGTTCGGTCCCTCTCGATGGAGGTAAAACCCTACTCCTGCTTGATTGATATTGATGATATGCGTAGTACAATAGTGGATCTACCACGAGATCAAGGAGGCTAAACCCTAGAAGCTAGCCTATGGTATGATTGTTGTAATGGTTGTTCGTCCTATGGACTAAAACCCTCCGGTTTATATAGACATCGGAGAGGGCTAGGGTTACACAGAGTCGGTTACAATGGTAGGAGATCTACATATCTGTATTTCCAAGCTTGCCTTCCACGCCAAGGAAAGTCCCATCCGGACACGGGACGAAGTCTTCAATCTTGTATCTTCATGGTCTTGGAGTCCGGCCGATGATGATAGTCCGGCTATCCGGACACCTCCTAGTCCAGGACTCCCTCAGCAAGAAAGATCAATCTAGTAGGCCAGACCAAACTGATAACTTGAAGAGAATTGCAAAGATAACTCAATCATACATAAAAGCATTCAGAGGAGATGCAAATATTTCTCATAGATAAACTTGCTCATAAACCCACAATTCATCGGATCTTGACAAACACACCACAAAAAGAGTTTACATCGAACAGATCTCCACAAGAGAGGGGGAGAACATTGTATTGAGATCCAAAAAGAGAGAGAAGCCATCTAGCTAATAACTATGGACCCGAAGGTCAGTGGTAAACTACTCAGAACTCATCAGAGTGGCTGTGGTGTTGATGTAGAAGTCCTCTATGGTAGATTCCCCCTCCGGCGGAGCGCCGACGAAGGCTCCAAGATGGGATCTCGCGGATACAAACGGTTACCGCAGTGGAAATTGTATTTTGTTGGCTCCCTGGATGTTTTTGGGGTACGTAGGCTTATATAGGAGGAAGAAGTACGTCGGTGGCCGCCCGAGGGGCCCATGAGACAGGGGGCGCGCCCTACCCTCTTGTGGCCGCCTCGGCTGCTTCTTGACTTGCACTCCAAGTCTTCTTGACTTCTCGGCTACATTCGTTCCAAAAATCACACTCCCAAAGGTTTCATTCCGTTTGGACTCTGTTTGATATTCCTTTTCTTCGAAATACTGAAATATGAAAAAAAGCAGCAATACGGGCTGGGCCTCCGGTTAGTAGGTTAGTCCAAAAAATGATATAAATGTGTAAAATAAAACCCATAAACATCCAAAAGGGGTAATATAATAGCATGAAACAATCAAAAATTATAGATACGTTGGAGACGTATCAAGCATCCCCAAGCTTAATTCCTGCTCATCCTCGAGTAGGTAAATGATAAAAATAGAATTTTTGATGTGGAATGCTACCTAGCATAATTCTCAATGTAATTTTATCTATTGTGGTATGAATGTTCAGATCCAAATGATACAAAATAAAAGTTCATATTGACATGAAAATGGTGATACTTGAAGCATCCTAATCAAAGTAATCATGTCTTCTCAAAATAACATGGCCAACGAAAGTCATCCCTACAAAATCATATAGTCTGGCTGTTGCTCTATCTTCATCACACAAAGCATTTAATCATGCACAACCCCGATGACAAACCAAGCAGTTGTTTCATACTTTAATAATCTCAAACTCATTCAACTTTCAAGCAATACATGAGAGTGAGCCATGGACATAGCACTATATGTGGAATAGAATGGTGGTTGTGGAGAAGACAAAAAAGGAGAAGATAGTATCACATCAACTAGGCGTATCAACGGGCTATGGAGATGCCCATTAATAGATATCAATGTGAGTAAGTAGGGATTGCCATGCAACAGATGCAGTAGAGCTATAAATATATGAAAGCTCAACAAAAGAAACTAAGTGGGTGTGCATCCAACTCGCTTGCCCACAAAGACCTAGGGCATTTTGTGGAAGCCCATCATTGGAATATACAAGCCAAGTTCCATAATGAAGAATTCCCACTAGTATATGAAAGTGACAACATAGGAGAATCTCTATCATGAAGATCATGGTGCTACTTTGAAGCACAATGGTGGAAAAAGAGATAGTAGCCTTGTCCCTTCTCTCTTTTTCTCTCATTTTATTTTTTTTCTTTTTCTCTTTTTTTTTCTTTTTTTTCTTTCTTTCTTTTTCTTCTTTGGCCTTTTTTTGTCCTTTCTCTTTTTTTTCTTTTTGTAAAGTCCGGAGTCTCATCCCGACTTGTGGGGGAATCATAGTGAGGGAGTCCTGGACTAGGGGGTGTCCGGATAGCCGAACTATCATCTTTGGCCGGACTCCTAGACTATGAAGATACAAGATTGAAGACTTCGTCCTGTGTCCGGATGGGACTTTCCTTGGCGTGGAAGGCAAGCCTGGCAATACGGATATGTAGATCTCCTACCATTGTAACTGACTCTGTGTAACCCTAGCCCTCTCCGGTGTCTATATAAACCGGAGGGTTTTAGTCTGTAGGACGAACAACAATCATACCATAGTCTAGCTTCTAGGGTTTAGCTTCTCTGATCTCGTGGTAGATCTACTCTTATACTACCCATATCATCAATATTAGTCAAGCAGGAGTAGGATTTTACCTCCATTGAGAGGGCCCGAACCTGGGTAAAAACATCGTGTCCCTTGTCTCCTATTACCATCCGCCTAGACGCACAGTTCGGGACCCCCTACCCGAGATCCGCCGGTTTTGACACCGACATTGGTGCTTTCATTGAGAGTTCCTCTGTGTCGTCACCTTTAGGCCCGATGGCTACTTCGATCATCAACAACGACGCGGTCCAGGGTGCGACTTTTCAACCCAGACAGATCTTCGTATTCGGCGGCTTTGCACTGCGGGCCAACTCGCTTGGCCATCTGGAGCAGATTGAAAGCTACGCCCCTTGCCATCAGGTCAGATTTGGAAGTTTGAACTATACGGCTGACGTCCGCGGATACTTGATCTTCGACGGGTTCGAGCCACAGCCAAGCGTGCTGCACTATCACGATGGGCATGATCTAGCTCTGCTGCCGGACAGTGCCTTGGAGCCGCACAAGTGTCCGCCCCGACCGTTAGCTCGGAGCCGACTGCGAAGATCGAGGACGGGTGGCTGGACACCGCCTCGGGGGCTGCTACCTCTACGGTGATAGAGACGAATACCAACCCTGTCCTTTGTGAAGCTCGTGACTCCAAGGTGCCGGACTCCTCTCCGGACTCCGAACCTTCCGCGCCCCGGCCAATCGAATCCGATTGGGCGCCGATCATGGAGTTCACCGCTGCGGATATCTTTCAGCACTCGCCCTTTGGCGACATCCTGAATTCACTAAAGTCTCTCTGTTTATCAGGAGAGCCCTGGCCGGACTATGGTCAGGTAGGTTGGGATGCGGACGACGAAGAAATTCAATGCCCACCCACCACCCACTTTGTAGCCACTGTCTATGATTTAACTGACATGCTCGACTTCGACTCCGAAGACATCGACGGTATGGACGACGATGCAGGAGACGACCAAGAACCAGCGCCTACAAGGAACTGGAAGCCCACCTCGTCATACGACATTTGCATGGTGGACATCCCAAAGGATGGGAATGGCGATGGAACAACGGAGGACTACCCCTCCAAGAAACAGCCTAACCGCCGGCGTCAGCGGCGCCGCTCTAAATCCCGCCACAGCAAAAATGGAGATTCCGGCACCAGAGACAATAACACCCCGGACAGTGCCGAAGACAACCCCCTCCAGCAGGATTCATCGCAGGAGGATGGAGAAGCCAGCCCTCATGAGGGAGCGGCAGACAGAGAGGTAGAGGACGATAATTATACGCCTCTCTCCGAAGATGAAGCAAGCCTCGACGACGATGAATTTGTCGTGCCCGAGGATCCCGTCGAACAAGAGCGTTTCAAGCGCAGGCTTATGGCCACGGCAAGCAGCCTCAAGAAAAAGCAGCAATAGCTTAGAGCTGACCAAGACTTGCTAGCCGACAGATGGACTGAAGTCCTTGTGGCCGAAGAATATGAACTCGAACGCCCCTCCAAGAGCTACCCAAAACGCAGGCTGCTACCCCGATTAGAGGAGGAAGCACCTAAACCTACATCACCAGCGCATAATACGGCCGATCGGCCACCTCGTGGCCGCGACAGAGAGGCCTCTCGGCCCTACACTCAAGCCGCACCCCGGCGCCGCTCAAAAAATACCAAGGCGCGGGAAAATGCGCCAGACCTGCGGGATATACTCGAGGACAAGGCAAGGCAAACAAGATCGATCTATGGATCGCGTGGGCGCCCTGGGATACGTGATGATAACCGTCAGGCCGGATATGGCAATTCCGGCCAGGCCGAACACGGTAGACAAAGCTCATTTGAGCTGCGTCGTGATATAGCCCAATACAGAGGCGCCGCACACCCACTATGCTTCACAGATGAAGTGTTGGATCATCAAATCCCTGAGGGTTTCAAACCCGTAAACATTGAATCATACGATGGCACAACAGATCCGGCAGTCTGGATCGAGGACTACCTCCTCCATATCCACATGGCCCGCAGTGATGATCTACACGCCATCAAATACCTCCCACTCAAGCTTAAAGGACCAGCGCGACATTGGCTTAACAGCTTGCCAGCAGAGTCAATCAGTTGTTGGGAAGACCGGGAAGCCGCACTCCTCGACAACTTCCAGGGCACTTATGTGCGACCACCAGACGCCGATGACCTAAGCCACATAATTTAGCATCCAGAAGAATCGGCCAGACAATTCTGGACACGGTTCCTAACCAAGAAAAATCAAATCGTCGACTGTCCGGATGCAGAGGCCCTTGCAACCTTCAAACACAACATCCGCGACAAGTGGCTTGCCCGGCACCTAGGACAGGAAAAGCCGAAATCCATGGCAGCCCTCACAACACTCATGACCCGCTTCTACACGGGAGAGGATAGCTGGCTAGCTCGTAGTAACAACATGACCAAGAGCCCTGGTAATTCAGATACCAAGGACACCAACGGCAGGTCGCGTCGCAACAAGCACAAGCGCCGCATTAATGGCAACAATACTGAGGATACGACAGTCCGGATTCAGAGGCTCTAAACCCGGTCAGTGGAAAAAGCCATTCAAAAGAAATACTCCGGGCCCGTCCAATTTGGACCGAATACTCGATCGCTCGTGCCAGATAGATGGCACCCCCGAAAAGCCAGCCAATCACACCAACAGGGATTGTTGGGTGTTCAAGCAGGCAGGCAAGTTAACTGCCAAAAACAATGACAAGGGGCTGCATAGCGATGACGAGGATGAGACCCGGCCGCCGAAAAATAGAGGACATAAGGGTTTCCCCCCACAAGTGTGGACGGTGAACTTGATATACGCAACCCACATACCCAAAAGGGAGCGGAAGCGTGCACTCAGGGACGTATATGCGATGGAGCCAGTCGCCCCAAAGTTCAATCCGTGGTACTCCTGCCCGATCACTTTTGATCGAAGGGACTACCCCACTAGCATCCGCCATGGCGGATTCGCCGCATTGATTCTACACCCAATCGTCAACGGATTTCACCTCACTAGAGTCCTGATGGACGGCGGCAGTAGCCTGAACTTGCTTTATCAGGATACAGTGCGCAAGATGGGCATAGACCCCTCAAGGATTAAACCCACAAAGAGGACCTTCAAGGGCGTCATACCAGGTGTAGAGGCCAATTGTACAGGCTCAGTTACACTTGAAGTGGTCTTCGGATCCCCGGATAACATCCGAAGCAAGGAGTTAATCTTCGACATAGTCCCGTTCCGTAGCGGCTATCACGCACTGCTCGGACGAACCGCATTTGCAAAGTTCAATGCGGTGCCGCACTACGCATACCTCAAGCTCAAAATGCCAGGCCCCCAAGGAGTAATCACGGTCAATGCAAACACCGAACGCTCTCTCCGAATGGAGGAGCATACTGCGGCCCTCGCGGCAGAAGTACAGCCTCTTAAGGCAATTCTCGAGTGCGACTACGAAACGTCCGGACACCATCAAGCGCGCCAGGAGTAACCCGCAACAAGACCGCCTGGCACGTTCCGAGAATGCGCAGCAATGCGGCCCCAACCCCAGCCCTCGCGAAATCGCGAGACCAGTACCACGCGTACATAACTACGCTCTAGAGATACCATGGGCATAGGGGTAGGGGCACAACCACGGCATGCCCGGAGAGCGGCTCAACCGCACTAGGGGCTCCCAATTGTGTCATTCTTTTTTTCTTATTCTCAGGACTCCATTTTCGAGAAGCCCTGTCCGGCAGTAGAATTGCCGAACTCACGATGCAACAGCCAGGAAAGCAGAAAAGCTACGTCCAGTGTCCAGGTGGTCTCTATTACGAGCAGTATACCTGGTTTACATACCATCCCGCAGCCTACCCCTGGAGGGGGACATGTTAAATAGTCCCATCCCTTGCTTATCGCACTATTTGTATCGTTCTGCTTTCGTTGCAGTATTTTTTGAATAAGTAATGCATCGCTTTTTGCCTATTATTGCATTCCTTTTTCTATATATATATATATATGTTCACTTATGACATGTTGCATCCGTACGCTTTGGTACGGCCAAATACACCAGGGGCTTAAGTACCCCAAAATATGGTGTGATAAGTCCGAACACTTTAACAAGTGCGGCACCCCGAACTTATAGCATTATATGCATCGGCTCCGAATCATGTCTGATCGTGACGGCACAGAGGAACTCTCAATGAAAGCACCAATGTCGGTGTCAAAACCGGCGGATCTCGGGTAGGGGGTCCCGAACTGTGCGTCTAGGCGGATGGTAACACGAGACAAGGGACACGATGTTTTTACCCAGGTTCGGGCCCTCTCGATGGAGGTAAAACCCTACTCCTGCTTGACTGATATTGATGATATGGGTAGTACAAGAGTGGATCTACCACGAGATCAAGGAGGCTAAACCCTAGAAGCTAGCCTATGGTATGATTTTTGTAATGGTTGTTCGTCCTACGGACTAAAACCCTCTGGTTTATATAGACACCGGAGAGGGCTAGGGTTACACAGAGTCGGTTACAATGGTAGGAGATCTACATATCTGTATTGCCAAGCTTGCCTTCCACGCCAAGGAAAGTCCTATCCGGACACGGGACGAAGTCTTCAATCTTGTATCTTCATGGTCTTGGAGTCCGGCCGATGATGATAGTCCGGCTATCCGGACACCCCCTAGTCCAGGACTCCCTCAGCAAGAAAGATCAATCTAGTAGGTCAGACTAAACTGATAACTCGAAGAGAATTGCAAAGATAACTCAATCATACATAAAAGAATTCAGAGGAGATGCAAATATTTCTCATAGATAAACTTGCTCATAAACCCACAATTCATCGGATCTTGACAAACACACCACAAAAAGAGTTTACATCGAAGAGATCTCCACAAGAGAGGGGGAGAACATTGTATTGAGATCCAAAAAGAGAGAGAAGCCATCTAGCTAATAACTATGGACCTGAAGGTCAGTGGTAAACTACTCACAACTCATCAGAGGGGCTGTGGTGTTGATGTAGAAGTCCTCCATGGTAGATTCCCCCTCCGGCGGAGCACCGACGAAGGCTCCAAGATGGGATCTCGCGGATACAAAAGGTTACAGCAGTGGAAATTGTATTTTGTTGGCTCCCTTGATGTTTTTGGGGTACGTAGGCTTATATAGGAGGAAGAAGTACGTCGGTGGCCGCCCGAGGGGCCCAAGAGACAGGGGGCGCGCCCTATAGGGGGGCGCGCCCTACCCTCTTGTGGCCGCCTCGGCTGCTTCTTGACTTGCACTCCAAGTCCTCTAGATCACGTTCGTTCCAAAAATCACGCTCCCAAAGGTTTCATTCTGTTTGGACTCCGTTTGATATTCCTTTTCTTCGAAATACTGAAATATGAAAAAAAACAGCAATACGGGCTGGGCCTCCGGTTAGTAGGTTAGTCCAAAAAATGATATAAATGTGTAAAATAAAACCCATAAACATCCAAAAGGGGTAATATAATAGCATGAAACAATCAAAGATTATAGATACGTTGGAGACGTATCAAGCATCCCCAAGCTTAATTCCTGCTCATCCGCGAGTAGGTAAATGATAAAAACAGAATTTTTGATGGGAATGCTACCTAGCATAATTCTCAATGTAATTTTCTTTATTGTGGTATGAATGTTCAGATCCAAATGATACAAAATAAAAGTTCATATTGACATGAAAATGGTGATACTTCAAGCATCCTAATCAAAGTAATCATGTCTTCTCAAAATAACATGGCCAAAGAAAGTTATCCCTACAAAATCATATAGTCTGGCTGTTGCTCTATCTTCATCACACAAAGTATTTAATCATGCACAATCCCGATGACAAACCAAGCAATTGTTTCATACTTTAATAATCTCAAACTCATTCAACTTTCACGCAATACATGAGAGTGAGCCATGGACATAGCACTATATGTGGAATAGAATGGTGGTTGTGGAGAAGACAAAAAAGGAGAAGATAGTCTCACATCAACTAGGCGTATCAACGGGCTATGGAGATGCCCATTAATAGATATCAATGTGAGCGAGTAGGGATTGCCATGCAACGGATGCAGTAGAGCTATAAATATATGAAAGCTCAACAAAAGAAACTAAGTGGGTGTGCATCCAACTCGCTTGCTCACAAAGACCAAGGGCATTTTGAGGGAGCCCATCATTGGAATATACAAGCCAAGTTCCATAATGAAAAATTCCCACTAGTATATGAAAGTGACAACATAGGAGAATCTCTATCATGAAGATCATGGTGCTACTTTGAAGCACAATGGTGGAAAAAGAGATAGTAGCATTGTCCCTTCTCTCTTTTTCTCTCATTTTATTTTTTTTCTTTTTCTCTTTTTTTTCTTTCTTTCTTTTTCTTCTTTGGCCTTTTTTTGTCCTTTCTCTTTTTTTTTTCTTTTTGTAAAGTCCGGAGTCTCATCCCGACTTGTGGGGAAATCATAGTGAGGGAGTCCTGGACTAGGGGGTGTCCGGATAGCCGAACTATCATCTTTGGCCGGACTCCTAGACTATGAAGATACAAGATTGAAGACTTCGTCCCGTGTCCGGATGGGACTTTCCTTGGCGTGGATGGCAAGCTTGGCAATATGGATATGTAGATCTCCTACCATTGTAACCGACTCTGTGTAACCCTAGCCCTCTCCGGTGTCTATATAAACCGGAGGGTTTTAGTCCGTAGGACGAACAACAATCATACCATAGGCTAGCTTCTAGGGTTTAGCCTCTCTGATCTCGTGGTAGATCTACTCTTGTACTACCGATATCATCAATATTAATCAAGCAGGAGTAGGATTTTACCTCCATTGAGAGGGCCCGAACCTGGGTAAAAACATCGTGTCCCTTGTCTCGTGTTACCATCCGCCTGGACGCACAGTTCGGGACCCCCTACCCGAGATCCGCCGGTTTTGACACCGACATTGGTGCTTTCATTGAGAGTTCCTCTGTGTCATCACCTTTAGGCCCGATGGCTCCTTCGATCATCAACAACGACGCGGTCCAGGGTGAGACTTTTCTCCCCAGACAGATCTTCGTATCCGGCGGCTTTGCACTGCGGGCCAACTCGCTTGGCCATCTGGAGCAGATTGAAAGCTACGCCCCTTGCCATCAGGTCAGATTTGGAAGTTAGAACTATACGGCTGACGTCCGCGGATACTTGATCTTCGACGGGTTCGAGCCACAGCCAAGCGTGCTGCACTGTCACGATGGGCATGATCTAGCTCTGCTGCCGGACAGTGCCTTGGAGCCGCACAAGTGTCCGCCCCGACCCTTAGCTCGGAGCCGACTGCGCAGATCGAGGACGGGTGGCTGGACACCGCCTTGGGGGCTGCTACCTCTACGGCGATAGAGCCGAATACCAACCCTGTCCTTTGTGAAGCTCGTGACTCCAAGGTGTCAGACTCCTCTCCGGACTCTGAACCTTCCGCGCCCCGGCCAATCGAATCCGATTGGGCGCCGATCATGGAGTTCACCGCTGCGGACATCTTTCAGCACTCGCCCTTTGGGGACATCCTGAATTCACTAAAATCTCTCTGTTTATCAGGAGAGCCCTGGCCGGACTATGGTCAGGTAGGTTGGGATGCGGACGACGAAGAAATTCAATGCCCACCCACCACCCACTTTGTAGCCACTGTCTATGATTTAACTGACATGCTCGAGTTCGACTCCGAAGACATCGACCGTATGGACGACGATGCAGGAGACGACCAAGAACCAGCACCTACAAGGCACTGGAAGCCCACCTCATCATACGACATTTGCATGGTGGACATCCCAAAGGATGGGAATGGCGATGGAACAACGGAGGACTACCCTCCAAGAAACAGCCTAAGCGCCGGCGTCAGCGGCGCCGCTCTAAATCCCGCCACAGCAAAAATGGAGATTCCGGCACCAGAGGCAATAACACCCCGGACAGTGCCGAAGACAACCCCCTCCAGCAGGATTCATCGTAGGAGGATGGAGAAGCCAGCCCTCATGAGGGAGCGGCAGACAGAGAGGTAGAGGGCGATAATTATACGCCTCCCTCCGAAGATGAAGCAAGCCTCGACGACGATGAATTTGTCGTGCCTGAGGATCCCGTCGAACAAGAGCGTTTCAAGCGCAGGCTTATGGCCACGGCAAGCAGCCTCAAGAAAAAGCAGCACTAGCTTAGAGCTGACCAAGACTTGCTAGCCGACAAATGGACTGAAGTCCTTGCGGCCGAAGAATATGAACTCGAACGCCCCTCCAAGAGCTACCCAAAACGCAGGCTGCTACCCCGATTAGAGGAGGAAGCACCTAAACCTACATCACCAGCACATAATACGGCCGACCGTCCACCTCGTGGCCGCGACAGAGAGGCCTCTCGGCCCTACACTCAAGCCGCACCCCGGCGCCGCTCAAAAAATACCAAGGCGCGGGAAAATGCGCCAGACCTGCGGGATATACTCGAGGACAAGGCAAGGCAAACAAGATCTATCTACGGATCGCGTGGGTGCCCCACGATACGTGATGATAACCGTCATGCCGGATATGGCAATTCCGGCCAGGCCGAACACGGTAGACAAAGCTCATTTGAGCTGCGTCGTGATATAGCCCAATACAGAGGCGCCGCACACCCACTATGCTTCACAGACGAAGTGTTGGATCATCAAATCCCTGAGGGTTTCAAACCCGTAAACATTGAATCATACTATGGCACAACAGATCCGGCGGTCTGGATCGAGGACTACCTCCTCCATATCCACATGGCCTGCAGTGATGATCTACACGCAATCAAATACCTCCCACTCAAGCTTAAAGGACCAGCGCGACATTGGATTAACAACTTGCCAGCAGAGTCAATCAGTTGTTGGGAAGACCTGGAAGCCGCACTCGTCGACAACTTCCAGGGCACTTATGTGCGACCACCAGACGCCGATGACCTAAGCCACATAATTCAGCAGCCAGAAGAATCGGCCAGACAATTCTGGACACGGTTCCTAACCAAGAAAAATCAATTCGTCGACTGTCCGGATGCAAAGGCCCTTGCAACCTTCAAACACAACATCCGCGACAAGTGGCTTGCCTGGCACCTAGGACAGGAAAAGCCAAAATCCATGGCAGCCCTCACAACACTCATGACCCGCTTCTACACGGGAGAGGATAGCTGGCTAGCTCGTAGTAACAACATGACCAAGAGCCCTCGTAATTCGGATACACGGAACACCAGCGGCAGGTCGCGTCGCAACAAGCACAAGCGTCGCATTAATGGCAACAATACTGAGGATATGACAGTCAATGCCGGATTCAGAGGCTCTAAACCCGGTCAGTGGAAAAAGCCGTTCAAAAGAAATACTCCGGGCCCGTCCAATTTGGACCGAATACTCGATAGCTCGTGCCCGATAGATGGCACCCCCGCAAAGCCAGCCAATCACACCAACAGGGATTGTTGGGTGTTCAAGCAGGCAGGCAAGTTAACTGCCAAAAACAATGACAAGGGGCTGCATAGCGATGACGAGGATGAGACCCGGCCGCCGAAAAATAGAGGACAGAAGGGTTTCCCCCCACAAGTGCGGACAGTGAACTTGATATACACAACCCACATACCCAAAAGGGAGCGGAAGCGTGCACTCAGGGACGTATATGCGATGGAGCCAGTCGCCCCAAAGTTGAATCCGTGGTCCTCCTGCCCGATCACTTTTGATCGAAGGGACCACCCCACTAGCATCCGCCATGGCGGATTCGCCGCATTGGTTGTAGACCCAATCGTCAATGGATTTCACCTCACTAGAGTCCTGATGGACGGTGGCAGCAGCCTGAACCTGCTTTATCAGGATACAGTGCGCAAGATGGGCATAGACCCCTCAAGGATTAAACCCACAAAGACGACCTTCAAGGGCGTCATACCAGGTGTAGAGGCCAACTGTACAGGCTCAGTTACACTTGAAGTGGTCTTCGGATCCCCGGATAACTTCCGAAGCAAGGAGTTAATCTTCGACATAGTCCCGTTCTGCAGCGGCTATCACGCACTGCTCGGACGAACCGCATTTGCAAAGTTCAATGCGGTGCCGCACTATGCATACCTCAAGCTCAAAATGCCAGGCCCCCAAGGAGTAATCATGGTCAATGCAAACACCGAACGCTCTCTCCGAATGGAGGAGCATACGGCGGCCCTCGCGGCAGAAGTACAAAGCAACCTCTTAAGGCAATTCTCGAGTCCGACTACTAAACGTCCGAACACCGTCAAGCGCGCCAGGAGTAACCTGCAACAAGACCGCCTGGCACGTTCCGAGCATGCGTAGCAATGCGGCCCCAACCCTAGCCCTCGCGAAATCGCGAGACCAGTACGACGCGTACATAACTATGCTTTGGAGATACCATGGGCATAGGGGTAGGGGCACGACCACGGCATGCCCGGAGAGCGGCTCAACCGCACTAGGGGCTCCCAATTGTGTCATTCTTTTTTTCTTATTCTCAGGACTCCGTTTTCGAGAAGCCCTGTCCGGCAGTAGAATTGCCGAACTCACGATGCAACAGCCAGGGAAGCAGAAAAGCTACGTCCAGTGTCCAGGTGGTCTCTATTACGAGCAGTATACCTGTTTTACATACCATCCCGCAGCCTACCCCTGGAGGGGGACATGTTAAATAGTCCCATCCCTTGCTTATCGCACTATTTGTATCGTTCTGATTTCATTGCAGTATTTTTTGACTAAGTAATGCATCGCTTTTTGCCTACTATTGCATTCCTTTTTCTTTATATATATGTTCACTTATGACATGTTGCATCCGTACGCTTTGGTACGGCCAAATACACCAGGTGCTTAAGTACCCCAAAATATGGTGTGATAAGTCCGAACACTTTAACAAGTGCGGCACCCCAAACTTATAGCATTATATGCATCGGCTCCGAATCATGTCTTGGGTCAATAGTTGGGTTTGCCCGGCTCCCATGTTTTGGTACCTTACGTTCCGTTATATTGGCTAAGGTAGCACTGGGAGAACCACTGCGATTGTGCCCCGGTTGAGCTGGGTTGAGCACCTCAGTGGAGAAAGCTAAAACTGAGCGTCATGATAGGGCGAGAGCCGGTCGCTGTTTAAGACGTTTTTTCGAGTCCCTAAAGACTTATGCCGCTCAGAGCGAGGAGTCGGCTTTGTTCGGCCCAGGCGTGGATAGCGCCTCGAATTCGGTCTTCCGAACACTAGGGGCTTCGCCGAAATTTAAAATTATAGAATTCTGTGGCTAAGTGGGAGTGTTCAAGCATTATATGTCCGGTTGCCTCGTTCGTTGTGTTGAGTGCCTCCCTCGAAGGACCCAAAAATGGGAACAAGAGCGCTCAAGTTTATCCCGAACACCCCAGCACTCGTGGCATGGGGGCTGAAGCCAACGACTTGCCATCTCTCGAATTTGATAAACGGCCGCACAGAAGGTAATATTTTAAATTAACAAGTGTTGCTTAGCGCATCTGAACAAAGTTTTCAGCGTACAGGATAATAAATGCGAGTCTACTCAAAAATTACATCTTTGGAGCACTCACCCGCTATAAGGTGGGCACCCTTATAGTCCATCTCGGGCGTGCGATACTCCTTGCCCGACGGTGGCGTGTCCGTCACAAGCTTCTCGGCGTCCATCTTGCCCCAGTGCACTTTAGCGCGGGCAAGGGGCTGACGCGAACCTTCAATACAGACGGAACATTTGATGACTTCAATCCATGGACAGGCGTCCACCAGCCGCCGCACCAGACCGAAGTAGCTCCCAGGCATGGCTTCTTTAGGCCACAGCCGAACTATGAGGCCCTTCATGGCCTGTTCGGCCACCTTGTGGAGCTCGACCAGCTGCTTCAGCTGGTCGTTCAGGGGCACAAGATGTCCGGCCTCAGCATATTGAGACCAAAACACCTTTTCCATCGAGCTCCCCTCCTCGGCTCGGTAGAACGCGGCAGCATCGGACACACTATGGGGCAGATCTGCGAACGCTCCTGGAGATCTCTGAATTTGGGTAAGTAATAGATAATTCACTTTTACATGCTTTCTTTGCATGAAGAATGCCTTACCCGCCGCTATCTTTTTTATCGCCTCAATCTCCTGGAGGGCCTTCTGGGCTTCGTCCTTAGCGGCTTTGGCACTCTCAAGAGCCGAGGCGAGCTCGGACTCTCGAGTCTTCGAGTCACGCTCCAAACTCTTGTGTTTTTCCACGAGAGCCTGGAGCTCTTGCCGCACCTCCGCCACCCGTGCCTCCTACTTCTCTCACTCTGTGCGTTCCGCGTCCGCATTGCTTTCGGCCTTGGAAACCGCTTCCTTCAGGGTCGCCACCTCGTTCGTGGCCCCTGCAATACTCACGTTATTCCTGTCATTTTTTGCAACCAAATCCTTTCTATAAGGTATTACTTTAATAAGGTATTACTTACCTTCCCTGTCCTCGAGCTGCTTCTTGGCACGGCCGAGCTCGTTCTCGGACCGCTCGAGGCTCTGCTTCAATACATTGACCTCCGCAGTCAGTGTGGCAGAGGTCAGCAGCGCAGCCTGCATTCCCATATTGACATGCTTATGTTAGACTCCTGCGTATATCTTTTTAGATCCTCAGTTCGGCTTTTCTTTCCGAACACCAAACTGAGCATCAGGGGCTACTGTCTATGCGGTACTATTTTTACATATCTTAATTACATACCTCAAAGCCTGTTAGAAGGCTGGTACAGGCTTCAGTCGGCCCGCTCTTGGCGGACTGAACTTTCTGGATCACCGCACTCATAAAAGTGCGGTGCTCCTCGTCTATGGAGGCGCCGTTGAGCGCCTCCAGCAAGTTATCTGGTGCCTCTGGTTGGACGGAGGCCACCGGCGTCGCAGTCTTGCCCTTCTTACGAAGGGCCCGCCTGCCGGACTTCGGAATCACTGTAGGTTCCTGTATGGAGTCCGGCACAGGGCCTGACTTAGAGCCCTCTGGGGTTTTGCCCTCTTTGCACCCAGAGTCCGGGAGGTCACCTTGCGGCGCCTCCAGGACCACCTCCTCCTGGTTGGGCCCCATTCCAGGACTCCACCATGGCGTCGTCTGCGTCACGGGGGGAGGAGGCGGTCGGAAGTGAAGTGTTATTCACATCCGACGAATCCAGGGGGCCGCTCAACGAAGCGGGGAGCTCGTCCTTGGGCGGGCTACATGGTTGTATTCGGCGTTAGAAGACACTACACAACAAAGGAAAAATCATGAGTTATTCTGGAATCCGGACACTTACGATCTTGCCAGGGGCTTCGCCCTTGAGGGCCAATCCTCTTCGCCGTCGTTGGCGTTGGTGGAAAAGTCCGGAGGAAGGGTCCTTCCCTTCTTGGACCCTCCGGCCTCCCCAGTTGGGGAGGCCTTTCTTTTCTTCTCTCCCCCCACTGGGGGAGAATCTTGTTTTTTCTCCTCCTTCTTGGACCCTCCGGCCTCCCCAGTCGCGGGAGGAGTTCGCCTCGGGGTTATCGGACGACGAGTCCGATAACACCTGATGTCGGGAACTCTTTCGGGTTCCTGTGGCCTTCTTCTTGGCCTTCTTGTCCGGCACCACATGAGGTTCCGAAACTAGCAGCCCCATCAATCGGGCGTCCGCTAGGTCTTCTGGTAAGGGAGCCGGACAGTTAACCTGCCCAGACTTCTTCTGCCAGGCATGTCAAAGGTAAGGGAGATTAGATCCCGCATAGAGTCAAACTATGAAAAACAAGTGTCCCGTAAAGGTTAAAATATAGCTTACCTCACCGGCTTGACGCTGCGAGCTGAATCCGCGATATTCGGTAGCGGATGCAGGAGCCTTAGCGCCCTTGAACAGCACCTTCCAAGCTTCTTCGTACGTAGTGTCGAAGAGCCTGCTCAAGGTCTGGTGCTGTGCCGGATCAAACTCCCACAAGTTGAAAGCCCGTTGTTGGCACGGGAGGATCCGGCGGATGAGCATGACCTGGACTGCGTTGACGAGCTTGATCTTCTTCTTCACAAGGTTTTGGACGCAGGTTTGGAGTCCGGTCAGCTCTTCCAAATCACCCCATGTCAGGCCCTTCTCTTTCCAGGAGGTGAACCGTGTGGGGATGCCAGATCTGAATTCGGGGGCCGCTGCCCATTCAGGGTCACACGGCTCGGTTATGTAGAACCACCCTGATTGCCACCCTTTGATGGTTTCTACGAAGGTGCCCTCGAGCCATATGACGTTGGGCATCTTGCCCACCATGGCGCCTCCGCACTCCGCCTGCTGGCTGCCCACTACCTTCGGCTTGACATTGAAGGTGTTCAGCCATAAGACAAAGTGGGGTTTGATGCGGAGAAAGGCCTCGCACACAACGATAAACGCTGAGATGTTGAGGATGAAATCCGGGGCCATATCATGGAAATCCAGGCCGTAGTAGAACATGAGCCCCCGGACAAATGGGTGGAGTGGGAAGCCCAGTCCGCGGAGGAAATGGGGAAGGAACACCACCCTCTCATGGGGCCTGGGGGTGGGGACGAGCTGCCCCTCGTCTGGAATCCGGTGCGCAATGTCGTTGTGAAGGTATCCGTCTTTCCTCAACTTT
Organism: Triticum timopheevii; assembly: GCA_963921465.1. Classification (NCBI taxonomy): domain Eukaryota; kingdom Viridiplantae; phylum Streptophyta; class Magnoliopsida; order Poales; family Poaceae; genus Triticum; species Triticum timopheevii. The sequence goes on from OY997262.1 coordinate 365,411,153, forward strand.
TTGATGTGCCCCTCCGTGACGGAGGAGGCCATCCACTTGCCTCCCGCTCTGGACATGGCTGGGGGAGGTTGAGGCGAGATGTGCGGACTTGGGCACTGGAGCTCTAGTATGCGCAAATGGATAAGCAAAGGAGGAAGAAGGTGTAGGTAAAAAGGAGGATCCTTATCCCCTTATATGGACGGACGAAACTATGCGTCCCCACCAGCCTGGTAAAACTCGCTTATCTCTCAAGCGCCGTAATCAATGGCGCGGTTGGGTTACCCACGCCCATATTGATGAGAATCCCGGAATAAGGGGACACGATCTCTGCTTTGACAAGATGTGCCAAGGAAACCGCCTCGCTAGACGCGCTGAGGTGGAACCGCAAAAACGATTCGAATAAAGGCCTGGCCGTGGTGTGATGTCATGCCACGGAATACGTCAGCAGATTGAACTTGTTTACATGTTATTCTCTCTATGGTGGTATGTGGAACTTATTTTGCAGAGCCGGACACTATCGTTGTGTTCAAAATCTTCTATGAAGTATTCGGATGAGGAACCCGCCTTGCAATGCTGAAGACAATATGCGTGCCGGACTCGTCATCGTTGAAGCTTGGTTCAGGGGCTACTAAGGGAGTCCTAGACTAGGGGGTGTCCGGATAGACGAACTATCATCTTTGGCCGGACTCCTAGACTAATAAGATACAAGATTGAAGACTTCATCCCGTGTCCGGATGGGACTTTCCTTGGCGTGGAAGGCAAGCTTGGCAATACGGATATGTAGATCTCCTACCATTGTAACCGACTCTGTGTAACCCTAGCCCTCTCCGATGTCTATATAAACCGGAGGGTTTTAGTCCGTAGGACTAACAACAATCATACCATAGGCTAGCTTCTAGGGTTTAGCCTCTCTGATCCCGTGTTAGATCTACTCTTGTACTAGCCATATCATCAATATTAATCAAGAAGGAGTAGGGTTTTACCTCCATCGAGAGGGCCCGAACCTGGGTAAAAACATCGTGTCCCTTGTCTCCTGTTACCATCCGCCTAGACGCACAGTTCGGGACCCCCTACCCGAGATCCGCCGGTTTTGACACCGACACATAGTCTTTATCATCCTTTCCTCACTGGGACAACACTCTAATAATGAAGATCATCACACTTTTATGGATTTACAACTCAAGAATTACAACTCAAAGCTAGAACAAGATATGACTCTATATGAATGCCTTCAGCGGTGTACCGGTATATGCAATGAATCAAGAGCGACATGCATGAAAATTATAAAAGTGGCCTTGCCACAAATACAATGTCAACTACATGATCATCCAAAGAGCAATATGACAAAAGTAATGCGTGTCATATGAATGGAACGGTGGAAAGTTACATGGCAATATATCTCGGAATGGCTATGGAAATGCAATAATAGGTAGGTATGGTGTCTGTTTTGAGGAAGGTATATGGTGGGTGTATGGCACCGGTGAAAGTTGCGCGGCACAAGAGAGGCTAGCAATGGTGGAAGGGCGAGAGTGTGTATAATCCATGGACTCAACATTAGTCAAAAGAACTCATATACTTGTTGCAAAAATCTACAAGTCATCAAAAACAAAGTACTACGCGCATGCTCCTAGGGGGATAGATTGGTAGGAAAAGACCATCGCTCGTCCCCGGCCACCACTCATAAGGAAGACAATCAATAAATGAAATTGTGCTCCAACTTCATCACAAAGCGGTTCACCATACGTGCATGCTACGAGAATCACAACCCTCAACACAAGTATTTTTCATAATCACCCCAACTAGCATGACTTTAATATCACTACCTCCATATCTCAAAACAATTATCAAGCATCAAATTGATCATAGCATCCAATTCTTTTTCTATGATAGTTTTTATTATACCCAACTTGGATGCTCATCATTCTAGGACCAAATTTGTAACCATAGCAAATACCATGCTGTTCTAAAAGACTCTCAAAATAATATAAGTGAAGCATGAGAGACTAGCAATTTCTTCAAAATTAATTCACCGCCGTGCTCTAAAAGGTATAAGTGAAGCACTAGAGCAAAAACTATCAAGCTCAAAAGATATAAGTGAAGCACATATAGTATTCTAGCAAATTCTAATCAAATAGGCTTCTCCCAAAAGGTGTGTACAGCAAGGATGATTGTGGTAAACTAAAAAGCAAATACTAATATAATACACAACGCTCCAAGCAAAACACATATCATGTGGCGAATAAAAATATAGCTCCAAGTAAAGTTAGCAATGAACGAAGACGAAAGAGGGATGCCTTCCCAGGGGATCCCCAAGCTTAGGCTTTTGGCTATCCTTGAATCTCTTGGGGTGCCATGGGCAACCCCAAGCTTAGGCTCTTGCCACTCCTTATTCCATAGTCCGTAAAAGCTTTACCCAAAACTTGAAAACTTCACAACACAAAACTCAACAGGATATCTCATAACCTCCGTTAGTGAAAGAAAACAAAACCACCACATAAGGTACTGTAATGAACTCATTATTTATTTATTTTGGTGTTAAACCTACTGTATTCCAACTTCTCTATGGTTTATAAACTATTTTCCTAGCCATAGATGCATTAAAATAAGCAAACCACACACGAAAAACAGAATCTATCAAAAACAGAACAGTTTGTAGCAATCTGTAACTAACACAAACTTCTGGAACCCTAAAACTCCTACGAAAATAGGAAGTCCTCGACAGTTTGTCTATTTATCAGAAGCAAAAAGAGTCAACGCAAAAGCATGTTTATGTGATTTAACAAAAGTAAATTCGTGCGTGCAAAGTTTCTGTGTTTCAGCAGAATCAAATCAACTATCATCATAGGTTATCCTATAGGTTCTACTTGGCAGAAACACTAATTAAAAGATAAAAACACATCTAAACAGAAGGTAGGTGCAAGATCGATTACTAAACAGGAACAAAAACAAAAAACACAACGAAAATTGGGTTGCCTCCCAACTAGCGCTATCGTTTAACGCCCCTAGCTAGGCATATAAAAGCAAAGATAGATCTAAGTAGTGCCATCTTTGGCACTAAATTCATAAGTAGCTCGCATGATAGATTCATAAGGTAATTTGACTTTCTTTCTTGGAAAGTGCTCCATGCCATTCTTTAATGGAAACTGGAATCTAATATACCCTTCCTTCATATCAATAATCGCACCAATCGTTCTAAGGAAAGGTCTACCAAGAATAATAGGGCAAGAAAGATTGCAATCTATATCAAGAACGTTAAAATCTACGGGAACCAAATTTCTATTTGCAACAATGAGAACATCATTGATACTTCCCATTGGCTTTTTAATGGTGGAATCCGCAAGGTGCAAATATAAAGAGCAATCATCAAGATCATGGAAACCTAGAATATCACATAAAGTTTTCGTAATCGTGGAAACACTAGCACCCAAATCACACAAAGCAAAACACTCATGATCTTTAATTCTAATCTTTATAGTAGGTTCCCACTCATCATGAAGTTTTCTAGGTATAGAAACTTCCAAATTAAGTTTTTCATCATAAGATTGCATCAAGGCATCAACGATATGTTTGGTAAAAGCTTTGTTTTGACTATAAGCATGAGGTGAATTAACAACGGATTGCAAAAAGGAAATACAACTTTCTAAAGAACAATTATCATAAGCAAATTCCTTGAAATCCGAGATAGTGGGTTCAATACTATTTAAAGTCATGACCTCTCCAATCCCACTTTTACCAAATTTAGCATCAAGATCTAAAAACTCCGAATTCTTGGGACGCCTTCTATGTAAAGTTGACTCATCTTCAATCCCATAATTATCAAGATTCATATTGCAAAACAAAGATCTAATAGGAGATGAATCAATAACTTTAAGATCTTCATCATTATTTTCATGGAAACTAGAAGAACACGCCTTTACAAAGCTCTCTTTCTTAGCACGCAATCTAGCGGTTCTTTCCTTACACTCATCAATGGAAATTTTCATTGCTTTGAGAGACTCATTGATATCATGCTTAGGAGAGGAAGATCTAAGTTTAATAGAATCAACATCAAGCGAAAGTCTATCAACGTTCCTAGCCAAATCATCAACTTTGAGCAATTTTTCTTCAAGCAAGGCATTAAAATTCTTTTGAGAAATCATAAATTCTTTCACACTATTCTCAAAATCAGAGGGTATATTTTTAAAATTACCATAATAATTATTGTAGGAATTTCCATAATTATTAGAGGAATTACTTGGGAACGGTCTTGCATTAGAGTTTCCTCTATAAGCATAATTTCCAAAACTATTCCTACCAACAAAATTGACATCCATAGATTCATTATTATTCTCAATCAAAGTAGACAAAGGCATATCATTGGGATCAAGAGGAGTATTTTTAGTAGCAAACAATTTCATAAGTTCATCCATCTTTCCACTCAAAACATTAATTTCTTCTATAGCATGCACTTTTTTACTAGAAGATCTTTTGGTGTGCCATTGAGAATAATTAGCCATAATATTATCAAGAAGTTTTGTAGCATCTCCTAACGTGATTTCCATAAACGTGCATCCGCGTCCGAATCTAAGAGATTTCTAGAAGCAAATTTCAAACCGACATAAATTTTTTGTATGATCATTCATAAATTCAAACCATGAGTAGGGCAATTGCGAATCATCAATTTCATTCTTTTCCAAGATTTGGCAACATGCTCATGATCAAGTTGTTTAAAATTCATAATATAGTTCCTACGAGTGATAATCTTAGCGGGAGGAAAATAGTTAGAGATAAAAGCATCTTTGCACTAGTTCTAAGAATCAATACTATTTTTAGGCAAAGACGAAAACCAAACTTTAGCACGATCTCTAAGTGAAAATGGAAATAACTTCAATTTAACAATATCGTTATCCATATCTTTCTTCTTTTGCATATCACACAAATCAACAATGTTGTTTAGATGAGTAGCGGCATCTTCGCTAGGAAGGCCGGCGAATTGATCTTTCATAACAAGATTCAGCAAAGCAGTATTGATTTCACAAGACTCAACATCATTAAGAGGAGCAATCGAAGTACTAAGGAAATCATTATTATTGGTATTCGAGAAATCACACAATTTGGTATTATCTTGCGCCATGGCAACAAGTAATCCAACACACAAGCAAACAGAAAAAGGCAAGCGAAAAGAGAGGAGGAGATTGGGAAAGAGAGGGCGAATAAAATGGCAAGGGTGAAGTGGGGGAGAGGAAAATGAGTGGCAAATGGCAAATAATGTAAATGCGAGGGAGATGGGTTTGTGATGGGTACCTGGTATGTCTTGACTTGAGCGAAGACCTCCCCGGCAATGGCACCAGAAATCCTTCTTGCTACGTCTTGAGCTTGCGTTGGTTTTCCTTGAAGAGGAAAGGGTGATGCAGCAATAGTAGCACAAGTATTTCCCTCAGTTTTTGTCAGGACCGGTTTTCCAATAAAATATTTATTGAAAAATCGACCATTTTATCCGACCAGTATAGAAAAATCCTCCTTACTGGTAGACAAATCCTTGATACAAAAATCCAGAAGTACTAAATATTATACAAGGTTGAGCTGAGGCTGCTCAACAATTTATTACAAGCATGCCGATATTATACATAAAGGCGGACATGACACAAGGAGTATGGTGGCATAACTATTGACTCATAATAAAAGTGGTGGTGGTTATGTCACCGTGAAGTGGGTGACATGACTCCTAAATCTTACAGCTCATCAAGCACTGGAGTGAGGCTTGATGATTCTATTTTGGGTAGCGGAAGCATATATAATACAAGTGACCAACTCCAGGATCACACGGGACTGACTGGGACTCCTCTAGGCGTCGGACTCGCTATCGTACTCTTCATCCATAAGATCGCCTTCGTCAACATCTGGCGAAATCAACAAGCTAGGTGAGTACTTTGAACGTACTCGCAAGACAGTTTGGACATAAGATATAACAAATGCAAACATGATGCACATGAGCAGACTAGTAATGCACACTCAGATAATAAATTTGCACTGTATGTTAAATAAAAAGGAAGTCAGGCGGCAGTCCTCCCGAAATCCCAACAAAATAATTGGAGACCGATCGGGTGTCTGAAGCGATGCCTGGAAAGGTAAAAATAAATTAACATGCCCAGTCGGGCGTCAGGGCGACACCACATAAAGGGCTTATATTGAAATATAAAAGACAGTGCGTGCCACAGTCGGAAGTCTAAGCAACATCTCGAAAAGGGCTTAAATTGAAGGTAAATAACATGGATGCCATAGTCGGGTGTCTGAGCGACATCACATAAAGGGCTTATATCAAAAGTAAATAACAAGAATGCCACAGTCGGACGTCTGAGCGACATCACATAAAGGGCTTATATCAAAAGGTAATAACAAGAATGCCATAGTCGGACATCTAAGCGACAACACATAAAGGGCTTATATTGAAATATAACGACAGCGCGGGCCACAGTCGGACGTCTAAGCGACATCTCGAAAAGGGATTAAATTGAAGGTAAATAACATGGATGCCATAGTCGGATGTCTGAGCCACATCACATAAAGGGCTTATATCAAAAGTAAATAACAAGAATGCCACAGTCGGACGTCTGAGCGACATCACATAAAGGGCTTATATCAAAAGTAAATAACAAGAATGCCACAGTCGGACGTCTGAGCGACATCACATAAAGGGCTTATATTTCACCATTCGAATCCAAGTAGCTCATGAATTTAAATCATCCCTAGGAAATACTCAGTACATGATAATAAACTGGTTAGTCCATCCACAGGAATAACATTCAGCCGGGTTTACCACTCATGTTTTTTCACCGGAGATTGTCACTGAGACTGACACTGAGACTGATGCTGAGATGGACGTTGAAGCTGACACTGATACTGACATTGATATGTTGATCATAGTCCTTGATCATGGACACAGTTACTCGAATGGTTTTGACTCTGCAGAGTTTTTACTCTTTACCCACAGCCAACGGATTTCCGTAGTCACAAAGGACTAGTTCCGTTTATGGTATTTTAGGAGAAACACATCTAACCAGTACACACCCATTCCACATCCCACTGCCAAGAATCACCCTAGTCAACGTTCAAGAAAAACTCTAAGACGGGGAGGCCACAACCTCGAGTAGCATGGGATCAAATTTATATCGCGCGCTCTAAGGGGTGCCCCCCTCTCGGTCCCAACCGGAAACACCCATGCCCCCTGACCGGATGAAGGGATTTAATCCAAGGCCATGAAACCCTCATCACGGACCCTCTATTTGGTGTGTACAAGGAAAGAGGTTTGCAACTGACTAGACCGCATTCTTTGCAGAAGACATGTGGTAGCACGAAAAAGGGGTTAAACGGTTGACATAAGACTGACATGCTTCAACAATACCAGCTTGCAACCTATCATGCCACCACATGATCAGGTTATCTCACCATCATATGAACACATCAAATTTCGAAGCTCATTTGTAGCTTACCTTGCATGCAATATAACATTCACTAATGCTTATATAAACATGCCATGAGAAATCTACTCAAGCAAACATGCAAGACACTCATCATATCAAATGTTCAAACATGCTTGCCTGGTTCGGAGTAGTCAGAGTCTAGCTCGGTGAAGTTTGCGACTCCGTCACCTCCTTCGGTATCTACGTTATAAAAGAAATCGGATACTAACGTAAATACCGTGCATGCATAAAATTTGTTCCAAATAATTTTCAAATAAATCTGCTTAAAAAATAGATAGAAAAATAAAGATGAGAGAAAAAGAATCAACTTAAAATCATCTTTTGTTTAAAAGTTATTAAGCTTTTAGTCCAGGGACTAATCTGTGATGAAACAGAGACTTTCCAGCGGCTAGTTTAAAAAAGAAAGAAAACGTATTTTCCCCGAAGGCGCTTTCAGAAAACGTTTCGAATAAAAGAGAAAAAGCTGACGAGGGGGTCCCACCCGTCAGGCTTAAAAATCAAAACAGAGTCCCGCCGGTGCCCGAGGCTTGCGGTGGTCGCCGGCGTCGATCCACGGCGAGGCAAGGGGAGTGGAGGGTACTTACGGACTCACGGAGCTCTCCTGCGTCTGTGGGTGGTGGAGTTGGTCGTCGACGAGCACCACGTCGATGGCGGCCTTCACTCCGGTGGACGGTGGTTCGGTCGAGGATGGATCTCACCGAGGAGGGTTGCAAACGTCAAATTGGGACTCGGGTTAGAAGTGTGGGTGCACTAGGAGGCTACTGGCACGGTCTGGGAGGCGAGGGTGCTCTCACCAGAGAGAATCTTGCCAGAGCCCGAAGCGGATCGGGGCGGCCGGAGTCGTGGAAGAAGGCTCTCCCGAGGCCTTCTGATTTGCGTGGCGGGGTTCTGAGGCGAGGAGGGGAAGTGCTGGGTCGAGAACGAGCTCGGGGCCTCCATTTATAGCCGGCCCGAGGCGGTTGCCCAGAACGGGATCACTCCGGTGAGTGATTACAGTGAGGCAGAGGTTGGACGGGGGATTTAGGTGACTGGGCAGCTTCGTGTTGGTCCACTGGCACCATTCAACGTCGAAACCTGGTCGGATTTGGCCTGCTCCCGTGGTTTCGACGGAACGGAGCTCACGGGCTCGTCGGCGGCAGAGAGCGCGCTTTGTCCCTCTCAGGCGATGGTGACTGTTCTGCAGCACACATGGGGAAGAGGACGGCCACGCGGAGGCTCCTGGTGGTGTGGGCGGTGCTGGACGGCGCCGTATGGCAGGGCAGGCCCCTGTTGGCCGCCAAGGGCGGATCTGCCACCGCGGAAGACGCCAGCGTTGGCGAGACACGTCGCCACCGATGCTCGCGCCTGTCCAAAGGACTGTGCGGCGCACTAGATAAGAAGGGGGAGCAATGAGCAAGGCGCCAACGCATGCACTGGCAAGATTGACGTCGCGGTTCTAAAGAAAACGACACTGTCGACTGAACTGAACACTGGACTCTGAATCTTGACAGAAACAGTGTCGACCACCTATTCGGCGAAATGATTTAGGCACGTGGAAAAATTTTCTGGAGCTGGGACTTGGTGAAGTGATCTCTTGATGCATCTAGAGGTTGCCTGGTTTATCTCAGATTTTTAGGAAAAGAAATGGAATGAATTTTACCAAAATGGCAAATCTGGTCCAAACTTGCAGCAATCACATTTTAAAAAATTTGAACTGTGGACCAGCAGTTCTTGATGGATCTAGGTTGAGGGTGCTAAGGACTAGCTAGGATAATTTTCTTGGGCTCAGAAACATAAGGAATCTGGTACCTCCTTTGTAAATCCCAAGAGTCCAAAATAAATTACAGAAAAAGGTTTGAGGATAAAATAAATAGGAATACAATCTAAAAGAGGTTGAAACTTGCTCGAATTGGATGCTTGGCTTGACCCAAAGTAGGGAGGAGGCTTTTCGGAGGAAATATTCTACATAGGTCATGGCAAAAGAGAAATCTTTGAATGGGAAGAATAAATCCATAATTTATAGGAATTCTTTTTAATAAAAAGGATTGTAAAAACCTTCCAAAAATTATTTGTGTTGAGCCAACACAAGATGAAAAACCTTCAAGACAAAAATCAAGGTTGGGAAGAACCCATAAAAAATACTTGTCATAATAGAAATTTTTTGAGAAGGAGAGTCCTTTTAAAAATAATTAACCTCCTTCCAATTAAATAGAGAATTTGATAAAAACCAAACCAAAATTTTTGGAGTGTTACAACACCTACCCCCTTAGGAAAAATCTCTTCCCCTAGATTTTAGCTGATCCTCAAATAGGTGTGGGTACTCTGTCCGAAGAAAATCCTCTCTTTCCCATGTTGCTTCATCCTCGGTGTGATTGCTCCACTCAACCTTGAAAAACTTAATTGTTTTCTGACGGATCCTCCTTTCAGACTCCTCCAATATTTTTATTGGACGTTCCCTATAGGTGAGGTATGGTTGCACGTCAATGCTCTCATGAGACACATGCTTCTCTGGGTTGCTTACACATTTCCTCAATTGTGAGATGTGGAACACGTCGTGGACGTCTGACAGTTCTTTGGATAGGTCTAGCTGGTAGGCCACTGTGCCTCTTCATGCAATTACACAGAAGGGTCCAATAAACCGTGGTGCTAGCTTTCCTTTAACTTTGAATCATTGCAGGCCGCTCATAGGAGATACTCGTAGATACACATATTCACCAGGTTCAAAGCTGACTTCATGATGTTTTTGATCGTAATAACTCTTTTGTTGGCTTTGGGCTGTCTTGAGTCGATCCCTAATTAGTTTAACTTTCTCCTCAGCCTCCTTGAGCATGTCGGGGCCGAAGATACTACTGTCTCCTGTTTCTGACCAATTTAATGGGGTACGGCATCTTCGCCCATACAAGGCTTCAAAAGGTGCCATTTGTAGACTGGCTTGGTAACTGTTGTTGTATGAGAACTCGGCATACGACAAGCTTTCTTCCCAACTGGTTCCATAGGTGAGAACACATGCTCTTAGCATGTCCTCTAGAATTTGGTTCACACGTTCAGTTTGTCCTCCAGTCTGGGGGTGGTATGCTGTACTGAATACTAGTTGAGTTCCCAGAGCTTGTTGTAAATGATCCCAAAATCTAGAGACGAATTGAGTGCCTCTGTCGGATATTATAGTCTTTGGAATTCCGTGCAGACAAACTATACGGGAGAGATAAAGTTTGGCAAGCTTCTGAGTGCTGTGGGTTGTCCTTACCGGGATGAAATGTGCCAACTTAGTTAATCTATCTGTGATGACCCATATGGCATCATTTCCATGTCGTGACCGAGGTAGTCCGACAATAAAGTCCATTCCAATTTCGTCCCATTTCCATTCAAGTATCTTGTTTAGTTGTAATAATCCTGCTGGTTTTTGGTGCTCGGCTTTAATGCGCTGACATGAATCACAACATGCAATGAATGTGGCTATATCCCTCTTCATACTGTGCCACCAAAAAATTTCCTGAATGTCCTTGTACATTTTGGTTCCTCCAGGATAAATTGAATATGGAGCAGTGTGGCCTTCGGCTAGAATTTGCTGTTTGAGGTCCTCTATATTTGGTACGCAAAGTCTGTCCCCGTACCATAATATTCCCTTATCGTCTATGACAAATTCTGAGGCCTTGCAGACTCACTTTTCTTTTTATGCCTTCGATGTTGGGGTGTCCATGATGAGCCTCCTTAATCTGTTCTATTAGGGTGGGCTGTATTTCCAAATTTGACACATTGCCCTCAGTGACCATCACCAAGTTGAGTTTGGCGAACTCCTGTTGAAATTCAGGTCTCAAGTTTTGTAGACTGTCCTTGCCCGAGCTGGGCTTTCCACTAAGAGCATCTGCCACTACATTCGCCTTTCCCGGATGGTAGTGAATGCCAACATCATAATCTTTCACTAATTCCAACTAGTGCCATTGTCATAAATTGAGTTCTGGTTGTGTGAAAAAGGTATTTGAGGCTTTTATGGTCCGTATATATTTCACAACGATTCCCAAGTAAAAAGTGCCTCCACTCTTTGAGTGCATGAATGACTGCTGCCAACTCCAAGTCATGAGTAGGATAATTTTCTTCATGCTTTCGTAGTTGCCTGGAAGCGTAGGCGACTACTTTGCCTTCTTGCATTAATACGCACCCGACGCCCTTCCAGGATGCGTCACAATACACTTCAAAACTTTTGTCTATGTTTGGCACAACCAATACTGGTGTTGTTGTTAATTTACTTTTGAGTTCTTGGAAACTTTTCTCGCAAGCTTCAGTCCATACAAATTTCTTATCCTTCTTGAGTAACTGTGTCATTGGTTTTGCTATGGTGGAGAACCCTTCAATAAACCTTCGGTAATATCCTGCCATTCCCAAGAAACTTCGTACAGCTCTTACGTTGGCTGGTGGTTTCCAGCCAAGTACGGCCTTGACTTTTTCTGGGTCTACGACAACACCGTCTTGGGTCAATACATGGCCTAGAAAACCAACCTGTCTTAACCAAAATTCACATTTGCTGAACTTGGCGTATAATTGATGTTTCCTTAATTCTCCCAGTACAATTCTGAGATGTTCATCATGTTCTTCTGGTGTCTTAGAGTATACCAGAATATCATCAATGAACACCACAACAAATTTGTCCATAAATTTCATAAACACTTTGTTCATGAGGTGGACAAAATATGCGGGGGCGTTTGTCAGTCGAAACGGCATTACTGTAAATTCATATATCCGAATCGGGAGGTGAATGTTGTCTTAGGGATGTCTTCTGTCTGTACCTTGAATTGATGATACCCCGACCTTAAATCAATTTTTGAGAAAACCTTGGCTTGTGTGAGCTGGTCAAATAAATTATTTATCTATGGCATAGGATATTTGTTTTTGATGGTGACCATGTCGAGTGCTCGATAGTCTATACATAATCTCAGTGTCCCATCCTTTTTCTTTGCAAATAATACTGGTGAACCCCAGGGTGAGGAGCTGGCTCGTATAAATCATTTGTCCAGTAATTCTTTTATTTGCTTCTTTAATTCTACCAACTCGGAGGTGCCATTCTATAGGGTTTCTTTTAAATGGTGGTGGTTCCAGGTGCTAGTTCAATGATGAACTCTATTTCCCGGTCTGATGGCATGCCTGGTAGTTCTTCGGGAAATACGTCAGGGAACTCACACACCACTGGAACTTTTCTTAACTCTGAAATGTCCACCTTGTTCAACCTTCGTTGCCGATATATTGGTCTTTCTTGAGCTGCAATTTTTATCATCTTCCCGTGATGATGAGTAAGAATTATAGTCCAATTGAAGAAGTCGATAAATCCCTTGTTGGTGGTTAACCAGTCCATTCCTAGGATAACATCCAGTCCCTTATTTTCCAATGCAATGAGGTTTGCCTGAAACTGTAGTCCCTCAAACTCAATAACCACACCTTGGCAGTAACTCTGAGTGATTTGCTTAATCCCGGGGGACTTGATGATCATGGATTTTTCCAAGGGAAGCATCGAAAAATCATGTTGCAAAGCAAATTTCTTTGAAATGAACGAGTGAGAAGCTCTAGAATCAAACAAAACCACGATAGGTATTTTGTTGACAGCGAATGTACCGAGTACGATATCCGTTGCATTTTGTGCTTCCTCCTTGGTCACATGGTTCAAGTGACCCTTATTGTGATTGTTATTGGGGTTGAAGTTGTTACGCTTGGGTGTTGAATTATTTCCACTGTTGTTCGGCTTGGGGGCCGAGTTTCTTGGTTTTGGGCACTGTTTGGCATAGTGTCCTTCTTCTCCACAAGCGTAGCAAGTAACACGCGGGCGATATGTAAGATCCTTGTCCCTTGCATGAAATTTTTTGTTTGGGCGTGGAACATTGGTCGTGCATTTGTTTGCTCCATTTTTCTGAAAATCAGTCTTGTTCCGGTTGTTGCGAGCATGAGTAGTCTTGTCCCTTTTGCACTTGCGAAAATTCTCCAAGCTGCGGCGCTCATTTTCCAATGTAATGGATTTGTCCACAAGTGTTTTGAAATCCGGAAAGGTGTGTACGACAAGCTGGCACTTAAGTGCTGGTGCCAGACCGTCCAGAAATTTTTCCACCTTTTTATTTTCAGTCATGTGCTTTTTGTTGGCATAACGAGATAACAGAGTAAACTAACTGTTGTACTCAGTCACTGTCATGCTTCTCTGCTTGAGGTCATCAAGATCCCTTTTCTTGATCTTCATAATGCTTCTGGGAATGTGCGCCCCATGAAAACCTTCTTTAAATTCTTCCCAGGTGATGTCATTTTCATTGGGGTGCACGTGTAGGAAATTTTCCCACCATGATGCAGCTGCTCCAGTGAGGTAGTGAGGTGCATAAAGTACCTTCTCACGGTCCGAACATGTTGCAATAATTAATTTCCTTTCAATGTCTCGAAGCCAATCATCTGCCTCAGAGGTCTATCAGTGTGAGAGAATGTTGGGGGACGTGTCTTTTGTAGTTCAGACAATTTGGAATGCTGCAGATATGTTTCACGGTGATTTCCCATATTGATAACATGTTTCATCATTTCTTGATGCTGCTGCTGGCTTTGCTCATAGAGGTGGCATATTTGAGAAAATGCTGCTTCACAGCCTTGCTGACTTGACTGCCCCTGTGTGAAATTGTTACTTGTCTGGGTACCATAATTTTCTTCCGGCGGACTTGGCATGGAAAGAGTCCAGGGACGAGGCATTATCCACTCTGGGGTATTTTTGTAGAACTCATGAGAAAAACTGAGTGGCAAAAATAAATAATTTTGCAAAGACGGAATTTTTAAAGACTCCAAGAATTTTCAAGAAAATACTTGATTGCGCATGGAGAAGGACTGCTCAGTACATATCTTACATGCAAGCCGTAATTATACAATACATCACTCAGAATGTGGGTACACATTCCTGACATGTTATTTAGGCTAGTGCACTTCTCCGAGTTCCTACATGATGCGCACACAAACTACTTCTCACCAAACCTATATACATATAATCATATCATACAAGCTGGTACATCGCACGGCTGCTAGGCGCACTCAGTCGGAGATGGTAAGAACTTCCCTCGGCTTGCCGAGGGTAAGACCCAGTGATGCTGGAGACTCAACCTCCTCCTCACTAATAGGCTCTAGGCGCAAAGTGCTGAGTTGAGGAGCTGGTGCGGGCGCGGCAGGTGGTCCAGTACTGACTGGAGTGGGAGCAATGACTTGGTCAAACTCCTAAGTGGTAGGTAGGTGGCAAGCGGTGGCGAAGATGGCAGGTGTATAGGATGCTGAGGACGAGACGTAAGACAGTGGTGGTGTTGTATGGAGGAGCTCCATCCTGTTGGCGCAACAACCCTGAACTAAGTCCATACGAGCAGCCACAAGGTCGTCCACGAGGTTATCAAAAGCTGCCTCGAGATCTTTGAGATACTCAACCAACATTTCAATAGCCTCATCTCTCTCTCCCCTAGGGAAAGCGAATGCATAGTGACAAGTGTATGGCACGTGGCATGGGAGGTCGCGGTAGCGACGAGTCTTCATCGAAGGAGGAGCATCCCGGAGATGAGCTATCGCCTCACAGGCAGTCATCTACATGGCATGCCTCTCCGTAGGCATGGCCCTTCCCACAAATCGGAAGCGGCGTGACTCAGAACGTCCTCCCTTGAATTGCACCGCGACCTGGTGCAGAGACACACTGTCGCTAATCTTGTGTTGGTAGAGTGTGAACTCCGGACAAGCCGATGGCCCGATCGCGACCTTGGTGATGGAGACGAGAAGCTTAATAAACCCCTCAAGTACATTGGCGAACACCTATGACTCACAGTCGCTGCCAGCCATCTACAAAAGTAGACAAAAATTCCGAATAGTCAAATCATAAACTTATGATGACTAACAGAAAATTGCTACATTTGCAAAATGTTAAAATAGCACTTATTACGCTAATAACCGATTAGTGATCGCACCTAGTGGCTTCCTACAGTCAGCCTGGCTCTGATACCAAGGTTGTCAGGACCGGTTTTCTAATAAAATATTTATTGAAAAATTGGCCATTTTATCCGACCGATATAGAAAAATCCTCCTTACTGGTAGAAAAATCCTTGATACAGAAATCCAGAAGTACTAAATATTATACAAGGTTGAGCTGAGGCTGCTCAACAATTTATTACAAGCATGCTGATATTATACATAAACGCAGATATGACACAAGGAGTATGGTGGCATAACTACTGACTCGTAATAAAAGTGGTGGTGGTTATGTCGCCGTGAAGTGGGTGACATGACTCCTAAATCTTACAGCTCATCAAGCGCTGGAGTGAGGCTTGATGATTTTATTTTAGGTAGCGGAAGTGTATATAATACAAGTGACCAACTCGAGGATCACACAGGACTGACTGGGACTCCTCTAGGCGTCAGACTCGCTATCGTACACTTCATCCATAAGACCGCCTTCGTCAACATCTAGCCAAATCAACAAGCCATGTGAGTACTTTGAATGTACTCGCAAGACAGTTTGGACATAAGATATAAAAAATGCAAACATGATGCACATGAGCAGACTAGTAATGCACTCTCATATAATAAATTTGCACTGCATTTTAAACAAAAAGGAAGTCAGGCGGTAGTCCTCCAGAAATCCCAATAAAATAACTGGAGACCGATCGGGTGTCTGAAGCGACGCCTCGAAAGGTAAAAATAAATTAACATGCCGCAGTCGGGCGTCAGGGCGACACCACATAAAGGGCTTATATTGAAATATAAACGACAGTGCGTGCCACAGTCGGACATCTAAGCGACATCTCGAAAAGGGCTTAAATTGAAGGTAAATAACATGGATGCCACAGTCGGATGTCTGAGCGACATCACATAAAGGGCCTATATCAAAAGTAAATAACAAGAATGCCACAGTCGGACATCTGAGCGACATCACATAAAGGGCTTATATCAAAATTAAATAACAAGAATGCCACAGTCAGACGTCTAAGCGACATCACATAAAGGGCTTATATTGAAATATAAAAGACAGTACAGGCCACAGTCGGACGTCTAAGCGACATCTCTAAAAGGGCTTAAATTGAAGGTAAATAACATGGATGCCACAGTCGGATGTCTGAGCGACATCACATAAAGGGCTTATATCAAATGTAAATAACAAGAATGCCACAGTCGGACGTCTGAGTGACATCACATAAAGGGCCTATATCAAAAGTAAATAATAAGAATGCCACAGTCGGACGTCTGAGCGACATCACATAAAGGGCTTATATCAGAAGTAAATAACAAGAATGCCACTGTTGGACGACTGAGCGACATCACATAAAGGGCTTATATTTCACCATTCGAATCGAAGTAGCTCATGAATTTAAATCATGCCTAGGAAATACCCAGTACATAATAATAAAATGGTTAGTCCATCCACAGGAATAACATTCAGCCGGGTTTACCACTCATGTTTATTCACCGGAGATTGTCACTGAGACTGGCGCTGAGACGGACGTTGAAACTGACACTGATACTGACATTGATATGTTGATCATGGACACGGTTACTCGAATGGTTTCGACTCTGCAGAGTTTGTACTCTTTACCCACAGCCAACGGATTTCCGTAGTCACAAAGGACTAGTTCCATTTACGGTATTTTAGGAGAAACACATCTAACCAGTACACACCCATTCTAGATACGTTCCATAGCCAATGATATAAATGTGTAAAATAAAGCCCATAAACATCCAAAAGGGGTAATATAATAGCATGAAACAATCAAAAATTATAGATACGTTGGAGACGTATCAAGAATCCCCAAGCTTAATTCCTGCTCGTCCTCGAGTAGGTAAATGATTAAAATAGAATTTTTGATGTGGAATGCTACCTAGCATAATTCTCAATGTAATTTTCTTTATTGTTGCATGAATGTTCAGATCCAAATGATACAAAATAAAAGTTCATATTGACATGAAAATGGTGATACTTCAAGCATCCTAATCAAAATAATCATGTCTTCTCAAAATAACATGGCCAAAGAAAGTTATCCCTACAAAATCATATAGCCTAGCTGTTGCTCTATCTTCATCACACAAAGTATTTAATCATCCTCAACCCCGATGACAAGCCAAGCGATTATTTCATACTTTAATAATCTCAAACTCTTTCAACTTTCATGCAATACATGAGCGTGAGCCATGGACATAGCACTATATGTGGAATAGAATGGTGGTTGTGGAGAAGACAAAAAAGGAGAAGATAGTCTCACATCAACTAGGCATATCAACGGGCTATGGAGATGCCCATTAATAGATATCAATGTGAGTGAGTAGGGATTGCCATGCAACGGATCCACTAGAGCTATAAATATATGAAAGCTCAACAAAAGAAACTAAGTGGGTGTGCATCCAACTCGCTTGCTCACGAAGACCTAGGGCATTTTGAGGAAGCCCATCATTGGAATATACAAGCCAGGTTCTATAATGAAAAATTCCCACTAGTATATGAAAGTGACAACATAGGAGACTCTCTATCATGAAGTCCATGGTGCTACTTTGAAGAACCAATCTGGAAAAAGAGATAGTAGCTTTGTCCCTTCTCTCTTTTTCTCTCATTTTATTTTTTTTCTTTTTGTCTTTTTTTTCCTTTTTTCTTTCTTTCTTTTTTTGGCCTTCTTTTTTTTTCTTTTTGGCCTTTCTCTTTTTTTTTCTTTTTTTTCTTTTTGTAAAGTCTGAAGTCTCATCCCGACTTGTGGGGGAATCATAGACTTCATCATCCTTTCCTCACTGGGACAATGCTCTAATAATAAAGATCATCACACTTTTATGGATTTACAACTCAAAAATTACAACTCAAAGATAGAACAAGATATGACTCTATATGAATGCCTCCGGCGGTGTACCGGGATATGCAATGAATCAAGAGCGACATGTATGAAAATTATAAAAGTGGCCTTGCCACAAATACAATGTCAACTACATGATCATGCAAAGAGCAATATGACAAAAGTAATGCATGTCATATGAACGGAACAGTGGAAAGTTGCATGGCAATATATCTCGGAATGGCTATGGAAATGCCATAATAGGTAGGTATGGTGGCTGATTTGAGGAAGGTATATGGTGGGTGTATGGCACCGGCGAAAGTTGCACGACACAAGAGAGGCTAGCAATGGTGGAAGGGTGAGAGTGCGTAAAATCCATGGACTCAACATTAGTCAAAAGAACTCATACACTTGTTGCAAAAATCTACAAGTCATCAAAAACAAAGTACTATGCGCATACTCCTAGGGGGATAGATTGGTAGGAAAAGACCATCGCTCGTCCCCGACCGCCAAACCAAACTGATAATTCGAAGAGACTTGTAAAGATAACTCAATCATACATAAAAGAATTCAGAGGAGATTCAAATATTTCTCATAGATAAACTTGATCATCAACCGACAATTCATCGGATCTCGACAAACGCACTGCAAAAAGAGTTTACATCAAATAGATCTCCACAAGAGAGGGGGAGAACATTGTATTGAGATTCAAAAAGAGAGAAGAAGCCATCTAGCTAATAACTATGGACCCGAAGGTCTGCGGTAAACTACTCACAACTCATCGGAGGGGCTATGGTGTTGATGTAGAAGCCCTCCATGGTCGATTCCCCCTCTGGCAGAGCGCCGGCGAAGGCTCCAAGATGGGATCTCACGGATACAGAAGGTTACGGTGGTGGAAATTGTGTTTTGTTGGCTCCCTGGATGTTTTCGGGGTACGTAGGCTTATATAGGAGGAAGAAGTACGTCGGTGGCCCCCCGAGGGGCCCACGAGATAGGGGGCGCGTCCTATAGGGGGGGCGCCCTACCCTCTCATGGCCGCCTCGGCTGCTTCTTGACTTGCACTCCAAGTCCCCTGGATCACATTCGTTCCAAAATTCACGCTCCCGAAGGTTTCATTCTGTTTGGACTCCGTTTGATATTCCTTTTCTTCGAAATACTAAAATAGGAAAAAAATAGCAATACGGGCTGGGCCTCCGGTTAGTAGGTTAGTCCCAAAAATCATATAAATGTGTAAAATAAAGCCCATAAACATCCAAAAGGGGTAATATAATAGCATGAAACAATCAAAAATTATAGATATTCTATCATTCTGGAATTAGTCCACAGATACTACCCCTTTCATTGATCGATGCATAAGTAGTGTAGATCCTTGCTTGCGAGTACTTTGGATGAGTACTCACGGTTGCTTTGCTACCGCTTTTCCCCCTTCTTTCTTCTTTCTGGTTGTTGCAACTAGATGGTGGAGTCCAGGAGCCAGATGCCACATTTGACAACTGCTACTACCCCGAGGGTGCCTACTACCATGTGACGGACACCGACGACCAGGAGTAGTTAGGAGGCTCCCAGGCAGGAGGCCTTGCCTTTTCTATCATGTTGCTTTTGTGCTAGCCTTCTTAAGGCAAACTTGTTTAACTTATGTCTGTACTCAGATATTGTTGCTTCGGCTGACTCGTTGTATTCAAGCTGATGTATTCGAGCCCGCGAGGCCCCTGGCTTGTAATATAAAGCTTGTATTATTTTAACTTGTGTCTGGAGTTGTGTTATGATATCTTGCCGTGAGTCCCTGATCTTGATCGTACACATTTGCGTGTATGATTAGTGTATGATTGAATCGGGGGCGTCACAAGTTGGTATCAGAGCCGACTGCCTGTAGGTAGCCCCTTTTCCAACTCCTTGGCCGAAGTTGAGTCTAGTAATCGAAAAACTTTTTCTAACATGGCTGTGTGGCTTACGGGCCCACGTCAGCATTGGGTGGTATTAGGATCTTTTATTCCCCGTCTTTACTCTGGGTTTCTGATCTCTCTTCTATTCGGGTTAAAGATTTTACTAACTCTAACTTTAGGTTCTCGTAACCACTTCCTACCGGAGAGCCCCTTCAATCCAGATGATCGCCTGCTTCATCAGAAGATTCCGAAGATACTCTTTGATGTTTTCCTGAGACCCTAGCGCCCACTGCCTTTGCAATTCCCTGCCACTGATATATCCTTATGGATAAATACATACAGTTGCCGTATATACCTTTGTCCCAAGTTGCTCTTGCTTTTAAACGATGCCCCGAAATACTCTCCATTGTCCCGAGAAACCCCTTCTGCAACTTCCTTAAAGCTCTTTGCCACATGAACACCCCTACGAATAATTCCTCACAATTACCAAGGATTCTTCATCCTCAGTTGTTTGAGTGTTTCACAAAAATCTTCGAAATCCTATTTGATCTTCCGAAAATCCTCAGCAGCTTAATGGTCTTGAAATTCTTGCTTGCTTGCATAGTGGTTAAATCCCATAAGTATAATAATCTTATTGGCATCCTTTGTCACTATCATTTTGAGTCTGTTGATTCAATATGTTGCGGATGCTCGCAACCTTAGTCAAATCCTACAATTCATTCTTCTGGCTCGGACGTCATTTTGAACAGGAGCTGGTTCTCGACCAATCAAATTTGCTGTCGATTGTACCCCTAAGTCTCTTCAACTTATCCATCCTTAATCAGAGTGTTTGCTTCTGATCCCCCGATATGTAAATCTTAATTCCTTTGTACTTAAGCTTTGAAATTATCCAGATACTTCTATATTCTGATGCCCTTGCATTACTTCTTCTGGTTGAACATTGATACTCACGTCAGATTCTTTATGGTCTGCTAGATCCTTTGGTGGATTATTATCCATCAGCTCCGCATATTTTAAATCCTTGTGAGTTCTTCCCCTGATACACAATGCCTTTGGTAAATTGTATCCTCTCCTTTTGTCAAAAATGCTCTACCTTCAAGCTTGTGTTATTTACTCTTTAAGTTTGTAGTATATGTTCCTAATATGCCCCTAGGGGTTGAACCTATGCTTTCCCTAATCCGTGCTAACCCAAGAGTTTTCACAAGTCATACTATTCTGGTGTTTTGCCAGATATAATTTCAACACTACAACTTCATTGAAAGCGAGAAGTGAATGGAAGGTTATGCATTGAAGAAGTGGGAGTCGACCTTGAACTTTGTATTCATGCCCATGGACCCGATGTGGAACTTATCTTGGAAGCTTCTTCTGATAATAATAATCCCCTTGTTATAAGTTTTGTTATCTATGTTTGGTCCTTTGCAACCGTGGTTCTGACCATGATTGTTCTTCTTTGATCCATTTCTCGGACAAGTTGAAGTGCTTGCCTTCTGCATATCAATACACATGTCCAATCTCTAATATGATCTACCTTCAAGTATTACCCCTAGTATCTCGAGGATATCATGCCATTGCACCAAATCTTATGAAATTTTGATGAACACTACCTTTCGCTGTCATCGTCGCTTCATGGATTATGGGTTGTTTGTCAATCGATCACACCAATAAGTGAATCGATTCCGCACTCCGATTCAATAATTCTAAGTAATTTTGTTGCTTACGAGTTTAATAATCCTTCAAGTCATTCCTAGCCTGATCGGCAATATCATTATCGTGCCAAATTTTAATTGTGATACCTGGTACTTCTCCCCAGAGCACAATTTTTGATGATGAGCTAAGCCTACGTCGATCTTCCTCGTCATATCATTTCGCCTTGAATAGCAAGCTTGATTTCGAGATTGTGTCGAATTCGTGGTTGCATGGCCTTTCACTTCATCTACCCTTTTGTTTGTTGTTGTCGCTGCTCGATGACATCTTCCTAGAATCTCCCGACAAAATTTGTCGTGATCACCGTCAACACTTTGATTTCTTCAGAGATGTCAATCGTATTCATGTTGATAAATACCATCCTTGCTCTTTGATGATTTGTGATATCATCGATGACATCCTTGACTTCTACCAACACTGACCTGGTTGTGTTCGGTTATTCCTTATGTTCCAAGATAATCTTGGAAATGTTCCTTTGTATCTCTTATGATCTTTAGATCCAACCTTACTAGAAACTCCATATCAATGATACCATGAAGCATGACTATGGTATTCCAAATATCGACAAGAACATTGGTAGCACATTACCAAGGGTTCTGGATCTATCATCCGGACACCGTTGTATGGGTAAACCTCATAAATTGCTTGTCCCTTTGTCTAAATGGTTTAATACTTGGAGCCCTATCATGCTCTGCCTTTCCTTGGGAGAGTTATACTCCAATACTTGGGTATAAACACCTTTCCTTTCCATTGGTCTGATTATCATAATAATCACATTTTCTGTTCCATTGTTTTGTTTCACCTTTCTTGTAGTCTAACTTGTCTGAGTAGAGATAAATCCCTGCTTAAGTAAGCACATCGGTGTACAACTCTGTCAGTAAGACCCTGTTACTATTGTTGATGACATTCCATTAACTACCGATGGACGAGAACTTTTCCTATTGGTCTGCGTCGTCTTACGAGTAGGAAAATGGTTCTCTTCGTCCCTCGCCCTTGGTGCCAGCAATGTTGCCAACATAACTAATAGGTTATTCTCTGACATGCCTTGTTATCATGACTGTGCAAGATGTCAATGCCTTCCTACTTATTACCCACATCGTGGGCCCATAACCCACAGCTCCACAGGATCGAAACCTAACTGTCCTATACAACGTTGATGCCGAAGTATCTAATGCTCTTGGATTTGTGTGTTATCATGAGCCACCCTCCGAGAGATGATCTATTCCCGATGCTTTGAACCCCTTCTCACACTCTGTTCAGGTATCGATCGTTTGTCCATTCGCTTGGAACTTCTGATTGTAACTTCATATTTTGCTCTCGACGTTTTCTTAAATTTCAACTTGAGAGACACTTTTGTCACATTCCCTACATTGTTCACCAGACAATTAACCCGATAAGGGTCAGTTCACCCGAAGTTACTCTTTACTTCCCCACTTAAATCTCGGGACGAGATTTCTTGTAGTGGAGGAGATTTGTAACATCCCCAGCATCACACTACAGTAACCTCCCCCTAATGAAGGTCGTGTCATCATGATCATCATGCCAAAATGCCATTTGTCCAAAATCTGCTTCAAATTCAAAATCAAATTGCATGTCAAATATTTGCTTCTTCTTTCATGCAAATAAAATAGTTCATCCTATGGCAAATAATCCCTAGATATTTTTCATGTAGAAGCAAAGATTTTTGGAATTCCAAAATTACCCCTGAGAATTTATTATCTGGTCTAGAAGTATTTAAGATGTCCTTTTCATTTTCTAAAAATGCTTGGAGAACTCCTGATGGCCCCAAACTTTTTGTGGCAGTGCCCAATTATTCTTTGAAATTGTTTTGACCAGTGGCATAATTTTGCAAAGTCATTAGTGTCTAAAAAGAATATGGAAAAGCGGCTGGAAAAACAGAAAAGAAATTTAAAAGGAAAAGCAGAGGGGAGAGAGAGAAAAGAGCCCTGGCCTCCCATTGGGCCTCGGCCCACTCCAGCTGGCCAGCCCACTCCCCCTCCCCGGTCGGTTCTTCGTGCCCCCGACCCTGTCGCTACAGGAGGCTGGTCGCCGCCGCACCACCTCGCTGGTGCTGTCCCGAGGGGATAAGGCCATCAGTCGCACATCCTCGATTCCCTCCCTCACCTGCCGCCACTCCCTCTCCCCCACTTGCGCTTCTCCTTCCCAAGATCCACCTCTCCCCTCTCCTCTCGCTCGATCCTGAGCTCGGCCGCGCGAGCTCGTCGCCACCGATCGCCGTCAACATAGCTACCATCCACGCTGCACCTTGCCAAGGCATTCCCAAGCAGCTCTGTCGTCGACTACGTCCTCTAAAGCAAGCTGTTGGGGACGGGAGCCACTACATCGCCGCCCTGTCTTCTTCTTCTTCCTCGGGCACCGCTGCCATCATCGTCGATTCCGACTACCCTGCGCCTCCCCCACGCCCACTGAGCACATCTGCAGTGTCACTGTGAGCTACAGTCCTTTCCCCCCTCTCTTTTGCTCCCGTACGCGCTCGGAGCGGCTGGACCCGCCATGGCCGAGCCGAGCTCCACCATTGAGCTCATTGTCGTCGCCCTGGTGCTCCTCGCGTCATGCTAACACCACCGCCGAGCTCCTGGAGCTCCTAGCTGCTCAACTCACCCCTCCGCCACCCTTGTCGTGCCCTGGACGCTCGAATCCATTGACGTCCGAACTCCGGGGCCGCTCCGATCAGCGCTGCCGTGGCTCTAGGCCATCCCAGCACGCGGGACTGCCGGTGTTGGATGCATGCGGCTCCCCTCGTTCGAACGCGCATCACCACACACGTTTTACCCCCATAGCCGAAACCTGATCACCTCCCGATGCACGCCGCCATAGAACATGGTCGCCAGAGTTACTCCGGTGACGCCGCCGATGTGGCTGGCCTGGGGCCACCCCTGGGTCGCTGCCGGTGGGCCCTACGGGCCCGGTTTACTTGGTTGACCCAGTCAACATGTTGATTGGGCAGGACAGTTTCACTGCCAGGCAGGCCCCATCCTTTAGACAATGTTTTAATAATTAAAACTTATTTTGTTAAACTAATTAGCCTCTGACAGGTGGGGCCTACTAGCTAATTAACTTAGTTTAGTTAAACTAACCACTGCTGATTAGTCCAGTCACTGACCAGTGGGACACACTGGACCCACATTGACAAATTAGCGAGTCTGTTGATTTGCTGACGTCATCCCCATGTCATGTTGATGTCATATACCCCTTTTTTGTCAATTCTGTTAAGTTAATTAATTTCAGAACGCCTTTTAATCTTTAGAAATTCATAGGAAATAATCGTTAACTTGGATACATGCAAGTTGGTCAGAACGACGAGACAAATCCGAATGCACGGTTCGTTCATCTGTCACATGCCCCTAGCATGCTGAACATGGAACTGTCACCTCTCTTTTCATTTGTCCGGAAAACACCAAACGTCAGAAAAACCCCTCTGGATGTTTCCCTCTCCGTCTGCGACATCTAGCACTGCGTTAGTTCACCCCTAGCACTGCGTATTACCATGTTATGCTTTATGATGCTTTGTTTGTTGTATATTTATTTTTTCTTCCCCCTCTTCTCTCCGGTAGACCCAAGACCAATGTTGCCCCTGTGATCGACTACGTCTCCGACAAATCTTCTTCCTTTGCAACAGAGCTTCCAGGGAAGCCCCCCTCTGATCATCCAAATATCGTCCATTCTGTTCCCTCATGCTTGCATTAGATTTTGCTACTGTAATTGAGTGCTCCTATTCTGATGCATAGCCTGCTTTTGAAACCTGCTTATTGTTACTTACATCCTTATCCTAAACTGCTTAGTATAGGTTGGTTAGTGATCCATCAGTGACCCCCCACCTTGTCCTTGTTGCCCCTACTTCATCATCAAAGACCCGATCAACGGGAGCGAAGACCAGGCCCCGGCACCGCACATCACTTCCCCTTAGTTGCTCGACACTACTGGGTTACTATCGAGTTCCACGGGTGAGACCTCATCAGCACTTCTGATGTTAACCCGGTAGTGTAGCTATCCGGTCATGGTCATCGAGGGTGATTTCCTCCTACACCACTTCTGATATGACTCTGTCGTGCAACCCCTCAAGTGTGGACCTCGAGGGTGGTTCCTCTTTCGTTCACCTTCATGATTACATTGAGTGGAATCCATCGGGGGGTGGTTCCTCAGGGTTCCCCTTGGTGTTAGACACACAGTTACTATGGTTACCATGACTTTACACTGAGCCATGTTACTAAAGACGGGTCGGCCCTAAGGGGTACCCGCGCGAGTTTAGTTGTGAGTGATGTGGGGTCGGGTTGATCTGGAAGGTACCCGCGGGATAATTACGAGGTGTGGCCGGGCATTCTTAGCCCTTACCGCAAGTACTCGAGATGGGGCAACGGGGTCACATATTTCGTGAGTCTTTGCTTGTTATCGCGCATTCCTAATCCACTGCGATTTGAATATTTGATCCGAGGGGCCTCTGGCCTAATAGCACTAACCATCACGTGGGCATAGTATGGGCGTTCGGCGTCGTATGTATCAGCCAAAGCTTAATAGATGTCACCGACTCAGCGGCGCACGCCGGGTTGGACTGTGTAAGCACCTGCCTTTTTAAGGAGGTACCTAAGTCTGCTCACCGGCCGCGTTCGCAACGTGCAGGAGTTCCCGGGGCGATGGCCCATGACCCCTGGGGGCATAGGTTTAGTCTGGCGTGCTGACCTCTCTATTAAGCCTAGGTCGGGTTGCAGCGTATTGTTTGGCCGAGGCCGGGCATGACCCAGGGAAGTGTGTCCGGCCGGAGTTAATCGAGCGTGGTGGGTAAGTTGGTGCACCCCTGCAGGGAAGAAAACATCTATGGATAGCCTTCCTATGGTAATGGACACTTCGAGTTGTATCCCGATCGATACAACTAGAACTGGATGCTGAGGCATGATTTGGATATGTTGCTTTGGGAGTCGAGAAAGGATCCCAGAGCGTTGATACAACAACATAAATATGACTTATGTTATACTACTTTTTGGGGGGATGGACCCCGGGCGGGAAACGGAACCCGGATCCTTTTCAAAAACAACAGGGCTGGCACCGCCCCTCAAACCGGCACGCTGGGCCGGGTCGCTCAACCCAGCCAAGCCCTGCAACCCGGCCAAACTCTCTGATCCGGCAAGACGCGCCGACACGGCCTCAACAACTAGCGAAGACAGCCGAACCCGGCACCACCAAAGGTTCCTCAACAAGCCAGCTCCACCCGTGGCGTGCTCCGCAATCCGGCAACGGGTCAGCTCCCGTCCCATCCAGGCCGTATGATGGGACGAGTCTTCAATCAACAATGACCAAGGCAAAAGTGCCCCGCCCATGCCTCTGGTCAGCCGGAGTGTGGCAACAGTGCCCCTCTGTTGGAAATATGCCCTAGAGGCAATAATAAAATGGTTATTATTGTATTTCCTTGTTCATGATAATTGTCTATTGTTCATGCTATAATTGTATTAACTGGAAACCGTAATACGTGTGTGAATACATAGACCACAACATGTCCCTAGTGAGCCTCTAGTTGACTAGCTCGTTGATCAACAGATGGTCATGGTTTCCTGACCATGGACATTGGATGTCATTGATAACGGGATCTCATCATTAGGAGAATGATGTGATGGACGATACCCAATCCTAAGCATAGCACAAGATCGTGTAGTTTGTTTGCTAAAGCTTTTCTAATGTCAAGTATCATTTCCTTAGATCATGAGATTGTGTAAATCCCTGATACCGTAGGAGTGCTTTGGGTGTACCAAACATCGCGACGTAACTGGGTGGCTATAAAGGTGCACTATGGGTATCTCCGAAAATGTCTGTTGGGTTGGAACGAATCGAGACTGGGATTTGTCACTCCGTATGACAGAGAGGTATCTCTGGGCCCACTCAGTAATGCATCATCATAATGAGCTCAATGTGACTAAGTAGTCAGTCACGGGATCATGCATTATGGAACGAGTAAAGTGCATTGCCGGTAACGAGATTGAACGAGGTATTGGGATACCGACGATCGAATCTCGGGCAAGTAACATACCGATTGACAAAGGTAATTGCATACGGGATTGCTGGAATCCTTGACATCGTGGTTAATCCGATGTGATCATCGTGGAACATGTGGGAGCCAACATGGGTATCCAGATCCCGTTGTTGGTTATTGACCGAAGAACGTCTCGGTCATGTCTGCATGGTTCCCGAACCCGTAGGGTCTACACACTTAAGGTTCGGTGACGCTAGAGTTGTTATGGGAAATAATGTGTGGTTACCGAAGGTTGTTCGGAGTCCCGGATGAGATCCAGGACATGGTGAGGAGCTCCGGAATGGTCTGGAGGTGAAGATCGGTATATTGGACGAAGGGTATTGGAGTCCAGAATTGTTCCGGGCGTACCAGGTGATGACCAGCGTGTCCGAAAGGGGTTTCGGAGGCCCCGACAAGCGTTTGGGGGCCTTATGGGCCAAGGGGAGAGGACACATCAGCCCACTAAGGGGCTGAGCACCCCTCCCACCCCATCTCACGTAACCAGGAGAGGTGGGGGCACCACCCCTAGGGCAGCCACCCCTCCCGGCTTGGGGGGCAAGTTTCCTAGGGGGTGGGGGTGCCCAAACCCATCTAGGCTTTCCCCTGTGGCCGCCGCCCCTCCCCTAGGGAACCCTAGGGAGCCTCCCCTCCTCCTTTCCCCCTATATATAGTGAGGGAGAGAGAGGGCAGCCGCACCCTTCCCCTGGCGCAGCCCTCTCCCTCCTGCAACACCTCCTCCTCCTCCGTAGTGCTTGGCGAAGCCCTGCCGGAGAACCACGAGCTCCATCACCACCATGCCATCGTGATGTCGGAGTTTTCCCTCAACTTCTCCTCTTCCCTAGCTGGATCAAGAAGGAGGAGACGTCCCCGGGCTGTACGTGTGTTGAACATGGAGGCACCATTGTTCGGTGCTTAGATCGGATTCGGCCGCGACCTGAATCGCTTCATGAACGACTCCACCGACCGCGTTCTTGTAACGCTTCCGCTTCGCAATCTTCTAGGGTATGAAGATACAATCCCCTCTCTCTTGTTGCTAGAATCTCCATAGATTGATCTTGGTGATGCGTAGAAAATTTTGAATTTCTGCTACGTTCCCCAAAAGTGGCATCATGAGCTAGGTCTATTGCGTAGATTCTATGCACGAGTAGAACACAAGTAGTTGTGGGTGTTGGTTTTGTTCAATATGCTTACCATTACTAGTCCTATCTTGTTTCGACGGTATTGTGGGATGAAGCGGCCCGGACCGACCTTACACGTACACTTACGTGAGACAGGTTCCACCGACTGACATGCACTTGTTGCATAAGGTGGCTAGCGGGTGCCAGTCTCTCCCACTTTAGTCGGATCGGATTCGATGAAAAGGGTCCTTATGAAGGGTAAATAGAAATTGGCATATCACGTTGTGGTTTTGGCGTAGGTAAGAAACGTTCTTGCTAGAAATATATAGCAGCCACGTAAAAGCTTGCAACAACAATTAGAGGACGTCTAACTTGTTTTTGCAGCATATGCCGTGTGATGTGATATTGCCAAGAAGGATGTGATGAATGAAATATATGTGATGTATGAGATTTATCATATTCTTGTAATAGGAATCACGACTTGCATGTCGATGAGTATGACAACCGGCAGGAGCCATAGGAGTTGTCTTTAATTATTGTATGACCTGCGCGTCACTAAATAACGCCATGTAATTACTTTACTTCATTGCTAAACCGTTTGCTATAGTAGTAGAAGTAATCAGTTGGCGAGACAACTTCATGGAGACACGATGATGGAGATCATGATGATGGAGATCATGGTGTCATGCCGGTGACGATGATGATCATGGAGCCCTGAAGATGGAGATCAAAAGGAGCAAAATGATATTGGCCATATCATGTCACTATTTGATTCCATGTGATGTTTATCATGTTTATGCATCTTATTTTCTTAAAACGACGGTAGTAAATAAGATGATCCCTCATAATAATTTCAAGAAAGTGTTCCCCCTAACTGTGCACCATTGCGAAAGTTCGTTGTTTCGAAGCACCACGTGATGATCGGGTGTGATAGATTCTAACGTTCACATTCAACGGGTGTAAGCCAGATTTACACATGCAAAACACTTAGGTTGACTTGACAAGCCTAGCATGTACAGACATGGCCTCGGAACACAAGAGACCGAAAGGTCGAACATGAGTCGTATAGTAGATACGATCAACATGAAGATGTTCGCCGATGATGACTAGTCCGTCTCACGTGATGATCGAACACGGCCTAGTTGACTCGGATCACGTATCACTTAGATGACTAGAGGGATGTCTATCTGAGTGGGAGTTCATTAAATAATTTCATTAGATGAATTTAATTATCATGAACATAGTCAAAAGGTCTTTGCAAATTATGTCGTTGCTCGAGTTTTAGTTCTACTGTTTTAGATATGTTCCTAGAGAAAATTTAGTTGAAAGTTGATAGTAGCAATTATGCGGACTGGGTCCGTAAACTAAGGATTGTCCTCATTGCTGCGTAGAAGGCTTATGTCCTTAATGCACCGCTCGGTGTGCTAAACCTCGAACGTCGTCTGTGGATGTTGTGAACATCTGACATACACGTTTTGATGACTACATGATAGTTCAGTAATGTTAAACGGTTTAGAATTGTGGTGCCAAAGATGTTTTTTAAACGTCGCGGAACATATGAGATGTTCCAAGGGCTGAAATTGGGATTTCAGGCTCGTGCCCACATCAAGAGGTATGAGACCTCCGACAAGTTTCTTAGCCTACAAACTAATTGACAAAAGCTCAATCGTTGAGCTTGTACTCAGATTGTTTGGGTACAAAAATCACTTGAATCGAGTGGGAGTTAATCTTCCAGATGAGATAGTGATGTTTCTCCAAAGTCATTGCCACCAAGCTACTAGAGCTTCATCATGAACTATAACCTATCAGGGATAGATATGATGATCCTTGAAATATTCGCAATGTTTGACACCGGGAAAGTAGAAATCAAGAAGGAGCATCAATTGTTGATGGTTAGTGAAACCACTAGTTTCAAGAAGGGCAAGGGCAAGAAGGGTTACTTCTTGAAATGGCAAATTAGTTGCTGCTCTAGTGAAGAAACCCAAGGTTGAACCCAAACCCGAGACTAAGTGCTTCTGTAATGAGGGGAACAGTCACTGAAGCAGAACTACCCTAGATACTTGGTAAATGAGAAGGCTGGCAAGGTCAACAGAAGTATATTGGATATACATTATATTGATGTGTACTTTACTAGTACTCCTAGTAGAACCATGGTAATAGATACCTGTTCTGTTGCTAAGTGTTAGTAACTCGAAATAAAAGGATATGGAATAAACGGAGACTAGCTAAAGGTGAGATGATGATATGGTTTGGAAGTTTTTCCAAGGTTGATGTGATCAAGCATCGCATACTCCCTCTACCATCGAGATTGGTGTTAAACCTAAATAATTGTTATTTGGTGTTTGCGTTGAGCATAGACATGATTGGATTATGTTTATCGCAATACGGTTATTCATTTAAGGAGAATAATGGTTACTCTGTTTATTTGAATAATACCTTCAATGGTCTTGCACCTAAAATGAATGGTTTATTGAATCTCGATCGTAGTGATACACATGTTCATGCCAACAGATATAAGATAGTAATGATATAGTGCCACCTACTTGTGGCACTGCCATTTGAGTCATATTGGTATAAAACGCATGAAGAAGCTCCATGTTGACGGATCTTTGGACTCAGTCGTTTTTGAAAAGATTGAGACATGTGAACCATGTCTATTCGTATATACGCATGAAGAAACTCCATGCAGATGTACCGTTTGGACTCACTTGGTTTTGAATCACTTGAGACATGCAAATCATACCACATGGGCAAGATGACTGAAAGCCTCGTTTTTCACTAAAATGGAACAAGAAAGCAACTTGTTGGAAGTAATACATTTTGATGTGTGCAGTCCAATGAGTGCTGAGGCATGCATTGGATATCGTTATGTTCTTACTTCACAGATGATTTGAGTAGATACTGAGTATATTTACTTGATGAAACACAAGTCTGAAATATTGAATGGTTCAAGTAATTTCAGAGTGAAGTTGAAGATCGTCGTGACAAGAGGATAAAATATCTATGATATGATCATAGAGATGAATATCTGAGTTGCGAGTTTGGTACACAATTGAGACATTGTGGAAATTGTTTCACAACTAACACCGCTTGGAACACCATAGTGTGATGGTGTGTCCGAACATCATAGATGCACCCCATTGGTTATGGGGCATCCCATGATGTCTCTTATCGAATTACCACTATCGTTCATGGGTTAGGCATTAGAGACAACCACATTCACTTTAAATAGGGCAATTCCATTGAGACGACACCGTATGAACTATGGTTTGGAGAAACCTAAGTTGTCGTTTCTTAAAAGTTTGGGGCTGCGACGCTTATGTTGAAAAGTTTCAGGCTAATAAGCTCGAACCCAAAGCGGGTAAATGCATCTTCATAGGACACCCCAAAACAGTTGGGTATACCTCCTATCTCAGATCCGGAAGCAAAAGTGATTGTTTCTAGTATCAGGTCCTTTCTTGAGGAAAAGTTTCTCTCGAAAGAATTGAGTGGGAGGATGGTGGAGACTCGATATGGTTATTGAACCATCACTACAACTAGTGTGTAGCAGGTCATAGGAAGTTGTTCCTGTGGCACCTACACCAATTGAAGTGGAAGCTGATGATAGTGATCATGAAGCCTCGGATCATGTCACTGCCGACCCTCGTAGGACGACAAGGACGCGTACTGCTTCAGAGTGGTACGGTAATCCTGTCTTGGAGGTCATGTTGCTAGACAACAATGAACCTATGAGCTATGGAGAAGCAATGGTGGGCCCGGATTCCGACAAATGGCTCGAGGCCATAAAATCCAAGAGAAGATCCATGTATAAAACGAAGTGTAGACTTTGGAACAACTACTTGATGGTCATAAGGTGGTTGGGTACAGATGGATTTTAAAAGGGAAGACATACAATGATGGTAAGTGTCACCATTAACAAAGCTCGACTTGTCGCTGAGATGTTTTCCGACAAGTTCAAGGAGTTGACTACGATGATACTTTCTCACTCGTAGCGATGCTAAGAGTCTGTTAGAATTATATTAGCAGCTACTGCATTATTTATGAAATCTTGCAGATAGGATGTCAAAATATAGTTTCCTCGACGATTTTATTGAGGAAAGGTTGTATCTGATACAACCAGAAGGTTTTGACAATCCTAAAAGATGCTAACAAGTATGCAAAGCTCCAGCAATCCTTCTAAGGACTGGAGTAAGCATCTCGGAGTTGGAATATATGCTTTGATGAGATGATCAAAGATTCTGGATTTATACAAAGTTTATGAGAAACTTGTATTTCCAAAGAAGTGAGTGGAAGCACTATAGAATTTCTGATGAGTATATGTTATTGACGTATTGTTAATCAGAAATGATATAGAATTTCTAGAAAGCATATAGGGTATTTGAAAAGGTGTTTTTCAATGGAAAACCTGGATTAAGCTACTTGAACATTGAGCATCATGATCTATAAGGATAGATCAAAAACGCTCAATAATACTTTCAAATGAATACATGTCGTGACAAGATTTTGAAGAATTTCAAAATAGATCGGCGAAGAAGGGGTTCTTGGCTGTGTTATAAGGTGTGAGTATTGAGTAAGACTCAAGACATGACCTCGGCAGAAGAGAGAGAATGGACGAAGGTCGTCCCCTATGCTTCAGACATAGGCTCTACAGTATGCTATGCTGCGTACCGCACCTGAAGTGTGCCTTGCCATGAGTCAGTCAAGGTGTACAAGAATGATCCAGGAATGGATAACAAGACAGCGGTCAAACATATCCTTAGTAATTAGTGGACTAAGGAATTTTCTCAATTATGGAGGTGGTAAAAGAGTTCGTCGTAAAGGGTTACGCCGATGCGAACTTTGACACTAATCCGGATTATTCTGAGTAGTAAACCGGAATCGTATAGTAGAACAGTTATTTGGAATAGCTCCAAATAGAGCGTGGTAGCTGCATCTAGGAGATGACGTAGAGATTTGTAAAGCACACACGGATCTGAAAGATCAGACCCGTTGACTAATAACCTCTCTCACAAGCGAGATATGATCAAACCCCATGGGTGTTGAATTCATTACAATCACATAGTGATGTGAACTAGATTATTGACTCTAGTGCAAGTGGGAGACTGTTGGAAATATGCCCTAGAGGAAATAATAAAGTGGTTATTATTGTATTTCCTTGTTCATGATAATTGTCTATTATTCATGCTATAATTTTATTAACTGGAAACCGTAATACATGTGTGAATACAAAGACCACAACATGTCCCTAGTGAGCCTCTAGTTGACTAGCTCGTTGATCAACAGATGGTCATGGTTTCCTAACCATGGACATTGGATGTCATTGATAACAGGATCACATCATTAGGAGAATGATGTGATGGACGAGTCCCAATCCTAAGCATAGCACAAGATCGTGTAGTTCGTTTGCTAAAGCTTTTCTAATGTCAAGTATCATTTCCTTTGATCATGAGATTGTGTAAGTCCCTGATACCGTAGGAGTGCTTTGGGTGTACCAAACGTCACAACGTAACTGGGTGGCTATAAAGGTGCACTACGGGTATCTCCGAAAGTGTCTGTTGGGTTGGCACGAATCGAGACTGGGATTTGTCACTTCGTATGACGGAGAGGTATCTCTGGGCCCACTCGGTAATGCATCATCATAATGAGCTCAATGTGACTAAGTAGTTAGTCACGGGATCATGCATTATGGAATGAGTAAAGTGACTTGCCGGTAACGAGATTGAACGAGGTATTGGTTTACCGACGATCGAATCTCGGGCAAGTAACATACCGATTGACAAAGGGAATTGCATACGGGATTGCTGGAATCCTTGACATCGTGGTTCATCTGATGAGATCATCGTGGAACATGTGGGAGCAAACATGGGTATCCATGTCCCGCTGTTGGTTATTGACCGGAGAACGTCTCGGTCATGTCTGCATGTTTCCCGAACCCGTAGGGTCTACATACTTAAGGTTCGGTGATGCCAGAGTTGTTATGGGAAATAGTGTGTGGTTACCGAAGGTTGTTCGGAGTCCCGGATGAGATCCACGACATGACGAGGAGCTCGGGAATGGTCCGGAGGTGAAGATCGGTATATTGGACGAAGGGTATTGGAGTCCGGAATTGTTCCAGGGGTACCAGGTGATGACCAGCGTGTCCGAAAGGGCTTTCGGAGGCCCCGGCAAGCGTTTGGGGGCCTTATGGGCCAAGGGGAGAGGGCACATCAGCCCATTAAGGGGCTGAGCGCCCCTCCCACCCCATCTCACGTAACCAGGAGAGGTGGGGGTGCCACCCCTAGGGCAGCCGCCCCTTCGGGCTTGGGGGGCAAGTTTCCTAGGGGGTGGGGGCGCCCAAACCCATCTAGGGTTTCCCCTGTGGCCGCCGCCCCTCCCCTAGGGAACCCTAGGGCGCCTCCCCCTCCTCCCTTCCCCCTATATATAGTGAGGGAGAGAGAGGGCAGCCGCACCCTTTCCCTGGCGCAACCCTCTCCCTCCTCCAACACCTCCTCCTCCTCCGTAGTGCTTGGCGAAGCCCTGCCGGAGAACCACGAGCTCCATCACCACCATGCTGTCGTGCTGTCGGAGTTTTCCCTCAACTTCTCCTCTCCCCTAGCTGGATCAAGAAGGAGGAGACGTCCGCGGGCTGTACGTGTGTTGAACGTGGAGGCACCGTTGTTCGGTGCTTAGATCGGATTCGGCCGCGATCTGAATCGCTTCGTGAAAGACTCCACCGACCGCGTTCTTGTAACGCTTCCGCTTCGCGATCTTCAAGGGTATGAAGATACACTCCCCTCTCCCTTGTTGCTAGAATCTCCATAGATTGATCTGTCACACCCTAGCTAGTTCATGCATTAGAGTGTTGCATCATGTCTATTTCATTCAACAGAAACTTGAAATGGGGATGACAGAACCCCCAGCCCCCTTTGAATCCAACTATGGTTTACTAAAAAAACATTTTCAATGAACCTGAAATGCCCTTCTAAAATGTCCATCATTTTTGCCTTGGTTCAGAACCTCTGCCAAAAGTGATGCACAGTTTCCTAGGTCATCCTAAGGTCTTTGAATTAAATCATAAGTATTTGAATTTGGGCATTTAAAATTTATAAAAATATTTCAAATGCTCAAATAATCCCAAACTAAAATGTTCCATGTTGGAAATATTCCAACTAAGGACCAGGTGCAGTTTGGTGAATTTTGGAGTTGCCTAGGTATTTTTAGT
Source organism: Triticum timopheevii (assembly GCA_963921465.1). Taxonomy (NCBI): domain Eukaryota; kingdom Viridiplantae; phylum Streptophyta; class Magnoliopsida; order Poales; family Poaceae; genus Triticum; species Triticum timopheevii. Next base: position 365,447,283 of record OY997262.1, read on the forward strand.
AATTCAACAAACTTACAGAATAAAAACAGAAACAAAAAAAAGGGAAAGGCTTACCTGTCGCCATCCAGAGGCCCACCTGCCGGCCCAGCCCAGCCACCGCTCCAGCGAGCTGCTTGGCTTGGCCAGGCAGGCAGGCCGGTGCTCGATGACGGCACCAGTGCGCGCCACGCAGCTGCCCGTCGCCCTGCTTCCTCCCCTCGCTGCCTAGCTAGCCTGGACGGTCTCCACGTCACACCCCGAACCTCGTGGACACACCCATTCGCCCCCAGCTCCTCTCCCTTGCTCTCCCGCGCCATGGCCGACGCCACCGCCGCCGCACCGGCGCCGTAGTCGTGCTCCCCGTTGTTTCCACGCCGCGCCACCGTGTCCAGGAGCTTCGCCGCCCTCTACTCCTTTGAGCTGGCCGAGCCCCGAGCGCTCGCGTGCCCCGAAGCCACCGCACTGACCTCGACCGAACCGCCATCGCCGGAGATCCCCTTCGCCGTCGCCGCTGCACCAGCTCGTCCCCGACCGCGCCGTCTGTTCCCTCAAGACAGTTGTGAGCCTGGCTAACTCCTCCCCCTTTTTTCTCTCGCTCCCGTGCACCACAGCGAGCACACGTAGCTCACCCGCACGCGCCGCCGTGGAGCTCGTCGCCGACGTGTCTCCGGCTAACCACCGGCAACCCCACCTTGTCTAACATACTCACCGCGTTAACAGGGGCCCAACGCACCAAACCACGGGCCTCGCCGTGCCCCGTAGCGTCGGATCCATCTTCACCCGACTCCGGCGACCGCCAAAGTCATCGCCGGCGACGTCTCCGGCCACCCCGAGCTCAACCACCACCACCAATAGCCGCGGCTCGGTCTCAGCTACGCGTAGATGCCTTCCGCCGCCCGTTTGGTCGCCAGAATGCACAAAAGCACTTCCGCCGCCGTGTTCGGCCTCGCCGGCGGCTAGACGCCGGCGTGTTTGACTTTGACCTTGACCAGGGTGGGCCCAGATTGACTCCCCTGAGTCTATGACATGTGGGGCCCCTCTGCTAATTAACCTAGAGTAGTTTAAACTAATTTTCGTTAGTTTAATTAGCTACTGACATGCGGGACCCACTGGTCAGTTTGACCTGACCAGCCCCGTTACCACTAACGTCATCCTGACGTATTGCTGACGCAGTAATTTATTTACTGGAATTACTTTTACACAGGAAATTCCAGAAAATGCTACAAACATCAAAAATTCATAGAAATTAATCTATAGCTCCAAATGCAAAGTGTTATATATGAAAAATGATCAGAAAAATCCAATCTATCCATCTGTACTAGTTTCATGCATGTTTAAACAAGCTAACCTGCTGTTTATCACAGAACAAGATAAAGCACTTAAAATGGCAACTCATGAGTTTGAACTTTGAGTCATTGTTTCAAATTTGTTCAAACCCATCTGTTCTTAGTTGCATTAGCCCAATACACTCATTTTGCCATGTCTCATGCATGCATCATATTGTTGCATACTGTTTGGTAATGTTTGTGTATCGGTGCTCTCTGCGGCAGGTTTTGCCCCCGAGGAGTACCGTGATTACCCCAACGAAGAACAACACCAGTGCATCGACCCATCAGGCAAGCAACCAACCATTTGATCATATCGATACAATCCCATGTTCCTGCTCCAGCTCTCTTTTTCTGCATTAAGACAACGCGATTCAAACTGCTGTGTGATGCGGTAGTTGAACCCATTTCCTCTGCATGACCTGTCATTGCCACAGTAACTAGATGAAACCCACTAGCATGTGTAGGAGTTGATTGAGCCATATGAATGTGTTGTTCCTACCTTGCTATGCCTACTATGCTTGGAGTCGTGTCAGGTCTTGTTCATCTGGGTGATGGGCTAGAGTGAAATGATCGTGTCAGTATGAGAGTAAGGTGTTGAACACGATTTGGTAAAGGTATCGATGAGAGGCCATGTAGGAGTACATGGTGGGTTGTTTCATTGAGGCCGTCCTTAAGCACTGAGATCTATATGTGTGATTTAAGATTCAGCTACTACCATGCATTGGGCCCGAAACCAATGGACCCTCTCGGCTTCTTATTCACCCTAGTATTCTGTCAAGGAGTTGCAAGTAGTTTCTGGTGTTTGTAGCCTACTGGAGGCCGTGGACAGCGCTGACCGTAGGGGTGGGCTGTGATGCGGTAGGTACGTGGCACGGTGTACCGGATGCCCGTTTGGTGTCTCGGGAACCCTGCTCACATCGTTTGGGGATGTGAGCGAAACTCTGGCCGGATCTCCTCATGGATGGAACCCGAATAGGCGATAAACCTGGACTAGAGACTTAGGTGTCTAGGTAGGTCGTGGCCGACACCCACGTTGGGCTTCCGCTTGAAGGTTGCCGAGTACATGTCGTGTAAACGGCGGTAACTGGTGAGAGCGTGTATGAAGAAGTACACCCCTGCAGGGTTAACATCATCTATTCGAATAGCCGCGTCCGCGGTAAAGGACTACTTGGTTTCCTATACAGTTCATAGACAAGTAAATGGAAACTACTAAAAGCCTCAAGATAAGCGTGAGTGCCGACGATGGCTCTTCCGTAGGAAGACGGAGGTGGATCCTCGGTAGTGTATTGAAGTGGTTAGTAGTGGACTCGAGTGCACAAAACTATTTCAAGTTGGAGTATCGTAGGATAGCTTAGCCAAGAGTCAAAGCTGGCTTGCTGCAATAACCCAACCAACCCTTCTTGATAATGTGCATGTATGTAGGATCTGATGTAAGTCTTGTTGAGTACCTTTGTACTCATGTTGCTTTAATTTACATATTTCAGAAGATGCTACAACCCTTTCCGACGGGTTCTTCGTAGACGTTGACATCGATGAGTAGACTAAGGCCCAGGTGGTGATCCTGAGCATGTGAAGGACCATGTAGTATAGCTAGGCTTACCCAAGCCTCTTTTATTTTGCTAGTTGTTTGTACTCAGACAAAACACTTCCGCTATTGGCTTGTATGCTTGCATGACTTGAATGTGGGTCGTGTGACCCGTACTTGTGTGTATGCTATGTATGGCTCTCTGAGCCTTTAAATAAAGTACTTGTGTCGTAGAGTCATGTTGTGATGCCTTGTTGTATTTGCACATATCGGGCATATTGTGTGTATGATTGAAATGCTTGGTATGTGTGGGATCTGACTATCTAGTTGTTTATCTTTAGTAGCCTCTCTTACCGGGAAATGTCTCCTAGTGATTATTCCACTGAGCCATGGTAGCTTGCTACTGCTTCGGAACACTTAGGCTGGCCGGCATGTGTCCTTCTTCGTTCCTGTGTCTGTCCCTTCGGGGAAATGTCACGCGTTGAGTGCCGAAGTCCTGTTAGCCCGCTACAGCCCGGTTTACCGGAGTCCTGCTAGCCCAGTGCTACAACCCGGAACTTACTCGCTGATGACCGACACGTTCGATGCTGGGTCATGGATGCCTGTCCCTGTAAGTCTGTGCCACTTTGGGTTTACGACTAGCCATGTCAGCCCGGGCTCCTTATCATATGGATGCTAGCGACACTATCATATACGTGTGCCAAAAGGCGCAAACGGTCCCGGGCAAAGGTAAGGCGACACACGTGGGAATACCGTGCGTGAGGCCGCAAAGTGATATGAGGTGTTACAGGCCAGATCGATGTGACATTGAGTCAGGGTCCTGACAGCATTGGCATCAGAGCCGGACTGCCTGTAGGTTCTCCAAGCCAAACAGGTCGATGTTGAGTCTAGAAATGCTTTAGTTATATGTAGGGGAATTGATTGTGGGATGTTACGTAAGACTCTTTTTACTTCTTTACCTCATGACATTCTGATCTGAGTCAGTCCATTCTTCCACCGGGGGTTAAGGATTAGGATCTCTTCTCTCTATCAGGTTCACGTGTTACTAATCAGTAGTACCTTATAGGTTTGATGGTTACAAGCCTAGTTCAGTTCTACTACCCTGTTGTGTTGCTAAGTTGGACCCAGAACCTTGATATGATATTGTTGAGTGTCTATGCAATTCCTTGTAATATGTCTCAAAATCCTTTTTGAGCATTTACAGCCGTTATGCTGTCCAAATTCTGCTAGAAATCCTAATGCCTTTGCATTGTGGTTATGCTTTTAGATGGCCACTCGTGACCAAAACCAAGTGGTTCTCCTGACCAGATGCATCGACGTGGCCGGTCATACGGCTATGTTAGTCCGGGTAATGATCGAGACGGGTTACCGTTGGTATCCCGAATACACAGTCGAAGAGCAGTTCCGAGACTTTAATCAAAGCCAGTATCTCTGCACTGTCAGGATATTTCCCTCTTATCCTGGTTCCATCGAGCCCCTCCACTGTTCCTATGGACTCGGTGTTACTATTGAGATGGCAGTGCAAGACGCTCCTTATTCTATGATGACCATCATGCGAGTCAGGACTGGCCTGCTTCGCAACACCGAGTTCCGGTATATGCCAGCTTCACTTCCTGGAGCGCATGGGTATCTCCGGGCTATCTATGCTGATTCCAGTCAGGAGGACTCACTAACTCGCACCACTGCCGAGATGCTCGAGGATAAGGACCGAGAGAGTCGGGCCTTGAGAATGGAGCTTTTCAATGCCCGTGCCAATCATTGGGCCACCTTGACTCAGTTTGCACTGGCTGTGCAAGCTGGATATATGGATATGAGAGAACTGTATCCTGTTAGATCTGCTCTGCCAGAGATGATGGATTGGCGTGATGTGGGGGGCATCACCCCACCTCGTGGTCCCCGTAGGCCACCGTTTGTTGGTCCAAGACCTCACCCTAGCCCTTATGGTCCACAAGCTCCTCAGGACCGTCTGTTTCCGGACGCTCATGTTGAACTTCCAGGCTATGGAGGAGACTTCTATGAGAACTACTACGGAGACGTCTGAGTTAGTAGTAGTTCCACTAGGATTGTAATAGTTGTATTTCCACTTCCTGCGTGACTTGTGGAATATGACTTAGTGTGTATCAATTCCGGAGGTGTATGAAAAATAATGTATAGGAGCTTGGAATGCCTCCGATGAGATGTAATCTTCCTTTCACCGTAGTAGTACTTTGTTTGGTCTTGTACTAAACCTTGTATGGTGTGTATGACGATGGAATAAAGAAGCAGTTTCTGTATCTACCATGTCATACGGATGATCATCTTACATTCCGAGTTATCCATTACATTCTACATTTCTATGTCGGAATCTTATCATCCTAGACTAAACCATTGTCTTGTTTTTCCTAGGATGGTTAACACCCGCAACAACCCTGCTCCGCCAGAGCAGGCCGAAGGCAGCAGAGTTGGGGAAGAGAACCTGCCTCACCCTCCTTCTCTGGCCGAAGTTATGCTGGAGGCCGAGAGAAACAAGCGGGAGACCAACCATTTGTTGGAGCGCATCGAACAGAACACAGCACAGCATCAGCGGAATAACTTGGTGTCGCTCAGTGACTTCATCAAGTTACACCCACCTACCTTCCACCACTCCGTCGAGCCTCTCGACGCCGATGACTGGCTTCGCAGCATTACTCACAAGCTACGTTCTGCACTCGTAGCTGAGGCTGATAAGGTCACCTTTGCTGCATATCATCATGAAGGCCCTGCCAGTCTCTGGTGGGAGAACTATATGGCTATGCGCCCAGCTGGCCATGTCACTACTTGGGCAGAATTCAGCGAGGCTTTCCATGAAAAACACATTCCAGAGGGTCTCATGGATCGTAAACGTGAGGAGTTCTGCAGTTTCACCAAGGCCGTCTCTCTGTGGACGCTTATAGCAGGGAGTTCGGTAACCTCGCACGCTATGCCACCGAAGAGGTCTCCACTGACGCCAAGAAGCAAGCAAGGTTCCACAAGGGACTTAGCCCCGAGGTTCGCCGAGATCTCCGACTGCATGAGTGCACCTCTTTCCAGAAGCTTGTGAACAAAGCCATCAGTGCTGAGACGGGTCAGACTGATTTCGAGGCAACACGCAAGCATGGCCGCGACATGGGTTCCTCATCCGGTGCTGGACCACAGAAGCGCCGGGTGTGGGTGCCTAACACTGCCCTGCCACCCAGATTCACACCGAGGCCATCCTATCAGGCGCCTCGTCCAGCTCAGCAGTATGCACCAGCTAAGCCCTATGGTGGGCCAACCAACAATGCTCCTCCACGCACCAGCCCCGTGACGTGCTTCAAGTGTGGGGAATCAGGCCACTACATGAGCGAGTGTCCTCAGACCAACCCCAACAAGTCTGGAAAAGCTGTTGGCCGTGGTAAGCCAGCAGGGAAGGTGTTCTATGCCAAGCCAGCCACCACTGCACGTGGCCATCTGAATTGTGTCTCAGCTGAAGAGGCCCAAGAGGATCCCAACGTCGTTCTCGGTATGCTCCTTGTTAATTGCCACCCGACATCTGTTCTTTTCGATACTGGAGCATCTCATTCATTCATATCCGAAAGCTATGCTCGTTTGCATAACACCGCATTCTGTGATATGCCCACCTCCATGGTAATTCAAACCCCGGGATCCAAATGGCAAACTTCTAGAGTGAGCCATGGAAATGAAATTCAAGTCGACAGACTTGTCTTCCTTGCATCTTTGATAGCTCTTAAATCTTCGGACATCAATATCATCTTGGGTATGGACTGGATGTCAGCCCATCATGCCAAGATTGATTGCTTCTTTAGAACTGTTCAACTCACACACCCTTCGGGAAAGATAGTCAATGTCTTGACCCGAATATCCAAGCGACAGCTATATTCTCTTAATGCCAGTCGCTTGCCAGACCTCGAAGACGTTCCCGTAGTCCGTGACTTTCCGGATGTCTTCCCAGAAGAATTGCCAGGTGTCCCACCTGACAGAGATGTCGAGTTCGTGATAGATCTCATTCCAGGAACTGTCCCAATTTCTAGAAGACCCTATAAGATGGCACCCCTAGAACTAGCCGAACTAAAGGAACAACTCGATGAGTCCTTGGAAAAGGGTTTCATCCGTCCTAGTTCATCTCCATGGGCTTGCCCCGTCCTCTTCATCAAGAAGAAGGATGGTACGGACCGGATGGTTGTAGATTATCGACCCGTCAACTTGGTCACAATAAAGAACAAGTATCCGCTCCCCAGGATCAACGACCTATATGATCAGCTCGCTGGATCCTCAGTCATCTCTAAGATGGATTTGAGGTTAGGCTACCATCAAATCAAAATCCGGAATGGGGACATTCCCAAAACGGCTTTTGTTACTCGTTACGGCCAATATGAGTACACCGTCATGTCCTTCGGTTTAACCAACGCTCCAGCCACCTTCTCCCTGTTAATGAACTCAATTTTCATGGAGTATTTGGATAAGTTCGTCATGGTTTACCTCGATGATATACTCATCTACTCTAAGAATGAGGAAGAACATGCCGAACATCTAAGGCTAGTGTTGATGAAACTTCAAGAGCATCGTGTTTATGCCAAGTTCTCTAAATGCGAATTTTGGTTGCCAGAAGTGACCTATCTAGGACATGTAATTTCTGGTAAAGGTATTGCTGTCAATCCCGAGCGAGTTCAAGCCGTCCTTAATTGGACTCCACCTGAATCGGTCAAGAAAGTTCGGAGTTTCCTTGGCTTAGCGAGCTGTTGTCGCCGCTTTGTCGAGAACTTCTCCAAAGTTGCTAAACCTCTAACTGAACTCTTCAAGAAAGATAAAAAGTTCGAGTGGACTCCACAATGTGAGCACAGTTTCCAGGAACTGAAAAGACGCTTGACTTCTGCTCCCGTGCTGGTACCACCAGATTTCTCTAAGGACTTTGTTATCTATTGCGACGCCTCGCGACAAGGACTAGGATGCATTCTCATGCAAGATCGACACGTAATTGCTTATGCTTCACGGACACCCACATGAGGAAAACTACCCTACTCATGATCTAGAGCTTGCAGCTGTAGTCCATGCAACCAAAACCTGGCGACGTTACCTCCTTGGTAATCGTTGCGAAATCTTCACTGATCACCAAAGTCTGAAGTACATATTCACCCAACCAGATTTGAATCTCAGGCAAAGATGTTGGGTCGAGTTGATCATAGATTTTGAATTAGGAATAACTTACACCCCGGGAAAAGCCAAGATCATGGCTGATGCGCTAAGTCGTAAATCGTATTGCAACAATCTGATGCTGCAACAAAGTCAACCACTTCTCCATGAGGAATTTCGGAAGCTTAACCTTCACATTGTTCCTCAAGGATTCCTTTCCACCTTGGTGGCGAAACCTACCCTTACGGATCAGATCATCAAAGCTCAGAAGGTAGATCCGGGGATTTCCCGCATCAAAAGAAACATCAAGAAAGGAGTTGCGGATTGTTTCTCCATTGATGATCAAGGAGTCGTATACTTCGGGAACCGTCTAGTAGTTCCCAAAGTGCGAACCTGAGGCGATTGATCCTTGAGGAGGCTCATGAATCTCCTCTCACCATTCATCCCAGTAGCACTAAGATGTATCAGGACCAACGCCAGAGGTTCTGGTGGACTAGGATGAAGAGAGAAATTGCTCAGTATATTGCGAACTGCGACGTCTGTCGTCGTGTAAAAGCAGAGCATCAACGGCCTGCTGGCACCCTTCAACCCTTAGCTATTCCTGAATGGAAATGGGATAAAGTTGGTATGGATTTCATCACCGGTTTTCCCAGGACCAAGAGAGGGAATAATGCTATCTTCGTCGTTATCGACCGTCTCTCCAAAGTGGCTCATTTCTTGCCCGTTCGTGAGAGTATAACTGCTAGTCAGTTAGCAGACTTGTACATCTCCCAAATAGTGTCTCTCCATGGTGTTCCATTGGAAATCAACTCGGATCGAGGAAGTCTCTTCACCTCTCGATTTTGGGAAAGTTTCCAAAACGCTATGGGAACCCATCTTTCCTTTAGCAGCGCCTTTCACCCTCAATCAAGTGGTCAAGTAGAACGTGTCAACCAAATCCTAGAAGACATGCTTCGAGCTTCTGTTATCTCATTCGGAATGGATTGGGAGAAATGCCTTCCATTTGCCGAATTTGCTTATAACAACAACCATCAATCTAGCTTGGTAAAGCCCCTTTTGAAGTTCTCTATGGACGAAGGTGTCGAACGCCTCTTAACTGGTCAAAAACCAGGGAACGACAATTCTTTGGCCCGGATATGATCGAGGAAGCAGAAGAGCAAGTTCGCATCATTCGTGAAAAGTTGAAAACAGCCCAATCTCGTCAAAAGAGTCATTATGACCGAAAACATGAGGCTATGACTTTCGAGGTTGACGAGAAGGCTTACCTTCGGGTTACCCCTCTGAAGGGAACCCATCGTTTCGTTATCAAAGGCAAATTGGCTCCTCGCTACATTGGACCTTTACGCATTCTTGCCAAACGAGGAGAAGTTGCCTACTAATTGGAACTACCTCCGCATCTCTCCAGAGTCCACGATGTCTTCCACGTTTCTCAACTTAGGCGTTGCTTCTCGGATCCTATCCGTGGAGTGGACCACGAAACGCTTGATCTTCAAGATAATCTCACATATCGAGAGTACCCCGTTCGTATCCTCAATCAAGCCGAGCGTACCACTCGACAGCATAATATCACGTTTCTCAAGGTTCAATGGTCGCACCATTCTGAGAAGGAAGCTACTTGGGAAAGGGAGGATCGTCTTCGACTTGAGTATCCCACCTTCTTTCTGGAGGAACCTAAATCTCGGGACGAGATTCTTTTGAGTGGGGGTGAGTTGTCACACCCTAGCTAGTTCATGCATTAGAGTGTTGCATCATGTCTATTTCATTCAACAGAAACTTGAAATGGGGATGACAGAACCCCCAGCCCCCTTTGAATCCAACTAGGGTTTACTAAAAAAACATTTTCAATGAACCTGAAATGCCCTTCTAAAATGTCCATCATTTTTGCCTTGGTTCAGAACCTCTGCCAAAAGTGATGCACAGTTTCCTAGGTCATCCTAAGGTCTTTGAATTAAATCATAAGTATTTGAATTTGGGCATTTAAAATTTATAAAAATATTTCAAATGCTCAAATAATCCCAAACTAAAATGTTCCATGTTGGAAATATTCCAACTAAGGACCAGGTGCAGTTTGGTGAATTTTGGAGTTGCCTAGGTATTTTTAGTAATTCAACAAACTTACAGAATAAAAACAGAAACAAAAAAAAGGGAAAGGCTTACCTGTCGCCACCCAGAGGCCCAATTGCCGGCCCAGCCCAGCCACCGCTCCAGTGAGCTGCTTGGCTTGGCCAGGCAGGCAGGCAGGTGCTCGACGGCGGCACCAGCGCGTGCCATGCAGCTGCCCGTCGCCCTGCTTCCTCCCCTCGCCGCCTAGCTGGCCTGGACGGTCTCCACGTCGCACCCCGAACATCGTGGACACACCCATTCGCCCCCAGCTCCTCTCCCTTGCTCTCCCACGCCATGGCTGACGCCACCGCCGCCGCACCGCCGCCGTAGTCGTGCTCCCCGTCGTTTCCACGCCGCGCCACCGTGTCCAGGAGCTTCGCCGCCCTCTACTCCTTCGAGCTAGCCGAGCCCCGAGCACTCGCGTGCCACGAAGCCACCGCGCTGACCTCGACCGAACCGCCATCGCGGGAGATCCCCTTCGCCGTCGCCGCTGCACCAGCTTGTCCCCGACCGCGTCGTCCGTTCCCTCAAGACCGTTGTGAGCCTGGCTAACTCCTCCCCCTTTTTTCTCTCGCTCCCGTGCACCACAGCGAGCACACGTAGCTCACCCGCACGCGCCGCCGCGGAGCTCGTCGCCGACGTGTCTCCGGCTAACCACCGGCCACCCCACCTTGTCTAACATACTCACCGTGTTCCCAGGGGCCCAACGCACCTCACCACGGGCCTCGCCGTGCCCCGTAGCGTCGGATCCATCTTCACACGACTCCGGCGACCGCCAAAGTCGTCGCTGGCGACGCCTCCGGCCACCCCGAGCTCAACCACCACCACTAATAGCCGCGGCTCGGTCTCAGCTACGCATAGATGCCTTTCGCCGCTCGTTTGGTCGCCGGAATGCACAAAAGCACTTCCGCCGCCGTGTTTGGCCTCGCCGGCGGCTAGACGCCGGCGTGTTTGACTTTGACCTTGACCAGGGTGGGCCCAGATTGACTCCCCTGAGTCTATGACATGTGGGGCCCCTTTGCTAATTAACCCAGAGTAGTTTAAACTAATTTTAGTTAGTTTAATTAGCTACTGACATGCAGGACCCACTGGTCAGTTTGACCTGACCAGCCTCGTTGACCACTGACGTCATCCTGACGTATTGCTGACGCAGTAATTTATTTACTGGAATTACTTTTACACAGGAAATTCCAGAAAATGCTACAAACATCAAAAATTCATAAAAACTAATCTGTAGCTCCACATGCAAAGTGTTATATATGAAAAATGATCAGAAAAATCCAATCTATCCATCTGTACTAGTTTCATGCATGTTTAAACAAGCTAACCTGCTGTTTATCACAGAACAAGATAAAGAACTGAAAATGGCAACTCATGAGTTTGAACTTTGAGTCATTGGTTCAAATTAGTTCAAACCCATCTGTTCTTAGTTGCATTAGCCCAATACACTCATTTTGCCATGTCTCATGCATGCATCATATTGTTGCATACTGTTTGGTAATGTTTGTGTATCGGTGCTTTCTGCGGCAGGTTCTGCCCCCGAGGAGTACCGTGATTACCCCAACGAAGAACAATACCAGTGCATTGACCCATCAGGTAAGCAACCAACCATTTGATCATATCGATACAATCCCATGTTCCTGCTCCTGCTCTCTTTTACTGCATTAAGACAACGCGATTCAAACTGCTGTGTGATGCGGTAGTTGAACCCATTTCCTCTGCATGACCTGTCATTGCCACAGTAACTAGATGAAACCCACTAGCATGTGTAGGAGTTGATTGAGCCATATGAATGTGTTGTTCCTACCTTGCTATGCCTGCTATGCTTGGAGTCGTGTCAGGTCTGGTTCTTCTGGGTGATGGGCTAGAGTGAAATGATCGTGTCAGTATGAGAGTAAGGTGTTGAACACGATTTGGTAAAGGTATCGATGAGAGGCCATGTAGGAGTACATGGTGTGTTGTTTCATTGAGGCCATCCTTAAGCAGTGAGATCTGTATGTGTGATTTAAGATTCAGCTACTACCATGCATTGGGCCCGAAACCAATGGACCCTCTCGGCTTCTTATTCACCCTAGTCTTCTGTCCAAGAGTTGCAAGTAGTTTCTGGTGTTTGTAGCCTACTGGAGGCCGTGGACAGCGCTGACCGTAGGGGTGGGCTGTGATGCGGTAGGTACGTGGCACGGTGTACCGGATGCCCGTTTGGTGTATCGGGAACCCTGCTCACATCGTTTGGGGCTGTGAGCAAAACTCCGGCCGGATCTCCTCATGGATGGAACCCGAATAGGCGATAAACCTGGACTAGAGACTTAGGTGTCTAGGTAGGTCGTGGCCGACACCCACGTTGGGCTTCCGCTTGAAGGTTGCCGAGTACATGTCGTGTAAACGGCGGTAAGTGGTGAGAGCGTGTATGAAGAAGTACACCCCTGCAGGGTTAACATCATCTATTCGAATAGCCGCGTCCGCGGTAAAGGACTACTTGGTTGCCTATATAGTTCATAGACAAGTAAATGGAAACTACTAAAAGCCTCAAGATAAGCGTGAGTGCCGAGGATGGCTCTTCCGTAGGAAGACGGAGGTGGATCCTCGGTAGTGTATTGAAGTGGTGAGTAGTGGACTCGAGTGCGCAAAACTATTTCAAGTTGGAGTCTCGTAGGATAGCTTAGCCAAGAGTCAAAGCTGGCTTGCTGCAATAACCCCACCAACCCTTCTTGATAATGTTCATGTATGTAGGATCTGATGTAAGTCTTGCTGAGTACCTTTGTACTCATGTTGCTTTAATTGACATTTTTCAGAAGATGCTACAACCCCTTCCGACGGGTTCTTCGTAGACATTGACATCGATGAGTAGACTAAGGCCTAGGTGGTGATCCTGAGCATGTGAAGGACCATGTAGTATAGCTAGGCTTATCCAAACCTCTTTTATTTTGCTAGTTGTTTGTACTCAGACAAAACACTTCCGCTGTTGTCTTGTATGCTTGTATGACTTGAATGTGGGTCGTGTGACCCGTACTTGTGTGTATGCTATGTATGGCTCTTTGAGCCTTTAAATAAAGTACTTGTGTCGTAGAGTCATGTTGTGATGCCTTGTTGTATTTGCACATATCGGGCATATTGTGTGTATGATTGAAATGCTTGGTATGTGTGGGATCTGACTATCTAGTTGTTTATCTTTAGTGGCCTCTCTTACCGGGAAATGTCTCCTAGTGATTCCACTGAGCCATGGTAGCTTGCTACTGCTCCGGAACACTTAGGCTGGCCGGCATGTGTCCTTCTTCGTTCCTGTGTCTGTCCCTTCGGGGAAATGTCACGCGTTGAGTGCCGGAGTCCTGTTAGCCCGCTACAGCCCGGTTTACCGGAGTCCTGCTAGCCCAGTGCTACAGCCCGGAACTTACTCGCTGATGACCGACACGTTCGATGCTGGGTCATGGATGCCTGTCCCTGTAAGTCTGTGCCACTTTGGGTTTACGACTAGCCATGTCAGCCCGGGCTCCTTATCATATGGATGCTAGCGACACTATCATATACGTGTGCCAAAAGGCGCAAACGGTCCCGGGCAAAGGTAACGCGACACCCGTGGGAATACCATGTGTGAGGCCGCAAAGTGATATGAGGTGTTACAGGCTAGATCGATGTGACATTGAGTCGGGGTCCTGACATGATCTTGGTGATGCGTAGAAAATTTTGAATTTCTGCTATGTTCCCCAACACCCTCATCTACCCGCTGACCAGGGCCGATGTGGCTATAGTTGCCCCGCCCTCACCGCTGACGACAGCAAGCGGCAACCTGATGGAGAGCCACTGTACATGACTCGACTCGGCCACACCCTGACGATCGACAAGACGGCGCATAGTCCCCCTAGGCATGAGGGGCCCGCGCCTAGGGGAACCCGGCGAACCGCAAGCCCTCAGCGGGACCCAGCCCGGGTCCCCGGACGCCGACAATGCAGACCCACCGACTTATAACATTACCATTGTACCCCTGGGGGGTTGGTTTATAAAACCCCCCAGGAGCCCACGCTCTTACAGGTATGTAACAAGAGAAAGGCAAGCAAGCGCAGAACTAACCACCGAAACAGCAACACCAGAGAGAAGGAGCAGCCCAAGCTTTGGCCAGCTTCCTTCCTCCCCCATACAGCTCCAGGAGCAACATTGTACTATCGAACATCCAACTACACTCGGCAGGACTAGGGGTGTTATCTCTCCGGAGAGCCTCGAACCTGGGTATGTCCGGCGTCCCGTGCCCTCTCATGCCAACCTCGCCTCTGGAGCCCACCAGCACCCTCGAGCCTCCTCCTCTCTTTAGCCATCCCTTGGCATCTGCCGTGCGGCCACCACGACAGTTGGTGCCCACTGTGGGGCGGCTCGAGGAGCTGGCCGGGAGCATGCTTCAGACGGGGCCCTTCTCCTACTCCGATGAGTCCGTCACGCCGTGCTATGCATCTCCAATGCGTATGCAACCAACGAGTACCCCAGCGAGGTGCTCAGTTACTCCGAATCCCCCCTCTCCCTCGGCGGTGGCATTTCCGCCGGGGCAATGGACGTCCATGTGGAGGTCTTTGTCACCGAGGATGGCGCCTCCTCCTCGTCGAGCAAGATGAGGAAGGTCGCCGATGCCATGGCCGTAGCGGAATGGACCGAGTGTGGGGACCCCGACTCATGAGTCGAGATCACCGAATGCACGTGTATAGTGATCCCAGAGATCAATGCTCACTGAACGCACAGAAGCTGAATAACAAGAGTCTTACATCCATACATACCGTTTTACACAAGTAGGACCATTATGGTCAAGTCTTGAGTGTATCATCGCAGCAGAAATCTTCAACAACAACTTGGACCCATGCCATCTTCCTTAACCCTACACGCATTCTGACTGGGAAGCGTCCTAGCTCGCATGTTCGTCATCGAAGTATTCTTCATCATATCCTGTTCTTTCATGCCTGGCTAATAAAATAACCAGTGGCAAGCCAATGAGTACTTTGAATGTACTCGCAAGCAACCCATGTTTTGGTTCAAGATACAACAATGCATGGTATAGGTAAATTTTTGCAGAAAGCTCGTTTTTCTCATGCAAGTATGATCAACATTTATCAAGGGCATGAATGTGTCTGCAACAAGTATCAGGAGGTTTCAGACATCATCATCGAGAAAGAGTCATAAACAACTCATGCTCAAGTTCATCGTGACTTCCTCACGAGTCGCATCATCAATATCACCAAGCTGTGTTGTTTTTCAGAAACATATGGACGTAGCCCAAGAGCGGTTACCCAACTGTCCTTGACCATGGACACGGCTATTCGAATAGTTCTCCACTCCGCAGAGGTTGCACACTGTACCCACAAGATCAGGGGAACTTCCGTGTCATCCACGCCCCGCGATACCTCAAGTACCCGGGGTAAGCACCCGATCACTACCTTTCCCTAGACGAGACTAAAATGGAGTCCACTAGATTGGCAGTAACCCCCGTGCCCAACATTTCACATAACACTTCCATGGAGCCTTGCTCCCATAATTATCACATACCACTGGCACGGGGTAGCAATGGTGTGTCCGATGCCCTGTGAAAACAGTCATGGCCACCCTACCTGGCACGACCCCATCCCGAGAGAGCGCACCAACAACTCTCCAGTCACTAGTAATGAGGGCTCCAAGCTAGTATCGGTCTAGGTAATCAATAATGCCCTTTCCCATATAAGGGTAGAGTGGTTGCGCATGTAAGGTTGGAATAACGGTCGCAATTCAAACCAATCTGTTTTTGAAAACAACACACACACACTTGCCTCGGTACACCACTTCGTCATCAAGTGGTCACCCAACTCATCATCTCCCCCGGGCATAAGTGGCACCCAATGGGATTTTCGAAAAGTCTTTTGAAAATACTTAGTCTCCTTTACCATGCATATTCCCGTCCCTTTTTGCGTAGCACTACTTTAGCATCCTATCTACTCCCACCGGCATAACCCTCATAAGAAGGTAGGGTCATGCACAATGCAAGTATCAACGAGGAATTACGGTGGCAAACCATCAAAGTGGTTACCACCCCATCATGATTCCGTTGCAACAGTAATATGGTGCTATATGACATGCATAAAAAGGGTTTCATAGACATGGTCAAAGGGCTGCTTGCCTGGTTCCTCAAAGTCTTCAAGTCTTCTGTTCCTTCTCCAGGTACTTCGTCTACTTCGTCAACTAACGTCGGAAACAATCATAGTAAGCAACACCACAAGGCAAAATAAAATTGCTCTAAAAATATGAAGTTGACTTTTCTAGGAAACCTCTAGTCATATTAGGAATGACCAAAGTGATTTCAATGGAATTGGATAAGTGGATATTTCTGAACATTTTGATATGATGGAATCTAGGGGTTCATGGAATTGCAAGAAGTGTACAGAAGAATTATTTTGAAAAATGGGCAAAGGCACCCATTTAACAAAGGATGATTTTAGAATCATCTAGGAGTTGGTTTCACTGGATTTGGAGTTCAAATGATTTCTCTATGAATTTGCAAAGTTGAGAAACATGAAGAAATGGCTCATTATTTTGTGGGGTACAGAAAGTATTAGTAAAAATGTTCAAAAACTAAGTTTTGAACTTATAGACATCTAGGAGTTTGAATCGTGGCATTTGGATGAATTTTGAGCTCTCTGTGATTTTCTAAAGTTTATCACAGAAATAGGAAAAATAGGATGTGATAAATATTTGTGAAGGAAATGCTTTTGTAAAAATGTCAAAATAGCACCATGTGGTAGGGAATGATTTTAGAAACTTCTAGAAATTTGAATCATCAAATTTGGAGTTAATTTGAATTATTTATGGATTTTAGAAACTCACTGGAAAAGAAAAAAAGAAGAATATTTGGGTTATACCTAAACTGTGCACAGCGCGCAGTTTAGCACCGCAGCGCACTGGGCCGGCCCAGCGGCTCGGCTGCGGGGCGAACCAGGCGACGTCGAAGGCGTATTTTGCTGTCACGCTTTCAGTGCCGGGACAAGGTATCCTTGATGCCGTCTCCACTTAAACCGGGCGGGCCCGGGGCCCGTTGACGTGTGGGTCCCACGCCATCTCTCTCTCTCCTCCCGCCTCCTCTTTCTTCCTCCCGACAGGTAGAGGCAGGGGACAGACGGCGCACGCGCCGGCAGCGATTCCGGCCGATCCGCTGAGCCCGGGGCCAGGCCGGTGGTCCGGGCGGATGCCCCGTTCCATGCTGCGCCCAGAGGTGGTCGCGCTGGATGCGGGGAGCGCCAGAGTCGGGCGGAGCGTCGGCCATGGCGGAGACCGGAGACGGCGAGGATGGGCACGACAGGACGGCGAGATATGGGAGGAAATGGAGCCTGGGGTGGGTTGGCGGTGGTTGTGAGAGGGTTCTGGAGTAGCTAGGGGGAAGAGAGAGGGGTCGACATGCTCGAATTCGAGCGGTGGTCGGCGGGAAAGCTTCGGCCAGGGGGAACGCATGGAGGGCGCAGGAGAGGAAGTGAGTTAGTCAGGGGGGGTCTAGGGGAGGCGCGTGGTGTGGTAGGTGACACTGGAGAGGCCGGGGGGTGGCCTTGTATGGCGGGGCCATGGCGCACCATGAGCGAAGCTCACTGGTGCCCGCGGGAATTGCCGTGGCAGTCAAGGAAGGGGGGATAGAGCCCTCTGTGGTGCTCGTGGGCGTAGCCCAGGGTTCTGGGGAGGTAGAGGAGGAGCAGAGCGAGCTCGAGAAATGGTGCTGTCCAGAGAGGGAAAAAGAGATTTTCACCCCCATAATCATGGCTCCTCGGGCAGGGAAAGATGCAGGGGTTAGGGGAGGACAAGATGATGCTGTGGGAGAAAGCTTAGCTCATGGAGATTAGTGGAAATGGCCAAAACATGCACTTTAAATTTCTGCCAGAAGGTGTTTGATGGTGGTTTTGGCAAGTAAATGGATTCCAAATGATATGAAGATTAACAGGATCAAGTATAATATAGAAATGAGGTTGATCACCATGTTGGGGCTCATTTGAAGAAAGTTGACAATGCAACTTTGGTAAACCCTAGAAATCAACAGAAAAAGGACTTCCCAAGATTTATTCATGCAAACCTATTCTCCTTGATGCACCACTTGGTGTAGTGTCATAATTTGAGGTTTTAACATGTCAAATTTGGTTCTGGACAGGAAGGGTTTTGGGGCTCTTTGATCAAGTTAAGTTGTTCTCCAACTTGTGCCATTTGGTCCTGATGAATTATTAGACCATTTGAGCATGTTCACCAGGTTTGGGAACATTTGGAAATGTTTGGCAATGTAAAGTTGCTCAAACTTCAAAATGGACAGAAATGGTTTTGAGGGAATTTGATGATGTTATATTGTTCTCCAAGTCATGAGACTTGGCAATATCATCTAATATGTCATATGTGACATGCTAGAATTTTCTTGGAATTTTTGGAGAATATTTCCTTTGTAAGTATTTCAAAATCTTGAAATATCCAGAAAGGGTTTTTGAGGTATTTGACCAATATTTTGAACATGACCATGTGTTGGAACTCTTATATATGGACAATATATGTCCTATGAGTTTCGCTAAATTTTGTCAAATATTTTTGAAGCAATAAAATAATTTTTCCCTATTAAAGACCATTTTTGGCCTTAAGAAAAAGCTTTTAAATAAAATAGGAAAATAACTTTTAAAATTATATTTTTGTGGTTTCTGGGTATCCTATATCTAATAGGAGTCAAATATATTTTTGTAAAGATTTTTACTTCCCTTAATTAAGTACTTGCAGTGCAAACCTCAATTTAGGGGTTTTTGGAAAACTAATTTTTGAGAATACTCTTTGGCCAAATTATTTTTGTAAGAAAATACTATATTGCTCTATACACATGGCATGATCATTGGGAAAAGGTTTTGGATCAAGGAGATGAAGTATAGGAGTTGCGGGATTTATTTGATTTTTAGAGCACTTGCAAACAACACACGAAATCCAATCAAGGCAAGGTCCAAAACACTCAAAAGTTTTTATCAAACCACATTTTATCATGATTTATTAGCTTAAGTGTTGTGGCATGAAAATCAGGGTGTGACAGACCTACCCCCCTTACAAGAATCTCGTCCCCGAGATTCCCATACTAGGCGCGGAAAGGGATACAAAAACTCGGATCTAGGGTAGTCTTCAAGTCCTCATGTTGCTTCTGCTTCCGTGCAGTGCTCCATTGAGCTTGAAGTACTTGATGGTGTGGCTTCATGTATGACGCTCTTCTTGATCCAGGCTGCTAATGGGTAGCTCGCGGTAGGTTAGATTGGGCTAGGGGTCGATGGGTCGGCGGTCAATGCCCTCGTAGAGATCGGGCAAGTTAGGAAGTTGGAAACACTTCCGGTGTTGTGATGCATGGAAAGCGTTGTGCACATCAGGTATCCCAGGTGGCAAGTCCAGCTGGTAACTGTCTTCTCTTCGTCTCGTAGTGATCTCGGAGAGGGTCAACGAATCTTGGTGTGGGTCTCCTTGTCATGGAAATGCTTGGTTCCTTAGAGAGAAGTGGCTTGCAGATACACCTGGTATTCAACGCGGAGGTTTACTTCTTAACGACGGTGGTTGGTATAGTTCTTCCTCCTAGACATGACGATCTTCAGATGTTCCTTGACCAGCTCAACGATTCTTCTTCCGTCTTTGGGTAGACAGACAACTAACTTGTCCAAGCACTCCATGAAGTCTATGGGGTACGTAAAGTGGGCTAAGGCATTGGTGATGGTCATGGTTGAGTATTGGCCAAGGTCTTGTCGATCTAGAGCCAAAGCCCAAGGTCACGACCCGACCATGTTATGGCTTGGTAGGGCTTAAGGGTTTCAAGGATTCTAGGGTGCGAGTGAACGTTTATCGTCTTATCCTTGAGCACAATTCCTGAGATGCCAATTGTGCTATCTAGTCCTTTAAACAAATCACATCATATCACTGATAGTATCATTTCGTATAGGTCAACTCCAATCATCACTCATGTGATTCATATCCTCATGACTCTCGAGAGGAGGTCTAACAAAATCATATATGTCTACAATCCTCAAACCCATATGTATGTCTACCCCTAAAAATCCATGGGTAGAACATACAAGCTTCCAAGCTGGATTAAAATAGGACAATCCAAGTGCTCATCCTATTCCTCCAAGGTCCATTCTAGTGCATCTCTATCCTAAGGAAACACGTCGTATGCCACTCCAAGATCTTGTTTCCTTCCTATGAATCAACTCCAACAGCCCATTAACTTCCATCAATCACTACATAATCCATTTAATTCTACAAATCCAATGTTGATGGTGTTCCACAAGATCTTCTAATGTCCTATAATCCTCAAATACTTGGAAAGAGTTATCTTTACTATAGTCAGTCCACCAATTTCCATTTATCATTGTTAAGTAAACTCCAAGGTCGGGCTTATATAGATCCCTAAATCAACTCCGGCAATTAATCCAATCTCCTAGTTTTATCATCCACCGAGAAACATGGTATCATGATCGAGATCATCAATCTAAATCCAATTTACTCTGAACCATGTAGACATACATCATCATCTATAATCAACTAGGATCACCTATTTAAATCCAAATCTCATGTACAACGAGAATTCCTACATGCTTCCCCAAAGTCATTTTCGTAATATAAACTTTCTCCTATCAATATCCCTTGGCTAAGTCAAATCCTTATACTTCCTAGAATTTCAGCTTGCGATCACAATTGTCCTATTAAATCAATTTACTCAGGGGTAATGAAAGCTATGCTACTCTATAATCATGATCCCACCAAGTTCATCTACCAACATGAAAGCCTCATAATCCACCAAAGTCTCAGATAATTCCTCAAGGTCACTGATATAAACTCATCAAGTCATTTGTCCTCTGTTCCTACATCCTCAAATTGGTCTTCCCTATGGCATCGTCAGTTTTGGTGCTATCTTAGGACGATAATGTGCTCATTCACTATGTCCACTAGTTCCATAACGAACCCAGTGATAAGCAAGGTTACGGAGGCTTAACGGGTTCTCTTGCAATTCTACGGGTTAACCTCATGGTTAAGGATTTGTTCTGGGGTATATTGTGAAGTTTCGAAGGGTCTAGGGATGGGTGTCTGGTCTGGAGGGTTAAACATAATTCTACGGGGTTGCACTTGGTCGTGGAGATCGTAGCAGAAGTCTTCATTGCTAGTTGGTTGCCGAGGCAAAATCCTTGGTGTAGCTTATCTTGCCGGTCTTCAGTTGGGGAGAGAGAGATGAGAGGGAAAAGTAGCATAGAGGGGGGAATGCCTAAAGGGGGTTCTATAGTGCAAGTGCAAACAAACAGGTGCAAAAAGGGCCAAACAGAAAAAGCAAGGTAAGGAAGGTGATATAGTCGCATACTTGTCGCTTAGGGAAAAAGTGCGACCTATATCAAAACACAAACAAATAAAAACAAGCAACACTCAACATGGTTCTATTCGAACTACCATACGGACTCGACTGCGCATAGGGGGTACACGACTCATCCTACCCTAGGGGTTCTCGGACTCAGTAGTCGTGCCTTGTGCCTCATGCAGTCTTCTGAGTTTTCCTCAAGTGTTGCTACGTCTCTTGTAGTTGTTCGATGAAACAATCCGGGTTGAGCCTAGAGATTCTTCAACAGCTTCTCGCCTATTGTAGTGATGGGGTGAAGGTGGCTCCTCGTAACTGGCATTGACTTGGTCTTCTATTGTCTTCTTAATCACGATGATCCCTTTTTGTCTTCTAAGCCGTCGATGGTACCAGGTAGGTAATCCTTTATGCAATGACATTATCAGGGCGTAATAGAGGTCCATCATGTCAGTTACATTGATGATAACATCGACACCAAGAGCGGGGGATCAAGAGAACCGTTTTCCTGCTCACTATAGTGAGGCAGACCAAATGGCTAGGTTCTCATCCACCGGTGGTTGCCGATACAGCAACGGTAGTGACAGGGTTACTCTATTAGCGATGTATGTCATGATCTTGCATATCCTATGCCCTGATCATTGTAGGCTAGGGTTGCTTCATCTTGGGGTAGTGTCAAGGGTGTCACCATCTCCTGGGTCTTCAGGTCCTCATTCCTCGAGGATGTATCTTCTGTTGGTATTATCTTGTTGTGATGTCGCCAATCTAGTGTTCAGGAGATGTGGGTGAATGTCTGGCAAGGCATCTTCCTTCTAGATTATCCATGAGGATTACAAGGAATCCAGTGGTCAGGGGCATAAGGGTTCTAGCGACCAAAGGTTTTGAAGGGGAAGAGATCAGTAAGGAAAGTATACCTTAGTTTTCGAAAAAAACTGAGAAGGGAAGAGAAGTACAGATAGTTTTGAAAACTAGTAGTAGTTTTGGAAATAATTTTACCCTAACTAACGACCATGCTAACTAAGGCTTCCTACAGTCAGGATGGCTCTGATACCAGCTCTGTGGGGACCCCGACTCATAAGTCGAGATCATCGAATGCACGTGTACAGTGATCCCAGAGATCAATGTTCACTAAACACACAGAAGCTGAATAGCAAGAGTCTTACATCCATACATACCGTTTTACACAAGTAGGACCATTATGGTCAAGTCTTGAGTGTATCATCGCAGCGGAAATCTTCAACAACAACTTGGACCCATGCCATCTGCCTTAACCCTACACGCATTCTGACTGGGAAGCATCCTAGCTCGCATGTTCGTCATCGAAGTATTCTTCATCATATCCTGTTCTTTCATGCCTGGCCAATAAAATAACCAGTGGCAAGCCAATGAGTACTTTGAATGTACTCGCAAGCAACCCATGTTTTGGTTCAAGATACAACAATGCATGATATAGGTAAATTTTTGCAGAAAGCTAGTTTTTCTCATGCAAGTATGATCAACATTTATCAAGGGCATGAATGTGTCTGCAACAAGTATCAGGAGGTTTCAAACATCATCATCGAGAAAGAGTTATAAACAATTCATGCTCAAGTTCATCGTGACTTCCTCACGAGTCGCATCATCAATATCACCAGGCTGTGTTGTTTTTCAAAAACATATGGACGTAGCCCAAGAGCGGTTACCCAACTGTCCTTGACCATGGACACGGCTATTCGAATAGTTTTCCACTCTGCAGAGGTTGCACACTGTACCCACAAGATCAGGGGGACTTCCGTGTCATCCACGCCCCGCTATACCTCAAGTACCCGGGGTAAGCACCCGATCACTACCTTTCCCTAGACGACACTAACATGGAGTCCACTCGATTGGCAGTAACCCCCATGCCCAACATTTCACATAACACTTCCATGGAGCCTTGCTCCCATAATTATCACATACCACTGGCACGGGGTACCAACGGTGTGTCCGGTGCCCTGTGAAAACAGTCATGGCCGCCCTACCTGGCACGACCCCGTCCCGAGAGAGCGCACCAACAACTCTCCAGTCACTAGTAATGCGGGCTCCAAGCTAGTATCGGTCTAGGTAATCAATAATGCCCTTTCCCATATAAGGGTAGAGTGGTTGCGCATGTAAGGTTGGAATAACGGTCGCAACTCAAACCAATCTGTTTTTGAAAACAACACACACACTTGCCTCGGTACACCACTTCATCATCAAGTGGTCACCCAACTCATCAACTCTTTTGAAAATACTTTGTCTCCTTTAGCATGCATATTCCCGTCCCTTTTTGCGTAGCACTACTTTAGCATCCTATCTACTCCCACCGGCATAACCCTCATAAGAAGGTAGGGTCATGCACAATGCAAGTATCAACGAGGAAGTACGGTGGCGAACCATCAAAGTGGTTACCACCCCATCATGATTCCGTTGCAACAGTAATATGGTGCTATATGACATGCATAAAAAGGGTTTCATAGACATGGTCAAAGGGCTGCTTGCCTGGTTCCTCAGAGTCTTCAAGTCTTCTGGTCCTTCTCCAGGTACTTCGTCTACTTCGTCAACTAACGTCGGAAACAATCATAGTAAGCAACACCACAAGGCAAAAATAAAAGTGCTCTAAAAATATGAAGTTGACTTTTCTAGGATACCTCTAGTCATATTAGGAATGACCAAAGTGATTTCAATGGAATTGGATAAGTGGATATTTCTTGATATGATAGAATCAAGGGGTCCATGGAATTGCAAGAAGTGTACAGAAGAATTATTTTGAAAAATGGGCAAAGGCACCCATTTAACAAAGGATGATTTTAGAAGCATCTAGGAGTTGGTTTCACTGGATTTGGAGTTCAAATGATTTCTCTATGAATTTGCAAAGTTGAAAAACATGAAGAAATGGCTCATTATTTTGTGGGGTACAGAAAGTATTAGTAAAAATGTTCAAAAACTAAGTTTTGAACTTATAGACATCTAGGAGTTTGAATCGTGGCATTTGGATCGATTTTGAGCTCTCTGTGATTTTCTAAAGTTTATCACAGAAATAGGAAAAATAGGATGTGATAAATATTTGTGAAGGAAATGCTTTTGTAAAAATGTGAAAATAGCACATGTGGTAGGGAATGATTTTAGAAACTACTAGAAATTTGAATCATCAAATTTGGAGTTAATTTGAATTATTTATGGATTTTAGAAACCCACTAGAAAAGAAAAAAAGAAGAATATTTGGGTTATACCTAAACTGTGCACAGCGCGCAGTTTAGCACCGCAGCGCACTGGGTCGGCCCAGCGGCTCGGCTGCAGGGCGAACCAGGCGACATCGAAGGCGTATTTCGCTGTCACTCTTTCAGTGCCGGGACACGGTATCCTTGATGCCGTCTCCACTTAAACCGGGCGGGCCCGGGGCCCGTTGACGTGTGGGTCCCACGCCAACTCTCTCTCTGCTCCCGCCTCCTCCTTCTTCCTCCCGACAGGTAGAGGCAGGGGATAGACGGCGCACGCGCCGGCAGGGATTCCGGCCGCTCCGCTGAGCCCGGGGCCAGGCCGGTGGTCCGGGCGGATGCCCCGTTCCACGCTGCGCCCAGAGGTCGTCGCGCTGGATGCGGGGAGTGCCAGAGTCGGGCGGAGCGTCGGCCATGGCGGAGACCGGAGACGGCGAGGATGGGCACGACAGGACGGCGAGATATGGGAGGAAATGGAGCCCGGGGTGGGTCGGCGGTGGTTGTGAGAGGGTTTTGGAGTACCTAGGGGGAAGAGAGAGGGGTCGACGCGCTCGAATTCGAGCGGTGGTCGGCGGGAAAGCTCCGGCCAGGGGGGACGCATGGAGGGCGCAGGAGAGGAAGTGAGTTAGTCAGGGGGGTCTAGGGGAGGCGCGTGGTGTGGTAGGTGACGCTGGAGAGGCCGGGGGGTCGCCTTGTATGGCGGGGCCGTGGCGCACCGTGAGCGAAGCTCACTGGTGCCCGCGGGAATTGCCGTGGCAGACAAGGAAGGGGGGATAGAGCCCTCTGTGGTGCTCGTGGGCGTAGCCCAGGGTTCTGGGGAGGTAGAGGAGGAGCAGAGCGAGCTCGAGAAATGGTGCTGTCCAGAGAGGGAAAAAGAGCTTTTCACCCCCATAATCATGGCTCCTCGGGCAGGGAAAGATGCAGGGGTTAGGGGGGGACCAGATGATGCTGTGGGAGATTAGTGGAAATGGCCAAAACATGCACTTTAAATTTCTGCCAGAAGGTGTTTGATGGTGGTTTGGGCAAGTAAATGGATTCCAAATGATATGAAGATTAACAGGATCAAGTATAATATAGAAATGACGTTGATCACCAAGTTGGGGCTCATTTGAAGAAAGTTGACAATGCAACTTTGGTAAACCCTAGAAATCAACAGAAAAGGACTTCCCAAGATTTATTCATGCAAACCTATTCTCCTTGATGCATCACTTGGTGTAGTGTCATAATTTGAGGTTCTTAACATGTCCACAAAAGTTTAGATAAAAAGGAGAAAGTTTACAATGTAGAGTTGTTCAAATTTGGTTCTGGACAAGAAGGGTTTTGGGGCTCTTTGATCAAGTTAACTTGTTCTCCAACTTGTGCCATTTGGTCTAGATGAATTATTAGACCATTTGAGTTCACCAGGTTTGAGAACATTTGGAAATGTTTGGCAATGTAAAGTTGCTCAAACTTCAAAATGGACAGAAATGGTTTTGAGGGAATTTGATGATGTTATATTGTTCTCCAAGTCATGAGACTTGGCAATATCATCTAATATGTCATATGTGACATGCTAGAATTTCTTGGAATTTTTGGAGAATATTTCCTTTGTATGTATTTCAAAAGCTTGAAATATCCAGAAAGGGTTTTTGAGGTATTTGACCAATATTTTTAACATGACCATGTGTTAAAACTCTTATATATGGACAATATATGTCCTATGAGTTTCCATAAATTTTCTCAAATATTTTTGAAGCAGTAAAATAATTTTTCCCTATTAAAGACCATTTCTGGCCTTAAGAAAAAGCTTTTAATAAAATAGGAAAATAACTTTTAAAATTATATTTTTGTGGTTTTTGGGTATCCTATATCTAATAGGAGTCAAATATATTTTTGGAAAGATTTTTACTTCCCTTAATTAAGTACTTGCAGTGCAAACCTCAATTCAGGGGTTTTGGAAAACTAATTTTTGAAAATACTCTTTGGCCAAATTATTTTTGTAATAAAATACTATATTGCTCTAGACACATGGCATGATCATTGGGAAAAGGTTTTGGATCAAGGAGATGAAGTATAGGAGTTGGGGGATTTATTTGATTTTTAGAGCACTTGCAAACAACACACTAAATCCAATCAAGGCAAGGTCCAAAACACTCAAAAGTTTTTATCAAACCACATTTTATCATGATTTATTAGCCTAAGTGTTGTGGCATGAAAATCAGGATGTGACACCGAGCTGTTCGATCCATTGCGCGCCATGATGCAGAGCCACCAACGTCGACGCCACCAACGTCGCTGAGGCCCGGACCCATCTCGAGGAAAGGTGCCAGCAGATGCTGTACCTGTCCAAGACGCTCGCCGCCACTCAGCGTCGCCTGGACGCCACTCAGCCGGAGCGCAATACCGCCTACGCATTCACGCCAGCCGCGGCCGAGCCAAGCCTGGTCGCTGATGTGCGTGCCCAGGGAGGAGCGATCGGTCGGGCTCTTGGCGCCATACCAACCGTCTACGAGACCCCAGCAAAGAACATGCGCACTGCCCAGGCAGCCGCAGTCGGCCTGGACCAGCTCACGGGTGAGGAGCTGAAGGAGCGCATCGGGCATATGCGCGAACTCCTCAACGCCGCCAACACCTAGCAGGACCGCCTCAACCAGCTCACCAAGCCGGCGAGATCCAGCTCCGCCCGCCTTGGTGGACCCGGCGAACTTCTACATACAGCTTCCTCACCACCCGGTGAGGCGCACTCTGGTCGAGCCCGGACTCGCCGTGATCCGGCCTCCACAGCCGCCGGTGGATTGGGTGACAAGCCCGTCCAAGAGATCCAGCGCGGACCCTGCCAGCATGGCCGGCGTCCGGCTCCAACCGACCCGGCCCCCTGTGGCCTGGCCACAAGTCGACTCGGCCCACGTGCCATTGACGACGCCGACGCTCACCACCGCCTCGATCAGCTCGCTCGCTCCCTGGAGGTGGAGGAGAGCGGTGCTATCAGGCCAACGTGCTTCGCCCCATGCATCCGGGAGGAGCCCTTCCCCAAAGGGTTCATACTCCCCCGCGACACCCCCAAGTACAACGGGACCGTGAAGCCAGAAGACAGGCTCACCGACTACACCACGGCCATTGGCATCACCGGTGCCAATCGTCATCTCGCCGTGCGGTACGCACCGCTCATGCTCCAAGCGTCGGCCCGCACGTGGTTGAACAGCCTGCCGATGGGCAGCATCAACACGTGGGTCGATTTCGAGGAAGCCTTCATCCGCAACTTCACGGGGACCTACAAGCGACCCGGCCGCCCTAGCCAGCTTGCCATGTGCGTGCAAGGGCCTACGGAGACAGATCGTGAGTACCTCTTGCCCTGGACCGAGCTCCGGAACAGCTGCGAGGGCGTCCATGAAGTCCAGGCAATCCAGTACTTCGTCAGCGGGTGCCGAGACGGTACCCTCCTCAAGCACAAGCTCTTATGCTTCGAGCCAGCCAACATGGCCACGCTCATGGTGACGACGCAAAAATACGCCAACGCCAACTCCGCCATGAAGATCCAGGTGGCGCTGGATGAAGCCGACAAGGCGAAGCCGGTTCCCCCTCTGAAGCCGGCCGGCGAAAGCAGTCGCCAGCATCATCACCAGATTAACAAGCCCAAGGCCGACCAGCCAGCGCAGCGTCACGACAATGACTCGTCGTGGCCACTGAGCCCGCGGTGGACCCGGTGGCGAATCACCGAGAGACCGGCAAGACGGCATGGAAACCCGCCATGACTTTCGAAGAGATGCTCGACGCCTCCTGCAAGCACCACAACGGCGCCAGACCCTCCACGCACATGCTTCGTTAGTGCGCCATCACCAAGCGCATCATGAGGGGCGACGTCCCACCTCCTACGGCTCCGGCTCCAGGCGCAGTGCAGCCGCCTCAACCTTCACCGCCGCCTCTAGCTGGCGGCGTGATGCGCGACGATGCCCACCCGGACCAGAATGCAGCCTATGTCATCTTCATCAGCCTCGAAGACGACAAGCGCAGCGAGAGCCTCCTTCGGCAGGAGGTGAACACCGTCGTCCCGGCCAAGCCGGAGTTCATGCACTGGTCGGATCGCCCGATCACCTGCACCCGGGAGGATCACCCGGCGGTCATGCCGAGTCCGGGTGGTTACGCCCTCGTCCTCAACCCCACCATCGTCACGCGGCGCACATGAAAGTTCTCCCGAGTCCTCATCGACGGTGGCAGCAGCATCGACATCCTCTACCGCGACACGATGACCAAGCTCGGCCTCAAGGCCGAGGACCTGGAGCCGACCCGGACGATCTTCCACGACATCGTGCCCGGCCTCTCCTGCTCTCCCATTGGCCGGATTCGGCTCGATGTCCTGTTCGGTGAGAGCAGCCACTTCCGACGTGAACCAATATGGTTCGAGGTGGTGGACCTGTCCAGCGCGTACCATGCATTGCTGGGCCGGCCTGCGCTCGCCAAGTTCATGGTGGTTTCCCATTACGCGTATCTGAAGATGAAGATGCCGGGTCCCAAGGGCGTCATCACCATCACCGGCGATTACCGCAAGTCCCTGGAGTGGGCCTGAGACGGCCCCAAGTTGGCCGAGTCGCTGGCCAGCACCGAGGAGTGGCGCCAGCTCGACCGGATCATTGCCCTGGCAGGCGAGGCCTCCGCTGCGTCGATCCTGACCCAGGACCCAGTCGACGAGGCTGCATTCAAACCCTCCAAGGAGACCAAGAAAGTGAAGTTGAACCCGGAAGACTGTAACAACCCAAAATTTTGACCTTGATTTATTGATTTAAATCTTTGCGTGGAAATTAAATTTTTATTTTCTGGCTTTATCTTTTAATTCCAGATCACTCTGTCCCTTTGAATTTTTGAGTTTTTCCCTTCTAGGTGGAAACTTTTCAAAAATGTTGTTGGACTTGTATACTCTCTCAAGAAACATTTCTTTTATCAGTGGATTTATTTCTATAATTATTTTTCCTAAACTTTATTTATTTAAAAATGATTTTTCATAAGTTTTGGAGCCTCTATTGCACTGCAACCCTTTCAAATTCCTCTTTGAATTCCCCACCAAAATTTGGGGATGTCATATGATGTTTCCAGACCACTTTTGTGCAAAAACCTCTTTTAGTCATTTGGAAATTTTGAGCTTTACCCCAAGATTTCAAATCTGGTCCAGATTGTGAATTGCACTACAACCTATTTAAATATTTCTTTAAAACTTCCACCAAAATTGAGAAAATCACCCTCATCTTCATTCTCATGTTAGTAGTAGTGTATAGTTCAACTTTATGCAAAAACCCATTGCTGTTCTTTGGAAAATTTGAGCAAATCACCCTCATCTTCATTCTGGTCCAGCTTGGTGATTTGTACAGCAACCATAGTTTTTCTTGCTCATGTTGCCTTGGGTTTTGTCCTGCTTGTAGTACACTCTACCAAACCCTTAAGTCCAGAAGATTGGACCCATTGGAATATTTTTAGTCCATGCAATAATAGCCTTTAGTTTCTTCCCAGATTTAGTTTTCTCAAAAGCTTGCACTAACAAGTTTCTGGTTTTGCCCAACTAACCTTGCCACCCTCTTTATCATCCAAAGAGACTATGATCTGGAGTTTCTGGCCACCCCAAGAGTTGCCTAGATGCCCTTGGCATTCTGTCAAGCACCTTGTGTGCATGTTCAGTTTTGACATAGTTTTTAGTTTGCACATTGGACCTACTTGCTTTGCCTAACTAGCATGTCTCATGGCTCTACCTTAGTCTATAGCCCCACCCTGCTAAACCTCATGTGAATTGGAGCCCCCTGGCATGCCATGGCATTTTCCCGAACACGTAGCATGCGTGCTCTGGGCACGCCTAGAGTGCACGTTTTGCACGCGCTCGCAGCCGAGCCACCGCATCACGCCCCCGGCCTTTGCTCGCCCGCAGGGCCGCGCCCCGGCCTCGCCCACTCACCAGAACCCTCCAGGCCGCCCCTGGAGCCCCACAATGCCGCCTTCAGGTCGGCCATGGCAGCTAGCGCGCCGGCCACAGCAGGCTCCTACCATGGACGGCGCCGCCCGAGCCACCGTCACTCGCCAGCTCACCCCTAGAGCAGTGCCAGCTCGTCAGCTAGCCTGTGCCGCCATCCCCAGCCTCGACACGTCACGCTGCAAGCAACAGAACGGCGGTTCGCCGTTCCTATCCACTGCCGCCGTCGATCCTATCCATGGCCACCGTGGGAACCGACCTCTCCGGGCTATAAATAGCCCCTCCGATCACGCTTAGGCTCGTCAGCAACCTTGTTCGAATAGTAGGGAGCCCCCCTTCCTCCCCAGTTGGTCAGAGGCCATCCTCTTTCCCAACTCGGGCAGGATCGGCCGCCGCCACGCTCTGGCAAAATCCAGCCAAGGCCGAGGCCCCTAACCTCTCCCGTTCTCCCATCCTCTTCCCCTCGACATTGCGGAGCCACCCCACCTCTCAAGCACGATTGGGAACCACCGAAGCTCTAGTCCCCAATTCTCCCGAAGCCGCCATCCGCCACGGAGCTCGCCGCCGGCGACCTCCTCCACCCCCGCCAACCTAGCGACCACCGGGATGGCCGCTCTGGACCAGCGGATCCATCCCTGCCCTCGGAGTCCCGTGGGGAGCCGCCGATCGTCGACGGCGATCACCGGAGCCCCGCCTCCGCTCGGACAGAGGAGAAAGGAGGCACGGCGACTGGTCAAACCTGACCAGTGGGCCCAAGGGACCCACTGTCAGTGTCCCCGAGTCGATCAATGCTGGCATAAGTGAAAGCGTAAAACCTAGAGTACGTTTCCTCCCCGAACCGTTTTCTTTTCTGTTTTTTATTAATTATTAAAAACAGATTTTGACTAAACTTTGACTGACTATAACTTTTTAAATATAAGTCCAAATGATTTGATTCTTTTTCTGTTGTTTCTCAAATTTTGTCTAGTTTATTTTCATATTTAATTGAAAATTTTACAAACAACTATTATGTACTATTTTGAAACTATGCTTTGATTTGAATTTTCTTAAAATAGGATTTTGAAGAAGGAAGCAACTTTCAAAAAAATGCACCCCACTTGCATACTCTTGAAGGCAAGCATTCTGGACCCTGGCATAATATTGCTGTGTGTTGTTTGATACAGTTACAACATGAAGTATTCATTATTTTATGTGATGATATGATCATACTCATGAGTGCATAATGAATGTTCCTTGCTGTTGGAATTTGGTATGCTTGTGATAGTAATCACCCTCGTATGCCTTTCATGCCTATCAGAAGGAATCCGGGAAAGCCTCTGTCTTGGGTAGACACGAACTTGTCTCCAGTCTTCGTCGAGACGGTTGTGTCCGGTATGGCATAGTGAGGTTTGATGGGTGGTGATTCTGTCTGTTGGTTGAAACATATTTGTTGTGCTAATCATGCAGGGAATACTTAAACCTCCTGAGTCGGTCGTAGATCGAGTCTTGTTCTAGTAACCCCCATACTTGTTTCGTACTACCACTTGTCCCTGCCATAGGTAGGCTACGGTTCAGTAAGTTGTCAACCCCTTCCTAGCACACACCGTACAGAGAGGCCATGGTGGAAGATACCGACTTCATATGGTAAGCATGCCACCTGGTCCGGGGGCATGGGTGTTTCCGGTTGTAGCCGAGGGGGTAGCTCCCCTAGTTTGCGCGCGTTATAAGTTTTGTGATCCCATGCTAGTCGAGGTTGTGGCCTCCCTACTTATAGTTTTGCTTAACGAGTGTCATGGGTGATTCCAGACACCGGTAAGTCAGGCTGGTGTCTGCTGTCAGGTGTGTTTTCAACTAAAAGACCGTAGACGGAATTAGTCCCGATGGACTAACGGAAATCCGTTACTCGTGGTTAAAGAGTACACCCTCTGCAGAGATTATATCTATTCGAATATCCGTGTCCATGGTTAAGGACTATAGTCTGGGACGGGTCAAGTGTCGGTCTTAATTAGTGTCGGTCTTCGGAGGAAAAATTGCTAAACCCGAACATGGATCATGACTTGTGACTCTTTATGATTATGATTACTATTATTATGGACTAACCATTTACATTATTTGAATTATTGAGTAACCCTGGGACGGTTCGACCCCCTGGATATTCACTGTGATTATTCTCTTATAAGCCCTTTATGTGGTGTCGCTCAGACGCCTGACTGTGGCATGCCTGTCATTTAAATTACTTATATGCCCTTTATGTGGTGTCGCTCAGACGCCCGACTGTGGCACGCCTGTCATTTAAATTACGTATAAGCCCTTTATGTGGTGTCGCTCAGATGCCCGACTGTGGCATGCTTGTTATTTAAACTACTTATAAGCCCATTATGTGGTGTCGCTCAGACGCCCGACTATGGCATGCTTGTTATTTAAACTACTTATAAGCCCTTTATGTGGTGTAGCTCAGACGCCTGAGGCATGCTTTAAATTATTATCCTTTCGAGGCGTCGCTTCAGACACCCGATTGGTGCATTCTATTTCTACTCCAGTATTGCCTATTCATGTTGTATATGAATAACTTGCATACATGCATCATGGATTGTATTTTGTGACTGACATTATGATCATAGAATATTTCAGAGCATGATTATCATTTGTTATATTATACTTGTGTTCATAATGTTTGCGAGTACATTCAAAAGTACTCACTGGCTTGTCCCTGGCTATTGTCTTGGCCAGATTTCTTGCATGGACAGGAGCGTTGCGATGACAGCCCTGGAACCTACGCAATGGTGATAATAGTCTCGCAAAGATAGGAGTTATCCAGGTCAGCTGTTCCTGTGGGAAATGGAGTCCCATAGACGCTGATGAACCACAAACCGCTTCCGCCATCAACCACTAGAAATCTTGTGTTGTAGTCATAGGCTAGAATGGTCTTATACTACATATTATGTATTTTGCTTGGAGTTTCTCTATCAAGTTGGTGTCTCGCCTGCTAACAATAATCCTGGGGCTGGTGAGCACAAGGGCCATTTTCTGGGAAATTAATATCCCGAAAATCCGGTCGTTACAACATTGGTATCAGAGCCAGGCTAACCATTGGCTAATCCTATCTTAGCCAGGTCAATAAACCTAGACTAATCATTCCACCAGACCTTAACCTTACCACGGCCAAGCTTCTCGTGTAAGATAGCCACATAGTGACCCCGACACCTTTTGGCAGTCGGTGCCCAACCTATCAGCCTAGCCTGTCGATCACGCGCCAGTGACCGACACCTAAATTGTCTCATTCGCAAGCGTGCAAAGGAAGACTCTGTCCCCTTTTTCTATAAAAAGGGCACGCTAACCACAACACAGCACAACACAACCTCTTCCCCAAACCGAGCTATGATTCCTGGCCCTATTGTGCACAATGAGACCACAGCATCCAACCTTGGAGGTTTTGTGACCGTGCTAGCAAACCTCACCCGCTGTGCCTTTGCATTAGAAGAACCCCCAGAATATGTTGTGTACCAAGGACCCATGAGCGGTGAGAGCTGCCAATTCTGCCACCGTGCACGTCTATGGTAGGCGCCTATCGCCAGAACGCCCCTACAGGTTCACCGGAAGGACAACTTCCTTTGAGCCACAAGCCATCCAACTAGCTGCTCGAGAGGCTATAGTTCAACTCCGCAACTTGTCGCCCAGAGTTAATTGTCGCTCGTTCTACTACTACCCTAGCCTTGACGGGTATGGTAGGCCACCCCAGGTTGCCAACGGAGATCACGAGACGGATCCTGCATTGTTGCATCCGGTGCGCTATGTAAGTGCACTAGAGGAACTGTTTGATCAAACCACCCTTGATATGATCGCAGCTCGTGGACAATTGGTTCGCCGAGCCTCGGCGAGAGGAGAAGATGAGCCCGACGCCGACAACCCAGTCGTGCTATTCGGACAACCGATCGAGTCTTTGAGGCCTGCCCCAGCCATCGACCAAAACACTTTGGTGTCCCCAGAAGTGCTTCGTCGCCTTTTGGGAACACGCTCCAACGGGATTGTGGCCAACAACCCCCGCGATGGTCATCATCGCTACCCCGACCCTGCAGCCCCTCAACTCCATCCAGCTAACCCCGATGGTGAAACCCGTGGAGAAGCCTCGACGTCCAGAAGGCACGCCCGCTTAGATATAAACGAGGTAGACTAAGTCACTCGAGTAGTACCGAGTCTCAGTATGTCCACACCCTATAATAGTGTGACCCTATATCGCCATAAATAAACGCATCCTGCTTATGTTCCTCTGTTTTGAATAGTAGCCTTGCATAAATATGTTAGCGTGCGGTTGCATTTTTCTTCCGGGCACAGCTACCAAAGCTACCCCGGCGACACCCAAAGTAATACATCACTTTCGTGAGATATGTGTATATGTAGCATTGACCTCGACCCCATAGAGCCGATTCGACAAACTAGTAGCCCCACACCGTAATCGTTAACCCAGCCCCAATGCTATATAAAAGGCCACCTTGTGACCTTGCCAACTATCCCTCACCTTGTGCACAACTCTCACAGCCATTTCCTTGCCATGTCGAGCCCCGGTATTTATCTGAGAACTCCAGATGCAACCATAGGTAGCTTTGTTAAAATATTGTGGGACTTTACCTGTAGTACTATGAGTGCTATCCATCAACCCCAGTACGAGTTGCTCAAAGCAAGGATCACCCCATCCACCTCGAAATATTGGGCAGTGGTGCACATCCCGCCCACAATCCCAAACCAAGACCCAACGGAAGTCTCCTTTGTGGGGAAATCTATGCCGACTCCGCATATGGCCATAGAAGCTGTTGCGTACGAAGCACTTGCCCGCCTTCGATTCGCAGTACCCTATGCCAGCGAATGAGGGTATTATTATTTCCCGAGTCGTGCAGCACCCGGAGAAGTAATCTCTTTTCCCGGTGGACGAATTGAGAGAGACCCAGTACTGGCCAACCTTGCCCAGTATGTCATCGCTCAAGAGCGTTTGACCCAGCGAGTAATGGGTTATCTCCAGAGCCTCACTGATATAAATCCTCAAGTCGCCATTGGCAGACCACTGAGGCCCGACCAGGAGAGGCGCATCCATCGACTAGTCAATCCGCTTCCCCCGATAGAAGAGGAGTGTGCCCCAGTACCAGAGATGTTTTCTCAGGACCCTGTCCATTTGTCGTTTTCATTGTAGGCGTCACTGCTGTAATTATTGTCCCAACAATTATGTATGTGTTGCAGCTTATGCTTGTACCCTAGGTTTGTGCTATGAGTAAACTATTTGGCTCCAGCTTATGAGAGTATTATTTTCAAAGCAGCCCTTAGCAAATCTCGAGGACGAGATTTTTCTTAAGGGGGTAGTGTTGTAACACCCCAAAATTTTGACCTTGATTTATTGATTTAAAACTTTGCCTGGAAATTAAATTTTTATTTTCTGGCTTTATCTTTTAATTTCATATCACTTTGTCCCTCTGAATTTTTGAGTTTTTCCCTTCTAGGTGGAAACTTTTCAAAAATGTTTTTGGACTTGTATACTCTCTCAAGAAACATTTCTTTTATCAGTGGATTTATTTCTATAATTATTTTTCCTGAACTTTATTTCCTTAAAAATGAGTTTTCATAAGTTTTGGAGCCTCTAGTGCACTGCAACCCTTTCAAATTCCTCTTTGAAATCCCCACCAAAATTTGGGGATCTCATGTGATGTTTCCACACCACTTTTGTGCAAAAACCTCTTTTAGTCATTTGGAAAATTTGAGCTTTACCCCAAGATTTCAAATCTGGTCCAGATTGTGAATTACATTACAACCTATTTAAATATTTCTTTAAAACATCCACCAAAATTAGGGGAAGTTAGTAGTAGTGTATAGTTCAACTTTATGCAAAAACCCATTGCTGTTCTTTGGAAAATTTGAGCAAATCACCCTCATCTTCATTCTGGTCCAGCTTGGTGATTTGTACTGAAACCATAGTTTTTCTTGCTCATGTTGCCTTGGGTTTTGTCCTGCTTGTAGTACACTCTACCTAACCCTTAAGTCCAGGAGATTGGACCCATTGGAATATTTTTAGTCCATGCAGTAATAGCCTTTAGTTTCTGCCCAGATTTGGTTTTCTCAAAAACTTGCACTAACAAGTTTCTGGTTTTGCCCAACTAACCTTGCCACCCTCTTTATCATCAAAAGAGACTATGATCTGGAGTTTTTGGCCACCCCAAGAGTTGCCTAGATGCCCTTGGCATTCTGTCAAGCACCTTGTGTGCATGGTCAGTTTTGACATCGTTTTTAGATGGCACATTGGACCTGCTTGCTTTGCCTAACCAGCATGTCTCATGGCTCTACCTTAGGCTGTGTTTGGTTGTGCGGCTTTTCCCAACTTCTGCTTTTGGGAAGTTAAAAGCGAACCAAAGGGGTAAATTCTCACAGCTGTTTGTAAGAATCTGTAGCTTTGTCGTAGTGTAATTTTCGCAGCCGGGCTACCCCAACTTCCACAGATTCTAAACCGACCACTATTAGCTGTCCCCATTGGAATTAATGTTATTTACCCACCATGCCACTCCCAAGTCATACCAGTTCAGCTCTTTCTCTCAATCCATACGGAGGAAATGCACGCATGAGCTTCTCCCCTCTGCTCGCTCACGCATGAGGGCAAGGAGTCGCCGCAGTAGCTAGGGTTAGCAGCCGCCGCCGCCCGCCACCGGCGGCTGCTCGGGCGACCGACGCCGCTCGATCCGGCGAACCGCCGCTGCCACGGGCTCACCCCGCAGGAACTCTCCTCCCTCTTCCTCACTGCTGCCTACTCCTCCATTCCTCTCGTCCTCCTCTGTCCTGATGCACAGGTCCGACCGGCCGGCGGCGCCGGCATACCCGGCTCCGTCCTCCTCCTCCCCCTCCCAACTCCCTGCGCCCTCCTCCTCCTCCCCGAACTCCCTCGTAGGGGTCGCCCGTCCAGCACCAGTCTACCGCCTCATCCTGGTGTTTAATTAGTTATTTCATTGTTTTTTTGCTTAATTTGTTTGTAATTTTCTAACTTGATATGCCTAATTATGTAGAAAATGTGTATGCCTGTATGAATGTCATGTAAAAAAATAGCAAACATCAAAATAGTCTTTTAATTGTGTATGTGTTACCTATGAGTCACCTAAATTGTCATAATTTTCCTTTACAAAATGATGATTCTGTTAGTACGTACCACTGCTTTGTGGTCAATTAACATATAAACATATTCACTCATGCTCTGGGGCATTATAGACATTTCACAGTTAAATCTACAGTTTCACAGTTGTTTTAACCAAACACCCTCCAGCTTCAACAGCAGCATTTTCACAGCAGCTTTTCTACAGCAGCTTTTCCACAGTAGCTTTTGAAGAATCTGCAGCTCAACCAAACAGAGCCTTAGTCTATAGCCCCACCCTGCTAAACCTCATGTGAATTGGAGCCCCCTGGCATGCCTTGGCATTTTGCCGAACACGTAGCATGCATGCTCTGGGCGCGCCCAGAGCGCACGTTTTGCACGCACGCGCAGCCGAGCCGCCGCATCGCGCCCCTAGCCTTTGCTCGCCCGCAGGGCCGCACCCCGGCCTCGCCCGCTCACCAGAACTCTCCAGGCCGCCCCTGGAGCCCCACAGCGCCACCGTCAGGTCGGCCATGGCAGCTAGTGGCCGGCCACAGCAGGCTTCTACCATGGACGGCGCCGCCCGAGCCACCCTCGCTCGCCAGTTCGCCCCTAGAGCAGCGGCCGCTCGTCAGCTAGCCTCTGCCGCCATCCCCAGCCTCGACACATCACGGTGCAAGCTACAGAACGACGGTTCGCCGTTCCTATCCACTGTCGCCGTCGCACCTATCCACGGCTCCCACGGGAGCCGACCTCTCCGGGCTATAAATAGCCCCTCCGATCACGCTTAGGCTCGTCAGCAACCTTGTTCGAGTAGTAGGGAGTCCCCCTTCCTCCCCACTTGGTCAGAGGCCATCCTCTTCCCCAACTCCGGCAGGATCGGCCGCCGCCACGCTCTAGCAAAATCCGGCCAAGGCCGAGGCCCCTAACCCCTCCCGTGCTCCCATCCTCTTCCCCTCGACATTGCAGAGCTACCCCACCTCTCAAACACGATCAGGAACCACCGAAGCTCTGGTCCCCAATTCTCCCGAAGCCGCCGTCCGCCGCGGAGCTCGCCGCCGGCGACCCCCTCCACCCCCACCAACCTAGCAACCACCGGGAGGACCGCCCTGACCAGTGGATCCATCCCTGCCCTCGGAGTCCCGTGGGGAGCCGCCGTTTTGTCAACGGCGATCGTCGGAGCCCTGCCTCCGCTCTGACAGAGGAGAAAGGAGGCGCGGCGACTGGTCAAACCTGACCAGTGGGCCCAAGGGACCCATTGTCAGTGACCCCGAGTCGATCCATGCTGGCATAAGTGAAAGCGTAAAACCCAGAGTATGTTTCCTTCCCGAACCGTTTTCTTTTCTGTTTTTTTCTTAATTATTAAAAACTAATTTTTGACTAAATTTTGACTGACTATAACTTTTTTAATATAAGTCCAAATGATTTGATTCTTTTTCTGTTGTTTCTCAAATTTGGTCTAGTTTATTTTCATATTTAATTGAAAATTTGCCAAAAAAACTTTTTTGTACTGTTCTCAAACTATGTGTTGATTTGAATTTTCTTCATATAGGATTTTGAAGAAGGAAGCAACTTTCAAAGAAATGCACCCCACTTGCATACTCTTGAAGGCAAGCATTCTGGACCCTGGCATAATATTGTTGTGTGTTGTTTGATACAGTTACAACACGAAGTATTCATTATTTTGTGTGATGATATGATCATACTCATGAGTGCATAATGAATGTTCCTTGCTGTTGGAATTTGGTATGCTTGTGATAGTAATCACCCTCGTATGCCTTTCATGCCTATCGGAAGGAATCCGGGAAAGCCTCTGTCTTGGGTAGACACGAGCTTGTCTCCAGTCTTCGTCGAGACGGTTGTATCCGGTATGGCATAGTGAGGTATGATGAGTGGTGATTATGTCTATTGGTTGAAACATATTTGTTGTGCTAATCATGCAGGGAATACTTAAACCTCCTGAGTCAGCCGTAGATAGAGTCTTGTTCTAGTAACCCCCATACTTGTTTCGTACTACCACTTGTCTCTGCCATAGGTAGGGTACGGTTCAGTAAGTTGTCAACCCCTTCCTAGCACACACCGTACAGAGAGGCCATGGTGGAAGATACCAGCTGCATCCGGTAGGCATGCCACCTGGTCCGGGGGCATGGGTGTTTCCGGTTGTAGCCGATGGGGTAGCTCCCCTAGTTTGCGCGCGTTATAAATTTTGTGATCCCATGCTATTCGAGCTTGTAGCCTCCCCACTTAGAGTTTTGCTTAACGAGTGTCGTGGGTGATTCCAGACACCGGTAAGTCAGGCTGGTGTGTGCGGTCAGATGTGTTTTCAATTAAAACACCGTAGACGAAATTAGTCCCGATGGACTAATGGAAATCCATTACTCGTGGGTAAAGAGTACTCCCTCTGCAGAGATTATATCTATTCGAATTGCTGTGTCCATGTTTAAGGACTATAGTCTGGGATCGGTCAAGTGTCAGTATTAGTGTCGGTCTTCGGAGGAAAAATTGCTAAACCCGAACACGGATCATGACTTGTGACTCTTGATGATTATGATTACTATTATTATGGAATAACCATTTACATTATTTGAATTATTGAGTATCCCTGGGACGGTTCTACCCCCTGGATATTCACTGTGATTATTCTCTTATAAGCCCTTTATGTGGTGTCGCTCAGATGCCCGACTTTGGCACGCCTGTCATTTAAATTACTTATATGCCCTTTATGCGGTGTCGCTCAGACGCCCGACTGTGGCACGCCTGTCATTTAAATTATGTATAAGCCCTTTATGTGGTGTCGCTCAGATGCCCGACTGTGGCATGCTTGTTATTTAAACTACTTATAAGCCCTTTATGTGGTGTCGCTCAGACGCCCGATTGTGGCATGCTTGTGATTTAAACTACTTATAAGCCCTTTATGTGGTGTCGCTCAGACGCCCGACTGTGGCATGCCTGTTATTTAAACTACTTATAAGCCCTTTATGAGGTGTCGCTCAGACGCCCGACTGAGGCATGCTTTAAATTATTATCCTTTCGAGGCGTCGCTTCAGACACCCAATCGGTGCATTCTATTTCTACTCTAGTATTGCCTATTCATGTTGTATATTAATAACTTGCTTACGTGCATAATGGATTGTATATTGTGACTGACGTTGTGATCATGGAATATTTTAGAGCATGATTATCATTTTTTATATTATACCTGTGTTCATAATGTTTGTGAGTACATTCAAAATTACCCACTGGCTTGTCCCTGGCTATTGTCTTGGCCAGATTTCTTGCATGGAGAGGAGCGTTGCGACGACATCCCCGGAACCTACGCAATGGTGATAACAGTCTCGCGAAGATAGGAGTTATCCAGGTCAGCTGTTCCTGTGGGAAAGGGAGTCCCATAGACGCTGATGAATCACAAACCGCTTCCGCCATCAACCACCGGAAAAATGCGTCTTCAGTGTCCCGACCGGAAAACTACTCGGCTTCCTCGTCTCAGAACGCGGCATTGAGGCGAATCTGGAGAAGATCAAGGCCATTGAGTGCATGCGCAAGCTAGCTCGGCTGCGCGATGTCCAGAAATTCACCGGATGCTTGGCCTCAGACAGCTGGTTTCTAAGCCAGCTGGGCGAGAGGGCGCTACCCCTGTAACAGCTAATGAAGAAGACGAGGCCGTTCGAATGGAACGACAAGGCAGACGAGGCCTTACAGGGCCTCAATCGCATGCTCTCCACCGCACCAGTCCTAGCCGCACCGACCGACAAGGAGCCGCTATTGCTCTACATAGTCGCGATCTCGCGGGCGGTCAACATGGTGCTGGTGGT
The DNA here is from genome assembly GCA_963921465.1 of Triticum timopheevii. NCBI lineage: Eukaryota > Viridiplantae > Streptophyta > Magnoliopsida > Poales > Poaceae > Triticum > Triticum timopheevii. The sequence continues at coordinate 365,488,699 of OY997262.1, forward strand.
CCAGCGACTAGAGAAGGGCAAGATCCAAGCCGTCCAGTGCCCAGTCTACTACCTGAGTGAGGTGCTCTCCATCTCCAAGCAGAACTACCTGCACTACCAGAAGATGTGTTACAGCGTATACTTCACTGCCAAGAAGCTGAAGCAGTATTTCCAAGGGCACGTCGTCACCGTGGTCAGCACGGAGCCAATAGGAGAAATCATCGGGTGCCGGGATGCCTCTGGCCGGGTCGCCAAGTGGGCGATTCAGCTAGCCGGCCACACCATCCTCTACGAGCCCCGCACCATGATCAAGTCTCAAGCCCTGGCCGACTTTCTCGCCGATTGGACCGAGACCCAGTACTTGCCGCTGCTCCCCGACTCGATGCATTGGCGCATGCATTTCGACGGATCCAAGATGCGACTCGGCCTAGGGGCCGGCATCGAACCGTCGTCACCGAAGGGCGACCGGCTCCGCTACGCGCTCCAGATCCACTTCGATGCCTCCAACAACGTCGCCCAGTATGAAGCCCTTGTGCACGGACTCTGGCTTGCCATGGAACTCGACATCCAGCGCATCCTGTGCTACAGCGACTCGGACCTGGTGGTGCAACGGTGCTCTGGCGAATGGGACGCCCGCGACTCCAACATGGAAAGCTACCTCTTCCTCATCCAGAAGCTGTCCGGATCCTTCGAGGGCTGCGAGTTCCTCCACGTCCCGCGTGCGGAGAACGAAGCAGCCGACATGCTCGCCAAGATTGCCTCGTCCCGACATAGTGATTGTAACGCCCCGGATACAACTTTCCATATTCGTAACTCAAACTCTTGCCATTTCCGAAGATGCGATATGATATTTCCTTCGTGGTTGGCTTTTTGTATTTTGTTTTGCATTTTGTTCTTGGCGTGCAATTCATCTCATGTCATCATTCGCATTGCATCGGCATCGTTTTCATAAAACTTGCATTCGCTCGTAGTTTCCGCTTCTTCCTTGCCCCTGTTGACCCCTCTCAGATCAACCGGGCCGTTCTCTTCTCTCTCTTTTCTGAGCCCATCAAAACCCCTTGTCTCCATGGCCTTCTGTCAAACCCCTTGCATGCGTGTCCGAAAACTTCTCCCGGACCCTACCCGAGCTGTCATTACAATTGGGTCCGGATCATCCCCAAACATCTCTAAAATATCTTCGGTTTCTTCCTTGACTTCCCTAACCTATTTATTCTGGGCCATTCGATTTCGATCGGAGGGACCGAATTAACCCCTATCCTAATCCCCTTACTGTATAATAGACGCCTAACCCTAGATCCTAGGGGCTTGTCCCATCCATTCCCCTCCTTGCGCCGCCACTAGCTCCACCTGGTCTCCCCCTTCCTCGGGATCCCAGATCCATCCACCCAACCCGGCCGAACCAACCACCTCCTCATTTTGCATCCCCGACCAACCAGAGCAGCCAGCCCCGGTCCTCGTGCTCGAGGCCCCCCGAGACGCTCCTCGCCGGCAACCAGCAGGACCGTAGCGTCCCTCCTTCATGTCCTTCTCCTTTCCCCTGTCTCCCTCTTAGTCACACCATCTTTCTCCCTGTCTTTTTCCCTACAGGAGCTTCCCGCGCCATGGCTATAGCCCGAGCCCTCCTTCCTCGCTCGATCTAGACCAGGAGGGTCCCGAGCATCTCCTCCGCCGCCTCCTCTCTGTTCTCCATCAAGCGCTCCGCCTTGCCTCGTCGCTGCACCGCATGCTCGAGGACGCCCGAGGCCGTGCCTCTTCTTCCTTCTGCTCGATCCCGAGTGGTTCGTGAGAACCAGCGTTTCCGCGCGACCTTGCGCGTCCACATCGCCGCCGACAACAGCTGCAGCATCGTCCCGCTCCTCTGCTTCGACAGCTAGGCGCCCGAGGCCAAGCGCTCCTCCCCTTGCGTAACACCTCGCCGCCGCCCGCAGCCAATCCCACCTCGCCACGTGTCCGCGCCACCACCCATCGCCGGCGTGGCCCGCCGGACCCAGGCGCGGCCGCCCAGGCCCGTGCGCACCGCCCTGCGCCCCGCGCGCCCCGCCGCCTCGCGCCTCCCGCCGGCGACCTCGCCTCGCCCCCGGCGAGCTCCGTGCCCGCCTCGCCTCCCGCTGCAGGTCCCCGCGGCCCAGATCCGTGCTGCCGCCCGGATCCCCCGCTTAGCGCCCTCTGCCGCCGCCGCCCCGAGGCTCCCCCAACTCCGGTCGCGGCCCCGCGCGCCACCGGCCATCTCGCCGCCGCTTGCCAGAGCTCCCCCGCCACTGGCTGTCTCCGTCGCCGCCCGGGCGCCTCATCCCGCGCCTCTCCCCCGCATCCCCGGCGTCTCCCCCGACCTCCTCCGCAGCCGCAGCTTGCCGAAGAAGCCCCCCCATCGCCGGAGTTGACCTCGGTTCGTGCACCACCGACGAACCCAAGATCTGTTTCGGAGGGGTATATTTCCACCAAGTCCTTTTCTCTGTAACATTATCATGCCATGTTCAACGCATCATGACTCTCTACATGCTGCTCCGTTTCGTGAGTGTAATATGTCAAATTGTTCGCCTCGACGAGTACTTCATTTCATTCCATTGCATCATTTTCATTTGAGCTCATCTTGATGCCAGAAATGCTGTTGGAAGAGTGCATGTTGATGTTGATCTGCTGGAACTGTTATAACATGCTCATTTATCATTTTTGCCATGTTTAATGTGTGCATCCTATGACCATGAGCTCTACATGTGTTTTGATCTATGCCATGCGATATTTCCAGAGGTGCAATCCACGTATTTTTGTGAGTTGTTTGCTGAGTGCATCAAGCTTGTTAAGTAGGGTACTTGCTGTTGCTGTTTTCCAGACAGATTCTGTTATATTTTGTTGCTATGTAAACCTGCTGCTACAAGTCATTCTATGCATAATCTGGAGATGTTAACTAATGATGTTTTGTCATACTTGTCTTAATCTATCCATTAATGCCCCTGCTTGCATTTATAGCCTGCTGTAGCTTGTTGTTATCTTGCTCCAAACTTGCTAAATAATGTTGCTATCAGCCTGTTAACATGAAGTTCAGTTTTGGCCATGTGCTTTTCTAGTGATCGATGCACCCTATGAACTTGTTCTTGCCATGCTTAGCTTCATAAACATGTCTTATTACTGTTGGTTGCCTTGCCATGCCAAGTATTGCTCCGTGGTGAGTGGTTCAAGCTCACCAACATGCCTACTTATTGTTGTTCCTGCCATGTTTGAATCTGCCATATAATTTGCCATGTTTACATGGGTGCCATCATATCTTCTGATCCTTTTTGGCTCATGGTCAGTAAGGGACTTTTGTTTTATGCAATTAGTAGATTCATGCCATGCCTTTGCCATGTTAAGTTCCTGTAACATGTTGTTTGATAGCTCTAAACATTGCAACCTGATGTTATTTCTGCTATGCCTGAAACTGTTATTATTTGCAATCTTACCATGTCATTTTGAGCATGTTCTAGTTGTTTCTGGAGATAGCTCAGTGTTCATGTTGTGTTGTGCTTTACCTGTACATCATGCCCATGCCTTTTGTTTTCACGTTGAGATGCTGTAGCATTTTGTTTTGATGCTTGCAATATGCCTAGTTGCTGTTTTGGACAGATTGTTGCTATAACTTGTATAGAGGGTATGTGTTGAACGCTTGCTCCGTTTCGAGTGTGCTCTATATGAAACTTGCTTGATTTTGCATGTAGCTTCATATTAACATGTTGCATCCTTGTTTGAGAGTGTTTGCTTGATGTTTGTACGCATTTTGCATCAATGCCATGTTTAACTTGTTTTGTTCATACCTTCTAGGCCGTAGCTCCGAACTAAATGAACTTTATATGTAACTTGACTAGAATTTTGTGTAGATCATCTTGGTGCATCTTAACTTGCTGTTTAACAACTTGAACATAAGGTTTATTCAGATCTGGACCAATTTCGAAATATGCATATGAGGACTTACCGGAATTGTTATATGTTGTTCCCCCCCTCATTTAAACTTGCTTTGGTGTGTTGCTCTTGTTTTCATCGTCTCTTGCCATGAGTAGCTTCATGTAGCTTTGTCATGCATCATGCTTGTTATGCATCATGTCTTGTCTATGGGTGGTGTGTTTACCGTGTTGTGTGCTTCTTCTCGATAGTTCCCGTTCCGTTGCGATCGTGAGGATTCGTTCGTCTATGTGTGGTTCGTCTTCCTGGCTTCATCTTCTTCATGGACTCGTTCTTCTTCCTAGTGGGATTTCAGGCAAGATGACCTTCACCTTGGATCTCACTACTATCATTGCTATGCTAGTTGCTTCATTCTATCGCTATGCTGCGTTACCTATCATTTGCTCTTCAAGCCTCCCAAATTGCCATGAACCTCTAACCTTTGACACCATTCCTAGCAAACCGTTGCTTGGCTATGTTACCGCTTTGCTCAGCCCCTCTTATAGCGTTGCTAGTTGCAGGTGAAGTTGAAGATTGCTCCATGGTGGACAGTGTTATGTTGGGATATCACAATATCTCTTATATTATTAATGCATCTATATAATTGGTAAAGGGTGGAAGGCTCGGCCTTATGCCTGGTGTTTTGTTCCACTCTTGTCGCCCTAGTTTCTGTCATACCGGTATTATGTTCCCGGATTTTGCGCTCCTTACGCGGTCGGGTGATTTATGGGACCCCCTCGATAGTTCGCTTTGAATAAAACTCCTCCAGCAAGGCCCAACCTTGGTTTTACCATTTGCTTCACCACCACCTACTTTTCCCTTGGGAGTCGCTCTCTCGAGGGTCATCTTTATTATAGCCCCCCCGGGGCCAATGCTTGTCTAAGTGTTGGTCCAAACTAGAGCACCGTGCGGGACCATCCCTTGGCAACTTGGGTTACGTCGGTACCTGTACGCTTAACTTATCCGGTGTTGCCCTGAGAACGAGATATGTGCAGCTCCTATCGGGATGTCGGCGCATCGGGCGGTCTTGCTGGTCTTGTTTTACCATTGTCGAAATGTCTTGTAAACCGGGATTCCGAGACTGATCGGGTCTTCCTGGGAGAAGTTATATCCTTTGTTGATCGCGAGAGCTTATCATGGGCTAAGTTGGGACACCCCTGCAGGGTATTATCTTTCGAAAGCCGTGCCCGCCGTTAAGTGGCAGATGGGAATTTCTTAATGTCCGGTTGTAGATAACTTGACACCAGATCCGAATTAAAATGCATCAACCGCGTGTGTAGCCATGATGGTCTCTTCTCGGTGGAGTCCGGGAAGTGAACACGGTCTTTGGGTTATGCTTGACGTAAGTAGGAGCTCAGGATCACTTCTTGATCATTACTAGTTGACGACCGTTCCGCTTGTTTCTCTTCTCGCTCTCATTTGCGTATGTTAGCCACCATATCATGCTTAGTCGCTGCTGCAACCTCACCACTTTACCCCTTCCTTTCCCTTTAAGCTTTGCTAGTCTTGATACCCATGGTAATGGGATTGCTGAGTCCTCGTGGCTCACAGATTACTACAACAACAGTTGCAGGTACAGGTTATGCGATGATCTTGACGCGAGAGCGATGCTTGCTTGTTTTGGAGTTCTTCTTCTGCTTCTTCTTCAATCAGGGGATAGGTTCCAGGTCGGCAGCCTGGGCTAGCAGGGTGTATGTCGTTTGAGTTTTATGTTTGTGTTTAATCTGTAGTCGGATGTTGCTCTTATGTAAGATGATGTTGTATTCGTGTGGCATTGTATGCCTCTTGTATGTATCCCCAACTATTTATGTAATGTTGATGTAATGATATCCGCCTTGCAAAAGCGTTTCAATATGCGGGTCTATCCTTGGTGGGAACTTCGAGTTCCTCTTGGATAGGGTCGCATATTGGGCGTGACAAGTTGGTATCAGAGCCTCGACCGACCCTAGGAGCCCCCCTTGATTGATCGTGTAGTTTGGCCGTTGTTGAGTCTAGAAGAAAACTGATTTCGGAGTCTAGTTATATCAGAAAGTAGGAATTCTTTTTACTCCTCAGCCCCCTACGTCGCTCTGGTGAGAAATCTTGACGTAGGTGTTTTGAACTACTCCTCTTCCCCTTCAAATTTTCTTTAGGATCACACGGTTAGTTTCGTGAGTTGTCCATCCTCTTTTATCCGGTGCATTTCTCGTCAAGTTGACTCGAGCCTCTTCTTCTTTGCCAAGTTCAACCCTCAGTTGTTTTATTTTCCCACCGGCCCACCCTTTTCCTTCTCAGAGTCGGAGTCCCTAATAGAGTATCCATCCTACTCGTGTGAAGTCTTTGCCTTCTTTCCTCAATGATTTCAACCGGTGTTTTCTCTTCAAGATATTCATCGGTTCCCCCTTCCAAGTTGCCTTTGTTTTACCGCCCTCCCACCCTCTTCTTCCCGGAGCCTGACTCTCTTTCGAGCATCAATTTCATTCGTGTGGAGCCTCTTTAGTCTCCCCTTAATTATCTCAACCGGTGAATTATGTTTTGTTTGACATTCTTCATCTCTTTTTCTTTCCCGGTGTACCCAATTCAAGTATTCGGTGTTGATCATATTCTTTTCCTCGGCTAAAATGTTTTCCCCTTGCTCATTCGCCTCTCGCCAGTTTACCTTTTTGGAGTGCTCAAGACATCTCAAGAGATTCGTCTGTGTTTGAATTAATTCGAGGGTGTCACCTCATTCAAATATTTAATTTGTTCCGGTGTATCATCTACCTGTTCAACAATCCTTTTCAACGGTGTTTTTCTCTTTAGTGGGCCCTAACCCACAGGTCTTTTCCCAGGATCTTACCCGACTCTTATAATTATTCCGGAGTTATTCTTAAATTATTTTTAAGTGTGACGTAAGAATGGATTCCATCAGTCACATGCCTTCTCCAAGATTGTTTTCAAATTATTTTCATTGTTGGCTCAACCTCTTTGTTTTTTTTCTTTCTCCCGGAGTATCTCAACAATTCATGGTGGTGTTTCTCGTCGTCATTCTCAGGTTTTGAAGACCGAAGAAGAGTTCCTCTTAAATCCTTACCCGTTCTTCCAAAGATGCGTAGTTCAAGCTTGATGCCATCCTGTCATAATTGTTTTCGATTGTGAGAATTCTTTTCACCCATCCGGAGCATTTCAGGAGTTGTTTCCATTTCTTTCCTTCGAAGGCCATCATGTCATAATTCTTCATTCTTAGCGAGTAGCTATCGTTCTCCAAATCTTACCGGTGAATTGTTCAAATATCCTCTAATCAGTTCATGTTCTCTTCATTCTCATGTATCTAAAATCCCTTCAAGTATCTTCATTTGTTTTCAAACTCTTTCCCGTGAATTGTGCCCTTGCTACTCTCTTTTCCAATTCTTATGGTGGTTCGTTCGAGATTTCACTTCCTTTGTTATCATATCAATTCATTCGTTGTTTCCAAATCCCACCGGTGGTTCCATCGATACCTTCTCAAGTTTGCTCTATATCTCTATCTGTAATCATTTTTCAATGAGAATAAGTAGTATGCCAAATCCGTTGCTTGTCATCAATTTAAATTGGTGAAGGATATGCATAACGTAATTCTTATCATTTTTTTCAAGTGATCTAGTTTCTTCTTTCCAGAGTTGTTCATCATGTCACATTTCTCGGTTCGAGATGCTTCATCATTTCTTTTTCGGAATTCCAAGTTTTCCGTTGTATTTTATCGTGAAGCTCCATCTAAATCATTGCAAGGATTCACCTTGTGTTTTCAACTTCTCTTTCTTTTTATCATCCTTTTATTACCGAAGTTCTTCATGGAGGCTCTACATGGTGGTTCATCAAGGATTCTCTTCATTCTTCAATTGTTCTTCAAGATTTCTCTCGAAGTTATGACCCGCCAAGCTATACTCTAAAATAAACTTGGTGCTCAACACATGTTTTGTTTTGATGAGCTCAAGTATTCTTCATCTTGCATTCCAAAGTGCAATTCTTTCTACCTTATCTTTTGAGGTGGTGTTATGTCACTCTTGACAATTTCCTTCATGTTTCATGATTCATATGTTGTCAAGAATGAGGTAGTTTAAATCCATCAATATTTTGTTGGAGTTATATTGGGTTATATCTCACCTACATCCTTCCCTAAGAAATGTAGCTATTTGTGGTGCTTATCAATGATCCAATTTTCTCCGTATCATCTCGGTGAAGAAGTTTTTCATCTCTTTGGTGCTCTCAATCTAATCAATGGTTTCCATTAGTGGCCGGTTGTCACCTCATAGTCTCGAGATGTTTTCCATAAGCCCACAACAAGCTTGTGCTTCTTGTTGTTGATTTTCCAACAACTCCGTTCGATTCTTCTTTGCAAGTATGCTTTCCAAGTTCACTTGTGGCAAAAGTTGTCATTTTCTTCTCCGTCCCTTTATCCCAACGATCTAACTTCTATTCTTTTGTTACGGAGGCATTGTGATGTTGTGCTCTTCACCCATCACCTCGTTTTTGAGGATCGTGTTATTTTATTTCTTATCCATTTAACCGGAATGTTGTATCATCTCTTCAATATATTTTCATCTCATCAAGTTTTCTTCTCTTTTCTACCGGAGTGCTGTCCCAATTCTGCCATTCTTGTTCCTTGGCTATCTCATTATACCGATGTGGTCATATTCTTTTCGTTCGTGAAGCTCTTATTTCCATGTCTTTTAACCTTCAAATTCTCGTAATACTCCTTGTTCCTCTTTTCTACCGGATTGTTTGCAATCTCGTTCATCTCTGTTGTACTCTTTCTTTTAAATTGCTCAACCTCTCAAGGTTCGTGGTTTCACTCGTTCGTCAAAGAAGCAACTTAGTTTTACCTCTCCTCTTCCTCTTCCTTTTCCCTCCGGTGCCATCCTAGATCTCGGGACGAGATCCTCTCGTAGTGGTGGAGTGTCGTAACGCCCCGGATACAACTTTCCATATTCGTAACTCCAACTCTTGCCTTTTCCGGAGATGCGATATGATATTTCCTTCGTGGTTGGCTTTTTGTATTTTGTTCTTGGCATGCATTTCATCTCATGTCATCATTCGCATTGCATTGACATCGTTTTCATAAAACTTGCATTCGCTCGTAGTTGCCGCTTCTTCCTTGCCCCTGTTGACCCCACTCAAATCAACCGGGCCGCTCTCTTCTCTCTCTTTTCTGAGCCCATCAAAACCCCTTGTCTCCATGGCCTTTTGTCAAACCCCTCGCATGCGCGTCCGAAAACTTCTCCCAGACCCGACCCGAGCTGTCGTTACCATTGGGTCCGGATCATCCCCAAACTTCTCTAAAATATCTTCGGTTTCTTCCTTGACTTCCCTAACCTATTTATTCTGGGCCATTCGATTTCGATCGGAGGGACCGAATTAACCCCTATCCTAATCCCCTTACTGTATAAATAGACGCCTAACCCTAGATCCTAGGGGCTTGTCCCATCCATTCCCCTCCTTGCGCCGTCACTAGCTCCACCTGGTCTCCCCCTTCCTTGGGATCCCAGATCCATCCACCCAACCCGGCCGAACCAACCACCTCCTCGTTTCGCATCCCCGACCAACCAGAGCAGCCAGCCCCGCTCCTCGTGCTCGAGGCCCCCCGAGATGCTCCTCGCCGGCAACCAGCAGGACCGTAGCGTCCCTCCTTCCTGTCCTTCTCCTTTCCCCTGTCTCCCTCTTGGTCACACCATATTTCTCCCTGTCTTTTTCCCTACAGGAGCTTCCCGTGCCATGGCTGCAGCCCGAGCCATCCTTCCTCGCTCGATCTGGACCAGGATGGTCCCGAGCATCTCCTCCGCCGCCTCCTCTCTGTTCTCCATAAAGCGCTCCGCCTTGCCTCGTCGCTGCACTGCATGCTCGAGGACGCCTGAGGCCGTGCCTCTTCTTCCCTCTGCTCGATCCCGAGTGGTTCGTGAGCACCAGCGCTTGCCCACGACCTTGCGTGTCCACGTCACCGCCGACAACAGCTGTAGCGTCGTCCCGCTCCTCTGCTTCGACAGCCAGGCGCCCGAGGCCACGCGCTCCTCCCCATACGTAACACCTCGCCGCCGCCCGCAGCCAATCCCACCTCGCCACGTGTCCGCGCCGCCACCCATCGCCGTCGTGGCCCGCCGGACCTAGGCGCGGCCCGCCCAGGCCCGCGCGCGCCGCCCCGCGCCCCGCGTGCCCCCTCCGACTCGCGCCTCCCGCCGGCAACCTCGCCTCGCCGTCGGCGAGCTCCGTGCCCGCCTCGCCTCCCGCTGCGGGTCCCTGCGGCCCAGATCCGCGCCGCCGCCCGGATCCCCCACCTAGTGCCCTTTGCCGCCGCCGCCCCGAGGTTCCCCCGCCTCCGGTCGCGGCCCCGCGCGCCGCCGGCCATCTCGCCGCCACCTGCCGGAGCTCCCCCGCCGCCGGCCATCTCGCCGCCACCTGCCGGAGCTCCCCCGCCGCCGGCCATCTCCGTCGCCGCCCGGGCGCCTCGCCCCCCGCCTCTCCGCCGCATCCCCGGCGTCTCCCCCGACCTCCTCCGCAGCCGCAGCTCGCTGGAGAAGCCCCCCCATCGCCGGAGTTGACCTCGGTTCGCGCGCCACCGATGATCTCTAGATCTGTTTCGGAGGGGTATATTTCCACTAAGTCCTTTTCTCTGTAACATTATTATGCCATGTTCAACGCATCATAACTCTCTGCATGCTGCTCCGTTTCGTGCGTGTAATATGTTAAATTGTTCGCCTCGACGAGTAATTCATTTCATTCCATTGCATCATTTTCATTTGAGCTCATCTTGATGCACGAAATGTTGTTGGAAGAGTGCATGTTGATGTTGATCTGCTGGAACTGTTATAACATGCTCATTTATCATTTTTGCCATGTTTGATCTGTACATCCTATGAGCATGAGCTCTACATGTGTTTTGATCTATGCCATGCCATCTTTCCAGAGGTGCAATCCATGTATTTTTGTGAGTTGTTTGCTGAGTGCATCAAGCTTGTTAAGTAGGGTACTTGCTGTTGCTGTTTTCCTGAGAGATTCTGTTATATTTTGTTGCTATGTAAACCTGCTGCTACAAGTCATTCTTTGCATAATCTGGAGATGTTCACTAAGGATGTTTTGTTATAAATGTCTTGCTCTATCCATTCATGCCCCTGGTTGCATTTATAGCCTGCTGTAGCTTGTTGTTATCTTGCTCCAAACTTGCTAAATAATGTTGCTATCAGCCTATTAACATGAAGTTCAGTTTTGGCCATGTGCTTTTCTTGTGATCCATGCACCCTATGAACTTGTTCTTGCCATGCTTAGCTTCATAAACATGTCTTCTTACTGTTGGTTACCTTTCCATGCCATGTATTGCTCTGTGGTGAGTGGTTCAAGCTCACCAACATGCCTACTTATTGTTGTTCCTGCCATGTTTGAATCTGCCATATAATTTGCCATGTTTACATGGGTGCCATCATATCTTCTGATCCTTTTTGGCTCATGGTCAGTAAGGGACTTTGTTCTATGAAATTAGTAGATTCATGCCATGCCTTTGTTTGCCGTGTTAAGTTCTTGTAACATGTTGTTTGATAGCTCTAAACATTGCAACCTGATGTTATTTCTGCTATGCCTGAAACTGATATTATTTGCAATCTTACCATGTCCTTTTGAGCATGTTCTAGTTGTTTCTGGAGATAACTTAGTGTTCATGTTTTGTTGTGCTTTACATTTATATCATGCCCATGCCTTTTGTTTACACGTTGAGATGCTGTAGCATTTTGTTTTGATGCTTGCAATATGCCTAGTTGCTGTTTTGGACAGATTGTTGCTATAACTTGTATAGAGGGTATGTGTTGAACCCTTGCTCCGTTTCGAGTGTGCTCTATATGAAACTTGCTTGATTTTGCATGTAGCTTCATATTAACATGTTGCATCCTTGTTTGAGAGTGTTTGCTTGATGTTTGTATGCATTTTGCATCAATGCCATGTTTAACTTGTTTTGTTCATATCTTCTAGGCCGTAGCTCCGAACTAAATGAACTTTATATGTAACTTGACTAGAATTTCATGTAGATCATCTTGGTGCATCTTAACTTGCTGTTTAACAACTTTAACATAAGGTTTATTCAGATCTGGACCAATTTCGAAATATGCATATGAGGACTTACCGGAATTGTTATATGTTGTTCCCGGCCTCATTTAAACTTGCTTTGGTGTGTTGCTCTTGTTTGCATCGTCTCTTGCCATGAGTAGCTTCATGTAGCTTTGTCATGCATCATGCTTGTTGTGCATCATGTCTTGTCTATGGGTGGTGTGTTTACCGTGTTGTGTGCTTCTTCTCGATAGTTCCCGTTTCGTTGCCATCATGAGGATTCGTTCGTCTACGTGTGGTTCGTCTTCGTGGCTTGATCTTCTTCATGGACTCGTTCTTCTTCCTAGCAGGATTTCAGGCAAGATGACCGTCACCTTAGATCTCACTACTATCATTGCTATGCTAGTTGCTTCGTTCTATCGCTATGCTGCGTTACCTATCATTTGCTCTTCAAGCCTCCCAAATTGCCATGAACCTCTAACCTTTGACACCATTCCTAGCAAACCGTTGCTTGGCTATGTTACCACTTTGCTCAGCCCCTCTTATAGTGTTGCTAGTTGCAGGTGAAGTTGAAGATTGCTCCATGGTGGACAGGGTTATGTTGGGATATCACAATATCTCTTATATTATTAATGCACCTATATACTTGGTAAAGGGTGGAAGGCTCGGCCTTATGCCTGGTGTTTTGTTCCACTCTTGCCGCCCTAGTTTCTGTCATACCGGTATTATGTTCCCGGATTTTGCGTTCCTTACGCGGTCGGGTGATTTATGGGACCCCCTCGACAGTTCGCTTTGAATAAAACTCCTCTAGCAAGGCCCAACCTTGGTTTTACCGTTTGCTTCACCACCACCTACTTTTCCCTTGGGAGTCGCTCTCTCGAGAGTCATCTTTATTATAGCCCCCCCGGGACAATGCTTGTCTAAGTGTTGGTCCAAACTAGAGCACCGTGCGGGACCATCCCTTGGCAACTTGGGTTACGTCGGTACCTGTATGCTTCGCTTATCCGGTGTTGCCCTGAGAACGAGATATGTGAAGCTCTTATCGGGATGCGGCGCATCGGGCAGTCTTGCTGGTCTTGTTTTACCATTGTCGAAATGTCTTGTAAACCGGGATTCCGAGACTGATCGGGTCTTCCTGGGAGAAGGTATATCCTTCGTTGATCGCGAGAGCTTATCATGGGCTAAGTTGGGACACCCCTACAAGGTATTATATTTTGAAAGCCGTGCCCGCGGTTAAGTGGCAGATGGTAATTTGTTAATGTCCGGCTGTAGATAACTTGACACCAGATCCGAATTAAAATGCATCAACCGCGTGTGTAGCCGTGATGGTCTCTTCTCGGTGGAGTCCGGGAAGTGAACACGGTCTTTGGGTTATGCTTGACGTAAGTAGGAGCTCAGGATCACTTCTTGATCATTACTAGTTGACGACCGTTCTGCTTGTTTCTCTTCTCGCTCTCATGTGCGTATGTGAGCCACCATATCATGCTTAGTCGCTGCTGCAACCTCACCACTTTACCCTTTCCTTTCCCTTTAAGCTTTGCTAGTCTTGATACCCATGGTAATGGGATTGCTGAGTCCTCGTGGCTCACAGATTACTACAACAACAGTTGCAGGTACAGGTTATGCGATGATGTTGACGCGAGAGCGATGCTTGCTTGTTTTGGAGTTCTTCTTCTGCTTCTTCTTGGATCAGGGGATAGGTTCCAGGTCGGCAGCCTGGGCTAGCAGGGTGGATGTCGTTTGAGTTTTCTATTTGTGTTTCATCCGTAGTTGGATGTTGCTCTTATGTAAGATGATGTTGTATTCGTGTGGCATTGTATGCCTCTTGTATGTATCCCCAACTATTTATGTAATGTTGATGTAATGATATCCACCTTCCAAAAGTGTTTCAATATGCGGGTCTATCCTTGGTGGGACCTTCGAGTTCCTCTTGGATAGGGTCGCATATTGGGCGTGACAGTGATGACCGGCCCAGAGCAGATGAGTCCGCCAGGACAGCACCTCGGCTACGAAAAAGAAGGATTCAACAAATAAGAAAGCAAGACTTAAGATTTGGCCCAACTGTTACATAGTTGGCGCGAATCTCGGGAGCTACACCCAGTGGGTGCGCTAGCACGCCCCCACTAGAAAAGAGCACAAGGATACCTGCGGCGACACGAAGCTCCTCCTCCTTGGCGGCGAGCTGCTCCTTGAGCTCCCGGAGCTTGCCCAAAAGATGGTTGAAGGCGGCGACCCGGAAGGCGTCGATATGCTGGAGAAGGCGGAGGTCAGAACAAGGCCAACGCTCTAAAGATTCGACCCAACTACTATGTAGTTGGCCCGAACCTCGGGGGCTAAACCCAGTGGGTGCGCTGGTGCGCCCCCACAAAGAAGAAATTATAAGAAAGAGAAGGCTTACTAAAACGGCGTGCTCCAGGTCGCGCGTCCGTTACTCCTCGCCCTAGGCGAAGGCCTCGAGCTGGTCCGTCCGGCCACGAAGGCGGCGGCTGACGGCGTCCAACGCCGTCTCCTCCTGGGTCTGAGGCCCGAAGTCCACGGTGCCGCCGCTCCGCGCCGGCTGCGGCGCGGCGGCCCGGCGCCCTCCTTGCCGGGGCACCAAGGCGTGCTCCCCGCTAGCCACTCTCGACGTAGCCAGCACCTCTTCCGACGCCCCTCCCGGTGCCGTCGATGATCTGGACGCCGGGACGCCCTGTGTCGCCGCCTTTGGTCCGAACGCTAGGACGGCCTGCTGCGCCACCACCCGTGCAGCTGCCAGGGTGGGCTCCGGCACTGCCGCCCGCGGTGCCTCCTCCAACACCAGCTGCGCCACCACTGGCGCAGCTACCAGGGTGGGCTCCGGCACCGCCGCCCGCGGTGCCTCCTCCAACACCGGCTGCGCCTCCGGCACAGCCGCCCGCACTTCCAAAACGGTGCCGCCTCCACCACCATCAGTATCCGCTCGCTCGACTGCATCAACCCGCGGCGGGGTATCATCCTCCACCTCCACGACCTCCCGGTCAAGTATCACCACCTCAGTCGGCCTTCACGGCCGCGCTCCCTCACCGACGACGGCTCAAAGACCGTCACTGCCACCATCGTGCCCTACGGCATCTCGCGCCAGGCCAATCCCGGACCGACGGTGCCTCCAGCTCCACCTTTGCCCTGTTCCTGTCCCGCCAGGCCAAGCCTTCGGCGTCGTTCGGGTCCAGGCCGAGGTCCGAGTCGGCCCATCCCTCCACCTCGGCCTGGTCGGCGAGGTCGGACCGGCTCCTGAGGAACGCGGTCCATTCGGCGGCTGCGGCGTCCGCCGCCGCCCTTGCCAGCGCGAGTGGCGACCTGAAGAAGAAGACAGAATCAGCAAAAAAGAAACAAGGCTAGCTCAACGATCCGGTGCGTACGGAAGATGAAACTTACCCCGACAAGACCAGGACCGGGGTTGGCCTCCCGTGCCTGGCACCGCGCTTCCTCTTGGACGGCCTCCCGGCCCCGGCCAGGTTCGTCGTAAGTTTCGGGGCCCGGGGCTGCGGCGCGACACTGTCTTTCCCTTGCGGGCGGCACGGCGCCGCTCCACGTGAAGACACGGCTCCGCCCACGTCGCTGCCTCCCTCGCCCAACGCCGCTCACTAACAACTGGTGTCAGCGTCGCCCATTCCATGCCGTGGTCAGCAATTCAAGACACATGAAGAAAATACAAGACTTACCCGCACAACGCCCAGCGCCGGCGTCGGCCTCGGCCTCCTCCTCCCTGCCGTGGGCTGCGGGCTCCTCTGGCACCACCGGCGCCACTTTCGATGGAGCCCGGGCATAAGCATGCCGGATTGCGTTCAGAAGCACCTCCCACGTCGCATCAGTACAGATGAGAAGGTGCGCAGCAGCAAAGTAAGACGACCAGACACTCACCTGCGGCACCGGGGTCGAATCGCGGTACGGATCCTTGCCGAACCACTAGTCCTCCCCAAGGTTGGCCTTGGAGATGTCGTTCATGCCGCGCGCGATCTGCTCCACAATCAGCCGTGTGGACCCCATGCATTTGGGGTCTTGAAGGCCGACCATTTCTCCGAGGAGGCAGGAGCGTCTCTTGTCGATGGGAAACGACACCTATGGGATCACTGGAATCCCTTCTACGGCTGCGCGACACGGGGATCGTGAGAAGAGTAGGACTAACAGATGACACAAGGGGTATTTACCCAGGTTCGGGCCGCAAAGATGCGTAAAACCCTACGATCCTGCTTTGGTGGATGTATTAGTGTTCTTGAGCTCTTGAACTAGCTCTAGATGCAGAGGGGTTTTAAAAAGCCGAATCCCCTCTCTGTGCCCCATGGGCCTCCTTTTTTAGGCGAAAGGGGCTGCCATAGTGGCACACAGGAGGTGGAAAGTGCAACAGTATTGTGAGTTTATCGCTAGCATTATAGGACAAGACGCATTTAATGCGAGGCTTAGGTGTCCCTTCACTTTATCGGGTACGGGAGCGAGGCATGTCCTGTCCGTCGCCGCTCCTTCACGCTTCGACACACGCCGCGGCCAGCGATGCACGTGGTGCCATGTAGGCAGGCAGACAGCTGAGGTGGCGCGGTGGTGGACCCTCCATGAAGGTTTGCATGCTGCCACGCAGGTGCCTGCCCAGCTGGTTGAGTTGGCAGCTGCATGCGAACGGCGGTGAAGACTTGGTTGGCGCGGGCCTGGCAGTGGCCCTGCCGGTGCGCTTGGCGAGGGCTTTGTCGGGTGGCCCAGCAAGGGTCTCGCCGGGTAGCCCAGCATGGGTCTTGCCGTGGCGCGCTGGTTTCCCCAGCAAGGGACCTTGACGGGGGTCTCGTGGGTTTCTTCGGTGAGGATGGTTGCCTACCTATCTTCATTTGGTGTTGTCTCTTCCTCGTCTTCACAAAGATCTGCATGCCACCACAGAGGTGCCTCCCGAGCCTCGCCCCAACGTGTTTGTCGAATGTTGTTGGGCTTAAGGGTGGCTCACTTTGGTTGGCGCGGGCGAGCTGCCCCGGAAAGGGTCTTGCCGGGGTTGCTGAGGCTGCTCCGGCAAGGGTACTTGCCGGGGGAACCTGGTATGCCCATCTGATCTTTGTGCTCTTCGTCCTTGTTGTTGCTCCGTTTGCCTTGTGGCCTCGACTTCTCTCTGGCTTCCCCTTCCTGCCGTGCCTCTGTGTGGCCGTGGTGGGAGGCTCTGACTACCCGTGCATAAGTAAAGGGGTTAAAAGGAGAACCCCTACTTTTGTACACCGACAGGAGCCCCCGGGCCTGGGCCATACATAGGCGCTGCACGTTGTTGGGCTAGGCCCAGAACGGTGCGCGGGCAGTTGGGGCGGATTTTTACCGCGGCCACTTTCCCATCCGCTGCGCTTCCCACGACCCGCGTTGAACGCGCGATGTGGAGGTCGTGCACGCGTGCATGACGTGGGCATGCTGGCGTCACCTCGTGGTGGATAGTAAAGAGGCGGCTTCCGCGTCTCGTTGAGACCGCGGAGCCACCTCCCTTTTACTGCCCTCGCTCAGGAAACGTTGTTCCACGTGTCCCATTGCGCCCACCCCTTGAGCCACATTCGCTGCATGCAGAGTGAATGACAGGAGCAGGGGTCGTGCGTAGTCGCGCGCGTGCGGGTCGATTCCCACGCACCTTCAATGAAGCGGGAGGGCGGTGACGCTTTATAAGGAAGGGAGCGAGAGGGATGTTGCCTCTCAACTTTTCACCATATGCCTCTTCCCATCCCTGCTTCATTTCTTCTTCTGTCATGGCGAGGGGGCGCGGTGACGCTTCATTGGTGGCGGCAAGGGTCTCGGCCCGACAGCGCATCACTCCTCCCCAAGAGCTCATAGAGGCGGAGCCGGCCGCAAGAGGAAGGGGGAGGGGACGAGGTCGAGGCCGCCGTGGTGCCCGAGGGAGAGGAGTACAGGGCGACAGATCTACCTCGCCCCCTCCAGCAGCCCTCCCTCCGATGGAGGACCAAGCTGGGGACAACCCCTGCGAATTCTTCGTGAGGCTTCGCCATCCGCTGCGCCATCGCCTTCGCCTTCCGACCCCATTTGCGTGGATCCGCCACAGGCGCTACGGCTGCACATGAGGGGTTGTGGGAACAATGGCACATGGTTCGACGTCGATTTCCCCGCCCGGCACGTCATGTACCTTCATCGAGGATGGAAGACCTTCGATCGCCTCCACAGCTTGACGGATGAGCTCGCTCTCCATTTCAAACTAATGGAGGGTGGCCTCCTCTCCATCAAGATCTTCGGGCACTTCGGGACCCATGTGAGGTGCTGCGTAGAGAGCTGCTCCGATAATGAAGACTCCTCCTCAAGCGGGAGTGGCGAGGAAGACAACGGTAGCGGCGACGAGGGTAGCGGGCGGCAGGATGACGGGTCCGACTAGGTGTTAGGCGCCGCTCCGAGCGGCACCAGCGACCCCATCATCCACGTTGCCAGCTCCTTGAACTTCTCGGGGTCGTCTCCTTGGGCGGCTGGCGTAGGAAGGCTGTGGAAGAGGAAGAGGACGAGCGGCAAGGCCGTCAAGTCGGAGTACGCGGGCACCAACGCCTTCGTCGCGTGTTGGCGTCCTACCGCCTCATCTTCGAGCACTGCCTCCGGCGCCGCCATCACCATCCAGCCCTTGGACGGCCACTCGTAGCCCGCCTAGGTGCCCCTTTTTCCCTTCTGCTTTCTTGTTCCATTTCCTGAGGAGAGGGAAAAGAAAGGGATTACGGGCACTTTATATCTTTTTAGTCTTGTAAGCCTTTGGGCCTTTGTTAGCTTTAGAACTTGTAATCCCCTTGTTCATGTTTTTCATTCCGTATGAACGGTACCTGTACGGGATGTTTTTTTAATGAAAAAGGGATGTTTGCCGGGATTTTCGTTCGCGGGAGGAACCCACGGCAAGGGGTGAACCCTTGTCATCTTTATACGACAAATGTTTTTTTTCGCCCGGCAATAGGCCTTGCCGTCTCCCCACCTCGCTCAACCTTTCTCACACTCTTGGCGGAGGCAGGGATGAGGTGGGCTTAGGCCCCCTGTTCCCCTTCTTCGCTGCCGCGGTTGCGACTAGATCCAGACCTAGGAGACAATCCTTGGGTGCTGAAAAATGGGAGCACGATAGCTTAGAGATAGAACGGGGTTTCACGTATCCCAGTCCATAACGAAATGCATGTTAGATGATGAAGGACTTATCTGGCTTCGCAGCCCCTAGTGATTTTGGCTTGCCATGGAGGGACCCTTGTTCTTGCAGCCCCCGGCAACTCTGGCTTGCCGAGGCCCGGGCGCTGGTCCGTTCCCCCTTTTTTTCAAAACGGCTCGGCAAGAATACTTACGTGTCCTGCGAACCAAAGAAAGATAGAGAGGAACAGGGAGAGGAGCACTCGACCTCTAAGCTAGGGGTTATCTGCAGCTGAGCATTATCAACCCTAACCAAGAAATAGACTTAACCTAGCATGCATGCTATGACTTAGGGCACCAGCGCTTCGTTTATTTATGCTCAGGGTCTGCGCCTGGCTTTGTACAAAGGGTTACATACCTTGCCGGTAAGGATTTTACAAAAGGGTGGCTTGTTGGGAGGCCCGGCAGCCGCGCCTTATGGGTAAAACTTGCGAAGATGCTCGATGTTCTAGGAATTGCTCACCAGAATGGCATCTTTGGTCTCCAGCCGGACTGTGCTGGGCCTGGTGACTCGTGTTACCCGATAAGGGCCTTCCCACTTAGGCGTCAACTTGTTGGAATTCTTGGCCGACTCAACGTGCCGAAGAACAAGGTCGCCTTCCTCAAGGCTCTGGGCATGAACCTTGCGGCTATGGTAGCGACGCAAGGCTTGCTGGTAGCGTGCTGCTCTCACAGCCGCCCGGAGACAATCTTCCTCAAGGAGCGTCGCGTCATCTTGCCACAATCGCTCTTTCTCAAGCTCATCATAAGCGAGCACTCGAGGTGACCCGTATATGAGTTCTGTGGGGAGAACTGCTTCTGCCCCGTAAACCAGGGCAAAGGGTGTCTGGGCGGTGGCTCGATTTGGCGTCGTTCTGATCGACCAAAGAACCACTGGCAACTCATCAATCCAGCGCCTTCCACTCTTGCGCAGCCTGTCAAAAGTTTTCATTCCTAAGCCCCACAAGACTTCAGCATTTGCCCTCTCTGCTTGGCTGTTGCTCCATGGGTGTGCCATGAAAGCAAAACAGACCCTGCTGCCGAGATCTTCAATGTATTGCATGAAGGCATGGCTTGTGAACTGTGTGCCATTGTCGGTGATGATCCTGTTGGGCACCCCTAAGTGGCACACTAGCCCTTTGAAGAACTTGATGGCTGACTGCGCTGTCACCTTCATCACTGCTTCCACCTCTGGCCACTTTGTGAACTTGTCGATTGCGACGTACAAGTACTCAAAGCGGGGCCCAGTATGTCGAGCCCCCAGATCGAGAAGGGCCAGGAGAGAGGGATAGTTTGAAGGGCTTGAGCTGGTTCATGAAGCTTTTTCGAATGGAACTGGCACGCTTCACACTTGGTTACTAGCACCATTGCATCCTGGAGGGCGGTGGGCCAGAAGAAGCCTTGCCGGAAGGCCTTGCCGGCAAGGGCCCTTGACCCTATGTGGGAGCCACATATGCCTCCATGTATCTCTGCCAACAACTTTAGTCCTTCCTCCCAGGGGATGCACATCAATTGCACCCCATTCTGTCTTCTTCTGTACAATACGTTATCAACGAATTGGTACACGGCAGACCGGCAGGCTACTCTTTTTGCCTCTTCCTGCTCCTCACGAAGCTCTCCCTTTTGAAGGAAACAGACGGTGTGCTGCGCCCATGCTGGGGCCCGGGGCTCGACGGCAAGGACCAAGGGCATCTCTTCTGCCGTGGGAGCGGTCGCCTCCACGACCATGACCTGAGGTCCTACCGGAGTTGGTCGCCCCGCGGCGGGATCGGCATCCACGGCAACATCTTCGCCTGCGGCTTCGGGGAGCTCGGTGGGGAAGTACTTGCCGAGGACTAGCTTCCTGCGGCTGTTTTGCCTAGCTGACGGCTCAACGGATGGTTGGGTTAACTGAAGCACAAAGGTACCTGGTTCCACAGGTAGCTTGAGGGCAGCGCGCTTCGACAGGTAGTCGGCGATGTAGTTCTCCGCCCGAGGGACATGCTCTGTTTGTATACCGTCAAAGCGCTCCTCCAGTTTCCTCACCTCATCTACGTAAGCTTCCATCAACGGGCTTTGATAATCTTTGTTAACCTGCCTGACGACGAGCTGCGAGTCGCCCCTAACAATGAGCTTGTTAACTCCGAGGTCTGCCGCGGTCCTGAGACCGGCAAGCAAACCCTCATACTCGGCAGTGTTGTTGGTTGACATCTCCCGAGGAAAGTGCATCTGGATGACATACTTGAGGTGCGATAAGAAGCACACCAAAACCGGCGCCTTGCAGCAAGAAGCCACCATCAAAGTACATGATCCAGTCGCAGCTCGTTTCCTTGCCGGGGAGAGTGGTCTCCTGTACCTCTTTGTTGGGCGTCGAGGTCCATTCCGCAACAAACTCCGCCAAGACCTTGCTCCGAATTGTCGAGGTACTTTCAAACTTCAAACGGAAGCTTGATAGCTCCAGGGCCCATTCCGCGATCCTCCCCGCTGCATCTGGGTTGTGTAGTACCATTGCAATGGGAGGCGGGTGACCACCGTGATCTCGTGCGCTTGGAAGTAGTGGCACAGCTTCCTCGAGGCCATAAGGAGGCCGAAGAGCAGCTTTTGCACGCCTGAGTACCTCAACCTAGCCCCCTGCAAGAGGGAGCTGATCAAGTACACTGGGTGCTACACCATTTTCTTCTTTTGCACCTCTTCACCCGGTCGTGTGGGTCTTGTTGTGCTGCTGTCACCCCCTGCTGGGGACTCGATCTTGCCGGGATCGAGCCCTGTCGGAGAGGGTTTCGGCCCGCCATCTGTTGGCTCTGCTGTTGTCGCTGCCTTTTCATTGGCCTCTCTCTGCGCCACTAGTGTGGCGCTAACCACCTGGTTCGTTGCCGCTAGATAGAGCTGCAATGGTTCTTGTGGTTTAGGCGCAACCAGCACTGGAGTAGAGGAGAGGTATTTCTTCATATCCTGCAGCGCTGCCTTGGCTTCCGGGGTGCACTCCACTAGCCCTGCTTTCTTCAAGATCTTGAAGAAAGGAAGGGCATGCTCCATGGACTTGGAGATGAACCAGCACAACTCCAAGTAGCAACGCAGCCAGTCAGCCGACGCACGTCCTTGACCCGCTTGGGTGCTTGAATCTGCTCGATGGCCTTGATCTTATCTGGGTTTGCTTCAATCCTGCGCTGGGACACAAAGAACCCAAGAAGCTTGCCGAACGGGACACCAAAGACACACTTCTCAGGGTTCAATTTGAGGTTTATCTTGCGCGGGTTCCCGAATGTTTCCTCCAGATCTTGCACAAGGGTTTCTTTGTCCTTGGTTTTGACCACTATGTCATCCATGTAAGCTTCCATATTTCTATGTAGCTGGGGCTCAAAACCAATTTGGACTGCTCTTGTGTCACGCCCAATATGCGACCCTATCCAAAAGGAACTCGAAGGTCCCACCAAGGATAGACCCGCATATTGGAACACTTTTGCAAGGTGGATATCATTACATCAACATTACATAATAGATGGGGATACATACAAGAGGCATACAATGCCACACAAATACAATATCATCATACAAGAGATCAACATCCGACTACGGATGATACATAAACAGAAACTCAAACAATATCCACCCTGCTAGCCCAGGCTGCCGACCTGGAACCTATCCCCTGATCAAAGAAGAAGCAGAAGAAGAACTCCAAAACAAGCAACATCGCTCTCACATCAGGATCATCGCAAAACCTGTACCTGCAACTGTTGTTGTAGTAATCTGTGAGCCACGAGGACTCGGCAATCCCATTACCATGGGTATCAAGACTAGCAAAGCTTAATGGGAAAGGAAGGGGTAAAGTGGTGAGGTTGCAGCAGCGACTAAGCATGATATGGTGGCTATCATACGCAAAAGAGAGCGAGAAGAGAAACAAGCG
The DNA here is from genome assembly GCA_963921465.1 of Triticum timopheevii. Lineage (NCBI taxonomy): Eukaryota > Viridiplantae > Streptophyta > Magnoliopsida > Poales > Poaceae > Triticum > Triticum timopheevii. The sequence continues at coordinate 365,511,602 of OY997262.1, forward strand.
GAACGGTCGTGAAGCTAGCAATGATCAAAAGGTGATCCTGAACACCTACTTACGTCAAACATAACACAGAAACCGTGTTCACTTCCCGGACTCCGCCGAAAAGAGACCATCACGGCTACACACGCGATTGATGCGTTTTAATTCGGATCTGGTGTCAAGTTATCTACATCCGGACATTAACAAATTCCCATCTGCCACATAACCGCGGGCACGGCTCTCGAAAGTTTAAACCCTGCAGGGGTGTCCCAACTTAGCCCATGACAAGCTCTCGCGATCAACGAAGGAATAGACCTTCTCCCAGGAAGACCCGATCAGTCTCGGAATCCCGGTTTACAAGACATTTAGACAATGGTAAAACAAGACCAGCAAAGCCGCCCGATGCGCCGACAATCCCGATAGGAGCTGCACATATCTCGTTCTCAGGGAAACAACAGATAAGTCAAGCTACGAGTAAAACCAGACGTCGAGTTGCCTCGAGGTGGCCCTGCAGGTTGCTCGTTTTGGACCAAGACTTAGACAAGCACTGGCCCGGGGGGGGGCTAAAATAAAGATGACCCTTCGGTTAATTACTCCCAAGGGAAAAGGTAGGTGGTGGTGAGGCAAATGGTAAAACCAAGGTTGGGCCTTGCTGGACAAGTTTTATTCAAAGCGAACTGTCAGGGGGGTCCCATAAATCACCCAACCGCGTTAGGAACGCAAAATCCGGGAACATAACACCGGTATGACGGAAACTAGGGCGGCAAGAGTGGAACAAAACACCAGGCATAAGGCCGAGCCTTCCACCCTTTACTAAATATATAGATGCATTAATAATATAAGAGATATTGTGATATCCCAACCAAAATCCTGTCCACCATGGAGAAATCTTCAACTTCACCTGCAACTAGCAACGCTTATAGAGGGGCTGAGCAAAAGCGGTAACATAGCCAAACAACGGTTTGCTAGGAATGGTGTCAAAGGTTAGAGGTTCATGGCAATTTGGGAGGCTTGAGGAGCAAAAGATAGGTAACACATCATAGTGATAGAACGAAGCAACTAGCATAGCAATGATAGTATTGAGATCCAGGGTAGCGGTCATCTTGCCTGAAATCCCGCTAGGAAGAAGAACGAGTCCATGAAGAAGATGAAGCCACGAAGACGAACCAAGCGAAGACGAATGAATCCTCACGATCGCAACGAAACGGGAACTATAGAGAAGAAGCACACAACATGGTAAACACACCACACATAGACAAGACATGATGCACAACGAGCATGATGCATGACAGAGCTAGATGAGGCTACTCATGGCAAGAGATGATGCAAACAAGAACAACACATCAAGGCAAGTTTAAATGAGGCCGGGAACAACATATAACAATTCCGGTAAGTCCTCATATGCAAATTTCGAAATTGGGTCCAGAACTGAATAAACCTTATGTTCAAGTTGTTAAAAAGCAAGTTAAGATGCACCAAGATGATCTACACGAAATTCTAGTCAAGTTACATATAAAGTTCATTAGATTCCGAGCTACGGCCTAGAAGACATGAGCAAACCAAGTTAAACATGGCATTGATGCAAAATGCACCGAAACATCAAGCAAACACACCAAAACAAGGATGCAACATGATAATATGAAACAACATGCAAAATCAAGCAAGTTTCATATATGGCACACTCAAAACGGAGCAACGGTGCAACCCATACACGCTATACAAGGCATAACAACAATCTGTCCATAACAGCAACTAGGCATCTTACAAGCATCAAAACAACATTCCACAGCACCCCAACATAATAACAAAAGACATGGACATGAAGTACACGTAAAGCATAACAAGACATGAACACTAAGCTATCTCCAGAAACCAATAGAACATGCTCAAAAGTACATGGTAATATTGCAAATAGTAACAGTTTCAGACTTAGCAGAAATAATATCAGGTTGCAATGTTTAGAGCAAGCAAACAACATGTTACAGGAAATTATCATGGCAAAGAAAGGCATGGCATGAAACTACTAATTGCATATATAAAAAGTCCCTTACTGACCATGAGCCAAAAAGGCATAGAAAATATGATGGCACCCATGTAAACATGGCAAGTTATATTACAGATTTAAACATGGCAGGAACAACAATAAGTAGGCATGTTGGTGAGCTTGAACCACTCACCACAGAGCAACACATGGCATGGAAAGGCAACCAACAGTAAGAAGGCATGTTTATGAAGCTAAGCATGGCAAGAGCAAGGTCATATGGTGCATGGATCACTAGGAAAACACATGGAAACTAGTGAACTTAATGTAAACAGGCTGACAGCAACATTATCAAGCAACTTTGGAGCAAGATTACAACAAGCTACAGCAACCTATAAATGCAACCAGGGGCATGGATGCATAGAGGATGAAATGTAGATCAAAACATGTTTATAGAACATCTCCAAATTATGCATAGAATGATTAGTAGCAACTGGTTTATATAGCATCACGAAATAACAGATTCAGCCTAGCAAAACAGCAACATCATGAACCCTACTTAGCAAGCTCGATTCACTCACCACAAGTCATTGCATGACAATATAAGCATAGCATCATCAAGAAGACATGTTTGTCAAACAAACCAAGTCAAGAACAAGTCCATAGCATGCAAGGATCAACTATAGCATCCTTGGCCAAATTGAATAACAAGTAAACAATCTGCCAGGAAACATTTTGAAGCAAAAGTAGAGCACTCAAATGAGATACTAGGCTACTCCATAATTTCAAACAAGGGCATGAATGGATAGACAACAACCATATGTTCAAAACACCCTTACTAAAGTATCTCAAAATATGCATGGATCTCTCTGTAGCATCAAGTTTACATGGCATCAAAATAACAGCAGAATAGGGACTAAAATCAGCAATATCACGAAGCCTAGTTTGCATGCTTGTGGTAGTCACCACATTGATCACAAAAATACATGGCATACACCCCTGGAAAGATGGCATGGCATAGATCAAAACACATGTAGAGCTCATGCTCATAGGATGCACACATCAATCATGGCAAAAATGACAAAACAGCAAGTTATAACAGTTTCAGCAGATTAACATCAACATGCACTCTTCCAACAGCATTTCGGGCATCAAGATGAGCTCAAATGAAAATGATGCAATGGGACGAAATGAAGTACTCGTTGAGACGAACAATTTGACATATTACACGCACGAAACGGAGCTACGGATGCAGAGATATGTTTTCGGCCTCTTAAAGGCCCATGATATCAGTGGGCAAACTAAGGCCCGGGATATGTTTAGGCCTGGTAATAACACGTCATATAACTGGGCCCAAAAAGGGCCGGTCTACATTTTAGCCTACTGAAGGCCCGTCGACGACTAGGGAAAATTGAGGCCCAACATGCATTTCGGCCTACTAAAGGTCCATGGTTCCATCTGGGCTGTAACAGGGCAGTAGAATAATCATCCTGTTATTGGCCCAATGCTACCTGGGCCAAACTAAGCGCTGGGTCCACAAAAGGCCTAACTAAAATTTGTGCTGAATATAGGCCAGAGTAAGTTGTGGGCCTAGCACAAAGTGTGAAGGCCCCAATCATTTGGGCGCAAGAAAGATGCAGGCCGACCAAATTGTGGCCCGCTAAAAACCAGGCCCGTTAGAGGCGAATGTTTCGGCCCGGTCAACTACATCAGATTTTTTCAGATAGCGAATGATGGTAGTAACTAGTAGGAATTAAGAACAAACCTACTCTATACAATAAAGAAATTACGGCATAGTAACTAAGAATAAACCTACACTATACAATAAAGGATTTATGGTATATTACATCCAACAGGCATTGAAGTTCGCCATCCGTGATCATAAAGCGCAACGAAGAAGCCGAATACAAAAACGGGGCACCATTGCAGGGTAACAAAATAATCCTAAACCGAGACCACTTCCAAGACAATCCAAGAGAGGTTCTCATTGGTGTTCTCCACAATCTTTCTTATATATAAGACTTCAAGTCGAAGTTGAGTTGCAGAATACCTTTCTGCTAGAAGTTGGGACTGAAGTAGTCGAACTGATTCAGACAGCGAATTCTGTGCCCTTGTCTGACTGCTACTCTCAAGTAACTTGAACACTGCATCAAGACAATACTTTGGGGTTGTCTCGCTATCTTCAAGATGTTTTTCCTTCTTTGCTACAATATATGTTGGGTTTGTCTCACAGCCTTCGGCAGACTTGTGCATGCCATCAGGCATATCACCCTAAAACAAGCAGAGAGATGACAGGTTTTGCACGTGTATAAACAAAGATGATAACTGTGCTGTCAATTCGGTCCATTTTTAAATTAGAAAATAAAGAGTAAGTTGAAAATATATAGCATAATTTGCCATTGTTCATAATGCGGGGAGCTTCACCACACTACTGGATTACCACATCAACATAACAAGCATAGATGAAGGGCAAAGACAATTATTGTATCTATTTCGGCTAATCTGCATGACATGCTGTTCGTATCATCAGCCAAGTCAGTAAGATAAAACAGGAGATGACAAGGTGCAAACTTGGGCTGCTTCACCACACACTGGATTATAGATCCACAAAAACAAGCATACATATAGGGAGTATTGAGTAATGTGCATGAATAAGAAATTTGGTTTTACAAGTAAAACTTAGAACTTACGATTCTTGCGAAAATGCATTTTGATAGAAACAACAAACTAAACAGCAAAAAACAATAGGGAGTATAAGCAAATTAAACAGCAGTTGAGGATAAAGGCTTTAGAAGGACTGACTTACATTAACAGTTAACACCGGCTTTATAATGCCCTTCTCCATGTCAAGGGAAGGATAACTGAATAATTTCCGCACATAATCTTCATAAGCATTGCATGTACTCTACATTTTGTAGAGAGTAATTATAGATATGATAATACTGGAAGGGACAGAGGATAATGAAGATAAGATGCAGATTGATGCTACATAATCAACTACCAATCCCTGAAGTACAAGCATTACAGGACAAAATGCACTGACAAGAGCAATGGGCTACACTTCTGCACTGGCATTGTCTATGTATTGTACTTTTTGGTAAGATTAAATATAGATCTGATCTTTTTTAGTAAATGGTGGGCGAGGGAGATAAGATGCAGAATGCTATACAATGAACCAATCCCTCTTCCCATAATACAAGAGTGTTTTGAACACTGGTGTACTATACAAAACATTCTTATATTATGGGAGAAGGGAGTAGCTGTTAATGTAAGTACAATGATAGACGACGTTCAGTCCTTACAAGAGGACTGCAGAGCTAAACCACTTCAAAATCATTGGGTTGATTCTAAATTTATGTAAGAGTCCATACTGATCTTATAATGTCCACCAAATGGACGATAACAAGGCTAACATGTGAAGTAATGCTAGATAATCAAACAACTATGAAAGTAAGTATGGTCATACAGGGCAAGAGATACTCACAAGAGCAATGCAGTGTGCAGTATAGTTGCGAGATTCTGTGGTCCCTTGAGAATGAATGTTCTTCTGCTAACAGTTTTCGTACAAGTGAGACGTTAAGGCAAATGCAGAAATGTAGTTCAAATTGTGATGTGATATCATAGGCAGTACCTTAAGCTGTAGACGAGACCAATGTGTAAAAAGATTATTCGAGTCACCGTCGGATAAATGTAGCACCTAAGACTTTATAGAAATTTCGTTTAGAGGCTTGCCATCGAAGTGCGCTTGCCTCAGGTAGGAACGATACTTCATCAAAGAGTTCTTGAAAATCGCAACCAACCCTTGCTCATCTTGACAAACCAGTTTGGTCCTCACCTATTTAAAAGAATGAAATCTTGTGTCTTCTGTCAGCAGAAACATATGTAGTAATTACCATGAATAACATTAGTACATTACTTACACGTAAGTTGCAGAGGAAGACTAGAAATTGTTCTGTGTCTACAGTATAATCTTTCCATGAAGGAAAGATGCGCACAAAGTTCCTGACAACAATATAAGCTTCGTCTTCTAAACTGGGAAGAAATGGAACAGGGGTCCTATTTGCTGTAATTGGAGTTCGCTCTGGTTCGAAAAGGGATTTGGCAAGTGGATTTGGTGTACTCTTTGCTGGAATGGGGGTTTTGCATCGTAGAGCTGGTGCTACGTCAACTGGCATCATCATACTATTTGCTGCAATTGGGCTCTGCTGAGTTGGGGCATCAGAAATGACCAGTGTAGTAGGGCTAGAATCTGCTAGAGTTGGGGTGTTTTGTGGGTCAGGTGATATTGCAACTACACCTAATGGGATGTTGTAAGTGCATCTAGTTCCCCTTAGTGATTTTGGTGTATTGAAGACTTATAGGTTAAGGGACTAATATGTTTTTGAGTGTACACATGCTCTACAAGTCGATGAGGAGTTTGATATTTATAATGAAAGTTGACCCCTAAAAATGTATGTCTTCAGCTGAAGACTTTGGTTCTCCTGAAGATTTTGAAAGTGAAGAAATTGGTGTGACCTTGAAGACTTGGATATTCATGCAAGGATTATGATGCGTGAATACTTTTGTTTTCAAAGTCTCCTTTTCTCTTTCTTGAGTCATAGGAAACACCATACTGTTAAAGGGGGTCAAGGTAATACTAAAGAAACTGATTTCCAAGTGATGCTCATCTGAAAATCCTACACCTACCCAATCCTTTCGAGTGAAGCCGTTGAAAATCTCATATCAGTTCACTCAATTTCTTCAGTGACAGAGACAAAGTTCTTCTTGTCGATGAGGAATTTGTTCTGACTGAGGAGTTAGGAATTCGCCAGTGTGGATTGCCTACACAGTGACGAACATGATATCCCTGAGGAATTCTAACCTCACATATCCGCCCGTTGCTGTGCTATGCGCCAGCTTTCCAAAAATCCACCTAACGGTCATATCATTGAAGGGCATTTATCTCTTGTCATGTCGGGCAGTTCCCTAGGCTATAAATAGCCGCCCCCTACAACCACTAGCTAGTTGGCTGCTCTGAGAGAAACTAAAACTTGTCATTGAGGGCATCCCATCCTCCGAGGACTTTGGGTGAATATCATCAAGTGAGGAAAACCAAAATCCCAAACCCAAACACCTACAAACGCAAAGTGATTGAGCATTACTGAAGAAATTGTTCCTGTGTGGAACCAACGCTTGTTACCTTTGAGGACTATGTATCCTCCAGACACTTAGGCGTCATGGTTTGAGCATCCAAGAGGAATTGTGGATCGCCGAGTGACAAGTCTGTGAAGGTTTGGAAGTCACCTGTGAAGACTTACCATGAGTGTTGAGCGAGGTCAAGGACAATACAGTGAGGACTGTGTGTTCGGGACTGTGTGTCCTCGAGTTTAAATACTCAGCCGCTCCAACCAGACGTACAACTGTCACAGCAGTTGGAATTGGTCTACCAAATCATTGCCTTCACCAAGCCTACTGGTTCTATTTCCTCAACCCTTCCATTTCCTCATTCATGTGTTGATGAACCTGATCATTACTGTTTGAAGACTTTAATTGAAGACTTTCTCTATTTCCTCAATCCAATTCCTTCAGCCACATTGTCTTCAGCCTGTTTATCCTGTTTTCACGCTATTTGTACTCTCTGCTTGTTTTCATTTCATCATGATGACTATGTTGTTGCTCTGTTATGCTTATGCCCGAGTACTTATTCCGCTGCTAGTGTATTGTTACTTAGGAATTTCTTCACCTAGAAATTCCTCAGTGACGGATTTGTAAAAATCGCCTATTCACCCCCTCTAGTCGATATAACGCACTTTCAATTGGTATCAGAGCAAGGTAATCCCTTGTTCTGTGTGATTTGGGTTTAACCACATAGAGTTCTAGTTATGTCAACTGCAGGAATGATCAAGGTCTTGGCTGGATGTCCTACCTTCGATGGGACGGACTACCCCTACTGGAAGAACAAGATGCGCATGCATCTTGAGGCAACTGATAACGATCTCTGGTATGTTGTGGAAAATGGTGTTCCCTTAGTCACTCCGTCTGTGAATGCTACTGATGTGAAGAGATTCAGGCAACTCGATTCTCAAGCAAAGAATATCATATGTGGCCATCTAAGCAAAGGATAGTATGGCAGAGTGAGTGCTTTGGAAACTGCTAAGCTGATTTGGGACAGGTTGTCCAAGGTCAACGAAGGAGTCTCTACTCAACGTGACTCCCGAGTTGATGTTCTTTGCAATCTCTTCAACCGCTTCAAAAGACTCAACAATGAAAATGTTCAGCAAACCTTCCAGCGCCTCACTAACATCTCAAATGAGCTTCAAGCACTTGGTGCCACTGACATCACTGACCATGAGGTGGTGAAGAAATTGCTGAGATCACTTGATTCCTCATTCGATACCCTTGCACTGCTGATTAAAGAGCGAGCTGATTAGAAGTCACTAGATGCCGCTGATATCCTCGAGAGGCTAAACAATCATGAGTTCTAGCTTGCTGACAAGAGAGACCTCTATGGACCGAGCTTTGGAAGATCACGTGCACTGAAGGCCAAGGCAGTCTCTGAATCTGAAGGTGAAGAGTCTTGTAGCAGCCTTGGTGACCCTGAAGAATTGATCAAGAACTAGCAATGCTCATGAAGAAATTCCAGAAGTTCTCTCGTCGTGGTTGAGGGAGTCCTGGATTAAGGGGTATCCGTACAGCAGGACTGTGTACAACCTCCGGACTATTGAAGTGTGAAGATACAAGACTCAAGACTTCGGCCCGTGTCCGGATGGAACTTTCCTTGGCGTGGAAGGCAAGCTTGGCGATCCGGATATTATATTTCCTTCCTTGTAACCGACTCCATGTAAACCCTAGCCCTCTCCGATATCTATATAAACCGGAGAGGTTGGTCCTTAGAAGGCCGATCACAATTACATTCATACCATTATAGGCTAGCTCCTAGGGTTCAGCCTCTACGATCTTGTGGTAGATCTACTCTTGTACTACCCATATCATCAATATTTATTAAGAAGGAAGTAGGGTTTTACATCCATCGAGAGGGCCCGAACCTGGGTAAACACCTGTGTCCCTTACTTCTTGTTACCATCAGCCTTGACGCACAGATCGGGACCCCCTACCCGAGATCCGCCGGTTTTGACACCGACATTGGTGCTTTCATTGAGAGTTTCCTCTGTGACGTTGCCGTCAAGCTCGATGGCTCCTTCAATCGTCATTAACGACGCTGTCCAGGGTGAGGCTTTCTTCCCCGGACAGATCTTCGTGTTCGGCGGTTCACGCTATGGGCCAATTCGCTTGGCCACCTGGAGCAGATTGATAGCTATGCCCCCGGCCATCAAATAAGGTTCGGAAACCTAAACTACACGGCGGATATCCGCGGAGACTTGATCTTCGACGGATTCGGGCCAGCGCCAGAAGCGCCGAACACTCGCGATGAGCACGGCTTAGACCTGCTGTTAGACGTCACTCGGGATATCGTCCTGGCAGAAACCTCAGGTATAAATCCGGGACAGGTTGCTTCGCCTAAGCATGGAGGGTTGGACCCCGCCCCGCAGGCCATACCTTCATCGGCGATGGAGGCGAACACAGGTTTCATCTCTGAGGGAACCTGTGACTCCGGACCCCCGGATTCTTATCCGGATGCAGGTTCCTGTCAGCGCGCCCCGAGCCCGCCGATCCTGGTTGGGCTCCGGTGATGGAGTTCACCGCGACAGACATTTTTCAGCACTCGCCCTTTGGCGACATGCTGGACTTATTGAAGTCTCTCTCCTTGTCAGGAGACTCCGGCTCGAGTGGGAAGTAGACAACGACATAATTCGTTGCCCACCCACCACCCACTTCATTGCCACTACCGATGATCTAACCGACGTGCTTGACTTCGACTTCGAAGACGTTGACTGTATGGACGACGATGCTGGAGAATCACAAGAGCCACCGCTGACGTGGCGGTGGACGGCCACCTCCTCATATGATATATATATGGTGGACACTCCGAAGGAAACTAATGGCGACGAGGCAATGGGGGACAACCACACACTCCCCTCCGACGACGAGGCAAGCCTCGGCAACGACGAATTCTGTGTACCAGAGGACCCAGTGGAGCAAGTTCGCTTCAAGCGACGGCTCATGGCTACAGCAAGGAGCCTGCAAAGGAAACAAGAGCAGCTCACAGCTGACCAAGATGCGCTAGAGGATAGGTGGACCAAGATACTGGCCGTCGAAAAATATGAACTCGAGAGCCCCAATAAATGGAACACACGGCACAACTGGCTACCACAACTCGAGCAGGAAAACCACGGGCACGCACACAGACGCCCACGCATCACTACGGGTCAAGGCGGCAAGCAGCATATACGAAGAGGCACCCTCAGACCTCGGCATAAAGGTCATAAACATCAAAACAAGGAAGCTGGTGCCAAGTCCGGCAACGGTCTGTCCGACAGACGGGCAAAGATCAACACAAGCCTACTCAACTGAAGATACACGCTGGATCAGCCGTGTGAAATTCACGGTACCCCGAGAAGGACGGCAAAGCATACCAATAGAGAATGCAGGATTCTCAAAACAAAACGGCTGGTCGCACGGCGGAAGAAATAAAGGGGAGATGCCTCGTCAAGAACCCCCCCCCCCAGAACGTAACAGTACGGCTGACCGCCCAGGACCACCTAAACCACGGCAAGTTAATTGCAGCACCTCTGGACCTAGTAGTCCGGGGGCCCCATAACACACAAGACCCACAAGGGTATGACACCATGGAAAACATCTCCTAAAAGATGTCAGGCGCAAAGGCCAAGTTCTGTTGGGCCACCACTCTAAACGGCTGCTTTCAGACCATCCAAAAATGCTACGCCAAAGAATAAATCCTCGGCACCTTCCCATATGATAGCTTACCGTATGCTAACAGGAAAAACCACGTCAACTAGATTCTATGTGGTAAATCACCCAGGCCAACCATCCAGACATCCACTGTCGAGTCTGCACTGCCTCAGAGTCTAACGACTGGGCACACTAGGGCCCGATTAGGGACCCTGAGAGCAACAACAAAGAGGACACCTGGCTGTCTTCAAACATTTCGCATTTGCAAACTAACAATTGACGCAGAACGGAACTGGCGGCATGGAATTATCCCGGACACACAAAGGAAGGAACATGCAGGTAGAAAGTAGTTCGGATTCATTCTCGACCCGCTCACAGCCCCCTCCAGTCCGGCCATAACAGGTTCCGTCAAACAACACCTCTTTCCATACATCATACTAATATGCATAGACATAAAACTCTACTACAATGCTTAAATAGCAATTACCGGCTGTCGTTTATCGCCGACACCTCCTTGCCGAAAATGAAAGCCATGCTCCACGTTCGCCTGGTTGCACCAGGGGCTCCACAGTACGACAAGCAAGTCCGACCACCTTTTCGGTCGTTTGGCACCCCGAACTTATAGCACTATATGCATCTGCTCCGAATCATGTCTTGGGTCATTGGTTGGGTTTGCCTGGCTCCCATGTTTTGGTACCTTACGTTCCGTTCTGTCGGCTAAGGTAGCGCTGGGAGAACTACTGCGATTGTGTCCCGGTTCAGCCGGACGAGCACCTCAGTAGAGAAAGCCGAAAACCGACTGTCATGATGAAGCAAGAGTCGGTCCCCTGTTCGAGAGGTCATAAAATCCCTAAAGATTTAATCCGCATAACGCCATCATAAATGCTAAGTGCGACGGATCGGTCTTATGATCAGGCGCCAATAGAGCCCCTAGTTCGGCCTTACAAACACTAGGGGCTACGCCGACCATACTCAAATTCCTATGGCTAAGTGAGAGTAATAAAGCCCTATAGTCCGATTGCCTGGTTCGCGGAAAGATACACCTCCTTAAAAGGACCCAAGTATGGGATAAAGAGCATTCTGATATATCCTGAACACCCCCGTATCCTTTTAACAAGGGGGCAGAAGCCGACGACTGGCCAACTCCCAGAATTCGCATACAATAAATAGCCGCACAGGAAGAACATATGTTCAAATAAAACATGCAATATATAACAAACCTGCCATTATCCCATATTACAACAAGTGGTACAGATGCCCTCAGGGAAATATGATGTCTTTGGTACACTTGTCCGCTACAAGGCGGGCCCCCTTCATCACACCTGCATAATACAGCTCGGGCCTGCGGTGTTCCTTACCCTCCGGCGGCCCCTCAGTGAGCAGCTTTTCCACGTCAAGCCACCCCCAATGAACTTTCCCATGGGCAAACGCCATACGCGCTCCTTCTATGCAGACTGACCGCTTGATAGCATCTAGCCGAGGACAGGTGCCCACGATCCGCTTGACGAGTGCGAAGTAGCTCTTGGAATCGGATAACTAAGTCCTTCATGGCTAGTTCGTCCGCCTGGTGCAGTTCAATCAGCTGTTTCATCTGGTCATTAAATGGCACCAGATAGTTCGGGGCTAGATACTGTGACCAGAAATCCCTCTCCGTAGTCTTCTTCTCCTCGGTGCGATAGAATTGAGCAGCATCTGATATGCTGCGAGGAAGATCTGCAAAAGCCCCTGAAAAAATAAGTATTCATCCTGCCGCTCGGATTCTTTACATTTTAACATACACGAAGCTAAGAATACAGAAGGCCTTACCAGCTACCACTTTTCAGGCCTCCTGAATGTCGCGCGCAGCACCTCGGGCTTCTTCCCGAGCACCTTCTGCATCCTCGAGAGCTTAGGCGAGCTCGCATTCTTTCCCTTTCAGACTCTGCTCCAAGCTCTCGCTTTTCTTCACAGCTTCCTGGAGCTCCCGCTCAGCGGCGAGAACCCTGGCCTCGTGTTTTTCACGAAGCACCTGTTCGGCCTCAGCCTTCTTGTTGGCATCAGCCAAAGCGTTCTTTAGTCCCTCATATTCGGCACACGCTCCTAGAGCACACAATACTAAAAAATTTTATTCTAAAAAACCATGCGTTCATGCCAACTCCAAGACAAATGTTTTCAACATACCTTGCTTATCTTCCAGTTGCTTCCTCACACGGCCGAGTTCTTCCTTGGACCGTGCAAGGTTCTACTTCAGTTCGGACACTTCCACCTCGAAAGCGGAAGTCCTCCCTGCGGATCCCTGTTTTCACACCAAAGGGTATAAGTCATTTTCACAGGCTCCTGCGAAGGCAGTGGGTTTGATCCCCTGCCAGGCTCTATCTCCTTCACCGGACAGTGTATCAGGGGCTACTACTTATATTATGACAATTCCTTAAGGGTTTCCTAGGAGACATACCTCAAAAGCCTTTATGAGACTAAGGCAGGACGCGTTCAGCCCACTCTCGATGGACTGAATCCTTTCAACCACCTCGCCCACAAGGGCCCGATGCTCATCGACAATAGACGCATTCTTCAACGCTGTCAATAGACCGCCGGGCAGCTCTGCTAGAACAGAGGACACCAGCAGCGTAGGCTGTCCCGGGGGCCGTATCCATCCCTACATGTTCGGCACCAGGGATATGTCCTCCCTGGTCCGGGTCCTGTCGGGACGACACCTCGGTGTCGCGCCCAGACTTGGGGGAAGGGGCCTGCGGAGGCGTCTCGCTCGCCAAAGCGTCCGAGTCCAGTGAATCCTCCGACGAGGACTAGCCGGCGTGGGACCTTGCCAGACTATGCATTATATAGGCAACAGTCAAAACCACTATACCCAAAAAACGATCCCAGACGCATATGCATGTACGTATACTTACGACTTCTCCAGGGGCTGGGCCCTTGGATCCCACTCCGGGCTGCTATCGGCAGCCGTGGGGGATGCCCCTGGGAGGGAATGTTTCCCCCTCTTGGGCGATCCGGCCTCTAGAGACGCGGAGGCCGACCTCTTCCTCCCACCGTCAGAGTGAGGCTCATCCTCCTCTGCTTCCTCCTCTTCGTCGTCGGACGAAGGATCGTCGTTGGAGTCTTTGGATCTGGCGTCCGAAACCTCACGATGGCGAAGACCACCCCGGGTCTTCTTGACCTTCTTGGAGGCCTCCTTCTTTGGCGCCTTATAAGGTGCAGGGACCAACATCTTCGTCAGAAGAGGTCCGGCCGGTTCCTCCGGCAGGGGGGCTGGACAATGTAGCCGCTCCACCTTCTTTACCCATCCCTGGGGTTGCAGTGGAACACGATTAGGCTGTCTCCCGCATGATGTGCCAATTAAAGCGTGAATAGGCAGGGTGTGGCTGTGACTTACCAAGCTGGGAAAATGAGACGCTTGATACCCATAGTCCTCGGCAGGGCCCGGCCACGATTTGCCGGACTTAAAGAGCACCTTCCAAATGTCCTTGTGGGTGGAGTCGTAGAGCTCCTGAAGGGTTTGGTGCTCGGCTGGATCGAACTCCCACAGGGCACAAGCTCGCCGCTGACAAGGGAGAACCAGGCGAGCTAACATCACCTGGACTACGTCGACGAGTTTGATGTCCCTGTCGATCATGCCCTGGATGCGTGTCTGGAGCAATAATAGCTCGTCAGACGAGCACCAGTTCGGGCCCTTCTCGGGCCAGGACGTGAGCCGTAGTAGAGCTCCGGATCTGAACTCTGGAGCTGCCTCCCACTTCATGCCGCGTGGCTCAGTGATATAGAACCACTACTGCTGCCACTCCTTGACGGAGTCATTGAAAGCGCCTTTCGGCCAGACGGCCTTGGGCATCTTGCTTACCATGGCGCCACCGCATTCGGCGTGTTCGCCACTCACCACCTTGGGCTTCACATTGAAAATCTTCAGCCATAGGCCGAAGTAAGGTGGGGTCCGGTGAAAAGCCTCGCACACGACGATGAACGTCGAGATATTGAGGAAGGAGTTTGGGGAAAGATCATGAAAATCGATCCCGTAGTAGTACACACTAGTAGAAAACCACCCATTAGTCCCGGTTCGTAAGGGCCTTTAGTCCCGGTTCATGAACCGGGACTAATGGGTCGTTACTAATGCCTCCACCCATTAGTGCCGGTTCAAACACGAACCGGGACAAATGTGCCTCCACGTGGCCGGTCCGCCGAGCCCAGTCAGGGGGGGCTTTGGTCCCGGTTGGTGGCACCAACCGGGACCAAAAGTCCATGTTTTTTTAGAACAGTGGAAGCTTTAGGGGTTTTGTGGGTTATTTTTAGGTTGTTATTAGCTAGCTAATAGAGACAAGTGTCCTCTCTTATATCTTCGTCCTTGGTTTATCAACGCTGCTGCTATATGTTCATTTCACCCACTGATATAACATGCTCATGCATGCTCGCATCATACATCATCATATATTTATAATAACAAGTCCTACTAATTAATATCATGCATCATCATACAACTTCTACTCGTTATTAATAATAAGTCATACGATCATCATCCTCATAGTCATCGAACCCAACCCTACATAATTGTTCTTAGCGCATGATCATCAGTATCAGGTAGGACCTAAACACGTAAAATAGCATAAAACAATATAGCCCTTGATTCTCCATTATGAAGAATGGAGATCATCCTGTCTCCAATTCTTGCCCTTCACTGTTTTTTGCTTCCAAAAAGCTCCTTACGACTGTCCATACATTTTTTCCATTCTTTGATTGTAATGTATCCACTTATTTTAGAAACCCGGTATGGACAGTTGAGATTCGTAGGACGACCTGGTTGTATGTTCAAAACATGAAGGCTACCATGCGTATACATCAGATGAGGCACAGAATCATTCGGGATTATCTGTTGAAAAACATGGTCAATAACGTCGTAGTTAGCAATGATGTATTAGTTTTAGAAGTGTGCAAAAAGATGCACAGATGTTGTAATAGTAAAAAATAATCTTACCAGGGTATCTCCATGGTAGTTACAGTAGTTCAACACGTGCACTAGTGGCACGTATTGACCATAATGTTGAGGAGTTTGATTGTAGATATTGTAATTCTCATGATCAGTACAAAATGCGACCAGATGATTTTTCTCCTGATAAGTTAATTCGGAGCCTTCGGTGTAGTAGGTTCTGTCTACCATCTTCCGCACATTCTTTGAAGAATGAAAATAAGCTGACAATGGAGATAAGTTGTCAACTATATATTTTGAAATAAACAATATAAATTACTTAATAACTATGTTAAGCTCACATGGGGGAAGAAATGGAGGTGTATCCACAAGGACCCAAATCGAAGGTCTCTCTTGCTCGATTGTAGGATCACCAAGATCCATGGTGACAAGCATACCCTCATCAAGACCATACATCTTGCAAAGTGCTTCCCAATTTTTGCAACCAAAATGGGTTACACTCTGAGCATTGTACAGCTTTACTTGAAAATCCACACCATGATAGGTACTTAGGATAATTTTTTGGTTTCAAAACTTTCATGGTGTTCAAAACCCATCCTCTCCAAGACATAGTGTCTTGCAAAGCATGGGATAAGCTAGTAGAATTGGAAAAGATGAAAAATACACGTTAAAATAGTTGAAGTCGTGCTTAATTACGAATAAAACTATTGTCGTCGTTGCATACCGTATGAACATCGCAGGTCTCCTCGAGCTTAATGCTGAAGCGCCAATCTTCGTCCAGCTCAATGAACCTCTCGCAGATACCTCAATCGTTGTGGCACCAGTCGCACTCCCCCGGGTGGTTTTCGTCGTCCGATGAGTACGACATTTCCGACCTACGTTCATAATTCAAATATTAAACTAGATCATTATTATTAATCACGGGTTGACTATCGATGATCGATGTACTTAGCTCCTCCTTTCATTCTCGAATGCATTATTATACCAAATTGTCTAGCACATGGGAATGAAGGAGAACTTATCCAATATGAGCATTCAATAAGCAAAACCAAATCATAAAATAAAGTATAGTATTCAAATTAGCATGCATTCAATAATTATAAGCAAAAGTACATCATCTCTTGGTGTCCGTACATCATCGAATATTATCACTAATACAACTAGAATTGTAGCGCCCGACGGGTATCGACGCGGGCGGTGGACACCCAAAGATAAGGAACCATCACAGGATCATAGCTCCAGTGAGATCCCTGAAGAACCTGCCAGGTATTGTCGAACCTCCCCTCCAATGCAACCATGTAGCGACGGACGTGTTCGTCCTCCTCACTGACACGGTGACGTACCACCTCCGCAGTGTCCGGATGCCTCACCACCGTCACTGGCCCACGCGACCGCCACCAAACAAGGATCGGGTCAACAACGGGCTGCCTCCTCACCAACCTACGTCCCCCAGAAGGTAGCACCTCCCAATACCAGCCCGGCGGAGCCCAGTCCCGAACATGGCCCTGATCAAGCAGGCCTCCACCGCTGAGTCGACGACGACGAGGATGCGGGATAGGCATCGCCGACGTCGACGCGGGAACTACTTCTATATATAGTTAAATAAAAGTAGTTTTATTAATTAAATCAACTATCTAGTTCAACTACTAAGCACTTACTATAAATAAATAAGTAGTACTTACTAAAAACAAACTACTTCTATATATAGTAAAATAAATTAGTTTATTAAATCAACTAGCTAGTTCAACTATATATCAACTACTTCTTATTTTTCTCCTTTTTCTAAATACTATGAACAAAAAAATCATTAAAATTCTATGAACAAAATTAATTACACAATCTAAGTATCACCAAAAAAATCTATTAACAATAATATCACCAAACATGCATATTCAATAATAATATCACCAAAAAAAATCTATTAACAGAAAAAAAAATCTAACATAATATGAACAAATTAATTACTACACATCTAATCTAACAAAAAAATCTAATTAATCTAACAAAAAAATCTAACATAATATGAACAAATTAATTACTACACATGTAATCTAACAAAAAAAATCTAATCTAACAAAAAAATCTATGAACTACATATCTAAATTACTACACATCTAACCTAACAAAAAAATCTATGAACTACAAAAAAAATCTAAAAAAAATCTAACAAAAAAAAATGCTCACGTACGGCCGGCGACGGCGACGGCGAGGTGCGGAGCGGGGCGGTGACGGCCTCGAGGCGGCGCGGGCCGGGGCGGCGACGTCGATCAGGGCGGTGCGGGAGGGCTGGGCGGGGCGCGCGGGGCGGGGTTGGGCGGGGCGGCGCGGGGCGGTGACGGCGTCGGGGCGTGGCGGGGCGGGGCGGCAACGGCGTCGGGGCGGGGCGGCGACAGCGTCGTGGCGGGGCGGCGACGGCGAGGTGGCGGCAGGGAGACGCGCGGCGACGGGAGTGGAGCAGGAGAGATCGAAGTCGCGCTAAGTGCTGTATATATAGCAAAGGCTTTGGTCCCGGTTTGTGGCACAAACCGGGAGCAATGCAACCTTTAGTCCCGGTTGGTGCCACCAACCGGGACCAAAGGCCTCTTTTCAGCAGCCCAAAGGGCGGGAAACAAAGACCTTTGGTCCCGGTTGGTGGCTCCAACCGGGATTAAAGAGCGGCATTCGTCCCGGTTGGTGCCATGAACCGGGACCAAAGAGTGGTATTGGTACCGGTTGGTGCCATGAACCGGTACCAATGGACCCGTCTAACTACTTTTTAATTTTCAGCAGCTGTTTTTTTGTTGATTCTTCCTGCAGCTGTTTTTTTAGTCCCACCTCGCCAAGCGAGAGGCACTTGCAGCTGTTTATAAGCCCTGAGTGCAGAGATGATGACGAAGAGACTTATTACAACTCAGAAAAAAAAGAAAAAAAATAAATGTAGCAGAAAAGAAAAAAAACTATATAAAAAACCACTCAGAAATGAATAGAAGAAAAAATAATTTTGATTAACTTTACTAAAAATCTGAGCATAGATGCTTATTTTTACTAACTTATTACAACTCAGAAATAAAAAGAAAAGAATAAATGAAGCAGAAAAGGAAAAAAACTATATAAAAAACCACTCAAAAATAAGTAGAAGAAAAAATAGTTTTGATTAACTTTACTAAAAAATGAGCATAGATGCTTATTTTTTAATGACTTATTACAACTCAGAAATAAAAAGAAAAAAATAAATGTTGCAGAAAAGAAAAAAAAACTATATAAAAAACCACTCAGAAATAAATAGAAGAAAAAATAGTTTTGATTGACTTTACTAAAAAAATGAGCATAGATGCTTATTTTTTAATGACTTATTACAACTCAGAAATAAAAAGAAAACTATAGTAAAAGGAAAAAAACTATATAAAAAACTACTCAGAAATGAGCAAAGATGCGCTTATAGAGAAAATTCGACCTAAATTCATAATAAATTTCTACTAAATTCAGAGAAATTCAGTATGAATTTAGGTTTAGTTTCCTGTATAAGGGCATCTATTTTCATTTTGAGAGGATCTCAATAAGGCAGAGAGGGAGGGGCTTATAAACTGGTCTAAGCCCTCTTCGGTTGGCGAGGTGGGACTAAACACTGGCCGTAACGAGGACTAGCCCTTTAGTCCCGGTTGGTGGCATGAACCGGGACTAATGGGCAGCCTTTGGTCCCGGTTCAAGCCACCAACTGGGACCAATGGTGTTGGGCCAGGAGCGAGGACCATTGGTCCCGGTTCGTCCCACCAACTGGGACCAATAGGTCCAGAAGAACCGAGACCAATGGCCCACGTGGACCGGCCGGCCCCCGGGGCTTACGAACCGTGTCTGATGCCCCCATTGGTCCCGGTTCTGGATTGAACCGAGACTAATGGGCTGGGCCGGCCTGGACCATTGGCCCGTTTTCTACTAGTGACATGACTCCCCGAACGAACGGGTGAAGGGGAAACCCGAGCCCCCGGATGAAATGGGGAAGGAACACGACTCTCTCATGAGATTCCGGAGTAGGGACGACCTGTCCCGCGAGTGGAAGACGGTGGCCTATCTTCTGGGCCAGATACCCGTCTCCTCGGAGCTTCTTGATGTCCTTCTCCTGGACAGTTGAGGCCATCCATTTGCCTCCTGCTCCGGACATCTTCAGAAAAACTTCCCTTCGGTGGGGAGGAGAGTGCTTGGGCGTTAGGGCTCGCACAAAGGGGAATGAGCTAGCAAGAGAAGGAGGCGTGGGTGAAAGAGAAAGGAACCTGACCTCCTTATAAGGGCGATAAAGGCTTTTTGTGCTTCCCCACTTGCCTGGTGTAACCCGTCCGCCTCCCGCTCGCCCCGATTAGCAGCACGGTTAGATTACCCATGCCCGTATTGATGAGAATCCTATAATAAGGGGACACGATCTCTGCTTTGACAAGACGTGTCACAGAAACCGCCTCGTGATATGCGTTGTAGCTGGTTGTGCGGAAACGGTTCGAATAATGGATCCGATCATAATAACATGTCAGATCATCAGGAAAAGTTGTCAGCAAATTGCATTTGTGAAATATCATTCTCTCTACGTTGGTATGTGAAGATCATCTTGCGGATCCGGACACGGTCTACATGTTCGATGATCACTTTGGAGTATTCGGAGGAGGAACCCGCCTTGCAATGCTGAAGACAATACTACGCGTCGGACTCATCGTCATTGAAGTCTGGTTCAGGGGCTACTGAGGGAGTCCTGGATTAAGGGGTATCCGGACAGCCGGACTGTGTACAACGTCCGGACTATTGAAGCGTGAAGATACAAGACTCAAGACTCCGGCCCGTGTCCGGATGGGACTTTCCTTGGCGTGGAAGTCAAGCTTGGCGATCCGGATATTATATTTCCTTCCTTGTAACCGACTCCATGTAAACCCTAGCCCTCTCCGGTATCTATATAAACTAGAGAGGTTGGTCTTTAGAAGGCCGATCACAATTACATTCATACCATTATAAGCTAGCTCCTAGGGTTTAGCCTCTACGATCTCGTGGTAGATCTACTCTTGTACTACCCATATCATCAAAATTAATCAAGCAGCAAGTAGGGTTTTACCTCCATCGAGAGGGCCCGAACCTGGGTAAACACCTGTGTCCCTTACTTCTTGTTACCATCAGCCTTGACACACAGATCGGGACCCCCTACCCGAGATCCGCCGGTTTTGACACCGACAGTGGTCGCTTTGGAAAGCCTTCAAGGAGTGATGATTCCTCGTCCCGTGACTACAAAAAGAGAACTTGCCACAAATGCAAGAAACCTGGTCACTACATGTCTGATTGTCCTCTCTGGGAAAAGGAATCAAAGAAGAAGAATTACAAAGATGACGATTCTAATGACTCGAAGAAGAAGAAGAAATCTTCAAAGTCCTCATCATCAAAATCTTCAAAGTCTTCATCTCACAAGAAGAGCAGTTCCAAGAAGGCTCGGGCATTCATTGGCAAGGAAATGGCCTCTGAACCTGAATCTGAGGAAATTGTGGAAGAGGAGGAATCTGAGGAGTCAGACTCTTGTGTGGCGAGCTTAGCCCTCGCTACTGCTGACGTCAGCAAGTCCATCTTCAACACTGAAGAAAATGACCTCCCCAACTCTGCTGACAAGAGCGTCGATGACTATGCTCCCACCTATTGCTTCATGGCAAAAGGTTCCAAGGTACTCAAACTTTCCCCCTCTGAATCTAGTGAGGTTGAATCTAATGAAATCTCAAACCTAGCTATTCCAAACTTGCTAAAATTGTTGTTAAACAACAAAAGGCTTTGGAAAAGATTCAAAATCTGCTAGACAAAAGGCTTCTAGTGAGGAATTGAATCGAACTAAGACTCCGACTTGTAATCTTCAGAGACTTCAGTCTAGGTTTGACAACCTTCAAAATCATCATAGCACTCTCTCAACTGATCATGAGAAGCTTTCTTATGAATTTCTTCAGAGAAAGCAAGATCTTGAAAAGTTAAAAGTGAGGTATGAAGATCTTCAGAAGGAAAACGATTCATTGCTTGCTCAACGGATCAGTTCCGCTCAGGAAGAATTTATTCCACCATGCCTGAAATGCATTGAGCGTTAATCTGCTAATTCTTCACCTGAATGTTCAGACGCTTCTATTACTACAAATTCTTCAACTGTCTCTGTGGTCACAAATTCCTCATATGAGGATACCACAAGTATCACTGACGATAATGCAGGGTTGAAGGAATTGTATGTGACAGGCATATACAAAAGACTCAAAGGGCATCAGACTCTTTGTGATGTGCTTAAAAATAAGATCTTGAACAGGAACCCTAGGAAAGAGGGTATTGCCTTCGAGCGGAAACTCAATGTTGATGGGACCTACTTGAAACCTGAGCAGTACCCCAAAATCTCATGGGTTGCTGCGAAAGGACCTTCCATAGATCCATGCAATTTATCTGGCTTTACTTGTGAATCCTCTTATTCCTCCGAGGAGTCATTTGACTCCAACTATAAATTGTTCAAGAATCAGAATGGTCAAGTATTTGCTCGATGTGTTGGAACTAACTGCAGGAACGGTCCCCCGATGAAGAAAATCTGGGTTCCCAAAAGGTGCCTTTTAAAAATCTTCAGGTGAATGTCATCATGACACCACCTATGAAGAATAGGAACCCCAGATCAAATTCTTCATATGGATCGAAATTCTCATATGAACATCATCGTGCTAACACTTCCGATTTGCAAGGAAAGTCTAAAGGCTATGAATACGTGCACTATTCTTCAAACCATTATGTTCATAAGTCCTCGAAGAATTTCTCTTCTTATTCTTATGCTTATCCTAACCCTTCCTCTGTGAAACGAAGTGCACTGGCTTCAATGCCATCTTTTTTCTTATGGAGCTAGCAGAATGATGAACTCTTTGCCACCCCTCCAGATGTGGGTGGTGAATAAAAAGAACTAATCTCTTATGCAGGATCGGGTCTCCAAACGAACTTAAACGTCTGAAGAATTTGCTGGAGACGTGGATGTGCTTGAATGGACGCAAGCTAATCATGAAGAAATGAATTATTCATTTCTCGCGTCCTCATGTTGCTATATCTGTTACTGTTGATGAAATTGATATCGTATTCTTTATTAATGAAGTATATGAGTTTGTAAGTTGTACTAATTCATCTGCAGGATGAACAACCCAAAGCTACTGAGTGCGTCCTCGAGAGTGGATGTACAGATAACATGACCGGTGACAGAAACTTATTGATGGACACTGCTTTATCTCCGTCTCATCTGAAGCATATCACCTATGCTGACAAAGGCAAAAGCAAGGTATTGGGTCTAGGTAGGGTTGCAATCTCAAAGGATAGACACATGGACAAAGTCATGCTTGTCGAGTCCTTAGGATTCAACCTCATGTCTGTCTCAATGCTTTGTGATCTTGATATTGTCGTCTTTGGAAAATATCATTGCATTATGCTAATGGAATCTGACAATTCCAAAGTCTTCGAAGGCTTTAGGAGAGGAGACTTGTATATCGTTGATTTCTCTATAGGACCACAGCCTGCCACATGTCTATTTGCAAAAGCTTCAGAAGGCTGGTTATGGCATCGATGACTTGGTCATGCTGGGATGAGGAACTTGCATACACTCGCGAAGAAGAAGCATGTCATTCGCATCGAGGGTGTCAAATTCCTCTAAGATCATCTTTGTGGGGCTTGTGAGGCTGGAAAGATCACCAGAGCCAAGCATCCCTCAAAGACTATCATGACCACTTCTTGTACCTTTGATTTACTTCATATGGATCTCTTTGGCCCTACTCATTATGCCACGTTCACTAGTTCTGCATCATTATATGCCTTTGTCATTGTTGATGATTATTCTCGTTATACCTTGGTGCATATCATCACTTACAAAAATGAAGTGCAGCAGTCTTCAAACAATTTTCCTCAAGAGCATCGACGAACTTCGGTGTGAAGATTAAGCATATCAGGAGTGATAGTGGAACCGAGTTCAAGAACAATGGTCTCGATGAATATCTTGATATACTTGGTATTAATCACGAGTTATCTTCTCCCTATACTCCTCAGCAGAATGGCGTCGTGGAGCGCAAGAACAGAACTCTTGTTGAGATGGCTCGCACTATGCTTGATGAATACAAGACACCACAACGTTTTTGGCCAGATGCTATTGATACTGCGTGCCACATCATCAACAGAGTATATCTTCACAAGTTCTTCAAAAAGACCTCATATGAACTCCTCACTGACAAGAAACCCAATGTATGTTATTTCAAACTCTTCGGTGCCAAATGCTGGATTAGAGATCCTCACCATCACTCTAAATTTGCACCGAAACCACATGAGGGTTTTATGCTTGGTTACGGAAAGGACTCGCACACCTACAGAGTCTTTAATACCTATCATCACAAGGTTGTTGAAACTGTAGATGTGCAGTTCGATGAAACTAATGGCTCACAAAGAGAGTACCTACCTCCTGTGCTAGATGAAGTGTCACCAGAGGAATCCATCAAGTTCAAGGCTACTGAGGATGTCATTCCTACCGAAGAATCTACTTAAGAAGTCATTCCGGATTGTGAAGCCAATGACGCTGGTGCTGCTGAAGAAAATGGCCCTGAAGAAATTGTTGGGCCTAAGCAAAGTCATCAACCTGCTCACCCTCGCGTTGCAAACAAAAGTGCAGTTGAGAAAATCATTAGCGACATCAACGCACCAGGTCCACTCACATGCTCAAAAGCTTCACATGTGTCTAACTTTTGTGGGCATTTTGCGTTTACCTCTATCACAGAGCCCACCAAAGTTGATGAAGCATTCATGGAATCTGAGTGGATTCAAGCCATGCAAGATGAATTGCATCAATTCAAGCTCAATAATGTGCGGGAGCTTGTCAAGCAACCAGACCCACGCAAGCACAACATCGTCGGTACCAAATGGATCCACCGCAACAAACAAGATGAAAATGGCCTTGTGGTGAGGAATAAGGCTTGTCTTGTAGCTCAAGGCTACACACAGGTTGAAGGAATTGATTTCGATGAAACTTTTGCACCTGTTGCTAGACTTGAAGCTATTCACATATCGCTTGCTTATGCTAACCATCATAATATCATCTTCCATCAAATGGATGTGAAAAGTACATTCCTCAACTGTAAGCTTGAGGAAGAAGTATATGTTGCTCAACCACCAGGTTTTGAGGATCCAAAATTTCCAGATGACGTCTACAGACTCAACAAGGCCCTCTATGGCCTCAAGCAAGCACCTCGGGCGTGGTATGATACATTGAAGGAGTTCCTCATGACGAAAGGCTTCAAATCCGGTTCGCTTGACCCAACTCTTTTCACCAAAGCATATGATGATGAATTATTCATGTGCCAAATATATGTTGATGATATTATCTTTGGCTGTACTTGACAAATTTGCCTATATGATGAGTGAGGAATATCAAATGTCTATGATGGTAGAGTTGAAATTCTTCTTAGGTCTTCAAATTCGTCAACAACACAATGGCATATTCATATCTCTGGAGAAATACCTCAAGGATGTGTTGAGGAAATTCGGCATGCAAGATTGCAAAGGCGTCAAAATCCCTATGCCCAAAAATGGCCATCTATGCACCGATAAAAATGATAAAGACTTCGATCAAAAGGTATACTGCTCCATGATTGGCTCTTTATTGTATCTATGTGCATCTAGGTCGGATATTATGCTTAGTGTTTGCATGTGTGCCCGATTTCAAGCTATACCGAAGGAATCACACCATAATGCTGTGAAGCACATTCTTCGATATCTAGCTCACACTCCAACACTTGGATTATGGTATCCCAAGGGCTCCTCTTTTGATCTCATTGGATATTCCGACTCTGACTATGCTGGTGATCGGGAGGACCGCAAGTGAACATTAGGCACATGCCATTTCCTCAAATGATCCTTGGTATGTTGGTACTCGAAGAAACATAACTGCGTATCACTCTCTGTTGCTGAAAGTGAGTACATTGCCGCTGGATCTTGCTGTGCTCAATTGCTATGGATGAAGCAAACCCTCAAGGACTATGGCACCAATGTGAAGAATGTGCCACTCTACTACAAAAATGAGAGTGCTATCAAGATTGCTCACAACCTAGTTCAACACTCGAAGACAATGCACATCCAGATTCGTCATCATTTTCTTCGTGACCATGTGTTGAAGGGAGACATCTCCATCGACCATGCAAATACTAAAGATCAGCTGGCCGATATCTTCACAAAGCCCTTGGATGAGAAGAGACTTAGCAAGTTGCAGTGTGAGCTAAATATCTTAGAATCTTTGAATGTTATTTGAAAAGGACACACATCCTAACACTTATGCAATGATGACTTAGATGTGCAACACACGAAGTAACGTTTTTCTTCAATCAATGAAGACTAACCCTCTAAGTGTGAAGAAATTAGCGAAGAATTTGATTCTCAGAACCCTACGACAATCGTACGCGGTGTCTGAAATCATCATTCTTATACGATGGGTTACGCCACCAACCAAAGTTGAAAATCTTCTTTTTGAGTTTTTTCAATTTCCTCAGTCTTTTCGTCATTGTTCTTCATTGCTATATATATATATATATATGAGTTTTTCATGTCCTCTGTAGCATTCACTTATAGCTAATTCTTCATGTTGCTTTTTCATCTAAGTGAATGTGATCGGACCCGTTCCCCCTCTATGCTATACTCAACCCAGTCTATTCACAAATTCTTCATGTGCGTTCTATTTGAATCCCATTCAAAATCTTCACTGTGTCCTTGATAGCTGAAGAATTTACGAGCGAAATGTTAAAATTTTCATATCTAATATTTCAGCTTTTGCGGCTCAAATCCTTCCACATCCCATGACTGGATTAAACAAATCACCCACGATCTCACACGATCTCCACCTCTCTATACGTGGGTGACACATGTCGGTAGGATGGCAAGGGTCAGGGGCATGTTCGTCCAAATTCTTCGGATGAACAGTTTTTCACTGCGTTATAAATACCCCTCCCCGTACGCCTCAGTTCATTTTCTCCACTCGACCTCTCCCTCTCCCGCTCGAGCTCTCTGACCTAGTGTTGCCGCTAATCTCCATCGTCGCCGGTGAGGAAGAGCTTAGCTACCTCGACCTCGTCGCTATCATACTCACGCCGGCCGCGGAAATCTTCACCTCCACCGCCGCCATAACTGTCTTCCTCCGCCAAGTTAGGGCATGGAAGATCTGAACGGAAGAGCTTCTCCATTTCATCTCTTAGTTCGTTGCGTTCTTCATCAAGGGTATATAAAACTTGTTTTTATTGCCCTTGTTGATTCTGATGATTTTCACAAAATCTTCAAAAGGTGTTTATTCTTCAATCTTCACATTCTTAAACACCACAGTTGCATCTGTTCTTGATCTTCTCCCTAAGATGTACTTTTCTTCAAGATTGCTCAATTGTGTGGATTTCTGACATCTACAACTCCGAAACCTAAGACAGGAACTCTTAGTGAAATTCTTCAAGACTCATTGGTCAAATTACTCAAACTTGATTCCGTATAAAAACAAATTCTATGAATGCATATGACCTCTTCAAATTATTCGCACCTATACTCTGTTCACAGGTACATATGACTGTTGCTGAATCAATAGGTTCTCATCAACTTAACTCATTTGCAGCGTTTCTCGAAGAAAAACTGCACACTTCTTTAGAGACTTCTGTTGTTCAGAATCCTCATCGGAAGAAAATGGCAGAAGAAAAGCGTCCTCAGAAGGGAGGCAAGAGGCCTGAAATAAACACAGATATCGAAATCCCTGAAGAAATCTATGCAGATTACTGCACTCCTGATGAGGTCACTCATGGGAAGGACAATAAGAACTAGCGCAAAGTGCACCACTATGTTACTCCCAAATACATGAAGATTCGCTGTAAATCCTCCATGCCCCAGACCTCCATTGGCACCAAGCCAAGAAGCAGATCCCTCTAGCATCAGAAGAGGTGAGGAATTGCCTAAGGAATGGGCCAAGCACCAAAGGAAATTGGCAAAAGTAGCAAAGGAGGCAGTGAAGAAATTCAATGAAGATTTTGCTGCTGAAGCATCTGCTAGTCAGCATAAAAAGGCTATGAAAAAGAAATCTGCAGTGAAGCCAACTTCCTCTGCAATGCCCTCAGGGCCCAGCTCCTCAATGCCCTCACGACCCAGCTCATCAAAACCCACAGGGTCTACTGCTGAAGTAATGCCCTCAGCTGCACCTTGAAAGTCCTCAGCACCAGTGCATCTTGCCATGTGCCAACAAACGACATGCTTTTCAATTGCTTCAGGAGCTTCAGCAAGTTCCTCAGCACAGCCACAGCTACTGAAGAAGAAGGTCACTGCTGGACGTGGCACAAGGCTAAGTCCTCATAAGAAGCAGGTCGCCTTTGAAGTTTCGTCGTCTGAAGACGAAGCCGATGATGAAGAGCTTGCTCAAATCACCAGAGATAGGCAAAGCCGGGACACTAGTGCCAAAGGTAGTGTTGTGCTGCTATTGCTGGATCCAAAGAATATCCTCGACTACATTGATCTGTGGCATAGAGATCCCAACACTCCCCTTACAGATCTGAACCTCACACCAGACCAAAGTCACATGTTGACTACCTTCATAGTTGTAGAAAAATGGAAGTTTGAGAAGGCCAGATCTATGAAGAAGAATGTGCTGAAAATGATAACTGAACAACTTGTGACTTTATAGTCAGAAATCAAGGCCCTCCTACAAAGCTGAATGGCTTGGAGCCAAAGTTAGATTCGTCAAATTGTCTAAAGGCCTCACGCCCAATGTTGCTGGTGAAGCGCAACAAGACGTTCCTCAAGGTGAAGCATCTGCTCATCCCATGGAAGAACATGCCAGCACCGCTGATGAAAATCAGACTGCTGAAGAAACTGAAAGTACCGGGGCTGATGATAACATTCCAGCGCCTGAAGAAACTGCAGGGCAACCACTAGTATTGCGCATGAAGAACAAAACAGGCCAGTAAAGCAAATGACGCTACACCTGAAGAATCTGAACAAGTCAGGACAACTGCATCAGTTGTGCCTGAAGAAACTACATCAAATTCCTTGCTCCTCCTGCACCAACCCCAAGTCTTATCATTCCTTCGGCAACAGAAGTGAAGAAAACCCAGGCCACAGAGCGAGCAACGAAGAAAAGGAAAGCATCTGCTGCTTCACAGTCTACAGAAGCAAAGAAGATGAAGATTTTGACCAGCTCGTTTGAAAATCCTATAGATGATGTTCCTGTTTCAAGCATGCCATCAAAGGAGATTGTTCCCTTTGGTGAGGATTATTAAATTCCCAATGACTCTAATGAGGATGATCCTTCTGCTGCTTCGACAGAGCAGTTGGATGAAGAAATTGAAGCTGAACATGCAATTTCAACTCCACTGGTATCATCGCCCATGCCTCGGTTCACACTGAAGAGGCAGGCGTTGAGGAAACTGATGAAGATGATGAAGACGGCTGGTCTTAGCCACCTTCGAAGAAATTCAAGAAGGTCAAAGTTCCTCCGCTGGTCATCAGCTCATATTCTTCATCGCGCGAGACTGATAAAGCTGTAGATTTGGACGACGCTACGGCAGCCCCTACTACAATAGACGACCCTAACAACGCTGGCGCTCCTTTATCGACATCATGAAGAAATTCTTCAGGGGCGTTAGTCCTCACTTTTCGTCCCTTTTGGTCATTTGATGACAATGGGGGAGAAATTTGAGTTAGTCTTCAAGCGGGTCTATATATGGGTGTTTTTTTGCTAAGTCACAACTCTCATTCTTCTGAAGTATTTGTTGGATCGAGCTGTAAACTTAAGTTCGATGCTGACCTAATACTTTTGCTCTATTTTTCTGCATGCTATTTCCTCATATATGTTAATGCATGCATGCTGAATTGCATCAATCGCCATATGTCATCATGCATTTCAAATTCTTCATTCTTATGTCAAATGCGTGTATGAATCACAAGATATAGGGGGAGATCTCCATGATATTACTCTACAATGTGCAATGCTTTTTGAAAGCAAATTCCTCACACATGCACATCCTCAGGGGTAGTTCTTTTATATCTAGCAAACAAAGTCCTCAATATTGAGCACATTCAATTGATATGTTTATCCCCGTTGAAAACTTAACCTATTTATCATCAATCACCAAAAAGGGGGAGATTGTAAGTGCATCTAGTGCCCCTTAGTGATTTTGGTGTATTGAAGACTTATAGGTTAATGGACTAATATGTTTGTGAGTGTACAGAGGCTCTATAAGTCGATGAGGAGTTTGATATTTACGATGAAAGTCGGCCACTAAAAATGTATGTCTTCAACTGAAGACTTTGGTTCTCCTGAAGATTTCCAAAGTGAAGAAGTTGGTGTGACCTTGAAGACTTGGATATTCATGCGAGGATTATGATGCGTGAAGACTTTTTATTTCAAAGTTTCTTTTTCTCTTTCTTGAGTCATAGGAAACACCATACTGTTAAATGGGGTCGAGGTAATACGAAGGAAACTGATTTCCAAGTGATCCTCATCTCAAAATCCTACACCTACCCAATCCTTTCGAGTGAAGCCTTTGAAAATCTCATATCAGTTCAGTCAATTTCTTCAATGACAGAGATGAAGTTCTTCTGGTCACTTAGGAATTTGTTCTGACTGAGGAGTTAGGAATTCGCCAGTGTGGATTGCCTACACAGTGAGGAACATGATAGCCCTGAGGAATTCGAACCTCACATATCCGACCGGTGTTGTGCTACGTGCCAGCTGTCCAAAAAGATCTTCCACCTAACGGTCATATCATTGAAGGGCATTCATGTCTTATCAAGTCGGGCTGCTCTCCAGGCTATAAATAGCTGCCCCCTACAACCACTAGCTGGTTGGCTGCTCTGAGAGAAACCGACACTTGTCATTGAGAGCATCCCATCCTACGAGGACTTTGAGCGAAAATCATCAAGTGAGGAAAACCAAAATCCCAAACCCAAACACCTACAAACCCAAAGTGATTGAGCATCACTGAAAAATTGTTCCTGTGTGGAATTAACGCTTGTTTCCTTTGAGGAATATGTATCCTCCATACGGTTAGGCGTCATGGTCTGAGCATCCAAGAGGAGTTGTGGATCACCGAGAGACCAAGTCTGTGAAGGTTTGAAAGTCACCTGTGAAGACTTACCACGAGTGTTGAGCAAGGTCTGTTTGACTTTAGCTCAAGGAGAATACGGTGAGGACTGTGTGTCCGGGACTGTGTGTCCTCGAGTTTAAATGTGAACCACTCCAACCAGACGTACAACTGTCACAACAGTTGGAACTGGTCTATCAAATCATTGTCTTTGTCGGTGTTCTGGGAACGGGGGTCCCCAGACTTGCCTGCCTACGGCCTGCGGCGTGGCTCAAAGGAGGCTCAGCACAGCCCATCTTCATCAACGCAAGCTCGAGACCCTCGCGAGGGGCCAAGCCTCGCGGGGCGGACGACAAGGAGCTTCCTCAGGCACGGCCTCATCAGGCTGGCTCGGGAGGAGGCGGAGAGTTCAAGGCAGGGTACCTCGCTAGGTGCCCATGACGCAAGCCATGACAACCCAGGGCGCCAGTCAGGCGCCAGCCCACGCAGTGTCCTCCTTTCCTCTTTGGTGCAAAGGGAGCAAGCGCAGGCAAGAGTATCAAGCAAAGGCGTCCATTTCGGTGCAACAAGACCAAGACCAGCCCAACGGCCGGAAGGAAGTCATTGTGGAGCCCAAGCCGGCGTCATCACCAGAGCCTTTGACAGGAGAGGACCAACTTTAGTCAGGATAAGTGTACCCGCTGTTCCCCTTCAAAATGGCCAATTGTTGGCGCCCTTCCCGCTCAATATTTGGGAAGAGGCCCAGGGCCTTTGCCTATAAATAGGACTAGCCACCCCCGGGGTAGAGGCAGCTAGATCTGATATCGAGAACCCAAGAGCCAAAACCAAGTAGCACCAACCAAGAACAGACCCTCGCGAGGCTGTTCTTCCTTGTATTGTTCATCATCAGCCCAAGAGGCAATCCACCACACCACACACTGGAGTAGGGTATTACACCACAATGGTGGCCTAATCCAGTATAAATCTTGTGTCCCTTGTGTTGTTTATTTTAGTAGTTTAGGTCCTAGCAGTCCGGCGAGGAGCGAGACGGTAGAGGGTTGAATCTCCGCACGCACCCCAGTGTTCGAACCTCAAGGGTCTGCCGGAACCCGAAATCCGACATTTGCGCGATAGGAAGGGGTGTGCCGGAATCTGCCTTCCGTCGTTTCGTTCTTCCCCGACCACCGCAACCATGTCTGACACTCATCGGGCTCGCGCCGAGCGCCGAGCCGCCCTCACCTCCCATGTCGCCCAGACGGCTCCCGTCGGCGGGCGCCCTCGTCGTTCCCCGTCACCTGCCGTCAACGCCGCCACCGGCCGGGCGGGGAACGAGCAGCAAGCATCGTCCCAGCACCCGTCCATGAGGCGGGACGGCCGCACCGCCACACCCTTGCTCACCCCCGCTGGTTCTTCGTCACGCGCGCCCCGCGCGGCCATGGAGGCCCGAGCTGCGCTCATCACGGCAAGCGAGCTCCTGCGCTACCGCCCCGTCGACGACGTCTACGAAGAATGGCTCGACCGAGTCACCGAGCTCGTCCGCGCTGCTGGAGGCGCCCCCGCACCGTCTTTCTCACTGCACCGCACCCCGCCCCGCGCGGGCGATGAAGCTCCTGGGCGCCTCAGCTGCCTCTTCCTCAAGTAGGCGCCCTGGCCCCAAGGCGCGCGGCCCCCTGGGGGGAACCCTCTTCGCCAGGCGGCAGCGCGGAGAGAGCAGAGCTGCCAAGAAGTCCCTCCCCCATGAGAAGCTGCCCGAGCGCTCCCCGCTCCAGCACGTCAAGACGCCGCGCTGCCCCCAGCCGCGGCGCATGGGGACCCGCAGGACCAAGCTCTCCGTCGCCCAAGGCCCCCCGTGGCCACGGCGGGCTGCCGCGCCTTCACCGCCGAGCTGCGCAGCGTCGCGTGGCCCGGCAAGTTCAAGCCAGACCTACCTCCTCGCTACGACGGCGCGGCTGACCCTGCGGAGTTCCTCCAACTCTACGAGCTAGGCATCGAGGCTGCCAACGGAGACGAAAAGGTCATGGCGAACTGGTTTCCCATGGCGCTCAAGGACGGAGCCCGCACCTGGCTCCTGAATCTGGCCCCAGGCACGATCTCTTCCTGGGACGAGATGCGCACCCGCTTCATCGCCAATTTCCAGGGTACTCGCGACCAGCCACCCGCCGTTAGCGAGATGCACTGAATCAAGCAGCAGCCAGGGGAAACCCTGCAGAAGTACATCCAGCGCTTCAACAACGCGCGCCTCAAGATCCCCAGGGTAACGGAGGAGGCCATCATCTCTGCCTTCTCCGACGGTGTGCGCGACGTCAAGATGAAGGAGGAGCTGGCGATGCATGAAGATCTGTGAACCTCCTTGGAGCTGTTCAACATGGCGACCAAGTGCGCCAGGGCTGAGGAGGGGCGCCTCTTCCTCCTCGAGCTGCCTGCCGCGGACCCCAAAGAGAAGAAGCCCAAGGCCAAGGTCGTGAAGCGCAAGGGGGCTATCGTGCTCGTGGCCGAGCCAGACACCAAGCGGGGAAGAGATCAGCCCGAATCCTCCAAGGGCAGTCGATACTGCGTGTACCAGGACCTCCACACCCACGACACCAATGAATGCCAAGAGCTCCGGGCCGTGCGTGAGGGAAGGGTCGGCAGACGCCCCGAGCGTAGCGACCGGGGCTACGGCCGAGGAGGAGGAAGGAATGCAGGACGCTGGGAAGACCGCGGCCCATGCCAAGGGTGGCGCAACCAACCTCGCGAGGACCGCTGGCAGGACCCGCCTCGCAAGGGAGGCTGGAGGGATCAGCCTCGCGAGGATCGCCCGCAAGGGAACACAGGCCTCCCGCCGCTGCCGCCGCAGCCAAGGAGATATGAAGACCGTCATCAGGACGAGGGGGCTGGGGGCTTCCAGGAACCGCGTGCAATCGCCTGCATCCTGGGCGGAGCTCAAACCCTAGCCTCTCAGTGTATCTTCAAGCAGTTCGCTTGCGAAGTAAACGCAGTCCTACCCAAGCTCGAGGCCACGCGCCCTCTCAGGTGGTCGGCGTGCGCCATCACGTTCAGCTCAGCGGATCAGCTCAAGTGCGTGGCCACAGCTGGAGTCCTCCCGATGCTTTGTTCCCCAATCATCAGCAACGTGCTAGTCACCAAGACCCTCATCGACGGCGGGGCAGGGCTCAACGTCCTGTCCGTGGAAACATTCAACAATCTTCAAGTGCCTTACAGTCAGCTTCAGCCAACAAAGCCTTTCTCCGGAGTCACCGATGGCTCCACGGTCCCGATAGGGCAGGTCCGCCTTCCTGTCACCTTCGGGGCTCGTGACAACTACCGCACCGAGCTCATCGACTTCGACGTCGCCCACATTCTCCTGCCGTACAACACCATCCTCGGGTACCCGGCACTAGCCAAGTTGATGGCCGTAACCCACCACGGCTACAACGTCCTCAAGATGCCAGGAAGCGGCGGGGTCATCACTGTGCCCTGCGAAGAGAGAGACGCAGTGTGCTCCCTGGAGCGAGCCTTTCAGGCCGCATCACTGGAAGACCTAGACCGCGGTAGCAGTAGCAGGAGGCCTTCCGAGGCCGCACCCAAGAAGACATCGACAGGCCCGACACCTCAGGAGGCAGGCCCCTCAGGGCCCGCGCCTGGCCAGGAGGAGCCTCCTTCCATCGCACAGGGAAGCGCGCCCGGAGCCCTCCTCAGGCAGGGCTCAGGGGCTCTCCCCTGGAGGGCCGCCGACCTCGCCGAGGTCACGAGGGAGGCGCTTGGGCACCACGTGGAGGCGTGCTTCGAAGCACGTTTCCCTCAAGGAGGAGCAAGGCAAGAAGGGCCAAACCCTCAGGAGTTCGTCAGCAAGGCCATTCAGGAGTTACACGAGTCAAGGGTCATGAGAGGCAACCGCCGCCTACCCGTTGTGGCCCCCCATCCAGGCGAGGATGGTGGGATGCGCGTCTGCATCGACATACCAGGGCTCAACCTAGCCGCGTCTCAAGAGCGCCTCCGGCCCTCACAAGTGGGACGTTGCGAGGGTCTACCCCACAGCTACGTGCGCATGCCTTACGGCCTGCCGAACGCGGCTGCTACGCACCAGCGTCTCATGAGGGCCATCCTAGAGGCTCAAGAGGTCAGGCACGCCGCAGCCCTGACAGAGATGGAGATGGCCCGCGAGGAGCCGCCAGCGCCTCCGGAGCCTCCCGAGGCCCCTGGGCCTGGGGGCTCATGAGGATCAGCTCCCGCAGCCCACCGAGTCTGCTACACCAACACCCCTTCGTCCCCAACATCATCATGTGACATCTTTTAAGTTTCGTTTCTGGCTGGGAGCGCCTTCAGGGCCGCATTATTCCCAGGATGCGTGGGTCTGTCCCTGCGGCATGTATCCCTTTTATTTCATGTCCATAGCTTATCTTATTGGGGGCGCCCCTCGGGCTGCATCATCCCCAAGCCGCTCGGGCCTGTCCCAGCGGCATGTATCCTTCTTGCGTTTTTCTTAGGACTATGCTTTCGCTCCACCATGCTTGTTATTTGGTGCCTTTTTCTGGGTGACGGAATCTTGCACGTTAAAGGGGGGGTGCCTGAGCTTCGCGACTCAGGGCTCCTACCGGCTCTCCGGCCCTCACCCTCTGGTCTTGTCCATGGCATCGCAACCTGGCTTGCCAGCGACGGCAAAGACCAGCCCGAGAGCCGGGACCCGAGGACGTAGAGTTTCGTCATCTAACCCAGCTTGCACGTTAAAGGGGGGGTGCCTTAGCATCGCGACTCAGGGCTCCTACCGGCTCTCCGGCCCTCACCCTCTGGTCTTGTCCATGGCATCGCGACCTGGCTTGCCAGCGACGGCTGAGACCAGCCCGAGAGCCGGGTCCTGAGGATGTAGAGTTGCTAAATCTAACCCAGCTTGCGCGTTAAAGGGGGGGTGCCTGAGCATCGCGACTCAGGGCTCCTACTGGTTCTCCGGCCATCACCCTCTGGTCTTGTCCATGGCATCGTGACCTGGCTTGCCAGCGACGGCTGAGACCAGCCCGAGAACCGGGACCCGAAGACATAGAGCACCGGCATCTGGCCAAATTTGCAGGAACACACTCCAAGATAAGGCCCAGAGCCAGGCGCAACCCGCCTTGAGGTAGGGCCCCGTGAGTCCCGCGTTGGCTCACGGTTGCCCAGATACACCTCGTCCAGCCCTACCGTGTCAGCCACGTGTCAGGGTGGGGCTGTATACGCCCCGGGGGCTCCTCCCGGAGGGGAGCCCCCTCCCACGTACCAGTGGAAGCACCATGCTCCGCGCTGGCTGACAACACTGCCGAGGAGCGGCTATGCCCGTATGCATACGGAAGCGCTATGCTCCTTGCTGGTGATAAACAACTAAGGGTGGCCTCCGGGCCGCATCAACCTAAGGGAGCCCGGAGCTCAGTGTCTGGCCTTGTCGCAAAGCCTACCCTCCGGAGTGCCGCGCGAAGGGGCTGGGCACGGGGGCTGCGCTTGGGTCTCGCCTAGACGCACCCCACCTGGCCAGGCCTCCTCGGGTCTGGATCGTTGCACGTCCCTCCCCGAGCGGAGCCAAGGTACAAAGGTCGATTGAGCGTCAAGGGGGAATCCTGAGCATCGCGACTCAGGAGCCTAACTGGTCACGTAGCCCCTCACCCCTTAGTTCCGAAAGGCTAACGGCGGTTGGGGTATGCGCGGGACCGGGCTCTGCAGACATAGAATGGCAAATCCACCCACATCTCGCCTCCCTGCTTGCTGTTCGAGCGCCAAGGGGGACTCCTGAGCATCGCGACTCAGGACCCTAACTTGTCACGTAGCCCCTCACTCCTTGGTCCCGTCCTGGTTTCCGGTCGGGGCCAACGGCGGTTGAGGTATGCGCGTGGTCGGGCTCTGCCGGCGTAGAACATAAGCAAGCAAGAAGGAATAATGCAAATTTCGAGGAATTCAAAAGCAAATATTACAGTCCATGCTGTTATCATAGCATCAAACATAAGTTTTAATGCCTCTCTGAGGAATGGTAGATGCGCAGGAATTAAAAACAGGACGGGAGCCACGATAGAGTCACTTGCCGGCGGGGGTGCCACATGGAGCAGGTTCGCCTTGTGGAGCAGCAGGGCCAACAACGCTCCACTTCGGCCTGGTACTGAAGGCCCGGAACTTCCCCAGCAGAGCCTCCGCGCGACCCTTCATGGCCTCAGCAGCGGCAGTGGCACGCTCGCCGCTCACTGATCCAGGAGGCTGTCGAGGTCGATGTTGGGATCGCGAAGATAGATGTGGGTGAAGACCCGCGTCAGCGCTGCAGAAGACAAGACGCATGCCTCGGCCTCAGCCGTAGGGCCAAGGCCAAGGGTGACGTCGTTAAGGGCGCGAACCAGGAAAGGAAGCAGCTTGGCGGGGCCATCCTCCTCATCGGCCAGCGGGCTCTCAAGGCCGCTCTCGTAAAGCGTCTTCAGTGTAATGCGAGCCTTCTCTTCCATATCCGCGAAGGCCATGCGATCCTCGGCGAGAACTCAGGCCTTGCCTTCCAGCTCAACCTTCCTCGCCTCCAGCTCTTGCTCCATCACGCCTAGGCGGCCACGGCGCCTCTTGGGATTGGTCTCCAGGTCCTTGACGGCCGCCTCATGAACCTTGATGCTTTCCTCCTGCTCTTGGCGAAGGCAGGCCTCCTCGGCAAGCTGGTTCTGCAGGCTCTTCAGCTCACTCTCCAGCGTCTCACAGCGACCTTGGACGTTAGCTGCCTCCCCCAGGGCAGCGTCGCGGGCAACCTTCGCCTCGCGGACGGCCTGTTTCTCCTCGTCGCAAGCCGTCGAGGCTTGGACCAACGCCGCCCGTATTGAAGCATCGGAGCGAATCCAGCCAGAAGCCAGCTCCAAGTGCCCGGCCATCAGACGGGGGTCGGTGCCCAGAAGATCCTACCGCAGGCGGTCCAGTCCGGCAACGGCGCGATCCAGAACAGTATTCAGAGAAGCAGCAGTCGGTAGAGTAGGAGGAGAAGACGGCTGTGTGACCACTGTGCCTTGTGGCGGAACCAGTGACGCCACGACGACTGTTGAGGCAGCGTCAAGCAAGGGCACCTCGGGAGTCGCCTGGGTCAAGGGGGCTGAGCTCGCCCAGCGGGCTCAGCCTGGCCCCGCGAGGACGCCCGGGCAGGAGAGGCCTGTGCGTCACGATCACCTTCTTTCTCGGGCAGAGGCACTACCACGGATGGGACCTCGGGAGCTCCCTTCAGCTTCTTCGCCGCGGGCGCCAGCCTGGCCAAAGGACATGGACATCAGATCTCGTCGATAGAGCAATAATCAAGATGGGAAGCAGACACTTACAGGTCATCGCTGGTGGACTCGAGCAGCCTCCGGCCGAACTTAAAGCCCGAGAGCCGGCTGCAAGGGTCGGCTTCAAGGGGCTCGGGAGCAGGGGGGCGCCTGCGGATCGCCCTGGGGCCGGGGCAGACCCGCGGGGGACCAGCCCAGTCCGGTCCTTCTTCGGGATCGGAGGCAGGCTCCCGCCGCCCTGCTCACCCTCATCCTCGTCGTCGTCGCTCTGGGTAAGGCGAAGAATGCGGGACCTGCGCCGAAGGGGAGGAGCTCTTGAGTCCGCCTCCGAGTCAACCCCCTCTTCCTTCTCCCCTTCTTCCTTCTCTTCGCTGGAGTCGTCGGAGGACACGTCCACCAGGTCCTCCAGAGCCTCCACGGGCACGGGCCCGTCCCCTTTGAAGACAGGCATGGCCCCCACTACCTGCTCCTAGTCCTCACGAAGGAACAGGGGCATAGGAGCGCCCTCTAGCCTCGCCACGTCGCCCCCAACCAAGGACTGAAGGACCACCGCCAGATCCTCATCGGCCAGGACCACGGGGCTCGAGTGAGGCCTCCACATCGGAAGCTAGTACTGACGGAGCGGAGCCAGTTGATGCTCCAGGAACTCCCTCAGCAGCGACGCACCGGTCAGCTTAGCTGCCGCCACGCTGGCCGGCCTCACATCTGCGTCCATCTTCTCCAACACCAGTTTCACGTAGGGAACCAGAAGCTCCACTCGGGACCAGTCGTCGGAGCTCGCGGGGTGCTCTGTGGGCAGGATCAGCCGAGGATGGATGCGCCCAGCATCCACCAAGACCCACTTGCTCCTGAAGCCCTCAATCCTCTTCCCAGGGTTTGAAATGGCGATGGCTCCGCCATATGCGACGAAGCATGCGCACGCGGAGGCGGAACCACGGGAGATTCGGAGGGAGAAGTAGTGGCGTAGCAAGACCACCGAGGGCTTCACCCCTACGTGAGCCTCACAATAGTACGCAAAGATTGCCAGAAGAAGGATGGAGTTGGGATGGAGGTGCAGATCTTGAATATTGTAGTGGCGAAGGACAGAGAAGAAGAACTCGGAAAAGGGTGGCATCAGACCGGCGATGACGGCGCTCACGAAGAGCGGATAGAAGGTGCTCCCTCGACCCTCAAGGACGGAAGAGCCGGCCTTGAACGCCCCCGTTCCGTCGAGGCCCTGCGCCTCCGCCATCCGGTGCACCAGGGCAAGGCTTGCCCCTGACACATAATTGGCGGGTCCAAGGCAGGCGAGTACCAAGCTCCGGCCGGGGCTTGGCGAGGTGCCATGATGGGCTAGGGCACGTAGGCAGAGTAGATCTGAAGATTTTGGAAGCAGGGAGGGGAGGCGCAAGAAAGCGGATCTGAGCAGCAACTGGAGAAAGTAAAGGAGGCAAGGAAGATGCCGCTCCTTTATCACCTCGCGTGGTTGCAGAGGTGCACGCGTCCAATCAACCGCCACGTGGCGCCTAAGGCCGCAGGCTGTTAGGGCCCGCGACGCTTCACACTTGCCCTTTCGCCTCTTTTCTCAACCAAGTTCAGGCGCGCCGTGGGCCCGGGGGCTACTGTCAGCGTTCTGGGAACGGGGGTCCCTAGACTTGCCTGCCTGCATCCTGCGGCGTGGCTCAAAGGAGGCCCAGCACAGCCCATCTTCATCAACACAAGCTCGAGACCCTCGTGAGGGGCCAAGCCTCGCAGGGCGGACGACAAGGAGCTTCCTCAGGCACGGCCTCATCAGGCTGGCTCGGGAGGAGGCGGAGAGTTCAAGGCAGGGTACCTCGCGAGGTGCCCATGCCGCAAGCCATGACGACCAAGGGTGCCAGTCGGGCGCCAGCCCGCGCAGTGTCCTCCTTTCCTCTTTGGTGCAACGGGAGCAAGCGCAGGCAAGAATATCAAGCAAAGGCGTCCATTTCGGTGCAACAAGACCAAGACCAGCCCAACGGCCGGAAGGAAGTCATTGTGGAGCCCAAGCCGGCGTCATCACCAAAGCCTTTGACAGGCGAGGACCAACTTTAGTTAGGATAAGAGCACCCGCTGTTCCCCTGGCCAATTGTTGGCGCCCTTCCCGCTCAATATTTGGGAAGAGGCCCAGGGCCTTTGCCTATAATTTGGACTAGCCACCCCCGGGGTAGAGGCAGCTAGATCTGATATCGAGAACCCAAGAGCCAGAAACAAGTAGCACCAACCAAGAACAGACCCTTGCGAGGCTATTCTTCCTTGTATTGTTCATCATCAGCCCAAGAGGCAATCCACCACACCACACACTGGAGTAGGGTATTACACCACAATGGTGGCCTGAACCAGTATAAATCTTGTGTCCCTTGTGCTGTTCATTTTAGTAGTTTAGGTCCTAGCGGTCCGGCGAGGAGCGAGATGGTAGAGGGTTGAATCTTCGCGCACACCCCAGTGTTCGAACCTCAAGGGTCTGCCGGAACCCGAAATCCGACAGTCTTCACAATGCCTACTGGTTCGATTTCCTCAACCCTTCCATTTCCTCACTCATGTGTTGATGAACTTGATCATTACTATTTGAAGCCTTTAACTGAATACTTTCTCTATTTCCTCAATCCAATTTCTTCAGTCACATTGTCTTCAGCCTGTTTATCCGGTTTTCACACTATCTGTACTCCGTGCTTCTTTTCATTCCATCATGATGACTATGTTGTTGATCTGTTATGCTTATGCCTGAGTACTTATTTCGCTGCTAGTGTGTCGTTACTTAGGAATTTCTTCACCTAGAAATTCCTCAGTGACAAATTTGTAAAAATCGCCTATTCACCCCCTCTAGTCGATATAACACACTTTCAGCTATTTGATTTATCAGGTGTCACTACCTTTTCCAAATACTTTGCTTGTGCTCCTCCGCGATCAGCAATCGCCCTCTTCCTTTTGAACGTCTGATACACAAGAACAACTTTTCAATGGATAAATATGGTATGATGACAGATGGAATATGTACTGAAAATGGATAGGCAGGGCGTATTCACATACATGATGTGTAAACTAAGCTAATGGCAATGAAACAAAGTAGAAGCAATGCAAAGCATCAGTTGCAAGATATGTGTGACCAATATAACCTTGGAAAGTTAGAGCAAGCACCTTGATGGGTGAATAAGATAGAGTATCTGCTTCTGACTCCTCCACTAGCAAGCTACATTGAGTTAGGTCTCCCTCTAGCTCAGAATCACCGTTAGGATCATATTCTGAGCATGAATCTGTAGGTGGAGAGCGTTTGCATTGCATTGCATCCAGACTTGATTTCAGTCCCTTAATGCCATGTTTGACAGCCATGGCATTGTACTGCTTTATTCTTTTCATGCGCGCAAGCTCATAATCATTATGATGTTGTTCAGAATCTGAAATTCATCAAAACATACTAAGTAGTCAGGTTATCTATGGAATGCATTGTGGATTCAACACAAAGAGTGTCTCCCTATAACCCCCTGCATATGCAAAGTTCACCCCCCAACCGTGCTGACCAGACCACACATAGAAATACAAACCCCTCATGTCTCTATAACAGGCAGACACACATTTCAAAACTGAAGTAGGAACATTAGAATCATATCAAATTCGTATTTGTACAAATAAACTGAGGAATTATGAGTGGCATAATGTTTATCTTCAAGGGTGGAGTGTTGGTAGTGCGACACAAAGCAAGTAGGCAGATTGTATTCCATGTAAAAGGTCAAAGCCTATGTAAAAGTTGGAAATGACACTTTCTTTCTATACAATGCAGTGTTCGTTGCCCACACATGATGGAAGAGATCACATAGAGAAATACTATCCACTCATGTCTATGGTTCTAGTATTTTGAAATAGAGAGGTCCACCCTAAAAGAATATTGACGACAAATATGAAAAGGCAAGCATACATGTAGTGAATCAATCATTTACTTGTGAGCTTACTAGGACAAGTATGCAGAATTGTAACTGCAGTAAGAGACCATCCAAAATCTGAATCAAGAAGTTTGTCTAGCACTTATTGTTTGCAACTAATCGATGTGAATAATTGGATATTATATCGAATGAGCAAGAAAGACAAGTAAAATTGTCAACAAAGCTTGCTTGCAGTTGTAATCTGGGTCAATGTCACTACGACCAACAATCCAAAATGACTAGTGTCTATTCCTAGAGCCAGAATTTTGAAACCATGTGAACTTTATAGGTACTAAAGATTACCGAAATACATCTGAACCATTAAGTGTAGGTAGCACTCAGCACACAACACACCCTAGTGATAGTCCTGCCTAATGAGTAATGAATCAATTAGAAAATGGGTGATGAGGATTGTCTGCTGAGTGTTGAGGACGTATCTCAGGATAAACCGGGTTGGCTTAGTGGGTGCTACACGCCTGAACCCTAAACGGACTGGGAAGGTAGGCACGGCGGCGCGCCCGGGCAGAGGTGACGCTGTTGGGCGAGTGGCTCCTAACCTCTTGTTAGTCCGGCGTCTCCTCCTAGAATCATGCCGTCCAAGGATGGCAAATCGCCGGCAAGGCAGGCGGCCGGGGGCGAGTAGAGATCGGAAGCGCGTAGCAGAATAGAGAGGAATCGAGGCCTGGGTCGACCCAAAATCCTAGGGTGTACCGCGGCCCACCGTGGGCTCCCTGTAGAGATACACACCCGAGCGGCGAACATGCATTTTCAAAACTGAATTAGGAAGATTTAGCTAACCAATTAAACGATTCTGTTTTAATAATATCAAATTCGTATTTGAATAACTAAGCTTGTTTAGCTTCATGGGTGGAGCGGTGCTATTATGACACGAAGCACATCTTCTGATCGCATAGTGCTCATAAAAGGGGGAAACCCTATGCATATTTTCTTAGCAAAAGATGGTTTCCCTTCAATTTCTATTAAAGAAACCACCACGGAACCAACATGATCAATTAAACCCTAAGAATTATCAATTAAACCATATTATGACTGTGCCATGGTAGATTTGAAGCTGCAAACCGGAGAAATGATATTTAGCATCCATTCTTTGCTTCGAACTAAGAACTAAATTCTAAGAGCTGAAAAGAAAGTAGAGTAACCAAGTTACGATCTATTTTCTGGTTGAGATCAAAAAGTTGAGGAGATATGAAGTACCACCTCTCTTGCAGCGTCGTGTCGGCATCGGGGCTGCGATGGCTGTCGTTGGCGTTGAAGCAATTTTGCGACGGTAGACGGGTGCATCAGGGGATAAGTCCCGTTGCGGTGGAAGAGAAGGTCGTGTGTGCGGCCTCGGCAAATAGGACGACGGCGCCGATGAACGAGAGGACGCAATGCAAGGCTCTTCACTACTACAAAAAGGGCTATAGATGGAATCGCCACTAATGGCGCACCTGTGATGTGGTGCGCCATTACTATATTCTAATGGCGCACCATGTCTCGGTGCGCCACTAGTAATATATTACTAATGGCGCACCTGGTATTTGGTGCGCCATTAG
This sequence comes from Triticum timopheevii, assembly GCA_963921465.1. NCBI lineage: Eukaryota > Viridiplantae > Streptophyta > Magnoliopsida > Poales > Poaceae > Triticum > Triticum timopheevii. Next base: position 365,555,001 of record OY997262.1, read on the forward strand.
TAGTTTTGAAAAAAAACATAAAAAAATTTACAAGCCTGGGAGCAGCGGCGTCCTCACCGTAACTGGAGACACCAACGAGGCTCTATTGGTGCTCAAGCTTGGCCTCAAGACCGCCGCGGTAGCACAGCCCATCGGCACGGACACCTCCAAGGCCAAGGGGGTTGCGCCGATGAAGAAGAAGCAGTTGTTCACTCGGGACAAGGCGGAGACCAACCAGGTGCTAGTTGAAGAAGGCGGGTCCTCGGGAGCCACCTTAACCACAGGTGCCAACCTCGAACCCGACCATGAAGAGGCACTGGTGAAGATTTTGCGCTCGAAGAAGGAGGTGTTCGCGTGGGAACCCAAGAAGCTAGCGGGGGTCCCAAGGCAGGTGATTGAGCCTCACCTGAATGTGTGCCCCAACGTACGCCCCATGAAGCAGAAGGCAAGGCGGTAGTCCACCGACAAGCAGGCCTTCATCGTCCATGAAACCCGTAAGCTGGAGGCAGCGGGTGTTATTCGCGTCGTCCGCTACCCCGAATGGCTGCTAAACCCCGTTGTCGTGCCAAAAAAGGGAGGGAAGGAGCGCATGTGCGTCGAATTCACCAACCTCAACAAGGCCTGCCCTCGAGATCCGTTCCTGCTCCCCTGCATCGAACAGATTGTCGACTCCACAGCTGAGAGCGATCTGTTGTGTTTCCTTGATGCATTTTCGGGTTATCACCAAATCAAGATGGCGGTGGAGGACGTGGAGAAACAGCCTTCCTGACCCCATGTGGAGTGTACTGCTACACTTGCATGCCGTTCAGGTTGCGTAACGCAGGCACAACCTTCCAGCGGCTGATGCACATCACCTTGGGCCGGCAGCTCGGGAAAAACGCCCAGGCTTACGTCGACGACATTGTGGTATAATCTCGGGAGGCAAGGACCCCGATCCAGGATTTGGAGGAAACCTTCACGCGCCTCCGCCAGGTGGACCTGCAACTCAACCCGGAGAAGTGCGTGTTCGGCGTCCCTTCAGGCAAGCTGCTGGGCTTCCTCGTGTCCCACAGAGGGATCGAGGCCAACCCAGAGAAGGTCAAGGAAATCAAAGACATGAGTCAACTTCAAACCCTCAGAGAAATGCAGAAGAAGGGCCTTGCCATTAGGATCGAGGCCAACCCAGAGAAGGTCAAGGAAATCAAAGACATGAGTCAACTTCAAACCCTCAAAGCCGGTCGCGTGACTGCATTAGGATGCTTCATCTCCAAGTTGGGGGAGCGTGCCTTGCCATTCTTCAAGCTGATGAAGAAGAAGGGCCAATTTGAGTGGACATAGGAGGCCGACCAAGCTTTTCGAGACCTCAAGAAATATCGGACCAGCCCTCCGGTAATGGTGGCATAGCGCCCTCTTGAGTCCTTGGTGCTCTACCTAGCCTCCACTCGCTACTCCGCCAGCGTAGCCCTGGTGGCAGTTCGGGAGGAATGCCAGCCCAAGGGCGCATCATGCCCAGCCACGACCTCAGCTGTAATGGAATAAGGCCAAGAAGGCCTCGCGAGGAACACGACCTCGGCACCCGGAGATCAACCTCAGCAGGAAGATGCCCCCAGGGCTGAAGAGGCCGTACCAGGTAACCAGGCACTGGGGGCTCCATTGCCTCAGGAAGCGTCTCAACCTCCAGAGGACACAAGCCCTGTCAGCACACCCACCCTTATCGGCAAGGCATTTCGCAGCGGGTTCTACTGGCCTACGGCACTCAGCAATGCGATCAAGCTGGTGAAGTCCTGCGAAGCCTGCCAATTCCATGCCAAGCAGATTCATCAGCCAGCTCAGGGCCTGCAAACCATCCCGCTCTCGTGGTCGTTCGTGGTCTGGGGGATGGATATCTTGGTCCCGTTTCCTCGAGCGCCTGGGGGCTACCGCTACATCTATGTCACCATCGACAAGTTCACCAAGTGGGCAGAGGTGGAATCCGTCCGCACCATCCCAGCCGGTTCAGCAGTCAAGTTCATCAAGGGCCTCATGAGCCGGTTCAGGGTCCCTAACCGTATCATCACCGACAACGGTTCACAACTCACCAGCAATCTCTTCAAAATGTATTGTGCTAACCTTGGAACGCAGATATGCTACGCTTCGGTGGCACACCCCCGGAGTAATGGCCAGGCCGAACGCGCCAACGTGGAGGTCCTGAGGGGCCTCATGACCAGGACTACCGCCACCAAGCCAACTGATGAGACCCCGTTCTTTCTCGTCTACGGAGCAGAGGCGGTCCTCCCTCACGAGGTCAGGCATCGCTCCGCCCGGGTCCTAGCATTTGATGAGGCACAACAGGACGCCATGCGGGGGATGGACCTCATGCTGGGGGAGGAGCACCATCATGAAGCCACACTGCGAGCAGCAAGATACCAGCAGGCGCTAAGGCGGTATCACTATCGCAACATCCGCCCCAGGACTCTCGAGGTAGGTGACCTCGTACTCAGGCGGGTGCTCTCCAGGGTAGGGCTGCATAAGCTCTCGCCCATGTGGGAGGGCCCATTCAAGGTTGCTCATGTTTCCAGGCCTGGCGCCGCGCGCCTGGAGACTCGGGAGGGGTACCCATCCCAAACTCCTAGAACATCCAGCATCTCTGGAAGTTTTACCCCTGAAGAAAGGCCCGGTGCCTGTGAAGAAGGCCCGGTGCCTATGAAGCTCGCCGCTCGAAGAAAGGCCCAGTGCCTGTGAAGAAGGCCCAGTGCCTGTGAAGCTCGCCGCCCGTGACACTCCCACGTAATAACGAGTTGGGGCTGTACACGCTCCGGTGTCTCCGGAGAGCCGCCCTCGGGCCTCGGGGGCTCCCGCCCACGCCTAGTGGCAGCACTTAGCTCCGCGCTGGTGAGAAGATGTCGAAGACTATACTAGGTGCCGGACGTGGCTTTTCATTTGCTTTCCGCAGTTGGCTTGCTCTCGCTTGTTTGAACCTTTATTGAAGTTGATTTTAGTGTTATTTGCCGTCTTTTGCTCCTGTTCTCTGTTTTCAGCTTTTGTCTGACTCGTTCTCTCTCTCTCTCTCTCGCCAACCTCGCGAGGGGGCTGCGTGGGCGCCCTCGTGAGCCTTTCCTCGTTCGAGGTTGTCTCGTTCGAGTTCGCAACGGGAGCACCCCTCCTAGTTCATGCCCCTCGGGCATCGTGACTCATAGCACTGGGACATGGCCGGCAACCCTCGTGACCAAGGTTCAGAAATGATTCTCCCAATAGATTTTTTGCAGCTCTTAAGGCGCCCGGCGAGGCCTCAAGCAGGCACCTCGCGTGGCGGAAACTACTGCAAACGTCCCGAGCTAAGTTGTTCCTACACACAGACATATAACAACGACACCATAACACAGCATAGGAGCAATAAATGTAGTACGATAGTTTGGGGATCATAGTCTGTTGCACGCCCCCACGGGGCCCCATACTTCTATCTCTCAATGCAGGAAAAGGAGGAAAAAAATAAAAGTGGCGCGCGCCTTGCAACAGCTCGCAAGGAGGGATCTGCGTCGTCTTCCCGAGCTCAATCAGACTCCGCCTCGCGCTTCACCGGAGCACGGCGACGGGACGACCCGCTACCACCCTCGAAGCGGGCGCGACAGCGTGGTGGCTGATCGCGGCCACCGCTGGAGGAGCTGTCGCCGGAGGAAGAGCCACTGAAGCTTGACGAGCTGCAGTCACCGCCGGGAGCAGGTTCGCCTTCGCCCTCGTCACGGCCGTCGCCAAGGCCGAGCACCTCATCGCCATCATCGTCTTCAGGGTAGCAACCAACACGGCTCATCTTCTTCGAATACCCTCACGTAGAGGGTCGAGTCACCGTCATACTTGAAGTGGAGGGTATACAGCCTGCCCAGGCCATGCGCACGGGCAAACGTCTGCCAGCCCCAGGCCAGGGCTACAATGCCAGTGATGGAGATCTCCACCGCGACCCAGGAGGCCCTGCTATAGTAGCCGTCCGCCTGCAACCAAAGCCCACCGGGGCCAGCGACCGGCAATTCACCAGCGAAGAAGCGAGGGAGCTGGAGCCAGTCGCCGGCTGGGTTGTCCAACCACAAAACAAACTCCGGTAGCACCTCTGCCAAATGGAAGTGCGTCCGGGGAGGCCGCACAGCCATGGCATGCGTTCCCCCACCAACTGGGCTGCCTCGACATGGGCGGCCACCACCACATGAAGGGCCACCGCCGCAACCACGGGAAGTCGTGGCAGGGGGCGCAGGATGCTTGCGAGGATGACAGCGGCTGCGCTTGGGCAGAGGAGAGCCAAGCCCTTCCTGGCGATCCTCCCCCTTCCCCGAGGTCGAGAACCTATTCACGGGCGCCATGGGGTGTTGCAAGCAACAGGAGAGAGGAGGGAGAAGAAGCAGGAGGAGCAAGAGGAGATGGGCAATGGGGGCTTTCGCCCCTCCCCATTTATAGTCCAGGGGAGGCCAACCGTTGACCTCCATGATCACAGGTAATGATGACTCTTTTTGCATGCAGAAGGGACGCGTCAAATCGGGCAGTTGTCGAGGTAGCGTGGGGAAGCGGAGATGCCCACGACCATTCGGTCGCCACGTGTCGACCAAGGCCTCATGCTGTACGGGCCTGGGGAGCTCCGCACTTGCCCTTTGGCTGCGCTGCTAAGCCAAGTCCGAGCATGCCTTGGGGCCAGGGGCTACTGTTGGCGTTCTGGGAACGGGGTCCCCAGACTTGCATGTCTGCGGCCTGCTGCGTGGCTCAACCAGTGGCCCAGTACGGTCCATATTCATCAACCAACACTCAAGACCCTCGCGAGGGGCCAAGCCTCGCGGGGCGGATGGCACAAGGCCTCCTTAGGGATGACCTCACCAGGTAGGCTCGCGAGGAGGCGGAGAAATCAAGGCAACGGGTACCATGCGAGGTGCCCGTGACGCAAGCCATGACGATCAAGACTAGGCAGGCGCCAGCCTCCACAGTGTCCTCCTTTCCTCTTTGGTGCAACGGGCAAGTGCAGGCGTGGAGTACCAAGGCATCAGGCAAAGGTCTCCATATCGGTGCAACGAGACCAAGACCAGTAGAGCGGCAGGATGGAGGTCACCGTGGAGCCCAAGACGGCATCATCACCAGCACCTTTGGTAGTCGAAGACCACCTTTAGTCAGGATAGCTTGTACTAGCTATCCCCTTTCGAAATGGCCGTTGTTGGCTCCCTTCTCTCTCAATATTTGGGAAGAGGACCAGGGCCTCTATAAATAGGGCTAGCCACCATGATAGGGGGGATGGATCGATTCCTCCTCAAGCACACCACAAAGCACAAGAACACCTCTGCTCGCGAGGCTGTTCTTCCTCTATACTGTTCATCATCATCCCAAGAGGCAATCCACCACACCACACACTGGATTAGGGTATTACACCACAACGGTGGCCCGTACCAGTATAAACCTTGTGTCTCTTGTGTTGTTCATCGATCTAGCCTAGGGATCGCCGCAAGGCTGAGGGCGTGTTTCGATAGGGAGAAGATCTTCGCGCGCACCCGAGTGTTCAAACCTTAAAGGTTTTGCCGGAACCCGATTTCCAACACCAATCATACACGCAAAAATGGGCGACGCCACCATAGGGGCTGGTATGGGCGGCCGCCTCAGTCGGTGTTCTGGGAACGGGGGTCCCCAGATTTGCCTGCCTGCGGCCTGCGGCGTGGCTCAAGTGGTGGCCCAGCATGGCCCATCTTCGTCAGCACAAGACTCAAGACCCTCACGAGGGGCCAAGCCTCGCGGGGCGGACGACACAAGACTTCCTTAGGAACGGCCTCGCCAGACAAGCTCGCGAGGAGGCCGAGAGATCAAGGCAGGGTTCCTCGCGAGGTTCCCGTGATGCAAGCCATGACGATCGAGACCAGGCGGGCGCAAAGGGGGCAAGCACAGGCGTGGAGTACTGAGGCATCAAGCAAGGGTTGCCTTTTCAGTACAACGAGAACAAGACCAGCAGAGCGTAAGGATGGAGGTCACCGTGGATCCTAGGACGGCATCATCGCCAGTGCCTTTGGCAGCCGAAGACCAACTTTAGTCAGGATAACCTGTACTAGATGTTCCCCTTCAAAATGGCCGTTGTTGGCGCCCTTCCCGCTCAATATTTGGGAAGAGGACCAGGGCATCTATAAATAGGACTAGCCACCACACAGTAGGGGGCATCTGATCGAGAGCTCATTAGACCAAGGGGCGATCGAACTCACCCAAGCAGTTCATCGCACCAGCCCAAGAACACCTCTCGCGAGGATGTTCTTCCTTTGTACTATTCATCACCAGCCCCTGAGGCAATCCACCACACCACACACTGGAGTAGGGTATTACACCACAACGGTGGCCCCAACCAGTATAAATCTTGTGTCCCTCGTGTTCTTCATTGTTCTAGCTTAGATTCTCACAAGGCGATTGGACGTGAATCGGTAGGGGAAAGATCTTCGTGCGCACCCCAGAGTTCAAACCTTAAGGGTCTGCCGGAACCCAACATCTGATATTTGTTGCACCAGGTAGGGGTGCGCCGGAATCTCCCTTCTTCCGTCCAACGTTCCGCCGCTTCACCGCCTCCACGTCCGGCGACCCGACGGCCAACTCTGACTGTTGGGCGGCATGGCCCGCCCATGCCAGGCCGCCTGCCCAAGGTGACCTCAACCACGCACCTCAGGCAGCCCGCGCTCCGCAGAGCGCTGCGGGGCGTGGGCGACGCGGCCATGTGTCGCCTGCCCTCACTCAACGTTAAGTACGATCGGCAGTGAGGGCCTCAAGCCACGGTGCGGCCACGGTGCCGCACACCCGACGGGAGCAGGCAAACATGGAGGTCGCGCTCAAGGTGGCGCGAGAGCTGCTGTGGTGGAGACTGCAAGAAAGCGGCCACGACGTGCTGCTGGAGTGCATCGCCGAGCTCCTGGATGCCGCCGCGTCAGGGGCTCACTCGTTCTGCGTCCAGCTTCCACCCCAGGCCCTGGGTGGATCGTGAGGCAGACCAATCCGTGCCCACGCACCCCCAGGCACGCCTCAAGGCTTCATCAACAACGGTCTAGCCCTCAGCGCTGGGCAACAAGCTACGCCGGCACCACCTCCGGGGAGCGAGGGCATGTGCATTGCTGCCTATGGTCCTGGCAGGCCGCCGCACTACCGTCCCCAAAATGGAGCTTCAAGACAAACTGCATGGCGCGCAGAGCACTACGGCGAGGCCTTTGGGGTGGTGGCCCCGGAGGCCTATGTGCCCCGCATGGTGGATCAAGGGTACGCGCTGGAGGAGGACCACGGCTCATTCTTTGGGCCAGGCTAGGAGGAAGAGGTGCTAGAAGTCGAGCTCTTTCGGGAGCCCCACGGAAGCCTCGACAACTGTGCCGACGGCAGCAACTACCGGGTACTGCTAATTCCTCAGGAGCAAGCTTATGCTAACCATGGGTCGCAGGAGGTTAAGGTCGCTGCAGTGGATGGCTGCCCCAGTGCGGCAATCTCGCTCCCCTCAGGAGGAGGGCAATGGGAGCAGCAGGAGAGGGGCCGGGAGCCAGGGTCCTCCCCATGGCAGGGGGAGCAAGGCGTTCTTCGGAGGTAGGCCCTCTGCCGAGGAGGTGCCCTAGGACCTGCCCCCAGCAGAGGACACGTGGTCATCGGGGGAACCGCTGGCGTCCCCTTTTCCCATTGGCGTCGTCCTGGTTTCCGGTCGCCGTCAATGGGGACAAGGGTGGCGCAAGGTGGGGCCCTCATCTGGCGATATGAAGCAAGGCCAGTACCTGTGAAGAAGGCCCAGTTCCTGTGAAGTTCACCGCCCGTGACACTCTCACGTAATAATGAGTTGGGGCTGTACACGCCCCGGAGTCTCCCGAGAGCTGCCCTCGGGCGTCGGGGGCTCCCTCCCACGCCCAGTGGGAGCACTTAGCTCCGCACTGGTGAGAAGACGTCGAAGACTAGACTAGGTGTCGGACGCGGCCTTTTGCTTTTTGCTTCATTTCATGTGAACAAGCTCTCTCGTTTTGGATCTAAATTGAAGTCGAATTTGTGTTTGCGTATGCGGGGGGATGGGGGTGTTGTGTCTTATTCGTGTGCTTTCTTGTGCTCCGATTTCTGTTCAAGTTGGTATTCACACTATCTGCCTCCCCCTCGCGGGCCCCTCGCGAGTGGGGAAGGGCCCAGCATCTGCGCCCGCCGTCCCGCAGCCGACTTTCGCTCCAGCCAGGCTCTCGCCACATGGTTAAATGGGACCCTCATGAGGCCCTCGGATGGACACTGTGAGCCCACTCTAGGCTTGCGAAGACGAAGGTAAAACCACGATAACCCATTCATAACGAAAATCATGGCATCATGCAGGCGCCCATCCGGCGACGATCTCAACAACACGTGGGAACAATCTTTTCACATGAGGGGCTTCCCCTCCCAAAATGCTCTCACAACCTTTAGGGCCACACCGAGTCTCTTCCTGCGCAGGACAAACAGCAGGGGGGAGCGCGGGGTCAATTAGACATGTCGCTCACCGCATCCCCCAAGGCGTCTTCGGAGGCATCGCTAGCACCACCGTGGTCGCCACCAGCCTCTTCATCGCCATTGTTGGCACCGTCTTCACCACCGTTCACCACGACGCCTTCATCAGCAGCAACGATCACTCTGTCTTCATCGGAGGTGAAGGCCCAGACGAGTGCATCTACATTGTCCTCCACCCACCGCGCTAGGTCGCCTTGGACAGCCTCACGCACCGGAGCGATGGCGGCATCGAAGTCGAAGAGGGGATCGAGGTTCTGGAGATGGCTGAAGACGCGGGAGAATGCCTGCGTGAGTAGGCCACGGCTCCGTTCCTCCACAAGCTGGCGAGACCTCTCAGAGCGGTTCTCCAGATGCGTCACCACGTCGGTGAAGAACTGGAGGTTGCCAGCATAGTTGGTCACATGCAGATCCACGGGGGCGGCCTCGCGGATGTTGCCCAAGGCTGCATTAGCCCTTTCCCTAAGCATCCGGAGCATGGGGCCGTGCACGTGTTCCACCGTCTGCCGCTGGCGGAACTCGTCTGCATTCCTCTGCGCGATGGCCTTGGCGTCGTCAACCCACCGTTGAAGAAGGTGAAGTTCGGCGCGGGAGGAGGCTAGCTCAGCTTGCGTCGAGCTTTCTGCGACGGCAGTGGCCTCAGCTCGCTATGTGGCTTCAGTTAACCTGGTCCTGAGGGCAGCAGTCCTGCCCGCGGCTTCATCCTTGATCAACTCCTGCCGCTCTTCATACTCGCACTCAAGGCCGGCGCGAGCCTCCGACATGTGACAGTCGACCTCCTCCTGGATCTGGGCCTCCTGCGCACCGACATCATCCTCCGCCTGGGTGACCTGGCGCTCCCTCATCTCCGACCGCTCCAGATCGAGGTTGTGCTCGGCAGTCTCCAGCATCAGCGCTTCCTCGCGCCTCCGGAGCTCCTCCTCTTCAGCGGGGCCCCCTTTCAGCAGCGCAAGGGCAGCTCGGTGCAGCTCCACTTGCTGCTCCAGGGAGTTGCACCAGTCTTGGAGCTCCCACACGCGCTCCTCCGTGGCTTCGCGTCGCCTATCTACCTCCTGAGCCTCCTCAAGGGCCCGGGAGCAGGCCTCCCGAGAGGCCGCCAGGGATGCCTTGGCCTTGGCATTTTTGAGGTCACGCTGGTGGCGGCGAGACCAATAGCCTCCTTCAGCTTGCGCAGCTCTTCGACCAACCTCAAGCCTTCAGCTTTGAGACACGCGTCTTCGCCCGCCAGCTCCGTGCCAAGCTGGCTCACTCCATCGGCCGCCCTCCGGATGAACTCCTGGTGGACGGCGCTGCGCTCCCGCGCATGCCCGAGCACGTCATCAACATCATCCTCCGCCATCGACGCTGGCGGAGGGCCCCTGTCGGTGTACTAAAGTAGGGGTACCTTAGTATCCCGAACTTGTGCACGGGCAGTCGCAGCGACCCGCGGCAGGGCTTGCCGGGCGTCCGCCAAGGTCCTCCGTGGCTACTCTGATGCCATTCAAGAACAAAGTACTCAAACTAATGCCCCAGCAAGAGGAGGTTGCCGGGAAGGCCAACCAAGGCCCCGGCAAGAGAAGCTGGCCGGGAAGAAGACAAGACCCCGGCAAGAGGAGCTTGCCGGGAAGACCACTCAAAGCATTCCAAGAAAACTTGCTGCAACACACCACGCGCCCCGGCAAGGCCCGGTGAGCGACAAGCTCCCGAACGTGACAAGACGACGACCGCGGCAAGGAGCTTGCCGCGGGAAACCCCCACCTCGCGCCCACGCTCCGGCACACCTGACGACGTGTCGCTCTGGGACCTCCCCAAGCACACGTGGCAGGAGGCCGTGCAGCTAGGGGTGCGAGGTAGCAAGCAGACGCTGGCAAGATAACCATCGTGGCAGACGGTGGCGTCCCTAGCGGTCCCTTTCGGCACTGTTTAGGCGACACAGATGGGCAATTAATGCCCTTGTCCCCTACCGCCAGGGTTAGGTATGATAACACTGTACAGGTAGCTGTACCAACCACCACTCTTCCATTTTTGCCCTTTCCCTCCGTTGCCACCCGTGGGTAACCCCTTGAGCATATAAAAGGAGGCCCGTGTGCAACATAGGGGGAGTTCGGAGTTTTGGTTCCGCAGCTTGGGGGTTCAGCTGGTTGGACGCCACACCCGCTCTCTCGAGCAAGAACAGAATACAAACACAAAGCAGCAGTAGGAGTTTTATCTCTCCGGAGAGCTCCGAAGCTGGGTAAAATCTCCCCCGCGTGCTCCGCCTCGATCTGCTCTTCGTGCGCCGTCCGCCCCCTTACCGGACTAAAAAGGGGTCCTGCCCCATAGGTGCTCGCTCCCCACGCGGCGACAGCCCTGGAGTGGTTCGCCCCATCTCAGCAGGGGGCTGGGGGCTGGCGTCCCGGCGATCACCGGGCGGGCCCCGCAAGGGACCCAGCCAGGCGTCAATCCACCTCCCGCTGAGGACCCAAAGACCGACTTCAGCCACTCGCCGCCTATGATCAGTGGAGGAGATCGGGGCAAGCTGGTTGTGCCCGAGGAGAACTCACGAGGAAAGAGCGGCGCGCCTACAGGTTCAAGGCACGCCGCAAGCCGGCCTGCATCTCCAGTCGAGCTAGCACCAAGGGCGGCACGCAGACTCGGGGCAATCAAGGTCGTTGATCGAAGAGGGGCCTGAGGAAGTGGCTCCTCAGCTGGCTCCGCGGGCTCGTCAGAGGGGATCCTGGAAGGACAGCAAAGGGAGGGGCAAACAAGGAACTATAAGAAGGAGGGACTTACTCGTCCATGGCAAAGTACTTCCTTTGCTTTAGTGGGCGGTACGAGCGATTATCACCACCGGAGGCCTCCTTCCTCTTGCGAAGGGCCTCGAAATCTATGCGGAACCGGCCCAAGATCACGACGTGAGGGCCGGCGAGCAGCATAGGAGCCGAAGCATCAGGACGGCCCAAATCAAGGGCACCAGCCTGAGAGGAGCTATCAGGTGCCACGTCTAGGTGGCCTGCCGAGGCCTCGGAGGCTTTGACCTCAGGACAGGCAGGTCACACCCCCTCGTCAGCCATCACCTCGCGAGGGTCTCCGTAAGCTCCAGAGGATGACGCTTCGGGAGCCCCACGCGACATCAGCACCTTGACATGAGGCCCCCCAGCTCCCGCCAATGCTTGCCTCCCTGCAACGACTCTTTAGGCAAGGTCGGCGCGGGCGGCTGGGGGAATGACCACAGCAACCAGATTCTCGCGGGGCCCCACGAGGCCAGCCGGGCGCAGCCCCCATTCGTCAAAGAGGGGCATCTGCGTCACGAAGTCGACCCTGTTTGTGCAAAGTTACAACAGGGCGCCTCCATGGCGAACGCTGCCAGGAGTGGGGTCGCCCTCAGGACCTGCAGCACCTTGTTCAGCGTGTCAGGCGCGAGATCACCTTCCTGGAGCCTCATACGGTCCTGATGACCAGAGTAAGGCCACATTGAGCGGGAATGGCGCTGGAGAGGAGCGATGCAACGCTGGAGGAACTCCTTCACGACCCGGGGCACCGTCACCCCGAGCTCCCTCAGCCTCTCGAAGCGATGCCAGGTGAAAGCAAGCTGGGGTCTCGTAAGCTCCTCGTGACCCCAACCAGGATTGGGAATAGCGGGCAGCATCGGGTGCGCGAGTAGGGTGCTGGGCACCCCAATGTCCACATACAACCACCGCTCCCGGAACCCGCTTGCGGAAGGTGGGAGGCCAAAATCGATCCCTGAGGCGGCCATATCCGGCACGGCCTAGAAGCTCACGCATCCCGAACACCGGGAAGGGTCAGACAAGCGCAGAGAGAAGAAGTGGCGCAGGAGGGAAACGGAAGGAGGAATCCCCACCATGGCCTCGCAGACGAAGGTGAAGACAGCAAGCAGAGTAATGGATTGGGGGCCAAGATGCATCATGTGGACCAAGTAATGGGAAAACACCGCATTGAAGAAGGCGGAAAAGTGGGGAACCAGGCCCGCCCACAAGGCGCCGGCAAAGAATCGGACCTCCGTGACGATCCTATCGAAGGAGACGTGGGACGTGGGCCAGACCGTTGTCTTCCCGCAATCATTGAAACTGGATGCAAGCACAGAGCAGACCTTCTCCAAGGCTTCCGGATTGAGTATGAGCGACTTGTCGACGGCGGGAGCAGCCGTCGGAGGCACGCTGGTCGAAGGAGCAGGCTTCTTACCCTTGTCCTTTTTCATTGGCGCCATGACAATGGAAGGGGGGAGGAACTCAAGATGGATTGGAAGCGGAAGCAGGGGCTCGAGGAGGAGAAGGGAACAAGAAGTGCACATGCAGCAAAGGGAGGATAACTGTGTACGAGCCTCACGGCCGCCTAGCCATGCACATAATGAGGGAGTGTGGGGAAGCGGAGGTGCCCACGTCAAATCAACCGCCACGCGGTGCCAAAGGCCGTAGGCTGATGGAGCCCGCGGCGCTCCGCACTTGCCCCTTCGCTTCACCGCTAAGCTAAGTCCGAGCGCGTCTTGGGCCCGGAGGCTACTATCGGCGTTCTGGGAATGGGGGTCCCGGGACTTGCCTGCCTACGGCCTGCGGCGTGGCTCAAGTGGTGGCCCAGCACGGCCCATCTTCGTTAGCACAAGACTTAAGACCCTCGCGAGGGGCCAAGCCTCGTGGGGCGGATGACACAAGACTTCCTCAGGAACGGCCTTGCCAGGCAGGCTCGTGAGGAGGCGGAGAGATCAAGGCAGGGTACCTCGCGAGGTTCCCGTGACGTAAGCCATGAAGATCGAGACCAGGCGGGCGCCAGGTGGGCGCCGGCCTGTGAAGTGTCCTTGTTTCCTGTTTGGTGCATAGGGGGCAAGCACAGGCGTGGAGTACTGAGGCATCATGCAAGGGTTGCCATTTCAGTGCAACGAGACCAAGACCAGTAGAGCGGCAGGACGGAGGTCACCGTGGAGCCCGGGACTATAGGCGAACGTAGCAGAAATTCAAAATTTTCTACGCCTCACCTAGATCTATCTATGGAGATACTAGCAACAAGAGAGCGGGGAGTGCATCTTCATACCCTTGAAGATCGCGATGCGGAAGCGTTACAAGAACGCGGTCGGTGGAGTCGTTCATGAAGCGATTCAGATCGCGGCTGAATCCGATCTAAGCACCGAAGAATGGTGCCTCCGCGCTCGACACACGTGCATCCCAGTGACGTCTCCTGTGCCTTGATCCAGCAAGGAGAGAGGGAGAGGTTGGGGAAGACTCTGTCCAGCAGCAGCACAACGCCGTGGTGGTGATGGAGGAACGTGGCACTCCAGCAGGGCTTCGCCAAGCACTGCGAGAGACGAGGAGGGAGTGGGGTAGGGCTGTGCTAGGAGAGATGGAAACCCATGTGCTTGGAAGCCCCAAAACCCACACTATATATAGGGGAAGGGGAGAGGGGGCCGACCCCCTCTAGATCCCATCTAGAGGGGAGGGGCGGCGGCCAGGAGGGGAGGCTTGCCCCCCAAGCAAGGTGGAGGTGCCCCCCTCCCCTAGGGTTTTCAACCCTAGGTGCCTTGGGCCCTTGGGGAGGGGCGCACCAGCCCACTAGGGGCTGGTTCCCTCCCATGTTCAGCCCATCAAGCCCCCCGGGGCAGGTGGCCCCACCCGGTGGACCTCTGGACACCTTTCGGTGGTCCCGGTACAATACCGATAACCCCCGAAACTATTCCGGTGACTGAAACTGGACTTCCCATTTTAAAATCTTTACCTCCGGACCATTCCGGAACTCCTCGTGACGTCCGGGATCTCATCTGGGACTCTGAACAACATTCGGTAACCACATACAAACTTCCTTTGTAACCCTAGCGTCATCGAACCTTAAGTGTGTAGACCCTACGGGTTCGGGAATCATGCAGACATGACCGAGACAGCTCTCTGGCCAATAACCAATAGCGGGATCTAGATACCCATGTTGGCTCCCATATGTTCCACGATGATCTCATCGGATGAACCACGAGGTCAAGGATTCAAGCAATCCCGTATGCAATTCCCTTTGTCAATCAGTATGTTACTTGCCCGAGATTCGATCGTCGGTATCCCAATACCTTGTTCAATCTCGTTACCGGCAAGTCACTTTACTCGTTCGTAATGCATGATCCCGTGACTAACTACTTAGTCACATTGAGCTCATTACGATGATGCATTACAGAGTGGGCCCAGAGATACCTCTCCGTCATACGGAGTGACAAATCCCAGTCTCGATGCGTGCCAACCCAACAGACACTTTCGGAGATACCTGTAGTGCACCTTTATAGTCACCCAGTTACGTTGTGACATTTGGTACACCCAAAGCACTCCTACGGTATCCGGAAGTTACGCAATCTCATGGTCAAAGGAAATGATACTTGACATTAGAAAAGCTTTAGCAAACGAACTACACGATCTTGTGCTATGCTTAGGATTGGGTCTTGTCCATCACATCATTCTCCTAATGATGTGATCCTGTTATCAATGACCTCCAATGTCCATGGTCAGGAAACCATAACCATCTATTGATCAACGAGCTAGTCAACTAGAGGCTCACTAGGGACATGTTGTGGTCTATATATTCACACATGTATTACGGTTTCTAGTTAATACAATTATAGCATGAACAATAGACAATTATCATGAATAAGGAAATATAATAATAACCATTTTATTATTGCCTCTAGGGCATATTTCCAACAGTCTCCCACTTGCACTAGAGTCAATAATCTAGTTCACATCACTACGTGATTGTAATGAATCCAACACCCATTGGGTTTGATCATATCTCGCTTGTGAGAGAGGTTATTAGTCAACGGGTCTGAATCTTTCAGATCCGTGTGTGCTTTACAAACCTCTATGTCATCTCCTAGATGCAGCTACCACGCTCTATTTGGAAATATTCCAAATAACTGCTCTACTATACGAATCCAGTCTACTTCTCAGAGTCATCCAGATTGGTGTCAAAGTTTGCATCGGCGTAACCCTTTACGACGAACTCTTTTACCACCTCCATAATCGAGAAAATTCCTTAGTCCACTAGTTACTAAGGATAACCTTGACCGCTGTCCTGTGATCCATTCCTGAACACACTTGTAACCCTTGACCGAGTCATGGCAAGGCACACTTCAGGTCCGGTACACAACATAGCATACTTTAGAGCATACGTCTAAATCATAGGGGACGACCTTCGTCCTTTCTCTCTATTCTGCCATGGTCATGTCTTGAGTCTTACTCAATACTCACACCTTATAACACAGCCAAGAACTCCTTCTTTGCCGATCTCTTTTGAACTCCTTCAAAATCTTGTCATGGTATGTATTCATTTGAAAGTACTATTAAGTGATTTTGGTCTATCCTTATAGATCTTAATGCTCAATGTTCAAGTAGCTTAATCCAGGTTTTTTATTGAAAAACACTTTTCAAATAACCCTATATGCTTTCTAGAAACTCTGCATCATTTCCGATCAACAACATGTCAACAACATATACTCATCAGAAATTCTATAGTGCTCCCACTCACTTCTTTGGAAATACAAGTTTCTCATAAACTTTGTATAAACCCAAAATCTTTGATCGTCTCATCAAAGTGTATATTCCAATTCCGAGATGCTTACTCCAATCCTTAGAAGGATTGTTGGAGCTTTGCATACTTGTTAGCATCTTTCAGGATTGACAAAACCTTCTGGTTGTATCACATACAACCTTTCCTCAAGAAAATCGTCAAGGAAACAATGTTTTGACATCCTATCTGCAAGATTTTATAAATAATGCAGTAACTGCTAATATAATTGCAACAGACTCTTAGCATCGCAACGAGTGAGAAAGTTTCATCGTAGTCAACTCCTTGAACTTGTCGGAAAACATCTTACCGACAAGTCGAGCTTTCTTAATGGTGACACTTACCATCATTGTTCATCTTCCTTTTTAAAATCCATCTGTACTCAACAGCTTTACGAACATCGAGTAGTTCTTCCAAAGTCTATACTTTGTTTTCATACATGGATCCTTTCTCGAATTTTATGGCCTCGAGCCATTCATCGGAATCCGGGCCCACCATCGCTTCTCCATATCTTGTAGGTTCATTGTTTTCTAGCAACATGACCTTCAAGGCAGGATTACTGTACCACTCTAAAGTTGTACGCATCCTTGTCACCCTACGAGGTTTGGTAGTAACTTGATCCGAAGCTTCATGATCACTATCATAAGCTTCTACTTCAATTGGTGTAGGCACCACAGGAACAACTTCCTGTGCCCTACGAAACACTAGTTGAAGTGATGGTTCAACAACCTCATCAAGTCTCCACCATCCTCCCACTCAATTCTTTCAAGAGAAACCTTTCCTCGTGAAAGGACCCGTTTCTAGAAACTATCACTTTTGCTTCCAGATCTGAAATAGGAGGTATACCCAAATGTTTTGGGTGTCCTATGAAGATGTATTTATCCGCTTTGGGTTCGAGCTTATCAGGATGAAACTTTTTCACATAAGCGTCGCAGCCCCAAACTTTCAAGAAACGACAGCTTAGGTTTCTCTAAACCATAGTTCATACGGTGTCATCTCAACGAAATTATGCGGTGCCCCAAAATGAATGCGGTTGTCTCTAATGCCTAACCCATGAACGATAGTGGTAATTCGACAAGAGACATCATGGTATGCCCCATATCCAATAGGGTGCATCTATGATGTTCGGACACACCATCACACTATGGTGTTCCAGGCGGTGTTAGTTGTGAAACAATTGCCGCAATGTCTCAATTGTGTACCAAACTCGCAACTCAGATATTCATCTCTATGATCATATCATAGACATTTTATCCTCTTGTCACGAAGATCTTCAACTTCACTCTGAAATTACTTGAACCTTTCAATAATTCAGACTTGTGTTTCATAAAGTAAATATACTAAACATCTACTCAAATCATTTGTGAAGTAAGAACATAACGATATCCACTGCATGCCTCTGCACTCATTGGACTGCACACATCAAAATGTGTTACTTCCAACAAGTTGCTTTCTTGTTCCATCTTACTGAAAAACGAGGATTTTCAGTCGTCTTGCCCATGTGGTATGATTTGCATGTCTCAAGTGATTCAAATTCAAGAGAGTCCAAACGATCCATCTGCATGGAGTTTCTTCATGCGTACATACCAACAGACATGGTTCGCATGTCTCAAACTTTTCAAAAAATGAGTGAGTCCAAAGATCCATCAACATGGAGCTTCTTCATGCGTTTTATACCAATATGGCTTACATGGTAGTGCCACAAATAGGTGGTACTATCATTACTGTCTTATATCTTTTGGCATGAACATGTGTATCACTACGATCGAGATTCAATAAACCATTCATTTTAGGTGCAAGACCATTGAAGGTATTATTTAAATAAACAGAGTAACCATTATTCTCCTTAAATGAATAACCGTATTGCGATAGACCTAATCCAATCATGTCTATGCTCAACGCAAACACCAAATAACAATTATTTAGGTTTAACACCGATCCCGATGGTAGAGGGAGCGTGCGATGTTTGATCACATCAACCTTGGAAATACTTCCAACACATATCGTCACCTCGCCTTTAGCTAGCTAGTCTCCATTTATTCCGTAGCCTTTTATTTCGAGTTACTAACACTTAGTGTCGGGGGTTGGGTGCGACATATGCCAAGGGATGGCTTATCATGGTGGGAGCGAGTAGAACGTCGCCGGTGCCCGGAAGCGGGATGAGGCAAAGACATGCACGCCGGCGGAACTTACCCAGCTTTAGGGCTCTCCTACGAGATAACACCCCTACTGCTGCTCTGCGGGGTCTCCGCATGATCACTAAGGCAAACTGACTACAATGGTGCTCTTGGAGCTGTATCGGCAGGCAGGAGAGGGCGAGGCTTGCTCTCTCCTCCCTAGGCTATCTGGTCTATCTCTATCAAGGTCCGAACCCTTTGCATGGGTTCCCCGGGGGGTTTATATAGGCCTACCCCCCGGGGGTACAATGGTAATACGGCTGGGCGCGGGTCCCAGCCGTCTGTCTCTCAGACCGCCGTCCTTCCCGCCCGCTTCTGGGGCCTGCCGACTGGTGGGTCCCGCGGATAGGCTTTGTTACTGTAGCGGCACTCCTGATGACGTAGGCTTGGTCATTGGGTCGTGGCAACAGTGCCGCCATCTATCGGGCGATCACTGTCGCCATTTCCCATCCTATCTGGTTAATGGCTCGTGGGCCCCGGGGAGGAGTCGGCCGACTCCAGGGAGGCCGACTCCCACAGGTCCGCCTTCGGGGCGCTCAGGCCGCCCTCGGTCCACCCACTGACAGGCGGCCCCGTGGTCTTCGGGTCGTACAGGCCGGCGTCGTGGGCACAGAGCGCCGCGCACTGTGGCTGAGGTCAGGGTAGGCATGGCAACAGTGCCGCGCCTCACCAGAGATCTTCCAGCGATACGGCTCACTGTAGCCATGCCGGTCATTCGAACGCAGGGGGGGAACGGCCACGCCGTGACCGTACCCCGCATCGTACTTCGAGATGAGGGAGGAGTCATGGGCCGACTCTCCATAGTCGGCCTCTCTGGAGGTCGCCGGCTTGGAGTCGGCTTATCTTGGAGTCGCCGGCTTTGAGTCGGCTTGTCTTGGATTCGTCGTCTGGGACTCGGCCTGAGGGGCGCGGCCTGCCCCGTTGTTTTGAAAGGTCCTGGGACTCGGGTTAGCCTACCCGTGGCCCATTACTCCGAAAGTAGTCCCCGAAGCTGGTGAAGCCCTGCGGACACTACATTGTGGGGCTTTGACAGTTTCAACCTTCCCGGAGCGGACTCTGGAACCTGGCTGCCGTCTACCATTGGGTCGATTGTTGAGAGTCTGATGTTTTCTAGCGAGGAGTCACAGCTTGAACGTCACGGCGGGAAACCAGGCGGTGTGCCTGATACGCTTCCCTGCTGCCGTTGGGGCGGTCCTATCGCGTGGCGCCACGTGGAGAGGACAGCCTGCTCGCCCATGCGCGCGACGTGACGGGCTGTCAGGCGGGGCCCGCCACTACCGTGCCTCGGCATACGAACAGATCCGCTGCGGTCGTGGACGGTTGGTTTTCCCACGTTGTTACTGCGCGCAGTAACTTCGTGGGGTAAATCATGGGGCGGCGTGGGGCATCGCGCGCAGTTAATCCCACGCCCGCCCCTCGGCTCCTCAGCCCATAGGGCTATAAGTAGGCGGGGGGAGCGGAGCGGCACCCTACGCGCGCCCTTCTCCCCCGACTCATCTTGCCTTCTCTCCCTCCTACCTCTGCCGTTGATCGAGAGCACTCCATACCACGGCGATGAGCTCCTCCTCCGCCGCGGCCCCCGCCGTGCACCCCGGCGTCTGGGACGGCTCGGAGGTAGAGGAGGAACACATCGAGTTCCTCCGCCAGACGCACCGCCTCCCCAGCGCGGACCTTGTGCGCGCCCGCCCTGCGCCGGAGGGGGAGACCCAACCGGCGCCGGAGGAGGGCGAGCGGATCATCTTCCGCTCGCACCTCATGCGCGGCCTGGGGCTGCCGGCGAGCGGCTTCTTCCGCTCGTTCTTGGAGTTCCACAGCCTTCAACCGCACCACCTCACTCCGAATACGGTGGTGTTGCTCTCCGCCTTCGCCACTCTGTGCGAAGGTTTCATCGGCGTTCTCCCCACCCTCGAGATGCGGGGAGAATTCTTTTCTTCGAAGCTCGGCACGCAAGTCGCCGGCATTCCAGCTCAGTGCGGCACCTACATCACGGTGCGGCGCTCGACAGCTGAGAACCCTTTTCCTCCTATCTCGCTGATCAAGTCAGTGAAGATGTGGCAGCGCTCATATTTCTATGTGAAGAACCTCTCCTCCGACAGCGACTGGGTCAACCTGCCGCCTTACAATGCCGCCCCCCTAACTAGGAGGCTCCACAGCTGGTCTCACCGAGCCAAGACGCTGACTCCCTCCGGGGCCGCTGCCGTAGCGCGACTCCGAGTCTTGCTGCAGTCGGAGTGTCTCGTCGGGGCCGACTTGCTGGCCGCCTTCGTGGCGCGCCGAGTTCTCCCGCTCCAAGGCCGTCCTCACGTGATCTGTCAGATGAGCAGCCTCCGAGACCCAAGTCGGATGAGCACCAAGGAGATGCCACGCAAGGAGGTGGCGAACTTGGTGAACCATATCGCGCACTGCGAGTTCGAGGAGGACTGGCAGTTCGGCAAGGAGCCGTATTCGCGCGACAACCCCCCACCAGTGGTAACTCCCTCTGGCTTCTGACTCTTGTCGATTTCTTCTGGGCTAGAACCCCCTTATGGAGCCTGCAGCCGGCGCCATGAGACAGCCCCGTGAGTATGTTCCCGATCGTGCGGACAGTGACGTCGATGACCCTGACTAGGGGGCGGAGGCGATGGAAGCCGATGCCGAAGGCGGGGCAGAAGGAACAGAAGGCGGCTTCAAGCCCTTGGCCACCTTCGCCGACTGGCCTGACGATGACGCCGACGGGGAAGTCGCCCCACGCCACCAGCCGAGGGCCGACTCGTCTGGCACCGGCTCCTCCGCTGGCCTGGCTGGACAAGGCGGCGCGAAGAGGCGTCACGCCGGGCCGAGTGCGCCCGGCGGCAAATTGAAGAAGCTCTAGAGGGCGGCCGCCGCGACCAAACGGGAGGAGGTGGCCGTGAAGGCCAACCGCTTCCGAAGGGAAGTGAGAAGGCCGCCACTAGTCTCAGCATAAGTCTTTATGCTCTTTTATTTTCCTTCGTTGAATCTTGTCTGATTCTTCCTTTATCCTCCCATCGTTCTTCTTCAGGGCCCCTCTTTCCCTTGAGAGAGTCGCCGTCCCCTCCGTCATGGGGTCGGCAGAGACGCCTGCCAATACTCGGCGGGCCGATCCCACCGCCGACCTCCGGGAGGGGACGGAGCGAAATGCGCGGGAGAAGCACGACGAGGAGGAGGCCGACCGCCTGGAGAAGGCGCAGGCCAAGAAGGCGGCCGCCAAGGCCCAGAAGAGGCTGGAGGATGCCGAAGCCGCACTTGCGGCGAGACGGCGTGCCGAAGAGGCCGCACATCGCCGATCGGCGATGCTCGTCCCCCCATTGTCATCTGCGCCGCCGCCTCCGGAGTTCACGGGACAGACCGGAGAGGCCGGCATCGAGAACCCCCTCGTGGAGAAGGAGAGCGGCGAGGCCTGTATGTCGGACACTCTCGTGCCGCCACCGCCGCCTCCGCCACCGTCTGGGAGACCGCACGGCAAACAGCCGGTGGGTCAGTCGGAGCCGCCGATCGCGGACGAGGCCGAGGCGCGGCTGCTTCTTGAAGTCGTCTCGCCGGTGCACCGCCGTCTTGAGAGGGCGATCTCGGCGCCGCAACCTCGAGAGACCGGCACTGCCAGCTCGGCAACCCTAGACACCGAAGCCACAAGCACCGCGCCCACCGGGTGGTTGCGCGGAGGCGGCACCGGGGCCGCTGAACCAAGCGCTCCTGGACGTTCAGGCGAAGCTGCGCGCTGAAGGTGACGCCCTTCAAGCTTGCACCAGGGCGCATCTGGCCGCGCGGACGTCCGTCCGAGTATGTTTCCCTCTTCTTTTTTATTCTTGTTTTTCTCTGCGGGGGCGCGCCAGTGCACCCACTGGGTGTAGTCCCCAAGTTCCGGGCCGGCTGCTGAGCAGGCAATTCAGAACTCCCTCTGGCGAGTTCCAAATACTAACTTTGTCTCCATTGACTTCTTGCAGGAGTATCATAACCTCCGCGCCACTGCCTTCAACCGCAATGTTGAGGAGTTGAACAAGCGGACCGCTGTCTCGACGGAAAGCCGAAGTAAGCTCTTTTTCCTTTTCTTCGCGGGGGCGCGCTGGCGCACCCACGGGCTGTAGTCCCCCAGATTCGGGCCGACTGCTGAGCAGTCGGGCCAGATCTTCCTAGCGATCTACTTTGCTGACAACTTATTTGTTTCTTCCTTTGTTCTTCAGGCGCCAACGCCGCTCTTCAGGAGTAGCTGGGCGAGGCCAATACCGCCCGGCGTGCCAAGGAGGAGGAGTGCGGCAAGCTCGGCAAAGAGCGCGACCTGCTAGCGGCGCAGCTGGCCGAGCAGAAGGAGCTGCTCAAGAAGGCGCTGAAGGAGGCCGAGAGGAGGGAGACCGCTCTCATGGCCGAGTTTGAGAGCGAGCGCTCCTCCTGGACTGACAGGGAGGCGATGCTGACCTACAGCTTCCACGAGATCGAGGATATCGTTGATGGTAAGTTTCTTTCGTTTCTTCGGGCTTCCGACTATCAAGCAGTCCCTCTGGCCATCAAGGCTGCTCGAGAGGCGTGAAGGGTAAAAGGTGAGGAGATCGCCTCTAATGCCCCCCGAACCATCGACGAGCAGCTTCTGAGCATTGAAGCCCGTCTTCGTCCGGCTCACCGGGTGCTACGCCGGCTTCAGCGTGCCGGCGCCCAGGCGGTTGCCGCCCTGTGGCCAGACATGCCGGCTCTGCGCACCGCCAGTCGGACCGCCGACTGGCTGGAAGTCGCTGCTGGCCGTCTTGAGGCTTGGAAGGGCTCCTCGGCCCAGGCCGGAGTGCGCCGGGCCTTGGAGTTCGTCAAGGCGTGGTATCCAGGGCTAGACCCGGACCGTCTGGCCGCGTTCCGGTCAGAAGCCCAGGCCGAGCTGGAGGCCATGGAGGGCGCCCTTATCGAGCGTGCGGCGGCCATCGCCGAGTACACGGACACCAGTGTCTTCGTGCCCGAGCGGGCTGAAGGCAGCAAGGAAGTGCCGCCAGAGTGGTTCGGGATGAACCCGGAGTATGGCGAGGACTCGGCGAAGGTGATCGACTCCAGCACCGAGGAGGAGGACGAGGCGGAGGACGGAGGCGGGGCGGAGGTGCCAGAAGACGGAGCAGGCGGCCAGCCTCAGCTCGACCGCGCCTCCAGCAATGAGCCGCGTCAAGAGAAAGTGACTGCCGCCGGAGGCGACCAAACCGAGACCGCCCAGCCGACTGCCCCGGCGCATGACACCGCCGTCTCCTCCGATCCTCCGATCCCAGATGCCGCCTCCTAGGCTGCCTTTTCCGCCTCTGCTTGTCTGTCTTAGTAATCTTTTGAAAACTTTGTTAGATTTGAACAGTTCCACCCGCGGGGTGTATCTTGAATTTTTATTGAAGATTCAGCCAAGGGCCTATGTAAATATTTATCCGATTTCCGTCTTTCCTTGCTTACTGCTCTTTTAGGCTTTTCCCTTTGCCGCTTTCCTTTAGTTACCGCCTTGCCAGTTGGACAGCCGCTCTGCGGACTGTTGCTGGGTCAAGTGCTTGGCTACTTCGGGAAGGCAAGTACTTGGCCGTTTAGAGTTTCTTTAGCAAGTAGGCTAGAAAGTGACAGGCCGACTACCCAAGAGTCGGCCGTCCTTGATAGAGGCTAAGACGGCAAGCCGACTACTCAAGAGTCGGCTTTCTGCTTCAGAAATGCTAGAGGTCGTCTTACACTATGTTCGTGCTTTAGGTCCTTAGCCATTTTCGTGTGGGCGCCCGTTCTTCCTCACTCCTGCCCGCCTCACAGTCGCTCTGCGAGCTGCGGCTTTGGCAGGAGGCGGATTGAGCACCGCACACTACTTGTCTAACTGCAGGAAGCTCCTCATAGAGCAAGGCGGCGAGTCCCCGGGCCGACTAGTCTGGCCCGGTGCCAAGCGGCTTGTAATGAAAGTAATGTACTCGAAGGCATAATTCTAATCATACAGATAACACAAAAAAGGCAGTCCCCAAGCTCGTCTCGGGGGGCCCAAGGTCTTAGTACTTCAGTACAAAGGGGGTAGTGCGATACATACTGCATCAACTGTAAAATCTTCGAAGAAGATTTGCATTCCACGGGTGCTCTGTTTCTTTGCCAGAGTCATCCCTCTTGCGCGCTCGAGGCTTCTGAGTGTCGATTAGGTAGTAGGAGCCGTTTCCCAGCACTTTGCTGATGATGAAGGGGCCTTCCCAAGGCACCGACAACTTGTGCTGGCCGGCCATTCTCTGAATCAGCCGGAGCACAAGGTCGCCCTCTTGAAACGATCTCGGCTCGACCTTTCGGTTGTAGTATCGGTGCAGACTCTGCTGGTAGATGCCGGACCGACTGAGTGCCAATAGCCGGCCCTCTCCCAGCAGGTCAACGCCGTCTTGGCGTGCTTCTTCAGCTTCCTCTTCGGTGTACATGGTGAATCGTGGAGAGTCGAACTCTATGTCCGTCGGGATGACGGCTTCGGCACCGTAGACGAGGAAGAAAGGCGTGAAGCTGGTTGACTTGTTTGGAGTCGTGCGCAGACTCTAGAGGACGGATGGTAGCTCCTCAACCCAACAGCCGGCCGAATGCTCGAGTGGTTCGACCAGCCGAGGCTTGATGCCGGATAGGATGAGGCCGTTTGCTCGCTCCACCTGGCTGTTTGACTGCGGATGGGCAACGAACGCTAAGTCCAGTCGGATGCCCTGCATCACGCAGAAACGAGCCAAGGCGCCTTTGGCAAAGTTTGTGCTATTGTCGGTGATGATGCTGTGCGGTATGCCATACCGCACCGTGATGTCGGCGATGAAAGTCACCGCAGTCTGACCGTTCAACTTCTTGATGGGCTTTGCTTCTATCCACTTGGTGAACTTGTCCACCGCGACAAGTAGATGAGTTAGGCCGCCTCGGGCCGTCTTGAATGGTCCCACCATGTCCAGGCCCCAAACTGCGAAGGGCCAGGCGATGGGGATTGTCTTCAGCGCAGAAGCCGACTGAAGTGGCTTGGAGCGGAACTTCTGGCACCCCTTGCATTTTTGGACTAGATCTTTAGCCTCTTCCAGGGAAATCGGCCTGAAGAAACCGTGCCGAAAGGCTTTGGCGACGAGTGCTCTTGAAGCTGCATGGTGGCCGCACTCGCCCTGATGAATGTCTCTGAGAATTGCTTGGCCTTGTTCCGGCTCTACTCAGCGCTGGTACACACCGGTGACACTGCACCTGACCAGCTGACTGTTGATTATGGTGTATGCTGCCGCTCGGCGTTGCACTTGCCGAGCCAAGATCTCATCAGTCGGCAGCTCTCTGTTTACTAGGAACTTGAGAATGGGCTGTGCCCATGAGGGTGCTGCTATATCTTCAACTGCTACCACTGTGACTTGGACAAGGATGGCTAGGCTGGGAGGCGGCGGGCTGGAGTCTGCGACCGCTTGTTGGATTGACGGAGTCCCCGGGCCGACTGACGTAGTGGCCGGGCCGACTAGAGCGGTCCCCGGGCCGGGTTCTGAAGTCCCCGGGCCGGCTTCAACTATGATTTTCTTGGGGCCGTCTGCTGGGGCTCTGGGGTCGGATCCGACTTCTTCGAGAGGAGCCGGCACAAAGATGGCGTCTGATTCTGGTGAAGGCTTGATAGACGGCTTAAGGAGGCGCTGAAGAGCGACGCCAGAAGGTATTGCTTGGCGGGTGGAGCCGACTCGTGCCAAGGCGTCTGCTTGATCATTGTCATTTCTCGGCACATGAAGGAACTCGCACCCCTCGAAGTATCCGCTGAGTTGCTGCACCAGGAAGCGGTAGCTCGCCATGTTTGCGTCTTTGGCATCCCAGTCGCCGGATGACTGCTGGACCACCAAGTCGGAGTCGCCATAGCACAGGATCCGGCGAATGCCGAGTTCTTTGGCAAGCCGGAGTCCGTGAATGAGCGCCTCGTATTCGGCGACATTGTTGGAGGCGGCAAAGTGGATCTGCAGCACATACATGAGCTTGTCGCCTTTGGGGGAGGTGAGGACTACGCCGGCTCTCAAGCCGGTGCGCATCTTGGAGCCGTGAAAATGCATCCGCCAATGGGTGGAGTCGGGCGCTGGTGGCAGGTACTGGGTCTCGGCCCAGTTGACGAGGAAGTCGGCCACCGCTTATGACTTGATGGCGGTGCGGGGCTGGTAGTAGATGGTGTAAGGAGCCAGATCTATGGCCCATTTGGCTACTCGGCCGGAGGCGTCTCGGCTTCCAATGATCTCGGCCAACGGAGCCGTGCAAACCACGGTGATTGGATGCTCTTGAAAGTAAGGCTTCAACTTTTTGGCAGCAAAATGCACACCGTAGCACATCTTCTGGTAATGGGGGTAGTTCTGTTTGGAGGTCGACAGTACCTCGCTCAGGTAATATACCGGTCTCTGGACAGGGAGCGCCTTGCCTTCCTCTTTGCGTTCGACTACGATGACTGTGCTGACTACTCGGCTGGTGGCGGCGATGTACAGGAGCATTGGCTCTTTGGGAGTCAGAGCCGCCAGCACAGGGGGAGTAGTCAACATCTTCTTCAACTGGAGAAATGCTTCATCCGCTTTGTGGTTCCACTCAAAAAAGGTGGTCTTCTTCATCAATTGATACAAAGGCAGAGCTTTCTCGCCCAGCCGACTGATGAATCGGCTGATGGACGCCAAGCAGCCGGTGAACTTCTGCACATCTAACAGCCGTCTGGGTACCTCCATCCTCTCGATGGCCTTGATCTTCACAGGGTTACACTCTATGCCGCTTTCGGAGACCAGGAAGCCAAGGAGTTGGCCGGCTGGTACTCCGAGAACGCACTTCTCAGGGTTGAGCTTGATCTGGAATCGGCGCAGGTTCTCAAAGGTCTCCTTGAGGTCTTCTAGCAGCATCCCACGCTTCTCCGTCTTTACACCACATCATCCACGTAGACGTGGGCATTCCTGTTGAGTTGCTTGAGGAGGCACTTCTGCATGCAATGCTGAAAGGTGGCACCGGCATTCCTCAAGCTGAACGTCATTGTCAGGTAGCAGAAGGCTCCGAATGGTGTGATGAAGGCGGTCTTCAGCCTGTCTGCCGGGTTCAGCTTGATCTGGTGATATCCTGAATATGCATCTAAGAAACTCAGCAGCTCGCATCCGGCTGTGGAGTCTATCACCTGATCGATTCTTGGCAGGGAAAACGGATCCTTTGGGCAGGCTTTGTTGAGGCGTGTGTAGTCAATGCACATCCGCCACTGCTTGTTCTTTTTCAACACAAGAACGGGGTTTGCTAGACACTCTGGAAAAATACTTCAATGATGAAGCCGGCTGCCAGGAGTCGGGCTATCTCTTCTCCGACAACTCTTCTCTTCTCTTCTGACAAACGGCGCAAGGGCTGCCTGACGGGTTTCACATCCGGCCTGACATGTAGCTTGTGCTCGGCGAATTCTATCGGTACACCTGGCATGTCTTTGGGGGACCATGCAAAGATGTCTCGATTTTCACGAGGGAAATCGATGAGCTCGCCTTCCTATTTGCCATCAAGGCCTGCGCCCATGACAGCGTACCTCTCCGGGTGCTCCGGGTCCAAGGGTATCTTCTTGGTCTCTTTGGCCGGATTGAATGATCCTTCTGCTTCCGACTCCTTGGGGTCGGGCGATAACTCGGGCTGCTTTCCTGCCATCGCCACGACCCGGTCAAGGAGTCGCTTCTCAGCCGCGATCACCAGGGACTCGGCAAGCCGGCTGCTCTCGGCCGCGCAGGCGGACGACTTCCTGTAGTCGCCGGCTATGGTCAAAATTCCCTTGGAACTCGGCATCTTCATCTTGAGGTAGGCGTAGTGAGGAACCACCATGAACTTGGCCAAGGCAGGTCGGCCAAGCAGTGCATTGTATGGGCTTTCAAGGTCCACTACTTCGAACCAGACCGGCTCTCGGCGGAAATGATCTTTGTCTCCGAAGAGGACGTCTATTAGGATCTTGCCGATTGGCGAGCAGGAAAGTCCAGGGACGATTCCGTGGAACACAGTCCGGCTGCTCTGAAGCTGTCTTCGCTTGATTCCTAATTTCTCCATCGTATCCTTGTACAGGATGTTGATACTGCTGCCTCCGTCTATCAATACTCATGAGAAGTGGGCGGCCCGCCTATCAGTGGCCAAGGTGGCACCTAGGACCAGGGCATAGGAACCCGGATTCGGCATCACCTCTGGGTGATCCGCTCTACTCCAACTGATAGGCCTCTCGGACCAATGCATGAACTCTAGAGTGCTTGACGCAACCGCATTCACTTCTTGCTGCTGTTGGTGCCTGCTGCGCCGGTCATCTGCTACACTGGTGAACACCACATAGGCTCCGTGCTCATCCGGGAATTCGTCTTGCACTATGCTGACTGGCCGAGCAGCCGGCGGCTGGGGCGGAGGCGGAGGCGGCGGTCCAGCAGGCGGCGGGGGAAGGAGGCCGTCTCCCTTGGCGATTCTGGTGAGCCAGTGGCACTTTCGGGTGGTATGGTTCAACGGCTTCGTGCCACTGTGGAACTTGCATGGACCATCCAGAGTCTGCTCATAGGAAAAGGCCGGCAACCAATTGGATTTGCCGCCTTTCTGCCATTTGGCCGGAGGCTGCCCCTCCGGTTGTTGATCTTCAACTGTCGTGGCCTGCCGACTATTGGAAGTCAGCTGCTGGGCCTTGCGTTTGTTGTCGTTCTGCTGTTGTCGCCGACTGGGGTCTCCAGCTGGAGTTCTGGGAGCCTGAGGAGCCACCTTGCCAGCCGCATTGACTTGAATCTCTGTCTTCATGGAGGAGTCGGCCGTGGCGTACTTGTCGGCTATGACTAGCAGTTCGTCGAGGGTTTCTGGCTCGTCACAGAGGAGTCTGTGCTTGAGGAGGGTGCCTTCTTGGCACCCGGCAGTAAAGTACTCGATAGCATGCACCTCGTGCACGCCCTCGCAGGAGTTTCGAAGCTCGCCCCAGCGCGTGAGGTAGTCGCATGTTGACTCGTCAGGGCCTTGCACGCACAAGGAAAGCTGGCGCGGCTTGGGAGGTTGCTTGTACGTGCTCGTGAAGTTGCGGATGAAGGCTTCGGTGAAGTTGACCCAGCTGTTGATGCTGCGGGGCTTCAGACTGTTTAACCATGTCCGGGCCGTGCCCTGGAGCATGAGGGGGACGTACTTCACGGCAACCCGCTTGTTGCCGTTCGCTATGCTGATGGCTGTGGAGTAATCTATCAGCCAGTCCTCTGGCTTCACAGAGCCGGTGTACTTGGGTGTGTCTCGGGGGAGAGTGAACCCTTTGGGGAAGGGCTCGTCTCGGATGCGGGGCCCGAAGCAAGGCGGACCCAGCTCGTCTTCTTCTTCCAGTGCCAGGGATCGGTGGAGTCGGTCGATCCGATGGCAGGCGTCGTTCTCTCCGACTCCTTCTGGACAGTCGAGGCGGCCGCCGAGAGTCGGATGCTAAACTGGCGGCGGGGAAACTTGTCGTTCTCTTCTTGGTGGGGGAGGCAGGTAGTCATCCCGCTGCTCTACTGCTCTCGGACGGCCGTCTTGGTCGCGCTCAATGGTCATGTGAGTCCGACTGCGACTGACAGCCGGCTCCTTCTCTTTCCTTCCGCAGAATCCGCCAGTCGGCGTCCGAGATATTGCGCCTTGATCTCGGCGGGGAGGCAAGTCATCGTTCGGTTGCTGCAGCGCATCTGCGCGGCCGCCAGCCTCGTTTTGCACGGCAACAGCGTCGAGGAGCTGCTGGACTCGCTCTGTCATCATGCGGCGCTCTTCGCCCTCGAAGTTCTTCAACTCGTCAGTCGCCGCTTGGGCAGCGCGGATGTTCTCCGCTGGGGTGGCGTATACGGGGCGTTTTGCCCCGAACAAGTCGGCGATGGTCGCACCGCGCTGCCGGACCGCGCCTAGACGGCTCGGCCCAGTTGGAGCCGGCGAGCCGCCCAGAGCGCGATCCATCTCGCGCTAGTATGCTTCTGACAGGCGCCTCATGCTCGCCAGCCTCTTGCCGCCTTCGATGATCTAAAGGCGGCGTGTCTCGAGCGTCTCGGCGTCCGTGTCCTCTGGAATGAGCGCCGTTAAGTCTTGCAGGGCTGCATCGAGCGGGTCCTGAGCTTCTTCATCAGAGTGCTCGTCGTGGCTGATGACGAGCACCTCCGTGACGGCGCTTCCGCCACTCTCCTCGTGAGGAAGCGACTCGTTGTAGACCACCACGTTGGTGGGGAAAGTGTCAAGCGACACGGCGTCGGTGTTTACCAGCATCGGGTCGGTGGAGCCTACAGACTCCAAGTCCACGGCAGGCTCGCCGGTGACGTGGAGTTGGTCGAGGAGGCCCGCGAGAAGGATCTCGGGGCCACCCATGCCTGCGTCAGACGCAGGCTCGTCGGAGAGGCGCACCTCGCCGACAAGTTCGGCGAGGCTGCTGGCCGCACAGGCGGCCTCAGCGCCGCGCAGCGCGTCGATCCAGACTCCATCTGGTGAGCCTGGCTGGCTGCACTCACCAGGGAGGAAGAGGGTTCCCGTCCAGAACAGATCTCCAGACGACGGTGCACCTCGCCCCACGGTGGGCGAAAATGTCGGGGGTTGGGTGCAACATATGCCAAGGGATGGCTTATCATGGTGGGAGCGAGTAGAACGTCGCCGGTGCCCGGAAGCGGGATGAGGCGAAGACATGCACGCCGGCGGAACTTACCCAGCTTCAGGGCTCTCCTAGGAGATAACACCCTACTGCTGCTCTGCGGGGTCTCCGCATGATCACTAAGGCAAAGTGGCTACAATGGTGCTCCTGGAGCTGTATCGGGAGGCAGGAGAGGGCGAGGCTTGCTCTCTCCTCCCTAGGCTATCTGGTCTATCTCTATCAAGGTCCGAACCCTTTGCATGGGTGCCCTGGGGGGTTTATATAGGCCTACCCCCCAGGGCTACAATGGTAATCCGGCTGGGCGTGGGTTCCAACCGTCTGTCTCTCAGACCGCCATCCTTCCCGCTGGCTTCTGGGGCCCGCCGACTGGTGGGTCCCGCGGACAGGCTTTGTTACTATAGCGGCACTCCTGATGACGCAGGCTTGGTCATTGGGTCGTGGCAATAGTGCCGCCGTCTATCGGGCGATCACTGTCGCCATTCCCCATCCTATCTGGTTAATGGCTCGTGGGCCCCGGGGAGGAGTCGGCTGACTCCAGGGAGGCCGACTCCCACAGGTCCGCCTTCGAGGCGCTCAGGCCGCCCTCAGTCCACCCACTGACAGGCGGCCCCGCGGTCTTCGAGTCGTACAGGCCGGCGTTGTGGGCACAGTGCGCCGCGCACTGTGGCTGAGGTCAGGGCAGGCATGGCAACAGTATCGCGCCTCGCAGGAGATCTTCCAGCGATACGGCTCACTATAGCCATGCTGGTCCTTCGTACACAGGGGGGAACGGCCACGCCGTGACCGTACCCCGCATCGTACTTCGAGATGAGGGAGGAGTCATGGGCCGACTCTCCATAGTCGGCCTCTCTGGAGGTCGCCGGCTTGGAGTCGGCTTATCTTGGAGTCGCCGGCTTGGAGTCGGCTTGTCTTGGAGTCGTCGTCTGGGACTCGACCTGAGGGGAGCAGCCTGCCCCGATGTCTTGAAAGGTCCTGGGACTCGGGTTAGCCTACCCGTGGCCAATTACTCGGACACTTAGCAACCGAACCGGTATCTATTACCATGGTGCTACTAGGAGTACTAGTAGAGTACACATTAATATAATGTATATCCAATATACTTCTTTCGACCTTGCCTGCCTTCTTATCTACCAAGCATCTAGGGTAATTCTGCTCCAGTGACCGTTCCCCTTATTACAGAAGCACTTAGTCTCGGGTTTGGGTTTAACCTTGGGTTTCTTCCCTAGAGCAGCAGCTGATTTGCCGTTTCATAAAGTATCCCTTCTTGCCCTTGCCCTTCTTGAAACTAGTGGTTTCACTAACCATCAACAATTGATGCTCCTTCTTGATTTCTACTTTCGCGGTGTCAAACATCGCGAATATTTCAAGGATCCTAATATCTATCCCTGATATGTTATAGTTCATCACGAAGCTCTAGTAGCTTGGTGGCAATGGCTTTGGAGAAACATCACTATCTCATCTGGAAGATTAACTCCCACTCGATTCAAGTGATTGCTGTACCCAGACAATCGGAGTACAAGCTCAACGATTGAGCTTTTATCCCTTAGTTTGTTGGCTAAGAAACTCGCCGGAGGTCTCATACCTCTTGACGTAGGCACGAGCCTGAAATCCCAATTTCAGCCCTTGGAACATCTCATATGTTCCGCGAAGTTTCAAAAAAACGTCTTCGGTGCCACAATTCTAAACCGTTTAACATTACTGAACTATCATGTAGTCATCAAAACGTGTATGTTAGATGTTCGCAACATCCACAAACGGCATTCGAGGTTCAGCACACCGAGCGGTGCATTAAGGAAATAAGCCTTCTGCGTAGCAATGAGGACAATCCTCAGTTTACGGACCCAGTCCGCACAATTGCTACTATCAACTTTCAACTATATTTTCTCTAGGAACATATCTAAACAGTAGAATTAAAGAGCAAGCTTACAACATAATTTGCATAGACCTTTTTGACTATGTTCATGATAATTAAGTTCATCTAATCCCATTATTTGATGAACTCCCACTCAGATAGACATCCCTCTAGTCATCTAAGTGATACATGATCCGAGTCAACTAGACCATGTCCGATCATCACGTGAGACGGACTAGTCATCATCGGTGAACATCTTCATGTTAATCGTATCCACTATACGACTCATGTTCAACCTTTCGGTCTCTTGTGTTCCGAGGCCATGTCTGTACATGCTAGGCTCGTCAAGTGAACCTAAGTGTTTCGCGTGTGTAAATCTGGCTTACACCCGTTGTATGTGAACGTCAGAATCTATCACACCCGATCATCATGTGGTGCTTCGAAACAACGAACTTTCGCAATGGTGCACAGTTAGGGCAAACACTTTCTTCAAATTATTATGAGGGATCATCTTATTTACTACTGTCGTTCTAAGAAAATAAGATGCATAAACATGATAAACATCACATGCAATCAAAAAGTGACATGATATGGCCA
Organism: Triticum timopheevii; assembly: GCA_963921465.1. NCBI lineage: Eukaryota > Viridiplantae > Streptophyta > Magnoliopsida > Poales > Poaceae > Triticum > Triticum timopheevii. The sequence goes on from OY997262.1 coordinate 365,588,080, forward strand.
ATATCACTTTGCTCCTTTTGATCTCCATCTTCGGGGCTCCATGATCATCATCATCACCGGCATGACACCATGATCTCCATCATTGTGTCTCCATGAAGTTGTCTCGCCAACTATTACTTCTACTACTATGGCTAACGGTTTAGCAATGAAGTAAAGTAATTACATGGCGTTATTCAGTGACTAGCAGGTCATGCAATAAATAAAGACAACTCCTATGGCTCCCGCCGGTTGTCATACTCATCAACATGCAAGTCGTGATTCCTATTACAAGAATATGATCAATCTCATACATCACATATATTTCATTCATCACATCCTTCTTGGCTATATCACATCACATGGCATATGCTGCAAAAACAAGTTAGACGTCCTCTAATTGTTGTTGCAAGTACTTTTTACGTGGCTGCTATAGGTTTCTAGCAAGAACGTTTCTTACCTACGCAAAAGCCACAACGTGATATGCCAATTGCTATTTACCCTTCATAAGGACCCTTTTGATCGAATCTGATCCGACTAAAGTGGGAGAGACTGGCACCCGCTAGCCACCTTTATGCAACAAGTGCATGTCAGTCGGTGGAACCTGTCTCACGTAAGTGTACGTGTAAGGTCGGTCCGGGCTGCTTCATCCCACAATACCGTCGAAACAAGATAGGACTAGTAACGGTAAGCATATTGAACAAAATCAACACCCACAACAATTTGTGTTCAACTCGTGCATAGAAACTACGCAAAAGACCTAGCTCATGATGCCACTGTAGGGGAACGTAGCAGAAATTCAAAATTTTCTACGCATCACCAAGATCTATCTATGGAGATACTAGCAAAGAGAGAGAGGGGGGTGCATCTTCATACCCTTGAAGATCGCGATGCGGAAGCGTTACAAGAACGCGGTCGGTGGAGTCGTTCATGAAGCGATTCAGATCGTGGCCGAATCTGATCTAAGCACCGAAGAACGGTGCCTCCGCGTTCAACACACGTGCAGCCCGGTGACGTCTCCCATGCCTTGATCCAGCATGGAGAGAGGGAGAGGTTGGGGAATACTCCGCCAGCAGCAGCACAACGGCGTGGTGGTGATGGAGGAGCATGGCACTCCAGCAGGGCTTCGCCAAGCACTGCGAGAGACGAGGAGGGAGAGGGGTAGGGCTGCGCCAAGAGAGATGGAAACGCATGTGCTTGGCAGCCCCAAAACCCCCACTATATATAGGGGAAAGGGAGAGGGTGCCGGCCCCCTCTAGATACGATCTAGAGGGGAGGGGCGGCGGCCAGTAAGGGAGGCTTGCCCCCAAAGCAAGGTGGAGGTGCCCCCCTCCCCTAGGGTTTTCAACCCTAGCCGCCTTGGGCCCTTGGGGAGGGGCGCACCAGCCCACTAGGGGCTGGTTTCTCCCATGTTCATCCCATCAAGCCCCCCGGGGGAGGTGGCCCCACCCGGTGGACCTCCGGACACCTTTCGGTGATCCCGGTACAATACCGATAACCCCCTCAACTACTCTGGTGACTGAAACTGGACTTCCCATATATAAATCTTTACCTCCGCACCATTCCGGAACTCCTCGTGATGTCCGGGATCTCATCATGGACTCCGAACAACATTCGGTAACCACATACAAACTTCCTTTGTAACCCTAGCGTCATCAAACCTTAAGCGTGTAGACCCTACAGGTTCGGGAATCATGCAGACATGACCGAGACAGTTCTGTGGCCCATAACCAACAGCGGGATCTGGTTACCCATGTTGGCTCCCACATGTTCCATGATGATCTCATTGGATGAACCACGATGTCAAGGATTCAAGCAATCCCGTATGCAATTCCCTTTGTCAATCGGTATGTTACTTGCCCGATATTCGATCATCGGTATCCCAATACCTCGTTCAATCTCGTTACTGGCAAGTCACTTTACTCGTTCCGTAATGCATGATCCCGTGACTAACTACTTAGTCACATTGAGCTCATTATAATGATGCATTACAGAGTGGGCCCAGAGATACCTCTCCCTCATACGGAGTGACAAATCCCAGTCTCGATTCATGCCAACCCAACAGACACTTTCGGAGATACCTGTAGTGCACCTTTATAGTCACCCAGTTACGTTGTGACGTTTAGTACACCCAAAGCACTCCTACGGTATCCGGGAGTTACACAATCTCATGGTCTAAGGAAATGATACTTGACATTAGAAAAGATTTAGCAAACGAACTACACGATCTTGTCCTATGCTTAGGATTGGGTCTTGTCCATCACATCATTCTCCTAATGATGTGATCCCGTTATCAATGACCTCCAATGTACATGGTCAGGAAACAATAACCGTCTATTGATCAACGAGCTAGTCAACTAGAGGCTCACTAGGGACATGTTGTGGTCTATATATTCACACAAGTATTACGGTTTCTAGTTAATACAATTATAGCATGAACAATAGACAATTATCATGAACAAGGAAATATAATAATAACCATTTTATTATTGCCTCTAGGGCATATTTCCAACAGTCTCCCACTTGCACTAGAGTCATTAATCTAGTTCACATCACTATGTGATTGTAATGAATCCAATACCCATTGGGTTTGATCATATCTCGCTTGTGAGAGAGGTCATTAGTCAACGGTTCTGAATCTTTCAGATCTGTGTGTGCTTTACAAATCTCTATGTCATTTCCTAGATGCAGCTACCACGCTTTATTTGGAACTATTCAAAATAACTGCTCTACTATACGAATCCGGTCTACTTCTTAGAGTCACCCAGATTGGTGTCAAAGTTTGCATCGGCGTAACCCTTTACGACGAACTCTTTTACCACCTCCATAATCGAGAAAATTCCTTAGTCCACTAGTTACTAAGGATAACCTTGACCGCTGTCCTGTGATCTATTCCTGGATCACACTTGTAACCCTTGACCGACTCATGGCAAGGCACACTTCAGGTGGGTACACAACATAGCATACTTTAGAGCATACGTCTAAATCATAGGGGACGACCTTCGTCCTTTCTCTCTATTCTGCTGTGGTCATGTCTTGAGTCTTACTCAATACTCACACCTATAACACAGCCAAGAACTCCTTCTTTGCCGATCTCTTTTGAACTCCTTCAAAATCTTGTCACGGTATGTATTCATTTGAAAGTACTATTAAGCGATTTTGATCTATTCTTATAGATCTTGATGCTCAACGTTCAAGTAGCTTAATCCAGGTTTTTTATTGAAAAACACTTTTCAAATAACCCTATATGCTTTCCAGAAACTCTGCATCATTTCCGATCAACAATATGTCAACAACATATACTCATCAGAAATTCTATATTGCTCCCACTCACTTCTTTGGAAATACAAGTTTCTCATAAACTTTGTATAAACCCAAAATCTTTGATCGTCTCATCAAAGTGTATATTCCCGTTCCGAGATGCTTACTCCAATCCTTAGAAGGATTGTTGGAGCTTTGCATACTTGTTAGCATCTTTCAGGATTGATAAAACCTTCTGGTTGTATCACATACAACCTTTCCTCACGAAAATCATCAACGAAAGAATGTTTTGACATCCTATATGCAAGATTTTATAAATAATGCAGTAACTGCTAATATAATTCCAACAGACTCTTAGCATCGCAACGAGTGAGAAAGTCTCATTGTAGTCAACTCCTTGAACTTGTTGGAAAACATCTTACCGACAAGTCGAGCTTTATTAATGGTGACACTTACCATCATTGTCCGTCTTCCTTTTTAAAATCCATCTGTACTCAACAGCTTTACGACCATCGAGTAGTTCTTCCAAAGTCTATACTTTGTTTTCATACATGGATCCTTTCTCGGATTTTATGGCCTCGAGCCATTCCTCGGAATCCGGGCCCACCATCGCTTCTCCATAGCTCGTAGGTTCATTGTTGTCTAGCAACATGACCTTTGAGGCAGGATTACTGTACCACTCTAAAGTTGTACGCATCCTTGTCACCCTACGAGGTTTGGTAGTAACTTGATCCGAAGCTTCATGATCACTATCATAAGCTTCTACTTCAATTGGTGTAGGCGCCACAGGAACAACTTACTGTGCCCTGCTACACACTAGTTGAAGTGATGGTTCAACAACCTCATCAAGTCTCCACCATCCTCCCACTCAATTCCTTAAAGAGAAACCTTTCCTCGAGAAAGGACCCATTTCTAGAAACAATCACTTTTGCTTCCGGATCTGAAATAGGAGGTATACCCAAATGTTTTGGTTGTCCAATGAAGATGTATTTATCCGCTTTGGGTTCGAGCTTATCAGGATGAAACTTTTTCACATAAGTGTCGCAGCCCCAAACTTTCAAGAAACGACAGCTTAGGTTTCTCTAAACCATAGTTCATACGGTGTCATCTCAACGGAATTACGCGGTGCCCTATTTAAAGTGAATGCGGTTGTCCCTAATGCCTAACCCATGAACGATAGTGGTAATTTGACAAGAGACATCATGGTATGCCGCATATCCAATAGAGTGCATCTATGATGTTCGGACACACCATCACACTATGGTGTTCCAGGCGGTGTTATTTGTGAAACCATTGCCACAATGTCTCAATTGTGTACCAAACTCGCAACTCAGATATTCATCTCTATGATCATATCATAGACATTTTATCCTCTTGTCACGAAGATCTTCAACTTCACTCTGAAATTACTTGAACCTTCCAATAATTCAGACTTGTGTTTCATCAAGTAAATATACTCAACATCTACTCAAATCATCTGTGAAGTAAGAACATAACGATATCCACTGCATGCCTCTGCACTCACTGGACTGCACACATCAAAATGCGTTACTTCCAACAAGTTGCTTTCTTGTTCCATCTTACTGAAAAACAAGGCTTTTTAGTCATCTTGCCCATGGGGTATGATTTGCATGTCTCAAGTGATTCAAAATCAAGAGAGTCCAAATGATCCATCTGCATGGAGTTTCTTCATGCGTACATACCAATAGACATGGTTCGCATGTCTCAAACTTTTCAAAGAACGAGTGAGTCCAAAGATCCATCAACATGAAGCTTCTTCATGCGTTTTATACCAATATGGCTTACATGGTAGTGCCACAAGTAGGTGGTACTATCATTACTATCTTATATCTTTTGGCATGAACATGTGTATCACTACGATCGACATTCATTTTAGGTGCAAGACCATTGAAGGTATTATTCAAATAAACAGAGTAGCCATTATTCTCCTTAAATGAATAACCGTATTGCGATAGACATAATCCAATCATGTCTATGCTCAACGCAAACACCAAATAACAATTATTTAGGTTTAACACTGATCCCGATGGTAGAGGGAGCGTGTGATGTTTGATCAGATCAACCTTGGAAATACTTCCAACACATATCGTCACCTCGCCTTTGGCTAGCTAGTCTCTGTTTATTCCGTAGCCTTTTATTTTGAGTTACTAACACTTAGCAACCGAACCGGTATCTATTACCATGGTGCTACTAGGAGTACTAGTAGAGTACACATTAATATAATGTATATCCAATATACTTCTGTCGACCTTGCCTGCCTTCTTATCTACCAAGTATCTAGGGTAATTTTGCTCCAGTGACCGTTCCCCTTATTACAGAAGCACTTAGTCTCGGGTTTGGGTTTAACCTTGGGTTTCTTCACTAGAGCAGCAGCTGATTTGACGTTTCATGAAGTATCCGTTTGTTGACACCAGATTTTGGCACGGTCAATACTTATTTAAGATGACCTCAAATGGAGAAGTGATCTTCATGAAAGAGTTCCGTATTGTAGATATGAACATCTTTGAAGTTTGGGTCATCGCAGTCCGATTTCATCTCGAAGGCCGAAACTATGCTCAAAATACTAAGATCTTATATTCAGAGTACAGTTTGGCTGATTAAGCACACAAGACGACCTCAAATGGAAACATTATCTACACGGATTGTCTTCGTCTCGTCGAAACGATCGATTTTGATATAAAAATCGTTCCAATCCGAGTTTGTATGCAAAAGTTAGAGCCATCGGAATACAGCTCTATCACGAGGCAAAAACTGGCGCGCCCCACAAGACACCCTGTCTGATGGGTAGCGCGAGGGATGGCCTGTTTTGCGCGACCGATTTGACCCTCAATATGACCTATGATCAAAAAACGTTCAACATAAAAGTTGTTCGTCTCGTCGAAACGGTCAAGATTGCTTTTGGGCTCGTTTCCATCCGAGATAGTTTACCACCACAAAAGAGACCCGCACGGTGCAGCCAGTTTAAACCGAACAGTTTTGGAAAGTTCGGACAAAACCAATCCGAATTTGACTAGGGTTTTGGACGTGAATCCAAGCCTTTTTCTTGCACGGGATGTCCAGCCGCCTCTTATATAACTAAGGGGTGACGGCCGATTGAACAACACACAATCGATCAATCAATCTACCATTTTTTATCTTTTATCTTTTCTCCTTAACCCTAGTTCTTCTTCTTCCTCGTTCTTCGTTCGTTCTTCTTCATTGCAGGGCGGCGAACCTCAAGGCCCTAGGGGCGATCAGATCGACCTAGGGCAGCCCATAGCCGCCGCGCGCCCAGACGGGGTCCCTCCCGGGCGTGTGGGGTTTCGGGTCCCAAAAGCATCCGCCGGATTGCCTGCGTACCGCGCTTCCGGACGGGTCTCCTTCGACGTGAGCTATGGTGCATCACCCTCGGCGTTGGGGGTACACGTTGATGTGTTCGTGTGACGCGTTCCAGCGTCAACACCCTTCTTGCCCTTGCCCTTCTTGAAACTAGTGGTTTCACTAACCATCAACAATTGATGCTCGTTCTTGATTTCTACTTTCGCGGTGTCAAACATCACGAATATTTCAAGGATCATAATATCTATCCCTGATATGTTATAGTTCATCATGAAACTCTAGTAGCTTGGTGGCAATGACTTTGGAGAAACATCACTATCTCATCTGGAAGATTAACTCCCACTCGATTCAAGTGATTGTTGTACCCAGACAATCCGAGTACAAGCTCAACGATTGAGCTTTTCTCCCTTAGTTTGTTGGCTAAGAAACTCGCCGGAGGTCTCATACCTCTTGACGTAGGCACGAGCCTGAAATCCCAATTTCAGCCCTTGGAACATCTCATATGTTCCGCGACGTTTCAAAAAAACGTCTTCGGCGCCACAATTCTAAACCGTTTAACATTACTGAACTATCATGTAGTCATCAAAACGTGTATGTCAGACGTTCGCAACATCCACAGACGGCGTTCGAGGTTCAGCACACCGAGCGGTGCATTAAGGACATAAGCCTTCTATGTAGCAATGAGGACAATCCTCAAGTTTACGGACCCAGTCCGCACAATTGCTACTATCAACTTTCAACTATATTTTCTCTAGGAACATATCTAAACAGTAGAATTAAAGAGCGAGCTTACGACATAATTTGTATAGACCTTTTTGACTATGTTCATGACAATTAAGTTCATCTAATCACATTATTTGATGAACTCCCACTCAGATAGACATCCCTCTAGTCATCTAGGTCATACATGATCCGAGTCAACTAGGCCGCGTCCGATCATCATGTGAGACGGACTAGTCATCATCGGTGAACATCTTCATGTTGATCGTATCCAATATACGACTCATGTTCGACCTTTCGGTCTCTTGTGTTTCGAGGCCATGTCTGTACATGCTAGGCTCGTCAAGTGAACCTAAGTGTTTCGCGTGTGTAAATCTGGCTTACACCCGTTGTATGTGAACGTCAGAATCTATCACACCCGATCATCACGTGGTGCTTCGAAACAACGAACTTTCGCAACGGTGCACAGTTAGGGGAAACACTTTCTTCAAATTATTATGAGGGATCATCTTATTTACTACTGTCGTTCTAAGCAAATAAGATGCATAAACATGATAAACATCACATGCAATCAAAAAGTGACATGATATGGCCAATATCACTTTGCTCCTTTTGATCTCCATCTTCGGGGCTCCATGATCGTCATCATCACCGGCATGACACCATGATCTCCATCATCGTGTCTCCATGAAGTTGTCTCGCCAACTATTACTTCTACTACTATGGCTAACGGTTTAGCAATGAAGTAAAGTAATTACATGGCGTCATTCAGTGACACGCAGGTCATGCAATAAATAAACACAACTCCTATGGCTCCTGCCGATTGTCATACTCATCGACATGCAAGTCGTGATTCCTATTACAAGAATATGATCAATCTCATACATAACATATATTTCATTCATCACATCCTTCTTGGCCACATCACATCACACGGCATATGCTGCAAAAACAAGTTAGACGTCCTCTAATTGTTGTTGCGAGTTTTTTTTATGTGGCTGCTATAGGTTTCTAGCAAGAACGTTTCTTACCTACGCAAAAGCCACAACGTGATATGCCAATTGCTATTTACCCTTCATAAGGACCCTTTTCATTGAATCAGATCTGACTAAAGTGGGGGAGACTGGCACCTACTAGCCACCTTTATGCAACAAGTGCATGTCGGTCGGTGGAACCTATCTCACGTAAGTGTACGTGTAAGGTCGGTCCGGGCCGCTTCATCCCACAATACCGTCGAAACAAGATAGGAAGAGTAACGGAAAGCATATTGAACAAAATCAACACCCACAACAATTTGTGTTCAACTCGTGCATAGAAACTACGCAAAAGACCTAGCTCATGATGCTACTTTAGGGGAACATAGCAGAAATTCAAAATTTTCTGCGCATCACCAAGATCTATCTATGGAGATACTAGCAAAGAGAGAGAGGGGAGTGCATCTTCATACCCTTGAAGATCGCGATGCGGAAGCGTTACGAGAACACGGTCGGTGGAGTCGTTCATGAAGCGATTCAGATCGCGGCCGAATCTGATCTAAGCATCGAAGAACGGTGCCTCCGCGTTCAACACACGTGCAGCCCGGTGACGTCTCCCATGCCTTGATCCAGCAAGGAGAGAGTGGGAGGTTGGGGAAGACTCCATCCAGTAGCAGCACAACGGCGTGGTGGTGATGGAGGAGCGTGGCACTCCAGCAGGGCTTCGCCAAGCACTTCGAGAGACGAGGAGGGAGAGGGGTAGGCCTGCGCCAAGAGAGATGGAAACTCATGTGCTTGGCAGCCCCAAAACCCCCACTATATATAGGGGAAGGGGAGAGGGTGCCGGCCGCCTCTAGGTCCATCTAGAGGGGAGGGGCGGCGGCCAGTAGGGGAGGCTTGCCCCCAAAGCAAGGTGGAGGTGCCCCCTCCCCTAGGGTTTTCAACCCTAGTCGCCTTGGGCCCTTGCGGAGGGGCGCACCAGCCCACTAGGGGCTGGTTCCCTCCCATGTTCATCCCATCAAGCCCCCCTGGGGAGGTGGCCCCACCCGGTGGACCTCCGGACACCTTTCGGTGGTCCCGGTACAATACCGATAACCCCCGCAACTACTCCGGTGACTGAAACTGGACTTCCCATATATAAATCTTTACCTCTGGACCATTTCGGAACTCCTCGTGACGTCCGGGATCTCATCCGGGACTCCGAACAACATTCGGTAACCACATACAAACTTCCTTTGTAACCCAAGCATCATCGAACCTTAAGTGTGTAGACCCTACGGGTTCAGGAATCATGCAGACATGACCGAGATAGCTCTCTGGCCAATAACCAACAGCAGGATCTGGATACCCATGTTGGCTCCCACATGTTCCACGATGATCTCATCGGATGAACCACGATGTCAAGGATTCAAGCAATCCCGTATGCAATTCCCTTTGTCAATCAGTATGTTACTTGCCCGAGATTCGATCGTCGGTATCCCAATACCTCGTTCAATCTCGTTACCGGTAAGTCACTTTACTCGTTCCGTAATGCATGATCCCGTGACTAACTACTTAGTCACATTGAGCTCATTATGATGATGCATTACCGAGTGGGCCCAGAGATACCTCTCCGTCATACGGAGTGACAAATCCCAGTCTCAATTCGTGCCAACCCAATAGACACTTTCGGAGATACCTGTAGTGCACCTTTATAGTCACCCAGTTACGTTGTGACGTTTGGTACGCCCAAAGCACTCCTACGGTATCCGGGAGTTACACAATCTCATGGTCTAAGGAAATGATACTTGACATTAGACAAGCTTTAGCAAAGGAACTACACGATCTTGTGCTATGCTTAGGATTGGGTCTTGTCCATCACATCATTCTCCTAATGATGTGATCCCGTTATCAATGACATCCAATGTCCATGGTTAGGAAACTATAACCATCTATTGATCAATGAGCTAGTCAACTAGAGGCTCACTAGGGACATGTTGTGGTCTATATATTCACACATGTATTACGGTTTCTAGTTAATACAATTATATCATGAACAATAGACAATTATCATGAACAAGGAAATATAATAATAACCATTTTATTATTGCCTCTAGGGCATATTTCCAACGAGGATGGCGTCATCGCCAGTGCCTTTGGCAGCCGAAGACCAACTTTAGTCAGGATAACCTGTACTAGATGTTCCCCTTCAAAATGGCCGTTGTTGGCGCCCTTCCCGCTCAATATTTGGGAAGAGGACCAGGGCCTCTATAAATAGGACTAGCCACCACATAGTAGGGGGCATCTGATCGAGTGCTCATTAGACCAAGGGGCAGTCGAACTCACCCAAGCAGTTCATCGCACGAGCCCAAGAACACCTCTCGCGAGGTTGTTCTTCCTTTGTACTGTTCATCACCAGTCCCTGAGGCAATCCACCACACCACACACTAGAGTAGGGTATTACACCACAACGGTGGCCCGAACCAGTATAAATCTTGTGTCCCTCGTGTTGTTCATCATTCTAGCTTAGATTCTCACAAGGCGATAGGACGTGAATCGGTAGGGGGAAGATCTTCGTGCGCACCCCAGAGTTCGAACCTTAATGGTCTACCAGAACCCAACATCCGACAACCTCTGATGGCTGGAAAGTGTGCACCTAGTTTGAGTCGTCCAAGTTGACCCAGGCTAGTTTTGTTCATCCCAACGCACGAGCAGGCAATGTAAAAAATGAGTAAAAATGTTTCAATTTGGATGGGCCAATAACATAGAGCAAGGCAGGCCCTATAGCAGGCTCGCGGAGCAAACGAGCACCTCCCATATCGATCGACAGCAGGAAAAATCCCAATTCGTTCGCTCCAGCCTCCAGTCTGGTTTGCTCCTAACCTAGCCGCCACTGGACAGACCGACACAACACTTCCTCGCTCCCTCGTTGGAGGGCGGTCTCCAGGCTTCAAGCGAACGGAAGGACAAGAAGATGAAGATCCAACCCTGGGTGTTGCCTGCATGGGAGGCAGCGGCGGCAGCACGAGTGTGGCATCGAGCTTGCGCAAACCGACAGTTGCAGCTTGCAAGAGTAGCATGCGCAATGAGTAGGTACATCACATCCCTGATTATATCTAATTCAACTAGTCAATTTCTGGCCAAGTTAAACCTGATGGTGTTGTAAAACCGCTTGTATGTAGGGAATCTATGAGAAATGAAACCAATTTCTTCTTATTTTAACTCCCCCAATCAATACTGAACTGACTGAATTTGATGTATCTAATCAAGTTTCCGGTGCAAACATACAAGCTCATGTTGTTCTTGAGCCTGAATTGTCTAATGAACAGACTGCTAATGAAGGATTTGATGCAAACATTTTACATGCTCCTGGTGAAGAACATATAGTGTCTAATGAGTGTCGGTGGGACGATGCCTACGGGATCACAAGAATCCCTACTACGGTTGCGGGGCGCTGGGTGGTGAGGAGAGCAGGATCAACAGTCAATATGGGCACGCAGGTCGTTTACCCAGGTTCGGGCCGCATAGATGCGTAATACCCTAGTCCTGCTCTGATGTGTGTATTTGTGTTCTTGAGGTTCTTGAACTAGATACAATGGGCGTAACTTGTCCAAAAGACCGAATCCTACTCCTGGATGCCTCGGGCCTCCTTTTATAGGCAAGGGGATTGCCAGAGTGGCACACAGGAGGAGGCATCGGGTTATTGTGATTAAGCCTATCCCTTTCCATTACGGGACATGGTGCATTTAGTGCGCCCATGACATGTCCCCCACCGCTTCGCCTGGTCTCAACATGCGCCTGGGCCAGCGAGGCGGTGGTGCCATGTAGGCTGGCAGGCTGCTGAGGTGGTGCGGTGGCAGGGCCTTCACGAAGATTTGCATGCCACCACGTAGGCATGCGCTGAGTCGGCCGAGAAGCCTTGTGCCGACACGCAGGTGCCCGCCCAGCTGGTGGGCTGGTAGATGCACGGGAGCGGTGGCAGGAACCTGGCGGGCGCTGTCCTGGCCGTGGCCTCGCAGACGTTCTCGACAAGGGTCTTGCCGGGGCCCGGCAAGGGTCTTGCCGCGGCATTGCGGTCGTCCCCGGCAAGGATCTTGCCGGGGGTCTTGTGGGTTTCCTCGGCGAGGATCTCGCCGAGGTTCATCGTCTTCTACTCTTCTGATTTGAAGTGTTCCTTATCTTCGCAAAGATCTGCATGCCACCATGTAGGCGCCTCCCAAGCCTATGTTCCAACGTGGTCGGTGTCGCTGGAGAAGCTGGGGTCCAAGGGTGGCGTGCCCTGCTGGCGTCGGGTAGGCCGCTCTGGCAAGGGCCTTGCCGGGGCCGTGGGGGCTGCCCCGGCAAGGACCTTGCCGGGGGATTCCACTTCGCCTTCTAGCTCTTTATGCTTCTGTCTTGGCGTTTTTTCGGCCGTCCCGTGGCTTTGATTTCCTATTTCTGCCCAGCTCAAGTGTGGTCGTGGGCGCGGCTCTGACTGCCTATGCACAAATAAGGGGTACAAAAGAGCGCCCCTACTTTGGTACACCGACAGGAGCCCCCGGGCCTGGCCCACACATAAGCGCGACACATTGTTGGGCCAGGCCCAGAATGGTGCGTGGGCAGGTGCGGCGGTTTTTACCGCGGTAACTTTCCATCCGCTGCGCTTCCCCACGACTCGTGTTGAATGCGTGACGTGTGGGTCACGCGCGCGGGTGGTCGAAGTATGCTTGTTGTCGGTGTTTTGGGAACGGGGGTCCCCAGACTTGCCTGCCTGCGGCCTATGGCGCGGCTCAAGCAGAGGCCCAGTACGGCCCGTGTTCATCAACCCAAGCTCAAGACCCTCGCGAGGGGCCTAGCCTCGCGGGGCGGACAAGCAGGGCTTCCTCAAGGACGGCCTCACCATGCAGGCTCGTGAGGAGGCGGAGAGATCAAGGCAGGGGTGCCTCGCGAGGTGCTCATGACGCAAGCCATGACGATGGAGACCAGGAGGGCGCCAGGCGGGCACCAGCCTGCGTAGTGTTCTCATTTCCTCTTTGGTGCAAAGGGGGCAAGCGTAGGCGCGGAGTACCGAGGCATCAAGCAAAGATTACCATTTCGGTGCAATGAGACCAAGACCAGCAGAGCGGCAGGACGGAGGTCACCGTGGAGCCCAAGACGGCGTCATCACCAGTGCTTTTGGCAGTCAAAGACCAACTTTAGTCAGGATAACTGTACTAGATGTTCCCCTTCAAAATGGCCGTTGTTAGGTCCCTTCCCGCTCAATATTTGGGAAGAGGACCAGGCCCCCTATAAATAGGGATAGCCACTACCACAGTAGGAGGATCATCTCATCCAGGGCATCTGGGATCGAATCCTTCCCTAGCAGAACACTGCACCAGCTCAAGAACGCCTCTCGCGAGGCTGTTCTTCCTCTGTATTTTCCATCATTAGCCCTTGAGGCAATCCACCACTCCACAAACTAGAGTAGGATATTACACCACAACGGTGGCCCAAACTAGTATAAACCTTGTGTCCCTTGTGTTGATCGTGTAGCTTAGATTCACGGCGAGACATTGGGACGTGGATCGGTAGGGGGAAGATCTTCGCGTGCACCCAGAGTTCGAACCTCAAGGGTTTTGCCGGAACCCGGCATCTGACATTTGGCGCGCCAGGTAGGGGTGCACCGGAATCTTTCTCCTGATGTTCCGCGTTCGATCGTTCGTCGCATGCATGGCTGACGCTTGCCGAGCGCCGGCCTGCTCTCGCCGCCCGTGTCGCCCAGGCGCCTCCAATTGGTGGGCCTCCCCGTCGTTCTCCATCGCCTGCCGCCAACGCCACCATCGGCCCGGCGGGGAACGAGCAGCGGGCATCGTCGCTGCATCCCTCGGTGCGGCGGGAAGGCCGCACCGCCACCCCATCGATGACTCCAGCTGGTTCATCGTCGCACGCTCGTCGCGCTCCCAAGGACGCGCAGGCCGCGTTGCTCCTGGCACATGAGCTCCTGCACTACCGCCCCGTCGATGACCTCTACGAGGAGTGGCTCGCTCACATCATCGAGCTCGTCAGAGCCGCAGGGGGCTCCCCTGCGCCGTCCCTCTTGCTGCCTCGCCCTCCGTCCTGCATGGGTGATGCAGCTCAGGAGGTGCCTCCGCCACCTCCTCCCCAAGAAGGTGCCCTGGCCCCAAGGCGCACGGCCCCTGGACGAGAGCCACCGCGTCCAGTGCCCGCACGACAAGAAGGGAGCTGCCAAGAAATCCCTCGTCCCCAAGAAGGCGCTCGCGTGATCCCCGCTCCAGCATGTCAAGATCGCATCCCTGCACCAGCACGTCAAGACCCCGCGCTGCCCGTGGCGGCGGCGCGCGGGAATCCCCAGTTGCAAGCCCCGCGTCTGCAAAGGGCACCGGTGGCCACTGCAGGCTGTCGCGCCTTCACCATCGGGCTATGCAGTGTTGTTTGGCCGGTCAAGTTCAAGCCGGATCTGCCTCCTTGCTACGACGACACTGCCGACCACGCGGAGTTCCTGCAGCTCTACGAGCTGGGCATCGAAGCGGCCAACAGAGACGAAATGGTCATGGCAAAAGATAGTGCCCGCACCTGGCTCCTGAACCTGCCTCCCGGCATAATCTCCTCTTGGGACGAGATGTGCACCCGCTTCATCGCCAACTTCCAGGGCACTCGCGACCGTCCTCATGTCATGGGTGACCTACGCCGCATCAAGCAGCAACCTGGAGAGACCTTGCAGAATTACATCCAGCGCTTCAACAACGCTCGCCTCAAGATTCCCAAGGTGACCGAGGAGGCCATCATCTCAGCTTTTTCTGACAGCGTCCGTGACGTCAAGATGAAGGAGGTGAATGCAGTCCTCCCCAAGCTCAAGGCCAGGCGCCCTCACAGGTGGTCCACGTGCGCCATCACGTTCAGCTCAGCGTATCAGCTCAAGTGTGCGGCTACAGCCGATGTCCTATCAATGCTTTGTTCCCAAGTCATTAGCAATGTGCAAGTTACCAGGACCCTCATCGATGGCGGTGCAGGGCTCAACATTCTGTCCGTCGAGACGTTCAACAATCTCCAAGTGCCATATGATCAGCTTCAGCCAACCAAACCTTTCTCAGGAGTCACTAATGGCTCAACCACCCCGATAGGGCAGGTTCGCCTCCCTGTCACCTTGGGGCAACGCAAGAACTACCGTAGCGAGCTCATCAACTTTGATGTTGCCCACATTCGCCTGCCGTAC
Organism: Triticum timopheevii; assembly: GCA_963921465.1. Taxonomy (NCBI): domain Eukaryota; kingdom Viridiplantae; phylum Streptophyta; class Magnoliopsida; order Poales; family Poaceae; genus Triticum; species Triticum timopheevii. The sequence goes on from OY997262.1 coordinate 365,603,521, forward strand.
AATGCCATCCTCGGGTATCCAGCCCTGGCCAAGTTCATGGCAATGACTCACCATGGTTACAATGTCCTCAAGATGTCGGGAAGCGATGGAGTCATCACAGTCCCCTGCAAAGAGAAAGACGCGGTGCGCATCGTTGGCTACCTCAACACAGCTCTACAATGGTATCAGGTGACATCTTTCGAGTTGCATTTCGGCTGGGAGCGACCTCAGGGCTGCATTATTCCTAGGTCGCATGGGTCTGTCCCTGCGGCATGTATCCGTTTTGCTTATGTCTTTAGTTCACTTTGGTGGGGGCGCCCCTCGGGCTGCATCATCCCCAAGCCACTCGGGCCTGACCTAGTGGCATCTATCCTTCCTGTAGTTACCTAAGTCAGTTTGCTTTTCATGCTTAACTTGCCTATGATTATCATCTCTCGCCTATCGCGGCCCCTTTTTCTCCCTCATGCAAACCGCTTGCACGTTAAAAGGGGGGCGCCTGAGCATCGCGACTCAGGGGCTCTTACTGGCTCTCCGGCCCTCACCCCCTGGCCCTGCCCACGCCATCGTGACCTGGCATACCAGCGGCAGCTGAGCTTGCTCGAGGGCCGGGACCTGAGGACGTAGAGAATTTGGATCTAACCACCCTGCAGGAACCCTTAGCTGCCCAAGGCTCAAGATTAGGCGCAACCCGCCTTGAGGTAGGGCCTCGTGAGTCCTGCGCTGGCTCACGAGTGCCTATATACACCTCGTCTAGCCCTACCATGCCGGCCACGTGTCAGGGCGGGGTTGTACACGCCCAAAGGGCTCCTCCCGGAAGCGGCCCCTCTCCTACTTACCAGTGGAAGCACCATGCTCCGCGCTAGCTGACGACACTGCCGAGGAGCGGCTATGCCCATACACATACGGAAGCGCTATGCTCTGTGCTGGTGATAAACAACTGAGGGCATCCCACGGCTGTATCAACCTCAGGGAGCCCAGAGCTCAGTGTCTCGCCTCATCGTAACGCCTCCGCTCGGGAGCGCCAGGCGAGGGGGCTGGACACGGGGGCTACGCCCAGGTCACGCCCGAGCGCATGCCACCCAACCAGGTCCCTCGAACCTGGTCGTCGCATGCCCCTCCCCTAGCGGAGCCAAGGTATGAAGACCGTTTGAGCGTCAAGGGGGACTCCCGAGCATCGCGACTCAGGATCCTAACTGGTCACGTAGCCCCTCACTCCTTAGTTCCGAAAGGCTAATGGCGGTTGAAGTATGCGCGGGGACGGGCCCTGCCGACGTAGAATGACAGATCTACTCCTACTCCCCCTCCCTATTTGCTATTTGCGTCTCAAGGGGGACTCCTTAGCATCGCGTCTCAGGAGCCTAACTTGCCACATAGCCGCTCACTCCTTGGGCCCATCCTGGTGATCCGGCCGGGGCTAATGGCGGCTGAAGTATGCGCGGGGCCGGGCCCTGCCGACGTAGAACACAAAGCAAATAGGAAGGAAACCGCAAAATCTTGCAAATTCAGAAGCAAATATTACAAACCATAAATTGTCCTCACGACACCAGACACAAGTTTAAACGCCTCCACGAGGCACGGTGCATGTTGCAGGAGTAGAAACAAGAAAGAGGCCGTGAGGAGATCACCCTTGAGCAGCACCGTCACTCGTGGCGGGGTCGTGCTTGTCAGCTCCACCTCCCGAGGCCGCGCAACCAGCGGCACCTGCCTTGGGCGTGGTGGCGAAGGCCCGGAACTTCGCCAGCAAGGCCTCCGCTCGGCCCTTCACGGCCTCAGTAGCAGTGGCGGAGCGCTCGGTGTCCACAGGCTCCAGCAGATCATCAAGGTTGGCGTCGGTGTAGCGAAGGTAGATTTGGCTGAGGATCTGCGTCAGTGCTGCGGAGGAAAGGACGCGAGCTTCAACCTCGGCCATGGGGCCGATGCCGGTCACGACCTCCTCAAGCGCTTTGACCAGGAAGGGAAGTAGCTTGGCGGGGCCATCCGTAGCTCCGGCTAGCGGCTTCTCCAGACCATCATCATAAAGCGACTTCAGCGCCCTGCAAGATCTCACCTCGTAATCCGTGAAGGCCGTGCAATCCTCGGCCAAGACCTTCGCCTTGGCGTCCAGCTCAATCCTCTCCGCCTTCAGCTTCTGCTCAAGTGTCTTCAGCCGGCTGCGATCAGCGGACAGCTCGGCGTCGCGGTCCCTAATGGCGGCCTCCCGAGCCTCCATCTCTTCTTTCTTTGCCTGGCGAGAGCGAACCTCCTTGGCGAGCTCGTCACGCAGACCTTGCAGCTCGTCCTCCAGCGCCTTGCAGCGGCCTTGGACAGTTGAAGCATCCTTCAACACCGCGTTGCAAACGGCTATGGCCTGGGTGGCGACTTGCTTCTCCTCCTCGGAAGCCGACACAGCCTGGCTTAGTGTCGCGCGGACGAAGGCGTCAGAGCGAGACCAGCCAGAAATCAGCTCCAGGCGCCAGGCCACCAGGCGGGGGTCGGCGACCTGGAGATCTTTTCACAGCCGACCCAGCTCAGCAGCGGCATAGTCCAAGGCGACGGAGGAAGCAGAGGAGTCAGGGACTAGAGGAGAAGGAGGAGAAGACGGCAACATAATCACGGCCTAGGAGGCTGGGACCTCCTGAGCCTTGGCAAACTCGGCGACAGCATCAAGCACCGGTGCCTCCAAAGTCAGCGGGGCCACGGGGGCTGGCCTCCCGCAAGAGCGTCCATCCTGGCCTCGCGAGGACGACCGGGTAGGGGAGGTGCAAGCTCCACTGCCTCCCCTTCCCGTGGGAGAAGGCACGGCCACAATAGATGAGCTAGCCCCAAGGGGAGCCACCGTGTCCCCCTTCAGCCTCTTCGACGTAGGCGGAAGCCTACCCAAGCGACGGAGGATGTCAAGCCCTGACAGCACAAATAAGAGCAAAGCAGAGTTTGAGTACTTAATGGTTAGTCGCGACGAGCTCCAATGGCCTCCTGCCGAGCTTAAAGCCCGAGAGCCTCTTGCGGGGCGCAGTCTCGGGAGGTCCGGCAGCAGAGGAGGGCGCACAAGAAGGGCTGGAGCTAGCTTCGGGCAGTACCGGAGCCGGAGTAGACCCATGGGAGATCAGCTCCGACTTGTCCTTCTTCAGGATCGCGGGCGGGTCCTCTCCTCGCCTGGTGTCGGCCTCGTCGTCGTCCTGCATGGAGCGGAGGACGTTGGCCCTGCGCCAGGGGGAAGTCTCCCCCGTCTCCTCAGTGGTCGCCTCCGAGTCATGCTCCTCCTCTTAGTTGTCTTCCTCCTCTCCTTCGTGGGAATCATCGGAGGACAGCTCCACCAGCGCCACTGTCTCCTGGAACTCTGGAGGCACCTCTGGCACCAGGCCGCTCCCATCGAAGGTGGGAATGGCGTTCACCACCTGTTCCCAGTGGTCACGAAAGAACAAGGGGACAGGAGCGCCCTCCAGACCTTCCACATCCTCTCCAACCAGGAAGCGGAGAGCTGTAGCTAGATCTTCATCAGCCAGGGCCTTTGAGTTCAGGCAAAGATCAGCGTCCGCATCCCCGAGCCTCCACAACGGGCGCGAGTGCGCGTGAAGTGGAGCCACCCGATGCACCAGGAACTCCCTTAGGAGCGTGGCCCAGGTTAGCTTCGCCGCCTTCATGTTGCTCGGCCTCAGGGCGGCGTTCATCTTCTCTAGCACCAGCTTCGCCCGTCGGTCGTCAAGCTTCCCATGGGACCACGCTTCATCAGCCTGTGGCTGCCCCGTGGGCAGCGCTAGCCGAGACTTGATGCATTGGGCATCCAGCATGACCAACTTGCCGCAGAAGCCATTGGCCCTCTTCCCGGACTTCGAGATCGCGTTGGCTTTGGAGTACGCAACAAAGCTAGCACATGCAGAGGTATGAACGCCGGTGACTCGGAGGAAGAAGTGACGCAGCAAGGCCACAGAAGGCATCACCCCGACGTGCGCCTCGCAGTAGTATGCGAAAATCGACAGAAGGAGAACAGAGTTGGGATGGAGATGCAGAGCTTGTAGCTTATAATGGAGGAGGACAACGTACAAGAACTCGGAGAAAGAAGGCACCAGGCCGGCGATGACGGCACTACTGAACAAAGGATAGAAGGTGCTCCCCTTGTCCTCCGGCTGGGCGGAGTCGGCTCGGAGCGCAATCTCCCCCATCTCACTGCCTTGCCCCGCCGTCATCAGGCGCGTGAGGGCGAGATTCTTCTCCGTCATGTTGGGGGATCCAGAGCCGGCCGCGGTCTTGCGGGGCGCCATTGCTCGCTGGAAGAGAAAGGATGAGGCGGATCTAGAGATTTCGGAAGTAGGAGGGCAAGAGCAAGAAAGGGGACCTGGAGCAAGGCGAATGAGAGCAATGAAGGTAAGCCTAACCCAGGCTAGCCTTTTTGTCAGACGGGAAGTTGCCGAGGCAGCATGGGGAAGCGGAGACGCCCATGTCCAATCAACCGCCATGCAGCGACCAAGGCCGCAGGCTATTGGGGCCCGTGGTGCTCCATACTTGCCCTTTAGCTTCGCTGCTAAGACATGTCCGAGCACGCCTTGGGCTCGGGGGCTACTGTCGGCGTTCTAGGAATGGGGGTCCCAGACTTGCCTTCCTGCGGCCTACGGCGTGGCTCAAGAAGATGCCCAGTACGGACCGTCTTCATCAACCCAAGCTCAAGACCCTCGCGAGGGGCCAAGCCTCACTAGGCGGACGATGCAAGGCTTCCTCATGGACGGCCTCACTAGGCAGGATCGTGAGGAGGCAGAGAGATCAAGGCAGTGCCTCACGAGGTGCTCATGACGCAAGCCATGACGATTGAGACCAGGCGGGCGCCAGGCGGGCGCCAGCTTGCGCAGTGTCCTCGTTTCGTCTTTGGTGCAAAGGGGGCAAGCGCAGGTGCGGAGTACCGAGGCATCAAGCAAAGATTACCATTTCGGTGCAACGAGACCAAGATCAGCAGAGCGGTAGGACGGAGGTCACCATGGAGCCCAAGACGGCGTCATCGCCAGTGCCTTTGGCAGTTGAAGACCAACTTTAGTTAGGATAACTTGTACTAGTTGTTCCCCTTCAAAATGGTCGTTGTTGGCTCCCTTCCCGCTCAATATTATGGAAGAGGACCAGGGCCCCTATAAATAGGGATACCCACTACCAAAGTAGGGGGATCATCTCATCTAGGGCATCTGGGATCGAATCCTTCCCAAGCAGAACACTGCACCAGCTCAAGAACACCTCTCGCGAGGCTGTTCTTCCTCTTTACTGTACATCATCAGCCCCTGAGGCAATCCACCACTCCACAAACTAGAGTAGGGTATTACACCACAATGGTTGCCCGAACTAGTATAAACCTTGTGTTCCTTGTGTTGATCGTGTAGCTTAGATTCACGGCGAGACGTTGGGACATGGATCGGTAGGGGGAAGATCTTCGCACGCACCCAGAGTTCGAACCTTAAGGGTTTTGCCGGAACCCGACATCCGACACTTGCGTCATCTTGCGGTGAACAGTAAAGAGGCGGCTTGCGTGTCCCTTTGAGACCGCAGGGCCGCCGCTCATTTACTGTCCTTACCTGGGAACCGTCGCTCCACGTGTCCCATAACGCCCGTCTCTCGCGCCACGTACGCAGCAGCACGACGCAGAGCGAATGATAGGCGCGCGAGATACGGGAAGTCGTGCGCGCGTAGGTTGATTGCCACATGCCTTCAATTGGGCGGGGAGGGCGGTCGACGGCCTCGCTCGCTGTCACCTTAATGAGCCAGATTGGCTGAAAGGGGCGGCCGAGCCCCGATCCCGTCCTTTATAAGGAGGGGAGCGGGAGGAAAGGTGCCTCTCAATCCTTCGTCATCTGCCTCTCCCCATTCCGCTCCCTCCTACCTTCTACCATGGCGTGAAGACGTGGTGACGCTTCATCGGTGACGGCCAGGATCTCTGCCAGACAACGTGTTGCCCCTACCCAAGAGCTCGCGGTGGCAGGGGGAGGGGCGAGGTCAAGGCCGTCGTGGCGCTCAGGGAAGAGGAGGACGGGGCGGCGCATAGGCCTCGCCTCCACCAGCGGCCCCTCCCCCGATGGAGGGCCACATCAGGGACAACCCCTACAAGTTCTTCATCAGGCTACACAAGCCGGCGCGCTGTCGTCTTTGCCTCCAGACCCCATTTGTGCGGGAGATGGAGCTGGACCCGCCGCAGGCGTTGCGGATGCATATGAGGGGTTGCGGGAACAGCGGCACATGGGCCGATGTCGAGTTCCCCGCACCTCACGTAATGTATCTTCGCCGAGGGTGGAAGACCTTTGCTCGCATCCACAGCCTGACGGAGGGGCAGTGACTCCTCCATTTCAAATTAATGGAGAGTGTCCTCCTCTCCGTCAAGGTCTTTGGGCATTTCGGATTGGCGTAAGGTGTTGTGTGGATAGCTCCTCTGACGATGAAGACTCCTCCTCGAGCGACAGTGGTGAGGAGGACAGCGGCAGTGACTACGAGGGTAGCGGGCGGCAGGATGACGGGTCTGACTAAGCGTCGGGCGCCGCTCCGGGGTGACACCGGCGACCCCATCATCCGTGTCACCGGCTGCTTGAACTTCTCGGGGGTCGCCTCCTTGGGCGGCTGGCGTGGGGAGGCCGGAGAAGGCGGAGAAGGCGGGTGGCGGGCCATCAAGTCGGAGTACGATGGCACCGACGCCTTCGTAGCGTATTGATGGACTGCTGCCTCATCTTCCAGCTCTTCCTCTAGCACCACAACCACCAACTCTCTCCTAGGAAACCGCCGACATGTTCTCTTGGCGCCTTCTGCTGCTCATACCTCTCCTAGGCGCTCCTTCTGTCCTTTTGCCTTCTTGTTTCATTTCCTGAGGAGAGGGACAAGAAAAGGATTACGGGCATCTTATCTTTTTTTCAATTTGTAAGTCCACGGGCCTTATTTAGATCTAAAACATGTAATCTCACTGTACCTATATGGAACGTATTAATGGAAAAGGGTGCTTGCCGGGTCTTGTGTGTGTGTGTGAGCAAAGCCCATACCAAGCAACAAATCCTTGTTATTTTCAATATAAACACCGCTGCCCGGCAGCAGGCCTTGCCGCTCCCCCACTCCGTTCGTCCATACTCACGCCTTTGGTCGAGGTAGGGACGAAGTGGGGCTGGGCCCTATGCTTGCTTCCTTGCCGCCACGGCTACAACCATATTCTGAACCAAGAAGCTCTTGCGTGATAGGAACAAGGGGAGCACGGTAGCCTTGGAAGAAAATGAGGTTTTGTACGCCCTAAGTTTCATACGGAAATGTATGACAGTGGATGGGAAAACTTATCTCAAACTGCACCCCTGGCAACCCTGACTTGTCGTGGGTGGACCCTCGTGTCTTCAGGCCTCGGCAAGCTTGGCTTGCCGGGTCCGGAACGCCAACTTGTTCTCTTTCCTCCACTTGGCTTGGCGGAAACATTTATGTACCCTACACACCAAAGAGGATGGATAGGAACAAAATGATGCAAACTCGACCTCTATGCTAGGGGTTAGTGGCTGCTAGGCACTATCAACCCTAACCGAGGGAGAGACTTCATCTAGCATGCATGCTACAACTTAGGGCACCAGCGCTTCGTTTATTTATGCTCAGGGTCTGCGCCTAGCTTTGTACAAAGGGTTACATGCCTTGCCGGCAAGGCTTGTACAAAAGGTGGCTTGCCGGGGGGGGGGGGCAGCCGTGCCTTATGGGTAAAACTTGTGAAGATGCTCGATGTTCCAAGAGTTGCTCACTAGAATGGCACCTTAGGTCTCCAGGCGGACTACGCCAGACCTGGTGACTCATGTTGCCCGATAAGGGCCTTCCCACTTCAGCATCAACTTGTTGGAATTCTTGGCCGACTGAACATGCCGAAGAACAAGGACGCCTTCCTCAAAGCTCCGGGCATAAACCTTGCGGCTATGGTAGTGGCGCAAGGTTTGCTGGTAGCGTGCTGCCTCACAGCCGCCCGGAGACGATCTTACTCAAGGAACGTTGCGTCATCTTGCCGCAATCTCTCTTGCTCAGGCTCATCATAAGCGAGCACTCGAGGTTACCCGTATATGAGTTCCGTGGGGAGAACTGCTTCTGCCCCGTAGACCAGGGCAAAGGGTGTCTGCCCAATGGCTCGATTTGCTGTTGTTCGGATCAACCAAAGAAACGTCGGCAACTCATCAATCCAGCGCCTTCCTGGAAGCACAAGTGCTCCCTGGGTGATTTATGTCAACATATCTCTTGTTGAACTAATACTTTTATCCAGTATGTTTCAGATAAGTTCAACAATGGAGTGGCATGGACTAGAGGATGTGGAACCCTTCAAGATGCTAAGGACAAAGGATTGGCTCAAGCTCAAAGCACAAGACTCTACATTTTACTTTTAGTGATCCAAGATCACATTGAGTCTATAGGAAAAGCCAATACTATCAAGAAGGGATGAGGTGTTGCTTAATGATCTTCTTGCTCAAAGTGCTTAGTGATATGCTCCAAAGCCCTCAACTACTTTCTCACATCCACATATGACCCAAACAAAAAGTCAAACTCGGCCTTCCTGAATCCTTCTATCCGGCGTCACCGAGTTCTCATGTCATAGCCACTGCCACAAACCCTAGTCTGTTCAGTCTCACCGATAGGGATCTCGGTCTTACCGAGATAGGATTTAAATCCAACTGCTAGATCCCTGATCGTCCCAACTGGGCTCCACTACTAATCAACAAGAAACAACACATAGCAACAACTAAGATCTTCGTTGAGCTCCCATCTGAGCTAGGTAGCATCCTCAACACTGGTATCACCGGCACCTGCAACTCTTGTGATAGTATCTGGTGAGTCACGAGGACTCAGCAATCTCAAAACCCGCGAGATCAAGACTATTTAAGCTTATGGATAAGGAATGGATAAGTGGTGAGGTTGCAGCAGCAACTAAGCATGATATGGTGGCTAACATACGCAAATAAGAGCGAGAAGAGAAGCAAAGGAACGGTCGTGAAGCTAGCAATGATCAAGAAGTGATCCTGAACTCCTACTTACGTCAAACATAACCCAAAACCGTGTTCACTTCCCGGACTCCGCCAAAAAGAGACCATCATGGCTACACACGCAGTTGATGTGTTTTAGTTAAGTCAAGTGTCAACTTCTCTACCACCGGATATTAACAAATTCCCATCTGCCACATAACCGCGGGCACGGCTCTCGAAATTTTATACCCTGCAGGGGTGTCCCAACTTAGCCCATCACAAGCTCTCACGGTCAACAAAGGATATTCCTTCTCCCAGGAAGACCCGATCAGTCTCGGAATCCCGGTTCGCAAGACATTTCGACAATGGTAAAACAAGACCAGCAAGACCACCCGCTGTGCCGACAAATCCCGATAGGAGCTGCACATATCTCGTTCTCAGGGCACACCGGATAAGCTAAGCGTACAGGTACCGACGTAATCCAAGTTGCCAAGGAATGGTCCCGCACGGTGCTCTAGTTTGGACCAACACTTGAAGGAGCACTGGCCCGGGGGGTAAAATAAAGATGACCCTTGAGTCTGCAGAACCCAAGGGAAAAAGGCTTAGGTGGCAAATGTTAAAACCAATGTTGGGCCTTGCTGGAGGAGTTTTATTCAAAGCGCACTGTCAAGGGGGTCCCATAAATCACCCAACCGCATAAGGAATGCAAAATCAAGGAACATAACACCTATATGACGGAAACTAGGGCGGCAAGAGTGGAACAAAACACCAGGCATAAGGCCGAGCCTTCCACCCTTTACCAAGTATATAGATGCATTAATTAAATAAGAGATATTGTGATGTCCCAACATAATCCTGTCCAACATGGAGCAATCTTCAACTTCACCTGCAACTAGCAACACTATAAGAGGGGCTGAGCAAAGCGGTAACATAGCCAAGCAATGGTTTGCTAGGAAGGGTGAAAATGTTAGAGGCTGACATGGCAATTTGGGAGGCTTGGTAAAACAAGTGATAGGTAGCGCAGCATAGCGATAGAACAGAGCAACTAACAAGCAAAGATAGAAGTGATATCAAGGGTAATGGTCATCTTGCCTGAGATCCCGCAAGGAAGAAGAACGAATCCATGAAGAAGACAAACGGACATCGAATAAATCCTCACAACTCCGGAACGAAACCGAAGCTAACGAGAGAAGCAAACCGGAAAGAAACAAACAACATAGTAAACCAACAAGCACAAACATGGCATGATGCACAACCAAGTATGATGCATGTCCGGTTTAAATAGCATGACATGGCAATATGCACAAACAAAACTACAAGTTAAGTGGAGCTCAATATGCAACGAGTTGCATATTGACGAAACACCACATCAATTATTTAGTTTCTCTCTCGGTCATGAACAAGACAAGATTAAATGTTGGTTAACATGGCAAGAGGTGAAGCATAATTAAACTACATATTTAGGCAAGTTTAAATGAGGCCGGAAACACACAACAATTCCGATAAATCCTCATGTTATTTAGCAATTTAATGCAACAACAATTTTAAACATTTTAATTGTTGTTATCATGATGCGGATGACATATGCAAGTATTATGCAATTTTTATGAAAATGTTGACATGAGCATGTTATGAAGCATTTTTCACCACGGCGGAACAAAACGGGTGCCACGGCAACGAATCCGAAAATGATGCCACGGCAACATATCGGTTCCGGTAGCTCACGAAGATACCGGTGCAAAAGCAAGTGAGCGTGAGCGAGTCATGCAAGATGGTGGGGTGCTCCCGGTTACCGGGTTCCCACGGGTCGACAGCATGGCAAACGAGAAGGAACATGCACGAAACAAACGGGCACGATGCAAACATACGGTTCATCTCATACAACATGCATTCGTTCACGGGCATCGTCTCAGCGTTATACCTTCGAAGCGTGCCTTTCGGAGCGGGTCGAGTTCGACAAAGGAAGTAGTGGTACACGGGCCGTAGTGGAAGTAGTCGTTCACGTTTCGTAGATGTTCGGGGTCACGACGAGGAACTTGACGTCCACGGAGTCTTCGAGGGTCGATGGTAGTGGTACACACGTTGCCGAGGTACTTGTCGGTCCGGAATTGGCGACGGAAGTTGTACACAGGTGGTAGAGGAACTTGAAGCATCCGAGGTCTTCGGGCTCGTAGTAGTACTTGGCGTTCAGAGTCCGGGTCTTGCCGGTGGTGTACTTGGTGCTCGAGGTTCTGATCCGGGGGTGCATGCGTCCACGGTGACACTACATGGTGCGCAGAGGCGACCACTTGGGCGGTGCTGGGCATCGGGAACAGGAGCATGCTTGCTCGGGCATGGAGCTGGTCGCGGTCAACGCGCGAGGCGCGCGTGCAGGCGGATCGAGAAGGCAGCAACGCTGCTCGTCCTCCTGGGTCAAGGCCGAGGCGAAACGGGGCAGAGGAGCTTGGCGGATGCAAGCAGCAGCACAGGGCTGGCAGAGGCGACGCGGGTTGAAGGAGAGGAAACCGCGGTGTGATGCAGGGGATTGGCGAGGCGGGTTTCGCGCGTGAAGGACGGAGAAGGAGTCCTGGCAGTTAACGAGCGAGGGCAGCCATTAGGCCGAGGCAGAGGAGATCGACGCAGAGATCCTGCTCGCCGACATCAGCAGATGGCGGAGCGGAACCGCGAGGCAGGGCATCGGTGGGCAACTGAAACGGGAGGCGGGACAGAGCAGAGGAGTGGCCTGAGGGGAAGGGCCGCAGAGGAGATGGCGCTCCGGCATGCACGGGGTGGCCCTCCTGGTGGTCGCCGACGGCGGCGAGTGGCGATGGGTCACCGGAGCGGGCAGTGGCCGGACGGGTCACAGCGGAGATGGCCTGGAGGTTGAGGCCGAACGGAGGGAGGAGGGGGCACGGGCGCTGACAAGGCTGGGGGCGCCGGATCACGGGATGGATAGCGCGGAGGCGAAGAGGCGCGACGACGGTGGTTTTGGGCTGGATCGAGGAGGAGGGAGGCGAGGGGATCGGGCGCAGGGAGCTCCTCTCCCTGGCTCGATGCGTGTGTGTGTGGCGGCGGGCAGAGGGAACGAGAGGGATAGGTATCGAGCAGGGGGTCGGGCTAGGGTTAGAGGCAGGGCGCGGCTGGATCTTGGGCTGGCCGGACTGAGGCTGCAGCTGGGCTTGCTCCTCTCTCCCTCTTACTCTTATTTCCTTTAGCAGAAAACAAATTAGAGAGAAGAAAAAGAAAGAGAGGGTTAAGGAAATAATTTGCGCACGGGGGTAATTTTCCCGGACTTGCAAAAATGCGCTGGTTCCAAGGAAATAGAAATGGCCAAGATCGAACGATAAGAATTCAAACTCATTTGAATTTAATTCAAATGGGTTTGAACTAGGACTTGATAAAAGGAAGGTCCAAAAATGTTCGGATTTTTGGTGGACCTCCAGAAAATGATGAAAGAAATTATGGCAAGGTTGGAGACCAAGAATTGAGATAACAAAGGCATGGGATATTTTGCAAGTGTGTTATGGTTAATTCCAAATAAACGGAATAATTTTATTATAGCTCCCTAATAATAGTAGGAGACTTTGAATATGTTTTAAAGAGAAATCACCATGTGAATATCCCTCGATTTAAATAGATCAACGATCTATGCAATTTATTTAGGTGAGTTTTAAAAATTAATGATATGATGGCATGATGACATGATGCAATGCAAGAGATGGCATGATGAATGCACAAACAAAACAAATCACACGACAAAACTCGGAATAGCTGGAAGTCTTATGGAGCGTCGGTCTCGGGGCGTTACAACACTCCACCACTACAAGAGGATCTCGTCCCGAGATCTAGGATGGCACCGGAGAGAAACGGAAGAGGAAGAGTAGAGGGTAACTAAGTTGCTTCTTTGACGAACGGGTGAAACCACGAACCTTGAGAGGTTGAGCAATTTAAAAGAAAGAGTACAACAGAGATGAATGAGATTGCAAACAATCCGTTAGAAAAGAGGAACAAGGAACATTACGAGAACTTCAAGGTTGCAAAGACATGAATCAAGAGTTTAGTAGACAAGATAGAATTCGAAACCACTCCGGTTGAAACGAGATAAGAATGAATAAGAATGATATAATTTGGGCAGCACTCCGACTGAAAGAAGAAGGAAAACTTGATAAGATGAAAAGAACTTGAATGAGAACACAACACCCCGGTTAAATAGATAAGCGCGAAAAGAACATGATCCTCAATTCGAGAAGATGAGTGAAGAGAGCAACATCACAATGCCTCCGAAAGAAATAATAGAAGATCGATCATTGGAATAACAGAATGGAGAAGAAAATGCCAAGCACCCTTCCAAGAAGGTTATAACGGTGTTGTTGGAAAACCAACAACGAAACGAATAAGCTTGTAGTGGGCTTATGAAAAACATCTCAAGACTATGAGGTGACAGCCGTCCACTAATGGAAACCATTGATTTGATTGAGAGCACCAAAGAGATGAAAAACTTCTTCACCGAGATGAGAAGGAGAAAATTGGATCATTGATAAGCACCACAAATAGCTACATTCCTTAGGGAAGGCTTTAGGTGAAATATGACACAAGATAACTCCAACAAGGAGATCGATGGATTTAAAATACCTCAATCTTGACAACTTGAATAACCAAGGGAAATTGTCAAGAGTGACATAACACCATCTCAAAAGATAAGGTAGAAAGAATTGCACTTTCGAATGCATGATGAAGAATACTTGAACTCCCCAAAACAAACGTGTGTTGAACACCACGTTTATTTTTAGAGTATAGCTTGGCTTACCTTAACTTCGAGAGAAATCTTGAAGTACAATTGAAGAATGAAAAGAATCCTTGACGACCCACCATGTAGAGCCTCCATGAAGAACTCCGGTAAAAGAAAAGATGAAGCATCTCGAACCGAGAAATGTGACATGGTGAACAACTCTGGAATGAAGAAACTAGATTACTTGGATTAAACAATAATAAGAATTACATTATGCCTATCCTTCACCAATTTAAATTGATGACAAGCAACGGATTTAGCATGCTACTTATTCCCATTGAAAAAGGATTAAGAGAGATATAGCGTAAACTTGAGAAGGTCTTCATGAACCACCGGTAGGATTGAAAAGAACGAATGAATTAATATGATAATAAAAGAAAAAAAATCTTGAAAGAACCACTGTAAGAATTGAAAATGAAAGTAGCAAAGGCACAATTCACTGGGAAGAGTTGGAAAACCAATGAAGATACTTGAGGGGATTTACATTCATGAGAACGACGAGATCATGAACTGATTAGAGGATATTTGAACGATGCATCAGAAGAATTGGAGAATGATAGCTACACGCTAAGAATGAAGAATTATGGCATCATGGCCTTCGGAGGTAAGAAATGGAAACAACTCATGAAATGCTCCGGATAGTTGAAAAGAATTCTCACAATCGAAAACAATTATGAGAGGATGGCAGCAAGCTAAAACCATGAATCTCTGGAAGAACGGGTAAGGATTTAAGAGGAACTCTTCTTCGGTCTTCACATGCTGAGAATGATGATGAGAACCACCATGAATTGTTGAGATACTCCGGGAGAATGTAAACAAAAAGGTTGAGCCAAGAATGAAAAATAATTTGAAATTGGTCTTGGAAAACATCTGACTGATGAAATTCATTCTTACGTCAAACTTCAAAAAGAATTCGGAAATAGCTCCGAGGAAAATTAGAAGAGTCAGGTAAGATCCTGGGAAAGACATGTGGGTTAGGGCCCACTCAAAGGAAAACACCGTTGAATGATTGATTGAAAAGGGGGGATTGCATCTCGCACTGCTTCACAATAAGGATCATATTGACAGACGGAGCTACAAACATCTTACAAGCCCCCGTGGGGTATATTCTTGGCCCCTCGCAGGAACAAAAGGCGCGAATCCTAAGGAGTCCTAACTACAGGGGGTATCGCGGCAGACGCCATCATCAACAGTGGGCCGCCCAGCACCGACGCCAACCCCATCCAGATCAGAGGTGGCGACGGCCTGACGAGCCCGCCCTGCTTCGGGAATGGCGCATTCTTGGGGGCTCGTAGCTGTCGTCGCTCGTCTCTGGAGTCGCCAAGAGCTCGGCGGAGTCACTGGATCCTCCGGCGCCTCCGTCGCCTGAGGAGCGGCCAAGGGAGCGGTCGACCGGCCTTTGTCTCGCCGCAGTAGGGTCCCGACCGCCTCTCCCGGGGCAGCACTCCATCCGGTGACCCTCCGCATCGAAGACCTTGAAGGACATCACCCAAGCACCGTCGTACTCTAGATGGATCATGAGGGTGCCCCTCGTCCTGCAGACCCGGGCGACCTCGCCCTAGCCTCGAGTCATGAAGACCTCGCCCGGGGCAACGCCCGCGACCTCTCCCCCGGTCGCAAGGGTGCCGCAGCCGGCGTGCTGCAGCCAAAGCCCCAGGGGTTTCCCCTGCCGGACGACGGAGGCGAAGAAAGAGGGTAGACGAATCCAAGACTTAGGAGGCGTGGCGGTGTGAAGCACGAACTCTCGGCAAGAGCCCTCGGCGTGGACTCTAGGGGGGAAGACGCACACCTTCGTGACCCTCCGGTGTCGGCGGCGGCGCCGCTCGTGGTGTTCGGCGTCGACTCCTTCAGAGCCGCCAATGTGCGCGTACAAGGGAAGAGGGAACCCTGGTGGTGGCCGCTCACACCAGGGTCTTGACGCTTCCTGGCGAGTGCCCTCGCCCTGACACCAGAGGGCAGGCCGCTTCTTCGGGGGAAGTGGGTCAGGATCCTCTTGGGGAGCTTTTCCCTTCTCTTCCGCGGAGAACCGGTGGATCGGAGCCATTATAGCAAGAAGGAGCAAGGCCCAGGAAGGAGGAGAAGCAGAGGGATAGACTGGAAGGGCGCGCGCCGTTCCGTACTTATAGCCGGAGAAGGCCGAGCATCGACCTCCACGATCGCAGGTAATCATGACCCGCTTTGCATGTAGGGACTTGTCGAATCCGAGCGGTTACGAAGGCATCGCGGGGAAGCAGAGGCGCCCACGTCCAATCAACCGCCACACGGCGCCCAAGGCCGCAGGCTGTTAGGGCCTGCGACGCTTTGCACTTGCCCTTTCGCCTCTCTACTCGGCCAAGTTCGGGCGTGCCGTGGGCCCGGGGGCTACTGTCGGCGTTCTGGGAATGGGGGTCCCCAGACTTGCCTTCCTGCGGCCTGCGGCGTGGCTCAAAGGAGGCCCAGCACAGCCCATCTTCATCAACACAAGCTCGAGACCCCCGCGAGGGGCCAAGCCTCGCGGGGCGGACGACAAGGAGCTTCCTCAGGCATGGTCTCGATAGGCTGGCTCACGAGGAGGCAGAGAGTTCAAGGCGGGGTACCTCGCAAGGTGCCCATGACGCAAGCCATGACGACCAAGGGCGCCAGTCGGGCGCCAGCCCGCGCAGTGTCCCCCTTTCCTCTTTGGTGCAAAGGGAGCAAGCGCAGGCGAGAGCATCACGCAAAGGCGTCCATTTCGGTGCAACAAGACCAAGACCAGCCCAACGTCCGGAAGGAAGTCATTGCGGAGCCCAAGCCGGCGTCACCACCAGAGCCTTTGACAGGCGACGACCAACTTTAGTCAAGATAAGTGTACCCGCTGTTCCCCTTCACAATGGCCAATTGTTGGCGCCCTTCCCGCTCAATATTTGGGAAGAGGCCCAGGGCCTTTGCCTATAAATAGGACTAGCCACCCCCAGGGTAGAGGCATCTGGACCTGACCTAGCAATCGGGATCCTCACCAAGAAACCAGTAGATAGAGCGATTGAACTCCTCCCAGCAGTTCGTCGCACCAGCCAAGAACAGACCCTCGCGAGGCTGTTCTGCCTTGTATTGTTCATCATCCGCCCAAGAGGAAATCCACCACACGAGACACTGGAGTAGGGTATTACACCACAATGGTGGCATGAACCAGTATAAATCTTGTGTCTCTTGTGCTGTTCTGTTTGGTAGTTTAGATCCTAGCGATTCGGCGAGGAGCGAGCCGGTAGAGGGTTGGATCTCCGCGCGCACCCCAGTGTTTGAACCTCAAGGATCTGCCGGAACCCAAAATCCGAAAATGGGGTACTTGTGACTAATGCATGGGCTGAGGTATCTTACTACTTAGTTAAGTAGGATCAACTGCCCCGCCATTCTTGCTGCATTAAACCATAGGTGGCAATAGAGCCAAGTGATTAGGCCCAACTTAGAATTCTCCTTAGCATCGATAAACCCTAGATGATAAACCGAACATAGGTGGCAATAGAGCCAAGTGATTAGTGCCAAGTGATTAGGCCCAACATAGGTGGCAACATGGCCCACAACGATGAGGCCCAATATCTTGTTCCTTGACAATAACCAACTTTTTGACCAAACTTTTTTCCTATTTATAGCGAAACATGGCCCACAATGATGAGGCCGGCGGTTCGGGCGGCAAGCAATTCTAGGAGCTGTCCCAGGAGTTGGAGGAAGAACATCACCGCTATGAGGACGCCGCGGAAGACACCGATCCTGACTATACAACACCTAGTGGCGTCGGGGATGACACCACTGATGGCACCGCCGAGGATGCCACCACTGATGCTGGCAGCGCACGCACAGATGGCAGCCAACCGAAGAGGCAACGGAAGGACTGGTGCCCGAGCGTGCTCGGCACTGTCAGGGAGGAATTTACTGAAGTGAACTCCGACGGGCATCCGACGGCGCCGAAACAAGGAGTCAAGGTGTACTCGGTTCAGCTCGGGTGCATTCTCCGGAGCACCATCTCGATCAACACCGAGAACCTAAGGCATAAGGACCGAGGGAATTTGCGCAGCCTCCTCTTCATGAAGCTGCACGGACGATACAAGTTCCCTGCTGAGTTTGCAAACACACGCCTCTCAGGGAGTAAAGTGAACAATGCCGCCCTCACGAGGATGAGCACGGCCCTGTCTACTTGGAGAAGCACGGTGAAGGCAATGATTGAAAAAGGTGATAGTTATGACAAGATCAAGGCGAAATATCCTTTGATGAGCGAAGATGACTACAAGGAGTTCAAGATCAAGTGCAAGAGCAGCGCAACCTCCGAATGAACTCAGTGGGGGAAAGAAATGTGGCAGTTGAACTTAGGGGTCCACCAACTCGGTCCCGGCGGTTACAGAGTGGCGGAGCCTATATGGGACAAGGAGGACGCGGAGCGTGCCGAGCAAGGCCTACCGCCCCACTTCAAGAAATACCATGACAAGCAGACCAGGAACTTTCTCAGGGCCCGGTACAAGGAGGACCCGGTAACAAAGGAGCTTACCACGGATCCGAAGACCAGGGCGCTTGACCTAGTTCTGGTAAGGAATACACCCCCGCGTAATTAGCTCCATATGGTTGCATTCTAATTAATCCCCAATATTTCTAAATGGTTCACGTTCCTTCCACAGGAAAAAGAAAGCAGTAGCGTGGGGTCGTCTCAGAGCTCCCCTTTCGACACCCCTTTAAATAGGGCGTTGAATGTAATGAAAACAAGGATAAGCTCAGTAAGGCGACGTCAGCTGGTCGTGTGGCCGGCAAAGGCTTGTCCACAAAATGGTCGTCATACTATACCGCTGGTGGGCGAAAGGAGAAAAAGACCAGCTCGGAAAGCTAGTCGCGTGAGGTTGAAGCACTCAAGGCACAAGTGGCGCAGATTCCGGAGCTTGTCCAAGAGCAAGTGGAACAACAACTGGGAACGAAGCTCAACGCCATGGTGCCTACGTTGATTCATGGGCTGACGACGTGGATTGTGGGCGGCCAACAGGGGCCTCCCCCGGTTCCAAGCTTCACGGTCAGCAACTCGCATAGCACACAGGCGGCGCCATTGGTGTCTCCGGCGGAGGCGGTATTCGTGTCTCCAGCGCCGGCACGGGCATTGGAGCTTAATGCGCCCGGGTGGACACCGGCCAGCACCTCGCCACCAAGCGGCCCCTCCGTCAGTTACATGCCCGCCGTTGGCGGTGCCTCCACATTAGCCGAGCTCGACGGCATCACGGTAACTAAGCCTCTCGGCCGATGACTTCATCTCCTTGCCTTTGACTAGGCATCCCTGACGCCCTACATGTTTTCGCAGGGCGCCGCCGACATTCCTTGCACTCTCCTGCACTTTGTGGGCGGCGAGTTGGTTGATATCGCCAAGGGCAGAATCGTTCAACCGGGCAACCTCGTGTTCAACGGTAATCCGATGCCACCCACAGTGTATAGGATTGAAGTAGTTCGGGTGCTGCCAGGCTGCGACGAGCTGTTACCTCCGATTCGACCCGCTGGGGCCGACGAAGAAGATGAGATGACCCTCAGCGCCTGCATAAGCTGGCCCCTGCTTTGGCCGAAGAGCCAGATTCATTTCGGGGCGGGGGACACCACCCCACAGACAAGACCGCCAGTCATGCCGGCGCCAAGCCATGGCAAGAACGCCGCAACGCTACCGGACCTGCCGGACATCCCTATGGCAGAGGATCCGACGACGACGACAACGACGACGGTACATTTACCGACGTTGATAAGTACTTTGTCAAACATGGGTACGGTGACGAGTTCTGCGGGCCTCCTTCTCAAGAACCCAACCAAGACAACCGCGATCTAGCTGGTACGACGGAGAAACCCAGTTGCAACAGGCGTCGTCTGGCGTTCAGTTCTCAGGAGACGCCTCTAGCTGCCGCCTTCACCGAGCCTTAGATAGCTGAGGTGCGAAATATTATCAGCCCCAACACGCTCAAGAAGGCGGTCTATGAGCAGAACTCGGTCCCATTACAGCATATCAAGAAGAAGAGCCGGAAACGAAAGACTAAAAAGGGTGCCGGTGCAAGCCAGCCGGCACCGAGTATGATCCGTGCTTAGGACGGGCCACCTTCACCTAAGGATATCTCGAGGAGGGTGCATGTGGCGGGTAGGGCGATGCTACCGACAAATATGCTCAATGCTGCAAGCGGTGCTATGTGGAGTCTGCACGACAGTGTTCTTTCTTTGGAGAAGCGGCTTCTCAGAGAGAATGATGTGGCATACCCGATTTTCATGGCCAAGGTGCCAGAGGGCAAGGCTTTGTGGATGGCGACATGGGGGGTACGATCGTCCTGCGGTTTGATGACATCTTTGCTATGTTTAACCTTCATCCACTGCACTACACCTTCGTTCGGCTGTTTTCGCTGAGTATGGAGATGCGGATCATTAGAGACAAGACCCCGGACATCGTGATAGTCGACCCCTTCTAGATGCATGCCAAGCTCTTGAGCAGTGCTGGGGACCGCCAAGTCACGAGTTCACACCTCGAAGGCGTCATTCTGGCAAACCCAGATAAGGATAACTTCCTTGTGGCTTACTTTCCCAAGTAAGTCATCCCTTAACCACCCCATAACATATGATTTCTTAGATTTCGATCGTTCTTTTTTTTCTAACATTCCGTGTTCTGTGCAGTGACACACATTGCACACTCATCCTCTGAAGCCCGAAATTTCCATGGCCACGTATTTCGACCCGAACCGTGACTCCAAGATAGACTACACAAATATCAAGAAAGTTCTTGATGATGTTCTCCCCGGCTACGCCAAATCTGGAGGCACCTTCACCAGGGCAGTTCGTAAGTACGGCAAGCACATGTTCGCCCACAATACGACGTTCTGCAGCGTCATGCAGCCGCCTGGCGGTCAGAAGGATGCCTACTATGCCCTCCATCACATGCGGGCGATCGTAAGGGACCATCATCACCTTTTGCTACCAGATAATATTAAAGATTGGGCCGCGAGCTTGTCGGTAATCCAGGAGGCGGACATCAGACAAGAATTCTTTCGCATCCAGTCGGAGTTTGCGGACATCATCCATTGTCACGACCGGTTTTCCGGGTATAAATTTCCAGAAAAAGACCGTCGTGCTCATCAGCCCCAGGATTACTGTTAGCTGATGAGGCTCCAACTTGATACAGAAATTCACGGCAAAATACAAAATATGTAGTACAAGACATGGCCTGTGAGTACAACAAATGGTTTCTAGTGGTTGAGGGCGGAAGCGGTTTGTGGATCATCAGTGTCTTGGGACTCCATTTCCCAACAGGAACAGCTGACCAGGTTAACTCCTATCTTCACGAGGCTACTATCGCCGTTGCTTAGGTTCCGGGGCTGTCATCGCGTCGCTCCTCTCCGTGCAAGAAATCTGGTCAAGACAATAGCCAGGGACAAGCCAGTGAGTACTTTGAATGTACTCGCAAACATTATGAACACATGTATAACATAACAATGGTGTGCTGAAAATAGTTTATGCTCATGACGTTAGTCACAAAAGATAAATAAAACTATGATGCGTGCAAGCATGTTATTTATGAATATGCAATAACATAGTAGTATTAAAATTTATCAAACAAATAACAAGCAATGCCACAGTCGGGCGTCTTAGCAACACCACATAAAGGGCTTTAAAAGAAATGCCACAGTCGGGTGTCTGAGCGACACAACATAAAGGGCTTTAAAAGAAATGCCACAGTCGGGCGTCTTAGCGACACCGCATAAAGGGCTTTCAAAGAAATGCCACAGTCGGGCGTCTGAGCGACACCACATAAAGGGCTTTAAAAGAAATGCCACAGTCGGGCGTCTGAGCGACACCACATAAAGGGCTTTAAAAGAAATGCCACAGTCGGGCGTCTGAGCGACACCACATAAAGGGCTTTAAAAGAAATGCCACAGTCGGGCGTCTGAGCGACACCACATAAAGGGCTTTAAAAGAAATGCCATAGTCGGGCGTCTGACCGACACCACATCAAGGGCTTTAAAAGAAATGCCAAAGTTGGGCGTCTGAGCGACACCACATAAAGGGCTTTAAAATAAATGCCACAGTCGGGCGTCTTAGCGACACCACATAAAGGGCTTTAAAATAAACAATCATAGTGAATATCCCGGAGGTAGAACCATCCCAGAGATACTCGATAATAATAATAATATCACGGGTTAGTCAACAATAATAATAATCATAATTATCACAAGTCACAAGTAGTAATTCCAGTTCTGGTTTAACAGTTTCACCTCCGAAGACCGACACTAAGACCGACACTTAACCCATCCCAGACTGTAGTCCTTAACCATGGACACGGCTATTCGAATAGGTTTAATCTCTACAGAGGGTGTACTCTTTACCCATGAGTAACGGATTCCTTTAGTCCATCGGGACTAATTCCGTCTACAGTCTTTTAAATGAAAACGCACATGACTTGCACACACCAGCTTAACTCACCGGTGTCTGGAATCACCCATGACACTCGTTAAGCAAAACTCTAAGTGGGGAGGCTACAAACTCGATTAGCATGGGATCACAAATTTTATACCGCGCGCAAAACTAGGGAAGCTACCCCCTCGGCTACAACCAAAACACCCGTGCCCCCTGGCCGGATGACTGGCTTTAATCCATGGCCGTGGTACCCTCATCCCGGCCCCTCTGTAGGGTGTGTGCTAGAAAGGGGTTGACAAATTACTGAACCGTACTCTACTTGTTGTAGAGATGAGTGGTAGTACGAAGCAAGTATGGGGGTTACTGGCACAAGACTCGATCTATGGTCGACTCAGGAGGTTTATAATATCCCTGCATGACATGCATAACAAAAATATTTCAACCAACAGAATCACCGTTCATTATACCTCACTATGGCATACCAGACATAACCGTCCCGACGGATACCGGCGACAAACTCATGCCTACCCAAGGCAGAGGTTTTCCCAGATTGCTTCCGGCATGCATACAAGGCACTTGAGGATGATTATCATCACAAGTGTGTTCATTTCCAACAGCATGGAAATCACTAATATGCACTCATGCATATGATCATATCACATGAAATAACAAGTCCTTCGAAATGAGGTGGTGTTATAAACGTGTCAACAAACACACCAAAAATATTATGCCGGGATTCAGAATGCTTGCCTTCAAGTTGTGGGGGTGGTGAGGTGCATCCTAATACTTTTGAAAGCCTTTCTCCTCTCTCCAAAATCCTATTAAAAGTTTTTTTTAATCAATATATAGTTTCAAAAACAGTACCAAAAGGTTGTCTGAAAATTTTCGAAATAAATCTTAAAATAAACTAGACAAAATTTTAAAGAGAACAGAAAAAAAATCAATTAAAAATCCTTCTCTGTTTAAAAGTTATGAAACACAAAACTCCCAGGGGCTTAAACAGAAAAGCGCAGAAAACGGATCAGAGTAGAAAGCGTATTTTCCAAAGTACGCTTTCAGAAAATGATTCAAAAAAAATAGCAGAGATGCAGACGGGCGGGTCCCACCCGTCAGGTTTGAATATTCAAACGAGCGAGACGGGGCTCGTCGGCGCCCGAGAGCCGCGGTGGTCGCCGGCGGCGATCCACGGCGAGGCAGGAGGATCGGAGGGTACCTCCGTGTTCAGGGCGTCATTCCGCGTTGGTTGGTAGTGGTGGTGGTCGCCGGTGAGCACCGTGTCGACGGCGGCTCCTGCTCCAGCGGACGGCGGTTCGGGTGGTTGTGGGTCTCGTCGGAGAGTGCTGCCGGGGTCAAATTGAAGTGGGGTTTAGCTTTCTGGATATGGTACGACGCTACGGGTGAGAGTAGGGCGGCGGAGGAGTTCTCACCGAAGAGAACGTTGCCGGAGCCCGAGGCGGACGGAGGTGGCCGGAGTCGAGGAAGAAAGGCCCCTCGAGGCTCTTCCAGTAGCTAGGTGGGGTCTGGTGAGGTGGTGGAGTTGTGCGGGGGCGAGAGCAAGCCCGGGGGTGCTATTTATAGCCGGACCGAGGCGGTTGCCGTGAACGAATAAGTCCGGCGAGTGATTACGGCGACGCTGTGGCTGGACGGTCGGCTTCGGAGCTGGAGCATCGACTAGACGGAGCATTGGTGCCGTTTCAGTGTCCATCTCAGCACGGGAGGGGTGGTTACGGCCTGTCCTCGACGGAACGGCCGCACGGCACGTCCGCGGCAGAGAACGCGCTCTGCGCTTGCCAAGCCACGGCAACGGTGCTGCATGCGTGCGCTGGCAAGGAGGTGGCCACGCGGAGCTCTCAGAAGGTTTGGGCGGCGCCGAATGTTGTTATGCCGCAGTGTTGCCCCCTGTCGGCCATTACGGGGGTTCTGCCGCCGCGGGACACGCCGGCGCAGGCGGGCCAGGGCGCCACCGACGCCAGGAAGGCGCCAAGCGCGCGTGTGGTGCTCCGGACAAGAGGGAGGGGCTGCGAGCATCGAGCCAAATGCACAGTGGGCATGTGACTGAAGTTCTATCGGGGAAACGACACTGAACTCTGAAACTCTGAACTTTTCTAAAAATGCAAAGAAATAATGCCGGCCAGGTGTTCGAAAGAATGATTCTGGCATGTAGGAATTTTTCCTTGAGCTGATTTTTGGTGGAGTAGCCTCTCATTGCATCTGGGGGTTGTCTGAATTTTGGTGGAATTTTTGGAGAAGAGGAGATATGAATTTCACCAAATTTGGCAAATCTGGTCCAAACTTGCAGAGACTGTAATTTGAAATATTTGAAAAGGAGAGGAGTGAAACATGATGGTTCTAGGTTGTGGGTACCAGGGACTATCCAGGAGAGTTGGTTTGAGGTCAAAACTCAAATGCATCTTGGTACTTGCTTTGTAAATCCCTCAGGTTCAAAACAATAGACAGAAGAGATTTTGGGCAGGAAATAAATGAAATAAAATCCAAAAATGAGTTCGATTTGTTGGGACAGAATATATGGGTTGCCCTAGAGTGGGAGGAGGGTTTTTGGGAGGTTTTACCATATGAGGCATGGTAAAATCATGGGTGTTTTCAATATTGGAGAAGATGCAAACTCCTAGGGTTTTTCTCTTAAAGAAAATAAATCCCAAAAATTTAATTTGAGAAGGGGACAAACAGAAGAAAGGTTTTTAATAACCAAACACCAATGTTGATGAAGATATCATAATACAATCCTTGCCAAGGGGAAAATGTTTTGAGAGGGAAGAAAGTCCAATAGATTTTGGTAAGTATTTCACTTGAGGTAAAAACTCCATGATAATAAGAAAGTAAATGTTTTCAAAAATCAAAAGGGAGTCCAGGAAATAAATGTTTTAATTTCCTGGTAAAATTTTAATATAATAAAACTTGGTTAAATTTTTGGGGTGTTACAATTACTACCCCCCTTAAGAAAAAAATCTCGTCCTCGAGATTTGCTAAGAGCCGTTGTCAAAAAAAAATACTCCATATGTGTACGAGCGGTTGTGAGTTTGCTGCCGTGGTGCTGCGTGAATAAAAATAATCCATGCCGTGAGAGGATAAAAGATGTAGCAATTTTGGAAAAAGAAATCTCATTCCAGGATTTTCGCGGTTACACAGATTATCCACGAAGACAACCACTCACATAAGTAGAAACTAAATACGCGACTCGTCGCACAAATTTGAGGTACCATGCATAAGATACAACATAATAATAAATGCTGAAAAAACAAACACAACAGTGACGTCTAAAAAGAGAAAGGTAACTGGACAGGGTCTTGAGAAAAAGTCTCTGGCAATGGAATACACTCCTCTTCTATCGGAGGAAGTGGTTTGACCAGTCGATGTATGAGTCTCTCCGGGTCGGGCCTCAGTGGTCTGCCGAGGGCAATCTGAGGATTCAAATCAGCGAGACTCTGGAGATAATCCATCACTTGCTGGTTCAAATGCTCTTGAGCGATGATGTACTGGATAAGGTTTGCTAGCACTGGGTCTCTCTCAATCCGTCCACCGGGAAAAGATGTCACTCCTCCAGGTGTTGCACGGCTCGGAAAATAATAATATCCTTGTTCACGCGCATAAGGTACTGCGGATCGAAGACGAGCAATTGCTTCGTTCGCAGCAGCTTCTATGGACAAGCGTGGGGTCGGCATAGATTTCCCTACGAAGGAAACCTCTATTGGATCTTGGTTGGGGTCTACAGGAGGAATGTGTACTGCTTCCCAATATTCCGAGGTGGATGGGGTGATTCTTGATTTGAACAGCTCGTATTGGGGTGGCTGGGTAGAACCCATGGTACTGCAGGTAAAGTCCCACAATATTTTGACAAAGCTACCTGGGGTTGCATCCGGGGTTCTCCGATAAATACTAGGGCTCGGCATGGCAAGAAATGGTTGTGAGAGTGGTGCACGAGGTGAGGGTTGCTGGGTAAGGTCACGAGGTGGCCTCCTTATATAGCATCTGGGCTGGTTTATTTACCGTGGTGAAAGGTAATAAAACTGCCAGATCACCTCCAAAGGTTGGGGTCAGTGTCAGAGATACACATATCTCATAAAGAGACGTGTTACTGTAGGTGTCGTCAGGGTTGGTTTTGGTGGCTGTGCCCGGAAACTGTGCAACTATGCGCTGACAAAGTAAATACGCAAGGCTACAATTAAAGCAGAGGCACAACGACAGGCTGCGTTAATATACACGGTCGCACGATTACAAAGCAAGGATACACTAAGACTCGGTACTACTCATACGGCTTAGTCTACCTCGTTTATGTCTAAACGGGCGTGCCTGGTGGATGTCGAGGCTTCTCCATGTGTCTCACTGTCGGGATTAGTCGGAGATGGCAGAGGAGCTGCAGGGTCGGGGTAGCGATGATGACCATCGCGGGTATTGTTGGCCACAACCCCGTTGGAGTGTGCTCCCAAAAGGTGACGAAGCACTTCTGGGGTCATCAAAGCATCTCGGTTGACGGCTGAACCTGACCTCAGGGTCTCGATCGGTTGTCCGATCAGCATGACTGGGTTGTCGGTGTTGGGCTCGTCTTCCCTTCTTGCCGGGGCTCAGCGAACCAGCTCTCCACGAGCTGCGACCAGATCAATGGTGATCTGGTCGAACAATGCCTCTAGTGCACTTACATAGCGCACTAGGTGCAACAATGCGGGATCCGTCTCGTGATCTCCGTTGGCAACTTGGGGTGGGCTACCATACCCTTCACGCCTGGGATAGTAGTAGAATGAGCGACAGTTAACTCTGGGCGACAACTGCCGGAGTTGAACTATAGCTTCTCGAGCGGCTAGCTGGATGGCTTGTGGCTCGAAGGAAGTTGTCCTTCCAGTGAACCTATAGGGGAGTTCTGGCGACAGACCCCTACCGTAGATGTGCATAGTGGCCCAGAATTGGCGGTCTTCAACGCTCATGGGTCCTTGGTACACCACATATTCTGGGGGCTCTTCTAACGCATAGGCACGACGGGTGAGGTTTGCGAGTATGGCCACGAAACCTCCAAGATTGGTTGCTGTGGTCTCATTGTGCACTATGGGGCCAGGCATTGTGGCTAGGTTGGGGAAGAGGCTGTGCTGTGCTGGGTTGAGGCTAGCGTGCCCTTTTTATAGAAAAGGGGACGGAGTCTTCCTTCGCACGCTTGCGAATGAGACATTTTTGCCATCGGTCACTGGTGTGCGATCGATAGGCTAGGCTGATAGGTTGGGCACCGACTGTCAAAAGTGTCGGGATTTCTGTGTGGCTATCTTGCACGGGAAGCTTGGCTGGGGTTTTGGTTAGGGTCTGGTAGGCTGTTGCCTAAGTTTATTGACCTGGCTAAGATAGGATTAGCCAATGGTCAGCCTGGCTCTAATACCAAGTCTGTCACGACCGGCTTTCCGGGTATAAATTTCCAGAAAAAGACCGTCGTGCTCATCAGCCCCAGGATTACTGTTAGCTGATGAGGCTCCAACTTGATACATAAATTCCAAGCAAAATACAAAATATGTAGTACAAGTCCATTATGGCCTGTGAGTACAACAAATGGTTTCTAGTGGTTGAGGGCGGAAGCGGTTTGTGGATCATCAGTGTCTTTGGGACTCCATTTCCCAACAGGAACAACTGACCAGGTTAACTCCTATCTTCACGAGGCTACTATCACTGTTGCTTAGGTTCCGGGGCTGTCATCGCGTCGCTCCTCTCCGTGCAAGAAATCTGGCCAAGACAATAGCCAGGGACAAGCCAGTGAGTACTTTGAATGTACTCGCAAACATTATGAACACAGGTATAACATAACAATGGTGTGCTAAAAATAGTTTATGCTCATGACGTCAGTCACAAAAGATAAATAAAACTCTGATGCGTGCAAGCATGTTATTTATGAATATGCAATAACATAGTAGTATTAAATTTTATGAAATAAATAACAAGCAATGCCACAGTCGGGCGTCTTAGCGACACCACATAAAGGGCTTTAAAAGAAATGCCACAGTCGGGCGTCTGAGTGACACCACATAAAGGGCTTTAAAATAAATGCCACAGTCGGGCGTCTTAGCGACACCGCATAAAGGGCTTTAAAAGAAATGCCACAGTCGGGCGTCTGAGCGACACCACATAAAAGGCTTTAAAAGAAATGCCACAGTCGGCCTCTAAGAGACACCACATAAAGGGCTTTAAAAGAAATGCCACAGCCGGGCGTCTGAGCGACACCACATAAAGGGCTTTAAAACAAATGCCACAGTCGGGCATGTGAGTGACAACACATAAAGGGCTTTAAAAGAAATGCCACAGTCGAGCACCTGAGCGACACCACATAAAGGGCTTTAAAAGAAATGCCACAGTCGGGCGTTTGAGCGACACCACATAAAGGGCTTTAAAAGAAATGCCACAGTCGGGCGTCTGAGCGATACCACATAAAGGGCTTTAAAATAAATGCCACAGTCGGGCGTCGTAGCGACACCACATAAAGGGCTTTAAAATAAACAGTCATAGTGAATATCCCGGAGGTAGAACCATCCCAGAGATACTCGATAATAACAATAATATCACGGGTTAGTCAACAATAATAATAATCATAATTATTACAAGTCACAAGTAGTAATTCCAGTTCTAGTTTAACAGTTTCACCTCCGAAGACCGACACTAAGACCGACACTTGACCCATCCCAAACTGTAGTCCTTAACCATGGACATGGCTATTCGAATAGGTTTAATCTCTGGAGAGGGTGTACTCTTTACCCATGAGTAACGGATTCCTTTAGTCCATCGGGACTAATTCCGTCTATGGTCTTTTAAATGAAAATGCACCTGACTTGCACACACCAGCTTAACTCACCGGTGTCTGGAATCACCCATGACACTCGTTAAGCAAAACTCTAAGTGGGGAGGCTACAACCTCGATTATCATGGGATCACAAAATTTATACCACGCGCAAAACTGGGGAAGCTACCCCCTCGGCTACAACCGAAACACCCATGCCCCCTGACCGGATGACTGGCTTTAATCCATGGCTGTGGTACCCTCATCCCGGCCCCTCTGTACGGTGTGTGCTAGAAATGGGTTGACAAATTATTGAACCGTACTCTACTTGTTGTAGAGACGAGTGGTAGTACGAAGCAAGTATGGGGTTTACTGGGACGACTCGATCTACGGTCGACTCAGGAGGTTTATAATATCCCTGCATGACATGCATAACAAAAATATTTCAACCAACATAATCACTGTTCATTATACCTCACTATGCCATACCGGACATAACCGTCTCGACGGATACGGGCGACAAACTCACGCCTAGCCAAGGCAGAGGTTTTCCCGGATTCCTTCCGGCATGCATACAAGGCACATGAGGATGATTATCAATCAAAAATCCTTCTCTGTTTAAAAGTTATAAGACTTTTGGTCCAAGCACCCATCTGTAACGAAACAGAAAACTCCCAGGGGCTTAAATAGAAAAGCACAAAAAACGGTTCAGAGTAGAAACCGTATTTGCCAAAGTACGCTTTCAGAAAATGATTCAAAAAAATAGCAGAGAGCCTGACGGGCGGGTCCCACCCGTCAGGTTTGAATTTTCAAACGAGTGAGACGGGGCTCGTCGGCGCCCGAGAGCCGCAGTCTCGCTGGCGGCAATCCACGGCGAGGCAGGAGGATCGGAGGGTACCTCCGCGTTCAGGGCGTCATCCCGCGTCGGTTGGTAGTGGTGGTGGTCGCCGGTGAGCACCGTGTCGACGGCGGCTCCTGCTCCGGCGGACGGCAGTTCAGGTGGTCGTGGGTCTCGTCAGAGAGTGCTACGGGGGTCAAATTGAAGTGGGGTTTAGCTTTCTGGAGATGGTACGAGGCTACGGGCGAGAGTAGGGCGGCGGAGGAGTTCTCACCGAAGAGAACGTTGCCGGAGCACGAGGCGGACGGTGGTGGCCGGAGTCGAGGAAGAAAGGCCCCTCGAGGCTCTTCCAGTGGCTAGGCGGGGTCTGGTGAGGTGGTGGAGTTGTGCGGGGGCGAGAGCAAGCCCGGGGGTGCTATTTATAGCCGGCCCGAGGCGGTTGCCGTGAACGGATAAGTCCGACGAGTGATTACGGCGACGCTGTGGCTGGACGGTCGGCTTAGGAGCTGGAGCATCGACTAGACGGAGCATTGGTGCCGTCTTAGTGTCCATCTCAGCACGGGAGGGGTGGTTACGACCTGTCCTCGACGGAATGGCTGCACGGCACGTCGGCGGCAGAGAACGCGCTCTGCGCGTGCCAGGCCACGGTGATGGTGCTGCATGCGTGCGCTGGCAAGGAGGTGGCCACGCGGAGCTCTCAGAAGGTTTGGGCGGCGCCGAACGGTGTTATGCCATAGTGTTGCCCCCTGTCAGACGTTACAGGGGTTCTGCCGTAGTGGGACACGCAGGCGCAGGTGGGCCAGGGCGCCACCGACGCCAGGAAGGCGCCAAGCGCGCGTGTGGTGCTCCGGACAAGAGGGAGGGGCTGCGAGCATCGAGCCAAATGCACAGTGGGCATGTGACTGAAGTTCTATCAGGGAAACGACACTGAACTCTGAAACTCTGAACTTTTCTGAAAATGCAGAGAAATAGTGCCGGCCAGGTGTTCGAAAGAATGATTCTGGCATGTAGGAATTTTTCCTTGAGCTGATTTTTGGTGGAGTGGCCTCTCATTGCATCTGGGGGTTGCCTGAATTTTGGTGGAATTTTTGGAGAAGAGGAGATATGAATTTCACCAAATTTGGCAAATCTGGTCCAAACTTGCAGAGACTGTAATTTGAAATATTTGAAAAGGAGAGGAGTGAAACACGATGGTTCTAGGTTGTGGGTACCAGGGACTATCCAGGAGAGTTGGTTTGAGGTCAAAACCCAAATGCATCTTGGTACTTGCTTTGTAAATCCCTCAGGTTCAAAGCAATAGACAGAAGAGATTTTGGGCAGGAAATAAATGAAATAAAATCCAAAAATGAGTTGGATTTGTTGGGACAGAATATATGGGTTGCCCCAGAGTGGGAGGAGGGTTTTTGGGAGGTTTTACCATATGAGGCATGGTAAAATCATGGGTGTTTTCAATATTGGAGAAGATGCAAACTCCTAGGGTTTTTCTCTTAAAGAAAATAAATCCCAAAAATTTAATTTGAGAAGGGGACAAACAGAAGAAAGGTTTTTAATAACCAAACAGCAGTGTTGATGAAGATAACAAAATACAATCCTTGCCAAAGGGAAAAAGTTTTGAGAGGGAAGAAAGTCCAATAGATTTTGGTAAGTATTTCACTTGAGGTAAAAACTCCATGATAATAAGAAAGTAAATGTTTTCAAAAATCAAAAGTGAGTCCAGAAAATAAAAGTTTTAATTTCCTGGTAAAATCTTAATATAATAAAACTTGGTTAAATTTTTGGGGTGTTAGATCCATCAAGATGTCCTTCATACCTCGGGGTAGTTCTTCCTCAGATATCAACCGTCCAACAGTGAGATAGACGGAACGCTACAAATGCAGGCTGACAACGCCCGCGATTTCATGACCATCACGACAGACGGCGGCTTCATCCACGCTCCTGTCCCATGAGTCGAGTCGAAAGTAGTGATGTGTAGTTCTGAAACATTGATTGGCTCATGTTGTAATTAAACTTTAATGAATTGTATGTCTCTTTGGTTTGGACAGTCGTTAAACTTATATGTAATCTATGCTATTTATTAGTAGGACCATGAATCGTGCTATTAATGTCTTGCTTTTCTCTTCCGATTCTTTTGTTGCATACTTATATATTGCTTATGTATTGTCTGTTGTTTGGCTTGTGCATAGAGATGCCGTCGTATGTCGTGTACAAGGGTAAGGTTCCCGAAGTCTACGATGACTGGGAGGAGTGTTGGAGACATGTTCACCATTTCAGCGGTAACAGTTACAAAGGGTACACCACTAGGGTGGAGGTGGAATCTAGATACGCCCGCTATCTAGCGGGAGAGAGGAGGGAGCGTTGGAGGAACCGGATGAAGACCAGTTTCATCGCGATGATGCTCATCGTGATGACCGCATCTCTCTTCAATGTGATGGTAGTTTAGATGATCGATATCGACTTGTAATGTGAAGACAAACTCGATACTCGCGGTCTCGAGACTTGTAATGTTTTATCTTTGTTTGGTCTTTTGAATTCGGAGACTAATATGATGAATTGTATTCGGAGACTAATCTTCTATTGTATTCGATGAATCTGCTGTTGCTGTGTGCTGCTGTCTATATTCTATCTAATAATATATTTTGTAACCTGTGCAAAAATCAGAAAAGTAAAAAAAAACTTATATTCATACTAATGGCGCATCACCTCAAGGTGCGCCATTAGTATGCCAAAGGCTACTAATGGCGCATCACTACAGAGTGCGCCATTAGTATGCCAAAGGATACTAATGGCGCATCACCCCACAGTGCGCCATTAGTATGACAAAGCACATGGTTACATATGGCCCCCTGGGAGGCATACTAATGGCGCATGGTGTTCTATACTAATGGCGCACTGCATGGTGCGCCATTAGTATACTAGATAGTAATGGTGCACCAGTGGTGCGCCATTAGTAAAACATACTAGTGGCGTGATAATAATGGTGCACCAGTAGTGCGCCATTAGTAGGTAAAATTGGTGCGCCATTAGTAGGCCTTTTCCTAGTAGTGTGATCTTGATGATGCAATGAGACACTTTGGTCTTGTGGCAAATCTTCGGGGATATATGGCAGGAGGAAAGGAATGGGTTCTTGATAGTGGATGTACAATCACATGACCGGAGATAAAGATATGTTTCGTGACCTTGCTGAAAACGACGGCCCTCGAAAGTATTTCACTTTTGGTGATAACTCAAAGGGTAAGGTGGTTGACCTCGGTAATGTGGCCATCTCACATGATAGCTCCATACAAAATGTCATGCTCGTTGAATCTCTTGGGTACAATTTTCTTTCAGTATCTAGACTTGTTGATTTCGATTTCAATGTCCTATTTACTGAAGTAGATTGCCAAGTGTTTCAAAGAGACAATCATAAAACGGTCTTTACCGGTATACGTAGAGGTGTTCTTTACATTGTTGATTTCACTAAAAAGGCTCAACCCAGAACTTGCTTAATTGCTAAATCATCTAAAGGCTGGTTATGGCATAGACCATTAGGTCATGTTGGCATGCGAAACCTTGACAAGCTTATTAAAGGAAACCATATCCTTGGCATTAACGATGTCATGTTTGATAAGGATAGACTTTGCAGCGCTTGTCAAGCAGGTAAACAGGTTGGAGGGAGGCATCCCGTGAAGAACATCATGACCACAAGGAGGCCACTCGAGCTACTTCATATGGATCTTTTCGGTCCCAACGCCAACAAAAGTCTTGGTGGAAATTCTTTTGGTCTAGTTATAGTTGATGATTTTTCAAGATTTACGTGGGTGCTCTTTCTCGATGATAAATCATAGGTCCAAAAGATCTTCAAAACTTTCGCTAGTAAGACCCAAAATCAATTTGAAGTGAAGATCAAGAAGGTTCGCAGCGACAACGGAACGGAGTTCAAGAATGCAAATGTGGACACCTTTCTTGACGAAGAAGGGATTTCACATGAGTTCTCGGCTACGTACACACCTCAACAAAATGGAGCTGTTCACAGGAAGAACCGGACAGTCATCGAAATGGCGAGAACGATGCTTGATGAATAAAGGACGCCGAAGCACTTTTGGGCGGAAGCGGTTGAGACAGCTTGTCATGTAACAAATCACTTGTATCTTCAGAAGCTACTCGGCAAGACGGCATACGAGCTACTCACTGGTAACAAAACCAAAGTTGGATACTTTCGAGCATTCAGCTCAAAGTGCTACATTCTTGATAAGCATCGTCGTTCTAAATTTGCTCCAAAGTCTCATGAAGGTTTCCTACTTGGTTATGGCTCAAACTCTCTCACACTTACCGTGTATACAATAATTTCACCCGAAAGGTTGAAGAGACGGTTGATGTGAAGTTTGATGAATCTAACGGCTCGCAAGTAGAGCAATTGCCAATTGATGTAGGAGACAAAGACCCTTTGGAAGCAATCCAAGACTTGTCTATTGGCAAAATTCGTCCAACGGAGGTGAAGGAGAGTACCTCGTCAGTCCAAGTGGAAGCTTCCAGCTCACGACAATGTGAACCAAGAGTTGATACGGAAGCATCCACAAGTGGGACACACCAAGATGAAGAAAACGAGGAAGTACACCAAGATGAACAACAACAACCTCCTTCTCCACCACGACAAGATAACGACAACGTCAACAATGAAGAAGGCCAAGAAGAAGAACAAGATGAAGAAGATGTTCCACCTAGATCCAAGCAAAAGCTTTCACAAGTTCGAGCAAGAGTTGCTAAAGACCATCCCGTCGAGCAAATCTACAATGATATCCAAACCGGGAGAATCACTCGCTCTAAAACTCGTTTATCTAACTTTTGTGAACATTATTCATTCATCTCTAGAATTGAACCTATGAAGGTTGAAGAAGCATTGGAAGATCCGGATTGGATAAATGCCATGCATGAAGAGCTACACAACTTTGAGAGAAACCAACTGTGGAGATTGGTTGAGAAGCCCGACAACAACCACAACATCATTGCTACCAAATGGGTGTTTCGCAACAAGCAAGATGAAGATGGACAAGTAGTTCGCCACAAAGCACGTCTCGTCGCCCAAGGCTACACTCAAGTCGAATGTATGGACTATGGTGAGACATATGCCCCCGTTGCTAGACTTGAGTCCATTCGCATCTTACTTGCCTATGCTAATCACCATGATATCACCTTGTACCAAGTGGACATTAAAAGTGCTTTTCTAAATGGTGAAATAGAGGAGGAAGTTTATGTCAAGCAACCTCCCGGTTTTGTTAATCCTAAGAAACCTAATCATGTTTACAAACTTCACAAAGCTCTTTATGGTCTTAAACAAGCTCCTAGAGCATGGTATAAATGCTTGACCAAGTTCCTTATTGAAAAAGGCTTTGAAATTGGAAAAATTGATTCTACTCTTTTTACTAAACAGGTTAATGGAGAACTATTTGTGTGCCAAATCTATGTTGATGATATTATATTTGGTTCGACTAACCGTCACTTTAGTGAAAAGTTTGGAAAGCTAATGTCGGAGAAGTTTGAGATGTCTATGATGAGTGAACTCAAGTTCTTTCTCGGTTTGCAAATCAAGCTAACTAAGGAAGGCACCTTTGTATCTCGAACGAAGTACACCAAGGACTTATTCAAGAAGTTCAATATGCAAGAATGCAAAGGTATGGCAACACCCATGCCTACTAGTGGACATCTTGATTTGACCAAAGATGGTGAACCGGTTGATCAAAAAGTTTACCGCTCCATGATTGGTTCATTGTTATATCTATGTGCTTCACGTCCTGATATTATGCTAAGTGTGTGCACGATATCACGATGCCCCTAAAGAATGTCATCTTAAGGCTGTGAAAAGGATAGTGAGATACTTAATCCACACACCAAATTTTGGCATTTGGTATCCAAAGAGGACCTCTTTCAATCTTGTTGGCTACTCCGACTCGGACTATGCCGGTGACAAGGTTGATAGAAAGTCCACTTCGGGTACTTGTCAATTTCTTGGTAGATCTCTTGTGTCTTGGTCCTCCAAGAAACAAAACCCGGTATCCTTATCTACCGCTGAAGCGGAATACATTGCCACTGGTTCATGTTGAGTTCAATTACTTTGGATGACCCAAACTCTAAAAGATTATGGGATATATGTGAAACATGTTCCATTGCTTTGTGACAATCAAAGTTCAATCAAGATTGCTCACAATCTCGTGCAACACTCTCGAACTAAGCATATTGAAGTTCGTCATCATTTTATTCGAGATCACGTTGCCAAAGGGGACATTAATCTTAAGCATGTTCGTACCGACAAGCAATTGGCGGATATATTCTATAAACCACTTGATGAGAAAGTGTTTTGCAGGTTAAGAGGTGAATTGAACATCATTGATGCTTAAAACTTGGAGTAGAAACTCCATTTGGATACATGCAAGACATGAGCCTATGACTAATCCTTGATATTTCTCTTATGAAGACAATCTTATGTCTTGGATATATTTGCACCTTGCATGTTATCTAACCCTTGTAGGTACTCGGATGAATCTAAATCTGTAAGATTGCAATTCACTCACATCTTGAGCAATCTCTACATCACCAAGTCTCTACACAATGGTGGTTGAAGACAAGGAAGCATGAAACCTTTCAACATATCCTTTGACAAAAAATTTATTGAGCTCCATGATTGTCATTTTGGATACACAAGTGCTCTTCCTTGCAAAAAATAACCCATGTAGGTAGCTTAACTCAAATTCCAAGTGGTGCTACCAACTCTTGATGAGCTGCATCAACCTTGAGCAACCCACATAAGTTCAACTACATGATCACGATCAACACCACCACCCAAGGTATGTTATTCCATCTTAGAGAGGCTTTACACCAAGTCATGAGTCAAAGCAACTCGATAAGATGTGAATACATCGAGATGCATAAACGAAAAATGGTAACACAATTTTGATCTTAAACGATGAGTATGACCTATAATCAAGTGTCCTCACTTCAATCCTAAGTCAATATAATCTAACATAGGTGACTCTGTCACCGACCAACTCTAGATGAAGTCGTATTGTGTCCTTTTCTGTGCTCTTGCATTTGTCCCACGCATATTTGCTTCCCGTTTCACACAAAAAGAAACTTCATCTAGATTTCTTTTCTGTTTCTGTGTGTTCCGCACTCCCTGGATCCAATTCATTGCAAATCTTCAAGTTAATTCCTTGCAAATCCTTGTGAGATCTTACTTGTCTAGTGAGTTGAGGTGACAAGTGTTTTCTCTGTGATGAAGTCGGTCACACTGGTCAAATGGCTTCAGTCCAACCGAAACCTATCGGTGCAACCGAAGCATACAACTCGGTGCCACCAATTTCACTATAGGAAAAATAGCTTGCCACTTGTTCCTGCTTTCTTTTTGCTCCAGCTCCACTCAGTGATTCTTGTCCTCTACTAGCATCACATTCGGCTTGCTGCTTTGCTCTTTGACTCAAGGACCAAACCCATTGTGACAAAAATCCAGAAGAACCCTTCTTGGAAATTGAAGTCAAAGGGTGAGAGAGGGATCACATCAAAGCTTAATCATTTCTATAGGGGGAGAAAATACTCAGGAGAGAGAGACCCCATATGCTTGGTGTTCAAGAGGAGAGAAGTCACATGTCTTTAAGAGGGGAAAGACATGTTCATATTTGATTGTTTTAGCTATGTTTCCTTTCCTTGCTCTGATTCTCTGTTCCCTATCTTGGGGAGCAAGACATCTAAGGGAAGGAATCCTTGAATTCATTGCACATCTTTACCTTTGGGGACATGTCTATATCCAATGGAGTACTTAGTCCTCACTCTCTACATGTCATCCCAGTCTTAGTACTCTTGTGGTTTCCTTTGTTTGCTCTGGCTAGTAGGTGTATCTATGTTATCTAACCTTGTTTACGCAGGTTCATTTCTTCCTAAGCCAACTCAAGACCACAAGGTAAGTATATGCATCACAATCATGTGTATGAGGTTTTCTTGCTGATGTACATACCATTTGTAAGAAGGACTCATGAGCATGAAGGTACATTTCCCATATTCACATCATTTTGCTCTGATGCATATATCCAAGATACATGTATCACATTGCTTAGCCTGTCATGCTTATGCATTCACATGCTCCTACATTCCATTTTTACATGTTTTCGTACATGTAGGGGGAGCCTATGCATGTTACATGTCTTTCCAAAGCTTTACTTGTTATTCTCTACTAGCAAAAGGGCCCATGCGTTGCAACGGGTGGAAAAATACCACAATCCCCTAACCCAATAACCATGACTCCGGACTCTAATAGGTTCAAGTCCTTTATTTCAACAAATGCAATCCCATCTGTATTGCCACTTATCCGCTTTCCACTCTCGTTGATGATGGCCTCAATGTTCAAACAATCACAACGCGTTTGAATGTTGTCAATTCTAAGACGTCTCCCTCGGCATGATAAACATGTTTTTTTTAGATTTTGATCAGGCGTGCATGCACATTTAGTGTTTTTCGTCTCCCAAACCGGTTTTTTGGGTATTCATTTTCAATTCAGATCGGCATCGGTATGAAAAAAGATGGATCATAATAGTCACAAGAAAAGATGGATCATGTGCTATTGATTAAGGTTGCATCCTAAATAGCATTTTAAAAATGGTTAACGGGTAAAATAACATCATATTCATATTCTACATATTCTTCTAACTAAATTTCATATATTACATGTTAAATTTGGAGTTGGAATTTAAAAGATATGGATATGGATGTTTTTTAAAAGCATTTGATATGTACTGCGGATTGATTAACCCAAATACCAGGGGGTTTCCTGCAGAAGTGAAAATTTGACTTAGACCTGGCATGCGGGTTGATTTTCAGAAATATCATGGGGTTTTCTCGAAAAACAAAAAACTGATTTAAAAGTGGACTGTGGGTTGATTAACAAAAACGTGAGTGAGTTTTCTGTAAAATAGTATGATGGACTAAGAATACCTATTTCTTTTATTAGTAGGTATAGATATCTTTACCTAAAGCTTTGATGTGTTGTCATCAATTACCAAAAATGGGGAGATTGAAAGAACAAGTGCTCCCTGGGTGATTTTGGTAATTTATGTCAACATATCTCTTGTGGACTAATACTTTTATCCAGTATGTTTCAGATAAGTTCAACAATGGAGTGGCATGGACTAGAGGATGTGGAACCCTTCAAGATTCTAAGGACAAAGGATTGGCTCAAGATCAAAGCACAAGACTCTACATTTTACATTTAGTGATCCAAGATCACATTGAGTCTATAGGAAAAGCCAATACTATCAAGGAGGCATGAGGTGTTTCTTAATGAGTTTCTTGCTCAAAGTGCTTAGTGATATGCTCCAAAGCCCTTAACTACTTTCTCACATCCACATATGACCCAAACCAAAAGTCAAACTCGGCCTTACCAAATCCTTCTATCCGGCGCTACCGAGTTCTCATGTCATAGCCACTGCCACAAACCCTAGTCTTTTCGGTCTCACCAATAGGGATCTCGGTCCTACCGAGATGGGATTGTAATCTCTCTTTGTATGTCCATTACAAAAATCGATCTCACTGAGATTGAGTAATCGGTCCTACCGAGATTACAATGCAAACTCTTTGTTCCTCTTCGTAACATTTCGGTCTAACCAAGATGAGCGAATCGGTCCCATCGAGTTCGCCTGACCAACCCTCTGTGTGTCTATTACCAAAATCGGTCTCACCGAGTTTGTGTAACCAGTTTCACCGAGATTACGTTATGCCTTAACCCTAACCATATTGGTCCCACCGAGATGACATGTCGGTCCCACCGAAAATCCTAATGGTCACATTATTTCCTAAATCGGTCCAACCGAGTTTCACAATTCGGTCCCACCGAGTTTGGTAAGTTGTGTGTAACGGATAGATTTTGTGAAGAGGCTATATATACCCCTCCACCCACTCTTCACTCGTGGAGAGAGCCATCAGAACGTGCCTACACTTCTAGCATACATTTTCTGAGAGAGAACCACCTACTCATGTGTTGAGGTCAAGATCTTCCATTCCTACTGAGGGAGTCCTTGATTAGGGGGTATCCGGATAGCCGGACTATATACTTTGGCCGAACTGTTGGACTATGAAGATAAAAGACTCAAGACTTCGTCCCGTGTCCGAATGGGACTCTCCTTTTCGTGGAAGACGAGCTTGGCGATCCGGTTGTTAGATCTCCTTCTTTGTAACCGACTCTGTGTAACCCTAGCCTCCTCCGGTGTCTATATAAACCGGAGGGTTTATTCCGTAGGACAAAAACAATGAGAATCATAGGCTAGCTTCTAGGGTTTGGCCTCTACGATCTCGTGGTAGATCTACTCTTGTAATACTCATATCATTAAGATCAATCAAGCAGGAAGTAGGGTATTACCTCCATCGAGAGGGCCCGAACCTGGGTAAAACATCGTGTCCCCTGCCTCCTGTTACCATTAGCCTTAGACGCACAGTTCGGGACCCCCTACCCGAGATCCGCCGGTTTTGACACCGACATTGGTGCTTTCATTGAGAGTTCCTCTGTGTCGTCACTGCAAGGCTCGATGGCTCGTCTTGTTGTCAAGGACAACATCACCTCTAGGGGAGCCCTGGCGGTAGGCCAAACTCTCCGACTAGGCGGCTTCCTCATGACCGCCCGATCGGCTGCCGCACCGACGATGACCTCTCGGGTCATCAAAAACAGCCTCCACGTCAATTCAGAACTCGCCGAACAGATGGATCCAAGGGAGTTCTCCTCCCTCAATGAGCTCTTGGATCGTATTGCCACTCTAGGAGTAGCTACAGACTACGATCGGATTGGGTTTAAACCCGACCAAAGGGATATCAAATCCCCACCGGTCACCCATGAGATAGCGGTAGTGGAAGAGCCACACATGGATTATCCCTCTACTTTGAGGACGAACTATGTCCGGATTACCGAGCTGTCTGAGCCGGATACCCGATCGCGGGAGGACATGACCCAGACGCCGAACTTAGAGTCGGGTAACGGGCCAGAAAAATTGGGCAACATCCTGGAGTCCGAGCTGCCAAGCCCGGAAGCTCCTCTGCCCTTGGATGTCAAATCGGGTTAGAATTCGGACTTAACTACGCCCACCCACCTAGACTTATGCTGTCTTTCCCATATCATTCAAGAGCCCCAAGAGATAGTACATCGCTACTGGGCCAGATTCCTCCTTGTGATAAACAGGGTCAAGGACTGTCGTTGGAGGACGCAATCTCACTTTTCTACAAAAATTGCACGAACAAAGGGATCCTCAATGCTATAATTCGCCGTGACATAGTACACTTCGCTGACTTAGCTGCCAGAGTACAGAAGTACTATGC
Organism: Triticum timopheevii; assembly: GCA_963921465.1. NCBI lineage: Eukaryota > Viridiplantae > Streptophyta > Magnoliopsida > Poales > Poaceae > Triticum > Triticum timopheevii. The sequence goes on from OY997262.1 coordinate 365,644,452, forward strand.
GATGGAAAGCGCCTGGAAAACCCAAACAGACTTCTGGGATAATCCGGCTCTCAATAAACCCTTCGTCCGAACTAAAAGGGAAAACTCTCGTAAGTTACCCAATCCAATTCCCAAAAAACCAAAGCCCACTCCAGGGCGTGGAACCGTATTGGAAGAATGGCTCAATGGGCCATGTAAAATCCACAGCACACCGAATACTACGCCAACGCATAGCCTTAGAGCATGTTGGATACTCCGGCAGGTAGCGAAAAGCGGCGAGGATCTTCTTGTAAACCATAAAACTGAGCAACATCCCGCTGAAAACAACAATGCGGTACTGACAGTCTTCGAGACTTTCTCCTCAAATAATAGGCGCAAGCGAGCTCATCGAAGTTTCGCTGACGTCTGCCACGTGGCAAAAATAAATCCATGGAGCGACACTGCTATAACCTTCAGTGCCAGTGACGAACCTCAATTCTAAACAGTCTGGGCACCAGCCGCTTTGGTCCTTAGCCCAATCATGGACGGCTTCCTGCTCACTAAAGTACTCATGGACGGCGGAAGCGGATTAAACCTGATCTATGAAGAAACCCTCAACAAGATGGAAATTGATAAAAGCCGCATTGATCAAAGCAGCACAACCTTCAGGGGAATTATCCCTAGTCGGGAGGCATGGTGTGCGGGAAAAATCACACTGGATGTGGTATTCGGCACGCCGGAGAATTATAGGTCCGAAGAAATCACGTTCCAAGTGGCCCCGTTCGGAAGCGGATACCACGCCCTTTTAGGGCGGGACGCATTCACGAGCTTTCAAGCTATACCACATTACGGGTACATGAAGGTCAAAATGCCCGGACCCAATGGAATCATCTCTCTAGCCAGTGATCCGGACATCGCACTCCGTGCCGAAAATAAAACCGCCGCACTAGCCCTAGAAGCATTATCCGAAGCCCTAGCGGCCGAAGAACTAACAACGCTGTGTGCCATAGTGGACAGAGACGACGTGATATTCGACAAACGACCCAAGTCCACCTCATTCAAGCCCGTGGATGAGATAGTCAAATTCCAAGTCCATCCAACGGACAACACAAAGACAGCTTCCATCGGGACACAGTTAAGCCCCACAATGGACGCCGCACTTCGAGACTTTCTATGCAAGAATTGGGACATTTTTCCTGGCATCCTTCAGACATGCCGGGCATCCCACACAGGCTAGCTGAACACAACCTCAATATACTGAAAGGATACAAGCCAGTCAAATAGATTCTTAGGCACTTCTCCGAGCCTAAACGACAATCCATGGGAGAAGAGCTAGCCAAGCTACTTGAGGTTGGATTCATTAGAGATATAAAGCATCCGGATTGGATCGAAAATCTGGTAATGGTACCAAAGAAGGACAAATCCTGGCACCTATCTGTCGATTTCAAAGACCTGAAAAAGGCTTGCCCCAAGGATCCCTTCCCCCTCCCTCGCATCGACCAAATCATCGATGCCACCGCGGGACACAACTCACTATGTTTCCTCGACGCATACTCCGGATACCATCAAATAAACATGGCGGAGTCCGACCATGCCGCAACGGCCTTCATAACGCCATATGGTCCCTTCTGTTTCAACACTATGCCTTTCGGTCTCAAAAATGCCGGCGCAACCTATCAACATATGATTCAAACATGCCTGGAGAAGCAAATCGGCAAAACAGTGGAGGCATACATGGACGACGTGGTCATAAAAACAAGACACGTCGAAACCTTAATAGATGACTCGAGACTTACGTTCGACAACCGCCGAACATATGATATCAAGCTCAACCCAGAAAAATGTGTTTTCGGCGTACCCTCCAGGAAGTTGCTCGGCTTCATCGTCTCCAATAGAGGAATCGAAGCAAATCCGGCGAAAATCCGAGCCCTGTCGCAGTTGGCTATCCCAACAGACCTCAAGCATATCCAGAAACTAACTGGATGTGTGGCTGCCATAAGTCGCTTTATCTCCCGATTAGGAGAAAAGGCACTACCTCTTTACCGCCTTCTTCGACGCACCGAACACTTCGAGTGGACGGATGCGGCCACGGCCGGACTAGATGAAATAAAGACCCTATTGGCCAGCAATCTAGTCCTAACCGCGCCAAATACTGGCAAACTTATGCTATTATACATAGCCGCAACACATCAGGTTGTAAGCGCAGTGCTCGTCGTCGAACAAGAAGCAGACTGTCACGACGGGTTTTCCGGGTATAAATTTCCAGAAAAAAGACCATCGTTCTCATCAGCCCCAGGATTACTGTTAGCTGATGAGGCTCCAACTTGAAACAGAAATTCCAAGCGTAATACAAAATATGTAGTACAAGACCATTATGGCCTGTGAGCACAACAAATGGTTTCTAGTGGTTGAGGGCGGAAGCGGTTTGTGGATCATCAGTGTCTTTGGGACTCCATTTCCCAACAGGAACAGCTGACCAGGTTAACTCCTATCTTCACGAGGCTACTATCACCGTTGCTTAGGTTTCAGGGTGTCATCGCGTCGCTCCTCTCCGTGCAAGAAATCAGGCCAAGACAATAGCCAGGGACAAGCCAGTGAGTACTTTGAATGTACTCGCAAACATTATGAACACAGGTATAACATAACAATGGTGTGCTGAAAATAGTTTATGCTCATGATGTCAGTTGCAAAAGATAAATAAAACCCTGATGCGTGCAAGCATGTTATTTATGAATATGCAATAACATAGTAGTATTAAAATTTATGAAATAAATAAAAAACAATGCCACAGTCGGGCGTCTTAGCGACACCACATAAAGGGCTTTAAAAGAAATGCCACAGTCGGGCGTCTGAGCGACACCACATAAAGGGCTTTAAAAGAAATGCCACAGTCGGGCGTCTTAGCGACACCGCATAAAGGGCTTTAAAAGAAATGCCACAGTCGGGCGTCTGAGCGACACCACATAAAGGGATTTAAAAGAAATGCACAGTCGGGCGTCTGAGCGACACCACATAAAGGGCTTTAAAAGAAATGCCACAGTCGGGCGTCTGAGCGACACCACATAAAGGGCTTTAAAAGAAATGCCACAGTCGGGCGTCTGAGCGACACCACATAAAGGGCTTTAAAAGAAATGCCACAGTCAGACGTCTGAGCGACACCACATAAAGGGCTATAAAAGAAATGCCACAGTCGGGCGTTTTAGCGACACCAGATAAAGGGCCTTAAAATAAACAATCATAGTGAATATCCCGGAGGTAGAACCATCCCAGAGATACTCGATAATAACAATAATATCACGGGTTAGTGAACAATAATAATAATCATAATTATCACAAGTCACAAGTAGTAATTCCAGTTCTAGTTTAACAGTTTCACCTCCGAAGACCGACACTAAGACCGACACATGACCCATCCCAGACTGTAGTCATTAACCATGGACACGGCTATTCGAATAGGTTCAATCTCTGCAGAGGGTTTACTCTTTACCCACGAGTAACAGATTCCTTTGGTCCATCGGGACTAATTCCGTCTACGGTCTTTTAAATGAAAACGCACCTGACTTGCACACACCAGCTTAACTCACCGGTGTCTGGAATCACCCATGACACTCGTTAAGCAAAACTCTAATTGGGGAGGCTACAACCTCGATTAGCATGGGATCACAAAATTTATACCGCGCGCAAAACTGGGGAAGCTACCCCCTCGGCTACAACCGAAACACCGATGCCCCCTGACCGGCTGACTGGCTTTAATCCATGGCCGTGGTACCCTCATCCCGGCCCCTCTGTACTGTGTGTGCTAGAAAGGGGTTGACAAATTACTGAACCGTACTCTACTTGTTATAGAGACGAGTGGTAGTACGAAGCAAGTATGGGGGTTACTGGAACAAGACTCGATCTACAGTCGACTCAGGAGGTTTATAATATCCCTGCATGACATGCATAACAAAAATATTTCAACCAACAGAATCACCGTTCATTATACCTCACTATGCCATACCGGACATAACCGTCCCGACGGATACTGGCGACAAACTCATGCCTACCCAAGGCAGAGGTTTTCCCGGATTGCTTCCGGCATGCATACAAGGCACATGAGGATGATTATCATCACAAGTGTGTTCATTTCCAACAGCATGAAAATCACTAATATGCACTCATGCATATGATCATATCACATGAAATAACAAGTCCTTCGAATTGAGGTGGTGTTATAAATGTGTCAACGAACACACCAAAAATATTATGCCGGGATTCAGAATGCTTGCCTTCAAGTTGTGGGGGTGGTGAGGTGCATCCTAAAACTTTTGAAAGCCTGTCTCCTCTCTCCAAAATCCTATTAAAAATATTTTTGAATCAATATATAGTTTCAAAAACAGTACCAAAAGGTTGTCTGAAAATTTTCGAAATAAATCTTAAAATAAACTAGACAAAGTTTTAAAGATTACAGAAAAAGAACAAATCAAAAATCCTTCTCTGTATAAAAGTTATAAGAGTTTTGGTCCAAGGACCCATCTATAATGAAACAGAAAACTCCCAGGGGCTTAAACAGAAAAGCGCAGAAAACGGTTCAGAGTAGAAAGCGTATTTGCCAAAGTACGCTTTTAGAAAACGATTCAAAAAAATAGCAGAGAGGCTGACGGGCGGGCCCCACCCGTCAGGTTTGAATTTTCAAACGAGCGAGACGGGGCTCGTCGGCGCCCGAGAGCCACGGTGGTCGCCGGCGGCGATCCACGGCGAGGCAGGAGGATCGGAGGGTACCTCCGTGTTCAGGGCGTCATTCTACGTCGGTTGGTACGCGTCGACGGCGGCTCCTGCTCCGGCGGACGGCGGTTCGAGTGGTCGTGGGTCTCGTCGGAGAGTGCTGCGGAGATGCAATTGAGGAGGGGGGTTATACTTGCGGTAGCATGATAGGGTAGCTGACGTGATTAGGGCGCCGGAGATGGCCTCACTGGAGTGAATCGTGGTGGAGGCCGAGGCGGAACGGGGCGATCGGAGCTGGGGGAGAAGACCTCCTCGAGGTCCCCCTGGTGGCCTGGCAGGGTGCTAGTGAGGTGCAGAGGGAGTGTGTGCTTGAGGGTGAGCTCGGGAGCCCTTCATATAGGTGGTCCGAGGCGGTGGCCAAGAACGGGGTTCTCCGGCGAAGTTTACGGTGGCGCAGGGCATTGGTCGGGGTGGTTTAGGGGTTGAGCGCCGTCGTGGGGGTCCACTGACTCCATTTAGGTGCTAAGCGATCTCGGGTTAGGCACTTTGGGGGGAGCTCGACGGAATAGGGCGGCGCGGGCCCGTCGGCTGCAGGGAGCACGTTCTATGCTTGCCGGGCCACGTCGACGGTGCTGCATGCGTGCGCTGGCAAGGAAGTGGCCATGTGGAGCTGTCAGAAGGTTTTGGCGGCGCCGAACGGCGTTATGCCGCAGTTTTGCCCCCTGTCGGCCGTTACGGTGGTTCTGCCGCCGCAAAGCACGCCAGTGCAGGCGGGCCAGGGCGCCACCGACGCCAGGAAGGCGCCGAGCGCACGTGTGAAGCTCCGGACAAGAGGGAGGGGCTGCGAGCATCGAGCCAAATGCAGAGTGGGCATGTGACTGAAGTTCTGTCGGGGAAACGACACTGAAACTTTGAATTTACTGAATATGAACAGAAACAGTGCATGCCAAGTGTTCGACAGAATGATTTTGGTATGTGGGAGTTTCCCCTTGAGCTGATTTTTAGTGGAGTGGCTTCTCAATGCAACAGGGGGTTGCCTGAATTTTGGTGGAATTTTTGGAGAAGAGGATATATGAATTTCACCAAATTTAAGAAATCTGGTCCAAACTTGCAGAGACTGTAATTTGAAATATTTTAAAAGGAGAGGAGTGGATCAGGATGGTTCTAGGTTGTGGGTACCAAGGACTATCCAGGAGAGTTGGTTTGAGGTCAAAACTCAAATGCATCTTGGTACTTGCCTTGTAAATCCCTCAGGTTCAAAACAATAGACAGAAGAGATTTTGGGCAGGAAATAAATGAAATAAAATCCAAAAATGAGTTGGATTTGTTGGGATAGAATATATGGATTGCCCCAAAGGGGAAGGAGGGTTTTTGGGAGGTTTTACCACATGAGGCATGGTAAAATCATGGGTGGTTTCAATATAAGATAAGTCCCAAAACTCCTAGGGTTTTTCTCTTAAAGAAAATAAATCCCAAAAATTTAATTTGAGAAGGGGACAAACAGAAGAAAGGTTTCTAATAACCAAACACCAGTGTTGATGAAGATACCAAAATACAATCCTTGCCAAGGGGAAAAAGTTTTGAGAGGGAAGAAAGTCCAATAAATTTTGGGAAGTATTTCACTTGAGGTAAAAAATCCATGATAATAAGAAAGGAAATGTTTCAAAAATCAAAAGTGAGTCCAGAAAATAAAAGTTTTAATTTCCTTGTAAAATTTTAATATAATAAAACTTGGTTAAATTTTTGGGGTGTTACACAAACGGATACAAGTTCCCGCTGCAAAAGCCGGTATATTATGTGTCCACTGTCCTCACTCCATGCAAATCCCGATACCCACACTATCAAAAGATAGCACACGCGGTGTTCATGGCATCCTGGAAGCTACGACACTACTTTCAAGAGTGTTCGATCACGGTGTCCTCAGAAGTACCACTCAACGTTATAATAAACAACCATGACGCCACGGGACGAATTGCTAAATGGGATATCGAGCTCCTTCCGTTCGACATAGCATATAAACCACGGCAGGCCATTAAGTCGCAAGTACTGGCTGACTTTGTCGCGGAATGGACAGAAGCTGAACTCCCTAAAGAGTACGACACGTACTCTAGTTGGATCATGCACTTCGACGGCTCTAAAATGCAGGCCGGATTGGGAGCGGGTGTAGTCCTGACATCCCCCACCGGAGACACGGTCCAATACATACTCCAAATATTATACACATACTCAAACAACGCAGCTGAATACGAGGCTCTATTGCATGGTCTTCGGATGGCAGTCTCTATGGGCATTCAACGCCTAGAAGTGTGCGGGGACTCGAACCTCGCCATATCTCAAATAAATGGAGATTTTGATGCCAAGGATCCGAAAATGGCGGCCTACCATAATGCCGTCCTCAAAATGTCAGCTCGGTTTGAGGGGCTCGAATTCCACCATGTGGCCTGAGAAAACAATCAAGCGACAGATATCCTCGCCCGCATCAGCGCTAAACGCGACCCCCTCCCACCTAATATATTCTTGGAAAGGCTGTTCAAGCCATCCGTGGTATGGGAAGGGGAGTCCGGCAACCCAGTCCGGCTCCGAATACAACCCCAGATTCCGAACCATCTGACGTAATCGAGGGCTCCGCCATCGAAATAACACCTTCAGCCCATGAAATCATGGTTGTCATCGCCCCGTGGACGGACCCCTTCTTGGCCTACCTGAATAGGCAAGAGCTCCCCAAGGACCAAAATGAAGCACGTTGTATTGTGCGGCGTTCCAAGGCCTACAAAGTCCATGAGAGAGAACTCTATAAGAAAGTGCCACCGGAGTGCTCCAAAGATGCATCTCCGAAGAGGAAGGGTTGCAGCTCTTGGCTGAAATCCATGCCGGACTCGGCGGGCACCATGCTGCGGCTCGGGCACTTGTCAGCAATGCCTTCCATACAGGTTTTTATTGGCCGACAGCCTGGGCAGATGCACAGGACCTTGTCCAACATTGCGTCAGTTGCCAGCTCTTTGCCAATCAGAGCCATATGCCCCCTACCGCTCTCCAAACAATCCCCATAACTTGGCCCTTCATGGTCTGGGGGCTGGATATGGTCGCACCTCTTAAAGGGGGAAGCCATAAGAAAAAATACTTATTGGTCATGGTGGACAAGTTCACCAAATGGATAGAAGCCAAACCAGTTAAAACGACTGAATCCGGACCAGTGATAGACTTCATATCAGGGGTTGTCAACCGTTACGGCGTCCCCCACAGCATCATCACTGACAATGGCTCAAACTTCACAGCCGATGAAGTGAAAACTTGGTGCGGCAACATGGGCATTAAGCTCGATTACGCCTCCGTCTATCATCCCAAACAAACGGCCAGGTCGAACGTGCAAATGGTATCATCATGAGCGGCATCAAACCCAGACTAGTGCGATCCTTGACAGAATTAGACACGCACTGGGTCGAGGAGCTCGACTCCATACTCTGGGGGCTGCGGACCACGCCGAATCGTGCCACCGGATATACACCATTTTTTATGGTGTACGGCGCAGAAGCAGTACTACCCTGCGACATAATCCATGACTCACCTTGCGTGTGCATGTACAAAGAGAAGGAAGCCGAGCTAGACCGGCAGGACAACTTAGATGCCCTGGAGGAGGAGCGCGACATCGCAAAAGCCTGTTCCGCATTCTATCAGCAGTAGGCTCGAAGGTATCAAAGCAGAGAAGTGCGGGCCAAAACTTATAACGTTGGTGAACTCGTTCTACGCCTACCGGAGAAGAAGAAGGACAAGCTCAAACCTAAGTGGGAGGGTCCCTTCATCGTTGATAAAGTTCTCACTGGAGGAGCGCACCGCCTACGCAATGCATCTGATAACAGACTCGAGCCGAACCCATGGAACGCGGCCAGACTCTGGAGATTCTACGCCTAGTGCCGAACTCAGTGTTCGTCTCCTTACCCCTGCTCTTTTAATTATGTTCCCCCTTTTTTCTTTCTCGCCTTTTTTACCTTCTTCACACAAAGTATTAAATAAAGTGCGGATGCTCGGATAACTCCGGCCGCACTATGTGTTCTCACCATACCTGGGGGCTTCCTATACGGAAGCTAAATATAATTATTTTATGGCTTCCTGCCTACCACATATGTGTCCTTTTTCTGTATGTGCCTTTTCTTCACCATTATATGCATCGATATGACTTAAGATGTGGCCATGCTGGGTTGCCTGGCTCTTGTGTTTATGCCCTACGTTCCCGTTAATTCGGCTAGGGCATAAGGGGAGCACCTCTACGATTGTTACTGTCGGTTCAGCCGGATGTGTACCTCAGACTGGGTGAAGCCGAAAGCTAGCGTCCTTAAGGGAATATTCGGTTGGTGAACAAAAGATGTTTCTTTCGTTTATTACAACATGAATCACCAGATGTTTTGTATCCTGCGTTTCTATTCGCGGTTCATACATGCACATCGATGCATGCGTACCCAGGGAAAGGAACCCCTAACAGAACTATTCTCCCTGGAAGATGTTTCTTACTACCCATGTAATATAACATAACTAGTTGGGTACTTGTCTGTTCAAGAACTTATGACCCCTACGCCTGGTTTCCACGCATACCTCGGCTTTGCATAACTGAGCGGGTATTCGGATACACCCCGGACTATCGGATCCGGGGCTGAAGCAAAAAGGTCAGCCATAACAAAAGATTTTTAATCCGGCTAGGGACTACATATGTCCATTGAATTACATAGTCACTTGGACTGGCTATATTCTTCCTCTATACCATCCAACAGGCTATCTAGCTTGCAATCCTGTTGGGAATACTTTGCGGCTAACGCTACTTGGTCATACACCAGACTCACGAGAATCTCTTGCCCATCTGGCCCCGCCAGTCCGACTTCAGCCATATCGTTTGGGTCAATCTTGGTGTATCGCGTCTTCACCATGGCCCAGGCTTCCCTGGCACCTTGTCGGCAGGCTGATACCTTGCATAACAGGAAGCGTCGCCGTGCTCCTTGGAGCATATCCACGAGCGCCCCTATGTCTCCTGGCAGGGAAGCGGATGGCCACAAGGCCTGGGCAATACCCTGCATCACCTGCCGAGCTCGTCCGTGTAGTTGAGAGAGATCTTGCAGCAAATTGCCTGTGGACCTGGGCATCTCATCTTTAGGACGGCCCGTCAGCATACCTACAGATATTAAGTCTTTTAATATGCTTCCTCGCCGAACTGTACTGCAGTTCGTTTAGGCAGTTACCATAAATGTCGCGACGAAGCCCCCTGTTATCCTTCACAGAGTCCGCAAGGTGAGCTCAAACATCTGCTAATTCGATGCCCAGCCGGAGGTTGGCATCTTGGAGATTGTTTTTCTCCTGCCTAACCTGCGTAAGCACACGCTCTCCAGCCTTTAGCTATCTTTGGAGATGTGACTCACTATCTTTTACGATCTCCGGATTCTCCCCGGGATTGTCTGCAGAATTTTCTATTAGACTTATAAAGCAAGCCAACTACTAACTAGTATATTTCCTTAAAATTTCTCTATTGAGACAAATGTTACCAGATGATGCCTTCTGGGATTCCTCTAGTTTGGCAACCACGGCCCTCAACTGGGTCTTGCACTCCTCTAGCTCTTGAGACACATGGGTATTCTTCTCTACAAGAGCCTGTGCATACAATGATCCTTAAATCAGCTGTTCCAACTGTTTCAAGTCTCGGGGGCTACTGCTATACATGCTTCTCAATTTTTTTACCCGTATATCTTTCGCATACTGGTCCGTCGCTCGGGGGAGCCCGTCTTGGGCAGCTCGGATGTATGGGTCTCCCGAATTGAAGGCATTGAATGCCTCTTCGGAAAAGATACCATTGCGAAGTATGGCCCGTCGGCGCCGGTGATTCATGGCGCTCTCTACTTTTCAAACACGATAATTAATAACCCACAAGTATAGGGGATCGCAACAGTTTTTGAGGGTAGAGTATTCAACCCAAATTTGTTGATTCGACACAAGGGGAGCCAAAGAATATTCTCAAGTATTAGCAGCTGAGTTGTCAATTCAACCACACCTGGAAACTTAGTATCTGCAGCAAAGTGTTTAGTAGCAATGTAATATGATAGTGATGGTAACGGTAACAAAAGTAAAGACAACAAATGTAATGTTTTTGGTATTTTTGTAGTGATTGTAACAGTAGGAAGGGAAAAGTAAATAAGCGAGAACTAGTATATGAAAAACTCGTAGGCATTGGATTAGCGATGGATAATTATGCCGGATGTGGTTCATCATGTAACAGTCATAACATAGGGTGACACAGAACTAGATCCAGTTCATCAATGTAATGTAGGCATGTATTCCGAATATAGTCATACGTGCTTATGGAAAAGAACTTGCATGACATCTTTTGTCCTACCCTCCCGTGGCAGCGGGGTCCTATTGGAAACTAAGGGGTATTAAGGCCTCCTTTTAATAGAGAACCGGAACAAAGCATTAGCACATAGTGAATACATGAACTCCTCAAACTACGGTCATCACCGGGAGTGGTCCCGATTATTGTCACTTCGGGGTTGCCGGATCATAACACATAGTAGGTGACTATAGACTTGCAAGATAGGATCTAAAACTCACATATATTCATGAAAACATAATAGGTTCAGATTTGAAATCATGGCACTCGGGCCCTAGTGACAAGCATTAAGCATAGCAAAGTCATAGCAACATCAATCTCAGAACATAATGGATACTAGGGATCAAACCCTAACAAAACTACCTCGATTACATGATAAATCTCATCCAACCCATCACCGTCCAGCAAGCCTACGATGCAATTACTCACGCACGGCGGTGAGCATCATGAAATTGGTGACGGAGGATGGCTGATGATGACGACGGCGACGAATCCTCCTCTCCGGAGCCCCGAGCGGACTCCAGATCAGCCCTCCCGAGAGAGATTAGGGCTTGGCGGCGGCTCCGTATCGTAAAACGTGATGAAACTTTCTCTCTGATTTTTTTCTCCCCGAAAGCCAATATATGGAGTTGGAGTTGGCGTCGGAGGGCCATCAAGGGGCCCACGAGGTAGGGGGGCGCACCCAGGGGGGAGGGGCGTGCCCCCCACCATCGTGAACACGGTGTGGGCCCCCTGGCCTTTATCTTTGGCGACGATTTTTTATAATTTATTCTAAGATATTTCGTGGAGTTTCAGGTCATTCTGAGAACTTTTGTTTTCTAAACATAAAACAACACCATGGCAAATCTGCTGAAAACAGTGTCAGTCCTGGTTAGTTCCATTCAAATCATACAAGTTAGAGTCCAAAACAAGGGCAAAAGTGTTTGGAAAAGTAGATACGACAGAGACGTATCAACTCCCCCAAGCTTAAACCCTTGCTTGTCCTCAAGCAATTTAGTTGACAAACTGAAAGAGCAAAAGAAAAACTTTTACAAACTCTGTTTGCTCTTGTTGCTGTAAACATGAAAAGCCAGCATTCAAGTTTCAGCAATTAATATGAACTAACCATACTCACAATAACACGTAGGTCTCACAATTACTCATATCAATAGCATAATCAGCTAGCGAGCCATAATAATAAAACTCGGATAACAACACTTTCTCAAAATAATCATAAGATGATATAACAAAATGGTATCTCGCTAGCCCTTTCTGAGACCGCAAAACATAAATGCAGAGCACCTTTAAAGATCAAGGACTGACTAAACATTGTAATTCATGGTAAAAGAGATCCAGTCAAGTCAAAACCAATATAAACCAATAATAATGAAAGCAAACGACAGTGTGCTCTCCAGCGGGTGCTTTTTAATAAGAAGGGTGATGACTCAACATAAAAGTAAATAGATAGGCCCTTCGCAGACGGAAGCAGGGATTTGTAGAGGTGCCAGAGCTCGGTTTTGAAATACAGATAAATTATATTTTGAGCGACATACTTTCATTGTCAACATAACAACTAAAAGATGATGATATCTTCCATTCTAAACAGATTATAGGCGGTTCCCAAATAGAATGGTAAAGGTTATACTCCCCCTCTTCCACAAGCATCAATCCCTGGCTTTCTTGAAACAACGAGTGCCGCCAACATTCAACGGGTCCCAAGGGGAGTTTTGTTTGCAGTCATTTTGATTTAGTTTGCATAAAGCATGGGACTGGGCATCCCGGATACCAGCCATTTTCTCGTTAATGAGGAGCGGAGTCCACTCCTCTTGAGAATAACCCGCCTAACACGGAAGATAAGGGCAGCTCTAGTTGACATATGAGCTATTCAAGCATGCAAAACAGAATGTTTATTTGAAGGTTTAGAATTTGGCACATACAAATTTACTTGGAACGGCAGGTAAATACCGCATATAGGAAGGTATGGTGGACTCATATGGAATAACTTTGGGGTTTAAGGAGTTTGGATGCACAAGCAGTATTCCCGCTTAGTACAAGTGAAGGCTAGCAAAATACTGGGAAGCGACCAACTGAGAGAGCGACAACAGTCGTAAACATGCATTAAAATTAATTCACGCCGAGTACAAGCATGAGTAGGATATAATCCACCATGAACATAAATATCATGAAGGCTACGTTGATTGGATTCAACTACATGCGTGAACATCTGCCAAGTCGAGTCAATCAATGCATTTAAAGGAGGATACCACCCCATCATACCATATCATAATCATTCTAATAGCATGTTGGCACGCAAGGTAAACCATTATAACTCATAGCTAATCAAGCATGGCACAAGCAACTATAATCTCTAAATGTCATTGCAAATATGTTTACTTAATAATAGCTAAATCAGGAACGATGAATCATCATATTTATAAAAACAAGAGAGGTCGAGTTCGTACCAGCTTTTCTCTTCTCAATAAGTCTATCATATATCATCATTATTGCCTTTCACTTGCATGACCGAACGGTGTGTATAATAATAAGAGTGCACGTGCATTGGACTAAGTGCATTGGACTAAGCTGGAATCTCCAAGCATTCAACTCAAGAGAGAAGAAAAGTAATATGCGCTCTAGATTTAAATAATAAATCGTGCATATAAGAGCCACTAAGAATTTTCAATATGGTCTTCTCGACCCCCAAAGAAAAGAAATAAAAACTATTTACACGGGAAAGCTCCCAACAAGTAAGAAGAAGAACGGGAAATATTTTTGGGTTTTCTTTTTAATTTCCACTACAAGCATGAAAAGTAAACTAACTAATTTTTTTTGATTTTTCTTAAAGTTTAACAAACACACAAGAAGAAAGCGGTAAAAAGAAAAATAAACTAGCATGGATATTACAGTGAAAAAGTATGAGCACCGACATCTAGCAATGAGTGTGTGTGAACATAAATGTAATGTCGGTGGGAATACGTACTCCCCCATGCTTAGGCTTTTGGCCTAAGTTGGTCTATTGTCAGGGATGACCCGGTGGATATACATAGGTGAAGCTGGGTCGTAGTGTGATGCAGCGGCTATCGCTGCCTGAGCTGTAGCGTGGAGTCGAGTAGCCTCCACTCTCCTTTCGTACTCGTCTACCTCCTCTCTGGTAATAATATATCTTCCTCTCGCCTGAAAATCAAAGAAGGTAGGAGCAGGAAGAGCAACACGGACCACATGTCGTTTGTTAAAGATTAGTCGATACTGGTAAGGTGGTCCAGTCCTCTCAATGAACTGGTGGGAAAACATAGAATCAAGATCTAAATAAGAAGAGGGTAACTCCATATCACTCTCACGAATGTCTACATCAAGAAAATTAGCTAAGCGGGTTGCATAAATTCCTCCAAAGAAATCTCCGCTATGCCTATTCTGATGCAACCTACGAGCTACAATGGCACCCAAATGATGAGGTTGGTCTCCTAACACAGCACTTCTAAGAATGCTAAGATCAGGGGCACACATGTGACATGCTTCATCCTTAGCAGTTATACATCTACCAATGAAGAGAGCAAAATAATGTATAGCAGGAAATTGAATGCTCCCTATAGTGGCCTGCGCTATATCTCTAGATTCCCCAACAGTTATTTTAGCAAGAAAGTCTCTATATTCAGAATTAGGGGGATCCCGGATACTACCCCAAGATGGAAGTTTGCATGCAAGGGTGAAATCCTCTAAGTCCATGGTATAAGATTTGTCATAAAGGTCAAAAATGACTGAAGGAGAATTACGCGAAGTTGTAAAATCAAACCTCCCCACAAATGAACTTGTGAGGTAACGATACTGTGGGCATTTATCAGCTTCAAAGTCCTCAAGACTGGCATTACACACATATGCGTAGAATTCTTCTTTAATTCCCACTTGATTCATAAAATTTTCTGAGGGCCATTGACAGGGCCTCACGAGTGCGTCTCTTGGTGGTTCCTCGTGAGCATCACATATTGCAAGCCTGGGACCTTGCTTCCTTGAAGGACCACCATGGAACATCCTCCTAAGCATATTGTTTCCTCTGAAAAATTTCTGAATTTTTTAGTAACTTCCAATAAAAGTGAACCAACTTCAATAAAATTGATAGCAACAACTCCCACATGTGCCTAGGGCCTATATCAAGCATTAGAACTACTTGGAACCATATAAATTCGACATGCAAGCTCAAGAACATGGTCACCTATGCAGCACAAATTTGCAGTGAATAAAGCATTAGAACAAAAACTAATTGGACCGATGGAGGAGTCACATACCAAGGAACAATCTCCCCAAGCAGTTTTGCAAGAGGTGCTTTGAGCAAGGAGATCGAAAATCACAGCAATGGGGGCTGGAACTCGTGCTTGAGTTGGTTTTTCGTGTTTGTGTGAGACAGAGGAAGAAGATGGGTGCAGGAATAAGTGGAGGAGGGCCACCCTGGGCCCACGAGGCAGGGGGCGCGCCCAGGGGGGTAGGGCGCGCCCTCCACCCTCGTGGCCAGGTGGCAGCTCCCCCGTGGTGATTTTTGCACTGTAAATTCTCAAATATTCCCGAAAAAATCATATTAAATTGGCATGGCATTCTGAGGACTTTTATTTTCGGGATATTATTATATTGCATGGATAAGTCAGGAAACAGACAGAAAAATACTATAATACTTTATTTTTACTAAATAACAGAAAATATAAAGAGGGTACAGAAGGTTGTGCTTCTAGTTTCATCCATCTCGTGATCATCAAAATGAACCCACTAACAAGGTTGATCAAGTCTTGTTAACAAACTCATTCCGAATAATCCCGGGACCAGAGAAATTTCGAATGACACTAAGTTACCTCAACGGCGATATGAAAATCCCCAACAATAAGAATATCATACTTTCTCTTGACAGTAGGGAGAGGAAATTCAAAACTTCCAAATATAATCGATGGAACTTTTCCAATAGAGTTGATACTATAAACTTGAGGTTGTTTCCTCGGAAAATGTACCATGTGCTCATTGCCATTAACATGAAAAGTGACATTGCCTTTGGTGCAATCAATAACAGCCCCTGCAGTATTAAGGAAAGGTCTTCCAAGAATAATAGACATACTATCATCCTCGGGAATATCAAGAATAACAAAGTCCGTTAAAATAGTAACGTTTGCAACCACAACAGGCACATCCTCACAAATACTAACAGGTATAGCAGTTGATTTATCAGCCATTTGCAAAGATATTTCAGTAGGTGTCAACTTATTCAAGTCAAGTCTACGATATAAAGAGAGAGGCATAACACTAACACCGGCTCCAAGATCACATAAAGCAGTTTTAACATAATTTCTTTTAATGGATCATGGTATAGTAGGCACTCTGGGATCTACAAGTTTCTTTGGTACTCCACCCTTAAAAGTATAATTTGCAAGCATGGTGGAAATTTCAGCTTCAGGTATCTTTCTTTTATTAGTAATAACTAGCGAATCCACCCGCGCATTTGCGCGGCTAGAACTTTATTTTATATTGCTAATGTAATTAGACAAACATTTGTTGGCATTAGAGTATTTTCTTTTGTATGAGGTGAAAACAACATAGTAGATTATCAAATTTTCATTAGTTATGTCAATAATTTGAAAGAAAATGCATATTTATAGCTATTAATGTATGCATTGAGGGCTACCTCGATGTAGTTATATTACTTAAATACATGTAGATTGTATATTTTTCACTTGATTTCTCTTCTCCAAGCCTCTTTAGCCATGAAGATATGATATTCTCCTGAAGTGGCATTGTTTCATCTGCCATTCCCACTATGAAACAAATATAGTTGTATTCTCAGCTCACTTTCTTTAAATTGTTCGTCCACAATTTTCACCTTCAATTAATGCATCAAATCCGATTGCATGATCTTATTTTGCTTGATTCATCAAATTCAAACCCCAACTCCCTTGTGTCATTGATATATGATTAGGTAGATCAATACTGATGTGGTGTGTCATTGATATATGATTAGGTATATCGATACCGATGTGGTGCTCGCTGGCACCATATCTCTCTTTAAAAAAACATCACTGATTTCTATCATAGTATTCATTCAACTACTATATCATTAATTTTACAAAACAAATAATTTGATGCACAAACTTACTGTTTGATTACATGCAAACCACTTCTAACTATTATGTGTGACCTAGGCATAGTTGTGCACCAATGATATTTATCCGCAGCACTAAGCACGCGTAGGCTTGCTGGGTTTTTTGCCAGATGATTTTGTGTTGCACGTATAGAGTATGATATGTAATGACGGTAGCACAGATGGTATTGAGTATTTACGTCTAGTATGTATCATTTTACTCGGGAACCTTTGAATCGGTCAACCACAGCCGGTATTCATGCGTTATCACCATATTTTTGTTGGACATCCTTCCTTCTAATCCATCAAGTTTTCATCCTATTTCTTGCGCGGTTTCTCTCCTACTATCACGTCCAAATTGTCCAGCCTGTCGCAAAATATAGCTCTGCCCTATTAGAGTCTACATGTTGAAGCTATTTACGAAAGGAACAGTTTCTTATTTATATTCATAAAAATGATTTATAGTACCAGATGGATTGTTCGAAAATGTACATATTCATCATGCTAAATGTCACACAAATCACGTCAATTTTCACGGAAATTTACATGCACACGGAAGATAAATGTGAATATGTGCCTAGCATTGCGACCCGCGCATTTGCGCAGCTAGATTTAATATACACTATTATATTTGCTGTTTTTGTTCAACACTTCCTCTCTTGCAATTCGTTGTCCGATTTGATTCGTTGAGGCATTAGCTTTGGCACTCTATCACATCGTAGAAAAACTGTAGCTAAAGGCAAGCCTTGGTAAATAAATATGAATATACTCATGCGGAAGTGTTTGACAGTTGAAGTGCAATCGTATTGATGTTAGAGCCTGATTTCGAACACCATTAATATCTACAACAATTCTAATTTTTCATCTTTTACTCACCATCTGTTGATGTCTCTATCCCTCCAGCAAACTTTTCATTGGAATTGATCTACCAAGAATTAAATCTAAACATTATAAAAAACACCTCTGGTTGGAAGCGATGTTCTCGTACGAATGCACTTATCGTATTCATTGGATTCCCAATGTTCATGCATCTTTGGATGACCTTTCACCTAGATGTCCCTCGTTTCTATGCATCATATAATAGAAATTTCATACCCCAAACAGCAGCACCACGGTTGGATGATTTCCTTAATGATTGCTCGGCGTCTCTGATCAACAGATCTTTTTCTATGTCATATACTTATCTGGCCCCTCCTAAAATTTGCTTCATGCTCCCCACTATGCCAGCGTGGCACCAATGGAGGTCAAGCCTCGGTGGAGTTCCATAGACCCCTCTAATGCCTGGGTTTGCCAGCTGCAACATGTCGAATTGCCTATGAATTATTTTCGTATTAAGTCAGTGCTTCTCGTGCTCGGCTTATCTATGCAGCGTGGAAGCAGCCCTCTGCACTTGAGTCTAGGCGCTGGGCCATCCCTGACCAGGGTAGCATTGAGCCGGCTTTGGAAGAAGCCTCGCTGATGTGTGTGTGCTTATGTTGTAAAGTCAGACGTCGTGAAAAAAACTTCTCAAATTATATTTTGGCCACGTTCACTGAAAGCTGAGAAACCACAATGGTTTGTACACGCCCCCAAATACTACTCCAGTTGTACTACTTCGGTGTCCATGGTATGGTAAAATAACTTTGCATGTACCTGTCTCGGATGCCCGTCCAAAAAAAAAGGTCCGGGTTTTGGGGAGTTATATTCGTGACCAATATATAATCATTGCCTCATGCCATTGATTTCATCGTGCATCTATTAAGCCATACTTTTTATTAATATAATAATATAATTGATAGATATATAATCATAGATCACAGGTTGGTAATTTTGTTTGTATTCATAATGTTTGGCGTTGACATGTATATTTTTATAAAATAAAATGCCGATTCATAATTTTATTAGAACTATAGTTTGTTCTTATTACTCGTTTTCATTTTTTTTCTGTACTGACTTTTTTTATTGAACCAAAATTGGAGTATTAATATTGTTATTTTTAAGTTTTATATTAAATTTTATGGTCAAACTGGTTGTTAGATTATTTTTATACACTCATTGTGTTCATGGACACGGATAGTAAGTCCTTGGCCAAAAAACACAGGTGTCCGAGCACATCGCGATTTGCATTATTATGTGATAGCATACGAATAGGTTGTCCTAGTACATCATGATTTGTATTAGTACATGATGGCATATAGTGGCGTAGGACATGTGACATGGACTACAGACTTGTACGTACGTAATTTTTCTATCTTCGAATTTCAACTGTTGTAATCAATGGATCAGTGACACATTAATAAGAAAGACAGTCTGAGTCTGTGGCCAAGGATAATCAAAACTTAATTTGTATGGCCTAACTAATAGCACATCCAAGGAGCTGTGATGCAAAAAGTAATTTGCTGATAAGACATGTGTGTCTGATGTAATCAGCGCCCAGACGTTTTCTTCAACGTATGCATCCTGGCCGTGCTTTTTCTTTGTCTTTTTTCTTTTTAAAGATTGGCCGTGCTTTTTCTAACGTGTGGAACCTGGACATGGACTGCCCTTTTGTTTAACGTGTTTAGCTTGGTCGTTCTATGCAGCCGCACTTGTAATTCCTTTTCTCTTCTTGTGCTAATTATTATAACTCTTGTAGGACACCAATTCCAAATATACACGTTC
This sequence comes from Triticum timopheevii, assembly GCA_963921465.1. Classification (NCBI taxonomy): domain Eukaryota; kingdom Viridiplantae; phylum Streptophyta; class Magnoliopsida; order Poales; family Poaceae; genus Triticum; species Triticum timopheevii. Next base: position 365,664,206 of record OY997262.1, read on the forward strand.
CTTCCAAATATATGGTTGCACAGTCCGATGAAACCTATGTATCCATGTATTGAGCGTGTCAATTAAACATATATGCACCTTCATATTGTTGTACGTAACTCTTTAAAATCTTTTAATCTTAGCCCTTGTAATTCAAATCAACGCATTAAATATTTTTAACCTATGTGGATTAACGTGATGGCTTGTTTGCCTCTTGTCTTAATTATATAATAGATAGATATCCTTCATATACTTAGCATAATGATTTGTTTTGAGCACATCAGTTAATCGCATACGCAAAAAGATGGGTCTAATCATTTCAGCAAAGCGCTCAAAATCCTCATCATCCTTTTTCTTGGATGGTTTAGGAGGAAAAGGCATGAATTTCTGAACCCATGGTTCCCTTTCTTTACTGTGTTTCCTAGCAACAAAATCTCTTTTGTCATAACATTGATTCCTTGATTGTGGGTTATCAAGATCAACAGCAGGTTCAACTTCTACATCATTATCATTACTAGGTTGAGCATCAACATGAACATTATCACTAGGTTCATGTTCATCACCTGATTGTGTTTCAGCATCAGACATAGAGATATCATTTGGATTATCAGGTGGTTCATCAATAGGTTCACTAGAAGTTTGCACAGTCATATTATTTTTCTTTTTCTTCCTCTTAGAAGAACTAGGCATATCAATATTATTTCTCTGAGAATCTTGCTCGATTCTCTTAGGGTGGCCTTCAGGATACAAAGGTTCCTGAGTCATTCTACCAGTTCTAGTAGCCACTCTAACAGCATAATCATTTTTCTCACTATTCATTTCATTAAGCACTTCCTTCTGAGCTTTAAGTACTTGTTCTACTTGAGTGCTAACCATAGAAGCATGTTTACTAACAAGTTTAAGTTCACGTCTAATATCAGCCATATAATCACTCAAGCGTTTAATCATAAAGGTATTTTGTTTTAATTGTCTACCAAAATAAGCATTAAAATCATCTTGCTTAAACATAAAGTCATCAAACTCATCCAAGCACTGACTAGCAATTTTAGTAGGAGGGACTTCAGCTTTATCATACCTATAGAGAGAATTTACCTTTACTACCTGTGTCAGGATATCGGGAGGTTCTTCAGTAAATAAGTATACTTCTTCAACAGGCGGTAAATTAAGACCATGTATTTCTTCAATAGGAGGTAAATTCTTAACATCTTCAGCTTTAATACCTTTTTCTTTCATAGATTTCTTTGCCTCTTGCATATCTTCGGGACTGAGAAATAGAACACCTCTCTTCTTCGGAGTTGGTTTATGAATAGGCTCAGTAATTGGCTCAGGAGTTGGCTCAGGAGGTGCCCAATTATTTTCATTTGCCAACATATTATTCAATAAAATTTCAGCGTCATCCGGTGTTCTTTCCCTAAAAAGAGAACCAGCACAACTATCCAGGTAATCTCTGGAAGCATCGGTTAGTCCATTATAAAAGATATCGAATATTTCAGGTTTCTTAAGAGGATGATCAGGCAAAGCATTAAGTAACTTGAGAAGCCTCCCCCAAGCTTGTGGGAGACTCTCTTCTACAATTTGCACAAAATTGTATATTTCCCTCAAAGCAGCTTGTTTCTTATGAGCAGGGAAATATTTAGCAGAGAAGTAATAAATCATATCCTGGGGACTTTGCACACAAGCAGGATCAAGAGAATTAAACCATTTCTTAGCATCACCCTTTAATGAGAACGGAAATATTTTGAGTATATAAAAGTGGTGCGACCTCAGGTTATTAGTAAACAGGGCAGCTATATCATCTAACTTACGAAGATGTGCCACAAAAGTTTCAGATTCATAGCCATAAAAAGGATCAGATTGAACCAAAGTAATTATATCTGGATTGACAAAAATATCATAATAATCATAATCAGGAACACAGATAGGTGAAGTAGCAAAAGCAGGGTCGGGTCTCATCCTACCTCTAAAAGATTCTTTACTCCACTTAATTAGCAACCTCTTACGTTCAAGACTATCCTGGAACGCAACAATAGCTTCAAAAGATTCAGCACTAAAAAGATAACCTCAGGAATAGAAGGCATATGCCCATCATCACTAACATCATCGTGTTCAGGTTCAATAATTTCTCTTTCTCTAGACCTAGCAATTTGCTCATCAAGAAATTCACCGAGTGGCACAGTAGTATCAAGCATAGAAGTAGTTTCATCATAAGTATCATGCATAGCAGAAGTGGCATCGTCAATAACATGAGACATATCAGAATCAATAGCAGTAGTAGGTTTAGGTGTCGCAAACTTACTCATAATAGAAGCAGAATCTAGTGCAAGGCTAGATGGCAGTCCCTTACCTCCCCTCGTTGTTGAGGGCAAAATAGTAGTTCGATCATCTTTCAAGTTCTTCATAGTGTCCAGCAGATATAAATCCCAAGTGACTCAAAGAATAGAGCTATGCTCCCCGGCAACGGCGCCAGAAAAAGGTCTTGATAACCCACAAGTATAGGGGATCACAACAGTTTTCGAGGGTAGAGTATTCAACCCAAATTTGTTGATTTGACACAAGGGGAGCCAAAGAATATTCTCAAGTATTAGCAGCTGAGTTGTCAGTTCAACCACACCTGTAAACTTAGTATCTGCAGCAAAGTGTTTAGTAGCAAAGTAATATGATTGTGATGGTAACTGTAACAAAAGTAAAGACAGCAAAAGTAATGTTTTTGGTATTTTTGTAGTGATTGTAACAGCAGCAACGGAAAAGTAAATAAGCGAGAACCAGTATATGGAAAACTCGTAGGCACCGGATTAGCGATGGATAATTATGCCAGATGTGGTTCATCATGTAACAGTCATAACATAGGGTGACACAGAACTAGCTCCAGTTCATCAATGTAATGTAGGCATGTATTCTGAATATAGTCATACGTGCTTATGGAGAAGAACTTGCATGACATCTTTTGTCCTACCCTCCCGTGGCAGTGGGGTCCTATTGGAAACAAAGGGATATTAAGGCCTCCTTTTAATAGAGAACCAAAACAAAGCATTAGCACATAGTGAATACATGAACTCCTCAAACTATGGTCATCACCGGGAGTCGTCCCGATTATTGTCACTTCGGGGTTGCCGGATCATAACACATAGTAGGTGACTATAGACTTGCAAGATAGGATCTAAAAATCACATATATTAGGACCATGTACGCCTGTGGAAGAAACCCTTGGGTCTGCAACTCTACTAAGCGGCTGTGGGGGACAGAACATTTTTCCCAATCGCCTGGCTTAGAGCTAAGGGAGCGAGAAGAGGAGCTGCGGCGACCGGCCATGATGGAATGGTTTTTCCGGACGCGCCCTGTTGAATGCTTGCTTGAGGGAAGAAGGTGAGATTTGGATCTGAGGATCCCCGTATCTTCAAATAGACAGTTGGTCTGCAAGGTCGGGGTGGCAAATGTAAAAATGATCTGGCTCCTCGTATTCGCCGGACACGTGGAGATGGCCATTATTGAGGCACAGAAGCCGAGGAATGCTACATTGATGGGAAGTCGGACACTGTTCGCTACAACTAGTGCACTGGATTTGGAGAAGAACCCGCCTTGCAATGCCAAAGACAATTTGCGCGTTGGACTCATCGTCATTGAAGCCTGGTTCAGGGGCTACTGAGGGAGTCCTGGATTAGGGGGTATCCGGACAGCCGGGCTATATACTTTGGCCGGACTATTGGACTATGAAGATACAAGACTCAAGACTTTGTCCCGTGTCCGGATGTGACTCTCCTTTGCGTGGAAGACAAGCTTGGCGATCCGGATGTTAGATCTCCTTCTTTGTAACTGACTCTGTGTAACCCTAGCCTCCTCCGGTGTCTATATAAACCGGAGGGTTTTGTCCGTAGGACAACAGCAATCAGAATCATAGGCTAGCTTCTAGGGTTTAGCCTCTACGATCTCGTGGTAGATCTACTCTTGTAATACTCATATCATCAAGATCAATCAAGCAGGAAGTAGGGTATTACCTCCATCGAGAGGGCCCGAACCTGGGTAAAACATTGTGCCCCTACCTTTTGTTACCATTAGCCTTAGATGCACAGTTTGGGACCCCCTACCCGAGATCCTCCGGTATTGACACTGACACCTACCACATAAATCTTGATCTCTGGCCTTCCCCAAGTTTCTTTCCACTCAAATCTTCTTTCCACCAAGTCCAAATCCTGTGAGAGAGAGTTGAGTGTTGGGGAGACTATCATTTGAAGCACAAGAGCAAGGAGTTCATCATCAACAAACCATTTGTTACTTCTTGGAGAGTGGTGTCTCCGAGATTGGCTAGGTGTCACTTGGGAGCCTCCGTTAAGATTGTGGAGTTGAACCAAGGAGTTTGTAAGGGCAAGGAGATCACCTACTTCGTGAAGATCTACCCTAGCGAGGCAAGTCCTACGTGGGCAATGGCCATGGTGGCATAGACAAGGTTGCTTCTTCGTGGACCCTTCGTGGGTGGAGCCCTCCATGGACTCAACCGTTACCCTTCGTGGGCTGAAGTCTCCATCAACGTGGATGTACGATAGCACCACCTATCGGAACCACGGCTCAAAAATCTTCGTGTCTCCAAATTGCGTTTGCACACTCCAATCCCATCCCTTTACATTCTTGCAATTTGCATGCTTTACTTTCCGCTGCTCATATACTCTTTGCATGCTTGCTTGATATGTATTGTGAATGTTAAACTTGTGCCAAAACTGCACTTCAACTTAAAGAAATTAAAAACTACAAATTTTCTTGCTTAGAGTCTATTCACCCCCCTCTAGACACCTCTTCTCGATCCTTTCACTTCCACTCTTGTGCATCCTGTCAAAAGTCTTAATTCTTCAGCCTCGCAAAACGTCAGCATTTGCTCTCTCTGCTTGGCCGTTGCTTCGTGGGGTTGCCATGGAAGCAAAATAGACCTTGCTGCCGAGATCCTCAATGTACTGTATGAAGGCGTGGCTTGTGAACTGTGTGTCATTGTCGGTGATGAACCTGTTGGGTACAACAAAACGGCAAACTAGCCCCTTGAAGAACTTGATGGCTGACTGCGCTTTCACTTTCCCCGCCGCTTGTGGGGACCCCGACTCATAAGTCGTGATCACCGAATGCACGTGTACAGTGATCCCAGAGATCAATGCTCACTAAACACACAGAAGCTGAATAACAAGAGTCTTACATCCATACATACCGTATTACACAAGTAGGACCATTATGGTCGAGTCTTGAGTATAACATCGCAGCGGAAATCTTCGTCGATAACTTGGACCCATGCCATCTGCCTTAACCCTACAGGCATTCTGACTGGGAAAGCATCCTAGCTCGCACGATCGTCACCAAGGAACTCTTCAATATATCTTGTCCTTTCAAGCCTGGCCAATAAAATAACCAGTGGCAAGCCAATGAGTACTTTGAATGTACTCGCAAGCAACCCATGTTTTGGTTCAAGATACAACAATGCATGATATAGGTAAATTTTTGCAGAAAGCTAGTTTTGAGTGCAATGACATGTTCAACAACTTGTAAGACATGCATCAAGAGAATTCAAGTAACCATGAGGACAGGTTACAGGTATCAACATAAATAGAGTGGGAACCAACCCATCTCAATCATGTCAAGTCCTTTGACTTGACCCAAGTAGTTATCCGAACACACACACTGGTTTGTAAACTCTGGACATAGTTTAAGCAGCACCGCCCAACTGTCCTTGACCGTGGACACGGCTATTCGAATAGTTTTACACTCTGCAGAGGTTGCACACTGTACCCACAAGATCCGGGGAAATTCCGTGTCATCCACGACCCGTGATACCTCAAGTACCCGGGGTAAGCACCCGATCACTACCTTTCCCTAGACAACACTAACATGGAGTCCACTCGATTGGTAGTAACCCCCGTGCCCAACATTATCACATAACATTTTCGTGGAGCCACGCTCCATAATCATCTCACATCACAAGCACGGGGTACAAACGGTGCGTCCGGTGCCCCATAAAAATGTTCTTGGCCGCCCTACCTGGCACGACCCCGTCCCGAGAGAGCGCACCAACAACTCTCCCGTCACTAGTAATGCAGGCTCGAAGCTAGTATCGGTCTAGGTAATCAATAATGCCCTTTCCCATATAAGGGTAGATTGGTTGCACATGTAAGGTTGGGACAGTCATCAAATCTTAAATCTAATCCGTTTTCGAAAACAACACACTCACTTGCCTCGGTACACCACTTCGTCATCAAGTGGTTACCCATCTCATCATCTCCCTCGGGCATAAGTGGCACCTAACGGGGTTTTCGAAAAGTCTTTTGAAAATGCTTTGCCTCCTTCACCATGCATAAACTCGTCCCTTTTTGCGTAGTACTATTTTAGCATCCTATCTACTCCCACCGTCATAACCCTCATAAGAAGGTAGGGTCATTCACAATGCAAGTATCAACAAGGAAGTCCGGTGGCAAACCATCGAAGTGGATACCACCTCATCATCATTCCGTTGCAACAACAATATGGTGCTATATGACATGCATAAAAAGGGTTTCATAGACATGGTCAAAGGGTTGCTTGCCTGTTTTAACAGAGTCTTCGAGGTCTTCAAATATCTCTGGTCCAACTCCGAGCATTTCGTCTATTTCGTCAACTATCATCGAAAGCAACCATAATAAGCAACACAACAAGGAAGGAAATAAAAGTGCTCTAAAAATGTGAGTTGTACTTTTCTAGGATACCTCTGGTCATATGAGGGATGACCAAAGTGGTTTCATTAGGATTTCATCAATGGACATCTCTGAACATTTCAATATGATGGAATCAAGGGGTTTATGGATTTGCAAGAAGTGTACAGAAATATATTTTTTAAAAATGAGCAAAGGCACCCATTTAGCAAATCATGATTTTAGAAGCATCTGGGAGATGGTTTCATTGGATTTGGAGTTCAAATGAATTTCCTATGAATTTGCAAAGTTGACAAATATGAAGAAATGGCTCATTATTTTATGTGGTACAGAAAGTATTAACAAAAATGTTCATAAACTAAGTTATGAACTTAGAAGCGTCTAGGAGTTTGAATCATGGCATTTGGACCAATTTTGAGCTCTCTATGATTTTCTAAAGTTCATCACAGAAATAGGAAAAATAGGATTTGATAAATATTTGTGAAGAAAAGGTCTCTAGAAAAATGTGCAAATAGCACCATGTGATATATCATGAATTTATGAACTACTACAAATTTGAATCATCAAATTTGGAGTTAATTTGGATTGTTTATGAATTTTACAAGTTTACAGAAAAAGAAAAAGAAAAGGGAAAGGGGGTGTACCCTTATCCAGCGCACCAGGCAAAAGATAGCAGTGGGCCGGCCCAGCGGCTCAGCTGCGCGGTGTCAGGGGTGACGTCCAAGGCGTATTCCTGGGAAGATGCCTTCCCCGAGCGAAGGCGGCAGCGGGCAGAGCCCCTTTCCACTTAAACGGGCGGGGCCCACCCACCGGGTCGCTGACGAGCGGGGCCTGGTGCTCAGCCCGTCTCCTACCTCCCGCTCGAACAGAGCAGAGGCAGGGGAGGCAAGGCCGAGCGGGCGTCGGCGTCCTCCTCGGTGGTACCGACCACCTCCGGCGACGCCAGGCATACCGGCGCGCTCAAGAGGCCACGCCGCATCCAACCGTGGGTGGAACGGTCGCCCAGGGCCATCGGGTTGAGTAGGGCGTCGGCCGCGGCGGGCGAGGCCGACGGCGATGGCGGCATTGGTGCTACGGGGCACCGGAGCAGAGGGAGAAGAGTTGAAGGGTTCCGTTGTGGTCAGGGGGTTCGCCTAGTGGAGAAAGGAGGGAAGGAGGAGGAGTGGTGGGTGCAAATTTAGGCGGAGGCCGACGGCAAGGCTCCGCCCATGGTGGCAGATGGAGAGCGCGAGGAGGGAAGTGGGTTGGTCCATGGGGTACACGGGAGAGGGAGAGAGCAAAGGAGCTCCAGAGGGAGGTCAGGGGCGGCCTTATATGGCGAAGCCATGGCTCACCATGGACGTGGCCTATAGGCACCCGCGGGAATGGCCGCAGTGGCCACGGGAGGAGGCCCGGGGCTGTCTAAGGCGTTCGTGGGAGTCGATTAGGGTGCTAGGAAGAGAGAGAGAGCGGGGAGAGGCCCTGGTGCTCGCGCGTGCGAGGCCGGACATTGGCCGAGCCGGGCGGCTCTGGGCACGCACTGCAGGGGGTGAGAGAGAGGAAGAGACGAGGGGGTCTGCACGGTGGCATGTTGAGAACATCGAGGCACCTCGACTGGCGCAAGGGGGAGGCTCGAGGTGGTCGGGGGACGCGGCGTCAATGGTCGGGAGCATGCTGACGTGCTCCAGAGCGCGGAAATGGCCGGCACCCGCGGCTTTTCCTCGCGTCCTGACGCGCCCACTTGTGTCTGCCAGCTACAGGGGGAGTAAACAATGTGACAATGGCATTGGATGCCCTGGGGATCCACTGGAGTGAGGAGGGAGGTTGAGAGAGAGAGAAATGGTGCTGTCCAGAGAGGGAAAAATAGCTTTTCACCCCCATAATCATGGTTCCTCGGGCAGGGAAAGATGAAGGGGTTAGAGGAGGACCAGATGATGCTGTGGGAGAAATCTTAGCTCATGGAGATTAGTGGAAATGGCCAAAACATGCATTTTAAATTTCTGCCAGAAGGTGTTTGATGGTGCTTTGGGAAAGCAAATGGATTCCAAATGATGTGAATATTAACAGGATCAAGTGTCATATAGAAATGGGGTTGATCACCAAGTTGGAGCTCATTTGGAGGAAGTTGACAATGCAACTTTGGTAAACCCTAGAAATTAGCAGAAATTGCTTTACCAAGATTTAGTCATGCAAATCAATTCTCCTTGATGCACCACTTAGTGTAGTGTAATCATTTGAGGTTCCGAACATGCCCACAAAAGTTGAGATCAAAAGGAGGAAGTTGCCAATGTAGAGTTGTTCAAATTTGGTTCTGGACAGGAAGGTTTTTGGGGCACTTTGATCAAGTTAACTTATTCCCCAACTTGTGCCATTTGGTCTAGATGAATTATTAGACTATTTGAGCATGTTAACAAGGTTTGAGAACATTTGGACATGTTTGGCAATGTAAAGTTGCTCAACTTCAAAATGGACAGAAATGGTTTTGAGGGGATTTCATGGAGTTATACTATTCTCCATGACATGATACTTGTCAAGATCATCAAGCATGTCATATGTGACATGATAGAATTTTCTTGGAATTTTTGGAGAATATTTCCTTTGTAAATATTTCTTAAGCTTGAAATATACAGAAAGGGTTTTTGAGGGATTTGACCAATATTTTGAGCATGACCATGTGTTGAAACTCTTATATATGGACAATATATGTCCACTGAGTTTCTCTACGTTTTTGTCAAATATTTTTGAAACAATAAAATAATTTTTCCCTATTAAAGACCATTTCTGGCTTTAAGAAAAAGCGTTTAAATAAAATAGGAAAATAACATTTAAAATTATATTTTTGTGGTTTTTGGGTATCCTATATCTAATAGGAGTCAAATATATTTTTGGAAAGATTTTTTTTCTGCCCTTAATTAAGTACTTGCAGTGCAAACCTCAATTCAATGGGTTTTGGAAAACTAATTTTTAAAAATACCATTTGGCCAAATTATTTTTGAAAGAAATTATTTTTATGTCCTATACACATGGAATGATCATTGGTTCAAGAGTTTGGAGCAAGGAGATGAAGTATAGGAGTTGGAGGATTTATTTGATTTTAAGAGCACTTGCAAACAGCAGTCAAACATTCAATCAAAGCAAAGACAAAACACTCAAAAGTTTTTGTCAAACCACATTTTAGCATGATTTATTGACTTAAGTGCTGTGCCATGAAAATCAGGGTGTGACAGACCTACCCCCCCTACAAGAATCTCGTCCCCGAGATTCCCAAACTAGGCGCGGAAAGGGATACAGAAACTTGGATCTTGGGTAGTCTTCAAGTCCTCATGTTGCTTCTGCTTCCGTGTAGTGCTCCATTGAGCTTGAAGTACTTGATGATGTGGCTTCGTGTATGACGCTCTTCTTGATCCAGGATGCTAATGGGTAGCTCGCGGCAGGTTAGATCGGGCTAGGGGTCGATGGCTCGGTGGTTAATGCCCTCGTAGAGATCGGGCAAGTTAGGAAGTTGGAAACACTTCCGGGGTTGTGATGCATGGAAAGCATTGTGCACATCGGGTAGCTCAGGTGGCAACTCCAGCTGGTAACTGTCTTCTCTTCGTCTCGTAGTGATCTCAGAGGGGGTTGTTACATCTTGGAGTGATCTCGAAGGGGGCCGATGATTCTTGGTGTGGGTCTCCTTGTCTTGGAAATGCTTGGTTCCTTAGAGAGGAGTGGCTTGTAGATACACATGTTCTTTGACGCGGAAGTATACTTCTTGAAGATGGTGGTTGGTGCAGTTCTTCTTCCTTGACATGGCGGTCTTCAGATGTTCCTTGACCAGCTGAACGGTCCTTCTTCCGTCTTCGGGTAGACAAGTAGGTCACCAAATAATGATGACAACTATCTTGTCTAAGTGCTCCATGAAGACATTTTTCACGGGGTACATAAAGTAGGCTGGGGAATTAGTGGTGGTCTTGTTGAGTGTGGGCCAAGGTGGTTCTAGATCTAGTGTCAAGGCCCTCGGTCATGGTCTGACCATGTTGTGGCTTGGTAGGGCTTAAGGGTTTCAATGATTCTAGTGTGCGAGTGAATGTTTATCATTGAGCACAATTCCTGAGATGCCAATTGTTCTACCTAGTCTTCACCTCATATTACCAAAAGAATCATCTCGTATAGGTCAACTCCAATCATCACTCATGCTATTCATATCCTCATGACTCCGAAGAGGAGGTCTAACAAAATTAGACAAGCCTACTATCCCCAAAAATCATATGTATGGCTATCCCTATGTAAAAATCCAGGGGTAGAGCATACAAGCTGCTAAGCTTGAATTAAACATGACAATCCAAGTGCTCAGCCCCTTCTTCAAAGGTCCAAGGTAGTGCATCTCTATCCTAAGGAAACACATCGTATTCCACTCCAAGATCTTGTTTCCTTCCTATGAATCAACTCCAACAACCCATTAACTACACCAATCACTACATGATCCGGTAGTTCTACAAATCCAATCTCTATGGTGTTCCACAAAATCTTCTAATATCCTATAATTATTAAATCCTTGAAAAGGTCTAGCCTTACAATAGTCGGTCCACCAATTTCCATTATTATGATCTAGTAATACTCCAAGGTCAAGCTCATAAAGATGCCTAAATAAACTCCAACAATTAGTCCAATCTCCTAGCTTATCGTCCACCGGGAAACATGGTATCATGATCGAGATCATCAGTCTAAATCCAATTTACTCCGAACCATGTAGACATACTCAGCATCTATATTCAACTAGAATCAGCTACTTAAATCCAAATCTTGTGTCCAACGAGAATCCCTACATGTTTCCCCCAAGTCACTTACGTAATATCAACTGTCTCCTATCAATATCCCATGGCTAAGTTAAATCCAAAAACTTCCAAGAATTCTAGCTTGCGAACACAATTATCCTACTAAATCCAATTTACCCAGGGGTTATGAAAGCTATGCTAATCTATACTCATGATCCCACCAAGTTCATCTACCAACATGGTAGCCTTATAATCCACCAAAGAGTCTCAGATAATTCCTCATAGTCATTGATATAAACTCACCAAGTCATTTGTCCTCTGATCCTATATCCTTAAATTGGTCTTCCCTATGGCATCGTCAGTTTTGGTGCTATCTTAGGAAGATAATGTGCTCGTTCACTATGTCCACTAGTTCCATAATGAACCGAGTGACAAGCAAGGTTACGGAGGCTTAACAGGTTCTCTTGCAATTCTGTGAGTTAAGCACATGGTTAAGGATTCGAGCTGGGGTATCTTATAAAGTCTCGAAGGGTCAAGGAATGGGTTTCTAATCTTGAGGGGCAACCATAACTCTAAGGGGCTGCACTTGGTTGAGGAGGTTGTAGCAAAAGTCTTCAGTGCTGGTTGGTTGCCAAAGTAGAATCCTTGGTGTATCTTGTCTTGTTAGCCTTCAGTTGAGGAGAGAGATGAGAGGGAGAGGTAGCATATAGGAGGGGAATGCCTAAAGGGGGTTCTATAGTGCTAGTGCAAACAAACAGGTGCAAAGAGGGCCAAACAAAAGAAACAAGGTGAGGAAGGTGATATAGTCGCATACTTGTCGCCTAGGGCAAAAGTGCGACCTATATCAAAACACAAACAAATAAAAACAAGCAACACATGATCATGGTTCTATTCGAACTATCATACGGACTTGACTGCGCATAGGGGGTACACGACTCATCCTACCCTAGGGGTTCTCGGACTCAGTAGTCGTGCCTTGTGCCTCATGCAGTCTTCTGAGTTTTCCTCAGGTGTTGTTACGTCTCTTGTAGTTGTTCGATGAAACAATCTGGGTTGAGCCTGAAGAATCTTCAACAACTTCTCTCCTGATGAGGTGGTGGGGTGAAGGTGGCTCCTCGTGGCTGGCATTGACTTGATCTTCTCTTGTCTTCTTAATCATGACGATCACTTTTGCCTTTTTAAGGTGTTGGCGGTTCCAGGTGGCACTCCTTTATGCAATGACATTAACAAGGCATAATAGAGGCCCAATCTGTCGGACACATTGTTAACAATATTGTCACCGAGAGCGGGGGATGAAGAGAACCATTTTCCTGCTCACTATAGTGAGGAGGACCAAATGGCTAGGTTCTCATCCACCGGTGGTTGCCGATACAACAACGGTAGTGACAGGGTTACCCTATTAGCGATGTATATCATGATCTTGCATAACCTACACCCTGATCGTTGTAGGCTAAGGTTGCATCGTCATGGAGCAGTGTCAAGGGTGTCGCCATCTCCTGGGTCTTCAGGTCCTCATTCCTCGAGGATGTATCTTCTATTGGTATCGTCTTGTTGTGATGTCGCCAATCTTGTGTTCAGGGGATGTGGGTGAATGTCTGGCAAGGTATCTTCCTTCTAGATTATCCACGAGGATTACAAGGAATCCAGTGGTCAGGGGCATAAGGGTTCTAGCGACCAAAGGTTTTGAAGGGGAAGAGATCAATAAGGAAAGTATACCTTAGTTTTCGAAAAACTGAAAAGGGAAGAGAAGTATAGATAGTTTTGAAAACTAGTAGTAGTTTTGGAAATATTTTACCCTAACTAACGACCATGTTAACTAAGGCTTCCTACAGTCAGGATGGCTCTGATACCAGCTCTGTGGGGACCCCAACTCATAAGTCATGATCACCGAATGCACGTGTACAGTGATCCCAGAGATCAATGCTCACTAAACACACAGAAGCTGAATAACAAGAGTCTTACATCCATACATACCGTATTACACAAGTAGGACCATTATGGTCAAGTCTTGAGTATAACATCACAGCGGAAATCTTCGTCGATAACTTGGACCCATGCCATCTGCCTTAACCCTACAGGCATTCTGACTGGGAAAGCATCCTAGCTCGCACGATTGTCACCAAGTAACTCTTCAATATATCTTGTCCTTTCAAGCCTAGCCAATAAAATAACTAGTGGCAAGCCAATAAGTACTTTGAATGTACTCGCAAGCAACCCATGTTTTGGTTCAAGATACAACAATGCATGATATAGGTAAATTTTTGCAGAAAGCTAGTTTTGAGTGCAATGACATGTTCAACAACTTGTAAGACATGCATCAAGAGAATTCAAGTAACCATGAGGATAGGTTATAGGTATCAACATAAATAGAGTGGGCACCAACCCATCTCAATCACGTCAAGTCCTTTGACTTGACCCAAGTAGTTATCCAAACACACACACTGGTTTGTAAACTCTGGACATAGTTTAAGCAGCACCGCCCAACTGTCCTTGACCGTGGACACGGCTATTCGAATAGTTTTACACTCTGCAGAGGTTGCACACTGTACCCACAAGATCCGGGGAACTTCCGTGTCATCCACGACCCGCGGTACCTCAAGTACCCGGGGTAAGCACCCGATCACTACCTTTCCCTAGACGACACTAACATGGAGTCCACTCGATTGGTAGTAACCCCCGTGCCCAACATTATCACATAACATTTTCGTGGAGCCACGCTCCATAATCATCTCACATCACAAGCACAGGGTACCAACGGTGTGTCCGGTGCCCCATAAAAATGTTCTTGGCCGCCCTACCTGGCACGACCCCGTCCCGAGAGAGCGCACCAACAACTCTCCCGTCACTAGTAATGCGGGCTCCAAGCTAGTATCGGTCTAGGTAATCAATAATGCCCTTTCCCATATAAGGGTAGAGTGGTTGCGCATGTAAGGTTGGGACAGTCATCAAATCTTAAATCTAATCCGTTTTCGAAAACAACACACACACTTGCCTCGGTACACCACTTCGTCATCAAGTGGTTACCCATCTCATCATCTCCCTCGGGCATAAGTGGCACCCGACGGGGTTTTCGAAAAGTCTTTTGAAAATGCTTTGCCTCCTTCACCATGCATAAACCCGTCCCTTTTTGCGTAGCACTACTTTAGCATCCTATCTACTCCCACCGTCATAACCCTCATAAGAAGGTAGGGTCATGCACAATGCAAGTATCAACGAGGAAGTACAGTGGCAAACCATCAAAGTGGATACCACCTCATCATGATTCCGTTGCAACAACAATATGGTGCTATATGACATGCATAAAAAGGGTTTCATAGAGATGGTCAAAGGGCTGCTTGCCTATTTTAACAGAGTCTTCGAGGTCTTCAAATATCTCTGGTCCAACTCCGAGCATTTCGTCTACTTCGTCAACTATCGTCGAAAGCAACCATAATAAGCAACACAACAAGGCAGGAAATAAAAGTGCTCTAAAAATGTGAGTTGTACTTTTCTAGGATACCTCTGGTCATATGAGGGATGACCAAAGTGGTTTCATTATGATTTGATCAATGGACATCTCTGAACATTTCAATATGATGGAATCAAGGGGTTTATGGATTTGCAAGAAGTGTACAGAAATATATTTTTTAAAAATGAGCAAAGGCACCCATTTAGCAAATCATGATTTTAGAAGCATCTGGGAGTTGGTTTCACTGGATTTGGAGTTTAAATGAATTTCCTATGAATTTGCAAAGTTGACAAATATGAAGAAATGGCTCATTATTTTATGTGGTACAGAACTATTAAAAAAATGTTCATAAACTAAGTTATGAACTTAGAAGCATCTAGGAATTTGAATCATGGCATTTGGATCAATTTTGAGCTCTCTGTGATTTTCTAAAGTTCATCACAAAAATAGGAAAATAGGATTTGATAAATATTTGTGAAGAAAAGTTCTCTAGAAAAATGTGCGAATAGCACCATGTGATATATCATGAATTTATGAACTACTCCAAATTTGAATCATCAAATTTGGAGTTAATTTGGATTGTTTATGAATTTTACAAGTTTACAGAAAAAGAAAAAGAAAAGGGAAAGGGGGTGTACCCTTATCCAGCGCACCAAGCGAAAGATAGTAGTGGGCCGGCCCAGCGGCTCAGCTGCGCGGTGTCAGGGGCGACGTCAAAGGCGTATTCCTGGGAAGACGCCTTCCACGAGTGAAGGCGGCAGCGGGCAGAGCCCGTTTCCACTTAAACGGGCGGGGCCCACCCACCGGGTCGCTGACGAGCGGGGTCCGGTGCTCAGCCCGTCTCCTACCTCCCGCTCGAACAGAGTAGAGGCAGGGGACGCAAGGCCGAGCGGGTGCCGGCGTCCTCCCCGGCGGTACCGACCACCTCCGGCGACGCCAGGCGTACCGACGCGCTCAGGAGGCCACGCCGCATCTAACCGTGGGTGGCATGGTCGCCCAGGGCTGCCGGGTTGAGTAGGGCATCGGCCACGGCGGGGGAGGCCGACGGCGATGGCGGCATTGGTGCTACGGGGCACCGGAGCAGAGGGAGAAGCGGTGAAGGGTTCCATTGTGGTCAGGGGGTTTGCCTAGTGGAGAAAGGAGGGAAGGAGGAGGAGTGGTGGGTGCGAATTTAGGCGGAGGCCGACGGCAAGGCTCCGGCCATGGTGGCGGATGGAGAGCGCGAGGAGGGAAGTGGGTTAGTCCATGGGGTACACGGGAGAGGGAGAGAGCAAATGAGCTCCAGAGGGAGGTCAGGGGCGGCCTTATATGGCGAAGCCACGGCTCACCGTGGATGTGGCCTACAGGCACCCGCGGGAATGGCCGTAGTGGCCATGGGAGGAGGCCCGGGGATGTCTAAGGCGTTCGTGTGAGTCGAGTAGGAGGCCAGGAAGAGAGAGAGAGAGAGAGAGAGCGGGGAGAGGCCCTGGTGCTCACGCGTGCGAGGCTAGGCATTGGCCGAGCCGGGCGGCTCTGGGCATGCACCGCAGGGGGTGATAGAGAGGAAGAGACGAGGGTCCTGCACGGTGGCGTGTTGAGAACGTCGAGGCACCTCGACTGGCGCAAGGGGGAGGCTCGAGGTGGTCGGGGGATGCGGCATCCACGGTCGGGAGCACGCTGACGTGCTCCAGAGCGCGCAAATGCCCGGCACCCGCGGCTTTTCCTCGCATCCTGACGCGCCCACTTGTGTCTGGCAGCTGCAGGGGGGAGTAAACAATGTGACAATGGCATTGGATGCCCTGGGGATCCACTGGAGTGAGGAGGGAGGTTGAGAGAGAGAGAAATGGTGCTGTCCAGAGAGGGAAAAAGAGCTTTTCACCCCCATAATCATGGTTCCTCGGGCAGGGAAAGATGAAGGGGTTAGAGGAGGACAAGATGATGTTGTGGGAGAAATCTTAGCCCATGGAGATTAGTGGAAATGGCTAAAACATGCATTTTAAATTTCTGCCAGAAGGTGTTTGATGGTGCTTTGGGCAAGCAAATGGATTCCAAATGATGTGAATATTAACAGGATCAAGTGTCATGTGGAAATGGGGTTGATCACCAAGTTGGAGCTCATTTGGAGGAAGTTGACAATGCAACTTTGATAAACCCTAGAAATTAGCAGAAATGGCTTTACCAAGATTTAGTCATGCAAATCAATTCTCCTTGATGCACCACTTGGTGTAGTGTCATCATTTGAGGTTCCGAACATGCCCACAAAAGTTGAGATCAAAAGGAGAAAGTTGCCAATGTAGAGTTGTTCAAATTTGGTTCTGGACAGGAAGGGTTTTGGGGCACTTTGATCAAGTTAACTTATTCTCCAACTTGTGCCATTTGGTATAGATGAATTATTAGACTATTTGAGCATGTTCACAAGGTTTGAGAACATTTGGACATGTTTGGCAATGTAAAGTTGCTCAACTTCAAAATGGACAGAAATGGTTTTGAGGGGATTTCATGGAGTTATACTATTCTCCATGACATGATACTTGTCAAGATCATCAAGCATGTCATATGTGACATGATAGAATTTTCTTGGAATTTTTGGAGAATATTTCCTTTGTAAATATTTCAAAAGCTTGAAATATACAGAAAGGGTTTTTGAGGGATTTGACCAATATTTTGAACATGACCATGTGTAGAAACTCTTATATATGGACAATATATGTCCACTGAGTTTCTCTACGTTTTTGTCAAATATTTTTGAAACAATAAAATAATTTTTCCCTATTAAAGACCATTTCTGGCTTTAAGAAAAAGCTTTTAAATAAAATAGGAAAATAACATTTAAAATTATATTTTTGTGGTTTCTGGGTATCCTATATCTAATAGGAGTCAAATATATTTTTGGAAAGATTTTTTTCTGCCCTTAATTAAGTACTTGCAGTGTAAACCTCAATTCAGGGGGTTTTGGAAAACTAATTTTTAAAAATACCGTTTGGCCAAATTATTTTTGTAAGAAATTATTTTTATGTCCTATACACATGGAATGATCATTGGTTCAAGAGTTTGGAGCAAGGAGATGAAGTATAGGAGTTGGAGGATTTATTTGATTTTAAGAGCACTTGCAAACAGCAGTCAAACATTCAATCAAAGAAAAGACAAAACACTCAAAAGTTTTTGTCAAACCACATTTTAGCATGATTTATTGACTTAAGTGTTGTGCCATGAAAATCAGGGTGTGACACCGCTTCCACCTCAGGCCACTTTGTGAACTTGTCGATTGCAACATACAAGTACTCAAAGCCCCCGACGGCACGGGGAAAGGGGCCCAGTATGTCGAGCCCCCATACCAAGAATGGTCAGGTGAGAGGGATTGTCTGCAAGGCTTGAGCTGGCTGATGAAGTTTCTTCGAATGGAACTGGCACGCTTCACATTTGGTTACTAGTGCCGTCGCATCCTGGAGGGCAGTGGGCCATAAGAAACCTTGCCGGAAAGCCTTGCCAGCACGGGCCCTTAACCCTATGTGGGAGCCACACATGGATCCATGTATCTCTGCCAACAGCTCCAGTCCTTCCTCCCGGGAGATGCACTTCAATTTCACCCAATTCGGTCTTTTTCTGTACAAGACGTTGTCAACGAATTGATACAGAGCAGACCGGCGGGCTACTCTCTCTGCCTCTTCCTGCTCCTCAGGAAGCTCTCCTATTTGGAGGAATCGGACAGTGTGATGCGCCCATGCCGGAGCCTATGGCTCGACGGCGAGGACCAAAGGCATTTCTTCTGCCACGGGAACGGTTGCCTCCTTGGCAAGGGCCTGGCGCCCCGCCGGAGTCGGTTGTCCCGTGGAAGGCTCGGCATCCATGGCAACTCCTTCGCCTATGGCTCCAAGGAGCTCGGTGGGGAAGTACTCACCGGGGCCTAGCTTCCTCCGCTTGTTCTACCCTGTCGATGGTTTGACAGATGGTTGAATTAATCGAAGCACAAAAGTACCTAGTTCCATAGGTAGCTTGAGGGTAGCATGCTTCGACAGATAGTCGGCGACGTCATTCTCCACTCGGGGGAGATGGTCCGCATATATCCCATCAAAGCACTCCTCCAGTTTCCTCACTTCATTGATGTAAGCTTCCATCATCGGGCTTTGATAATCCTTGTTGACTTGCCTAACGACGAGCTGTGAATCACCCCTGACGATGAGTTTTTTGACTCCGAGGTCCGCTGCGATCCTGATACCAGCAAGCAAGCCCTCACACTCGGCAGTGTTGTTAGTTGACATTTCCCGGGGAAAGTGCATTTGGATGACATACTTGAGGTGCTCCCCGATGGGTGCGACAAGCAGCAACCCAGCATCGGCGCCTTGCAGCGAGAAAGCCCCATGAAAGTACATGATCCAGTTGCGGCTCGTTTTCTTGCCGGGGGGAGTGGTCTCCTGTACCTCTTCATCGGGCGTCGAGGTCCATTCCTCAGCGAACTCCGCCAAGACTCTGCTCTGAATCGTCGAGGTGCTGTCAAACTTTAAACCAAAACTTGACAGCTCCAGGGCCCACTCCACAATCCTCCCTGTTGCATCTGGGTTATATAGTATCCATTGCAATGGGAGGCGGGTGACAACGGTGATCTCGTGCGCTTGGAAGTAATGATGCGGCTTCCTCGAGGCCATAAGGAGCCCGAAGAGCAATTTTTGCACACATGAGTACCTCAACCTAGCCCCCTGCAAGAGAGAACTGACGAAGTAAACTGGGTGCTGCACCATTTTCTTCCTCTGCACCACTTCACCTAGTCGGGCGGGCCCTGTTGCTCTCGTGTCAGCCTTTGCCGGGGATTCAGTCTTGCCGGGACCGAGCCCTGCCGGGGAGGGTTCTGGCTCGCCATCCGTTGGTTCTGCCATTGTTGCTTCCTCTTCATCGACCTCTCTTTGTGCCAACAGTGCGGCGCTAACCACCTGATTCATTGCCGCTAGGTATAGCAGCAACGGTTCTTGTGGTTTAGGCACTACCAGCACTGGGGTAGAGGAGAGGTATTTCTTCAAATCCTGTAGCACTGCCTCGGCCTCTGGGGTCCACTCCATTGGGCCCGCCTTCTTCAAGATCTTAAAAAACGGAAGGGCACACTCCGCGGACTTGGAGATGAATCTGCTCATGGCGGCAGCGCAGCCTGTGAGCCGAGCCGACGCACGTCTTTGATCCTCTTAGGTGCCTCAATTTGGTCAATGGCTTTGATCTTGTCTGAGTTTGCCTCAATCTCGCGCTGCGACACAAAGAACCCGAGAAGCTTTCCGGACGGGACACTGAAGACACACTTCTCAGGGTTCAACTTGAGGTTGATCTTGCACAGGTTTGCAAATGTTTCCTCCAGATCTTGCACAAGTGTTGCTTTGTCCTTGCTTTTGACCACTATGTCATCCATATAAGCTTCCATATTTCTATGTAGCTGGGGCTCAAAACCAATTTGGGCTGCTCTGGCAGGTCGATCCAGCACTCTTCAACCCAAAAGGCATCTGTAAAAAGCAGTACATACCACATGGGGTGATGAATGATGTCTTCTCCTCGTCTTCTCTTGTCATGAAGATCTGATGGTACCCTGAGTAGGCGTCGAGGAATGATAGCAGGTCACACCCGGCCGTGGAGTCAACAATCTGGTTGATGCGCGGTAACAGGGAGGGATCCTTTGGACAAGCTTTATTGATGTCTGTGTAATCAATACACAGTCTCCACTTCCCATTTGCCTTACGCACCACTACCGGGTTGGCCAACCATGTCGGATGGAGCACCCCCCTTACCAAGCCTGCCGCCTCTAATTTTCTGATCTCCTCCGTGATGAACTCCTGCCTCTCCAGAGTTGGCTTCCTGACCTTCTACTTGGCGGGCCGTGCATGAGGACATACAGCAAGATGGTGCTCAATCACTTCCCAGGGAACGCCGGGGATGTCGGATGCTTGCCATGCAAACACATCGACATTCGCCCGCAGGAAAGTGACGAGCTTATGGTAAAAGCCCCTCCAGTGCCATCCTCCTTGACGGACACCTTCTTGGTCTCTGGTGCTGCAGCTCTGGACTTCTTTCTCTTGCCGGTGGAGCTCTCTGGCACGTCCTCAATGGGAGCGCAACACCCCGAGGAGGTGTGCTTGCCGGAGTAGGTGCGAGGAGTCTCGCCGGACTTCTTTCCTTCCGGGGCTCCGTCGGCAGTAGCCGGTGCCTTGGCGGCAGCTGCCACAACTACTTCCCGGTAGAGTTGGTCGACGCAAATCAATGTGTCTTTCTTGTCGGAGGGGACGGTGATGATGTTCATCGTCCCAGGCATCTTCAGCGTGTTGTAGGCGTAGTGAGAAGCCGCCATGAATTTGGCAAGCGCCGGGCGGCCGAGGGTCCCATTGTAAGGCAAGGGGATCTCGTCTACATCAAAGACAATCCTCTCCGTCCTGTGGTTTAACTCGCCTCCGAAGGTCACGAGCAGCTTGACCTTTCCCTTTGGCTGGCTCCCCCCCCCCCCCCCGGATTGACCCCTTGGAACGTGCCCGTCTCCTCGAGGTCTTCAAGGATACGCAGCCTCTTGATCACAATAGGCGATATCAAGTTCAGACCGGCCCCGCCATCAACTAACATCTTCGTCAACTTGAGGTTGCGGATTGTTGGTGAGACCAACAACAGCAGGCACCCGACCGCAGTAGTGCAGTAAGGGTGGTCCTCGGTGTCGAAGATGATAGGCGTGCTGGACCACTTCAGCGGCTTCCGTGCGTCGAGCGATGGCTCCACCGCTGTGATCTCATGCGCCCACTACTTGAGCTGGCGGTGGGATGTATGTAGCAAGGCGCCACCATCGACGCACATGGCCTCTGTAGCTTTCCGGAACTCGTGGTCGCCGAACTCATCATCCTCGTCATGATCATCGTATTCCTGCTTCTTGTCACAGCCCCGGGCAGGCCTTTCCTGCTGATTATATTTGCCGCGGCGGCCTCCTTGGCCGCCATGTTTCTTGTCGGATCCTTCGGCAACCTCTTGGCCCTTCTCCTTGTCCTGCCGCTCATACTCAGCTTTCTGCTTCTCAACGAGTAGCTCAACTTGCCGGCAGTTCTGGAGGGCGTGGCCCTTGGTGCGGTGGATCTTGCAATACTACTTGTCAGAGCCCTCTGGCTTCTCGGCAGCCGCCAAGGCCCGGCAAGCGGCGCACCCGACAACCTCCTTACTGGGGTCGCTTGCCTTGGCCTTCTTGGTGGTGCTGGTATCGTCGGACCCCTCGACGGCAAGCATGGTCTTGCCCTTGTTCTTCCTATTACGGCGCTGGCCCTTCTTTTCCGGGGTGGCGGTGTCATCCGTGGAGTCGGTTTCCACACCGGCGTCCTCATTGGAGTACTTCCTCCCCTCTTCAGCTCGAGCGCACCGATCGGCCAGAACATAAACTTCGGCCACATCCCTGACCTTGTTCATCGCCAGCTCCTCATGCGTCTTGCAGTTGCACACATTCTGATGGAATGCGCTGATCATGGCGGCAGGATGAACATGTGGAATGTTGTACTGCACTCGGCTGAACCTTTCGATGTACTTGTGCAAGTTTTCTCC
This sequence comes from Triticum timopheevii, assembly GCA_963921465.1. Lineage (NCBI taxonomy): Eukaryota > Viridiplantae > Streptophyta > Magnoliopsida > Poales > Poaceae > Triticum > Triticum timopheevii. The sequence goes on from OY997262.1 coordinate 365,686,540, forward strand.
TTCCTTCTGGGGGATGATATGCAAATTTCTCACCTGGCATGAGCTTGGTGGCCTCTAGTAAAGGCGCCAACAAACTCATGACACAGATCCGACCAAGAAGAAATGGAGTCCATCGGCAAGTGCATCAACCATGACATAACATTGGGCTTGAGTGCCAACGGGAAGTAATTGGCAAGCACCTTATCGTCGCGAGCCCCTGCAGCTTGCATCGCGATGGTGTAGATGCTGAGGAACTACGACGGGTGAGTCTTGCCGTCATACTTCTCACCAACGTCGGGCTTGAACGTGCGGTGGGAGGGCCACTGGAACTGCCGCAGCTCACAGGTGAAGGCCAGACAACCCACCTCGTAAGGTAGGCCGTCGTAGCCTCCCGGTGCTGGGTGGTCCATAGTGGACCCTGCCCGCTTGTCCGACTGGTGGTGTGCATCGCGTTGGTGCTCGATGGTGGTTCAAGCGTCTTCATGAGTTCGCTCCCGAAGGACTTGACGTTGATCGCGGTGGGTTCGCGGGTCGGACGACGCTATGGAGATATCATCACAAGCGTCGTCGCGACGGATCGACACTCGCGGTGGCTAGTGTGGAGGAGGGTAGTGCATCGTGGCCGCATCGCCTCCAGCCCATACACCGCTGGCATGCGGTGGCTCAATGGGGCGACGGCCTATGGGCCTCGCCGGTCACAACTCATCCTTGTTGGCGATGCCAACGAGGCTCCGGATGGTGGCCCTCCATTCGTCGAGTTTCTCCGCAGCGGGAGGAAAATCGAGGAGGAGTTGCGCGCGTGCTAGGGTTTCCGTTGGTGTGGGCAGCGGCAAAAGCTGTGTGGACCGTGATGCGCTTCGACTTCTAACTATGTTAGAAAGAGCCCCACCACGGCCCTGCGGCCGTCTGTCACCTCCGCCAACACCTCGGCGTGCATGCTGTCCCTCCTCGTCACGTGAAGGGCGCACGTGAGTCTTCCCAGGGCGGTGCCCAGGGTCACCCGCGGGGCGGTGCTGCTCATCGCGCATGACCTGAGAAGAGCATGCCATGGGCGCCGGTGTTGGTGTCTTGGAGGCAGCCACGTCGTCATCTGGCGGCATGACGACGCCCTTGGAGGGCCCCACGCCGCCTACGGGAGGCCCAACTCTGTCTCTGGAGTTCGCGATGTGTGGCTCGTCTCCTGGCGCACGAACGCCGCCGCTCACCAGGCCCAGACTGCCAGGGTGATGTGGATATTCGCGGGCAGCGCCATGGGTTCTCTCCGCGACTGGCCCGCTACTGGTCCACACCAGTACAAGCAGTCCGGTCCCGGATGAACCGATCACCATGGCCGTCTTCTTCTTCGGAGCCATGGCGATGATGAGTTGTGCCACTGGCGGCAAAACCAGATGCTCTCTACTCCGCCCCCTACCTGGCGCGCCGAAGATATCGGTGGGAAACCACACCTACGGGATCAAAAGAATCCCTACTATGGTTGCGGGGCGCTCGGTGGTGAGGAGAGCAGGATCAACAGTCCGTATGGGCATGTGGGTCGTTTGCCCAGGTTCGGGCCACAGAGATGTGTAATACCTTAGTCCTGCTTTGATGTGTGTATTTGTGTTGTTTAGGTTTTTGAACTAGCTATAATGGGCGTAACTTGTCCAAAAGTCTGAATCCTTCTCCTAGATGCCTCGGGCCTCCTTTTATAGGCAAGGGGATCGCCACAGTGGCACACAGGAGGTCGCATCGGGGTACTGTGATTAAGCCTATCCCTTGCCATTACGGGACAAGGTGCATTTAATGCACCCCTGACGAGTCCCCTCTACTTTACCGCCGCTTCGCCTGGTCTCGACACGCACCTGGGCCAGCGAGGCAATGGTGCCATGTAGGCTGGCAGGCTGCTGAGGTGGCGCAGTGGCAGGGCCTTCACGAAGATTTGCATGCCACCACGTAGGCATTCGCTGAGTCGGCCGAGAAGCCTTGTGCCGACAAGCAGGTGCCCACCCCAGCTGGTGGGCTAGCAGCAGCACGGGAGCGGTGGGAGGAACCTGGCGGGCGCGGGCCTAGCTATGGCCTCGCAGACGTTCTTGGCAAGGGCCTTGCCTGGGGTGTTGTGGGTTTCCTCGGCGAGGATCTCGTCGACGTTTGTCGTCTTCTACTCTTCTGATTTGAAGTGTTCCTTTTCTTCACAAAGATCTGCATGCCACCATTGAGGCGCCTCCCGAGCCTATGTTCCAACGTGGTCGGTGACGCTGGAGAAGCTGGGGCCCAAGGGTGGCATGCCCTACTAGCGTCGGGTAGGCCGCCCCGGCAAAGGCCTTGCCGGGGCCATGGGGGCTGCCCCGGCAAGGACCTTGCCGGGGGAAACCAATTCTCCCTTTGGCTCTTTATGCTTCTGTCTTGGCGTTGTTTCGGCCGTCCCTCGGCTTTGATTTCCTGTTTCTGCCTTGCTCAAGTGTGGTCGTGGGCGCGGCTCTGACTGCCCGTGCACAAATAAGGGGTACAAAAGAGGGCCCCTACTTTGGTACACCGACAATGAGGGATCTAATGCAAGCATTTTGCAAGCTCACTTTGAAGGATTTAGTGTCTAATGATGATTTTGTATGTTGGGAGAGACATAGAGATTTGCAGGCATTGATGACAAGCAAATTATAGTACATTTTCATGGCTTGAGGAAACGTCGAGGCCATCTACCAGAAAGTCCCCGTATCATGACAACATAGCATAAATACTTTTCTAATATGTTGTTTTAAACTATTGGTATACTTGTGCAGGATAGATATATTGATATGCAGTTTGCGCACTGGTTATAGGTGCAATTACACTTTGATATTTTTAGCCAGAGAATGAATAATTCAAGCAGGTACAGACCATGTTTGTAGTCCTTGTACACCATGTTGCATTTTATGTTTTTTGGTGCTTGCATCATTCAGTGTTTTATAATCTGAACTACTTTGGATCGTTAGCTGGTTTTCAAAGTGCATGTAGCTTCACATTTCTCAAGTTATGTTGATTTCTGGAGTGCATTGTGCCTTCGTATTTTTAAGTTAAATGTTCACCCCAGGTAACTTGAATTCGTGGATCCTCCATTGCACACAAATCATACACACATGCCAGTACGAATTAAATGAAATCCAAGGACTTACGCTAGCTCGTTGTACAGGCTCACTACGGCTCTGCTTGCGCTTGGGATGTTCCATGTACAAGTCCATGTTATCACTTGCTTGCGTGTGCAGGACTTGCGCTCCTTGCATCCCCCTCTGCATTTTTGACACGGCGAATGGTTGATTAAATAAGAGGAATCGACCTTGCTATTGTACCAGAGGACAGATACTTACAAGGTTATACGGGTGTGCAGGATGTGTACCAGATCCCGTAGCGCCATCATGCTTCGCTAAAAAATGGTTTTTCTTATTTCAGATGATATCTCCAGAAGAAATAAGACTTAAAGTCAGAGTTGCATAGGCATGTAAGCTAAGAGAGAAGTGAAAGGATATCCAAACATCATCGGAACAGTGCACAAGGGAGTGATGTGTGGATACCCAGTTCGGGCCAGTGTTTGGGCATGCTTGCCTAGATAGAGTGTGGGTCACTTCAGAGCCATTGAGGGTGATGCGTTGGCGTTGGATGGCCATGCACAGATGCAGATCTTGAGTGGCAGTGGAGCACTACGATGTGGTGGACGAGACCGTTGGTGAAGCCCCAACGGCCTGGGGGGCCGAGGTGCGACGATGTGCTCGGTGAAGTAGCCCCGGTGAGGTGGGAGATGACATCGGTGAAGCTCACCTAATGCGGTGGAAGTCGGTGTCTGTGAGGCACGTCGGTTGCGGCGGCCGACGTTGTCGGTGGACCACCCGGTGCGGTGGACGAGGGCGTAGATAAGGTAGCTCCGGTGCGGTGGTGAAGCGCGACAGTCCGATACGTCCATTTTGCATCATGCTTTTATTGATATTTATTGCATTATGGGCTGTTATTACACGTTATGTCACAATACTTATGCCTATTCTCTCTTATTTTACAAGGTTTACATGAAGAGGGAGAATGCCGGCAGCTAGGATTCTAGGCTGGAAAACGAGCAAATATTACAGACCTATCCCGCACAACTCCAAAAGTCCCGAAACTCCACGAAAGTCATTTTTGGAATTAAAAAAAAATATTGAGCAGAAGAAATACCTGAGGGGGTCCACCCACCATCCATGAGGGTGGGGGCCGCGCCCTACCCCCTGGGCGCGCCCCCCTGCCTCGTGGGCCCTAATAACCCACAAGTATAGGGGATCAAAACAGTTTTCGAGGGTAGAGTATTCAACCCAAATTTATTGATTCTACACAAGGGGAGCTAAAGAATATTCTCAAGTATTAGCAGTTGAGTTGTCAATTAAACCACACCTGGATAACTTAATATCTACAGCAAAGTATTTAGTAGCAAAGTAGTATGGAAGTAACGATAACGGTGTAGCAAAAGTAGCAGTAGCAGTTTTGTAGTAATTGTAACAGTGGCAACGGTAAAGTAACTAAGCAAAGAGCAATATGTTAAAAGCTCGTAGGCATTGGATCAGTGATGGATAATTATTTCGGATGCAATTCCTCATTTAATAGTTATAACTTAGGGTGACACAGAACTAACTCCAGTTCAACTATGTAATGTAGGCATGTCTTATGAATATAGTCCTACGTGCTTATGGAAAAGAACTTGCATGACATATTTTGTCCTACCCTCCCGTGGCAACAGGGTCCTATTGGAAACTAAGGGATATTAAGGCCTCCTTTTAATAGAGTACCGGACCAAAGCATTAACATGTAGTGAATACATGAACTCCTCAAACCACGGTCATCACCAGTAAGTATCCCGATTATTGTCACTTCGGGGTTAACGGATCATAACACATAATAGGTAACTATAGACTTGCAAGATAGGATTAAGAACTCACATATATTCATGAAAACATAATAGGTTCAGATCTAAAATCATGGCACTCGGGCCCTAGTGACTAGCATTAAGCATAGCAAAGTCATAGCAACATCAATCTCAAAACATAGTGGATACTAGGGATCAAACCCTAACAAAACTAACTTGATTACATGGTAAATCTCATCCAACCCATCACCGTCCAGCAAGCCTACGATGGAATTACTCATGCACGGCGGTGAGCATCATTAAATTGGTGATGGATGATGGTTAATGATGACGACAGCGATGAATCCCTCTCTCCGGAGCTCCGAACGGACTCCAGATCAGCCCTCCTGAGAGAGTTTAGGGCTTGGCGGTGGCTCCGTATCGTAAAACGCGATGAATCTTTCTCTCCGATTTTTTTTCTCCCCAAGCGTGAATATATGGACGTGGAGTTGAGGTCGGTGGAGCTTCAGGGGGCCCATGAGGCAGGGGCATGCCCTGGGGGGGCACCCTTGTGGACTAGGTGTGGGCCCCCTAACGTTTATTCTTTCTCCAATATTTTTTATTAAATCCAAAAAGTTGCTCCGTGGATTTTCAGGTCATTCCGAGAACTTTTATTTCTGCACAAAAATAACACCATGGTAGTTCTGCTCAAAACGGCGTTAGTCCGGGTTTGTTCCATTCAAATCATGCAAGTTAGAGTCCAAAACAAGGGCAAAAGGGTTTGGAAAAGTAGATACGACGGAGACGTATCAACTCCCCCAAGCTTAAACCTTTGCTTGTCCTCAAGCAATTCAGTTGACAAACTGAAAGTGATAAAGAAAAACTTTTACAAACTCTGTTTGCTCTTGTTGTTGTAAATATGTAAAGCAACATTCAAGTTTTCAGCAAAGATTATGAACTAACCACATTCATAATAACACTTAGGTCTCATGTTTACTCATATCAATGGCATAATCACCTAGCGAGCAATAATAATAAATCTCAGATGACAACACTTTCTCAAAACAATCTTAATATGATATAACAAGATGGTATCTCGCTATCCCTTTCTGAGACCGCAAAACATAAATGCAGAGCACCTATCAAGAGAAAGGACTGAATAAACATTGTAATTAATGGTAAAAGAGATCCAGTCATAGTCATACCCAATATATGTTAATAGTAATGCATGCAAATAACAGCGGTGCTCTCCAGCGGGTGCTTTTTGATAAGAGGGTGATGACTCAACATAAAAGTAAATAGATAGGCCTTTCGCAGAGGGAAGCAGGGATTTGTAGAGGTGCCAGAGCTCGATTTTGAAATAGAGTTAAATAATATTTTGAGCGGTATACTTTCACTGTCAACATAACAACCGGGAGATCTTGATATCTTCCATGCTACACACATTATAGGTGGTTCCCAAACAGAATGGTAAAGTTTATACTCCCCATCCACCAACAAGCATCAACCCATGGCTTGCCCGAAACAACGGGTGCCTCCAACCAACAACAATACTGGGGGAGTATTGTTTGCAATTATTTTGATTTAATTTGAGCATGGGACTGGGCATCCCGGTTACCGGCCATTTTCTCGTGAGTGAGGAGCGGAGTCCACTCCTCTTGAGAATAACCCGCCTAGCATGGAAGATACAGACAACCCTAGTTGATACATGAGTTATTTGAGCATACAAAACGGAATTTCATTTGACGGTTTAGAGTTTGGCACATACAAATTTACTTGGAACGGCAGGTAGATACCGCATATAGGAAGGTATGGTGGACTCATATGGAATAACTTTTGTGTTTATGGAGTTTGGATGCACAAGCAGTATTCCCGGTTAGTACAAGTGAATGCTAGAAAGGGACTGGGAAGCGACCAACTAGAGAGTAACAAGAACATGCATTAAAATTAATCAACACTGAGTGCAAGCATGAGTAGGATATAATCCACCATGAACATGAATATCGTGAAGGCTATGTTGATTTTGTTTCAACTACATGCGTGAACATGTGCAAAGTCAAGTCACTCGAATCATTCAAAGGAGGATACCACCCTATCATACCACATCACAAGCATTTTAATAGCACGTTGGCACGCAAGGTAAACCATTATAAGCTCCTTGCTAATTAAGCATGGCATAAGAAACTATAATCTCTAATTATCATTGCAAACATGTTTATTCATAATAGGCTGAATCAGGAACGATGAACTAATCATATTTACAAAAACAAGATAGGTCGAGTTCATACCAGCTTGTCTCATCTCAATCAGTCCATCATATATCGTCATTATTGCCTTTAACTTGCACGACCGAACGGTGTGGATAATAATAATAGTGCACGTGCATTGGACTAAGCTGGAATCTGCAAGCATTCAATTCAAGGGAGAAGATAAGGTAATATGGCTCTTGGTTAAATCAACAATAATGCATATAAGAGCCACTCAACATTTTCATCATGCTCTTCTCCTCTCGACCCCCAAAGAAAAGAAAAGAAATAAAACTATTTACACGGAAAAACTCCCAACAAGCAAAAGAAGAACGAGAAATCTTTTTGGGTTTTCATTTAATTACTACTACTACGGGCATGGAAAGTAAACTAGCTAAATGCTACAACTAATTTTTTTGGTTTTTCTTAAGGTTATTCAAACACACAAGAAGAAAGCGAGAAAAAGAAAATAAACTAGCATGGATAGTACAATGAAAAAGTGTGATCACCGACAACTAGAATGAGTGTGTGCACATAAATGTAATGTCTGTGAGAAATACGTACTCCCCCAAGCTTAGGCTTTTGGCCTAAGTTGGTCTATGCCCATGGATGGCCTGGCGGATATCCGAAGTTGTAACAGGGGTCGTACTGAGATGCAGCAGCCATTGCCACACGAGCTGCAGCCTGGAGGTGAGCTGCCTCTATCCTCCTCTCATAGTCATTGGCCTCCTCCCTCATTATAACATATCTTCTTTTTGCCTGATAGTCAAAGAAAGTAGGAGTAGGGAGAGTAATATGGACAGCGCGACGCCTGTCAAAGATTAGTCGATACTGGAGGATTTGTTCATTCCTCTCAAGAAAATGATGATTAACCATGGCATTATAATCTAAATAAGCGGGAGGAAACTCCATATCATTTTCAAGTAAGGGTATACCAAGATAATTAGCCACACGGGTTGCATAAATCCCTCCAAACAAGTCTCCATCTAAACCATTATTATGCAGCCTACGTGCAACAATTGCCCCTAAGTTATATTGTTTATCACCTAATACAACACTCTTGAGAACACTAAGATCCGGAACACACATGTGATAAGCATCATCTTTACCGTTAATGCATCTACCTATGAAGAGAGCAAAATAATGTATAGCAGGAAAATGAATGCTCCCTATGGTAGCTTGTGGTATTTCTCTGGATTCTCCCATAGTAATGTTTAGCAAGAAAGTCTTTATATTCAGATTTACGAGGTTCATTGACACTGCCCCACTGCGGGAGTTTACAAGCAGTAGTAAAATCTTCTAGGTCCATGGTATATGATTTATCATAAAGATCAAACAGGATATTTTGAGAATTGCGCGAAGATGTAAATTTAAACCTTCTCACAAAGGAATCAGTTAAATGGTAGTATCGAGGGCACTTATCTTGCATGAAGTCCTCAAGATCAACATTACGCACATATGCATCAAATTCATCATTGATGCCCGCTTTAACCATAAAATCCTCTAACGGACATTCACAAGGCCGCACGTAAGCTTCCCTCGGTGATTCATCGTCCTGCTCACGTATTGCAAGCCTGGGTCCTTGCTCCTTGAAGAACCACCTTGGTACATTTTCCTAGACATATTTCTTCCTCTGGAAAATTTTTGAAATTTTTAGTAACTCAAAATCAAAGTGAACCAAACTCAATAGAATTGATAGCAACTACTCCCAAAAGTGCCTAGAGACTGTATCATGCATTAGAACTACTTGGGACCAAATAAATTTGACATGCAAGCTCAAGAATAGGGTCACCTAGGCAGCAAAAATTTGCAATGAATAAATCACTAGAACAAAAACTAATTGGACCATTGGAGGAGTCACATACCAAAGAACAATCCCCCATAGCAGTTTTGTGAATGGAGCTTTGAGCAAGGATATCGAAAATGGTAGCAAGATGAGCTAGAACTCGTGCTTGAGCTGGATAGTGATTTTTTGGGAGGAAGAAGAAGAGTATGGGTGCAGGAATAAGTGGAGGGGGGCCAGTCTGGGCTCACGAGGCAGGGGGCGCGCCTAGCGGTAGGGCACGCCCTGACCCTCGTGGCCAGAAGCTGCCTCCCCCTGATGTGTTCTCATTGCCACATATTCTCAAATAATCCAGAAAAAATCATATTTAATTTTCAGGGCATTTGGAGAACTTTTATTTTTGGGGTATTATTTATTGCATGGATAATTCAGAAAACAGACAAAAAAACAATTTTTGCTTTATTTAATCTAAATAACAGAAAGTAAAAAGAGGGTAGAGAAGGTTTTGCCTTCTAACTTCATCCATCTCATGCTCATCAAAAGGAATCCACTAACAAGGTTGATCAAGTCTTGTTAACAAACTCATTCTGAATCGCATGAAACCGGAGAAATTTTGAATAACACTAGGTTACCTCAACGGGGATATGCACATCCCCAATAATAAGAATATCATATTTCTTCTTGACAGTAGGAAGAGGAAATTCAAAACCTCCAATAATAATCGATGGTATTTTTCCAATAGAATTGATACTGTGAACTTGAGGTTGCTTCCTAGGAAAGTATAACGTATGCTCATTACCATTAACATGAAAAGTGATATTGCCTTTGTTGCAATCAATAACAGCCCCTGTAGTATTCAAAAAGGGTCTACCAAGGATAATCGACATACTATCGTCCTCGGGAATATCAAGAATAACAAAGTCTGTTAAGATAGTGACGTTTGCAACAACAATAGGCACATCCTCACAAATAACTATAGGTATAGCAGTTGATTTATCAGCCATTTGCAAAGATATTTCAGTAGGTGTCAACTTTCAAGTCTATGATATAAAGAGAGAGGCATAACACTAACACCGGCTCCAAGATCACATAAGGTAGTTTTAACATAGTTTCTTTTAATGGAGCATGGTATAGTTGTCACTCCTGGATCTCCAAGTTTCTTACGTATTCCACCATTAAAAGTATAATTAGCAAGCATGATGAAAATTTAAGCTTCCGGTATGTTTCTTTTATTTGTAATAATATCTTTCGTGTATTTAGCATAAGGATTCACTTTAAGGATATCAGTTAAATGCATACGCAAAAAGATAGGCCTAATCATTTCAGCAAAGCGCTCAAAATCCTCATCATCCTTTTTCTTGGATGGTTTAGGAGGAAAAGGCATGGGTTTCTGAACCCATGGTTCTCTTTCTTTACCGTGCTTCTTAGCAACAAAGTCTATCTTATCATAATGTTGATTCTTTCATTGTGGGTTATCAAGATAAATAGCAAGTTCAATCTCTACATCATTATTATTGCTAGGTTGAGCATGAACATGAACATTATCATTAACATTATCACTAGGTTCATGTTCATCACCAGATTGTGTTTCAGCATCAGAAATAGAAATATCATTGGGATTCTCAGGTGTGTCAACAACAGGTTCACTAGAAGCATGCAAAGTCCTATCATTTTTCTTTTTCTTCTTTTTAGAAGGACTAGGTGCATCTACATTATTTCTCTAAGAATCTTGCTCAATTCTCTTAGGGTGGCCCTCAGGATACAAAGGTTCCTGAGTCATTTTACCTATTCTAGTTGCTACTCTAACAGCAAAGTCATGTTTATTATTATTTAATTCATTGAGTAAATCATTTTGAGCCTTAAGCACTTGTTCTACTTGAGTGGTAACCATAGAAGCATGTTTACTAATGAGTTTAAGTTCACCTTTAACTCTAGCCATATAATCACTCAAGTGTCCAATCGTATAAGCATTACTCTTCAATTGTCTACCAACATAAGCATTGAAGTTTTCTTGTTTAGCCATAAAGTCATCAAATTCATCCAAACATTGGCTAGCAAACTTAGTAGACGGGATTTCAACTTTATCATATCTATAGAAAGAATTTACCTTTACTACCTGTGTTGGGCTATCAAGACCATGTATTTCTTCGACAAGTGGTATATTAAGGCCATGTATTTCTTCAACAGGAGGTAAATTCTTAACAACTTCAGCTTTAATACCTTTTTTTCATAGATTTCTTTGCCTCTTGCATATCTTCAGGACTGAGAAATAAAACACCTCTTTTCTTCGGAGTTGGCTTAGGAGTTGGTTCAGGAAGTGTCCAATTATTTTCATTAGTCAACATATTATTCTATAGCAATTCAGCTTGATCGACAGTTCTTTCCCTGAAAACACAACCAGCACAACTATCTAGGTGGTCTTTGGAAGCATCGGTTAGTCCCTTATAAAATATATCAAGTATTTCATTTTTCTTGAGAGGATGATCAGGCAAAGCATTAGGTAATCGCAGAAGGCTCCCCCAAGCTTGTGGGAGACTCTCTTCTTCAATTTGCACAAAATTATATATTTCCCTTAAGGCATCTTGTTTCTTATGAGCAGGGAAATATTTAGCAGAGAAGTAATAAATCATATCCTGGGCACTACGCACACAACTAGGATCAAGAGAATTAACCCAAGTTTTAGCATCACCCTTTAATGAGAACGGAAATATCTTAAGGACATAGTAGTAGTGAGATTTCTCATCATTAGTGAATAGGGTGGCTATATCATTTAACTTAGTAAGATCTGCCACAACAGTTTCAGATTCATAGCCATAAAAAGGATCAGATTCAACCAAAGTAATTATCTCAGGATCGACATAGGAATCATAATCCTTATCAGTAACACAGATAGGTGAAGTAGCAAAAGCAGGGTCATGTTTCATCCTAGCATTAAGAGACTTTTGTTTCAGCTTAGCTAATAACTTCTTAAGATTAGATCTATCATAGCAAGCAAAAAAATCTCTAGCAGTTTCTTCATCCATAACATAACCCTCAGGCACAACAGGCAATTCACATTTAGGGGGAGAACCTTCATCATCACTTTCATCAATAATATCAGTTTCAATTATTTCATTCTCTCTAGCCCTAGCAAGTTGTTCATCAAGAAATTCACCTAATGGCACAGTAGTATCAAGCACAGAAGTAGTTTCATCATAAGTATCATGCATAGCAGAAGTGGCATCATCAGTAACATGTTACATATCAGAATTAATAGCAGAAGCAGGTTTAGGTGTCGCAAGTTTACTCATAACAGAAGGAGAATCAAGTGCAGAGCTAGATGGCAGTTCCTTACCTCCCCTCGTAGTTGAGGTATAAATCTTGGTTCTTTTGTCTTTCAAGTTCCTCATAGTGATCAGCAGATATAAATCCCAAGTGACTCAAAGAATAGAGCTATGCTCCCCGGCAACGGCGCCAGAAAATAGTCTTGATAACCCAGAAGTATAGGGGATCGCAACAGTTTTCGAGGGTAGAGTATTCAACCCAAATTTATTGATTCGACACAAGGGGAGCCAAAGAATGTTCTCAAATATTAGTAGTTGAGTTGTCAATTCAACCATAGCTGTATAACTTAATATCTGCAACAAAGTATTTAGTAGCAAAGTAGTATGGAAGTAACGGTAACGGTAGCAAAAGTAGCAGTAGCAGTTTTGTAGTAATTGTAACAGTGGCAATGGTAAAGTAACTAAGCAAAGAGCAGTATGTTAAAAGCTCATAGGCATTGGATGAGTGATGGATAATTATGTCGGATGCGATTCCTAATGTAATAGTTATAACTTAGGGTGACATAGAACTAGCTCCAGTTCATGAATGTAATGTAGGCATGTATTCTGAATATAGTCGTACGTGCTTATGGAAAAGAACTTGCATGACATCTTTTGTCCTACCCTCCCGTGGAAGCGGGGTCCTATTGGAAACTAAGGGATATTAAGGCCTCCTTTTAATAGAGTACCGAACAAAGCATTAACACTTAGTGAATACATGAACTCCTCAAACTACGATTATTGTCACTTCGGGGTTAACGTTTCATAACACAGAATTGGTAACTATAGACTTGCAATATAGGATCAAGAACTCACATATATTCATGAAAACATAGTAGGTTCAAATCTGAAATCATGGCACTCAGGCCCTAGTGACAATCATTAAGCATAGTGAAGTCATAGCAACATCAATCTCAGAACATAGTGGATAGTAGGGATCAAACCCTAACAAAACTAACTTGATTACATGGTAAATCTCCACTACTAGGAAAAGGCATGCTAGTGGCGCACCAGTTTTGCCTTCTAATGGCGCACTACTGGTGCGCCACTAGCATCACGCCATTAGAATTAAATTCTAATGGCGCACCACCGGTGCGCCATTAGTATCTGGTGTTCTAATGGCGCACCACCTAGTGCGCCATTAGTATTGCCCACAGTGCGCCATTAGAATTCCTCCCAGGGGGCCATATGTACCCATGTGCTTTGGCATACTAATGGCGCACCAGTGTGTGATGCGCCATTAGTGTGATTATCTCAGTGCGCCATTAGTGTCTTGTGTGCTGCGCCACTAGTATGAATATTAGGGACTTTTTTTCTTTTCTGATATTTTCACAGGTTACAAAATATATTATTGGACAGAATTTAGACAACACCACACAACAACAGCAGATTCATCGAATACAATAGAAGATTAGTCTCCGAATACAAATCATCATATTAGTCTCTGAATTAAAAAGACCGAACAAAGATAGAACATTACAAGTCTCGAGACCGCGAGTAGCGAGTTTGTCTTCACATTACAAGTCCATATCGACCATCTAAACTACCATCACATAGAAGAGAGTTGTGGTCATCACGATGAGCATCATCGCGATCAAACTGGTCTTCATCCGGTTCCTCCAACGCTCCCTCCTCTCTCCCGCTAGATAGCGGTCGTATCTAGATTCGGCCTCCGCCCTAGTGGTGTACCCTTTGTAGCTGTTACCGCTGAAACGGTGAACCTGTCTCCGACACTCCTCCCAGTCGTCGTAGACTCCGGAAACCTTACCCTTGTACACGACATACGAACGGCATCTCTATGCACAAGCCAAACAACAGACAATACATAAGCAATATGTAAGTATGCAACAAAAGGATCGGAAGAGAAAAGCAAGACATTAATAGCACGATTCATGGTCCTACTAATAAATAGCATCGATTACATCTAAGTTGAACGACTGTCCAAACCAAAGAGACATACGAATTCATTAAAGTTTAATTACAACATGAGCCAATCAATGTTTCAGAATTACACATCACTACTTTCGACTCGACTCATCGAACAGGAGCGTGGATGAAGCCGCCATCTGTCGCGATGGTCATGAAATCGCGGTCGTTGTCACCCTGCATTTGTAGCATTCCATCTATCTCATTGTTTGACGGTTGATATCTGAGGAAGAACTGCCCCGACGTATGAAGGACATCTTGATGGATGATGTCTGCAAAGTCCGACTGGATGCGAAAGAATTCTTGTCTGAGGTCCGCGTCTTGGGTTGCCGACAAGTTCGCGGCCCAATCTTTGAGATTATCTGGTAGCAGAAGTTGATGATGGTCCCTTACGATCGCCCGCATGTGATGGAGGGCGTAGTAGGCATCCTTCAGACCGCCAGGCGGCTGCTTGACGCAGGAGAACTTCGTATTGTGTGAGAACATGTTCTTGCCGTACTTACGAACAGTCCTGGTGAAGGTGCCTCCAGATTTGGCGTAGCCGGGGAGAACATCATCAAGAACTTTCTTGACATTTGTGTAGTCTATCTTGGAGTTACGGTTCGGGTCGAAATACGTGGCCATGGAATATTTCAGGCTTAAGAGGATGAGTGTGCAATGTGTGTCACTGCACAGAACACAGAATGTTAGAAAAAAAAGAACGATCGAAATCTAAGAAATCATATGTTACGGGGCGGTTAAGGGATGACTTACTCAGGAAAGTAAGCCACAAGGAAGTTATCCTTATCTGGGTTTGCCAGAATGATGCCTTCGAGGTGTGAACTCGCAACTTGGCGGTCCCCAACACTGCTCAAGTGCTTGGCACGCTTGTAGAAGGGGTCGACTATCACGATGTCCGGGGTCTTGTCTCTAATGATCCCTATCTCCATACTCAGCGAAAACAGCCAAACGAAGGTGTAGTGCAGCGGATGAAGGTTAAACATGGCAAAGATGTCATCAAACCGCAGGACGATCGTACCCCCGATGTCGCCATCCACAAAGCCCTTGCCCTCTGGCACCTTGGCCATGAAAACCGGGTATGCCACATCCTTCTCTCTGAGACGCCGCTTCTCCAAAGAAAGAAAACTGTCATGCAGACTCCGCATAGCACCAGTTGCAGCATTCAGCATATTTGGCAGTAGCATCGCCCTACCCGCCACATGCACCCTCCTCAAGATATCCTTAGGTGAAGGTGGCCTGTCCTGAGCACGGATCGAACTCGGTGCCGGCTGGCTCGCACCGGCGCCCTTGTTAGTCTTTCGTTTCCGTCCCTTCTTCTTGATCTCCTGTAATGGGACCGAGTTCTACTCACAGACCGCCTTCTTGAGCGTGTTGGGGCTGATAATATTTCGCACCTCAGCTATCTGAGGCTCGGTGAAGGCGGGAGCTAGAGGCATCTCCTGAGAACTGAACGCCAGACGACGCCTATTGCAATTGGATTTCTCCGCCGTACCAGCTAGATTGCGGTCGTCTTGGTTGGGTTCTTGAGAAAGAGGCCCGCAGAACTCGTCAGCGTACCCATGTTCGGCAAAGTACTTATCGACTTTGGTAAATGTACCGTCGTCGTTGTCGTCGTCGTCCAGATCCTGTGCCATAGGGTTGTCTGGATCCTGTGCCATAGGGATGTCCGACATAGGGATGTCTGGCAGGTCCAATAGCGTTGCGGCGTTCTTGCCATGGCTTGGCGCCGGCACGACTGGCGGTCTTGTCTGTGGGGTGGTGTCCCCCACCCCCAAACGAATCTGGCTCTTCGGCCAAAGCAGGGGCCAGTTTACGCAGGCGCTGAGGGTCATCTCATCTTCTTCGTCGGCCCCGGCGGGTCGAACTGGAGGTAACAACTCGTCGCAGCCTGGCAGCACCCGAACCACTTCAACCCTATACATTGTGGGTGCCATCGGATTACCGTGGAACATGGGGTTGCCCGGCTAAACGATTCTGCCCTTGGCGACATCAACCAACTCGGCGCCCACGAAGTGCAGAAGATGCAAGGAACATCGGCGGTGCCCTACGAAAACATGTACAGGGCGTCAGGGATGCCCAGTCAAAGGCAAGGAGATGAAGTCATCGGCCGAGAGGCTTAGTTACCGTGATGCCGTCGAGCTCGGCTAATGTCGAGGCACCGCCAACGGCGGGCGTGCAACTGACGGAGGGGGCGCTTCCTGGCGAGGTGCCTGCCGGCGTACACCCGGGTGCATTAAGCTCCAATGCCCGTGCCGGCGCCGGATACACGAATACCGCCTCCGCCGGAGACACCAATGGCGCCGCCTGCGCGCTCTGCGATTTGCTGGCCGTGAAGCTAGGAACCGGGGGAGGCCCCTGTTGGCCGCCTGCAATCCACGTCGTCAGCCCATGAATCAACATAGGCACCATGGCGTTGAGCTTCATTCCCAGTTGTTGTTCCACTTGCTCTTGGACAAGCTCCAGAATCCGTGCCACTTGTGCCTTGAGTGCTTCAACCTCGCGCGTCTGGCTTTCCGAGCTGGCCTTTTTCTCCTTCCGCACACCAGCGGTATAGTATGACCCCCATTTTGTGGACAAGCCTTTGCCGGCCACACGACCAGCTGACGTCGGCTTAGTGAGCTTATCCTTGTTTTTCATTATGTTCAACGCCCTATTTAAAGGGGTGTCAAAAGGGGAGCTCTGAGAGGACCCCGCGCTACTGCTTTCAGTGTCCTGCGAAAGGAACGTGAGCCATTTAGAAATATTGGGGATTAATTAGAGTGCAACCATATGGAGCTAATTACGCGGGGGTGTATTCCTTACCAGAACAAGCTCAAGCGCCCTGGTCTTCGGATCCGTGGTAAGCTCCTTTGTTATCGGTTCCTCCTTGTACCGGGCCCTGACATAGTTCCTGGTCTGCTTGTTACCGCTGTATTTCTCGAAGCGGGGTGGTAGGCCTTGCTCGGCATGCTCCGTGTCCTCCATGTCCCATATATGCTCTGCCACTCTGTAACCGCCGGGACTGAGTTTGTGTTCCCCTAAGTTCAACTCCCGCATTTCTTTCCCCCACTGACTTGATTCGGAGGTTGCACTGCTCGAGCACTTGATCTCGAACTCCTTGTACTCATCTTCGCTCATCAAAGGATATTTCGCCTTCATCTTCTCATAACTATCACCTTTATCAATCATTTTCTTCACCGCGCTTCTCCAAGTAGACAGGGCCGTGCTCATCTTCGTGAGGGCGACACTGTTCACTTTATTCCCTGAGAGGCGTGTGTTTTCAAATTCGGCGGGGAACTTGTATCGTTCGTGAAGCTTCGTGAAGAGGAGGTTGCGCAAATTCCCTCGGTCCTTATGCCTAAGGTTCTCGATGTTGATCGAGATGGTGCTCCGGAGAATGCACCCGAGCTGAACCGAGTACCCCTTGACTATATGTTTGGGCTTCGTTGGATTCCCGTCAGAGTCCACTTGGGTGAATTCCTCCTTGACGGTGCGGAGCGCATTCGGACGCCAGTCCTTCCTTTGCTTCTTTGATTGGCTGCCTTCTGTGTGTGTGCCGCCATCATCAGTGGTGGCATCCTCGGCGACACCATCAGTGGTGTCATCCCCGACACCACTAGGGGTTGTGTAATCAGGATCGGTGTCTTCCGCAGCGTCCTCATAGCGGTGAGGTTGTTCCTCCATCTCCTGGGACAGCTCCCAGAATTGCTTGTCGCCCGAACCACCGGCCTCATCGTTGTGGGCCATGTTTCGCTCTAAATAGGAAAAAAGTTTGGTCAAAAAGTTGGTTATTGTCAAGGAACAAGATCGTGGTCTCATCATTTAGGGTTTGTCGACACCGAGGCACCCTAAAAGCCTAAGCTTTCATCATTTAGGGTTTATCGACGCCGAGGCACCCTAAAAGCCTAAGCGTACATCATTTAGGTTCTCATCGACACTGACGCATCCGGGGCAGCCAAGTTAAGTTTTCATCATTTAGGGTTTATCGATGCCGAGGCACCTTAGGTTGGGCCTAATCACTTGGCACTAATCACTTGGCTCTATTGCCACCTATGGTTTAATACAGCAAGAATAAAGGGGCAGTTGATCCTACTTAATTAAGTACTAAGATACCCCGGCCCATGCATTAGTAGCAAGTACCTCATATGTCCGATTTTTAGCAAAGTCATGCTAAAATTCACAGAAAATTTCAGCATGACCTTTGCTGAAAATAGGACATATGGAGTACCCAAATTTGCCGGAACGGAAGTTAATCGACATTCCGGCAAACTCAAAGGCCTCTCGGGGTACCTGCAAAATCATCACGACACGAAGGGCCTCTCAAGGGCCTCAAGCAGCAGCGGCGTCTCCCAGGACCCCATTTTTTTGCTAAATTTTTTGAGCAACAATCAGAGCAGAAAATTCAGCATATTTCTATACAACAGCAGTGTAAAGATGAAGAACACTTCTACAGCAGCCAATTTATATACAATAGCATCTTTGGTCATACCAATTTCTGAAACAATTCAAAGGTGAAGAAATTAACTATGTATAGTTTATTCTTTTTGTACCAGGAACTATTTTAGTTTATTATTTATTGTACCAGGGACGAATATAACAATCTTTTTTGGTATATATCCTAGTTATACTACTGCAGGAAAGGAGGATCATCATACACATATATATGTGCATAAAAATCATAAAAATTCAAAATCACTTGAAACCTGATCAATCGGACCACACCACATGCCACAACATACATAGTACATAGAGTTGATGATTCAGTTGCAATCATGTAGTAATGGATTGTTCTACCTAGCAGGTTGTTGGAAATGGATTGTTCTACCTAGCAGGTTGTTGGAAATTCAGTTGCTTTTTTCATTAGGGCTGGCAACAAGACATGGTCAAATTTCAATTAAGATTATCTATTGGTTCAAGACTGGCAACAAGACTTGTTCTACAAAATCAATTACCTATTGAGTAGTTCTTGTGCTCATCCAGTAGCAACATCTTTCATACATAATCAGTAGTCATGTACCAAATTTTTATATAAACTGAATTTGCAAATCACCAAGAGCTCTACTAGTTTCAGACTAGATTTACACTAAATACACTAGAGTATTTGACCAGTAGTCAGTTACATTTACACTAGACTGAAGAAATTGCTGCATCATTAGACTGAAGAAATTGTGTTGTCAGTTAGGGACTGAAGAAAATACACTAGAGTTTTGTACTGATTCAGTTAACTGACAGCAAGTAACATCATGTTCTAACAGCAACAGTTTCAGAGTACTACTCCAAAATCCTCCTAGTTGTAGCTCACCTAAATGGTTGAATTCAAAGAACTACAGTGGCCTTCAGTGATTGAGAGCTTAAAATTTCCAACAATCTAAACAAACAAAGTAAAAAAGGATCAGTATCTCATTTCAGCTGATTTATTCTTCATAAGCATAGGCTTTGTTTGTTGGAAACTAGCCTGTGAAATTGATAAGAACGATTGTTGCTGCCTATGAAGCACAACACAGATGTATGGCATGAACAAATTCAATCTACAATGAGACTGAAGCATCTAGAAGATCAAAGTAATCATGTCAAATTGCAAAAAAAATCATTTGTTTAAGAATGTTTGGCACTTTAACTAGAATCATGCATTGGTGCAAAGTTGCTCCTGTACACTATAACATCTGAAAGATGGAGATCACAGAGTTGCATCTGAAAGATGGGTTGGATCAAGGAAAAAAATGGGGGCGAGGGGGAAGATGGAATCGGGGGCTCTGTACCTGTGGCGGCTGCGGTTGGAGGACGGCGCCGTCGACGAACTCGAGGGCGGGGGCACCGGATGCTCCTCTCGTTGATGGGGGAGGGGAGAGGCTGGAGGCAAACCCTAGCCGCCAAGCGCACAAGTGCTGCAGCTAGGTGGAGTAACCTCTGCCAGAGACGACAGAGCAGGTGGCCGAGGTCGTGGTTTGTGAGGAGCAGGTGGCCGGCGTAGTGGTTGGTGAGGAGAGTGCGAGGAAGAGCGCCCCATCCGAGGAGGTGGTTGGTGCCTTGGCGGCCGGCGGCGGCGGAGGCCTAGAGGATGTGGAAGAAGGCGCATATGGCGAGGAGGAGTCCGGCGAGGGCCGGGGCGGCGGGGGTGGGGGCGCTGGGGCAGCGGGGGTGGAGTCCGGTGAGGATCGGGGCAGCGGCTTCGTGGGTCGAGGCAGCGCGTGGGTGGATCTGGTGGCTTGCGAGAGAGGGTCGAAGGGGATCTAGCGAGAGAGAGGGGATAGCTAGGGGGAGGGTTCTAATGGCGCACCGACCAGTCGTGCACCATAAGTATGACTATTCTAATGGCGCACCATCCCTCGGTGCGCCATTAGATTTTTGTTTTAATCTAGCCCACTAACCATATCTACAACCTAACCCTATCTACGACAGAACCCACCCACTAGCCCGACTGGTCCGCACGCAGCACATACACCAGGAGGTCCTGGGTTCGATTCCCAGGCTCCCCAATATTTTTTTATGCATTTTAAATGCTGTTTTTTATATTTATTTGTGTTTAAATATGTTCAAACTTGTTTAAATAATAACAGTAATATTTTTTTATAAAAACAGTAATAATTTTTTAAAAATATGTTCAAATTTGTTACTTGAAAATATCATCGGCAGCGGCGGTGGAGCGGGGGAGGGTGCCGGGATCGAGATCGAGATGGAGGGGGAATCGAGATCGAGATGGAGGGGGGTCGAGATCAAGTGTCCTCATGAAACATGAAATTTAAAAATATTCATGATATCAAAAAGTGCCCATGAAATACAATCGAGAAATGAAGACTACGATTTAAATACAATCGATCTTAGCTAGCTATCTGTTCACAATCTTCTTGCCCTTCTTTTTCGCAAATGGAGTTCTTCTGTGGAACGAACGTCCTTTAGGTAGGGTGGTCCTGCTTCTTCTCGTGGTGTGTGATGCTACTTCATCATCATCGTCATGTTCGATCTTCGGGTCGCCGTACTTGTCGAAGTCTTGCTCATTGGCTACTCCATCCATTCCGATGATCTTCCTTTTGCCTCTCCTCACGACAACACGACTGGGCTTTGACGGGTCGGCAATGAAGAAGCATTGGTCCACTTGGGAAGCCAGTACCCATGGCTCATTTTTCGCGGTGACGTTTGCGCCCGCGGTCTTGGATTTGGCTTCGGGTATAACCATGGTGGTGAAATATCGGTCTTCTTTTAGGACGCTCTTGGCCCATCTGACACGGAACATCGGCACCTTCTCTCCAGCGTAGCTCAGCTCCCAGATCTCCTCGATCCTTCTGTAGTATCTGTCCTTGTCCTTACCGGTGTAGGATTCCATCGTTACCCCGGAGTTCTGATAACCATCACTCTTCACGTCCTTGTCCTCGGTGTAGAATGTGTAGCCGTTGATATCGTACGCCACATAGGTCATCAGGTTGTGCTCGGTGCCCTATGACAAGGCGAATATGAGTTGTTCTTCCGCGGAAGAATCTTCATGTAAAGGGTACGACAGAAGCTTCTGCTTGAACCAACGCATGAAACATGAGTTGTGCTATTTGAGTATATCTCCGTCCTTCCTCTGTTGGCCTCGGTCATTGTACGTCTTCTCAATAAAGGTTTTGTGCTCTACCACCCAAGGATCGACCACGTCTATGTGTTATAGCACGACTAGGTTTGCTCTTTCAAAGTTGGCGAATCGACCCTCGAAGTCGACATGCATTTCGCGGCGACCCTCATGGTGACCCCATCCAGCAAGCCTACCGAGGTGCCTGTTGACGGGCAGACCAACGGGGTTCTCGATGCCTAGATAATTCGTGCAGTAGGAGATGCACTCTTCGGTCAGAAAGCCCCTGGCTATACTTCCTCTGGACGTGACATGTTGCGAACGTATCCTTTGATGACACCATTCATCCTTTCGAATGGCATCATGCTGTGCAGGAACGTCGGCCCGAGTTGGATGATATCCTCCATGATATGGACCAGCAGATGCACCATAGCGTCGAAGAATGCGGGCAGGAAGTACATCTCAAGCTCGCATAGTATCACCACGATCTCTTCCTGTAGCCTTCTGAGTTGCCTCACGCCAATCGACTTCCGAGAGATGATGTCGAAAAAGTTGCATAGGACAAATAGCGTTTCACGGACGTGCGTGTCCATGATCCCACGGATTGCAACTGGAAGTATCTGCGTCATGAGCACGTGATAGTCGTGAGACTTCATCCCGCTGAACTTCTGCTTCGCTGGGTCTAGGTATCTGCTTATCTTCCCCGCGTAACCGTAAGGAAGTTTTACTCCTAGGAGGCAGGTGAACAACTGCTTGATCTCCTCCTGACTTAGAGTGAAGCACGCGGGAGGGTAGTCATTTCCGGTCTTCTTGGCCTTTTTGCCTTTGCGACGACTTTCTGTGTCCTGCTTCTCCTCATCATCATCATCATCATCATCATCATCATCATCATCATCATTAGCGTGAAGCTCCTGCCTGATGCCCATTGATTTCAAGTCTGCCCTTGCTTTCGGCCCATCTTTGGTCCTCTTTGGCATGTTGAGCAGGGTACCAAGCAGACTCTCGCACACGTTCTTCGTGATATGCATGACATCAAGGCTGTGTGGCACACGGTGGATCTTCCAGTACGGCAAGTCCCAGAAAACAGACCTTGTTTTCCATACCTTCAGCAGCGGCTCTGGCGCCTTTCGCTTCTTTCCCAGCTCTGGCGCCTTTTGCTTCTTTCCCGGCAGTGGGAAGTCTTTCCAATTTTTCAACAGCTCATCTATTTCCTCGCCGCTCCTCGTACACGGCTGTTTTCGGGGTTCGGTTTCACCATCGAACAGATCCTTGCATTTCCTCCACGGGTCATCGTCGCGAAGCCACCTTTGATGTCCCATGAACACGGTTTTCGAAGACCCGGGATCTCTATCTAGCTGGCGATATGTTGTGTCATCCATGCACCTTATGCATCCAGAAAATCCGTGGACTACCTGCCCTGTGAGATATCCGTAACCGAGATAGTCGTGCACCGTCGTGAGCAGTGCGGCTCTCATAGGGAAATATTCATTCTCTGCGGCGTCCCACGTATTGGCTGGCGTTTTCCACAATGTGTCTAGCTCCTCCTTCAGCAGCCCCAGATACAGATTGATGTCGTTCCCTGGTTGTTTCGGCCCTTCAATTAGCATACTCATGTGAATGTACTTCCTCTTCATGCACAACCAAGGGGGAAGGTTGTACATCCACACAAACACAGGCCAGGTGCTATGTGTGCTTCTCTGGCTGCCAAACAGATTGACTCCATCGGTGCTCGCGCCCTGCACAATGTTCCTTGGATCCTTCCCAAATTCTGGGTATTCGAAGTTCAACGCTTGCCACTGGCTCGCATCCTTAGGGTGACTCAGCATCTTGTCTTTTTTATTTATCTTCGGATCATTTCCGTCATCTTCCCGCTTCTTGTCCTCCCTATCCGCGTGCCAACGCAGGAGCTTTGCTACCTTAGGGTCCACGAAATACCGCTGCACACGAGGAGTGATTGGAAAGTACCACACCGATTTTCGAGGAGCTTTCTTCCTCTTCTTGTATCGAGTGACGCCGCACACCGGACATATGGTAGACTCCGCGTGCTCATCCCGATAAATGATACAATTGTTCATGCACACATGGTATTTCACGTGCGGTAAATCCAGAGGACACACGATTTTCTTCACCTCCTCGAAACTGGTCGGGCACTTGTTCCCCTTGGGAAGACGTTCATGCCAGAATGACATGTTCTTGTCTAAGCATGCGTCGGTGATTTTGTGTTTTACCTTCATCTCCAGAGCCATGAGCGTTACTTTCAGGCGGGTATCCTCGGGCCTGCATGCTTCATACAATGGAGTAACCGTGTCTATCTCCAGTTGATCCAGCTTGGCTTTCTCTTGGGCGGCAGCTCTTGCGTTATCCGTCTGCTTGAGAAGCAGCTCTTGAATATGAGGGTCCTGCACCCAGCCTCCATCGTCGTCTGCTCCGGCATCTTCATCTTCATGATCATGCCCTTCGTCTTGATCTTCCCCATCATCATTTACGACATCTTCTACATGATGACTGTGTATAGCATCACTGTCGTGATCATGTCCTGGAGATTCTTCGTCTTCTCGCCCGCCCTCGCCGCGGTGGTACTTGTCTTGTTGCCCTTCCTCATTTCTTGCCCGGCCCCCATGGACGACTTCATAGTCATCTTCATCACCTTCCCACCGATAGCCATCCATGAAACCACGCAAGAGCAGGTGGTCCCGCACCTGCCCGGAATCCGGGTCCGCAATAAGGCTCTTCAGCTTGCATCTTCGACACGAACATCTTATCTCCGTCTCGTTCTTTTGAAGCATCTCGGCCTTCGCGGAGCTCAAAAATCTATTCACGATGCCTTCAGTCATCATGCGGACCATGGTCGCCTGCAGGGTAGAGCAAAATGATATTTTAGAACCAAGAAAATTTTTGGCATGACCTTCCCTAAAAATAGGACCAAAAAGAATGCATAGTGCCAAAATTCTCGCCGAAACGGAAATGAATCAAAACATTCTGGCAAAATATTGGCAACTATCGCATTTCAAATACCGGTACCTTCAAACACAAACATATATGCAACACCACAAACACATGCAACACCACAAACATACATATATCTAGCTAGGCCACAAAAAGTGCATGTGCACGTTGTTGGAGCGAGCTAGGGAGAAAAAAAGTAGATCTACATCATGAAGATAGCTTTCCCCTTACTTACCAATCAAAAAAGGTAATTTCACCACTTAATTTTGATGAATCTATGGTGGAAATGAGGTGAGGAGGAGGAGGCAGCCGAGACAAGCTTGGAGGAGGAGGTGGAGAGAATGAAGTGGGGAAAGTGAGTGGGTAGGTGGGCTGTCCAAAATATCTTGTTGGTCCTACGTTACTAATGGTGCACCACCACATAATGCGCCATTAGTAACCCTGGTTACTAATGGCGCACCTGCAGGTGGTGCGCCATTAGTACTTTTTGCAGAAAAGTAAAAAAAACATATGTATACTTATGGCACACTGTGGAAAAGTGCGCCATTAGTAGTTTAAACTACTAATGGCGCACTGTGATACGGTGCGCCATTAGTAGGTTTGCAAAAAAGTAAAATATATATATATACTAATGGCGCACTGTCTTGGCCGTGCGCCATTACTAGTTCTAACTAGTAATGGCGCACTTTGTCATCATGCGCCATTAGTTTGCATGGAAAAATGGGAAAAAATCAATAGTAGTGGCGCACCGTGAGACTGGTGTGCCATTAATGTCTTCCACAGTAATGGCGCACCCGCAACCAGTGCGCCATTAGTATATAGTAGTGGCGCACTGTCTACCTGGTGCACCATTAGAATCAGTCCTATCTATAGCCCTTTTCCTAGTAGTGCTCATTCAACCCATCACCGTCCAGCAAGCCTACGATGGAATTACTCACGCACGGCGGTGAGCATCATGAAATTGGTGATAGAGGATGGTTGATGATGACGACGGCGATGAATCCCCCTCTCCAGAGCCCCGAACGGACTCCAGATCAGCCCTCCCGAGAGAGTTTAGGGCTTGGCGGCGGCTCCGTATCGTAAAACGCAATGAATCTTTCCTCTCTGATTTTTTCTCCCCGAACGTGAATATATGGAGTTGGAGTTGAGGTTGGTGGAGCTTCAGGGGGCCCACGAGGCAGGGGGCGCGCCCTAGGGGGGCGCCCCCACCCTCGTGGATAGGGTGTGGGCGCGCTAACGTTTATTCTTTCGTCAATATTTTTTAATAAATCCAAAAAGTTGGTCCGTGGATTTTCAGGTCATTCTGAGAACTTTTATTTCTGCACAAAAATAACACCATGGCAGTTCTGCTGAAAACAGTGTCAGTCCGGGTTAGTTCCATTCAAATCATGCAAGTTAGAGTCCAAAACAAGGGCAAAAGTGTTTGGAAAAGTAGATACGACGGAGACGTATTAGGCCACCTGGCAGCCCTCCGGTGACCATCTTCTGCTATATGAAGGCTTTTACCCTAGAAAAAATCATAAGCAAGCTTACGGGACGAAGCTCCGCCGCCACGAGGCAGAACCTTGGCGGAACCAATCTTGGGCAGTAACGATCCTCTCATCGGGAAGGGGTCAATCTCCATCAACATCTTCACCAGCACCATCTCCTCTCAAACCCTAGTTCATCTCTTGTATCCAATCTTTGTACCAAAACCTCAGACTGGTACATGTGGGTTGCTAGTAGTGTTGATTACTCCTTTTAGTTGATGCTAGTTGGCTTATTCGGTGGAAGATCATATGTTCATATCCTTAATGCCTATTAATACCCCTCTGATTATGAACATGAATATGATTTATGAGTAGTTACGTTTGTTCCTGAGGACATGGGTGAAGTCTTGCTATTAGTAGTCATGTGAATTTGGTATTCGTTCGATATTTTGATGAGATGTATGTTGCCTCTCCTCTAATGGTGTTATGTGAACATCGACTACATGACACTTCACCATTGTTGGGCCTAGAGGAAGGCATTGGGAAGTAATATGTAGATGATGGGTTGCTAGAGTGACAGAAGCTTAAACCCTAGTTTATGCGTTGCTTCGTAAGGGGCTGATTTGGATCCATATGTTTCATGCTATAGTTAGGTTTACCATAATACTTCTTTTGTAGTTGCGGATGCTTGCAATAGGGGTTAATCATAAGTGGGATGCTTGTCCAAGAAAGGGCAGTACCCAAGCACCGGTCCACCCACATATCAAATTATCAAAGTAACGAACGCGAATCATATGAGCGTGATGAAAACTAGCTTGACGATAATTCACATGTGTCCTCGGGAGCGCTTTTCTCTATATAAGAACTTGATCAGGCTTGTCCTTTGCTACAAAAAGGATTGGGCCACCTTGCCGCACCTTATTTACTTTCATTGCTTGTTACCTGTTACAAGTTACCTTATCACAAAACTATCTGTTACCGATAATTTCAGTGCTTGCAAGGAATACCTTACTGAAAACCGCTTGTCATTTCCTTCTGCTCCTTGTTGGGTTCGACACTCTTACTTATCGAAAGGACTACGATAGATCCCCTACACTTGTGGGTCATCAAGACTCTTTTCTAGCACCGTTTCTGAGGAGTGAAGCGCCTTTGGTATGTGGAACTTGGTAAGGAAATATTTATATAGTGTGCTGAAATTTACTGTCACTTGTTACTATGGAACATAATCCTTTGAGGGGCTTGTTCGGGGTATGTTCACCCGGACCAGTAGAGCAAAGAGTTCCTCCTCAACCTACTGAACCTACTGAAAATGTTTACTTTGAAATTACTTCGGGTATGATAGAGAAACTGCTAGCTAATCCTTTTACGGGAGATGGAACATTGCATCCCGATTTACACTTAATCTATGTGGATGAAGTTTGTGGATTATTTAAGCTTGCAGGTATGCCCGATGATGTTGTCAATAAGAAGGTCTTCCCTTTATCTTTGAAGGGAGATGCATTGACATTGTTTAGGCTATGTGATGATATGGGATCATGGAACTACAAACGATTGAAATTGGAATTTCATCAGATGTTTTATCCTATGCATCTTGTTCATCGTGATCATAATTATATATATATTTTTTGGCCTCGTGAAGAGAAAGCATCGCTCAAGCTTGGGGGAGGCTTAAGTCAATGTTATATTCATGCCACAATCATGAGCTCTCAAGAGAAATGAGTATTCAAAAAAATTATGCTCGGCTTTCTCTCAACAATCGCTCCATGCTCGATACTTCTTATGCTGGATCTTTTATGATGAAGACTATTGAATTCAGATGGGATTTATTGGAAAGAATTAAACACAACTCTAAAGATTGGGATCTCGACGAAGGTAAAGAGTCAGGTATGACACCTCAGTTTGATTGTGTTAAATCTTTTATGGATACTGATGCTTTTTGTGAATTTAGCACTAAATATGGACTTGACTCTGAGATAATAGCTTCTTTCTGTGAATCATTTGCTACTCATTTTGACATTCCTAAGGAGAAGTGATTTAAATATAATCCTCCCACTGAAGTAAAAGTAGTTGCACCTATTAAAGTTGAAGAAAAGACTATCACTTATAATGATCCTATTGTTCCTTCTACTTATGTTGAGAAACCACCTTTCCCTGTCAGGATAAAGGATCATGCTAAAGCTTCAACTGTGGTTCGTAAGAGTAATACTAGAACACCTACACAACCTGGGCAAATTAAAGTTGAACCTAGTATTGCTATGGTTAAAGATCTCTTGGCTGATAATATTGATGGGCATGTTATTTACTTCTGTGATGAAGCTGCTAGAATTGCTAGACCAGGTAATAAACATAAACATAGACCTGTTGTAGTCATGCCTGTTATTTCTGTTAAAATAGGAGATCGTTGTTATCATGGCTTATGTGATATGGGTTCTAGTGCTAGTGCAATACCTCATTCCTTATACAAAGAAATTTGCATGATATTGCACCTGCTCCGATAGAAGAAATTGATGTTACAATTAAGCTTGCCAATAGAGAGACTATTTCACCAGTTGGGATTGTTAGAGATGTTGAAGTCTTGTGTGGGAAAGTTAAATATCCTGCTGATTTTCTTGTTCTTGGTTCCCCACAAGATGACTTTTGTCCCATTATATTTGGTAGACCCTTCTTGAATACTATTAATCCTAGGATAGATTGCGAAAAGGATGTTGTTACTATTGGATTGGGGGATATGTCTCATGAGTTTAATTTTGCTAAGTTTCGTAGACAACCCCATGATAAAGAATTTCCTAGTAAGTATGAAATTATTGGTCTTGCTTCTATTGCCGTACCTCCTAATGATCCTTTAGAACAATATTTGCTAGACCATAAAAATGATATGTTTATGAATGAAAGAAGGGAGATAGATGAAGTATTCTTTAAACAGGGACCTATTTTGAAACACAACTTGCCTGTTGAAATCTTAGGGGGATCCTCCACCACCCAATGGTGATCCTGTGTTTGAGCTTAAACCACTACCTGATACTCGTAAATATGCTTATCTTGATGAAAAGAAGATATATCATGTCTTTATTTGTGCTAACCTTTCAAAGTAGGAAGAGGAGAGATTATTAAAAATTCTGAAGAAGCACCGTGCTGCTATTGGATATACTCTTGATGATCTTAAGGCATTAGTCCCACCCTATGTCAACACAAAATAAAATTGGAGAAAGACACCAAACCAGTTATTGATCACCAACAACGGTTAAATCCTAAGATGAAAGAAGTGGTAAGAAAGGAAATACTAAATCTCCAAGAGGCAGGTATAATTTATCCATTGCTGATAGTCAGTGGGTAAGTCCTATCCATTGTGTCCCTAAGAAGGGAGGTATTACTGTTGTTCCTAATGACAAAGATGAATTGATCCCACAAAGAATTGATACACGTTATAGGATGGTAATTGATTTCCGCAAATTAAATAAAGCTACTAAAAAAGATCATTAGCCTTCACCTTTTATTGATCAAATACTAGAAAGATTATCCAAACACACACATTTTTGCTTTCTAGATGGTTACTTTGGTTTCTCCCAAAAACCTGTGTCAGCAGAGGACCAAGAAAAGACCACTTTTACTTGCCCTTTCGGTACTTTTGCATATAGACGTATGCCTTTTGGTTTATGTAATGCACCTACTACCTTTCAAATATGCATGATGGCTATATTCTCTAACTTTTGTGAAAAGATTGTTGAGGTTTTCATGGATGATTTCTCCATTTATGGATCTTCTTTTGATGATTGCTTGAGCAACCTTGATCAAGTTTTGCAGAGATGTGAAGATACTAGTCTTGTCTTGAATTGGGAGAAGTGCCACTTTATGGTTAATGAAGGCATTGTCTTGGGCATAAAATTTCTAAAAGATGTATTGAAGTTGATAAAGGTAAAGTTGATGCTATTGAAAAGATGTCGTGTCCCAAGGACATTAAAGGTGTAAGAAGTTTCCCTGATCATGCCGGTTTTTATAGGAGGTTCATTAAGGGCTTCTCTAAAATTTCTAGGCTTGTGACTAATCTATTAAAAAGAGATATTTATTTTGTCTTCGATGATCATTGTGTAGAAGCATTTGAAATACTTAAGAAAGCTTTGATTTCTGCTAGTGACTATGTGTGATGCTAGTGACTATGACTATGATGTAGGTGCTGTTCTAGGACAAAGAGTTGATAAGAAATTAAATGTGTGATGCTAGTGACTATGATGTAGGTGCTGTTCTAGGACAAAGAGTTGATAAGAAATTAAATGTTATTCAATGTGCTAGTAAAACTCTATGCAATGCCCAGAGAAATTATGCTACTACTGGGAAAGAATTTTTAGCAGTTGTATTTGCTTGTGATAAGTTCAGACCTTATATTTTTGATTCTAAAGTAACTATTCACACTGATCATGCTGCTATTAAATATCTCATGGAAAAGAAAGATGCTAAACCTAGACTTATTAGATGGGTTCTCTTGCTACAAGAATCTGATTTGCATATTATTGATAGAAAGGGAGATGAGAACCCCGTTGCTGACAACTTGTCTAGGTTAGAGAATGTTCTTGATAACCCACTACCTATTGATGATAGCTTTCCTGATGAACAATTAGCTATCATAAATGCTTCTCATACTGCTCCATGGTCTGTTGATTATGCTAATTACATTGTTGCTAAATTCATACCACCTAGTTTCACATATCAGCAAAAGAAAAAGTTTTTCTATGATTTAATACATTACTTCTGGGATGACCCACACCTTTATAAAGAAGGGGTAGATGGTGTTATTAGACGTTGTGTACCTGAGCATGAACAGGAATAGATCCTACGCAAGTGCCACTCCGAGGCATATGGAGGACACCACACTGGAGATAGAACTGCACATAAGGTATTGCAATCCGGTTTTTATTGGCCTACTCTCTTCAAAGGTGCCCGTAAGTTTGTCTTGTCTTGCGGTGAATGTCAAAGAATTGGTAATATTAGTAGACGTCAGGAAATGACTATGAATTATTATCTTGTTATTGAACCATTTGATGTTTGGGGCTTTGATTATATGGGACCGTTTCCTTCCTCTAATGGGTATACACATATTTTAGTTGCTGTTGATTACATTACTAAGTGGGTAGAAGTTATTCCAACTAGTAGTGCTGATCATAACATGTCTATTAAGATGCTTAAAGAAGTTCCTTTTCCGAGGTTTGGAGTCCCTAAATATTTAATGACTGATGGTGGTTCACATTTTATTCATAGTGCTTTTTGTAAAATGCTTCCTAAGTATGATGTTAATCATAGAATTGCATCTCCATATCATCCACAGTCAAGTGGTCAAGTAGAATTGAGTAATAGAGAGCTTAAATTAATTTTGCAAAAGACTCTTAATAGATCTAGAAAGAATTGGTCCAAGAAACTTGATGATGCATTAAGGGCTTATAGAACTGCATATAAAAATCCTATGGGTATGTCCCCATATAAAATGGTTTATGGAAAAGCATGTAACTTACCTCTCGAACAAGAACATAAGGCATATTGGGCCATTAAAGAGCTCAATTATTGTCATGGGAATGAACACCTATGGGGCAGGGCCCCTTTTCGGTCCGGCGGGGGGCGGAGATCGCACGAAGAGCAGATCGAGGCGAGACACACGAGCGATTTTACCCAGCTTCGGAGCTCTCCGGAGAGATAGTACCCCTATTGCTGCTTTGTGGTTGTATTATGTTCTTGCTCGAGAGCGTGAGTGTTCTCTGGTTTTGAATGCGTCGAAACTCCCTTTCGTTGCGTATGGGCCTCCTTTTATACGCTCAAGGGGTCACCGACAGGTGGCAACGTAAGTGGGGGCAAAAATGTAAAAAGAGTGGTTGGTACACCTAATTGTACAGTGTATCCTACCTAACTCTGACGGCAGGGGACAAATGCATTAAACGCCCGTCCGCGTCGCCCAAACAGTGCAGAAAAGTGACCGTTAGGGGCGCCACCGCTTGCCACGATGGCCTTCTCGTCATCTCCGCTCGCCACCTCGCACCGCTAGCTGCACAGCTTCTTGCCACGCGCGCCTGGAAAAGCCTCAAGGCGACACGTTGGCGGATGCGCTGGAGCGCAGGTGCGAAGTGGTAGTTTTGCTGCGGCAAGCACCTTGCCGCGGCCATTGTCTTGTCGCGCCCGTGAGCTTGTCGCTCGCCGGGTCTTGCCGGGACGCGAGGCGCGTTGCGGCAAGTTTTTTGGAATGCCTTGGTTGGCCTTCCCGGCAAGCTCCTCTTGCCGGGGCCTTGATCTTCCTGGCAAGCTCCTCTTGAAGGGGTCTTGTCTTCTTGGCTTAAACACTTTGTTCTTGAATGGCTCCAAAGGAACCAATGGAGGACCTTGGCGGTCACCCGCTAAGCCTTGCCGCGAGGCGCTGCGACTGCCCGTGCACAAGTTTGGGATACTAAGGTACCCCTACTTTAGTACACCGACAGGAGCCCCCGGGCCTGGGCCACACATGGTGCCGAGCGCTGTTGGGCCAGGCCCAAAACAGGGCACGGGCACGCGCGGCCTGGTTCACGCCGAATCTGACTCCGTATCCACCGCGCCCTCCCATAACAGCACGCGTCGAATGCGGCGTCGTGGGAGAGGTCGTGGGTGATTCTTTATTCGGATAAAGCGTAACGTTCGCCTCCTCCTCTTTATAAGCACGGGAAACAGGGCAGTTCCCCCACCTTCACCATTTGCTGTTGCAATCTCGGAAATCTTCGCCGCTCCACTCCGCTTCCAAATCCGAAAGAGAGCAGCGCTTCGCCCCCCATTGCCGCCGTCGCCACCAACGCCGTCGATCTCTCCCCGCCACCTTCGCCATGGCTCCGAAGACCGGGAAGGGCACGAAGTCGGTCGAGGCGTTGCGGCTCGAGGTGCTGCGGAAGGAGCGGGCCACCTTCCCCTCCGAGCTCGCCACGGCGGAGCTGAGGGAGTGGTACTACCTTTTCTGGTCGACGAAGACGCGGGCGCATCCGCGCACAAAGGTACTCTCCGCCGCCGCTTCAAAACGGGCTCGAAGTGGATACCCCTTTTTCATGTTGTTCTTCTACTGCGGGCTCTGCCCGCCCTTCTCCGAATTCTTTTGCGACATCATGAACACCTACGGGTTCCACCTCCTCGATTTCACCCCCAATGATGTCCTGACCATCGCGGTTTTTGCACATCTCTGTGAAAACTTTGTCGGAGTCCACCCAAACGTAGCCCTTTTTCACCACTACTTCATGCCCCGGGTCGCGAGAGGAGAGCCCTTATTTGGCGGGATCGCCTGGATCTCGAGAACCGGCAACAAGGAGGCGTATCTGGAAGGGGAGCTCCGCAGCAAATGGGATGAGTGGAGAGCGGAGTGGTGCTGGATCGTCGAGGAGAACCCGCGGCCGTTTACTGCCCTGCGCCAAGCCCCAGCAGTGCGCGGCGGCGATTGGAGTGCCCTTGCCGTGGACAACGACAAGCTGAAAATCGCCACCACCCAGATCTTGCGCCTTAGGCTTGCCAGGCTCACTGTAGGCGCCGTTGGCGCAGACTTTCTTCGCCGCCGCATCGCCCCCCTACAAGAGAGGAAAAGACCCGCCTGGGAATTTGGGGGTCCGGCGGACATCATGAGGCTGCGCCCGGGCCTCAATTTCAATTTTACTGTCTTGGAACTGGACGCGATGCTCAAGGAGCTGTTCAAGCACGATCCTCAGCATCCCGAGTGGTTCAGATTGCCGGCAGGCGTCATTTCGCTGTGCAACAACTCCTCACTGGATCGCATCCGCGCAATGATGCCGCAGTGCGACTCCCATGGGATCGTCCCCACTTGGCAGGAGCCTGCGGACGACGTCATGCAGAAGTTATTTGACGGCCTGGTGGAGGTGGCGGTCCACGCCGACGAGCAGAAACTCCTCACCCGTGACACCACCGATGAGGAGATGCATCGCATCGCCACCAGGGCGGAAGAGGCGGCGGCAGCTGCTGCCGCGGCCGAGTTCGGGTTCACCGTGGAGGAGGAAGAGGCAGTAGAGGCGGCAAGCCTTGCCTAGCGAGAATGGATTGACGGCGAAGAAGAGCTTGCCGCGCCTGACGCAGAGTCGGGCGAGCCTGCCGAAGGTGCGAGTGGCCCGCCGTCTCCAGGTGGTTTGCAGCAAACGGAGCCCCCAGCGCAGCCCCCAGTGCAGCCCCCAGCTCCACCAAGAAGGCGCCTCCGCAAGACCGGGGAAGCAGCAGGGCGGCAGACAGGTCAGCAGCCGTCGCGCCGCGCGACGCGCTCCTCCGCGACAAGCAATGTTGCTGCGGGAGCGCCTCGCACCGCAGTGGCAACTGGAGCTGGATCGTCCCGGACCGCCGCTTCTGGTCCTGCCGCTGCCCCCGCCAAGCGGTCGAGGGAGCCTACTCCTTCGCCTCGTCGTGCCGAAAGAGGGCCGGACTTCGAGCTCTCCGCGCTCAGCTCCAGCAAGGAGGAAGAAGAGTAAGACTCTTTGTTGTACTTGTAGTTCTTCGATCTTTGCTGTTTTTATCTTGTATCTAGTTTGCTTGACTCTGAACCTTGTTCCTTTTCAGGACTTTGGCCGAGAGAGCGGCGAAGAGGGCCAAGGCTCCGGTGATTGTCATCGAGGATGAGCCCTCCGTGACAGCAGGAGGCGCGCCCGAGATCACCTTGCCGGACCCGGCAACCCTTCCCCAAAGCAGCCCCCAGCGCAGCCCCCAGCGTAAGTATATGGTTTACTTTTTGCTGTTATGCGCACACGGGTGCTCTTTATTTGCTGACATCTGTCTTCTTGTTTGTGTAGGAGCAGAACAGCCTCATCAGGAGCAGCCGGAAGTCGCCCCCGAGATGCCATCTACCTCGACTACGCCGCCAAGGGAGGATTCCCCGACAAGGGAACGTTCTCTGGCAAGGGAGGAGTCTCCAGCAAGGGCCAGCACCAGCGATCCCCCATTGGCGGATCCTATGACTGTAGATCCCAGTACAGGTAATCGCCTTGCTTGAAACCTCCCTTGGGCTCTTCTTCTTCTGACTTTCTTTTTGGATATTTGCTTGACTTTTCTCCCTCTTCCGGCCTTCAGACCCATCTTCCACGGAGCCGATGGAGACTGAGGCCAATGGCGAGGAGAACGCGTGCGGCAACACTGACGATGCCGCCGCCACCGAAGGGGATGCCGGCGCTGATGATCCTGCTGGCGAAGAGGCCGCCAAAGCTGCTGGCGCAGGAGCTGGCGAGGGATCCGGCGGTCGCACTGACGACTCTGGGGCCGTAGGAGCGCAAGGCGCTACGCCGACCGCCGATCCCTCCGCCACTGATGCAGCGCCAGGCTCCGAAGAGCCCCAGCCTGGCGTCTACTTGAAGGCCGGCGACGGTGTCTTCATCAAACTCCGCTGGGCTTCAAGCTCCAGGGCACCGGTCGAAGGAGAAGCTTTTGACGGGGAGGTGCTCGCCTCTGCGGGGCTGACGCTACTCGACGCGCCAAGCAATAGCAGCGGCAAGTCTGAGGAGGAGCAGCTGCTCCGGAAACTAGTGTTGCTCTACCGCGCCCGACAAGCCAAGGTGGAATCCCGGGAAGCGCTTGTTGCGCAGGCGGGAGCAGATATTGAGAAGCTGTAACGCCCGAATTCGATGCGCCAGGTGTCTACCAGTTATTCGCCGTCATTGCCATGTCATTTGCTTGCGTGTTGCATTTTATCATGTCATCATGTGCATTTCATTTTGCATACATGTTCGTCTCATGCATCCGAGCTTTTTCCCCGTTGTCCGTTTTGCAATCCGGCACTCCTATGTCATCCGGCGTCCCCCTTTTTGCCTCTTCTCTTGTGCGGGTGTTAAACGTTCTCGGAATGGACCGATGTTTGCCAAGCGGCCTTGGTATAGCACCGGTAGACCGCCTGTCAAGTTTCGTGCCATTTGGAGGTCGTTTGATACTTCAACGGTTAACCGGGTAACCGTAAAGCCCTCTTTGAGTTGCAGCCCAACACCCCTTCCAAACTGGCCCAAAACCCATCTAAATCCCCTCCATGCTCTCGGTTGTTCAATCACGATCGCGTGGCCGGAAACCGCTCCTCATTTGGACTCTCCTAGCTCCCTCCACCTATAAAAACGTCTCCCCCTCTCCATTTTCGGATCAATTTCTCCCCGAAACCCTAATTTCCCCTCCGCGCCGCGCCGGACATGTCCGCACCATGCCGGACGCGTCTGCCGCCGCGCCCCGTCCACTCGCGCGTCGCCACCTATCTCCCGCCGCCGTCCATCGCGCGGGCCCACCAGGCCCATCGCCGGACCGCGCCTTGCCCGGCCGCGCGCCGCCCGACACCTTCCTGTGCCCGATCTGCGTCCTCCGCCGCCTGCCGCCGCCTCCGGTCACCGGAGCACCTCGCCGCCGACTCGGCCCCGCCGCCTCGGGCGCCACGCCTCCCGCCGTTCCTCGCCGGCTTCCGTGCGGCCCCGCCGTCGCCGAGGCGCCCCGCGCCGCCCGGTTCCGCTCCAGCGCCGCCGCTCGCCGCCCTCCGCCGCCAAGCTCTGCGCCGCCGCGGGCCGGAGCCGCCGCGCGCGCCCGGAGCCGAGCTCCTCCGGCGCCTCGCCATCGCCTCCGCCGCCCTCCCACGCCGGCAGCCCCTCCTCCGGCGGCTTCCCCGACCTCCCCGGCGCCCGACCGCGACAACTCCGGCCACCGGCGCCTCGGATCCGGCGAGATCCGCCGCCGCTTTGAAAACCGTGCAAATCTGGAGGTTGCCCCGAAATGCTCAAGTCCCCATATTTTTGCATAATCATGACATGTTCATCGCATTGTATCTCTGCATCCGTAGCTCCGTTTCATACGTGTAATATGTAAAATTGTTCGCCTCAACGAGTACTTCATTTCATTCCATTGCATCATTTTCATTTGAGCTCATCTTGATGCCCGAAATGCTGTTGGAAGAGTGCATGTTGATGTTAATCTGTTGAAACTGTTATAACTTGCTCATTTGTCATTTTTGCCATGATTTATGTGTGCATCCTATGAGGTTGATGTCTTCATGTGTTTTGATCTATGCCATGCCATCTTTCCAGGGGTGTATGACATGTATTTTTGTGATCAATGTGGTGACTAGCACAAGCATGCAAACTAGGCTTCGTGATATTGCTGATTTTAGTCCCTGTTCTGCTGTTATTTTGATGCCATGTAAACTTGATGCTATAGAGAGATCCATGCATATTTTGAGTTACTTCAGTAAGGGTGTTTTGAACATATGGTTTTTGTCTATCCATCCCTGCCCTTGGTTGCAATTATGGGGTAGTCTAGCATGTCATTTGAGTGCTCTACTTTTGCTTCAAAATGTTTCCTGGCAGATTGTTTACTTGTTATTCCATTTGGCCAAGGTTGCTATAGTTGATCCTTGCATGCTATGAACTTGTTCTTGACTTGTTTTGTTTCACAAACATGTCTTCTTGATGATGCTATGCTTATCTTGTCATGCAATGACTTGTGGTGAGTGAATCGAGCTTGTTAAGGAGAGTACTTGCTGTTGCTGTTTTGCTAGACAGATTCTGTCATATTTTGTTGCTATGTTAACATGCTTCTACTAATCATTCTATGCATAATCTGGAGATGTTCTATAAACATGTTTTGATCTACATGTCATGCTCTATCCATCCACGCCCCTGGTAGCATTTATAGCTTGATGTAGATTGTTCATATCTTGCTCCAAAGTTTGCTAAATAATGTTGCTGTCAGCCTGTTAACATGAAGTTCACTAGTTCCCATGTGTTTTGCTAGTGATCCATGCACCCTATGAACTTGTTCTTGCCATGCTTAGCTTCATAAACATGCCTTCTTACTGTTGGTTGCCTTGCCATGCCATGTATTGCTCTGTAGTGAGTGGTTCAAGCTCACCAACATGCCTACTTATTGTTGTTCCTGCCATGTATGAATCTGTAATATAACTTGCCATGTTTACATGGGTGCCATCATATTTTTGGATCCTTTTTGGCTCATGGTCAGTAAGGGTCTTTTGATCTATGCTATTAGTAGATTCATGACATGCCTTTGTTTGCCATGTTAAGTTCCTGTAACCTATTGTTTGATAGCTCTAAACATTGCAACCTGATGTTATTTCCTGATAAGTCTGAAACTGTTATTATTTGCAATCTTTCCATGTCATTTTGAGCATGTTCTAGTTGCTTCTGGAGATAGCTCAGTGTTCATGTTTTGTCATGCTTTACCTGTACTTCATGCCCATGCATTTTGTTCCTATGTTGGGGTGCTGTAGAATATTGTTTTGATGCTTTCAATATGCCTAGTTGCTGTTATGGACAGATTGTTGCGATAACTTGTATAGTGTGTGTGTGTGTGTGTGTTGCACCGTTGCTCCGTTTTGAGTGTGCTCTATATGTAACTTGCTTGTTTTTGCATGTAGTTCCATATTATCATGTTGCATCCTTGTTTTGAGGTGTTTGCTTGATGTTTGTATGCATTTTTCATCAATGCCATGTTTAACTTGTTTTGCTCATATCTTCTAGGCCGTAGCTCCGAATCTAATGAACTTTATATGTAACTTGACTAGAATTTCGTGTAGATTCTCTTGGTGCTCCTTAACTTGTTGTTTAACAACTTCAACTTAAGGTTTATTCAGATCTGGACCAATTTCTAAATATGCATATGAGGACTTACTGGAATTGTTATATGTTGTTTCCGGCCTCATTTAAACTTGCCTTGATCTGTTGTTCTTGTTTGCATCATCTCTTGCCATGAGTAGTCTCATCTAGCTTTGTCGTGCATCATGCTTGTTGTGCATCACGTCTTGTTCATGTGCGGTGTGTTTACTATGTTGTGTGCTTCTTCTCGATAGTTCCCGTTTTGTTGCGATCGTGAGGATGCGTTCGTCTACGTGTGGTTCGTCTTCGTGGCTTCATCTTCTTCATGGACTCGTTCTTCTTCCTTGCGGGATTTCAGGCAAGATGACCGCTACCCTGGATCTCACTACTATCATTGATGTGCTAGTTGCTTCGTTCTATCGCTATGCTGCGCTACCTATTACCCGTTTATCAAGCCATCCCATATTGCCATGAACCTCTGACCTTTGACACCTTTCCTATGCAAACCGTTGTTTGGCTATTTTACCGCTTTTGCTCAGCCCCTCTTATATCGTTGCTAGTTGCAGGTGAAGTTGAAGATTTCTCCATGGTGGACAGGATTTTGGTTGGGATATCACAATATCTCTTATATTATTAATGCATCTATATATTTGGTAAAGGGTGGAAGGCTCGGCCTTATGCCTGGTGTTTTGTTCCACTCTTGCTGCCCTAGTTTCCGTCATACCGGTGTTATGTTCCCGGATTTTGCGTTCCTAACGCGGTCGGGTGATTTATGGGACACCCCTGACAGTTCGCTTTGAATAAAACTTGTCCAGCAAGGCCCAACCTTGGTTTTACCATTTGCCTCACCACCACCTATACCCTTCCCTTGGGTCGGCCAACCCGAGGGTCATCTTTATTTTAGCCCCCCCCGGGCCAGTGCTTGTCTAAGTGTTGGTCCGAACCGAGCCGCCTGCGGGGCCACCTCGGGGAAACTCGAAGTCTGGTTTTACTCGTAGCCTGTCTGATCCGGTGTTGCCCTGAGAACGAGATATGTGCAGCTCCTATCGGGATTGTCGGTGCATCGGGCAGTCTTGCTGGTCTTGTTTTACCATTGTCGAAATGTCTTGTAAACCGGGATTCCGAGACTGATCGGGTCTTCCTGGGAGAAGGTCTATTCCTTCGTTGATCACGAGAGCTTGTCATGGGCTAAGTTGGGACACCCCTGCAGGGTTTAAACTTTCGAGAGCCATGCCCGCGGTTATGTGGCAGATGGAAATTTATTAATGTCCGGTTGTAGATAACTTGACACCAGATCCGAATTAAAACGCATCAACCGTGTGTGTAGCCGTGATGGTCTCTTTTCGGTGGAGTCCGGGAAGTGAACACGGTTTCTGGGTTATGTTTGACGTAAGTAGGTGTTCAGGATCACCTCTTGATCATTGCTAGATTCACGACCGCTCCGCTTGTTCTCTTCTCGCTCTTATTTGCGTTGGTTAGCCACCATATTATGCTTAGTCGCTGCTGCAACCTCACCACTTTACCCCTTCCTTTCCCATTAAGCTTTGCTAGTCTTGATACCCATGGTAATGGGATTGCTGAGTCCTCGTGGCTCACAGATTACTACAACAACAGTTCCAGGTACAGGTTATGCGATGATCATGACGCGAGAGAGATGTTGCTTGTTTTGGAGTTTCTTCTTCTGCTTCTTCGATCAGGGGATAGGTTCCAGGTCGGCAGCCTGGGCTAGCAGGGTGGATGTCGTTTGAGTTTCTGTTTGTGTTTCATCCGTAGTCGGATGGTGATCTTATGTATGATGTATTGTTGTATTCATGTGGCATTGTATGCCTCTTGTATGTATCCCCATCTATTATGTAATGTTGATGTAATGATATCAACCTTGCAAAAGAGTTCCAATATGCGGGTCTATCCTTGGTGGGACCTTCGAGTTCCTTTTGGATAGGGTCGCATATTGGGCGTGACAGAAGCGTGCGGAGGAGCTCCGGGAACGCAAGCAGGAAGCTCTCCGGTCCATTGCGGAGGAGCGGGCGCAGCTCGTCGAGGTGCGGAAAGCCTTTCTTCTCGAGAAGGCTGAAGCCGAAGAGCAATAGCGGCTTGCCGCCGAGGAGCTGTCCACGCGGGAAGGTGAGCTGACGCAGCGGAAAGTCAATCTGGACAGCTATGAGGAGGAGCTTGTTGCGCGAGAGCAGACACTTGGCGGGGCTCTCAAGGAAGCAAAGGACGCTGCCGCCGCCGCCGAGACCGCCAAGAAGGAGCTGGAGGCGAAGGTGGCGCGGCTGGAGGGCGATCTCGAGAAGAAAGATGAAGAGCTTGCCGCGCTCCAGCGTGAGCGCGAGAAGGACGCCCTCGCCCATGGTGAGCTGCAGGGTCGTCTCTCCGAGAAGGGCAAGGA
This sequence comes from Triticum timopheevii, assembly GCA_963921465.1. Classification (NCBI taxonomy): domain Eukaryota; kingdom Viridiplantae; phylum Streptophyta; class Magnoliopsida; order Poales; family Poaceae; genus Triticum; species Triticum timopheevii. The sequence continues at coordinate 365,727,472 of OY997262.1, forward strand.
GCTCAGCGCCGCCAAGGACTCCAACGCGGATCTGGAGCTGATGCTGGCGACGCTGACCAAGACGCTGGACGACGCAAAGGAGCGGGAGGTGGCCTTGAAGGAGGAGATCAAAGGCAATGAAGCGCTGCTGGCGAGTGCTGCCGAGACCCAGAATACTCTTAGGGAGACCGTGGAGCTTTGGACGGAGGGTCTCGTGAATATCGCCGCAGTCATCAACAAGGAGCTGGAGGAGCTGGGGATGGAGGACTTCGGGTATTCCACCGATGAGAACCTCCAGCCCAGCGCCAAACTCACTTTGTTCTTCAAAGGCATGGCAACGGATCTCCAGCGACTCCGGGAAAGGATCCCAAAGCAGTTGGCCGACGAGTCGCGCACGATTTGCGCGAGGGTTCTGTAGAAGGTGCTGGTGAAGGTGGCCTACCGCAATCCAGGCATCAACTTCGCCAACGTCCTTAAGAAGCTGCCGGCTGATGCTGATCTGGAAGCGCTCAGGGCTCTTGTCGCACCCATTGTGGACAAGGTGAATGAAGTCAGGAGGGTCGACGGCGATCGCGTAGACTAGGCCGCCCGTTTCCTCCTTTTCTTGCCGCTACTGATCATATTGCGAGAACAATTTATTAGAGCCGCGACAAGTTCTCTTGTAATATAACTTTATTTTGGGTATCAATTGCTACGTTATCTCCTTTACTTGATTCCTTCCTTTGTATGTTTCTGCCCTACGCTTTTAGGGAACTTGCCGGCGTAGGCACCCTTGCCGCGAGCGCTGAGTGCGGAACATCAGCAGCCTGCTGGCGGTGCCGCCTCCGACAAGAAACCTTGTCGCAACTAGTCGCAGCACACTTAAATTGTTGAGCGGACTCGAAAAAAAGTAAGGGCACAACTAGCTACTTGTTGGTTCCTCCGCGCACAGGTTTTCCATACAAAGCACGGTCGTTCAAGGAAGATAACTTTGAAAAAATTTAAAATTGACTGCTCAAACTTTGGCAACTTAGCTTTTGTGTCGTTTGCTTCCCGGTAAGGCGATACTTGCTTGAATGACACCTGGTCCACACTATTATCTTCTCCTCCGCCCCCCCCCCCCCCCCCCGGCAAATTTGTGCGCGAGGGAACCTTTCCCTTTCTTTGAGAAAAAGAAAGAAGAGAAAATAAAAATATGGAGCCTCATGGCTCGTTATTGCTTACCGAGGGTAGGTGCTGCACAAAGTGTCAGATAATACATGCACAAAATGGAAAGCATGAAATTGACAGGATGTGCGGAGCACATGAGCTTTATTTATGCACGGGATCTGCGCCCGGCTTTGTACAAAGGGTTACATGCAACAGCGGCAAGGCTTGTACAAAAAGGTGGCTACCGGAACAGGTTCCGGCAACCGTGCCTTACGGGTAAAACTTACGAAGATGCTCAATGTTCCAGGAGTTGCTCACCGGAAAGCCATCTTCGGTCTCAAGGCGGACAGCGCCGGGCCTAGTGACTCGTTTCACCCGGTAAGGGCCTTCCCACTTCGGCGTCAATTTGTTGGAATTCTTGGCGGAATGAACGCACCGAAGAACAAGTTCACCTTCCTCAAGACTTTTGGCATTAACTTTGCGGCTATGGTAGCGGCGCAAAGCTTGCTGGTAGCGAGCAGCTTGTACAGCAGCCTGAAGACGGTCTTCCTCAAGGAACAGCGCGTCATCTTGTCACAGCTGCTCTTGCTCTAGCTCATCATATGCGAGCACTCGAGGCGACCCGTATACGAGTTCCGTGGGGAGAACTGCCTCTGCTCCATAGACTATAGCGAAAGGTGTCTGGCCAGTGGCTCGATTTGGCGTCGTCTTGATCGACCAAAGAACCAGCGGCATCTCCTCGATCCAGTTCTTTCCGCACTTGTGTAGCCTATTGAAAGTCCTTGTCTTGAGCCCGCGCAGCACTTCAGCATTCGCCCTCTCCGCTTGACCGTTGCTACTCGGGTGAGCAACAGAAGCGAAGCAGACCTTGGCGCCAAGATCTCGGACATACTGCATGAAGGTGCGGCTCGTAAATTGCGTGCCGTTGTCGGTGATGATCCTGTTGGGTACCCCGAAACTGCAAACAATCGACCTGAAGAACTTGACTGCTGACTGTGCTGTCACCTTCCTCACTGCTTCCACTTCCGGCCACTTTGTGAACTTGTCGATAGCAACGTACAAGTACTCAAAGCCCCCGACAGCTCGGGGGAAGGGGCCGAGAATATAGAGCCCCCAGACCGAAAATGGCCAGGATAAAGGGATCGTCTGGAGAGCTTGAGCTGGCTGGTGTATCTGCTTGAAGTGGAACTGGCACGCTTCACACTTAGTTACTTGTGCAGTTGCATCCTGGAGTGCTGTCGGCCAAAAGAAACCATGCCGGAATGCCTTGCCGGCAAGTGCTCTTGTGCCAATGTGGTGACCACATATGCCTCCATGTATCTCCTCCAACAGCTCTTGTCCTTCTTCCCGGGGAATACACTTCAATTTCACACCATTGAGTCTCCTTCTGTACAGTATGCTGTCAACAAACTGGTACATATTTGACTGTCGGGCTACTCTTTCTGCTTCTTCTTGCTCTTCGGGAACTTCTCCTGTCTGGTGGAAATGGACAATCTGTTGCGCCCATGCTGGAGCTTGCGGCTCGACAACAAGGACTAAAGGCACATATGCTGCTGCGGGAACATCCGCTTCTACGGCAAGAACCTGCGGTTCAACCGGAGCTTGATGTTCCCCGACAAGCTTGCCGGAGAAAAACTTGTCGGGAGCGTCTTCTTCAAAGAAACAAACCTTAGGGCTTGTCGGAGCAGACTGCTCCTCAGCACCCTTGGTGTTGATCTTGGGGACCTTCTTGGCAGCGGCTTCAGGAAGCTCAGCCGGAAAGTAGTCACCAGAAACCAACTTCCTCTTTTTGCTCTGTCCAATTGATGGTGTCACAGATGGTTGAGTCAGTTTGAGCACAAAGATCCCTGGTTCCACAGGTAACTTAAGTGCGGCGCACTTTGACAGGCCATCGGCAATGTCGTTCTGGGCTCTCGGGACATGCTCCATCTGCAGGCCGTCAAAGTGCTCTTCTAACTTTCTCACTTCGTCAACATAAGCTTCCATCAACGGACTCTGGTAGTTCTTGTTTACTTGGCGGACGACAAGCTGCGAGTCACCCCTGACAATGAGCTTCTTGATCCCAAGGTCTGTCGCGATCCTGAGGCCGGCAAGCAAACCTTCATACTCTGCAGTATTATTCATTGCTTGCTCCTTGGGAAAGTGCATCTGGACTACGTACTTGAGGTGCTCTCCGGTGGGCGCGACAAGCAGCACGCCCGCACCGGTGCCTTGCAGCGAGAAGGCACCATCGAAGTACATCAACCACTCTTTGCTCGCCTCCTTGACGGGGATGCTCGTTTCTGGAATTTCTTCATCTGGTGTTGGCGTCCACTCTGCTATAAATTCTGCCAACGCTCGGCTCTGGATAGTTGAAGTGCTCTCAAACTTGAGGCCGAAGCTTGACAGTTCCAGTGCCCACTCGACAATCCTGCCTGTTGCTTCTGGATTCTGCAGTATCCTCTTCAGCGGAAAGCGAGTGACAATTGTAATCTCATGTGCTTGGAAGTAATGGCGCAGCTTTCTCGAGGCCATGAGAAGGCCGAAAAGGAACTTCTGCACACCAGAGTACCTTGACCTAGCCCCCTGCAGAAGGGAACTAACAAAGTAAACTGGGCGCTGCACCATTTTCTTTTGTTTCACCTCCCGCGTCTGCGCAGATCCTTCCTTGTCGGGACCAGAGCTTGTCGGCGAAGCCCCCTGCTTGTCGCTGGATGTATCTGCCATGGTTGCCGGCTCATCATCCGCCTCCCTCTCCGCCACTAACGCAGCACTAACCACTTGATTGGTTGCCGCTATATACAGTAGCAACTTCTCTTGTGGTTTAGGTGCGACAAGTATTGGAGTGGATGACAGATATCTCTTCAAGTCCTGCAGTGCAGCCTCCGCTTCCGGAGTCCATTTCATTGGACCTGCCTTTTTCAATATTTTGAAAAATGGCAAGGCGCGCTCAGCAGACTTGGAGATAAACCTGCTGAGAGCAGCCATGCAACCGGCAAGCCTTCGTACATCCTTGACGCGTTTTGGTGCTTCAATCTTCTCAATGGCTTTGATCTTGTCGGGATTGGCTTCAATTCCCCACTGAGACACGAAGAACCCGAGAAGCTTACCGAAAGGGACTCCGAACACGCACTTCTCGGGATTAAGCTTGAGGTTGATCTTGCGCAGATTTGCAAAAGTTTCATCCAAATCCTGAAACAGGGTTGCCTTGTCTTTGCTCTTGACCACTATGTCATCCATGTAGGCTTCCACATTTCTATGTAACTGTGGCTCAAAAGCTTCGTGCACTACTCTTGCAAATGTTGAACCAGCACTCTTCAACCCAAAAGGCATCCGTACAAAACAGTATGTGCCACATTGAGTGATGAATGCGGTCTTCTCCTCATCCTCTTCTGCCATGAAGATCTGATGGTATCCTGAATATGCGTCAAGAAATGAAAGCAGATCGCATCCGGCCTTGGAGTCAACAATCTGGTCAATACGCGGCAAGGGAAATGGATCTTTGGGACAAGCTTTATTAACATCAGTAAAGTAAATACAAAGCCTCCACTTCCCGTTCGCCTTGCGCATGACTACAGGATTGGCCAACCACGTAGGATGGAGCACTCCTCTGACAAGGCCTGCTGCTTCCAACTTCTTGATCTCTTCTGCTATGAATTCTTGGCGCTCGACTGCTTGTTTCCTGACTTTCTGCTTGACGGGCCGCGCGTGAGGAAAGACGGCAAGATGGTGCTCAATTACTTTCCTGGGAACACCGAGGATGTCAGACGGTTTCCACGCAAACACATCGACATTCGCCCACAGGAAAGCAACGAGCGCGCTTTCCTATTTAGGGTCGAGCGTGGCACTGATGGTGAAAGTACCACCAGTGCCTTTCTCCTTGGCGGGCACCTTCTTGGTCTCTGGTTGAGCTACATTCGCCTTCTTACACTTGCCGGTGGAGCTCGATGGTGTGTCCTCGACGGTAGCGCAGCACTCCGAAGAGGTGCGCTTGCCGGAGTGGGCATCAGAGCTCTTGCCGGACTTGGTCTTCTTCTTCCCCCCGGGAGCTTCAGCGGCAAGTGTCTTGCGTTCGGCTGCGGCTGCTGCTTCCCGGTAAATCTTGTTGGTGCAGATAAGGGCATCTTTCTTGTCGCCAGGGACAGAAATAACACTTAATGGACCCGGCATCTTCAGTATGTTGTATGCATAGTGAGAGGCGGCCATGAACTTGGCGAGTGCTGGACGGCCGAGTATCCCATTGTAGGGCAATGGGAAATCAGCGACGTCAAAAGTGACCCTCTCAGTCCTGAAGTTCAGCTCGCTGCCGAATGTTACCGGCAACGTGATCTTCCCCTTCGGCTTGCTCCTTCCCGGATTGATTCCTTGGAATGTTCCGGTTTCTTCGAGGTTGCTGTCGGGGATCTGTAGCTTTTGGAGTACCGCGGAAGAGATCAGGTTCAAGCCGGACCCGCCGTCAACTAGCATCTTTGTGACTTTGAGGTTGCAGAAGGTTGGTGAAACCAACATCGGCAAGCACCCGACCGCAGTTATGCGATCAGGGTGGTCCTCAATATCAAAGACGATAGGCGTGCTGGACCACTTTAGAGGCCTGCGTAACTCGACAGACGGTTCTGCCGCATTAACTTCCCGCACCTACTGTTTGAGTTGGCGGTGTGAAGTATGCAGAGAAGCACCGCCGTCAATGCATAGGACCTCTGTGGCTTTCTGAAACTCCTGCTTGTCGGCATCGTCGTCATCCATGTGTTCATCTTCGTCTTCATCTTCTTCCTTGTCGCGGTCGCGGGGAGGCCTATCTCCTTGCCGCTGCTTGGCCTTGCCGCGGCGTCCTCCCCGGCCTGGACGCTTCTTGCCGGATCCTCTAGTACCTTCCTGGGCCTTCTCCTTGTCGCGTCGCTCGTACTCAGCTTTCTGCTGCTCGACAAGCTGCTCGACTTTCTTGCAGCTCTGGAGGTCATGGCCCTTGGTACGGTGGATCTTGCAGTACTGCTTGTCGGAGCCGCCCTGCTTGTCGGCGGCAGCCACAGCCTTGCCGAAGTTACCAGCTTTGGCTTTGTCGGCGCCACCTCTGTTGCCGGACTGCTCAACAACTAGCACATCTTTCCCTTTCCTCTTCCTGTTGTTCCGCCGCCGGTTTCTCTTTACCGGGGCGGTATCCTCACTGTCAGATCCTCCTGCTCCTGCGTTCTCTCCAGGGAGTTTCCTCCCCTCTTTAGCACGTGCACACTTGTCGGCCAGGGCATATAGCTCACTGACGTCTCTAATCTTGCACATCGCCATCTCCTCCCGCATCCTGCGATTACGCACGTTCTGATGGAACGCGCTGATGACCGCGGCAGGGTGGACATCTGGGATGTTGCGCTGTACTTGGCTGAATCTCTGAATATACTTGCGCAGGGGCTCTCCCTCCTTCTGGGCGAGCAGATGAAGATCACTCTCTTGGCCATGAGGCTTGTGGCCGCCTGTGAAGGCGCCGACAAACTGATGGCACAGATCCGCCCATGAGGATATGGAGTTGTCTGGCAAGTGCATGAGCCAGGATCTGACATTGGGTTTGAGCACCAACGGGAAGTAGTTGGCAAGGATCTTGTCGTCGCGCCCCCCCGGCAGCTTGCACCGCGATGGTGTAGATGCTGAGGAACTCCGACGGATGCAACTTGCCGTCGTACTTCTCTGGTACATCTGGCTTGATGTTCTTTGTGCTGGGCCACTGGACTTGCCGCAGCTCACGAGTGAACGCAGGGCAACCTACCGCGTACGGCAAGTCGCCTGGTTCCTCTAGCGCATGCATGTCGACAGTGGGCCCAGCGCGCTGGTCTGACTGACGCCGCGCTTCTCTTCGACGCTCGATGCGGGTACGAGCATCTTCTTGTTGCCGTTCTTGAAGAACTTGGCGCTGGTCGCGAAGAGCTCGAGGGTCAGACGATACGGTGGAGTCGCTGTCGAGGTTGACCCGGTGAGTCAGCGATCTTGGCCTTCGGGGAGGAGAGTGCACGGTGGTTGCACCCCCACCGGTCTTGTCGCCACCGGCTTGCGCCTGGGCGTCTTGCCGCGGCTTCGATGTGCTCGGTTGCCAGGGAGTGTCGCCGTTGGCGAAGCCGATGAGTCTCTGAATGGTGGCCCTCCAATTGTCGATCTTGTCTGGCGCTGGAGGGTAATCTAGGAGCAGTTGGGCTCGGGCCGACGCTTCTTCTGGAGTCTTGGGTGGCGGCGGTGAACGGTGCGAGGAGCGAGATATGCTCGCACTTCTAACAATGTTAGAAGGAGCAGCATCTCGTCCAGGCGACCGTGCCGCGCTCGTGCCAGCATGTTGACATGCATGCTGATCTTGAGCGTCCCGAGATCCACCAGCTTGGCCTTGACCCAACGAACGTATGGTACCGCGAGTACAATGACGTTGTCGGTCCCGCGCCTCCTGGGATGGGCGCGGTGCGTGTACGGACGCCGAGGTCTACGCCGCCTTGTCCTTGGACCTTGTAGCAGCGTTAGCTCCCTCGTCGGCGCCCGTTCCTCCGCCGACGTCTACCCCGCCACCCGTTTGCTCCGGTGGCGGCGGAATCGACGTGGACGGAGCAGCCACCTCTGAAGCCTTCTTCTTCGGTGGCATGATGATGAAGATGACGATGTAGCCCGCGTGAACACCGGATCAGATTCACACAACCTCGACGTCCCCTACCTGGCGCGCCAAAGATGTCATGGGAACGAACACCTATGGGGCAGGGCCCCTTTTCGGTCCGGCGGGGGGCGGAGATCGCACGAAGAGCAGATCAAGGCGAGACACACGAGCGATTTTACCCAGCTTCAGAGCTCTCCAGAGAGATAATACCCCTACTGCTGCTTTGTGGTTGTATTATGTTCTTGCTCGAGAGCGTGAGTGTTCTCTAGTTTCGAATGCGTCGAAGCCCCCTTTTGTTGCGCATGGGCCTCCTTTTATACGCTCAAGGGGTCACCGACAGGTGGCAATGTAAGTGGGGGCAAAAATGTAAAAAGAGTGGTTGGTACACCTAATTGTACAGTGTATCCTACCTAACTCTGACGGCAGGGGACAAAGGCATTAAATGCCCGTCCGCATCGCCCAAACAGTGCAGAAAAGTGACTGTTAGGGGCACCACCGCTTGCCACGATGGCCGTCTCATCATCTCCGCTCGCCACCTCACACCGCTAGCTGCACAGCTTCTTGCCACGCGCGCCTGGAAAAGCCTCAAGGCGACACGTTGGCGGATGCGCTGGAGCGCAGGTGCGAATTGGTAGTTTTGCCGCGGCAAGCACCTTGCCGCGCCCGTGCGCTTGTCGCTCGCCGGGTCTTGCCGGGACGCGAGGTGCGTTGCGGCAAGTTTTTTGGAATGCCTTGGTTGGCCTTCCCGGCAAGCTCCTCTTGCCGGGGCCTTGATCTTCCCGGCAAGCTCCTCTTGCCGGGGTCTTGTCTTCTTAGCTTAAACACTTTGTTCTTGAATGGCTCCAAAGGAACCAATGGAGGACCTTGGCGGTCACCCGGCAAGCCTTGCCGCGGGAAGCTGCGACTGCCCGTGCACAAGTTCGGGATACTAAGGTACCCCTACTTTAGTACACCGACAATTATGATTTCAAGCTTGCCGATGAGAAGAGGTTATTTGACATTAGCTCACTTGATGAATGGAGAACCCAAGCCTATGAGAATGCCAAACCGTTTAAAGAAAAAGTTAAAAGATGGCATGACAAAAGGATACAAAAGCGTGAGTTTAATGTAGGTGATTATGTGTTGTTATTCAACTCTTGTTTAGGATTTTTTGCAAGAAAACTTCTCTCTAAATGGGAAGGCCCTTACGTTAGCGAGGAGGTCAATCGTTCCGGTGCCATAAAAATCAATAATTTCGAAGGTACAAATCCGAAGGTGGTGAACGGTCAAAGAATCAAACATTATTTCTAAGGTAATCCTATAAATGTTGAAACTAATGTTATTGAAACCGTAACTCCAGAGGAATACATAAGGGACACGTTCCGAAATGTTTCAGACTCCGAAAAGGAATAGGTATGTGGTACGGTAAGTAAACACAATCCAAAACAGTTCTAATAGAAATTTTTCTCCGTTTTTGAATATTTAAGAAAACAGGAAAATAAGAAGTAGTTTGGGAAGGAAACGAGGTGTCCACGAGGGTGGAGGGCGCGGCCTACCCCCCTGGGCGCGCCCCTCTGCCTCGCGGGCACCTCGTTTGCTCTTCGAACTCCATTTTCTTGCACGATACTTCTTTTGATCGATAAAAATTCATTATATAATCTCCCGAAGGTGTTGACCACCGTATCACGCAAAAATCCTATGTTTTTGTCTTGAGCTATTTCTGCCTCAGTTTAGAGCAATATGTCGTCCAAGGATTCGGAGGGAGAAAGCTATGTGGCTGATTACCTTTCATACCCTAAGGTCTACAAGGATTTGGAGCATTATGGCTGGACCACTGAGGAAGAAGAAGACTACGAGCCTAAGGGAAAGGAGGAGACGAGCTCAAATGAAGATGAAGTCCCATTACCTCAACCTGGGGACATGCATGTGGAGTTTAAGAAGTCAAGCCTCCCTGATAGAGCAAAGAAACCAAAGATCAAGTTTATTCCTTTTCATCTCTTGCAGGAAAACAAACATGAACTATGCAAAAGGATATTAAGCCTTGAGCGGCAGATCAATGATCTAAGGGAGCAAAGTTCCATCCTCAAGCGCAAATTAAGGAAGAAGCCTACATCATCATCATCACCACCTTCATCACCTCCGAGGACATGATTACATCGGTATGGGAACTCCCCTTGGCAACTGCCAAGCTTGGGGGAGGTGCCCCGGTATTGTATCACCATCACACTCCTATCATTACCATTTTTCTTAGTTCGATCCTTTTAGTAATATCTTGATCTAGTAGAATAAAGGTTTTGGTATGATCTAGTTTTGAGTTTTGCCGTATGATCCCTCTATGTAATCGAGCCCATGAGCTATATATAATAAAGATTACTTTTGAGTCAAGGGCTTTGCTCTTGCTATGATCTTGAGGGAATAAAAGAAAGAATAAAAAGAAATAGAGAGATTATATCGATCTTATGGAGAGTAATGACTTCACATATAAAGAGTATGATGAATAAAAGTTGTTGAGAGTTGGCAAACATAGTTTTGGTCATCGTTGCAATTAATAGGAAGTAATAAAGAAAGAGAGGTTCTCACATATAAATATACTATCTTGGACATCTTTTATGATTGTGAGCACTCATTAAAATATGACATGCTAAAGAGTTGATGTTGGACAAGGAAGACAACGTAATGGGTTATGTTTTATATTCGAAATAAAGTATGTTGTCATGGATTATCCAACATGTTGAGCTTGTGTTTCCTCTCATGCTAGCCAAATTCCTTGCACCAAGTAGAAATACTACTTGTGCTTCCAAATATCCTTAAACCCAGTTTTGCCATGAGAGTCCACCATACCTACCTATGGATTGAGTAAGATCCTTCAAGTAAGTTGTCATGTTGCCAATAAAAATTGCTTCCTAAATATGTATGACTTATTAGTGTGGAGAAAATAAACTTTACACGATCTTGTGATATGGAAGTAATAAAAGTGACAGACTGCATAATAAAGGTCCATATTACAAGTGGCAATATAAAGTGACGTTCTTTTGCATTAAGATTTCGTCCATCCAACCAAAAAGCACATGACAACCTCTGCTTCCCTTTGCGAAGGGCCTATCTTTTACTTATGCCTTTTATAGTATGCAAGAGTCAAGGTGATCTTCACCTTTACTTTCTACATTTTATCCTTTGGCAAGCACCTCATGCCGGAAAGATCCTGATATATCTATCCAATTGGATGTAAGTTACCATGAACTATTATTGTTGACATCACCCTTGAGGTAAAAGGTTGGGAGATGACACTATAAGCCCCTATCTTTCTCTGTGTCCGACAAAAACTCCATAACCATAAGTATTGCGTGAGTGTTAGCAATTGTGAAAGATTAAATGATATTTGAGTATGTGGACTTGCTGAAAAGCTCTTATGTTGACTCTTTCCGATGTTATGATAAATTGCAATTGCTTCAGTGACCAAGATCATAGTTTGTTAGTTTTCAATGAAGTTTCTGATTCATACTTGACATTGTGAATAGATTGTTACTTTATCATAAGAAATCCTATGACAATATTTATAAATGTTGCTGTTATAAGAATGATCAGGATGCCCTCATGTCCGTATTTTATTTTATCGACACCTCTATCTCTAAACATGTAGACATATTTTTTGATATCGGCTTCCGCTTGAGGACAAGCGAGGTCTAAGCTTGGGGGAGTTTATACGTCAATTTTGCATCATGCTTTTATATTGATATTTATTGCATTATGGGCTGTTATTACACGTTATGTCACAATACTTATGCCTATTCTCTCTTATTTTACAAGGTTTACATGAAGAGGAATAATGCCGGCAGCTGGGATTCTGGGCTGGAAAAGGAGCAAATATTATAGACCTATTCTGCACAACTCCCAAAGTCCTGAAACTCCACGAAAGTCATTTTTCGAATTAATAAAATATATTGAGCGGAAGAAATACCTAGGGGAGGCCACCCACCATCCATGAGGGTGGGGGGCGCGCCCTACCCCCTGGGCATGCCCTCCTGCCTTGTCGGCCCCCTGACAGCCTCTGGTGACCATCTTCTGCTATATGAAGGCTTTTACCCTGGAAAAAAATCATAAGCAAGCTTTCGGGACGAAACTCCGCCGCCCCGAGGTGGAATGTCAGGACCCCGACACAATGCCACATCGATCTAGCATGTAACACCTCATATCACTTTGCGGCCTCACGCACGGTATTCCCACGGGTGTCGCCTTACCTTTGCCCGGGACCATTTGCGCCTTTTGGCACACGTATATGATAGTGTTGCTAGCATCCATATGATAAGGAGCCCGGGCTGACATGGCTAGTCGTAAACCCAAAGTGGCACAGACTTACAGGGACAGGCATCCATGACCCAGCATCGAACGTGTCGGTCATCAGCGAGTGAATCCAGGCTGTAGCACTAGGCTAACAGGACTCCGGTGAACCGGGCTGTAGCGGTCTAGCAGGACTCCGGTATTCATCGCGTGACATTTCCCCGAAGGGACAGACACAGGAACGAAGAAGGACACATGCCGGCCAGCCTAAGCGTTCTGGAGCAGTAGCAAGCTACCATGGCTCGGTGGAAACACTTGGAGACATTTCCCGGTAAGAGAGGCTACTAAGGATAAACAACTAGATAGTCAGATCCCACACATACCAAGCATTTCAATAACATACGCACAATATGCTCGATATGTGAAAATACAACATGGCATCACAACATGACTCTACGACTCAAGTATTTTATTCAATAGGCTCCGAGGAGCGAGATATTACAAACATGGGTCTCACGACCCAACATTCAGAGCATACAAGTCAAAGCACAAGCGGAAGCTAACATGTCTGAGTACAGACATCTACAAATGGAAAAGGCTTAGAAGCATGACTATCTACCAGATCCTGCCGAGGGCACAAGATCGTAGCTAAGGTAACAAGCTAAACGTCGAAGTCCACGTGGAACTACTAGCAAGACTGAAGTCTCTCTGCAAAAACATAAAATAGGCAAACGTGAGTACAAATGTACCCAGCAAGACTTACATCAGAACTAACTACATATGCATCATTATCAACAAAGGGGATGGTGGGGTTTAACTGCAGCAAGCCAGCTTTGACTCGGTGGCTATCCTGAACTACGACTGCAAGTAACTCTTTTGAGGTGGTGCACACGAGTCCACATATTCACCATATCAATACACCACTATGGATCCGCTCCCGTCTCCCTATGAGAACGCCATCCATATCACTCACACTTATCTTGCGTATTTTAGAGTATCCACTTTCACTTGTCTATGAACTGTATAGGCAACCCAGAAGTCCTTCTCCGCGGACACGGCTATTCGAATAGACGATGTTAACCTTGTAGGGGTGTACTTCTTCACACACGCTCTCACCACTTACCGCCGTTTACACGACATGTACTCGTCAACCTTCAAGCGGAAGCCCAACGTGGGTGTCGGCCACGGCCTACCTAAACACTCAAGTCCCTAGTCCAGGTTTATCGCCTATTCGGGTTCCATCCATGAGGAGATCCGACCGGAGTTTCGCTCACAGCCCCAAACGATGTGTACAGGGTTCCGTGACACCAAACGGGCGCCCGGTATACCCGGCCACGTGCCTACCGCATCACAGCGCACCCCTCCGGTCAGCGCTGCCCATGGTCTCCAGCATACTACAAACACCAGAAACTACTTGCAACTCCTGGACAGAGGACAAGAGTGATTAAGAAGCCGAGAGGGTCCATTGGTTTCGGGCCCAATGCGTGGTAGTAGCTGAATCATGGATCACAAACACAGAACTCAATTCCTGAGGACGGCTGCAGTGAGACAACCCACCATGTACTCCTACATGGCCTCTCACCGCTACCTTTACCAAATCGTATTCACACACTTAGCTCACACACAGTAGGACATGTTCACACACCTCTGATTCACCCTCGATGAATCAGACCTGACTCAACTCTAAGCAGTAGCAGGCTTGACAAACAAGCATGAATGAGTAGGCACAACAGGGCTCAAACAAATCCTACTCATGCTAGTGGGTTTCATCTATTTACTGTGGAATGACAGGTCATGCAAAGGATAAAGGGGTTCAGCTACCGCAGCAAGTAACAGTTGAATCATTGTTGTCCTAATGCAGTAAAAGAGAGCAGGAGCGAGAGAGTGGGATTGTATCGGAATGAACAAGGGGGTTTTGCTTGCCTGGCACTTCCGAAGATAATATAGCTCTTCATCAGTGTCATCGATCTCATCGTCGAAACCACATCTATCGAGAGGGGACAAATACCGGCAACAGAGAAGAAACACAATCAATGCAATGCACCATATGATGCATGATCATGACATGGTAAAATGAGTGTGTTGGGCTAATGCAACTACAACCAGATGGGTTTGAGCTATTTTGAACCAAAGATTCAAAGATCAAACACATTTGTGATCTTTAAAAGTGCTTTATCATGTTTTGCACTAAACAGCAAGTTAACTTGCTTAAACATGCATGAAACTGGTACAGATGGATAGATTGGATTTCTCTGATCATTTTTCATATATAATTTATTTCATTTGGAGTTACGGTTGAATTTCTATGAATTTTAGAAGTTTATACTATTTTCTGGAATTTTCTATATAAGAATAAATCCAGAAAAGGATTTACTGCGTCAGCCTGGCATCAGTGTGACGTCATCGGTCAACTGAGACGGTCCAGGTCAACCCTGACCTGTAGGTCCCATCTGTCAGTGTCAGTTAAACTAACTAAGTTTAGTTAGCGTTAAACTAATACTAACCTAGCTAGTTAATTAGTGCTAACTAGAGTAATTAGTCGGGCGGGGCCCGCAAGTCAGTGAGAGAGAGGGGGAAGTCAAACCGGGCAGTGGGGTCAAACCACGCCGGTTAACGGGTCAGCGGTCGTCGGCGTTTAGCCGCCGGCGAGTCCAAGCGCGGTGGTGCACTGCGGGATTCACCTACAGAGCGCCGTTTGGCGCGCGAAGCTCAGCTACGGGATGCGGACGCTCGTCCGCATCCAACCGTGGTGGTGGTGGAGGCTGGGGTGGCCGGAGTTGTTGCCGGCGTCGACCCTGGCGGTCGCCGGAGCTCGGGTGAGTTTGGGATCGACGCTACGGTGACCGGGGAGGCTCGTGCGGGGCACCTAGGTGCTCTACATAGCGCGGAAAGGGAGTTGAGCACGACGGCCGGACCGCTAGGTGGCCGAAGGCTCGTCGGCGGCGGTCACAGGCGGCGGCTCGTGCGGGCGAGCAAGGTGCAGCGGCTACGGCGCACGAGAGCGAGAACGAAGAGGGGGAAAAGGTTCGGTGGCTCACGGCGGTTGCAGCAGACGTCGAAGCGGGCTCGGGGAAGGCCGGACGGCGATGAGTCGACGATGGGGATCCGCGGCGGCCGACGATGAAGAAGAAGTCGGTGACGGCGTTTTGAGGCGTCCGGCGTTGAGTGAGTCGACGGGGAGGACGAGGGCGTCGAGGCGGAGGCCATGGACACGTCGGCGAGGCGAGGGAGAGGCGATGGCCGCGGTGGTGCTCGTCGGTGGCAGCGGGCGCATTCGGTGAGATGGGGAAACGGCGAGGGAGAGAGCAGGGGGAGGAATGAGAGGCCGGGTCGATCGGGACGGCACCGAGGAGGAAGGCCCGCGGCGTTGTGCTGTTCCGGGGACGCAGGCAGGCAGGCAAGTGGCGTGGCAGCACGGCCGTGCGCGCCCGTCGGGCACGCGCTCGGCGTCCGACTGGCGCGGTGGATATGACGACTGGCAGTTGGGCCAGTGGGCCGCACTGCTGGGCTGGGTAAGTGGCCAGGTATCCTCTCTCTCTCTCTCTCTCTCTCTCTCTCTCTCTCTCTTTTGATTGTTTTTGTTTTTCTATTATTCTGTAACTTTAGGGCTTTATTAAAAATAGTTAGACACCTTCAAAAATCCTGGAAATAATCATAGGCTCTGTTTAGATTAATTCCAACAGCCCACACTTATTTCCAGATTAATTTGAGCATTTAAAATATTTACTAGCATTTAAATGCCCAAATGCAAAGTACATATGATTTAATTTAGTGACCAAATATGTCATGGAAAAATGTGCAACACCTCTGGTTATGGTTCTAGCATTTTCCAGAAATGATGAACATTTTTTTAAATCCATTTGGATTCACTGAAAATATTTTTATGTTGAACCTATTTGAATTCCATTTGATACTAGGGTTTGGACAATCACCATTTCAGGTTTAAATGAAATTTTAAACATGATGCAGCAACAAGCTAGTCCAAGTGCATAGCAAGGCTAGGAACGTGACACGGAACCAATCTACGGCTCTCACGAAGCTGTTCTGCCTGGGAAACATCCCTCCGGGAGGGGGAAATCATCGCCATCGTCATGACCAACGATCCTCTCAGCGGGAGGAGGTCAATCTCCATCAACATCTTCACCAACACCATCTCCTCTCAAACCCTAGTTCATCTCTTGTATCCAATCTTTGTACCAAAACCTCAGACTGGTACCTGTGGGTTGCTAGTAGTGTTGATTATTCCTTGTAGTTGATGCTAGTTGCTTTATTCGGTGGAAGATCATATGTTCAGATCCTTAATGCATATCAATACCCCTCTGATTATGAACATGAACATGATTTGTGAGTAGTTACATTTGCTCCTGAGGACATGGGTGAAGTCTTGCTATTAGTAGTCATGTGAATTTGGTATTCGTTCGATATTTTGATGAGATGTATGTTGTCTCTCCTCTAGTGGTGTTATGTGAACGTCGACTACCTGACACTTCACCATTGTTGGGCCTGAGGGAAGGCATTGGGAAGTAATAAGTAGATGATGGGTTGCTAGAGTGACAGAAGCTTAAACCCTAGTTTATGTGTTGCTTCGTAAGGGTCTGATTTGGATCCATATGTTTCATGGTATGGTTAGGTTTACCTTAATACTTCTTTTGTAGTTGCGAATGCTTGCAATAGGGGTTAATCATAAGTGGGATGCTTGTCCAAGAAAGGGCAGTACCCAAGTACCGGTCCACCCACATATCAAATTATCAAAGCAAGGTGAATCATATGAGCGTGATGAAAACTAGCTTGACGATAATTCCCATGTGTCCTCAGGAGCGCTTTTCTCTATATAAGAACTTGTTCAGGCTTGTTCTTTCCTACAAAACGGATTTGGCCACCTTGCTAGACCTTATTTACTTTCATTGCTTGTTACCCGTTACAAATTACCGTCTCACAAAACTATTTGTTACCGATAATTTGAGTGCTTGCAGAGAATACCTTACTGAAAACCGCTTGTCATTTCCTTCTGCTCCTCGTTGGGTTTGATACTCTTACTTGTCAAAAGGACTACGATCGATCCCCTACACTTGTGGGCCATCACCGTCGTTGTCGTCTGGCACAGAGGTGGGGAAAGAGATTACACGAGGGGCTATTCGAACTTTGCTTGGGTTGGCGGAAAATTAGGGATTTGAGCAATCTAGGCGTAGAAGGGGACGGTGGAGAAGGGAGATTTTGTAGGGCTGGAATTGGGGCTGCCAGATGTTTCAATCCGAAACGTGGAAGCACGAACTTATTTTGTTGTCGCCCTTTTGGGGGGGAGGGGTGGGTGGCTGGGTGCTAAGTGTTCGTCCGACACACGCGACCACCACGACACGACCCTGGTCTGCCTGGTGCACCTACCTTTGAGAATGCAAACGAATCTTCTTTCATTTGCAAATGAGTCTATATGTATTCCCATGCCCGTGTTTTCCTTACAAATAATTAGTCATTCGAAATGAGATACTATAAATTAATAATGAGTTATCTGGAAAAAAATCGAAACGGTATCCACGGTATCCACGCTAAGGTGGATTAGAGTGTGTGTCACATAATTAGTTATTTGAATTAGAGTGTGTGTCACATAGCGATCTCCAATTCTAACATGGATTTCGCATTCCACTGTATCCACGCTACTGTTTTAATACAAATTCATATGTATATGATGAACACCATGGTAGGGAGAAAACTTTTGGAACGATTCAAACATATGACCTACAAAATAGCACAACAATCGAGTCAATGTCAACTTTTCCAAACCTAGTATTGTCGTGGGAACGAACACCTATGGGGCAGGGCCCCTTTTCGGTCCGGCGGGTGGCGGAGACCGCACGAAGAGCAGATCGAGGCGGAGCACGCAAGCGGTTTACCCAGCTTCGGAGCTCTCCTGAGAGATAATACTCCTACTGCTGCTTGTGATTTGTATTGTGTTCTTGCTCGGGAGCGACGAGCGCTACAGTACACACGAGACCGAGCGTGAGTGTTTTCTGGCTTCGAAACCCCCTCTACGTTGCGCATGGGCCTCCTTTTATATGCTCAAGGGGTCACCGACAGGTGGCAATGCATGCAAGGGTAAAAGTGGAAAAGAGGTGCGGTTGCTACACCTACTTGTACAGTGCGTCCTACCTAACCCTGACGGCAGGGGACAAAGGCATTAAATGCCCGTCTGCGTCGCCCAAACTGTGCAGAAAAGTGACCGTTAGGGGCGCCACCGCTTGCCACGATGGCCATCTTGTCATCTCCGCTTGCCACCTCGCACCGCTAGCTGCACAGCTTCCTGCCACGCGCGCTTGGAAAGGCCTCAGGGCGACACGTTGGTGGATGTGCTGGAGCGCGGGTGCAAAGTGGTAGCCTTGTCGCGGCAAGCGCCTTGCCGCGGTCGTTGTCTTGTCGCGTCCGGAAGCTTGTCGCTCACCGGGCCTTGTCGGGACGCGAGGCGCGTCGCGGCAAGTTCCTTGAAATGCTTTGGTTCGCCTTCCCGGCAAGCTCCTCTTGCCAGGCGTCCGGAAGCTTGTCGCTTACCAGGCCTTGGTTGGCCTTCCCGGCAAGCTCCTCTTGCTGGGCCTTTTCTTCTCGGCTTAAACACTTTGTTCTTGAATGGCTCCAAAGGGACCACGGAGGACCTTGGCGGTCACCCGGCAAGCCTTGCCGCGGGTTGCTGCGACTGCCCGTGCACAAGTTCGGGATACTAGGGTACCCCTACTCTAGTACACCGACAGGAGCCCCTGGGCCTGGGCCACACACGGTGCCGAGCGCTATTGGGCCAGGCCCAAAAGAGGGCACGGGCACGCGCGGGCCAAGGTTATGCCGAATCTCACTCTGTATCCACAGCGCCCTCCCGTAACGGCACGCGTCGAATGCGGCGTCGTGGGAGAGATCGTGGGTGGTTCTTTATTCGGAAAAAGCGTAACGTTTGCCTCCTCCTCTTTATAAGCAGGGGAAACAGGGGTAGTTCCCCCGCCTTTGCCATTTGCTGTTCCCATCTCAGAAATCTCTGCCGCTCCCTTCCGCTTCCAAAGCCGAAAGAGAGCAGTGCTCCGCCCCCCATCGCCGCCGTCGCCACCAGCGCCGTCGATCTCCCCCACCACCTCCGCCATGGCTCCGAAAGCCGAGAAGGGCGTGAAGTCGGCCGAGGCGCTGTGGCTTGAGGCGCTGCGAAAGTAGCGGGCCACTTTCCCCTCCGAGCTCGCCGCGGCAGAGCTGAGGGAGTGGTACTACCTCTTCTGGTCGACGGAGACGCGAGCGCATCCGCGCACGAAGGTACTCTCCGCCGCCGCTTTGAAACGGGATCGAAACGGGTACCCCTTCTTCGTGCTGTTCTTCTACTGCGGGCTCTTCCCGCCCTTCTCTGAATTCTTCTACGATATCATGAATACCTACGGGTTCCACCTCCTTGATTTCACCCCCAATGCCGTTCTGACCATGGCAGTTTTCACACATCTCTGCGATAACTTTGTCGGAGTCCACCCAAATGTAGCCCTTTTCCGCCACTACTTCATGCCCTGGGTCGAGAGAGGAGAGCCTTTATCCGGCGGGATCGCCTGGATCTCGAGAGCCGGCAAGAAGGAGGCGTATCTGGAGGGGGAGCTCCGCAGCAAGTGGGATGAGTGGAGAGCAGAATGGTGCTGGATCGTCGAGGAGAACCCGCAGCCCTTTACTGACCAGCGCCAAGTCCCAGTAGTGCGCAGCGGCAATTGGAGCAGCCTGGTCGTGGAAGACGACAAGCTGAAGATCGCCACCACCCGGATCTTGCACCTGAGGCTTGCTAGGCTCACTGTAGGCACCGTAGGCGCAGATTTTCTTCGCCGCCGGATCGCCCCCCTGCAAGAGAGGAAGAGACCCGCCTAGGAATTCGGGGGTCCGGCGGACATCATGAGGCTGCGTCCGGGCCTCAACTTCAATTTCACCGTCATGGTGCTGGACGCGATGCTCAAGGAGTTGTTCAAGCACGACCCTCAGCATCCCGAATGGTTCAGGTTGCCGGCAGGTGTCGTTCCGCTGTGCAACAATTCCTCGCTCGATCGCATCCGCGCAATGATGCCGCAGTGCAGTTCGCATGGAATTGTTCCAACTTGGCAAGAGCCCGCGGACGACGTTGTGCAACAGTTCTTTGACGGCCTGGTGGAGGTGGCGGTCCATGCCGACGAACAGAGGAGCCTCACCCGCGACACCGCTGAGGAGGAGATGCAGCGCATCGCCACCAGGGCGGAAGAGGCGGTGGCAGCCGCTGCCGCGGGCGAGTTCGGGTTCACCGTGGAGGAGGCAGAGGCAGCAAGCCTTGCCGAGCGAGAATGGCTTGCCGGCGAGGAAGAGCTTGCCGCGCCTGACGCCGAGTCGAGCGAGCCCGCCGAGGGTGCGAGCGGCCCGCCATCTCCAGGTAACTTGCCGCAAGCGGAGCCTGCAGCGCAGCCCCCAGCTCCACCAAGAAGGCGTCTCCGTAAGGCCGGGGATGTAGCAGGGCGGCAGACGAGTCAGCAGCCATCGCGCCGCGCGACGCGCTCCGCCGCGACAAGCAATGTTGCCGCAGCAGCGCCTCGCACCGCTGCGGCAACTGGAGCAGGGTCTTCCCGGACCACCGCCACTGCCCCCGCCAAGCGGCCAAGGGAACCTACTCCTCCGCCTCGTCGCGCCGAAGGTGGGCCGGACTTCGACCTCTCCGCACTCAGCTCCGACGAGGAAGAAGAAGAGTAAGCTTCTTTGTTGTATTTGTAGTTCTTCAATTCTTGCTGTTTTTGTCTCGTATCTGATTTGCTTTGAACTGATTCCTTTTCAGGACCCTGGCCCAGAGAGCGGCGAAGAGAGCCAAGGCTCCGGTGATTGTCATCGAGGACGAGCCCACCGTGACAGCAGGGGGCGCGCCCGAGACCACCTTGCCGGACCTGGCAACTACTCCCCGAAGCAGCCCCCAGCGCAGCCCCCAGCGTAAGTATATGGTTTACTTCCCGCTGTTAGGCGTGCATGGGTGTTCTTTCCTTTATTAGCATCTGACTGTTGGTTTGTGTAGGAGCAGAGCAGCCTCACCAAGAGCCTCCGGAAGCCGCCCCTGAGATGCTATATCTGCTTCGACTATGCCGCCAAGGGAAGATTCCCCGGCAAGGGAGCGTTCTCCGGCAAGGGAGAAGTCCCCGGCAAGGGAGGAGTCTTCGGCAAGGGAGGAGTCTCCGGCAAGGGGCAGCACTAGCGATCCCCCGTTGGCGGATCCCATGATTGTAGATCCTAGTAAAGGTAATCCTCTTGCTTGAAAATTTCCTTGTGTTCTTCTTCTAACTTTCTTTTTGGATATTTGCTTGACTTTTCTCCCTCTTCCGGCCTTCAGATCCACCTTCCACGAATCCGATGGAGACCGAGGCCACCGGCGAGGAGAACGCGCGCGGCAACACTGACGACGCCGCCGCCGCCGAAGAAGAGGCCGGCGCTGATGATCCTGGCGGCGAAGAGGCTGCCAAAGCTGTTGGCGCAGGAGCTGGCGAGGAGTCCGGCGATCGCACTGACGACCCTGAGGCCGCAGGAGCGCAAGGCGCTACGCCGACCGCCGATTCCTCCGCCGCTGAGGCAGTGTCAGGCTCCGAGGAGCCCCAGCCCGGCGCCTACTTGAAGGCCGGCGATGGCGTCTTCATCAAGCTCCCCTGGGCATCGAGCTCCAGGGCGCCGGTCGAAGGAGAAGCTTTTGACGGGGAGGTGCTCGCCTCCGCTGGGTTAACACTGGTTGACGCGCCAACCAGCAGCAGCGGCGAGTCTGAGGAGGAGCAACTGCTCCGGAAGCTGGTGTCGCTCTACCGCGCCCGACAAGCCAAGGTGGAATTCCGGGAAGCGCTTGTCGCGCAGGCGGGAGCAGACATTGAGAAGCGTGCGGAGGAGCTCCGGGAACGCAATCAGGAAGCTCTCCAGTCCATTGCAGAGGAGCGGGCGTAGCTCGTCGAGGCGCGGAAAGCCTTCCTTCTTGAGAAGGCTGAAGCTAAAGAGCAACAGCGGCTTGCCGCCGAGGAGCTATTTGCGCGGGAGGGTGAGCTGACGCAGCGGAAGGTCAACCTCGATAGCCACGAGGAGGAGCTTGCCGCGCGCGAACACTTGGCGGGGCTCTCAAGGAAGCAAAGGACGCTGCCGCAGCTGCCGAGGCCGCCAAGAAGGAGCTGGAGACGAAGGTGGCGCGGCTGGAGGCCGATCTCAAGGCGAGCGGCGAGGAGCTTGCCGTGCTCAAGCATGATCGCGAGAAGGACGCCCAGGCTCATGGCGAGCTGCAGGGTTGCCTCATCGAGAAGGGCAAGGAGCTGAGCACCGCCAAGGACTCCAACACTGATCTTGAGTTGAAGCTGGCCACTCTGACCGAGACGCTGGACAGCGCCAAGGAGCGGGAGGTGGCCCTGAAGGAGGAGATCAAGGGAAACGAAGCATTGCTGACGAGGGCCGCCGAAACCTAGAACACCTTTAGGGAGACGGTGGAGCTATGGACAGAGGGCCTCGTGAACATTGCTGCAGTCATCGACGAGGAGCTGGTGCAGCTGTGGGTGGAGGATCTCGGGTACTCCTCCGACGAGAACCTCCAGCCCAGCGCCAAGCTCACTCTGTTCTTCAAGGGCGTGGCGACGGCTCTCCAGCGGCTTCGAGAGAAGATTCCAAAGTAGCTGGCCGACGAGTCATGCACGATCTGCGCGAGAGTTCTGGAGAAGGTGTTGGTGAAGGTGGCCTTCCGCAACCCAGGCCTCAATTTCACCAACGTCCTCAAGAAGCTGCCGGCAGATGCTGATCTGGAATCGCTCAAGGCCCTTGTCGCACCCATTGTGGACAAGGTGAATGAGGTCAAGAGGGTTGATGGTGGCCACGTAGATTAGGCCGCCCGTTTCTTCCTTTCCTTGCCGCTGCTGGTCATGTTATGGGAACAATCTATTAGAGCCGCGACAAGTTATCTTGTAATATAACTTTATTTTGGGTATCGACTGCTATGTTATTTCCTTTACTTGATTCCTTCCTTTGTATGTTTTTGCCCTATGCTTTTAGGGAACTTGCCGGCGCAGGCGCCTCAGCCGCGAGCGCTGAGTGCGGAACGTCAGCAGCCTGCTGGCCGTGCCGCTACCGACAAGAAACCTTGTCACAACTAGTCGCAGCACACTTAAATTGTTGAGCGGACTCGAAACAAAGTAAGGGCACAACTAGCTACGAGTTGGTTCCTCCGCGCATAGGTTTTCCATACAAAGCACTGTCGTTCAAGGAAGATAACTTAAAATTTTAAAACTGGTTGCTCAAACTTTGGCAACTTAGCTTTTATGTCGTTTGCTTCCCGGAACGACGCCTGGTCCACACCATTATCTTCTCCTTCCCCCCCGGTAAACTTGTGTGCGAGGGAACCTTTCCCTTTCTTTGAGAAAAAGAAAGAAGAGAAAATAAAGATATGGAGCCTTATGGCTCGTTATTGCTTACCGGGGGTAGGTGCTGCACAAAGTGTCAGATAATGCATGAAACAAATAGAAAGCATGAAATTGACAAGATGTGCGGAGCACATGAACTTTATTTATGCATGGGGTCTGCGCCCGGCTTTGTACAAAGGATTACATGTAACAGCGGCAAGACTTGTACAAAAGGTGGTTGCCGGAACAGGTTCCGGCAACCGCGCCTTACGGGTAAAACTTACGAAGATGCTCAATGTTCCAGGAGTTGCTCACCGGAAAGCCATCTTCGGTCTCAAGGCGGACAGCGCTGGGCCTAGTGACTCGTTTCACCCGGTAAAGGCCTTCCCACTTCGGCGTCAACTTGTTGGAATTCTTGGCAGACTGAACGCGCCGAAGAACAAGGTCGCCTTCCTCGAGACTTCTGGCGTTAACTTTGCGGCTATGGTAGCGGCGCAAAGCTTGCTGGTAACGAGCAGCTCGTACAGCAGCCTAAAGACGGTCTTCCTCAAGGAGCAGCGCGTCGTCTTGTCGCAGGTGCTCTTGCTCGAGCTCATCAAAAGCGAGCACTCGAGGCGACCCGTATACGAGTTCCGTGGGGAGAACTGCCTCTGCTCCATAGACTAGAGCGAAAGGTGTCTGTCCAGTGGCTCTATTTGGCGTTGTCCTGATTGACCAAAGAACCACCGGCAGCTCCTCGATCCAGTTCTTTCCGCACTTGTGCAGCCTATCGAAAGTCCTGGTCTTGAGCCCGCGCAGCACTTCAGCATTTGCCCTCTCCGCTTGACCGTTGCTTCTCGGGTGAGCAACAGAAGCGAAGCAGACCTTGGCGCCAAGATCTTGGACGTACTGCATGAAGGTGCGGCTCGTGAATTGCGTGCCGTTGTCGGTGATGATCCAATTAGGTACCCCGAAACGGCAAACAATCGACTTGAAGAACTTGACTTCTGACTGTGCTGTCACCTTCCTCACTGCTTCCACTTCCAGCCACATTGTGAACTTGTCGATTGCAATGTACAAGTACTCAAAGCCCCCGACAGCTCGGGGAAAAGGGCCGAGGATATCGAGCCCCCAGACCGAAAATGGCCAGGATAAAGGGATCGTCTGGAGAGCTTGAGCTGGCTGGTGTATCTGCTTGGAATGGAACTGGCACGCTCCACACTTGGTTACTTGTGCAGTTGCATCCTGGAGGGCTGTCGGCCAAAGGAAACCTTGCCGGAAGTCTTTGCCGGCAAGTGCTCTTGCGCCAATGTGGTGACCACATATGCCTCCATGTATCTCCGCCAACAGCTCTTGTCCGTCTTCCCGGGGAATACACTTCAATTTCACACCGTTGAATCTCCTTCTATACAGTGTGTCGTCGACAAACTGGTACATACTTGACTGCCGGGCTACTCTTTCTGCTTCTTCTTGCTCTTCGGGAAGTTCTCCTGTCTGAAGGAAACGGACAATCTGCTGTGCCCATGCCGGAGCGTGCGGCTCGACAACAAGGACTAAAGGCACATATGCTGCTGCGGGAACATCTGCTTCTACGGCGAGAACCTGTGGCTCAGCCGGAGCTTGATGTTCCCCGGCAAGCTTGCGGAGCAAAACTTGTCGGGAGCGTCTGCTCCAACGGAACAAACCCTAGGGCTTGTCGGAGCAGACTGCTCCTCAGCACTCTTGGCGTTGATCTTGGGGACCTTCTTGGCGGCGGCTTCGGGAAGCTCTACCGGAAAATAGTCGCCAGAAACCAACTTCCTCTTCTTGCTCTGTCCAGTTGATGGCGTCACGGATGGTTGAGTCTGTTTGAGCACAAAGATCCCTGGTTCCACAGGTAACTTTAGTGCAGCGCACTTCGACAGGCCATCGGCAATGTCATTCTGAGCTCTTGGAACATGTTCCATCTGTAGGCCGTCAAAGTGCTCTTCTAACTTTCTCACTTCATCAATGTAGGCTTCCATCAACGGACTCTGGTAATTCTTGTTCACTTGGCGGACGACAAGCTGTGAGTCACCCCTGACAATGAGTTTCTTAATCCCAAGGTCTACTGCGATCCTGAGACCGGCAAGCAAACCCTCATATTCTGCAGTATTGTTTGTCGCTTTCTCCTTGGGAAAGTGCATCTGGACCACGTACTTGAGGTGCTCTCCGGTGGGTGCAACAAGCAGCACGCCCGCACCGGTGCCTTGCAGCGAAAAGGCACCATCAAAGTACATGAGCCACTCTTTGCTTGTCTCCTTGATGGGGATGCTCGTTTCTGGAATTTCTTCATCTGGTGTTGGCGTCCACTCTACTATGAATTCTGCCAATGCTCGGCTCTGGATAGTTGAAGTGCTTTCAAATTTGAGGCTAAAGCTTGACAGTTCCAGTGCCCACTCGACAATCCTGCCTGTTGCTGCTGGATTCTGCAGTATCCTCTTCAGCGGAAAGCAAGTGACAACTGTGATCTCATGTGCTTGGAAGTAATGGCGCAGCTTTCTCGAGGCCATGAGGAGGCCGAAAAGCAACTTCTGCACACCAGAGTACCTCGACCTAGCCCCCTGCAAAAGGGAACTGACAAACTAAACTGGGCGCTGCATGATTTTCTTCTGCACCTCTTGATGCGTCTGCACAGATCCATCCTTGTCGGGACCAGAGCTTGTCGGCGAAGCCCCCTGCTTGTCGCTGGATGTATCTGCCGTGGTTGCTGGCTCATCATCTGCCTCCCTCTCTGCTACTAACGCAACACTAGCCACTTGATTGGTTGCCGCTATGTACAGCAGCAACTTTTCTTGTGGCTTAGGTGCGACAAGTATTGGAGTGGAGGACAGGTATCTCTTCAAGTCCTGCAGCGCAGCCTCCGCTTCCGGAGTCCATTTCATTGGACCTGCCTTTTTCAATATTTTGAAAAATAGCAAGGCGCGCTCAGCAGACTTAGAAATAAACCTGCTGAGAGCAGCCACGCAACCGGCAAGTCTTCGTACATCCTTGACGTGCTTTGGTGCTTCAATCTGCTCAATGGCCTTGATCTTGTCGGGGTTGGCTTCAATTCCCCGCTGAGACACAAAGAACCCGAGAAGCTTGCCGGAAGGGACTCCAAACACGCACTTCTTGGGGTTAAGCTTGAGGTTGATCTTGCGCAGATTTGTGCAGGTTTCATCTAAATCTTGAATCAGGGTTGCCTTGTCCTTGCTCTTGACCACTATGTCATCCATGTAGGCTTCTACATTTTTGTTTAGTTGTGGCTCAAAAGCGTCATGGACTACTCTTGCAAATGTTGAACCAGCATTCTTTAATCCGAAAGGCATCCGTACAAAACAGTATGTACCACATGGAGTGATGAATGCGGTCTTCTCCTCATCCTCTTCTGCCATGAAGATCTGATTGTATCCTGAGTATGCGTCAAGAAATGAAAGCAAGTCACATCCGGCCGTGGAGTCAACAATCTGGTCAATGCGCGGCAAGGGAAATGGGTCTTTGGGACAAGCTTTATTAACATCAGTAAAGTCAATACAAAGCCTCCATTTCCCGTTTGCCTTGCGCACGACTACAGTATTGGCCAACAACGTAGGATGGAGCACTCCTCTGACAAGGCCTGCTGCTTCCAACTTCTTGATTTCTTCTGCAATGAATTCTTGGCGCTCCACTGCTTGTTTCTTGACTTTCTGCTTGACGGGCCGCGCGTGAGGACAGACGGCAAGATGGTGCTCAATTACTTTCCTGGGAACACCGGGGATGTTAGACAGTTGCCACGCAAACACGTCGACATTCGCCCGCAGGAAAGCAACGAGCGCGCTTTCCTATTTAGGGTCGAGCATGGCACTGATGGTGAAGGTACCACCAGTGCCGTCCTCCTTGGCGGGAACCTTCTTGGTCTCTAGTTGAGCTGCCTTCTCCTTCTTAAACTTGCCGGTGGAGCTCGATGGTGCGTGCTCGACGGTAGCGCAGCACTCCGAAGAGGTGCGCTTGCCGGAGTGGGCATCAGAGATCTTGCCGGACTTGGTCTTCTTCTTCCCCCCGGGAGCTTTAGCGGCAAGTGTCTTGCGATCTGCTGCAGCTGCTGCTTCCCGGTAAATCTTGTCGGTGCAGATAAGGGCATCATTCTTGTCGCCAGGGACGGAGATGACGCTTATCGGACCTGGCATCTTCAGTATGTTGTACGCATAGTGAGAGGCGGCCATGAACTTGGCGAGTGCTGGTCTGCCGAGTATCCCATTGTAAGGCAACGGGAAATCAGCAACGTCAAAAGTGACCCTGTCAGTCCTGAAGTTTAGCTCGTTGCCAGATGTTACCGGCAACGTGATCTTCCCTTTCGGCTTGCTCCTTCCCGGGTTGATTCCTTGGAATGTGCTGGTCTCTTCGAGCTCGCTGTCAGGGATCTAGAGCTTCTGGAGTACCGCGGAGGAGATCAGGTTCAAGCCGGCCCCGCCGTCAACTAGCATCTTAGTGACCTTGAGGTTGCGGATAGTTGGTGAGACCAACATCGGCAAGCACCCGACCGCAGTTATGCGATCAGGGTGGTCCTCAATATCAAAGATGATAGGCGTGCTGGACCACTTCAGAGGCATGCGTGACTCGACGGGTGGTTCTGCTGCATTGACTTCCCGCACCCACTGCTTGAGCTGGCGGTGTGAAGTATGCAGAGAAGCACCGCCGTCAATGCACAGGACCTCTCTCTCTCTCTCTCTCTCTCTCTCTATCTCTCTCTCTCTCTCTCTCCCTCCCTCCCTCCCTCCCACCCTCTCGCGCTAGATACATGCTTTGCCTATCTAGACCCCCAACCTCTCGTGCGCACGCACGCACGTTGTCTGTCTAGGTCACTCCCTCGAGATTGTCTCACTCTTTCTACCGCACGGCAGGCCACACTCTCTCAATCTCGCTCTCTTTAGCCTAGTCTCGATTATCCTTGTTTTCTTTCACACACAAATGATATATCTCCCTGTTTGGGCCTCGATCGATACACTCTATACTCTCTCACGCAGATTGTCTATCTAGGTCGGTCCATCCAAGCCATCCCCATTCTTTCGACCTCATGGCGGGCCATGCTCGCTCAATCTCTCTCTCTCTCTCTCTCTCTCTCTCTCTCTCTCTCTCCCTCTCTCCCTCCCTCCCTCCCACCCTCTCGCGCTAGATACATGCTTTGCCTATCTAGACCCCCAACCTCTCGTGCGCACGCACGCACGTTGTCTGTCTAGGTCACTCCCTCGAGACTGTCTCACTCTTTCTTCCGCACGGCAGGCCACACTCTCTCAATATCGCTCTCTTTAGCCTAGTCTCGATTATCCTTGTTTTCTTACACACAAATGATATATCTCCCTGTTTGGGCCTCGATCGACACACTCTATACTCTCTCACACAGATTGTCTATCTAGGTCAGTCCATCCAAGCCACCCCCATTCTTTCGACCTCATGGCAGGCCATGCTCGCTCAATCTCTCTCTCTCTCTCTCTCTCTCTCCCTCCCTCCCTCCAACCCTCTCGCGCTAGATACATGCTTTGCCTATCTAGACCCCCAACCTCTCGTGCGCACGCACGCACGTTGTCTATCTAGGTCACTCCCTCGAGACTGTCTCACTCTTTCTTCCGCACGGCAGGCCACACTCTCTCAATCTCGCTCTCTTTAGCCTAGTCTCGATTATCCTTGTTTTCTTTCACACACAAATGATATATCTCCCTGTTTGGGCCTCGATTGACACACTCTATACTCTCTCACGCAGATTGTCTATCTAGGTCAGTCCATCCAAGCCACCCCCATTCTTTCGACCTGATGGCGGGCCATGCTCGCTCAATCTCTCTCTCTCTCTCTCTCTCTGTATGTCTCGATTGACCTTGCAATTTCTCGGACACAAATGATATATCTCCATGTTTGAGCACAATTCGACATATTCATGGTGTATACTCTCTAACGCACATTGTCTATGTAGGTCACTCTCTCCAACCCGTCTCCCTCTTTCGATCGCACGATGACCCACACTCGCTCAATCTCTCTCCCTTTATATATGTAATCGATTGACCTTGCTTCCTCCCACGCACAAAATATATCTACATGTCTGTGACTGGATCATCTGTCAAGCTCTATCTTACAGCCCACACCCTTCCCAAAAGCTCAATCGGACAATATCTCTCCAGAGCATATATATCTTTTCAATGAATGTCGGACCACACTCACTTTGTCTCTCTGTCTATATGTCTCTCAATTGACCTTGCTTTCTCACACCGTATCTTCCAAACATTGAAGCTACCTCTCCATCCCTCGCAAAGCCGAAGATATTTACATTGGGGGGGACTCCAACCTTGGATTAATTTGTGTAGGCATTTATTCCGGTGGGTTTAGATTATATTTTCGTAGCATTCGGCCCACAACTATTCCAAACACTGTTGCAACCCCAGCACCACCCCCAGTTGATTTCCCTCTGTCTTGGTCATCGCTCTCTCACACGTCCTTTCCCGCCTTCAACATCGCACCATGGTATTATTGCAAAAAAACTATGTTGTTCTCTTTAATTATTACAAATAAGCTACAAAACTACATACCGATAGTCCACTTGGAATGGAACAAATTTCGACCCACAAATTAAAGTGCTACAAACTACACACCGAGGGGCCCACCTGTCATGAAACAAATTTGGACCCATATATAAATTAAAAAATAAAGGACGAGGATCGAACTTGCGACCAGGGCCTTCAAGACGCATGTTAATAGGCAACATACTTAGAACAACAATGTTTTTTGTACCCCCCTTTGTTCATATAATGTTTTTATATTACCACAACCTATTTAATGGATAACATGTCAGATTATTTTTAGTACATTAGTGGGACCGGCTCGCTAGCACGTACTATATCGCCTTCACTTACTAGTGGGTTCCGTGTGCTCTCTCTCTCTCTCTCTCTCTCTCTCTCTCTCTCTCTCTCCTCCCCTTCTGCATTTAGATGCACGGGCAAACACGAAGAACTCGTGGGCGATGTTGCTGTCGACCATATCTAGACGCGTTCACAAGTTATGGCACCAGTTTCACGTACTACTAGCACTAGTCAATATGTACGTGCAATGCACGTTAATTTGGAAGTATATTAAGTTCATGCGGATATTAAGTAGGATAATATTTGCATGCTATTATGTGATTAGCACTATTTTTGGCATGAAATTAACTGCACGGTAAACATGTTGAGCGCTCGACATTGAAGCAGTCTATGTCATTCGATGAGAAGGAATACACGTGGCTTGATGACGTTTTATATTTAATTTGATATGGATCTAGCGGAACATTCAATTGAACAAACCACAGATTTCATTCAGTATGACTCTGACTTTACATTCATACGATGATCGATCTAAAATAAACGAAAATGATAAACGTTCAGATTTTAAGCATGGCAATGTGAACGTTTTTCATGGCAAATTTAGATTACACGGCGGCGGCGGGGGCGTCTTGAGGTTGGAAGCGACTCCTCTGTCATGCTCTGTGTGTCGTCGAGCAACTAACCGACAGCAACGGCGACGGCAACGACGGCGTCCTGCGTTGTTGTTGGTGTACTTATGGATTTTGGCCCTAGCTTCAAGGAAAGCCACAATGTTCTGGACTTCGGTCTCCAGGAGCGAGTCAACTAGCGGTAGGAGGCGACTGGCGTTGGTGCAAGGAAGCGGTCGACGGTGGCCATCCATGCCGCTGAGGGGGGCACTTGCACCCGCGCGGGGACAGGCGCTGGCAACGGCGCGACGGAGATATTCGTGTGCATGGGCACCGGCATGGGTGCGCACGTCAGTGCACGCGCAGGCGCATGCGCTGGCAGGTGCACGGGCGCGGGAAAGTCAGCGGGGACCTCGTGGAACCCCGGGGCATCAAGCTCGACGACAATGTGCGGCTCCCAGCCAATCAATGCCACGGGGATGGGCATTGGCGCAGTTGGGGCAACGGGAGCCGAAACGGGAGCGGGGACAGGCGTGGCGTCTTCCCGCAAGGCCGGTTCAAGCTCGTCCCAAAGCGCCTTATGTTCTTGAGACTCAGGAAACAGGAAGACTAAGGGCAGACCATCGTGATGCGGCATGGTGTACATTTAGGTCAGGCTGGTTGGAGGTGGATGACAGGAGAATCGGAGAGGAAGAGAGAAGATTGTAGTGATACCGGGTAGTGCGGGGTTGATTTTAAACTACGGCGCCAGCAACATTAAAAGTGGGAGCAGTTGGGACGAATGTGGGCGGCGGAGCCTGGTCAAAGGGCTCGCCTCCCGGTGAGCCTGCGCAGTGGTCTGCTCGCACGCCTCCCCGTCAGCCGGTGCAGCAGTCTGCTTGCACGCCTCCCGTCGACTCACACGCTTGCTCGGACGGCACCTGCCAATGAGAAGCGGGACTAGTGGAGGAACGTAAACGCCCACGGTTTCAATAGTGAAAGAGTTCGCCTTAACGTGACAGGTCTTTGTTCTAAAAGACCTTGGATCTTCATTTCTGCAACTTGTCATAAGCAGCTAGTCATAAATTGAAGAAAAAAATTACGAAGGAATATTTGTTCTATATCACGTGACCATGCTTAGTTTCATGAATTTATTGTCACTTTTGGATTTTCTGAAATTTAAAATCTAGGATTCGAAACAATATCATAACCTGCATCATGCAATAAATTTTCAAGCGATACATTTCTCCTGTTGTATTTCTTAAGAAAGGATTTGGTCAAACATTTTGCTTAGTTAGACTTCAGACAAGTTATATATGCAGAGTAAAAGGATAATCCGTCCGTACCAGTGCATTGCCTGATATATTAACTCAAGTACTAGGCACGAACAAACGGGTTCAATTTTGTGCTCATCCTGGTGTAGTAGTAGTCATACTAGGCAATGCAGGTACCGTTGTCTAGTTACTAAAGCACCCCTCCATTATTCATCGGTAGTCATTATGGACCGGGGACGTGAGGGGAAATTCCTAGGACTAGAATTCTGGTCGCCGAATATTTTGACTGGTTGGGGTTGCCTAATGTGCGTACCACGCACGCCACCAGAAGGACAGGAGCACGATTATTTTAGGATCAACACAAGCCAAGGTCTGGCTGGTAAGCCATTGGGTCCTACCATTCAAGAATACGAAAGGAATCTTTTAAATTGCCGAACAAATCTATGTGTATTACAATGCCCATATTTTCCTTGCAAATAGTAATCTCAACGTGGTAATTGATTTATGACGAGTTCTTGAATTAGATTGAGTTTGTCATATAGTGATCTCAATGTGGATTTCACATTTCATGGTATTGAAGGAAATATGCCCTAGAGGCAATAATAAAGTTATTATTTATATCCTCATATCATGATAAATGTTTATTATTCATGCTAGAATTGTATTAACCAGAAACATGGTACATGTGTGAATACATAGACAAACCTATAGTCACTAGTATGCCTCTACTTGACTAGCTCATTAATCAAAGATGGTTATGTTTCCTAACCATAGACATGTGTTGTCATTTGATTAGCGGGATCACATCATTAGAAGAATGATGTGATTGACATGACCCATTCCGTTAGCCTAGCACTTGATCGTTTAGTATACTGCTATTGCTTTCTTCATGACTTATACATGTTCCTGTAACTATGAGAAATATGCAACTCCCGTTTACCGGAGGAACACTTTGGGTACTACCAAACGTCACAACGTAACTGGGTGATTATAAAGGAGTACTACAGGTGTCTCCGAAGGTACATGTTGAGTTGGCGTATTTCGAGATTAGGTTTTGTCACTCCGATCGTCGGAGAGGTATCTCTGGGCCCTCTCCGTAATGCACATCATTATAAGCCTCGCAAGCAATGTGACCAATAAGTTGGTTACGGGATGATGCATTACAGAACGAGTAAAGAGACTTGCCGGTAACGAGATTGAACTAGGTATTGGATACCGACGATCAAATCTCGGGCAAGTAACATACCGATGACAAAGGGAACAACGTATGTTGTTATGCGGTTTGACCGATAAAGATCTTCGTAGAATATGTAGGAACCCATATGGGAATCCAGGTCCCGCTATTGGTAATTGACCGAGAATAGTTCTAGGTCATGTCTACAAAGTTCTCGAACCCGTAGGGTCCGCACGCTTAACGTTATGATGACAGTTTTATTATGAGTTTATAAGTTTTGATGTACTGAAGTTTGTTCGGAGTCCCGGATGTGATCACGGACATAAAGATCGATATATTGGAAGCCTATATTTGGACATCGGAATCGTTCCGGGTGAAATCGGCATTTTACCGGAGTACCGGGAGGTTACCGGAACCCCCCGGGGGGTTATTGGGCCTACATGGGCCTCGAGGGAGAAGAGGGAAGGAGCCAGGAGGGGGCCGCGCGCCCCTCCCCTTCCTAGTCTGAATAGGACAAGGGAAGGGGGGCGGCTCCCCCCTTTCCTTCCTCTCTTCCTCCTCTTTCCCCCCTTCTCCTACTCCTACTTGGAAAGAAGGGAGTCCTACTCCCGATGGGAGTAGGACTCCCCCCTTGGGGCGCCCTCCTTGGCCGGCCACCTCCTCCCCTGGCTCCTTTATATACGGGCGTGGGGGGCAACCATAGACACACAAGATGATCTACGGATCGATGCTTAGCTGTGTGCGGTGCCCCCCTCCACCATATTCCACCTCGGTCATATCGTCGCGGAGTTTAGGCGAAGCCCTGCGCCGGTAGAACATCATCATCGTCACCACGTCGTCGTGCTGACGGAACTCATCTCCGGAGCTTTGTTGGATCGGAGCACGGAGATCGTCATCGAGCTGAACGTGTGCTGAACTCAGAGGCCCCGTACGTTTGGTGCTTGGATCGGTCGGATCATGAAGACGTACGACTGCATCAACCGCGTTGTTCTAACGCTTCCGCTTATGGTCTACGAGGGTACGCGAACAAACACTCTCCCCTCTCATTGCTGTGCCATCACCATGATCTTGCGTGTGCGTAGGAAAATGTTTGAAATTACTACGTTCCCCAACAGTGGCATCCGAGCCAGGTTTTATGCGTTGATGTTATATGCACGAGTAGAACACAAGTGAGTTGTGGGCGATACAAGTCATACTGCTTACTAGCATGTCATACTTTGGTTCGGCGGTATTGTGAGATGAAGCGGCCTGGACCGACATTACGCGTACGCTTACGCGAGACTGGTTTCACCGTTACGAGCACTCGTGCTTAAAGGTGGCTGGCGGGTGTCTGTCTCTCTCACTTTAGCTGAATCGAGTGTGGCTACGCCCGGTCCTTGCAAAGGTTAAAACAGCACCAACTTGACGAACTATCGTTGTGGTTTTTGATGCGTAGGTAAGAACGGTTCTTGCTAAAGCCCGTAGCAGCCACGTAAAATTTGCAACAACAAAGTAGAGGACGTCTAACTTGTTTTTGCAGGGCATGTTGTGATGTGATATGGTCAAGACGTGATGCTATATTTTATTGTATGAGATGATCATGTTTTGTTACCGAAGTTATCGGCAACTGGCAGGAGCCATATGGTTGTCGCTTTATTGTATGAAATGCAAACGCCCTGTAATTGCTTTACTTTATCACTAAGCGGTAGCGATAGTCGTAGAAGCAATAGATGGCGTAACGACAACGATGCTACGATGGAGATCAAGCTGTCGCGCCGGTGACGATGGTGATCACGACGGTGCTTCAAAGATGGAGATCACAAGCACAAGATGATGATGGCCATATCATATCACTTATATTGATTGCATGTGATGTTTATCCTTTTATGCATCTTATCTTGCTTTGATTGACGGTAGCATTTTAAGATGATCTCTCACTAATAATCAAGAAGTGTTCTCCCTGAGTATGCACTGTTGCAAAAGTTCTTCGTGCTGAGACACCACGTGATGATCGGGTGTGATAGGCTCTACGTTCAAATACAACGGGTGCAAAACAGTTGCACACGCGGAATACTCAGGTCATACTTGATGAGCCTAGCATATATAGATATGGCCTCGGAACATGGAGACCGAAAGGTCGAGCATGAATCATATAGTAGATATGATCAACATAGTAATGTTCACCATTGAAACTACTCCATCTCACGTGATGATCGGACATGGTTTAGTTGATTTGGATCACGTGATCACTTAGATGACTAGAGAGATGTCTGTCTAAGTGGGAGTTCTTAAGTAATATGATTAATTGAACTTAAATTTATCATGAACTTAGTACCTGATAGTATTTTGCTTGTCTATGTTTATTTGTAGATAGATGGCTCGTGCTGTTGTTCCGTTGAATTTTAATGCGTTCCTTGAGAAAGCAAAGTTGAAAGATGATGGTAGCAATTACACGGACTGGGTCCGTAACCTGAGGATTATCCTCATTGCTGCACAGAAAAGTTACGTCCTGGAAGCACTGCTGGGTGCCAGGCCTGCTACTGATGCAACTGACGACGTTAAGAACGTCTGGCAGAGCAAAGCTGATGACTACTCGATAGTTCAGTGTGCCATGCTTTACGGCTTAGAACAGGGTCTTCAACGATGTTTTGAAAGTCATGGAGCATATGAGATGTACCAAGAGTTGAAGTTAATATTTCAAGCAAATGCCCGGATTGACAGATATGAAGTCTCTAATAAGTTCTATAGCTGCAAGATGGAGGAGAATAGTTCTGTCAGTGAACACATACTCAAAATGTCTGGGTATAATAATCACTTAATTCAACTGGGAGTTAATCTTCCTGATGATAGTGTCATTGACAGAATTCTCCAATCACTGCCACCAAGCTACAAGAGCTTCGTGATGAACTATAATATGCAAGGCATTAACAAGACTATTCCTGAGCTCTTCGCAAAGCTAAAAGCTGCAGAGGTAGAAATAAGGAAGGAGCATCAAGTGTTATGGTTAACAAGACCACCAGTTTCAAGAAAAAGGGCAAATGGAAGAAGAAGGGGAACTTCAAAAAGAACGGCAAGCAAGTTGCTGCTCAAGAGAAGAAACCCAAGTCTGGACCTAAGCCTGAAACTAAGTGCTTCTACTGCAAGCAGACTGGACACTGGAAGCGGAACTGCCCCAAGTATTAGGCGGATAAGAAGGATGGCAAAGTGAACAAAGGTATATGTGATATACATGTTATTGATGTGTACCTTACTAATGCTCGTAGTAGCACCTGGGTATTTGATACTGGTTCTATTGCTAATATTTGCAACTCGAAACAGGGACTACGGATTAAGCGAAGATTGGCTAAGGACGAGGTGACGATGCGCGTGGGAAATGGTTCCAAAGTCGATGTGATCGCGGTCGGCACGCTACCTCTACATCTACCATCGGGATTAGTTTTAGACCTAAATAATTGTTATTTGGTGCCAGCGTTGAGCATGAACATTATATCTGGATCTTGTTTGATGCGAGACGGTTATTCAGTTAAATCAGAGAATAATGGTTGTTCTATTTATATGAGTAATATCTTTTATGGTCATGCACCCTTGAAGAGTGGTCTATTCTTATTGAATCTCGATAGTAGTGATACACATGTTCATACTGTTGAAACCAAAAGATGCAGAGTTGATAACGATAGTGCAACTTATTTGTGGCACTGCCGTTTAGGTCATATCGGTGTAAAGCGCATGAAGAAATACCATACTGATGGGCTTTTGGAATCGCTTGATTATGAATCACTTGGCACTTGCGAACCGTGCCGCATGGGCAAGATGACTAAAACGCCGTTCTCCGGAACTATGGAGCGAGCAACTGATTTGTTGGAAATCATACATACTGATGTTTGTGGTCCAATGAATGTTGAGGCTCGCGGCGGGTATCGTTATTTTCTCACCTTCACAGATGATTTGAGCAGATATGGGTATATCTACTTAATGAAACACAAGTCTGAAACATTTGAAAAGTTGAAAGAATTTCATAGTTAAGTGGAAAATCATCGTAACAAGAAAATAAAGTTTCTACGATCTGATCGTGGAGGAGAATATTTCAGTTACGAGTTTGGTCTGCACTTGAAACAATGCGGAATAGTTTCGCAACTCACGCCACCCGGAACACCACAACGAAATGGTGTGTCCGAACGTCGTAATCGTACTTTACTAGATATGGTGCGATCTATGATGTCTCTTACTGATTTACCGCTATCGTTTTGGGGTTATGCTTTAGAGACGGCCGCATTCATGTTAAATAGGGCACCATCAAAATCCGTTAAGACAACGCCTTATGAACTGTGGTTTGGCAAGAAACCAAAGTTGTCGTTTCTTAAAGTTTGGGGCTGTGATGCTTATGTGAAGAAACTTCAACTAGATAAGCTCGAACCCAAATCGAAGAAATGATTCTTCATAGGATACCGAAAAGAGACTATTGGGTAAACCTTCTATCACAGATCTGAGGGCAAGATTTTCGTTGCTAAATTTGGATCCTTTCTATAGAAGGAGTTTCTCTCGAAAGAAGTGAGTGGGAGGAAAGTAGAACTTGATGAGATAACTGTATCTACTCCCTTATTGGAAAGTAGTTCATCACAAGAACTGGTTCCTGTGACAACTACACCAATCAGTGAGGAAACTAATGATATTGATCATGAAACTTCAGATCAAGTTTCTACTGAACCTCGTAGGTCTACCAGAGTAAGATCCGCACCAGAGTGGTATGGTAATCCAATTCTGGAAGTCATGTTACTTGACCATGATGAACCTACGAACTATGAGGAAGCGATGATGAGCCCAGATTCCGCAAAATGGCTAGAGGCCATGAAATCTGAGATGGGATCCATGTATGAAAACAAAGTATGGACTTTGGTTGACTTGCCTGAAGATCGGCAAGCCATTGAGAATAAATGGATCTTTAAAAAGAAGACTGACACTGATGGTAATGTAACTGTCTATAAATCTCGACTTGTTGCAAAAGGTTTTCGACAAGTTCAAGGAGTTGACTACGATGAGACTTTCTCACCCGTAGCGATGCTTAAGTCTGTCCGAATCATGTTAGCTATTGCTGCATTTCATGATTATGAAATTTGGCAAATGGATGACAAAACTGCATTCTTGAATGGATTTCTGGAAGAAGAGTTGTATATGATTCAGCCAGAAGGTTTTGTTGATCCGAAAGGTGCTATCAAAGTGTGCAAGCTCCAACGTTCCATTTATGGACTGGAGCAAGCATCTCGGAGTTGGAATAAACACTTTGATAGTGTGATCAAAGCATATGGTTTTATACAGACTTTTGGAGAAGCCTGTATTTACAAGAAAGTGAGTGGGAGCTCTGTAGCATTTCTGATATTATATGTAGATGACATATTATTAATTGGAAATGATATATAATTTCTGGATAGCATAAAGGGATACTTGAATAAAAGTTTTTCTATGAAATACCTCGGTGAAGCTGCTTACATATTGGGCATCAAGATCTATAGAGATAGATCAAGACGCTTAATAGGACTTTCACAAAGCACATACCTTGACAAAAATTTGAAAAAGTTCAAAATGGATCAGGCAAAGAAAGGATTCTTGCCTGTGCTACAAGGTGTGAAGTTGAGTCAAACTCAATGTTCCCTATGCTTCAGCCATAGGCTCTATCATGTATGCAATGCTGTGTACCAGACCTGACGTATGCTTAGCAATAAGCTTGGCAGGAAGGTACCAAAGTAATCCAGGAGTGGATCACTGGACAGCGGTCAAGAACATCCTGAAATATCTGAAAAGGACTAAGGATATGTTTCTCGTATATGGAGGTGACAAAGAGCTAGTCGTAAATGGTTACGTCGATGCAAGCTTTGACACTGATCCGGACGATTCTAAATCACAAACCAGATACGTGTTTTTATTAAACGGTGGAGCTGTAAGTTGGTGCAGTTCTAAATAAAGCGTCGTGGCGGGATCTACATGTGAAGCGGAGTACATAGCTGCTTCTGAAGTAGCAAATGAAGGAGTCTGGATGAAGGAGTTCATTTCCGATCTAGGTGTCATACCTAGTGCATCGGGACCAATGAAGATCTTCTGTGACAATACTGGTGCAATTGCCCTGGCAAAGGAATCCAGATTTCACAAGAGGACCAAGCACATCAAGAGACGCTTCAATTCCATTCGGGACCAAGTCCAAGTGGGAGACATAGAGATTTGCAAGATACATACGGATCTGAATTTTGCAGACCCGTTGACTAAGCCTCTCTCACGAGCAAAACATGATGAGCACC
Organism: Triticum timopheevii; assembly: GCA_963921465.1. Lineage (NCBI taxonomy): Eukaryota > Viridiplantae > Streptophyta > Magnoliopsida > Poales > Poaceae > Triticum > Triticum timopheevii. Next base: position 365,766,895 of record OY997262.1, read on the forward strand.
AAGACTCCATGGGTGTTAGAATCATTACTATGTAATCTAGATTATTGACTCTAGTGCAAGTGGGAGACTGAAGGAAATATGCCCTAGAGGCAATAATAAAGTTATTATTTATTTCCTCATATCATGATAAATGTTTATTATTCATGCTAGAATTGTATTAACCGGAAACATGATACATGTGTGAATACATAAACAAACCTATAGTCACTAGTATGCCTCTACTTGACTAGCTCATTAATCAAAGATGGTTATGTTTCCTAACCATAGACATGTGTTCTCATTTGATTAGTGGGATCACATCATTAGAAGAATGATGTGATTGACATGACCCATTCCGTTAGCCTAGCACTTGATCGTTTATTATACTGCTATTGCTTTCTTCATGACTTATACATGTTCCTGTAACTATGAGAAATATGCAACTCCTGTTTACCGGAGGAACACTTTGGGTACTACCAAACGTCACAACGTAACTGGGTGATTATAAAGGAGTACTACAGGTGTCTCCGAAGGTACATGTTGAGTTGGCGTATTTCGAGATTTCGTTTTGTCACTCCGATCGTCGGAGAGGTATCTCTGGGCCATCTCGGTAATGCACATCATTATAAGCCTTGCAAGCAATGTGACCAATAAGTTGGTTACGGGATGATGCATTACAGAACGAGTAAAGAGACTTGCCGGTAACGAGATTGAACTAGGTATTGGATACTAACGATCAAATCTCGGGCAAGTAACATACCGATGACAAAGGGAACAACGTATGTTGTTATGCGGTTTGACCGATAAAGATCTTCGTAGAATATGTTGGAACCAATATGGGCATCCAGGTCCCGCTATTGGTTATTGAACGAGAATAGTTCTAGGTCATGTCTACATAGTTCTCGAACCCGTAGGGTCCGCACGCTTAACGTTACGATGACAGTTTTATTATGAGTTTATAAGTTTTCATGTACCGAAGTTTGTTCGGAGTCCCGGATGTGATCACGGACATGACGAGGAGTCTCTAAATGGTCGAGACATAAAGATCGATATATTGGATGCCTATATTTGGACATCAGAATCGTTCCGGGTGAAATCGGCATTTTACCGGAGTACAGGGAGGTTACCGGAACCCCCCGGGGGGTTATTGGGCCTACATGGGCTTCGAGGGAGAAGAGGGAAGGAGCCAGGAGGGGGCCGCACGCCCCTCCCCTTCCTAGTCTGAATAGGACAAGGGAAGGGGGCGGCGCCCCCCCTTTCCTTCCTCTCTTCCTCCTCTTTCCCCCCTTCTCCTACTCCTACTTGGAAAGAAGGGAGTCCTACTCCCGGTGGGAGTAGGACTCCCCCCTTGGTGCGCCCTGCTTGGCCGGCTGCCTCCTCCCCCCCGGCTCCTTTATATACGGGGGCGGGGGGGCACCCATAGACACACAAGTTGATCTACGGATCGTTCCTTAGCCGTGTGCGGTGCCCCCCTCCACCATATTCCACCTCGGTCATATCGTCGCGGAGTTTAGGCGAAGCCCTGTGCCGGTAGAACATCATCATCGTCACCATGCCATCGTGCTGACGGAACTCACCTCCGGAGCTTTGCTGGATCGGAGCACGGAGATCGTCATCGAGCTGAACGTGTGCTGAACTCAGAGGCCCCGTACGTTCGGTGCTTGGATCGGTCGGATCGTGAAGACGTACGACTACATCAACCACGTTGTTCTAACGCTTCCGCTTACGGTCTACGAGGGTACGTGGACAAACACTCTCCCCTCTCGTTGCTGTGCCATCACCATGATCTTGCGTGTGCGTAGGAATTTTTTTGAAATTACTACGTTCCCCAACAGGTACCCCTAGTAAGTTTTTCATTGCAAATTCAAATTTAAAAGATGAACAATATGGTGGTGAGAAAACTTTGTATGTATCAAGCATATGACCACACACACACACACGCACACACACACGAACACAACAACAATCCAATAAGTATAGTGCATCTATTTTTCCAAACCATGCATGTATGACACGAATTCAAAATACTCCTTATGTTCCTAAATATTAGTCTTTTAGAGATTTCAACAAGTGACTACATACAGAGCAAAATGAGTGAATCTACACTCTAAAATATGTTTATATACATCCGTATGAGCTAGTCCATTTGAAATCTCTAAAAAGACTAATATTTAGGAACGAAGGGAGTAAAATGTAAGACATGCGTGGTCCTCAATTGAATATTTAAAATGAAATGGAAACTGAAACATGAATATTAAGTTTAGTACTACAATACATGCAAATGTTGTGTTTAGGCGGAGCTATGTAGATTGTCGGGGGTTAACCCCTCGACCTTAGATAAAATTGTGAAGCTCTGTTTAGGATTGTTTAGATTACATTTGTCCCCACCCTCCCAAACACCAATTGGTTGTGCACCCCCTCCTCCCTGGGAGTATATCATGTGCCCCCATACCTTAGATGCTATATGCTGATACGAGTTGCTTAGAGCTTGTAGATCTGAGATATAGCTGCTCATAGGATGTCTTAATCTTTTTACAGGAAACCTTGATGAGTTTGAGAATTGCACACAATTTGTACAAAAACTACTTAGATGCCCTTGGATCCCATATCCAACGACCTCGAAGCTCGTATCACCGTAGCATCTAAGATGAAGGAGGACATCATATTCTCTGTATGTAAGAATATCATGTGTTACCACACCTTAGATTCCTTGTTGATACAAGCTCTTAGGAGCCGTTGGATTTGTGACCCAACAACTCATCGGTGGTTCGAATGTTTTTTTTGTAGAAAAGCCCCCAAAGAGTTCGGCCACTACTTACAAGCACAAAGACTGCTCAGATGCCATTGGATCTCAGATCAAATGACCTTGAAGCTCATATCACCGTAGCATCCAAGCTGCAAGAGCACCTTATGTTTTCTCGCACAGGAGAATATGAGGTGCTCCCGCACTATAGATTCTATGGTGATACGAGTTCACAGAGATCTAACGGCCCACAGTAGGAGGTTTGAATGTTTTTGCAATATACATCTGAGAGAGTTTGGGAATTGCACAGAAAGTACAAGTACTACGCATGTGCCATCTGATCACTGATTGTACGACCTAGATGCTCGTATCATAGTAGCGGCTAATTAAGCTACGGGGAGCACCTAATATGAGCAATGGGGAGTGTCGGTGTCAAAACCGGCGGATCTCGGGTAGGGGGTCCCGATCTGTGCGTCTTAGGCTGATGGTAACAGGAAGCAAGGGACACAATGTTTACCCAGGTTCGGGCCCTCTCGATGGAGGTAAAACCCTACTTCCTGCTTGATTAATATTGACGATATGAGTAGTACAAGAGTAGATCTACCACGAGATCGTAGAGGCTAAACCCTAGCAGCTAGCCTATGATGATTATGATTGTAGTCGTGATCGGCCTTCTAAGGACCAACCTCTCCGGTTTATATAGACACCGGAGAGGGCTAGGGTTTACATGGAGTCGGTTACAAGGAAGGAAATACAATATCCGGATCGCCGAGCTTGTCTTCCACGCAAAGGAGAGTCCTATCCGGACACGAGACAGAGTCTTGAGTCTTATATCTTCACACTTCAATAGTCCAGACGATGTATATAGTCTGGCTGTCCGGATACCCCCTAATCCAGGACTCCCTCAGTAGCCCCTGAACCACGCTTCAATGACGATGAGTCCGGCGTGCAGTCTTGTCTTCGGCATTGCAAGGCGGGTTCCTTCTCTGAATACTCTAAGGTAATTATCGAACACTTCAACCATGTCCGGATCTGCAAAATGATCTTCACATACCGCCATAGAGAGAAAAATATTTCACAAATGCAATCTGCTGACAACGTTTTTAGACAATGTGACATGTCATTACGGTCGGGTCACTATTCGAACCATTTTCTCACAACCAGCCATAGCACCTATCGCAAGGCAGTTTCTTCTGCATGTTTCGCCATAGCAGAGATCGTGTCCCCTTATTATGGGATTGTCGTCAATACGAGGATGGATAGTCCAACTGCACCGCTAATCACGGTGAGTGGGAAGCGAGGTGGTTCCACCAGGCAAGTGGGGAGGCGCAAAAAGCTTTTATCGTTTCTATAAAGAGATAAGGTCTCTTCCTCTTCACACATGCCTTCTCCTTCCGCTAGCCCATTACCCTTCTTTCGAGCCCTAACGCCCATGCATTGTCCTTTTCCATCGAAGAGAGGTTTTCCAAAGATGTCCGGATCTGGAGCAGGAGGCAGATGGATGGCCTCTACCGTCCAGGAGAAGGACATCAAGAAGCTCCGGGAGGCCGGGTATCTGGCCAAGAAGATTGGCCACCATCTCCGACCGGCAAGATAGGTCGTCCCTACTCCGGAGCCTCACGAGAGAGTCGTGTTCCTCCCCCATTTTGTCCGTGGGCTCGGCTTTCCCCTTCACCCATTTGTTCATGGAGTCATGTATTACTATGGGATTGATTTTCATGATCTTTCCCCCAATTCTTTCGTGAATATCTCGACGTTCTTCGTCGTGTGCGAGGCCTTTCTCCGGATTTCGCCTCACTTCGGCCTATGGCTGAAGATTTTCAATGTGAAGCCCAAGGTGGTGAGTGGCGAACACGCCGAGTGCGGCGGCGCCATGGTGAGCAAGATGCCCAAGGCCGTTTGGCCGAAGGGTGCCTTCAACGACTCAGTGAAGGAGTGGCAGCAGCACTGGTTCTATATCACCGAACCACGCGGCAAAAAGTGGCTACAGGCCCTGAGTTCAGATCCGGAGCCCCACTGCGGCTCATGTCCTGGCCCAAGAAGGGCCCGAACTGGTCCTCGTCCGATGAGCTGTCACTGGTCCAGACGCGCGTATAGAGTGTGGTTGACAAGGACGTCAAAGTCGTCGACATGGTCCGGGTGATGCTAGTTCGCCTGGTTCTCCCTTGCCAGCGCCGAGCATGCAACTTGTGGGAGTTCAACCCAACCGAGCACCAAACCGTTCGGGAGCTCTATGATTCCTCCCACAAGGATATCTGGAAGGTGCTCTTTAAGTCCGGCAAATCGTGGCCGGGCTCCGCCGAGGACCGTGGGTATCAATTATCCCATTCTGCAAGCCCGGTAAGTTACAGCCACGCTCTATCCATCCATGCTTCAGTTGGCCTGTCCTGAGGGAGACATTTTTATCGTGTTTCATCGTGACCCTAGGGTGGATAAAGAAGGTGGAGCGGATACATTGTCCGGCCCCTCTGCCGGAAGAACCAGCCGGACCTCTTCTGACGAATATGTTGGTCCCCGCGCCTTACGAGGCGCCAAAGAAAGAGGCCTCCAAGAAGGTCAAAAATACCCGGAGTGGCCTCCGCCGCCACGAGGCTTCGGATGCAAAATCGAAGACTCCAGCGACACACCTTCTTCCGAAGACGAAGAGGAGGAAGCAGAGGAGGATGAGCCTCACTCTGGAGGTGGGAAGAAAAGGGCGGCTTTCTCGTCCCAGGAGACCGAATCGCCCAAGAGGGGGAAAGGTTCCCACCCAGAGGCATCCAGCACGGGTGCCGATAACAGCCCGGAGTGGGATCCCAGGGCCCAGCCCCTGGAGAAGTCATAAGTATCCGAAATCCGAATGCGCATATGCGTCCAGCGTCGTTTGGGTATAGTAGCTTTAACCGTCGCCATTTTCCGTACAGCTCGGCGAGGTCTCGCGCCGAACAATCCTCATCGGAGGATTCGCTGAGCTCAGATGCTTTGGCGAGCGAGACGCCTCCGGAGGCTCCTTCCTCGAAGTCCAGGCACGACACCAAGGTGTCGTCTCAAAGAGACCCGGACCAGGGGAGGCATGTCTCTGGAGCCGGACACAAGGGGGCGGTGGCCCCACGGCGTGTCGATGATGGGGGCGATCTCGGGTTCGGACCTCAGTCGGATAAGGTCCCGGAGACCTCTAAGGCTCCAGGATCGGGCGAGCAGCCGCCTTCGATGGTGGGAGGCTTGCCTATTCCGCCGGCAGCCTCTTTCCAAGCAGAGCTACCAGGCAATCTATCGAGAGCGTTAAAGAGCGCATCTATCGTCGATGAGAATCGGACCCTCATGGGTGCGGTGGTTGAAAGGATTCAGTCCACCGAGAGCAGGCTGAATGAGTCCTGCCTTGGCCTTATAAAGGCTTTTGGGGTATGTTTTCTAAGAAACCTTTGAGGACTCATCATAATATGAGTAGTAGCCCCTAATACACTGTCCGGCGAAAGAGAGAGCCGGGCAGGGGATTAAAACCCCTGCTTTTGTGGGAGCCTTTGTTAATGAGGTATACCCCTTTGTGTGAAAGCAGGCGTCTGCGAAGAAGACGACCGCTCATAATGCGGAAGTGTCCGGACTTAAGCAGAGCCTAGAATGGGCCGAAGAGGAACTTGGCCGCGTGAAGAAGCAATTGGAGGAGAAACAAGGTATGTTGAAATATTGTCTTGAATTGGGCACGAATGAGTAATTGTGCCTATTCAAAAGTATTTGTATGGTATGCCCTAGGAGCGAGTGCCGAATATGAGGCACTGAAGAAGGATGTGGCTGATGCCACCCAGAAGGCTGCCGACGAACAGGCGCTTCGTGAGAAACACGAGGCCAGTGTCCTCGCAGCTGAGCGAGAGCTCCAGGAGGCTGTGAAGAAAAGTGAGGGCTTCGAGCAGAGTCTAGTAGGGAAAGAATCCGAACTCTCCCAAGCTCTCCAAGCCGCAGAAGATGCTCAGGGAGAAGCCCGAGGTGCTGTACGGGACATTCAGGAGGCCCGGAAAGTTGCGGCTGGTAAGGCCTTTTGTATTCATGGCCATTTTTACATGATAGTGGGGAGAACTCTAAGCGGCAAGCTGAATTCTTGTTTTTATAGGGGCATTTGCGGATCTACTTCGCAGCATATCAGATGCCGTCCAATTCTACCAGACCGATGAGAACAAGTCTGCGGCGAGGAATTTCTGGTCACAGTATTTGGCACCGAACTATCTGGTGCCCTTTATCGATCAGCTGAAGCAGCTGGTCGAACTGCACCAGGCAACCGAACTAGCCATGAAGGACTTGGTTGTCCGGCTGTGGCCCGCAGAGCCAATTCCAAGAAGTTACTTCGGGCTCGTGAATCAGATTGTTGCCGCCTGTCCTCGGCTTGATGCTGTTAAGCAATCGGTCTGTATAGAGGGCGCACGCATGGTGTTTCCCCGTGCAAAAGTGCATTGGGCGAAGCTTGACGCAGACAAGCTGATGACTGAGGGGCCGCCAGACGGTAAGGAGCACCGCAAGCCCGAGCTGTACTATGAGGGTGTACTGAAGGGAGCCCACCTTGTGGCGGATAAGTGTACTAAAGACATTATATTTCGCTGAGGGCATTCGTGTCATACTTTGTAATATGGGATAATTGCACTTTTATTATTTATTGCCTATTTTGTTTGAACATATGTTCTTCCTGTGTGGCTGTTTAGTGTATGTAAATCCTGAGAGTTGGCCAGTCGTCGGCTTCTGCCCCCACGAAAGAAATACGGGGGTGTTCGGGACATATCTGAACACTCTTTATCCCATGGCTGGGTCCTTTTAAGGAGGTGTTCCTCACCATGAACCAGGAAATCAGACTATAGGGCTTTACCACTCTCACTTAGCCATAGGAATTCGAGTATGGCCGGCGCAGCCCCTAGTGTTCGGATGGCCGAACTAGGGGCTCTATCGGCGCCTGATCGGAAGAACGATCCTTCGCACTCTGCATTTATAATGGCGTTATGCGGAATATACCTTTAAGGATTTTACAACCTCTTGAACAGCTGACCAGCTCTCGCTGTATCATTACAGTCAGTTTTCGGCTTTCTCTACTGAGGTGCTTGTCCAGCAGAACCGGGACACAATCGCAGTAGTTCTCCCAGCGCTACCTTAGCCGATGGAACGGAACGCAAGTTACCAAACCATGGGAGCCAGGCAAACCCAACCAATGACCCAAGACATGATTCGGAGCTGATGCATATAGTGCTATAAGTTCGGGGTGCCGAGCGACCGAAAAGGTGGTCGGACTTTATTACCGTACTGTGAAGCCCCCGGCATAATCGGGCGTAACATGAGGCGTGGCTACCGTTTTTGGCGAAGAGGCATCGATGATAAATGATGGTCGGTAAGTGTTATTTAAGTCTACGCATTGTAGTATGATGATATGTCTATGCATATGAGTAAGATTTATGATTATGAAAAGAGGTGTTTTTGACGGAACCTGTGATGGCCGGACTGGAGGGGGCTTTGAGTGGATCCGAAGTGAATCCGGACTGCCTTCTTTGTGGGGGTTCACATGCATGTTCCTGCCCTTGTGTGTCCGGGCCGATTCTGCGTCGCCAATCCTGTTGTGCGTCAAGGTTAGTTTGTAAAGGCAGATGCCTGGAGGCGGCTGAACGTCCTCTTGAGGTTGATCCGAGGGTTCCTGATCGGACCCTGGTTAACCCGGCCGTTATACCGTGAAGTAGCACGGACTCCCTAGTGGGTGTCTGGATAGTTGGCTGTCATATCAAAATTTTGATAGGCATGCACAACTCGCTGGTCCGGCAGCTATATGATTTCCGCTCTAAGGGCGGGGTTTGGTCTTGCCCATAGGTGTGATTATATCACACGGTGTTGGCCTAATTGTTTACCACGTGGAATCTAGTCAACGTGGTTCATCCCGTTAGCATACGGTAAATTACCGTATGAGGGGAAGGTGCCGAAGAATTATTCTTTGGCATGGCATTCTTTGGTGATCCGGAGACAACCGTTAGAGTGGTGGGCCAATAGGACTTGGCCTTTACACCTGGCATCTTTTAGGAGATGTTATTTGTGGTTCCGTACCCGCGGGGGCTTTATGTGTTATGGAGCCCCCGGACTACTAGGTCTAGAGGTACTGCAATTGAATTGCTGTTGTTGGTGTGATCCGGAGCGATCGGCCGTACTTTCATGTTCTGGGGGGGTCTCTTGACTAGACGCCTCCCTTCATTGTTTCCGGCACACGACCGACCGCTTTGTTTTGAGGATCCGGCATTCTCTATTGGTATGCTTCGCCGTCCTTCTAGGAGTACTATGAATTTCACATGGTTGATCGAGCTTGTGGCTCGGGCCGGATAGGCTTGAGCTGTTCTTTGTCCGTTGACCGGACTGGGAGTTGCTAGACTTGGTACCAGCTTCCCTGATTTGACGTTTATGACCATTGCGCCGAGGCTTTAGGAAGCCTCTTTGTGTATCCTTCCTATTATCTTACACCGTAGTGATGTGTTGACGTCGGGGTATGTGCCTTGGGTTCTCCTGCTTAGGTTGAGGTAGCCAGTTGTGCCGTGTGTGCCCTTTGTCGTGGCGGTCGAGTCCATATTTTTCGGTGGCCAGGACCTTGGTCCACCTGTCCATGAGCAAATCTTGGTCAGCTTTGAGCTGCTGTTGCTTCCTTTGCAGGCTCCTTGCCATGGCCATGAGTCGTCGCTTGAAGCGAACTTGTTCCACTGGATCTTCAGGCACGCTGAATTCGTCATTACCGAGGCTTACCTCGTCCTCGGAGGGGGGTGTATAGTTGTCCCTCTCCAAGTATCCCACCGTGGCCAGTCCGGCCTTCTTGAAGGTAGGCTTATCAGGGTTGTATTCATCTTTAGCGCCATTCGGATTGTTTTCGTCTCCTGGGCCGGTATTGCTGTGGCGGGGCTTGGAGCGGCGCCGACAACACCCATGCTTTGTTTTTCTCCCTGGGGAGTTATCCTCCATTGCCTCATTGCCATTGGTTTCCTTTGGAGTGTCCACCATATATATATCATATGAGGAGTGGTTGTCCACCGCCCTATGAGCTGTGGTTCATGTACTTCTTCTGCATCGTCGTCCATACCGTCGATGTCTTTGGAGTCAAAGTCAAGCACGTCGGTTAGATCATCGATCGTGGCAATGAAGTGGATGGTGCATGGGCAACGAATCCCTTCGTCGTCTGCTTCCCACTCGAGACGGACATAGTTCGGCCAAGAGCCTCCTAACAAACAAAGAGACTTCAATGAGTTCAGCATGTTGCCAAAGGGCGAGTGCTGGAAGATATCCGCAGCGGTAAACTCCATTACCGGTGCCCAACCAGGCTCGGCGGGCTCAGGAGTGTGCGGACTGGAACCTGCAACCAGATGGGAGTCCGGGGGTCCGGAGTCACAGGTTTCCTTAGAAGTGAGGCCTATGTTCGGCTCTACCACCGATCAATGTGCGGCCTACGGGGCGGGGTCCATCCCTCCATCTTTAGGCAACGCAGCCTGCTCCGGATTTAGGTCCAAGGCTACTGCAGAGGTGATATCCCAAGCATTGTCCGACAGCAGGCCTAAGCCGTGCTCATTGTGATTGTTCGGTACTCCTGGCACATGCCCGAATCCGTCGAAGATCAAGTCTCCGCAAATGTCATCCGTGTAGTTCAAGTTTCTGAACCTGACCTGGTGGCCAGGAGCGTAGCTGTCGATCTGCTCCAGATGGCCAAGCGAATTGGCCCGCAGTACGATGCCGCCGAACACGAAGATCTGTCCGGGTAGAAAAGTCTCGCCCTGGACTGTGTTGTTGACGATTGAAGGCGCCATCAAGCCTTGCAGCGATGACATAGAGGAACTCTCAATGAAAGCACCAATGTCGGTGTCAAAACCGGCGGATCTCGGGTAGGGGGTCCCGATCTGTGCGTCTTAGGCTGATGGTAACAGGAAGCAAGGGACACAATGTTTACCCAGGTTCGGGTCCTCTCGATGGAAGTAAAACCCTACTTCCTTCTTGATTAATATTGATGATATGAGTAGTACAAGAGTAGATCTACCACGAGATCGTAGAGGCTAAACCCTAGGAGCTAGCCTATGATGATTATGATTGTAGTTGTGATCGGCCTTCTAAGGACCAACCTCTCCGATTTATATAGACACCGAAGAGGGCTAGGGTTTACATGGAGTCGGTTACAAGGAAGGAAATACAATATCCGGATCGCCGAGCTTGTCTTCCACGCAAAGGAGAGTCCCATCCGGACACGGGACGGAGTCTTGAGTCTTGTATCTTCACGCTTCAATAGTTCGGACGATGTATATAGTCCGGCTGTCCGGATACGCCCTAATCCAGGACTCCCTCAGGGAGCCGTTGGATCCAAGATGCAGCGGAACACACGATGCCTGAATGTTTTATTTGCAAAAAAACCTTTGGAGAGTTTGGAAATTGCGCATAATTACAAAGACTACTCCCAAGCCATTGGATCTCACTTCCAACGATGTAAAATCTCGTATCACCATAGCATCTAAGCTACGGGGTGGATGTGATATTCTATGATGTTGTCATTTTTGTTCGTAAACTTGCAAAATACGTATCACTCGTGCCGTTACTTGTCTAACCGCGCAAAGTGTTTGTTCAAAAAAACAATCCTACACTGAAATATTGAAACAACACACGGGGGTCCACTCGTCATTGATCTTATTTGGACCTAAAACTAACAAATCTAAAAGACGAGATTCGAACTGGCAACTTGGACTACAAAGCGTAAGTCGATAGCCTGAAACAACAACGGTTGTTGGCTTTGTCCCACATCTTGATTTTATACAGTATTACGCTGAGTAGAATAGAGGGAGTGCCTCGTCAACACGTGCATGACCGTTGACTCGCTTACTGGTGGGTCCCAGGTCTGTGATCTCTCTCTCCTCTCCATCGTCTAACCGTTGCACGAGCACACACGAAGAGCGGCACTAGCTTGCCGTGCTGTTATTATAACTAAAAAAGCTTGGAAATAGAAGAATCGCCTAGAACAAGAGACGTGGTGGCTGGTCGAGATGGAGCTAACCACACCTTGCCTAGTGGGGTGTTTTCGAACGACTGGATGGGTCCCGAGATCGAACCATAGGTACTACGTCTGATAAACTATATTTTTACACGCACATTTTTCCTCCGTGCCGAGACATGGCATACCCTACCGCGCGGTTTCGGGGTCCTCCGGGTGGTGCACGCATATATTCTTCCTTGCCGAGATGTGGGATGCCTACCGCGCATTTTCTAGGTCCTCCTCGGTTGTAGCGCCGAAGCAAGTAAATAAGTCGTCAAATCACGAAAGACCACCTTTCCCGCCAAGTACATCAGTGAAGCCCAGTGGCTAGCTAGTTAGGCTAGTGCGACTGATTAGCTAGGACGCCGTCACATTTGTTTTTTCACCCCTTTTTATCTCCTTGCCGGCAGGTAAATTCAAATATGCACCACGACATTGCTCTGGTGTTTGGGTGCGGCAGGATTTTTAATTTTTTTGATTGATGGGAGAAGGCGCGGCAGGATTTTTAATTTTTTGATTGACGGGAGCAGGCGCGGCAGCAATTAGTCAAGATGACTCCGCCTGTAAAACCCATAGCTTCGTGATGTGAAAAGTCATCGACTTGTGTTTTCCCATGGTGAAAATCAAAAGATTCCCCGCTCCTTGGCTGGCTCCCTCCGCCTTCCCGTAGATTGCATTGCCTTTCAGCCGTTTCACCCCCTTTGCTTCCTCTCCCCATTGCTTCTACCTAGTGCCATGGCGGCGCAGCAGATCACAGAGTCTAAGGTGAGGCGCCTGACACAGGAGCTCCAGGGCAAGGATGCGGAGCTCAGGGCCAAGGACGTGGAGCGCCATGAGCTCAAGAGGAGAGGAGTGCCATGCTCCTCCTTTATGTGTGGGAGTTCATGGAGCTTCAAAAGCGGCAGGCATACACCTCAAGGATGCTCGAGGCATCGGCGACGTTGCTGCAAAAAGCGGGAGATATGATAGGCCGTCAGGGGAGCCGGTTAGCACGAGCGGGCCGATCGTGACGAGGTCCAGGATCGCCTTAGCCGCTTGGTGGACCAAGTTGCCATGCATGTGTTGCGGCTGCGCGATGCCTACCATCGTGGCAGCGCGACCATGCCGGCCGTCAGGCTAAACCCGTTTGACAACCCCACTGACTTCAACGAGCTACGGCTTCCTAACCTGGTCTCCTTCTTCACCTATATCTTTGAGGAGCTGAGCCGTCTCCGCGCGATGGTGGCGGCGGAGCTGGACAAGGAGGGGTTGCGGGCTGCCGTCGCCGTTGCCGGGCGAATCCTCTCAGGGCTCCGTCACCAGAATCCATTCATGCCATTGGACGCTGTCTTTGACGAGCTGGCTCCCATCGACCGGGAGCGGGTTCTGCGAGCGGTTGCACCCTGCATCACCAACGTCGTGCGCCTCGAGAAGAAGAGGGACTTCGGTGGTGTTTAGGCGCCATCTACATGGGCATATCCATGTCTCGGTGCAACATGACCGTTGGATCAAACTCAGACGATGCAGATCAGTCACTGTAGCACAAAGCGTGTGGGTGTGTTTGTTGCATTCTCATCTCAATATAGTTGTTCCCTCTTTGTGTATTTGTGTTAACCTACTAGTGTGGACTCATGCACCCTTCATGCACTTTGCCAAACACCCAAAAGTGGGTCGAGAAGGGAACTTTTGCTCCCATCCCGTGCACCCTTCATACACCCTGCCTAACACTGATTTGTGCTTCATATGGTTCATGTTTCATGGAGTACTGTAGCACCATACTCTCCGTGCGCTGTAGACCTAGTTCTGTTAACATTTATCTCACCGTTCATTCTCGACCAGACAGTCGAAAAAGCGGTACTATGTGTACTACATTACTGTTCATATAGTTGACATGCGCACAACATCATTTGTTATCGTCATATCTTACTACACTAGCAACAAGATTATGTAGTACTGACGTACGAACCACTACACATGCCTAGTAGTATGAGCACTTTGTTGTAATCATTTTTTCTTCAGAAAAACAGTGGACGCGCTCTACCGTGTGGATCCTCCTCCAGCCATGCACTAAATTACTCACTTTCACCGACGTGTGGGATAGCCAGCATCGGGGTCCACCGGACATGCACTAAATTACTCCGTAGTAGAGTGCCCAACTGCACGGTAGATGTAACGCCCCGGACACACCCGCCGATGGTCGTTACTCCTGGCGGGATCTAGACTGGCCCCACAGATCAATACTAGTCTTTTCTGCGCACTTTGTCCTCACTCGTGCGCACCCGGGAGCAACTTCCCGGTCGGTCACCCATCCTAAAACTACTCCAAGCTGAGCACGCTTAACTTTGGAGTTCTTTCCGAATGGGCTCCCGGAAAAGAAGGAATTCCTTATTGATATGAGTAGTCTATCATCCCTAATAAGCCAGGCTATTACATACACCTCCACTCAGTGGAACCGACGTCCTCGTCGGGCCACAGGAACGTTCCCTCTTGGCACATACGTCTGTGCATCTAGTCCGCTACATGTGCCATGCCGTGTGCCACGACGGGTCACAAACGTCATGAACAACATGACCGCGCACCTGTCCGCAACCATCCGTGTAACCGCGAGGGTCTGCTCTGATACCAACTTGTAACGCCCCGGACACACCCACCGGTGGTCGTTACTCCTGGCGGGATCTAGACTGGCCCCACAGATCAATACTAGTCTTTTCTACGCACTTTGTCCTCACTCGTGCGCACCCGGGAGCAACTTCCCGGTCGGTCACCCATCCTGAAACTACTCCAAGATGAGCACGCTTAACTTTGGAGTTCTTTCCGAATGGGCTCCCGGAAAAGAAGGAATTTCTTATTGATATGAGTAGTCTATCATCCCTAATAAGCCAGGCTATTACAGTAGACTACCCCGATCGAAGCGCCGCAGTAATGCCAAATGAGCCGTCAAATCACAAAACCCCCTCCTTTCCAGCAGTAAGTTGGACGGACGAAGCAACCATCATTTCACTCTTCTCTCTCACCTTCCTCCCTTGAAGAAAACCCCCACTCTCTTCGCTTCTCCCTCATCTCGTTCCTCATTTCACTCTTCTCTCTCAGCTTCCTTTATTGGATTGACACTGGAGCACCGACCGACGTGATGTCTATGGCTCTGGCCAAAACCGTCGAGGCTCATGGAACGAAGAAGCAGAAGCACCCCGTCGAGACAACCGTAGACAAGCTCAAAGCCATTGCCTAGTCCAATCCCCCCTCTCCGGGATCCCTCATTGAGCAAGTCCAGGTAATATCTCTTCTTGACCATCTTTTTCTCGATCTTGATCGTGTTTTTTCATCTAACACGCAGTACTAGTACTAGTAGTACAACTTTCTGGGTGGTCTTGCATGTGATTTTTGTGTGCCA
This sequence comes from Triticum timopheevii, assembly GCA_963921465.1. Lineage (NCBI taxonomy): Eukaryota > Viridiplantae > Streptophyta > Magnoliopsida > Poales > Poaceae > Triticum > Triticum timopheevii. The sequence continues at coordinate 365,781,970 of OY997262.1, forward strand.
AATGATGGTTCTAAATTCCTCTTTTGACCAAAACATCTGAGAGGTTGACACTAATTTCTTATAGATTACTTTAAACTACTTCCTCCGTCCCAAAATTCTTGTCTTAGATTTGTCTAGATACGGATGTATATAATATGTATTAGCTACATCTGTATCTAGACATATCTAAGACAAGAATTTTGGGACGGAGGGAGTACTTTATGAACATCAATGCTACCTTTGAAGATGGTATATTTGCCTCAGTAACTTGTGTTATGGATATTGCAAGTAATCCCTCTGCTCTCATGCCTTTGAAAACATGTTCTTGTGTCTTTGTTCTCTTATTTCTGTGTGTATATGTAGTCATATATGGAGTATAATATAGAAAATCATCTTATATTTCTGAACGGATGTAGCAATAAAATATGGTTTCTGTTTGAATTAGAACCCGATCTGCGGTGGATATGAAGTTCTCAAAGTCATGTTGTGAACTGGAAGACCTGAGGATGAGTTCTACTGCTAAACTATCCAGCTGTTGTGTCCTTGTCGCCACGTGTCCTGAACTAGTGTTTTCCTGTAGCATTGTTGTCAGGCGTGTTCTTGAGGTTGTACTTGACCACAACAATTTCTTGGTTGTGCCTTCGATTACGAAGGGCGTGGTTTTTGTAAAGCTTCCCGACAAATTTGATGTGGCATGTCTTCATCATCATGTTTATGAGTGGAAAGACCACTCTGTTAGGTTCTCCAAGGTTGACGAGATGGTGATGGTGCAGGTAGACATCTCTCACGAAGTCCATGGCCTAATCAGTTATGCGGGGTTCATCCCGTACATCGGTGGTAAGAAATAGTCCGCAGAGTTTAATTAGTGCAACTTTGCTTGTCTGTAGTAAGTACTATTGTTCAGTACTTGATTTGTGTTTGTGTACCCTGTATTGTTTATTACTGCCGCTTTTGGTGTGGGGTGAGTCCTGAGAATAGTCTATGTTAATGTCTGTCCACTCAATTCAGTCTGTATATTTTGAAGTATCCAGATGATCTTTTTTGTGAGGATGGTTTATCAACTATGGTTACACTCCAATATATCTATGCATTGCAGGGTTTATCGCACCCACCAGGATTTCCAATCCCATGGATGTTCGGTCCATACAATTTATCACGACCATTGGACTGTCCTGCTTGTGGGAGTAGGCGGGGCCCCTGCATGCCACGCATAGTTGGACGATCAATCTTCTATTTACTACTTCAACATAGTGATTTCCTGGTAAGGACTCACTTGTGTCACATCAAGTAAATATTATTGATTTACTGTCTAAATCTTATTGATTTAATGTCATGTTTTCTTTCGTTTCCTGCAATTTTACGATGCAGGTTTTGCCATGTGACATTCATCACAGAATAAACTATTTGGTTTGCTCTACGATGGCTATTTTTGCAGGCTTCACTTATTATGTCGTGTCAGTAACAAAGGCACTGTCCATCACTTATATTACTTGAAAAAATTGGATCAGTCTGTTGTCTGAGTACAAGCTGAATCCCTATGATGAACAGCAGTTTGGTTTAACAAACACGCCACAATTAGTCCTTCTCGCGTTTAAAAGAAATGAAGAAAAAAACTAGATCATGGTCACGGAGCCTAGTCAAGTTAGAAGGCTGATCATAGTAGACCAGACACGATCGTCGTTGTCTTGCACATTGGTACCACCTTCAGCAACAGATCGAGCACCGGCAGTTGCTCTAGCACTGAAAGCGGCAACAGCTCGGTCTGATCCAGCTGAGATTGGGCACAAACCGCGTCAGCAGATCAGGCTAATCTAGCGAAGGATCGGGCATCGACACCGGCACTTGCTCCAACACCGGCACCCGCTCTACAAGGAGCACCATCTCCAGCAGCAGCAGCGGCACTACCAGTCGCACCGGCACGGGCACCAGCAACATCTTCGGCACCTGCACCAACACTTGCACTTCCATCTGTTCGGCCCGTGCAGTAGCAACCGAACAAGCAGTTGCACCGGCAACAGACTGGGATGCAGTTCACACTTCATATACCAAAGTCCTTACAGAAACCGACATGTCCACCTTCTTGGTAAGCATTGACCGCCCAAGTGCTTCGTTCTTTTTTCTTTCTATGTTGTTTCACATGATTCATTGTGTTGATCTAACTGTTTGTGTATGTCTTCTTGTTTGCAAACAGAGAATTCCTATACTAACGAGGGAGTCGTTCAACAATCCAGACGACCGTGGCCAAGTGTCTATTACCATGCACATCCTTGGTGTGAATGAACCTGCTCAATATACCGTAAGTACAAAGGATGGTCGCATGATGATTGATGCTAAAGGATGGTCAAGGTTCAAATCCAAATCATATCTTGTGGTAGGGGATGATGTCAAAATTGAACTTTCTCGGCAAGGAGAGCTGGTCCAAATCAACTTTGAAATTCTTCAGTAGCAGCACGCAACTGCCGAACTGGTCTATGCTCCGAGAGATTTTGATGTAATAATCTGGCAAGGTGAAACAAGTGTCCTGTGTGTATAAGTAGTACGACATTATTATGTATCACATGGTATATCGTTCATAGAATTGCAACTCTGATCTGGTTAGGAACTGCCATTCGATTTCATTCCAACAGTTGTCATGCTTTATTTAATTTTGTGTATTCGCCTTGCGACAACATCTAGAACCAGCGTCGTACCGATCGCTTGCAACATGAAAAGCGCTGAGGTAGAACACATGTACCCCAAACATGCAGGCCCACCGGACTGTGGCCCAAAGTCCAGAACCGTGAGCCTGTCTGAGTATTATATTCTCAGCTGAACCATCAAAATGCATGTGCATTGCACGTAACATCAAGATGCATTTGTATGAGTATTTTATCTTGTGAGAGAAAAGGATGAATGAGGGAAGGCCTTATTTGCAAATGTGGAGAGGTGTGTGGGTACCTTTTTGCAAAATTGCCATAGTTTCCTTCTAATCCGTCAGATATAAATCGGACGGCCTATACTGCAAGATGGCAGGCACACCATCATCACCAACTCGTCTATACTGTGTTAAAAAAACTCTGTTTTTTATAATTATATATGTTATATATATTCCCCTTGATTTTTCTTATATATAAAGTTGTGATATAAAAGATTTTTATATTTCTTTACAAAGGGAGTATCACTCTGTCAAAAATATATTTATGTGTAACTAGTTACTCATGTCTTTCTACTTCCTTTCGCTGATATGTTGGGCATCCGGCAATGGGGTCCACGTGCCATATGCACAAAATTAGAGGGCACAACTGCAGGGTAGACACACCCTGGTCGTAGCGCCGTAGTAATGCCCAATGAGCCGTCAAATCACAAAACCCCCCACCTTTCCAGCTTTAGGAGTAAGCTGGACGGACGAAGCGGCAATATTTCACTAGGCCTGAATCCCCTTCTCCCTCGTCTACTTGTTCAGAGAAAACCCCCTCTCAGCGATTGCATAGGGTTTTCCCATGGAGAATCAGGTACGAATTCTTCATCCATCCTCGATAAATCCAAGTCCCTTGGTCGCGGGTAATCCTAGGATGGCAGCCACTGCCGTTGATGCATTTTTCTTCCTACTAAATCTAGTGTGTTTCATTTGCAGGGTCCAAAGTGCGAGGACCCTACATGTTTCTGCGCCCTCGGCGAGACGCCACACTTGTTCCTTCTCATCCCAACACAAGATTTTAAAATGCGCACACTATGTTCCTAGAATCCTCTTTTCTATCCGGGAGGGTGGGGTTTTTTGAACATGTTGTCGACTAATTTGGAAATTTGGATTGCTATATTTGGATAAAAGGTACTAGTACGATGGTCAACACTGACGTGAAGGAGAAAACTATTTCTAGATTTGGATAGGGAGTACATTGTGTTCTCATGTTATTTTTCCTGCAGTGCATTATTTGCTCTGCCAGAACACATGTACTCAAGATGCTCGGCCTTGCCATAGCTGAATACACCATTTTAATGGTCACAGTGAAGACAACCATGGATATAAGTTCCGAGCTGGGTTTATGAACCAAGAAGATCACTGTTTCTTAATGGCCGAACTTGGATAAACTTTCTCAAGTGTTACGGACTGAAAGTTGGCGCACGAATGATGATGGAAATAGCAGAACCTGGTCTCATCTTCACTGTGATCTTCCACCCCGACGTTGTTCCAATTGTTCATCCATGTTAGTTTTGTATCTAGTTCTTGCTTGTTGCCTCGATTACTTCTTAATCCACCTATTCTATCTAAATAATCACAATTTAACTTTCGAAGTAGCAACGAATCTCTCATGAAGATGCTACTTCTAACTAATATTTTCTTATAATTGGTGGCACGTGTAGGTTTTTTCATAGTTAAGCAGGCTGCTCGTTTGTTATTCTATAAGAACTCGGCTGTTACCGATGGCACTAAAGTTTACTGGGACGACAACCACAAGTTGCTACACTTTATTGATCGTCTTGAGGTCCTTGTGGGGCGTTTCAATGGTGGAAGGACACGTGGGATATGTGTACCACTGCTGCACTCATTGAACAGGTCCAACTGTGTCGAGAAACCTTTGGTACAAGCTGTTTTCTGTTATATATGTTGTTCATAAACTATTTCTTATACACAGTTTTACAGCTGTGATCTTCTTGAAACAAAAAACTGCCCAGTTCTATTGTTCCTATACAGATGCCTAACCATGGTCGGGTCAGACTTGCACTTGGTCACAACATGATGTATATGTCGACCTAATCCATTCCCCTTGGAGGTGAAAAGATACTTATTCCTGGGTGGTCTCAAATAATGAAGGCATGTCCATCTTGGAGAATAGGACAGAAGATTATGTTCCTACTTCTCCATGGCTCTAAAGTGAATATCCTGTTTATTGACCACATTGCGAGATGATGCCGCTTTCAAAAGGTTGTGGAAGCGCGGGGTGGCGCCTGGGCCTTGTCCTAGGGCTTGGCGGCCTCACCCTTGGTTATCTATAGGCAAAGTAGCACTGTTCGAGGCGTGCTTTGTATGGTTGAACCTGTATAAGTACTCATACTGATTTCAGCTATGGTTGTTAAGTGCCCCTGCTGGTTTCAGTTAAGGTAAAGTACTCCTACTGCTTTTACAGTCTACCGTGTTTCTTCAGTCCTGTCTTAATCCAACCGCCAAAACCAAACCAGCGCTGGCGGGGCAGCCTGCTTCCACCTCCCACGGTTGGCTGTGCCTCGGCGCACGCATCGCCGCCCCACCGTCTCCTAAATTGTTAACACCGACGTCCAAGGCCTCGTCGTCATCCTCCGCATGCTTTGGTGTGCTCGCCGCGGCGCCGCCCTCTCGTGTTGTCAACATGGTCAACAAACAATAGGAATCCGCAGAAGTACGTGGAGAGGATGACAGTAGGGGCCCACCATGTCAGTGTATGGAAAAATAAAATGCTTCCTCCTAGTGGTTTCCTGACATCTGAGACCCACGACATTGTGAGCGTATACAGTCAATAGACAAGAGAACAACACAAAATCAGCTGACACCTAGGACGTAGCTGCTTGAGCAGTATTTTTTTGTTATTGTTGAGACGGAGCAGGGTTTCAACTAGGTCGTGGCCCATCTAGCCTATGCCTATATTTTATGTTCACCATATGACCAACCCAGCTATTTTTTTCTTTCTGAAAATGAGCCTAGTTTATTATTTCTAAAGAATACCCAATCCAGGCCTACTTATTTTTTTACGCCCTAATGGGCTGCAACTCTTTCAGGACGCATGCAAATCTTGAAAGTAATATGAAATGGGTTGTAAATATAAAACAGATGACAAATTGGCAATTACTTTATAATATCTGATTTTTTTCACATTTTCAGATTCCTATTTCACTGGGCTTTAACCTAATTTAAATATATCTTCAAAGAACTTTAAATCTGGCTCGACATTTCAGTATTAAAAATAGTTTGGAACCCACAGAAATATGCATAATTTCGTTTAAATTTTTAACCCTGGCCCTCGCCAAAAAAAAATGGACTACAATAAATTGCATAAGAAGTTGCAATGAGCTATATATAAGTTATTAAAAAATAGGGAATGGTCTGACTTGTGTGCCTATTAAGTTGATGTGTATGCAAGATTTTTTTAGTTATTATATATTTCAACAAATGATTCTAGCAGACGTAACCGTTGGATGTCAATCCAATGGCCGTCGTGTTTCTTTAGTCTCTGATCTTCTTGCTCCAGCCGCCAAATCCAGCTATCGGCGTTCTAGGAACGGGGGTCCCCAGACTTGCCTGCCTGCAGCCTGTGGCGTGGCTCAAAGGAGGCCCAGCACAACCCATCTTCATCAACACAGGCCCAAGACCGTCGCAAGGGGCCATGCCTCGCGGGGAGGATGACAAGGAGCTTCCTTAGGCACGGTCTCGTCAGGCTGGCTCACGAGGAGGCGGAGAGTTCAAGGTGGGGTACCTCGCGAGGTGCCCATGACGCAAGCCATGGCGACCAAGGGCGCCAGTCGGGCGCCAGCCCACGCAGTGTCCTCCTTTCCTCTTTGGTGCAAAGGGAGCAAGCGCAGGAGAGAGCATCAAGCAAAGGCATCCATTTCGGTGCAACAAGACCAAGACGAGCCCAATGGCCGGAAGGAAGTCATTGTGGAGCCCAAGCCGGCGTCACCACCAGAGCCTTTGATAGGCGAGGACCAACTTTAGTCAGGATAAGTGTACCCGCTGTTCCCCTGCAAAATGGCCAATTGTTGGCGCCCTTCCCGCTCAATATTTGGGAAGAGGCCTAGGGCCTTTGCCTATAAATAGGACTAGCCACCCACAGGGTAGGGCATCTGATCGGATCGAGAGAACAAGGATAGAAACACACACACAGAGAGAGAGAGGTGACTGAACTCCCCCTAGCAGTTCATCGCGCCCGCCAAGAACAGACCCTCGCGAGGCTGTTCTTCCATTGTACTGTTCCTCATCCACCCAAGAGGCAATCCACCACACCACACACTGGAGTAGGGTATTACACCACCATGGTGGCCTGAACCAGTATAAATCTTGTGTCTCTTGTGTTGTTCAGTTTGGTAGTTTAGGTCCTAGCGATCTGGCAAGGAGCGGGCCGGTAGAGGGTTGAATCTCCGCACCCCAGTGTTCGAACCTCAAGGGTCTGCCGGAACCCAAAATCCGACATTTGGCGCGCCAGGTAGGGGTGCTCCGGAAAATAGTAACTGGCACTGGGCACTATGTGAATAGGTTAGTACCAAAAATAATATAAAATGACTATAAAATGATTGTAAAACATCCACGAATGATGATGTAACAACATGGAACGATCAAATATTATTGATATGTTGGAGACGTATCAGCATCCCCAAGCTTAATTCCTGCTCATCCTCGAGTAGGTAAATGATAAAAACAAATTTTTTGATGTGGAATGCTGCCTAACATGTTCATCACATTTCTTTTCTTTATAGCGTGGACATATGGTCTTTTATATGATTCAAAGCAATAGTCTAGTTTTGACATGAAGACTTTAATACTCAAGCATACCAACAAGCAATCATGTTTTTCAAAATATCAACACTAAAGCAAGTTATCCCTAGCCCATCATGCTCACTGATTGATCCACTCATGAAACACACTCGAATATTAGCTACACCCAATGCGCAAACACGATCATAGTGCCCCTTAGTTGGTGCTTTATAAGAGAAGATGGAGACTCAAATTCAAAATATAAAATTGCATAAGTAAAAGAAAGGCCCTTCATGGAGAGAAGTAGTTATTTGTAGAGGTGCCAGAGCTCAAAGCTTAAATTGAGAGGGAAAAAATATTTTTGAGAGGCATACTTTTCCCACCAACGAAGACGGCTTAGAGATCTCAACACTTTCCATGATAGATACATCATAGGCGGTTCACAAACAGAAAATAAAGTTTATTCCTTTTTCCACCATTACTTTCACTTTCCATGGCTAACCGTATCCACGGGTGCCCTCCATACCAACACTTTCCAAGGAATTCATTATTTGGCAACATAAAGAAATCCATTATTCATTTCGAGACCGGGCATCCCTAATACCTTTGCCATACTCTCGTGCAATGACAAGTGAATAAACACTCATTGTGAGAATAACACATCTAGCATGGAAAATATTGGTCACCCTTCACTGCCTCGCGAGCGGTAGAGCACACAAAAGAGAAATTTATTTTGAAAATTAGAGATCGCACGTGCAAATTTGCTTAGAACGGCATGGAAATATCGCATATAGGTAGGTATAGTGGACACACAAGGCAAAACTGGTTTAAAGTGTTCTGGATGCACAAGTAGTGATAATACTTAGTGCAAAATGAAGGCTAGAAAAAACAATGAGAAGTGACCAACCAAAAAGAGAAAAATCTCGTACCCAAGCATTAAGCATAAGTAACACCAAATAATGCACCATAAGTAGCTTGCGTGCTTGCATAGGGAATCACAAACCTTAACATCAATATTCTTACTAAAGCACAAGTACTCATGAACATGACTCACATATCATATCATCATATCTCAAAACCATTACTAAGAATCAAGTTTATTTTGTCCAATGAACTTCATGAAAGCTTTTGTTATATCCTCCTTGGATATCTATCACTTTGGGACTATTTTCATATGTTGCTTTTGATAAGCTCAAACAACTATAAGTGATGATCATGAGCATAATTTTTCTTTCTCTCAAAATAATATTAATGAATCAAGAGAGAATTTCTTAAAACTTTACTAACTCCCAAATAAATCAAAGTGAAGCATGAGAGCATTTTTTGAAAAATAACAAAGCACACCATGCTCAAAAAGATATAAGTGAAGCACTAGAGCAAATCTATGGCTCTAAACTTTTTTGTGAAGCATAGAAGCAAGCATAGCATATTTTTTTGCTCTCTCTAAAAGGTGCGTCCAGCAAGGATTCAACACTTAAAACACAAAGCAAAACAAGAAAAGACTCATATCATACAAGACGCTCCAAGCAAAACTCATATTATGTGACGAATAAAAATTTAGCTTCAAGTAAAATACCGATGGTTGTTAGAAGAAAGCGGGGATGCCACTTGATGACCCACAAGTATAGGGGATCTATTTGTCATGGGAAACGAACACCTATGGGGCAGGGCCCCTTTTCGGTCCGGCAGGGAGCGGAGGGCGCACGAAGAGCGGATCGAGGCGAAGCACGCGAGCTATTTTACCCAGCTTCGGAGCTCTCCGGAGAGATAAAACTCCTACTGCTGCTTTGTGGTTGTATTCCGTTCTTTCTCGAGAGCGTGAGCGTTCTGTAGTTTCGAATGAGTCGAACCCCCTCTACGTTGCGCATGGGCCTCCTTTTATAGGCTAAAGGGGTCACCGACAGGTGGCAAGGCATGCAGGGGTAAAAGTGTAAAAGTTGTGGTTGGTACAACTGCCTCTATAGTGTGCTCTACCTAACTCTGACGGCAGGGGACAAGAGCATTTAATGCCCATCCGGTCTCCCAAACAGTGCAGAAAAGCGACCGTTAGGGGCGCCACCGTTCGCCACGATGGCCATCTCGTCATCTTCGCTCGCCACCTCGCACCGCTTGGCTGCACAGCCGCCCGCCACGTGCGCCTGGAACGATTCTGTGGCGACATGTTGACGGATGCACTGGAGCGTGGGCACAGAGTGGTGGCTTCTCCACGGCAAGCGCCTTGCCGCGGTCGTCGTCTTGTCGCGCCCGGAAGCTTGTCGCTTGCCGGGTCTTGCCGGGACGCGCGGCGCGTCGCGGCAAGCTCCTTGAAAAGCCTTAGTTGGCCTTCCCGGCAAGCTCCTCTTGCCGGGGCCTTGCCCTTCCTGGCAAGCTCCTCTTGCCGGGGCCTTGTCCTCTCAGTTAAAACACTTTGTTCTTGAATGGCACCAATAGGGACTATGGAGGATCTTGGCGGTCGCCCGGCAAGCCTTGCCGCGGGGTGCTGCAACTGCCCGTGCACAAGTTCGGGATACTAAGGTACCCCTACTTTAGTACACCGACAGGAGCCCCCGGGCCTGGGCCATACACGGTGCCGAGCGCTATTGGTCCAGGCCCAAAACAGGGCACGGGCACGCGCAGCCTGGGTCCACACCGTATCTGACTCCGTATCCACCGCGCCCTCCCGTAACGGCACGCGTCAATCGCGGCGTCGTGGGAGAGATCGTGGGTGATTCTTTATTCGGAAAAAGTGTAACGTTCGCTTCTTCCTCTTTATAAGCAGGGAAACAGTGGCCATTCCCCCACCTTCGCCACTTGCGGTTCCATCCTCAGAAATCTCCACTGCTCCCCTCCGCTTCCAAAGCCGAAAGAGAACAGCGCTCCGCCCCCCACCGCCGCCGTCGCCGCCAATGCTCTCGATCTCCTCCACCGCCTCCGCCATGGCTCGGAAGGCCGGAAAGGGGAAAGCTGCGAAGTCGACCGAGGCGCAGCGGCTTGAGGCGCTACGGAAGGAGCGGGCAACTTCCCCCCTGAGCTCCCCGCGAAGGAGCTGAGGGAGTGGTTCTATCTCTTCTGGTCGACGGAGACGCGAGCGCACCCGCGCACGTAGGTACTTTCCGCCGCCGCTTCCACTTTGAAACGGGCTCCAAGAGGATACCCCTTCTTCGCACTGTTCTTTCATTGCGGGCTCTGCCCGCCCTTCTCTGAATTCTTTTGCGATGTCATGAACACCTACGGGTTCCATCTCCTTGATTTCACCCCCAATGCTGTCCTGACCATGGCGGTTTTCGCACACCTCTGCGAAAACTTTGTCGGAATCCACCCGAACGTAGCCCTCTTCCATCACTACTTCATGCCCCGGGTCGAGAGATGAGAGCCTTTAGCTGGCGGGGTCGCCTGGATCTCGAGAGCCGGCAAGAAGGAGGTCTACTTGGAGGGGGAGCTTCGCAGCAAATGGGATGAGTGGAGGGCTGAATGGTGTTGGATCGTTGATGAGAACCCGTAACTGTTCACTGCCCTGCGCCAAACCCCAGTGGTGCGCGGCAACGATTGGAGCACCCTGGCACCGGACGACGCTAGGCTGAAGATCGCCACCACCCGGATCTTGCGACTCAGGCTTGCCGGGCAGACTGTGGGTGCTGTTGGCGCCGACTTTCTTCGGCGCCGCATTGCCCCTCTGCAGGAGAAGGGGAGGCCCACTTGGCTGTTCGGAGGCCCGGCGGACATCATAATGCTGCGCCCGGGCGTCAATTTCAATTTTACTGTTTTGGAGTTGGATGGGATGCTCAGGGAGCTGTTCAAGCATGACCCCGATCATCCTGAGTGGTTCAGGCTGCCGGCAGGCGTCGTTCCCTTATGCAATAACTCCTCGCGCGACCGCATCTGCGCAATGATGCCGTTGTGTGATTCGCACGGGATCGTTCCAACCTGGCAAGAACCTGCCGACGACGTCGTGCAGCAGTTCTTCGATAGATTGGTGGAGGTGGAGGTCCATGCCGATGAGAAGAGAAGCCTCACCCGCGACACCACCAAACAGGAGATGCAGCGCATCGCCACTAGGGCGGAGGAGGCGGCAGCAGCCGCCGCTGCGGGCGAGTTTGGGTTCACAGTGGAGGAGGCAGACACAGCAGAGGCGGCGAGCCTTGCCGAGCGCCAGCGGATGGATCCCGAGGAAGAACTTGCCGTGCACGACGCCGAGTCGAGCGAGCCCGCCGAGGGTGCGAGTGGCCCGCCATCCCCGAGCAGCTTGCCACAAGCAGAGCCCCCAGCGCAGCCCCCAGCGCAGCCAAGAAGGCGCCTCCGTAGGGCCGGAGACGCAGCAGGACGGCAACCGGGTCAACAGCCGCGGCGCCGCGCGACACGCTCCACTGCGACAAGTATTGTCGCCGCGGGAGCATCTCATGCCGCGCCAGCGACTGGAGCGGGGTCCTTTTGGGCCACCGCTTCTGATCCTGCCGCATCTCCCGCCAAGCAGTCAAGGGAGCCTACTCCTCCGCCTCGTCATGCTGAAAGAGTACCGTACTTCGACCTCTCCGCGCTCAGCTCCGACGAGGAGGAAGAAGAGGAGTAAGTTTCTCTGTTGTGTTTGTATTTCTTCAATTCTTGTTGTTTCCTGTCTTGTATCTAATCTGCTTTCTTCTGAACCTTGTTCCTTTTCAGGACTCTGGCCCAGAGAGCGGCGAAGAGGGCCAAGGTCCCCATGGTTGTCGTCGAGGACGATCCCGTCGTGTCGATAGAGGGCGCGTCCGAGACCACCTTGTCGGACCCGGCAATCACTTCTCGAAGCAGCCCCCAGCGCAGCCCCCAGCATAAGTACATATCGTTACTTCCCACTGTTGGGCGCGCATGGGTGTTTTCTTCTTTGCTGATATTTTGTTTGTTGGTTTGCTTGTGTAGGAGCAGAACAGGCTCACCAGGAGCAGCCGGAAGCCGCTCCTGAGGCACTATCTGCCTCAACTACGCCGCCAAGGGTGGATTCCCCAGCAAGGGAGCGCTCTCCGGCAAGGGAGAGGTCCCCGGCAAGGGGTAGTCCTCTGGCAAGGGACGGGACCAGCAATCCCCCAGTGGTGGAGCCCATGACTACAGAGCCCAGCACAGGTAACCCTTCTTGTCGGAAAACTTCCCTCGGGTTCTTCTTCTTCTAATCTTCTTTTGGGATATTTGCTTGACTTTTTCGTCCTCTTCCTGCCTTCAGATCCTCCTTCCACGGATCCGATGGAGACCGAGGCAACCAGCGAGGAGGACGCGCGCGGCAACACTGATGATGCCGCCGCCACTGAGGAAGAGGCCGGCGCTGATGATCCTGCCGGCGAAGAGGCCGCCAAGGCTGCTGGCGCAGGAGCTGGTGAGGGGTCCGGCGACCGCATTGACGACCCTAAGGGCGTAGGAGCGCAAGGCGCTACACCGACCGCCGACCCCTCCGCCGCCGATGCAGCGCCAGGCTCCGAAGAGCCCGAGCCCAGTGTCTACTTGAAGGCCGCCGAGGTTGTCTTCATCAAGCTTCCCTGGGCGTCGAGCTCCAGGGCGCCGGTTGAAGGAGAGACTTTTGACGGGGAAGTGCTCGCCTCCGCCGGGCTGACGCTGGTTGACGCGCCAAGCAACAGCAGCGGCGAGTCCGAGGAGGAGCAACTGCTCCGGAAGCTGGTGTCTCTCTACCGCGCCCGACAAGCCAAGGTGGAGTCCCGGGAAGTGCTTGTCGCGCAGGCGGGAGCAGACATTGAGAAGCGCGTGGAATAACTCTGGGAACGCAACCAGGAAGCTCTCTGGACCATTGCAGAGGAGCGGGCACAGCTCACCGAAGTGCGGAAGGCGTTCATCCTTGAGAAAGCCGAGGCCGAGGAGCAACAGCAGCTTGCCGCCAAGGAGCTGTCCACACTGGAAGGTGAACTGACGCAGCGGAAAGTCAATCTGGACAGCTATGAGGAGGAACTTGCCGCGCGCGAGGAGACACTTGGTGGGGCCCACAAGGAAGCAAAGGGTGCCGCTGCAGCTGCCGAGGCCGCCAAGAAGGAGCTGGAGGTGAAAATGACGCAGCTGGAGGCTGATCTGAAGAGGAAAGATGAGGAGCTTGCCGCGCTCCAGCGCGAGCGCGAGAAGGACGCCCTCGCTCATGGTGAGCTGCAGGGCCAACTTGCCGAGAAGGGCAAAGAACTGAGCGCCGCCAAAGACTCAAATGCTGATCTGGAGCTGAAACTGGCCACGCTGACTAAGACGCTGGACGGCGCCAAGAAACGAGAGGAGGACTTGAATGGGGAGCTCAAGGCCAACTAAGAGCTGCTAACGAGGGCCGCCGAGACTCAAAACACCTTCAGGGCTACGGTGGAGCTCTGGACAGAGGGCCTCGTAAACATTGCTGCAGTCATCGACGAGGAGCTGGCGCAATTGGAACTGGCGGGCTTCGGGTACTCCTCCGACGAGAACCTCCAGCCCAGCGCCAAGCTCACTCTGTTCTTCAAGGGCGTGGCGACGGCGCTCCAGCAGCTCCGGGAAAGGATCCCGAAGCAGCTGGCCGACGAGTCGCGCACGATCTGCGCCAGAGTTCTGGAGAAGGTGTTGGTGAAGGTGCTCTTCCGCAACCCAGGCCTCAACCTCACCAACGTCCTCAAGAAACTGCCGGCAGGTGCTGATCTTGAAGAGCTCAAGGCCCTTGTCGCACCCATTGTGGACAAGGTGAATGAAGTCAAGAGGGTCGACGGCGATCGCGTAGACTAGGCCGCCCTTTCCTTCCTTTCCTTGCCGCTGCTAGACATGTTATGGAAACAATCTATTAAAACGTGGCAAGTTATCTTTGTAATATAACTTTATCTTGGGCAGTGCTTGCTATGTTAGTTCCTTTACTTGATTCCTTCCTTTTTATGTTTTTACCCTACGCTTTTAGGGAACTTGCTAATGCAGGCACCCTTGCCGCGAGCGCTGAGTGCAGGACATCAGCAGCCTGCTGGCGGTGCTACCTCCGGCAAGAAACCTTGTCGCGGCTAGTCGCAGCACACTTAAGTTTTTGAGCGGACTTGAAACAAAGTAAGGGCGCAACTAGCTACGAGTTGGTTCCTCCACGCACAGGTTTTCCATACAAAGCACGGTCGTTAAAGGAAGATAACTTAAAATTTTTCAAAACTGGTTATGCTCAAACTTTGGCGACTTAGCTTTTATGTCTTTCGCTTCCCGGTAAGGTGAAACTTGCTTGAACGACGTCCGGTCCACACCATTATCTTCTCCTTCCCTCCCCGGCAAACTTGTGCGCGAGGGAACCTTTCCGTTTCTTTGAGAAAAAGAAAGAAGAGAAAATAAAGATATGGATCCTTAAGGCTCGTTATTGCTTACCGGGGGCAAGTGCTGCACAAAGTGTCAGATAATACATGTAAAAAATGAAAAAAAAGCATGAAATTTGACAACATGTGGGGAGCACATGATCTTTATTTATGGACGGGATCTGCGCCCGGCTTTGTACAAAGGGTTACATGCAACAGCGGCAAGGCTTGTACAAAAGGTGGTTGCCGGAACGAGTTCCGGCAACCGCGCCTTATGGGTAAAACTTACGAAGATGCTCAATGTTCCAGGAGTTGCTCACTGGAGAGCCATCTTCGGTCTCTAGGCGGACAGCACCAGGCCTAGTGACTCGCTTCACCCGATAAGGGCCTTCCCACTTCGGCGTCAACTTGTTGGAATTCTTGGCGGATTGAATGCGCCAAAGAACAAGGTCGCCTTCCTCGAGACTTCTGGCATTAACTTTGCGGCTATGGTAGCGGCGCAAAGCTTGCTGGTAGCGAGCAGCTCGTACAGCAGCCTGAAGACGATCTTCCTCAAGGAGCAGCGCGTCATCTTGTTGCAGCTGCTCTTGCTCAAGCTCATCATAAGCGAGCACTCGAGGTGATCCGTATACGAGTTCTGTGGGGAGAACTGCCTCTGCTCCATAGACTAGAGCAAAAGGTGTCTGGCCAGTGGCTCGATTTGGCGTCGTCCTGATCGACCAAAGAACCACCGGCAGCTCCTCAATCCAGTTCTTTCCGCACTTGTGCAGCCTGTCGAAACTCTTGGTCTTGAGCCCGCGCAGCACTTCAGCGTTTGCCCTCTCCGCTTGACCGTTGCTTCTCGGGTGAGCAACAGAAGCGAAACAGACCTTGGCGCCAAGATCTTGGACGTACTGCATGAAGGTGCGGCTCGTGAATTACGTGCCGTTGTCGGTGATGATCCTGTTAGGGACTCCGAAACGGAAAACAATCGACCTGAAGAACTTGACTGCTGACTGTGTTGTCACCTTCCTCACTGCTTCCACTTCCGGCCACTTTGTGAACTTGTCGATTGCAACGTACAAGTACTCAAAGCCCCCGACAGCCCGGGGGAAGGGGCCGAGGATGTCGAGCCCCTAGACCGAAAATGGCCAGGATAAAGGGATCGTCTGGAGAGCTTGAGCTGGCTGGTGTATCTGCTTGGAATGGAACTGGCACACTTCACACTTGGTTACTTGTGCAGTTGCATCTTGGAGGGCTGTTGGCCAAAAGAAACCTTGCCGGAATGCCTTGCCGGCAAGTGCTCTTGCGCCAATGTGGGGACCACATATGCCTCCATGTATCTCCGCCAACAGCTCCTGTCCATCTTCCTGGGGAATGCACTTCAATTTCACTCCGTTGAATCTTTTTCTGTACAGTATGTCGTCGACAAACTAATACATACTTGATTGTCGGGCTACTCTCTCTGCTTCTTCTTGCTCTTCAGGAAGTTCTCCTGTCTGAAGGAAACGGACAATCTGTTGTGCCCATGCCGGAGCTTGCGGCTCGACAACAAGGACTAAAGGCACAAATGCTGCTGCGGGAACATCTGCTTCCACGGCAAGAACCTGCGGCTTAGCCGGAGCTTGGCGTTCCCCGGCAAGCTTGCCGGAGCAAAACTTGTCGGGAGCGTCTGCTTCAACGGAACAAACCTTTGGGCTTGTCGGAGCAGACTGCTTCTCAGCACTCTTGGTGTTGATCTTGGGGACCTTCTTGGCGGCGTCTTCGGGGAGCTCTGCCAGAATGTAGTCACCGGAAATCAACTTTCTTTTCTTGCTCTGTCCAGTTGATGGTGTTACAGATGGTTGAGTCAGCTTGAGCACAAAGATCCCTGGTTCCACAGGTAACTTTAATGCAGCGCATTTTGACAGGCCATCAGCAACGTCGTTCTGGGCTCTCGGAACATGCTCCGTTTGCAAGCCATCAAAATGCTCTTCCAACTTTCTCACTTCATCAATGTAAGCTTCCATCAACGGACTCTGATAATCTTTGTTTACTTGACGGACGACAAGCTGTGAGTCACCCCTGACAATAAGCTTCTTGATCCCAAGGTCTACTGCGATCCTGAGACCGGCAAGTAAGCCTTCATACTCTGCAGTATTGTTTGTCGCTTGCTCCTTGGGGAAGTGCATCTGGATCACGTACTTGAGGTGCTCTCCGGTGGGTGCGACAAGTAACACGCCCGCACCGGCGCCTTGCAGCGAGAAGGCACCGTCAAAGTACATGATCCATTCTTTGCTTGCCTCCTTGACGGGGATGCTCCTTTCCGGAATTTCTTCATCAGGTGTCGCAGTCCATTCTGCTATGAATTATGCCAACGCTCGGCTCTGGATAGTTGAAGTACTCTCGAACTTGAGGCCAAATCTTGACAGTTCTAGTGCCCACTCGACAATCCTGCCTGTTGCTTCTGGATTCTGCAATATCCTCTTCAACGGAAAGCAAGTGACAACTGTGGTTTCATGTGCTTGAAAGTAATGGCGCAGCTTCCTCGAGGCCATGAGAAGGCTGAAAAGCAATTTCTGCACACAAGAGTACCTTGACCTAGCCCCCTGCAGAAGGGAACTGACAAAGTAACTGGGCGCTGCACCATCTTCTTCTGCTTCTCTTCTTGTGGCTGCACAGATCCATCCTTGTCGGGACCAGAGCTTGTTGGGGAAGCCCCCTGCTTGTCGCTAGACGTGCTTGTCGTGGTTGCTGGCTCATCATCCGCCTCCCTCTCCGCTACTAACGCAGCACTAACCACTTGATTGGTTGCCGCTAGATACAGCAACAACTTCTCTTGTGGCTTAGGTGCGACAAGTATTGGAGTGGAGGACAGGTATCTCTTCAAGTCCTGCAGCGCAGCCTCCGCTTCCGGAGTCCATTTCATTGGACCTGCCTTTTTCAATATTTTGAAAAATGGCAGGGCGCGCTCAACAGACTTAGAGATGAACCTGCTGAGAGCAGCCACGTAGCCGGCAAGCCTTCGTACATCCTTGACGCGCTTCGGTGCTTCGATCTACTCAATGGCCTTGATCTTGTCGGGATTAGCTTCAATTCCCCTCTGAGACACGAAGAACCCGAGAAGCTTGCCGGAAGGTACTCCAAACACGCACTTCTCGGGGTTCAGCTTGAGGTTGATCTTGTGCAGATTTGTGAAAGTTTCGTCCAAATCCTGAATCAGAGTTGCTTTTTCCTTGCTCTTGACCACTATATCATCCATGTAAGCTTCTACATTTCTATTCAACTGTGGCTCAAAAGCATGACTGACTACTCTTGCAAATGTTGAACCTGCATTTTTCAAACCGAATGGCATCCGTACGAAACAGTACGTGCCACACGGGGTGATGAATGCGGTCTTCTCCTCATCGTCTTCTGCCATGAAGATTTGATGATATCCTGAATATGCATCAAGAAATGACTGCAGATCACATTCGGCCGTGGAGTCAACAATCTGGTCAATGCGCGACAAGGGAAATGGGTCTTTGGGACAAGCTTTATTAATATCGGTGAAGTCAATACAAAGCCTCCATTTCCCGTTCGCCTTGCGCACGACTACAGGATTGGCCAACCACATAGGATGGAGCACTCCTCTGACAAGGCCTGCTGCTTCCAACTTCTTGATCTCTTCTGCAATAAATTCTTGTCGCTCCACCGCTTGTTTCCTGACTCTCTGCTTGACGGGCCGCGCGTGAGGACAGACGGCAAGGTGGTGCTCAATTACTTTCCCGGGAACACCGGGGATGTCAAGCGGTTGCCATGCAAACACGTCAACATTCGCCCGCAGGAAAGCAACGAGCGCGCTTTCCTATTTAGGGTCAAGCGTGGCACTGATGGTGAAGCTACCACCAGTGCCGTCCTCCTTGGCGGCCACTTTCTTGGTCTCTGGTGGAGATGTCTTTGCCTTCTTACACTTGCCGGTGGAGCTCGATGGTGCGTCCTCGACGGTAGCGCAGCACTCCGAAGAGGTGCGCTTGCCGGAGTGGGCATCAGAGCTCTTGCCGGACTTGGTCTTCTTCTTCCCCCCGAGAGCTTCAGCGGCAAGTGGCTTGCGTTCTGCTGCGGCTGCTGCTTCCCGGTAGATCTTGTCGGTGCAGATAAGGGCATCATTCTTGTCACCAGGGACAGAAATGACACTTATCGGACCGGGCATCTTCAGTACGTTGTATGCATAATGAGAGGCTGCCATGAACTTGGCGAGTGCTGGACGGCCAAGTATTCCATTGTAGGGTAATGGAAAATCGGCAACGTCAAAAGTGACCCTCTCAGTCCTGAAGTTTAGCTCGCTGCCGAATGTTACCCGCAACGTGATCTTCCCCTTCGGCTTGCTCCTTCCTGGATTGATTCCTTGGAATGTGCTAGTCTCTTCGAGTTCACTGTCGGGGATCTGTAGCTTCTGGAGTACCGCTGAGGAGATCAGATTCAAGCCGGCCCCGCCGTCAACTAGCATCTTCGTGACCTTGAGGTTGCGGATAGTTGGTCAAACCAACATCGGCAAGCACCCGACCGCAGTTATGCGATCAGGGTGATCCTCAACATCAAAGATGATAGGCGTGCTGGACCACTTCAGATGTTTGCGTGACTCAACTGATGGTTCTGCTGCATTAACTTCCCGCACCCACTGTTTGAGCTGGCGGTGCGAAGTATGCAGAGAAGCACCGCCATCAACGCACAAAACCTCTGTGGCTTTCTGAAACTCCTGCTCGTCGGCCTCATCATCATCCATATCCTCATCTTCGTCTTCATCTTCCTTGTCGCGTCGCTCGTACTCAGCCTTTTGTAGTTCAACAAGCTGCTCAACTTTCTTGCAGGTCTGGAGACCATGGCCCTTGGTGCGGTGGATCTTGCAGTACTGCTTGCCGGAGCCGTCTGGCTTGTCGGCGGCCACCACAGCCTCGCTGGAGTTACCAGCTTTGGCCTTCTCGGCGCCACCTCCGTTGCCGGACTGCTCGACAACTAGCACATCTTTAGCTTTCCTCTTCCTGTTGTTCCGCCGCCGGTTTTTCCTTGCCGGGGCGGCTCCCTCACTGTCAGACCCTTCTGCTCCTGCGTTCTCTCCGGGGAGTTTCCTCCCTTCCTCAGCACGTGCACACTTGTCGGCCAGGGCATATAGCTTGCTGACATCTCTGATCTTGCACATCGCCATCTCCTCCCTCATCCTACGGTTTCGCACGTTCTGATGGAACGCGCTGATGACCGCGGCAGGGTGGACGTCTGGGATGTTGCGCTGCACTTGGCTGAATCTTTGAATGTACTTGCGCAGGGGTTCTCCTTCCTTCTGGGCGAGCAGATGAAGATCGCTCTCCTAGCCATGGGGTTTGTGGCCGCCTGTGAAGGCGCCGACAAACTGATGGCACATATCTGCCCATGAGGAGATGGAGTTGTCCGACAAGTGCATGAGCCAAGATCTGACGTTGGGCTTGAGTACCAACGGGAAGTAGTTGGCGAGGATCTTCTCGTCGCGCCCCCCGGCAGCTCGCACCACAATGGTGTAGATGCTGAGGAACTCCAACGGATGCAACCTGCCGTTGTACTTCTCGGGTACATCTGGCTTGAAGTTCTTGGTACTGGGCCACTGGACTTGCCGCGGCTCACGAGTGAACGCAGGGCAACCTACCGCGTACGGCAAGTCGCCTGGTTCCCCGGGCGCATGCATATCAACAGTGGGCCCAGCGCGCTGGTCTGACTAACGCCGCGCTTCTCTTCGACGCTCGATACGGGTGCGAGCATCTTCTTGTTGTCGTTCTCGAAGAACTTGGCGCTAATCACGACGAGCTCGCGGGTCTGATGACGCTGTGGAGTCAGTGTCGAGGTTGACCCGGTGAGTCGGTGATTTGGCCTTCAGGGTGGGGAGTGCACGGTGGTTGCACCCCCACCGGTCTTGTCATCACCGGGTCGCGCCTGGGCATCTTGCCGCGGCTTCGATGTGCTCGGTTGCCGGGGAGTGTCGCCGTTGGCGAAGCCGATGAGGCTCTGAATGGTGGCCCTCCAATCGTCGATCTTGTCCGGTGCTGGAGGGTAATCTAGAAGCAGTTGGGCTCGGGCCAATGCTTCTTCTAGAGTCTTGGGTGGCGGCGGTGAATGGCGCGAGGAGCGAGATTTGCTCGCACTTCTAACAGTGTTAGAAGGAGTAGCATCTCGTCCAGGGGACCGCGCCGCGCTCGTGCCAGCATGTTGACGTGCATGCTGATCTTGAGCATCCCGAGATCCACCAGCTAGTCCTTGACCCAACGAACGTATGGTACCACGGGCACCATGACGTTGTCGGTCCCGCGCCTCCTGAGATGGGCGCGGTGCGTGTACGGACGCCGAGGTCTGTGCAGCCTTGTCTTTGGACCTGGCAGCATCATGAGCTCCCTCGTCGGTGCCCGTTCCTCCGCCGGCGTCTACCCCACCACCCGCTTGCTCCGGTGGTGGTGGGATCGACGCAGACAGACCAGCCACCTCCGAAGCCTTCTTCTTCGGTGGCATGTCGACGAAGATGATGATGTAGCGCGCGCGAGCACCGGATCAGGTTCACACAACCTCGACGCCCCCTACCTGGCACGCCAAAGATGTCGTTGGAAACAAACACCTATGGGGCAGGGCCCCTTTTCGGTCCGGCAGGGAGCTGAGGGTGTCGTGGTGGCTGGGAGCACGAGCACCTATGGGGCAGGAGGGCCCCTTCTTGTTCGGCAAGGAAGTGGAGGGCACACGCAGAGCGGATCGAGGCGAAAGCACGCGGGGGGCTTTTTACCCAGCTTCGGAGCTCTCCGGAGAGATAAGACTCCTACTGCTGCTTTGAGTTTGTATTCTGTTCTTGCTCGAGAGAGCGGGTGTGGCGTAGCCGCGGAAAAACTCTGAACCGAACCGAACCGAACCGAACCGAACCGACCCCCTTCTACGTGCGCATGGGCCTCCTTTTTATAGGCTAAAGGGGTCACCGACAGATGGCAACATAAAAAGAGGGGTAGAAAGGTAAAAACGCGGGTTGGTACAACTGCTACCAATAGTGTCCCCTACCTAACTCTGACGGCAGGGGACAGGGGCATTTAATGCCCGTCCGGTCGCCCCAACAGTGCAAGTAAACGACCGTTAGAGGCGCCACCGATCGCCACGATGGCCTCCTTGTCAGCTCCTCTTGCCACCTCGCACCGCATGGCTGCACAGCGCCTTGCCACGTGCTCCTGGGATAGTCCTGGGGCGACACGTCGTTGGATGCGCTGGAGCTCGGGTGCATAGTGGCAGCCTTGCCGCGGCAAGCGCCTTGCCGCGGCCCTTATCTTGTCACACCAGCAAGCTTGTCGCTTGCCGGGCCTTGCCGGAACGCCCGGGGCGTCGCGGCAAGTTTACTTGGAATGCCTTGAGTGGCCTTCCCGACAAGATTCTCTTGCTGGGGTCTTGTCTTCTTCCCAGCCAGCTTCTCTTACCGGGGCCTTGGTTGGCCTTCCCGACAAGCTCCTCTTGCCGGGGCCTTGGTTGGCCTTCCTGGCAATCTCCTCTTACCGGGGCCTTGGTTGGCCTTCCCGGCAAGCTCCTCTTACCGGGGCCTTGGTTGGCCTTCCCGGCAAGCTCCTCTTACCGGGGCCTTGTTTGGCCTTCCCGGCAAGCTCCTCTTGCCGGGGCTTTAGCTTGAGTACTCTGTTCTTGGATGGCATCAAAGTAGTCGTTTGAGGATCTTGGCGGATGCCCGGCAAGCCCTGCCGCGGGTCGCTGCGACTGCCCGTGCCCAAGTTCGAGGTACTAAGGTACCCCTAGTTTAGTACACCGACAGGAGCCCCCGGGCCTGGGCCATACACAGTGCCGAGCGCTGTTGGGCCAGGCCCAAAATAGGGCACGGGCACGCGCGGCCTAGGTCACACCAAATCCGACTTCTGCGCCCACCGCGCTCCCTTGTAACGGCATGCGTCAATCGCGGCGTCGCGGGAGACGTGGGTGGCGTGCGCGATTTCCGAGGCATCCACCCCCCACCCGTGACCACGGGGAGGGGCGAGGTCACCTCATCTGTCGCCTTTGGTTCTGCATCCCCGCCACGCGGATCCCATGCACTCAGGGTCGTGGGCGGTGGAGGTGGAAAACTGAGCCGTCACGGGCGGAGGCAGCGGGTCGGCCCCGATTCCCTGCTCTTCCCGTGCTCTGATTTGCCGAGCGGGGCGGCCGAGCCCCCACCTCGCTCCTTTAAGAAGGGCGAGAGGGGAGCGCAGAAACCCGCACTTTCTCATCTCCTCCTTTCTTCAGCTTCCGTTCCCCTTTCTCCCATCCGCCATGGAGAAAGGGAACCCTGGTCCTTCATCGGTAGCGGCGAGGGTCGCCGCCAGACTGCGCATCCCTCCCTATCTCGCACCCGTGGTGGCAGAGCCAGCCACAAGGGGAAGAGGGAGGGGGCGAGGTCGTGGACGAGGCCGAGGATGAGGTCGAGGCGCTCGGGGAAGAGGCGGTCGGGGCGACGCAGCGTCTCCGCCTCCGCCGGCGGTTCCTCCCCTCGCGGCGGTCCATACGGGGGACGACCCTTGCGAGTTTTTCGTCAGGCTGCGCCGGGCGCCTCGTCGTCGTCTCCGGCTCCCAGCTCCGTTTGCGAGCGCGATGGAGCCGGAACCGCCCGAGACATTGAGATTGCACATGAGGGGCTGTGGGATCAGCGGCACGCGGGTCCACGTTGTATCTCCAGCCCCTAATGTGATGTATCTTGATCGTGGGTGGAAGACGTTCGCCCGCATCCACAGCTTGACGGCGGGGTTTACCCTCCATTTTAAGTTAATGGAGGGCGACCTCCTCTCCGTCAAGGTCTTCGGGGACTCCGGCATCCGGGCGAGGTGCTGCGTGGACAGCTCCTCCGATAGCGAAGACTCCCCCTCGAGCGAGAGTGACGAGGAGGAGAGCGACAGCGATGACGAGGGTAGCGGGCGGCGGGGCGGCGAGTCCGACTAGGTGTCGGGCGCCGCTCCACGCGTCACCGGCGAACCCATCATCCGTGTCGCCGGCACCTTGAACTCCCCGAGGTCGTCTCCTTGGGTGGCTGGCGTAGGGAGGCTGCGGCAGAGGAAGAGGGCTGGCGGCAAGGCCTTCAAGTCAGAGTACGAGGGCGTGGTGCCCTCGACAGCGTGCTGACGCCCTGCCGCCCCGTCTTCGAGCTCTGCTTCCGGCGCCGCCATCACCATCCAGCCTTCGGACGGCCCCTTGGGTGTTCTCTTGGTGTCTTCTGGCACCTGTAGTTCGCCTAGGCGCCCCTTTTGCCCTTCTCGCCTCCTTGACCTACCTCCTGAAAAGAGGGACAGGAAAAGGATTACGGGCATCTTATCTTTTTAGTTTGTAAGCCTTCGGGCCTTGGCTGCATCTAAAACTTGTAATCCTCTCTTTCATGTTTTTCATCCTCTATGGACTGTACCCGAGTGGGATGTTTTTTAATGAAAAGGGGAAGCTTGCTATGTCATATCCTTTACTTGATTCTATGCCTTGTATGTTTTTACCCTACGCTTTGAAGGAACTTGCCGGCACGGGCACGCTTGCCGCGAGTGCTGAGTGCGGAACATCAGCAGCTTGCTGGCGGTGCCGGAGCACGCTTGCCGCGAGCGCTGAGTGCGGAACATCAGCAGCCTGCTGGCGGTGCCGGTTCCGGCAAGAAACCTTGCCGCAACTAGTTGCAGCGCACTTAAGTTGTTGAGCAGGCTCGAAAACAACGTAAGGGCGCTTAGCGGCTCACTTAAGTTGCTGAGCGGACTCGAAGCAAAGTAAGGGTGCTTAGCAGCTCACTTAAGTTGTTGAGCCGACTCGAAACGAAGTAAGGGCGCAACTAGCTACGAGGAGGTTCCTCCGCGCACAGGTTTTTCATACAAGGTACGATCGTTCAAGGACGCGGCTTCGCGTTCCCCAGTCCACAAGAGGATGCATGATGAGGGACAAAAAACTTATCTGATATCGTAGCCTCCGGCAACTTTGGCTTGCCGCGGATGAATCTTGATATTCGCGGCCCCCCGGCAATACTGGCTTGCCGGGGTCCAGGTGCCGACACGCCCTTCTTCTTCTTCTTCGTCGCTGTTATTTTGGTTATAAGAATAACTTAGTCAGTGCCGTAACAAGTTATTTTCGTAATATAACTCTATTCTGGGCACTATCTGCTATGTTACTTCCTTTACTTGATTCCGCCCCTTGTATGTTTTCACCCTACGCTTTGAGGGAAACTTGCCGGTGCAAGCACACTTGCTGAGTGCGGGACATCAGCAGCCCGCTGGCGGTGTTGCATCCGGCAAGAAACCTTGTCGGGGTTAGTTGCAGCGCGCTTGTATTGTTGAGCGGACTCGAAACAAATCAAGGGCGCAACTTAGCCATGACCCGGTTCCTCCGCGCACAGGTTTTACACACAAGGCACGGTCGTTCAAGGAATATAACTTTGTCCTGGGTGACGCTTGCTATGTTATATCCTTTACTCTGTTACATCCCTTGTATGTTTTCACCCTACGCTTTGAGGGAAACTTGCCAGCGCAAGCACACTTGCTGAGTGCGGAACATCAGCAGCCCGCTGGCGGTGTTGCATCCGGCAAGAAACCTTGTCGGGGCTAGTTGCAGTGCGCTTGTATTGTTGAGCGGACTCGAAACAAATCAACGGCGCAACTTAGCCACGAGTCGATTCCTCCGCGCACAGGTTTTCCATACAAGGCAAGGACATTCAAGGAATATAACTTAAAAATTTAAAACTTGATCATGCTCAAACTTTGGCAACTTATCTTTTCTGTCGTCTGTGCTCCGGCGAGGCCATGCTCCTTTGAACGACACCCAGCACACACCTCTATCCTCTCCTCCTCAAAGCTTCTGGCGCTAGCTTTGCGGCTATGGTAGTGGCGCAAAGCTTGCCGGTAGCGAGCAGCTCGTACCGCAGCCTGAAGACGATCTTCCTCGAAGAGCAGCGCGTCATCTTTTCCGCGGCTGCTCTCGCTCTCGCTCATCGTAAGGGAGTACTCGAGGCGATCCGTATTCGAGGGGAAAGGGGTCGAGAATGTCGAGCCCCCAGACCAAAAATGGCCAGGACAAAGGGATTGTTTGGGGAGCTTGAGCTGGCTGATGGATCTGTTTGGAGTGGAACTGGCACGCTTCACACTTGGTTACTTGTGCAGTTGCATCCTGGAGGGCTGTCGGCCAGAAGAAACCTTGCCGGAAGGCTTTGCCGGCAAGTGCTCTTGCGCCAATGTGGTGACCACATATGCCTCCATGTATCTCCGCCAACAGCTCCTGTCCATCTTCCCGGGAAATGCACTTCAATTTCACTCCGTTGAATCTTTTTCTGTATAGTATGTCATCGACAAACTGGTACATACTTGATTGCCGGGCTACTTTTTCCGCTTCTTGTCTGAAGGAAATGGACGATCTGCTGTGCCCATGCCAGAGCCTGAGGCTCGACGACAAGGACTAAAGGCGCAAATGCTGCTGCGGGAACATCTGCTTCTACGGCAAGAACCTGGGATCCGGCCGGAGTGTGATGCTCCCCGGCAAGCGTGTCGGGACACAGCTTGTCGGGAGCGTTTGCTTCAACAAAACAAGCCCTGGGGCTTGTCGGAGCAGTCTGCTCCTCAGCACTTTTTGCGTTGATCTTGGGGACTTTCTTGGCGGCGGCTCCGGGGAGCTCTGCCGGAAAGTAGTCGCCGGTAATCAACTTTCTCTTCTTGTTCTGTCCAGTTGATGGTGTCACAGATGGCTGAGTCAGCTTGAGCACAAAAATCCCTGGTTCCACAGGCAACTTGAGTGCGGTGCACTTTGACAGTCCATCTGCAATGTCATTCTGAGCTCTTGGAACATGCTCCATTTGTAGGCCGTCAAAATGCTCTTCTAGCTTCCTCACTTCATCGATGTAAGCTTCCATCAACGGACTCTGATAATCTTTGTTAACTTGGCGGACGACAAGCTGTGAGTCACCCCGGACAATAAGCTTCTTGATCCCAAGTTCTGCCGCGATCCTGAGTCCGGCAAGCAAGCCTTCATACTCTGCAGTATTATTTGTTGCTTGTTCCTTGGGAAAGTGCATTTGGACCACGTACTTCAGGTGCTCTCCGGTGGGTGCGACAAGTAGTACGCCCGCACCGGCGCCTTGCAGCGAGAAGGCACCATCAAAGTACATGATCCATTCCTTGCTAGCTTCCTTGACGGGGATGCTCCTCTCCGGAGTTTCTTCATCAGGTGTTGGCATCCATTCTGCTATGAATTCTGCCAATGCTCGGCTCTGGATAGTTGAGGTACTCTCGAACTTGAGGCCAAAGCTTGACAATTCCAGTGCCCACTCGACAATCCTGCCCGTTGCCTCTGGATTCTGCAATATCCTCTTCAACGGAAAGCGAGTAACTACTGTGATCTCATGTGCTTGAAAGTAGTGGCGCAGCTTCCTCGAGGTCATTAGGAGGCCGAAAAGCAACTTCTGCACACCAGAGTACCTTGATCTAGCCCCCTGCAGAAGGAAACTGACAAAGTAAACTGGGCGCTGCACCATCTTCTTCTGTTTCGCTTCCTGTGGCTGCGCAGACCCATCCTTGCCGGAACCGGAACTTGCCGGATCAGGGCTTGTCGGGCCAGAGCTTGCCGGAGAAGCCCCCTGCTTGTCGCTGGACTCGCTTGCTGTGGTCGCTGGCTCGCCTTCTGCCTCCCTCTCCACTACTAACGCAACACTAACCACTTGATTGGTTGCCGCCAGATATAGCAGCAACTTCTCTTGTGGCTTAGGTGCGACAAGTGTTGGAGTAGAGGAAAGGTATCTCTTCAGGTCCTGCAGCGCAGCCTCCGCTTCCGGAGTCCATTTCATTGGACCCGCCTTTTTCAAAATTTTGAAAAAGGGCAGGGCGCGCTCAGCAGACTTAGAGATGAACCTACTGAGAGCAGCAACGCAGCCGGCAAGCCTTCGCACATCTTTAACGCGCTTTGGTGCTTCGATTTGCTCAATGGCCTTGATCTTGTCGGGATTAGCTTCAATCCCCCTCTGGGACACAAAGAATCTGAGAAGCTTGCCGGAAGGAACTCCAAACACACACTTCTCGGGATTCAACTTGAGGTTGATCCTGCGCAGATTTGCAAAAGTCTCGTCCAAGTCTTGGATCAAAGTCTCTTTGTCCCTGCTCTTGACCACTATGTCATCCATGTAAGCTTCTACATTCCTATGCAACTGTGGCTCAAAAGCATGACTGACTACTCTTGCAAATGTTGAACCAGCATTCTTTAGTCCCAAGGGCATTCGTACAAAGCAGTACGTGCCACATGGAGTAATGAATGCGGTTTTCTCTTCATCCTCTTTTGCCATGAAGATCTGATGATATCCTGAATATGCATGAAGGAATGAAAGCAGATCACATCCCGCCGTGGAGTCGACAATCTGACCGATGCGCGGCAAGGGAAATGGATCCTTGGGACAAGCTTTATTAACATCAGTGAAGTCAATACATAGCCTCCATTTCCTGTTTGCTTTGCGCACGACTACTGGGTTGGCTAACCACGTCAGACGGAGTACACCCCGGACCAGGCCCGCTGCTTCCAACTTCTTGATCTCCTCTGCAATGAACTCTTGTCTCTCCACTGCTTGCTTCCTAACTCTCTGCTTGACGGGCCGCGCATGAGGACAGACGGCAAGGTGGTGCTCAATTACATTCCTGGGAACACCGGGGATGTCAGATGGTTGCCATGCAAACACATTGACATTCGCCCGTAGGAAAGCAACGAGCGCGCTTTCCTATTTAGGATCAAGCGTGGCACTGATGGTGAAGGTGCCACCAGTGTCGTCCTCCTTGGCGGCCACTTTCTTGGTCTCTGGTGAAGCTGTCTTTGCCTTCTTGCACTTGCCGGTGGAGCTCGATGGTGCGTCCTCCACGGTAGCGCAGCACTCCGAAGAGGTGCACTTGCCGGAGTGGGCATCAGAGCTACTCTTGCCGGACTTGGTCTTCTTCTTCCCCCCGGGAGCTTCAGCGGCAAGTGGTTTGCGTTCTGCTGCGGCTGCTGCTTCCCAGTAGATCTTGTCGGTACAGATGAGTGCATCCTTCTTGTCGCCTTGGACAGAAATGAGACTTATCGGACCAGGCATCTTGAGCACATTGTAGGCATAGTGAGAGGCTGCCATGAACTTGGCTAGCGCTGGACGGCCAAGTATCCCATTGTAGGGCAATGGGAAATCTGCAACGTCGCATGTGACTCTCTCTGTCCTGAAATTCAGCTCGCTGCCAAATGTCACTGGCAGTGTGATCTTCCCCTTCGGCTTGCTCCTTCCCGAGTTTATTCCTTGAAAGGTACCGGTCTCTTCGAGCTCGCTGTCGGGGATCTGGAGCTTCTTGAGCACTATGAAGGAGATCAGATTCAGGCCGGCCCCACCGTCAACCAGCATCTTCGTAACCTTGAGGTTGCGGATTGTTGGGGAAACCAACATCGGCAAGCACCTGACGGCAGTGATGCCATCAGGGTGATCTTCAATGGCGAAGATGATGGGCGTGCTGGACCACTTCAGGGGCTTGCGCGACTCAACGGACGGTTCTGCTGCGTTCACTTCCTGGACCCACTGTTTGAGTTGGCGGTGCGAGGTGTGCAGAGAAGCACCACCGTCGACGCACAATACCTCTGTTGCCTTCTGGAACTCCTGCTCGTCAGTCTCGTCTTCCTCCATCTCATCATCCTCATCTTCGTCTTCGTCTTTGTCGCGACCGCGGGGAGGCCTATCTCCTTGCCGCGGCTTGGCCTTGCCGCGGCGCCCTCCCTGGGCGGGATACTTCTTGCCGGATCCTCCACCACCTTCCCGGGCCTTCTCCTTGTCGCGGCGCTCGTATTCAGCTTTCTGTAGCTCCGCCATCTGCTCAACTTTCTTGCAGGCTTGGAGGTCATGACCCTTGTTGCGGTGGATCTTGCAATACTGCTTGCCGGAGCCATCCTGCTTGTCGGCGGCCACCACAGCCTCGCCGGTGCTACCAGCTCTAGCCTTCTCGGAACCGCCTCCGCTGCCGGATTGCTCAACAACTAGCACATCCTTAGCCTTTCTCTTTCTGTTATTCCGCCTCCGGTTCCTCTTTGTCGGAGGGGCGTCCTCGCTGTCAGATCCTTCTGCTCCTGCATTCTCTCCGGAGAGCCTCCTCCCCTCTTCAGCCCGTGCACACTTGTCGGCTAGAGCATATAGCTCGCTGACATCTCTAATTTTGCACATCGCCATCTCCTCCCTCATCCTGCGGTTACGCACGTTCTGATGGAATGCGCTGATAACCGCGGCAGGGTGGACGTCTGGGATGTTGTGCTGCACCTGACTGAATCTCTGTATGTACTTGCGCAGGGGTTCTTCCTCCTTCTGGACGAGCAGATGAAGATCGCTCTCCTGGCCATGGGGTTTGTGGCCGCCTATGAAGGCGCCAACAAACTGATGGCACAGGTCCGCCCACGAAGAGATGGAGTTGTCCGGCAAGTGCATGAGCCAAGATCTGACGTTGGGCTTGAGCACCAGCGGGAAGTAGTTGGCGAGGATCTTCTCGTCGCGCCCCCCGGCAGCCTGCACCGCGATGGTGTAGATGCTGAGGAACTCTGACGGATGTATCCTGCCATCGTACTTCTCGGGCACATCTGGCTTGAAGTTCTTGGTACTGGGCCACTGGACCTGCCGCAGCTCACGGGTAAACGCAGGGCAACCTGCCGCGTACGGCAAGCCGCCTGGTTCCCCTGGCGCATGCATGTCGACAGTGGGCCCAGTGCGCCGGTTAGATTGACGTCGCGCTTCTCTTCGACGCTCGATGCGAGTGCGAGCGTCTTCGTGTCGTCATTCTTGGAGAACTTGGCGTTGATCGCGGCGAGCTCGCCGGTCCGACGACGTGGTGGAGTCGGTGTCGAGGTTGGCCCGGCAAGTCGGTGATCTTGGCCTTCGGGGCGGGGAGTGCGCAGTGGTGGCACCCCCAATTGTCTTGTCGGCATCGGCTTGCGCCTGGGCGTCTTGCCGGGGCTTCGATGTGCTCGGTCGCCGGGGCTTGTCACCGTTGGCGAAGCCAATGAGGCTATAAATGGCGGCCCTCTAGTCGTCGATCTTGTCCGGCGCTGGAGGGTAATCTAGAAGCAACTGGGCTGGGGCCAGCGCTTCCTCTAGAGTCTTGGGTGGCGGTGGCGAGCGACGCGAGGTGCGAGACATGCTCAAACTTCTAACGGTGTTAGAAGGAGTAACATCTCGCCCCGGCGAACGCACTGCGCTCGCGCCAGCGTGTTGTCGTGCATGCTGGCCTTGAGCGTCCCGCGACCCACCAGCTCGGCCTTGTTCCAACGTGAGTACGGTGCTAGGAGCACCGTGGCGTTGTCGATCCTGCACCTCCTGGGAGGGGTGCGGTGGTTGTGTAGATGCTGAACCTTGCGGGGCCTTGTCTTTGGACCGGGTGACGATGCGCGTCCCCCCGCCGGTGCCCGCTCCTCCGCCGGCGTCCACCCCACCGCCCGTTTGCTCCGGTGGCGGTAGGGAAGTCGCAGACGGAGCGGCCACCTCCGAAGTCTTCTTCTTTGGTGGCATGTCGATGAAGATGTTGATGCAGACGCCGGATCAGATACGCATGACCTCGACGCCCCCCTACCTGCCGCGCCAGAGATGTCCTGGTGGCTGGGAGCACGAGCACCTATGGGGTAGGAGGGCCCCTTCTTGTTCGGCAATGGAGCGGAGGGCGCACGCAGAGCGGATCGAGGCGAAAGCGCGCGGGGGGCTTTTTACCCAGCTTCGGAGCTCTCCGGAGAGATAAGACTCCTACTGCTGCTTTGAGTTTGTATTCTGTTCTTGCTCGAGAGAGCGGGTGTGGCGTAGCTGCGGAAAAACTCCGAACCGAACCGAACCGAACCCCTTCTACGTGTGCATGGGCCTCCTTTTTATAGGCTAAAGGGGTCACCGACAGATGGCAGCGTAGAAAGAGGGGTAGAAAGGTAAAAACGCGGGTTGGTACAACTGCTACCAACAGTGTCCCCTACCTAACTCTGACGGCAGGGGACAGGGGCATTTAATGCCCGTCCGGTCGCCCCAACAGTGCAAGCAAACGACCGTTAGAGGCGCCACCGATCGCCACGATGGCCTCCTTGTCAGCTCCTCTTGCCACCTCGCACCGCATGGCTGCACAGCGCCTTGCCACGTGCTCCTGGGATAGTCCTGGGGCGACACGTCGTTGGATGCGCTGGAGCTCGGGTGCATAGTGGCAGACTTGCCGCGGCCCTTATCTTGTCGCACCAGCAAGCTTGTCGCTTGCCGGGCCTTGCCGGAACGAGCGGGGCGTCGCGGCAAGTTTACTTGGAATGCCTTGAGTGGCCTTCCCGGCAAGATTCTCTTGCCGGGGTCTTGTCTTCTTCCTGGCCAGCTTCTCTTACCGGGGCCTTGGTTGGCTTTCCCGACAAGCTCCTCTTGCCGGGGCCTTGGTTGGCCTTCCCGGCAAGCTCCTCTTACCGGGGCCTTGGTTGGCCTTCCCGGCAAGCTCCTCTTACCGGGGCCTTGGTTGGCCTTCCCGGCAAGCTCCTCTTACCGGGGCCTTGGTTGGCCTTCCCGGCAAGCTCCTCTTGCCGGGGCTTTAGCTTGAGTACTCTGTTCTTGGATGGCATCAAAGTGGCCGTTTGAGGATCTTGGCGGACGCCCGGCAAGCCTTGCCACGGGTCGCTGCGACTGCCCGTGCCCAAGTTCGGGGTACTAAGGTACCCCTACTTTAGTACACCGATAGAGGGCGCATGAAGAGCGGATCGAGGCAAAGCACGCGAGGGATTTTACCCAGCTTCGGAGCTCTCCGGAGAGATAAAACTCCTACTGCTGCTTTGTGGTTGTATTCCGTTCTTGCTCGAGAGCGTGAGCGTTTTGTAGTTTCGAATGAGTCGAACCCCCTCTACGTTGCGCATGGGCCTCCTTTTATAGGCTAAACGGGTCACCGACAGGTGGCAACGCATGCAGGGGTAAAAGTGTAAAATTTGTGGTTGGTACAACTGCCTCTACAGTGTGCTCTACCTAACTCTGACGGCAGGGGACAAGAGCATTTAATGCCCGTCCGGTCACCCAAAAAGTGCAGAAAAGCGACCGTTAGGGGTGCCACCGTTCGCCACGATGGCCATCTCGTCATCTTCGCTCGCCACCTCGCACCGCTTGGCTGCACAGCCGCCCGCCACGTGCGCCTGGAACGATTCTGTGGCGACACGTCGACGGATGCGCTGGAGCGTGGGCACAGAGTGGTGGCTTCGCCGCGGCAAGCGCCTTGCCGTGGTCGTCGTCTTGTCGCGCCCGAAAGCTTGTCGCTTGTCGGGTCTTGCCGGGACGCGCGGCGCGTCGCGGCAAGCTCCTTGAAAAGCCTTGGTTGGCCTTCCCGGCAAGCTCCTCTTGTCGGGGCCTTGCCCTTCCCGGCAAGCTCCTCTTGTCGGGGCCTTGTCCTCTCAGTTAAAACACTTTGTTCTTGAATGGCACCAATAGGAACTATGGAGGACTTGGCGGTCGCCCAGCAAGCCTTGCCGCGGGGTGCTGCGACTGCCCGTGCACAAGTTCGGGATACTATGGTACCCCTACTTTAGTACACCGACACTATTGTAGTCCTTTCAATAAGTAAGAGTGTCGAACCCAACGAGGAGCAGAAGGAAATGACAAGCGGTTTTCAGTAAGGTATTCTCTGCAAGAACAGAAATTGTAGGTAACAGATATATCTGTGATAAGATAATTTGTAACCGGTAACAAGCAATGAAAGTAAATAAAGTGCAGCAAGGTGGTCCAATCCTTTTTGTAGCAAAGGACAAGCCTGGACAATTTCTTATAATGAGAAAAGAGCTCCCGAGGACACATGGGAATTATCGTCAAGCTAGTTTTCATCACGCTCATATGATTCGCGTTCGGTACTTTGATAATTTGATATGTGGGTGGACCGGTGCTTGGGTACTGCCCTTACTTGGACAAGCATCCCACTTATGATTAACCCCTATTGTAAGCATCTGCAACTACAAAAGACGTATTAAGGTAAACCTAACCACATCATTAGACATATGGATCCAAATCAGCCCCTTATGAAGCAACACATAAACTAGGGTTTAAGCTTCTGTCACTCTAGCAGCCCATCATCTACTTATTACTTTCCAATGCCTTCCTCTAGGCCCAAATAATGGTGAAGTGTCATGTAGTCGACGTTCACATAACACCACTAGAGGAGAGACAACATACATCTCATCAAAATATCGAACGAATACCAAATTCACATGACTACTAATAGCAAGACTTCACCCATGTCCTCAGGAACAAAAGTAACTACTCACAAAGCATATTCATGTTCATAATCATAGGAGTATTAATACGCATTAAGGATCTGAACATATGATCTTCCACCAAGTAAACCAATTAGCATCAACTACAAGGAGTAATCAACACTACTAGCAACCCACATGTACCAATTTGTGGTTTTGATACAAGATTGGATACAAGAGATGAACTAGGGTTTTGAGAGGAGATGGTGCTGGTGAAGATGTTGATGGAGATTGACCCCCTCCCGATGAGAGGATCGTTGGTGATGACGATGGTGATGATTTCCCCCTCCCGGAGGGAAGTTTCCCCGGCAGAACAGCTCCGCCAGAGCCCTAGATTGGTTCCGCCAAGGTTCCGCCTCGTGGCAGCGGAGTTTCATCCCATAAGCTTGGTTCTGATTTTTTTTCAGGGTAAAAGCCTTCATATAGGAGAAGATGGGCACCGGAGGGCCACCAGGGGGCCCAGGAGACAGGGGGCGTGCCTAGTAGGGGTGGGCGCGGCCCCCACCCTCCTGGCCAGGGTGTGGGCCCCTTCTAGTGTTTTCTTCGCTCAATAGTTCTTATTAATTCCAAAAATAACTTCCTTGGAGTTTCAGGATTTTTGGAGCTGTGCAGAATAGGTTTCCAATATTTGCTCCTTTTCCAGCCAGAATTCCAGCTGCCAGCATTCCCCCTCTTCATGGTAAACCTTGTAAAATAAGAGAGAATAGCCATAAGTATTGAGACATAATGTTTAATAACAACCAAAAATGCAATAAATATTGATATAAAAGCATGATGCAAAATGGACGTATCAACTCCCCCAAGCTTAGACCTCGCTTGTCCTCAAGAGGAAGTCGAAATCGAAAAATATGTCCACATGTTTAGAGATAGAGGTGTCGATAAAAAAATAAAAAATAAAATACGGAGATGACGACATCATGATCATTCTTATAACAGCAACATATATGGATTTTATCATATGATTTCTTATGCTCAAGTAACAATCGATTCCCAATGTCAAGTATGGTTCATAAACTTCATTGGGAACTAACAAACTATAATCTCAGTCATTGAAGCAATTGCAATTTATCATAACATCAGAAAGAGTCAAGAATAGAACTTTTCAGAAGTCCACATACTCAACTATCATATAGTCTTCTACAATTGCTAACACTCACGCAATACTTGTGGTTATGGAGTTTCAACCAGACACTGAGAAAGATAGGGGCTTATTGTGTTGCCTCCCAATGTATAAACCTTTGGGTGATGTCAACAATAATAATTCATGCTAACTTACATCCAATTGGATATATATCAGGACCTTTCAAACACGAGGAGCTTGCCAAAGGATAAAATGAAAAAGGGAAAGGTGAAAATCACCTAGACTCAAGAATAAAGTAAAAACATAAAGTAAACAGATAGGCCCTTAGGAGAGGGAAGCAGAGGTTGTCATGTGCTTTTAGGGTTGGATGCACAAAATCTTAATGCAAAAGAACATCACTTTATATTGCCACTTGTGATATGAACCTTTATTATGCAATCTATCGCTTTTATTACTTCCATATCACACGATCATATAAAGCTTATTTTCTCCGCACTAATAAGTCATACATATTTAGAGAGAAATTTTTATTGCTTGCAACATGACAACTTACTTGAAGGATCTTACTCAATCCATAGGTAGGTATGGTGGACAATCATGGAAAAACTGGGTTTCAGGATATTTGGAAGAACAAGTAGTATCTCTACTTGGTGCAAGGAATTTTTGTCTAGCATGAGGGGGAAGGGCAAGCTCTACATGTTGGGAAGTTCAATGACAATATACTTTAACCGAGATGTGAGAAAACATAAACCATTATGTTGTCTTCCTTGTCCAACATCAACTCTTTTAGCATGTCATACTTAATGAGTGCTCAAATAATAAAAGATGTCCAAGATAGTATATTTGTATGTGAAAACCTCTCTTTCCTTATTACTTCCTATTAATTGCCACGATGACCAAAACTATGTTTGTCAACTCTCAAAAACTTTTATGCCTCATACATTTTATATGTGAAGTCATTACTATCCATAAGGTCAATATGAACTCTTTTATTCATTTTATTCTTTCTACTTTCTCAAGATCATAGCAAGATAGCTTAGCCCTTTCTCACGCCGTGTAAACAGCACCTGCACACAAATAACAAATACTCACAACCGACGTGTTAAAGGGGTTGTCAATCCCTTTCGGGTACAACGCCTCAAGATATGCAAATAACGTGGGGTAAAAGTGGTAGATAGGAAAAATAGACCACGGAACAAATAAATTGCAGCAAGGTATTTTTGTATTCTTAGTTTAATAGATCTGTAAATAAATGCAAAGGAAGATAGATCGCAAAGGAAAATATGATGAAAAGAGACCCGGGGGCTGTAGGTTTCACCAGTAGCTTCTCTAGAGAAAAATAGCAAACGGTGGGAAAACAATTACTGATGGGCAATTGATATGACTTCAAATAATCATGATGATATCCAGGCAATGATCATTATATAGGCATCACGTCCAAGATTAGTAGACTGACTCCTGCCTACTTCTACTACTATTACTCCACACATCGACTGCTATCCACACTACAAAAAAGATACAGTTCTGTGATGATACGTGTTTGTCAGAGTAGGTCGCGTTTTTTGTCATGCATGTACATCCATGACGATTTTATGACAGAATCAAGATAGTCATACTTGTGCTGTCGTAGAAGTGTTCCATGACATTACCAAAATTATCATCACGGAAGTGTCCACTTCCATGACGATAAATCGTGCGTCATAGAAGTGCTTTCGTCAAGGGTGACCGACGCGTGGCATCCACCATAATGGAACGCCGTTAAGCTATCGGGTCCGGTTTTGGATCCGATAACCCGTTAACAGCCCAGACCAATGGGGATTTTCCACGTGTAAAATCATCATTGGCTGCAGGAAACACGTGTTGCCTCACCGTTGGGACAGATGTCATCCACTCATTGGACAGGAGGTGCCTATGACAGGTCGACACGTGGCATGGCCCAACAGTGGCCCATTCCGGTGAAAAAGGCTGGCCTAGTCAAAATTAGCAGGCCAGCCCATATAAGGCCTACTTGTGTCAGGTCCATTTAAGCCCACGGCCCATACAAGATGTGCCAATTCGGCCCATCAACAGCCCGTTAAAGATTTAACACCATTGCAGCCCATCGTCAGTTCGAGCCCGTTAACAGCCCACTATATATTTGGGCTCAATATCGGCCCGATGAGATTTCGGCCTGTTAACGGCCCATTCAATGGATGGGCCCAATTTTCAGGATGTACATCTTTCGGCCTTTTAGCGACCCATTTAAATGTTGGGCTAATTTCTGGCCCGGTGTGTCTTTCAGCCAGTTGACGACCCATAAATCTAATGGGCCATTTGTAGTCGAACCTGAGTTTCGGCCTTTTAGCGGCCCATTTAAGTGTTGGGCCAATTTCCGGCCCGGTGTCACTTTCAGCCTATTGACGGCCCATAAATCAGTTGGGCCATTTGTTGTCGGACCTGAGTTTTGGCCTTTTAGCGACCCATTTAAGTGTTGGGCCAATTCCCGGCCCTGTGTGCCTTTCGGCCTATTAACGTACCATAAATGAGTTGGGCCATTTGTAGTCGGACCTTAGTTTTGGCCTTTTAACGACCCATGCCCTTCATGGTCCAATACCAGCCCGGTTTCTCTTTCGGCCTCCTAAAGGCCCACAACACAGTTGGGCCATTTACAATACAACCTGACTTTCGGCCTCTTAGCGGCCCATGCTCTTCATGGTCCAGTACAAGCCCGCTGTCTCTTTCGGCCTGCTAAAGGCCTACACTATAGTTGGGCCATACGTAGCCCAAACTTAGTAATGGCCTGTTAACGGCCCGTGAAATAAATTGGGCCCACCTGTTGCCCGCTTCGATGTCGGCGTGTTAACGACCCGTGATGTAACAGGGCCGACCATTAAATTTCAACCTAGTAACGGCCCATTAACTTAATGGGCCCACTAAAGTTCGTACATGTCTTTAGGCCAAATTAGATAATTTGAGTCCATTACGATGAGCAATTATGCACAGGACCAAAACCGATCAAGATACAGGGAATAACGTTGCACATCCAGCATATATTATGGGAAATTACATCCATTGGGGAATAAAAGATTGATGCCAGTGCAAATAAATGAGCAAAACCTAAGCATCTACAACGTCACAATCTGCAACCTCAGCACAGATGACGCCCATAAGCATGTGGGCAAGTTCTTGCTGCTTTGCTACACTGTCTCTGAAAACATTGATCAGTTGTTGTGTCACACGACTCTGCACCTCTGATTCATCCACCATTTCCATCATTGCTTCAGCCATTAATTGGTTCACAAACATACATTTATTCCGTTGCATTCGAGACAGAGGATACTGAACAGATTCATATGGCGATTTTGGCAGGCTTGTATTATTGATAGTGGAGAGTGTCTCGACCACTACATCATAACATAAATTAGGACGGGAACCAAACAGATTAATCATGAGTTATTGCCATATTAAATGGCCTAGATTTACTGGAAAGAAACAATGGGGTTGCCTTGCTGTTTTCAGAGTTTGTCTTCTTATCTTCAGCAGCCTGCACAAAATTAACACATTAGCATTGCTATCATTGGCCATGTCAGATAATAGGAAAGCAACATTGACACAATGAACATTTGGGCAACTAGCCTACACCAAATTAACACAATATGGCACAGCTATCATCAGCCAGGTAAGGTCATACGAAAGCAACATTGACACAATGAACGAATGGGCAACTAGAGAAGCACTACAATTCAGTAATGTGCGTGATATGAGATAGTACTCATGCAGCTCAATATGCAAAACTACCACGATGTTTTCCTTACAGAAATCAACATTGGCGCCTTTAACATTTTGCTACAACTAATTTTAGATAAGATAAAGGTTAGATTCACGCCGATTAACAAAATACATGCTGATGTAAAAATATAGTGATATACAATAGGTACTTACATCAGCATTGGAACATAAAGAATTCTTGCAAGATATTTTCCTCGAATACGATCCCAATGGAGGAAGTCTTCTATCGTTTAAACTTATTTTCTAAACGAGAGGTGGGTAAGAAACATGTAGAAAATATGATCAGAATGCTATAAAATTTCATGATGCAAGGATACGCACATCATTCTTAGAATGGAGTTGAGATTCTTTTGCTGGACTGGAGCGGACTAGTTCTTTGGCCAGTGGGAGTTGGGTTTCTCTATGCTGGAGGAGTATCTATGAAAAATGGAGTTGGTTTATTATCTCCTGGCGTTTGGATCTTTTGCAAAGACCTGGTTTGTAACCCTTCAGATTCTAACATAGCCGTCTTCCCCTTGCATGCCTTATATAGAAGAATGGTGATTCAGTTATAAAAAATGCTACAACAGAGATGGAATAAGTACTGAACAATAGAAAGGCATGACATATTGACATGTATTTCCTCCATCCGGAAATAAATGGATGGGTCTAGGTTTATTTCAGTTCTAGATACATTCAGTTTTATCCATTTCTGCAACATGTAATCCGGGCGGAGGGAGTATGATGTAAGAGCTAGGGATATGATAGGACAACACAGTAAAAAAAACACTGAAAAACCCACTGCAAAACCAGAGTATTCAAACCCACTGATATGATATAGTACACTCATGCAGCTCAGGATGCAAAACTACCAGGCAGTTTTCCTTACAAAAATCAACATTGTGGCCTTTAATCATACATTTTGCTACAACTAAATTTAGATTGGATAAAGGTTGGATTCACGCCGATTAACAAAATAGATGCTGATGTAAAAATATAGTGATATACAACATGTACTGACATGTACATTGGAGCACAGAGAATTCCTGCAAGAATCTTTCCTCATAAACGATACCATTGCAGAAATTCTTCTATCTGTTAAGCTTATTTTCAAAAAGAGAGATGGGTAAGAAACATGCAGAAAATATGATCAGCATGCTATAAGATTTCATGATGCAAGGATACGCACACGCTTCTCAGAATGGAGTTGACATGTTTTTGCTAGCCTGGAGCAGACTAGTTCTTTGGCCACTGGAATCTCCTTATTATTAGTAGGAGTTGGGTTTCTCTGTGCTGGAGCAGTATCTATAAAAATTGTAGTTGGTTTATTATCTCCTGGCATTTGGATCTTTTGCAAAGTCCTTGTTTGTAACCCTTCAGATTCTAACATAGTCGTCTTCCCCTTGCATGCCTTGATAGAAGAATGGTGCTTTAATTATAAAACATGTGACAACAGAGAGATGGAATAGGTACTGAAGAATAGAAAGGCATGACATATTGACATGTATTCCCTCCATCCGGAAATAAATGGATGGGTCTAGTGTCAGGACCCCGACTCAATGCCACACCGATCTAGCATGTAACACCTCATATCACTTTGCGGCCTCACGCACGATATTCCCACGGGTGTCGCCTTACCAGGCCCGGGACCGTTTGCGCCTTTTGGCACACGTATATGATAGTGTCGCTAGCATCCATATGACAAGGAGCCCTGGCTGACGTGGCTAGTCGTGAACCCAAAGTGGCACTAACTTACAAGGACATGCATACATGACCTAGCAACGAACGTGTCGTTCATCAGCGAGTGAATCTGGGCTATAGAAACTAGGCTAGCAGGACTCCGGTAAACTGGGCTGTAGCTGGCCAACAGGACTCCGGTAGACACCGCGTGACATTTCCCCAAAGGGACAGACACAGGAACGAAGAAGGACACATGCCGGCTAGCCTAAGTGTTCCGGAGCAGTAGCAAGCTACCAAGGCTCAGTGGAAGCACTAGGAGACATTTCCCGGTAAGTGAGGCTACCAAGAATAAACAACTAGATAGTCAGATCCCACACATACCAAGCATTTCAATAACATACACATAATATGCTT
Organism: Triticum timopheevii; assembly: GCA_963921465.1. Taxonomy (NCBI): domain Eukaryota; kingdom Viridiplantae; phylum Streptophyta; class Magnoliopsida; order Poales; family Poaceae; genus Triticum; species Triticum timopheevii. The sequence goes on from OY997262.1 coordinate 365,822,702, forward strand.
GATATGTGCAAATACAACATGGCATCACAACTTGACTCTACAACTCAAGTATTTTATTCAATAGGCTCCGACGAGCGAGATATTACAACATGGGTCTCTCGACCTAGCATTCAGAGCGTACAAGTCAAAGCATAGTCGGAAGCTTAACATGTCTGAGTACAGACATCTATAAATGAAAAAGGCTGAGAAGCCTGACTATCTACCAGATCCTACCAAGGGCACTAGATCGTAGCTGAGGTAACAAGCTAACGTCGAAGTCCACACAGAACTACTAGTGAGACCGAAGTCTCTCTGCAAAACATAAAATAGGAAAACGTGAGTACAAATGTACCCAGCAAGACTTACATCAGAACTAACTACATATGCATCAGTGTCGACAAAGGGGATGGTGGGGTTTAACTCCAGCAAGCCAGCTTTAACTTGGTGGCTATCTTGAACTACGACTGCAAGTAACTCTTTGAGGTGCCGCACACGAGTCCACATACTCACCATATCAATACACCACTGTGGATCCGCTCCCGTCTCCCTACGAGAACGCCATCCATAGCACTCATGCTTATCTTGCGCATTTTAGAGTATCCACTTTCACTTGTCTATGAACTTTATAGGCAACCCAGAGGTCCTTTATCGCGGACGCGGCTTTTCGAATAGATGATGTTAACCCTGCAAGGGTGTACTTCTTCACACACGCTCTCACCACTTACCGCCTTTTACACTACATGTACTCGTCAACCTTCAAGCGGAAGCCCAGCGAGGGTGTCGGCCACGGCCTACCTAAGCACTCAAGTCTCTAGTCCAGGTTTATCACCTATTCAGGTTCCATCCGCAGGGAGTCCGGCCGAGGTTTCACCATACAGTGCCGAACGATGTGTACAGGGTTCTGCGACACCAAACGGGCGCCCGGCATACCCGACCACGTGCCTACCACATCACAGCCCACCCCTTGGGTGAGCGCTGCCCACGGCCTCCAGCACACTACAAACACCAGAAACTACTTGCAACTCCTGGACAGAGGACAAGGGTGGCTAAGAAGCCGAGAGGGTCAATTAAGGATCCCAATGAGTGGTAGTAACTGTTCATGGATCACAAACACAGAACTCAGTTCCTGAGGACGGCTTCAATGAGACAACCCACCATGTACTCCTACATGGCTTCTCACCGCTACATTTACAAACTCGTGTTCACACACTTAGCTCACACATAGTTGTCGGCGTTCTGGGAACGGGGGTCCCCAGACTTGCCTGCCTGCGGCCTGCGGTGTGGCTCAAAGGAGGCCCAGCACAGCCCATCTTCATCAACGCAAGCTCAAGACCCTCGCGAGGGGCCAAGCCTCGCGGGGCGGACGATAAGGAGCTTCCTCAGGCACGGCCTCGTCAGGCTGGCTCACGAGGAGGCGGAGAGTTCAAGGCGGGGTACCTCGCGAGGTGCCCATGACGCAAGCCATGACGACCAAGGGCGCCAGTCAGGCGCCAGACCGTGCAGTGTCCTCCCTTCCTCTTTGGTGCAAAGGGAGCAAGTGCAGGTGAGAGCATCAAGCAAAGGCATCCATTTCGGTGCAACAAGACCAAGACCATCCCAACGGCAGGGAAGAAGTCATTGTGAAGCCCAAGCAGGCGTCACCACCAGAGCCTTTGACAGGCGAGGACCAACTTTAGTCAGGATAAGTGTACCCGCTGTTCCCCTTCAAAATGGCCAATTGTTGGCGCCCTTCCCGCTCAATATTTGGGAAGAGGCCCAGGGCCTTTGCCTATAAATAGGACTATCCACCCCCAGGGTAGAGGCATCGAGCATCTAGCGACGAGAATCCAAGATCCATAACCAAGTAGCACCAGCCAAGAATAGACCCTCGCGAGGCTGTTCTTCCTTGTATTGTTCATCATCAGCCCAAGAGGCAATCCACCACACCACACACTCGAGTAGGGTATTACACCACAATGGTGGCCTGAACCAGTATAAATCTTGTGTCCCTTGTGTTGTTCTGTTTGGTAGTTTAGATCCTTGCGATTCGGCGAAGAGCAAGCCGGCAGAGGGTTGAATCTCCGCGCGCACCCCAGTGTTCGAACCTCAAGGGTCTGCCGAAACCCAAAATCCGACATTTGGCGTGCCAGGTAGGGGTGCGCCGGAATCTACCTTTCGTCGCCTCGTTCTTCTCCGACCATCGCATCCATGTCTGACGCTCGTCGGGCTCGCGCCGAGCGCCGAGCCTCCCTAGCTTCCCACGTCGCCCAGACGACTCCCGTCAGCGGGCGCCCTCGTCGTTCCCCGTCGCCTGCCGTCAACGCCGCCATTGGCCCAGCGGGGAACGGGCAGCAAGCATCATCCCAGCATTTCCCGGTGGCCTCTTGGGAAGAGCCACGCGGCCCCTTCCTCACCCGCCCCGTCGAGCCGGCTCCCCCGGTCGTCGCGGCCCTCCTGGGCGGCTCGCAGGCGCCGCCCTCCAGTCAGCACATCAAGCCGTTCGTCCGCCGGGTCGGCACCGCCCCTACGTGGCAGGGGGCTCCCCGGGGCCGGCCGGAGCCATCGGGTGAGCTAACCTTCAGCTCCGAGGACCACCCCACCAACTCGGCCTGCTCGGGCGCGCTCCCCATGCTCTGCACGCCCACCATCTGCCAGGTGGCCGTCACTAGGACCCTCATCGACGGTGGCGCGGGCCTCAACGTGCTCTCAGTTGGGGCCTTCAACCTCCTCTGCATACCCCGGGAGCGGCTGCAACCCAGCCGGCCTTTCTCGGGCGTCGGAGGCGGGTCGTCCAGCTCCTTGGGGCAGATCCGACTTCCGGTAACTTTCGGCACCTACGACAATTTCCGCATGGAGCTGGTTGATTTCGACATCGCCCCCATTGGCCTCCCCTACAATGCCATCCTCAGCTATCTAGCATTGGCCAAATTCATGGCCGCGACTCACCCGGCGTACAACCTCATGAAGATGCCCGGGAGCAACGGCGTCATCACCGTGCCCGGGGACACCGAAGGTGCGCTGCGAGTACTCAAGCTCGCCCTCAAGACGGCGGCGGCGGCGCGGCCCGCCGACGCAGAAATCCCCAAGCCCAAGGTGGCTGCCCCAACCAAGAAGAAGCCGTTGTTCACCCAAGACAAGGCGGAGACCAAGTAGGTACCTGTCGACGAGGACGGGTCCACTAACGCCACTTTCACCATAGGCGCCAACCTCGAGCCAGAGCAGGAGGAAGCCCTGGTCAAGTTCCTGCGTGCAAACAAGAAGGTGTTCTCTTGGGAGCCCAATTAGCTGGCAGGGATCCCACGGGGCATAATCGAGCACCACCTCAACATGTGTCCCAACGTGCGCCCCGTGAAGCAGAAGGCGAGGAGGCAGTCCACTGAAAAGCAGGCCTTCATCGTCCAAGAGACCCGCACGCTAGAAGCCGCGGGGGTTATTCGCGAGGTCCGATACCCAGATTGGTTGGCCAACCCCGTGGTTGTGCCAAAGAAGGGAGGAAAGGAACGCATGTGTGTCGACTTCACCAACCTCAACAAAGCATGCCCGTAAGATCCGTTCCCGCTCCCTCGAATCGACCAGATCGTCGATTCCACCGCTGAGTGTGACCTGTTATGCTTCTTGGATGCCTTCTCCGGGTATCACCAGATCAAGATGGCGGTGGAAGACGTGGAGAATACGACCTTCCTAACCCCGTGTGGGGTGTACTGCTATACATGCATGCCATTCGGACTGCACAATGTGGGGGCAACCTTTCAGCGGCTCATGCACATCACCTTGGGCCCGCAGCTCGGGAAGAATGTGGAGGCTTACGTCGACGACATCGTAGTGAAGTCTCGCGAGGCCAAGACCCTGATACAAGACCTGGAGGAAACCTTCGCGAGCTTCAACATAGTGAGCCTGCGACTCAACCCGGAGAAGTGTGTGTTTGGAGTCCCCTCGGGCAAGCTCTTGGGCTTCCTCGTGTCCCACCGAGGCATCGAGGCCAACCCAAAAAAGGTCGAGGCAGTTGAGGAGATGAGCCCACCAAAGCCCTCAGAGAAATGCAGAAGCTCACAGGGCGTGTGACTGCGCTGGGGCGCTTCATCTCCAGGTTAGGAGAGCGAGCGCTGCCTTTCTTTCAGCTGATGAAGAAGAAAGGGCCCTTTGAATGGACAGAAGAAGCCGACAAAGCGTTTCAGGATCTCAAGAGATACTTGACCAGCCCTCCGGTCATGGTTGCCCCACGCCCTCAAGAGCCCTTAGTACTCTACCTCTCCGCCACTCCTTACTCTGCCAAGGCAGCTCTGGTGGCTGTTGGGGAGGAGCATCAGACCAAAGCCATGGCTGCTGCACGTGTCAAGGCAAAGCAGGACCAAAAAGGACTCGCAGAGGTCGCGCCCGTGGCAGAGGGGCATCAGCCGCCGCAGGGAAGCGCGCCGGAAGTGGAGGAAGCACTTCCCCTAGGCAACCAACCTCCGGAGGCCCCGTTGCCTTTGCAGGCGCCACAGCCTCCGGAGGGCACCGCCAGCACCGACGCCCCAAGCCTCGTCGACCACCCGGTGTACTTCGTCAGCACGGTGTTGCGGGATGCAAGGGCACGGTACCCCATGCCACAGAAGCTCCTCCTTGCGCTGCTAGTGGCCTTGCACAAGCTGCGACACTACTTCCAGGGTCACCCGATCAAGGTTGTCTCGGCATACCCTTTGGAAAGGGTGCTTAGGAGCCCTAACTCGGCCGGAAGGGTCGCTGAGTGGACCAGGGTCATCAAGGGTGCCGCTCTAGCAGATTTCGTGGCTGAATGGACGGGGGCACCGGACCTCAAGGCCGACGAGGACCAGTCACTCTCCCCAGGAAGCGAGGCACCAGAAGGCTGGGTCATGTACTTCGACGGGGCGTTCTCCAGGCATGGCGTCGGGGCTGGGGCAGTGCTCATATCTCCCACTTAGGACAAGCTATACTACGCCATGCAGCTTTGCTTCCAGCAGGGCGAAAAGGTCTCCAACAACATAGCAGAGTACAAGGGACTGATAGCGGGCCTAAAGGCCGCCGCTGCCCTGGGAGTGAAGCGTCTTACTATCAAGGGCGATTCGCAGCTCCTTGTCAATTTCTCCAACAAGGTATACGAGCCAAGAGATGAGCACATGGAGGCCTACCTTGTAGAGGTCCGCAGAATGGAGAAGTAGTTCTAGGGGTTGGAGCTACAGCATGTGCCCCGCGGCACAAATCAAGAGGCCGACGACATCGCCAAACGAGCCTCCAGGCAGTTGCCCCATGTACCGGGCGTCTTTGAGGAATGGCTCTTCAAGCCTTCGGCCCTGCCACTATTGTCGAGCACAGCATAGCCTCGGGTGGAGCTTCCTCAGCCACCTGCCTCGGGAGCCCCAGCCTGTGGCCCGGCCTCAGGAGCATGCCTTCTCCTGACGATGGAGCCTCAGGAGGGGTGCTGGATCACGGAGCTCCGGAGCTACTTGACGCAAGGGACCTTGCCGGAGAAGGAGGAGGAAGCAGAGCGTGTGGCGCGGCAAGCCACAGCATACTACATCAGGGACGGAGAGCTCTACCGGAAGCGACCGAATGATGTGTCCCTGTGTTGCATCACTAGGGAGCAAGGGAAAGAACTGCTGGTAGACATACATGGTGGAGACTGGGGGCATCATTCGTCGTCACGGACCCTCATCGGCAAGGCGTTCTGCAGTGGTTTCTATTGGCCCACTGCGCTCAATGACACTGTCGAACTTGTGAAGGCTTGCGAGGCCTGCCAATTTCATGCCAAGCAGATCCATCAGCCGGCAGGAGGTCTGCAAACCATACCCCTCACATGGCCATTCGCGGTCTGGGGACTGGATATCCTGGGCCCTTTTCCTCGGGTGCCAGGGGGCTATCGCTACCTCTACGTCACCGTGGACAAGTTCACCAGGTGGGCCGAAGTCAAGGCAGTCCGCACCATCCCTGCTGGTTCTGCGGTCAAGTTCATCAAGGGCATCGTGAGCCGGTTCGGGGTGCCGAACCGCATCATCACTGACAATGGTTCACAGTTCACCAGTAACCTTTTCAAAACATACTGTGCTAACCTTAGAACGCAGATATGCTACGCTTCGGTGGCGCACCCCCGAAGCAACGGCCAGGCCGAGCGGGCCAACCTAGAAGTCCTAAGGGGCCTCAAGACTAGGACATTGCAGAAGAAACTAGAGGCCTGCGGCAGAGGCTGGTATGACGATCTTCAGTCCGTGTTGTGGTCCATCCGCACAACCGCGACAAAGCCGACTGGGGAGACCCCCTTCTTCCTGGTCTATGGAGCCGAAGCGGTCCTCCCTCACGAGGTCACGCGTCGATCCGCGTGGGTCCTGGCGTTCGATGAGACGCTGCAGGACGCCATGCGGGGGACGGACCTCGTGCTGGGGAGGAGTGTCGTCGAGAAGCTGCGCTGCGAGCGGCAAGGTACCAGCAGGCACTCCGGCGACACCACTGCCGCAACATCCGCCCCAGAACTCTTGAGGTAGGGGACCTCGTGCTCCGGCGGGTCCTCTCCAGGGAGGGACTACATAAGCTCTCTCCTATGTGGGAGGGCCCGTTCATGGTTGTTCATGTTTCCAGGCTCGGCTGCGTGCACTTGGAGACTCAGGAGGGAGTACCTATACAGAATGCGTGGAATATCCAGCATCTCCGGAGGTTTTACCCCTTAAAAGGCCCAGAGCCTGTGAAGAAGGCAAACGCCTATGAAGCTCATCTTTTTGCAAAAGGCCCAAAGACTGTGCAGAAGGCAAATGCCTGTGAAGCTCATCTTCTTGGAAAAGGCCCAGAGCCCGTGAAGAAGGCGAATGCCTGCGAAGCTCATCTTTTGGGAAAAGGCCCGGAGCCTGTTAAGAAGGCGAATGCCTGTGAAGCTGTCGCGTTTTGGATAGGGCCCGGAGCCTGTGAAGAGGGCCAAGGCCCATGAAGCTTGCTTCCCCGAAGAAAGGCCCGGAGCCTATGAAGAAGGCCAACACCTGTGAAGCTCGCCGCACGTGACACTCTCACGTAATAATGAGTTGGGGCTGTACACGCCCCGGAGTCTCAGGGGTGCCGGCCTCAGGCCCCGGGGCTCCCTCCCACGCCCAGTGGCAGCACTTAGCTCCGCACTGGTGAGAAGACGTCGAAGACTAGACTAGGTGCCGGACGCGGCTTTTTCATTTGCTTTCTGCAGTTGGCTAGTTCATTCTCATTTGGAGTTTTATCGAAACTATCACCGCCTTTTGACCTGTGGTTCTTTGACTTTTTCGCTCTCCTGCCTCGATTTCTCTTGCGTGGTGGCTCGCGAGGCGGAAGCCCCGAGAGCCCTCGCGAGCGTTCCTGCCCCTATCGCTCAAGTTTTCACGACCCGGGTCCACTACCGGAGCGCCCCTCCAGACCATGCCTCACGGGCACCACGACACGAATACAGGGCCTGGGTCGGTCGCCCCCACGGCTGAGGCTAGAGATTACTTGCGAATGGGCATACAACAGAAAGGAACAATACTGGAATAACAAAAATAGTACGATGATTGACGACGTTAACCCAAACGCGACCCCACGGGGCCATACATTGCTGTCTTTTTGCGTAGAAGAAAAGAAAGGATAGAACAAAAGCAGGCGAAGCTCGTCCCGCACCGGCCCTGTTGGAAGACTCGAGCCTCCTTCGGAGCTCAGGCGGACTCCCTCTCGCGCTTCACCGGGGCGCGACGGCGAGCAGACCCGATGCCGCCCTCCAAGCAGGCGCGACGGCGTGGTGGCTGGCCGCGGCCGCTGCTAGAAGGGTCGCTACCCGAAGAAGAGCTGGTGAAGCTTGAGGAGTCACGAGCGTCGCCAACTGCCCGCACGCTTCCCTCTCTGTCCTCGTCGGGTCTGAGTCCCCGGCCGCGATCGTCGTCTTCAGGGCAGCACCCTGCACGGCGACCATCTTCCCCAAACACCCTCACGTAGAGGGTGGCATCGCCGTCGAACTTGAAGTGCAGAGAGCACCGGCGGCGGAGACCACGCGCGCGAGCAAATGTCTGCCAGCCGCGGGTCATGGCCAGGTTCCCTGTAGCGGAGACCTCCAGCGAAGCCCATGAGGCCCGGCTGCAGCAGCCATCTGGCTGGAACCAGAGGCCACCCAAGGCGCCAGCTGGGAGCTCACCTAGGAGGAAGCGAGGGAGCTGAAGCCGGGCATCAGTTGGCTCCACCGCCCACACAATGAACTCCGGCAGCACCTCCGCAGGATGGAGGCGCGGCCTCGGGGGTCGCACGGCCGGAGCACGCCTGCCGACCATGGCCAGCCGCTCATCGCCGCGCAGAGAGCCACCTCCACGACCATGGGGGACCGCCGTGGAGGCCACAGGTTGCTTGCGAGGACGACCTCGACCGCGCTTGGGTGGGGGAGAGGAAGACTCGACCTGGCGGGCCTTTCCTTTCTCTGCGGCCGAAAACTTCCTTGGTGGAGCCATGAAGAAGAAGGAGAAGCAAGAGGGGATAGGCTGGAAGGAAGCATGCCGTTCCATACTTATAGCCGGCGAAGGCCAACCGTCGACCTCCACGATCGCAGGTAATCATGACCCGCTTTGCATGCAGGGACTTGTCCAATCTGTGCGGTTACCAAGGCGTCATGGGGATTGGAGGCGCCCCCGACCAATCGACCGCCATGCGGCGCCCAAGGCCGCATGCTGTTAGGGCCCGCGACGCTTTGCACTTGCCCTTTCACCTCTCTGCTCAGCCAAGTTTGGGCGCGCCATGGGCCCGGGGGCTACTGTAGGCGTTCTGGGATCGGGGGTCCCCAGACTTGCCTGCCTGCGGCCTGCGGCGTGGCTCAAAGGAGGCCCAGCACAGCCCATCTTCATCAACGCAAGCTCCAGACCCTTGCGTGGGGCCGAGCCTCGCGGGGCGGACGACAAGGAGCTTCCTCAGGCACGGCCTCGTCAGGCTGGCTCACGAGAAGGCGGAGAGTTCAAGGCGGGGTACCTCGCGAGGTGCCCATGACGCAAGCCATGACGACCAAGGGCGCCAGTCGGGCGCTAGCCCGCGCAGTGTCCTCCCTTCCTCTTTGGTGCAAAGGGAGCAAGCACAGGCGAGAGCATCAAGCAAATGCATCCATTTCGGTGCAACAAGACCAAGACCAGCCCAACGGCAGGGAAGAAGTCATTGTGGAGCCCAAGCAGGCGTCACCACCAGAGCCTTTGACAGGCGAGGACAAACTTTAGTTAGGATAAGTGTACCCGCTGTTCCCCTTCAAAATGGCCAATTGTTGGTGCCCTTCCCGCTCAATATTTGGGAAGAGGCCCAGGGCCTTTGCCTATAAATTGTACTAGCCACCCCCAGGGTAGAGGCATCGAGCATCTAGCAACGAGAATCCAAGAGCCATAGCCAAGTAGCACCAGCCAAGAACAGACCCTCGCGAGGCTGTTCTTCCTTGTATTGTTCATCATCAGCCCAAGAGGCAATCCACCACACCACACACTGGAGTAGGGTATTACACCACAATGGTGGCCTGAACCAGTATAAATCTTGTGTCCCTTGTGTTTTTCTGTTTGGTAGTTTAGATCCTTGCGATTCGGCGAGGAGCAAGCCGGCAGAGGGTTGAATCTCCGCGCGCACCCCAGTGTTCGAACCTCAAGGGTCTGCCGGAACCCTAAATCCGACAATAGTAGGACATGTTCAACACCATTCCAATTCATCCCCGATGAATCAGACCTGACTCAACTCTAAGCAGTAGCAGGCATGACAACAAGCATAAATGAGTAGGCACAACAGGGCTCAAACAACTCCTACTCATGCTACTGGGTTTCATCTATTTATTGTGGCAATGATAGGTCATGCAGAGGAAAAGGGGTACAACTACCGCAGCAAGTAACACATGAGTTGTTGTTGTCCTAATGCAGTAAAAGAGAGCAGGAGCGAGAGAGTGGGATTGTATCGGAATGAACAAGGGGTTTTTCTTGCCTGGCACTTCTGAAGATAGTATAGTTCTTCATCGGTGTCATCGAACTCATCGTCGGAACCACGTCTATCGAGAGGGGACAAACACCGGCAAACAAGGAAGAACACAATCAATGCAATGCAGAATATGATGCATGCTATGACATAGCAATATGGGTGTGTTTTGGCTAATGCATCCTAAAACAGGTTGGTTTGTGTCCATTTGAATCAAAGATTCAAATGAAAGCCCATGATATGAAGTCATATTAATGCATTAGCTTGTTTCACTTAAAAAGCAAGGTTAAAGTGTTCTGACATGCATGAAACCAATACATATTGATAGATTGGATTTTTCTGATCATTTTTCATCTATAACTTATTTCACTTTGAGTTACGATTGAGTTTATATGAATTTTAGAAGTTTAGGATATTTTCTGGTATTTTCAGATATTTATAAAATAGAAATAATCTAGAAAAGGGGTTTATTGCGTCAGCACTGTGTCATGATGATGTCAGCGGGTCAACTAGGCGGGTCCAGGTCAAACCTGACCAGTGGGTCCCGCGTGTCAGTGACCCAGTTAGTTAACTGGGTTGATTAGTGTTAAACTAATCCTATCTAAAATGTTAGCAGGGCTGAGCCCACTCGTCAGTGGTTCATCTAATTAACTAAGTTAATTAACCCTAACCAAACTAACACTAATTAAGCAGGGGCCTCGGCCCACACGTCAGGGAACTAGGGGAGGTCAAACCCCCTGGTCAGCAGGGTCAAACCCGCTTGTTATTAGCTGTCAGCGAGGTCCGAGATGGCGGCGATGCACGGAATCGCAGCACAGGCCATGGTTCGAGACGCAGATGGCACCGTTGGAACCGTAAGCCTCGTCCGCGTCGGCTGGTGCTAGTGGGGTCGCCGAAGACGTCCTATGTCGACGGCGGTGTCCGCTTCCGCGGCGGCCGGAGTTTGGGTGCAGACCGTGGCGATGCTATGGTGCACTAGAGGAGAAGCCGAAGAGTGCTACATGCTCCTGGGGGTGCGCTGAGCACGCTGACGAGGTCGGACGTGGTGGCAGCAGCTGTGGCCACGGCGGCGCCATGGACGGTGGCAGCTAGCTCTCGGGAGCGGCAGCGCTAGCGCTAGAGGGCGAGTTAGACTGCGGGAAGAGAGGGGAAAGGCGCAGGAGCTCACAAGGGGTCAGGAGAGAAGCTCGGTGGGATTGGGGAAGCTTCTGCGATGGTGAATTGACGGCGGCGATCTCCGGGCACCGGAGATGAACACGACGATGCTCCAGTCGACTGGGGCCTCCTCGGGTCACGTGCGTCAGGTGTGTAGCTCCACGGGGTCGGGGCGGAGCTCAGGGATGCGGAGAGGGAGTGAGGGAGTCCTTGATTGGGGGGGGATCCGGACAGCCGGACTATATACATCATCCGGACTATTAGAGCGTGAAGATACAAGACTCAAGACTTCGTGTCGTGTGCGGATGGGACTATCCTTTGCGTGGAAGGCAATCTTGGCGATCCGGATATTGTATTTCCTTCCTTGTAACTGACTCCGTGTAAACCCTAGCCCTCTCCAATGTCTATATAAACCGGAGAGGTTGGTCCTTAGAAGGCCGATCACAATTACAATCATAATCATCATAGGCTAGCTTCTAGGGTTTAGCCTCTACGATCTCGTGGTAGATCTACTCTTGTACTACTCATATCGTCAATATTAATCAAGAAGGAAGTAGTGTTTTACCTCCATCGAGAGGGCCCGAACCTGGGTAAACATTGTGTCCCTTGCTTCCTGTTACCATCATCTTGAGACACACAGATCGGGACCCCCTACCCGAGATCCGCCGGTTTTGACACCGACATTGGTGCTTTCATTGAGAGTTCCTCTGTGTCGTTGCTGCAAGGCTCGATGGCTCCTTCAATCATCATCAACAACACGGTCCAGGGTGAAACTTTTCTCCCCGAACAGATCTTTGTGTTCGGCGGCTTCGCACTGTGGAATAATTCGCTTGGCCATCTGGAGCAGATCGACAGCTACACCCCTAGCCACCAGATCAGGTTCGGAAACCTGAACTACACGGCAGACATTTGCGGAGACTTGATCTTCAACGGATTCGGGCCTGTGCCAGGAGTACCGGATAGTCATGATGAGTACGGCTTAGACCTGTTGTTGGACAATGCTCAGGATATCACCCGTGCAGTAGCCCCGGACCTAAATCCGGAGCAGGCCGCGTTGCCTAAGGACGGAGGGATGGACCCCACCCCGCAGGCCGCTCACTCATCGGCGGTGGAACCAAACACAGGTCTCACCTCTATGGAAGCCTGTGACTCCAGACCCCCGGACTCGTATCCGGTTGTTGGTTCCATTCCGCGCGCTCCCGAGCCAGCCGAGCCAGGTTGGGCCCCGGTAATGGAGCTTACTGCTGTGGATATCTTCCAGCACTCCCCCTTTGGCGACATGCTGAACTCGTTAAAATCTCTCTCTTTGACAGGAGACTCTTGGCCGAACTATATCTGGCTTGAGTGGGACGCAGGCGACGAAGGAATTTGTTGCCCACCCACCACCCACTTCATTGCCACAGTTGATGATTTAACCGACGTGCTTGACTTCGACTCTGAAGGCATCGACGGTATGGACGACGATGCATGAGAAGATTCAGAATCTCTGGGGCGCTGGACTACGCCCAAGGAGGACGACGGCGACAATCCGGAAGATAAAAACCCTGGGCAAAAGCCAAAACGACGGCGCAGACGCCGCTCAAAATCCAGCAACAGTAAAAATAGCGACAAGAGCGCCAAAAAGATCGACACACCAGTCAACTTCGGAGGCAAGAACGACCACATGGACCCAGCGATGGAGCAGGACGAGCCAGGTCACGCCGAACCCAGTTCGGAGCAGACGCCCGATCACAATGATCCTGAGGGACGAGTTCATCAAACCGCCCCAGGACAAGAACATAGTCCGGACAATGATGCGTTCATCATCCTGGAAAAACACATGGAACAAGATAACATCCACAGAAGGCTTATCACCACAGCGAGAAGTCTAAAGAAGCAGAAGCAACCGCTAAAAGCCGCACAGGAAACACTCAATCGCAGATGGAATAAAGTCCTAGACATTGAAGAAAGATACGACGATGATCGCCATAGAAAGAGCTATCCAAAACGCAAGATACTGCTAGAATTCGACGACGAGGCCACTCCACCAAAGAATAACATGACCATGAGGCCAGACGTACCGCTTCATAACCGCAATAGAGCGGCTACCGACGCCACGCACGATTTACATGAGCACCTGGATAAGAAAGCTGATGCGGCCAGGTCCATCTATGGATCTAAAGGACACACCCCGGCGAGGGACTATGGTTACCAAAATGATCATACCAACCAAATACCAGTTCGGAATAAACACCGGACACAACAATAGCCGACGGCATGCCGCAGCACGTCCAGATACAGAGGGGCTGCTCACCCCCTGTGCTTCATCGAAGAAGTACTAGACCATGAATTCCCACAAGGTTTTAAACCTGTGAACGTAGAGGCATACGACGGAACGACAGACCCAGGGGTCTGGATCGAGGATTTTATCCTGCATATTCACATGGCTCGTGGGGATGACCTCCACGCCATCAAATACCTTCCCCTCATGTTGAAGGGACCAGCTCGACACTGGATGAAGAGCCTCCCCGAAAATTCAATTGGGAGTTGGGAGGAACTCGAGGATGCTTCCAGGGCCAATTTTTAAGGGACTTATGTCCGGCCTCCGGATGCGGACGATTTAAGTCACATAATCCAACAGCCCGGAGAGTCCGCCGACAAGCTTTGGAACAGATTCCTCACTAAGAAGAATCAAATTGTCGATAGTCCATACGCTGAAGCGTTAGCGGCATTCAAACATAGCATCCGCGACGAGTGGCTCGCCAGACACCTCGGCCAAGAAAATCCAAGGACAATGGCAGCCTTAACAAGCCTTATGACCCGCTTTTGCGTGGGTGAAGATAGCTAGTTGGCCCGTAAAGGCACCAGCGACCCAAGCGCATCCGAAATAAGGGACGGCAACGGGAAGCCAAAGCGTAATAAAAACAAACACCAAAACAAGGAAGAGAGCCCAGACAACACAACGGTCAACACCGGATTCAGGGGCTCTCGACCCGATCAGCAAAAGAAGCCATTTAAAGGCAGTAAAGAGGTACCGACCGGTCTGAATAGAGTCCTGGACAGACTGTGCCAAATTCATGGCACCCCCGACAAACCTGCGAACCACACACACAGAGATTGCTGGGTCTTCAAGCAGGCCGGCAAATTAAATGCCGAACACAAGGGAAGGGAAACACCAAGTGAAGACGAGGATGAACCTCGCCAGCCAAACACTGGGGGACAGAAAAAATTTCCACCAGAGGTTATTACAGTAAACATGATCCACGTGACTCACACATCCACGATAAGGCATGAACGCGCGCTCAGAGATGCGTACGATATAGAGCCCATCGTACCCACACCTAACTACTGGATGGCTTGTCCGATCACCTTCGATCACACAGACTGCCTAACTAGTATTCGGCGCGGAGGATCAGAGGCCTTGGTGCTTGACCCAATAATTGATGGATACCATCTCACCCACGTCCTCACGGATGGCGGCAGCAGTCTCAATTTAATATACGAGGACATTGTCCGCAGGATGGGGATAGACCCATCCAGAATTAGCCAAAGCAACACCACCTTTGAAGGGGTGATACCAGGCATTGAAGCCTACGACAGGGGCTCCGTCGTACTGGAGGTAACATTCGGCTCCCCAGGCAACTCCAGAAGCGAAGAACTACTCTTCCCATCGCACCCTTCCAAAGCGGCTATCATGCATTGCTTGGAAGAACGGCCTTCGCCCGCTTCAATGCATTACCGCACTATGCCTACCTTACACTCAAGATGCCCAGTCCATGTGGCGTCATCACCGTTAACGGAAACACTGAGTGCTCTTCACGCGTAGAGGAACATGCGACGGCCCTAGCAGCCGGACTATAAGTGGCCTCCAATATCAGAAAGCATGACTGGTCATTAAAACCACAGACAGGGTTAGACGAGTCCGGCAGCCCAGATAAAACTGAACTAGGGCACCGTATATGTAATCCCATAGAGGACACCAGGGGCTATAAATATTTAATATAGCCCCACGCTTGGCTCAACCTTATTGGCAGGCCAACGTCTTACACTTTTACTATCCATCGCATACTTACGTTGTACTCTCCTACACGAGTTTTTTTACAGATAACATTCGCGCGATACCATTCCAGGATACAGCACAACGGAGACAAAGGCGCAGACGTGCAGCAGGGCCCCGCTCAAAAGTTTTCTCTTTAGATTAAGCCCCTGTGTAAACCTTTTCTATTTCCTCTTGTTGTTTAAACATCCCATGGGTTCCATACCGACAGAGGTTACTGCCGTTATTGGCATTTCACCATGACAGACTAATGCAAGTACCTGGAAATACAGGGTTTATAATGAATGGGCATTCTTCATCCCATTTTCTATTATAAAGTCTGAATACATTCGGGAGTGTTCGGCGTCACGAGTTTGGCCTTATATGCATCAGCTCGGAATCATGTCTTTGGTCAAATGTTGGGTTTGCCTGACTCCTGGGTTTGCCGCCTTACGTTCCGTTCTTATCGGCTAAGGCGGCCAAAGGAGAACTACTGCGATTGTGCCCCGATTATTCCGGATGAGCACCTCAGTAGAGAAATCCAAAAACTGACTGTCATGATACAACACGAGACTGTTCAACCACTCGAAGACTTACCGGAATCTTTAGGATTCCTCCGCATTAACGAAGGGCCGTTTCCCAGCCATGTACATATGCGCCCGTATTCGGATGCACGCAAAAGTACTAGGGGCTACATAGTAGCCCCACTGTCAAACTCCTATGGCTAAGTGAAAGTGTTACAGCTATATAGTCCGGTTGGCTAGTTCGACGTGTGATCACCTCCTTAATGGACCAAGATGTTGGAACAAGTGTGATTATGCATATTTTTCAGGAACACCTCCGCATTGTATGCGTGGGGGCTGAAGCCAATGACTGCTAACTTTCAGAATTACACATAGACATAAAAACAGCCGCACAGGAGGCACAAATAATACTTTCTGGCACAAAGTATAAATATAGCTTCATAATCACAATAAACATTGTATTTACAATGATTCGATTCGTCACTCGAACAATACATTCTTCGAACACTACGCCCCTATTAAGCGGGCACCTTCTGTTACCTGCTCCAAGTAGTGCTCGGCCGGATACTGGCCTCCCGCTGGATTCTGGGTCGCTACAATGGTGGCCTCCATATCTGTCCAATAGGCTTTAACGCGGGCAAGAGCCATTCATGCACCCTCTATGCACGCCGACCTTCTCATGGCGTCGATCTGAGGCACGGCCCCAAGGAATTGTTGCACTAAACCAAAGTAACTGTCCGACTTAGGCCCCTTCGGGAAAAGATGGTCTATTACAGACCGCATCGAAAGCCCGGACAGCCTATGAAGCTCCGCTACAGCAGCCATCTTCTCACTTAACGGCAGCGGGCGCGCGGGAGCAGTGAATTGTGACCAGAAAAGCTTCTCCACTTCTTTATCACCTTGATCCTCGAAAAACTTGGCTGCATCAGTTGTACTCTATGCCAAGTCCGTATACGCGTCTGCAGGACTCCAGCATCCATCCAGGGGAGCATACTTCGGATCCAAAAACTTCGTCCGCAGTAAGTAGGAGCCCCCAGCCGCGATTTTACCGGCCTGTTGAAGCTCCTCCCGCAAAACCCAGACCTCGGTCCGCATCTCCTTGGTGGCATTAAGTGCCTTGTTCTGGTCGGCTGAACTAGCCTTATTCTCCTTTTCAAGGAGTTCATACCGATCAGCGACATTTTTCAACTCCACAGCCATTTCGGCAATCTTTTCCTCGCTTCGGCGATGAGCAGCCTGTTCGGCTCTCAATTCTTCGGTCGCCTTTAGGGCATCCGCATTGCTAACCCGAGCTTGTTCCTTGGCCTGGGCAAGTTCCGCCCTCAGAGCTTCCACGGCAGCAACACCATCTGCAGTCCAAGCATATTGCATTAATATTATGCCCCTCTAATATTTTCCTATACAACATAATAAGGAAAGAAGAGCACATACCTTGTGACTCATTCAGCCACTCGTTCACCAGCGTGATATCGGCATCAATAGATCCGATCTGCCTCCTTAGCTCGGCAACTTGAACGGACTATTCGGCTGCTGGACCCTTAGATACCTGCGCATATGTACAGTGCAATCATTACTATATGATCCCCCGTTTGCTGCCTAGGGCGGGCAACCAGTGTCTCAGGGGCTACTATCCATATGGAGCACACCTAGCGCGTGCCTCACAGCCAAAAAATAGTGTATTTTTCACTACATACCTCAAAGCCTCTGAGCAGGCTCGTAAATGCTTCATTCAAACCGCTTGTGGCGGATGATATCTTCTTGAGCACCGTGCTCTATAATGAGCGGTGCTCCTCCAAGAGCACAACTCGCTCCATAAGGCCTGTCAGTATGTCTGGCCGGACATCGAACTATGCCGGACCCTTCTCATCGCCCCCCATGGGAGCCAAACGCTCCGGGCTCAGGCGGCTGACGTATTAGCTTCCGTCTTTGGCAGATCCGGATTCCTCCATGAAGACACTTCGGTGTCGCCCGCTTCATGAGGCAGAAAGGTGGGTGGAGTCTCGCTCTCCATCATCTCCGGAGGAAGATCCCCGGAAGACGAGCTCTGTTGAGAAGAGCTGCTAGCCGGACAGCAAAAGGCGAATCCTGGTTATTGATCTCGGAGAAACGCAGTACCTTAGAATTAACGATTAACTCATAGGTTGGTGGAGGGCTGGCCCGTTGGCGGGCATGACATGGTGAGGACGCCTGTCGGGGCAGAGCCCCCCGGCGACATTTTCTTCCCCTGTTTGGGCATCTCCGTCTCTAAGTCTTTGGAGGCGGCCCTTTTCCTCCCGCGCGGGAGGTGGCCTCGGATTCCCCTCCCCGACTATCCTCCCTTGTGGAGGAAGCAATTCCCCCGGTCCGGATGCGTAGGGTGTGAAGTTCGGCTTCACTATCCTTTCCTTCGTCATTCCCTGAGGGCATTTTTCTGAGCACCCAGCCAAGCATCTTGGCAACGGTTGGACCAGGCGAGCCTTCGGGAAGTGGCGCCGGACACCTGATTCTCTCCGCCTTGCTGAGCCATTCCTGGCCACGGAGGGTTTTCAGAATAATGACTATGTCAAATAAAAATAAAGTGTCCGGTTTTAAAGTTACTTACTTGGGCATCTAGGCAATTGCAGCTTAGGCCCGCATCCTCGGTGGTGTCCGGACACTTTACCTGTGGTCTGAAGAATAATTTACACGTCCCTTCGAGCTTCAGGCTGAAGAAGTGCTTAATAGTCCGCGGACCCTCTGGATTGAACTCCCACATCAGGAGAGGCCGGCGTTTGCACGGCAACATCCGTCGGATTAGCATTACTTGAATTATGCTGACAAGGTTAATGTCCCTCTCAAGAAGCTCCCGGATACGGCTCTGCAGTATTGGAACATCACTGATGGGCCCCCAATTCCATCCTACGTCGGTCCATGACACCAATTGTGATGGAGGGCCCGAGCGGAACTCGGGGGCGGCCACCCACTTTGTGCCTCTGGGAGCCGTGACATAAAACCACCTCCGTTGCCATACATCGGATACATCTGGGAAAGAACCCTCTGGCCATGGGGCATCAGCGTTCCTGCTTATTATGGCACCTGCGCACTCTGCATGTCGCCCCTCGATCATCTTCGGCTTCACATTGAAGGTCTTGAGACATAAGACGAAATGTGGAGTGATGTGGAGAAAAGCCTCGCACACAATGATGAACGACGAGATATGGAGGATAGCGTCCGGAGCTAGATTATGAAAATCCAACCCGTAATAGAACATGAGCCCACTCACAAAGGGATCAAGGGTGAGGCCCAATCCGCAGAGGAAGTGAGGAACAAACACGACACTCTCATTGGTCTCCGGTGTAGGGATGACCTGCCCTGGAGCAGGAAGCCTGTGCTGGATGTCGGCGGTCAGATATCCGACCTCCCTAAGCCTCGCAATGTCCTCCTCTTGGATCGAGGAGGCCACCCACCGGCCTTGAGGGTTGGATCCGGACATATTGGAGGATCTAGGGTGTTTGAGCTTAGGTCTCGGATGTTAGAACTCGAGGTGCGAAAAGGCGCAAGGGAGGTGGAAAAGAGGCATAGGCCTCGACCCCTTTATAAAGGGGGTGACTATCAAGAGTCCTCAGCATGACTGCTTGAGGCTTATCTGAAAACACACGGAGTCATACCAACGGTCTTCGTGGGGTTACGCACTCCCATATTGATGGAAGATCCCGTAATAAGAGGAACAAGATCTCTGCTTTGGTGGGGCGTGCTAACAAAACTGCCTCACAACGCGAGTCGAGGTGGGGCGAGAAACGCCGTTTCATGTTGGACCGGGCCATGATGCAAGGGCATGATGTATGAAGACTGCCAGCAGATCAGATTTATGCTATGTTCCCTGCAGAGTATGTGAGGATCATCTCGCAGATCTGGACACGGTCTAAGTGTTCGATAATTACTTTGGAGTATTCGGATATGGAACCCGCCTTGCAATGCCGAAGACAAGACTACGCGCCGGACTCATCGTCATTGAAGCTTGGTTTAGGGGCTACTGAGGGAGTCCTGGATTGGGGGGGGGGGTATCCGGACAGCCGGACTATATACATCGTCCGGACTATTGGAGCGTGAAGATACAAGACTCAAGACTCCGTCCCGTGTCCGGATGGGACTCTCCTTTGCGTGGAAGGCAAGCTTGGCGATCCGGATATTGTATTTCCTTCCTTGTAACCGACTCCGTGTAAACCCTAGCCCTCTCCGGTGTCTATATAAACCGGAGAGGTTGTTCCTTAGAAGGCCGATCACAATTACAATCATAATCATCATAGGCTAGCTTCTGGGGTTAAGCCTCTACGATCTCACGGTAGATCTACTCTTGTACTACTCATATCGTCAATATTAATCAAGCAGGAAGTAGGGTTTTGCCTCCATCGAGAGGGCCCGAACCTGGGTAAACATTGTGTCCCTTCCTTCCTGTTACCATCAGCCTAAGACGCACAGATCGGGACCCCCTACCCGAGATCCGCCAGTTTTGACACCGACAGGGAGCGAGGGGGTAGCTGTGGCCGTGGTGGAGCTCGTCGGCGATGTCGAGCTCCGCTCGGTGGGGAAGAGAGAGGGATCCAGGGGAGGAGTGAGGGTGAGGGAGAGAGCGAGGGGGGTCCAGGACGTGTCGTCGCGTCCGCAGCGGCATCGCGGAAGGGGGCAGGCAGGCAGGGAGGGAGGAGGTGGCGCTGCGCGTGGATGCACGCCGCGGGCACACGCCCCTGTCCTACTGTCCCGAGGAGGAAGGCGATAGGGAGGCGCTGGTGGGATGGGCCGGCCGACTACAGTACCGGGCCGAGGTAAGTGGGCTGCATGTAGGCGACAAGTGAGTTTCTGTTCCCTTTATTGTTTTCTATTTTCTATTTTTATTTAATCTTTTGCCACTGTTTTGAATTCAAACAAATTCAAACAATGCCAAAAACTTCTCTGAATATTTTTATTTTGCTAGATGGACTTTTCCAAAAGATCACAAAATATTTCAGGGGTATTTGAAATTATATTCTAATTATATGAATATAATTCAAATTCAAATAACTAATGATTTAAATTCCGAGTCCTAAAATTAAGTCCTTAAAAATGTTCAATATTTTTGGTTGGGATCAGAACCCTTGCCAAAAATATCAAACATTTAATAAGAGCATTTTGGAAACAATGAATGAGATTTTAGGGGTTTTGCCCTTCTTTTATTTAAGTTTTGAGGCTTCCAAAGTTCCTCAGTTCAACTTTCAGAAATTTAACATGATGCATGAATGCTTTAAAGCAACTAGTTACAAGCAATGCTAGGGCTGTGACAACTCACCCCCACTAAACAAGAATCTCGTCCCGAGATTCAAGACGTGAGGTAAGAAGACAGAGGGGACACAAAACTAACACGATCTTCATGATCCAACTTGCACTTCATAGGAACGTCGATTTGATAACCATCTTTGTCTCAACCTCTTGCTCTGAGAAGTCCATCCAACATGACAATGAGAGGAAAAGGAAACTCTAGAAGGATCGATCTTATCAAAGATCAAGCAACTCTGGAGCTGAGACACGAAGCACACATATAGAGGAATGGAGTGGAACTGATGACGGAGGTTCACCAGGTAGACAACAATTTCACACTTAGGAAGGTGATGATCAGTTGTCAATGTAGTGAGGAATTGAATTGCCATGATACCATCCCTTAAGTGGCAAAAAGAATTACCTTTGATTCAAAGATCATTGAAGCTCTTTATACCAGCTAAAGGCAAATCATAATCGATCAGTTGAAGGAGTCCGGATGAGTTACATACCCGGACTAGTATGGATGATGTGGATTACCTTGTTGAAGAAAACACAATTGATGATTTTGCTTATCATTGGAAATGGATGGGACCCATGGTAGGACCACTTGGAAATGATCCTGATCAGTAATTACTGAGAAGGGTAATCGAGAGTAGGGTGGCATGAGGGCGGTGCAAGCTGGGAACAAAATGCAAATGATGGGAATGATTCTAGTAACTGGGGAAAGACTCAACAAACTGGAGTGAATCCACTATTTGAAAGGGTTATAGCATAACCGAGGAAACTGAGAGCACTATGCAATTAATGCCGCCGATAAAACCTAGCACTTGCGCGTGCTCTCAAGAACTAGAGCATTTCCATATTCATCAAGGTTTTACCAATATCCGTGTCAAGGATCCTGGCAACACAACATACAACCATGATGAATGGTGATGGACGACGCAGATGCAAATGAGGATAACACTTTCTCAGATTTCACCTTAGCGAGGCCAAGGGGACAAAATCTGGATGATCGACCGAGAGACATTTAGCACTCCGCTTCTAATGTTCTCCTTGATGTGCTAGTGTAACTTTGATATCTAGAACATCAAGTAAAAGGTTGGACTTCGAGAGCTCAAGAATCCATAAGGAACAATTGTTGGAGTAAATCCTACGAAATCCTTATGGGGGGGGTGGCCAACTTTCTCAATCAAGATACTACAATAGTAGGTCTACCGGTTAGGTGTGTTGGCCACGACATCCAATTTACCGGGTTACAGAGAGACCACTATTATAGTTCTTGGGAAACATTCAACCATGATATTTGCCTGAGATTCAGATCTGGTTGGTGTCAGAATAATCCAGACTCATCGAGTCTGGAAAGAAAAATGAAAGTTTGCAACACAAATCGATGAGATGACGTTGCAAGATTCCCGAGGATTGGACTATGGTAGTAAGCTCCAAAATATGAGTTGGTTCTGCTACACACATGTGAACATGATGTCCCAGACAAGCGTGACCACATAGTAGTCTTATAATAAAACACTACCGAGTTCGGGTGGGGGAACCCTCATCGAGGATATCGAAGTCTTTACGCAAGTCCATGGATTAGATCCCGAGCATAGACTTCTCTTCCTTGAACAAGTCAATCAGTGGCTTGGTGTGCTAGGAACACATATAGAATGGAGGCAGCCAACCTACCAAACCATACAGTACTTCGCACATGTGCATGACCAACTTGGGACGATTCCAGAGGAAGAAAAACAATCCTTCTCGGATCCACGACGGCAACTTACATCAAGTGCACGTGAATTAGAGAAAGTCGCTCCTTTCATCCAAGCATATGCTTCATGAACGGTACATGAAGATAATGCTTATACAAGTTTCCAACACTAGCCTGATGTTCATCAAGAATAATGGAGGAGATAAAATGTTGCTGATGGACTCAACAACAACTCATGAGAATTTCCATATCATTAGAATTCCGCCATTATGTGAACAAGGTGATAGTATTGGTCAGACCAAAAGATGTAATGGTGTATGCTCGAGGGATCAACCACAAGTAAGACAACATTATGAACATTGTTGGTGCTGATTTTGATTTGATGATAGCCTACACTCAAATCAAAGTTTTGATAAGATAATAGGTCCGACAAGTGATACAGGGACCAATCGATGAAGATATCATCTTTCTTCAACATACATACAAGATATCCCTTAACATTAACTAAGTCGGACAAGCTTTTATCTTCCAGCTCTCCAAGTTGATGTATAGCTTAACCAACTAGCTCAGGGGTATCCAACACGGATTCTTGGAGAAAGGGTGGTTTACAGGAATAAACCAACTTGATTGCGAACTCTACATAGCAGTCAGGATTCGACCTGGTGATACTTCCAAGTTGATGTTACTAAGCTCGGGAGCAATCTTGCTTTTTATGGCAAGATGATATGATCAAAAGAGTGAGGGATTGGCACAACCTTAACGCATTGATCGAAGAGTGCACCAGATATATGGACTAGGTGGCACGATCAATCTTAGAATGGTGATTCGACCAACACACTAAGAATGAAATTATTGTCCTTTAACTACCAAGCAACAAAGTTGCTAGGGGTATAGATTTCACACATCATGCTTCACTTGTCGGCATTCCGGTTGCGACAACACAGAACCGAGGAATGAATAATGATGGCAAGAAGTATCACTACGTCAAGAATTCATAAGAGAGGGTGCAGTTCTGATGACATTCATGACATAAAGTGGGTAATACTTCAGGGTAGAATAGAGCAGAAGCTGGATTAGCAATTTGATCTGCGGGGTACGACTGCTTTGACCCAATCCTGGAGTTGGACAAGGTACTGGAGTTTGTTTCTCCTAGCCATTCCGGAATAGAGTGGGTTGGGGGACCACACGAAAAATAGGCATCGATGAACTCGAGTGCATGACTACTCCTGACTATCATTAGATAGACGAGGGTCAGAAGACAACTAAAGAGGAACAACTCAAGGAACATATAACTTTCTGAGTTGTGGATGCATAGATTAGTATGTCGAACCAAGTTCCACATTTCTTCCAGATAACCCATGCAGAAAGGTTGAGCTGGCAGAGTCAGAATATAAAATGGAGAACTCATCGAGAGCACTCCTGTTGTGATCTTTTGATCCAACAAACTTCTGCCATAAGTGGTTCATAGTATTTGGAAGAAGGAAATACCACGGACCTCGAGGACTATCGCAAAGGTTACAAATAACCTATAGGAACTAGCAAACACTAACAACATGAAGTAGGTAGAGTGAATCCCGGGTTCATAACCCAGGAGTGGAATACCTACTAACTAAATGGCATCACGGGATGCTTTCGAGAATGATGGCCATAATCATCACACTAAAACACAAAACATGGCTCGATTACTAGGTGATACTCTAGACATCTAGGGTCCTATTAATAGCTCCAACATATACGTCGAGGCAATAGAGTACCTCAACTCACTGTTTAGTGTGGTTAACCTGGCAAGAAAGGACATCGAAACGGAAGGAAGGGATTTTGCAAATGCTTCAGACTATTTAGAAACCTGGGATGACTCAGACAGCATAACAGCTGTAATATGCTCAAGAAGATTTGAAACATCCCGCAAAATGGTGGCATAACCACTCGATCATCATAATATCAAAGTTCTGAGATCAACTATGAGCACACGGAGATAGTAGAAACTGAACTGAGGCTTAAATCCAACAATCTTATAAGTCTACGGATTAGTAACACGTGATCCTAATAGAAAGAAGAGAAAGCCTAGTCCTTAACCCCGTAGGAAAGATAAGATGACCCAGATCAGAAGGGCATAAAGTATAAGGAGTAAAAAGAGCCTTACGTTCCATCCCACAATCAATTCCCTTATATAACTAAAGAATTCCTAGACTCAACTTCGACCAGTTTGGCTTGGTAATCCTAAAGGCAGTCAGGCTCTGATACCAAAGCTGTCAGGACCCCGACTCAATGCCACACCGATCTAGCATGTAACACCTCATATCACTTTGCGGCCTCACGCACGGTATTCCCACGGGTGTCGCCTTACAAGGCCCAGGACCATTTGCGCCTTTTGGCACATGTATATGATAGTGTCGCTAGCATCCATATGACAAGGAGCCCGGGCTGACATTGCTAGTCGTGAACCCAAATTGGCACTAACTTACAGGGACAGACATACATGACCTAGCAACGAACGTGTCAGTCATCAGCGAGTGAATCCGGGCTGTAGCAACTAGGCTAGCAGGACTCTGGTAAACCGGGCTGTAGCAGGCTAACTGGACTCCGGTAGACACCGCGTGACATTTCCCCGAAGGGACAGACATAGGAACTAAGAAGGACACATGCCGGCTAGCCTAAGTGTTCCGGAGCAGTAGCAAGCTACCAAGGCTCAGTGGAAGCACTAGGAGACATTTCCTGGTAAGAGAGGCTACTAAGGATAAACAACTAGATAGTCAGATCCCACACATACCAAGAATTTCAATAACATACACACAATATGCTTGATATGTGCAAATACAAAATGGCATCACAACATGACTCTACAACTCAAGTATTTTATTCAGTAGGCTCCGAGGAGCGAGATATTACAACATGGGTCTCTCGACCCAGCATTCAGAGCATACAAGTCAAAGCACATGCGGAAGCTTAACATGTCTGAGTACAGACATCTATAAATGAAAAAGGCTGAGAAGCCTGACTATCTACCAGATCCTGCCGAGGGCAGAAGATCGTAGCTGAGGTAAAAAGCTAACGTCGAAGTCCACGCAGAACTACTAGTGAGACTAAAGTCTCTCTGCAAACATAAAATAGGCAAACGTGAGTACAAATGTACCCAGCAAGACTTACATCAGAACAAACTACATATGCATCAGTATCGACAAAGGGGATGGTGGGGTTTAACTGCAGCAAACCAGCTTTTACTCGGTGGCTATCCTGAACTACGACTGCAAGTAACTCTTTGAGGTGGCGCACACGAGTCCACATACTCACCATATCAGTACACTACTATGTATCCGCTCCCGTCTCCCTACGAGAAAGCCATCCGTAGCACTGACGCTTATCTTGTGCATTTTAGAGTATCCACTTTCACTTGTCTATGAACTTTATAGGCAACCCAGAGGTCCTTTACCGGGGACGCAGCTATTCTAATAGATGATGTTAACCCTGCAGGGGTGTACTTCTTCACATACGCTCTCACCACTTACCGCCGTTTACACGACGTGTACTCGGCAACCTTCAAGTGGAAGCCTAGCGAGGGTGTCGGCCACGGCCTACCTAAGCACTCAAGTCTCTAGTCTAGGTTTATCACCTATTCAGGTTCCATCCGCAGGGAGTCCGGCCGAGGTTTCCACATATGTCCCCGAATGATGTGTACAGGGTTCCGCAACATCAAACAGGTGCCTGACATACCCGGCCACGTGCCTACCGCATCACAGCCCACCCCTCGGGTCAGCGCTGCCCACGACCTCCAGCATACTACAAACACCAGAAACTACTTGCAACTCCTGGACAGAGGACAAGGGTGGCTAAGAAGTCGAGAGGGTCAATTAAGGATCCCAATGAGTGGTAGTAACTGTTCATGGATCACAAACACAGAACTCAGTTCCTGAGGACGGCTTCAATGAGACAACCCACCATGTACTCCTACATGGCCTCTCACCGCTACCTTTACCAAATCGTGTTCACACAAAGTAGGACATGTTCAACACCATTCCAATTCATCCCCGATGAATCAGACCTGACTAACTCTAAGCAGTAGTAGGCATGACAACAAGCATGAATGAGTAGGCACAACATGGCTCAAAGAACTCCTACTCATGCTAGTGGGTTTCATCTATTTACTGTGGCAATGACAGGTCATGCAGAGGAAAAGGGGTTCAACTACCGCAGCAAGTAACACATGAGTCATTGTTGTCCTAATGTAGTAAAAGAGAGCAGGAGCGAGAGAGTGGGATTGTATCGGAATGAACAAGGGGTTTTTGCTTGCATGGCACTTCTGAAGATAGTATAGTTCTTCATTGGTGTCATCGAACTCAACATTGGAATCACGTCTATCGAGAGGGGACAAACACCGGCAAACAAGGAAGGCCACAATCAGTGCAATGCACAATATGATGCAAGCTATGCCATAGCAATATGGGTGTGTTTTGGCTAATGCATCCTAAAACAGGTTGGTTTGAGTCCATTTGAATCAAAGATTCAAAAGAAAGCGCATGATATGAAGTCATACTAATGCATTAGCTTGTTTCACTTAAACAGCAAGGTTAAAGTGTTCTGACATGCATGAAACCAATACAGATTGCTAGATTGGATTTTTGTGATCATTTTTCATATATAACTTATTTCATTCTGAGTTATAGTTGAATTTATATGAATTTTACAAGTTTAGGATATTTTCTGAAATTTTCAGATATTTCTAAAATAGAAATAATCCAGAAAAGGGGTTTATTGCGACAGCACTTCGTCATGATGATGTTAGCAGGTCAACTAGGCAGGTCCAGGTCAAACCTGACCAGTGGGTCCCGCGTGTCAATGACCCAGTTAGTTAACTGAGTTGATTATTGTTAAACTAATCCTATCTAAAATGTTAGCAGGGATGGGCCCACTCGTGAGTGGTTCATCTAATTAACTAAGTTAATTAACCCTAAACAAACTAAGACTAATTAAGCAGGGGCCTGGGCCCACATGTCAGGGAACTAGGGGTGGTCAAACCCCCTGGTCAGCGGGGTCAAACCCGCCGGCGATTAGCCGTCGGCGAGGTCCGAGATGGCGGCGATGCGCGGAATCGCAGCACAGGCCACGGTTCGAGGTGCGGATGGCACTGTTGGAACCCTGAGCCTCGTCCGTGTCGGCTGGTGCTAGTGGGGTCGTCGGAGACGACCTATATAGACGGTGGTGTCCGCTTCCGCGGCGGCCGGAGTTCGGGTGCAGATGGTGGCGATGCTACGGTGCACTAGAGGAGAAGCGGAAGAGTGCTACGTGCTCCTGGGGGTGCGCTGAGCACGCTGACGAGCTCGGACGCGGTGGCGTCTGTTGTGGCCGCGGCATCGCCATGGACGGCGGCAACAAGCTCTCGGGTGCGGCAGCGCTGGCGCTAGAGGGCGAGTTAGACTGCGGGGAGAGAGGGGAAAGGCGCAGGAGCTCACAAGGGGTCAGGAGAGAAGCTCGGCGGGCTCGGGGAAGCTTCTGCGACAGTGAATTGACGGCAGCGATCTCCGGGCACCGGAGATGAACACGACGATGCTCCGGTCGACTGGGGCCTCCTCTGGTCACGTGCATCGGGTGTGTAGCTCCACGGGGTCGGGGCGGAGCTCGGGGATGCGGAGAGGGAGCGAGGGGGTGGTTGTGGCCGTGGTGGAGCTCGTCGGCGATGTCGAGCTCCGCTTGGTGGGGAAGAGAGAGGGATCCAGGGGAGGAGTGAGGGTGAGGGAAAGAGCGAGGGGGGTCCAGGAGGTGTCGTGGCGTCCGCAGCGGCGTCGTGGAAGGGGGCAGGCAGGTAGGGAGGGAGGAGGTGGCGCTGCGCGTGCGTCCGCGCCGCGGACACACGCCCCTGTCCTACTGTCCCGAGGAGGAAGGCGACAGGGAGGCGCTGGTGTGCTGGGTCGGCCGACTACAATACCGGGCGACAGGTGAGTTTCTGTTCTCTTTATTGTTTTCTGTTTTCTGTTTTTATTTAATCTTTTGCCACTGTTTTGAATTCATACAAATTCAAACAATGCCAAAAACTCCTCTGAATTTTTTTTATTTTGCTAGATGGACTTTTCCAAAAGCTCATAAAATATATCAGGGGTATTTGAAATTATATTCTAATTATATGAATATAATTCAAATTCAAATAACTAATGATTTAAATTCAGAGTCCCAAAATTAAGTCCTTAAAATGTTCAATATTTTTTGTTGGGATCAGAACCCTTGCCAAAAATATCAAACATTTAATAAGAGCATTTTGGAAACAATGAATGAGATTTTAGGGTTTTTGCCCTTCTTTTATTTAAGTTTTGAGGCTTCCAAAGTTCCTCAGTTCAACTTTCAGAAATTTAACATGATGCATGAATGCTTTAAAGCAACTAGTTACAACCAATGCTAGGGCTGTGACATCTAGGCATATCTCAGTTCTAGATACATCCTTTTTTATCCATTTCGGCAACATGTAAGAGCTAGGGATACGACAGGACAACACAGCAAAAAAAACACTAGTTGAATATAAAATTGTATGCTAGCGGAATACATACAGAAATAACTGAGGTAACATACACGTGTATGATTGGGAAACTAAGATGGCATTGCAACAGAGCACTAGAACAACACTTCAATGTAAAAATACATGGTATGGTAGACAGATGAAGTACATACCGATGAATAACAATGCATAAGATATTCAGAAGCATGATGTCCAAATTAAGCAGATGGCATTGCGATAGAGTAGAATAACAGTACTTTAATTTGAAAACATGTTATCATGAATGGAATAGGTACTGAAAAACAGGAAGGCATGACATATTTACATGCATGATCAGCATGCTAAGCACATGGCACTACCATAGAGTAGATACACTCAAGGACATTATATGCATGTTGTACCCATATCACAGGCCAAGTTAGATCAAGGACCTTGTGGGGTGAAGAGGATTCATCATCTTTCTGCAAGTCTTCTGAAGACCTGCCTTTACATGTTCCATCATATTGTGTATCATTGACATCAAGTTTATTTGCCTTTACATTGCTCCATGAGGTTCTTGTAGATATATCAGTGTGTGCAATTATATCTAACATGCATGGAAGACAACTAGTAGTTTGATTTATGTAATGAGTGCATGTAGGAGACGACATAAATAGTAGGACTGGGGTTAACTTGCAGCAACAAGTCTCATAAACTAAAGGGAGAACACAGATGAAAGCTACAGAATATGTGTCATTTGTACTCGAGATTAACTAGACGGATCACAAAAGTATTAAACAACAACATAGGTAATACTAGAAGTGGTATAATACTATAATCACCAGCCTGTGGGATAGCATTGGCTGATGGATGATAACTATGGAACAGCGTTACCTAAAGAACAAGTATCTTAGCTGAACTATGGAACAACGTTAACTCCTGAACAAGACCCGTAAGAGTTCGGCATGAATATACAGTGAAATGTGATGATCTATTTTCCATGCTTAGATGAATAACAAAGCCATAAATGTTGCACACCAGTAAGATGAGGGTACAACCTATTTGGTTGCATCCATAGGAGTGAGCATCATGTGCTGACTTGTCAATGGCCCTGCAGTTGTTGTGGATGTCCATGTCGGGCACGCGCATTCGATGCAGGGAACTGTTGAGTGGGAACTATAGCTCCCTTCTGGTGTATGCTTCCCTTGTTGGAGCAGCTGCGGTGAGTCGGAAGACGTGTGGCTGAAGATGCAGATAACGCATAATGTTAAGAACGACATATCTCTTTGATCTGAAGAAATACACTAAGAGATCAACAACAAGGTACGAGAGTGGTCACACGTCTGTTGACTGAAGACTAAATTGGGGTCACATGATTTTATTTTATTTTGGTACTGTCCGATCTACGCCAGATGGTTTGATGGTCGTCTTGTTCCTCCCGGGTGACACTATTCGGAATCTTCCCCAAAGATCCAGCGACCAACATCAGAGCAGCCTGCCTCCGCCGTCCGTGGCCCCGGCCAAAACCCCACTCCCGGCCCCACCGCACTGTCGTGGTTACGCCGCCCCCGGGCCAATCCACAAAGACTCCCCGTCATCCAGATCCGGCGGCAGCAGTACCTTCAACCCACACAACTCTACAAGATAGCCATCTAAGCGATGCTTCTGCGGCGAACTTGCGGCCCCGCACCCTTATGTTAGACACCAGCCAACTGGTAGCCTAGGAGCTCCGCCGCCTCGAGGGGTGTTGCTTCCCATTGGGAATCGATTGGCCCAGAATAAAAATTCAGACAACTGACGCCTAAATAAAGTGATTTGAGATGAGGATGCGACCTATCTGGCGGCATGGTGAAGTAGGACGGTCCAGCAGTCGTGTCGGTGAGGCCGGCACGGTTGCGGTGGCGACCAGCGACAGGGAAAGAGCGATGTCGCGACGGTCGACGGCTACGGGGAAGCAGCGCCAAGACTCTGGATGGATCCGAAGTTGGAGCCGCTCCGGTGCCGTGAACAACGGTGGGGGTGAATCGGCTCTGGTACGGTTCATGCGTCCGTCGTCGAGGCAGCACTAGTAGCACGGAGTAAGAGGCACATGGCCCAGTGCACGACGGCAAATGGACAGCGTCTCCGGCATTAGGGAGGAGGGCGGCTGTGAAATTGGTCTGGTGGGGGCGCCATGAAGGTGGGGCTGAGGTTTCACGCCTCGGGAGAAGGGAGCTTTCCAGGGAGAAGGTGATTTTGCGCCCACGAGGTATGAATGGGGGCGGCCAGGGGGGGGGGGGGCGGGGGGGGGGGGGGGGGAATTGTGAAGGGGAGTTACAGTTCTACCCTTGCCTACAGGCTTCTCGGCTTGGGTCTGTGTACTGACGGTCGGGGATAGTAGAGTTACTTTTCTTCTCCCCAAATAGTGGGCGGGAGCAATTTCGGGCGAGGAGGGCCTATTTTGAACTATAGTGGGCACGAGCGATTTCGGGCGAGTAGAGCGTGTTTGGAAATAGTGGGCGCGAGCTATTTCGGGTGAGGAGAGCTGTTTTGCCGACCATGGTTTATGAATTATTCGGCACACGTCATTTCGGCCGAGGAGAAGGCACGCTTGGATGAAGTTACGAACCTACCCTCAATGTACAACGGGCCAATTGATGAGTGTCCCACATAGGACGGTAATTTTGCGTCTCCCATTTATTTGCTCGGGCGAATTCCACCGAGCAGAGAGGATGTTTAACAGTTCGTTCAAATTTTGGGAGAACGAGCATCGACGTCTACCTTACCAAGTTGATTCGAATCAAATTTTGAAATATTAGCTTGCCACTTCTTTTTTAGATGGAGAGATGATGATCGGGAGTAATGGCTTTTTACATGCTCGTTGCTAGCGATTTACTATATGACAAATAGTTGACCCACTCAAAAACGCGAATCAAATCAAAAATGAAATATCTCGATTCGATGAAATAGCTCGTTAACTAGGTGAAAATAGTGAACTAAATCCAAAATTGAACACCTCAATCGAGTAGCATGTCGTACAGTATTATAGTACTCCATGAACATGTTGAAAGTCAAATTAATGAACTTGTTTGATATACGCATATATCCGTTCATGTGTGGATTGCAGACAACATGTTCTCCAATTTAAATATTTGAATGCAAGTTTATATCAAATCATGGTTTATATCAGTCTTTGATGCATAAAACACGACCTCCCCCTCTCTCGGACTCCTGTTCTCTTGGTCTCTCTCTCTCTCTCTCTCTCTCTCTCTCGCCGACAATCTTCAATTCTGTCACACGCATCCGACACAAAAACCTTGTTGGTCCCTCTCCCTTTCTCTCCATCTCTCTCTCTCTCTCTCTTTGTGTGTGTGTGGGGGGGTCTTTCTAGTTCGCATGCATATATACACCATCTATAGGTCTCTCTCGCACACTATGTAAGACACTCTAGATAGTCCAAGCTAGATATGTTGGGTGCACTCATCGTACGCACACAAATTCCTTGGCTCTTTGCCCGTAACTCTCTCACACACCACTCTGTCCCCCCCTCTCTCAAACTCTCCATCCACCTGGGTCACACATACACATGCATATCTCACTCGCACTCGATAGGCCCATCTAAAACTCTATCTCTCTCCCTCGTTCTCTCTCCATCTCACACACACACACACAATCTCATGCCTAGCTAGCCAAGTATGATGGTCTCTCACTCAATTGTAGGCAACGCAGTCCCCCCTATATTTATATGACTAGCTAATCTTAGTCTCCATCAGAAACATGTGCATGGTCTATCTCGATTTCTCTCGGGGCATCTTTCTATCGTGCACGCACCTACCTCGATCTCTCACCCATATAGTTCCCACACGATCTCGAGGGGATCTCTGTCACAAACACACCCTCTCCCCCCATGCGTCCATGCCATCCATGTGTCCCTCTCGACCTTTGTTCCTTGTTGGCCAGAACTCTATTGGACATGTGCTACAGGGGTGTCTCTCTCCATTGCAAACAATCACACACTAGCTATCTCCTCGCCTCGCTTTTCCATCTCGGAGATGCATGCGTGATATGTTCGCATAAGAAACGAAAAACACACACTCACTCTAATTTATCGTTTGTTGTCACTTTCTCTTTCACACACATACGCTTTTTGCACACTTACTCATTCTCCTTCACACGCACTTGATCTGTCTCGACTTAGGCACTCTCCTCGGTCCATAGCATATAGATTTATTGAGAAGTCAAACATCACAAAGTTTGACCATGTACATGGAGAAAAACAATTACATCTAGTACGACAAACATATACCATTAGATTCACTATGAGATGTAGTTTTGTATGATGTATCTTTGGTATTGTAGATATAAATAACATTTGCGTAAACCTGATCAAAGTTTCCAAAGTTTGACTTCTAAAAAATTTACATGCACTACATTATCGAGTGGATGGAATATCTTTTTCCCCCTCTCAGCTATCTGACGCACCACTCAGCCTTATCGGGGCTCCTCAATCTCTCTCAAACTTTATTGGTCAGTTTGGTTCGTGACCTGACCCTCATGCCTTGATGGCCAGTACTGCCTAGTGTGGACATGAGATGTAAAATATTTCTGCCTGACCAGGCATGTGTGGTGCTGAAGCGTTTGGTTCATGCCTGTGCCAAGCAAAGCATCAACGTCCCATCAATCAATCCATGCAGCAGTTATTTAAGGCTAATATCCATCCATGTTGCTGTTAGCCTCATGGCCGCACGACCAGGCACGGCCAGGCATTCGAAATCGGTCGCCTGGGCCAGGCTACTTGCAGTGTCTGGAGTCCAGCCAGGCTAATTAAAGTGCAAGGGAACCCAGTCCAGGCGGGCTTTCTTTTTCATAGGGTAGCAACCAAACAAGCGTGCATGAAATCAAGCCACAACCCCAAGCCAGGCAAAAGATGCTCAGGAAGCTAGCCAAACTGACCTTATATCTCCCTGGTTCACACATACACATGTCTCGCTCACGCTATACATATAGACCCATCCAACACTCTCCGCCCTTGTTCTCTCTCCATGTGACACGCACCCCCCTAAGTACCATAATCCCTCACTCCATCATAGGCGCAAGCACTCTCCCCCCTCCTAAGTATGATTATCTCTTACTAGCCATCAGGGACACACGTATTGTCTCCTTCCATCCATACGTCTATCTCGATATCTCTCGGGGCATCTTCTATCGCGCACACACCTTGTCACTCGATCTACCACCCATGTAGTCCCATCACGATCTCCAGGGGATCTCTCTATGACAAACATACACTCTCTCCTCCCCATGTATGCATTTTCTCCGTACGTCTCTCTCGACCTCTCTCCCTTGTTTGTCAGACCCCTCTTGGCCACGTGCTAGGGGTCTTGCTCTCTCGGTTCCAAACAACCACACACTATCTCCTCACCTTGCCTCCGTTATTGAAGATGCATGTGTGATATGTTTGCATAAGCCACACACGCTTTTTCTCTACTTTTATCATGTGTTGTCCATGTCTATTTCACACACGCACACACACTTTTTTCACTCACTCTTTCTCTCTCTCTCTCTCTCTCTCTCTAGTTAGGGACTCTGTCACGTCCATAAGCATATGGATGTTTTGAAAAGTCAAACCTCAGAAAAGTTTGACCAGGTATATGTGGAGAAAAACATTTACATCTGGAACGATCATTAGATTCATCACAACTTGTACTTACTTCATACTATCATTTATCTTTGGTATTTTAGATATAAGTAATTTCTTTATAAACTTGGTCAAAGCTTCAAAAGTTTGATTTTAAAAAAATGTTGGAACTACATTATCGAACGGAGGGAGTAGCTCTTTCTCTCTCTCTCTCTCTGCTATCTCTCACGGGCCTCCCCTCTCACTTGAACTCTCTATACCGACGGATTATACGCTCACTGTGTCAACGTATAGCTCCGTATATTATTTAGTTGACCGGTCAACCAATCCACATGCTGCCTTGTCTGCTCCTGTTCTGTATCTTCGTGTGCTGGCCCATGTGGCAGTTGGTGAAAATAAGTAAACTAGAGGCCCATCTGGCACGCGGTGAAGTAAACAAAGTTGAAACCACTCAGGGTAGCACCCCGCATGCTAGTAAATTGAGGGCGCATTGAGGACACACTTCTTGCGCGTGAAGGACGCACTCGCACACAATTCACCACTACGCGGCGGCATGCACAGAAGGACGCACTCGTGCACACCCAGCACACAACACACACTAGCACACGTGTACACCAGCGTCGCCGCCGGTTGAGATGGACGGCGAGGCAGCCAACAAGCAGAGGCGGCTCGAGCCAAAACCACATCCGGCGAGCCTGGACTTCATCAGCAGCCTCCCCGATGACATGTTGCTTGTCATCAATGGCCTCCTCCCCACCAAATCTGCCGTGTGGACTGCCCTGCTCTCCCGGCGGTGACGCCCCCTCTGGCGCTGCGTCCTCCTCAACCTCACCGTCGACAGCTGCCTCTGCGACAAGGATTGCAAACGCATGGCCGTAGTCTCCAAGATCCTTTCATTGCACCATGGGCCAGCCAGACGCCTTGACATCCGCATGTTCAGTACCAACTGCAAGGTCCAACCCAAATTCGACGAGTGGTTCTTATCCCCCGCCCTAGATCAGCTCAAGGAGCTCAGCTTTGAAGCTGGACGATGTCGCTCTCTACCGCCGTCCGCGCTCTGCCTCATGCCAATGCTGCGCCACGCCAGCTTCAGCTGTAACACCCCGGATGTAACTTTCCATATTTGTAACTCCAACTCTTGCCATTTTCGGCATTGTGATATGATTTCCCTCCTTGGTTGGGTTTTTCTCCATTTTGCATTTTGTCCATGTCATGCATCTCATATCATGTCATCATGTGCATCTCATTTGCATACGTGTTCGTCTCATGCATCCGAGCATTTTCCCCGTTGTCCGTTTTGCATTCCGACGCTCCCACATGCACCGGCGCACCCCTCTTGTATCTTTTTCGTGTGCGAGTGTTGAACATTCTCGGAATGGACCGAGCCTTGCCAAGTGGCCCTGGTATAGCACCGGTAGACCACCTGTCAAGTTTCGGGTCATTTGGGGCTCGTTTGGTACTCCAACGGTTAACCGCACTCTCGCAAAGGCCACTTTTGAGTTGCAGCCCAACACCCCCCCAAAACAGCCCAATAACCCATCTAAGTCACTTCCATGCTCTCCGTCGTCGGATCACGATCGTGTGGGCGAAAACTACACCCCATTTGGAGTCTCCTACCTCCCTCTACCTATAAATATGTGCACTCCCCTGAATTCCCGGATCCCCAAACCCTAGCCCGCTCCTCTGCCGCCGCCGGACACGTCCGGATCGGGTCGGACGCGTCCGCCGCCGTGCCCGTGCCAATCGGGGGCTGCCACGTGGCGCTTCGGCCGCCGCCGCCGCTGCCGGCCCGCCAGGCCCGCGGCAGGCCCCCGCGGCCCGTCGCCTGCGCCGCCGCCGCCCATCTCCGCAGCCGCCGGCGGCCTCCGCACGCCGCCCGGCCGGAGCCGCGCCGCCCCGGCCCCACGCCGCCGCGGCCGTCCCGCTCCGCCGGCGCCGCCGACCGCCTCCGGCCGGAGCAGTGTCGCCCCGGGCCTCGTCCTCCTCCACCGAATCCGGCGCCCCGGCCTCTCCTCCCTCTGGCCCGAGCTCCGGCCGATGAACCTTGGGAGACGCGCCGCCGGATCCGATCCGATCTGCTAGGGTTGACTCTCCCCCCCCCCCCCCCGTTTTTTCACCAAGTCCTTTTCTGCCATAAAAATTGTTGCATCTTCACCGCATCACATCTTCGCATCCGTAGCTCCGTTTCGTGCGTGTAATATACCAAATTGTTCGCCTCGAAGAGTACATCATTTCATTCCATTGCATCATTTACATTTGAGCTCATCTTGATGCCCGAAATGCTGTTGGAAGAGGGCTATGTGATGTTAGTTTCTGTTTCTTAACAGAACATGCACTTTTGTCATTTTTGCCATGATTAATGTGTGCACCTTATGAACTTGAGCCCTACATATGTTTTGATCTATGCCATGCCATCTTTCCAGGGGTGTATGCCATGTATTTTTGTGATGTCTGTGGTGACTAGCACAAGCATGCAAACTAGGGATGATAATGTTGCTGATTTCAGGAACTTAGTAATTTCACTAAGTCATGTCCTGCTGTTATTTTTATGCCATGTGTTCATGTTGTTTTAGAGAGATCTATGCCCATTTTGAGTATGATCAGTAAGGGTGTTTTGAACATATGGATGTTCTCTATCCATCCATGCCTTTGTTGGCATTTATGGAGTAGCCTAGCATGTCATTTTCGTGCTCTACTTTTGCTTCAAAATGTTTCCTGGCAGATTGTTTACATGAGATTCATTTTTCACAAGGTTGTTGTAGTTGATCCGTGTATACTATGATGTTGTTCTTGCCATGTATAGCTTCTATGCCATGTCTTCTTGATGGGTGTATGCTTAGTTTATCATGAGATGCTCTGTAGTGAGTGCATCGAGCTCACGAACATGCCTACTTGTTATCTGTTTTTGCCATGTCCAGTTTTTCTGCTAAGTCCGAGATCTGTAATGAAACTTGCTATGTTTAAATGGGTGCCATTATTTCTTACGCTCATTTTTGGCTTATGGTCAGTAAGGGACTTTTGATCTATGCTTTGAGTAGAATCATGTCATGCCTTGTTTGGCTATTATAAGTTCCTATAGCATGTTGTTTGCTTGCTCTAAACATGCCTTCCTGATGTTAGTTTCTGGCATGCTAGTATTTTCACAAAGTCTGTGAACCTTATATTTTTTTGCACTTTCACCATGCTTGTTTGAACCTGTTGTGATGTGATTTAGCCGTAGCTCAGTGTTCCTCTTTTGTTAAGCATCTCCTGTAGATCAATGCCATATGCTTTGTTTTTATGTTGGGGTACTGTAGCATAGTTTCTTGTTGCATGCTAAGTAGCATCGTGCTGTTAAATGCAGATTCGCGTCATTCTTGTTTTGCTTGTCATTTGAAAACCGTGCATCCGATTCCAGTGATCTTTATATCGATTTCAACCGAAATCATCTCATCTTTCCAGCGGCATACTTGGTTTGCCAAGTTGATGCCTTGTTCATCATTTTCCAGCCAGAGCACACATATGCATTGCATATCACATCTCGCATAGCATGTCATGTATTGCATCATATTGCTTGTGCATTGCTCCATGTTTGATTGTGGTTCCATTGCTTGTGTTCTTGCTTTGGGTAGAGCCGGGAGACGAGTACGTGTACGAGGAACCTGTTGAGAACACCAACGAGGATCAAGCCTTCGACAACTCTGAGAACCTTGCAGGCAAGATGACCATACCCTCGAAATCACTTCTATCTTTGCTTGCTAGATGCTCGCTCTTTTTCTATGCCTATGCTATGATACCTACCACTTGCTATATCATGCCACCCATATTTCCATGTCAAACCTCTAACCATCCTTTCCTAGCAAACCGTTGATTGGCTATGTTACCGCTTTTGCTCAGCCCCTCTTATAGCGTTGCTAGTTGCAGGTGAAGATGAAGTTTGTTCCTGGTCGGAACATGGATATTTTGGGATATCACAATATCTCCTGTTTAATTAATGCACCTTGTATATTTGGTAAAGGGTGGAAGGCTCGGCCTTATGCCTGGTGTTTTGTTCCACTCTTGCCACCCTAGTTTCTGTCATACCAGTGTTATGTTCCTTGATTTTGCGTTCCTTACGCGGTTGGGTGATTTATGGGACCCCCGTGACAGTTCGCTTTGAATAAAACTCCTCCAACAAGGCCCAACCTTGGTTTTACCATTTGCCACCTAAGCCTTTTTCCCTTGGGTTTTCGCGAGCCCGAGGGTCATCTTTATTTAACCCCCTGGGCCAATGCTCCTCTGAGTGTTGGTCCAAACTAGAGCCACTTGCGGTGCCGCCCTGAGGCAACTTGGGGTATCCTCGGTTGCCGTATGTAGTGTTCATCCAGATGTGCCTTGAGAACGAGATATGTGCAGCTCCTATCGGGATTTGTCGGCACAATCGGGCGGCTTTGCTAGTCTTGTTTTACCATTGTCGAAATGTCATGCGAACCGGGATTCCGAGACTGATCGGGTCTTCCCGGGAGAAGGTTTATCCTTCGTTGACCGTGAGAGCTTATGATGGGCTAAGTTGGGACACCCTTGCAGGGTATTATCTTTCGAAAGCCGTGCCCGCGGTTATGAGACAGATGGGAATTTATTAATGTCCGGTTGTAGAAAACCTGAAGTTGACCTTAATTAAAATACATCAACCGCGTGTGTAACCGTGATGGTCCCTTCTCGGCGGAGTCCGGGAAGTGAACACGGTGTTGGAGTTATGTTTGACGCAGGTTGCTCTAGGATCACTTCTTGATCGCTTCTAGATTCACGACTGTGCCTTGCTTCTCTTCTCGCTCTCTTTTGCGAATGTAGCCACCATATACGCTAGTCGCTTGCTGCAGCTCCACCTCACAACTCTGTCCTACCTATAAGCTTAAATAGTCTTGATCTCGCGGGTGTGAGATTGCTAAGTCCCCGTGACTCACAGATTCTACCAAAACAGATGCAGGTACCGATGATACCAGCGCAGATAGCGCAACTGAGCTGAAGTGGGAGTTTGATGAGGCCCTTGGTTGTTACTATGTTTC
The DNA here is from genome assembly GCA_963921465.1 of Triticum timopheevii. NCBI lineage: Eukaryota > Viridiplantae > Streptophyta > Magnoliopsida > Poales > Poaceae > Triticum > Triticum timopheevii. Next base: position 365,862,304 of record OY997262.1, read on the forward strand.
ATTTCCAGACGATCAGTAGTGGAGCCCAGTTGGGACGATCAGGGATCTGTGTTGCATTTGGGGTAGTCTTCTTCTATTTTGGTTCCGTAGTCGGACCTTGAGTGTAAACTGAATGATGGATGTTTATTTATGTATTGTGTGAAGTGGCGACTGTAAGCCAACTATGTATCTTTTCCCTTATGTATTACATGGGTTGTGCGAAGATTACCTCACTTGCGACATTGCTTTCAATCCGGTTATGCCTCTAAGTCGTGCTTCGACACGTGCGAGATATAGCTGCATCGAGGGCGTTACATCAGCTCCTTCTATCTTCCCCAGATTAATGTCGCGCCCGCCCTTCTTCTCCCTCAACTCAAGCAACTCGACCTCTTCAACATTATCATCTCGAAGTAGGCTATGGTGCACCTGCTCCTCAGCTGTACTGCGCTCGAGTACCTTCATCTTGAGCAGATCCACGGGTTCATTAGCCTCCACATCTCCTCGACGCATCTCCAATGGATTTATGTGTCTTGCTAGCCCCGCAACAAGACATCAATTGGGAAGAGATCACTCCAGCTATTCCACATTATGGTCATTGAGAATGCGTATTTCCTTGAGAGATTGCTTGTATTGGATCTAGAAGGTCCAACAAAAATCAGGGTCATTGACGCGCCAAAACTGACAGCGTTGGTGTACTCGTCTGCCAAATTCTCCGAACTCTTTATTGGATCCATAATCATTCAGGTACAACACTCATCTTCTTCTTCGTCTTATTGAAATTCACATTTTTATATTTCTTCTTAATGTATTTACGACCGTCTTCCAGAAAATGATTCCCACAAGCTTGACCCAGTCCATGCGCACAGTGAAGATCTTAGCACTAAAATCTATCGGCCCCAATCTGGATCAAGTTGTTGGATTCCTTACATGCTTTCCGTGCACGTAGAAGGTACTCATCGAGGTGAAACTTCTTTCCTATAAGTAAACGGTAATCACAACGTAGCTCAATTTTTTCATAATTTTCCCAAATTACGATGACAAGTGTAGTGTTCAAAACTGCATCTACGCACTGCACCGAAAGAAATGTTTTTAGTATTTTTTTCTCACGTGATCACCTGCATCGTTTTTATGTTGTACTACTATAGTAGCCTAGGCTAGTCATAGTGGAAAGTAACTTAGACTACTCTAGTAACTCTATGGTTACCCTAAGAGCAAGTACTACCTCCGTCCTGGTTTACTCTTCCAATTTTCTAGTATCAAATTTTGACCATAGATTTAATTGACAAAATTTTAATGCATGTCACTAACAACTATATCGTTGGATTCGTTATTTGAACATAATTTCAAATGGTGTAATTTTTAGTGGCATGCATTGGCATTTTCTTAGGTAAATCTACGGTCAAAATTTTATGCTAAATACAAGGTATTATTCCCTCCGTCCCAAAATTCTTGTCTTACATTTGTTTAGATACGGATGTATCCAACACTAAAATGTAACTAGATACATCTGTATTTAGACATATTTAAGACAAGAATTTTGGGATGGAGGGAGTACAAAAGTGAGCTATGTAGGCCAAAACATGTGACAAATTCACTTGTGATGCATTTGGCATCGATGCCCCTCCATTGCTCACCTGGTGCCTCAATCTAGACCACCTACTTTGCTCCGGTGCCAAATTAACTCACGTGGGAGAGAGAGAGGACTTGTCGGATTTTGGGTTCCGGCAGACCCTTGAGGTTCGAACTCTGGGGTGCGTGCGGAGATCTTTCCCCTATTAGCTCACGTCTCGAAGGCTCGCAAGGAATCTAAGCTAGAAAGAAGAACACACAAGGGACACGAGGTTTATACTTGTTCAGGCCACCATCGTGGTGTAATACCCTACTCCATATTGTAGTGTGGTGGATTGCCTCAGGGGCTGTTAATGAACAATACAAAGGGGAACAGCCTCGTGAGGGGCTGTTCTTGAGCTGGTGCGATGAACTGCTTGGGTGAGTTCTATCGCTTCTCTCTCTCTCTCTCTCTCTCTTTCTGATTGATCCGTCACCTTTGCCCTGTGGTGGCTAGCTCTATTTATAGAGGGAGGCCCTGGGCCTCTTCCCAAATAATGAGCGGGAAGGGCGCCAACAATTGGCCATTTTGAAGGGGAACATCTAGTACACTTATCCTGACTAAAGTTGGTCTTCGACGACCAAACACTCTGGCGGTGACGCCGTCCTGGGATCCACGATGACCTCCATCCTGCCGTTCTGCTGGTCTTGGTCTTGTTGCACCGAAACGGTAACCTTTGCTTGATGCCTTGGCCTTTGCTTGCCCCCTTTGCACCGAAGGGGAAACAAGGACACTGCGCAGGCCGGCGCCCGCCTGGTTTCGATCGTCATGGCTTGCGTCACGGGCTCCTCGCAAGGTGCCCTTACCTTGATCTCTCCGCCTCCTTGCGAGCCTGCCTGATGAGGCTGCTCCCAAGGAAGCTTCCTGCCGTCCGCCACGCGTGGCATGGCCCCTCGTGAGGGTCTTGAGCTTGAGCTGATAAAGCTGGGCTGCACTGTGCCCCCACCTGAGCCACGCCACAGACCGCAGGCAGGCAGGTCTGGGGACCCCCGTTCCCAGAACACCGACAGTAGCCCCCGGGCCCACGGCGCGCCCGGACTTGGCTTACCAGAGAAGCGAAGGGGCAAGTGCGAAGCGCCGCGGGCCCCAATAGCCTGCGGCCATGGACGCCGCATGGCGATTGATTGGACGTGGGCGTCTCCGCTTCCCCACGACACCTCGGCAACCGCATGACTTTACAAGTCCCTGCATGCAAAAACAGGTCATGATTACCTACGATCGTGGAGGCCGGCGGTTAGCCTTCTCCGGCTATAAGTACGGAACGGCGTGAGCCCTTCCTGCTACTCCCTTTCTTCTTCTTCCTCGCCCTTGCTCCACTATACGCCAGTGGCGGTCATCTGCCGGTTTTCTGCAGAAGATAGGGGAAAGGCCCCCCGAGAGGGTCCCGACCCGCTTCCACCGAAGAAACGGCTAGTCCTCTGCCGCCGAGATGAGGGTGCTCGGCAGGAGGCATCGAGGCCCTGGTACGAGCGGCCGCCGCCTGGGTTTCCGCTGCCATTGTATGCCCGAATCAAGGGCCCTGAAGAAGAAGGCGTCGAGCGACACCGATGGCGCTACCGCCGCCAGCGAGTTACGGCGGTGCGCGTTGTGCCCCCTGGAGTCCACGCCGAGGGCTCCTCTCGCGAGCTTGTGCTTCACGCTGCCATGCCTCCTCGATCTTGGATTCATCTTCTTCTCTCCTTCTCCTTCGAGATCCCGCCGAGGGGGCCTCTTGAGATCTGGCTGCAGCACGCTGACTGCAGTACCCCTGCGACTAGAGCGGAGGTTGAGGTTGTCGCTCTGGGAAAGGTCTTCCTGACCCGCAGCTGGGGCGAGATCACCCGGGTCTGCCGGACAGGGGGCGCCCTCGTAATCCATCTCGAATACAATGGCGCCTCCTTGATGTTCTTCAAGGTCTTCTACGCGGAAGGAGGCCGGCTGGAATGCTGCCCCGAGGATGGCGGCCAGGACATCGGAGTGGCGAGAACCAGGCCTGCCAACCGCTTCCCCAGCAGCTCCTCAGGCGGCAACAGAGGAGCCGGAGGGTCCGGCGACTCCGCCGAGCTTCACGTGACTCCGGAGACAAGCGACGACAGCTACGAGCCCCCGAGCTCGCGTCGTGCCCGGAGCAGGGCAGCTGCATCAGGTCGTCGACACCACCGATTTGGATGGGGTTGGCGCCGGCGCCTGACGGCCCACTGTTGATGATGGTGTCTCCTGCGGAGGCGCGCATAGTTTGCGTTCCTTAGGATTAGCACCTTTTGTTCCCAGTGAGGAATTGAAGTGACACCCACGGGGGTATGTAAGGCGCTTGCCATGTGTTTTGTGAATATTATATCTTTATTATGAATCGATGCGGGATGCTTGTCCTATCCCGGCTCGGCTCCCCCTTTCTTTCCTCACGAGGGCTTGGTGCCCTACGCCGACAGGTCCTCGTCCCCAAGCAAGCATCAGCCGTCGCTAGTATGCCAGGTCGCGATGCCGTCGTCAAGGCCAGGAGGTGTGCGGCCCAAGGTCCAGTAAGAGCCCCTGAGTCGCAATGCTCAGGGGGTCCCCTTTAGCGCTCAAGCAGCCTCCGCTGGGCAAGAAAGGTAGGCAGCGTTGCCATGATAGAGCTGCAGTAGGTGAGGGTTTAGCGCTGAGTCGATTCGGTTTTCATGACTTATCTCGTGGGTTTGGAGTAGTTTTCGACGGGGTGCCGGGCCTTCGTGGCGGCAGCTGATGTTGGAAATATGCCCTCGAGGCAATAATAAAAGTATTATTATTATATTTCCTTGTTCATGATAATTGTCTTTTATTCATGCTATAACTGTATTATCCGGAAATCGTAATACACGTGTGAATACATAGACCACAATCTGTCCCTGGTGAGCCTCTAGTTGACTAGCTCGTTGTGATCAACAGATAGTCATGGTTTCCTGGCTATGGACATTGGATGTCGTTGATAACGGGATCACATCATTAGGAGAAGGATGTGATGGACAAGACCCAATCCTAAGCTTAGCACTAGATCGTGTAGTTCGTATGCTAAAGCTTTTCTAATGTCAAGTATCTTTTCCTTAGACCATGAGATTGTGCAACTCCCGGATACCGTAGGAGTGCTTTGGGTGTGCCAAGCGTCACAACGTAACTGGGTGGCTATAAAGGTACACTACGGGTATCTCCGAAAGTGTCTGTTGGGTTGGCATGAATCGAGACTGGGATTTGTCACTCCGTGTGACAGAGAGGTATCTCTGGGCCCACTTGGTAGGACATCATCATAATGTGCACAATGTGATCAAGGAGTTGATCATGGGATGATGTGTTACGGAACGAGTAAAGAGACTTGCCGGTAACGAGATTGAACAAGGTATCGGGATACTGACGATCGAATCTCGGGCAAGTATCATACCGCTAGACAAAGGGAATTGTATACGGGATTGATTAAGTCCTTGACATCGTGGTTCATCCGGTGAGATCATCGTGGAACATGTGGGAGCCAACATGGGTATCCAGATCCCGCTGTTGGTTATTGACCGGAGAGTCATCTCGGTCATGTCTGCATGTCTCCCGAACCCGTATGGTCTACACACTTAAGGTTCGATGATGCTAGGGTTATAAAGGAAGCTTGTATGTGGTTACCGAATGTTGTTCGGAGTCCCGGATGAGATCCTGGACGTCACGAGGAGTTCCGGAATGGTCCGGAGGTAAAGATTTATATATAGGAAGTCCTGTTTCGGCCATCGGGACAAGTTTCGGGGTCATCGGTATTGTACCGGGACCACCGGAAGGGTCCCGGGGGCCCACCGGGTGGGGCCACCTGCCCCGAGGGGCCACATGGGCTGTAGGGGGTGCGCCTTGGCCTACATGGGGCAAGGGAACCAGCCCCTAGAGGCCCATGCGCCAAGAGTGGAGGAAAAGGGGAGAGTCCTAAAGGGGGAAGGGACCTCCGAGGTGCCTTGGGGAGGATGGACTCCTCCCCCCCTCTTAGCCGCACCCCTTCCTTGGAGGAAGGGGCAAGGCTGCGCCTCCCCCCTCTCCCTTGCCCCTATATATAGTGGAGGGGAGGGAGGGCATCCATACCTGAGCCCCTGGCGCCTCCCTCCCTCCCGTGACACCTCCTCCTCTCCCGTAGGTGCTTGGCGAAGCCCTGCAGGATTGCCATGCTCCTCCATCACCACCACGCCGTTGTGCTACTGCTGGATGGAGTCTTCCTCAGCCTCTCCCTCTCTCCTTGCTGGATCAAGGCGTGGGAGACATCGTCGAGCTGTACGTGTGTTGAACGCGGAGGTGCCGTCCGTTCGGCACTAGGATCATCGGTGATCTGAATCACGACGAGTACGACTCCATCAACCCCGTTCACTTGAATGCTTCCGCTTAGCGATCTACAAGGGTATGTAGATGCACTCTCCTTCCCCTCGTTGCTGGTTTCTCCATAGATAGATCTTGGTGATACGTAGGAAAATTTTGAATTTCTGCTACGTTCCCCAACAGTGGCATCATGAGCCAGGTCTATGCGTAGTTTCTATGCACGAGTAGAACACAAAGTAGTTGTGGGCGTTGATTTTGTTCAATATGCTTGCCGTTACTAGTCTTATCTTGATTCGGAGGCATCGTGGGATGAAGCGGCCTGGACCAACCTTACACGTACGCTTACGTGAGACCGGTTCCACCGACAAACATGCACTAGTTGCATAAGGTGGCTGGCGGGTGTCTGTCTCTCCCACTTTAGTCGGATCAGATTCGATGAAAAGGGTCCTTATGAAGGGTAAATAGCAATTGGCATATCACGTTGTGGTCTTTGCGTAGGTAAGAAACGTTCTTGCTAGAAACCCTTAGCAGCCACGTAAAACATGCAAACAACAATTAGAGGACGTCTAACTTGTTTTTGCAGGGTATGCTATGTGATGTGATATGGCCAAAGGATGTGATGAATGATATATGTGATGTATGAGATGATCATGTTCTTGTAATAGGATTCATGACTTGCATGTCGATGAGTATGACAACCGGCAGGAGCCATAGGAGTTGTCTTAAATTTATTGTATGACCTGCGTGTCATTGAACAACGCCATGTAATTACTTTACTTTATTGCTAACCGGTAGCCATAGTAGTAGAAGTAATAGTTGGCGAGACAACTTCATGAAGACACGATGATGGAGATCATGATGATGGAGATCATGGTGTCATGCCGGTGACGATGATGATCATGGAGCCCCGAAGATGGAGATCAAAAGGAGCAAAATGATATTGGCCATATCATGTCACTATTTGATTGCATGTGATGTTTATCATGTTTATACATCTTATTTGCTTAGAACGACGGTAGTAAATAAGATGATCCCTTACAACAATTTCAAGAAGTGTTCTCCCCTAACTGTGCACCGTTGCGACAGTTCGTGTTTCAAAGCACCACGTGATGATCGGGTGTTAGATTCTAACGTTCACATACAACGGGTGTAAGACAGATTTACACACGCGAAACACTTAGGGTTAACTTGACGAGCCTAGCATGTACAGACATGGCCTCGGAACACAGAAGACCGAAAGGTCGAGCATGAGTCGTATAGAAGATACGATCAACATGAAGATGTTCACCGATGTTGACTAGTCCGTCTCACGTGATGATCGGACACGGCCTAGTTTGACTCAGATCATGTGATCACTTAGATGACCAGAGGGATGTCTATCTGAGTGGGAGTTCATAAGATGAACTTAATTATCCTGAACATAGTCAAAAGGATTTTGCAAATTATGTCGTAACTCACGCTATAGTTCTATTGTTTAGATATGTTCCTAGAGAAAAATTAGTTGAAAGTTGATAGTAGCAATTATGCGGACTAGGTCCGTAAACTGAGGATTGTCCTCATTGCTTCATAGAAGGCTTATGTCCTTAATGCACTGCTCAGTGTGTTGAACCTCGAACGTTGTATGTGGATGTTGCGAACATCTGACATACACATTTTGATAACTACGTGATAGTTCAGTTAAACGGTTTGGAATTGAGGCACCAAAGGCGTTTTTGAAACGTCGCGAAACATATGAGATGTTTTGAGGGCTGAAATTTGGATTTCTGGCTCGTGCCCACGTCAAGAGGTATAAGACCTCCGACGATTTTCTTAACCTACAAACTAAGGGAGAAAGCTCAATTGTTGAGCCCGTGCTCAGATTGTCTGAGTACAACAATCATTTGAATCGAGTGGGAGTTGATCTTCCAGATGAGACAGTGATGTTTCTCCAAAGTCATTGCCACCAAGCTGCTAGAGCTTCGTGATGAACTATAACATATCAGGGATAGATATGATGATCCTTGAAATACTCGCGATGTTTGACACCGCGAAAGTAGAAATCAAGAAGGAGCATCAATTGTTGATGGTTAGTGAAACCACTAGTTTTAAGAAGGGCAAGGGCAAGAAGGGATACTTCATGAAACGGCAATTCAGCTGCTGCTCTGGTGAAGAAACCCAAGGTTGAACCCAAACCCGAGACTAAGTGCTTCTGTGATAAGGGGAACAGCCACTGGAGCAGAATTACCCTAGATACTTGGTAGATTAGAAGGCTGGCAAGGTCGATAGAAGTATATTGGATATACATTGTGTTGATGTGTACTTTACTAGTACTCCTAGTAGCACCAGGGTATTAGATACCAGTTCGGTTGCTAAGAATTAGTAACTCGAAATAAAAGCTACGGAATAAACGGAGACTAGCTAAAGGTGAGCTGACGATATATGATGGAAGTGTTTCTAGGGTTGATATGATCAAGCATCACACGCTCCCTCTACCATCGAGATTGGTATTAAAACCTAAATAATTGTTATTTGGTGTTTGCGTTGAGCATAGACATGATTGGATTATGTCTATCGCAATATGTTATTCATTTAAAGAGAATAATGGTTACTCTGTTTATTTGAATAATACCTTCAAATGGTCTTACACCTGAAATGAATGGTTTATTGAATCTCGATCATAGTGATACACATTTTCATGCCAAAAGATAGTAATGATAGTACCACCTACTTGTGGCACTGCCACGTAAGTCATATTGGTGTATTTGCATGAAGAAACTCCATGCAAATGGACCGTTTGGACTCACTTGATTTTGAATCACTTGAGATATGCAAATCATGCCACATGGGCAAGATGACTGAAAGCCTCGTTTTCAGTAAAATGGAACTAGAAAGCAACTTATTGGAAGTAGTACATTTTGATGTGTGCAATTCAATGAGTGCTGAGGCATGTAGTGGATATCGTTATGTTGTTACTTCACAGATGATTTGAGTAGATGTTGAGAATATTTACTTGATGAAACACAAGTCTGAATTATTGAATGGTTCAAGTAATTTCAGAGTGAAGTAGAAGATCATTGTGACAAGAGGATAATATGTCTATGATATGATCATAGAGATGAATATCTGAGTTACGAGTTTTGGCACACAATTAAGACATTGTGGAAATTGTTTCGCAATTAATACCGCCTGGAACACCATAGTGTGATGGTGTGTCCGAACATCATAGTTGCACCCTATTGGATATGGTGTGTACCATGATGTCTCTTATCGAATTACCACTATTGTTCATGGGTTAGGCATTAGAGACAACCACATTCACTTTAATAGGGCACCACGTAATTCCGTTGAGATGACACCGTATGAACTATGGTTTAGAGAAACCTAAGCTGTCATTTCTTAAAAGTTTGGGGCTGCGACGCTTATGTGAAAAAGTTTCAGGCCGATAAGCTTGAACCCAAAGAGGATGAATGCATCTTCATAGGACACCCAAAAACAGTTGGGTATACCTCCTGTCTCAGATCCGAAAGCAATAAGGGATTGTTTCTAGAATCGGGTCCTTTCTCGAGGAAAAGTTTCTCTCGAAAGAATTGAGTGGGAGGATGGTGGAGACTTGATGAGGTTATTGAACCGTCACTTCAAGAAGTGTATAGCAGGGCACAGGAAGTTGTCCCTGTGGCACCTACACCAATTGAAGTGGAAGCTTATGATAGTGATCATAAAGTTTCGGATCAAGTCACTACCGAACCTCGTGGGATGACAAGGATGCGTACTACTTCAGAGTGGTACGTAATCCTGTCTTGGAAGTCATGTTGCTGGACAACAATGAACCTACGAGCTATGGAGAAGCAATGGTGGGCCCAAATTCCGACAAATGGTTAGAAGCCATAAAATCTGAGAGAGGATCCATATATGAAAACAAAGTGTAGACTTTGGGAGTACTACTTGATGGTCGTAAGGCTGTTAGGTACAGATGGATTTTAAAAGGAAGACGGACAATGATGGTAAATGTCACCATTAAGAAAGCCCGACTTGTCGTTAAGAAGTTTCCAACAAGTTCAAGGAGTTGACTACGATGAGATTTTCTCACTCGTAGCGATGCTAAGAGTCTGTTGGAATTATATTAGCGATTACTGCATTATTTATGAAATCTTGCAGATAGGATGTCAAAACATTGTTTCCTCGACGATTTTCTTGAGGAAAGGTTGTATGTGATACAACCGGAAGGTTTTGTCAATCCTGAAAGATGCTAGTAAGTATGCAAAGCTCCAGTTATCCTTCTGAGGACTGGAGTAAGCATCTCGGAGTTGGAATGTATGCTTTGATGAGATGATCAAAGATTTTGGGTGTATACAAAGTTTATAAGAAACTTGTATTTCCAAAGAAGTGAGTGGGAGCACTATAGAATTTCTGATGAGTTTATGTTGTTGACATATTAATGATCAGAAATGATGTAGAATTTCTAGAAAGCATATAGGGTTATTTGAAAGGTGTTTTTCAATGGAAAGCCCGGATTAAGCTACTTGAGTATTGAGCATCAAGATCTATAAGGATAGATCAAAACGCTTAATAGTACTTTCAAATGAGCACATACCTTGACGTGATCTTGAAGGTGTTCAAGATGGATCAGTCAAAGAAGGAGTTCTTGCCTGAGTTGTAAGGTATGAAGTTAATACTTAAAACTCGACCATGGCAGAATAGAGAGAAAGGACTAAGGTCGTCCCCTATGCATAAGACGTAGGCTCTACAGTATGCTATGCTGTGTACTGCACCTGAAGTGTGCCTTGCCATGAGTCAGTCAAGGGGTACAAGGGTGATCCAAGAATGGATCACAGGACAGCGGTCAAAGTTATCCTTAGTAACTAGTGGACTAAGGAATTTTCTCGATTATGGAGGTGGTAAAAGAGTTCGTCGTAAAGGGTTACGTCGATGCAAGCTTAACACCTATCCGGATAGCTCTGAGTAGAGATACCGGATACGTATAATGGAGCAACAATTTAGAATAGCTCCAAGTAGAACAGTTATTTGGAATAGCTCCAAATAGAACGTGGTAGCTGCATCTAGGAGATGACATAGAGATTTGTAAAGCACACACGGATCTGAAAGATTCAGACCCGTTGACTATAACATCTCTCACAAGCATAACATGATCAAACCCAGAACTCATCGAGTGTTAATCACATGGTAATGTGAACTAGATTATTGACTCTAGTAAACTCTTTGGGTGTTAGTCACATGGGGATGTGACCTTGAGTGTTAATCACATATCGATGTGAACTAGATTATTGACTCTAGTGCAAGTGGGAGACTGTCGGAAATATGCCCTAGAGGCAATAATAAAAGTATTATTATTATATTTCCTTGTTCATGATAATTGTCTTTTATTCATGCTATAACTGTATTATCCGGAAATCATAATACACGTGTGAATACATAGACCACAATCTGTCCCTGGTGAGCCTCTAGTTGACTAGCTCGTTGTGATCAACAGATAGTCATGGTTTCCTGGCTATGGACATTGGATGTCGTTGATAACGGGATCACATCATTAGGAGAATGATGTGATGGACAAGACCCAATCCTAAGCATAGCACTAGATCGTGTAGTTCGTATGCTAAAGCTTTTCTAATGTCAAGTATCTTTTCCTTAGACCATGAGATTGTGCAACTCCCGGATACCGTAGGAGTGCTTTGGGTGTGCCAAACGTCACAACGTAACTGGGTGGCTATAAAGGTACACTACGGGTATCTCCGAAAGTGTCTGTTGGGTTGGCATGAATCGAGACTGGGATTTGTCACTCCGTGTGACAGAGAGGTATCTCTGGGCCCACTCGGTAGGACATCATCATAATGTGCACAATGTGATCAAGGAGTTGATCACGGGATGATGTGTTACGGAACGAGTAAAGAGACTTGCCGGTAACGAGATTGAACAAGGTATCGGGATACCGACGATCGAATCTCGGGCAAGTATCATACCGCTAGACAAAGGGAATTGTATACGGGATTGATTAAGTCCTTGACATTGTGGTTCATCCGGTGAGATCATCGTGGAACATGTGGGAGCCAACATGGGTATCCAGATCCCGTTGTTGGTTATTTACCGGAGAGTCATCTCGGTCATGTCTGCATGTCTCCCGAACCCGTAGGGTCTACACACTTAAGGTTCGATGATGCTAGGGTTATAAAGGAAGCTTGTATGTGGTTACCGAATGTTGTTCGGAGTCCCGGATGAGATCCTGGACGTCACGAGGAGTTCCGGAATGGTCCGGAGGTAAAGATTTATATATAGGAAGTCCTGTTTCGGCCATCGGGACAAGTTTCGGGGTCATCGGTATTGTACCGGGACCACCGGAAGGGTCCCGGGGGCCCACCGGGTGGGGCCACCTTCCCCGAGGGGCCACATGGGCTGTAGGGGGTGCGCCTTGGCCTACATGGGCCAAGGGCACCAGCCCCTAGAGGCCCATGCGCCAAGAGTGGAGGAAAAGGGGAGAGTCCTAAAGGGGGAAGGCACCTCCGAGGTGCCTTGGGGAGGATGGACTCCTCCCCCCCTCTTAGCCGCACCCCTTCCTTGGAGGAAGGGGCAAGGCTGCGCCTCCCCCCTCTCCCTTGCCCCTATATATAGTGGAGGGGAGGGAGGGCATCCATACCTGAGCCCCTGGCGCCTCCCTCCCTCCCGTGACACCTCCTCCTCTCCCGTAGGTGCTTGGCGAAGCCCTGCAGGATTGCCACGCTCCTCCATCGCCACCACGCCATTGTGCTGCTGCTGGATGGAGTCTTCCTCAACCTCTCCCTCTCTCCTTGCTGGATCAAGGCGTGGGAGACATCGTCGAGCTGTACGTGTGTTGAACGCGGAGGTGCCGTCCGTTCGGCACTAGGATCATCGGTGATCTGAATCACGACGAGTACGACTCCATCAACCCCGTTCACTTGAACGCTTCCGCTTAGCGATCTACAAGGGTATGTAGATGCACTCTCCTTCCCCTCGTTGCTGGTTTCTCCATAGATAGATCTTGGTGATACATAGGAAAATTTTGAATTTCTGCTACGTTCCCCAACAGCTGAGGTGCTGCTAGGTTAGGTCCTCGTGAGCTTCTTCCCTCTCCCCTGCACTTTCCTTAATGCTCTACGTCCTCAGGTCCCGGCCCTCGAGTGAGCTCAGCCGCCGCTGGTATGAAAGGTCGCGATGCCGTGGGTCAAGGCCAGGGGGTGAGGCCTGGAGAGCCAGTAAGAGCCCATGAGTCGCGATGCTCAGGCGCCCCCCTTTTAACGTGCAAGCGGATCATGCCGGAGAGAAGGAGAGAAAGCCCGCGACGTCCCCAGCGTTGCTTCTGGAGTGGGTCCTGCATACCAATCACGAGGGGGAAACAAGGTCTGTTGTTACGGTTGCCAGCCAACCATTGGTCGCTCCGAGGGAGTGATTGGGGCACTGAGGGCCTGGTGAGGTGGCGCCTTGCGGGGTTGCCGCGGCCAGAGCTCGGCCACTCAGATTTATTGGCATTGCAGGGACGGACCCGTGCGCAAGTGTCGTGCCAGAGTGAGCGGCTCCAAAGGTAGGTGTCGATCGAGCAGCGATTATGTTAAGCATGTTAAGCACGAAGGAGCAGATCCATTTAGATAGATATGGAAAAAGCAAACGACACCGGGTCCGGCCTGAGCAGCTTGGGGATAATGCAGCCCGAGGGGCACCCCCAACAAGGTAGGTAAAGAGCATAAGAAAAACAGATACATGCCGCAGCGATGGACCCACGTAACCTGGGAATGATGCAGCCCTGTGGGCGCTCCCACCTTTAAATGGAACTTTGAAAGATGTCACCTAATACTGTTGGAGATGAAGTGATGCTGAAATAGCGGACGACGCATGGTGAGGAAGCCGACCCTCATGAGCTCCCAGGACCTGGAGCCTCGGGAGGCTCTGGGGGCACGGGTGGATCTTCGAGGACCATCTCCATCTCTTCCAGGACCGCGCGATGCCTGACCTCCTGAGCCTCCAGAATGCTCCTCAGCAGGCGCTGATGAGGAGCAGCCGTGTTCGGCAGGCCGAAAGGCATGCGAACATAGCTGTGAGGTGGACCCTCACAACGCCCCACGCGTGAAGGCCAGAGGCGCTCCTGAGACGCGGCTCGATTGATCCCTGGCACATCGATGCAGATGCGCAGCCCACCATCCTCGCCTGGATGTGGGGCTATGACGGGCAAGCGGCGGCTGCCGCACATGACTCTTGACTCTTGTAGCTCCTGAGTGTTTCTCGCGATGAACTCCTGAGGGAAACACGCCTTCAAGCACGCCTCCAAGTGGTGCCTGAGCGCCTCCCTCGTGACTTTGGCAAAGTCGGTGGCTCTCCAAGAAAGAGCCCCCAAGCCCTGCCCTAGGTGGGCGCTAGGCGTGCCTTCCTATGCGACGGAGGGTGGCTCCCCCTGACAGGCATGAATCCTGACGCAACAACTCCGGAGGTGCCTGCCTCTTGAGGGTTTGGGCCAGGTGAAGCCTTCTTCTTCTTTGGGACCGCCTCGGGAAGTCTCCCGCTCCTGTGGTCTGGGTCTTTGATTGCCGCGGCTTGGAAGGCACGCTCAAGAGAACACACTGCATCCCTTTCTTCACAAGGCACTGTGATGATTCCACCGCTTCCTGGCATCTTGAGGACGTTATAGCCATGGTGAGTCACTGCCATGAACTTGGCCTGGGCTGGGTACCCGAGGATGGCATTGTACGGCAGGCGAATGTGGGCGACGTCGAAATCAATGAGCTCGGTGCGGTAGTTGTTGCGCTGCCCAAAGGTGACAGGAAGGCGAACTTGCCCTATCGGAACAGTGGAACTGTCAGTTACTCCTGAGAAAGGCTTGGTCGGCTGGAGCTGGTCGTATGGAACTTGGAGATTGTTGAATGTCTCGACGGACAGGACGTTGAGTCCTGCTCCACCATATATGAGGGTCCTGGTGACTTGCACATTGCTGATGACTGGGGAACAAAGCATCGGGAGGACTCCGGCCGTTGCCACACACTTGAGCTGATCTGCTGGGCTGAACGTGATAGTGCACGCTGACCACCTGAGAGGGCGCGTGGCCTCAAGCTTGGGAAGGACTGCATTCACCTCGTGAGCAAACTACTTGAAGATGCGCTGTGAGGTTAGGACCTGTGTGCCGCCCTGGATGCAAGCGATTGCGCGAGGCTCCTGGAAGCCCCCAGCCCCCTCGTCCTGATGCTGGTCTTCATTCCTCCTCGGCGGTGGTGGCAGAGGAGGGAGGCCTGCGTTGCCTTGAGGGCGGTCCTCATGAGGCTGATCCCTCCAACCTCCCTCGCGAGGCTGGTCCTGCCAACGGTCCTCTCGAGGTCGGTCATGCCACCCTTGGCGAGGGCCACGGTCTTCCCATCGTCCTTCACCTCTTCCTCCTCCTCGGCCGTAGCCCCGATCATTGCGGTCAGGGCGTCGACCGATATGCCCATCTCGCACGACCCTGAGCTCTTGGCATTCGTTGGTGTTGTGGGTGTGGAGGTCACGGTACACGCAATACCGGCTGCCCTTGGATGACTCAGGCTGATCCCTGCCTCGCTTGGTGTCTAGGGCCATTGCGAGCACAGCAGCCCCCTTACGCTTCAAGTCCTTGACCTTGGGCTTCTTCTCTTCTGGATCGGCAGCCGGCAGCTCGAGGAGGGAGAGGCGCCCTTCCTCAGCCCTGCGCACTTGGTTGCCAAGTTGAACAGCTCTAGGGATGTGCACAGGTCTTTATGGATTGCTAGCTCCTCTTTCGTCTTGATGTCACGCACGCCATCGGAGAAGGCTGAGATGATGGCTTCCTCAGTCACCTTGGGGATCTTGAGGCGAGCGTTGTTGAAGCGCTGGATGTACTTCTGCAGGGTCTCTCCTGGCTGTTGCTTTATGCGGCACAGGTCACTCATGGCCGGGGGCCGGTCGCGAGTGCCTTGGAAGTTGGCGATGAAGCAAGTGCGCATCTCTTCCTAGGAGGAGATCGTGCCAGGAGCCAGGTTCAGGAGCCAGGTTCGGGCACCGTCCTTGAGCGCCATGGGAAACCAATTCGCCATGACCTTTTCGTCCCTGTTGGCGGCTTCGATACCCAGCTCGTAGAGCTGCAGGAACTCCGCGGGGTCTGCAGTGCCGTCGTAGTGAGGGGGCAGGTCAGGCTTGAAATTGCCTGGCAATGCGACACTGCGTAGCTCGGGGGTGAAGGCGCGGCACCCTGCAGTGGCCACCGGAGCTCTCCGCTGATGCGGGGCTTGCTCCTGGGGATTCCCGTGCACCGCTGCCTGGAGTAGCGCGGGGTCTTGACGTGGCGGTGTAGGGATGCGGTCATGGCGCACCGGTGCTGGGAGCATGCGGGCACCTTCTTGGGGGCGAGGGATTTCTTGGCAGCTCCTTTCTTGTCGCGCAGGCGCCGGACACGAAGGGTCCTGTCTTGGGGCCTCGCGCCTTGGAGCCAGGGAGCCTTCTTGGGGAGGAGGTGGCGGAGGCACCTCTTGATCCATGCCTCCCGCGCAGGATGGAGGGCAAGGCAGCAAGAGAGAGGGCATAGGAGAGCCCCCTATGGCACTGACGAGCTCGGTGATGCGGGTGAGCCAGTCCTCGTAGAGGTCGTCAACCGGACGGTAGTGCAGGAGCTCACGCGCCAGGAGCAGCACAGCGTGCGCGTCCGTGGGGGTGCGACGGGTGTGGGACGACGAACCGGCTCGGGTCAGCGACGGGGTGCGGCCTTCCCGCCGCACTGAAGGATGTAAGGACGAGGCCGGCCGCTCGTTCCCCACCGGGCCGGTGGCGGCGTTGGCGGCAGGCTACGGGGAACGACGGGGGCGTCCACCGACGGGCGCCGTCTGGGCGACGCGGGTGGCGAGAGAGGCCCGACACTCGGCGCGAGCCCGGCGAGCGTCAGCCATGGACACGACCGAAGATCACACGTGAACAGCGGAAGAAAGATTCCAGCGCACCCCTACCTGGCGCGCCAAATGTTGGATTTCGGGTTCCGGCAGACCCTTGAGGTTTGAAATTTGGGGTGCGCACAGAGATCTTTCCCCTACCAGCTCACGTCTCAGAGGCTCGCAAGGAATCTAAGCTAGAAAGAAGAACACACAAGGGACACGAGGTTTATACTGGTTCAGGCCACCATCGTGGTGTAATACCCTACTCCAGTGTGTGGTGTGGTAGATTGCCTCAGGGGCTGATGACGAACAATACAAAGGGGAACAGCCTCGCGAGGGGCTGTTCTTGAACTGGTGCGATGAACTTCTTGGGTGAGTTCAATCGCTTCTCTCTCTCTCTTTCTAATTGATCCGTCACCTTTGCCCTGTGGTGGCTAGCTCTATTTATATAGGGAGGCCCTGGGCCTCTTCCCAAATAATGAGCGGGAAGGGCACCAACAATTGGCCATTTTGAAGGGGAACATCTAGTACACTTATCCTGACTAAAGTTGGTCTTCGTCTGCCAAAGACTCTGGCGGTGACGCCGTCCTGGGCTCCATGATGACCTTCATCCTGCAGTTCTCCTGGTCTTGGTCTTGTTGCACCGAAACAGTAACCATTTCCTGATGCCTTGGCCTGTGCTTGCCCCCTTTGCACCGAAGAGGAAACAAGGACACTGCGCAGGCCGGCGCCCGCCTGGTCTCGATCGTCATGGCTTGCGTCACGGCCTCCTCGCGAGGTGCCCTTGCCTTGATCTCTCCGCCTCCTCGCGAGCCTGCCTGATGAGGTTGCTCTTGAGGAAGCTTCCTGCCGTCCGCCCCACGAGGCTTGGCCCCTCGTGAGGGTCTTGAGATTGAGCTGATGAAGCTGGGCTGCACTGGGCCCCCACCTGAGCCACGCCGCAGGCTGCAGGCAGGCAAGTCTGGGGAACCCCGTTCCCAGAACACCGATAGGACTGAGGCAATAAAAAAACAGTTGTTTGGGAGAATGGGAGGCTGGTGTATTTGGTTTGATTGATTTGTTTATACATGTGGGTCTGTGTGCACAGCGGTGCCAACTCTCTCACATCGCGAGAGCGGTGCCAAAATCTTTTGATTTGACATTGATGCGTATTATGTGGCATACTTTTGCGAAATATGGCATCGGCCACATAGTGGAAGGCAATAAATGCCCAAGCTCTTCATGTGCTCCTAGTTAAATGAGAGGAAACAGAGAGAGAGAGAGAGAGAGAGAGAGAGAGAGAGAGAGAGAGAATATCACTAGCCAGCCAACCCTATCGTATGAGCGAATGATATTGGTACCTCTTGATGCCACGACAATCTTATACAGCCAGCTACTCTAATATGTTCTCTTCTTTTGCAGATAAAAAAAGTCCTGAAAGTGAAAAATGTGCTGCACTGTAACAATCTCATCGAATGCCTTGATCTCCATCTTAGAGAAATTGATTTGATCGACTACCGAGGCAGCACGTCTGAGATTAAATTGGCCAGGTTCTTTGTTCAGGAGGCAAGTGTGCTCAAGGTAATGAGGTTTGGCGTTCTCTGGCGCAACAATGAATGGCGTTCTGATCACCGCAAGCGTCTAAGCCTAAATGACAAAGTCTCCACAGAAGCTGAATTTGTTTTTGAAACATCAAGTGGCCAGAGACTCGAAAACTTATTTGCCCATTAGTGACTTGTCAGGGTGGTGGATTTTAGTTTGTACGATAATGTTGCATCCACCTAAAGTAACGAAAGTTCTTACGTAAACTTCCTAGTAATTCCCTCTATGTAGGTGCAGCATTACTCCTAACATTTGTAATATCGGTTTGAAACTTGTAATATTGCCGTGTCCTATTCATGCGTTTTCAAAATCCTGCAAATCAAACAGGTCCTGAGTTGGTGATGATTTTGTGCCTCCCATCTTTCACCAATAGCCGTCAGATCTAGATCTGACGCATACGAACCAAGCTTCTCCATTTTTGCAAAAAGATGCCTGCACTTGTTCCCTATTTACAAACAACTCCTTGTCTCTCAGAAACAGCCTTATCTCCTGCCCACCACATCTACAAAGTCGTGGAAAAATCTGGCGCGATGAGCGCTGCCGGTGCCGTCCACCCCCAATCTTGGTGTTTTGTGCAATGCACGGGCATCAACGCATGGGAAATTATGTCGATCAGGGCTAGTTGTAAGAAGGCTAGCTCTACAGCCATGATGGTAGTGAATGCAGACGGTGAGGCTGACTATGGTATGCCGAACATGGCGCCTATACTCAGGTGTCATCTCTGGCGCAGGGACTTGTCACTTCACTGTGAGGAGCAGCACGTAATAATTTGACCAACGGTTAGTACAGTTCTAGTACTCCTACTACATTGGTAGTACTACTACTAGTACTAGTAGCACAACCGTCTGGATTTATGTCACGACCGGTTTTCCAATAAAGATATTTATTGAGAAACCAATCTATTGAGTCCAGTATGAGGGAAATCCTCCTCACTGGTAGACAAAATCTTGATACAATAAGCCAGTAGCATAAAAGATATTACAGGGTCGAACTACGGTTGCTCAACCAAATTATTACAAGCACGCCAATAATTATACATAATGGCGAACAAGACACAGTGGTGTGGAGGCATACTACTGACTCGAGGATAGGGTGGTGGTGGATAAACACAGCGGGGAGAGGGATACAAGACTCTAAAACTGTCATCTCATCGAGCGTCGAGGTGAGGCTCGATGAATTTATTTGGTAGCATGAGACTGATTGGGACTCCTCTAGGCGTCGGACTCGCTATCAAATTCTTCATCCATGAGATCGCCTTCGTCAGCATCTGGCCAAATCAACAAGCCAGTGAGTACTTTGAAAGTACTCGCAAGATAGTTCGGACGTAAGATATAACAAATGCATGCATGAATGCGTCATGATTAATTCACCGATGTACATTCAAAAATTAGCATAACGAGGTAAGTAAAAGGGAAATGGCGGTAGTCCGCCTGAAATCCCAACAAAACATAAATGGAGGCCGATCGGGTGTCTGAAGCGACGCCTCAAAAGGTGAACAAATAAATATAATGAAATAATGCCACAGTCGGGCGTCTTAGCGACACCACATAAAGGGCTTTAAAAGAAATGCCACAGTCGGGCGTCTGAGCGATGCCACATAAAGGGCTTTAAAAGAAATGCCACAGTCGGACGTCTGAGCGACATCAAAGAAAGGGCTTTAAAAGAAATGCCACAGTCGGACGTCTGAGCGACATCACAGAAAGGGCTTTAAAAGAAATGCCACAGTCGGGCGTCTGAGCAACGCCACATAAAGGGCTTTAAAAGAAATGCCACAGTCGGACGTCCGAGCGACATCACAGAAAGGGCTTTAAAAGAAATGCCACAGTCGGGCGTCTGAGCGACGCCACATAAAGGGCTTTAAAAGAAATGCCACAATCGGACGTCTGAGCGACATCACAGAAAGGGCTTTAAAAGAAATGCCACAGTCGGGCGTCTGAGCGACGCCACATAAAGGGCTTTTATCCACAAGTAAATATTACTCATAATAAACATTCAATTCATGAAAATAAATGGGTTAGTCCATCCACAGGAATAATCATTTAACCGGACTTAGCACTCATGCGATTCACCGGAGTCTCTGTCATCAAAGCTAACATTTGGTCAGGATAAGTTAATGTCGAACTTGGACATGGAATAGATGATTTGAAGGAATATATGACTCTGCAGAGTTTGTACAAAAATTTTCCCACAGCCAACGGATTTCCGTAGTCACGAAGGACTAGTTCCGTTTACGGTTCTTCGGTAGAAAACACAGCTAACCAGTACACACCCATCCTACCTCTCGATGCTAGGAATCACCCTAGACATCGTCCAAGAAAAACTTTTGAGACGGGGAGATCACAATCTCGAATAGCATGGGATAAAATTTATATACGCGCGCTCTAAGGGGTGCCCCCCTCTCGGTCCCAACCAGAAACACCCATGCCCCCTGACCGGATGACTGGCTTTAATCCAGGGCCATGGAACCATCATCACGGCCTCTCCTTTTTGGTGTGTACCAGGAAAGCGGCTTACAACTTACTAAGCCATATTCCTTGCGGAAAACATGTGGTAGTACAAGGAAGGAAATGGAAGGAACTGGACCGATACGGTTTGACACTGCAGTCACATAGTCTGGCATAAGACTGGCATGCTACAACACTGCCATCTTACCCATTCTCATGCCAACACATGGCCATTCATATTCACATCCATCCACTCATGGATTTTCGAAACTCACTTACCTCATCGTCTCAGGTAACATGACATTCGTCGGTATGTTCATCAACATGCCATAATCCACTTAATGCAAACATGCCAAAACAATCATCATATCAAAAGTTCAAACATGCTTGCCTAGTTCAGAGTAGTCGGAGCCTAGCTTGGTGAAGTTCGCGGCTCCGTCACCTCCTTCGGTATCTACGGTATAAAGAAAATATATGCGCTATCGTAAATACCAAGAGGTGCACAAAAAGTATACCAAATATTTTTTAAATAAATCTGATAGAAAACTAGACAAAAATCTGAAGAGGACAGAAAAAGAATCAATCAAAAATACTATTCTGGTTAAAAGTTATAAAGGTTTTTGTCCAGGGACTCATCTGTAATGAAACAGAAAGTTTCCAGGGGCTAGCTTATAAAAACAGAAAATGCTTCGGTAGCAACTACGCCAGCCCAGAGGGAAAGCGCATTCGGCAGAAGACGTTTTCAGAAAACGCTTCGCTCAGACAGGATAGAGAGGCTGACAGGCGGGTCCCGCCCGTCAGGTTTGAATGTTCAAACGGGGCGGCAGAGTTCACCGGTGCCCGAGAGCCGCAGTGGTCGCCGGCGGCGATCCACGGCGAGGCAGGGAGATCGGAGGGTACCTCCGTGCTCAGGGCGCCATTCCGCGTCGGTTGGTGATGGTGGTGGTCGCCGGTGAGTACCACATCGGCGGCGAGCTTTGCTCCGGCGGACGGCGGTTCGGGTGGTTGCGGACTTCGTCGGAGAGAGCTGCAGTGATCAAATTGAGGAGGGGGTTAGGCTTCTGGTAGCTAGAGGAAGTAACTGACGAGGTTTGGGCGCCGGAGACGGCCTCACCGGAGCGAATCGTGGTGGAGGCCGAGGCGGAACGGGGCGGCCGGAGTCGGGGGAGGAGACCTCCTCGAGGTCCTCCTAGTGGCTTGGCAGAGCTTTGGTGAGGTGTAGAGGTGGTGCGTGCTCGAAGGTGAGCTCGGGGGCCCTTTTTATAGGCGGTCCGAGGCGGTGGCCGTGAACGGGGATTTCTGGCGATGGTTACGGTGGCGCAGTGCTCGGTCGGGGAGGATTAGGGAGTCGAGCGTCGTCGTGGGGGTTTACTGGGTCCGTTTAGATGCTAACCGGACTTGGATTAGAAGCTTAGGGCATGCTTTGGTCGGAACGGGACGGCGCGGGTCCGTTGGCGGCAGAGAGCGCGTCCAGTGCTGTCGGGCCACGACGACGGTGCAGCGGGGGTGCGCTGGCGTGCATGAGGCCACGCGGAGAGCCAGGGAGCGATGGGCGGCGCGGAACGGCGTTGAGCCGCCGTTCTGGTTCCCTGTCGGCCGTAACGGGGTTTCGGCCACCGCAAGACATGCCGGCGCGGGCAGCTAGAGGCGCCACCGACGCCGGGAAGATGCCAAGCGCGCGTGCGGGATTCTCCAGACAGGAGGAAGAGGCGGCGAGGAACGTGCCAAGGGAACTGTGGGCATGTGACTGAACCTCTGTCGAAGATCGACACTGAACTCTGAATCTTTCTGAATTTGCAAAGGAACAGTGCAGCTCAGGTGTTCGACAGAATGTTTTTGGCCTCTGGGGATTTTTCCTTGAGCTGATTTTTGGTGGAGTGGCTACTCATTGCTCAAGAAGGCTGCCTGAATTTTGGTGGAATTTTTGGAGAAGTGTAGATATGAATTTCACCAAATTTGGCAAATCTGGTCCAAACTTGCAGAGACTGAATTTTGAAAAATTTGAAAAGAGGAGGAGTGGATCAAGATGGTTCTGGGTTGTGGATGCTAACGACAATCCAGAGGGGTTGGTTTGAGGTCAAAACTCAAATGCAATAGGGTACTTGCTTTGAAAATCTCCCAGGCTCCAAATAATTTGCAGAAATGATTTGAGGGGGAAAATAATTAGAATAAAATCCAAAACTTGCTTGGATGAGTTGGAACAGAGAACTTAGGTTGATTCAAGGAGGAGGGGAGGTTTTGGAGGGGTTTTACCACATGGGCAAAATACAAAGTCATGGGTGGCTTCAAAGATATGAAAATTCCAAATTTTCATAGAGTTTCTTTTTAAAAGAAAAAGATTAAACTCCCAAAATAATTTGAGAGGGAACCAACAGAGAAGAAGTTTCAAAAGATCAAACACCATAGTCTGAAGAAAAATAAAATCCTTGCCAAAGAAAAGAAAGTTTTTAAGAGGAAGGTTTTCTGGAAAATTTTAAATGGCCTCTTTTCAAAAACCACAAAGTTTTTGCTGAAAACAAAAGTAAAAATTTTGGAGTGTCACAACACCTACCCCCTTAGGAAAAATCTCGTCCCCGAGATTTCAACTGTTCCTCAAATAAGTGTGGATGCTCTGTCCGAAGAAAATCCTCTCTTTCCCAAGTTGCTTCGCTTTCGGTGTGGTTGCTCCACTGAACTCTGAAAAACTTGATGGTCTTCTATCGGGTTCTCCTTTCAGACTCCTCTAATATTTTTACTGGGCGTTCCCGATAAGTGAGGTCTGGCTGCACGTCAATGTTCTTATGGAATACTTGTTTCTCTGGTTTGCTCATGCACTTCCGTAATTGAGAGACGTGGAACACGTCGTGAATGTCGGACAAGTCTTCGGGTAAGTCTAGCTGGTAGGCTACAGTGCCTCTTCGTGCCACTATGCAGAATGGTCCAATGAATCTTGGTGTTAACTTTCCTTTAATCTTAAACCGTTGCAGTCCCTTCATAGGCGATACTCATAGGTACACAAATTCACCGGGTTCAAAATTGACCCTACGATGTTTCTGATCGTAATAACTCTTCTGTCGGCTTTGAGCGGTCTTGAGTCGGTCTCTGATTAGCTTGACTTTTTCCTCGGCTTCTTTGAGCACGTCTGGGCCGAAGATACGGCTGTCTCCGGTCTCTGACCAATTTAGCGGGGTACGACATCTCCGTCCGTATAGGGCTTCATAAGGTGCCATTTGCAGGCTGGCCTGGTAACTGTTGTTGTATGCGAACTCGGCATATGGCAGGCTTTCTTCCCAACTGGTTCCATAGGTGAGGACACATGCTCTCAGCATGTCTTCTAAAATTTGGTTTACGCGTTCAGTTTGTCCATCAGTTTGGGGATGGTAGGCTGTGCTGAAGGCCAATTGAGTTCCCAGAGCCTGTTGTAAATGATCCCAGAATCTCGAGACAAACTGAGTGCCTCTATCGGATATTATAGTCTTCGGGACTCCATGCAGACAAACTATACGGGAGAGATAAATCCTGGCAAGCTTCTGAGTGTTGTAGGTTGTCTTCACTGGAATGAAATGTGCCACCTTGGTTAATCTATCGGTGATGACCCATATGGCATCATACCCGTGTCGTGACCGAGGTAGTCAAACAATAAAATCCATCCCTATTTCATCCCATTTCCACTCAGGTATTTTGTTTGGTTGCAGTAGTCCGGCTGGTTTTTGATGCTCAACTTTTATGCGTTGACAAGAATCGCAACATGCAACGAATGTGGCTATGTCCCTCTTCATACCGTGCCACCAAAATCTTTCCTGAATATCCTTATACATTCTGGTTCCTCCAGGGTGGATTGAATATGGAGTGGTGTGTGCTTCAGCTAGGATTTGCTGCCTGAGGTCCTCTATGTTTGGCACACAGAGTCTGTCCCTGTACCGTAATATTCCATCATCGCCTATGACAAATTCCGAGGCCTTGCCCATACTCACGTTTCTTTTAATTCCTTCAATGCTGGGGTGACCGAGCTGAGCTTCTTTAATTCACTCCACAAGGTCGGGCTTTATTTCCAAGTTTGATATGGTGCCTTCCGCGATCATTAACAAGTTGAGTTTGGCAAATTCTTGTTGGAATTCAGGTCTCAAACTTTGCAGATTGTTTTCGTCGGGGCTGGGGTTTCGACTAAGAGCATCGGCCACTACATTTTCTTTCCCTGGATGATAGTGGATACCAACGTCATAATCCTTTACCAATTCCAACCAGCGTCATTGCCGTAAGTTTAGTTCTGGCTGTGTGAAAATATATTTGAGACTTTTATGGTCCGTGTATATTTCACATCGATTCCCAAGTAAGAAATGCCTCCATTCCTTAAGTGCATGAATGACTGCTGCCATTTCTAAGTCATGAGTGGGATAATTTTCCTCATGCTTGCGGAGTTGTCGTGAAGCGTATGCGACAACCTTGCCTTCTTGCATCAACACGCACCCGAGACCTTTTCGGGATGCGTCACAATACACCACAAAGTTTTTGTGTATGTCTGGCACAATTAATACCGGTGCTGTGGTTAATTTCCGTTTTAACTCTTGGAAACTTTTTTCGCTAGCTTCTGTCCATTCAAATTTCTTGTCCTTCTTGAGCAACTGCGTCATTGGCTTGGCTAGAGTGGAGAATCCTTCAATAAATCTGCGGTAATATCCTGCCATTCCCATGAAACTTCGTATGTCCATTACGCTGGCTGGTGCCTTCCAGTCAAGTATGGCCCTAACTTTCTCCGGGTCTACTGCGATACCGTCTTGGGTCAGTACGTGACCTAGAAAGCCTACTTGCCTTAGCCAAAATTCGCACTTGCTGAACTTGGCATACAATTGATGCTTCCTGAGTTCTCCTAGCACAATCCTGAGATGTTCCGCGTGCTCTTCTGGTGTTTTGGAGTATATCAGAATATCATCGATAAATACCACAACGAACTTGTCAATAAACTTCATAAATACTTTGTTCATGAGGTGAACAAAATATGCGGGGGCGTTTGTTAATCCAAAAGGCATAACTGTGAACTCATATAGTCCATATCTGGAGGTGAAGGCTGTTTTGGGGATATCTTCTGTTCGCACTTTTAATTGATGGTATCCTGACCTTAAGTCAATCTTTGAGAATACCTTGGCCTGAGCGAGCTGATCAAATAAATCATTTATTCGTGGCATCGGGTATTTGTTCTTGACTGTGACCATGTTAAGTGCTCGGTAGTCTATGCACAATCTCAGTGTTCCATCCTTCTTTTTGGCAAATAAAATTGGTGATCCCCAAGGTGAGGAGCTGGCTCGAATGTATCCCTTGTCCAGTAATTCCTTTATTTGTTTCTTCAACTCAATCAACTCAGATGGTGCCATTCTATATGGTTTCTTGTATATGGGGGTGGTTCCTGGTGCTAGCTCAATGCTGAATTCTATTTCTCGGTCTGGTGGCATGCCTGGTAGTTCTTCGGGAAATACGTCTGGAAATTCACATACTACTGGAACCTTGCTTAACTCAGAAACGTCCACCTTATTCAATCTCGGCTGCCGGGGTATTTTCCTTTCCTTGGCTGATACTTTTATTGTCTTCCCGTGGTGGTGCGTGAGAATTACGGTCCGGTTGAAACAGTCAATTAAACCTTTGTTGGTGGTTAACCAGTCCATCCCTAGGATGACATCCAGTCCTTTATTTTCCAACACAATAAGATTGGCGTAAAATTTCAATCCTTCGAACTCAATGACCACATTCTGACAGTAATTCTGAGTAACTTGCTGAATCCCAGGGGACTTGATGATCATGGATTTTTCCATGGGAAACATCAAAAAAATTATTTTGCCGAGCAAAACTTTTCGAAATGGATGAGTGAGAAGCTCCAGAATCAAACAAAACCGTTGCAGGTATTGTGTTGTCAGGAAACATACCGAGTACGATATCCGGAGCATTTTGTGCTTCTTCTTTGGTCACGTGGTTTAGATGACCCTTCCTGTGGTTGTTGTTGGGGTTGAAATTGTTGCGCTTGGGTGCTAAATTATTGCCACCGTTGCTTGGCTTCGGGGTCGAGTTCCTTGGCTTGGGGCACTGTTTGGCGTAGTGCCCTTCTTCTCCACAAGCGTAGCAAGTAACGCCTGGGCGATATGTAAACTCTTTGTCCCTTGCATGGAAATTCTTGGTTGGGCGAGAGATGTTTGTGGTAGGTTTGTGTGTCCCACCTTTCTGAAAATTTGTCCTGCTTCGGTGGTTGTGTGCAAGAGTACTCTGGTCTCTTTTTCGTTTGCGTAAATCCTCCAGGCTACGTCTCTCATTTTCTAGAGTAATGGCTTTGTCCACTAGTGTTTTAAAATCTGGAAATGTGTGCACGACCAGTTGGCATTTAAGCGTGGGCGCCAGACCGTCAAGGAATTTCTCCATCTTCTTGCTTTCAGTCATACGTTCTTGATTGGCGTAGCGAGACAATAGAGTAAATTGACTGTTGTATTCTGACACTGTCATGTTCCTTTGTTTGAGGTCATCGAACTCTCTCTTCTTAATTTTCATAATGCTCTTGGGAATGTGTGCACCACGGAAACCTTCCTTGAAATCATCCCAGGTTATATCATTTTCGTTGGGGTGCATGTGCAGAAAATTCTCCCACCATGATGCAGCTGCTCCTGTGAGATAGTGCGGAGCATATAGTACTTTTTCGAGGTCTGAACATTTTGCAATTATTAATTTTCTCTCCATATCTCGAAGCCAATCCTCGGCTTCAAGAGGCTTGTCAGTATGAGAAAATGTTTGGGGACGTGTCTTCTGTAGCTCAGATAACTTGGAATGCTGCTGATACTGCCCATGGTGATTTCCCATGTTGATGACTTGGTTCATCATTTCCCGGTGTTGTTGCTGACTCTGCTCACCAAGGCGGCACATTTGTGAAAGTGCCGATTCACTGCCCTGTTGGCTTGACTGTCCCTGAGTGAACTCGTTGCTGGGTTGTGCATCAAAATTTTCCTCTTGTGGAGTTGGCATGGAGCGAGTCCAAGGACGAGACATTTTTCACTCTGGGGATATATTTTGTAAAACCCATAAGAAAAGCGGAAAGAGTCGCAAAAATAATTCCATAAATGCATAAAGCTGGCAAATAAAATTAAATATCCAAGCTTACTTAAGAAAAACAAATCGACTTGCGCACGGAGAAGGACTGCTCATTACATATCTTACATGCGGGTAATTATACAATACATCACTCAGGATATGCGTACATAATCCTGACATGTTATTTAGGCTAGTGCACTTCTCCAGATCCTACATGATGCGCAAACAGGCTACTTCTCACAACTATGTACATATAAACATATCATACAAAGCGGTACATTACATGGCGGCTAAGTGTACTCAGGCGGAGATGTTGACGACCTCCTTTGCCCTGCCGAGGGTGAGGCGTAGCGAGGCTGGGGACTCGACTTCCTCCTCGCTAATAGGCTCCATACGAGTAGTGTTGCGCAGAGTGGACGGAGCGGGTGCCAGGGGCGGAACAACACGAATAGGAGTGGGATCAAAGCTAACATTTGGTCAGGATAAGTTAATGTCGAACTTGGACATGGAATAGATGATTTGAAGGAATATATGACTCTGCAGAGTTTGTACAAAATTTTTCCCACAGCCAACGGATTTCCGTAGTCACGAAGGACTAGTTCCGTTTACGGTTCTTCGGTAGAAAACACAGCTAACCAGTACACACCCATCCTACCTCTCGATGCTAGGAATCACCCTAGACATCATCCAAGAAAAACTTTTGAGACGGGGAGATCACAATCTCGAATAGCATGGGATCAAATTTATATACGCGCGCTCTAAGGGGTGCCCCCCTCTCGGTCCCAACCGGAAACACCCATGCCCCCTGACCGGATGACTGGCTTTAATCTAGGGCCATGGAACCATCATCACGGCCTCTACTTTTTGGTGTGTACGAGGAAAGCGGTTTACAACTTACTAAGCCATATTCCTTGCGGAAAACATGTGGTAGTACAAGGAAGGAAATGGAAGGAACTGGACCGATACGGTTTGACACTGCAGTCACATAGTCTGGCATAAGACTGGCATGCTACAACACTGCCATCTTACCCATTCTCATGCCAACACATGGCCATTCATATTCACATCCATCCACTCATGGATTTTCGAAACTCACTTACCTCATCGTCTCAGGTAACATGACATTCGTCGGTATGTTCATCAACATGCCATAATCCACTTAATGCAAACATGCCAAAACAATCATCATATCAAAAGTTCAAACATGCTTGCCTGGTTCAGAGTAGTCGGAGCCTAGCTCGGTGAAGTTCGCGGCTCCGTCACCTCCTTCGGTATCTACGGTATAAAGAAAATATATGCGCTATCGTAAATACCAAGAGGTGCACAAAAACTATACCAAATATTTTTTAAATAAATCTGATAAAAAACTAGACAAAAATATGAAGAGGACAGAAAAAGAATCAATCAAAAATACTATTCTGGTTAAAAGTTATAAAGGTTTTTGTCCAGGGACTCATCTGTAATGAAACAGAAAGTTTCCAGGGGCTAGCTTATAAAAACAGAAAATGCTTCGGTAGCAACTACGCCAGCCCAGAGGGAAAGCGCATTCGGCAGAAGACATTTTCAGAAAACGCTTCGCTCAGACAGGATAGAGAGGCTGACAGGCAGGTCCCGCCCGTCAGGTTTGATTGTTCAAACGGGGCGGCAGAGTTCGCCGGTGCCCGAGAGCCGCGGTGGTCGCCGGCGGCGATCCACGGCGAGGCAGGGAGATCGGAAGGTACCTCCGTGCTCGGGGCGCCATTCCGCGTCGGTTGGTGGTGGTGGTGGTCGCCGGTGAGTACCACATCGGCGGCGAGCTTTGCTCTGGCGGACGGCGGTTCGGGTGGTTGCGGACTTCGTCGGAGAGAGCTGAAGTGATCAAATTGAGGAGGGGGTTAGGCTTCTGGTAGCTAGAGGAAGTAACTGACGGGGTTTGGGCGCCGGAGACGACCTCACCGGAGCAAATCGTGGTGGAGGCCGAGGCGGAACGGGGCGGCCGGAGTCGGGGGAGGAGACCTCCTCGAGGTCCTCCTACTGGCTTGGCAGAGCTTTGGTGAGGTGTAGAGGTGGTGCGTGCTCGAAGGTGAGCTCGGGGGCCCTTTTTATAGGCGGTCCGAGGCGGTGGCCGTGAACGGGGATTTCCGGCGATGGTTACGGTGGCGCAGTGCTCGGTCGGGGAGGATTAGGGAGTCGAGCGTCGTCGTGGGGGTTTACTGGGTCCGTTTAGACGCTAACCGGACTTGGATTAGAAGCTTAGGGCATGCTTTGGTTGGAACGGGACGGTGCGGGTCCGTTGGCGGCAGAGAGCGCGTCCAGTGCTGTCGGGCCACGGCGACGGTGCATGAGGCCACGCGGAGAGCCAGGGAGCGATGGGCGGCGCGGAACGGCGTTGAGCCGCCATTCTGGTTCCCTGTCGGTCGTAACGGGGTTTCGGCCGCCGCAAGACACGCCGACGCGGGCGGCCAGGGGCGCCACCGACGCCGGGAAGACGTGAAGAGCGCGTGCGGGATGCTCCAGACAGGAGGAAGAGGCAGCGAGGAACGTGCCAAGGGCACTGTGGGCATGTGACTGAACCTCTGTCGAAGATCGACACTGAACTCTGAATCTTTCTGAATTTGCAAAGGAACAGTGCAGCTCAGGTGTTCGACAGAATGTTTTTGGCCTCTGGGGATTTTTCCTTGAGCTGATTTTTGGTGGAGTGGCTACTCATTGCTCAAGAAGGCTGCCTGAATTTTGGTGGAATTTTTGGAGAAGTGTAGATATGAATTTCACCAAATTTGGCAAATCTGGTCCAAACTTGCAGAGACTGAATTTTGAAACATTTGAAAAGAGGAGGAGTGGATCAAGATGGTTCTGGGTTGTGGATGCTAAGGACAATCCAGAGGGGTTGGTTTGAGGTCAAAACTCAAATGCAATAGGGTACTTGCTTTGAAAATCTCCCAGGCTCCAAATAATTTGCAGAAATGATTTGAGGGGGAAAATAATTAGAATAAAATCCAAAACTTGCTTGGATGAGTTGGAACAGAGAACTTAGGTTGATTCAAGGAGGAGGGGAGGTTTTGGAGGGGTTTTACCACATGGGCAAAATACAAAGTCATGGGTGGCTTCAAAGATATGAAAATCTCAAATTTTCATAGAGTTTCTTTTTAAAAGAAAAAGATTAAACTCCCAAAATAATTTGAGAGGGAACCAACAGAGAAGAAGTTTCAAAAGATCAAACAACATAGTCTGAAGAAAAATAAAATCCTTGCCAAAGAAAAGAAAGTTTTTAAGAGGAAGGTTTTCTGGAAAATTTTAAATGGCCTCTTTTCAAAAACCACAAAGTTTTTGCTGAAAACAAAAGTAAAAATTTTGGAGTGTCACAATTTAGGAGTACTACCACGTCCATCTGGATTTTAGTATTTGACTAGCAATATCTAGTAATGCATGTCCCAAAAAATGTACTACTCCCTCTGTAAATAAATACATGGTGTTTTATTCCTATCGGCGAGAGAACTTAATGTCTTTTTGCTAACTAGAGTACTAATAGGATTACATGTAATGAACTAAACACTGCATGTCATGTTTGGTAGTCTCAAGTCATTGAAAGCATGCACGGCCCACATCTCTCATTGGTTGATATGTCACGAAATAAGAAACAAGGAGGGAGTTAATGCACCGTGCCTAAGTGTTTTGGGATTATTTGGTTTTCGTAAGGTGACTTACACAACATTTTTGTTTACATGCATTAAAATTTTATTAGTTAAATCAAAGGTCAAAAATTGGCGCAAAATGCAAAGGGGACTAATAAACCAGCAAACATCAAACTTCTCTCGTTTGGCCCCAGCTAGAGGTCCGGTGAGATGACTATACTGCACCGGCACGGAGGGGGACGCAACTTCATTGACTTACTGCAACTGCCTTTGGGTGAATGACATGTGGTGCCAAGGGGTGGCTGGCCCACCTATCATATAGCCAAAGGCAGGTGCAGTAGAGGGCCGAGGAGTAGTACGAAATCCTACGCACCTACGCACGCTAACCAAGGGCAAGAGTGATCACTCGAATCGCAAGATCATTTGACTAGAAGCTAAGCTAGACCCATGGAGGCGATGAGCGCGAGCATCAGCCGGCTATGCCAGATGGTCCATGACGCCGGCCTGCGGCCCGGCACCAAGGAATGTCTCCAAGTAGTATTGCTTGAGGCCGCCAGGGCGAGAGGCCGCTTGGACGACAGCTTCGTCTCCTTGTTCGACGAGGTCCTCGTCGGTTTCCTCAACAAGTTCATCGTCGTCAAGAAGCTCGCAGACGACTTTGCCGTATGCCTCTAGCCGACGTGCCCAGGCTCTGTGATGCCCGCCACCCTCAACGGCCACTATGATGACAACCTCTTCGACACACTGGTGGCCCTGCGACTGCCCGCCGTCGCGCCGGAGAATGTCCACCTCGAGGTCACGCTCTCCGCGCAGCGCCTGGCGCACCAAGACACCATCAACATAATCACCCACGTCTACGCGCAAATCATCCACAAGGACTACTACATGTAAGAGGAGGACGATAGGATGCTGGCCATCTTGGACCATAGGGCAACCTTGGACGCCATTGTTCAGAAGCACGTTGAGCTCGCCGCCAACGCCGCTGCTCCTCACATGTCGGCTGGTGACCCAACACACTAGGGCGTGAGGATGTCGTTGATGGATCCGTATGTATTTTTATCTTTCCGTCAAATCCATGTAGTTGTATATGATACTACTAGTAATTATCTTACCTTTTGCATCAACTTCATTATTTTCGTACGTACTCCATGCATGAACGGCGCCAGAACCAAACTTCTCATTACTCTAGGAAAAATCGTTATTTTCTATCTATCAGTCGCGCCATGGAGCAGAACCAAATTTTACAAGTTACGAGTTCAAAAGGAAAAGCCTGCCGTGTTCGCGTCGCACCCCCACATGGTTGGTCCGGCATGCCGCTCAAGGGGGAATGCGTGTGGTGTTGCATTTTCACTTACAAGTGGGACCGCAGTTGAGCAAACCGACTATCGGCAAACCCACACCCCGCCCACCACGCGATGGCTGAGAAAACAGGAGGGAGAAGAGATGGTTGTAGCATGGACTCCAAGAAAATTGGTGTCGGATGGGACTCGTGTGGGTGGCGTGTTTCGTACTGCTAGACGTGAATTCTAGTTACGGCCCATGCCACCCCACTATATCGAGCCTCTATCGAGGTACGTTGAACAAATTTCCTGGAGTCCTTGCTCAGCCCTCCTCTATCTCTCATCTCAGCCAGCCAGCGTCTGTTTGCTCACATGCGGTCCCACATGTCAGTGAAAACGCAAGAGGGCCCACTGAACCTGCACATCTTTCACCTCGACCTGCTGGAGATGAAAAACAAATCCAATAAAGATCTTCGGTGGCCGCTTTTGGAGTTACTCAAGAGTAGTAAGATTCTATTTACAGTTTAACCCAAGATGCACATCACGTGGCTTCAACTACCACTCTATTTTCTTGCATGACACGACCTGGATGCTGGATGTCCCACGTGTCGGCAAAAGGAGGAAGAACCCGACCAATTCTTCGGTTGTTCTCTCGGATTAGACTAGTTGTGCTAACTTAAAAAATTTATTGTGTACTCCCTCCATTCCAAAATACTTGACTTCCATTTGTCCAAAAATGGATGTACCTATATACTAAAACATGTCTAGATACATATATATTTTGACAAATAGAAGGCATGTATTGTGCAACGGAGGGAGTAAAATGGATGCAAGTCTTGGTATTGGGAAGAAGAGTACATCCATATATTGATAGAGCCCAATTTAGTAGATATTCTAGCACTTTTAGCAGCATAGAGGCTAGAGATGAGACTAGTGCACATGTTGATACTCCTACTAGAATAGAGGCTAGACATGAGACTAGATGCGAGGAAGCAACGTCTACTTCTTTACACTCGAAGAAGAAAGAAGCACGCAAGATCGAGCCTCTGCAGATCAACAATGAATGCATCGAGAAGGCACTAATCCAACTTACAGGAGTAGTAAAATGTATTCTTGTGGTTCTTGTTTTCCTTGGTCTTGTTTTTCTAGTCAAAATTATCGTTGGAGTTCGTGCAAAACGGAGGTCCGTTTGGGGTCGTGCGTTGGAGTTGGACTTACAAGTGGGACCGCAGTTGAGGAAAACGACTATCAGCAAACCCCCACCTCGGCCGCCGCACGATGGCTGAAGTTAGAGAAACGACGAGGTTGAAGAGATTGCTCTAGCATTGACTCCAAGAAATAATATGGTGTCAGATGGATGTCATGGTGGTGGCGTGTGCCGTACTCCTGGACGTGAATGCTTGTTCTGGCCCATGCCACCCTACTACTCCTACTACTTACTATATAGTACTAGTATCTAGGATTCGAGGTGCTGGTTATGTACAGCGAACACATTAACATATGGCTACAGTAAAAACACCCGCCCGATGCGCGAAGCATGTGAAGCTAGTACAAATAGTGTACTACTATTGTTGATTGGCCTCATCCGATAACCTGTTGCAATGCACGTACAATTATGTATTCGGAAACTATTTTTTGCCTCGTCGCACCACTCACTCAGAGAGGCGACTCGAAAGCCATTCATAAATTTAGTAAGTTTATCACAGGCATATCATTTTATTACATACAACAGGTCATCAACCCACATCGACAATAAGGATACATTATAAATACTAAAGTTTTCACCACACAACAAATAACAAGCAATGAAATGAACTTCAACTCAACCATTCCTCAGCGTTGGAAACGCTTGCTTTGAACCACAAGTGATTCTCTGGGATGGGCCATCCATTATGGATTTGGAGACCAACGCAGGACTGATCATCCAGGCTAAAGCGGCCTACTATATCAGTACCAGGGTAGGGAACCACCTAAATGTCCGAGGTATAGACACAGTTGCTTCTCATAAATGGTAGTAATGTTGTGTCAACAGCAGTTGGATCGCCTTTCACGATCACTGGATAGTTTTGTCCAAGGAAGAGCGAGTTTTCTCCAAGACTATCAATTCTGTACCAGGGAGAAGGAGTTGGTGCTAGCACACTAGTATCCATCCCAAATACCATGCAATGGGTGTTGGAATAGGTCCGGAGAGTGCAACCATGGGAGACTACACCTACTTCCTTAGCAGTAACATTATCAGTGCGCTGTATACACACAAGAAGAGGTGATCCATCGGAATTAGTTGCCAGGCGCCACAGAGTATATGGGCGATGCTCGTCCTCATGCTCGTGATCATCACCATCGTCATCTCCCTCTTGGTTATAAAAATTTTCAAGTATAGGTGGTGGAATGTTCACAGGACCTTGGAAACACAAGAAGAAGGTAAATTAGTAAAGGGAAACTTGCTAACCCGCATGCATGTGGATGAAACAATTATAATTACGGTGGAAGACAAACGTACCGAAATCATAAGGATTCCATGCAAAAACAATGCCACGAGTGGTGGCAGCAAGGGCCTCGTGTTGAATTGCATCACAGTACTCATCCGTGTATAGAAACTGATTTTTGAGCAATATCCATCCAGTCAAACCAGGAAGTACGGCAGCAAGCTTGTCGAAGATAGCAACAACTTCATAGTTGTTGTAATTCCAAGAGCGGTTGGGAACTCGACAAATTGCTATCTTCCATAGATGATAGTCACCATTATCGTATTTGAACGTGCCTACAATCCCGGTGTGCTCAACCTCTAGGCAGTATGCTGAGATTTTTGGAAGTGGAACCCGGTCACGAGTGTACACATTCACAAGTTCCCACTCGCAGTTGGACCCAATGTAAACAACCCAATCTCCATTTGCGCCTGCCCAAGCCTTACCCTCGAGCGATGGCATCTTAACATCATACGTATCATTATCAAGCGGCATCAACTTGCACAAGCTGAGGCCTACATCGTCCCCGCGCCAGTCATCAGGGTCACGACAAAGAAGATAGGGGAGATCAAACCGCTCCTGGACTCTTGGGTTCCTTGTAATGATGTTATTAGTTGAGTCGAGAATGGGCTTGAACGAACCTGCCATGCTAGCCGAGGTGATGACGTCGCACCGATCAACGAGTTCCTCCACCACGTCATCTTTCAGATCGGGGCGAGAATAACGGGGTCGTTTCCGGCCTGTTCCTTCCATGGAGAATATGATCGAACAACGGCAGAAGGAAAGGTGAAGGGCTGAAGGAAAATGGAGGAGGGAGAGGAAGAGCGTGCGACAGCAGTTCCAAAACGAGAGGGAAAGGCCTTCAGTGGACGATTGCCAGTTTGCCATGATTCATGAAGAGGCGCCCCGGCCTACACGTCCATTCGGAAATACTACTAGTATAAAAGGACTCGCCGTCGTCTCACCGATATGTTGGAACGGGACCACATGTCAACAAAACATGGTGTGTAATTTCTCGTGCAATGCGATCTGGCCACGTTGGCCCGAGGTGCCGCATTAGTTATCGACCTTTCTTTTTTTAATGGCATGCCGTTCAGCTTTGAAGCACGACTAACTGGTACTGTACGCAGAGAAAATATAAACTACTCTAAAACTACTCCACCTCCTATACTAGTAGTATAAAAAAGATATATAGGCTGGAGCTTCAGCGCTTTCTTGCTAAGGGCTGCCCACTTGCTTCTCACACTACCACCCTCTCTCCAGATCTAAAAAAGACGGCCTCTCTCTTCCTCCTCACCGGTGGTCACAGATCTGTCGGGAAAGAAAAGGACGTGCAGCGTTGACGCACTCGTCGTCAGCGAGCGAGGTCAAGCACTGACGACAAGGCCTTCCTCTCAAACCTAGCGCCCTCGCGGATGGCCTCCGTCCCAAAGCTCGCTGTCGTAGTGTGTGCGGAGGACGACGACCACGAGCGAAGCCACTTCCCGCCGACCCTCAGGTATGCTACCTCTTTTCGAACCATACCCTTGTTCTATTGCCCCATCTTCCACGTCATTGCATGTGGATCTTTTTCCACTCCACCATCTTCCCAATTTTCTATCCTCTGCTCTGCTGGCCATGCAGACGAAAACCATAATTTGCACTATTAAAGGAAACCCTACTTCATGCAGACTAATCCATGTCTGGGTTGAATAAGGAAAGGAAGGGAGACTGTACTGTCCAAGAGAGTAGGCATCGAACCCGCATCTAGGTTGAAAAGGGGAAACTAGCTAAGGAACGAGTCTCGTCTCTCTTGGTTGAAGAAGGGTAGAAAGGCATGACAACGCAATAGAGAACGACCAGGTCGATCGGTTTGTTGTCCTCACATAGGAAAAGGTGGCTAAAGATAACAAAAATGGGACGTAATCCACATATGCTGCCTGGATATTTGTTGCTCTGGGCAACCATACCTCCCTCACCACTCTGTGTCTGTGGAGATTCATCGTACTGGTGCGCCCACTGTCCGAATGGGCCTCCCATGCTCTTGTTGCCACTTTTTTGCTGTTAGTATAACGCCAGCAGTCAAGTCAAGCAATGCTACTGCTAAAGTGATGCCACATTTAACTAATGCCGCTCTTAGTCTAATGCCACCGATAAATTTAACAATTTTGCTAGAACTCATCTAGATGAGATATAATTTGGTCTCATTCACCTTTCATAGCCATTGGATGTGATGCTATAAGATGCGTGTGTGCTGACGTGTGTTGTTTTTGTTCTTGATTTCCAGGTGAATGAGACAAAATTATATCTCATTTAGATGAGTTCTAGGTACTCCCTAAATTTAAGCAATGCCATTTAATGTCACTGGATTATTTTAGGGTTAGCTGTTGATTGTGGATGTATTAAAGATTTTTCAGCTAAGGCATTCTAATGCTGATGCACGGCCAGTATACCAACGATGAAACTTGTTACTACCTTCAAATTTTTGCACTGTTAATGCTTATAGATTACATACTTCACTTTCCTGAGATAAGTTAATCTTTTTGTACACTGTGACCAAAATAGCAAGGCGCTGATGTCAATTTATTTTGGTTAAACTGCACAAAAAATTATGAAGACAAGAGGAAAGGTCAAGAGTGAACACCTCCTCCTCCGGCTGTTCTCTTGATTCGTTCGATCAAGTTTTTATGTTTGATCAATTATCTAGATTGGAATAGCAATTTTTAAGGTCCCCCCGAGTTCGAAATGATATTTACCTTGGAGGTACATGGTTTGCAAATTTTTTATACTGTCATTAGTTAATAATGCTAGTTACCTTCAGACTTCTATATTTGGTTTAATGCTCATGCATAGCTAGTATACCAATGCTGAAACTTGTTACCTTTACATTTTGTATTGTTAATTCTTATAGAAATCTTCCAGTGCTAGAGTTTATTGAAATCTGTTCAGTAAAACCATTGTACTGTACCCTATAATAAACTAACTACTCTACTATTGCACTAGCCACTGGCTTAGTGTATATTTGTAGTATTCGAATGGTGATGCATTAGCGTATGGACATAAATAAAGTGTGTCAAGCTTTCCCAGATATGTACTCAAGAAAACTACCACCTGTATTTCTAAATACTAGACCTTGGGGTACTTTAAATTGACCCGCGAAAACGTCTTATATTAAGGAACAGAGGGTGTAGAGTTCACTCAAATTATCCTGGTAAATCTAGTCACACCTTTGTTAAAATTAATGTTCATTATGTTATCAGAGGAGGTCTGTATGTTTGTCTCTAATGCCTGTCGACTACATACCTGACATCATGATGTAACGTTAAGTCATTTCCTTTTGTACAGTGTCACTGAATTGCCAAGGCGGTGATGGCATTTTATTTTTGTTGAACTGCACGAAATATGCTTAAAAGAAGAGGAAAGGTCAGGAATGGCTCAATTTTTCAGAAAAAACTATGTATGCCTTCCTGACATCAGCCGTTGTTGCTTTATTTTTTCCTTCAAACAGGTGGTTAGAAACAGTCTTGCTACCTTTTCCCATTAAGAAATTGGAATGCTTATATTTGTGAGTCTATGCTTCAACTAGTGCCACTTTTATTGTCGGTGTAAATGACCACGGGTAGCCTAGCCGGCTCCCCCTGTCTCTTCAAAAAATGACAGGCCAATCGAGCCTTCTAGCACCCAAGGAATGGGGCCGCCTTCCCCTGGCCGGCTATCTCACAGGCCGACTACTAGAAGGCGGCCCGGCCCTAAACTCTCATGAAGAAAGCCACGAGAGAGCCGACTCCAAGAAGCCGGCCACGAGAAGACCGACTCCAAGAAGCCGGCCCCTGGCAAGCGGCCAAGATCGTGCCCTCAAAGTCTGCACCCACATAACGGTGATAAGACAGGGCGTGGCAACAGTGAAACCTGCCACCCCCGAATCCCGGAGCATGCCTCGCCATAGTACGCCGTACGAGTTAGCCATGACCCGTCTGGCGTGGCACTGTTGCCATGCTGACCATGACGCCACCCACGACAGGCTGTCAGTACGGCCCGCAGGCGGCGGGCCCCTTTAGTCAAAGAGACACCCGAAGGCGGCCACGCCTCCCCCAGTCGGCCTGGGATGTAGCCGGCTCTCACCAGCCGGCTCGCTCCCTCCCTCGAAGTACGTGGACCATTAAGGAGACAAGACGAGGTAAGGCTACAGTGAGAGCCCGCTAGGTGGCGGCACTATAGCCATGCTTACCTCGACAAAGCCCTCGTCATCAAGAGTAAGGCAACAGTAACTAGCCCCCGACAAGACCTCCAAGCGGTGGGACCTGCCTGTCGACCAAGAGGTCGGCAACCGGCAGGACCCACCAGTCGGCGGGCCCCAGCTGTTGGCGGAGAAGCCGGCGAACATAGACACTGATGGCTAGGGCCCACGCCTAGCCGGATTACCATTGTACCCCTAGGGGGGTAGGCCTATATAAACCCCCCAGGGCACCCATGCAAAGGGTTGATCTCAGATATGTCAGGACCGGATTTTCGTGATGCTAATTTCCCAGAAAATGGCCCTTATGCTCACCAGCCCCGGGATTACTGTTAGCTGGCAAGACACAAACTTGATACAAAAACTCCAAGCAAAATACATGATATGTAGTACAAAACCATTCTGGCCTATGAGTACAACACAAGGTTTCTAGTAGTTGGTGGTGGAAGCGGTTTGTGGATCAGCGGCATCTATGGGACTCCATTTCTCCACAGGAACAGCTGACCAGGTTAACGGGGCTGCTATCCCCATTGATTAGGTTCCGGGGCTCTCGTCTCGTTGCTCCTCTCCGCGCAAGAAATCTGGCCAAGACAATAGCCAGCGACAAGCCGGTGAGTACTTTGAATGTACTCGCAAACATTTTGAACACGGGTATAATATAGCAAATGATAATCATGCTTTGAAAAATTCTATGATCACAACGTCAGTCACAGAAATAAAATCCATGATGCACGCAAACAAGTTATTCACGTAACACATGAATAATGCAATTAGAAACTAGAAATAGAATGCCTCAGTCGGGCGTCTGAGCGACACCACAGAAAGGGCTCACAAGTGAAATAAGTAACAAATGTGCCGCAGTCGGGCGGCTGTGCGACGCCACATAAAGGGCTTATAAAGTAAATACATAACAAGCATGCCACAGTCGGGCGTCTCAGCGACACCACATAAAGGGCTTATATGGTAAATAAATAACAAAACATGCCACAGTCGGGCGTCTGTGCGACACCACATAAAGGGCTTATATGGTAAATAAATAACAAACATGCCACAGTCGGGCGTCTATGCGACACCACATAAAGTGCTTATATGGTAAATAAATAACAAACATGCCACAGTCGGGCGTCTATGCGACACCACATAAAGGGCTTATAACAGAATAATCACAGTGAATATCCCGGAGGTAAAACCGTCCCAGAGATACTCAATAATCAATTAATCAACATCGTTAGTCCATAATAATAATAATCACAATCATCATATGTCACTAGTCAAAATCAAAGTTCTAACTTAGTTGTTTTTCCTCCGAAGACCAACACTAAGACCGACACTTGACCCAACCCAGACTGTAGTCCTTAACCATGGACACGGCTACTCGAATAGATATAATCTCTGTAGAGGGTGTACTCTTTGCCCACAAGTAACGGATTCCGTTAGTCCATCCGGACTAATTCCGCTTACGGTCTTTTAGTTTAAAACACTCCCAACCGCACACACCAGCTTGACTCATCGGTGTCTGGAATCATCCACGACACTCGTTAAGCAAAACTCTAAGTGGGGAGGCTACAACCTCGATTAGCATGGGATCACAAAATTTATACCGCGCACAAACTATGGAAGCTACCCCCTCGGCTACAACCAGAACACCCATGCCCCGTGACCGGATGACTGGCTTTAATCCATGGCCATGGTACCCTCATCCCGGCCCCTCTGTACGGTGTGTGCTAGAAAGGGGTTGACAAATTACTGAACCGTACCCTACCAATGGCAGGGACAAGTGGTAGTATGAAACAAGTGTGGGGGTTACCGGAACAAGACTCGATCTATGGTCGACTCAGGAGGTTTAAGTATTCCCTGCATGGTTAGCATAACAAATATGTTTTCAACCAACAGACATAACCACCACTCATCATGTCTCGCTCTGCCGTACTGGACACAATCGTCTCAACGACCGGAGACAAGCTCGTGTCTACCCAAGACAGAGGCATTCCCGAGTTCCTTCCGGTATGCATGAGAGGCATGAGATGGTGACTACTATCCCAACATATCAAACTCCAACAGAGTGAATCACCAATATGCACTCGAGAGTTTGAACATATCATCACAAAAAATAACGAACACTCCGAGACGAGAGGTGTTGTAACTGTATCAAACAACACACGACAATATTATGCCAGGGTTCAGAATGCTTGCCTTCAAGTCGTGGGGAGGCAGGGTGCATTCCAAAACTTTTGAAAGTTTTCTCCTCTCTGCAAAAGTCCTATTTAAAATATTTTTGAATCAATATATAGTTTCAAAAATAGTACCAAAAAGTTGTCTGAATTTTTTTGAAATAAATCCTAAAATAAACTAGACAATATTTGAGGGAGGTAGGAAAATGAATCAAGTCATTTGGAGTTACATTTAAAAAGTTATAGACAGTCAAAGTTTTGGTCAAAATCTATTTTTAAAATAAAACAGAAAAAAGGAAAAACGTTTCGAAAACTAACCACGTCGAAGGCGTATTTTGGTTTTACGCCTCCACTTATCCAGCGTGGACCGCGCGTGGGTCACTGACAGTGGGTCCAGCGGGCCCACTGGTCAGGTTTGACTGGTCTTCTCTCCCTCCTCTTTCTCTGCCCGAGCGGAGGCGGGACTCCGGCGACGCTCGCCGGCGAACGGCGGCACCGTTTGAGAAACCAAGGGTGGGTATGGATCCGCGGGTCCAGGGTGGTCCTCCCGGTGGTCGCTAGGCAGGTGGGACAGAGGGAGTCGCCGGCGACGAGCTTCGCGGCGGCCGGTGGCTACGGGTGAATTGGGGGTTTGGGTCTACGGTGGATCTCCGTCGCAACAGGGGGTTTGGGTGGCTCCGCAAGACGAAGGGGAGTCGGGTGGTGGCGTTGGTTGGACGGGGGAGGGCCTGGTTGCAACGAAATGGACCGGAGGGCGGCGGTGGCCGAGCTGGCCGAAGACGGGGAAGACGGCCTCCTCTGGTCGATTGCGGGCTAGGGGAGCACTAGGGGAGTGGCTTGAGGCTGCCTGAGGTCTAGGAGGAGCTCGGGGTCACCAAGCTAGGTTGGTTCTGCCATCGCCGGGGATAAGATCGCCGGCCAACCGTTTCTGCTGCGGCAGGGCGTCGTGGCGCCGACGAGCGCTTGCAGACGAGCGTGCGGATAAGCTTGGACTGCTCCAGGGGCAGCTGGCATGCGGCTGCGGCTCGGGCGGCACCGACCGTGGCAGAGGCGCGCTACGGATGCCGGCGTGGCGCCTAGGGGCTCTGACGGCAGCGCTGTAGGGCACCAGGGGCAGCTTGGCGCGTTCTGGTGAGTGGTCGAGGGCGGGGCGCGGCTTTGCAGGTGAGCAAGGGCCAGGGGTGCGACGTGGCAGCTCGGTGCACACGCGTGCAAAACGTGCGCTCTGGGCGCGCCCAGAGCACGCACACGACATGCTCGACAAAATGCCAAGGTGTTCTAGAGCGCTCGAGTGAGGCCGGCAATTAACAGGACTAGGCTAGGGTTTGCAAGAAAGCTAATGGACAAGGGGGTTAGGCCAAGAGACCAAGCTTGCAATGTTAACTAAAAACCATGTCAAAAC
This sequence comes from Triticum timopheevii, assembly GCA_963921465.1. Lineage (NCBI taxonomy): Eukaryota > Viridiplantae > Streptophyta > Magnoliopsida > Poales > Poaceae > Triticum > Triticum timopheevii. Next base: position 365,905,213 of record OY997262.1, read on the forward strand.
TGGCCATGCACACAAGGTGTTTGGCAAAATGCCAAAGGCACCTAGGCATTTCTTGGAGTGGTCATAATATCCACACTGGGGTCTCTTTAGGTGTACGTGATGGTGGCCGGGTTAGTTTGCCAAGGGAAGAAACTTGTTAGTGCAAATATTTGAGAAAATCAATTTCGGGCAGAAACTAAAGGTTGTCATTTCATGGACCAAAAATAATCCAATGGGTTCATGCTCCTGGACTTAAGGGTTTTGCAGGAAGGACTACAAGTAGGAAAAAGAACCATGGGTAAAAGAGCAAGTAATAATATGGTTGCAGTACAAATCCTCAAGTTGGACCAGAATGAAAATGAGGTTGATTCACTCAAAAAATTTAAAGGACATAACTGGGTTTTTGCATAAAGGTGGATAATATACTCGTACTGACCTCCCCTAATTTTTGTGGGAGTTTTAAAGAAATATTTAAATAGGTTGTAGTGCAAAATTGCCCACTAGACCAGATTTGAAAATTAGGTGTAGAGCTCAAAATATCCAATGAACAGAAGATGTTTTTGCACAAAAGTGATTTAGGGAGATCATATGTCATCCCCAAATTTTGGTGAAATTTTTTGATGCATTTATCAAATGGTTGTAGTGCAAAGGAGGCTCCAAAACTTATGAAAAATCATTTTAAAAGAATAAAGCTCAGGAAAAACAATTATGCAAATAAAACCACTGATTAAGAATTGTTTTGTTGAGAGAGTATAGAAGTCCAATAACATTTTTGGAAAGTTTCCACTTGGGGAAAAACTCCACAATATTAAAGAAAAGTGGTTCTGGAATCAACAGAAAATCCAGAGAGCAAAATTTTTAAACTCCTCGCAAGGTTTAAATAATTCAAAACATGGTTAAATTTTTGGGGTGTTACAAGATAGTTCTAGACACCACATTGAGGGGAGAAGAGAGCTAGCCTTGCCCTTCTTCTTCCTGTTGCCGAACAGCTCAAAGGAACCTCTTGTAGCCAGTTGTTGATCTAGTGATCATGCGGAGACCCCGTAGAGCAGGACTAGGGGGTAAGATCCGCCGGCGTGCATGTCTTCGCCTCATCCCGTTTCCAAGCACTAGCGATGTCTTACTGGCTCCCACAATGATAAGCTACCCGTTGGCGTATGTCGCACCAACCACCCGACATTTGGCGCCCACCATGGGGCCAGGTGCACCGTCGTCTGTAGACCTACTCTGGACGGGAACCCTTTTCCTTCCCAGCGAGCGTAGCCAGCCTGGCACGCCCGATGACGCTTGCCCCGACGCGCTGCAAGGCGTCGACGACTCCGGTGTGGTGAGCTGCCTCGCCGATCTTCTTGGCGAGGCCCGCATGTCCGACGAGCCCGCGTCCGACAAGGGCATAGGCTGCCCCGAGAGCCACCTCGTCAGCCTCCTCGACCAACTCCACGTCTCCAGCGAGCCTGCTGCAGATTTGGAGTCGGTTGGCTCCACCGACCCGATGCTTGTCGACTCCAACACGGCATCGCTTGACGCTTTCCCCACCAACATAGTGATCTTCGACGACCCTCTTCCTCGAGTCGACAGCGGCGGCAGCACCGTCACCGAGGTACTAGTCATCTGCCATGGTGTCACCTCTGGCGAGAACGCCCACGATGCCCAGCAAGCGGTGCTGCATGACTTGTCCGTCCCCATCCCGGCCAACACCGACGCCGAGACGCTAGAGGCACGCCGCCTCTCCCTCATTGCGGAGGGCCAGAAGATAGCCTCCACGAGACATCTCACTGAGGCTCACCTGCGTGAAGTCAACCGCGCCGCCTTTGGTACACCGCCTCCCGGTGGGCCGAGCCGACCCGGCGTCGTCAAGAAGTGCGGTGCGGCCATCGCCAACATGCTAGGAGCAGACCGCCCAGTCTATGCCATGCCCCTCGAGAACCTACGTGCCGCCTAGTCGGTCGTGGACGAGCTGAATGGACTGGGGGGCGACGAGCTCCCCTACATGACCAGACGCATCCAGCAGTTGATCGACGCGGCCAAAGAGCGGCATGAAGCCAACACCCATGCTGGAAGTCCTCCCCCACGCCGAGAGCACGGTGCGACGTCACGGACGCCAACTGCGGGCGGCGCCGCCCAAGGCAAGAAAAGGAGCCGGCTGCTAGCCGCAGTCGGACTCGAATCAGCATCGAGTGTGACGCAAAAGGCCGCCCTCGAGCTATGGAACAATGAGGCAATCCACCTCCTCCTCCATCTCGTGGGGAGAGATATCCCACCCCGCCGCCTGTCACGCATCCAACTCTCAGTGGCCGACTAGGCCACCGCGAAGGAGTTGGTGAGAATGACGCCCGCCATCGGATCGACCGCCTAGCGCGATCCCTGGCGCTAGAAGAAGAAGACGATGTCGGACCGCCCTGCTTTGGCCCCCACATCGGCGACGAGCCCTTCCCCAAAGGGTTCTCACTTCCAAGAGACACACCCAAGTACAACGGCTCCGTGAAGCCGGAAGACTGGTTGATCGATTACTCCACCGTAGTTTGCATAGAAAACGGCAACAGGCGTGTTGCCGTGAAATACGTCCCCCTCATGCTCCAAGGCACGGCGCGCACCTGGCTCAACAGGCTCAAGCCCTACAGCGTCAACAGCTGGCTAGACTTCAAAGAAGCCTTCATCCACAACTTCACCAACACCTACAAACGGGCTCCCAAGCCTCGACAGCTCTCCTTGTGTGTTCAAGGGCCCGATGAATCAACTCGCGACTACCTCACGCGTTGGGCCGAACTCCGCAACTCCTGCGAGGGGGTGCACGAGGTTCAAGCCATAGAGTACTTCACCGCCGGATGCCGAGAAGGCACCCTCCTCAAGCACCGACTCCTCTGCGGCGAGCCGACTACCCTCGACGAGCTGCTGATCATAGCAGACAAGTATGCCATGGCTGACTCTTCACTGAAGACCAAGCTTCGAGTAGACGCATCCAGGAAGGTGCTCACTCCGGCTCCCAAGATGCCGGCTGGACACTCCAACCGACGCCGTACCAGAACGACAACAAGCGCAAGGCCCCTATGCAGCCTTCCACCAGTTGGCAGGTGGCCACAGTCGAGGACGAACAACCCGAAGAGCGGCCCGCGCCCAAGAAGCAAAAGGGCGGCAGGCCGGCTTGGCAGCCGGCTTTCTCCTACGAGCAAACCCTTGATGCCCCTGCAAGTTCCACAGTGGTGCGAAGGCGTCCAACCACACGACTCGGAAATACCATTGGCTCAAACGAATCTCCAAGGGCGAAGGGCTGGTGCCGCCTTTGCCTGCTGGCCAGCCGCCTCCAGCCCCTCCGCAACTGGCTGCTCGACCAGCAGGCGGGGCTGTTCAAGACGAGTTCCCCGACGAGCATGCCGCCTACATCGTCTTTACAAGCCAGAACGAAGACCGGCACAGCCAGCGCCGACAGCACCAAGAAGTCAACGTGGTCGCCTCCAACAACCCCGAGTTCATGCACTGGTCGGAGAAGCCTATCAGCTGGAGCTGGGCCGATCACCCAGAGGTGATGCCATCTCCCGGCTCTTACGCATTGGTTTTGGACGCCACCCTCGCAACAGAAAGGCGAGCTTCCCATTTTTCCCGCGTGCTGATAGATGGCGGGAGCAGCATCAACATACTATACCGTGACACCATGGAGAAGCTGAACATCAAGACGAAGAAGCTCATGCCTAGTCGGACTGTGTTCCACGGCATCGTACCCGGCCTGTCCTGCTCACCAATCGGCAAGATCAAGATAGATGTTCTCTTTGGGGACAAGGATCATTTCCGCCGAGAAGCAATATGGTTTGAAGTAGTGGATCTGGAGAGCCCTTACCACGCATTGCTTGGCCGACCTACTTTGGCCAAGTTCATGGCTGTGCCCCACTACGCCTACCTCAAGATGAAGATCCTGAGTTCCAAGGGCATCATTACCGTAGCTGGAGACTACAAGAAATCCTCTGAGTGTGCGGCAGCTAGCAGCCGGCTGGCCGAGTCCCTCGTGATCGCTGAAGAGAAAAAGATGCTGGATCGAGTCATGGCCATGGCCGGAGAGCAGCCGGCCCTGTCCCCCAACCCCAAGGAATATGATGCTCAAGGTTCTTTCCATCCGGCCAAAGAAACAAAAAGATACCTCTGGACCCGGAGCACCCGGAGAGGCACGCTGTCGTAGGCACCGGCCTTGACAGCAAATAGGAAAGCGAGCTCGTCGATTTCCTCCATGCGAGTCGGGACATCTTCGCATGGTCTCCCAAAGACATGCCGGGTGTTCCGACGGATTTCGCTGAGCACAAGCTACATGTCCGATCTGACGCCAAGCCGGTCAGGCAGTCCTTGTGCCGCCTGTCAGAAGAGAAGAGAAGAGTTGTCGGAGAAGAAATAGCCCGGCTTCTAGCAGTCGGATTCATCATGGTAGTGTTCTTTCCAGAGTGGCTAGCCAACCCAGTTCTGGTGTTGAAGAAAAACAAGCAGTGGCGCATGTGCATTGACTACACCAGCCTCAACAAAGCCTACCCCAAAGATCCCTTTGCTCTGCCAAGGATTGACCAAGTGATAGACTCCACAGCCGGATAGGAGCTGTTGAGCTTCTTGGATGCTTACTCAGGCTACCACCAGATAAAGTTGGATCCGGCTGACCGCCTGAAGACCGCCTTCATCACACCATTCGGAGCTTTCTGCTACCTGACTATGACATTCGGCTTGAGAAATGCTGGTGCCACTTTTCTGTGTTGCATGCAGAAATGCCTCCTCAAGCAGCTTAGCAAAAATGCCCACGTCTATGTAGACGATATTGGGGTGAAGACGGAGAAGCGCGGTACCTTGCTAGAAGACCTCAGAGAGACATTTGAAAACTTGCGCCGGTTTCAGATCAAGCTCAACCCCGAGAAATGCGTGTTCGGAGTGCCAGCCGGCCAGCTTCTAGGCTTCCTGGTCTCCGAACGCGGCATTGAATGCAACCCGGTGAAGATCAAGGCCATATAGAGAATGGAGATTCCTACCAAGCTACGAGACGTCCAAAAGTTTACCGGATGCCTGGCCTCCCTAAACCGCTTCATCAGCGGGCTCAGAGAGAAAGCTCTCCCCCTCTACCGACTCATGAAGAAGTCCACTCACTTCAAGTGGAACGACCAAGCAGACCAAGCTTTCCACAAGCTAAAGAAGATGCTGACCATGCCGCCTGTCTTGGCGTCACCGACTGAGAAAGAGCCCATGCTCCTTTACATTGCCGCCACTAGCCGGGTGGTCAGCACCGTTATCGTGGTTCAGCGCCCAGAAGAAGGTCGAGCTCAGATAGTCTAGAGGCCGGTATATTATTTGAGCGAAGTGCTGTCCTCCTCGGAGCAGAACTACCCGCACTACCAGAAGATGTGCTATGGTGTGTACTTCGCCGCCAAGAAGCTCAAGCCCTACTTTCAAGAGCACCCCATCACGGTCGTATGTACTGCCCCGCTCGCCGAGATCATAGGCAGACGGGATGCATCCGGCCGGGTGGCAAAATGGGACATTGCGCTGGCTCCTTACACCATCTTCTACCACCCTCGCACCACCATCAAGTCCCAGGCATTGGCCGACTTCCTTGTCAACTGGGCCGAGACCCAGTACCTGCCGCCGGCCCCCGACTCCACTCATTGGCGGATGCACTTCGATGGATCCAAGATGCGCACCGGCTTGGGAGCCGGCATCATCCTCACCTCTCCCATGGGCGACAGACTCAGATACACATTGAAAATTCATTTTGCCGCCTCCAACAATGTGGCCGAGTACGAGGCACTCATACACGGGCTCCGGCTAGCCAAATAACTCGGCATCCGCCGGATCCTATGCTATGGTGACTCGGATTTGGTAGTCCAGCAATCATCTGGCGACTGGGACGCCAAGGACGCAAACCTGGTGAGCTACTGCTTCCTCGTTCAGCAAATCAGTGGATATTTTGAAGGATGCGAGTTCCTCCACGTGCCACGGGCCGACAACGAGCAAGCAGATGCCTTGACACGAATAGGCTCCACCCGACAAGCTATACCAACCGGTGTCTCTCTCCAATGCCTCCTCAAGCCGTCTGTCAAGCCATATCCCGAATCTGATTCCATCTTCGTACCGCCTGACCCCGACGCAGTCGGATCCGACATGGGGAACCAAGCGGGTGGCTCGGGGACTTTGACACGCGGCTCGGGGACTGCCATAGTCGCTCCCGGCCTGGGGACTTTAGAACCCGGCCCGGGGACTACAGCAGTCGGCCCAGGGACTCCATCAACGCAATAGGCGGTGGCCGACTCCAACTCTTCACCACCCAGCCCACCCGCCCTGGTCGCAGTAGCTGTATTGGCAATAAAAGAAGTCACAACTCCATCATGGGCCCAGCCCATCCTCAACTTCCTGGTAAATAGAGAGCTGCCGACTGACGAGATCTCGGCAAGGCAAGTCCAACGCCGAGCCGGAGCATACACAATAATGAACCGAGAGCTCGTTAGGCACAGCGTCACTAGAGTCTACCAGCGCTGCGTCGAGCCAGAGAAGGGCATATCAATCCTCAAGGACATCCACTAAGGCGAATGCGGCCACCACGCAGCCTCAAGATCACTCGTCGCCAAAGCTTTCCGCCATGGATTCTTCTGGCCGAATGCTTTGGAAGATGCCAAGGAGTTAGTCAAATACTTCAAAGGGTGCCAAGTCTTCAGCTCCAAGCAACACCTGTCGGCTTCTACACTCAAGACCATCCCCCTCACTTGGCCTTTTGCCATCTGGGGACTAGACATGGTGGGCCCATTCAAGACGGCGCGCGGCGGCATGACACATCTGCTCATTGCCGTGGACAAATTTACCAAGTGGTTGAAGCGAAGCCGATCAAGAAACTGAACGGGCCGACTGCCGTGACATTCAGCGCAGATATTACAACCCGGTATGGCGTACCACATAGCATCATCACCGACAACGGCACGAACTTTGCCAAGGGTGCACTGGCATGTTTCTGCGCGACATAGGGCATCCGACTGGACTTAGCGTCCGTTGCCCACCCGCAGTCAAACGGCCAAGTTGAACCAGCAAACGGCCTCATCCTCTCCGGCATCAAGCCCCGATTGGTCGTGCCACTGCAGCGCTCGGCCAGCTATTGGCTCGACGAGCTGCTGGCCGTCCTCTGGAGTTTGTGCACTACCCCGAACAAGTCAACCGGCTTCACCCCTTTCTTCCCTGTATATGGTGCCGAGGCTATCATCCCAACTGACATTGAGTTCGACTCACCTCGGGTCACCATGTACACGGAGGAGGCCAAGGAAGTGCGAGAAGACGGTGTTGACCTGCTGGAAGAGGGCTGGCTGTTAGCCCTTAGCCGGTCTGCCATCTACCAGCAGGGTTTACGCTGGTACCCCAGCCGGAAGGTCAAGCCAAGATCCTTCCAAGAGGGTGATCTTGTGCTCCGGCTAATACAACGAACAGCTGGCCAGCTCAAGCTCTCCGCCCCTTGGGAAGGCCCCTTCGTCATTAGCAAGGCCTTAGGCAATGACTCCTACTACCTGAACGACGCGCAGAAGCCGAAGGCATGCAAGAGAGATGATTCTGGCAAGGAGTCGGAACGACCATGGAACGCCAATCTCCTCCGAAGATTTTACAGTTAAAATGCAGTATGTACCACGCTACCTTTTGTATTAAGTACGAGACAACGGTCCCCCGAGGAGCACTCGGTGACTACCCTCTTTTATCTATCTATGATGAGTATCATGCCTATGATTATGTTACTACATTTATTTTCTCGTCCGGCACCGGGTTCAATCAGTCGGCCCGGGGACTCGCCGCCTTGAGTTATATTCAAGCTCTACCTGCAGTCAGACAAGTAGTGTGCCGGCACCCAAGCCCTCTCTTGTTGAAAGTCGCAGCTCGAAGAATCGACTGTCCGGCTGGCAAGAGCCAAAGGCAGGAAAGGATGCCCACACGAAAAATGACTAAGGACTAATGAACTTATATAACACAAGCCGGCCTCCCACCCCGCCAACCGGCAGTCAGAGCAGCCGGCTGGCCGGCTTCCCATTCACCTTGCTACAATCTAAGAAAGCTCGAGTACTTGTCCTCCCAAACGGCCAAGCCCTTCCCCAGCCACAGACTGCAGAGCAGCTATCCGGCTGGGAAGGCGGTGACCAAGGGAGGACGGCAAGGAAACAGCCAAAAGGATGAAAAGCAAGTACGAACGGAAGCCAAGCACATGCATGATTATATTTACACAAAAGTCCTTCGAAAGGCCAGCATTCAACATAGTTTGAATACACCCCTAGTGGGTGGAACTGCGCAAATTTAATAAAAGTTGTTCAAAGAGTAATGAGCAGGAAAGCAAGGACGGCGGATCAGGCCTAGGGAGCAACACGCGAGCCGGGCAGTTTGGTGGAGACGACAGTGCTGGTTAGAGGAGTGGCCGGCTGACGAGTCTCGGCATGATCATCACCTGCTGTAGGCGGCGCGCTCGCACACGCCTCGTTGCTGGAGGCACGATCAGGCTGAGGCTGGTGGGTCACTCCACCGTCTGGCACGATGTCTTCACCATCCTCCCCCTCTTCCTCTTCGCCCTCGTCGCTGGAATCGATCACCTCCGCCGAGTCTTCACCTTCTGCCGGGTTCAGCCCGAACCACTCCTCCGGCTGAGCGACACCATCATCATTTACCTCAGGGGCAAAGGCACTGGTGTCGGTGTAATCGGCGATCGCCGAGGCAAGCTGGATGATAGACGGCCGCACCGCCTCCAGCTCCTCGTTGGCCTCCTGCCGCCAGGTGCTCAGGTGGGCCAAGTCCAGCCCACGATACCAAGCTCAGACGAACTCTAGCGCCCGCCTAGCGTCGGACCAAGCAGCAGAAGCCTTCCAGGCCTCGAAGCGGCCGACTGCTACCTCCGTCCAGTCGGCAGTCCGACTGGGTGTGCGAGGAACCACCTCGCCGGGCCAGAGGGCGGCCAACACCTGCGCCCTGGCACGCTGAAAAAGGCGGAGCATGCAGTAAGCCGGCTGGAGGCGGGCTTGAATCGCCAGAAGCTGCTCCTCAAGTGACCGGCCAGCATCCGGTGTGATCTCAACCCCAGCTTGCCGTCGTGCATCGCGGTGGGCCTAGATGGCTTGGTTGGCGGCAACGGAGTAACCAGGAAAGTAATCTGCACAAAGAAGAAAGAAGTAGCTCAAAGTCAGAAGACAGAACAGATGACAGGGGGCGAGCAAAGGGACGAAGAAGAAGGCGGCCTACCATTAATCAAATCTTCAATCCGGCCATAGCCTTCGCTCAGTGCTTGCCTCGCCTCAACCCAGCTCGCCGCCTCGGTCTCGTATTCGGCTTTGAGGGCGGCCTCGCTGTCCTGCGCCGTCTTCAAGGCCGCCTTATGGCTCTCCTCCTGGTCGGCCAGTTTTTTGGCCAAGCGATTATGTTCCTGAGCCAAGGTGTTGCACTCGGCTTCCTTGGCGCGAAGGGCGGTCTAGGCCCCACCTAGCTGCTCCCTCAAGTCGGCATTGGCCACTGCAGATATGAAGAAGAAGAAAAAGGCAATAAGGAAGAAGTCGGCAGGAATGATCTGACCCGACTGCTCAGCAGTCGGCCCGAATCTCGAGGACTACACCCAGTGGGTGCGCTGATGCACCCCCACATGAGATAAAAATGAAGCACTTACTCCGGCTCTCAGTCAGATCAGCGGTCTTCTGGTTCATCTCCCGGGCCTGGGAGTTGAAGGTAGCCGCGCGGAGGTTGTGATAGTCTTGCAAATAGGACGAAGGTGCGAATAAGAACAAGACATCAATCCAAGTCTACTAAGAAGTTCCAAGCCACCTACTCAGCAGCCGACTCGAAACTCGGGGACTACACCCAGTGGGTGCGCTGACGCGCCCCCACGGAAGAAATCAAGAGCAATCGACGAAAAGCGGGAAGACTCACCCGAATGGCCGACCGCGTTGTAAGAAACTCTTGAGTATACTGCTTCAGCACGGCGGCCTGGGACTGATGCCGGCTCCGGACGTCCTGCGCCGCCATGTTCAGCACGGTCGTCCCACCGCCCGGCGTCCACCCCGGCGAGCTGGCGCTGGCTGTCTCCAAATCCTGGAATGACGAGTTGGAGCCCGCGGCTTTCTGCGGGTCCGGTGCTAAAGTCGCCTTACCTGCGCGCGAACGAGACGGTGACAGGACCACAAGGTCCGCCCTCACAGTCGGCTCGCCTCCAGCCAGCTGCTCAGGCGGCGCGTCAGGCCGGCCACCTTGGCCCGTTCCAGTCAGCGATAGCGGTGCCGCCTCCCCCTCCAGGACGACTGTGTCGCCCTCCTCCCTCTCCATCGCCAGCTGGTCGCGGCCGACTTCCTCTGGCGTGGGCACTGAGATATCGGGAGCCACGGCACGAAGGGGGATGATGAGCTATGGAGGCTGGTTACGCAGGGCCTCCGCCGCCCTCTTCGCGGCCGCAGCCTCAGCTTGAGCCTTGTCGCTGCGTCGACTCGCGCCTCCGCCGACTCCTCTGTCATCTCCTGAGCTGCCCTGGCGGCGGCCGCCCTCTGCTCCTCCGCCTCCCGCTCCTCCCGCGCGTTCCGCTCCATCGCCGCTAGGAGATAGGCACGGGGGTCCACGCGGCGGGCGCTCGCAGACCCTCCCGCCGCTCCAACTACGAAGGCGGCAGTGGTCCGCTCGAGAGAAAGCGGAGCCATGTTTGATAAGTCAAGGAAAAGGCTTAGAAGAATGTCAACCGCAGAGAAAAAAGAAAGGCGTGAGAGAATTGACACTTACGCCGAAACCGCCTGCGGCTGCTTCACCACCTTGCGGAAGCAGGCTGCCTATGCGGCCGCCTCGTCCCGCTTGGTCGCCGCCGCAGTACCCTTGGGCTTCTTCGGCCGACTTCCGAAGAGGGTCGTCGCGGCCTGGCGTTTCTGCGCGCCACCACGAACAGCCGGCGCGGCAGATGAGCCCGCGCCTTGATGGTCGGACACCGGCTTGCGGCACGGAATAACTTCGGCCTCGTTGTCATCCGGACAGTTCTCGAAGCCGGCCCCGAGCCCGGAGCTGCCAACCTCGCCGCCTCCCCCTACGGCGTCGTCGTATAGAGCGACCGCCCCCAAGTCAGGATCGTCCAAGTCGTCCGCCGAACCGCCACCCCTCGGTGAGCTTGCAGTTGGCAATGTAATTCACCATGTAAGATACCTCGTCATGAGGCATCTCCTTGGTGCTTAGCCGACTTGGGTCGAAACGACCGCTCATCTGGCAAATCATGTGAGGGCGGCCTTGGAGTGGGACCACCCGGCGCTCCACAAAGTCGGCTATCAGGTCGGGCCCGGTCAGGCCTCCTGATTGGACCAGCACCCGGAGCCGCGTGACGGCGGCAGCCCCAGCCGGAGACAGCGTCTTGGCTCGGTAGGACCATGAAGGCCGCCTCCCAGCCGGCGGGCTAGCTATGTAAGCCGGCAGATTGACGAAGTCGCCTTGCGGAGCAACATTCTTCACATAGAAGTAAGATTTTTGCCAGAGCTTCACCGACTTGATCAGCACGATGGGCGGAAACGGGTTGTCGCCCATCGAGCTCCGCCCGGCGATGAAGGCGCCGCATGGGGCAGGCACGCCCGCGACAACGGTGCCAAGTTTGGACTGGAAGAACTCCCCCCAAAGTTCGAGGGTAGGGAGGACGCCAAGGAAGCCTTCGCACAGAGTGACGAAGGCCGACAGCAGCACCACCGTGTTTGGAGTGAGGTGGTGCGGCTGGAGATGATAGAACTCAAGAAAGGAGCGGAAGAAACCGCTCGCCGGCAGGCCGACGCCATGCAGGCAGTGCGAGCAGAAGATTACCCGCTTGTCCTCCTCCGGCGCCGGCGAGATATCATTCTCCGGTGTGATACGGACCCGCACATAATCTGTGCCCGGCAACCGCCGCGTCTTGTGGAGGAAGTCGACGTGGTCCTCGTGGACGTTGGAGCCATCCCCGGAGCTGGACCGCGCCATGAGGACAGAGAGGCGATAGGAAAAGCACGACGGCGGAGGGCGCGCGATTCGGCTGCAGCAAAGCTACGGCGCACCGAGAAGATTGGTGGAAGGGCAGCGCGGCGGCGAGCAGCTGGGGCGACGGAGAGGAGGAAGAGCAAGAAAATGGCGGAGCGAGGGCGAGCGTGCGAGCGTCTTCCGCTCCCCCTCCTCCCCCTACTTATAGCCTCGTGCGGTGAAGCCGAGGAGGCGAGGCGTGGGGGGACATGGGATTAACTGCGCCCACTCCCCCACGCCCCGCGATTATTACGCCTTAACGACGTGCGGAAACTGTTCGGGCCACAGAAGATCCACACTTGGGCCGAGGCATGGAAGTGGCAGGCCCCGGTCTGCGGCGACGTCCCGTCACGCGCGTGGGCTGGCAGGCCCTTCCAGCCGAAGGGTGCCATGTGGCGCGCAGGCGGCGAGCAGCCATCCGCAGCCTGGCTAGCGCGCCAGCTGGTTCCCGCCTTCAGACTTCAAAAAATATCGCCGAGACGGCACGCCTGAACAAAGCCGGCTCCTAGCTGCCGGCTCTTCGGGATAGGAAGCTGATTGAGCTTCTCGTTCCCCTTTCAGCCACGAAGCCGGCTCCCCCTGGCTCTTTAATAAATGATAGGACAATCGAGCCATCTAGCACCCAAGGCATGGGGCCGCCTTCCCCTAGCCGGCTGTCTCATAGGACGACTACCGGAAGGCGACCCAGCCCTAAACTCTCATGAAGAAAGCCATGAGAGGGCCGACTCCAAGAAGCCGGCCACGAGAAGACCGACTCCAAGAAGCCGTCCCCTAGGAAGCGGCCAAGATCGTGCCCTCAACGTCTGCACCCACGTAATGGTGATGAGACGGGGCGTGGCAATAGTGAAGCCTGCAACCCCCGAATCTCGGAGCACGCCTGGCCACAGTACGCTGTACGAGGCAGCCATGACCCGTCCGGCGTGGCACTGTTGCCATGCTGACCATGACGCCACCCACAACAGGTTGTCAGTACGGCCCGCAGGCGGCGGGCCCCTTCAGTCAGAGAGACACCCGAAGGCGGCCACGCCTCCCCCAGTCGGCCTAGGATGTAGCCGGCTCTCACCAGCCGGCTCGCTCCCTTCCTCGAAGTACGCGCACCATTAAGGAGACAAGACGAGGTAAGGCTACAGTGAGAGCCCGCCAGGTGGCGGCACTGTAGCCATGCTTACCTCGACAAAGCCCTCATCATCAAGAGTAAGGAAACGGTAACCAGCCCTCGACAAGACCCCCAAGCGGTGGGATCTGCCTGTCGACCAAGAGGTCGGCAGACGGCGGGACCCACCAGTCGCCGGGCCCCAGCTACCGGCGGAGAAGCCGGCGAACATAGACACTGACGGCTAGGGCCCACGCCCAGCCGGATTACCATTGTATGCCTGGGGGTAGGCCTATATAAACCCCCCAGGGCACCCATGCAAAGGGTTGATCTCAGATAGTTCTAGACACTACATTGAGGGGAGAAGAGAGCTAGTCTTGCCCTTCTTCTTCCTCTCGCCGAACAGCTCAAGGAGCCTCTTGTAGCCACTTGTTGATCTAGTGATCATGCGGAGACCACGCAGAGCAGGACTAGGGGTGTTATCTCCATGCTGAGCCCCGAACCTGGGTAAGATCCGCCGGCGTGCATGTCTTCGCCTCATCCCGTTTCCAGGCACCGGCGATGTCTTACTGGCTCCCATAATGATAAGCCACCCGTTGGCATATGTCGCACCAACCACCCGACATTTATAGTAATCACACTTTCAATATCTATGCAAATAGGGATGCTCGATTTTAGTGGAACTGCACAAAAAGTCCAACTGGTTTAACATTAGGAGCATGTTTTTTCCAAACCTTTATATCCAACTAGTCGTCAACCCGTGCGATCGCACGGGCTAGCCATTTAAACAATACCTTAGTGGAACAATCTTAAAATATTCTTTATACGTAAAAAGGCAATGTAATTATGAATTCATAGACTTTGACCTCTTGAAATTTTATTCTTTAAAGCACGATATTCTTTGATCATACATTTATGATTTAAGTTGAGAAAAATTATGTCATATAAAATCAAAATAGTTTTTTTTATCTTACCCTGGGAAATGTTAATATTTTCTTCGGCATGTGCAAAAGGCTCCGATAAAAAATATTGAAAAATTATTAGTCTTTCAAAGAAGTTCCTCCTGTTGTTAATTCCCCAAAGCGTATTATTATAAAAATCCGTTTTGCATAAAACTAAAGCATACATTCAGTAATGTTTCAGAAAGGACAATAGAATTGTGGGAACAAAAAATATTCTGATGTTTACAACCAAAACCAACAAACATAAGTGGTCAATACTTTCTTAAATATAGCGCATAATTATTGATCCGTAGAAAGAGCTAGCAGCATATGATGCGTATAATCATGTCATTTGGCCAAACAACAAAATAAACATTAGCCCATGAGTTTCTGTAGTGTTTGTTACTTTGACAAACACATGGTTTGTTCCCGTGCACTAATTCTAAATTATCCATGTGGAATTGTTAGACAATTGTACACCCTGAACATCAGAAATACAATGAATTTGTTATCATCCAAATAAATTATCAAGACACCCGTTACAAAATATGACTTGGACAAATTCGGCAGCAGTACACCGTATCATCTCTTACCTATAACTAATTAATAAAAACATCTCTTTCTGGTACATCATAAAAAAATATCTCCCCTGAATCCAGCAGTAGCAGCCATTTAGGAAGACTTATTTGTCTAATAATCCCATAAATCAAGTGGAAGTTCCATTAAATATCCAAATGGTTATATACAGATGAGACACATCACTGTTGATCAGTGATGCCATGCGATGCACACCGCTGTACAAAATTTAAAATAAAATAAAACATATATCTTCACGAAATGTAAAACAAAACTGGACTATATATATAGCTGAACCGAGAACCTTTTGAACATGCACCAAAATCACATGTTGTTTTTAATTAGAATGAGAAACAAAAATCTTGTATGCACCGAAAATATTCATGTATAGACAAATGTCTCCTTGGTTTGAAACTCCAAGGAATAACAATCTGCCAAATTATAAGCTGAAGCAGGCAATCGTAGTTCCTTTTTGTCGGCATTCGTCAAATCATAGTGCCGAAGGTGTTATTCAAAAGACCATATCTTAAAAAATGTGACCATGCCGAAGGTGAAACTTTCTCCCAAAACTGGCACTTTTGGCGACATGGTCAGACAGCCACACTGCAACTTTACCGTCTCAGTTTTTTCCCTAGGAAAGATACAATTAATGTCATGCCCGTACACAGTATGAACGGATCTGTACGTCCGTTGATCATGGTGCACACCTGTTGTGACCTTTGCTGAAGCACCATTACCCTGGCGCCCAACACCTTTTCCTGCAAGCAGTGAACAGCTGACGTAGAAGATCAGGAAACAAAATTTTCATCATGTTGGATATACTAAAATAACTATTTCGTAACAATTAGTGCTACTGTCATCTTCAGGATTTGGGAAGTTGCCTAATGCACTACAAATAAATCAAACCAGCTGGCTGGCAACAACCTGTGGCAGTATGTCCAACAATTAAATCTAAACAAACTGCGGTACTCGACAGAAACCGTACCAGTGAGCTTACCTGAGATCATCAAGAGTCTGTGTGATCTCCGATTCAGGGATTACCTGCGACACGGGAAGTCATATGTGGCTTCGCCACCTTGCATGGGCAGGGCACAATACATCATTTATATTTCTAGTCTTACTGAAATCCAATTATCTATGTATGCATATATTTATTTCATCTATGCATGGTCAAGTGTCTAACTATGCATCCATTAATCCTACTTATCCATCAGTTTCATATATGTATCACCAAAGGTACAATTGAGATAAATCATGGGACTTAAAGAAGAGATCAGACCTGACACTAAAGAGGCTAGAGCATGACCACAGTATATTTGTCTAGACAGTGGTTTGAGGCAGTACGTTTCGAGGCGCATGATCTAAACCGAGAGAGCGTCCTGCCTCCGGTGACGGCATAAATGTCGGATGCCTGATGGTGAGGGCACTCAGCATGGATAGGCGCAGCGGCACAACAGAGCAGGAGAAAGAAGCGAGCTGAAAGGGTTTTAGAAACTGGAGAACTCGTTTTGCTCGACAACACTCACTGCACACGCACAGAAGGAGAAGCGTTGTGTGGGGAAAGAGAGAACATGTAGAATCTAGCATCCAAGAACTTGGGAGGGTTTCGAAGTAGGAGACAATGCTCAGATTTCACATCCTTTTTATTTTCGAGGGAAACGTGGAGAGGCCAAGGTGAGTACGACTCGCACGACCATAGCAGAACATAAAAAAAATCAAGGATTTAGAACATGTTCTTAGAACAAAACTGCTGAAAGCCACTGCTACAACTTCAATTCGAAGCAAGACTAAAAATTTACGATGGATGGAAGCTGCTGGTGTTGCCATCAATCAGCAGTGGTTGAGTTCTCACATACCTGAACGGATAGAGGAGAATACATAACTACATATCACTGCATCCAAGTTGAGGGCAGTGTACTAATCAATCGGAAGGTAGGCAAGCACGGCCAATACGATCATCCCCGTAGATCGGGAGACAAAGGAGATCAGATACTCCGTTTGAGGGACAATTCGCTGCAAGTCGAAAACAAAAGCTCGGTCAGATAGGGCGGCGTCATGGCGAAAAAAATTTGATGGAGATCGAGAAGATGAAAACAGATGGCATGAAAAATAGGTCTCCTGAGTTGGGAGAGAGATTACGTGAAGGATAGCTTAGGTGTCCACGAGATTCTTTTTTGTGAGAGATATTATATGAAGATCGGTTAGGTGTCCATGAGTTTTTTCTTTCTGAAAGAGATTCAAGAGAGATCTGCACCGTAATAATTTGGTCCCACCAGATTAACGGCTCCTAATTACTGATTAACGTGAGAATTTATGGGAAGTTCGTTAGGTATAGATTGGTGGCACTATGAGCTGTTCGTTACGAAGGTACATGGTTTGTTACTCTTTTTGTACTGTCATTAGATAGTAATACTAGTGGTTTGCATGTGAATTTATTGGCAGGGTGGACCTACATTGGAGGTGCAGGACAGGATTCAATGATTGGATGCTCAATTTTAGTTGTATCGATTTCACCTCTTCCATCACTGCGAACATGGATATCCTTGATCTGATGAAGAATAGGCGCTATATTTCTGCTCTGAACCAGCAAATCAATTCAGTATGAAATTGTCCAGGGCAAAACATAACTGTATCAGATTGTCCAGTGCAGAACATGACAGATGCTAAGTGGAAGAGAAATGTTTAAACCGAAAATACATGGTGTGGTATATGTTTACTAGCTGCTTGATATTTGTGCAGACAGAGATGTCTGCCTGTTGCTATTTGGCAAACAAATAAAGTGTCCGCAATTTTGGTTGAACTGCACAAGAGAATAGTATAGTCACTGCATGCAGTGCCATTTGAAAATAGACACAGAAAGATTGGATAGTCACTTCATGGGCTGCAGAAAAGTAGTACTATACTATTTATTGGCCAACGCTAGGTGCTTCATTGCTTTGGTCTGATTATACAATGGGCATTATATTCCGAAAATAGTCTCGCGGTGTGATCGAGAGAAGACCAAATTATATTGCAGTGGATGTTCCTCCATCATGTGTGGTTCATTCTCATGGTTCCAGCTGTTGGTGAAACCACTTATGTTTGCAAGAGGAATTGTAGACTTCACAAACAAATTTGTCTTTCAGCTTGTACCGAATGTTGGCCAAGAGAAGCATCCATGTTAGTAGGAAGAACAGATGTTTTTTCTAGATCTTTGCTTTTGGATCTACATATTTGTATATGATCTGTGAATCATTGAGATACATTTACATGTTGATCTTATGTATGGGAATCGTACTAGTTAGTTTTAGTTGCGACGCAAGATCCGAAGTGGCTGATCTTTGCTTTTGGAGCTACATATTTGTATATCATCTGTGAATCATTGAGATGCATTAACAGTTACTTATTTCTGTTCGCTCAGTGTTTACAAGTTACTGAGCGATCACTAGCTAGCCTACTAATGCGCTCCTAGCAGTTTTATTTGCGACGCAAGATACAAAGTGGCCGTTTTTTGAATAAAGATGTCTATCTCTGAAGAAACTGACAATCTACACTATCGATTCTACACGGATAAATAGCGGATCACGCACGTACTACCTCCTTTCCGGTTTGCAGGGCTCAATTCAAGAAAGGACCTACTCGATCCTACACGAATAAATAGCGGATCACTCATGTACTAGTACCTCCTTTCCAGTTTGCAGGGCTTAATTCAAACCTCTCACCAACCAAGGTACTCCCTCTGTCCGGGTTTATTAGTCCCGTGAGCAAAGCAGCAAGACCAAGGCATGGCAATAATTAACGGCATGCAGAAGTTTAAGCCTAATTAATTCCAGCGATTTAAGTGGTTGCATGCGTGCCCTCGGCTATCACTTGTTGCATGCTGCTCCGCATACTGGCTGCGAGCAATTCTGAGTGCCTGCATGCAGCCGGCCGTAATTAAGGCAGCTCACTGATGCGAAAAAGATGTGCTTTAGTTGTTGCAGGCTTTTTAAATCCGTGGAATCATTATTGACAAGGAGGGAGATGATTCGAGTGCACTCGTTTGACCTCCATGCCAGCGTGCGACCCAGACGGGACGGGACGGCACAGTCATAATTTCAGTTTCTCTAGTTTTCAACGGCAAGCTTGCGCGCTAAGCCATTATGCATTGAATTCCGATGACCGTCACGCTACCTGCCGGTGTCAAAACCGGCGGATCTCGGGTAGGGGGTCCCGATCTGTGCGTCAAGGCTGATGGTAACAAGAAGCAAGGGACACAGATGTTTACCCAGGTTTGGGCCCTGTCGATGGAGGCCAAACCCTACTTCCTGCTTGATTAATATTGATGATATGGGTAGTACAAGAGTAGATCTACCACAAGATCGTAGAGGCTAAACCCTAGAAGCTAGCCTATGATGGTATGATTGTAATTGTGATCGGCCTTCTAAGGACTAACCTCTCCGGTTTATATAGACACCGGAGAGGGCTAGGGTTTACATGGAGTCGGTTACAAGAAAGGAAACACAATATTCGGATCGCCAAGCTTTCCTTCCACGCAAAGGAGAGTCCCATCCGGACAGGGGTCGAAGTCTTGAGTCTTGTATCTTCACGCTTCAATAGTCCGGACGTTGTACATAGTCCGGCTGTTCGGATACCCCCTAATCCAAGACTCCCTCAGTAGCCCGTAAACCAAGCTTCAATGACGATGAGTCCGGCGCGCAGTATTGTCTTCGGCATTGCAAGGCGGGTTCCTTCTCCGAGTACTCCAAAGTACCTGTTATGACGAATAGTGTCCGGATCTGCAAGATGATCTTCACATGGCATAAATCTGATCTGTTGGCAATCTTCATGCATCGTGCCCGTGCATCGTGGCCTGGTCCAACGCGAACCGATGTTTCTTACCCCACAACGACTCGTGTTACGAGGCGGTTTTATTGGCATGTCCCATCGAGGCAGAGATCGTGTTCCTCTTATTACAGGATTTTCCATTAATATGGGTGTGCGTGACCCCACGACGGCCATTGGTATAACTCCGTGTGTTTTTAGAGAAGCCTCAAACGGTCACACCGAGGATTCTTGATATTCACCCTCTTTATAAAGGGGTCGAGGCCTATGCCTCTTTTCCACCTTCCTCGCGCCTTCTCGTACCTCAAGCTCTAACACCCGAAACCCAAGCTTCGACACCCCAGATCCTCCAATATGTCCGGATCCACCCCTCAGGGCCGATGGGTGGCCTCCTCGATTCAAAAGGAAGACATTGCGAGGCTTAGGGAGGTCGGATACCTGACCGCCGATATTCAGCACAGGCTTCCTGCTCCAGGGCAAGTCATCCCCACACCGGAGCCTAATGAGTGTGTCGTTTTTCTCCCACACTTCCTCCGCGGCTTGGGCTTCACCCTCAACCCCTTTGTGATGGGGCTCATGTTCTATTATGGGTTGGATTTTCATGATCTGGCTCCAGACGCCATCCTCCATATCTCGTCGTTCATCATCGTGTGCGAGGCTTTTCTCAATGTCACCTCACACCTCGGCTTATGGCTTAAGACCTTCAATGTGAAGCCGAAGATGATCGAGGGGCGACATGCGGAGTGCGGAGGCGCCGTAATAAGCAGGAACGCCGATGCCCCGTGGCCAGAGGGTTCTTTCCCGTAAGTATCCGACGTATGGCAACGGAGGTGGTTTTATGTCACGGCTCCCAGAGGCACGAAGTGGGCGGCCGCTCCCGAGTTCCCCTTGGGCCCCCCGTCACAGCTAGCGTCTTGGACCGACGTAGGGCGGAATTGGGGGTCCGCTGGTGATGTACCAGTACTGCAGAATCGCATCCGGGAGCTTCTTGAGAGGGACATTAACCTTGTCAGCATAATGCAGGTGATGCTAATCCGACGGATGTTGTCGTGCCAACGCCGGCCTCTCCGGATGTGGGAGTTCAATCCGGAGGGTCCGCGGACTGTCAAGCACTTCTTCAGCTTGAAGCTCGAGGAGATGTGCAAATTATTCTTCGGACAGAAGGTTGAGTGTCCGGACACCACCGAGGATGCGGGCCTAAGCTGCAATCGCCTAGATACCCAAGTAAGCAATCTTGACACCAGACACCTTGTTTTGAGTTAGTCATAGTTGTTTATTCTAAAAATCCTCCGTGGCTAGGAATGGCTCAGCAAGGCGGAGAGAATCAGGTGTCCGGCGCCACTTCCCGAAGGTTCACCTGGACCCACCATGGCCAAGATGCTTGACCGGGTACTCAGCAGGATGCCCTCGGGGAAAGACAAGGGGAAGAACGAAGAAACCGAACCCCACACGCTACACATCCGAACCGGGGAATTGTTACCTCCCCTAAGGAGGATAGTCGGGAAAGGGAGGCTAAGGCCTCCTCCCCGCGCGGGAAGAAGAGGGCTACCTCCGAAGACTTGGAGGCAGAGATGCCCCAACCAGGGAAGAAGGCATCCCTGGAGGGCCTTGTCCCGACGGGCACCCTCACCGCATCATGCCCTCCAATGGGCCAGCCCTCAACCAAGTTGTAAGTCAATTCACAATCCGAGGGTACTATGTTTCTCCTAGATCAATAACCAGGATTCAACTTTTTGCAGTCCGGCCAGCGGCTCTTCTCAACAGGGTTTGTCTTCGGGGGACCTTCCTCCGGAGATGATGGAGAGCGAGACCCCACCCGCCTCTCCGACTCATGAAGCGGGCGACACCGAGGTGTCTTCACAGAGGAGTCCGGATCTGCTGAAGCCGGAAGCCAATACATCAGCCGCCCCGAGTCCGGAGCATTTGGCTCACACGGGGGACGATGGGAAGGGTCCGGCGCAGTTCAATGTCCGCTCGGACATACTGACGGGCTTACTGGAGCGAGCTGCGCTCTCGGAGGAGTACCGCTCATTAATGAGCGCGGTGCTCAAGAAGATTTCATCCACTACAAGCAGCTTGAATGAAGCATTCACAAGCCTGCTCAGAGGCTTTGAGGTATGTAATGAAGAATACACTACTTCTTTGGCTATGAAGCACGCGCTAGGTGTGCTCCATATAGATAGTAGCCCTAAGACTCTGGTTGCCCGCCCTAGGCGGCAAACGGGGGATCATAAACCAATGATTGTGCTGTAAATATGTGCAGGTACCTATGGGTCCGGATGCTGGCTAGTACGTTGAAGTTGCCGAACTAACGAGGCAAATTGGATCGATTAATGCCGATATCACGCTGGTGAATGAGCGGCTGGACAAATCACAAGGTATGTGTCATGCCTTCCCTTGTATAGGAAAATATGAAGGTGGCATGATATTAATGTAATATGTTTGGACTGCAGATGGTGCTTGAGGGAGTCCTGGACTAGGGGGTGTCCGGACAGCCGGACTATCAATGTCCGCCGGACTATCAAGACTATGAAGATACAAGATTGAAGACTCTGCCCCGTGTCCGGATGGGACTTTCCTTGGCGTGGAAGGCAAGCTTGGCAATACGGATATGTAGATCTCCTACCATTGTAACCGACTCTGTGTAACCCTAGCCCTCTCCGGTATCTATATAAACCGGAGGGCTTTAGTCCGTAGGACAACATACATTACAACAATCATACCATAGGCTAGCTTCTAGGGTTTAGCCTCCTTGATCTCGTGGTAGATCTACTCTTGTACTACCCATATCATCAATATCAATCAAGCAGGAGTAGGGTTTTACCTCCATCGAGAGGGCCCGAACCTGGGTAAAAAACATCGTGTCCCTTGTCTCCTGTTACCATCCGCCTAGACGCACAGTTCGGGACCCCCTACCCGAGATCCGCCGGTTTTGACACCGACATTGGTGCTTTCATTGAGAGTTCCTCTGTGTCGTCATCGATAGAGTGGATGCCTCCCCCCATCTTCAAAGACGATGTTTTCGCCGGAGGGGCCTTGGCGCCGGCCAAACTATCCGGCTTGGTGGTTTTCTCATGACCGCCTCTCCGGCCGCCGCTTCGACAATGACTTCTCAAGTCGTCGAAAGCAATCTTCGCGTCAGCCCTAAAGCTGCCGAACAGTTAGATCCAATGGAGCTCTCGTCTGTTAACGAGCTCTTGGATCGCATCGCCGCCCTGGGAGTCGCTACGGACTACAGCCAGATTGGGCTTAAAACCGATCTGAGAGAGATTAACTCTCCCCAGGCCACCCACCACGTCGAAGTGGTGGAAGAGCAATACGGCAACTCTTCGCCGGTGTTGAAAACAATTCATGTCCGGATTCCCGAACCCTCCATGCCGGATTCCCGCGGAGGGACGGACTTCGATCGAGCATCGAACTTAAAATCATGCATCGCCCCGGACTCGCTGGATTGTCCCCAGCAAAACACACTTCCGAATTCGGAAACCCCTTGGCCTTTGAGCCTCAAGATGGGCAGGGATCCGGATTTTATTCCACCCACCCGCCCAGACATATGCGATCTATCTCTAATATGGCAAGAGCCTACAGAAACAGTACATCACTACTGGGCCAGATTCCTCCTGGTTATGGACAGGATAAAGGACTGCCGAGAGGAAAACGCAATATCAATCTTCCGCAATAACTGCACGGACAAGGGAATACTAAACTCCATTGATCATCGCAAAATTACGCGCTTTACCGATCTGGCGTCCATAGTATGAAAGTACTGTGCGATGGAGAGTTTCCGGAAAACCGAAAATCAATTTTGGGATAATCCGGCCCCAAACCCAGTCCGCAGTAAAAGGGCGCCTTACACTCAGGCCCCAGATGCAAAAACGAAAAAACAAAAACCCAGTCAGGGAAACGGAACCGTACTGGAGGGATGGCTCAATGGACCCTGTAAGCTTCATAATACAGAGGGAGCCGTCCCAACACATAGCCTTCAAGCATGTTGGATATTACGGCAGGTGGCCAAAAGTGGCGAAGAGCTTCTAGCTCCGGGAAACCACTCCAACAATACCAGCACGGTATCAACAGTCTTCGAGACTTTCCCATCAAATAATATGCGAAAACGATCAATCCGCGAACTCGCCAAAGTCTACCAAGTAGCAACAGCAAACCCATGGAGCGACATAGCCATTACCTTCAATGACAGCGACGAGCCCATATTCCGAACAACCAGAGCACCAGCCGCACTTGTACTTAGTCCCATAGTGGACGGCTTTCGACTGACAAAAGTCCTCATGGACGGCGGCAGCGGACTAAACCTCATTTAGAGGAAACTCTGCGAAAAATGAAAATCGATTGGAGCCGTATTGAGCGAAGCAGCACAACCTTTAGAGGAATAATCCCTAGCCGGGAAGCGCGCTGCACCGGAAAAATCACACTCGATGTGGTGTTCGGCTCTCCGGACAATTACAGATCCGAAGAAGTCACGTTTCAGGTGGCCTCGTTCAGCAGTGGATACCACGCCATATTAGGACGAGAGGCATTCACAATTTTTCAAGCAATACCGCATCACGGGTACATGAAGCTTAAAATGCCTGGGCCCAACGGAATAATCACTCTCGCTAGTGATCCAGACATAGCACTCCGCGCCGAAAACAAGACAGCCGCACTAGCCCTCGAGGAACTATCCGAAGCCTTAGCGGCAGAGGAAGTCACCGCGCTGCGCTCTACGGTGAACAGGGACGATGTGATACTCGATAAAAGATCCAAGTCCACCTCCTTCAAACCAGCAGACGAGATAATAAAATTCCAGGTCCATGCAACGGACCCAACAAAGACGGCTTCCATTGGGGCACAGTTGAACCCCGAAATAGACGCCGCACTGCGCGAATTCCTTCGGGAAAATTGGGATATCTTCGCCTGGCATCCTTCAGACATGGCCGGAATCCCCCGCAGGTTGGCTGAACACAGCCTCAACATCCTAAAAGGATTCAAGCCAGTTAAACAGGCTCTTCGACGATTTTCCGAGCCCAAAAGACAGGCAATGGGAGAAGAGCTAGCCAAACTATTGGAAGCCGGATTCATTAGAGATATCAAACATCCGGACTGGCTAGCAAATTTGGTGATGGTACCAAAGAAGGATAAATCCTGGCGCATCTGTGTCGATTTTAAAGACCTAAATAAAGATTGCCCAAACGATCCCTTCCCTCTCCCCCGCATCGATCAAATCATCGATGCCACAGCAGGGCACGATTCGTTGTGCTTCCTGGACGCATACTCTGGCTATCATCAAATCAAGATGGCGGAAGCAGACCAAGCCGCAATGGCATTTATCACTCCATATGGACCATTCTGCTTCAACACGATGCCCTTCGGACTCAAAAACGCCGGCGCAACATATCAGCGCATGATTCAAACATGTCTGGCCACCCAGATCGGCAAAATAGTCGAGGCATACGTAGACGACGTAGTTGTCAAAACAAAACACGTCGAAGCTTTAGTAGACGATTTGAGGCTCACATTTGACAACCTCAGAGCATATGACATCAAGCTGAATCCGGAAAAATGCGTGTTCGGCGTACCAGCCGGAAAGCTGCTGGGCTTCATTGTATCCGTTAGAGGAATTGAAGCAAATCCGGCCAAAATCCGAGCTCTATCACAGTTGGATATTCCAAAAGACCTCAAACAAATACAAAAATTAACAGGATGTGTGGCAGCATTAAGCCGATTTATCTCCCGTTTAGGAGAAAAGGCGTTGCCCCTCTATCGCCTCCTCAGGCGCACCGAACACTTCGAGTGGACGGATGCTGCCACTGCCGGACTCAAAGAAATAAAGGCCATACTGGCAACAAATCCGGTCCTGGCTGCACCCACTCTGGGCGAACCAATGTTGTTATACATCGCAGCAACACATCAAGTTGTAAGCGTAGTGCTCGTCGTCGAACGAGCGACAGAAGGGCATAAATTCCCTCTTCAAAAACCAGTGTATTATGTATCCACTATGTTAACCCCCTGCAAATCCCTTTACCCGCACTATCAGAAGATAGCATATGCGGTGTTCATGGCGTCTCGAAAGCTCCAGCACTACTTTCAAGAGTGCTCGATAACAGTGGCCTCTGAAGTACCACTCAATGACATTATAAACAACCGCGACGCAACGGGCAGGATAGCAAAATGGGCCATTGAGCTCTTACCATTCGACATCACTTATAAACCTCGACGAGCTATAAAGTCACAAGTTTTGGCTGACTTCGTCGCCGAATGGACTGAAGCCGAACTCCCTAAAGAGTACGGCGCGTACTCCAATTGGACTATGCATTTCGACGGCTCCAAAATGTTGGCCGGGATGGGGGCTGGCGTCGTACTGACGTCCCCCACCGGAGATACAGTCCAGTATGTACTTCAAATAATGTACACGGACTCCAACAATGCAGCCGAATACGAGGCCCTGTTACATGGTCTCTGGATGGCGATATCCATGGGCATTCAACGCCTAGAGGTGCGCGGGGACTCAAACCTTGCAATATCCCAGATAAATGGATACTTCGACGCCAAGGATCCGAAAATGGCAGCATATCGTAACGCTGTCCTAAAAATGTCAGCCCGGTTTGAAGGACTCGAATTCCATCACATAGCCCGAGATAATAACCAAGCGGCCGACGTCCTGGCACGCATCGGTGTGAAACGTGATGCTGTCCCTCCAAATATCTTCCTGGAACGGCTCTTCAAGCCATCCGTACTATGGGAAGAGGAGCCCGGTAGCTACAAACCGGAGAAAACCGCACCAACTGGTGATTCGGCAGACAACATAACACCCTCCGCCCACGTCATAATGGCGGTAATCGCCGCGTGGACAGAACCTTTCCTAGCCTACTTACTTAGGAAGGAACTTCCCGAAGACCAAAATGAGGCCCGCTGCATAGTCCGGCGATCGAAGGCCTACAAGGTCCATGAGGGAGAACTTTATAAGAAAAGTACCACCGGAGTCCTTCAAAGGTGTATCTCCGAAGAAGAAGGGCGAAACCTCCTGGCTGAAATTCATGCCGGACTAGGGGGACACCACGCAGCAGCCCAGGCCCTTGTAGGAAAGGCATTCCGTACAGGATTTTATTGGCCGACGGCTCGGGCAGACGCACAGGACTTGGTCCAGCGATGCGTTGGTTGTCAGCTCTTTGCTAATCAGAGCCATATGCCACCCACCGCCCTCAAAACCATACCCATTACCTGGCCGTTCGCGGTCTGGGGGCTTGACATGGTTGGACCCCTTAAAGGGGGAACCCACAAGAAAAAGTACCTATTGGTCATGGTGGATAAATTCACCAAATGGATAGAGGCCAAACCGGTCAAAACGGCAGAGTCCGGACCAGTGATAGACTTTATATCAGGGGTGGTACACCGTTATGGAGTCCCCCACAGCATCATCACCGACAATGGCACGAACTTCACAGCCGACGAGGTTAAGTCATGGTGCAAAAATATGGGCATCAAGCTCGACTATGCGTCAGTCTATCACCCTCAAACCAACGGTCAAGTGGAAAGAGCAAATGGTCTAATAATGAGCGGCATTAAACCCAGACTAGTGAGGTCACTCACCAAATCCAACACACAATGGGTCGAGGAGCTCGACTCCGTACTCTGGGGGCTGCGGACAACGCCTAACCGTACTACCGGATTCACACCATTTTTTATGGTATACGGTGCAGAGGCAGTCTTGCCCTGTGACATTATCCATGACTCACCTCGAGTGCGCATGTATGAGGAAAGAGAAGCCGAGCTTGATCGGCAGGACAGCTTGGACACATTGGAGGAAGAACGCGACGTCGCGAAGGCTCGTTCCGCATTCTATCAGCAGCAGGCCCGAAGATATCAAAGCAGAGAAGTACGGGCCAAGACTTACAACATTGGTGAACTAGTTCTACGCCTGCCGGACAAGAAAAAGGAAAAACTCAAGCCCAAATGGGAGGGTCCCTTCATCATCGATCAAGTACTGACCGGCGGAGCGTACCGTCTATGAAATGCGTCGGATAACCGACTCGAGCCGAACCCATGGAACGCAGCCCGCCTCCGACGATTCTATGCCTAGCGCCGGACTAAGAGTTCGTCCCCTTCCCCCGTCCAAACTTTTACACTTCGGCTGCCTTTTGTTTCTCTTTTTATCCTTTTTTATTTTAAAAAAAAACCCCTTCTGGGCCTATTTTTTGCATTCTTTGCATACGCATGATGTGCTATCCGCACTCATTATTCCTGGGGGCTTCTTTTACAGAAGCTCAATTATACGCATGATGTGCTATCCGCACTCATTATTCCTGGGGGCTTCTTTTACAGAAGCCTAATTATACGGGTTTTATACCCATCACATGTGTCAAGCTTCCACATGTACCTTTTATTCGCCATTATATGCATCGATATGACTTAAGTTTTGGCCAAGCTGGGTTGCCTGGCTCCTGTGCTTATCCCTACGTTCCCGATTGTTCGGCTAGGAGGTAAAGGGAGCACCTCTGCGATTGTTACTGCCGGGTCAGCCGGATGTGTACCTCAGACTGGGTGAAGCCGAAAGCTAGCATTCTTAAGGGAATATTCGGTCGGTGACTTAAAAGATGACTTTTTACCTATTTATCTATCTGCCCCCAGATGTTTTACTGCTTTCTTTGCAGTCCGGACATGCACTTTAGGGCATTGCCTCCCAGCGAAAGGAACCCTTAACGGAACTATTCTCCCTGGAAGATGTTTCTTACTAACCATGTAATATAACATAACTAGTTGGGCACCTGTCTGATAAAGCACTAATGACCCCTACGCCTGGTCTCCATGCATACCACGATTGTTTCTTAACCAAAAAGGTATTCGGACACACTCCGGACTCTAGGGTCCCAAGGTCGAAGCGAAAAGGTCGGCAAAGACAAACGATCTACAATCCGGCTAGAAGGCATTTCACATGTCACTTTAAAGGATAACATACATTGTCAAATTTATTGATTGTATTCCTCCTCAATCCCGTCTAACAGGCTGTCTAATTTACAATCCTGTTGGGAAAATTTAGCAGCCAACTCTACTTGGCTATACACTAAACTCACAGGGATCTCCTTCCCGTCGGGCCCCACCGGTCCAACTTCGGCCATGTGGTTGGGATCTGCCTTCTTGTACCACGTCTTCACCATGGCCCAAGCCTCCCTCGCACCTTGACGGCAAGCCGAAATCTTCCACAAACGGAAGCGCTGCCACACTCCCTGCAGCTTCTCCGCAAGCTCCCCGAGGCTCTCAGGTAGGGTGAGGGCTGGCCATAAAGCCTGAACGACGCCGCTCATTGACTGCCGAACTCGTTCGAGTAGTTGCAACAGTTCGGGAAGTTGATCACCCATTGATATGGGCATCTCCTCTGCAGGACGACCCGTGAGTATACCTACAAGACATATCATGTCAAAACGCTTCCTCGCTGGACTCTTCTTTTCAAAAGAGTCCGCTCAAGCACTTACTATAAATGCTGCGACGAAGCCGCTGGTTCTCCTTAACGGAGCCGGACAGCTCGGCCTGTACGCCTTTTAGCTCTTCTCCGAGCTTGGCGTTGGCATCTTGGAGCTTGTTCCTTTCCTGCTGAACTCTATTCAGCACACTCTCGCCGGCCTTTAGCTGGCGTAGCAATGCTTGCCTATCCGGATCTTGTCCAGCGGTACCTGCAAATGTCATTATTAGACTCGCGCGCACGCCGCACAGCGCTTATATTCATAAAAATGTGTTACCAGGAGGGGTCTTTCCGTCTCCTCCTACGGCAGCAAGTGCGGCCTCAAGCTGGGCCTTGCAATCTTGCAGCTCCCGAGACAGCTGGGCGTTCTTCTCGTTAAGTGCCTGAAATTTACAATGATCCTTAAATCAGTTAGCATAACTAATTTAAGTCTCGGGGGCTACTGGTATATACAACCATTATAATTTCCTTACCCGTATGTCTTTCACCTACTGCTCCGTGGCTCTGGTAAAACCATTTTGAGCAACACGGAGATGCGTGTCCCCTGCGTTAAAAGCATCCAATGCCTCAGGGGAAAAGCACGCTTCTTGAAACACTGTCCGGCGGCGCCTATGGTTCATGGCGCTCTCCACCTCAGACTTGGTGGCGGACAGTCTGTCGGTATCCTCCGTTGGAGAAGGATCCGGCTCGCGTCTTGCATTTGCCTCCCCCTCCAGGCCGGGCGCTGGGGCCTGGCCGGTGTTGGTCGGATTGGCAATTCCTGCGCTCGCAGTCCGGCGAGCGCTTTTTCTCCTACAGAAATCATGGGCACTTAGACGTTTCCTCGGAACGTTGCTCTAAAAACTCAAATATGAGCTATACCTCTGCGGCGGCGTTTCCGTCCGCACTGCGCTCCTTTTCCACCTGCTGGCTCGGACTGACCTCTGTTGGTCGGCCACCGCGGGCTCGGCTTCCTGCCGTAAAGGCGCTTCCTGCGAAACACCATCGTTCGCGAAGGTCAGAAATGGGCAGGGATGAGATAATGGTGTCCGGACTTCGGTCGCAGTCACCTGGGAAGCCGGACTTAGTCCGGGGTAGTCCGCCGTAATGGCGACCAAAGCATTGTCTATGCTGAGCTGGTGATACACCCCGTCGATCAGCTCCACCTCGATATCCAGGTCCTCTTCGGAGGCCGGACCCAGGGATCCTTCTGGATCCTCGGGTTGCGGAGCAGGACTTACCATGTCCTCCACAATCCGGCGTAGACCCTGCGCCGAAGACATAATGTAAGAAGCTTAAACTTCGAAAGCATGGGCTGGGCCCTTCAAGGCGTTCACTTACCCATCCTCTGGGGTTGATCATGGAGAACCCATCCAAAGGATTCGTTCGAAGGAAGTCCTCCTTCTCCCCCTTGTACAGACTGGACAGGATCTTCACCAGATCCTCGGTCGAATCCAGCCCTTTGCGGCCATGCCGGGTAGCATCGTCTTCCCCGTTAAAATCCCACATGGGGTGGCCTCTGTATTGCAGTGGTTGTACCCCTCGCTTGATGCATGTCGCCATGACTCCGATCATGGTCAAGCCGGAATGAGCCATTAATCTTATCCGGCCCATCAAGTAATGGACGCTCTTGTCTTCCTCCAATCGGGGGCTCCACGGGCGCCAGCTGAGGCGTTTCTTCAAGGGAGCAGCACTAAACTCCGGGAGGCCGATCCGGACTGGGTCTGGAAGCGGAGCGTCTTCTATATAAAACCATTCCGAGGGCCAATCTTCGGACGCCCTCTTGGGAGTGCCGGATAGGTATCCGGTCCCGGCGATGCGCCATATTTCGGCGCCGCCCACTTGATATATGGACCCCTGGTAAGAATGGGGTACGAGGCAAAACAGCCTCTTCCACAATGCGAAATGGGGCTCAATGCCCAGGAATAGCTCGCAAAGAGCTACGTAGCCCGCGATATGCAGCACAGAGGCGGGCGTAAGGTGGTGGAGCTGGAGTCCGTAGAACTTCAGGAGCCCGCGGACGAACGGATGTATTGGAAATCCGAGTCCCCTCGTCAGATAAGGGACAAAACATACTCGCTCCCCCTTATTGGGGCTTGGAGTGTCCTCCGCCTGTCTCCCACCTTGATAAGTAACCAGTCCGGCCCGGACTGGGATCATAATGGCCGTAGGGAGGAATCCCCCCGTTTTGAGCTTCTCAAGCTCGTTGTGTGAAATAGAGCACCTCCTCCAACTCCCCGGCGGTGGGCTGGGAGCGCGCGAAGAAGAGACGTGGTGACGATCCATGGTGGAATGGACTTCTAGGTCAAAGGCGCTTCGATGGAGTATTCGCGGGAGGAAGATGGTGTGGTTTGGATCTGAATTCTTGCCTCTTTTATAGGCGGTCAACTCGCACAATTAGGGGGTGAAATGCAAAAAACACCCAGGCTTTTCGCATTCGTGCGACGCGTGGAAGAGGGCCTTTATTTGGCATAGAAGCCGAGGAACACAGTATTCAAGATGAAGCCGGACACTGTTCGGCAGGTACATGGAATTTGAAGGGAGAACCCGCCTTGCAACGCTGAAGACTATAAACGCGCTGGACTTATCGTCATTGAAGCCTAGTTCGGGGGCTACTGAGGGAGTCCTGGACTAGGGGGTGTCCGGACAGCCGGACTATCAATGTCCGCCGGACTATCAAGACTATGAAGATACAAGATTGAAGACTCTGCCCCGTGTCCGGATGGGACTTTCCTTGGCGTGGAAGGCAAACTTGGCAATACGGATATGTAGATCTCCTACCATTGTAACCGACTCTGTGTAACCCTAGCCCTCTCCGGTATCTATATAAACCGGAGGGCTTTAGTCCGTAGGACAACATACATTACAACAATCATACCATAGGCTAGCTTCTAGGGTTTAGCCTCCTTGATCTCGTGGTAGATCTACTCTTGTACTACCCATATCATCAATATCAATCAAGCAGGAGTAGGGTTTTACCTCCATCGAGAGGGCCCGAACCTGGGTAAAAAACATCGTGTCCCTTGTCTCCTGTTACCATCCGCCTAGACGCACAGTTCGGGACCCCCTACCCGAGATCCGCCGGTTTTGACACCGACAGTGCTGCTGCCGTGAGGCCCTGAGGGTGGAACTTGCTCAAGCCAAGGAATAAGCTCGGGTGAGCAATGCGGCTGCCCTAAAGGCGGCCGAGGAATTGAGGGCCGAACAGGCTGCTCATCGCCGAAGCGAGAAAAAGATAGCCGAAATGGCTATTGAATTAAAAGATGCCGCTGACCGGTATGAGCTCCTTAAAAAGGAACATGAGGATAATTCGGCTGAACTGAACAAGGCATGGAATGCCACCAAGGAAATCCGGACCGAGCTTAGGGGTGCGCGGGAGGAGCTTCAAAAGGCCGGTGAAATCGCGGCTAGGGGCCCTATTTGCTGCGGACGGAATTTTTTGATCCGAAGTACGCTCCCCTGGATGGACGCTGGAGTCCTGCGGACGCATATGCGGATTTGGCGAAGAGTACGGCTGACGCTGCCGACTTCTTCAAAGGTCAAGGTGACAAGGAAGTGGAGAAGTTTTTCTGTTCGCAATTCCATGCTCCCACTCGCCCGCTGCCGTTGAGTGACAAGATGGTTGCTGTAGCGGAGCTTCACAGGCTGTCCGGGCTTGCAATGCGGTCTGTAATAGACCATCTTTGGCCAAAGGGGCCTAAGCCGGACAGTTACTTTGGTTTGGTGCAACAGTTCCTTGGGGTCGTGCCTCGGATCGATGCCATGAGGAGGTCGATGTGTATAGAGGGTGCACGGATGGCTCTCGCCCGCGTTAAAGCCTATTGGACGGATATGGATGCCACCATTATAGCGGCCCAGGATCCGGTGGGGGGCCAAAATATCCGGCCGAGCACTACTTGGCGCAGGTCACAGAAGGTGCCCGTCTATTATAAGCGCAGTGCTCGAAGAATGTCTTGTTCGAATGATGAACGAAATCATTGTAAAAACAATGTTTATTTTGATTATGAGGCTATATTTGTACTATTTGCCTGAAAATATGATTATGTCCCCTGTGTGGCCGTTTATATATATGTATATATAAATATGTAATCCAAAAGTTAGCAGTCGTTGGCTTCAGCCCCCACGCATACAATGCGGGGGGGTTCGAGAAGAAATATGCTTAATCACTCTTGATCCAACGTCTTGGTCCACTAAGGAGGTGATTGCACGTCGAACTAGGCAACCAGACTATATAGCTGTAACACTTTCGCTTAGCCGTGGGAGTCTAACATTGGGGCTACTATGTAGCCCCTGGTACTTTCGCGTGCATCCGAATACGGGCGTGCATGTACATGACTGGGAAATGGCCCTTCGTTAATGCGGAGGAATCCTAAAGATTCCGGTGAGTCCTCGAGTGGTTTAATAGTCTCTCGCTGCATCATGACAGTTAGTTTTCGGCTTTCTCTACTGAGGTGCTCATTCGGAATAACCAGGGCACAATCGCAGTAGTTCTCCTTTGGCCACCTTAGCCGATAATAATGGAACGTAAGGCGGCAAACCCAGGAGCTGGGCGAACCCAACATTTGACCAAAGACATTATTCGGAGCTGATGCATATAAGGCCTAACTCGTGACACCGAACACTCCCAAAGGTATTCGGACTTTATAATAGATGATGGGCTCGAGAATGCCTATTCATTATAAACCCTATGTTTCCAGGTACGTGCGTTAATCTATCGTGGCGAAGTGCCCAAAAACGGCAGTATCCTCTATGGGTATGGAACCCATGGGATGGTTAAACAACAAGAGGCAATAGAAAAGGTTTATGCAGGGGCTTAATCTAAAAAGAAACCTGTTGAATGGGGCCCTGCTGCATGTCTGCGCCTTTGTCTCCGTTGTGCTGTATCCTGGAAGGGTATCACGTGAAAGTTGTATGTGAAAAAAGAGAACTCATAGGAGGTTACAACGTTAGTACGCGATGGATAGTAAAAGTGTAAGCTGTTGGCCTGCCAATAAGGTTGAGCCAAGTGTGGGGCTGTACTGGGCAGTTATTGCCCCCGGTATCCGTTATAGGATTACATATGCGGTGCCTTGGTTCGATTTGGGCTACCGGACTCGTCTAACCGTGTCCGTGGTCTTAACGACCGGTCATTCTTTTATGTTGAAGGTCGCTTATAGTCCGGCCGCGAGGGCCGTCGCATGTTCCTCTGCGCGTGACGAGCGCTCTGTTATTCCGCTAACGGTGATGACGCCACATGGACCGAGCATCTTAAGTGTAAGGTAGCCATAGTGCGGCAATGCATTGAAGCGGGCGAAGGCCATTCTTCCGAGCACTGCGTGTTAGTCGCTTTGGAAGCGTGCGATGATGAAGAGTAGTTCTTCGCTTCTGGAGTTGCCTGGAGAGCCGAATGTTACCTCCAGTATGACGGAGCCCCTACTGTAGGCTGTGACGCCTGGTATCACCCCTTCAAAGGTGGTGTTGCTTTGGCTGATTCTGGATGGGTTTATCCACATCCTGCGGATAGTGTCCTCGTATATTAAATTGAGACTACTGCCACCGTCCATGAGGACCCGGGTGAGATGGTATCCGTCGATTATTGGGTCAAGCACCAAGGCCTCTGATCCGCCGCGCCGAATACTAGTCCGGTCGTTCAAGTGATCGAAAGTGGATAAGACATCCAGTGGTTAGGTGTGGGTATGATGGGCTCTATATAGTGCGCGTCTCTATGCGCGCGTTCGTGCCCTCTCATGGATATATGAGTCGCGTGGATCAAGTTTACTGTTTTAACCTCTAGCGGGAATTTTTTCTGTCCCGCAGCGGCTGACGAGGTTCATCCTCGTCCTCACTTGGTGTTTTCCTTCCCTTGTGTTCGGCATTCAATTTGCTGGCCTGCTTGAAGACCCATCACTCTCTGTGCATGTGGTTTGCAGGCTTGTCAGGGGTGCCATGGATTTGGCACAATCTGTCTAGGACTCTATTCAGTCTGGACGGTCCCTCTTTACTGCCTTTAGATGGCTTGTTTTGTTGATTAGGTTGAGAGCCCCTGAATCCGGCATTAACCATTGTGTTATCCAGGCTCTCTTCCTTATTTAGGCATTTATTTTTATTACACCGTGGCTTCCATTGCCATCCCTTATTTCGGATGTGCTGGGGTCGCTGGTGCCTTTATGGGCTTGCCAGCTATCTTCTCCTGCGCAAAAGCGGGTCATAAGGCTTGTTAGGGCTGCCATTGTCCTTGGCTTTTCTTGGCCAAGGTGTCTGGCAAGCCACTCGTCACGGATGCTGTGTTTGAATGCCGCTAAGGCTTCGGCATCCGGACAATCAACAATTTGATTCTTCTTAGTGAGGAATCTGTTCCAAAGCTTCCGGGCGGACTCTTCGGGCTGTTGGACTATGTGACTTAAATCGTCAGCATCCGGAGGCCGGACATAAGTCCCTTGAAAATTGGCCCTGAACGCGTCTTCGAGTTCTTCCCAGCTCCCAATTAAATTTTTGGGGAGGCTTTTCAACCAGTGTCTAGCTGGTCCCTTTAGTTTGAGGGGAAGGTATTTGCTAGCGTGGAGGTCATCCCCGCGAGCCATATGTATATGTAGGATAAAGTCCTCTATCCAGACCCCTGGGTCTATCGTTCCGTCGTATGCCTCTATGTTCGCAGGTTTAAAGCCGTGTGGAAATTCGTGGTCCAGTACTTCATCAGTAAAGCACAGGGGGTGAGCAGCCCCTTTGTATCTGGACGTATTGTGGCATGCCGTCGGCTGTTGTTGTGTTCGATGTTTATTCCGAACTGGTATTTGGTTGGTGTAATCGTTGCGGTGACCATAGTCCCTCGCCGGGGTGTGTCCTTTAGATCCGTAGATGGACCTAGCTGCGCCAGCTTTCTTATCTAGGTGCTCATGTAGGTCGTGTGCGGCATCTGTAGCTGCTTTGTTGCGGTTACGGAGTGGTACGTCTGGTCTCCTGGTCGTGTTACTCTTTGGTGGAACGGCCTCGTCGTCAACTTCTGGCAGTAGCTTACGTTTTGGGTAGCTCTTTGTATGGCGATCGTCGCCATATCTTTCTTTAGTGTCAAGCACTTTGTTCCATCTGCGACTGAGCATTTCCTGTGCGGCTTTAAGCCGTTGCTTCTGCTTCTCTAGACTTCTCATTGTGGCCATAAGCTTTCCGTGGAGGTTATCTCGTTCCACGCATTCTTCCGGAATGACGAATGCGTCATCATCCGGACTGTCTTCTTGTCCTGGGGCGGTTTGATGAACTCGTCCCTCTGGATCATTGTCTTCGGGGGTCTGCTCCGAACTGTGTTCGGCGTGACCTGGTTCGTCCTGCTCCATCGCTGGTTCCGTATGGTCATTGTTGCCTTCGGGGTTGGCCGGAGTATCGATCCTTCTGGCGCTCTTGCTGGTATTTTTACTATTGCTGGATTTGGAACGGCGTCTGCACTGTCGCTTTGGCTTTTGCCCGGGGGTTTTATCTTTCGGATTGTCACCGTCATCCTCCTTGGGCATATCCACCATGTATATGTCGTGTGACGAGGCGGAAGTCAGGTGCCCCATAGGTTCTGAATCTTCTCCTGCATCATCGTCCATACCGTCGATGGCCTCGTAGTCAAAGTCAAGCACGTCGGTTAAATCATCAACCATGGCTATAAAGTGGGTGGTGGGTGGGCAGCAACTCTCATCGTCGCCTGCTTCTCGCTCGAGCCGGACATAGTTCGGCCGAAAGCGTCCTGACAAAGAGAGAGACTTTAATGAGTTCAGCATGTCGCAAAAAGGCGAGTGCTGAAAGATGTCCGCAGCGCCGAACTCCATTACCGGGGCCCAACTAGGTTCGGCGGGCTCGGGAACACGCGGACTGGATCCTACAACCAGATATGAATCCGGGGATCCGGAGTCACAGGCATCCTCAGAAGCGAGGCTTGTGTTCGGCTCCATCGCTGATGAGGGTGCGGCCTGCGGGGCGGGATCCATCCCTCCGTCCCTAGGCAACGCGGCCTGCTCCGGATTTGAGTCCGGGGCTACTGCAGGGATGATATCCCGAGCGTTGTCCGACAGCAGGTCCAGGCCATGCTCGCCGTGACTGGCCGGTGCTCCTGGCGCGGGCCAGAACCCGTCGAAGATCAAGTCTCCGTGGATATCCGCCGTGTAGTTCAGGTTTCCGAACCTGATTTGGTGGCCAGGAGCATAGCTGTCGATCTGCTCCAGATGGCCAAGCTAATTGTCCTATAGTGCAAAGCCGCCGAACACGAAGATCTGTCCGGGGAGGAAAGTCTCACCCTGGACCATGTCGCTGACGATGATTGAAGGAGCCATCGAGCCTTGCGGTGACGTCACAGAGGAACCCAATGAAAGCACCAATGTTGGTGTCAAAACCGGCGGATTTTGGGTAGGGGGTCCCGATCTATGCGTCAAGGCTGATGGTAACAGGAAGCAAGGGACGCAGATGTTTACCCAGGTTCGGGCCCTCTCGATGGAGGTAAAACCTACTCCCTACTTGATTAATATTGATGATATGGGTAGTACAAGAGTAGATCTACCACGAGATCGTAGAGGCTAAACCCTAGAGGCTAGCCTATTATGGTATGATTG
Organism: Triticum timopheevii; assembly: GCA_963921465.1. Taxonomy (NCBI): domain Eukaryota; kingdom Viridiplantae; phylum Streptophyta; class Magnoliopsida; order Poales; family Poaceae; genus Triticum; species Triticum timopheevii. Next base: position 365,942,557 of record OY997262.1, read on the forward strand.
TAATTGTGATTGGCCTTCTAAGGACTAACCTCTCCGGTTTATATAGACACCGGAGAGGGCTAGGGTTTACATGGAGTTGGTTACAAGAAAGTAAACACAATATTCGGATCGCCAAGCTTGCCTTCCACGCAAAGGAGAGTCCCATCCGGACATGAGCCGAAGTCTTGAGTCTTGTATCTTCACGCTTTAATAGTCTGGACATTGTACATAGTCCGGCTATCCAGATACCCCCTAATCCAGGACTCCCTCACTAACTTCCGCCTATAAGTACTGCTTCCCAGCCTTCTCCGGTGGCACCGTGACCCAACTCGCCATATCCTCGTAATCCCCCACCGGTTCGATGTCGCACGCGACGTCCGCCATGCCCCCGCCTGTCCGCGGTAGGCGACGCCAGAGGCGGTCATCGCCGGAACTAGTGTTCGGTTTTTCACCACAAAGGTAGACGGAGGCATGAGGCATTCTATCTGTCTTTAGATGGCAATGTGGAGATCGAGGAGTTGTTGGAGCGCGACCGCCTGGCGGAGGAGCAGGAGTTGTTGGCGCGCGACCGCCAGGCGGAGGAGCAGCGTATCACCGATTTGTGCCGCCAGCGGGACATGGAGCAGCAGCGCACCGACGCTCTGAGTCGCGAGCAGAGCGCCCGCAACTGGGCCAACTATGTGGAGGCCGGTGCCCGGCAAATAGCCCTAGAGGCTGTCGGGCACGCACGCTTTTGCGACGCTGATTTCTACTACCAGCTCGTCAAGTGGGTTTCCTGCTTGGAAGCCGAAGCTTCGGTGGACCACGCCGGCATGGAAAGGGCCAACACGCGCGAGCAACGCGCCCTATCGCAGCTCTTGCAAGTCCGAGGCGAGGCGCAGGACGCCGGTGCTGGCGTTTAGTGTGTACCACAGATGGCGGCCGGCATCGTCTAGTTAGCTAAGAGTAAGTTAGTACTTGTACGCTACAATAGTATTAGTGGGAGTAGATAGTTAACTTGGCTATGATGGTTGTCAACGTGGAAGTTCAGTACTCTATATGTGGATCAGACCTGTTACTTTGCTCTGAATGTTGAACAATATTCTGTTTGAACGTATGGAATGGGCTGTTATTTTTTAAATGGGTTGTATTTGTCCTCAACGGGTTTAGAGGCTGACTTGTGGGCCTACCAAGTTGACGCGTACATAATCAAGAGATGATTGTATGTGGAGAGGATGACAGCAGGGACCTGCCAAGGTCATGGCAGTACGCAAGCAAGTGCCTCATTTCAAGCAAATAGAAAAAATGGCTCCTGCTAGTGGATTTCTGACATCTGGGTCCCATGCCATTGTCAACGTAGTCAATAAACGAGAGAATTACACAACGAGCGGCTGACACCAGGGACCCAGCAGGTCACCCAGTTATTTTTGTTTTGGGTTAATTTGATAAATGCCACTCCAAATCTGGTGTATCCGAGAAATGCCACTGCAATTTACAAACTTTGAAAAATGCCATTTCATGCCATTTCTAGTGGCATTTTTCGAAGTCTGGAGTGGCGTTTTTCAAAGTTTGCAAACTGTAGTGGCGTTTTTCAAAGTTTGCAAAAATTGCAGTGGCATTTTTCAAAGTTTGGAAATTGCAGTGGCATTTCTATGGGTCCCCATAATTGGAGTGGAATTTATCTAATTTGTTTTTGAGATGGAAGCAGGGTGTCAACTGGGCTGTGCGGGACACTCTGGCCTGTCTAGACAGCCTTTTCTTTTATGTTTACCACAGACGAGCCCAGTAGTTTTTTTTCTTTCTGAAAATGGCTAGCCCAGTTTTTTTGTGATTTGTCAAGTAAGTCGCTTTATCTAGCCTATTGGGCTGCAAATCTTTCAAGACGAGGAGACCTTCATTCAGCTGGCCGAGAAAATGGCCTATCAGGAAGGAGAAATGGGTTGTACATTTTTAAAACACATCAAACCGACAATTAGTTTCAAATATCTTTTTTTATTTCGAGATTTTAAATTGCATTGATTTGTATGCGTGGACAATTCATTGGATGTTATATTGATATACATTTATTTTTAAAATGAGTCTGAATGTGACTCGAAATTTCGGGATTAAAAACAGTTCAGACCGCACCGACATATGCAAAATTTTGTATAATTTTTTAACCGTGGCCACAATATGGGCTGTAATGCTAACAAAAAGAATATGGGCTCCAAAAAAACAAGTAAGAATGTCAGGCCCCCGACTCAATGCGACATCGATCTAGCATGTAACACCTCATATCACTTTGCGGCCTCACGCACGGTATTCCCACGGGTGTCGCCTTACCTTTGTCCGGGACCGTTTGCGCCTTTTGGCACACGTATATGATAGTGTCGCTAGCATCCATATGATAAGGAGCCCGGGCTGACATGGCTAGTCGTAAACCCAAAGTAGCACAAACTTACAGGGACAGGCATCCATGACCCAGCATCGAACGTGTCGGTCATCAGCGAGCGAATCCAGGCTATAGCACTGGGCTAGCAGGACTCCGGTGAACCGGGCTCTAGCGGGCTAACAGGACTCCGGTATTCATCGCGTGACATTTCCCCGAAGGGATAGACACGGGAACGAAGAAGGACACATGCCGGCCAGCCTATGTGTTCCGGAGCAGTAGCAAGCTACCATGGCTCAGTGGAAGCACTAGGAGACATTTCCCGGTAAGAGAGGCTACTAAGGATAAAAACCTAGATAGTAAGATCCCACACATACCAAGCATTTCAATAACATACACACAATATGCTCGATATGTGCAAATACAACATGGCATCACAACATGACTCTACGACTCAAGTATTTTATTCAATAGGCTCCGAGGAGCGAGATATTACAAACATAGGTCTCATGACCCAACATTCAGAGCATACAAATCAAAGCACATGTAGAAGCTTAACATGTCTGAGTACAGACATCTACAAATGAAAAAGGCTTAGAAGCCTGACTATCCACCAGATCCTGCCGAGGGCACAAGATCGGAGCTGAGGTAACAAGCTAAACGTCGAAGTCCACGCGGAACTACTAGCGAGACCGAAGTCTCTCTGCAAAAACATAAAATAGGCAAACGTGAGTACAAATGTACCCAGCAAGACTTACATCAGAACTAACTACATATGCATCATTATCAACAAAGGGGATGGTGGGGTTTAACTATAGCAAGCCAGCTTTGAGTCGGTGGCTATCCCGAACTACTACTGCAAGTAACTCTTTTGAGGTGGCGCACACGAGTCCACATATTCACCATATCAATACACCACTACGGATCCGCTCCCGTCTCCCTACGAGAACGCCATCCATAGCACTCACTTGTCTATGAACTGTTATAGGCAACCCAGAAGTCCTTTACCGTGGACACGGCTATTCGAATAGATGATGTTAACCCTGCAGGGGTGTACTTCTTCTTACATGTTTCCACCACTTAGCGTCTGCACACGACATGTGCTCGGCAGACTTCAAGCGAAAGACGACGTGGGTGTAGACCACGACCTACCTAAACACTCAAGTCTCTAGTCCAGGTTTATCGCCTATTCAGGTTCCATCCGCAGGGAGTCCGGCCGAGGTTTCCACATACGGCCCCGAACGATGTGTACAGGGTTCTGTGACACCAAACGGGCACCCGGTATACCCGGCCACGTGCCTACCGCATCACAGCCCACTCCTCCGGTCAGCGCTGCGCACGGCCTCCAACATACTACAAACACCAGAAACTACTTGCAACTCCTGGGCAGAGGACAAGGGTGATTAAGAAGTCGAGCGGGGTCATATTTCAGGGCCCAATGCATGGTAGTAGTTGTTTCATGGATCACAAACATAGAACTCAGTTCCTAAGGACGACTTTAATGAGACAACCCACCATGTACTCCTACATGGCCTCTCTCCGCTACCTTTACCTAATCGTGTTCACACACTTTGCTCACACATAGTAGGACATGTTTACACACCTCCGATTCATCCCCGATGAATCAGACCTGACTCAACTCTAAGCAGTAGCAGGCATGACAAACAAACATGAATGAGTAGGCACAACAGGGCTCAAACAACTCCTACCTATACTAGTGGGTTTCATCTATTTACTGTGGCAATGACAGGTCATGTAGAGGACAAAGGGGTTCAGCTACCGCAGCAAGTAACAGTTGAATTGTTGTTGTCCTAATGCAGTAAAAGAGAGCAGGAGCGAGAGAGTGGGATTTTATCGGAATGAACAAGGGGGTTTTGCTTGCCTAGCACTTCTGAAGATAGTATAGTTCTTCATCGGTGTCATCGATCACATCGTCGGTACACGTCTACTGAGAGGGGACAAGCACCAACAAACAAAGAAGAAACACAATCAATGCAATGCACAATATGATGCATGATCATGAACATGTCAAAATGCTGTGATTCGAGCTAATGCAACTAGCAGCAGATTAAATGAAGTTGGTTTGAACCCTAGGTTCAAATTCAAACTCCACATGAGGCATTTCAAATGCCATTTATTCAATTTGTTGTATACAGCAGATTTAAGTTGTCCAAACATGCATGAAAATGGTACAGATGGATAGATTGGATTTTTTGATCATTTTTCATATATAATTTATTCCAATCTGAGTTATATATTATTTTCTATGAATTTTTGAAGTTTGCTACATTTTCTGGAATTTCCTATATAAGAATAAATCCAGTAAATGCTTTATTGCGTCAGCAGTGCATCAGGGTGACGTCAGCGGTCAACGGGGCTGGTCCAGGTCAAACTGACCTGTGGGCCCTGCGTGTCAGTAGTTAGTTTAACTAACTAATATTAGTTAGTGCTAACCTAAATTAATTAGCAGAGCGGGCCCCACTTGTCATTGACTCAGGGGGGAGTCAACCTGGGCCCACCCAGTCAAGGTCAACGGGTCAAACTCGCCGGCGTCATGACGCCGGCGAGGCTAGACGCGGCGGTGCGCTGCGAGATCCGCCTACAGGACGCCGTTTGGCGCGCAAAGCACAGCTACGAGATGCGGACGCTCGTCCGCATCCAACCGTGGTGGTGGCGCAGCCGGAGAGTGGCCGGAGTGGTGCCGGCGACGAGCTCGGCGGCGGCCGAAGCTCGGGTGCAAGTGGGGATGGGGCTGCGGTGCGCAAACAAGCACGGCGAGGTGCCACGGAGGCTCTACGCGATGCGGGGAGCGCGTTGGGCGCATGCCCGGGACCAAATGGTCACCGGAGCATCACCAGCGACGAGTGCGGGCGGCGGCGCGTCCGGGTGAGTGCGGTGTGGTCGCTACGGTGCGCAGCAGAGCGAACGGAGAGGGGGAGGATAGGTAGAAGCTCACGGTGATCATCGTGGGGTGGACGGCGAGCTCGAGGGATGACCGGAGCAAACGAGGCGGCGAAGGCGATCTCGGCGGCCGCAGGTTGAAGACGATGACGGTGAAGATGAAACGGAGCTTCCCGGCTCACTTGGCGCGGTGAGGATGAGGAGAAGGTCGAGGCGGAGCTCTGGGATGCGTCGGGAGGTGGGGCAGTGGCTGTGGGCGCGAGGTTACAGCGGCGCGTCCATGGAGGCTTCGGCCATGGCGGGGAACGGGCGAGGGAGAGGCGTTGGGGGCGAATGGAGGGGTCCAGGGGGTCGGGGCGACGACATGGAGGTCGTCAAGACGTCCAGGGGCGCGGGCGGCAAGCAGGTGGCGCCGTGGCGAGCTCGCGCTCATCGGCGTCACCTCTGTGCCTGCCTGGCGAGGACGAAGCAGCTGGCTGGCATGGGCCAGCACAGTGCTGGGCCTGCCAAGTGGGCTGCCAGGTGGGCTACGGCCAGGTAAGTCCTCCGCTCTCTGCTTTAAATTCTGTTTTTCTATTTTTCTGTAAGTTTGTAGCTTTATTAAAAATACTTAAACAGATCCAAAAATCATGAAATTAATCATGGCTACTATTTAGAATATATCCAACAGTAAACATTTTAGTTTATGATTATTTGAGCATTTAAAATATTTTATAGTATTTAAATGCCCAAATGAAAATACCATATGATTTAATTCAGAGCCCAAATATGTCATGGAGAAATGTGCAACACCTCTGGTTACTGTTTCCAGCATTTTCCAGAAATGATGAACATTTTCAAAAGCCATTTGGAATCACTGAAATTATTTTAGTTGACCCTAGTGAATTCCTTTGATGCTAGGGTTTAGGCAATCCCTATTTCAAGTTTCAAAATAATTTAAACATGATGCAACACATGACTAGCTAGCTCAGAGCATACCAGAACTAGGGATGTGACAAAGAATTAGCAAATGGGCTGTAAATTATTTGAAATGATGGCAGATGGCCTGTATGCTGTTTTCCACAGATTTGAGGCTTTCCTAAAAAAAGGTTGACGCACAAGCAGTGACTATTGGATGTCCATCCAACAGCCGTCATGCTTCTTTAATCTCTGCTCTTCCTGCTCCAGCCGCTCAAACAAGCGTCGGCGGGACTGCCTGCTCCCTCCTCCCCGCGGCCAGCTGTGCTACCGTGCAGGCCTCACCGCCCCACCGTACTCCCATCGCTGGCCTAGCCATCCCTCTACTCACCCACACATGCTGTTATTCTCCGGCGACCGCAGACGAACCAGTAAACCCTCGTACAGTCGTACTCCCCTTCGTGTGGGAAACAACTGTCGAGTCTTCCCTGGCCTCGTGTCGTTCCCTTCCTAGGCCTCACTGTCATCCACCGCCCTAGTGCTCTCGGCGTGGCGTGGTCAACATGGTCAACGACCGACATGCATCTGAAGTAGACTGTACATGGAGAGGCTGACAGCTGGGTCCACAGCCGCACGCAAGGAAATGCCTCCTTATTACGCGCAAAATAATGATTCCTCCACCTGACATCTGGGACCCACCGAAAGGGCCTCTTTATTTCACGAAAAAAACGTTACCACTGCTGACAGCTCGGACCCACCAGCTATATCTTTGCACGCAAGGAAGTGCCTCCTTATTACGCACAAAAAAATGTCTACTCCCCCTGCTAGCTGGGACCCAGTATAGTGGGCCTACTAAGTTGACGGGGACGAAGGGCTTTGTCAACTTAGTCAATATGCACGATTCTAGCTTGACTGACCGTACGATGTACATCCAACGGCCGTAGTGCTTCTTCAACCTCTGGTCTTCTTGCTCCAGCCGCCCAAAGCAGTGTCGGTCGTGCCGCCTGCTCCTAACTCCCGTGGCCGGCTATGCTGCCGCGGAGGCCTAACTGCCCCCATACTACTCCCACCGCTGGCCAGGCCATCCCTCCAATCCACTCACCCACACCCCCTGTTATTCTGCGGCGACGGCAGCGCAGCCGAACCAGTGAACCCTCGTACTCCTCTCCGCGTGGGCATCCACTGCCGCATCTTCCCGGGCTCCGCGTCGTCCCCTTCCTAGGCCTCGCCATTGTCCACCATCGTGGTGCTCTCGGCGCAGCATGGTCAATGTGGTCAACAACCAAATTCCATCGAAAGAGTACTTATGTGGAGAGGCTAATAGCTGGGTCCACGGCAGCTGCAAGGAAGTGCCTCCTTATTACGCAGAAAATAATTATTCCTCCACCTGACAGCAGCGACCCACCGGACGGGCCACTAGTATTTCATGAAAAAAAATTTGCCCCTGACTGCTCGGACCCACCGGACGGGCCACCGTATTTTGCGAAAAAAATGTTCCCCCGCTGTCAGCTCGGACCCACCGGAAGTGCCTCTTATTATGCACAAAAAAAATAATACCCCCCTGCTAGCTGGGACCCACCTTGGTGGGAGGCTGACTTGTGGGCCTACTAAGTTGACGGGGACGGAGGGCTTTGTCAACTTAGTCAACATAAACGATTCTAGCTCCAGTGACCGTACGATGTCCATCCAACGACCGTGGTGCTTCTTCAACCTCTGGTCTTCTTCCTCCAGCCGCCCAAAGCAGTGCCGGTCGTGCCGCATGCTCCTGCCTCCCATGGCCGGCTGTGCTGCCGCAGAGGCCTCACCGCCCCCTACTATTCCAACCGCTGGCCAGGCCCTACGGCGACGGTAGCCTCACACCGTAGCCGAACCCGTGAACCCTCGTACTCCTCTCCGCACGGGCTTCCGCTGCCGCGTCTTCCCCGGCTCCCCATCGTCCCCTTCCTAGGCCTCGCCGTCGTCCACCACCATGGTGGTCTCGGCACGGCGTGGTCAACGTGGTCAAGGACCTACTTCCATTGGACGTGGACTATACGTGGAGAGGCTGACAGCTAGGTGCACGGCCGCAGCAAGTGCCTCCTTATTACGCGGAAAATAATGATTCCTCCACCTGACAACAGGGACCCACCTAGTCGAAGCGTACATAGCGTTGTCATTCTGGTCGCGAACGTGTATGTACATATATACTGGTCGATGTAGAGGCGCGTACGTGTCGTAGTAGAGGCACGTACGTGTCGTAGTAGAGGCGTGCACGTAGCATGTACACATACGTGCAGCGGCCACTGTGCAAGAAAGAAAATACGGCCACGTATGTGTACATATGGGCGGGGTCTCGAACGCCTACTCACGCATACGTACGGCCAGGGATCGTGTACATGACTAGGTCGGAATGGAGAAACAGCGTCGTCGTCATGTTCATGGGGAGCCAACTGGCTTGGTCGGAACGGAATGCGTCGTCGTGTTCATCTGGAGGGCTTGGACGGAACAGGCGATGGAAACGAGGCCTGGCGTACCACAAAACGGAGGAAACGACCTTGTGTTCGACCGACCACGTTCGAAACAGGATCCAGTTCATCGGGAGGGGTCTGGCATACCACAAAACGGAGGAAACAGACCTCCTACAATCAAAACAGGGTCCTGTTGATCGGGAGGTGTGTGGCATACCGCAAAACGGACGAAACTGACGTCCTACGGTCAAAACGGGGGTCCTGTTGATCAGGAGGATTGTGGCGTACCACAAAACGGATGAAACAGACTTGTGTTGGAGCACTACGGTCGAAACGGGGGTCCTGTTCATCGGGAGGGGTGTGGCGTACCGCAAAACGGGACTCAACGAGATACTGTTCATCTCCACCGTCGACCTCCTCCAGCCCCCACGGGCTACCGCCGACCTCCTCCAGCCTCCACGAGCTCCTGTTCATCCAGCCTCCACCGCGCGCTACTCCACCGGCTACTATTCAACCACCCCTCCACGGGCACCCATCCACCGTCTACTATTCATCTAGCCCTCCACGGGGTCGTCCTGTTCATCCTGAGGCAATGCCACCGCTCACTGTTCATCCAACCCCACCCCCCCCCCACAATGCCCACTATTCATCCTAGAGGCAGCATCGATCGGCTTCAGTTTGCAGCAGTAGTGAAGGAATCGCTTGATCGGGTTCAGTTAACAGCCATCGATCGATCGCTTGGGTTCAGTAACGCGTAGCCTATAGTGCAATCGCTCGGGTTCAGTTAGAGCCCAACACCTCGCTCGGGTTCAGTTTGAGCCAACGCCTCGCACACACGCGCTCACGTGTATGAGAGAAACGCGCATCGCTCGGCCCCCGACCGCCCACCATAACTGGGAACTCCCCGAAATTTTCCTCGCCCTCTCTTCTACGACGGTTTTTTTCCTTCATGGACGGCCCAAAGAATGTCATGCAGCTGCGTCTCCGGCCCGCCTAGGAAGAAAAACCCATTTTCTGTCATGATTTTTTGTCGTAGAAGTAGGAGCCCACCACATCTATGATGATACCGGGTTTTTTCACAATTATCGTTATAGAAGTGTCATATGTATGATAGAAAAAAATTTCGTTCGGCCCAAAATGTCACGGATGTGTCTTTTTTTGTAGTGCCAGCATGCATCTACTGTATTAAGTTCATGGAAAACGGAGTAATGCAATAAGAACGATGACGTGATGTAGACAAGATCTGTTTATCTATTATGTAGATATAGATCCCATCTTGTTATCCTTAGTAGCAACGATACATACATGTCAGTTACCCTTCTGTCACTAGGATCAAGCACCGTAAGATCGACCCCACTACAGAGCACCTCTTCCCATTGCAAGATAAATAGATCAAGTTGGCCAAACAAAACCCAAATATCGGAGAAGAAATACGAGGCTATAAGCAATCATGCATATAAGAGATCAAAGAAGACTCAAATAACTTTCATGGATAAAAACATAGATCTGATCATAAACTCAAAGTTCATCGGATCCCAACAAACACACTGCAAAGAGGCTTACATCATTTGGATCTCCAAGAGACCATTGTATTGATAATCAAGAGAGAAAAAGAGAGGAAACCATCTAGCTACTAACTACGGACCCGTAGGTCTACAAAGAACTACTCACGCATCATCGAAGAGGCACCAATGAAAGTGGTGAACCCCTCCGTGATGGTGTCTAGATTGGATCTGGTGGTTCTGGATTCTGCAGCGGCTGGAATTGATTTTCGTCGACTCCCCTAGGGTTTCTGGAATATTGGGGTATTTATAGAGCAAATAGGTGGTTCAGGGGGCACCCAAGGTGGCCACAACCCACCAGGACACGCTTGGGCCTCCTGGGGCGCCCTGGTCGGTACTGCTCTCCTCGATGCACCCTGATACGTCTCCGTCGTATCTATAATTTTTTATTGTTCCATGCCAATATTATTCAACTTTTATATACTTTTGGCAACCTTTTATACTATTTATTGGGACTAACATATTGATCCAGTGCCCAGTGCCAGTTCCTGTCTGTTGCATGTTTTTTTGTTTCGCAGAAACCCAGTATCAAATGGAGTCCAAACGGGATAAAACGGACGGAGATTTTTTTGGAACATTTATGATTCTTGGGAAGTAAAATCAACGCGAAACAGTGTCCGGGGTGGCAACGAGACAGGGGGCCGCACCCCAGGGAGGCAGACGCTCCCTGGGCTCTCATGGGCCACCCGTAAGGCGGTTGACGCTCTTCTTTTGGCGCAAGAAAGCTAATTTTATGAGAATGATCTGGGCGAAAGATTCACCCCAATCGGAGTTAGGGATCTCCGGATATTTAAGAAATGGTGAAGGGGTAGAATCTGAGAACGCAAAAACAGAGAGATAGATCCAATCTCGGAGGGGCTCTCGCCCCTCCCACGCCATGGGAGCCAACGACCAGAGGGGAAGCCCTTCTCCCATCTAGGGAGGAGGTCAAGGAAGAAGAAGAAGAAGGGGGGCTCTCTCCCCCTTGCTTCCGGTGCGCCGGAACGCCGCCAGGGGCCATCATCATCACCGCGATCTTCACCAACACTGTCGTCATCTTCACCAACATCTCCATCACCTTCCCCATCTATATTCAGCGGTCCACTCTCCCGCAACCCGCTGTACCCTCTACTTGAACATGGTGCTTTATGCTTCATATTATTTTCCAATGATGTGTTGCCATCCTATGATGTCTGAGTAGATTTTCATTGTCCTATCGTTGATTGATGAATTGCTATGATTGGTTTGAGTTGCATGTTTTATTATTGGTGCTGTCCTATGGTGCCCTCCGTGTCGCGCAAGCGTGAGGGATTCCCGTTGTAGGGTTTGCAATATGTTTATGATTTGCTTATGGTGGGTTGCGTGAGTGACTGAAACACAAACCCGAGTAAGTAGATTGTTGCGTATGGGATAAAAGGGGACTTGATACTTTAATTCTATGGTTGGGTTTTACCTTAATGAATCTTTAGTAGTTGCGGATGCTTGCTATAAATTCCAATCATAAGTGCATAGAATTCCAAGTAAGGGATGATATGTTAGCTTATGCCTCTCCCTCAAATAGAATTGCAATAGTGATTACCGGTCTAGTAACGTAGTCAATTGCTTAGGGACAATTTCACAACTCCTACCACCACTTTTCCACACTCGCTATATTTAATTTTTTGCATCTTTATCTAAACAGCCCCTAGTTTATGTTTATGTGCTCATTATTATCTTGCAAAGTTATCCAACAACACCTACAAAGTACCACTAGTTTCATACTTGTTCTAGGTAAAGCGAACGTCAAGCGTGCGTAGAGTCATATCAGTGGCCAATAGGACTTGAGAGAGTATTTGTTCTACCTTTAGATCCTCGTTGGGTTCGACACTCTTACTTATCGAAAGAGGCTACAACTATCCCGTATACTTGCGGGTCATCAAGACCTTTTTCTGGCGTCGTTGCCGGGGATTCATAAAGTGGGGTGAATATGCTCGTGTGTGCTTGTATGCTTTATCACTAAGTAATTTTTATTTGCTATTCTAAGTTGTTTTCTATCTTTAGCTATGGGTAGGAAATGCAAAATACCAAAAAATTAGTTGTACCTACTGAACCAATGGTTGAAGAACCACCCAAAATCTATCACACTCCTGAAGCTTTTTACTTGGATCATCTTCGATCCCTTTGTGCTCGTGCTGAGACCCCCACTAGTTTAGTTGAGGGCAAATCTTTAGATGAGCATGCTTGTTTCGTGCGACACCGTATATCTGAAAAAGGGAAACTATTATGGGATCAAATTCAACATTTGCAATGCTATGCTTGGAATTTATGTGAAATTTATGATGTTACTTGTTGTTCTGAAAACCCTAGGAAACACCTTCCCTACCAATGTGAGTTTATTGATAATGGAGACGTATCTTCGTATGCTAAGGGTGTTCATAATTACTATGATGTTCAACAAATTGAAGAATTTTTAGCTTTTAAGGGTGCTTTTGAAATTGCTTCTTTGATTGAAAAGTATGATGCTACTCTTTACAAATCTGAAAGTTTTGCCATACTGTGGAAGAAGAAACTGATGAAACTGTGAGCTCATTGGATGAAAAAGATGATGAGGAGAGCGAAGAACAAAAGGAGGAAGAGCGGATTAGCTAACCGTTCCCACCTTCTAATGAGGGTAACCCTCCAACTCATACATTGTTTAATTCCCCTTCGCGCTTACCGAAGGATGATTGCTATGATGATTGCTATGATCCCTTGAATTTGTCTGAAATATCCCTTTTTGATGATGCTTGCTATGCTTGTGGCCAAGATGCCAATATGAATTATGCTTATGGAGATGAACTTGCTATAGTTCCTTATGTTAAACATGAAATTGTTGCTATTGCACCCACGCATGATAGTCCTATTATCTTTTTGAATTCTCCCGACTACACTATATCGGAGATGTTTGTGCTTATGAAGGATTATATTGATGGGTTGCCTTTTACCATTGCACATGATGATTTTGATGAATGTAATATGCATGTGCTTGCTTCTCCTACTTGCAATTATTATGGGAGAGGAACTACTTCTCCACCTCTCTATGTTTCCCATACTATGAAATTGCAAGAAACTGCTTATACTATGCATTGGCCTTTACTATGTGTGCATGAATTGTTCTCTTATGACATGCCAATGCATAGGAAGAGAGTTAGACTTCGTTGTTGCATGATATTTGTTACTTTGTGCTCACTACTAAATTACAAATCATTGTTAATTAAAATTGGCTTTGATATACCCTGGGATCCGGGTGGATTCACTACTTGAGCACTAAATGCCTAGCTTAATGGCTCTAAAGAAAGCGCTGCCAGGGAGACAACCCGGAAGTTTTAGAGAGTCATTTATTTCTGTTGAGTGCTTTCATATAGTTTAAAAACAAAAAAATAAAGAGGTGAACCTAAAACTTTTCAAAAAAGGAAAGTGAAAGTGAGAAAGACAAGCATTTGTTGAAGTGGGAGAGCTCCTTGAACTTTGTTCATGCTCACGGAAAATTTGTGAATCTTGATTACAGAAACTTTTCATCAAAAATAATTATCCCCTTGTATAATTCCATTGTATTATAAAAATAATGTGCTAAGGTTTGCCTTTAGGATGTTTACAATGCTTGTTGGTTTGTACGATGCAGGACAGAAATTTTGGCTGTAGTGCGCGATTTTACATTTTTATCTGGTACGTCAATTGGTTCCGATTCATTTTGCACTGTCTTTTTATACAACTTTTTTATTTTTCCTAATTGTGGTAGAATTTTTGGGGTACCAGAAGTATGGTGGATGTTCAGATTGCTTCAAACTGTTCTGTTTTGACAGATTCTATTTTTGATGCATAGTTTGCTTGTTTTGATGAAACTATCAATTTGTATTAGTGGATTAAGCCATGGAAAAGCTATATTACAGTAGACACAATGCAAAAAAAATATGAATTGGTTTGCAACAGTACTTAGAGTGGTGATTTGCTTTATTATACTAACGGATCTTACCGAGTTTTCTGTTCAAGTTTTGTGTGGATGTAGTGTCTAATCGAGGATGTCTCGGTACGAGGAAAAGGAAGAGAGGCAAGAGCTCAAGCTTGGGGATGCCCGAGGCACCCCAAGTAAATATTCAAGGAGACTCAAGAGTCTAAGCTTGGGGATGCCCGGAAGGCATCCCCTCTTTCTTCAACAAGTATCGGTATGTTTTCGAATTCGTTTCGTTCATGCATTATGTGCAAGTCTTGGAGCGTCTAGTGCATTTAGTTTTCATTTTTCCTTTATGCACCATGCTAGTATGAGATAGTCCTTGGTTGATTTATAGAATGCTCATTGCACTTCACTTATAGCTTTTGAGTGTGGCTTCATAGAATGCTTCATGTGCTTCACTTATATCATTTGAAGTTGGATTGCCTGTTTCTCTTTACATAGAAAACTGCCATTTGTAGAATGCTCTTTTGCTTCACTTATATTTGTTAGAGCGTGGGCATATCTTTTGTAGAAAGAATTAACTCTCTTGCTTCACTTATTTCTATTTAGAGAGATGACAGGAATTGGTCATTCACATGGTTAGTCATAAAATCCTACATAAACTTGTAGATCGCTGAATATGATAGGTCTGATTCCTTACAATAGTTTTGCGATATAAAGATGGTGATATAAGAGTCATGCTAGTGGGTGGTTGTGGATTGTAGAGACACTTGTGTTGAGGTTTGCAGGTCCCGTAGCATGCACGTATGGTAACCGTTGTGTGACAAATCTAAAGCATGGGGTGTTTCTTTGATTGTCTTCCTTATGAGTGGCGGTCGGGGACGAGCGATGGTCTTTTCCTACCAATCTATCCCCTAGGGGCATGCGTAGTAGTAATTTGATTCGAGTGCTAATAAACTTTTGCAATAAGTATATGAGTTCTTTATGACTAATGTGAGTCCATGGATTATACGCACTTTTACCTTTCCATCATTGCTAGCCTCTTCGGTACCGTGCATTGACCTTTCTCACCTCGAGAGTTGGTGCAAACTTCACCGGTGCATCCAAACCCCGTGATACGATACGCTCTATCACACATAAGCCTCATTATATCTTCCTCAAAACAGCCACCATACCTACCTATCATGGCATTTCCATAGCCATTCCGAGATATATTGCCATGCAACCTCCATCATCATCATATATATGACTTGAGCATTTATTGTCATATTGCTTTGCATGATCGTAAGATAGCTAGCATGATGTGCATGGCTTGTCCATTTTTTGATGTCATTGCTACGCTAGATCATTGCACATCCCGGTACACCGCTGGAAGCATTCATATGGAGTCATATCTTTGTTCCAGTATCGAGTTGTAATATCGAGTTGTAAGTAAATAAAAGTTTGATGATCATCATTATTAGAGCATTGTCCCCAAAAAGAAAAAAAGAAAGGCCAAAAAGAAAAAAAAAAGAAAGGCCAAAGAAAAAAAAGAATAAGAAAAAAAAGGGGCAATGTTACTATCTCTTTTTCCACACTTGTTCTTCAAAGTAGCACCATGTTCTTCATGTAGTGAGTCTCATATCTTGTGCTTCAAAGTAGCACCATGTTCTTCATATAGATTGTCTCCTATGTTGTCACTTTCATATACTAGTGGGAATTTTCATTATAGAACTTGGCTTGTATATTCCAACGATGGGCTTCCTCAAATGCCCTAGGTCTTCATGAGCAAGGAAGTTGGATACACACCCACTTAGTTTCTTTTGTTGAGCTTTCATACACTTATAGCTCTTAGTGCATCCGTTGCATGGCAATCCCTACTCCTCGCATTGACATCAATTGATGGGCATATCCATAGCCCGTTGATTAGCCACGTCGATGTGAGACTTTCTCCTTTTTGTCTTCTCCACATAACCTCCATCATTATATTCTATTCCACCTATAGTGCTATATCCATAGCTTGCACTCTTATATTGCGTGAAGGTTGAAAAAGTTGAAGGGCGCTAAAAAATATGAACCAATTGCTCGGCTTGTCATCGGGGTTGTGCATGATGGGGGCATTTTGTGTGACAAAAATGAAGCATGGCCAAACTGTATGATTTTGTAGGGATAAGCTTGCTCTGGCCTTGTTGTTTTGAAAAGACATGATTGCTTTATTGGTACGCTCGAAGTATTATTGTTTTTATGTCAAATGATGGACTATTGCTTTGAATCACTCGTGTCTTAATATTCATGCCATGATTAGACATATGATCAAGATTATGCTAGGTAGAATTCCACATCAAAAATTATCTTTTTATCATTTACCTACTCGAGGACGAGCAGGAATTAAGCTTGGGGATGCTGATACGTCTCCGTCGTATCTATAATTTTTGATTGTTCCATGCCAATATTATTCAACTTTTATATACTTTTGGCAACTTTTTATACTATTTTTTGGGACTAACATATTGATCCAGTGCCCAGTGCCAGTTCCTGTCTGTTGCATGTTTTTTTGTTTCGCAGAAACCCAATATCAAACAGAGTCCAAACGGGATAAAAATGGACGGAGATTTTTTTTGGAATATTTATGATTTTTGGGAAGTAAAATCAACACGAAACAGTGTCCAGGGTGGCCACGAGACAGGAGGCCGCGCCCCAGGGAGGTAGGCACGCCCTGGGCTCTCGTGGGCCACCCATAAGGCGGTTGACACTCTTCTTTTGACGCAAGAAAGCTAATTTTATGAGAAAGATCTGGGCGAAAGATTCACCCCAATCGGAGTTACGGATCTCCGGATATTTAGGAAACAGTGAAGGGGTAGAATCTAAGAACGCAGAAACAGAGAGATAGATCCAATCTCGGAGGGGCTCTCGCCCCTGCCACGCCATGGGAGCCAAGGACTAGAGGGGAAACCTTTCTCCCATCTAGGGAGGATGTCAAGGAAGAAGAAGAAGAAGGGGGGCTCTCTCCCCCTTGCTTCCGGTGGCGCCGGAACGCCGCCGGGGGCCATCATCATCACCGCGATCTTCACCAACACCGCTGTCATCTTCACCAACATATCCATCACCTTCCCCCATCTATATCCAGCGGTCCACTCTCCCGCAACCCGCTGTACCCTCTACTTGAACATGGTGCTTTATGCTTCATATTATTTTCCAATGATGTGTTGCCATCCTATGATGTCTGAGTAGATTTTCATTGTCCTATCGGTGATTGATGAATTGCTATGATTGGTTTGAGTTGCATGTTTTATTATTGGTGCTGTCCTATGGTGCCCTCCGTGGCGCGCAAGCGTGAGGGATTCCCGCTGTATGGTTTGCAATATGTTTATGATTTGCTTATGGTGGGTTGCGTGAGTGACTGAAACACAAACCCGAGTAAGTAGATTGTTGCGTATGGGATAAAAGGGGACTTGATACTTTAATGCTATGGTTGGGTTTTACCTTAATGAATCTTTAGTAGTTGCGGATGCTTGCTAGAATTCCAATCATAAGTGCATAGAATTCCAAGTAAGGGATGATATGTTAGCTTATGCCTCTCCCTCAAATAGAATTGCAATAGTGATTACCGGTCTAGTAACGTAGTCAATTGCTTAGGGACAATTTCACAACTCCTACCACCACTTTTACACACTCTCTATATTTACTTTTTTGCATCTTTATCTAAACAGCCCCTAGTTTATGTTTATGTGCTCTTTATTATCTTGCAATGTTATCCAACAACACCTACAAAGTACCTCTAGTTTCATACTTGTTCTAGGTAAAAGCGAACGTCAAGCGTGCGTAGAGTCGTATCAGAGGCCGATAGGACTTGAGAGAGTATTTGTTCTACCTTTAGCTCTTCGTTGGGTTCGACACTCTTACTTATCGAAAGAGGCTACAACTATCCCGTATACTTGCGGGTCATCACACCCCCAGGAGCTTCCTTGGCCCACTGGATGTCTTCTGGCCCAAAAATATCCTCCAGGAGTTTCGCTGTGTTTGGACTCCATTTGATATTGATTTCCTGTGATGTAAAAAAACATGCAGAAAACAGCAACTGGCACTGGGCACCATGTCAATAGGTTAGTACCAAAAAATGATATAAAATGACTATAAAATGATTGTAAAACATCCAGGAATGATAATATAACAGCATGGAACAATCAAAAATTATAGATACGTTGGAGACGTATCAATATGAAGAAACATAAACCATTACGTTGTCTTCCTTGTCCAACGTCAACAATTTTGTCTTAAAATATTTTGATGGGGGCTCACAATAACAAAAGATTTCCAAGATAGTGTATTTATATGTCAAAGTTCTCTTCCTTATACTAATTATTCGTGAATTGCTTGTATGACCAATATTGTGATTGTCAAGCCTCAAAAGATTTCACTTTCTAAACCCAATGTGAAGGTACCACTAGGCATGATATGATTTCAACTTCATGAAATTCAATTTATTCAATAATTTACTCATAGGATATAAGTGAAGAACAAGAGTTAATGACAAGCTACTCCAAAAAGATATAAATGAAGATCATGAGCATAATATTTCTTTCTCTCAGATTAATTTAAGTGAAGCAAGAGAGAATTTCTTCAAAAATACTAAAGCACGCCGTGCTCAAAAAAATATAAGTGAAGCACTAGAGAAATTCCATAGAAAAGAGATTTGTTGACGTGATGTGAATGCCACTTACCTAGCCTCCCTGGCAACTATTTGAGGACCCTATTTTATTTCAAAACTTTCATATCTAAGTATTTTATTAAAACAAAAAGCAAAATAAAAATAAAATGATATTCTAAGAATAGCACAACTCATGTGAGAAGCAAAAACTTAGGCTCAATCGGTACTAAACGATAATTGTTGAGGAAGAAAGGTGGGATGCCTACCGAGGCAACCCCAAGCTTAGATGCTTGAGAGTTCTTGAAATATTATCTTGGGGTGCCTTGGGAATTGATATGTCCATTTTGCATCATGCTTTTATATGAATATTTATTGCATTATGGGCTATTATTACACATTATATCTCAATACTCATGGCTATTCTCTCTTATTTTACAAGGTTTCCCATGAAGAGGGGGAATGCCGCCAGTTGGAATTCTGGCTGGAAAAGGAGCAAACGTTGGAGACCTATTCTACACAGCTCCAAAAGTCCTGAAACTCCACGAAACAACTTTTTGGAATTAATAAGAATTTTTGAGCGAAAGAAATACGCCACGGGGCCCACACCCTATCTAGGAGACAGGGGGCGCCCCCCTATAGGGCGCGCCCCCTATCTCCTGGGCCCCCTGGTGGGCCTCCGGCGTCCATCTTCTGCTACATCATCACTTTTACCCTGGAAAAAATCGTGGGCAAGCTTACGGGACGAAATTCCGCCGCCACGGGGCGGAACCTTGGCGGAATCAATCTTGGGCTTCGGCAGAGCTGTTCTGCCAGGGATACTTCCCTCCGGGAGGGGGAAATCATCACCAACATCATCACCAACGATCCTCTCATCGGGAGGGGGTCAATCTCCATCAACATCTTCTCCTGCACCATCTCCTCTCAAAACCCTATTTCATCTCTTGTATCCAATCTTGTATCAAAACCACAAATTGGTACGTGTGGGTAGCTAGTAGTGTTGATTACTCCTTGTAGTTGATGCTAATTGGTTTACTTGGTGGAAGATCCTATGTTCAGATCCTTTATGCATATTATTACTCCTCTGATTATGAACATGAATATGCTTTGTGAGTAGTTACGTTTGTTTCCTGAGGACATGGGTGAAATCTTGCTATTAGTAGTCATGTGAATTTGGTATTCGTTCGATATTTTGATGAGATGTATGTTGTCTTTTCCTCTAGTGGTGTTATGTGAACATCGACTACATGACACTTCACCATTATTTGGGCCTAGAGGAAGGCATGGGGAAGTAATAAGTAGATGATGGGTTGCTAGAGTGACAGAAGCTTAAACCCTAGTTTATGCGTTGCTTCGTTAGGGATTGATATGGATCCATATGTTTAATGTTGTGGTTAGGTTTACCTTAACACTTCTTTTGTAGTTGTGGATGCTTGCAATAGGGGTTAATCATAAGTGGGATGCTTGTCCAAGTTAGGGCAGTACCCAAGTACCGGTCCACCCACATATCAAATTATCAAAGTACCGAACGCGAACCATATGAATGTGATGAAAACTAGCTTGACGATAATTCCCAATGTGTCCTCGGGAGCTCCTTTCTCATTATTAGAAATTGTCCAGGCTTATCCTTTGCTACATAAAGGATTGGGCCACCTTGCTGCAATTTGTTTACTTTATTTACTTGTTACTCGTTACTATTTATCTTATCACAAAACTATCTATCACCTACAATTTCAGTGGTTGCAGAGAAAACCTTACTGAAAACCGCTTATCATTTCCTTCTGCTCCTCGTTGGGTTCGACACTCTTACTTATCAAAAGGACTACGATAGATCCCCTACACTTGTGGTTCATCAAGACTCTTTTCTGGCGCCGTTGCCGGGGAGTGTAGCGCTTTTGGTGAGTGGAACTTGGTAAGGAAACATTTATATAGTGTGCTGATATTTTCTGTTACTTGTCACTATGGAAACTAATCCTTTAAGGGTCTTGTTTGGGGTATCTTCACCCCAACCAGAAGAGCAAAGAGTTGCTCCTCAACCTACTGAACTTTATGAAAATATTTACTTTGAGATTCCTTCGGGTATGATAGAGAAACTGCTAGCTAATCCATTTTCAAGAGATGGAACATTGCATCCCGATTTACACCTTATGTTTGTGGATGAAGTTTGTGGATTATTTAAGCTTGCAGGTATTCCCTATGATGTTGTCAAAAGGAAGGTCTTCCCTTTATCTTTGAAGGGAGATGCATTGACATGGTATAGGCTATGTGATGATTCGGGATCTTGGAATTATAAGCGATTGAAGTTGGAATTTCACAAGAAGTTCTATCCTATGCATCTTGTTCATCGTGATCATAATTACATATATAATTTCTGGCCTCGCAAAGGAGAAAGCATCTCTCAAGCTTGGGGGAGGCTTAAATCAATGTTATATTCATGCCCCAATCATGAGCTCTCTCGAGAAATGATTATTCCGAATTTTTATGCTCGGCTTTCTCTTAATAATCGCAACCTGCTCGATACTTCCTGTGTTGGTTCTTATATGCTGAAGACTATTGATTTCAAATGATACTTATTGGAAAGAATTAAACGCAACTCTGAAGATTGGGGTTCCGACGATGGTAAGGAGTCAGGTATGACACCTAAGTTCGATTGTGTTAAATCTTTTATGGATACCGATGCTTTCCGTGGATTTAGCTCTAAGTATGGACTTGACTATGAGATAGTAGCTACTTTCTATGGATCTTTTTCTACTCACGTTGATCTCCCTAAAGAGAAGTGGTTTAAATATAATCCTCCTGCATAAGTTAAAGTAGTTGCACCTATTACAGTCAAAGAAAAGACTATTACCTATAGTGATCCTATTGTTCCTACTGCTTATGTTAAAAACCTCCTTTTCCTGTTAGGATAAAGGATCATGCTAAAGCTTCGATTGTTGTCCGTAAGAGTAATACTAGGACTTATACACCTCCTGTGCAAATTAATGTTGAACCTAGTATTGCTATCGTTAAAGATCTCTTGGATGAGGATTTAGATGGGCATGTTATTTCTTTCTTGGGTGAGACTACTAATATTGCTAGACCTGATACTAAGACACGTAGACCTGTCGTAGGCATGCCTGTTATTTCTGTTAAAATAGGAGATCATTGTTATCATGGCTTCTGTGATATGGGTGCTAGTGCTAGTGTGATACCTTATGATCTATATAAATAAATTATGCACGACATTGCACCCGTTGAATTAGAAGACATTGATGTTACTATTAAGCTTGCTAATAGGTATACCATTAAACCTATTGGGATTGTTAGAGATGTTGAAGTTTTGTGTGGGAAGGTTAAATACCCTGCTGATTTTCTTGTTCTTGGTTCCCCACAAGATGATTTTTGTCCCATTATTTTTGGTAGACCGTTCTTGAATACAGCTAGTGCTAAGATTAATTGTGAAAAGAATATTGTCACTATTAGCATTGATGCTATGTCTCATGAGTTTAATTTCGCTAAGCTTAGTAGACAACCTCATGAAAGGGAACCACCTAGTAAGGATGAAATTATTGGTCTTGCTTCCATTGTTGTTCCTCCAACTGATCCGTTAGAGCAATATTTGCTAGACCATGAAAACGATATGTTTATGAAGGAAAGGGAGGAAATAGAGGAAGTGTTCCTTAAACAGGAACCTATGCTAAAACATAACCTTCCCATTGAAATTCTTGGGGATTCCCCTCCACCCAAGGGTGATCCCGTGTTTGAACTTAAACCCTTACCTGATAATCTTAAGTATGCTTATCTTGATTAAAAAGAAATATATCCTGTTATTATTAGTGCTAACCTTTCAGAGAAAGAAGAAGAAAGATTATTGAAATCTCTGAAGAAACACCGAGCAGCTATTGGATATACTCTGGATGATCTGAAGGGCATTAGTCCCACGTTATGTCAACACAAAATTGCATTGGAGGAAGATGCCCAACCAGTTAGAGATCCTCAAAGATGATAAAATCCCAAGATGAAGGAAGTGGTAAGAAAGGAGATACTAAAGCTCCTTGAGGCAGGTATTATTTATCCCGTTGCTCATAGTGAATGGGTAAGCCCTGTCCATTGTGTCCCTAAAAAGGGAGGTATTACCGTTGTTCCTAATGATAAAGATGAATTGATCCTGCAAAGAATTATTACAGGCTATAGGATGGTAATTGATTTCCACAAGTTAAATAAAGCTACTAAGAAAGATCATTACCCTTTACCTTTTATTGATAAAATGCTAGAAAGACTATCCAAACACACACATTTCTGCTTTCTAGATGGTTATTCTGATTTCTCTCAGATACCTGTATCAGCGAAGGATCAATCTAAAACTACTTTTACTTGCCCATTTGGTACTTTTGCTTATAGACGTATGCCTTTTGGTTTATGTAATGCACCTGCTACCTTTCAAAGATGCATGATGGCTATATTCTCTGATTTTTGTGAAAAGATTTGTGAGCTATTCATGGATGACTTCTTAGTCTATGGATACTCTTTTGATGATTGTTTGAGCAACCTTGATCGAGTTTTGCAGAGATGCGAAGACACTAGTCTCGTCTTGAATTGGGAAAAGTGTCACTTTATGGTTAATGAAGGCATTGTCTTGGGGCACAAGATCTCCGAGAGAGGTATTGAAGTTGATAAGGCCAAAGTTGATGCTATTGAAAAGATGCCATGTCCCAAGGACATAAAATGTATAAGAAGTTTCCTTGGCCACGCCGGTTTTTATTGGAGGTTCATTAAGGACTTTTCTAATATCTCTAGGACTCTGACTAGTTTATTGCAAAAAGATATTCCTTTTGTCTTTGATGATGCTTGTGTAGAAGCATTTGAAGTACTTAAGAAAGCTTTGATCACTGCACCTATTGTTTAGCCTCTTGATTGGAATTTACCTTTTGAAATTATGTGCGATGCTAGTGATTATGCTGTAGGTGCAGTTTTAGGGCAAAGAGTCGATAAGAAATTGAATGTTATCTAGTATGCTAGTAAGACTCTTGATACTGCCCAGAGAAATTATGCTACTACTGAAAAAGAGTTCTTAGCAGTTGTGTTTGCATGTGATAAGTTTAGACCTTATATTGTTGATTCCAAAGTTACTATTCACACTGATCATGCTGCTATTAAATATCTTATGGAAAATAAAGATGCTAAGCCTGGACTCATTAGATGGGTTCTCTTGCTCCAAGAATTTGACTTGCATATTATTGATAGAAAGGGAGCTGAGAACCCCATTGCAGACAACTTGTCTAGGTTAGAGAATGTTCTTGATGACCCACTTCCTATTAATGATAGTTTTCCTGATGAACAATTAGTGGTCGTCAATGCTTCTCGTACTGCTCCTTGGTATGCTGATTATGCTAATTACATTGTTGCTAAATTTATACCACCTAGTTTCACATACCAGCAAAAGAAAAAGTTCTTTTATGATCTAAGACATTACTTCTGGGATGATCCACACCTTTATAAAGAAGGAGTAGATGGTGTCATTAGATGTTGTGTGCCTGAGCATGAACAGGAAAAGATTCTAGGTAAGTTTCACTGTGAATCTTATGGAGGACACCACGCGGGAGATAGAACTGCACACAAGGTACTACAATCTAGTTTTTACTGGCCTACACTCTTCAAAGATGCTCGTAAGTTTGTCTTATCTTGTGATGAATGTCAAAGAATAGGTAACATTAGTAGACGTCAAGAAATGCCTATGAATTATTCTCTTGTTATTGAACCATTTGATGTTTGGGGCTTTGATTATATGGGACCTTTTCCTGCCTCTAATGGTTATACACATATTTTATTTGCTGTTGATTACGTTACTAAGTGGGTAGAAGCTATTCCAACTAGTAGTGTTTGTCATAACACTTCTATTAAAATGCTTAAAGAAGTTATTTTTTCGAGGTTTGGAGTCCCTAGATATCTTATGACTGATGGTGGTTCACATTTTATTCATGGTGCTTTCCGTAAGATGCTTGCTAAGTATGATGTCAATCATAGAATCGCATCTCCTTATCATCCGCAATCTAGTGGTCAAGTAGAGTTGAGCAATAGAGAGCTCAAATTAATTTTGCAAAAGACTGTGAATAGATCTAGAAAGAATTGGTCCAAAAAACTTGATGATGCATTATGGGCCTATAGAACTGCATACAAAAATCCTATGGGTATGTCTCCATATAAGATGGTTTATGGAAAAGCGTGTCATTTACCTCTAGAACTTGAACATAAGGCATATTGGGCTATCAAAGAGCTCAATTATGACTTCAAACTTGCCGGTGAGAAGAGGTTGTTTGATATTAGCTCACTTGATGAATGGAGAACCCAGGCATATGAGAATGCCAAGCTTTTCAAATAAAAAGTCAAACACTGGCATGATAAGAGGATACAAAAGCGTGAGTTTAACGTAGGAGATTATGTGTTATTATTCAACTCTCGTTTAAAAATTTTTGCAGGAAAACTTCTCTCAAAATGGGAAGGTCCCTATGTTATCGAGGAGGTCTATCGTTCTGGTGCTACAAAAATCAACAACTTCAAAGGCACAAATCCGAGGGTGGTAAACGGTCAAAGAATTAAACACTATATTTTAGTTAATCCTATCAATGTTGAAGCTAATATTATTGAAACCATAACCCCAGAGGAATACATAAGGGACACTTTCCAGAACATTCCAAACTCCGAAAAGGCATAGGTATGTGGTACGGTAAGTAAACCGACTCCAAATCAACTCCAATGGCAATTTTTATTAGTTTTCGAATATTTAAGAATTTTAGGAAGAAAGAAGTAGTCCGAAAGGGACACGAGGCCCCATGAGAGTGGAGGGCGCCCCACCCCCTATAGGGCGCGCCCCCCTATCTCGTGGGCACCTCGTGTGCCTCTCGGACTCTGTTTTCTTGCACGTTACGTATTTTGGTCGGTAAAAATTCATTATATATACTCCTGAAGGTTTTGACCACCTTATCACGCAAATATCCTCTGTTTTCGTTTCGAGTTGTTCCTATTGCAGAATAGAGCAAGATGTCGTCCCAAGATTTGGAGGGGGAGAGCTACATGGCTGATTATATCGCAAACCCAAAAGTATATGGGGATGTGGAAGATTATGGCTGGACCACGGAGGAAGAAGAAGATTATGATCCAAAGGGGAAGGAGGAGACAAGCTCCGATGAAGAAGACGATCTACTACCTCAACCTGGTGATATGCATGTGGAGTTCAAGAAGTCAAGCTTCCCTAAGGTCCAATCTATCCCACCACGTTTTTGCAGGACAGCAAGGCAGCACTATGCAAAAAGATAATGAAATTTGAGCTCGAGAATGAGGATCTGAGGGAAGAAAATTTTAGTCTCAGACACAAGCTAGAGAAGAAAAATGCAACAACTCCACCTTCACCACCTCCGAGGACATAATCACATGGGTATGGGCACTCCCCTTGGCAACTTCCAAGCTTGGGGGAGGTGCCCCGGTATCGTATCACCATCACACTCCTATTTTTACCACTTTATTTAGTTTGATCCTTTTTAGTAGTATCTTGAACTAGTAGTTTGAAGTTTTGATATCAAGTAGTTTTGAGTTTTGCATTGTGATCTCTTTTTGTAATCGAGTCCGCGAGCTATCTATAATAAAGATTAGTGTTGAGTCAAGGGCTTTGCTATGTTGCTATGATCTTGAGAAAGTAGAAAGAATAAAAGAGTTCATATTGATCTTATGGGTAGTGATAACTTCACACATAGAAAGTATGAGGCATAAAAATTGTTGAGAGTTGATGAACGTAGCCTTGGTCATCGTTGCAATTAATAGGAAGTGATAAGGAAAGAGAAGTTCACATATAAATATATTATGTTGCACATGTATTATGATTGTGAAGCACTCATTAAGTATGACATGCTAAAAGAGTTGATGTTGGACAAGGAAGACAACGTAATGGTCTATGTTTTCCGACATCTCAGTTAAAGTATATTCTCATTGACCTTCCAAACATGTTGAGCTTTCCTTTCCCCCTCATGCTAGCCAAATTCCTTGCACCAAGTAGAAATACTACTTGTGCTTCCAAATACCCTTAAACCCAGTTTTGCCATGAGAGTCCACCATACCTACCTATGGATTGAGTAAGATCCTTCAAGTAAGTTGTCATAAGTGCAAGCAATAAAAATTGCTCTCTAAATATGTATGACTTATTAGTGCAGAGAAAATAAGCTTTGTACGAACTTGTTGTGGAAGTAATAAAAGTGACGGACTGCATAATAAAGGTCCACATACAAGGGGCAATATAATTGACGTTCTTTTGCATTAAGATTTTGTGCATCAACCCTAAACGCGCATGACAACCTCTGCTTCCCTCTGCGAAGGGCCTATCTTTTACTTTATGTTTTAACTTTATGCTTGAGTCAAGGTGATCCTCACCTTTCCCTTTTTCATTTTATCCTTTGGCAAGCTCCTCGTGTTTGAAAGATCATGATTTATATATCAAATTGGATGTAAGTTAGCATGGGCTATTATTGTTGACATCACCTAAAGGTGAATACGTTGGGAGGCAACACAATAAGCCCCTATCTTTCTCAGTGTCCAGCTGAAACTCTATAACCACAAGTGTTGCGTGAGTGTTAGCAATTGTAGGAGACTACGAGATAGTTGAGTATGTGAGCTTGCTGAAAAGCTCTATTATTGACTCTTTCTGATGTTACAACAAATTGCAATTGCTTCAATGACTGAGATTATAGTTTGTTAGTTCCCAGTGAAGTTTTTGAACCATACTTGATATTGTGAATTGCTTGTCACTTGAGCATAGGAAATCATATGACAAAATCTATATATGTTGTTGTTATAAGAATGATCATGATGCCCTCATGTCCGTATTTTATTTTTATTGACACCTCTATCTCTAAACATGTGGACATATTTTTCGATTTCGGCTTCTGCTTGAGGACAAGCGAGGTCTAAGCTTGGGGGAGTTGATACGTCCATTTTGCATCATGCTTTTATATCAATATTTATTGCATTATGGGCTATTATTACACATTATATCTCAATACTTACGGCTATTCTCTCTTATTTTACAAGGTTTACCATGAAGAGGGGGAATGCCGGCAGCTAGAATTCAGGCTGGAAAAGGAGCAAACGTTGGAAACCTATTCTGCACAGCTCCAAAAGTCCTAAAACTCCACGAAACAACTTTTTGGAATTAATAAGAATTTATGAGCGAAAGAAATACGCTAGGGGGCCCACACCCTGTCCAGGAGACAGGGGGCGCCCCCCCCCCTATAGGGCGCGCCCCCTATCTCCTGGGCCCCCTGGTGGGCCTCCGGCGTCCATCTTCTGCTATATCATCACTTTTACCCTTGAAAAAATCATGGGCAAACTTACGGGACGAAACTCCACCGCCACAAGGCGGAACCTTGGCGGAATCAGTCTAGGGCTTGGGTAGAGCTGTTCTACTGGGGATACTTCCCTCCGGGAGGGGGAAATCATCACCAACGTCATCACCAACGATCCTCTCATCGGGAGGGGGTCAATATCCATCAACATCTTCACCAGCACCATCTCCTCTCAAAACCCTAGTTCATCTCTTGTATCCAATCTTGTATCAAAACCACAAATTGGTACCTGTGGGTTGCTAGTAGTGTTGATTACTCCTTGTAGTTGATGCTAATTGGTTTACTTGGTGGAAGATCCTATGTTCAGATCCTTTATGCATATTATTACTCCTCTGATTATGAACATGAATATGCTTTGTGAGTAGTTACGTTTGTTCCTGAGGACATGGGTGAAGTCTTGCTATTAGTAGTCATGTGAATTTGGTATTCGTTCGATATTTTGATGAGATGTATGTTGTCTTTTCCTCTAGTGGTGTTATGTGAACATCGACTACATGACACTTCACCATTATTTGGGCCTAGAGGAAGGCATGGGGAAGTAATAAGTAGATGATGGGTTGCTAGAGTGACAGAAGCTTAAACCCTAGTTTATGCGTTGCTTCATTAGGGATTGATATGGATCCATATGTTTAATGATGTGGTTAGGTTTACCTTAATACTTATTTTGTAGTTGTGGATGCTTGCAATAGGGGTTAATCATAAGTGGGATGCTTCTCCAAGTTAGGGCAGTACCCAAGTACCGGTACACACACATATCAAATTATCAAAGTACCGAACGTGAATCATATGAACGTGATGAAAACTAGCTTGACGATAATTCCCAATGTGTCCTCGGGAGCTCCTTTATCATTATTAGAAATTGTCCAGGCTTATCATTTGCTACATAAAGGATTGGGCCACCTTGCTGCACTTTGTTTACTTTATTTACTTGTTACTCGCTACTATTTATCTTATCACAAAACTATCTATCACCTACAATTTCAGTGCTTGCAGAGAAAACCTTACTGAAAACCGCTTATCATTTCCTTCTGCTTCTCGTTGGGTTCGACACTCTTACTTATCGTAAGGACTACGATAGATCCCCTACACTTGTGGGTCATCAGGAATCCCCAAGCTTGAGCTATTGTGTCTCCTTAATTTCTCTCATATCACGGTTTTCCTAAATCTCAAACGCTTCATCCACACAAAACTCAACAAGAACTCGTGAGATAAGTTAGTATAAAACAATGCAAAAACCTTATCTTTCTATTCTATAGAAAATCACTAAAATTATTATTCAACATTGTATACTAAAATGCCTCTACATATTTAATTCTCCTATCCTCAAATAAAATCATTAAACAAGCAAACATATGCAAACAATGCAAACATAACAACAATCTACCAAACCAGTACAGTCTGTAAAGAATGCAAGAGTATCAATACTTCTTAAACTCCAAAAATTATGAAAATAATACCACACTGTAGAAATTTTATGAGAGCTTATGTTTCAAAAAATTTCAACATTTTATCATATTCTCACTTTTCTAGGGAATTTAAGCAACATCGATAAACTTTCTATTTTGAAACAGCAACATGTAGACTTGCAAAATAAGCATAGTAAATGCTATCATTGCCACTTTTATTCAAATAAAATATGCAAAACACTATTCTAAATAACAGCAAGCAAATCCTAACAAAATAAATTGACGCTCCAAGAAAAACTCATATCATGTGACGAATGAAAACATAGCTCCAAGTGAGGTTACCGATAATGTTGGAGACGAAAGAGGGGATGCCTTCTGGGGCATGCCCAAGCTTAGTTGCTAGGATCTTCCTTGAATATTATCTTGGCGTGCCTTGGGAATCCCCAAGCTTAGGGTCTTGTCACTCTTTATTCTCCTCATATCGACATCTCACCCAAAACTTGAAAACTTCAATTACACAAAACTTAACGGAACTTCATGAGATAGGTTAGTATGATAAAGAGCAAACCATTTCACTTTGGTACTGTCAAAACAAGATTCATAGTTGTTTCCACACAATGCCTACTGTAGCATATCATTTCCACAAATTATATTGAGCAATATAAGCAATAGAAACTAGAAAAGAAGCAAACTATGCATTGAAAACATAATCTGTAAAAAACTGAACAGCCTATAATGATCTGGATAACTACCAAACTTCTGCTACTCCAAAAATTCTGAAAAACTTAGTACCACGTGAAAAATTTGTATGTTAAACTTCTACAAAAAGAATAAACTCAAAATCACTCTTATGTTAAAAATTAGAATTATTTTCATGAGTGCAAAAGTTTCTGTTTTTTAGCTAGATGAGATCAACTATCACCCAACATGATCCCAAAGGCTTTACTTGGCAATTTGTTGAAACAAAAGCTATAAAACATGATTACTACAGTAGCCTAATCATGTGAACACACAAAAACAGTAGGTAAAAGTGTTGGGTTGTCTCCCAACAAGCGCTTTTCTTTAATGCCTTTTAGCTAGGTATGATGATTTCAATGATGCTCGCAGAAAAAATAAGAATTGAAACATAAAGAGAGCATCATGAAGCATATGACTAGCACATTTAAGTCTAACCCACTTACTATGCATAGGGATTTTGTGAGCAAACAAATTATGGGAGCAAAAATCAACTAGCATAGGAAGGCAAAACAAGTGCAACTTCAAAATTTTCAAGACATAGAGGGGAAACTTGAAATTTTTGCAATATGTAAAAGCATATGTTCCTCTCTCATAATAATTTTCAGTAGCATCATGAATGAATTCAACAATATAACCATCACATAAAGCATTCTTTTCATGATGCATAAGCAAAGAAATTTTTTTACTCTCCACATAAGCAAATTCATGCTCATGAAAAGTAGTGGGAGCAAACTCAACAAAATAACTATCATAAGATTGAAAATCAAAATCATGATAACAAGTTTCATGGTTATGATAATTCTTTGTAGCATACATGTCATCACCATAATCATCATAGATAGGAACTTTGTTTTCATAGTCAATTGCAACCTCCTCCAAAATAGTGGATTCATCTTTACCTAATAATAAAGGACGGAGGCTTTCATAGTTCTCCATCCATCATCTTTTTATATCCGTTGATTTTGTGTTAATCATAAAGATTGATGACTAAGATTGAAAGATGATCTATGTACTGGATTGGACCAAAACAGGGAAAGGAGGATTTTATGATGTTCATACGTCTCGCTCAGTAGAAGAAAAAAGGTAACCGAACGCTCCAGGATGCCCCGATCGATAGAAAAAGAAACCAAACGCTGCACGTAGTATGGAAGAAAACGAAAAATAAATCAATCACACGAGGGAAACAATTCTATATAATTGGATCTGCTCCTTACGTCTGGTTCACGCCTCACAAAAGGCCTCCACGCCGGCGCGACGCGCCGCTCCCATCGGCCTGGGACGCGCCCGGAGGGCGGAGGCGACGCCATGGAGGATGATGTCACCAACAAGGACTTCCGCTTGGTCTCTGATGAGTCGCCGTGTGGGTTGATGACACTAAGCTTCCGGTGTCGCCGTGATGGACGGTGCCACTGCACGACGAGACATCGTCGAGCCAGATGTCCTGCCATGAATGGAAGCGACCCGGCCGGTCGGCATTCTGAAGCTGTCGGACGCAATGATGCGCGGACCGGCGGCTTTGGTAGTCACGCTCTTAGGCTCGGCTTCACATAGCTCGTCGGTGTGGCCTACGTGGATGCCTCCTACATCTACATGAACAAGGCAAGGACCCACTTGCCGGTGATGCAGCCTGTGCACAGCACCTCCCCTGTACTTTCGCCAGTTCTGCTCGTTCGTGGCTATTGCTCGAGCGTCTCAACGCGGGTCTATAGCAGGAACAAGGTATCCCACCCCTAATCTCTCTCTGAGACCCAAGTCCCAACATGCTCGTGTGTTTGTGATTTAGGTCATGGAACAACAGTACGAGATGGATCTTGCCATCATGGAAGAGTTCAAGCACGGGCTCGCTCCGGCTATCTACAGAGATTTCTTCATGGCTCACGCTTTTTTACTTTGCTAGATGCATGTCCCAAGCTGCTCTCACGCCCTGCAGGTAGCCGAACCCCGTGACAGAGGCTCTCGGGGAAGACAGGCGTAAAGGAAGGCCACCATGCCATGGAGGCCGTAGTCGACGACATCGAACGGTCGGAGGGTGACTTTGTCCGCGCTCTCCGATGTTCTGGCTTGCTGGATCTCAGGTTCTCTTGCACATTTGCGTAAGTCCATAGTCTCCAGTTCTGTTTTCAGTCCTCGCTTCCATCCATGGGCACCACCAAATTTCGGGCCTCCATTTTTGTGTTTTTTAATTGCGCTAGGGATCCGTGTTCCAACTGCATAGGCAAATCTCCAGTCTGGGATGATGGGTGCAGTCTTTCAGTTTGTGCTCATGCGAGAATCGTGGTGTTTCGACGGTTGCTACCGGCAAAATCTCCAGCGCCGACTGATTAGTGCAGCCCACGGTGTGAATAGCTTCCTGAAGGTTTTTTGACTGGTGACTGTAGGGAAAACCCCCCACAGCATTCAAAATTTATTAATAAAAGAAAGAAATACGTACATGGATTACAAGGGGTAATCTAACAAGTAGAAGAAATACTACACTAAGAAGCTAGCAAGAAAACTCAAACTACCTCAAGGAGGTAAAAAAGAAATCCATCTTAAGAGTTCTTCCTTATATCTTTGCTTGACTCTGTGCTGCATGAGTGTAATGTCATGGATAAAAGCACATCCCCATCTATTGAAACTCTACCTCTCATGCCTGAAAACTTTTGCATTTCTCATTATCCAAATGTTCCAGCAAGCCACAAAGACAACCTCAGTAAAGAAAGGTTTGGCAAAGTCTTGTTTAGCTTGCATGACAATATTAGACATATCATCTCCAGGTGGCCAGACAATTTGAAGATAATTCCATACTCTCACACTGAAATTGCATTCAAAGAATAAGTGATTCCTGGTCTCACATGTCAGCAAAGGACAAAGCACACAGTTAACTCCATCCTCCATATGCCGGTGCCTTCTTTCAACCATATCTTTAGTGTTCAGCCGATCCATAATCAG
This sequence comes from Triticum timopheevii, assembly GCA_963921465.1. Lineage (NCBI taxonomy): Eukaryota > Viridiplantae > Streptophyta > Magnoliopsida > Poales > Poaceae > Triticum > Triticum timopheevii. The sequence continues at coordinate 365,975,646 of OY997262.1, forward strand.
CATCCAAGCAAACACTTTGATTTTCATTGTGCAGGAAGATCTCCATATCCACAAAAGGAGAGGATTGAAAGATAGGGTAGAGTGCATGAAGGAGTAGAACAGCTTGGGCTTGAAAGAATGGCTAGTCCCCTGCCAGAACCAGATGTCATTTGCTTGCACATCCCTATTGCAATTTGCCATCAAATTTTGCACTTTGCTTGCAGCTTACTGAAGGTTCACGCACTTACAGTTACAACACTGCCATTAGATTAATTTATAGAGATTTTTTACAGTACATCATACTTCCTAAAATAGTAGTTTTTTTAACATTAGTACATACACAAGTGCCCATATACACACGCATACACTCATCCCTATGAACGCATTCACGCACACCTTACCCCTATGAGCACCTACGAAAGACTCGGCCGGCACATCATCTTGAGATTTACAAAGTCACCGTAGGCGCCTCGTCGTCGTGAACGTCTCCTCCCACTGAGTGTGCATCGCCAGAAATCCTGAAATAAATCCAGGAATAAATCCGAGCACCAGGATTTGACCCCTGCTAGGGCATACCACAGTCCCTCTAACCATCCAACCATAGATTGATTAGCGTGGGTAGTATTTAGTTGATCCCATGGTTAGTATATATTGAGGGTATATTAGTAATTCCGTGTCAGGGTAGATTTGTTTTTCCTTAATTTTAATCATAATGATGAATCTAATTAACTAAATTAATCCCATCGCATCTGACGCGTATGTTCTTGACGAGATCGGATTATCGACGCCGCCATGCGATCTGCTTGCATCTCCGGCCAACGGAATCGGTATGTACATATGTGTGTATCAATTAACCTACTTGTCCTCACTTCGTACATGCGTTCTTTGGCAGAAATGTTTTCCTCGTCCAGTGGTGCTGCCTCCGCGGCGGTTGCGGCTTGGGGCCCTGGACCCCGATCCGATCTGGATCTGGTGGTGCCGAGGTCTGGGCCATGGCGGCTGGCGAGGCATGGGATTCGTCGGGGCTTGTCGGCCTCTAGGCACCATGGGGGTGCCGGCGGCCACGCGTGCCCGGTGTGGTGAGACTGCTGGACGTGGTGGTCATCTTCTTCCCGAGATGGCCGACCAGAGGCTTGGTGATCGGATCTCGAGATCCATCATCTGGTCCCGGCTGCGAGTAGGGGAGACATGGTTGCCGGTGAAAACCGAGCCGACGGCAGGCGATGGCGGCGTTCTCGCCGTTACCTTGATGAAGGCATCGTCGTGTAACTATTGTCGACCCACTCGTGCTGCTCCGGGGGAACCCCTAGGATCTGGTGTTCCAGATCGGACGATGGCGGCAGTGCGGTGTCGTTTCTCTCTTTGGAGCATCGTTTGCGGAGCAGCGCTGGATGTCAGAGGCAGGAGGTGGAGCGGTTTCATCTTGCACGGAGCTTCGGGGGTGATGTCAAGTCATGCCTGACCGACAGGTGCTACGCTTTGTCATGCCTGGTCGGCAGGTGCTACGCACGACAGATCTTCCAAGGACTTCAAGCTATGTCGGCTGGTGATACCTGGCAGCATGGCGCTGAGGTGTATCAGTGGCGACCGCGACGTGCTCATCTGTTTGCGCGCAGGGAGGAGGTGTCATTTGGCGCCGTGATGGCGTCGACGATAGCTAGACCGAGCAAGGTTGATGCATCAGTACAGTTCTGAAGATGGAGCGGTGGCAGTTGGCGGCGGCGGCATCTGAGTGCACGCCGGACCGGTGAGACCCATGCCCGGCAGGCGTCCTGGATGGGTTCTCAAGTCTTAGATGTTAGGTTTGGCTGCGATGTCTGTTTGGTATTAGGCCCAGGCTATCTGCGCCCCTTCATCAGCTGGATAGAGGTGCTTACACAGCGGCTTTAGTCTTACTGTTGTATTACTTTGTAAGGTCTTGTGAGAATAATTAATAAAGTGGCCGTATGCATCGCCCAGATGCAAAGGCCGGGAGTCATCCTCCTTTTCAAAAAAAAACATCGTAAGCTTCAGCCAAACGGATGCCGAGCCCATGGAGTTCGCCGCTGACATGCATGCAGACCCTTCTCGGTCGGCCCAACATTGACGACTGCCACAAGGACGATCCATTTTATATGGAGGCGTTGGTCCTCATCCAGCCGATGAAGTAGATGACGGCGGGTCCAGCTTAAGATCGACGCATTGTGCGGCCTCCCGAAGGAGTCCAACTTGTCCGGCCGGTGACATGCATGACATAGAATCAAACTTTGGCTCACCTCAGTCCACATCGTACTAGGGGCCAGTTCTTTTGGGCGATTCTCCCAGAATCGCCCCCCTCCCCAGCTTCTCTCGGAATCGTCACACCATATTTTTTTTTACAATCCTATCTAGTTAAGGTCTAATTAACTAGGATTGTACAAAAAATATGAAGGGGCGATTCTGGGGGAAGCTGGGGAAGGGTACGATTCTGGGAGAATCGCCCAAAAGAACTGGCCCTAGAACGCAGTGGTGCTAATGCCGAGTGCCGACGTTCAGTTCTTTCCGAGGAGCCTCGCGCTCGCACCCAACCACCCAATATAAATTACGAGGCCATTAGGGGACCTCGCCGTGGCCGACGACGTGATGTCGCACGTCAAGCTTGATGACTGCTAGCCATGGGACTGCTAATCGTTGAGGATTTATGAACATAGTGAACTACCTAAAATGCCCCCTAATTGATAATCAATATACTAATGAAAATCTGTTGTAGTATAGGCTAATCTGAACCCTCAAATCACAAAAATGAACGGCTCCAATAGACTTGATGTACCGTAGAAGGTCTCAATTTATATGATATTCTCCGTGGTTTTGTAGGTTCATACGCAAGGTGTCGCAGTTGGTAGATCTGTGGATATGTCAAAGTCCAGTGACTATGATAAACTCAAAGTTGAGCTAGACAAGATGCTCACCGCGAGGCGAGATCTCTGGCGTCCAGGGGCAATTTCCCAATCAATTCGGTGAGTAACGTGAAAATAAAGGGGGTGTTTTCAGATGGGTTTGGTTCCAATTTCAATGGCGATTTTGAGGCTTGGTACGAAGTGATGTCTGAGAATAATTCGATTGATATTTATGTTCATTTGGGGGCGAAATTTGGGGAAGAGTTGGAGTATTTGAAGGGAGGAAAGCCTGGTTGTGTTCTTCGTGCTTTGCAACCGGCTCTGCTCTTTCCTCTGCTCCCTGTGTCCTCTGCCTTTGTTTTCAGGGCCATGGCGGGCCATGGTGAGGGTGCTCTTCCCTTGCACTCAGCTGCAGGTCAGGCTGCCGGCGGCAATGCGTCAAGGGAGGTGGCGCCTTACCCTGGCCACGGGAGGGCGATAAGGACTGAAGTGTCCACTCGTACTGATCACAAGGGAGCAGTGGGTGACCCAAATGGCTTGGCTTTGACGGTCACACCAGAGGCAACCATCGGCTTCTCGGCTCCGGTTGCCACTCCGTCTCTACATCGGCAGGGGAAGGAGAGGGCGAGGGTCTTGCAGGACGAGGACGACTCGCCAATCGTCATCGACATGGAAGCGGCAATGCGTGCGGTCGGCGGCATGCTGGTGGTGGGGCGTGTACTGTCCCCCTACCTAGCTGACCACAAGGCCGTCGTCAACTCGCTCAGAGGCCCGGCCGTGGCGGCTTCATGGAGAGGCTGCGTCCCAGCGCGTCACCAGCGATTTTGGCCAGTTCGTCATCGCGTTCACGGAGGAGGCAGACCGGCCACGGGTGCTAAATGCTAGTCTGTGGCATTACAGGAACGATCCCGTCACCTTGGCGGACTACGACGGCAAGGGGAACCCCGAGGATGTGCGCCTTGATTCCCTTAAGATGTGGGCGCAAATCTGGAAGCTCCCATTTTTCTCAAGACAAAGGACATGGGGTGGATCCTCGGTAAGAAGCTTGGCACCGTGCTCGCGGTGTCGCATTGCAATCACAAGATCATCAACGAGCATCTTCGCATCCGCATCGAGCACGCAGTGGACAATCCTCTGCGGAAGTACGTCGACACAACTTGAGCGGGCAGCAGATACAAGATCAACTACGACGTCAAGTATGAAAAACTGCCCAACTTTTGTTTTTGGTGTGGGCTCCTGGGGCACACGACAGAGAAGTTCTGTAGCATCCCGAGGGAGATACGGAAGGCGTCCTTCTGCACCGACATCCGGCCGCCTTCATTTTGGAGCTCGATCCGGCAACACATCGAATTCGTTGGAATGCCGATGCCTGATGGGGTGATCAAGGAGGTGGCCAAAGTTGTACAGCAGCTAACTGTCTCCGATGGAACTGAGCAGAATGTGAAGATGGCGGTGGAGACGGTGGCATCGGCTGGAGCTGGGGTAGAGGGTGCCCCAGCAACCGCTGCGGCCTCGACTCAAGAAGACCTCGGTTCTCGAAACCTGGGTAAGGGTGACGGAGGCACCCCAACAGCAACTTGGGTGCCTCCGTTACTCTCAATTCGGAGGTTATCAAGGCCTCATTTGGAGCGGGGCCTCGGCTCGACCTCAACATGGATGGCCCTGCTTTGGAGGATGGTCAGGCGGGCCATGGCTGCTGTGTCGATGCTGCTGGATGCTCCAAGCTAGCGGCTGGGCAGGCTGGGCCTGTTTGCCTTGCGCCTGCGGTTGCTACGAGTAGCCATGGGGGTGCTGTCGTCGCCAGCTCTCTGGCAGTCGCTGTTGATGCTGCTAGCAGCTTTGCTGCAAACGTAGCGGACAACAGCGGGTCGTTGGTCAAGGCTGGGGCGGACCTCTACATCAACCCGGTCTGCCCTAGGAAGGACGCGGAGAAGGGGGAGGCCTTGGGCGGCGCTATTGGTCAGTACAGTGCTAGCCTGGGCTCTGTTCCTGCTACTCAAGGTGATGATGGGGCGGCCCTCTACTGATTCGGGTCGTGCCTGCTATGGAAAATGAAACTGCATTGGGCCGCTGGAAACGCTACCACCGAGAGGAGCAAGAAGAGCGTGCGGTGGTGCAGTTCGCTGGAGTGAAGCATGTCAAGTTTGGGGTTCCTACTCCACCCAATAGTAGCAGTGAGCTGACCGGGCGCAAGGCAGCCTTCGCTGCAATGTTACAGAGCACTGTAGGCTCCAAAAGAATCTTCTCTGAACATCAGGACTTGTTTTTCATATGAATAGTAATAGTTCTGAGAGTGTAGATCTTAGGAGTGCTGGTAATAGTAGTGTGTGTCTTGTAAGAGAGTTTGTGGTAAGAGGGTTGAGGCAGTGCTGGGCATAGATGGTTCTATTGGTCATGTTACTGAGATAGTGGATGGGGGTGAAGAGGTGCTACAGGATAGGAGGAGGGAATCTGTAGGAGAGGAAAAAGAGGTGGGTGACCCAACTAAGGAAGCTACCGGCCTTCGGGCTGCCGGTCAACTGACGGGCGCGTTTGATGACGCCTGTCAGGAGACATGAAAATGATGAGCTAGAACTGTCGAGGCTTGAGTCAGCCTCAGATAGTCCAAGAACTTGTGTGTCTCTCAAAGACGCATCGACCCAATGTTATCTTTCTTTCTGAAACTAGACAAAATAAAAAGTATGTTGAGAGTTTCCGTTATTGATTGGGCTTGAAATATGTTTATAATGTTTCTGTACAAGGTAAATGTGGGGGCTTGGCAGTTTTTTGGGATGAGAATTATTCTCTTGAACTAAACAAGTTTGGTGATCATTTTATTAACATGTACATCAGCAATGGAGATGGATCAAAATGGAGATGTACCTTCGTTTACGGGCAACCAAAGGCGAGCCAAAGGTAGGTTATGTGGGATCTTTTGAGGCGGCTAAAACCTCTTGGCATGCGTCCTTGGTTTATGGTGGGTGACTTTAACGAGGCTATGTGGCAAAAAGAGCACTTTTCACGTCATAAGAGGTCAAATAGACTCATGGAAATTTTTTGTGAAGTCCTTTCGGAATGTAATTTATTTAATCTGGGTTTCCAAGGCGTCCCATGGACTTATAATAATAAGAAAGAAGGCGACAGAAATGTCAAGGTATGTCTTGATCGCGCGGTGGCTTGCCCTCAATGGTCTTTTTTATTCCCTCATTGCAAGGTATCTCACATTCTGATCTCAAGATCAGACCATTGTCCTATTATTATTCATCTGTTGGGAGATCCCAAAGTTGGTAAAATTACAAAGCACTTGAGGTATGAACCATACTGGGAGAGGGAAGTGATGGCGTTGGATGATCAAGTTAAGTCATGTTGCACTAAAGGGATTCATGTGGAGGATTTGGGGGATGTTGCGAATAATCTAGATAGAGTTATGAAATCTCTACATGGATGGAGTCGAGTTCATATTGGTTATCTTCCTAAAAAACTTGAATCTGCTTGTAAAAGGTTAAATGTAATTTTCTCGTCTGATAATCAGTGTGCCATTCTGGAGAGGAATAATATTCTCAAAGAGATGGATGAATTACTACTAAATTAAGAGATTATGTGGAAGCAAAGATCGTGCCTTGATAAAATGAGATGGGGGGATCGGAATACAAATTTCTTTCGTCAGAAGGCTTCTTGGAGAGCAAAAAAGAATATTATTTCTTCTATCAGGAAGGTCGATGGGTCGCTTACAGAAAATATGAAAGAAATTCAAGGTATTGCTAATTCCTTCTTTAAGCAATTTTATACTTGTGATGCCGTGGTTAACCCGACTATTATTACACCGCTTGTGAGACCTCTTGTTAGTGATGATATGAATGATGAGTTATGCAAACCTTTCACTGAGCAAGAAATTAGTGACGCCCTTTTCGAAATTGGGCCTTTAAAAGCTCCGGGTTCGGATGGATTTCCGGCTAGATTCTTCCAACGTAATTCGGGATTGATTAAGAATGATATTGTCCGAGCAGTGCAACAATTTTTTACTTCTGGAAGGATGCCAGATGGGGTCAATGACACATCTATTGTTCTTATTCCTAAAGTGAAGAACACCCAGTCAATGAAAGATTTTTGGCCAATCAGTCTATGCAATGTTATTTACATGATTATTTCCAAATGTCTTGTTAACAGACTGAGACCCCTATTGGATGGTATGATCTCCCCTGCTCAAAGTGCGTTCATTCCAGGCAGGTTAATTTCTGATAATGCTCTTATAGCTTTTGAATGTATGCGTTCTTTGAGTACGTTAAAAGATCAAAGAGGGGAGTTTTGCGCTTACAAGCTTGATCTTGCTAAGGCATATGATCGGGTGGATTGGCATTTTTTAAGGAGTATGCTTGGCGCATTGGGCTTTGCACCTATGTGGATTACTTGGATTATGACGTGTGTTACGATTGTGAAGTTTGTTGTGCGTTTGAATGGGAAGCTGTTGGAGACGTTCTCCCCCTCTTGTGGACTAAGGCAAGGTGATCCGTTATCCCCGTACTTATTCTTGTTTGTGGCAGAAGCACTTTCATTGTTGCTCCAGAATGCATGCATGAATGGTACCCTGAAGGATTTCAGGATGAACAAAAATGCTCCAGGTATCTCTCATTTATTATTTTCTGATGATAGTCTATTATTCTTCAAAGGATCCATTGATCAAGCTATGACCATCAAGAATATTTTGAATATGTACGAGAGGGGGACTGGTCAGTTACTCAGTCCGGATAAATGTTCGATTATGTTTGGGAAGTCATGTAGTATGGAAAACCAAGTGTCTACAATGGTCATCTTAAAGATCACTGTGGAGGGTTTTGAGGATAAATATCTTGGCCTTCCTGTTCCTCAAGGAAGAATGAAAGCTGGTAGATTCCTGTCTACTAAGGAAAAGGCAGTGAAATGTCTTTCTGACTGGATTGATAAATATGCTTCAAGCGGGGTGGAAGAAGACCTTATTAAGTCAGTAATTCAGGCTCTCCCGGTGTACGCGATGTGTATTTTTTAAATTTCCTGCTTCTCTTTGTGAGGATATATCACAGATTATAAGAAATGTTTGGTGGGGCGATGAGGAGGATAGGAGGAAACCCCATTGGTTGGCTTGGAATAAATTAACGCGCGGTGAGGGTGGAACGGGCTTCCGTGACCTGAGGTTAGTTAATCAAGCTCTTCTAGCAAAACAAACTTGGTGTTTACTGGTTAACCCGGACTCGTTATGTGCTAAGGTAATGAAGGCAAAATATTATCCTCAGGGGTATCTTCTTGACACGGTTTTTCCTCAGTCAACCTCAATGACATGGCAAGGTATTATGCATGGTCTGGAACTCCTTAAAAATGGTGTCAATTGGAGGGTGGTTGATGGAGGGAATATCAATATCTGGAGGGACAATTGGCTTCCAAGGATTTCTAGCCTCAAAATCTCTGGCAAGAAGAACAAATCAAGACTAAAATGGGTTTCAGAGTTATTCAAGAGCGGGTCTAGGGAATGGGACGATAATATCATTAGACATCTTTTTTTATCTTCACGATGCGGAAGAGATATTGAAGTTGCCAATTCAATCCTCAGGGGATGGTGATTTCATTGCTTGGCATTTTGAAAAGAATGGATTTTTTTGGTGAAAAGTGCATACAATCTGGCGCTAAAGCTTAAGGATCGGACAAAGAATGGTGGGCAATCCAATACTGCTATTAACGGAGAAAGGAGATTGTGGGATATTATCTGGAAGGCCAACATCCCACAAAATATTAGAATCTTTGGATGGCCTGCAGCATCTGATAGCCTGGAGGTTCAGGTTAATAGAGTTTTACATCATCAAGCTACCATTCGCACTTGCTCTATCTGTGGGGTTGAGGATGGCAGTACTTTCCACACTCTTGTTTCTTGCCCAAAGGCTCATGCACTTCGTTTGGCATTGAGGAAAGTGTGGAATTTGCCAGGGGAAGAGGCTTACAATTATTCTGGACCTGACTGGTTACTTATTTTATTAGACCAGTTAAGTTGTTCACAAAGGGAGCACATCTTGTTTCTTTTCCGGCAAGCTTGGCACTTAAGGAATGATTTGATTTTTGGAAAAGGAAAAGAAACTGTTAAAGGATCCGCCATGTTTCTGGAAAGTTATTGGTTGGCATTTTCGTCGTGTCAGCCTACAAATGAGGTAACCACCAATTACAAAGGAAAAGAGGTGGTGGCTAGTTTTGGTGCAAGTAATATTGTTGTGAGGTCCAGAGAGGTGTGGCAGCCGCCTCCTTTTGGCCACATCAAGATAAATGTCGATGCAAGTTTTGTGGAGAGTTTAAGTGCCGCGAGTGTTGGTATGGTGACCAGGACCTGTACGGGTGATATCATTGTCTCATCTCAGGACTTCAGTGGGTTATGCTCTGGTGTGGATGAAGCGGAGCTTCGAGCATGCCTAGCTGGGCTTTATATCGGTATTTCTCTTAACATGTCTATTATTTTGGATACTGATTGTGCGTTCGTGGCTTCTTTCCTAGCAAATGAAAGTTGTGACAGATCCTCGCTCATAGACCTCAAGAAGGAAGCACTTAGCATCATTAGGCTTCTGGGGAAACTTCAAGTTGTCAAAAATAAATAGAAGGGCCAATTCAGTAGCGCATGAGATTGCTAAATTTAGTTTCGATAATAGATGTGATGGTTTTCTTTTTAATAATTTTCCACCCTGTGTGGCGCGTGCTGTTATGAATGATTGTAATGATGTTTTAATTAATTAATATGTGGACAGGTGTTTTTCAAAAAAAATGATGGCGAATTAATGTCTTCAAATTGAGGCAGATTGTGTATACTCATAATTAGGGTTACATGATGCTGGTGGGAGATGATCCATGGGAGTAAGCCATCTACCTTGGTGCTTGCTTTGGTATATATGAAGCAAAAAGCCCCTTCCTATTAATACAAGTTTTACAGTAGTTGGCATTATTTACAGCCGTTCGTTTGCCTCAATCTAACGGCACACACATGCGTAGTACTCGGTAGTACCCAGACGAAAGTATTCAAAAGTACTGGCCGGTACTAATGACAATGTGGGGACACGTTTTCATCTAGGGGCTTTTTAGGTATAGGAAACTAATAACAATGTGGGGACACGTTTTCATCTAGGGGCTTTTCAGGTATATGAAAAATTAATTTGCAGGCCCATCCCGTCCAATGCTAAACGACCGCTCCTCTCGTTCAATGGAAAACCGCCGCCATCGTCCTTCCCCTCACCCATCACCATTACAACCGCGGCATATCCTCCCTCTCCTGCATTCCAAGTCCACCGCAGCCTTCTCCTCCTTCTCGCGGCCGCAACTTTGCTCTTCTCCTCTTCCACATCCCACCCCCATCTTCCATCCATGCAAGAACCTCGATGGAGGAGTAGATCGCCAGCGGCGAGAATGCCTACTTCGTGAAGATCGCCGGCGGCGACCAGGTCAAGATGGCCAGGTTGATGGAGATCCGTTCTAGGTTTAACAACACAAGGCAGATGAACTGGATGGTAATGGCCACTTTCAGGGAAATGACATCCAGGGAGAAGAAAAAGCTTCCCCCCCCCCCCCCGCCCGCACAACCGATGCACAAGATCGAGATCCTCCTGTGGGCGATGGAGCAGGCCAATTTGTCCAACCCGTGGGACAGGCGCAGGTGGTGGGCGTTCAGATCCAGGGTAGAGCATCCATTGGATCAGGAACCCATGGTGCACGAGGTGCCGTTGCAGATTGTGGAGCCTCCAACCGAGTCGGAGATGACTCCGAAGCGCAAGAGGAGGACAGTAGTCGCGACTTCGCTTCCCTGCCGTTCTCCACGCTTCCCTCGCCGCTCTCCTCGTCTGAACGGCGGCCGTAGCTATGTTTAGGGTAAGATTGCTGAATTTCATTCATCATTACTTGGCACTGGCTTAATTTGATTCTCTGCAACATGTTCTTGCTACCTGTGTACTTGAATTTGTAGCCTCTGGATGGCAACTTAGTTTGATCAACGAGGCTGGAATGAGTCTAGGCATGTAGCATTGCTATGTTTACTTGCTATGTTTACTTGCTATGTTTTGATGTGCTAGAGTGGTATCCATGATAGGAAATTTTGTCTGTCACCTCAAGAGTTGTGTTCAAATTACGTGATTGAAAGTGCGTTATATCGACTAGAGGGGGGTGAATAGGCGATTTTTATAAATTCTTCACTGAGGAATTTGATGGTGAGGAAATTCCTAAATGAAGAACTACTAGCAGTGGAATAAGTACTCAGAAGTAAACATAACAGGATACAAGCATAGTCATCATGGCGAGATGAAGACAAACACAGAGTACAGAAAGCGTAAAGACAGGATAACACAAGAAAGAAGACGGACAAACTGAAGAAATTGATCTAAGGAAATTGAGAAAGTCTTCAGTCAAAGTCTTCAAACAAATATGAATAGGCACACAACAATAGACATGAGGAAATGAAAGAGTTGAGGAAATAGAACCAGGAGGCTTGGTGAAGACAATGATTTGGTAGACCAGTTCCAACTGCTGTCTCAGTTGTACATCTGGTTGGAGCGGCTGAGTATTTAAACTCGAGGACACCCAGTCCCGGATACACAGTCCTCACTGTATTCTCCTTGAGCTAAGGTCACACAGACCTTGCCCAATCACTCATGGTAAGTCTTCAGGTGACTTCCGAACCTTCACAAACTTGGTCACTCGGCGATCCACAATTTCTCTTGGATGCTCTAGACCTTGACGCCTAACCGTCTGGAAGAAGCACAATCTTCAATGGAAACAAGTGTCGGATCCACACAGGATCAATCTCTTCAGTGATGCTCAATCGCTTAGGGTTTGTAGGTGTTGGGTTTGGGTTTACCTCACTTGATGATTTTCACTCAAAGTCCTCGGAGGATGGGATGCTCTCAAATGACAAGTGTCAGTTTCTCTCGGAGCAGCCAACCAGCTAGTGGCTGAAGGGGGCGGGTATTTATAGCCTAGGGAGCAGCCCGACATGATAAAACATAAATGCCCTTGTCTGATATTACTGTTAGGTGGGTAGATATTTTGGAACCGCTGGCGCATAGCATAGCAACGGTCGAATTTTGACTATCAAAATCCTCAGGGCTATCATGTTCCTCACTATGTAGGTAATTCACACTGGTGAATTCCTAACTCCTCAGTCAGAACAAATTCCTCAGAGACCAGAAGAACTTCGTCTCTGTCACTGAAGAATATGACTGAACTATATGAGATTTCCAATGGCTTCACTCGAAGGGATTGGTAGGTGTAGGATTTTGAGTTGAGCATCACATGGAAATTTTTCCTTAGTATTTCCTCGACCCCCTTTAACAGTACGGTGTTTCCTATGACTCAAGAAAGAGAAAATGAAACTATGAAAATAAAAGTCTTCACGCTTCATGTTCCTCGAATGAATACCAAGTCTTCAAGGTCACACCAATTTCTTCACTTTCAAAGTCTTCAAAAAGTCTTTAGATATCCAAAGTCTTCAGACGAAGAACTTCATTTTTAGGGGTCGACTTTCTCTGTAGATATCAAACTCCTCATATACTTATAGACCTGTGTACACTCACAAAATGCATCAGTCTCTTAACCTATAAGTCTTCAATACACCAAAATCACTAAGGGGCGCTAGATGCACATACAGTGATGCAATATGTGTAAATTGAACTACTAAAATATTGTGGATGCAAGAAGTGCCTCCAGACAAGTTCAGTACACAGTTTTAGAGTGATAGACTCTGGGTTGACACTGCAATATTTCAATACTGCAAGTATAGTAGATAGTTGTAGGCATTGAAATATTTCAGTACTCACCGGTTCACACTGAATTATTTTAGTAGTGCAATTGCAGTACACAAGGGTACACACTGAAATATTTTAGTAGTGCAATGCAATTTCAGTACACATGGGTAGACATTGAAATATTTCAGTACTGCAGTTTCAGTACATGCACGCAAACCCCTGAAATAATTCAGTATTGCAGTTTTGGTACACGCACGCAAACCCTGAAATATTTCAGTGTAGCAGTTTTAGGACACGCGCGTAGCCACTGAAATATTTCTGGGGTGCTGTTTCAGTACAAGCAAGTAGCCGCTCAAATATTTAGGTGGTGCACTTTCAGTACACGCACATACCCACTGAAATATTTTAATGGTTCACTTTCAGTAAACGCGTGTACCAACTGAAATGTTTCAGTGGTGCTGTTTCAGTACACGCATGTAGCAACTGAAATATTTCAGTGGTGCTGTTTTAGTACACACACACACGTAGCCACTGAAATATTTCAGTAATGCACTTTCAATAGAGAGATGTAGACACTGGAATATTTCAGTAGTGCCCTGTTGGTGATCTTGCATCTAAATATTTAGGGCTTCCTAATGATTTAACAAAAAAACTAGACATAAGCAGTGAAATAATTTTAGTAGGGATGTTGGCTTACTCATGTTGCCATGTTGTACAACCTTTTGATTCACTTCCTGTAAGTGCTTCTTGCATGTGCTATGGCCTACATGCTGTTTACTCTCATCACAGAAGTGATTTTGCATCTTGCAAAGGTCTTATTACTTCAACATTGACTTCTATGAACTTTGTATTCAAATTTGTATCCTCCTACAGTTGTTGTGACAGATTTCCTTGGCATCTTCAAATTACCGTACTGTCATTTTTCCAATACCAACTGTATCCAATCTAAACTTTTCAGTTACTTACATGCTACAGGTGGAATCATGGATAGGTTGCTAAAGATGCTGCGCCTCACAATATAATGGTCCCTTGCTCAACCTCAACATCAAAAGCTGTTTTGCATTTCTAGTTGTCTCGGTATTTCATGTGATGTATTTGAATACCAGAAGTTGTTATGCATTAGAAATTCACTCAGATAATCGTAGTACCTGCAGTCTGTGATTTGTGTTATCTGTTTTGTATGTGTGGGATCAAAATCTAATATGGTTCTGATTCCTGTTTTCATGGCCTTGATGCTAAGTTAAGTACATGCTGGTCAGAATGATAAGAGGGAAGGGTGGCGCTGGTGGGAAATATTTTAGGCTTTTACCGTCATGATAACCCTAGAAAATTAATAAAAACGTTAAAAATCAATGGAACTAGTGATGGATGCTTCTCATGTTGGTACAAGGGTGTAGAAAGAATATAGGTCCATTTGAAGCATGTCGAGAAAAACCTGTCCTTCCACACAGACCCTTACCTCCTACCCGAATAGCCGCCGGTGAAGGACGTGAATTTTTGGCCATGTTAAGAATGACACCAAATTTTTCCTTGTTGTGGGCATGGCCACCCCAGTTGATCAACAACGTGCACTTGTCGCATCACCTCCGAGAAGTATTTTAAGCATTTAATCGTATTAGAAAATCCATACAAATGCCGACAACCTTACGAAACTATTCATGCTTCTTACTCATGTTGATACAAAGAAGTAGAAATTATTTGGGTCCGTTTACATCATGTCCGGAAAAGTTTATTTGTATGTGTTCTCCGTGTGTGTGAATGACATGTGGGATCCAAATGTACAAACCACATAGGCAAAAAAGAGGTTGCTAAACTACACGACGGATTATCGAACCAAGGGCATTAGTATGTGATCGGGAGGGTGTTTCCGCTAAGCTCATGATGCATGTTGATACAAATTACGTGCCCTCAGATTTAAGAAATTCATTTATCATATTTGTCATGTGTAACCACTGCTGGTGTCCACGTATCAGCAGTTTGAAGGGCGGCGCAGCGCAAACCGCACGTGAGGTGCATGGCACGGGGCAAACCGCATGCGTCCACACTGTGGAAGGCTCTGGTAGGTGAGAGAAATCACCCCACTCGTCCCCTTGGTAACTCCAAGAGGCAGCCGCATTCTCCACAAATCAGGTAGAAAACCCTCGTCCTCTCCCACTCCAGCCATACCACCTCGTCCTCTCCGAAACCCTCCTCCCTTCCTCACCACTCCACTCCTCTCCTCCCTTCCAACACGTACCTCCTCCTCTTGTCGACCATCGATGAAGCGTGGTCGTGAAGATGCGGCAGACGAGCCGGAGGCAACCATCAGTGGAGAGCACTCTGCTGCCGTGGCTAACGCCACGGTTGCAGCGGCTGAGTCCGTCGTAGCGGCGACGGCTGGCGGTGCAGCAACTGCTGTGCCTCCCCCTGCTGCCATCCCAGCCGATGAGCAACTAGACGGAGCCTGTGCACGAGAAGGTCGGGGAAGATATGGAGGAGGAGAAGGCGAGGCTGAAGTGCGAACTCTGTGACAGAATCGAGGAGGAGTTCTACAGGGGGGAAGACGTGGACGAGATAGAGTTCAAGATGGCTGTGGATCCCAGGAAGGGCAGCGACTTCGACAAGGATGCCATCGATGAGCAATCGGAGGTACTGCTCTTGTTTTTTCAGATTTATTTTTCCTTCTAGTACTCTGGTTTTTTCACCTTCAAGTACTCTGTTTTGTCATGGCATTGGGGTTTTCCTTCAAGTGCTAGTTCAAAGGATCTAGCATAGATTTTCTTGCATAATGAATGGTTTTTGAATCTGAATCATTTGCCCAGCCATAATGTTTGCGTGCATGTAGGATTGTAGGGATCTAGCATATATTTTCTTGTTGGATGGCAATTTTAAAATCTGATTCATTTTCTGATTCGAATAGACTGAAGAAAAAACACCTAGTATATGATTCCATAACGGCATGCTTATTGACTAATCAAACTTACATCATTCACAAGAGATACATGAATGAAAGAAGTGGGGAGGGACCTGTAGAGAGGAACAAAGTTGCCATATGATTTAGAGAGGAACAAAGTTGCCATATTGATCTCTTCAAACACCACCCGTCGACTCATCTCCTTCTTAACAATCATATGATGCATCTACATTCAATTTTAATTGGTAAGAATCCTGTTCTGACCACTTGATTATTTCTTTGGCAACCCCTATTTTGCATGAAACTTTTCCTTTTCTAGCAATTGGTCTGCCTTGTTGCATCAGGACGGAACCAATAACTTGACCTGACTAGTAATCACGCACATGCACACGCACGTGTACCCCATTAAGGATGCATATGTATTTTCCATTGAATGGAAGGGCATTACCTACCAGTCTTAGTATACACATCAATGAATAATACACCTGTAATTGCATAGTAGTAGCACATTTGTTTGCAACTCTCTAAAGTTCTGTCCTATCACCCTCTCAATTTCACACAGATCAAATAAGATAGTATGTCAAAAGTTGGTGACAGGGCCTTTGAAGTAGGCGTAGAAGGGCTGGCCTTGAGGCCGGCAGTAGCACAAGACAGGAACAACCTTCCTTCGCTTCATTATTTGCTCAATATTTTTACCTTGAAGAGATAATTATGTTCTCAGACCGGTGCTCCCCGGGGGACTTGACGTGTCACCCATCTGTGGCATGATAAAGATGCTATAATTGTTAGGAAAACCTCTGAATTTTAATAGATGCCAAGAGATCAAATGAAAGCACATGTAGAACGAAAATATCAAAACAAACCATCATGAAGTAACAGTACTACACTAAATGTGTACAATGGAGGAAATATGACACATACTATACTACTAACAAAAAGCGCCAATATTGTAACCAGATGATGCAATAATCATCATGAGCTAAGAAGTGGTGATGGGACAAAATGATCAAACTGTGCATCATTTACCTATGCATGTATATTCTTCAACCAATATGTTGTCTATGCAATATACACAAAATAATAATCTGATTTCTTTATCAGCATGGTACATATTGTGTCTATCATCTTAACACAAAACACTACAATATATGAATAAATATATTGCAAGATTGACATCCTTTAGATTGCTACCTAAAAATATGGTTGAGTTTTTGTACTGTTGGCAAAAGGTGCAACTAAGCAGAGAATCATATACAAGGATATATAATCCTATTGACTCTGCAATACTGGGACAATGAAATGGTGAAAGAAACTCATGATCTACAGGGTCTGCGGTTGCCTCAATCTGTGAAGGTCCTTAATCAAAAGCAAACTGCACTGGTCCTATATATGGCAATGTGAAAAGCATACCGGTTAGAAATCATTATTTTATAGAATCTCACATATGTCTTTTCCTTTCTAGCTCCTTTCTCCTTGTCCTACTCCCTGAGCACTTCTTTGCTGGCAACCCCTGTTTATTTCTTTGACAACCCCGCATGTGACGAAACTTTAAAAATTTGTTGAAGATGGTTGAAACATGGCAAGTAGCCCTAACATGGCCATGACTTGTCATCCTAAAATGTTGGGTTGGTTTCATAAAGGTGAGAAACCGAGCTAGTGCTCTCGGGGTGGTGACATGCTATCCCCAAAAAGCGCGTTCTAGAGAACCTACTTGCGTATACATGCACTAACGATCCAAATTTTTCTGCATCGAATCCCATGACCACATAGAGCATGCATGCATATTCTTTTCATGTTGGGTAAAATTTTGAATGTTTTCACATATACGGAACGAAGATGACCAGTGAACGGCTCTCGGGAGGTCTACCCTCCCTCCCCCCCACGCACACAAATTTACCGTGATTTTTTCGACCTCCCCTAAATCACCTCTAATTTTGCACACTTGATATGTTCCACAAAAATAGCTAGGATTTCAAGGTTTTAGAATTTTTTAAATTTTTTTGAATTTATTCTGCCCTGTAGACTGACTGATCAAAACATCGGTCTACACCTTAAGGGGGCATTGTAGGATACATTTTTTCCCAAATTTCTTTCATAGACATGTTTGGAACATCTATTTGAGCATGCAGAACAAATTTGGGGTGATTTGGAGGTGGTGGAAAAAATCACATTTTCTGCAAAAACTGGCTTAAGTGAGACCAAATGGTCCTTCGTGTTTAAGCGTGATTTTTTCGACATTCTCTAAATCACCTCTAATTTTGCACACTTGATATCTTGCACAAACATAGCTAGGTTTTCAAGGTTTTAGAATTTTTTAAATTGTTTTGAATTTATTCTGCCCTGTAGACGGACTGATCAAAACATCGGTTTATACATTAAGGGGGCATTGTAGGATACATTTTTCCCAAATTTCTTTCATAGACATGTTTGGAACATCTATTTGGGCATGCAGAACAAATTTGGGGTGATTTGAAGGTGGTGGAAAAAATCACATTTTCTGCAAAAACTGGCTTAAGTGAAGACCAAATGGTCCCTCGTGTTTAAGTGTGATTTTTTTGAAATTCTCTAAATCACCTCTAATTTTGCACACTTGATATGTTGCACAAACATAGATAGGTTTTCAAGGTTTTAATTTTTTTTTAATTTTTTTAAATTTATTCTGCCCTGTAGACTAATTGATCAAAACATCGGTCTACACCTTAAGAGGGCACTGTAGGAAAACAAATTCCAAATTTATTTCATAGACATGTTTGGCTCATCTATTTGAACATGTAGAACAAATTTGGGGTGATTTGGAGGTGGTGAAAAAAATTCATCTTTTTTCGACCACCTCTAAATCACCTCAGTTTTTGCACACATGATCTGTAAATAACAATGTTTGTCACATGTATGTGATAATGTAAAACAAATTTGGTTTGATTTGGAGATGGTCTACAAATTAACTGCAATATTTCAAATTTATTTTAAAATTAAAATTTAATGATGCAAGGTTTTACCTGTTTTTCAATTGTTTTCAAACTTAAACTTTTTACACGTCCAAGAAAGGCAATGTGGCAAGGTTTTAAATGTTTTTCATTGTTATCAAACTTAAACTTTTCACATAAGACACGTGTACATAAAAAAGGGAAGTGTTATTTTAGTATAAGTCAACATGTCACATAGGCAAAAAAAGATTTTATAGAAAAAAAGCACACCTACCTAACATGATATTTCACATAGCACGGCCCGCATACGACTACAAACCCAGTGATATGGCCCAGGATGCAGGCCCGTGGTGGACTAAACTCAGACGCATGCGCACCCTGCAGTGCACACAGAGCGCGGTTGCCACGACGGACTGCAACTGCGCCCCGCCACTACCCCCACGTCCTAGACGAACCGCCTCCCCCACGTCCCCATCCCAGGCGTGAAAAGCCCCAAATCGACTACATCACTGCCTCATTCTGAGAACCTCCATTTCCGCTTCCATCTCTTCTACAAACAACCCACAACCCACAAACCTCCATAGTCGCACGAGGAGGGCAATGGCGGAGGAAGCGTCTGCCAAGCGTCATTGTGGCCAGACGTCCGACCAGAGAAACAACCTCGACGTCGTTCACGTTCCCGGTCAGAAGCGCGAGTACACCGTAACCCTCAAAGGGGTTGATCTCTGCGGCAAGGAGACACTAGAGGTCGTCTGCACCAGCGTACCAGACAAGGCCGACGAGATGAATGGTAGGATCAGGAGGAGCGCCTGCGGCTCGTATCCCCACATCATCGGCGTTGATGTCGGGTTCACCAAAGAAGATGAACCTCCGCAGATGTCAGCAGTTCTGTAGTTAAACGTGGAGGGTCTCTGCGTCGTGTACCACATCGCTGTGGCCACAAAATGGTGAAAAATCCTACTCATTCACCCTCTTCCATTCATCAATACTGCTCCCTCGAATGTTCATTTGACTAGTTTCCAACTAGATGTACTAGTGTAGTTTGTGAAAATGGATGCACTAGTGCAGTTCCTCAAAGTAGATGCACTAGAGTTTGTTTGGAACCTGATGCACTTGATTAGTATCTGAAATTGTTGCACAAGATTAATTTGTGAGCTTGATGTACCAGTGTATTTTCTTATCTTGATTCATTAGTGTAGTTTCTGAACTTCATGTAGTGAAGTAGTTTCTGAACTTGGTCTGGTGTTATTTTCACCACCAAAAAAACTTAAGAACTTGGTGAAGCAGAGGTATATGTTATTTTATTCAACAAAATAAAACTAAACTAGCACTAAGAAAGCAAATAGATCATTGACTCAACTATATATTCCAAAAAGAAAAATAAGATGGTGTACTTGATTTTAATTTCAGAACTTTGTGTACTAGTTTCTGAAGTACATTCATCCATGACTTATACTGTATAAGCATCTACTCCATGTATTCATCACTTGTAAACCGTAAAAAACACAAGATTAAATCTTGAAAAACAAACACTAGTACTCCATGTATTCATCACTTGTCTCTCCCCTAGCAGGCCAAATCTCCTCAAAGCGTTCCTACAGGAGGAGAAGTTGTTCACCTTTGCCGGTTTCAGTATTCAGAATGACAAGGACAAGGTGAAGATGTCTGGTTTGGAGATAAACCCCAACAAGCATATCGACATTCAGCGCAACTGGAGAGTTCCATACAACGGAAAACAGTACGACTCCTGGGCTGATGTTGCAGCCAACGTCATCCACCCATTCTACAGCAAGATGAAGAAGAAGATCGACAAGAAGGCGGACCATAAACTGTGGGGGGACAGCCCACTGCCAAATTACCTCATCGAGTATGCAGCAATAGATTCATAAGCCACCTACAAGTCGTGGAAGATAATCAACAACATCAAAACAGGTCTGGAAATTTCAAAAGAGCACGAAGATGACCCCTACTACCACTGCCACTATGTGGGATGAGGAGACATCAAAGTCTGCCTTCGTGTTGCTTGTGCTTGTGCTTGTCCTTTATCTTGTTGTTTGTAATTTGTAGTTTGCTTTTATTGGGTTAAACCAGCTTGTTCAGGTCATGTGTGTCAGAGTTGAACTAGTTTGTTTATGTCCTGTTTGTTAGGGTTGAACAAGTTTGCTTATGTCATCAAGTACATAGTTTGCTTATCTTGTTAAATAAGTTTGCTAGCTTCCTATTTAGTTTATCCATCAAAACAAAAATTCAAGTAAATTGTGAATGGAACTCTGCGGCTGCTCTTCAATACTCCCTCTGTAAACTAATATAAGAGCATTTAGATCACTATTTTAGTAATCTAAATGCTCTTATATTAGTTTAAAGAGGGAGTACTATAGTTATCAAAGGAACTAATCACAGAAGGTTGTGCCATGTGCAGTTTGGGTTCAGAATTGTATGGAAAAGAAAACAATTAGTACAATTAGAGCTAAACTCCATTAACTGAACCTACAAAAAAGGGTCCCCCAACCCCCCCAGCTTTATACTATAAAGCAACAGCACAAAGCATCCAACAACAAGTCAAGATAGATTCAAGTTCAAGGAAGTCTCAAAACAAGCCCCAAACATAACAAGTTAATTTCACATCGATACATGGCCCATTTAATGAACCTAGATATACATACATACATACATATATATATATATATATATAGGTACGGTAATACACGGCAAGTACTCGGAAACATGAGCTAACATACCAAGTTCATTACACATCGAAACATGGCCCAGCCAGTTCTAAATGAGGTTGAAGGTGATCATCATCCTCAAGTCACAGCGATGGGTGTTCGCAACAGTGAGTAGGATGCCCTGACCTACCCGAAGATTCTTGCCATGAAGGTAATTCTTCCACCCCGCCCGATTGAAGATAGTGCGACCGTCCGTGTCCACTACGTAGGCACAGGTGGTGATGGAGCCCGTTCTGGTAAGGCATAGTCTAGCAGCCATGCCTTCTTCATCCGGCTCGATGCCACAACTATCAGATAACCTCTTAGGTAATTTCTGAAAACAGTTGATATGATATATGAGCATGTCACGTGCAATTATCAACAAACCATACACTTCAAGACACATATGTCACATCACATCACTACACTACACACTAATCATCAAATTACTACAGTAATTAAGCATATCATTAGATTACTACATTCACTAAGCATATCATCGCATATTACTACACTACATAAGCATATATCGCATTACTACAACACATGCATACCATAAAATTCTGCACTAAATGAATTCTACACTAGGCATATCATCATAGTACTACAACATGCATATCATATCTACTACTACACTAATTAAGCATGCATATCATGTAATTACCACACTAAGTAACATACCATGACATGTTGTTTAACATTCGTCCTTGTGAGGCGGGTCACGAATGGCATCCCGACGTAGTCTTCACATAGCGGAAGCATGTCCCAGAGGTTGCCCGTTTCCTCATCGCTCAGCCTCACTCCTTGGGTATAGAGGGCTTCATCAAGTGGGTTCTCATCATCATCTGAATCCTCACCATCGTCCTCCTCATGAACTTCATCCTCACTATCGGCAATCAAATTCAAATAGACAACAGAAATCCTAGGCCTTTCTCCTCTGAAGGAGAAGATGATCCGTTCACCCCCACTAAGATGCAAGCGGGCGATGAAACGATCCCATTCATCTCCTCCAATCTGGGTTATCGTTCGCCCCTTATCGACCTGCATAGTGTACGCCCCCCCAAGAGCGTCAAAGGTCATGGTGTCTCCGACGAGCTCATTGAATGCCAATCTCACACTGCATGGGATGATCTGTGCAAAAAAACAAAACAACAGACACAATGCATTAGTGGAGATAGAAAAAAACAATAATAATGAACTGTCAGAATGTTCATATAAATTGTTACCGCTGCAAAAACAAAAGTAGGCTGGAAGTAGATGCTGAACAGCGTGGCAGTACAAAGGCTGGTCCGGCACCGTGACTTGCACCGTCCACATGGTGCTTCCTCCATTCTACACAGAACATGTTGAACTCTAAGTTGAATTGTACGCTACCATAGTACAATACAAAGATCATACATATAATAAATCATAGTGATAACTTAAAATGCAATACCTATTAAATCTGTTTACTATCATCTACCTAAAAAAGGAATGCCAATGACAATGGCAATGCCAGTATCATCTACCTAATAAGTCCCAATCCAATCGAATCCAATGTCAGTACTACATACTATAGCGAAGAACGGATGAATTATTTTGATTTATTTTTTCACACATAGGGCCTCATTTTGATTTGCACAAGGCCTCTCTTTTCCCTGGTACGGTGATACGTCTCCAACGTATCTATAATTTTTGATTGCTCCATGCTACTTTATCTACTGTTTTGGACTATATTGAGCTCTATTTTCCACTTTTATATTATTTTTGGGACTAACCTATTAACCGGAGGCCCAGTCCAGAATTGTTGTTTTTTGCCTTTTTCAGTGTTTCGAAGAAACAGAATATCAAACGGAGTCCAAACGGAATGAAACCTTCGGGATCGTGATTTTCGAACCGAACGTGACCCAGGAGACTTGGACCCTACTCCAAGAAGCGCCAGAGGCAGTCACGAGGGTGGAGGGCGCCCCCCCCCCTAGCGCGCCCCCTACCTGGTGGGCCCCTCAGAGCTCCACCGACAGACTCCTTCCTCCTATATATACCTACATATCCCCGTATGATCAGAACAGGAGCCAAAAAGCTAATTCCACCGCCGCAACCTTCTGTATCCACGAGATCCCATCTTGGGGCCTGTTCCGGAGCTCCACCGGAGGGGGCATCCACCATGGAGGGCTTCTACATCATCACCATAGCCCCTCCGATGAAGTGTGAGTAGTTTACTTCAGACCTTCGGGTCCATAGCTAGTAGCTAGATGGCTTCTTCTCTCTTTTTGGATCTCAATACAATGTTCTCCCCCTCTCTTGTGGAGATCTATTTGATGTAATCTTCTTTTTACGGTGTGTTTGTTGAGACCGATGAATTGTGGGTTTATGATCCAGTATTATCTATGGAAAATATTTGATTCTTCTCTGAATTCTTTTATGTATGATTGAGTTATCTTTGCAAGTCTCTTCGAATTATCTGTTTGGTTTGGCCAACTAGATTGGTAGTTCTTGCAATGGGAGAAGTGCATGGCTTTGGGTTCAATCTTGCGGTGTCCTTACTCGGTGACAGAAAGAGTTGCAAGGCACCTATTGTATTGTTGCCATCGAGGATAACAAGATGGGGTTTTTATCATATTGCATGAATTTATCCCTCTACATCATGTCATCTTGCTTAAAGGTTTACTCTGTTTTTAACTTAATACTCTAGATGCATGCTGGATAGCGGTCGATGAGTGGAGTAATAGTAGTAGATGCAGAATCGTTTCGATCTACTTGTCACGGACGTGATGCCTATATACATGGTCATTGCCTAGATATACTCATAACTATGCTCAATTCTGTCAATTGCTCAACAGTAATTTGTTCACCCACTGTAGAATACTTATGCTCTTGAGAGAAGCCACTAGTGAAACCTATGGCCCCCAGGTCTATTCTCATCATATCAATATATATCACTTTATTTACTTGCTTTGTTTTTACTTTGCCTTTGTTTTTACTTTGCATCTATCTAACAAAAATACCAAAAATATTATCTCTATCAGATCTCACTCTCGTAAGTGACCGTGAAGGGATTGACAACCCCTAAGCGTTGGTTGCGAGTTGCTATCGTGTTGTGCAGGTACGAGGGACTTGCGCATGACCCCCTACTAGATTGATACCTTGGTTCTCAAAAACTGAGGGAAATACTTACGCTACTGTGCTGCATCATCCTCTCCTCTTCGGGGAAAACCAACGCAAGCTCGAGACGTAGCAAGAAGAATTTCTGGCGCCGTTGCCGGGGAGGCCTACGCAAAAGACAACATACCAAGTACCCATCACAATCCCTATCTCTCGCATTACATTATTTGCCATTTGCCTCTCGTTTTCCTCTCCCCCACTTCACCCTTGCTGTTTTATTTGCCCTCTCTTTCCCAATCTCCTCTCTTTCCCGTTTGCCTTTTCTCGTTGCCTTTTTGTTTGCTCGTGTGCTAGTTTGCTTGCTTGTCATAATGACTAGTCTTATATCTTCTCCGTTATCCCCCAAGAATGAAGTGCTAAATTTTAAACAAAGGGAGGGAGAAAATCTAAAAGATGCTTGGTATAGAATTTGCAATGCTCAAAATAGATCTACTAGGAAGCAATCTACTTCAGTTCTTCTTCGTAATTTTTATGTAGGTGCTAATCCTTGGTATAGATATATCCTTGATACCATTACCGAAGGGAATTTCTTGGGTAGCCATACTTTTGATTCCTATAATGCTTTAATAGATTTATTTGGCTCACCTCCTCTTTTGGTTAATGGAACTATGTTAACTTTGGAGCATGTTATGCAAAGGCTTGAAATTATTGAACATAAAGTTGCTACCATTGACTCCATTGAAAATCTAGATAAAAAGATTCAAAATCAAATTACTCAATATGGATCTAAGGTACGAATGACTTTGAAAAATATTAAGGAGAAGGAACCCATGCTTAATGAAAAAATAAATCTATACTCTACTTGTATCGATAAACTTGAGGGTATCGTTACCAATTTGGGAACCACTTTTTCTTCCGTAAAGAATACTCCTAGTCCTCCTACTAAAATTGCCAAGCTTATGTATGCTCCTAAAAATAAGGGTGAATCATTTAGTAAGGAAAATGCAGATCTTAAATCTATAAGTATTCATCCCGATCTTTTTACTATCATTAAGGAACCATTTGCAACGAATGAATTTTTCGATCTTATGCCTAAAGGTTTGATAATTTCTAGAAAGAAAGAAAACTCTAAGGGAGGTAGATGCCTCATTGAAGAATTGCCTACCAAAGATGGCAATACCTAGATCTATCATTGCTTTTATGCCTAGCTAGGGGCGTTAAATGATAGCGCTTGTTGGGAGGCAACCCAATTTTATTTTGTGTTTTTTGTTTTTTCTTCTGTTTAGCAATAAATAATCCATCTACCTTCTGTTTGGATGTGGTTTTCTGTTTTAATTAGTGTTTGTTCCAAGTAGGACCTATAGGATAACCTACGATGATGGTTGATTTGATTCTGCTGAAAAACAGAAACTTTAGCGCTCACGAGATTAGCTGTAATTTTTTACTGGAGAGTGCTTTTGCATTGATTCTTTTTGCTGCTGATCAATAAAAAAATTATCCAGGACTTCCTATTATGGTAGAATTTTTAGAGTTCCAGAAGTTTGCGTTAGTTACAGATTACTACAGACTGTTCTGTTTTTGACAGATTCTGTTTTTCGTGTGTTGTTTGCTTACTTTGATGAATCTATGGCTAGTAAATTAGCTTATAAACCATAGAGAAGTTGTAATACAGTAGGTTTAACACCAATAAATAAAGAATGATTTAATTACAGTACCTTGAAGTAGTCTTTTGTTTTCTTTCTCTAGCGGAGCTCACGAGATTTCTGTTGAGTTTTGTGTTGTGAAGTTTTCAAGTTTTGGGTGAATTCTTTTGATGGATTATGGAAAAAGGAGTGGCAAGAGCCTAATCTTGGGGATGCCCATGGCACCCCCAAGATAATCCAAGGACACAAAAAAGTCAAAGCTTGGGGATGCCCTGGAAGGCATCCCCTCTTTCGTCCACTTCCATCGGTAATTTACTTGGAGCTATATTTTTATTCACCAACATGATATGTGTTTTGCTTGGAGCGTCTTGTATTATTTGTGTCTTTGGTTGTTAGTCTACCACAATCATCTTTGCTGTACACACCTTTTTGAGAGAGCCATTCATGAATTGGAATTTGTTAGAATACTCTATGTTCTTCACTTATATCTTTTGAGCTTGATAGTTTTGCTCATAGTGCTTCACTTATATCTTTTGAGCGTGATAATTTCTGCTCTAGTGCTTCACTTGGATCTTTTAGAGCACGGTGGTGGATTTGTTTTAAAGAACTTGATCTCTCATGCTTCACTTAGATTATTTTGAGAGATGTTAATAGCATGGTAATTTGCTTAATGTTAATATACTTGGTGTTCAAGATATGTGAAACTTTCTTATGAGTGTGTTGAATACTAAGAAAAGTTTGATGCTTGATAATTGTTTTGAGATATGAAGGTGGTAATATTAGAGTCATGCTAGTTGAGTAGTTGTGAATTTAAAGAATACTTGTGTTGAAGTTTGTGATTCCCGTAGCATGCACGTATGGTGAACCATTATGTGATGAACTTGGAGCATGATTTATTTATTGATTGTCTTCCTTATGAGTGGCGGTCGGGGACGAGCGATGGTCTTTTCCTACCAATCTATCCCCCTAGGAGCATGCGCGTAATACTTTGCTTTGATAACTTCTAAATTTTTGCAATAAGTATATGAGTTCTTTATGACTAATGTTGAGTCCATGGATTATACGCACTTTTCCCATCCTTCCACCATTGCTAGCCTCTCTAATACCGCGCACTTTTCGCCGGTATCATATACCCACCATATACCTTCTTCAAAACAGCCACCATACCTACCTATCATGGCATTTCCATAGCCATTCTGAAATATATTGCCATGCAACTTTCCACCGTTCCGTTTATTATGACACGCTGCATCATTGTCATATTGCTAGCATGATCATGTAGTTGACATCGTATTTGTTGCAAAAGCCACCTTTCATAATTCTTTCATACATGTCACTCATGTTTCATTGCATATCCCGGTACACCGTCGGAGGCATTCATATAGAGTCATATTTTGTTCTAAGTATCGAGTTGTAATTGTTGAGTTGTAAGAAAAATAAAAGTGTGATGATCATCATTATTAGAGCATTGTCCCAGTGAGGAAAGGATGATGGAGTCTATGATTCCCCCACAAGTCGGGATAAGACTCCGGACGAAAAAAAAGAGGCCATAAAAAAAGGAAAAGGCCCAAATAAAAAAATGAGAGAAAAAGAGAGAAGGGACAATGCTACTATCCTTTTACCACACTTGTGCTTCAAAATAGCACCATGATCTTCATGATAGAGAGTCTCTCATTTCGTCATTTTCGTATACTAGTGGGAATTTTTCATTATAGAACTCAGCTTGTATATTCCAATGATGGGCCTCCTCAAAATGCCCTAGGTCTTCGTGAGCAAGCGAGTTGGATGCACACCCACTTAGTTTCTTTTGTTGAGCTTTCATATACTTATAGCTCTAGTGCATCCGTTGCATGGCAATCCCTACTCACTCACATTGATATCTATTGATGGGCATCTCCATAGCCCGTTGATACGCCTAGTTGATGTGAGACTATCTTCCCTCTTTTTGTCTTCTCCACAACCACCCTTCTATTCCACCTATAGTGCTATATCCATGGCTCACGCTCATGTATTGCGTGAAGATTGAAAAAGTTTTGAGAATGTCATAAGTATGAAACAATTGCTTGGCTTGTCATCGGGGTTGTGCATGATTTAAATACTTTGTGTGGGGAAGATGGAGCATAGCCAGACTATATGATTTTGTAGGGATAACTTTCTTTGGCCATGTTATTTTGAGAAGACATAATTGCTTTGTTAGTATGCTTGAAGTATTATTATTTTTATGTCAATATGAACTTTTGTCTTGAATCTTTTGGATCTGAATATTCATACCATGATTAAGAAGATTTACATTGAAATTATGACAATGTATCACTCTGCATCAAAAATTCTTTTTTATCATTTACCTACTCGAGGACGAGCAGGAATTAAGCTAGGGGATGCTTGATACGTCTCCAATGTATCAATAATTTTTTATTGCTCCATGCTACTATATCTACAGTTTTGGACTATATTGGGCTCTATTTTCCACTTTTATATTATTTTTGGGACTAACCTATTAACCGGAGGCCCAGCCCAGAATTGCTGTTTTTTGCCTTTTTCAGTATTTTGAAGAAACAGAATATCAAACGGAGTCCAAACGGAATGAAACCTTTGGGATGGTGATTTTCCAACCGAACGTGACCCAGGAGACTTGGACCATACTCCAAGAAGCACCAGAGGCGGTCACGAGGGTGGAGGCCCCCCCTGGGCGCGCCCCCTACCTCGTGGGCCCCTCGGAGCTCCACCGACGTACTCCTTCCTCCTATATATACCTACGTATCCCCGTATGATCAGAACAGCATCCCAAAACCTAATTCCACCGCTGCAACCTTCTATATCCACGAGATCCCATCTTGGGGCCTGTTCCGGAGCTCCGCCGGAGGGGGCATCCACCACGGAGGGCTTCTACATCATCACCATAGCCCCTCCGATGAAGTGTGAGTAGTTTACTTCAGACCTTCGGGTCCATAGCTAGTAGCTAGATGGCTTCTTCTCTCTTTATGGATCTCAATACAATGTTCTCCCCCTCTCTTGTCGAGATCTATTCGGTGTAATCTTCTTTTTGCGGTGTGTTTGTTGAGACCGATGAATTGTGGGTTTATGATCCAGTATTATCTATGGAAAATATTTTATTCTTCTCTGAATTCTTTTATGCATGATTGAGTTATCTTTGCAAGTCTCTTCGAATTATCCGTTTGGTTTGGCCAACTAGATTGGTAGTTCTTGCAATGGGAGAAGTGCATGGCTTTGGGTTCAATCTTGCGGTGTCCTTACTCAGTGACAGAAAGAGTTGCAAGGCACGTATTGTATTGTTGCCATCGAGGATAACAAGATGGGGTTTTTATCATATTGCATGAATTTATCCCTCTACATCATGTCATCTTGCTTAAAGCATTACTCTATTTTTAACTTAATACTCTAGATGCATGCTGGATAGCGGTCGATGAGTGGAGTAATAGTAGTAGATGCGGAATCGTTTCGATCTACTTGTCATGGACGTGATGCCTATATACATGATCATTGCCAAGATATACTCATAACTATGCTCAATTCTGTCAATTGCTCAACAGTAATTTGTTCACCCACCGTAGAATACTTATGCTCCTGAGAGAAGCCACTAGTGAAACCTATGGCCCCCGGGTCTATTCTCATCATATCAATCTATATCACTTTATTTACTTGCTTTGTTTTTACTTTGCCTTTATTTTTACTTTGCATCTATCTATCAAAAATACCAAAAATATTATCTCTATCAGATCTCACTCTCGTAAGTGACCGTGAAGGGATTGACAACCCCGAAGCGTTGGTTGCGAGTTGCTATCGTGTTGTGCAGGTACGAGGGACTTGCGCGTGACCTCCGACTGGATTGATACCTTGGTTCTCAAAAACTGAGGGAAATACTTATGCTACTGTGCTGCATCATCCTCTCCTCTTTGGGGAAAACGATCGCAAGCTCGAGACGTAGCATACAGCTCAGATCCTACACTACGACATCCATCAATCTATCAAAGAACCATCATATCCATCAACAAATCATCTACCGCATGTATCAAATAAAATATCTGGATCATATCCGCGTCCGGAGGGAGATGCACGCGGTTGGAGAAGGGAAGAAGATTCGTGATGGGGATGAGGGGAGATCTCACCTACTTGCCGGAATTGGTGGCGGCCGCGCAAATCCGGCAGCGAAGAGAGGCGTCGTCGGGAGATGGCGGCGGCGACGACGGCGCTTGTCGAGAAGGGGACGAAGAAGTTGAAAATGATGTGGAGTAGTAGGTGCACTTAGCCAAATGTGGTACATGTGGTGGCGCGTTTGTGTGGATGACAAGGGGACCCCACGTGTCAGTACCCATAGAAAAAAAATTGGCAGTTCCAACTGCCTCATGGGGATTCGAACCAAGGCCATGCGAGTGTGAGGTAAAGGGTCTAGCCAGTTCGGCTGATGCAGTGTGTTCGGCAGAACCAATTTGCCTCTCCTTAAGACATTTCTCCAGACACAAACGCACGGAAAAAAACCATGCACCAAGGCTGTGCTCCATGTGTGGCATAAGTGGTCCTATGTAGCTGCAACTAGGACCAATGTTGATATATGTTTTTATTAGCTAGGGTACCAACACTATATAATGGCTTATGTGATCCTTGCTAGTAAAGAAACCATGATCGATGTTGGCCCAAGTGGCACGCTTGAGTGCAACATGTCAATATTGGTGCATTTGGCCATTTATGGCATCCGTTAGCCCAAAGAGACCATGATTAGTGAAAACACATGAAGATTGCTACATGACGGGCCATTGGCATGTCTTGGTATGCACTGTGCGTGCAATGTGACTACAAAAAGTTGTTGCATGTTGAGACGTAGTTTATCGGTGCATGTGGATCCTATAGGCTTATTTGTTCCTTGTTTGTGGGCATGGTGCGTGTTTCCCCAAGTGACATGTGTCAGTGCATTGTGACATCTATTGGTGCATCTGGCCCTTATACCAATTATTTGTGCAAATAGATAAAGATTGATACATGTCGGTCCATTGTTGCATCTTGGAGTGGAACGTGACTAGAAGAATTGGTGAATGATTTGGACCCCTTATGGCATGTGTGAGTCCAATGAGACCAATGTTGTTGCGTGTTGGTCAAGATCGTATCGACACGTGCAGTGTAAATATTACTCGTACATGTTCGTCGTTATAGCGTTTGTGTGTCGAAGGAGAACAAGTTTGGTGCATGCTCTTGTGTGCCAACATGTTATGTGGGAACAAAAATAAACTGTCACTAGTTCATTTCTGTGGGACAGAAACAATGAGAATTATTTATGGAGTGCACAGTTCTAGTTGGGTGCTGATGTGGAATGTTTTTTTTCCTGTAGTGCACTTACATTATCACTTTATTAAAGAAAACACACACACAAAAAATCCATTGCTACAGTAGCATAGCAATGTAAAATTCATCTGAAATAATTGACATTAACTGCTGCTTTCATGCCCAATGCACATGTGCCGCGCTAGTACCAACAAGACTATCAATGATGAGAGTTTAAATCGTTAGAACTCCTATTACAACTATGCTCTATTCCTCAATTGTGCAACCCATTATCTGGTTTTGCTATTCATGAAACTATGCTCCGTTCTTCAATAGTGGCAACTGGTTTTGATATGCATGAAACTGGGCCACATCATCGAGTCATGCATCTGGTCAGTACTGATGCATGCAGTAACAATTTACGACCACTGCCTGCCATTAACAACAAAAATGGATTAGTTCTTCTCTTGCAAAAATCAATCCATGAAACTATGCCACATCAGTAATCATGCATGCCAAGTTGTAACACCCCAAAATTTTGACCTTGATTTATTGATTTAAAACTTTGCCTGGAAATTAAATTTTTATTTTCTGGCTTTATCTTTTAATTTCAGATCACTCTGTCCCTCTGAATTTTTGAGTTTTTCCCTTCTAGGTGGAAACTTTTCAAAAATGTTGTTGGACTTGTATACTCTCTCAAGAAACATTTCTTTTATCAGTGGATTTATTTCTATAATTATTTTTCCTGAACTTTATTTCTTTAAAAATGATTTCATAAGTTTTGGAGCCTCTATTGCACTGCAACCCTTTCAAATTCCTCTTTGAAATCCCCACCAAAATTTGGGGATGTCATGTGATGTTTCCACACCACTTTTGTGCAAAAACCTCTTTTAGTCATTTGGAAATTTTGAGCTTTACCCCAAGATTTCAAATCTGGTCTAGATTGAGAATTGCACTACAACCTATTTAAATATTTCTTTAAAACCTTCACCAAAATTAAGGGATGTTAGTAGTAGTGTATCGTTCAACTTTATGCAAAAACCCATTGCTGTTCTTTGGAAAATTTGAGCAAATCACCCTCATCTTAATTCTGGTCCAGCTTGGTGATTTGTACTGCAACCATAGTTTTTCTTGCTCATGTTGCCTTGGGTTTTGTCCTGCTTGTAGTACACTCTACCAAACCCTTAAGTCCAGGAGATTGGACCCATTGGAATATTTTTAGTCCATGCAATAATAGCCTTTAGTTTTTGCCCAGATTTGGTTTTCTCAAAAACTTGCTCTAACAAGTTTCTGGTTTTGCCCAACTAACCTTGCCACCCTCTTTATCATCCAAAGAGACTATGATCTGGAGTTTTTGGCCACCCCAAGAGTTGCCTAGATGCCCTTGGCATTCTGTCAAGCACCTTGTGTGCATGATCAGTTTTGACATAGTTTTTAGTTTGCACATTGGACCTGCTTGCTTTGCCTAACCAGCATGTCTCATGGCTCTACCTTAGTCTATAGCCCCACCCTCCTAAACCTCATGTGAATTGGAGCCCCCAGGCATGCCTTGGCATTTTGCCGAACATGTAGCGTGCGTGCTCTAGGCGCGCCCACAGCGCACTTTTGCACGCGCGCACAGCCGAGCCGCCGCGTCGGGCCCCGGGCCTTTGCTCGCCCGCAGGGCCGCGCCCGGCCTCGCCCGCTCACCAGAACCCCCCAGGCCGCCCTGGAGCCCCACAGCGCCGCCGTCAGGTCGGCCATGGCAGCTAGCGGCCGGCCATAGTAGGCTCCTGCCATGGACGGCGCCGCCCGAGCCACCCTCGCTCGCCATCTCGCCCCTGAAGCAGTGCCCGCTCGTCAGCTAGCCTCTGTCGCCATCCCCAGCCTTGACACGTCACGCTGCAAGCAACAGAATGGCAGTTCGCCGTTCCTATCCACTGCCGCCGTCGATCCTATCCACGGCCGCCGCGGGAACAGACCTCTCTGGGCTATAAATAGCCCCTCCGATCACGCTTAGGCTCGTTAGCAACCTTGTTCGAGTAGTAGGGAACCCCCCTTCCTCCCCAATTGGTCAGAGGCCATCCTCTTCCCCAACTCCGGCAGGATCGGCCGCCGCCACGCTCTGGCAATATCCGGCCAAGGCCGAGGCCCCTAACCCCTCCCGTGCTCCCATATTCTTCCCCTCAACATTGTAGAGCCACCCCACCTCTCAAACATGATCGGGAACCACCGAAGCTCTAGTCCCCAATTCTCCCGAAGCCGCCGTCCACCGCAGAGCTCGCCGCCGGCGACCGCCTCCACCCCCGCCAACCTAGCGACCACCGGGAGGACCGCCCTGGACCAGCGGATCCATCCCTGCCCTTGGAGTCCCGTGGGGAGCCGCTGTTCCTCGACGGCGATCGCCGGAGCCCCGCCTCCGCTCGGACAGAGGAGAAAGGAGGCGCGCGACTGGTCAAACCTGACCAGTGGGCCCAAGGGACCCACTGTCAGTGACCCCGAGTCGATCCACGCTGGCATAAGTGAAAGCATAAAACCCAGAGTACGTTTCCTCCCTGAACCATTTTCTTTTCTATTTTTTTTATTAATTATTAAAAATAGATTTTTGACTACACTTTGACTGACTATAACTTTTTAAATAAAGTCCAAATGATTTGATTCTTTTTTTGTTGTTTCTCAAATTTGGTCTAGTTCATTTTCATATTTAATTGAAAATTTTCCAAACAACTTTTTTGTACTGTTTTGAAACTATGTGTTGATTTGAATTTTCTTAAAATAGGTTTTTGAAGAAGGAAGCAACTTTCAAAAATAATGCACCCCACTTGCATACTCTTGAAGGCAAGCATTCTGGACCTTGGCATAATATTGTTGTGTGTTGTTTGATACAGTTACAACACGAAGTATTCGTTATTTTATGTGATGATTTGATCATACTCATGAGTGCATAATGAATGTTCCTTGCTATTGGAATTTGGTATGCTTGTGATAGTAATCACCCTCGTATGCCTTTCATGCCTATCGGAAGGAATCCAGGAAATTCTCTATCTTGGGTAGACACGAGCTTGTCTCCAGTCTTCGTCGAGATAGTTGTGTCCGGTATGGCATAGTGAGGTATGATGAGTGGTGATTCTGTCTGTTGGTTGAAACATATTTGTTGTGCGAATCATGCTGGGAATACTTAAACCTCCTGAGTCAGTCATAGATCGAGTCTTGTTCCAGTAACCCCCATACTTGTTTCGTGCTACCACTTGTCCCTGCCATAGGTAGGGTACGGTTCAGTAAGTTATCAACCCCTTCCTAGCACACACCATACAGAAAGGCCATGGTGGAAGATACCGGCTGCATCCGGTAGGCATGCCACCGGGTCCGGGGGCATGGGTGTTTCCGTTTGTAGCCGAGGGGGTAGATCCCCTAGTTTGCGCGCCTTATAAATTTTGTGATCCCGTGCTAGTCGAGGTTGTAGCCTCCCCACTTAGAGTTTTGCTTAACGAGTGTCGTGGGTGATTCCAGACACCGGTAAGTCCGTCTGGTGTGTGCGGTCAGGTGTGTTTTCAATTAAAAGACCGTAGACGGAATTAGTCCCGATGGACTAACGGAAATCCGTTACTCGTAGGTAAAGAGTACACCCTCTGCAGAGATTATATCTATTCGAATAGCCGTGTCCATGGTTAAGGACTACAGTGTGGGATGGGTCACGTGTCGGTCTTAGTGTCGATCTTCGGAGGAAAAATTGCTAAACCCGAACATGGATCATGACTTGTGACTCTTGATGATTATGATTACTATTATTATGGACTAACCATTTACATTATTTGAATTATTGAGTATCCCTGGGACGGTTCTACCCCCTGGATATTCACTGTGATTATTCTCTTATAAGCCCTTTATGTGGTGTTGCTCAGACGCCCGACTGTGGCACGCCTGTCATTTAAATTACTTATAAGCCCTTTATGCGGTGTCGCTTAGACGCCCGACTGTGGCACGCCTGTCATTTAAATTACTTATAAGCCCTTTATGTGGTGTTGCTCAGATGCCCGACTGTGGCATACTTGTTATTTAAACTACTTATAAGCCATTTATGTGGTGTCGCTCAGATGCCCGACTGTGGCATGCTTGTTATTTAAACTACTTATAAGCCCTTTATGTGGTGTCGCTCAGACGCCCGACTGTGGCATGCTTGTTATTTAAACTACTTATAAGCCCTTTATGTGGTGTCGCTCAGACGCCCGACTGAGGCATGCTTTAAATTATTATCCTTTCGAGGCATCGCTTCACACACCCGATCGGTGCATTCTATTTCTACTCCAGTATTTCCTATTCATGTTGTATATGAATAACTTGCTTATGTGCATCATGGATTGTATTTTTTGACTGACATTGTGATCATAGAATATTTCAGAGCATGATTATCATTTGTTATATTATACCTGTGTTCATAATGTTTGCGAGTACATTCAAAAGTACTCACTGGCTTGTCCCTGGCTATTGTCTTGGCCAGATTTCTTGCATGGAGAGGAGCGTTGTGATGACAGCCCTGGAACCTACGCAATGGTGATAATAGTCTCGCGAAGATAGGAGTTATCCAGGTCAGCTGTTCCTATGGGAAATGGAGTCCCATAAACGCTGATGAACCACAAACCGCTTCCGCCATCAACCACTAGAAACCTTGTGTTGTACTCATAGGCCAGAATGGTCTTGTACTACATATTATGTATTTTGCTTGGAGTTTCTATATCAAGTTGGTGTCTCGCCAGCTAACAATAATCCTGGGGCTGGTGAGCACAAGGGCCATTTTCTGGGAAATTAATATCCCAAAAATTCGGTCGTTACAACCTTGGTATCAGAGCCAGGCTAACCATTGGCTAATCCTATCTTAGCCAGGTCAATAAACTTAGACTAACCATTCCACCAGACCTTAACCTAACCCTGGCCAAGCTTCTCATGTAAGACAGCCACACAGTGACCCCGGTCAAGAGCGTTTGACCCAGCGAGTAATGGGTTATCTCCAGAGCCTCGCTGATTTAAATCCTCAGATCGCCATTGGCAGACCACTGAGGCCCGACCAGGAGAGGCGCATCCATCAACTAGTCAATCTACTTCCCCCGATAGAAGAGGAGTGTGCCCCAGTACCAGAGACGTTTTCTCAAGACCCTGTCCATTTGCCGTTTTCATTGTAGGCATCACTGCTGTAATTATTTTCCCAGCAAGTATTTATGTGTTGTAGCTTATGCTTGTACTCTATGTTTGTGCTATGAGTAAACTATTTGGCTCCAGCTTATGGGAGTATTATTTTCAAAGCAGCCCTTAGCAAATCTCGAGGACGAGATTTTCCTTAAGGGGGGTAGTGTTGTAACACCCCAAAATTTTGACCTTGATTTATTGATTTAAAACTTTGCCTGGAAATTAAATTTTTATTTTCTAACTTTATCTTTTAATTTTAGATCACTCTGTCCCTCTGAATTTTTGAGTTTTTCCGTTCTAGGTGGAAACTTTTCAAAAATGTTGTTGGACTTGTATACTCTCACAAGAAACATTTCTTTTATCAGTGGATTTATTTTTATAATTATTTTTCCTAAACTTTATTTCTTTAAAAATGATTTTTCATAAGTTTTGGAGCCTCTATTGCACTGCAACCCTTTCAAATTCCTCTTTGAAATCCCCACCAAAATTTGGGGATGTCATGTCATGTTTCCACACCACTTTTGTGCAAAAACCTCTTTTAGTCATTTGGAAATTTTGAGCTTTACCCCAAGATTTCAAATCTGCTCCAGATTGTGAATTGCAATACAACCTATTTAAATATTTCTTTAAAACCTAGTAGTAGTGTATAGTTCAACTTTATGCAAAAACCCATTGCTGTTCTTTGGAAAATTTGAGCAAATCACCCTCATCTTTATTCTGGTCCAGCTTGGTGATTTGTACTGCGACCATAGTTTTTCTTGCTCATGTTGCCTTGGGTTTTGTCCTGCTTGTAGTACAGTCTACCAAACCCTTAAGTCCAGGAGATTGGACCCATTGGAATATTTTTAGTCCATGCAATAATAGCCTCTAGTTTCTGCCCAGATTTGGTTTCTCAAAAACTTGCACTAACAAGTTTCTGGTTTTGCCCAACTAACCTTGCCACCCTCTTTATCATCCAAAGAGACTATGATCTAGAGTTTTTGGCCAACCCAAGAGTTGCCTATATGCCCTTGGCATTCTGTCAAGCACCTTGTGTGCATGGCCAGTTTTGACATAGCTTTTAGTTTGCACACTCGACCTGCTTGCTTTGCCTAACCAGCATGTCTCATGGCTCTACCTTAGTCTATAGCCCCACCCTTCTAAACCTCATGTGAATTGGAGCCCCCTGGCATGCCTTGGCATTTTGTCGAACACGTAGCGTGCATGCTCTGGGCACGCACAGAGGCGCGCGTTTTGCACAAGCGCGTAGCCGAGCCGCCGCCTCGCGCCCCTGGCCTTTGCTCGCCTGCAGGGCCGCACCCCGGCCTCGCCCGCTCACCAGAACCCTCCAGGCGGCCCCTGGAGCCCCACAACGCCACCGTTAGGTCAGTCATGGCAGCTAGCAGCCGGCCACAGCAGGCTCCTGCCATGGATGGCGCCGCCCGAGCCACCCTCGCTCGCCAGCTCGCCCCTGGAGCAGTGCCCGCTCGTTAGCTAGCCTCTGCCGCCATCCCCAGCCTCCACACGTCGCGCTGCAGGCTACAGAATGGCGGTTCGCCGTTACTATCCACTGTCGTCGTCGATCCTATCCACGGCCGCCGCGGGAACCGACCTCTCCGGGCTATAAATAGCCCCTCCGATCACGCGTAGGCTCGTCAGCAACCTTGTTCGAGTAGTAGGGAGCCCCCCTTCCTCCCCAGTTAGTCAGAGGCCATCCTCTTCCCCAACTCCGGTAGGATCGGCCGCCGCCACGCTCTGGCAAAATCTGGCAAAGGCCGAGGCCCCTAACCCCTCCCGTGCTCCCATCCTCTTCCCCTCGACATTATGGAGCCACCCCACCTCTCAAACACGATCGGGAACCACCGAAGCTCTAGTCCCCAATTCTCCCGAAGCCGCCGTCCGCCGTGGAGCTCGCCGCCGGCGACCCCCTCCACCCCCGCCAACCTAGAGACCACTGGGAGGACCGCCTTGGACCAGCGGATCCATCCCTGCCCTCGAAGTCCCGTGGGGAGCCGCCGTTCGTCGATAGCGATCGCCGGAGCCCCGCCTCCGCTCGGACAGAGGAGAAAGGAGGCGCGGCGACTGGTCAAACCTGACCAGTGGGCCCAAGGGACCCATTGTCAGTGACCCCGAGTCGATCCACGCTGGCATAAGTGAAAGCGTAAAACCCAGAGTACGTTTCCTCCCCGAACCGTTTTCTTTTCTGTTTTTTTATTAATTATTAAAAACAGATTTTTGACTAAACTTTGACTGACTATAACTTTTTAAATATAAGTCCAAATGATTTGATTCTTTTTCTGTTGTTTCTCAAATTTGGTCTAGTTTATTTTCATATTTAATTGAAAATTTTCCAAACAACTTTTTTGTACTATTTTGAAACTATGTGTTGATTTGAATTTTCCTAAAATAGGATTTTGAAGAAGGAAGCAACTTTCAAAAAAATGCACCCCACTTGCATTCTAGACCCTGGCATAATATTGTTGTGTGTTGTTTGATATAGTTTCAACACGAAGTATTTGTTATTTTATGTGATGATATGATCATACTCATGAGTGCATAATGAATGTTCCTTGCTGTTGGAATTTGGTATGCTTGTGATAGTAATCACCCTCGTATGCCTTTCATGCCTATCGGAAGGAATCCGGGAAAGCCTCTGTCTTGGGTAGACACGAGCTTGTCTCCAGTCTTCGTCAAGACGGTTGTGTTCGGTATGGCATAGTGAGGTATGTGAGTGGTGATTCTGTCTGTTGGTTGAAACATATTTGTTGTGCTAATCATGCAGGGAATACTGAAACCTCCTGAGTCGGCCGTAGATCGAGTCTTGTTCCAGTAACCCCCATACTTGTTTCATACTACCACTTGTCCCTACCATAGGTAGGGTACGGTTCAGTAAGTTGTCAACTCCTTCCTAGCACACACCGTATAGAGAGTCCATGGTGGAAGATATCGGCTGCATCTGGTAGGCATGCCACCTGGTGCGGGGCCATGGGTGTTTCCGGCTATAGCCGAGGGGGTAGCTCCCCTAGTTTGTGCGCGTTATAAATTTTGTGATCCCATGATAGTCGAGGTTGTAGCCTCCCCACTTAGAGTTTTGCTTAACGAGTGTTGTGAGTGATTCCAGACACCGGTAAGTCAGGCTGGTGTGTGCGGTCAGGTGTGTTTTCAACTAAAAGACCATAGACGGAATTAGTCCCGATGGACTAACGGAAATCCGTTACTCGTGGGGAAAGAGTACACCCTCTGCAGAGATTATATCTATTCGAATAGCCATGTCCATGGTTAAGGACTACAGTCTGGGATGGGTCAAGTGTCGGTCTTAGTATCGGTCTTCGGAGGAAAAATTGCTAAACCCGAACATGGATCATGACTTGTGACTCTTGATGATTATGATTACTATTATTATGGACTAACCATTTACATTATTTGAATTATTGAGTATCCCTGGGACGGTTCTACCCCCTGGATATTCACTATGATTATTTTCTTATAAGCCCTTTATGTGGTGTCGCTCAAGCGCCCGACTGTGGCACACCTGTCATTTAAATTACTTATAAGCCCTTTATGTGGTGTCGCTCAGACGCCCGACTGTGGCACGCCTGTCATTTAAATTACGTATAAGCCCTTTATGTGGTGTCGCTCAGATGCCCGATTGTGGCATGCTTGTTATTTAAACTACTTATAAGCCCTTTATGTGGTGTCGCTCAGATGCCCGACTATGGCATGCTTTTTATTTAAACTACTTATAAGCCCTTTATGTGGTGTCGCTCAGACGCCTGACTGTGGCATGCTTGTTATTTAAACTACTTATAAGCCCTTTATGTGGTGTCCCTCAGAGGCCCGACTGAGGCATGCTTTAAATTATTATCCTTTCGAGGCGTCGCTTCATACACCCGATCGGTGCATTCTATTTCTACTCCAGTATTGCCTATTCATGTTGTATATGAATAACTTGCTTACGTGCATCATGGATTGTATTTTGTGACTGACGTTGTGATCATAGAATATTTCAGAGCATGATTATCATTTCTTATATTATACTTGTGTTCATAATGTTTGCGAGTACATTCAAAAGTACTCACTGGCTTGTCCCTGGCTATTGTCTTGGCCAGATTTCTTGCATGGAGAGGAGCGTTGCGATGACAGCCCCGGAACCTACGCAATGGTGATAACATTCTCATGAAGATAGGAGTTATCCAGGTCAGCTGTTCCTGTGGGAAATGGAGTCCCATAGACGCTGATGAACCACAAACTGCTTCCACCATCAACCACTAGAAACCTTGTGTTGTACTCATAGGCCAGAATGGTCTTGTACTACATATTATGTATTTTTCTTGGAGTTTCTGTACCAAGTTGGTGTCTCGCCAGCTAACAGTAATCCTGGGGCTGATGAGCACAAGGGCCAATTTCTGGGAAATTAATATCCCGAAAATCCTGTCGTTACACAAGTCCATGCAACAGTACATTTCTAGCAACAAGATTTTCTATGGCATTCTTACTATATAGAATTTTTCATTACTAAGCGTAATCATAATGCTCCATATGCACAAAGCTGATACCACATTTTCTCCTTTCTTATAGAATCTTTCATACCTTAACAGTGCAAACTTTTTCTATCTGCTTCATGATTTCCATATAATGAAGTGGACTATGCATCTTATTGTCAATCTGATTACCAAATCTGTTGAGACCTAGTGAAAGTGCATTTATTTAGTTGTTAGTTATTTGGTATGTTTACAAATAATGACATTCAAGTTATTTCTATGGATAGTTAAACCATTATAAATGAGCTTGTATTAATAGCTGCCAAAAGTAGAGCACACAAATGTTTGCCAGGAGTACATACTGCCATTTGAAGCAAAACAAATGAGCATGCATTAGTAATTGCCAGAAATGTAGCATGTACATGATTGCCAAAAGTACCTATTGCCACTTTTTGACATGCACTTAGGTTGTATAAGATATTGCCAAAAGTACATCATGCAAATGATTGGCAGAGTGACCTATTGGCAGTTCAACCAAAAGAACTGAGCATGTGTCCCTAATTCCCAAAAGTATATAATGTTCGTGATTGCCAAAAGTATGTACTGTGAAAGCAGAGATTGCTATATTGTGGTATGTTATCATACCCTACTTTGTTACGGTCTTAGCTGGTGTTAGCAAGCCATCTTTCATCGCTTGTCGATGCACGTTTGATAAAGTATGATCACCAAATCGTAAATGACAAATGTATCATAAGTAGTGCTAGCTACATTGCTACCCAGTACGTACCTAAACTACAATTTGGATGTCTTGAATGGTCTCAATATAGCTATTGATGGTCTGGGTGGTCGTCCTGATATCGAAGACACTTGTTTAGCAATGGTCTAGCTATCAAATTTCAGTTTGAGCTCTTCTATAGTTTTTTTAGCTTGCTTTTCATCGACAAACTTCCTCGGGCGTCCACGTGCTCTCCGCCTTTTTAGGGAGCTCGGGGTGTCGGGATCCTTTGGGGAGCTCGACGTGTCTGATTTCTTGCACTCAACAGTACCGATAACTTCTTGGACATTGTCTTCTAAATCCATAGGTTGCGATGCAGCATGGGCTTCATACGTCTCCGCCTGTACAGCGGACATCAGTGCATTCGGTAGCATCATGACACATGTGAATAAAATAAAATATCCGTGCTTTTTCGCTAACCGTTATGGGGTACTTGTATGTTTCCATGCGAAGACCGTTGCAATCTGAACGCAGGAAGCTTGAAACTATTTTCCAGCTGAAAATATCCATCTACGAATAAATTTGATAAGCGACACATATGTCAGCACAGCGTTCAGTCATAAGATATTCTAAAATTAATTATAGTGTTTGACTCACCTGCTCCACTTTGTCGGTAAATTTTTCACCGTTCCATGTCAACATGTACTTCAGTGTGAAAAGCGCACATGAATGACTGCAGTGTTTAGTATAGGTTTTAGTAAACTTGGACGTGTCGGCAAGGAATAGTTTAGGAGGTCGTACATACCCGTCATTCTGTTGTGGTATGTTTTCATAGCATACTACTTTCCAGTCGGTAAATTTGATGGGCTTACTTGGTGTTACCAAGCCATCCTTCACCACTACGCCCATGCAGGCCCGAATCGACTCCACCTAGCATAATACGAGTATTACAAAGGGTTACGGTGATTTGGAATTCATGTGCCATGCGACGGTAAAGAGGCATCAAGATAAAGCTTACAAAAGCAGTTTCCTTGGACTCGTCAAAATGATTTTTCAAGGAGTTTAGGATTTGAATCTCTTCTTTGTCGAAATTGAACACCATTGCCATCCAGTGGTTATCATGCACATTCAACGGGATGTGCACCTGCCGTAATGTCAAAGAGGACTCATTCCACGGAATAATGTAGATAAGGTAACAATTATGGTTCGGGGACCCCTGAAATATTTCATCTACACTATATATTACGATATATGAAAGTGAGGAAAACAGGTACCTTCCGGTGTCCTACAAATTTATTTGCAACACACTGAACCCACGAGCTTCCACGGCCCTTTGGAATAACCCCTTTTGTTTCTAAAAGCTTTCTGGTTGATATGACTGAGGTAGTATCATTCTCAACTCCGCTGATGTGAGCATACGCCATAAGAACCTGCCAAATTTGTAATCATATAATGATGTGCCAACAGTTCAAATAGTTGATGTACACTGAAGTACAAGGGGCTTACATCACCACAGATGTATTGTTTATCGTAAATTCGCTTCAGTTGTTCCGCTCTTAGGGGAATATCTCTGATTTGAACGACTTCAACAGGGCCGTGTGTTCCCCGGATGAAAATGGCTGCCTCTTTGTCCTCAGCGGTGAGCACATAATCATTATCAAACAGAGGCTTCAACGGTGTGATTCGAGGATCATCCTTGTTTGGCAGGACGTGTCTGGCACTTGGTGTTGGATTCGAAGTATGTGGCGTGGATGCGTCGAACTTAGGAGTCACCATGAAGGGATCACTGCACACATTGACTTGTTCCTACAACAATAAAATGGTCAATTAT
Source organism: Triticum timopheevii (assembly GCA_963921465.1). Taxonomy (NCBI): domain Eukaryota; kingdom Viridiplantae; phylum Streptophyta; class Magnoliopsida; order Poales; family Poaceae; genus Triticum; species Triticum timopheevii. Next base: position 366,018,879 of record OY997262.1, read on the forward strand.
AATTACTTTTGTAATACTACTTATGTGGTGGGCCATAATTATTACCTCGACACCAACTTTCTGTGACTCGGATTGTCGCCTGACTTTAGTTTCATTTTTTAATTCCTATAATAATTATAACAATAATGAATTTGGACAAACATATTCATAACAATAAAAAATGCACAACATGACATACCTTTAGTTCCCTCCTTAAGTCCTTAATTTCGTCCTCGAGCAGCGAGAGCCTAGGATTACTGCCAGATTTACTCTTAATGTCGATTAACTCTTCGCTCAGGGTGAGGAATTTCGCATCAAATCTATGCTGAAATTCCATTAACTGTCTCCCTATCTTCTTTTCTTGTTCAGCACAACGTGCATTCAGGGCTGCAACTATCATTTCCACCTGTGCAAACAAAATAACACCCCGTTCAGAACAAAGCAAAATGAATGAGTTTCGATGCGACCTTTTACTGATCTTGGAAAATGAAAATTGTCTTTGTTGGGCTTACTTGGTGGCTACTCATATTTTGACCTTGTGATTGTGCTCGAGATGAATCACCTTCATCCACAAGTACAATTTTTTTGCTTCCTGGATCCTTTCTATTGTTGGCCTCTGGTTGTCGAGCACAAATTTCCATCACAACCTTTGAATCAAGTACAGTGAATCGGTAGTAGAAAATAAATAACCAGATATATATATGGGTCAAATCTACAAACACACTAGTCCTTTATGAAGACCTCCTGAGGTGTAAGCTTCTCCTCTTATTACGCATGTGCATTCGTCACATCATGCGACCAATGGTGGGGGTATAGGAGTATACATCAATTTGCCGGAACGCAGGTGCTCCCAGTACCAAATCTTCACAATAAATTACTTCGTCAATATATAGAGATATAGAAAAGAAAAACAATTGTAGAATGTTAACTAGTGATGTTGCACTAACCTGAAGCAGATGTAGATTTCCTTGTAGAGATACTTGATCAAGAGAGTTAATTTGTGTATGCACCTGAATAAGTGTTTCATTGTGAAACATCCCCAGTTCAATCTCCGAAGGGTTTTAATATCCGCAACAAGTTTAAGATATTTCGTGTTGACATAACATTGTGCTGTTGGTGCTAAAACTATGCCAATAGCGAATAGAACAAACCGCACCAGGAAATCATTGTCCGGAGTTTTGGAACTTAAGATCTCTCTCTCAAGGTCAGCCAGATCAATGCTCCCATTGTTTTGAAATGTGTAAAACAAATTTGGATCCGGTGTGCTTTGCAGCTTTTCATCAATATCCTCCCCTTCTATCGCAAGGCCAAATATATGGTGCATGTCTTCTGCGGTGATAGGAATGGGTATTTTACCTATGGTAATGGACGATGTCTCACTATCAAAGCTCTTTGCTAGTCTTATCAACATAATGCACCAGAGTTTAAATTCATGAATCTTATTTAGACACCCAAGACCGGTATCGCTTATGATTTTCTCAATGTGTTTTGCTGACAATGATTTCATGACTTTGGCGAGCCTTGACAGTGAGCACACTAAATTCATATAGTCATGCTTCGCAAAGAGTTCCTGCAAAAGTGGCAATAGATTTTATCGAGTACGAAAGAAGTGTGTGCAAGTACATTTTTTAAACGAAATGTCAACTACGTACCTCATCGGTCATTTTGGAGATGTGTTTTTCTCCATTAGCAGCACTTTTAACAGTAGTTTCCATTTTACTGGCACCTATCGAACAGAAGCAAAACCGGTTCAATTTATTTGACCTTCACGTTGAGAAATGTGTAACCAAAATAAAATCTTATATGCAGGCATGGATGAGTTTATTAAATAATATGAACTACATGTAACTTTAAGCACACAGATTTTGGTCATGCATAACATTGGGACAGTTCAACTAGTTTTGGGATTGCATAAACATACGACGTGTTATTTCATGAAAGAGATACCCTTGTTGTGGTATTACCTCTTCGGACGTTTGTGTAGTGTGCCAACATTGATTACAAGATAGTTATTAATGAGAGCTATGATCAGGTAATCTTGACAACTGGAATAACTTGTGGGAAACCTATTAGGGCTTTACTAGTAGACATGCGTGTCTGAGAAAGATTAAAAAGAGCTATGATCACGTAACCTTCTGTCGTCGACGGTGGAGGTCCAATGCTCCACGTGGATAGTGCGTCCCACACTAGATGTGGATGTGTGGCGCACGACGGCAGCAACAGGAGCAGCGGCGTGTTGACGCGCGTAGGAGGCGGCGACAACACCACTGCCGTCCGACCCCTCAGGTGACGTTCCCGGTGGGGGGTGGGCGGTGGCTACCATCTGATATTGCAGCGGTCGTGGGAGGTGGTACGGGGCCTGGATGTCGCGGGTGGTTACGAGGGAGGAGCTGTAATCATGGGATTTCAGGAGATCTGGGCGGGGTGAGTTATGGGAGGTTGAAACATTAGCATGTAGTTGGCCAAAACAAATGTAATGTTCCAAAGAAAAAACAAATGTGTCGTCAAGAAAGCAATGCATTTTTTTAGTATCAGGAATGCATTTTTTAAGTGGTAAAATATGTTGTTTGTTCTGAAAATGCCCGAATATTGGCCGTACATGACAAAACTTGCAACTTTGCTGAAAATGGTTTAAACTTGAACATACCCCAATAATTACCATGGCTTGCAACCCTGCAAAGTTGGGTTGGTTTCAGGTAGGTCAACAAACCAGCATGTCATTTCGGAGGGTGCCAGTCAAGGCCGCAAGGGCGCGTTTGGGGGCACCCCCATGTTTACTAGATCATCTACAATACAAAATGATGTCTACTTCCCATGGAATCCCATGACCAAAACAAGCTACCATGCGAAATGCTTCTCAGTTTAGACTAAGATTTACAGATGAAAAAACTTGCAAACTTAGATGAAAATGGTTCAAACTTGGCATATGTACCGTACAAACATTGCAGTCATTTAATATAGGTCAATAAACCAACAGGTGCTTCCTGAGGGTACGAGGATAGCCCGAAAGGGCCCTTCTCGGGCCACATCCTTTCAATACACCATCTACATAGGATTCCAAGTTATTTCCCATGAACCAAATCAAGCATGCATGCACAGAGCGTTCAAGGTTACACATGATTTTCATGATTTTTTTCATGCCCTCCCGGTCTACCCCCCTAGACAACCATCGAAAGTGGTAGCACATGATGCCTTCAAGATTCTTTTCCTAAGGGTGGACCAAATTGACACCATACCAAGTGCGAACATTGGTTCAAACTGGATTCCATCCATGGAGTCGATGCGGTACACGCACTGCCTCCGTCAAGAACCTTCGTGCTACACTGTCGAATGTACAAACCAAGTAGATCATGCTTCATGTGTAATGTACCCAACTTATGACATGCAATGGAAAATGTTACATTACAGGCTTGCAGGACAACATTAAAATGAGTTTCATCAAAATTTGCATGTTTTGGCAATTGCGGCCACTTTTCAGGCATTTATGACCGAAAAATTGAAGAAAATAGAAAATCTAGTAGAAACTTACAACCATTGTGCATGCATGCTTCATTTGGTCACTGGAGGCCATGAAATATATTTGACAAAATATGAAGATGGTGTGAACATGGAGGTTCCCCGACACAAGCCCTTCTGGCCGAGCCTGGCGCCCTTTGAGAGCAGATGGTATAGTACTATCCTGACTTGTATGAAATCAACCCAACTTTTTGGGGTGAGTATTGAAGGCCATGTTAGGCCTCCATGCCATGTTTGAACCCTTTTTTCTAAAGTTTGCAATATGATTCACGTGTGGCCAGTTTTCGAGTATTTTCGACCAAAAAAATTACCGTACATGCTAAATTTTGTGTAAACTGAAAAGCATTTTTGCATGCTTGCTTGATTTTGTCATGATATGAAGTTCAAAAGCTTGGGGGAATTTCACAAATTTCATGTTGTACTTGCTTCACAAAGTGGACAGTGCGGTACCAAGGTTCTAGACGGAGCAGTTGATGCGCCCGAGCTTTCATATGACATGGAATCCGGTGTAGGCCAATGATCCAACTAGGCTTGATGTGTCAACTAGGTCCACCATAAGGCAAATAAAGTGTAATGCATCATGTGCCCCCTGCTTTCGATGTGTGGCTAGGGGGTAGACCACGCAGGCGATGTTTCTTTTTTGCTTCGAAATTGCAGAAGGATTATAAATTTTGGCCAAATTAAAAACCATTGTGAATGCACTATTGATTTTCTCATGGGAGATCATGAAATAAAGTTGGCATCATTTGTGGATACTGTGAACACGGAGGTGCTGCGATAAGCGCCCTTCCTTTGGTCTAACATGGCATCCTCTGAGAAGACACATGCTGGTTTGTTGACCTTTCTTAAATCAACACAAAAATTTTGGGGTAACAACTCATGGTCATGTTAGTCCTCTGTCGTGGGAACGAACACCTATGGGGCAGGGCCCCTTTCGGTCTGGCGGGGGGCAGAGATCGCACGAAGAGCGGATCGAGGCGAAGCACACGAGCGGTTTACCCAGCTTCGGAGCTCTCCGGAGAGATAATACTCCTACTGCTACTTTGTGGTTTGTATTGTGTTCTTGCTCGGGAGCACGGAGAGCTACAGTACACACGAGACCGAGCGTGAGTGTTTCTTGGTTTCGAACCCCCCTCTATGTTGCGCATGGGCCTCCTTTTATATGTTCAAGGGGTCACCGACAGGTGGCAACGCATGCAAGGGTAAAAATGGAAAAGAGGTGCGGTTGGTACACCTACTTGTATAGTGCATCCTACCTAACCCTGACGGCAGGGGACAAAGGCATTAAATGCCCGTATGCATCGCCCAAACAGTGCAGAAAAGTGACCGTTAGGGGCGCCACCGCTTGCCATGATGGCCATCTCGTCATCTCCGCTTGCCACCTCGCACCGCTAGCTGCACAACTTCCTGCCACGCGCGCCTAGAAAGGCCCCAAGGCGACACGTTGGTGGATGTGCTGGAGCGCGGGTGCAAAGTGGTAGTTTGCCGCGGCAAGTGCCTTGCCGCGGTCGTTGTCTTGTCGCGTCCGGAAGCTTGTCGCTCACCGGGCCTTGCCGGGACGCGAGGCGCGTCGCAGCAAGTTCCTTGAAATGCCTTGGTTGGCCTTCGCGGCAAGCTCCTCTTGCCGGGCATCCGGAAGCTTGTCGCTTACCGGGCCTTGGTTGGCCTTCCCGGCAAGCTCCTCTTGCCGGGCGTCCGGAAGCTTGTTGCTCACCGGGCCTTGGTTGGCCTTCCCTGCAAGCTCCTCTTGCCGGGCGTCCGGAAGCTTGTCGCTTACCGGGCCTTGGTTGGCCTTCCCGGCAAGCTCCTCTTGCAGGGGCCTTGTCTTCTTGGCTTAAACACTTTGTTCTTGAATGGCTCGAAAGGAACCATGGAGGACCTTGGCGGTCACCCGGCAAGCCTTGCCGCGGGGTGCTGCGACTGCCCGTGCACAAGTTCGGGATACTAGGGTACCCCTACTCTAGTACACCGACAGGAGCCCCCGGGCCTGGGCCACACACGGTGCCGAGCGCTGTTGGGCCAGGCCCAAAACAGGGCACGAGCACGCGCGGGCCTGGGTTATGCCGTATCTGACTCCGTATCCACCGCGCTCTCCCTTAACAGCACGCGTCGAATGCGGCGTCGTGGGAGAGATCGTGGGTGGTTCTTTATTCGGAAAAAGCGTAACGTTCGCCTCCTCCCTATTTATAAGCAGGGGAAACAGGGGCAGTTCCCCCATCTCGCCAGTTGCTGTTCCCATCTCAGAAATATCCGCCGCTCCCCTCCGCTTCCAAAGCCGAAAGAGAGCAGCGCTCCGCCCCTCATCGCCGCCGTCGCCACCAACGTCGTCGATCTCTCCCACCACCTCCGCCATGGCTCCGAAAACCGGGAAGGGCGTGAAGTTGGCCGAGGCGCTGCGGCTCGAGGCGCTGCGAAAGGAGCGGGCAACTTTCCCCTCCGAGCTCGCCACGGCGAAGCTGAGGGAGTGGTACTACCTCTTCTGGTCGACGGAGACGCGAGCCCACCCGCGCACGAAGGTACTCTCCGCCGCCGCTTCGAAACAGGCTCCAAACGGATACCCCTTCTTCGCGCTGTTCTTCTACTGCAGGCTCTTCCCGCCCTTCTCTGAATTCTTCTGCGATATCATGAATACCTACGGGTTCCACCTCCTTGATTTCACCCCCAATGCCGTTCTGACCATGGCAGTTTTCGCACATCTTTGCGAAAACTTTGTCGGAGTCCACCCAAATGTAGCCCTTTTCCGCCACTACTTCATGCCCCGGGTGGAGAGAGGAGAGCCTTTATCCGGCGGGATCGCGTGGATCTCGAGAGCTGGCAAGAAGGAGGCGTATCTGGAGGGGGAGCTCCGCAGCAAATGGGAGGAGTGGAGAGCAGAATGGTGCTGGATCGTCGAGGAGAACCCGCAGCCGTTCACCGCCCAGCGCCAAGCCCCAATAGTGCGTGGCGGCGATTGGAGCAGCTTGGCTGCGGAAGACGACAAGCTGAAGATCGCCACCACCCGGATCTTGCGCCTCAGGCTTGCCGGGCTCACTGTAGGCACCGTTGCCGTGGATTTTCTCTGCCGCCGCATCGCCCCTCTGCGAGAGAGGAGGAGACCCGCCTGGGAGTTCGGGGGTCCGGCGGATATCATGAGGCTGCGCCCGGGCCTCAATTGCAATTTCACCGTCATGGAATTGGATGCGATGCTCAAGGAGTTGTTCAAGCACGATCCTCAGCATCACGAAAGGTTCAGGTTGCCAGCGGGTGTCGTTCCGCTGTGCAACAACTCTTCGCTCGACCGCATCCGTGCAATGATGCCGTTGTGCGACTCGCATGGTCTTGTCCCAACTTGGCAAGAGCCTGCGAACGATGTTGTGCAGCAGTTCTTCGACGGCCTGGTGGAGGTGGCGGTCCATGTCGATGAACAGAGGAGCCTCACCCGCGACACCACTGAGGAGGAGATGCAGCGCATCGCCACCAGGGCGGACGAGGCGGCGGCAGCCGCTGCCGCGGGCGAGTTTGGGTTCACCGTGGAGGAGGTAGAGGTAGCAGAGGCGGCAAGCTTTGCCGAGCGAGAGTGGCCTGACGGCGAGGAAGAGCTTGCCGCGCCTGACGCCGAGTCGAGCGAGCCCGCCGAGGGTGCGAGCGGCCCGCCGTCTCCAGGTAGCTTGCCGCAAGCGGAGCCCACAGCGCAGCCCCCAGCTCCACCAAGAAGGTGTCTCCGCAAGGCCGGGGATGTAGCAGGGCGGAAGACGGGTCAGCAGCCGTGGCGCCGTGCGACACGCTCCGCCACGACAAGCAGTGTTGCCGCGGGAGTGCCTTGCGCCGTTGCGGCAACTGGAGCGGGGTCGTCCCGGACCACCGCCGCTGCCCCCGCCAAGCGGCCAAGGGAACCCACTCCTCCGCCTCGTCGTGCCGAAGGTGGGCCTGACTTCGACCTCTCCGCGCTCAGCTCCGACAAGGAAAAAGAAGAGTAAGCTTCTTTGTTGTATTTGTAGTTCTTCAATTCTTGCTGTTTTTGTCTTCTATCTGATCTGCTTTACTCTGAACTGATTCCTTTTCAGGACCCTGGCCCAGAGAGCGGTGAAGAGAGCCAAGGCTCCGGTGATTGTCATCGAGGACGAGTCCACCGCGACAGCAGGGGGCGCGCCGCGCCCGAGACCACCTTGCCGGACCCGGCAACTACTCCTCGAAGCAGCCCCTAGCGTAAGTATATGGTTTACTTCCCGCTGTTAGGCGCGCATGGGTGTTCTTTTTTTGCTGATATCTGACTCTTGGTTTGCTTGTGTAGGAGCAGAACAGCCTCACCAAGAGCCTCCGGAAGCCGCCCTTGAGATGCTTTCTGCTTCGACTACACCGCCAAGGGAGGATTCCCCGACAAGGGAGCATTCTCCGGCAAGGGAGAAGTCCCCAGCAAGGGAGGAGTCTCCGGCAAGGGAGGAGTCTCCGGCAAGGGGTAGCACCGGCGATCCCCCGTTGGCGGAGCCCATGACTGTAGATCCCAGTAAAGGTAATCCCCTTGCTTGAAACTTCCCTTGGGTTCTTCTTCTGATTTTCTTTTTGGATATTTGCTTGACTTTTCTCTCTCTTCCGGCCTTCAGATCCACCTTCCACGGAGCCGATGGAGACCGAGGCCACCGGCGAGGAGAACGCGCGCGGCAACACTGACGACGCCGCCGCCACCGAAGAAGAGGCCGGTGCTGATGATCCTGCCGGTGAGGAGGCCGCCAAAGCTGCTGGCGCAGGAGCTGGCGAGGGGTCCGGCAATCGCACTGACGACCCTGAGGCCGCAGGAGCGCAAGGCGCTACGCCGACCGCCGATCCCTCCGCCGCTACTGCAGCGCCAAGCTCCGAGGAGCCCCAGCCCGGCGTCTACTTGAAGGCCGGCGACGGCGTCTTCATCAAGCTCCCCTGGGCGTCGAGCTCCAGGGCGCCGGTCGAAGGAGAGACTTTTGACGGAGAAGTGCTTGCCTCCGCTGGGTTGACACTGGTTGATGCGCCAAGCAGCAGTGGCGGCGAGTCTAAGGAGGAGCAACTGTTGCGGAAGCTGGTGTCGCTCTACCGCGCCCGACAAGCCAAGGTGGAATCCCGGGAAGCGCTTGTCGCGCAGGCGGGAGCAGACATTGAGAAGCGCGCAGAGGAGCTCCGGGAACGCAATCAGGAAGCTCTCCGGTCCCTGGCGGAGGAGCGGAATCAACTCGCCGAGGAGCGGAAAGCTTTCCTCCTCGAGAAGGCCGAAGCCAAAGAGCAACAGCGGCTTGCCGCTGAGGAGCTGTTTGCGCGGGAAGGCGAGTTGGCGCAGCGGAAGGTCAATCTTGACAGCCATGAGGAGGATCTTGCCGCGCGCGAGCAAACATTCGGCGGGGCTCTCAAAGAGGCAAAGGATGCTGCCGCAGCTGCCGAGGCCGCCAAGAAGGAGCTGGAGACAAAGGTGGCACAGCTGGAGGCCGATCTCAAGGTGAGCGGCGAAGAGCTTGCCGAGCTCAAGCGTGAGCACGAGAAGGACGCCCTCGCCCACGGTGAGCTGCAGGGTCGCCTCGTCGAGAAGGGCAAGGAGCTGAGCGCCGCCAAGGACTCCAACGCTGATCTTGAGTTGAAGCGGGCCACCTTGATTCAGACGCTGGACGGCGCCAAGGAGCGGGAGGTGGCCCTGAAGGAGGAGATCAAGGGCAACGAAGCGCTGCTGACGAGGGCCACCGAAACCCAGAACACTTTCAGGGAAACGGTGGAGCTCTGGACAGAGGGCCTCGTGAACATTGCTACAGTCAACGATGAGGAGCTGGTGCAGTTGGGGGTGGAGGATCTCGGGTACTCCTCCGACGAGAACCTCCAGCCCAGCGCCATGCTCACTCTGTTCTTCAAGGGCGTGGCGACGGCTCTCCAGCAGCTTCGAGAGAAGATCCCAAAGCAGCTGACTGGCGAGTCGCGCACGATCTGCGCAAGAGTTCTGGAGAAGGTGTTGGTGAAGGTGGCCTTCCGCAACCCAGGCCTCAACCTCACCAACGTCATCAAGAAGCTGCCGGCAGATGATGATCTGGAAGCGCTCAAAGCCCTTTTCTCACCCATTGTGGACAAGGTGAATGAGGTCAAGAGGGTTGATGGCGTTCGCGTAGATTAGGTCACCCCTTCCCTCCTTTTCTTGTCGCTGTTGGTCATGTTACGGGAACAATCTATTAGAGCCGCGACAAGTTATCTTGTAATATAACTTTATTCTGGGTATCGACTGCTATCGACTGCTATGTTATTTCCTTTACTTGATTCCTTCCCTTGTATGTTTTTGCCCTACGCTTTTAGGGAACTTGCCGGCGCAGGCACCATAGCCGCGAGCGCTGAGTGCGGGACGTCAGCAGCCTGCTGGCGGTGCCGGTACCGACAAGAAACCTTGTCGCAACTAGTCGCAGCACACTTAAGTTGTTGAGCGGACTCGAAACAAAATAAGGGCGCAACTAGCTGCGAGTTGGTTCCTCCACGCACAGGTTTCCCATACAAAGTACGGTCGTTCAAGGAAGATAACTTAAAATTTTTAAAATTGATTGCTCAAACTTTGGCAACTTAGCTTTTATGTCGTTTGCTTCCTGGTAAAGCGATACTTGCTTGAACGACGCCTGGTCCACACCATTATCTTCTCCTTCCCCCCCCGGCGAACTTGTGCGCGAGGGAACCTTTCCCTTCCTTTGAGAAAAAGAAAGAAGAGAAAATAAAGATATGGAGCCTTATGGATCGTTATTGCTTACCGGGGGTAGGTGCTGCACAAAATGTCAGATAACACATGCAAAAAATAGAAAGCATGAAATTGACAAGATGTGCGGGGCACATGAACTTTATTTATGCACGGGGTCTGCACCCGGCTTTGTACAAAGGATTACATGCAACAGCGGCAAGACTTGTACAAAAGGTGGTTGCCGGAACAGTTTCCGGCAACCGTGCCTTACGGGTAAAACTTACAAAGATGCTCAATGTTCCAGGAGTTGCTCATCGGAAAGCCATCTTCGGTCTCGAGGCGGACAACGCCAGGCCTAGTGACTCGTTTCACCCGGTAAGGGCCTTCCCACTTCGGCGTCAACTTGTTGGAATTCTTGGCGGACTGAACGCGCCGAAGAACAAGGTCGCCTTCCTCGAGACTTCTGGCATTAACTTGGCGGCTATGGTAGCGGCGCAAAGCTTGCTGGTAGCAAGCAGCTCGTACAGCAGCCTGAAGACGGTCTTCCTCAAGGAGCAGCGCGTCGTCTTGTCGCAACTGCTCTTGCTCAAGCTCATCATAAGCGAGCACTCGAGGCGACCTGTCAGGACCCCGACTCAATGCCACATCGATCTAGCATGTAACACCTCATATCACTTTGCGGCCTCACGCACGGTATTCCCACGGGTGTTGCCTTACCTTTGCCCGGGACCGTTTGCGCCTTTTGGCACACGTATATGATAGTGTCGCTAGCATCCATATGATAAGGAGCCCGGGCTGACATGGCTAGTCGTAAACCCAAAGTGGCACAGACTTACAGGGACAGGCATTCATGACCCAGCATCGAACGTGTCAGTCATCAGCGAGTGAATCCGGGCTGTAGCACTGGGCTAGCAGGACTCCGGTGAACCGGGCTGTAGCGGGCTAACAGGACTCCGGTATTCATCGCGTGACATTTCCCCGAAGGGACAGACACAGGAACGAAGAAGGACACATGCCGGCCAGCCTAAGTGTTCCGGAGCAGTAGCAAGCTACCATGGCCCGGTGGAAACACTAGGAGACATTTCCCGGTAAGAGAGGCTACTAAAGATAAACAACTAGATAGTCAGATCCCACACATAAGCATTTCAATAACATACACACAACATGCTTGATATGTGCAAATACAACATGGCATCACAACATGACTCTACGACTCAAGTATTTATTCATTTGGCTCCGAGGAGTGAGATATTACAAACAGGGGTCTGATGACCCAACATTCAGAGCATACAAATCAAAGCACAAGCGGAAGCTTAACATGTCTGAGTACAGACATCTACAAATGAAAAAGGCTTGAAAGCCTGACTATCTACCAGATCCTGCCGAGGGCACAAGATCATAGCTGAGGTATCAAGCTAAATATCGAAGTCCAGGCGGAACTACTAACGAGACTGAAGTCTCTCGGCAAAAACATAAAATAGGAAAACGTGAGTACAAATGTACCTAGAAAGACTTACATCAGAACTAACTACATATGCATCATTATCAACAAAGGGGATGGTGGGGTTTAACTGCAGCAAGCCAGCTTTGACTCAGTGGCTATCCTAAACTACGACTGCAAGTAACTCTTTTGAGGTGGCGCACACGAGTCCACATATTCACCATATCAATACACCACTATGGATCCGCTCCCGTCTCCCTACGAGAACGCCATCCATAGCACTCACGCTTATCTTGCGTATTTTAGAGTATCCGCTTTCACTTGTCTATGAACTGTACAGGCAACCCAGAAGTCCTTTACCACGGACACGGCTATTCGAATAGATCATATTAACCCTGCAGGGGTGTACTTCTTCATACATGTTTCCACCACTTAGCGAAAGCCGACGTGGGTGTAGACCACGACCTACCCAAACACTCAAGTCCCTAGTCCAGGTTTATCGCCTATTCGGGTTCCATCCATGAGGAGATCCGGCCGAAGTTTCGCTCACAGCCCCAAACGATGTGAACAGGGTTCCGTGACACCAAACGGGCGCCCGGTTTACCCGGCCATGTGCCTACCGCATCACAGCCCACCCCTACGGTCAGCGCTGCGCACGGCCTCCAGCATACTACAAACACCAGAAACTACTTGCAACTCCTCGACAGAGGACAAGGGTGATTAAGAAGTCGAGCGGGGACATATTTCAGGGCCCAATGCATGGTAGTAGCTGAATCGTGGATCACAAACACAGAACTCAGTTCCTACGGACGGTTTCAATGAGACAACCCACCATGTACTCCTACATGGCCTCTCACCGATACCTTTACCAAATCGTGTTCACACACTTAGCTCACACACAGTAGGACATGTTCACACACCTCTGATTCATCCTCGATGAATCAGACCTGACACAACTCTAAGCAATAGCAGGCATGACAAACAAGCATGAATGAGTAGGCACATCAGGGCTCAAACAACTCCTACTCATGCTAGTGGGTTTCATCTATTTACTGTGGCAATGACAGGTCATGCAGAGGATAAAGGGGTTCAGCTACCGCAGCAGGTAACAGAAGAATCGTTGTTGTCCTATTGCAGTAAAATAGAGCAGGAGCGAGAGAGTGGGATTGTATCGGAATGAACAAGGGGTTTTTGCTTGCATGGCACTTCTGAAGATAATATAGTTCTTCATCGGTGTCATCGAACTCATCGTCGAAACATCGTCTACTGAGAGGGGACAGATACCGGCAACAGAGAAGAAATACAATCAATGCAATGCACAATATGATGCATGCTCATGACATGGCAATATGAATGTGTTTTGGCTAATGCAAGCTAGAACAGATTGAAATGAGTCCATTTGAACCAAAGATTCAAATGCAAACCCATTATATGATGTCGTAAAGGTGCATTAACTTGTTTCATCTAAACAGCAGGGTTAAGTTGCTCTAACATGCATGAAACCAGTGCATATGGTAGATTGTATTTTTCTGGTCATTTTTCATATATAACTTGTTTGATTTGGAGCTACGGTTGAATTTATATGAATTTTAGAAGTTTGAACTAAATTGTGGAATTTATAAATCATTCTGGATTTATTTTAATTTCAGAAAAGGATTACTGCGTCAGCATGATGTCATGCTGACCTCAGCAAGTCAATAGAGACGTCCAGGTCAAACCTGACTGTGGGTCCAGGGTGTCAGTGTAATTAGTTTAGCTAAAAATTAATTAAAACTAAACCAGTTTAGTTAACAGGGCTGGGCGCCACCTGTCATTGCCTCAACAGAGTCAACCAGGGCCCACCCGCGGTCAAAGTCAAAGTCAGCTGCGCCAGCGTTTAGTCGCCAGCGAGCCCGACGCGGTGGCGGAAGTGATTTTGGCCGTTCCGGCCACCAAATGGGTCGTGGAAGGTATCTAGGTGGAGCTGGGGACAAACCGCAACTCTTGGTGGAGTTAGTTGGGGTCGGGGTTGCCGGAGTTGGCGCCGGCGACGACCTAGGCGGCCACCGGAGTTCGGGTGGATGCGAACTCGAAACTAGGGTGTGCGGTGAGGTGCGGGGAGTGCATGGTTAGACCCTACGCGTCGTGGTGAGTGCGATGGACACCGAGAGGTGGCCGGAGGGTGGCCGGGAGCACGTCGGCGACAAGATCCGCGGCGGTGCATGCGGGTGATCTTCGTGTGGTTGCTACACAGTTCGGGGGCAAGAGAGGAAGGGGAGGGGAGGTAGCTAGGCTCACAGAGCACTTGTAGAGGCAACCGGCGGGGTCGGGGACGAACTGAGGCGGCGATGGCATTGAAAGGGATCTCCGGCGATGGCGGACTCGGGTGAAGTCGTGCGGTGGCTTCAGGGCACGCGAGCGCTCGGGGCTCGGCTAGCTCGACGAAGAGGATGGCGGCGGAGCTCCTGGACACGACGAGACGGAGCACGGACGGCGGGGAGCGCGGCTACGGTGATGGAGCGGCGGCGGTGGCGTCGGCCATGGCTGGGGAGCGCGAGGGGGAGCGATCCATGTCGCGGCTGGACGAGGGGAGCGGCGAGGCGGCGACCAGGTGCGTGGCACCCATGCGGTGCTCGCCACCGAGCACCTTGCCTGCCTGCCTGGCCGAGCCAAGCAGCTCGCTAGCGCGGCAGCTGGGCTGGGCCGGCAGGTGGGCCGGTTGTTAGGCGCCAGGTAAAATTTACTTCCTGTTTTCTATTTTTCTGCAACTTTGTGACTTTATTAAAAATACTAGACCAAACCCAAAAATCATGAAACTGATCAATGCCACTGTTTGAAATATAACCAACAGCAAACATTTTAGTTTATGATTATTTGAGCATTTAAAATATTTAATAGTATTTAAATGCCCAAATGAAAATACCATATGATTTAATTCAGAGCCCAAATATGACATGGAAAAATGTGCAACACCCCTGGTTATGTCTCCAGCATTTCCCAGAAATGATGAACATTTTTAAAAGCCATTTGGACTCTCTGACAATATTTTAGTTGAACCTAGTTGAATTCATTTGGTGCTAGGGTTTAGGCAATCCCCATTTCAAGTTTCATAAAATTTAAACATGATGCATGGATACTAATGCAAAGACAAGCAAGGCCTGAACTGGGGCTGTGACAACTCACCCCCACTAAACAAGAATCTCGCCTCGAGATTCAAGACGTGAGGTAAGAAGAGAAAGGGGACACTAAGTATCACAACTTCATGATCCAACTGCCTTTCTAGAGGATGCTGATTCAGTGCTCCAATTGATCTTGATGTCTTTGCTTTTGGGATCTTCATCCAACACGAGGACAGAGACACTCTACAAGGATGGATCATCTTAATGATCACAAGATCAACTCACGGAATGAGATGTAGGACATCTCTTGAGCTGAGAGGAAAAACACACATCATGAAGGACGGAAGAAACAATTTGATGAGGTTTCAGTGTAGCGAGGAAAATAGTTGCCATGATACCACTATGAGACACCTTAGGGAAGGTAACTCGTAGAAATATCCCCTTAAGTGGCAAAAAGAATTACCTTTGATTTAGAGATCACTGTAACTCTTTATACCAGCCTAAGGCAAATCACAATTAATCATTTGAAAGAGCTCGAAGGAATGGCATACTCGGACTAGGATGGATGATGTAGACTACCTTGTTGAAGACAATGCAATGGATGACTTTTTCCTATCACCGGAAATGGATGGGACTCATGGTAGGACCACTTTTGAAGATGATCCTAAACAACAATTACTGAGAGGGCATCCCATGGAAATTGGCACAAAGACGGTGCAAGCTAGGAACAAAATGCAAATGTTGGAAATGATTCTAGTAACTGGGGAGAAACTCAATAGCAGAGAGTGAGTCCACTGTTTGAGAAGTTATAGCACAACCGAGGAAGCTGAGAGCAAACCCAGTTAGTGCCAATGATAACACCTAGCGCTTGCGCGTGCTCTCAAGAACTTGAGCATTTCCATATTCATCAAGGTTTTACCAACATCCGTGTCAAGGATCCTGGCAACACAACATACCACTATGATGAATAGTGATGGACAATGCAGATGCAAAGGAAGACAACACCTTCTCAGATTTCACCTTAGCGAGGCCAAGGGGAACAAAATCTGGAAGATCGACCGAGAGACATTTAGCACTCCGCTTCTAATGTTCTCCTTGATGTACTAGTGTAACCCATTCATAGATATGGTTTGATTTCTAGAACAACAAGTAAAAGGTCGGACTTCGGAAACACGCAAAAAAATCATAAGGCACAGCTAGGGAGTAAATCCTACAAATTCCTTATGGGGAGGTGGCCAACTTCTTCAATCAAGATACTACAATAATAGGTCTTCCGGCGGGGTGTGTTGGCCACGACATCCACTTTACCGGTTATCGCGAGACCAATATTATAGTTCTTGGGAAATGTTCCAACCATCATATCTATCTGAGATTCAGATCTGGTTGGTGTCAGAATAATTCAGACTCATCGAGTCTAAAAAGAAAAATGGAGGTTTGCAACACAAGTCGACGAGATGACGTTGCGAGATTCTCGGGAAATGAACTACGATAGCAAGCTCCAAAACATGAGCTGGTTCTGCTACAAACCTGAGAACATGCTGTCCCAGACAAACATGACCACATAGTAGGCTTATAATAAAACACTACCGAGTTCAGGTGGGGAACCATCATCAAGGATAACGAAGTCCTTGCATAAGGCATGCTCTTAAGAACGAACTTCTTCTCCTTGAATAAATCAGTTAGTGGCTTGGTGTGCTAGGGATACATATGGAATGAAGGTTGCGAGCCTGTCAAACCATAGCATACTTTGCACATGCATGACTGACTTGGGATGGTAACCGAGGAAGCAAAAACGAACTTTCTCAAATTCACGGCGGAAACTTGCTTCAAATGCACATGAACTAGAGGAAGCCACTTCTTTCATTCAACATATTCTTCATGAATAGGCACGAAGATAATGCTTATAGAAGTTTCCAATACTAGCTGGATGTTCAACACGAATCATGGAGAAGGTAGCAGTGTTGCTGATGGGCTCAACAACAATTCATCCAGGTTTCCACATAAGTGAAATTCCAGAATTATGTGAACAAGTGATAGTATTGGTCAGACCAAAGGATATAATGGTGTATGCTCGAGGGATCAACCACGAGTAAGACAACATTACGAACATCGTTGGTTCTGATTTGACTTGATGATAGCCCATACTCAAGTCAAAGTCTTGGTAAGACAACAGATCCAATAATTGACCACGAGGTTCAATCAAGGAAGATATCATCTATCTTCAACACACACACACACAAGATATCCCTGAAAATGAACTAAGTCGGACAAGCTTTTATCTTTCAACTCTCCAAGTTGTTGTTTAGCTTAACCAACTAGCTCAGCGGTATCCAACTCAGATTCTTGGAGATGGGAATGGTTTATAAGAAACCAACTTGATCACGAACTCAACATAGCGGTCAGGTGACAACCTGGTGATACTTCCGAGAAGATATTCGGAAAATCTCGAACCACCGGTATGTTACTAAGCTCGAGAACAATCTTGCTTTTCAGAGCAAGACGATATGATCAAATAAGCAAGGGACTGAATAATCCTAACTCATTGATCGAAGAGTGCACCAGAATAAGGACTAGGTAGCACGATCATTCCTAGGATGATGATTCAATAATCAGCACACTAAGAATGAAGTTGTTGTCCATTTAACTACCAAGCAACGGAGTTGCTAGCAGTATTGATTTCACACACCACGATTCACTTGTCGGCATTCCGGTTACAATAACACGGAAACCGCGGAATGAACAATGATGGCAAGAAGTATCACTGTATCAAGAGTTCATAGGATGGTGTGCAATTCCCATGACATTCTTGATATAAAGATGGTAATACTCCAAGGTAGAACAGAGCAAAAGCTAGATTAGCAATTTGATCTGCAGAGTATGACTGCTTTGACCCAATCCTAGAAATGGACAAGGTACTGGAGTTTGTTTCTCCTAGTCATTCCGGGATAGAATGGCTTGACGGACCACAAGAGTAATAGGCATCGATGAACGAATGCACGCATACTCTTGACTATCAACTGATAGCCGGGGGTCAGAATACAACTAGAGAGGGACAACTCAAAGGAACATATAACTTTCTGAGTTGTGGATGCATAGATTAGTGTGTCGAACCAAGTTCAACATATTTCTTCCGGATAACCTATACAGAAAAGTAGAACTGGCAGAGTCACAATATAGAATGGAGAACTCATCGAGAGCACACTTGTTGTGATCTTTTGGTTCAAAGAACTTCCGCCATAAGCAGTTCATGGTAGTTGGAAGAACGATATACCACAAACCTCGAGGACTATCGCAAAGGTTACTAATATCCTAAACGAACTAGCAACACTGTCAACATGAGGTAAGTAGGGTGAATCTCGGGTTCAAAACCCAGAAGTAGAATACCTACTAACTAAATGGCATCACGGGATGCTTTCGAGAATAATGGCCAGAATCTTCACACTGGGAACACTAAACATTGCTAGATTACTAGGTGACTCCCTAAAACACCTAGGGTCATAATAATAGCTCCAACATATATGTTAAGGCAATAAATTACCTCAATGCACCGGTTAGTGTGGTTAACCTGGCCCAAAGGGACGTCGGAATGGGAGGAAGGGATTTTGCAAATGCTTCAGACTATTTAGAAACTTGGGATGGCTCGGACAGCATAACGGCTGTAAATGCTCAAAAAGTTTGGAGACATACAACAAAAATGGTGGCATAACCACTTAATATCACAATATCAAGGTTCTGAGACCAGCTATGAACATACGGAAGTAGTAGAAACTGAACTGAGATTTGAAGCTATCAATTCTATAAGTCTATGGATTAGTAACACGTCATCCTGATAGATAGATGAGAAGGCCTAGTTCTTAATCCCCGTAGAAGAGAAGAGGATGACTCAGATCAGAAGGCCATGAGGTATAAGGAGTAAAAGAGCCTTACATTCCAACCCACAATCAATTCCCTTACATAACTAAAGCATTTCTAGACACAACTTCGACCAGTTTGGCTTGGTAATCCTACAGGCAGTCAGGCTCTGATACCAAAGCTGTCAGGACCCCGACTCAATGCCACATCGATCTAGCATGTAACACCTCATATCACTTTGCGGCCTCACGCACGGTGTTCCCACGGGTGTCGCCTTACCTTTGCTCGGGACCGTTTGCGCCTTTTGGCACACGTATATGATAGTGTCGCTAGCATCCATATGATAAGGAGACCGGGCTGACATGGCTAGTCGTAAACCCAAAGTGGCACAGACTTACAGGGACAGGCATTCATGACCCAGCATCAAACGTGTCGGTCATCAGCGAGTGAATCTGGGCTATAGCACTGGGCTAGCAGGACTCCGGTGAACCGGGCTGTAGCGGGCTAACAGGACTCCGGTATTCATCGCGTGACATTTCCCCGAAGGGACAGACACAGGAACGAAGAAGGACACATGCCGGCCAGCCTAAGTGTTCCGGAGCAGTAGCAAGCTACCATGGCCCGGTGGAAACACTAGGAGACATTTCCCGGTAAGAGAGGCTACTAAAGATAAACAACTAGATAGTCAAATCCCACACATAAGCATTTCAATAACATACACACAATATGCTCGATATGTGCAAATACAACATGGCATCACAACATGACTCTACGACTCAAGTATTTATTCATTAGGCTCTGAGGAGCGAGATATTACAAACAGGGGTCTCATGACCCAACATTCAGAGCATACAAATCAAAGCACAAGCGGAAGCTTAACATATCTGAGTACAGACATCTACAAATGAAAAAGGCTTGAAAGCCTGACTATCTAACAGATCCTGCCGAGGGCACAAGATCGTAGCTGAGGTATCAAGCTAAACGTCGAAGTCCACGTGGAACTACTAACGAGACTGAAGTCTCTCTGCAAAAACATAAAATAGGCAAATGTGAGTACAAATGTACCCAGCAAGACTTACATCAGAACTAACTACATGTGCATCATTATCAACAAAGGGGATGGTGGGGTTTAACTGCAGCAAGCCAGCTTTGACTCAGTGGCTATCCTAAACTACGACTGCAAGTAACTCTTTTGAGGTGGCGCACACGAGTCCACATATTCACCATATCAATACACCACTATGGATCCGTTCCCGTCTCCCTACGAGAACGCCATCCATAGCACTCACGCTTATCTTGCGTATTTTAGAGTGTCCACTTTCACTTGTCTATGAACTGTACAGGCAACCCAGAAGTCCTTTACCGCGGACACGGCTATTCGAATAGATCATATTAACCCTGCAGGGGTGTACTTCTTCATACATGTTTCCACCACTTAGCGTCTGCACACGACATGTGCTCGGCAGACTTCAAGCGAAAGCCGACGTGGGTGTAGACCACGACCTACCCAAACACTCAAGTCCCTAGTCCAGGTTTATCGCCTATTCGGGTGCCATCCATGAGGAGATCCGGCCAAAGTTTCGCTCACAGCCCCAAATGATGTGAACAGGGTTCCGTGACACCAAACGGGCGCCCGGTTTACCTGGCCACGTGCCTACCGCATCACAGCCCACCCCTACGGTCAGCGCTGCACACAGCCTCCAGCATACTACAAACACCAGAAACTACTTGCAACTCCTGGACAGAGGAAAAGGGTGATTAAGAAGTCAAGCGGGGTCATATTTCAGGGCCCAATGCATGGTAGTAGCTGAATCATGGATCACAAACACAGAACTTAGTTCCTAAGGACGGTTTCAATGAGACAACCCACCATGTACTCCTACATGGCCTCTCACCGATACCTTTACCAAATCATGTTCACACACTTAGCTCACACACAGTAGGACATGTTCACACACCTCTGATTCATCCTCGATGAATCAGACCTGACACAACTCTAAGCAATAGCAGGCATGACAAACAAGCATGAATGAGCAGGCACATTAGGGCTCAAACAACTCCTACTCATGCTAGTGGGTTTCATCTATTTACTGTGGCAATGACAGGTCATGCAGAGGATAAAGGGGTTCAGCTACCGCAGCAGGTAACAGAAGAATTGTTGTTGTCCTAATGCAGTAAAATAGAGCAGGAGCGAGAGAGTGGGATTGTATCGGAATGAACAAGGGGGTTTTGCTTGCCTGGCACTTCTAAAGATAATATAGTTCTTCATCGGTGTCATCGAACTCATCATCGAAACATCGTCTACCGAAAGGGGACAGATACCGGCAACAGAGAAGAAATACAATCAATGCAATGCACAATATGATGCATGCTCATGACATTGCAAAATGAATGTGTTTTGGCTAATGCAAGCTAGAACAGATTGAAATGAGTCCATTTGAACCAAAGATTCAAATGCAAACCCATTATATGAAGTCATAAAGGTGCATTAACTTGTTTCATCTAAACAGCAGGGTTAAGTTGCTCTAACATGCATGAAACCAGTGCAGATGGATAGATTGGATTTTTCTGATCACTTTTCATATATAACTTGTTTGATTTGGAGCTACGGTTGAATTTATATGAATTATAGAAGTTTGAACTAAATTGTGGAATTTATAAATCATTCTAGATTTATTTTAATTTCAGAAAAGGATTACTGCGTCAGCATGATGTCATGCTGACCTCAGCAAGTCAATAGAGACGTCCAGGTCAAACCTGACTGTGGGTCCAGGGTGTCAGTGTAATTAGTTTAGCTAAAAATTAATTAAAACTAAACCAGTTTAGTTAACAGGGCTGGGCCCCACCTGTCATTGACTCAACAGAGTCAACCAGGGCCCACCCGCAGTCAAAGTCAAAGTCAGCTGCGCCGGCATTTAGCCGCCGGCGAGCCCGACGCGGCGGCGGAAGTGATTTTGGCCGTTCCGGCCACCAAATGGGTCGCGGAAGGCATCTAGGTGGAGCTGGGGACAAACCGCAGCTCTTGGTGGAGTTAGTTGGGGTCGGGGTTGCCGGAGTTGGCGCCGGCGACAACCTAGGCGGCCGCTGGAGTTCGGGTGGATGCGAACTCGAAACTAGGGTGTGCGGTGAGGTCCGGGGAGTGCATGGTTAGACCCTACGCGTCGTGGTGAGTGCGATGGACACCGAGAGGTGGCCGGAGGATGGCCGGGAGCACGTCGGCGACGAGATCCGCGGCGGTGCATGCAGGTGATCTTCGTATGGTTGCTACACAGTTCGGGGGTGAGAGAGGAAGGGGAGGGGAGGTAGCTAGGCTCACAGAGCACTCGTAGAGGCAACCAGCGGGGTCGGGGACAAACTGAGGCGGCGACGGCATTGAAAGGGATCTCCAGCGACGGTGGACTCGGGTGAAGTCGTGCGGTGGCTTCAGGGCACGCGAGCGCTCGGGGCTCGGCTAGCTCGACGAAGAGGATTGCGGCGGAGCTCCTGGACACGACGAGACGGAGCACGGACGGCGGGGAGCGCGGCTATGGTGATGGAGCGGCGGTGGTGGCATCGGCCATGGCTGGGGAGCGCGAGGGGGAGGAGCTGGAGAGGAGAGGAGGTGTCTGAGGGGTTCGGGGGAGAGAGGGGGAGCGATCCACGTCGCGGCTGGACGAGGGGAGCAGCGAGGTGGCGACCTGGTGCGTGGCACCCATGCGGTGCTCGCCACCGAGCACCTTGCCTGCCTGCCAGTCCGAGCCAAGCAGCTCGCTGGCACGGCAGCTGGGCTGGGCCGGCAGGTGGGCCGGTTGGTAGGTGCCAGGTAAAATTTACTTCCTGTTTTCTATTTTTCTGCAACTTTGTGACTTTATTAAAAATACTAGACCAAACCCAAAAATCATGAAACTGATCAATGCCACTGTTTGAAATATAACCAACGACAAACATTTTAGTTTATGATTATTTGAGCATTTAAAATATTTAATAGTATTTAAATGCCCAAATGAAAATACCATATGATTTAATTCAGAGCCCAAATATGACATGGAAAAATGTGCAACACCCCTGGTTATGTCTCCAGCATTTCCCAGAAATGATGAACATTTTTAAAAGCCATTTGGACTCTCTGCCAATATTTTAGTTAAACCTAGTTGAATTCATTTGGTGCTAGGGTTTAGGCAATCCCCATTTCAAGTTTCATAAAATTTAAACGTGATGCATGGATACTAATGCAAAGACAAGCAAGGCCTGAACTGGGGCTGTGACACGACCCGTATACGAGTTCCGTGGGGAGAACTGCCTCCGCTCCATAAACTAGAGCGAAAGGTGTCTGGCCAGTGGCTCGATTTGGCGTCGTCCTGATTGACCAAAGAACCACCGGCAGCTCCTCGATCCAGTTCTTTCTGCACTTGTGCAGCCTGTCGAAAGTCCTAGTCTTGAGCCCGCGCAGCACTTCAGCATTTGCCCTCTCCGCTTGACCGTTGCTTCTCGGGTGAGCAACAGAAGCGAAGCAGACCTTGGCGCCAAGATCTTGGACGTACTGCATGAAGGTGCGGCTCCTGAATTGCGTGCCGTTGTCGGTGATGAAACTGTTAGGTACCCCGAAACGACAAACAATCGACCTGAAGAACTTGACTGCTGACTGTGCTGTCACCTTCCTCACTGCTTCCACTTCCGGCCACTTTGTGAACTTGTCGATTGCAACATACAAGTACTCAAATCCCCCGACAGCTCGGGGAAAGGGGCCGAGGATGTCGAGCCTCTAGACCAAAAATGGCCAGGATAAAGGGATTGTCTGGAGAGCTTGAGCTGGCTGGTGTATCTTCTTGGAATGGAACTGGCACGCTTCACACTTGGTTACTTGTGCAGTTGCATCCTGGAGGGCTGTCGGCCAAAAGAAACCTTGCCGGAATGCTTTCCCGGCAAGTGCTCTTGCGCCAATGTGGTGACCACATATGCCTCCACGTATCTCCGCCAACAGCTCTTGTCCATCTTCCCGTGGAATACATTTCAATTTCACACCGTTGAGTCTTCTTCTGTATAGTATGCTGTCGACAAACTGGTACATACTTGACTGCCGGGCTACTCTTTCTGCTTCTTCTTGCTCTTCGGGAAGTTCTCCTGTCTGAAGGAAATGGACAATCTGCTGTGCCCATGCTGGAGCTTGCGGCTCGACAACAAGGACTAAAGGCACATATGCTGCTGCGGGAACATCCGCTTCTACGGCGAGAATCTGCGTCTCAGCCGGAGCTTGATGTTCCCCGGCAAGCTTGCCGGAGCAAAACTTGTCGGGAGAGTCTGCCTCAACGGAACAAACCCTAGGGCTCGCCGGTGCAGACTGCTCCTCAGCACCCTTGGTGTTGATCTTGGGGAGCTTCTTGGCGGCGGCTTCAGGGAGCTCTGCTGGAAAATAGTCACCAGAAATCAACTTCCTCTTCTTGCTCTGTCCAGTTGATGGCGTCACGGATGGTTGAGTCAGTTTGAGCACAAAGACCCCTGGTTCCACAGGTAACTTTAGTGCAGCGCACTTTGACTGGCCATCGGCAATGTCGTTCTGAGCTCTCGGAACATGTTCCATCTGCAGGCCGTCAAAGTGCTCTTCTAAATTTCTCACTTCATCAACGTAAGCTTCCATCAACGGACTCTGGTAATTCTTGTTCACTTGGCGGACGACAAGCTGCGAGTCACCCCTGACAATGAGCTTCTTGATCCCAAGGTCTGCCGCGATCCTGAGGCCGGCAAGCAAGCCTTCATACTCTGCTGTATTGTGTGTTGCTTGCTCCTTGGGAAAGTGCATCTGGACTACGTACTTGAGGTGTTCTCCGGTGGGCGCGACAAGCAGCACGCCAGCACCGGCGCCTTGCCGCGAAAAGGCACCATCAAAGTACATGAGCCACTCTTTGCTTATTTCTTTGACGGGGATGCTCGTCTCCGGAATTTCTTCGTCTGGTGTTGGCGTCCACTCTGCTATGAATTCTGCCAGTGCTCGGCTCTGGATAGTTGAAGTGCTTTCAAACTTGAGGCCAAAGCTTGACAGTTCCAGTGCCCACTCGACAATCCTGCCTGTTGCTTCTGGATTCTGTAGTATCCTCTTCAGCGGAAAGTGAGTGACAACTGTGATCTCATGTGCTTGGAAGTAATGGCGCAGCTTTCTCGAGGCCATGAGAAGGCCTAAAAGCAATTTCTATACACCAGAGTACCTTGACCTAGCCCCCTGCAGAAGGGAACTGACAAAGTAAACTGGGCGCTGCACCATTTTCTTCTGCACCTCCTCATGCGCCTGCGCAGATCCACCCTTGTCGGGACCAGAGCTTGTCGGCGAAGCCCCCTGCTTGTCGCTGGATGCATCTGCCATGGTTGTCGGCTCATCGTCCGCCTCCCTCTCTGCTACTAATGCAGCACTAACCACTTGATTGGTTGCCGCTATATACAACAGCAACTTCTCTTGTGGCTTAGGTGCGACAAGTGTTGGAGTGGAGGATAGGTATCTCTTCAAGTCCTGCAGCGCAGCCTCCGCTTCCGGAGTCCATTTCATTGGACTTGCCTTTTTCAATATTTTGAAAAATGGCAGGGCGCGCTCAGCAGACTTAGAGATAAACCTGCTGAGAGCAGCCACGCAACCAACAAGTCTTCGTACATCCTTGATGCGCTTTGGTTCTTCAATCTGCTCAATGGCCTTGATTTTGTCGGGGTTGGCTTCAATTCCCCGCTGAGACATGAAGAACCCGAGAAGCTTGCCGGAAGGGACTCCAAACACGCACTTCTCGGGGTTAAGCTTGAGGTTAATCTTGCGCAGATTTGCAAAAGTTTCATCTAAATCTTGAATCAGGGTTGCTTTGTCCTTGCTCTTGACCACTATGTCATCCATGTAGGCTTCTACATTTCTGTGTAGTTGTGGCTCAAAAGCGTCATGGACTACTCTTGCAAATGTTGAACCAGCATTCTTTAATCTGAAAGGCATCCGTACGAAACAGTATGTGCCACATGGAGTGATGAATGCGGTCTTCTCCTCATCCTCTTCTGCCATGAAGATCTGATGGTATCCTGAGTATGTGTCAAGAAATGAAAGCAAATCACATCTGGCTGTGGAGTCAACAATCTGGTCAATGCGCGGCAAGGGAAATGGGTCTTTGGGACAAGCTTTATTAACATCGGTACAGTCGATACAAAGCCTCCATTTCCCGTTTGCCTTGCACACGACTACAGGATTGGCCAACCATGTAGGATGGAGCACTCCTCTGACAAGGCCTGCTGCTTCCAACTTCTTGATTTCCTCTGCAATGATTCTTGGCGCTCCACTGCTTGTTTTCTGACTTTCTGCTTGACGGGCCGCGCGTGAGGACAGACGGCAAGATGGTGCTCAATTACTTTCCTAGGAACACCGGGGATGTCAGGCGGTTGCCACGCAAACACGTCGACATTCGCCTGCAGGAAAGCAACGAGCGCGCTTTCCTATTTAGGGTCGAGCGTGGCACTGATGGTGAAGGTACCACCAGTGCCGTCCTCCTTGGCGGGCACCTTCTTGGTCTCTGGTGGAGCTGCCTTTGTCTTCTTACACTTGCCGGTGGAGCTCGATGGTGCGTCCTCGACGGTAGCACAGCACTCCGAAGAGGTGCGCTTGCCGGAGTGAGCATTAGAGCTCTTGCCGGACTTGGTCTTCTTCTTCGCCCCGGGAGCTTCAGCGGCAAGTGTCTTGCGACCTGCTGCGGCTGCTGCTTCCCGGTAAATCTTGTCAGTGCAGATAAGGGCATCCTTCTTGTCGCCAGGGACAGAGATGACGCTTATCGGACCTGGCATCTTGAGCATGTTGTATGCATAGTGAGAGGCTGCCATGAATTTGGCGAGTGCTGGACGACCGAGTATCCCATTGTAAGGCAATGGAAAGTCAGCAACGTCAAAAGTGACCCTCTCAGTTCTGAAGTTCAGCTCGCTGCCAAATGTGACTGGCAACATGATCTTTCCCTTCGGCTTGCTCCTTCCTGGATTGATTCCTTGGAATGTACCAGTCTCTTCGAGATCGCTGTCAGGGATCTGGAGTTTCTGAAGTACCGCGGAGGAGATCAGGTTTAAGCCGGCCCCGCCGTCAACTAGCATCTTAGTGACCTTGAGGTTGCGGATAGTTGGTGAAACCAACATCGGCAAGCACCCGACCGCAGTTATGCGATCAGGGTGGTCCTCAATATCAAAGATGATAGGCGTGCTGGACCACTTCAGGGGCTTGCGCGACTCGACGGGTGGTTCTGCCGCATTAACTTCCCGCACCCACTGCTTGAGCTGGCGGTGTGAAGTATGCAGAGAAGCACCGACGTCAACGCACAGGACCTCTGTGGCTTTCTGGAACTCCTGCTCATCGGCCTCATCCTCATCCATATCTTCATCTTCATCGTCATCCTCATCCTTGTCGCGTCCACGAGGAGGTCTGTCTCCTTGCCGCTGCTTGGCCTTGCCGCGGCGTCCTCCTCGGCCGGGACGCTTCTTGCCGGACCCTCCAGCACCTTCTTGGGCCTTCTCCTTGTCGCGTCGCTCGTACTCAGCTTTTTGCTGCTCGACAAGCTGCTCAACCTTCTTGCAACTCTAGAGATCATGGCCCTTGGTACGGTGGATCTTGCAGTACTGCTTGCCGGAGCCGTCCTTCTTGTCGGCGGCCGCCACAGCTTCAGCTTCCTTGGTGCCGCCTCCGTTGCCATACTGCTCAACGACTAGCACATCTTTGCCTTTCTTCTTTCTGTTGTTCCGCCGCCGGTTTTTCCTTGTCGAGCGGCATCTTCACTGTCAGATCCTCCTGCTCCTGCGTTCTCTCTGGGGAGTTTCCTCCCTTCCTCAGCACGCGCACACCTGTCGGCCAGGGCATATAGCTCACTGACGTCCCTGATCTTGCACATCGCCATATCCTCCCGCATCCTGCGGTTTCGCACGTTCTGATGGAACGGCTGATGACCGCAGCAGGGTGGACATCTGGGATGTTGCGCTGTACTTGGCTGAATCTCTGAATGTACTTGCGCAGGGGCTCTCCTTCCTTCTGGGCGAGCAGATGAAGATCGCTCTCTTGGCCATGGGGCTTGTGGCCGCCTGTAAAGGCGCCGACAAACTGATGGCATAGAACTGCCCAGGAGGATATGGAGTTGTCCGGCAAGTGCATGAGCCAAGATCTAACATTGGGCTTGAGCACCAGCGGGAAGTAGTTGGCAAGGATCTTGTCGTCGCGCCCCCCAGCAGCTTGCACCGCGGTGGTGTAGATGCTGAGGAACTCCGACGGATGCAACTTGCCGTCGTACTTCTCTGGTACATCTGGCTTGAAATTCTTCATACTGGGCCACTGGACTTGCCGCAGCTCACGTGTGAACGCAGGGCAACCTACCGCGTACGGCAAGTCGCCTGGTTCCCCTGGCACATGCATGTCGATAGCGGGCCTAGCGCGCTGGTCTGATTGACGCCATGCTTCTCTTCGGCGCTCGATGCGAGTACGAGCGTCCTCTTGCTGCTGTTCCTAAAGAACTTGGCGCTGATCGCAACGAGCTCGAGGATCAGATGACGCGGTGGAGTCACTGTCGAGGTTGACCTGGCGAGTCGGTGATCTTGGCCTTCGGGGTGGAGAGTGCACGGTGGTTGCACCCCCACCAGTTTTGTCACCATCGGCTCGTGCCTGGGCGTCTTGCCGCGGCTTCGATGTGCTTCGTTGCCGGGAGTGTCGCCGTTGGCGAAGCCGATGAGACTCTGAATGGTGGCCCTCCAATCATCGATCTTATCCGCCGCTGGAGGGTAATCCAGGAGCAGTTGAGCTTAGGCCAACGCTTCTTCTGGATTTTTGGGTGGTGGTGGCGAGCGGTGCGAGGAGCGGGATATGCTCGAACTTCTAACAGTGTTAGAAGGAGCAGCATCTCGTCCAGGCGACCGTGCCGCGCTCGTGCCAGCATGTTGGCGTGCATGCTGGTCTTGAGCATCCCGAGATCCACCAGCTTGGCCTTGACCCAACGAACGTATGGTACCGCGAGTACCATGACGTTGTCGGTCCCGCGCCTCTTGAGATGGGAGCGGTGCGTGTACGGACGCCGAGGTCTGTGCAGCCTTGTCCTTGGACCTGGCAGCACCGTGAGCTCCCTCGTCGGCGCCTGTTCCTCCGCCAGCGTCTACCCCACCACCCGTTTGCTCCGGTGGTGGTGGGATCGACGTGGATGGAGCAGCCACCTATGAAGCCTTCTTCTTCGGTGGCATGCCAATGAAGAAGATGAAGATCTGGCTCGCGTGAACGCCGGATCGGGTTCACACAACCTCGACACCCCCTACCTGGCACGCCAAAGATGTCGTGGGAACGAACAGCTATGGGGCAGGGCCCCTTTCGGTCCGGCGGGGGGCAGAGATCGCACGAAGAGCGGATCGAGGCGAAGCACACGAGCGGTTTACCCAGCTTCGGAGCTCTCCGGAGAGATAATACTCCTACTGCTGCTTTGTGGTTTGTATTGTGTTCTTGCTCGGGAGCACGGGAGCTACAGTACACACAAGACCGAGCGTGAGTATTTCCTGGTTTCGAACCCCCCTCTACGTTGCGCATGGGCCTCCTTTTATATGTTCAAGGGGTCAACGACAGGTGGCAATGCATGCAAGGGTAAAAATGGAAAAGAGGTGCGGTTGGTACACCTACTTGTACAGTGCATCCTACCTAACCCTGACGGCAGGGGACAAAGGCATTAAATGCCCGTCTGCGTCGCCCAAACAGTGCAGAAAAGTGACCGTTAGGGGTGCCACCGCTTGCCACGATGGCCATCTCGTCATCTCCGCTTGCCACCTTGCACCGCTAGCTGCACAGCTTCCTGCCACGCGTGCCTGGAAAGGCCCCAGGGCGACACGTTGGTGGATGTGCTGGAGCGCGGGTGCAAAGTGGTAGCTTTGCCGCGGCAAGCGCCTTGCCGCGGTCGTTGTCTTGTCGCGTCCGGAAGCTTGTCGCTCACCGGGCCTTGCCGGGACGCGAGGCGCGTCGCGGCAAGTTCCTTGAAATGCCTTGGTTGGCCTTCCCGGCAAGCTCCTCTTGCCGGGCGTCCGGAAGCTTGTCTCTTACCGGGCCTTGGTTGGCCTTCCCGGCAAGCTCCTCTTGCCGGGCGTCCAGAAGCTTGTCGCTTACCGGGCCTTGGTTGGCCTTCCCGGCAAGCTCCTCTTGCCGGGGCCTTGTCTTCTTGGCTTAAACACTTTGTTCTTGAATGGCTCTAAAGGAACCATGGAGGACCTTGGCGGTCACCCGGCAAGCCTTGCCGCGGGGTGCTGCGACTGCCCGTGCACAAGTTCGGGATACTAGGGTACCCCTACTCTAGTACACCGACATCCTCCATGCCATGTTGGAAGTATTCTTAGTAAAGATTGCAACAAATGTCACGTGGGGCCAGTTTTCGGGGATTTTCGATATAAAAAATTCCCAATACGTGGAGAAGTTGTCGAAACTTAGAACCATATTTGAATGCTTGCCTGATATGCTCATGGGAGGGCATGAAAAAAGGTTGGAATCATTTGTATGTGGTGTTAACATGGAGGTGCTCCCAGACTCGCCCTTCCGGGCTAGCCTCGCACCCTCTGAAAATGCTTGATGGTTTGTTCACATATCTTAAGTCAACCGAACTTTTTTGCGGTGACAATTCAAGGCCATTGTGCGCCTCCATGCCTAGTTTGAACCATTTTCGGCAATGATTGCAAGTGTTGTCACGTGCGGCCACATTCGGGCATTTTCGTCCGAAAATGGAAAACTTCGCTAAACTAAAAACCATTTTGCATGATTGCTTGCATTGGTCATGGAATGTATAGTTGTGAAACTTATTTGGAAAATGGACAACGCCAATTTTGGAATTATATATCGTTCATACTTGTTTGCAACCAAAAACCTAGTTCACCCTTATGAAATGTATTTTTAGCACAACATTGTTGGGATCTACGGTAGGGTGCGTCGACTGCAAATTAAATTTTCCTACGCGCAGAACAACCAAGAACATGCTACGGGAGATGGATCACAGATTGTTACCACTAGACGCATAGTGTCGTGCAGCGGAAGAAGAGTTGGGGCAGTGCGTCCGCGTGGATCGTCTCCTCCTCGTCCGATCTCCCTCGAACAGACGGTCGTCTGATCCCACGTACAAGTTCTCCGGAGCGGCACAAGTGCACCGCCTCTAACGGTATCCGCGCGTGCAGGAGGAACACCGTGCGGCGGACTGCTAGGTCCGATCACACAGTCGGCGGCGAGTGGAGGAGGCTATGTGCAACACATACAAACCCTAGTCGCAGCGCCGAAGAGATCAACCGCATGAGTGTGCCGCACCTCCACTTTATATAGGCGTCCGTGGCGGGCCCAACACTTGGGCCTCGCATGGACCCTAAAGCCCACATGTCTACTCGGCCACAACCCGAATACAGCTCGGATCACATCCGACCAGTGTCGTCAGATCCAACCTCGTAGGTTCCTTCCCTTAAGCGCATGACCCCTTAGGTTCAAGTCAGCTTGGTCGCAGTTCAGATCACCTCCGACCTGCACGGTTGGTAGCGGCCTCTAGCAAGGCGTGCCGACCACCAAGCAGACTATGAAGCTGGTTAGGCGAACCTGTACAACGGGTCACACTTCTATTCCCTTTGCCTCACGATATATGTTGTCAGGCTCAAGGCGAGACTGGCATCCTTGTGCTAGCTCGTCCTCTTTCTCGTTCCAGTGATGCCGACCACAGTCCGGATTATCTCATAATCCTTGTCACATGGCCATGCTTATCTTGGTCAGATAACACGAGGGGCCCAGAGTATATCTCTCGTGATCGGAGGGGCAAATCCCATCTTGCTCGACCACGTCTCGCAGCATGGGTCTAGACAAGCCCAAAACCTACCTTTGTAACTACCCAGTAACGGAGTAGCGTTTGGTCGGCCCAAAGCAAGTCTGTCACCATCCCGAGTACATGCGTCAGCTCAGGTCTTAGGACATAGAACGTATGTTGTACTAGATACTCACAGATGACATGTCGCTGTGTCTCATAGTTGGGTCTGTCTGACTCGGACTTTATCTCGACTCGGATCCGACTACGCCGAATCCGACCAGACCTTTCCAAGTCCATATTATCCGGTTAGCATCCAACGCTCCATGGCTAGTGAGACCAAGCCATCGACCGTGTCATATGCTAGTCTAGTCGGATGCGCGTCCACACAGCCCTTTCGACTAGGGATCTTTTTGGACAGTCATCATACAATGCATAGTCCCACAAACAAGTCACGTACTTGCTGATACACATCATTGATAATGTCCAAGGACTATATTTATTCATAAACACATAGGAAATATCATCATGCATGATTGCCTCTAGGGCATATCTCCAACAGTCTCCCATTTGCACTAGAGTCAATCAAGTATACATTGAATGCCCATAGCTCTAACGTGCCCCTCATGCTTGGGTTGTGGAAGCGGCTTAGTCAAGGATCTGCAATATTTGCATCCGTGTGAATCTTGCATAACTCTACATCACCATTCTTTACGATCTTTCGTATCAGGTGATATTTCCGATCTATGTGTCTAACCTTGTGGTGATTCCTAGGCTCCTTGGCATGTGCGATGGCACCGGAATTATCACAATAAAGGTCCAACGGTTTCACCAAGGCTGGGAAAATACCAAGATCATCCAGAAAATGCCAGATCCAAACACCTTCCTTTGCAGCTTCACAAGCCGCAATCTATTCGGCTTCTGTGGTAGAATCGGCCACCGTATCCTGCTTGGAACTCATCCAGTGCACTGCACCTCCGTTAAGGACATACACGAATCCGGACTGTGATCGACAATCATCTCTGTCGGTTTGGAAACTAGCATCGGCGTAACCCCTTACGACGAGCTCTTCCTCACCTCCATGAACTAGGAACATCTCTTTAGTCCTTTTCAGGTACTTCAAAATAGTATTTACTGCTACCCAGTGACTCTCACCTGGGTTGGCCTGGTATCTACTTGTTAGGCTTATTGCAAAAGCAACATCAGGCCTTGTACATATCATGGCATACATGATGGATCCAATTGCCGAGGCATATGGAATCCTACTCATCGTACTTCGCTCATCAAATGTCGAAGGACTCTGAGTCTCGCTTAGCCTTATACCATGTGAGAGTGGCAAGAACCCTTTCTTCGCCTCACTCATGTTGAACCGCTTCAACACTTTATCTATGTACGTGCTCTGGCTTAAGCTGAGCAGCCTCCTCGATCTATCTCTATAGATCTTAATGCCTAAAATATACACTGCCTCAACAAGGTCTTTCATCGAAAACTTGCCATTAAATGACTTCTTGACCGAGTTCAGCATCGAAACATCATTCCTGATAAGCAGTATGTCGTCCACATACAAGATCAAAACACTATCGAGCTCCCACTTAAATTCTTGTATAAACAAGAGTCCTCTTCGCTTTTGATGAAACCGAGACCAGTGACGACCTCATCAAAACAAATGTTCCAACTCCGAGATGCTTGCTTCAACCCATAAATGGATCTCTTGAGCTTGCATACCTTACTAGTGCTAGTCAGATCGACAAAACCCTCGGGCTGTATCATATACGTGTCCTCGGTTAAATTTCCGTGAAGGAAATTCATTTTGACATTCATCTGCCATATCTCGTAATCGAAATATGCAGCTATAGCTAGTACGATCCTCGCTGTCGTGGGAACAAACACCTATGGGGCAGGGCCCCTTTTTGGTCCGGCGGGGGGGCGGAGATCGCACGAAGAGCGGATCGAGGCGAAGCACGCGAGCGGTTTTACCCAGCTTCGGAGCTCTCAGGAGAGATAATACTCCTACTGCTGCTTTGTGATTGTATTCTGTTCTTTCTCAAGAGCGTGAGTGTTTTCTGGTTTCGAATGAGTCCAACCCCCCTCTACGTTGTGCATGGGCCTCCTTTTATACGCTCAAGGGGTCACCAACAAGTGGCAACGTAGGTGAGGGCAAAAACGTAAAGGATGTGGTTGGTACAACTACTTGTACAGTGCCTCCTACCTAACCCTGACGGCAGGGCACAAAGGCATTAAATGCCCGTCTGTGTCGCCCAAACAGTGCAGAAAAACGACCGTTAAGGGCGCCACCGCTTGCCACGATGGCAATCTCGTCTTCTCCGCTTGCCACCTCGCACCGCTAGCTGCACAGCTTCTTGCCACGCGTGCCTGGGAAGGCCCCAGGGCGACACGTGGGTGGATGCGCTGGAGCGCGGGTGCAAAGTGGTAGCCTTGCCGCGGCAAGCTCCTTGCCGCGGTCGTTGTCTTGTCGCGCCCGGAAGCTTGTCGCTCGCCGGGCCTTGCCGGGACGCGAGGCGCGTCGCGGCAAGTTCCTTGAAATGCCTCGGTTGGTCTTCCCGGCAAGCTCCTCTTGCCGGGCGTCCGGAAGCTTGTCGCCTACCGGGCCTTGGTTGGTCTTCCCGGCAAGCTCCTCTTGCTGGGGCCTTGCTTTCTTGTCTTGAACACTTTGTTCTTGAATGGCTCCTAAAGGACCCACGGAGGACCTTGGCGGGCACCCGGCAAGCCTTGCCGCGGGGCGCTGCGACTGCCCGTGCACAAGTTGGGGATACTAAGGTACCCCTACTTTAGTACACAGACAGGAGCCCCCGGGCCTGGGCCACACACGATGCTGAGCACTGTTGGGCCAGGCCCAAAACAGGGCACGGGCACGCGACACCTGGGCCACGCCGAATCTCACTCCGTATCCATCGCGCCCTCCTGTAACGACACGCGTCGAATGCGGCGTCGTGGGAGAGATCGTGGGTGGTTCTTTATTCGGAGAAAGCGTAACGTTCGCTTCCTCCTCTTTATAAGCAGGGGAAACAGGGCAGTTCTCCCACCTTCGCCATTTGCTGCTGCAATCTCGGAAATCTCCGCCGCTCCCCTCCATTTCCAAATCCGAAAGAGAGCAGCGCTCCGCCCCCCATTGCCGCCGTCGCCACCAACGCCGTCGATCTCTCCCCGCCACCTCCGCCATGGCTCCGAAGACCGGGATGGGCGTGAAGTCGGCCGAGGCGCTGCGGCTCGAGGCGCTGCGGAAGGAGCGGGCCACCTTCCCCTCTGAGTTCGCCGCGGCGGAGCTGAGGGAGTGGTACTACCTTTTCTGGTCGACGGAGACGCGGGCGCATCCGCGCACGAAGGTACTCTCCGCCGCCACTTCAAAACGGGCTCGAAGCGGATACCCTTTCTTTGTGCTGTTCTTCTACTGCGGGCTCTGCCCGCCCTTCTCCGAGTTCTTCTGTGATATCATGAACACCTACGGGTTCCACCTCCTCGATTTCACCCCCAATGATGTCCTGACCATGGCGGTTTTCGCACATCTCTGCGAAAACTTTGTCGGAGTCCACCCAAACGTAGCCCTTTTCCGCCACTACTTCATGCCCCGGGTCGAGAGAGGAGAGCCCTTATCCGGCGGGATCGCCTGGATCTCGAGAATCGGCAAGAAGGAGGCGTATCTGGAAGGGGAGCTTCGCAGCAAATGGGAGGAGTGGAGAGCGGAGTGGTTCTGGATCATCGAGGAGAACCCGCAGCCGTTTACTGCCCTGCGCCAAGCCCCAGTAGTGTGTGGCGGCGATTGGAGCGCCCTTGCCGCGGACAACGACAAGCTGAAGATCGCCACCACTCGGATCTTGCGCCTCAGGCTTGCCGGGCTCATTGTAGGCGCCGTTGGCGCAGACTTTCTTCGCTGCCGCATCGCCCCTCTGCAAGAGAGGAAGAGACCCGCCTGGGAATTCGGGGGTCCGGCGGACATCATGAGGTTGCGCCCGGGCCTCAACTTCAACTTCACCGTCATGGAGTTGGATGCGATGCTCAAGGAGTTGTTCAAGCACGATTCCCAGCATCCCGAATGGTTTAGGTTGCCGGCGGGTGTCATTCCGTTGTGCAACAACTCTTCGCTCGACCGCATCCGTGCAATGATGCCGCAGTGCGACTCGCATGGGATCGTCCCCACTTGGCAAGAGCCTGCGGACGATGTTGTGCAGTAGTTCTTCGACGGCCTGTTGGAGGTGGCGGTCCACGCCGACGAACAGAAGCTCCTCACCCGCGACACCACTGAGGAGGAGATGCAGCGCATCGCCACCATGGCAGAAGGGGCGGCGGCAGCCGCTGCCGCAGGCGAGTTTGGGTTCACTGTGGATGAGGCCGAGGCAGCAGAGGCGGCAAGCCTTGCCGATCGAGAATGGCTTGACGGCGAGGAAGAGCTTGCCGCGCCTGACGTCGAGTCGACTGAACCCGCCGAGGGTGCGAGCGGCCCACCGTCTCCGGGTAGCTTGCCGCAAATGGAGCCCTCAGCACAGCCCCCAGCACAGCCCCCAGCTCCACCAAGAAGACGTCTCCACAAGACCGGGGACGTAGCAGGGCGGCAGGCGGGTCAGCAGCCGCCGCGCCGCACGACGCGCTCCGCCGCGACAAGCAATGTTGCCGCGGGAGCGCCTCGCGCCGCTGCGGCAACTGGGGCGGGGTCGTCCCGGACCACCGCCGCTGCCCCCGCCAAGCGGCCCAGGGCGCCTACTCCTCCGCCTCGTCGCGCTGAAGGTGGGCCTGACTTCGACCTCTCCGCACTCAGCTCCGACGAGGAAGAAGAAGAGTGAGCTTCTTTCTTGTATTTGTAGTTCTTCAACTCTTGCTATTTCTGTTTTGTATCTGATCTACTTCACTCTGAACCTTGTTCTTTTTCAGGACCCTGTCCCAGAGAGCGGCGAAGAGGGCCAAGGTTCCGGTGGTTATCATCGAGGACGAGCCCACCGCGACGGCAGGGGGTACGCCCGAGACCACCTTGCCGGACCCAGCAACTACTCCCCAAAGCAGCCCCCAGCGCAGCCCCCAGCGTAAGTATATAGTTTTTACTTCTCGCTGTTTGGCGCGCATGGCTGTTCTTCCCTTTGCTGGCATCTGACTGCTGATTTGTTTGTGTAGGAGCAGAACAGCTTCACCAGGAGGGCTCGGAAACCGCCTCTGACGTGCCGTCTGCTTCAACTACACCGCCAAGGGAGGATTCCCCGGCAAGGGAGCATTCTCCAGCAAGGGAGAAGTCCCCGGCAAGGGAGGAGTCTCCGGCAAGGGAGGAGTCTCCGGCAAGGGGCAGCACTAGCGATCCACCGTTGGCGGAGCCCATGACTGTAGATCCCAGCACATGTAATCCTTCTTGCCCGAAAACTTCCCTTGGGTTCTTCTTCTGATTTTCTTTCTGGATATTTGCTTCACTTTTCTCCCTCTTCCGGCCTTTCAGATCATCCTTCCACGGAGCCGATGGAGACCGAGGCCACCGGCGAGGAGAACACGCGCGGCAACACTGACGATGCCGCCGCCACCGAAGAAGAGGCCGGCGTTGATGATCCCGCCGACGAAGAGGCCGCTAAGGCTGCTGGCGCAGGAGCTGGCGAGGGGTCCGGCAATCACACTGACGACCCTGGGGCCGCAGGAGCGCAAGGCGTTACGCCGACCGCCGATCCCTCCACCGCAGATGCAGCGCCAGGCTCCGAAGAGCCCCAGCCCGGTGCCTACTTGAAGGCCGGCGACGGTGTCTTCATCAAGCTCCCCTGGGCGTCGAGCTCTAGGGCGCCGGTGGAAGGAGAAGCTTTTGACGGGGAGGTGCTCGCCTCCGCTGGGTTGACACTGTTCGATGCGCCAAGCAGCAGCAGCAGCGAGTCCGAGGAGGAGCAGCTGCTCCGGAAGCTGGTGTCGCTCTACCGCGCCCGGCAAGCCAAGGTGGAATCCCGGGAAGCACTTGTCATGCAGGCAGGAGCAGATATTGAGAAGCGCGTGGAGGAGCTACGGGAACACAATCAGGAAGCCCTCTGGTCCATTGCAGAGGAGCGGGCGCAGCTCGTCGAGGTGCGGAAAGCCTTCCTTCTCGAGAAGGCTGAAGCTGAAGACCAACAGAGGCTTGCCTCCGAGGAGCTGTTTGCGCGGGATGGTGAGCTGACGCAGTGGAAGGTTAACCTCGATAGCCACGAGGAGGAGCTTGCCACGCATGAGCAATCACTTGGCGGGGCCCTCAAGGAAGCAAAGGACGCTGCCGCAGCTGCCGAGGCCGCCAAGAAGGAGTTGGAGACGAAGGTGGTGCGGCTGGAGGGCGATCTCAAGATGAGGGATGAAGAGCTTGCCGCGTTCCAGCGCGAGCGCGAGAAGGACGCCCTCGCCGATGGCGAACTGCAGGGCCAACTTGCCGAGAAGGGCAAGGAGCTAAGGGCCGCCAAGTACTCCAACGCTGATCTGGAGTTGAAGCTGGCCACCCTGACCGAGACGCTGGACAACGCCAAGGAGCGGGAGGTGGCCCTGAAGGAGGAGATCAAGGGCAACGAAGCGCTGCTGACAAGGGCCGCCGAAACCCAGAACACCTTCAGGGAAACGGTGGAGCTCTGCACGGAGGGCCTCGTGAACATTGCTGCGGTCATCGACAAGGAGCTGGTGCAGCTGGGGGTGGAGGATCTCGGGTACTCCTCCGACAAGAACCTCCAGCCCACCGCCAAGCTCACTCTGTTCTTCAAGGGCGTGGTGACGGCTCTCCAGCGGCTCCGAGAGAAGATCCCCAAGCAGCTGGCCGATGAGTCGCGCACAATCTGCGCCAGAGTTCTGGAGAAGGTGCTGGTGAAGGTGGCCTTCCGCAACCCAGGCCTCAACCTCACCAACGTCCTCAAGAAGCTGCCGGCGAATGCTGATCTGGACACGCTCAAGGCCCTTGTCTCACCCATTGTGGACAAGGTGAATGAGGTCAAGAGGG
Source organism: Triticum timopheevii (assembly GCA_963921465.1). Taxonomy (NCBI): domain Eukaryota; kingdom Viridiplantae; phylum Streptophyta; class Magnoliopsida; order Poales; family Poaceae; genus Triticum; species Triticum timopheevii. Next base: position 366,057,085 of record OY997262.1, read on the forward strand.
TTGACGGTGGCCGCGTAGATTAGGCCGCCCGTTTCTTTATTTCTTTGTCGCTGCTGTTCATATTGCGGAAACAATCCATTAGCGCTGCGACAAGTTATTTTGTAATATAACTTTATTTTGGGTATCGACTGCTATGTTATTTCCTTTACTTGATTCCTTCCTTTGTATGTTTTTGCCCTACGCTTTTAGGGAACTTGCCGGCGCAGGCACCCTTGCCGCGAGCGCTGAGTGCGGAACATCAGCAGCCTGCTGGCGGTGCCGCCTCCGACAAGAAACCTTGTCGCAACTAGTCGGAGCACACTTAAATTGTTGAGCGGACTCGAAACAAAGTAAGGGCGCAACTAGCTACGAGTTGTTTCCTCCACGCACAGGTTTTCCATACAAAGCACGGTCTTTCAAGGAAGATAACATTAATTTTTTTTTAAACTGATTGCTCAAACTTTGGCAACTTAGCTTTTGTGTCATTTGCTTCCCGGTAAGGCGATACTTGCTTGAACGACACCTAGTCCACACCATTATCTTCTCCTTCAAAAAAATGGATTGCTCAAACTTTGGGAACTTCGCTTTTGTGTCGTTTGCTTCCCGGTAAGGCGATACTTGCTTGAACGACACCTGGTCCACACCATTATCTTCTCCTTCTCCTTCCCCCCCCCCCCCCCCCCCGGCAAACTTGTGCGCGAGGGAACCTTTCCCTTCCTTTGAGAAAAATAAAGAAGAGAAAATAAAGATATGGAGCCTTATGGCTCGTTATTGCTTACCGGCGGTAGGTGCTGCACAAAATGTCAGATAATACTTGCACAAAACGGAAAGCATGAAATTGACAGGATGTGCGAAGCACATGAGCTTTATTTATGTACGGGATTTGCGCCCAGCTTTGTACAAAGGGTTACATGCAACAGTGGCAAGGCTTGTACAAAAGGTGGTCGCCGGAACAGGTTCCGGCAACCGCGCCTTATGGGTAAAACTTACGAAGATGCTCAATGTTCCAGGAATTGCTCACCGGAAAGCCATCTTCGGTCTCAAGGCGGACAACGCCGGTCCTAGTGACTCGTTTCACCCGGTAAGGGCCTTCCCACTTCGGCATCAACGTGTTGGAATTCTTGGCGCAATGAACGCGCCGAAGAACAAGGTCACCTTCCTCGAGACTTCTGGCATTAACTTTGCGGCTATGGTAGCGGCGCAAAGCTTGCTGGTAGCGAGCAGCTCGTACAGCAGCCTGAAGACGGTCTTCCTCAAGGAGCAGCGCGTCATCTTGTCGCAGCTGCTCTTGCTCAAGCTCATCATAAGCGAGCACTCGAGGTGACCCGCATACGAGTTCCATGGGGAGAACTGCCTCTGCTCCATAGACTAGAGCGAAAGGTGTCTGGCCAGTGGCTCGATTTGGTGTCGTCTTGATCGACCAAAGAACCACTGGCAGCTCCTCGATCCAGTTCTTTCTGCACTTGTGCAGCCTGTCGAAAGTCCTTGTCTTGAGCCCGCGCAGCACTTCAGCATTCGCCCTCTCCGCTTGACCGTTGCTTCTTGGGTGAGCAACAGAAGCGAAGCAGACCTTGGCGCCAAGATCTTGGACGTACTGCATGAAGGTGCGGCTCCTGAATTGCGTGCCGTTGTCGGTGATGAAACTGTTAGGTACCCCGAAATGGCAAACAATCGACCTGAAGAACTTGACTGCTGACTGTGCTGTCACCTTCCTCACTTCTTCCACTTCCGGCCACTTTGTGAACTTGTCGATTGCAACGTACAAGTACTCAAATCCCCCGACAGCTCGGGGAAAGGGGCCGAGGATGTCGAGCCCCCAGACCAAAAATGGCTAGGATAAAGGGATCGTCTGGAGAGCTTGAGCTGGCTGGTGTATCTGCTTGGAATGGAACTGGCACGCTCCACACTTGGTTACTTGTGCAGTTGCATCCTGGAGGGCTGTCGGCCAAAAGAAACCTTGCCGGAATGCTTTGCCGGCAAGTGCTCTTGCGCCAATGTGGTGACCACATATGCCTCCATGTATCTCCGCCAACAGCTCTTGTCCATCTTCCCGGGGAATACATTTCAATTTCACACCGTTGAGTCTTCTTCTGTATAGTATGCTGTCGACAAACTGGTACATACTTGACTGCCGGGCTACTCTTTCTGCTTCTTCTTGCTCTTCGAGAAGTTCTCCTATCTGAAGGAAATGGACAATCTGCTGTGCCCATGCTGGAGCTTGCGGCTCGACAACAAGGACTAAAGGCACATATGCTGCTGCGGGAACATCCGCTTCTATGGCGAGAATCTGCGTCTTAGCCGGAGCTTGATGTTCCCCGGCAAGCTTGCCGGAGCAAAACTTGTCGGGAGCATCTGCTTCAACAGAACAAACCCTAGGGCTCGCCGGAGCAGACTGCTCCTCAGCACCCTTGGTGTTGATCTTGGGGACCTTCTTGGCGGCGGCTTCGCGAAGCTCTGCTGAAAAATAGTCACCAGAAATCAACTTTCTCTTGTTGCTCTGTCCAGTCGATGGTGTCACGGATGGTTGAGTCAGTTTGAGCACAAAAATTCCTGGTTCCACAGGCAACTTAAGTGCGGCGTACTTTGACAGGCCATCGGCAATGTCGTTCTGAGCTCTTGGGACATGCTCCATCTGCAGGCCGTCAAAGTGTTCTTCTAACTTTCTCACTTCATCAACATTGGCTTCCATCAACGGACTCTGATAGTTCTTGTTCACTTGGCGGACGACAAGCTGCGAGTCACCCCTGACAATGAGTTTCTTGATCCCAAGGTCTGCCGCGATCCTGAGACCGGCAAGCAAGCCTTCATACTCCGCAGTATTGTTTGTTGCTTGCTCCTTGGGAAAGTGCATCTGGACTACGTACTTGAGGTGCTCTCCGGTGGGCGCGACAAGCAGCACGCCCGCACCGGCGCCTTGCAGCGAGAAGGCACCATCAAAGTACATGAGCCACTCTTTGCTTGCTTCCTTGACGGGGATGCTCGTTTCTGGAATTTCTTCATCAGGTGTTGGCGTCCACTCCGCTATGAACTCTGCCAATGCTCGACTCTGGATAGTTGAAGTGCTCTCAAATTTGAGGCCGAAGCTTGACAGTTCCAGCGCCCACTCGACAATCCTGCCTGTTGCTTCTGGATTCTGCAGTATCCTCTTCAGCGGAAAGCGAGTGACAACTGTGATCTCATGTGCTTGGAAGTAATGGCGCAGCTTTCTCGAGGCCATGAGAAGGCCGAAAAGCAACTTCTGCACACCAGAGTACCTCGATCTAGCCCCCTGAAGAAGGGAACTGACAAAGTAAACTGGGCGCTGCACCATTTTCTTCTGTTTCTCTTCCTGTGCCTGCGCAGATCTATCCTTGTCGGGACTAGAGCTTGTCGGGGAAGCTCCCTGCTTGTCGCTGGATGCACCTGCCGTGGTCGCTGGCTCATCATCCGCCTCCCTCTCCGCTACTAACGCAGCACTAACCACTTGATTGGTTGCCGCTAGATACAGCAGCAACTTCTCTTGTGGCTTAGGTGCCACAAGTATTGGAGTGGAGGACAGGTATCTCTTCAAGTCCTGCAGCGCAGCCTCCGCTTCTGGAGTCCATTTCATTGGACCTGCCTTTTTCAATATTTTGAAAAATGGCAGGGCGCGCTCAGCAGACTTGGAGATAAACCTGCTGAGAGAAACCACGCAACCGGCAAGCCTTCGTACATCCTTGACGCGCTTTGGTGCTTCGATTTGTTCAATGGCCTTGATCTTGTCGGGATTGGCTTCAATCCCCCGCTGAGACACGAAGAACCCGAGAAGCTTGCCGGAAGGGACTCCAAACACGCACTTCTCGGGGTTCAGCTTGAGGTTGATCTTGCTCAGATTTGTAAAAGTTTCATCTAAATCTTGGATCAGGGTTGCTTTGTCCTTGCTCTTGACCACTATGTCATCCATGTAAGCTTCTACAATTCTGTGCAACTGTGGCTCAAAAGCTTCATGTACTACTCTTGCAAATGTCGAACCAGCATTCTTCAAACCGAATGGCATCCGTACAAAACAGTATGTGCCACACGGAGTGATGAATGCGGTCTTCTCCTCATCCTCTTCTGCCATGAAGATCTGATGGTATCCTGAGTATGCGTCAAGAAATGAAAGCGAATCACATCCGGCCTGGAGTCAACAATCTGGTCAATGCGCGGCAAGGGAAATGGGTCTTTGGGACAAGCTTTATTAACATCAGTAAAGTCAATACAAAGCCTCCATTTCCCGTTTGCCTTGTGCACGACTACAGGATTGGCCAACCACGTAGGATGGAGCACTCCTCTGACAAGGCCTGCTGCTTCCAACTTCTTGATCTCCTCTGCAATGAATTCTTGGCGCTCCACTGCTTGTTTTCTGACTTTCTGTTTGACGGGCCACGTGTGAGGACAGACGGCAAGGTGGTGCTCAATTACTTTCCTAGGAACACCGAGGATGTCAGACGGTTGCCATGCAAACACGTCGACATTCGCCCGCAGGAAAGCGACGAGCGCGCTTTCCTATTTAGGGTCGAGCATGGCACTGATAGTGAAGGTACCACCAGTGCCGTCCTCCTTGGCGGACACCTTCTTGGTCTCTGGTGAAGCTTTTTTTGTCTTCTTACACTTGCCGGTGGAGCTCGATGGTGCGTCCTCGACGGTAGCGCAACACTCCGAAGAGGTGTGCTTGCCGGAGTGGGCATCAGAGCTCTTGCCAGACTTGGTCTTCTTCTTCCCCCCGGGAGCTTCAGCGGCAAGTGTTTTGCATTCTGTTGCAGCTGCCGCTTCCCGGTAGATCTTGTCGGTGCAGATAAGGGCATCTTTCTTGTCGCCAGGGACAGAAATAACACTTATCGGACCCGGCATCTTCAGTACGTTGTACGCATAGTGAGAGGTAGCCATGAACTTGGCGAGTGCTGGACGGCCGAGTACCCCATTGTAGGGCAACGGGAAATCGGCAACATCAAAAGTGACCCTCTCAGTCCTGAAGTTCAGCTCGCTGCCAAATGTTACCGGCAACGTGATCTTCCCTTTCGGCTTGCTCCTTCCCGGGTTGATTCCTTGGAATGTACCAGTTTCTTCGAGCTCGCTGTCAGGGATCTGGAGTTTCTGCAGTACCGCAGAGGAGATCAGGTTCAAGCCGGCCCCGCCGTCAACTAGCATCTTTGTGACTTTGAGGTTGCGGATAGTTGGTGAAACCAACATTGGCAAGCACCCGACCGCAGTTATGCGATCAGGGTGGTCCTCAATATCAAAGACGATAGGCGTGCTAGACCACTTCAGAGGCTTGCGTGACTCGACGGGTGGTTCTGCTGCATTAACTTCCCACACCCACTATTTGAGCTGTCAGTGCGAAGTATGCAGAGAAGCACCGCCGTCAACGCACAGAACCTCCGTGGCTTTCTGAAACTCCTGCTCGTCGGCCTCGTCGTCATCCACGTCTTCATCTTCGTCTTCATCTTCATCCTTGTCGCGGCCGCGGGGAGGTCTGTCTCCTTGCCGCTGCTTGGCCTTGCCACGGCGTCCTCCCCGGCCGGGACGCTTCTTGCCGGATCCTCTGGTACCTTCTTGGGCCTTCTCCTTGTCGCGTCGCTCGTACTCAGCTTTCTGCTGTTCGACAAGTTGCTCGACTTTCTTGCAACTCTGGAGATCATGACCATTGGTGCGGTGGATCTTGCAATACTGCTTGTCGGAGCCGCCCTGCTTGTCGGCGGCAACCACAGCCTCGCCGGAGTTACCAGCTTTGGCTTTCTCTGCGCCACCTCCGTTGCCGGACTGCTCAACGACTAGCACATCTTTGCCTTTCCGCTTCTTGTTGTTCCGCCGCCGGTTTCTCTTTGCCGGGGCGGCATCCTCACTATCAGATCCTCCTGCTCCTGCGTTCTCTCCGGGGAGTTTCCTCCCTTCCTCAGCACGCGCACACCTGTCGGCTAGGGCATATAGCTCACTGACATCTCTAATCTTGCACATCGCCATCTCCTCCCGCATCTTGCGGTTTCGCACGTTCTGATGGAACGCGCTGATGACTGCGGCGGGGTGGAAATCTGGGATGTTGCGCTGTACTTGGCTGAATATCTGAATGTACTTGCGCAGGGGCTCTCCTTCCTTCTGGGCGAGCAGATGAAGGTCGCTCTCTTGGCCATGAGACTTGTGGCCGCCAGTAAAGGCGTCGACAAACTGATGGGTAGATCTGCCCACGAGGATATGGAGTTGTCCGGCAAGTGCATGAGCCAAGATCTGACATTGGGCTTGAGCACCAGCGGGAAGTAGTTGGGAAGGATCTTGTCGTCGCGCCCCCCGGTAGCCTGCACCGCAATGGTGTAGATGCTGAGGAACTCCGACGGATGCAACTTGCCGTCGTACTTCTCTGGTACATCTGGCTTGAAATTTTTCACACTGGGCCACTGGACTTGCCGCAGCTCACGAGTGAACGCACGGCAACCTACCGCGTATGGCAAGTCGCCTGGTTCCCCTGGCGCATGCATGTCGATAGCGGGCCCAGCGCGCTGGTCTGACTGACGCCGCGCTTCTCTTCGATGCTCGATGCGGGTACGAGCATCTTCTTGTTGTCGTTCCTGAAGAACTTGGCGCTGATCGCGACGAGCTCGAGGATCAGATGACGCAGTGGAGTCACTGTCGAGGTTGACCTGGCGAGTCGGCGATCTTGGCCTTCGGGGTGGAGAGTGTACGGTGGTTGCACCCCCACCGGTCTTGTCTCCACCGGCTTGTGCCTGGGCATCTTGCCGGGGCTTGGATGTACTCGGTTGCCGGGGAGTGTCGCCGTTGGCGAAGCCGATGAGAGTTTGAATGGTGGCCCTCCAATCGTCGATCTTGTCCGGCGCTGGAGGGTAATCCAGGAGCAGTTGAGCCCGAGCCAACGCTTCTTCTGGAGTCTTGGGTGGCGGTGGCGAACGGTGCGAGGAGCGAGATATGCTCGAACTTCTAACTGTGTTAGAAGGAGCAGCATCTCGTCCAGGCGACCGTGCCGCGCTCGTGCCAGCATGTTGGCGTGCATGTTGATCTTGAGCGTCCCGAGATCCACCAGCTTGGCCTTGGCCCAACGAACGTATGGTACCGTGAGCACCATGACGCTGTCGATCCCGCGCCTCCTGAGATGGGCGCGGTGCGTGTACGGACGTCGAGGTCTGCGCCGCCTTGTCCTTGGACCTGGCAGCGGCGTGAGCTCCCTCGTCGGCGCCCGTTCCTCCGCCAGCGTCTACCCCACCACCCGTTTGCTCCGTTGGCAGTGGGATCGACGTGGACGGAACGGCCACCTCCGAAGCCTTCTTCTTCGGTGGCATGTCGATGAAGATGACGATGTAGCTCGCGTGAACGCCGGATCGGGTTCACACAACCTCGACGCCCCCTATCTAGCGCGCCAAAGATGTCGTGGGAACGAACACCTATGGGGCAGGGCCCCTTTTCGGTCCTGCGGGGGGGGCGGAGATCGCACGAAGAGCGGATCGAGGCGAAGCACGCGAGCGGTTTTACCCAGCTTCGGAGCTCTCCGGAGAGATAATACTCCTACTACTGCTTTGTGATTGTATTCTGTTCTTGCTCAAGAGCGTGAGTGTTTTCTGGTTTCGAATGAGTCCAACCCCCCTCTACGTTGCGCATGGGCCTCCTTTTATACGCTCAAGGGGTCACCGACAGGTGGCAACGTAGGTGAGGGCAAAAACGTAAACGATGTGGTTGGTACAACTACTTGTACAGTGCATCCTACCTAACCCTGACGCCAGGGGACAAAGGCATTAAATGCTTGTCTGCGTCGCCCAAACAGTGCAGAAAAAGGACCGTTAAGGGCGCCACCGCTTGCCACGATGGCAATCTCGTCTTCTCCGCTTGCCACCTCGCACCGCTAGCTGCACAGTTTCTTGCCACGCGCGCCTGGGAAGGCCCCAGGGCGACACGTGGGTGGATGCGCTAGAGCGCGGGAGCAAAGTGGTAGCCTTGCCGCGGCAAGCGCCTTGCCGCGGTCGTTGTCTTGTCGCGCCCGGAAGCTTGTCGCTCGCCGGGCCTTGCCGGGACGCGAGGCGTGTCGCGGCAAGTTCCTTGAAATGCCTCGGTTGGTCTTCCCGGCAAGCTCCTCTTGCTGGGCGTCCGGAAGCTTGTCACTTACCGGGCCTTGGTTGGTCTTCCCGGCAAGCTCCTCTTGCCGGGGCCTTGCTTTCTTGTCTTGAACACTTTGTTCTTGAATGGCTCCTAAAGGACCCATGGAGGACTTTGGCGGGCACCCGGCAAGCCTTGCCGCGGGGCGCTGCGACTGCCCATGCACAAGTTCGGGATACTAAGGTACCCCTACATTAGTACACCGACACTCGCCGATTTTAGCATCACTACCAGCGAGTAAGTCTCATCATAGTCAATTGCTTGAACTTGTCCAAAACCCTTATCGACAAGCCGAGCTTTGTGGATCTGAACATTTCCATCCACATTGGTTTTCTTCTTAAAGACCCATTTTCAACCAATGGCAGTTACGCCAGGTGGCGGATCAACCAAGTCCCAGACTTGATTCTCATCCAGGGATTTTAACTTGGATCTCATGGCCTCCAGCCATGCCTCAGAATCTGGGCTCACCATCGCTTCCACATATGTGGCCGGCTCATCGCTTTCTAGCAACAATACATCGCACACTCTGTGCAATATTTCTTATCTCCGTCGTTCCGGTGCCGCTTCCACTATGGGTTCCCTGACTGACTCCGGTATGATTTCATCGCCAACCGAGCCGTCCCCGAGTGGTCCTCGAATTTCTTTGAGTTGAACCGTCCTCCCACTGGCCTCCCGACTGAGAAACTCTTTCTCAGGGAAAACCTCATTCCGAGCAACAAATAATTTGTTCTCTTCCCGGTTGTAGAAGCTATATCCCAAGGTTTCCCTCGGATATCCCATGAATATGCATTTATCCGACTTAGGTGTAAGCTTGTCTGACATGAGTCGCTTGACAAATGCTTCACAACCCCAAATCTTTAGAAAAGACAAACTGGGACTCTTCCCAGTCCACATCTCATGTGGTGTCTTGTCTACGGATTTTGATGGTACCCTGTTAAGTGTGAAAGCTGCAGTTTCTAAAGCGTATCCCCAGAATGACAAGGGTAAATCTGATTTCCTCATCATAGACCGGACCATGTCCAACAAGGTCCTATTCCTCCGTTCCGACACGCCGTTTCTCTATGGCTTACCTGGAGGTGTGAGCTAAGGTACTATACCTTCACTTTTCAGATGATCATCAAACTCCTGGCTCATGTACTCACCTCCACGATCAGATTGCAGAAGCTTTATAGTCTTGCTGAGCTGATTCTCAACCTCATTCTGAAACTCTTTGAACTTTTCAAAAGTCCCCGACTTATGCCTCATCAAATAGATATATCCATATCTACTCAAGTCATCGGTAAAAGTCATGAATTACTGATAGCCACCTCTAGCAGTTGTGCTCATTGGACCACACACATCACTATGTATAAGTTCCAACAGCTCGGACGCCCTCTCGCAACTCTTTGCGAAAGGAGACTTAGTCATCTTGCCGAGCAAGCATGATTCACATGTCTCGAACGACCCAAAGTCGGACGAAGTTAGGATCCCACCATCATGGAGCTTCTTCATGCGTTTCAGACTAATGTGTCCAAGCCGGCAATGCCAGAAGTATGTTGGATTTATCTCATTAGGCTTATGCCTTTTGACATTCACGTTATAGAATGGTTCCTATTCTAGGTTCAATATAAATAGCCCATCAATAATGGGTGCATAGCCGTGGAACATACCATTCAAAAATATCGAACAACCATTGTCCTTCAAATTGAATTCATAACCTTGATTCATCAAACATGAGGTAGAAATAATGTTCCGACTAAGTGCAAGAATGTAATAACAATTATTTAATTCCATAATGAATCCGGAAGGAAGTTGGAGCTACATCGTGCCGACCTCCAACACAGCAACTCTTGCTTTGTTGCCGACCCTGATGTCAATCTCCCCTTGTGCCACACGCCTAGTTCTTACCAGCCCCTGCATCGAGTTGCAAATATGAACAACCGATCCGGTATCAAATACCCAAGAGTTACTAGGTATGTCAGCAAGGTAAATGTCTATAACATATGCAACAAGTGTACCTTTGCTTGAAGAAGCATTTCCGGCCTTCTTGCCATGCTCTGCAGGCCACTTGCTACAGTTCCTCTTCCAGTGACCGGTTGTCGGGGGTTGGGTGCGACATATGCCAAAGGATGGCTTATCATGGTGGGGGCGAGTAGAACGTCGCCGGTGCCTGGAAACGGGATAAGGCATAGACATGCACGCCGGCGAATCTTACCCAGCTTCGGGGCTCTCCGGGGAGATAACACCCCTACTGCTGCTCTGCGGGGTCTCCGCATGGTCACTATAGCGAGGTGATTACAATGGTGCTTCTAGAGCTGTGTCGGGAGGCAGGAGAGAGCAAGGCTAGTTCTCTCCCCCCTGGGCTATGTGTCTATCTCTCTCAAGGTCCGAACCCTTTGCATTGGTGCCCTGGGGGGTTTATATAGGCCTACCCCCGGGGGGTACAATGGTAATCCGACTGGGCGTGGGTCCCAGCCGTCTGTCTCTCTTGTCGCCGTCCTTCCCGCCGGCTTCTGGGGCCCGTCGACTGGTGGGTCCCGCGGACAGGCCAGACACTGTGCTGCGCTCCTGATGATGCAGGCTTGGTCATTGGGTCGTGGCAACAGTACCGCCGTCTATCAGGAGATCACTGTCGCCACTCCCCACCCAATCTGGTTTATGGCTTGTGGGGCCCTGGAGCGGAGACGGCCGACTCCGGGGAGGCCGACTCCCACAGGGCCGTCTTCGGGCGCTCTCGCCACCTTTGGTTCACCCACTGACAGGCGGCCCCGCGGCCTTCGGGCCGTACGGGCCGGCATCGTGGGCACAGTGCGTCGCGCACTATGGCTGAGGTCAGGGCAGGCATGGCAACAGTGCCGCGCCTCGCCGGAGATCTACCAGTGATACGGCTCACTGTAGCCATGCCGGTCCCTCGTAGGCAGGGGGACGGCCACGTCGTGACCGTACCCCGCATCGGGCTTCATGGAGTGTCATGGGCCGACTCCCATAGTCGGCACTCCTGGAGGTCGCCAGCTTGGAGTCGGCTTGCCTTGAAGTCGTCATCTGAGATTCGGCTCCTCCAGAGATCGCCAGCTGAGACTTGGCTTCTCGGGAGATTCCCAGCTGGGAGTCGGCCTCTCTGGAGGTCGCAAGCTGGGACTCGGCTGGAGGGGCGTGGCCTGCCCCGATGTCTTGAAAGATCCTGGGTCCCGGGTCAGCCTACTCGTGGCCCATTACTCCGACAGTAGTCCCCGAAGCTGGTGAAGCCCTGCGGACGCCGCCTTGTGGGGCTTCAACAGTTTCAAACTTCCAAGCGCCGACTCTGAGACTCGGCCATTGTCCTCTTCGGGCCGACTCGCCAAAGTCGGTTTTGTTCAGCGAGGGGCCACTGTTTGTAAGTCGCGGCGGGAAAGTAGGCGGCGTATCGGAGACGCTTCCCTGCAGCCATTGAGGCGGTCCTATCGCGCGGCGCCACGTAGGGAGGATAGTCTGCTCACCCACGCGCGCGACGGGACGGGCCGTCAGGCGGGGCCCACCACTACCGCGCCTCGGCTTCCGAATGGATCCGCTGCGGTCGCGAACGGTTGGCTTCCCCACGTCGTTACTGCGCGCAGTAACTTCGCGGGGAAGATCGTGGGGCAGCGTGGGGCTTCGTGCGCAGTTAATCCCACGCCCGCCCCATCGGCTCCTCAGCCCGTAGGGCTATAAATAGGCAGAGAGGAGCGGGGCGGCCCTGCACGTGCATCTTCTCCCCCATTCTCCTGCCTTCTCTTCTTCCTCCGCCACGAGCAAGAGCACCTCTCTCCTCGGCGATGAGTTCCTCCTCCGCCGCACCCCCTGCCTCGCGCTCCGGCGTGTGGGATGGTTCGGACGTGGAGGCGGAACATATCGAGTTCCTCCGCCGGACCCGCCGTCTCCCCAGCGCGGACCTCGTGCACGCCCATCCCGCGCCGGTGGGAGAGATCCGGCCCGCGCCGGAGGAGGGCGAGCGGGTCGTCTTCCGCTCGCACCTCATGCGCGGGCTGGGGCTACCGGCGAGCGGTTTCTTCCACTCGTTCCTGGAGTTCCACAATCTTCAGCCGCACCACCTCACCCCAAATGTGGTGGTGTTGCTCTCCGCCTTCACCACTCTGTGCGAAGGTTTCCTCGGTGTTCTCCCCACCCTCAAGTTGTGGGGAGAATTTTTCTCTTCGAAGCTCGGCACGCAGGCCGCCGGCACGCCGGCTCAGTGCGGCACCTACATCGCGGTGCGGCGCTCGACGGCCGACAACCCCTTTCCTCCCATCTCGCTGATAAAGTCGGTGAAGATGTGGCAGCGCTCCTACTTCTATGTGAAGAACCTCTCCACCGACGGCGACTGGGTCAACCTGCCGCCCTTCAACCCCGCTCCTTTAACTGGGAGGCTTCCCAGTTGGTCTCACCAGTCCAAGTCGCTGACTCCCTCCGGAGCCGCCGCCGTAGCGCGACTCCGAGTTCTGCTGCAGTCGGAGGGCCTTGTCGGATCCGACCTTCTGGCCGCCTTCGTGGCGCGCCGAGTCCTCCCACTCCAAGGCCGGCCTCACCTCATCTGCCAAATGAGCGGCCGCCACAACCCGAGCCGACAGTGCACCAAGGAGATGCCTCGCAGGGAGGTGGCGAACTTGGTGAACCACATTGCACACTGCGAGTTCACGGAGGACTGGCAGTTCGGCAAGGAGCCGTACTCGCGCGACAACCCCCCTCCAGTGGTAAGTCACATTTTCATGTAGTTTGGTCTTTTTGCAGCCGACTCCGGCTTCTAATCTTTGTTGGTTCCTTCTGGGCAGAACCCCCTCATGGAGCCTGCAGCCGGCGCCATGAGAGAGCCCCGCGACTACGTCCCAGACCGCGAGGATAGCGATGTCGACGACCCCGACTTAGGGGCGGCGGCGCTGGAGGCCTACGCCGAAGGCGGCGGAGAAGGGGCAGACGGCAGCTTCAGGCCCTCGGCCACCTTCGCCGACTGGCCCGAAGACGACGCCGACGTGGAAGTCGTCCCACGCCACCAGCCGAGGGCCGGCCACTCCGGTCAAGCCGGTGCGAAGAGGCGTCTCGCCAGGCCGAGCGTGCCCGGTGGCAAGCCGAAGAAGTTCAAGGGGGCGGCCGCTGCGACCAAACGGGAGGAGGCGGCCGCGAAGGCCAACCGCTTCCGAAGGGAAGTGAGAAGGTCGCCGTTAGTTTCCGTGTAAGTCTTTACGCACTTTTATTTTCTTTGTTGGATCTTGTCCGAGTCTTCTTTGATTTTCCCTCCATTCTTTTCCAGAGCCCCCTCTCTCCCTTGAGAGAGTCGCCGCCCCCTCTGTCATGGGGTCGGTAGAGACGTCCGCCAACACCCGGCGGGTCGATCCCGCCGCCGACCTTCGGGAGGCGATGGAGCGAAACGCGCGGGAGAAGCGCGACGAGGAGGAGGCCGACCGCCTAGAGAAGGCGCAGGCCGAGAAGGCGGCCGCCAATGCCCAGAAGAAGCTAGAGGAGGCCGAAACCGCTGCCGCGACGAAGCGGCGTGCTGAGGAGGTCGTGCGTCGCCGATCGGCGATGCTCGTCCCTCCGTTGTCGTCGGCGCCGCCGGCTCCGGAGTTCACAGGGCAGACCGGAGAGGTCGGCACCGAGAACCCCCTCGTGGAGGAGGGCGGCGATGCTTCAGGCTCGGACACCCTCGCGCCGCCTCCGCCGCCTCCGCCACCGTCTGGGAGGCCGCACGGCAAACAGCCGGTGGGCCTGTTGGATCCGCCAATCACGGACGAGGCCGAGGCGCGGCTGATTCTTCAAGTCGCCGCGTGTTGGTGTACTAAAGTAGGGGTACCTTAGTATCCCAAACTTGTGCACGGGCAGTCGCAGCGACCCCCGGCAGGGCTTGCCGGGCGTCCGCCAAGATCCTCCGCGGCTACTTTGTTTCCATTCAGGAACAAAGTAGTCAAGCCTAAGGCCCCGGCAAGAGGAGCTTGCCGGGAAGGCCGACCGAGGCCCCGGCAAGAGAAGCTGGCCGGGAAGAAGAAGGCCCCGGCAAGAGGAGCTTGCCGGGAAGGCCACTCAAGGCATTCCAAGAAAACTTGCCACGACGCACCGCGCGCCCCGGCAAGGCCCGGTGTGCGACAAGCTCCCGAGCATGACAAGACGACGACCGTGGCAAGGAGCTTGCCGCGGGGAGCCCCCACTTCATGCCCGCGCTCCAGCACACCTGCCAACGTGTCGCTCTGGGACCTTCCCAAGCACACGTGGCAGGAGGCCGTGCAGCTAGGGGTGCGAGGTGGCAAGCAGGCGCTGGCAAGATAACCATCGTGGCAAACGGTGGCGTCCCTAGCAGTCCCTTTCGGCACTGTTTAGGCGACACAGATGGGCAATTAATGCCCTTGTCCCCTGCCGCCAGGGTTAGGTATGATAGCACTGTACAGGTAGCTGTACCAACCACCACTCTTCCATTTTTGCCCTTTTCCTCCATTGCCACCTGTGGGTAACCCCTTGAGCGTATAAAAGGAGGCCCGTGTGCAATGTAGGGGAGGTTCGGCTCACTCGAGACTAGGAAAGTTTCGACTCATTCGAAACTAGAGGACACCCACGCTCTCAAGCAAGAACAATATAGAAACACAAAGCAGCAGTAGGAGTTTTATCTCTTCGGAGAGCTCCGAAGCTGGGTAAAAATCCCCCGCGCGCTCCGCCTCGATCTGCTCTTTGTGTGCCCTCCGCCCCCTTGCCGAACTAAAAAGGGGCCCTACCACATAGGTGCTCCCTCCCCCGCGACGAAGGGCTTGCCGGGCATCTGCCAAGATCCTCCGCGGCTACTTTGTTTCCATTCAGGAACAAAGTAGTCAAGCCAAGGCCCCGGCAAGAGGAGCTTGCCGGGAAGGCCGACCGAGGCCCCGGCAAGAGAAGCTGGCCGGGAAGAAGAAGGCCCCGGCAAGAGGAGCTTGCCGGGAAGGCCACTCAAGGCATTCCAAGAAAACTTGCCGCGACGCACCGCGCGCCCCGGAAAGGCCCGGTGTGCGACAAGCTCCCGAGCATGACAAGACGATGACCGCGGCAAGGAGCTTGCCGCGGGGAGCCCCCACTTCGCGCCCGCGCTCCAGCACACCTGCCAACGTGTCGCTCTGGGACCTTCCCAAGCCCACGTGGCAGGAGGCCGTGCAGCTAGGGGTGCGAGGTGGCAAGCAGGCGCTGGCAAGATAACCATCGTGGCAAACGGTGGCGTCCCTAGCAGTCCCTTTCGGCACTGTTTAGGCGACACAGACGGGCAATTAATGCCCTTGTCCCCTGCCGCCAGGGTTAGGTATGATAGCACTGTACAGGTAGCTGTACCAACCACCACTCTTCCATTTTTGCCCTTTTCCTCCGTTGCCACCTGTGGGTAACCCCTTCAGCATATAAAAGGAGGCCCGTGTGCAACGTAGGGGAGGTTCGGCTCACTCGAGACTAGGAAAGTTTCGACTCATTCGAAACTAGAGGACACCCACGCTCTCAAGCAAGAACAATATAGAAACACAAAGCAGCAGTAGGAGTTTTATCTCTCCGGAGAGCTCCGAAGCTGGGTAAAAATCCCCCGCGCGCTCCACCTCGATCTGCTCTTTGTGCGCCCTCCGCCCCCTTGCCAGACTAAAAAGGGGCCCTGCCCCATAGGTGCTCGCTCCCCCGCGACGCGACATCTCTGGCGCGCCAGGTACGGGGTGCGTCGAGGTTGTGCGAACCTGATCCGGTGTTTGCGCGCGCTACAACAACATCTTCATCGACATGCCACCGAAGAAGAAGGCTTCGGAGGTGGACGCTCCGTCCACGTCTATCCTACCGCTACCGGAGCAAACGGGCGGTGGGGTGGACACCGGCGGAGGAGCGGGCGCCAGCGGAGGGACTCACATCGTCACTCGGTCCAAGGACAAGGCCCCGCAAGCTTCAGCGTCTGTACATCCGCCGCACCCCTCCCAGGAGATGCAGGATCGACAACGCCACAGTGCCCCTAGCACCGTACTCGCGTTAGAACAAGGCCAAGCTGGTGGGTCGCGGGACGCTCGAGGCCAACATGCGCGTCAACATGCTGGCGCGAGCGCGGGACGGTCGCCTGGGCGAGGTGTTCCTCCTTCTAACGATGTTAGAAGTCTGAGCATATCCCGCACCTCGCGTCGCTCGCCACTGCCACCCAAGACTCCAGAGGAAGTGCTGGCCCGAGCCCAGCTGCTTCTAGATTACCCTCCAACGCCAGACAAGATCGACGACTGGAGGGCCACCATTCAGAGCCTTATCGGCTTCGCCAACGGCGACAAGCCCCGGCAACCGAGCACATCGAAGCCCCGGAGAGACGCCCGGGCGCAAGCCGACGCCGATAAGACCGCTGGGGGTGCCACCACCGTGTACTCCCCTCCATGAAGGCCAAGATCGCCGACTCGCCGGGCCAACCTCGACGCCGATTCCACCAAGTCGTCGGACCCGCGAGCTCGCCGCGATCAGCGCCAAGTTCTCCAAGAACGACGACAAGAGGACGCTCGTACTCGCATCGAGCGCCAAAGAGAAGCGCGGCGTCAGTCAGACCAGCGCGCTGGGACCAATGTTGATATGCATGCGCCAGGGGAACCAGGCGACTTGCCGTACGCGGTAGGTTGCCCTGCGTTCACCCGTGAGCTGCGGCAGGTCCAGTGGCCCAGTACCAAAAACTTCAAGCCAGATGTACCCGAGAAGTACGATGGCCGGATACATCCGTCGGAGTTCCTCAGCTTCTACACCATCGCGGTGCAGGCTGCTGGGGGCGCGACGAGAAGATCCTCGCCAACTACTTCCCGCTGGTGCTCAAGCCCAACGTCAGATCTTGGCTAATGCACTTGCCGGATAACTCCATCTCTTCGTGGGCGGACCTGTGTCATCAGTTTGTCAGCGCCTTCACAGGCGGCCACAAACCCCATGGCCAGGAGAGCGATCTTCATCTGCTCGCCCAGAAGGAAGGAGAACCCCTGCGCAAGTACATACAGAGATTCAGCCAGGTGCAGCGCAACATCCCAGACGTCCACCCTGCCGTGGTTATCAGCGTGTTCCATCAGAACGTGCGTAACCGCAGGATGAGGGAGGAGATGGCGATGTGCAAAATCAGAGATGTCAGCGAGCTATATGCTCTGGCCGACAAGTGTGCACGTGCTGAGGAGGGGAGGAAACTCCCCGGAGAGAACGCGGGAGCAGAAGGATCTGACAGTGAGGATGCCGCCCCGGCGAAGAAGAACCGGAGGCGGAACAACAGAAATAGAAGAGCTAAGGATGTGCTAGTTGTCGAGCAGTCCGGCAGTGGAGGTGGCGCCAAGAAGGCCAAAGCTGGTGACTCTGGCGAGGCTGTGGCGGCCGCCGACAAGTAGGACGGCTCCGGCAAGCACTACTGCAAGATCTACCGCACCAAGGGCCATGACCTCCAGGCCTGCAAGAAGGTTGAGCAGCTCGTTGAGCTACAGAAAGCTGAATACGAGCGCCGCGACACGGAGAAGGCCCAGGGAGGTGGTGGAGGATCCGGCAAGAAGCGTCCCGCCCAGGGAGGGCGCCGCGGCAAGGCCAAGGAGCGGCAAGGAGACAGGCCTTCCCGCGGCTGCGACAAGGATGAAGACGAAGACGAAGATGATGAGATGGAGGAAGATGAGGCCGACGAGCAGGAGTATCAGAAGGCAACAGACGTCTTGTGCGTTGACGGCGGTCCCTCTCTGCACACCTCGCACCGCCAACTCAAACAGTGGATGCGGGAGGTGAACGCAGCAGAACCGTCCGTTGAGTCGCGCAAGCCCCTGAAATGGTCCAGCATGCCCATCATCTTCGACGTTGAGGATCACCCTGACCGCATAACTGCGGTTGGGTGCTTGCCGATGTTGGTTTCGCCAATGATCCGCAACCTCAAGGTCACGAAGATGCTGGTTGACAGCGGGGACGGCCTGAATCTGATCTCTTCCGCGGTACTCAAGAAGCTCCAGATCCCCGACAGCGAGCTCGAATAGACCGGCACCTTTCAAGGAATCAACCCGGGAAGGAGCAAGCCGAAGGGGAAGATCACGCTGCCAGTAACGTTTGGCAGTGAGCTAAACTTCCGGACAGAGAGAGTCACATTCGACGTTGCTGATTTTCCATTGCCCTACAATGGGATACTTGGCCGTCCAGCGCTTGCTAAGTTCATGGCAGCCTCTCATCACACCTACAACGTGCTCAAGATGCCCGGTCCGATAAGTGTCATGTTTGTCCATGACGACAAGAAAGATGCACTTATCTGTACCGACAAGATCTACCGGGAAGCAGCAGCCGCAGCAGAACACAAACAACTTGCCGCTGAAGCTCCCGGGGAGAAGAAGAAGACCAAGTCCGACAAGAGTAGCTCTGATGCCCACTCCAGCAAGTGCGCCTCTTCGGAGTGTTGCGCTACCGTCGAGGACGCACCATCGAGCTCCACCGGCAAGTCCAAGTCCGGCAAGAGTAGCTCTGATGCCTACTCCGGCAAGCGCACCTCTTCGGAGTGCTGCGCTACCGTCGAGGACGCACCATCGAGCTCCACCGGCAAGTGCAATAAGACAAAGACAGCTTCACCACAGACCAAGAAAGTGGCCGCCAAGGAGGACGGCACTGGTGGTACCTTCACCATTAGTGCCATGCTTGACCCTAAATAGGAAAGCGCGCTCGTTGCTTTCCTGCGGGCGAATGTCGATGTATTTGCATGGCAACCATCTGACATCCCCGGTGTTCCCAGGAAAGTAATTGAGCACCACCTTGCTGTCTGCCCTCACGCGCGGCCCATCAAGCAGAGAGTCAGAAAACAAGCAGTAGAACGCCAAGAGTTCATTGCAGAGGAAATCAAGAAATTGGAAGCAGCAGGCTTGGTCCGAGGAGTACTCCATCCAACGTGGTTAGCCAATCCAGTAGTCGTGCGCAAAGCAAATGGGAAGTGGAGGCTTTGTATTGACTTCACTGATGTTAATAAAGCTTGTCCCAAGGATCCATTTCCCTTGCTGCGCATTGACCAGATTGTCGACTCCACGGCAGGATGTGATCTGCTTTCATTCCTTGATGCATACTCAGGATATCATTAAATCTTCATGGCGGAAGAGGATGAAGAGAAAACCGCATTCATTACTCCATGTGGCACGTACTGCTTTGTACGGATGCCTTTCAGACTAAAAATGCTGGTTCAACATTTGCAAGAGTAGTCAGCCATGCTTTTGAGCCACAGCTGCACAGAAATATAGAAGCTTACATGGATGACATAGTGGTCAAGAGCAAGGACAGAGAAACTTTGATCCAAGATCTGGATGAGACTTTTGCAAATCTGCGCAAGATCAATCTCAAGTTGAATCTCGAGAAGTGCGTGTTTGGAGTCCCTTCCGGCAAACTTCTCAGATTCTTTGTGTCCCAGCGAGGGATCGAAGCCAATCCCGACAAGATCGAAGCCATTGAACAGATCGAAGCACCGAAGCGTGTCAAGGATGTGCGAACGCTTGCCGGCTGCGTTGCTGCTCTCAGTAGGTTCATCTCTAAGTCCGCCAAGCGCGCCCTGCCATTCTTCAAAATTTTGAAGAAGGCAGGTCCAATGCAATGGACTCCTGAAGCGGAGGCCGCGCTGCAGGACTTGAAGAGATACCTATCCTCCACTCCGACACTTGTCGCACCTAAGCCACAAGAGAAGTTGCTGCTATATCTGGCGGCAACCAATCAAGTGGTTAGTGCTGCGTTAGTAGCGGAGAGGGAGGCAGATGATGAGCCAGCGACCGCGGCAAGCGAGTCCAGCGACAAGCAGGGGGCTTCCCCGACAAGTTCTGGCTCCGACAAGGATGGATCTGCGCAGCCACAAGAAGAGAAAAAGAAGAGGATGGTGCAGCGCCCAGTTTACTTTGTCAGTTCCCTTCTGCAGGGGGCTAGATCAAGGTACTCTGCTGTGCAGAAACTGCTTTTCGGCCTTCTCATGGCCTCGAGGAAGCTGCGCCATTACTTTCAAGTGCACGGAATCACAGTTGTCACTCGCTTTCCATTGAAGAGGATACTGCAGAATCCAGAAGCAACAGGCAGGATTGTCGAGTGGGCGCTGGAGTTGTCAAGCTTTGGCCTCAAGTTTGAAAGTACTTCAACTATCCAGAGCCGAGCATTGGCAGAATTCATAGCAGAATGGACGCCAACACCTGATGAGGAAACTCCGGAGAGGAGCATCTCCGTCAAGGAGGCAAGCAAAGAATGGATCATGTAATTTGACGGTGCCTTCTCGCTGCAAGGCGCCGGTGCGGGCGTGCTACTTGTCGCTCCCACCGGAGAGCACCTCAAGTACGTGGTCCAGATGCACTTTCCCAAGGAGCAAGCAACAAACAATACTGCAGAGTATGAAGGCTTGCTTGCCGGACTCAGGATCGCGGCAGACCTTGGGATCAAGAAGCTTATCGTCCGGGGTGACTCACAGCTTGTCGTCCGTCAGGTTAACAAAGATTATCAGAGTCCGTTGATGGAAGCTTACGTCGACGAAGTGAGGAAGCTAGAGGAGCACTTTGACGGCCTGCAGATGGAGCACGTTCCAAGAGCTGAGAACGACATTGCCGATGGCCTGTCAAAGTGCGCCGCACTTAAGTTACCTGTGGAACCAGGGATCTTTGTGCTCAAGCTGACTCAGCCGTCCGTGACACCATCAACTGGGCAGGGCAAGAAGAGGAAGTTGGTTTCTGGCGACTATCTTCCGGCCGGGCTTCCTGAAGCCGCCGCCAAGAAGGTCCGCAAGATCAACACCAAGAGCGCTGAGGAGCGGTCTGCTCCGGCAGGCCCTGGGCCTTGTTCCGTTCGAGCAGAGGCTCCCGACAAGCTTTGCTCCGGCAAACTTCCCGGGGAACGTCCTGCTCCAGCAAACCCCAAGCCTTGTTCCGTTCGAGCAGAGGCTCCCGACAAGTTTTGCTCCGGCAAGCTTGTCGGGGAACATCAAGCTCCGGCTGAGCCGCAGGCGCTCGCCGTAGAAGCGGATGTTCCCGCAGCAGCAGATATGCCTTTGGTCTTTGTTGTCGAGGCACAAGCTCCAGCATGGGCGCAGCGGATTGTCCATTTCCTCCAGACAGGAGAACTTCCCGAAGAGCAAGAAGAAGCGGAAAGAGTAGCCCGGCAGTCAAGTATGTACCAGTTTGTCGATCAGACACTGTACAGAAGAAGACTCAACGGTGTGAAATTGAAGTGCATCTCCCGGGAAGATGGACAAGAGCTGTTGGCGGAGATACATGGAGGCATATGTGGTCACCACATTGGCGCAAGAGCACTTGCCGGCAAAGCTTTCCGGCAAGGTTTCTTCTAGCCGACAGCCCTCCAGGATGCAACTGCACAAGTAACCAAGTGTGAAGCGTGCTAGTTCCACTCCAAGCAGATACATCAGCCAGCTCAAGCTCTCCAAACAATCCCTTTATCCTGGCCATTTTCGGTCTGGGGGCTCGACATTCTCGGCCCATTTCCCTGAGTTGTCGGGGGCTTTGAGTACTTGTACGTCGCAATCGACAAGTTCACAAAGTGGCCTGAAGTGGAAGCAGTGAGGAAGGTGACCGCACAGTCAGCAGTCAAGTTCTTCCGGTCAATTGTTTGCCGTTTCGGAATCCCTAACAGGATCATCACCGACAATGGCACACAATTCACGAGCCGCACCTTCATGCAGTACGTCCAAGATCTTGGCGCCAAGATCTGCTTCGCTTCTGTTGCTCACCCGAGAAGCAACGGTCAAGCCGAGAGGGCAAACGCTAAAGTGCTGCGCGGGCTCAAGACCAGAACTTTCGACAGGCTGCACAAGTGCGGAAGAAATTGGATCGAGGAGCTGCCGGTGGTTCTTTGGTCGATCAGAACGACGCCAAATCGAGCCACTGGCCAGACACCTTTTGCTCTAGTATATGGAGCAGAAGCAGTTCTCCCCACGGAACGGATCGCCTCGAGTGCTCGCTTATGATGAGCTTGAGCAAGAGCAGCTGCGCCAAGACGACGCGCTGCTCCTCGAGGAAGATCGTCTTCAGGCTGCTGTACGAGCCGCTCGCTACCAGCAAGCTTCGAGGAAGGCGACCTTGTTCTTCGGCGCGTTCAATCCGCCAAGAATTCCAACAAGTTGACGCCGAAGTGGGAAGGCCCTTATCGGGTGAAACGAGTCACTAGGCCTGGCGCTGTCCGCCTGGAGACCGAAGATGGCCTTCCGGTGAGCAACTCCTGGAACATAGAGCATCTTCGTAAGTTTTATCCGTAAGGCGCGGTTGTCGGACCCTGTCCGGCAACCACCTTTCTGTACAAGCCTTGCCGCTGTTGCATGTAACCCTTTGTACAGAGCCAGGCGCAGACCCTGAGCACAAGTAAATGAAGCGCTGATACCCCGGGGTTATAGCATGCATGCTAGGTCGAGTCTCGTCCTTGGTTAGGGTTGATAGTGCCTAACAGCAGCTAACCCTTAGCTTATAGGTCGAGAGTCCGTCCTTTTGCTTTTCTTCGTTCGCAGGGCTCGCATATCCCGGCCAGGCCGCTTGAGAACGAAAAGGAGAAGAAGGGCGCGCCGGCACCTAGGCCCCGGCAAGCCAGTATTGCTGGGGGCTGCGAGTGCCAAGATTCGTCCCCGGCAAGCCAGAGTTGCCGAGGGCTGCAATATCAGATAAGTCTTTCGTCCCTCTTCATGCATCCTCTTATGGACTGGGGAATGCGAAACCGCGTTTCTTCCCAAAAACTGCCGTGCTCCCTCAACTCTAGGCCCTGGAGCCCATTCCCGGGGCCAAGTTTGGTCGTAGTCGCGGCAGCAGAGGGACGAAACGAGGAGGCCGCACCCACCTCATTCCCGCCTCCGTCAAAGGCGTGAGAAAGGTCGAGCGACGTGGGAAGGCGGCAGGGCCTGTTGCCGGGAGGCGAACTGTCTGTCCGAGGGATACCAAGGATTTGCTCCTTGGCGTGGGTTTAACCTGCGAGACAAATAACCCGGCAAGCAACCCCTTTTTCATTAAAAAAACATCCCACTCAGGTACAGTCCATAAAGGATGAAAAACATGAAAGAGAGGATTACAAGTTTTAGATGCAGCTAAGGCCCGAAGGCTTACAAATTAAAAAGATAAGATGCCCGTAATGCCTTTCCTGTCCCTCTCTTCAGGAGGTAGGTCAAGGAGGCGAAAAGGGCAAAAGGAGCGCCTAGGCGAGCTACGGGTGCCAGAAGACACCAAGAGAACAGCCCGGGGGCTGTCCGAAGGCTGGACGGTGATGGCAGCGCCTGAAGCGGGGCTCGAAGACGGGGCGGCAGGACGTTAGCACGCTGTCGAGGGCACCACGCCCTCGTACTCCGACCTGACGGCCTTGTTGCCAGCCCTCTTCCCCTTCCGCAGCCTCCCTACGCCAGCCGCCCAAGGAGACGACCCCGGGGAGTTCAAGGAGCCGGCGACACGGATGATGGGGTCGCCGGTGCCGTGCTAAGCGGCACCCGACACCTAGTCGGGCCCGCCATCCCGCCGCCCGCTACCCTCGTCGTCGCTGTCACTCCCCTCCTCGTCACTCTCGCTCGAGGGAGAGCCTTCGCTATCGGAGGAGCTGTCCACGCAGCACTTCGCCCGAGTGCCGAAGCACCTGAAGACCTTGATGGAGAGGAGATCGCCCTCCATCAACTTAAAATGGAGGGTGCACCCCTCCATCAGGCTATGGATACGGGCGAATGTCTTCCACCCTCGATCAAGATACATCACACTGGGGGCTGGGAATGCAACGCGGACTCGCGTGCCGCTGTTCCCACAGCCCCTCATCTGCAGTCTCAGCGTCTCGGGCGGGTCCGATTCCATCGCACTCGCGAACAGAGTTGGGAGCCGGAGGCGACGACGAGGCGCCCAGCACAGCCTAACGAAGAACTCGCAAGGATCGTCCCCTATGTGGACCGCCGTAGGGGGAGGAACCGCCGGCGGAGGCGAAGCTGGCGCGCCGCCTCGTCCGCCTCTTCCCCGAGCGCCTCGACCTCGTCCTCGACCTCGTCCGCGACCTTGCCCCCTCCCTCTTCCCCTTATGGCCGGCTCTCCCGCCAAGGGTGCGAGAGAGGGAGAGGTGCGCTGTCTGGCGGCGACCCTCGCCGCCACCGATGAAGGGCCAGGGTTCCCTTTCTCCATGGCGAATGGGAGAAAGGAGAGCAGAAGCTGAAGAAAGGAGGAGATGAGAGAGTGCGGGCTTCTGTGCCCCCCCTCCTGCTCTCTATAAAGGATCAAGGTGGGGGCCCGGCCGCCCCGCTCAGCGAATCAAGGCACGGGAAGAGCAGGGAATCGGGACCGACCCGCTGCCTCTGCTCGCGACGGCCCAGATTCCCGCTCCCACCGTCCGTGACCCCAAGCGCATGGGGGCCGCGTGGCGGGGATGCAGAGCCGAGGCGACGGGTGAGGCGACCTAGCCCCACCCCGTGATCGCGGGAGTGGACGCCTCGAAAACCGCGCACTGGCCCCGTCCAGTAAATGCGCCATGCCCCCACGCCTACCTCTGTTTAGGAAGGAGGGCGTGAGCCGTCCCCTTCATCATGGCTTCACGCATGCTCACGGGGCTCAGCCCCACGCACGCCGCCCACATCACCCACGACGCCGCATTTGACGCGTGCCGTTCTGGGCGTGCGCTGCGGGAACGGAGAGATATGCGGAGTGACCTAGGTCGCGCGTGCCCGTGCACTGTTTTGGGCCTGGCCCAATAGCGCTCGGCACCGTGTATGGCCCAGGCCCGGGGGCTCCTGTCGGTGTACTAAAGTAGGGGTACCTTAGTATCCCGAACTTGTGCACGGGCAGTCGCAGCGACCCCCGGCAGGGCTTGCCGGGCGTCCGCCAAGATCCTCCGCGGCTACTTTGTTTCCATTCAGGAACAAAGTAGTCAAGCCAAGGCCCCGGCAAGAGGAGCTTGCCGGGAAGGCCGACCGAGGCCCCGGCAAGAGAAGCTGGCCGGGAAGAAGAAGGCCCCGGCAAGAGGAGCTTGCCGGGAAGGCCACTCAAGGCATTCCAAGAAAACTTGCCGTGACGCACCGCGCGCCCCGGCAAGGCCCGGTGTGCGACAAGCTCCCGAGCACGACAAGATGACGACCGCGGCAAGGAGCTTGCCGCGGGGAGCCCCCACTTCGTGCCCGCGCTCCAGCACACCTGCCAACGTGTCGCTCTGGGACCTTCCCAAGCACACGTGGCAGGAGGCCGTGCAGCTAGGGGTGCGAGGTGGCAAGCAGGCGCTGGCAAGATAACCATCATGGCAAACGGTGGCGTCCCTAGCTGTCCCTTTCGGCACTGTTTAGGCGACACAGACGGGCAATTAATGCCCTTGTCCCCTGCCGCCAGGGTTAGGTATGATAGCACTGTACAGGTAGCTGTACCAACCACCACTCTTCCATTTTTGCCCTTTTCCTCCGTTGCCACCTGTGGGTAACCCCTTGAGCATATAAAAGGAGGCCTGTGTGCAACGTAGGGTAGGTTCGGCTCACTCGAGACTAGGAAAGTTTCGACTCATTCGAAACTAGAGGACACCCACGCTCTCAAGCAAGAACAATATAGAAACACAAAGCAGCAGTAGGAGTTTTATCTCTCCGGAGAGATCCGAAGCTGGGTAAAAATCCCCCGCGTGCTCCGCCTCGATCTGCTCTTTGTGCGCCCTCCGCCCCCTTGCCGGACTAAAATGGGGCCCTGCCCCATAGGTGCTCGCTCCCCCGCGACGCGACACCGCGCCGACGTGCCGCCGGCTTGAGAGGACGACCTCGACACCGCGAGCTCGGGAGACGAGCGCCGCCAGCTCGGCGAGTCTGGACGTCGAGGCCTCTAGTGCCGCGCCCACCGGGTGGTTGCGCGGAGGCGGCACCGGCCCGCTGAACCAAGCCCTCCTGGACGTCCAGGCGAAACTGCGCGCGGAAAGCGACGCCCTCCAAGTCTGCACCAGAGTGCATCTGGCCGTGCGGACATCCGTCCGAGTATGTTTCCTTCTTCTTTTTTGATTCCTGTCTTTCTCTGTGGGGGCGCGCCGGCGCACCCACTGGGTGTAGTCCCCGAGTTCCGGGCCGGCTGCTGAGCAGGCGGTTCGGAACTCCCTCTGGCGAGCTCCGAATACTAACTTTTGCCTTTGTCGGCTTTTTGTAGGAGTATCATAACCTCCGCGCCACTGCCTTCAACCGCAATGTCGAGGAGCTGAACAAGCGGGCCGCCGACTTGGTGGAAAGCCGGGGTGAGCTCATTTCTTCCTTCTTCGCGGGGGCATGCTGGCGCACCCGCGGGCTGTAGTCCCCGAGATTCGGGCCGACTACTGAGTAGTCGGGCCGGATCTCCCCGGCGATCTAATTTACTGATGACTTTCTTGTCTCTTTCTTCGTTGTTCAGGTGCCAACGCCGCCCTCCAGGAGCAACTGGGCGAGGCCAACACTGCTCGGCGTGCCAAGGAAGAGGAGTGCGACAGGCTCGCCAAAGAGCGTGATCTGCTGGCGACGCAGCTGGCTGCGCAGAAGGAGCTGCTCCAGAAAGCGCAGGACGAGGCCAAGTCGTGGGAGGCCGCCCTCATGGCCGAGTTCGAGGTCGAGCGCTCCGCCTGGACTGATAGGGAGGCGATGCTGACCTCCGGCTACCACGAGCTCGAGGACATCGTTGATGGTAAGTCTCTTTCGTTTCTTTGGGCTTCCGACTATGTGTCAGGCCGACTTCTGATTTTCCGACTTTTCTTCTTTTCTGTCTTGGCAGACTTCTTTCCTGGTCATTCGCAGGCGGTCCCCCTGGCCATCGAGGCTGCTCGGGAGGCACGAAGGGCGAAGGGTGAGGTGATCGCCGCCAATGCCCCCCGAACCATCGACGAGCAGCTCCTGAGCATTGGGGCCCGTCTTCGTCCGGCTCACCGGCTGCTGCGCCGGCTTCAGCGTGCCGGTGCCCAAGCGGTTGCCACCCTGTGGCCGGACATGCTGGCTCTGCGCACCGCTAGTCAGACCGCCGACTGGCTGGAAGTCGCCGCCGGCCGTCTTGAGGATTGGAAGGGCTCCTCGGCCCAGGCCGGAGCGCGCCGGGCCTTGGAGTTCGTCAAGGCGTGGTATCTGGGGCTGGACCTAGACCGTCTGGCCGCGTTCCGGTTAGAGGCCCAGGCCGAGCTGGAGGCTGTAGAAGGCGCCCTTGTCGAGCGAGCGGCAGCCATTGCCGAGTACACGGATACCAGCGTCTTCGTGCCCGAGCGGACTGAAGGCAGCGAGGAAGTGCCGCCGGACTGGTTCAGAATGAACCCGGAGTATGACGAAGACTCGGCGGAGGTGATCGACTCCAGCACCGAGGAGGAGGATGAGGCGGAGGACGGAGGCGAGGAGGAGGCGCCAGAAGACGAAGCAGGCGGCCAGCCTCAGCCCGATCGCGCCTCCAGCAACGAGCCGCGTGGAGACAAGGCGACTGCTGCCGGAGGCGACCAAGCTGAGACCGCCCAGCTAACTGCCCCGGCACCCGACACCGCCGTCACCTCCGATCCTCCGGCCCCGGAGGCCGCCTCCTAGACTGCTTTTTCCGCTTCTGTTTATCTGTCTTCAGTAATCTGTTGAAAGACTTGTTAGGTTCGAACAATTCCACCCGCTGGGTGTATCCTGAATTTCTATTCGAAGATTCGGCCGAGGGCCTATGTAAATATTTATCTGATTTCCTCCTTTCCTTGCTTGTTGCTCCTTAGACTTTTTCCTTTGCTGCCTTCCTTTAGTTGCCGCCTTGCCGGCTGGACAGCCGCTCTGCGGACTGTCGCTAGGTCAAGTGCTTGGCTACTTCAGGAAGGCAAGTACTTAGCCATTTAGAGTTTTTTTAGCAAGTCGGCTAGAAAGCGACAGGCCAACTATCCGAGAGTCGGCTGTCTTTGATAAAAGTTAAGACGCCGAGCCGACTGCTCATGAGTCGGCTCTGTGGGGGGAGGCTGGTAGCCGGCTTGAGCTATGCATAAGCTTTTAGGTCCTTAGCCATTTTTTCATGTGCGCGCTCGCTCTTGCTTGTTCTCTGCCTACTGGCAGTCGCTCTGCGAGCTGCGGCTTTCGACAGGAGACGGCTTGAGCGCAACACATTACTTGTCTGACTGCAGGAAGCATTTCATAGCGCAAGACGGCAAGTCCCCGGGCCGACTAGTCGGACCCGATGCCAGACAATATGATAAAAAAGAGTAGCATATTCGGAAGCGTAATTCTTATCATACAGATAACAAAAAAGGCAGTCCCCGAGCTCGTCTTGGGGGGCCTAAAGTCTTAGTACTTTAATACAAAGGGGGTAGTGCGATACATACTACATCAACTGTAAAATCTTCGAAGAAGATTCGCGTTCCACGGGCGCTCTGTTTCTTTGCCGGAGTCGTCCCTCTTGCGCGCTCGAGGCTTCTGAGCGTCAATCAGATAGTAGGCATCGTTCCCTAGCACCTTGCTGATGATGAAGGGACACTACCAAGGTGCCGACAACTTGTGCTGGCCGGCTGTTCTCTGAATCAGCCGGAGCACAAGGTCGCCCTCTTGGAATGATCTCGGGTTGACCTTGCGGTTGTAATATCGGCGCAGACTCTGCTGGTAGATGCTGGACCGACTGAGTGCCAACAGTCGGCCCTCTTCCAGCAGATCAACGCCGTCTTGGCGTGCTTCTTCAGCTTCCTCTTCAGTGTACATGGTGACTCGTGGAGAGTCGAACTCTATATCCGTCGGGATGACAGCTTCGGCACCGTAGACGAGGAAGAAAGGCGTGAAGCCGGTTGACTTGTATGGAGTCGTGCGCAGACTCCAGAGGACGGCTGGCAGCTCCTCGACCCAACAGCTGGCCGAACGCTCGAGTGGTTCGACCAGTCGAGGCTTGATGCCGGACAGGATGAGGCCATTGGCTCGTTCCACCTGGCCGTTTGACTGCGGATGGGCAACGGACGCTAAGTCCAGTCGGATGCCCTGCGTCGCGCAGAAACGAGCCAAGGCGCCCTTGGCAAAGTTTGTGCCGTTGTCGGTGATGATGCTGTGCGGTATGCCGTATCACACTGTTATGTCGGCGATGAAGGTTACTGCAGTCGGCCCGTTTAACTTCTTGATGGGCTTTGCTTCTACCCACTTGGTGAACTTGTCCACCGCGACAAGCAGATGAGTTAGGCCGCCTCGGGCCGTCTTGAATGGTCCTACCATGTCCAGGCCCCAAACTGCGAAGGGCCAGGCGATGGGGATTGTCTTCAGCGCGGAAGCCGGCTGAAGTGGCTTGGAGCGGAACATCTGGCACCCCTTACATTTTTGGACTAGCTCTTTAGCTTCTTCCAGGGCAGTCAGCCAAAAGAAGCTGTGCCGAAAGGCTTTGGCGACGAGTGCCCTTGAAGCCGCATGATGGCCGCACTTGCCCTGATGCATGTCTCTGAGAATTGCTTGGCCTTGTTCTGATTCTACGCAGCGCTGGTAGACACCAGTGACACTGCGCCTGACTAGCTCTCTGTTGACTATGGTGTATGCTGCCGCTCGGCACTGCACTTGCCGAGCCAGGATCTCATCTGTCGGCAACTCTCTGTTCACTAGAAATTTGAGGATGGGTTGCACCCATGAAGGTGTTGCTATCTCTTCAATTGCTACCACAGCGACTTGGACAAGGGTGGCTGGGCTGGGAGGCGGCGGGCTGGAGTCTGCGGCCGTTTGCTGGATTGACGGAGTCTCTGAGCTGACTGGCGCAGCTCCCGGGCCGGGCTCTGAAGTCCCCGGGCCGACTGGCACAGTCCCCGGGCCGGGCTCTGAAGTCCCCGGGCCGGGTCTGAAGTCCCCGGGCCGACTGGCACAGTACCCGGGCCGGGCTCTGAAGTCCCCGGGCCGGTTTCGACTGTGGTTTTCTTGAGGTTGTCTGCTGGGGCTTTGGAGTCAGATCCGACTACTTCTGGAGGAGCCGGCACAAAGATGGAGTCTAGCTCTGGTGAAGGCTTGATAGACGGCTTGAGGAGGCGCTGAAGGGCGACGCCGGAAGGTATCGCTTGGCGAGTGGAGCCGACTCGTGCCAAGGTATCTGCTTGATCATTGTCATTTCTTGGCACGTGAAGGAATTCGCACCCCTCGAAGTATCCGCTGGGTTGCTGCACCAGGAAGCGGTAGCTCGCCATGTTTGCGTCTTTGGCGTCCCAGTCGCCGGATGATTGCTGAACCACCAAGTCGGAGTCACCATAACACAGGATCCGGCGAATGCCGAGTTCTTTGGCAAGCCGGAGCCCATGAATGAGCGCCTCACATTCGGCAACGTTGTTGGAGGCGGCGAAGTGGATCTGCAGCACATACTTGAGCTTGTCGCCCTTAGGGGAGGTGAGGACGACGCCGGCTCCTAGGCCGGTGTGCATCTTGGAGCCATCGAAATGCATCCGCCAATGGGTGGAGTCAGGCGCTGGCGGCAGGTACTGGGTCTCGGCCCAGTTGACGAGGAAGTCGGCCAGCGCCTGCGACTTGATGGCGGTGCGGGGCTGGTAGTAGATGGTGTAAGGAGCTAGATCTATAGCCCATTTGGCCACTCGGACGGAGGCGTCTCGGCTTCCAATGATCTCGGCGAGTGGAGCGGTGCAAACCACAGTGATTGGATGCTCTTGAAAGTAGGGTTTCAGCTTCTTGGCGGCAAAATGCATGCCGTAGCACATCTTCTGGTAGTGAGGGTAGTTCTGCTTGGAGGTCGACAGTACCTCACTCAGGTAATATACCGGTCTCTGGACAGGGAGCGCCTTGCCTTCCTCCTTGCGCTCGATTACAATGACTGTGCTGACTACTCGGCTGGTGGCGGCGATGTACAAGAGCATGGGCTCTTTGGGAGTCGGAGCCGCCAACACGGGGGGAGTAGTCAACATCTTCTTCAGCTGGAGAAATGCCTCATCCGCCTTGTGGTTCCACTCAAAAAAGGTGGTCTTCTTCATCAGTTGATACAAGGGCAGAGCTTTCTCGCCCAGCCAACTGATAAATCGGCTGATGGACGCCAGGCAGCCGGTGAACTTCTGCACATCCAACAGTCGGCTGGGTACCTCCATTCTCTCGATGGCCTTGATCTTCATGGGGTTGCACTCTATGCCGCGTTCGGAGACCAGGAAGCCAAGGAGCTGGCCGGCTGGTACTCCGAAAACGCACTTCTCAGGGTTGAGCTTGATCTGGAACCGGCGCGGATTTTCAAAGGTCTCCTTGAGGTCTTCCAGCAGCGTCCCATGCTTCTCCGTCTTCACCACCACATCATCCACATAGACGTGGGCGTTCCTGCCGAGTTGCTTGAGGAGGCACTTCTGCATGCAACGCTGAAAGGTGGCGCCGGCATTCCTCAAGCCGAACGTCATTGTCAGGTAGCAGAAGGCTCCAAATGGTGTGATGAATGCGGTCTTCAGTCTGTCCGCTGGGTTCAGCTTGATCTGGTGATATCCTGAGTATGCGTCTAGGAAACTCAGCAGCTCGCATCCGGCTGTGGAGTCTATCACCTGATCAATTCTTGGCAGAGCAAATGGGTCCTTTGGGCAGGCTTTGTTTAGGCTTGTGTAGTCGATGCACATTCGCCACTTCTTGTTCTTCTTCAGTACCAAAACCGAGTTTGCCAGCCACTCTGGAAAAAATACTTCCATGATGAAACCGGCTGCCAAGAGCCGGGCTATCTCTTGTCCAACAACTCTTCTTTTCTCTTCTGACAGGCGGCATAAGGGCTGCCTGACAGGCTTCATATCTGGCCTGATGTGTAGCTTGTGCTCGGCGAATTCCGTCGGTACACCCGGCATGTCCTTGGGGGACCATGCAAAGATGTCCCGATTCTCACGGAGGAAATCGACGGGCTCGCCTTCCTATTTGCTGTCAAGGCCCGTGCCCATGACAGCGTACCTTTCTGGGTGCTCCGGGTCCAAGGGTATCTTCTTGGTCTCTTTGGCCAGCTTGAATGATCCTTCTGCCTCCGACTCCTTGGGGTCGGGCGACATCTCTGGCTGCTTTCCGGCCATCGCCACGACTCGGTCAAGGAGCCGCTTCTCGGCCGCGATCACCAGGGACTTGGCCAGCTGACTGCTCTCGGCCGCACAGGCGGACGACTTCTTGTAGTCGCCGGCTACGGTCAGAATCCCCTTGGAACTCGGCATCTTCATCTTGAGGTAGGCATAGTGGGGAACCGCCATGAACTTGGCCAAGGCAGGTCGACCAAGCAGAGCGTGGTACGGGCTCTCCAAGTCCACCACCTCGAACCAGACCGGCTCTCGGCAGAAGTGATCTTTGTCTCCGAAGAGGACGTCTATCAGGATCTTGCCAATCGGTGAACAGGAGAGGCCGGGTACAATTCCGTGGAACACGGTGCGGCTACTCTGTAGCTGCCTTCGCTTGATTCCTAGTTTCTCCATGGTATCCTTGTACAGGATGTTTATGCTGCTGCCTCCATCTATCAGGACCCGCAAAAAACGGGCGGCCCGCCTATCAGTGACTAAGGTCGCACCTAGGACCAGGGCATAAGAGCCCGGACTCGGCATCACCTCTGGGTGATCCGCCCGACTCCAGCTGATAGGCCTCTCGGACCAATGCATGAACTCCGGAGTATCTGTTGCTACTGCATTTACTTCTTGTTGCTGTTGGCGCCTGCTGCGCCGGTCATCTGCCACACTGGTGAACACTACGTAGGCTCCATGCTCTTCTGGGAACTCGTCTTGTACTGCGCCGACTGGCTGAGCCGCCGGCTGCTGGGGCGGCGGCGGAGGCGGCGGCCCAGCAGGCAGCGGAGGAGTGAGGCTGTCTCCCTTGGCGATATTGGTGAGCCAGTGGCACTTTCTGGTTGTGTGGTTTGACGGCTTCGCGCCGCTGTGGAACTTGCAAGGACCATCCAACGTCTGCTCATAGGAGAAGACTGGCAACCAATTGGATTTGCCACCCTTCTGCCGCTTGGCCGGAGGCTGCCCTTCTGGCTGCTGATCTTCAACTGCCGCGACCTGCCGACTATTGGAAGTCGGCTGCTGGGCCTTGCGTTTGTTGTCGTTCTGTTGCTGTCGCCGACTGGTGTCTCCAGCCGGAGTTCTGGGAGCCTGGGGAGTCACCTTGCCAGTCACGTTGACTTGAATCTCCGTCTTCATGGAAGAGTCGGCCGTGGCATACTTGTCTGCTATGACTAGCAGTTCGTCGAGGGTTTCTGGCTCGTCGCAGAGGAGTTTGTGCTTGAGGAGGGTGCCCTCTCGGCACCCGGCAGTGAAGTACTCGATAGCCTGCACCTCGTGCACGCCCTCGCAGGAGTTTCGAAGCTCGCCCCAGCGCGTGAGGTAGTCGCGTGTTGATTCTTCAGGGCCTTGCACGCACAAGGAGAGCTGGAGCGGCTTGGGAGGTCGCTTGTACGTGCTTGTGAAGTTGCGGATGAAGGCTTCGGTGAAGTCGACCCAGCTATTGATGCTGCGGGGCTTCAGGCTGTTCAGCCATGTCCGGGCCGTGCCCTGGAGCATGAGAGGAACGTACTTCACGGCAACTCACTTGTTGTCGTTTGCTATGCTGACGGCTGTGGAGTAGTCTATCAGCCAGTCTTCCGGCTTCATGGAGCCGGTGTACTTGGGTGTGTCTCGGGGGAGCGTGAACCCTTTGGGGAAGGGCTCGTTTTTGATGCGGGGCCCGAAGCAAGGCGGACCCAGCTCGTCTTCTTCTTCCAGCGCCAGGGATCGGTGGAGTCGGTCGATCCGATGGCGGGCGTCATTCTCACTGACTCCCTCTTGGCGGCCAAGGCGACCTCCGAGAGTCGGATGCTCAACAGGCGGCGGGGAAACTCGCCGCTCTCTTCTGGGCGGGGGAGGCAGGTAGTCGTCCCGCCGCTCTACTGCTCTCGGGCGGCCGTCTTGGTCGCGCTCGATGGTGATATGAGTCCGACTGTGACTGACAGCCGGCTCCTTCTCTTTCCTTCCGCGGACTCCACCAGTCGGTGTTCGGGAGGTCGCGCCTTGATCTCGGCGGGGAGGCAAGTCGTTGTTCGGCTGCTGCGGCGCATCTGCGCGGCCACCAGTCGCGTTTTGCGCAGCAACCGCGTCAAGGAGCTGCTGGACTTGCTCTGTCATCACACGGGGCTCTTCGCCCTCGAAGTTCTTCAGCTCGTCAGTCGCCCTTGGGCGGCGCGGATGTTCTCCGCTGGGGTGGCGTACACGGGGCGTTTTGCCCCGAGCAAGTCGGCGATGGCTGCGCCGCGCTGCCGGACCGCACCTAGACGGCTCGGCCCAGTTGGAGCCGGCGAGCCGCCTACGGCGCGATCCATCTCACGCTGGTATGCCTCTGACAAGCGCCTCATGCTTGCCAGCTTCTTGGTGCCTTCGATGATCTGAAGGCGGCGTGTCTCCAGCGTCTCGGCGTCCGCATCCTCTGGAATGGGCACGGTTAGGTCTTGCAGGGCCGCTGCCAGCGGGTCCTGGGCTTCTTCGCCGGACTGCTCGCCGTGGCTGATGACGAGCACCTCCGTGACGGCGCTTCCGCCGCTCTCTTCGTACGGAAGCGGCTCGTCGTAGACCACCACGTTGGTGGGGACGATGTCAAGCGACACGGCGTCGGAGTCGACCAACATCGGGTCGGTAGAGCCTACGGACTCCAAATCTACGGCAGGCTCGCCGGCGACGTGGAGTTGGTCGAGGAGACCCGCGAGAAGGCTCTCGGGGCCACTCATGCCCGCGTCGGATGCAGGTTCGTCGGAGAGGCATACCTCGCCGATAAGTTCAGCGAGGCTGCTCGCGGCGCAGGCGGCCTCAGCGTCGCGCAGCGTGTCGATGCAGACTCCATCTGGCGAGCCTGGCTGGCTACACTCGCCAGGGAGGAAGAGGGTTCCCGTCCAGAACAGATCTCCGGACGACGGTGCACCTCGCCCCATGGTGGGCGCCAAATGTCGGGGGTTGGGTGCGACATATGCCAAAGGATGGCTTATCATGGTGGGGGCGAGTAGAACGTCGCCGGTGCCTGGAAACGGGATAAGGCGTAGACATGCACGCCGGCGAATCTTACCCAGCTTCGGGGCTCTCCGGGGAGATAACACCCCTACTGCTGCTCTGCGGGGTCTCCGCATGGTCACTATAGCGAGGTGATTACAATGGTGCTCCTAGAGCTGTGTCGGGGGGCAGGAGAGAGCAAGGCTAGTTCTCTCCCCCCTGGGCTATGTGTCTATCTCTCTCAAGGTCCGAACCCTTTGCATGGGTGCCCCGGGGGGTTCATATAGGCCTACCCCCCGGGGATACAATGGTAATCCGACTGGGCGTGGGTCCCAGCCGTTTGTCTCTCATGTCGCCGTCCTTCCCGCCGGCTTCTGGGGCCCGCCGACTGGTGGGTCCCGCGGACAGGCCAGACACTGTGCTGCGCTCCTAATGACGCAGGCTTGGTCATTGCGTCGTGGCAACAGTACCGCGTCTATCAGGCGATCACTGTCGCCACTCCCCATCCAATCTGGTTTATGGCTTGTGGGGCCCTGGAGGGGAGACGGCCGACTCCGGGGAGGCCGACTCCCACAGGGCCGTCTTCGGGCGCTCTGGCCACCTTTGGTTCACCCACTGACAGGTGGCCTCGCGGCCTTCGGGCCGTACGGGCCGGCGTCGTGGGCACAGTGTGTCGCGCACTGTGGCTGAGGTCAGGGCAGGCATGGCAACAGTGCCGCGCCTCGCCAGAGATCTCCCGGTGATACGGCTCACTGTAGCCATGACGGTCCCTCGTAGGCAGGGGGACGGCCACGTCATGACCGTACCCCGCATCGGGCTTCGTGGAGTGTCACGGGCCGACTCCCATAGTCGGCACTCCTGGAGGTCGCCAGCTTGGAGTCGGCTTGCCTTGAAGTCGTCATCTGAGATTCGGCTCCTCCGGAGATCGCCAGCTGAGACTCGGCTTCTCGGGAGATTCCCAGCTGGGACTCGGCCTCTCTGGAGGTCGCCAGCTGGGACTCTGCTGGAGGGGCGTGGCCTGCCCCGATGTCTTGAAAGATCCTGGGTCCCGGGTCAGCCTACCCGTGGCCCATTACTCCGACACCGGTCTCCTTGCAATGATAGCAAACGGTCTTCGAGTCTGGTCCAGACTTCGGCGCAGCGGCAGAGGTTACCGTCTCCGTGCCCTTTGCCTTAGCCTTTTTCTTGGACCAACTCTTCTTGAACTTAGCCGATTTCTGCACCATCAACACTTGATGCGTGCCTTTCTTAATATCCTGGTCTGCCACCTTGAGCATCCCATGCAATTCAATGAGCTTCTTATCCATGCCATGCATATGATAGTTTGAGATGAACGTCACATAGCTGGGCGGAAGAGAACCCAGAACAGCATCATTAGCGAGCTCATCCAAGAGCGGGAAGCCCAACCGATCCAAAGCTTGCACATATCCGATCATCTTGATCACATGTGGGCTTAGTGGATCACCTTCCTTCAGCTTGCAATCCATCAAGGATCGCCAGACGTTGAAACTTTCGGTCCTAGCCTGTGTCTGAAACATGCTCTTAAGACTCTCGATCAGATAGTAAGCCTCAACATTTTCGAAATGCTGTTGCAAATCGGGCTCCATACAAGCCAGCATCAGACAGCTGAGCTCCATTGATTCATCAACGAGTTTCTGGTAGGCATTCTTAGTTGTGGAATTAGCATTATCGGCAGGTTCCTCTGGAAGTGGATCCTCTAGAACATATTCCTTTTTATCATGCTTGAGAACAATTCTCAGATTTCTATACCAGGTGGTAAAGTTTGTTCCATTCAGTTTATCCTTTTCCAGAATTGATTTCAATGCAAAGTTGGGTTGAGCAGGTGGTGCCATTGATCTACAACAGAAAAATATGCAATCACAAAGCAATGTGTTTATGTAGAGTAATTCAAGCCTAAACAGAAATACTCCCACTGAAGTCAGCATCCCTCCGCAAACTCTCAGTGATTCAGGATCCGACTAACGCATGCGACTAGTGAGCTTTAGCATCACTGCTAGCCTACATACCTATCCAGTAAGCAACTCCTTGCTAATCATATCTCTATACGACTCCTGTCAGTCGGGAAAGGTATCTCATACCCCGGCTCCCAACCTTCTTTGCCACAAGGCCCAAAACCTTTTGATAGCCTTGTCAAGTTAACCTGACGCAGTGCATGTCCATGTCCGACATGAACCATTCAGTTCAAGGACACCTAGCAGCACCCCAATTTTATGAGCCCACTACTAGACGTACTTGACGTGCGAAGGTGCAACATCGGGAATGGAAATTCGCTTGATATTCATGAGGGATCATTCTACCATTCTAACATGCATAGAAACAAAGAAGCATAACAATCACAAATAAACACATATTGTGAAATAGTATGGCTCCTTCATGGACGTTCTTCAGGTCGGCTCCGACTCCGATGACCATCTAGGAAGTCCATCTTGTTTGTCACACCGGGACACCAAGCCACCAACTTGAACTCTATTATCCAACTACTACAACTAGTAATGAATTTACATATAGGCACAAGTCGACACGCGGGTCGTTATACAATATAATGCCAGCACTTTGGCTCCTACCGGCTGACAAACATGACACGCAAGCCACGTATAAATTACACACATGCATCACATACACATGAGCCATACTATTCACATCAAACCAGCAAAACACAGTTATGCATAGAATCGCATTCTACCAGTTTGTGTGTCGGGTACGAAATACACGGCACTACGCACACGGCGGTCCCAGATAACATCTGAACTCCGATCACGCCGAATTTTCTGATCTGACCGATCTTATCGATCATCGCGAGTCCGATTCGGGTTTACGTTTCACTGTTAACCCTGATGGCGGATACCGACCGTTAGGGGTAGGTTGTGTCATGACCTCATCGACTCTGATCATCAGAAAACATGGCCTCTTCAATCCCCATGTGCAATTGATCTCATCAACCGTGCACATAGCCGATTTCATCAAGGACAACAGATCTCATCCGTTGCCTCCACATATCTAATATGCATATGATCTGAAACCAAATCCTATAGAAGAGGCTCTTATACCACTGTTGGGATCTACGGTAGGGTGCGACGACAGCAAAATAAATTTTCCTATGCGCAGAACAACCAAGAACATGCTACGAGAAATGGATCACAGATCGTTACCACTAGACGCGCAGTGCCGTGCAGCGGAAGAAGAGTTGGGGCAGTGCGCCCGCGTGGATCGTCTCCTCCTCGTGCGATTTCCCTTGAATAGTCGGTCGTCCGATCCCACCTACAAGTTCGCTGGAGCGGCACAAGTGCACCGCCTCTAACGGTATCCGCACGTGCAGGAGGAACACCGTGCGGCGGACTGCTAGGTCCGATCACACAGTCGGCGGCGAGTAGAGGAGGCTATTTGTAACACATGCAAACCCTAGTCGCAGCGCCGAAGCGATCAACCGCATGAGTGTTCTGCACCTCCACTTTATATAGGCGTCCATCGCTGGCTCAACACTTGGGCCTCGCATGGACCCTAAAGCCCACATGTCTACTCAGCCACAATCCGAATACAGCTCGGATCACATCCGACCAGTGTCCTCGGATCCGACCTCGTAGGTTCCTTCCCTTAAGCGCGAGACCCCTTAGGTTCAAGTCATCTTGGTCGCAGTTCGGATCACCTCCGACCTGCACGGTTGGTAGCGGCCTCTAGCAAGGCGTGCCGACCACCAAGCAGACTATGAAGCTGGTTAGGCGAACCTATACAACATGTCACACTTCTGTTCCCTTTGCCTCACGATATATGTTGTCGGGCTCAAGGCAAGACTGACATCCTTGTGCTAGCCGGACCTCTTTCTCATTCCAGTGATGCCGACCACAATCCAGATTATCTCATAATCCTTGTCGCATGGCCATGCTTCTCTTGGTCGGATCACACAAGGGGCCCAGAGTATATCTCTCCTGATCGGAGGGGCAAATCCAATCTTGCTCGACCACGTCTCGCAGCATGGGTCTAGACAAGCCCAAAACCTACCTTTGTAACTACCCAGTCACGGAGTAGCGTTTAGTCGGCCCAAAGCAAGTCTGTCACCATCCCGAGTACATGCGTCAGCTCAGGTCATAGGACATAGAATGTATGTTGTACTAGAGACTCATAGACGACATATCGTTGCGTCTCATAGTTGGGTCTGTCCAACTCGGACCTTATCTCGACTCGGATCCGACTATGTCGAATCCGACCCGACCTTTCCAAGTCCAGATTATTTGTTTAGCATCCAGTGCTGCATGGCTAGTGAGACCAAGCCATCGACCGTGTCATATGCTAGTCTAGTCGGCTGCGCATCCACACAGCCCTTTCGACTAGGGATCTTTTAGGACAGTCATCATACAATGCATAGTCCCACAAACAAGTCACGTACTTGCTGATACACATCATTGATAATGTCCAAGGACTATCTTTATTCATAAACACATAGGAAATATCATCATACATGATTGCCTCTAGGGCATATCTCCAATAAACATAATGTTTTTTAATCTTGATGATAAATGTTAAAAGATCCCATAACTCACGCACGCCACCTCTCCCGAAATCCCGTGATTGCACCGCCTTCCTCATAACCACCCGTGGCATCGGGGCCTCCTACCACCGCCACGACTGCGCAAATATAAGATCGGAGACGTCGGGCGTGCGCGGTTTTCGAAATCTCCGGACGCCCCCGCCGCCATCGTCAGCTTAGGGGTCGGAAGTGACTGCTCTTTTCGCCCCCTCCTCCTCATGTCCCTCTCTCAAGCGAAAATGGTTAAGGAGATCAGCACGGTACGTATTTGCACTATAGAATCTGTCAGATCTGAATTCAACTGCTAGCACTGATCTTTAAGACTGTACGTACTAGTAATGAGATTGATCTCGATTCGCAATGTGGCATTTGTTTGGACACCAAGGGTTTGTGCCCCGGTGAGCATCGTATGAGGGAGTTTTGTACCGTCACCCTGCACGCGGGATTTGCAAACAAGACAGTAAGATCCAGTCTGACATGACCCGTATCAAATATCACGAGAAATTTAGTACTCTGTCCGATCCAAAATTAATGTGTTAGATTCATGTACATACGCATGCATCTAGTCATGTTTTCTGCATAGATACATCCGTATGTACAATTCTTTGTCCACAAATTTTTGGACGGAGGCAGTAATATTGAACGAATATTGTACTCGGACCCTTTGTACTTAGTCAGTTGTTTGTAATGTTTACTGCAAAAAGAGTTATATTGCATGTTGATTTCTTAGATGATAAAATGGTTTCGTGTACATGCATGTAAATTTAAATCTTCTATGGGGTTATTTGATAATACTACTAAGAAGTAGTGAACTATTATGCTAGTCATCTATGATTGGACAAATTCTTTAGATTATCAGGCAGTTCATATATATTAACAATCATACATATGCTACTCAGATAATCCTCTGCTACGATAGATATAGTTTCATGCAGAAATTTGGAGTGCCCTTGGGAAAATATGGGAACTTTGAAGCAAGTTTCAGTACCAATGAGGGGTTTGAATTCCCATGTGAGATTACCAATGACAATGAGTGGACATATATTTCAGGGGAGTCTTGGAAGGAATTTGTTAGAGTTTACACGCTACATGTGGGTCAGGAGATTACGTTCAGTACTGACAATTTAGAAGTAGCAAGTAGCGTTGTGACAACTGGGAATTTGCCTATCATACATCCAAGTAAGATACTTTTTTTCTCCTGCAAGTTTTATTACTCTAACTTTATCATATACCATATATAATAAATTAAATTGTCTATGTTATAAAATTGTAGCATACTACCAATTGTCCAATGAGAAAAGAGATATTATCGACAATGTCGCTGTAACTGAGGGGACAAGCTTAAACTGGAGAATGATGGAGTATGTCATACGCCAAGTGATGGATCTTGACAAGTTAGTGGAGCATCATGATGCTGGAAACTATGATCAAGGAAGAGCATATGCATTCCTCCATACATTGACACGGTCAGATTGCAACAAGAACTTCTCGGTAACCATCTTTCTGTTCTTCATTTACTTTGTGTCATTTCAGTATGTTTTTAGCTTTGTTCCAAATTAATTGTTCTTCCTTTAGTACATACAATAAGTTGCCACGTGTTGATGTAACAAATATTGTTTTCAAACAGAAACTGCCCAATTGTGTTATCCCCAAAGAAATGGAGGAATATGGTGCCATAACCATTGTTTATCATCCACACAGTACTGTGTCAAGTACATACACCATTTCTGATATTGACGGTCATGTCTACATCAACAAATGGTACGACTTCATGAAGAAGGAAAAAATCTTGCTGTTAGGACAGAAGGTGCTGATGTTGCTGTACCTGGGACATCATGGGATTTATCTGTTTGTTTCCCATGTTCCTGATGTGCCTCTCGAGTAGTTTTGGCAAAACGTAGTGTGCGAAAATAAATTAAGGGATTTTTAAGTCATTTCTGTAATGACGTACTTTATTTTATTTCATGGTACTCTTGTGTTCGTGCTCAACATAGTGGGCAAGAATTTAAATGGTTGTCTATGTTTTTCCATTCGATTGCCTTCATTGGAACTCGGTTTATTCATTCTTTTTAGCAATTTTAAATGCTCCGTCTTGCCCCTTATTTTCTCATAATAGTCAAGAAGGTAAGAAATAATCAAAACAACTATTTCATGCAATCATCGTGTAAGATTTTGTCTTACTCTTACCTGTCATAAAGAGGGGGGGTGTGAGAGGTATCATGTTAGAACACCTCTTCTTATTAAGCTGTTATTACATGTGACCATGGTAATCGCCTTGATACGATCACAAATATATTATTTCTTCACAATCAACATCACACACAACACACACAACACCATTACACTAGCCGTCAACAGCTTCAGCATGAAAACAATTTGTCTCCCTAGTCCTAACATCATATAAGCTTGGTGCTTCGTAATGGTTGCCACATTGCTCTGAATGTAATTTCTCTTGCCTCCAATGTTGACACTCTTGGTACATGCATTCTTTTCCCACTGTTTTTTTTGCGCGTTGTAGTTGTTCCCTTCTATCCTGTGCCGCAGCAATTGCATCAAGGGCATAAGCACCAACAAGGACACTTGTACCAACAAGATGATCCACGTACTCTAGTTCCCAACGCCAAAAATCACATGGATCCTATGAATCAAGTGAACACAAATCAAACCAGCACTAACGAAACAGTAGAAAAAATTACTCATGCAGTAAATGTCAACCCAAAGTGTAAAGGGATTGTATATTGTGGTGCTTGCACTTGTAGAACACCCAACCATCGTGCTCTTCGGTATTGGAAAGATAGAATCTAACCGTTTCGCCACAGTCAGGGCAAGGGATCAGGGGCACATCAACTGATCGGCCCCTCAGCGCGCACCTAATCGAGCTCGACGACGACATGGTTGATTTGGTGTCAGCCGACTGTGGCAATGACAGATGGGTGGTCGTAATCCTTTGGGTAAGAGAAGAACTAGGGACTCCTCCGCTGGGCTAACAAACCCTAACACCATCACCAGAGCATCGTGCTCCCTCTAAATAGGCTACCTAACAAATCTTCCAACCCACTAACCGACCCTAAAATCACGGACGGACCATCCATGCGCATTACTTGTAAATATATCGTCAGATATCACAGCAGATATGTACCCTTCCATCGTATCGCATATCCCTCCCATCTTTTCTT
Organism: Triticum timopheevii; assembly: GCA_963921465.1. Lineage (NCBI taxonomy): Eukaryota > Viridiplantae > Streptophyta > Magnoliopsida > Poales > Poaceae > Triticum > Triticum timopheevii. The sequence goes on from OY997262.1 coordinate 366,099,610, forward strand.
TTTGCATATCGCTCCTTCCTTAACCGCCCAGAAAGATTTGGTGTCCAGAGGTAGCCGTCGCCGCGAGTCGCGCCATTGCTCTGCGGAAGCCCACACCGACGCCGGAGTAAAAGGAAAAAGGTATCATCCTCCACGTCTCCTCCCATCTCTTGAAACGTTCATACTTTTTTCCGTTGATTGAACCAAAAAGGAGGTTCTGATGAGATTAGAGATGCCATATTTGTGTGCAAGATCTTTGGTATTTGTTCCTGGCGGATTAGTTTTTCGTCGAAGGTACTATTTTGGTCCAAGATTGTGTGTGCTTCTCTTTACTTCAAGTAAAGGCCGTTATGAGATTAGATGTGATTGCAAGTTCACAGTAGTTCATAATACGATCTAGTTACGGAAATATTATGTTGGTGGAGCTAATTTTCTAGCCCTTCCTGCTATACTGGATTACTATGAATGATTTGCATAAGGTTGGAGTGAAGAATTTGATGCAACAACTTTGCGATTGGTTGTTGGGGGATCCTGATCATACGATGTTGTTTTGGATATATATATTTTTGTCGTTGGAGTTTCTTTACTAGACCTTTAGGCTATGTTGCATTAGTAGGAATGATTTGGATGATGTTTGATTTAGCCACTTAGATGTGGCATACAAAGACTTGTTATCAATACTACAGTAAAGGAGATGTTGGCTGACGGGCTTTCTGCTTTGTTGAAAGATGGAGAGGAGAAAGGTGATTACACACCGCTGAAAATCTGCCGAAGAGCTCCGGGTGTGTCACACTTGCTTTTTGCGGATGATACTTCGTTGTTCTTTAAAGCAGAGGAGGAACAAGAAAAAAAGGTTCAGAAAGTACTTAATATTTATGAACGGGCTACTAGATAGTGTATTAACCCAGATAAGTGCAGTGCTCTCTTTGGTCCATCATGTGTCGTGGACATACAGGATAGTATACGGGCTGTCCTTCACATTGGTGTGAGCACCTTTGAGGAAAAATACCTAGGACTTCCGACGCCAGAGGGTCGTATATCACGAGGTAAGCTTTAGAATTTGCAGTCACGGCTGATGAAGAGGATCATTGCTTGGGGTGACACTCTTTCTCTTGCTGGCAAGGAGATTATGATTAAAGCAGTCGCACAGGCTATCCCAACTTATATTATGGGTGTTTTTAAACTGCCTATGTTAGTGTGTAATGATCTGAACAGAATGGTGCGGAATTTTTGGTGGGGATCTTCAGAGGGCAAGAGGAAAACTCATTGGTTGGCATGGCCAAAAATTCTGGCGCACAAATCCCAGGGCGGATTGGGTTTCAAGGACTTGCGGGTGTTCAACCAAGCTCTTCTCGCGAGACAGGCATGGCGCTTGCTAACTAAGCCTGATAGTTTATGTGCGCAGGTGTTAAAGGCTCGGTATTATCCTGATGGATGCCTTGAGGATACGGTATTTGCGGGAAATGCTTTGCCTACTTGGCAGGTCATCCAGCATGGCCTCGTGCTCCTGAAGAAGGGCATCATCTGGCGTGTCGGGAGTGGACAAAGCATCTGCATCTGGCGGGACCGCTGGGTGCCCCGGGAGCCTTCATGCCAGCCCATTACACAGCAAGGCACCTGCCGGCTGAGACGAGTGGCGGATCTTCTGGACGATGCCGGCGCTTGGCGGATGGACTTGCTACACCGACACTTCCTCCCGGCGGACATTGACGCGATCACCAGTATCCGCACCTCGCCCCACATCACCGATGACATTATCGCATGGGCGCCGGAGAAGAACGGTATCTTCACCGTTCGATCCGCCTATCGCTTCGCCATGGACGAGCGCGAACGTCCACTGGCTACCGCCACGAGCAGGGCACCGGATGGTCGTCGCGCCATCTGGAAGATCATATGGGGGTGCCCTGCCCCCCCTAAGGTATGCGTGTTTGCATGGAGAGTAGTGACCAACTCGTTGGCTACCTGGTCCAACAAATTTTCTCGCCATCTTGAGCTTACTGACATATGTCCTATTTGTGGTGTGGAACGAGAGGACGACTTCCATGCATTATGCAGATGCCCACTTGCTAGAGAGATGTGGCGGAATATGGAGACAGACTGGCCAATCCTAAAGCTCGAGGGAATTTGCAAGCCAAGAGTGGCTGTTTTCCCTCCTAGAACCACTAGACAGAACGGCACGCCTGGTCACCCTCATGATTATGTGGTGAACCTGGTACGTGCGCAATGAGATTACTCATGGAAAGAAGCCACCCCCAACAAAAGCATCCTGCCGCTTCCTCAACGGGTACATTAATTCGCTTCTATGCATTCATCACTACCCAAATGGAGACATGGAGAAAGGAAAGATGATCCTGCATGTTACCCAGCTGGCCACAACTTTATGTACTGAGCAGAAGCAGGAGCTACGTTGGGCGCTGCCCGGCCCGGGCTGGACAAAGTTAAACACTGATGGAAGTTATGTCTCGGCTACAGGCGCTACAGGAGGGGGCATAGTCCTCCGCGATGACGGAGGAGAGATCATCTTCAGTGCGTGTAGGGAGATACGCACATGTGATAACAGCCTGCATGTGGAACTTGCAGCATGCAGAGAGGGCTTGGAATTGGCTTTGCATCGAACCAACCTACCCATCGTGGTGGAGCTGGATAGTGTGGAAGCGGTCATGAGGCTTACAACACATGTGATGGACCGCTCACAGCACCGTGTTCTAGTTGACGAGATCCGGAGGATAGTTACATCAGAGGAAAGGGAGATTTTTTTTACTCACTTTAGACGATCTCAGAATAAAGTTAGTCATGAGTTGGCCGCGTACGGCCGTAGTACCCCCGCACTGCTGTGTGGTTGCGATTGGGGTTGGAATTTGTTGTAAACCTATCCAAGGCTGATAAGCCTCCTTGAGTAATGAAAATCTCCTTTCACCCCGCAAAAAAGGAGATGCTGTTGAAGGAGTTGCTGGATTATTTAGGACTGATTTGGATGAGGTTGTTCATACCAAATTAGGATTATGAATTTTAGGAGATTAGAGCTTTTGCTGGAAATTCAGGACTCAGTTTGTCTCACACATACCATGCTATTCTATATTACGAGGTATTTAAATAGTCCTATGTCTTAGTGAGAATCGGTATATTTTGACAATCTGGATCTCATTAATTCCATTCTACTATCTGGTGTTGTAGGCACAATGGATTCACACGTGCATGGCAATAAGCGTGCGGAGTACGACAGGTTGTTGCTTGAAGCCCGCCGGGAGATTGACGCGAAGGTCCAACACGAACGTGATGAGATGGACAGGGCACTCAAACTAGAACGTGCATATGTCAATAGGATGCTTAAGGATGAGTGTGCAAATATGTCTCAAAAGATTAAGCATATGAGAGAAGAGATGGGAAAAAAGTTAAAGCAGGACCGCGAGGTCATGGAAAAGAAATTCCAGCTGGCGTACAAGGAGATGCAGCTTAAATTGCAAAAGGACTGGTGATGTCTACTACACAACCTTCTTCTTGTAGACGTTGTTGGGCCTGCAAGTGCACAGGTTTGTAGGACAGTAGCAAATTTCCATCAAGTGGATGACCTAAGGTTTATCAATCCGTAGGAGGCGTAGGATGAAGATGGTCTCTCTCAAACAACCCTGCAACCAAATAACAAAGAGTCTCTTGTGTCCCCAACACACCCAATACAATGGTAAATTGTATAGGTGCACTAGTTCGGCGAAGAGATGGTGATACAAGTGCAAAATAGATAGTAGATATAGGTTTTTGTAATCTGAAATAATAAAAACAGCAAGGTAACAAGCGGTAAAAGTGAGCGTAAACGGTATTGCAATGATAGGAAACAAGGCCTAGGGTTCATACTTTCACTAGTGTAAGTTCTCTCAACAATAATAACATAGATAAAACATATGAAAATCCCTCAACATGCAACAAAGAGTCACTCCAAAGACACTAATAGCGAAGAACAAACGTAGAGATTATGGTTAGGTACGAAACCACCACAAAGTTATTCTTTCGGATCGATCTATAAAAGAGTTTGTACTAGAATAACACCTTAAGATACAGATCAACCAAAACCCTAATGTCACCTAGATACTCCATTGTCACCTCAAGAATCCGTGGGCATGATTATACATATGCATCACACAATCTCAGATTCATCCAACCAGCATAAAAGTACTTCAAAGAGTGCCCCAAAGTTTTTACCGGAGAGTCAAGAACGTGTGCCAACCCCTATGCATAGGTTCCCAAGTGTCACGAAACCCGCAAGTTGATCACCAAAACATACATCAAGTTGATCAATAGAATAACCCATTGTCACCACGGTTATCCCACGCAAGACATACATCAAGTGTTCATAAAAGACTCAATCCAATAAGATAACTTCAAAAGGGGAAACTCAATTCATCACAAGAGAGTAGAGGGGGAGAAACATCATAAGATCCAACTACAATAGCAAAGCTCGGGATACATCAAGATCGTGCCATAGATGTAACACGAGAGAGAACACGAGAGAGAGAGATCAAACACATAGCTACTGGTACATACCCTCAGCCTCGAGGGTGAACTACTCCCTCCTCGTCATGGATAGCGCCGGGATGATGAAGATGGCCACCGGTGATGGGATCCCCCTCCGGCAGGGTGCCGGAACAGGGTCCCGATTGGTTTTTGGTGGCTACAGAGGCTTGCGGCGGCGGAACTCCCGATCTATCTTCTGCTCTAGAAGTTTTAGGGTATATTGGTATATATAGGAGCAGGGGGTACGTCGGTGGAGCTACGAGGGCCCCAAGAGGGTGAAGGGCATGCCCAGGGGGGTGGGTGTCGTGGTTCTAAGTCTGACAGTGGAATGGGGGGTAGGTATGGAGAGGCAAGATCCTGGCTATGGAGCAGTTGTGGAGACAAAGGATGTACGAGTTCAGGCCCTTCTGGGAGGAAGTAACAGCCCTACATCTCGGATCCCGGAGGCGGTCGACTGGATTATGTGTGTCTAGATTACAGGGGTGCGAACCCTTTACACTGAGGAGGGGGATGGCTTATATAGTGTCTGCCAGACCCCTCCGATCCTCAGTTATGCAGGGTTTAAAGTACATTAAGGCTAGGCGTTACTGGTAACGCCTTACATAAAGTGTCCTAAATGCCATATAGACTACTTAATTACAGACCGTTTGGATGCAGAGTGGCTCTTGATCTCCTGGTGGTCGAGTGAGTCTTCATGGTCGAGTCCTTCGAGTCCGTCGAGTGAAGTCTCTCTTGGTCGACTGGAAGGTAGTTTCTTCTGAGGGTGTCCTTGGGAAGGGTACTTAAGACAGGTCTGTGACCCTACCCTAGGTACATGACTTCATCATTAGCCCCCGAATGGATCGAGGTTTGAGTGAGGAAGGAGTTGATAATATTTCCGACCTGTTTTTGTGTTCTGAACATGTCTCATCGTGGACCAATAATCTTTTTGTTGATAACAGCAACTTTTCTTTCAGTCGCCTTGATCCATTCCTTTCTTATGTCGAGTGAACTTTTGCACTTAATAAACTTCCGAGCGACGGATCGCAGGAAATCTACCGTCTGACGATTGATCTGCTGTTAGCGGATTTTGTGGGATCCGAATTTTGGGAAGCGCGCGAAGCAGGGCGGATCGCGGCGCTCGGATGGGATAGGGCATAGACGCCTCGATTTCCGTGCCGCCTTTTTCGCCACGTATCAGGCGTGCGCGACTGTTTCGGGATGTGATAGGATCGCCCGGGCCCACTTGTCATCCACTCGAAAGCGTCCTTATAAAATGCGCCGGGCGAGTGTTTTAGTACCTCCCCATTTTTCCTTCTGCCCTCTCCATCTCCGCTCGCAGTGCCTGCTCTCGCCCCTGCCCATCCACTCCTCGTGCGCTTCGCCGGCAACAATGGTGAAGGAGAAGACGGCGGCCTTGGAGCGCGCAAAGAAGGCGACGGCGACGGGGAAGGCGAAAGGGAGAGCGTCTAGTCGGGGCGGATCCTCGTCAAGGTCCCGCCTGCCGCAAGGTTGGGTCCAAGGGGATTGGATCCGCTCGACCATCACCGAGACGGATCTCAATGACCTGGCCAACGAGGGCCTGATCCCTCACGGGGCGGCGAGGCTCCCGGGGAACGAGTGGCAACCGCAGCCGCAGGAGGGTGAGTGTGTTCTTCTAGCTACCCACGTAGACCGTGGGTTCTCCCTACCTCCGAGTGTTTTCTTCCGTGGGTTCTTGAATTTCTTCGGGGCGCAACTCCACCATTTCAATCCAAATTCCATTGCCTACCTTGCTGCCTTCGTGTCCATGTGCGAAAACTTCCTGGGTTGTCGACCACACTAGGGTATCTTTAAGCACATATTCACTTGTCGCTCACAGACAGTGAAAAAAGCGAGTCCAGATGATGATAGGACTAAGGTTATTCAGATGTGCGGGGGTCTTGGGATTCAGATGAGGAGCAAGAGTACTTTTCCGGCCATGACCCTTCCTAAGTCGGTCATAGGATGGCAGTCGACTTGGTTCTACTGCCAAGACGAGTCGACGCCGGGGCAGTCGACTGGTCTCCCTCCGTTTTCCATGGACCGAGTGAACAAGCCCTCTTCTCTGAAGGTGCTCCCTGAGGAGAAAGCCCAAGTAAAAATGTTGATGGAGCGTGTAGTCCAGCTAGTTCGGGAAGGAGTGACGGGTATGGACCTTCTGGAGGTCTTCCTTAGGCGGCGCATCCAACCACTTCAGTACCGAGGCCACCCGATGTGGCTGTACTATGGAACCGAGGATGAAACTCGGGTCCATCCAGAAGCAGTCGACGACGCCACACTGGAGAGGTGGATGACCGCGATCACAGGGAATAAGGACAATCCTCGAGGAGCCAGGAGGATTCCACCACTCGACCATTCCTACACTCCGGACACGGTATGCCCACTTTATCCTCAATTGTAATCTTGTTTTACTCATCTTGCTTCTGTTGCAAATTGGTCGATTGATCTTTGTTTTGTTGTCTGTCAGGCCACCACTGAATTATACTCGATGCCCAATGGAGCACAGATGCCGACTGAGGATGAGGAAGGAAGTGGGGGAGAAAGCCAGGAGGAGTGGGATTCGGATGCTGTCGATGATGATGAGGGTGATGACTCTGGTGAGGAGGAAGAGGAGGAAGAGGAGGAGGAAGTTGCGCCTCCTCACTCGAAGAGACGCTCGAAGCTCGTCCATGATCCTGCAACCGAGCGCGGTAAGGGGGTCGCGACTGTCGTGCAGTCGACCAAGCGCCCTAGGAAAACTTCTCCGGCACCGACTGAGAAGGCTCCGAAGCAATCCAGAGTGGTACCGTCGAAGCCGGCTAAGGTCTTGCCGAAGATGAAGATGGTGATCCCCACTATCTCAGGGTAATGATGCTATTTCAGTTTTTTTGTTCCACATGAACTTATTCTTGGTCGACTCATGAATCAACCGACAGACTTCTGGAACTGCAGCGCTGCTACTTCTGTTACCTCGGCCAGGGCTGAAGATCATGAGATGGAAGACGCTGCCACTTCAAAACCTGGTATGACTTTCATAGTTCCGTCTTCAGTCGATTGGCTCTTTGTCTCTAATTTTGATTCTTTTCTGTAGCTCCGTCTAATGTCATTATTACCCTTCCTGACGATGACGATGAGGAACCACTGCGGCAAAGGAGGAGCAGGAAGGCGTCTGCTAGCAAGGTGACTCAGGACGTGCCAGCACCCGAGACGCTGGTCATGGAGGGAGAGAACATCACTCGTCCTACCGTATCTTTTCCGGTGCCGTTGACGAGTGCTCGCCCTTCGTTGTCGAGTGTTGCGCAACCTTCACTTTTCTCGACCCACTACGTCCCAGAGGACCAAGCCAGTGCTGCAAAAGAAGCAATACGCCAGGCGGGAGTCATGATGGAGCAAGTGAAGGCCATCCGAGAAGCCAGCCAGGCAGCCTATGACGCCAGTTCAGCTCTTCAGAGTAACGTTCAGGTTAGTCAGTCACCGCCTGTTCTGTTAGGATATGATGTCTGAAGATTCTTCTTTCTGAAATTCCTAGTGATTTTCCTACACCAACTGGGTGTGTCGATCGAAAGTCTGAATTAGTGGGGGCACGCTGAGTGCACCCACTGGGTGTAGTCCCCGAGACTGGGGTCGACTGCTGGTGGTTGACTACAGTCTGAAGAACATCTCTCGTTTTTTTGTTGGTCGACTGGTCGACTCTGACTTGATAGAACTAGTGGGGGCACGCTGAGTGCACCCACTGGGTGTAGTCCCCGAGACTATGATCGAATGTTTGTATTCGGCCGTAGTCTTAGAAACGTATTATTTTTCCTTAGTCACTCGGAAGTGAATTGTCTTTGACATCTTTTAATTGATTCTTCGTAGAAATCCTGTGACCTTGCTGCTCGTTATACCGAGATGGAGAACAAACACATCCAGCTGGGGCTTGATCTGAAGCTGGCCCAGGAGAACTTAGCGAAGGCGAAGGAGGAAGCTAAAGGTATGTTTGGTGAGGCTTTCGACGACTGCCTTTGCCCCTCATTTGTTTCAAAGTCTGACCTTGTTGTAACTTTGCAGGAAAAGTGAGGGATGCCCAGAAGAAGAATGACCTTGAGTTGGCTGAAATGCAGAAAACAGCTTTAGAGAAGACCAAGCTCGCAGACGAGAAGTTGGCTTCGGTCACCAAGCTTGAAGAAGAAAACACCAATATGAAAGCTGCTCTTGATGCTGCCAACAAAGAGGTCAGTCGACTGAAAAGTGATAAGATTGCCCTGAGTGACAAGGCCAGTGAGCTGGTGGGTAAGAAGAACGATCTGGAGGCTTATCTGGGCGGACTCGCCAAGAAGCTATTCCTCATGCTCGAAGGTAATCTCTTGCACCAAACAGTTATTTTAACTGTGATCTTTCCATTCGACTGTTGTCTTGACTCGGCGGTTGCGCTTGCAGAATTTTGCCAGAACTTTGAAGAGGGGACTGGTCGACTGGAGCCAAACCTGGACCCCATCCACTCTCATGTGAATGATGAAGTTGCCATGAACGTGCTCCGGCTCGAATCTCGTGTTGATGCCGTTGTTGATTATCTCGCAAGGCTGAAGGTCGCCACTTCCCGCATCGACGCTATGCTCTGGACTAGAGAGACGCTCTAGAATGACCTCGAGTCTCTGATGACTCGACTGAACACAGTCCCAAGTCGAGTGCAGGAGTGGAAGAAGTCTTCTGCCAGGTGTGGCGCAGATGTTGCTCTATCTCTGGCCCGAGTCCATTGCAAGGATGCACAAGAAGACAAGTTGGTGGCCCTTCGGGTGGCTAACACCAAGAAGCACGATTTCTGGTCTTTCATGGAGACCTTCATCGCCGCTGCCACTCGGATTGCTGATGGAATCGACCTTGACGAGTTTGTTGCACCTTCCAGCCCTCCCCAGGAGGGGTAAAAAACTTCTGAGCTTCCCACTTTAAATTTGCCTCGGTATGCCGAGTGATTTTTGTAACCGACAAACCTTAATAGGCCTTGCACCTGAGCACTTTCGGTTCCATTAGGTGTTATCCGAACTTGGATTCGACGTTTAAATATGCTTGCATTTGGTTTGAGGTATCTTTTGCAGGTTAAAGCGAAATTCTTATTGCAATTGACTTGTTCCCCAATTCACTTAGGCAGGCACTGGGCTGCAGCTAAGTCCCCGAGTGGGAGGTCTGCTCCCCACTCGGTAGGATTTTCAAAACTTAGGCGAGCACTGGGCTACAGCTAAGCCCCCGAGTGGGAGGTCCGCTCCTCACTTGATAGGATTTTCAAAACTTACGCGAGCACTGGGCTGCAGCTAAGCCCCCGAGTGGGAGGTCTGCTCCCCACTCGGTAGGATTTTCAAAACTTAGGCGAGCACTGGGCTGCAGCTAAGCCCCCGAGTGGGAGGTCTGCTCCTCACTCGATAGGATTTTCAAAACTTAGGCGAGCACTGGGCTGCAGCTAAGCCCCCGAGTGGGAGGTCTGCTCTCCACTCAGTAGGATTTTACGGCGCCTCCGTGAAGGAAAAGGCGTTAATCGACCTTGTCTTTCTTATGGAGAGCACATTATACTTGTGGCGTAGCTCGGAAGGAGAGGGTGGCGGCAGCCTGCGCCTCGTCCTCCTTGCGGAGCGCACATTGTACTTGTGGCGTAGCTCGGAGGAGAGGGTAGCAGTTGACCTGCACCTCGTCCTCCTTGCGAGCGCACGTTGTACTTATGGCGTAGCTCGGAGGAGAGGATAGCAGCCGACCTGCACCTCGTCCTCCTTGCGAGCGCACGTTGTACTTGTGGCGTAACTCGGAGGAGAGGGTAGCAGTTGACCTGCACCTCGTCCTCCTTGTGGGCGCACGTTGTACTTGTGGCGTAGCTTGGAGGAGAGGGTAGCAGTCGACCTGCACCTCGTCTTCCTTGCGAGCGCACGTTGTACTTGAACTTAGGCGAGTACTTAGACTGTAGCTAAGCCCCCGAGTGGGAGACTGGCTCGCCACTCGGTAGGATTTTATTGAAACTTAGGCGAGTACTTGGACTGCAGCTAAGCCCCCAAGTGGGAGACTGCCTCGCCACTCGGTAGGATTTTATTGAAACTTAGGCGAGTACTTGGACTGCAGCTAAGCCTCCGAGTGGGAGACTGGCTCGCCACTCGGTAGGATTTTATTGAAACTTAGGCGAAACGGATCCGCAGCTCAGCACCCGAGTGGGAGGCCGGCTCGCCACTCGGTGAGGATTTTTGTACAAACTTAGGCGAAACGGATTCGCAGCTAAGCCACCCACTGAGGGGGAATTTTACTGAACAAATAAAAGTGACAAAAACCATTGGGGAAATTATGACACTATTATCTTTGTGAAACATGAACTACACAAGTACTTTTATTACAACTCATCCGAGTGAATACTTAGGTGTAAAAGGGGCGGAGTAACTCCGCATTCCAAGCTCGGGGCCCGTCGATGTTGTGCTCGACGTTGTATAGACGGTACGCTCCGTTGTGGAGAACCTTGGTGACGATGAAGGGTCCTTCCCAAGAAGGAGCAAGCTTGTGTGGTTTCTGCTGATCCACTCGGAGAACCAAATCTCCTTCCTGGAAGGCTCGACTCTTCACATTTTTGGCGTGGAAGCGACGCAAGTCTTGTTGGTAGATGGTCGATCAGATCAGAGCCATCTCCCTTTCTTCCTCTAAAAGGTCGACTGCATCCTGTCGCGCTTGTTCTGCTTCAGCTTCGGTGTAGAGCTCGACTCGAGGAGCGTTGTGAAGCAGATCACTCGGCAAGACCGCTTCAGCTCCATAGACCAAGAAGAATGGAGTTCTTCCAGTCGACCGGTTAGGCGTGGTCCTTAGACCCCAAAGCACCGAGGGAAGCTCGTCGACCCATGCTCCGGCCGCATGCTTGAGATCACGCATCAGTCGGGGTTTCAACCCTTTGAGGATCAAGCCATTGGCCCGCTCCTCTTGTCCATTCGACTGGGGATAGGCGACTGAAGCATAGTCGACTCGTGTGCCCTGGGATGTGCAGAACACCTTGAATTCTTCCGAATCGAAGTTTGATCCATTGTCAGTGATGATGCTGTGTGGGACTCCATATCTGAATATCAGTTCTCTGATGAAGCTGACAGCAGTACCGGCGTCAAGGTTCTTGATGGGTTTAGCCTCAATCCACTTGGTGAACTTGTCGACTGCTACCAGTACGTGTGTGAAACTGCTTCGACCTGTTCTCAAGGGACCAACCATATCCAATCCCCATACTATGAAGGGCCAGACGAGTGGTATGGTCTTCAGAGCTGATGCAGGCTTGTGTGACATGTTAGAGTAAAATTTACATCCCTCACACTTGTCGACTATCTCCTTTGCCATTTCATTCGCCCTTGGCCAGTAAAATCCGGCTCGGTATGCTTTGGCCACGATGGTCCGAGAGGACGCATGATGGCCACAGGTCCCCGAGTGGATGTCATCAAGGATTATTCAACCTTCTTCTGGCGTTATGCACTTCTGATCAACTCTAGTCGCGCTCTCTCTGTATAGCTGCCCTTTGATCACAGTAAAGGCCTTGGATCGGCGGACGATCTGTCGAGCCTCTTCCTCGTCCTCCGGGAGCTCTTTTCTCAGGATATATGCGATATATGGAACTGTCCAATCGGGAATGATCACTAAAGCCTCCATGACCAAGTCGACCACTGCTGGAACTTCAACCTCAGTCGGATCTGTGGCACTCTTGGGCTGCGGAGCTTCTTCGGTAAAAGGATCTTCTTTGACTGATGGAGTATGGATATGCTACAAGAACACATCGCTGGGAATGGCTTCTCTCTTGGAACCTATCTTTGCCAAATCATCAGCCGCTTGATTTTTCAGTCGGGGTATATGATGGAGCTCTAACCCCTCAAACTTCTTTTCAAGCTTCCTCACTACATTACAGTATCCAGTCATGGCTGGGCTTCTAACGTCCCACTCCTTCATCACTTGGTTGACCACCAAATCTGAGTCGCCATAAACCATAAGGCGACGGACGACGAGTGAAATGGCCATGCGCAATCCATACAAAAGGGCCTCGTATTCTGCCTCATTGTTGGATGAATCAAAGTGAATCTGGAGCACATATCTGAGCTTATCTCCTCTAGGGGAAACCAAGACTACCCCAGCACCGGAACCATTTAACATCTTAGAGCCATCAAAGAACATGGTCCAATGCTCCGAGTGAACTTGAGTCGGCTGCTGCTGTTCAATCCACTCGGCAAGCAAATCTGCTATTGCTTGGGACTTAATGGCTTTCTTTGCCTCAAACTTGATATCAAGGGGAAGGAGTTCAATCGCCCATTTCGCTACTCGACAAGTTGCATCTCTGTTGTGCAGAATCTCTGAAAGTGGAGCGTCGCTGACGACTGTAATGGAATGATTAGAGAAATAATGAGCAACCTTCTTCGTGGTCATGTAGATCCCATACACAAGCTTCTGATAATGAGGATATCTTTGCTTTGATGGAGTCAAAACTTCAGACAGATAGTACACTGGGCGCTGAACTTTGAAGGCTTTCCCTTCTTCTTCCCGCTCGACCGTAAGTACTGTACTGACGACTTGTCCTGTGGCTGCAATATAAAGCAATAGAGGCTCTTTGCTGATTGAAGCAGCAAGCACCGGCTGGGTGGAGAGCAGAGCTTTTAGCTCGGCAAACGCTGCATCAGCTTCTGGAGTCCACTCGAACTTGTCTGCCTTCTTCATCAGTCGGTAAAGAGGCAATGCCTTTTCACCGAGTCGAGAGATGAATCGACTTAACGCGGCCAAGCATCCAGTAAGCTTCTGGACATCGTGCACCCGCACAGGGCGTTTCATTCAGAGTATAGTGCCAACTTTTTTCTGGATTAGCATCGATTCCTCATTCGGAAACAAGAAAACTGAGTAACTTTCCACCAGGAACTCCAAATGTGCACTTTGATGGATTGAGCTTGATATCATACCTCCTAAGGTTGGCAAATGTTTCAGCGAGGTCAGTCAACAGGTCGGAACCCTTTCGTGATTTGACCACAGTATCATCCATGTACGCTTCAATGTTCCGACTGATTTGAGTGAGTAAACACTTCTGAATCATTCGCATGAACGTGGATCTGGCATTCTTGAGGCCGAATGGCATGGTGACATAGCAGAAGCACCCGAATGGAGTGATGAAAGCTGTTTTTATCTCATCGGGTCCATACAGACGGATCTGATGGTATCCGGAATAAGCGTCCAGAAAGGACAATCTCTCACATCCCGCAGTCGAGTCGACAATTTGGTCGATGCGATGGAGAGGAAAATGATCTTTCGGGCAGGCCCGATTGATGTGCTTGAAATCAATACACATGCGGAGTGACTTGTCCTTCTTAGGAACCATGACGACATTGGCGAGCCACTCGGAGTGGTATATCTCTCGGATAAACCCTGCCGCCAATAGTCGAGCCACCTCCTCGCCAATGGCCTTTCTCTTCTGGACGGCGGACCATCAAAGATGTTCTTTGACAGGTTTTGCTGTTGAGTCGACTCTAAGGCGATGCTCAGCCAGCCCCCTGGGAACACCCGGCATGTCAGCAGGCTTCCATGCAAAGATGTCACAGTTCTCACGGAGGAACTGGATGAGCGCTTCTTCCTATTTACGGTCGAGTGTTGTGGAAATATGGGTCGGAGCTGCATTGGGGTCGGTCAGGTGAATGTGAACAGGCTTCGTCTCACCGGACGACTGAAATGCTGATTCTGTGGCAGGCTTCTTGGCCCGCAACAAATCACTCGGATCTGCATTTTTCTTGTACCCCTCCAGTTCGACCATTATTATCTGGGAATCGGCAATTTTCGAGCCTTTCTGGAAACACTCTTCTGCCTTCTTCCGATTACTAGTGATAGTGATCACGCCTTTGGGGCCGGGCATCTTCAGTTTGAGGTACACATAACATGGTCGAGCCATGAACCGTGCGTAAGCTGGTCTCCCCAAAATAGCGTGGTAAGCGCTCTGAAAATCCACGACTTCAAACGTCAGTTTCTCTTTGCGAAAATGCTTCGAGTCACCGAACACCGCGTCCAGAGCTATTTGGCCGAGTGACTCAGCCTTCTTTCCAGGTATAACTCCATGAAAACTCATGTTGCTGGTGCTTAGTCCGGACATTGGAATGCCCATTCCTTTCACCGTCTCCGCATATAATATGTTCAGTCCACTACCACCATCCATTAGCACCTTTGTCAGTCGAGTGCCTTCGACGACCGGGTCGACCACCAGAGCTTGCCTCCCAGGGGTGGCTATATGAGTCGGGTGATCGGACTGGTCGAATGTAATGGGAGTTTCGGACCATCTCAGATAACTGGGCGTCGCCGGGGCGACCATATTCACCTCACGGTAGATAACTTTCAGTCGGCTTTTGCTTCCTACATCAGCAAAGATCATCAGAGTGGAGTTAACATGAGGATATCCTACATCACTGTCCTCCTTGTCTTCGGCTTTGTCCGACTCCTTTTCCTTGTCCTTGGGCTATTTACCTTGGAACTGCTGGATCGGGAGCCGGCACTGGCGAGTGGTATGCTTCGGGTAGATGAAATTACCCTCTTCGTCTTTCTTCGTGTGGATGTGACACGGCAGATCCATCATGTCATTTCCTTCTTTATCCTTCACCTTCTTGGGGTTCCAGGACCCTTTGGGTTTTCCCTTGAACTTGCCCTGAGTCACGGCCAGAGCCTCCCCAGGAGCCGCTGGCTCGGCCTTCCGCTTCTGCTTCAAACTGGAGTTTCCTTTCTCCGACTGACTCGGCTTGCATTTGCCGCTCCGGAGTCGGTCCTCCTCTTCGCCATTGGCGTACTTGGTGGCAATTTCCATCATTCGACTCAAGGTCATATCTCCGGTCCGCCCAAACTTCAAACTTAACTCTCTGTTCTTAACACCATCCTTGAAAGCACAGACTGCCTGATGATCAGACACGTTCTCCACGGTATGATGCAAAGTGATCCATCTCTGAATGTAATCCCTTAAGGTTTCATTCGACTTCTGCATGCAGACTTGCAGCTCTGTCAACCCAGCTGGTCGCTTGCAGGTTCCCTCAAATGTCCTGACGAACACTCGGGAAAGATCTTCCCAAGTGTAAATGCTGCTTGGAGCTAACTGATTCAACCATGCCCTGGCCGAACCTTCCAACATGTGTGGTAAATGCTTCATAGCCACTTCATCATTTCCGCTGCCAATCTTCACCGCCACTCGGTAGTCTTCAAGCCAAGTTTCAGGTTTAGACTCACCGGTGAACTTACTTACTCCAGTCGCCAACCTGAAGTTGGGGGGAATCACTGCGGCTCTGATAGCCCTGCTAAAACATTCTGGACCTGAAACATGTACTCGACTGCTAGTGGGCGCATCTCTGTCGTGGCCACCTCGATGAGCCTTGTTCCGGTCGACCAGGCCTTGCACGATGATGGATCGCGCGTCAAAGCCTGGTTCCCTGGGGTCGACCGGAGCTCTTCGCCCTACACTGAGCTGGCGCCTGTCATCTTGCTGCCGATGAGCGTAACACCCACCTCTTGGGGGAGGAGTGGGCACTTGACGCCTATCATCACGATCGTATCGGTCACCATATTGGTCTTGTCAATTCTCGCGTCCCTCACGCCACGGAGGCGATCTAGGGCTGTGAGCCGACTGAACCCTATTCGCAGCGACAGATCGACTGTGAATCCTGTTGCGCGACTATGACACGGCTGAATTCTGATCTCCTGCTGCTCGGAGCAAGTCCCTGGTCTACATCAAGCCTCTGCCTGCCTCCAACTGAGAGGGCTGAATAGACTCTGCTATACGGGCTGCAGCTGCTAAATTCTGAATCGGGGTTCGATATACCTGAGTCGGTTGCGGGAAGAGTTGTCGTCGACTGGAGTCGGGTACTCGTTGCCGCACGCGCTCGTCGAGTGCTCGCTGGAGGTTCTCCAGACGAGCACGTTCAGCCAAGTTGGCCAAACGTGCCTCCTCCAAGGCGCGAGCCTCGGGGGTTTCTCCTGCGCTGGGAGTATGTAGGGCATCCATGTTCCTGCGGTGAAGTTCTTCTCTTTGCAGGGAATTAAGTGGCTCGGGTTGATATTCCTCATGGGCTTGAGCGGGGTCGCCTCCGCCGTCCATCCCGTCGTCGCGGGGGAAGCCGGGAGGGCTACGAGGCCTGTTGACCATCAAAACCTCCGCCGTCGGATCACTGATGTCGCACTCGAATGCGGTCTCTACGGAGCCAGTCGACAGATCGAACAGGCCGTAGAGGGATTCGTCTGGCTCGATCGCCGCGACTTGGGGTGTGGCCGACTGGCGGGCCACCGCGTGCCTCACCCACCGCTGGAGCCTCAACCGACCAGAGCGCTTGCGCTGGCGGGAGACAGGAAGGGAGGACGACAGGGGAGTCGACCGATATGGAGTCAATGGTTGCCGCAGCAGAACGCCGCGGACACACGCCTGAAAATGCGTCACACCGCGGACGGGGAGCGCGTCGATGTCGAGTGGAGCCTCCTGGAGCCAAGCGGAGTCGTCGGCGATGAAGGTGAGCGCGCCGAGACGGATCTCGCGGCCCTCGACCAAAACTCCACCAGAAACCATGATGAAGGCAATTGGAACAATTGCAACTTCTCCAAAAATCGCTAAGACACCTGCCCAAGGTGGGCGCCAACTGTCGTGGTTCTAAGTCTGACAGTAGAATGGGGGTAGGTATGGAGAGGCAAGATCCTAGCTATGGAGCAGTTGTGAGACAAAGGATGTACGAGTTCAGGCCCTTCTCGGAGGAAGTAACAGCCCTACGTCTCGGAGCCCTGAGGCGGTGACTAGATTATGTGTGTCTAGATTACAGGGGTGCGAACCCTTTACACTAAGGAGGGGGTGGCTTATATAGTGTCTGCCAGACCCCTCCGGCCCTCAGTTATGCAGGGTTTAAAGTACATTAAGGCTAGGCATTACTGGTAATGCCTTACATAAAGTGTCCTAAATGCCATAAAGACTACTTAATTACAGACCGTTTGGATGCAGAGTGGCTCTTGATCTCCTGGTGGTCGAGTGAGTCTTCATGGTCAAGTCCTTCGAGTCCGTTGAGTGAAGTCTCTCTTGGTCGACTGGAAGGTAGTTTCTTCTGAGGGTGTCCTTGGGAAGGGTACTTAAGACAGGTCTGTGACCCTACCCTAGGTACATGACTTCATCAGTGGGCGCGCCCCCCTACCTCGTGCCTTCCTCATTTCTTCCTTGACGTGGACTCCAAGTCTCCCGGGTTGCTTTCCTTCCAAAAATAACTTCTCCAGTTGATTCCGTTCCGTTTTGACCCCGTCTGATATTCCTTTTCCTCGAAACACTGAAATAGGCATAAAACAACAAATCTGGGCTGGGCCTCCGGTTAATAGGTTAGTCCCAAAAATAATATAAAAGTGGATAATAAAGCCCAATATTGCCTAAAACAGTAGATAAAGTAGCATGGAGATATCAAAAATTATAGATACGTTGGAGACGTATCAAGCATCCCCAAGCTTAATTCATGCTCGTCATCGAGTAGGTAAATGATAAAAAAGAATTTTTGATGCGGAGTGATACTTTGGCATAATTTCAATGTAAATCTTCTTAATTGTGGCATGAATATTCAGATCCGAAAGATTCAAGACAAAAGTTCATATTGACACAAAAATAATAATACTTCAAGCATACTAATCAAAGCAATCATGTCTTCTCAAAATAACATGGCAAAAGAAAGTTCATCCCTACAAAATCATATAGTTAGGCTATTCTTCATTTTCGTCACACAAAGATGTCTCCAACTTCTATACCCCCGATGACAAGCCTAGCAATTGTTTCATACTTAAATAATCTCAAACTTTTTCAACCTTCATGCAATACATGAGCGTGAGCCATGGATATAGCACTATGGGTGGAATAGAATATGATGATGGGGATTGTGTGGAGAAGACAAAAAAGGAGAAATTCTCACATCAACTAGGCGTATCAACGGGCTATGGAGATGCCCATCAACAGATATCGATGTGAGTGAGTAGGGATCGCCATGCAACGGATGCACTAGAGCTATGAATGCTCAACAAAAGAAAACTAGTGGGTGTGCATCCAACTCGCTTGCTCACGAAGACCTAGGGCATTTGAGGAAGCCCATCGTAGGAATATACAAGCCAAGTTCTATAATGAAAAATTCCCACTAGTATGAAAAGACAACTTATGATACTCACTACATGAAGAACAAGGTGCTACTTTGAAGCACAATATATGAGATTCACTACATGAGGAACAAGGTGCTACTTTGAAGCACAAGTGTGGAAAAAGAGATAGTAGAATTGCCCTTTTCTTTTCTTTTCTTTTCTTTTTTGGGCCTTTCTCTTCTTTTTTTGGCCTTTCTCTTTTTTTGGGGCAATGCTCTAATAATGATGATCATCACACTTCTATTGATTACAACATAAGGATTACAACTCGAAACTTAGAACAAGATATGACTCTATATGAATGCCTCCGACGGTGTACCGGGATGGTGCAATGAATCAAGAGTGACATGTATGGAAAATAATGCATGGTGGCTTTGCCACAAATACGATGTCAACTACAAGATCATGCAATCGCAATATGACAAAAGTAATGTATGTCATGATGATGATGATGATGGAAGTTGCATGGCAATATATCTCGGAATGGCTATGGAAATGCCATGATAGTTAGGTATGGTGGCTGTTTTGAGGAAGATATAAGGAGGTTTATGTGTGATAGAGCGTATCGTATCACGGGGTTTGGATGCACCGACGATGTTTGCGCCAACTCTCAAGGTGAGAAAGGGAAATGCATGGTACCGAAGAGGCTAGCAAAGGCGGAAAGGTGAGAGTGCGTATAATCCATGGACTCAACATTAGTCAAAAGAACTCATATACTTATTGCAAAAATTTAGAAGTCATCAAAAATCAAGAACTACGCGCATGCTCCTAGGGGGATAGATTGGTAGGAAAAGACCATCGCTCGTCCCCGACCGCCACTCATAAGGATGCATAAGCCAGGTACACTTCATGTTTAAAATTTGTTACACAACTTTAACCATACGTGCATGCTACGAGACTTGCAAACTTCAACACAAGCATTTCTCAAATTCATAATCACCCAACTAGCACGACTTTGATATTATCACCTCCATATCTCAAAACAATTATCAAGCATCAAACTTTTCTTAGTATTCAACACACTCAAAAGAAAGTTTCACATATCTTGAATACCAAGTATATTATCATTAAGCAAATTACCATGCTATTAACGACTCTCAAAATAATCTAAGTGAAGCATGAGAGATCAATAGTTTCTTTAAAACAAATCCACCACCGTGCTCTAAAAGATATAAGTGAAGTGCTAGAGCAAAAATTATCACGCGCAAAAGATATAAGTGAAGTACTATGAGCAAAAACTATCAAGCTCAAAAGATATAAGTGAAGCACATAGAGTATTCTAGCAAATTCCAATTTGTGTAAGGCTCTCTCTCATTAAAGAATTTCGGATCTTGATACTTATTCAAACAGCAAGCAAAGCTAAAGAAAACTACATTGCAAGGATAGCACAACTCATGTGAAGAAGCAAAAACTTAGGCTCAACCGATACTAACCGATAGTTGCTGAAGAAGAAAGGTGGGATGCGTACCGGGGCATCCCCAAGCTTAGATGCTTGAAACTTCTTGAAATATTATCTTGGGGTGCCTTGGGCATCCCCAAGCTTGAGCTTTTGTGTCTCCTTAATTCCTCTCATATCATGGTTTCTCTTTTTATCAAAAGCTTCATTCACAACAAACTCAACAAGAACTCGTGAGATAGGTTAGTATAAACCAATGCAAAACCTTTTCATAATCTACTGTAAAAAATCACTAAAATTATTATTCAACATTTAATACTAAATGCCTCTGCATATTTAATACTCCTATCCTCAAATAGAATCATTAATCAAGCAAACATATGCAAACAATGCAACCATAACAGCAATCTGCCAAAACAGTACAGTCTGTAAAGAATGCAAGAGTATCAATACTTCCCTGACTCCAAAAATTATGAACTAAAATTCCCACAGTATCAAATTTATCAGAGCTCAATATGCAAAAAGATTCAACGTTAGACCATGCTCTGACTTTTCTAGGGAATTATTGCAACAGCGGTAAACTTTCTGTTTTCAAACAGCAACATGCAAACTAGCAAAATAAGCATGGCAAAGGCTATCCTTGACTTTTTTATTGAAACTAAAGAGGCAAAACACAATTCTAAATAACAGCAAGCAAAAACTAACAAAATAAATTGATGCTCCAAGAAAACACATATCATGTGGCGAATAAAAATATAGCTCCAAGTAAAGTTACCGATGAACGAAGACGAAAGAGGGGATGCCTTCCGGGGCATCCCCAAGCTTAGTTGCTTGGTTGTCCTTGAATATTACCTTGGGGTGCCTTGGGCATCCCCAAGCTTAGGCTATTTCCACTCCTTATTCCATTGTCCATCGAATCGTTACCCAAAACTTGAAAACTTCAACCACACAAAACTCAAAACAAAACTCGTAAGCTCCGTTAGTATAAGAAAATAAAATCACCACTTAGGTACTGTAATGAACTCATTCTAAATTCATATTGGTGTAATATATACTTTACTCCAACTTATCTATGGTTCATACCCTCCGATACTACTCATAGATTCATCAAAATAAGCAAACAACACATAGAAAACAGAATCTGTCAAAAACAGAACAGTCTGTAGTAATCTATATAAAACGTATACTTATGGAACCCCAAAAATTATGACATAAATTTCTGGACCTGAGAAATTTTTCTATTAATCATCTTCAAAAAGAATGAACCTAAAAGCACTCTCCAGTAAAAAATGGCAGCTAATCTTGTGAGCGCTAAAGTTTCTGTTTTTCACAGCAAGATCACATAAACTTCACCCAAGTCTTCCCAAAGGTTCTACTTGGCACTTTATTGAAACAAAAGCTATAAAACATGATTAATAAAGTAGAATAATCATGTGAACACACAAAAACAGTAAGGATAAATATTGGGTTGTCTCCCAACAAGCGCTTTTCTTTATTGCCTTTTAGCTAGGCATGATGATGACAATGATGCTCACATAAAAGATAAGAATTGAAACATAACGGGAGCATCATGAAGCATATGACTAGCACATTTAAGTCTAACCCACTTCCTATGCATAGGGATTTTGTGAAAAACAACTTATGAGAACAATAATCAACTAGCATAGGAAGGTAACACAAGCATAGATTTAAGAATTTAAGCACATAGAGAGGAAACTTGGTATTATCGCAATTCCTACAAGCATATGTTCCTCTCTCATAATAATTTTCAGTAGCATCATGAATGAATTCAACAATATAACCAGAACCTAAAGCATTCTTTTCATGATCTACAAGCATAGAAAATTTACTACTCTCAACATAAGCAAATTTCTTCTCATGAATAGTAGTGGGAGCAAACTCAACAAAATAACTATCATATGATTGAAAATTAAGATCAAGATGAAAATTTTCATGGTTATCATTATTCTTTAAAGCATGCGTGTCATCAAAATAATCATCATAGATAGGAGGCATGCTTTCATCATAGTAAATTTGCTCACCAAAGCTTGGGGGACAAAATATATCATATTCATCAAACATAGCTTCCCCAAGCTTGTGGCTTTGCATATCATTAGCATCATGGATATTCAAGGAATTCATACTAACAACATTGCAATCATGCTCATCATTCACATATTTAGTTCCAAACGTTCTATAGATTTCTTCTTCTAGCACTTGAGCACAATTATCCTTTCCATCATACTCACGAAAGATATTAAAAAGGTGAAGCGTATGAGACAAACTCAACTCCATTTTTTTGTAGTTTTCTTTTATAAACTAGACTAGTGCTAAAACAAGAAACAAAAAGATTCAATTACAAGATCTAAAGATATACCTTCACTTACCTAGCCTCCCCGGCAACGGCGCCAGAAAAGAGCTTGATGTCTACTACACAACCTTCTTCTTGTAGACGTTGTTGGGCCTGCAAGTGCACAGGTTTGTAGGACAGTAGCAAATTTCCCTCACGTGGATGACCTAAGGTTTATCAATCCATAGGAGGCATAGGATGAAGATGGTCTCTCTCAAACAATTCTGCAACCAAATAACAAAGAGTCTCTTTTGTCCACAACACACCCAATACAATGGTAAATTGTATAGGTGCACTAGTTCGGCGAAGAGATGGTGGTACAAGTGCAAAATAGATAGTAGATATAGGTTTTTGTAATCTGAAATAATAAAAACAGCAAGGTAACAAGCGGTAAAAGTGAGCGTAAACGGTATTGCAATGATAGGAAACAAGGCCTAGGGTTCATACTTTCACTAGTGTAAGTTCTCTCAATAATAATAACATAGATAGAACATATGACAATCCCTCAACATGCAACAAAGAGTCACTCCAAAGACACTAATAGCAGAGAACAAACGTAGAGATTATGGTCGGGTACAAAACCACCACAAAGTTAATCTTTCGGATCGATCTATAAAAGAGTTCGTACTAGAATAACACCTTAATATACAAATCAACCAAAACCCTAATGTCACCTAGATACTCCATTGTCACCTCAAGTATCCGTGGGCATGATTATACGATATGCATCACATAATCTCATATTCATCCAACCAACATAAAAGTACTTCAAAGAGTGCCCCAAAGTTTCTACCGGAGAGTCAAGAACGTGTGCCAACCCCTATGCATAGGTTCCCAAGTGTCACGAAACCCGCAAGTTGATCACCAAAACATACATCAAGTGGATCAATAGAATAACCCATTGTCACCACGGTTATCCCACGCAAGACATACATCAAGTGTTCATAAAAGACTCAATCCAATAAGATAACTTCAAAAGGGGAAACTCAATTCATCACAAGAGAGTAGAGGGGGAGAAACATCATAAGATCCAACTACAATAGCAAAGCTCGGGATACATCAAGATCGTGCCATAGATGGAACACGAGAGAGAACACGAGAGAGAGAGATCAAACACATAGCTACTGGTACATACCCTCAGCCCCGAGGGTGAACTACTCCCTCCTCGTCATGGATAGCGCCGGGATGATGAAGATGGCCACCGGTGATGGGATCCCCCTCCGGCAGGGTGCCGCAACAGGGTCCCGATTAGTTTTTGGTGGCTACAGAGGCTTGCGGCGGCGGAACTCCCGAGCTATCTTCTTTTCTAGAAGTTTTAGGGTATATTGGTATATATATAGGACCAGGGGGTACGTCGGTGGAGCTTCGAGGGCCCCACGAGGATGGAGGGCGCGCCCAGGAGGGTGGGCGCGCCCCCCTACCTCGTGCCTTCCTTGTTTCTTCCTTGACGTGGACTCCAAGTCTCCCGGGTTGCTTTTCTTCCAAAAATAACTTCTCCAAATGATTTCGTTCCGTTTTGACCCCGTCTGATATTCCTTTTCCTCGAAACATGAAATAGGCATAAAACAGCAAATCTGGGCTGGGCCTCCGGTTAATAGGTTAGTCCCAAAAATAATATAAAAGTGGATAATAAAGTCCAATATTGCCTAAAACAGTAGATAAAGTAGCATGCAGCAATCAAAAATTATAGATACGTTGGAGACGTATCAACTGGAAGGTTGTCGACGGCCTTATACAGACAGAGCGTGTCAACATGGACGCGAATGTGTTGCAGGCACGTGCCAATATGGACATTACGCTGCAACAGGAGCGCAAGGACATGGACTACAAGGCTATGGTGGAGCAGGTCATGATGGAAGGAAAGATGCTGGAAGACCGTGCGATGTTTCAATCCCACGTTCAGTGCCACAGCAGTCAACCGCAAGAGCATGTCTTCAGTACTCCCCCTGTGAGTACCTCGCAACGATGCTATTCAGTCACGATCATGACCTATATTGTGTATGAATAGTTTTTTGTGAGTAACTTTGTGTAAGCTATTCATATGTAGTCCAAGAAGCGTTACGCGGCACAATCTCCAAACACTAAAGGACTAGTGATGTTGGTGTCACCCATTGAATGCCACAGTTCTCCACTCGAAGAACATGTCTTCAATTCTCCCCCTGTAAGTACCTCGCACCCATGGTAAACATTCACATCCAAAATTTTGTATGACCATATTTAATTAGTGTGTAACTCTATGTCGGTGATTCATACATAGGCTAAGCATCCAGTGACGGAACAATCCCGAATCCTCGCAGATGAAGATTACATCCCATATAATAATGAGGTAACTTTGTCGCGATGTTCCTACACACATCCAAAATTATTTATGGAACTTTGGTGATTGCAATGTATTAAATTTGACGTGAGATACTCATATGTAGGTGCTGGTAATGGAATTTTTCATTCATAGGGATTGTGAGCTTTTGCATGTCCCGATAGGATACTTTGACGAAAGACCCATTGAGATAAGATTGTTTGAACCCGGTGTATTGGACTATGATTTTCTCATGAAAGAAGTGGCTGGATATGGTTATAAAAAGGATTCTAATTTGTACCACTTCTTACCTGAGCATGCGTGCGAACTACCAGAAGGAATGTTCCTGATTTCAGGACCAGGTGATTTTGCAAAGATGATTTCCCGTCTGAACAGCCGCAAGAAATGTCATTTGTATTTGGTGTATAATGGTCCACAGAAAGATGTTTATGAGTGGTGGTCGGACATGGATTTAGAGGTTCCTATTCTTCATGTTACATCAATTTTACGGCTTCATCATACTTAAGTTTGTCCTAATACGTTCGTATGATTTTTGACAGGAAGTGCACATCCAAGACATGCAGCATGAGGAGGCTCTAGCTAGAAAGCTTGAGGCAAAGGAACAACCGAACTCCTTAGGTTACATTGATGTACCGTGTAAACATATGGGATAAGGTGGTTGTTCGCCAATCCTGACACAAACTCCAACGACCAATATGAAGAAGTCACTGGATTTTGGCACCGGAGTCGAGCTTCCGTACGAGGGCTAATGTTATTTGAAATGTTTTAAGCTGGAGACAACATTTTTGGGTTTTTTTATGAATGTTTGCAGTTATGGAACAATTCATTCACGATGGAGGTCTTGTAACAACATTTTTGCTAGAATGTGATTTCCATTTCCGAAGCGACATGCATGTGTTTATACCCAACTGTACACTCCGTCCGTTCCTAAATATATGTCTTTTAAGATATTGCAGTATGAACTACATACGGATGTATGTAGACGTATTTTCAAGTGTAGATTCACTCATTTTGCTCCGTACGTATTTCATACTGAAATCTCAAAAAAGACTAATATTTACGAACGGAGGGAGTAGTTGTTAGTGAGCAAGCCTTTTGTGGAAAAAAATCTGCAGTCACTTCAGAACATTTATGTACATTCATGCTACTTGGTCGTCGATCTGTCCGCACATGTGTTAGCATATTTGTGTACATAGTAGAAGACCCCACGACAGGTGCTCCAGGATCATGTACAACTGCGACTGAATTTTTTTTGTTGTAAAACAGTGCAGGAAATAATCCAAACAGACATTTTATGTGGCACAACATGACAAAAGTGTTGGCGAATCATCCTCGGGAGCCGTGGAGTCAGACCTGACGAGATCTGCTTCGGGATCGATGCGGTGTCAGGGCGCATCGAAGCGCAGGCGGATCCCCACCAAAGCGCACGAGAAAGGGTCATCGCACGCGCGCGCGTCGTCACCCGAAGACAGGCCGACCGAATTAATAGGTGCGGACCCCGCACATGTACGCCTATCGGGCCCAGTTCGATAATCCCACGCGATCCGCCTGCTGTGGAGTTCGTTCGTGCATGCGTGATTACCGACGCCATGCATGCACGTAGGTTTCCCCATGTCTGGCATGCCTCCTCCCCCGAAGCCCGACCCATTCAAGAAATTCAGCGCGGGCCAGCCCATGTCGCGCCGATCTCGTGCCAGGATCATGTCTTAATATGTTTAGTCCCACCTCGCCCCCTGAGCAAGTGCTGCACCGGCTTAAATACCTTTATTTATTTGCGTATTACAAGCGTGGGTCTTCCTTGCACTCTATTTGGTGGATATGCAGGATTAATATGATTCATCATCCATATTCATCATGTATATTTATCAATTGGAGAGCATGGATCACTGATGTATTTTTTTGGATTTTAAAACGGTAAGAATTAAAAAAAATTGATTTTAAAATATTGTAAATATATAAAAGAAAAAATATTGGATAAGTGAAATAACACACAATAAGAAACTTAGCTTTGTTTGTGCAAGAGATCACGTGTGCGAAAATTGAGGTGATTTGGAGGTGGTCGAAAAAATCACCGCATTCCGGAGGGACCATTTGGTCTAACTTAAGCCAGTTTTTGAACGGAGGTGATTTTTTCCACCACCTCCAAATCACCCAAATTTTCTTTTACACGGTAACCCGCATGTGCCAAACATGTCTATGAAAGAAAATTTGGAAAAATATATATTATAATGCCCCCTTGAGGTATAGACCGATGTTTTGATTAGTTAGTCTAGAGGGCAGTATAAATTCAAAAAAATTCAAAAAAAAATAAAACCTTGGAAACCTAGCTTTGTTTGTGCAAGAGATCATGCATGCGAAAATTGAGGTGATTTGGAGGTGGTCGAAAAAATCACCGCATTCCGGAGGGACCATTTGATCTTTTAACTTAAGCCAGTTTTTGAACGACAGTGATTTTTTCCACCACCTCCAAATCACCCAAATTTTCTTTTACACGGTGACCCACATGTGCCAAACATATCTATGAAAGAAAATTTGGAAAAAAATATTTTACAATGCCCCCTTGAGGTATAGACCGATGTTTTGATCAGTCGGTCTAGAGGGCAGTATAAATTCAAAAACATTCAAAAAAATATAAAACCTTGGAAACCTAGCTTTGTTTGTGCAAGATACCATTTGGGGAAAAAATTGAAATTTGTTTTCAACTTATTCTGCCCTCTAGACTGACTGATCAAACCTTCGGTCTACACCTTAAGCGGGCATTGTAGGATACATGTTTTTCCAAATTTCTTTCATAGACATGTTTGGAACATCTATTTGAGGTGATTTGGAGGTGGTGGAAAAAATCACTTTTTCTTCAAAAACTGGCTTAAGTGAGACCAAATGGTCCCTCGTGTTTTAGCATGATTTTTCGACCTTCTCTAAATCACCTATAATTTTACACACTCAATATGTTGCACAAACATAGCGCGGTTTTCAAGGTTTTACATTTTTTCTAATTTTTTGGAATTTATTCTTCCCTGTAGACTGACTGATCAAAATAGCGGTCTACACACCTTAAGGGGGCATTGTAGGATAATTTTTTTCTAAATTTCTTTCATAGACATGTTTGGCTCATCTATTTGAGGATGTAGAACAAATTTGGGGTGATTCGGAGGAGTTGAAAAAAATCACCTTTTCTCGTGCCAGGACTTAACATTTCTAGTCCCACCTCGCCCCCCGAGCAAGTCCTGCACCTGCTTAAATACATTCATCTATTTGATTATTACAAGCGTTGGTCTTCCTTGCACTCTACATGGAGGATATGTAGGATGAGTATGATTCATTATATGTATTCATCCTGTATATTCTTCAACTGGAGAGCATATGACTAATGTATTTTTCGGATTTATCGGCTTTTATTTTGTTTTTGGGAGCGAAATATAATTCCTCCAGTACATCTATTTCCAAATTTTATCGTGCAACATAAACAAGCTACACGCTGGCCACGAACAAACCATGATTCTTGAGGTTGCACTTCAAAAACTCACATATAAAATGCAAAAAAAAATCCCAAACTCATACTGTTACAAGGGAGTGGACAACCAAATAGCTGAGTCATACATTATGAGGAAGTCACTAAATGACAGAATGAAGTATTTTAGAGAAAAAGTCACGCGATACTAGACATAGACAACAATGCACACACCAACATCAGGTTGATCGTCCACGTACTTGCTCTCCGACCGTGCGCACAATGTTGTAGCTATCATAGTTCTGCTTTGAGATCCTACACATAAGGGTATTTTAATGTCATGGAATATATCATGAAAACATTAAATTACGGCATATTAGGTACCTCTATCAATTTGGCGCACGTACGTCGATTGTGACCATCTGCCTCATGACAATAGCTACATCTACCCTTTGTTCTTGTTTTCTTCATCTTTGCATGTAGCCTTTTCTTCGAAGCACCTCGGGCTGGGACATGCACGGGATCCAAAACCTTTTCGAAACCTTCACCATCAAGGTTAGCCGATTGTGGCATCAACGGGCCGAACCTAATGTTGTTACCCTGAGCATTAGTTGATCCCTTGCTATCAGCTTGTTCACTTGTTGATCCCTTGCAAACATCTTGTCCTTCCAAAACCCTTTCTAGATGCTTAAATGCCTCATCAGAGTGGCATGCCTTGAAACATGCAGCGTGACTAAAATTCCTTAGCTTACGGTACCTTTGTAGGGCTGCAGAGTATGCATACATCTCGCTCTTTCTAGTCGATGCGAATGCACATTTTGCACTCATTGTCCACCTAGTGGGAACACAACACCTGGGCAGTGCTTCTTCTTGTAAAATTCCCGATATGTAAAATATGTGGGAACATGGTGTGCTTGTGCATTCCAATTTGTGGCAAGAACAACTGATACTGCGAAGCAGACCTTCCTTCGACTCCGTGCGCACTTTGATCTTTTTATCCATTATTTCCTTCTTAGACACAACGTATGTGGTAACCTCTACTGCATCAAGTACCTCTCTGATCTCACATTTTTCGACAGCATCTATGCTCCATAAGACCAACTTAAACACAGCAGGAGTGAAAACTTTCACGATGTGTTTCTCAAGAACTGAAGCATTTTCCTCTATGAACGGAACAGACTGCAAGGCCTCGACGTCTTGGAGAGCCTCGTTCAAGCGTTGCAACGCAAGGCAATGCTAATAGTGCTCTAGCATTTGAAACAATGTCATCTTAGCCTCAAGATGCGTATGTAGCACCGAGTTTAAACTCTCACTCCGCTGATTGCTGCTCAATCCTAGGAAACAACGGCCCTCAAGATATGGAGCATACCATAGTTTTCTCATCTTATACATCTGATGCAGCCAGGAGTCCTCACTTGTTACTTTATTCTGTTGTAAGAAGTGTAACCATTTTCTCTCATGCTCTTCAATGGAAGATATATCATATATGAAAGATCTGAATTCCTCCTTTACCGCGTCATCATGCAGATGGCGTACAATGTTCTACTGAATGTGCCATATACGGAGCCTATGGTTTGAGTCAGGCCACACCATCCTGATTGCTCTCTGCATTGCAAGGTCCCCATCCGTGATCACAGATATAGGATGCTTCTGTCCCAAAGCATCAAAAAAGGTCTGTAACATCCACTCGTATTTCTGGCTTGTTTCATGTGAAATGATACCACATGCAAAAATAACGGTGCTGCGGTGGTGATTCAACCCGACAAACGGACAAATGCCAGATTGTACTTATTGGTTATGTATGTGCTATCAAAAACAATAACATCTCCGAAAGCCTCGTGGTCAAGTCAGGATTGACTATCACACCAAAACAGTCCCTTCAGATGGCCAGCTTCATCAACCAAATACCTGAAGAAAATATCTGAATCTTGCTCTTGCCTCGCCACCATGTGATTGATCACCATTTGAGCATCCCCTGAAGAAATTGTTTCCTGCTTGTTAGCATGGCAGAAATTGTAAATGTCCCTCATAATGCATCCAACCTCATCATATCCATCGTATTGCATGCACATAATGATGAGGATACAGACCTGGGGTAGGGTCATAGGCCTGACCTATACGTTCTACCCAAGGTCACTACCCAAGAAGACAAGAAGTTCAAGACGTAGCATGAGAACCCCAGTCGAAGATGTCGAGTGCAATCCACTCGACATCATGTCACTCGAGAATCTTCCTACCTACTGTCACTCGACCATCCAGAGAATCACTCGACCTCCCGAAGATTAGGAGTCACTCGCATTACAATGGGCAAGCATTCACTCCATAGTCTTTAAGGTCATTAGCAGCACTTAAGGCTCGCGTTACCAGTAACGCCACCACTTTATGTACATTAAGTCCCTTGTAATGGAGGGCGGAAAGGGTCCTGGCGAACTCTATATAAGCCACCCTCCTCCTCTGGCACAAGGGTTCGCACCCCCTGTAACATCACACATATAATCCAATCGACCGCCTCCGGGCACCGAGGCGTAGGGCTGTTACTTCCTCTGAGAAGGGCCTGAACTCGTAAAACTCGTGTGTACATCTTCACCATAGCTGAGATCTTGCCTCTCGATACCTACCCCCTTTTCAACTGTCAGCCTTAGAACCACGACAGTTGGCGCCCACCGTGGGGTCGGTGTCTTAGCGAGTTGTTGGTGAAGTTGCAAGTTTTTATGATCATCATCATGGTTTCCAGCGGCGGATTGGCTGAGGGCCGCGAGATCCATCTCGGCGCGCTTGTTTTTGTCGCCGACGACTCAGCGTGGCTACAGGAAGCTTTGCTTGACATTGGGGCGCTCCCCGTCCGAGGGGCGACGCACTTTTGCACGTGCGTTCGCGGCATCTTTCTCTGGTAGCCATCGACCCAGTATCAGTCGGCTCCGATGGTGTCTTCCCTCCCCGCTGTTCGCCGCCGCAAGCGATCCGGTCGATCGTGGCTTCAGCGGTGGGTGAAACACGTGGTGGCTCGGCGTTTGGCCACCCATCAAATCGCGGCAATCGAGCCCGACGAATCTCTCCACGGCCTGTTCGATCTGTCGACTGGCTCCGCGGAGACTACATCCGAGTGCGATAGCAGCGACCCTGCGGCTGAAGTCTTGATAGTCGATGGTCCGCGTGGCCCACCTGGCTTCCGTCGCGAAGACAGCGAAGATGGTGGCGGTGATCCGTCGCGCGTCCATGAGGAATATCATCCCAAACCCCTTTCTTCGCAGTAGAGGGAAGAACTTCGTCGCCGCAACATGGATGCACTCCACACTCCCATCGTTGGAGAAACCCCCGAGGCTAGGGCCTTGGAGGAGGCGCGCTTGGCTAATTTAGCTGAGCGCACTCGACTGGAGAACCTGCAGTGCGCTCTCGACGAGCGGGCTCGGGAGCGGGTCCCTGAGTCCAGTCGACGGCAACTTTTCCCGCCTCCACCTAAGGTATACCGTACTCCGATTCAGAACCTCACAGCTGCGGCCCGAATAGCAGAGTCGATCCAACCTTCCCAGTCAGAGGCTGGCAGAGGGTTGATGTAGATCCGGGCCTTGCTCCAGGCAGCAGGAGAGAAGAACACAGCAGTGTCTTAGTTGTGAAATAGGATTCAAAGCAGATCCATAGTAGCGGATACAGTTCAGTCGGCCCATAGCCCAAGATCGCCCCTGCGGCGTGAACGCCGTGCATAGTATGATCGTCAACTCGACCGTGACAATTGTCGTCGAGTGCCTACGCCTCCTCCGAGGAGTGCGTCATATGTTCCTCGGCAGAACAATGATAGACGTCGTCACAGTGACGAGCGCAGAGCACCAGTCGACCCAAGGGAGCCAGGCTTTGATGCGAGATCCATTCTCGTTCAAGGCCTGGTCGACCGGAACAGAGCGCATAGAGAAGACCCTGGCAGAGATCGTCCAAGTGGCGGCAGATTGCATGTTTCAAGTCCAGAGTGTTTCAGCAGAGCCGTTAGGGCGGCAGTGATTCCTCCCAACTTCAGGTTGGCAACCGGAGTCAGTAAGTTCACTGGAGAATCCAAGCCTGAAACTTGGCTTGAGGATTACCGAGTGGCTGTGCAGATTGGAGGCGGAAATGATGAAATAGCGACGAAGCATCTCCCTCTTATGTTGGAAGGGTCGGCCCGAGCGTGGTTGACTCAGTTGACTTCAGGCAGTATACACAGTTGGGAAGAGCTGGCTCGGGTGTTCGTCAGAACTTTTGAGGGCACGTGCAAGCAACCAGTAGGATTGCCCGAGTTGCAGCATTGTGTGCAGAAGCTGAGTGAGACTTTTAGGGAATTCATTCAGAGGTGGACCACTTTGCATCACACCGTTGAGAATGTACCAGAGCATCAAGCAGTGTGTGCCTTCAAGGAAGGCATCAAATACAGAGAGTTGGTCCTGAAATTCGGGTGGACTGGAGATATGACTCTGACTCGAATGATGGATATAGCCACCCGGTACGCTAACGGAGAAGAAGAGGATCGACTCCGTAGCGGGAAGAGTAAGCCAGTCGGCCAAGAGGACGGTGGAGGCAATTCCAGTCGGAAACAGAAGCGTAAGGCCGAGCCAGCGGCACCTGGTGAGATTGCAGCAGTGGCTCAAGGAAAGTTTAAGGGAAAACCTAAGGGGCGCTGGCCCCCTAAGAGGTAAAGGATCAAGCAGGAAATGATGTGTTGGATTTGCCATGTCACATCCACACGAAGAAAGATGAAGAAGGTAATCTGATTTACCCTAAGCATACCACTCGGCAATGTCGACTCCTGATCTAGCAGTTCCGAGAAAAATAGCCCAATGAGAAGGAGAAAGAGTCGGACAAAGATGAGGATGAAGAGGAAGACGACGGTTATCCCAAAGTCAATTCCACCCTCATGATTTTTGCAGACATTGAGAGCAAGAGTCGGCTGAAAGTTATCAACAGAGAAGTGAATATGCTTGCTCCAGTGACGACGACCACATACCTGAAATGGTCTCAGACAGCCATCACATTCGACCAGTCGGACCATCCTGCTCGTGTAGCCACCCCTGGGAGGCAAGCACTGGTGGTCGACCCCGTGGTCGGAGGCACTCGATTGACTAAAGTGCTGATGGATGGTGGTAGCGGTCTGAATATCCTTTATGCTGAAACCTTGAAGGGGATGGGCATTCCGATGTCCAAACCACTACTAGGAAAAGGGCTATAGATGAAATGGACACTAATGGCGCACCAGACATGTGGTGCGCCACTACTATATACTAATGGCGCACCATGTGTTGGTGCGCCATTAGTGTCCAAATACTAATGGCGCACCACATCCACGGTGCGCCATTAGTAACAATTTTTTTCAAAACTACTAATGGCGCACCAGGGGATAGTGCACCATTACTAGTTAAACTAGTAATGGCGCACCACATCCACGGTGCGCCATTAGTAAAAAAAATTCAAATTTTTTTTCAAATTTTTTTTATTTTTTTCGAAACTAGTAATGGCGCACCAGGGCCATGGTGCGCCACTAGTAATTTTTTTTCAAAAAAAAAATTCAATTTTTTTTCAAAACTAGTAATGGTGCACCGTGGGAGTGGTGCGCCATTACTAGTTCAACTAGTAATGGCGCACCACTGCCATGGTGTGCCATTACTAACTTGGCCCAAAAATTGCACCAAATGCACCCCCCCCCCCCCCCCCCCCCCGTGGATCGCCTTTTCAGTTTTAAAAAAATAAAAGCAAATGATGAAAATGTCAAAAAAATAAAAGAAAATAAGTTTCCCATGTGAGATGTGGTCTAGTTGTTGGGAAAATTTACAAATATGAATTTCGACTTTATTTGCAAAATCTCTCAGGAATTTGTAAAATGGGCATAACTTTTGCATACGAACTCGGATTAAAAGGTTTTCTATATGAAAAATCATCTACTCGAAAAGTTACATCCGAATTTAACGGGGGAACCCCGTTAAACATTTTCAAAATCCTCAAACACCTAACAGAAAAAAGTTATGGGGCTTTTAAGATCTGGAGGCAAAAAAATTCAAAAAAATTGAAACTTACTAGTGGCGCACCGTTTGCTAGGTGCGCCACTAGTAACAGAAAAAAATTAGTTTCGATTTTTTTTCAGGATTTTTTTTCAAAATATGATACGTAATATGAACGGAAGTTTGAAATATTTTTTCAAAATTTCATCACACTCATGAACATGAACAAAGTCCTAAACATCAACAAGGTTTAATAGGATTGATATGCTAGATATATCAACAAGTGCCTGTGAAGTGAGCTGGTGCTGGGGTTGGATAGAACTCTGAAGTTGAGCGTGCTTGGGCTGGAGTAGTGTGAGGATGGGAGACCTTTTGGGAAGTTTGACCACGGAATGCGATTTGACCCAAGACTAAGCATATTGACCCAAGATTAAGAAAAAAATTTAAAAAAATAAAAAATTGAAAAAAAATTTGAAAAAGAATTATTACTAATGGCGCGCTTCTATGTGGTGCGCCATTACTAAGTCAGATAGTAATGGCGCACCTCTAGGCATACTAATGGCGCACCATGCACCATTAGTAAAAAATACTAGTGGCATGGTACTAATGGCGCACCAGTAGTGCGCCATTAGTAGGCAAAACTGGTGCGCCATTAGTAGGCCTTTTCCTAGTAGTGAACTTAGCGAAAGAAATATGAGTTTCCATGGTGTTATCCCCGGAAAGAAAGCCGAATCACTCGGCCAGATCACTCTCGACGTAGTTTTCGGTGATTCCAAGCATTACCGTAAGGAAAAGTTGACATTTGAGTCGTGGATTTCCAGAGTGCTTACCATGCCATTCTGGGGAGGCCTGCATACGCACGTTTTATGGCTCGACCATGTTACATGTACCTCAAGTTGAAGATGCCTGGCCCCAAAGGTGTGATCACAGTTACTGGCAATCGGCAGAAGGCGGAGGAATGCTTCCAGAAAGGTTCCAAAATTGCCGACGCGCAGATGGCAGCGGTTGAACTTCAAGAGTATCAGAAGAATGCAGATCCGAGTGATTTGCTCCGAGCCAATAAGCCTGCCACAGATTCTGCATTTCAGTCGTATGGTGAAACGAAGCCGATTCATATTCACTCGACCGATCCCGATGCCGCGCCGACTCATATATCAACGACACTCGACAGCAAATAGGAAGAAGCGCTCATCCAATTCCTCTGTGAGAACTGGGACATCTTTGCATGGAAACCCTCTGACATGCCGGGTGTACCCAGAGGACTGGCTGGGCACCATTTGCATGTTGATCCCAAGGCAAAAGCCATCAAAGAGCACCTTTGGCGGTCCGCCGTGCAGAAGAGGAAAGCGATTGGCGAAGAAGTGGCTCAGCTGCTAGCAGCAGAGTTCATCCGAGAGATCTACCACTCCGAGTGGCTTGCCAATGTAGTCATGGTCCCTAAGGACGATTCACTTCGTATGTGCTTTGATTTCAAGCAAATCAATCGGGCCTGCCCGAAAGATCACTTCCCTCTCCCCTGCATCGATCAGATTGTTGACTCGACTGCGGGGTGTGAGCGCTTGTCTTTTTTAGATGCATATTCCGGGTATCATCAGATCCGACTGTATGGTCCCGATGAAATAAAAACAGCCTTCATCACCCCATTCGAGTGCTTTTGCTATGTCACCAAGCCATTTGGTCTTAAAAATGCCAGAGCCACATTCATGAGAATGATTCAGAAGTGCTTGCTCACTCAAATCAGTCGGAATGTGGAAGCATACATGGATGACATTGTGGTCAAGTCTCGCAAAGGTTCCAACCTATTGACTGACCTCGCAGAAACCTTTGCCAACCTACGAAGGGACGATATCAAGCTTAATCCGTCAAAGTGCACGTTCGGAGTTCCAGGAGGAAAGTTACTCGGTTTTTTCGTTTCCAAACGAGGGATCGACGCTAATCTAGAAAAAGTTGATACCATCCTCCGAATGAAACGCCTTGTGCGAGTGCATTATGTTCAGAAGTTGACTGGTTTTTTAGCTGCCTTGAGTCGATTCATTTCTCATCTCGGTGAAAAGGTCTTGCCTCTTTACCGACTGATGAAGAAATCTGATAAGTTCGAGTGGACTGAGGAAGCTGATGCAGCGTTTGCAGAACTCAAAACCCTACTTTCCACCCAGCCGGTGCTTGCTCCGCCAATCAGCAAAGAGCCTTTACTGCTTTATATTGCATCCACTGAACAAGTTGTCAGTACAGTACTCACGGTCGAGTGAGTAGAGGAAGGAAAAGCTTACAAAGTTCAGCGCCCAGTTTATTATCTCTCCAAAGTTTTGACTCCATCCAAGCAACGATATCCTCATTATCAGAAGCTTGTCTATGGAATATACATGACCATGAAGAAGGTTGCACATTACTTCTCTGATCACTCCATTACAGTCTTCAGTGACGCACCATTATCTGAGATTCTGAATAACAGAGATGCAACTGGTCGAGTGGCAAAATGGGCGATTGAACTCCTTCCATTGGATATCAAGTTTGAGGCAAAGAAAGCTATCAAGTCCCAAGCAATTACAGATTTCCTTGCCGAGTGGACTGAGCAGCAACTACCAACTCAAGTTCACTCGGAGCATTGGACTATGTTCTTTGATGGCTCCAAGATGCTGAATGGATCAGGTGCTGGGGTAGTATTGGTGTCCCCCCGAGGAGACAAGCTTAACTATGTTCTCCAGATTCATTTTGATTCCTCCAATAATGAAGCGGAATATGAAGCACTTTTATACGGGTTGCGTATGGCCATTTCACTTGGCGTCCGTCGCCTTATGGTATACGGCGACTTAGATTTGGTGGTTAATCAAGTGATGAAGGAATGGGATGTCAGAAGCCCAGCCATGACAAGTTATTGTAATGCAGTTAGAAAGCTGGAAAAGAAGTTTGAAGGATTGGAGCTTCACCATATACCCGATTGAAAAATCAAGCTGCAGATGAGTTGGCAAAGATAGGTTCGAAGAGAGAGGCCATTCCACGCAATGTTTTCTTGGAACATATTCATTCACCTTCAGTTCAGGAAGATCCTTTCACTGAAGAGTCGCCACAGCCCAAGAGCGCCACAAATCCGACTGAAGTCAAAATCCCAGCCGTGGTCGACTTGTTCATGGAGGTTTTGGTCATTACTCCCGACTGGACAGTGCTGTACATTGCCTACATTCTTAGGAAAGAACTTCCAGAGGATGAAGAAGACGCTCGACAGATCGTCCGACGATCTAAGGCCTTTACTATGATAAAAGGACAGTTGTTCAGAGAAAGTGTAACTGGGGTCTGCCAGAAGTGCATCACGCCAGAAGAAGGCTGAATGATCCTCAATGATATTCACTCGGGGACTTGTGGTCACCATGCGTCCTCTCGGACCATCGTGGCCAAAGCATACCGAGACGGATTTTACTAGCCACGGGCCAATGAGATGGCTAAGGAAATAGTGGACAAGTGTGAAGGCTGTCAGTTTTATTCCAACATGTCCCATAAACCTGTGTCCGCCCTGAAAACAATTCCACTCGTCTGGCCTTTTGCTGTATGGGGATTGGACATTGTTGGACCTCTAAGGACTGGCAGGAGTGGATTCACTCATGTGCTGGTAGCAGTCGACAAGTTCACAAAATGGATCGAAGCCAAGCCCATTAAAAACTTGAAGCAAGTACAACTGTGAGTTTCATTAGGGAACTGATATTCAGATATGGCGTTCCACACAGCATCATCACAGATAACGGCTCAAACTTTGACTCTGATGAATTCAGAACCTTTTGTGCTTCCCAAGGCACGAGGGTTGACTACGCTTCGGTCGCTCATCCTCAGTCGAATGGGCAAGCTAAGCGAGCAAATGGATTGAATCTCAAAGGACTGAAACCCCGGTTGATGCATGACCTCAAGCATGCAGCAGGGGCTTGGGTCGACGAGCTCCTGTCAGTACTTTGGGGGTTGAGGACAACTCCTAATCGGTCAACTGGACGGACTCCTTTCTTCTTAGTCTACGAAGCCGAAGCTGTACTCCTGAGTGATTTGCTCCACAACGCGCCTCGAGTCGAACTCTTCTCCAAAGAGGAAGCAGAGCAGGCTCGGCAAGATGCAGTCGATCTCCTGGAAGAAGAAAGAGAGATGGCCTTGATCCGTTCGACCATTTATCAGCAAGATTGCGTTGATTCCATGCCAGAAACGTAAGGGGTCGGGCATTTCAAGAAGGAGACCTGGTTCTTCAAGTGGACCAGCAGAAACCACACAAGCTCGCTCCTGCTTGGGAAGGCCCTTTCATCGTCACCAAAGTAATCCACAATGGAGCGTATCGTCTCTTCAACGTCGAGCACAACAAAGATGAGCCACGCACTTGGAATGCGGAACTGCTCCACCCTTTTTACTCTTAAGTATTTAGACTGATGAGATGTAATAAGAAGTACATTTTAGTTTGATTATCAAAAGACATGATTTTACAGTCTTCCGAATGATTGTTGTTCATTTTTTTACATGTTCTAAAATCCCCCAGTGGGTGCCTTAGCTGCGAATCCGTTTCGCCTAAGTCGAAGAAAAATCCTACCGAGTGGTGAGCCTGCCTCTCACTCGAGGGCTTAGTCGCAGTCCAGTACTCGCCTAAGTAATAAAAAATCCTACCGAGTGGTGAGCCTGCCTCTCACTCGGGGGCTTAACCGCAGTCCAGTACTCGCCTAAGTAATAAAAAATGCTACCGAGTGGTGAGCCTGCCTCTCACTCGGGGGCTTAGTTGCAGTCCAGTACTCGCCTAAGCAATAAAAAATCCCACCGAGTGGTGAGCCTGCCTCTCACTCGGGGGCTTAGTTGTGGTCTAGTACTCGCCTAAGTTTAAAAAGTCGTACCAAATGGTACAGGTCGGCCATGCCCCCCCCCCCCAGGGGGGGGGGGGGGGTTGCACCGTCAAGATGAAGGACGAGATTGTAAGAGGCTTAGCTGCAGTCTAGTACTTGCCTAAGTTTGAAAAATCCTACCGAGTGGTGAGCAACCCTCCCACTCGGGGGCTTAGCTGCAGTCTAGTACTCGCCTAAGTTTGAAAAATCCTACCGAGTGGTGAGCAACCCTCCCACTCGGGGGCTGAGCTGCAGTCCAGTACTCGCCTAAGTTTGAAAAATCCTACCGAGTGATGAGCGATCCTCCCACTCGGAGGCTTAGCTGCAGTCCAGTACTCGTCTAAGTTTGAAAAATCCTACCGAGTGGTGAGCAATCCTCCCACTCGGGGGCTTAGCTGCAGTCCAGTACTCGCCTAAGTTTGAAAAATCCTACCGAGTGGTGAGAAATCCTCCCACTCGGGGGCTTAGCTGCAGTCCAGTACTCGCCTAAGTTTGAAAATTCCTACCGAGTGATGAGCAATCCTCCCACTCGGCTTAGCTGCAATCCAGTACTCGCCTAAGTTTGAAAAATCCTACCGAGTGGTGAGCAAACCTCCCACTCGGAGGCTTAGCTGCTGTCCAATACTCACCTAAGTTTTGAAAACCCTCCTGAGTGAAAATTGATCTTCTCACTCGGGAACTTAGCAAAGTGCAGGCCGGCTACGACCCCCACTCCAAAATTGTACCATCAAGAAGAAGGATGAGATTGAGCGTGTCACCAAGGCGAGCCACTCTCAGCAACGTCAAGACCATTGCTGAATACCTTGTTGATGAGTTAACCAGCCCCGCCGAATGGTGCGGGTAGACCGCGACCCCCCCCCCCCCCCCCGGGGGGGGGGCGCTGCACCGTCAAGAAGAAGGACGAGATTGTGCGCACTGTCAAAGGCCCATCCAACGACTGCCGCCAAAGCAGACGGCTGACAGGAACGTCAAGACCATTGCTGAGTGCCTTGCTGATGAGTTGATCAATGCTGCTCAAGGATCGTCCAACTGGTCGACTTCCAATTCTTCTTCAGGAGCTGCATCAAACAAAAGAAACCAATCCGGGAGAATAATGAATTTCACTCGAAGATAAACACAACATATTCGAAGATAAATCCAAAGCTTCCTAACCATAGATTAAAGTACTCGGGCGTCAGGCCCGAAGGAGTTTTAACGATTACAAAATCACTCGGCATTTTGAGGCAAATAAAGGTGAAGCATAATCTTTTTCAATCACTCAGCAGGAGAAGGACTGGCCGGATCGCAGAAGCTGTCGAGGTAGATGTTGTCGGCAATACGAGTGGCTGCCTCGAGGAAGGTGTCCATGAAGGACTGGAAGGATTGCTTCTTAGTATTCGCTACCTTGAGAGCAGCTAGCTTGTCTTCCTTAGCCTCCTTGGAGTGCAATCGGACCAATGACAAGGCGACGTCAGCACCACTTCGAGCAGAGGACTTCTTCCACTCTCGCACTCGGCCTGGGATCTGATTAAGTCGAGTCATCAGCGACTCGAGGTCTTGAGAAAGTTTCGCCTGAGGCCAGAGTTCAGCGTCCACTCGGGTCATCGCCGCCTTCAGTCGAGCCAGATAAGCGACCGCACCATCCAAGCGTGACTCCAATCACAGCAGATTCATTGCAATGTCATCTTTCATGGGACAATTGATGGGATCGAGACCTGTCTCGACCCGCCCAGTTTCAGCTTCAA
The DNA here is from genome assembly GCA_963921465.1 of Triticum timopheevii. Taxonomy (NCBI): domain Eukaryota; kingdom Viridiplantae; phylum Streptophyta; class Magnoliopsida; order Poales; family Poaceae; genus Triticum; species Triticum timopheevii. The sequence continues at coordinate 366,140,225 of OY997262.1, forward strand.
AGTCCTGACACAGTTCTGTCCCATAGCGAAAAACGATGAGTCGACAATATAACAACAAACTTCAGTCGACGACAAATTGACCAGTCGAATGATCATACCTTCAAGCTTCAGAACAAGTTTCGCGGCAAGTTGTTCCAGATAAGACTCTATCTTGTCTGTCTTGGCTCTGAGGCCGCCAACTTCTGTGGTCAGGTTCTCTTTGTCCTTCCTCAGCTTCTCGACTTCTTGATTAGCTTCCGAGATGGTGGCCTTCAACTTCGCGTTCTCCTCCTCCAATTTGCCGATTGAAGCCAGCTTCTGGTCCACAAGCTTCGTCTTCTCATGTGCTTCCTTCTGAGCAGCAGCAAGGTCCAGGTCCTTCTTCTCCAAAGCCTCCGTCATCCTCTGTAAAGAAACAATACTCTTCAGACGAGCCTGAAGTTGGCGATTTTCACTATGCACATCTGCTTGTGTGAAGTCACTCGATTCAAAGAGACTAAAAGAAAAACCAGTGCGAAGTGCAAGCTACAAAGCAGACAAAACGGTCGAAGGATTACCTCCCATGATGGCTGAGGGAGTCCTGGACTAGGGGGTGTTCGGACAGCCGGACTATCAATGTCCGCCGGACTCCAAGACTAGGAAGATACAAGATTGAAGACTCCGGCTCGTGTCCGGAAGGTACTTTACTTGGCGTGGAAGGCAAGCTTGGCGATACGGATATGTAGATCTCCTACTATTGTAACCGACTCTGTGTAACCCTAGCCCTCTCTGGTATCTATATAAACCGGAGGGCTTTAGTCCATAGGACAACATACATTACAACAATCATACCATAGGCTAGCTTCTAGGGTTTAGCCTCCTTGATCTCGTGGTAGATCTACTCTTGTACTACCCATATCATCAATATCAATCAAGCAGGAGTAGAGTTTTACCTCCATCGAGAGGGCCCGAACCTGGGTAAAAAACATCGTGTCCCTTGTCTCCTGTTACCATCCGCCTAGACACACAGTTCGGGACCCCCTACCCGAGATCCGCCGGTTTTGACACCGGCATTGGTGCTTTCATTGAGAGTTCCTCTGTGTCGTCACCGATAGGCTTGATGGCATCTTCAACCTGCAACGCTGTCCTGGGTGAGACTTTCCTCCCCGGACAGATCTTCGTATTCGGCGGCTTCGCACTGCGGGCCAATTTACTTGGCCATCTGGAGCAGATCAAAAGCTACGCCCCTGGTCGTCAGGTCAGATTTGGAAGCTTAAACTTCACGGCCGATGTCCGAGGAGATTTGATCTTTGATGGACTCGAGCCACAGCCAAGCGCACCGCACTGTGACGATGGGCATGATCTAGCTCTACCGCCGAATAGTGCTTTGGTGGCCGCACACGAATCCGCTCCGGCCATTAGCCCGGAGCCGATCGCCCAGATCGAGGGCTGGTGGATAGACGCCGCCCCGGGGGCTTCAACATCCACGGCGATGGAGCCGAACACCAATCTTGTCCCCTGCGAAACTCGTGATTCCGAGGCGCCGGACTCCCCGCCGGACTCCGAACCTCCCGCGCCCCTACCAATCGATCCAGATTGGGCGCCGGTTATGGAATTCACCGCCACGGACATCTTTCAATGCTCGCCTCTCGGCGATATCTTAAATTCACTAAAGCATCTCTCGTTATCAGGAGAGTCCTGGACGGATTATGGCCAGGATGGTTGGGATGCGGACTACGAAGAAATTTAGAGCCCACCCACCACCCACTTTGTAGCCACTGTCGACGATTTAACCGACATGCTAGACTACGACTCCGAAGACATCGACGCTATGGAAGACAATGCCGGAGACGAACAGGAACCAGCGCCCACAGGGCACTGGAAGGCCACCTCGTCATATGACGTATACATGGTGGATACCCCAAAAGATGGGGACGGCGAAGGAACAGCGGAGGCAGATTCCTTAAAGAAACAGCCCAAGCGCCGGCGTCAGCGGCGCCGCTCTAAATCTCACCACAACAAAAACGAAGATTCCGGCACAGGAGATAATAACACTCCAGAGAGTGCCGAAGACAATCCCCTCCCGCAAGACTCAGCGCAGGAGGATGCAGAAGCAAGCCCTCATGAGGGGGCGGCAGATGAAGAACTTGAGGATCATGATTATATGCCTCCCTCCGAAGACGAAGCAAGCCTCAACAATGACGAATTCATCGTACCCGAGGATCCCGTTGAACAAGAACGCTTCAAGCGCAGGCTTATGGCCACAGCAAACAGCCTAAAGAAAAAGCAGTAGCAGCTTCAAGCTGATCAGGACCTGCTGGCCGATCGATGGACCGAGGTCCTCGCAGCCGAAGAGTATAAACTCGAACGTCCCTCCAAAAGTTACCCAAAACGCAAGTTGCTCCCCCGATTAGAGGAGGAAGCATACATACATCCATCACCAGCGCACGATATGACTGACCGACCACCCCGTGGTCGTGACAGAGAGGCATCCAGGCCCCCAGCCAAGACCATACCCCGGCATCGCTCCAAAAGTACGAAGCCAAGAGGGAACGCGCTGGACTTGCGAGACATATTGGAGGACAAAGCAAGGCAATCCAGATCCATCTATGGATCACATGGGCGCCCTACGACCCATGACGAATACCGTCGCGCCGGATACAATAACCCCGGCCGGGCCGAACACAGCAGACAGCGCTCTCTCGAGCTGCGTCGCGATATCGCTCAATACAGGGGCGCCGCACACCCGTTATGCTTCACTGACGAAGTAATGGATCATCAGATCCCCGAAGGGTTTAAACCCGTAAACATCGAATCTTACGATGGCACCACAGACCCCGCGGTGTGGATCGAAGACTATCTTCTCCACATCCATATGGCCCGCGGCGACGATCTCCACGCCATAAAATACCTCCCACTCAAGCTTAGAGGACCAGCTCGGCATTGGCTTAACAGCTTGCCCGCAGAGTCAATTGGGTGTTGGAAGGACCTGGAGGCCGCATTCCTTGATAACTTCCAAGGCACATATGTGCGACCACCAGACGCCGATGACCTCAGCCACATCATTCAGCAGCCAGATGAATCGGCCAGGAAATTCTGGACACGGTTCTTGACAAAGAAAAATCAAATCGTCGATTGTCCGGACGCAGAGGCCCTTGCAGCCTTCAAACATAATATCTGGGACGAGTGGCTAGCCCGGCACCTGGGGAAGGAAAAGCCGAAATCCATGGCAGCCCTCACATCGTTAATGACCCGCTTTTGTGCAGGAGAGGACAGCTGGCTAGCCCGCAGCAACAATCTCCGTAAAAATTCTGGCAGTCCGGATACTAAGGACAACAACGGCAGGTCACGTCGAAACAAAAACAAGCGCCGAATTAACGGCGACGATAAGGAGGATACGGCAGTCAATGCCGGATTCCGAGGCTCTAAACCCGGTCAACGGAAGAAGCCATTTAAAAGAACCATTCCGGGTCCGTCCAATTTGGACCGAATACTCGACCGCTCATGCCAGATACATGGCACCCCTGAAAAGCCAGCCAACCACACCAATAGAGATTGCTGGGTGTTCAAGCAGGCCGGCAAGTTAATTGCCGAAAACAATGACAAGGGGCTAAATAGCGACGACGAGGAAGAGACCCGGCCGCCGAACAACAGAGGACAGAAGGGTTTTCCCCCACAAGTGCGGACGGTGAATATGATATACGCGACCCATATACCCAAGAGGGAGAGGAAACGCGCACTAAGGGACGTCTATGCGATGGAGCCAGTCGCCCCAAAGTTCAACCCATGGTCCTCTTGTCCGATCACTTTCGATCGAAGAGACCATCCGACCAGCATACGCCATGGCGGATTTGCCGCATTGGTCTTAGACCCAATCGTCGATGGGTTTCACCTCACGAGAGTCCTGATGGATGGCGGCAGTAGCCTGAACCTGCTTTATCAGGATACAGTGCGCAAAATGGGCATAGACCCATCAAGGATTAAACCTACAAAGACAACCTTTAAAGGTGTCATACCAGGAGTGGAAGCCAACTGTACAGGCTCAGTCACACTGGAAGTGGTCTTCGGATCCCCGGATAATTTCCGGAGCGAAGAGTTAGTCTTCGACATAGTCCTGTTTCGCAGCGGCTATCACGCTCTGCTCGGACGAACCGCGTTTGCCAAATTCAACGCGGTGCTGCACTATGCATACCTAAAGCTCAAGAAGCCAGGCCCTCGTGGAGTCATCACGGTCAATGGGAATACGGAACGCTCCCTCCGAACGGAGGAACATACAGCGGCTCTCGCGGCAGAAGTACAGAGCAGCCTTTATAGGCAATTCTCGAGTCCGGCCGTTAAACGGCCGGATACAGCAAAACGCGCCCGGAGCAATATCAACCAAGACCACCTGGCGCGATCAGAGCACGCGTAGCAATGCGGCCCCAACCCTCGCCCGCGTATGATCGCAAGAATAACACTACGCGTACATCATTACGCTTTGGAAATACCATGGGCACGGGGGAGGGGGCACGATCACAACGGACCCAGAGTGCGGTTCGACCACACCAGGGGCTCGCAAATGTGCCTCTTTTTTATTATTATTTTTCTTATTTTTTGTACACAGGACCCTGATAACCAGAAGCCCTGTCCGGCGGTGAACCTGCCGAACTCATGATGCAATAGTCAGGGACTAAAGAAGGCCGCGTCGAACACTCAGGTGGTCTCAATTACGAGCATTAAATTCAATTATGTACACCAAATCCGCAGCTCATCCCTGGAGGGGGACATGTTTATTTAGTCCAAATACCTTGCTTACCGCACTATTTGTATCAGTCCGCTCTACTAGCAGGCTTTTTCTTTCATTAATAATGCAGCACCTTTATGATCGCAATTGCATTACATTTTATATATATGTTCATTATATGACATTCTGGCACCCGTATATTTTTGGTACGGCATAATACACCAGGGGCTTATGTTCCCCACTATATGGTGTGATAAAGTCCGAACACTTTCACAAGTGCGGCACCCCGAACTTATAGCATTATATGAATCGGCTCCGAATCATGTCTTGGGTCAATAGTTGGGTTTGCCCAGCTCCCATGTTTGGCACCTTACGTTTCCGTTCCATCGGCTAAGGTAGCACTGGGAGAACCACTGCGATTGCGCCCCAGTTGAGCCGGGTTAACGCCTCAGTGGAGAAAGCTAAAACTGACCGGCATGATAAGGCGAGAGACTGGTTGCTATTCGAGAGGTTTTTCGGGTCCTTAAAGACTCACGCCGCTTCGAGCGAAGTTCCGGATTATGTCCGATGAAGGCGTGGATAGCGCCCCGGATTCGGTCTTCCGAATACCAGGGGCTTCGCCGAAATTTAAAATTATCGAATTCTATGGCTAAGTGAGAGTGTTCAAGCATTATAAGTCCGGTCGCCTTGTTCGTCGTGTTGAGCACCTCCCTAGATGGACCCAAATATGGGAACAAGAGTGCTCAAGTTTATCACCGAACACCCCAGCACTTGTGGCTTGGGGGCTGAAGCCAATGACTTGCCATCTCTCAGATTTTAAAACGGCCAAACAGAAGGTAATATTTTAAATTAAACAAGCGTTGCTCATGGCGCATATGAACGAAGTTTTCAGCGCACAGGATAAATAAACAGCGAGTTCACTCAAAGATTACATTCCGGGAGCACTCATCTACAATATTGCAGGCTCCCTTCAGGACAACATTATAATACTTCTCCGGCGTGCGATACTCCTTGCCCGGTGGCGGTGGGTCCATGAGAAGCTTCTCCGCATCCAATTTGCCCCATTGCACCTTTATGCGGGCAAGGGCCCGACGAGCACCTTCGATACAGGCGGAGCGCTTGACTACATCCAGCCTAGGGCATGCATCCACAGACGCCGCACGAGGCCAAAGTAGCTACCAGGCATGGCCTGTCCAGGCCACAGCCGGACTATGAGGCCCTTCATGGCCTCCTCAGCTACTTTGTGGAGTTCGATCAGCTGCTTCAGCTGGTCGCTTGGGGGCACCGGATGGCCGGCCTCAGTATACTGAGACCAGAAGACCTTCTCCGTCGAGCTCCCCTCCTCGCCACGATAGAATGCGGCGGCATCAGCCGCACTACGCGGCAGATCTGCAAATGCCCCTGGAGAGCGCCGAATTCGGGTAAGTGTCCGGTAGTTCACATTAACATGCCTGCTTTGCATGAAAAACGCCTTACCCGCCGCTATCTTCTTTATGTCCTCAACCTCCTGAAGGGCCTTCTGGGCCTCGGCCTTGGTGGACTTGGCACTTTCGAGAGCCGAGGCAAGCTCGGACTCTCGAGTCTTGGAGTCACGCTCCAAACTCTCATGTTTTTCCATGAGAACCTGGAGCTCTTGCCGAACTTCCGCCACCCGCACCTCTTGCTTTTCTCGCTCAGCCCGTTCCGCGGCCGCATTGCGTTCGGCCGTGGACACAGCATCCTTCAGGGTTGCCACCTCATTAGTGGCCCCTGCAATGCACATATTATCCTTGTCAATTTTATTCGCAACCAAAATCCTTTTCTGTAAGGTACTTATTCAAAGAGGTGTTACTCACTTTCTTTTTCCTCGAGCTGCTTCTTTGCATGGCCGAGCTCTTGCTCGGACCGCTCGAGATTCTTTTTCAGCACGTCAACCTCCGCCGTTAGTGCGGCAGAGGTCAGCAGTGCAGCCTGCAAACCCATATTGACATATTTTAGGCAACCCTGCGTATATCTTGTTATAGATCCTTAGTCCGGCTTTTCTTTCCGAACACCGAACCAAGCATCAGGGGCTACTGTCTATGCGGTATTATATTACATAATTTTAACTTCTTACCTCAAAGCCTGTTAATAGGCTGCTGCAGGCTTCGGTCAGCCTGCTTTTCGCGAGCTAAACCTTCTCAATCACCCCACTCATGATAGTGCGGTGTTCTTCCTCGATGGAAGCGCCTTTAAGCGCCTCCAGCGGGCTATCCGGCGCCTCCGGTTGGACGGAGGCCGCCGGCGTCACGGTCCTGCCCTTCTTTCGAAGGGGCCGCTGGCCGGACTCTGGAACCACTGCGGGTTCCGATATAGAGTCCGGCACGAAGTCCGGGGGGCTGCCTGACGGCGCCTCCGGAGCCTCCTCCGGATGGGTCCCTCTCTGGGATCCCACCTCGACGTCCTTGTTGGCGCGTGGGGTGGAGGCAGTCGGGATGGAATTCACATCCGACGAGGCCAATGACCCGCTCGATGAGTCGGGGAGATCATCATTGGCTGGACTACGGGCAGAATGCGGCGTTAGAAGGATACTACGTGACATAAAAGAAATTACACATCAAGGATCCGGATACTTACGATCTTGTCGGATGCCTGGCCCTTGGAGGCCGCTCATCCTCACCAACGCTGATGTTGGCGGAACTGTCCGGGGGGATAGTTCTCCCCCTCTTGGACCCTTCGGCCCCCCCCGATGGGGGAGGCCTTCCTTTTCTTCTCTCCCTCCTCCGGGAGAGAGTACTCCTCCTCCTCGTCTTCGGGAGAGGAGTCCTCTTCGTCGTCAGACGCCTGATTGCGGGAACTCTTTCGAGTCCCCGCGGCCACCTTCTTGGCCTTCTTCTCCGGCACCACGTGCGGTGCCGGAACCAGCAGCCCTGTTAAGCGGGCGTTCGCTGGGTCTTCTGGCATGGGAGCCGGGCTGATGAGCAGCTTGGCCTTCTCCATCCATTCCTGTCAAAGGAAGAGGCAGAATGAAGCCTCACTAGAGTCAATCTAATTATCACAAGTGTCCCGTAATGGGGTTGAATCACTTACCTCGTCAGTTGGATTCTGCGAGCTGAATCCGCGTTCTTTGGTCGCGGACGTAGGGGCTTCGGCGCCCTTGAACAGCACCCTCCAGGCGCCTTCGTATGTTGTATCGAAGAGCCCGTTTAGCGCCTGGTGCTGTTCCGGATTGAACTCCCACAAATTAAATGCCCGTTCTTGGCATGGGAGGATCCGCCGGATGAGCATGACTTGGACCACGTCGACGAGCCTGAGCTTATTGCTCACCATCTTCTTGATACATGCTCGGAGTCCCGTCACCTCCACCGGATTCCCCCACTGCAAGCCCTTCTCTTTCCAGGAGGTGAGCTGCGTGGGGATGCCTGATCTAAACTCGGGGGCCGCCGCCCATGTGGATTTGCGCGGCTCGGTGATGTAGAACCACCCCGATTGCCACCCCTTGACGGAGTCCACGAAGGTCCCTTCTAGCCAAGGGACGTTGGGCAATTTGCCCAACATAGCGCCTCCGCATTCCGCTTGCGTACCCTTCACAACCTTCGGCTTAACGTTAAAGGTCTTGAGCCACAGGCCAAAGTGGGGCCGGATGCAGAGAAAGGCCTCGCACACGACGATAAACGCCGAGATGTTGAGGATAAAGTTCGGCGCCAGATCGTGGAAATCCAGGCCGTAGTAAAACATGAGCCCCCGGACAAATGGATGGAGCGGAAAGCCCAGTCCACGGAGGAAGTGGGGAAGAAAGACGACCCTCTCATGAGGCACAGGGGTAGGGATGAGCTGCCCCTCGTCGGGCAGCCGATGCGCGATATCGCCGGAAAGGTATCCGGCGCTGCGCAGCTTGGTGATGTCCTCCTCCTTGACGGTGGAGGCTAACCATTTACCTCCCGCTCCAGACATATTAGGAGAAGGTCGAGGTGAGATGCGCGAGTTCGGGCGTTGGAGCTTGAATTCGCGGGGATGGATAGGCAAAGGAGGAAGAAGGCGTAGGTGAGAAGGTGAATCCTAATCCCATATATATAGGCGGACAAAACTATGCGTCCCCCACCGGCCTGGTAAAACTCGCTTATCTCCCAAGCGCCACCGTTGATGGCGCGGTTGGGTTACCCACTCACGTATTGATGAGAATCCCGGAATAAGGGGAACACGATCTCTGCTTCGACAAGACGTGCCAAGGAAACTGCTTCGCTAAACATGCTGAGTTGGTATAGTAATTCAAACAAAGGCCTGGTGGCGGTGTGATGTCACGCCGCATAATACGTCAGCAGATTGAACTAAGTGTACATTTTATTCTCTCTACGGTGGAATGTGGAATTTATTTTGCAGAGCCGGACACTATCCTGGTGTTTATTATCATCTCTGGATTATTCAAGGGAGGAACCCGCCTTGCAATGCCGAACATTATGCATGCCGGACTTATCGTCATTGAAGACTGGTTCAGGGGCTACTGAGGGAGTCCTGGACTAGGGGGTGTTCGGACAGCCGGACTATCAATGTCCGCCAGACTCCAAGACTACGAAGATACAAGATTGAAGACTCCGGCTCGTGTCCGGAAGGTACTTTACTTGGCGTGGAAGGCAAGCTTGGCGATACGGATATGTAGATCTCCTACTATTGTAACCAACTCTATGTAACCCTAGCCCTCTCCGGTATCTATATAAACCGGAGGGCTTTAGTCCGTAGGACAACATACATTACAACAATCATACCATAGGCTAGCTTCTAGGGTTTAGCCTCCTTGATCTCGTGGTAGATCTACTCTTGTACTACCCATATCATCAATATCAATCAAGCAGGAGTAGGGTTTTACCTCCATCGAGAGGGCCCGAACCTGGGTAAAAAACATCGTGTCCCTTGTCTCCTGTTACCATCCGCCTAGACGCACAGTTCGGGACCCCCTACCCGAGATCCGCCGGTTTTGACACCGACAATGGCCGTCTCTTCTTGAGCAGTCTTGAGATTCTTCTTTGCGAGTTCAAGGTCAAATTCAACACTGGTATGCTTCTTCTTTAACTCGGAGAGTTGAGCTCCAAGAGCACAAGACCTCTGCAGTCAGCAAGAGAGATATGTCAGTCGACAGAAATAAGAGACAGTGACAGAGAAAAGTTACTTTAAGACTACTGCCGAATCAAATATTCAACAGTAGTCTTGGGGACTACACCCAGTGGGTGCACTTAGCGTGCCCCCACTGATTCAGATCAATACTCAGCAAGGTCTGCCCAGCGTGAGTTCAAAAAAAAGCAAGAGGATACATCATTAGACCTCAGTCAACTGCCAGCAGTCAACCGTGGTCTCGGGGACTACACCCAGTGGGTGCACTCGGCGTGCCCCCACTAATTCAAACAGTTTACTGAGACTCAGCTCGAGGAGAGCGAAGTGAACACCCAGTGGGTGATCAGATATAAAGCAACACTACAAAGTTCAGTCGGAGTTTTGCTGACCTAATCACCTGAACATTGGTCTGAAGGGCAGTGCAGGCATTGTAAGCCACCTGGCTAGCTTCATGCATCACCTTCACCTGCTCCATGACAAGGTTCACTTGACGAAGAGCTTCCCTAGTGGCGCCCGGCGAGTCGTCTGGAGTCTGATATGTGGCAAAGAGTGATGGCTCCAAGGTGGTTGAAGCAGTTACCGGGTCAGACGAGTGGAGTTGCACCGAAGCAGCAGGAGTTTGTGCAGACGATCCTGACAGACGATCAGTCGTCAGCGGGTTGGCAAACGTGACGTTAGTCCGAACCGGCCCTCCGGAACATTCGACCACCACCTCAAGCGCCGGTGTCGACTGAGGGACTTGAATTTCAAGCCTCCTCCTGCTCGAGCTTCCACTCTTCTTCCTCCTCTCCTGTAGAGGCGCTTATTCTTCCTCGTCATCACGAAGCACAACAATTTTTTGTGGAGCTACAGAAAGAGAGAAAATATCGAATATTCAGCCGATTGACTACCCACTCGACTAAAGGAAACTTGGTCGAATGGACTTACCAGCCCGAGAGGTGGCCTCCTCATCTCCTGGTGCCTTATCGACATCCATGTTAGTAGCAGCAGAGGTGGGACTGGAAAGATGCAAAATCCAAGTGGTTAGAACAGAAATTTCAGTCGGTCTGTATAAACACAAGCGCGATACTCACCCCAAAGCCACTGGGACGTCCATCTTGATCCGCGGCAAAGTCTTCCGAGTCTTGGAAGGTGCAACCTTTGGGCTGCTTGGCGATCTTCTCCGTTGGTTCCGAAGTCGACGTCCGAGTGCGCTTCTGAGCGTGAGTACTCGGAACCACGTTCTTCGACCTCATCCTCGTTGTCCGACTCCTGGCTCTCCTCCTCCTCCTCTTCATCGGAAGACTCCCAGTCGCCGCTCTCTTCCGCGCTGGCCTCTCCCTCCTGGCCTTGCTCCAGAGCTTGTTCGCCATTGGGCATCGAATACATCTCGGTGAAAACCTACAAGACAAAAAGTCAAGTAAAAGTCAGTCGACATCAAGTGCAGTCGGAACATATGTGCCAAGCAGTCAGAATAAAAAGGCACACCTTGTCGGGTGGATTGTCGTCTCTGAAACGGATGACTCGCCTGGATCCTCTGGGATTGTCCTGATTGTTTGTGATACTCCTCAACCACATGGTCACAGTCTCGAACGACACTTCCTCTGGGTGGACCCGAGCGGTGTCTTCAGGTCCAGAGTACAGCCACATAGGATGATCACGGGCCTGGAGAGGCTGGATGCGTCGACTGAGGAACACTTCCAGCAGGTCAGGGCCGGTAACACCCTCATTGATAAGCTGAACCACTTTCTCCACCAGCATCTTCGTCTCCACGTTCTCAGCAGCGGTCACTTTGAGTGGAGAAGGAGTTTGGACGCGGTCGAATGTGAAGTGGGGGAGGCCGGTCGACTGACTAGGAGCTGCCTAGTCCTGGCAGTAAAACCAGGTCGACTGCCAGCCTCTAACCGATTCAGGGAGAGTCATAGCAGGGAAGGAACTCCTATGCCTTTTCTGGATACCAAAACCCCCACACATCTGGATTACATTGGTCTTTGGGTCACTCGACTTCGCCTTTTTGACCGACTGGGATCGGATGGTGAAGATATGTTTGAAAAGACCCTAGTGCGATCGACACCCCAAGAAGTTTTCACACATCGACACAAAGGCAGCCAGATACGTGATGGTGTTAGGAGAAAAATGGTGGAGTTGGGCGCCGAAAAAATTCAAGAAACCCCGGAAGAAAGGATGCAGAGGAAGCGAAAAACCCCGGTCGACGTGGGTGGCGAGCAGTACGCACTCACCCGGTCGAGGCTGGGGCTCCATCTCCCCCTCCGGCAGCCTTGCCGCTCCCTTGGCGATCAGCCCAGAATCCTCCAGCTCGTCTAGATCCTCCTGCCGAATCGAAGACCGGATCCAATCGCCCTGGATCCAGCCCAGTGGCAGCCCCGCGCACGATGACGACCCGCAGTGCTGCTTTTTGCCCTTCGCTGCCCCCTTCACCTTCTTTGCGTGCTCTAGCACCGCCGTCTTGTCATTCACCATGGTTACGGAGCGGCGGTGGCGGAATAGAAGAGCTGAGCACGGCGGAGAAGTGGAGGAAGAAGAAGGAGGAACAAGCGTGCATAGTGCAAACGCCTCGGCCCCGTCGCCTTATAAAGGGTCACTTCCGAGTGACTGACGCATGGGACCAGGCAATCCTGTCAAAGCCTGCAACAGTCGCGTGCAACGTACATGGCGAAAAAGGCGGCGCGGAAATCGAGGCATCGCTATTTATCCGCTCCGCCTGCTTCGGCACTCCCCGTCCCGCGCGCTTCCCCGAAATTCTGTATCCCGTGAAATCCGGGATATGCAGCAGCCAATTGCGCCAAGATCTTGCACTCTAATACAGCACTCAACAACTCTCTGAATGGATCAAGACGACTGAATCGACGCTGAAGTACCAGCGCGAGTTTTCCATCTTGCAGATAACACTCGCGAAGGTGCAAGACTCAGAACAAGTTCAAATCCAACCTACTTTCCACTTGAACCTTAATCCATTCGGGGGCTACTGATGAGGATACAGACCTGGGGTAGGGTCATAGGCCTGACCTATACGTCCTACCCAAGGTCACTACCCAAGAAGACAAGAGGTTCAAGAGGCAGCATGAGACCCCCAGTTGAAGATGTCGAGTGCAATCCACTCGACATCATGTCACTCGAGAATCTTCCTACCTACTGTCACTCGACCATCCAGAGAATCACTCGACCTCCCGAAGATTAGGATTCACTCAGCATTACAACCGGCAGGCATTCACTCCGTAGTCTTTAAGGTCATTAACAGCACTTAAGGTTGGTGTTACCAGTAACGCCACCACTTTATGTACATTAAGTCCCTTGTAATGGAGGGCGGAAAGGGTCCTGACGAACTCTATATAAGCCACCCTCCTCCTCTGGCACAAGGGTTCGCACCCCCTGTAACATCACACATATAATCCAATCGACCGCCTCCGGGCACCGAGATATAGGGTTGTTACTTCCTCTTAGAAGGGCCTGAACTCGTAAAACTCGTGTGTACATCTTCACCATAGCTGAGATCTTGCCTCTCCATACCTACCCCCCTTTCTACTGTCAGCCTTAGAACCACGACACATAATATCCATAATATGGTGTTTTCTGATCCCAGACTTTTCCATGTCTGCAATGTCCGCTTTCTGCTCATCGCTAATTCTTCTGTGTGAATGCAAAAGACACGACAGATCCCGTGGGGCTAGAGGATGGTTGTGTTCATCGATGAAATCCTTCACAAACCACTGACATGTTTCCTTCTGTCTTGCAATCACCAATTTAGCTTTACACCCTACACGAGTTATACTCCATGGCCTCCTCTTTCTATCTTCCATCTTCCTCTTCATGTGCTTCTCTTCACGAACCCCTTCATGACTGCACACAAATTTGCTTAAAATTATATGGCAGTTGGATTCATCCCACTCGACATAGCTTCTCTAGACACTAAAACCTTTCTCAAGACCATATTTGTTATAGAATCTATAACCTTCATCCTCACTATTAAACATCTTGTTGGCAATATGATAGTACTCCATCATTGACTCATGACTTACATCCGCCATGTCTTCCTGCATCACAATTCAGACGAATAAAAATCTGAAAGTACAAACAAAAATGCATGCAAAACCCAGTACGAAATCTTGCGTGGAATTTTAAACTTTGCTCCTTGTACATGTTATGGCAAGCGATCATAAACGTTCATAAACTGGGGACCCCATAAACGAGTGAAGTGACCATGGATGATGGGAAATTCTAAATTGAATTGCATGCACTAGGGAAACCTAAATCGATGATGACTAAACAAATCTAAGTAGGAAGTGCAGGCTATGAATCAAAGTAAGTTGAGATTCGAGCGATTCATACCTTAGGATGCAAGTCCAGAAGCGATGCGATCGGCGGGGGCGAGTTCCTATAGCGTCGCCGCCGTCGCCGCCGACACTACCGCCGCAGATGTCAGGCCTTAATCTTCTTCCTGCCGCTGGCCCATCTTTTATAGTGAAGGGGACGAGGAGGAGGACTAGGACGACACCGACAACGGCGAATTGGTTCCTCTCGCCGGGCTCGTCGGACAGAAGGAAGGGGACGAGAACGAGGAGTTGACCTATGGGATCTAGACGTGGTTCTGGTCGTGGACGTGATCGGTTGAAAGCATAATATTTTACCCTGGACCATTATGCCCTTCTCTGATTAAACTAATTAGGTTTATTCATTTTTAATCCCCCACCAGATCGGACGGCTAATAAAAATCGGAGGGGCAAGTACTCGAAAGTACTCCCAGTACTGCCCCAATCACCGTAAAGGAGCTCTCCTGTTAATTACTAGTTCCTCTGTAAACTTCTATAAGACGTTTTAGCTTACACTATTTTGTGAGCAGAGAATTCTACAACATGGTGAGGATTTTTGTTTACACCAAGAAGAAGATCCGGGAGATGAGATGCAGAAGGAAATCGCAGTGTACATTCTTAACTGACAGTTTGGCTATATGTTTCCCTGAAGAAAATGACTATACGATTGTGTGAATTGAGTTGCTGGTCAAAATTTCTTACATCAAGATTCTTTGCCTGATGCTAGAGAAAAAAATATATGTACTGTAACAGGATTCATGACCAAATATGTCTTTTTTCGTTGTAATAAATTTAGTCTGCTATACTTCATTATCAATTTTTCTGGCATATATAATTACATTTCATTTCAAAGCTAGATCATATTTCGTTTCTCAATGCAGGACACCTGAGTTGGATTGGGCTCATGCGACATTGATTGAGAAGATTTTATACCTAACATATTGCATGAGACCTACTGATGCCACCTGCTGTTGCCACATCAATTTCATATAGACTGACAAGCTTATCATGCATAACATGTAGATGGTGAATAAGCAACGACAGAAAACAGCACCTTTATTTCTCAAGCTCGCAGAATACTTATTTTAATGACTAGCTTGATTCAGTGTCCCCTTCCTGTTCTCCCGACAAGGACTTCTTGCACTAAAAGTAACTGATTCTGTGAAACCATTGCGTACGGCATTTGCAAACTGGTGCTTCGTGGTATGTTTGAGCCAATTCATATCTTTTGTCCGTGACACTAATGACTTCTTGCAAAGTGAAGACATGTAACCGTATTTTGGTTTTAATGTTCCCTATTTAACATACCAGCCACCTCCTAAACTTTTTGGTGCATTAGGGGTGGGTTATGAAGAAATCTAGCGGAAGAAATCTGAGTTCAGTCAAAGTTCTATATCCTTGCCATAAATAACAATTTATTTCTTCCTGGTTTCTATGAAGCGTTAGCATGACTCCCATCTTGCATTGACCATGTAAATCTTCATGTCGTGATTTTTGGCTAGGCCACTGACCAAAACAAACACCTCTAGAAAGGACGGCCGTAAAACTTATTCGAGGTTCTGGAGACCCTCGACACAACATGAAATTTCTGTTACAAATCCAAGCAATGCCTCTACATAATTCTAAGTCCCAGAATTGAGAAGTCACCCACTCACCGCGGAGACCTACGGCAAGGCCGGATGGGCCGTGGCCCGCCTAGACACTGAAGTAAAACTTAACATGAAGCCCATCCAACAACAATGCATTGATTTTCGGGAAATCCTATTTGGCGCTGCAGGTGCCCATTAACGTGCATTTTCGTTAACTGGCGCCTGCAGCACACACCACCTCCTTTGCTGGGCCGGCCCGTTCAGAGTTTTTATTTCTGTGTTTTAATCCTCCAAAGAATTAAACGCACTACCACGAATCTAACCCACCACTTCCGTGACAAATAAAACCACCACAACCACCAGGCCCACTAACAACCCTCGTTTTACTCTTTTAATCGTTTGTCAGTTTGCTTTGTTCTTTTTCTTTTTTTTTTCTAGTTCTTTTTCTTTTCATTTTTTCTAGTTCTTTTTCTTTTTTTCTAGTTCTTTTACCTTTTATTTTATTTATTTTCTTATTAAATGCGTGGTTTTTGGTTCGTGAACTTTTTTATTTTTGATGACTTTTTTGAAAATTCGATGAATTCTTTTCTCAAATCGATGAACTTTTTCCATTTTGGATGAACAATTTTTGAAAACCAATGAACTTATTTAGATTCGATGAACTTCTTTTCAAAATTGATGAACTTTTATCAAATTGAGTGAGCTTTTTTCAAAAAATCGATGTACTATTTTCAAATACAATGAACTTTTTTAAGAATCCATGAACTATTTTCAACTTCGGTGAACCTTTTTTGAAAATTTCGTGATTTTTTGTTCAAAATCCGTGAACATTTTTGAATTCAAATGTTTTCGTTTTTGGCGATTTTTTGGTTTTTATATTAATCAACGTGAACAAAGTAGAATATATGTTAATGTTTGTAATAAAAGATAGCTCAAATAGGCTTGTTTTCCTTTTAATAGGCAACAAACTGAGCTTGGTGTAGTGGTGAAGACTCGCAGCTTTTGACGTTGTCGTGCAGAGATCGATTTCAGCGCTTTCGTATTTAGCGTCAGCGAGCTTGATTTTCAGTTTGATTGCACATTTTGTAGTCTCGGGTCCGCCCAGCTCTTTTATGGTTGCTCTGCCACTGCACCCACTTTCCAAGATTTTGCGTCCGAGCTACACGACATTAAGCGGTGGTACATGCTCCATCATTCCATAAGGTTGAGTAAGCATCGCTGCAGTTTAACCATTTGGAAGCATGCCGCAGATTCTTTCATACAAGTTCGGCGCTGAAACGTATCCCTTGTCGCTTACTAAGAGCATCTCCAACAGCCGCGCTAAACTAGCGTCGCGCCGCAAATTAGACCGTTTTAGCGCGCGCAACACGGCGGGTGGCTTTAGCGGGCGCGCAAAAACCACACGCGCTATAACGAGTTGGGCGCGCGGTCGGATACGCTATCCCGCGCGGTGTATTTGGGGCGCCCGCTTCCGCGCGCGGCACACTCGAGCGCTCGCGCCGTACTCTCTCCTCTCCCACTTCCACCCCCATCCGGCCGCGCCGCCGCTGCCGCCCGCGCCCCTCGGCGACCGTTCCGGCGCTTCCCCCGCCTATCCCCGCGCCGCCGCGCTTCCGCCCCCCCCCCCCCCTCCTAGTCCCGCCGGCCCTCACGCGCGCCCGTCGTCCGAGGAGCAGCGCCCGAGCGCTCGCTGCCGCGCCGCCCCCACAAGGTGTTCGGCAAAACGCCTACAAGGTATGTATTGCTCAAACTTCATGAAGTTGGTGCATGTTTTTAATTGTAGTTTTTATAGTATAGTATTGAACATTGTAGATGAGTTCGTCGTATGATTCTTCCGAAGAAGAATTTGATATGGAAGAGGAGGAGGATCTTGCAATGATCCTAGCTATGCATATCAATAAAAAAACTGAAGCACGGTGGTTCGGTTATGGGTCGGGAGAAAATTTGGAGAGATAGGATTGATGCCCATAACAGATTGATGAGGAACTATTTTCGTGGAGAATTCCACATACCTGGAGTCGTATTTTCTTCGCCGGTTTAGGATGAGCACCGACTTGTTCAGGCGCATTGCAGAAAAAATAGCGAGCCATGACCTTTTTTCAGCAAAGGAGGAATGCCGCCGGAGAGCTCGGGCATAGCACCTTTCTGAAGGTGACAGCCGCTTTGCGTATGTTGGCATACGGTATCCCGGCTGATCTAGTTGAAGATCACTTGGCTATGGGTGAGAGCCAAGCCATCATGTGTGTCAAGCGCTTTGCTGTGGGAATTGTGCAAGTGTTTGGCGAGGAGTATTTGAGATCTCCCAATGCTGAAGACGTCGCAAGGCTATTGGCGATGAACAAAGCTCACGGCTTTCCTGGCATGCTTGGCTCAATAGATTGCATGCATTGGAGTTGGAAGAATTGTCCAAAGGCATGGCATGGGCAATTCCACGGCCAAAAAAAGGGGTCCACTATAATCCTTAAAGCGGTGGCCGATCAGGAGACTTGGATTTGGCATGCATTCTTTGGAATGCCTGGATCTTTGAATAACATCAATGTTGTCAACCGGTCACCACTGATGAATAAGATTACAAATGGTGAGTTGCCACCGGTGCAGTTTGTAGCAAATGGCCGTACGTACAACTATGGCTATTATTTAGCGGATGGCATCTATCCAAAGTCGCAAACCTTCGTGATGCCGTTGAAAAAGCCGGAAGGTAAGAAAAATCTTGATTTCCACAGTGCTCAGGCGGCGGCTAGAAAAGATGTGGAGAGAGCATTTGGGATTTTGCAAGCCCAATTTGCTATTGTGAGAGGACCGGCTAGATTTTGGGATCAAAAAATGCTTTGATACATCATGCACGCTTGTGTGATCATGCACAACATGATCATTGAGAATGAGCGTGGCCAAGATTTACACTACTCACAGTATGAGCTCTTGGGACATCCCGTGCGAGTGCGACGGAGGGCTGAAAGGGTAGCCCGTTTTATTGCCTCCTATTATGCCATTCGGCGTCCCGCAACGCACAATGAACTTCAAAAGGATCTGATTGAAGAGTGGTGGGCATGGAATGGACGACAAAGAGCATGATTTCTGCATTCGACATTGTATTGTTCATGAACTATTTGTTGTGTTTATTGTAGTATTTGTTGTACTAAACTATTTGTTTGGGTTGTAATAACGAAATTGAACTATTTATTGTTGATTTATTTTGTTTGTTTGATCATTTTTGCTTTTATTTAAAATGTATATGTTGTTTGTGCGTGCCGCGCGTGCTGTATTTTTGCGCACTGCTGGAGCGGCGCGCGCGCTGCATTATAGCGTAGCTACTGGAGCAAGCGTTGGCGGCCGCGCTAAACCAGCCGAAGCGCACGCGCCATACTAGTTTTTAGCGCGCGGCGCCAAGCGCGGCTATTGGAGATGCTCTAAGTAGTTGCTCACTTGGCCCTAAGAAAAAGCTGAGTTACTCGGTAACTTGAGAAGGATACATAGCCATTTTGATGACTACGAGACTCACGTTTACATGATTAGAATTGCATATAGTCTATCTGAATTCGGACTAACAATAGACTACCCTGCAAAAATATGAGATACCAGACTAAGATTGAATGGACCTGAACAGTTTGTGGAGTCTGAGCTTTATTGGTAGCCTGCGGGCTCCAGGCAACACCTTTTCTTTCACGGTATCAAAATTTTGGATAATTGTGTATATAATGCATTTTCATGCGTTATTCAATATAATAAGGCATTCTTTTAGATGATAATATTATTTGATTTTAGTGAGCTAGGAACATTGAAAGAATTATTTGTTCTCCTGTTGTAACGCACAAAAAATGCTTATGTTGTAAAGATTTTTGAGCAGAGCCGTAGAGGTATTAGCAGTTGGATGCTCCATGCTGCCACTTTGGTTAACTGCTTGCTATTGGAGGGAATATTGTGAGATTAAGAGGGAATTACAGTCAAAAATGAAGATTTGGGCTTTTTTGCTAGGTGAGTAATAACTATACAAGCAATATTACCATTTTTCCATATTTCTAAGCACATACTTCCTCTGTAAATTAATATAAGTCTTTTAGATCAATAAAAATAGTGATCTAAAAGACCTTATATTAGTTTACAGTGTGAGTATTTATTTAATTTGTCTCCATTGCCATGCATGAAATCTTTCCACGGTGCATATAATAAGTGTAGATGAGATGGGGTGGGGTTCACCATCATTGCAAGTTTGTGAAATTAAGTCGGTGCAGGCGGAGGCTCGAGAAGTGGAATGCTAGAGGGTAATGACCAAGCTCATCACCTTGAGATTGATCATGTTCTTCATCTCAGTGAATAGGTGGCCCTCGCTGATCGACAGCGACGAAGAGGGCACGTAGCAACACGGATGGCTCACTAGCAGTGTGAATTTGTTTCTCCTCTTGCTCACTAGCAGTGTGGATTTATTTCTCTGTAGCAACGCACGGGCTTTTTTGCTAGTCATTAAATAAAGTCATGTCCTCTCCAAATCCACTTTCATCAATATAATCATCATAAATAGGAGGCATGCAATCATCATAATAAATTTTCTCATAAAAAGTTGGGGGACTAAAAATATCATATTCATCAAACATAGCATCCCCAATCTTATGGCTTTGCATATCATTAGCATCATGGATATTCAAAGAATTCATACTAACAACATTGCAATCATGCTTATCATTCAAAGATGATCAATAATAGGATGCAACCTCAATTCCATTTTTTAATGTAGTTTTCTTTTACAAACCAAACTAGTGATAAAACAAAAAACTAAAAGATCAGTTGCAAGATCTAAAGATACACCTTCATGCACTCACCTCCCCGGCAACGACGCCAGAAAAGAGCTTGATATCTACTACGCAACTTCATTCTTGTAGACACGTGTTGGGCCTCCAAGCGCAGAGTTTTGTAGGACAGTGACAATTTCCCCTCAAGTGAATGACCTAAGATTTATCAATCTGTGAGAGGTGTAGGATGAAAATGGTCGCTCTCAAAAGACCCTGCAACCAAATACAAGAAATTTCTTGTGTCCCCAACACACCCAATACAATGGCAATTGTATAGGTGCACTAGTTCGGGCGAAGAGATGGTGATAAAAGTGTAATATGGATGGTAGAAATATATTTTTATAATATGAATAAATAAAAACAGCAAGGTAGCATATAGTAAACGGGCACAAAAACGATATTGCAATGCTTGAAAATGAGGCCTAGGGTCCGTACTTTCACTAGTGCGACCTCTCATGTGTTCCTCCGATGGATGAAGAACTAGCCTTTTGCTAATGTGTATGCATGCACTGTAATGTGCCGTCTCTCTAATGCGTCAACGCCTACCCTCCAGCGCGGTGAAAATGCCCTTAGAGAATCACACATATCCGGCGGAGTGAAGTCTGAAATAAACCCTAAGGTTGTAGAGGTCAACACGAATAAACCCCCACCTTTAAATCCCTGAAGTTGATACCCTAAACTCTTTGATCCCGGTCTATTGTGACTCTAGATATGTTTGGCACACTGGAAAAGCACAATCCTGACCGGGAACTCGCTTTTCTCATGGTTGTGCGGGTCAAGCCATCTTCTTCCTCGCCCCCACCTCTCTCCTCCTGTTCCCTTTCCTCACATATCCATCTATGTTTATCGGGTAGATGTTCCTGGGAAGGTGGAGGCGAGTTGACGAGCTACAGCCTGCAGGATGCATCGGCGGTGGTAGATGCAGCCGGGGCGAGCCTACTGCCATATGGTGAGCAAGGAGGCGATGATGGAGATAGCAACCATGTGCATGACAACCAAGGCAACTGAGGAGCTAGGACGCCAACGAAGAGGAGTTGTTTGCCATCAGGAGGACAAAGGCCGCCAATCAGGGATCACCGGACGAGGCTCGACATCTCCCTCGGCTTCGTTGACGTCGTGTCTCGGTGGGCTGCCGCCGTCCGCGACGAGAAGCTCCTGCCGCACGATGAGTTCCTACCACAAATCGCGGAGGTGAGGCGTCAGGGGTGCGCCGCCGCTGCCGGGGCGGATGAACGCGGCCATCGCGGTGGGCGCGCTCGCGTCCGAGCATTGCGGCTGGCGCGTGGCCCTGGAGGCCTGTGCCGAGTCGCAGCGACGGCGGCGCTCTGGGATGGGTCTCGAGCTACGTCAAGGACCCCGTCTCGCTGCAGTGCCGCTATCCCTGCTCCTGACGCGGCACTGGCTTGAGCATCTCGCCATGGCCGCCTCCCGCTGCAGCTCAGCAGGCGTGGTCTGTGTGCACGCGCGGCAAGGGGGACGATGACCACAGCCACCTAGCTTCTCTGTATTCACGACGATGTCGACGAGCACCGACTGAGGATCAAAGTTCCGCCGGAAGACACGCACGTACAGGGATGGCTTGATGTATTCCTGAACTAGTACACGATGTTAGTAATCCAAACATGTTAGAGTAGAAATAGGAAAGTTTATTTGAGTCGGTTTGCCTTTCCATGTAATAATAGGCGTCATGTACTAGTATGGCAGGAGTAGTAGTACTAGTTGAGATCGATCAGGATTGATAGTCTCTACTCCTAATGAAGCAGTTGGTAGTCTCGCTTCCAGTTTTTTTTCGTCCCACCACTTTCATCCGGTTTTTTCCGTAGATTAACCGTCGTAGATTTTTTCGATGCTGGTTTCTTATTCACCGGTTTATTTACCCCTCAGATCTTTCCTTTTAAATCAGCACTTTCCAAACGTGCACGCAATCACAAATCTAAATTTACTAACTTATCCAAATCAACCGATACCTTCCATTATTGCAAATTTCTTTAGGAAACAAATAATAGATTTTAAGGAAACAAATAAAAGATTTTAAAGACGCATCATACTTTACTAACAATCACTAAAAATCAAATCTAAATTAATTAACCTTACCTTAAATCACTCAATCACTTTAATTAGAAAACATTTTCTTTCCTAACTGCACCCCGCTTAGTGTGCACATAACAATCTGAAGTAATTAGAGTCACATGATTGAATCCATTTATTTAGAGCGACATGATTGCGTTCCGGGATGGAGGCCATGATTTCGTCGAGGTCGTTGCTGCCTCCTACACTCAGGGTGTGTCGCCGAGATTGAGGCGAGCATGAGGAGCTGTGGCCACCGCCATGGTCACCCCATCGCGGGGGATGGAGCACGCCGTCGGCCTACAGCTTGTGGAGATCACTGTTGCTCTTCAGGTCGCGTGGTGACCGGATCTTGCCGATGTGTCCCTCCCCGACAACCTCACCACTTTCGTCCGTTTTTTTTCGTAGGTTAACCGTCGTAGATTTTTTTCGATGCTGGTTTCTTATTCACCGGTTTATTTACCCCTCAGCTCTTTCCTTGCAAATCAGCACTTTCCAAACATGCACGCAATCACGGATCTAAATTTACTAATTTATCCAAATCAACCGATACCTTCCATTATTGCAAATTTCTTTAGGAAACAAATAATAGATTTTAAGGAAACAAATAAAAGATTTTAAAGACGCATCATACTTTACTAACAATCACTAAAAATCAAATCTTAATTAATTAACCTTACCTTAAATCACTCAATCACTTTAATTAGAGAACATTTTCTTTCCTAACTGCACCCCGCTTAGTGTGCACATAACAATCCGAAGTAATTAGAGTCACATGATTGAATCCATTTACTTAGAGCGACATGATTGCGTTCCGGGATGGAGGCCATGATTTCGTCGAGGTCGTTGCTGCCTCCTACACTCAGGGTGTGTAGCCGAGATCGAGGCGAGCATGAGGAGCCGTGGCCACCGCCATGGTCACCCCATCGCAGGGGGTGGAGCACGCCGTCGGCCTACAGCTTGTGGAGATCACTGTTGCTCTTCAGGTCGCGTGGTGACCGGATCTTGCCGATGTGTCCCTCCCCGACAACCTCACCACTTTCGTCTGTTTTTTTCGTAGGTTAACCGTCGTAGATTTTTTTCGATGCTGGTTTCTTATTCACCGGTTTATTTACCCCTCAACTCTTTCCTTGGAAATCAGCACTTTCCAAACGTGCACGCAATCACGGATCTAAATTTACTAACTTATCCAAATCAACCGATACCTTCCATTATTGCAAATTTCTTTAGGAAACAAATAATAGATTTTAAGGAAACAAATAAAAGATTTTAAAGACGCATCATACTTTACTAACAATCACTAAAAATCAAATCTAAATTAATTAACCTTACCTTAAATCACTCAATCACTTTAATTAGAAAACATTTTCTTTCCTAACTGCACCCCGCTTAGTGTGCACATAACAATCCGAAGTAATTAGAGTCACATGATTGAATCCATTTATTTAGAGCGACATGATTGCGTTCCGGGATGGAGGCCATGATTTCGTCGAGGTCGTTGCTGCCTCCTACACTCAGGGTGTGTCGCCGAGATCGAGGCGAGCATGAGGAGATGTGGCCACCGCCATGGTCACCCCATCGCGGGGGATGGAGCACGCCGTCGGCCTACAGCTTGTGGAGATCACTGTTGCTCTTCAGGTCGCGTGGTGACCGGATCTTGCCGATGTGTCCCTCCCCGACAACCTCACCAGTTTCGTCCGTTTTTTTCGTAGGTCAACCGTCGTAGATTTTTTTCGATGCTGGTTTCTTATTCACCGGTTTATTTACCCCTCAGCTCTTTCCTTGCAAATCAGCACTTTCCAAACGTGCACGCAATCACGGATATAAATTTACTAACTTATCCAAATCAACCGATACCTTCCATTATTGCAAATTTCTTTAGGAAACAAATAATAGATTTTAAGGAAACAAATAAAAGATTTTAAAGACGCATCATACTTAATAACAATCACTAAAAATCAAATCTAAATTAATTAACCTTACCTTAAATCACTCAATCACTTTAATTACAGAACATTTTCTTTCCTAACTGCACCCCGCTTAGTGTGCACATAACAATCCGAAGTAATTAGAGTCACATGATTGAATCCATTTACTTAGAGCAACATGATTGCGTTCCGGGATGGAGGCCATGATTTCGTCGAGGTCATTGCTGCCTCCTACACTCAGGGTGTGTCGCCGAGATCGAGGCGAGCATGAGGAGCCGTGGCCACCGCCATGGTCACCCCATCGCAGGGGGTGGAGCACGCCGTCGGCCTACAGCTTGTGGAGATCACTGTTGCTCTTCAGGTCGCGTGGTGACCGGATCTTGCCGATGTGTCCCTCTCCGACAACCTCACCACTTTCGTCTGTTTTTTTCGTAGGTTAACCGTCGTAGATTTTTTTCGATGCTGGTTTCTTATTCACCGGTTTATTTACCCCTCGGCTCTTTCCTTACAAATCAGCACTTTCCAAACGTGCACGCAATCACGGATCTAAATTTACTAACTTATCCAAATCAACTGATACCTTCCATTATTGCAAATTTCTTTAGGAAACAAATAATAGATTTTAAGGAAACAAATAAAAGATTTTAAAGACGCATCATACTTTACTAACAATCACTGAAAATCAAATCTAAATTAATTAACCTTACCTTAAATCACTCAATCAGTTTAATTAGAAAACATTTTCTTTCCTAACTGCACCCCGCTTAGTGTGCACATAACAATCCGAAGTAATTAGAGTCACATGATTGAATCCATTTATTTAGAGCGACATGATTGCGTTCCGGGATGGAGGCCATGATTTCGTCGAGGTCGTTGTTGCCTCCTACACTCAGGGTGTGTAGCCGAGATCGAGGCGAGCATGAGGAGCTGTGGCCACCGCCATGGTCACCCCATCGCAAGGGATGGAGCACGCCGTCGGCGTACAGCTTGTGGAGATCACTGTTGCTCTTCAGGTCGCGTGGTGACCGAATCTTGCCGATGTGTCCCTCCCCGACGACCTCCTCTTCGCCCGGTTGGCCGGCACGGATCTCGCCACTACTGTCCTCAACTTCTCTGCCTCGAGCTCGACGGTCAGCCACCATGGATCCCCCAGCTGGAGGGTCACGTGAATCAGCCGTCCTCCCATGCTGCAGCGGCGAGAAGGTGACATGGCTCTCCGTACACGAAGAGTGGAGTTCGGTCAAGTACTTATATACTTGGCCTCTACTGCTGATCCATGTACATGGAGAAGAACAGACAACCGCTCATTCATGCTTCGTTCCACTCCTTTGCGCTACATTACTAGAGGTGACATTTTCCTATCTCTCTATGTTGTAACAAGCCTGCTGCCTGCATAGTTACTGGATTTTTTATTTAAATTTATCGCTGCTTAGTGCTTTGTTGCAATTGTTCACCCAAGATTCTTATATATAATCTGAGCGTATGTAGGCATACTTAGCTTTGTTATTCCATTTTTTCTGGCGCATAGAAAAAAGAGTATTGTCCAGGTTAGGTATTCAATTGAGTATGGTATTTGGATTGCTATCAGAATGTCTTTTCTATGCATGTGATTTCTCACATCTGGTTATAATATTTGTGAAGACGTGCATTGCACGTGCACTTGGAAGCGGGCCCGTGGCCCGCGCTGGACGGCGCCGACGCCGACCCGAGCCACCTCGTCCACGTATTCTTGGAGCTGTGGCTGGTCGATTTACATGAAATTAATTCTCTCAGTTCTGGTGGCAAATATAATACACATAATCCATATTGTTCTGCACTAGCGTGTATGTATGAAATAGATGGATTATGGTCCCATACCCAATAAGATGGATATGTGTGTGTGTTAGAGAGCGAGGGAGAGGGGGATAGAGAGTGAGGAAGAGGGAGGGAGAGTGTGTGTCTGTGTGTGTGAGGATTTGATGGTAAAAAAGGTCGCCAATGTCGTAATATTGAACTCTTAAAATTAATGTGGCCCCGTTGCAACGCACGGGCGTTCTTCTAGTGTTGGTTTGTGTACGAGTACTAGTCCGTATAAGTTAGGAAAAGGTAGTTTGGGTCGGTGGCGTGAGTTGGTTCCTGGCTTCCTGCACCTATATATACATGGGCAGGGTGCGTGAGTTTTGTACCAGAAAAGCGAAAAGCAATAAAGAGATTATTACGAGGCACGACACGTGCCTCGGGCCAACTTTGAGTTGCTGCGTTCGTGTGCGTGTGTTCTGGTCCCGGTGTTTGCGTGAGCGCCGGCGAGATATCAAGCTACAGCTAGTTCGTATACGTCGAGGCGAGTTGCGCGTACACGACCCGTCGAGCTGCAGTGCGATCGTGTGTTCGATCCTTGGGAAATTCCAACACACGAGTCTGGTTTGGTTGATTAGATGATCTCTTCTGGATACACGCACGCAAGACGCTGGACACGGATGGATTGCAACAGGCCTTGTGATGCATGATATTTTTCTTGTCTTTTCATAATAATCGAGGTGTAGAGCATGGTTAATCTGGACAGTGCCAACAATCCGTCGATGGACACTGGCACCGCGGCCGTGCTCGCCGTTGAGGAGATGCATATGACAGGTGGTCCCATATTGTAAGTGACAGTAGAAAGGGAAACATTTGAAATCGGCATGCCGGCCCGAGTTTCCGCCGGTCACGCTCACCCCGCGCACGAGTCACGACACATGCCTGGTGGAACCATATCTCCCCATCCAAAGCGGTCGCCCGCACTCTCCCTTCCATCCTTATCTCATTCCTTTTATACTCTCCTCTTTCCTCCTCACCTACCCCAGCCATGACTGTGAAGCTCTTGTTCCTACCGGCCATTTTCTCGTCCGTCTCTAGCACCCCGATGCCCACAACCGGCTCTGCCCCGCACCTCGTGCCCACTGTCAGATGGAAGCGTTCCTACTCCTCAATGAGGAGCCGCGTTGGTTTATATTGATACAAGACAGGAACAGCCGTCGTGGCTTACAAGGCAATACCGATCGATCTACGATTCGGTTGTTACAGAGAGGAGGAGATAAGCTACGGGAGAGAGAGAGAGAATAGAGTTTGTTGAGATTACAATAGGTAGTTCTATCTCTATTTCTAACACCCTCTCTTAATCTCAACTATCCTATATTAAGATTCCTCTTGAACTCCTCAAATGGTTTGATTGACAATGCCTTGGTGAAGCCATCTACTACCTGATCTTTGGAGGGAATAAATCTGATGTCCAATTTCTTTTCTGCAACCCTTTCTCTCACAAAATGAAAATCAACTTCAATGTGTTTAGTTCTTCCATGAAACACTGGGTTAGCAGAGAGATAAGTGGCTCCCAAATTATCACACCATAAACATGAAATGCGGTGTTGCTTAACACCCAACTCATTAAGTAATGATTCCACCCAAATGATCTCAGCAGTTGCATTGGCTAGTGACTTATATTCAGCCTCTGTACTTGATCTTGACATTGTAGCCTGTTTCCTGGCACTCCAAGAAATAAGATTAGGACCAAAGAATATCGCAAATCCTCCAGTGACCTCCTGTCATCACTGCATCCTGCCCAGTCAGCATCAGAAAAGGCACTAACAAGAGTGGAGCTGGAATGTTTAAAGTGGAGTCCTAGGCTTATAGTGTATTTTATATATCGTACAATTCTTTTAACAGCTGTCCAGTGTACAGTAGTAGGTGCATGTAGATACTGACAAACCTTGTTAACAGCAAATGATATATCTGTTCTTGTCCATGTTAAGTACTGTAAGGCACCCACAGCACTCCTGTACCTTGTGATCTCTTCTTCCTTTAGAGGCTCCCCTTCAAAGGCTGACAATTTTTCTGAAGAGGACAATGGTGTAGGTGAAGGCTTACAATCCTTCATCCTCATGCGAGTCAGAAGCTCAGTAGCATATTTTTCCTGATTCATTACTATGCCATCTGGAATCTTCTTCACCTCAATGCCCAGGAAGAAGTGTAAATCACCAAGATCTTTCAAGGCAAACTCTGAACTTAAATCATGAAGTAGAGCATTAGTAGCACTTAATGAAGAACTGACAACTATAATATTATCAACATATAATAAAACAAATATGACTATGGTTGCCTTATTGTAGATGAAGAGTGATGTGTCAGCTCTAGATGCAACAAATCCAAGACACCTTAGCTGAGAGCTTAGCCTTGAATACCACGCTCTTGGTGCCTGTTTTAGGCCATAAAGAGCCTTATCAAGCTTACACACATAGTGGGGTGTTTTCTTGTTTTCATACCCAAGTGGTTGTCGCATGTAAACCTCCTCTTCCAGAACACCATGCAAAAACGCGTTCTGCACGTCTAGCTGTCTCAAGCTCCATCCCCTGGAAACAGCAATAGCTAGCACAAGCCTAATGGTTGCAGCTTTAACAACGGGACTAAATGTGTCCTCATAATCCAGCCCATAACGCTGTTTAAAACCTTTAGCGACTAGACGTGCCTTGTACCTGTCAATCGAACCATCTGCCTTTTTCTTGATTCTATATACCCATTTACAGTCAATAACATTTTTACCTCGCTTCTCAGGTACAAGGTGCCACGTTTTATTTTTCATGAGTGCGGTGTACTCTTCATCCATTTCATTTTTCCACCTTGAATCTCCAAGTGCATCTTCCAATCTAGTTGGCTCTCCTGCAACACATAACATGCCATAGCATATAGTACCATCTGTTCTAATTTTTGGATTTTTTATACCTTTTTGAAGACGAGTTGTGACACGCGAGGCTGGCACCGGCTGTAGCTGAACAGATGATCGCGCCACAGAAGATCCTGATGATGCAGATTCTCTGGATCCACTTTGCGTAGCTGATCCGGACCCTAATTCTGTAGCCTCTGGTGTGTTCACGCTGGACTCTGGTGCCGCAGCTCCGCGCGATGCAGAAGATCCCGTGGGTGTCACTGTCGCCTGATCCCCACGCGTGGGCAGCCGCAATCCCGAGCCGATCGCGTGCGACCCCGAGCCAACCGTCTCAGGCTGGAGACCGGTCGTGGTGGGCCACCCGCACGTGGGTCGCTGAGTCAGCCCACTGCCTGGTGACATGGCGTGCTGGCGCTGGCCTCTGGTGGGCGCGTGATCCAGGGTTGATCACTGCGCGCGATCCAACGACACCTGACACTGCGGTGTCGCAGGTTGCTCCGGATCAACCTCGTAATCTGCGTCTGCTTCTTCTTCTTCCAACACATGCAATATGGGGCCATTTGGTGCCAAATCTTGATCATTTTGAGCACCATTTTCTCCTCCATTTTCTCGATGACCCTGCACAGGAATAAATGCACCACTAGAGCTGGTTGAAGTGTCATATTGGTCAGTACAATTGTCGCCCCCTTGCTCAAAATTCCGAAAATTTTGGGGAAGAAGGAGGATTTCTTTCTTAAGAATGGCTCCTACGTTAGGATGAAGAGATGCAAAAGGGAAAATGGACTCATCGAAAACAACATCACGGGATATATAAACTCTGCCAGTAGAGACATCTAGGCATTTTACTCCTTTGTGAATGGGACTATACCCCAAGAAAACACATCGTTTGGAACGGAAAGCAAGCTTGCGTGAGTTGTATGGCCGTAGTTTAGGCCAGCATGCACAACCAAAGACACGCAAAGACTTGTAATCTGGACTAGTGCCAAAAAGACGTGTGATAGGAGTCTCAAATTTGATGACTTTGCTAGGGAGCAAGTTGATGAGATATGTGGCAGTTAAGGATGCTTCATCCCAGAATTTTAGTGGCATAGATGCATTTGCGAGTAAAGCTAGGCCTACTTCAACAACATGACGATGTTTTCTTTCTGCAGAACCATTCTGCTAGTGTGCATGTGGACATGCAACATGATGAGAAATACCAAGTTGCTGGAAGAAGGAATTTAGTTTCCTGTATTCACCTCCCCAGTCGGTTTGCATGGCAATGATCTTAGTGTCTAGTTTTCTTTCAACAAGATTTTTAAAGTTTGTGAAAACTTGAAACACTTCAGACCGTTTCTTAAGAAGATAGATTCATGTAAACTTGCTATAATCATCAATAAAGCTTACATAGTATGAGTATCTATCGACTGAAGTAGGAGCTGGCCCCCAAACATCTGAGAACACTAGTTGTAAGGGTGCAGTAGATATGCTAGTAGATACAGGGTATGGAAGTTGATGGCTTTTAGCCTGTTGACACGGATCACAAACCGACTCACTAATCTCATGAGAGAAGGGAAGTTTATTCTTGCTAAGAACAAATTTAACAATGACTGGTGAAGGATGACCTAATCTACTATGCCACTTGGATGATGAAGGCTTGACAGCGACAAATGCTTGTTTATTTGATCATGATGACGAAGATATAAGTGGGTAGAGACCTCCCACGCACTTGCCCCTAAGTAGGATTCT
This sequence comes from Triticum timopheevii, assembly GCA_963921465.1. Classification (NCBI taxonomy): domain Eukaryota; kingdom Viridiplantae; phylum Streptophyta; class Magnoliopsida; order Poales; family Poaceae; genus Triticum; species Triticum timopheevii. The sequence goes on from OY997262.1 coordinate 366,171,051, forward strand.
CCTCGTGTCCAAGTCCTTTACCAAAAAGAAATAAGGGTAAAATTCAATAAGGACACGATTATCTAAAGTAAATCGATGGACAGAGAGAAGATTTTGTGAGGCTTCTGGGACATGAAGAACTTTGTTTAGATGCACGGTTTTTTTAGGGGTTTTAACGATTGAATGACCAATGTGAGCAACTTTCATACCAGAACCGCTTGCGGTGTGCACTTGATCATGTCCATGGTACTTCTCCTTGAACGTCAACTTGTCCAGCTCGCCTGTGATGTGATGTGAAGCACCGGTATCTGCATACCAGTTCGTGTCGACGCCATAGGAGTTGGTCACCATGTTTGCACTCTTCTCCTCGGGTTCATCTTCATCATACCTATGCCAGCAATCACGAGCACCTCCTGGGTGATGCTTGTAGCAGATTTGACACTCTGGATAGTCATGTGCCTGCTGCTGCCGTTGTTGTGGGCGACCGCGGCCACCTCTGCCGCCGCCGTGATCACCAGATGGAGTCGGGGGAGGACGCCCGCCATGCCCGCAGCCCCTGCTGTAGCCGCGCCCACACCCCCTGTAGGCCAAGTTTGCAGAGGTTTTGAAACCCCCATCGGGGCCATCGCCGAGCATCTTGACTCGCTGGTCGAATGCCGCGATCTGAGAAAATAGGTCGTCAACTGTGATCTGATTCTTGATTGCGCCAATAGCTTCCACAACAGGATCATAGTCTCTGTCAAGGCCGGCAAGGACATAATCCACCATCTCTGGATCCGAGACAGGGCGTCCTGCCGCTGCGAGCTCGTCCCCCAAATTCTTCATCTTGGAGATGTAGGCGCTGCTGGACATGGAACCCTTCTTCGTGTTGGTGATTGCAATCCGCAGATTGGTGGTGCAAGATTGGGACTGCGATGAGAACAAGGTGGTGATGGCAGTCCAGAGATCAAAGGTTGTCTCCTTGCTCGCAACTTGGGCGAGGATTTCCATTGACAGAGAGTTCAGAAGATGACTCGGAACCTGCTGATCCTTTGATATCCACTGTGCATACAGTGGATTGGGCTCCGTGGTGACGGTTTTGTCCGTCCGCTCTCGCTGCACCGTCTTCGGTGGTGCGGCATCTGACCTGTCCAGGAGGCCGGTGACCTGTGCTCCTCGCAGGCCTGGCATGACCTGTGCCTTCCACGAGATGTAGTTGGTTTTGGTAAGTTTCTCGGATGGTAGGGCTCCAAGGTTGAGAGTGATGGTGGATGAGGACGACATGGCGATGGCGAGGGTGATCGGGGAGAAAGCTTCTGGCTAGATCGATGGGAAGAGGATGGCTCTGTATTGTTGGAGAACGTTGCATAAAATAAAAAAATTCCTACGTTCACCAAGATCAATCTAGGAGTTCATCCAGCAATGAGAGAGAGGAGTGCATTTACATACCCTTGTAGATCGCGAGCGGAAGCGTTCAAGAGAACGGGGTTGAGGGAGTCGTACTCGTCGTGATCCAAATCACCGGAGATCCTAGCGCCGAACGGACGGCACCTCCGCGTTCAACACACGTATGGTCAGCATGACGTCTCCTCCATCTTGATCCAGCAAGGGGGAAGGAGAGGTTGATGAAGATCCAACAGCACGACGGCGTGGTGGTGGATGCAGCAGGGATCCCGGCAGGGCTTCGCCAAGCGTCTACGGGAGGGAGAGGTGTAGCAAGGGGGAAGGGAGGCGCCAAGTGCAAGGGTGCGGCTGCCCTCCCTCCCCCCTACTTTATATAGGGTCCCCAAGGGGGGGGCGCCGGCCCTGGAGATGGGATCTCCAAGGGGGGGCGGCGGCCAGGGGGGAGGCTTGCCCCCCAAGGCAAGTGGAGGCGCCCCCCCCCCCCACCCTAGGGTTTCCAACCCTAGGCGCAGGGGGGCCCAAGGGGGGGCGCACCAGCCCACCAGGGGCTGGTTCCCCTCCCCACTTCAGCCCACGGGGCCCTCCGGGATAGGTGGCCCCACCCGTTGGACCCCCGGGACCCTTCCGGTGGTCCCGGTACAATATCGGTGACCCCCGAAACTTTCCCGATGGCCGAAACTGCACTTCCTATATATAATTCTTCACCTCCGGACCATTCCGGAACTCCTCGTGACATCCGAGATCTCATCCGGGACTCCGAAAAACTTTCAGGTTACTGCATATTCATATCTCTACAACCCTAGCGTCACCGAACCTTAAGTGTGTAGACCCTACGGGTTCGGGAGACATGCAGACATGACCGAGACGCCTCTCCGGTCAATAACCAACAGCGGGATCTGGATACCCATGTTGGCTCCCACATGCTCCTCGATGATCTCATCGGATGAACCACGATGTCGAGGATTCAATCAATCCCGTATACAATTCCCTTTGTCAATTGGCACGTTACTTGCCCGAGACTCGATCGTCGGTATCCCAATACCTCGTTCAGTCTCGTTACCGGCAAGTCACTTTACTTGTACCATAATGCATGATCCCGTGACCAGACACTTGGTCACATTGAGCTCATTATGATGATGCATTACCAAGTGGGCCCAGAGATACCTCTCCGTCATACGGAGTGACAAATCCCAGTCTCGATTCGTGCCAACCCAACAGACACTTTCGGAGATACCCGTAGTGCACCTTTATAGCCACCCAGTTACGTTGTGACGTTTGGCACACCCAAAGCACTCCTACGGTATCCGGGAGTTGCACAATCTCATGGTCTAAGGAAATGATACTTGACATTTGGAAAAGCTCTAGCGAAACGAACTACACGATCTTTGTGCTATGCTTAGGATTGGGTCTTGTCCATCACATCATTCTCCTAATGGTGTGATCTCGTTATCAATGACATCCAATGTCCATAGTCAGGAAACCATGACTATCTGTTGATCAACGAGCTAGTCAACTAGAGGCTTACTGGGGACTTGTTGTGGTCTATGTATTCACACACGTATTACGATTTTCGGATAATACGATTATAGCATGAACAATAGACAATTATCATGAATAAAGAAATATAATAATAACCATTTTATTATTGCCCCTAGGGCATATTTCCAACAGTCTCCCACTTACACTAGAGTCAATAATCTAGTTACATTGTGATGTATCGAACACCAATTGTGTCCTGGTGTTGATCATGTTTTGCTCTAGGGAGAGGTTTAGTCAACGGATCTGCTACATTCAGGTCCTTATGTACTTTACAAATATCTATGTCTCCATCTTGAACATTTTCACGAATGGAGTTGAAGCGACGCTTGATGTGCCTGGTCTTCTTGTGAAACCTGGGCTCCTTGGCAAGTGCAATAGCTCCAGTGTTGTCACAGAAGAGTGTAATCGGCCCCGACGCATTGGGTATGACTCCTAGGTCGGTGATGAACTCCTTCACCCAAATTGCTTCATGTGATGCCTCCGAGGCTGCCATGTACTCCGCTTCACATGTAGATCCCGCCACGATGCTCTGCTTGCAACTGCACCAGCTTACTGCCCCACCATTCAAAATATACACGTATCCGGTTTGTGACTTCGAGTCATCCAGATCTGTGTCGAAGCTAGCGTCGACGTAACCCTTTACGACGAGCTCTTCGTCACCTCCATATACGAGAAACATGTCCTTAGTCCTTTTCAGGTACTTAAGGATGTTCTTGACCACTGTCCAGTGTTCCATGCCGGGATTACTTTGGTACCTTCCTACCAAACTTACGGCAAGGTTTATATCAGGTCTGGTACAGGTTATGGCATACATGATAGACCCTATGGCTGAGGCATAGGGGACGACACTCATCTTTTCTCTATCTTCTGCTGTGGTCGGGCATTGAGCCGAGCTCAATTTCACACCTTGCAACACAGGCAAGAACCCCTTCTTGGACTAATCCATATTGAACTTCTTCAATATCTTATCAAGGTATGTGCTTTGTGAAAGACCTATGAGGCGTCTTGATCTATCTCTATAGATTTTGATGCCTAATACGTAAGCAGCTTCTCCGAGGTCCTTCATTGAAAAACACTTATTCAAGTAGGCCTTTATGCTGTCCAAAAGTTCTATATCATTTCCCATCAAAAGTATGTCATCCACATATAATATGAGAAATGCTACGGAGCTCCCACTCACTTTCTTGTAAACGCAGGCTTCTCCATAAGTCTGCACAAACCCAAACGCTTTAATCATCTCATTAAAGCGAATGTTCCAACTCTAAGATGCTTGCACCAGCCCATAGATGGAGCGCTGGAGCTTGCATACCTTGTTAGCATTCTTTGGGTCGACAAAACCTTCCGGCTGCATCATATACAGTTCTTCCTTAAGGTGACCGTTAAGGAATGCCGTTTTGACGTCCATTTGACATATCTCATAAGCATAGTATGCGGCAATTGCTAACATGATTCGGACGGACTTCAGCTTCGCTACGGGAGAGAATGTCTCATCGTAGTAAATCCCTTGAACTTGTTGATAACCCTTAGCGACAAGTCGAGCTTTATATATGGTAACATTACCATCCGCGTCCGTCTTCTTCTTAAAGATCCATTTGTTTTCTATTTCTCGCCGATCATCAAGCAAGTCTGTCAAAGTCCACACTTTTGTTATATATTTCATACATGGATCCTATCTCGGATTGCATGGCTTCAAGCCATTTGTTGGAATCTGGGCCCGCCATCGCTTCTTCATAGTTCGAAGGTTCACCGCTGTCTAACAACATGATTTCTAAGACAGGGTTGCCGTACCACTCTAGTGCGAAACGTGTCCTTGTGGACCTTCGAAGTTCAGTAGGAGCTTGATCCGAAGTATCTTGATCATCATCATTAACCTCCTCTCTTGTTGGTGCAGGCACCACAAGAACATCTTCCTGTGCTGCGCTACTTACCGGTTCAAGAGGTAGTACTTCATCAAGTTCCACTTTCCTCCCACTTAATTCTTTCGAGAGAAACTCTTTCTCTAGAAAGGACCCATTCTTGGCAACAAAGATCTTGCCCTCGGATCTTAAGTAGAAAGTATACCCAATGGTTTCCTTAGGGTATCCTATGCAGACACATTTTTCCGACTTGGGTTCGAGCTTCTCAGGTTGAAGTTTCTTAACATAAGCATCGCATCCCCAAACTTTTAGAAACGATAGCTTAGGTTTCTTCCCAAACCATAATTCATACGGTGTCGTCTTAATGGATTTAGACGGTGCCCTATTTAAAGTGAATGTAGCTGTCTCTAGAGCATATCCTCAAAATGATAGCGGTAAATCGGTGAGTGACATCATAGATCGCACCATATCCAATAGAGTATGATTACGACGTTTGGACACACCGTTACGCTGAGGTGTTCCAGGTGGCGTGAGTTGTGAAACAATTCCACATTTCCTTAAGTGTGTACCAAATTCGTGACTTAAATATTCTCCCCCACGATCTGATCGTAAGAACTTTATCTTTCGGTCACGTTGATTCTCTACCTCATTCTGAAATTCCTTGAACTTTTCAAAGGTCTCAGACTTGTGTTTCATCAAGTAGACATACCCATATCTACTCAAGTCATCAGTGAGAGTGAGAACATAACGATAGCCTCCGTGAGCCTCAACGCTCATTAGATCGCACACATCAGTATGTATGATTTCCAATAAGTTGGTTGCTCGCTCCATTGTTCCGGAGAACGGAGTCTTGGTCATCTTGCCCATGAGGCATGGCTCGCATGTGTCAAACGATTCATAATCTAGAGACTCTAAAAGTCCATCAGCATGGAGCTTCTTCATGCGCTTGACACCAATGTGACCAAGGCGGCAGTGCCACAAGTATGTGGGACTATCGTTATCAACTTCACATCTTTTAGTATTCACACTATGAATATGTGTAACATTACACTCGAGATTCATTAAGAATAAACCATTCACCAGCGGGGCATGACCATAAAACATATCACTCATATAAATAGAACAACCATTATTATCAGATTTAAATGAGTAGCCATCTCGAATTAAACGAGATCCTGATACAATGTTCATGCTCAAAGCTGGTACTAAATAACAATTATTAAGGTTCAAAACTAATCCCGTAGGTAAATGTAGAGGTAGCGTGCCGACGGCGATCACATCGACCTTAGAACCATTCCCAACGCGCATCGTCACCTCGTCCTTCGCCAGTCTCCGCTTATTCCGCAGCTCCTGCTTTGAGTTACAAATATGAGCAACCGCACCGGTATCAAATACCCAGGAGCTACTACGATCACTGGTAAGGTACACATCAATTACATGTATATCACATATACCTTTGGTTTTGCCGGCCTTCTTGTCCGCTAAGTACTTGGGGCAGTTCCGCTTCCAGTGTCCGCTTCCCTTGCAATAAAAGCACTCAGTCTCAGGCTTGGGTCCATTGCTTGACTTCTTCCTGGCAACTGGCTTACCAGGCGCGGCAACTTCCTTGCCGTCCTTCTTGAAGTTCTTCTTACCCTTGCCCTTCTTGAACTTAGTGGTTTTATTCACCATCAACACTTGATGTTCCTTTTTGATCTCTACCTCCGCTGATTTTAGCATTGAATATACCTCAGGAATGGTCTTTTCCATCCCCTGCATATTGAAGTTCATCACAAATCTCTTGTAGCTTGGTGGGAGCGACTGGAGGATTATGTCGACCACCGCGTCATCCGGGAGATTAACTCCCAGTTGAGATAAGAGGTTGTGCAACCCAGACATTTTGAGTATGTGCTCGCTGACAGAACCATTCTCCTCCATCTTACAACTATATAACTTGTCGGACACTTCATATCTCTCGACCCGGGCGTGAGCTTGGAAAACCATTTTCAGCTCTTGGAACATCTCATATGCTCCGTGCTGCTCAAAACGCTTTTGGAGCCCCGGTTCTAAGCTGTAAAGCATGCCGCACTGAACAAGGGAGTAATCATCACTACGCGACTGCCAGGCGTTCATAACATCTTGAGTTGCTGGGAAAACGGGTGCTTCACCTAGCAGTGCATCTAGGACATATGCTTTCTTTGCAGCTATGAGGATGATCCTCAAGTTCCGGACCCAGTCCGTATAGTTGATGCCATCGTCTTTCAGTTTGGTTTTCTCTAAGAACGCGTTGAAGTTGATGGCAACATTAGCGTGGGCCATTTGATCTACAAGACATATTGCAAAGATTTTAGACTAAGTTCATGATAATTAAGTTCATCTAATCAAATAATGAACTCCCATTCAGATAGACATCCCTCTAGTCATCTAAGTGATCCATGATCCGAGTCAACTAGGCCGTGTCCGATCATCACGTGAGACGGACTAGTCATCATCGGTGAACATCTTCATGTTGATCGTATCTTCTATACGACTCATGTTCGACCTTTCGGTCTTCCGTGTTTCGAGGCCATGTCTGTACATGCTAGGCTCGTCAAGTCAACCTAAGTGTATTGCGTGTGTAAATCTGGCTTACACCCGTTGTATTCGAACGTTAGGATCTATCACACCCGATCATCACGTGGTGCTTCGAAACAACGAACCTTCACAACGGTGCATAGTTAGGGGGAACACTTTTCTTGAAATTATTATGAGGGATCATCTTATTTACTACCGTCGTTCTAAGTAAACAAGATGAAAAACATGATAAACATCACATGCAATCAAATAGTGACATGATATGGCCAATATCATATTGCTCCTTTGATCTCCATCTTCAGGGCGCCAAGATCATCTTCGTCACCGGCATGACACCATGATCTCCATCGTCATGATCTCCATCATCGTGTCTTCATGAAGTTGTCACGCCAACGACTACTTCTACTTCTATGGCTAACGCGTTTAGTAATAATAAAGTAAAGTAATTTACATGGCGTTCTTCAATGACACGCAGGTCATACAAAAAATAAAGACAACTCCGATGGCTCCTGCCGGTTGTCATACTCATCGACATGCAAGTCGTGATTCCTATTACAAGAACATGATCATCTCATACATCACATATATCGTTCATCACATCCTTTGGCCATATCACATCACAAAACACTTGCTGCAAAAACAAGTTAGACGTCCTCTAATTGTTGTTGCAAGTTTTTACGTGGCTTCTATAGGTGATCTAGCAAGAACGTTTTCTTACCTACGTTAAAGCCACAACGTGATTTGCCAACTTCTATTTACCCTTCATAAGGACCCTTTTCAGCGAATCCGCTCCAACTAAAGTGGGAGAGACAGACACCTGCTAGCCACCTTATGCAACTAGTGCATGTCAGTCGGTGGAACCTGTCTCACGTAAGCGTACGTGTAAGGTCGGTCCAGGCCGCTTCATCCCACAATACCGCTGAAGCGAAATAAGACTAGTAGTGGCAAGAAAGTTAACAACATCTACGCCTATAACAAATTGTGTTCTACTCGTGCAAAGAGAACTACGCATAGACCTAGCTCATGATGCCACTATTGGAGAACGTTGCATAAAATAAAAAATTTCCTACGTTCACCAAGATCAATCTAGGAGTTCATCCAGCAACGAGAGAGAGGAGTGCATCTACATACCCTTGTAGATCGCGAGCGGAAGCGTTCAAGAGAACGGGGTTGAGGGAGTCGTACTCGTCGTGATCCAAATCACCGGAGATCCTAGCGCTGAACGGACGGCACCTCCGCGTTCAACACACGTACGGTCAGCATGATGTCTCCTCCTTCTTGATCCAGCAAGGGGGAAGGAGAGGTTGACGAAGATCCAGCACGACGGCGTGGTGGTGGATGCAGCAGGGATCCCGGCAGGGCTTCGCCAAGCGTCTGCGGGAGGAAGAGGTGTAGCAAGGGGGAAGGGAGGCGCCAAGTGCAAGGGTGCGGCTGCCCTCCCCCCCCCCTCTTTATATAGGGTCCCCAAGGGGGGGCGCCGGCCCTGGAGATGGGATCTCCAAGGGGGGCGGCGGCCAGGGGGGAGGCTTGCCCCCCAAGGCAAGTGGAGGCGCCCCCCCACCCTAGGGTTTCCAACCCTAGGCGCAGGGGGGGCCAAGGGGGGGCGCACCAGCCCACCAGGGGCTGGTTCCCCTCTCCACTTCAGCCCACGAGCCCCTCCGGGATAGGTGGCCCCACCGGGTGGACCCCCGGGACCCTTCCGGTGGTCCCGGTACAATATCGGTGACCCCCGAAACTTTCCAGATGGCCGAAACTGCACTTCCTATATATAATTCTTTACCTCCGGACCATTCCGGAACTCCTCGTGACATCCGAGATCTCATCCGGGACTCCGAACAACTTTTGGGTTACTGCATATTCATATCTCTACAACCCTAGCGTCATCGAACCTTAAGTGTGTAGACCCTACGGGTTCGGGAGACATGCAGACATGACCGAGACGCCTCTCCGGTCAATAACCAACAGCGGGATCTGGATACCCATGTTGGCTCCCACATTCTCCTCGATGATCTCATCGGATGAACCACGATGTCGAGGATTCAATCAATCCCGTATACAATTCCCTTTGTCAATTGGCACGTTACTTGCCCGAGACTCGATCGTCGGTATCCCAATACCTCGTTCAGTCTCATTACCGGCAAGTCACTTTACTCGTACCGTAATGCATGATCCCGTGACCAGACACTTGGTCACATTGAGCTCATTATGATGATGCATTACCGAGTGGGCCCAGAGATACCTCTCCGTCATACGGAGTGACAAATCCCAGTCTCGATTCGTGCCAACCCAACAGACACTTTCAGAGATACCCGTAGTGCACCTTTATAGCCACCCAGTTACGTTGTGACGTTTGGCACACTCAAAGCACTCCTACGGTATCCGGGAGTTGCACAATCTCATGGTCTAAGGAAATGATACTTGACATTTGGAAAAGCTCTAGCGAAACGAACTACACGATCTTTGTGCTATGCTTAGGATTGGGTCTTGTCCATCACATCATTCTTCTAATGATGTGATCCCGTTATCAATGACATCCAATGTCCATAGTCAGGAAACCATGACTATCTGTTGATCAACGAGCTAGTCAACTAGAGGCTTACTAGGGACTTGTTGTGGTCTATGTATTCACACACGTATTACGATTTCCGGATAATACGATTATAGCATGAACAATGGACAATTATCATGAATAAAGAAATATAATAATAACCATTTTATTATTGCCTCTAGGGCATATTTCCAACATGTATACCATGTCAGATGGAAGCGTTCCTACTCCTCAATGAGGAGCCGCGTTGGTTTATATTGATACAAGACAGGAACAGCCCCTGTCGTGGCTTACAAGGCAATACCGATCGATCTACGATTCGGTTGTTACAGAGAGGAGGAGATGAGCTACGGGAGAGAGAGAGTGAATAGAGTTTGTTGAGATTACAATAGGTAGTTCTATCTCTATTTCTAACACCCACATCCTCCCGACCTACTCTACCGTGCAGCACAAATCACCCCGCACTCCATCGAGCCGGCCGTCGCCCCTGCACCACGGGAGCTGGAAGTGGTGGTGCACGGTGCTGCAACCGGCGCGCTCCGTGCCGGGCACCAGCTGCACCGGAGCTGCTACCTGTGGGGAGAGGACACTCATGGCTAGCGATGCTTCAAATGGCGGGGAAATATGCTACAACCAATGGGGAATTTTGCTACCATCGGATATGGTGAGGCAATCTGCTACTAGTAACAGTAGCACGCGGCGGAGCTGCATCCACGGTTACAATCTGCATCTGTTTTTGCTGGAACCAAAGGGGAACTGCTAGCGTCGGTGGCTTGGCGCGGACCTGCATCCATGATGCCAAAATGATACCACCGGCATCCTTTTTTGCTGGGGATGACTGCGAGCGTTGGCGCGGCGGTGCTGCATCCACGACACCAAAATGCTACGTCTGTGATCTGTTTTTGCTGGAACAGCGTCCGTGATCCGACAGCTTGGTATGCTGGGACCGCCCTAAGAGTTTGCTGGAACCGGCAATCGAGTTTGCTGGAACCGGCAATTCAGATTGTTGGAACCGACCATGGTGATGCTACGACCGGTGACCACGGCGAGTTTTTGACGAATAGGTCGACGAGCTCCAGAGATATAATACGAGCTCGGCGACGAGTGCTCCGGCCGGCGACCGTCGCACCGGAGTTGTTACCCGTCGCCATCGAAGCTGCAACCGTGGCGCACATTGCTGCATGCGTAGAGCCAGCGAGCAACGCGGGAGATGACAACGACTGGCGAGTGCATTGCTGCAACTGCTATGATTGTAGCAGTGCGGCGGCCGTTGACGGCGAGCAGGCGAGCTTCGTCACTGGTGCAGGAAGAAGGCGAGCACGAGATCGAGAGTGCAATGGAGGGTTGCAGCAGGTCAACGCTGGGATTCCTATTTGATTTGAGACGAGCGCAGGGGAAGAAGGCTAATGTCATAGGGAATCGTACGGCTAGAGTTGGTGGAAGAAAATCTTATACGACCTGGGTCGTACAGGACCGATTGTGAGACCCTCTCTAGCGCGTGACACCTGGAGAAACGAATCTCAAAGCACAAGACCCGTGAATCCCGTATACCAAATCCCTAATCCCCTTTTCTTCGCCGCCGCCGCTGCTGCTGTAGCGCTCGCTCGTCGTCGTCGTCGCTGCTGCCAACGCTCGCTTTGTCGTCGTCGTCAGCGCTCTCTCGCCGCCGCCGCCGCCGCCGGCGGCCGCCCCCGCCACAACTCTTCTGCTCGCTCTGTTGAGGAAGCACCGGAGCTCCATCCCCGCTGATCTCCCCAACCATTTACAACCATACTCCTCGGTGCCCCAAGCTCAAGTCAAGCACCAACAAATTACAGGAACGTGCTGACTGAGTCATCTACAGGTGCCCACACGTAGCGAACTTAGTGAATTTGGGCGCAGCCAAAGAGTGCATGCAGCATGCATAGTGCGCTTGGAGGCGCCCACGAACATCGCCGTGGCCGGCGGGGACGTCGCCGCTTCCGACGGGAATGGAGCGCGCTGAGCTGGGTGGTGTACCTGACGTCGAGGAGCACGCCGGTGGCGATGTGGCGAGCAGCCATGGCGTATCACAACGGCGACTGTACTTTGACTGTTTGAGGCCGCTGGAGAGATTAGAGAAGGTTGTGCTATAAGATTCGTATCGCCAGGTGTCACATGCGGGAGAGGGTCTCATGATGGGTCCTGTATGACCTGGTCGTATAGAATTTTTTTCCAGAGTTAGGTATATCTGACGGGCGCGCCGTGACCGGCCGAAAATTGGGTCGGTCCGTCGGCGCCTATCAGTCGTCTAGTAGAAATCAACCCGGCTGGAATTGTGCCTTCCTATTGCAACAAACAAGATTTTACTCATACAGGGTTTAGATTGACCGGGTACTGTACCAACTTCAGGGATTTGGAGGTGAGGGTTTGTTCGCGTCGGCATCTAAAACCTCGGGGTTTTTCAGACTTTACCCTATCCGGCGATGTGAGTGGCCCTTTTATAGGCTCTGTAAAGATGTGTCGCAGGTGCGTCGGTTCTCACCGAGCGGACATGATGTTTGCAATCAACGCAGCCTTGGATCATTATCACTAGGAAAAAGTCTAAAATAAACCTTAAACTTGTAGACGAAAGCTAAATCGAACCCTAAACTTGAAATTCCGGAATTCAGCACACCAAACTCTTTGATCCCAGTCTATTTTCAATCTTAAGTGGGTTCCCAAACAGGGATTGTCGATGTGCCATGTTAAATCCCGGGATTGTTGGCTGATAACTCGACTGGGCCGGCCCATTAGGCACGAAGCGAGTTTTTTTTTCTTTCTCTTAACGCGTTATGTAAAAAGTATTTCTTCTCTTCCTTAAAGCGCGAAAAAAGCGTGATGTGACAAAAACTACTCGGGCAGAGTCGAACTTGGAACCTGGCCGAGTTGAGCTCATCCCGCTAGCCAGTAGTTACATACAACTAGCCAACATATTCAAATGTATCAGGATGAAACCGGCCTCTCTCTCTCTCTCTCTCTCTCTCTCTCTCTCTCTCTCTCTCTCTCTCTATATATATATATATATATATATATATATATATATATATATATATATATATATATAAGCGCATGTGTGGCGTGTTCTCCTCATCACCACGTACATTATTGAGCGCAAAGCAAATTAGCCGAGGCGACGATGGCTAAATTACTTGTTCTCGTCGCCGTTGCGTGGGTGCTACTTTTGGCCCGCCATGGAACCAACACTGCCCAGGCACGTGCCTAACCAGCGGTCCTAATTAGCTTAACTTTGGGAGCACGTAGCTTGCTAATAATCTGCACATACGTTGAATTATCACATCAGATGAAAATCCCAAGCTCCAACGTCGGAGCGATCATGTTCTCTCCGAGATTACACGGTCAAGTTTCACCACTGGATGATGTTGAGTCTGGCTCCGTGACACAATATGTATGTATAATAGCATGTCGATTCATCGTAGATTGATCGATGGAGATATCACCAATTAGCACTACTAACTATTATGAGTGATAAAATAAGAGGCCCAGGACACGAGAGCGATCCGCTTAGTAAAAGAAGATCCAGAGGAAACACCCTCTCCCTCCCCCGCGTCGCTCCCGCGAGCGACGGGGCGAAATCCTAGCCGCCGCCGCCCCTACATTCAACTCCTCCTCCTCTCCCCTCGCCGCCGTCGGAGCTTGCCGGCGGGCAAAGCCCGGCCGGCAGCGGCGGCGGCAGGGCCTCCTCTCCTCTCCGAGCGGTGGTGGGCGGCGTGGGACGGCCCCTTCGTTCCGGGACGCGGCGCTTTGTGGGGCGCAACGGCGCTGGTGGCTGTTGCTCCGGCGTGGAGGGCTGCGTGTGTTGCCGGTGGTGTTGCTCGTCGTGGCGGCCGAGGCGGCGCGGACCTGACTGCGACGGGGCTCCAAATCGGCCTTCAGATCTGGCGGCTCCTTCTTGTCAGGCGGCGCGGGGGGCTGGCCATGACCTCGCGAGGTCGTGGCTCGGGGCGTGCGGCCTGCTCCTGCGGCGGTGCGGCGATGTGGGTCATCGGTGGCTGGGCACTTTGGAGGCCCTCTTTGGCTGTAGGATTCGGGCGGTCCGGCAACCCTTGCCGCGGTGGACGGGGTGGCCGCTGCTGCGCCGCGTCGGGCTGGCTGGAGGCCATGGCGGGGCGTCAGGGGTGACGTCTGGGAAGGTTGCAGGAGGGACGGGTGGGCTCTCTACCCGTCACCGGTGCAGGGGGCGCCGGTCCGGACATGCTCCGCTCCTCTCCTCCCCATTTCCCCTGCCTAGTGCTTCCGGGTTCATGGTGTTCGGGGCAGGCTGGTCACCGGCGGCTCTGTCCGTGCTAGGGATTGGTCGGTCGTTTCCAAGCATGTTCCTTTGTCGGTCTCTAGAGTGTCGGGATGCAGGGCGGCGGCCTTGGTGGTGGGAGCGGCGTGCTCGTGGGCGGAGCTCGCGGCTCAGGTGCGGGCTAGTCTCCATGGTCGCGTGGGCGGCATGGCGGCTGGTGCTTGTCGATCGGTGGCGGTGATGCGGCTCTGTCCCCACGACTGTCCGTAACCTGTTCGGAGGAGGAGTTGTTGACCTGGATGAAAATCCTGCCTGGCATGTCCAGGCCGACGGAGGCGGCGCCCGAGGACGTCGGCGTCTTCTTGAAGACTCCGTTGCGGTTGCTCCATGTCCTCCAAGGTACCCCGGATGAAAATCTTGATCCTCTGGATCGGGTGGTGGCGGCACTCCGGTGGTGTATCCTTCTTGAAGGCACCGCCTTGGGGTTAATGGATCGACGGCTTGCAGCTTGGTCTGTTCTGTGGCTTGTTCCCGGTTGAGTTCTCCCTCGACTTCCTAGTGTGCCTAGTGTGTATCTTTGTTGTCTTGGAATTGTTTGGGGGAGTGTTGGCTGCATCTTAGCACCTGTGTATCTTGCCTTGGGTGCGTGTCGTGTTGTGTGTTGTATTGCTCGTTGTAAGTGGTTGGTGCTTTATATATAAAGCGAGGCGAAAGCCATTTTCGGTAAAATAAGAGGCCCCACACATTTAAGCACACACCGAAGCGTTGAACTTTGAAACCATTTTTTAGGGGAAAACAAATATTGAAACCATAAACAATTTTGGAAATGTCTGGACATTTTACAAAGTGTGAACACTTTTTAAAAATTCTGAATACTTTAGGAAAACAACTATTTTGAAAAGGCAATCAATTTTGAAAAGGCGAACACATTTTGAAACCTGAAGAATGTGCGAACAGCTTCTAAAAATTGAAAAACTAGGAACAAATTTTGAAACCTGACCAAATGTGTAAAGAAATTTTTTGTGACATCTAAAAAATATCACAAGTTTGGATAAATGTATGTGGCATTTCAAAAACAAATTTTACAATGTAAAAAAATATACGTGTGATTAAAAAAGAATCAAACAATGTGCTTGTGACATTTAAAAGAAGTGTATACAATGTAAAAAAATATGTTTGCGTGATGTAGGAAAATGTATCATGCCCTTAAAAGACTATATATGACATGTGTTTGAAGAAAGTGTATACAATTTTAAAAATGTGTAACAATGTAAAAAATGTTTATGTAGTTTATAAAATGTTTATTGTTGTTAAGAAAATGTAAAATGTGTATTTGGAAAATGATTATTGTGTATCGAAAAGAGTATTGAAAACATGTATTTCAAAAAATGTACGTGATATATTTGAAAAATGTCGAAAGTGTATCAAAAATTATTTCATGTTTGCGCTAAAAATGCACATTGGGTACTGAGAATAATTAGACTTGTGTAAAAAAAATAAAATCAGTTACCGGAAAAGAAACAAAATAAACGCAAAAAAACAAACAATATGAAGGAAATCAAAAAGGAAAAAGATTATAACAAAGAAGGAAAAACCAGAGAAAAAAACAAAGTATAATGAAGACAAAAACAGAAGAAAACCGAAGAAAAACCAAAGAAAAATAAACAAAAACAAAAATAAATTAAAAACAAAGAAAACCGGAGCAGCGCGAGCAACTACGTTAATGGGCCGGCCCAATTCAGCGAATACCGGTTAAATCCTCTCAAGGTTTGAAATAGACCGGGATCGAAGAGTTTGGTGTGTTAATTTCAGGGATTGAGAGTTTCGGGTTTGATTTAGCTTTTGCCTACAAGTTTAAGGTTTATTTTGAACTTTTTCCTTATCACTGGCTAAACACATGCGGACGCGGCGTTACGCTTGGACAGGCACGTCCTTAATACTCCCTCCGTCCGGAAATACTTGTCGCAAAAATTCATAAAAATGGATATATCTAAAATTAAAATATGTCTAGATGTATCAATTTCTTCGACAAGTATTTCCGGTCGGAGAGAGTACGAAGCATCGCGTCCAGCCGCGCTTGCACACATCCACCGCTTGGCTAAGTGTGCAGTAACAAAACAAACCGATCCATGCGTTTGCATCTAACTGGTCCATTCTACTAGCGCATATCAATTAATCCGTGCATGCACCTGTACATCGCCATAACGAGGCACTAATACACGTCCATGCACTAGGCACGTGACTTTGCCACACGTACACATATACACGGCATTTCCTATTTAGCGCTGCAGGCGCCGGTTAGGAAAAGATCGCTTTCGATGGGAATCGATCCCGCGACCTCGCGGTCGTTTGCCTCACGCACTAACCACCTCACTACCTCGTATTAGTTGCTTATCTACTGCTTCTTCGTCATTTTCTTCTTATAAGGATCTCGCGACCTCCCAGTCGTTTGCCTCACGCACTAACCACCTCACTACCTCGTATTAGTTGCTTATCTACTGCTTCTTCGTCATTTTCTTCTTATAAGGATTCCTTTTTTCTATTTCTTTTTTCTTTTTATTTGGAATGGTTTTGTTATGTTTTTTGTTCTTTTTCTTTTTCTTTCTTTTCGGAACGTTTTTTCCTTTTCTTTTGCTAATTTGAAAGAACATTTTTTTCACAATCGGTGAACTTTCTTTCACATTCGATGAACTCTTTTTTAGAATCGATGAACTTTTTTTCTAAATTTATGATTTTTTTCAAAACCGATGAACTCATTTCACAATTCATGAACTTTCTTTCAGAATTGATGATTTTTTTCAAAATTGATGAACTTTTTTTCTAAATTGATGAACTCTTTTTCAACACCGATGAACTCTTTTCACAATCCATGAACTTTTTTTCAAAATCGATGAACTCTTTTTCAAAATCGATGAACTCTTTTTCAAAATCGATGAACTCTTTTTCGAAATCGATGAACTTTTTTCAAAATCAGTGAACTCTTTTCCAAATAGGTGAACCTTTTTCAAAATAGATGAAATTATTTCAAAATAACTTTTTTTTCCCAAAAATCAATGATTTTTTTTTTGCTAAAAATCGATGATCTTGTTTTGTGAAAAAGAATAAAAAAATTATATTGTTATAAGGTAACGTTTTACTAAAGGAAACATTAACTAGGGCGGTTTTCTTTGAAGTACGCAGAAGAGCTAGGATGGTCTAGGGGTTATGGCGTTAAGAGCATCTCCAACAGCTGCGCTATAGCGCCGCGCGTAAAAAACCTGTTAGCGCGCGCGCTGCGGCATGTTTTGCGCGCCCGCCTGCGCTGGCTCCAGCAGCCGCGCCATAATGCAGCGCGCGCGCCGCTCCAGCAGCCGCGCCATAATGCAGCGCGCGCGCCGGGCATTTTGCATATATGGATATATGGATATTTTGGACAAAAATGAACATGTAAAAATTTGACACAAACAAGTTGATGAATAAAAGTTCATGCCCACAAGTTCATCAAAATCATGCCCACAAGTTCATCCAACCAAGTTCAAATGCAAACTAAAAGTTCAAGACATGAAGACACATCAATCTTCATCTTCCTCTTCTTCGTCTTCGTCCTCATCTTCCGAAGACGACTCTTCCGCCTCCGAAGATGAACCTTCCTCCCTATCCTCATCACGCACCGCATCACGCACCGCATCATGTGAAGCTCCGACGGTGTTGGCAAGATCTTCAACGGCATCTTCATGGGAATGTGTGTGAGAAGCCATGGCGGCCGGAGGTGCACCCATACCTTCCATGAGAGAAGCAAAACTCATGCCTCCCATGGCGGCCATAGCGTCGGAGGGTGCTCCAAAGCCACCCATGCCTCCCATGGCGGTCGGAGGTGCACCCATGCCTCCCATGGCGGCCATAGCATCGGAAGGTGCTCCAAAGCCACCCATGCCTCCCATGGCGGCCGGAGGTGCACCCATGCCTCCCATGCTTCCAAAGCCACCAATGCCTCCCATGGCGCCCGGAGGTGCACCCATGTCTCCCATGCCTCCAAAGCCACCAATGCCTCCCATGGCGGCCGGAGGTGCACCCATGCCTCCCATGCCTCCAAAGCCACCCATGCCTCCCATGGCGCCGAGGCCATCGCCACCCATTGCACGAACCAAGGCTCTTTTTCGGATCAAGACTTCTTGTTGGGCAAGATTGACATACTCCTTTTGCGCCGCATTGAGGTTAGATGTGTCCATGAAGAACAAGTGCTTCTCCCATTCCAACAACTTAGCTCGCTCCTCGTTGCTCACTTTCCTCTCCTCCAAAGTCACCTTTCTCTCCTCGGCCGCCACCCTTCTCTCCTCGGCCGCCAACCTCCTCTCCTCGGCCACGACATCTTGGGTCCTTGCCATTTTCCTCACCTCATTCGCTTCGACCCTTGCCTTCACAATAGCTACCATAGCATTTTTGAGCTCATCATCTCCTTTCTTCTTCTTCTTGTCGGTTTTGTCTTTCTTGCACCCATCCGGTCGTTTTGGCTTCGAGTATGAAACCGAGTTGGGTGTGGGGCTTCTCTTGCCGTCATCACTTGATGCATCATCCTCCTCCTCATCATCATTCATCTCAATTGCTCGCTTCCGTTTGTTGCTCAAATGCAAATCCTCCAAACCATTACGCTTCTTCCATTTCTCATCATCCTTTAACACTTCGTAGCAATGAGGCAAGGTAAAGATCCGGCCTTTCTTGATCTTCCCCTTTTTGGTTGTCCTTGTCTCATTTTTGAACAAGTTTTGTGCAATGTCGAACTACAAGAAAAACAAAACAAGTTAGCACTTCGGTCACCAAAAACAAGTATGATGAACATATATGAGATGCCACTTACTCGATCATCCTCATTTGTGCCACTTGGGTTAATCTTGTCCACCGACTTTTGCGCGGCCGCCCACTTTTGACAATCCGAGTTGATTGTCGACCATCGGGACCGAAGTGATCTCTCGGAGCGGTAAATTCCACTCTTGTTGTGAGCATTATAGTGTTCTGTCATTCGCCCCCAATACGCGTCTCTACTTTGATCACCTCCAATGGATGGATCCTTGGAGACATGCAAATAAGTGTTGCATAGTAACTTGTCATCGGTGGTGGAGTAATTGCCCGCTCTTCCTCTCGGCGCCTCGACAATTCCCTCACCCTCCTCGTCCACCTCAAACTCATGGTCTTCGAAATGGATGTCATTGGTTTGAGACCAATGCGAATTGTTGGACCCAACACCCATAGTGGACATGTATGCATCATCGTTGAGACTACAATTTTTTTGAACAATGCAAATAAGCTATCTATATGTAAAATGATGATGCATTGAAAAAATAAGAAGAAAAAAATACTTGGAAATTTTTTCACCTTGGGGGCATTTCGTCGAACACTTGGTGCGCGTCGGCGGCCGGCTCAACGAGTGAGCTCGCCGGCGCTTCGGTAGCCGCCGCGGCCGTCGAACGCCCTGCAAGCTTTTTCCCCCTTGCCATGCCGGAACCGTCCGCCGCCTTGTTCTTCGCGGATGTTTTGCCCTTCTTCGTCCGCGCCGCATTGGGTACTTTCTTCGACGGTGCGGCGGCGGCACGGGATGGCGCCGGCGCGACGCCACCCGGCGCCGGCGCCGTAGTCATCCGCGGCGGCAAGAAGAGGCTGCGCGCGAGGCCGACGCTCGGCGGAGCTCCAGCGGCGGCGACGCCCGCGCTCGCCGCGCTAGGGTTTTCGGCGGCGGCGGCGGCGGGGGGGGGGGGGGGTCGCGGATGTACAGCGGGGTGAGCGGGGTGCCGGTGTGCGCGTCCATGGCGGGGGGCAGGGCGCCGGCGCCGGCGCGTGCGGGGCGTAGGACGAGGAGAGGGCGAGAGTGCGGGCGCGAGCGCTCGAGTGTGCCGCGCGCTATAGCTGGCGCTCCAAATACACCACGCGGATAAGCGGTTTTGACTGCGCGCCCAACCCGGTATCGCGCGCGCGCCGTTTTTGCGCGCCCGCTGGAGCGAGCCGCCGCATAGCGCGCGCGCTAAAATGGCATTTTTTGCAGCGCGGCGCTCGTTTAGCGCGGCTGTTGGAGATGCTCTAAGTCGTGAATGTTGAGGTGCAGGGTTCGAACCACAGTGATAGCATATTTTTGTTTTTTTCTTCGCGTTTTCAAAATCGATGAACTCTTTTCCAAATACGACGAACTTATTTAAAATCCGATGAACTTTTTTCCAAATCCGATGAGCTTTTTTCAAATTCGATGAACTCTTTTCCAAATTTGATGAACTTTTTTCAAATCCAATGGACTTTTTTCTAAATTCAATGAACTTTTTTCAAATTCAATGAACTTTTCTTGAAAAATTGTTAACTTTTTCAATTTCGATGAACTATTTTCAAGTTTGATGAACATTAAATGAAAATCCATTAACTTTTTTTCAATTTTGATGAACGTTTTTCAAAACCAATATTTTTTTTTCAAATTTGACGAACCTTTTCTGAAAACCAATAAACTTTTTCATGTTAATGCAATTTTCTTCCAAAATGAAGAACAGTTTTCAAAATCCATGAACTATTTCAATGTCACGATCTTTTTCCAAAAAAATCTATGAAATAGAATAGCGCGGCGAGATTATTTATTACAGCTTTGCCGCTGTTAGTAATCACCACCAGCTTGGGGAAATATCTGGTACTCCCATCCTTGTGGTACTCCCGGTGCTCCAAGTTTAAAAACAAATCTTAAATGTTTCAAAAAATTCTGGAAAAAATATGCTTTGCCGCTGCTAGTAATCACCACCAGCTTGGGGAAATATCTGGTACTCCCATCCTTGTGGTACTCCCGGTGCTTCAAGTTTAAAAACAAATCTTAAATGTTTTAAAAAATTCTGGAAAAAATATGAATGTTCGCAAAGAATGTGACTACAATCCCTAGAAATTTCAGGTCCAAACTCAAAATGTATATTGAGAAACAAAAATGTGAAATCCAGATGTGAGTAGTGTCGATGTTGATTTTGTCTTTTTGTTTACACTATTCATTCCAGATTTCACATTTTTGTTTCTTAATGTGCATTTCGAGTTTGGACCTGAATTTTTTAGGGGTTGTAGCTATATTCCTTGCGAACATTTACATTTTTTTTCCAGAAATTTTGAAACATTTATGAATGTTCTTTTTAAACTTGGAGCACCCGGAGTATCTCAAGAATGGGAGTACCTGATACTTTTCCCTTCAGCTTGGTAGGTCGAGTGGCTGGTGGACTCGTACCTGAACTGGAAGGTTGTGTGTTCGAGACCTGGAGATGTCTTTTTCCGGGTTTTTTTTTGCGAGCCTTTTTGTTCGCTGCTGAGCGCGATTCGTGGGCCGGCCCAACTGGGCGCCGTAGCGAACGCCAGGGAGAGGTTCGAGCGCCTGAAGCGCCCGATAGGAGCTCCCCATATACACGTCCATGCGCCAGGCTCGCGAGTTACTGCCGATTCGGGCGTTTCCCCTGGGCCTGGCTTGGAGGTGCTTTAAGGTTCGTACCATGTGGGCCGCACAGTAAACGCAGGCAACCAAACGGGCCTGTTTCATCCCGCGCGGGTTAGGCTGGGCCATATGCAGGCAACCAAACACGTTCCTAGCGCATATCAATTAATCCGTGCATGCACCAGTACATCGCCGTAACGAGGCACTAATACACGTCCATGCGCTAGGCACGTGACTTTGCCACACGTACACACATGCACTCTAGTTTGTGAAGATTAACAGAGGGAGATAAGAGGGAATTAAAACCCAGACTTTAATCTATAATTTCTACTAGTAACCATCATACTAAACTCTTCATTAAAATCAAACTATTATTTACATCGGCCACATAAGTATTCTCACAGTCGATGGATGCTAGCAGCCGTGCCAAAGCGTGGTTGGGAATAGAGGTGAAGCAACCGAGCCAGCAGTGTGCGTGTGTGTGCATGTGGATGGTAGGATGAACTTTTCACAAAGCTGCAGGCACCATTACTACCTGGTAAAGATCAAATCTCATTTTGGCAGACTTGTGCTTCCTCCGTCCGGAAATACTTGTCGGAGGAATGGATGTATCTAGACGTATTTTAGTTCTAAATACATTTATTTTTATGCATTTCTTCGACAAGTATTTTCGGACGGAGGGAGTACATAGCTTTTGAAAAACAAATGTTTCAAACAAATGTGTTTGGTTACGGGAGAGCTCCAGAACGCCCGTTCCACAACGTTCGGATAGACGAGACATACTGTTCAGTTCGACCCACCGACAAGTGGGGTCCACGCCAAGCACATAGAAAAGCCTTTGTGGCGGAGCTGCGTGAACCAGGTAAAAGATTCAATTTCTCGCGTGAACCAAGTCCTTGTGAACCAACCAACCAACCAACCAGCCCCAATCCTCGCCTCGGCTTCTCCGGTTCCCTTCCTAAACCCTCTCTCCCCTTCGCTTGCTAGGCTGCAGCTAAGCTACCCCTACCAGATTACCCCCACCAAATCCACTACCGCGGCACCGCCTCCTCCGGCGAGATGCTGCGGCCGCTCCGCCGCCTATCCGGCCCCCTCCGCCGCTCCCTCTCCACCGCCGCTTGGCGCCCCGCCTGGGCCATGATTTACCGGATCTCCACGGCGGAGGAGTCCGCGGCCGCGCGGGGCGTCTCCCTCGCGCTCGCCCCGCCCCCGCTCGCCTCCCGCGTCTCCGTCCCAAGGCACGCCTTCGGTCTCGACCCGCTCCCGGACACGGCCAGCTCCGACGGCCAGCCCTCCAACTTCTTCGACTTCGGCAGCCTGGCCCCCGAGCAGGGCTCTCCCCAACCGGCCAGCACCCTTGTCGATATCTTCGGCAGCGGCGTGCTCGCCGCGAGCAGCGACGGCCTCCTCCTGCTCGGCACGTTCAGGAACCGCGCCGACCCCACGGGGATGTTCGAGTACCAGGGCCCGTCCACCGCCCCGTTCGAGGTCCTCGACCAGGCCTACGTTCGGTCCTACTGCTGCGACATCATGAGGCTCGCGCGCTTCGTCTGCAACCCCGTCACCGGCGAGATGGCCCGCCTTCCGGACTTCGACAGCACGGAGGACGCCTTCACCGCCTCCACGGGCCTCCTCACCCAGGCCGACGGTGGGCACGGACCACCCAGGAGGTACGCCGCTGCGCAGCTCAGCTTGGTCGGCGATGGGCGGCGTTTCCTGCTGCGCCGGCTCTCCTCGGAGACAGGGGAGTGGGACGAGCTGCTGCTGCCGTCCCCGCTACCGGCTGGGCGCCTCATGTACATGAACCACGAGGTGCTGGACTTCGGAGGGCGGCTCTGGTGGGTAGACGTGAGCTGGGGCGCCGTCAACGTCGACCCGTTCAGCGACCGGCCCGAGCTCTGCCTCGTCGAGCTGCCGGGAGACATCATGCTTCCTGACCAACAGGGCGAGGCAGAGATGAGGCAGCTCCTCCAGCACAGGCGCATGGGGGTCAGCGACGGCAGGCTGAGGTTTGTGGAGGTTTCCAAGGACGAGCCCTTCAACATCAAGTCGTTCATGCTTGATGAACAGAGTGGCCGCTGGATGCTGGAGCACATGGTGACCTGGAAAACTCTCTGCCCCGGAGGCAAGGTGGCGCCTATGATTGCTGCTATCGATCCGATGAGCGCCGACTTAGTGCATCTCACTGTGCCCGTGGGCAATGGATATTTTGTAAGTGTTGACATGCGCTGGAAGAGGCCGGTTGAGTGTGTGGACTTCGGAAGTGGCGTTCATCCAAGCAAGTGCATCTCAAGTTTCGTTCTGCCATGTGTGCTCCCCTCATTTCTCGGATCAAGCCCGATTCCAGGTGATTACAGCGACCCATTTCTCTGTAATTAGAATCATGTCTATCTATGTGTATGAGTACTGTCTTTAGTTGCAATTGAATGTGCTATGGCTGTTGACAATGCAGTTATCACTTAGTCACTAATGACCATTCCATAAGCTGTAATTAAGTTATCCCACTTATGTCCCTGTTTTTTTTGGGGGGGGGGGGGGGGGGGGGGGGGGTTTAAACAATGCATTGGTCGCTTAGCCGCTAGTATATCATTCCATAAGCTCCTAATCAATGACTATAATGTGTCGATCGTATCCAAAACCATTATCCCATTTCTGTTCCTGTTTTTTTTTTCCTTGGGTTTAAAACAGTCCAAATACTTGGGAATGGGACCTTTCTCTGATTTGAAACTTACAAATCAAGGATTTTCCTTGAAACATATTCCCAGTGGTGTAAGTGATTTCCCTTTTGAACTGAAATCTGTACAAGGTTCTGGTTGCTTTGATGGTACACTGTATGTTCTACGTTAATATTTCCATATTATATAATTTGGTTTTAGAAGGTAACCTCAGGAGGTGTATCCTTTATTCCTTGTAATAATTCCTCTGCAGTGCTCAATTGTTATTTTCAATTAATTGTTAGTGTGATATCGCTTATGGGTATATATGGTGCTGAATTCTTGAGAACCTGCTCTAACTACCATATTTTCACTAGCTTAATTCTTGTAAACGATGCATGGGAATCTATACTGATGTAAATTCCGTAGCATTACTAGTGTCATATTTACTTGTTTGACTACATTGCGTATAGATCGCATTGAGCTCGCTTCAATTTGATTGCTAGGATATAGACATCATTCTGATTCTTAGATGGTTAAAGTGTCATATTTACTTGTTTGGCAACATGGAGTACAGATCGCACTGAGCGGGCTTCAATGTGATTGCTAGGATATAGCCGTTATTCTGATTCTTGGACTGCAATTATATCATGTGTGTGCTCTTTTCAAAGTTATATGGTGGTATGATAGCATGCATGACACTCCAATGTGATGTTTGTGTTCATTATTTTGCTGTCATCAAAACAGTTTTGGAACTACATGCGATTATTGTATCAGTCGAAATCCAAAACATGGCGAATTTGCTACATGTTACAGTTTCAGCAAACAGCAGAATATACTCTTGATTTAATTTTCTATACCGACTGTGTAGCAGGGATGGATCCGTTTGTCTACAGCTTAGATTGTAGTGTATTTATTTTGTAACATGGTCTTGGTATTGAGGAAGTATATGCTATCTAAGTGTTTGAGTTCTGTCTTTAGTTGCAGTGGAGTGGGCTAAGATTGTAGACAATGCAGTGATAAGATATCATTCCACAAGCTGTAATCAATCATATCCAAAGCACAAATTATTATCCCCACTTCTGTCCCTGTTTATTTTCTTGGGTTTAAACAATGCATTCTCTTAGCCACCAATATATCATTCCATAAGCTGTAATCAATAGTATCCAAATGGAATGGGACAATTCTTTTATTTGAAACTTCCAAATCAAATGTTTTCCTTGAAACATATTCACGGTGGTGTAAGTGATTTAGCTTTTGAACAGAAACTTTTACAAGGTTCTGATTGCTTTGACAGTACAATATGTTCTACTGTACATTATATTTCCATATCTATATAATTTAGTTTGAGAAAGTAACTTGAGTAGTTGTATCCCTTTTTTATAATTCCTCTACACTACTCAATCGCTACCTGCCTCTAATTATTATAGTGACATCACTTATGGGTACGGTGCTGAATTCTTGAGAACCTCCTATGATCATCATATTTTTTGCTATCTTAATTCTTGTATGCGATGCACATGAATTTATACTGTTATATATTTTGCTACATTAGTATCGTTGCTGCTTCTGTTCAAATTATAGTATATTGATCAAATTAACCTTTTCAGGCAAGATGAACGCCGAGAAAAACAAGACTTTGGCAGATGTTCTTGTTCGCTCAGACACCCCGTAGGAAGGACGAAGGTACCAATTCCAGCTGATGATCTCTCTCCACTTTGTGTTAGCTCATGCATGCTTCTTTATTGATCAATTGTTGTATGATCCATCCACAATTTTAGGATGGTGCATTCTTGATACAAGTTCCCTTACTCAATCCATGCAGTTTATGGACTGAAAGAACAATTACTGCAGTTATTTTCAACAGGTTCTGTGTAGTTTCCAACATATTGCTTATAGTGTCTAGTTTGGTGCTTCAATTCAGCTAGAAATGCTTTCTGGGAAGACTAGTAACATATTCACTCCATAGAATAGTTATTGAGTGCTACCTGAACTTTGTATATTCATATTCTTCTGGCAGCAACTTGCCACGTAGCCAAAAATTATCGGTTGTGTCAGCATGAACTTTCCATCCCTCCATTCAGATGTATTAGTGTTTCTGAACTATCAGGCACAAAGGATGGCTAGCCATGTTCATCTGGTGACCACTGTGTTAGAATCTGAAGGACATTTAGCCTTGTCATCATGATGGCCGTTGTCTTCCCTTTTCCTGAAATATTATGACCAGCTATTAAAGCCTGAAACTGAAGCTTGATCTTTCTTAAAATTGACCACGGCCTAATTTATTGCTACAGTCAGGTCTTGGATAGAATATAAACGTGTTATCCAGGTGATATTTCACTATATTATTTCAGTTTTGGAAATGTACATTGATGGATTGTAGACGCGTTTCTGTTCACTGAATTTCGTTTTGCTGTTTTTCCATATCGCTCATTCCGTTGACATGTTTACTCAAATGTGCCTAATGTTTCTTATTTTTGTTTCCAGGTTTCTCAGAACTGCAGATGCTGCTCTATAATCAGTTATGAAGTTTTTTTGTGGGGTAATCAATTAGGAAGCTGATGGTGGTAGTTTACTGAGCTCTCATTTTGGGGGAAATCTGGAGATGTCTTGGTCTGATGGAGTTTTGTGATCAACTTACTGTATCCCGTTTTGAGGGCAAGTCGTGGAGATTTTCTAGGCGATAGGTTCACGGCAGAGCATTCCAGCAAATTTGCAAAATTAATCAGCATGTAACGTCCATCACCGAATGTTTAGTAGCTAGATGATACATTCTTAGGGAAAGCTTGCTGCTTGGACATGTTTAATGTTAGGAGAAAGCTGATGGGATCTCTGTGTATGTTATCCATGCGGCATTGGCGGTTTGTTCCACTTCTAATGTAGTATTAGTATTCATGTGCTCAGTAATATCTACTTTTATGTTAATTGATGGTATATTGCTCTTGTAGCTTTACTCAAGCAAGAAAGATTAAATGTCATTTTGGCTTCTGTGCGTGATGATTAGGTAGATCAAGTTCATCTGTTAAAACTAGTGAATCTATTACTTCCTGTGATGGCATAAAATCAGACGTAGGTTATGATTCAAAATGGTGGGATATGCATTAATTTGTTATCAGTTTTTCGCTACTAGAGAGTCGATTGCCTGAACGATTCACAACATACTTGTATAGTATTGGTCCACAAATTATTTACGGCGCTTTGCTTCTTTGAAGCACGTAAAATGAAACAACATCATGTATTCCATCATAAGGGCAACGATGACCACTGTCGCTGAGCTACTGTAGCATATCTGGCATGGACATCACTGTAGAAAATCCGGGACGGTTTAGTCCAACTGTATGTGCTTCGGATTCAGTGTTTCTTGTATCATTATTTTTCTGGCAAGAATGTTGTACCTCTAGACATATGCATCTTAGGATGCACACAACCAGTATATTACTCCCCTCGTTCCATAACGTAGTGTGTATAGATTTAAAAAAAAATCAAACTTTGCAAACTTTGATCAAGTTTATAAAGAAAACTATTTATATACAATACCAAATATATGAAATATGAAACTACGTCTTACTATGAATCTAATGATATATGTTTTGT
This sequence comes from Triticum timopheevii, assembly GCA_963921465.1. Lineage (NCBI taxonomy): Eukaryota > Viridiplantae > Streptophyta > Magnoliopsida > Poales > Poaceae > Triticum > Triticum timopheevii. Next base: position 366,198,817 of record OY997262.1, read on the forward strand.
ATCATAGATGTAAAAAATTCTTCACAAACTTGGTCAAAGTTTGTGAGGTTTGACTTTTCAAAAAAAAAAAACATATTAAATAAAGGTAATGCTATGAAGCCAAAAACACCTCAGGCTGGTTGTAATGGTAGTATCATAGCTAGTATCATGCATGTCAACTAGACTATTTTGCTTAGGTGGCATAGAATTAAATGAAGAAAGAGAGTGTTGAGTATCATATCATGATACCGTATCATATTAAATGCCATGCTACTATGTGTCATGCATGGCAATAAATAAGGTTGCATATGATACTAGTATATGATACTATGCATTACAGAGGTAGTATCATATCTTAGTATCATGTGCATGATACTAAGGTATGATACTAACCCATTACAAGCAGCCTCATAAAACAGTGCATGAAATGACCAACAAAGGTCAACACATTAAAAGAATTATGACTAAGTGACCATCTTTTCCACTAAGTGCCTTCAAGAAGGAATAAACACTTGTGTGGGGTACGGTAGGTCAAACCAGCCAAGACTAGAGCACTAACACAAAGATAACACCTTCAACAAGGGGACAATCCAAGATTATCGTTGCTGGTTCCAGGTAGTGAAGGTTAAATCACATGTTTTCACCCCAGATACGGAGTGGTGTTCTAGTCATCGTCTTGATGGCAGATCTAATTTAACAATTGCTCCACTCTTTGTCAATAAAATTCACCCTTTGTAGAAAAACAACTGCTCCACTCATCACTCTAAGCAAAATCCACCATGGTTTCCTCCAGAGATAGCCACTAAGGCCACCACCGGGAACCTCCCTTGGTCGTGCATTGACTAGGCCAAGATTATCGTTTACATTCATCTTATAGGGATCGGACTTTCTCACTTCCATATTTCTTACAAAGCCATAAAAAAAATTGCCTACAAACATTAGGTTTTTGGATTGTTGAAATAATTAGCATTTTTTCACTAATCTAGTCCAGAAATCAATCTAATATTAAATTCATGCTAATATCTTATCATGTACTCCCTCCGTTCCGAATTACTTGTCGCACGCATGGATGTATCTAGATGTATTTTAATTCTAGATACATCCATTTCAGCGACGAGTAATTTGGAACGGAGGGAGTAGTCACGTATTACACATATAGCAGAAATATCCACACACAAAAGATAGTACAACCAATATAAAATAAACAGGAGAAGGATAAATGAATTATATATACCCTCCAGTCGACCAAGTCATAGCCGTAGCAGCGGCGGCGGTCTCATCGACAGCTTTCTTCTCGGCTTTGGTGGATATGATGATGTCAAAGGAGACAATGACATAGTCAAAGTAGTGGACGAAGACTAACGGCGGCAAGCAGTCGCTCGCCAAAACATCGTCCTTCTCCTAGTGCAGAATCACAAAGGGCGGGGTTCCGGAGGTCTGCACTCTCATACAACCGTGCACGCAGTGGACGGGATAGGATTGCTAGAAGCAACAACAACGAGCGGAATGACGGTGGGCTTGTGCGCGAGGGGGTAGAGCAGATGTAATATCATCTGGGTGATAACTAAGAATGCCGACACATCCAATATATACTCGGTAGTGGTAGGGAGACGTGGGCTGGACTCACGCCTGGGTTGGCAACAACCCAAGGTCCAGCGTCTCGGATTCGTCGTGCATCCGTTAATGACTCATAATTAATTATTTGTTGCTGACCGGCAAAAAGCGCACGCATAACATAGGTCTGAGCTCGGCTTGTTCATGAAACACAGCACGCGAGGCGGGCGGCAGAGGAGGAGCGCGCGAGAATCACTCATCTTCTCATGCTCCAATAGTATGTGGAAGAGGATCCCTTTTAAGGAGACCGAGAACTTTCCTCACTCCGAGGGTGGTACTAAACTTCCCACCATCTTCCTTGTCATGACACCCACATGGGCATTTAAAAGTTTTTTTTTCTGAAATTGTTTTATGGGCCTAAAGCCCACCTATATTTCAACAAAATCTTCTAGCACCACCAAAACTCCTTTTTAAACAGCCACATACCATGTTGAAGAGCAATTGTCTTTCCCTTTTGGTACACGTGAACAATAAACAATTAGACCAATCTCCTTCCATTTCGGTTCCCTCATGTAATCGTGCTATTTTGGTGGAAAGAACATGAAAAATCGCTAGGAAGACGATGTGATATGGGGAAAAGGGATTGATCTCACAAGGGAAAACCAAGATCCATACACACTTCAAACCATCACGCATGAGATGGACTATCGAAGTGTCAACAAACTTCATGGTCTGCCATAGAATCCACCGTGTTGTTGTTGTTATTGTTGTTGTGGTGGTATGAAAATAGTGCCCAAGGACTAGCAGGATCTGGTACAACTGGTACCATCGTAGCCGTGCAGGCACTCCTACTTGAGTTCTTGTCAAGTGTGTTTGAGACCAAACCATGTCTATCACTTGAAAACTTTGAGCCCTTTCATGAGAGCATGGAAGATGGAATCATGCCTACGATGATTCGACCTCAGAATATTGTTGAACTACCATGGTAAACGAAGATGTGTTTAGTCTTCTACTAGTTTTGAGGGGAAGAGGCGTTCGATCTTTTGTTTTTGAAAAACAATTTTGTTTGGTCTTTGCTGTGCTTGGAAGGATAGCAAACGCAATGTTCAAATCGACCAATGTAACAGTCAGTAAGGGAGACAAGGTCCTCTTCTGGAGAGATAGATGGATCCATGGTTTTTCTATACATGACATTGCGCCCCTATTTGCTCGAGGAGTGGACACCAAAACGAGGAATGCAAGGACAGTCGCCCAAGTATTGACTGAAGAGAGATGGGTATAGGATTTGCAGCCACAAACTTCCATGGGTGCCTTACTGCAAACAGTGCACCTTAGGCACGCTATCGCCACTGTGCACAGGGGCGAGCAGACGGAGGATAAGTTCACCTGGCCTCTTGACAAGTCTGGAGAATACACGGCGAAGTCTACTTATACTCAACTATGTCAAGGTGGGATCCGATCTCCGACGGCCACCGCAATTTGGGGTAGCTGGGCACCACTGAAATGCAAATCTTCACTTGGTTGGACGGACATCACAGACTGGACCTCTGACTGACGCACACGTCACGACCTTCAAGACGAGGCCTCGGCGTGCTATACTTGCTTGCAGGAGGAGGATTACGTTGAGCATATCCTGATGCAGTGCGTGTATGCGAGGGAGGTGTGCCACACATGCTCTGACATATTGGAACGAGAACAGGTTTTCAGGGGAAGGATAGAAGAGGGTTCGACTCGTTAGTCATCGAAGTGGCATGGTCTTTGTGGAAGCAACGTAATGCTAGAGTGTTTAATCGGCCACAACAATGCAAAGGGCCGTGAGAGCTAGCCAGATGGATCCTAGAAGACGTCCTCGACCGGAAACGAGCAGGAGTGGGTGCGGGTGGACTAGATAGATTTGTGAGACGTTGATGTATGAGGTTTGGTCGGTGTGGGTGTTAAGTCGATTAATGTTCACATCGATCGCGGGTCTCTTGTAAATATTTTGCTCTTTTGACGCAACTGGCGGACTCTCCGGAAAAAAAAGATCGGCCAACGTACTGTCCCACTGACAGGTAGGGTCCATGCTGAGCACATGGGGAAGAGCCTTTTCGCAGAGCTGAATGAACCGGGTCCATGTGAGCCAGCCAGCGAGCCGACCCCCTCTGGTCGGCACTCTTCTCTCTCCGATTCCACCGCCACCTCACGCACCCCTCGCTCGCTAGCTACAGTTCCACCACCAAATCGACCACCGCCGACTCCTCCGGCGAGATGCTTCTCCCGCTCCGTCGCCTCTCGGTCCCCCTCCGCCGCTCCTTCTCCACCGCCGCGTCGCGCCCCGCCTGGGCGATGGTCTACCGGATCTCGACGGCGGAGGAATCGGCGCGGGGCGCGTCCCTGTCGCTCGCCCCGCCCCCGCTCCCCTCCCGCGTCACCATCCCCAAGCGGGCCTTGGCTCTGGACGCCCTCCCGGCCGCCGACCGCCGCTTCATCAACGTCTTCGGCAGCAGCGTCCTCGCCACGAGCGGCGACGGCCTCCTCCTGCTCGGCGCCTACAAGAACCGCGCCAACGCTTTCGAAATGTTCGAAGGCCGGCCCCCGACCGCCGTCCCGTTCGAGGTCCTCGACCAGGTGTACGAGCGCTGGTGCTGCTCCGACCCGATGAGGCTGGCCCGCTTCGTCTGCAACCCCGTCACCGGCGAGATGGCGCGCCTCCCGGACTTCGACGGCACGGAGGACGCCTTCGCCGCGTCCACGGGCCTCCTCACCCATGCCGACGGCGGGCACGGGCCGCCCAAGAGGTACGCCGCAGCGCAGCTCAGCGTGGTCGACCGCGGACGGCGATTCCTGCTGCGCCGGCTCACTTCAGAGACAGGAAAGTGGGACGAGTTGGTGCTGCCGTCCCCGCTGCCGCCTGGGCGCCGGATGCACATGAACCACGAGGTGCTGGACTTCGGGGGCCGGCTCTGGTGGGTGGACGTGAGCTGGGGCGCCGTCAACGTCGACCCGTTCAGCGACCGGCCTGAGCTCTGCCCCGTCGAGCTGCCAGGAGGCAGCATGCTTCCTAACCAACAGAGCGCTATAGAGATGTGGCAGCTCCTCCTACACAGGCGCATGGGGGTCAGCGACGGCAGGCTGCGGTTTGTCGAGGTTTCTGAGGAGGAGCCCTTCCGCATCAAGTCGTTCACGCTGGACGGCGAGAGTGACCGCTGGACGCTGGAGCATCAGGTGCCGTGGAGAACCCTCTATTCCGATGCCAAGGCGACGCCTTTGATTGCTGCCATTGATCCACTCAACCCCGACTCACTGTATTTCACCGTGCTTGTGGGCAAGGCATCATGTTTAAGCGTGGATCTCTCTGTGCCTGTGGGCAAAGCATTATGTTTAGGCGTGGACATGCGCTCGAAGAGACCGATTGAGTCTATGGCATTAGGTGGCGGCGGCGTTCATCCGAGCAAGTGCAACTCAAGCTTCGTTCTGCCATGTGTGCTCCCCTCATTTCTCGGATCAAGCTCGATTCCAGGTGATCAGAGTCACACATTTCTCTTTATTAGTTGCAATGGTATCTAAGTATACATGATTACTGTCTTGGTGAGACTCTGCATATATGTTTAGTTCAAATCATGTGTGCTTGGCCCCTTGTGTGCCACATTGGTTGTGTTATTGAGCATGCCTGCAGTTTGTCCAGATTTTTCTTCAAGCATTTCGACCTATTGGTTTTCTAATCATGTCAGATTTTGCCTTGGTCATAGAGAAAATTTATCTTGAAACATGTATGCAGTGGTATGAGTATTTTGCTTCTAAACAACTACTTTTAGCGCTATCTGTAGCGTAGGTTAATCCTATAATGATCAGTGTTGGTTTATATTCTCAGCTATATATGAAGCTGTGTATTTCTTTTCTGAAACTATTTCTTGAATGGTGTCTATCTTCTGCTTGTTATCAACTTATCTCTAGTTAACGCAGCGAAATAGCAGCAGCCTCCTTTGGTGATTTGTTCCAAGTTGGAATCCAGTCTAAAACCAGATTAGAGTTATCCCCTATTTATGATTTTCTAATTTACAACATGTTCTATATTTATCTCTCTATGCAATGTAGTTTTACAAGGGCAGAAGGCTCCTTAAGGATTCTGTACCCATTTTATTTACCTAATGCATTATTTTCTTTGACTGACTAATCAGTGCTCTCTTTAAAATAAATAAATTCCTCTGATTGTCATCTTGTCATGGCTTATGCCATGCTGTACTGAATTCTTGACAACCTGCTCTGTGTATCAGTTGTCTAGCTCTTGTATGCGATGCAGAGAAATCCTTACTGTTATGATTTTTTTTGTGGTAGCATTAGACTGTTAGTATCATGTTTTTGTGTGTGTTAGGATTATGACTGTTGTTAGCATTATGATTTTTGTGTGTGTTAGTATTAGGACTGTTGTTCGGAATCTTGTACACTGATCAACATAACCTTTCTTAGGCAAGAACGACCTATCGAAAAACAAGACTCTGGCAGATGTTCTGGTTCGTTCAGACAAACACCCGAAGGCCTGAAGGATACCGATTTACCAGCTAACGAATCCCTGGGTACTTTCCCTTAACTAATACCGATTCACATGTCTATGATGCTGCATTCTTAGTATATTTATATCTTTTACTCAATCCATGCATTTTATAATCTGTAAAACAATATTATGCATATTTAACCAGTTAATACTATTTTCAACTGGTCTTCTCTATGTTATTAAATATACTGACATCTTTCCTAATGAGTACCTGATTGTCTCGGGTTGAGTTCTACTCAGGGTTTCGTGGAACTTGAAATATTTGTTGTGGCCCAAAACTAGTTTACATTCTACAGTTTATTTGGAAGCATATTCTCAAATCAGTAATCATCACTGATAATTATGTATAAACGGTTAGTTTTGTTTGAAGTTTGCTACCTCAATCCTTTTTTTTTTCACAATGACCTGAATCTATTTTTCTACTCGTGCATTCTAGTAGTAGCAACTTGTCATACACTGAAACTATGAGTTGGCGTTTTAGCATGGATCTTTCATCCAAGTCTGTTAGTAATATTTTCTGAACTAGCAGGAGTGATTAAGTGTGCAACTAAAGATTGGTCATACCAGCGTGTAGAGAGGTATAGGAGCCTATAGGATGATAGTAGAGTGCCCTTGTTCATCATCCCGAGTTCCCGACCACTTTTTCTTTTTGAAAGATCATCCGGACCACTGTTACTGAATACTTTATAAATGCCTGAAAGGTGCGTAGATATTTCATCAGTATGTGAATTATGTTTCCTTTCCGTAAAATATTTATTGACAACTGGTGTACCCTGAAAGTGAAGTTCACTTGCTTACGACCCCAGTGCTGTTTGTGTAATTTTTTTTCATCAGTAGTAGATAACTACTTACTACTGGAGTATATATTGGCAAGTGCTAATAGTGTAGCAAGCTAGTAGCTTACAGTATCTATTGGCAACTGCTGATGGTATGATTTTCTGCTGCAATAAAGAAAGGAAATTACATATTTTTCAAAAAGGGGCGCTTTATTACTTAAAAGATTTAAACATTACACCTGGCCTCTACATAATTAAGATGCACACAGCCAAACAAAGTCCAAGGAAATTACATATAATATCACTTAACTTGGAAACGGGCATAGATGGACCAAAGTAGCCCTTTCTTTTTTCTCATACATTTTAGATTGTATTTCCTTCATATTCAAGCTCTCCTAGTGCTTCTTTTTCCTCTTTTCAAACCAACAGATACAAGTCATCTGATCAACTAGGAAGCTGATGGTGGATGGATGTTTACCAAGCTCTCATTTTGGGCATTACACGAGAAGTTTGGGTTTGCTGGATTTAGCTGCTGCACTTGTCTCGTTTTGGGGAAATTTGTGGGAGTACTTCCAGTTCACACTAGAACATTCCAGTGGTTTAATCAGCGTGTAGTGATCATCAGAGAACACCACCATACTTGCTCTGTTTACCAGTCCACTCTGTTGTGAGGCGGCAGCTTTGAGCCTTTGATGAAGTGATGTTTGTTTTCCGTTGTATAAGTTGGAGGATCTCCTGCGATGATCGAAACAACGCGATCGCAATGCTTAGCTTCATATATGCATGATATTGCGTCTTATAGATCTGTTGTTGGAAAATCAATCTGCTAGAGGATATTCTGTTACACTGTGTCTTTCGAGTTACACTGTATCTTTTGAGTTTGAACAACTTCTTTTTTTGATGGAATTGAGTTTGAACATCTTTTTTTTTTGCTTGAGGCAATTGAGTTTGAACATCTGAGCGTTCTGCCACGTTCTTGATGGGCCATCGACCCAGCGGCAGGCCCATGAGAAATTTGGCGGGAAATGGTGACGTCAGAGCGCCAGCCAATGGGAAACAGTTGTTCAAACTCTCAATACTGTCCCCCTATGCTTTTGCAGCACAGTAAGAGCATTTATATGACAGGACTCGGTCCATGCACCACACCGCAACCTCTAGGACTGACATGTGGGCCAGGGTCAGCCCTCACGGCGCAGTATCCAGTGGAACAACCACACGCTGCTTTCCGTCCTGCCACCTCCCTGTATCCACGCTGCTTTCCCCACCACCGGTCCACGACCAGTCAAGGGAATCCCCACAGCCAGCGACCAGCGTCAGGGCAGCGAGATGCCGCTCCGCCGCCTCCTGCGCCTGTCCGCGGCCGTCTCCGGCGGCCTCTGCCGCTCCCTCACCACCGCCGCCTCGCATCCCCCGTGGGCCGCGATGGGCACCACGGCATCGGCGCCCGCCGGAGCGCCGAGCGCGGGGGTGTACCTCTATCACCCGCCGCGCGTCTCCCAACTGTACGTCCCGGAGCACCTCGTCTATACCGGCGACTTCCCCGACCCCGACAGCGACGTCGCGCAGGTGGTCGGCGGCGAGGTATGTGCCGCGAGCGGCGACGGCCTCCTCCTCCTCACCTTCTCAAACCTGCGCTTCGTGGCTCCCATCCTCGCCAAGCAGGGCGCCGAGCGGCTGCGGCAGCCGCCCATCGGCATGGACCCCACCCACGTCCCCGCCATGGCGCGCTTCGTCTTCAACCCTCTCACGCGCCAGCTATCCCGCCTCCCGGTCCCGGACATCGCCTGCAACCCTGTGCTCGGCCGCCACCTGGGCCTCCTCACTCAAGCCGATCGCGGGCACGGGCACGGGCCGCCTGACAGGTTCGCCGTCGCCGACCTGCAGGAGGGGAACCACATGCTCCGGTTTCTCTCGGAGAAAGGCAAGTGGGAGAACGTGGCGGTCTCGCCGTGCCAACTCCCGTCTGCGCGGCAAATGGAGATAGACCAGGAGGCGGTGGTATTCCGCGGTCGGCTGTGGTGGGTCGACGTGACCTGGGGCGCATTCTGCGCCGACCCGTTCAGTGATCGGCCGGAGCTCTCCTTCGTCGAGCTGCCGAGTGGCAGCGTGCTGCCTGAAGGTGCGCAGGTCGAAGCGCTCCGCCGAGGGAGCCTGCTGCCTGACGCTGAGGGCAACGTGTGGTGGAGAGAGGCGCCCGTCAGGTACCGGCGCGTGGGCGTCAGCGAAGGGCGGCTGCGGTACGTTGAGGTCTCTCAAAAGGAACCATTTCTTCTCAGCTCCTTCGTGTTGGACAACGATGGCAGCGGCTGGACGCTGGAGCGCCGGGTGGCGCTCAGCGAGCTCCGGGCGGGTGGAGGCTACCCATGGCTACACATACCGGAGGGGAAGACGCCACAAATTGGCCTTCTTGACCCACTTAACGCCCATGTGGTGTACCTCACGGTTGGCAAGGAAGTCCTTGTCGTCGTGGACATGGACAGGAAAGAGGTGATTGGGAGATCTCTATATGAAACCGACGTCTCCTATATACCATGTGTTCTTCCACCATGGCTTGGATCGAGCCAGGTCCCTTCTGCAGGTAGTCACTTGCTCGTTCAATTGCTAGATTACATACTTCTCAGTTTCTGTTTCAGTTTAAGATGCGTAATGATTGAGTTGCTTTGTGGATCATCTTTGACAGAATTTATTTTGTGTATCCTAGGATTTGTTGACCATAATGCTTCTCTCTACCTGTTTACATAATGCTTCTCTCTACCTGTTTTCCTGGTCATAAGAATTTTCCTTGAAACATATTCACGCCCGTGTGAGTTATTTAGCTTTTGAACAGAAAGTTTGCTTTTTGTTGCTTTGATGGTACACTGTATGTTCTACCAAATATTTCCATATCTCCGTAATTCGATTTTAGAAGGTAACTTAAGGATTTAAATGTGTTGTATCCTTTTAATAATTCCTCTACACTACTCAGTTGCTACCTTCCTCTATTGTTGTGCTATCAGTTCACTTATGGGTACAGTGCTGAATTCTTCAGAACCTGCTCTAACTATCATTTTTTTTGCCACTTTAATTCTTGTATACAATGCACAGAAATCTATAATGTTCTAAATTGTATTGTGTTAGTCTTGTTTCTTCTGTTCAAATTCTTGTAAATTGATCAAGTTAACCCTTTTCAGGCAAGAAGGACCCTGAGACTAACAAGACTTTGTCAGACGTCCTGGTTCGCTCTAAGATCCGGTAGAAGAGACTACGGTGCCAATTTACCAGCTAATGATCTCTCTTTACTTTATGTTTGGCTCATGCTTCTTGTTGTATCTCATCCATTCACATTTGTTGTATGCTGCATTCTTTGGGGGTAAACCCTTCGTTTTGAAAGAAAGTATGCTGCATTCTTAATACAAGTATCTCTAACTCGATCGATGCAGTTTGTGGATTGAAAAAACAAACAGTATGCATCTTTTTGCCAATTACAACGATTATCTTCAACTGGTTTCGTGTGTATTTTCCAACATATCGCCATCCTTAAAACCAGCTTCTATTTGGTTGTGTTCAAGTTGATGTTTTAGTGCAACCTAGTAACATATTTACTTCTTAGAATAATTATTGTGTGCTACCTGAAATTGTTCTTCCACTCATATTCTTCTGGCAGCTACTTGCCAGGCTGCCAAAATTTATGGGTTGGTGTGTCAGCATGGATATTCCATCCCTTCATTCAGGTGTATTAGTGTTTCTGAACTAGCAGGGAGAAAGGATGCGTAGCCTTCTTTGTCTGGTGACCACTGTATCAGAAATTCAGAATCTGAAGGATATCACTCTCAAGGATATCTAGCCTTGTCATCATGATGCCCACCATTTTTTTCGACTTAAGGAGCATCGCTCCCAGCTTTCATTTCTGAAAACTGATAAAAACAAATGATGATATGATGACCAGCATTGTTTTTTCCTTTTTTTTGAAATACTAATTGATTAAAGCCCGAAACTGAAGCTTGATGTTTCTTAAAATCGATTGTGATGTAATTTTCTACAACCAAGCCTTGGATTGAAAATAAACGTGTTATCCAGATGATATATCACTATCTTATTTCACTTTTAGAAATACGCATTGATGGACTAACTATAGTAGCATTTCAGTTTACTGAATTTCGTCTTGCTGTTTATCCATATCACTCATTCTCCTGACATGTTCATTCTATGTGCCTAATGCATCTATGTTTCTTATTTTCTTTTCAGGTTTCTCAAAACTAGTCAATGCTGCTCTGTGATCAATTAGACTCTCATTTTGGGGAAAATTTGCAGGAGTCATGGTTTGATGGTGTTTCGCGATCAACTTACTGTATCTCGTCCGTAGGGGAATCTGTGAGAATTTTCAGACTATCCGTTGGACAGCAGAACATTTAGCAGATCCAGCATGTAACAACCATTACTGAACATCATATATGCTGTGTTTGCTAGCTAGCCAATATATTCCTAGGACATGTTTTTACTACTCTAATGAAAAATCTCATTTAGGGATCTCTGCCTATGTCATCCATGCAGCATTGGTGGTTTGTTCCAGTGTAGTTTTACTATTTATGCCCTGAATAGTGAGTAGTACTCCCTCCGTTCCTAAATATAAGGCTTTTTAGAGATTTCAATACGGACTACATATGGAGCAAATTGAGTGAATCTATACTCTAAAATATGTCTATATACATCCATATGTAGTTCGTATTGAAATCTAAAAGGGCTTATTTTTAGAAACGGAGCGAATATATGCTTTTGTGCTAAGTGATGGTATATTGGCATATTGCTCGACTTTTTTTTTTTCCAAAATGAAGATGACCCCGGGCGATGCATGAAGCCATTTTATTAATTATTCATCAAGACTGTACAAAGTAATATATTAATAAGTCGGTTTTTCACCATCTTGGCAATATCTGTCGCTACTCCTATCCCATTGATGAAGGAGTGCAGATTGTCGGGGCCGCATACCCAGACCTCACTCCAAAGCCCAATATCTAAAGCTGGAGGCCCCAACCAAGCCGAATTGTTGGGTCTGGATCACACACTGGTCTGGCGCACTCTCAGCACGCACCGCATACGCACGCTCTAGGATCTGCCGCCGCCATCTTTTGCTGTCCCATCTTCAAGAGGGATTAGTGTGTCGACCTTGCCAGGCCTCTCTGTCATTGACGTCACCACGACGCCGGACATCGCCATCCTCCTGTGCGAGTCCATCTACACACATCTGACGCCGAGACTCCTCTATGCCACGCCACCGAGATCCGTCGTCGTCGATGTGGAAGATGTAACACCGCTCCACCTTAGAGCCCCTCCAGTCAGCACAAAACAATACCCCCAAGAGGGAGAACGGGAGACCCAGATCTAGGGTTTCCCTCGGATTAGCCCGAGCGAAATGATGCAGCCTGCAACGACGGTGACTCTAACAAGGAAACAACGTCAAAGATGCCGCCGTCATCCGTCAAGACCGAAGTCGACAAGATTTTCACCCGTAGTTGCGCCATCCCGACCCTGCAGCTGACTGGAACCGCGCGGTGCCTCGCCGTGGAGGCGTACGCAACCGCCGGAACGCCGAGGACCGTTGTTGCGCAACCCCCGTCCACCATCGCCGGCCACCATTGCCCAGAATACAACACTAGCAGCCAGTCGTCGCCGTCCACAACCCGCGCCGCCTGGTGCCTTGGGACCACATATCTGGGCCAGACCGCCGCCGCCGTCAATACCCGGCACGCCCCACCACTGGAGGCCAGCCGCATCACGCCTCCATACGAAGCTGTCAGGAAGCATAGCACATCGCGTCGTCGCGACCCTCTGCATCACGACAACCTGGCCCGTCAATCCCGGCCCGCACTAGATCCACGCGCAAGGGGGCAGACCGACGGCCGGGCTTCGCCCGTTCACGCCCTCTGGCGGTGGCAGGGAGGGGAGGAGCAGGCGGAGGGGCGCCCGACGGCGGTAAGGGTTACCTCTCGTCGCCTGCAGAGGCGACTCGGGAGGGTGACTGCTAGCTATGACAGCCTCATTCAACTCTTGACTTTAGTTAAGTATGAACATTATGATTTGCTAATACTGAATAAAAGTAATACTTCGATTTGGCTTCCGTGCGTGATGATTAGATACATCATGAACATTATGATTTGCTAATACTGAATAAAAGTAATACTTCTTCAATAAAAATTATGGTTCAAAACGGGAAGACTCTGCACGATATTTTTGTTAGCTTGTCAATTATCATTACTAAGATAGTGAGCTGCCTAAACAGTTCACAAACTCTTGGGGGATTAGCTCCAGCACGTCAGACCACGTGATATAAGTGATAAACAATTTAAACACATAAAAAAATAAAAAAAAGCTCCAACACGTCAGCGGCAAGGTGTCTCCAACTCGTCGATCAGGTTTGCACCAAGCTTGGGGTATGGATTTCCACGCCGTGCCGCCGCCATGCATAGCCATCACACCTCTTCCAATGGATAGTTTTTTTTTTTGAGAAAACTTTCAATCTATTCATCTTCCATCACGGCAGTACAACGAACACTAGAAATAATAAAAATTACATCCAGATTCATAGACCACCTAGCGACGGCTACAATCACTGAAACGAGCCGAAGGCGCGCCGCCGTCATCACCCCTCCCTTGCCGGAGTCGGGCACAACTTGTTGTAGTAGACAGTCGGGAAGTCGTCGTGCTAAGGCCCCGTAAGACCAGCGCACCAGAACAGCAACCGCCGCTGATGAAGAATAACGTAGATCGAAAGGATCCAACCTGAAGACACACGAACATAGACGAACCACAACCAGATCCGAGCAAATCCACCGAGGATAGATCCGCCGGAGACACACCTCCACACGCCCACCAACGATGCTAGACGCACCATCGGAACGGGGACTAGGCGGGGAGACCTTTATTCCATCTTCAGGGAGCCGCCACCGTCTCGTCTTCCTGAGTAGGACACAAACCCTAACAAATTTTAAAGGAACGACTAACAACGGAGCCCTCCCGCCGGCCCTTGCCAAGATCCACCACGCCCCCATGGCCCTAGGGCCACCGAAGACGAGGCGGACCTGCGGCGGAGCCGACGAGAGGCACGAACCCTAGCTTTTCTTGGAGGAGGAGGCGGCGGCTAGAAAGAGGCTCAGTGCGATTCTCTTCCAATGGATAGTTGCTTAGATGAGATGCTAAGCATATTAAATAGTTTAGTAACTATAGTCATCAACACATTGGTGCTTAAGGGGGTGTTTGGTTCAGGGACTTTTTAGTCCCAGAGACTAGAAAAAGTCCCTAAAAAGTCCCTAGGAACCAAACGGGAGGGACTTTTTCTACACGGACTAGAAAAAGACTCTACTGGAGAGTCTTTTTTGATTAGTCCCTGGGACTAAAAAAAGTCCTAGGATTTCTAAACCAAACACCCCCTAAGTTATTGTTGCTAAGCTCCCTTCATTTAATGCTTAGCTACTAAACTCTTTCATGCATTGGTGAGCTTGTTTCATTTAAATGTTTGGCATAGATTTGCGCGCTTGGCATTGGTTCTTCTTGGGGTCACCAAACCTATCTCTCTCCTCTTAATTGTCTTGCCACATCAGATTTTTGGCCTACATGGCAGGCTTAGCACCTGTACAAGGTGAAGCATTGGGAGGGACCTCACAATGATGGTGGATGCATGGGCGAGCTTCACGATGTAGATGACGCGGTGGTAGGACAGTAATCAATGGCGCACACGCGGTCATGTTATTATACATGATGAAGGGCAAGCAGGATGTGATGAGGAGGTAAAAGACATACATAATTTTTTGGGTTAGGCTACACGTCAGTTGACTGTTTTTTGAATCTGAGTCAGTCGATCATTTCTCAACGTCCAATACACTACCAACGGCGCCTGGCCTTTCTTCTTACTCCAACTTTTCACTTTCTTCTCCATACCGCCGCCCGGGACGCCCGTCGAACTGCCTGCGACCACCACCCATGGTTGGCGGCGCTCCCACGCAACCTCGCCGCCACCACCCTCCCCGGAACCGCCCCCACCGCCGGTCTAGCTGCCGCCCCGGTCATCCCTCTAGCCCCGCCTGCGTTTGGGTCTTTTCTTCGACGAAGTGCACCACCTCCCCCACCACTGCCCTGCACTCTAAACCCTAAGTTAGATAATGGGGTAGCCCTCCGGCGAGCCCCTTCCTTCTTCTTCCTTCCCTCTGGATCACTCCGGTGAACTCTCAAAATCGATTGACCCTAATTTGAAATTCAGTCGACTGTCATTTAGCTGAACTGTAAATTTTTTTCATGCATTTTTACACTGTAATTTTCGTTGTAATAATGCATGATTAATTTGCCTATATCGTCATTTAAGAAAAATAATGAACAGACTAATGGTCCACTTCCTTTCAATCTACTTCAGTTTTTGGTCAGGACTCAGGAGAAGAATATTAGAAGAGGCGGTCGGAAACCGGAATAGATGTGCACACGGTATTTTTCTACCCGATGTGCACACGACACGCTAATCAATGACTGTGAGCCGTATACATACCCTGATGGATGACGGAAGCAGCTCCTCTGACGTATGTTGCACACACTGACGTGTGGATTCAGTGGCCCAACGTCATGTGGTCGTACGTCAGGGGATCCAGCTCTGATGGATGGCTAGTACACCTCGTCCTTCAACCATCGGCCAGAAAACGTCGTGCACCAAGCAGTGCTCCCAGCACAACAACCGCGTTATATCTGCACGTGGCCCAGCCTCCCGTGCCGGTTCGTGCACCGGATCGATCCGACCCGGCCACGTCTAAACCGATGGCACACCCAGCGAGGCACCCAACCAACAGAGGCGGCGAGCCCGCCCTTTTCTTCCCCGTTCCCTTCGAGCATGGTTAATAGTAGTAGTATATAGTCGAATGCTGGCTGATCTTGCCACATCATCTATAAATATAGCCCACTTCTTTTCTCTATTCTATTCTCTCGCATTCAACTCATCAAAAATATGTTATTTAAATTCTTACAGTCTGCCTACATCATTCTATTGTACTTGTTCTTCTCCTTCCTAATTTAGTTCGGGTGCGGCTCATGCTCCTGCCCAAGTTCATGGAAATCCAGTTCGCCGCCTCTCTCTCCCAGCAAGGATTCAACCATGAGAACTCCTGTGAAGCCCCGTCTCCAACTCTCCCCTCGCACGCGGCGCGCGCTCTCGCCTCGCGCGCTCCGCCTGGCGAGCTCCGCCCGTGCTTCTCGCCACCTCGCGCGGCCGCCCTCCTCGCCTCCTCGGCGCATCTTCTTGGCGCGCCACCTGGTGCTTGCGGCTCTCAACCGCCGGCGACTCTCGCGGCGTCGGAGCCAGGTGAGGCATGATTTCGACATCGAAACTACTCTACAAACGACAAAAGCGTAGACGATATGAGGACGACTAAGAATCCGGCAGCCGTTGTTCCCCTGTACACATGCATGTGCAGCTGGATTTCATTGTCGTGCATGAATCGCCCGTATAAGCACTGCTCGTCCTTCCATCCGCTTAAATGCCGAAATCTCAACTACCGTACCCGACGACACTGATGTTTCTGGTTATGGATAATACATTTGTTAAGGCGTTTTCTTTTGCAAAGATGGACTGTTTGAAAGAACACTTTTTCTTCATGTCAGGGATATTTTTGACGTGGGTCAGAAATCAAATCAGCACTTACGTTCTAGGTCATACTTATTGTTTTTTTAGAGAAACCATAGTGATTGGAGTAGGAGTGCCGAAGTGCAATGGTTTTTTTTTTCTTCCGTTGCAACGCACAGGCACATTTCTTAGTAGAATATTTATATCCCATTGCAACTTCTCCCCTTGCTTCTTGGCACATTAAACTAGTTGGCAGAATAGCAACATAAACAATGTCATAAATAACCAAATAAGGGCGGGTGTCTCGGATCGGATCGGATCATTTGTAGGCCTTAATCCAAGAATAAAAAACTCAGAATAAAATTAATTTGTGTAATCCGATAATCAATCTCTACTCCTAGTGGAGCAGTTGGTAGTCCTTCCGCCGGTCAATTTTCGTCCCTCCACCCCCGGTTTTTTTTGGTACTTACCGCAACCCACCGTTGCCCCGCCTCTAACCACCCGACCGCTAAAAAAACCATCAAGTTACAACGACGCCCATTCAGAACCGCGTCGGTTCACAGTTAGAAAAACGTCCTAAACAGATGTACTCTGGTTAACCGACGAAAATACAGCTGATCTATCCGAAACAGAACCCCTAGGACCCGAAAAATCGTCGTTCCCCCGTCAATCCTCCATATCGTGACTTTCTGCACGCAGCTTCCGTCCCCGCCGCCAAACCCTTAGCCGCCGCCGCAGCTGCTCAAACCCTTGACCTCCTTCACCGCCGGTCCATCCATTGGACGCCACCATCCGAGCGCAGAGACAGGATGGTCCCGTCTGATCCGTCGCTGATGAGTCGCTGATCATCAGATCTGCGCGCGATCCAGACGAATAAACACTATCTGGACCGGCGATTGCAAATACATGATGTTCCCGTGTGATCCCTCCGAGATCAGCTGCTATGGACCGGCGTGACCATCCCAGGTTTGACCTATATGTAATTAAACATTTACAATACAACTCCTACTGCAAACCCTGGAATCAAATTATAATACAGATCTTCGTGATCATACGGTCCCAAGACTGCCTTCGTGATCTCTGATCGGTACCGTGGTCATACTGTGCAAGATTTGAAAACCTGGAATCAAATTATAATGTTCTGTCACTTTCCAATGACGGAGAAAGATGAAATTTACAACTGACTGACTAATATGGCTAGCGTTCCGTACCTGCTATAATCAAATTTGTCAGGCCCATAATGTTTAATCTTCTTGATTGAATTCTTCCAGGTGGTGAAGCGTCTCGTTCCCGATGTCAGAATAACCATCAAGTGGCAACACTCATCTCTTTTGCCTGCAAGCATGTCATTTTAAGTGCACATAACTGACTCCCAGGTATCTTGCAGGTGACTTCCACTCTACGAGTCTGGGGCTGGTGACGGCCCTCAGAGACGGTGTCATCAGCAGCAGCATTTGGCAAGTGCAACGACTTTGCAGCTCACAACTCCAGTTTCCAGCCTCAAAGTGACATAAACAACAGGTTTGTTTCCCGATTAATAATAGTGAAGGTTCCATCATATGGTTCTTGCACCAGTTATTGGGACAAATGGTAATCAGACAGCAAGAAAATATCTCATAACACAAATTTATCATACATTGATGAGAAAACAGAATTGTTTTTGCAGTGTTCAAATAAAACTCACTGCTTGAACTCTAGTCAGAAGCAACCTTTGTTTTCCATATGAAACAGTATATGGTAATAGATGATGCATGTTTCTGGTGGCAAATTGCATCACTACCAAATAGGAACTTCTGCTAGCCATTTATTTAACCGGAGTTTGCAAGCAAAGTGTACCTGTTAACCTTGTTGAGATGATTTTTGGCTTGGGAAGCACCCTGATATCGACTGAGCATCTCACCACTTTTGAAAATGTGGATTATGCATCTCGCAAGAGGATCACATGCAAAAACAGTTTGACAAAATAAACATCTGTCTGAAGAGTAACAAAATATAAGCTAATGCAATTACCATCTGTCTAAAGAGAAACAAAAGGTCAGGCAAAGCATCAAAGAGAACATCTAGCAGGGTTCAATCCTCGTCCTTACTTCACTGCAGGCAACGGTGCATAACTTCACTGCAGGCAACGGTGCATAATTTTCTGTTATGTGTACTTGCATAGGTGCGTATGGGTAATTCAAGAAGCAAGGCGGTTGATCAGCAAACTGAAGAGGATGTTACTACGGGTATGATGCATTTCTACAAGAAAGTACTACACATAGGTTAATTGCATAAACGAGCATTCTCAATATTTCATAAATTTATCGCGGTCCTTATAAGCGTGATAACTGTTGATCCTAATACAACAGGCATGCTTTTACCTATCATGATGTGGTACACATGGGTTCTCATCAATGCTAATAGCATAAGGCTTTTCAGGCCTTACCAGCTCTACAATAGTTGAAGATAACAATGCAAGCGTCTTACCTAGGTCTCAAAATGTTGGGGAAAACTCAACGGTGGTTCCAGGTATTTTCCTTGTGTTGGGAATTTCTTTATGTATACACGACGGCAATATCATCGGCCTTACATTCATGATGGTTATAACTCTACAGATGCATCGTTGTCGCTTTCGGACGGAGATCAAAATGTGGATACCTTCACAACTCCTAATATACATAATTTGGAAATTAACAAATATGTAAACGGTACTCACTCAACCGCATTTCATCTGGGAATATTGTTTAACTACATAATGTCGCATATGTGCCAATGATTTTATTTTCTTAATGGGTACAACCCTACAGATGGATCAAGTTCGCTGCATATTAAAGACCATCATGATGCTTCGTTGTTGGGTTCCAACGATCTAACTCTAGATGGTTACACAAGTGTAGCTGGCAAAAATACCATTGGTACCATTTAATACGCCATTTTTATACTTATGGTATGTCATTTTCGTTTACAACGTGTCGCACTTTTTTCATATTATGATTCTATAGGCGGTGAACCTCCAAACGAAGATATCGATGTTGCGACAAAGCTAACAGGTATTCCCACGGATGCTTATCTAACATCCATTATGACCTCATGTACAGTTGGTGCGACAAAGCATTATGGAATTTGTGTTTTATAATTTTGTCGTGTTGCAGACGACATCAGGTCCATCGATCGAATCCATATATCAAATGAACAATTGAACACAGAAAGGCCTGCAGCTTATCATAAGAAACTAGTCCAATATGATGTTCAACAGACATCATATTCGAAATCTGGTAATTTGTTTAAATGCATGTTGATGACTACTATTTGCGGCATCCAACTTATGTAATAGTAGTCGTATATTTTGTGTCAAGAACATCTACATGAGTTGTAAACATAATCTTGCTTCATGCAAATTTTTTTGTTTCACTAACAGCCATATTTTTATTTCATATGGTAGATCATCTGGAACTTAACAACGCGTGGAGGCGGCAATCTTATCGCATTAGGTCGACACAGGGTTTGATAAAAAAACAAGTCGATAGCCATATGGATCAACATCGTACGCTAGGTGATATCACGAATGTTCGTCAACCTAATCGTGTGATCTCAGGTACATCAATTACTCATTGCTTATAAATTTTCATGCGTGGCGTCCCCTTGTTATTATCTCATATATTACTGACCTATCCGGTTGAATCAGATAACTTGAATGTCACTAAAGAGAATACGGCAATAACGGAAGACGAACGCAAAAGAGAACATAGAAACGCCCTGAGGAGAGCTTCTTATCGGAGGAAAAAAGAACGGGGTCTCCAAGAAGATAAACTCCGGACCCATAATGAGACTGGTAAAATCTAATGACCTTTCAATCATCATTGTTATCTTCGTGTCATTTCTTAACCATATAATTTGGTGTGTAATTTCCTAACCATGTAGTAGCAGACAACCAACCTAGCTCCGCCCATACAACGTTATTGCTGTCTGACACAGCATTTACTGTTACAACTACGGAGACATCCGGTCTGGTTAACGACAATGATCTACATGGTAATCGACTCGTGAATAAGATGTCATCAATGTGATCAGATTATGTTTTACTGACTAACATTTATATTATGTCCAATATGACACCAGACGTTGAGGAGACTATACTTGAAGAAACTTGTCATATAAACGAGGAAGATCGCAAGAGAGATCATAGAAATGCACTAAGGAGAGCAGCTTATCGGAGGAAAAAGGAAAAGATGATAGCAGATGAAAATATAGGTGCAATATCTAATTCAGGTAAATATGCTTATTATTAATGCACACTGCATACCTTTTCATATCAACATTTGCTTTAATGACACGTTTACTGATAATTGATAATTGCCGTTTACCCAACTTAGTATAATTGATGCATTTAGCGTTGTGTCATATGCTTGATCTTAATGCAAATTATTTATGTTTGAGTACGTGAAGAATGTTATGAAATTCATTAGTCACTAAAACAGTATTTATATAATGATGCTTGCACACCTGCTTTTATAAAGCCACCGCTGATAGCCTTAAATATACAGACTTATTGCATGATGATGGAACATTACCCCCTGAGTCATTAGACGCCTCCGTTCTTACCCATGACAACGACCTAGCTAAGAGGATACAGAGAAACTCTCATAGCCAAGCATGTTATCAGAAGCAAAATGTAGAACTAATAGTTGAGGATAGAGAGGATTTGAATGGAAATACACGAGGGAAGCGCGTGCAGCGCCGCAAAAGCATGTCGGAGATTGACAAGGGGCAGTCAAGTGCTCAAAGGAAGGCCAGTTATGCTAAAAGGAAAAACACCCCGTGCAAAGAATCCCTCGCACTCCCACGTCTAGACATTACTAACCTAATATCTGATAGTCTCGCAATTCCCCTCTCTCGGTCTGCCGAAGATGGCGACCCTCCTCCTGTCATGCCGAATTACGGTGTTTGCACCAATGGTATGTAATAGATTTTCTTATGTTCTGTTGCAACTTATCATCACCCTTGTTAAAACCTCGTTAGTACTTTGACACATTCTCCGCAACATAAATGCAGACGACATCGATGTGTTAGCTGCGCCCATCATGGGCGATGAGCCGACACCAGCCGAATTGATGGATGAGGAGTACTACATGTATCGCGGCCAAGGTATGGTCATCTCAGAACGTAGAAAGCCAGGAGCTTCATTGTAGTTGTAATGCCCGTGGGTTTGCTTTTAATGATCATGTTTCAATGTATTCCTGTAGGATCGGATAATGACACGTTCGAGGGTGACGAGGAAACGAGCATGTCGTCTGTTATACCTAGCGAGGTTGATCCATTAGACTGTGTGTACACAAACATACCAGACAAGACCCACATCCTGAAGCTCGACGGAAACTGCACACACTGCAATGCCAGAAAGTTTGTGTCTGAGACTGACAGATTCTGCTGTCGCAATGGACAGATCGAGCTTAAACAGCCGGAACCAATCCCAGAGCTTATGAGGCTATGGTCCAGCATGGATGCAGATTCTAGACATTTTCGTGAGAACATACGGTTCTTCAATGGGCATTTCGCCTTCACAACCCTTGGCGTCAGCCTTGATGAGAACTACACAAACATGAAGTCTGGTGTGTACACATTCCGGGCACACGGAACCATCTATCACAATGTGCATTCGTTTGGGCCTAGCTCACGTCCAGAACATTTGCAGTTGTACTTCTATGATGACGACCCAACCTTAACTCATCGTAAGGCGGTCACAAAGCAATTAGACCAAGATGTTGTGAAGAAGATAGTAGACATACTTAAATAAAACCCATACTCCCAGCAATTTAGGAGTTTGGGTGCGCACAAGGACAACCTTGATGATTATAGGATTGACCTAAACACCGATAAGAGGCTTGACCAAAGAGTGTATAATAGACCATTGTCATCTGAGGTTGCTGCAATTTGGGTTGAGGGCACCGACCTGGCAAATAGGTTTGACAGGAGGATAACACTTTATGGCAACAACAATGAAAGGCATAGTATATGCGTGTCATCCGGAGCATATGACCCGTTGTCTTATCCCCTATTCTATCCAAGGGGGGAATTAGGTTGGCATCCGAAACTACCTAAACGTAATGTTCCTTGGGAGGCTGTACTACATCCTCAACTGGTCCTTGATGATGATGATGATGATGATGCAGGTATGACACATGTGTCCATTTTTTTCAAAAAATAACTTGTTCTTCATCTGCGTCTAGGTTTTGATGCTATTACATTATTTGCAGAGGGTAATAGCAGGTTGTGCATCTCCGTCAGAGACTACTACTATTATATGCTGCAAACACGACCTGCAATCTTCAACCCTATACTCTGTGGAGCACGACTGCTGCAGCAATGGGCTGTCGACATGTATGTTAAGATTGAGAGTTGTCGGTTGCGGTGGTACAGGAAAAACCAGACGCAGATTCGTGCCGACTTGTATAAAGGAGTGGTTGATGCCATCACTTCGGGGGAGACGCGACCAAGCGCGGTTGGGATTAGAATAGTGCTCCCTGGAACATACCCTGGTGGCGATCGCGACATGAAGAAGAGGCATATGGATGCCATGGCAATTGTCCATAAATACGGGAAGCCAGACATCTTCCTCACCATGACTTGCAATCCTAAATGGGAGGAGATCACGAATGAGTTGCTTCCTGGTCAGACGGCGCAAGACCGACCTGATATTGTGGCACGTGTGTTCTATGGCAAACTAGAGCACATGAAATACATGTTGTTCAAGAAGCAAATCCTGGGTGTTGTGGTCGCTTACGTATACGTAGTCGAGTTTCAAAAAAGGGGCCTTCCCCATGCACATTTTTTGTTGATCATGGACTCAACATATAAGCTTATCGTCCCGGAACAATATGACCGACTCATTTCCGCGGAGCTCCCAGACAAACATAAGTATCCAGATTTATATGCTATGGTTGTAAAACATATGATGCACGGACCATGCGGTGCTCTTAACCCGAAGAATGTCTGCATGCAAGAGAACGGTTGCAAGTGCAGATACCCACATCCGTTCAATGAGAACACATCACAGGGGAAGGACTCATACCCAGTTTATCGTCGGAGAGACGATGGAAGGCGTGCTAAGGTCCGAGGAAAGATGTTGGACAACAGGTGGGTTGTTCCTTATAACCCATACCTACTGCGGATGTTCAATTGCCACGTCAACGTTGAGGTCTGCTCTAGCATAAAGGCCGTGAAATATCTTTACAAGTACATTTACAAGGGCCATGATAAGGCTTCTTTCAGCATCGATCAGCCTGACGCCGATGGTAACATTGATGAGATCAAGAGATACGTTGACGCTAGGTGGGTCACCCCTCCAGAGGCAATGTGGAGGATCTTTGGCTTCCCACTTTGCGCCAATTACCCGCCTGTCTTGCAGTTGCCCCTTCATCTCCCGAATGTGCACAGGGTTGCATTCAATGCCCAGGCTGACTTGAAGAATGTTGTCGCCTCCGAAAATGCTTCAAAATCCATGTTAACGGAATATTTTAAGGCTAATCAGGAACACCCTCGGTCTAGACATATATTGTACAAGGATTTTCCCGGAAGCTTCACGTGGCAGAAGAAAAAGAAGTATTGGAAGCCGCGGGTCGAGCGTTTTCAAATTGGGCGCATAGTATCTGCCAATCCTGCCGAGGGGGAGCGATACTACCTGCGTGTGTTGCTTAGCCATGTGGCTGGCAAAACATCCTTCGACGACTTGCTCACCGTGGACGGCGTGCTATGTGGGAGCTTTAGAGAGGCTGCTGAAAGGTTGGGACTGATCGAGGAAGACAACACGCTCGACGAATGTCTTAATGAGGCTGAGCAGTGGGCAATGCCATGCTCACTTAGGAGGCTCTTCGCAACCATTTTGGTGCACTGCGAGCCAGGCGATGTGTGTGGTCTTTGGGATCGGCACTTCGAGCCTATGTCGGATGACTATCGTTGATCACGCACGTCCCCTAACGAGGTGGAGCAGATGGTGTTGCTTGACATTAGGGGTTGTTGCAGTCCATGGGTAAATACATTGTTGATTTTGCTCTTCCAAGCATAGATGGTGCGTTCGACCCTACAGAGGGCGAGGCGAGAGAGGTAATCGAGGAATCAACCGTTGAGTTTGACATGGATGACACGAAATTGGTAGAATCACTGAACATGGAGCAGAGGGCCGCATACGAGGAGATACTAGGGGCTGTTGGACGCGGTGATGGGGGTGTATTCTTTGTTGATGGCCCTGGAGGTACAGGTAAGACCTTCCTATATAGAGCGATGCTTGCCAAGGTGAGGAGCCAGGGCAAGATTGGTATCGCTACCGCAACGTCCGGCGTCGCCGC
The DNA here is from genome assembly GCA_963921465.1 of Triticum timopheevii. Classification (NCBI taxonomy): domain Eukaryota; kingdom Viridiplantae; phylum Streptophyta; class Magnoliopsida; order Poales; family Poaceae; genus Triticum; species Triticum timopheevii. The sequence continues at coordinate 366,223,552 of OY997262.1, forward strand.
TTCCATCATGCCTGGCGGCAGGACTGCCCACTCGAGGTTCAATATCCCATTGAGTTGCGATGATGGAGGCTCATGCAGCTTCACCAAGCAGAGTGGAACCGCCAAGCTGCTACGGATGGCCTTATTGATAATATGGGACGAGGCCAGCATGACGAAGCGACAAGCGGTTGAGGCATTGGATAATAGCATGCGCGACATCATGGGAATACGCGACCGACCCTTTGGAGGAAAGACTGTAGTTTTTGGCGGGGACTTTAGGCAGGTTCTTCCGGTCGTCAGAAGGGGGTCGCGGGGCCAGATAATTAATGCAAGGCTCCGAAGTTCTCATCTATGGAAAGGTATGCGGCAGCTACGGCTCATCACCAACAGAGGGCTCATAATGACACATGGTTTGCAGATTACTTGCTAAGGGTCGGCAATGGCACTGAGGAGGTCGACGATCAAGGCAACATAGTACTCCCAGAAGATATTTGTCTGCCATCTACGGGCGAGGCTGACGACCTGGAGAAGCTTATTGAGCACGTAGTTCCGAGTCTGGACGATAACATGGCTGATCCAAATTACATGACATCTCGAGCAATCCTGTCCACAACAAACGACAACGTAGACAAGATAAACATCCGCATGATAGAGCGTTTTCATGGAGACGAAGTAATCTACCATAGTTTTGACAGTGCGGAGGATGACCCATATGGCTACTATGCTCAGGAGTTTCTGAATGGAACCCCTAACGGTCTCCCTCCGCATGCTCTCAAGCTAAAGCTGAATTGACCTGTCATACTTCTAAGGAACATTGATCCAGCTAATGGTCTGTGTAATGGCACTAGGCTTGTTGTTAGAGGTTTTGAGAGGAACACCATTGATGCAGAAATCGTGATTGGACAACACACTGGCAGGAGGGTCTTCCTTCCTCGAATACCTCTCTGCCCATCTGAAAATGACATGTTTCCATTCAAGTTTAAGAGGAAGCAATTTCCTATAAGGCTTAGCTTTGCTATGACCATTAACAAGGCTCAAGGACAAACTATCCCGATTGTTGGTGTGTACCTACCCATTCCCGTGTTCTCACATGGTCAGCTCTATGTTGCTTTGTCTCGAGCCACCGCGAAGATAAACATAAAGATTCTCATTCAGAAGGAGAAGCCGAAGGAGAAGATCAACAAGCATAAGGACGATACAAAGAAGCGAAAAAGAATGACCATGTCCTTACTGACCTCGATGAAGAACATCGTCTACAAGGAAGTCCTTACAGGTTGATAACCGGTTAATAGCAATGCAGGTTTTGTAATGACACGGTCGATTACTTTTGCTAATGTCAATACATGCTGTTATTCGTTTTTCTACATGTATCTTTCTATTTGTTATTTTTATAGACGGAGGTGTATTCGATGTATTCGAGCTACGCACTGCAGTTCAATAATCAGCCTTCTTATTGGCATCATCATCACCACTACGGTTTTTGTACTATTGTCCTTTTTATGGCGTTGTACATGTCACACAGCGTATTATTTTAGTGTACAATCTGTGGTACAGATCTATTGATTTGCCTGCTAAATACCATGGACATGCAACGAACTTTTTTAATTAAGCCAAGTTATCATACCCGTACTTATATATTTTGGTAATTTGATAATATGTTGTACTGTAAATTTATTGGCGTCCTTACTATCTTTATATTATAGTTATCATACCCGTTGTACTCTGTAGATTGTTACAATGCACATGTAATTTTGCTGATGTGTGCAATATTTAGCAAAAGTTATATTACTTGTACTTTCAGGCAGCTGTACTAATAAATTTACAGTACAATTCAAGTTACATATTATTCTATTCCATTGGTTCATTTACGTCTATGAGATTACTGCGGATCTGAAAGAGTTCTAAACTATAAATTTAAACAAGGCTGCATTAATCTTGGACCTGGCGAGGATTGGTTCAGGCATCGCTTCATGGTTTTCTGGTCCATGAGAACTTGTGCTAGGCTGATATGGAGCGTCCTAAACGTAATGCCTTGGCGGGACAACAAAGATTCCATTAAGATGGTTAGTTGGTTTGAGGGTGGTCGACTTATAGTTGCACCCAGCCTATAATATTTTGCTGTGCTGGCGTCAAATAATTAAATGTACATCGAAATGTGTATCCTGTTCTAGATGCCATGTAATACTAGGATTCACATCTTACCTTATGATGAGAGCATGCACTAGATGTTTCGATTGGTTACATCCGTACAAACTAACATGTCAACTAAGGCTCTTAGCTAATTTTCTAGAGCAACATTATACATCTCATTATATATAGAGCTACAGGTCCATGCCAAATAATTAAACCGTAGCAACATGGAACTATGAAGGAAATTACTACATATATGTAATGAGATAGGAAATTTGGTGTCAAACTTGTAGCAGGAGTAGGATATACAATAATATTCAATGAAGAAACAAACCACGTTTGATACAAGTGTTGATTATAGATTATCATATTTTCCTACTATTTCGCATGAAGTTTATTCTTAATGGCATGTTACATAGATAACCTCAAACCAAAATTAGAAATAATTTAATTTTACTATATGCAGTCTTATTAATATATATGCAAAATATAAGATGCCAATATCCAGATATAATAACCGGAAACAAATAATATATTATCGGCATACTTAGTATATATTAAGGCATGTGATCTTATCCGGTATTTACAAAATGGCAAGTTAGCTGTTTTTAAATGTATTATACTACTGTGTTGACCACGCCGAATCACAACTGTGATTCCATTGAATTTTTAGTGATTGTGATCGTATGAGTTGATTCATTTACCGATTTTGTAAATATTGTTTCCTTATAAAAATCTATAAAAGCCCGTGGCAACGCACGGCCAAACCCAAACATATCGCTCTAAGACCCTTGCCGCTAGAGCTAACTTTGACATGTCGTCATCCAACAGCATCGATGTGGCTGATGATAGAAATGATGAACAAGAAGAAAATAGGGAGATGCAACCTGATGATATTGGTCAGCTGGAACAAGATGTGGAAGAACAGAGCCGAAATTGGACTGTTGGTGAGGGATCTGCACCTAGACGTAAGAAACTAAAGAAGCATGATTATATTCTGCCTGTTCAATTCCCATCCTTGCTTTCGTCGAACCATTTTCATAACCTAATCTGACGTCGCGAGGTGCATCACATCCTTCATGTACATGTCCCCTCCGGCTGGGATATCCAGCGTGGCACGGGGTCAAGTGCATCAAGGAAAGATGTTTGGGGTACCAACAACTACGAGCTTCTGCAGGCACAAACGAAGGTGGTCCAGAAGCACATTCAAGGATGTGACAAGAAGCCACCACCAGCTGATAAGGACGAAGCATAAGTAGATCTACAATAATGTTGAGATGATAGGTTGTTTTTTTTTCATCCCGTGTAACCGTTCGGACTTGAACAGTAACAAAGTGTCATTTTCAGTTCATTTATGGGTGCTACGTGTGGGCTAAATATGCGCAATATCAATCTGATTTTCCCTTATATCTTATTTATTTCTCTAGTTGCGCTCTAATTTCTTAAAATAATTATACACGATGATAACGTGGCAAAACAAATAGCTTAATATCAGACTTATATTTCTGACCCTAATTCTTAGCCGAAAGTCCTCATTGCAGGCATGCACACGATCTCTCCCATCTCTCTATGTGCACCTTCTGCATAATACGGTCTCTCGCCGCCGTCCAGGTGGCTTCTGGTGCCGCCACGTCTTTGATCTCATCCACCAATCCACTACGATCCTACTAATCCATGTTCAGGTTCACGCCTTCCCTCTATTGTTTATCTCAAAACGAGCAGAACATAGTGGCTTTTCTGGATCTGCACTTTTCAGCCAGGGGGGCCGACGCAGGCGTGTGATTGCTGGTTTATGCCGCTCCGTAAGGAAGAGAGAGCGTGTGTTTGTTAGAAAGGCGCAAGGGCCAGAGCAGCTCTATCCTTCTGTGTATTTTCCATGCCGACGAGCAGCAGCAGCCAGGCCTCACGCGTTGAGAGAGAAAGAGATATGAGCTATAATTTTTAAGTACTAAATGAGCGGGCTCTTATGTTGCTTCTGCGGATGCATAAACAGAGAGCATTTGCCTAATCAGGTTGTTGCTAATGCATACGCACAAATGCTCTACTATTGTTTCTCTTTTGTACCTATGTGTGTCATTAAGACAGTCGTGATGAAAAAGAATACACAATATCCTCCCGTACTGGCAATTATATTATTTGATATAGATGATGATAGTAAAGTTATGTGTTAAGCATGATATATTATTTGTCCCATAGCTACGCACGGGCAGAGACCTATATCATAAATTTATATATCATCAAGTTAATGGAAAATTAAAATATATTATAATTAATTAATATACTTATGTGTATATAAGAAAGGTTAATAAGTATCCATACAATAGAAAGTTTGTTTTTCAAAGGCAAGTGATAAATCATATGCGTTTTCATAGGCAAGTGATCATGCTTGAGTATCAAACTGAAGATCATGGACCGATTATGTTATGTACGTTTCCTTGTTTAACAATCAATATTTATTAGGTTGCCGAATATTACATATCTGAATATAGATATGTCACCCACGGTGGCCTAGCCAGCCAAAATCAAAATTTCTTTTTCCCGCCGCCCACTATGCTTATATAAATAATGCCCGCTGCCCACAATTTTTCTATACACGAAAAGTCATCTCCTCCACGACGACCATGGTGATCTCATACGGATCGATCACATCTAAGAGGGTGGTGGCGCCGCCGCCAGCTCCTGTGACCAGTCAACTCATCTCTCTCCGATGAACAGGCAAGATTGAATAATCTTTTAATACGTCTATTTGCCATCACCATATAACTGATTTTTTTCTTCAAATAATCACCACTGTTTTTCCACTTGTTCTTTTATGTAAAAAGATGGAGCACACGGGATACACTAGAACATAGTAATAGGCTTGTCGATCAAATCATCTATTGCCTGCTTGTTTTCATCTTCTATATTCCTTAAAATCAGATGGACAGTGAGTCTGAATTACATATAATTTTATTTTCATCGTGTACAAACCAGATGTAGCAAGCACTAACACAATCACCTGATTATATTAGTATTTGGTTAGCTATCATTTATATAGTTTTTTAAGTTCTGTAATGATGGTCTGGCTGTGATCTCATTAGGGTTGTTTCTTATAACCAGTACATACTGCATGTTGACAAATCCATGTTTATCCCATATGCAATATTTCTGATTGCAAGAAAAAAAAGCAGAACATGAATAATATGTATCAATTTGGCATGATTAGTGTTGGGCCACTAGAATGTTATGCTGCTTGTCTTTTAACTTTTTTGCTCCCCTTGGAAAATATGGATACCTGATCCTTTTTGTTTTTTTACGCACAGGAATATTAGTTTTCATCGCGTCCAAATGGAACACATATATCATAATTGCTGGATTATTCAAGCTAGGGTCATGTGGAAGGCTCACATCAAAGAGAATGGAATGGGAAGCCTGTACCTTCAATGCATACTACTCGATCGGCATGTAAGCATACTTTATAGCCCATATTTTTTAAATACAATTTTGATAAACATGTTTATTTGCTCATTGTAGTTATGTTTCATGAAAAAAATTTAGGGAACAAAGATGGAAGCCATTGCATACAACAGCCAGGCTATCCGTTTCAACAGCGTGCTAGAAACCGGTAGGACCTACGATTTCAATCGCGTCGGGTTCAACCCCACAGAAATGCCAGATGGACATTTCTGGTACCTAGCCATGGACTTTGTGACCACACTAAGTTCTATGACCGAGAATACAATTTCGCCGCAACAGATAACGTCGACAATTTGCCCACCGTGCTTCCCACAGTTTGGAGAAATCTTTGAGCTACGGGACAAAACCATCACGGGTGCATAATTTAATTTGTTGTTTTTCCATATTACTCTTTCCAACTCAGAGTCTCATTGTGATTTCAAATTTGCAGATGTGGTTGCTATCCTTGCCTATGTTGGTCAGATAGAATTTAGGTTGGATTCAGTATATAGGCGGCGCGTCCCTTCCCTCGAGATTGGCCTCATGAACTTTCAGTAAGCGCTAATCATAATATGAGATCATCATATGCTTTTTTTTGTAATTCTATTGTTGCAATGTTACTCACATTTGTATTTGTTTTTAGACGGCAGATAATTTTCTTACGTGTACGTGAAGAGCACGTTGGGCCTAACTTCTAGCGTTTGCAATGCACTGACAACCTGTTCGACAAGTTTGCTGTAACTTACGTACAGGTAAATCAGAGGCAGCGTTGCTTGCAAACTAGGAGGGAGAGCACATTCTTCTTCTCTCCCAACATTAATGATGATCATCATTATCTTCAAGGTAGGTGCTGCCTTCTATTTTAAAATTGTTTTCAATATATTTTGTCTGTAATACTATTTCAGTACCATATAACACTGATTGTTATTGTAGATATCCATGAAGCCAGCCTGACGACACTTGATGAAACACGTGCTTACGTCAATCGTGTTGTTCAAGGTAGGAACAATGGCCGTCCGAACTATCACAGCCGAAATTAGAGCACCAATGAGGGTTTTGGACGACTGACTATGTACTGATGCATATTGAAATGTCGCAAATAGATGGCTTCTACAGTTTTGTTATGGATCGAATTGAGAATTATCATTTTGGCATTATGATTAATGTATTATACATATATATACCTTCATAATACGCAGTGTTCAGTATATCGGCTTACGCCGTCGTCCTTGAGCCGTCTCTCCCCCACCATTCCTTTTTTCACAAAAGCCATGAAAGGTAACAGCAGATCCACTTAGTAGTTTTTTTATTGGAATAACTCACTAAGTCATCTTCCCCTCGTGCGATCCCAACATAGGCATGATCGAGGGATAACAACACGCGCACCCACGCCTCTGCCGACGCATGTTTGGACCCATCCGCCAGTACTATGGTCCATGTTCTCCCTCTCTTATCCCTCCTCCATTTATGCCTTATCGATCGTAACACTGTAGTGCACGAACGACGCGCATGTAAGGATTATGTTGAAGTTGGAATATATAACAAACAATAGTTGCTTCATTTTTACCTTTACGACTTATATGTTTCTCATGAATATGATCATTATAAACTCTTACGTTTTCTTTAAAGACTTGCGGGACTAAAAGGCCATTGTGAGGTGTTTCACGCACTAACATATTGTTACTAGACACACTACAGCTGTATTTTATTGATCAAGTAAACTCTAGAAATAATTTGCGGGAATATTTCTTTCTAGAAGGCTTCCTATGTGTATCTGTAAGGCATAAGTAGATGTGTCTTAGTTATTCCACGTTCATACGTGGCACTCAAACATAAAACTAAATGAAAACGCTACCCACACCAAATACATGTGATTTATATGTGCAATATATACTACTTAAAACACATCTAGACGTGCATCGGCAAGAACGAGGTTTTATAACTGAAAATTTTCTCTCCATGGAGATATACCCGTGCGCTTAAAATATGGATCAATGCATGTAAAAGAAGTGGGTTGTAGTATCATAATTCAATTAAGGGTAAAGATATAGATTATTCCACATGGTATAGGTTAGATCATGTTATATGTACCCCGTAGCAACGCACAGGCGCCTATGGACCATATCATCATGTCTACAGTTTTTGTTATGGCAAATTTGAATGAGGTGTTCATGCATTTGAAGAAAACACCGTTCAACATATAGCTCAGAAATTCCCGTGTATTAGGAAATTATAGAAGTATTTTTTGTTAAGGAAAATTATGCACTAAAAAAATAGTAAGCGCTAATTATATTTAACCAATCTACATGTAATACAAAATATATTGTGTAAAATTATTCTAACATTCCTATAAACACGTTTGCCATGTCTTAACATATTTATATAATTTTGTATTATGCACAATGATTTGTAACACACGTTGAACAGTTTGCAAATAAATGTAGACACAATTTTAGAGTACACGTGAACAGATTAAATATACATAAATTATATAGAAAGTTTGTTTGGTAATAGAAGGCCGGTTTCTTCATATGTTTTGTTTCGGAAATGTATGGGACACCTTCCACTTATCGTACAAAGATATGATCCGTTCACAGCTGAAAATATTTTATACTAGGAAATGAATAATATAGACATTGTCGGATGGAATGATATGTGGCACCTTCCATATGCCTTATGTACTATGTGTTGTGACACTTAATGCATCTGATGCTGAAAATCAGGCGTAATTAAAAGTTTGCTTATTATGCGGCTTTCAACAATGGAAGTTTCCGTATTATTTGGAAGGCACACAAGTCTATATGATGCAGCTGCCATAACATATACTGATCCCTTCATATAACCAACGACGAACTCCTGTTTCAACACCCACCCCAGTCTTCACCAATTTTCGATCACTCACGACTCTCATCAATGGAGGCTATGCACGAGCCAGTGGATGTTCAGCTGGCACCAGAAGAGGCGTTGCCCGCCCCTCAGGAGGCTGCGGGCAACGCGCATGCCCTAGAAGATGCCGTTGAATACATTTTTTAGTTTATCACTGTTGTCCAGGACGATGAGGCACTAAAGTAAGTTGTTTTGCTCTTCATATTATTCTTGTACACATCAGGCTAGATATCGGTTGGGCAACACAGCAGGCTAGACATAATTAACCATGATAGTCCACTAATTATGTTCGGTTGTCTAGGTATTATATATATTAGTGTATATATCTTTTGCACTGTTTCACCGTTGCTAAATATTTTATGTGTGACTGTATCACAGCATTTTTGATGTGGTACATGTGCCCATTTTATTTTTATTCATCTCTAACATTATTAAATACAAAATAGCTACCAGTTTATAACAAAAGATCTAGCGTGTTTTAAATTAAGTAACTTTTTTCACTGCTTTATATTATACAAAATAGTGTGTCTAAATGTGATTTGGTAAAGATTGGTCTGCATTTTTTGGGCAGCACAATCTGGATTAGAAGCGAACGACCATATTAGATTGAAATCAGCCTACGGATGCTCCAGGAAACAATTAGCCTATTTGGAATAATTCATCCCGAGTGCTTTAATCTTGCACTTCGTAAGCTTGCTAGCGTTGAAGTAGAGAGCACTGCAGGTACAAGAATGCTTGGAAACAAACATTTTTTTGACTTGCAGTTTCATTCTCTGGCACGGGCCCTCAGACACTCTTCAATGGAGCAAGAAACACGCACCGCGGTGCTGATTGACAATGCCATTCTTCGGCCGTTTCCTAAATATGATGTGTTCAACTCTAACATTGTAAGAGACTCATTCTTATAATTTAATTTGCTAATTCCATTTTGTACTAACATGTGTCTATTTACGACAGTATCTACTACCATTTGCTTCTGTGGATTCTTCGTACGGACTACTTGTAGTCGACATGGAAACTAGGAGGGTTCTCCCAATTGATCCATCAATCGACGTCTATGGTGGATCATACAACTTTCATAACACTGAAACGAGGAAGGAAATCACAATGTTGAAACAAGAGTTCAACAATGTGTTGAAGATGAGGATCCCTGGTTGGAATACCAATCTCATGGACTGGTCAACGCACGGCATCGTTTCAAATGGCAGGCGGTAATATAGTATATCGATCACACGCGTTATGAGCAGACCGTTATAGTTTTAATATAGTTTTTTTTGAAACAGCAAAGACTCCGCTTTACTTGTCCTACAGGAGATGGCCCACCAGAATGGTACTACTGACTCTGGTAGGAAGACCACTCGCGTAAGTACACAATAACGAGGTTTATCGTGCGATCTATTTTCCAGCAATTTAAAAATGACTATTTCTTTCATCTTCTCTAGGATTCAATACAGCTCAGAAAGAACCTGCTGGTCCAGATGCTCACGATAAGAAACAATGAAGCTGCTGGAAACATACCAGATGAAATTAAAGCGACATTGAGGGTTTTATACGACTGAATATGGTCAATTGCATTTTCGTATGTCGCAGATAAATGGCTACTATATCTTTGTTAGGGATCGTATTGAGAATTATCTATTTGGCAATACGGATAGCTATAATATGCATTGTATCGTATATATAGGTTTAAATACTTTTTTTGTTTTCGATATATTAAACATTTGAACAAGGGAATAAAATGCCCATCAGGGCCAGAGGCTGCCTTCCGGTTGGCAGAGTTAATGACCTCCCAGACCTTCATCAGACAAATGAATCATTAAGGCCTCATTCTCGATGTTTGACATCATGTTACAATTGTCGCATATAGAGGGAGAGATAGAGAGACCACACTCCTGCTTATCCCCCAAAAGAGAAGAGAAGAATTCTACAACATGGCATATGATGAGGGATTGACCCGAAGTCGTAACTACATTAATGATAAGGCTATCTAAAACATCATCTTCTCCTACCATTGTATGGGCGCTGAAGTAGGTCATTGGGGAGTCCCCTTTAAGAGTCCAATTGAGGGTACCACGCTGATGCCAATTGATCTCTCACTGCTGATGCAGCTGCACCAGAGCGGATTCAAGGTTTTATCGGACTGACCAATCATGCTCCGAGAAGCCTATCGCGTCTGCTAAAAGGTCCAAGCCCGCGATCTGGCCCTATAATGAATTTTACTCCCTGCGGGTCTCCGCTTCTCCGTTAAGAGACCAGCCCCTAAGAAACTTACGAAGATCATACGAGCATTTGTGCCAGTAGTCCATGGGACCAAAGGATCAATGTGAATTGTTAAGAAGGCTAGAAATCTTGGTGGCAATAATATTGATTAATCCCACCACTAGAAGCCAGGAAGCATCGAACTGGAAGCGGGAAGAGGTCATAGGTTGGTTTAAGCCAGCGTCCAATATGATGGGAGCATCAACTACATACTTTTAAATTCTTTTTTTTATTTTGGATATATTAAACATTTATTCTGCGACGCAACCTATAACTCGAAATATCACGTCAATTATAACTGTAAAGTCATGAACTAGCCTGATGGCAATACGAACTATATATAACTAACACGACAATGCCTACTTATCAACATCGGTGTAAAAGAAAAGCACTTGTCATAAATCTATGGTTGATGGAAAGTAATTACCTCATATTCAAAGCTTATTGTAAGTCAACAATCATTTCCTGCATGCTTTACCTGCAAATTAAAGTGGAGCTTGACCCTATTATCATGATGTAATGGACTCAAGATATTTAAATGATGTGGATCTTACTCTTACATGAGAAGGCATCAAGGCTGTCCCTGATTGTAGATTGACCAAGCTTAGGTTGGTAAATGAACACATTTACACTGAAAACAGAAACATGTAATACCATACATTAGTATCAAGTAATTCCCATGTTACCATGAGCACGACGAGTTCAAGAAAGAAGAAAAATCCTCATACCAGTCTAACGGGATTTATTATAATAGCTACATGTCGAATGTCTTGTAAAGTGAGTTCATATGCAGTCGAACGGGATGTATAATAAAAGCTGCCAAATCAAAACATCAATAGATAACTACAATTAGTTTATATACAGTCAACCAAACAAGTGACATAAAAAGTCCAAAGCATTATTTTTCAGTGAGAAAATAAGTGATCAAAAAATTCAATATAATTTCACTTTTACAACTTTAATATTTTAATAGACAAATCACAGATTGTATCTATTGCATTTTTTTGTGCAAAACTATTTTGTTTTAAAAATATTTTGTAACTTAAAGAAATACTAAAGAAATACATCGTAAAAACTATTTTGTAACTTAAAGAAATACTAAATAAACAAATTTGTTTTAAACATGTTTGGATCTTTTACATCTTCTCTGATTTATTAGCAGACGTACTCCATTGCAATCCTTCGGTGTATAGATTATTATGAGTTAATAAATTAAATATTCCACTTTGTCTGTGATAGAAAAACAAGATTGTATTAAATCTACAGATATGATTACCCTAATAAAGATATAATGCTTGTACATACAGACGACCACGGGGAGGAGGAAAAGGAAGTTTCTTTTACTTCCTTTCCTGTTGTATTCACAGACAAAGTGGGCTGAAATAATGTAATCGGGAATATATTATCTGATACTGGGAGAAAGATCAGATCCGTCCACAAGTTATAACATGTTATAGATGGAAATGAATAACTGCTTTAATTAAACGACGTTGATCATTTGGAAGGCAATATCAACTCTCCAATTTATTAGATGTCACGGTAACAAAATTATAAACTCCATCTGCCTACTATTTAACCACCCACCCAAACTCACATATATCCCGTCAGCAATTTCCGATCGAGAACTAAAGAACTAAATTTCTATCCAATGGAGGCGATCATTGGGAACGCTGCACACGCACCCGAAGAGGGTGCGTCTGCGGCCCAGGAGGATGTTCCCGGTCCCCAGGAGGATGTGCCTGCGCCCATGGATGTTTTGCACCCACCAATGCATGCCGTTGAAGATGCACTCCAATACATATTTCACTTTATCATGGGCATTCGAGACCAAGATACATTAAAGTAAGTTGTCTTATTATACATTCTTTTAATATATACAGATAAAGCTGGAAAACTGTTTTACACACCAAGGAAAGATAGCTAGATGGGCAATCTTAAAACATTCATAGGTACATGTATAAGTTTTTTAGTTGAATCCGACGCTACATGAAGAGTGACATGCACAGCCCATGAATTAAGGTTCTAGATTTGATACGTGTATGTACATCTAGGTGAGGACAATCTGACCTCGTGCAATGTCATGCAATATAAACATGAATTCGGTTTATAGGTTAGTATAGACAAAGTTAAACTAGAAGACGACCATTGATGTCTTTTGTTGGGCATTTTTTTCAGCTTAATATGGATAAGAAGCTCCCGGCCGTACCAGATCGACATCAGCCTCCGAATGATCCAGGACACCCTTTTTTTTCATACAAAACTTCATCCCGAATGCTTCAACCTTGTTGTACGTAAGCTTGCCAGCGCTGAATTAGAGAGGACCGCAGGCACCAACTGGGTTGGGAGAAAACATTATTTCGATTTGCAGTTTCATGCTCAGTCACAGGCCCAGAGGTACTCCTGGATGACTCAAGGAGAGCGCATCACGACGCTGATTAACTATGTTGTGGTCCAGCCTCTTCCTAAATATGATGTGTTCAACTCTATAATTGTAAGAGAAGCTCATTCCTAAAGTTAGTTTTACTTACTATAATAGCAATTGATATGTGTCGATCTGCCACAGTATCTACTACCATTGAAACTTTCGGATTCGTCATACGGGTTACTTGTAGTCAACCGGCTGAGAAGGAGGGTTGTCGTGATGGATCCATCCTTCAACACGTTTGATCCTGAAGATAGCACTCATAACATATTGACGAGGAAGGAGATCACACCGCTGAAGGAAGAATTCAACACTGTGTTGCAGACTAGGATCGCTGGTTGGAATAACCAAATCATGGATTGGGAACAAGATACCATGTCCTGTGCTGCTCGTCGGTAAAATACTAAATTTATCGCATACATAAGATGCAGACCTTTATAATGTTTAATATTTATTTATTTTGTCGTAGCAAACACTCCGGCTTCTTTGTGCTATAGGAGATGGCCCATCAGATTGGTCGTTTGCGTAGCATGGGCTGGATGAACACTACCGTAAGTACAAAAATGATGAGTTGATGTGTGCTAATTAATATCCAACTAGTTTATTAAATGTTTTGAGTTTTTGCACCTTTCCTAGGATCCTATGCAGCTCAGACATCAAGCTACGGTCCACATGTTAATGTTCAAAGACAATGAAGCCGCTGCAAACATCCCGCCAGAGATTAGAGCGGCCCTGAGGGTTTTAAGCAACTGAAGAAGGACTGATGCATGCAGATATGCCAAGAATGTTTGCCTACACTACAGATTTGTTATGGAACGTTTTGATAATTATTTATTTTTGATATGAATAATTAGATAATAAGTTAGTGGGGTCCTCTATAGACGTATGTTCAAAAAGATTAGGATGTTTTGGTATTATCAACCTATTCGAACTTTATGCTGTTTTGGTATTATTGAAGTTTGGTTTTATTACCATATTGTTGGATTATTAATCGATTTTGTTGCAACATCATGAACGAATCATTCGGTTTTCTGCCATGACTGAGCATTTAGCTCCATATCGGAAGCTGTACTGGGGTAATAGGGCTTGACGCTAGATTAGATGAGCAGCCAGAGTTTAATGTTTGTCACATACTAGGCAAATGCATGTGTGTGCACAGGATATTTACATCCTTCGGCGGCAGCATTGTGCCTCCAACTGTTTCTGCACCTACTGTCATTTTCCGCTGTTAGAAGATCAATTCACGAAAATTTATTCCGAGGATCACTCCCCATGCCGATCTTGATAGTAGATCCCCGTGCCCCTCTCCCGATCGCTGCTCTTTCCCTAAAAAACCCCACTGGTTTCCAGCGCCTCCAACCACAACTAACTCTCGCCCACACTGCTCATGTCGCCTAAGGCAAACCGAAGAAGGATGTGGAGGCGGAAGTGGGTTAGATATGGATCATTATTGGCTTGGAGGTCGACGAGCGGTCGTTGACGGGGAGGGGGTGGCGCATCAAGAGCTATCCTTCTTCCTCCATTATCATATTCCACTCGCTTGCCGGTACCATGCCCCTCTCACTCGCCCTTTGTTCTGACCTCTGCCACGCTAGGAATTTGAGATGTGCAGCAATACTATAAGGAAGAAGAGAACGAACAAAAAGCCGAGGTATTGGGTACAGCATCCGGGACAAGAGCAGGTCTTAGCCACGCATTCATGGCGCAAGTGAAGATAAATTCAGCCATTTCCTCAGACAGGCTTTGCTCTGTCGGCGGCGCGGTCAGAGAGCATATGGAAGGAGCACGCGGCCGGCCTGCTGTACGCAGTAGGTGCCTTGGTGTGCAGTGGCACGACTGCGCCCAAGCATGGAGATGGGTTTCCTGTAAGGTCGTGAAGCATGCGTGTTGTCGTGCTGCCGGCTGTGCTCTGCTCTGCTCACGGAGGATGCATAGGGGTTGGTGGCTTTGGCGCTGGGAAGAGGAAGCTGGTTGTGCTCTATGCGGTGGTTCAGATAACATACTATGTAGCCTGTACTATTCCTCTATGTCTTCCTCCCGCCTAATTGCTCTGTGTATGACAATTATTCCCTGACTATTTGTGTGCACAGATCAAAGTAACAATAGCAAGGAAAAATTGAAATATGTGGGACCATGATTAAACTCGATCTGTTTAACTCCCTCTCAAGTCACAATTTGGTTTGGACTTTTTGGGGGGAGCTAATGTCGATTTGTAGTGATTAATCATCCATTTGATTGAAAGAACAGGTGGTCTTGGGGATCTCTAGGTGGTAGAAGATAGACATTTGGTGCCTTTTTGTTGCAAATATTTATAGGTTGCTAGGTAGGCCAAGATTTATCAACTTGCTGGAATATTCATATGTTGTATGTGGTCCTAGGCTGACACGAAATGCTGAATCATAGCAGTGAATGCAATTTTTATTACATGTATAGTATGTAGCAGATTTATAACTTAATATGCTTGTATAAATCCTACAACTCCCACGTTAACACACGAGCAACCCTAAATAGTAAAGTACATCCACGATATGTCAAAAGATCCATAAAGTCATGAATTATAATTGGCAAAAATAACTATAGGTAAATATAACGTCAATTAGTACTGATCAACATCAACGCTAAAATAAAATGTTGATTCCATAAATCCACAATTAGTATTGGTTACCTTTGGCATCGGGAAACCATGGATAATCTGGAATTGACAGCATTCATCTAACTTGTGTGGTCTCTCAGATATTACAACTGCAACGAGTATAATGAGACTGTACATTACTACCAAAGTATGGAATGAAGTATTAGTACAAACTGTTAAATCATACAAAAATAGTAATTGCGGAAGATGAGTAGTGTGCATGCTGTGATTTTTGTTTGCTGTAGCTAAATTTGGCATGCAAGCAATGAAAATCTTTTTATTTAATTAATACAGTAATTTAATTATTTAGAAAGTTATGATTATTTAGTTATTTGCTTATTTATTAACAGGTGTGCATTTTATGGAAAAAGGAAAGAGATCTGCACCATCAACAGTGGTATATATGGTAGAAAACATTGTTATATATGGTAGAACTATATTCAGCTTTGATCTGCTACCCAGTTATTCTCCGCATGTCCTACCTATATATATGTTAACCTTCTCTGCCATCCCTCCTCCCCCTCCTTGCTCTTCCTTCGGCTATCACAACAGCTGATCTGGACGAAAATTTCCCAAGGAGTACCTTGTGTAAGCAAGGAGCATCTTTAAGGCGAGTTCCTCTAGGTAGGAACAATTCTGGATCTTTATATTCTCTAATAGTGTTATATTTGTTATACTAGGATCATGTTTGGTTGAGATATTCTATCAAAAGTATGATTTATCTTGCATTTCCTGTATGTTCACCTACAAATTTTTGCTGGCAATTCTGAACACGTCATTTTCTTAAGCACATTATATAGCAAAATTAGCATGCATGGAATTCTTAACATGGCAGAG
Source organism: Triticum timopheevii (assembly GCA_963921465.1). Taxonomy (NCBI): domain Eukaryota; kingdom Viridiplantae; phylum Streptophyta; class Magnoliopsida; order Poales; family Poaceae; genus Triticum; species Triticum timopheevii. The sequence goes on from OY997262.1 coordinate 366,240,132, forward strand.
AACAAAAAAAAACCAATTATGAAAATCTTAATATTATGATAGTCATAATAATAAGTCCTTTCATGTAATAAAAGCCCTGTGCGATGCACCGGTGTTAAGAATTTTTGGGTTTTGTTTAATTCAATCCTAAAATTCACAAACAACAATTATACACTGCTAGAAATTAAAAAGAAATCATACATGAAAATAGTTTATACTAATCTTAGTTCTACTACGGTTACTTTCACATGAAGAATTTTTGTCCTCCATACAACATTTGCAGTAAAATGCATAGGCATCAAAATATGAAGAGTAAAGCACCCACATTAATAATAGGATCTGTCAATATGGATAACTTTCAATTGGAAGAGGACATGGCTGAGCATTAAATTAAAAGAGAGGACACAACCTAAAATCTTTTTCCACATGGATAATAAAAATTAAAATTGGAGAACGAAAAATAAGAAGAAGCCCTCACATATAATCGACATGTTGAAGGTGAGGGAGCTGACATATACATCCTCTGTTCGCCACATGCATCCCAGTTTGGTCTGGCCCTCATCAGTACAGCAGGGCAATAGGTGCTAGTGCTGCTTCTGCAAATGTTAATGTGGCCTTCACAAGTGGGTCTGGTTCGTAATAGCAGTGGCTAATAATAGGAAATCAGTAAACATGTTACTTTGAGATATGCATTCCAAATAATTCATCCTCAGGTGATAACTTTTCTTGGGAGTGTACTTTTGTGATAATTTGGTAAATTTGCACAAATTCAAATCAAAGCAGTTGATTCTGCATAAGCTAATTATATGGCACACCAAAATCTATGATAGTTTAACCTCCATTGGTTCATGACTTGTTTTCTGAACACCTTATGGTATTTGATAACATAGCAACAGCTGACCAATAAAGGATTTCTTAGAAAGTTAAGTAAAAACATATACCATACCTAGCAACAGGTGCATGAAAGGTGCACAGCTGTACCCCTTCTATAAAAAGGTCAATCTCTTCTGTTATCCGTCATGCACAGCAAGACGGTCTGCAACATATTGGAAAAAAATGCTCAAAGTTGTAGCAAACATCTGCACAAACCCTATAATAATGCTCAAGGTACTATAGGTACATCTCCAAAAACCCTAGCAAACATCTAGCAAACATTAGCAGAAACCCTAGCTAACATCTAGCAAGCATCTACACAAACATATGGAAACTAAAATGCTCAATGTTCAGTTCAACATCTGCACAAAACCTACAAAATATATCTAAGGATGCAGAGATGTTGCCACAGATTAAGGATTAATGTTCTTACCATCAGATAAGCGGGATCCGTGCGAGCTAGCTGTTGCTGAGAGGGAGTTGCTGCCGAGGGGTGCAGCAGCATGAGGCGGGCACAGAGCGATGTCTTGTGACCGGCTGGCTGGAGCGGTGTGGATGTGGAGGTGTGGTCAGATGCGCCGTCAGTTGAGGTGGCCGTGTCCCCGCGGCGCGTCCGTCGGCGCACAGCGTGCTTTCTGCTTGTGCATGTCATCCCTCCTCGCCGAGGGCGGCGGCGTCGGCAAGCAGTCGTCGTCCTCGCCGTGCATGTGAGGTTTGGTCACCGCCCCGCGCCACAGATAGAATAGAGAACCACATCAGCACACTAGAAACATTCGATTAAGACTAGGAGGGGGCTGATCTGCCATGGGGAGTGTCATACCGGAGCTGTGGCGTTGAAGATCTGGACGCAACTCCTCGGATGCACCTGCGACATCGCCGGAGAGGAGCGCCGATGTGGATCCGTGCTGAGTGCATGTGCATGTCATCCCTCCTTGCCGAGGGCGGCGGCGTCGGCGTCGGCAAGCAGTCGTCGTCCTCGCCGTGCATGTCAGGTTTGCTCATGGCGCCACGGCATAGAGAGAACAGAGAATCAATTCAGTGGCTAAGAAGACGAGGAGGGGGCGGATCTGAGCAGCCCGCGTTGAATGGATTTGTGAGGCATAGGTAGTGGCTTACCGGAGTTGTGTCGTTGCAGATAGTGACGCGTCGCTGCGGATCCAGCTGCGACGTCCCCAGAGAGTAGCGCCGCCGCGGATCCGACCGGAACGGGACCGCATCCATCACCCGCAGGTGCTCTAGGAAGCGCGCCCCGTCCGTCTCGCTCGGTCGCGCAGTCCACAGCAGGCAGCCCCAAGGTCATTGGATGCAGGAGACCGATGCGGTGGCCGGCGGGCGGGAGAGTGGGGCTTCCTGCTCGTCGACGCGGGCGGCGATGCGGCGGGGGAAGGGGAAAGGGCGAGAGAGTTCGCGTGAGTGAGACGAGAGGAGATGAGAGAGTGAGGAAGACGAGAGGATAAGGTATGTTAGGTAGATGCGGCGGGGGGAGGGGAACGGGCGACGGCGCTTCGTTTTAGTTCTGCTGCCGCCCTAGAGGCCTGCGTGCCAGGTGGGCCGTGCTGACGGGCCGCGCAACAGGCCCGTCGTTGATGGCATGACGTTATTTTTGTTGTTTTCTTTTCCTTTGTCTCTTTATGTTTTTGGGTTTCTGTTTATATTTTATTTCCTATTATTTTTTATTTTTTAGTTACACTAATTTGTTTTAGTTATAATATACAACGTTCGTCACATGTCACAAAAGTGTTCAATAGTATTAATGAAATGTGCATGGTTTTTTTAAATAGTTCATCATTCATTACAAAATTGTTCAACATTTATTATAAAATGTTCTATGAATACATAATCATTCTGTTTTTTAAATTTTGTAACTGTATATTACAAAAATTCGAAATATGTATTAAAAATTTGTTCAACTTATATTACAAAAATATATAATCATTGTGTTTTAATGTTTATTTTATTTTCCTTTTTCTCTTTTTTAATTTTTGTTATGTTTAAATTTTTTACCTATACTCTTTTATTCTTTATTTATAATGTTTGGTTTTTATTATAATATACAAAGTTCAATGCATGTCACAAAAGTGTTCAATGGTATTAATGAAATGTTCATGTTTATTCGAAAAGTTCATCGTCCATTACAAAATTGTTCAAAATTTGAAATATATATTGAAAAATTGTTCAACTTATATTACACAAATATATAATTCATGTGTTTTTTGTTTATTTTCTTTTCCTTTATCTCTGATTTTTTTCTGTTTACATTTTTTTCCTAAACTTTTTATTCTTTATTTAGATTGTTTTGGTTTTTATTATATGATGCATACAAAAATCCTATTTATATTTCAGCATAGATATAAAGTGATGGGTTCCGACATACGCACTGATGTAACGGTAACCGTCCACACTGAAACACCACGAGAAGAGGTGCATATAGCTAACCTTACTCTGTATGTATATTATAGATGATAATATGATTGGTCTATTTATAGTCTTGTTTAATCAGAATATAGGAGACATGGATATGGACATTGGAGATGCACAAAAAGAATACATGGAGGTTTCAGATGCAACATCGAAAGAAGGGGCCGTATATTCACAACATAATAACGTCGAAGAGGTTATATCTCATAACAAACCAAAAAAGGATGCTAATTTGCGTGTTATCCCACTAGGTATATGTTTATATTATTATCAATCTTATTTTTGTGATAATGCCTTTTGTATCCAACTAATTTGGCTCATTTTTTTAGCTAAGTTGTCTCATTTTTTTATGAATTTGACAGACTATGTTTGTACCCCTAGAAATATTACAGTCATCGAATCAATAAAGTCTGCCCGCAAGGATACCCAGTTCGTGGACATTGGAGATGCCTTGTTAGCAACCGACGATTTGAAATGCCTTATAAAAATGATATGTTCTTACATGACGGTGTAAAATCAATTGCACAAACTTTGTAATCAATTATATGAACAATATATAATATCATAAAATATAAATTTATCTTAAATGTTGTTTACAGGTGATAAATGCTTACATATATTGCATCCAGGCTCACGACCATCTACAAGACAGAGCGGGTGATAAGGTACACATTATTAGCACGTTTGTATCTGGCCAGATAAAAGAAGACGGTGAAAGAGACATTGACCCATCAAAATATCGTCGCATTGTGCGCCATGTTAATAATTATCTACAGCAAGATATGGTTAGTTGTTGTCTTCATATCCATGCATGGATTTTTTTATGTAGTTCTTATGTCTAATGATTTATTAAGTATTATGTATAATTGTGATTGTGATTTGTATGATATTTACACCAGTTATTCATTCCGATAAACATGCCGGGCTACCATTGGTATCTAGCAGTCGCCAATGCCAAAAAACGAGAGATCCAAGTATTGGACTCACTTGGTGAGAATGTCAAACGCAATGACCTTGCTACTACGGTAACTATCTATTTTTTTACTCATCTTAACATAAAATTTGTTTGACTTCATCCCTAACATTTATCATATGATAGTTACGGGGGCTCGAGAAATGGCTGAAACTTGCAGAGCAAAGTCCGGAGTTTATCAGAGGTGATAAGTGGCCCGATCTCAATGTTACAGAATAGACGGTTGAAGAGCAAATTCAGGAGGCAATACAAACCGATGGGTAAGCAATTGTTAAAATGGTTTGTTTATTTGATTCATTTGTGTGATATTCTAAAGCACACTTACCAAATAATATAGCGTATCATGTGGGTTGTTTATGCTAAATTACATGGAATATTGGACATCACATGGACTGTCAGACCAGTTCACCCAGGTATTTCATTTTTATACATTATTTCGATATTTTATCTGAAAATATTATATAATTTTGTTGTATAAATTTTTTTAGGAGGATATGAAACATTTTCGTCAAAAATTAGCAGTCATTTTGCTTGATTCTGAGCTTAATTTGCTAAAAGGATGTCCCATATACCATAAACCTGTCAGTGAAGAAACTTTAGCTAATTCTGATCTCGAGATCCTGGATAATCCTCTTGACATAGTCGAAGAAAAACTTCCTGCCCCACTCACTATCATTCCCACGGACCAACGTCAAATACTTGCCGATCTCTGCAAGTACATCATGTCGATTGATGATGCCGGGTGTTTGGAGTAAGCATCATGTATCAATATTTAATGTGCGGATGTATATTATTGTTCTTCTTACTATCCAAATTACAGGAAGGTATGGGCCCGGAGCTGCACACCCGATCCAATGAGCTTAAGTCTTAAGAAACTTCAGTGCATACTTAAGATGGAGCAGCCTATGGACAATGATTGCTTCAACACTGCCGTGCGTATGTTGGCATGTGATGAGGGAGTATTGTTCACAGACCCTCCTATACACTACATGGATCTACGATTTTGTGTAAGTTATCGTAACTGTTCATTATGTATGCCATGTGTATCAACATGTTTAAACAATATTTCTTCTTTTACTTAGTCCATGATGCTAGAGTCAACACGATGTCAGAAGTTTTGTGAGAAGGAAACTATCCAGATGTTGGCAACATTATTTGATAGCTGGCCTGGAATGGAGAACGACATCTCATCTTGCAATAAGGTAAATAAAATATTTTGTCTATAGTTATGATGGTTTGTTGTTGTTTCTACTAACTCCACTTGTAGATTTATCTTCCCTATGCATCCATCGGCCGATACATATTGTACGTCATCGACAAAGAGGCACGTCGTATATGTATTATGGATCCTATTCAAACATCACAATCGTCAGAGGATAAAAACTTGAGGCATTCACTGAAATTAAAAAGTTTTGCAAGGGATTTCAAAGAAGCACTCGAAATAAAGATGCCTGGTTAGAATTATGATATATCTAAATGGCATCGTTTATTTCCGTTTGGTGTTCCAACGAGTGTAGACGGGTAATGAATTCATATCAAGAGTATTTACTTTTGTTATCATTATATTTTTATATTATTAAATTAAATTTTTTCAGGAATGTGTCTGGCTATTTTATTTTTCATTTTATGCTTTGGTGGAACGGTAAAGAATTGGTGAAGCCGATTTGCGTGATGAGTATTGTGCGTTACATGTTTTAAGACCTTCGGCGTGAAATTGTCATACTAACTACATGTCTTGTTTCTGCAGGATGGGAATGAATTGAGGAAGCATTTTTTATTATACTTACTAAAACATCGTGGGAATGAAGCTAGAGGAAACTTTCCTGATATTGTGAAAGAATATCTTAAGCGCATCATCTAGATATTAATAGTTTTATAATAGATGTTTAGTTGGAACATCACTCAATTGTTACATGGACATCTCGTTACTTTTTCTTTTATGTTATCCAATTACATTGCAATAATGGACTTCCGTTATCAAATAATTGTGTTTGTGTTATATTGTTTGTATGTGTGAAATATTTCAAGAGCCCGTGGCAACGCACGGGCACTCTACTAGTTTTAATTAAGATCATTAACTGAGTTATCACAAAAAGTCTGTTGATACATTCGAATCGAATAATTCACAAGTAGTAGTGAACTAGATTTTTTGTTATTACAACCATCTCCACGGGTTCAACAGAGACTTCTAAGGCCAGTTCCAACGCGCGACCCCAAACAAAAGTCCGTTTCGTCCATTTTTCGTCCGTTTGGGGGTGGCAATGGGGCCGTGTCCGCCCGAATTTCTGGGTGTGCCGGCCGCGCGCCCTATGCATGGCTGCATTTCAGACGCATCCTGTCTGCATGCATATTTTTTTGCAAACACATATCTTTTATTTTCATCATTGAGTTTTGATACATGGAAGCACATCACCAAATCTTAACTAGAATAGCAAGACCAAAGAAAACAAGAACCACAAAAAGACATTTTAGAAGATATCCAACTTCCATAATTGCTTCCTTAAGTTGGATTAGTGCCTTTTCGTTGCATTCATTGTTGATCCGTGGAGGCTCGATCTTGCGTGCTTCTTTTTTCTTTGAGTCTAAAGAAATAGACGTTGCTTCCTCGCATTTAGTCTCATGTCTAGCCTCTATTCTAGCAACAAGTGCACTAGTCTCATCTCTAGCCTTTATTCTAGTTAAAAGTGCGCGAACATCTACTAAATTGCGCTCTATCAATATATCGATGTATTCTTCTTCCAAATACCAAAACTTGCATCCATTCTACACAATAAAAATTTAAGTTAGTACAACTAGTCGAATCCGAGAGCACAACCGAAGCTAAAGTAGCACACACCCCATCGTTTAAGCACTTGATGAACACCCATCCGGGATGTTCTGGTGTTGTAGACACGCGGCGCAACACCTTCTTTGGGCAGTCGTCGCACTTAATGAATGGCAACAGTGCGCCCACGAGCTTTTGGGCCATCAACGAGCACGGCCGATGCCCGTTCGTGTATCTACCGGCGAACCGCTGGCGGTGTAGATCTGAGCGGCTAGAGGAGGACTCGGTACCTGCATGCGGCCTTGCGGCCTTGCCGGGGCCCTCCGGCCCGATGCTTGGCCAGTCCATGCCACAGGCGCGGCCTCTCGCAGCCGAGCGAGCTCAAGTCCGGCCGGATCCGCTCCAAATTCGACCGCCGAGAGCGTATATCAGGTGGCCTTGGTTGCGTAGCTCGGGGCGTCGAGGGACGAGAGTGGGGGAGGGGGGCTGCAAGAAGTGTTGGGGTGAGCGCGCGGCCAAGCTGCACATAGACAATGGCGGCGATGGCGGCGAGGGACAAGAGTGGCGGGGGTGCGGCTAAAGGGGGGTGGGTGGGGGATAGATAAAGAGGGGTCTATCTCCTCGACGGGCGGGCCAGGAGAGGACATGGGCAGGCGCTACGCGCCGTGCGCGCATGTCCGTTCGGCCGCATACTCGGCCCAAAGTTGGGTCGAAAATGGGTTGAAAGAGAACAGAAAACGGACGACGATCCGTTTGCGGCCATGCGTTGGGAGGCCGTTTGGTTGGCCTAACCACTGTTGATGGCGAAACCAACAGTAGCTGTGGTGAGCACATCGTGTATGCCCCACAGCGGGGCCGGCAGATCGGTCCCATATAAGCAGTGGGAAGCACCTTCACGTGTGCCAACAACGTAGAAAACGTTGAGCCGCTCGTCCGGTCCGAGGTAATAGACATCACCCTGCGTGAGACCCAGCTCCCACGCAGAGCACGACGCCGTGAAACGCAGCCTGCCCAGGAAGAAGACCTGATCGTAGACGCGATCCACCGGTGACCACACGAGCTTGGAGAAATCCATCTCGTAGAGTTCCATGCTGGACAGAGCACTCCCAGTCATGGCCAACAGGTAGAGCCTCCCTCGGGATTCCACCAGGTGGGAGAAGGCCAGCTCCCAGCAGCTCCGCTCGAATCGCAGTCGCTCCGTGTCGAGCGTGGTGAACACCGGGCCCGGAAGGAAGTCGAGGACGCCGAGCTTCGAGGCGGACACGTCGAAGTAGAACCTGCCGTCGACGGTGGTGATGCTCCGTATCTGGAGCCTCTCCGAACGGCTGCCGCCGCCGGGATTACCACTACTCGACGGTACTCTTACTCCTGTCCAGTTGCGTTTCTCCAAGACGAATACCGATGGCACTGTTTCTCCGTCGTGAGAGAAGCGCGCAAGTTCGTCTTCGTCTTTCAGCAGGACGACGGCATGAGAGCCCCGTGGCTTCTCGACGGTGATGTCGTACTCATGCCGGCTCCATTGCGCGCCCCCGACGCGGCAGAACTAGATCACTGGCTCATCGTCGTCGATGACCAGCACCACGCAGCCTGCGTGAGAATCGGGCTCGCGCGACAGCAGGCACTTGCAGTTCTGCGGCAAGTCCTTTGTCCATTGATGGGAGGTCGACCTTCTTCTTGGTCGAGGGGTTCCACAGCGCGGCGCGCAGCAAAGCCGTGTCCAGCGTGAGTAGCCAGCGCTGGGGAGTCGCCCAGCACCTCATCTTTGCCGCATCAGGGTCGTCGGTCTGGGTCGCCGCCGTTAATAGATGTTGGAGCGTGCTCATGAAAACCTGCGACTCTTTGACACCCCAGCCACCGCAGAACAGGGCGTGTGTTTCCTTCATCAGTTCTTCCATGGATGGATCGGATCTCGACTTACAACAAGTAATGGACGGATGTGGTAAACTGAGATCGATCTGGACGGACGCAGAGAGATCTGATTCTGTTGTGTTCAATTCGATTCGATTGTTCAGCAACAGCAACAAATACCAACAACAGTCGCGAGGAGCTAGGGCTTCCTTACCAGATACTACTCCCTCCATTCCAAAATATAGTGCGCCCGCGCTTCCCGAGGTCCAACTTTGACCGTAAATTTAACCAACAAGACCAACTGCGGCGGAAGAAAAAATTATATAATTGAAAACTTCTTTCGAATACGAATTCACTGATATAATTTTTGCTCCCGCCGCAATCGGTCTTGGTAGTTAAATTTACTATCAAAGTTGAAGCACGTAGATAGAGGAAGCACTACATTATGGAATGGAGGGAGTAGAAGAAATCGGGGACGGGTCGGGTTTTAATAAGAAGGGACGGGCCACGCGGGCTGGGCTGACACAGACCGTGTCGGACACCAGGTCTTATCCTATACGAAATAGGAATACTTTAATGTACTCCTATTAATTTATCCAAAAACCTAATGTTTTCACACCGCGTCTAGGCCGAACCGTTGCGCCGACACGGGCGACGCGTTGGATCAAAGCAAAACGTACGCTCCTGGTGCGCCCTCTCCCAGATCTCCTTTTTTTCTTCTCACTCCCCGACGAACCACCACTTGCCCGGTGAGCTCGCGCGGCCGCACTCCCTCGCCCCGCCGCTGACCAGCACCCTCTGAACGTTGCCGCCGGTGACCGCGAGAGCTACGAGCCCACGACCAACATGGAGGTGGCGAGCCTAGGAGCTGCAACCAGTGTCAAGGAAAGTTGCGACCATGGATGGCGAGTGTGGTGACCGCGAGGCGGTGAGGATGTGGCGGCGCTGCTCCAGGGAAACAACCGGCATCACCATTTTGCTACATGCTTTGACCGGCGTCACAATTTGCTACAATCGCTGTCCATTTTTGCTACTACAACTCATGCTTTTGCTACATCCATTACGACGGAGCTGCGACCCCACGACGGTGGCGACATATTTGCTGCAACCGTCGTCGGATTTTGCTGCCACCGACAAACGTTTTTGCTACATCCATCATGGCGGAGCTGCGACCCCACGACCGACAGCGACTGTCGGTGTCAAAACCGGCGGATCTCGGGTAGGGGGTCCCGAACTGTGCGTCTAGGTGGATGGTAACAGGAGACAAGGGACACGATGTTTTTACCCAGGTTCGGGCCCTCTCGATGGAGGTAAAACCCTACTCCTGCTTGATTGATATTGATGATATGGGTAGTACAAGAGTGGATCTACCATGAGATCAAGGAGGCTAAACCCTAGAAGCTAGCCTATGGTATGATTGTTGTAATGGTTGTGTTGTCCTACGGACTAAAACCCTCCGGTTTATATAGACTGAAAGTGCGTTATATCGACTAGAGGGGGGTGAATAGGCGATTTTTATGAATTCTTCACTGAGGAATTTGCTGGTGAGGAAATTCCTTAGAGAAGAACTACTTGCAGCGGAATGAGTACTCAGAAGTAAACATAACATGATACAAAGATAGTCATCATGATGAAATGAAGACTAGCACATAGTACAGAAAGCGTAAACACAGGATAACAAGATGAAGACGGACAGACTGAAGAAATTGAACTGAGGAATTTGTGAAAGTCTTCAGTCAAAGTCTTCAAGCACAGATATGAACAACATACAACACAGTAATGAGGAAATGAAAGAGTTGAGGAAATAGAACCAGTTAGTTGGTGAAGACAATGATTTGGTAAACCAGTTCCAACTGCTGTCTCAGTTGTACGTCTGGTTGGAGCGGCTGAGTACTTAAACTCGAGGACACACAGTCCCGGACACCCAGTCTCTGAGCCGCAACTCAGGACACCCAGTCCTCACAGTATTCTCCTTGAACTAAGACCACGCAGGCCTCGTCCAATCACTCGTGGTAAGTCTTCAGGTGACTTCCAAACCTTCACATACTTGGTCACTCGGCGATCCACAATTCCTCTTGGATGCTCTAGACCTTGATGCCTAACCGTCTGGAAGAAGCACAGTCTTCAAAGGTAACAAGCGTCAGATCCACGCAGGATCAATTTCTTCAGTGATGCTCAATCACTTTGGGTTTGTGGGGGTTTGGTTTTGGGATTTTCCTCACTTGATGATTTTCGCTCAAAGTCCTCGGAGGATGGGTTGCTCTCAAATGACAAGTGTCAAGTTCTCTCGGAGCAGCCAACCAGCTAGTGGTTGTAGGGGGCGGCTATTTATAGCCTAGGGAGCAGCCCGACATGATAAGACATAAATGCCCTTCAATGATATGACCGTTAGGTGGATAAGATATTTTGGACAGCCGGCGCGCAGCACAGCAACGGTCGGAAATTTGACTCTCAAATTCCTCAGGGCTATCATGTTCCTCACTGTGTAGGCAATTCGCATTGGCGAATTCCTAACTCCTCAGTCAGAGCAAAGTCCTCAGTGACCAGAAGAACAGCGTCTCTGTCACTGAAGAAATTGACTGAACTGTATGAGATTTCCAATGGCTTCACTCGAAGGGATTGGTAGGTGTAGGATTTTGAGTTGAGCATCACATGGAAATTTTTCCTTAGTATTTCCTCAACCCCTTTAACAGTACGGTGTTTCCTATGACTTAAGAAAGATAAAATGGAACTACGAAAACAAAAGTCTTCACGCTCCATATTCCTCGACTGAATACCAAGTCTTCAAGGTCACACTAATTTCTTCACTTTCAAAGTCTTCATAAAGTCTTCAGAATATCAAAGTCTTCAGTCGAAGAACTTCATTTTTAGGGGTCGACTTTCTCTGTAAATATCAAACTCCTCATAGACTTATAGACCTGTGTACACTCACAAACGCATCAGTCACTTAACCTATAAGTCTTCAATACACCAAAATCACTAAGGGGCACTAGATGCACTTACAATCTCCCCCTTTTTGGTGATTGATGACAACATAGGTTAAGTTTTCAACGGGGATAAACATATGAAGTGTAAATACTGATATTGAGGAATTTCATTGCAAGATATAGAAGAACTCCCCCTGAATGTGTGCATAGTGAGGAATTTGCTTTTGAGGCAATGCACATTTGAAGAATTGAATCATGGAGATCTCCCCCTATATGTTGTAATTCATACACGCATTTGATATATAATATGAAGAATTTGAAATGCATGATGAAATATGGTGCCTGATGAGATTCAGCATGCGTGCAATAATATTAACGAGGAATAAGCATGCAGAATAACACATCAAAAGTATCAGAGCACAGTGCATCAAAGTCAGAGCACAATGCACCGTTCAAAAAGTATCAGGGCACCATCGGATTTAAGATTACAACTCGATCCAATAAAAGTTTCGGAAGAACGAGAGTTGTAACTTAACAAAACGCCCATAATATAAACCCGCTTGAAGACTAACTCATATTTCTCCCCCTTTGTCATCAAATGACCAAAAGGATCGAAACTGAGGACTAACGTCCCTGAAGAATTTCAAGTCGATGGAGGAGCGCCAGCGTTGTCGGGGTTGTTCGTTGAAGTAGGGCCTGCCGCAGTGTCGTCCAAATCTTCATGTTCATCAGTTTCACGCGATGAAGAATAAGAACTGGCCACCAGATCAGGAACTTTGACTCTTTTTAATTTCTTCGGAGGTGGTGCAGACCAGTCAAATGCTTCCTGGAGACCCATAGTCTTCAGTTCTTCCGCGGAATATACATGAGTGAGAACAGCCCAGGTGCGGTTGATGGTTTCATGAAGGTGATACTGATTTTTCTTCACTGCATTATGGGTTGAGGTCATGTTGTGAAGAATTGCAGCAAATTGACGCTTCACCCATTTGTGATTGCGATCAACGTTTTGATGAAGACTGAGGAGTAACTCACGGTCAGTCATCACCCTGGGTGCTGTGGCTTAAGGATTTTGCTTGGCTGATGTATTTGCGGCAGTGTCATGTGTTGCAGAATCGTCATTGGTGGAGTAAGATGTAGCTAGACGGAATTGACCATCCAATGGACGAGTGCCTTCATCGATCACAGCAGCTGCCTTGCCCTTATCATTAGATGATGAAACTGGTCGCTTGAGGACTTCAATGGGCGGCAAGTAGCTGCCATGGTTCAGAGTGTCAGCCTTGTAATTCAGTGAAGATCTTGCCCTTATGAATCTCATAATCCAAGGCGCATAGGGCTTCAGCTCAAAAGGTGACATAGCAACATTAGCCAGAGTCCTCATGAAGAAATCATGGAAGTTGACGGGAACGCCATGAATGATGTTGAAAAGCATGTTCTTCATGATGCCAACGACATCTTCATCATTTGAGTCGTGGCCTTTGATAGGACTCATTGTCTTCGTCAGGATGCGATAGACAGTCCGAGGCGCATATAGCAATTCCTTGACGAGGAATTTGGTTCGTGGGGCCTGCCCTGGCTTCAAAGGCTTCATGAGCACTTGCATATAATGATCTGTCAGTTCGCGGTCATTGTAGATGCAACATGCACTGGCATGGGGAGGATCAAGAGGAAGGACATGAAGCAATTCAGTTGCTGGTGCCTTATAGTGAGTGTTTTCGGTCATCCAATCCAGCACCCATGAATTGACATCTTCAGCATCTCCGGTGATATGCAAAGTGGCATAGAACTGAAGAATGAGTTCTTCATTCCAATCACAGATATCAGTGCAGAAGTTCAGTAGTCCTGCATCGTGAATAACTCGGAGGACCGGTTCGAAGCACGGCAGAGATTCCATATCCATGTGAGGAATATGTTCATGATCGAAGATTTTGTCCTTGTCAAAGAGCACTGAGGAATAGAAGTTAGCTTGAGTAGCAGTCCAGAAACGTCTCTTCCTTATGCGAGCAGAGTCATATGGATTGTAATCAGTGAAGAACACATGCTCAGAAAAAAAGTCTTCAGCCTTGAATTTTTGCTTGCTAGAGAACGGATTCTTCGGTTTGGGCAGAGGAGTGTCAGTGATTTGCAGCACAACCTCAGAAATGACGATCTCAGGTGCTTCAGGCTGAGGAATTTCTGGTTCCTCTTCTTGTGCAGTTGGTGGATCAGCAGCAGCAGGTTCTTCAGCACTAGCGGCTAGAATTTCTTCATGAACAGACGATGTGGGATGAGTTTCTTCAGAGCCCATTTGAACAGTTGTAGCCGGGGACTGAGGAATTTGTTGAATAGGAGTGAAGAGAGGAGTATTGGGATGCTGACTTTCCCAAAAGTCATCGTTCATCACTGGTGTAGTGCATCCAATATCCACATCTTCATCTTCTTTTTCAATTTCCTCAACACCAGCCTCTTCAGCTGTGAACTGAGGCATAGGTGAGGAAACGACTGACGTTGAAGGGAATGTTTCCACTTCAATTTCTTCATCAAACTGCTCTGAGGTAGCAACAGAATGAGTTTCTTCATCAGATCCGCTTGGGATCTTGTAGTCTTCTCCATAAGGAACAATTTCCTTGGATGACATGGAGGAAATCAGAATGGCATCAATAGGATTTTCAAGCGAGCTGGTCATTGGCTTCATTTTCTTCGCGGCCGAAGAATTTGACGCAGCTGATGCCTTCCTTTTCTTCACAGCATCTCGCTCTGCAGCCTTGGTCTTCTTCACTTCATAAGCAGAAGGAAGAATTGGAGTTGGTGTTGGCGCAGGAGGAGCTGAGGACTATGGTTCATTTTCTTCAGGTGCAACTGGTGCAGTTGCCCTGATCTCTTCAGTTTCTTCAGGCGCACCACTAGTGGATGCCCTGGGAATTTCTTCAGTGGCTGGAATGGAGTCATCAGCCCTGGAACTTGTATTCTCATCAGCAGGCTGAAAGTCATCAGCAGTGCTGGCATGTTCTTCAGCAGGCTGAGCAGAGTCTGCAGCCTGAGGATTTTCTTATTGCGATGGGGCTGCAATAGTTGACATTTTCTTCGTCAAATTGACGAATCTCACTTTGGCTCCTTGCCAATCAGCATGGTATGCATCGAAATCTTTGCTGAGGGCTTGGATCTCAGATTGAGCCTTGAGAAGTTCTTCAGGTGTCAGTCTGACAACGTTCTTCTTCAGAAGCTTCTCCTTTCTAGCTTGTGCTCTCTTTATCTCACGAGCCTTTTCAAACTTCCATTTCTCTTGAGAGATGAAATGGGTCAGCATATGACTTTGACCAGGAGTCAGAGGCAGATCAGGCATTGGAGTGTTTCGATCCTTATGCCATAAGTCAATATAGTCGAGGATCTTCTTCGGATCCAAAAGCAGAGGCACAGGTGTTCCTTTGGCTCTGGCGGCCTTTGCTTGTCTGTCTCTGATGATTTCTGCAAGTTCTTAATCAGAAGCCTCGTCATCAGAGGGCACTTGGAAATTAACCTGTTTCTTTCTTGGACTTGGCCGAGGACCGCGTCCAACTGTTGCTTTTGTCTTCAGCAGAGTGGGGCCGGATGAGGACATTGGTGCAGCTGAGGAACTTGCTGAGACACCAGAAGCAATTGAGAAACCCTGAGTCCGTTGACATGTAGCCAGATGCACAGGAGTTGAGGACTTGGAGGGAGCTGCTGAGGACTTTGGTGGAGCAGCAGTAGTATGAGGAATTTGCCGTGAGGGCGCGGCTGAGGAACTTGGCCGTGAGGGCGCTGATGGTGAAGCACTTGGCTTGCGAGCAGGCTTCTTCGGCATTGATTTCCTTGGCTTGACCGAGGTCTCAGCGGCAGCAGCAGCAGCAGAATCCTCATTGAATTTCCTCACTGCCTCCTTGTCTTGTCTTGCCAATTTTGCTTGGCGCCTAACCCATTCTTCAGGAAAGTCTTCACCACTTTTGATGCTAGTGGGATCAGCGACTTGGCCAGGTGCCAATGAAGCTCCTGGGCATGGAGGATTTAAGGCGAATTTCTTCATGTACTTTGGAGTAACATATCGATATTCCCTCCATTCTCGTGCCCATCTTTGTTCAATCCTCTGAATGCGCACTTTGCGCTGATTCTTGTTTTCTTTGCCAAACTTGGCTTCATCAGGTGTACAATAATCCTTGTATATTTCATTAGGGATCTCGAAAGCAGTCATGACCTCCGGTCTCTTTCCTCCTTTTTGCGGTCTCTTTCCTTCAGCCATTTTCTTCAGATGAGGAATTTGAACAATTGAACACTCTGAAGAAGTATGCAGTTTTTCTTCGAGGAACGCTGCAAATGAGTTAAGTTGATGAGAACCTAGTGATTCAGCAGCGGACATGAGTACCTGTGAACAGAGTGTAGGTGCGAGGAATTTGGAGAGGTCATATGCGTTCTCAGAAGATTTTTCGAAAAGACAAGTTTTGAGGAATTTGACCAGTTGAGCCTTGAGGAATTTCACTAAGCGTTCTTGTCTTAGGTTCCAGAGTTGTACAGATCGAAAATCCGCACAATTGAGGAATCTTGAAGAAATGAGTGCTTAGAGAGATGGATCAAGAGCATACAGTGTGTGAGGTGTTCATATGTGAAGATTTGAAGAATAAAACACCTTTGAGGATTTCCAGAAAAGTTTGAGAATCAAAGCGAGTAATAAAAGTGACTTTTAATTACCCGAACTGAAGAACACGACGAACAGAGATGAACAGCGATGAAGTTCGTCAAGTTAGATCTCCCACGCCCAAACTTGGCAGAGGGAGACGACTACGGCGGCGGCGGAGTGAAGATTTCCGCAGCCGGCGCGAGTACGACGGCGACGAGGTTGAGGCAGTGAAGCTCTTCCTCACCGGCAGCGATAGAGTAGCGGCGGCGCTAGGGTTTGAGGAGAGCTCGAGCGAGAGACAGCAACCGAGCGGAGTAAATGAAGTAAGGAAGGGGAGATGGGTATTTATAGCCACGGTAAAAACTGTTCGCCCAAAGATTTTGGGACGAACATGCCCCTGCCCTTTCTTCTTCACGCAACATGTGTCACCCACGTACTGTGCAGATGAGATCGTGTAAGATCGTGGGTGAATAAAATAATGCATCGTGGGATGCGGAACGGTTTGAGCGGTAAAACCGAAAATCTGGATAAGATTTGTTTTAAAGTTTCGTTCGCAATTTCTTCAGCTGACAAGGACACAGTGAAGACTTTGAACGAGTTTCAATCAGAACGCACATGAAGAATTTGTGAATAGATTGGGTTGAGTGTAGCATAGAGGGGGAAGGGTCCGATCACATTCACTTAGCAGAAATCACAACTTGAAGAAATAGCAATAAGTGAATGCTGTAGAGGACATAAACTCATATATATATATATATATATATATATATATATATATATATATATATATATATATATCCATTGAAGAAAAACGACGGAAACAGTGAAGATTTTGCAAAGTTGAAGAATTTGAAAGACTGAAGAATTTCAAAAATGAGGAAAAACTCAAATTGAAGATTTTCAACTTTTGTGGTGGCGTGACCCACTGTATAAGAATGATGATTTCAGACACCGCGTACAATTGTCGTAGGGTTCTAAGAATCAAATTCTTCATTAATTTCTTCACACTTAGAGTGTTATTCTTCATTGATTGAAAAAAAACGTTTCTTCATGTGTTGCACATCTAAGTCATCAATTCTGCATAAGGGTTAGGATGTGTGTCCTTTTCAAAGAACATTCGAAGATTCTAAGATATTTAGCTCACACCGCAACTTGCTAAATATCTTCTCATCCAAGGGCTTAGTGAAGATATCAACTAGCCGTTCTTCAGTCTTCACATGCTCGATGGAGATGTCGCCCTTCAACACATGATCACGAAGAAAATGATGACGAATCTGGATGTGCTTAGTCTTCGAGTGTTGAACTGGGTTGTGAGCAATCTTGATGGCACTCTCATTGTCGCAGAGGAGAGGCACATTCTTCACGTTGACGCCATAGTCCTTGAGGGTTTGCTTCATCCAAAGCAGTTGAGCACAGCATGAGCCAGCAGCAATGTATTCAGCTTCAGCAGTAGACAGTGATACGCAGTTCTGTTTCTTTGAGGACCAACAGACCAAAGATCGTCCAAGGAAATGACAAGTGCCAGATGTTGACTTGCGGTCCACACGATCACCAGCATAGTCAGAGTCAGAATATCCAATGAGATCAAAAACAGAGCCCTTGGGGTACCATAATCCTAGTGTTGGTGTGTGAGCTAGATATCGAAGAATATGCTTCACAGCCTTATGGTGTGATTCCTTCGGTGTAGCTTGAAATCGGGCACACATGCAAACACTAAGCATTATATCTGGCCTAGATGCACATAAGTACAATAAGGAACCAATCATGGAGCGGTATACCTTGTGATCGAAGTCAATACCATTTTCATCAGTGCATAGATGGCCATTTGTGGGCATAGGAATTTTAATTCCTTTGCAATCTTGCATGCCGAATTTCCTCAGTACATCTTTGAGGTATTTCTCCTGAGATATGAATATGCCATTGCGCTGCTGACGAATTTGAAGACCTAAGAAGAATTTCAACTCTCCCATCATAGACATTTGATATTCTTCACTCATCATATAGGCAAATTCATCACTATAACGTTGGTTAGTACAGCCAAAGATAATATCATCAACATATATTTGGCACACAAACAGTTCACCATCATATGATTTAGTAAAAAGAGTAGGGTCGAGTGAACCGGGTGTGAAGCCATTCTTCACGAAGAATTCCTTCAATGTATCATACCACGCCCGAGGGGCTTGCTTGAGGCCATAGAGGGCCTTATTGAGTCTGAAGACTTTGTCAGGATTCTTTGGATCTTCAAAACCTGGGGGTTGAGCAACATATACTTCTTCCTCAAGCTTACCATTGAGGAAAGCACTTTTCACATCCATTTGATATAAGATGATATCATGATGGTTAGCGTAAGCAAGTAATATGCGAATAGCCTCAAGTCTAGCAACAGGTGCAAAAGTTTCATCGAAATCAATTCCTTCAACCTGTGTGTAGCCTTGAGCTACTAATCGTGCCTTATTCCTCACCACAAGGCCATTTTCATCTTGCTTGTTGTGGTAGATCCACTTTGTGCCAATGATATTATGCTTGCGAGGATCTGGGCGATTGACCAATTCCCAGACATTGTTCAGCTCGAACTGATGTAATTCTTCTTGCATAGCCTGAATCCACTCCGGCTCCAGAAATGCTTCATCTACCTTAGTGGGCTCTGTGATAGAGACAAAAGCATAGTGCACACAAAAGTTAGATAAATGTGATGCTTTTGAGCGTGTGAGAGGACCTGGTGCGCTAATGTCATCGATGATCTTCTCCACTTGCACTTCTTTTGCAACGCGTGGATGAGTTGGTTGTCGCTGAGGATTTTGATCAACATTTTCTTCAGCACCATTTTCCTCATCTTGTTCTTCAGGTGCATCAGCTCGACGTTCTTCATGAACAGGAATGAATTCTTCAGCAGATTCTTCAGTCGGAATGACATCCTCAGTTGCCTTGAGCTTGATAGCATCCTCAGGTGCTGGTTCATCTAACACAGAAGGTAGGTGCTCTCTTTGCGAGCCTTTAGTTTCATCGAACCGCACATCTACAGTGTCAACAATCTTGTGAAGAACAATGTTGAAGACTCTGTAGGTGTGCGAGTCCTTTCCGTAATCAAGCATAAAACCTTCATGTGCTTTCGGTGCAAATTTAGAGTTGTGGTGAGGATCTCTAATCCAACATTTAGCACCGAAGACTTTGAAATAACTCACATTGGGTTTCTTGTCAGTGAGGAGTTCATAGGCAGTCTTCTTGAAGAATTTGTGAAGGTATACTCTGTTGATGATGTGGCAAGCAGTATCAATTGCATCAATCCAAAAACGCTGAGGCATTTTGTATTCATCAAGCATAGTGCGAGCCATCTCAACAAGAGTTCTGTTCTTGTGCTCCACGACGCCATTCTGCTGAGGAGTATAGGGAGCAGATAACTCATGAGTAATACCAAGTTCATCAAGATATGCATCAAGACCGGAATTCTTGAACTCAGTTCCATTGTCACTTCTGATATGCTTGATCTTCACACCAAAGTTGGTTGAAGCCCTCGAGGAAAATCGTTTGAAGACTTCCTGCACTTCATGTTTGTAAGTAACAATGTGTACCCATGTATATCGAGAATAATCATCAACAATGACAAAACCATATAGAGATGCATCATTAGTGACTGCTGAATAATGATTAGGTCCGAAGAGGTCCATGTGAAGCAATTCGAATGGACGGGTAGTGGTCATGATAGTCTTCGCTGGATGCTTAGCCTTGGTCATTTTTCCGGCTTCACATGCTCCGCATAAGTGATCCTTGAGGAATTTGACATTCTCAATGCCAATGACATGCTTCTTCTTCGCAAGCGTGTTCAGATTCCTCATGCCTGCATGACCAAGTCGTCGATGCCATAGCCAGCCTTCTAAAGCTTTTGCAAGTAGACACACGGCTGGTTGTGGTCCTGTAGAGAAATCAACAATATACAGATCTCCTCTCCTAAAGCCTTTGAAGACTTTGGAATTGTCAGCTTCCATAATCACAACACAGCGATATTTGCCAAAGACAACAACCATATCAAGATCACAAAGCATTGAGACTGACATGAGATTGTATCCTAAGGACTCAACAAGCATGACTTTATCCATGTGCTTATCCTTAGAGATAGCAACCTTACCAAGACCCAATACCTGACTTTTTACTTTGTCAGCAAAGATGATATGCTTCAGAGGTGACGGTGATAAGGGAGCATCCATCAATAGATTCTTGTCACCAGTCATGTGATATGTACATCCACTATCGAGGACCCATTCAGTGGTTTTGGGTTGATCATCCTCAAGATGAATTAGTGTAGCTTACAATCTCATATGCTTCATCAGTGAAGAATATGATATCAAGTTCATCAGATGAATTTCATCAAGTAGTAAACAGATATAGCAGTATGAGGACATGTGAAATGAAAGTTCATTTCATCATGATTCGCCTGCGTCCCTTCAGGCATTTTTGTCAGGTCCCCAGCAAATTCTTCAGACGTTAGAGCACGTCTGGAGACCTGACCCTGCAGAAGAGATTAGTTCTTTTTCTTCACCACCCACATCTGGAGGGGTGGCAAAGAGTTCATCATTCTGCGAGCACCATATGAGAAAGGTGGCAAAGATGCCAAACCATTTCGCTTCACATAAGAGGGGTTAGGGTAAGCATATGAATAAGTAGAGTAATTCCTTGAGGACTTATGAACATAACGGTTTGAAGAATAATGCACATATTCATAACCCTTAGCTCTACCCTGCGAGACAGAGTTGTTAGCACGATGATAATCATATGAGGACTTTGATCCAGTTGAGGAATTTGATCCATGTGAAGAATTTGGTCCATATGAGGACTTGGATCCATATGAAGAATTTGGTCCACATGAAGAATTTGATCTGGGGTTCCTGTTCTTCACATGTGGTGTCATGAGGACATTCACCTGAAGACTTTCAACACAACTTTTGGGAACCCAGATTTTCTTCATAGGGGAACCGTTCCTGCAGTTAGTGCCAACATATCTAGCAAATACTTCACCATTCTGATTTTTGAACAGTTTATAGTTGGAGTCAAATGACTCATCAGAAGAATGAGGAGATTCACATGTAAAGCCAGATAAGTTAGATGGATCAACTGGAGGTCCCTTTGCAGCAACCCATGAGGTTTTGGGGTATTGCTCAGGCTTCCAATATGTTCCATCAGCATTGAGTTTCCTCTCAAAGGCAATACCCTCTTTCCTAGGGTTTCTGTTGAGGATCTGCTTTTTGAGCACATCACAAAGTGTCTGATGCCCTTTGAGGCTTTTGTACATGCCTGTCATGTACAATTCCTTCAGCCCTACATTGTCAGTGATACTAGCAGTGTCCTCAGATGAGGAATTAGTGATAGCAGAGGCAGATGAAGAATTTGTAACAGTTGAAGCATTTGAACATTCAGGTGAAGAATTAGCAGATTCACGTTCAATGCAATTTAAGCATGGGGGAACAAATTCTTCCTGAGAAGCGCTGATTTGTTGAGCTAGTAATGAATCGCGCTCCTTCTGAAGATCTTCATAACACACTCTTAGCTTTTCAAGATCTTCCTTTCTTTGAAGAGATTCAAGAGAAAGCTTCTCGTGATCTTGCTTTTCTTGAAGAAATTCATAAGAAAGTTTCTCATGATCAGACAAGAGAGTGTTATGATGACCTTGAAGGTTATTAAACCTAGACTGAAGTCTCTGAAGATCTTCAGTCAAGGCTTTAGTGCGATCCATTTCTTCACCCAACATATCATCACTTTTATCTAGCATGTTTTGAACCTTTTCAAGAGCCCGTTGTTGTTTCACAGCAATCTTAGCAAGTTTAGAGTAGCTGGGTTTGAGATCCTCATCAGATTCATTTTCACTAGAGTCAGAGGAGTTGTATTTGAGTACCTTAGCACCTTTCGCCATGAAGCAATAGGTGGGAGCGTAGCCATCATTATCTTCATCAGGCTTGTCGGTGGAGTCAGTTTCTTCAGTGTTGAAGATGGACTTGCTGACGAAGGCAGTAGCAACGGCCAGACTCGCCACACCAGACTCAGATTCTTCAGACGCCTCCTCTTCATCATTTTCCTCAGATTCAGCTTCAGAGTCCATCTCCTTGCCAATGAATGCCCGAGCCTTCTTGGAGCTGCTCTTCTTGTGAGATGAAGACTTCGAAGATTTTGATGATGAAGATTTTGACGATTTCTTCTTCTTCTTCGCATCATCAGAACTGTAATCCTTGTATTTCTTCTTCTTCATTTCCTTTTCCCACTGAGGACAATCTTGAATATAGTGACCAGGTTTCTTGCATTTGTGGCAAAGCCTTCTCTTATAGTCACTGGATGAGGAATCATTGCCTCTTGAGGATTTTCCAAAGCGACCACGTCTTGTGAACTTCTGGAATTTCTTCACAAGCAGTGCTAGATCCTGGCTCAATTCTTCAGGATCACCAAGGCTACTACCAGAATCCTCATATTCAGAGTCAGACACAGCCTTGGCCTTCA
Organism: Triticum timopheevii; assembly: GCA_963921465.1. NCBI lineage: Eukaryota > Viridiplantae > Streptophyta > Magnoliopsida > Poales > Poaceae > Triticum > Triticum timopheevii. The sequence goes on from OY997262.1 coordinate 366,263,003, forward strand.
GGGCACGTGGTTTGCCATAGTTTGAGCCATAGAGATCTCTCTTTTCAGCAAGCTGGAACTCATGAGTGTTTAGCCTTTCGAGGATATCAGCAGGATCAAGCAACTTGTAGTCAGCACGTTCTTGTATCATCAGTCCCAGAGTATCAAATGAGGAGTCAAGCGATCTCAATAGTTTCTTCACAACTTCATGATCAATGATGTCAGTGGCACCGAGGGCTTGAAGCTCATTTGAGATGTCAGTGAGGCGATCAAAGGTTTGTTGGACATTCTCATTGTCGAGTCTTTTGAAGCGGTTGAAGAGATTCCGAAGAACATCGACTCGAGAGTCACGCTAGGTTGAAACTCCTTCATTTACTTTGGACAACCTATCCCAGATAAGCTTAGCAGTTTCCAAAGCACTCACTCTTCCATACTATCCTTTGCTCAGATGGCCACATATGATATTCTTCGCTTGAGAATCGAGTTGTTTGAATCTCTTCACATCGGTAGCGTTCAGTGAGGGAGTGACAGTGGGGACACCATTTTCCACAACATACCAGAGATCGTTATCAATTGCCTCAAGATGCATTCGCATCTTGTTCTTCCAGTAGGGGTAGTCCATTCCATCAAAGGTAGGACACCCAGCCGAGACCTTGATCATACCTGCGGTCGACATAACTAAAACTCCAGGCAGTTAAACCAAAATCACACAGAACAAGGGAGTACCTTGCTCTGATACCAATTGAAAGTGCATTATATCGACTAGAGGGGGGGTGAATAGGCGATTTTTATGAATTCTTCACTGAGGAATTTGCTGGTGAGGAAATTCCTTAGAGAAGAACTACTTGCAGCGGAATGAGTACTCAGAAGTAAACATAACATGATACAAACATAGTCATCATGATGAAATGAAGACTAGCACAGAGTACAGAAAGCGTAAACACAGGATAACAAGATGAAGACGGACATACTGAAGAAATTGAACTGAGGAATTTGTGAAAGTCTTCAGTCAAAGTCTTCAAGCACAGATATGAACAACATACAACACAGTAATGAGGAAATGAAAGAGTTGAGGAAATAGAACCAGTTAGTTGGTGAAGACAATGATTTGGTAAACCAGTTCCAACTGCTGTCTCAGTTGTACGTCTGGTTGGAGCGGCTGAGTATTTAAACTCGAGGACACCCAGTCCCGGACACCCAGTCTTTGAGCCGCAACTCAGGACACCCAGTCCTCACAGTATTCTCCTTGAACTAAGACCACACAGGCCTCGTCCAATCACTCGTGGTAAGTCTTCAGGTGACTTCCAAACCTTCACAGACTTGGTCACTCGGCGATCCACAATTCCTCTTGGATGCTCTAGACCTTGACGCCTAACCGTCTGGAAGAAGCACAGTATTCAAAGGTAACAAGCGTCGGATCCACGCAGGATCAATTTCTTCAGTGATGCTCAATCACTTTGGGTTTGTGGGGGTCTGGTTTTGGGATTTTCCTCACTTGATGATTTTCGCTCAAAGTCCTCGGAGGATGGGTTGCTCTCAAATGACAAGTGTCAAGTTCTCTCGGAGCAGCCAACCAGCTAGTGGTTGTAGGGGGCGGCTATTTATAGCCTAGGGAGCAGCCCGACATGATAAGACATAAATGCCCTTCAATGATATGACCGTTAGGTGGATAAGATATTTTGGACAGCCGGCGCGCAGCACAGCAACGGTCGGAAATTTGACTCTCAAATTCCTCAGGGCTATCATGTTCCTCACTGTGTTGGCAATTCGCACTGGCGAATTCCTAACTCCTCAGTCAGAGCAAAGTCCTCAGTGACCAGAAGAACTGCGTCTCTGTCACTGAAGAAATTGACTGAACTGTATGAGATTTCCAATGGCTTCACTCGAAGGGATTGGTAGGTGTAGGATTTTGAGTTGAGCATCACATGGAAATTTTTCCTTAGTATTTCCTCGACCCCCTTTAACAGTACGGTGTTTCCTATGACTCAAGAAAGAGAAAATGGAACTATGAAAACAAAAGTCTTCACGCTCCATATTCCTCGAATGAATACCAAGTCTTCAAGGTCACACCAATTTCTTCACTTTCAAAGTCTTCAGAAAGTCTTCAGAATATCAAAGTCTTCAGTCGAAGAACTTCATTTTTAGGGCTCGACTTTCTCTATAAATATCAAACTCCTCATAGACTTATAGACCTGTGTACACCCACAAACGCATCAGTCACTTAACCTATATGCACTTACATAGACACCGAAGAGGGCTAGTGTTACACAGAGTCGGTTACAATGGTAGGAGATCTACATATCCGTATCGCCAAGCTTGCCTTCCACGCCAAGGAAAGTCCCATCCGGACACGGGACGAAGTCTTCAATCTTGTATCTTCATAGTCTTGGAGTCCGGCTGACGATGATAGTTCGGCTATCCGGACACCCCCTAGTCCAGGACTCCCTCAGTAGCCCCTGAACCAGGCTTCAATGACGATGAGTCCGGCGCGCATATTGTTCGGCATTGCAAGGCAGGTTCCTCCTCCGAATAATTCATAGAAGATTGTGAACACCAGGATAGTGTCCGGCTCTGCAAAATAAATTCCACATTCCACCGTAGAGAGAATAATATGTACACAAGTTCAATGTGCTGACGTATTTTGTGGCATGACGTCATACCACCACCAAGCCTTTACTTGAATCTTTTTTTATTATACCACCTCAGTGCGTTTAGCGAAGCGGTTTCCTTGGCACGTCTTGTCGAAGCAGAGATCGTGTTCCCCTTATTCGGGATTCCCATCAATACGGACGTGGGTAACACAACCGCGCCATTGATGGTGGCGCTTGGGAGATAAGCGAGTTTTACCAGGCTGGTGGGGACGCATAGTCTTCGTCCGCCTACATATAAGGGGATAAGGATCCACCTTTTCACCTACGCCTTCTTCCTCCTTTGCTTATCCATCTCTGCACACTCGAGCTCCAGTGCCCGAGTCCGCACATCTTGTCTCAACCTCCTCCAGTCATGTCCGGAGCGGGAGGCAAGTGGTTGGCCTCCTCCGTTACGGAGGAGCACATCGCAAAGCTGCACGGCGTCGGATACCTTTCCAGCGAAATCGCGCACCGGCTGCCCGACGAGGGGCAGCTCATCCCCACCCCAGGCCCCATGAGAGGGTCGTATTCCTTCCCCCCTTCCTCCGCGGACTGGGCTTCCCACTTCATCCCTTCGTCCGGGGGCTCATGTTCTACTACGGCCTAGACTTCCACGAACTGGCGCCAAACTTCATCCTCAACATCTCGGCGTTTATCGTCGTGTGCGAGGCCTTTCTCTGCATCCGGCACCACTTCGGCTTGTGGCTCAAGACCTTCAACGTCAAGCCGAAGGTAGTGAAGGGCGTCCAAGCGGAGTGCGGAGGCGCCATGGTGGGCAAGATGCCCAACGTCCTCTGGCTCAAGGGCGCCTTTGTGGAAACCATCAAAGGGTGGCAATCGGGGTGGTTCTATATCATCGAGCCGCGGGACCTAAATGGGCAGTGGCCCCCGAGTTCAGATCTGGTGCCCCTATGCAGCTCACCTCCTGGAAAAAGAAGGGCTTGCTATGGGGCAGTTCGGAGGAGCTGACCGGACTCCAGTCCTGTCTCCAGACCTTGGTGAACAAGAAGCTTAAGCTTGTCAACGTGATCCAGGTCATGCTCATCCGCCGGATTCTCCCCTGCCAACAACGGGCCTTCAATTTGTGGGAGTTCGATCTGGCACAGCACCAGGCCTTGAGCGGGCTCTTCGACACGACGTACGAAGCTGCCTGGAGGGTGCTGTTCAAGGGCGGAGAAGCCCCCGCATCCGCGATGGAAGACCGCGGATTCAGCACCAAGCGCATGGCCGGCGAGGTGAGCTTTGTTATCCTCTATGGGACATTTATTTTCTTTCATAGTTTGATTCTATGCGGGATTTTGAAACTCCCAATGCCTTTGACAGGACTGGCAGAGGACGTCCGGACAGGTAGACTGTCCGGCTCCCCTTCCCGAAGACCCAGCGGACGCCCGTTTAACGGGGATGCTGGTCCCGGCACTTTATGTAGTGCCGGAGAAGAAGGCCAAGAAGAAGGCCGCGGGAACTCGAAGAAGTTCCCGGCGCCAAGTGATATTGGACTCATCGTCCGATGGCTCCGAGGCGGACTCCTCCCTCGAAGACGAGGAGGAGAAAGAGGACTCTCTCCCGAGGAGGGAGAGAGGAAGAGGAAGGCTTCCCCAACGGGGGAGGCCGAAGGGTCCAAGAGGGGAAGGACTATTCCCCCGGAAAGCTCCGCCAATGCCAACGTTGGCGATGAAGAGTGGCCCTCAAGGGCCAGGCCTCCGGCAAGATTGTAAGTATCCGGATTCCTGAATGATTTATAATTTCTCTTTTGTGTCACATAGTGTCCTTCTAATGCCGCACACTACCTGTAGTCCGGCCGATGATGATCTCCCCGCTTCATCGAGCGGGTCGTTGGCTCCGTCGGATGTAGATTCCATCCCGACTGCCTCCACCCCTCGCGATGCTGAGGACGCCGAGGTGGGATCCCAGGAAGGGACCCATCAGGAGGAGGCTCCGGAGGTGCCAAAAGGCAGCCTCCCGGACTTTGCGCCGGACTCCATGCCGGAACCCGCAGTGGTTCCGGAGTCCGGCAGGCGGCCCCTTCGCAAGAAGGGCAAGACCGTGACGCCGGCAGCCTCTGTCCAACCGGAGGCGCCGGACAACTTGTTAGAGGCGCTCAACGGCGCTTCCATCGAGGAAGAACACCGCACTATCATGAGTGCGGTGATTCAGAAGGTTCAGCTCGCCAAGAGCGGGCTGACTGAAGCCTGCAGTAGCCTTCTAACAGGCTTTGAGGTAAAAAGTTTAAAATATGTAATGTAGTACCGCATAGACAGTAGCCCCTGATGCTCGGTTCGGTGTTCGGAAAGAAAAACCGGATTGAGGATCTTTAAAAAGATATACGCAGGAGTGCTAAAAATTATGTCAATATGGGTTTGCAGGCTGCACTGCTGACCTCTGTCGCACTGACTGCGGAGGTCGGTGCGTTGAAGCAGGATCTCGAGCGGTCCGAGCAAGAGCTCGGCCATGCCAAGAAGCAGCTCGAGGACAAAGAAGGTGAGTAACACCACCTTTAAATTTGTACCTTACAGAAAAGGATTTTGGTTGCAATGGAAATGACAAGGATAATGTGGGTACTGCAGGGGCCACGAACAAGGTGGCAACCCTGAAAGAGGCCGTGTCCGCGCCGAACGCAATGCGGCCGCGGAACGAGCGGAGCGAGAGAAGCAGGAGGCGCGGGTGGCGGAAGTGCGGCAAGAGCTCCAGGCTCTCATGGAAAAGCATGAGAGTTTGGAGCGCGACTCGAAGACTCGAGAGTCCGAGCTTGCCTCGGCTCTTGAAAGTGCCAAAGCCGCTAAGGCCGAGGCCCGTAAGGCCCTCCAGGAGATTGAGGATGTGAAGAAAATAGCGGCGGGTAAGGCATTTTTCATGCAAAGCAAGCATGTTAATGTAAACTACCTGACACTTACCCGAATTCGGAGCTCTCCAGGGGCGTTTGCAGATCTGCCTCGCAGCGTATCCGATGCCGCCGCATTCTACCGAGCCAAAGAGGGGAGCTCAACGGAGAAGGTCTTCTGGTCTCAGTATGCTGAGGCCGGACATCCGGTGCCCCCTAGCGACCAGCTGAAGCAGCTGGTCGAGCTCCACAAGGTAGCCGAGCAGGCCATGAAGGGCATCATAGTCCGGCTGTGGCCTGGAGAGGCCATGCCTGGGAGCTACTTCGGCCTCGTGCGGCGGCTGGTGGATGCATGCCCCCGGGTGGAGGTCATCAAGCGCTCCGCCTGTATTGAAGGTGCCCGTCGGGCCCTTGCCCGCGCAAAGGTGCATTGGGGCAGGCTGGATGCGGAGAGGCTTATCACTGACGCGCTGCCAGCGGGCAAGGAGTATCGTATGCCTGAGATGTACTATAAGACTGTCCTGAAGGGTGCCCGCAAGATTGCGGAAGAGTGCCCCAGAGATGTAATTATTGAGTAAACTCGCAATGTGTTATCCTGTGCGCTGAAAAACTTTGTTCATATGCGCTAAGCAACGCTTATTGATTTAAAATATTACCTTCTGTGCGGCCGTTTATTAAATCTGAGAGATGGCAAGTCATCGGCTTCAGCCCCCATGCCACGAGTGCTGGGGTGTTCGGGATAAACTTGAGCGCTCTTGTTCCCATTTTTGGGTCCATCTAGGGAGGCGCTCAACACAACGAACAAGGCAACCGGACTTATAATGCTTTAACACTCTCACTTAGCCATAGAATTCTATAATTTTAAATTTCGGTGAAGCTCCTAATATTCGGAAGACCGAGTTCGGGGCGCTATCCACGCCTTGGCCGGACACTATCCGGTTCTTCGCTCGAAGCGGCATAAGTCTTTAGGGACTCGAAAAGACTTCTCGAACAGCGACTAGTCTCTCGCCTTATCATGACAGTCAGTTTTAGCTTTCTCCACTGAGGCGCTCGCCCAGCTCAACCGGGGCGCAATCGCAGTGGTTCTCCCAGTGCTACCTTAGCCGACAGAACGGAACGTAAGGTACCAAAACATGGGAGCCGGGCAAACCCAACTATTGACCCAAGACATGATTCGGAGCCGATTCATATAATGCTATAAGTTCGGGGTGCCGCACTTGTGAAACTGTTCGGACTTATCACACCATAATGCGGGGAACATAAGCCCCTGGTGTATTCGGCCGTACCAAAATATACGGGTGCGAGATGTCATTAATGAACATATATGTAAAAAAAAGGTAATGCAATTATAGGCAAAAAGTGCTGCATTGTTTATTCAAGGAATTCTGCTATGAGTGCAGAATGATACAAATAGTGTGGTAAGCAAGGGATTGGACTAATTAGACGTGTCCCCCTCCAGGGGTGGGCTGCGGACTGATGTATTTAACAAATTTAATGCTCGTAATGGAGACCACCTGAGTGTTCGTCGCAGCCTTTGTCCCTCCCTGGCTGTTGCATCGTGAGTTCGGCAGGTTCGCCGCCGGACAGGGCCTCTGCTGAATGGAGTCCTGTGTATAAAAAAGAAGAAATATAAAAATGAAAAGAGCGACACACTTGGGAGCCCCTGGTGTGGTTGAGCCGCACTCTGGGCCTGTTGTGGTCGCGCCCCTCCCCCTATGCCCATGGTATCTCCAGAGCGTAATGGTGTACGCGGAGAGCTGGTCTTGCAATTATGCGAGGGTTGGGGTTGGGTCTGCATTGCTACGCGTGCTCGGAACGTGCCAGGTGGTCTTGATTGATGTTGCTCCAGGCGCGTTTGGTCGTGTCCGGTCGTTTAACGGCCGGACTCGAAAATTGCCTTAGAAGGCTGCTCTGTACTTCTGCCGCGAGAGCCGCTGTGTGTTCCTCCGTTCGGAGGGAGCGTTCCGTATTTCCGTTGACCGTGATGACTCCACGAGGGCCTGGCATCTTGAGCTTGAGGTATGCATAATGCAGCACCGCGTTGAACTTTGCGAACGCGGTTCGTCCGAGCAGAGCGTGATAGCCGCTGCGAAACGGGACTATGTCGAAGATTAACTCCTCGCTTCGGAAATTATCCGAGGATCCGAAGACCACTTCCAGTGTGACTGAGCCTGTACAATTGGCCTCAACACCTGGTATGACGCCTTTGAAGGTCGTCTTTGTAGGTTTAATCCTTGAGGGGTCTATGCCCATCTTGCGCACTGTATCCTGATAAAGCAGGTTCAGGCTACTGCCGCCATCCATCAGGACTCTTGTGAGGTGAAATCCATCGACGATTGGGTCTAAAACCAATGCGGCGAATCCGCCATGGCGGATACTGGTCGGGTGGTCTCTTCGATCGAAAGTGATCGGGCAAGAGGACCATGGATTGAACTTCGGGGCGACTGGCTCCATCGCATATACGTCCCTAAGTGCACGCTTCCGCTCCCTCTTGGGTATATGGGTTGCGTGTTGTAACGCCCCGGATTCGATGCGCCAGGTGTCCACCAGTTATTCGCCGTCGTTGCCATGTCTTTTGCTTGCGTGTTGCACTTTTCCATGTCATCATCTGCATTTCATATCATGTCATCATGTGCATTTCATTTCACATACGTGTTCGTCTCATGCATCCGAGCATTTTCCCCGTTGTCCATTTTGCAATCCGGCACTCCTATGTCATCTGGCGTCCCCTTCTTCTCTCCTTTTGTGAGCGGGTGTTAAACTTTCTCGGAATGGCCCGAGGTTTGCCAAGCGGCCTTGGTATAGCACCGGTAGACCGCCTGTCAAGTTTCGTGCCATTTGGAGTTCGTTTGATACTCCAACGGTTAACCGGGTAACCGTAAAGCCTCTTTTGTGTGCAGCCCAACACCCCTTCCAAAGTGGCCCAAGACCCACCAAACTCCCCTCCGTGCTCTCGGTCGTTCGATCACGATCGCGTGGCCGAAAACCGCTCCTCATTTGTACTCTCCTAGCTCCCTCTACCTATAAATATGTGGCCTCCCCCGAAATTCCCGCAGTCCAAACCCTAGCTTCGTCTTCCTCGCACCGTCGGACACGTCCAGCCGCCGCGCTGGACGAATCAGCCGCCGCCACCTGTCCTCCATCGCCATCCCCGCGCCGCCAGCCCGCGGAGCCCATCCGGGGCCCGCGCGGGCCCAGATCCGCCGCCGCCGGCCCGACCGCGCCCCTCCACGCCCCCGCGCGCCCGCGCCGGGCCCGTCCCCGCCGCCGGCCGCCCGCCGCCGTGCCCGCGAGCTCCCGCGCTCGCCGGCGACCGCGCCGCCCTCCTGTCCCGCGCCCGCGCCCTTCGCCGCCGCGTCCCGCGCACCGGCCGTGCCGGCGCCACCGGACTTCGCCGGAGCGCGCCTCCGCCGCCCGCGTCCGACCTTGCCGGACCCCGCCGCCTCGCCTCCACCTCGCCACCGCCGGCCATCCTCCGGCCAGATCCGGGCCGGCGCCGCCCGGATCCGGCCGGCCCCGACTCCCTCCGGCCGCCGCCCGTGCCTCCTCCTCCGCCACCACGCTGGAGCTCGGAGCTCGCCGGAGCTCGCCGCCAGCCTCCCTCCGGCACGATCCGGTCGACCCGGACCGGATCCACCCCGTCGGCCACGCCCGATCCACTTCGCCCCGGCCCGATCTGCGACCCGCTCCGCGACCCGATCCACTCCGCCGGCGTTGACTTTTTCCCCCCGAGGTTGTTTTCATCACTAAGTCCCTGAGATTTTGTCAGTATCATGCCATGTTCATCGCATTGTATCTCTGCCCTCGTAGCTCCGTTTCGTGCGTATAATATGTCAAATTGTTCGTCTCGACGAGTACTTCATTTTGTTCCATTGCATCATTTTCATTTGAGCTCATCTTGATGCCTGAAATGTTGTTGGAAAAGTGCATGTTGATGTTAATCTGCTGAAACTGTTATAACTTGCTCATTTGTCATTTTTGCCATGATTGATGTGTGCATCCTATGGGGTTGATGTCTACATGTGTTTTGATCTATGCCATGCCATCTTTCCAGGGGTGTATGCCATGTATTTTTGTGATCAATGTGGTGACTAGCACAAGCATGCAAACTAGGCTTCGTGATATTGCTGATTTTAGACCCTGTTCTGCTGTTATTTTGATGCCATGCAAACTTGATGCTACAGAGAGACCCATGCTTATTTTGAGATACTTCAGTAAGGGTGTTTTGAACATATGGTTATTGTCTAGCCATTCATGCCCTTGTTTGCAATTATGGAGTAGCCTAGCATGTCATTTGAGTGCTCTACTTTTGCTTTAAAATGTTTCCTGGCAGATTGTTTACATGTTATTCAATATGGCCAAGCTTGCTATAGTTGATCCTTGTATGCTATGGACTTGTTCTTGACTTGGTTTGTTTCACAAACATGTCTTCTTGATGATGCTATGCTTATCTTGTCATGCAATGACTTGTGATGAGTGAATCGAGCTTGTTAAGTAGTGTACTTGCCGTTGCTGTTTTGCTAGGCTGAATGTGTTATTTCATGATGCTATAAAACATGTTGCTACTAATCATTCTATGCATAATCTGGAGATGTTCTATAAACATGTTTTGATCTACATGTCTTGCCCTATCCATCCATGCCCCTGGTTGCATTTATAGCTTGCTGTAGATTGTTCATATCTTGCTCCAAAGTTGCTTGAAAATGTTGCTGTCAGCCTGTTAACATTAAGTTCAATGTTTCCATGATTGTTTCCTAGTGATCCATGCACCCTATGACCTTGGTCTTGCCATGCTTAACTTCACAAACATGCCTTATTACTGTTGGGTGCCTTGCCATGCCATGTATTGCTCTGTAGTGAGTGGTTCAAGCTCACCAACATGCCTACTTATTGTTGTTCCTGCCTTGGTTGAATCTGTTATATAACTTGCCATGTTTACATGGGTGCCATCATATTTTCTGTGCCTTTTTGGCTCATGGTCAGTAAGGGACTTTTGATCTATGCAATTAGTAGATTCATGCCATGCCTTTGTTTGCCATGATAAATTCCTGTAACATGTTGTTTGCTTGCTCTTAACATTGCAACCTGATGTTATTTCTGCTAAAGTCTGAAACTGTTATTATTTGCAATCTTACCATGTGTTTTGGAGCATGTTCTAGTGATTTCTGGAGATAGCTCAGTGTTCATGTTTTGTTGTGCTTTACCTGTACTTCATGCGCATGTCTTTTGTTATTATGTTGGGATGCTGTAGCTTATTGTTTTGATGCTTGCAAGATGCCTAGTTGCTGTTATGGACAGATTGTTGCTATGACTTGTATAGTGTGTGTGTGTTGCACCATTGCTCCGTTTTGAGTGCGCTCTATATGAAAGTTGCTTGATTTTGCATGTAGTTTCATATTATCATGTTGCATCCTTGTTTTGTGTTGTTTTCTTGATGTTTGAGTGCATTTTGCATCAATGCCATGTTTAAATTGTTTTGCTCATATCTTCTAGGCCGTAGCTCCGAATCTAATGAACTTTATATGTAACTTGACTAGAATTTCGTGTAGTTCATCATGGTGCATCTTAACTTGCTGTTTAACTAATTGAACATAAGGTTTATTCAGATCTGGACCAATTTCGAAATATGCATATGAGGACTTACCGGAATTGTTACATGTTGTTCCTGGCCTCATTTAAACTTGCCTTGATATGTTGTTCTTGTTTGCATCATCTCTTGCCATGAGTAGCTTCATGTAGCCTTGTCATGCATCATGCTTGTTGTGCATCATGTCTTGTTCATGTGTGGTGTGTTTACTATGTTGTGTGTTTCTTCTCGATAGTTCCTGTTTCGTTGCGATCGTGAGGATTCGTTCGTCTACGCTTGGTTCGTCTTCGTGGCTTCATCTTCTTCATGGACTCGTTCTTCTTCCTAGCGGGATTTCAGGCAAGATGACCGCTACCCTGGATCTCACTACTATCATTGCTATGCTAGTTGCCTCGTTCTTTCGCTATGCTGCGCTTCCTATAAATTGTTCTTCAAGCCTCCCCAAATTGCCATGAACCTCTAACCTTTGACACCATTCCTAGCAAACCATTGCTTGGCTATGTTACCGCTCTTGCTCAGCCCCTCTTATAGCGTTGCTAGCTGCAGGTGAAGTTGAAGATTGCTCCATGGTGGACAGGGTTTTTGGTTGGGATATCACAGTATCTCGTATATTATTAATGCATCTATATACTTGGTAAAGGGTGGAAGGCTCGGCCTTATGCCTGGTGTTTTTTTCCACTCTTGCCGCCCTAGTTTCCGTCATACCGGTGTTATGTTCCCGAATTTTGTGTTCCTAACGCGGTCGGGTGATTTATGGGACCCCCCTAACAGTTCGCTTTGAATAAAACTTGTCCAGCAAGGCCCAACCTTGGTTTTACCATTTGCCTCACCACCACCTACTTTTCCCTTGGGAGTCGCTCTCTCGAGGGTCGTCTTTATTTTAGCCCCCCCCGGGCCAATGCTTGTCTAAGTGTTGGTCCAAACTAGAGCACCGTGCGGAACCATTCCTTGGCAACTTGGATTCGTCCGTACCTGTACGCTTCGCTTATCCGGTGTTGCCCTGAGAACGAGATATGTGCAGCTCCTATCGGGATTGTCGGCGCATCGGGTGGCTTTGCTGGTCTTGTTTTACCATTGTCGAAATGTCTTGTAAATCGGGATTCCGAGACTGATCGGGTCTTCCTGGGAGAAGGTCTATTCCTTCGTTGATCGCGAGAGCTTGTCATGGGCTAAGTTGGGACACCCCTGCAAGGTATAAACTTTCGAGAGCCGTGCCCGCGGTTATGTGGCAGATGGGAATTTGTTAATGTCCGGTTGTAGATAACTTGACACCAGATCCGAATTAAAATGCATCAACCGCGTGTGTAGCCGTGATGGTCTCTTCTCGGCAGAGTCCGAGAAGTGAACACGGTTTCTGTGTTATGATTGACGTAAGTAGGTGTTCAGGATCACCTCTTGATCATTGCTAGTTGTCGACCGTTCCTTTGTTTCTCTTCTCGCTCTCATTTGCGTATGTTAGCCACCATATCATGCTTAGTCGCTGCTGCAACCTCACCACTTTACCCCTTCCTTTCCTATTAAGCTTTGCTAGTCTTGATACCCATGGTAATGGGATTGCTGAGTCCTCGTGGCTCACAGATTACTACAACAACAGTTGCAGGTACAGGTTATGCGATGATCATGACGCGAGAGCGATGCTTGCTTGCGTTGAGTTTTTCTTCTGCTTCTTCGATCAGGGGATAGGTTCTAGGTCGGCAGCCTGGGCTAGCAGGGTGGATGTCGTTTGAGCTTCTGTTTGTGTTTCATCCGTAGTCGGATGTTGATCTTATGTATGTTGTATTGTTGTATTCATGTGACATTGTATGTATTGGATGTATCCCCACTATTATGTAATGTTGATGTAATGATATCCACCTTGCAAAAGCGTTCCAATATGCGGGTCTATCCTTGGTGGGATCTTCGAGTTCCTTTTGGATAGGGTCGCATATTGGGCGTGACAAGTTGGTATCAGAGCCTTGACCGACCCTAGGAGCCCCCTTGATTGATCGTGTAGTTTGGCCGTTGTTGAGTCTAGAAGAAAACTGTTTTCGGAGTCTAGTTATATCGGAGAGTAGGAATTCTTTTTACTCCTCTGTCCCTTCGTCGCTCTGGTGAGAAATCTTGATGTAGGTGTTTTGAACTACTCCTCTTCCCCTTCAAGTTTTTCTTTAGGATCACGTGGTTAGTTTCGTGAGTTGTCCATCCTCTTTTGTCCGGCGCATTCTTCGTTAAGCTGATTCGAACCTCTTTGTCTTTGGGAGATCAATCCTCGGCTCTTTTCGATCGATGTTGTTTCCCTATCCGAAGTTGTCCTTGTTTTTCCCACCCGCCCTCCCTTTTTCATCTCGGAACCGGAGTCCGTAATTGAGTATCCATCCTACTCGTGCGAAGTCTTTGCTTTGTTTCTTCAATGATTTCAACCGGTGTTTTCCCTTCAAGTTATTCATCGATTTCTCGTTCCAAGTTGCCTTTGTTTTCCCACCCTCCCACCCTCTTCTTCCCGGAGCATGAGTCTCTTTCGACCATCAATTTTCATTCGTACGGAGTCTCTTCAGTCTTCCCTCAATTATTTCAACCGGTGAATTCTCGTCTCGTTTGACATTCTTCATCTCTTCTCCGGTGGACTCAATTCAAGTTTTTCGGGTTGATCATATTCTTTTTCCTCGGCTCAAGTGTTTTTTCCTTGCTCGTTCACCTCTCGCCAGCTTATCATTCTGGAGTTCGGAAGAAATCTCAGGAGATTCGTCTGTGTTTGAATTAATTCGAGGTGGTCACCTCATTCAAATATTTCATTGTTCTGGTGCTTCATCTATCTGTTCAACAATCCTTTCAACGGTGTTTTCTTTTAGTGGGCCCTAACCCACAGGTCTTTTCCCAGGATCTTATCTGACTCTTCTAATTTCCCCGGAGCTATTCTCAAAAGTGTGATGTAAGAATGGATTCCATCTGTCACATGCCTTTTCAAGATCGATTTCAATTCTTGTCATTGCCGATTCAACCTTTGCTCTTCTCATTCTTCCGGAGTATCTCAGTAATTTTGTTGGTGTTTTCCGTCGTCATTTGAAGACAGAAGAAGATTTCTCTTAAATCTTGTCCGTTCTCCCGGAGATTCATGGTGCTAGCTCGATGTTATCCTATCTAATTGTTTCCAGCCGTGTAATTCTTTCATCCATCCGGAGTATTTCAGGAGTTGATTTCTGTTTCTTTTCACCGGAGGCCATCATTCCAGTTACCGTTCTCTATTTATCCCGCTGCTTCGTTCAAGTGTTCTTTAATCAGCTCATGATCTCTTTGTTCTTTTAAATCTAAATCCCCTCTAGCTTATTGGTTCTTCTAATTCTTCTCGGTGATTCATTCTCTTTCATCAGTCATTTCCGAATTCTCACGGTGGTTCTTTCAGATTCTTTTCTTTGATTATCATTTTAATCCATTCGTTCTTTCCAATCCTACCGGTGGTTCATGAAGACCTTCTCAAGTTTTGTGCTATCCCTTCTCTATTCTTTTCAAGAAGAATAAGTATTATGTAAATCCATTACTTGCCATCAATTTAATTTGATGAAGGATAAGTATACAATAAATCTTATTCTTATTTCATCCAAGCGAGTAATCCCTTCCTTCATAATTTGTCCTTGTTGAATAAATTCTATTTCCAAGTGCTTTCATCTTTTCTTTTCCGGAGTTCAAATTTTCCTCGACCATCTCGTCGGAACCTCCATCTAAATCATCGCAAGGCTTTAATATTATTCTTTCATCCTTTATTCTATCTCATCATCCTTTTGTTACCGGAGTTCTTCATGGCATTCTTCATGATTTAGTTCATTCTTCAAGTGTTCATCAAGATTCTTGTTCAAGGAGTTCTAGTATCTTTTATTCTTGCATCTCGAGGTGCAATTAAATCTCCATATTCTTTTGGAGTGGAGTTTTGCATTTCTTCGTTCTTCTCAGCTATTTAATCCTTTCCGTTTGTGGTCGGTTATCACCTCGTAATTTTGAGATGTTTTCCATAAGTCCACAACAAGCTTATTCTTTCGTTGTTGATTTTCTCAACTTCATTCAATCCTCCCTTCTAAGTTCTTTTCATTAAATTATTTCTATTCCTCCGGAGGCATTGCGTTGGTCATCTTGTCAAGTGCCATCTCTTTGGGTGAAGCTCGTGTTCTATTCCCCCATGTTTCAGCCGAAGTGCTGCCTAAATACTTTCAGTCTTATTCGTTTCTTTTCTCATTCTAACCACTCCGGTTAGAACGAGTGATTTCATAGTCTATTTGATTCCGTGAGCTTTCGATTCTCGTCATTCTCGTCGTTCCTCTCTTCTTCTCGAGTGCTCCCGACTCTTTGCTTCTTCTCTTGAGTTCTTGTTTCACTCATCCCTTTTTCTCTTCCGTCTCGGTCCTAAGATCTCGGGACGAGATCTCTTGTTAGTGGAGGAGTGTTGTAACGCCCCGGATTCGATGCGCCAGGTGTCCGCCAGTTATTCGCCGTCGTTGCCATGTCTTTTGCTTGCGTGTTGCACTTTGCCATGTCATCATCTGCATTTCATATCATGTCATCATGTGCATTTCATTTCGCATATGTGTTCGTCTCATGCATCCGAGCATTTTCCCCGTTGTCCGTTTTGCAATCCGGCACTCCTATGTCATCCGGCGTCCCCTTCTTCTCTCCTTTTGTGAGCAGGTGTTAAACTTTCTCGGAATGGCCCGAGGTTTGCCAAGCGGCCTTGGTATAGCACCGGTAGACCGCCTATCGAGTTTCGTGCCATTTGGAGTTCGTTTGATACTCCAACGGTTAACCGGGTAACCGTAAAGGCTCTTTTGTGTGCAGCCCAACACCCCTTCCAAAGTGGCCCAAGACCCACCAAACTCCCCTCCATGCTCTCGGCCGTTCGATCACGATCGCGTGGCCGAAAACCGCTCCTCATTTGGACTCTTCTAGCTCCCTCTACCTATAAATATGTGGCCTCCCCCGAAATTCCCGCAGTCCAACCCCTAGCTTCGTCTTCCTCGCGCCGCCGGACACGTCCAGCCGCCGCGCCGGACGAATCAGCCGCCGCCACCTGTCCTCCGTCGCCGTCCCCGCGCCGCCGGCCCGCGGAGCCCATCTGGGGCCCGCGCGGGCCCAGATCCGCCGCTGCCGGCCCGACCGCGCCCCTCCGCGCCCCCACGCGCCTGCTCCGGGCCCGTCCCTCCCACCGGCCGCCCGCCGCCGTGCCCACGAGCTCCCGCGCTCGCCGGTGACCATGCCGCCCTCCTGTCCCGTGCCCGCACCCTCCGCCGCCGCGTCCCGCGCACCAGCCGCGCCGGCGCCACCGGACTTCGCCGGAGCGCGCCTCCGCCGCCTGCGTCTGACCTCGCCGGACCCCGCCGCCTCGCCTCCACCTCGCCACCGCCGGCCATCCTCCGTCCAGATCCGGGCCGGCGCCGCCTGGATCTGGCCGGCCCCGACTCCCTCCGGCCGCCGCCCGTGCCTCCTCCTCCGCCACCACGCCGGAGCTCGGAGCTCGCCGGAGCTCGCCGCCAGCCTCCCTCCGGCCCGATCCGGTCGACCCGGACCGGATCCACCCCGTCGGCCACGCCCGATCCACTTCGCCCCGGCCCGATCTGCGACCCGCTCCGCGACCCGATCCACTCCGCCGGCGTTGACTTTTTCCCCCCGAGGTTGTTTTCATCACTAAGTCCTTGAGATTTTGTCAGTATCATGCCATGTTCATCGCATTGTATCTCTGCCTCCGTAGCTCCGTTTCGTGCGTATAATATGTCAAATTGTTCGTCTCGACGAGTACTTCATTTCGTTCCATTGCATCATTTTCATTTGAGCTCATCTTGATGCCCGAAATGCTGTTGGAAGAGTGCATGTTGATGTTAATCTGCTGAAACTGTTATAACTTGCTCATTTGTCATTTTTGCCATGATTGATGTGTGCATCCTATGGGGTTGATGTCTACATGTTTTTTGATCTATGCCATGCCATATTTCCAGGGGTGTGTGCCATGTATTTTTGTGATCAGTGTGATGACTAGCACAAGCATGCAAACTAGGCTTCGTGATATTGCTGATTTTAGACCCTGTTCTGCTGTTATTTTGATGCCATGCAAACTTGATGCTACAGAGAGATCCATGCTTATTTTGAGATACTTCAGTAAGGGTGTTTTGAACATATGGTTATTGTCTAGCCATTCATGCCCTTGTTTGCAATTATGGAGTAGCCTAGCATGTCATTTGAGTGCTCTACTTTTGCTTCAAAATGTTTCCTGGCAGACTGTTTACATGTTATTCAATATGGCCAAGCTTGCTATAGTTGATCCTTGCATGCTATGGACTTGTTATTGACTTGGTTTGTTTCACAAACATGTCTTCTTGATGATGCTATGCTTATCTTGTCATGCAATGACTTCTGATGAGTGAATCGAGCTTGTTAAGTAGTGTACTTGCTGTTGCTGTTTTGCTAGGCTGAATCTGTTATTTCGTGATGCTATATAAACATGTTGCTACTAATCATTCTATGCATAATCTGGAGATGTCCTATAAACATGTTTTGATCTACATGTCTTGCCTTATCCATCCGTGCGCCTAGTTGCATTTATAGCTAGCTGTAGATTGTTCATATCTTGCTCCAAAGTTGCTTGAAAATGTTGCTGTCAGCCTGTTAACATTAAGTTCAATGTTTCCATGATTGTTTCCTAGTGATCCATGCACCCTATGACCTTGATCTTGCCATGCTTAACTTCACAAACATGCCTTCTTACTGTTGGGTGCCTTGCCATGCCATGTATTGCTCTGTAGTGAGTGGTTCAAGCTCACCAACATGCCTACTTATTGTTGTTCCTGCCTTGGTTGAATCTGTTATATAACTTGCCATGTTTACATGGGTGCCATCATAGTTTCTGTGCCTTTTTGGCTCATGGTCAGTAGGGGACTTTTGATCTATGCAATTAGTAGATTCATGCCATGCCTTTGTTTTCCATGATAAGTTCCTGTAACATGTTGTTTGCTTGCTCTTAACATTGCAACCTGATGTTATTTCTGCTAAAGTCTGAAACTGTTATTATTTGCAATCTTACCATGTGTTTTGGAGCATGTTCTAGTGATTTCTGGAGATAGCTCAGTGTTCATGTTTTGTTGTGCTTTACCTGTACTTCATGCCCATGTCTTTTGTTATTATGTTGGGATGCTGTAGCTTATTGTTTTGATGCTTGCAAGATGCCTAGTTGCTGTTATGGACAGATTGTTGCTATGACTTGTATAGTGTGTGTGTGTGTTGCACCATTGCTCCGTTTTGAGTGTGCTCTATATGAAACTTGCTTGATTTTGCATGTAGTTTCATATTATCATGTTGCATCCTTGTTTTGAGGTGTTTGCTTGATGTTTGAGTGCATTTTGCATCAATGCCATGTTTAACTTGTTTTGCTCATATCTTCTAGGCCGTAGCTCCGAATGTAATGAACTTTATATGTAACTTGACTAGAATTTCATGTAGTTCATCGTGGTGCATCTTAAATTGCTGTTTAACAACTTCAACATAAGGTTTATTAAGATCTGGACCAATTTCGAAATATGCATATGAGGACTTACCGGAATTGTTATATGTTGTTCCCGGCCTCATTTAAAATTGCCTTGATATGTTGTTCTTGTTTGCATCATCTATTGCCATGAGTAGCTTCATGTAGCCTTGTCATGCATCATGCTTGTTGTGCATCATGTCTTGTTCATGTGTGGTGTGTTTACTATGTTGTGTGTTTTTTCTCGATAGTTCCTGTTTCGTTGCGATCGTGAGGATTCGTTCGTCTACGCTTGGTTCGTCTTCGTGGCTTCATCTTTTTCACGGACTCGTTCTTCTTCCTAGCGGGATTTCAGGCAAGATGACCGCTAGCCTGGATCTCACTACTATCATTGCTATGCTAGTTGCCTCGTTGTTTCGCTATGCTACGCTTCCTATAAATTGTTCTTCAAGCCTCCCCAAATTGCCATGAACCTCTAACCTTTGACACCATTCCTAGCAAACCATTGCTTGACTATGTTACCGCTTTTGCTCAGCCCCTCTTATAGCGTTGCTAGCTGCAGGTGAAGTTGAAGATTGCTCCATGGTGGACAGGGTTTTTGGTTGGGATATCACAGTATCTCGTATATTATTAATGCATCTATATACTTGGTAAAGGGTGGAAGGCTCGGCCTTATGCCTGGTGTTTTGTTCCACTCTTCCCGCCCTAGTTTCCGTCATACCGGTGTTATGTTCCCGGATTTTGCGTTCCTAACGCGGTCGGGTGATTTATGGGACCCCCCTGACAGTTCGCTTTGAATAAAACTTGTCCAACAAGGCCCAACCTTGGTTTTACCATTTGCCTCACCACCACCTACTTTTCCCTTGGGAGTCGCTCTCTCGAGGGTCACCTTTATTTAGCCCCCCCCGGGCCAATGCTTGTCTAAGTGTTGGTCCAAACTAGAGCACCGTGCGGGACCATTCCTTGGCAACTTGGATTCGTTGGTACCTGTACGCTTCGCTTATCCGGTGTTGCCCTGAGAACGAGATATGTGCAGCTCCTATCGGGATTGTCGGCGCATCGGGCGGCTTTGCTGGTCTTGTTTTACCATTGTCGAAATGTCTTGTAAACCGGGATTCCGAGACTGATCGGGTCTTCCTGGGAGAAGGTCTATTCCTTCGTTGATCGCGAGAGCTTGTCATGGGCTAAGTTGGGACACCCCTGCAGGGTATAAACTTTCGAGAGCCGTGCCCGCGGTTATGTGGCAGATGGGAATTTGTTAATGTCCGGTTGTAGATAACTTGACACCAGATCCGAATTAAAACGCATCAACCGCGTGTGTAGCCGTGATGGTCTCTTCTCGGCGGAGTCCGAGAAGTGAACACGGTTTCTGTGTTATGATTGACGTAAGTAGGTGTTCAGGATCACCTCTTGATCATTGCTAGTTGACGACCATTCCTTTGTTTCTCTTCTCGCTCTCATTTGCGTATGTTAGCCACCATATCATGCTTAGTCGCTGCTGCAACCTCACCACTTTACCCCTTCCTTTCCTATTAAGCTTTGCTAGTCTTGATACCCATGGTAATGGGATTGCTGAGTCCTCGTGGCTCACAGATTACTACAACAACAGTTGCAGGTACAGGTTATGCGATGATCATGACGCGAGAGCGATGCTTGCTTGCGTTAAGTTTTTCTGCTGCTTCTTCGATCAGGGGATAGGTTCCAGGTCGGCAGCCTGGGCTAGCAGGGTGGATGTCGTTTGAGCTTCTGTTTGTGTTTCATCTGTAGTCGGATGTTGATCTTATGTATGTTGTATTGTTGTATTCATGTGACATTGTATGTATTGGATGTATCCCCACTATTATGTAATGTTGATGTAATGATATCCACCTTGCAAAAGCGTTCCAATATGCGGGTCTATCCTTGGTGGGACCTTCGAGTTCCTTTTGGATAGGGTCGCATATTGGGCGTGACACGTATATCATGTTTACCGTCCGCACTTGTGGGGTGAAGCCCTTCTGTCCTCTACTGTTCGGCGGCCGGGTCTCTTCCTCGTCATCGTTGTGCAGCCCCTTGTCATTGTTTTCGACAATTAACTTGCCTGCCTGCTTGAATACCCAACAATCTCTGTTGGTGTGGTTAGCTGGCTTTTCGGGGGTGCCATGTATCTGGCAAGAGCGGTCGAGTATTCGGTCCAAATTGGACGGACCCGGAGTGGTTCTTTTGAATGGCTTCTTCCGCTGACCGGGTTTAGAGCCTCTGAATCCGGCGTTGACTGCCGTATCTTCATTGTTATCGCCGCTAACGCGGCGTTTGCTTTTGTTTCGACGCGACCTGCCATTGTGGTCCTTAGTATCCGGACTGCCAGCATTTTTGCTGAGGTTGTTGCTGCGAGCTAGCCAGCTGTCCTCTCCCGCACAGAAGCGTGTCATGAGTGATGTGAGGGCTACCATAGATTTCGGCTTTTCCTGTCCTAGGTGCCAGGCCAGCCACTCGTCGCGGATGTTATGTTTGAAGGCTGTGAGGGCCTCTGCATCTGGACAGTCGACGATTTGATTTTTCTTTGCTAAGAACCGTGTCCAGAATTGTCTGGCCGATTCGTCTGGCTGCTGAATTATGTGGCTTAGGTCATCGGCGTCTGGTGGTCGCACATATGTGCACTGGAAGTTGTCGAGGAATGCGGCTTCCAGGTCCTCCCAACACCCAATTGACTCTGCGGGCAGGCTGTTAAGCCAATGCTGAGCTGGTCCTTTAAGCTTGAGCGGGAGATATTTGATGGCGTGGAGATCGTCGCCGCGGGCCATATGGATATGAAGGAGATAATCCTCGATCCAAACCGCGGGGTCTATTGTGCCATCGTAGGATTCAATGTTGACGGGTTTAAACCCTTCAGGGATTTGATGATCCATTACTTCGTCCGCGAAGCATAGTGGGTGTGCGGCGCCTCTATATTGAGCAATATCACGACGTAGCTAAAGAGAGCGTTGTCTGCTGTGTTCGGCCCGGCCGGAGTTGCTGTATCCGGCGCGACGGTATTCGTCGTGGGTCATGGGGCGCCCACGTGATCCATAGATAGATCTGGATTGCCTTGCCTTGTCCTCCAATATATCCCGCAAGTCCGGCGCGTTCCCCCGTGGCTTTGTACTTTTTGAGCGGTGCCGGGGTACGGTCCTGGTGGAGGGCCTAGATGCCTCTCTGTCGCGGCTACGAGGTGGTCGGTCTGCCGTATTGTGCGCTGGTGATGAAGGTTTGTATGCTTCCTCCACTAGTCGGGGGAGCAACTTGCGTTTTGGGTAGCTTTTGGAGGGGCGTTCGAGTTCATACTCTTCGGCCGCGAGGACCTCGGTCCATCTGTCGGCCAGCTGGTCTTGATCAGCTTGAAGCTGCTGCTGCTTTTTCTTTAGGCTATTTTCTGTGGCCATTAGCCTGCGTTTGAAACGCTCTTGTTCGACCGGATCCTCAGGCACGACGAATTCGTCGTCGTCGAGGCTTGCCTCGTCTCCGGAGGGAGGTATGTAATTATCATCCTCGACCTCTTCGTCTGCCGCTCTCTCGTGAGGGCTGGCTTCTGCGTCCTCCTGCGCTGAATCTTGCTGGAGGGGGTTGTCTTCGGCACTTTCTGGGGTGTTATTATCTCCTGTGCCGGAATCTCCATTCTTGCTGTGGCGGGATTTAGAGCGGCGCCGCTGTCGTCGGCGCTTGGGCTGTTTCTTTAAGGAATCTGCCTTGGCTGCTTCTTCCCTTCCCCATCCTTTGGGGTGAAGGAAATATGCCCTAGAGGCAATAATAAAGTTATTATTTATTTCCTCATATCATGATAAATGTTTATTATTCATGCTAGAATTGTATTAACCGGAAACATGATACATGTGTGAATACATAGACAAAACTATAGTCACTAGTATGCCTCTACTTGACTAGCTCATTAATCAAAGATGGTTATGTTTCCTAACCATAGACATGTGTTGTCATTTGATTAGTGGGATCACATCATTAGAAGAATGATGTGATTGACATGACCCATCCCATTAGCCTAGCACTTGATCGTTTAGTATACTGCTATTGCTTTCTTCATGACTTATACATGTTCCTGTAACTATGAGAATTATGCAACTCCCGTTTACCGGAGGAACACTTTGGGTACTACCAAACGTCACAACATAACTGGGTGATTATAAAGGAGTACTACAGGTGTCTCAGAAGGTACATGTTGAGTTGGCGTATTTCGAGATTAGGTTTTGTCACTCCGATTGTCGGAGAGGTATCTCTGGGCCCTCTCTGTAATGCACATCACTATAAGCCTTGCAAGCAATGTAGCTAATGAGTTAGTTACGGAATGATGTATTACGTAACGAGTAAAGAGACTTGCCGGTAACGAGATTGAACTAGGTATTGGATACCGAAGATCGAATCTCGGGTAAGTAACATACCGATGACAAAGGGAACAACGTATGTTGTTATGCGGTTTGACCGATAAAGACCTTCGTAGAATATGTAGGAACCAATATGGGCATCCAGGTCCCGCTATTAGTTATTGACCGAGAATGGTTCTAGGTCATGTCTACATAGTTCTCGAACCCGTAGGGTCCGCACGCTTAACGTTTCAATGACAATTTTATTATGAGTTTATAAGTTTTGATGTACCGAAGTTTGTTCGGAGTCCCGGATGTGATCACGGACATGACGAGGAGTCTCGAAATGGTCGAGACATAAAGATTGATATATTGGAAGCCTATGTTTGGACATCGGAATAGTTCTGGGTGAAATCGGCATTTTACCGGAGTACCGGGAGGTTACCGGAACCCCCCGGGGGGTTATTGGGCCTACATGGGCCTCGAGGGAGAAGAGGGAAAGAGGCAGGAGGGGGCCACGCGCCCCTCCCCTTCCTAGTCCGAATAGGACAAGGGAAGGGGGGCGGCGCCCCCCCTTTCCTTCCCCTCTTCCTCCTCTTTCCCCCCTTCTCCTACTCCTACTTGGAAAGAGGGAGTCCTACTCCCGGTGGGAGTAGGACTCCCCCCTTGGCGCACCCTCCTTGGCCGGCGGCCTCCTCCCCCCTGGCTCCTTTATATACGGGGGCGGGGGACACCCCATAGACACACAAGTTGATCTACGGATCGTTCCTTAGCCGTGTGCGGTGCCCCCTTCCACCATATTCCACCTCGGTCATATCATCACGGAGTTTAGGTGAAGCCCTGCGCCGATAGAACATCATCATTGTCACCACGCCGTCGTGCTGACGGAACTCATCTCCGGAGCTCGGCTGGATCGGAGGCCGGAGATCGTCATCGAGCTGAACGTGTGCTGAACTCGGAGGCTCCGTACGTTCGGTGCTTGGATCGGTCGGATCGTGAAGACGTACGACTACATCAACCGCGTTGTGCTAACGCTTCCGCTTACGGTCTACGAGGGTATGTGGACGAATACTCTCCCCTCTCGTTGCTATATCATCACCATGATCTTGCGTGTGCGTAGGAATTTTTTTGAAATTACTACGTTCCCCAACAGTGGCATCCGAGTAGAACACAAGTGACTTGTGGGCGATACAAGTCATACTGCTTACCAGCATGTCATACTTTGGTTCGACGGTATTGTGAGATGAAGCGGCCCGGACCGACATTACGCGTACGCTTACGCGAGACTGGTTTCACCGTTACGAGCACTCGTGCTTAAAGGTGGCTGGCGGGTGTCTGTCTCTCTCACTTTAGCTGAATCGAGTGTGGCTACGCCCGGTCCTTGCGAAGGTTAAAACAGCACCAACTTGACGAACTATCGTTGTGGTTTTTGATGCGTAGGTAAGAACGGTTCTTGCTAAGCCCGTAGCAGCCACGTAAATTTTGCAACAACAAAGTAGAGGACGTCTAACTTGTTTTTGCAGGGCATGTTGTGATGTGATATGGTCAAGACGTGATGCTATATTTTATTGTATGAGATGATCATGTTTTGTAACCGAAGTTATCGGCAACTGGCAGGAGCCATATGGTTGTCGCTTTATTGTATGAAATGCAAACGCCCTGTAATTGCTTTACTTTATCACTAAGCGGTAGCGATAGTCGTAGAAGCAATAGATGGCGCAACGACAACGATGCTACGATGGAGATCAAGGTGTCGCGCCGGTGACGATGGTGATCATGACGGTGCTTCGAAGATGGAGATCACAAGCACAAGATGATGATGGCCATATCATATCACTTATATTGATTGCATGTGATGTTTATCCTTTATGCATCTTATCTTGCTTTGATTGACGGTAGCATTTTAAGATGATCTCTCACTAATTATCAAGAAGTGTTCTCCCTGAGTATGCACCGTTGCGAAAGTTCTTCGTGCTGAGACACCACGTGATGATCGGGTGTGATAAGCTCTATGTTCAAATACAACGGGTGCAAAACAGTTGCACACGCGGAATATTCAGGTTATACTTGACGAGCCTAGCATATACAGATATGGCCTTGGAACACGGAGACCGAAAGGTCGAGCATGAATCATATAGTAGATATGATCAACATAGCGATGTTCACCATTGAAACTACTCCATCTCACGTGATGATCGGACATGGTTTAGTTTATTTGGATCACGTGATCACTTAGATGACTAGAGAGATGTCTGTCTAAGTGGGAGTTCTTAAGTAATATGATTAATTGAACTTAAATTTATCATGAACTTAGTACCTGATAGTATTTTGCTTGTCTATGTTTGTTTGTAGATAGATGGCTCGTGTTGTTGTTCCGTTGAATTTTAATGCGTTCCTTGAGAATGCAAAGTTGAAAGATGATGGTAGCAATTACACGGACTGGGTCCGTAACCTGAGGATTATCCTCATTGCTGCACAGAAAAGTTATGTCCTGGAAGCACCACTAGGTGCCAGGCCTGCTGCTGATGCAACTGACGACGTTAAGAACGTCTGGCAGAGCAAAGCTGATGACTACTCGATAGTTCAGTATCCATGCTTTACGGCTTAGAACTGTGTCTTCAACGACGTTTTGAACGTCATGGAGCATATGAGATGTTCCAGGAGTTGAAGTTAATATTTCAAGCTAATGCCCGGATTGAGAGATATGAAGTCTCCAATAAGTTCTATAGCTGCAAGATGGAGGAGAATAGTTCTTTCAGTGAACACATACTCAAAATGTCTGGGTATAATAATCACTTGATTCAACTAGGAGTTAATCTTCCTGATGATAGTGTCATTGACAGAATTCTCCAATCACTGCCACCAAGCTACAAGAGCTTCGTGATGAACTATAATATGCAAGGGATGAACAAGACTATTCCCGAGCTCTTCGCAATGCTGAAAGCTGGGGAGGTAGAAATCAAGAAGGAGCATCAAGTGTTGATGGTTAACAAAACCACCAGTTTCAAGAAGAAGGGCAAAGGGAAGAAGAAGGGAAACTTCAAAAAGAACGGCAAGCAAGTTGCTGCTCAAGAGAAGAAACCCAAGTCTGGACCTAAGCGTGAAACTGAGTGCTTCTGCTGCAAGCAGACTGGACACTGGAAGCGGAACTGCCCCAAGTATTTGGCAGATAAGAAGGATGGCATAGTGAACAAAGGTATATGTGATATACATGTTATTGATGTGTACCTTACTAATGCTCGCAGTAGCACCTGGGTATTTGATACTGGTTCTGTTGCTAATATTTGCAACTCGAAACAGGGACTACGGATTAAGCGAAGATTAGCTAAGGACGAGGTGAAGATGCGCGTGGGAAATGGTTCCAAAGACGATGTGATCGCGGTCGGCACGCTACCTCTACATCTACCATCGGGATTAGTATTAGACCTAAATAATTGTTATTTGGTGCCAGCGTTGAGCATGAACATTATATGTGGATCTTGTTTGATGCGAGACGGTTATTCATTTAAATCAGAGAATAATGGTTGTTCTATTTATATGAGTAATATCTTTTATGGTCATGCACCCTTGAAGAATGGTCTGTTTTTATTGAATCTCGATAGTAGTGATACACATATTCATAGTGTTGAAACCAAAAGATGCAGAGTTGATAACGATAGTGCAACTTATTTGTGGCACTGCCGTTTAGGTCATATCGGTGTAAAGCGCATGAAGAAACTCCATACTGATGGACTTTTGGAATCACTTGATTATGAATCACTTGGTACTTGCGAACCGTGCCTTATGGGCAAGATGACTATAACGCCGTTCTCCGGAACTATGGAAAGAGCAACAGATTTGTTGGAAATCATACATACAGATGTATGTGGTCCAATGAATGTTGAGGCTCGTGGCGGATATTGTTATTTTCTCACCTTCACAGATGATTTGAGCAGATATGGGTATATCTACTTAATGAAACACAAGTCTGAAACATTTGAAAAGTTCAAAGAATTTCAGAGTGAAGTGGAAAATCATCGTAACAAGAAAATAAAATTTCTACGATCTGATCGTGGAGGAGAATATTTGAGTTACGAGTTTGGTCTACACTTGAAACAATGCGGGATAGTCTCGCAACTCACGCCACCTGGAACACCACAACGAAATGGTGTGTCCGAACGTCGTAATCGTACTTTACTTGATATGGTGCGATCTATGATGTCTCTTACCGATTTACCGCTATCGTTTTGGGGTTATGCTTTAGAGACGACCGCATTCACGTTAAATAGGGCACCATCAAATCCGTTGAAATGACGCCTTATGAACTGTGGTTTGGCAAGAAACCAAAGTTGTCATTTCTTAAAGTTTGGGGCTGCGATGCTTATGTGAAGAAACTTCAACCAGATAAGCTCGAACCCAAATCGGAGAAATGTGTCTTCATAGGATACCCAAAGGAGACTATTGGGTACATCTTCTATCACAGATTTGAGGGTAAAATTTTCGTTGCTAAAATCGGATCCTTTCTAGAGAAGGAGTTTCTCTTGAAAGAAGTGAGTGGGAGGAAAGTAGAACTTGATGAGATAACTGTATCTACTCCCTTATTGGAAAGTAGTTCATCACAAGAACCGGTTCCTGTGACAACTACCCCAATCAGTGAGGAAGCTAATGATATTGATCATGAAACTTCAGATCAAGTTTCTACTGAACCTCGTAGGTATACCAGAGTAAGATCCGCACCAGAGTGGTACGGTAATCCTATTCTGGAAGTCATGTTACTTGACCATGATGAACCTATGAACTATGAGGAAGCGATGATGAGCCCAGATTCCCCAAAATGGCTAGAGGCCATGAAATCTGAGATGGAATCCATGTATGAAAACAAAGTATGGACTTTGGTTGACTTGCCCGATGATCGACAAGCCATTGAGAATAAATGGATCTTTAAGAAGAAGACTGACGCTGATGGTAATGTAACTGTCTATAAAGCTCGACTTGTTGCGAAAGGTTTTCGACAAGTTCAAGGGGTTGACTACAATGAGACTTTCTCACCCGTAGCGATGCTTAAGTCTGTCCGAATCATGTTAGCTATTGCTACATTTCATGATTATGAAATTTGGCAAATGGATGTCAAAACTGCATTCTTGAATGGATTTCTAGAAGAAGAGTTGTATATGATGCAGCCAGAAGGTTTTGTTGATCGAAAAGGTGCTAACAAAGTATGCAAGCTCCATCGATCCATTTATGGACTGATGCAAGCATCTCGGAGTTGGAATAAACGTTTTGATAGTGTGATCAAAGCATATGGTTTTATACAGACTTTTGGAGAAGCCTGTATTTACAAGAAAGTGAGTGGGAGCTCTGTAGCATTTCTAGTTTTATATGTAGATGACATATTATTAATTGGAAATGACATAGAATTTCTGGATAGCATAAAGGGATACTTGAAAAAAAAAATTTCAATGAAAGACCTTGGTGAAGCTGCTTACATATTGGGCATCAAGATCTATAGAGATAGATCAAGACGCTTAATAGGACTTTCACAAAGCACATACCTTGACAAAATTTGGAAAAAGTTCAAAATGGATCAGGCAAAGAAAGGGTTCTTGCCTGTGCTACAAGGTGTGAAGTTGAGTCAAACTCAATGCCCGACCACAGCAGAAGATAGAGAGAAAATGAAAGATGTTCCCTATGCTTCAGCCATAGGCTCTATCATGTAAGCAATGATGTGTACCAGACCTGATGTATGCTTAGCAATAAGCTTGGCAGGAAGGTACCAAAGTAATCCAGGAGTGGATCACTGGACAGTGGTCAAGAACATCCTGAAATACCTGAAAAGGACTAAGGATATGTTTCTCGTATATGGAGGTGACAAAGAGCTAGTCGTAAATGGTTATGTCGATGCAAGCTTTGACACTGATCCGGACGATTCTAAATCGCAAACCGGATACATGTCTATATTAAACGGTGGAGTTGTAAGTTGTTGCAGTTCTAAACAAAGCGTCGTGGCGGGATCTACATGTGAAGCGGAGTACATAGCTGCTTCTGAAGCAGCAAATGAAGGAGTCTGGATGAAGGAGTTCATTTCCGATCTAGGTGTCATACCTAGTGCATCGGGACCAATGAAGATCTTCTGTGACAATACTGGTGCAATTGCCTTGGCAAAGGAATCCAGATTTCACAAGAGGACCAAGCACATCAAGAGATGCTTCAATTCCATTCGGGACCAAGTCCAAGTGGGAGACATAGAAATTTGCAAGATACATACGGATCTGAATGTTGCAGACCCGTTGACTAAGCCTCTCTCACGAGCAAAACATGATCAGCACCAAGACTCCATGGGTGTTAGAATCATTACTATGTAATCTAGATTATTGACTCTAGTGAAAGTGGGAGACTGAAGGAAATATGCCCTAGAGGCAATAATAAAGTTATTATTTATTTCCTCATATCATGATAAATGTTTATTATTCATGCTAGAATTGTATTAACCGGAAACATGATACATGTGTGAATACATAGACAAAACTATAATCACTAGTATGCCTCTACTTGACTAGCTCATTAATCAAAGATGGTTATGTTTCCTAACCATAGACATGTGTTGTCATTTGATTAGTGGGATCACATCATTAGAAGAATGATGTGATTGACATGACCCATCCCGTTAGCCTAGCACTTGATCGTTTAGTATACTGCTATTGCTTTCTTCATGACTTATACATGTTCCTGTAACTATGAGAATTATGCAACTCCCGTTTACCGGAGGAACACTTTGGGTACTACCAAACGTCACAACGTAACTGGGTGATTATAAAGGAGTACTACAGGTGTCTCCGAAGGTACATGTTGAGTTGGCGTATTTTGAGATTAGGTTTTGTCACTCCGATTGTCGGAGAGGTATCTCTGGGCCCTCTCGGTAATGCACATCACTATAAGCCTTGCAAGCAATGTAGCTAATGAGTTAGTTACGGAATGATGTATTACGTAACGAGTAAAGAGACTTGCCGGTAACGAGATTGAACTAGGTATTGGATACCAACGATCGAATCTCGGGCAAGTAACATACCGATGACAAAGGGAACAACGTATGTTGTTATGTGGTTTGACCGATAAAGATCTTCATAGAATATGTAGGAACCAATATGGGCATCCAGGTCCCGCTATTGGTTATTGACCGAGAATGGTTCTAGGTCATGTCTACATAGTTCTCGAACCCGTAGGGTCCGCACGCTTAACGTTTCGATGACAGTTTTATTATGAGTTTATAAGTTTTGATGTACCAAAGTTTGTTCAGAGTCCCGGATGTGATCACAGACATGATGAGGAGTCTCGAAATGGTCGAGACATAAAGATTGATATATTGGAAGCCTATGTTTGGACATCGGAATAGTTCCGGGTGAAATTGGCATTTTATCGGAGTACCGGGAGGTTACCGGAACCCCCCGGGGGGTTATTGGGCCTACATGGGCCTCGAGGGACAAGAGGGAAGGAGGCAGGAGGGGGCCGCGTGCCCCTCCCCTTCCTAGTCCGAATAGGACAAGGGAAGGGGGGCGGCGCCCCCCCTTTCCTTCCCCTCTTCCTCCTCTTTCCCCCCTTCTCCTACTCCTACTTGGAAAGAGGGAGTCCTACTCCCGGTCGGAGTAGGACTCCCCCCTTGGCGCGCCCTCCTTGGCCGGCGGCCTCCTCCCCCCTGGCTCCTTTATATACGGGGGCGGGGGGCACCCCATAGACACACAACTTGATCTACGGATCGTTCCTTAGCCATGTGCGGTGCCCCCTTCCACCATATTCCACCTCGGTCATATCGTCGCGGAGTTTAGGCGAAGCCCTGCGCCGATAGAACATCATCATCGTCACCACGCCATCGTGCTGACGGAACTCATCTCTGGAGCTCGGCTGGATCGGAGGCCGGAGATCGTCATCGAGCTGAACGTGTGCTGAACTCAGAGGCTCCGTACGTTCGGTGCTTGGATCGGTCGGATTGTGAAGACGTACGACTACATCAACCGCGTTGTGCTAACGCTTCCGCTTACGGTCTACGAGGGTACGTTGACGTATACTCTCCCCTCTCGTTGCTATATCATCACCATGATCTTGCGTGTGCGTAGTAATTTTTTTGAAATTACTACGTTCCCCAACATGGGGTGTCCACCATGTATATGTCGTATGATGAGGTGGTCTTCCAGTGCCCTGTAGGCGCTGGTTCTTGATCGTCTCCGGCATCATCATCCATACCGTCGATGTCTTCGGGGTCGTAGTCTAGCATGTCGGTTAGATCGTCGACAGTGGCTACAAAGTGGGTGGTGGGTGGGGTTTGAATTTCTTCGTCGTCCGCATCCCAACCATCCTGGCTGCAGTCCGGCCAGGGCTCTCCTGATAGCGAGAGATGCTTTAGCGAATTTAGGATGTCGCCAAAGGGTGAGTGCTGAAAGATGTCTGTGGCAGTGAACTCCATGATCGGCGCCCAATCGGGTTCGATTGGCAGGGGCGCAGGAGGCTCGGAGTCCGGCAAGGAGTCCGGCACCTCGGAGTCATGAGCTTTATAAGGGACAAGGTCAGTGTTTGGCTCCATCGCCGTGGAAGTTGCAGCTCCCGAGGCGGTGTTCAGCCACCTATCCTCGATCTGCGTGGTCGGCTCCGGACTATGGGTCGGAGAGGACTCGTGTGCGGCCTCCAGGGCACTGTCCGGCGGCAGAGCTAAATCATGCCCATCGTGGCAGCGCGACACGCTCGGCTATGGCTCGAATCCGTCGAAGATCAAGTCCCCGCAGACGTTGGTTGTGAAGTTTAGGCTGCCAAGCCTGACCTGATGGCCAGGGGTGTAGCTTTCGATCTGCTCCAGATGGCCAAGCGAATTGGCCCGCAGTGCAAAGCCGCTGAATACGAAGATTTTCCCGGGGAGAAAAGTCTCACCCTGGACGGCGTTGTTGTTGATTGAAGAAGCCATCAAGCCTATCGGTGACGACACAGAGGAACTCTCAATGAAAGCACCAATGTCGGTGTCAAAACCGGTGGATCTCGGGTAGGGGGTCCCGAATTGTGCGTCTAGGCGGATGGTAACAGGAGACAAGGGACACGATGTTTTTACCCAGGTTTGGGCCCTCTCGATGGAGGTAAAACCCTACTCCTGGTTGATTGATATTGATGATATGGGTAGTACAAGAGTGGATCTACCACGAGATCAAGGAGGCTAAACCCTAGAAGCTAGCCTATGGTATGATTGTTGTAATGGTTGTGTTGTCCTACGGACTAAAACCCTTCGGTTTATATAGACACCGGAGAGGGCTAGGGTTACACAGAGTCGGTTACAATGGTAGGAGATCTACATATCCGTATCGCCAAGCTTGCCTTCCACGCCAAGGAAAGTCCCATCCGGACACGGGACGAAGTCTTCAATCTTGTATCTTCATAGTCTTGGAGTCCGGCTGACGATGATAGTCCGGCTATCCGGACACCCCCTAGTCCAGGACTCCCTCAACGACCTTTTTGCTCCAACCATCGTCTGTTTTTGCTAATACCGGTGAGGGGTTTTGCTACATACATGGTAGCGGAGCTACAACTCGCGACAGCGGCGACCTTTTTTTGCTGCAACTGTCGGTGTTTTTTGCTACTACCTGTGATGTGTTTTGCTACATCCATTTCAATGTGGTCTACTGGTGGTCGTTGGCCGCGCAATCCGTACAGCGAGCATTGACGACGAGTGGCAGCGGCGGTGCATCATGGGGCTACATCCATGGAGCGAGCGGCTGGCGGTCCTTGCCCTCGCGGATCTGCGCACAAAGGTGGGGGCGCGTGGGGCAAAGGAGTGGAGGCACGTGGGGTGGAGGTTGAAGACGACTCAAGGTGGGACTGTGGGGGGATGCCAGATCGGACGACCAATTAAAGCCAGATCAAACGACTAGGGCGCGACAGGCCCAAACTTGGGCCGGTGCGCCAGCGCCTAGCGTTGCCCAAAATCTAATTAGTGCATCTGCACTATATGGGCATCCTAAGCACACACCCTTGACGGCCATCAGATTGGGATCCAAACATCAGTTGTCGCACAGCCGAGGTTGTGGAGAGAAACGTCTGCAGGATTACCGACGTGCTACCGATAAGTCTCTCGTACCTTATCCACTTTACTCAAGTGTGCGCCTCCTGCCAGATGTGCGGTCATCGCCCTGCTCACTCGCCTCTCCGTTGCGCTTTGTTGGGGAACGTAGTAATTTCAAAAAAATTCCTACGTACACGCAAGATCATGGTGATGCATAGCAACGAGAGGGGAGAGTGTTGT
The DNA here is from genome assembly GCA_963921465.1 of Triticum timopheevii. Classification (NCBI taxonomy): domain Eukaryota; kingdom Viridiplantae; phylum Streptophyta; class Magnoliopsida; order Poales; family Poaceae; genus Triticum; species Triticum timopheevii. The sequence continues at coordinate 366,296,074 of OY997262.1, forward strand.
CCACGTACCCTCGTAAACCGAAAGCGGAAGCGTTAGCACAACGCGGTTGACAGTGGCGAAGCCAGCCTATAACTGTGTAGTCGCTTGACTACACAAGTTTTTCCTACGACATCGACCCCAGGTCTGCATATCACGTCGTTGAACTAGGCAACGAGCAATGTTTAACTACACATGCCCATCTATTCTCTTATTTTTCTGCTTGTGTAACAATTAGTTGGGCCACTACTGGGCCATATCGCAAGAAGAAATCCAAAATCCCTTAACTGATGTTAACTGATCGCACTAGTTGATCGATCCCCAAATTACGTGATCTCATTGGCTCCTTCACGCATGCCTCTCCAATGACCATGGACGACCGTCGCAGCGCATCGCCTTCAGACTTGCTGTCCCGGACTCCCGGTGTCGGTGATCTTTGGCTGGACTCTAGACGTGAGATGTGAGGAACGACCACGTTGGGCCATCCGGCGAGCCGCGAGCGGTGCACCTGCGGCTGCACACAAACTCATCTGAAACTCTGAATCCATCGATCTGCACTCTGTATCTGATCCAACACAACTACACAAGGCAAGGCCCTCCACTTTCTCTACTTCTACTTGTTTGTTCTATGTGCAAAAACATCAATATAGTTCATTATTTTCAAGTTTTTCTCTCACTAGCAATATTAAGATTTAGGACGTACTCCCTCCGTTCCGAAATACATGACGTTTTACATCTGCACGTTGAAATTTCGTAATGCTGCAAAATATACGCATTTTCCATTTTTACCCTCGACCGCATCGCTCTCAGTCTCTCTCTCTCACTCTCTCTGTCTCCCTCGCCCGTATCGCTCTCTGCCTCTCTCCCACCGCATCTCCCTCCCCCGTGGCGCCGCCGCATCTCCCTCGCCCGCCTCGCCGCGCATCTCCCTCGCCCGCGTAGCAGCCGCATCTCCGTCGCCTGCGTCACTGCATCTCCCTTAACCGCGTCGCCGCTGCCCTCTTTCTCTCGCGTCATCTCTCGCGTCATCCCTGCTTCGTTGTCCCAAGATTCGATTTTTACCTCCGGAGGAGCTGCTGGAGTAGGAGGAGCTGCGGGAAGAGGAACAGTGGCGGTGAGAAGCTGCCGGATCTGTGCGGCTGTGGGGAGCTGCTGCATCTGTGCGGCGGTGACAAGGAGCAGTAGGCGGTGCCGAGCGCCGATGTGCCGAAGGAGAGGAGGATGGCGAGCAGCTGGACCCACGACAGCACCTCTGCCCTGCCCCCGTGCTTGAGCGCGTCGTACACCACCTGAAGCCGAAGGATGCGGTCGAACACCACCTGCGGCAGCTTGTCATCACCGTTGCCTCCGCCGTCCTCCTCGCTTGCGGCCTCCATGAGCGACTCCTTGAGGAGCAGCTGTTGCGTCAGGTGGCGAGAGGATGGACGCGGTGGCCCGGCTGTGCGTCCATGGATGATGACTCCTTGAGGTATTGCTCTCTCTTCCTCTTCCTGTCACTTCTCCGTCAAAACTTAATGTCAGATGCTAGGAGTAGTGCTAGCAAATGGAGATTCTTGTGGTCTTATGTACTGCTAGGAGTAGTGCTAGCAAATGGAGATTCTTGTGATCTTGTGTAATGCTAGGAGTTGTGCTAGCAAATGTTACGGATGCTAATGTCAAATGTGAGGCCTTAATTGCCTACCGAGCTCTCTGTAATCAACCAAGCAGCAGCAGCATTTCAACATTTCTTCAGAGGTTTACTGTCGATGGTCGATTGTTTTGCTTCAGTTGTCGTTCGATTCAGAGTTCCAATCCTATGTTGTGCTTGCAGGGCGACGCTGACGATGGTGCTTGTGGTGCTCGACGCCTGCTGCTTCATTCATTCATTCATTTAGAGGAGTATCATCTGGGTGTCCGATGTGGAATTGCATGTTTTGGAGTCTTGTTTGGAATTAAGTGAGGCTCTTTCTACTGTGCACCAACATCTGTGAGCTTAATAGGGTTAAGAGTAGGACTGATTTTACTACTCCTCTTGCAATAGTACTGTTGTTTCCTCACCAACATCTGTGCTACTGTAGTTTTGGTTAAATTTGCAATGAGCTAGTGGAGTATACTGTACTCCTCTTGCAGCAATACTGTACTGTACTCATCTTAGAGTAGTTAGTGAGTACTCCAACAGTACTTACTGTAGTTTCTCTCCATCTTCTCTCCATTTTAACTGAAAGTTTAATTTAAACTTTAAAATTAACTGAAGCTTTACTTCAAAACTGCAATTGTTCTGCTGTAGTTTCTGTAGTTTAAGTATTGTTTTCTAGTAGTGGTTGCAAAATTTGGAGTAGCAAACAGATCCAATATTTGGAGTACCTGAATAATCAGATTTGGAGTTTCTGGTTTGCAGTCAGATTAGCTTGGAGCAGTAGCAGTGCTTGCTCTGCTCTTCTCTTCTCAAATAAAAAAAGTGAGTTCAAGATTTGAAGTAGTGTAGATCTTCTCTTCTCTTTTCAGTTAATTTAAATTAACTCAAACCTTTCAGTTACTTTAATTAAAATAACTGAAACCTTTTTCTATTAATTAAACAAACTTAAACCTTTTTCTGTTAATTAAACTAATTAAATGAAACCTTTTCCTGTTTAGTGGGGTAATTTAGTGTATATTGCTTTTCTCCTCTCTTCTCTTCTCTTCTCTTCTCTTCTCTTCAGTACTTGGCAGTAGGAGTAGTTCTTGGAGTAGGAGTATTGTGTAGGACAGCAGTAGTATTACCCAGTGACAATTCCAGTAGGAGTAGTTCTTGGATCTCTTCTCTTCTCCTTTCTTTTCTTGAATTGGAGTACTCCTGGACATTAGTACTGTCTTATTTATTAATAAAGCATTGGAGTACTCCTGGACATTAGTACTCCATGGAGTTACTTACTCCAATAGCTTAATCCAGTTACTTACTCTCTTCTTATCTCTCCTCTCTTCTCTTCTCTTATCTGGAAATTAACTGTAAATTAAAACCTTTTGTGTTAATTAAATCTAAAATAAACATGTTTAGTTAATCAAACTTAAATTAAAGCTTTTTAGTTAATTAAACTTAAATTAAACCTTTTCTGTTAATTAAATCTATTAAACCTTTTCTGCTAATTAAATCTAAATTAATCCTCTCCTCTTCTATTCCACTCCTTTCCTCTCCTAGACCTTTCCTCCTAAGAAAATAAGAGAATTCGCTCCACACAAGCCGATGCAAACATATGGAGTAAAAATGATCATACAAATGGAGTAAAAAATTCACTCCGCACAAGCCTTTGCAAACATACTCAAATATGGATTATAATCATACTCCACACAAATAATCACAAGGATGCAACAAGCATACTCCACAAGCCTCATCTCAGGTCTGTTGACAACAAGCATCTCAAGTCTCTTGGCAACAAGCATCTCAAGTCTCTTGACAACAAGCATCTCAAGTCTATTGGCAACAAGCATCTCAAGTCTCTTGACAACAAGCATCCTCAGGTCTCTTGGCAACAAGCATCTCAAGTCTCTTGGCAACAAGCATCTCAAGTCTCTTGGCAACAAGCATCTCAAGTCTCTTGACAACAAGCATCCTCAGGTCTTTGGCAACAGCATCTCAGGTCTCTTGACAACAAGCATCCTCAGGTCTCTTGGCAACAAGCATCTCAAGTCTCTTAACAACAAGCATCTCAAGTCTCTTGACAACAAGCATCCTCAGGTCTCTTGGCAATAACATCTCAGGTCTCTTGACAACAAGCATCTCAGGCCTCTTCCATTACTGAACCCTCTCCATTAGCCCTAAGTTGTGTAGGGAATTTGCGTAAACCTCTTGAGGGCAAGACAATCTTGGAGGTAGCTGCCCAAGACCCTCGAGCCTTTCCTTGTTCACATGTGGTATTTTATACCCATTGCCCCTGCATGGTTCAGGATCTCAATCATGCACGCTTGAAGAGTTAAGAGAATTCTATTGAGCTTGTAAACCTCATAGCCTTCAAATTCCTCCAAAACACCATTAATAAGGTCTTGTAGTGTTTTAGGACTCAGACAATCTGTTAGGGATTGAAGCGAGTTGAAAAACCCAAGGTCAAGCACATTCAAATCAGGACTGTTGGCAGGCTGTTGTATTATTCTGATGTCAAGTCCAGTTTTTGCGACAGCTGCTAGAAATTTTGGGTCATTTGGAAAGATATGGGGCTTAGCATTATCCTGCTGAATATAGATGGTCTGTCCAGCATCACTTTCAGGCCAAACTGCTTGTATCGCTGGCAAGACCTTCTCTATCAGGAACTCCCTCATCACTTTTCTGTCGACCTTTATTGACTTTGTCTCTATTGTACCTCTGGGCCTGTTATCACTTCTCCTCTGAGCAGGAACTTCTTTCACAAATGGCCAGATACCGATTTTCCCAGAGAAGGTCACGTTTCCTTCACGATCCCACCTTGGCCTAGCAACGGCCGTTAAGAACATCACCTTGCCAATGTAGTTGCCATGTATAGGCCTCGTAGGCTCCTCCTCCCCATCCAGCAGATAGTAGGTCTTATTTTTCTTCGTCATATTGAACCACTTCTCATCAATGTGCACAACATTATGCATCGTCTTGAATTTAGGCCTTGAAGTTTCTATCATTGTCTCGTCAAGCATTGACATACAAAATTCCATCCTATCCTTCATATTCTTTTCCTTTAGAGTTGGCTTCACACAGTTTGTGTGCCTTTTTATCAAATTTAGCTTGAACTTTCTATGTAGTGTGGTAGGGCTACATCCCAATTGCCAAGCTAGAGATCTGATAGTGGACCTCTTGTTTAGTGGGATGGTAGGGATTTGCTCTAAATTGATGTCCTTTGGCTTTCTTCCAGAGTTTCCTTTTCTCTGATCGGAAACATCCACCTCTAAACCTTCTGAAATTTGCTCCATCGCCTTCTGCCAAACTCTCTGTATACTCCTCACTTCTACGTTAAAAAATTGTGCAAGGTCTTTCTTATCATTTCTTTTGAATTTTCCACCTCTTCTCATGCACATTGAATGCAATGCCACATAAGCAACATACTTTCGCTCATTAGTGAGGGTTTTCTTTTTTCTAACTTCTTGCTCAACAACTGCAATAAGAAACAAAACAATGAAAAAAAATATTAGTCCATGCTCAAATGATCAAATGAAAAACAACAAGAAATGATCAAATGATGAAATGCCCAAATGATAAATTGATGAAATGATAAATGAGCTACTGTTCATTTTCAGAAACTAGAGTTACTGTTCATTTTCAGAAACTTGCTAAATGAGCTACTCTTACTGTTCATTTTCAGAAACTATAGTATTCAGTTTGATCTAAACTTGATCATGTTTTCATGGACTATTCAGTTTGATCACTACTTGATCATATTTTTCCTGGAGTATGATCTAAACTTGATCATGCAAATTGGTCACTACTTTATCATATTTTTCCTGGAGTATTCAGTTTGATCTAAAGTTGCTAAATGAACTGTTCATTTTCAGAAATTGGAGTAGTATTACTATTGTTGTTTCTATTGTTGTTTCAGTTAACTTGGAGTAGTTCACTACTATTTCATGATCTAACTTGGAGTATAACACTCGCAGATGATTATTGACACTTGCAGAGTACCAAATGAATTTGTTAATATCAAATTTTGTTGTTAAACATTGTTTATACCAAATGCATTTTTAATTGCTCAACACTTGCTTGCTACTCCATTATAGGGGTACAAATGAACTATTGATTGTTCATGGCAGGAGTACTGGAGCTCACCAACTACATCTTGACCGGGATCGATGCCCTCTTCCTCTTCCATGTTCATATCATCTTGGAGTATGTCTTCTTCTTCGGCTGGAGTGCAACTGAGATAAAAATCCATGCCTCTGCCCTGACTATGTCTATTTCCTTTTTCAGGTACTGCCTATTCTGAAGTTGGTGCAATTGACCTGGAGCTACACCTTCTGGACCTGGAGCCTATTCAGGTACTGCCACAGTATAAGTTTATGCAACATCAAGAATTGCAGTACTCCAACATCATGCAATTCTAGTCCTGTCATGAAAATGATGTTGCATGATGTTGTAAAAGTGATTCTGCCCCTTTAGTACTTCATCATGCAATTGTATTCCAACATCATGCTATTCTCTTAATGACACTCCAACATCATGCAACTGTTTCAGTAGTACTGCACTTTTACTCTAGTGCAGCACTGATTTTTGAATGCTCCAACATCATGCGACTACTCCAACATCATGCAACATCATGCTCTAGTACTGGTTTTTGTCATGCTAAATTCTGTTGCCACAACCCTCAACACCATGCAACTGAATTACCCGTTTTTGGACCTGTTGAACGACCAGGACCTGAAGCCGGCGGCGATCTGCAGTACCTGGAGGTGGAGCTGGCGAGGCAATGGGAGGGTGACGGCAATCTATAGCAGGGCGCTGGCCTTGGGATGCGAGGTGGGGATTTGCTGGCCCAGGATGAGGAGGGGGATCTGCTGGCCCAGGAAGACGGGGAGGATGGGAGGGGATCTGCTGGGTGAGATGGGAGGCGATGGAGGTGGAGGATCCAGAGGTGGGGACGATGGAGGTGGGGGCGATGGAGTTGGAGGATCCAGAGGTGGGGGGCGATGGAGGCGGGTGGATCTGGAAGACGACCTGGGTGGAGATCGAGGAGAGAATTCAAAACTGAAGGGTAACCTGGTCATTTCGCTGCTTTTTCACCTGGTCGGGAAAAATCCCCAGCGTCATGTATTTCGGAACGGAGGGAGTAGGAGATTATTTTTATTAAGAATAAGAATTGCATATTTCCCTTTTCTTAGCAATAGATTTATTTTGTCAGGTCATTCGCTTGATAAATGGATAAATTTGTGAAGAAGTGGCAGTCCAACTCATATGTTGCAAATACCACACAGCAGCAATCACCTGCGAATGAGAAAGAACAGACTCCTATTGATGCTCGAGCCGCTTTGGAACGTGTGTTAATTAATAGCAATGCAAGGCCGCGCCCAGCTAAAGAAAAAGAGGAAGTTGATACATCTAATCTTCCGCCGGATCCTGCAAATCGCATACCAATTTTCTAGTACAGTGCCAAAGTACGCGATGATGTGCGAAGAGCATACCTCCTGAGAGGCCCGTTCCAACCAACAGGACATGCTTTCCTTCAAACAGATTGCAGTGGACTTCAATGTCGTTTTAGTGAAGAGTGGTTCAAGGATCACAAGTCTTGGTTGGAGTATAGTACAAAGGAAAATGCAACATTTTGTCTTTGTTGCTATTTGTTTCAGAATGAAAGTCTAGGCCATGGTGGTGGAGATGTATTTTCAACAAGGGGGTGGAAAAGTTGGAATAATGTAAAGAGATTGGATATTCATGTTGGGGGTCCTTCAAGTACTCATAATCAGAACATGAAGAGATGTGATGATCTAATGAACCAGAAGCAATCCATTGGAGTTTTCTTACACAAGGGAACAAAGAAATCCAATATAGAGTACCAAACTCGGCCGATTGCGTCAATAGATATTGCAAGGTTGCTTCTTGTTTTGGGTTTGCCATTTCGAGGTCATGATGAAAGCGAGTCTTCTTTAAGGAAGGGGAATTTTCTAACTTTTTATGAGTGGTATGTTGCATGTTGTCCTGATGTGGCTGCTGTTGCTTTGAAGAATACTCCTCAGAATTTAAAGTTGGTTTCTTCGACTATCCAGAAAGATATTGTGAAAGCTTGTGCGATAGAAACAGTCAAAGCAATCATAGAAGATCTGGGAGATGAATACTTTCCTGTATTGGTTGATGAATCTCGTGATGTATCTCACAAGGAACAAATGGCTCTTTCTATAAGATATGTTGACAAAAGGGGGTTTTCAGTGGAGCATCTTATTGGCCTTTCTCATGTTACTCAAACAACTTCTCTTGCTCTCCAACAAGCTATTTATGCAGTGCTTAAAAAACATAACCCCAGCCCTTCTCGAATTCGTGGCCAAGGCTATGATGGAGCTAGTAATATGCAAGGGCATTTGAATGGTTTGAAAACTTTAGTAATGGAAGATTCTAGATCTGCTCATAGCATCCATTGTTTTGCTCATCAACTTCAGCTCACACTAGTTGCAATTGTAAAAAACCATGAAGATGTGGTATGGCTTTTTGAGTGGATGAGTGTTCTTCTCTCCACAGTGGGAAATTCTTTTAAGAATAGAGTATGCTTAGAGAGAAACAAGCAAAAAGAGTCCAGACGGCACTGCAGAATGGAGAACTTGAAACTGGTAGAGGTTTGAATCAAGAACTTGGACTTAAACGAGTTGGGGATATTCATTGGGGTTCTCATTTCAGCTCTCTCTTGAATATGATTGTTATGTTCCCCTCGGTAATTGAAGTTGTTGATGATAATGCGAAAAACGCCAGCAAAGCTCTCAATAGGATTAAAGCAAAAGGTGTTCTGAACGCTATTCAAACATTGGACTTTGTTTTCATGATGCACTTAATGAAGGCTATACTTGGGATTACTAATGATCTAAGCGTTGCCTTGCAAAGGAAGGATCAGGACATTGTGAATGCCGTGTCGTATCTTCACACAACCAAAAGAAGGCTACAGGAAATGAGAAACCAAGGTTGGGAAGGTATGATTAAAAAGGTTACTGATTTTTGCATTGAACACGATATCGAACTTTCTGATATGGATGCTATGCATATTCCCCGAGGATCAAAATCAAAGCGTAAGGTTCAGACTAATGGCATATCAAATAAGAATTACTACCAAAGTGTGATGTACGCCGTTATTGATATGTTACGTGTAGAGATTGATGACCACTTTAGTGAAACAACACAACCTTGCTTCTTGGGATGGCTTCTTTGGATCCTTCTGATTCGTTTGCTAATTTTGACAAAGAAAAAGTGTTAGCAATGGCTCGTTTGTATCCAGATGATTTTGGGAGTGAAAGCAAGATTGAAGATCTTAGTGTCCAACTTGATAACTTCCTTGAAAATGTTCGTGATGATTCAAGACTCTCCAATTTGAAAAGGGTTAGTGATCTTTGCAGAAAACTTGTTGAGACAAAGAAGTACAATACATTTCCTATAGTATTCCTTTTGGTAAAGCTAGCATTGATATTGCCAGTGGCGACGGCAACAGTTGAGAGAGCATTTTCCGCAATGAAATATATCAAGTCTGATTCGCGCAATAGAATAGGCGATGATTTCTTGTACCATTGTCTCATAACTTATGTTGAAACCGATGTATTCCAGTCTATTAGTACTGATGCTATTATGCATACATATCAATGTATGCATCGTCACAAAGTACTACTGCCATAGATATGTTGGTTTGTAATAAAGTACGCTATTTTTATTCCTGTTTATGATCTAAATTTTTTTTATTAGTGAAGCTTGACATCACATGGTTTTGATCCTGGCACCGCCACTAGCAGTTGATGTAGTCGTACGTCTTCACGATCCGACCGATCAAGTACCGAACGTACGGCACCTCCGAGTTCAGCACACGTTCTACTCGATGACGTCCCACGAACTCCGATCCAACAGAGCCTTGCAGGAGAGTTCCGTCAGCACGACGGCGTGATGACGGTGTTGATGATGCTACCGACGCAGGGCTTCGCCTAAGCACCACTACGATATTATCAAGGTGAAATATGGTGGAGGGGGGCACCGCACACGGCTAAGAGATCAAGAGATCAATTGTTGTGTCTAGAGGTGCCCCCCTACCCCCGTATATAAAGGAGGGAGGAAAAGGCCGGCACTAGAGGAGGGCGCGCCAAGTGTGGGGAGTCCTACTAGGACTCCCAAGTCCTATTAGGATTCCCCTTTCCTTTCCAGAGTAGGAGAGAAGGAAAGAGGGGGAGAGGGAGAAGGAAAAGGGGGCTTCACCTCTTGTCCAATTTGGACCATAGGGGGGCCACACGCCTCCTTCCTTTTGGCCTCTCTCCTCTATTCCCGTATGATAAGGCCCATATACTCCCCGGCGAATTCCCGTAACTCTCCGGTACTCCGAAAAATACCCAAATCACTCGGAACCTTTCCGAAGTCTGAATATAGTCGTCCAATTTATCGATCTTTACGTTACGTCTCGACCATTTCGAGACTCCTTGTCATGTCCCCGATCTTATCCGGGACTCTGAACTACCTTCAGTACATCAAAACACATAAACTCATAATACCGATGTCACTGAACTTTAAGCGTGCGGACCCTACGGGTTCGAGAACAATGTAGACATGACCGAGACACGTCTCCGGTCAATAACCAAGAGCGGAACCTGGATGCTCATATTGGCTCCCACATATTCTACGAAGATCTTTATCGGTCAAACCGCATAACAACATACGTTGTTCCCTTTGTCATCGGTATGTTACTTGCCCGAGATTCGATCGTCGGTATCTCAATACCTAGTTCAATCTCGTTACCGGCAAGTCTCTTTACTCGTTATGTAATGCATCATCCCACAACTAACTCATTAGTCACATTGCTTGCAAGGCTTATAGTGATGTGCATTACCTAGAGGGCCCAGAGATACCTCTCCGACAATCCGAGTGACAAATCCTAATCTCGAAATACGCCAACTCAACATGTACCTTCGGAGACACCTGTAGTACTCCTTTATAATCACCCAGTTACGTTGTGACGTTTGGTAGCACCCAAAGTGTTCCTCCGGTAAATGGGAGTTGCATAATCTCATAGTTACAAGAACATGTATAAGTCATGAAGAAAGCAATAGCAACATACTAAGCGATCAAGTGCTAGGCTAACGGAATGGGTCATGTCAATCACATGATTCTCCTAATGATGTGATCCCATTAATCAAATGACAAATCATGTCTATGGTTAGGAAACTTAACCATCTTTGATTAATGAGCTAGTCAAGTAGAGGCATACTAGTGACACTATGTTTGTCTATGTATTCACACATGTACTAAGTTTCCGGTTAATACAATTCTAGCATGAATAATCAACATTTATCATGAAATAAGGAAATAAATAATAACTTTATTATTGCCTCTAGGGCATATTTCCTTCAGTCTCCCACTTGCACTAGAGTCAGTAATCTAGTTCACATCACCATGTGATTTAACACTAATATTCACATCTGCATGTGATTAACACCCATAGTTCACATCGTCATGTGATCAACACCCAAAGGGTTTACTAGAGTCAATAATCTAGTTCACATTGATATGTGATTAAGACCCAAAGAGTACTAAGGTGTGATCATGTTTTGCTCATGAGAGAAGTTTAGTCAACGGGTCTGTCACATTCAGAGCCATATGTATTTTGCAAAATATTCTATGTCTACAATGCTCTGCACGAAGTTACTCTAGCTAATTGCTCCCACTTTCAATATGTATCCAGATTGAGACTTAGAGTCATCTGGATTGGTGTAAAAGCTTGCACCGATGTAACTCTTTACGACAAACTCTTTTATCACCTCCATAATCGAGAAACATCTCTTTAGTCCTCACTAAGGATATTCTTGACCGCTGTCCAGTGATCTACTCCTAGATCAAAATTGTACTCCCTTGACAAACTCAAAGCAAGGTATACAATAGGTCTGGTACCCAGCATAACATACTTTATAGAACCTATGACTGAGGCATAGGGAATGACTTTTCATTCTCTTTCTATTTTCTGTCGTGGTCGGGCTTTGAGTCTTACTCAACTTTATACGTTGTAATACAGGCAAGAACTATTTCTTTGACTTGATCCATTTTGAACTTATTCAAAATCTTACCAAGCAAGGTATGTGCTTTGTGAAAGTCCAATTAAGCATCTTGATCTATCTCTATAGATCTTGATGCCCAATATGTAAGCAGCTTCACCGGGGTATTTCATTGAAAAACTCTTATTCAATATCCCTTTTATGCTATCCAGAATATCTATATCATTTTCAGTCTACATATAAGATTAGAAATGCTACAGATCTCCCACTCACTTTCTTGTAAATACAGGCTTCTTCAAAAGTCTGTATAAAACAATATGCTTTGATCTACTCATCAAAGCGTATATTCCAACTCCGAGAGGCTTGCACCAGTCCATAAATGGATCGCTGGAGCTTGCACACTTTGTTAACACCCTTTGGATCGACAAAACCTTCTGGTTGCGTCATATACAACTCTTCTTCCAGAAATCCATTCAGGAATGCAGTTTTGACATCCATCTGCCAAATTTCATAATCATAAAATGCAGCAATTGCTAACATGATTCGGACAGACTTTTAAGCATCGATACGAGTGAGAAAATCTCATTGTATTCAACACCTTTGAACTTTGTCAAAAACCTTTTTCGACAAGTCTAGCTTTGTAGATAGTAACACTACTATCAACGTCCATCTTCCTCTTGAAGATCCATTTATTTTCTATGGCTTGCCAATCATCGGGCAAGTCAATCAAAGTCCACACTTTGTTCTCATACATGGATCCCATCTTAGATTTCATGGCCTCAAGCCATTTCGCGGAATCTGGGCTCATCATCGCTTCCTCATAGTTCATAGGTTCGTCATGGTCAAGTAACATGACCTCCAGAACAGGATTACCGTACTACTCTAGTGCGGATCTTACTCTGGTTGACCTACGAGGTTCGGTAGTAACTCGATCTGAAGTTACATGATCATCATCATTAGCTTCCTCACTAATTGGTGTAGGAGTCACAGGAACATATTTCTGTGATGAAATACTTTCCAATAAGGGAGCAGGTAGAGTTACCTCATCAAGTTCTACTTTCCTCCCACTCACTTCTTTCGAGAGAAACTCCTTCTCTAGAAAGGATCCATTTTTAGCAACGAATATCTTGCCTTCGGATCTATGATAGAAGGTGTACCCAACAGTTTCCTTTGGGTATTCTATGAAGACACACTTCTCCGATTTGGGTTCGAGCTTACCAGGTTGAAACATTTTCATATAAGCATCGCAGCCCCAAACTTTAAGAAACGACAAATTTGGTTTCTTGCCAAACCACAGTTCATAAGGCGTCGTCTCAACGGATTTTTGATGGTGCCCCATTTAAAGTGAATGCAGCTGTCTTTAATGCAAAACCCCAAAATGATAGTGGTAAATTGGTAAGATACATCATAGATCGCACTATATCCAATAAAGTGCGATTACGATGTTTGGACACACCATTATGCTGTGGTGTTCCATGTGGCGTGAGCTGTGAAACTATTCCACATTGATTTTAAATGAAGGCCAAACTAGTAACTCAAATATTCGTCTCTGTGATCAGATTGTAGAAACTTTATTTTCTTGTTATGATGATTCTCCACTTCACTCTGAAATTCTTTGAATTTTTCAAATGTTTCAGACTTGTGTTTCATTAAGTACATATACCCATATCTGCTCAAATCATCTGTGAAGGTTAGAAAATAACGATATTTGCCACGAGCATCGACACTCATTGGATGGCATACATCAGTATGTATTATTTCCTATAAATCAGTAGCTCGTTCCATTGTTCCGAAGAACGGAGTTTTAGTCATCTTGCCCAAAAGACACGGTTCGCAAACATCAAATGATTCATAATCAAGTGATTCCAAAAACCCATCAGCGTGGAGTTTCTTCATGCGCTTTACACCGATATGACCCAAACGGCAGTGCCACAAATAAGTTGCACTATCATTATGAACTTTTCATATTTTGGCATCAATATTATGAATATGTGTATCACTACGATCGAGATCCAACAAACTATTATCATTGGGTGTATGACCATCGAAGGCTTTATTCATGTAAACAGAATAACAATTATTCTCTGACTTTGAATGAATAACTGTATTGCAGTAAACATGATCAAATCATATTCATGCTCAACGCAAATGCCAAATAACATTTGCTTAGGTTTAACACTAATCTCGAAAGTATAGGGAGTGTGCGATGATGATCATATCAATCTTGGAACAACTTCCAACATACATCGTCACTTCACCCTCAACTAGTCTCTGTTTATTCTGTATCTCCTGTTTCGAGTTACTAATTTTTAGCAACCGAACAAGTATCAAATACCCAGGGGCTACTATAAACACTTGTAAGGTACACATCAATAACCTGTATATCACATATACCCTTGTTCACTTTGCCATCCTTCTTATCCACCAAATATTCATGGTATTTCCACTTCCAGTGACCATTTCCTTTTGCAGTAGAAGCACTCAGTTTCAGGCTTTAGTCTAGCTTTGGGCTTCTTCATGGAAGTGACAACTTGCTTGCCATTCTACTTGAAGTTCCCTTTCTTTCCCTTTGCCTTTTCCTTGAAACTAGTGATCTTGTCAATCATCAACACTTGATGCTCTTTCTTGATTTCTACCTTCGTCGATTTCAACATCACGAAGAGCTCGGGAATCATTTTCGTCATCCCTTGCATACTATAGTTGATCACGAAGTTCTACTAACTTGGTGATGGTGACTAGAGAACTCTGTCAATCACTATCTTATCTGGAAGATTAACTCCCACTTGATTCAAGTGATTGTAGTACCCAGACAATCTGAGCACATGCTCACTAGTTGAGCAATTCTCCTCCATCTTTTAGCTATAGAACTTGTTGGAGACTTCATATCTCTCAACTTAGGTATTTGCTTGAAATATTAACTTCAACTCCTGGGACATCTCATATGGTCCATGATGTTCAAAACGTCTTTGAAGTCCCGATTCTAAGCCGTTAAGCATGGTGCACTAAACTATCAAGTAGTCATCATATTGAGCTAGCCAAATGTTCATAACGTCTGCATTTGCTCCTGCAATAGGTCTGTCACCTAGCGGTGCATCAAGGACATAATTCTTCTATGCAGCAATGAGGATAAACCTCAGATCACGGATCCAGTCCGCATCATTGCTACTATCATCTTTCAACTTAGTTTTCTCTAGGAACACATATAAAACATAGGGAAGCAACAACACGAGCTATTGATCTACAACATAATTTGCAAAATACTATCATGACTAAGTTCATGATAAATTAAAGTTCAATTAATCATATTACTTAAGAACTCCCACTTAGATAGACATCCCTCTAATCATCTAAGTGATCATGTTTTCTTTTTGAAAGATCATCCGGACCACTGTGTTACTGAATACTTTATAAATGCCTGAAAGGTGCGTAGATATTTTTCATCAGTATGTGAAGTATGTTTCCTTTCCGTAAAATGTATTTTGACAACTGGCGTACCCTGAAAGTGAAGCTTGCTTGCTTACGACACCAGTTTTGTTGGTGTAATTTCTTTCATCAGTAGTAGATAACTACTTACTACTGGAGTATATATTGGCAAGTGCTACTGGTGTAGCAAGAAATGCAAGCTAGCTTACAGTATCTATTGGCAAGTGCTGATGGCGTGATTTTCTGCTGCAATAAAGACAAGGAAAGGAAATTACACATAATATCATTTAACTTTGAAACGGGTATAGATGGACCATTGTTGCTTTTCTTTTTTCTCATACATTTTAGATTGTATTTCCTTCATATTCAAGCTCTCCTGATGCTTCTTTTTCCTCTTTTCAAACCAACAGATACAAGTCATCTGATCAACTAGGAAGCCGATGGTGGATGGATGTTTACCAAGCTCTCATTTTGGGGAATACATGGAGAAGTTTGGGCTTGCTGTAGTTAGCTGCTGCACTTGTCTCATTTTGGGGAAATTCATGGGAGTACTTCCAGTTCACACTAGAACATTCCAGTGGTTTAATTAGCGTGTAGTGATCATCAGAGAACACCTTCCACTTCCCTATATCCACATTCCAGTGGGGAAATTTTGGGGAAGTTTGGCGCAGTACTGAGTGGAACAACCACACGCTGCTTTCCGTCCTTCCACTTCCCTATATCCACGCTGCTTTCCCCACCACCGGTCCACGACCAGTCAAGGAAATCCCCACAGCCAGCGACCAGCGTCAGGGCAGCGAGATGCCGCTCCGCCGCCTCCTTCGCCTGTTCGCGGCTGTCTCCGGCGGCCTCCGCCGCTCCCTCACCACCGCCGCCTCGCATCCCCCGTGGGCCGTGATGGGCACCACGGCATCGGCGCCCGCCGGAGCACCGAGCGCGGGGGTGTACCTCTATCACCCGCCGCGCGTCTCCCAACTGTACGTCCCGGAGCACCTCGTCTATACCGGCGACCACTACTAGAAAAAGGGCTATAGATGGGATTGACACTAATGGCGCACCAGACAAGCGGTGCGCCATTAGTATATACTAATGGCACACCACCTTCTGATATGCCATTAGTGTTGAAACTACTAATGGCGCACCTGGCCCAAGGTGCGCCATTAGTATCAAATTTTATTTTTTGAACTAGTGCGCCTGTCCAAACATACTAATGGCGCATCCAAACGCAGTGCGCCATTACTAGTTGTAACTAGTAATGGCGCACCTGTCGGAAAGTGCGCCACTAATGTTTTTTTTTATTATATTTTTTTGCAAAACTACTAATGGCGCACTGTTCCACCGTGCGCCATTACTAGTTTAAACTAGTAATGGCGCACTGTGGAACAGTGCGCCATTAGTATGTTTTTTTGTTGCAAAACTACTAATGGCGCACCACCAGAAGGTGCGCCATTAGTAACCTGGATTACTAATGGCGCATTTATGGTTGGTGCGCCATTAGTAAGTGGGCAGCAATAAGATATTTTGGGCAGCCTCTCCTACCCACACTCACTTTCTCCCCACTTCATTCTCTCCACCGCCTCCTCCTTGTCTCGGGTGCCTCCTCTTTTTCACCTCATTTCCACCATAGATTCATTCAAATTAAGTGGTTAAATTACCTTGTTTTGATAGGTAAGTAAGGGGGGAAGCTATATTTATGTTGTTCTCCCTACAACAATGTGCACATGCACTTTTTATGGCCTAGCTAGATCTATGTATGTTCGTGGTGTTGCATATGTGTTTGTGTTTGGAGGTGTACCGGTATTTGAAATGAAATAGTTGCTAATATTTTGCCGGAATGTTGATTCATTTCCGTTTCGGCGAGAATTTTGGCATTAAGCATTCTTTTTGGTCCTATTTTTAGGGAAAGTCATGCCAAATTTTTTCTTGGTTCTAAAATATCGTTTTGCTCTACCCCGCAGGCGACCATGGTCGCACGATGACCTAAGGCATCGTGAATAGGTTTTTGAGGTCCGCGAAGGCCGAGACGCTTCAAAAGAACGAGACGGAGATAAGATGTCCGCGTCGAAGATGCAAGCTGAAGAGCCTTATTGCGGACCCGGATTCCAGGCAGGTGCGGGACCACCTGCTCTTGCGTGGTTTCATGGATGGCTATCCGTGGCGAGGTGATGAAGATGACTACGAAGTCGTCCATGGGGGCCGGGCAAGAAATGAGGAAGGGCAGCAAGACAACCACCGCGGCTCGGGCGGGCGAGAAGACGAAGAATCCCCAGGAGATGATCATGACGGTGATGCTGTACACAGTCATCATGTAGAAGATGCAGGACATGATGATGAGGAAGATGCCGGAGCAGACGATGGGCATGATCATGAAGATGATGATGCCGGCGGAGCAGACGACGCTGGACCATCGATGGGCTGGGTGCAGGACCCTCATATTCAAGAGCTGCTTCTCAAGCAGACGGATAACGCAAGAGCTGCCGCCCGATAGAAAGCCAAGATGGATCAACTTGAGTTAGACGCGGTTACTCCATTGTACGAAGGATGCAGGCCCGAGGATACCCGCCTGAAAGTAACGCTCATGGCTCTGGAGATGAAGGTAAAACAGAAAATGACCGACGCATGCTTCGACGAGAACATGTCATTCTGGCACAAACGTCTTCCCAAGGGGAACAAGTGCCCGACCAGTTTGGAGGAGGCGAAGAAAATCGTGTGTCCTCTGGATTTACCGCACGTGAAATACCATGTGTGCATGAACAATTGCATCATTTATCGGGATGAGCACGTGGAGTCTACCATATGTCCGGTGTGCGGTGTCACTCGATACAAGAAGAGGAAGAAAGCTCCTCGAAAAGTGGTGTGGTACTTTCCGATCACTCCTCGTCTGCAGCGGTATTTTGCGGACCCTAAGGTAGCAAAGCTCCTGCGTTGGCACACGGATAGGGAGGAGAAGAAGCGAGAAGATGACGCAAATGATCCGGAGATAGATAAAAAAGACAAGATGCTGAGTCACCCTAAGGATGCGAGCCAGTGGCAAGCGTTGAACTTCGAAGACCCAGAATTTGGGAACGATCCAAGGAACATCGTGCTGGGCACGAGCACCGATGGAGTCAATCTGTTTGGCAGCCAAAGAAGCACACATAGCACCTGGCCTGTGTTTGTGTGGATGTACAACCTTCCCCCCTGGTTGTGCATGAAGAGGAAGTACATTCACATGAGTATGCTAATTGAAGGGCCGAAACAACCAGGGAACGACATCAATCTGTATCTGGGGCTGCTGAAAGAGGAGCTTGACACGCTGTGGAAAACGCCAGCCAATACGTGGGACGCCGCAGAGAAAGAATATTTCCCTATGAGAGCCGCACTGCTCACGACGGTGCACGACTATCTCGGTTACGGATATCTCGCGGGGCAGGTAGTCCACGGATTTTCTGGATGCGTAAGATGCATGGATGACACAACGTATTGCCAGCTAGATAGAGATCCCGGGTCTTCGAAAACCGTGTTCATGGGACATCGAAGGTGGCTTCGCGACGATGACCCGTGGAGGAAACGCAAGGATCTGTTCGATGGTGAAACCGAACCCCGAAAACGCCCGTGTACGAGGAGCGGCGAGGAAATAGACAAGCTGTTGAAAAATTAGAAAGACTGTCCACTGCCGGGAAAGAAGCAAAAGGCGCCAGAGCCGCTGCTGAAGGTATGGAAAATGAGGTCTGTTTTCTGGGACTTGCCGTACTAGAAGATCCACCGTGTGCCTCACAGCCTTGATGTCATGCATATCACGAAGAACGTGTGCGAGAGTCTGCTTGGTACCCTGCTCAACATGCCAGAGAGGACCAAAGATGGGCCGAAAGCAAGGGCAGACTTGAAATCAATGGGCATCAGGTAGGAGCTTCAAGCTAATGATGATGATGATGATGATGATGATGATGATGAGGCGAAGCAGGACACAGAAAGTCGTCACAAAGGCAAAAAGGCCAAGAAGACCGGAAATGACTACCCTCCCGCGTGCTTCACTCTAAGTCAGGAGGAGATCGAGCAGTTTTTCACCTGCCTCCTAGGAGTAAAACTTCCTTACGGTTACGCGGGGAAGATAAGCAGATACCTAGACCCAGCGAAGCAGAAGTTCAGTGGGATGAAGTCTCACGACTGTCACGTGCTGATGACGCAGATACTTCCAGTTGCAATCCGTGGGATCATGGACGCGCACGTCCGTGAAACACTATTTGGCCTATGCAACTTTTTTGACATCATCTCTCGGAAGTCGATTGGCGTGAGGCAACTCAGAAGGCTACAGGAAGAGATCGTGGTGATACTATGCGAGCTTGAGATGTACTTCCCGCCCGCATTCTTCGACGTTATGGTGCATCCGCTGGTCCATATAGTGGAGGATATCATCCAACTCGGGCCGACGTTCCTGCACAACATGATGCCATTCGAAAGGATGAATGGTGTCATCAAAGGATACGTTTGCAACATGTCACGTCCAGAGGGAAGTATAGCCAGGGGCTTTCTGACTGAAGAGTGCATCTCCTACTGCACGAATTATCTAGGCATCGAGAACCCCGTTGGTCTGCTCGTCAACAGGCACCTCGGCAGGCTCGCTGGATGGGGTCACCGTGAGGGTCGCTGCGAAATGCATGTCGACTTAGAGGGTCGACTCGCCGACTTTGAAAGAGCAAACCTAGTCGCGCTACAACACATAGACGTGGTCGATCCTTGGGTGGTAGAGCACAAAACCTTTATTAAGAAGACGTACAATGACCAAGGCCAACAGAGGATGGATGGAGATATAATCAAAGAGCACAACTCATAATTCGTGCGTTGGTTCAAGCAGAAGCTTCTGTCGTACCCTTTACATGAGGATTCTTCCGCGGAAGAACAACTCATATTCGCCTTGTCACAGGGCGCCGAGCACAACCTGATGACCTATGAGGTGTACGATATCAACGGCTACACATTCTACACCGAGGCCAAGGACATGAAGAGCGATGGTTATCAGAACTCCGGGGTAATGATGGAATCCTACACCGGTAACGACAAGGACAGATACTACGGAAGGATCGAGGAGATCTGGGAGCTGAGCTACGCTGGAGAGAAGGTACCGATGTTCCGTGTCAGATGGGCGAAGAGCGTCCTAAAAGAAGACCGGTATTTCACCACCATGGTTATACCCGAAGCCAAATCCAAGACCGTGGGCGCAAACGTCACCGCGAAAAATGAGCCATGGGTACTGGCTTCCCAAGTGGACCAATGCTTCTTCATTACCTACCCGTCAAAGCCCAGTCGTGTTGTCATGAGGAGAGGCAAAAGGAAGATCATCAGAATGGATGGAGTAGCCAATGAGCAAGACTTCGACAAGTACGGCGACCCGAGGATCGAACATGACGACGATGATGAAGTAGCAGCATACACCACAAGAAGAAGCAGGACCACCCTACCTAAAGGACGTCCCTTCCACAGAAGAACTCCATTTGTGAAAAAGAAGGGCAAGAAGATTGTGAACAGATAGCTAGCTAAGATCGATTGTATTTAAATCGTAGCCTTCATTTCTCGATTGTATTTCATGGGCACTTTTTGAACTATCATGAATATTTTTAAATTTCATGGACACTCGATCTCGATCCCCCTCCATCTCGATCGCTATCCCACCTCGCCAGATCAGGTCCCCCTCACCGCCGAGCACCCCCCGGTCCACCGGTCGCCGCCGCCGACCCCCCGCACCCTCGATTCCCCTACTCAACCGCCGCCGCCGACCCCCCGCACCCCTCCCCTACTCAACCGCCGCCGCCGACCCCCCGCACCCCGCGCACCCTCCCCCGCTCCACCGGCATTATTGTTTGATGATATTTTAAAAAAAATTATTACTGTCTTAAAAAATGTATTACTGTTATGATTTAAACAAGTTTGAACATATTTAAACACAAATAAGTATCAAACAGCATTTTAAATGCATAAAAAAATTGTGGAGCCTGGGAATCGAACCCAGGACCTCCTGGTGTTAGAACTGGCTGCTGACCAGTCGAGCTAGTAGAGGGAACTTGGTGTGGATCAGGTCAGGTGGGAGATAACCTGTTGGCTCGAGCAGAAATCAAAAAAATTTACTAATGGCGCACCAGGGTGAGGTGCGCCATTAGAATGGATGTACTTATGGCGCACCGAGGGGTGGTGCGCCATTAGTATTGTGCCGCCCCCATCCATACGTCCTCCCCGGCGGCCCAAACCTATCCCCTCTCTCTCTCTCTCCCTCGCCCTCGCCCTCGATCCCCTTCCCCTCTCCTCTCCCGACGCCGCTGCCCCGCCGCCTCGACGCCGCCCCGACGCCACGACGCCGCCCCATCGTCCTCGTCTCCGCCCCGACGCCCCGACGCCACGACGCCGCCCTCTCCTCTCCCGACGCCGCCGCCCCTGTCAGGACCCCGACTCAAAGCCACATCGATCTAGCATGTAACACCTCATATCACTTTGCGGCCTCACGCACGGCATTCCCACGGGTGTCGCCTTACCTTTGCCCGGGACCGTTTGCGCCTTTTGGCACACGTATATGATAGTGTCGCTAGCATCCATATGATAAGGAGCCCGGGCTGACATGGCTAGTCGTAAACCCAAAGTGGCACAAACTTACAGGGACAGGCATCCATGACCCAGCATCGAACGTGTCGGTCATCAGCGAGTGAATCCAGGTTGTAGCGCTGGGCTAGCAGGACTCTGGTGAACCGGGCTGTAGCAGGCTAACAGGACTCCGGTATTCATCGCGTGACATTTCCCCGAAGGGACAGACACAGGAACAAAGAAGGACACATGCCGGCCAGCCTAAGTGTTCCGGAGCAGTAGCAAGCTACCATGGCTCAGTGGAAGCACTAGGAGACATTTCCCGGTAAGAGAGGCTACTAAGGATAAACAACTAGATAGTCAGATCCCACACATACCAAGCATTTCAATAACATACACACAATATGCTCGATATGTGCAAATACAACATGGCATCACAACATGACTCTACAACTCAAGTATTTTATTCAATAGGCTCCGAGGAGCGAGATATTACAAACATGGATCTCATGACCCAACAATCATAGCATACAAGTCAAAGCACATGCGGAAGCTTAACATCTCTGAGTACAGACATCTAGAAATGAAAAAGGCTGAGAAGCCTGACTATCCACTAGATCATGCCGAGGGCACAAGATCGTAGCTGAGGTAACAAGCTAAACGTCGAAGTCCATGTGGAACTACTAGCAAGACTGAAGTCTCTCTGCAAAAACATAAAATAGGCAAACGTGAGTACAAATGTACCCAGCAAGAATTACATCAGATCTAACTACATATGCATCGTTATCAACAAAGGGGGGTGGTGGAGTTTAACTACAGCAAGCCAGCTTTGACTCAGTGGCTATCCTGAACTACGACTGCAAGTAACTCTTTTGAGGTGGCGCACACGAGTCCACATATTCACCATATCAATACACCACTATGGATCCGCTCCCGTCTCCCTACGAGAAAGCCATCCATAGCACTCACGCTTATCTTGCATATTTTAGAGTATCCACTTTCACTTGTCTATGAACTGTACAAGGGGTCCAAGTTTCCATATCCGAGCAATCCGGCTATTCGAATAGATAATGATAACCCTGCAGGGGTGTACTTCTTCACACATGCTCTCGCCACTTATCGCCCTGTACACGTCATGTACCTCAGCAACCTTCAAGCGGAAGCCGGACGAGGGAGTCGGCCACGACCTGACTAACCACACAAGTCTCTCGTCCAGGTTTATCGCCTATTCGGGTTCCATCCACAAGGAGATCTGGCCGGGGTGTCGCTCACGGCCCCAAACGATGTGAGAAGGGTTCCCAAGCCCACCTCGACGGGTGGATCTACGCTTGGTACACCGTGCCATGGTGCCTAGTCTGTCCCAAGCCCACCTGTACCGGGTACTACTTGGTAGACTACTAACACTACCTACAAACACCAGAAACTAGTTGCAACTCCTGGACAGAGATCGAGTTGGTTAATAAGCCGAGAGGGGTCGAGTTACCGGAACCCAATGTGTGGTAGTAACTGTTCATGGATCACAAACACAGAAATCAGTTCCTGAGGACGGCTGCAATGAGACAACCCACCATGTACTCCTACATGGCCTCTCACCGCTACCTTTACCAAATCGTGTTCACACACTTAGCTCCCAACAGTAGGACATGTTCACACACCTCCGATTCATTCCCGATGAATCAGACCTGACAAACTCTAAGCAATAGCAGGCATGACAAACAAGCATGAATTAGTAGGCACATCAGGGCTCAAACAACTCCTACTCATGCTAGTGGGTTTCATCTATTTACTGTGGAATGACAGGTCATGGAGAGGATAAAGGGGTTCAACTACCGCAGCATGTAACAGTTGAAACGTTGTTGCCCTGATGCAGTAAAAGAGAGTAGGAGCGAGAGAGTGGGATTTTATCGGAATGAACAAGGGGGTTTTGCTTGCCTGGCACTTCTGAAGATAGCATTGAGTCTTCATCAGTGTCAACGATCACAACATCGGAACATCGTCTACCGAGAGGGGACAAATACCGGCAATAGAGAAGAAATACAATCAATGCAATGCACAATATGATGCATGATCATGACATGTCAATATGATGTGTGTTGGGATAATGCAACTAAAACCAGAGTGGTTTGAGCTTATTTGAATCAAAGATTCAAATACAAGCCTAAACTATGAACTCATATAAGTGCATTATCATGTTTCATCTAAACAGCAAGGTTAGGTTGCTCTAACATGCATGAAACCAGTACAGATGGAAAGGTTGGATTTTTCTGATCATTTTTCATATATAATTTATTTCATTTGGAGTTACGGTTGAATTTCTATGATTTTTAGAAGTTTGTGGTATTTTCTGGAATTAAACAAATCATTTAAGATTTATTTAAATTCCAGAAGAGGATTACTGCGTCAGCCTGACATCATCATGACGTCAGCAGGTCAACGGGGCACGGTCCAGGTCAAACCTGACCAGTTGGGCCCGCTGGTGCGTGACCCGATGCTAGTTTGTCTCACAGACAGGTGGGGCCAGTCAAGGTCCATGTCAGCCCGGTCAAAGCTGACGCATGGGTCCACTGGTTTTGCTAATTAGCCTAATTATTTTGGTTAACCAGTAAACCAACAAACTAGGGCCCACTGTCAGTGACTAGTGTTAACTAATATGGTTAATTAGTCCCTAATCTAATGACGGCCACGTCGGCAGTTAGTCGCCGGTGACACACAGACGCGGCGGCGTCGCTCGTCCCGGCGACTCCGGTGACGAGAGGAGGCGGGGTTGGGCTCTAAGGCTACAGCGCGACGAGGCGCATCGGGTGGTGGCTGCGGGGCTGCTGGAGATGGCCTGAGGCGACGGCGGTGTCAAGCGGAACGGCGCCAGAGCTCAGGCAAAGGCGGAAATGGCGCTACATGGCACGATAGGGCGAACCCGTGGGTGCTGCAGGTTCGCAGGAGCGCGGCGAGCACCCTGGTGATGCTCGGGTGAGCGGACGAGCTCAGGAGCATGGAGCTCGTCGGCCATGGCGGCGGCGAGCTTCGGCGGAGGTGGGGAACGGAGCTAGAGCAAAAACGCGAGAAGGAGAGGAGGGGGAGTCGGTTCGTGAGCTCACAGCGGTTGCAGAACGCGTCTCAGTGGGATCGGGGGAGGCCGGACGACGTCGGGGCATTGCCGACGATCTCGGAGGCCGGAGTTGAAGATGACGGTGGTGGCGGCGTTCCCGGGCAACTGGCGTTGCGTGACTCGATGGAGAGTACGAGGACGTCGTCGCGGATCTCAGGGGCACGTGTAGGGGCGTAGGGGAGGTCGGTGGCTATGCGAACGGTGGACGGCGGCGAGGGGGCCGCTCGGGTGCGTGCGAGTGAGAGAGCAGAGGAGGGGAGAGGCCACGGGTGAGGGAGAGAGAGGTCAGGGGGGTGCGTGGCTACATTGGAGGCGTCCAGGCGTCGGCGGCAAGCAGGAGCTGGCAAGGCGCATGCGCGCGCGCCGCGGCCACACGCCCTCCTGCCCACTGGCAGGAGGTGGAAGACGACAGTGAGGTGGAGCTGGGCTGGGCTGGCTTTGCCCGGTCGGGCTGCTGCACAGGAGCTGGGCCGGCTACAGTTGCGGGCCGCCAGGTACGTTTCTGTTCTTTCCTTTCTGTTTCAATTCTGTTTTTTTGTTTTTATTTTATATTTGCCACTGCTTGCAAATTCACATGAACTGAAAACAGTGCCAAACTACTCTGAATGTTTTTATGCACATACTTTCGACTAGGTCAGATGCACATAAAATAACTCAGGGTTATTTGAAATATATTCCATATATTAGGAATATAACTCCAAATTCAAATAAAATATGATTTAAATTCAGTGCCCAAAATTATTCTTCAGAAAATGTTCATTATTTTTGGTTTGGGTCTAAGCCCTTGCCAAAAATAACAGACATTAATGAAGAGCATTTTTGATTCATTGAATGAAATTTTTTGGGTTCTTGCCCTTTATTTCATTTTGAGGCTTTGAGAATTCCCTCAATTCCAAATCCATAAATTTAAACATGATGCTCACATGAAGGGCTAGCCTAGTGCATACCGAGAAGCTAGGGATGTGACAACTCACCCGCACTAAACAGGAATCTCGTCCCGAGATTCAAGACGTGAGGTAAGAAGACAAAGGGGACACTAAGTATCACAAACTTCATGATCCAACTGTCTCCTCGAGGTTGTTGATTTGTCGACTCAAATTGATCTTGACGTCTTTGCTTTCAAGATCTTCATCCAACACGAGGACGAAAAGCGAGACATGTCTACATAGATGGATCATCTTAATGATCATAAGATCAACTCGCGGAATGAGATATAGGAACATCTCTCGAGCCAAGACACGAAGCATCTATCCAAAGGGATGGAGTGAAACAGATGACGAGGGCTTGCTAGATAGACAACAAGTCCACACTTAAGAAGGTGTTGAACGGTTGTCAACGTACCGAGGGGTTGAGTTTCCATGACACCGTAACGAGACATCTTAGAGGAGATGATTCGTAGAATTGTTCCCTCAAGTGGCAAAAAGAATCACTTTTGATTCAAAGATCATCGAAACTCTTTATACCAGCCTAGGGCAAATCACAATCGATCATTGGAAGGTGTTCCAAGGAATGACATACTCGGACTAGGATGGATGATGTGGACTACCTTGTTGAAGACAACGCAATGGATGATTTTTTGCTTATCATCGGAAATAGATGGGATCCATGGTAAGTTCACCTTTGGAGATGGACCTGGACAGCAATTACTGAGAGGGGCAGCCCATGGAAATTGGCACAATGACGATGCAAGCTGGGAACGAAATGCAGCTGTTGGAAAGTTCCAACCATCATGTCTGCCTGAGATTCAGATCCGGTTGGTGATAGGATACTTCAGACTCAGCATGTCTGAAAAGAAAGTTTGCAACACAGATCGACGAGATGACGTTGCCAGATTCTCGGGAAATGAACTACGATAGCAAGCTCCAAAACATGAGCTGGTTCTGCTACACACATGTGAACATGCTGTCCTGGACAAGCATGACCACCTAGTAGTCTTATAATAAAACACTACCGAGTTCAGGTTGGGAACCATCATCGAGGATAACGAAGTCCTAACATAAGTCATGATTAGCTCTTATGAAGGAACTTCTTGTCCTTGAACAAATCAGTTAGTGGCTTGGTGTGCTAGGGACACATATAGAATGAAGGTTGCAAGTCTCCAAACCACAGAATACCTCGCACGTATGCATGACCGATTTGGGATGATTCCAGAGGAGGCAAAACAAACTTTCTCTAATTCACGGTGGCAACTTGCATCAAATGCACATGAATTAAAGGAAGTCACTTCTTTCATGCGAACATATGCTTCATGAACGGAACATGAAGATAATGCTTATAAAGTTTCCAATACTAGCTGGATGTTCAACATGAATCATGGGGGAGACAAAATGCTGCTGATGGCCTCAACAACAACTCATCGGAATTTCCATATCACTGGACTTCCACCATCATGTGAACACGGTGATAGCATTGGTCAGACCAAAAGATGTAATGGTGTATGCTCGAGGAGAAAACAGCCACGAGTAAGACAACATTACGAATATCGTTGGTTCTGACTTGATTTGACGATAGCCCATATTCAAATCAAAGATGGGGTAAGACAATAGGTCCAACAACTGATCACAAGGACCAATTGATGAAGATATCATCTTTCTTCAACACACACACATAGAAAGATATCCCTTAACATGAACTAAGTCAGACAAGCTTTTATCTTCCAACTCTCCAAGTTGTTGTTTAGCTTGACCAACTAGCTCAGGGGTATCCCACACAGATTCTTGGAGAAGGGGTGGTTTACAAGAAACCAACTAGATCACGAGCTCAACATAGCGGTCAGGTGACGACCTAGTGATACTTCCGAGAAGATATTCAGAAAATCACGAACCACCGATATGTTACTAAGCTCGAGAACAATCTTGCCTTTCAGAGCAAGACGGTGTACTCAAATAAGCAAGGATTGGCAAAACCCTAACTCATTGATCGAAGAGTGCACCAGGAAAATGGACTAGGTAGCACAATCGGTCTTAGAATGAGGATTCAATAACCAACACGCTAAGAACTAAATTATTGTCCTTCAACTACCAAGCAACAAGGTTGCTAGGAGTATCGATTTCACACATCATAGTTCACATGTCGGCATTCAGGTTGCAACAACACGGGAGCCGAGAAATGAATAATGATGGCGAGAAGTATCACTATGTCAAGAGTTCATAGGATGGTGTGCAATTCCCATGACATTCTTGATATAAAGATGGTAATACTCCAGGGTAGAACAGAGCAAAAGCTGGATTGGCATTTTGATCTGCGGAATACAACGGCTTTGACCCAATCCTGGATATGGATGAGGTACTGGAGTTTGTTTTCCTGGTCATTCCAGAATAGAATGGCTTGACGGACCACAAGAGTAGTAGGCATCGACGAACGAATGCACACATACTCTTGACTACCAATTGATAGACGAGGGTCGGAAGACAACTAAAATGGGACAACTCAAAAGAACATATGATTTTCTGAGTTGTGGATGCATGGACTAGCATGTCGAACGAGTTCAACACATTTCTTCCGAATAACCCATGCAGAAAGGTTGAACTGGCAGAGTCACTATATAGAGAGAAGAACTCATCAAGAGCACTCTGGTTGTGATCTTTTGGTTTAGCGAAGAACTTCTGCCATAAGTAGTACATGGTATTTAGAAGAAGGAAATACCACGGACATTGAGGACTATCGCAAAGGTGACTAATATCCTAAAGGTACGAGCAACACTATCAACACGAGATAAGTAGAGTGAATCTTGGGTCAAGAACCCAGGAATAGAAAGCCTACTAACTAAATGGCATCACGGGATGCTTTCGAGAATGATGGCCAGAATCATCACACTGGGTCATAAAGCATGGATAAATTACTAGATGATCCTCTAAGACACCTAGGGTCATAATATTAACTCCAACATATATGTCGAGGCAATAGAGTACCTCAACTCAGCAATTAGTGCGATTAACCTGGCCTAAAAGGACATCAGGAACGGGAGGAAGGGATTTGCAAATGCATCAGATTGTTTAGAAACCTGGGATGACTCGGACAGCATAACGGCTGTAAATGCTCAAAAGAATTTAGACATGCTACAAAAATGGTGGCATAACCACTCAACATCATAACAACAAGGTTCCGAGATCAACTGAGAACATACTAAAAGTAGTAGAAACTGAACTGAGGCTTAAATCCATCAATCCTATAAGTCTACGGATTAGTAACACGTGATCCTGATAGAAAGAAGAGAAGGCCTAGTTCCTTAATCCCGTAGGAAGATAAGATGACTCAGATCAGAAGGGCATAAGGTATAAGGAGTAAAAAGAGTCTTACGTTCCATCCCACAATCAATTCCCTTATATAACTAAAGAATTTCTAGACTCAACTTCGACCAGTTTGGCTTAGTAATCCTACAGGCAGTCAAGCTCTGATACCAAAGCTGTCAGGACCCCGACTCAATGCCACATCGATCTAGCATGTAACACCTCATATCACTTTGCGGCCTCACGCACGGCATTCCCACGGGTGTCGCCTTACCTTTGCCTGGGACCGTTTGCGCCTTTTGGCACACATATATGATAGTGTCGCTAGCATCCATATGATAAGGAGCCCGGGCTGACATGGCTAGTCGTAAACCCATAGTGGCACAAACTTACAGGGACATGCATCCATGACCCAACATCGAACGTGTCGGTCATCAGCGAGTGAATCCAGGCTGTAGCGCTGGGCTAGCTGGACTCCGGTGAACCGGGCTGTAGCGGGCTAACAGGACTCCGGTATTCATCGTGTGACATTTCCCCGAAGGGACAGACACGGGAACGAAGAAGGACACATGCCGGCCAGCCTAAGTGTTCCGGAGCAGTAGGAAGCTACCATGGCTCAGTGGAAGCACTAGGAGGCATTTGCCGGTAAGAGAGGCTACTAAGGATAAACAACTAGATAGTCAGATCCCACACATACCAAGCATTTCAATAATATACACACAATATGCTCGATGTGTGCAAATACAACATGGCATCACAACATGACTCTACAACTCAAGTATTTTATTCAATAGGCTCCGAGGAGCGAGATATTACAAACATGGATCTCATGACCCAACAATCATAGCATACAAGTCAAAGCACATGCGGAAGCTTAACATGTCTGAGTACAGACATCTAGAAATGAAAAAGGCTGAGAAGCCTGACTATCCACTAGATCCTGCCGAGGGCACAAGATCGTAGCTGAGGTAACAAGCTAAACATCGAAGTCCACGTGGAACTACTAGCGAGACTGAAGTCTCTCTGCAAAAACATAAAATAGGCAAACATGAGTACAAATGTACCCAGCAAGATTTACATCAGATCTAAATACATATGCATCATTATCAACAAAGGGGGGTGGTGGAGTTTAACTGCAGCAAGCCAGCTTTGACTCGGTGGCTATCCTGAACTACGACTGCAAGTAACTCTTTTGAGGTGGCGCACACGAGTCCACATATTCACCATATCAATACACCACTATGGATCCGCTCCCATCTCCCTACGAGAACGCCATCCATAGCACTCACGCTTATCTTGCGTATTTTAGAGTATCCACTTTCACTTGTCTATGAACTGTACAAGGGGTCCAAGTTTCCATATCCGAGGAATCCGGCTATTCGAATAGATAATGATAACCCTGCAGGGGTGTACTTCTTCACACACGCTCTCGCCACTTATCGCCCTGTACACGTCATGTACCTCGGAAACCTTCAAGCGGAAGCCGGGCGAGGGAGTCGGCCACGACCTGTCTAACCACACAAGTCTCTCGTCCAGGTTTATCGCCTATTCAGGTTCCATCCGCAAGGAGATCCGGCCGGGGTGTCGCTCACGGCCCCAAACGATGTGAGCAGGGTTCCCAAGCCCACCTCGACGGGTGGATCTACGCTTGGTACACCATGCCATGGTGCCTAGCCTGTCCCAAGCCCACCTGTACCGGGTACCACTTGGTAGACTACTAACACTACCTACAAACACCAGAAACTAGTTGCAACTCCTGGACAGAGATCGAGTTGGTTAATAAGCCGAGAGGGGTCGAGTTACCGGAACCCAATGTGTGGTAGTAACTGTTCATGGATCACAAATACAGAACTCAGTTCCTGAGGACGGCTGCAATGAGACAACCCACCATGTACTCCTACATGGCCTCTCACCGCTACCTTTACCAAATCGTGTTCACACACTTAGCTCCCAACAGTAGGAAATGTCCACACACCTCCATTTCATTCCCGATGAATCAGACCTGACACAACTCTATGCAATAGCAGGCATGACAAACAAGCATGAATGAGTAGGCACATCAGGGCTCAAACAACTCCTACTCATGCTAGTGGGTTTCATCTATTTACTGTGGAATGACAGGTCATGCAGAGGATAAAGGGGTTCAACTACCGCATCATGTAATAGTTGAAACGTTGTTGTCCTAATGCAGTAAAAGAGAGCAGGAGCGAGAGATTGGGATTTTATCGGAATGAACAAGGGGGTTTTGCTTGCCAGGCACTTCTAAAGATAGCATTGAGTCTTCATCAGTGTCAACGATCACAACGTCGGAACATCGTCTACCGAGAGGGGACAAATACCGGTAACAGAGAAGAAATACAATCAATACAATGCACAATATGATGCATGATCATGACATTTCAATATGATGTGTGTTGGGATAATGCAACTAAAACCAGAGTGGTTTGAGCTTATTTGAATCAAAGATTCAAATACAAGCCTAAACTATGAACTCATATAAGTGCATTATCATGTTTCATCTAAACAGCAAGGTTAGGTTGCTCTAACATGCATGAAACCAGTACAGATGGAAAGGTTGGATTTTTCTGATCATTTTTCATATATAATTTATTTCATTTGGAGTTACGGTTGAATTTCTATGATTTTTAGAAGTTTGTGGTATTTTATGGAATTATACAAATCATTTAAGATTTATTTAAATTCCAGAAGAGGATTACTGCGTCAGCCTGACATCATCATGACGTTAGCAGGTCAACGGGGCACGGTCCAGGTCAAACCTAACCAGTTGGGCCCGCTGGTTCTGTGACCCGATGCCAGTTTGTCTCACAGATAGGTGGGGCCAGTCAAGGTCCACGTCAGCCCGGTCAAGGCTGACGCATGGGTCCACTGGTTTTGCTAATTAGCCTAATTATTTTGGTTAACCAGTAAACCAACAAACTAGGGCCCACTGTCAGTGACTAGTGTTAACTAATACGGTTAATTAGTCCCTAATCTAATGACGGCCACATCGGCAGTTAGCCGCCGGTGACACACAGACGCGGCGGCGTCGCTCATCCCGGCGACTCCGGCGACGAGAGGAGGCGGGGTTGGGCTCTAAGGCTACAGCGCGACGAGGCGCATCGGGTGGTGGCTGCGGGGCTGCCGGAGATGGCCTGAGGCGACGGCGGCGTCAAGCGGAGCGGCGCCGGAGCTTGGGCAAAGGCGGAAATGGCGCTACAGGGCACGATAGGGCGAACCCGTGGGTGCTGCAGGTTCGCAGGAGCGCGGCGAGCACCCTGGTGATGCTCGGGCGAGCGGACGAGCTCAGGAGCATGGAGCTCGTCGGCCATGGCGGCGGCGAGCATCGGCGGAGGTGGGGAACGGAGCTAGGGCAAAAACGCGAGAAGGAGAGGAGGGGGAGTCGGTCCGTGAGCTCACAGCGGTTGCAGAACGCGTCTCAGTGGAATCGGGAGAGGCCGGACGACGTCGGGGCATTGCCGGCAATCTCGGAGGCCGGAGTTGAAGATGATGGTGGTGGCGGCGTTCCCGGGCAACTGGCATTGCGTGACTCGGTGGAGAGTACGAGGACGTTGTCGCGGATCTCAGGGGCATGTCTAGGGGCGTAGGGGAGGCCGGTGGCTATGCGAACGGTGGACGGCGGCGAGGGGGCTGCTCGGGTGCGTGCGAGTGAGAGAGCAGAGGAGGGGAGAGGCCACGGGTGAGGGAGAGAGAGGTCAGGGGGGTGCGTGGCTACATTGGAGGCGTCCAGGCGTCGGCGACAAGCAGGAGCTGGCGAGGCGCGTGCGCGCGCGCCTCGGCCACACGCCCTCCTGCCCACTGGCAGGAGGTGGAAGACGACAGGGAGGTGGAGCTGGGCTGGGCTGGCTTTGCCCGGCTGGGCTGCTGCCCAGGAGCTGGGCCGGCTACAGTTGCGGGCTGCCAGGTACGTTTCTGTTCTTTCCTTTCTGTTTCAATTCTGTTTTTCTGTTTTTATTTAATATTTGCCACTGCTTGCAAATTCACATCAACTGAAAACAGTGCCAAACTACTCTGAATGTTTTTATGCACATACTTTGGACTAGGTCAGATGCACATAAAATAACTCAAGGTTATTTGAAATATATTCCATATATTAGGAATATAATTCCAAATTCAAATAAAATATGATTTAAATTCAGTGCCCAAAATTATTCTTCAAAAAATGTTCATTATTTTTGGTTTGGGTCTAAGCCCTTGCCAAAAATAACAGACATTAATGAAGAGCATTTTTGATTCATTGAATGAAAATTTTAGGGTTCTTGCCCTTTATTTCATTTTGAGGCTTTGAGAATTCCCTCAATTCCAAATCCATAAATTGTGACTTAAATCATCCGCATCCGGAGGCCGGACATAGGTCTCTAGAAAATTGGCCCTGAAAGCATCCTCGAGTTCCTCCCAACTTCCAATGGAATTTTCGGGGAGGCTTTTCAACCAGTGTTGAGCTGGTCCCTTCAACTTGAGGGGAAGGTATTTGATGGCGTGGAGGTCGTCCCCATGAGCCATGTGGATATGCAGGATAAAATCCTCGATCCAGACCCCTGGGTCTGTCGTTCCATCATATGCCTCTATGTTCACAGGTTTAAAACCCTGTGGAAATTCATGATCCAGCACCTCTTCGGTGAAGCACGGGGGGTGAGCAGCCCCTCTGTATCTGGACGTGCTGTGGCATGCCGTCGGCTGCTGTTGTGTCCGGTGCTGATTTCGAACTGGTATCCGATCGGTATGATCGTTTTGGTGACCATAGTCCTGCGTCGGGGTGTGTCCTTTAGATCCATAGATGGACCTAGCCGCGCCAGCTTTTTTATCCACGAGCTCGCGTAAATCGTGTGCGGTGTTGGTAGTTGCTATATTGCGGTTACGAAGTGGTTTGTTCTGCCTCCTGGCCGTGTTGTTCTTTGGCGGAACGGCCTCATCATTGAATTCTGGCAGCAGCTTGCGTTTTGGATAGCTCTTTGTGTGGCGATCGTCGCCGTGCTTTTCTTCAGTGTCTAGCACTTTATTCCATCTGCGATTGAGCATTTCCTGTGCGGCCTTAAGCCTTTACTTCTACTTCTTTAGACTTCTCGCAGTGGCCATAAGCCTTCTGTGGAGGTTATCTCGTTCCAAGCGTGTTTCCGGGATGATGAATGCATCATCATCCGGACTGTGCTCTTGTCCCGGGGTGGTTTGATGAATTCGTCCCTCGGGATCATCGTGATCGGTCGTCTGCTCTGAGCTGTGTTTGGCGTGACCTGGCTCATCCTGCTCCATTGCTGGGTCCATATGGTTGTTGTTACCTTCGGAGTTGACTGGGGTGTCGATCTTTCTAGCGCTGTTATCGCTATTTTTCCTGTTGCTGGACTTGGAGCGGCGTCTGCGCCGTCGTTTTGGCTTTTGCCCGAGGGTTTTGTCCTCCGGTTTGTCGCCATCGTCCTCCTTAGGCGTATCCACCATGTATATATCGTATGACGAGGTGGCGGTCTAGCGCCCCGTTGTTTCTGAATTGTCTCCTGCGCCGACATCCATACCGTTGGTATCATCGGAGTCGAACTCAAGCATGTCTGATACGTCGTCGACAATGGCTATGAAGTGGGTGGTGGGTGGGCAACGGATTTCTTCCTCACCTTCTTCCCCTTGAGCCGGACATAGTTAAGAGTCTCCTGACAAAGAGAGAGACTTTAATGAGTCCAGCATGTCGCCAAAGGGCGAGCACTGCAAGATATCCGCAGCGGTGAACTCCATTATCGGAACCCAACCAGATTTGGCGGGCTCGGGAGTGCGCGGACTAGAACCTACAGCCGGATATGAGTCCGGGGGTCCAGTGTCACAGGCTTCCTTGGGGGTGAATACCGTGTTCGGCTCTACCGTCAATGAGTGTGCGGCCTCTGGGCGGGGTCCATCCACCCATCCTCGGGCGACGCAATTTGCTCCAGATTTAGGTCCGGGGCTCCTGTAGGAGCGATATCCCGAGCATTGTCCGGCAGCAGGTCTAAGCCATGCTCATCATGGCTATCCGGCGCTCCTGGCGCAGGCCCGAATCTGTTGGAGATCAAGTCTCCGTGGATATCGGTCGTGTAGTTTAAGTTTCCAAACCTGACCTGGTGGCCAGGGGCGTAGCTGTCGACCTGCTCCAGATGGCCAAGCGAATTGGCCCGCAGTGCGAAGCCGCCGAACACGAAGATCTGTTCGGGGAGAAAAATCTCACCCTGAACCGCGTTGTTGTTGATGATTGAAGGAGCCATCGAGCCTTGCAGCGACGACACAGAGGAACTCTCAATGAAAGCACCAATGTTGGTGTCAAAACCGGCAGATCTCGGGTAGGGGGTCCCGATCTGTACGTCTAAGGCTAATGGTAACAGGAGGCAAGGGACATGATGTTTTACCCAGGTTCGGGCCCTCTCGATGGAGGTAAAACCCTACTTCCTTCTTGAATTATATTGATGACATGGCTATTACAAGAGTTGATCTACCACGAGATCGTAGAGGCTAAACCCTAGAAGCTAGCCTATGATGATTATGATTGTGATCGTCCCCCTAAGGACTAAACTCTCCAGTTTATATAGACACCGGAGAGGGCTAGGGTTTACATGGAGTCGGTTACAAAGAAGGAAATATAACATCCGGATCGCCAAGCTTGTCTTCCACGCAAAGGAGAGTCCCATCTGGACACGGGACGGAGTCTTGAGTCTTGTATCTTCACGGTCCCACAGTCCGGCCAAAGTATATAGTCTGGTTGTCCGGATACTGATGACCCACAAGTATAGGGGATCTATCATAGTCCTTTCTATAAGTAAGAGTGTCGAACCCAACGAGGAGCAGAAGGAAATGATAAGCGGTTTTCAGCAAGGTATTCTCTGCAAGTACTGAAATAAGTGGTAACAGATAGTTTTGTGATAAGATAAATGGTAACGAGCAACAAGTAACAAAAGTAAATAAAGTGCAGCAAGGTGGCCCAATCCTTTTTGTAGCAAAGGACAAGCCTGGACAAACTCATATAATAGGAAAACCGCTCCCGAGGACACATGGGAATATCGTCAAGCTAGTTTTCATAACGCTCATATGATTCGCGTTCGGTACTTTGATAATTTGATATGTGGGTGGACCGGTGCTTGGGTACTGCCCTTACTTGGACAAGCGTCCCACTTATGATTAACCTCTATTGCAAGCATCCGCAACTACAACAAAAGTATTAAGGTAAACCTAACCATAGCATGAAACATATGGATCCAAATCAGCCCCTTACGAAGCAACGCATAAACTAGGGTTTAAGCTTCTGTCACTCTACCAACCCATCATCTACTTATTACTTCCCAATGCCTTCCTCTAGGCCCAAATAATGGTGAAGTGTTATGTAGTCGATGTTCACATAACACCACTAGAGGTTAGACAACATACATCTCATCAAAATATCGAACGAATACCAAATTCACATGACTACTAATAGCAAGACTTCTCCCTTGTCCTCAGGAACAAACGTAACTACTCACAAAGCATATTCATGTTCATAATCAGAGGGGTAATATTGTGCATAAATGATCTGAACATATGATCTTCCACCAAATAAACCAACTAGCATCAACTACTAGGAGTAATCAACACTACTAGCAACCTACTAGCACCAATCCCGGGCTTGGAGACAAGAATTGGATACAAGAGATGAACTAGGGTTTGGAGATGAGATGGTGCTGATGAAGATGTTGATGGAGATTGCCCTCTCCTGATGAGAGGAGCATTGGTGATGACGATGGTGATGATTTCCCCCTCCCGGAGGGAAGCGTTCCCGGCAGAACAGCTCTGCGGGAGCCCTAGATTGGTTCCGCCAAGGTTCCGCCTCGTGTCAGCGGAGTCTCGTCCCGAAAGGTTCTCTGCTATTTTTTTCTCATTGAAAGACTTCATATGGGAGAAGATGGGCGTCGGAGAGCCACCAGGGGGCCCACGAGGTAGGGGGCGCGCCCAGGGGGGCGCCCCCACCCTCGTGAGCAGGGTGTGGGCCCCCTGGCCTTCATCTTTGGCGACGATTTTTCTTTACTTATTTTAAGGTGTTCCGTGGAGTTTCAGGACTTTTGGAGTTGCACAGAATAGTCCTTCAATATTTTCTCCTTTTCCAGCCCAGAATTCCAGCTGCCGGCATTCTCCCTCTTCATGTAAACCTTGTAAAATAAGAGAGAATAACCATAAGTATTATGACATAACGTGAAATAACAACCCATAATGCAATAAATATCGATATAAAAGCATGATGAAAAATGGACGTATCAACTCCACCAAGCTTAGACCTCGCTTGTCCTCAAGCGAAAAGCCGATAACAATAAATATGTCCTCATGTTTAGAGGTAGAGGCGTCGATAAAAATAAAATACGGACAGGAAGGCATCATGATTACTTCATAACAGCAACATAAATAAATTTTGTCATATGATTACTCATGTTCAAGTGATGATCTCACAAAGCCAAAGTATGAACAGAAACTTTATTGGGCACCAACAATTATAATCTCAGTCATTGAAGCAATTGCAATTTATCATAACATCGGAAAGAGTCTATGTCAGAGCTTAAAAGCAAGTGAGGGAGTCCTGGATTAGGGGGTGTCCGGATAGCCGAACTATCACCTTTGGCCGGACTCCTGGACTATGAAGATACAAGATTGAAGACTTCGTCCCGTGTCCGGATTGGACTTTCCTTGGCGTGGAAGGCAAGCTTGGCGATACGGATATGTAGATCTCCTACCATTGTAACCGACTATGTGTAACCCTAACCCTCTTCGGTGCCTATATAAACCGGAGGGTTTTAGTCCATAGGACGAAGAACAATCATACCATAGGATAGCTTCTAGGGTTTAGCCTCTCTGATCTCGTGGTAGATCTACTCTTGTACTACCCATATCATCAATATTAATCAAGCAGGAGTAGGGTTTTACCTCCATCGAGAGGGCCCAAACCTGGGTAAAAACATCGTGTCCCTTGTCTCCTCTTACCATCCGCCTAGACGCACAGTTCGGGACCCCCCTACCCGAGATCCTCCGGTTTTGACACTGACATTGGTGCTTTCATTGAGAGTTCCTCTGTGTCGTCATCTTAGGCCCGATGTCTCCTCCGATCATCAACAATGATGCGGTCCAGGGTGAGACTTTTCTCCCCGGACAGATCTTCGTATTCGGCGGCTTTGCACTGTGGGCCAATTTGCTTGGCCATCTGCAGTAGATTGAAAGCTACGCCCCTGGCCACCAGGTTAGATTTGGAAGTTTGAACTACATGGCTGATGTCGTGGTGGCTGGGAGCACGAGCACCTATGGGGCAGGAGGGCCCCTTCTTGTTCGGCAAGGGAGCGGAGGGCGCACGCAGAGCGGATCGAGGCGAGAGCGCGCGTGGGGCTTTTTACCCAGCTTCGGAGCTCTCCGGAGAGATAATACTCCTACTGCTGCTTTGAGTTTGTATTCTGTTCTTGCTCGAGAGAGAGGGTGTGGCGTAGCTGCGGAAAAACTCCGAACCGAACCCCTTCTACGTGCGCATGGGCCTCCTTTTTATAGGCTAAAGGGGTCACCGACAGCTGGCAGCGTAGAAAGAGGGGTAGAAAGGTAAAAACGCGGCTTGGTACAACTGCTACCAACAGTGTCCCCTACCTAACTCTGACGGCAGGGGACAGGGGCATTTAATGCCCGTCCGGTCGCCCCAATAGTGCAAGGAAACGACCGTTAGAGGCGCCACCGATCGCCACGATGGCCTCCTTGTCAGCTCCTCTTGCCACCTCGCACCGCATGGCTGCACAGCGCCTTGCCACGTGCTCCTGGGATAGTCCTGGGGCGACACGTCGTTGGATGCACTGGAGCTCGGGTGCATAGTGGCAGCCTTGCCGCGGCCCTTATCTTGTCGCACCAGCAAGCTTGCCGCTCGCCGGGCCTTGCCGGGACGCGCGGGGCGTCGTGGCAAGTAGTTTACTTGGAATGCCTTGAGTGGCCTTCCCGGCAAGATTCTCTTGCCGGGGTCTTGTCTTCTTCCCGGCCAGCTTCTCTTACCGGGGCCTTGGTTGGCCTTCCCGGCAAGCTTCTCTTGTCGGGGCCTTGGTTGGCCTTCCCGGCAAGCTCCTCTTGCCGGGGCTTTAGCTTGAGTACTCTGTTCTTGGATGGCATCGAAGTATCCGTTGAGGATCTTGGCGGATGCCCGGCAAGCCCTGCCGCGGGTCGCTGCGACTGCCCGTGCCCAAGTTCGGGGTACTAAAGGTACCCCTACTTTAGTACACCGACAGGAGCCCCCGGGCCTGGGCCATGCACGGTGCCGAGCGCTGTTGGGCCAGGCCCAAAACAGGGCACGGGCACGTGCGGCCTGGATCCACACTGAATCTGACTCCGTATCCACCGCGCTCTCCCGCAACGGCACGCGTCAATCGCGGCGTCGTGGGAGAGAACGTGGGTAATTTTTTAATCCAGGGAATGCGTAACGCCCGCCTCCCCTGTTTATAAGAAGAGGAAACGGGGCCGTTCCCCCACCTTCGCCACTTGCAGTTCCTTCCTCTGAAAGCTCCGCCGCTCCCCTCCGCTTCCCAAGCTGAAAGAGAGCAGCGCTCCGCCGCTCACCGCCGCGGTCGCCGCCGTCGCCCTCGCCTTCCCCCACCGCTTCCGCCATGGCTCCGAAGACCGGGAAGGCTACGAAGGCTGCGAAGTCGGCCGAGGTGTTGCAGCTTGAGGCACTACGCAAGAAGCGAGTGCTTTTCCTCCCTGAGCTCACCCGGCAGGTGCTGCGGGAGGAGTTCTACCTCTTCTGGTCGACGGAGACGCGGGCGCATCTGTGCACGCAGGTGCTTTCCGCTGAGGCTTCCAAATCGAAAAAGTGCCCCAGAGGTTACTACTTCTTTCCTGTGTTCTTCTATTGTGGGCTCTGCCCGCCTTTTTCCGATTTTTTCTGCGACATCATGAACACCTACGGGTTTCATCTTCTCGATTTCACCCCCAACGCCGTTCTGACAATGGCGGTTTTCGCACACCTCTGTGAGAACTCTGTTGGCATCCTCCCCAATGTCGCTCTTTTTCGTCATTATTTCTCCCCCCGTGCCGAGAAAGGGGAGCCACTGGCTTGCGGAATCGCCCGGACCTCCCGGATTGGCATGAAGGAGGTGTACTTGACGGGCGAGCTCTGCAGCAAGTGGGACGAGTGGAGGGCGGAGTGGTGCTAGATCTGTGATGCCGATCCGCAGCCGTTCACCAAGCTGCGCCAGACCCGGGTGGGGCGTGGCGGCGACTGGAGCGCTCTGTCGCCGGACGACGCCAAGCTGAAGATTGCCACCACCCGAATCCTCCGGCTCAGGCATGCCGAGCTCATAGCAGGGGCGGTTGGCGCGGATTTTCTTCGCCGTCGCATCGCCCCTCTGCAAAAGAGGGGGAGGCCCGCCTGGCTGTTTGGCGGCCCGGGGGATATCATGAGGCTGCGTCCAGGCCTCAACTTCAACTTCACCGTTCTGGAGCTTGAAGGGATGCTGAGGGAGATGTTCAAGCATGACGCCAACCATCCAGAATGGTTCAGGTTGCCGCAGGGCGTCATCCCCTTGAGCAACAACTCCCGGCGCGATCGCATCTGCGCAATGATGCCAGAGTGCGACTCGCACGGGATAAGTGCAACTTGGATAGAGCCCGCCGCCGAGGACGTGCAGCGATTCTTCGATAATTTGACGGAGGTAGCGGTCAACCCCGACGAGCAGAAGCTTCTCACCCGCGCCACCACCGACAATGAGATGGTGTACATCGCCACTAGGGCCGAAGAGGCGGCGGCAGCTGCTGCCGCGGGTGAGTATGGCTTCACGTTGGCGGAGGCGGAGGCAGCCGAGGCGGCAAGTCTTGCCGACCGGGAAGACCTCGCTGGCGAGGGTGAGCCCGAGGTCGAAGCGAGCGAGCCCGCCGAGGGCGCGAGCGGCCAGCCGTCTTCGAGCAGCTTGCCGCAGACGGAGCCCCCAGCGCGGCCCCAATTCCAACCGAGAAGACGCCTCCATCGAGTTGGAGATACGGCAGAGGAGCAGGCCGGCCAGCAACCGCGGTGCCGTGGGACACGCTCCACCGCGGCAAGCATCGCTGCCGCGAGAGGATCCCAGGCCGTGCCGGCAACTGAGGCGGGGTCTTCCCGGGCCGCCACGCCTGATCCTGCCGCAGCCCCCGGCAAACGCCAAAGGGAGCCTACTCCTCCGTCACACCGTGCAGAGAGGGTAACGGACTTCGACCTCTCCGCGCTGAGTTTCGATGATGATGAAGAGGAGGAGGAGGAGGAGTGAGGCTTTCTTCTCACTGTTCCTGATCTTCTTGGATCCATGTTATTGTTTGTCTTGTATCTAATTTGCTTCCCTCTGAATCCCTGTTCCATTTCAGGACTCTGGCCGAGAGGGCGGCGAAAAGGGCCAGGATTCCTGTGGTTGTCATCGAGGACGATCCCGCTGTGACTGCAGAAGACACGTCCGAGACCACCTTGACGGACCCGATTCCTTCCCCTCGCGGCAGCCCCTAGCACAGCCCCCTGCGTAAGTGTTTGGTTCATTTCCGGTTGTGGGGCGCGCATGGGTGCTTCTTCTTTTGCTGGCATCTTGACTGTTGATTTGCTCGTGTAGGAGCAGAGCAAGCCCGTCAGGAGGAATCAGAAGCCGCTCCGGAGGTGCTGTCTGCTTCAACTACGCCGCCAAGGGGCGACTTTCCGACAAGGGAGCGCTCTCCGGCAAGGGAGCGGTCCCCGGCAAGGGGCAGTTCCCCGGCGAGGGGCGGGACCAGCGAGCCTTTAGTGGTGGAGCCCACGGTCACAGAGCCCAGCACAGGTAACCTTCCTTGTCGGAAATCTTCCCTTGGGTCCTTCTTCTGATCTTCTTTTTTGGATATTTGCTTGACTCTTCCTTCCTCTTCCTATCCTTAGATCCCCCTCTCGTAGACCCGATGGAGACCGAGGCCGCCGGCGAGGAAGGCGCACGCGGCAACACTGAAGATGCCGCCACTGGCGAGGAAGAGGCCGGTACTGATGATCCCACCGACGAGGAGGCCGCCAAGGCTGCTGGCGCAGGAGCCGGCGAGGGATCTGGTGATCACACTGACGACCCGGAGGACGCAGGAGCGCAAGGCGCTACACCGTCCGCCGACCTCTCCGCCGCTGATGCAGCGCCGGGATCCGAGGAGCCCCAGCCAGGCGCATACTTGAAGGCCGGCGAGGGCGTGTTCATCAAGCTTCCCTGGGTGTCGAGCTCCAGGGCGCCGGTGGAAGGAGAGGAATTTGACGAGGAATTACTCGCCTCTGCCGGGCTGGCAGTGGTTGACGAGCCAAGCAGCAGCAGCGGCGAGTCCGAGGAGGAGCAGCTGCTCCGAAAGCTGGTGTCACTCTATCGCGCCCGGCAAGCAAAGCTTGAGTCCCGGGAAGCGCTTGTCGCGCGGGCGGGAGTTGACATAGAAAAGCATGCGGAGGAGCTCAAGAGCCGCAACCAGCAGGCCCTCCGGTCTATTGCCGAGGAGAGGGCGCAGCTCGAGGAGGCGAAGAAGGCGTTCCTCCTGGAGAAGGCTGAAGCCGAAGAGCAGCAGAGGCTCACCACCGAGCAGCTGTCCAAGCGGGATGGTGAGCTGATACAGAAGAAGGTGAACTTGGACAGCCACGAAGAGGAGCTCGCCGCCCGGGAGCAATCGCTTGGCGGGGCACTCAAGGAGGCAAAGGATGCCGCCGCGGCTGCTGAGGCCGCCAAGAAGGAGTTGGGGGTGAAGGCGACGCAGCTGGAGGCGGACGTGAAAAGGAAGAACGAAGAGCTTGCCACACTCCAGCGCGAACGCGAGAAGGATGCGCGCGCCCATGGCGATCTGCAAGTTCAGCTCGCCGAGAAGATCAAGGAGCTAAACGCCGCCAAGGACTCGAGCGCTGACCTGGAGCTGAAACTGGCTACCTTGACGGAAACGCTGGACGCCGCCAAGAAGCGAGAAGATGACTTGAGGAAATATCTCAAGGGCAACGAAGAGCTGCTGACGAGGGCCGCCGAGGCTCAAAACACCTTCAAGGTCACGGTGGAGCTCTGGACGGAGGGCCTCGTCAACATCGCTGCATCCATCGACGAGGAGCTGGCGGAACTGGA
This sequence comes from Triticum timopheevii, assembly GCA_963921465.1. Classification (NCBI taxonomy): domain Eukaryota; kingdom Viridiplantae; phylum Streptophyta; class Magnoliopsida; order Poales; family Poaceae; genus Triticum; species Triticum timopheevii. The sequence goes on from OY997262.1 coordinate 366,339,045, forward strand.
CTTGGCGGGCTTCGGGTACCTCGTCAACATCGCTGCATCCATCGACGAGGAGCTGGCGGAACTGGACTTGGCGGGCTTCGGGTACTCCACCGACGAAAATCTCCCGCCCAGCGCCAGGCTCACTCTTTTCTTCAAGGGCGTGGCGACAGCCCTCCACCAACTCCGAGAGAGGATCCCGAAGAAGCTGGCGGACGAGCCATGCGCGATCTGCGCCAAGGTCTTGGAGAAGGTGTTGGTGAAGATACTCTTCCGCAACCCGGGCCTCGACCTCGCCCGCGTCCTCAAGAAGCTGCCGGCGGACGCCGATCTTGAAGAACTCAAAGCCGTTGTCGCACCCATCGTGGACAAGGTGAATGAGGTCAAGAGGGTTGACGGCGAGCGCGTGGATTAGACCATCTCTCTCCTCCTTTCCTGTTCGCCGTTTATCTAAGTCATGGGAACAATTTAGTCAGTACCGCGACAAGTTACTTTTGTAATATAACTTTATCCTGGGCAACACTTGCTATGCTATCTCCTTTACTTGGTCCTTTCTTTGTATGTTCTTACCCTACGCTTTTAGGGAACTTGCCGGCACGGGCACGCTTGCCGCGAGTGCTGAGTGCGGAACATCAGCAGCTTGCTGGCGGTGCCGGAGCACGCTTGCCGCGGGCGCTGAGTGCGGGACATCAGTAGCCTGCTGGCGGTGCCGGTTCCGGCAAGAAACCTTGCCGCAACTAGTTGCAGCGCACTTAAGTTGTTGAGCGGGCTCGAAAACAGCATAAGGGCGCTTAGCGGCTCTCTTAAGTTGCTGAGCGGACTTGAAGCAAAGTAAGGGCGCTTAGCAGCTCACTCAAGTTGTTGAGCCGACTCGAAATGAAGTAAGGGCGCAACTAGCTACGAGGAGGTTCCTCCGCGCACAGGTTTTCCATACAAAGCAGAATCGTTCAAGGAGGATAGCTTAAAATTTTAAGAAAATGATCGTGCTCAAACTTTGGCAACTTAGCTTTTCTGTCGTCTGTGTCCCGGCAAGACTGTACTTCTTTGAACGACGCTCGGTCCACACCTTCATCCTGCCCTCCCCCCCCCCCCCCCCCCGTGAACTTGTGGGCGAAGGGACCTTCTTTTTGAGAAAAAGAAAGAAGAGAAAATAATGGTATGGGGCCTTAAGGCTCGTTATTTCTTACCAGGGATGAGTGCTGCACAAAGTGTCAGGTAAAACATGCAAGAAAGAAAGAATGCATGAAATTTGACAAGATGTGTGGAGCACATGAACTTTATTTATGCACGGGATCTGCGCCCGGCTTTGTACAAAGGGTTACATGCAACAGCGGCAAGGCTTTTACAAAAGCTGGTTGCCGGAACGGATTCCGGCAACCACGCCTTATGGGTAAAACTTGCGAAGATGCTCTATGTTCTAGGAATTGCTCACCGGAAAGTCGTCTTCGGTCTCAAGGCGGACAGCGCCGGGCCTAGTGACACGTTTCACCCGATAAGGGCCTTCCCACTTCGGCGTCAACTTGCTGAAATTATTGGCGGATTGAACACGCCGAAGAACAAGGTCGCCTTCCTCGAAGCTTCTGGCGTTAACTTTGCGGCTATGATAGCGACGCAAAGCTTGCTGGTAGCGAGCAGCTCGCACAGCAGCCTGAAGACGATCTTCCTCGAGGAGCAGCGCATCATCTTGCCGCAGCTGCTCTTGCTCAAGCTCATCATAAGCGAGCACTCGAGGTGACCCGTATACGAGTTCCGTGGGGAGAACTGCTTCTGCTCCATAGACAAGAACAAAAGGTGTCTGGCCAGTGGCTCGATTTGGCGTCATCCTGATCGACCAAAGAACCACCGGTAGCTCTTCGATCCAATTTCTTCCGCACTTGTGCAGCCTGTCGAAAGTTCTGGTCTTGAGCCCGCGCAGCACTTCAGCGTTTGCCCTCTCCGCTTGACCGTTGCTTCTTGGATGAGCAACAGAAGCGAAGCAGATCTTGGTGCCAAGATCTTGGACGTACTGCATGAAGGTGCGGCTCGTGAATTGTGTGCCATTGTCGGTGATGATCCTGTTAGGGATTCCGAAACGGCAAACAATTGACCTGAAGAACTTGACTGCTGACTGTGCTGTCACCTTCCTCACTGCCTCCACTTCCGGCCACTTTGTGAACTTGTCAATTGCAACGTACAAGTACTTAAAGCCCCCGACAGCTCGGGGGAAGGGGCCGAGTATATCAAGCCCCCAGGACGAAAATGGCCAGGATAAAGGGATTGTTTGGAGAGCTTGAGCTGGCTGATGAATCTGCTTGGAGTGGAACTGGCACGCTTCACACTTGGTTACTTGTGCAGTTGCATCCTGGAGGGCTGTCGGCAGAAGAAACCTTGCCGAAAGGCTTTGCCGGCAAGTGCTCTTGCGCCAATGTGGTGACCACACATGCCTCCATGTATCTCTGCCAACAGCTCCTGTCCGTCTTCCCGGGAAATGCACTTCAATTTCACTCTGTTGAATCTTCTTCTGTACAGAATGTCGTCGACAAACTGGTACATACTTGATTGTCGGGCTACTTTCTCCGCTTCTTCTTGTTCCTCGGGAAGTTCTCCTGTCTGAAGGAAATGGACGATCTGCTGTGCCCATGCCGGAGCCTGAGGCTCGACGACAAGGACTAAAGGCGCAAATGCTGCTGCGGGAACATCCGCTTCTACGGCAAGAATCTGGGATCCTGCTGGAGCATGATGCTCCCCGGCAAGCGTGTCGGGACACAGCTTGTCGGCAGCGTTTGCTTCAACGAAACAAGCCCTGGGGCTTGTCGGAGCAGTCTGCTCCTCAGCACTCTCTGCGTTGATCCCGGGGACCTTCTTGGCGGCGGCTCCGGGGAGCTCTGCCGGAAAGTAATCGCCGGTAATCAACTTTCTTTTCTTGTTCTGTCCAGTTGATGGCGTCACAGATGGCTGAGTCAGCTTGAGCACAAAAACCCCTGGTTCCACAGGCAACTTGAGTGCGGCGCACTTTGACAGCCCATCTGCAATGTCATTCTGAGCTCTTGGGACATGTTCCATTTGCAGGCCGTCAAAATGCTCTTCTAGCTTCCTCACTTCATCAATGTAGGCTTCCATCAACGGACTCTGATAATCTTTGTTAACTTGGCGGACGACAAGCTGTGAGTCACCCCTGACAATAAGCTTCTTTGATCCCAAGTTCTGCCGCGATCCTGAGTCCGGCAAGCAAGCCTTCATACTCTGCAGTATTATTTGTTGCTTGTTCCTTGGGAAAGTGCATCTGGACCACATACTTGAGGTGCTCTCCGGTGGGTGCGATAAGTAGTACGCCCGCACCGGCGCCTTGCAGCGAGAAGGCACCATCAAAGTACATGATCCATTCCTTGCTAGCTTCCTTGACGGGGATGCTCCTCTCCGGAGTTTCTTCATCAGGTGTTGGCGTCCATTCTGCTATGAATTCTGCCAATGTTCGTCTCTGGATAGTTGAGGTACTCTCGAACTTGAGGCCAAAGCTTGACAATTCCAGTGCCCACTCGACAATCCTGCCCGTTGCCTCTGGATTCTGCAATATCCTCTTCAACGGAAAGCGAGTGACTACTGTGATCTCATGTGCTTGAAAGTAATGGCGCAGCTTCCTCGAGGCCATTAGGAGGCCGAAAAGCAACTTCTGCACACCAGAGTACCTTGATCTAGCCCCCTCCAGAAGGGAACTGACAAAGTAAACTGGGCGCTGCACCATCTTCTTCTGTTTCTCTTCCTGTGGCTGCGCAGACCCATCCTTGCCGGAACCGGAACTTGCCGGATCCGGGCTTGTCGGGCCAGAGCTTGCCGGAGAAGCCCCCTGCTTGTCGCTGGACTCGCTTGCTGCGGTCGCTGGCTCGCCTTCTGCCTCCCTCTCCGCTACTAACACAGCACTAACCACTTGATTGGTTGCCGCCAGATATAGCAGCAACTTCTCTTGTGGCTTAGGTGCGACAAGTGTTGGAGTAGAGGAAAGGTATCTCTTCAGGTCCTGCAGTGCAGCCTCCGCTTCCGGAGTCCATTTCATTGGACACGCCTTTTTCAAAATTCTGAAAAAGTGCAGGGCGCGCTCAGCAGACTTAGAGATGAACCTACTAAGAGTAGCAACGCAGCCGGCAAGCCTTCGCACATCTTTAACGCGCTGTGGTGCTTCGATTTGCTCAATGGCCTTGATCTTGTCGGGATTAGCTTCAATCCCCCTCTGGGACACAAAGAATCCGAGAAGCTTGCCGGAAGGAACTCCAAACACACACTTCTCGGGATTCAACTTGAGGTTGATCCTGCGCAGATTTGCAAAAGTCTCGTCCAAGTCTTGCATCAAAGTCCCTTTGTCCCTGCTCTTGACCACTATGTCATCCATGTAAGCTTCTACATTCCTGTGCAGCTGTGGCTCAAAAGCATGACTGACTACTCTTGCGAATGTTGAACCAGCATTCTTTAGTCCGAAGGGCATTCATACAAAGCAGTACGTGCCACATGGAGTAATGAATGCGGTTTTCTCTTCATCCTCTTCTGCCATGAAGATCTGATGATATCCTGAATATGCATCAAGGAATGAAAGAAGATCACATCCCGCCGTGGAGTTGACAATCTGATCGATGCGCGGCAAGGGGAATGGATCCTTGGGACAAGCTTTATTAACATCAGTGAAGTCAATACAAAGCCTCCATTTCCCGTTTGCTTTGCGCACGACTACTGGGTTGGCTAACCACGTCGGATGGAGTACTCCCCGGACCAGGCCCGCTGCTTCCAACTTCTTGATCTCCTCTGCAATGAACTCTTGTCTCTCCACTTCTTGCTTCCTAACTCTCTGCTTGACGGGCCGCGCATGAGGACAGACGGCAAGGTGGTGCTCAATTACTTTCCTGGGAACACCGGGGATGTCAGATGGTTGCCATGCAAACACATCGACATTCGCCCGCAGGAAAGAAACGAGCGCGCTTTCCTATTTAGGATCAAGCGTGGCACTGATGGTGAAGGTGCCACCAGTGCCGTCCTCCTTGGCGGCCACTTTCTTGGTCTCTGGTGAAGCTGTCTTTGCCTTCTTGCACTTGCCGGTGGAGCTCGATGGTGCGTCCTCGATGGTAGCGCAGCACTCCGAAGAGGTGCGCTTGCCGGAGTGGGTATCAGAGCTACTCTTGCCGGACTTGGTCTTCTTCTTCCCCCCGGGAGCTTCAGCGGCAAGTGGTTTGCATTCTGCTACGGCTGCTGCTTCCCGGTAGATCTTGTCGGTACAGATGAGTGCATCCTTCTTGTCGCCTTGGACAGAAATGACACTTATCGGACCAGGCATCTTGAGCACATTGTAGGCGTAGTGAGAGGCTGCCATGAACTTGGCTAGCGCTGGACGGCCAAGTATCCCATTGTAGGGCAATGGGAAATCTGCAACGTCGAATGTGACTCTCTCTGTCCTGAAATTCAGCTCGCTGCCAAATGTCACTGGCAGTGTGATCTTCCCCTTCGGCTTGCTCCTTCCCGGGTTTATTCCTTGAAAGGTACCAGTCTCTTCGAGCTCGCTGTCGGGGATCTGGAGCTTCTTGAGCACTATGGAGGAGATCAGATTCAGGCCGGCCCCGCCGTCAACCAGCATCTTCGTAACCTTGAGGTTGCGGATTGTTGGGGAAACCAACATCGGCAAGCACCCGACGGCAGTGATGCGATCAGGGTGATCTTCAATGTCGAAGATGATGGGCGTGCTGGACCACTTCAGGGGCTTGCGCGACTCAGCGGACGGTTCTGCTGCGTTCACTTCCCGGACCCACTGTTTGAGTTGGCGGTGTGAGGCGTGCAGAGAAGCACCGCCGTCGACGCACAATACCTCTGTTGCCTTCTGGAACTCCTGCTCGTCAGTCTCGTCTTCCTCCATCTCATCATCCTCATCTTCGTCTTCGTCTTTGTCGCGACCGCGGGGAGGCCTGTCTCCTTGCCGCGGCTTGGCCTTGCCGCGGCGCCCTCCCCGGGCGGGATACTTCTTGCCGGATCCTCCGCCACCTTCCCGGGCCTTCTCCTTGTCGCGGCGCTCGTATTCAGCTTTCTGTAGCTCCGCCATCTGCTCAACTTTCTTGCAGGCTTGGAGGTCATGACCCTTGGTGCGGTGGATCTTGCAATACTGCTTGCCGGAGCCATCCTGCTTGTCGGCGGCCACCACAGCCTCGCCGGTGCTACCAGCTCTAGCCTTCTCGGAACCGCCTCCGCTGCCGGATTGCTCAACAACTAGCACATCCTTAGCCTTTCTCTTTCTGTTATTCCGCCTCCGGTTCCTCTTTGCCGGAGGGGCGTCCTCGCTGTCAGATCCTTCTGCTCCTGCATTCTCTCCGGGGAGCCTCCTCCCCTCTTCAGCCCGTGCACACTTGTCGGCCAGAGCATATAGCTCGCTGACATCTCTGATTTTGCACATCGCCATCTCCTCCCTCATCCTGCGGTTACGCACGTTCTGATGGAACGCGCTGATAACCGCGGCAGGGTGGACGTCTGGGATGTTGCGCTGCACCTGACTGAATCTCTGTATGTACTTGCGCAGGGGTTCTCCCTCCTTCTGGACGAGCAGATGAAGATCGCTCTCCTGGCCATGGGGTTTGTGGCCGCCTGCGAAGGCGCCAACAAACTGATGGCACAGGTCCGCCCACGAAGAGATGGAGTTGTCCGGCAAGTGCATGAGCCAAGATCTGACGTTGGGCTTGAGCACCAGCGGGAAGTAGTTGGCGAGGATCTTCTCGTCGCGCCCCCCGGCAGCCTGCACCGCGATGGTGTAGATGCTGAGGAACTCTGACGGATGTATCCTGCCATCGTACTTCTCGGGCACATCTGGCTTGAAGTTCTTGGTACTGGGCCACTGGACCTGCCGCAGCTCACGGGTGAACGCAGGGCAACCTGCCGCGTACGGCAAGCCGCCTGGTTCCCCTGGCGCATGCATGTCGACAGTGGTACCAGCGCGCCGGTCAGATTGACGTCGCACTTCTCTTCGACGCTCGATGCGAGTGCGAGCGTCTTCGTGTCGTCGTTCTTGGAGAACTTGGCGTTGATCGCGGTGAGCTCGCGGGTCCGACGACGCAGTGGAGTCGGTGTCGAGGTTGGCCCGGCGAGTCGGCGATCTTGGCCTTCGGGGCGGGGTGTGCGCGGTGGTGGCACCCCCAGCGGTCTTGTCGGCATCGGCTTGCGCCTGGGCGTTTTGCCGGGGCTTCGATGTGCTCGGTTGCCGGGGCTTGTCGCTGTTGGCGAAGCCAATGAGGCTATAAATGGCGGCCCTCCAGTCGTCGATCTTGTCCGGCGCTGGAGGGTAATCTAGAAGCAACTGGGCTCGGGCCAGCGCTTCCTCTGGAGTCTTGGGTGGCGGTGGCGAGCGATGCGAGGTGCGAGACATGCTCAAACTTCTAACAGTGTTAGAAGGAGTAACATCTCGCCCAGGCGACCGCACTGCGCTCGCGCCAGCGTGTTGACGTGCATGTTGGCCTTGAGCGTCCCGCGACCCACCAGCTCGGCCTTGTTCCAACGCGAGTACGATGCTAGGAGCATCGTGGCGTTGTCGATCCTGCACCTCCTGGGAGGGGTGCGGTGGATAAGCAGAAGCTGAACCTTGCGGGGCCTTGTCCTTGGACCGGGTGACGATGCGCGTCCCCCCGCCGGCGCCCGCTCCTCCGCCGGCGTCCACCCCACCGCCCGTTTGCTCCGGTGGCGGTAGGGAAGTCGCAGACGGAGCGGCCACCTCCGAAGTCTTCTTCTTTGGTGGCATGTCGATGAAGATGTTGATGTAGCGCGCGCAGACGCCGGATCAGATATGCACGACCTCGACGCCCCCCTACCTGGCGCGCCAGAGATGTCGTGGTGGCTGGGAGCACGAGCACCTATGGGGTAGGAGGGCCCCTTCTTGTTCGGCAAGGGAGCGGAGGGCGCACGCAGAGCGGATCGAGGCGAGAGCGCGCGGGGGGCTTTTTACCCAGCTTCGGAGCTCTCCGGAGAGATAAGACTCCTACTGCTGCTTTGAGTTTGTATTCTGTTCTTGCTCGAGAGAGCGGGTGTGGCGTAGCTGCGGAAAAACTCCGAACCGAACCCCTTCTACGTGCGCATGGGCCTCCTTTTTATAGGCTAAAGGGGTCACCGACAGCTGGCAGCGTAGAAAGAGGGGTAGAAAGGTAAAAACGCAGGTTGGTACAACTGCTACCAACAGTGTCCCCTACCTAACTCTGAGGGCAGGGGACAGGGGCATTTAATGCCCGTCCGGTCGCCCCAACAGTGCAAGGAAACGACCGTAAGAGGCGCCACCGATCGCCGCGATGGCCTCCTTGTCAGCTCCTCTTGCCACCTCGCACCGCATGGCTGCACAGCGCCTTGCCACGTGCTCCTGGGATAGTCCTGGGGCAACACGTCGTTGGATGCACTGGAGCTCGGGTGCATAGTGGCAGCCTTGCCGCGGCAAGCGCCTTCCCGCGGCCCTTATCTTGTTGCACCAGCAAGCTTGCCGCTTGCCGGGCCTTGCCGGGACGCGCGGGGCGTCGCGGTAAGTTTACTTGGAATGCCTTGAGTGGCCTTCCCGGCAAGATTCTCTTGCCGGGGTCTTGTCTTCTTCCCGGCCAGCTTCTCTTACCGGGGCCTTGGTTGGCCTTCCCGGCAAGCTTCTCTTGCCGGGGCCTTGGTTGGCCTTCCCGGCAAGCTCCTCCTGCCGGGGCTTTAGCTTGAGTACTCTGTTCTTGGATGGCATCGAAGTATCCGTTGAGGATCTTGGCGGACGCCCGGCAAGCCCTGCCACGGGTCGCTGCGACTACCCGTGCCCAAGTTCGGGGTACTAAAGGTACCCCTACTTTAGTACACCGACAGCTGACGTCCGCGGAGACTTGATCTTCGACGGGTTCGAGCCACAGCCAAGCGCGCCGCACTGTCACGATGGGCATGATCTAGCTCTACCGCCGAACAGTGCCCTGGAGGCCGCACCAGTGTCCGCTCTGACCCTTAGCTCAGAGCCGACTGCGCCGATCGAGGACGGGTAGCTGGACACCGCCTCGGGGGCTGCGATCTCTATGGCGATTGAGCCGAACACCATCCCTGTCCTTTGCAAGGCTCATAACCCCAAGGTGCCGGACTCCTTTCCGGACTCCGAACCTTCCGCGCCCCTGCCAGTCGAATCCGATTGGGCGCCAGTCATGGAATTCACTGCCGCGAACATCTTTCAGCACTGGCCCTTTGGCGACATCCTGAATTCACTAAAGTCTCTCTCTTTATCAGGAGAGCCCTGGCCGGACTATGGTCAGGAAGGTTGGGATGCGGACGACGAAGAAATTCAAAGCCCGCCCACCACCCACTTCGTAGCCACTGTCGATGATTTAACTGACATGCTCGACTTCGACTCCGAAGACATAGACGGTATGGACGACGATGCAGGAGACGACCAAGAACCAGCGCCTACAGGGTACTGGAAGGCCACCTCGTCATACTACATTTACATGGTGGACACCCCAAAAGATGGGAATGGCGATTTAACAATGGAGGATGACCCCTTCAAGAAACAACCTAAGCGCCGGCGTCAGCGGCGCCGCTCTAAATCCCGCCACAGCAAAAACAGTGATTCCGGCACAGGAGACAATAACACCCCGGACAGTGCCGAAGACAAGACCCTCCAGCAGGATTCAGTGCAGGAGAATGGAGAAGCCAGCCCTCATGAGAGAGCGGCAGGCAGAGAGGTAGAGGACGATAATTACATGCCTCCCTCTGATGATGAGGCAAGCCTCGACGACGACGAATTTGTCGTGCCTGAGGATCCCGTCGAACAAGAGCGTTTCAAACGCAGGCTTATGGCCACGGCAAGCAGCCTCAAGAAAAAGCAACAACAACTTAGAGCTGACCAAGACTTGCTAGCCGACAGATGGACTGAAGTCCTTGCGGCTGAAGAGTATGAACTCGAACGCCCCTCCAAGAGCTACCCAAAACGCAGGCTGCTACCCCGATTAGAGGAGGAAGCACCTAAACCTACATCACCAGCGCATGATATGGCCGACCGGCCACCTCGTGGCCGCGACAGAGAGGCCTCTCGGCCCTCCACTCAAGCCGCACCCCGGCGCTGCTCAAAAAATACCAAAGCTCGGGAAAATGCGCCAGACCTGCAGGATATACTGGAGGACAAGGCAAGGCAAACAAGATCGATCTACGGATCGCGTGGGCACCCCACGATACGTGATGATAATCGTCACGCCGGATATGGCAATTTCGGCCGGGCCGAACACAGTAGACAAAGCTCATTTGAGCTGTGTCGTGATATAGCCCAATACAGAGGCGCCGCACACCCAGTATGCTTCATAGACGAAGTGATGGATCATCAAATCCCTAAGGGTTTCAAACCTGTAAACATTGAATCATATGATGGCACAATAGATCCTGCGGTCTGGATCGAGGACTATCTCCTTCATATCCACATGGCCCGCGGTGATGATCTACACGCCATCAAATACCTCCCACTCAAGCTTAAAGGACCAGCTCGGCATTGGCTTAACAGCTTGCCAGCGGAGTCAATTGGTTGTTGGCAAGACCTGGAAGACGCATTCCTCGACAACTTCCAGGGCACCTATGTGCGACCACCAGACGCCGATGACCTAAGCCACATAATTCAGCAGCCAGAGGAATCGGCCAGACAATTCTAGACACGGTTCCTAACCAAGAAAAATCAAATCATCGACTGTTCGGATGCAGAGGCCCTTGCAGCCTTCAAACATAACATCCGTGACGAGTGGCTTGCCCGGCACCTAGGACAGGAAAAGCCGAAATCCATGGCAGCCCTCACAACACTCATGACCCGCTTTTGCGCGGGAGAAGACAGCTGGCTAGCTTGTAGTAACAACATGACCAAGAGCCCTGGTAATTCGGATACCAAGGACAGCAACGGCAGGTCGCGTCGCAACAAGCACAAGCGCCGCATTAATGGCAATAATGCTGAGGATATGGCAGTCAATGCCGGATTCAGAGGCTCTAAACCCGGTCAGCAGAAAAAGCCATTCAAAAGAAATACTCTGGGCCCATCCAATTTGGACCGAATACTCGATCGCTTGTGCCAGATACACGGCACCCCCGAAAAACTAGCCAACCTCACCAATAGGGATTGTTGGGTGTTCAAGCAGGTAGGCAAGTTAAATGCCGAAAACAATGACAAGGGGCTGCATAGCGAAGACGAGGAGGAGCCCCGACCACCGAACAATAGAGGACAGAAGGACTTCCCCCTACAAGTGCGGACGGTGAACATGATATACGCAACCCACATACCCAAAAGGGAGCGGAAGCGTGCACAAAGGGACGTATATGTGATGGAGCCAGTCGCCCCAAAGTTCAATCCGTGGTCCTCCTGCCCGATCACTTTTGATTGAAGGGACCACCCCACTAGCATCCGCCATGGCGGATTCGCCGCATTGGTCCTAGACCCAATCGTTGACGGATTTCACCTCACTAGAGTCCTGATGGGCGGCGGCAGCAGCCTGAACCTGCTTTATCAGGATACAGTGCGCAAAATGGGCATAGACCCCTCAAGGATTAAACCCACAAAGACGACCTTTAAAGGCATCATACCAGGTGTAGAGGCCAACTGTACAGGCTCAGTTACACTTGAAGTGGTCTTCGGATCCCCGGATAACTTCCGAAGCGAGGAGTTAATCTTCGACATAGTCCCGTTCCGCAGCGGCTATCACGCACTGCTCGGACGAACCGCATTTGCAAAGTTCAATGCGGTGCCGCACTACGCATACCTCAAGCTCAAGATGCCAGGCCCTCGAGGAGTCATTATGGTCAACGGAAACACAGAATGCTCTCTCCGAACGGAGGAGCATACGGCGGCCCTCGCGGCGGAAATACAAAGCAGCCTCTCAAGGCAATTCTCGAGTCCGGCTATTAAACGTTCGGACACTGAGGGAGTCCTGGACTAGGGGGTGTCCGGACAGCTGGACTATCATTATCCGCCGGACTCCAAGACTACGAAGATACAAGATTGAAGACTCCGGCTCGTGTCCGGATGGTACTTTCCTTGGCGTGGAAGGCAAGCTTGGCAATACGGATATGTAGATCTCCTACCATTGTAACCGACTCTGTGTAACCCTAGCCCTCTCCGATGTCTATATAAACTGGAGGGCTTTAGTCCGTAGGACAACATACATTACAACAATCATACCATAGGCTAGCTTCTAGGGTTTAGCCTCCTTGATCTCGTGGTAGATCTACTCTTGTACTACCCATATCATCAATATTAATCAAGCAGGACGTAGGGTTTTACCTCCATCGAGAGGGCTCGAACCTGGGTAAAAACATCGTGTCCCTCGTCTCCTGTTACCATCCGCCTAGACGCACAGTTCGGGACCCCCTACCCGACATCCGCCGGTTTTGACACCGACATTGGTGCTTTCATTGAGAGTTCCTCTGTGTCGTCACCGATAGGCTTGATGGCATCTTCAACCTGCAACGCTGTCCAGGGTGAGACTTTTCTCCCCGGACAGATCTTCGTATTCGGCGGCTTCGCCCTGCGGGCCAATTCACTTGGCCATCTGGAGCAGATCGAAAGCTACGCCCCTGGCCGTCAGGTCAGATTTGGAAGCTTAAACTTCACGGCCGATGTCCGCGGAGACTTGATCCTCGACGGACTCGAGCCACAGCCAAGCGCGCCGCACTGTGACGACGGGCATGATTTAGCTCTGCCACCAAACAGTGCCTTGGTGGCCGCACACGGATCCGCTTCGGCCATTAGCCCGGAGCCGATCGCCCAGATCAAGGGTCGGTGGATAGACGCCGCCCTGGGGGCTTCAACGTCCACGGCGATGGAGCCGAACACTAATCTTGTCCCCTACGAAACTCGTGATTCTGAGGCGCCGGACTCCTCGCCGGACTCCGAACCTCCCGCGCCCCTGCCAATCGATCCGGATTGGGCGCCGGTTATGGAATTCACCGCCGCGGACATCTTCCAATGCTCGCCTTTCGGCGATATCTTGAATTCACTAAAGCATCTCTCGTTATCAGGAGAGTCCTGGCCGGATTATGGCCAGGATGGTTGGGATACGGACGACGAAGAAATTCAGAGTCCACCCACCACCCACTTTGTAGCCACTGTCGACGATCTAACCGACATGCTAGACTATGACTCCGACGACATCGACGCTATGGACGACGATGCTGGAGATGAACAGGAACCAGCGCCCACAGGGCACTGGAAGGCCACCTCGTCATATGACGTATACATGGTGGATACCCCAAAAGATGGGGACGGCGAAGGAACAGCGGAGGCAGATCCCTTAAAGAAGCAGCCCAAGCGCCGGCGTCAGCGGCGCCACTCTAAATCTCGCCACAGCAAAAACGGAGATTCCGGCACAGGAGATAATAATACTCCAGAGAGTGCCGAAGACAATCCCCTCCAGCAAGACTCAGCGCAGGAGGATGCAGAAGCAAGCCCTCATGAGGGGGCGGCAGACGAAGAGGTTGAGGATCATAATTATATGCCTCCCTCCGAAGACGAAGCAAGCTTCAACGATGACGAATTCGTCGTACCCGAGGATCCCGTCGAACAAGAGCGCTTCAAGCACAGGCTCATCGCCACAGCAAACAGCCTAAAGAAAAAGCAGCAGCAGCTTCAAGCTGATCAGGACCTGCTGGCCGATCGATGGACCGAGGTCCTCGTGGCCGAAGAGTATAAACTCGAACGTCCCTCCAAAAGTTACCTAAAACGCAAGTTGCTCCCCCGATTAGAGGAGGAAGCATACGTACCTCCATTACCAGCGCACGATATGGCTGACCGACCACCCCGTGGTCGTGACAGAGAGGCATCCAGGCCCCCAGCCAAGATCATACCCCGGCATCGCTCCAAAAGTACGAAGCCAAGAGGGAACGTGCCGGACTTGCGAGACATATTGGAGGACAAAGCAAGACAATCCAGATCCATCTATGGATCGTGGGGGCGCCCTACGACCCATGACGAATACCATCGTGCCGGACACAATAACCCCGGCCGTGCCAAACATAGCAGACAGCGCTCTCTCGAGCTGCGTCGCGATATTACTCAATACAGGGGCGCCGCACACCCGTTATGCTTCACTGACGAAGTAATGGATCATCAGATCCCCGAAGGGTTTAAACCCGTAAACATCGAATCTTACGATGGCACAACAGACCCCGCGGTGTGGATCGAAGACTATCTTCTCCACATCCATATGGCCCGCGGCGACGATCTCCATGCCATAAAGTACCTCCCACTCAAGCTTAAAGGACCAGCTCGGCATTGGCTTAACAGCTTGCCCGCAGAGTCGATTGGGTGTTGGGAGGACCTGGAGGCCGCATTCCTTGATAACTTCCAAGGCACATATGTGCGACCACCAGACGCCGATGACCTAAGCCACATCATTCAGTAGCCAGACGAATCGGCCAGACAATTTTGGACACGGTTCTTGACAAAGAAAAATCAAATCATCGATTGTCCAGACGCAGAGGCCCTTGCAGCCTTCAAACATAACATCCGGGACGAATGGCTAGCCCGGCACTTGGGGCAGGAAAAGCCGAAATCCATGGCAGCCCTCACATCGTTAATGACCCGCTTTTGTGTGGGAGAGGACAACTGGCTAGCCCGCAGCAATAATCTCTGTAAAAATTCTGGCAGTCCGGATACTAAGGACAACAATGGCAGGTCACGACGAAGCAAAAACAAGCGCCGAATTAACGGCGACGATAAGGAGGATACGGCGGTCAATGCCGGATTCCGAGGCTCTAAACCCGGTCAACGGAAGAAGCCATTTAAAAGAACCATTCCGGGTCCGTCCAACCTGGACCGAATACTCGACCGCTCATGCCAGATACATGGCACCTCTGAAAAGCCAGCTAACCACACCAATAGAGATTGCTGGGTGTTCAAGCAGGCTGGCAAGTTAATTGCCGAAAACAATGACAAGGGGCTAAATAGCGACGACGAGGAAGAGACCCGGCCGCCGAACAACAGAGGACAGAAGGGTTTTCCCCCCAAAGTACGGACGGTGAATATGATATACGCGACCCACATACCCAAGAGGGAGAGGAAACGCGCACTAAGGGACGTCTATGCGATGGAGCCAGTCGCCCCAAAGTTCAACCCATGGTCCTCTTGTCCGATCACTTTCGATCGAAGAGACCATCCGACCAGCATACGCCATGGCGGATTCGCCGCATTGGTCTTAGACCCAATCGTCGATGGGTTCCACCTCACGAGAGTCCTGATGGACGGCGGCAGTAGCCTGAACCTGCTTTATCAGGATACAGTGCGCAAAATGGGCATAGACCCATCAAGGATTAAACCTACAAAGACAACCTTTAAAGGTGTCATACCAGGAGTGGAAGCCAACTGCACAGGCTCAGTCACACTGGAAGTGGTCTTCGGATCCCCAGATAATTTCCGGAGCGAAGAGTTAATCTTCGACATAGTCCCGTTTCGCAGCGGCTATCACGCCCTGCTTGGGCGAACCGCGTTTGCCAAATTCAACGCGGTGCCGCACTATGCATACCTAAAGCTCAAGATGCCAGGCCCTCGTGGAGTCATCACGGTCAATGGGAATACGGAATGCTCCCTCCGAACGGAGGAACATACAGCGGCTCTCGCGGCAGAAGTACAGAGCAGCCTTCTAAGGCAATTCTCGAGTCCGGCCGTTAAACGGCCGGATACAGCAAAGCACGCCCGGAGCAATGCCAACCAAGACCACCTGGCGCGATCAGAGCACGCGTAGCAATGCGGCCCCAACCCTCGCCCGCGTATGATCGCAAGAATAACACTCCGCGTACATCATTACGCTTTGGAGATACCATGGGCACAGGGGAGGGGGCACGATCACAACGGACCCAGAGTGCGGTTCGACCACACCAGGGGATCGCAAATGTGCCCCTCTTTTTTTATTATTTTTCTTCTTTTTTGTACACAGGACTCTGTTAACCAGAAGCCCTGTCCGGCGGTGAACCTGCCGAACTCATGATGCAACAGTCAGGGACTAAAGAAGGCCGCGTCGAACACTCAGGTGGTCTCAATTACGAGCATTAAATTCGATTATATACACCAAATCTGCAGCTCATCCCTGGAGGGGGACATGTTTATTTAGTCCAAATCCCTTGCTTACCGCACTATTTGTATCAGTCCACTCTACTAGCAGACTTTTCTTTCATTAATAATGCAGCACCTTTATGATCGCAATTGCATTACATTATATATATATATATATATATATATATATATATATATATATATATATATATGTGCTCATTATATGACATCTGGCACCCGTATATTTTGGTACGGCATAATACACCAGGGGCTTATGTTCCCCACTCTATGGTGTGATAAAGTCCAAACACTTTCACAAGTGCGGCACCCCGAACTTATAGCATTATATGAATCGGCTCCGAATCATGTCTTGGGTCAATAGTTGGGTTTGCCTGGCTCCCACGTTTTGGTGCCTTACGTTCCGTTCTGTCGGCTAAGGTGGCACTGGGAGAACCACTGCGATTGCGCTCCGGTTGAGCCGGGTTAACGCCTCAGTGGAGAAAGCTAAAACTGACTGGCATGATAAGGCGAGAGACTAGTCGCTGTTCGAGAGGTTTTTTCGGGTCCTTAAAGACTCACGCCGCTTCGAGCGAAGTTCCGGATAATGTCCGATGAAGGCGTGGATAGCACCCCGGATTCGGTCTTCCGAATATCAGGGGCTTCGCCGAAATTTAAAATTATAGAATTCTATGGCTAAGTGAGAGTGTTCAAGCATTATAAGTCCGGTTGCCTTGTTCGTCGTGTTGAGCGCCTCCCTAGATGGACCCAAAAATGGGAACAAGAGTGCTCAAGTTTATCCCGAACACCCCAGCACTTGTGGCTTGGGGGCTGAAGCTAAAGACTTGCCATCTCTCAGATTTTATAAACGGCCGCACAGAAGGTAATATTTTAAATTAAACAAGCGTTGCTCATGGCGCATATGAACGAAGTTTTCAGCGCACAGGATAAATAAACAGCGAGTTCACTCAAAGATTACATTTCGGGAGCACTCATCTGCAATATTGCAGGCTCCCTTCAGGACAATTTTATAATACTTCTCCGGCGTGCGATACTCCTTGCCCGGTGGCGGTGGGTCCGTGAGAAGCTTCTCCGCATCCAATTTGCCCCCATTGCACCTTTATGCGGGCAAGGGCCCGACGAGCGCCTTCGATACAGGCGGAGCGCTTGACTACATCCAGCCTGGGGCATGCATCCATCAGTCGCCGCACGAGGCCAAAGTAGCTACCAGGCATGGCCTGTCCAGGCCACAGCCGGACTATGAGGCCCTTCATGGCCTCCTCAGCTACCTTGTGGAGTTCGACCAGCTGCTTCAGCTGGTCGCTTGGGGGCACCGGATGGCCGGCCTCAGCATACTGAGACCAGAAGACCTTCTCCGTCGAGCTCCCCTCCTTGCCACGATAGAATGCGGCGGCATCAGACGCACTACGCGGCAAATCTGCAAACGCCCCCGGAGAGCTCCGAATTCGGGTAAGTGTCAGGTAGTTCACATTAACATGCCTGCTTTGCATGAAAAAACGCCTTACCCGCCGCTATCTTCTTTATGTCCTCAACCTCATGAAGGGCCTTATGGGCCTCGGCCTTGGCGGACTTGGCACTTTCGAGAGCCGAGGCAAGCTCGGACTCTCGTGTCTTGGAGTCACGCTCCAAACTCTCATGTTTTTCCATGAGAACCTGGAGCTCTTGCCGAACTTCCGCCACCCGTCCCTCTTGCTTTTCTCGCTCAGCCCGTTCCGCGGCCGCACTGCGTTCGGCCGCGGACACAGCATCCCTCAGGGCTGCCACCTCGTTAGTGGCCCCTGCGATGCACATATTATCCTTGTTAATTTTATTTGCAACCAAAATCCTTTTCTGTAAAGTACTTATTCAAAGAGGTGTTACTCACCTTCTTTTTCCTCGAGCTGCTTCTTTGCATGGCCGAGCTCTTGCTCGGACCGCTCGAGTTCCTTCTTCAGCACGTCAACCTCCGCCGTTAGCGCGGCAGAGGTCAGCAGTGCAGCCTGCAAACCCATATTGACATATTTTAGGCAACCCTGCGTATATCTTGTTATAGATCCTTAGTCCGGCTTTTCTTTCCGAACACCGAACTAAGCATCAGGGGCTACTGTCTATGCGGTATTACATTACATAATTTTAACTTTTTACCTCAAAGCCTGTTAAAAGGCTGCTGCAGGCTTCGGTCAGCCCGCTTTTAGCGAGCTGAACCTTCTCAATCATCGCACTCATGAGAGTGCGGTGTTCTTCCTCGATGGAAGCGCCTTTAAGCACCTCCAGTAGGTTATCCAGCGCCTCCGGTTGGACGGAGGCCGCCGGCGTCACGGTCCTGCCCTTCTTTCGAAGGGGCCGCTTGCCGGACTCTGGAACCACTGCGGGTTCCAATGTAGAGTCCGGCTCGAAGTCCGGGAGGCTTCCTGACGGCGCCTTCGGAGCCTCCTCCTGATGGGTCCCTCTCTGGGATCCCACCTCGACGTCCTCGTCGGCACGTGGGGTGGAGGCAGTCGGGATGGAATTTACATCCGACGCGGCCAATGACCCGCTCGATGAGTCGGGGAGATCATCATTGGCCGAACTACGGGCAGAATGCGGCGTTAGAAGGATACTACGCGACATAAAAAATTACACATCAAGGATCCGGATACTTACGATCTTGCCGGACGCCTGGCCCTTGGAGGCCACTCATCCTCACCAACGCTGATGTTGGCGAAACTGTCCGGGGGGATAGTTCTCCCCCTCTTGGACCCTTCGGCCTCCCCGATGGGGGAAGCCTTCCTTTTCTTCTCTCCCTCCTCCGGGAGAGAGTACTCCTCCTCGTCTTCGGGAGAGGAGTCCTCGTCGTCGTCAGACGCCTGATTGCGGGAACTCTTTCGAGTCCCCGCGGCCACCTTCTTGGCCTTCTTCTCCAGCACCACGTGCGGTGCCGGAACCAGCAGCCCTGTTGAGCGGGCGTTCGCTGGGTCTTCTGGCATGGTCTAAACCCGGTCTAAGGTCCCTTCTAGCCAAGGGACGTTGGGCAATTTGCCCAACATGGCGCCTCCGCATTCCGCTTGCGTACCCTTCACAACCTTCGGCTTGACGTTGAAGGTCTTGAGCCACAGGCCGAAGTGGGGCCGGATGCAGAGGAAGGCCTCGCACACGACGATAAACGCCGAGATGTTGAGGATAAAGTTCGGCGCCAGATCGTGGAAATCCAGGCCGTAGTAAAACATGAGCTCCCGGACAAATGGATGGAGCGGAAAGCCCAGTCCGCGGAGGAAGTGGGGGAGGAAGACGACCCTCTCATGAGGCCCGGGGGTAGGGATGAGCTGCCCCTCGTCGGGCAGCCGATGCGCGATATCGCCGGAAAGGTATCCGGCGCTGCGCAGCTTGGTGATGTCCTCCTCCTTGACGGTGGAGGCTAACCATTTACCTCCCGCTCCGGACATATTCGGAGAAGGTCGAGGCGAGATGCGCGAGCTCGGGCGTTGGAGCTTGAGTTCGCGGGGATGGATAAGCAAAGGAGGAAGAAGGCGTAGGTGAGAAGGTGGATCCTTATCCCTTATATATAGGCGGACAAAACTATACGTCCCCCACCAGCCAGGTAAAACTCGCTTATCTCCCAAGCGCCACCATCAATGGTGCGGTTGGGTTACCCACGCACGTATTGATGAGAATCCCGGAATAAGGGGAACACGATCTCTACTTCGACAAGACGTGCCAAGGAAACCGCTTCGCTAAATATGCTGAGGTGGTATAGTAATTCAAACAAAGGCCTTGTGGCGGTGTGATGTCACGCCGCATAATACGTCAGCAGATTGAACTAAGTGTACATTTTATTCTCTCTACGGTGGAATGTGGAATTTATTTTGCAGAGCCGGACACTATCCTGGTGTTCATGATCTTCTCTAGATTATTCAAGGGAGGAACCCGCCTTGCAATGCCGAACATTATGCACGCCGGACTTATCGTCATTGAAGACTGGTTCAGGGGCTACTGAGGGAGTCCTGGACTAGGGGGTGTCCGGACAGCCGGACTATCATTATCTGCCAGACTCCAAGACTACGAAGATACAAGATTGAAGACTCCGGCTCGTGTCCGGATGGTACTTTCCTTGGCGTGGAAGGCAAGCTTGGCGATACGGATATGTAGATCTCCTACCATTGTAACCGACTCTGTGTAACCCTAGCCCTCTCCGGTGTCTATATAAACCGGAGGGCTTTAGTCCGTAGGACAACATACATTACAACAATCATACCATAGGCTAGCTTCTAGGGTTTAGCCTCCTTGATCTCGTGGTAGATCTACTCTTATACTACCCATATCATCAATATTAATCAAGCAGGACGTAGGGTTTTACCTCCATCGAGAGGGCCCGAACCTGGGTAAAAACATCGTGTCCCTCGTCTCCTGTTACCATCCGCCTAGACGCACAGTTCGGGACCCCCTACCCGAGATCTGCCGGTTTTGACACCGACAGACACCGTCAAGCGCGCCCGGAGTAACCTACAACAAGACCGCCTGGCACATCCCGAGCACGCGTAGCAATGCGGCCCCAACCCCAGCCCTCGCGAAATTGCGAAACCAGTACTACGCGTACATAATTACGCTCTGGAAATACCATGGGCATAGGGGGAGGGGCGTGACCATGGCAGGCCCAGAATGCGGCTCAACCGCACCAGGGGCTCCCAATTGTGTCATTCGTTTTTTTCTTCTCTTACTTTCAGGACTCCTTTCTCAAGAAGCCCTATCCGGCAGTAGAATCGCCGAACACACGATGCAACAGCCAGGGAAGCAGAAAGTTACGTCGAGTGTCCAGGTGGTCTCTATAACGAGCAGTATACTTGTTTTACGTATCATCCCGCAGCTCGCTTCTGGAGGGGAACATGTCAAATAGTCCCGTCCCTTGCTTATCACACTATTTGTATCGTTCTGCTTTTACCACAGCTTTTTTGAATAAACAATGCATAGCTTTTGCCTATTATTGCATTCCTTTTTTTATCTATATATGTTCACTTATGACATGTTGCATCCGTACGCTTTGGTACGGCCAAATACACCAGGGGCTTAAGTACCCCAAAATATGGTGTGATAAGTCCGAACACTTTCACAAGTGTGGCACCCCGAACTTATAGCATTATATGCATCGGCTCCGAATCATGTCTTGGGTCAATAGTTGGGTTTGCCCGGCTCCCATGTTTTGGTACCTTACGTTCCATTATATCGGCTAAGGTAGCGCTGGGAGAACCACTGCAATTGTGCCCCGGTTGAGCTAGGTTAAGCACCTCAGTGGAGAAAGCTAAAACTGACCGTCGTGATAGGGCGAGAGCCGGTCGCTATTCGAGAGGTTTTCGAGTCCCTAAAGACTTATGCCGCTTAGAGCCAGGAGTCGGCTTTGTCCGGCCAAGGCGTGGATAGCGCCCTGAATTCGGTCTTCCAAATACTAGGGGCTTCGCCGAAATTTAAAATTATAGAATTCTATGGCTAAGTGAGAGTGTTCAAGCATTATAGTCCGGTTGCCTTGTTCGTTGCGTTGAGCGCCTCCCTCGAAGGACCCAAGAATGGGAAAAAGAGCGCTCAAGTTTATCCCGAACACCCCAACACTCGTGGCATGGGGGCAGAAGCCGACGACTCGCCATCTCTCAAATTTAATAAACGGCCGCACAGAAGGTAATATTTTAAATTCACAAGCTTTGCTTAGCGCATATGAACAAGCTTTCAAGCGTACAGGATAACAAATGCGAGTTTACTCAAAATTACATCTTTGGAGCATTCCCCCGCTATAAGGCGGGCACCCTTTAGGACGCCCTCATAATACATCTCAGGCTTGCGGTACTCCCTGCCTGGCGGTGGAGCGTCCGTCACAAGCTTCTCAGCATCCATCTTGCCCCAGTGTACTTTAGCACGGGCAAGGGCCCTACGGGCACCTTCAATACAGACGGAGCGCTTGACGACTTCAATCCATGGACAGGCGTTCACCAGCCCAAAGTAGCTCCTAGGCATGGCTTCCTCAGGCCACAGCCGAACTATAAGGCCCTTCATGGCATGTTCGGCCACCTTATGGAGCTCGACCAGCTGCTTCAGCTGGTCGCTCAAGGGCACCGGGTGTCCGGCCTCAGCATACTGAGACCAAAAAACCTTCTCCATCGAGCTCCCCTCCTCGGCCCGGTAGAATACGGCAGCGTCGGACACACTGCGGGGCAGATCTGTGAATGCTCCAGGAGAGCTCCGGATTCGGGTAAGTAACAAGTAATTCACTTTCACGTGCTTGCTTTGCATGAAGAATGCCTTACCCACCGCTATCTTCTTCATTTCCTCAATTTCCTGGAGGGCTTTTTGGGCTTCGGCCTTAGCGGCTTTGGCGCTCTCAAGAGCCGAGGCGAGCTCGGACTCTCGAGTCTTTGAGTCATGCTCCAAACTCTCGTGTTTTTCCATGAGAGCCTGGAGCTCTTGCCGCACCTCCGCCACCCGCGCCTCCTGCTTCTCTCGCTCGGTGCGCTCCGCGGCCGCATTGCTTTCAGCCTTGGACACCGCTTCCTTCAGGGTCGCCACCTCGTGGCCCCTGCAATTCTCACGTTATTCCTGTTATTTTTTGCAACCATATCTTTTATATACTTCCAATAAGGTATTACTTACCTTCCTTGTCCTTGAGCTGCTTTTTGGCAAGGCCAAGCTCATTCACGGACCACTCGAGGCTCTGCTTCAACGCATTGACCTCCGCAGTCAGTGCGGCAGAGATCCTCAATTCGGCTTTCCTTTCCGAACACCAAACTGAGCATCAGGGGCTACTGTCTATGCGGTAATATTTTTACATATCTTAAATACATACCTCAAAGCCTGTTAGAAGGCTGGCACAGGCTTCAGTCAGCCCGCTCTTAGCGGACTGAACTTTCTGGATCACCACACTCATAATAGTGCGGTGCTCCTCGTCGATGGAGGCGCCGTTAAGCGCCTCCAGCAAATTATCCGGTGCCTCCGGTTGGACGGAGGTCACCGGTGTCGCAGTCTCGCCCTTCTTACGAAGGGGCTGCCTGCCGGACTCTGGAACCACTGAAGGTTCCGGTACGGAGTCCGGCCCAGGGCCGGACTTAGAGCCCTTTGGGGTTTGATCCCCCTTGTGCCTGGAGTCCGGGAGGTTGCCTTGCGGCGCCTTCTGGACATCCTCCTCCTGGCTGGGCCCCTTTTGGGACCCCACCTCGGCGTCATCCGCAGCGCGAGGAGAGGAGGCAGCCGGAAGTGAAGTGTTATTCACGTCCGACAAAACTAGGGAGCCGCTCGTTGAAACGTCGAGCCCGCCCTTGGGCGGGCTGCAGGGTTATATTCGGCGTTAGGAGATTCCACACGACAAACGAAATGCCATGAGTTATTCTGGTGTCCAGACACTTACGATGTCGCCAGGGGCTTAGCCCTCGGTGGCCACTCCTCTTCGCCGTCATCGGCGTTGGTGGAGTAGTCTGGAGGAAGGGTCCTTCCCTTTTTGGACCCTCCGGCCTCCCCAGTTGGGGTGGCCTTCCTTTTATTCTCTTCCCCCGCTAGGGGAGAGGCCTCTTTTTCCTCCTCCTCATCTTCGCGGGAGGAGTCCGCCTCGGAGTCATCGGACGATGAGTCCGACAACACCTGGCCGCGGGAACTCCTTCGAGTTCTCGTGGCCTTCTTCTCTGGCACCACGTGAGGTGCCGGAACCAGCAGCCCAGTCAATCGGGCGTCCGCTGGGTCTTCTGGCAAGGGAACAGGACAGTCAACCTGCCCGAACGTCTTCTGCCAGGCCTGTCAAAGGTAAGGGAGTATAGATCCCGTATAGAGTCAAACTATGAAAAACAAGTGTCCTGTAAAGGGTAAAATAGCTTACCTCGCTGGCTTGACGCTATGAGCTGAATCCGCGATCTTCGTTAGCGGATGCGGGAGCCTCAGCGCCCTTGAACAGAACCTTCCAGGCATCTTCGTACGTAGTGTCGAAGAGCCTTCTCAAGGTTTGGTGTTGTGCTGGATCAAACTCCCACAAGTTGAAGGCCCGTTGTTGGCACGGGAGGATCCGGCGGATGAGCATGACCTGGACTACGTTGACAAGCTTGAGCTTCTTGTTCACCAGGTTTTGGACGCAGGTTTGGAGTCCGGTCAGCTCTTCCGAATTACCCCATGTCAGGCCCGTCTCTTTCCAAGAGGTGAGCCGTGTAGGGAAGCCAAATCGGAATTCGGGGGCCGCTGCCCATTTAGGGTCATGCAGCTCGGTGATGTAGAACCACCCCGATTGCCACCCCTTTATGGTCTCCACGAAGGAGCCCTCGAGCCATAAGACGTTGGGCATCCTGCTCACCATGGCACCTCCGCACTCTGCCTGGCGGCCGCCCACTACCTTCGGCTTGACATTGAAGGTCTTCAGCCATAAGCCGAAGTGGGGCTGGATGTAGAGGAAGGCCTCGCACACGACGATGAACGCCGAGATGTTGAGGATGAAATTCGGGTCCAGATTGTGGAAATCCAAGCCATAGTAGAACATGAGCCCCCGGAGAAATGGGTGAAGTGGAAAACCTAGTCCGCGGAGGAAGTGGGTGAGGAACACCACCCTCTCATAGGGCCTGGGGGTGGGGATAAGTTGTCCCTTGTCGGGGAGCCGATGCGCGATGTCGCTGGACAAGTATCCGGCCTTCCACAGCTTTTTGATGTGCCCCTCCGTGACGGAGGAGACCATCCACTTGCCTCCCCCTCCGGACATGGCCGGGGAAGGTTGAGGCGAGATGTGCAGACTTGGGCGCTGGAGCTCGAGTGCGCGGAAATGGATGAGCAAAGGAGGAAGAAGGCGTGTGTGAAAAAGTGGATCCTTATCCCCTTATATGGACGGACGAAGCTATGCGTCCCCACCGTCCTGGTAAAACTCGCTTATCTCCCAAGCGCCGTAATCGATGGAGCAGTTGGGTTACCCACGCCCGTATTAATGAGAATCCCGGAATAAGGGGACACGATCTCTGCTTTGACAAGATGTGCCAAGGAAACTGCCTCGCTAAACGCACTGAGGTGGAACAGTAAAAATGATTCGAATAAAGGCTTGGCCGTGGTGCGATGTCATGCCACGGAATACGTCAGCAGATTGAATTTGTGTAAATATTATTCTCTCTACGGTGGTATGTGGAACTTATCTTGCAGAGCCGGACACTATCCTTGTGTTCAAAATCTTCTATTCGGAGGAGGAACCCGCCTTGCAATGCCGAAGACAATATGTGCGCCGGACTTGTCGTCATTGAAGTCTGGTTCAGGGGCTACTGAGGGAGTCCTAGATTAGGGGGTGTCCGGATAGCCGAACTATCACCTTTGGCCGGACTCCTGGACTATGGAGATACAAGATTGAAGACTTCGTCCCGTGTCCGGATGGGACTTTCCTTGGCATGGAAGGCAAGCTTGGCGATACGGATATGTAGATCTCCTACCATTGTAACCGACTCTATGTAACCCTAACCCTCTTCGGTGCCTATATAAACCAGAGGGTTTTAGTCCATAGGACGAAGAACAATCATACCATAGGCTAGCTTCTAGGGTTTAGCCTCTATGATCTCGTGGTAGATCTACTCTTGTACTACCCATATCATCAATATTAATCAAGCAGGAGTAGGGTTTTACCTCCATCGAGAGGGCCCGAACCTGGGTAAAAACATCGTGTCCCTTGTCTCCTGTTAGATTCCGCCTAGACGCACAGTTCGGGACCCCCTACCCGAGATCCACCAGTTTTGACACCGACAGCAAGTCCACTTACTCAACTATCACTTAGTCCTTCATAATTGCTAACACTCACGCGATACTTGTGGTTACAGAGTTTTAATCAGACATAGAGAAAGATAGGGGCTTATAGTTTTTGCCCCACAACCTTTTACCTCAAGGGTAATGTCAACAATAATAATTCACGCACCCCCACATCCAATTAGATATATATTTCATGTTCTTTCCAACATGCTGAGCTTGCCAAAGGATAAAATAAAAAGAAGGAAGGGTGAAGATCACCGTGACTCTTGCATAAGGTAGAGGAAAATAATAAAAGATAGGGCCCTTCGCAGAGGGAAGCAGAGGTTGTCATGCGCTTTTAGGGTTGATGCACAAAATCTTAATGCAAAAGAACGTCACTTTACATTGCCCCTTGCATGTGAACCTTTATTATGCAGTCCGTCGCTTTTATTGCGTCCACAACAAGTTCGTGCAAAGTTTATTTTCTCCGCACTAATAAGTCATGCATATTTAGAGAGCAAATTTTTTATTGCTTGCACCAATGACAACTTACTTGAAGGATCTTACTCAATCCATAGGTAGATATGGTGGACTCTCATGGAAAAACTGGTTTAAGGGTATTTGGAAGCACAAGTAGTATTTCTACTTAGTGCTGAGAATTGGCTAGCATGAGGGGGAAAGGCAAACTCAACACGGTGGACGAACCATGACAACATACTTTATCTCAGATGTAAGAGAACATAACTCATTATGTTGTCTTCCTTGTCCAACATCAACTCTTTAGCATGTCATATTTTAATGAGTGCTCCCAATCATAAAAGATGTCAATGATAATATATCTATATGTGAAACCTCTCTTTCCTTATTACTTCCTATTAATTGCAACGATGACCAAAGCTATATTTGCCAACTCCCAGCAACTTTGAATCACCATACTCTTTCTATGTGAAGTCATTACTTTCAATAAGATCAATATGAACTCTTGATTCTTTTTATTCCTTTTCTTCTAATCACCCAAGATCATGGCAAAATACTCAAGCCCTTGACTCAACACTAATCTTTATTATGTATCTCACGGACTTGATTACAAAGAAGGATCATAAAGCAAAACTCAAAACTAGATCATGCCATGACTTTATTCTACTAAATCAAGATACTACTAATAGGATCGAACTAAGAAAAACGGTAAAGATAGGAGTTGTGATGGTGATACGATACCAGGGCACCTCCCCCAAGCTTGGCAGTTGCCAAGGGGAGTACCCATACCCAGATGATTATGTCTCCTTCCTTGTTGTTGGCGGTAGAGGTGTTGATGATGGTGGAGTTGTTGCATTTTTCTTCTCTAGCTTGCATCTGAGGCTAAAATTTTCCTCCCTCGGATCCTCATTCTCGAGCTCATGTTTCATTATCTTTTTGCATAGTGCTGCCTTGCTGTCCTGCAAGAAACGAGGCGGGATAGATTGGACCTTATGGAGGCTTGACTTCTTGAACTCCACATGCATATCACCAGGTTGAGGTAGGGGGTAGTCCTCTTCGTTGGAACTCGTTTCCTCCTTCCTCTTTGGATCATAGTCTTCTTCTTCCTCCATGGTCCAGCCATAATGCCCCACATCCCCATATACTTTTGAATTTGCAATATAATCAGCCATGTAGCTCTCTCCCTCCGAATCTTGGGACGACATCTTGCTCTAATCTGCAGCAGTAACAGCTCGAAACAAAAACAGAGGATATTTGCGTGATACGGGAGTCAAAACCTTCGGGAGTATATATAATGAATTTTTACCGACCAAAATACGTATTGTGCAAGGAAACGGAGTCCGGAGGGCACACGAGGTGCTCGCGAGGTAGGGGGCACGCCCAGGGGGTAGGGCGCGCCCTCCACCCTCGTGGAGGCCTCGTGTCCTCCCCGGACTGTTACTTATTTTTATGATTTTCAAAATATTCCAAAACGGAGAAATACTGCCTTAAAAACTGTTTTGGAGTCGGTTTGCTTGCCGTACCACATACCTATTCCTTTTCGGGGTCTGGAACATTCTAGAAAGTGTCCCTTATGTACTCCTCCGGGGTTACGGTTTCAATAACATTAGTTTCAACATTTATAGGATTACCTGAGATATACTATTTGATTCTTTGACCGTTCACCACCTTCGGATTTGTGCCTGCGAAGTTGTTGATTTTTATGGCACCGTAACGATAAACCTCCTCGATAACGTAAGGACCTTCCCATTTGGAGAGAAGTTTTCCTGCAAAAAATCTTAAACGAGAGTTGTATAGCAATACATAATCACCTACATTAAACTCACGCTTTTGTATCCTTTTATCATGCCACCTTTTAACTTTTTCTTTAAACAACTTGGCATTTTCATAAGCTTGGGTTCTCCATTCATCAAGAGAGCTAATATCAAATAACCTCTTCTCACCGGCAAGTTTGAAATCATAGTTGAGCCCCTTAATAGCCCAATATGCCTTATGTTCTAGTTCGAGAGGTAAATGACATGCTTTTCCATAAACCATTTTATACGGAGACATACCCATAGGATTTTTATATGCAGTTCTATAGGCCCATAATGCATCATTCAGTTTCTTGGACCAATTCTTTCTAGACCTATTGACAGTCTTTTGCAAAATTAGTTTGAGCTCTCTATTGCTCAATTCCACCTGACCACTAGACTGCGGGTGATATGGAGATGCAATTCTATGATTAACATCGTATTTAGCAAGCATCTTACGGAAAGCACCATGAATAAAGTGTGAACCACCATCAATCATTAAGTATCTAGGGACTCCAAACCTCGGAAAAATAACTTCCTTAAGCATTTTAATAGAAGTGTTATGATCAGCACTACTAGTTGGAATAGCTTCTACCCACTTAGTAACGTAATCAACAGCAACTAAAATATGAGTGTAACCATTAGAGGTAGGAAAAGGTCCCATATAATCAAAGCCCCAAACATCAAATGGCCCAATTACAAGTGAATAATTCATAGGCATTTCTTGACGTCTACTGATATTACCAATTCTTTGACATTCATCACAAGACAAAACAAACTTACGGGCATCCTTGAAGAGAGTAGGCCAATAAAACCCGGATTGCAATACCTTATGTGCAGTTCTATCTCCAGCGTGATGTCCTCCATAAGCTTCGGAGTGACACTTGCGTAGGATCTGTTCCTGTTCATGCTCAGGTACACAACGTCTAATAACACCATCTACTCCTTCTTTATAAAGATGTGGGTCATCCCAAAAGTAATGCCGCAAGTAATAGAAAAACTTTTTCTTTTGTTGGTATGTGAATCTAGGCGGTATAAATTTAGCAACAATATAATTAGCATAATCAGCATACCAAGGAGTGCTACGAGAAGTACTTATGACATTTAATTGCTCATCAGGAAAGCTATCATCAATAGGTAGTGGGTCATCAAGAACATTCTCTAGCCTAGACAAGTTGTCTGCAATGGGGGTTCTCAGCTCCTTTTCTATCAACAATATGTAAATCAAACTCTTGAAGCAAGAGAACCCATCTAATGGGTCTAGGTTTTGCATCTTTCTTTTCCATAAGATATTTAATAGCAGCATGATCTGTATGAGTAGTTACTCTAGAATCAACAATGTAGGGTCTGAATTTATCACAAGCAAATACAACCGCTAAAAGTTCATTTTCGGTAGTAGCATAATTTCTTTGAGCATTGTCTAGAGTCTTACTAGCATAATGGATAACATTCAATTTCTTATCAACTCTTTGCCCTAGAAAAGCACCTACAGCATAATCACTAGCATCACACATAATTTCAAAGGGTAAATTCCAATAAGGTGGCTGAACAACAGGTGCAGAGACTAATGCTTTCTTAAGTATTTCAAATGCTTCTACACAATCATCATCAAAGACAAATGGTACATCTTTTTGTAATAAATTAGTCAGAGGCTGAGAGATTTTTGAGAAGTCCTTGATGAACCTCCTATAAAATCCGGCGTGACCAAGGAAAATTCTTATACCTTTGATGTCCTTGGGACATGGCATCTTTTCAATAGCATCAACCTTGACTTTATCAACTTCAATACCTCTTTCAGAAACTTTGTGCCCCAAGACAATACCTTCATTAACCATAAAGTGACACTTTTCCCAATTCAAGACAAGATTAGTTTCTTCACATCTCTGCAAAACTCGAGCAAGATTGCTCAACCAATCATCAAAAGAGGAACCATAGACGGAAAAGTCGTCCATGAAAACCTCACAAATTTTCTCACAAAAGTCAGAGAATATAGCCATCATGCATCTTTGAAAGGTAGCAGGTGCATTACATAAACCAAAAGGCATATGTTTATAAGCAAAAGTACCAAAAGGGCATGTAAAAGTAGTCTTTGATTGATCTTTAGCCGACACAGGTATTTGAGAAAAACCAGAATAACCATCTAGAAAGCAATAATGTGTATGTTTGCATAATCTTTCTAGCATTTGATCAATAAAAGGTAAGGGGTAATGATCTTTCTTAGTAGCCTTATTTAATTTGCGGAAATCAATTACCATCCTATAACCTGTGATAATTCTTTGCGGAATCAATTCATCTTTATCATTGGGACAACAGTAATACTTTCCTTCTTAGGGACACAATGGACAGGACTTACCCACTGACTATCAGCAACGGGATAAATTATACATGCCTCCAGAAGCTTGAGTATTTCTTTTCTTACCACTTCTTTCATTTTAGGATTCAAACGTCGTTGAGGATCACAAACTGGTTTGGCATCAGCTTCCAAATTTATTTTATGTTGACATAGAGTGGGACTGATGCCCTTAAGATCATCCAAAGTATATCCAATAGCTGCATGATGCTTCTTCAGAGTTTTCAATAATCTTTCTTCTTCATGCTCTGAAAGGTTAGCACTAATAATGACAGGATATATTTTCTTTTCATCAAGATAAGCATATTTAAGATTATCAGGCAACGGTTTAAGTTCAAACACGGGATCACCCTTGGGTGGAGGAGGATCCCCTGGGATTTCAACAGGCAAATTGTGTTGCAGAATAGGTTCTTGTTTAAAGAATAATTCATCTATTGCCCTTCTTTCATTCATGAACATAACATTTTCATGGTCTAGCAAATAGTGTTCTAAAGGATCACTAGGAGGTACAGCAATAGAAGCAAGACCAATAATTCCATCCTTACTAGGAAATTCTTCCTCACGATGTTGTTTACTAAATTTAGAGAAATTAAACTCATGGACCATATCATCCAAGCCAACGGTAACAACATAAGCCATGATAACAATGATCTCCTATTTTAACAGAAATAACAGGCACGCCTACCACAGGTCTATGTTTATCTCTATCACAGGGTTTAGCAATTCTAGCAGTTTCACCAGTGAATTGAATAACATGCCCATCAATATTATCAGACAAGAGATCTTTAACAATAGCAATATTGGGTTCTACTTTGACTTGCTCAGGAGGTGTATAAGTCCTAGTATTGCTTTTACGAACAACAGTTGAAGCTTTGGCATGATCCTTCATTCTAACAGGGAAAGGGGGTTTCTCATCATAAGAAGTAGGAACAATAGGATCATTATAAGTGACAATATTTTCTTCAACTTTAATAGGTGCAGCTACTTTTACTTCTATGGGAGGATGATATTTAAACCACTTCTCCTTGGGGAGATCAACATAAGTAGCAAAAGATTCACAGAAAGAAGCTACTATCTCAGAGTCAAGTCCATATTTAGTGCTAAACTTGCGGAAAATATCGGTATCCATAAAAGATTTAACACAATCAAACTTAGGTGTCATACCTGACTCCTTACCTTCGTCGAGGTCCCAATCTTCAGAGTTACGTTTAATTCTATCCAATAAATTCCATTTAAATTCAAAAGTCTTCATCATAAAAGAGCCAGCACAAGAAGTATCGAGCATGGTGTGATTGTTATCAGAAAGCCGAGCATAAAAACTTTGAATAATTACTTCTCTTGGGAGCTCATGATTGGGGCATGAATATAACATTGATTTAAGCCTCCCCCAAGCTTGAGCGATTCTTTCTCGTTCACGAGGCCAAAAATTATATATATAATTGCGATCACGATGAACAACATGCATAGGGTAATACTTTTGATGAAATTCCAATTTCAATCTTTTATAGTTCCACGATCTCGTATCATCACATAGCCTATACCATGTCAATGCGTCTCCCTCCAAAGATAAAGGGAAAGCCTTCCTCTTAACGGCATCATCGGGTACACCTGCAAGCTTAAATAGTCCACAAATATCATCCACATAGCGTAGATGTTCGTCAGGATGCTTTGTTCCATCTCCTGCGAAAGTGTTAGCTAGCAGTTTTTCCATCATACCCGAAGGAATCTGAAAAGAAGTTTCATTATCAATAGGTTCAGTAGGTTCAGTAGGTTGAGGAGCAACTCTTGGCTCAACTAGACGGGGTGAAGATACCCCGAACAAACCCCTCAAGCAATTACTTTCCATGGTAACAAGTGACAGAAAATTTCAGCACACTAAATAAATTTTTCATTACCAAATTCCACCTACCAAAGGCGCTTCACTCCCCGGCAACGGCGCCAGAAAAGAGTCTTGATGACC
The DNA here is from genome assembly GCA_963921465.1 of Triticum timopheevii. Classification (NCBI taxonomy): domain Eukaryota; kingdom Viridiplantae; phylum Streptophyta; class Magnoliopsida; order Poales; family Poaceae; genus Triticum; species Triticum timopheevii. Next base: position 366,371,288 of record OY997262.1, read on the forward strand.
CACAAGTATAGGCGATCTATCGTAGTCCTTTCGATAAGTAAGAGTGTCGAACCCAACAAGGAGCAGAAGGAAATGATAAGAGGTTTTCAGCAAGGTATTCTCTGCAAGTACTGAAATAAGTGGTAACAGATAGTTTTGTGATAAGATAAATGGTAACGAGCAACAAGTAACAAAAGTAAATAAAGTGCAGCAAGGTGGCCCAATCCTTTTTGTAGCAAAGGACAAGCCTGGACAAACTCTTATAATAGGAAAAGCGCTCCCGAGGACACATGGGAATATCGTCAAGCTAGTTTTCATCACGCTCATATGATTCGCGTTTGGTACTTTGATAATTTGATATGTGGGTGGACCGGTGCTTGGGTACTGCCCTTACTTGGACAAGCATCCCACTTATGATTAACCTCTATTGCAAGCATCCGCAACTACAACAAAAGTATTAAGGTAAACCTAACCATAACATGAAACATATGGATCCAAATCAGCCCCTTACGAAGCAACGCATAAACTAGGGTTTAAGCTTCTGTCACTCTAGCAACCCATCATCTACTTATTACTTCCCAATGCCTTCCTCTAGGCCCAAATAATGGTGAATTGTTATGTAGTCGACGTTCACATAACACCACTAGAGGTTAGACAACATACATCTCATCAAAATATCGAACGAATACCAAATTCACATGACTACTAATAGCAAGACTTCTCCCTTGTCCTCAGGAACAAACGTAACTACTCACAAAGCATATTCATGTTCATAATCAGAGGGGTAATATTGTGCATAAAGGATCTGAACATATGATCTTCCACTAAATAAACCAACTAGCATCAACTACTAGGAGTAATCAACACTACTAGCAACCTACTAGCACCAATCCCGGGTTGGAGACAAGAATTGGATACAAGAGATGAACTAGGGTTTGGAGATGAGATGGTTCTGATGAAGATGTTGATGGAGATTGCCCTCTCCCGATGAGAGGAGCGTTGGTGATGACGATGGTGATGATTTCCCCCTCCCGGAGGGAAGCGTCCCCGGCAGAACAGCTCTGCCGGAGCCCTAGATTGGTTCCGCCAAGGTTCTGCCTCGTGGCGGCGGAGTCTCGTCCCGAAAGGTTCTCTGCTATTTTTTTCTCATCGAAAGACTTCATATGGGAGAAGATGGGCGTCGGAGAGCCACTAGGGGGCCCACGAGGTAGGGGGCGCGCCCGGGGGAGGGGGGCGCCCCCACCCTCGTTAGCAGGGTGTGGGCCCCCTAGCCTTCATCTTTCGCGACGATTTTTCTTTATTTATTTTAAGGTGTTCTGTGGAGTTTCAGGACTTTGGGAGTTGCACAGAATAGTCCTTCAATATTTGCTCCTTTTCCAGCCCAGAATTCCAGCTGCCGGCATTCTCCCTCTTCATGTAAACCTTGTAAAATAAGAGAGAATAACCATAAGTATTATGACATAACGTGAAATAACAGCCCATAATGCAATAAATATCGATATAAAAGCATGATGCAAAATGGACGTATCAGATACCCCCTAATCCAGGACTCCCTCGCGCACCCTAGTACCTAGTGGGCCGCTCGAGGCTCCGTATGGCCTAATTCCACCTCTATAAATTCTCTAAAATTGGGAAACCAACAGAGAGCCACCCAAAATACTTTTTCCGTCGCCGCAAGTTTTTGTTCTTCCACGATCCTATCTGGAGGCCTTTTTCGGCACTCTATCAGAGGGGGAACCGATCATGGAGGGCTTCTACAGCAACCTTGCTACCCTCCTATGATGTGTGAGTAATTTACTACAGACCTACGGGTTCATAGCTAGTTGCTAGATGACTTCTTCTCTCTCTTTGATCTTCAATACAATGTTCCCCTCGATGTTCTTGGAGATACGATGTAATCTTCTTTTGCGGTGTGTTTGTTGGGATCCAATGAATTGTGGGTTTATGATCAGATTATTCATAAGAAATATTTGAGTCTTTTCTGAATTCTTATATGCATGATTATTGTAGCTTTGTATTTTCTCCGATCTATCGGTTTGATTTGGCCAACTAGATTGATTTTTTTGCAATGAGAGAGGTGCTTTGTAATGGGTTTAATTTTGCGGTGCTCTATATCTCAGTGACAGAAAGGGACAAGACACTTATTTATATTGTTGCCATTAAGGGGAAAATGACGGGGTTTATCATATTGGTTGAGTTTACTTTGTCTACATCATGTCATCTTGCTTAAGGCGTTACTCTATTATTTATGAACTTAATAATCTAGATGCATGTTGGGTAGCGGTTGATGTTGGAGTAATAGTAGTAGATGCAGACAGGAGTCAGTCTACTTTTCTCTGATGTGATGCCTATATACATGATCATTGCCTTGAATATCGTCATCCCTATGCGCTTTTCTATCAATTGCCCAACAGTAATTTGTTTACCCACCATATGCATTTTGTTTGAGAGAGAAGTCTCTAATGAAAACTATGGCCCCGGGTCTACTTTTATCATATATAAAATCTAAAAATACATTGCTGTAATTTATTTACCGTTCTTTTATTTTGTGTTCTAATCTATCCATCTATCACTATGAGATTTGATCCTTGCAATTAACCGCTGAGGGGATTGACAACCCCCTTGTTTGTGTTGGGTGCAAGCATTTGCTTTTGTGTGTGTAGGTGTTGCTAACGAGGTTTTGTGTGGTTCTCCTACTGGATTGATAACCTTGGTTCTTAATTGAGGGAACTACTTATCTCTACTGTACTGTTTCATCCTCTCCTCCACGGGGAAATCCCAATGCAACTCACAAGTAGCAGCGGCTACTAGCTAGGGTGTCACATGTGAACATGGTAGCTTATTGTCCCAAATCAACTGCGGCATTCGTCGATTCCGTGGCGGAGTGATACGTCGCCAACGTATCTATAATTTTTTATTGTTCCATGCTATTATATTACCCATTTTGGATGTTTATGGGCTTTACTATACACATTTATATCATTTTTGGGACTAACCTACTAACCGGAGGCCCAACCCGTATTGCTGTTTTTTTTTTGCCTAGTTATGTGTTTCGAAGAAAATGAATATGAAACGGAGTCCAAACGGAATGAAACCTTTGGGAGCGTGATTTTTGGAACGAACGTGATCCGGAGGACTTGGAGTGCAAGTCAAGAAGCAGTCGAGGCGGCCACGAGGGTGGAGGGCGCGCCCCCAACTGGGTGCGCCCCCCTATCTCGTGGGCCCCTCGGGCGTCCACCGACCTACTTCTTCCTCCTATATATACCCACGTACCCCGAGAACATCAAAGGCGACCACGAAAAACTATTTCCACCACCGTAACCTTCTGTATCCGCGAGATCCATCTTGGAGCCTTCGCCGGCACTCCGCCGGAGGAGGAATCGACCACGGAGGGCTTCTACATCAACACCATAGCCCCTCCGATGAGTTTTGAGTAGTTTACCACAGACCTTCGGGTCCATAGTTATTAGCTAGATGGCTTCTTCTCTCTTTTTGGATCTCAATACCATGTTCTCCTTGATCTTCTTGGAGATCTATTCGATGTAACTCTTTTTGCGATGTGTTTGTCGAGATCCGATGAATTGTGGGTTTATGATCAAGTTTATCTATGAGAAATATTTGAATCTCCTCTGAATTCTTTTATGTGTGATTAAGTTATCTTTGCAAGTCTCTTCGAATTATCAGTTTGGTTTGGCCTACTAGATTGATCTTTCTTGCAATGGGAGAAGTGCTTAGCTTTGGGTTCAATCTTGCGGTGTCCTTTCCCAGTGACAGCAAGGGCAGCAAGGCACATATTGTATTGTTGTCATCGAGGATAAAAAGATGGGGTTTATATCATATTGCATGATTTTATCCCTCTACATCATGTCATCTTTCTTAATGCGTTACTATGTTCTTATGAACTTAATACTCTAGATGCATGCTGGATAGCGGTCGATGTGTGGAGTAATAGTAGTAGATGCAGGCGGGAGTCGGTCTACTTGTCATAGACGTGATGCCTATATACATGATCATGCCTAGATAATCTCATAATTATTCGCTTTTCTATCAATTGCTCGACAGTAATTTTTTCACCCACCATAATACTTATGCTATCTTGAGAGAAGCCACTAGTGAAACCTATGGCCCCCGGGTCTATCTTTTATCATACAAGCTTTCAATCTACTTTTATTTGCATCTTTACTTTTCCAATCTATATCATAAAATACCAAAAATATATTTATCTTATCATACAATCTCTATCAGATCTCACTTTTGCAAGTGGCCATGAAGGGATTGACAACCCCTTCATTGCGTTGGTTACGAGTTCTTTGTTTGTTTGTGTAGGTGCGTGGGACTTTTGAGGAGCCTCCTACTGCATTGATACCTTGGTTCTCAAAAATTGAGGGAAATACTTACGCTACTATTGTTGCATCACCCTTTCCTCTTCAAGGAAAACCAACGCAAGCTCAAGACGTAGCAAGAAGGATTTCTGGCGCCGTTGCCGGGGAGGTCTTCGCTCAAGTCAAGACATACCAAGTACCTATCGCAAACTCATCTCCCTCGCATTTACATTATTCGCCATTTGCCTCTCATTTTCCTCTCCCCCACTTCACCCTTGCCGTTTTATTCGCCCTCTCTTTCCCAATCTCCTCTCTTTTTCGCTCGCCCTCTTCTTCTTCCCCGCTCTTGTTTGCCGTTATGTCTGAAATTGGGGAGATTATCGTCAATATGGACAATAATGATAATATGGAAAATTCTGATGCTCCTACTGATGAACCCCCTATTTTGCATACAAAAGGTTTTGAATCGGTAGAGGTAATATTATTGGAAAAGGGGTTATTCAAGATTTCTTTACTTGTGTCGGTGATTTACCTTCTATGGGTGGTTCTATTCTTCATAGAACTAGTAGTCTTGCGGATGCTATCGCTATGCTTGTAGTTGAGCTTGAAAGACAATTTATGCATATGCATCCTTGCATACAAAGAATTTTCCTGGAATTTTCTAATATTGAGCATTCTTCTGTTAAGCGCGTTGTTACTATCTTTTTGGCTCATGAGTTTAGATTTATAATAAGAGAGGCCAAAGTAATCTTTGCGCACTATAGGGTGGACTCCGGTCATCCTCCCATAGAGGCGATCCTCTTCAATCAAGAGGAAATTAGGCGTTTTCAATCTTTGAACTATGTTGCTTTCAATGAAAACCTTAGACAAAAGGTTCCTACCAATGTCCTAGTTGATAGAATTTCCGAACTTAATAATGATTTTGCTCTTCGAAACAATGAGCTAGGATACTCTCTTGAGTATAGGCTCATGAAATTCTGCCAAAAGAATGCTTATAATAATGAATTAGTTGTGCAATATGAAGGGCCAAAGGAGGAACCCATTCCTCCTGTGATTGATCTTGGGGACTTTTGTCCCATTAAATATAGCCCTTTTGATTACTTTTGCTTACCTCAAAGAAAACTTGCTGCTGAACGTAGAGAATATGAGATGAGTTTTCAAGATTTATCTTATTATTATGGCACTACTTAGATGTATCCTCGCCTTTATGCCTAGCTAGGGGCGTTAAATGATAGCGCTAGTTGGGAAGCAACCCAATTTTATTTGTGTTTTTTGTTTTTGTTTCTGTTTAGTAATAAATTTTGCATCTACCTTCTGTTTAGATGTGTTTTTATGTTTTAATTAGTGTTTGTGCCAAGTAGAACCTATAGGATAACCTACGGTGATAGTTAATTTGATTCTGCTGAAAAACAGAAACTTTGCACACATGAAATTAGTTTTTTTAATTCACAGAAATGTGCTTTTGCGTTGATTATTTTTGATTTAGATCAATAGACAAATTTCCCAGGACTTCCTGTTTTGGTAGGATTTTTAGAGTTCCAGAAGTATTCGAGGGTTACAGATTCCTACAGACTGTTCTGTTTTTGACAGATTCTGTTTTTCGTGTGTTGTTTGCTTATTTTGATGCATCTATGGCTAGTATTAAGTGGTATGAACCATACAGAACTTGAAATACAGTAGATTTAACACCAATATAAATAAATAATGAGTTCATTACAGTACCTTATGTGGTGGTTTTGCTTTCTTTCACTAACGGAGCTTATGAAATTTCCTGTTGAGTTTTGTGTTGTGAAGTTTTCAAGTTTTGAGTAAAGATTTGATTGACTGTGGAATAAGGAGTGGCAAGAGCCTAAGCTTGGGGATGCCCAAGGCACCCCAAGATATTCAAGAATAGCCAAAACCCTAAGCTTGGGGATGCCCCCGGAAGGCATCCCCTCTTTCGTCTTCGTTTATTGGTAACTTTATTTGGAGCTATATTTTTATTCGCCACATGATATGTGTTTTGCTTGGAGCATCTTGTATGATATTAGTATTTGCTTTTAGTTTACCACAATCATCCTTGTTGTACACACCTTTTGGGAGAAGCCCACTTGATTGGAATTTATTAGAATACTCTATGTGCTTCACTTATATCTTTTGAGCTAGATAGTTTTTGCTCTAGTGCTTCACTTATATCTTTTAGAGCACGGCGGTGGCTTAATTTTGTAGAAATTGTTAGTCTCTCATGCTTCACTTATATTATTTTGAGAGTCTCTTAGAACAGCATGGTATTTGCTATGGTTATAAATTTGGTCCTAGAATGGTAGGCATCCAAGTTGGGTATAATAAAAACTATCATATGAAGTGAATTGGTGTTGGGGAACGTAGTAATTTCAAAAAGTTTCCTACGCACACGCAAGATCATGGTGATGCATAGCAATGAGAGGGGAGAGTGTGTCCACGTACCCTCGTAGACCGAAAGCGGAAGCGTTAGCACAACGCGGTTGATGTAGTCATACGTCTTCACGGCCCGACCGATCACGCACCGAAACTACGACACCTCCGAGTTATTGCACAAGTTCAGCTCGATGACGTCCCTCGAACTCCGATCCAGCCGAGTGTCAAGGGAGAGTTCTGTCAGCATGATGGCATGGTGACGATGATGATGTTCTACCGTCGCAGGGCTTCGCCTAAGCACCGCTACGATATTATCGAGGAGGACTATGGTGGAGGGGGGCACCGCACATGGCTAAGAGATCAATGATGAATTGTTGTGTCTATGGGGTGCCCCCTCCCCCGTATATAAAGGAGTGGAGGAGGGGGCCGGCCAAGGGGGGTGGCGCGCCCTAGGGGGGGAGTCCAACTCCCACCGGGAGTAGGACTCACCCCTTTCCTATTAGGAGAGGGAGAGGGAAGGAAGAGGAACGAGGGAGGAAGGAAAGGGGGGCCGACCCCCTCCCAATACGGAATGGGCTTGCGGGGGGCACACCCCCTCCCTTGCTCCTTTCCCCTCCTTTCCACTAAGGCCCATTAAGGACCATATACCTCCCGGGGGTTCCGATAAGCTCCCGGAGCTCCGGTATTGTCCCAATCTCACCCGAAACCTTTCCGGTGTCTAAATATAGCCGTACAATATATCGATCTTTATGTCTCGACCATTTCGAGACTCATAGTCATGTCCGTGATCATATCCGGGACTTCGAACAACCTTTGGTACATCAAAACACATAAACTCATAATATAACTGTCATCTTACTTTAAGCATGCAGACCCTACGGGTTTGACAACTATGTAGACATGACCGAGACACGTCTCCGGTTAATAACCAACAACGGAACCTGGATGCTCATATTGGCTCCTACATATTCTACGAAGATCTTTATCGGTCAAACCGCATAACAACATACGTTGTTCCCTTTGTCATCGGTATGTTACTTGCCCGAGATTCGATCATCGGTATCTCAATACCTAGTTCAATCTCGTTACCGGCAAGTCTCTTTACTCGTTACGTAATGCATCATCTTGTAACTAACTCATTAGTTACATTGCTTGCAAGGATTATAGTGATGTGCATTACCAAGAGGGCCCAGAGATACCTCTCCGATAATCGGAGTGACAAATCCTAATCTCGAAATATGTCAACTCAACAATTACCTTCGGAGACACCTGTAGAGCACCTTTATAATCACCCAGTTTTGTTGTGATGTTTGGTAGCACACAAAGTGTTCCTCCGGTAAGCGGGAGTTACATAATCTCATAGTCATAGGAACATGTATAAGTCATGAAGAAAGCAATAGCAACATACTAAACAATCAAGTGCTAAGCTAACGGAATGAGTCATGTCAATCACATCATTCTCCTAATGATGTGATCCCGTTAATCAAATGACAGCTCATGTCTACGGTTAGGAAACTTCACCATCTTTGATTCACGAGCTAGTCAAGTAGAGGCATACTAGTGACACTATGTTTGTCTATGTATTCACACATGTATTATGTTTCCGGGTAATACAATTCTAGCATGAATAATAAACATTTATCATGATATGAGGAAATAAATAATAACTTTATTATTGCCTCTAGGGCATATTTCCTTCAGTCTCCCACTTGCACTAGAGTCAATAATCTAGATTACACAGTAATGATTCTAACACCCATGGAGCCTTGGTGCTGATCATGTTTTACTCGTGGAAGAGGCTTAGTCAACGGGTCTACAACATTCAGATCCGTATGTATCTTGCAAATCTCTATGTCTCCCACGTGGACTTGGTCCCGGATGGAGTTGAAGCGTCTCTTGATGTGCTTGGTTCTCTTGTGAAATCTGGATTCCTTTGCCAAGGCAATTGCACCAGTATTGTCACAAAAGATTTTCATTGGACCCGATGCACTAGGTACGACACCTAGATCGGATATGAACTCCTTCATCCAGACTCCTTCATTTGCTGCTTCCGAAGCAGCTATGTACTCCGCTTCACATGTAGATCCCGCTACGATGCTTTGTTTAGAACTGCACCAACTGACAGCTCCACAGTTCAATATAAACACGTATCCGGTTTGCGATTTAGAATCGTCCGGATCAGTGTCAAAGCTTGCATCGACGTAACCATTTACGACTAGCTCTTTGTCACCTCCATAAACGAGAAACATATCCTTAGTCCTTTACAGGTATTTCAGGATGTTCTTGACCGCTGTCCAGTGATCCACTCCTGGATTACTTTGGTACCTCCCTGCTAAACTAATAGCAAGGCACACATCAGGTCTGGTACACACCATTGCATACATGATATAGCCTATGGTTGAAGCATAGGGAACATCTTTCATTTTCTCTCTATCTTCTGCAGTGGTTGGGCATTGAGTCTGACTCAATTTCACACCTTGTATTACAAGCAAGAACCCTTTCTTTGCTTGATCCATTTTGAACTTTTTCAAAACTTTATCAAGGTATGTACTTTGTGAAAGTCCAATCAAGCGTCTTGATCTATCTCTATAGATCTTGATGCCCAATATATAAGCAGCTTCACCGATGTCTTTCAATGAAAAGCTTTTATTCAAGTATCCTTTTATGCTATCCAGAAATTCTATATCATTTCCAATCAATAATATGTCGTCCACATATAATATTAGAAATGCTACAGAGCTCCCACTCAATTTCATGTAAATACAGGCTTCTCCAAAAGTCTGTATAGAACCATATGCTTTGATCACACTATCAAAGCGTTTATTCCAACTCCGAGATGCTTGCACCAGTCCATAAATGGATCGCTGGAGCTTGCACACTTTGTTAGCATCCTTTGGATCGACAAAACCTTTTGGTTGCATCATATACAACTCTTCTTCCAAAAATCCATTCAGGAATGCAGTTTTGACATCCATTTGCCAAATTTCATAATCCTAAAATGCGGCAATTGCTAACATGATTCGGACAGACTTAAGCATTGCTACGGGTGAGAAAGTCTCATCGTAGTCAACCCCTTGAACTTGTCGAAAACCTTTCGCAAAAAGTCGAGCTTTGTAGATAGTAACATTACCATCAGCGTCAGTCTTCTTGTTGAAGATCCATTTATTCTCGATGGCTTGCCTATCATCGAGCAAGTCAACCAAAGTCCACGCTTTGTTCTTATACATGGATCCCATCTCAGATTTCATGGCCTCAAGCCATTTTGCGGAATCTGGGCTCATCATCGCTTCCTCATAGTTCATAGGTTCGCCATGGTCAAGTAACATGACCTCCAGAATAGGATTACCGTATCACTCTGGTGCGGATCTTACTCTGGTTGACCTATGAGGTTCTGTAGTAACTTGATCTGAAGTTTCATGATCAACATCATTAGCTTCCTCACTTATTGGTGTAGTTGTCACAGGAACCGGTTTCTGTGATGAACTATTTTCCAATAAAGGAGCAGGTACAGTTACCTCATCAAGTTCTACTTTCCTCCCACTCACTTCTTTCGAGAGATACTCCTTCTCTAGAAAGGATCCATTCTTGGCAACAAATGTCTTGCCTTCGGATCTGTGATAGAAGGTGTACCCAACAGTTTCCTTTGGGTATCCTATGAAGACACATTTCTCCGATTTGGGTTCGAGCTTATCAAGTTGAAGCTTTTTCACATAAGCATCGCAGCCCCAAACTTTAAGAAACGACAACTTTGGTTTCTTGCCAAACCACAGTTCATAAGGCGTCGTCTCAACGGATTTTGATGGTGCCCTATTTAACGTGAATGCGGCTGTCTCTAAAGCATAACCCCAAAACAATAGCGGTAAATCAGTAAGAGACATCATAGATCGCAACATATCTAGTAAAGTACGGTTACGACGTTCGGACACACCATTACACTGTGGTGTTCCGGGTGGCGTGAGTTGCGAAACTATTCCGCATTGCTTCAAATGTAAACCAAACTCGTAACTCAAATATTCTCCTCCACGATCAGATCGTAGAAACTTTATTTTCTTGTTACGATGATTTTCAACTTCACTATGAAATTCTTTGAACTTTTCAAATGTTTCAGACTTATGTTTCATCAAGTAGATATACCCATATCTGCTCAAATCATCTGTGAAGGTGAGAAAATAACAATATCTGCCACGAGCCTCAACATTCATCGGACCACATACATCAGTATGTATGATTTCCAACAAATCAGTTGCTCGCTCCATAGTTCTGGAGAACGGCGTTTTAGTCATCTTGCCCATGAGGCATGGTTCGCAAGTACCAAGTGATTCATAATCAAGTGATTCCAAAAGTCCATCAGTATGGAGTTTCTTCATGCGCTTTACACCAATATGACCTAAATGGCAGTGCCACAAATAAGTTGCACTATCATTATCAACTCTGCATCTTTTGGCTTCAACATTATGAATATGTGTATCACTACTATCGAGATTCATCAAAAATAGACCACTCTTTAAGGGTAACAACCATTATTCTCAGATTTAAATGAATAACCGTCTCGTATGAATCAAGATCTAGATATAATGTTCATGCTCAACGATGGCACCAAATAACAATTATTTAGGTCTAAAACTAATCCCTAAGGTAGATGTAGAGGTAGTGTGCCGACCGCGATCACATCGACTTTGGAACCATTTCCCACTCGCATCGTCACCTCGTCCTTAGCCAGTGTCCGCTTAATCCGTATCCCTGTTTCGAGTTGCAAATATTAGCAACAGAACCAGTATCAAATACCCAGGTGCTACTGCGAGCTTTGGTAAGGTACACATCAATAACATGTATATCACATATACCTTTGTTCACCTTGCCATCCTTCTTATCTGCCAAATACTTGGGGCAGTTCCACTTCCAATGACCAGTCTGCTTGCAGTAGAAGCACTCAGTCTCAGGCTTAGGTCCAGACTTGGGTTTCTTCTCTTGAGCAGCAACTTGTTTGCTGTTCTTCTTGAAGTTCCCCTTCTTTTTCCCTTTGCATTTCTTCTTGAAACTGGTGGTCTTATTGACCATCAACACTTGATGCTCCTTCTTGATTTCTACCTCCGTAGCCTTTAGCATTGTGAAGAGCTTGGGAATTGTCTTATCCATCCCTTGCATATTATAGTTCATCACGAAGCTCTTGTAGCTTGGTGGCAGTGATTGAAGAATTCTGTCAATGATGCTAGCATCCGGAAGATTAACTCCCAGTTGAATCTAGTGATTATTATACCCAGACATTCTGAGTATATGCTCACTGACAGAACTATTCTCTTCCATCTTGAAGCTGTAGAACTTATTGGAGACTTCATATCTCTCAATCCGGGCATTTGCTCGAAATATTAACTTCAACTCCTGGAACATCTCATATGCTCCATGACGTTCAAAACGTCGTTGAAGTCCCGGTTCTAAGCCTTAAAGCATGGCACACTAAACTATCGAGTAGTCATCAGCTTTACTCTGCCAGACGTTCACAACATCTAGTGTTGCTCCTGCAGCAGCTTTGGCACCTAGTGGTGCTTCCAGGACGTAATTCTTCTGTGCAGCAATGAGGATAATCCTCAAGTTACGGACCCAGTCCGTGTAATTGCTACCATCATCTTTCAACTTTGCTTTCTCAAGGAGCGCATTAAAATTCAACGAAACAATAGCACGAGCCATCTATCTACAGCAAACATAGACAAGCAAAATACTATCAGGTACTAAGTTCATGATAAATTTAAGTTCAATTGATCATATTACTTAAGAACTCCCACTTAGATAGACATCCCTCTAATCATCTAAGTGATCACGTGATCCAAATCAACTAAACCATAACCGATCATCACGTGAAATGGAGTAGTTTTCAATGGTGAACATCACTATATTGACCATATCTACTATATGATTCATGCTCGACCTTTCGGTTTCAGTGTTCCGAGGCCATATCTGCATATGCTAGGCTCGTCAAGTTTAACCTGAGTATTCTGTGTGTGCAAAACTGGCTTGCACCCGTTGTAGATGGACGTAGAGCTTATCACACCCGATCATCACATGGTGTTTGGGCACGACGAACTTTGGCAACGGTGCATACTCAGGGAGAACACTTTTATCTTGAAATTTAGTGAGAGATCATCTTATAATGCTACCGTCAATCAAAGCAAGATAAGATGCATAAAAGATAAACATCACATGCAATCAATATAAGTGATATGATATGGCCATCATCATCTTGTGCTTGTGATCTCCATCTCCGAAGCACCGTCATGATCACCATCGTTGCCGGCGCAACACCTTGATCTCCATCGTAGCATCGTTGTCGTCTCGCCAACTATTGCTTCTACGACTATCGCTACCGCTTAGTGATAAAGTAAAGCAATTACAGGGCGATTGCATTGCATGCAATAAAGCGACAACCATATGGCTCCTGCCAGTTGCCGATAACTCGGTTACAAAACATGATCATCTCATACAATAAAATATAGCATCACGTCTTGACCATATCACATCACAACATGCCCTGCAAAAACAAGTTAGACGTCCTCTACTTTGTTGTTGCAAGTTTTACGTGGCTGCTACGGGCTGAGCAAGAACCGTTCTTACCTACGCATCAAAACCACAATGATAGTTCGTCAAGTTAGTGTTGTTTTAACCTTCTCAAGGACCGGGCGTAGCCACACTCGGTTCAACTAAAGTTGGAGAAACTGACACCCGCCAGCCACCTGTGTGCAAAGCACGTCGGTAGAACCAGGCTTGCATAAGCGTACGCGTAATGTCGGTCCGGGCCGCTTCATCCAACAATACCGCCGAACCAAAGTATGACATGCTGGTAAGTAGTATGACTTGTATCGCCCACAACTCACTTGTGTTCTACTCGTGCATATAACATCAACGCATAAAACCTAGGCTCGGATGCCACTGTTGGGGAACGTAGTAATTTCAAAAAAATTCCTATGCACACGCAAGATCATGGTGATGCATAGCAACAAGAGGGGAGAGTGTGTCCACGTACCCTCGTAGACCGAAAGCAGAAGCGTTAGCACAACGCGGTTGATGTAGTCGTACGTCTTCACGACACGACCGATCAAGCACCGAAACTACGGCACCTCCGAGTTCTTGCACACATTCAGCTCGATGACATCCCTCGAACTCTGATCCAGCCAGGTGTCAAGGGAGAGTTCCGTCAGCACGACGGTGTGGTGACGATGATGATGTTATACCGTCGCAGGGCTTCGCCTAAGCACCGCTATGATATTATCGAGGAGGACTATGGTGGAGGGGGGCACCGCACACGGCTAAGAGATCAATGATCAATTGTTGTGTCTATGGGGTTCCCCCTCCCCCGTATATAAAGGAGTGGAGGAGGGGGCCAGCCAAGGGGGGTGGCGCGCCCTAGGGGGGAGTCCAACTCCCACCGGGAGTAGGACTCCCCCTTTCCTATTAGGAGAGGGAGAGGGAAGGAAGAGGAAGGAGGGAGGAAGGAAAGGGGGGCCGGCCCCCCTCCCAATTCAGATTGGGCTTGGGGGGGCATGCCCCCTCCCTTGCTCCTTTCCCCTCCTTTCCACTAAGGCCCATTAAGGCCCATATACCTCCCGGGGGGTTCCGATAACCTCCCGGAGCTCTGGTATTGTCCCAATCTCACCCGGAACCTTTCCGGTGTCCAAATATAGTCGTCCAATATATTGATCTTTATGTCTTGACCATTTCGAGACTACTCATCATGTCCATGATCATATCCGGGACTCCGAGCAACCTTCGGTACATCAAAAGACATAAACTCATAATATAACTGTCATCTTACTTTAAGCGTGCGGACCCTACGGGTTCGAGAACTATGTAGACATGACCGAGACACGTCTCCGGTTAATAACCAATAGCGGAACCTGGATGCTCATATTGGCTCCTACATATTCTATGAAGATCTTTATCGGTCAAACCGCATAACAACATACGTTGTTCCCTTTGTCATCGGTATGTTACTTGCCCGAGATTCGATCGTCGGTATCTCAATACCTAGTTCAATCTCATTACCGGCAAGTCTCTTTACTCGTTACGTAATGCATCATCTCGTAACGAACTCATTAGCTACATTGCTTGCAAGGCTTATAGTGATCTGCATTACCGAGAGGGCCCAGAGATACCTCTCCGACAATCGGTGTGACAAATCCTAATCTCGAAATACGTCAACTCAACAATTACCTTCAGAGACACCTATAGAGTACCTTTATAAGCACCCAGTTACGTTGTGACGTTTGGTAGCACACAAAGTGTTCCTCCGGTAAGCGGGAGTTACATAATCTCATAGTCATAGGAACATGTATAAGTCATGAAGAAAGCAATAGCAACATACTAAATGATCGAGTGCTAAGCTAATGAAATGGGTCATGTCAATCACATCATTCTCCTAATGATGTGATCCCGTTAATTAAATGACAACTCATGTCTATGGTTAGGAAACTTCACCATCTTTGATTCACGAGCTAGTCAAGTAGAGGCATACTAGTGACACTATATTTGTCTATGTATTCACACATGTATTGTGTTTCCGGGTAATACAATTCTAGCATGAATAATAAACATTTATCATGATATGAGGAAATAAATAATAACTTTATTATTGCCTCTAGGGCATATTTCCTTCAATTGGATGCTATGATCAATTTGATACTTGATAATTGTTTTGAGGTATGGAGGTAGTGATATTAAAGTCATGCTAGTTGGGTGATTATGAATTTAAAGAATGCTTGTGTTGAAGTTAGCAAGTCCTGTAGCATGCACGTATGGTTAAAGTTGTGTAACAAATTTGAAACATGAGGTGTTCTTAGATTGTGCATCCTTATGAGTGGCTGTCGGGGACGAGCGATGGTCTTTTCCTACCAATCTATCCCTCTAGGAGCATGCGCGTAGTGCTTGGTTTTTGATGACTTGTAGATTTTTGCAGTAAGTATATGAGTTCTTTTGACTAATGTTGAGTCCATGGATTATACGCACTTTTACCTTTCCATCATTGCTAGCCTCTTCGATACCGTGCATTGCCCTTTCTCACCTTGAGAGTTGGTGCAAACTTCGCTGGTGCATCCAAACCCCGTGATATGATACACTCTATCACACATAAACCTCCTTATATCATACTCAAAACAGCCACCATACCTACCTATTATGGCATTTCCATAGCCATTCCGAGATATACTGCCATGCAACTTTCCACCGTTCCATTTATCATCATGACACGCATTACTATTGTCATATTGCCTTGCATGATCATGTAGTTGACATCGTATTTGTGGCAAAGCCACCATGCATAATTTTTCATACATGTCACTCTTGATTCATTGCCCATCCCGGTACACTGCCGGAGGCATTCATATAGAGTCATATCTTGTTCTAGTTTTGGGTTGTAATTCATGAGTTGTAAATCAATAAAAGTGTGATGATCATCATTATTAGAGCATTGTCCCCAAATAAAAAAAAGAAAGGCCAAAAAGAAAAAAAAGGAAAGGCCAAAGAAAAAAAGAAAAAAAAAGAAAGGCCAAAAGAAAAAAAGAAAGGCCCAAAAAAGAAAAGGAAAAAAGGAAACAAAAGGAAATAAAAAAAGGGGGCAATGTTACTATCTCTTTTTCCACACTTGTGCTTCAAAGTAGCACCATATTCTTCATATAGAGAGTCTCATATGTTGTCACTTTCATATACTAGTGGGAATTTTTCATTATAGAACTTGGCTTGTATATTCCTATGATGGGCTTCCTCAAAATGCCCTAGGTCTTCGTGAGCAAGCGAGTTGGATGCACACCCACTTAGTTTCTTTTGTTGAGCTTTCATACATTTATAGCTCTAGTGCATCCTTTGCATGGCAATCCCTACCCCTCATGTTGACATCAATTGATGGGCATCTCCATAGCCCGTTGATTATCTCGTCAATGTGAGACTTTCTCCTTTTTTGTCTTCTCTAGACAATCCCCATCATCATATTCTATTCCACCCATAGTGATATATCCATGGATCACGCTCATGTATTGCGTGAAAGTTGAAAAAGTTTGAGATTATTTAAGTACGAAACAATTACTTGGCTTGTCATCGGGGGTGTATAATTTGGGAGCATTTTTGTGTGACAAAAATGAAGCATAGCCTAACTATAATGATTTTGTAGGGATGAACTTTCTTTAGCCATGTTATTTTGAGAAGACATGATTGCCTTGATTAGTATGCTTGAAGTATTATTATTTCTTATGTCAATATGAACTTTTATTTTGAATCATTTGGATCTGAACATTCATGCCACAATAAATAAAATTAAATTGAGAATTATGCTAGGTAGCATTCCACATCAAAAATTCTGTTTTTATCATTTACCTACTCGGGGACGAGCAGGAATTAAGCTTGGGGATGCTTGATACGTCTCCAATCTGTCTATAATTTTTTATTGTTCCATGCTATTATATTACCCGTTTTGGATGTTTATGGGCTTTACTTTACACATTTATATCATTTTTTGGGACTAACCTACTAACCGGAGGCCCAGCCTGTATTGCTGTTTTTTTGCCTATTTCAGTGTTTCGAAGAAAAGGAATATCAAACGGAGTCCAAACGGAATGAAAACTTCGGGAGCGTGATTTTCGGAACGAACATGATCCAGAGGACTTGGAGTGCAAGTCAAGAAGCAGTCGAGGCGGCCACGAGGGTGGAGGGCGCGCGCCCCCTACTGAGCGCGCCCCCTATCTCGTGGGCCCCTTGGGCGTCCACTGACCTACTTCTTCCTCCTATATATACCCACGTACCCCGAGAACATCAAAGGCGACCATGAAAAATTATTTCCACCACTGTAACCTTCTGTATCTGCGAGATCCCTGAAGGAAATATGTCCTACAGGCAATAATAAAGTTATTATTCATTTCCTTATATCATGATAAATGTTTATTATTCATTCTAGAATTGTATTAACCGGAAACATGATACATGTGTGAATACATAGACAAACATAATGTCACTCGTATGCCTCTACTTGACTAGCTCATTAATCAAATATGGTTATGTTTCCTAACCATAGACATGAGTTGTCATTTGATTAACAAGATCACATCATTAGGAGAATGATGTGATTGACTTGACCCATTCCGTTAGCTTAGCACTTGATCGTTTAGTATGTTGCTATTGCTTTCTTCATGACTTATACATGTTTCTACAACTATGAGATTATGCAACTCCCGTTTATCGAAGGAACACTTTGTGTGCTACCAAACGTCACAACGTAACTGAGTGATTATAAAGGAGCTCTACAGGTGTCTCCAAAGGTACATGTTGAGTTGGCGTATTTTGAGATTAGGTTTTGTCACTCCGATTGTCGGAGAGGTATCTCTGGGCCCTCTCGGTAATGCACATCACTATAAGCCTTGCAAGCAAAGTAGCTAATGAGTTAGTTACGGAATGATGCATTACATAATGAGTAAAGAGACTTGCTGGTAACGAGATTGAATTAGGTATTGAGATACCAACGATCGAATCTCGAGCAAGTAACATACCGATGACAAAGAACTCCAAAAAAATACACTTCCGTGATGATACGTGTTTGTCATAGTAGGTCGCGTTTTTTGTTATGCATGTACATCCATGACGATTTTATGACAGAATCAAGATAGTCATACCTGTGTTGTCGTAGAAGTGTTCCATGACATTACCAAAATTATCATCATGGAAGTGTCCACTTCCATGACAATAAATCGCGCGTCACAGAAGTGCTTTCGTCAAGGGTGACCGACACGTGGCATCCACCGTAATGGAACGCCGTTAAGCTATCGGGTCTGGTTTTGGATTTGATAACCTGTTAACAGCCTAGACCAATGGGGATTTTCCACGTGTAAAATCATCATTGGCTGCAGGAAACACGTGTTGCCTCACCGTTGGGACAGATGTCATCCACTCATTGGACAGGAGGCGCCTATGATAGGTCAACACATGGCACGGCCCAACAGTGGCCCATTCCGGTGAAAAAGGCCGGCCCAGTAAAAATTAGTAGGCCGGCCCATGTAAGGCCTACTTGTGGCAGGTCCATTTAAGCCCACGGCCCATACGAGATGTACCAATTCGGCCCGTCAACGGCCCGTTAAAGATTTGACACCATTGCAGCCCATCGTCAGTTCGAGCCCGTTAACAGCCCACTATATATTAGGGCTCAATATTGGCCCGATGAGATTTTGGCTTGTTAACGGCCCATTTAATGGATGGGCCAATTTTCAGGATGCACATCTTTCGGCCTTTTAGCGACCCATTTAAATGCTGGGCTAATTTTCGGACCGGTGTGTCTTTCAGCCTGTTGACGGCCCATAAATCTGATGGGCCATTTGTTGTCGGACCTGAGTTTCGGCCTTTTAGCGGCCGATTTAAGTGTTGGGCCAATTTCTGGCCTGGTGTCACTTTCAGCCTGTTGACGGCCCATAAATCAGTTGGGCCATTTGTAGTCGAACCTGAGTTTTGGCCTTTTAGCGACCCATTTAATTGTTGGGCCAATTCCCGGCCCTGTGTGCCTTTCGGCCTGTTAACGGACCATAAATGAGTTGGGCCATTTGTAGTCGGACCTTAGTTTTGGCCTTTTAACGGCCCATGCCCTTCATGGTCCAATACTAGCCTGGTTTCTCTTTCGGCTTGCTAAAGGCCCACAACACAGGTTGGCCATTTACAATACGACCTGACTTTCGGCCTCTTAGCGGCCCATGCTCTTCATGGTCCAGTACAAGCCCGCTATCTCTTTCGGCCTGCTAAAGGCCTACAGTATAGTTGGGCCATATGTAGCCCAAACTTAGTAACGGCCTGTTAACGGTCCGTGAAATAAATTGGGGCCACCTGTTGCCCGCTTCGATGTCGTCCTGTTAACGACCTGGGAGGTAAGAGGGCCGACCATTAACTTTCGGCCTAGTAACGGCCCATTAACTTAATGGGCCCACTAAAGTTCGTACATGTCTTTAGGCCAAATTAGATAATTTGAGCCCATTACGACGAGCAATTATGCACAGGACCAAAACCGATCAAGCAAAGGTATGGCATACAGGGAATAACATTGCACATCCAGCATATATTACAGGAAATTACATCCACTGGGCAATCAAAGATTGATGCCAATGCAAATAAATGAGCAGAACCTAACCATCTACAACATCACAATCTGCAACCTCAGCACAGATGACACCCATAAGCATGTGGGCAAGTTCTTGCTGCTTTGCTACACTGTCTCTGAAAACATTGATCAGTTGTTGTGTTGCACGACTCTGCACCTCTGATTCATCCACCATTTCCATCATTGCTTCAGCCATTAATTGGTTCACAAACATACATTTATTCCGTTGCATTCGAGACAGAGGATACTGAACATATTCAGATGGCGATTTTGGCAGGCTTGTATTATTGATAGTGGAGAGTGTCTCGACCACTGCATCATAACATAAATTAGGACGGGAACCAAACAGATTAATCATGAGTTATTGCCATATTACCTGGCCTAGATTTACTGGAAAGAAACAATGGGGTTGCCTTGTTGTTTTTAGAGTTTGTCTTCTTATCTTCAGCAGCCTGCACAAAATTAACACACTAGCATTGCTATCATTGGCCAAGTCAGATAATAGGAAAGCAACATTGACACAACGAACATTTGGGCAACTAGCCTACACCAAATTAACACAATATGGCACAGCTATCATCAACCAGGTAAGGTAGTATGAAAGCAACATTGACACAATGAATGAATGGGCAACCAGAGAAGCACTACAATTCAGTAATGTGCGTGATATGAGATAGTACATTCATGCAGCTTAGTATGCAAAACTACCAGGCAGTTTTCCTTACAAAAATCAACATTGGCGCCTTTAACATTTTGCTACAACTAATTTTAGATTAGATAAAGGTTAGATTCACGCCGATTAACAAAATACATGTTGATGTAAAAATATAGTGATATACAACAGGTACTTACATTAGCATTGGAGCACAGAGAATTCCCGCAAGATATTTTCCTCGAATACGATCCCAATGGAGGAAGTCTTCTATCGTTTAACCTTATTTTCTAAAAGAGATATGGGTAATAAACATGTAGAAAATATGATCAGAATGCTATAAAATTTCATGATGCGAGGATACGCACACGCTTCTTAGAATGGAGTTGACATTCTTTTGCTAGATTGGAGCGGACTAGTTCTTTCGCCACTAGAATCTGCTTATTATCAGTGGGAGTTGGGTTTCTCTGTGCTGGAGCAGTATCTATGAAAAATGGAGTTGGTTTATTATCTCCTGGCATTTGGATCTTTTGCAAAGACCTGGTTTGTAACCCTTCAGATTCTAACATAGCCGTCTTCCCCTTGCATGCCTTATATAGAAGAATGGTGATTCAGTTATAAAACATGCTACAGCAGAGATGGAATAGGTACTGAAAAATAGAAAGGCATGACATATTGACATGTATTCCCCCCATCCGGAAAAAAATGGATGGGTCTAGGCGTATTTCAGTTCTAGATACATCCAGTTTTATCCATTTTTGTGACATTTAATCCGGACGGAGGGAGTATGATGTAAGAGCTAGGGATACGACAGGACAACACAGTAAAAAAACACTGAAAAACCCACTGCAGAACCAAAGTATTCAAACCCACTGATATGAGATAGTACACTCATGCAGCTCAGGATGCAAAACTACCAGGCAGTTTTCCTTACAAAAATCAACATTGTGGCCTTTAATCATACATTTTGCTACAACTAAATTTAGATCAGATAAAGGTTGGATTCACGCCGACTAACAAAATACATGCTGATGTAAAAATATAGTGATATACAACAGGTACTTACATCTACATTGGAGCACAGAGAATTCCTGCAAGAATCTTTCCTCATAAACGATACCATTGCAGAAATTCTTCTATATGTTAAGCTTATTTTCTAAAATAGAGATGGGTAAGAAACATGTAGAAAATATGATCAGCATGCTATAAAATTTCATGATGCAAGGATACGCACACGCTTCTTAGAATTGAGTTGACATATTTTTGCTGGACTGGAGCGGACTAGTTCTTTGGCCACTGGAATCTGCTTATTATTAGTAGGAGTTGGGTTTCTTTGTGCTGGAGCAGTATCTATAAAAACTGGAGTTGGTTTATTATCTCCTGGCATTTGGATCTTTTGCAAAGGCCTTGTTTGTAACCCTTAAGATTCTAACATAGTCGTCTTCCCCTTGCATGCCTTGTATAGAAGAATGGTGCTTTAATTATAAAACATGCGATAGCAGAGAGATGGAATAGGTACTGAAGAATAGAAAGGCATGACATATTGACATGTATTCCCTCCATCCAGAAAAAATGGATGGGTCTAGGTGTATTTCAATTCTAGATACATCCTTTTTATCCATCTCGGCACCATGTAATCCGGACGGAGGGAGTATGGTGTAAGAGCTAGGGATACGACAGGACAACACAGCAAAAAAACACTAGTTGAATGTAAAACTATATGCTAGCAGAATACGTACAGAAATAACTAAGGCAACATACACGTGTATGATTGGGAAAATAAGATGGCATTGCAACACAGCACTAGAACAACACTTCAATGTAAAAAAAACATGGTATGGCAGACAGATGAAGTACATACTGATGAATAACAATGCATAGATATTCAGAAGCATGATGTCCAAATTAAGCAGATGGCATTGCGATAGAGTAGAATGACAGTACTTGAATTTGAAAACATGTTATCATGAATGGAATAGGTACTGAAAAATAGGAAGGCATGACATATTTACATGCATGATCAGCATGCTAAGCACATGGCATTGCAACAGAGTAGATACACTCCAAGACATTATATGCATGTTGTACCCATATCACAGGCCAAGTTAGAGCAAGGACCTTGTGGGGTGAAGAGGATTCATCATCTTTCTGCAAGTCTTCTGAAGAACTGCCTTTACATGTTCCATCATATTGGATATCATTGACATCAAGTTTATTGGCCTTTACATTGCTCCGTGAGGTTCTTGTGGATATATCAGTGTGTGCAATTATATCTGACATGCATGGAAGACAACTAGTAGTTAGATTTATGTAATGAGTTCCTGCAGGAGACGACATAAATAGTAGGACTAGGGTTAACTAGCAGCAACAGGTCTCATAAACTAAAGGGAGAACACAGATGAAAGCTACAGAATATGTATCGTTTGTACTCGAGGTTAACTAGATGGCACACAAAAGTATTAAAGAACAACATAGGTAATACTAGAAGTGGTACAATACTATAATCACCAGCCTATGGGATAGCATTGGCTGATGGATGATAACTATGGAACAGTGTTACCTAAAGAACAAGTATCTTAGTTGAACTATGGAACAGCGTGAAATCCTGAACAAGACCCGTAAGAGATCAGCATGAATATATAGTGAAGTGTGATGATCTATTTTCCATGCTTAGATGAATAACAAAGCCATAATTGTTGCACACGAGTAAGATGAGGGTACAACCTATGTGGCTGCCATCCATAGGAGTGAGCATCATGTGCTGACTTGTCGATGGCCCTGCAGTTGTTGTGGTTGTCCATGTCGGGCACACGCATTCGATGCAGGGAACTGTTGAGTGGGGACTATAGCTCCCTTCTGGTGCATGCTTCCCTTGTTGGAGCAGCTGCGGTGAGTCGGAAGACGGTGTGTCTGAAGATGCAGATAACACATAATGTTAAGAACAACATATCTCTTTGATCTGAAGAAATACACTAAGAGATCAACAGCAAGGTACGATAGTGGTCACACGTCTGTTGACTGAAGACTAAATTGGGGTCACACAATTTTATTTTATTTTGGTACTGTCCGATCTACGCCGGATGGCTTGATGGCTGTCTTGTGCCTCCCGGCTGACACTGTTCGGAATCTTCCCCAAAGAGCCAGCGACCAACGGCAGAGCAGCCTGCCTCTGCCGTCCGTGGCCCCGGCTAAAACCCCGCTCCCCGCCCCATCGCACTGCCGTGGTTGCGCCGCCCCCGGGCCAATCCACAAAGACTCCCTATCATCTAGATCCGGCGGCGGCAGTTCCTTCAACCCACGCAACTCTAAAAGATAGCCATCTAAGCACTACTTCCGCGGCGAACTTGCAGCCCCGCACCCTTACGTTAGACACCAGCCAACCAGCAGCCTAGGAGCTCCGCCGCCTCGAGGGGTGCTGCTTCCCATTGGAAATCGATTGGCCCAGAATAAAAATTCAAACAACTGATGCCTAAATAAAGTGATTTGAGATGAGGGTGCAACCTATCTGGCGGCATGGTGAAGTAGGCAGGTCCAGCTGCCGAGTCAGTGAGGCCGGCGGGATTGCCGTGGCGACCGGCGACAGGGAAAGAGTGATGTCGCGATGGTCGACGGCTACACGGAAGCAGCGCTAGGACTCTAGACGGATCCGAAGTTGGAGCCGCTCCGGCGCCGTGAACAATGACGGGGGTGAATCGGCTCCGGTACGGTTCACGCGGCCATCGTCGAGGCAGCACCAGCAGCACAGAGTAAGAGGCACATGGCCCAGTGCATGACGGCAATTGGACAGCGTCTCCGGCATTAGGGAGGAGGGCGGCTGTGAAATTGGTGCGGTGGTGGGCGCCATGGAGGTGGGGCTGAGGTTTCGCGGCTCGGGAGAAGGGAGCTTCCCGGGGAGAAGGTGATTTGGCGCCCACGAGGTATGAATGGGTGCGGGCGTGGGTGGGGGGGGGGGAATTGGGAGGGGAGTGGAACCATGTCTTATGGACGCATTTGTCTGAAATGTGAGGGGGAGTTACAGCTCTACCCTTGCCTATAGGCTTCTCGGCTTGGGTCTGTGTACTGAGGGTCAGGGATAGTAGAGTAACTTTGCTTCTCCGAAAATAGTGGGCGGGAGCGATTTCGGGCGAGGAGGGCGTGTTTTGAACTGTAGTGAGCGCGAGCGATTTCGGGCGAGGAGAGCGTGTTTTGAAACAGTGGGCGTGAGCTATTTCGGGCGAGGAGAGCGTGTTTTGCCGACCATGGTTTATGAATTATTCGCACATGTCATTTTGGTTGAGGAGAAGGCGCGCTTGGATGAAGTTACGAACCTACCCTCGATGTACAACGGGCCAATTGATGTGTGTCCCACATAGGACGGTAATTTCGCGTCTCCCATTAATTTGCTCGGGAGAATTCCACCGAGCAGAGAGGATGTTTAACGGTTCATTCAAATTTTGGGAGAACGAGCATCCACGTCTACCATACCAAGTCGATTCGAATCAAATTTTGAAATATTAGCTTGCCGCTTCTTTTTTAGATGGAGAGATGATGCTCGGGAGTAATGTGTTTTTACATGCTCGTTGCTAGCGATTTACTATATGACAAATAGTTGACCCACTCAAAAATGTGAATCAAACCCAAAATGAAATATCTCGATTCAATGAAATAGCTCGTCAGTAGGTCAAAATAGTGAACTAAATCCAAAATTGAACACCTCAATCGAGTAGCATGTTGTACAGTATTATAGTACTCCATGAACATGTTGAAAGTCAAATTAATGAACTTGTTTGATATACGCATATATCCGTTCATGTGTGGATTGCAGACAACATGTTTAAATATTCGAATGCAAGTTTATATTGAAACATGGTTTATATCAGTCTTTGATGCATAAAACGTGACCTCCCCCTCTCCCGGACTCCTGTTCTCTCTCTCTCTCTCTCTCTCTCTCTCTCTCTCTCTCTCTCCGACAATCTTCAATTCTGTCGCACACATCCAACACAAAAACCTTGTTGGTCCCTCTCCCTTTCTCTCCATCTCTCTCTCTCTCTCTCTCTCTCTCTCTCTCCGACAATCTTCAATTCTGTCGCACACATCCGACACAAAAACCTTGTTGGTCCCTCTCCCTTTCTCTCTCTCTCTCTCTCTCTCTCTCTCTCTCTCTCTCTTTGTGTGTGGGGGGGGTCTTTCTAGTTTGCATGCATATATACACCATCTATAGGTATCTCTAGCACACTATGTATGATACTCTAGCTAGTCCAAGCTAGATATCTTGGGTGCACTCATAGTACGCACACAAATTCCTTGGCTCTTTGCCCGTAACTCTCTCACGCACCACTATGTCGTCTCGGAGCTATTCCCCCCTCTCTCAAACTCTCCATCCACCTGGGTTAGACATACACATGCATATCTCACTCGCACTCGATAGGCCCATCTAAAACTCTATCTCTCTCCCTCATTCTCTCTCCATCTCACACGCACACACACACACACACACAATCTCATGATCAGCTAGCCAAGTATGATGGTCTCTCACTCAATTGTAGGCACACGCTGCCCCCCTATATGTATATGACTAGCTAATCTTAGTCTCCATCACAAACATGTGCATGGTCTATCTCGATTTCTCTCGTGGCATCTTTCTATCGCGCACGCACTCCCTCGATCTCCCACCCATATAGTCCCCTCACGATCTTGAGGGGATCTCTCTATCACAAACACAACCTCTCTCCCTCCCCATGCGTCCATGCCATCCATGTGTCCCTCTCGACCTTTTTTCCTTGTTGGCCAGACCTCTATTGGACATGTGCTACAGGGGTGTCTCTCTCCATTGCAAACAATCACACACTAGCTATCTTCGTGTATCTCCTCGCCTCGCTTTTCCATCTCGGAGATGCATGCATGGATAAAAATAATTACATCTAGTACGGCAAACATATACCATTAGATTCACCATGAGATGTAGTTTTGTATGATGTATCTTTGGTATTGTAGATATAAATAACATTTGCGTAAACCTGATCAAAGTTTCCAAAGTTTGACTTCTAAAAACCTTGTTGGTCCCTCTCCCTTTCTCTCCATCTCTCTCTCTCTCTCTCTCTCTCTCTCTCTTTGTGTGTGGGGGGGGGTCTTTCTAGTTCGCATGCATATATACACCATCTATAGGTATCTCTAACACATTATGTATGATACTCTAGCTAGTCCAAGCTAGATATCTTGGGTGCACTCATAGTACGCACACAAATTCCTTGGCTCTTTGCCCGTAACTCTCTCACGCACCACTATGTCGTCTCGGAGCTATTCCCCCCTCTCTCCAACTCTCCATCCACCTGGGTCACACATACACATGCATATCTCACTCGCACTCGATAGGCCCATCTAAAACTCTATCTCTCTCCCTCGTTCTCTCTCCATCTCACACGCACACACACACACACACACAATCTCATGATCAGCTAGCCAAGTATGATGGTCTCTCACTCAATTGTAGGCACACGCTGCCCCCCTATATGTATATGACTAGCTAATCTTAATCTCCATCACAAACATGTGCATGGTCTATCTTGATTTCTCTCGGGGCATCTTTCTATCGCGCACGCACTCCCTCGATCTCTCACCCATATAGTCCCCTCACGATCTCGAGGGGATCTCTCTATCACAAACACACCCTCTCTCCCTCCCCATGCGTCCATGCCATCCATGTGTCCCTCTTGACCTTTTTTCCTTGTTGGCCAGACCTCTATTGGACATGTGCTACAGGGGTGTCTCTCTCCGTTGCAAACAATCACACACTAGCTATCTTCGTCTATCTCCTCGCCTCGCTTTTCCATCTCGGAGATGCATGCGTGGAGAAAAAGAATTACATCTAGTACGGCAAACATATACCATTAGATTCACCATGAGATGTAGTTTTGTATGATGTATCTTTGGTATTGTAGATATAAATAACATGTGCGTAAACCTGATCAAAGTTTCCAAAGTTTGACTTCTAAAAACCTTGTTGGTCCCTCTCCCTTTCTCTCCATCTCTCTCTCTCTCTCTCTCTCTCTCTCTCTCTCTCTCTCTCTCTCTCTCTTTGTGTGTGTGGGGGGGTCTTTCTAGTTCGCATGCATATATACACCATCTATAGGTATCTCTAACACATTATGTATGATACTCTAGCTAGTCCAAGCTATATATCTTGGGTGCACTCATAGTACGCACACAAATTCCTTGGCTCTTTGCTCGTAACTCTCTCACGCACCACTATGTCGTCTCGGAGCTATTCCCCCCTCTCTCAAACTCTCCATCCACCTGGGTCACACATACACATGCATATCTCACTCGCACTTGATAGGCCCATCTAAAACTCTATCTCTCTCCCTCGTTCTCTCTCCATCTCACACGCACACACACACAATCTCATGACTAGCTAGCCAAGTATGATGGTCTCTCACTCAATTGTAGGCACACATAGTCCCCCCTATATGTATATGACTAGCTAATCTTAGTCTCCATCACAAACATGTGCATGGTCTATCTCGATTTCCCTCGGGGCATCTTTCTATCGCGCACGCACTCCCTCGATCTCTCACCCATATAGTCCCCTCACGATCTCGAGGGGATCTCTCTATCACAAACACACCCTCTCTCCCTCCCCATGCGTCCATGCCATCCATGTGTCCCTCTCGACCTTTTTTCCTTGTTGGCCAGACCTCTATTGGACATGTGCTACAGGGGTGTCTCTCTCCGTTGCAAACAATCACACACTAGCTATCTTCGTGTATCTCCTCGCCTCGCTTTTCCATCTCGGAGATGCATGCGTGGAGAAAAAGAATTACATCTAGTACGGCAAACATATACCATTAGATTCACCATGAGATGTAGTTTTGTATGATGCATCTTTGGTATTGTAGATATAAATAACATTTGCGTAAACCTGATCAAAGTTTCCAAAGTTTGACTTCTAAAAACCTTGTTGGTCCCTCTCCCTTTCTCTCCATCTCTCTCTCTCTCTCTCTCTCTCTCTCTCTCTCTTTGTGTGTGGGGGGGGTCTTTCTAGTTCGCATGCATATATACACCATCTATAGGTATCTCTAACACATTATGTATGATACTCTAGCTAGTCCAAGCTAGATATCTTGGGTGCACTCATAGTACGCACACAAATTCCTTGGCTCTTTGCCCGTAACTCTCTCACGCACCACTATGTCGTCTCGGAGCTATTCCCCCCTCTCTCAAACTCTCCATCCACCTGGGTCACACATACACATGCATATCTCACTCGCACTCGATAGGCCCATCTAAAACTCTATCTCTCTCCATCGTTCTCTCTCCATCTCACACGCACACACACACAATCTCATGACCAGGTAGCCAAGTATGATGGTCTCTCACTCAATTGTAGGCACACGCAGTCCCCCTATATGTATATGACTAGCTAATCTTAGTCTCCATCACAAACATGTGCATGGTCTATCTCGATTTCTCTCGGGGCATCTTTCTATCGCGCACGCACTCCCTCGATCCCTCACCCATATAGTCCCCTCACGATCTCGAGGGGATCTCTCTATCACAAACACACCCTCTCTCCCTCCCCATGCGTCCATGCCATCCATGTGTCCCTCTTGACCTTATTTCCTTGTTGGCCAGACCTCTATTGGACATGTGCTACAGGGGTGTCTCTCTCTGTTGCAAACAATCACACACTAGCTATCTTCGTGTATCTCCTCGCCTCGCTTTTCCATCTCGGAGATGCATGCGTGGAGAAAAAGAATTACATCTAGTACAGCAAACACATACCATTAGATTCACCATGAGATGTAGTTTTGTATGATGTATCTTTGGTATTGTAGATATAAATAACATTTGCGTAAACCTGATCAAAGTTTCCAAAGTTTGACTTCTAAAAACCTTGTTGGTCCCTCTCCCTTTCTCTCCATCTCTCTCTCTCTCTCTCTCTCTCTCTCTCTCTCTCTTTGTGTGTGTGGGGGGCGGGTCTTTCTAGTTCGCATGCATATATACACCATCTATAGGTATCTCTAACACATTATGTATGATACTCTAGCTAGTCCAAGCTAGATATCTTGGGTGCACTCATAGTACGCACACAAATTCTTTGGCTCTTTGCCCGTAACTCTCTCACGCACCACTATGTCGTCTCGGAGCTATTCCCCCCTCTCTCAAACTCTCCATCCACCTGGGTCACACATACACATGCATATCTCACTCGCACTCGATAGGCCCATCTAAAACTCTATCTCTCTCCATCGTTCTCTCTCCATCTCACATGCACACACACACAATCTCATGACCAGCTAGCCAAGTATGATGGTCTCTCACTCAATTGTAGGCACACGCAGTCCCCCTATATGTATATGACTAGCTAATCTTAGTCTCCATCACAAACATGTGCATGGTCTATCTCGATTTCTCTCGGGGCATCTTTCTATCGCACAGGCACTCCCTCGATCTCTCACCCATATAGTCCCCTCACGATCTCGAGGGGATCTCTCTATCACAAACACACCCTCTCTCCCTCCCCATGCGTCCATGCCATCCATGTGTCCCTCTTGACCTTTTTTCCTTATTGGCCAGACCTCTATTGGACATGTGCTACAGGGGTGTCTCTCTCCGTTGCAAACAATCACACACTAGCTATCTTCGTGTATCTCCTCGCCTCGCTTTTCCATCTTGGAGATGCATGCGTGGAGAAAAAAAATTACATCTAGTACGGCAAACATATACCATTAGATTCACCATGAGATGTAGTTTTGTATGATGTATCTTTGGTATTGTAGATATAAATAACATTTGCGTAAACCTGATCAAAGTTTCCAAAGTTTGACTTCTAAAAAATTTACATGCACTGCATTATCGAGCGGATGGAATATCTCTTTCCCCCTCTCAGTTATCTAACGCACCACTCATCCTTATTGGGGCTCCTCAATCTCTCTCAAACTTTATTGGTCAGTTTGGTTCATGACCTGACCCTCATGCCTTGATGGCCAGTACTGCCTGGTGTGGATGTGAGATGTAAAATATTTCTACCTGGACAGGCTTGTGTGGTGCTGAAGCGTTTGGTTCATGTCTGGGCCAGGCAAAGCATCAACGTCCCATCAATCAATCCATGCATCAATTATTTAATGCTAATATCCATCCATGTTGCTGTTAGCCTCGTGGCCACACGACCAGGCACGGCCAGGCGTTCGAAATCGGTCGCTTGGGCCAGGCTACTTGCAGTGTCTGGAGTTCAGCCAGGCTAATTAAAGTGCAAGGGAACCCAGCCCAGGCGGCTTTATTTTTCACAGGGTAGCAACCAAACAAGCGTGCATGAAATCCAGCCACAACCCCAGGCCACGCAAAAGATGCTCAGGACACAAGCCAAACTGGCCTTATATCTCCCTGGTTCACACATACACATGTCTCGCTCGCGCTATACATATAGACCCATCCAACACTCTCCGCCCTTGTTCTCTCTCCATGTGACACGCACCCCCTAATTACCATAATCCCTCACTCCATCATGGGCACAGCACTCCCCCCCCCCTCCTAAGTATGATTATCTCTTACTAGCCATCAGGAACACACATATTGTCTCCTTCCATCCATACGTCTATCTCGATATCTCTCGGGGCATCTTCTATCGCGCACACACCTTGTCACTCGATCTCCCACCCATGTAGTCCCATCACGATCTCCAGGGGATCTCTCTATGACAAACATACACTCTCTCCTCCCCATGTCTGCATTTTCTCCGTACGTCTCTCTCGACCTCTCTCCCTTGTTTGTCAGACCCCTCTTGGCCACGTGCTAGGGGTCTTGCTCTCTCGGTTCCAAACAACCACACACTATCTCCTCACCTTGCCTCCGTTGTCGAAGATGCATGTGTGATATGTTTGCATAAGACACGCACGCTTTTTCTCTACTTTTATCATGTGTTGTCCATGTCTCTTTCACACACGCACACACACTTTTCTCTCTCTCTCTCTCTTGTTAGGGACTCTGTGACGTCCATAAGCATATGATTGTTTGGAAAAGTCAAACCTCAGAAAAGTTTGACCAGGAATATGTGGAGAAAAACATTTACATCTGGAACGATCATTAGATTCATCACAACATGTACTTACTTCATACTATCATTTATCTTTCGTATTGTAGATATAAGTAATTTCTTTATAAACTTGGTCAAAGTTTCAAAAGTTTGACTTAAAAAAATGTTGGAACTACATAATCGAACGGAGGGAGTAGCTCTTTCTCTCTCTCTCTCTGCTATCTCTCATGGGCCTCCCCTCTCACTCAAACTCTCTATACCGACGGATTATACGCTCAAAGTGTTAGCGTATAGCCCCGTATATTGTTTAGTTGACCGGTCAACCAATCCACATGCTGCCTTGTCAGCTCGTGTTCTGTATCTTCGTGTGCTCGCCCATGTGGCAGTGGGTGAAAATAAGTAAACTAGAGGCCCATCTGACACACGGTGAAGTAAACAAAGTTGAAACCACTCGGGGTAGCACCCCGCGTGCTAGTAAATTGAGGGTGCATTGAGGACAAACTTCTTGCGCGCGAAGGACGCACTCGCGCACAATTCACCACTACGCGGGGGGATGCACAGAAGGACGCACTCGCGCACACCCAACACACAACACACACCAGCACACGTGTACACAGGTGTCGCCGACGGTTGAGATGGACGGCGAGGCAGCCAACAAGCGGAGGCGGCTCGAGCCAAAACCGCATCCGGCAAGCCTGGACTTCATCAGCAGCCTCCGTGACGACATGCTGCTCGTCATCATCGGCCTCCTCCCCACCAAATCTGCCATGCTGACCGCCCTGCTCTCCCGGCGGTGGCGCCCCCTCTAGCGCTGCGTCCCCCTCAACCTCACCGTCGACAGCTACCTCTGCGACGGGGATTGCAAACGCATGGCCGCAGTCTCCAAGATCCTTTCATCGCACCCTGGGCTAGCCAGACGCCTTAACATCCGCATGTTCAGTACCAACTGCAAGAACAAACCAAGTTCGACGAGTGGTTCTTATCCCCCACCCTAGATCAGCTCGAGGAGCTCAGCTTTGAAGTTGGACGATGTCACTCTCTGCCGCCGTCCGCGCTCCACCTCATGCCAATGCTATGCCGCGCCAGCTTCAGCTCCTGCTATCTTCCCTAGATTAATGCCGCTCCCACCCTTCTTCTCCCTCAACTCAAGCAGCTCGAACTCTTCGTCATTGTCATCTCGAAGAAGGCTATGGAGCACTTGCTCCGCAGCTGTACTGCGCTCGAGTACCTTCGTCTTGAGCAGATCCATGGGTTCATTAGCCTCCACATCGCCTCAACGAATCTTTGAGGGATTTATGTGTCTTGCTGGCCCTGCAACAAGACATCAATTGGGAAGAGATCACTCCAGCTGTTCCATGTTATGGTCATTGAGAATGCGCCTTTCCATGAGAGATTGCTTGTATCGGATCTAGAAGGTCCAACAAAAATCAGGGTCATTGACGCGCCAAAATTGACAGCATTGGTGTACTCGTTTGTCAAATTCTTCGAACTCTTTATTGGATCCGTAATCGTTCAGGTAAAACACTCATCTTCTTCTCCGTCTTCTTGAAATTCACATTTTTAAATTTCTTCTTGATGTATTTACGACTGTCTTCCAGAAAATGATTCCCACAAGCTTGACCCAGTCCATGCGCACAGTGAAGATCTTAGCACTAAAATCTATCGGCCCCAATCTGGATCAAGTTGTTGGATTCCTTACATGCTTTCCGTGCATGGAGAAGCTACTCATCAAGGTGAAACTTCTTTCCTATAAGTAAACGGTAATCACAACGTAGCTCAATTTTTTCGTAATTTTCCCAAATTACGATGACAAGTGTAGTGTTCAAAACTGCATCTACGCACTGCACCAAAAGAAATGTTTTTAGTATTTTTTCTCACGTGATCACCTGCATCGTTTTTATGCTGTACTACTATAGTAGCCTAGGCTAGTCATAGTGGAAAGTAACTTAGACTACTCCAGTAACTCTATGGTTACCCTAAGAGCAAGTACTACCTCCGTCCTAGTTTACTCTTCCAATTTTGTAGTATCAAAATTTGACCATAGATTTAACTGACAAAATGTTAATGCATGCCACTAAGAACTATATCGTTGGATTTGTATTTGAACATAATTTCAAATGGTGTAATTTTTAGTGACATGCATTGGCATTTTCTTAGGTAAATCTATGGTCAAAATTTTATACTAAATACGAGGTAGTATTCCCTCCGTCCCAAAATTCTTGT
This sequence comes from Triticum timopheevii, assembly GCA_963921465.1. Classification (NCBI taxonomy): domain Eukaryota; kingdom Viridiplantae; phylum Streptophyta; class Magnoliopsida; order Poales; family Poaceae; genus Triticum; species Triticum timopheevii. Next base: position 366,404,959 of record OY997262.1, read on the forward strand.
CTTACATTTGTTTAGATACGGATGTATCTAACACTAAAATGTAACTAGATACATCCGTATTTAGACAAATTTAAGACAAGAATTTTGGGACGGAGGGAGTACAAAAGTGGGCTATGTAGGCCACAACATGTGCCAAATTCACTTGCGATGCATTTGGCATCGATGCCCCTCCATTGCTCACCTGGTGCCCCAATCTGGATCACCTACTTTGTTCCGGTGCCAAATTAACTCACACAATGAAAAAACACTGCGTGGGAGAGAGAGAGAGGACTGAGGCAATAAAAAACACTTGTTTGGGAGAGTGAGAGGCTGGTGTAGTTGGTTTGATTGATTTGTTTATACATGTGGGTCTGTGTGCACAGCGGTGCCAACTCTCTCACATCGCGAGAGCGGTGCCAAAATCTTTTGATTTGACATCGATGCATATTATGTGGCATACTTTTGCGAAATATGGCATCGGCCACATAGTGGAAGGCAACAAATGCCCAAGCTCTGCATGTGCTCCTAGTTAAATGAGAGGAAACAGAAAGAGAGAGAGAGAGAGAGAGAGAGAGAGAGAGAGAGAGAGAGAGAGAGAGAGAATGAGTGAAGAAATATCACTAGCCAGCCAACCCTATCGTATGAGCGAATGATATTGGTACCTCTTGATGACACGGCAATCTTATGCAGCTAGCTGCTCTAATATATTCTCTTCTTTTGCAGATAAAAAAAGACCCGAAAGTGAAAAATGTGCTGCACTATAACAATCTCATCGAATGCCTTGATCTCCATCATACGGAAATTGATTTGATCGACTATCGAGGCAGCACAACTGAGATTAAATTGGCCAGGTTCTTTGTTCTGGAGGCAAGTGTGCTCAAGGTAATGAGGTTTGGCGTTCTCTGGCGCAACAATGAATGGCGTGTTGATCACCGCAAGCGTCTAAGCCTAAATGACAAAGTCTCCGCAAAAGCTGAATTTGTTTTTGAAACATCAAGTGGACAGAGACTCGAAAACTCATTTGCCCATTAGTGACTTGTCAGGGCGGTGGATTTTAGTTTGTATGATAATGCTGCATCCACCTAAAGTAACGGAAGTTCTTACATAAACTTCCTAGTAATTCCCTCTTCGTAGGTGCAGCATTACTCCTAACATTTGTAATATAAGTTTGAAACTTGTAATATTGCCGTGTCCTATTCCTGCGTTTTCAAAATCCTGTGAATCAAACAGGTCTTAAGTTGGTGATGATGTTGTGCCTCCCACCTTTCACCAATAGCCGTCGGATCTAGATCTAACGCATAAAACCAAGCTTCTCCAATTTTGCAAAAAGATGCCCGCACTTGTTCCCTATTTACAAACAACTCCTTGTCTCTCACAATCAGCCTTATCTCCTCCCCACCACATCTAGAAGGCCGTGGAAAGATCTGGCGCGATGGCCGCTGCCGGAGCCTTCCACCCCCAATCTTGGTGTTCCGTGCAACGCACGGGCATCTACGCACGGGAAATTATGTCGAACAGGGCTAGTTGTAAGAAGGCTAGCTCTACAGCCATGATGATAGTGACTGCAGACGGTGAGGTTGACTATGGTATGCCAAACACGGCGCCTATACTCAGGTGTCATCTCCGGCGCAGGGTCTTGTCACTTCACTGTGAGGAGCAGCACGTAATAATTTGACCAACGGGTAGTACAGTGCTAGTACTCCTACTACTACATTGGTAGTACTACTACTAGTACTAGTAGCACCATCGTCTGGATTTAGGAGTACTACCACGTCCATCTGGATTTTAGTATTTTTCTAGCAATATCTAGTAATGCATGTCACAAAAAATGTACTACTCCCTCTGTAAATAAATACATGGTGTTTTATTCCTATCGGCGAGAGAACTTAATGTTTTTTTGCTAACTAGAGTACTAATAGGATTACATGCAATGAACTAAACACTACATGTCATGTTTGGTAGTCTCAAGTCATTGAAAGCATGCACGACCCACATCTCTCATTGGTTGATATGTCACGAAATAAGAAACAAGGAGGGAGTTAATGCACCGTGCCTAAGTGTTTTGGGATTATTTGGTTTTCGTAAGGTGACTTACACAACATTTTTGTTTACATACATTAACATTTTATTAGTTAAATCAAAGGTCAAAAATTGGCGCAAAATGCAAAGGGGACCAATAAACCAGTAAACATCAAACTTCTCTTGTTTGGCCCCAACTAGAGGTCTGGTGAGATGACTATACTGCACTGGCACGGAGGGGGACGCAGCTTCATTGACTTACGGCATGCAACTACCTTTGGGTGAATCACACATGGGCCCAGGGGGTGGCTGGCCCACCTATCATACAGCCAAAGGCAGGTGTAGTAGAGGGCCGAGGAGTAGTACGAAATCCTACGCACCTACGCACGCTAACCAAGGGCAAGAGTGATCACTCGAATCGCAAGATCAGTTGACTAGAAGCTAAGCTAGACCCATGGAGGCGATGAGCGTGAGCATCAGCCGGCTGTGCCAGATGGTCCACGGCGCCGGCCTATGGCCCGGCACCGAGGAACGTCTCCAGGTAGTATTGCTTGAGGCTGCCAGGGCGAGGGGCCGCTTGGACGATAGCTTCGTCTCCTTGTTCGACGAGGTCCTCGTCGGTTTCCTCGACAAGTTCACCGTCGTCAAGAAGCTCACGGACGACTTTGACGTAAGCCTCCAGCCGATGCGCCCAGGCTCTGCGATGCCCGCCACCCTCAATGGCCACTATGGTGACAACCTCTTCGACGCACTGGTGGCCCTGCGACTGCCCGCCGTCGCGCCGGAGAATGTCCACCTCGAGGTCGCACTCGCCGCGCAGCGCCTGCCGCAGCAAGACACCATCGACATAATCACCCACGTCTATGCGCAAATCGTCCACAATGACTACTACATGCAAGAGGAGGACGATAGGATGCTGGCCTTCTTGGACTGCAGGGCAACCTTGGACGGCACTGTTCAGAAGCACGTTGAGCTCGCCGCCAACGCCGCTGCTCCTCACACGTCGGTTGGTGACCCGGCGCACTAGGGCATGAGGATGTCGTTGATGGATCCGTATGTATTTTTATCTTTTCGTCAAATCCATGTAGTAGTATATGATACCATAGTAATTATCTTACCTTTCACATCAACTTCATAATTTTCGTACGTAGTCCATGCATGAACGGCTCCAGAACCAAACTTCTCATTACTCTAGGCAAAATCGTTATTTTCTATCTATCGGTCGCACCATGGAGCATAACCAAATTTTACAAGTTACGAGTTCAAAAGGAAAAGCCTGTCGTGTTCGCGTCGCACCCCCACACGGTTGGTCCGGCACGCCGCTCAAGCGGGAATGCGTGCGGTGTTGCATTTTCACTTACAAGTGGGACCGCAGTTGAGCAAACCGACTATCGGCAAACCCCCACCCCGCCCACCGCGCGATGGCTGAGAAAACAGGAGGGAGAAGAGATGGCTGTAGCACGGACTCCAAGAAAATTGGTGTCGGATGGGACTCGTGTGGGTGGCGTGTGTCGTACTGCTAGACGTGAATGCTAGTTATGGCCCATGCCACCCCACTATATCGAGCCTATACCAAGGTACGTAGAACAAATTTCCTGCAGTCTGTGCTCAGCCCTCCTCTGTCTCTCTTCTCAGCCAGCCAGCGGACGCGCGGAGCCCATCGTCTGTTTGCTCACATGCAGTCCCACATGTCAGTGAAAACGCAAGCGGACCCACTGAACCTGCAGATCTTTCACCTCGACGTGCTGGTGATGAAAAACAAATCCAAGAAAGATCTTCGGTGGCCTCTTTTGGAGTTACTCAAGATTAGTAAGATTCTATTTACAGTTTAACCCAAGATGCACATCTCGTGGCTTCAACTACCACTCTATTTTCTTTCATGACACAACCTGGATGCTGGATGTCCCACGTGTCGGCAAAAGGAGGAAGAATCCGACCAAATCTTCAGTTGTGCTCTCGGATTAGACTAGTTGTGCTAACTTAAAAATTTTATTGTGTACTCCATCCGTTCCAAAATACTTGATTTCCATTTGTCTAAAAATGGATGTACCTATATACTAAAACATGTCTAGATACATATATATTTTGACAAATAGAAGGCATGTATTGTGCAACGGAGGGAGTAGAATGGATGCAAGTTTTTGTATTTGGAAGAAGAGTACATCCATATATTGATAGAGCGCAATTTAGTAGATGTTCTATCACTTTTAGCTAGCACAGAGGCTAGAGATGAGATTACTGCACTTGTTGATACTCCTACTAGAATAGAGGCTAGACATGAGACTAGATGCGAGGAAGCAACGTCTACTTCTTTACACTCGAAGAAGAAAGAAGCACGCAAGATCGAGCCTCCGCAGATCAACAATGAATGCATCAAGAAGGCACTAATCCAACTTACAGGAGTAGTAAAATGTATTCTTGTGGTTCTTGTTTTCTTTGGTCTTGCTTTTCTAGTCAAAATTATCGTTGGAGTTCGTGCAAAACGGAGGTCCGTTTGGGGTCGTGCGTTGGAGTTGGCCTTACAAGTGGGACTGCAGTTAAGGAAACCGACTATCGGCAAACCCCCACCTCGCCCGCCGTGCGATGGCTGAGTTAGAGAAACGATGAGGTTGAAGAGATTGCTCTAGCATGGACTCCAAGAAATATGGTGTCAGATGGAAGTCGTGTTGGTGGCGCGTGTCGTACTCCTGGACGTGAATGCTTGTTTTGGCCCATGCCACCCTACTACTCCTACTACTTACTCCGTACTATATAGTACTAGTATCGAGGATTCGAGGTGCTGGTTACGTAGTACAATATGGCTACAGTAAAAACACCCGCACGACGCGCGAAGCATGTGAAGCTAGTACAAATAGTGTACTACTATTGTTGATCGGCCTCATCCGATAACCTATTGCAATGCACGTACAATTATGTATTTGGAAAGTATTTTTTTGCCTCGTTGCACCACTCTCTCAAAGAAGCGACTCGAAAGCCATTCATAAACTTAGTAAGTTTATCACAGGCATATCATTTTATTACATACAACAGGTCATCAACCCACATCGACAACGAGGATACATTATAAATACTAAAGTTTTCACCACACAACAAATAACAAGCAATGAAATGAACTTCAACTCAACCATTCCTCGGCGTTGGAAACGCTTGCTTTGAACCACAAGTGATTCTCTGGGACAGGCCATCCATTGTCGATCTGGAGACCAACGCAAGACTGATCATCCAGGCTGAAGCGGCCTACTATATCAGTACCAGGGTAGGGAACCACCCAAATGTCCGAGGTATAGACACAGTTGCTTCTCATAAATGGTAGTAATGTTGTGTCAACAGCAGTTGGATCGCCTTTCACCATCGTTGGATAGTTTTGTCCAAGGAAGAGCGTTTTCTCCAAGACTATTAATTCTGTACCAGGGAGAAGGAGTTGGCACTAGCACACTAGTATCCATCCCGAATACCATGCAACGGGTGTTGGAATAGGTCCGGAGAGTGCGACCATGGGAGACTACACCTGCTTCCTTAGCAGTAACATCATCAGTGGGCTATATACACACAAGAATAGGTGATCCATCGGAATTAGTTGCCAGGCGCCAAAGAGTATATGGGCGCTGCTCGTCCTCATGCTCGTGATCTTCACCATTGTCATCTCCCCCTTGGTCATAAAATTTTTCAAGTATAGGTGGTGGAATGTTCACAGGACCTTGGAAACACAAGAAGAAGGTTAATTAGTAAAGGGAAACTTGCTAACCCGCATGCATGTGGATGAAACAATTATAATTACGGTGTAAGACAAACGTACCGAAACTACGAGGATGCCATGCAAAAACAGTGCTGGCAGCAAACACAAGGCCCTTGTATTGAATTGCATCACAGTACTCATCTGTGTACAGAAACTGATTTTTGAGCAATATCCATCGAGTCAAACCACCAAGGACGGCAACAAGCTTGTCGAAGATAGCAACAACTTCATAGTTGTTGTAATTCCAAGAGCGGTTGGGAACTCGACAAATTGCTATCTTCCGTAGAAGACAGTCACCATGATTGTATTTGAACGTACGTACAATACCGGTGTGCTCAACCTATGGGCAGTCTACTAAGATTTTTGGAAGTGGAACCCGGTCACGAGTGTACACATCACAAGTTCCCACTCGCAGTTGGACCCAATGTAAACAACCCAATCTCCATTTGCGCCTGCCCAAGCCTTGCCCTCAAGCGATGGCATCTTAACATCATACGTATCATTATCAACCGGCATCAACTTGCACAGGGCGAGGCCTCCGTCGTGACGGCGCTAGTCATCAGGGTCACGGCGAAGAAGATAGGGGAGATCAAACCGCTCCTTGACTCTTGGGTTCCTTGTAATGATGTTATTAGTTGAGTCGAGAATGGGCTTGAATGAACCTGCCACGCTAGCCGAGGTGATGACATCGCACCGATCAATGAGTTCCTCCACCACGTCATCTTTCAGATCGGGGCAAGAATAACGGGGTCGTTTCCGTCCTATTCCCTCCATGGAGAAGACGATCGAAAAATGGCAGAAGAAAGGGTGAAGGGCTGAAGAAAAATGGAGGATGGAGAGGAAGAGCGTGCGACAGCAGTTCCAAATTGAGAGGGAAAGGCGAAGAGTCGGTGGACGGTTGCCAGTTTGCCACGGTTCATGAAGGGGCGCCCCGGCCTACACGTCGGTTCGGAAATACTCCTACTACTTGCCGTCGTCTCACTGATATGTTGAAATGGGACCACATGTCAACGAAACATGGTGTGTAATTTCTCGTGCAAAATGCGATCTGGCCGCGTTGGCCCAAGGTGCCGCATTAGTTATCGACCTTTATTTTTTTAATGGCGTGCTGTTCAGTTTTGAAGCACGACTAACTAGTATTGTACACAGAGAAAATATAAACTACTCTACCACTACTCCACCTCCAGTACTAGTAGCATAAAAAAGATATATAGGCTGGAGCTTCAGCGCTTTTTTGCCAAGGGCTGCCCACTTGCTTCTCACACTACCACTCTCTCTCCAGATCTAAAAAAGACGGCCCCTCTCTCCCTCCTCACCGGTGGTCACAGATCCGCCGGGGAAGAAAAGGACGTGCAGCGTTGACGCACTCATCATCGGCGAGCGAGGTCACGCACTGACGACAAGGCCGTCCTCTCAGACCTAGCGCCCATGCGGGATGGCCTCCGTCCCCAAGATCGCCGCCATAGTGTGTGCGGAGGACGACGACCACGAGCGGAGCCACTTCCCACCGACCCTCAGGTATGCTACCTCTTTTCGAACCATACCCTTGTTCTATTGCCCCATCTGCCATGTCGTTGCATGTGGATCTTTTTCCACTCCACCATCTTCCCAATTTGCTATCCTCTGCTCTGCTGACCACGTAGACGAAAACCATAATTTGCACTATTAAAGGAAACCCTACTTCATGCAGACTAATCCATGTCTGGGTTGAATAAGGAAAGGAAGGGAGACTGTACTGTCCAAGAGAGTAGGCATCGAACCCGCATCTAGGTTGAAAAGGGGAAAATCAGTAGCTAAGGAACGAGTTTTGTGTCTCATGGTTGAAGAAGGGTAGAAAGGCATGACAACGCAATAGAGAATGACCAGGTCGATCAGTTTGTTGTCCTCACATAGGGAAAAGGTGGCTAAAGAGAACAAAAATGGTACGTAATCCACATATGCTGCCTGGATATTTGTTGCTCTGGGCAACCATACCTCCCTCACCAATCTGCGTTCGTGGAGGTACATCGTACTGGTGCGCCCACTGTCTGAATGGGCCTCCCATGCTCTTATTGCCACTTTTTTGCTGTTAGTATAACGCCAGCAGTCATGTCAAGCAATGCTACTGCTAAAGTGATGCCACATTTAACTAATGCCGCTCTCGGTCTAATGCCACCGATAAATTTAAGCAATGCCATTTAATGTCACTAGATTATTTCAGCATTAGTTGTTGATTGTGGATGTATTAAAGATTTTTCAGCTAAGGCATTCTAATGTTGTTGCACAGCCAGCATACCAACGATGAAACTTGTTACTACCTTCAGATTTCTGCACTGTTAATGATTATAGATTACATACCTCACTTTCATGAGATAAGTTAATTTTTTTGTACAGTGTCACCAAAATGCCAAGGTGCTGATGTCATTTTATTTTGGTTAAACTGCACAGACAATTATGAAGACAAGAGGAAAGGTCAAGAGTGGGCACCTCCTCCTCCGGCTGTTCTCTTGATTCGTTTGATCAAGTTTTTATGTTTGATCGATTATCAAGATTGGGATAGCAATTTTTAAGGTCCCCCCGAGTTCGAAATGATATTTACCTTGGAGGTACATGGTTTGCAATTTTTTATACTGTCATTAGTTAATAATGCTAGTTACCTTCAGACTTCTGTATTTGGTTTAATGCTCATGCACAGCTAGTATACCAATGCTGAAACTTGTTACCTTTACATTTTGTTGTTAATTCTTATAGAAACCTTCTAGTGCTAGAGTTTATTGAAATTTGTTCAGTAAAACCATTGTACTTTACCCTGTAATAAACTAACTACTCTACTGTTGCACTAGCCACTGGATTATTGTATATTTGTAGTATTCAAATGGTGTTGCATTAGCGTATGGACATAAATAAAGTGTGGCAAGCTTTCCCAGATATGTGCTCAAGAAAACTACTACCTGTTTTTCTAAATACTAGACGTTTGGGTACTTTAAATTGAACCGCGAAAACATCTTATATTAAGGAACAGAGGGTGTAGAGTTCACTCAAATTATCCCGGTAAAGGTAGTCACACCTTTGTTAAAATTAATGTTCATTATGTTATCGGAGGAGGTCTGTATGTTTGTCTCTAATGCTTGTCGACTACATACCTGACATCATGATGTAATGTTAAGTCATTTCCTTTCGTACTGTGTCACTGAATTGTCAAGACGGTGATGGCATTTTATTTTAGTAGAACTGCACAAAATTTGCTTAAAAGAAGAGGAAAGGTCAGGAATGGCTCAGTTTTTCAGAAAAAAAAACTATGTATGCCTTCCTCACATCAGCCGTTGTTGCTTTATTTATTCCTTCAAATAGGTGGTTAGAAACAGTCTTGCTACCTTTTCCCATTAAGAAATTGGAATGCTTATATTTGTGAGTCTATGCTTCAACTAGTGCCACTTTTATAGTAATCACACTTTCAATATCTATGCAAACAGGGAAGCTCGATTTTAGTGGAACTGCACAGAAAGTCCAACTGGTTCAACATTAGGAGCATGTTTTTTCCAAACCTTTATATCCAATTGGTGGCACTATGAGCTGTTCATTACGAAGGTACATGGTTTGCTACTATCTTGCTACTCTTTTTGTACTGTCATTAGATAGTAATACTAGTGGTTTGCATGTGAATTTAGTGGCAGGGTGGACCTACATTGGAGGTGTAGGACAGGATTCAATGATTGGATGCTCAATTTTGGTTGTATCGATTTCACCTCTTCCATCACTGCGAACATGGTGTGGTATATGTTTACTAGCAGCTTGATATTTGTGCAGACAGAGATGTCTGCCCCTTGCTATTTGGCAAACAAACAAAGTGTCCGCAATTTTGGTTGAACTGCACAAGAGAATAGTATAGTCACTGCATGCAGTGCCATTTGAAAATAGACACAAATATTGGATAGTCACTTCATGGACTGCAGAAAAGTAGTACTGTACTATTTACTGGCCAACACTAGGTGCTTCATCGCTCTGGTCTGATTATACAATGGGCATCATTTTCCCATATAAAGGTTTGGAAAATAGTCTCATGGTGTGATCGAGAGAAGACCAAATCATATTGCAGTGGTGTGATCGAGAGAATAAAGGTTTGGAAAAAACATGCTCCTAATAATCTCGCACTGTGATCGAGAGAAGACCAAATCATATTGCAGTGGATGTTCCTCCATCATGTGTGGTTCATTCTCATGGTTCCAGCTATTGGTGAAACCACTTACGTTTGCAAGAGGAATTGTAGACTTCACAAACAAATTTGTCTTTCAGTCTGTACTGAATGTTGGCCAAGAGAAGCATCCATGTTAGTAGGAAGAACAGTTGTTTTTTCTAGATCTTTGCTTTTGGAGCTACATATTTGTATATGATCTGTGAATCATTGAGATGCATTTACATGTTGATCTTATGTATGGGAATCGTACTAGTTAGTTTTAGTTGCGATGCAAGATCCAAAGTGGCTGATCTTTGCTTTTGGAGCTACATATTTGTATATAATCTTTGAATCATTGAGATGCATTAACAGTTACTTATTTTTGTTCACTTAGTGTTTACAAGTTACTGATCGATCACTAGCTAGCCTACAAATGCGTTCCTGGCAGTTTTATTTGCGACGCAAGATGCGAAGTGGCAGTTTTTTGAATAAAAATGCCTACCTCTGGAGAAACTGACAAGCTACACTATTGATCCTACAAGAATAAAAATGCCTACCTATGAAGAAACTGACAAGCTACACTATCGATCCTTCAAGGATAAATAGCGGATCACGCACGTACTACCTCCTTTCCGGTTTGCAGGGCTCAATTCAAGAAACGACCTACTCGATCCTACACGAATAAATAGCGGATCACGCACGTACTAGTACCTCCTTTCTAGTTTGCAGGGCTTAATTCAAACCTCTCACCAACCAAGTTACTCCCTCTGTCCGGGTTTATTAGTCCCGTGAGCAAAGCAGCAAGACCAAGGCATGGCAATAATTAACGGCATGCAGAAGTTTAAGCCTAATTAATTCCAGCGATTTAAGTGGTTGCATGCATGCTCTCAGCTGCGACTCGTTGCATGCTGCTTCGCGTACTGCCTGCGAGCGATTCTGAGTGCCTGCATGCAGCCGGCCGTAATTAAGGCAGCTAACTGATGCGAAAAAAGATACCCTTTAACTGTTGCGGGCTTTTTAAATCCGTGGAATCATTATTGACAAGGAGGGAGATGATTCGAGTGCACTCGTTTGACCGCCATGCCGGCGTGCGACCCAGACGGGACGGGACGGCACAGTCATAATTTTAGTTTCCCTAGTTTTCCACGGCAAGCTGGCGCGCTAAGCCATTATGCATTGAATTCCGATGACCGTCGCGCTACCTTCCCCCTATAAGTATTGTTTCCCGGCCTTCTCCGGTGCCACCGTGACCCAACTCGCCATATCCTCATAAGCCCCCACCGGCCCGACGTCGCTCGCCACGTCCGCCATGCCCCCGCCCGTCCGCGGTAGGCGACGTCGGAGGCGGTCACCGCCGGAACTAGTGTTCGGTTTTTCATCAGAAGGCAGACAGAGGAAGGAGGCATTCTATCTATCTTTAGATGGCAATGCGTAGATAGAGGAGTTGTTGGAGCGTGATCGCATGGCGAAGGAGCGGGAGTTGTTGGAGTGCGACCGCCTGGCGGAGGAGCAGCGTATCGCTGATTTGCGCCGCCAGCGGGACATGGAGCAGCAGCGCACCGACGCTTTGAGTCGCGAGCAGAGCGCTCGCAACTGGGCCGACTATGTGGAGGCCGGTGCCCGGCAAATAGCCCTGGAGGCTATCGGGCACGCACGCGTTCGCGACGCCGATTTTTACTACCAGCTCGTCAAGTGAGTTTCCCGCTTGGAAGCCGAAGCTTCGGTGGACCACGCTGGCATGGAAAGGGCCAACGCGCGCGAGCAACGCGCCCTATCGCACCTCTGGCAAGTCCGAGGCGAGGCGCAGGACGCCGGTGCCGGCGTTTAGCGTGTACCACAGATGGCGGCCGGCATCGTCTAGTTAGCTAAGAGTAAGTTAGTACTTGTATGCTACTAGAGTATTAGTGGGAGTAGATAGTTAACTTGGCTATGATGGTTGTCAACGTGGAAGTTCAGTACTCTATATGTGGATCAGACCTGTTACTTTGCTCTGAATGTTGAACTTTCCATTTGAACGTATGGAATGGGCTATTATTTTTTTAATGGGTTGTATTTGTCCTCCATGGGTTTAGAGGCTGACTTGTGGGCCTAGCAAGTTGACGCATACACAATCAGGAGATGATTGTACATGGAGAGGATGATAGCAGGGACCCGCCAAGGTCATGGCAGTACGCAAGCAAGTGCCTCCTTATTTCAGGCCAATAAAAAAATGGCTCCTCCTAGTGGATTTCTGACATCTAGGTCCCATGCCATTGTCAACGTAGTCAATAAACGAGAGGATTGCACAACGAGCGGCTGACACCAGGGACCCAGTAGCTCGCCCAGTTTTTTTTTTTGGGTTAATTTGATAAATGCAACTCCAAATCTGGTGTATACGAGAAATGCCACTGCAATTTCCAAACTTTGAAAAATGTCATTTCATGCCATTTCTAGTGGCATTTTTCGAAGTCTGGAGTGGCATTTTTCAAAGTTTGCAAACTGCAGTGGCGTTTTTCAAAGTTTGCAAACTGCAGTGGCGTTTTTCAAAGTTTGCAAAAATTGCAGTGGCATTTTTCAAAGTTTGGAAATTGCAGTGACATTTTTATGAATCGCCATAATTGGAGTGGCATTTATCTAATTTGTTTTTAGACGGAAGCAGGGTGTCAACTGGGCTGTGCGGGACACTCTGGCCTGTCTAGACAGCCTTTTCTTTTATGTTTACCACAGACCAGCCCAGTAGTTTTTTTTCTTCATGAAAATGTCTAGCCCAGTTTTTTCGTGATTTGTCAAGTAAGTCGCTTTATCAGGCCTGTTGGGCTGCAAATCTTTCAAGACGAGGAGAGCTTCATTCGGCGTGGCCGAGAAAATGGCCTATCAGTAATGAGAAATGGGATTTACATTTTTAAAACACATCAAACCGGCAATTAGTTTCAAATATATTTTTTTCATTTCGAGATTTTAAATTGCATTGATTTCTATGCGTGGACAATTTATTGTATTTTATATTGATATACATTTATTTAACAAATCAGTCTGAATGTGACTCAAAATTTCGGGATTAAAAACAGTTTAGACCGCATCGACATATGCAAAATTTCGTATAATTTTTTAACCGTGGCCACAATATGGGCTGTAATGCTAACAAAAAGAATATGAGCTCCAAAAAAACCCGTAAGAATTAGCAAATGGGATGTAAATTATTTGAAATAATGGCAGATGGGTTGTATGATGTTTTCCACAGATTTGAGGCTTTCCACAGATGGCCTGTATACTGTTGGATGTCCATCCAACGGCCATCGTGCTTCTTCAATCTGTGCTCTTCATGCTCCAGCCGCTAAAACAGGCGCCGGCGGGACTGCCTGCTCCCTCCTCCCCGCGGCCGGCTGTGCTGCCGCGCAGGCCTCACCGCCCCACCGTACTCCCATCGCTGGCCTAGCCATCCCTGTACTCACGCATAGTCCCACACCTACTGTTATTCTCCGGCGACGGCAGACGAACCAGTAAACCCTCGTACAGTCGTACTCCCCTCCGCGTGGGAAACAACTGCCGAGTCTTCCCTGCCTCCGTGTCGTTCCCTTCTTAGGCCTCGCCGTCATCCACCGCCGTGGTGCTCTCGGTGCGGCCTGGTCAACATGGTCAACGACCGACATGCATCTGAAGTGGACTGTACGTGGAGAGGCCGACAGTTGGGTCCACGGCCGAACGCAAGGAAATGCCTCCTTATTACACGCAAAATAATGATTCATCCACCTGACATCTGGGACCCACCGAAAGGGCCTCCGTATTTCACGAAAAAAACATTACCGCCGCTGATAGCTCAGACCCACCAGCTATATCTTCGCATGCAAGGAAGTGCCTCCTTATTACGCACAAAAAAATGAATACTCCCCCTGCTAGCTGGGATCCAGTATAGTGGGCATACTAAGTTGACGGGGACGAAGGGCTTTGTCAACTTAGTCAATATGCACGATTCTAGCTCGGCTGACCGTACGATGTCCATCCAACGGCCGTAGTGCTTCTTCAACCTCTGGTCTTCTTGCTCCAGCCGCCGAAAGCAGCGCCGGTCGTGCCGCGTGCTCCTGCCTCCCGTGGCCGACTGTGCTACCACGGAGGCCTCACCACCCCCATACTACTCCCACCGCTGGCCAGGCCATCCCTCCACTCCACTCACCCACACCCCCTGTTATTCTACGGCGACGGCAGCGCAGCCGAACCAGTGAACCCTCGTAGTCCTCTCCGCGAGGGCATCCACTGCCGTGTCTTCCCCGGCTCCGCGTCATCCCCTTCCTAGGCCTCGCCGTCGTCCACCGCCGTGGTGCTCTCGGCGCGGCGTGGTCAATGTGGTCAACAACCGAATTCAATCGGAAGTATACTGTACGTGGAGAGGCTGACAGCTGGGTCCACGACAGCCGCAAGGAAGTGCCTCCTTATTACACGGAAAATAATTATTCCTCCACCTGACAGCAGGGACACATCGGACGGGCCACCGGTATTTCGCAAAAAAACATTTGCCCCTGACTGCTGGGACCCACCCGACGGGCTACCGTATTTCATGAAAAAAACGTTCCCCCTGCTGTCAGCTCGGACCCACTGGAAGTGCCTCCTTATTACGCACAAAAAAATGAATACCCCCTACTAGCTGGGACCCACCTTGGTGGGAGGCTGACTTGTGGGCCTACTAAGTTCACGGGAATGGAGGGCTTTGTCAACTTAGTCAATATAAACGATTCTAGCTCCAGTGACCGTACGATGTCCATCCAACGGCCGTAGTGCTTCTTCAACCTCTGGTCTTCTTGCTCCAGCCGCCCAAAGCAGCGCCGGTCGTGCCTCATGCTCCTGCCTCCCGTGGCCGGATGTGCTGCCGCAGAGGCCTCACCGCCCCCTACTATTCCCACCACTGGCCAGGCCCTACGGCAACGGCAACCTCACACCACAGGCGAACCAGTGAACCCTTGTACTCCTCTCTGCGCGGGCTTCCACTGCCGCATCTTCCCCGGCTCCCCGTTGCCCCCTTCCTAGGCCTCGCCGTCATCCACCGCCCTGGTGCTCTTGGCGTGGCGTGGTCAACGTGCTCAAGGAACGATGTCGGTGTCAAAACCGGCGGATCTCGGGTAGGGGGTCCCGAACTGTGCGTCTAGGCGGATGGTAACAGGAGACAAGGGACACGATGTTTTACCCAGGTTCGGGCCCTCTTGATGGAGGTAAAACCCTATGTCCTGCTTGATTAATATTGATGATGTGTATTACAAGAGTGGATCTACCACGAGATCAAGGAGGCTAAACCCTAGAAGCTAGCCTATGGTATGATTGTTGTAATGGATGTTATGTCCTACGGACTAAAGCCCTCCGGTTTATATAGACACCGGAGAGGGCTAGGGTTACACAGAGTCGGTTACAATGGTAGGAGATCTACATATCCGTATTGCCAAGCTTTCCTTCCACGCCAAGGAAAGTCCCATCCAGACACGGGATGAAGTCTTCAATCTTGAATCTTCATAGTCTTGGAGTCCGGCGGACGATGATAGTCCGGCTGTCCGGACACCCCCTAGTCCAGGACTCCCTCAGTAGCCCCTGAACCTGGCTTCAATGACGATGAGTCCGGCGCGCATAATGTTCGGCATTGCAAGGCGGGTTCCTCTTCCAAATAATCCATAGAAGATTGTGAACACCTGGATAGTGTCCGGCTCTGCAAAATAAATTCCACATTCCACCGTAGAGAGAATAAAATGTACACAAGTTCAATCTGCTGACGTACTCCGTGGCATGACGTCACGCCACTACCAAGCCTTTACTTGAATTGTTTTTTATTATACCACCTCAGCGCGTTCAGCGAAGCGGTTTCCTTGGCACGTCTTGTCGAAGCATAGATCGTGTTCCTCTTATTCCGGGATTCTCATCAATACGGACGTGGGTAACCCAACCACGCCCGTCGCCACGCCTCCTCTATCGAAGGCGAGTCCCGAACGGTCACGGAGACGGCTCTTGGTATTCTCTCTCTTTATAATAGGACCAAGGCTCGTTTCTTTTCTTCAATCTTCCACCGAATCTTCTCCTTGCTCCAAGTTCCAACAACCAGAGCCCCAGATTCGAGCGCTTCGGACCTTCAACAATGTCCGGCTCCGACCTTCAGGGCCGGTGGATGCCCCTCCTCCGTTACGGAGGAGGACGTGCTAAAGCTGCAAGAAGCCAAGTACCTGTCCTACGAGATTTCGCACAGGTTGCCCGCCGAAGGGCAGGCCATCCCCACCCCCGAGCCCGGCGAGTATGTCGTCTTTGTATCCCACCTCCGTCGGGGTTTAGGCTTCCCGACGGATCCTTTCGTGAGAGGGCTCATGTTTTACTATGGGTTGGAATTCCACGACTTGGCTCCGGAGTCCATCCTCCATATTTTCGCGTTTATTATCGTCTGCGAAACCTTCCTCTGCGTCACCCCCCACTTCGGCCTATGGCTGAAGACCCTCAATGTGGAGCCGAAAATGATCGGGGGGCGTCAAGCAGAGTGCGGCGGGGCGGCCGTAAGCAGGAGGGCCGATGCCCAGTGGCCCGTGGGCTCCTTCCAAGAGGAGCTCGGCTGGTGGCAGCAGGAGTGGTTCTATATCACCGCTCCGAAGGGCAGCAGGCAGAAGCCGCCACCTCCATTCCGCTTGAGACCTCCACGACAGCTGATGTCGTGGGTCAACCAAGGGCTCAATTGGGGGCTGTCAAAAGACGTGCCCCTATTGCAGGGCCGGATTCGAGACCTCCAAGCGAGGGAGATCGATCTGGTCGTGGTGATGCAGGTTATGCTAATTAGGCATCTCATGCCCTGCAAACGCCGTTCTCTCCGGCTATGGGAGTTCAATCCGGAGGGACCACGGATTCTCCAACACTTCATGGGTACGACACCCATGGAGATGCACAAGTTGTTCTTCGGATCACAGGCGGTGTGTCCGGAATTGACCGAGGATGCCGGCCTAAGCTGCAATCGCCCGGATACTCAAGTAAGTAGCTCAGTGTTCGGACGTACCGTTTGTTTGCCTTTCTACAATTCGCCTTTTAACCCGTTATCCTTCGACAGGAGTGGATAGCGCAAGAAAAGCTGATACGGTGTCCGGCCCCCCTCCCAGAGACCGCGCCGGAGCCCGTGCTGGTCAGAATGTTGGAGGTTGCGCCTTCAGAAGAAGGAGAAGGGGAAAATGGAGGAGCTACCGCTTCACCCAAGGGGGCGCTTGAAGAAGGGGGGATCGAGAATCCATCCCTCCAGGGGGAGAAGAGGACCGCCTCCGAAAATCTGGAGGCCAAAGCCCCTAAGCGGGGGAAGAAATCTTCGCCAGAGGGTCCTACGTCCAGGGAGGTCCCGGCCGCATAGTCTTCTCTAAAGAATCAGTCCTCCAGCAAGCCGTGAGTATAAAAGGGGGAGTTCATTAATAAGAAACATCCCTATTTGTGCTTCTGAGGATAACCGAAATTTTTACCTTGTAGTTCGGATCTGCAAGCTTCTCAGATGAGCTCGTCTTCGGGGGATCTTTGTCCGGAGATGATGGAGAGCGAGACGCCTTCGTCTGCTGCGCCGTCGGATAGGGCGGACGAGCCTGAAGTGTCGTCACGGAGGGTATCCCCGAGCCCAGCAGAGCCGAAGAGTTTGGCACCGACTAGTGTTCGGCCAGGGGAGCTGAAGGATCTGCTTGAGAGGGCGTCCATCTCAGAAGATCACCATGCATTGATGAATATGGTGATTGGAAGGATTTCGTCCGCTGAAAGTGGATTGCATAATGCCGTCTGGAGTTTGCTAGCGGGGTTTGAGGTACGTACAAATGACACACCCTTTTGACAATTTTGCGCATGGAAGTGCGCCCTGTATAGATAGTAGCCCCTGAGACTCGGTAGGTTGTCGAAAGCGACAGCGTGCCGAGGATCAAAATCGCAAGTTTCAATCTTCACCGTTCCTATGCAGGTGGCGGATCATCCGGGGGCCAGCCGGACTGATGGAGTTGCTGAATTAAAGCGGCAGCTCGACGTTGCGGAGGCGGACATCGCGCTAGTCAACAGGCGACTTGACGAGTCGCAAGGTAAAAAAATTTCCCCGCAGTCACCTAGTAAGGGAGCTGAAGCCCATATCTTATAATATTTGTGCTTGACGCAGATGGTGCTGCTGCTGTGGAGAGCCTTCGGGCCGAACTTGCTCAAGCCAAGGAGCAGGCCAGAAGGAGTAATGCGGCGGCCTTGAGGGCGGCCAAGGAGTTAGAAGCCGAAAGGGCTGCACACTGCCGAAGCAGGGAAGAGATGGCCGAAATGGCCTTGAAGTTGAAAGATGCTACCGACCGCACTGAGGCTCTTGAAAAGGAGCGCCTATCGGAGCGAGAAGACCTAGGGAAGGCCACCGCCGAAGCCAAGGACGCCCGATCTACAATGCGGGCTATAAAGGAGGAGCTGCGCCAAGCCGGAGACATTGTGGCTGGCAAGCCCTTTCTGCTGCGCCGAAGGTTCACGGATCCTAAGTATGCTCAACTTGGCCAGCTGTGGGGTCTGGAGGATCCTTATATGGACTTAGCGGCAAGTGCGGCGGATGCCGTTGTGCACTTCCGGGGCCAGAAGGATCACAAGACGGAAGAGCTGTTTTGGTCTCAATTCCATAGTCCGGATCGTTCACTTCCGCTGATCGACCGGTTGGCCGAATGGGCTGAGCTGAATAGGTTGTCCGGTCTTGCCATGACGGATATCGTGACTCATGTCTGGCCAGATAGGCCCAAGCCGAAGAGCTATTTCGGCTTGTTGCAGCAATTTCTTGGGGCGGTGCCGCATATTAAGGCAATGAAGCGGTCAGCCTGCATAGAGGGTGTGCGGATGGCACTTGCCCGTGTGAAGACACATTGGACAGAGATGGATGCTGCCGCTATTGCGACCCAGGGTTCGGACGAAAGCCGGTTACCCGCCGAGCACTATTTTGGGGAAGTTATGCGTGGTGCTCATGTAATAGAGTCGCAGTGCTCGAAAAATGTCACGTTCAAGTGAACGTTTTATTTTGTAAAACAATGGTTATGATGCAATCGCTTTTTATACTTGTGCGTTCAAGTATTGAAATATCTCCTATGCGGCCGTTTATGTATACGTGTGTATAACCTGAAAGATGGCAGTCTTCGGCTTCAGCCCCCACGCACAAGGTGCGGGGGTGTTCGCAAAAATAGCGCATTTTCACCCTTAATCCGACGTCTCGGTCCTGTTGAGGAGGTGGTAGCGTAGCAAACGAGGCAACCGGACTATAACGCTTTATCACTTTCACTTAGCCATTGGAGTTCAAGGGTGGGGCTACGATATAGCCCCTGGGGGCACCGCGCTCTCCGAATTCGGGGCGTGTATGTGCCTGACCATGAAACGGTCCTTCATCAAAGCAGAGGAATTCTAAACATTCCGGTGGTCGATCGGGTGGTTGACCAGTCTCTCGTTGTATCATGACAGTCAGTTTTCGGCTTTCTCTACTGAGGTGCTCGCCCAGCCGAACTGGGGCACAATCGTAGTAGTTCTCCTGGTGCCGCGTTAGCCGATGATACGGAACGTAAGGCAGCAAAACACAGGAGTCGGGCAAACCCAACATTTGACCAAAGACATGATTCGGAGCTGATGCATATAAGGCCTAACTCGAGATGCCGAACACTCCCTAAGGTGTTCGGTCTTTTATAATAACGGGCGAAAACAATGCCCTAAGCCCCTTGTGTCCAGGTACGGGCGAGGTCCCCTGACGCGGCTGATGCCAAAACGTCAGTATCCTCTCTGGTTATCATGAAAAAACCAGGGGATTATAGCAACAAGAGACAGTAAAAAAGGTTTACGCAGGGTCTTAATCTGAAAAGAATCCTAGCAACGGGTCCCTACTGCACGTCTGTGCCTGTGTCTCCGTTGTGCCGTTATCCTGGACGGGTGTGCACGGTGTTCATCTGTAAAAAGAGAGGAACTTAGTTTGAAAAGAAATCGTGCGAAAAGTGCATAAAGAAAAATATTAATAAATTGATAAATCTGAGCCTATATTAGCCCATTGTTGCTTATATGCGCAGCCCCCTGTGAAGGGGTGTGCGGCTAGGGAGCCCCTAGCTTATTTATGCCGGACTCGTCTAGCCGTGTCCGAGGTCTTTGAATGACCCTCTTAACGAAATGATGCCACGTGGACCGGGCATTTTGAGTGTAAGAGACGCGTAATGTGGTATGGCGTTGAAGCGAACAAAAGCTTCACGCCCCAATAGTGCTTGATAGCTACTTTTGAATGGGGCAACATGGAAGATTAGCTTTTCGCGTCGGAAGTTGTCCGGTGACCCGAACACAACTTCTAGTAATAAGGAGCCTGTGCACTTGGCGTAAGGGCCTGGCGTCACTCCTTTGAAGGAAGTGCGGCTATGTCGAATTTTAGTAAGGTCTATCCCTAACTTGCGGATTGTGTTTGGATATAGCAGGTTTAAATCGCTGCCGCCATCCATCAGGACTTGTGTAAATTGTAGTCCGTCGATTATAGGATCCAATATCATAGCAGTCCATCCTGCATTTCGAATGCTTCTGGAATAATCCAGGTTGTCGAAAGTGATTGGTTTTGACATCCAACTTCGAGGTTCCGCTGGGGTGGACCGTGCGGCACTTATTTTAGCGGGTGCCGCATTGTTTTTCCGTATTATCACATGAAGTGAGTTTACTGTTTTGACTTCTTGTGGGAAAGTCTTTTGTTTTCCGGTGCTTTGCTGGTGGGGTTTATCATCGTCGCTTGATGCGTCGAGCCCCTTGTGTTCGGCTTTTAGTCGGCCGGACTGTTTGAAAACCCAGCAATCCCGGTGGGTGTGGTTTGCAGGCCTTCCGGGGGTACTGTGGATTTGACATATCCGATCCAAAATCTTGTTTAAGTTGGATAGCTCATCACTGTTGTCCTTAAGGGGCAGTGTTTTGTTGTTTGGCCGCGAGCTTTTGAATCCGGCGTTGACCGCCATATTCTTTGGGCTTTTTTCTTTATTCCGGCGTTGCACCGTGATTTTTCGTTTCCATCTCTAATCTCGGATGTACTCGGGTCGCTGGTGCTACATCTTGCTAGCCAGCTGTCCTCCCCCACGCAAAATCGGGTCATGAGGCTTGTTAGCGCGGCCATTGTCCTCGGCTTCTCTTGGCCGAGGTGTCTGGCGAGCCATTCATCATGGACGTTGTGTTTGAAAGCTGCTAAGGCTTCCGCATCCGGACAGTCGACTATTTGGTTCTTTTTGGTAAGGAACCTGTTCCAGAATTTGCGCGCTGACTCTCCGGGCTGTTGAGTTATATGACTTAGATCGTCTGCATCCAGAGGGCGGACATAAGTCCCTTGAAAATTTGCTCTAAACGCGTCCTTGAGCTCTTCCCAACTTCCAACAGTGTTTTCTGGGAGGCTTTTGAGCCAGTGCCGAGCTGGCCCTTTGAGCTTGAGGGGTAGATATTTTATGGCGTGGAGATCATCTCCTCTAGCCATATGTATGTGTAGTATGTAATCCTCTATCCAGACTCCAGGGTCTGTTGTTCCGTCATATGCCTCTATGTTTATGGGTTTGAACCCTGCTGGAAATTCATGATCCAGCACCTCATCGGTGAAACATAGTGGGTGTGCGGCGCCCCTGTATTTGGGTGTGCCGCTGTCTTCGAACACTTGGCGTGTTGTGATGCTTCCTGGGGCCCTCTTTTTTGGCCCGTAAATGGACCTGGCTGGGCCATCTGTTTTCCCAGGATCATGAGTCGGCTTGAGTGTGGCACCGCTTGTCGCTTTTGGCCTGTCATCTGGTCGTCTATCCGGCTAGGCGGCTTCTTTAATTTTTGACTGTGGTGGCTCTATGGCTTCCTCGTCAAATTCTGGCAGCAGCTTGTGCTACGGGTCGCTCTTTGATTAATGGTCATTGCCATATTTGTCTGCGGTCTTGAGTACTTTGCTCCACCTCATTCTGAGTATGTCTTCCGCTATTTTGAGCTTCCATTTTTCCTTCTTCAAGCTTCTTGCGGTGGCGACGAGTCTTCCGTGAAGGTTCTTATGCTCCGGTGGTATGTCCGGTGTGAGGTCGTCCGGACTGTTGGTTTCGCCGGGATTGGATTGATTATCCGATTCGTCCTGTTCAGACGGTTGCTTGGTTGCATGTTCGTCGTCCACTGGTTTGCCCTGCTCTAACGCTGGGTCATTAGGAATGTTGTCTTTGCCGAGGCGGGGCTTAGGGCGGCGCTTGCATCGCCGTTTTGGTTGTTTATCGGCGGGATTATCCTTTGTCACGCCCCGTTGTTCCTCGTCGTCGCTTCCTTTTGGGGTATCCACCATATATACGTCGTGTGTTGGGGTGGTCTTCCAGTGCCCTGTAGGCGCTGGTTCTTGATCGTCTCTGGCATCGTCGTCCATACCGTCGATGTCTTCGGAGTCATAGTCTAGCATGTCTGTTAGATCGTCGACAGTGGCTACAAAGTGGGTGGTGGGTGGGCTTTGAATTTCTTCGTCGTCCGCATCCCAACCATCCTGGCCGTAATCCGGCCAGGGCTCTCCGCATAGCGAGAGATGCTTTAGCGAATTTAGGATGTCGCCAAAGGGTGAGTGTTGGAAGATGTCTGCGGCAGTGAACTCCATGATCGGCGCCCAATCGGATTCGATTGGCAGGGGCGCGGGAGGTTCGGAGTCCGGCAAGGAGTCCGACGCCTCGGAGTCACAAGCTTTATAAGGGACAGGGTCAGTGTTCGGCTCCATCGCCATGGAAATTGCAGCCCTCGAGGCGGTGTCCAGCCACCCGTCCTCGATCTGCGCAATCGGCCCCAGACCATGGGTCGGAGCAGATTTGTGTGCGGCTTCCAAGGTACTGTCCGGCGGCAGAGTTAGATCATGCCCATCGCGACAGTGCGGCACGCTCGGCTGCGGCTCGGATCCATCGAAGATCAAGTCTCCGTGGATATCCGCCGTGAAGTTTAAGCTTCCAAATCTGACCTGACGGCCAGGGGCGTAGCTTTCGATCTGCTCCAGATGGCCAAGTGAATTGGCCCGCAGTGCGAAGCCGCCGAATACGAAGATTTGTCTGGGGAGAAAAGTCTCACCCTGGACGGCATTGTTGTTGATTGAAGAAGCCATCAAGCCTATCGGTGACGACACAGAGGAACTCTCAATGAAAGTACCAATGTCGGTGTCAAAACCGGCGGATCTCGGGTAGGGGGTCCCGAACTGTGCGTCTAGGCGGATGGTAACAGGAGACAAGGGACATGATGTTTTACCCAGGTTCGGGCCCTCTTGATGGAGGTAAAACCCTACGTCCTGCTTGATTAATATTGATGATGTGTATTACAAGAGTGGATCTACCACGAGATCAAGGAGGCTAAACCCTAGAAGCTAGCCTATGGTATGATTGTTGTAATGGATGTTATGTCCTACGGACTAAAGCCCTCCGGTTTATATAGACACCGGAGAGGGCTAGGGTTACACAGAGTCGGTTACAATGGTAGGAGATCTACATATCCGTATTGCCAAGCTTGCCTTCCACGCCAAGGAAAGTCCCATCCGGACACGGGACGAAGTCTTCAATCTTGTATCTTCATAGTCTTGGAGTCCGGCGGACGATGATAGTCCGGCTGTCCGGACACCCCCTAGTCCAGGACTCCCTCAAACGACTTCCATCGGACGTGGACTATACGTGGAGAGGCTGACAGCTGGGTCCACGACCGCAGCAAGGAAGTGCCTCCTTATTACGCGGAAAATAATTATTCCTCCACCTGACAGCGGGGACCCACCGGACAGGCCACCGTATTTCGCGAAAAAAATGTTTCCCCTGACTGCTGGGACCCACCAGCTACATCTTCGCACGCAAGGAAGTGCATCCGGGGAAAAAAACGATTCACCCCCTGACTGCTGGGACCCACCAGCTACACCTTCGCACGCAAGGAAGTGCGTCCGGGCAAAAAAACGATTCACCCCCCCTGGCTGCTGGGACCCACCAGCTACATCTTCGCACGCAAGGAAGTGTGTCCGGGCAAAAAAAACCAAAATGATTCGCCCCCCTGACTGCTGGGACCCACCAGCTACATCTTCGCAGGCAAGGAAGTGCCTGATAGTCGGGACCCACCTGGTCGAAGCGTATGTAGCGTTGTCATTCTGGTCGCGAACGTGTACGTACATATATATTGGTGGATGTAGAGGCGCGCACGTGTCGTAGTAGAGGCACGCATGTAGCATGTACACGTACGTACATCGGCCAGGGTGCAAGAAAGAAAATACGTCCACGTATGTGTACATACAGGCGAGATCTCGAACGCCTACTCACGCATACGTATGGCGAGGGCTCGTGTACATGGCTGGGTCGGAACGGAGAAACAGCGTAGTCGTCGTGTTCATGGGGAGGCAACGGAATGCGTCGTGTTCATGGGGAGGCAACGGAATGCGTCGTGTTCATGGGGAGGCAACGGAATGCGTCGTGTTCATCGGGAGGCAACGGAACGCGTGGGAGCCAACCAGCTGAGTCGGAACGGAATGCGTGGTCGTGTTCATCGGGAGGGCTTGGACGGAACAGGCAATGGAAACGAGGCCTAGCGTACCGCACAACGGAGGAAACAGACCTCCTACGTTCGGAACGGGGTCCTGTTGATCGGGAGGGGTGTGGCGTACCGCAAAATGGAGGAAACAAACCTCCTACGGTCGAAGCTGGGGTCCTGTTAATCAAGAGGGGTGTGGCGTACCGCAAAACGGACCTCGTACGGTCGAAACGGGGGTCCTGTTGATCGGGAGGGGTGTGGCGTATCGCAAAATGGATGAAACGGACTTGTGTTGGAGCGCTACGGTCGAAACAGGGGTCCTGTTCATCGGGAGGGGTGTGGCGTACCGCAAAACGGGACTCCATGGGATACTGTTCACCTCCACCGTCGACCTCCTCCAGCCTCCACGGGCTACCGTCGACCTCCTCCAGAGGCAACGCCACCGCTCACTGTTCATCCAACCCCCCCCCCCCCCCCGCAATGCCCACTTTTCATCCAATCGATCGGCTTCAGTTAGCAGCAGTAGCGAAGGAATCGCTCGATCGGGTTCGGTTAACACCCATCGATCGATCGCTCGGGTTCAGTAACGCGTAGCCTGCAGTGCAATCGCTCGGGTTCAGTTAGAGCCGAACGCCTCGCTCGGGTTCAGTTAGAGTCAATGCCTCGCACACACGTGCGTACGTGTACGAGAGAAACGCGCATCGCTCGGCCCCCGACCTCCCACCGTAACCGGCAACTCCCCGAAATTTTCCTCCCCCTCACTTCTACCACGGTTTTTTTCGTCATGGACGGCCCAAAGAATGTCATGCAGCTGTGTCTCCGGCCCGCCCAGGACGAAAAGCCCATTTTCTATCATGATTTTTTGTCATAGAAGTAGGAGCCCACCACATCTATGATGATACCGGGTTTTGTCACAATTATCGTCATAGAAGTGTCATATGTATGACAGAAAAAAAATTCGTTCGGCCCAAAATGTCACGGATGTGTCTTTTTTTTGTAGTGAAGGGAACGACATATGTTGTTATGCGGTTTGACCGATAAAGATCTTCGTAGAATATGTAGGAGCCAATATGAGCATCTAGGTTCCGCTATTGGTTATTGACCGGAAACGTGTCTTGGTCATGTCTACATAGTTCTCGAACCCGTAGGGTCCGCACGCTTAAAGTTTCGATGACAGTTATATTATGAGTTTATGAGTTTTGATGTACCGAAGGTTGTTCGGAGTCCCGGATGTGATCACGGACATGACGAGGAGTCTCGAAATGGTTGAGACATGAAGATTGATATATTGGAAGCCTATATTTTGGATATCGGAAGTGTTCCAGGTGAAATCGGGATTTTACCGGAGTACCGAGGGGTTACCGGAACCCCCCGGGGGCTTAATGAGCCATAGTGGGCCTTAGTGGAGAAGAGGAGAGGCGGCCAGGGCTGGGCCGCGTGCCCCTCCCCCTAGTCCGAATAGGACAAGGAGAGGGGGGCGGCGCCCCCCTTTCCTTCCTCTCTCTCCCTCCTCTTTCCCCCCTTCTCCAAGTCCAACAAGGAATGGAGGGAGTCCTACTCCCGGTGGGAGTAAGACTCCCCATGGCGTGCCTCCTCCCTAGCCGGCCGCCCCTCCCCCCTTGATCCTTTATATACGGGGGCAGGGGGCACCTCTAGAGACACAACAACAGATCATTGATCTCTTAGCCGTGTGTGGTGCCCCCCTCCACCATAGTCCTCCTGGTTAATATTGTAGCGGTGCTTAGGCGAAGCCCTGCGACGGTAGAACATCAATATTGTCACCACACCGTCATGCTGATGAAACTCTCCCTCGACACTCGGCTGGATCGAAGTTCGAGGGACGTCATCGAGCTGAACGTGTGCTAGAACTCGGAGGTGTCGTGCTTTCGGTGCTTGATCAGTCGGGCCATGAAGACGTACGACTACATCAACCACGTTGTTCTAACGATTCCGCTTTCGGTCTACGAGGGCACGTAGACAACACTCTCCCCTCTTGTTGCATGCATCACCATAATCTTGCGTGTGCGTAGGAAGTTTTTTGAAATTACTACGTTCCCCAACAGTGGCATCAGAGCTAGGTTTATGCGTAGATGTTATATGCACTAGTAGAACACAAGTGAGTTGTGGGCGATACAAGTCATACTGCTTACCAGCATGTCATACTTTGGTTCGGCAGTATTGTTGGATGAAGCGGCCCGGACCGACATTACGCGTACGCTTATGTGAGACTGGTTCTACCGACGTGCTTTGCACACAGGTGGCTAGCGGGTGTCAGTTTCTCCAACTTTAGTTGAACCGAGTGTGGCTATGCCTGGTCCTTGAGAAGGTTAAAACAGCACTAACTTGATGAACTATCGTTGTGGTTTTGATGCGTAGGTAAGAACGGTTCTTGCTCAGCCCGTAGCAGCCACGTAAAACTTGCAACAACAAAGTAGAGGATGTCTAACTTGTTTTTGCAGGGCATGTTGTGATATGATATGGTCAAGACATGATGCTATATTTTATTGTATGAGATGATCATGTTTTCTAACCGAGTTATCGGCAACTGGCAGGAGCCATATGGTTGTCGCTTTATTGTATGCAATGCGATCGCCCTGTAATTGCTTTACTTTATCACTAACCGGTAGCAATAGTCGTAGAAGAAATAGTTGGCGAGACGACAACGATGCTAGGATGAAGATCAAGGTGTCGCGCCAGTGACGATGGTGATCATGATGGTGCTTCGGAGATGGAGATCACAAGCACAAGATGATGATGGCCATATCATATCACTTATATTGATTGCATGTGATGTTTATCCTTTATGCATCTTATTTTGCTTTAATTGACGATAGCATTATAAGATGATCTCTCACTAAATTTCAAGGTATAAGTGTTCTCCCTGAGTATGCACCATTGCGAAAGTTCTTCGTGCTGAGACACCACATGATGATCGGGTGTGATAGGCTCTACGCTCAAATACAACGGGTGCAAAACAGTTGCACACACGGAATACTCAGGTTATACTTGACGTGCCTAGCATATACAGATATGGCCTCGGAACACTGAGACCGAAAGGTCGAACGTGAATCATATAGTAGATATGATCAACATAGTGATGTTCACCATTGAAAACTACTCCATCCCACGTGATGATCGGGCATGGTTTAGTTGATTTGGATCACGTGATCACTTAGATGACTAGAGAGATGTCTGTCTAAGTGGGAGTTCTTTAGTAATATGATTAATTAAACTTCAATTTATCATGAACTTAGTACCTGATAGTATTTTGCTTGTCTATGTTTGTTGTAGATAGATGGCTCGTGCTGTTGTTTCGTTGAATTTTAATGCATTCCTTGAGAAAGCTAAGTTGAAAGATGATGGTAGCAATTACACGGACTGGGTCCGTAACCTGAGGATTATCCTCATTGCTGCACAGAAGAATTACGTCCTAGAAGCACCGCTGGGTGCCAGGCCTGCTGCAGATGCAACTGACGATGTTAAGAACGTCTGGCAGAGAAAAGCTGATGACTACTCGATAGTTCAGTGTGCCATGCTTTACGGCTTAGAACCGTGACTTCAACGATGTTTTGAACGTCATGGAGCATATGAGATGTTCCAGGAGTTGAAGTTAATATTTCAAGCAAATGCTCGGATTGAGAGATATGAAGTCTCCAATAAGTTCTATAGCTGCAAGATGGAAGAGTATAGTTCTGTCAGTGAACATATACTCAAAATGTCTGGGTGTAATGATCACTTGATTCAACTGGGAGTTAATCTTCCAGATGATGGTCTCATTGACAGAATTCTTCAATCACTGCCACCAAGCTACAAGAGCTTCGTGATGAACTATAACATGCAAGGGATGGACAAGACTATTCCCGAGCTCTTCGCAATGCTAAAAGCTGCGGAGGTAGAAATCAAAAAGGAGCATCAAGTGTTGATGGTCAATAAGACCAACAGTTTCAAGAAAAAGGGTAAAGGGAAGAAGAAGGGGAACTTCAAGAAGAACGGCAAACAAGTTGCTGCTCAGGAGAAGAAACCCAAATCTGGACCTAAGCCTGAGACTGAGTGCTTCTACTGCAAACAGATTGGTCACTAGAAGCGGAACTGCCCCAAGTATTTGGCGGATAAGAAGGATGGCAAGGTGAACAAAGGTATATGTGATATACATGTTATTGATGTGTACCTTACTAATGCTCGCAGTAGCACCTGGGTATTTGATACTAGTTCTGTTGCTAATATTTGCAACTCGAAACAGGGACTACGGCTTAAGCGAAGATTGGCTAAGGACGAGGTGACGATGCGCGTGGGAAATGGTTCCAAAGTCGATGTTATCGCGGTCGGCATGCTAACTCTACATCTACCTTCAGGATTAGTTTTAGACCTGAATAATTGTTATTTGGTGCCAGCGTTAAGCATGACCATTATATCTGGATCTTGTTTGATGCGAGACAGTTATTCATTTAAATCAGAGAATAATGGTTGTTCTATTTATATGAGTAATATCTCTTATGGTCATACACCCTTGAAAAGTGGTCTATTTTTATTAAATCTCAATAGTAGTGATACACATATTCATAATGTTGAAGCCAAAAGATGCAGAGTTGATAATGATAGTGCAACTTATTTGTGGCACTGTCGTTTGAGTCATATTGGTGTAAAGCGCATGAAGAAACTCCATACTGATGGACTTCTGGAATCACTTGATTATGAATCACTTGGTACTTGCGAACCGTGCCTCATGGGCAAGATAACTAAAACGCCCTTCTCCGGAACTATGGAGCGAGCAACTGATTTGTTGGAAATCATACATACTGATGTGTGTGGTCCAATGAATATTGAGGCTCGCCGCGGGTATCGTTATTTTCTCACCTTCACAGATGATTTGAGCAGATATGGGTATCTTCTTAATGAAACACAAGTCTGAAACATTTGAAAAGTTCAAAGAATCTCATAGTGAAGTGGAAAATCATCGTAACAAGAAAATAAAATTTCTACGATCTGATCGTGGAGGAGAATATTTGAGTTACGAGTTTGGTTTACATTTGAAACAATGCGGAATAGTTTCGCAACTCACGCCACCCGGAACACCACAATGTAATGGTGTGTCCGAACGTCGTAATCGTACTTAACTAGATATGGTATGATCTATGATGTCTCTTACTGATTTGCCACTATCGTTTTGGGGTTATGCTTTAGAGACGGGCGCATTCACGTTAAATAGGGCACCATCAAAATCCGTTGAGACGACACCTTATGAACTGTGGTTTGGCAAGAAACCAAAGTTGTTGTTTCTTAAAGTTTGGGGTTGCGACGCTTATGTGAAGAAACTTCAACCAGATAAGCTCGAACCCAAATCAGAGAATTGTGTCTTCATAGGATATCCAAAAGAGACTATTGGGTACACCTTCTATCACAGATCTGAAGGCAAGACTTTTGTTGCTAAATTTGGATCCTTTCTAGAGAAGGAGTTTCTCTCGAAAGAAGTGAGTGGGAGGAAAGTAGAACTTGATGAGGTAACTGTACCTGCTCCCTTATTGGAAAATAGTTCATCACAGAAACTGGTTCCTGTGACGACTACACCAATCAGTGAGGAAGCTAATGATATTGATCATGAAACTTTAGATCAAGTTAATACAGAACCTCGTAGGTCAATCAGAGTAAGATCCGCTCCAGAGTGGTATGGTAATCCTATTCTGGAAGTCATGTTACTTGACCATGGCGAACCTACGAACTATGAGGAAGCGATGATGATCCCAGATTCTGCAAAATGGCTTGAGGCCATGAAATCTCAGATGGGATCCATGTATGAGAACAAAGTATGGACTTTGGTTGACTTGCCCGATGATCGGCAAGCCATCGAAAATAAACGGATCTTCAAGAAGATGACTGACGCTGATGGTAATATAACTGTCTACAAAGCTCGACTTGTTGCGAAAGGTTTTCGACAAGTTCAAGGAGTTGACTATGATGAGACTTTCTCACCCGTAGCGATGCTTAAGTCTGTCCGAATCATGTTAGCAATTGCCGCATTTTATGATTATGAAATATGGCAAATGGATATCAAAATTGCATTCCTGAATGGATTTCTAGAAGAGGAGTTGTATATGATGCAACCAGAAGGTTTTGTCAATCCAAAAGGTGCTAACAAAGTGTGCAAGCTCCAGTGATCCATTTATGGACTGGTGCAAGCCTCTCGGAGTTGGAATAAACATTTTGATAGTGTGATCAAAGCATATGGCTTTATACAGACTTTTGGAGAAGCCTGTATTTACAAGAAAGTGAGTGGGAGCTATGTAGCATTTATGATATTATATGTAGACGACATATTATTAATTGGATATAGAATTTCTGGATAGCATAAAAGGATACTTGAATAAAAGTTTTTCAATGAAAGACCTCAGTGAAGCTGCCACATATTAGGCATCAAGATCTATAGAGATAGATCAAGACGCTTAATTGGACTTTCACAAAGCACATACCTTGATAAAGTTTCGAAAAAGTTCAAAATGGATCAAGCAAAGAAAGGGTTCTTGCCTGTATTACAAGGTGTGAAGTTGAGTCAGACTCAATGCCCGACCACAGCAGAAGATAGAGAGAAAATGAAAGATGTTTCCTATGCTTCAGCCATAGGCTCTATCATGTATGCAATGCTATGTACCAGACCTGATGTATGCTTAGCAATAAGTTTAGCAGGGAGGTACCAAAGTAATCCAGGAGTGGATCGCCGGACAGCGGTCAAGAATATCCTGAAATACCTGAAAAGGACTAAGGATATGTTTCTCGTTTATGGAGGTGACAAAGAGCTAGTCGTAAATGGTTATGTCGATGCAAGCTTTGACATTGATCCGGACGATTCTAAATCGCAAACCGGATACGTGTTTATATTGAACGGTGGAGCTGTCAGTTGGTGCAGTTCTAAACAAAGTGTTGTAGCGGGATCTACATGCGAAGCGGAGTACATAGTTGCTTCAGAAGCAGCAAATGAAGGAGTCTAGATGAAGGAGTTCATTTCCGATCTAGGTGTCATACCTAGTGCATCGGGACCAATGAAGATCTTCTGTGACAATACTGGTGCAATTGCCTTGGCAAAGGAATCCAGATTTCACAAGAGGACCAAGCACATCAAGAGACGCTTCAATTCCATCCGGGACCAAGTACAGGTGGGAGACATAGAGATTTGCAAGATACATACGGATCTGAATGTTGCAGACCCATTGACTAAGCCTCTTCCACGAGCAAAACATGATCATCACCAAGACTCCATGGATGTTAGAATCATTACTGTGTAATCTAGATTATTGACTCCAGTGCAAGTGGGAGACTGAAGGAAATATTCCCTAGAGGCAATAATAAAGTTTTTATTCATTTCCTTATATCATGATAAATGTTTATTATTCATGCTAGAATTGTATTAACCGGAAACATGATACATGTGTGAATACATAGACAAACATAATGTCACTAGTATGCCTCAACTTGACTAGCTCATTAATCAAAGATGGTTATGTTTCCTAACCATAGACATGAGTTGTCATTTGATTAACGAGATCACATCATTAGGAGAATGATGTGATTGACTTGACCCATTCCGTTAGCTTAGCACTTGATCGTTTAGTATGTTGCTATTGCTTTTTTCATGACTTATACATGTTCCTACAACTATGAGATTATGCAACTCCCGTTTATCGGAGGAACACTTTGTGTGCTACCAAACGTCACAATGTAACTGAGTGATTATAAAAGAGCTCTACAGGTGTCTCCAAAGGTACATGTTGAGTTGGCGTATTTCGAGATTAGGTTTTGTCACTCCGATTGTCGGAGAGGTATCTCTGGGCCCTCTCGGTAATGCACATCACTATAAGCCTTGCAAGCAATGTAGCTAATGAGTTAGTTACGGAATGATGCATTACATAACAAGTAAAGAGACTTGCCGGTAACGAGATTGAACTAGATATTGAGATACCACGATCGAATCTCGGGCAAGTAACATACCGATGACAAAGGGAACGAAGTATGTTGTTATGCGGTTTGACCGATAAAGATCTTCGTAGAATATGTAGGAGCCAATATTGACCGGAAACGTGTCTCAGTCATGTCTACATAGTTCTCGAACTCATAGGGTCCGCACGCTTAAAGTTTCAATGACAGTTATATTACGAGTTTATGAGTTTTGATGTACCGAAGGTTGTTCGGAGTCCCGAATGTGATCACGGACATGACGAGGAGTCTTGAAATGGTCGAGATATGAAGATTGATATATTGGAAGCCTATATTTGGATATTGGAAGTGTTCCGGGTGAAATCA
This sequence comes from Triticum timopheevii, assembly GCA_963921465.1. Classification (NCBI taxonomy): domain Eukaryota; kingdom Viridiplantae; phylum Streptophyta; class Magnoliopsida; order Poales; family Poaceae; genus Triticum; species Triticum timopheevii. The sequence continues at coordinate 366,437,574 of OY997262.1, forward strand.
GGATTTTATCGGAGTACCGAGGGGTTACCGGAACCCCCCGGGGGCTCAATGGGCCATAGTGGGCCTTAGTGGAGAAGAGGAGAGGCGGCCAGGGCTGGGCCGCGCGCCCCTCCCCCTAGTTCGAATAGGACAAGGAGATGGGGGCGGCGCCCCCCCCCCCCCCCTTTCCTTCCTCTCTCTCTCTCCCTCCTCTTTCTCCCCTTCTCCAAGTCCAACAAGGAAAGGAGGGACTCCTACTCTGGGAGTAGGACTCCCCATGGCGTGCCTCCTCCCTGGCCGGCCGCCCCCTTCCCCCTTGCTCCTTTATATACAGGGGCAGGGGGCACCTCTAGAGACACAACAACAGATCATTGATCTCTTAGCCGTGTGCTGTGCCCCCTCCACCATAGTCCTCCTCGATAATATTGTAGCGGTGCTTAGGCGAAGCCCTGCGACGGTAGAACATCAACATCGTCACCACGCTGTCGTGCTGACGGAACTCTCCCTCGACACTCGGCTGGATCAAAGTTCGAGGGACGTCATCGAGCTGAACGTGTGCTAGAACTCGAAGGTGTCGTGCTTTCGGTGCTTGATCGGTCGGGCCGTGAAGACGTACGACTACATCAACCGCGTTGTTCTAATGCTTCCACTCTCATTCTACGAGGGTATGTAGACAACACTCTCCCATCTCGTTGCTATGCATCACCATGATCTTGCGTGTGCGTAGGAAATTTTTTGAAATTACTACGTTCCCCAACAATCCCATCTTGGAGCCTTCGCCGGCGCTCTGCCGGAGGGGAAATCGACCATGGAGGGCTTCTACATCAACACCATAGCCCCTCCGATGAGTTGTGAGTAGTTTACCACAGACTTCGGGTCCATAGTTATTAGCTAGATGGCTTCTTCTCTCTTTTTGGATCTCAATACCATGTTCTCCTCGATCTTCTTGGAGATCTATTCGATGTAACTCTTTTTGCGGTGTGTTTGTCGATATCCGATGAATTGTGGGTTTATGTTCAAGTTTATCGAGAAATATTTGAATCTCCTCTGAATTCTTTTATGTGTGATTAAGTTATCTTTGCAAGTCTCTTAGAATTATCAGTTTGGTTTGGCCTACTAGATTGATCTTTCTTGCAATGGGAGAAGTTCTTAGCTTTGGGTTCAATCTTGCGGTGTCCTTTCCCAGTGACAGTAGGGGCAGCAAGGCATGTATTGTATTGTTGCTATCGAGGATAAAAATATGCGGTTTATATCATATTGCATGAGTTTATCCGTCTACATCATATCATCTTTCTTAATGCGTTACTCTGTTCTTATGAACTTAATACTCTAGATGCATGCTGGATAGCGGTCGATGTGTGGAGTAATAGTAGTAGATGCAGGCAGGAGTCGGTCTACTTATCACGGACGTGATGCCTATATACATGATCATGCCTAGATAATCTCATAATTATTCGCTTTTCTATCAATTGCTCGACAGTAACTTGTTCACCCACCGTAATACTCATGCTATCTTGAGAGAAGCCACTAGTGAAACCTATGGCCCCCGGGTCTATCTTTTATCATATAAGCTTTCAATCTACTTTTATTTGCATCTTTACTTTTCCAATCTATATCATAAAATACCAAAAATATATTTATCTTATCATACTATCTCTATCATATCTCACTTTCGCAAGTGGCCGTGAAGGGATTGACAACCCCTTTATTGCGTTGGTTGCGAGTTCTTTGTTTGTTTGTGTAGGTGCGTGGGACTTTTGAGGAGCCTCCTACTGGATTGATACCTTGGTTCTGAAAAACTGAGGGAAATACTTACGCTACTATTGCTGCATCACCCTTTCCTCTTCAAGGAAAACCAACGCAAGCTCAAGACATAGCATGGAGTTACAGGAGGTTACTAGCAGATTTGGAAGGTGTAGGGAGAAGAGGAGGGAGAGAGACCACTCTGCGGAGAGAGAGAAGGGCCAGAGCACCGTCCACGTGCGGTGACCACCACGTGGAGGTAGGAAAGAGGGGGGGTCTGGGCGGCGCCGCTCCTCTGTGTGTCACGGTCATGCAAGAGCAACGTCGAGGCATTTCTTTACACCGTCGCCGACGCCGTCCATATGATGCGTGGCAGGAGACGGGACGACGTGACGTCGTCCATATGGAGATGCAGAGGAGCCACAAGGTTGACCCCACTCACTTGTCTGAAGGTGATTTCCCCTGCATTATTTCTCAAAGTAGAAGGATATTAGCGGGAGGTGAACACATGAGAGGATTTTGATGAACGGGAGAGGTGTTCCTGCGAATTGTATCCATTTGGGTAGGGAGGGGTGATACGTCTCTGTCGTATCTAATTTTTTTTTATTGTTTCATGCCAATATTCTACAACTTTCATATACTGTTGGTAATATTTTATACTATTTTTGGGACTAACATATTGATCTAGTGCCCAGTGCCAGTTCCTGTTTGTTGCATGTTTTTTGTTTCGCGGAATATCCATACCAAATGAAGTCAAACGCGATAAAAATTTGTGAAGATTTATTTTGGAATATATGCGATTTTTGGGAAGAAGAATCAACGTAAGATGACGCACTAGGTGGCCACAAGGCACCAGGGCGCGCCCAGGGGGTGGTCGTGCCCTGGTGGCTTGTGAGCACCTCGTAGGTTGGTTGTTGTCCTTATTTCACCACAAGAAATATAATATCTGGAAAAAAATAGTGTTATAATCTCAGCCCAATCGGAGTTACAGATCTCTGGATATTTAAGAAACGGTTTTCGGCCAGAAAACAGGAACGCGAAATAGAAGAGAACAGAGAGAGGGAGATCGAATCTCAAAGGTGCTCCTGCCCCTCCGCCGCCATGGCGGCCATGGACCAAAGGGAGAAATGTCCTCCCATACACCAACAACTTCGCTGCCGTCACCACCAACTCTCTCCCCCTCGTTGCAACTTAAATAGTGCCGAAATCTGCCTAAACTTCAAGAAAACTAAAAAGTACACATTTGGTTGGTTAAGTGTCTATTCATCCCCCTCTAGACTCTATCTACTCGATCCTATAATTGATATCAGAGCCTTGGTCTCCATCACCTCAGTTTTCACCATTGGACCAAGATGGATGTGTATACTTTGAGGGGTCTTAGATGTAGAGTGCCCATTCTCAATGGAGAGTACTATAACTTTTGGAGAGAAATGCTTGACATCTTTGATGAATTTAACTTGAGCAAGTATATTCATAGGCCTTATGTGCCTCCTATGGATCCCTTGGACCCCACTCATCAGGAGGAAATTGACACGCTTTGTAATCTTAGAGCCGTAAATCTTATCATTCGAGGATTACCTAAAATTGTGCTTTGTATGCAAAACTTTGAGTGCGCCTATATTTTGTGGAAGGATTAGAAATGCGTTATCCCAATTAATATTTGAAGAGCCTTGATGAGATCCTTCATAAAACTATTGCCTTTCATAAGATGAAGCCTAGTGATCCTAAATTTGATGATTGTCTTTTTGAGCTTTGTGATCTTATGCGTGCTAAAGGTGATGTTAGAACCATTGGCAACATCATATGGAGCCATTAGAATTCATAGTCTTGAACACTGTCATGACCATGGAACTAATGAATCCATTGCCCTAGGTGGTGATCTGTGGCGACCGAGCATACCACAGCAACAGCATGATGCAGTATGCCAGTCTTTGATATAATGCCATAAGACACCATCTCATGAACCTTGTATCCCTCAGAGTTGTACAACAAAAACATGGCGGCTCCAACCAACACTAGATAAACAACCAACTCGTATATATTACAAACTCATTGAACAAGATCCAAAAGATTCAAACTACTCGTACCGAAATACCAAGTACCACTATGCAACCACGACCTGGTAATCCTAGTCTTGGTCACGATTGTCGTGACTAAATCTATTGCAATGACTAGCCTATGACTACTGATTTGTCATTTCTTCATCCTGGCCAGCTTCCTCGGTGATTATGTAGTTGACACCTTCGTTGGTTCCTCTTGATAAGTCTGTCTCCATGTAGAATAATTCTTCATCTGCTCCAGGATCCTCCGGTTAACCTTTCTCCTCCGCAGGGACTATAAACGGGTGAAAGTACAAGGCATGAGTACAGGAGGTACTCAACAAGTTCATAGATATTGTGGGATGGAGATGCACTTTAACTACTACTGGTTCCAAATAGGTCTCAGCAATGATTTTGACAAAATATCTATAGCATCAAGTTTTATTTAAAACATTTAGTCATCAGAATTCACGGGTTATTAGAATCTCCGATAGACTCCTTTCCCGCCACGTTCTTAGATCTGTCCCAGATCAGGGAGTGACAAGCCACAATTCATTACACTTTGTAAAGGTGCGTTACTTTACCCACGGGAGATTAACTTAGCTTTATGCAACGGCACCAAACCTATCACACATCCAAGAGTGTGAGGCCTGCTAAGATACGAGTCCTTCCATCCTCCTATTTTTACCAATGCCCCTGCCCCTGGCTCGAGAGGTATTCCCTCTTTGGCCCAAAATCTGCTACATGTAGGGTTTATATGACCCTGTGACCAATGAGCATTTACGCCGCCCTGGCGATCAAGGATTGACAGCCCTCTGTCGATAGGGTATTTACGGCACCCATAGCTGACAGGATATATCGGCTCCCTGTGCTAGTTATAAGGATTTACGCCCTCGGACGAACCTGTGTGAGAGCACATCGGGCTTAAGAAGGATTACTAAGACTCGCCCGTCTCGTACCAGGTTTCGTGGTAGAGAGAGAGACACCTTAGGAATAACCACATTCGGATGCGTTGTGATTGTGGGAGCACTGAGGCCACCACCGATGAGGACGAGAAGGAGGATAAGTGGCAACACAGATGGGAGGGCATCCGCTCCCTGAAGGGACGTGGGAATTGGCCGGCCCAATTGCATTGTCTGTGCATTTCAGATTTCGTTCGTTTGTTTCCTTATTTTGTTCCTTGATTTTGTTTTCTCTTTTTTGCTATGTTTTCATAAAAATCTAAAAAAATATTTCAAAAAACAATGCTTAAGTTTGAAATAATGTTTGTGCAACTTTAAAAAAAATATTGATAACATTTGGGAAAAAACATATTTCAAAAAACAATTAACACATATACGAACAACAAATGTTCAAAAACATGTAACTGAAAAAATATTAATCATGTATTAAAAAATTAAACATGTATAAAAAATATTGTAACGTATGAAAAATGTACAATGTGTATGAAAAAAGGTAGACATCAAAATATACATATGAAAAAATGTTAATCATGTATTAAAATAATGTGAAATGTTTCTAAAAAAATGTTCCAGATGTCTACGATAAATTTAGAACGTCTATTAAGTTTTTTACATAAAAATATAAATTTATAAAATGTTGATAATGTATAAAATGTTAATCATATATTTCAAATATGTTAACCATGTACTATTAAAAATGATTCTAATATATACCAAAAATATAAAATGTGTACAAAAAATGTAGTCACCAAACATACATTTTTTTAAATGTTAATCATGTATACAAAAACTATTCCTGACGTGCACAAAAAATATACAAGTATGTATGAAAAGTGTAGACATGTGTTGAAGAATAAAAGAGAAACATGAAGAAAGATGGTGAAAACAAGAAACAGAAGAAAGAAGCAAAGAAAAACGAAAACAACCAATGAAAACAAGAAAGAAACAAAAAAATGTAGAAGCCAAAAAATCCGTGAAAACCCGAGAAAGTAACAAAGAGAAAAGAAAAAAATCAGTGTAAACCACTAAAAAAAGAAGAAAATTTAGAAACTGAAGAAAATCATTGGACAAACTGAAAAGCAAGAAGAAACAAAAGGAAAAAAAGAAGCAAAAAGAAAAAGAAAACCACAGTGGATACAAAACCAGCGAACGAACACAACGAAGGGACAAATGAGGGCTTGTATATGAGCGCTTGAGTCTGTACTGATGTTCAAAAGAAGGAACAAATGAGCGCTCAAAGAATGGGCCTGTCTAGTTCTGTACGCACGCAGAAAAGTCTTCAAGCGAGACAGAAGAAGCCTCGCTGTGAGCGAGATATAGATAGATGCCATGCTGGAATAAAAGACGTGGACTTCTTAAAATCTTGAGTCATATTTTTTTTTTGAGTAACTTGAGTCATAATTATTGGTTAAGGGACCCGTGGTATTTTTTGCCGCTGCAACCCATGGGCTATTTTGCTTCGCTAGTATTATGACTTAAAAGGCCCAGCCATCTCAGAAAATAAAGTTACGAGGCCCAGCACCAGGTCCGCTGAATTTTTGGCGGGAAAATGGTGACGTCCGAGGTCCAGCCAGTTGTGCGATGCTACGGCTGTTGATAACGCAGAACTCGGTCCATGCACCAGACGTCAACGTTCTAACTGACGTGCGGGCCCCGGTGAGCCCTCACGGTGCCGTAGCCCGTGGAACAACTTCACGCTGCTTTCCGTCCTGCCACCTCCCTGCTCCCTGGTATCTACGCTGCGTGCACCCACTCCATGTGCACCGAGCCACTTTCCCCACCACCACCACACCGAAATCCCCACCTGCAGCCACCGACCGGCGACAGGACCGCGAGATGCCGCCCCGCCACCTCCTACGCCTCTCCGCCGCCGTCTCCGGCGGCCTCCGCCGCTCCCTCACCACCGCCGCCTCGCACCCCCCGTGGGCCGCGATGTGCCACTCGGCGTGGACCGTCGGGGCGCCGAGCGCGCAGGTGCGCCTCGCCGAGCCGCCGCGCATCTCCGAAGTGTACGTCCCGGAGCAGCTCGTCAAGACCGGCCCCCTCCCCGACCCCGACGGCGACTTCGTGCAAGGGCATGGCGGCGCCGTCTGCGCCGCAAGCGCCGACGGCCTCCTCCTCCTCGTCTACGCGGAGACGCGCCTGTTTGCTCGCATCCTCGCCAGGCAGGGCGGCCGTCCGCTGCGGCTGCCACCGCAAACCGACGCCCTCAAGAGCATCGACCCCGACCACGTCCCCAACGTCACGCGCTTCGTCCTCAACCCTCTCACGCGCCAGATAACCCGCCTCCCGGACCGTGTGACCAAGTTCGAGGTCTCCCCGCTTTTCAACCTCCGCATGGGCCTCCTCACCCAGCACGATCGCGGGCACGGGCCGCCTGACAGGTTCGCCGTCGCCGAGCTGCAGGAGGAGAACCTCATGCTCCGGTTTCTCTCGGAAAAGGGCAGGTGGGAGAACGTGGTGCTCTCGCCGTGCCAACTCCCGTCTGCGCGGCGAATGAAGATAGATCAGCCGGCGCTGGCATTCGGCGGCCGCCTGTGGTGGGTCGACGTGACCTGGGGCGCAGTCTCCGCCGACCCCTTCACCGATCGGCCGGAGCTCTCCTTCATCGAGCTGCCGAGGGGCAGTGTGCTACCTGCAAGGAGCCCGCTGCCTGAAGCCGAGGGCGAGATGTCTTGGCGTGAGTACAGGCGCGTGGATGCAAGCCAAGGGCGGCTGCGATACGTCGAGGTCTCTCAAAAGGAACCGTTTCTTCTCAGCTCCTTTGTGCTCGACAACAATGGCACCGGCTGGACACTGGAGCACCGGGTGGCGCTCAGCAAGCTCTGGGCCGATGGAGGCCACCCATGGCTGCCCTTACCGGCGGGGAAGACGCCACAAATTGAGCTTCTTGACCCACTTAACGCCAATGTGGTGTACCTCACGGTTGACAAGAAACACGTTATCGTCGTGGACATGACATGAAGAAGGTGATCGGGAGTTATCTGTATGGAAATGACTTCTCTGTACCATGTGTTCTTCCTCCGTGGCTTGGATCGAGCCGGATCCCTTCTGCAGGTAGATTACATACTTCTCAGTTATACTTTCAGTTTTAGGTGCCTAATGCCCGAGGTGCTTTGTGGGTCATCTTCGGCACAATATATTTTGTTTATCCTAGTGGTTGGATCTGTTGATCATTATGTCAAAATCGTCCAATAGACATAATGCTTGTCTCATGACCAGATGACTAAAAATTTAGAGATACATCATGTTTATTAACAATTATTTATGCACCATGTGTTCGGTAACAATTGAGATTGCAAAGCTCATATAGATCATAGGCACGGAAAAATCTGCGCATCTGTCGTCATTTCTTCCTTTTGTTCTGGCCATAAAGATGTTTCCTTCGAACACATTTACGGTAGTGCAATTGATTTAGACTTTGAATAGAAATTTTGCAAGATTTTGGTTGCTTTGATGTTACACTGTGCTCTAAATTTTATCTCCATCTCTCTAACTTATGGATTTAAATATGTTGTATCCTTTTAATAACTCCTCTACACCGTTCAAGTGTTATCCTCTAACTATTGTTGTTCTATTGTTTATTAATACACTGCTGAATTCTTGAGAATCTGTTCTACCTACCAAGCTTTTTTTGCTGTTTAATTCTTGTATGCAATTCACAGAAATCTATACTGTTGTAAACTTGTAATTCTGTTGTGCTAGTGTTGCTGTTTGTCAAATTCTTGTACATTGATCAAATTAACCCTTTTCAGGTAAGGACACCGGGAAACACAAGACTCTGTCAGACGTGTTGGTTCGCTCAGACATCCAGTAGAAGAGATGAAGGTCGAAGGTACCAATTTACCAGCTGATGACTCTCTCGTCATTTCGTTTTAGCTGATACACTTCTTTATTGATCCATTGTTCTTGGTATCATCCATTCACATATTTAGTATGCTGCATTCTTGTTGCAAGCAGTATCTCTTACGCCATTCATGCAGTTTATGGACTGAAAGCAAACGTCCTGCACATATTTGCCAATTACTACAATTATTTTCAACTGGTTTTCTGTGTATTAATTGTCCAACATCTGGCTATCCCTAACACCAATTTCTCGTCCGTGTATCAATGCAACTAGTAATATTTGCTGGCAAAACTAGAAACGTACTTACTCCATAGAATGGTTTTTATGTGCTACCTGAACTTCTTTCATTCATTTTTGTGTGTGAGGGATATACTATTGCGGCAGCAGCTTTGCCAGGCTGCCAAATTACGGGTTGCTGTGTCAGAAATTCAGAATGAACTTATACATCCCTCCATCCAGGTGTATTAGTGTTTCTGAACTAAAAGGCATAAAGGATGCCTGACCTTGTTCTTCTGGTCGCCACTTCATTAGAACCTGAAGTATATCTAGCCTTGCCATCATGATACCATTGTCTTTCCTTTTTCCTAAAACAGTATGACCAACTGATTAAATCCTGAAACTGAAGCTTGATCTCTATTAAAATTTGTGGTGTACTTTTCTCTCCAATCAAGTCTTGGATGGAAAATAAACGAGTTTGGATGATAACTCGCTGTTTTATATCAGTTTGAGAAATAGACATTGATGGATTTTTAGTAGCGACGTAGCGTGTCTGTTTTCTGAATTTCTTCTCCATATCACTCATTCAGTCATTCTCTTGACGTGTCCGTTCAAATGTCCCTAATGTTCTAATTTTGTTTTCAGGTTTCTCAAATCTAACAGGTGGTGGTGTCTGATCTTGATGGTGGGCTCTCATTTTGGGGAAAATCTGGAGAAGTCTTGGTTTGAAGGAGTTTTGCGATCAACTTACTGTTTCTCATTTTGAGGGGAAACTTGGAGAATTTTCAGACTGTTGGTTCACAACAGAACGTTGCGGTCGAAAGTAACGGGCATCACAGATCATCGTGTATGTGGTGTTTTACTAGCTAAAAATACATTCCTAGAAAAGGATTGGTGCCTGGGCATGTTACTCTTGTACGATATCATATTTACAGATCTTTGCTTAAACCATCGATGCTGCATTGACGATTTGTGCTACCTGAACTTGTTCTTCCATTCATTTTTGTGTATGTGAGAGATTCCAACTGTCGATCCTAAAGATGTGCCAAGGATCCATGTTAGGCCGTGGGATGGATCTCACGTAGTCGAAAGGATAATTAGCTAATTGAGGGACAAAAGGAGAGAAAACTAGAGAGCATGGGGAGAATTAGACATCTTCATACATCTTAGAATCTCCCGCTCGCCTGTTACTGGATAGACATGGTGACAGGCCGCGCGCACACACCACTTGGCTATCCAGCTGGCGCTAGCACTCCCTGACACGTGGGGTCCGATCTAATGTTGGTCATCCGTCACACGTGGGGTCCGATCTAATACTGCAGGAACGCGAGAAAGCTTGCACTCTATTGCTTCCAGATCCGCGTTCATCTTCCACGCCCAAGACGCGCTCCGCCGCCGCCGAGATCATCAGATCGGACGATGGCGGCATGTGGTGTCGTGTTCCCTCTTGGGGGCATCGTTTGTGGAGCGGCGCCGGATGGAAGAGGCGTGAGGTGGTGTGGCGTGCCTTCTCTCGTGTCGACGACGGTGGGTCTCGGCGGCATGGAGCAGCGGGGTCTCGGTGCTGGACGTGGCGTGATGGCCTCGCGTAGGGCGGTGGCGCTGTCTGGCGCCATGGTGGCGTCGACAGCTGACCTGGAAAGGTTTTTCTGTCAGTACCTGCTTTGAATATGGTTAGGTGGATGACGGCGGCGGTAGCCTCAGTGAGTGCGTCGGACCGGTGTGTGACCCATTCCCGGCATGTGGCTGGGATGAGGCATTCGGCATTAGATGTTAGGGCTTCTTTGGATCACAGGATTAGAAAATAAAGGAATTCAAAAAACACAGGAATTTGACGGGATTGTAGGTGCAAAACAGAGGATTACAAAATAGAGGAAAACTACAAGAATGGTCATTTGGATGGAACACAGGAAAAACACAGGAAACGTGCCTCGATCCTACGCGAATCAGTGTAAAAAAGAGGTTATAGTGGATGTTGAAATTCCTATGGGATTGAGGTGTAGGAATGCATCCATAGGAATTTTGGAGGTGTGGTTCCTTTGATCCAAAGGGCTTCTTTAGGAAAAAATCCAATGGATTGGAATCCTCCAATATTCCTATGAAAATCCTTCAATCCAAAGAGGCCCTTAGGTTTTGGTGCGATGTCTGTTTGGTATAGGCTCGGACATTCGACACCCTGCATCAAGGGGATAGGAGTAGCGACAGGTGTCGCCTAGATGGTGATTTCAGGCTTACTGATGTAATGCTTTGTAAGATCTTTGAGAATAATTAATAAAATGGTTGCATAATCGCCCAGATGCAGAGGCCAGGGGTAATCCTCCTTTTCTAAAAAAACACCTGAAGCATAGTTGTGGGTGGGGACGTGACACAGAGCCTCATCCCAAATGGTCGCTAGAGTTAATTGAGTGTGCAACATATTGTAGTCTTCCCACGTCGTGCTCCCGAGAAATGCCCCGCCACTGCGCTTTGATCCATGGAATCACCGCATTGCCCTTCCTGACGAGTTGACTCAGGGATTGCTTCGAGTTGTAAGGCAATCACCGATAGATCAAATGGCTATGGAAGTTCAGAGAATACCAGAGTGTAATTTGCCGTGACAGGCTTCAACTGTAAAACATGGAACACCGGATGTATTTGACTTGCTGCTGGTAGCTTCAATCTGTACGCCACTGCTCTGCGGCGCTCTGTCACCTTGAATGGTCAAAAACAAAAATCCATGCCTAGCTTATGGCAAAGACCATTAACCAGAGATGATTGAGTATATGGATGTAACTTCAACAACACATCTTCACTGACAACGACTTTCCGGTCATGGCAGTGTCGATCTTCCTGAGATTTAATGAGCTCCTGAGCCCAACAAAGGTGTTCTTATAAGTGCAGTAATAAATCCTCATGACCGATAGCCAATTCTGCCAATGAAGTACGTAGATCACCATTGTCGATGGGCATGGTACCAAATTTGGGCTTCACACCATAGAGGGGTTTAAAAGGAGTGCACCCAAATGATGTATGATAAGATGAATTGTACTAGAACCCCGCCATTGGAAGCCAACATTTCCATGCTTTTGGACGGTCATGCACCGCACAGAGCAGATATTGCTCCAGGCATTGACTCGCTAGTTTCGGTTGTCCATCAGTTTGAGGATGATAGGTTGTTGAGGTAGCAAAGTTAAGTACCAATTTCTGAAAAAAAAAAGTTTGGGACCTTCTGATGGGTTATAAATAAGTATGTTGTCCAAAAAGACAACAACAAACTTTCTTATGTGAGGAGCAACAATATTGTTCATCACACATTGAAATGTGGCGCATGCTTTAGTCAAACCAAACGGTGTACACGGAGAATAGAAAGTGACATGCTAGTGTGTTGAATGGCGTTTTGTCTTCATCTAATTCCCTCGTGAGAATCCGGTGATACCCCACATGCAAATCCAATTAAGAGAAGAATTGTGACCCACCAACTCATCCAGCAGTTCATGCACTATGGTGTAGGGGAATTTGTTCTTACCGTGATTGTATTCAACTTATGGTAATCAACACAGAAATGACAGTTGTTGTCCTTCTTGACCAGTAGGATAGGTAAAGCATTAGGACTCATACTAGTCTGTGCGCCACCAAAGACGATCATTTCTGCGACCTAACGCTCAGTTTCATCTTTTTGTTGCCATGAATAGCAATAAGGTTGGGAATCAGGCGGAGTATGACCGGCTTACAAGGTAATGGCATGATCATAAACCCGATGAGGTGGTAGACAGTGGGTTGCTTGAACACATACTGGTTTTCTTCGAGCAATGCTACCAAATCTGTAGATGTGGTGCTTGGAGTAGACACAACCATGAGAGATTGTTGATCGACAATCACCATGTCCCAAATATCATTCCCTGCCAAGGCGTGGTCCAACAGCTCGACGAGAAATGGGATCGCATACTCTGCATAAACGTTTCCCATGCACCACACATAAACTGCATAGATTTTCATCCCAGTCACATGTCATGGGGCTATGGCATTTGAGCCAAACTATGCCTAACACTACGTCATAAGCACCTAAATGAAGCACCCACATTCGTGCCTTGAATGTGAGACCTTGAGCCCACCATTGCGGACTTCAAAGTTGGACTACATTGACTGTCCATTAGCAAAAGTAACTTAGACAGAAGGAACGGAAAGCAGAGCAGAGCAGCTTGATGGGAAAATTTTCCATCCATGAACCATAACTATTGCTGGAATCAATAAGGGTAAGGATCACATGATTGCCTACTAACACCATGATTCAGATGGTCCCATTGTTGAAAGCATTGAGACACTTGTTCAGAAGTGCAATGTGGGCCCGTACGACGGAGTATTTGTACCACTCATGCACACATTGAACAAGAGCAATGTCGAGAAGGCACTCCATGTAAGAATTGTATTCAATGTCAAGTTATTCATGTACTGTTTGTAAATTAAAGAGAGTGCTTACTATATATATGTTACAAATTGTGTTCCTGCAATAGAAAACCCCAAGAATTGTGGTGCTTGAGCAAATGTAGGATGAACATAATGGTATGATGAGCGTTATTATCCTTGACGAGACTGACATCTCATCCACCTACTCGACTTCGTTCGAAGATGGATGTGTGTGAAAGAATTGTTGGAAGCATATGCACCTCTAGCAGGGACGCGGATTACAAGGTCCGGCCGGTTGGTTATTAGCCTTGACCTCTACTCCAAGATACACACAAGATAAAGAGATGGATATCAATCTAGTCTAACCACCGGCCATGTTTACAATAGATCGCACGTACACAATATCGACACAAGTTGACACGACTACAAGTCTATCGTCTAACATCCTCCCTCAATCTGAACGTGTCAAGGTTGAGATTGTTCTTGAACGCTTGTAGTTGTCGAACTTGTAGAGGTTTTGTGAAACTATCAGCAACTTGATCCCCTGTTGGAATGAATCTGATCTCTAGCATTTTTCTTGCAACTCTTTCTCTAACAAAATGAAAATCAATTTCTATATGTTTCGTCCTTGCATGAAACACAGGGTTAGCAGAAATATATGTTGCTCCAAGATTATCACACTAGAGACAGGAGATGTGTGGTCTTTCGACACCCAACTCATCTAGTAGGGTTTCTACCCACATTACCTCAGCTGTTGCATTTGCAAGAGACTTATATTCTGCTTCAGTGCTAGAACGAGAAAATGTTGCTTGTTTCTTTGCATTCCATGATATGAGGTTAGAGCCAAAGAACACAGCAAACCCACCAGTAGATCTCCTATCATCAGGACATCCTGCCCAATCTGCATCAGAAAAAGCACTTACTGTCGTTGAAGGTGACTTGCATATTCTGAGACCTGTTCCAGCACTTCCTTGAATGTATCTCAAGATCCTCTTCACAGCTGTCCAGTGTAAGGATGTAGGAGCATGCAAGAACTGACAAACCTTATTAACAGAGTAAGCTATGCCAGGTCTTGTTAAGGTTAAATATTGAAGTGCACCAACTATACTTCTGTATTTAGTTCCTTCTTCTGGGCTCAATTTTTCCCCTTCATGCAACGATAATTTTTCAGTTGTAGAGAAAGGTGTGCTTGCAGGTTTGCAATCCTTCATGCTTACACGCTTGATTATGTCTCTAGCATATTTCTCTTGAGTTAAGAGAATACCATCATGTGCCTTTTTAACTTCAATACCTAGAAAGTAACTTAGCTCTCCTAGCTAGGTCCTTAAGGGCAAACTCATTTTTCAAATTCTTAAGTAAAACTGAGGTGGCTTCTTGTGATGAGCTAGCAACAATTATATCATCTACATAAATGAGCATGAAGATGATCACCTTCCCTTTCTTGAAGAAGAATAAAGAAGTATCTCCCTTTGAGGGTCGAAAGCCAAGTTGTTGCAGTTTCATACTCAATCTAGAGTACCAAGCCCTGGGTGCCTGTTTCAAGCCATACAGAGCTTTGTCCAATTTACACACATGTTGAGATTTGATGCCATCCACAAAACCAGGTGGCTGTCGCATATAGACCTCTTCCTTGAGAACGCCATGCAAGAACGCATTCCGTACATCCAATTGACGAAGGCTCCATCCCCTGGAGACAGCAATGGACAAAACAAGCCTGATAGTAGCTGCCTTCACAACAGGACTAAAGGTGTCCTCATAATCAATACCATAGCGTTGTTTGAACCCTTTAGCAACTAGTCTAGCTTTATATCTGTCTATGGTGCCATCAGAATTCCTTTTTATTTTGTACACCCATTTACAATAT
Source organism: Triticum timopheevii (assembly GCA_963921465.1). Taxonomy (NCBI): domain Eukaryota; kingdom Viridiplantae; phylum Streptophyta; class Magnoliopsida; order Poales; family Poaceae; genus Triticum; species Triticum timopheevii. The sequence goes on from OY997262.1 coordinate 366,452,607, forward strand.
ATAACATTTCTTCCTCGTTTAGGTGGAACTAGATGCCAAGTGTGATTTCTCATAAGTGCATCATACTCTATCTCCATAGCATGTTTCCAGTTTTTATCATTTAAAGCTTCTGTTAAATCTCTTGGCTCTCTAGCGGCAGCAAAGTTCACAAACTTGAAATTTTTATCATACCTAGTTGTTCCATCCTTAGGAACAAGCGGTTTGAAGATACCTTTCTGCAAGCGTGTATTGGGCCGTCTTATATTCACAGGAGATCCTGTTGCCGCAGAAGATCCGGTGCCTCATACCTCTGACGTGCGCGCCAGCAGATCTCCTTTGACTGCCGCTCGGTCGGGCGTGGGATCACGCGCTGGTGGCGACAGCGATGGGTCAGACCCACGTGCAGGCGACGGCGCGCCAGGCGACACGCGCCCAGGAGACCGTGCGCCACCATCATCATTGCGGGGCGACGTCGATGGGTCAGGCCCATCGCGTGGGGACACACCAGCTGACGCGGTTTCTCCAGACCGCGCGCCCGTCTCGCGCCGCGTGTCACGTCCCGACGCACCAGCCTCAGGTCCACCACCCGCGAACCCAGCGGCGGCGACAGGATCCGCCTGGGGATTCGTCCGCGCAGGAGATCACGCAGGGAGTGCGCTGCTAGAGGATCTCTCGGGATCAGAAGCAGCTAGAGGATCTCCCTCGTGTCCCGTGCCAACCTGGTTTGGACCTATTTGCTGCATAAAATCATAGACCAGACTAGGATTTTCTGCCGCATTTTCTGCATTTTGCTCTGCAACACAGCCATCAGGATTAGTAGTACTATTAATCATATGATCATCAACATTTTCTCCCCCATGATCAGAAGGATTAAGGAGCTCCGGTGGTAACAGAAGGATTTCAGCACGCAGCCGAGCACCTGCATTAGGATGGAGAGTGGAAAAGGGAAAGGTGTTCTCATCGAACACTACATCCCCAGAAATATAAACTCGTCCTGTAGATATGTCAAGACATTTATAGCCCTTGTGCAAATTACTATATCCAAGGAATGTGCATTGCTTGGAGCAAAACTGGAGTTTGTGATTATTGTACGGTCGTAGGTTAGGCCAGCACGTGCATCCAAAGATGCGAAGAGATGAATAGTTTGGAGTCTCACCGAATAGGCGAGTGAGAGGATTTTCAAAATTTATGACTTTGCTAGGCATCCTATTGATTAGATAGGTAGCAGCAATGAAGGCCTCATCCCAAAACTTTAATGGCATGGAGGCTTGAGCAAGCAAGGACAAACCAACTTCGACAATATGTCGATGTTTATGCTCAGCTGACCCATTCTGCTGATGAGCGTGGGGACAGGAGACATGATGTGATATTCCAATTTTTGTGAAAAAAGAATTCAACTTCTCATACTCTCCACCCCAATCCGTTTGAAGGGCAAGAATTTTTCTATCAAATTGTCTTTCAACGAGGTTTTGGAAGTCATGAAATTTCTGAAAAACTTCAGACTTATGTTTGATTAGGTAGATCGAGGTAAATTTACTGAAATCATCAATGAAACTCAGGTAGTATTTTTTTTCTTCCTACGGTTTCAATGGCAGGACCCCATACATCAGAGAAAATGAGTTCCAAAGGAAACTATGATTCACTAAAAGATTTTGGATAAGGCAACCGGTGACTTTTGCCTTTTTGGCATGCGTCACAAACAAGATTATTCTCATTATTACTAACACACGGGAGTTTATTTTCACTAAGAATCTTCCTAACTACAATGGAAGATGGATGACCAAAACGTCGGTGCCACCAGTCCAAAGATGGTCTAGTGACACTTAGCACTTGCTTCCTGACGTTTCCTCTGGTGTGTTTGACAGGATAGAGACCTCCTCTACCCCTGCCTCGAAGAAGGACCCTCCTCGTTTCCAGATCCTTTACAAGGAAAAAATAAGGGTGAATTTCAACAAAGGTATCATTATCAATGGCAACTTTACTTGCAGAGATCAGATTTTTTGTGGCCTCCAGAACATGAAGGATATTTTTCAAAAGAAGATCACGACCAGGGGTTGAAATAGTTGTATGACCAATGTGATCGATAGTCATACCTGATCCGTTTGCGGTGTGGATTTGTTCGCCGCCGGTGTACCTCTCCCGGACGGTCAGCTTCTCCAAGTCGCTGGTGATATGGTCAGTGGCTCCGCTGTCCATATACCAGTTCGTGTCCACGCCGTATTGGGGAGCCGCCGCCACGTTCACCGAGCGCTCTTCCCCTCCTTGATAGGAGGAGTCGTAGCGCTTCCAGCACTTCCATGCTGGATGCCCGAGCTTGCCGCAGATCTGACAAGCAACCTTAGCAGCGGGATTGTTGTTGTAGTTCCCGCCGCCACCGCCATTGTTGCCCCCCATGTTGCCGTGGTTCGGCTGTTTGTTGAAGTTGCCGCGGCCGCGGTCACCATCGCCGCCGCCGCCGCCACCGCCTTGCTTGGGGAAGTTGCGGCCGCGGTCACCACCACCGCCGTCGTTGCTGTTGTTCTGCTTGTTGAAGCGTCCGCGGGAGGCCGTGTTTGTAGAGGACTGGGAGGATCCGCCGCGCAGATTCATACGTGTCTCGAAGCTCAAAAGCTGCGAGTACAGCTCGGGGACAGTCACCGGCTCGACCCAAGAGCACATGGCAGAAACCACGGGGTCGAACTCCTCATCGAGTCCAGCAAGGATATGAGACACAACATCCTCCTCATCTACTTTCTTTCCTGAAGCAACAAGTTCATCACATAAAGTTCTAATCTTACCAACATATTCAGTGATGTTGGAGTTGCCCTTCTGAAGATTCGCCAGCGCAATTCTGACGTTCGGTGCAGGCGCGGGTGTGCGAGGTCAGCATCCCCTGCACCGTGTTCTAGAGCTCGGCGGCAGTGTGGCAGGTTGCCACTTGGATGGCCATCTCGCGCGGCAGGTAGGACAGCAAGTAGGAGAACACCTGCTGATCCTTCGCGTACCACGCGGAGAACTCCGGGTTGGGTGCCTTCGACTTGGTCTTGCCATCGTCGGAGGTGACTTCAACGTTCAGAGGGGGCACTACCTGGTCGATGTCGAGGTAGCCCTGCATCTGCGCCCCCTGATCGCCGAGAGCACGGTTGCGCGCCATAGCGCCTCGTTCCCTCTCGTGAGCTTCTCGGTGACGCTGTGCGCAAATGGTGACGAGGGGAAGGAGGTGGAGCTTGAAGACGTCGCCATGGATGTGAGCGAGGCAGGCTCTGATTACCATGAAAGAATTGGTGGAAGCGTATGCACCTCTGGCAGGGACGCGTACATGTTATATAGCATAAGATTACAAGGTTCGGCCGGTTGGTTATTAGCCTTGACCTCTACTCCAAGATACACACAAGATAAGAAGATAGATATCAATCTAGTCTAACCACCGGCCATGTTTACAACAGATCACACGTACACAATATCGACACAAGTTGACACGACTACAAGTCTATCTTCTAACAGTGTGATCCTCAACGGGTGGAGAGATCTCTTTTGACGTCTATGATGTAGAAGTTGGAGACAAGATCGTCACCATGCTCCACCATGGAGATTTAGGGCCGGGGGAATGTATCCGGTGCACCCACACTTGTGGTGCTACCTGTGCACAAGATGTTATAGAACATTTTAAAAAATCTTTAAAAAATCTAGTACATTGGAACAACATCAATGTATGTTGTCATAAAATTTTATCAAAATTTGAACATTTCTTGAGATACAAAAATGACAAATTTGACATAAATGTGATATTGTGCCAAATCTAAAGCCCAACTCATGTTATGTACTATTCCGTGTTGAATTTGTCATTTTTTTGTTTCTCGAGCTACATTTCAAATTTTGACTTGAAATTTTGTGACAACCTACATTGATGTTGTGTGAATGTGCTAAATTTTTTCAATTTTTTTGACCATTTTCAATATGCAATGTGAGTTTGGTGCACCATAGCACCACAAGCAGCGGTGCAGTAGATACTCCCCATTAGTGCTGGTCCTCTTCCTCCATACCATAGTTAAGGGTGCTGGGGAGTAGGTGTTTTCGTACTCTTGAACTGAAAAGTGTTGACCATGTGGTTGTTAAGTACCTTGTTTGGATTTGCTAGAATACTTTGGTTACTAATCTTACATTCTTAAGAAGTTGATCCCCACTTCTACCAATTCTCTCCACATGCAGCCCATCCACATCATCATCTAGCCACCTCAGCAATTTCCACCCACGTCACTTCATCTCTTCGTTTTTTTCTCCACGTTCACACGTAGCACCACTTGCTAGCACCACGTTTTTTTCAGTTACTGCTATTACAACCCACGAGAGACCTGTAATACTACGAGATGACCCCTCGGTGCTCCACAATCCACGCCCCTCCCGTTCTGATCTCCGTTCCTCGACCAGTGGAAGCGGAAGCAAACGGACCTCTCGAAAACAAAACGTCTTGAATCCCTCATAAGCTGGCCTCCCTGTCTCCCATCCCCACCATCTCAACCCCCACGAAGCAGTAGCCAGCCTCCACTAGGGTTTACGGCGGCCGTCCCGGGGCAGAACCAACGAGTATGACGGCGATGGCGGAGCAGCGTCCGGACCTCAAGAAGATCGATCTAGAGGCTGGGTGGGGCATCAATAATCTCATCGACATCCTCGAGGGCAAGCCGGAGCCAAAGTTCAGCTTCGAGGACTAAATGAGGAAGACATGTAAGTCGATTCCATCGCCTCCTCCCTCCGGACATGCCTCGGCTAGGCCAATTCGTTCTAATCCAGTGTTGATCTGGGGAACCCTTGTGTCTATAATAGCGCGGATCCGATTTCTGCGTAGGGCGCTCCTTCGGGAAGGCCGCCGGTCCGGCTGCCTCCCATAGCCCTCTCGACGCCCGTCCTTTCTGTTCCAATGTTGGCCATCCTCCCTTGACTGTGCGCTCGCTCCATCCCGCCGCAGCTTCTGCCCTCCATTGAAGGTCAGATCGGTGAGCCGCCAAGATGCAGGATACAGCCAGAAAGACTCTCCTGAGGAAGCCGCTCAATCTCCCTTACTTATTCCCACTAACCTCCTGTACAAGATCTGCGCTCTCAGCTGCAAAATTGGATCACCACAGGTATGAATGGAAGTTCATACTGTATCTTTTATCTCCTCCATGGATCCCATCCTCAGGGTTTCCCCCAATTATTTCGAATTTGTGTATATCTGATTATAATGCCAGATATTATTCCACTTCCACCTTCAACAGTGCCGACTGCCGAGGACCTCGCCGTGTTGTTGATTTTTCTACCTGCATGTTTGTTTCCGCTAAGTACAGTATTGGATGAAATTTCAAGTCCCCATCACGAGCTGGTATACCAGGTTAGTTTTTGTGGCATCTGAATTGTACCAAGTTCTTCCTTTCCTCCATTGACCCATTCCCAAACGTACTCTACTATCTTTCTATTTTATTCTCAGTTTATCCTGCATAATTTACTGATTAGTTTTTGCCAAGCTTTCCATATTTATATTCATAGATAAATGAATATTCGTGTTGTTTGCCAATCCAATCGCAATGATGTATGTTTATTGGTTGTTCTTTTGGATTGTTGTCAAATTGTGTTATCTGGTTTTCTACATCAGCACATCAAACAATAGATGGTGATGGTAGTTGGAGGGTTGGATTTTCATAATTTATTTTGACATGCAGGGTACTGAAACAAGAAAAAAAGATTACACCAAACCAATTATTGAGCACTGCAGATTGTTTCCCTAACTCTATGGGACACAGTACAAAATTCATGATTAAAGTACTTCCAGTTTTGTTTTTTTGGTGAGAAAAGGTACTTTCAGTTGTTCAAGCATATGTTGTCTCCCTGTAATGCCTCAGCTTTACCAAGTGATCTTGCAGCCTCTAACCATTGGCGACCTTGATGGAGTACCTATGAATCAAAATATTTGAAACAAATATGAATAGTCCATTCACCATATGTTTGTGGTTATTTTCCCTAGAGTTCACTCTCTATTTCAGTTTCTTCAAGGAACCAAGACTGCGAAGGATAACCCAGGTAAGTAAAAAAATAAGTATGTTTCACTTTCAGTTCATGTAATCCTAAAGTGCTGGCTGCATGTTGTCATGAAAATTGTAGATTACCTAGCTGCATGGATCATCTGACTAATGCAAAATACATATCTCAGAACATCATTTGTTGATTATAATTTCTAATTATTTCTTTGTTTGGAGTAAGAAATATAAATGCATCCGAGAAGGAAATTTGGCAGACAAGGGATAACCTACAGCTATGAGCGTTCCAGAAATAGTTCTCATGCCATAACAATTTTTTCCCGTTCTTAGTTTTCTTTGTTTCACTACTGCTTCCTTAGGAATTTTACGAGATATATAGACGTATACTATTCATGAAGCATTTGGATATTTGGAATATATATAAGCTGCTTCCTTACTAATCATATGGCCATAGTTTGTTTTTATGTCCAATTTATTTTTCCAGTGCTCAAGAGTAGGTGAACAGTGCCTATTTTGAAGTTACTATGGGGCTGTTTGGATTGCAGCCCTCAGCTGCCAAACCAAAAAATTGGTCATTGACCAAGCCTGGCTTCCCGTTTGGATGGGAACCAATATCTTGGTGCGCCCAGCCCACTCCCACTTCCCAAGTTCAGCTCGACGCCAAAAAGTTGGCAAGTCTGGGGCGCCCAAATCCTGCGCCAATAACTTGGCTAGCCAACGATTGGCAGGACTCACATAGTTAAGAACCAAACAGCCCCTATAAGCCAATCGAGTGTAGTGGAATTATTTCAATGCTCTGCATAGTAATCTCTTCATGTTTGTACCAAAATGTATTTGTTCAACATTTCAAATCTTTATATATATATATATATATATATATATATATATCATTCAATCGTTAATTGATGGTACACTTCCTACTAATTTATCGCATCTATGATTTGCTTCGCATATACTCATTGAATCTAAAAGTCCCGCAGCAATGCGTAGGGTATCAGCTAGTTTTTAAACATGTGTGTTTAGAATAGGAATGCTAAGAATTGCTATGGTACTTGGTTGCTAAGTGTTGGCACCTTTTTGGGCTACAAAATGATGCATGGCACCATTTTTTACCTACGTTTGCTGCGATGGCAGCAAAATGGATCATATGTAAATGATGCGATGGCAGCCATGCCATCCAAAATTTAAGAAGTGTATTTCAAAATTTTAATTTTGTACACAAGTAAGTATAACCAGTGACGTGCTGCGAATGGCGAACACCACTGGTTTGCTCGGTTATTAGTGGCATCCAACCTCGGGCACTCTGCTGATAGGAGCTTCGCTAGCAGCGTGTACTACAGACAAAGCACCACTGGTATATCAGTTATCAGTGGCGTGTGTCACTAGTATATAAGTTACTCGTGTCATGCCGCCAGCATGCTGCTAGTAACCACTTGTAGCCGCTTTGGCACACCAGTAGTATGGGATTCCTGTACTAATGAATGCTAGTGATCAAACCATGGTGGGTGTGGATTCTTTCATGAGCATGGCATAAAGATAACATCAATTTTGTTTCTTCGTTTATTTTTGGATGATGTTTAGTCATATGATGATCTATGTGGTATGAAGATGAACTACTTGATATGATTTTATATGTATGTCGCTTGGTTTCGTGTGGAAATTTTGGTTGAATTTAATTTGAATTTGAAATAATGTTGAATTGCATGTAGTAGAAACATAAAAGATTGAATTAATAATATAACGTGTAATGTGGCCTTAATATGTGGTCCATATGCACAAAAGACATTGTTAAAATAGTGCACCCTAAAACTAAAAATATATATATTGCACCTAATATTTTTAGATAGTCTGTTAGAGCTTTTTAAGGCCCAATTATACATGTGCATATGTTGGGCCGGGCCAGGCCGAAAAAAGCCCGACACTGAAAACCCAGGCCCGAGCCCGGCCCGGCCCGACCGTCGAGCCTAATAAATTGGGCCCTAGCCTGAAAAAACCTGACACGACCCGGTCGTTCTGGCCCGACAACGACTAATTTTTTTATTTTTGCAAGCCCGAGCCCGGCCCGATCTGCCCGTCAGGCTCAATTTCCAGGCCCGAGCCTGGCCTGATGACATGTTTGGGCCCGGCCTAGCCCGAGATTTTCGGGTCGGGTCGGGTCAGGTCAGGCTGTCCATGGCCAGTTATAGCCCCAATTACATGGATACAAGTTGACACACAACACATACACACATCACACTCACACACGCACACCCCATCTATGCATCTACCAAAATCTACAACATATACACATGCAACACGTCTTGAAAAGATTCTAAAAGTCATCCGACTAACCTGAAAGGAAAAAAAATAACCCTGGGAGAGACAGCCAAGTCGATCCCACAGCCACATCCAACCATAGATAAAGTGGATGCAACCTTAGTGACTTCATAAAGCCAAGTCTCACCGTAACTTACCTGTTGGGGCACGTTGCATAAAATAAAAATTTTCCTACGTTCATCAAGATCAATCTATGAGTTCATCCAGCAACGAGAGAGAGCAGTGCATCTACATACCCTTGTAGATTGCAAGCGGAAGCGTTCAAGAGGACGGGGTTGAGGGAGTCGTACTCGTCGTGATCCAAATCATCGGAGATCCTAGCGCCGAACGGACGGCACCTCCGCGTTCAACACACGTACGGTCAGCGTGACGTCTCCTCCTTCTTGATCCAGCAAGGGGAAAGGAGAGGTTGATGAAGATTCAGCAGCACGACGGCGTGGTGGTGGATGCAGCAGGGATCCGGCAGGGCTTCGCCAAGCGTCTGCGGGAGGAAGAGGTGTAGCAAGGGGGAAGGGAGGCGCCAGGGGCAAGGGTGCGGCTGCCCTCCCTCCTCCCTTCTTTATATAGGGTCCCCAAGGGGGGGCGCCGGCCCTAGGAGATGGGATCTCCTAAGAGGGGCGGTGGCCAAGGGGGGAGCCTTGCCCCCCAAGGCAAGTGGAGGCGCCCCCTCCCCTAGGGTTCCCAACCCTAGGCGCAGGGGGCCCAAGGGGGGCGCACCAGCCCACCAGGGGCTGGTCCCCTCCCCACTTCAGCCCACGGGACCCTCTAGGATAGGTGGCCCCACCCGGTGGACCCCCGGGACCCTTCCGGTGGTCCCGGTACAATACCGGTGACCCCTGAAACTCTCCCGATGGCCGAAACTGCACTTCCTATATATAATTCTTCACCTCCGAACCATTCCGGACCTCCTCGTGACGTCCGGGATCTCATCCGGGACTCCGAACAACTTTCGGTTTGCTGCATACTAATATCTCTACAACCCTAGCGTCACCGAACCTGAAGTGTGTAGACCCTACGGGTTCAGGAGACATGCAGACATGACCGAGACTCCTCTCTGGTCAATAACCAACATCGGGATCTGGATACCCATGTTGGCTCCCACATACTCCTCGATGATCTCATCGGATGAACCACGATGTCGAGGATTCAATCAACCTCGTATTCAATTCCCTTTGTCAATCGATATGTTACTTGCCCGAGACTCGATCGTCGGTATCCCATAATGCATGATCCCGTGATCAGACACTTGGTCACATTGAGCTCATTATGATGATGCATTACCGAGTGGGCCCAGAGATACCTCTCCGTCATATGGAGTGACAAATCCCAGTCTCGATTTGTGCCAACCCAACAGACACTTTTGGAGATACCCGTAGTGTACCTTTATAGTCACCCAGTTACGTTGTGACGTTTCGCACACCCAAAGCACTCCTACGGTATCCGAGAATTGCACAATCTCATGGTCTAAGGAAATGATACTCGACAATTGGAAAATCTCTAGCTAAACGAACTACACAATCTTTGAGCTATGCTTAGGATTGGGTCTTGTCCATCACATCATTCTCCTAATGATGTGATCCCGTTATCAATGACATCCAATGCCCATAGTCAGGAAACCATGACTATCTGTTGATCAACGAGCTAGTCAACTAGAGGCTCACTAGGGACTTGTTGTGGTCTATGTATTCACACGTGTATTACAATTTCCGGATAACACAGTTATAGCATGAATAATAGACAATTATCATGAACACAGAAATATAATAATAACCATTTTATTATTGCCTCTAGGGCATATTTTTAACAGTCTCCCACTTGCACTAGAGTCAATAATCTAGTTACATTATGATGTATCGAACACCCATTGCGTTCTGGTGTTGATCATCTTTTGCCCTAGGGAGAGGTTTAGTCAACGGATCTGCTACATTCAGGTCCGTATGTACTTTACAAATATCTATGTCTCCATCTTGAACATTTTCACGGATGGAGTTGAAGCGACGCTTGATGTGCCTGGTCTTCTTGTGAAACCTGGGCACCTTGGCAAGTGCAATAGCTCCAGTGTTGTCACAGAAGAGTGCGATTGGCCCCAACGCTTTGGGTATGACTCCTAGGTCGGTGATGAACTCCTTCACCCAGATAGCTTCATGCGCTGCCTCCGAGGCTGCCATGTACTCCGCTTCACATGTAGATCCCGCCACGACGCTCTGCTTGCAACTGCACCATCTTACTGCCCCACCATTCAAAATATACACGTATCCGGTTTGTGACTTAGAGTCATCCAGATCTGTGTCGAAGCTAGCGTCAACGTAACCCTTTACGACGAGCTCTTCGTCACCTCCATATACGAGAAACATGTCCTTAGTCCTTTTCAGGTACTTAAGGATGTTCTTGACCGCCGTCCAATGTTCCTTGCCGGGATTACTTTGGTACCTACCTACCAAACTTACGGCAAGGTTTATATCAGGTCTGGTACAGGTCATGGCATACATGATAGACCCTATGGCTGAGGCATAGGGGATGACACTCATCTCTTCTTTATCTTCTGCCGTGGTCGGGCATTGAGCCGAGCTCAATCTCACACCTTGCAACACAGGCAAGAACCCCTTCTTGGACTGATCCATATTGAACTTCTTCAATATCTTATCAAGGTATGTGCTTTGTGAAAGACCTATGAGGCGTCTCGATCTATCTCTATAGATTTTGATGCCTAATATGTAAGCAGCTTCCCCAAGGTCCTTCATTGAAAAACACTTATTCAAGTAGGCCTTTATGCTGTCCAAAAGTTCTATATTATTTCCCATCAAAAGTATGTCATCCACATATAATATGAGAAATGTTACAGAGCTCCCACTCACTTTCTTGTAAACGCAGGCTTCTCCACAAGTCTGCATAAACCTAAACGCTTTAATCATCTCATTAAAATGAATGTTCCAACTCCGAGATGCTTGCACCAGCCCATAGATGGAGCGCTGGAGCTTGCATACCTTGTTAGCATTCTTAGGGTCGACAAAACCTTCTGGCTGCATCATATACAGTTCTTCCTTAAGGTGACCGTTAAGGAATGCCATTTTGACGTCCATTTGCCATATCTCATAATCATAGTATGCGGCAATTGCTAACATGATTCGGACGGACTTCAGCTTCGCTACGGGAGAGAATGTCTCATCGTAGTCAATCCCTTGAACTTGTCAATAACCTTTAGCGACAAGTCGATCTTTATATATGGTAACATTACCATCCGCGTCCGTCTTCTTCTTAAAATCCCGTTTTCTATCGCTCGCCGATCATCGGGTAAGTCTGTCAAAGTCCACACTTTGTTTTCATACATGGATCCTATCTCGGATTGCATGGCTTCAAGCCATTTGTTGGAATCTGGGCCCGCCATTGCTTCTTCATAGTTCGAAGGTTCACCGTTGTCCAACAACATGATTTCCACGACAAGATTGCCGTACCACTCTGGTGCGGATCGTGTCCTTGTGGACCTTCGAAGTTCAGTAGGAGCTTGATCCGAAGTATCTTGATCATTATCATTAACTTCCTCTCTCGTCGGTGCTGGCACCACAGGAACATCTTCCTGAGTTGCGCTACTCACCGTTTCAAGAGGTAGTACTTCATCAAGCTCTACTTTCCTCCCACTTAATTCTTTCGAGAGAAATTCTTTCTCCAGAAAGGACACGTTCTTGGCAACAAAGATCTTGCCTTCAGATCTTAAGTAGAAAGTATACCCTATGGTTTCCTTAGGGTATCCTATGAATACACATTTTTCCGACTTGGGTTCGAGCTTCTCAGGTTGAAGTTTCTTGACATAAGCATCGCATCCCCAAACTTTTAGAAACGACAGCTTAGGTTTCTTCCCAAACCATAATTCATACGGTGTCATCTCAACGGATTTAGACGGTGCCCTATTTAAAGTGAATGTAGCTGTCTCTAGAGCGTATCCCCAAAATGATAGCGGTAAATCAGTAAGTGACATCATAGATCGCACCATATCCAATAGAGTGCGATTACGACATTCAGACACACCATTTTGCTGAGGTGTTCCAGGCGGCGTGAGTTGTGAAACGATTCCACATTTTCTTAAGTGCGTACCAAATTCGTGACTTAAATATTCTCCCCCACGATCTGATCGTAGGAACTTTATCTTTCGGTCACGTTGATTCTCTACCTCATTCTGAAATTCCTTGAACTTTTCAAAGGTCTCAGACTTGTGTTTCATCAAGTAGACATACCCATATCTACTCAAGTCATCAGTGAGAGTGAGAACATAACGATATCCTCCGCGAGCCTCAACGCTCATTGGACCGCACACATCAGTATGCATGATTTCCAATAAATTGGTTGCTCGCTCCATTGTTCCGGAGAATGGAGTCTTGGTCATCTTGCCCGTGAGGCATGGCTCGCATGTTTCAAACGATTCATAATCTAGAGACTCTAAAAGTCCATCAACATGGAGCTTCTTCATGCGCTTGACACCAATGTGACCAAGGCGGCAGTGCCACAAGTATGTGGGACTATCGTTATCAACTTTACATCTTTTGGTATTCACACTATGAATATGTGTAACATTACGCTCGAGATTCATTAAGAATAAACCATTCACCAGCGGGGCATGACCCCTAAAACATATCACTCATATAAATAGAACAACCATTATTCTTGGATTTAAATGAGTAGCCATCTCGAATTAAACGAGATCCTGATACAATGTTCATGCTCAAAGCTGGTACTAAATAACAATTATTGAGGTTTAAAACTAATCCCGTAGGTAAATGTAGAGGTAGTGTGCCGACGGCGATCACATCGACCTTGGAACCATTCCCGACGCGCATCGTCACCTCGTCCTTCGCCAGTCTTCGCTTATTCCGCAACTCCTGCTTTGAGTTACAATTGTGAGCAACCGCACCGGTATCAAATACCCAGGAGCTACTACGAGCACTGGTAAGGTATACATCAATTGCATGTATATCACATATACCTTTGGTTTTGCCGGCCTTCTTGTCCGCTAAGTACTTGGGACAGTTCCGCTTCCAGTGACCACTTCCCTTGCAATAAAAGCACTCAGTCTCAGGCTTGGGTCCATTGCTTGACTTCTTCCTGGCAACTGGCTTACCAGGCGCGGCAACTTCCTTGCCGTCCTTCTTGAAGTTCTTCTTACCCTTGCCCTTCTTGAACTTAGTGGTTTTATTCACCATCAACACTTGATGTTCCTTTTTGATCTTCACCTTAGTTGATTTCAGCATTGAATATACCTCAGGAATGGTCTTTTCCATCCCCTGCATATTGAAGTTCATCACAAAGCTCTTGTAGCTTGGTGGGAGCGACTGGAGGATTCTGTCAATGACCGCGTCATCCGGGAGATTAACTCCCAGCTGAGTCAAGCGGTTGTGCAACCCAGACATCTTGAGTATGTGCTCACTAACAGAACTGTTTTCCTCCATCTTACAGCTGAAGAATTTGTCGGAGACTTCATATCTCTCGACTCGGGCATGAGCTTGGAAAACCATTTTCAGCTCCTCGAACATCTCATATGCTCCGTGTTGCTCAAAACGCTTTTGGAGCCCCGGTTCTAAGCTGTAAAGCATGCCGCACTGAACGAGGGAGTAATCATCAGCAGGAGACTGCCAAGCGTTCATAACGTCTTGGTTCTCTGGGATTGGTGCTTCACCTAGCGGTGCTTCTAGGACATAATCTTTCTTGGCAGCTATGAGGATGATCCTCAGGTTCCGGACCCAGTTCGTATAGTTGCTGCCATCGTCTTTCAGCTTGGTTTTCTCTAGGAACGCGTTGAAGTTCAGGTGGACATGAGCGTTGGCCATTTGATCTACAAGACATATTGTAAAGATTTTAGACTAAGTTCATGATAATTAAGTTCATCTAATCAAATTTTTTAATGAACTCCCACTTAGACAGACATCCCTCTAGTCATCTAAGTGAAACATGATCCGAGTCAACTAGGCCGTGTCCGATCATCACGTGAGACGGACTAGCTAACATCGGTGAACATCTTCATGTTGATCGTATCTACTATACGACTCATGCTCGACCTTTCGGTCTTCCGTGTTCCGAGGCCATGTCTGTACATGCTAGGCTCGTCAAGTCAACCTAAGTGTATTGCGTGTGTAAATCTGGCTTACACCCGTTGTATTCGAACGTTAGGATCTATCACACCCGATCATCACGTGGTGCTTCAAAACAATGGACCTTCGCAACGGTGCACAGTTAGGGGGAACACTTTTCTTGAAATTATTATGAGGGATCATCTTACTTACTACCGTCGTTCTAAGTAAACAAGATGAAAAACATGATAAACATCACATGCAATCATAATAGTGACATGATATGGCCAATATCATATAGCTCCTTTGATCTCCATCTTCGGGGCTCCATGATCATCTTCGTCACCGGCATGACACCATGATCTCCATCATCATGATCTCCATCATCGTGTCTCCATGAAGTTGCTTGCCAACTATTACTTCTACTTCTATGGCTAACGCGTTTAGCAATAAAGTAAAGTAATTTACATGGTGTTTCTCAATGACACGCAGGTCATACAAAAATAAAGACAACTCCTATGGCTCTTGCCGGTTGTCATACTCAACGGCATGCAAGTCGTGATTCCTATTGCAAGAACATGATCTCATACATCACATATATATCATTCATCATTCATCACAACTTTGGCCATATCACATCACAAAACACTTGCTGCAAAAACAAGTTAGACGTCCTCTAATTGTTGTTGCAAGTTTTTACGTGGCTTCTATAGGTGATCTAGCAAGAACGTTTTCTTACCTACGTTAAAGCCACAATGTGATTTGCCAACTTCTATTTACCCTTCATAAGGACCCTTTTCATCGAATCCGCTCCAACTAAAGTGGGAGAGACAGACACCCGCTAGCCACCTTATGCAACTAGTGCATGTCAGTCGGTGGAACCTGTCTCACGTAAGCGTACGTGTAAGGTTGGTCCGGGCCGCTTCATCCCACAATACCACTGAAGCAAAATAAGACTAGTAGTGGCAAGAAAGTTGACAACATCTACGCCCACAACAAATTGTGTTCTACTTGTGCAAAGAGAACTACGCATAGACCTAGCTCATGATGCCACTGTTGGGGAACGTTGCATAAAATAAAAAAATTCCTACGTTCACCAAGATCAATCTATGAGTTCATCCAACAACGAGAGAGAGGAGTGCATCTACATACCCATGTAGATTGCGAGCGGAAGCGTTCAAGAGAACGGGGTTGAGGGAGTCGTACTCATCGTGATCCAAATCACCGGAGATCCTAGCGCCGAACGGACGGCACCTCCGCGTTCAACACACGTTCGGTCAGCGTGACGTCTTCTCCTTCTTGATCCAGCAAGGGGGAAGGAGAGGTTGATGAAGATCCAGCAGCACGACGGCGTGGTGGTGGATGCAGCAGGGATCCGGCAGGGCTTCGCCAAGCGTCTGCGGGAGGAAGAGGTGTAGCAAGGGGGAAGGGAGGCGCCAGGGGCAAGGGTGCGGCTGCCCTCCCTCCCCCCTCTTTATATAGGGTCCCCAAGGGGGGCGTCGGCCCTAGGAGATGGGATCTCCTAAGGGGGCGGCGGCCAAGGGGGGAGCCTTGCCCCCTAAGGCAAGTGGAGGCACCCCCTCCCCTAGGGTTCCCAACCCTAGGCGCAGGGGGGCCCCAGGGGGGGTGCCCGGTGGCCCTACGGGTGACCCCCGAAACTCTCCCGATGGCCGAAATTGCACTTCCTATATATAATTCTTCACCTCCGGACCATTCCAGAACTCCTCGTGACATCCGGGATCTCATCCGGGACTCCGAACAACTTTCGATTTGCTGCATACTAATATCTCTACAACCCTAGCATCACCGAACCTTAAGTGTGTAGACCCTACGGGTTCAGGAGACATGCAGACATGACCGAGACTCCTCTCTGGTCAATAACCAACAGCGGGATCTGGATACCCATGTTGGCTCCCACATACTCCTAGATGATCTCATCGGATGAACCACGATGTCGAGGATTCAATCAACCCCGTATTCAATTCCCTTTGTCAATCGGTACGTTACTTGCCCGAGACTCGATCGTCGGTATCCCAATACCTCGTTTAGTCTCGTTACCGGCAAGTCACTTTACTCGTACCGTAATGCATGATCCCGTGACCAGACACTTGGTCACATTGAGCTCATTATGATGATGCATTACCGAGTAGGCCCAGAGATACCTCTCCGTCATACGGAGTGACAAATCCCAGTCTCGATTCATGCCAACCCAACAGACACTTTCGGAGATACCCGTAGTGTACCTTTATAGTCACCCAGTTACGTTGTGACGTTTGGCACACCCAAAGCACTTCTACGGTATCCGGGAGTTGCATAATCTCATGGTCTAAGGAAATGATACTCGACAATTGGAAAAACTCTAGCTAAACGAACTACACGATCTTTGAGCTATGCTTAGGGTTGGGTCTTGTCCATCACATCATTCTCCTAATGATGTGATCCCGTTATCAATGACATCCAATGCCCATAGTCAGGAAACCATGACTATCTGTTGATCAACGAGCTAGTCAACTAGAGGCTCACTAGGGACTTGTTGTGGTCTATGTATTCACACGTGTATTACGATTTCCGGATAACACAGTTATAGCATGAATAATAGACAATTATCATGAACACAGAAATATAATAATAACCATTTTATTATTGCCTCTAGGGCATATTTCCAACATTACCACCATTTATCAGCCATCCATTAAAGGTCTGCCATAACAGCTTGACCCATATTCTGAACTATTTTTTTAAGTGCTAAGAAAAATTGAAAAAATTCCTATGAATCATAAATGTCTCGTTTTGTATTCTGGGAAAGTTTCAACCCATTTGGATGTATGGTTTGTGATTAAATAGTCTTTTGAGCTCATATAAATAAAAACATTTATTCAGAAACGATATATCCAATTCGCGGTAAGACTTGGCTTCATGAAGTCACCGAAGCTGCGTCCATATAGAGTTGCTCGTCCATGGGCACGTCTGCGGAATATGTTTTCTGAAGAAAGAAAATGGTTAGATGCCCAACATGCTAGATTTTTGGCGGGAGAAAAAGTACTAGTAGAATTTTGGCGGGAAAACGGCAGCCGATGGGAAACAACTGCTCAAACGCGCCCTTCCTTGGCTTCTCGATGAAGCCTCGCTAGTCCAAAATGCGAAAGCTGGTCGTGGACTAGAGCACAATGGACCGTATCACTGACGTGTGGCCCCGAGAGCTCTCTCCCGGCCGTGCAGCCGGTGGAAGAACCACATGCCAGTTGCGCCATCCGGAAAGTGGTCGGCGTGCACCCAGTCCGGAGGCGGAGCCAGGATTTTTCAAAGTCTGGGGCTAAAACTAACTGGCTTCGTCAAATACCCCGCACACCAACGTGTGTTATAAGTATGGCACAAAATCACGTTCAAAATGAAATATAAATTCATTACTATCACAAGAGGAAATTTCGTAAAAAAATAGTTTAACAAAGTGCATCATTGCAAACATGGTTTGGTACCAAATTACCAAAGACTTCCTTAATTCAAGGCCATTGTTTCTTCACCGGCAATAGTAGAAGTACCTGGATCTGCAAACATAAAATCAAGTATTTAAAATCAAGACATTGGACGTAGACTAAATTAATTGTTCATATGAAATTTTGCAAAAAAAAAAAGAGAACATATTATACCATTTCACAAAGTCCACGAGGTAGTAGCCCCTTGTGTTTCCTCTCTTTTTTGATAGCACTGTATAATACATCACGCTCAACTGATTGGAAAGATTTTCAATTGTACGGGTTCTCTTCATCTTGGACTTATAATCTCCTGGCGACAATGAAATAAGAACTAAGTAATATGATTTAACACCACCAATTCATCGAGTTTGCATGACATAAAAGGACCCAGGAAAAATAATTAAATGATACAGAGTTGAGTATTGTTGAAGATACTAAATTAATTCTTTTCCAGAGTTGAGTAGATGATATAGATTTAGAAAAAAATTTGCTGGAATGGTTGATGACATAGAAGGATTTCAAGTTAATTGAACAATATGTACTACCTGTGCCGCTGTACCGCAGTGTGTGCGTGCACTGTAATTTAGGAACACTCCGATAAGATCGAAAGAATAGAGGCAGGTGGTCAGGACACCGGACTAGGCGGGCGGCGCGGCGGTCGGCGGGGAAACACGGTTGATGACTAACGAGGGCGGCGGCGACTAGGCGAGGGTTTCTCGATCGGGAGAGGGTTTTTTCCCCTTGGCAAACGAACGACAGATCGAAGCGTCCAATTGTTAAGATTGATTGGTGTGTAGATGTGTTGATGGATGAAGCTTTGGCGTTAAAATTTGGCCTATCGCTTGCGCAAAAGACGGGTTGTAATCGCATAATTATTAACTCGGATAATATGGACGTGATCGAGACCATGAACGAAGGAGGACGATCGTCGGGGGCAGCAGCTGCAATTTTTTATGACTGTTTTCACTTAGCTTGCGATTTTCCTATTTCTAGATTCGAGCATTGTAATAGAGAAGCAAATAAAGTTGCTCATGAACTTGCCAAGTTGGCTAGATTTTCATTCATTTCTGATTGGTTTGAGGAACCACATAATGCAATTGTGCCAATCCTCATAAACGATGTAATGATTATTTCTAATGAATAAAGCTCGAACTTTCTTTAAAAAAAAACACACACACAAAAAACGACAGATCGAAGCGTCCACGGCGATTGATTTTCTATTCAATCGATCGACTTGACTTGGGCTAATGGGCTGAAGCCTTGTACGTGAAGCCCGGGGCTAATCTTCTATCTATCCCAAATTCTGAAAAATTTGCTTCTATACGTACAGGTGCTAGTTGGGCCACGCCTGGGGCCCCAGGCCCAATTTCGCCCCTGACCCAGTCCATGTGAGCCGGGACCTGGAATCTTCCCCTCTCTCCACCCCAAGGGAGAAAATTCCCCACTTCAGTCTGCGCACCCAGCGTCTATGCCTCTCCGCCGCCGCCTCCTAGGTCTGTCCGGCGGCCTCCGCCGCTCGCTCGCCACAGCCGCCACGCATCCCCCGTGGGCCATGATCAACCGCACGGTGGAGGTCGTCGAAGCGCCGAGCGCGGACGTGCGCCTCGCCGAGCCACCGCTCGTCTCCGAGCTATGCGTCCCGGAGCGCCTCGTCAAGACCAGGGGCAGCCCCGACCCCGACGGCGACGTCGTTCAGTCGCTCGCCGGCGGCGTCTTCGCCGCGAGCGGCGACGGCCTCCTCTTCCTCTCCTGCCTAGACCTGCGCTCCACCGCTCCTGGCGCCTCTCGGGTGCGCCTGCATCCCTCCGGCCTCGACCCCACCCACGTCCCCAGCGTCACGCGCCTCGTCTGCAACCCTCTCACCCGCGAGCTTCGTCGCCTCCCGGACTCCGGCTTCGACCCTGTGGGCGACGTCCTGTGCGGCCTCAACATGGGCCTCCTCACCCAAGCCGATCGCGGGCACGGGCCGCCTGACAAGTTCGCCGTCGCCGACCTGCGGCAGGGGAACCACATGCTCCGGTTTCTCTCGGAAACAGGCAAGTGGGAGAACGTCGCGCTCTCGCCGTGCCAGGTCCCACTTGCGCGGCGGCAGCCAGTGACGCCAGACCAGGCGACGCTGGCATTCGGCGGTCGCCTGTGGTGGATCGACTTGTCCTGGGGCGCAATCTCCGCCGACCCGTTCAGCGACCGGCCGGAGCTCTCCTTCGTCGAGCTGCCGAGGGGCAGCGTGCTGCCGGCTGGCGCGCAGAAAGAAGCGTTTCGCCGAGGGAGCTCGCTGCCTGACGCTGAGGGCAGGGCGTGGTGGAAGCAGGCGTCCTTCAGTTACCGGCGCATGGGTGTCAGCGAAGGGCGGCTGCGGTACGTCGAGGTCTCTCACGAGGAACCGTTTCTTCTCAGATCCTTTGTTCTCGACGACGAAGGCACCGGCTGGACGCTGGAGCACCGGGTGGTGCTCAACAAGCTCTGGGGCAGCACCATGGGACTACCTTTACAGGAGAGGGGGTCGACACGCATTTTCCTTATTGACCCGCTTAATGCCAATGTCATTTACCTCACGGCTCACAAGATTGCCGTCGTCGCCGTGGACATGGACAGGCAGGAGGTGATTGGATGTTATCCCTATAGAAGCGACCTCTGTATGCCATGCGTCCTTCCACCGTGGCTTCGATCGAGCCGGATCCCTTCTGCAGGTATTCACTCACTCGTTTTAGTTGCTAGATTGCATATTTCTCAGGTTTAGTTTCGCATTTTGATGTGCAATGCATGAGATACTTTTGTCTCTACATAACAAAATCACTCGAAAATGACTAACACGCACGATTAGTAACAATTGGATCTCAAATAAAAGTTCTCTGGATGAAAGTCCCTTGGCTCCTGCTTTTTACAGAAATCCCAAAGAAAATTGTTATTGGTGGTTTGTATGAGAAGATCCAATGCACTGATCTAGTGGCACTTCTATTACAATTCTCTTTTTGTGTTTAGTACTTTGGGGTGGACCTGAAGTTTCAATCTCAGATCTCTTCTCGACTTGAAACTTCCAACCTTTTGTCATCTCTACATGTTATCCTGGTCTGGAAGTGTATCTTAAAACATACTCCCTCTGTCCCAAAATAAGTGTCTTGAGCTTAGTACAAATTTGTACTAGAGCTAGTACAAAGTTGAGACACTTATTTTGGGACGGAGGGAGTATCTAGGTAGTGTCAGTGATTTGCCTCTTGAACAGTTTTTTCCAAGTTTTGGATGCTTTCTAGCTTACAAGTCCGAATAATCTTACGCTGGTCGGTGCTGCTGCATATTCTGGGTTATGAAGCTGTACCATATATTCTGAGAACTGTTTTGTTAAATGACATGATGTATTCTGAGTTATGAAGCTGTCCATATATTCTCAGAACTGTTTCGTTAAATGACATGATGTATTCGATTAGAGTCCTCCTTTTCGGTAAAAAGAGTTATCTGCAGGCTTGTAATTTACACCGCATGTTCTACATTTAATTTCTGCCTACACAATTTCATTTAGAAGGATTTAATGATGTTATATCCATTTTAATAATGTGTCTACACTACTCTCAAGTGTTAAACAAATATATTCTTCAAATTGCTGTGTTGTGGCTTATGGGTCATTCTTTTCTAGTGAACGTGCTCTAAGTGTCATTCTTTTCTAGCTCAATTTCTTGTATCCAATGCACATAAATCTATACCTTTACAAATTATGTTGTCTTAGTGTTGCTATTCTTCAAATTCTTGTGCATTGATCAAATGAACCCTTTTCAGGCAAGAAGTATGTTGAGAAAAACAAGACTCTGGCAGATGTTCTAGTTCGTTTACGCAGCCACTAGAAGGTACCAATTTAGACATTTAGCGAATCTCTATTACTTTCCTTCAGCTGATGCTTCATTACTGATTGTTAGTTGTATCTCATCCAGCCACAACTTTTGGATTCCGCATTCACATATCTCTTACTCAATTCATGCAGTTTGTGGATCTGGAAAACAATGATGTGCATATGTGCCGATTACTACTACTATTTTTAACTGATTTTCTCTGTTTGTCCAACGTATTGTTATCCTTCATACTCCTACCTGTTTATCATTGGTTGAGTTATAATTGGTATTTTAGTGGAATTAGTAATGTTTGCTAGGTATGGAGACTAGTAACAAATTTTAATCCATAGAATGATTATTTTGTTGAAGTGTGCTACCCGAACTTGTTCTTCCATTCATATTTTTGTGGCAGCGACTTGTGCTAGCTGCCAAAAAGTGTCATTTGGTGTCTCAGCATGGAAGTTTGATCCTGGTGTATTAGTGTTTCTGAGCTAGCAGTCATGATCTTGTTCATCATGGTGAGCACCGTACAAGGGCCTGAAGGATTTCTCGCCCTGTCATCAGGATGACCGTTGTCTTTTCTTTCCCTGAAATATTTTCACCAACCATTTGAGGACCGGAACTGAAGCTTGATAACTGCATATTACCCAATTGTCGTTGTGTAATTTTCTGGTGCAACCAAAAGTCGGATAGAAAATAAACATGTTGCCAGACCGACTTTCTATTTAAGTTTCGGAAATGCACATAGATAGAATAGTGAAGCATTTTTGTTTACCCAAGATTGTTTCTCAGGGGAAAGTAAAGCTGGGATACCAGCAGAAGCTGGACAGCCCCCATTCAGGTCACTCATTGTTCAGGCAACAAAAGATATCTAAAAGAAATTGTCAGAACAACAGTTCACTTAACCGTATTAATTAGTAAATACAGTTTCCATGTAACCTTAACCCCCATGTTACTCACACAGAAGGAAAAATGTGGTGCTTGTATCTAATATTCCTTAATTTTACCCTCAGGTTTCTTAAAACTAAGGTGCTGGTGTAGATCAACTAGGAGGCTCATGGTGGTAGCTTACTATGCTGGGGGAAAATCTGGAGAAGCCTTTGCTTTTGGAGTGCTGATCAACTCACTGTATCTTGGTTCGTTGGAGATGTGGTACTTCTGTCAGACTTTGGTTCGCTCCAGTATCTGCCGTAAACACCACTAAAGATCATTGGTCGCAAAATTGGTGCCTCTGCAATGTTTACTCTGATGAGAAACCTTATTTAGGGACCTCTGCTTCTGCCATAGGTGCTGAACTGACTATTTGATGGAACGGTTCAGTATTCGCTGCCCTGAGCTATGTAGTAGTAGTATAATTTTGTGCCAATCGGTCGTGCATTGAACTCGTTTAAGTGAGAAGGATGAAATGAGATTGCCTTTTGCGCCTTGATGGCTCTTAATTCAGAAGGATGAAATGAGTATGCGGAGTTCACATCTGTACCAGCGTATGTGCTGTGCTACACTTTTGCTGTAGTCGTTTTTTTCTTAATAATTGTTACTCCCTCCGTCCCATAATGTAAGATGTTTTTTGACACTACACCAGTGTCAAAAAATGTCTTATATTACGAGACGGAGGGAGTACTTGTTTTTAAAATATTTTTTGAAATGTATCTTTTTAATATTATGATACTGTTTATCTTGGAGGGGAGGAGGAAGAAATAAGCGGCCGCATCTTATGTTTTCAAGACTTATTAAATTGGTCTTTCAGACTGGGCTGGATAGCATTGCACATGGCCTCCTGGTTTTAGGGAGGCCCAGGCCCCCAACATTTCAGCGGGAAAAATGGCGCCGTTGAGCTCAGCCTATGGGCCAACAGCTGTTCAAACACTGGGAGTGGCTATTCCAAACACGGATGCTGGTTCGTGGACTACACGGCAAGGTTGAAATCAGCTTTTTTGTTTGAGTCCTGCTACACATACGACAAATTTTTGTACGATTTACGTACGACAGCATCAGCAGCCGTTCGATGAACTGCACGGATGAGTAGGATCACATCGTACGAAAATCGTATGCTCTATTCATCGTACGCACAGCAATTCCGTTTTTGTTTGAGGGAAGGTTGAAACCAGCTATATGTGTTTTATACGAAGAAATAAAAAAGGCTTGTGTAAAATGCAGAAAAAAAAAAGACCCAACACCAATAGCTTCGAATTTTGGCGGGAAAAAGGTGACGTCATAGGCACAGCCGATGGGAAACAGCTGTTCAAACGTTGAGGCATGGCTCGGCTTCTGCGAGAAGCCTTTACAGGCGTACGGTCATTCCTAATACGGAAATCTGCGCATAGACCACAACCCACTAGACCGTCACACTGACCTATGGGCCCGATAGCAATTTTCCAGTTGAGTACCCAGTGGAACGACCACAGGCTACTTCACTCCTGCGACCCCCCAGTCCATGTGAACCCTCTGCTCTGCTCTCTCCCACGGCGCACCGAGTCCACAGTCCACACCACACCACACAAGCCAAGGAAATTCCCCACCGCGATGCCTCTCCGCCGCCGCCTCCTAGGTCTATCTGCCGCCGTCTCCGGCGCCCTCCGCCGCTCGCTCGCAACGGCCGCCACGCACCCCCCGTGGGTCATGCTCAGCCGCAAGGCGCAGGTCGTCGGAGCGCCGAGCGCGGCCGCGCGCCTCGCCGAGCCGCCGCACGTCTCCAAACTGCGCCTCCCGGAGCACGTCATCGAGGCCTTCCCCGCCCCCGACAGAGACGTGCGGCAAATGCGCTCCGGCGCCATCTCCGGCGCGAGCGGCGACGGCCTCCTCTTCCTCTCCGTCCTAAACGCGCGCTTCACCCCTCCCGCCGCCGGCGAGCAGCGCGCCGGTCGGCCGAGCACGCACCCCGCCGTCCTCGACCCCGACCACGCGCCCCGCGTCACACGCCTCGTCTGCAACCCTCTCACCCGCGAGCTCTCCCGCCTCCCGGACTTCGTCTCCGACCCCAAGTACGATTTCATGCTCGCCACCCATATGTACATGGGCGTGGTCACCCAAGCAGACCGCGGGCAGGGGGCACCGGACAGGTTCGTCGCTGCCTTGGTGAACGGGGAGGAGATGCTCCGGTTCCGTTCGGAAGCAGGGGAGTGGGAGGCCGTGACGCTCTCGCCGTGCCTGGTCCCACTTCCGCGGCCGCGGCGAGTGACGCTGGACCAGGAGACGCTGGCATTCGGCGGCCGCCTGTGGTGGGTCGACTTGTCCTGGGGCGCAGCCTCCGCCGACCCATTCAGCGACCGGCCGGAGCTCTCCTTCGTCGAGCTGCCGAGGGGCAGCGTGCTGCCTGAAGGCGCGCAGGACCAAGCGAGGAGCTTGGGTGTCGTCGACTGGCGGATGCACACACCCTTCAGGTACCGGCGCATGGGTGTCAGCCAAGGGCGGCTGCGCTACGTCGAGGTCTCTCGGGAGGAACCGTTCCTTCTCAGCTCCTTCGTGCTCGACGACGAGGGCAGCGGCTGGATGCAGGAGCACCGGGTGGTGCTCAACAAGCTCTGGGCGAGCCACATGTCCCTGCCCTTACAGCAGGGGGCGACGACACGCATTGTCCTCATTGACCCAGTTAATGCCAACCTCGTTTACCTCGCAGTTGACACGCTAGCCGTCGTCGCGTGGACATGGACAGGGAGGAGGTGATTGGGAGTTATCCGTACACCGACGTCGCCTGCATACCATGTGTTCTTCCACCCTGGCTCGGATCAAGCCGGATCCCTTCTGCAGGAGGTGACTCGCTTGTTTAGATTACATACTTTTCAGCGCAATATACATAATACTTTTGTCTACATAACCTGATCACTCAATAATGACTAATACACATGATTAGTAACAATTGTTTCTTCACTGTGTTTGTTAACAATTGGATGTCAAATGTTGTTTTTATGGTCCAACGACCCTTGGGTTCGGCTTCTTATAGAAAGCCCAAAGAAGACTGTTATTGTTCGTTTGTATGAGAAATGGCAATGCATTGATCTAATCGCACTTGTATTATATTCGCATTTGGTAATAGAATGGTGGAGGTACTTGGGGGTGGGGTCTCAATTTTCAATCCCAATTTTTTCCTAGACTTACAACACCTGGTCATATCTACGTCCATTTTATCCTGGTCAGAAAGAGTTTTGTGTCAGTGATTTGGTTTTGAACAGAAATTTAGCAACTTTTGGTTGCTTTATAGCTTACAAGTTCGAATAATCTTATCTGGTCATTGCTGGTGCAGACTCTCAATTACGACGTTGTACATATTTTCTGAGAACTGTCGCGTAAAAAGGACCTGATTAGAGTCCTCCTTTTCCAAAAAAAGAGAGTTACCTGCAGGCTTTGAATATGCAATTTACACTGCATGTTCTACATTTAATTTCTGTGCCTCTATAATTCGACTATTGAAGGATTTTATGATGTTATATCCATTTTAATCACGCCTTCTCTAAAAATAATAATAATAAATAAATAAATAATCACGCCTATACAACCAAGTGTTATCGTCAAAATAAATATATTCATCAAATTATGTTGTGGCTTATGGGCACACTCTGATCGATACTTGTTAACCTGCTCCAAGTATCATTTTTTTTCCTAGCTCAACTTTTTATATGCAATGCAATAAATTTACACTGTTATATATTATATTGTCTTAGTGTTGTTGTTTTCAAATTCTTGTGCGTTGACCAAATGAACCTTTTTCAGGAAGGAAGTTCGTTCGGAAAAACAAGACTCCGGTAAATGTCGTAGCTTATTCCGACAGCTACTACAAAAGATGAAGGTACCAATTTAGACATTCAGTGAATCTATATTTACTTTCCTTCAGTTGATGCTTCATTGCTGACTGTTAGTTGTATCTCATTCAGTCACAAGTTTGGGATGCTACATTCTTTTCACACGTATCTCTTACTCAATTCATGTAGTTTATGGATTCGGAAAACATTGATGTGTGTTTACTGCTGATGATTACTACTATTTTGAATTGATTTATCCTGTTGTCCAACGTATTGTTACCCCTAATACCGTCATGTCATTGGTTGGGTTATAATTGGTGTTTTAGTGGAATTGGTAATATTTGCTAGGAATGAAGACTTGTGACATATTTACTCTTAGAATGGCTACTCCATTCATATTCTTGTGGTAGTAACTTGCGCTAGCTGCCAAAAAATGTCATTTGGTGTCTCAGCATGGAACTTTGATCCCGGTGTATGCATTAGTGTTTCTGAACTAGCAGGCATGTAACTTGGATCCCGGTGTATACGGCGGAGCCAATTAGCCCTTCCTCTTTGCAGCCATTAATCCGAGTGCAAACTCTCTCAATTAAGTGTTGGAAGCAGTGGTATTGTAGATATAAATAGTTTTCTCCATAAATTTGGTCAAAGTTTGACTTTTCAAAGTATCTACTGTATATGAACTACATTATGCAAAGTAGGGAGTGCTATTTTGAATTTCTCTGTTCGTCAACGTTCCTTAATACCGGCTTGTCGTTGGTGTTTTAGCTGAACTAGTAATATTTTTTGAATTCTTGAACTAGTATAATATTTACTGGGAACCAAGGCTAGTAACATACTCTCTTTGTTGAATGCGTATTACGTTCAAGTGTGCTACCTGAACTTGTTGTTCCCTTCATATTCTTGTGGTACCAATTGCCCTGGCTGCGAAATTTATCAGTTGGTGTGTCAGCATGGACCTTTTATCCAGGAATATTGGTGTTTTTTGAACTCGTACTCTAGTAGGCATGAAGGATGCAGTCTTGTTCATCATGGTGATCAATGTACACGTGCCTGAAGCATATATTCCCTTGTCATGAGGACGACCGTTATTCCTTCGCCTGAATTATTATCATCGACCAATTAGAGCCTGAAACTGAATCTTGATAATTGCTAACAAATCGATCGTTTTGTGATTTTCTTTTGCAACCAAGACTTGGGTAGAAAATAAACATGATGCCAGACTTACAGTATTGTTACAGTTTTGGAAATGCAGATAGATGGACTACAGTAGCGTTTTTTTTGTGTACTCAAGATTTTTTTTTCTTGGTGGAAAGTAAAGCTGGGATACCAGCAGATGCTGGGCACACACCCATTCTCGAAAGCCGAACCACATAGCGCGCAAGCAACAAAAGATATCGAAAAGAAGTTATCCGAACAGCAGTTCATTCAGTAGTTTCATTTTGCTGTTTTTCCGCATCACCCATCCTCTTCACATGTTTATTGAAAATCAATCACCATACCTATTACAGTCTCCCTATAATTTAGATTCCCACGTCAACCATACAGATATATTTTTTTGCGATGTGTGTGTCTCTAATGTTCCTTATTTTTGCTGCTCAGATTTCTTAAAGCTAACAGATGCTGAGTAGGAAGCTGATGGTGGTAGTAGTAGCTTACTGATGCCGGAGGGAATCTGGAGAAGCCTGAATTTTTGGAGTGCCGATCACGATCAATTCACGGTACCACGTCTGCACAGCGTATGTGCTGTAAACGATAGCAAGACGATTCATTCCTAGCAGAGTTGATGCGTACACATGTTTACTCTGATGGGTGATGAGGAACCTTGTCTAGGGATTTCTGCTTCTGTCATAGGTGTGAACTGACGATTAGTTCGAACGGTTTCAGTGTTCGCCGCCTGACTATGTACGATTTCGTGCCAAATGATGGTGCGTTGCTCTTGTTAAGTGACAAGGATGAAGTAGGGGCTGCTTGGCCTGATGCCAGTACTTGCTATGCTAGTTATTAGGCGAGTCTGAATTCAGTAGGATATATCACCATGGCCTACTTTTTGTGTGCGAGATGTGCATCTTTGCAAGCAAATGTTGGTGTCTGCGCTGTGCCGCGGCTTAGACGTATTCGGTTCTTTCTTTAGTTATAATAACTACTTTATTTTTTACTCCATCCCTTCGGAATTATTTATCACAAAAATGAATATATCTACAACTAAAATACATCTAGATGCATTCATCATCTTGATTATGCTCCTCCCCCGCCCCTAACCCTAACTATGCCGCCAGCCGCTCCTCCCCCGCTTCGCCGCCGCCGGAGGGGACACCGGCGAAGCCCACTTGGTCCCCAGGGAAGGTGGCGGCGAGGCGTACTCGCCGTTCTCGCGCAGATCTCGCGGCGGCCGGTGGCGCACGACGGTGTTTCGTCGGGGGCTGGCGCCTCCTGCCCGTGAGGCAGCGTCCCTCACGGCGGCGGGGCTGCCCCTGAACGGCGCTTGGTGGTGGCCACGTGGCGGCCCGCGGGTGGGCCGGATCTGGGCTTCCGGTCTGCGTCCTCGTCGTGGCAGCGCTTGCCATTGCCCTCGGCCATGAGGAGTGGTCCGGGACGGGCCTAGCGCCGGTGGTGCTGGCCAGGACGCACGCTGGCAGCGCCCTACTTCATCTCGCGTCATCTCTTTGGCCAATGGTGGTGGTCATCTTCATCGTCAAAGATGGCCGACGAGAGGCTTGGTGATCAGATCTCGAGATCCATCATCTCGGCTGCGAGTTGGGGAGACATGGTTGCTGGTGAAAACCGAGCCGTTGGCAGGCAATGGTGGCGTTCTACGCCGTTACCTTGATGGAGGCATTGTCGTGTAACTACTGTCGAGCCACTCGTGCTGCTCTGGGGGAAACCCTAGGATCTTGTGCTCCATATCGGACGATGGCGGCACTGCGGTGTCGTTTCTCTCTTGGGAGCATCGTTTGTGGAGCAGCGCTGGAAGTCAGAGGCAGGAGTGGAGCAGCTTCATCTTGCACGGAGCTTCGGCGGAGATGTCAAGTCATGCCTGACCGACAGGTGCTACACTTTGTCATGCCTGGTCGGCAGGTGCTACGCACGACAGATCTTTCAAAGACTTCAAGCTGTGTTGGCTGGTGTACTTGGCAGCATGGTGCTGAGGTGTATCAGTGGTGACCGCGACGTGCACAGCTGTTTGCGCGCAGGGAGGAGGTGCCATCTCCGCCGACCCCTTCAGCTACCGCCCGGAGCGCTGCTTCGTCGAGCTGCCGATAGGCAGTGTGCTGCCGGCCGCCGCCCCACGGGACTGTCCGCAATCGAAGCACCGGCGCCTGTGTGTCAGCCAAGGGCGGCTGCGGTACATCGAGGTCTCCCAAGAGGAGCCGTTTGTGCTCAGCTCCTATGTGCTCGACAACAATGGCACCGGCTGGACGCTGGAGCACCGGCTCGACCTCAGCCGCTACGAGACTTACCTGTACGGCCACCCATGGCTACCCTTGAAGGGGGAGAATACGCCACAAGTTGGATTTCTTGACCCATTTAACGCCAATGTTGTCTACATGTCGGCCTGCATCACCACTCTTGAGAATACCCCACGAGTCGTCTTCGTCGTGGACATGAAGGAGGACCTTCCGTTTCTGAGTGCTGCTTATAGATTGGGCGACCCCTCCTTCGTACCTTGTGTTCTTCCCTCGTGGCTTGGATCGAGCCAGATCCCTTCTGCAGGTTGTGACCCGCTCCTACTCTGTTTTACTTTCATCTTTACATGTGCAAGTGTTGCCAAGAAGTGTAGATTATCTCTGAACATTATTAACATATACTCCCTCCGTCCGAGAATACTTGTCTTAGAAATGGATAAAATGGATGTATCTGTAACTAAAATAAGTCTAGATACAACCATTTCGAGGACAAGTATTTCCGGATGGAGGGGAGTACCATTTGTTAGGTAACTGTTGGTATCACAAAGAAAAGTTTGAAAGGGGATTAATTTGATTGTTGACTGGTGATGTGTATGAGAAAGGGCCCGTTGATCTTTAACTAACCACTAGGATATCCTAGCATAAATTGCAGCCATGGATTAGTATGTATCAGTCTTATCCAAAAGCACAACTTATAATTCCACTTTTGTTCCTTTTCTGTTCTTAATTAGGTTTAAAATGGTGCTAGATTCAAAGTGCTTAGGACCTCCAGTTCTCAGTCCATTCATTAAGTTAGAACTTCCAACCTTTTGTCATTTTTAACCTGTTGGCCCTGGTCATAAGGAATTTTTAACCTGATGTCCAAACATATTCATGGTAGTTTCAGTATTTAGCTTCTGAACAGAAAATTTGCAACTATTTTGTTTGCTTTCATGGTAATCACTATAGCTGACAAGTTCGAATAATCTTATCCTGGTTACTATTGGTGTTCATGACATTAATCGTCAGTCGCTCATCTCTTCAATCATGACCGGGAGGTTTTGGCCTTCCATTGTCCAGAAAGCTCGTCAATCATGGGAGGAATATGATAGGCCTTGGCCAGTGACTTTGACTTAATTAACTCAATGAATGACTAATTTCTACCCCAAAACAACATTCTCCTTCTTTGGTACTTCCTACAAGCTAGAATGCTCTCATCTAGAACGTGATTATAGTTATATGCTGTTTGTGAATCTTCAATATACAATGCATGTTCTACATTTCATTACCATCTCTCAGTATTATGGTTTTAGAAATGGATTTAAATATGCCGAGTCTATTTAACCACTCATGTACACTGTTCAATTTTTACCTTGCTGAATAATTTGAGCCTGCACAGTAATTATTCATGTGCTATGGGCCTATGGCTTATGGGTACACTGTGATGAATAATTGATAACCCTCCCTAATTATCAGTTTTTTTCTTTGATAGCTCAACTCATTTATGCGATGCACAGAAATTTGTTGTGTTAACGTTGCTGTTGTTGTTATTCAAATTCTTGCACGTTGATCAATTGGACCTTTTTCAGGCAAGAAAGGTGTTAAGAAGAACAAGAGTTTGGCAGATGTTCTGGTT
Organism: Triticum timopheevii; assembly: GCA_963921465.1. Classification (NCBI taxonomy): domain Eukaryota; kingdom Viridiplantae; phylum Streptophyta; class Magnoliopsida; order Poales; family Poaceae; genus Triticum; species Triticum timopheevii. Next base: position 366,483,997 of record OY997262.1, read on the forward strand.
CGTGCAGACAATCTGTAGAAGAGATGAAGGTACCAATTACCAGTGAATGAATCTCCTCTTCTGTTGCTTTCTTTTCGTCGATGCTTCTTTATTGATCCAGTGTCAGTTGTATCTTTTTCTTTCGAAAAGGGGGGACTCCCCGGCCTCTGCATCAGAACGATGCATACGGCCACATTTATTATAAAATAAATTAGTTCAACAATATCTTGCAGTCTGCAACAAAATGATAAGCTGGCTCACGAAGAGCAACAGAAACAAAAAAGGGCCCAAAAGCCACAACCGGCTGGCAAAATATAGATAGGTAAACTAATCGCCTATCCTATTACATGACCGCCATCCAAACCGGTTGAAGATATCCCGCGCTACCATCTCCCACCGGAGAGATCCAGTAACCAAACGCTCCCTGGCCTCCATCGGAGTAAGGACCACATACGGATTAGCGCAGTAGCCCGGAATAAAACGTGCAAAAAATGAATAGTTGATGTTCTGTTAAAAGCCAAATCATTTCTGCAGTTCCAAATTGCCCATAACAACGCACATGCTCCTACGCGAATTTGTCTAGCTGTTTTGGACTCTATCCCAACAAGCCATGTTCCAAATAACGACCCGACCGAATTCGGAGGAGTAATGTTAAAGGCAATTTGCACCGAGCGCCACAGAACCCTCGCCAACGGGCAATCAAAGAAGAGGTGCTTGATGAATTCATCCCGATCACAGAAACTACACCTAGTAGAGCCTGTCTAGTTGCGCTTAACCAAATTATCTTTCGTTAAGATAACTTGTTTATGTACAAACCACATAAACACTTTGATTTTTAGAGGAACCTTAACTTTCCAAATATGTATGGAACTAGGAATAACACTAGAATTGATGACATCAAGATACATCGACTTGATTGTGAATTCCCCAGAAGTAGTAAGCTTCCAACACAACTGATCGGGCTGATGAGTAAGCTGAACCTCCATCAGTCTACTCACCAGATGAAGCCAAGCTTCCCACCGTTCTCCAACAAGCACCCTCCTAAACTAAATATTAAGGGGGATGGACTGCAAACTCGTGGCAACCAGAGCATCGCGTCGCTGCACAATACGATATAACGAGGGATACTGAAGCGCCAGCGGCGCTTCCCCCAGCCAAGTATCCTTCCAGAAGCGAGTGTTATTACCATCACCAACAATAAACTTTGTTCTATTATTAGCCCTTTCCAGAACGGCGAGTCAGTCGGCCTGACTATCACCTGCGACAAAGTCTTTGAGTGCAGATACTTGTTACGCAGAATCTGCGCCCAAGTTGCTTCAGTCTCTGCTGCTAACTTATATAGCCACTTACTGAGAAGGCATCTGTTCTTAACCTCAAGATTCTCAACACCTAGACCCCCTTGGTCTTTCGGTCGGCAGATGACGTCCCATTTGGCTAAACGGTACTTTCTCTTGAGCTCATCACTCTGCCAGAAGAAACGGGATCGATAGAAGTCCAGCCTTTTCCTGACTCCAACTGGTACTTCAAAAAAGGACAAAAAGAACATAGGCAGACTCGTGAGCACCGAGTTAATGAGAATCAATCGGCCTCCATACGACATGAGTTTGCCCTTCCAACAGCTCAGTTTCTTCTCAAATCTATCCTCAATACACTTCCATTAACTGTTTGTCAACTTACGATGATGAATGGGGATACCCAGGTAAGTGAACGGAAGTGCTCCCACTTCGCAACCAAACAGTTGCTTATAAGCATCTTGTTCCTCTTTGGCTCTCCCAAAACAGAACAACTCACTCTTATGGAAGTTAATCTTCAGGCCGATCAATTGCTTGAAAAGGCACAACACCAGCTTCATATTTCTCGCTTTTGCCAAGTCATGCTCATAAAGATAATTGTATCATCAGCGTACTGCAGGATGGACACACCACCATCAACTAGATGAGGCACCAGGCCACCTACTTGGCCGGCCTCCTTTGCCCTACCTATCAGGATTGCCAACATGTCAGCGACAATGTTGAACAGAATAGGAGACATTGGATCACCTTGTCTCAGGCCCTTGTGTGTCTGGAAATAATGACCTATATCGTCATTCACTTTAATTCCAACACTCCCTTTTTGCGTGAAGGATTCCACTTGTTGTCTCCAAGCTTCATCAAAACCCTTCATTCGGAGCGCCTGTTGAAGGAAAGGCCATTTGACTTTGTCGTACGCTTTCTTGAAATCCACCTTGAAAACAACACCATCAAGTTTTTTCGTGTGGATCTCATGGAGCGTTTCATGCAGGACCACAACTCCTTCGAGGATGTTCCTGTCCGGCATGAAAGCAGACTGAGTAGGCTGCACCACAGTATGCGCAATCTGTGTGAGCCTATTCGTCCCGACCTTGATAAATTTTTTGAAACTAACATTGAGAAGACAGATAGGCCGAAATTGCTCAATCCGCACAGCCTCTGTCTTCTTTGGAAGTAAGGTTATCGTTCCAAAATTCAGCTTAAAAAGATGAAGCTGGCCCAAGAATAAATCGTTGAACAACGGCAAGAGATCTCCTTTAATAATATGCCAACACTTCTTATAGAACTCTGCCGGGAAACCATCCGGGCCAGGAGCCTTATTATTCTTCATCTGGGAAATGGCCTCAAATACCTCTTTCTCAGAAAAAGGAGCGACTAAAATATCATTCTCAACAGCCGTAAGTTGAGGCACATCCTCAATCCTAGACTCGTCCAACGACACATAATTGTCCTCTGGAGGCCCAAACAGCTGCTTGTAAAACTCAGTTGTATCTGATAAATTCACATGTATAGTTAGGATGCTGCATTCTTGTAGCATTGTATCTCTTACTCAATCCATGTAGTTTATGGCTTGAAAAAACAACGGGTGCATATTTTTGCCAATTACTAGTACTATTCCAACTGGTTTTCTCTGTGCTCTCCAATATATTTCCGTACTTAACACCAGCTTCTTGGTGGCTGAGCGCTAGTTGGGGTTTTGGTGGGACTAGCAATATTTTGCGGACTCAAGTCAAGATAACTAACATATTCACTCCATAGAATGATTATTATTGAAAGCGCGCTACCTGAACTTGGTAGGATTGGGATGCAGCACGCCGATGGATTACTAATCGTACTAGAGTGTTGTGTGTGCAGTATTTTGGTTCTTTCGTTCATGTTCTTGTGGCAGCAGCTTGCTGTTCCCCAAAAGTACCGGTTATTGTGTCAGAATTGGCCTCCCAACCTTAAATCTAGGTGAATTAGTGGTCCTAATAGCCGGCACAAAGGAACTTTTCAATCTGGGACTAGCAATATTTTGGGGACTCAAGTCAAGACTATCAATATTCACTCCGTAGAATGATTATTATTGAAGGCGCGCTACCTGAACTTGTTCTTTCATTCATATTCTTGTGGCAGCAACTTGCTGCTGCCAAAAAAGTACCCTGGTTGTTGTGTTTCTAAACTAGCTAGCAGCCCGGCACAAAGGATGCCTAGCATCGCTCATCTCTGGAACACTGTACTAGAATCTGAAGGATACCTAGCCTTGTCATGATATCTGCTGTCTTTCCTTTTCATGAAATGTTATCACCAACTGATTCAGGGGTGAAACTTAAGCTTGATATCTCTAGACATTTGGTCGTGGTGTAATTTCTGCTGTAATCAATATTTGAACAGAAAATAAAAAATGGTATCCTGATGATAACTCAGGTGTTTTATTTTAGTTTTGCAATTAGAGATTGATGGACTACGGTAGCTTTTATGTTTACTCAAGAATTTCCTTTGACTGTGTTTCCATTTCGCTCAATCTCTTCACCTGTTTACTCAAAAATGTCCCCAATGTTTCCTCTTCCTTTTCAGGTTTCATTAAACTAACAGCAGCTGTTGTTGCTACAATAAATTAGGAAGCTGATGGTGTGGTATCTTACTGGGCTGTCATTTTGGGAACCGGAGAAGTCAGGGTCTGCTAAGAGTTTGCCGATCAACTCACCGATCTCGTCTTGGTGGTGATCTGGGAGTTCTTTCAGACTTCGGGTTCGTGGTAGAACATTCCAGTAGAACTGCAAAATTAGTTCAGCATGCAATGACTATCATGAAACATCATCGTGTATGCTTTGTTTAGTAGCAAGACATTGCATCCGTAGGAAAAGGTTGATGCTTCTACATGTTAACTCTTATGATAACTCTTATATATTTATGGATCTCTGCTTATCTCACCAGCGCTGCATTGAGGATTTGTTCAAATGGATCCGTATTTGCCGTCGTATCTTATACTGTATATGTTTTCATGCCAATTGATGATATATCATTCTTGTGAAGCGAGGATGAATAATCAGTTTGCTATTTGTGACTCCATGAGCGAATCCCGTAGGACATGTCACTTTGGACTTGATTTGTAAGTGCACACTTTCAGCACAGAAGAACTTGAGCTGCAAGTGTAACCGGCACACGCTGGTGCACCTACCAAAGAACATGAAGAATAACTGGCGCACGCTGGTGCACGGGGCATCTCCACCAAGCCGGTGACACAGAAGCCCAGGCAAGATACTGCCTGCAATATCTGTACAGAGGTTGAATGAGTATTCAGTAGAGGCATTCTTGATGCTTGCATGATGATAACATCCCATTATGTTCATCCGTCGCTCATATATAGTACTTCCGGCCTTCTGCGGCAACCTTTCCCACTGCATGGTCGAACTCGCTGCGATTCAGACAACCGAGCATCCGTGAATTCTTGAAGATTGCATGACAGCACATTGCTGATGTGTTATTCATTTTTTTTTTCAGGAGAGTTATGTTAATTCTTTACAACCTTTCAAACCAATACAATAACAATAGAATTCACACCTGACCTATACATCAAAGATGCACACAGCCAATTGAATCATCAACCAAAGAGCGCCGAGACAAACCTGTAGCTTAACAAATAACAGGAAAGCAAAATATCTCAAACATTTATCAAGTGGTCAACGGACAACAGCTTAAACCCATGCTTAAGTTGGATCACATAGTAGGATTCATCATGTTCACGGAATAGCTGAAGCATTAGCCCTGGAAGACTTCCAACAGGAGGTAAGTTGATTCTCATTACTGGATTACTGTGTCGTTCATGCATGGCAGTTTGCAGCTAGCAGTGTCCAAACATAGTTTTTTTTTGGAGATGAACTTATAGTTATTACGCGCAAAACTTGCAGTTGATTTTTAGACACAAGGCAACCTTCAGAAGCTTTAATGAAATCAGGGTAGAATATTGGTAGCATGCTTAACAAGAACAGAGACAGGTCCTTAACAAGACATAACACAACTCTCCCCTCATCCATCAAACTCAAAACCCAAAACAAAAGCCAACACCAAAACAGCAATCTGAACTTCCATGATTGAGTGGCCTGCTTGAGATTTATGCTTCACCATCGCCATGTCCAGCTTCACTTGATGCTTCAGCCTCAACGCCTATCCCTGCTAAGTGAAGAACCAGATTTTCAAGTACAAGTCACTAGGATGAAACCATGCATCTTAAGGCATAATACACATTCACTACTTTATTTTATCCCACTACTAGAACTGAAATGTATTCCCAAATCACAACTACATGTAAAAATTAGTAATATACCTGGTGGACTGTAGAAGCTAAGGTAGGGATAGAGTGCCCATGTAATATCTCCTTGCTGACACAGCTCGCTGGAGAGCTCCTTCAAGCTTAGTGACTTGAGATCAATCGTATAGGTGCCAAGATCTGTGATTGCAAAAACAATGTCAGTGCCCTCGATGGAGCCGACCAACTCCGTTGAAACGTCGATATCGCCAACGGGGAGAATACCCTCGAGGTTGATGCGCCTCCACTGCATCCACGACGCAACTCCATCGGGATCCACCTCCCTCCACCAAACGGAGAGGTCGAAATTGTACAGCTCTGCGAGCCCAAGCCGGCCGTCGTCCGATGCCATGAGGATAGGGGCGATGGAGCAACCCACTAAACACGGCAGATGAACGTCCGATAGGCAGGACTCAGCCATGTCATACTTGAGAATACCATTAATATAGTTCCTCGAAATGGGGAAATAAAGCGCGTCTCCGACAAGAACACTAGGCATCATAGTGAAGCTGATTTCAATCTCAACAAAACCAACATCCAGAGAGACCGGAGAGCTCCAGTTACCCGTCTCCGACGAGTACACGGAGGCCGTGGCGACCCTCGCTTCCTCGTTAAGGCTGACGAAAACCACGAGAGATGGACCCGAATGGCAGTCACCGTGCCTGCAACCGTCCGCGGCACAGAGCACCGAGGCAGAGCTGCTCGTCTCCGACATTTGGGGGCGGCGCAGCACTGTCTGGCTGCCCGTCACGGGCTCCCAGATGACCAAGAGCGGCATGTTCTCAATCGTATCGAAGTACTGGAGGAGGACGCGGCCGTGGCGGCAGTCCTCCACGGAGCAACGACCCTGCAGGAGATCGGGCTCGCGTGGACGGAAGTCAGTGCTGGGGACGAACTCGGTGCACAGCCAGTCGTGGAGAAAGCCGAGCATTGGAGGCGTTCGGTGGAAGTCCCGGTAGCGGCGACGGAAGCCGCGGCTGGAGAGGAGGCGGCGCCACGGCTTGCAGGCGAGGGAGGCGCGGAGGAGGTTCCCGGGCTCGTCTGGCGGGAGGCGGATGAGGATCTCCTCCACGAGCTCCTCCATCTCGCCCAGCTCCCGCACCAGCTTCGGCGGCATCGTTTGTGGCCGGTGATTTGGGATCGGGAGGCCGAATGGGCTGCTAGGGTTGTGGTTGTTTTGGGGGGATTTAGATTCGAGAAGACGAACGGAACGAGCGAAAAAATTTCGGCGGTTCTTCATATTTTCAATCTGGCGCCTCTTTGTTTTTAATTTTACATTTTAGCGTCTCAATCGTTACAAAATTACTGAAGTGGGCACAACTCACCAAATCAAAATATAAAAAGGACTAGAGGCCGTGGCAAGAATTTTTCGCCCCCACATATATACTCCCTCCGTCCGGAAAAGGTTGTCCCAAACTTGTTCTTCAAATGGATGTATCTAGCACTAACTTGGTGCTAGATAAATCTATTTGAAGGACAAGCTTTTTCAGACGGAGGGAGTACAAGAACTGAGGATAGCACACGCTTTGACATGTGGATCTTTAGTTGTGAAATTATTGGTCAGTGATAGGCGCCGGGAGGCGGGCTGAAATTTCGGCCGGTCGCACCGTGCTCGTCCGATCTAACCTTGTTTAGCTGTCTGATGCGTCCACCTACTTCTCAAATCTCTTCCCAAGGGGATAATAGAAATCGCACGTGGATTCGTGCTCGCGGAGCAGCGGGTGCTGTCTTCGGCCACCCAGCTTGCCAGCCACCCGCGTCGTCCACACTCGTCGGCCTCCCTATGCCATTGCGCCGTCACCGCTCACCGTTGTAGCTCACCGGTTGCAACACCGGCGTCCATTGGTCTGCCCCTTCCTATGCAGCAATGGCGGGGCCGTCGGTTCCGGCATCTGCCGCAGCACCATTGGTGCATAGAAAACATCGTGTACATCAACAGCTCGCTGTTACAACTTTTTTCTGGCCGGTCTCTAGTTGAAGCTTTTCAAATAGATGGTTGAAGCTTTTGTGTCAACAATTGCAACTTATTGCTTTCCCTGACGCCGGTTGAAGCTTCGTATATCGCCGCCGGTTGAAGCTTTTTTCATCACCGGTTGCAGCTCCCGCGGTTGCGTGGTGGCCGACCCTCTCCGGTTGAAGCTTTCGACAATACGAGTTGTAACATTATCGATCGTCGGTTGCAACTTTTAGTGTTGCGCAGTGGCCGACCCAACTTTCTCGTCACTGGTCGTAGCTTTTCTCCTCGCCGGTTTCAACATCGTCGTCTCTGGTCGTAGCTTCTCTCGTCGCCGGTTGCAACATCGTCATCCCTGATCATATCTTTTCTCGTCTGCAACACCGGTGGCATCAGATGCGGCGGAGGGGGGGGGGGAGGCTTGTTGAGGAGGTGCGCGTGGGAGGCGGCGGCCTGCTCGCCGGAGGAGAAACATGTGAGAAAAATGGGAAAGGGGATCGCCCCCATGCTGAAGGGAGGGGAGGCCGGTGACTCCATGACGTCCGGCGGACAATATCCGACAGGGGAGGCAAGCCGGCTTGGAGGAACAACGCGTATCTGGCCGAAGGTGCTCGGCGAGGGGTGTGGGCAAGGCTGTAGTCGGCATGAATGAGCTGTGATGATTTTTCTGTTGTGAAATAAAGAAGGAGAAAGAGATAAATATGCGTGCGTGTGAGAAGACAACCGGCCGAAGTGTTCGGCCGGTGCACTGAACTGCAAGCGTTTTCCGATTTTTTTTCCTATGGTTATTATTACAATTTGTATTCCGCACATACGCGAAAGCGGACGAGCAAATGCAGACCATGCAACGCTATTGTGCCGGCCATGTAAGACGGTCCTTCTAGTTTTATAGAAGTTATGTCCGTTTTCTCTCTCTATTGGGTTTCTTTCTTTTTTCATTTTTATTTTGAGGTTTATTTTTTTATTTTAATATTTATGAATATTATTTGGAAAATTCATTTTTTTTTCAAAATTGCGAACATTTTAAAATATTTTGTGAAGATTTTCATATTCATTAACATTTTTGAATCCAGATTGTTTTTTAAATTTATGAACAAATTTAAAACACATGATTTTTTTTGAGAATTCATGAATATATGTTTCTATATTCAGGATTTTTTTTCTAAATTTCTAAAATATATTTAAATTTGTGAATGTTTTTTACAATTTTTATTTTTTAAAAATTTACAAAATAACTGTGAGTTTTTTAATGAAAAGTGTTTTAATCGAAACACAAAAATAAATAAAATAAATAGTTTAAAACTGAGCAAATTTATTTGCCAACGTAATATCCACTTAGCGCTACATGAGCCACGCCCATGTGCGCTTGCTCGCAAATCCTGAGTGTTCTACTCCCGCTGTTCACCTTTTTAAGGTGTTGTAGACATTTCAGACAACATGTAAAATAGCTCAATTTTAGTTGTCTGAAACGATTTTAAAAGTGGACGGAGGGAGTATAAACTTTTGGAAAACATTTTAATAAAAAACCAATGCAAATAAAAAATGTATGCTGAAAAGACGATAAAGAAAAAAATGGCAACACTATACGAACATGGCGCTACATGGGGCGAGGGGAGTAATGCTACACGCACAGGTGGGTTTTATGGATTAACGGGTTGTGCTTATGTGGCAGTTTTTGATTCGAAATTAGAAGGGAGGCGGGGCTCATAAGTCGGGGGGGGGGGGGGGGGGGGGGGGGGGGGCTACTGCGCGTTTGCTTGCTATCCCGCATGTTACACGTGGGACATGACCTCTCAGATTTTATGTTGTTACGGTCGGTTGATTCAATTTCGTTTTTACCTCTGCTAGGTTGGGCTTTCGTAATGCTCAGGATGGTTGGTGTTCTTATTCGCTGGCACTGGCTTGGCTTTATGCTCCATGTTTTACTTATTTTGAGAGGACTGTGAAATTATTTGGTGTTTGGCGGTATTATCAGTTCACATTTTAGTCTCGGTGACGACCAGTAGTAATAATGTGAGCTCCGTTTTAGCCTACGGAACTAATCAACCACAAACACAACACACACACCGAGACGTAACACAAAGAACACCATACTACTGTCATGACAGCTTGTGACAGGACCAAATAACCTGAATGTGCAAAATAACCACAAATAAATAGGCCCACCAACGAATCCCAAAGCCCCAACGCACGTAGTGACAACATACCTAAGGAGCTAAGAATTTTTGAACAATTTTCAAATTCACAAACATTGTATTGATACAAACATTTTTTTAGAATTTTTAAACAATTTAAAATTTGTGATTTTTTTAGAACTTGCAAATATTTCTTCATATTCATGATTTAAAAAATTCACAAACATTATTTAAATTTGTAAATAATTTTAGAATATGTGAACATTTTCAAAAATTCGTGAGTAGGATTTTTGTTTCATATTCATGATTTTTTTATATTTATGAACATTGCTTAAATTTGCAAACATTTAAAAAACTTGGTCAACATCTTTGGAATTCATAGCCAAATTAGATTTCTAAATATTATTTTAATATTTGAAAAGTGTTTTAACAGAAAAAATGACCGAAATCGCCAATCCCCAACAGACCATGCTGAGCCCGCCAGTAGCAGGAGCAGCCCGAGGCATGCTCCAACATGTTGAGCTTAGGCAACAAGCCTCGCCAACTCTTCTCCTCTACCCTACTCGGCCCGCTCCTTGACAATGAAGTTGTCGCCGGCCGTACGCTTCTTTCTCCCACTCCTCCACCTGCCATGTGCTCCCTTTTCCTCATCCACAATGTCGACGCTCAATCCTCCACACAATTTACTGAAAAACTTGAAGATTTTAGACACAAAAGAGCTCATCAGCAATCATTGTACCAGACGTAGATCAAAAGCAAGCGACAGCTCAAACATGTCGGCTGTTGTAGGCTTCTTGCCTATACAACCAAATTGCATCTGGGCAACACACAAATGACTGTTTTTTTACCAGGGCGAGAATGTTTTTTTCTGGTACTGTCATGCAGGAACAACAACCTAATTATCCTTACAGGCGAGGTCCACTTCGAGGAAAGAACATTGGACCTCTCCTAGGACACTATTCATATTGAGCTTACTAATTATAAGGATTCCATTACATCGAGCGCAAACACTAAGTACTAAAATCTTTTTGTCATGACAATAACATGTCAAGTTGATCACAACCCGAGCCGTTTACAAATTGTCATGCCAAATAATATAAAACATTCATTATACTGTGTAGATGAGAGCATCAACAATCGGACCCCTATTTCCTCCTCAAACGTTAAAAAAGCCGTCTGATCAGTGTCCAGTCAAAAAAAGTGACCCAACATGACCATTCACTTTCTTCCTAAACGTCCGGACTGACCAACGTATCTCAAAGCAAGACCAAATCCTCGGGCAATATGAGAGTGCCCAGTTACGCCAGGGCAGTGCTCCACATCAGCTCCAATCAACACATGACCCCACTTGCAGCCATTGTGATGAGAAAGCCATGACGGCAACGACTGTTGGGGAATTTAGTAATTTCAAAAAAAAATCTACGCACACGCAAGATCATGGTGATGCATAGCAACGAGCGGGGAGAGTGAGTCCACGTACCCTCGTAGACCGAAAGCGGAAGCGTTAGCACAACGCGGTTGATGTAGTCGTATGTCTTCATGATCCGACCGATCCAAGTACCAAACGTACGGCACATCCAAGTTCAGCACATGTTCAGCTCGATGACGTCCCGCGAACTCCGATCCAGCAGAGCTTCACGGGAGAGTTCGGTCAGCACGACGGCGTGATGACGGTGATGATGTTGCTATCGACGCAGGGCTTCGCCTAAGCACCGCTACGATATGACCGAGGTGGAATATGATGGAGGAGGGCACCGCACACGGCTGGGAGAGATCTCAACAGATCAACTTGTGTCTAGAGGTGCCCCCCTGCCCCCGTATATAAAGGAGCAAGGGGGGAGGCCGGCCGGCCCTGTAGGACGCGCCAGGAGGAGGAGTCCTCCTCCTAGTGGGAGTAGGACTCCCTCTTTGCTAGTCCCACTAGGAGGGGGAAGGAAGGAGAGGGGGAGGGGAAGGAAAGAGGGGGCGCAGCCCCTCCCCTAGTCCAACTCGGACTAGGCCCATGGGGGGCGCGCGGCCAGCCCTCGTGGCTTCTCCTCTTTTTCCCTTAAAGCCCACTAAGGCCCATATGTACTCCTGTATTCCCGTAACTCCACCGATACTCCGAAAAATACCCGAATTACTCGGAACCTTTCCGATGTCCGAATATAGTCGTCCAATATATCGATCTTTATGTCTCGACCATTTCGAGACTCCTCGTCATGTCCCCGATCTCATCCGGGACTCCGAACTACCTTCGGTACATCAAAACACATAATTCATAATATAAATCGTCACCAAACTTTAAGCATGCGGATCCTACGGGTTCGAGATGATAAAAGGGAAACTAAAGACACATGTACAAAAACCTCCTACAGGAATACACAAGAAAATAATACAATGGATCAAAATAAATAATGAGGATCATCTCCATACCATTTTGCATTTCTCGACAAATATAATCTGTTTGGCTATTCTAAGTGGTTCTTTTTTTCTGGGTAAAGAGGAACTTGTCATTTTGAATTCTTGGGTTCAGGAATTCTTCTATAATTTAAATGACTCAATAAAAGCTTTTTTATTCTTTTAGTTATTGATTTTTTTGTTGGATTTCACTCCACCCGTGGTTGGGAACTAGTAATTCGTTGGGTCTACAACGATTTTGGATGGGCTCCTAACGAGCTTATTTTCACTATTTTTGTTTGTAGTTTTCCAGTAATTCTAGATACATGTTCGAAATTTTGGGTCTTTTTTTGTTTAAACCATCTATCTCCTTCGCTTGTAGTCATTTATCATTCAATTAGTGAAGCATAAATTCATTCGATCTCCCGATATTAATATTAATCAAATTAGCAAGCATCTTTTTTTTAGAAAGAAAGCCCTTTTCCATTTTAGCAAAATTCTTTCTATTTATACCTAGCTTTGAAGTAGTTGCATGGTACTGGCATTTTGTACACGTGGTTCGGTTATTCCTATTTGTCTCTTTTGATGTCGCAAAGTTGAAACCAAGAAATATCTGTTACATTCCTGATGTTTCCGAACACTTTCAATAAAACCCTCTCGTAGAAGTATTTTAACAATGTTTTCGGTAATATTTGTAGATACTACTCGAACTATTCCTTTTTTATTCATGTCCGCATTTCTTATAGAGGTTAGTAAATCAGCAATAGTGTCCTTGCCCATAAGACTCTAATTCTAGGTTCCTCCTAATTTTTCTATAATCAACATTATTAGTACTGTCAACGCAAGACCAAACGATGGCAGTTTCCTTGTCGACGCAAAGGGGCCAGCAGCCCCCAAACCAAAGTCTGAGATCAGAACTCATACCGCGGTTGTGACTTGACAGCCAAGACTTCCGTTTTTTTCCAGGTTTTCTCCCTTTTCTATGAAGGTTTGCTGCTCCGCCTGCACCAGTGAATTATTCTATTCTTCTCCTTTGGTTCAGTCTGTGGGGAAATCAGAATTCACCATTGAATCCTATGGATTAGCTTCCTTCCGAAATCAGTTTGTTGCCCTGCAAAGTCTTTGACCTTGGGTATATGAGTAGGAGACTTAGGACAGTAGCGTCGATAGGCAGTAGGGCAAGCTGCCGGATTGACAGACAGTTATTAGGATAGTGGGTAAGCTACTTAGGCTAGGGAATAGGTACACATAGGTCAGATACGCGGGCAAGTCTCAATAACCAAAGTAGGAGTTGACGAGTGACTTTCTTCTTCTCTATTCCTTCTTACTGGACTGGACGGATTCCTTTCTGTAAACTGAGTTAATGGAGTCAAGAAAGAAGCTAGTACAGTAGGCATTCTTATTCCGTAAAATAAGTCACTGGTAGGCAAGATTTTCTCTCGAGAGTTAGAGCTTCAAGATGACTTTAGCAGATGTTCAATCTTGCGAGGCGTATGAGCCAGATTTTTAGTACTCTCCCGACCTGTTATAGGCCACCCTAATAAGCAGAGATTGCCGGTAAAACGTTGCTCAATAAGACAGTAACCAACTCGAAAAAGGAGACCCTGGCATAACAAGTGGTGATCTCTATACTAGAATAGAAGCCCTGCTACGTCCGTGCACTTGACAAAGGGGAACAAGCTGACCGAGTCTATCCGAACCGCAGACGCACTTTTCAGATCAGTGACGGCCTCTCTAGCAGAGCTGGGCGCCGGGGCCCTGGATGCGCTAGCGATCGGCACATTAGGGGAGTACTTGCCCGGGTTTCTCGGCCTGGTATCCTTATCCTCGTGTTCATGATATCTACATTCAACTGTGCCCCGGAGACACGGTCGAAGCACGCCCGCCCCGTGTGCGTCTTTCACGACATGCTCTGGTCCTAGGGCTTTGGGACAAGCCCTATTTCTTTAGACGAATCTGCACTAGAACTCACTTTTGAAACCCGTTGAAGGAAATCCCGATAAAGAGAGGGAATGTGCCGAGGGGAGAGAACTCAAAGATAACTCAAGCTAGACTAAAAGGTGCAAAAGTTGTGTCAATGGATTCGTTTGATCAAAGACTTGAGATAACGGGTATGTGCCAAAAAAGGTCTCATAAGTAGTTATTAATAAAATTGAAGTTGAAGTTGGAGTTACCAAAGTTTGGGGAGTTGGATCAACCAAATTAGACCTTGATCGAAAGGCACCACAAGGCGACCAATAGAGTGTGGTGTAAGCGGTGAAGCAGAATAGGAATTGGAACTACTTGAACTAGAAAAGGCTAAGTTGCCGAATTCTGAAATCACTACAGGCATAGTGCAGGAAATTGTGGTCCTCAAAACAATGTGTCCCCATGATCATTTTACATCACGATATCTTTTTCTTCTGGTTATGCATTTTCCTCTGCACTTTTCTTTGTATTTCATTTATGGAATCGTCCGGGCAGAAACGAAGCCATCAACCAGAGAACGAAGAACCACTGTGTCCGCCGCAAGAGCAAGAGAAGAGAAAGGACACGACCTCTAAGCGAGTGCAAGGCGAGATCTGCGAAACCAATTTGATGCATCCAATAGGCAGCAGTACTGAGATCCTGACGTAATACATCTTCATAACGAAAATGGAGTGGAAACATCATGGCTTTTCCGCTTTTTTTTGAGAATGAGCACTGTGAACTATCCGCTTCAAAAAGGATAGATGATCGAACCGAAACCAACGTCAAGTACGAGTTATTAAGCGCCGAATTAAAAAAAGTGTACTTCCTTTATGCTTGATGTAGGATTTACCTATTAATATGAAGTTCACTCTTCTGCTGACTTGAGTCCAGAAGGGAAGCGACTGATTTCCAATTCTTCTTTGCTAGCGCTTGACTCCTGTGGAATTCCATTAACAAGCCGTTGCACGTTAGCGCATCCGTTTTCTTGCTGGACTGCAAATCCTTTTTTTCTTGTTTCAGTAGGAAGAGCAAGGGGCATTGCCCTGGAAATCCTTCAGTGGTTCGAATCCACATCTGGGCGTCTTTTTTTCGGTATGCCACTCTGCGAGCAAGGAGCGCCGCTCCCCAAAGATTTCGGTCAGAGCTGGCATATGCCAAACATGAATACCACCTGAAGCTACCGGTATAACACCTGGCATGGATACCCAGTCCTGGTATCTCAACAAGCCATGGATATATAGCCTACAGCCGAGTCCACAAAGAAGACAGTTTCAAAGCTCGAAGAGCATATTTGTGAGGCTGATCCCTAAGTGCAGAGTTTCATGTGACGAACAACGAAACTCCATTTCTTCAAACACAACCCTGTGCCACCAACAAACGTTTGACTTTGACTGTGTTTTTTGGGCTTTAATGGGTCGAAACCTACTTAGTTCTCATTTTTATTTCGTCTATACAAGAAAAGAAGGATTTGTGTTTAGCAAGACAGAGAATTGAATAAGTAAAAAGAAAGTCATGTGTACCCTTTACCGAAAAGCAAATATGACAGATAGGGTACGACATATTGCTTATTCCTGATTGATCTAGTTGACGACAGTTGCCTTGTTGGACCGATTGTGGATTGGAATAGAAGTTTCTTATATATAGATATTCGTGTTTACTGATTTCGCATACTGGGAATGGAACTTGATGTAACCCATTGGAAACTCTCTTTGAGACTCATTATCTGTTATATACGACAGGCTAATTAAGTCCTTCAATTTCAGAAAGGAGTCTTTCCTTACTTCCTTACACAAACCTGTTATGTTGTTATGCTGCTCATGCAATCAAAACTTAGAATAGAAGAAAAAGTGTTCCCTCGGGACCCATCCTCTTCTCCTTTGCTTGTGTGACTATCATGAGAAGAATTCCATTCCAAGAAGTCAAATAACAAGAAAAAGAAACGAGGTCAAGATCCGTTGTTACCAGTACCGACGAAATGGAGAAAGTGTCCTCCGGGAACGCAATCTACTACATTAGTTGGTGTAGCCAAAGAAGAGGATATCCCCTTTTTTGACCCATTGGTCTTCAGACCAGACCCATTCCATAGCTACAAACACTTTTGAGTCAGAGGAGACTGGCCAGATCGCCTTCTTGAGGCTCTCTGGGCTTATCGGACGTCAATCTATATAGCCACTGGTCCCCTTCTCCTTAGTCGTTGGCATGGACGCCATTCTTCCCAGTGAACTCGAGGATTCCTTCCCTACGTGTTTTCCTCGACGATGATATGACTGATAATCAGAAGCAAGAGGCTCTGCCCTCGAAACTTGACCTCCTCGATTCGATCGATGGGAGAAAAAAAGGTTACGAGCGGCAGAGCACGCACAAGTCTATCAATGTCAACTCAGCCGCGCTTTGGACCGATCCTACGAATAAGAGGCATTAACAAAGCATTTATGAGACACCATACTTTCAATAGGCAGGGGCCAGCCCGAAGATCAATGAGATCTTTCTCCAAGCTAAGTTTCTACCCCCGAGGGAACCGACCACGATGCGTGGGGGTATCGGTGCTGATAAACTCGTCTCCGCTCATCTTACCTGGAAATGGAAATAAATTATGGTAGATTACCAACCTCATTTGAGATGAAGGAATTTCCTACTTAAGATTCATATGCCTATTTTGTTGTTGATGTGGAGGAATTGGTACTAGCCTACTCGATATGTTCCTTGCCTGGTTCACTATAGGAAGTGCTTTCAGCAAATGAGGAGGGGAATATTCATAGGTATGAATCTTCCGTCAATGGTTAAGGTTGAAGTGAAGGCAAACCTTCTTTGAATTTTGATGCCTAATTATTTAGCTCTGGTATTGAGAAAGAAACCGTTCATACGGCCAGGTCACAGGAATGCTTCTTCGGCTTACAATTCCGAGTCAACAACCGTAACTCGAGCACTTAGCCCTAGCTCTTGCTCTTTCCTTCCTTGCAACGGGCTGCCTGTGTGCCTACTAATATTTACTTACCTCAATGGTGCGCTAACTTTAGATTCACCCACACCCAAACCTGGAAAAGCGGCATGCTCTAGTCGAACTCCATACCAGAAGAGAAGAGAACCCTTTCCATTGGAAGAAAGAGAAAAGGGGTCGGGCTATGCACTTCAAGAGAACCAACCCAAAAAGCACTCAATAAACTATTATATATAGTCCTGGCCAAGAGAAGGCCACTAGATCAAGCTAGCAGGAATGGGTACTACAGCACCAAGAAAGATCGATGGAAAGGGATATGAAACTATTTTAGATGCACGCTCTAGCTCTAAAGCAAGCTTATACGCACTCATAAAGGTGCCGTCTAGTGCCGTGAAGATAAACCAATTCTCTGACCATCCCTCGAGATAGCCTTTGATTCTCTTTAAGGATCCGGGAGCCATATAAGGATGAGTTAGCCGTAGGATATGATTCCTTCTTGGGAAGGGAATAAGGGGATCGAGAATGATGCTGCAAACAAGATAAGGGATTCACCAAGGCAGTATTACTATGGAAATGGTATAGAGCTGGCCCAGAAAAGAGAATCCATGGCATGGCTATTCACTCAATCAAAAGAGAAGGTCATAATCTGGAAACTATTCCAACACAGAAGGGTTCTACGCTAGGAATCACTAAACTAGACGAGCACTTCTCAAGTGCCAGCTAGGAAACTGTCTGTACTGTAAACCAACCTTGTCCCCACCCGTAGAGAACTTTTAGTAGATGGAAGCGAGCTCCCTAGTCCTATTCGACCCACTTGGAATTCCCTTATGTGAATCATTCATGTAGCATTGATATACGAGAATTCGAGATTGCTCCACCGGGCCTGACTAGTAAATACAATATATGGGGAAGAGAGTCTTCTGAACCTGAAACCTATGAAGCAAGGAAATCACTCTACTCTGCAAGCTATTCCACTGGAAAGGACAGGTTTCTAAAGGAATGGGATTAGTACTACTTAATTAAGGAAGGGATGAGTGTTGTCTTCCAGGCGGGGGTTCTAGCAACTAAAGCAGTGGAAATGTTCTCGTTCTCTCATGCTTCAAAGCAAAGAGTTGTGCCTGGCATTCCCATTTGTCTCTTCCAATCTGGCACAAGGATCTATGTGCGCAGCTTAGGTGGAAGGCGAAGAAGGCCCCCTTCCGGGGGGCCCGAGCCATCAGTGAGATACCACTCTGGAAGAGCTCGGATTCTAACCTTGTGTCAGACCCGCGGGCCAAGGGACAGTCTCAGGTAGACAGTTTCTATGGGGCGTAGGCCTCCCAAAAAGTAACGGAGGCGTGCAAAGGTCCTCGGGCCAGACGTACATTGGTCCAAGAGTGCAAAGGCAGAAGGGAGCTTGACTGCAAGACTCACCCGTCGAGCAGAGATGAAAGTCGGCCTTAGTGATCCGACAGTGCCGAGTGGAAGGGCCGTCGCTCAACAGATAAAAGTTACTCTAGGGATAACAGGCTGATCTTCCCCAAGAGTCCACATCGACGGGAAGGTTTGGCACCTCGATGTCGGCTCTTCGCCACCTGGAGCTGTTGGTGGTTCCAAGGGTTGGGTTGTTCGCCCATTAATGTGGTACGTGAGCTGGGTTCAGAATATCGTGAGACAGTTCGGTCCATACGGTGTGGGCGTTAGAGCATTGAGAGGACCTTTCCCTAGTACGAGAGGACCGGGAAGGACGCACCTCTGGTGTACCAGTTATCGTGCCTACGGTAAACGCTGGGTAGCCAAGTGCGGAGAGGATAACTGCTGAAAGCATATAAGTAGTAATCCCACCCCAAGATGAGTGCTCTCTCCTCCGACTTCCCTAGAGCCTCCGGTATCATAGCCCAGACAGCGACGGGTCCTCCACCCATACGGGGATGGAGCGACAGAAGTATGGAAATAGGATAAGGTAGCGGCGAGACAAGCCGTTTAAATAGGTGTCAAGTGGAAGTGCAGTGATGTATGCAGCTGAGGCATCCTAACGAACGAACGATTTGAACCTTGTTCCTACACGGCCTGATCAAATCGATCAGGCACTTGCCATCTATCTTCATTGTTCAACTCTTTGATGAAAAGATGAAAAAACCAAAAAAAAGCTCTGCCCTTCCATCTCTTGGATAGATAGAGAGGGAGGGCAGATGCCTTTGGTGTCCCTTTCAGTCAAGAATTGGGGCTTCACAATTACTAGCCAATATTTATCTCATGCCTTTCCTCGTTCATGGTTCGATATTTTGGTGTCCTAGGCATAGAGGAACCACACCAATCCATCCCGAATTTGGTGGTTAAACTCTACTGCGGTGACGATACTGTAGGGGAGGTCCTGCGGCAAAATAGCTCGATGCCAGAATGATAAAAAGCTTAACACCTCTTGTTTGAATTTTTCACTATTTTGAAATAAGAAAAAGATCCAAATCTAAAATGCAGAGGTAGACTGTCCCTTTCGTTTCATTTTTATTTTCTGCAGGGTAGGGAGAAGCCTTGCGCCTTCTTTTTTTGAAGGCAAGTGACTTCGCAAACTTCTCAATTTTGCCCTCTAGGGCCGGGAGCTAATGAATAAAAAAGGGTTGGATACGCCCGAGCCATAGAGTAAGAGTGAGATGAGTTTTCCAATTTCATCATAGACTTTCCCTATGGCTTGATCGAAGTAAGCAGACGAGACAGAAGCCTTTGGATGAAACCAGTGAATCTTTCGATCCGAAAGACTAAGGGGCTAGGCGCTCACCTACTATCTACACACTTAGGTTGGGTTGTCTGGATCAATCCTACAAAGAATAGCTCTCTTTCCTTTTAATGGAAAACTCACTAGATTCTGCTAAATAAGGATAACTGCAAAGATAAGCCGGGTCTCAACTCAGATCGAGACATTCGGATTTGCCGATGAAGAGCAGATCACTTAGGGCTTTATACTGGTTCGACGACTGGGTTCTTGTTCCTTTCTCTTCTTTGTCTGTCCACTCCCTCTTTGATCTAAATTGGTAAATGTTTTTCTATTTTTCACAAATCTATCAATAGGTGAATTCAAGTAGGAAGTCCAACCACTGTTGGAACTATCTCCATCGTTTGAACTACCACCACCCCATATAAAATGGTGGATCATACCATGATCGTCGTGCTTAGGTGCACTAGTTTTCACATTTGGATTTGTTCCATCATTAGTGGAACTAGAACCATCATTAGGGTTAGGGGAAGTAGAAGTAGATGCATCATTACTGCCACTAGATGCATCATTGTTGATAGGTTCTTTAGCTCCTTCCTCATCCGTTATTTCTTTTTTCTTGGATTTCTTATTATTGTGGAGTTTTTTATCATCATCTTTTTCCCCGTCTCTATTGTAGTCCAGTCCTCTTTGATAGAAGTAGCTCTTTTGTTTGCCAGAATGGCTTGTTAGCAAGAAAATGCCTTCTTAGGAAGTGAAGAAGAATACGCCTGCTTGAGAATGCCCTCTTGTTGTTCTCGAAAGATGGAGGGGGGCAGATTTCACTAAGGAAAGGAACTGAACTAATGGACGAGGAGGAAGAGAATATAGAAAAATTACCGACATTCAAGCATACTATAGATGTTCCAGAACTGCTAAAGGGAAGTTCTAGTAGAAAGGACAACTAAGCGAAAGGCCTTCTTAGAAAGGCAGAGTGACAGGTAATGCCCTATTTCCTAACAGTGAAATCTAAGATCAGACAAGAAAGAAGCTAAAGGCTAGGCAAAGAAGACGAGGGAGAAATCGTAGGTGAAAACGTTGGGTTACCAACTCGGGTGGGTTCTCACACCAAAGTTCCTTTGTTTCGGGCAAGCCCAATTACAAACAAAAGAGAAGGTCGGCCCCGTACTCAAACGAAATCAGAAGGGCGGTACTCACTCGGATGGAAGAATCCCAGGTCGGTCCCATACCCGAACTAAGGCTAGACCAAAGGTCCCGTCCCACGGGTTAGGTGCTTAGCTGCAGCTCGTGATAGGCTTAGCTTAAGCCGCTAACGTTCAGTTCGGATAAGTAAAGTCCCTTCGGTCGGTTCGCTCAGGTGGTCTTCCCTTATTTTCCCTAATGTTCAGAGTTGTTCTGGTTTGAGAAAGGAGCACCGCCAAGTCCACTAGGGGGGCCCTGAATGAATAAGAAATGGACAACTGAGGTTAGGCTTGCATGAAAAAAGAAGATAATATAGATGTACACACCTGAGGTTGGTAAGAACTGACAGGGTGGGTAGGAGCGGGTCGAGTCCGTATCACCACGGAACAACTGCAGCGAAGGATCAAAATTAGCTGAAGAAGTTAAGAAGAGCATTAGTGAAGTGAGAGGAGGACAAGATGGTTGGGAAGAGGAGGAAGGGGTATTAAGGAAAAAAGGGAGGCTTTATGTGGGGACCAACTGTGCTCCGAAAGTGAGAGAAGAGATCTCAAAAGACCGACACCCACATCAAGAGAAATAGATGAAGCAGCTCTGTTTTCCCCTAAACTTGGATTTGGAAGTTGGTAAAGACCCACCCCTTGTTTAAGTCAGAATGAGTCCCCGATACATTGGCTTCCGCCAACAGTGAACTATTAAGGATTGCATCCCGCGCATAAGTTGGGGCAAAACATGCTCTTTTCCCACAAAAAGTCTATCGTACTAAGCCCAGTCAATTTCAATAATTACAGATTCTAGACCCAGAAAAAAGAGGCTTCGATACTAACCAACACACCAGGATTCAAAGATGCAAAAAGAAAAAGGAAGATAATACCACTGCTGTAGATGCACGCCCTTCTCTTAGTTGAGAAGAACACAGGTAAGAAAGTCTAGAAAGCGACAGCAAAGAAATGGTCTTGTTAGGTTTGGCAATTTTACTACCTCCTGTCGAAGAGCCGTCCATCTACTTACTGCCTGCGACCGCCTTCTTGTCGCCCGCCTTTTTCTCTCCCCTCTTAGTGAACCCACTTTCTTTAGTAAAGCGGTTTGTAATCCATTCACTTCTTGACTTTCCATGGGTTTCTTAGAGAGCAGGTGGTTCTCGGGGAATCAGAAATAGCTGCATTAGCAGCATCTCGCTACAACTCCCTTGGCAACCCTAGCACCAACAGGAACAACTCAGTTCAAGCTAGCAACAACTAAAAAGTTCTACTTCCTCGAAGAAGAGCTTGCTTTTAGTTCACGTTAGCTACATTCGTTTTAATAGAAAGATGGGAAAGGCTAGGTTAGCAGAAGACTATGCTTGTGCCACAAACTTATTGCTTCGGAGAAGCATTTCTTCAATGAATCTTACTCAGTACAGTATTCATAAGGGACCTGTATCTAAATATTCTGTTCTAACATTCCAATTTTGGTTGGAAGTTTCTCAAATGAAAGAGCACAACCCTTTGCATCACTTCTCTACATACTGGCATTCGGAGCTAGGAGCAAAGAAGAGAAGTCAATCGGAAGAATCGTAAAAGCCTGGGGCTCAAACATTGCGTTCTACACTTTACTTTTGTTTTGTATCTCTGAAACAGGAGTGAAAAGAAATCAGCTCATCCACCGCTAACTAAACAGGGCGAAACTAGCTCTTCTTTGGTTTCCCTAGGTCCAAGTTGGGGCAAAACCTGCTCTTTTCCCGCAAAAAGTCTATCGTACTAGGTGACGCGACACGTGACATAGGTAGTAAAGTAGTGATTTTGGGCCCAATTCATACTTATTTTTTGATTGGAATTCTTATCCTAGCTCGGCCTACTCGCGAGATGTTAGCCTTTACATAAAGCATAGAACTTCTGATCGATTTGAATATTCCATTCCCTATTTCCTTGAGCGCTTTCACCATTAACCCATGGGTGCCAAGACCATCCCCCGGCTCTTTCTTCTTCTACTTCATATAATAGAACACAAGGATCGAACCTACTTTGCTTTAAGTCTGTTTACTTTTTAACGCCGTCTACGGAGAGACAAGATGAGAGAGGAGAGAGGAAGTTGAACGACAAGAGCTGAGGCCTGGAAAGAGTTAAGAAAAAACACCTTCTACCTGCATTCATGGGTGCTCAACGATAGATTCCACATCAAGATAGGCAAAGCGGGATACAGCTCGTTTATTACCTCAAAGAAAACAAGAAACAAGTCTTTTCTAATCATGGAACACGAGAATAGTATGCACGGGAGAAGGATTTAGGGAAAGGTACACGATGATTTTTCGGAGTCTATAGGGGAAGATTCCACCAGCCTCAATTGCTTTGGGTGAGAGGTCGAACCTCCACTCGTTTCTGGTTTCTGCTTTCTCCCTAGGGAAAGAAGATATGAGACTTTTCGAAGAATGCAATCCCCGCATTCCGGCCCTGCTCTGCAAATCAACATCTAAAGATCTACGGGTCACCATAGTCTTCTGATCCACTAATAAGGTTCCGCGCTCGACATGATGTGATCTGAACGAAAAGATAGATACATCCGAGCTGCCCAAGGATATGGTCTGGGTACCGATCTGCTATGATAAGGGGGAGATCCTAGTACTCAAAAGGCTGGGTAAATTTCGAAATTAAGCGGAGGAAATCCACCAATGAGAGAGTAATAGAAAATACTGTTATCATGAAGAAATTCTTTCAATCCATTAAGAAGATACTTAATTCGTTATACAATAGAGATGGGGGAAAAGATGATGATAAAAAACTCCACAATAATAAGAAATCCAAGAAAAAAGATATAACGGACGAGGAAGGAGCTAAAGAACCTATCAACAATGATGCATCTAGTGGCAGTAATGATGCATCTACTTCTACTTCCCCTAACCTAATGATGGTTCTAGTTCCACTAATGATGGAACAAATCCAAATGTGAAAACTAGTGCACCTAAGCACGACGATCATGGTATAATCCACCATTTTATATGGGGTGGTGGTAGTTCAAACGGTGGAGATAGTTCCAACAGTGGTTGGACTTCCTACTTGAATTCACCTATTGATAGATTTGTGAAAAATAGAAAAACATTTACCAATTTAGATCAAAGAGGTCTAAATGGTTTTATTGGCAAAATAATAGGGTTTATAGGTCCAACAACAATTGTGCTTCCATTCTTTTATAACAGTTGGATGCCGAGGATAGGTTTGTTTTCCATGTTTGTTAGAGAGCCACACGACTTTCAAATAGGAGTTAGCGTACGACCATATACCACATTTCACAATTATGGAACTCTAGTTATGGAATATGTATATATAAAATATTTGTTCCATGCTCAGGTTCCAATCTCGAGGAAGACAGGCTTTCTCGCTCTCGGCACATCTTTGCTAGGGATCCTTCTCTACCTTCTTGCATTGAGATGCCATCAACTCTTTCCTGGGGAATCAGGTCAATACAATACTCTTGGAAAAGTAAGCTATAGAAGATCCTTGAGTATAGAGAAAAAGGAATGGGGTTTCATTAGCTCTCTGCGCACATCCAGTATAATACCTTTGCGAGCCCCTACGGAAAGGGGTGCCGTGTTCTCTTTACAATGGGGGTGATCCTGGTTTCCAAAACCTGCTAGTTGGTTGTATCTTTTTCTATTGGCAATCCCCAATCCGTTGCTTGTTCGTTACGAACAAAACAAGCTGATACCAGTTCTGGTGTTTATCCAGCGGAGGCTCGTATCTCTTCCATGTGAGACCAGCGACCTCAGATCATCCCGGACTTATGTGATGGAATAGCTTCATTATGAGTTGAAGCAGCCTCAGCTACTATTCCTACTAAGGAGGAGTCGCCTTTTTCAATTCCCTCCCTTTTGCAATCCCATGTTGATGTAAGGAAGCTGCTTTAGAGTATTGGCAAAAAAACATTACATGCAGGTCCAGATCTCCTTGCGTTCGTTGGTGGTTGACTACCGGGAAAGGGCAGAATAGCAACAGTGAGGAAGCATACCACCCAAAGCAAGACGTGAAAACCTTCTTCGTATCCAAAAGCCCCTTTTAGTCTGTCTAGCCTTAGTATTTATGATACATAATCGCATCTTCTCCCCCTTTCTCGTATCTCCGCGGAAGTAAGTACTGGTATGATCGGAACTAGTATTTAGATATATGTGACCCCCTAGAGGTTTGACTCCGTTGATGGTATACTGAACTTCCTTCCTGCGAAAGGTCGAGTTCGTAAATCAAGCTTGTAGAAAAAGCGAGTACCGGTATTTTATGGTGATGGTGAGGATGACTAACCTCGCTCTTGCAACCATGAATATTTTCTAGATACTATGGGCATATACCTTCTTCCGAAGGGTCCCCGTCCTATATTTTTCGCCTTCCGCTCTGGAATCGACTATTGGTGGGTTGTAACGTGAACCTATGGATCTCAATGAACAGCTTCGATACCACAAAAGGATGGGCAAGAAAGACAGCAGGTGTTGAGCCAAAGCCCTAGTTCATTGCTACAAGCATGGGTTATTGTAAAATAACACATGTCATTTGGATACTTCTCTTCAACTCCAAAGTACCGCCTTGTTGTCGCCCGCCTTTTTCTCTCCCCTCTTAGTGAACCCACTTTCTTTAGTAAAGCTGTTAGGGAACGTAGTAATTTCAAAAAATTTCCTACGCACACGCAAGATCATGGTGATGGCATAACAACGAGAGGGGAGAGTGTTCGTCCACGTACCCTCGTAGACCGTAAGCAGAAGCGTTAGCACAACGCGGTTGATGGAGTCGTACGTCTTCACGATCCGACCGATCCAAGCACCGAACGTACGGCACCTCCGAGTTCAGCACACGTTCAGCTCGATGACGATCTCCGGGCTCCGATCCAGCAAAGCTCCAGAGATGAGTTCCGACAGCACGACGATGTGGTGACGATGATGATGTTCTACCGGCGCAGGGCTTCGCCTAAACTCCGCGACGATATGACCGAGGTGGAATATGGTGGAGGGGGGCACCGCACACGGCTAAGGAATGATCCGTAGATCAACTTGTGTGTATGGGGTGCCCCACCGCCCCCATATGTAAAGGAGCAAGGGGGGAGGCCGGCCGGCCCTTGGGGCGCGCCAAGGAGGGGGGAGTCCTCCTCCTAGTGGGAGTAGGACTCCCCTTTCCTAGTCCAACTAGGAAGGAGGAAGGGGGAAGGAAAGAGGGGGAGAGGGAGAGGGAAAAGAGGGGCCGCGCACCCCTCCCCTAGTCCAATTCGGACTCCCCATGGGAGGGGGTGCGCCACCTCCTGGGCTGCTGCCCTCTCTCTCCCCTCAGGCCCACTAAGGCCCAATACTTCCCCAGGGGGTTCTGGTAACCCCTCCGGCACTCCGATTTTCTCCGAAATCACCCGGAACACTTCCGGTGTCCGAATATAGTCGTCCAATATATCAATCTTTATGTCTCGACCATTTCAAGACTCCTCGTCATGTCCGTGATCACATCCGGGACTCTGAACAAACTTCGGTACATCAAAACTTATAAACTCATAATAAAACTGTCATCGTAACGTTAAGCGTGCGGACCCTATGGGTTCGAGAACTATGTAGACATGACCTAGAACTATTCTCGGTCAATAACCAACAGCGGGACCTGGATGCCCATATTGGTTCCTACATATTCTACGAAGATCTTTATCGGTCAAACCGCATAACAACATACATTGTTCCCTTTGTCATCGGTATGTTACTTGTCCGAGATTCGATCGTCGGTATCCAATACCTAGTTCAATCTCGTTACCGGCAAGTCTCTTTACTTGTTACGTAATGCATCATCTCGTGATCAACTCATTGATCACATTGCTTGCAAGGCTTATAGTGATGTGCATTACCGAGAGGGCCCAGAGATACCTCTCCGACTATCGGAGTGACAAAACCTAATCTCGAAATACGCCAACTCAATATGTACCTTCGGAGACACCTGTAGTACTCCTTTATAATCACCCAGTTACGTTGTGACGTTTGGTAGTACCCAAAGTGTTCCTCCGGTAAACGGGAGTTGCATATTTCTCATAGTTACAGGAACATGTATAAGTCATGAAGAAAGCAATAGCAGTATACTAAACGATCTAGTGCTAGGCTAACGGAATGGGTCATGTCAATCACATCATTCTCCTAATGATGTGATCCCATTAATCAAATGACAACACATGTCTATGGTCAGGAAACATAACCATCTTTGATTAATGAGCTAGTCAAGTAGAGGCATACTAGTGACTATATGTTTGTCTATGTATTCACACATGTATCATGTTTCCGGATAATACAATTCTAGCATGAATAATAAACATTTATCATGATATGAGGAAATAAATAATAACTTTATTATTGCCTCTAGGGTATATTTCCTTCAGTCTTCCACTTGCACTAGAGTCAATAATCTAGATTACATAGTAATGATTCTAACACCCATGGAGTCTTGGTGCTGGTCATGTTTTGCTCGTGAGAGAGGCTTAGTCAACGGGTCTGCAACATTAAGATCCGTATGTATCTTGCAAATCTCTATGTCTCCTACCTGGACTTGGCCCCGAATGGAATTGAAGCGTCTCTTGATGTGCTTGGTCCTCTTGTGAAATCTGGATTCCTTTGCCAAGGCAATTGCACCAGTATTGTCACAGAAGATCTTCATTTGTCCCGATGCACTAGGTATGACACCTAGATTGGAAATGAACTCCTTCATCCAGACTCCTTCATTTGCTGCTTCAGAAGCAGCTATGTACTCCGCTTCACATGTAGATCCCGCCACGATGCTTTGTTTAGAACTGCACCAACTTACAACTCCACCGTTTAATAAAAACACGTATCCGGTTTGCGATTTAGAATCGTCCGGATCAGTGTCAAAGCTTGCATCGACGTAACCATTTACGACTAGCTCTTTGTCACCTCCATATACGAGAAACATATCCTTAGTCCTTTTCAGGTATTTCAGGATGTTCTTGACCGCTGTCCAGTGATCCACTCCTGGATTACTTTGGTACCTTCCTGCCAAGCTTATTGCTAAGCATACGTCAGGTCTGGTACACAGTATTGCATACATGATAGAGCCTATGGCTGAAGCATAGGGAACATCTTTCATTTTCTCTCGATCTTCTGCTGTGGTTGGGCGTTGAGTTTGACTCAACTTCACACCTTGTAGCACGGGCAAGAACCCTTTCTTTGCCTGATCCATTTTGAACTTTTTCAAAATTTTATCAAGGTATGTGCTTTGTGAAAGTCATATTAAGCGTCTTGATCTATCTCTATAGATCTTGATGCCCAATATGTAAGCAGCTTCACCGAGGTCTTTCATTGAAAAACTTTTATTCAAGTATCCCTTTATGCTATCCAGAAATTCTATATCATTTCCAATTAATAATATGTCATCTACATATAATATCAGAAATGCTACAGAGCTCCCACTCACTTTCTTGTAAATACAGACTTCTCCAAAAGTCTGTATAAAACCATATGCTTTGATCACACTATCAAAATGTTTATTCCAACTCCGAGATGCTTGCACCAGTCCATAAATGGATCGCTGGAGCTTGCATACTTTGTTAGCACCTTTTGGATCAACAAAACCTTCTGGCTGCATCATATACAACTCTTCTTCCAGAAATCCATTCAAGAATGCAGTTTTGACATCCATTTGCCAAATTTCATAATCATGAAATGCAGCAATAGCTAACATGATTCGGACAAACTTAAGCATCGCTACGGGTGAGAAAGTCTCATCGTAGTCAACCCCTTGAACTTGTCGAAAACCTTCCGCAACAAGTCGAGCTTTATAGATAGGTACATTACCATCAGCGTCAGTCCTCTTCTTAAAGATCCATTTATTCTCAATGGCTTGCCGATCATCGGGCAAGTCAACCAAAGTCCATACTTTGTTTTCGTACATGGATCCCATCTCAGATTTCATAGCCTCCAGCCATTTTGCGGAATCTGGGCTCATCATCGCTTCCTCATAGTTCATAGGTTCATCATGGTCAAGTAACATGACTTCCAGAATAGGATTACCGTACCACTCTGGTGCGGATCTTACTCTGGTAGACCTACGAGGTTCAGTAGAAACTTGATCTGAAGTTTCATGATCAATATCATTAGCTTCCTCACTAATTGGTGTAGTTGTCACAGGAACCGGTTCTTGTGATGAACTACTTTCCAATAAGGGAGTAGATACAGTTATCTCATCAAGTTCTACTTTCCTCCCACTCACTTCTTTCGAGAGAAACTCCTTCTCTAGAAAGGATCCGATTTTAGCAACGAAAATCTTGCCCTCAGATCTGTGATAGAAGGTGTACCCAATAGTCTCTTATGGGTATCCTATGAAGACACATTTCTCCGATCTGGTTGAAGTGTCTTCACATAAGCATCGCAGCCCCAAACTTTAAGAAACGACAACTTTGGTTTCTTGCCAAACCACAGTTCATAAGGCATCATCTCAACGGATTTTGATGGTGCCCTATTTAACGTGAATGCGGCCGTCTCTAAAGCATAACCCCAAGACGATAGCGGTAAATCAGTAAGAGACATCATAGATCGCACCATATCTAGTAAAGTACGATTAAGACGTTCGGACATTTCGTTGTGGTGTTCCGGGTGGCGTGAGTTGCGAAACTATTCCGCATTGTTTCAAGTGTAGACCAAACTCGTAACTCAAATATTCTCCTCCACGATCAGATCGTAGAAACTTTATTTTCTTGTTACGATGATTTTCCACTTCACTCTGAAATTCTTTGAACTTTTCAAATGTTTCAGACTTGTGTTTCATTAAGTAGATATACCCATATGTGCTCAAATCATCTGTGAAGGTGAGAAAATAACGATATCCGCCGCGAGCCTCAACATTCATTGGACCGCAAACATCAGTATGTATGATTTCCAACAAATCAGTTGCTCGCTCCATAGTTCTGGAGAACGACGTTTTAGTCATCTTGCCCATGAGGCACGGTTCGCAAGTACCAAGTGATTCATAATCAAGTGATTCCAAAAAGCCCATCAGTATGGAGTTTCTTCATGCGCTTTACACCGATATGACCTAAACGGTAGTGCCATAAATAAGTTGCACTATCGTTATCAACTCTGCATCTTTTCGTTTCAACACAATGAATATGTGTATCACTACTATCGAGATTCAATAAGAATAGACCATTCTTCAAGGGTGCACGACCATAAAAGATATTACTCATATAAATAGAACAACCATTATTCTCTGATTTAAATGAATAACCGTCTCGCATCAAACAAGATCCAGATATAATGTTCATGCTCAACGCTGGCACCAAATAACAATTATTTAGGTCTAAAACTAATCCCGATGGTAGATGTAGAGGTAGCGTGCCGACCGCGATCACATCGACTTTGGAACCATTTCCCACGCGCATCGTCACCTCGTCCTTAGCCAATCTTCGCTTAATCCGTAGTCCCTGTTTTGAGTTGCTAATATTAGCAACAGAACTAGTATCAAATACCCAGGTGCTACTGCGAGCATTAGTAAGGTACACATCAATAACATGTATATCACATATACCGTTGTTCACTGTGCCATCCTTCTTATCCGCCAAATACTTGGGGCAGTTCCGCTTCCAGTGTCCAGTCTGCTTGCAGTAGAAGCACTTAGTTTCAGGCTTAGGTCCAGACTTGGGTTTCTTTTCTTGAGCAGCAACTTGCTTGCCGTTCTTTTTGAAGTTCCCCTTCTTCTTCCCTTTGCCCTTTTTCTTGAAACTGGTGGTCTTGTTAACCATCAACACTTGATGCTCCTTCTTGATTTCTACCTCCGTGGCTTTTGGCATTGCGAAGAGCTCGGGAATAGTCTTGTTCATCCCTTGCATATTATAGTTCATCACAAAGCTCTTGTAGCTTGGTGGCAGTGATTGAAGAATTCTGTCAATGACACTATCATCAGGAAGATTAACTCCCAGTTGAATCAAGTGATTATTATACCCAGACATTTTGAGTATGTGTTCACTGACAGAACTATTCTCCTCCATCTTGCAGCTATAGAACTTATTGGAGACTTCATATCTCTCAATCCGGGCATTTGCTTGAAATAATAACTTCAACTCCTGGAACATCTCATATGCTCCATGACGTTCAAAACGTCGTTGAAGACCCGGTTCTAAGCCGTAAAGCATGGCACACTGAACTATCGAGTAGTCAGCAGCTTTGCTCTGCCAGACGTTCTTAACGTCGTCAGTTGCATCAGCAGCAGGCCTGGCACCCAGCGTTGCTTCCAGGACGTAACTTTTCTGTGCAGCAATGAGGATAATCCTCAGGTTACGGACCCAGTCCGTGTAATTGCTACCATCATCTTTCAAATTTGCTTTCTCAAGGACCGCATTAAAATTCAACGGAACAACAGCACGAGCCATCTATCTACAAACAAACATAGACAAGCAAAATACTATCAGGTACTAAGTTCATGATAAATGTAAGTTCAATTAATCATATTACTTAAGAACTCCCACTTAGATAGACATCTCTCTAGTTATCTAAGTGATCACGTGATCCAAATCAACTAAACCATGTCCGATCATCACGTGAGATGGAGTAGTTTCAATGGTGAACATCACTATGTTGATCATATCTATTATATGATTCACGTTCGACCTTTCGGTCTCTGTGTTCCGAGGCCATATCTTTATATGCTAGGCTCATCAAGTATGACCTCAGTATTCCGCGTGTGCAACTGTTTTGCACCCGTTGTATTTGAACGTAGAGCCTATCACACCCGATCATCACGTGGTTTGTCAGCACGAAGAACTTTCGCAACGGTGCATACTCAGGGAGAACACTTCTTGATTATTAGTGAGAGATCATCTTAAAATGCTACCGTCAATCAAAGCAAGATAAGATGCATAAAAGGATAAACATCACATGCAATCAATATAAGTGATATGATATGGCCATCATCATCTTGTGCTTGTGATCTCCATCTTCGAAGCACCGTCGTGATCACCATCGTCACCGGCGCGACACCTTGATCTCCATCGTAGCATCGTTGTCGTTTACGCCATCTATTGCTTCTACGACTATCACTACCGCTTAGTGATAAAGTAAAGCAATTACAGGGCGTTTGCATTTCATACAATAAAGCGACAACCATATGGCTCCTGCTAGTTGCCGATAACTTCGGTTACAAAACATGATCATCTCATACAATAAAATATAGCATCACGTCTTGACCATATCACATCACAACATGCCCTGCAAAAACAAGTTAGACGTCCTCTACTTTGTTGTTGCAAGTTTTACGTGGCTGCTACGGGCTTAGCAAGAACCGTTCTTACCTACGCATCAAAACCACAACGATAGTTCATCAAGTTAGTGCTGTTTTAACCTTCGCAAGGACCGGGCGTAGCCACACTCGATTTAGCTAAAGTGAGAGAGACAGACACCCGCCAGCCACCTTTAAGCACGAGTGCTCGTAAAGGTGAAACAAGTCTCGTGTAAGCGTACGCGTAATGTCGGTCCGGGCCGCTTCATCTCACAATACCGCCGAACCAAAGTATGACATGATGGTAAGCAGTATGACTTGTATCGCCCACAACTCACTTGTGTTCTACTCGTGCATATGACATCTACGCATAAAACCAGGCTCGGATGCCACTGTTGGGGAATGTAGTAATTTCAAAAAAATTCCTACGCACACACAAGGTCATGGTGATGGCATAGCAACGAGAGGGGAGAGTGTTGTCCACGTACCCTCGTAGACCGTAAGCGGAAGCGTTAGCACAACGCGGTTGATGTAGTCGTACGTCTTCACGATTCGACCGATCCAAGCACCGAACGTACGACACCTCCAAGTTCAGCACACGTTCAGCTCGATGACGATCTCCGGGGTCCGATCCAGCAAAGCTTCGGAGATGAGTCCCGTATATAAAGGAGCAAGGGGGGAGGCCGGCCGGCCCTTGGGGCGCGCCAAGGAGGGGGGAGTCCTCCTCCTAGTGGGAGTAGGACTCCCCTTTCCTAGTCCAACTAGGAAGGAGGAAGGGGGAAGGAAAGAGAGGGAGAGGGAGAGGGAAAGAGGGGCCGCGCCCCCCTCCCCTAGTCCAATTCGGACTCCCCATGGGAGGGGGCGCGACCTCCTGGGCTGCTGCCCTCTCTCTTCCCTCAGGCCCACTAAGGCCCAATACTTCCCCGGGGGGTTCCGGTAACCCCTCCGGCACTCCGGTTTTCTCCGAAATCACCCGGAACACTTCTGGTGTCCGAATATAGTCGTCCAATATATCAATCTTTATGTCTCAACCATTTCGAGACTCCTCGTCATGTCCGTGATCACATCCGGGACTCCGAACAAACTTCGGTACATCAAAACTTATAAACTCATAATAAAACTGTCATCGTAACGTTAAGCGTGCGGACCCTACGGGTTCGAGAACTATGTAGACATGACCTAGAACTATTCTCGATCAATAACCAATAGCAGAACCTGGATGCCCATATTGGTTCCTACATATTCTACGAAGATCTTTATCGGTCAAACCGCATAACAACATACTTTGTTCCCTTTGTCATCGGTATGTTACTTGCCCGAGATTCGATCGTCGGTATCCAATACCTAGTTCAATATCGTTACCGGCAAGTCTCTTTACTCGTTACATAATGCATCATCCCGTAACCAACTCATTGATCACATTGCTTGCAAGGCTTATAGTGATGTGCATTACCGAGAGGGCCCAGAGATACCTCTCCGACAATGGAGTGACAAAACCTACTCTCGAAATAGGCCAACCCAACATGTACCTTAATCTCGAAATACTCCAACCCAACATGTACCTTCGGAGACACCTGTAGTACTCCTTTATAATCACCCAGTTACGTTGTGATGTTTGGTAGTACCCAAAGTGTTCCTCCGGTAAACGGGAGTTGCATAATTCTCATAGTTACATGAACATGTATAAGTCATGAAGAAAGCAATAGCAATATACTAAACAATCAAGTGCTAGGCTAACGGAATGGGTCATGTCAATCACATCATTCTCCTAATGATGTGATCCCATTAATCAAATGACAACACATGTCTATGGTTAGGAAACATAACCATCTTTGATTAATGAGCTAGTCAAGTAGAGGCATACTAGTGACTATATGTTTGTCTATGTATTCACACATGTATCATGTTTCCGGTTAATACAATTCTAGCATGAATAATAAACATTTATCATGATATGAGGAAATAAATAATAACTTTATTATTGCCTCTAGGGCACATTTCCTTCAGCGCCCCCTACCTCGTGGGCCCCCTGGTGGCTCTCCGACACCCATCTTCTCCTATATGAAGTCTTTCGATGAGAAAAAATAGAAGGCAACCTTTTGGGACGAGACTCCGCCGCCACGAGGCGGAACCTTGGCGGAACCAATCTAGGGCTCCGGCAGAGCTGTTCTGCCGAGGACACTTCCCTTCGGGAGGGGGAAGTCATCACCATCGTCATCACTAACGCTCCTCTCATCGGGAGAGGGCAATCTCCATCAACATCTTCACTAGCACCATCTCATCTCCAAACCCTAGTTCATCTCTTGTATCCAATTCTTGTCTCCAAGTCTGGGATTGGTGCTAGTAGGTTGCTAGTAGTGTTGAGTACTCCTTGTAGTTGATGCTAGTTGGTTTATTTGGTGGAAGATCATATGTTCAGATCCTTTATGCACATTATTACCCCTGTGATTATGAACATGATTATGCTTTGTGAGTAGTTACGTTTGTTCCTGAGGACAAGGGAGTGTCTTGCTATTAGTAGTCATGTGAATTTGGTATTCGTTCGATATTTTGATAAGATGTATGTTGTCTAACCTCTAGTGGTGTTATGTGAACGTCGACTACATAACACTTCACCATTATTTGGGCCTAGAGGAAGGCATTGGGAAGTAATAAGTAGATGATGGGTTGCTAGAGTGACAGAAACTTAAACCCTAGTTTATGCGTTGCTTCGTAAGGGGCTGATTTGGATCCATATGTTTCATGCTATGGTTAGGTTTACCTTAATACTTTTGTTGTAGTTGCGGATGCTTGCAATAGAGGTTAATCATAAGTGGGATGTTTGTTCAAGTAAGAACAGCACCCAAGCACCGGTCCACCCACATATCAAATTATCAAAGTACCGAACGTGAATCATATGAGCGTGATGAAAACTAGCTTGACGATGTTCCCATGTGTCCTCGGAAGCGCTTTTACTATTATAAGAGTTTGTCCAGGCTTGTCCTTTGCTACAAAAAGGATTGGGCCACCTTGCTGCACTTTAATTACTTGTTGCTCGTTACAATTTATCCTATCACAAAACTATCTGTTACCACTTATTTTAGTACTTGCAGAGAATACCTTGCTGAAAACCGCTTATCATTTCCTTCTGCTCCTCGTTGGGTTCGACACTCTTACTTATTGAAAGGACTACGATAGATCCCCTATTCTTGTGGGTCATCAAGACTCTTTTCTGGCACCGTTGCCGGGGAGTGAAGCGCCTTTGGTAGGTGGAATTTGGTAAGGAAAAATTTATTTAGTGTGCTGAAATTTTCTATCACTTGTTACTATGGAAAGTAATTGCCTGAGGGGCTTGTTCGGGGTATCTTCAGCCCGTCCAGTAGAGCAAAGAGTTGCTCCTCAACCTACTGAACCTACTGAACCTATTGAAAATGAAACTCCTTTTCAGATTTCTTCGGGTATGATGGAAAAACTGCTAGCTAACACTTTTACAGGAGATGGAACAAAGCATCCTGATGAACATCTACGCTATGTGGATGATGTTTGTGGACTATTTAAGCTTGCAGGTATACCCGATGATGTTGTTAAGAAGAAGGCCTTCCCTTTATCTTTGAAGGGAGACGCATTGGCATGGTATAGGCTATGTGATGATATGAGATCATGGAACTATAAAAGATTGAAATTGGAATTTCATCAAAAGTATTACCCTATGCATCTTGTTCATCATGATCGCAATTATATATATAATTTTTGGCCTCGCGAAGGAGAAAGCATCACTCAAGCTTGGGGGAGGCTTAAATCAATGTTATATTCATGCCCCAATCATGAGATCCCAAGAGAAATAATTATGCAAAGTTTTTATGCTCGGCTTTCTGATAACAATCGCACCATGCTCGATACTTCTTGTGCTGGCTCTTTTATGATGAAGCCTATTGAATTTACATGGAATTTACTGGATAGAATTAAATGCAACTCTGAAGATTGGGACCTCGACGAAGGTAAGGAGTCAGGTATGACACCTAAGTTTGATTGTGTTAAATCTTTTATGGATATCGATATTTTCCGTAAGTTTAGCACTAAATATGGACTTGACTCTGAGATAGTAGCTTCTTTCTGTGAATCTTTTGCTACTTATGCTGATCTCCCTAAGGAGAAGTGGTTTAAATATCATCCTCACATAGAAGTAAAAGTAGCTGCACCTATTAAAGTTGAAGAAAAGGCTGTCACTTACAACGATCCTATTGTTCCCACTTCTTATGTTGAGAAACCACCTTTCCCTGTTAGAATGAAGGATCATGCTAAAGCTTCAACTGTTGTCCGTAAAAGCAATATTAGAACTTATACACCTCCGGAGCAAGTCAAAGTAGAACCTAATATTGCTATTGTTAAAGATCTCTTGTCTGATAATATTGATGGGCATGTTATTCAATTCTATGGTGAAACTGCTAGAATTGCTAAACCCTGTGATAGAGATAAACATAGACCTGTGGTAGGCGTGCCTATTATTTCTGTTAAAATAGGAGATCATTGTTATCATGCCTTATGTGATATGGGTGCTAGTGCTAGTGTTATACCCATTGACTTATACAAAGAAATTATGCATGAAATTGCACCTGCTGAGTTAGAAGATATTGATGTTACAATTAAACTTGCCAATAGAGATACTATATCTCCAATAGGAATTGTTAGAGATGTTGAAATATTGTGTGGAAAAACCAAATATCCCGCTGATTTTCTTGTTCTTGGTTCTCCACAAGATAGATTTTGTCCTATTATATTTGGTAGACCCTTCTTGAATACTGTTAATGCTAAGATAGACTGCGAAAAGAATGTTGTTACTATTGGCTTGGACGATATGATTCATGAGTTTAATTTCTCTAAATTTAGTAAACAACATCGTGAGGAAGAATTGCCTAGTAAGGATGAAATTATTGGTCTTGCTTCTATTGCCGTACCTCCTAGTGATCCTTTAGAACACTATTTGCTAGACCATGAAAATGATATGTTCAGGAATGAAAGAAGGGAAATAGATGAAGTATTCTTTAAACAGGAACCTATTCTGCAACACAATTTGCCTGTTGAAATCCTAGGGGATCCTCCTCCAAACAAGGGTGATCCCGTGTTTGAGCTTAAACCGTTGCCTGATAATCTTAAATATGCTTACCTTGATGAAAAGAAAATTTATCCTGTCATTATCAGCGCTAACCTTTCAGAGCATGAAGAAGAAAGATTATTGAAAACTCTGAAGAAGAACTGTGCCGCTATTAGATATACTCTAGATGATCTTAAGGGCATCAATCCCACTCTATGTCAACATAAAATAAATTTGGAAGCGAATGCCAAACCAGTTTGTGATCCTCAACGACGCTTGAATCCTAAAATGAAAGAAGTGGTAAGAAAAGAAATACTCAAACTTCTGGAGGCAGGTATAATTTATCCTATTGCTGATATTCAGTGGGTAAGTCCTGTCCATTGTGTCCCTAAGAAGGGAGGTATTACTGTTGTCCCTAATGATAAAGATGAATTGATTCCGCAAAGAATTATCACAGGTTATAGGATGGTAATTGATTTCCGCAAATTAAATAAGGCTACTAAGAAGGATAATTACCCCTTACCTTTTATTGATCAAATGCTAGAAAGGTTATGCAAACATACACATTATTGCTTTCTAGATGGTTATTCTAGTTTTTCTCAAATACCTGTGTCGGCTAAGGATCAATCAAAGACTACTTTTACATGCCCTTTTGATACTTTTGCTTATAGACGTATGCCTTTTGGTTTATGTAATGCACCTGCTACCTTTCAAAGATGTATGATGGCTATATTCTCTGACTTTTGCGAAAAGATTTGTGAGGTTTTCATGGATGACTTTTTCCGTCTATGGTTCCTGATGGATTCATGTACCTAGGGTAGGGTCATAGACCTGATCTAAGTACCCTACCCAAGGACACCCTTAGAAAAGATCACCTTCCAGTCGACCAAGGAGGACACCACTCGACTGACTTGAAGGACTCGACCATGAAGACTCACTCGACCACCAGAAGGTCAAGAAGCACTCTGTATTGCAACGGTCAGTAGTTAAGTAGACTTTATGGTAGTTAAGACACTTTATGTAACGCCCCAGACTTAATGTACTTTAAACCCTTCATTATGTGGGCTGGCAGTGGTCCTGGCGCACTCTATATAAGCCACCCCCCTCCCCAGGCAGAAGGGTTCGCACCCCTGTAACTCATATACACATAATCCACTCGACCGCCTCCGGGCTCCGAGACGTAGGGCTTTTACTTCCTCCGAGAAGGGCCTGAACTCGTACATCGCTTGTGTTTACAACCTCTCCATAGCTAGGACCTTGCCTCTCCATACCTACCCCCCACTCTACTGTCAGACTTATAACCACGACAGTTGGCGCCCACCGTGGGGCCGGTGTTTTAGCGATTTTTTTTGGAGAAGTTGCGATTCTTCCAAGTATATTCATCATGGTGACTGCTGGAGTTTTGGTCGAGGGTCGCAAGATCCGTCTCGGCGCTCTCACCTTCATCGCCGACGACTCCGCTTGGCTCCAGGAGGCTCCACTCGACGTTGATGCGCTCCCCGCCCGCGGTGCGACGCATTTTCGCGCATGTGTCCGTGGCGTTCTGCTGCGACAACCGTCGACCCCGTATCGGTCGACTCCCCTATCGGTCACCCTTCCGGTCTCCCACCAGCGCAAGCGCTCTGGTCGGTCGAGGCTCCAGCGGTGGGTGAAGCACGCGGTGGCTCGCCAGACGGCCACCGCCCAAGTTGCGGCAATCGAGCCCGACGAATCTCTCTACGGCCTGTTCGATCTGTCGACTGGCTCCGTAGAGACTGCATCCGAGTGCGATAGCAGTGATCCGGCGGCGGAAATCCTGATGGTCAACGAACCCCGCAGTCCTCCTGGCTTCGCCCATGATGGTGGGGCAGGCGGCGGAGGCGATCCCGTACGGGACCACGAAGAGTACCAGCCCGAGCCACTCGACTCTCTGCAGAGGGAAGAGCTTCGCCGCAGGAACATGGATGCCCTGCATACTCCCATCGTGGGAGAAACCCCCGAGGCTCGCGCCTTGGAGGAGGCACGTTTGGCCAATTTGGCCGAACGCGCTCGTCTGGAGAATCTTCAGCGAGCACTCGACGAGCGCGCGCGGCAACGAGTTCCCGACGCCAATCGACGTCAACTCTTCCCGCCGACTCAGGTATATCGAACCCCAATCCAGAATTTAGCAGCTGCGACCCGTATAGCAGAGTCCATCCAGCCCTCTCAGTCGGAAGCTGGCAGAGGATTGATGCAGATCAGGGATTTGCTCCGGGCACCAGGTGACCAGAATTCAGCCGTGTCGCAATCGCGCAACAGAATTCACAGTCGATCCGTCGCTGCGAATACAGTTCAGTCGGCTCATAGTCCCAGATCGCCTCCGCGGCGTGAAGGACGCGAGAATCGGCGAGACCAGTACAGAGACCGACACGACCGAGATGATAGGCGTCGAGTGCCCACTTCCCCTCCGAGGGGTGGGTCTTACGCTCCTCGGCAGCAAGATGACAGGCGTCAGCTCAGTGTGGGGCGAAGAGCTCCAGTCGACCCCAGGGAACCAGGCTTCAACGCACGATCCATTATCGTGCAAGGCTTGGTCGACCGGAACAGAGCCCATCGGGGTGGGCCCGACAGAGATGCGCCCACAAGCAGTCGAGTGCATGTTTCTGGTCCAGAGTGTTTCAGCAGGGCTATCAGAGCCGCAGTGATTCCCCCCAATTTCAGGTTGGCAACAGGAGTCAGCAAGTTCACTGGTGAGTCTAAGCCTGAAACTTGGCTTGAGGACTACCGAGTGACGGTTCAGATTGGTGGTGGGAATGACGAGGTGGCCATGAAGCATTTGCCCCTCATGTTGGAAGGTTCTGCCAGAGCGTGGTTGAATCATTTACCTCCTAGCAGCATTTACACTTGGGAAGATTTGTCCCGAGTGTTCGTCAAGACATTTGAAGGAACTTGCAAGCGACTAGCTGGATTGACAGAGCTGCAAGTTTGTGTGCAGAAGACGAATGAGACTCTCAGAGAGTATATTCAGAGATGGATCACTTTGCATCATACCGTGGAGAACGTGTCTGACCATCAGGCAGTCTGCGCCTTCAAGGATGGTGTCAAGAACAGAGAATTAAGTTTGAAATTTGGTCGAACCGGGGATATGACCCTGAGTTGGATGATGGAGATTGCTACCAAGTACGCCAACGGTGAAGAAGAAGACCGACTCCGAAGCGGCAAGTACAAGCCGAGTCAGTCGGAGAAGGGAAACACCAGACGGAAACAGAAGCGGAAGGCCGAACCAGCAGCTCCTGTAGAGGCTCTGGCCGTGACTCAAGGAAATTTCAAAGGGAAGCCAAAAGGATCCTGGAACCCTAAGAAGGTAAAGGATAAAGAAGGGAACGACTTGATGGATATGCCGTGTCACATCCACACGAAGAAAGATGAAGAGGGCAATATCATTTACCCAAAGCATACCACTCGCCAATGTCGACTCCTGATCCAGCAGTTTCAAGGAAAACAGTCTAAGGACAAGGAAAAGGAGTCGGACAAGGCCGAAGACAAGGAGGACAGTGAGGAAGGATATCCGCATGTCAACTCCACTCTGATGATCTTCGCAGATGTGGAAAGCAAGAGCCGACTGAAAGTCATTAATCGTGAGGTGAACATGGTTGCCCCAGCGAAACCAAGTTATCTGAGATGGTCCCAAACACCCATCACATTCGACCAGTCAGATCACCCGACTCATATTGCCACCCCTGGGAGGCAAGCTTTGGTGGTCGACCCAGTTGTCGAAGGCACTCGACTGACGAAAGTGCTGATGGACGGTGGTAGTGGGTTGAATTTGTTGTATGCAGACACACTGAAAGGAATGGGGATTCCGATGTCCCGACTGAGCACCAGCAACATGAGCTTTCATGGAGTTATACCAGGAAAGAAAGCCGAGTCACTCGGCCAAATAGCTCTGGACGTGGTGTTTGGTGATTCAAAACATTTTCGCAAAGAGAAGTTGACGTTTGAGGTCGTGGATTTTTAGAGCGCGTACCACGCCATTTTGGGGAGGCCAGCTTACGCACGGTTCATGGCTCGACCATGTTACGTGTACCTCAAACTGAAGATGCCCGACCCCAAAGGAGTGATCACTGTCACCGGTGATCGGAAAAAGGCAGAAGAGTGCTTTCAGAAGGGCTCAAAGATTGCCGATTCCCAGGTGACAGCGGTCAAGTTTGAAGAGTATAAGCAAAGCGCAGATCCGAGTGATTTGCTGCGATCCAAGAAACCCGCCACAGAATCTGCATTTCAGTCGTCCGGTGAGACGAAGCCTGTCCACATTCACCCGACCGACCCCAGTGCAGCCCCGACCCACATCTCCACAACACTCGAATCGTAATAGGAAGAAGCGCTCATCCAGTTCCTCCGTGAGAATTGGGACATTTTTGCATGGAAGCCAGCTGACATGCCAGGTGTTCCCAGGGGACTGGCTGAGCATCGTCTTAGAGTCGACTCATCAGCAAAACCAGTTAAAGAGCATCTTCGGCGGTCCGCCGTCCAGAAGAGAAAGGCTATTGGTGAGGAAGTGGCTCGACTGTTGGCGGCAGGATTTATCCGAGAGATATACCACTCCGAGTGGCTCGCTAATGTCGTCATGGTCCCTAAGAAGGACAAATCACTCCAAATGTGCATTGATTTCAAGCACATCAA
Organism: Triticum timopheevii; assembly: GCA_963921465.1. NCBI lineage: Eukaryota > Viridiplantae > Streptophyta > Magnoliopsida > Poales > Poaceae > Triticum > Triticum timopheevii. The sequence goes on from OY997262.1 coordinate 366,525,690, forward strand.
TCGGGCCTGCCGGAAAGATCATTTTCCTCTCCCTCGCATAGATCAAATTGTTGACTCGACCGCGAGATGCGAGAGATTGTCTTTCCTAGACGCCTATTCCGGGTACCACCAGATCCATCTGTACGGACCCGATGAGATAAAAACAGCTTTCATCACTCTATTCGAGTGCTTCTGCTATATCACCATGCCATTCGGCCTCAAGAATGCCGGAGCCACATTCATGCGAATGATTCAGAAGTGTCTGCTCACTCAAATCAGTTGGAATGTGGAAGCGTATATGGATGATATCGTCGTCAAGTCACGAAAAGGTTCCGACCTGCTCGCTGACCTCGCCGAAACATTTGCCAACCTCAGAAGGTATGATATCAAGCTCAATCCATCAAAGTGCACATTCGGAGTTCCTGGTGGTAAGTTACTCGGTTTTCTCGTTTCCGAGCGAGGGATCAATGCTAATCCAGAGAAGATCGGCACTATTCTCCGAATGAAACGCCCTGTGCGAGTGCACGATGTCCAGAAGCTTACTGGATGCTTGGCCGCATTAAGTCGATTCATCTCACGACTCGGTGAAAAGGCATTACCTCTTTACCGACTGATGAAGAAGGCAGACAAGTTCGAGTGGACTCCAGAAGCTGATGCAGCGTTTGCCGAGGTAAAAGCTCTGCTCTCCACCCAGCCGGTGCTTGCTGCTCCAATCAGCAAAGAGCCTCTGTTGCTTTATATCGCAGCCACAGGACAAGTCGTCAGTACAGTGCTTACGGTCGAGCGGGAAGGAGAAGGAAAAGCCTTCAAAGTTCAGCGCCCAGTGTATTATTTGTCTGAAGTTTTGACTCCATCCAAGCAGAGATACCCTCATTATCAGAAGCTTGTGTATGGGATATACATGACCACGAAGAAGGTTGCTCATTATTTCTCTGATCATTCCATCACAGTCGTCAGCGACGCTCCACTTTCAGAGATTCTGCACAACAGAGATGCAACTGGTCGAGTGGCGAAATGGGCGATTGAACTTCTTCCCCTTGATATCAAGTTTGAGGCAAAGAAAGCCATTAAGTCCCAGGCAATAGCAGATTTCCTCGCCGAGTGGATTGAACAACAGCAGCCGACTGAAGTTCACTCGGAGCATTGGACCATGTTCTTTGATGGCTCTAAAATGCTGAATGGTTCCGGTGCTGGGGTGGTCTTGGTTTCCCCCAGAGGAGATAAGCTTAGATATGTGCTCCAGATTCACTTTGATTCCTCCAACAATGAGGCAGAGTATGAGGCCCTCTTATATGGATTACGCATGGCCATTTCACTCGGCGTCTGTCGCCTGATGGTCTATGGCGATTCAGATTTAGTGGTCAACCAAGTGATGAAGGAGTGGGACGTGAGAAGCCCAGGCATGACTGGATACTGCAATGCAGTGAGGAAGCTGGAAAAGAAGTTTGAGGGGTTAGAGCTCCATCATATACCCCGACTGAAAAATCAAGCAGCTGATGATCTAGCAAAGATAGGTTCCAGGAGAGAAGCCATTCCGAGTGGTGTGTTCTTGGAGCACATTCATACTCCGTCAGTTAAGGAAGACCCTTTCACTGAAGAAACCCCGCAACCCAAGAGTGCCACGGATCCGACTGAGGTAGAAGTCCCAGCAGTGGTCGACTTGGTTATGGAGATCTTGGTAGTCGTACCTGACTGGACAATACCATATATCGCATATATCCTGAGAAAAGAGCTCCCAGAGGATGAGGAAGAGGCTCGACAGATCGTCCGTCGATCCAAGGCCTTTACCGTTATCAAAGGACAGTTGTATAGAGAGAGCGCGACTGGAGTTGGTCAAAAGTGCATAACGCCAGAAGAAGGTCGAATCATTCTCAATGATATCCACTCGGGGACCTGTGGTCACCATGCGTCCTCTTGGACCATCGTGGCCAAAGCATATCGAGCCGGATTTTACTGGCCAAAGGCGAATGAGATGGCGAAGGAAATAGTGGACAAGTGTGAAGGATGTCAGTTCTACTCAAATATGTCACACAAGCCTGCGTCAGCTCTGAAGACCATTCCACTCGTCTGGCCTTTCGCAGTATGGGGGTTGGACATGGTCGGCCCCTTGAGAACAGGTCGAAGTGGTTTCACGCATGTACTGGTGGCAGTCGACAAGTTCACCAAATGGATTGAGGCTAAGCCAATCAAGAACCTTGATGCCGGTACTGCTGTTAGCTTCATCAGGGAACTGATATTCAGATATGGAGTCCCGCACAGCATCATCACAGATAATGGGTCGAACTTTGACTCGGAGGAATTCAGGGATTTCTGCAACTCTCAAGGCACACGAGTCGACTACGCTTCAGTCGCCCATCCGCAGTCGAATGGACAAGCAGAGCGAGCCAATGGCCTGATCCTCAAAGGATTGAAACCCCGACTGATGCGTGATCTCAAGCATGCGGCTGGAGCATGGGTCGACGAACTTCCCTCGGTGCTTTGGGGACTGCGGACCACACCCAATCGGTAGACCGGAAGAACTCCATTCTTCTTGGTCTACGGAGCTGAAGCAGTCTTGCCGAGTGACCTTCTTCACAATGCTCCTCGAGTTGAACTTTACAAGGAAGCAGAAGCTGAACAAGCGCGACAGGACGCAGTCGACCTTTTAGAGGAAGAAAGGGAGATGGTTCTGATTCGATCGACCATCTACCAACAAGACTTGCATCGCTTCCACGCCAGAAATGTGAGGGGTCGAGCCTTCCAGGAAGGGGATTTAGTTCTCCGAGTGGATCAGCAGAAACAACACAAGCTTGCTCCTTCTTGGTAAGGACCCTTCATTGTCACCAAGGTTCTCCACAACGGGGCGTACCGTCTCTACAACATCGAACACAATATCGACGAGCCCCGAGCTTGGAACGCGGAACTACTCCGCCCATTTTACACTTAAAGTTTTCACTCGGATGAGTTGTAATAAAGTACTTCTGTAGTTCATGGATTTCAAAATAATAGTGTCATAATTCCTCCATAATTTTTGTCACTTTTTATTTACAACAACAACAACAAAGCCTTTAGTCCCAAGCAAGTTGGGGTAGGCTAGAGGTGAAACCCATAAGATCTCGCAACCAACTCATGGCTAATTTTTGTCACTTTTATTTGTCCAATAAAATTTTCCCCTCAGTGGGTGACTTAGCCGCGAATCTGTTTCGCCTAAGTTTGTAAAAATCCTTACCGAGTGGTGAGCCAGACTCCCACTCGGAGGCTTAGCTGCGAATCCGTTTCGCCTAAGTTTAAATAAAATCCTTACCGAGTGGTGAGCCAGACTCCCACTCGGAGGCTTAGCTGCTAATCCGTTTCGCCTAAGTTTAAATAAAATCCTTACCGAGTGGTGAGCCAGACTCCCACTCGGGGGCTTAGCTGTAGTCCAAGTACTCGCCTAAGTTATAAAAATCCTACCGAGTGGTAAGCCAGAATTCCACTCGAGGGCTTAGCTGCAGTCCAAGTACTCGCCTAAGTTATAAAAATCCTACCGAGTGGTAAGCCAGACTTCCACTCGGGGGCTTAGCTGCAGTCCAAGTACTCGCCTAAGTTATATAAATCCTACCGAGTGGCGAGCCAGACTCCCACTCGGGGGGCTTAGCTGCAGTTTAAACACTCGCCTAAGTACAATGTGCGCTCGCAAGGAGGACGAGGTGCAGGTCGACTGCGACCCTCTCCTCTGAGTTACGCCACAAATACAACGTACGCTCGCAAGGAGGACGAGGTGCAGGTCGACTGCGACCCTCTCCTCTGAGCTATGCCACAAATACAACATACGCTCGCAAGGAGGACGAGGTGCAGGTCGACTGCGACCCTCTCCTCTGAGCTACGCCATAAGTACAATGTACGCTCGAAAGGAGGACGAGGGGCAGGTCGACTGCGACCCTCTCCTCTGAGCTACGCCATAAGTACAATGTACGCTCGAAAGGAGGACGAGGTGCAGGTCGACTGCGACCCTCTCCTCTGAGCTACGCCATAAGTACAATGTACGCTCGAAAGGAGGACGAGGTGCAGGTCGACTGCGACCCTCTCCTCTGAGCTACGCCATAAGTACAATGTGCGCTCGTAAGGAGGACGAGGTGCAGATCGACTGCGACCCTCTCCTCTGAGCTTCGCCACAAGTACAACGTGAAAATCCTACCGAGTGAAGAGCAAACCTCTCACTCGGGGGCTTAGATGCAGCCCAGTGCTCGCCTAAGATATAAAAATCCTACCGAGTGAAGAGCAAACCTCTCACTCGGGGGCTTAGCTGCAGCCCAGCGCTCGCCTAAGATGTAAAAATCCTACCGAGTGAAGAGCAAACCTCCCACTCGGCGGCTTAGCTGCAGCCCAGTGCTCGCCTAAGATATAAAAATCCTACCGAGTGAAGAGCAAACCTCCCACTCGGGGGCTTAGCTGCAGCCCAGTGCTCGCCTAAGATATAAAAATCCTACCGAGTGAAGAGCAAACCTCTCACTCGGGGGCTTAGCTGCAGCCCAGTGCTCGCCTAAGATATAAAAATCCTACCGAGTGAAGAGCAAACCTCTCACTCGGGGGCTTAGCTATAGCCCAGCGCTCGCCTAAGTGGATTAAGGAATAAGTCGACTGCAGTGAGCGTCTTGCTTTGAACCTGCAAAAGACATTTCGAGCCAAAAGCAATCATATTCAAACATCAAATCCAAGTTCAGATCGATACCTAAAGGAACCGAAAGTGCTCAGGCGCTAAGCCTGTTAAGGTTTATCCGTTACAACTCCAATCGGCATACCGAGGCAAATTTAAAGTGTCAAGCTTAAAAGAAGTTTTTTACCCCTCCTGTGGAGGGCTGGAAGGTGCAACGAACTCATCAAGGTCGATTCCATCTATGATCCGAGTGGCAGCAGCGATGAAGGTTTCCATGAAGGACCTGAAGTCATGTTTCTTGGTGTTGGCCACCCGGAGAGCCGCCAGCTTGTCTTCTCGCGCATCTTTGCAGTGGACTCGGGCCAGACACAGAGCAACATCTGCATCGCACCGAGCCGAGGACTTTTTCCACTCCTGCACTCGATCAGGAACCGTGTTCAGTCGAGCCATCAGCGACTTGAGGTCGTTCTGGAGTGTCTCCCTGGGCCAGAGCATTGAGTCGATGCGAGAAGTGGCGACCTTCAGCCTTGCAAGATAGTCCACGACAGCTGCAACACGGGACTCCAGTCGGAAAACATTCATGGCAACTTCATCATTCACTGGAGAATTGACGGGGTCAAGGTTTGGTTCCAGCTGGCTAGTCTCTTCTTCAAAGTTTTGGCAAAATTCTGCAAGGACAATCACCAAGTCAAGACAATGGTCGAATGGAAAGATCACAGTTGAAAATGATTGTCGAGCGTAAAGGGTTACCTTCGAGCATAAGGAACAACTTCTTGGCAAGTCCACTCAGGAAGGCCTCTAGATCATTTTTCTTCCCAGTCAACTGACTGATCTTGTCGGTCAGGGCGGTTTTGTCAGTCTTCAGTCGACTGACTTCCTTGTGGGCAATCCCAAGAGCAGCTTTCAGATTAGTATTTTCTTCTTCGAGCTTGGTGACTGAAGCTAGCTTCTCGTCAGCAAGCTTGATCTTCTCAGCCAGCTCAAGGTCCTTTTTCCTCTGGGCCTCCTTCACCTTACCTACAAATTACGGCAAGATTAGATTTTGAAACAAATGAAGGGAAAAAGCAGTCATCAAGGTCTCACCAAACATACCTTTGGTCTCCTCCTTTGCCTTCGTCAGATTCTCCTGAACCAGCTTCAGGTCTAGCTCGAGCTGAATGTGCTTGTTTTCCAGCTCGGTGTAACGAGCCGCAAGGTCACAGGATTTCTGCGGAGCACCAATCGACAAAATGTCAAGGATAATTCACTTCCGAGTGGATAAGAGAAAATCATGCGTTTCTAAGACTACAGCCGAATACAAACATTCGACCGTAGTCTCGGGGACTACACCCAGTGGGTGCACTCAGCGTGCCCCCACTAGTTCTATTAATGACAGAGTCGACCAGTCGACCCCCTAAAAAAGACGTATTCTCTAGACTGTAATCGACTGCAAGCAGTCGACCACAGTCTCGGGGACTACACCCAGTGGGTGCACTCAGCGTGCCCCCACCGGTTTGGGAAATTCATTCGCCTCAGACGAATGACGGAAAGACTTTACTTATAAAGCCTAAGGCCGACTGCCAGCAGTCGACCTTAGCCTTGGGGACTACACCCAGCGGGTGCACTCAGCGTGCCCCCGCTAACACGGAGTTTCAATTGACACACCCAGTGGGTGACTGCTACGGATTCCGGAAAGAAAAGTTTTTGATAGCATATCCTAACAGAACAAGCGATGGTCGACTGACCTGAACATTGCTTTGAAGGGCGGAGCTAGCGTCGTAAGCTGCTTAACTTGCTTCCCAGATGGCCTTCACCTGCTCCATCATGACCCCTGCTTGGCGTATCGCTTCCTTCGCAGCACTGGCTTGGTCCTCTGGGACGTGGTGCGTCGTGAAGAGAGAAGGTTGTGTAGCACTCGACGAAGCAGGATGAGCACTCGTCAACGGCACCGCCAAAGACACGGTGTGTCGAGTGGTGTTCTCCTCCTCCGCAACCAGAGTCTCGGGCGCCGTCACATCCTGGGCCACCCTGCCGGCAGACACTTTCCTGCTCCTCCTATGCTTCAGTGGTTCCTCGTCATCATCATCATCAGGAAGAGTGATAACGACATTGGATGAGACTACAGAAAAGAATCAGAATTAGGGACGAACAGTCAATCGACTAAAATGGAATTAAGAGTATAGTACCAGGGTTTGAGGTTGCTGCGTCCTCCATCTCATGGTCGTCAGCCCTGGCTGAAGTCTCAGAAGTAGCAGCACTGCAATTCCAAAGAATCAGTCGGTTAAATCAAGTGTCAGTCAGAGATAAAGCTCGCACAAAACAAGAAGATTTAAGCAACATGTTTACCCTGATATGGTGGGGATGGACACCTTCATCTTCGGCAGGAGCTTGGTCGGCTTTGACGGGGCCACCTTGGACTGCTTCGGCACCTTTTCAGTCAGCACCGGAGAAGTGGTCCGAGGGCGCTTGGTCGACTGCGCGACAGTCGCGACCCCCTTACCACGCTCAGTCACAGGGTCATGGGCAAGTTTCGACCGCCTTTCCGAGCGCGGTGGTGCAACCTCCTCCTCCTCCTCTTCTTCTTCCTCCTCATCATCATCGTCATCATCATCATCTTCGGCGGCGTCTGAGTCCCACTCCTCCTGGCTCTCGCCCCCGCTTGCTTCTCCCTCTTCAGTCGGAGCCTGAGCTCCATTGGGCATCGACTACAGCTCGGTGAGGGCCTGATAGACGTCAAGACAAAGATCAATCGACCAATTTGCGGATGAAACAGAAATAAATATGACAAGAATACAATGGAAGGTAGAGCGGTCATACCTTGTCTGGAACGCTGTGATGGTCGAGTGGAGGGATCCTTCTGGCTCCACGGGGGTTATCCTTGTTCCCAGTGACCGCAGTCATCCACCTCTCCAACGTGGCATCGTCGACTGCTTCTGGGTGGATCCGAGTCTCATCTTCAGTCCCGCAGTACAACCACATGCAGTGGCTCCGGAACTGAAGAGGCTGGATACGCCGCCTAAGGAAAACCTCCAAGAGATCCATACCAGTTACTCCATCTCGAACTAGCTGAACTACACGCTCCATCAGCATCTTCACGTCGGCTTTCTCCTCCGGAATCACCTTCAGTGAAGAAGGTTTGTTCACTCGGTCCATGGTAAACTCAGGGAGCCCACTCGACTGCCCCGGCGTCGGCTCATTCTGGCAGTAGAACCAGGTCGACTGCCAGCCCCTGACTGACTCGGGAAACGACATGGCTGGGAAGGTGCTCTTGTTCCTCATCTGGATCCCCAGACCACCACACATCTGGACAACTTGGGTCTTTTCGTCGCCTGGGCTCGCCTTCTTCACAGTCTGAGAGCGACACGTGAATATGTGCTTGAACAAGCCCAGTGCGGTCGACAGCCCAGAAAATTCTCACACATGGACACAAACGCGGCAAGATAGGCGATAGAATTCGGGGTGAAGTGGTGGAGTTGCGCTCCGAAGAAGTTCAAAAAACCACGGAAGAAAACACTCGGTGGCAAAGAAAATCCGCGGTCGATGTGGGTAGCCAGAAGCACGCACTCACCCTCCGCCGGCTGGGGCTGCCATTCTTTCCCCGGAAGTCTTGCAGCTCCGTGGGGGATCAGACCGTCGTTGGCCATGTCGAGGAGATCCTTCTCTGTGATGGTCGACCGGATCCAGTCTCCCTGGACCCAGCCGTTCGGCAGACGGGATCTGGACGAAGACCCACCGCGGCTGGTGGATCTCCCCTTCACCTTCTTCGTCGCCGACGCCTTCTTCGCGCGTTCCAGCGCCGCCGTCTTCTCCTTCACCATGGCTGCCGGTGAGACGCGCGAGGAGAAGTTGTGCGGAGGCGAGAGTGGGCGCGTTGGGCGGAGACGAGGAGAGTAGAGAGGGAATGCTGAGGCATTGTTCAAAAACCCTCACCGGGCGCATTTATAAGATCCCTTCCGAGTGGATGACAGGTGGGCCCGGTCGATCTAATCATATCCCGAAACAATTGCGCGGACGCGATACGTGGCGAAAAAAGCGGCGCGAGGATCGAGGCGTCTATGCCCTATCCCATCCGAGCGCCGCGGTCCGCCCCGCTTCACGCGCTTCCCCAAATTTCATATCCCGCAGAATCCGCGAACGGCAGATCGGTCTGTCAGACGCAGGATTTCCTGCGATCCGTCGCTCGGAAATCGGCAAAGTCCAAAATATCACTCGACGAAAGAAAAGAATGGATCGAGTCGACTGAAGAAAAGTTGCTCGTTATCAACAAAGAGATTCTTAGTTCAAAACAACGACCAGTATGCAAAAGTCAATCGGAAATTGCATCAACTCCTTCCTCACTCAAGCCTCAATCCATTCAGGGGCTAATGATGGATTCATGTACCTAGGGTAGGGTCATAGACCTGATCTAAGTACCCTACCCAAGGACACCCTTAGAAAAGATCACCTTCCAGTCGACCAAGGAGGACACCACTCGACTGACTTGAAGGACTCGACCATGAAGACTCACTCGACCACCAGAAGGTCAAGAAGCACTCTGTATTGCAACGGTCAGTAGTTAAGTAGACTTTATGGTAGTTAAGACACTTTATGTGGGGCGTTACCAGTAACGCCCCAGACTTAATGTACTTTAAACCCTTCATTATGTGGGCTGGCAGGGGTCCTGGCGCACTCTATATAAGCCACCCCCCTCCCCAGGCAGAAGGGTTCGCACCCCTGTAACTCATATACACATAATCCACTCGATCGCCTCCGGGCTCCGAGACGTAGGGCTTTTACTTCCTCCGAGAAGGGCCTGAACTCGTACATCGCTTGTGTTTACAACCTCTCCATAGCTAGGACCTTGCCTCTCCATACCTACCCCCCACTCTACTGTCAGACTTAGAACCACGACAGTTCCTCTTTTGATGATTGCTTGAGCAATCTTGCTCGAGTTTTGCAGAGATGTGAAGAAACTAATCTTGTCTTGAATTGGGAAAGTGCCACTTTATGGTTAATGAAGGTATTGTCTTGGGGCACAAAGTTTCTGAAAGAGGTATTGAAGTTGATAAAGCCAAGGTTGATGCTATTGAAAAGATGCCATGCCCCAAGGACATCAAAGGTATAAGAAGTTTCCTTGGTCATGCTGGATTTTATAGGAGGTTCATTAAGGACTTCTCAAAAATCTCTCGGCCTCTGACTAATTTATTACAAAAAGATATACCATTTGTCTTTGACGATGATTGTGTAGAAGCATTTGAAATACTTAAGAAAGCATTAGTCTCTGCACCTGTTGTTCAGCCACCTGATTGGAATTTACCTTTTGAAATTATGTGTGATGCTAGTGATTATGCTGTAGGTGCTGTTCTAGGGCAAAGAGTTGATAAGAAATTAAATGTTATCCATTATGCTAGTAAGACTCTAGACAATGCTCAAAGAAACTATGCTACTACCGAAAAGGAACTTTTAGTAGTTGTATTTGCTTATGATAAATTCAGACCCTATATTGTTGATTCTAAAGTAACTATTCACACTGATCATGCTGCTATTAAGCATCTTATGGAAAAGAAAGATGCAAAACCTAGACTTATTAGATGGGTTCTCTTGCTGCAAGAATTTGATTTGCATATTGTTGATAGAAAAGGAGCTGAGAACCCCGTTGCAGACAACTTATCTAGGTTAGAGAATGTTCTTGATGACCCACTACCTATTGATGATAGCTTTCCTGATGAACAATTAAATGTCATAAGCACTTCTCGTAGCACTCCATGGTATGCTGATTATGCTAATTATATTGTTGCTAAATTTATACCACCTAGCTTCACATACCAACAAAAGAAAAAGTTTTTCTATGATTTGCGACATTACTTTTGGGATGACCCACATCTTTATAAAGAAGGAGTAGATGGTGTTATTAGATGTTGCGTACCTGAGCATGAACAGGAACAGATGCTACGCAAGTGTCACTCCGAAGCTTATGGAGGACACCACGCTGGAGACAGAACTGCACATAAGGTATTGCAATCCGGTTTTTATTGGCCTACTCTCTTCAAGGATGCCCGTAAGTTTGTTTTGTCTTGCGATGAATGTCAAAGAATTGGTAATATTAGTAGACGTCAAGAAATGCATATGAATTATTCACTTGTTATTGAACCATTTGATGTTTGGGGCTTTGATTATATGGGACCTTTTCCTACCTCTAATGGATATACACATATTTTAGTTGCTGTTGATTACGTTACTAAATGGGTAGAAGGTATTCCAACTAGTAGTGCTGATCATAACACTTCTATTAAAATGCTTAAGGAAGTTATTTTTCCGAGGTTTGGAGTCCCTAGATATTTAATGACTGATGGCGGTTCACACTTTATTCATGGTGCTTTCCGTAAGATGCTTGCTAAATATGATGTTAATCATAGAATTGCGTCTCCATATCACCCGCAGTCTAGTGGTCAGGTAGAATTGAGCAATAGAGAGCTCAAATTAATTTTGCAAAAGACTGTCAATAGGTCTAGAAAGAATTGGTCCAAGAAACTGAATGACGCGTTGTGGGCCTATAGAACTGCATATAAGAATCCTATGGGTATGTCTCCGTATAAAATGGTTTATGGAAAAGCTTGTCACTTGCCTCTCGAACTAGAACATAAGGCATATTGGGCTATTAAAGAGCTCAACTATGATTTCAAACTTGCCGGTGAGAAGAGGTTATTTGATATTAGCTCACTTGATGAATGGAGAACCCAAGCTTATGAAAATGCCAAGTTGTTTAAATAAAAAGTTAAAAGATGGCATGACAAAAGGATACAAAAGCGTGAGTTTAATGTAGGTGATTATATATTGCTATACAACTCTCATTTAAGATTTTTTGCAGGAAAACTTCTCTCTAAATGGGAAGGTCCCTACGTTATCGAGGAGGTCTATCGTTCTGGTGCCATAAAAATCAACAACTTCGAAGGCACAAATCCGAAGGTGGTAAACAGTCAAAGGATCAAACACTATATCTCAGGTAATCCTATAAATGTTGAAAGTAATATTATTGAAACCGTAACCCCGGAGGAATACATAAGGGACACTTTCCAGAACGTTCCAAACTCTGAAAAGGAATAGGTATGTGGTACGGTAAGTAAACCGACTCCAAAACAATTTTTAAGGCAATATTTCTCCGTTTTGGAATATTTAGAAAAATAAAAAAATAAGTAGCAGTCCGGGGAGGACACGAGGCCTCCACGAGGGTGGAGGGCGCGCCCTACCCCGCTGGGCGCCCCCCTACCTCGTGAGCACCTCGTGTGCCCTCCGGACTCCGTTTCCTTGCACGATACATATTTTGGTCGGTAAAAATTCATTATATATACTCCCGAAGGTTTTGACTCTCGTATCACGCAAATATCCTCTGTTTTTGTTTCGAGCTGTTGCTGCTGCAGATTAGAGCAAGATGTCTTCTCAAGAGTCAGTCGGGGAGAGCCGGTGTCGTGGAATTGTCCTAATGTGAAGAGCTGCCACCAGCTGTGCCTCCGGGTCTGGCACCGCTAGTTCTTCCTCGGTAGGCACCTTGATAGAAGGGTTATGTAAAATATCGAGAAAGGTGTTAGGCGGTACTGGCTTACGTTGAGATCCCAACCGGCTTAAAGCATCAGTCGCCTCATTCTTCCTTCGATCAATGTGCTCCACTTGATAACCCTTGAAGTGACCGGCCACATCATCTACTTCACGACGATAAGCCGCCATAAGGGGATCCTTGGAATCCCACTTTCCTGACACCTGTTGAGCCACGAGATCTGAGTCGCCCAAGCACCTTACACGGCTTAAGTTCATATCTTTGGCCATCCGGAGACCATGGAGTAAGGCCTCGTACTCAGCTACATTGTTAGTACACAGAAACATAAGTCGGAGTACATAACAAAATTTGTCACCTCGAGGGGAAGTTAAAACAACTCCAGCCCCCGAGCCTTCTAGCTGCCTGGACCCGTCAAAGTGAATAGTCCAATATGTGTTATCTGGCTTCTCCTCAGGGGCCTGTAACTCTGTCCAATCATTGATAAAGTCCACCAAGGCCTGAGACTTAATAGCAGTACGTGGCATGTACTTCAAACCATGAGGCCCAAGCTCAATAGCCCACTTGGCAACTCGTCCGGTGGCCTCCCTATTCTGGATGATGTCTCCCAAAGGGGCGGAACTTACCACAGTTATAGGATGACTTTGAAAGTACTGCTTCAATTTCCGGTTAGCCATAAACACTCCGTAAACGAGTTTCTGCCAATGTGGATATCTTTGTTTAGACTCAATGAGCACCTCACTGATGTAGTAAACCGGCCGTTGAACCGGATGCTCCTTGCCAGCTTCCTTACGCTCCACCACGATGGCAACGCTGACGGCTCACGAATTGGCAGCCACGTAAAACAGCAACGGCTCTTTATCAATGGGAGCTGCAAGGACCGGTGGCTCAGACAACTGTCTCTTTAAGTCTTCAAAGGCGGCATCGGCAGCATCACTCCAGACAAATGTGTCTGTCTTCATCATCTGATATAGCGGTAGGGCCTTCTCACCTAACCGGCTTATGAACCGGCTTAAAGCGGCAACACGACCCGCCAGTTGCTGAACATCATTTTATAAACCCGGAGATTATCAAAGGTTTCTTTCAAGTGGGATATTAAGGTTTCCTTCTCTCTGGACTTCACCACGATGTCATATACATAAGCATGAACATTACGCCCGATTTGATCGTGTAAACAATTCTGCACACATCGCTGATAAGTCGCCTGAGCACTCTTGAGTCCAAACGGCATAGATACATAACAGAAGGCCCCAAACGGAGTGATGAAAACCGTCTTCTCCTGGTCCTTAACTGTCATTTTGATCTGATGATAACCAGAGTAAGCATCCAAAAAGCTCAAGCATTCACAACCCGCCGTAGCATCAATGATTTGATCAATACGGGGGAGAGCAAAGGGATCAGCCGGACAAGCCTTATTTAAGTCCGTGTAGTCCACACACATCCGCCAGGTGCCGTTCTTCTTGAGGACAAGCACCGGGTTACCCAACCACTCCGGGTGAAAAACTTCAATAATAAACCTGACCGCTAAGAGCCGGGCGACTTCCTCTCCAATAGCCTTCCGTCTCTCTTCGTTAAAACGCCAAAGAAACTGCCTGACCGGCTTATACTTCGGATCAATATTGAGAGTGTGCTCAGCGAGTTCCCTCGGTACACCCGACATGTCAGAAGGTTTCCATGCAAAGATGTCCCGGTTCTCACGGATGAACTCGATGAGCGCGCTTTCCTATTTGGGATCCAAATTGCTGCTGATGCTGAACTGCTTAGAAACCTGGGGTAAAGTCAACAAGCTTTGTCTCGGCGGCCGATTTAAACTTCAACGCCGGGTCGTGCTCTGTAGTTGGTTTCTTCAGGGAGGTCATATCCGCTGGGTCAACATTATCTTGATAAAATTTGAGCTCTTCCGCCGCACAGGCAAACTCAGCATAAGCCGCGTCGCCTTCTTCACATTCCAACGCCACCTTCCGACTTCCATGCACAGTGATGGTGCCCTTGTGACCCGGCATCTTGAGCTGCAAATAAACATAACACGGCCGGGCCATGAACTTAGCATAAGCCGGCCGCCCAAATAGAGCATGATATGGGCTCCTGATTTTGACCACCTCAAACGTCAACTTCTCAGCCCTGGAGTCATATTCATCTCCGAAGGCCACCTCCAGCTCAATCTTGCCAACTGGGTAAGCCGACTTACCAGGGACCACTCCATGGAAAACAGTGTTGGATGTCCTCAGATTCTTATCAGTTAACCCCATGCATCGAAAGGTCTCATAATAGAGGATATTGATGCTACTACCTCCGTCCATGAGTACCTTAGTGAATTTATATCCACCAACCTGAGGTGCTACCACCAAGGCCAACTGGCCCGGATTATCGACCCGTGAAGGATGATCTTCTCTGCTCCATACAATGGGTTGTTCTGACCACCTCAAATAACGAGGAACTGCCGGCTCAACAGAATTCACGGCCCTCTTATGCACCTTCTGGTCGCGTTTGCATAAGCTAGTAGTAAACACGTGGTACTGCCCACCGTTCAACTGCTTCGGATTGCTTTGATAACCCGACTGCTGCTGCTGCTGCTGCTCTCCTTGACCAGATTGCTGTTGATTATAGCCGCCTTGACGTCCCTGAAAGCCGGAACCTGAACCGCCACCCGGGCCATGAAAACCGCCAGTCCCTAAACCGCCACAGACCCATTATTGCCATCGAAGGTGTTGGAATTTTTAAATGCTTTCATGATCGCGCAATCTTTCCATAGGTGTGTGGCAGGCCGCTCCCTGGTGCCGTGTCTCGGGCAGGGCTCATTGAGTAGCTGCTCAAGAGATGGGCCTGACCCGCCGGATCGAGGCGGCTTACCCTTACGTCTCTGATTGTTACCTTGCGCATTGGCATTGGCCACAAACTCCGGGTTACCATCCTCCTTACGCTTATTGCCTCCTTGATTCATCGGGTTATGCCGCTGACCCTTTCCATTGTCGTTCTTCTTTCCCTTCCCGGTCTTTTCCTCATCAGACGCAGGATCCTTGGTACTATCAGAATCGGCATATTTGACTAAAGCCGCCATCAACGTACCCATATCATTGCAATCACGCTTAAGGCGCCCCAGTTTCTGCCTCAGCGGCTCAAAACGGCAATTCTTCTCCAACATGAGGACTGCAGAGCCGGCATCCATCTTGTCAGATGAATGTATTATCTCCTTGACCTGTCGTACCCAATGAGTCGTAGATTCACCTTCCTCTTGTTTACAATTTGTCAAGTCCACAATTGACATAGACTGCTTACAGGTGTCTTTGAAATTCTGGATGAAACGGGCTTTCAGTTCTGCCCATGAGCCAATGGAATTGGGTGGCAAACCCTTCAACCAGGACCGGGCTGTTCCATCTAACATCATGGTGAAGTATTTAGCCATTGCCGCGTCGCTAACTTCCAATAACTCCATGGCCATCTCATAACTTTCGATCCAAGCTCCGGGCTGCAGGTCGGCCGTGTAATTCGGCACCTTTCGAGGTCCCTTGAAGTCCTTGGGCAGGCGCACGTTACGCATGGCTGGTACCAGACAAGGAACACCGCCGGTTCTAGTGGCTACTCCCGCCTCAACAGAAGTCGTTGGATACTCTGGGAAATCTCGATGTGCCGTCTGTTGAGCCGCTAGCTGAGCCGCCCGCTCGTTCTCCTGACGTATTCGGTCTTGCACCGAATTATAGCCACCCGGCTGGTTACGGCGTTGGGCGTTGCTTGACAAAGCTTCAGACTCCATGTGCCTGCTATAACTCGGGCTCTGGTTCTGACGAGGCAGCGCTAACCAAGGCAGAGGAGTTGAATGAATCCTGTCCCGGCTGTAAGAATAGGTCTCTTGCTGAGCTAAGGCCGTCTGGAGAAGTTCTCTGACCCTCCGGGTCTCCACTGCCGTCGGGTCATCACCGTCCATGGGGAGAGCCGCCAAACGCGCTGAAGCCGCGATTAAGTTCTCCATGGGGTTGGAAAAGTGACCCGGCGGTATCGGCACATAACGCGGCGGTGCCATGCTCACATGAGGTGGTGCCATCTCCCGAGGCTGAGCCGGCCCTCCTGTTCCGGCTGTCATAAGCTGGTTGGCCTCTGGCGGGTTCCTTGGGCCGGCTTCGGGTGTAGCAAAAAGAACCTGAGGGTCATAATTCGGAGGTAAACGGGACTGGGTTTTTTGACGTCTCCTCCTCATCACCTCATTGGACGCGTTTAAGCTCATCGTGAGCTGGTAAGCTTCTGACTGTAGCCGCTACGCCTGGACAGCCGCCCGCTCTGTGGCTAATCTAGTGTCCTCAGCTGCCAAGGCCTCCTTGGCCTGAGCTATTTCCTCACGCACCTGTGCCACCTCCGCGTCATGCTCATCTTTATCTGCGGGAATAACCGTTGCGGTTAACAGGGTTGTAAGCTTGTCCATGAGATCTATCAGCACCTGAGCCGATGGGCGCATGGGGCCGCCTGCCCCGGCTGCTCCTAACCCAGACGTTACTGCTGTAGTAGCTGTAGAGTTTGAGCCGGGCTGAGTCCCAGCCATAAAGACTCCTGCCCATCTTGGCGGCTCACAGGGGTCCGGAATACTGGTGCTATCGGAACAGCCCCTGAGCACGCCGTCTTGCACTTGGCACAACGAATCTGTTGAGCCGGCGGACGAATCACCGTCTGAGAGGACGGCCGTCTCACCACCATCTCCAGATTCTTCAGAGAGTTCCTCTCCGTGGACGCAACCCACGAAGGCACGCTTCATAACAGGTTGAATTCGGGTCTTCCTCGCACGCTGAGCCGTCTCGACAAGGTCGGTGCAGTTGTCCGGCTCAGGGCCCGGCTCACCGATCCGGCCGATGAAGACGTGGATTCCACCGAAGGGGACCCGGTACCCGTACTCAATTGAGCCGGCGTCGGGACCCCAGCCTTCGTCGTCGATGTAGATCTTGCCGCGACGACTCTTGGTCATCCGGCCCACTACGTATCCCTTGAGCCCTTCGAAGTTGCCCTTCAAGAACTCAAATCCACCATGCGCTGGCCCCACGGTGGGCGCCAACAGTCGTGGAATTGTCACGTCAGATGTCCTCGTGGAAGGACTTAGTTGTGGAGCCATCGCAACTAGGAAGCTTGAAGGGGTTAATCGGGACAAGGGACACGAGAGGTTTTTATACTAGTTCGGCCCCTTACGGTGAAGGTAAGGCCTACGTCTAGTTGGGTTGGTATTGATGTTTCGATGACCAGGGAGCGAGATACGCTATGCCCGGCTCTCGATGAGTTGTTTCTTGCCCTAAGCCGCCAGCAGGTCGTCCCCTTATATACACGGGTTGACGCCCTGTGGCTTACAGAGTCCCGGCCGGCTTATAAACAGTGTCCGGCTCGGTGACTAGTTAAATCTACCTAATGATACAAGTCAAGCCATTATGGAGGTTTACTACAACGGGCCTTAAGTCGCATGTGGGCCTTAAGCCCTTTATTGAACCGCCATCTTCATGCTTGGTCTTGGGCTTCTTCTTGGTGAATCCTCTTTGTGTAACCCAGCCCCTCCTGGGCGGCTTACACAAATAGTTATATCCCCAACAGCCGGGTATCCAACCGGACACCGGAACCAAGGGCAAACAACGACGCTGACCACTTTGGGCCAGCAACGGAGGAAGAGATGGAGGCTGACCTGATGAGGGTTGATGCCATGGAAGATCAAGAAGTCACCTCTCGCCTCCGGGCTGGGTTCACTACGGGGAACTACAGAGCTCAGCTATTCCAAACTCGGTTATCCCTTCCAATGTTAAATTTCTTTCCTATGAAAATATGAGGAGGAGTGTCTCTTGTTCTCCCGTAGCTATGCAGCACCCTTGGGTGCAAGGAGCTTTAGCCGTTACAGGAAAGCTTCGCAAGGAAATAATGGACCTCAAGCAGCAAGTCAATAAGCTCGAGGAGGAGAACCGTATTCTGAGGGGAATCATCGCCAAGAATATTACGCCATCAACAAAGAAGGAGAAATAATCATCTGGGTATGGGCACTCCCTTTGGCAACTGCCAAGCTTGGGGGAGGTGCCCTGGTATCGTATCACCATCACAACTCCTATCTTTACCGTTTTTCTTAGTTCGGTCCTTTTAGTAGTATCTTGATTTAGTAGAATGAAGTCTTGGCATGATCTAGTTTTGAGTTTTGCTTTATGATCCTTCTTTGTAATCGAGTCCGTGAGCTATATATAAAGATTAGTGTTGAGTAAAGGGCTTGATTATTTTGCCATGATCTTGGGTGATTAGAAGAAAAAGAATAAAAAGAATCAAAGAGTTCATATTGATCTTAGTGAAAGTAATGACTTCACATAGAAAGAGTATGATGATTAAAAGTTGTTGGGAGTTGGCAAATATAGCTTTGGTCATCGTTGCAATTAATAGGAAGTAATAAGGAAACAGAGGTTTCACATATAGATATATTATCATTGACATCTTTTATGATTGGGAGCACCCATTAAAATATGACATGCTAAAGAGTTGAGGTTGGACAAGGAAGACAACATAATGAGTTATGTTTTCTTATATCTGATATAAAGTATGTTGTCATGGATCCTCTACCGTGTTGAGCTTGCTTTCCCCCTCATGCTAGCCAAATTCTTAGCACCAAGTAGAAATACTACTTGTGCTTCCAAATACCCTTAAACCAGTTTTGCCATGAAAGTCCACCATATCTACCCATGGATTGAGTAAGATCCTTCAAGTAAGTTGTCATCGGTGCAAGCAATAAAAATTGCTCTCTAAATATGCATGACTTATTAGTGCAGAGAAATAAGCTTTGTACGAACTTGTTGTGGACGCGATAAAAGCGACGGACTGCATAATAAAGGTTCACATACAAGGGGCAATATAAAGTGACGTTCTTTTGCATTAAGATTTTGTGCATCAACCCTAAACGCGCATGACAACCTCTGCTTCCCTCTGCGAAGGGCCTATCTTTTATTATTATCCTCTACCTTATGCAAGAGTCACGGTGATCTTCACCTTTCTTTTTCATTTTATCCTTTGGCAAGCTCAGCATGTTGGAAAGAACATGATATATATATATCTAATTGGATGTGGGGGAGCATGAATTATTATTGTTGACATTACCCTTGAGGTAAAAGGTTGTGGGGCAAAACTATAAGCCCCTATCTTTCTCTGTGTCCGATTAAAACTCCGTAACCACAAGTATTGCGTGAGTGTTAGCAATTATGAAGGACTAAGTGATAGTTGAGTATGTGGACTTGCTTTTAAGCTCTGACATAGACTCTTTCCGATGTTATGATAAATTGCAATTGCTTCAATGACTGAGATTGTATTTGTTGGTGCTCAATAAGGTTTCTGATTCATACTTTGGCTTTATGAAAAGATCATCACTTAAACATGAGTAATCATATGACAAAATCTATATATGTTGCTGTTATGAAATAATCATGATGCCTTCATGTCCATATTTTATTTTTATCGACGCCTCTACCTCTAAACATGAGGACATATTTATTGTTATTGGCTTTTCGCTTGAGGACAAGCGAGGTCTAAGCTTGGGGGAGTTGATACGTCCATTTTGCATCATGCTTTTATGTCAATATTTATTGCATTATGGGCTATTATTTCACGTTATGTCACAATACTTATGGCTATTCTCTCTTATTTTACAAGGTTTACATGAAGAGGGAGAATGCCGACAGTTGGAATTCTGGGCTGGAAAAGGAGCAAATATTGAAGGCCTATCCTGCGCAACTCCAAAAGTCCTGAAACTCCACGGAATACCTTAAAATAAATAAAGAAAAATCATCTCCAAAGATGAAGGCCAGGGGGCCTACACCCTGCTCACGAGGGTGGGGGCGCGCCCTCCCCTCGGGCGCGCCCCCCTACCTCGTGGGCCCCCTGCTGGCTCTCCGACGCCCATCTTCTCCTATATGAAGTCTTTCGATGAGAAAAAATAGAAGGCAACCTTTCTGGATGAGACTCCGCCGCCATGAGGCGGAACCTTGGCGGAGCCAATCTAGGGCTCCGGCAGAGCTGTTCTGCCGGGACACTTCCCTTCGGGAGGGGGAAATCATCGCCATCGTCATCACCAACGCTCCTCTCATCGGGAGAGGGCAATCTCCATCAACATCTTCACCAGCACCATCTCATCTCCAAACCCTAGTTCATCTCTTGTATCCAATTCTTGTCTCCAAGTCCGGGATTGGTGCTAGTAGGTTGCTAGTAGTGTTGATTACTCCTTGTAGTTGATGCTAGTTGGTTTATTTGGTGGAAAATCATATGTTCAGATCCTTTATGCACATTATTACCCCTCTGATTATGAACATGATTATGCTTTGTGAGTAGTTACGTTTGTTCCTGAGGACAAGGGAGAAGTCTGGCTATTAGTACTCATGTGAATTTGGTATTCGTTCGAAATTTTGATAAGATGTATGTTGTCTAACCTCTAGTGGTGTTATGTGAACGTCAACTACATAACACTTCACCATTATTTGGGCCTAGAGGAAGGCATTGGGAAGTAATAAGTAGATGATGGGTTGCTAGAGTGACAGAAGCTTAAACCCTAGTTTATGTGTTGCTTCGTAAGGGGCTGATTTGGATCCATATGTTTCATGCTATGGTTAGGTTTACCTTAATACTTTTGTTGTAGTTGCGGATGCTTGCAATAGAGGTTAATCATAAGTGGGATGTTTGTTCAAGTAAGAACAACACCCAAGCACCGGTCCACCCACATATCAAATTATCAAGGTACCGAACGTGAATCATATGAGCGTGATGAAAACTAGCTTGACGATATTCCCATGTGTCCTCGGGAGCGCTTTTCCTATTATAAGAGTTTGTCCAGGCTTGTCCTTTGCTACAAAAAGGATTGGGCCACCTTGCTGCACTTTAATTACTTTAGTTACTTGTTGCTCATTACAATTTATCCTATCACAAAACTATCTGTTACCACTTATTTCAGTACTTGCAGAGAATACCTTGCTGAAAACCGCTTATCATTTCCTTCTGCTCCTCGTTGGGTTCGACACTCTTACTTATCGAAAGGACTATGATAGATCCCCTATACTTGTGGGTCATCAAGATACCTCTCCGACAATCGGAGTGACAAATCCTAATCTCAAAATACGCCAACTCAACAGGTACCTTCAGAGACACCTGTAGAGCACCTCTATAATCACCCAGTTACGTTGTGACGTTTGGTAGCACACAAAGTGTTCCTCCGGTAAAAGGGATTTGCATAATCTCATAGTCATAGGAACATGTATAAGTCATGAAGAAAGCAATAGCAACATACTAAACGATCAAGTGCTAAGCTAACGGAATAGGTCAAGTCAATCACATCATTCTCCTAATGATGTGATCCTGTTGATCAAATGACAACTCATGTCTATGGCTAGGAAACTTAACCAGCTTTGATTCAACGAGCTAGTCAAGTAGAGGCATACTAGTGACACTTTGTTTGTCTATGTATTCACACATGTACTAAGTTTCCGGTTAATACAATTCTAGCATGAATAATAAACATTTATCATGAAATAAGAAAATAAATAATAACTTTATTATTGCCTCTAGGGCATATTTCCTTCAACGACGCGCATCACGTGGATGCGGATGCGTCGGGGAGGAAGGCCGCCGGAGCTCGTGCGGCGGGGCTGTGGTGCCTTGCCGGGGCCAAAGTTCCTGCACTCCACGTCTGTAGTGCCCGCCCGATGCTGCGCCGGAGCTTGTGGCCGACAGGGTTGTTGTGCCTTGCCGGGGGCCGGAGCTCGCGTGGCGGGGCCGCTGAGCCCACCCCGCACCATGCCGGAGCAGTTGTGCTCACGCCGCCCACGCTCCTGGCGGAGTGCGGAATGGATGTTGTGCCCGAGGCGGAGCTCGCGCGGGCTTGCTGCGCTCGCAACAGCCGCCTCCAGAAGCGGAGCCAGGATTTTTCAAAGTCTGGGGCTAAAACTAACTGGCTTCGTCAAATACCCCGCACACCAACGTGTGTTATAAGTATGGCACAAAATCACGTTCAAAATGAAATATAAATTCATTACTATCACAAGAGGAAATTCCGTAAAAAAAATAGTTTAACAAAGTGCATCATTGCAAACATGGTTTGGTACCAAATTACCAAAGACTTCCTTAATTCAAGGCCATCGTTTCTTCACCAGCAATAGTAGAAGTACCTGGATCTGCAAACATAAAATCAAGTATTTAAAATCAAGACATTGGACGTAGACTAAATTAATTGTTCATATGAAATTTTGCAAAAGAAAAGAGAACATATTATACCATTTCACAAAGTCAACGAGATAGTAGCCCCTTGTGTTTCCTCTCTTTTTTGATAGCACTGTATAATACATCACGCTCAACTGATTGGAAAGATTCAATTGTACGGGTTCTCTTCGTCTTGGACTTATAATCTCCTGGCGACAATGAAATAAGAACTAAGTAATATGATTTAACACCACCAATTCATCGAGTTTGCATGACATAAAAGGACCCAGGGAAAATAATTAAATGATACAGAGTTGAGTATTGTTGAAGATACTGAATTAATTACTTAGATGATACAGATTTAGAAAAAAATTTGCTGGAATGGTTGATGACATAGAAGGATTTCCAAATAATTTAACAATATGTACTACCTGTGCCGATGTACCGCAGTGTGTGCGTGCACTGTAATTTAGGAACACTTCGATAAGATCGAAAGAAGGAGAGGCAGGTGGTCAGGACACCGGACCAGGCGGGCGGCGCGGCGGCCGGCGGGGAAACACGGTTGATGACTAACGAGGGCCGCGACGACTAGGCGAGGGTTTCTCGATCGGGAGAGGGTTTTTTCCCCTTGGCAAACGAACGACAGATCAAAGCGTCGACGTACTGCGCGATTGATTTTCTATTCAATGGATCGACTTGACTTGGGCTAATGGGCTGAAGCCTTGTACGTGAAGCCCGGGGCTAATCTTCTATCTATCCCAAATTCTGAAAAATTTGCTTCTATACGTACAGGTGCTAGTTGGGCCACGCCTGGGGCTACAGCCCCAGTTGCCCCAGGCCCAATTTCGCCCCTGGCCGCCTCTCCTAGTATCTGGGCCCGTCGGCATCCACCACTCCCTCCTCTGTAAAGCCGGAGCCCATCTCGTCCGATGACAAGGAGCAGCAACAACCACCCCTTGAATGGACAAGGAGTTCACATGGTAGATGGAGCTGTTCCTCAAGCGGTCTTGCTACGACCATGTTCCGGCGCTACGCTCATCCCCGTGCAACCGGATGTTTAAATCGGACACCACATCAAGGAGGAGCCATCGTCCTTGCCGCTCATCATTCTCCATACTGGCAAGGAGGCGGTGTTGCCATCACCGCCCCGACGGGAGTCCGGGAGCTAGTGGCGCCAGGTCGCTGTGAAGGAGCCTCCATCACATCATGTACTACCGCGATGGTGTCGGGGGCTCGTCCACCACCGTGACGTCAACCTCCGAGATGGTATGCTGGGAGCGGCACAACACAACGCACATCACTGGGCGACATTTGCATTGTCGAATGACACCCTCGTTTGGGTCCCCGCGAACCCCACCCTCGTGGAGGTCTAGGCCATTGATTGGTCTAGGAGAACCGTGCACACATCCTCCCGCCACCGGCGCTGGATCAACAACCAGCTCCTCAAAGTGGGATTGACCAAGTCCGAGCGCTTTTCCCTGCTCAAAGGCGAGAGGCGCGGGACGGAGTCCACGACTAATCGTCGCCGCTAGGCAGGGTAGGCTCAAGCTCTGCGCCGATCGTAGGAGGCCAAGCGACTACGCCGCGAGCATGCAACAACCGATTATGGCTGCCATGACACCTGGCGGCGTTTCCGTCACTGGAAGGACAACGACGCCGACTACTTAGACAACAACGACTACATCGAGGCGACACAAGCAACGAAAGAGGTACCAGCGGCCTCGGAGGTCATGCCTACGAGGTCACCGTCCAGTACCAGTACCTCACACAGTTTAGGTTAGTTTTTTCTTAAGATTTCGTTCA
The DNA here is from genome assembly GCA_963921465.1 of Triticum timopheevii. NCBI lineage: Eukaryota > Viridiplantae > Streptophyta > Magnoliopsida > Poales > Poaceae > Triticum > Triticum timopheevii. The sequence goes on from OY997262.1 coordinate 366,549,764, forward strand.
ATTTAGTTGAAGATTTATTATTTTTGTCCCAGGGACCAAATTCATGCTAAACATGATAATATTTGTTAAATTTCAGACATGTCCCCGGACATTGGTGATGTCCATTTTGGTGATCCGCGTTGGAGTTGCTCTAACACAGCTTTTGTTATTACAAATGGAAAAGGCAAAGCAATTCTGTAACACAGTTCAGGATAGCAGGTCTGAGACAGGACTTTCAACACCCGGGTGCCCCTACATCCTGTAAGACTCCATCGAATATTTTCAGGCAGTACATCAAGCCATGTGAAATTCCAAAGACTAAATAATGAAATTTCGAACTGGTTGATGTTAGCTGATCAGCTGCTCACAAGGAAATAGTGTACTGGACTTCACGGATGATTGGAGCTAGAAGGTGAATGTGTGAAGCATTGAAGCAGACCCAAGACAAATAAAATTGAACAGGACAGAAGAGGATAGTCTTGCCCAGTGAGACACATGAAACTGAACAAGACCCAAAAGAATAACTCTGTTTCCCAAGGATCCATGTCTGTAAGCTCAGCAATAGTCCTGTGTACCAGCTCAGCTATATTGCGAGCCACAGCAAAATTCTCAGCACAATCCACAAGCGGTAAAATCCATATTTCACTCCCCATAAGAAAACAACCGTCTTTGCAAAGACCAGTTTTTTTTACCTAATGTACATGACTGACAATCTATGAAACATATAGCATGTACCTGCTCACATGGGAACACAGCAAAAGCGGGACATGAGGCAAAACAACGGAATAAGGCAGTAGCATTTACGCAATGAACCGATGATGTGCGTAACTGCATGTCTAAGAAACTAGTAGCTCAAAGAGGGAAAAGGATTTTTTCGGTAAAAAAAAACTTTTTCGGTAAAGAGGGAAAAGGAGACACTGCGAAAAAAGGAGAAATTAATGTCACATTCACTATAAGTAGAAAAGAGAAGCACCGGTTATGTGTATTAAAAATGAGAGTTGTGCACCATGACCTTATTTAACATGTAGTTATGTTATGAATGCATTCGCAAAAGAAAAAGGTATAAATGAACAACAACTAAGATCTGATAGTCTGATGCAAAAGCATTCCCCAGAAACCCCAAATGGGTAGGTGCAACCAAAAAGTGACATCTGACCACCAGGGCATTGTTTCCTTTTTTTGAAGTTCAAAAAACAGGTTTCTACGGTTTGAAAAATTCTAAATTTTTGTGTACATGCACATATAACACTGCAGTATAACGGGCCAAAATTTCACTAATATACGTGCTTGCATGTGAGAGATAGAAAAAGACAAATTTCATGCAAATTCGGGGCTTGTTTTTGTTGATTTTGGGCCAAAATTTTGTCTTTTTTGCGCATCATACAATACAACATATTTTTGAACAAAATTTCACAGGTAGTACTTAGACCTCATACGTGCGTATTCATGTGAAAAAAAATCAAAATATTTCAAAACTTGTAAGCACTTATTTTGGGGTGGTCAAAAAAAGGGGCTCCAATGCCCCCGTTGTCCAAAAGTCCACTTTATAGGTGCAACCAACAAGACAAACATATGTTGATTATTTGACGGCCTTCCCTAAAAAACAAAAAACAAGACAAACATATGCTAATATTCCTATATAGTGCTTCCCGCAAAAAAAAAATTATTCCTATATAGTGTCGCTTTAGCCTTTACGTTAAAATAAATCTAGAAAAACAGTAGAAAGGTGCAGCTGTTTTATTATACATGTTTCCTTTGTTATTACTGAATTATATTATATTATTTTGTCCTGAAACACTTGACCACCCAAAATTTGCATAGCGCTCAAATTGCTAGCCAAAATCACTCCAAGTAGGGCATCCAACTATAGGCATGAGAATGGCAACAGTGACAAATCTACTGATCAGGGCAGAAGGCACAGATTTTTCCTACAAAACTATTAAAAACAGTCCAGAATTCGACAGTGAAAGTATGCAAAACTCATGTTTGCTTTACCAGAAACCATAACATCAAAGTGCAGTAACAAACTTGATTTTGTTGGCGAGAGAGAAAATCACCTTGATCTTCTTCTTGACCAAACACTTCCCGTAGTTTTGTCATCTTCTCTTCTTTCCCAGATCTGCATAAGTCATGCTTATAGCTGGAGATACAAGAGGCAAAAGAGGCCACCTCTGATCCTCAACCAGGCATGTGAGCAAGCTTCTCATCTGTGAGGGTGTCATATATAGCTGGGAGGGTCATTATTAGATTACTGTGTGATCCATGCACAACAGTATGCAGCTAGCACAATTTAAACATACAAATTTCTTTAGAGAGAAATGTATAATTGTGCATACAACTTGCAGCCAATTTTTACACAAAAGGCAACTTTTCCCTGCTTAACGAAATCAGGGTTTGAACTAAAACATCAATAGCATGGCTATAAAAATTAGAGATGGGTTCTTAATCAGCAAGACACAACACAACTCTCCCATCACTCATCCAACTCACACTACTCTCCCATCATCCATCTAACTTGAAAACAAAACCAAAGCCAACACCCAAACAGCAAACTGAACTTCCATTGCTTGAGAGTTATGCTTCCTCATTGCCGTGTCCAGCTTCATTTGATGATTCAGCCACAACACCAGCCACCGCTAAACAAAGAAACAATTATCAGTACGATGAGAAATCACCTTACGGTCTACACTCACTACTTTTATCTGTGACACTAACTGAAATGTGTTACAGTAATAAACATTTATACACAAATTACAACTAGGAGAGAACATATAAAACATAGGTAAGGTAGTACCTGGTGGATAGTAGAAGCTAACATAGGGAAATAGGGACCATCTAACATTTGGATGTTGATACAGCTTGCTCGAGAGCTTCTTCGAGGTTTGCGACTTGAGATCAATCATGTAGGTGCCAACTTTTGAGATTACAAAAATGGTGCCAGTGCCCTCGACAGAGCCACCCAACTCTGGTGGTATCGAAAAATTGCCAAGGGGAAAAAGATCAGTCTTGAGGTCGATGTCTATCCGTTGCGTCCACGACGCTACTCCATCGGGATCCACCTCCCTCCACCAGACGGAGAGGCAGTAAAAGAAGAGGTGTGCGATCCCCAGCCTGCTGTCTTCCCCCACCATCAGGATAGGATTGTTGCTAGCACGCTCGACCTCTTCTTCCGGCAGAAGAATCTCCGACAGGCAAGACTTGCCCAGATCGTACTTGAGAATACTATCTTCAGTAACCTCGTCCTCCTGCTCCCGGAAAACGAGGAAATAGAGCGCGTCTCCTCTCCAACCAGAACACTAGGCGAGTTATAGAAGTCCATTTCTTCCTCAAAAGGAGCAATGGCAGTTAAGGCCGGAGAGCACCAAGTACTCGTCTCCGACAAGTACGCGGACGCCGTGGCGACCCCCTCTTGTTCGTCAAGGGTGACAAAACCACGACGAAGGGACCCGAATGACAGTCACCGTGGCTGCAGCTGTCCGCGGCACAGAGCACCGAGGCTTGCCATCTGCTCGCTCCCGACATCTCGGGGCGGCACAGCACCGTTTGGCCGCCCGTCATGGGGTCCCAGACAACGAAGATCGGCTGATTGTTATCCTTGTACGAAAGGAGGATGCGGCCGTGGCGACAATCATTCACGGAATATTGGTGCTTGTCGTCGGGGCCGCGCGCGAGGAAATCCGTGGTGGGGAAGAACTCAGCGCGGGTTTTCGGCCAGTTGTGGAGGAAGCCGAGCATGGGAGGTGTTCGGTGGAAGTCGGCGTAGCGGCGACGGAAGCCGTGGCTGGCGACGAGGCCGCGCCATGGCTTGCAGGCGAGGGAGGCGCGGAGAAGATTACCTGGCTCGTCCGGCGGGAGGCGGGTGAGGATCTCCTCCACGAGCTCCTCCATCTCGCCCAGCTCCCGCACCAGCCTCGGCGGCATCGTCGCGTGTGCCTGTGGTGCGGCCGCCGAATAGATTTTGGAGGATTTTGGGTGTTAGGGTTTGGAGTCGGGAGAGGACGAGGAGGAGTGAGGGGAATTTAGCAGGCGTCTCACACGATCTGTCTATTGACACTCTGACTCCGCATTTCCATTTCACGCTCTAAGGGCATCTCCAGCCGCGCTCCCAAGAAGGCCTCCCCAGGCGATTTTTTCGCGCCGGCGCCGAAAAAACGGCCCAGTCGCGCCCCCAGGAGCCTGATTTTCGCCGGCTTGGGCCGAAAACAGCGCCGGCGGACCCAGCCCGAACCCGGCGCGCTGGGGGGCGCCCAGGGGCGCCGGGGCGAGTTGTTTTGGCGCGAAGAAGCCGCGGGCCAGCCGCGTCAGCGACACGGCGCCTCGTCTCCCCCCAACGGCCTCGGTTTCCGCGGGGAATCAATGGCAAGGCTGCCGCCGGTCAGCCTTGCCATTGATTCCTTCACGGGCGGCGCTTCACGGGGCGGCGCCGATGCCTCCCCTCCGTCGCACGCGTACACACGGGCGCGGCCCGGCTATAAAAGCCGGCGGCCTCCACTCCCACACCAGCCCCGCCCGCCCCTAGCCGCCGTCCAGCCCCTCCCTCTCCCTGCCTCTCCCGAGCGCCGTCGCCGTCGCCATGGCAGAACGTTTCCCCGGAGACGAGGCGGCGGCCAACGGCTTCGGCCGCCGTTCGCTCCGCGTTCTGGAGTCCTGGCTCCTGTTCCAGGCGAACATCCCGGCGCCGCCGGACATGCGTGCCGGGCCATCGGGGTGGAGGCTCAGCGCCGGGGGAGTGCCCATTCCCCCGTTGCCCGACGCCGCGGCGAAGCCGGAGTACTTCGCCGAGGAGGTCGAGATCGTCCGTGCGTCCCTCACCGACGCCCAACGCTCCCTCCCCCAGTACGCCGCCGACAACCACGCGGCCTGGGCGGCGTATTTTGAGCGCCGCCAGCAGCAGCGTTTGGCGTTCACCAACGGCGCGCCGGTGGTCGGCGGGCGGCAGAACAGCGAGGGGCGCCACCTCTGGTGGGGCGTCCCCGGCCGCACACTCGAGGGCGTGCTCATGCACCTCGAGGGCGGCAACGACCCGCCGTTGGCATACCCCCCAGCGACGCACCGGCGCGTCGGGCCATGGGCGCCAAGGCGGTTCGGGGCTTCCTCCTCCTCTTCCTCCTCCCGATCCTCCTCGCACTCCTCCGGCACTCCGGCCCTGCTCGCCGTCAAGGCCGAGCCTGCGGCGGAGTCGCCGCTCGGTCGGCGCACTCGCAGCGCCGGCATCGTCATCAACGAGGGCGGCCGGCGCGCCTCCTCCTCGGCTCCTCCGCGCTTCGTCAAGCCGAAGACGGAGCCGGGACTGGCGCCGGTGAAGACGGAGCCGGGGCTGGCGCCGGTGAAGACGGAGCCGGGACTGGCGCTGGTGAAGGCGGAGTTCGTCGACGACGACGCGGCCCTAGAATGGGCGCGCCAGGACTCCATTGCGATGGAGAAGGCACGCCGGGAGAAGGCGAAGGAGCGCCAGCGCGCCGCCCTGCGCCGCTTCGAGGAGCGCCGATGCGGCCGCGACGAAGACGGAGTCGACAGCGACGACGACGACGCGCCGCCGCCAGTCCACCATGGCGACATCGGGTCCAGCCGGGGCGTCCGCGTCAAGGAGGAGAAGGCCGACGGCGACGATGGCGGCGACGGCGGCGACGACTTCAGCCCCTTTCTTTTTTAGGTTAGCTTAATAATGTAATGAAAATGGGCGAATTTGGCCGAAATTCGCCATGTTCAGACGAAATTTAACTACTCTTTGTCATAACTTCGCCGAACGGCCCCCTTTTTTTTTACACTCGCCTGGGGGCGGCCCTGGGGGCCGACGGCTGGGCGACGACTCGCCCCCAGGGCCTTTTTTCCGCTGGCTCACCCCCAGGCGGCGCTTTTAGACGCCCCCTGGGGGGCCAACGGCTGGAGATGCCCTAAGTCCTCTTAACTTTTTTTTTGAGGGGAAAACTTGCCGCTGCTTTATTAACTAATGAAAGTTTGGAATATCATCCGAAATAACATGTAAGATGAAATCAGGGGGAGACTGAAGCCATGTCTCAGATCTCTCCTCTCCTACAGCTACCCTAGCTAGCTTATGCGCAGCGACATTTGCTGACCTTCTTACCCAAGAAACTTTGAAATCTAGAAACGAGTTGAGCATGTCCTTAATTTCTTGAATCCAGGGGCCAACAGCCGATAAAACCTTCTCCTCGTGAAGAATCGCCCTCACCAGCGCTTGGCAGTCCAGCTCAGCATGAACCCTCTCCACATGGAGGTCAGTAGCGAGTCGCAAAGCACGCCTACACGCAAGTGTTTCCACGGCTTCCGGATCTGATATGTATGGGAAGAACTGACAGAAACCAGCCCGGAACGCTCCGTCTTGATCCCGTAGGACCGCACCACCTCCCCCCTTGTCCCCATATCTCGACGCCGCACCATCCGAGTTAATCTTCAGCCAACCCTCATCAGGAGACTTCCACTTCTCAACGATCTTGGTGACCGGCTGGCGAACCTTTGGAGCATGAATCCGCCGCCATTCCTGCATATGATCATACACGGACATCATTATCTCATGTGGAGAAGCTATCTTTTTCCCGTCTCTAGCCTCGTTACGAGCTAACCATAGCCCATAAACTGACTGTATCATCGCCTCCTTCTCCTCGTCGGCTGCCCCCGCGAACCATCCCAACAGCCAGCTCGCTAATGCAGTATGAGAGTGCATCGGACTTGGTGGGATCGCCACCGACACTCCCTTTTCCAACTGCAGCAACTGCCAGAATTGTGATGAATGTTGACATGTCCAGAATCTGTGATGAATCGTCTCCTCTCTACCACATGCAATGAGAGAGGAAGAGAGGGAGGACATGGAGGTAGCAGTGGGGTTGGTCGTCGGTGGTGAGGTGCTCCAGCGTGTTGGCATGGAGATGCGGGGAAGACCGGCGAGCTCCGGGACGCCGGCGGAGCGAGGCGGCGGCCTCTTTTGGCGCCATGGAGAAGGGACGCTCATGCGTAGGGGGTCCATGTGAGAGCCTATGGAGAGAGAGGGGGAGAGTGACAGGGGAGAGGAAGGATTTGGGGGAGGAGATGGGGATTTCAGGGCTCTTCAAAAACCATGTAGTTAGTAGCAGCGTGGGTTTTTAACCCTCGCTACTACTATCAACTTAGTAGTAGCACGGGTTTATACCCCTCGCTACTACTATGGCATGTCCCGGGGGCCACGGTAGAGATCGCTTAGTAGTAGCGAGAGGTAAAAACCCGCGCTACTACTAACAACTTAGCAGTAGTGAGGGGTAAAAACCTGCGCTACTAGTAAGTAGCAGTAGCGAGGGGTATAAACCCGCGCTACTAGTAAGCGTCTGCCTATAAGCTTTTCCCTAGTAGTGTAATAGTTCATACACTAAAAAGTAGGGGGTGGAGGTGATGGAGATGATGGTGTTGACGAAGATGTTATGGAGATGACCACAATGATGATGGAGTGTTGGTGATGACGATGGCTCCAATTTCTCCCTTCCGCATTCCTGCATATCTGTGTGTCGGAGGTGCAAAGTGCTCCAACTCGTAGATAATGGTGGAAAAAACCCGTAAAATCAATCTAGATTTTTTTAGGTTATATAGGACCATCGACGTGCATGCCAGAGATCACCCGAGGGGGATGCCTATGGGCCCCATGCGCCCCTGACTTGTGGCCCAGGGTTGGTCATGAGTTGGGGCGACATGGGCCTCATGAGAACCTCCCTGCAGATGCCAGCCCCCTGGATCTCGTCCCATGAGAAAACTGTCAATATATCTTTATTTGATTTATTTGGTCTTCAAAAATAATAATTTCTTCACTGGTCCTTATTTTGCTCCCTTTATGCAGGTTTATGATAACTTTACTCTCATGGTTAAACATGCAAATTAAGAGGAAAAGGGAATTATAATGGTACAAATATGTGAAAAATATCACTCATAAATAGTAATTTATGATTACAAAAATAACGATGCAATATGAAGGTATCACTCTCCTCTTGTTCCCTCTATGAGTATAGTTATTGTGATTTTCTCTTTTCATGAATGTGCCCTGTCGTTGATGTTTATATGCATTTGGGATGAATGATGGTTCTTTTTGTGTTGTCTTGCGAGGGCACCATTTCCACATTCAAGACTGGATTTTCTGTTGTGTTTGTAGGTTGCCGCTAGGCGCTACTGCAAGGGTTCGGGATTTCCCGCCTGCGGTAGATGCCGGTAAATTAGGCATTGGTTCATGTGTGTTGTGAATATTGCGCTAAAGTGGTTGTGGAGGGCGGTGTGTGTTCTAGAGTTCTGTGTTCAGGCTGTGGTAGATTGGTCGCTGAGTTTGGTAGGTTGCGGCTTCTCCGCCGGAGTGTGTGTGGATGTTTCATTCACTGCGTTGGATTGGCCATGCTTTTTCTGTATCATGGTGGTTTTGCTTTGGTGATGTAGCGTGGAGGGGGGTTTTGGCTCATGCGAAGGGTTGCATCATAAATTTTTGTTATGGAATTAACATAGAGAACTAAGAGAAGGTTTGTTCCTCCACCCGTGGTTGGGAACTAGTAATTCGTTGGGGGTTTTGGCTCATGCGAAGGGTTGCATCGTAAATTTTTGTTATGGAATTAACATAGAGAACTAAGAGAAGGTTTGTTCTAGACTAAGCAATGCTCAAGAAAGAGTTTTAAGGGTTGCTTAGGCACTGAGATATGGAAAAACGCTCCTCTTTGGCAGATTAAGCTTTTTTTTAAATGGCTAGGATTTGGCTATTTTTGAGCTACTTCTTCTTGGTTGCTTGTGCAACAATTGCAATGTGCCATTTATCTTATTATTAGGGTCTACTCGGGAACTATTTCCTTCATATTATGGCCAAATTTGCATGATCTCAATTAGGCTATGTCTATTTGAACTGAACTCCATTTTAGTTGTTATTGTGCTTGCTGTGTGAACCCGGTGTCTACTTTCTATGGTGTGAACTGTATTTTAGATATTATTTCAATTCCCTATATGTTTCCTACCTTCATGTGCATACTATTCAAAAACTGTCAAACTCGGGCTAATTTCTTTTTAAACGCTTAAGCAGCTATTCCTCTAATCAACAACCTTTCGCTTGACTTAAACTTCATGTTGGGACTAAGAGACTGTACATTCTGGCTAATGATGCTAAGTTATCATATTAAAAGCAATTTCGTATTTACTTTTGTCTGTCAATTGGTAATTATTTAGAATGTTACCAAACAATTGACTCTACAATTGTGGTTTGTCATTCCTGTAATTATTTTCAAAGAACTGATCATCTCCTTGGATTTTATGCAGATGCTCACTATAGTTCACATAGAGGCGAAAGAAGGAGGGTCCTTGCATGGTGGATGATGGATTGATGGTATGTTACCAATCTAATGGTTGGCAAACAATCTTTTATTTGGCCTACTGATGCATCCATAGTGGTATTTGGTTCAGATAATTAAAGTGCCTTTTCAATTTTAATGTGTACTTCAATGTTGGATGTTAATGCTAACTGATATACCGTTGAAGCTATATTGTATGTTTTCTTCTATGTAGGAATTATTCCAAAATTTTCAATCTTCTACAAATACATCATATAATGCTTATCATTATTTAATAAGGCATCCAGGAAGTAGAAAAGTGCTCCACACTTCCATTGTTGTGAGATTATTTCTCAAGTGAATTTTAAGTTATGCAGATTCCTTCATCCTAGGTAAAATTTTGATCAAAAAATTTGCTAACCTATTATTTGCACAAACTTTTGTTTTTCTTTCTACAATGTTAAGGCATTGATATCATGTATATTACCAAATGCATTGCAAAGTTTGTTAATGCAAACAAACAATTAACTTCAATCTTGATATCTGTTGAACCGGAGATAAGGATATTACTGTTACCATAGGAATTTAAGAATAGTTCCTCTTGCACTTTGCTAAAGCTAAGGCCTTTGTAGCTAACTATCAGCCTGACAGTCATGAATATATTCCCTGCATAACAGGGCAAGCATAATGCAAGTTTTATTAGCAACGGAGTCAAATGAGTTGGAGATGGGGAAAAATGAATGCTTCTGATGTACTCTCCCTCCGCCCCATAATGTAAGACGTTTTTTGACACTAGTGTAGTGTCAAAAAATGTCTTTATTGGGGTGGAGTTGCAACTGAGATAAAAGAATTCGGAACCCCAGTTGCATGCCGAGAGCGGACTTGCAATTGGGAGAAAAAATGGGTTGGGCCCGGTGGTGTAACGAGGTTGGGCCTACAACTGGGACAAAACAGATCGCGGGCAAACACAGCGATCTGTTTAGAAAAAAAATCAAAGTTCCAGATCGCGGGCGAAAACAGCGCGATCGCGGCGCTATCGCGTGCTGGAAGCCTTCCCGCGAGGCAACCCCGTTTTTTACGCGATCTGCCGCTAACCACGCGAAACGGCGCTATTTGGCTTCGCTGTCGCTGCAAATTGCGGGATTGGGCCAAAAACTGAAACACAAGGGCCCAAAGGCCCCAAACAGACCAGAAACAGCGCAAATTTCGTGATGGTATATAAAACCTCCTCCAGAAAACCTAGCTCGTGTCCCCATCATTCCCTTCTCTCCCTCTCACCAAAAACTTGCGGCGGCTGCGCTGCTCTCCCCAGCAACGCCGACTGCTGCTTCGTTGGAAGCCAGATTGGATTCCGGGGGAGTCCTCCAATTCCATAGCTCATTGGTAGATTCAGACTTGTTTGATGATTCAGGTTGTAGGCTCTGGGATTCAGATTTGTTTGTTGATTCCAATTCCATACTCATCGGTAGAAATATTCCATAGCTTATTTGTTTGTTGATTCAACATAAGCACATGAAAGGCTCTTGGGATTGCATTGCAGACTTGTAGTTGTAGGTTCATATTGTAGCTTAGGTTTTCAACATAGCTCATTGGTAGGATATTCAGATCTGCCACTCAAAATTTTCTTTAGATGATGATTTGTAATGCCCTGATCTGCTGCTTTAATTTTCTTGTGCTAAGTGAGCAAGTCACAGCTCAAGAACTTGTGTAAAGAATAAAGATATTGTTGTCTGTTGTGCTACTTCCATAACGTGTATAGATAGAATGAGAGGGTTTTTATTATTTTCTCATGTGAGTTTTAAAGTGAGGTGCTTTGTAGTGTACTGTGTGTGATTCCGGACATGACCAAGAAGGCCATGGTCTGTTGCTTTAATTTAGTGTATGTAGAATCCTCTTTTTTCTACTGAAAATACGCTGTTTTCTGAGAAAAATATGCACATGTATTAGTATAGATGTGTGATATATATGCACAAGTACTGTAGCCGCGAAATGGCTTAGCGGCCGCTATAGCCGGCGATAGCGGCTGTAGCGTTGGCACAGAGCCAGCCGCTAAATGCCTTAGCCCGCGATCTGAAACTTTGCAAAAAAAAAATACAAAATACAAAAGAAATTAGGAAATAAAATAAAAACAAACAGAAAAAACAAAGAAAAAACGGAACAAAAATCAGAAAAGAAAAAAAAGTCATGAAGGATCGATCTTCACGGCCACTCCCTATCGTCGATGTCAAAAACCACTATACTACTCCTGTGAAAAGAAACACGGATAAAAATGCAGCCGAGACAGCTCCACTAGCAAGAGCCATGTCAACTCGCACAATGCCCACAAACAATGAGCCAGCTTATTCAATTTCATTGAGGAAGCACTGCCTACGTCAGCAAAACGCAAAAGAACCAGTTGTACCTTCGCATGAACCGTACATCACTTTGATGTGTGGTTGGGATGTTAGATGTGAGGTGTATCAATCCCGTAAAAAATGAGTCTTGATGGATTAGACACGTTTGATCTTCTTAGAAACGTAACTTCTTTGCATTGTTGATTGACAATATGGTGTGTATTGAACCATCAAAATATTTTAGTATGTTGGCAGTGCTAGAATTTTTTTGCTTGTTGTGTCTTGCCCCCCCCCCCCCCCACGCAAACACACAACCTCAACTCCTGACACCACCCCTGACATCAAGTCTACAGCAAGCCCGTGTCCGTTGAGGAGGCGGGATGCACTAGGCTAGCGCCAGCCATGAACAGGCTGGTGGTCACCGCGTCCGCGTTCGACATCGGACCGTCGTCTTGTAATTCATCTCCTCTGTTGTCCAACATGGATGCCCCTGTGACGATCACGGACCGTACCATGGCAGGAGTCCAGTCACGGTGCCTGCTGCGGCTGAGTGCGGCCACCCCGGCCACATGAACACATGCAACCGACGTGTCGGACATCATGTGGAACTCGCAGCATTGCCGGGCCACACCGCGACTATGTTGATGCCCAGCAGTGGCGGAGCTAGACAAAAACCTTTGGGGGGGGGGGGGGGGCATAAATGACAAAGATCAAAGGGGCAACGGGCTAATTTTTTTCTCATATAGACCCTTCAAATATATTTTTCTTCAGAGTTTTTCCTAAAGTTGGGGGGGGGGGGGGGGGGGGCTGCCCCCCTCCCCCGGCCCCAACTTAGCTCCATCAACGCGCGGTTCTCCCTGGTGATGATCTCGCAGGTGAAGGAGAAGGACACCATCTGATTGGGGGCGAACGCCATGTAGGAGACTAGCGTCGAACGTGGCGACGGTGACCGGATCCTCGTACAGCGGCACGGCCCGACTGTCGCCGCCAACGGGCACGCGCAGGACGTCCACCCCGTCTTTGATCGCCGCCTCAATTGCGGCGACCACCGTCGCCGCGCAGCAGGAGCCGTTGGTGCAGGCCCTGTAGACCGAGAGCCGGGCCCTTGGCGCGACGCCACTGGCGTCACCGCGGGCAAATGCTCCAACGCCGGCGACCCTCACCTTTGCGCCGGCAGCCGTGGCCGCGACGTGCGTGCCGTGGCTGTCGACATCCCTAAGGGACGTCATCCTGCCTTGCTCGTCTGTGATGAAGGATCGAGCTCCCACGATCTTGGCGTTGCATTCGAAGGAGCCCTTGGTGCCGGGGGTGCACTTGCTCCTCCAGCTCGTCCGGCCGGGGCTCAGGTCGGTGTCGTTGAAGCTCAAGTGCTCCGGCCAGATGCTAGATTCGATTACGCCGGTAATGGTGCTCGTCTCCTGCCACGCGGCGAGGCAAGGGCTCAGGCCCTGGAACGCAGGCGACCTTGTGGTATGGGCGTGCAGAACCCGTCTCTCGTGCACGGAGGCCACGCCATTGATGACCGCCAGCACTTTAGCCTCGTCCTCCCTCAGGTTCACGACAAACCCCTTAAAGAATAAGGCGCTACTCTGCGCCGGCGCACCGGCGGAACGATTCGGCCGGTCCACCTAGGACCGTAGGATTCCTAGCGATGCAAATGATTGCTAGCCATCGGATATGCCTCCCCCGCTTTGTTCTTCTTTAGCGAGCGCTGCACATCAGCGAGAGGAGGCTGCGGCACTATCGACTCCCTGCCATAATCCCCCGCGAGGCGACCGAGTCCGAAGCACCGCCACACGCCTGGCTCGCCGACGTTCGCCGCCGCTCGCCGCCTCACGCAATCTCCTCCTCCCGCTCGAAAAAAAATGATCCATGAAGGCACGAATCCTCGCCGGTTCCAGCATGAAAAATCCTCATGCACGCCATCAGATGCAGCTCCCTCCTCGTTGATGATTGCAGCTCCGTCGTCATCCCCTGCTTGCAGCTCAGCTCCGCCGTCGTCCCCTGCCTGCAGCTCCGGCGTTGTCCCCTGGTTACAGCTTATCTTCGTAGCAAACTCTGTTAGTAGCAAATGGCATCTCTAGTAGTAGCAAAACTCCGATACGGTTGCAGCAACAAAAATCCATCGCCGCCGTCGAGCAACGCCGTCGTGGATGGAAGTAGCAAAATTTGACTTCGGTTCCAGCAAAATTAAACATGGTTGTAGCAAAAAATAATCGATCGGAAAAAACAGGGCTGTAGCATCTCGTGAGAATGAATGTAGCAATCGTCAACACCCGTGGTAACAAAAAACTGACAAAAGGTTGCATCAAGAAACACAGTACTGGGTCTCGCATATTATGGAGATGGGATGTAGCAAAAATTCGACAAACACAGGCAGTAACAAAAAATCAAAACGGTTGTAGCAAAATCGTTCGCCGATTCCAGCAAAAAACACCGTGAGAGGAGATTTTGGGCGGGGGTGGGTGGAAGCAAAAACATGAGCCGGTTCCAGCAAAATCAAAATAAGGTTGTAGCAAAAACTCGCCGTTGACGTGGTCAATTGCAGCTCGGCCATAGCGGCTAGCGCATCCGGCTTCGCCGGCCATGGAGAGGGGCGCACCTGGTTGCGAGCAACCCATGGCGATGAGCGCGCCCAACTGCGCACTCCTCCCTGCTCGGGTGGCTGTGTTCGCGACCGAGAGGCGAGGAGGCATGGGGTAGCTCGACGGCTAGAGATGGTGGAGAAAATGGCTAGCAGGAGCAAAGGGCTTCACGACATGGAGGAGAAAATGGCCAGCAGGAGCAAAAGGCTTCACGCCATGGCTGGGGTAGGTGAGGAGGAGAGGAGAGGATAAGAAATGAGATAAGATGGAAGAAGAGCACAAGCGACCGCTTTAGATGGGAAGTGGGTCCGTCAGACTAGTCGCGAGCGTGACCGGCCAAAGATTGGGCCGGCGCGCCGGCTCTAAACGTTTACCTAAAGAATAAAGACCGCCGCGTAGGTGTACAGGATGCCCTTGGCCGTGGACAGCAGCATGGATGCATACCACTGGCGCTGAGTGAGGAAGGGCCGTCTCACACGATCTGTCTACTGACACTCTGACTCTACATTTCCATTTCACGCTCTAAGTCCTCTAACTGTAACATATTTACCGACATATGCAACTCAGCAGTCCAACGCTGCTCCTAATATGGGATAGATGCATCGAGACCCATCGACACCCGGACGTCTCAAACCCATCTCAAACGCCCGGCCGGACGGACCGGTCACTGACCGATCATAAAAAACCAATCGACGCGGACGCCTCAAACCGGCCTCAAACGCCCGGGCTGATCGACACACCTCATATCCAGCCCAAACGTAAGCCGGATATGAGGCTGACCGGGCGCGTCCATTGTGTTCGCCTGACCCATCTCTGGCCCACTGCGACCCCATAAATCCCCATCTGGATCAAACCTAGCCTCACTTCAGTTCGCTCCGCTCCCCCTTGCTCCAATCCGTCAACTCCTGAGCGCCGACGACCATATCTAGCACCGGAGCTGGCCTTCCGCGTCGCACTGGAGGGCTCGTTGGTGAACACGGGCGCCCCCTCCGGTTCAGGTGCGACGCCGCCTGTCGTCCACGTCCGCAGTGCTGACGCCGGCGCCGTCCCTTCCCACCCCGCGCGCGGGTCTGCGAGGGTAGCTCAATCGGTGTCACCCGTCCATCGGCCTCTTCCACCTCCGGCCGCTGCTCTGCGCAGGCAGCGGCGGGTTCTAGTGTCCGCTTTGCCGGCGCCGCGGATGCGCACTCCGGAATCGTAGGTGTGCGCCACCCGCCGCGAGAGGCAGAGGGCAAGGGAGATGAGGGCCGGTTGGACGCGGCTGCGTAGTCCTCCTGCTGCTGCCGCGTGATGCCAGCGGTGCCCGAGAAGGATGAGCGTCTCCTCCAGTGGGTGTACCAACAGTCACTTAAGACAGAGGTGATGGACGCCCGGTGGCTCCGGAATCAACGTCAGGGCGCTCCGCCTCGGTGTTGAGCAGTCCGAGCGGGAGGCGGCAAGGGCGGCGAAGCTGAAACGGAAGCAGGACGGCATCGTCCAACGCTTGAAGGGCAACATTGTCATCTCCTCTTCCTCGTAACGACGGTGACAACAACGAAGGCTCAGACGATGACCCTACTCCTGCCGCAGACGCCTATAGCAACACCGGTGACCGGAAGGGCAAAGGTCCGTCGAGGAAGCGGTGAAGCTCAGCCCTCTCCCTGTTTATATAATCTAGCTCCTACTATCTAGTTAGAATTTGCTGGACGGTTGAACTACGTGAATTATGCCCGTTTGGTGATGTTTATGCGAATTAGGCATGCTTGCAATAGGTCATATGTCTGGTTTCCTATCGATTTTGGCCGTATGATGATCTACGTAGTATGTTGTATGATCTTGTATGGATATAGGGGGGCGGGTATAGATATGCGGCTGTGGACGCGGCGATTTGGTGACTGTCCGCGAATGCGCCTGGACGCGCCCGCGGACGTATAGGATGTCGGATTTGGCAAATCCGGCTGTAGATGCTCTCAGATCGGAACAAAGTTCTTCCTCTAACTACTTCCTTTATTTATTTTCATTTATGTAGCGTATCAGATTAGGAACATATACCAATTGGATGATTTCTTTGGAGGATTTCTTTTGCGGGGTTTGTATAATTTTACCCATGAGCTGCATCACTCGTACGTCGTCTCGCACCCGTCGCCCCCACGCATATCCCTCAGGCGCATTTATAGATTTATCGTTATCATTAGCTCACGCGCTGTCGCTCATTCATGTATAAAAATGAGAGTTTCCGCGCCCAAATTTTCTTTCAAATTTCCTTCCACTACTAGTATCTGGTTTTCTGCTGTGTTCCTATACTTTGCCGAGTTCATTCTATCGGAAACTAAGCAAATTTTGTGTCTTCCAAGTTTGATTCAAAATTGGACTCGGGGGTGATAAGCAACTCGGCAGTGATAAGCAATTCTAAAGAAACAGGGCGATTTTTTCTTCGTTCTCAAGGTTCCGATCGCCCCACCCGCAAAAAAAAAAAGGTTGCCATCGCCCATTTAAAAGTCTACCACACCATTACAGTGACTTGTTGCATGTTTTTTATGATACAATGGTAGGAATTTTCATAAATATATAGTCACAAAACATGCTGATTAAATTTGTACATCCTTAAAGAATACTTTTTATGATTTTTTCCTCGCTTGTAGTTGTGTCATCAGATAGATAACATAATAGTAGAAAACAAATTAAAAACAAACTTGAGTTAGAAAGCCAACATTTGATCAAGCTGAGAGGATACAAATCCATTGGCCACATGGAATGCCTCTCCACTGGAAAAGACATTTTCCATTTTGCAGAACTATAAAGGTGGAACCCTTAAACTCTTGTTAACTACCAACAACTTGGTTGACTTTTTTTTTAAGTGATGAGGATACAAGAGAATTGCAGTTACTAGCAAAAAATGCCCGCTCGTTGCAATGGGAGAAAAAAGAAATCAGAGCCCCTAGTCCAATGGCTCAAGACCACATCGTGCTCCATCATTCACATACCTCTATCTATTTCGTTCAGACATTTCGCGAAGCATCAGCCGTGTTATCAACATGAAATAAAAAGTGCATGGCAGTGCTTAGAAATGACATGTTCATTGTCATTGTAAAAAATGATTAATTTAAATATATAAATTACCTTGCAAGTTGTGAATTAACATGCAGAGTGAATCGGACAACATAAGATTTAGATGCTTGCAAGTTGAATCCTTGGCTGAACTCCAATAAAAAAAGATTAATAATTTTGTAAACATTGACATTGGAAATGATATCTTGAAAAGCAAGTGCATGGGTAACATCATATGTGAGAATTGCTAAATGCCCCAAAAATCTGTTTTAAAAAAACTGTCGTGCAAGCTATACATCTAAATAAAGGGGACTTAATAGTATACACATACTAATCTAGGGGATAAAATGAAGTTAAGGTATCCTTTCAGTATTGTTTTCAAGCAAAATCCCTTCATAGCTTTACACCAGATTGGTTGAGCTACCTCAAGAAGTCTAAAAAATTGCCACGACTAGAAGATTACCAGTGATAATCTGAACCACACCGAGCTAAGCTTACATGCCAGATCGCTCAATCCTGTTGAAGGCAAATTAAGGAGTTAATTGCATTTTAGATTGAGATACAGTAGACAGATACGTAAGATGCATCACTATATGTGGATAAATAAGTTAAATGAATACATGTTAGAATTGTAAGATGATGATGTTGTTCATACCAAATAGTATCCATCGCTACTCATGTGTCTATGAGTTATGGATCATACAGGAAGATACAATATCTTAGTTCGTGCAATGCATAAAGGTAAGTTCAGGTATGATTCTTTCTTTGTGATTGTATCCCCATCAAGTCAAGTTGGTCCTTGTTGCAGCTAGCTGCACCAAGCGTTGCTCTATTACAGGTACACATAAAGTAGAACAATTTAGATTCTCTACTTTATTGTCTAAAACCAAGAAGGAATAATAAAAATAATATTTGATCAAGGCTGTTGCAACTTCTCTAGCAAATTTCGATGAAAATCATCTACTGTTGTCTAAAACCAAGAAGGAATAATGAAAATAATATTTGATCAAGGTTGTTGCAACTCCTCTAGCAAATTTCCGTGAAGTTCTGCTAAGCTGGTAAAACATGCAATCTTACTATATGTATTATCACAGCCAACCACTAATGCACATCTTCAGCCAATTAACTATAGAGGCATAGAGTAGAACCATATAGTACATGTGACTGTGACAACAATCTTTTTTTGCTGGAACTATTTTTTAATGGGACCGGCCAAAACTTTTGCTGCGACCTGGGGACAGCGAGCAATTGTTTTTGCTGGAAATGACTAGTTTTTTTGCTGTAAACATACATTTGCTTTGTTGGAAGAAAATATAAATAGAGCATTAACTAACAGCAAGGCTATTGGATCTTGACACCAAAATACTCAATTAAATAAGTAGAAGTTTAGAGGAGTACTGCTATTTAAAACAGGGGCATGTTCTGTTGAGCAAATCAGTAGGTTTTTGTAAACTGAAAAGGCCTTTCCATTAAGCAAAAACCTTAGACAAATCATTATTCGTGCACCTTGCCAATTAGCACAAATAGAGATGCAAATTATCCCAGAGAGTTAGAAGACCCCTCCCCCCCCCCCCCCCCCCCCCCCCAATAAAAACCCACACATGGTGCACTCGTGCATAAGAGAAGACCCAAGCAGACGATCAAGCCATGCAATTCAAGTTATCAAAATACTAATTAGTTATTGTATCTAGACGGACGGTCTGGAAAGTTAAGGTACCTTTGCGAATCAAAGTGTTTATGTGGTTTGTGCATAAACAAGTTATTTTGACAAAGGATAATCTGGCAAAACGCAATTGGACGGGTTCTGCTAGGTGTAGTTTTTGTGACCATAACGAAACTATAAGGCACCTCTTTCTAGATTGTCCGCTGGCTAAGATTCTTTGGCGTTCGATTCATATTGCTTTTAATATTACTCCACCTACCTCTATCAACATGTTATTTGGATCGTGGCTTGATGGGGTTGACTCGGATATAGCGAGGCACATTCGTGTTGGAGTTTGTGCCTTGTTATGGGCAGTCTGGAATTGCAGAAATGATTTGGTTTTTAACAGAACAACGAATTTTCACTTTTTGCAGGTTATCTTCAGGGCCATAGCATTGATCCGTATGTGGTCGCTACTCACTCCGACGGAGGCCAGGGGGCGTTTGACTACTGCGTCTACCCGATGGGAGATGGTAGCTCGGGTTATTTTCAACCGGTTTGGATGGCGGTCATGTAATAGGATAGGCATGTAGTGCTCCTATTTTGTTTGCCTGCCGGTTGTGGCTTTTTGATTAGGCTCGTATGAGCGATCTGTTTTCATTTCATACTTTGAGACACTGGAGACTTTGTTACTGGTTTCGTTTTTAATAATATGAGCCGTATGCATCTTTCTGATGCAGAGGCTGGGGTAATCCCCTTTTCGGAAAAAAATCTAGACGGACGGTCTTATGTAAAAACGTTTAAATGATATGGAGTAGTTTGCAAGGAGTATATACATACTATTTTTTCAAATGGGATATATACAACTATTCTCAGAGTATATACCTATGATACTGGCAATAACGATCAGTGTATACTCATTGTCAGAAAGGAGTATATGGTGTGTTTTCTTTTCAAATGATAGTATACTACTTTTCGCAAAGGGGTATAGAAGAGAGGGTTATCTTCCATATGATATTTCAGTATCAGTCAGCAGTATATGTTTCTTTCTGTCTTGTCGTACGTATACTTCACTGAGGAGGAGAAAGTATACACCAAAAAGAATTAAGTACTGAACTAAGGGAAACCTACGAGGAGAAGCATGCATGCATCCAGTGAGAAAAAGTAAAAGTGATAAAAGGTAGTATATACCTGAACAAAAGTAGTATATCTGTATTATCTGAAGAAGTAAGAAGAATGAATTTGAAATACCCGTGACAATTAAATTGATAGACACGAACAGGTATATACTTGTATATTTAGCTTTCATTTGTCTGTCACAACAACTGTTCTTCCTAGATAAAAAAATTAGCTACCTTTATCACCTTTGATTGCTACTTCCAAAATAGTCAATTAATGCCATCACCATGATATTAGTTTATCTTTTCTTATATTTTTCTGTCATACAGCAGCTGTTCTTCCTAGATAAAAATTTAGCTAGCTTTATCTTCTTTAATCGCTACTTGTAATTATTGTCTTTCCCGAAGATCATTTTGTAATGATTACATGTGGTATTTCAGGCATTGACTTTTTCAGATGCAATTGATGACACTGCAATATGTACCTCATAAAGTTCGGCGAACGGTCGAGTATGAGTAGACAGATTACCGGCGAAAGTCGTCGGTGTACAGACACGTGATGTGGGAGGCACATCAATAAGCCAAAAACCCGCATATTATCCCAGAGAGTTAGAACACACACAATTATTCAACCTTGCATTAGAATCCAAAGGGTTCAGTGATGTGTGCCCCCTTCTGCTCTCTCTGTTCCCCTCCTATTTCTCTTTTTTTTCTCACCAAAACCAGATCAGTAAGCATTGGAACCCTGTCTCTCACTCTCTGCTCTCTCTCTATCTCTTTCTAGCAGCAGCGGCCAGCAGCAGCTCAATCAAGACCTGTATCTAAATTGCAGCAATCAACGCCTCTCTCTCTGCTCTCATCCTCACCTATGTCTGGAGCAGCAGCGCCCAGCCATTCCTAGAGCAGAAACTCATCACAAACCATCTTCAGCCACGGCTGCCGCGCCATCCCTGTATCCACTCGCCGTGGCCACCATCTCTCCCTCCCCTAGATTCTATAATTGTACGGTGCCTAAAAAAACCTAAACATGATTAGTTAGATGAAGGGAGGCCAAGAAGGAAGGAGGGACGAACCTGCGGCCGCTGGAGATGTCCGGCGAAGCCTTGCATGAAACCCTAGCCACGGGTTGTCGGGTTTGTTGGCAATAAGCCACGGCGACCGCGTCCGGTGTGCGTGTGCGTGCGGGGGGGGGGGGGGGGGGGGGGGGGACGTGTCGGGTGCGTGGCAGGCGTGCGTGTGTGTGTGCGTAGAGTAGGGTAGGGGTACGCGCGCGTGTGTGTGCATGCGTAGCCCGGACTTGGTGAAGTTGTTGGCGAGCTGGTCAGGGTGACCGAGTCGTACCGTTGCGGGCTCGCCGCGACCGGGGCGCGAACGTGCGCGTGGTGAGCGCGGCCAGAGCGGGCCGGACCGAGCGCTCGGGCGGGTAGAGGCGTGGGGATCGTGTCCAGTGCGTGCCCCGGATATAAAGCCCTCGTGGGGTTCGTTGTAAACAGTGTGGTGTCGAGTTCGAGCTCGTGAAAATTGCCGTTCGTGCGGCAGGTGTCGTGGTTCTAAGTCTGACAGTAGAATGGGGAGTAGGTATGGAGAGGCAAGATCCTAGCTATGGAACAGTTGTACAGACAAGGGATTTACGAGTTCAGGCCCTTCTTGGAGGAAGTAACAGCGCTACGTCTCGGAGCCCGGAGGCGGTCGACTGGATTATGTATGCGTAGGTTACAGGGGTGCGAACCCTTTACACTGAGGAGGGGGGGTGGCTTATATAGTGTCTGCCAGACCCCTCCGGCCCTCAGTTATGCAGGGTTTAAAGTACATAAAGGTTTGGCGTTACTGGAAACGCCCTATATAATGTGTCATCAAGGCCATAAAGGCTACTTAATTATAGACCGTTTGGATGCAGAGTGGCTCTTGACCTCCTGGTGGTCGAGTGAGTCTTCATGGTCGAGTCCTTCGAGTCCGTCGAGTGAAGTCTCTCTTGGTCGACTGGAAGGCAGCTTCTTCTGAGGATGTCCTTGGGAAGGGTACTTAGGACAGGCCTGTGACCCTACCCTAGGTACATGACTTCATCATTAGCCCCCGAATGGATCGAGGTTTGAGTGAGGAAGGAGTTGATAATCTTTCCGATCAGTTTTTTGTGTTCTGAACATGTCTCATCTTGGACCAATAATCTTTTTAATGATAGCAGCAACTTTTCTTTCAGTCGCCTTGATCCATTCTTTTCTTCTGTCGAGTGAACTTTTGAACTTAGTAAACTTCCGAGCGACGGATCGCGGGAAATCTACCGTCTGACAGACTGATCTGCTATTAGCGGATTTTGTGGGATCCGAATTTTGGGAAGCGCGCGAAGCGGGGCGGACCACGGTGCTCGGATGGGATAAGGCGTGGACGCCTCGATTTCCGCGCCGCCTTTTTCGCCACGTATCATGCGTGCGCGACTGTTTCGGGATGTGACAGGATCGCCCGGGCCTACTTGTCAGCCACTCAGAAGCGTCCTTATATAAGGCGCCGGGCGAGGGTTTTTGAACAGTGCCTCCCCATTTCCCCCTCTGCCCTCCTCACCTCCGCCCGCAGTGCCTGCTCTCGCCTCCGCCCATTCACCTCTCGCGTGCTTCGCCGGCGACAATGGTGAAGGAGAAGACGGCGGCCTTGGAGCGCGTGAAGAAGGCGACGGCGACGGGGAAAGCGAAGGGAAGAGCGTCCAGTCGGGGCGGATCTTCATCAAGGTCCCGCCTGCCGCACGGTTGGGTCCAAGGGGATTGGATCCGCTCGACCATCACTGAGGCGGATCTCAATGACCTGGCCAACGAGGGTCTGATCTCTCATGGGTCAGCAAGGCTCCCGGGGACTGAGTGGCAACCGCAGCCGTAGGAGGGTGAGTGCGTTCTCCTAGCTACTCATGTACACCGTGGGTTCTCTCTGCCGCCGAGTGTTTTCTTCCGAGGGTTTCTGAACTTCTTTGGGGTGCAACTCCACCATTTCACTCCAAATTCCATTGCCTATCTTGCTGCTTTCGTGTCCATGTGCGAGAACTTCCTGGGTTGTCGACCACACTGGGGTCTCTTTAAGCACATATTCACCTGTCGCTCACAGACGGTGAAAAAGGCGAGTCCGGATGATGAGAGGACTAAGGTTATTCAGATGTGCGGGGGTCTTGGGATTCAGATGAGGAGCAAGAGTACTTTCCTGGCCATGACCCTTCCTGAGTTGGTCAGAGGGTGGCAGTCGACCTGGTTCTACTGCCAAGACGAGTCGACGCCTGGGCAGTCGACTGGTCTCCCTCCGTTCTCCATGGACCGAGTGAACAAACCCTCTTCTCTGAAGGTGCTTCCTGAAGAGAAATCTCAAGTAAAAATGTTGATGGAGCGCGTAGTCCAGCTCGTTCGGGACAGAGTGATGGGTATGGACCTTCTGGAGGTCTTCCTTAGACGGCGCATCCAACCGCTTCAGTACCGAGGCCACCCGATGTGGCTGTACTGTGGAACCGAAGATACCACTCGGGTCCATCCGGAAGCAGTCGACGACGCCACACTGGAGCGGTGGATGACCGCAATCACAGGGAATAAGGACAACCCTCGAGGGGCTAGGAGGATCCCACCACTCGACCATACCTACACACCGGACACGGTATGCCCACTTATCCTCGATTGTAATCTTGCTTTATTCATTCTGCTTTGCTGCAAATTGGTCGATTGACCTTTGTTTTGTTTTGTTGTCTGTCAGGCCACCACTAAGTTATACTCGATGCCCAATGGAGCGCAAACGCCGACTGAGGAGGAGGAAGGAAGTGGGGGCGAAAGCCCGGAGGAGTGGGACTCAGATGCTGATGATGATGATGAGGGCGATGACTCTGGTGAGGAGGAAGAGGAGGAGGAAGTTGCGCCTCCTCGCTCGGAAAGACACTCGAAGCTTGTCCATGATCCTGCAACCGAGTATGGTAAGGGGGTCGCGACTGTCGCGCAGTCGACCAAGCGCCCTCGAACAACTTCTCCGGTGCCGACTGAGAAAGCTCCGAAGCAATCTCGAGTGGCGCCGTCGAAGCCGGCGAAGGTCTTGCCGAAGATGAAGATGGTGATCCCCACTATCTCAGGGTAATGGTGCTACTTGAGTTTTCCTGTTCCACATGAACTTATTCTTGGTCGACTCATGAGTCAACCGACTGACTTCTGGAATTGCAGCGCTGCTACTTCTGATACCTCGGCCAGGGCTGAAGATCATGAGATGGAAGACACTGCCACTTCTAAACCTGGTATGACCTTTATAGTTCCGTCTTCAGTCGATTGGCTCCTTGTCTCTAATTTTGATTCTTTTCTGCAGCTCCATCCAACGTCGTTATTGACCTTCCTGACGACGACGATGAGGAAACACTAAGGCAAAGGAGGAATAGGAAAACGTCTGCTGGCAAGGCGACTCAGGACGTGCCAGCACCCGAGACACTGGTCGCGGAGGGAGAGAACGTCACTCGGCCTACCGTATCTTTTGCGGTGCCGTTGACGAGTGCTCGTCCCTCATCGTCGAGTGCTGCACAGCCCTCGCTTTTCTCAACCCACCACGTCCCAGAAGACCAAGCTAGTGCTGCCAAAGAAGCAATACGCCAGGCGGGGGTCATGATGGAGCAAGTGAAGGCCATCCGAGAAGCCAGCCAGGCAGCCTACGACGCCAGTTCAGCTCTTCAGAGTAATGTTTAGGTCAGTCGGTCACCGCATGTTCTATTAGGATATGATATCTGAAAACTCTTCTTTCTGGAATTCCTAATGTTTGCCCTACACCCAGTGGGTGTGTCGATCGAAATTCCGGGTTAGTGGGGGCACGCTGAGTGCACCCACTGGGTGTAGTCCCTAAGGCTATGGTGGACTGCTGGCAGTCGACCATAGTCTTTATGTCTTAAGTTTTTCCTTTACTCGACTAGGTCGAATGGATTCATAGGCCGGTGGGGGCACGCTGAGTGCACCCACTGGGTGTAGTCCCCGAGACTGTGGTCGACTGCTGGCAGTCGACTACAGTCAGAAGAACATCTCCCGTTTTTTTGTTGTTGGTCGACTGGTCGACTCTAACTTGATAGAACTAGTGGGGGCACGCTGAGTGCACCCACTGGGTGTAGTCCCCGAGACTATAGTCGAATGTTTATATTCGGCCGTAGTCTTAGAAACGCTATGATTTTTCCTTAGTCACTCGGAAGTGAATTGTCTTTGACATCTGTCGATTGGTTCTTCGTAGAAATCTTGCGACCTTGTGGCTCGTTATACTGAGTTGGAGAACAAACACATCCAGCTCGAGCTTGATCTGAAACTGGCCCAGGAGAACTTAACGAAGGTGAAGGAGGAAGCTAAAGGTATGTTTGGTGAGGCCCTCGATGACTGCCTTTGCCCCTCGTTTGTTTCAGAGTCTGATCTCGCTGTAACTTTGCAGACAAAGTGAGGGATGCCCTGAAGAAGAAAGACCTCGACTTGGCTGAAATGCAGAAAGCGGCTTTAGAGAAGAACAAGCTCGCAGATGAGAAGCTGGCTTCAATCACCAAGCTTGAAGAAGAAAACACCAATCTGAGAGCTGCTCTTGATGCTGCCAACAAGGAGGTCAGTTGACTGAAGAGTGACAAGATTGCCCTGGGTGACAAGGCCAGTGAGTTGGTGGAAAAGAAGAACGATCTGGAGGCTTATCTGGGAGGACTCGCCAAGAAGCTATTCCTCATGCTTAAAGGTAATCTTTTATATCAAACAGACATTTTAACTGTGATCCTTCCATCTGACTGTTGTCTTGACTCGGTGATTGTGCTTGCGGAGTTTTGCCAGAACTTTGAAGAGGAGACTGGTCGACTGGAAATAAACCTGGATCCTATCAACTCTCCTGTGAAAGATGAAGTCGCCATGAATGTGCTCTAGCTCGAATCTCGCGTTGCTGCCATCGTTGACTATCTCGCAAGGCTGAAGGTCGCAACTTCCCGCATCGACACAACACTCTGGCCAAGAGAGACGCTCCAGAACGACCTCGAGTCTCTGATGACTCGACTGAACGCGGTCCCAAGTCGAGTGCAGGAGTGGAAGAAGTCTTCTTCCAGGTGTGGTGCGGATGTTGCTCTGTCTCTGGCCCGCGTTCACTGCAAGGATGCACGAGAGGACAAGCTGGCGGCTCTTAGGATGGCTAATACCAAGAAGCACGATTTCCGGTCTTTCATGGAGACCTTCATCGCCGCTGCCACTCGTATTGCAGATGGAATCGACCTGGATGAGTTTGTTGCACCTTCCAGCCCTCCACAGGAGGGGTAAAAAACTTCTGAGCTTGATACCTTAAATTTGCCTCGGTATGCCGAGTGATTTTTGTAACCGACAAACCTTAACAGGCTTAGCGCCTAAGCACTTTCGGTTCCGTTAGGTGTTATCCGAACTTGGATTCGACGTTTAAATATGTTTGCATTTGGTTTGAGGTGTCTTTTGCAGGCTAAAGCGAGGTGCTTATTGCAATCGACTTGTTCCCCAATACACTTAGGCGAGCACCGGGCTGCAGCTAAGCCCCTGAGTGAGAGGTCTGCTCTCCACTCGGTAGGATTTTCAAAAACTTAGGCGAGCACTGGGCTGCAGCTAAGCCCCCGAGTGGGAGGTCTTCTCTCCACTCGGTAGGATTTTCAAAACTTAGGCGAGCACTGGGCTGCAGATAAGCCCCCGAGTGAGAGGTCTGCTCTCCACTCGGTAGGATTTTCAAAACTTAGGCGAGCACTGGGCTGCAGCTAAGCCCCCGAGTGGGAGGTCTGCTCTCCACTCGGTAGGATTTTCAAAAACTTACGCAAGCACTGGGCTGCAGCTAAGCCCCCGAGTGGGAGGTCTGCTCTCCACTAGGTAGGATTTTCAAAAACTTAGGCGAGCACTGGGCTGCAGCTAAGCCTCCGAGTGGGAGGTCTGCTCTCCACTCGGTAGGATTTTTACGGCGTCTCTCTGAAGGATAAGGCGTTAATCGACCTTGTCTTTCTTATGGAGAGCACATTATACTTGTGGCGTAGCTCGGAAGGAGAGGGTGGCGGTCGACCTGCACCTCGTCCCCCTTGCGGAGCACATGTTGTACTTGTGGCATAGCTCGAAGGAAGAGGGTAGCAGTCGACCTGCACCTCGTCCTCCTTGCGGAGCGCGCGTTGTACTTGTGGCGTAGCTTGGAGGAAGAGGGTAGCAGCCGACCTGCACCTCGTCCTCCTTGCGGAGCGCACGTTGTACTTGTGGCGTAGCTCGGAGGAAGAGGGTAGCAGTCGACCTGCACCTCGTCCTCCTTGCGGAGCGCATGTTGTATTTGTGGCGTAGCTCGGAGGAAGAGGGTAGCAGTCGACCTACACCTCGTCCTCCTTGCGAAGCGCACGTTGTATTTGAACTTAGGCCAGTTCTTAGACTGCAACTAAGCCCCCGAGTGGGAGGCTGGCTCACCACTTGGTAGGATTTTATTGAAACTTAGGCGAGTACTTGGACTGCAGCTAAGCCCCCGAGTGGGAGGCTGGCTCACCACTTGGTAGGATTTTATTGAAACTTAGGCGAGTACTTGGACTGCAGCTAAGCCCCCGAGTGGGAGGCTGGCTCACCACTTGGTAGGATTTTATTGAAACTTAGGCGAAACGGATTCGCAGCTAAGCCCCCGAGTGGGAGGCTGGCTCTCCACTCGGCAAGGATTTTTTTACAAACTTAGGCGAAACGGATTCGCAGCTAAGCCCCCGAGTGGGAGGCTGGCTCTCCACTCGGCAAGGATTTTTTTACAAACTTAGGCGAAACGGATTCGCAGCTAAGCCACCCACTGAGGGGAAATTTTATTGAACAAATAAAAGTGACAACAATCATTGGGGAAATTATGACACTATTATCTTGTGAAACATGAACTACAGAAGTACTTTTATTACAACTCATCCGAGTGAATACTTAGGTGTAAAAGGGTCGGAGTAACTCCGCATTCCAAGCTCGGGGCTCGTCGATGTTGTGCTCGACATTGTAAAGACGGTACGCTCCGTTATGGAGAACCTTGGTGACGATGAAGGGACCTTCCCAAGAAGGAGCAAGCTTGTGTGGTTTCTGCTGATCCACTCGAAGAACCAAATCTCCTTCCTAGAAGGCTCGACTCTTCACGTTTTTGGCGTGGAAGCGACGCAAGTCTTGTTGATAAATGGTCGATCGGATCAGAGCCATCTCCTTTTCTTCCTCTAAAAGATTGACTGCATCCTGCCGTGCTTGTTCAGCTTCAACTTCGGTGTAGAGCTCGCCCCGAGGAGCATTGTGGAGCAGGTCACTCGGCAAGACCGCTTCAGCTCCGTAGACCAAGAAGAATGGAGTTCTTCCAGTCGACCGGTTAGGCGTGGTCCTTAGCCCCAAAGCACCGAGGGAAATTCGTCGACCCATGCTCCAGCCGCATGCTTGAGATCACGCATCAGTCGGGGTTTCAACCCTTTGAGAATCAAGCCATTGGCCCGCTCTGCTTGTCCATTCGACTGAGGATGGGCGACTGAAGCATAGTCGACTCGTGTGCCCTGAGATGTGCAGAACGCCCTGAATTCCTCCGAATCAAAGTTTGACCCATTGTGTCATAATTTCTTCAGTAAAAGGATCTTCTTTGACTGATGGAGTATGGATATGCTCCAAGAACACATCACTGGGAATGGCTTCTCTCTTGGATCCTATCTTTGCCAAATCATCAGCCGCTTGATTTTTCAGTTGGGGTATATGATGGAGCTCTAACCCTTCGAATTTCTTTTCAAGCTTCCTCACTGCATTGCAGTATCCAGTCATGGCTGGGCTTCTAACGTCCCACTCCTTCATCACCTGATTGACCACCAAATCTGAGTCGCCATAGACCATAAGGCGACGGACGCCGAGTGAAATGGCCATGCGCAACCCATATAAAAGTGCCTCGTATTCTGCTTCATTGTTGGAGGAATCAAAGTGAATCTGGAGCACATATCTGAGCTTATCTCCTCTGGCGGAAACCAAAACTACCCCAGCACCGGAACCATTTAACATCTTAGAGCCATCAAAGAACATGGTCCAATGCTCCGAGTGAACTTGAGTTGGCTGCTGTTGTTCAATCCACTCGGCAAGGAAATCTGCTATTGCTTGGGACTTAACGGCTTTCTTTGCCTCAAACTTGATATCAAGGGGAAGGAGTTCAATCGCCCATTTTGCCACTCGACCAGTTGCATCTCTGTTGTGTAGAATCTCTAAAAGTGGGGCATCGCTGACGACTGTAATGGAATGATCAGAGAAATAATGAGCAACCTTCTTTGTGGTCATGTAGATCCCATACACAAGCTTCTGATAATGAGGATATCTTTGCTTCGATGGAGTCAAAACTTCAGAGAGATAATACACTGGGCGCTGAACTTTGAAGGCTTTCCCTTCTTCTTCCCGCTCGACCGTAAGCACTGTACTGACGACTTGTCCTGTGGCTGCAATATAAAGCAACAGAGGCTCTTTGCTGATTGGAGCAGCAAGCACCGGCTGGGTGGAGAGCAGAGCTTTTAGCCCGGCAAACGCTGCATTAGCTTCTGGAGTCCACTCGAACTTGTCTGCCTTCTTCATCAGTCGGTAAAGAGGCAATGCCTTTTCACCGAGGCGAGAGATGAATCGACTTAACGCGGCCAAGCATCCAGTAAGCTTCTGGACATCGTGCACCCGCACAGGGCGTTTCATTCGGAGTATAGTGCCAACTTTTTCTAGGTTAGCGTCGATTCCTCGTTCGGAAATGAGAAAACCGAGTAACTTCCCACCAGGAACTCCGAATGTGCACTTTGATGGATTGAGCTTGATATCATACCTCCTGAGATTGGCAAATGTTTCAGCGAGGTCAGTCAATAGGTCGGAACCCTTTCGTGATTTGACCACAATATCATCCATGTACGCTTCAACGTACCGACTGATTTGAGTGAGTAAACACTTCTGAATCATCCTCATGAACGTGGCTCCGGCATTCTTGAGGCCGAATGGCATGGTGACATAGCAGAAGCACCCGAATGGAGTGATGAAAGCTGTTTTGATCTCATCGGGTCCATACAGACGGATCTGATGGTATCCGGAATAGGCGTCCAGAAAAGACAATCTCTCACATCCCGCAGTAGAGTCGACAATTTGGTCGATGCGAGAGAGAGGAAAATGATCTTTCGGGCAGGCCCGATTGATGTGTTTGAAATCAATGCACATGCGGAGTGACTTGTCCTTCTTGGGAACCATGACGACATTGGCGAGCCACTCGAAGTGGTATATCTCTCGAATAAACTTTGCCGCCAACAGTCGAGCCACCTCCTCGCCAATGGCCTTTCTCTTCTGGACGGCCGACCGTCGAAGATGTTCTTTGACAGGTTTTGCTGTTGAGTCGACTCTAAGGCGATGCTCAGCCAGCCCCCTGGGAACACCCGGCATGTCAGCAGGCTTCCATGCAAAGATGTCCCAGTTCTCACGGAGGAACTGGATGAGCGCTTCTTCCTATTTAGGGTCGAGTGTTGTGGAAATATGGGTCGGAGCTACATTGGGGTCGGTCAGGTGAATGTGAACAGGCTTCGTCTCACCGGACGACTGAAATGCTGATTCTGTGGCAGGCTTCTTGGCCCGCAACAAATCACTCGGATCTGCATTTTTTCTTGTACCCCTCCAGCTCTACCATTGTTATCTGGGATTCGGCAATTTTTGAGCCTTTCTGAAAACACTCTTCTGCCTTCTTCCGATTGCCAGTGATAGTGATCACGCCCTTGGGGCCGGGCATCTTCAGTTTGAGGTACACGTAACATGGTCGAGCCATGACCCGTGCGTAAGCTGGTCTCCCCAAAATAGCGTGGTAAGCGCTCTGAAAATCCACGACTTCAAATGTCAGCCTCTCTTTGCGGAAATGCTTCGAGTCACCGAACACCACGTCCAGAGCTATTTGGCCGAGGGACTCAGCCTTCTTTCCAGGTATGACTCCATGAAAACTCATGTTGCTGGCGCTTAGTCTGGACATCGGAATGCCCATTCCTTTCAGTGTCTCCGCATACAATATGTTCAGTCCGCTACCACCATCCATTACCACCTTCGTCAGTCGAGTGCCTTCAACGACCGGGTCGACCACCAAAGCTTGCCTCCCAGGGGTGGCTATATGAGTCGGGCGATCGGACTGGTCGAATGTAATGGGAGTTTGGGACCATCTCAGATAGCTTGGCGTCGCCAGGGCGACCATATTTACCTCACGGTTGATAACCTTCAATCGACTTTTGCTTTCCACATTAGCAAAGATCATCAGAGTGGAATTAACATGAGGATATCCTCCATCACTATCCTCCTTGTCCTCAGCTTTGTCCGACTCCTTTTCCTTGTCCTTGGGCTGTTTTCCTTGGAACTGCTGGATCAAGAGCCGGCACTGGCGAGTGGTATGCTTCGGGTAGATGAAATTACCCTCTTCGTCTTTCTTCGTGTGGATGTGACACGGCAGATCCATCACGTCATTTCCTTCCTTATCCTTCACCTTCTTGGGGTTCCAGGATCCTTTGGGCTTTCCTTTGAATTTGCCCTGAGTCACGGCCAGAGCCTCTCCAGGAGCCGCTGGCTCGGCCTTCCGCTTCTGCTTTCGACTGGAGTTTCCTTTCTCTGACTGACTCGGCTTGTACTTGCCACTCTGGAGTCGGTCCTCTTCTTCACCATTGGCGTACTTGGTGGCGATTTCCATCATCCGACATAGGGTCATATCTCCGGTCCGTCCAAACTTCAAACTTAACTCTCTGTTCTTAACACCATCCTTGAAGGCGCAGACTGCCTGATGATCAGACACGTTCTCCACCGTATGATGCAAAGTAATCCATCTCTGAATGTAATCTCTCAAGGTTTCATTCGACTTCTGCATGCAGACTTGCAACTCTGTCAATCCAGCTGGTCGCTTGCAAGTTCCCTCGAATGTCCTGACGAACACTCGGGAAAGATCTTCCCAAGTGTAAATGCTGCTAGGAGCTAACTGATTCAACCACGCCCTGGCCGAACCTTCCAACATGAGTGGTACATGCTTCATAGCCACCTCATCATTCCCGCCGCCAATCTGTACCGCCACTCGGTAGTCTTCAAGCCAGGTTTCAGGCTTGGACTCACCGGTGAACTTACTTACTCCAGTCGCCAACCTGAAGTTTGGGGGAATCACTGCAGCTCTGATAGCCCTGCTGAAACATTCTGGACCTGAAACATGGACTCGACTGCTAGTGGGCGCATCTCTGTCATGGCCACCTCGATGAGCTCTGTTCCGATCGACCAGACCTTGCACGATGATGGATCGTGCGTCAAAGCCTGGTTCCCTGGGGTCGACCGAAGCTCTTCGCCCAACAATGAGCTGGCGCCTGTCATCTTGCTGTCGATGAGCGTAAGACCCACCTCTTGGGAGAGGAGTGGGCACTCGACGCCTATCATCACGATCGAATCGGTCACCGTACTGGTCACGTCGACCTTCGCGTCCCTCACGCCGCGGAGGCGATCTTGGGCTATGAGCCGACTGAACTGTATTCGCAGCGACAGATCGACTGTGAATCCTGTTGCGTGACTGTGACACAGCTGAATTTTGATCTCCCGCTGCTCAGAGCAAATCCCTGATCTGCATCAAACCTCTGCCAGCCTCCGACTGAGAGGGCTGAATTGACTCTGCTATACGGGCTGCAGCTGCTAAATTCTGAATCGGGGTTCGATATACCTGAGTCGGTTGCGGAAAGAGTTGATGTCGACTGGAGTCGGGTACTCGTTGCCGCGCGTTCGTCGAGTGCTCGCTGGAGGTTCTCCAGTCGAGTGCGTTCAGCCAAGTTGGCCAAACGTGCCTCCTCCAAGGCGCGAGCCTCGTGGGTTTCTCCTGCGATGGGAGTATGCAGGGCATCCATGTTCCGGCGACGAAGATCTTCTCTCTGCAAGGAAATGAGTGGCTCGGGCTGATATTCCTCGTGGGCCTGAGCGGGGTCGCCTCCGCCGTCTATCCCGTCGGTGCGGGGGAAACCGGGAGGACTACGAGGCCCATTGACCATCAGAACCTCGGCTGCCGGATCGCTGCTGTCGCACTCGGATGCGGTCTCTACAGAGCCAGTCGACAGATCGAACAGGCCGTAGAGAGATTCGTCGGGCTCGATTGTCGCGACTTGGGTGGTGGCCGATTGGCGAGCCACTGCATGCCTCACCCACCGCTGGAGCCTCGACCGACCAGAGCGCTTGCGCTGGCGGGAGA
Organism: Triticum timopheevii; assembly: GCA_963921465.1. Classification (NCBI taxonomy): domain Eukaryota; kingdom Viridiplantae; phylum Streptophyta; class Magnoliopsida; order Poales; family Poaceae; genus Triticum; species Triticum timopheevii. The sequence goes on from OY997262.1 coordinate 366,582,887, forward strand.
CAGGGAGGGAGGACGACATGGGAGTCGACTGATACGGAGTCGACGGTTGCCGCAGCAAGACGCCGCGGAGACACGCCCGAAAATGCGTCGCACCACGGACGGGGAGCGCGTCGATGTCGAGTGGAGCTTCCTGGAGCCAAGCGGAGTCGTCGGCGATGAAAGTGAGCGCGCCGAGACGGATCTCACGGCCCTCGACCAAAACTCCACCTGAAATCATGATGAAAGCAATCGGGACAATTGCAACTTCTCCAAAAATCGCTAAGACACCGGCCCCACGGTGGGCGCCAACTGTCGTGGTTCTAAGTCTGACAGTAGAATGGGGGGTAGGTATGGAGAGGCAAGATCCTAGCTATGGAGCAGTTGTACAGACAAGGGATTTACGAGTTCAGGCCCTTCTTGGAGGAAGTAACAGCCCTACGTCTCAGAGCCCGGAGGCGGTCGACTGGATTATGTATGCGTAGGTTACAGGGGTGCGAACCCTTTACACTGAGGAGGGGGGTGGCTTATATAGTGTCTGCCAGACCCCTCCGGCCCTCAGTTATGCAGGATTTAAAGTACATAAAGGTTTGGCGTTACTGGAAACGCTCTATATAATGTGTCATCAAGGCCATAAAGGCTACTTAATTACAGACCATTTGGATGCAGAGTGGCTCTTGACCTCCTGGTGGTCGAGTGAGTCTTCATGGTCGAGTCCTTCGAGTCCGTCGAGTGAAGTCTCTCTTGGTCGACTGGAAGGCAGCTTCTTCTGAGGATGTCCTTGGGAAGGGTACTTAGGACAGGCCCGTGACCCTACCCTAGGTACATGACTTCATCAGTAGGCATTGGTGCACCGGGAAAACCGACCGTGTCCCCTCTGTCCTTCCTCCTCCTCCATTCTTCTTCTTCCTCGAGTCGTTCGAGCACAATAGAGCAAGAAGAGAGAGTGCTACGGTGAGAGAGCGAGCTAGGGTTAGGGTCTAGGTTACAACAATTGGTATCAGAGCTTCGATTGCGAAGTGAGCACCGATGGGCATGTCGCTCGTCCCGTATGGTGGTGGCGGCGCGATGTCACTATAGGTTCCGCCACTGACACTGACGAACTACACGTCCTGGGCCATCAAGGTTGAGGCGATCCTTGATGCCCAGGGACTATGGTGTGCGGTGGCGCCGGCGGAGGGCACGACAGTCGACACCGGAAAGAGCAAGACAACGCGGGCAGATATGATGGGCGCGCTGTCGGAGGAGGTGCTGATGCAGGTGGCGATGAAGACCACGGCGCAGGAGGTATGGGACTCCCTCAAATGCGTTTCGTCGGCGCCGATCAGGTGCGGGCGGAGTGGCTCGCGACGCTGCGCGGCGAGCTCGGTCGCATATGGATGGACGACGGCGACGAGCTGGATGCGTATGCATGCAAGATCAATAGCATGGCGGTGAGGTACGCCGGCCTGGGAGTGACGCTCGACGACACGGCCATGGTGAAGAAGCTGCTCGACACTGTGCCGGACTGGCTGTACACCACGGTCACGGGCATCGAGCAGTTCTGTGACGTCAAGGAGATGGCGTTCGAGGAGGCGCTCGGCCGTCTGAAGGCATTCGAGGAGCGGACACGGCGGCGTACGCAGGCCGTCGGCGAGCGGGCGTGCAAGCAGCTCATGATGACGGCAGCACAGTGGGCGGCAGCAGGGCAGAGGCGGCTTCAACGACCACGACGACGACGGTGTGGCGAGCACGGCATCGGGCGTCGGAGGAAAGCGGCGCGGCCGCTGTTACAACTGCGGCCAGCGTGGGCACTTCCAACGCGAGTGCCCGAAGCCACGGAAGGCACAGGCGGCCGAGCAGGCTCTTCTAGCCGACGCCAACGTCGAGTATAACGGGCTCCTCTAGGCTGTGGCTTAGGGGGCGTGTTGGCAATAAGCCACGGCGACCGCGTCGGGTGTGCGTTTCCTCCTCATTTCTTCTTCTTCCTTGTGTCGTTCGAGCACAGCAGAGCGCGAAGAGAGAGTGCTACGGTGAGAGAGCAAGCTAGGTTTAGGGTTTAGGTTACAACAGGGTTGTGAGCGGGCGGTAGAGGACAGGAGCGGAGAATCTGTCCGGAGGGGAGGGAGAGGCGGGCTATGGGGAGCTCGGAACGTGCTGCGCGGTGCTGGAGGTCGCTGGAAGCGGCCGGCGTGGGTGGTGGTAGCGGCGATGACTTCATGGGTGAGAGGGAGAGGAGGCGAGCCCGTGCTCCTCATGTGGTCGTTTTTTCTTTATAGATCTGCCTGGACCATGGGTTGAATACTCCAAACGACAAGGTGTTTTGTGCAAAAATGAAGTGTTTTTCTAGATCCACTTAAAAAGGACTGTGGGTTCAATTATCAAAAAGTAGAGGGATTTGTTCACAAAAATGCCGTGACGGTGAACGGGCACAAGCGTCGGTGCTTTATTATTAGGTAAAGATAACAACAAATACAAACTTGAGAAAGATCCATTCGAGAGGGTACTTGGGGCCGTTCTAAAATACATTTTGATGCCTCTATTCTAGCATAGTAGAATCTCCCACTGAAGATGACAACAAATCATCGATGTGATAGAGACGTGCCAGGAGCCTAATAAGCTTCTTTTAGCGATCTTTCCCCATTTCCATTATTTTCCTAACGAAATACAACAGCTAGCAAGAGATATGGATACAAGAAACGACAAGGGGAACAACATGAGCTCAAGCATCCCTTAGAGTTTCTAAGTAACCCCGAATTCTCGGCCTCTAGTGGTTCCGGAGCTGGTGGCGGTTATGGGCCCATTTGTCAATGTGTGCCCCTCTATTAGGTTTGTATGGGCCTACTCGCAGGATATCATGGTGTTCCCGCAGAGCTTTTCTCCTTCTGCTGGATTGCGGGTGTTGGGAGGCCTCCCAAAAGTACATAGAAGTGCTCCACACTTCAATTGTTGTGAGGTTATTTCTCAAGTGAATTTTATGGTTATTCATATTCCTTCAAACTAGCTAAAATTTTGATCAGCAAATCTGTCGGCCTATTTTTTCCACAAACTTCTGTTTTCCTTTCTACAATTTTATGGCGTCGTTATCATGTTTATTCTCAGATGCACTGAAAAGTTTGTTAATACAGGCAAGCAATTAACTTCAATCTTGAACATATCTTCTGGACCATAGATAAGGACCAAAATATATACGGTTAGCATAAGAATTTAGGAATACTTACTCTCGCACTGCACTAATGATAAGGCCATTGCAGCTAACCAGCCTGAGAAACATGAGTATTTTCCCTTCATAACAGGGCAAGTATAATGTACATTTTATTAGCAACAGAGGCAAATGAGTTGCTGATGGGAAAAAAATGAATGCTTCTGATAATGTAGCATCAGGCAATAAGAAAAATCCTAAACATACAGATGCCATCAACTGACTGCAGGTAAATATATCCTAAGAATGACATGAAATAATTAGGAACTGTTTCAGAGACCCTCTATGAATAGAAACGCCTATATATCTTTCTGGATGATTTCTACAGTTTTTGCTAGATTACTGACGGAATATCTCAGATTACACGAATGCATGTATATTTTGAACCCAGCTTGCTGCGCATAGAATCTTGTTGTACATCTATAGGAATAGTCGAATACAGCAGCAGCAACTTAAATGAACATCCTTTAAGCAGTACCTCAGTCTGTTATCAGTTCATGAGTAATAGCAGCACACGGGAAAATTTAGTCTATTCACATAATCCAAAGGCATACAGATTCCTGTTTTTACCTCAATTATCCGCCTGCTTCTGTAACCATCCCAAAAAGCACTTGCAAATTTAATTGTTACTCCCTCCGTAAACTAATATAAGAGCGTTTAGGTCACTACTTTAGTGATCTAAATGCTCTTATATTATTTTACAGAGGAGTAGTTAACTTGTCAAAGGGATTGTACTTGAGGATTCCTAAAATCTTCTAGGCTTTTCCGGAACCACGCAGATCTCACTTAATACTGATAATGTCCAGCTCATTGTCCTTCTTTGAACATCTCCAGATTTCATACCTATTAAAATTCCAATAGTTAGTGTTTAGTCAAACCTGCAGAGAATACTAAAACTGGTATATTTGGTGGTAAATTATTCTTACTTGCTTGTTGGATAGAATTATTTTTACTTGCTTGTTGGATAGAATTATTTATCTAATTAATTAGTTAACCTAGTATTATTTATAGATACCATATCATCTATGTTTCGCTTCCATGTCACAAGACTGATGGGATTCTCGCAAATTTGCAAACAAGAGAATTTTAGCTAAATGTTTCCCAGGCACAACTACCGGTGTTCACTCTCTTTGCTGATAAACATGTTTTTTTTTCGAAAAGGGGGACTCCCCGGCCTCTGCATCAGAAAGATGCATACGGCGACATTTATAAATAAATAAATAAGTTCAACAAAGTCTTGCAGTCTGCACTAAAATGAGAAGCTGGCTCACAAAGAGCAACAAAAGCAAATATAGGCCCAAAAGCCACAACCGGCTGGCATAAGATAGATAGGTAAACTAGTCGCCTATCCTATTACATGACCGCCATCCAAACTGGTTGAAAATATCCCGCGCTACCATCTCCCACCGGAGAGATCCAGTAACCAAACGCTCCCTGGCCTCCGTCGGAGTGAGTAAGGACCACATACGGATTAGCGCAGTAGCCCGGAATAAAACCTGCAACAAATGAATAGTTGTTGTTCTGTTAAAAGCCAAATCATTTCTGCAGTTCCAAATTGCCCATAACAACGCACACGCTCCTACGCGAATTTGTCTAGCTGTTTCGGACTCTATCCTAACAAGCCACGTTCCAAATAACGACCTGACCGAATTCGGAGGAGTAATGTTAAAGGCAATTTGCACCGAGCACCACAAAACCCTCGCCAACAGGCAATCAAAGAAGAGGTGCTTTATATTTTCATCCCGATCACAGAAACTACACCTAGTAGAGCCTGTCCAGTTGCGCTTAACCAAATTATCTTTCGTTAAGATGACTTGTTTATGTACAAACCACATAAACACTTTGATTTTCAGATGAACCTTAACTTTCCAAACATGTTTGGAACTAGGAATAACACTAGAATTGATGACATCAATGTACATCGACTTGACTGTGAATTCCCCAGATCTAGTAAGCTTCCAACACAACTGATCGGGCTGATGCGTAAGCTGAACCTCCATTAGTCTACTCACCAGATGAAGCCAGGCTTCCCACCGGTCTCCAACAAGCACCCTCCTAAACTGAATATTAAGGGGAGTGGACTGCAAACTCGTTGCAACCAGAGCATCACGACGCTGCACAATACGATGTAGTGATGGATACTGAAGCGCCAACGGCGCTTCCCCCAGCCAAGTATCCTCCCAGAAGCGAGTACTGTTGCCATCACCAACAATAAACTTTGTTCTATTAAAGAAAGTAGCTTTGACTCTCATTAGCCCTTTCCAGAAAGGCGAATCAGTCGGTCTGACTGTCACCTGCGACAAAGTCTTTGAGTGGAGGTACTTGTTACGCAGAATCTGTGCCCAAGTAGCTTCAGTCTCAGCTGCTAACTTATATAGCCACTTACTGAGAAGACATCTGTTCTTGACCTCAAGATTTTGAGCACGAAGACCCCCTTGGTCTTTCGGTCGGCAGATGATGTCCCATTTGGCTAAACGGTACTTTCTCTTAAGTTCATCACTCTGCCAGAAGAAACGGGACCGATAGAAGTCCAGCCTTTTCCTAACTCCAACTGGTACTTCAAAAAGGACAAAAGGAACATAGACAGACTCGTGAGCACCGAATTAATAAGAATCAATCGGCCTCCATACGACATGAGTTTGCCCTTCCAGCAGCTTAGTTTCTTCTCAAACCGATCCTCGATACACTTCCATTCGCTGTTTGTCAGCTTACGATGATGAATGGGGATACCTAGGTAAGTGAACGAAAGTGCTCCCAATTCACAACCAAACAATTGCTTATATGCATCTTGTTCCTCTTTGGCTCTCCCAAAACAGAACAACTCACTTTTATGGAAGTTAATCTTCAGACCGGTCAATTGCTCAAACAGGCACAACACCAGCTTCATATTTCTCGCTTTTGCCAAGTCATGCTCCATAAAGATGATTGTATTATCAGCGTACTACAAGATGGACACACCATCATCAACTAGATGAGGCACCAAGCCACCTACCTGGCCGACCTCCTTTGCCCTACCTATCAGGATTGCCAACATGTCAACGACAATGTTGAACAAAATAGGAGACATTGGATCACCTTGTCTCAGGCCCTTATGTGTTTGGAAATAATGACCTATATCGTCATTCACTTTAATTCCAACACTCCCTTTTTGCGTGAAGGATTCGACTTGTCGTCTCCAAGCTTCATCAAAACCCTTCATGCATAGTGCCTGTTGAAGTAAAGGCCATTTGACTTTGTCGTACGCTTTCTCGAAATCCACCTTGAAAACAACGCCATCAAGTTTTTTCGTGTGAATCTCATGGAGTGTTTCATGCAGGACCACAACCCCTTCGAGGATGTTCCTGTCCGGCATGAAAGCAGACTGAGTAGGCTGCACCACAGTATGCGCAATGTGTGTGAGCCTATTCGTCCCGGCCTTGGTAAAATTTTTGAAGCTAGCATTGAGAAGACAGATAGGCCGGAATTGCTCAATCCTCACTGCCTCTGTCTTCTTGGGGAGTAAGGTTATCGTTCCAAAATTTAGCTGAAAAAGGTGAAGCTGGCCAGAGAATAAATCATTGAACAATGGCAAGAGATCTCCTTTAATAATGTGCTAACACTTCTTGTAGAACTCTGCCGGGAAACCATCCGGGCCAGGAGCCTTATTATTCTTCATCTGGGAAATGGCCTCAAACACCTCTTTCTCAGAGAAAGGAGCGACTAAAATATCATTCTCAACAGCCGTAAGTTGAGGCACATCCTCAATCCTAGACTCATCCAGCGACACACAGTTGTCCTCTAGAGGCCCAAACAACTGCTTGTAATACTCAGTAATATATTGCTTTAAGTTTTCCTGACCAAGAATCATTCCCTCGTCTTGTTCAAGCTGAAAGATCCTCTTCTTTCTATGCTTACCATTGGCGATCAAGTGAAAAAAATTGAGTGTTCGCGCCCCCCTGAACGACTCTACTGACTTTAGCCCGAAGCGCCCACTTTAGTTCTTCCTCACAAAGGAGCTCTTTCAGCCTCATTTCCGCATCAAGCTTGGCATGAAAGCTCCGAGGCTGGCAGGATCATGGTTTCGGCCTTTACATCAAGGGACTGAATAAGCGCAAGGAGCTGTTCCTTTTCAACCTTATAAATCCCACTGAGATGCTTAGCCCACCCACGTAGGAAGCTTATCAAATGCCTAATTTTATTCTGCCAGCGCTCGAGCGCAGACCGACCTCCTGCATCCTTAGCCCATTCTCTGGCTACGAGATCCAAGAAACCTTCTCTCTCAAACCAAGCAAGCTCGACAGAAAAAACATTTTTATTTCCCAAGTGGGTGGCCTCCCCAGAGTCAAGAAATAATGGCGTGTGATCAGAAATACCACGAGTAAGAGCCTGGACCGTAACATATGGGAATTTCTGCTCCCATTCGACGCTAGCCAGGACTCGATCCAGCTTCTCGAACGTCGGATTTGGCAAGGCGTTAGCCCAGGTAAACTTTCGGCCCGAAAGCTCTATCTCACGCAGATCCAGGCTTTCAATGATTGTGTTAAACATGAACGACCATCGGCCGTCAAAATTGTCATTATTCTTCTCATCACTCCTCCTGATGATATTAAAATCACCACCCACCAGGATAGGAAGTTGTTCAGAACCACAAATCCTAACCAGATCAGCCAAGAAATCCGGTTTGAGCTCGGGCTGAGCGGCACCATATACCACCACCAAAGCCTAGTTAAACCCATCTGTCTTCGACCTCACCCTAAACTTAACAGCGAAATCTCCCATGACCACACTTCGGACTTCTAACGTATCACACACTGCAAGAAACCTGTTAATGCATGACGGATTTCTGTTGACAGTTTTGAAAACCGTCATGAAGGGCCCACTACAGCTCCGCAAGCCCGCGAAAAGCCCGCCTAAAGCCCTAAACTTTTCCCCATATAAAAGCTAACCCTAACACACTTCCCATCCCCAGTCTCTTTCTCCATCCGCCGCCACCACACGTTGCCTCTCCTTATCCTTGTCCTCCGCCGCCACGCCTCTCGTCTCCTCATCCCCATCCTCCGCCTCCACCTCCCCGCCTCCAACCGATGATGGCGGCCCGAGATCCATGGCGACGGCGGTTGCAGCGGCCCCATGGAAGCGGCGGCCAACCATTTATCTCACCAAGGGCTTCCCTCCTCCGTCCCCCAGGCCGGGAAGCTGCCTCGCCATCCGGAGATTTAGAGCAGCAAGCGACGGACTAGCAGAGGACGACGACCGTGACCTACGGGAGGCCCGAGCTCGACCTCGCCGGCGACGACCATCCCCCGCACAAGGTCCCTCTCTACTTTCCCCCTCGTCTCATCTCTCCTTTATTCCTTCATTCTCTCTCTCATCCCCAATCGATTTTTTTTGTTTCGATTCAGAAGAACAGGAACTCTCTGCCTCTCCAGTTCCATGGACGGCGACGACTGGGATCCCACGCTCGAGCCCGACGAGCTGGGCGAGCTGGACAGCGAGGTCGTCCGCGCCGCCCACCATGATTGTGCACAGAACAAGAAGGTTGACCCTCTCGCTCTGTTTTTCTTTTCTTTCCAAGTGATGACTGCTCTGCTCTAGCATAGTTCCCCAGGGGCTCTCAAATTTTTTTGGACTGGACCTGACCTGACGCAGAAAACGTGGTCACTTCCTTTCCTGATACCCGCATGTTACAGAGAACGATAGACTAGCGCTTCTGGCTATTTTACTTTTTCTTCTCTGACCGTGCGAGTCTAGCAGTGTAAAATTTGTGAGATCTGCTAGTTAGTTAAGAGACTACTAGTTTAATAAGATGTTCCTGTTGGTCCCTTGGAATTTTCTTGTTTATGGGGGGAAAGTAATTCATTTATCTCACTGAATCCATTGACCAAGAGTAGATTGTTTGTTAACTAGGCCTGCTATTACATTGCTTCTCTGTTATGTGGTGAAAATAGCCATCATATTGATTTCCAATTTATGCCACATGAATTTTCATGCTATTGTACCGAGATGATGGTGGTGCTTGTTGCCATGGAATTCTTGGTTGATCACATTTGTTATCTGCAAATATACGTGTTGTTTTTTTGTATCTTTTTTTACGAAAGACATTTCCCTTTGGAAGAAAAACACTACTACCTCCGTCTCGGTGTATAAGTCATTCGCGTAGTTCTAGGTCATCGATTTGAGGAACTAAATATGTGTTATATGTCATGAAAAGTATATCACTAGATTTCTACACGGATGTAGTTTCTAAATATATATTTTTTGTCACATATAATACATATTTAGATAGTTAAATCATCAACCTAGAACTACGCGAATGACTTATACACCGAGACGGAGGTAGTACTTGAAGAAAAAGGGGAAGCCAAAATAGCTGACGACTATGTATTCTGGGGTTTGTTTTGTTTTGAGCCAAAGCTGGCCTTACTGCTAGCATCCCCACGTACTTTGCTTGGCTGTTACATGAGCCAAAAAATTAATTAACTAGCCTGTATGCTTACACCTCCATGGATCGTATCGATCCAGCCGGCTAGTACGTGTGTGTTTCACTCGGCAAACATGCGTGCATGCTGCTTCATTGAACCTTTTTTCTGCCCGTTTTCTGTTTGGTCATCATGATTTATTGGCTCCTTATATAAAGATTTCAAGTTAGGACCTCAAATGCTCGTTTGCTAAAGAAAAATAAAAGACACATCAGATACAGATATGTGGCATGCAGTACTGGTGGCATGTTAATTGGCTAGAAACCAAACAGCGAACCCAACCATTTTGCCCAAAAATTGGTAGATGCTACGGGCTATAATCCAAACAACACTACCACACCAAAAAAATTGTCATGCCCTATCTTTGGCTATGCCAAAATTTTGGCAGGGCATGTTGGGGCACAAACCAAACAGCCCCATGATTTCTCGGTTATTGTTAACATCAAAATCTGGTACAAGTCACTCTCGTTTGTTCCTGGATTTATGCCAAGCTTCTTATACAATCGTTGGTATTATTTTTTATATGCGTAACTAGAAGTAGCTGGTGTCCTTTTACTTTATCTCTTATATAATTGATGCGTACAAGTAGGTCCTGATCTTTGCTCAATTTAATATATATCACAATGATGAATTTCTTGTTCAGGATGTTACGTACTAAATGCCTCCATCCAGAACAGTTGTAAACATAAACTTTCTGCTGCCCTTTACTCTGTTTTATTTGTTTATAATAGAAACTGGTGTAGAGTTACATACGTGTAGTGCTTGAAGATTTGTCCTCTTAATTACATATGGTGTCCAACATTTGGTAATGTTATAAACCCAGGCATATGGTCTTTGTAGCTTTTATTCTTCAGTGAGTGTTGGTGCATTTGCTGTAAGATAAAATTGTTCATTTTCATTTGTTCGAATAATAATGAGCATATGAAATGGAATATCTTGAGTCCAGGCATCATAATAGGGGTTACTTACGGTATGAAATGATTATACCAAATTTCGTTGACAGGTTTATGTGGCCTCAACTACTGCTGCTATAGTAATCAGTTTTGTGTTGTGTGTTTTGTTACTTTGCCATTTGACACACTTTTCTTTGGATTAATTTTAAGAAACCTCATGTTTACTCTTGTTTTATAGTGGATGTTAATCTCATTTCTAGGCACTGTAAGATTTAAGAATTTTGAACATTTAATTCATTTTTATATTTGTTGCAATTATATTATTTCTACTATCTATTCATCTCTGTTAAAAAAATCTAAGGTTCTTGTAGATATGCAGGTAAGATTGGGAAGCTGGCTACTTGATGCTGTCCATCATAGTTAGCGATGACATGATGGTTGCCATTTGGAGGGCTGATAGCAAGAACCTAAATATCGACCTTGATAGTTTGTATGTTTTGCTGATGTAAAATGAACTGTACTCGTTCCTAATTGTGATGTGTGATTTTTTATTCAATCTATATTGTAAGTTATCATTTTGTACAGGATTTTGTAAACTGCTACATTGTAAATCTATACAGATGGCTGCATATTGGTTGAACTGTGTAATGTTATACACTTTGCAAATACTTGTTATTGGGCCACGCATTATGCTAAAAATGTATCAAGTAAAAATTGGACCGAAAGAAATGGGTTAATGTGCTAGACCATGACGAATTTTGTGATGGAATGTAGTATCCACGTAGGCAGCCATGTCATTTGAATTGGACACTCAAAAATCCTACGTGGCACTAAATGATGACGGTTTGTTCCGTCACAACGGATTGGGCCTTGGCGGGCCTCGGGCAAATCCATGACGGACAAGTATCGTCACGTAAGGCGTGAGGTCAAATTATGACGCGATATACATGACGGATTGCAAGTCCGTCGTGGACGGGTACCCATGACAGTTTTCCGCTGATTTGTGATGGATCAGGTCCGTCATGTATTAACAGATTTCTTGTAGTGACATCTAACTCCGAGTAAAATCCCACCCGATCTTCCTCGCGGAGGTAGACAATGCCAATCGAAATCAATACCCCCCGAAAGAGTATTTAGAAATTGTGGCGAGAAGTTGGCTCTACCCGTTTCCAACAAAGCGATAAAGTCCAACTTATGCTCAACAGAAGCCTCAGCAAGAAACCTTCTTGTAGCCAAGTCTTTCAGACCTCTGCTATTCCAAAAGATTCCTTTCATATCTCATCATGGAATTTTTTTAGCCGTTCGTATCCGAGCGCTCCTCCGCACTGCGGAAACCGGGTAGATCTTCCGCTTCCATTTGCGTTTAGGAGCATTGAAACTCTCCAGCTGGTCCTCACAACCAGTCGTAGAGGTGCGCAAATCCACATTGTCTACTCGCTCATCCTCCTCCTCAGGCTCCGAAGACGGTTGAGCCACATCCGCACAAAGATTATCGAGCGCCCTGACCCCTAAAGCATCGATATCTGAATCATTCATGGGTTTGACCGCAGCTAAGTTATGAATCATCTCAAGCGCCCGTTCAGCCTCTAAACCCAGCATATCATTAACCGAGGTTGAGATTTCACTATCATTACTACCTAGTGAAATTCCTAGCTGATTTGCATTATTGATAATCTCATCATTAGAAAAATGCAAAATAGAATTAGAGGTGGTGACCGACATACCAGTAGTGACCTCCACGTCACGAAGCTTGGCCGCCCTCATAGCGCACCGCTGCTGAATGTCGTCCACTTCCGGATAGTCCTGGAGACGGCTACTCAACCGTCGCCCCTCAGAGACCGGATCCGGAATACCACCGAACGCAATCACTTCCTCCCGAGTAGCTGCACTGGAGAACTCCAAACCGGGGGAAGGTGGAACCAGGGCCTCCTGCCCGAGCTCCCCATCCATCCCGGCCCAACAGCCAGCCAGCGTCACCGGCGCTGAAGGCAAGCAGGCCTCCCTAGGCGCCCCCGGAGGATAGAACCCCGAGGCCACCTGCCCCGAGCCCTCTCCGGAAAGCAACGCCGGCGCCAGCGAAACCGGCCCGGCAAAAGGGAAGGAAGGAGCCGTGGCTGGCAACCTCGGCCCCCCTCCCGAAGAGTCAAGCAGCACCGTGTGGAACTCGTCCTCCGCAAGCCCCAATGAGAGCGCGGAGGCCTCCTGTCCCACGCGCCCATCATCCGAAGGCACCGCTTGCTGAACCTGAGGTACCACGGCCGCAGCGGAGGAATCCGAAATCACCATCTCCGGACCCCCGCCAGCGAGAACGGTCTCCTCCGCCTCATCCCTGACCGAAATCGGCAACACACCAAGAAGAGGAACCACAGACTCCTCAGACTCCAGCACCGGCAGCATATGCTCGAACACCTCATCAGACTCCACACGACCACTCCAAAGTCTCGGAGGCGCAGATGCCGGCTCGAAAGACCCGAATCTGAGAGTAGTCGTAGGCACGGTAGAAGGTAGTGCCGAACCATTTGCAGACGTCTGAGAGTCAGCACCTGGCGCAGTGGACAACTCTCGTCCACTGTCAGCTGCTGGTGCCTCCTTTAGAGCCGAGCCATCATCACCCTCGTGCATATCAGTATCCGTCCCGTTGGCTGCCTCGGCGAACAGACTCTCATCCTCAAACTCAATGACTAGGTTATAGATGTGTCCTCGATATGCCCACTTTACCACCTCAGGCACATACATGTAGTAGTTCAAAAAACAAATCTCAGATTTTTTTTCTAATTTTATTTTGTCAAAAAAGAAATCATCAAGAATTCTGATTGCCATCTTCAGCTAGCCCACCTGGCTTAAGTACAACGAGTACCTAAGCCATATGGTTCTATGTACATCTTATGATATTTTTTTTCTCTTTTGTAGGTCTGATGTAAATTACATCACTAGTAATTAGCTTCTTTCTTACCCTTCAGTCCTGACTATGTAGGATGATTTTGTATTTGATCTATCTTCTACTTTGTTTTATTAAGAAGTAAATGTAGTTTAGTGAACCTTTTTTCTATTGTTGGCACTACTGAGATATCTCCTTTCTCAGATATGCGGGCTTTCTGATATGGTGAGGTTCATAAGTTCAATTACATACCATTTATGTGTAATATTCTGTGAGTCCTTGCTAGCTAATACTCATGCATTACATATTTATCTCTCTTTTATAGTCACAAGGGTTACTGACATGAAATGGTTTTGTATGCTTCATGTAATATACACACTAAGTTCCTTGTTTATAAGCCTATGGTTTGCCACCTAGGAACCATGTATGTGTGTATGTACGATGGAGCTGACAATTGCATCGTTGGTAAGCAAAACCACTTTATCTGATGCCAATGGCAATCTGCACCTTTCCGAGAGGTTCCGAACCTGCAATCTCCATGAGGCCGGCCAATTCATAGTGCTTTAAGATAATCATCTGTTCAAATAAACTGCATGTAGAAATATTTGTTTCAACAATGGTAAGGTACAACTGTGCAGTAACGCTCGCCTTTGCTTCTAGCTAGTTACTAGGAGCCTAATAGCACATTTGCTGCGACATGCTCATAATCGGCACATTTGTATGGGGAAAAAAACCTGATAACACTATCGCTACGGAAGGTTCAGAAGGAGCCTAATAGCTTATAACAGTCACATGATGGTGGTAAACTAACAACACATAAGATATCAAATATGATTTTCCCAGAAAACTTTGGGAAACAAAAATATGTACACTAAAATAAAATAATATGTATAAGCGGAATAAGAATGAATCCATTGCTTTTGTTGTGAAACATTGTCATACCTGCATGTGTTTTTTTTTCAAATAGATGGGATGGCTATCCTGCTACTGCAAAATTCCAAAAAAGTTTATCCGGTAGAAGATATCAGTAAGAATATGTGGTTATATATATACCAACTGATTTAATAAGCATACATATTTTTTCTTTGCAAGGGGATTACCTCACATACATCATGAAAGTAATTCCTTCATCCAACTTCTCTTTGACGAAGTGGTAATATATTTCAGTGTGATTTGTTCATTCACGATGCACAAGTGGTTTGTAATATAGAATTTCTGAAAATTTTCAGTTTCACATTATTTTCTCTTTTGTCTTCCATAGCAACAAACTCATAAAACCACACATGGTACTAGATATACACCACATGCATGTTCCTCGACGGTCGCGATGTGCCTCACCTATCATACGCCACCCTAAGCCATGTGTTGCATACATTCAGGAGCCGGTGCTCGGCTTTGGTTGAGGATGTGATGGCGAGGGTTTAGGTAGAGGACACCATGATTGCAACGACCGTGGCTGAGAAGTAGATAGTGAAAAAGCATGGCAGCAAGAATGTGGCGATCATGGGCAGGATGTTCAAGTCCTTTTGTTCTTGTAATTAAAAAAAGAGTTTCACTTCATGTAAAATGAACAAAATTTAGTGCTACGATTTTTATTTATTTGGAGCACTATTTTTTTCTCTTGCGACGGAAACATTTTTTTCTTAAATTACAAGCACATATATTTTATGAACATTTAGATTATGAAAAAAGCACATGTTTCTTTAGAATTCTAATTGAGTATAGTTTGTGAGTATAAGTGCATATGCTACTGGGAGCCATTTGTCCCTATGGATGACCATGTCATTTTCAAATGAAGATAATAATGTTTACCAATAAATTTAATCTCATGTTAACAATCTGGAGGCACCATGTAACAACCCATAGTTTACGATAAGAGCGGATATCTTTTTTCCCAATTGTGCATTGCAGTTCACGTATAATTTTTTGGAGGGAATTTAAAACTTATCCCTTAAAACCAGTAAGTCCTGCCAAGTGTGGGTAATTGGGCATGACCTTTGTTCATTTCGCCACATTTGGGTCACAGTGCAATTATTATTATGATACAATGACTTGATTGTATAGAGTTATTTGAACTGGAATTCAAACAAAGAAAACTGAATAGTCAAGAAGAAATACAATCAACATTGAATTCACTGTTACAAACTCGTATTTATAAAGTCATACAAGGGGGGGGGGGGGGGGGGGGTTCATAAATTACAAAATCAAATGAAATGCAAATAGGAAAAGGAATACAATTGGATATCAATAAAATTTGTTAGTAATGAGGAAATGTACGAGTATATGTTAGGAGTACAAAAGAAGTAAAAGAGGAGAAAAGCAAGAAAAGACCTAGCGCAAGCCCTTGTTTTCTTTTCATTTTAACTCACTTTTGGATTAGAAACTGCATAAAAAAAAGGGCAACCTGGTGCATGTAGCTCCCGCTTGCGCAGGGTCCAGGAAAGGGTCCGACCACTTTGGGTCTATAGTACGCAGCCTTTCCCTACATTTCTGTAAGAGGCTGTTTCCAGGACTTGAACCCATGACCTCATGGTCACAAGGCAGCAGCTTTACCACTGTGCCAAGGCTCCCCTTCATAAAGATAAAATAATTGGGTTCATAGTTAGAACGTATGCATCTCTAACCAGAGATGCAATATTCATATTTGAGGTTAACCTTGACGAAACCAGAAATTGGTCTAATTCCGAAAACATAGAGCCCGACAATTATGCCAACAATAGACATAACTAAAGCCAACCAGGAATGGCAACCAAGACAACCAATATTTCCAACCATGGCATAAAATCCACAACCAAACCAGCCAAACCTCACTTAATCAACAATAGTCTCTCTCTGTAAGTTTAGGTTAAACCTCATTAAGTAAAATACCACAGTAAAATTAAGTATTGGTTAAGCTTTCAGATTAAGTTAAGTCCGTCCAACCGTAGTCCCATATGATATATTAATGATCTGAGCCACATTCTATATTAAGAAATTTCCTATTCAAGGAAATCCTCAAGAGGATAAGTACACAAGACCAGCGGAAGGCATAAGTTTGCCAATAGGCAAGCATTTCACGTAGTGATATAAACCTACAAGGATTAGACCAAGCCATCAACCCCATGCCAGCCGAAGGGGTGTGTGTGTGTATCTCACCTTAAGAGCCCATCCAGCTGTTTAAAACGATAAGCATGAAGGAGAGAGTAACAGGTGTAATTCTAGCATAAATCGGCAAATTAAATCCCACGCTCAAACCACACATCTTACTCATTTGTGCAAAATCTGAATGAACAACATATGTATCATCCATATACGCATTGAACAATAGTATAAATAGGGCAGATCAGCAACAGTAGAGAGTCACAACACCAACAGAGAAGAACCACTAGACTGAGCCAAGAAGCTAGAGCAGGCGTTTAGGCATACCACAAGTCACAAGACTCAAAGAAGCTTCAGAAGCCCTTAAAGTAAGAAAACATAGGATATGGGAGTTGACCAAATAGGATCGGTTCTTATCAGATTTAGAGAGGAGGGAAAATTTCTAAAACAAAGTAAGAAATGGCAGCATCTGTTCTTACCAGATTGAGGTTTTTTAAGATGGTCCCTCTTACCTCCGCTTTTTCTACGGCGGGCTTACCTCCGCTTTTCACAGGTAAGAAGGTAATATAGGTTCCGCGGAAGCCCATGGAAGATACTCCCACAAGAACTAATGGGTATTTAGTAGAGGCATTCTTTTTGCTTCCATGATGATTACATATATTTTGTTGATATATATTGTCTACAGTATTTCTGGGGCAGCAACCTTTCCCGCTGTAAAACCCGTGAACCCATGAAGATTGTTTAACAGCACAATTTTATGTAGAGAGAAATGTGTAATTATGCATACAACTTGCAGCCAGTTTTTACACAAAAGACAATTAATTTTCCCCTGCCTAAATGGAATCGGGGTTTGAACAACAAAAACATCCATAGCATGGCTATAAAAAATAGAGACAGGCTCTTAATTAACAAGACACAAGACAACTCTTCCATCACCCATCAAACTCACACCACTATCCCATCATCCATCCAACTTGAAAACCAAACGCAAGACAAACAGCAAACTGAATTTCCATGCTTGAGAGTTGAGACTTATGCTTCCTCATTGTCATGTCCATCTTCACTTGATTCTTCATCCACAATACCAGCCACCGCTGAACAAAGAAACAATCATGGAAGAACAAGTCAGTAGGCTGAGAAAGCATGCATCTTATGGTCTGATTACACATTCACTATTTTCAGTTGTGCCACTAACTGAAATATATTTATGATATATTAATATCTATTCCCGAATCACAACTATATATATAAAAGGAAGTTAAGGTACGTACCTGGAGGATAGTAGAAGCTAACGTAGGGTAAGATGGTCCATTTGACATTCGGATCTTGATTCAGCCAGCTGGAGAGCATCTTCAAAGGTGATGTCAGTGACTTGAGATCAATCTCATAGGTTCCGAGACTTGTGGTTGCAAAAATGATGTCAGTACCCTCGATGGAGCCAACCAAGTCTGGTGTTATCTTGAAATCACCAGCGGGAAGAAGAGTCTCGAGGTCGATGTCTCTGCGTTCTGCCCACGACGCAACTCCATCGGGATCCACCTCTCTCCACCAGATGGAGAGGTCGAAATTGAACAGGTCTGCGAGCCCTAGCCGACCGTCGTCCGATGCGATGAGAATAGGACTGTTGCTGGCATCCTGCATCTCCTCCGACAGATTAATCTCTGACAGACAAGAGGTTCCCAAGTCGTACTTGAGAATACTGCAACCTTCAAACGCCTGGTCCCGGAACAGGAGGAAATAGAGCGCATCTCCTGCGAGTACACTAGGCGTGCAGCAATCGATTTCCTCCTCAAACATACCAAGGTCGGTGATGGCCAGAGAGTTCCAACTAGCCGTCTCCGATGAGTACACGCACGCCGTAGCGACCTCCTCTTCGTGGTGAAGGAAGACAAAAACGACGCGGAATGGACCCGATTGGCAGTCACCGTGGCGGCAGTTGTCCGCAGCACAGAGCACCGAGGCAGACCAGCTTCCCTTTCCCGACTTCTCGAGGCTGCCAAGCAATGTTTCGCTGCCCGTAATGGGGTCCCAGACGACCAGCAATGGGATATTCGTATCCTCATCGATGTACCGAAGGAGGACGCGGCCGTGGCGACAATCTTCCACGGAATAGTGCTGCCGGGGGTCGAGATCGGGCGCGACGAAATCCGTCGTGGGGATGAACTCGGCGCAGGGTTCCGGCCAGATGTGGAAGAAGCCAAGCATGGGAGGTGTTCGGTGGAAATCACCGTAGCGGCGACGGAAGCCATCGCCGGCGAGGAGGTCGCGCCATGGCTTACAGACGAGGGAGGAGCGGAGGAGATTACCAGGCTCGTCCTTAGGGAGGCGGATGAGGATCTCCTCCACGAGCTCCTCAATCTCGCCCAGCTCCGCCGCCATCTTCGTGTGTGCCTGCACTGCAGGCTGCGGCGGCCGAATGGATTTTGGAGGATTTTTTGGTGTTAGGGTTTCGGAGTTGGAGAGGACCAAGAGGAGTGAGGAAAAGTTCTGGAGGCGCGTCTCACGAGATCTGTCCGCTGACAGTTTTTCAGATTTCCGTTTCACACTCCAGTCCTTTAACTGTAACATATTTACCGACATGTGCAATTCAGCGGTCCAATGCATCTCGGACAGGCCCATCTTGCTTGGTCGAAAAAAAGTTCTTCCTCCAACTACTCCCTCTTTCATTTCATGTAGCTCAATACCAGATTAGGAACATATTTGGACCATTTCTTTTGGGCTTTGGATGTTTTTACCCATGAGCAAACATCCAAAAATGGTATAGTCGACGCCTCGCGCGCAGAAACATTCGTTTTTCCCCGCGGCTCTGGACACACGCATATCTCTCACGTGCATCTCTCCATTTATCGCTCTGGTTAGCCCACGCGTCATCGCTCACTCATGAATGGAAATGAGAGTTTACACGTCCAAGTTTTCTTTGAAAATCCGATCTCAAGAGGCAGAGCGCTTTTTCCTTTGTTTTCAAGTTTGCCGACACGCATTTTAAAGTGTACCTTTCCATGCATGGCAGGTGTTGCGGCAGCCATATAATTTTTTACAATACAATGGTAGGAATTTTTATACATATATAGTCACAAAACATGTTGATTATATGTGTCTGTCCTTAGAGATTTTTTTTATGATTTTTTTTCTCTTGTAGGTTATTCATCGGATACATATAATAGTAGCAACAAAATTAGAAGCAAACTTGAATTGGAAAGCCCACATTTGATCAAACTGGGAGGATACAAATCCATTGACCAGCAAACCACATGGAATTCCTCTCCATGGGAAATACATTTTTCATTTTGTAGAACTATAAAGGTGCCATGCTTAAACTTTTGTTAACTATCAACAACTTCATTGACCTTTTTAAAGCAATGAGGAAGAAAGAGGATTGCAAACTTGAGAAAGATCCATTCGAGAGCATACTTGGGACTGTCCTAAAATACGTTTTGATGCTTCTTTTCTAGCATGGTACAATCTCCACTAGTAGAAAAGGGGCCAATGGTCCAAGCCGCTCCAGCCCATTAGTCCCGGTTCAATCCAGAACCGGGACCAATGGGGGCATCGGACCCGGTTCGTGAGCCCCGAGAGCCGGCCGGGCCACGTGGCCCATTGGTCCCGGTTCGTCTGAAACTATTGGTCCCGGTTGGTGGGACGAACCGGGACCAATGGGCTTCGCTCCTGCCCCAAAACCATTGGTCCCGGTTGGTGGCATGAACCGGGACCAATGGGCTTCCCATTAGTCCCGGTTCGAACCTTCAACCGGGACTAAATGGTTGGTACCCGTTGCGACCAGAGTTTAGTCCCACCTCGCCAACCGAAGGGGAACCGGACCGGTTTATAAGCCCCTCCCTCTCTACCTTATTGAGCTCCTCCGAAAATGAAAATAGATGCGCTTATATAGGTAATTTAGCATAAATTCATACGGATTTCTCTTGAAATTCGTTATGAATTTAAGTTGAATTTCCTCTATAAGCGCATCTCTACTCATTTCTGAGTAGTTTTTTTTTCTTTTTCTGCTATATTTATTTTTTTCTTTTTATTTCTGAGTTGTAATAAGCCATTAAAAATAAGCATATATGCTCCTTTTTTAGTACAGTTAATCACAACTATTTTTTGCTTCTATTCATTTCTGAGTAGTTTTTTATATAAATTTTTTCTTTTTCTGCTATATTTATTTTTTTCTTATTATTTCTGAGTTGTAATAAGCCATTAAAAATAAGCATATATGCTCCTTTTTTAGTATAGTTAATCACAACTATTTTTTGCTTCTATTCATTTCTGAGTAGTTTTTTATATAGTTTTTTCTTTTTCTGCTATATTATTTTTTTCTTTTTATTTCTGAGTTGTAATAAGACATTAAAAATAAGCATATATGCTCCTTTTTTAGTATAGTTAATCACAACTATTTTTTGCTTCTATTCATTTCTGAGTAGTTTTTTATATAGTTTTTTTTCTTTTTCTGCTATATTATTTTTTCTTTTTATTTATGAGTTGTAATGAGCCATTAAAAATAAGCATATATGCTCCTTTTTTAGTACAGTTAATCACAACTATTTTTTGCCTCTATTCATTTCTGAGTAGTTTTTTATATAGTTTTTTTTCTTTTTCTGCTATATTATTTTTTTCTTTTTATTTCTGAGTTGTAATAAGGCATTAAAAATAAGCATATATGCTCCTTTTTTAGTACAGTTAATCACAACTATTTTTTGCTTCTATTCATTTCTGAGTAGTTTTCTATATATTTTTTCTTTTCTGTTATATTTTTTCTTCTATTTATTTCTGAGTGGTTTTTTATATATTTTTTTCTTTTCTGCTACATTTATTTTTTTCTTTTTTTTCTGAGTTGTAATAAGTCATTAAAAATAAAAAAGAGGCGCAATGCTCGTTAATTTGCTTCAAGCCTTTTGGAATAGTGTCAACTGCACTGCACATAGCTCTGTGCAGTCTACCGTATTCCGCAAGGCTTGAAGCTAACCAACGTGCAGGAGCATTGAGCCTCTTCGTCATTGTATCTGCACTCAGGGCTTATAAACAGCTGCGAGTGCCTCTCGCTTGGCGAGGTGGGACTAAAAAAACAGCTGCAGGAAGAATCAACAAAAAAATAGCTGCAGAAAATAAAAAAGTAGTTACACGGGTCCATTGGTACCGGTTCATGGCACCAACCGGTACCAATGCTGTTCTTTGGTCCCGGTTGGGCGCTCCAACCGGGACCAATGCCCACCCTTTAGTCCCGGTTCGAGCCTCCAACCGGGACCAAAGGTCTTCGTTTCCCGCCCTTTGGGCTGCTGAAAAGAGGCCACCAACCGGGACTAAAGGTGGCATTAGTCCCGATTGGAGCCACCAACCGGGACCAATGCTCTCCCTATATATACTGGACTTAGCAGTTTTCGCCAAGTCCCATCTCTTTCTCGCCCCGAGCCTCTGCTTCTCGTCGCCGTCGCTGCCGAGCCCGCCCCGCGCCGCCCCGAGCCCGCAATCCCCGTCGCCGCCCCGAGCCCGCCATCGTCGCCGCCCCCATCGCCGCCTGCGTCCTGCGTCGCCCCGTCATCGCCGCCCTCGTCCCGCGCCGCCGCCCCGACGTCGCGCGTCGCCAGCCGTCGCCCCTGCCCCGAGCCCGCCGTCCCCGTCGCCGCCCCCGAGCCCGCCGCCCCGACGTCGCGCGTCGCCAGCCGTCGCCCCTGCCCCGAGCCCGCCGTCCCCGTCGCCGCCCCCGAGCCCGCCGTCCCCGTCGCCGCCCCCATCGCCGCCCGCGTCCTGCGCCGCCCCGTCATCGCCGCCCTCGTCCCGCGCCGCCGCCCGGACGTGAGCTTTTTTTTTGTTAGATTGTTTTTAGATTCTTTTTGTAGTTCATAGATTTTTTTTGTTAGATTTTTTAGATTCTTTTTGTAGTTCATATTATGTTAGATATTTTTGTTAGATTAATTAGATTTTTTTTTGTTAGATTAGATATGTGTAGTAATTAATTTGTTCATATTATGTTAGATTTTTTTGTTAGATTAATTAGATTTTTTTGTTAGATTAGATATGTGTAGTAATTAATTTCTTTATATTATGTTAGATTTTTTTTCTGTTAATAGATTTTTTGGTGATATTATTATTGAATATCATGTTTGGTGATATTATTGTTAATAGATTTTTTTAGTGATATTTAGATTGTGTAATTAATTTTGTTCATAGAATTTTAATGATTTTTTTGTTCATAGTATTTAGAAAAAGGAAAAAAAGAAGAAGTAGTTTATATATAGTTGAACTAGCTAGCTAGTTGATTTAATAAACTAATTTATTTTACTATATAATGAAGTAGTTTGTTTTTAGTAAGTACTACTTATTTATTTATAGTAAGTGCTTTAGTAGTTGAACTAGATAGTTGATTTAATTAGATTTTTTTGTTAGATTAGATTTTTTTTGTTAGATTACATGTGTAGTAATTAATTTGTTCATATTATGTTAGATATTTTTGTTAGACTAATTAGATTTTTTTTTGTTAGATTAGATATGTGTAGTAATTAATTTCTTTATATTATGTTAGATTTTTTTTCTGTTAATAGATTTTTTTGGTGATATTATTATTGAATATGCATGTTTGGTGATATTATTGTTAATAGATTTTTTTTGGTGATATTTAGATTGTGTAATTAATTTTGTTCATAGAATTTTAATGTTTTTTTGTTCATAGTATTTAGAAAAAGGAAAAAAAAGAAGAAGTAGTTTATATGTAGTTGAACTAGCTAGCTGATTTAATAAACTAATTTATTTTACTATATAATGAAGTAGTTTGTTTTTAGTAAGTACTACTTATTTATTTATAGTAAGTGTTTAGTAGTTGAACTAGATAGTTGATTTAATTAATAAGACTACTTTTATTTAACTATATATAGAAGTAGTTCCCACGTCGACGTCGGCGATGCCTATCCCGCATCCTCGTCGTCGTCGACTCGGCGGTGAAGGCCTGCTTGATCAGGGCCATGTTCGGGACTGGGCTCCGCCGGGTTGGTATTGGGAGGTGCTACCTTCCGGGGGACGTAGGTTGGTGAGGAGGCAGCCCGTTGTTGACCCGATCCTTGTTTGGTGGCGGTCGCGTGGGCCAGTGACGGTGGTGAGGCATCCGGACACCACGGAGGTGGTACGTCACCGTGTCAGCGAGGAGGACGAGCACGTCCGTCGCTACATGGTTGCATTGGAGGGGAGGTTCGACAATACCTGGCAGGTTCTTCAGGGATCTCACTGGAGCTATGATCCTGTGATGGTTCTTTATCTTTGGGTGTCCACCGCCCGCGTCGATACCCGTCGGGCGCTACGGTTCTAGTTGTATTAGTGATAATATTCGATGATGTACGGACACCAAGAGATGATGTACTTTTGCTTATAATTATTGAATGCATGCTAATTTGAATACTATACTTTATTTTGTGATTTGGTTTTGCTTATTGAATGCTCATATTGGATAAGTTCTCCTTCATTCCCGTGTGCTAGACAATTTGATATAATAATGCTATGTCTTGGAGAGGATGGGTTTTGAAGACCATGAAAATTTCGAAACCAAAAAAAAAATATCCTAAGTACCGAACATGGTGTGGATTTTCAAGTAAAGCTGTACAATGCTCAGAGTGTAACCCGTTTTGGTTGCAAAAATTGGGATGCATTTTGCAAGATGTATGGTCTTGATGAGGGTATGGTTGTCACCATGGATCTTGGTGATCCTACAATCGAGCAAGAGACACCTTCGATTTGGGTCTTTGTGGATACGCCTCCAGTTCTTCCCTCATGTGAGGTAAACATAGTTATTAAGTAATTTATATTGTTTATTTCAAAATATATAGTTGACAACTTATCTCCATTGACAGCTTATTTTCATTCTTCAAAGAATGTGCGGAAGATGGTAGACAGAACGTACTACACCGAAGGCTCCGAATTAACTTATCAGGAGAAAAATCATCTGGTCGGATTTTGTACTGATCTTGAGAATTACAATATCTACAATCAAACTCCTCAACATTATGGTCAATACGTGCCACTAGTGCATGTGTTGAACTACGGTAACTACCATGGAGATACCTTGGTAAGATTATTTTTTACTATTACAACATCCGTGCATCTTTTTGCATACTTCTAAAACTAGTACATCATTGCTAACTACGAAGTTATTACTATGTTTTTCAACAGATAATCCCGAATGATTGTGTGCCTCATCTGATGTATACGCGTGGTAGCCTTCATGTTTTGAACATACGACCAGGTCGTCCTACGAATCTCAACTGTCCATACCGGGTTTCTAAAAGAAGTGGAGACATAACAATCAAAGAATGGAAAAAATGTGTGGACAGTCGTAAGGAGCTTCTTGGAAGCAATAAGCAGCGAAAGGCAAGAATTGGAGACAGGATGATCGCCATTCTTCATAATGGAGAGTCAGGGTCTATATTGTTTTATGCTATTTTACCTTAAGGGTCTTTAGGTCCTATACCTGATATTGATGATCATGTGCTAAGAACAATTATGTAGGGTTGGGTTCGATGACTATATATGAGGATGATGATCGTATGACTTATTATTAATAACGAGTAGAAGTTGTATGATGATGCATGATTAGTAGGACTTGTTATTATATATATATATATATATATATATATATATATATATATATATATATGATGATGTATGATGCAAAGCATGCATGAGCATGTTATATCTGTGGGTGCAATGAACATAGCAGCAGCGTTGATAAACCAAGGACGAAGATAAGAAAGGACACTTCTCTCTATTAGCTAGCTATAATAACAACCTAAAAATAACCCCCAAAACCCCTAAAGCAGCCACTTTTGTAAAAAAACATTGACTTTTGGTCCCAGTTGGAGCCACCAACCGGGACCAAAGGCCCTCTGACTGGGCTCGGTGCACAGGGCCACGTGGAGCCACATTGGTCCCGGTTCGTGTTTGAACCGGGACTAATGGGTGGTGGTATTAGTAACGACCCATTAGTCCCGGTTCATGAACCGGGACTAAAGGCCCTTACTAACCGGGACTGATGGGTGGTTTTCTACTAGTGCTCTCACCCAAAAAGACAACAATTCATCGATGTGATAGACACACTATGATCCTAATAAGTTTTTCTAATGGGCTTTCCCCCTTTCCATTACTTTCATAATGAGAATACAACATTTATCATACAATAAATGAGAAAGGAAACCAAGTGAGCTCAAGCACCCCTTAGAGTTTCTAAACTCCCACGAATGCTCAGTGTCCGGTGGTTGGGGGATGGGGCGGTTTTATGCCCATTTGTCAATGTGTGCCCCGCTGATTAGGTGTGTATGGGCCTACTTGTAGGATATCATAGCGTTCCTAAAGAGATTTTGCCCTCTCGCTGCTCTTTCGGTTTTGCGGGTGGCGGTTGTGTGAGGTTATGGTCGGTGCCATTTCCTGTCATCCTGTGAGAGGGGCAGTGGTATGATCTATACAGGGTTGCAGGCTTTGACTTCTCGCAGAGGGGGAGTTGTCTGCACTGCCCTATGCTCGATCTTCTGCTTATGTGGGAGGGGCGGCGAAGGGTGTTGCCCACAATGGTGAGTTCCCCTCTCATAACCTATAACTATAGGAAATCCATTGAGCCCCTTTTATATAAGTAAGTGAGTCTAAACCCACGAGGGGCAGAGGAAATTGGTTGATGGAAACTGTTAGTAATCACTATAAAAGCTGCAAAGATTGGCTGATGTTTTGTTTGATCAAAACAATAATTGTAAGAACTTAACTTGTAAGAAAAGTGCAATGGTGCATCAAGTGGCACAATCCTTAGTTGTGCTAAGGGGAAGACGGTTGTCTTATTTATAGCGATCAAATCGCTCTCGAGGGCATACAAAATTTCACAAAGTTGTTTCCATCTAGTTTCATTGAGTTAACTTTCATTGCCTTGATAATTGTTGTGTGGTGGAACCTATGCTAATATTGTTCTTACTTGAACAAAATACACACTTATGATTGTGCCCTTAATTACATCAGCAAATACACAAGAGTAATTAAGATACCATCTAACCATAGCATTAAGCTTTAGGGTTCCAACAACCCCTTATGTAATAGTTTATAAATTTAGGGCTTAGTAATTTCTGTCACTCCAGCCACCCATCATAGACAACTAATCACACCGCCCGCAAAAAATAGACAACTAATCACACAATGATCTCCTCTAGGCCCTTAAAGGTAAAGTGATATGCAATTGATGCTCGCACATCACCACTAGAGAATCAAACCAAAACATAATATCAAAACATTAAACTTTATTTAGTTTCACATGATTAATGGCAACAAGGTTTCTCTCGTAGCCTCAAGAACGTAAAGGACTACTCATGAGATATCAAATGGATCATCATGAGTGAGGTCATGATCACAATCTGAACATACAAATCTCTCACCAATTAAACCTCTAAAAATCAACCACAAATTGTAATCAATCAACACCAGAAAGTAATCCCAGCAAAAAAAATATGAGGTAACACTACTAGGGAAAAGCCTAGTAGTAGCGCGGGTTAAATAGCTAGTAGTAGCGCAGGTGCCCGCGCTACTACTATGGCGCTACAGCTAACTTGTAGTAGTAGCGCGGGTGCGTCCGCACTACTACTACGTCTGTTAGTAGTAGCGTGGGTGCCACCCGCGCTACTACTATTAATTTCAAAAAAAATCTCGATCTCGTGCGTGTTGTCAATGGCAGTAATGGTTCCCAGCGACGCTAGGGGTCGCTGGAGCTGCGGAAGGGCAACGGCAAATCAGATCCAGCGATGCCTGCTGCAGAGGGCCCGAATCCATGGCCGAGCAAGGCGGCGGCGTTGGGCTCCTCTTCGCAGCCAAGGTAGCATGCTCCTAGTCGACCATGTCGACGACCTGCACGGGCAAGGACATGGGAGGGTGAGTCAAACCAGAGGGAGAGAGAGAAAAAGAAAAATGAGGAAGAGAGGAAGGACATGGAGGTAGCAGTGGGGTTGGTCGTCGGTGGTGAGGTGCTCCAGCGTGGTGGCATGGAGATGCGGGGAAGACCGGCGAGCTCCGGGACGCCGGCGGAGCGAGGCGGCGGCCTCTTTTGGCGCCATGGAGGAGGGGCGCTCATGCGTAGGAGGTCCATGTGAGAGCCTATGGAGAGAGAGGGGGAGAGTGACAGGGGAGAGGAAGGATTTCGGGGAGGAGATGGGGATTTCATGGCTCTTCAAAAACCATGTAGTTAGTAGCAACGTGGGTTTTTAACCCTCGCTACTACTATCAACTTAGTAGTAGCGCGGGTTTATACCCCTCGCTACTACTATGGCATGTCCCGGGGGCCACGTTAGAGATCGCTTAGTAGTAGCGAGGGGTAAAAACCCGCGCTACTACTAACAACTTAGCAGTAGTGAGGGGTAAAACCCCGTGCTACTAGTAAGTAGCAGTAGCGAGGGGTATAAACCTGCGCTACTAGTAAGCGTCTGCCTATAAGCTTTTCCTAGTAGTGTAATAGTTCATACACTGAAAAGTAGGGGGCGGAGGTGATGGAGATGATGGTGTTGACGAAGATGTTATGGAGATGACCACAATGATGATGGAGTGTTGGTGATGACGATGGCTCCAATTTCTCCCTTCCGCATTCCTGCATATCTGTGTGTCGGAGGTGCAAAGTGCTCCAACTCGTAGATAATGGTGGAAAAAAACCCATAAAATCAATCTAGATTTTTTTAGGTTATATAGGACCATCGACGTGCATGCCAAAGATCACCCGAGGGGGATGCCTATGGGCCCCATGCGCCCCTGACTCGCGGCCCAGGGTTGGTCATGAGTTGGGGCGACATGGGCCTCATGAGAACCTCCCTGCAGATGCCAGCCCCCTGGATCTCGTCCCATGAGAAAACTGTCAATATATCTTTATTTGATTTATTTGGTCTTCAAAAATAATAATTTCTTCACTGGTCCTTATTTTGCTCCCTTTATGCAGGTTTATGATAACTTTACTCTCATGGTTAAACATGCAAATTAAGAGGAAAAGGGAATTATAATGGTACAAATATGTGAAAAATATCACTCATAAATAGTAATTTATGATTACAAAAATAACGATGCAATATGAAGGTATCACTCTCCTCTTGTTCCCCCTATGAGTATAGTTATTGTGATTTTCTCTTTTCATGAATGTGCCCTGTCGTTGATGTTTATATGCATTTGGGATGAATGATGGTTCTTTTTGTGTTGTCTTGCGAGGGCACCATTTCCACATTCAAGACTGGATTTTCTGTTGTGTTTGTAGGTTGCCGCTAGGCGCTACTGCAAGGGTTCGGGATTTCCCGCCTGCGGTAGATGCCGGTAAATTAGGCATTGGTTCATGTGTGTTGTGACTATTGCGCTAAAGTGGTTGTGGAGGGCGGTGTGTGTTCTAGAGTTCTGTGTTCAGGCTGTGGTAGATTGGTCGCTGAGTTTGGTAGGTTGCGGCTTCTCCGCCGGAGTGTGTGTGGATGTTTCATTCACTGCGTTGGATTGGCCATGCTTTTTCTGTATCATGGTGGTTTTGCTTTGGTGATGTAGCGTGGAGGGGGGTTTTGGCTCATGCGAAGGGTTGCATCATAAATTTTTGTTATGGAATTAACATAGAGAACTAAGAGAAGGTTTGTTCCTCCACCCGTGGTTGGGAACTAGTAATTCGTTGGGGGTTTTGGCTCATGCGAAGGGTTGCATCGTAAATTTTTGTTATGGAATTAACATAGAGAACTAAGAGAAGGTTTGTTCTAGACTAAGCAATGCTCAAGAAAGAGTTTTAAGGGTTGCTTAGGCACTGAGATATGGAAAAACGCTCCTCTTTGGCAGATTAAGCTTTTTTTTAAATGGCTAGGATTTGGCTATTTTTGAGCTACTTCTTCTTGGTTGCTTGTGCAACAATTGCAATGTGCCATTTATCTTATTATTAGGGTCTACTCGGGAACTATTTCCTTCATATTATGGCCAAATTTGCATGATCTCAATTAGGCTATGTCTATTTGAACTGAACTCCATTTTAGTTGTTATTGTGCTTGCTGTGTGAACCCGGTGTCTACTTTCTATGGTGTGAACTGTATTTTAGATATTATTTCAATTCCCTATATGTTTCCTACCTTCATGTGCATACTATTCAAAAACTGTCAAACTCGGGCTAATTTCTTTTTAAACGCTTAAGCAGCTATTCCTCTAATCAACAACCTTTCGCTTGACTTAAACTTCATGTTGGGACTAAGAGACTGTACATTCTGGCTAATGATGCTAAGTTATCATATTAAAAGCAATTTCGTATTTACTTTTGTCTGTCAATTGGTAATTATTTAGAATGTTACCAAACAATTGACTCTACAATTGTGGTTTGTCATTCCTGTAATTATTTTCAAAGAACTGATCATCTCCTTGGATTTTATGCAGATGCTCACTATAGTTCGCATAGAGGCGAAAGGAGGGTCCTTACATGGTGGATGATGGATTGATGGTATGTTACCAATCTAATGGTTGGCAAACAATCTTTTATTTGGCCTACTGATGCAGCCATAGTGGTATTTGGTTCAGATAATTAAAGTGCCTTTTCAATTTTAATGTGTACTTCAATGTTGGATGCTAATGCTAACTGATATACCGTTGAAGCTATATTGTATGTTTTCTTCTATGTAGGAATTATTCCAAAATTTTCAATCTTCTACAAATACATCATATAACACTTATCATTATTTAATAAGGTATCCGGGAAGTAGAAAAGTGCTCCACACTTCCATTGTTGTGAGATTATTTCCCAAGTGAATTTTAAGTTATGCAGATTCCTTCATCCTAGGTAAAATTTTGATCAAAAAATTTGCTATCCTATTATTTGCACAAACTTTTGTTTTTCTTTCTACAATGTTAAGGCATTGATATCATGTATATTATCAAATGCACTGCAAAGTTTGTTAATACAAACAAACAATTAACTTCAATCTTGATATCTGTTGAACCAAAGATAAGGATATTACTGTTACCATAAGAATTTAAGAATAGTTCCTCTTGCACTTTGCTAATCCTAAGGCCTTTGTAGCTAACTATCAGCCTGACAGTCATGAATATATTCCCTGCATAACAGGGCAAGCATAATGCAAATTTTATTAGCAACGGAGTCAAATGAGTTGGAGATGGGAAAAAATGAATGCTTCTGATGTACTCTCCCTCCGCCCCATAATGTAAGACGTTTTTTGACACTAGTGTAGTGTCAAAAAATGTCTTTATTGGGGTGGAGTTGCAACTGAGATAAAAGAATTTGGAACCCCAGTTGCATGCCGAGGGCGGCCTTGCAATTGGGAGAAAAAATGGGTTGGGCCCGGTGGTGTATCGAGGTTGGGCCTACAACTGGGACAAAACAGATCACGGGCGAAAACAGCGATCTGTTTAGAAAAAAAATCAAAGTTTCAGATCGCGGGCGAAAACAGCGCGATCGTGGCGCTATCGCGTGCTGGAAGCCTTCCCGCGAGGCAATCCCATTTTTTACGCGATCTGCCGCTAACCGCGCGAAACGACACTATTTGGCTTCGCTGTCGCTGCAAAAATGCGGGATTGGGCCGAAAACTGAAACACAAGGGCCCAAAGGGCCCAAACAGACCAGAAACGGCGCAGATTTCGTGATGGTATATAAAACCTCCTCCAGAAAACCTAGCTCGTGTCCCCCTCATTCCCTTCTCTCCTTCTCACCAAAAACTTGCGGCGGCTGCGCTGCTCTTCCCAGCAGCGCCGACTGCTGCTTCGTTGGAAGCTAGAATGGATTCCGGGGGAGTCCTCCAATTCCATAGCTCATTGTAGATTCAGACTTGTTTGTTGATTCAGGTTGTAGGCTCTGGGATTCATATTTGTTTGTTGATTCCGATTCCATACTCATCGGTAGAAATATTCCATAGCTTATTTGTTTGTTGATTCAATAGAAGCACATGAAAGGCTCTTGGGATTGCATTGCAGACTTGTAGTTGTAGGTTCATATTGTAGCTTAGGTTTTCAACATACCTCACCTCATTGGTAGGATATTCAGATCTGCCACTCAAAATTTTCTTTAGATGATGATTTGTAATGCCCTGATCTGCTGCTTTAATTTTTCTTGTGCTAAGTGAGCAAGTCACAGCTCAAGAATTTGTGTAAAGAATAAAGATATTGTTGTCTGTTGTGCTACTTCCATAACCTGTGTAAATAGAATGAGAGGGTTTTTATTATTTTCTCATGTGAGTTTTAAAGTGAGGTGCTTTGTAGTGTACTGTGTGTGATTCCGGACATGACCAAGAAGGCCATGGTCTGTTGCTTTAATTTAGTGTATGTAGAATCCTCTTTTTTCTACTGAAAATACGCTGTT
Source organism: Triticum timopheevii (assembly GCA_963921465.1). NCBI lineage: Eukaryota > Viridiplantae > Streptophyta > Magnoliopsida > Poales > Poaceae > Triticum > Triticum timopheevii. Next base: position 366,614,658 of record OY997262.1, read on the forward strand.
TTCTGAGAAAAATATGCACATGTATTAGTATAGATGTGTGATATACATGCACAAGTATTGTAGCCGCGAAATGGCTTAGCGGCCGCTATAGCCGGCGATAGCGGCTGTAGCGTTGGCACAGAGCCAGCCGCTAAATGCCTTAGCCCGCGATCTGAAACTTTGCAAAAAATAAGAAAATAAAATACAAAATACAAAAGAAAGTAGGAAATAAAATAAAAACAAACAGAAAAAACAAAGAAAAAACGGAACAAAAATCAGAAAAGAAAAAAAGTCATGAAGGATCGATCTTCACGGCCACTCCCTGTCGTCGATCTCAAAAACCACTATACTCCTCCTCCGAAAAGAAACACGAATAAAAATGCAGCCGAGACAGCTCCACTAGCAAGAGCCATGTCAACTCGCACAATGCCCACAAACAACGAGCCAGCTTATTCAATTTCATTGAGGAAGCACTGCCTACGTCAGCAAAACGCAAAAGAACCAGTTGTACCTTCGCATGAACCGTACATCACTTTGATGTGTGGTTGGGATGTTAGATGTGAGGTATATCAATCCCGTAAAAAATGAGTCTTGATGGATTAGACACGTTTGATCTTCTTAGAAATGTAACTTCTTTGCATTGTTGAATGACAATATGGTGTGTATTGAACCATCAAAATATTTTAGTATGTTGGCAGTGCTAGAATTTTTTTGCTTCCCCCCCCCCCCCCCCCCCCCCCCCCCCCCCCCCCCCACACACACACACACACACACCTCAACTCCTGACTCCACCCCTGACATGAAGCTGATGTAATCGTACAACAAGGCCATGTCTGTCGAGCAGGGGTGGGGGGTGCACTAGGCCAGCGCCAGCCACGAACGGGCTGGTGGTCACCGCGTCCGCGTTCGGCGTCAGATTGTCGTCTTGTACTTCATCTCTTCTGTTGTCCAACATGGATGCCCCTGTGACGATTGCAGACCGTACCATGGCTGGAGTCTAGTCATGGTGCCTGCTGCGGATGAATGTGGCCACCCCAGCCACGTGAGCACAGGCAACCGATGTCTCGGACATCATGTGGAACTCCGTAGCATTGCTGGGCCACGCCGCGACTATGTTGATGCCCAGCAGTGGCGGAGCTAGACGAAAACCTTTGGGGGAGCGTAAATGACAAAGATCTGAGGGGCAAAAGGCTATTTTTTTCCTCATATAGACCCTTCAAATATATTTTTCTTCAGAGTTTTTCCTAAAGCTGGGGGGCGGTGCCCCCCCTCCCCCGCCCCTCCCCCGGCCCCAACTTAGCTCCATCGGCGCGCGGTTCTCCCCGGTGATGATCTCGCAGGTGAAGGAGAAGGACACCGTCGGGTTGGGGGCGAACGCCATGTAGGAGACTAGCGTGTCCGCGTCGCTCTTGCCGAGGCTCAGACCCGGAATGCCGATCGCCCCGACCGCCATGCAATTGGAGCGCCGAAGTCCTCTGTTACGTAGCGGGGCAGACCAGTACCTTGCCGGTCACGAGGTCCGGGGTCACGTCCTCGCCGTGCTGGCATTGGTTGTGCACCAGACCCGACGGGGGCGTGCCCTTGGCCCTGGCCTTGTAGAGCGACTAACCGGTGAGGACTTCGTCCTTGTTGAGCTTGAGTTTCGCCGGGAACATCCGGTCCTGGGTGGCCGCGCCCACGGTCACCGCCCAGGGAGCGTCGTTGACTCGTTGTTCACCGTCGAAACCGTCGGCCCGCCGTTCCCGCCCGAGACGACGATGGGGATTCCCATTCACTCAGCGCCGAACGTGGCTGACCGCGACCGAATCGCCAACGGGCACACACAGGATGTCCACTCCATCTTTGACCGCCACCTCAATTGCGACGACCACCGTCGGCGCGTTGTAGGAGCCGTTGGTGTAGGCCCTGTAGACCGAGAGTCGGGCCCTTGGCGCGACGCCGCTGGCGTCACCGGGGGCAAACGCTCCTGCGCTGGCAGCCGTGGCCGCGAGGGGCGTGTCATGGCTGTTAACGTCCCTTGGGGACGTGATCCTGCCTTGCTCGTCTGTGATGAACGACCGAGCTCCCACGATCTTGGCATTGCAGTCGAAGGAGCCCTTGGCGCCGAGGGTGCACCTGGTCCTCCAGCTCGTCCGGACGGGGCTCAGGTCGGTGTCGTTGAAGCTCAAGTGCTCTGGCCAGATGCCAGAGTCGATTACGCCGATAATGATGCCGTCGCCGTAGCTCGTCTCCTGCCACGCGCCCAAGCCCAGGAACCCCGGCGACCTTGTGGTATGGGCGTGCAGAACCCGGCTCTCATGCACGGAGGCAACGTGATGTCAGCAGCGTGGGGAACATCAGAATCAGACCCGATGGAGGAAACGAACAGGTTGCTGGGGTTCCTACGGCTGGAAGATGACATGGCGGCGTCGGCTTGTCGAGGGACCGGAGAGCAACGAGCGGTGCGCAGGCGATCGAGGGGAGGCTGGCGAGGCGATAGAGTGGAGAGAGAGAGGCGGCGATCTGGCATGGCGATCGGCTGTGGGTTGGAGCGGCCGAGGCTGGAGGCGATCGGGAGTTGGGATCGAGCGGGAGTAGGGAGGGCTGGCGATCGGAGGATCAGCGGCAGCGGGAGGAGCGCTGGCGATCGGAGGATCAGCGGCAGCGGGAGGAGCGCTGGCGATCGGGAGGATCAGCAGCAGCGACAGCTAGCGGCGGGCGGCGGTGATGGAGAAACTACACATGCGGCTAGGGCTAGGTTAGGAACGATGGAAGGCTAGTACCATGTAGAATAATCATGTAGAATAATATGATGTAACTCTCAATATTCATTGGATGCGTATGCACATGTATGTATATATAATACAAGGGATAGCCGTATCCCCAACTATACGCAAGAAGAAAGACTTGTAGTACAAGTAATACATGTGTTAAATACATATACTCAACACCATTGATGCCCGCCAGCACTGCCTCGTCCTCCCTCAGGTTCACGGCGACCCCCTTAAAGACCGTCTCATAGTGTTACAGGATGCCCTTGGCCGTGGGCAGCAGCATGGGTGCATACCACTGGCGCTTTGAGTGGGGAAGGGTCTTGACCTCGCGTGGTGGTTGGTAAGCATGATGAAAGTTCTGCCGGGCTCACGGCGGTTGCGGCACCTACCGGTACATCTGACACCACACATTTGTTTAAAGATTCGTGCTAATCTATGACCCATCATCATGTATATTCCCTGTATTGATTTCTCATCTATTGATATTTCCGTTAGTTAAATCATTATGCGAGAAGGAGTAATATTTGCCCGTCTGAGGGGCTTCTCGCATGTGGTGATGGAGGTCGACTGTTCATAGGTTGTTAATCTTTGGCATTCGCGTCACAGTTCTAGATCGTTTGTGATGCCTATCTTGGATGAAGTTAGGGAAAGAGCTTTGAATTTTGCCTCTTTTTCAGTTCAACACGCTTCAAGGAAAGTTAACGGTCCGGCGGACCTGTGTGCTAAATATGCCACTACTCTAAACATTTCTGGTTGTTGGCTGGACGAAAGTCCTTCTTTCCTTGTAAGCAGTCTCAGGGTTGATTGTAACCGTATATTACTTAAGCAATAAAGATCCCAAGTTTTAGTCAAAAAAATCATTATCTAGCCCTACCATTACCCTTCGTCTCAGATTCACTCTTTTATTCTACTATGGTAAAACTATATCATGCATATCTTTTAAATTCTCATTTTATTTTAAAACATTTTTTATATTTGAACTCCCGGCACCGAGCCCTTTAGAACATGATCAAACTTGGATACATTCCAAACACATTTAAATTTCAACATCACATTCCATATGTAAAAGAAACCTTTTTCACTAGAAAGATGTGAAACCCACCTATTTTCCTAGAAATATTTTTAACCCAGATATGAAAAATGAAATGTCAACTTTTGAAACTGATTATTTGAAAGTGTGTAAAAGTTTATTTGAAGTGAGTTAAATATGTCATATGTGTTATTATGAAAATCTTCTGTGAAACAAGCAAATGAAAATGTAGATTTTGAATTGTGAAATTGTAACTACAACAAGTGAAATTGTAATGTATCATTGTGAAACTGATTATTTTGAAATGTGTAATAAGTTATTTTAAAAGAGTGAAAAGATTTTTTTTTAATGTGCAATCAAAGGAGATGTGGTTTTTGTGAAAAAGCTAGCGGAATGTGAAATGTAGGTTCTAAATTGTGAAATACTAACCACAGAGAGTTAAATTATAATATGTGAATTGATTATTTGAAAATGTAAAACAATTATTTTTTAATGAGTGAAATGTGTTATTTTGAAAATTTGGGAATTGAAATAGATATTTTTTATGAAACAAGCCAGTGTAGAGTGAAATGAATTTTTTAAAATATTATTACTATTTTAACAAATTCAGAAAATGTGTGCCTTAATTCGAAAATTTTAGAAGTATGACCCCGTCAGCTTCACTAAAGCCGAAAAGGCACTCTTCGGTCTCGCTAAGGCCGAAGAGTAGTCTTTGGTCTCGCTTAGGCCGAAGAGTGGCAGAAGTGGGCCGAAGACCTCCTCAGTTTTTGCTGGGCCAAAGTTGCATGGCTGTCAGGTCGAAACCAGGCCGAAGTGCACTTTTTTGAAACTGGATTAACATTTTTCTCAACTTCGTTCAAACTCACTGAATTTTTCTCACACTCGATGAACTTTTTTCAAATTTGTGAACATTTTTATCAAAAGTGATGAACTTATTTCAAACCGTGAATTTTTTTAAATATCCGGTGAACTTTTTTCAAATCTGTGAACTTTTGTATCTAATTTGATGAACTTTTTTCAAAATTGGGTGAACTTTTTACAAATCCGTGAACTTTTAAAAAAAAATGAGGAACATTTTTTATTTTTTGTAAAATTTCTTTGAAATCGTGACCTTTCATAACAATTAATGAACTATTTTAAAATTCGTGAATTCTTGCTCAAATTTTCGTTCCCTTTTTTCAAATAATTTGTACTGGGTAGAAACACGGGTCAAATAGAACGGTTTTCATACATAACCACTAAACCACAACAATGTTATCTTGGTGTAGTGGTTGAAGCGCCAGGTCTATGAGCGATGGCATGTGGGTTCAAATCCCTGGTGCTACATATTTTTCTGACCGTTTCTTTTTGAGCATCTGGCGCGATCGATTCTGGGCCGGCCCACTACCGCGCTCCTTCTAGGGCGCCGAAGAGGAGCACCCTCCGGTTTCCCGTGACCGAAGAGTACTTTTTCTTTTCTTTTGTTTGTCCACCCGGTTGTCTTTCCGCCCTTAACCAATTTAGCATTCCTGCTCTTTTTTCTAATGCTTTTATTATTTTTAAATATTTAGTTTGCTTGTTCCTAGAAATATTATTCTCGCATCACATCTCATTGTTTCTTCTCTCTCCATTTGAATAATACTATTTTAATGTACAATACATTTTTAATACGATTGAACATTTTCTTCATAAACTATGAATATTTTTAGTACACGATGAGCATATTTGGATTACATGATTAAACATTTCTGGAATACACGATGAATTTGTCGGCGAAAGCTAAATCAAACTCTGAACTCTCAATCCTTGAAATCAGCACACCAAATTTTCTTATCCCGGTCTATTTTAAACCTTGAGAGAGGATTTAGCCGGTATTTGCTGAATTAGGCCGGCCCATTAGCGGCGTCGCTCGCGCGCCCACTTCACTGGTTTTTCTTTGTTTTTTTCCATATTTGTTTTGTTTTCTTTTTTCTTTTTTACACATGTCTATTTTTTCTTCGTACCCGATATACATTTTTAGCGGACACATAAAATATTTTTTGATAAACTTTTGATATTTTTCAATACATTATGTACTTTTAAGTTAAATGTTTTCAGTTGTTTAAATACAAGGTTATATTTTTTCAAAATACATGTCTACATTTTATTAACGATAATAAAAATTTTATAAAACTAAACAAACACTCTTTGCATGGTTCAACATTTTAAATTTGTAGACACTTTTTGCAAACACATGCCAAGTATATTCTATTAAGTGTAAGACACAATTTTTTACAACACGCAAACTTTTTTTTACATTGTACACACATTTTTGTTTGAAAATGTCACAAACACATTTTTTGAAACTCGTAAACACTATTGAAATGCTACATTTTTTTTGAATGTATGAATCATTTTGTTGAATCACACAAATATTAGTATGTTGTATAAACATTTGTTTGAATTGGTCCGTACATTTTTTAAAACTTGTGATATTTTTTAGATGTCACAAAATATTTTCTTACAGTATGGTCAGATATCGAAATTAGTTCCTATTTTTGAAATTTTAAAAAAGCATTCACACTTTAAAATTATGTTCAGGTTCCAGAAAATGTTTATGTATCAAAAAGTGTTCGCACTTAAAATTTTTGTTCAGCTTTCGGAAAATTAAAGCTCGCTTCATGTCTAGTGGGCCAGCCCCGACAAGTGCTTAGCCAACGATTCGAAACATTTTCTAAAAAATTATTTACAAAATCTTAAAAGCATTATTTATCAAATGTGACACTATTTTTGAAAATCTGAGTTCATAGCACGTGAAAAACTATGGACATTTTGAACATTTTTTAGAGTTATTTTTGATATAACAAGCAGTTTCTAAAAATGCAAATATAATTTCAAAATTCGAGAAAAAAATAAAAGCACAAAAGGAATTGAATTTGTGCGAAAAATAGAAAACAGGAATAATTTTGAGCTTCTGCAAAATTTAGAAATGCGTGAATATATTTTAAATTTCACGATTTCTTGTTGTGTTATATGGGCCGGCCCAAATTATGAGTAGCAGGTTATCCCCCGGGATTTCGTTATTCTCAGTGTGCCAAACAGATCTAGGGTCCAAAATAGATCGGGATTACAAGTTCAGAGTGCCAATTTCCGGGATTCAAAATTCAGGGTTCGATTTAGTCATCGTCTACAATTTCAAGGTTTGTTTTGGACTTTTTCCTATTTTTAATACACGATAATGTTTTTTGAATACAGGTTGAACACTTTCTTAACACGATGAACATTTTCAGGTTACAAGATTAATTATCAAATATAAGATGATCATTCATATTTATTTTCTCTTCTTCTTTTATCCTTGCTACTTATATGGTTTTCGGCCTCATTTTCCTCATAAATAAGGTCAACTTGTTCCCATTTTTGATCCTGTTTTCCTTACATGAATATTTGTTTTGTAAGATGCAAATATTTACATATTTATTTTAAAAGGAGGAAACTAAATACATAAAAACTACGGAAAAATTAGCAAACTAAATGTATAAAAATATGATTTAAAAAAACTAGAACGCTAATGTGGCTATGGGCATCCATATCCAGCTGGATAAGGATAGCCATAGTTTCTGTTTGGTATGTGGATTAGGTTAGCCTATGTTTTGTTTGGTTTGAAGGTTGAATCTTGGTTGGGGATAGCCGCCTTTGACCTGAGCTTTTGCAGCACAAAAAATCAACAAAAAATGTTTAGCAGGTTGGATAGAAAATCAATGGAGAAAGCACACATCAGTATAATGGCCACCGTAGTACACGCAGCAAGTTTGGCCGCATAGCTAGCAAAGCCGGCGCAGCAAGCAGGCCAAGCAGCTAGCACGGCCGGCATAGCGCGCGCAGCACCTGCTCACGGGGCGCACGGCATGCGCACCTGCCGGACAGATGCAGGGCCGGTGCAGCAGGCGCAGCACCCGCGCACGGGGCGCACAGCCGGCGCACCGGACGAAGAGAAGCAGGGCCAGCGTCGCCATCGGCAGGGCTCCGGCGGCCGCGCGCGGCACTCACCTGTGTTGGCCGCCGCCGCCATGGCCTCTGCTGACAGAGGAGGAGAGAAGGCAAAGGAAGGAGAGAGTCATGCCGCTGCGCACTCACCGTCGTCCCTGTTGGCGCCGCCTCCTCGCCGCAGTGCCCTTCTTCTTCTTCCTCACAACTCTCACACATGGTGACGAACTCTACACACGCACGCACACACACATGCACCAAGGAAGAAGACCAAAATGGCTTTGCCAAGAGAAACTTCCTTGATGCCCACCGTGGCTACATTGTGTATCCAGCCCTCACGGGTACGCTTTCATTGTCTGATAGTAGCAGTATATATACACAGGACTCAAGCACCTTGTGCCATGCACTCACACCACTACTCCCACGTCCTGGAACCACTCCATGATGCGGATGGCCCGGCCTACCGGCCACTGCTCACTTATCCTATCAGACATTTTCTCAAGGCAACTAACTCACCAGAGCTAACAAACTACATGCAGCTAGCAACCCACTACCTACATGCACGGTCAAGCCTCCGTAGCCTTCTCAGCATCCAAACGACCCGGCCAAAACAGAATGCATGCAACAACAACCAGCTACATGCACGTACGCCCCAGGATCCGCATGACCCATTCACACATACGTGCACAAGCTACATGTCAAGATTAATTCCATCAGTCCCCGGGCTTCGATCTGCCGGCGCCGCTACGCGCTCACCGTTCGTCGTGGGGCTTCGATCTGCCGCCGCCACTGCAACGGAGAGAAGAGAGATGGAAAGGGGAAAAGAGAAGACAGAGCGGCGAAAAACGTTTCACGGCGGGATGCCCACATCCGCGAGATTTTCGCGGACGCGCATAGCCGCGTTTTGGACGAACATCCGTATCCCCCCGTGAACCAAACAACAGTCATCTATATAAAAAACGGTTATCCCTGTCCCACAGAGGGATAGCCCAGCATCCAAACGCATTCTAAAGTGGGTAAGGCCAGATGACAACCGGACGGACGGAGAAAGAAAAAAAAGACTTTTTGGTCACAGAAAAGCCAAATAATGCTTTTCTTAACATGATGAACATTTTCAGGTTACAAGATTAATTTTCAAATATAAGATGATCATTTATATTTATTTTCTCTTCTTCTTTTGTCCTAGCTACTTATATGGTTTGCGGCCCCGTTTTCCTCATAAACAAGGTCAACTTGTTTAGATTTTTTATCCGTTTTTCCTTACATGAATATTTGTTTTGTAAGATGCAAATATTTACATGTTTATTTTAAAAAAATTAGGAAACTAAATATGTAAAAAATACAAAAAAATTAGGAAACTAAATGTATAAAAATATGATCTTTTTTAAAAAACAACGAGAACACTAAATTGGTTAAGGCCGGGAAGACAACCGTGTGGAAGAAGAAAAAAAAGGACTCTTCGGTCATGGAAAAGCCCAAGAGTGCTCTTCGGCCTGGTTTAGGCCGACGGGCATGCAACTTCGGCCTTGCAAAAACCGAAGAGCTCTTCAGCCCAGTTCTGTCACTCTTCGACCTAAGCTAGACCGAAGAGTGCATTTTCGGCTTTAGTGAGGCCGACGGGGTCATACTTTTAAAAAACTTAAATTAGGGCACACGTTTTCCGAATTTGTTAAAATAATAATATTTTTTTAAAAAAAATCGAGTGAAATATAGGTTAGGAATTATGAAATTGTAACTATATATAATAGAGGAACTCCGGAGTTATTACGTTGGATTATATCCAAACGTCGAAAAACTTGGCAGATCCCTTCACAAAGGGTCTATCACGTAATGTGATAGATAATGCATCGATGGAGATGGGTCTGAGACCCACCGCATGAGTTGTCCATAGTGGTAACCCACTCTATGTGGGAGATCCCGTGAAGTAGAAGTGGAAGACAAGCTGTTGGTCAGCTGAGAGGAGAATATCTCTATTTTAATTATCCCATTCCGTGAAGATGCAATACTCTCCTGATCTGCATGGCAGGTTGATTTATCTTATGTGTTCCAAGTGGCTTATTTGAGTAAGCAGAGATGTTGTCCTGCAGAGCATCTTCTGAGGAACACACCTATATGAATTTGACTGTTAACGTCGCAGTCTGTGAGAAGTGGGTGCTCTCTAATAAATTCATGAAAGGCCCTGGAGTACGACGTATACGCTCCACCCGCGGGGAAGCCTTGCGGCAGCCCAGTAACGGTCAAGAATTTGTGTGAAACTAGTCTTGCAGAAAACTTGTAGTTCAAGGCATAGTCCCGAAGGAAATATGCCCTAGAGGCAATAATAAAGTTATTATTTATTTCTTTATATCATGATAAATGTTTATTATTCATGCTAGAATTGTATTAATCGGAAACATAATACATGTGTGAATACATAGACAAACATAGTGTCACTAGTATGCCTCTACTTGACTAGCTTGTTGATCAAAGATGGTTATGTTTCCTAACCATAGACATGTGTTGTCATCTGATTAACGGGGTCACATCATTAGGAGAATGATGTGGTTGACATGACCCATTCTGTTAGCCTAGCACTTGATCGTTTAGTATGTTGCTATTGCTTTCTTCATGACTTATACATGTTCCTGTAACTATGAGATTATGCAACTCCCGTTTACCGGAGGAACACTTTGGGTGCTACCAAACGTCACAACGTAACTGGGTGATTATAAAGGAGTACTACAGGTGTCTCCAAAGGTACATGCTGGGTTGGCGTATTTCGAGATTAGGTTTTGTCACTCCGATTGTCGGAGAGGTATCTCTGGGCCCTCTCGGTAATGCACATCACTATAAGCCTTGCAAGCAATGTGACTAATGAGTTAGTTGCGGGATGATGCATTACGTAACGAGTAAAGGGACTTGCCGGTAACGAGATTGAACTAGGTATTGGATACCGACGATCGAATCTCGGGCAAGTAACATACCGATGACAAAGGGAACAACGTATGTTGTTATGCGGTTTGACCGATAAAGATCTTCGTAGAATATGTGGGAGCCAATATGAGCATCCAGGTTCCGCTATTGGTTATTGACCGAGAATAGTTTTAGGTCATGTCTACATTGTTCTCGAACCCGTAGGGTCCGCACGCTTAAGGTTTCGATGACAGTTATATTATGAGTTTATGAGTTTTGATGTACCGAAGGAGTTCGGAGTCCCGGATGAGATCGGGGACATGACGAGGAGTCTCGAAATGGTTGAGACGTAAAGATCGATATATTGGACGACTATATTCGGAGTTCGGAAAGGTTCCGAGTGATTCGGGTATTTTTGGAGTACCGGAGAGTTACGGGAATTCGCCGGGGAGTATATGGGCCTTATTGGGCCATACGGGAATAGAGGAGAGAGGCCGAAAGGAAGGAGGCACGCAGCCCCCCTCTAGTCCGAATTGGACAAGGGGTGCGGCCCCCTTTTCCTTCCTCCTCTCCCCCTCTTTCCCCCTTCTCCTACTCCAACAAGGAAGGAGGGAGTCCTACTCCCGGTGGGAGTAGGACTCCCCTTGGCGCGCCCCTACTAGGCCGGCCGCCCCCTCCCCCCTTGCTCCTTTATATACGGGGGCAGGGGGGCACCTCTAGACACAACAACAATTGATCCATTGGATCTCTTAGCCGTGTGCGGTGCCCCCCTCCACCATAATCTACCTCGATAATATCGTAGCGGTGCTTAGGCAAAGCCCTGCGTCGGTAGTACATCAAGATCGTCATGACGCCGTCGTGCTGACGGAACTCTCCCTCGACACTCGGCTGGATCGGAGTTCGAGGGACGTCATCGAGCTGAACGTGTGCTAGAACTCGGAGGTGCCGTAGTTTCGGTGCTTGATCGGTCGGGCCGTGAAGACGTACAACTACATCAACCGCATTGTCATAACACTTCCGCTTACGGTCTACGAGGGTACATGGGCGAACACTCTCCCCTCTCATTGCTATGCCATCACCATGATCTTGCGTGTGCGTAGGAAATTTTTTGAAATTACTACGTTCCCCAACAGTGGCATCCGAGCCTAGGTTTTATGCGTTGATGTTATATGCACGAGTAGAACACAAGTGAGTTGTGGGCGATACAAGTCATACTGCTTACCAGCATGTCATACTTTGGTTTAGCGGTATTGTTGGATGAAGCAGCCCGGACCGACATTACGCGTACGCTTACGCGAGACTGGTTTTACCACCGTGCTTTGCACACAGGTGACTAGCGGGTGTCTGTTTTTCCAACTTTAGTTGAACCGAGTGTGGCTACGCCCGGTCCTTGCGAAGGTTAAAACAGCACCAACTTGACGAACTATCGTTGTGGTTTTGATGCGTAGGTAAGAACGGTTCTTGCTCAGCCCGTAGCAGCCACGTAAAACTTGCAACAACAAAGTAGAGGACGTCTAACTTGTTTTTGCAGGGCATGTTGTGATGTGATATGGTCAAGACGTGATGAGATATAAGTTGTTGTATGAGATGATCATGTTTTGTTGAAGTTATCGGCAACTGGAAGAAGCCCTATGGTTGTCTCTTTGTTGCATAAGATGCAAATGCCAAATAATTGCTTTACTTTATCGCTGTGCGATAGCAATAGTTGCAAGAGCAATAGTTGGCGAGACGACCATGTGATGACACATTGATATAGATCACGATGATGAAGATCATGGTGTCGTGCCGGTGACGATAGAGATCATGACAGTACTTTGGAGATGGAGATCAAAGGCGCAAGATGATCATGGCCATATCATGTCACATATTTTGATTGCATATGATGTTTATCTGTTATACATCTAATTCTATTTTGTTTGACGGTAGCATTTTAAGATGATCTCTCACTAATTATCAAGAAGTGTTCTCCCTGAGTATGCACCGTTGCGAAAGTTCTTCGTGCTGAGACACCACGTGATGATCGGGTGTGATAGGCTCTACGTTCAAATACAACGGGTGCAAAACAGTTGCACACACGGAATACTCAGGTTAAACTTGACGAGCCTAGCATATACAGATATGGTCTCGGAACACGGAGACCGAAAGGTCGAGCATGAATCATATAGTAGATATGATCAACATAGTGATGTTCACCATTGAAACTACTCCATCTCACGTGATGATCAGACATGGTTTAGTTGATTTGGATCACGTGATCACTTAGATGACTAGAGAGATGTCTGTCTAAGTGGGAGTTCTTAAGTAATATGATCAATTGAACTTGAATTTATCATGAACTTAGTCCTGGTAGTATTTTGCAAATTATGTTGTAGATCAATAGTTTGCGTTGTTGCTTTCATATGTTTATTTTGATATGTTCCTAGAGAAAATTGTGTTGAAAGATGTTAGTAGCAAAGATGCGGATTGGATCCGTGATCTGAGGTTTATCCTCATTGCTGCACAGAAGAATTATGTCCTTAATGCACGGCTAGGTGACAGACCTATTGCAGGAGCAGATGCAGACGTTATGAATGTTTGTCTAGCTCAATATGATGACTACTTGATAGTTTAGTGCACCATGCTTAACGGCTTAGAATCGGGACTTCAAAGACGTTTTGAACGTCATGGACCATATAAGATGTTCCAGATATTGAAGTTAATATTTCAAGCAAACAACCGAGTTGAGAGATATGAAGTCTCCAACAAGTTCTATAGCTAAAAGATGGAGGAGAATCGCTCAACTAGTGAGCATGTGCTCAGATTGTCTGGATACTTCAATCGCTTGAATCAAGTGGGAGTTAATCTTCCAGATAAGATAGTGATTGACAGAATTCTCTAGTCACCATCACTAAGTTACTAGAACTTCGTGATGAACTATAGTATACAAGGGATGACGAAAACGATTCCTGAGCTCTTCGTGATATTGAAATCAACGAAGGTAGAAATCAAGAAAGAGCATCAAGTGTTGATGATTGACAAGACCACTAGTTTCAAGAAAAGGGCAAAGGGAAAGAAAGGGAACTTCAAGTGGAAAAACAAGCAAGTTGTCACTCCTGCGAAGAAGCCCAAAGCTAGACCATAGCCTGAAACTGAGTGCTTACACTGCAAAGGAAATGGTCACTGGAAGCGGAAATGCCCTGAACATTTGGTGGATAAGAAGGATGGCAAAGTGAACAAAGGTATATTTGATATACAGGTTCTTGATATGTGCCTTACTAGTGTTTATAGTAGCCCCTGAGTATTTGATACTTGTTCGGTTGCTAAGATTAGTAACTCGAAACAGGAGTTACAGAATAAACAGAGACTAGTTGAAGGGGAAGTAACGATGAGTGTTGGAAGTAGTTCCAAGATTGATATGATCATCATCACACGCTCCCTAAACTTTCGGGATAAGTGTTAAACCTAAATAAATGTTATTTAGCGTTTGCGTTGAGCATGAATATGATTTGATCATGTTTATTGCAATACGGTTATTCATTTAAAATCAGAGAATAATTGTTGTTCTGTTTACATGAATAAAACCTTCAATGGTCATACACCCAATGAAAATAGTTTGTTGGATCTCGATCGTGATGATACACATATTCATAATATTGATGCCAAAAGATGCAAAGTTAATAATGATAGTGCAACTTATTTGTGGCACTGCCGTTTGGGTCATATCGGTGTAAAGCGCATGAAGAAACTCCATAAAGATGGATTTTTGGAATCACTTGGTTATGAATCATTTGATGCTTGCGAACCGTGCCTTTTGGGCAAGATGACTAAAACTCCGTTCTCCGGAACAATGGAACGAGCTACTAACTTGTTGGAAATAATACATACCGATGTATGCAATCCAATGAGTATTGATGCTCGTGGCAAGTATCGTTATTTTCTGACCTTCACAAGATGATTTGAGCAGATATGGGTATATCTACTTGATGAAACATAAGTCTGAAATAGTTGAAAGGTTCAAAGAATTTCAGAGTGAAGTGGAAAAATCATCGTAACAAGAAAATAAAGTTTCTACGATCTGATCGCGGAGACGAATATTTGAGTTACGAGTTTGGTCTTCAACTAAAACAATGTGAAATAGTTTGACAGCTCACGCCACCTGGAACACCACAATGTTATGGTGTGTCCGAACGTCGTAACCGCACTTTATTGGATATGGTGCGATCTATGATGTCTCTTATTGATTTACCATTATTGTGTTGGGGTTATGCATTAGAGACAGCTGCATTCACGTTTAATAGGGCACCATCTAAATCCGTTGAGACGACACCATATGAACTGTGGTTTAGCAAGAAACCCAAGTTGTCGTTTCTTAAAGTTTGGGGCTGCGATGCTTATGTGAAAAAGTTTCATCCTGATAAGCTCAAACCCAAATCGGAGAAATGCATCTTCATAGAATACCCAAAGGAAACTATTGGGTACATCTTCGATCACAGATCCGAAGGCAAGTTATTCGTTGCTAAGATGGATCCTTTCTAGAGAAGAAGTTTCTCTCAAAAGAAGTGAGTGGGAGGAAAGTAGAACTTGATGATGTAATTGTACCTTCTCCCTTATTGGAAAGTAGTTCATCACAGAAATCAGTTCCAGTGATTCCTACACCAATTAGTGAGGAAGTTAATGATGATGATCATGAAACTTCAGATCAAGTTGCTACCAAACCTCGTAGGTCTTCCAGAGTAAGATCCGCACCAGAGTGGTACGGTAATCCTGTTCTGAAAGTCATGTTACTAGACCATGATAAACCTACGAACTATGAGGAAGCGATGATGAGCCCAGATTCCGCAAAATGGCTGGAGGCCATGAAATCTGAGATAGGATCCATGTATGAGAACAAAGTGTGGACTTTGGTGGACTTGACCGATGATCGGCAAACCATAAATAAATGGATCTTCAAGAGGAAGACGGACGTTGATAGTAGTGTTACTATCTACAAAGCTCGACTTGTCGCAAAAAGGTTTTTCGACAAGTTCAAGATGTTGAATACGATGAGATTTTCTCACTCGTATCGATGCTTAAGTCTGTCCGAATCATGTTAGCAATTGCCACATTTTATGAAATCTGGCAAATGGATGTCAAAACTGCATTCCTTAATGGTTTTCTTAAAGAAGAGTTGTATATGATGCAACCAGAAGGTTTTGTCAATCCTAAAGGTTCTAACAAAATGTGCAAGCTCCAGTGATCCATCTAGGACTGGTGCAAGCACCTCAGAGTTGGAATATACTCTTTGATAAGTTGATCAAAGCATATAGTTTTGTACATACTTACGGTGAAGCCTGTATTTACAAGAAAGTGAGTGGGAGCACTACAACATTTCTCATAAGTACATGTGAATGACATATTGTTGATCGAAAATAATGTAGAATTATTCTGCAAAGCATAAAGGAGTGTTTGAAAGAAGTTCTTTCAAAAGAAAGACTTCAGTAAAGATACTTACATATTGAGCATCAAGATATATTGAGATAGATCAAGATGCTTGATAAGATTTTCAATGAGTACATACCTTGATAAGATTTTGAAGTAGTTCAAAATGGAACAGTCAAACAAAGAGTTCTTGCCTGTGTTGCAAAGGTATGAAATTGAGTAAGACTCAAATCCCGACCATAGCAGAAAATAGAAAGAGAATGAAAGTCATTCCCTATGCTTCAATCATAGGTTCTATAAATGTATGCTATGCTATGGACCAGGCCTATTGTATACTCTGCCCTGATTTTGCAAGGGAGTACAATAGTGATCTAGGAGTAGATCACTGGACATTGGTCAAAATTATCCTTAGTGGAATAAGGATATGTTTCTCGATAATGGAAGTTATAAAAGAGCTCGTCGTAAAAGTTACAACGATACAAGCTTTTACACCGATCCAGATGACTCTAAGTCTCAGTCTGGATACATATTAAAAGTAGGGAGCAATTAGCTAGAGTAGCTCCGTGCAGAGCATTGTAGACATAGAATATTTGCAAAATACATATGGCTCTGAATGTGACAGACCCGTTGACTAAACTTCTCTCACAAGCAAAACATGATCATACCTAGTACTCTTTGGGTGTTAATCACATAGCAATGTGAACTAGATTATTGACTCTAGTAAAACCCTTTGGGTGTTGATCACATGATGATGTGAATTATTGGTATTAATCACATACAGATGTGAATATTGGTGTTAAATCACATGGTGATGTGAACTAGATTATTGACTCTAGTGCAAGTGGGAGACTGAAGGAAATATGCCCTAGAGGCAATAATAAAGTTATTATTTATTTCCTTATATCATGATAAATGTTTATTATTCATGCTAGAATTGTATTAACTGGAAACATAATACATGTGTGAATACATAGACAAACATAGTGTCACTAGTATGCCTCTACTTGACTAGCTTGTTGATCAAAGATGGTTATGTTTCCTAACCATAGACATGTGTTGTCATCTGATTAACGGGGTCACATCATTAGGAGAATGATGTGATTGACATGACCCATTCAGTTAGCCTAGCACTTGATCGTTTAGTATGTTGCTATTGCTTTCTTCATGACTTATACATGTTCCTGTAACTATGAGATTATGCAACTCCCGTTTACCGGAGGAACACTTTGGGTGCTACCAAACGTCACAACGTAACTGGGTGATTATAAAGGAGTACTACAGGTGTCTCCAAAGGTATATGTTGGGTTGGCGTATTTCGAGATTAGGTTTTGTCAATCCGATTGTCGGAGAGGTATCTCTGGGCCCTCTCGGTAATGCACATCACTATAAGCCTTGCAAGTAATGTGACTAATGAGTTAGTTGCGGGATGATGCATTACGTAACAAGTAAAGAGACTTGCCGGTAACGAGATTGAACTAGGTATTGGATACCGACGATCAAATCTCGGGCAAGTAACATACCGATGACAAAGGGAACAACGTATGTTGTTATGCGGTTTGACCGATAAAGATCTTCGTAGAATATGTGGGAGCCAATATGAGCATCCAGGTTCCGCTATTGGTTATTGACCGAGAATAGTTCTAGGTCATGTCTACATTATTCTCGAACCCGTAGGGTCCGCACGCTTAAGGTTTCGATGACAGTTATATTATGAGTTTATGAGTTTTGATGTACCGAAGGAGTTCGGAGTTCCGGATGAGATCGGGGACATGACGAGGAGTCTCGAAATGGTCGAGACGTAAAGATCGATATATTGGACGACTATATTCGGAGTTCAGAAAGGTTCCGAGTGATTCGGGTATTTTTCGGAGTACGGGAGAGTTACGGGAATTCGCCGGGGAGTATATGGGCCTTATTGGGCCATACGGGAATAGAGGAGAGAGGCCGAAAGGAAGGAGGCGCGCAGCCCCCCTCTAGTCCGAATTGGACAAGGGGTGCGGCCCCCTTTTCCTTCCTCCTCTCCCCCTCTTTCCCCCTTCTCCTACTCCAACAAGGAAGGAGGGAGTCCTACTCCCGGTGGGAGTAGGACTCCCCTTGGCGCGCCCCTACTAGGCCGGCCGCCCCCTCCCCCCTTGCTCCTTTATATACGGGGGCAGGGGGGCACCTCTAGACACAACAACAATTGATCCATTGGATCTCTTAGCCGTGTGCGGTGCCCCCTCCACCATAATCCACCTCGATAATATCGTAGCGGTGCTTAGGCGAAGCTCTGCGTCGGTAGTACATCAAGATCGTCACCACGCCGTCGTGCTGAGGGAACTCTCCCTCGACACTCGGCTGGATCGGAGTTCGAGGGACGTCATCGAGTTGAACGTGTGCTAGAACTCAGAGGTGCCGTAGTTTCGGTGCTTGATCGGTCGGGCCGTGAAGACGTACGACTACATCAACCGCATTGTCATAACGCTTCCGCTTACGGTCTACGAGGGTACATGGACGAACACTCTCCCCTCTCGTTGCTATGCCATCACCATGATCTTGCGTGTGCATAGGAATTTTTTTGAAATTACTACGTTTCCCAACAAGTCCACTATTCAAGTTGTGATCTAGTGTAGCATAAATCTCTAAGTGGAAGTTCAACTTCACAGTCTCCACTAAGCACCGGTATATAAACAATATTTTTTTGGGTTTCGTAGTAATTTCAAAAAATTTCCTACGCACACGCAAGATCATGTGATGCATAGAAACGAGGGGAGAGTGTTGTCTACGTACCCAACGCAGACCG
Organism: Triticum timopheevii; assembly: GCA_963921465.1. Classification (NCBI taxonomy): domain Eukaryota; kingdom Viridiplantae; phylum Streptophyta; class Magnoliopsida; order Poales; family Poaceae; genus Triticum; species Triticum timopheevii. The sequence goes on from OY997262.1 coordinate 366,633,433, forward strand.
ACTGCGGAAGCGATGACACGACGTAGAGGAAGTAGTCGTACGTCTTCACGATCCAACCGATCAAGCACCGAAACTACGGCACCTCCGAGTTCGAGCACACGTTCAGCTCGATGACGATCCCCGGACTCCGATCCAGCAAAGTGTCGGGGAAGAGTTCCGTCAGCACGACGGCGTGGTGACGATCTTGATGAACTACAGCAGCAGGGCTTCGCCTAAACTCCGCTACAGTATTATCGAGGTATATGGTGGCAGGGGGCACCGCACACGGCTAAGGAATAGATCACGTGGATCAACTTGTGTGTTTAGAGGTGCCCCTGCCTCCGTATATAAAGGAGGAGAGGAGGGGAGGCTGGCCGGCCAAGGAGGGAGGCGCAGGAGGAGTCCTACTCCTACCGGGAGTAGGACTCCCCTCCAATCCTATTCCAACTAGGATTCCCCAAGTGGGAAAGAGGGAGAAGGGTGGCCGGCCACCTCTCCTAGTCCTAATAGGACTAGGGGAAGGGGGGAGGCGCGCAGCCCTTGTGGGCAGCCCTTTCACCTTTCCACTAAGGCCCATGAAGGCCCATATGGCTCCCGGGGGGTTCCGGTAACCTCCCGGTAACCCGGTAAAATCCCGATTTCACCCGGAACACTTCCGATGTCCAAACATAGGCTTCCAATATATCAATCTTTATGTCTCGACCATTTCGAGACTCCTCGTCATGTCCGTGATCACATCCGGGACTCCGAACAACCTTCGGTACATCAAAATGCATATACTCATAATGTAACTGTCATCGTAACCTTAAGCGTGCGGACCCTACGGGTTCGAGAACAATGTATACATGACTGAGACACGTCTCCGGTCAATAACCAATAGCGGGACCTGGATGCCCATATTGGCTCCTACATATTCTACGAAGATCTTTATCGGTCAGACCGCATAACGACATACGTTGTTCCCTTTGTCATCGGTATGTTACTTGCCCGAGATTCGATCGTCGATATCCAATATCTAGTTCAATCTCGTTACCGGCAAGTCTCTTTACTCGTTCCGTAATACATCATCTCACAACTAACATATTAGTTGTACTGCTTGCAAGGCTTATGTGATGTGTATTACCGAGAGGGCCCAGAGATACCTCTCCGACAATCGGAGTGACAAATCCTAATCTCGAAATACGCCAACCCAACATCTACCTTTGGAGACACCTGTAATGCTCCTTTATAATCACCCAGTTACGTTGTGACGTTTGGTAGCACCCAAAGTGTTCCTCCGGTAAACGGGAGTTGCATAATCTCATAGTCATAGGAACATGTATAAGTCATGAAGAAAGCATTAGCAACATACTAAACGATCGGGTGCTATGCTAATGGAATGGGTCATGTCAATCAGATCATTCAACTAATGATGTGACCTCGTTAATCAAATAACAACTCTTTGTTCATGGTTAGGAAACATAACCATCTTTGATTAACGAGCTAGTCAAGTAGAGGCATACTAGTGACACTTTGTTTGTCTATGTATTCACACATGTATTATGTTTCCGGTTAATACAATTCTAGCATGAACAATAAACATTTATCATGATTATAAGGAAATAAATAATAACTTTATTATTGCCTCTAGGGCATATTTCCTTCAGTCTCCCACTTGCACTAGAGTCAATAATCTAGATTACACTGTAATGAATCTAACACCCATGGAGCTTTGTTGCTGATCATGTTTTGCTCGTGGAAGAGGCTTAGTCAACGGGTCTGCAACATTCAGATCCGTATGTATCTTGCAAATCTCTATGTCTCCCACCTGGACTAGATCCCGAATGGAGTTGAAGCGTCTCTTGATGTGTTTGGTCCTTTTGTGAAATCTGGATTCCTTTGCCAAAGCAATTGCACCAGTATTGTCACAAAAGATTTTCATTAGACCCGATGCATTAGGTATGACACCTAGATCGGATATGAACTCCTTCATCCAGACTCCTTCGTTCGCTGCTTTCGAAGCAGCTATGTACTCCGCTTCACATGTAGATCCCGCTATGACGCTTTGTTTAGAACTGCACCAACTGACAGCTCCACCGTTTAATGTAAACACGTATCCGGTTTGCGATTTAGAATCGTCCGGATCAGTGTCAAAGCTTGCATCAACGTAACCTTTTACGGTGAGCTCTTTGTCACCTCCATATACGAGAAACATATCCTTAGTCCTTTTCAGGTATTTCAGGATGTTCTTGACCGCTGTCCAGTGATCCACTCCTGGATTACTTTGGTACCTCCCTGCTAAACTTATAGCAAGGCACACATCAGGTCTGGTACACAGCATTGCATACATGATAGAGCCTATGGCTGATGCATAGGGAACATCTTTCATATTCTCTCTATCCTCTGTAGTGGTCGGGCATTGAGTCTTACTCAACTTCACACCTTGTAATACAGGCAAGAATCCTTTCTTTGCTTGATCCATTTTGAATTTCTTCAAAATCTTGTCAAGGTATGTGCTTTGTGAAAGTCCAATTAAGCGTCTTGATCTATCTCTATAGATCTTAATGCCTAATATGTAAGCAGCTTCACCGAGGTCTTTCATTGAAAAACTTTTATTCAAGTATCCCTTTATGCTATCCAGAAATTCTATATCATTTCCAATCAGCAATATGTCATCCACATATAATATCAGAAATGCTACAGAGCTCCCACTCACTTTCTTGTAAATACAGGCTTCTCCAAAAGTCTGTATAAAACCAAATGCTTTGATCACACTATCAAAACGTTTATTCCAACTCCGAGAGGCTTGCACCAGTCCATAAATGGATCGCTGGAGCTTGCATACTTTGTTAGCTCCTTTTGGATCGACAAAACCTTCCGGTTGCATCATATACAACTCTTCTTCCAGAAATCCATTCAGGAATGCAGTTTTGACATCCATCTGCCAAATTTCATAATCATAAAATGCGGCAATTGCTAACATGATTCGGACAGACTTAAGCATCGCTACGGGTGAGAAGGTCTCATCGTAGTCAATCCCTTGAACTTGCCGAAAACCTTTTGCGACAAGTCGAGCTTTGTAGACAGTAACATTACCATCAGCGTCAGTCTTCTTCTTAAAGATCCATTTATTCTCAATTGCTTGCCGATCATCGGGCAAGTCAACCAAAGTCCATACTTTGTTCTCATACATGGATACCATCTCAGATTTCATGGCTTCAAGCCACTTTGCGGAATCTGGGCTCACCATCGCTTCTTCATAGTTCGTAGGTTCATCATGATCTAGTATCATGACTTCCAGAATAGGATTACCGTACCATTCTGGTGCGGATCTTACTCTGGTTGATCTATGAGGTTCAGCAGTATCTTGATCTGAAGTTTCATGATCATTATCATTGGCTTCCTCACTAACTGGTGTAGGTGTCACTGAAACAGTTTTCTGTGATGAACTACTTTCCAGTAAGGGAGCAGGTACAGTTACCTCGTCAAGTTCTACTTTCCTCCCACTCACTTCTTTCGAGAGAAACTCCTTCTCTAGAAAGGATCCATTCTTAGCAACGAATGTCTTGCCTTCGGATCTGTGATAGAAGGTGTACCCAATAGTCTCCTTTGGGTATCCTATGAAGACACATTTCTCCGATTTGGGTTCGAGCTTATCAGGTTGAAGCTTTTTCACATAAGCATCGCAGCCCCAAACTTTAAGAAACGACAACTTTGGTTTCTTGCCAAACCACAGTTCATAAGGCGTCGTCTCAATGGATTTTGATGGTGCCCTATTTAACGTGAATGCGGCCGTCTCTAAAGCATATCCCCAAAATGATAGCGGTAAATCAGTAAGAGACATCATAGATCGCACCATATCTAATAAAGTACGATTACGACGTTCGGACACACCATTATGCTGTGGTGTTCCGGGTGGCGTGAGTTGCGAAACTATTCCACAGTTTTTCAAATGTACACCAAACTCGTAACTCAAATATTCTCCTCCACGATCAGATCATAGAAACTTTATTTTCTTGTTACGATGATTTTCAACTTCACTCTGAAATTCTTTGAACTTTTCAAATGTTTCAGACTTATGTTTCATTAAGTAGATATACCCATATCTGCTTAAATCATCTGTGAAGGTGAGAAAATAACGATATCCGCCACGAGCCTCAATATTCATCTGGCCACATACATCGGTATGTATGATTTCCAACAAATCTGTTGCTCTCTCCATAGTACCGGAGAACGGTGTTTTAGTCATCTTGCCCATGAGGCACGGTTCGCAAGTACCAAGTGATTCATAATCAAGTGGTTCCAAAAGTCCATCAGTATGGAGTTTCTTCATGCGCTTTATACCGATATGACCTAAACGACAGTGCCACAAATAAGTTGCACTTTCATTATCAACTCTGCATCTTTTGGCTTCAACATTATGAATATGTGTATTACTACTATCGAGATTCAATAAGAATAGACCACTCTTCAAGGGTGCATGACCATAAAAGATATTACTCATATAAATAGAACAACCATTATTCTCTGATTTAAATGAATAACCGTCTCGCATTAAACAAGATCCAGATATAATGTTCATGCTCAACGCTGGCACCAAATAACAATTATTTAGGTCTAATATTAATCCTGAAGGTAGATGTAGAGGTAGCGTGCCGACCGCGATCACATCAACTTTGGAACCATTTCCCACGCGCATCGTCACCTCGTCCTTTGCCAGTGCCCGCTTATTCCGTAGTCCCTGTTTCGAGTTGCAAATATTAGCAACAGAACCAGTATCAAATACCCAGGTGCTACTGCGAGCTCTAGTAAGGTACACATCAATAACATGTATATCACATATACCTTTGTTCACCTTGCCATCCTTTTTATCCGCCAAATACTTGGGGCAGTTCCGCTTCCAGTGACCAGTCTGCTTGCAGTAGAAGCACTCAGTTTCAGGCTTAGGTCCAGACTTGGGTTTCTTCTCTTGAGTAGCAACTAGCTTGCCGTTCTTTTTGAAGTTCCCCTTCTTCTTCCCTTTGCCCTTTTTATTGAAACTAGTGGTCTTGTTAACCATCAACACTTGATGCTCCTTTTTGATTTCTACCTTCGCAGCTTTCAGCATTGCGAAGAGCTCGGGAATAGTCTTGTTCATCCCTTGCATATTATAGTTCATCGCGAAGCTCTTGTAGCTTGGTGGCAGTGATTGGAGAATTCTGTCAATGACGCAATCATCCGGAAGATTAACTCCCAATTGAATCAAGTGATTATTATACCCAGACATTTTGAGTATATGCTCACTAACAGAACTGTTCTCCTCCATCTTGCAGCTATAGAACTTATTGGAGACTTCATATCTCTCAATTCGGGCATTTGCTTGAAATATTAACTTCAACTCCTGGAACATCTCATATGCTCCATGACGTTCAAAACATCGTTGAAGTCCCGATTCTAAGCCGTAAAGCATGGCACACTGAACTATCGAGTAGTCATCAGCTTTGCTCTGCCAGACGTTCATAACATCTGGTGTTGCTCCAGCAGCAGGCCTGGCACCCAGCGGTGCTTCCAGGACGTAATTCTTCTGAGCAGCAATGAGGATAATCCTCAAGTTACGGACCCAGTCCGTGTAATTGCTACCATCATCTTTCAACTTTGCTTTCTCAAGGAACGCATTAAAATTCAACGGAACAACAGCACGAGCCATCTATCTACAATCAACATAAACAAGCAAGATACTATCAGGTACTAAGTTCATGATAAATTTAAGTTCAATTAATCATATTACTTAAGAACTCCCACTTAGATAGACATCCCTCTAATCTTCTAAGTGATTACGTGATCCAAATCAACTAAACCATAACCGATCATCACGTGAAATGGAGTAGCTTTCAATGGTGAACATCGTTTATGTTGATCATATCTACTATATGATTCACGCTCGACCTTTCGGTCTCCGTGTTCCGAGGCCATATCTGCATATGCTAGGCTCGTCAAGTTTAACCTGAGTATTCTGCGTGTGCAAAACTGGCTTGCACCCGTTGTAGATGGACGTAGAGCTTATCACACCCGATCATCACGTGGTGTCTGGGCACGACGAACTTTGGCAACGGTGCATACTCAGGGAGAACACTTCTTGATAATTTAGTGAGAGATCATCTTATAATGCTACCGTCAATCAAAGCAAGATAAGATGCATAAAAGGATAAACATCACATGCAATCAATATAAGTGATATGATATGGCCATCATCATCTTGTGCTTGTGATCTCCATTTCCGAAGCACCGTCATGATCACCATCGTCACCGGCGCGACACCTTGATCTCCATCGTAGCATCGTTGTCGTCTCGCCAATCTTATGCTTCCACGACTATCACTACCGTTTAGTAATAAAGTAAAGCATTACATCGCGATTGCATTGCATACAATAAAGCGACAACCATATGGCTCCTGCCAGTTGCCGATAACTCGGTTACAAAACATGATCATCTCATACAATAAAATTCAGCATCATGCCTTGACCATATCACATCACAACATGCCCTGCAAAAACAAGTTAGACGTCCTCTACTTTGTTGTTGCATGTTTTACGTGGCTGCTACGGGCTTAAGTAAGAACCAATCTCACCTACGCATCAAAACCACAACGATATTTTGTCAAATAGACTCCGTTTTAACCTTCTCAAGGACCGGGCGTAGCCATACTCGGTTCAACTAAAGTTGGAGAGACAGTCGCCCGCAAGCCATCTATGTGCAAAGCACGTCGAGGGAACCGGTCTCGCGTAAGCGTACGCGTAAGGTTGGTCCGGGTCGTCTCGTCCAACAATACCGCCGAACCAAAGTATGACATGCTGGTAGGCAGTATGACTTGTATCGTCCACAACTCACTTGTGTTCTACTCGTGCATATAACATCAACATAAATAACCTAGGCTCGGATGCCACTTTTGGGTTTCGTAGTAATTTCAAAAAATTTCCTACGCACACGCAAGATCATGTGATGCATAGCAACGAGGGGAGAGTGTTGTCTACGTACCCAACGCAGACCGACTGCGGAAGCGATGACACGACGTAGAGGAAGTAGTCGTACGTCTTCACGATCCAACCGATCAAGCACCGAAACTATGGCACCTCCAAGTTCGAGCACACGTTCAGCTCGATGACGATCCCCGGACTCCGATCCAGCAAAGTGTCAGGGAAGAGTTCCGTCAGCACGACGGCGTGGTGACGATCTTGATGAACTACAGCAGCAGGGCTTCGCCTAAACTCCGCTACAGTATTATCGAGGTATATGGTGGCAGGGGGCACCGCACACGGCTAAGGAATAGATCACGTGGATCAACTTGTGTGTTTAGAGGTGCCCCTGCCTCCGTATATAAAGGAGGAGAGGAGGGGAGGCTGGCCGGCCAAGGAGGGAGGCGCAGGAGGAGTCCTACTCCTACCGGGAGTAGGACTCCCCTCCAATCCTATTCCAACTAGGATTCCCCAAGTGGGAAAGAGGGAGAAGGGTGGCCGGCCACCTCTCCTAGTCCTAATAGGACTAGGGGAAGGGGGGAGGCGCGCAGCCCTTGTGGGCAGCCCTTTCACCTTTCCACTAAGGCCCATGAAGGCCCATATGGCTCCCGGGGGGTTCCGGTAACCTCCCGGTAACCCGGTAAAATCCCGATTTCACCCGGAACACTTCCGATGTCCAAACATAGGCTTCCAATATATCAATATTTATGTCTCGACCATTTCGAGACTCCTCGTCATGTCCGTGATCACATCCGGGACTCCGAACAACCTTCGGTACATCAAAATGCATAAACTCATAATGTAACTGTCATCGTAACCTTAAGCGTGCGGACCCTACGGGTTCGAGAACAATGTAGACATGACCGAGACACGTCTCCGGTCAATAACCAATAGCGGGACCTGGATGCCCATATTGGCTCCTACATATTCTACGAAGATCTTTATCGGTCAGACCGCATAACGACATACGTTGTTCCCTTTGTCATCGGTATGTTACTTGCCCGAGATTCGATCGTCGATATCCAATATCTAGTTCAATCTCGTTACCGGCAAGTCTCTTTACTCGTTCCGTAATACATCATCTCACAACTAACATATTAGTTGTACTGCTTGCAAGGCTTATGTGATGTGTATTACCGAGAGGGCCCAGAGATACCTCTCCGACAATCGGAGTGACAAATCCTAATCTCGAAATACGCCAACCCAACATCTACCTTTGGAGACACCTGTAATGCTCCTTTATAATCACCCAGTTACGTTGTGACGTTTGGTAGCACCCAAAGTGTTCCTCCGGTAAACGGGAGTTGCATAATCTCATAGTCATAGGAACATGTATAAGTCATGAAGAAAGCATTAGCAACATACTAAACGATCGGGTGCTATGCTAATGGAATGGGTCATGTCAATCAGATCATTCAACTAATGATGTGACCTCGTTAATCAAATAACAACTCTTTGTTCATGGTTAGGAAACATAACCATCTTTGATTAACGAGCTAGTCAAGTAGAGGCATACTAGTGACACTTTGTTTGTCTATGTATTCACACATGTATTATGTTTCCGGTTAATACAATTCTAGCATGAACAATAAACATTTATCATGATTATAAGGAAATAAATAATAACTTTATTATTGCCTCTAGGGCATATTTCCTTCATATTTTGCAACCAAATGGTGAAATGTGCCAATGAGACTTTGTGGGGGATTGTTGGAATTTGCTAGTAGGCCTTTGGCCCAAAGCCCAACTAAAATTCTGAAATTCTCTTGGCCCATTCATGCACACATGTGAGTGGAGTGAGTGAGGCTAAAGTTTAGTCCCACCTCATAAGTTGAGAGAGAGTTGCACCTCTTTATAAGGTGAGCTCTCCTACCGCTTGTATGAGCATGTGAAGAGGAGACCTACACACGCGCTCCTCCTCCTCGCTCGCCTCGCCACGCCTCACCTCGTCACGACGTGCCGCGGGTTGCGGGATTGAGCCGAGCCGAGGAAAGAGCTACACACGTTGTCTATATTTTTGCTGCTCGGGAAAAATTAATGAGTCATTAATTAATAATTAACGGATGCGTTAATTGCTGAAGTGTTTTCGATTCTTTTGGATCGTGATGACTCGGACGTGGGGTTTACTCCCACGACCTACCCGGCCCGCACTATATAGTCAGGAAGACGTCTACCCTAGCCGCCGCCCCTTCGTATGGTTTCTCACCACCATTCCAGATCATTGCGCCGCCAAGAAAGTCTTCTCCATCCCTCCTTTCGGCATGCACCGGGAGAAGGGACAGCAGGCCTCCGGAACCCCGCCTCTCGTGATCCTGTATGGGAGAGGGGCGATCAGGTTTTTGGGGAGCGCACTCGCGCGAGTGCTGGCAGCGACGACTTCGTGAACGACGACTTCTTCCCCGACCTCGGCAACCTCATCCTCGACGACATGGGAGACAACGTCAACACCAGCGATGCTACTCCCGCTGCACCGTATGTGATTCTATCCTTCCTATTCGAGATCGTGGTAGAATTCATGTTTCTAGTATGTGCCCTAGATGTGATCTGTTCATCTGCTATGCTAGTTTACATGATTAGTTCAATCCCTGCTACTGTAGTCATGATTTATCTTCTGTTTATTTGGATTAAATCTTGTAGTAATTTGCTCATATTTCAACAATCCAAAAACCTGATTATAGGCAATTTACTCCGAGTGGTTTTGCTGCGCATCTGAAGCTGCCTGCCTTTAAGGGGGCGCAATATAAGAGGTGACGCACGAGAGCAGTCTACTGGTTTCAAACCATGGGCTGCTATGACGCCACTAAGGGCAAGCCTGAGGGCGATCTTAATCCAGCACAGCTGGAAGCTTTTGAGAAGATCAATACTCTCTTTAAAGGCGCTCTTCTGGGTGTTCGTGATGATTCCATTGTGGATTCGTATATGTCGTTTGACAACGGCAAGAACATGTGGGCTGCGCTCGAGGCCAAGTTTGGTGCCTCAGACGCCGGTAGCGAGTTGTACGTCATGGAGCAATTCTATGACTACAAGATGACTGATGAGCGCTCTGTTGTACAACAGGCTCATGAGATACAGTCGCTCACAAAAGAACTTGAGCACTTCAAGTGTGTGTTGCCGGAGGCATTATTGCCAAGCTTCCACCTTCGTGGAACAATTTTGCTACTTCCCTGAAACACAAGAGACAGGAGTTTTCTGTTGCGGATCTCATTGGTACTCTTGATGTTGAAGAGAAGGCGAGAGCAAAGGACACACATGCTCGAGTTGCCGAGGGAGCTTCTAGTGCCCACATGGTACAGAAGAAGAACTTCCAGCCAAATAAGTTCAAAAACAACAAGAACAAAACTCAGGGGAAAGACAAGTTTGATACAAAGAACAAGCCATCACATTCTACCAACTTCAAGAAGAATTCTCATAAGAAGGGAAAGGGACTTTGCCATGTCTGCGGTGATCCTAATCACTGGGCTCCGAAGTGTCCTAACCGCTTTGAGGAGCGCGAACATGAGAAGGGCGGCAAGTCCGCTAATGTTGTCATCGGTGATACTGATATGAAGGAATCAGGTTACGGTATTTTTCCTACCATCCTTTCAGTATTTCAATCCCCTGATTGGTTAATTGACACCGGTGCCAATGTGCATGTTTGTGCTGACGCCTCCATGTTTTCTTCTTACCAGGCCATAGGGACTTCTCCTGTGCTGATGGAGAACGGGTCACATGCCATCGTTTGAGGTGTTGGTACGGTCGATCTGAAGTTTACTTCGGGGAAGACCGTGCGTTTGAAGAACGTTCATCATGTGCCGTCCATCAATAAAAATCTCGTTAGCGGTTCCCGTTTATGTCGAGATGGTTTTAAGTTGGTTTTTTGAGTCCAATAAAGTTGTAATTTCCAAGTGTGGACAATTTGTTGGAAAAGGCTATGAGTGCGGAGGCTTGTTCCGCCTATCTTTGTCAGATATTTGCACTAAAGTTATTAATAATGTTTGCCACAATAATGAGTCGGATATTTGGCATTCACGACTTTGTCATATTAACTTTGGTTGCAGGACGCGGCTGGCCAATATGAATTTAATTCTGAAAATCTCTACTGCCAAAGGCTCTAAGTGCCAAGTATGTGTGCAAGCTAAACAACCTCGCAAGTCCCATAAGACTACAGAGGCAAGAGACTTGGCGCCACTAGAGCTTATACATTCTGATCTTTGTGAGATAAATGGCGTGTTGACAAAAGGTGGAAAGAGATATTTCATGACGTTGATTGATGACTCCACTAGATATTGTTATGTGTATCTTCTGAAATCAAAAGATGAAGCTTTAACTTTCTTCAAAACCTATAAAGCTGAGGCAGAGAACCAACTTGATCGAAAAATTAAACGGCTTAGGTCTGATCGTGGTGGAGAGTATTTTTCCAATGAATTTGATCTGTTTTGTGCGGAACATGGTATAATCCATGAGAGGACGCCTCCCTACTCACCTCAGTCTAATGGGGTGGCCGAAAGAAAGAACCGAACTCTAACTGATTTGGTTAACTTCATGTTAGACACATCGGGTCTTTCCAAGGAATGGTGGGGGGAGGCGCTAATGACTGCATGTCATGTCCTAAACCGAGTTCCCACAAAGCATAAGACCATGACTCCATTTGAGGAATAGGAAAGGAAAGGTTGAAATCTCTTACCTACGTTCTTGGGGTTGTTTGGCAAAAGTCAATATACCAATTCCCAAGAAGCGCAAACTTGGACCAAAAACCGTGGATTGTGTTCTTCTGGGCTATGCTTTTCATAGCATTGGCTATAGATTTTCGATAAGAAATTCTGAGGTATCCGACATGCATGTTGGTACGATTATGGAGTCTAATGATGCAACTTTCTTTGAGGACATATTTCCTATGAAGGATATGTCGAGTTCATCAAATCAGGAGATACCTACTTCATCTAGGGAGGAACTCACTGTAATTCCTGAATCCACCATTGCGATGGAACACGTTGAGAATCCTGTTGAGGGTGATAATGAAACTCCTATAAGGAGTAAGAGATAGAGGACTGCAAAGTCCTTTGGTGATGATTTCATTGTGTACCTTGTGGATGACACACCCATGACTATTTCAGAAGCCTATGCATCTCCTGATGCGGACTACTGGAAGGAAGCTGTTCGTAGCTAGATGGATTCCGTCTTAGCTAACAGAACCTGGGAGATCACTGACCGTCCTTATGGGTGCAAACATGTAGGATGTAAGTGGGTGTTCAAGAAGAAGCTTAGACCTGATGGTACGATTGAAAAGTACAAGGCACGACTTGTGGCTAAGGGTTATACCCAGAAAGAAGGTGAAGACTTCTTTGATACTTACTCACCCGTGGCTAGACTGACCGCAATTCGGGTGCTACTATCACTGGCTGCCGCACATGGTCTTCTCGTTCATCAAATGGACGTTAAGACGGCTTTCCTCAATGGAGAGTTGAGGGAGGAAATTTACATGGATCAGCCAGATGGTTTTGTAGTACCTGGTCAGGAAGGAAAGGTGTGCAAGTTATTAAAGTCTTTATACGGCCTTAAACAAGCTCCTAAGGAGTGGCATGAGAAGTTCGAAAGAACATTAACTGCTGCCGGCTTTGTAGTAAATGATGGTGACAAGTGTGTGTACTATCGCCATGGTGGGGGCGAAGGAGTTATTCTTTGTCTGTATGTCGACGACATATTGATCTTTGGAACCAAACTTGATTTAATCAAGGAGGTTAAGGAGTTCTTATCTCGCTGTTTTGAGATGAAGGATCTAGGAGTAGCTGATGTTATCTTGAACATCAAGCTGTTGAGAGATGAGAATGGTGGGATCACACTACTTTAGTCTCATTATGTGGAAAAGGTCTTGAGTCGTTTTGGGTATAGCGATCGCGCGCCTTCTCCAACTCCATATGATGCTAGTGTGTTGCTTCGAAATAATCGACGGATTGCTAGAGATCAACTGAGGTATTCTCAGATTATTGGCTGGCCTATGTATTTGGCGAGTGCCACGAGGCCTGACATCTCTTTTGCTGTGAGTAAGCTGAGTCGGTTTGTGTCAAAACCGGGAGATGATCATTGGTGTGCGCTTGAGAGAGTTATGCGCTATTTGAAAGGCACCGCAAGCTATGGGATTCACTACACCGGGTATCCAAGGGTACTGGAGGGTTATAGTGACTCAAACTGGATATCTGATGTTGATGAGATTAAGGCCACAAGTGGTTATGTTTTTACACTTGATGGTGGCGCTGTTTCTTGGAAGTCTTGCAAGCAGACCATCTTAACGAGGTCAACTATGGAAGCAGAACTCACAGCATTAGATACTGCCACTGTTGAAGCAAAGTGGCTTCGTGAGCTATTGATGGACTTACCTATGGTTGAAAAACCAATACCCCCTATCCTGATGAACTGTGATAATCAAACTATGACCGTCAAGATAAACAGTTCTAAGGACAATATGAAGTCCTCAAGGCATGTGAAGAGGAGACTAAAATCTGTCACAAAATTGAGGAACTCCTGAGTTATTACGTTGGATTATATCCAAATGTCGAAAAACTTGGCAGATCCCTTCACAAAGGGTCTATCACGTAATGTGATAGATAATGCATCCATGGAGATGGGTCTGAGACCCACCGCATGAGTTGTCCGTAGTGGTAACCCACTCTATGTGATCGGAGATCTCGTGAAGTAGAAGTGGGAGACAAGTTGTTGGTCAGCTGAGAGGAGAGTATCCCTATTTTAATTATCTCACTCCGTGAAGATGCAATACTCTCCTGATCTGCATGGCAGGTTGATATTTATCTTAATGTGTTCCAAGTGGCTTATTTGAGTAAGCAGAGATGTTGTCCTGCAGAGCATCTCCTGAGGAACACACCTATATGAATTTGACTGTTAACGTCGCAGTCTGTGAGAAGTGGGTGCTCTCTAATAAATTCATGAAAGGCCCTGGAGTACGACGTATACGTTCCACCCGCGGGGAAGCCTTGCGGCAGCCTAGTAACGTTCAAGAATTTGTGTGAAACTAGTCTCGCAGAAAACTTGTAGTTCAAGGCATAGTCCACTATTCAAGTTGTGATCTAGTGGAGCATAAATCTCTAAGTGGAAGTTCAACTTCACAGTCTCCACTAAGCACCAGTATATAAACAATGTTTTGGAACCAAATGGTGAAATGTGTCAATGAGACTTTGCGGGGGATTGTTGGAATTTGCTAGTAGGCCTTTGGCCCAAAGCCCAACTAAAATTCTGAAACTCTCTTGGCCCATTCATGCACACATGTGAGTGGAGTGAGTGTGGCTAAAGTTTAGTCCCACCTCATAAGTTGAGAAAGAGTTGCACCTCTTTATAAGGTGAGCTCTCCTACCACTTGTATGAGCATGTGAAGAGGAGACCTACACGCGCGCTCCTCCTCCTCGCTCGCCTCGTCACGACGCGTCGTGCCGCGCCGCGCCGCGGGTTGCGGGATTGAGCCGAGCCAAGGACAGAGCTATGCACGTTGTCTATATTTTTGCTGATCGGGAAAAATTAATGAGTCATTAATTAATAATTAACGGACGCGTTAATTACTGAACCATTTTCGATTCTTTTGGATCGTGATGACTCAGACGTGGGGTTTACTCCCACGACCTACCCGGCCCGCACTATATAGTCAGGCAGACGTCTACCCTAGCCGCCGCCCCTTCATATGGTTTCTCACCACCGTTCCAGATCATTGCGCCGCCAAGCAAGTCTTCTCCATCCTCCTTTCGGCGTGCACCGAGAGAAGGGACAGCAGGCCTCCGGAACCCCGCCTCTCGTGATCCTGTACGGGAGAGGGGCGATCAGGTTTTTGGGGAGCGCACTCGCGCGACTGCTGGCAGCGACGACTTCGCGAACGACGACTTCTTCCCCGACCTCGGCAACCTCATCCTCGACGACATGGGAGACAACGTCAACGCCGGCGGTGCTGCTCCCGCTGCACCGTATGTGATTCTATCATTCCTGTTCGAGATCGTGGTAGAATTCATGTTTCTAGTATGTGCCCTAGATGTGATCTGTTCATCTGCTATGCTAGTTTGCATGATTAGTTCAATCCCTGCTACTGTAGTCATGATTTATCTTTTGTTTATTCGGATTAAATCTCGTAGTAATTTGCTCATATTTCCAACAATGATTGTTAGCGGCTGTTGTTGCGACGGGTCTCAAAGGCGGTAGAACATCCTGAATGGGTTTTCTAAAAGTGTGAAATGGACAAACTGAGTGCAATTCTCTCCGGTTGTTCTTCTGTTCAAAGCAATTTGTGGGACATGGGGTTTGTGAGCACGAGCTCACATGCCTAAAAAACAAAACCGATGATCCAATTTATTTTTTGTTTTTGAAAGCATTTTGGATCACCAATTTTGTTATTTTTGCCTAGACTTCTATGAATGTAATTTTCATCACAAAATTTTGCACGCATGTGAAACCCACATCCATGTTTGCTGACAAAAAAGTTCAGATGGTAGCACAACAACATAGTAGTCTAATCAAACTGAAATGAAAACATAAGTCTGCATAATTGACCACCTAGAGATCATCATAGATGAAGTAAATTGACTGATAAGGACTTGTCGATAGCTAAGTCAATCCGCACTAGCAGAAAAGAATTTTTTTTAAAGGCAATTTTAAAGACAATTTCTTTGGTGACAAAAGACAATTTCAAAAATGCAAAATGTTTTTTGTTTTGAATTTCTTGGACAGATAAGTTAAACAAGTGTCAATTTTTGGGAATTGCCCTTGATCTTCAGAAACAAAACAAGGAACTCACAACATTGCACTAGTTTGTAACATAGTACAGTGCCACATTCTACAAGGAACAGAAATGTTCAGCCATTGTTATATATATCCAGATATCTTCTTGTTTCTACAGATGATGTGAAAATGAATGCAAATACTTTTCACTCCTCACATCAATCCTACATGACCGTGAGTATGTGTGTTCCAGATCACATACGTACGATGGTTTTCCTCCCAATTCTTTTTGAAAGAATCAGTAGGGACACGAGGGCACCTCACATAATAACATGAGGCACAAGGTTACCAAACATGCTGGATGAACATGAATCAGTAGGGACAGCAAGCACACTCCACGCAGAAGAAAACATGATTCACAAACTGGGGCTGGAAGCTAGGATCCGAACAGAAATATGGCATCACAGAACATGATTATTAAGAAACAGTAGTAGCACGTCCAAAATCCCAATTTTGTCATGCGATTCGATTCGATCGTCTACGAATAAGACGCAACTACGACACCTCACTGGTACCATATAGATTGGTCGTCCCACGGATAAGATGCAGTTCAACACTACACTATTACATTGATTACCTAGGGAGCTAAGGTAAATTGCCACTGGCCGTCAACAAATTAATTAAACAAGTAGTAGTAGCATAGCAGCAGAGTAATCCGACTGAACCAACTGAACTGAAATCATAAGGTTGCATGTACTAAACGACTGAGATAGGAGGAGCATGCAGAAGAATCATAAGGTTGCATGAACTAAACGACTGATAGGAGGAGCATGCAGAAGAAACACGATTTGCTAACTGGGAATGCACTTCATTAGTATAGATTGCTATCATGTGATAGGAACAAAAAAATGGCATCACAAAACATGATTAAAACAGACAGTAGCACGTTTGAATTCCCAATTTTGTCAACCCGCAAAAAAAAAAGAATTCCCAATTTTGTCATGTTCAATTTGATTGAATCGTCCACAAATAAGATGCAGCTAAGATAAGTGTAAATTTCTTGCGCATGTACAGAGACCGTAAGTGTACATGAGGAGAAGATTACATACAAAAAAATATGAGGAGCAGATTACTAAACATGCTGGAAAAGGGTCATCACAATGTGCCTCATGCATCCTCCAAACAACCAGCAAATGTAGGATGCAGTCCATCATGAGTTTCTCAGTGACTGTGGATCAGTACAATTCACAACCATAAAAGATATATATAACTCTTATGTTATATTTGTGTCGAATATACTATGTAAACAAGGGGTTACGTGGACTTGGAGTTGTAATTTATGTGGTTAGGTACGAGTTGTGTAGGAGTCGGACACTTGTATCCTAGGCCTCTTATATACGGAGGGGCACCACACGTTGTAACCTATGACGACTTGATAGCAACAGGTACACGGGGGAGCCGGCGGCTTGTGCCGGCGCCCGGGCGGCCGGTGTTGCGGTATCTTGGGAAGGAGCGCCCGTAGTCATGCCCCGGGGATGTAGCCATATCGGTGAACCTCGTTAACAAATATTGTGCCTCGGTGTGTCGTCTATGATCTTGCATTAGCGTTTTATTCTAACAAGTGGTATCATGAGCAAGGTTGCGAGAAGGCTATGCGGAAGATCATCTGGAGGTACGAGGATCATGCTCGACGGGTGCCATGGAACGTCCGATTGGCGCAAGGTGGAGCATGGCGGCGATCGCGGAGGCGGTCGGTGGTGTCGGACACTTCGGGCAGGAGGCCTGGACCGTTCGATGGGCTGCGGTCAGTAAGGATCGGCTAGACGTGGCGATCGGACCGGCGTAGTGGCTGTTGAAGACGTTGCGGAGGCGACGGATTCGGCTCGCGATCAGACCGGCGGCCAGACGTGGGGGACGGTCGGATAGATCGGAGTGTGAGAGCATCGAGATGATGCGATCGGTGTTGTACAAGGGCGGCGACGCGGCACTGCGGACGGATCGTGTCGGCGACGTGGGTGGCCAGAGTACGGCACGGCTCGTGCACGAACGATGCGCGAGGTGGCGACTGTTACGGCAGGGTTGACGTGCGGCAGAGTACGTGTGACAGGGCTATTCAGTTTGCTGGCGAGAACCAAGATCCGAGACAAGGCAAAGTTCTTGTCGGAGATACAGCGGCGGATTCTTTTTTCGAAGGACACGGATAGAGGAAAGGAAGGCCACAGTTCGAGGCTGCGTACGCGAAGTCGACGCTTCGTGGCGTGCGGCAGCTTGTATCCTCGGATGAGGTGCACAACACAAGGAAAGAAAATCGTGTCGAAGCAGGAGTTCAGGGGATTAACATGCGGCCAGCCAATCTACAAGGATACGTGTGTGCTTGCAGAAGTGTTTGGTCCAGGGAACAAAACCTGCTGGTGGTTGCGATTAGAAAAGAAAAAAAGGAAAAGGAGACTTGTGCGTGTATGATGGTCCGTTTGGGATTGAATATGATGCGAACCGTGACAGACTTGGATGAGATTTCCGTGTAAGAGAGGAAAAGGCAGGGCCGGCTGTATCCAGCAGTAATAAAAGGCTGGGGCGATGAGGCGCAAGGGCACAGAAATCGTTTGCAAGTTCGGGAAAAGGTGAAGCGCTTCTGTGACAGAGAGAGTTGATCTGGTTGTAACAGCAAGGCTTCGTGGGGATTTTCCGAAGGGCGGACAGGTGATGTGCGGGTCAGATTTCCTGGTAGATCGCGGACTGCGGCGTGGCTTCAGACAAGGAATACGGGATCAGTGATCTTTTTCGTGAGGAAGTCGCAGAGGAAAACAAGGGTGGTCAGACCGGCGGCAACAGGTCGGTTAGATCGCGGCTCGGCATGGCGCCGGGATTCACCAGGTTTGATTTGGAGAAATTCGATGGCACGGGTAACTTCGGTCTATGGCAGACAAGAGTCAAGGATATTCTGGCGCAGCAGGGAATCTTGAAGGATTTGCAGGAGACGAAGCCGGCCAAGGTTGACAACGATGCGTGGGAGGATATGCAAGTGCAGGCGGCCGCTACCATAAGGCTTTGTCTTGCGGATCAGGTCATGTATCATGTCATGGACGAAGATACTCCTAAGGGAATTTGGGACAAGTTGGCAAATCGTTATATGTCCAAGTCAGCAACCAATAAGCTATATTTGAAGTAAAAGTTCTATGGGCTAAAGATGCAGGAGGGGTCAGATCTTGTGGAGCATGTGAATGCCTTTAATCAGTTGGTCACAGATCTAGCGCGTCTGGATGTGAAGATTGAGGACGAGGATAAGGCACTACTTCTTGTTTCGTTGCCACCATCCTATGAGCATTTGGTCATTACATTGACACATGGAAAGACAACCGTCAATAATGAGGAAGTCACTACAGCGTTGCTTGGGCATGAGTTTAGGAAGCAAAAGAATGCTACAGATGAGAGTACTCAAGGTTTGGGGTTGGCAGTGAAAGGTTATCAGATCAGGAAGGGACAAGAGGCGGAGAAGAAAAAGAAGAAAAAGGTGCAGTGCTACAGGTGCAAGGACTGGGGACATATAAAGAGGGAATGCCCAGAACTGAAGGGTGGGGCAAGTGCTAATGCGGCTACTCATGATGATGACTCAGACAGCAGTAGTGATGTTCTCGTAGTATCAAACATGCGGTCAACAAAAGCTGAAGCGTGGATGTTGGATTCTGCTTGCTCTTTTCATGCGACGCCCAACAAGGAGTGGTTCTCTTCGTACAAGTCTGGTGAGTTTGGTTTAGCCTATGTGGGCGATGATACAGGTTATCGTGTTACTGGAGTAGGTGACATCAAAATCAAGATGTTTGACGGAGTTGAGCGGATGCTTCAGGGAGTCAGGCATGTGCCAGGGCTAAGGAGGAATCTTATTTCGCTTGGTGTTCTTCATGATGGTGGTATGGAATTCCGTTGTGATCGGGATACGAAGACCATGGAAATCATGAAAGATGGGGTTACTGTGATGATAGGAGAGAGGACGGCTTCGCATCTTTACTAGTTGCAAGGGAGCACTATTGCAGGTGGAGCCATGGAGAGTGGAGCTGCAGGAGTAGCAGTGGAGTCTCACGGTGGCGGCGGGTCTGGCCCGTCGGGTAGCTCTCAGTAAGCTACAAAGGAGACAACCCAAGTCCGGAGTACATGAAGGTTTGAGCATGGATGACTTCTAAGTGGTGGAGAATATTCGCCAAGGTGGAGTTTGTTATATTTGTGTCGAATATACTATGTAAGCAAGGGGTTACGTGGACTTGGAGTTGTAATTGGTGTGGTTAGGTACGAGTTGTGTAGGAGTCGGACACTTGTATCCTAGGCCTCTTATATACGGAGGGGCACCACACGTTGTAACCTATGACGACTTGATAGCAACAGGTACACGGGGGAGCCGGCGGCTTGTGCCGGCGCCCGGGCGGCCGGTGTTGCGGTATCTTGGGGAGGAGCGCCCGTAGTCATGCCCCGGGGATGTAGCCATATCGGTGAACCTCGTTAACAAATATTGTGCTTCGGTGTGTCGTCTATGATCTTGCATTAGCGTTTTATTCTAACATCTTACGCCATGCAGAACAAGATTAAGGAATGAACATTTTAAAAAAATAGCAGCTGAGGATGCAAACAACATTAATCCAGATTACTATCCTATGATCAAAGCAAATGCCATCCCTGTCAAATGATTAAACACATGGTTGTAGTTTGTCCAAAATCCCAATTTTCACATGCGCTGAAACTGCAACTCCATTCGGTTGTCCAACAGATAAGATGCATATCAACATTACCCAAAATGAAGCTAATTAAGATAGTCATGGTTCTCCCGAAATTAAACACAGATATTAGCAGCAGAATAAACTGGCCGAACTGAAGTGATATCAAAAGGTTACATGAACTAGAGAGCATAGATGAACAGAGCGACTGATAGAGTGATTCAAAATAATTAGGGACATCAGCACACCACACATAATAACACAAGGCAGAATAGGCCGGGTGTTTACCTCATTCTAAAATAACACAATGCAGAAGCAGAAGGTCTGAATTAACGGGGAAATCAAGCAAATCGTGCCTGGTCAATGCTTCCAGTCCAAGATAACCAGCATGTAGGAAGATTACAAAGATGTTGGTGACTATATATGGATCATCACAAACACCATGCAGAAGAAAACACAATTCCCAAACGGGGGATGCACACCATTAAGATATCTTGCTATCCTTGCTAGGAGTCTAAGACCGGAATAAAAAAGTGGCATCACAAAACATGATTATAACACGGCCGAAATCACCATTTTGTCATGCAATTCAATTTGATCATCCATGAACAAGATGCAGCTACGACATTGTACTAGTACGACAGATGAAGCTGATTAATTAAGATACCTCCTGCGTTTCAATTTGATCGTCCCATAGATAAGATGCAGTTCAACATTACACTACTACATTGACTAGTAGAGTGCCCGTGCGTTGCCACGGGCTCTTGAAATAGTTTACCAGAGTTAAATGTTAAATTCCACACATACAAATAATATAACACAAACACAATTATTTAATAACTGAAGTCCATTGTTGCAATATAAATTGATAGCATAAAGAAAAATTAACGACGGGTCCATGTAACGAACTGAGCGATGTTCCAACTGAACATCTATTACAAAACTATTAATATCTAGATGATGCGCTTAAGAAATTCTTTCATAATATCAGGAAAGTTTCATCTAGATTCATTCCCACGATGTTTTAGCAAGTATAATAAAAAAATGCTTCCTCAATTCATACCCATCCTGCACAAACAATACATATAGTTAGTATGAAAATTTCACGCCGAAGGTCTTAAAACATGTAACGCACAATGCTCACCGCGCAAACCGGCTTGACCAATTCTTTACCGTTCCACCAGAGCATAAAATGAAAAACAAAATAGCCAGACACATTCCTGCAAAATTTTAAATTAATAATATAAAGAATATAGTGATAACAAAAGTAAATGTTTTTGTTATTAATTCATTACCCGTCTATACTCGTGGGAACACCGAACGGAAATAAACGTTGCCATTTAGAGATACCAGAATTCCAACCAGGCAGCTTTATTTCGAGTGCTTCTTTAGAATCCCTTGCAAAACTTTTTAATTTCAGTGCATGCCTCAATTTTTTATCCTCTGACGATTGTGATGTTTGAATAGGATCCATAATATATAGACGACGTGCCTCTTTGTCGATGACGTACAAGATGTATCGGCTGATGGATGCCTAGGGAAGATAAATCTACAAGTGGAGCTATTAGAAACAACAATAAACCATATCTTGCTGGGTAAGGCAAAAACTAACCATATCTTGCTGTAGATAAATCTACATAAACTGCTCTACAACCGTCCATTTTGTAACATTGAGATCGGGCCACTTATGACCTCTGATAAACTCCGGACTATGCTCTGCAAGTTTCAGCCATTTCTCGAGTCCTAGTAAATATTTTATATATAAGAAATATTAGGGATCAAGCAAAACAAAACATGTGTTAAGATGAGTAAAAATAAATAGTTACCGTAGTAGCAAGGTCATTGCGTTTAACCCGAGAACCAAGTGATTCCAATACTTGGATCTCACTTTTTTGGCATTGGCGACTGCTAGATATCAATGGTAGCCTAGCATGTTAATCGGAATAAATAACTGGTGTAAATATCATACAAGTCACAGTCATAATTAGATATAAATTTTTATAAATAGATATACATATGAATTAAATAAAAACAATCCATAATTATATGCATGGATAATGAGACAAAAACTAACCATATCTTGCTATAGATAAGTATTAACATGACGCACGATACAACGATATTTTGATGGGTCTTTGTCTCTTTCCCCGTCTTCTTTTATCTGCCCAGATACAAACGTGCTAATAATGTGTATCTTTTCACCCGCCCTGTCTTGTAGATGCTCGTGAGCAAGCATGCAATATATGTAAGCATTTATCACCTATAATCAACATTTAGATCATATTTATAGTTTATGATATTATATATTGTTCATTTTATTAATTACAAAATTTGTGCAATTGGTCTTACACCGTCATGTAAGAACATATCATCTTTCATAAGGCATTTCAAATCGTCAGTTGCTAACAAGGCATCTCCAATGTCCACGAACTGGGTATTTTGGGGGCAGACTTGATTGATTCGATGACTGTAATATCTCTAGGGGTACAAACATAGTCTATCGAATTCATAAAAAAACGAGCCAACTTAGTAAACAAAATGAGATAAATTAGTTGAATACAAAAGGCAATATCACAAAAAAAAGATTGATAATAATATTAAGAAATACCTTGTGGGATAACATGTAAATTAGCATCTTTTTTGGTTTGTTATGAGATATAATCTCTTCGACATTATTATGTTGTGCATTTTCGTCCCCGAACCCTCAATGGGTTCTTTCCGTGCATCTCCAAAGTCCATATCCATGTCTCATGTAAGCTAAAAAAATAGCCCTTCCGCATTATCATCTATAAGATACATACAGAGGAAGGTTAGCTATATGCACCTCTTCTCGTGGTGTTTCAGTGTGGTCTGTCATCGTTGCATCAGTGTGTATGTCGGAACCCATCAACTTAGATCTATGCTGAAATATAATTAATATTTTTTACTGCATCATAAAATCATATATTATATATAATAAAACTAAATGTGAAACTAACACAACTGTTTTCTCCATAATAGAAAAAGCATTTGGTTATATTAGAAAAATATGCTACTTTTATCATTTTTCTAACACAACAATTCGGGGAAAACAACAAACTATAATGTTCATATATAAGTAAGTAGGCGTCTAGAATTGCTTAAATTATTTTAAATTAATTGGATAGGCTATGGAAATTTGTCAAACAAAAACTAAAACAAACAAACCAACATTAACCAAGTATATATGTTTTTTCTATGATTTTTGTTGTGATACCCTTAGTATATATAATAAGCACAAAAATATTTATTTTTATGAACCATGTTTAATATATATATATATATATTTATATATTTATATCTTTACCTAATAATAAAGCAAATTGGGTTTCTGGTCGTCCGTCATTATAATTACCCTTCAAACTGATAAAAATTACCCACCAATGCCACCCGTAAGTGGGAAAACGATCCAATTTTTCGGAACAAAAATCGCCGCCACCTTAGTTGTTTTATATGGCCACGGCAATTAAAAATCATGGGACGATGGGTGGCAGAGTGGTTGGCCGATCTCTCCTCTGGCGAAGAGACCTGGGTTCAATCCCCAGCTTCCACATCTTGTATCTCTCTTTTCTCATGCATGTGCGGGCTTCACTCCCCTTTTTTCCATTTTACTTTTTTGTCTTTTCTTTTCTCATTCTGTTTTCTTTCTTCTTTCTTCTTGAAATTAATTCGGAATTTTAATATTCTAAAGTTGCGACTTTTCAAAAAAAATATAAAAAATATAAAAAATATGTGAATTCAAAAAATGTTTAGAAAATCATAAATTTTTTACAGATCCAAAAAATATTGATGGTTTTGCACAAATGTTTGCAAAACTATAAAAAAAACACAATTTGGAAAAAATGGTCAGGAAATTATATCATGTTCATGATTTTGAAAAAATGACAGTGTATTGAAAACATATTCGGGAATCTAAAAAAATGTCCATGACATTTTAGAAAATGTTCACAAAAATAAAAATAAATATTTGTTTTTTAAGATTTGTTCCCCAATTTTTAAAATAAGTTCATCGACTCTAAAATGTTTGTTGAGTCAAAAATGTTAATGAATTCAAAAGCGGTTCATGCATTTAAATTTTTTTGTAAACAAAACTAATGTTCATGATTTTTTTGAGAAAATAAAAAAAATTCAAAAGAAAATGTTTGTCGATTCAGAAAACTGTTCACTGATGCAAAAGTATTTTATGTCTAGGATTTAATTAGTTTTATGAAAGTCTTTATATATCTTGGCGTTGGCAGTAGTTCGTGGTCAACGAGATTTGTTTTTAAAATTTTAAATATTCCCTTGCGCAACATAATGACAAGTGTGGCATGCACTGGCAAACTCATAGCCTTAGGATTTACCACATCGAATGCATTGTGATCACGTGTACATCGCGACCATCATTGGCTAGGGTGAGAAAAAAATGGCAACATGATGAGCCACTATGTTAAAATAGAGTACGCTCATATATCAAGATACTGAGTCATACTTATTTGGTTAGCCATAATTTTTTTGTCTCCCGTTGCAACGCACGGGCAATATTTGCTAGTCCAATGCCACATGAATTCTTTGGGCATAGAGATCATCGGCTAGATCCATAGCTCCTCTAACTGCCAATGCTTCAAGCGTTATTGGGTCCGAAATATATCTGAAAACAATGGCAGAGGCGCCCATATAGCCACCTTGTTGGTCCCTGCAGATAACTCCGATCGCCCCAAAACCACGGCGTGATACCGCCGCATCCACGTTCAGCTTTGCACATCCGTCCTCCGGCGAAATCCAGCGAGGTATGTGCTGCGGTATGGCATTAGTCCAAGTGGTTGGAGCTCTTCCATTGATCACCCGTAACTCTGATAAATAAGAGTTGATAAAACCTTGTACTGTATGTGGTGGCTGAAATATATCTTCATGAATGACCTTTCTCCTTGCTCCCCAGATCGTCCATAGTGTCACCACCACCCGAACAAAATCATCATTGGCTAGTATTTCATGTAAGGCAAACAACCAATCCTTTACACTTTCCTCCAAGTGGCCGCTCATAGTCTCGACTATGTTATCAGGTGCGAGCGCCCACACACTCCCTGCCATCAGACAAGAGAGTACAGCATGCCGCCAAGTATCGCGAGCCCCGCACAGAAAACATGTCTCGGTCGTAGCCATATTCCGATTGTTAAGCAGAACCCCGCAGGGTATAGATTGTCTTGCGAGCCGCCAAACTATAATTATATATAATATATAATAAAAATAACAGCACAACGTAAGGCATATATATAAATAAGACAAATGATTATGATTGTCTCCAAGGTCGAAGCTCCTTTATCCCTCATACGTACAGACGTGTTCGAACATCAAAACAGACGACCAGCAGGCTCCCCCAAATTCAACTGTCTGGAAGTACATGCTCTTTACCATATATCCTCCCAATCTACAAGGAATAGTTCGTAATCCCACATAATAGAATAAAAAGGTTATATACCATCTATCCTCCCAATCTGCAGAACAGAATTGATACACATCGTGCCAATTCAATTACTAAATCTCATCCCCAATTTTGTTGGCAATTTCGTTTCTCAAGAGAAATGCATTCATGCAATTTTGTGGATGCTGCCGGGAGGGGTGCTGCAACCGATGGATCTCATCGGCGGTGGCGGATGCTTCCAATGCAGCGCGTGTGTTGTTGCGTCCTCGCAGATCTCGAAGGGCGGCAGAGCTGCAGTACACCACACCGGTGGGTGGCGGAGCTGCTGTTGCGACGGGGCATCTCTCCTCAACTCCGGCTCCAGTGGAGCTTCATCACGCCACCGGTGCTGCCATGAACGTCAGTCATACGTTGCATTGGAGCTTCACCGGAGCTGACGGTGCTGCATTAGAGTGTCGCCGGACACGTCAGGGCTATAGTGGAGCTCGTCCAGAGTTGCAATGGAGCTTCGCCGGAGCGTCAGTGCTGCGTTGGAGCTCCGCCAGGGCTGCAATGGAGCTCGGTCCGGGCTGCAATGGAGCTCCGCCGGGGCTGCAATGGAGCTCGCAGGACGTCGTCGGTGCTGCATTCAAGAACCGCGCGGGGTTGCAATGGCGTTGTGAAGCTGCCACGATGCGCTGCTGTCGTGGCGTTGTTGTGATCCAACGGCCCCAGAACGCGGACCTGACGGCTGAACAGGCGGATAATTTCCTAAGAAATCATCCGGCTGATTCGTAGCAGCGGCCGAACAGAATTGCATGCCCTATAAAAAGAATAGCAGGATGGGAAGTTTATGGCCCAAAATGATCGAAGAATATTTTGTACAATCTTACAACTCTAGGATTCAGATGAAGTAGAAAATATAGAGAAACATAACCACTATGAAGAAAACAATGTTATCATTTTTTAACCGACCAGTGTACTCATCGAATTCAAGGGGCACGTGAACAGTACCAAATCATGATGGTTGTGCAAATTTTCCACTAACATTACTTCTAGAAGTACATGAATCAGTAACGTGTAAATATTTTTTTTTCACTCAGCTTGGAATCGGCAAACCAAGAGTCTACAGGTTTTCTTCTTTAGCCTTTTGGCCAAGCGTTGCCATTTTTGACAGATTTTTGCGATGCCTATTTTTGAGATCCTCAATTACTACCATTTACATTGGATCTTGACTGTTGAACTTCTAGGTAGTATGTATCAGTTCGCATAATCAGGAAAACACAAAGCTCTAAAAGTAACATATCCTTTCTTAGTAGCACCAAAATTCTGTCGTCATTTATCTATAAAATTCTCAAGGAAATATTTTCTCCTAAAGCCTAACTCGTCATGAATTTCAGACAGCAAGTATGCACTTGCAGACACAAAGGGCACATGCAGTTGACCATGAGGTTCTTGAAGGCAATTCATCTAACGCTTGGTGCACACCCAAAAAATTTACAGGACAACAATACTCACAGTTTGGAGAAATAAGGTGAGGTCTTCTGGCTGGTATGCACTTGATGTACCCATCTTTACATCCTTGCGCTAGTGTGTGGGTCGCTACTGATGCCCTATGCGATGTCGCATGATGTGGCGAATGATCGAACCAAAAAGTACTGGTTTGAGAAAGATAGTTGACCTGGGCAGGTGTTTGAGTCTAGTTATTAGTCGATGATGTAGGTCCTGGGGACTCTTGGTCATATGTTCCGCCAGCGATGAGTGTCTCTTTCTTTGAGAACAAACTCCAATCCGCAGAACAAGCATCAAGCAAATGATCAACAAAAGGAAAATGTATCCAACTATGTACGCTTACATATCTCCACATGCTCAATCTGCTTTTTATGATGTTCATGGTACATGAAATGATTAAATGTCCTTATTCACCCTTAAATATATATTTGCCAAATCATGAAGTCTAGTAACTGCCCTCAAACTCTGTAAGGATCAGGCACATGCTAAGGTATGCAGCCAACGTTAGGCTGTGATGGGAAGGATTACAGGGACTTTTTTTCCAACAAGAAAATGAAAAGATCTATTTATTCACAGAAATATAAGTGAGCATCTGATTAAAGGAAAAATACTCGTAAGGCAAGTATAACAGTTCATGATACTCACCTAGCATTCACAAATAGAGATTGGCCATGCCTTCACTGCCTGATGAGGTTGTCAATTTTATTTTTCCTTGTTCGGCAAAGATAATGAAGATTAAAATGATGGGTCTGGTATGTCACTTCAGCAAAGTAACATCTAAAAATACAGCACAACACTCATTTCAGCTTTCGACAATATTGGCAAATATCACTTTCAGCTATAGGATGCAGTCACCATATTTTAGTTAGATGAACACAGATTAATGCCAAACGTTTTCATTAGTAGAATATAATGGAACAATTCCATTCTCAAAATGTTAGAACATAATGCATCAAGTCCAATGAGATACACTACCAGAAAAAAATGATTATAATTCCCTAAACACATAACCATACCGTTAAACAACTATCTTCTTCTCCTTTACCGCCCCTGTTGATGGGGCATCTGGCTCACAATCCAGCCTCCACCCCCACTCAAGGTCTTCTGATCGAGATATGGAAGAGTCAATTAATAGATGAAATTTGAATTTAAGATTATTTCAATTCTGCAATGAAGACAAGGCTAATTAATTTATAGTGTGTCGGCCCTACCAAGATTAACCGTAGGAAGCGCCTCTAGAACCAGAATGAGCAGCTCACATTCACTATGTTGAGTAGCTGCATGAGCTGCTCATTCTAGTCCTGGAGGTGCTTCCTATGGTTTTAATTGTAGTCTCAGATCTCTGTATTAGCTGTGTTTTCCAAGCACCTTTGGCTTCCATAGCAGCAGTGTGCTCTTCTGCATCATCATATGAAGAGGACTACAGATATGGATGCACGGGTAGATTCACTATCATGAAGTAGCATAGGAGTGCTAAAAAGACTGACTCAGACCTTGCTACCGCCATATATTTCCCGGCGTTATTCAACCTTCGGTAATCATAATTCTGTTAGCATGGTATCAAGTATCATACTGCGAGGCATCCTCACTACTACTGGAGCAGCCTGCAGTTTTCAACAGCATGTAAAGTGGCATTAGGGGTATACCTTAGACTCAAAACTTATAACCTGTTTATACTGATCAAAGGAATATACAACCTATCAATTAAATCAAAATCACATGACATGGCGAATGATCAAACCAAAAAATACTGGTTTGAGAAAGCTAGCTGACCTGGGCAGGTGTTTGAGGCTGGTTATTAGTCGATGATGTAGGTCCTGGGGACTCTTGGTCATATGTTTCGCTAGCGATTAGTGTCTCCTTCTTTGAGAACAAACTCCAATCTGCAGAACAAGCATCAAGCAAATGATCAACAAAAGGAAAATGTATCAACTATGCACACTTAAATATCTCCACATGCTCAATCTGCTTTTTATGATGTTCATGGTATATGAAATGATTAAATGTCCTTATTCACCCTTAAATATATATTTGCCAAATCATGAAGTCTAGTAGCTGCCCTCAAACTCTGTAAGGATCAGGCACATGCTAAGGCATGCATCCCACATTAGGCTGTGGCGGGAAGGATTACAGGGACTTTTTTCCCAACAAGAAAATGAAAATATTTATTTATTCATAGAAATATAAGTGAGAATCTGATTGAAGGAAAAATACTCATAAGGCAAGTATAACAGTTCATGATGCTCACCTAGCATGCACAAAACAGAGACTGGCCATGCAATCTTCACTGCCTGCTGAGGTTATCAATTTTATTTTCCCTTGTTCGGTGAAGATAATGAAGATTAAAATGATGGGTCTGCTATGTCACTTCAGCAAAGTAACATGTAAAAATACAGTACAACACTCATTTTAGCTTTCCACAATATTGGCAAATATCACTTTTAGCTATAGGGTGGTGTCACCATATTTTAGTTAGATGAACACAGATTAATACCAAACGTTTTCATTAGTACCATATAATGGAACAATTCCATTCTCATAATGTTAGAACATAATGCATCAAGTCCAATGAGATACACTACCAGAAACAAATGATTATAATTCCCTAAAGAAGTGTGTACATAGAAATTATAACCAGACAACTAAGCATGGGCTCCCACATGGCAAAATCATTATTCCCTTCTGATAAGACCAGCAAAATATCATAGACAGATACCAAGAAAACGCCAGAGCAGCAGAAAATATTGATCAATTATTGGTTACTGGCAAGACAAAAGGTAGAAGGAACCATAGTATAAGTAAAAAGGGAACCGCAATTTAAGTACAATGCAACCATATGAGTATATGAATGCAGTTAAGGGGGAGCTTGTGTCGTATCCATAATGCTCGTTCGTGGTGGTTGACTTGCCAGACCAGGTGGACCGATTATCCCAATCACCATGAAATCATTGTTCTCCATCAAATACTTCAAAAAGGAAGAAGTAAAAAACACAAGTTCAATTTTTCATGCATGTCATTTAGCAACCAGTAATTCTAAGTTTCAGTTGTAACGTAAACGTATAGGACGCAAGTATCAATAGCCGGATTGTATATATGTCAAGAACAACTGTGTGCAATACAAGGTATAGCTCCACAAATAATTCTAGTGTACACTATACATATATAGGTTAAGAACTACTGTGTACTGACCAGCCCTTCTGAAATCCCTGGTCCTATGTGATAACATACACCAAAAATCCTGCTAACCTGGAAGGTTGTGGGCACTGCTGAACCAAATGTTGAATTCAGAGAGAAGGAAGCAACAAACGACTCCATTAAATATATCCAGGGAGAATACTTCAGAAAATTAACGAATCCATATGCTTAATGCTGAATGAGACATCAATGTGTGCACTGGCTCAGATCAATCGTAATCACAACATCCCTCCAGTAGTATGTACATTTGCTAAGTTTTTGTAGTGACAAAGTATAATAGCATGACATACGTACATTCAAAACTCGACCAGTTTCCATTGCTATCATGCCAAGGGAATTGTCACAGATCTACTGATCCTAAATTACTTTGATCCCAGCATTATCAACATAGCAGACACAAGCAAAATGGTAGATTCTGATTTTCCCACCTGGGTGCATCCATCTTGCCCGTCGATAGGAGCAGAGCTCTTCCTTCTGCCCTGAAAACGTCGATCCCTGGAGGAAGGACTTCCATCCACGTCCTCACCAAAGGGACCTGTAAAAGCACAAAAACACAAGCGGGAAACAACTCAAAACCAAAGGAAACATCAATTTCCACCGCTCACATCAACTTTTCTTACCATGTCATGGGTTGCAGAAGGAAAAGCCTCGCGGCCCGTGCCGCGGCCGCGGACACTCCCTGCCCCGGCGACGACGGCGGACGACGAGTCGGGGGCCCCGACCAGGTAGGCATGCTGGATGAGGTCGATGCCGGCAGGTGGGGCGGAGGGGCAGCAACGGAGGAGGAAGAGGTGGATCCGCGACGACAGCAATGGATCCACAAAGGCGGAGGCGTCCGAGGGGTTCCGCGGCGACGGCGGCGGCGGATCCACGATGGCAGCAATGGATCCAAGAAGGCGGACGTGCGCGTCCAGATGGGGATCTATGGATCGGCTTTCGGCTCCAGAAGGGCGGCGGGTTCGTTGTGCGAGCGGGGCGCCTTTGATGTGAAACCGAGGGCGGCGGCGAAGGGATGAAGGGCGGCGGCGGCAAAGGGATGAAGGCGGCGACGAACGAGGGCAGGGAGTCTATGTGCGAGTCGTTCTCGCTCGAGGGCATGTGACTTCGCTGGTAAGTGCGGGGTTTTTTTTTCGCTGGTTATTTTTCGGAGGTTTTTTTATCGCTGGTTAATTTTCGTAGATTTTTTCTTCGTCGCTTGTCTCGGGCTCGGGTGCGATCGGTGGTTACGACCTGAAGAGCACGGGGGCTGGTGGAGGACTCAGTACGTGGTTTTGTCGGTTCGTGAGGAGGTATCAAAAAAGTACCAAAAAAACCGGGTGAGGTAGGACAAAAATAAAACCCGGAACGCGACCTACCAACTGAGACATTAGGAGTAGAGATTACCCCTAATAGATGAAGCTAACATAAATTGCCATGGCCGCTCAGGAATTAGTCAAACACAGATAGTAGTAGCATAGCATTGAATAAATCTGACAAAACTGAACTGAAACCACAAGTCTGCATATATATGGATTGAAGATGATAGATGAAGTAATTAAATGAGTGATAGGAGGAGCATGGATTCAAAAGGGATCCCACCACCCTTCAGTCCCATGTCGACAGCGTCGATGGATCAGGTGAAGTAGTGGGCTGGCTAATCTGCAGTGAGATGAATCGGACTGTCAGATTGATGCTCGTGCCGCCGGTACACCTAGGGAGGAAGGAAGAAGAGAAGAGGAAGGTAGCGGACCTCAACTCCTAGGTAGGCGCCACGGTCGGTCAACTTGGCGAGGCGGGCGAGCTCCTTGCGGTCGAGGAAGCGGGAGAGGACGGCGACGGCGAGGTCGATGTGCTTGATGGCGAGGGCCGTGATCCGGTTTGCGCGGCACAGGTAGTCGAGCGCCTTGTCCACGTCGCCGTCGCTGGCTACGTGATGGGTCTTGGCGGTGGCGTCCGGGTCGTCGGACAGATCGGCCTTGGCGAGGCTGTCGGTGGCGGCGGCGACCGGGTCGCGGGGCTCGGGCTTGCCGGGGACGGGGGCCTGGCCGCCGACGAGGCACTCGACGCAGCCCGGGAGGTGGTGCTCCTCGAGCATCTTGACGGCCAAGATGGCGGACTCGACGCGGGCGATGGCCTGGGGCTGGGTGGTGGGGCGGGCCGGGAGCTTCTGCGCGAGCAGCGCGTCGTAGAGCTGCTCGTCGGGCAGGAGTGCGAAGGCGATGTTGACGGCGGAGACGGCGCGGTTCTTGACGGCGGTGTCGAGGCAGACCGAGAGCATCCTGGCGCCGGGATCCAGGCCGAGGTAGTAGACCTTGAAGACGTCCGAGGCGATCTGCCCGAGCTTGGCCTCGGCGTCGGCAGGGGTGGGGGCGGGGGCGGCCCGGTGGCGCTCCAGGCGGCGGTGGAGCTCCAGGAGGCGGTCGCGCTGCGTGCGCACGTTCTTGGCGGCCATCATGGCCTGCATGAGGACCAACTCCAGGTTCTCCTTGCTCAGCTCTCGCGCCATGGCCGCCGCTCCGCTTGTCTCTCTCTCTCGCTGTGAGTGTGAGGCCGGAGGTGAGAATTCTTGGGGAGGAGAGGAAAGAAAGGTTGGAGGAGCAGCGAGCGGCGCCTGGCAGATCCGGCTGGATCCGGCTTGACCGCTCCCTTTCCCATGTTTCCATCCGTGCTTTCACTTAGGCCTCATTTGGTTGTAAGGGATCCCGTGGGGATCCCTGCGTTTTCCCCGGGTGGGTACACCACGGGCTGAGTTCGCCCCGGGGAAGCGGGCGGCCCCATTTGGTAGCACGTGAGGCGGGGAGATCCCTGGCCTTTCCACGGCCCATCCCCGGGATAGATCTCCCGATGTCGATAGGTCTGGGAGTAAACCCTCGACTGGCTCGCTCTCCCTGCGACCGGTGGCGACGGCCTCCGCCTCCAGCCTCCACCTCCGTTCGGTGCATCTCCGTCCGACGACCGGGTAGCGCCGCCCCCCGCGCCCTCCCTCAAGAGAACCGCCTCCACAGTCCGTCCCTCCGGCAGCAGCGACGGCGACGGACCGGGCGTCATCCATCTCCCCTCTGCCTCAAAGCTTCTATCACCTCCGGCGACGACGATGGCCAAGAGGTCACCCTCCTTTCACCAAGGTTATTACCTCCTCCTCCTCTTCTATCCAGTGTTTTTCTTCTCCATGGTGATGTCTTCCCTGCTACACGCACTGACGAGCACCTGTACAGATCCAAGAAACTCCTCTTGCGTCTGAGATTTGTATCACAAGTGAGCAAGTGTACACCTTACATCCACGTTTGCAGCACCTCTAACCATCCTGATCTCACAACTAAGCACAATCACCTTTGTTTCCTTGTGATGTTGTATACACGATGCTAATCTATGCACAATGTTCTTTGTGATTAATTAACTCTTGTAATGCTATTTTTTGAGTCAGGCATAGCTAACAAGCTGTATATTTGAACAATGGCTTTATGGAGGTGTATAGTATTAGCTTTCCTTTATAAATGGTTAACACAACATTTAATTTCACCTGAAATCAACATTATGACATGCTGACTATAACCAAACAAAGACAACTTTTATCATGCAGCCCAACATCTTAGGGTTGAGAATTTTGTCATAGGATCTGCACCATGGGCTGCATTTACTTATTAAATCCTTGCACTTTTTCTAGATGCTTCATATGATCTTACTTGTTGTGAATTATCTTGCAATACCATTTTATTTAACTCACCATGCCAAGAGGACATGCCTTGTTTTACAATCGCTAGTTGGTCCATGTTTTGCTTGGTTCTCTGAAAACATGTGTGGCATGAACCTGAACTGCACTAATTCTTGATGTGATGTATAACTCGAAGATGGTTACTTCAGTGCACAGTGAGCTGATGCATCACATGACATCCCTTGAAATTCTTTTACTGCTCCCCTTCAAACTTGGCACTGTTCTTGATTACAGTCTTGTTCCCACCAGATGCATGAACATGAGCTCAATACTTAATACGACAGGTATATGACATGAGTAGGCCTTGCATGATCAAGAAAACCAATGATACAAATTGCATCTGTCGGTAAACTTTTGTCGATGAACTTCCAGGCGCTGTATCATGAGCTAGCAGAGTATGTGCATCTGTGCTCCTGCCGCTCCACTTCCAGGTGATGGCGTCGGGTTGGTCAGAGAGGGTGAAGCTCTCAAGTTCCCGCCAAAGTATCAGGTAATGTCCAATCTCATCGAGGCCGATCATTCAAGTTCTCGAAAATTTGAAGCTTGATTTGTAAAACGCATAGTAGTGATAAAGCAATTAAAAGATGAATCCATGTACTATTAAGACTGCGGATTATCCAAAAGAGAGACCAACATTTTATAATGTTTGCATCTGTTTGTTTGCCAACATGCATATAAATAAGAATTTGTGCTTATGTTATATATATACTAGTTTAAAATCTCATATTGTGTAGTAACAACAATGTTCCTTTTTTGCTTTGCAGGTTTCCTAAAGATAGCAAATAAAAATGTTCAAAGAAGTTGATGCTGGAAGTTTCAGTAAAGTATCTATTTCAACAGCAAAACTTTTTGCTATGGACGTGTCACATATGGGCATTTTTTTAATGGAGCTAAATGCTTATTCTTGCTGGATTTTTAACCGTAGTTAGTATTTAAAAAAACATGATTAGCACAATAAATTTTATCCTCAGTAGTGTTGTGTAATTTGTGCGACTCGACCGCATAACTTATTGTTAGCATGTAATTGGGTTGAAGTGTTAATTTGCTGATTATGTGTGTATTATTATTTTCTCCAAAAAAATCCTGAATTATTCTCTATCTTCCTGAGAACTTGTGTCATTTCTGGACTTATCAAGGAAATATACAGAAATTTTAATTACTTTTTTTTCCGGGAGAATTTTAATTACTTCTGAACTGATATGATATTTCTGTAAAGAAACCAGAGTTATTTTTTATGATGTTTGAATATGAGATTTTTTTTTCCAAAGAATTTTAGCATTTTTCTGTACGTGAACTCCTCCCCTCTGCCTCTCGTCCAAACTGGGGAGAGGATCTCCCCGTGGTGGGAGGGGATCCCAGATGACCATGGAAATCCCCCCGAGGGGGATTAGACCCCTGGGATACTTCCCCATTACAACCAAACAAGGCCTTAGGGGTGGGCATATAAACCGAAGACCGAAATACCGAACCGAAAGAACCGGGACCGACACCGAACTGACCGAAACCGACTATTTCAGTTGTTACATCGGTCTCCACTTCTCAAAAACCGAATTTACTTTGGATGTTTCGGTCATGGCACTCAGTCACCCGAAATAACCTATAAAACCGAGATATTATACACGTGGCCCAAAATCTGAGAAGAACCCAGCCCATTACACGTAAGTGGCTACCTCCCACTGGGCCCTTTTCTGTCCGCAGGCCAAAAGCACCACGTGAAGCACCCATCCACTCCCACAGGGCCCCAGCCTAATTAACTGCTAATATCCCCGATCCAGCGGCACGACGTGAGCCGCCCGATGCCTTAACCTAGCCGTCTGACTGCTACAGGCCTACAGCCCCCATGCGTAGTCTCCTGCTCTCCTCGCTGGCCGGCGGTGGTGGCGGCGCTCGCTCCAGGAGCTGGAGCTTACATGTTGTCTCTTTAATGTTTGTGCTCCCTTTCGACTACACTGCAGACCCTTGTATTTCTCTGTCTCCTTCTGTACAATTCCGAAAGGGATTGTTTCTTGTTGTGTTCTTGGATCTTATTTTGTTTCCAGATTTTGTTTTCTTTCTTATTCAACTGGGGAAGGGGCTGCTTCAATTTCCAGAGAACTCTAGCGATGCGTGCTACTTGCAAACGTAGCTTCGGTCTTGTTCGGTTACAACCGTAAACCGAACCGAAATCTTGTTGGACCGAACACTCGGTTATTGATATTTCAGAAAACCGATCGGTCAGCAAAAATGGAAAACCGAATTTTACATTACCCGAACAGACCGAACCGATCGGTTCGGGTTAACCGAATGCCCAGGCCTACTTTCACTTCATTCTACAGTTGTCTTTTTTTCTTTTTCCTTTCTAATCTAATTATATCCCCCTGATTTTAAGGGGGTGGAGCCGGGCCTTATTTTGTTCCAATCAAATCATGCCACATATACGGCAGCACGGATGGACACACACGCGGGGAGCAGGCAAGTCTCGTCCGATCCGGCTGCAGGGGATGGGCCCACTAGCCAGAACAGGAGGGGTAGCGTGCTCCCTCCGCTACCACAACAAGGCAGCCCTTCTCGCTCTAGTTCAAGTTGATTTTCGAAATCTCAAAATGCTAGTCCATTAGTAGAATGAACATTCGAAAACATGTGATTCCAAGCAAGGAGGGATATTTTTTTTCTTAGCATTGCCTTGTGGAAACAAAAATTGTTATTACACACATCTTGGTGCAAAAAGTAGGGGTGTAAATGGCAAATGAATGATGCCCGCAAGTCCCTTTTAGTTAGGTTTAGCTAGCTCCATTGTTCATTTTCTTCAGAAAAAACTTGATTGAACTGTTTTTTTTCGAAAAGGGGGTTCGCCCCAGCCTCTGCATCAGAACGATGCATACAGTCAATATTATTAATAAACAAAAGGTCCAACATAAGTCTCCAAGTCTTGAACAAAGTACAAAACAAAGGCTCACGAAGAGCAAAGCAGTAATAGAAAAGCCACAACCGGCTGGCATAAAATGGTAGGAGCACTACATGCCTATCCTATTACATGACCGCCATCCAAACTGATTGAAAATATCCCGTGCTACCATCTCCCATCGGGTAGACGCAGTAACCAAACGCTCCCTGGCCTTCGTCGGAGTGAGTAGCGACCACATACGGATCAACGCAGTGGCCCAGAAGATAACCTACAAAAAATAAATATTTGTTGTTCTGTTAAAAACCAGATCATTTCTGCAGTTTCAGACTACCCATAATAAAGCACAAATGCCTACACGAATGTGTCTCGCTGTATCTGAATCTATCCCATCAAGCCACGTCCCATATAACGCGTTGATAGAATTCGGTGGAGTAATGTTAAAAGCTATGTGAACCAAACGCCACATAATTTTTGCCAGCGGACAATCAAGAAAGAGGTGTTTTGATTCATTCGTGTTGGTCGCAAAAGCTAAATCTTGTAGATCCTGTCCAATTGTGTTTTGCGAAATTATTCTTAGTCAAAATAACTTGTTTATGCACAAATCACATAAACACTTTGATTTTCAAAGGAACTTTAACTTTCCAAACATGTTTCGAGCTAGGAATCACGCTATAGTTAATAACATCCAAATACATGGATTTAACCGAGAACACTCCGTTCTTAGTTAGTTTCCAACACAACTGATCTGGCTGTTGAGACAACTGAATATCCATGAATCTTCTCACAAGATGGAGCCAGGCTTCCCAACGGTTTCCCACTAACGTCCTCCGAAATTGAATATTGAGCGGAGTGGAGTGCAGAACTGTTGCAATGTAAGCATCTCTATGCTAAACAATGTTATACAAAGAAGGATATTGAAGTGCGAGGGGCGTCTCCCCTAGCCATGTATCCTCCCAGAACCTTGCAGCGGTACCGTCTTCGACTATGAACCTTGTCCTATTGAAAAAGAGTGGTTTAACTCTCATCAATCCTTTCCAAAAGGGTGAATCAGTCGCCCTCACTGTCACCTGGGACAAGGTTCTAGAGTGAAGATACTGAACTGTTAGACCATAAGTATATTAAATGGGACCTGGTTTACATCCCTAGCAAAAACAACCCATCCGCGGAAGACCGTGTGGAAAAAAAAATGCAAGATCATCTTCAGCTGGGCATTTCTTTATGAAATAAGGAGCAGTCATCTCTTTCAATTCTATATCTTCTCACATGTGTGTTCACCAACATATGTTTTACATTAGATAACTACCTGGTCTTTTGTCAAATGAACACTTGGAAAGTCAGGAGCATCCATCCACACATTGAGCCCAAAGTAGACATTCTCGTTTCTAGTCTTGGTGATCTTCACTCTCTTTTGTACCTCATACTCAGAGATGGCCTGCCAAATCTCCTCAATTGTTCCGAAACTCATGCCATGCTTGAAATCTGGTTTCTCCATGCCTACAACATTGATAAATGGTTTGAAGTTGAATTTCATGTTCCCCTCTTCTTCTGAAAGCTTGAGAATAGAAAACAAATTGGCTCATCTTCCTCGTACAACTTAGTCACTTTCTCATGAATTAATCCATCCTTCTCGGCATGATCTACATTCTTTTCATATAATTCATCATCTCCACTCTATATGTCATAGTCACTATCACTGAATTGCTCATCTAGATCATCACTGTCACTGTCTTCGGGCTCTTCTTTTGTTCCTCCTTCCACTACTGAATTTCCTGTTGTCTCACTTCGTCCTTTCCCTATGTTCTCAAGTTTAGTAGGTGAGACCATCACTCTAGGCAACTCACTTAACCCAACTAGCACAACATCATACCAGTGTTGTTGCTCAATTATATTGACATGATCAACATATATTTTAAGATGATTTGACCTCTGTGATCATGTCAATATATGTCGCAAGGTCGGCTCAAGAGGCTTGACAACCGGTTGCAGGACCTGGCCTTCATGTTCGCCAGTGATGCCACATGGGCTGCCCTCCTCGACGTAGACACTGGTGTCTCACGCAACACCTCATGGTCGTCGTCCAAGAGTAGGACGAGATAGTGCTGGATCTGGTGTTCATGGGCGAAGTGCTCATGCCTATTTAGGCGTGCGCACCATACCAATTTCCTTCCTCTCCGTCCTGGTTTATTGGTCACCATTGTATTCCGTGCCAAATTTTGACCAAAAAATTGACTAACAAAATGTTAATGCATGTCAACAAAAATTATATCTTTGGATTCGTATTTGAACATAGTTTGCAATGATATAATTTTTTATGACATGTCTGGACATTTTGTTAGTTAAATTTATAATCAAAATTTAGCACAGAATACAATGAGGACCAATAAACCAGGACGGAGGTAGTACTTCATTACTATTTTGTTCATCTATGATATCTGGGGAAGTGCATACTTCATTATGCAGTTATCTACAATGATTTTGGTTCAGTTTGGTTAGAGTGATACACTGCTACTGCATTTAATCAATTTCTGGACATAATACCGTGGCTATCATCTTGAGTGGTTTCATCAAATAGGGGTGATTAGTTTAATATCCATTTGCTTCGATACTTAATTTGGTTGGTTAATGCGTTTGTTCATACCCTTCACCTATCTATACTAAATATTTTTCCCTCATTATTAAATCATTTTATTTCAGAATGTGAGATTTATTTTCATCTATATAACATTTACTATAAAATCTTCATCACTATATTGTCTACTGCATCTAACTACCTCAACAAGATATGATGTTGTTTTTTTTCAATCTTTCCTCGAGACATTTAGTTAAAAAATATTCCATCCAAATATAAATAAAAGTAAACAAAACTTGAAAATAAAATAAAGATAGCAGTCATCTTTGTAATACTTTATCATCTTACATGTTTACATTTATTTCAATTTTAATGTCCCTAAATTTTTGGATGGAGTGTTTGCAGTACACGAGTCTCACAAATATCTTGATAGAAAACTATCCGGAGCTTTTGCGAAATGAAAACTTGGAAAGCCAGGGGCATCCTCCACACAATAAGCCCAAAGTAGACATTCTCATTTTCTCATCTTGGGTCTTCACTCTCTTTTGTACCTCATACTTAGAGATGGCATGCCTAATCTTGGTGATCTTCATTCTCATGTTTTTTGGCAACTGGTTACATGGGATAAATAACAATTTTAGAATTCTTCTCAGGGCGGGAGTATTTGTCGTGATTTGGTCACTTTGGCTATGTAGAAATGATAAGGTTTTTAACGATAAAAGTTCTTCTCTTCTGAAGGTCATCTATAGATGTACAGATACGCTCCGTTTATGATTGTCTCTACAACGTCTGAAGAATTAAGACATGTTCACGGAGGTGTGTACACACTTGGAGGTCACGGTGAGGAATACTTTTACCCGACATGGATGGCATCATGATCTTCGGATTGGCCCTCCTACGTCTTAGGCGTTATATAGTCTCCACATGATTATTTGCATTCCGCCTTTTTGATTTTTTAGAACTTGGACTTGGTTATGGTTGTGTGCATCTTAGTTATGTAGAGGCCGGGTGTAATGCTTAAACCTTTTAAGTAATAAAGCATCATTTATCAAAAAATATCCATGTATTTTTAGAAACATATGAAAACTATTTGAATATGTTCAAAATTTTGTTAGGCTTGGTGATGCCCTTCGACTACGACTACGTCAATGGCACACAGGTGCCCTAGTGTCGTCTCGGGCTACCGTGACCTTTTGAATGTACTCCATGACAAAGGTGGTGTCACGGTATTGTACAGTCTCGGTTGCTCGGCACCTTTGTAGTTCGAGCGCACAGAGGTGCCCCTGCTGTGTTGTGTCCCCCCTCGACATGTGTCCCCCCTTGCCATGTGTTGTTTTTCTTTATCTCTTCTACCTGTGCTCCCTATACTTCTCGTTCACTTGAACCATGTCATGTATTACGCTACAAAGCCTATAGGCAAAATGAATACAATTCAGGTGGGGAGGATTACTTCACCCGTCCCCCCACCCCAGGTGAAAAATAGAAAAAAAAATATTAGCCCGATGTTCGAACTAAAACCACGACAAGAATTATGGAACTGAGGGAGCACCAAATTAAAAATAATAATTTTATATTTCACAAAAATAGTTTCATATTTACTCGATGTGTAGTTCATGTTTTGAGACAGAAAACATTTATGTTGTTTAAGAATTAGTGGAGACAATCGTTAAAAAATGAATGCTAATAGGGAGCTAACATTCCTTATAAGAGGACCTTGGCACGAATAAACATTCCCTCGGGTAAGCTCATTTGAGTGAACGACGGCGCCAGAGAATGCTCCCTAAAAAAGTCATTTCGGGAGAAATGTTCAAGAATTGCCATGCTATAATATAGAGACTTGTCGTGCTATTACATAGAGATTTTCCATGCTAAGAAGAAAATAATTGTCATGTTACATCAGAAAGAATTGTCATGCGTTTCGGAGATTTGTCACACCGCAGCAGAGAGAATTGCCAACGTATTTCAGGGATTTACCATGCCGTGCTAGAGATAAATTGCTAGGCTATGACAAAGGCAAAGTTGTCCACATGTCACATGTGTAAGAATTCCATGCTATACAGAGCAGTTGCCATATATACTTCCAGTAATTTTCATGCTACATTATACGAAGGTGTCATGCTATAGAGGGATCATTCCCTCGGATGTATGGAACCAAACGATTGAGTTGTTTCCTGGGAGGGGGCATGAGAGCGAACATTGTGCGTCATGGAAATTGCCATGTGTCACCATTTTAAGGTTCACTTACGGAATTGGATTTTCCTTAAGATTATGGAGGCTTCAAAGTATATGTGCAAACTAAGACTCGATGTAATACAACCTCCAAAATTTCCTTGCATGTGGCACCCGTATGCCATTGGCTAACTATGTCTTCTTCAATTCCCCAACCAAGCACAACATGCAGATTCATTCAAATATAACTGAAAATGATCCACTGAATTAGAACTACGAACGATTCATCAACCGACATTTCATTCACATATAGGGGCGGAAAATGAATCGCACTACGACTTGGGGCTAGTTGCGGTGGCAGGGCTTGCCAGCGCAGGCATCGGTAGGGACCGCATGCCTCAATCAATGGTGCGGAAATGAGGCAGGGCGACCTCCTCCGCCAGCGGCCCCGACTTCCTCCTCCCGGGCACCTCAAGTCCCACTCCAGGGCTCACCCGCTCTTCGACCTGGGTCGCCCCTTTGAAGCTCGTCTACCGCAAGTT
Source organism: Triticum timopheevii (assembly GCA_963921465.1). Lineage (NCBI taxonomy): Eukaryota > Viridiplantae > Streptophyta > Magnoliopsida > Poales > Poaceae > Triticum > Triticum timopheevii. Next base: position 366,675,734 of record OY997262.1, read on the forward strand.
CACGCGCTTTGTCTGCAACCCCGTTTTCGGCCAGCTGTTCCGCCTCCCGGAGTTCGAGGAGTCCGCGGACGGATGCATTTGCGGGTCAGCGATGGAGATGTGCCGAGCCCTTCTTTCCAATTTGAATCTTTCCGTCAACAACCACAACGAGACGGGGCTTGTGGGAAGGAAGCATTGCCGGTCCATAAAGTTGGCCAGTTGGGATACACCACGCGAGGAACCTATAGCCAATAGACCGTCTCACTGACAGTGGAAAAGAAAGCCTGATTGTCAGAGGGAGGTCAGAGCTGCGGGAACCAGTGCTCGACTGCTCGTGAACCAGCCACAGCCAGGCAGAGCTGCCTCGCCTTCCCTCTCGGCCTCTCCGCTCCTCCCCTCCCTTCCCCCCACCAAATCCGCCGCCGCCAAAATGCTGTCCCTTCTCCGCGCCGCCGTCTCCGGCCGCCTTCGCCGCTCCCTCTCCACCGCCGCCGCGCGCCCTCCCTGGGCGATGATGTACCGGGTCTCCCAGGGGTCCAACTCCACGGGGAGCGTGTCGTCCTCGCTCGCCCCGCCGCCGTCCGTCTCCTTCGTCTCCGTGCCCAGCCACGCCCTCGACATCGACCCCTTTCCGCCCCAACCCGAGTGCGTCAGCCTGTTTCGCGGCCTCGTCCTCGCCGCCAGCGGCCACGGCTTCCTCCTACTGGACACCCACATGAGCCGCCTCCAGGCTCATGACCTGAAGCTCCTCTACCGGAGGTTCGCGCGCTTCGTCTGCAACCCGGTCACCGGCCAGCTGCTCCGCCTCCCGGACTTCGACGGCGCCGACGAGACCTTGACCGACGGCATGGGGATCCTCACCCAGGCCTACGGCGCCGACGGGCCGCCCAAGAGGTATGCCGCTGCTCAGCTCACCGAGGTCGACGGCGGGCGCCGCTTCCTGCTGCGCCGGTTCTCCTCGGAGACAGGGGAATGGAACGAGCTGGTCCTGCCTTCCCCGATGCCGCCTCACCGGCGAATGCACATGGTTCACGAGGTGCTGGACTTCGGAGGCCGGCTCTGGTGGGTGGACGTGAGCTGGGGCGCCATCTGCGTCGATCCGTTCAGCGACCGGCCTGAACTCTGCCCCGTCGAGCTGCCGGCACACAGCATGCTTCCTGACCAACTGGACGAGAACGAAATGAGGCAGCTTATCAAGCACCGCCACATGGGGGTCAGCGCCGGCAGGCTGCTCTTTGCCGAGGTCGACCCGTTCCATATCAGATCCTTCACGCTCGACGACGAGAGCGGCCGCTGGACGCTGCAGCACCAGGTGTCGGTTGATCTTTTGCCTAGTGGAGGTAATGCCAAGGAGATGCCTTTGGTTGCTGCTGTCGATCCACTGGACACCAACCTGCTGCATCTCAACGTGGACAGAGTTAATTTCAGCATCGACATGTCCAGGAAGAGGATGATTGAGAGTACTGCAATACCTACTGACATGTCTCCTCCGAGCGAGTCCGCAACAACTTCCTATCTACCTTGTGTGCTCCCCTCATTTCTTCGATCAAGCACGATTCCAGGTGATCACAGATTCACAGTGACACATTTCTTGAAAAAAGAGATGTGTTGATGAGACTCCATATATATGCTTACTTGCTTAGTCTAATTCATGTGTGTTTGGCCCCTTGTGTTCCACATTTGTTGTGTTCTTGGGGCATGCTTCTAGTTTGTCCAAATGTCTCTTCGAGCATTTCAACCTGTTGGTTTTCCAATCATGTTAGCTATTGCCTTGGTCGTATAGAAATTATCTTGAACAGCAATTTTTAGAGCTATGTTCCTTGTCCTGGTACACTGTAGCTTAGGTTATTCCTATATAATAGTCAACGTATTCTCAGTTATGAAGCTGTCCACTTCTTTTCTGTAACTATTTCTCAAATGGAGTTCATATGGGGATTTTCATGGGACAAATCCAACATGTCTTTGGCAATAGCTTTGATCTAAAGCTCTAAACAATTGAATCATTAGTTGACTGCTAGTTAATGCTGAGAAGTGGCAGCAGCCTTCTTTGGTGATTTGTTTCAAGTAAATTTTCCAGGCTAAAACATGATTAGAGTTATCTGTTGTTTATAAATTTCTAATATACTGCATGTTCTATAGTTGACATTCTAATAAAGTTAGGTATTGTCTTGGTCAAAGAGAGTTTCTTGACAAATATTTACGTGGTAATTTGTACGATTTTAGCTTCTGGTTGCTAGCCTAATTCTTATATAAAATGCAGAGATATATTGTAAGTATGAATTGTTTCGTGTTACTATTCTGTTCAAATTCTTGTACCTTGATGAAAGGAACCTATTTTCAGGTAAGAAGTCTGTCACGAAAAACAAGACTTTGGCAGATGTTCTGGTTCGTTTAGACAGACATCACGCTAAATGAAGCGTGCCAAGTTACCAGTCAATGTGTCTCTGGGTACTAACTATCTCTTAGCTGATGCTTCTATATGATCCATTATTATCTGTATGTCATCCACTCACATGTTTAGGATTTCGAATTTTCTTAGATATATCTCTTATTCATTCCATGCACTTTATGATCTTGCGATAATGTTCTGCTCCTTTTGCCAATTACAATTAGTATGTGTTGCCTTATATAGTTATATACTTATATATCATCATCCTCTAGTAAAAAAATGTCGTCGTCATTGAAGTTAGCCTGTAAATGGTTAAAGTTCTAGTTAGTGTTGCAGTGGAACTACTAGTATTTATTTGCTAAATACACATGCTCAAAATTTTAAATGGCACAGATCTCTGTAGAATGTTAGCTACTTAAATTTGTCACTCCAGTTGTACAGTCTTGTGCTACCAATTTGTAATCCTGCTAAAAACTATCAACATGCTTTTTTAGGATGGACTGTTCATCTAGGAGTATAGTGTTTTCTGAACTAGCTTCCATTATCTGGAAGTAGTAGTTTTGTACTCGCGGGCATGATTAGCTGATAAAGACATAAAGTACAGAACTATAACTAGGCCCGACGGCCGGGCCGGGCCGGGCCTGACCAAGCCCGAGGTAGAAAACTCAGGCCCGAGCCCGGCCCGGCCCGGCCGTCGGGCCTAGTTTTCAGGCCCGAGCCCGGCCCATCACAGCAAAAAACACGTCGGGCCTCGGGCCTCGGGCCGGGCCTCTTCAGTAAATGGCATAAACAGCGGGCCCAGGCCCGGCCCGACCTAGTCTTCGGGCTCAAAACCTAGGCCCAGGCCCGGCCTGGGAGCAGCGTCAGGCCGGGTCGGGCCGGGCTTTTTCGGGCCGGGTCGGGCCGGGCGGCCCATGGCCAGGACTACATGTGACGAATTGATGATGAGCGTTTCAGTACTATGCTTATTTGCATGTTACTATTAAGTGTCGTTCAATTTACTATACTATGTCATCAAATTAATATGCAAATGGTAGCTGATGTAGCCAGGAGGCAAGAGCCGGCGAACACCCTCATCGCCGAACATTGCACGTGCACGGATCTTGGCGCAAGGCCATTGCCACGTAGATATTATCCAGTCATTTGCTGTACGCTGATTCCTAGCGGACGCATCGTTTTTTTTTTTGTCAAAAAATTGCACACAAAGGTCACGAGGTAGGGGGGGGGGGGGGGGGGGGGAGACCCACACACAGGAGCCCATCGTCAGTGGGCTGAGAGGGCCTTTCTAAACATTCTGAGTTTGAAATGCTACATATAGTTTTTTAAAGTTAATTTGTTTTTTAGTTCGTCCAAAAATCCAGAATTTTTTTACATTTTCTCGGTTGGCAGTTTTATATTTTATAGCATGGCAGTTTTTTCAGAGGATGACAATTTTTTTTATTCAGAAGATGGCATTTTTATTTTTGAGAGATCGCATTTATATATTTGAGAGATGGCATTTTGTTTTCATGGCATGCCATTTTTATTACCAAGCGCATGTCATTTTTATTACCAATAGGATGGTATTTTTATCAATAATAGGATGGAATTTTTATTATTGAGAAGATGGCATTTTTATTATTGAGAGATCGCATTTATATTTTAGAGAGATTGCATTTTTATTTCTCATGGCATGGCATTTTTATTACCAATAGGATGGTATTTTTATCAATAATAGGATGGAATTTTTATCATTGAGAAGATGGCATTTTCATTTTTAATGACATGGCAGTTTTATTAACAGTAGGATGGCATTTTCATTATTGAGAGGATGACATTTTTTATTATATAGGATGGTATTTTTATTTTTAATGGCATGACAGTATTTTTTCGAGATAAAACTTTTTATCTAGAGGATGGCAGTTTTACAAGGTAGCACAAAAAAAATAGAGCATGGTATTTTCTCAATTTATAGAGTTCATTCTCGTTCACTGGTTGTTTCCTTCTCCAGCAAACGATTTCGTTCGTTTGAAGGATCGCTCCCGGCTAACAACAACCAGTTAATATAACACACTTTCCTTTAGAAAAATACTAATAATAAGTAAGAACTGTGAGAAGGGAAAACAATCTGAATCAATCCAACCTGCTACTTGTGAAACAATCTGAAGTTAATCTGAACTCTGAACTGTGAACTCTATCTGAATAATCACAACAAAATAACTTGTGTCTGCATGTATGAAGCAAAGGTTGGGATGAACTGTATACCTAATAATCTACTTTAGAATCCTGGAGTATCAACGAGCTTAACTTCTCTACCTAAGCTGCAGTGCAGAACTAGCATATCTAACTAATTGTTGGTGAATTGTGAGAAGTGCTTTATTTTTATTTAAAAATGTTTCCAAAATTTAAATTAATGTCCACAAGTTTCAAACAATATTCAGAATTTTAAAAATGTTTGCCTTTTTCTAAATCGTATTTTACAAAAATAGTTCACAAAAGTCTTACAAATATTCTTGTTTGTAATAGAAAATGTTTTCGATTTTTTTAGAAAAATCATGCTATCTGGAAAACCAAAATAAAATAATGACAAGAAAACTAGTAAAGACAAATTAATCGCTCGCTACAATCAGCTGCAGCGCTGAGCACTAAGGGTGTGTTTGGTTGCCTAGGTAACTCTACCGTGCATCGCATGGATGATCCTTGCCGAGCCTGGCCTAGTTGAGCTAATGCAAAATTGAACCGAGATGTATGTTTGGTGGACTGTAGGATATTTGTGCAGGAGAGATGTTGTATACAACAGACGTTGTTTGGTAGACTGCTTTAGAAATTCTGAAATAAAAATCAATTTCAATTTTATTTATCAAAAATTCCTCAAACAAGTAAAACAAATCTAGATTTACTTGACAATGGCGATGCTTTGACGTCGTTACCTTGTTGAAGGTATTGTTCGGAATGCTCAGACTGATTCTTCAGGTTGAAAACTTAAATTCTAGCCTTGGGTGGCTGGATCCGGTGACAGTGACACTTGAATGTCACTTCCTTCCTTAAGGCGTTGCTGTTGAAGAATCTCGTCGACCGCGTGGTGTCATGAGATTGTCGGTGCAGATATGGTCATTGTTATAGTTTGCCGATCGTGATGTGATCGCTTTGGGGCTTTTTTCTTTTTCCTCACCTGCGCATAGCTTTGGTCTTGTATGACTTTGCTATTTGTCGGCGTGTTTTTATGTGCGTGTGTTGGTGTTGGGTGTGTACATCCTAGCTATGCAGAGGCCGGATGTGTGTTCATTGTGTTTGTATCTTCTTGATGCTTCATTTTGAGTCGACTATTTATCGAAGAAAAAAAGTAAAACAAATCTGAACAAAAACCTGCATGCATGAGCTTAATTTCATGCACTAGATTAATAAGTTAGTCCATAAAAATAATATAGAAGTTCATCAAAACCATATATAATTGATATAAATATAGTATGAACACTTTATAAATTATAAATACGTTGAAGATGTATTAGCATAAGATTTCGGAAAGTCCACCTTAGGCAAAGCAAGATTCAACGGCTGAAAAATCATATTCAATGCCATGTTGATCACACGGGTATAATGAGTAAACTGCAAAAAACACCACAATTGGGTCGAATTTATCAATGCTTCAGAAAAAAAACTACCAGAAAACATGCATTTTGGTGGGTGTTGATGACTCTTACACAATTGTGGTGTTTTTTTTTGCAATTTACTCGGGTATAGTATATGTTTTGATATGAAGCACCCCGATAATGAACGCCAACCGCGTCATAGTGCAACATCCCTTGTCAAGGGGTTTCATCACTTCTTCATTAAGCTTTTGAAAAATGTCAAACCCACCTACCTAATGCATCTTCTTTATTCCAGATTTCTTGCCCATGTCATCCACCTATTGCACTAAATCGCTCTTGCGGGTCACTATAGAAGTGCATGTTCTAACCAATGCAACAAAAAGGCCGATCTGAATGAAGTTTAATTGCGCCAGCAGGATCTTAAACTCAAGACTTCTTGGCTCTAATACCATGTAGAAGTGCATGCTCTATCCAATGCAATAAAAACACCGATATGATGGAAGAAACTAGACAATACATTTATACATCAACCGTCACTATTCTTCTCATCTACGTGTGCAAGTGCAACACGAATTGTAACCTCTTATTTTGCTTGTCAAAAAAAAGAAAATCTGTGAGCACGGATTCAACCGAAGACTGGCTTCGTTGTTTGTCACCGTGCCAATCGACGTCCTTGAGCTAACATGCAATTGTCTCCCCACCACCACAGGTCATCACGCGATTGCAACGTTACACTACTGTGTCGTTGCCACATGTAGCCAACAAAAACAACTAAGGGTGTGTTTGGTTGCAGTTCGCTACGGTACCCGCATTGCATGCCCATGTCCAGCCAGCCTGATTTTTCATATGCAGCCTCATATGCAGCAGATGCAACCTGTTTGGTTGCCTGCATCGCATGAAGGGGCACTTACCCCCTTGCTGTTTGGTTGTCGTTTTGTGCTTAGGGTGTAAGCAGATGCAAACTTCAGCTGTTTGGTTGCAAACAACGTTTGTGTTCTGCTCACCCCATTCAAATGTGGTGGCCTTACCACCACATGATCAGCACAACAACAAGCACAACTGTCAGCAGATCAAAGAGGCAAGCACTGACAGCAAATAAAACAAGCAACCAAATGAGATCAAACAAAGCAAGCAACGGAAATGACAGCAAACTACTTAGATTAACAGGGGCATCTGAAAGATCGAGGATGTCGCCTACAGGGGGGGGGTGAATAAGCGCTTTAAAATAATTACGGTTTAGGCTTGAACAAATGCGGAATAAATCTAGCGGTTAATTTGTCAAGCACAAAACCTAAAACAACTAGGCTCACCTATGTGCACCAACAACTTATGCTAAGTAAGATAAGCAACCATGTGATAGCAAGATATATGACAAAGAACAATATGGCTATCACAAAGTAAAGTGCATAAGTAAAGGGCTCGGGTAAGAGATAACCGAGGCACGCGGAGACGACAATGTATCCCGAAGTTCACACCCTTGCGGATGCTAATCTCCGTTTGGAGCGGTGTGGAGGCACAATGCTCCCCAAGAAGCCACTAGGGCCACCGTAATCTCCTCACGCCCTCGCACAATGCAAGATGCCGTGATTCCACTAAGGGACCCTTGAGGGCGGTCACCGAACCCGTACAAATGGCGACCGTTGGGGGCGGTCACCAAACCCGTACACTTTGGCAACCCTTGGGGGCGGTCATGGTACCCGTCAAATTGCTCGGGGCGATCTCCACAACCTAATTGGAGACCCCGACGCTTGCCCGGAGCTTTACACCACAATGGTTGAGCTCCGAACAAGACCAACCGTCTAGGGCGCCAAGGCACCCAAGAGGAACAAGCTCTAGGGTGTCCAAAACACCTAAGAGTAACAAGCTCAAGGGTACCAAGCACCCAAGAGTAATAAGCTTCTCAACTTGTAACTTCCACGTATCACGTGGAGAACTCAAACCGATGCACCAAATGCAATGGCAAGGGCACACGAAGTGCCCAAGTCCTTCTCTCTCAAATCCAACCGAAGCAACTAATGCTAGGGAGGAATATGAGAGGAAGAACAAGAAGGAGAACACCAAGAACTCCAAGATCTAGATCCAAGGGGTTCCCCTCACATAGAGGAGAAAGTGATTGGTGGAAATGTGGATCTAGATCTCCATTCTCTTTTCCCTCAAAAACTAGTAAGAATCCATGGAGGGATTGAGAGTTAGCAAGCTCGAAGAAAGTCAACAATGGGGGAAGAACACGAGCTCAAGGGATAAGGTTCATTGGGGAAGAAGACCCCCTTTAATAGGAAGGGGAAAATCCAACCGTTATGTGCTCAGCCCGCACACGAGCGGTACTACCGCTCGGGCGGAAGAAGCAGGGAAACGGAGCAACAAAACAAGAACCTTGGGGCAGTAGTACTGCTTATAAGCGGTACTACCGCTTGCCCCAGCGGTACTACCGCTGGAGGAGCAGAACACGGGACCAAACGAGGCAGGGCAGAGCAGAGAACGACGGCAGTAATGCAGTAGCGGTACTACCGCCCGACCGGAGCGGTACTACCACTTATAGGCGGTACTACTGCCCAATCAGGGCGGTACTACCGCTTATAGGCGGAACTGCCGTGCCTTACTGCCGTGCAACTACGGCTAAACCCGACACGAAAAGAGCAGACCCGAAATCGAGGCGGTAGTAGAGCGGTACTGAAGCGGTACTACCGCTGCCATCGCGGTACTATTGCAGGGAGAAAAACAGAAGTGCCATAACTTCTTCATATGAGCTCCGAATTGAGCAAACTCAAGCTTGTTGGAAACAAGACAACGGGACCATCAAAACAGAGAAGAACCGGCAGAACCTCCAACATCGAAAACATCATAGAAGATGCATGTGAACTCCGTTTTCGATGAACTCGAGCTTGTCATCAAGATGACCATAAGCTCCAAAACTCACAAAAAGAACCAAACAAGAACCAAGAAAGATGATGCAAATATGCAATTGTTTGAGCTCTCTACGAATGATACGATCAAGTTACTCATCGAGAGCCCCCCTTGATAGTACGGCAATCGATCCTAAAACCCGGTCTCCCAACTACCATCATGAGACCGGTAAAATAGAAAACCTATCAAGGGCAAACCTTTGCCTTGCACATGGTCCACTTGAGCTAGATGATGACGATCTTGACTCCCTCAAGTTGGACCACCTTTCTTGATTGAGTTGGCTTGATGAAGACTAGTTGATTGCTCCCCCATACTCCACTATGGGTGAGCCACTCTTCCGCACATCTTCACAAGTCCATTGTCACCACAATGGACGGCAAGTTTCAAGCATTTGATCTCTTCATGATGCTTCACTTGAACTTGCATACCACAACATAACCCCACAAAGAACTCTCACGAAGATCATGGGTTAGTACACAAAGCATAATTGACAATGCTTACCATACCATGGGATCGCTTGATCCCTCTCGGTACATCTTCTACGCTTTGTGTGTTGATCAACTTGATTCACTCTTTGACTTAGTCTCGATCAACCTCTCACATGACCAATCTTTAGGTAATTCCTTGAATGGCACCTTGGTCATCACAAACTCTCCTTGAAACCAACAAATGGACTCCAAAAAAAGCCTATGGACAAATCCTTCAAATAAAACTCAAGGCAACCATTAGTCCATAGAGATTGTCATCAATTACCAAATTTAAACATGGGGGCACCGCATGTTCTTTCAGCATCCTCCTTCCCTACTCCACCAAGGTGATGCTCCTGGCCAAAATATTAACAAGTTCACAACACAAGTACCATAAGTTCTAGCCACAGACCATAACAAGTTCAACACTAACACCTAAGATAACTACATTGCATGTGCAATGTCACCAACGCAGTTGTGCTTGCTGCAACAAAACCTGCACATGATCGAGGAGTCGTGGTTGTAGATTTGGACCTTCAAGACGAGTCCTAGATGCGCACAACGAGGAGGTCGCTGATACGTCTCCAACGTATCTATATTTTTTGATTGCTCCATGCTATTATATTACCTGTTTTGGATGTTTATGGGCTTTATTTTACACATTTATATCATTTTTGGGACTAACCTACTAACCGGAGGCCCAACCCGTATTGCTGCTTTTTTGGCTATTTCAGTATTTCGAAGAAAAGGAATATCAAACAGAGTACAAACGGAATGAAACCTTCGGAAGCGTGATTTTTGGAACAAACGTGATCCAGAGGACTTGGAGTGCAAGCCAAGAAGCAGCCGAGGCAGCCACGAGGGTGGAGGGCGCGCCCACCCCTACAGGGCGTGCCCCCTATCCTGTGGGCCCCTCGGACAGCCACCGACCTATTTCTTCCTCCTATATATACCCACGTACCCCGAAAAACATCCAGGGAGCCAACGAAAAACAATTTCCACCACCGTAACCTTCCGTATCCGCGAGATCCCATCTTCGAGCCTTCGTCGGCGCTCCGCCGGAGGGGGAATTGACCATGGAGGGCTTCTACATCAACACCATAGCCCCTCCGATGAGTTGTGAGTAGTTTACTACAGACCTTCGGGTCCATAGTTATTAGCTAGATGGCTTCTTCTCTCTTTTTGGATATCAATACCATGTTCTCCCCCTCTCTTGTGGAGATCTATTTGATGTAACTCTTTTTGCGGTGTGTTTGTCGAGATCCGATGAATTGTGGGTTTATGATCAAGTTTATCTACGAGAAATATTTGAATCTTCTCTAAATTCTTTTATGTATGATTGAGTTATCTTTGCAAGTCTCTTCGAATTATCAGTTTGGTTAGGCCTACTAGATTGATCTTTCTTGCAATGGGAGAAGTCTTATCTTTGGGTTCAATCTTGCGGTGTCCTTATCCAATGACAATAAGGGTTGCAAGGCACGTATTGTATTGTTGCCATCGAGGATAAAAAGATGGGGTTTATATCATATTGCATGAGTTTATCCCTCTACATCATGTCATCTTTCTTAATGTGTTACTCTGTTCTTATGAACTTAATACTCTAGATGCATGCTGGATAGCGGTTGATGTGTGGAGTAATAGTAGTAGATGCAGGCAGGAGTCGGTCTACTTGTCACGGACGTGATGCCTATATAAATGATCATGCCTAGATAATCTCATAATTATTCTCTTTTCTATCAATTGCTCGACAGTAATTTGTTCACCCACCGTAATACTTATGCTATCTTGAGAGAAGCCACTAGTGAAACCTATGGCCCCCGGCTCTATCTTTTATCATATAAGCTTTCAATCTACTTTTATTTGCATCTTTACTTTTCCAATCTATATCATAAAATACCAAAAATATATTTATCTTATCATACTATCTCTATCAGATCTCACTTTTGCAAGTGGCCGTGAAGGGATTGACAACCCCTTTATTGTGTTGGTTGCGAGTTCTTTGTTTGTTTGTGTAGGTGCATGGGACTTTTGAGGAGCCTCCTACTGGATTGATACCTTGGTTCTCAAAAACTGAGGGAAATACTTACGCTACTATTGCTGCATCACCCTTTCCTCTTCAAGGAAAACCAACACAAGCTCAAGACGTAGCAGTCGCCGGGGACGATCCGGTGGTGGTGGCAGAAGTAGTTCCAGCCCCGGCCAAGCACCATGTGCCCCTCGAAGTTCTGGACCTGCACCCAGAACTCGCACCACTTGTTCGCCGACAGACTGACCACGCGCGGGAGCCGCTTGATGACTAGCCACTCGTTCATCACCTCCACGAACTTGCTAGGGATGACGAGCATGGAGAGGTCTTCGGCGTCCTTGATCTGTTGGTAGAAGCGCAGCGGATCCCGAGGCCCCTCCTCGTGGCTGGTGCTCGGAGATCGTCACCTTGAACGAGGCAGGCTCATGAAGGCGACTCTGCCAGGCAGGTGCACCCTCTTGAGCCACATGTTCGTGGGGATGAGATCCTCGGCGCCCTTAGCTCCGGCCACCACCTGAGCTCCTCCACCCGCTACATCCCAGTCACTCTGCAATATCTTTTCAGGTAAGATGACAAGTATTAGAGGTGCTTGCAAAATTAACAACCACTGATCAGTGGCATTAGCTCTTCTGCAAATGCCACTGATCAGTTGCACTAGCACTACAGTAAATGGCACTAATCAGAAAAATTTGCTCAAGACCAAATGGCACTGATCAGTGCACAAAGTCTTTGCCAAATGCCACTTATTAATGGCACTTGCTCTTCGGAAAATGCCACTGATCAGTGCCACTTGCTCTTGGGCAACTCCCCTGATCAGTGGCACTTGCTCAAGTGCCACTGATCAGGGGACTTGCCCAAGAGCAAGTGGCACTGATCAATGGTAGTTGCACATGAGCAGTATGACTATCACCGCCCACAAATCTTTGTGTTCTACTCGTGCATATCATCTACGCATAGACCTGGCTCGGATGCCACTGTTGGGAAACGTTGCATGGAAAACAAAAAAAATCTACGCACACGCAATGATCTATCCATGGAGATGCATAGCAACGAGGGGAGAGTGTGTCTACGTACCCTCATAGATCGTAAGCGGAAGCGTTTCACAAAGCGGTTGATGTAGTTGAACTTTCTTCGCGCTCCACCGATCAAGTACCGAACGTACAACACCTCCGAGTTCTGCACACGTTCAGCTCGGTGATGTCCCTCGCCTTCTTGATCTAGTAAGGTGTCGAGTTAGTAGATGAGTTCCATCATCACGATGGCGTTGTGACAGTGAAGGTGAAGTAATCCTTGCAGGGCTTTGCCTAAGCACCGCGACAATATGACAGAGGGTGTAAACTGTGGAGGGGGCGCCACACGCGGCTAACAATTGATGTTCTGTGTTCTAGGCGCCCCCTCCCCACATATATATAGGTGGGAGGGGAGGAGAGGCAGCCAGGGGGCGCCCCAAGTAGGATCCGAATCCTACTTGGTGTTTCCCCAAGTGGCGCCCCCCTTTCCTTTTTTCATCGGAAAAGAAAGGGAAGGGGGAAGAGAGAAAGGAAGGGGGGCGAACCCTCCTTTTTCCTTCTCCAATTCGGCCTCCTGCCTAAGGGGGGCGCGTCACCCCTTGTGGGCTGGTGTGCTCCCCTCTTATGGCCCATATGGCCCAATCCCCCCTGAGCGTTCCAGTAACCCCCCCCCCCCCCCGAAACTCTGATAATTACCCGATACACTCCGGAACACTTCCGGTGTCTGAATACTATCGTCCTATATATCAATCTTTACTCTCGACCATTTCGAGACTCCTCGTCATGTCCGTGATCTCATCCGAAACTCCGACAACATTCGGTCACCAAATCACATAACCATATAATACAATATCGTCATCGAACATTAAGCGTGCGGACCCTACGGGTTCGAGAACTATGTAGACATGACCGAGACACCTCTCCGGTCAATAACCAATAGCGGAACCTGGATGCTCATATTAGCTCCTACATATTCTATGAAGATCTTTATCGGTCGAACCGTTATGACAACATACACAATTCCCTTTGTCCGCCGGTATGTTACTTGCCCGAGATTCAATCATCGGTACCTCTAGACCTAGTTCAATCTCGTTACCGGCAAGTCTCTTTACTCGTTTTGTAATACGTCATCCCATGACTAACTCATTAGTCATTTGCTTGTAAGGCTTATTATGATGTGCATTACCAAGAGGGTCCAGAGATACCTCTCTGATACTCGGAGTGACAAATCCTAATATCGGTTCATGCCAACACAACAAAACACCTTCAAAGATACCTGTAGAGCATCTTTATAATCACCCAGTTACGTTGTGACATTTGATAGCACACAAGGTATTCCTCCGGTATTCGGGGGTTGCATGATCTCATAGTCAAAGGAATATGTATTTGACATACATGAACGCAGTAGCAATAAAACTAAACGACCAATATGCTAAGCTAACGGATGGGTCTTGTCCATTACATCATTCTCCTAATGATGTGATACCATTATCAAATGGCAACTCATGTCCATGGTTAGGAAACCTTAACCATCTTTGATTAACGAGCTAGTCTAGTAGAGGCTCACTAGGGACACAGTGTTTGTCTATGTATTCACACATGTATTTGGGTTTTCGATCAATACAATTCTAGCATGAATAAGAAACATTTATCATGAATAAGGAAATATAAAATAACAACTTTATTATTGCCTCTAGGGCATATTTCCTTCAGTCTCCCACTTGCACTAGAGTCAATAATCTAGATTACATTGTAATGATTCTAACACCCATGGAGTCTTGGTGCTGATCATGTTTTGCTCGTGGAAGAGGCTTAGTCAACGGGTCTGCTACATTCAGATTCGTATGTATTTTGTAAATCTCTATGTCTCCCTCCTTGACTTGATCATGGATGAAGTTGAAGCGTCTCTTGATGTGTTTGGTTCTTTTGTGATATCTGGATTCCTTCGCTAAGGCAATTGCTCCAGTATTGTTACAAAAGATTTTCATTGCACCCGATGCACTAGGTATTACACCTAGATCAGATATGAACTCCTTTATCCATACTCCTTCATTTGCTTCCTCTCAAGCAGCTATGTATTCTGCTTCACACGTAGATCCCGCCACGATGCTCTGCTTGGAACTGCACCAACTGACAGCTCCACCATTCAATATAAATATGTATCCGGTTTGTGACTTAGAGTCATCCAGATCTGTGTCAAAACTAGCATCGACGTAACCATTTACGACGAGCTCTTTATCACCTCCATAAACGAGAAACATATCCTTAGTCCTTTTCAGGTACTTCAGGATGTTCTTGACCATTGTCCAATGATCCACTCCTGGATTACTTTGGTACCTCCCTGCCAAACTTATAGCAAGGCACACATCAGGTTGGGTACACAGCATAGCATACATGATAGAACCTATGGCTGAGGCATAAGGAATGACTTTCATTTTCTCCCTATGTTCTGCAGTGACTGGGCATTGAGTCTGACTCAACTTCACACCTTGTAACACAGGTAAGAACCCTTTCTTAGACTGATACATTTTGAACTTCTTCAAAACTTTATCAAGGTATGTGCTTTGTGAAAGTCCTATTAAGTGTCTTGATCTATCTCTATAGATCTTGATGCCTAATATATAAGCAGCTTCACCAAGGTCTTTCATTGAAAAACTCTCATTCTAGTATCCTTTTATGCTGTCCAGAAATTCTACATCATTTCCAATCAACAATATGTCATCCACATATAATATTAGAAATGCTACAGAACTCCCGCTCACTTTCTTGTAAATATAGCCTTCTCCAAAAGTCTGTATAAAACCATATTCTTTGATCACCTCATCAAAGCGTATATTCCAACTCTGAGATGCTTGCAGCAGTCCATAGATGGATCGCTGGAGCTTGCAGACTTAGTTACCACCTTTAGGATCGACAAAACCTTCTAGTTGCATCATATACAACTCTTCTTTAAGAAATCCATTAAGGAATGCAATTTTGACAACCATTTACCAGAATTCATAATCATAAAATGCGGCAATGGCTAACATGATTCGGACAGACTTAAGCATCGCTACGGGTGAGAAAGTCTCGTCGTAGTCAACTCCTTGAACTTGTCGAAAACCTTTTGCGACAAGTTGAGCTTTGTAGACAGTAACATTACCATCAGCGTCAGTCTTCTTCTTGAAGATCCATTTATTCTCTATGGCTCGCTGATCATTGGGCAAGTCCACCAAAGTCCACACTTTGTTCTCATAAATGGATCATATCTCAGATTTAATGGCCTCAAGCCATTTATCAGAATCTGGGCTCATCATAGCTTCTTCATAGCTCGTAGGTTCGCCATGGTCTAGTAACATGACTTCCAGAACATGATTACCGTACCACTCTGGTGCAGATCGTTTTCTGGTTAACCTACGAGGTTCAGTAGTAACTTGATCTGAAGTTTCATGATCATCATCATTAGCTTCCTCTCTAGTTGGTGTAGGCATCACGGGAACGGTTTCCTGTGATGAGCTACTTTCCAATTCGAGAGAAGGTACAATTACTTCATCAAGTTCTACTTTCCTCCCACTCACTTCTTTCGAGAGAAACTCCTTCTCTAGAAATGTTCCATTCTTGGCAACAAAGATCTTGCCTTCGAATCTGTGGTAGAAGGTGTACACAATTGTTTCCTTATGGTATGCTATGAAGACGCACTTCTCTGATTTGGGTTCGAGCTTATCAGGCTGAAGCCTTTTGACATAAGTGTCGCAACCCCAAACTTTAAGAAACGACAACTTAGGTTTCTTGCCAAACCACAGTTCATACGGTGTCGTCTCCACGGATTTAAATGGTGCCCTTTAACGTGAATGCAGCTGTCTCTAATGCATAACCCCAAAAGGATAATGGTAAATCGGTAAGAGACATCATAGATCGCACTGTTGGAGATATGCCCTAGAGGCAATCATGTATGATGATATTTCCTATGTGTTTATGAATAAAGATAGTCCTTGGACATTATCAATGATGTGTATCAGCAAGTGCGTGACTTGTTTGTGGGACTATGCATTGTATGATGACTATCCTAAAAGGTCCCTAGTCGAAAGGGCTGTGTGGACGCGCAGCCGACTAGACTAGCATATGACACGGTCGATGGCTTGGTCTCACTAGCCATGGAGCATTGGATGCTAACCGGATAATATGGACTTGGAAAGGTCTGGTCGGATTCGACGTAGTCGGATCCGAATCGAGATAAGGTCCGAGTCGGACAGACCCAACTATGAGACGCAGCGATATGTCATCTGTGAGTCTCTAGTACAACATACGTTCTATGTCCTAAGACCTGAGCTGACGCATGTACTCGGGATGGTGATAGACTTGCTTTGGGCCGACCAAACGCTACTCCGTGACTGGGTAGTTACAAAGGTAGGTTTCAGACTTGTCCAGACCCATGCTGCGAGACGTGGTCGAGCAAGATGGGATTTGCCCCTCCGACCAGGAGAGATATACTCTGGGCCCCCTCGTGTGACCCGACCAAGAGAAGCATGGCCATGCGACAAGGATTATGAGATAATTCGGATTGTGGTCGGTATCACTGGAACGAGAAAGAGGTCGGGCTAGCACATGGGTGACAGTCTCGCCTTGAACCCGACAACATATATCGTGAGGCAAAGGGAATAGAAGTGTGACATGTTGTACAGGTTCGCCTAGCCAGCTTCATAGTCTGCTTGGTGGTCGGCACGCCTTGCTAGAGGCCGCTACCAACCGTGTAGGTCGGAGGTGATCCGAACTGCGACCAAGCCGACTTGAACCTAAGGGGTCGCGCGCTTAAGGGAAGGAACCTACGAGGTCGGATACGAGGACACTGGTCGGATGTGATCCGATCTGTATTCGGATTGTGGCCGAGTAGACTTGTGGGCTTTAGGGTCCGTGCGAGGCCCAAGTGTTGAGCCCGCGAAGGACGCCTATATAAAGTGGAGGTGCGGCACACTCATGAGGTTGATCGCTTCGGCGCTGTGACTAGGGTTTGCATGTGTTGCGAATAGCCACCTCCACTCGCCGCTGACTGTGTGATCGGACGTAGCAGTCCGCCGCACGGTGTTCCTCCTGCACGCGCGGATACCGTTAGAGGCGGTGCACTTGCGCCGCTCCGACGAACTTGTACGTGGGATCGGACGACCGGCTGTTCGAGGGAGATTGGACGAGGAGGAGACGATCCACGCGGACGCGGCTGCCCCAACTCTTCTTCCGCTGCATGACACTGCACGTCTAGTGGTAACAAACTGTAATCCATCTCCCGTAGCATGTTCTTGGTTGTTCTGCGTGTAGGAAATTTTAATTTGCAGTCGACACACCCTACCGTAGAACCCAACAGTGGTATCAGAGCCTCTGCTATAGGATTTGGATTCAGATCGTATGCATATTAGATATGTGGAGGTAGCGGATGAGATCTGTTGTCCTTGATGAGATCGGCTATGTGCACTGTTGATGAGATCAATTGCACATGGGGATTGAAGAGGCTATGTTTTCTGATGATCGGAGTCAATGACGTCGTGACACGATCTACCCCTACCGGTCGGTCATCCGCCATCGGGGTCAACAGTGAAACGTAAACCCGAATCGGACTCACGATGATCGATAAGATCAGTCAAATTAGAAAATTCGGCGTGATTGGAGTTCAGATGTGATCTGTGATTTCCGAAAACGCCAAACCGCCGTGTGCGTAGCGCCGTGTATTTCGTACCCGACACACAAACCAGTAGAATGCGATTCTATGCATAACTTTGTTTTGCAGGTTTGATGTGAATAGTATGGCTCATGTGTATGTGATGCATGTGTGTAATTTATACGTGGCCTACGTGTCATGTTTGTCAGCCGACAGGAGCCAATGTGCTGTCATTATATTGTATAATGACCTGCGTATCGACTTGTGACTCTATGTAAAATTCATTACTAGATGTAGTAGTTGGATAACAGAGATCAGGTTGGTGGCTTGGCGTCCCGGCGTGACAAACAAGATGGAGTTCGTAGATGGTCATCGGAGTCGGAGCCGACCCTGGAAGAACGTCCATGAAGGAGCCATACTATTTCACAATATGTGTTTATTTGTGATTGTTATGCTTCTTTGTTTCTATGCATGTTAGAATAGTAGAAAGATCCCTCATGAATATCAAGCGAATTGCAATCCCCGATGTTGCACCTTCGCATGTCAAGTACGTCTAGTAGTGGGCTCATAAAATTGGGGTGCAGCTGGGTGTCCTTGAACTGAAGGGTTCGTGTCGGACATGGACATGCACTGCATCAGATTAACTTGACAAGGCTATCAAAACGGTTTTGGGCCTTGTGGCAAAGAAGGTTGGGAGCCGGGGTATAAGATACCTACCCGACCGACAGGAGTCATATAGAGATACGATTAGCAAGGAGTTGCTTACTGGATAGGTATGTTGGCTAGCAGTGATGCTAAAGCTCACTAGTCGCATACGCTAGTCGGATCCTGAATCACTGAGAGTTTGCGCAGGGATGCCAACTTTAGTGGGAGTATTTCTGTTTAGGCTAGAATTACTCTACATAAACACATTGCTTAGTGATTGCATGTTTTATGTTGTAGATCAATGGCACCACCTGCTCAACCCAACTTTGCATTGAAATCAATTCTGGAAAAGGATAAACTGAATGGAACAAACTTTACCACCAGGTATAGAAATCTAAGAATTGTTCACAAGCACGATAAAAAGGAACATGTTCTAAAGGATCCACTTCCAGAGGAACCTGCCGATAATGCTAATGCCACAACTAAGAATGCCTACCAGAAACTCGTTGATGAATCAACGGAGATCAGCTGTCTGATGCTGGCTTGTATGGAGCCCGATTTGCAACAGCATTTCGAAAATTTGAGGCTTACGATATGATCGAGAGTCTCAAGATCATGTTTCAGACACAGGCTAGGACCGAAAGGTTCAACGTCTGGCGATCCTTGATGGATTGCAAGCTGAAGGAAGGTGATCCACTGAGCCCGCATGTGATCAAGATGATCGGATATGTGCAAGCTTTGGATCGTTTGGGCTTCCCGCTCTTGGATGAGCTGGCTACTGATGCTGTTCTGGGTTCTCTTCCGCCTAGCTATGGGACGTTCATCTCGAACTATCATATGCATGGCATGGATAAGAAGCTCACTAAATTGCATGGGATGCTCAAAGTGGCAGAGCAGGATATTAAGAAAGGCACGCATCAAGTGTTGATGGTGCAGAAATCGGCTAAGTTCAAGAAGAGTTGGTCCAAGAAAAAGGCTAAGGCAAAGGGCACGAAGACGGTAACCTCCGCCGCTGCGCTGAAGTCTGGACCGGACTCGAAGACCGTTTGCTATCACTGCAAGGAGACAGGTCACTAGAAGAGGAACTGTAGCAAGTGGCTTGCAGAGCATGGCAAGAAGGCCGGGAATACTGCTTCAGGAAAAGGTACACTTGTTGCATATGTTATAGACATTTACCTTGCTGACATACCTAGTAGCTCTTGGGTATTTGATACCAGATCGGTTGTTCATATTTGCAACTCGATGCAGGGGCTGGTAAGAACTAGGCATGTGGCACAAGGGGAGATTGACATCAGGGTCGGCAACAAAGCAAGAGTTGTTGCGTTGGAGGTCGGCACGATGCAGCTCCAGCTTCCTTCCGGATTCATTATGGAATTGAATAATTGTTATTACATTCCTGCACTTAGTCGGAACATTATTTCTGCCTCATGTTTGTTGAGTCAAGGTTATGAATTCAATTTAAAGGATAATGGTTGTTCGATATTTTTGAATGGTATGTTCCACGGCTATGCACCCATAGTTGATGGGCTATTTATATTGAATCTAGAAGAGGAACCAGTCTATAACATAAATGTCAAGAGGCATAAGCCTAATGAGATAAATCCGACATTCTTCTGGCATTGCCGGCTTGGACACATTAGTCTGAAACGCATGAAGAAGCTCCATGATGATGGGCTCCTAACTTCGTCCGACTTTGGGTCGTTCGAGACATGTGAATCATGCTTGCTCGGCAAGATGACTAAGTCTCCCTTCGCAAAGAGTTGCGAGAGGGCGTCCAAGCTGTTGGAACTTATACATAGTGATGTGTGTGGTCCAATGAGCACAACTGCCAGAGGTGGCTATCAGTACTTCGTGACTTTTACCGACGACTTGAGTAGATATGGATATATCTATTTGATGAGTCGCAAGTCAGAGACTTTTGAAAAGTTCAAAGAGTTTCAGAACGAGGTTGAGAATCAGCTCGGCAAGACTATAAAGCTTTTGCGATCTGATCGTGGAGGTGAGTACATGAGCCAGGAGTTTGATGATCATCTGAAAAGTCGAGGTATAGTACCTCAGCTCACACCTCCAGGTACGCTACAGAGAAACGACGTGTCGGAACGGAGGAATAGGACCTTGTTGGACATGGTCCGGTCTATGATGAGCAAATCGGATTTACCCTTGTCATTCTGGGGATACGCTCTAGAAACTACAGATTTCACACTTAATAGGGTACCATCAAAATCCGTAGACAAGACACCACATGAGATGTGGACCGGGAAGAGTCCCAGTCTGTCTTTTCTAAAGATTTGGGGTTGTGAAGCATTTGTCAAGCGACTTATGTCAGACAAGCTTACACCCAAGTCGGATAAATGCATATTCGTGGAATATCTGAGGGAAACCTTGGGATATAGCTTCTACAACCGGGAAGAGAACAAAGTGTTTGTTGCTCGGAACGGGGTTTTCCTTGAGAAAGAGTTTCTCAGTCGGGAGGCCAGTGGGAGGACGGTCCGACTCGAATAAATTCGAGGACCACTCGGGGACGGCTCGGCTAGTGATGTGATCATACCAGAGTCAGTCAGGGAACCCGTAGTGGAAGCGGTACCGAAACCACGCAGGTCAGAAAGATTGCATAGAGTGCGTGATGTATTGTTGCTAGAGAGCGACGAACTGGACACGTATGTGGAAGCGATGGTGAGCCTAGATTCCGAGGCATGGCTGGAGGCCATGAGATCCGAGTTAAAGTCCATGGATGAGAATCAAGTCTGGGACTTGGTTGATCCGCCGCCTGGCGTAACGGCCATTGGTTGCAAATGGGTCTTTAAGAAGAAAACCGATGTGGATGGAAATGTTCATATCCACAAAGCTCGTCTTGTCGCTAAAGGTTATGGACAAGTTCAAGGAATTGACTACGATGAGACTTACTCGCCGGTAGCGATGCTAAAATCGGTGAGGATCATACTAGCTATAGCTGCATATTTCGATTACGAGATATGGCAGATGGATGTCAAAACGGCTTTCCTTCACGGAAATTTAACCGAGGACGTGTATATGATACAGCCCGAGGGTTTTGTCAATCCTACTAGCACTAGTAAGGTATGCAAGCTCAAGAGATCCATTTATGGGTTGAAGCAAGCATCTCGGAGTTGAAACATTCGTTTTGATGAGGTCGTCACTGGTCTCGGTTTCATCAAAAGCAAAGAGGACTCTTGTTTATACAAGAAGTTAAGTGGGAGCTCAATAGTGTTTTTGATCTTGTATGTGGATGACATATTGTTGATCGGGAACAATGTTTCGATGCTAAACTCGGTCAAGGAATCATTGAATGGCAAGTTTTCGATGAAGGACCTTGGTGAGGCAGTCTATATTTAGGCATTAAGATCTATAGAGATAGATCGAGGAGGCTGCGCGACTTAAGCCAGAGCACGTACATAGATAAAGTGTTGAAGCGGTTCAACATGAGTGAGGCGAAGAAAGGGTTCTTGCCACTCTCACATGGTATAAGGCTAGGCGAGACTCAGAGTCCTTCGACATCTGATGAGCGAAGCAGGATGAGTAGGATTTCGTATGCCTCGGCAATCGGATCCATCATGTATGCCATGATATGTACAAGGCCTGATGTTGCTTTTGCAATAAGCCTAACAAGTAGATACCAGGCCAACCCAGGTGAGAGTCACTGGGTAGCGGTAAAGACTATTTTGAAGTACCTGAAAAGGACTAAAGAGATGTTCCTAGTTTATGGAGGTGAGGAAGAGCTCATCGTAAGTGGTTACGTCGATGCTAGTTTCCAAACCGACAGAGATGATTGTCGATCACAGTCCGGATTCGTGTACGTCCTGAACGGAGGAGCAGTGCACTGGATGAGTTCCAAGCAGGATACGGTGGCCGATTCTACCACATAAGCCGAATACATTGCAGCTTGTGAAGCTGCAAAGGAAGGTGTTTGGATCCGGCATTTTCTGAATGATCTTGGTATTTTCCTAGTCTCGGTGAAACCGTTGGACCTTTATTGTGATAATTCTGGTGCCATCGCACAAGCCAAGGAGCCGAGGAATCACCACAAGGTCAGACACATAGACCGGAAATTTCACCTGATACGAAAGATCGTAAAGAATGGTGATGTAGAGTTATGCAAGATTCACACGGATGCAAATGTTGCATATCCGTTGACTAAGCCGCTTCCACAACCCAAGCATGAGGGGCATGTTAGAGCTATGGGCATTCGATGTCTATTTGGTTGACTCTAGTGCAAGTGGGAGACTGTTGGAGATATGCCCTAGAGGCAATCATGTATGATGATATTTCCTATGTGTTTATGAATAAAGATAGTCCTTGGACATTATCAATGATGTGTATCAGCAAGTGCGTGACTTGTTTGTGGGACTATGCATTGTATGATGACTGTCCTAAAAGGTCCCTAGTCGAAAGGGCTGTGTGGACGCGCAGCCGACTAGACTAACATATGACACGGTCGATGGCTTGGTCTCACTAGCCATGGAGCATTGGATGCTAACCGGATAATATGGACTTGGAAAGGTCTGGTCGGATTCGACGTAGTCGGATCCGAATCGAGATAAGGTCCGAGTCGGACAGACCCAACTATGAGACGCAGCGATATGTCATCTGTGAGTCTCTAGTACAACATACGTTCTATGTCCTAAGACCTGAGCTGACGCATGTACTCGGGATGGTGATAGACTTGCTTTGGACCGACCAAACGCTACTCCGTGACTGGGTAGTAACAAAGGTAGGTTTCAGACTTGTCCAGACCCATGCTGCGAGACGTGGTCGAGCAAGATGGGATTTGCCCCTCCGATCAGGAGAGATATACTCTGGGCCCCTCGTGTGATCTGACCAAGAGAAGCATGGCCATGCGACAAGGATTATGAGATAATCCGGATTGTGGTCGGTATCACTGGAACGAGAAAGAGGTCGGGCTAGCACAAGGATGACAGTCTCGCCTTGAGCCCGACAACATATATCGTGGGGCAAAGGGAATAGAAGTGTAACACGTTGTACAGGTTCACCTAACCAGCTTCATAGTCTGCTTGGTGGTCGGCACGCCTTGCTAGAGGCCGCTACCAACCGTGCAGGTCGGAGGTGATCCGAACTGCGACCAAGACGACTTGAACCTAAGGGGTCGCGCGCTTAAGGGAAGGAACCTACGAGGTCGGATACGAGGACACTGGTCGGATGTGATCCGATCTATATTCGGATTGTGGCCGAGTAGACTTGTGGGCTTTAGGGTTCGTGCGAGGCCCAAGTGTTGAGTCCGCGACGGACGCCTATATAAAGTGGAGGTACGGCACACTCATGCGGTTGATCGCTTCGGCGCTGTGACTAGGGTTTGCATGTGTTGCGAATAGTCACCTCCACTCGCCGCTGACTGTGTGATCGGATCTAGCAGTCCGCCGCATGGTGTTCCTCCTGCACGCGCGGATACCATTAGAGGCGGTGCACTTGCACCGCTCCGGCGAACTTGTACGTGGGATCGGACGACCGGCTGTTCGAGGGAGATTGGACGAGGAGGAGATGATCCACGCGGATGCACTGACCCAACTCTTCTTCCGCTGCACGGCACTGCGCGTCTAGTGGTAACAAACTGTAATCCATCTCCCGTAGAATGTTCTTGGTTGTTCTGCGTGTAGGAAATTTTAATTTGCAGTCAATGCACCCTACCGTAGAACCCAACATGCACCATATCTAATAAAGTACGGTTACGATGTTCGAAGACACCATTACGCTGTGGTGTTCCAGGTGGCATGAGTTGTGATACTATTCCACATTGTTTTAAATGAAGACCAAAATCGTAACTCAAATATTCGCCTACGCGATCGGATCATAGAAACATTATTTTCTTGTTACGATGATTCTACACTTCACTCTAGAATTATTTGAACTTTTCAAATGGTTCAGACTTGTGTTTCATTAAGTAGATATACCCATATCTTCTTAAATCGTCTGTGAAGGTTGGAAAATAATGATACCCTCCGTGTGCCTCAACACTCATCGGACCGCATATATTGCTATGTATTACTCGCTCCATTGTTCTGGAGAACGGACTTTTAGTCATCTTGCCAATGAGGCATGGTTCACAAGTATCAAATGATTCATAATCAAGTGATTCCAAAAGCCCATATGCATGGAGTTTCTTCATGCGCTTTACACCAATATGACCTAAATGGCAGTGCCACAAATATGTTGCACTATCATTATCAACTTTGCATATTTTGGCATCAATATTATGAATATGTGTATCACCACAATCGAGATTTAACAAAAATAAACCACTGTTCAAGGGTGCATGACCATAAAAGATATTACTCATATAAATAGAACAACCATTATTCTCTGATTTAAATGAATAACCGTCTCGCACTAAACAAGATCCATATATAATGTTCATGCTCAACGCTGTCACCAAATAACAATTATTCAAGTCTAAAACTAATCCTGAAGGTACATGTAGAGGTAGCGTGCCGACGACGATCACATCGACCTTGAAATCATTCCCGACGCGCATCGTCACCTCGTCCTTAGCCAATCTTCGTTTAATCAGTAGCTCCTGTTTCGAGTTATATATATGAGCAACCGAACCAGTATCAAATACCCAGGTGCTACTACGAGCATTAGTAAGGTACACATCAATAACATGTATATCAAATATACCTTTGTTCACTTTGCCATCCTTCTTATCCGCCAAATACTTGGGGAAGTTTCGCTTCCAGTGACCAGTCCCTTTGCAGCAGAAGCACTCAGTTTCAGGCTTGGGTCCAGCTTTGGGTTTCTTCCCGGGAGTGGCAACTTTCTTGCCATTCTTTTTGAAGTTCCCCTTCTTTCCCTTGCTCTTTTTCTTGAAATTAGTGGTCTTGTTAACCATCAACACTTGATGCTCCTTCTTGATTTGTACCTCTACAGCTTTGAGCATTGCAAAGATCTCGGGAATTGCCTTCTCCGTCCCTTGCATATTATAGTTCATCACGAAGCCTTTGTAGCTTGGTGGCAGTGATTGGAGAACTCTGTCAATAACATTATCATCTGGAAGATTAACTCCTAGTTGAGTCAAGTGATTATGATATCAGACATTCTGAGTATGTGTTCACTGACAGAACTGTTCTTCTCCATCTTGCAGCTATAGAACTTGTTGGAGACTTCATATCTCTCAACTCGGGCATTTGCTTGAAATATTAACTTCAACTCCTGTAACATCTCATATGCTCCATGACGTTCGAAACGTCTTTGAAGTCCCGATTCTAAGCCATAAAGCATGGCACACGGAACTATCGAGTAGTCATCAACACGCGACTGCCAGGCGTTCACAACATTCGTAGTTGCTGGAGGGGGTGGCACACCTAGTGGTGCATCAAGGACATAATT
Source organism: Triticum timopheevii (assembly GCA_963921465.1). Lineage (NCBI taxonomy): Eukaryota > Viridiplantae > Streptophyta > Magnoliopsida > Poales > Poaceae > Triticum > Triticum timopheevii. The sequence goes on from OY997262.1 coordinate 366,701,705, forward strand.
TTTCTGTGCAACAATGAGGATAATCCTCAAGTTATTTCTTCAAATTTGAACATATTTAATAATTTGTCATGCCTACATTCCAAAATTCTTGTCATGGTTTTAGTTAAAATTATTTGTTCAAATTTGAACTAAAATCACCACAAGAATTATGGAATGAAAGGAGTACCAAATTAAAATAATAATTATATTTCACAAAAATAGTTTCATACTTTTTTGATGTGTAGTTCATGTTTTGAGACAGAAAACACTTATGTTCTTTAAGAATTTACGGAGACGACCGTTAAAATTGGATGCTAATAGGGAGCTAACATTACCTATAAGAGCACCTTGGCACGAACGAACATTCCCTCGAGTAGGCTCATTTGAGTGAACGATGACACCAGAAAATGTTCCCTCAAAAAGCCATTTGGGAAGAACTTCAAGAATTGTCATGCTATAACACAGAGATTTGTCGTGCTATTACAGAAAGATTTTTCATGGTAAGATTTTTTTGTCATGTTACTTCAGAAAGAATTGCCATGCGTTTCGAAGATCTGTCACACCATAGTAGAGAATTGCCATGTATATCAGGGATTTGCCATGCCGTGGAAGAGAGAAATTTTTAGGCTGTGAAAAAGGTGAATTTACCCACATCTTTAAGAATTTCCATGCTATACAAAGTAGTTGCCATACATGCTTCTAGTAATTGCCATGCTACATCATATGAGGGTGTCATGCTACAGACGGATCATTCCCTCGGGAGGGTGTATGGAAACAAACGATTAAGTTGTTCCCTGGGAGGGGGCATGAGAGCGAACATTGTGGGCCATTAAATTGGCATGTGTCACCATTTCAAGATTCACGTGCGGAATCGGACACAACAAAGAGCGCTCCCTAAAAAGCCACATAGCATTTTCGTTAAAAAATTATGGAAGCTTCAAAGTCTATGCCCAAACTAAGAATCGATGTAATACAGCCTCCAAAATTTCCTTGCATGTAGCACCCATATGTCATTGGCTAACTATTTCTTCTTCAATTCCCCACCCAAGCACAACATGCAAATTCTAACTAAAAATGATTCACTCAACTAGAACTACATACGATTCATCGAACTACATTTCATTCATACATAGGGGCGGCAAATAAGCCTACGACTTAATACATATCCAAAATAACTAAAGCAGGACTAGTTACGGGATTTGTCAGCTCCTGAGGTGTCGACGCGGGCGTCGGTAGGGAACGCGACATTGCGGGCATCAATGGTGCGGAAATGAGGTAGGGCGTCCTAGTCCCACTCCGGTCATCCATGCGCTACATTGCGGGCCTCTATGGCATGGAAACGGGCCAGGGCGGTCTCATTCCACTCAGGCCATGTGCCATCGTCCGCGGCGGCGATCACGCGGTCCCAAATTAGGCGCTCTCTCTTGGGTCCATCTTCCGAGCAGCCTCCATGGCGAGCTTGAAATTAGCCCACTCCGCTTCCTCGTCATACGCCACTCCTCCTCTTGCTTGATGGTGAAGGGGGGCTTTGCTTGATGCTGGCAGCCATGAGGTCAGACCTTCAACGATTCGCCATTGAGCGGAATGGAGAAGTGGAGTGGGAGGCATTGGCCTTTTATAGCCGAGATGAACAAGTGGCGGGAAAAGGCACGGACCGGGGAAATGGGGACGAGAACGGACAATGCCAAACATCTATTGGCAGCTAGGCAGGCGGCAACGCCAACGAGCAAACATTAAGGCGTGTTTTTCATGGTGGGAAACACAATTGTCACATTGGTACGGCACGTAAAAGAGAGGAAGACAAGATGAAATTTCCCAACTACGTGAACGATTGGATTTGGAGCAAGCTATGTATACCCCGTCCAGCCTTCAAATATGCAGGCTTGAAAACAAGTATGGAGAGCGCCCTCATTTTTTTTGTCGTAGTGGTATATATGATGCATCTGCTAGATTATTTTTTCAAGAAGAAAAATGTTATACCGACGACTATTGTTATACCGACGACTATATTAATACTATTATGTGATCGACCACATGTGCTATTAACAACACGAATCATGCCACACGCAAGACGCGTGTATTCACCCTGTAGTCCATTTGAATCTTTCAGCCCTTCTCCTCCATTTGAATATTTCAGGCAACTCCCGCGTAGAGCGTAGGGTTTCTCAAGATTCATTTGCTTTTAGAGCGTAGGCTTTAGGTATTGGGTTTAGGATTTCGGGCCTTAGGGTGCAGGGTTTAAGTTTTAGTATCTGAAACTTGTTGAATTCATTCTCTGTTTTAGTCAAGTTTTTATAGTTGAAAGTTGGTGAAGATTTTAAAACCCATCAAAACATATTCAAGAGTGGTCTTGTTTCAAAGGCCTCGTCGCAAGAAACACTAATATGTAACTGAAACATAAATTGCCCCGCAAAAACACACACACATAAATTAGACTTTATATTTAAATTAAAAGTCAAACGATAAAGTATGGAATGTACCTAGCTAGTAGCCCGCTTGAATGTCTCGGCCCCTTCTCCTCAATTTGAATCTTTTATAGGTACTAGCTACCTTGATGAGATGGGCGGTCGTGGGGAGGGATCGTGTTTGGTCTTGGTGTAGGAATACCAAACTACTCTAGCTACAATGCACTAACAAAAGAGGTCCATTTGAATCTTTGAGCCCCTTCTCCACGATGAGCTGGGATTGTGGGAAGGAAGCATTGCCGGTCCATAAAGTTGGGCAGTTGGGATAGGCCACGCGAGGAAGCTAGTAAGCTAAACTGACAATGGAAAAGAAAGCCTGACTGTCAGAGCCTCAGAGCTGCGGGAACCGGTGCTCGTGAACCAGCCAGGGCAAAGCAGCCTCCCCGGTTGCACACACAAGAGTAGCAGTACGACCCCACCAAATCGGCCGCCGCCTCCGCCAAAATGCTGCCGCTCCTCCGCGGCGTGGTCTCCGGCCGCCTCCGCCGCTTCCTCTGCACCGCCGCCGCCTCGATCCCTCCCTGGGCGATGGTGGACCGGGGCACCCTGATGAAGAAATCCGAGGGGAGCGTCTCCTTCTCCTTCGCCCGGGCCCCCGCCGTCTCCTACGTCACCATCCCCGTCTTCGGCCGGGCCTTCATGTCGAAGCCTCCCCCGGACGGCCGCATGTACTCCGACATGCTCCGCAGCCGCGTCCTCGCCGCCAGCGGCCACGGCTTCCTCCTCCTCGGCACCCTCAAGTCCCGCTACAGGGCTCACCCGCTCTCCGGCCTGGACCTCCCCGCCGAGGTGCTCCTCAAGGTCGCCCCTTTGGAGCTCCTCTACCGCAAGGTCACGCGCTTCGTCTGCAACCCCGTCTCCGGCCAGCTGTTCCGCCTCCCGGAGTTCGAGGAAGCGGAGAGGACCTTGTCGTTTCCAGACGGCATGGCGGGCATGGGCCTCCTCACCCAAGCCGACGGCGATGGTCCCAACCGCGCGCCCAAGAGGTATGCCGCTGCTCAGCTCACCGAGCTCGACGGCGGGCGCCGCTTCCTGCTGCGCCGGTTCTCCTCCGAGACAGGGGTTTGGGACGAGCAGGTGCTGCCGTCCCCGCTGCCGCCTCAGCGGCGGATGCACCTGGACCACGAGGTGCTGGACTTCGGAGGCCGGCTCTGGTGGGTGGACGTGAGCTGGGGCGCCGTCTGCGTCGACCCTTTCAGCGACCGGCCCGAGCTCTGCCCCGTCGAGCTCCCCCCTGACAGCATGCTTCTGAACCAACTGGGCGAGACAGAGATGGAGCAGCTTGTGCAGCGCCGGCACATGGGGGTCAGCGCCGGCCGGCTGCGCTACGCCGAGGTCGACCCCTTACACATCAGGTCATTCGTGCTCGACGACGACCAGAGCGGCCGCTGGACACTGGAGCACCAGGTGTCAGTTCCCGATCTTTGGCGCAATGGGGGCAATGCCAAGGCGACGCCTTCCATTGCTGCTATCGACCCGCTCAACACTGGTGCTCTCCATCTCAGCGTGGACAAAATTCATGTCAATGTGGACATGGGCAAGAGGATGATCCAGAGTTCTGTGTTTCTTGATGAAAACCAGTTGGGATCAGGTTGTTACCTGCCATGTGTGCTCCCGTTGTTTCTCTGGACTAGCCCAATTCCAGGTGATTCATTTTGTGTTACTGTTGTATGTAGATGCATTGTAGTAACGTATTACTCCCTCAGTTCCAAAATAGATGAGTCATATATTTTAGAACGGAGGGAGTATAAGTTAGTTATATGTTCCAAGTTCTTGTATCTTGATCAAAGGAACTTTTTGCAGGCAAGAACAAGACTTCGGACATGGCGAAAAACAAGACTTTGGCAGATGTTTTGGTTCGTTCAGACAGACAGCAAACGAAATGAAGGTGAGAAGTTCCATCCAAAGTACCTCTGGGCACTATTGCTCCATTATTAGCTGCATCCTGCATGTCATCCGTTCACTTGTTTAGGATCTTGCTCCCTCAGTTCCTAAATGTAAGTCTTTTTAGAGATTCTAACAAGCGACTACATACGGAGCAAAATGAGTGAATCTATATTCTAAATTGTGTCTATATACATCTGTATGTTGTAATCCATTTGAAATGTCTAAAAAGACTTATATTTAGGAACTGAGGGAGTAGGATATAACTCTTAGTCAGTACATGCACCTATGATCTGGTGAATTATTCTTGTGCTCCTTTTGCGAAATTACAACCACTGTGTTTTGTCTTATATATCGTCATTCTCCGGTAAAAAAGAATTGCCGTTGTTCTTCAAGTTAGCCTGTAATTGGTTAAGTTCCAGCTAGTGTTGCATTGCAACTAGTAATATTTATTTATTATAACCGTGCTCAAATTAATAAACGGTACAGATCGCTCTGCAGAATGCTAGCACTTGAACTTGTTCCTCCAGTCGTACAGATAGAAACTTGTAATTCTGCTAAAAACTACCAACAGGTCTTTTAGCATGGACACTTCATCTAGTAGTATAGTATTTTCTGAAATAGCTTTCTTTATCTGAAAGAGGTGATTTCTGTCTGCAGCAACTAGTATTATTGTGCTCCTTTTTTCCCACATTTCAACCACTGTGTTTTCCTTATATATCATCATCCTCCAGTAATAACTCTTTTTTAAGTTCTACCTAGTGCTAGTGTAACTTGTAATATTTGGTTATTATAGCATGTTCATGTATTGTGGTAGCAACTTGTATTCTGCTTAAAACTATCAACATGGACCGTTCATCTATGAGTATAGTATTTTCTGAATAGCTTCCATTATCTGGAAGAAGTGGTTTCTGTCTGTACTAGTATTCATGATTAACTGCAGAACTATAAATTGAGAAATACATCTTTGTAAGAACCTGAAGTGTCATCATAATGTCCAATTGAGCATTTTCTTCTTCTTTTCCTGAAATATCATCACCAATTGATCAAGCCTGAATCTCAAGCTTGTGCTGAAATATCAACACCGTACCAACTGAAAACCAATTCTTGCTCATCTAGGAGCCTGTTTTTTCCTGCCTCAGTCCCGCTGTCAAGACATGCACGTCATCCTTTAATTTTTCTCTCTGTTTTTTTTTTCCTATCGCGCATTCTCTTTATATTCACACATGCCAAATGGCTTTCATCTTTATCTTCAGGTTACCTAGGGCTAACAATGAAGTAGCAGCCGATGGCGGGATTCTGAATTTGCGGAAAATCTGGAGTTTTTTTTTTGCCTACCAACCATCTCGTTTTGGTGAAAATCTGGGAGTTATTTCAGACTCACAACTAAGGCAAAAGGTGGATACATCCACATGTTTAACTCTGTGACGATATTTGACATGTGATGAATCGATGATGAGCGTTTCAGTATTATGCTTATTTATATGTTTAGTAAAGTGTCAACCAATTTAGTGATACTATCAAGTTGCAAGAATTCACGGGGGAAAACAATCTGAACCAATCCAATATGCTATTTGTGACTAGAAGCTGATCTGAAGTCTAAACTCTATCTGAATAATCACAGCGAATTATAACTTGTGTACTCTTATGTCTGAAGGACATTATACTGAACTGTAGTATATCTAATCTACCCTGGTAGCAATCCTGTATCTATCCACGAGCTTAATTTCTCTATCATCTATACGCGCACAGCCGAAGCTGTAGTAACTAATTTTTGAACTGCGAGATGTGGGTCTTGATGATCTGGTCGGCGACGGCCTTGTAGGCGGCCTGCGTGGGGTGCACGGCGTCGAAGAACATGTACTCCGCCGGCGACTTGCACTGCGGCAGCAGGCCGGTGCACATGGCCCCCATCTCCAGCAGCCCCGTGCCGCAGCACCCCTGCCCCGTCTGCGTGAACCCGTACTTCTTGGGCTGCGCCACCATGTCCATGAGCGGCGCGTACGTGTCCACGTACGAGAGGCTGGCGCCGGCGGTCGCCGCCTCCAGCGCCGCCAGCGCCTGCTGCAGCTTGGCGTTGTACCGCTGCGCCTCCTCATTCTGCAGGTCCACGCACCCGTGCCCCAGCGGCGGCTGTTGCCCCCTCAGGCTCTTCTGCATCGGCAGGCACCCCACCGGCGGCATGCCGGCCACGATGAACCTCCGCGCCCCCAGCTTGTACAGGCTCTGCATATATTATATAGTTGCTTGTTAATCTATCAGTGCTATATACACGAACTGAGTGGACGAGAAGAAGATGATAGATCTGACCTGGATGTAGGACTGGTAGCAGCTGATGAGGTAGTCATGGTAGGCGTCGATGGTGGGGTACTCGAGGGCGCGGAACGGCAGGTCGTAGTAGTTCATGGTCACGTCGTTGGTGCCGGCGGAGAGGATGAAGAGGGACTTGGCGGCGATGTCGGCGGCCTGGGGCTCGCCGATGCGGGAGAGGAGCTGCTGGAAGTCGGCGATCTGGGACGAGAAGGTGGAGACCACGACGGTGTGCGCGGTGATGTCGTCGAGGCCGGACCCGCCGGACGCGAAGCTGACCCCGGTGGTGGCGTTGGCGTGGGTGACCCCGCTGGCGTGGTACGCCGGGAGCAGGTCCTTGATGCCGAGCGCGGCGACGATGTAGTCGGTGATGAGCTTGCCGTCGGAGAAGCGGCCCGAGGGGGGCACGCCGGCCGGGAAGGCGCGGCCGTAGGGCGCGTGGTCGGCGCGCACCAGCGTCGGCAGCCGGTTGTTGTTGCCCGGGTCCAGCGTGGAGTCGCCGAACGCGAACACGGCCGGGATGTCGTGCGGCCCGGCGGCCGCCTTGGAGGAGGAACGCGGCCTCGCCGCGGACGCCGGGGAGGCGGCGAGGACGAGGAGGGCGGCGAGGAAGAGCGCCGCGGCGGGGGCTGGGCTTGGTGGCGCCATCGTAGATCGATCGCGATGGGATTGTGGTTGAGGCGCGAGGGCCGGGCAGGTATATATAGCGGAGGGAGGGGAGGGGCGCGGGAAGAGATTGGCGTGTGCACGTACGAGGTTTGAAGTTTAAACGACGACGGTGAGGCGGATAGATACGGCTGCAACGACTTTACGACTCTGCGCTTCAAGTTTCTGTTCTAAACTTTCTATCTGTAACGATTCTGGACGATTGATCTCCAGACTCCAATTGCCCTACGTCCAAGTAACAACTAAGAAGATATCAGTTCAAAAAAAAAGAAAAAGAACCAAGAAGATATGGTCGCGCAAGGACGGGGAAGATTGGCTTTATCGTGTCCAAGAGAGTCCTGTTAAGTTTAACTTCCTCCTAATCTGTCCAACAAGACGTAGGTACTATTACACGGCATACCGTTCATTCGTTGAGGTAACCACTAAGATACAACTATACTACCTCTGTAACGAAATGTAAAACGTTTTTCAACATTATTAGTCGGAATGTGGGAGTGCTCAATTGCTCGGATCATAGGACTACTGTGCACGAGGCCATTTCCGCCTTCCCTTGTAACATCCTTTGCACCCAACAATTCAAGCTAAACACCTCCCACCAAAAAAAGACGTGCGGTTTAGTGGTTCGACCAGGGCGATCTCGTTGCCGGATCAATGGGGAGGATGTGTCTCTGGTCCAAAGGTAACTTAGCTAAGCTACCTGCTTCTTTGTTTGCCCCTTTACATTCATAATCAAATTTACAGTTGAAGAAAGTTGCCCGGTGCTTGATCTCCTTGATGATGCAAAGATCCTATCCGTGTCTCCTTCAATATCCTTTATCACCTGTTTTGAATCCGATGCAGCTACAAAGTTTTGAAGTGACAAATCTTCCGCCAATGATAGGGCCCCTCGACAGGCGATAGCTTCCAATGCGGCGACGTTTGTGACACCTGGCACCAACAGTTGCTGAGCTCCCTAGGTAGCAACCTCCTGCATCACGGCACACGGCTGCCGGCGCGCCCCCAACCCTGATCTAGCAACGCTAGCATCCGCATGTATCTTTGCAAAACCGGGTGGCGGAGCTTTCAGTTTCACACTTCTACTCGTCGTTTATCTCATGTGATGTTGTTCTTTGATGCAGGACAATATCCAACTCAGAGATAAATCTGGTTATGAACTGATGTGTTGCCGAAGGGGATTGGTAAATTTCCTTGTGGATCGCCTGTCTCCTCGCCCATAGTGTTACTGATAATCTGACAAAGGATTCATGGGACAGGTGTCAATCATCGAAAACAACCATTGCTTCTCACTCGGCTTCATAGTTTCACACGAATGCTGAACCACGTCTCCATCAACAAGTGCCCAAAACGCATCTCACCATTGTGCATTCGAGGAGCGAGGGTCGCCATGAATCAACAGCTCCACATATAGTGCAGGATGGTCTGGGGTCAGTTTGGTTGCCCACAATAGCCTCAACTAGGCCCTTTTGTATGCAACTTTGGGCCCGCTGTGTTTCCATCGACCATGCATATTAAATCATCTTCGTTCTTGGTTTTATTCTTATAGACTTGTGAGATTGTTGAGATAATAAATCCAAATCATCACCAAGTATATGCAAACTTACTTCATTTACATGATTTAGGGCAAGCATGTACATATTATTATCCATGTCTTTTTATGATCAAATTATTGATATATTACAATGAGTGTGCATGTTTGCCTTGATGTTGCAAGACTGTAAGTCAATGGCCTCATGCTATTATCTTTGTGGTTAGTTTTGTTGTGACCAAGCCTACTAGCTAATGCACTTCATCTTCTTGTGTTCTTCATAGTATAGCCACAGCCTCTAGGACGTATCTAATGTTGTAGTTGTAAGCATCTAATGTTTCCTAGTCATCAGTTTTTGAATGACGCATGTTGTATCTGTGTAATGCAGTCTATTCTGGCATATGTGGTAGCTAGTGCATATTCATGCGCTTCTTGCATTTATTATGTGTTCTTTTATTGCACCACAGTTGTATTTTTCTAAGACAAAGACACTGTTCTCAAGCATGAAAGTTTTCTTATATCACACACTTGTACTAAAATGTAACATCTTGCTTTTGTTCATGCGCTTCTTACATTTGTTATGTGTTCTGAAATTGTTTAGCAAAAATTAGTATGTGCATCCTTTGCTTTCACCTCATAGTTGTGACCAGCGAAGGAACTCATTATCCTGGCTAGTAAATTTGTTAGATATGGATCCTGCATATTGTCTCCATCTTTGAAGGAACCTAGGGTCCAATTTGAAGTGTTCTTTTTCTTTCTCTCTTTCTGGAGTGGGAGATAGTAAATTAAGGACAAACAATTTACTTAGTTCCAATCCAGGTTAGTTTGTGAACAACGAGTGTTAACTATTTCAGTTAACATGGGTAGGACCCTCAGTAATCTACTCCGTTCCTAACACACATGGTTATAAGTAAGTTACGGTAGCACATAGTACATAGGCCACATTCCCATTGAAGGCGCCCATGTTTATTACTTGTTTGCATTGTTGAAACTCCCGTGAACATAACCAATATGTTGATATGTTTCTTTTTATTGGAGCAGGAAGTGTTGCTTCAGATGATCCCAACTTCATATCGATTCCTCAAGTGGATCTAACAAGTGACACAATTTCTCGTATGAACTCCTCTACCAACGACACAACCCGCTTCTCCTCTATCAATCTTGCAGCTGGTCTGTCCTCTTTTGTTCTGTAAGTCCTAGGAGCATCAAGAAGATATGAAGCTGAGCCTGCAACATCAACCAACTCTGAACAAAAGGGAGTAGAACCAATGAAAAAGTGGAAGCAAAGCCAGGTCACTTTGGCACTCGAGGACTACATAGATTTTTGGAAGAAGCAATCTGCAAAATTAGTTGAAGAGTTAAAGGAATCGAAGAAAGAGGACTTGTTCTCAAGTGGAAATTGTGTGGCTGCTCTAAGCCAATAGAAGAGCTATTTATTGCAAAAAAAAGCGAAGGCGATGCGGCTTTTTGATGCCCAATAAATCGAGATATATTCATCGATACCAAGAAGCCAAGCCTTAGGATTTTTGGTTGAAGGGAGATATTACTATAATGGAGAGAACATAAGGTATTCATCTTTGTCATGTAGTTTCTTATCCTCTCCTGGATAGCTAGACATCTTGTACTAGACTACATATTTGTCACATATGAAATAGACTAGTGAGCCTGTACTAACCAATGCAAGGTGATTTGTCATGCATTTCAATATAAGCTTGTGATTTTTTGGTTTTCTGGTTGATGCATGTGCTAGCTCCAGGTTCGAATGTTTCTTAGTATATTGTTTTTACTAGTGATGCTTATAGTTGGTTGAGGTCCTTTGAAGAACAATAACAAAATGCTTATTTTCTGAACCTGAACACCTTCATAAGTAGCAGTAGATACTGAAAGGATCGAGATGGACCTAGAGGGGGGGGGGGTGAATAGGTACAATTACAAATTTTATTTGTTACTTAGCAATTTTAGGCAATAATGCGGAATATGAAGTTGAGCCTAACAATTGCAAGAGTGAAGCTATGAGATAAGCAAAGTAAACAAGTAACACAAGTAGGAGAGTAAGCAAGCTCAATATGATATAAGTAAAGACTAAGAGACAAGTAACCACAAGTAGGGAGTTAGGGTTGGGGATAACCGCAACTCCGAGAGACGGGGATGTATGCCGATGTTCACTTCCTTGGAGGGAAGCTACGTCACCATTAGAGAGGTGGGTGTTACCACGAAGGCACACGAATGCCACGAAGGCTCACTCTATTCTCCCTTTGAGACAACACCACGAAGGCGTTTCTCAGCCACTAGTGGTAGACCTTGGGGTGGTCTCCAAACCCTCACAAACTTTCCGGGGGTAATCACCAAGAACGATTCCTCTCCGAAAGACTCCTACCGCCTAGGAGTCTCCAACCTCCAAGAGTAACAAGAACGATGGGGAAAAGCTCAAGACTTGCTCAAATCACGAATTCCTTTGGTGCAACGAAGGGGAAGGAGTGGATCTATCACTTGGGTGGACAACTTTTCGCAAATGCTCTCAAATCCCTTAGGGATCTAAGATTTAGTGTTGGAGTGTGTGAGAGAGAGTGAAATGTGTTCTAGGGTTTGCTCAAAGTGAATGGTCAACCCTTTCCCATGGGGGAAGAGGACTATATATAGTGTGTGAGTATAAGTGACTGTTGTAGTGCAAATGACAGGGTAGGCCGGACATCTGGGGCAGAGGCTGGACATCCGGCCTAGTGTAGCACTACAAGTATAAAGCAAACAGTAGAGGATGAAGCAGAGGGGCCGGACATCCGGGGCAAATCCCGGACATCCGGCAGCACAGGAAGGCCGGGACATCCGGGGCAAGGTCCGGACATCCGGCGTGGCTGGAAGTCCCGGACATCCGGGGTGAAGCCCGGACATCTGGCAAATGCGTGCAAACCTACTGGAGTCTAGATAGCAGGGAGCCGGACATCTGGCATGGCTGGAAGTCCCGGACATCCGGGGTGCAGCTCAAACATTCGGCGAAAACGTGCACACCTACTGGTGTTTGGATAGCAGGGAGCCGGACGTCCGGCGAGTGGGCTGGATATCTGGTGTGCGGCCTGGACGTCCGGCCGGCAGCCCGAACATCCGGCATGGGAGCAAAACAGAACATATGCACCAAAATATTTTTGTGTGACCCTAAGGTTTTGAAGCTAGGAATTATTGTGGCTTGATCAAGTCTGTCACTAACCCTACCGGTCTCCTCTTAATAGTGCGGGATCCTATACTCAAGAAATCAAATGATGCAATCTTTTTGATACTTCTTGCTTGAGTATACTTTGAGTAAAATCAACTTCGTATGTTCACGATCCTCACACATTTTGATGAACCGGAGACTAACACCTGAGATTTACTTAACAAACATAGTTAGTCCCCTACATGTATATTGTCATCAACATCAAAACATGATGTAAGGGCAAGATTGCACTTTCAATCTCCCCCTTTTTGTTTGTTGATGACAATCATACATGTAGTATTAGATGCAATAAATAAATCTTGCATTGTAAATCATGACAGCATAATACTGTATATGTTCCTATTTGCTTTAGCTCCCCCTCATTGAGTGCATGGGATGATTATGTTAGGATGTACATCACAAAATCTCATGGTAGGATATCTATCTATATCTATATCTATATCTATACCTATTAATAAAGCAAGGTGCGTTTCTCTGCTTTTTTCATCCGTTCACCATTGATTTTTTTCTATTTGAGGTGGTACTAATTTTTTGTGCGTCCATCTATTAGAAAAGGAAAACGCCAGGATTTCGTTCATGGGCCGCCAACAGTGTGGCCCAGCAAAGCCAGCCCAGTTATTTTCGTGCCCACACAGGTGGCAGAACACTATTTCTTGCTGCGAGCGTTAAATAGTCGTCATTTCGCAAAGGGCGCCCAAGCTGGGCTGAACCATATTCTTTTTTTGGTTTTGTGTTATGTGTCTATTTTTTATTTTTTTCGTTTATTTCTCCTTTTCTTTCCTATTTCTTTTGTCTTTTTTCTTTCAAGTTTATTTTTATTTCTCCCATTTTTCGTAAATACAAAAAATTCGTAATATCATAAAACTTAGAGTTTTTAAAATTGTTCAGAATTTTCAAATATATTTCATGTTGAAAACTGTTCGGAACAATAAATCTTTCTTCTCATTCCGAAAATAGTCTCAAATTCGCACAGGGCACCCAAGCTGGGTAGAACCATTTTCCTTTTATGTTCTGTGTTATGTTTCTATTTTTGTTTTTCCATTTCTTCCTATTTTTGTTTCCTGTTTTTTTTCGTGATTTTTTCGTTAAAGTTTATTTCCCTTGCTCCCTTTCTTTAGTAAATTCAAAATTTTCAAAGAGAGAAAACATCGGTTTCTTTCAAAAAAATCAGAATTGCAAATACATTCCATTCTGAAAAATGTTCAGAACATTAAATCTTTGTTCTCATTTAAAAATTTGTTAACATTTTTAAAAATGTTACATCTTTTCTTTGTGTTTTCCAAAGTTTCCTGAGATTTGCCAAAAAAGTTGCATCTGAAAAATGTTCCAATACGAGAAATATTCTTATTTTAGTGAAATGTTCGCAAATTCAGAATAACGTTCGAGTTGAAAGAAACCCATTTTTAAAAAATTATTCTGAATGTTCAAATTTTCCATTTTTCGAAAATTATCACGAATTCAAAATATGTTCATGTTATTATAAGAGGTTCATGTTTTCAAATAAAATTATGAATTTCAAACGTTTAAAATTTTGTTATTATTTTTGAAAATGTAAAGAATTTCTAAAAAATGTTTGGGATTTTCAAAATTATTCATGTCTCCAAGATTATTTCGCAACTTATATTTTTTTTAAAGTTCAAAAAACCAAAATTTGTTTCCAATTTGACATTGGAGTATGATCTTAATGGTTTGAGCTGGCCCTAGGTTGGTAGGACTCATTTCTTTGAGTGGCTAGCAACACGTAGTCGGGTCTTTAAGCATGATTTCGATCCTTCAACTTATCATTTTCTGGACTTTTTCGCGCTTTACAAACAGAGGTCGTCTTGGCCCATACACGAACTGACGTGCATCTCACGCTCTGTTTTACGCAACAAGCGTCATATAGTAGCTCCCACGCAATTGGCCCAAGAAAAAAATTGCTCCGTCACACAGGCAGTATTGGGCCTCAGCCGCACTACCCTACTGGTCATCCGAGAGAGAAATTTTTTCTTGGGCCAATAAAATAAAATATGTTGGTTTTGCTCAAATAAAAAAAATTGTGGGCACTTGAGCACTAAAATAATCAAAGAGAATAAACCCTAATAAAGAAGGGATATTGATGTCTGGTTATGCGCTAAATATGCTAATGAAATGGGATTTATGCGGTACAATTAGTAATCCATCCGGTTACGCCATCGTAAGAGAGAGTGGTCGAAGCAACCATTCCCCAAAGGTCACCGCATAGCTACCAAATGAGGAGGCAGACACAATTCCGAGACAGAGGAGGACCCAGAGGAAAAAAAGGCACGAGTTGGATGGTTGCCGCCACGCCGACTAACCCCACCACTATCAAGATCCCGCAGAACAAACATGACCCACGATAAGACTGCAACTCCTCTCTCCATCGCATCACTATAGAGATTGTTTTTGGTGGACACATCAATTATATCTCAGATTGCTTCTGGCAAAGAAATATCTCTCTCGTCGCAACGCACGGGTATATGTGCTAGTGTAACTCAAAAAAGATAAGAAAGTATGACTGAGGGAGTCCTGGATTATGGGGTCCTCGGACAGTCGGACTATATACTTTGGCCGGACTGTTGGACTATGAAGATACAAGATTGAAGACTTCGTCCCGTATCCGGATGGGACTCTCCTTTGCGTGGAAGGCAAGCTTGGATATTCAGATATGTAGATTTCCTTCTCTGTAACCGACTCTGTGTAACCCTAGCCCCCTCCGGTGTCTATATAAACCGGAGGGTTTAGTCCGTAGGACAACAACAATCATAATCATAGGCTAGCTTCTAGGGTTTAGCCTCTATGATCTCGTGGTAGATCAACTCTTGTAATACTCATATCATCAAGATCAATCAAGCAGGAAGTAGGGTATTACCTCCATCGAGAGGGCCCGAACCTGGGTAAAACATCGTGTCCCCTGCCTCCTGTTACCATTAGCCTTAGACGCACAGTTCGGGACCCCCTACCCAAGATCCGCCGGTTTTGACACCGACATTGGTGCTTTCATTGAGAGTTCCGCTGTGCCGTTGCTGTAAGGCTTGATGGCCCCCTTCGATCATCTTCAATGATGCGGTCCAGAAGGAGGTTTTCCTCCCCGGGCAGATCTTCGTATTTGGCGGCTTCGTACTGCGGGCCAACTCGCTTGGCCATCTGGAGCAGATCGATAGCTATGCCCCTGGCCGTCAGGTCAGGTTTGGAAGCTTAAGCTATACTGCCGACATCCGCGGAGACTTGATCTTTGATGGATTCGAGCCCATGACGGGTGCGCCGCACGGTCACGACGGGCATGACTTTGATCTGCCGTCAGACAGTATTTGGGAGATCGCCTACGGGGGCACCGGGAGTCAATCCGGAGCAGATCGTGCCTTCCGAGGATGGGTGGATGGACCCCGCCACAAAAGCCGGACACTCATCGGCATTGGAGCCGAACACTGATCCCACCTCCTGTGAGGGTGGTGTCCTCGGACCCCTGGACTCGTCTCCGGCTACAGGATCCGAACCGCGTGCGTCCGTGCCTATCGAATCGGATTGGGCACCCGTCATGGAGTTCACCGCCGCGGATATTTTCCAGCACTCGCCCTTGGGTGATGTGCTGAACTCATTAAGGTCTCTTTCCTTGTCAGGAGATTCTTGGCCGAACTATGTCCGGCTCGAGTGGGGAGCGGACGATGAAGAAATTCGTCCCCCACCCACCACCCACTTTATAGCCACTGTCGATGGCTTAACCGACGTACTTGACTTCGATTTCGAAGACATCGATGGTATGGACGAGGATGCAGGAGAAGAACAAGAACCACCGCCTATAGGGCGCTCAACTGCCACCTCATCATATGATATTTATATGGTGGACACCCCTAAAGAAAGCAATGGTGATGAGGCAACGGAAGATAACCCCTTGGGGAAGCAATCTAGACATCGGCATCATCGGCGCCACTCAAAGCCCCGCCATAGCAAAAATAGTGATATCGGCACAAGAGATAACAATCCGGATGGTGCCGAAGACGAAGACAATCCTGCCCAGCCAGACTTCGAGCAGGCCAAGCAAGAGGATGGGCAAGCTAGACCTAAAAAATAGGCAACTGATGGAGAATCAGAGGACGATAATTACATGCCTCTCTCCGAAGACGAAGTGAGCCTTGGCAACGAAGAATTCATCGTGCCTGAGGATCCTGTCGAGCAGGAGTGCTTCAAACGCAGGCTGATAGCCACTGCAAAAAGCCTGAAGAAAAAGCAACAACAACTTCAAGATGATCAAGATTTGCTAACTGATAGATGGACCGAGGTCTTGGCTGCCGAGGAATACGGACTCGAGCGCCCTAGCAAAAGCTACCCAAAGCGCAGGCTGCTACCTCAACTCGAGGAGGAGGATTTAAAGCCCACGCTACCAGCGCATGATGCGGCTGACCGGCCACCCTGTGGCCGCAACAAAGTGGCGTACCAGCCCGAAGTCCAGACCGCACCCCATCGCCAATCAAACGATAATACCAAGGCCCGGGGCTACATGGAGGACCTGCGAGATGTATTGGAAAACAAAGCAGGACAATCAAGATCGATCTACGGATCACGAGGGCGTGCCACAAGACGTGACGATGACCGTCACATCGGATACAATAAACCAAAGTCCGGCCGGGCCGAATGCAATAGACCAGATTCATTCGAACTATGTCAGGATGTATCCCGGCATAGAGGCGCCGCACACCCCTATGCTTCACTGATGAAGTTATGGATCACGAATTCCCAGAAGGGTTTAAACCCGTAAACATCGAATCATACGATGGCACAACAGACCCCGCGGTATGGATCGAAGATTTTCTTCTCCACATTCACATGGCTCACGGCGATGACCTACATGCCATAAAGTACCCACCACTTAAGCTCAAAGGACCGGCTCGGCATTGGCTGAATAGCCTGCCAGCAAGCTCCATTGGCAGTTGGGAGGATCTGGAAGATGCATTCCTCGATAACTTCCAGGGCACTTACGTGCGACCACCGGATGCTGATGACTTAAGTCACATAACCCAGCAGCCCGGAGAGTCAGCCAGGAAATTCTGGACTCGGTTCCTAACTAAAAAGTACCAAATTGTCGACTATCCGGATGCCGAAGCCTTAGCGGCCTTCAAGCACAATATCCGCGATGAATGGCTCGCCCGACATCTCGGCCAAGAGAAGCCAAAGTCCATGGCAGCCCTCACGACACTCATGACCCGCTTCTGCGCGGGCGAGGACAGCTGGCTGGCTCGCAGCAACATCACACCCAAAAACTCAGGCGATTCAGACGCCAGGGATAGCAACGGCAAGCCGCGACAGAATAGACACAAGCGTCGCAATAATGGCGACAACGCCGAAGACACGGCAGTCAACGCCGGATTCAGAGGCTTTAAATCTGGACAGCGGAAAAAGCCATTCAAAAGAAACAACCCGGGATCGTCCAGTTTGGACTGCATACTCGATCGCTCATGTCAAATTCACGGCACCCCCGATAAACCAGACAACCACACTGTCGGTGTACTAAAGTAGGGGTACCTTAGTACCCCGAACTTGGGCACGGGCAGTCGCAGCAACCCGCGGCGGGGCTTGCCGGGCGTCCGCCAAGATCCTCAACGGCTACTTTGATGCCATCCAAGAACAGAGTACTCAAGCTAAAGCCCCAGCAAGAGGAGCTTGCCGGGAAGGCCAACCAAGGCCCCGGTAAGAGAAGCTGTCCGGGAAGAAGACAAGACCCCGGCAAGAGAATCTTGCCGGGAAGGCCACTCAAGGCATTCCAAGTAAACTTGCCGCGACGCCCCGCGCGTCCCGGCAAGGCCCGGCGAGCGGCAAGCTTGCTGCTGCGACAAGATAAGGGCCGCGGCAAGGCTGCCACTATGCACCCGAGCTCCAGCGCATCCAACGACGTGTCACCCCAGGACTATCCCAGGAGCACGTGGCAAGGCGCTGTGCAGCCATGCGGTGCGAGGTGGCAAGAGGAGCTGACAAGGAGGCCATCGTGGCGATCGGTGGCGCCTCTAACGGTCGTTTCCTTGCACTGTTGGGGCGACCGGACGGGCATTAAATGCCCCTGTCCCCTGACGTCAGAGTTAGGTAGGGGACACTGTTGGTAGCAGTTGTACCAACCCGCGTTTTTACCTTTCTACCCCTTTTTCTACGCTGCCAGCTGTCGGTGACCCCTTTAGCCTATAAAAAGGAGGCCCATGCGCACGTAGAGGGGGTTCGGGGAATTTTGGTTCCACAACTTGGGGGTTCGGCTGATTCGACGCCACGCCCGCTCTCTCGAGCAAGAACAGAATACAAGACACAAAGCAGCAGTAGGAGTTTTATCTCTCCGGAGAGCTCCGAAGCTGGGTAAAAATCCCCCGCGCGCTCTCTCGCCTCGATCTGCTCTGCGTGCGCCCTCCGCTCCCTTGCCGGACAAGAAGGGGCCCTCCTGCCCCATAGGTGCTCGTGCTCCCAGCCACCACGACATCTCTGGCGCGCCAGGTAGGGGCGTCGAGGTCGTGCGTATCTGATCCGGCGTCTGCGCACGCTACGTCAACATCTTCATCGACATGCCACCAAAGAAGAAGACTTCGGAGGTGGCCGCTCCGTCTGCGACTTCCCTACCGCCACCGGAGCAAGCGGACAGTGGGGTGGACGCCGGCGGAGGAGCGGGCGCCGGCAGGGGGACACGCATCGTCACCCGGTCCAAGGACAAGGCCCCGCAAGGTTCAGCATCTGCACAACCACCGCACCCCTCCCAGGAGGTGCAGGATCGACAACGCCACGGTGCTCCTAGCACCGTACTCGCGTTGGAACAAGGCCGAGCTGGTGGGTCGCGGGACGCTCAAGGCCAACATGCACGTCAACACGCTGGCACGAGCGCAGTGCGGTCGCCTGGGCGAGATGTTACTCCTTCTAACACTGTTAGAAGTTTGAGCATGTCTCGCACCTCGCGTCGCTCGCCACCGCCACCCAAGACTCCAGAGGAAGCGCTGGCCCGAGCCCAGTTGCTTCTAGATTACCCTCCAGCGCCGGACAAGATCGACGACTGGAGGGCCGCCATTTATAGCCTCATTGGATTCGCCAACGGCGACAAGCCCCGGCAACCGAGCACATCGAAGCCCCGGCAAGACGCCCAGGCGCAAGCCGATGCCGACAAGACCGCTGGGGGTGCCACCACTGCGCACTCCCCGCCCCGAAGGCCAAGATCGCCGACTCGCCGGGCCAACCTCGACACCGACTCCACCGCGTCGTCGGACCTGCGAGCTCGCCGCGATCAACGCCAAGTTCTCCAAGAATGACGACATGAAGACGCTCGCACTCACATCGAGCGTCGAAGAGAAGCGCGACGTCAATCTGACCGGCGCGCTGGGCCCACTGTCGACATGCATGCGCTAGGGGAGCCAGGCGACTTGCCGTACGCGGTAGGTTGCCCTGCGTTCACTCGTGAGCTGCGGCAGGTCCAGTGGCCCAGTACCAAGAACTTCAAGCCAGACGTGCCCGAGAAGTACGATGGCAGGATACATCCGTCAGAGTTCCTCAGCATCTACACCATCGCCGTGCAGGCTGCCGGGGGGCGCGATGAGAAGATCCTCGCCAACTACTTCCCGCTGGTGCTCAAGCCCAACGTCAGATCTTGGCTCATGCACTTGCCGGACAACTCCATCTCTTCATGGGCGGACCTGTGCCATCATTTTGTTGGCGCCTTCACAGGCGGCCACAAACCCCATGGCCAGGAGAGTGATCTTCACCTGCTCGCCCAGAAGGAAGGAGAACCCCTGCGCAAGTATATACAGATATTCAGTCAGGTGCAGCGCAACATCCCAGATGTCCACCCTGCCGCGGTCATCAGCGCTTTCCATCAGAATGTACGTAACCGCAGGATGAGGGAGGAGATGGCGATGTGCAAAATCAGATATGTCAGCGAGCTATATGCTCTGGCCGACAAGTGTGCACGGGCTGAAGAGGGGAGAAGGCTCCCCGGAGAGAATGCAGGAGCAGAAGGATCTGACAGCGAGGACGCCCCTCCGGCAAAGAGGAAACGGAGGCAGAATAACAGAAAGAGAAAGGCTAAGGATGTGCTAGTTGTTGAGCAGTCCGGCAGCGGAGGCGGTTCCGAGAAGGCTAGAGCTGGTAGCACCAGCGAGGCTGTGGTGGCCGCCGACAAGCAGGATGGCTCCGGCAAGCAGTATTGCAAGATCCACCGCACCAAGGGCCATGACCTCCAAACCTGCAAGAAAGTTGAGCAGATGGCGGAGCTACAGAAAGCTGAATACGAGCGCCGCGACAAGGAGAAGGCCCGGGAAGGTGGCGGAGGATCCGGCAAGAAGTATCCCGCCCGGGGAGGGCGCCGCGGCAAGGCCAAGCCGCGGCAAGGAGACAGGCCTCCCCGCGGCCGCAACAAAGACGAAGACGAAGATGAGGATGATGAGATGGAGGAAGATGAGACTGACGAGCAGGAGTTCCAGAAGGCGACAGAGGTGTTGTGCGTCGACGGTGGTGCTTCTCTGCACACCTCGCACCGCCAACTCAAACAATGGGTGCGGGAAGTGAACGCAGCAGAACCGTCCGTTGAGTCGCGCAAGCCCCTGAAGTGGTCCAGCACGCCCATCATCTTCGACATTGAAGATCACCCTGATCGCATCACTGCGGTCGGGTGCTTGCCGATGTTGGTTTCCCCAACAATCCGCAACCTCAAGGTTACGAAGATGCTAGTTGACGGCAGGGCCGGCCTGAATCTGATCTCCTCTGCAGTGCTCAAGAAGCTCCAGATCCCCGACAGTGAGCTCGAAGAGACCGGTACCTTTCAAGGAATAAACCCGGGAAGGAGCAAGCCGAAGGGGAAGATCACACTGCCAGTAACGTTTGGCAGCGAGCTGAATTTCAGGACAGAGAGAGTCACATTCGACGTTGCCGATTTCCCATTGCCCTACAATGGGATACTTGGCCGTCCAGCGCTAGCCAAGTTCATGGCAGCCTCTCACTACGCCTACAATGTGCTCAAGATGCCTGGTCCGATAAGTGTCATTTCTGTCCAAGGCGACAAGAAGGATGCACTCATCTGTACCGACAAGATCTACCGGGAAGCAGCAGCCGCAGCAGAACGCAAACCACTTGCCGCCGAAGCTCCCGGGGGGAAGAAGAAGACCAAGTCCGGCAAGAGTAGCTCTGATGCCAACTCCGGCAAGCGCACCTCTTCGGAGTGCTGCGCTACCGTCGAGGACGCACCATCGAGCTCCACCGGCAAGTGCAAGAAGGCAAAGACAGCTTCACCAGAGACCAAGAAACTGGCCGCCAAGGAGGACGACACTGGTGGCACCTTCACCATCAGTGCCACGCTTGATCCTAAATAGGAAAGCGCGCTCGTTGCTTTCCTGCGGGCGAATGTCGACGTGTTTGCATGGCAACCATCTGACATCCCCGGTGTTCCCAGGGAAGTAATTGAGCACCACCTTGCCGTCTGCCCTCACGCGCGGCCCGTCAAGCAGAGAGTTAGGAAGCAAGCAGTGGAGAGACAAGAGTTCATTGCAGAGGAGATCAAGAAGTTGGAAGCAGCGGGCCTGGTCCGAGGAGTACTCCATCCGATGTGGTTAGCCAACCCAGTAGTCGTGCGCAAAGCAAACGGGAAATGGAGGCTTTGTATTGACTTCACTGATGTTAATAAAGCTTGTCCCAAGGATCCATTTCCCTTGCCACGCATTGACCAGATTGTCGACTCCACGGCAGGATGTGATCTGCTTTCATTCCTTGATGCATATTCAGGATATCATCAGATCTTCATGGCAGAAGAGGATGAAGAGAAAACCGCATTCATTACTCCATGTGGCACGTACTGCTTTGTACGAATGCCCTTCGGACTAAAGAATGCTGGTTCAATATTTGCAAGAGTAGTCAGTCATGCTTTTGAGCCACAGCTGCACAGGAATGTAGAAGCTTACATGGATGACATAGTGGTCAAGAGCAAGGACAAAGAGACTTTGATCCAAGATTTGGATGAGACTTTTGCAAATCTGCGCAGGATCAACCTCAAGTTGAATCCCGAGAAGTGTGTGTTTGGAGTTCCTTCCGGCAAGCTTCTCGGATTCTTTGTGTCCCAGAGGGGGATTGAAGCTAATCCCGACAAGATCAAGGCCATTGAGCAAATCGAAGCACCAAAGCGCGTCAAGGATGTGCGAAGGCTTGCCGGCTGTGTTGCTTCTCTCAGTAGGTTCATCTCTAAGTCTGTTGAGCGCGCCCTGCCATTTTTCAAAATTTTGAAAAAGGCAGGTCCAATGAAATGGACTCCGGAAGCGGAGGCTGCGCTGCAGGACCTAAAGAGATACCTATCCTCTACTCCAACACTTGTCGCACCTAAGCCACAAGAGAAGTTGCTGCTATATCTGGCGGCAACCAATCAAGTGGTTAGTGCTGCGTTAGTAGCGGAGAGGGAGGCAGAAGGTGAGCCAGCGACCGCAGCAAGCGAGTCCAGCGACAAGCAGGGGGCTTCTCCGACAAGCTCTGGCCCGACAAGCCCTGATCCGGCAAGTTCCGGTTCCGGCAAGGATGGGTCTGCGCAGCCACAGGAAGAGAAACAGAAAAAGATGGTGCAGCGCCCAGTTTACTTCGTCAGTTCCCTTCTGCAGGGGGCTAGATCAAGGTACTCTGGTGTGCAGAAATTGCTCTTCGGCCTCCTAATGGCCTCGAGGAAGCTGCGCCATTACTTTCAAGCACATGAGATCACAGTAGTCACTCGCTTTCCGTTGAAGAGGATATTGCAGAATCCAGAGGCAACGGGCAGGATTGTCGAGTGGGCACTGGAATTGTCAAGCTTTGGCCTCAAGTTCGAGAGTACCTCAACTATCCAGAGCCGAGCATTGGCAGAATTCATAGCAGAATGGACGCCGACACCTGATGAAGAAACTCCGGAGAGGGCCATCCCCGTCAAGGAAGTTAGCAAGGAGTGGATCATGTACTTTGACGGTGCCTTCTCGCTGCAAGGCGCCGGTGCAGGCGTACTACTTGTCGCACCCACCGGAGAGCACCTCAAGTACGTGGTCCAGATGCACTTTCCCAAGGAGCAAGCAACAAATAATACTGCAGAGTATGAAGGCTTGCTTGCCGGACTCAGGATCGCGGCAGAACTTGGGATCAAGAAGCTTATTGTCAGGGGTGACTCACAGCTTGTCGTCCGCCAAGTTAACAAAGATTATCAGAGTCCGTTGATGGAAGCCTACATCGATGAAGTGAGGAAGCTAGAAGAGCATTTTGACGGCCTGCAAATGGAGCATGTTCCAAGAGCTCAGAATGACATTGCAGATGGACTGTCAAAGTGCGCCGCACTCAAGTTGCCTGTGGAACCAGGGATTTTTGTGCTCAAGCTGACTCAGCCATCTGTGACACCATCAACTGGACAGAACAAGAAAAGAAAGTTGATTACCGGTGATTACTTTCCGGCAGAGCTCCCCGGAGCCGCCGCCAAGAAGGTCCCCAGGATCAACGCAGAGAGTGCTGAGGAGCAGACTGCTCCGACAAGCCCCAGGGCTTGTTTCGTTGAAGCAAACGCTCCCGACAAGCTGTGTCCCGACACGCTTGCCGGGGAGCATCATGCTCCGGCAGGATCCCAGATTCTTGCCGTAGAAGCGGATGTTCCCGCAGCAGCATTCGTGCCTTTAGTCCTTGTCGTCGAGCCTCAGGCTCCGGCATGGGCACAGCAGATCGTCCATTTCCTTCAGACAGGAGAACTTCCCGAGGAACAGGAAGAAGCGGAAAAAGTAGCCCGGCAATCAAGTATGTACCAGTTTGTCGATGACATACTGTACAGAAAAAGATTCAACGGAGTGAAATTGAAGTGCATTTCCCGGGAAGATGGACAGGAGCTGTTGGCGGAGATACATGGAGGCATATGTGGTCACCACATTGGCGCAAGAGCACTTGCCGGCAAAGCCTTCCGGCAAGGTTTCTTCTGGCCGACAGCCCTCCAGGATGCAACTGCACAAGTAACCAAGTGTGAAGCGTGCCAGTTCCACTCCAAGCAGATTCATCAGCAAGCTCAAGCTCTCCAAGCAATCCCTTTACCCTGGCCATTTTCGGTCTGGGGACTCGACATTCTCGACCCCTTTCCCCTCGTATACGGATCGCCTCGAGTGCTCCCTTACGGTGAGCTAGAGCGAGAGCAGCCGCGGAAAGATGACGCGCTGCTCCTCGAGGAAGATCGTCTTCGGGCTGCGGTACGAGCTGCTCGCTACCGACAGGCTTTGCGCCGCTACCATAGCCGCAAAGCTAGCACTAGAAGCTTCGAGGAGGAGAGGGTAGAGGTGCGGGCCGGGCGTCGTTCAAAGGAGTTATGGCCCTGCCAGAACACAGACGACAGAAAAGCTAAGTTGCCAAAGTTTGAGCACGATCATTTTCTTAAAATTTTAAGCTATCCTCCTTGAACGACTGTGCTTTGTATGGAAAACCCGTGCACGGAGGGACCTCCCTGCAGCTAGTTGCGCCCTTACTTCGTTTCGAGTCGGCTCAACAACTTAAGTGAGCTGCTAAGCGCCCTTACTTTGCTTCGAGTCCGCTCAGCAACTTAAGTGAGCCGCTAAGCGCCCTTACGTTGTTTCCGAGTCCGCTCAACAACTTAAGTGTGCTGCAACTAGTTGCGGCAAGGTTTCTTGCCGAAGCCGGCACCGCCAGCAAGCTGCTGATGTTCCGCACTCAGCGCTCGCGGCAAGTGTGCCCGTACCGGCAAGTTCCCTAAAAGCGTAGGGTAAAAACATACAAAGAAAGGGCCAAGTAAAGGAGATAGCATAGCAAGCAGTGCCCAGAATAGAGTTATATTACAAAAATAGCTTGTCACGGCACAGACTAAGTTATTCTTATAACCAAAATAACAGCGACGAAGAAGAAGAAGAAGGGCGCGCCGGCACCTGGACCCCGGCAAGCCAGTATTGCCGGGGGGGCGCGAATATCAAGATTCATCCGCGGCGAGCCAGAGTTGCCAGGGGGCTGCGATGTCAGATAAGTTTTTCGTCCCTCATCATGCATCCTCCTGTGGGCTGGGGAACGCGAAGCCACGTCCTTGAACGATCGTACCTTGTATGAAAAACCTGTGCGCGGAGGAACCTCCTCGTAGCTAGTTGCGCCCTTACTTCGTTTCGAGTCGGCTCAACAACTTAAGTGAGCTGCTAAGCGCCCTTACTTTGCTTCGAGTCCGCTCAGCAACTTAAGTGAGCCGCTAAGCGCCCTTACGTTGTTTTCGAGTCCGCTCAACAACTTAAGTGTGCTGCAACTAGTTGCGGCAAGGTTTCTTGCCGGAGCCAGCACCGCCAGCAAGCTGCTGATGTTCCGCACTCAGCGCTCGCGGCAAGCGTGCCCGTACCGGCAAGTTCCCTAAAAGCGTAGGGTAAAAACATACAAGACATAAAATCAAGTAAAGGACATAGCAAGCTTCCCCTTTTCATTAAAAAACATCCCACTCGGGTACAGTCCACAGAGGATGAAAAACATGAAAGAGAGGATTACAAGTTTTAGATGCAGCTAAGGCCCGAAGGCTTACGAACTAAAAAGATAAGATGCCCGTAATCCTTTTCCTGTCACTCTTTTCAGGAGGTAGGTCAAGGAGGCGAGAAGGGCAAAAGGGGAGCAGAAGTTGGAGAAAGGAGAAGATGAGAGAGTGCGGGCTTCGGTGCCCCCCTCCCGCTCTTCTTAAAAGAGCGAGGTGGGGGCTCGACCGCCCCGCTCAGCGAATCAGGGCACGGGAGGAGCAGGGAATCGGAGCCGACCCGCTGCCTCCGCCCGTGACGGCTCGGTTTCCCACCTCCACCATCCGCGACCCCGAGTGCATGGGAGCCGCGTGGCGGAGATGCAGAGCCAAGGTGACAGATGAGGTGACCTCGCCCCTCCCGCGGTCACGGGTGGGGGGAAGGGGGGGGGGGGTGGACGCCTCAAAAATCGCGCACACCACCCACGTCTCCCACGACGCCGCGATTGACGCATGCCGTTACAAGGGAGCGCGGTGGATGCGGAGTCAGATTCAGTGCGGACCCAGGCCGCGCGTGCCCGTGCCCTGTTTTGGGCCTGGCCCAACAGCGCTCGACACCGTGTATGGCCCAGGCCCGGGGCTCCTGTCGGTGTACTAAAGCAGGGGTACCTTAGTACCCCGAACTTGGGCACGGGCAGTCGCAGCGACCCGCGGCGGGGCTTGCCGGGCGTCCGCCAAGATCCTCAACGGCTACTTTGATGCCATCCAAGAACAGAGTACTCAAGCTAAAGCCCCGGCAGGAGGAGCTTGCCGGGAAGGCCAACCAAGGCCCCGGCAAGAGGAGCTTGCCGGGAAGGCCAACCAAGGCCCCGGTAAGAGAAGCTGGCCGGGAAGAAGACAAGACCCCGGCAAGAGAATCTTGCCAGGAAGGCCACTCAAGGCATTCCAAGTAAACTTGCCGCGACGCCCCGCGCGTCCCGGCAAGGCCCGGCGAGCGGCAAGCTTGCTGGTGCGACAAGATAAGGGCCGCGGCAAGGCTGCCACTATGCACCCGAGCTCCAGCGCATCCAACGACGTGTCACCCCAGGACTATCCCAGGAGCACGTGGCAAGGCGCTGTGCAGCCATGCGGTGCGAGGTGGCAAGAGGAGCTGACAAGGAGGCCATCGTGGCGATCGGTGGCGCCTCTAACGGTCGTTTCCTTGCACTGTTGGGGCGACCGGACGGGCATTAAATGCCCCTGTCCCCTGCCGTCAGAGTTAGGTAGGGGACACTGTTGGTAGCAGTTGTACCAACCCGCGTTTTTACCTTTCTACCCCTTTTTCTACGCTGCTAGCTGTCGGTGACCCCTTTAGCCTATAAAAAGGAGGCCCATGCGCACATAGAGGGGGTTCGGGGAATTTTGGTTCCACAACTTGGGGGTTCGGCTGATTCGACGCCACGCCCGCTCTCTCGAGCAAGAACAGAATACAAGACACAAAGCAGCAGTAGGAGTTTTATCTCTCCGGAGAGCTCCGAAGCTGGGTAAAAATCCCCCGCGCGCTCTCTCGCCTCAATCTGCTCTGCGTGCGCCCTCCGCTCCCTTGCCGGACAAGAAGGGGCCCTCCTGCCCCATAGGTGCTTGTGCTCCCAGCCACCACGACACACACCAATAGGGAATGCTGGGTGTTTAAACAGTACGGAAAGCCGAATGCCGAAAACAAGGAAAAGGGGCTGCATAGCAACGACGACGAGGAGCCCCGACCGCCGAACACGGGAGGACAGAAGAAATTCCACCCCAGGTGAAAACAGGGAATATGATATACGCAACCCATATCCCCAAGCTGGAGCGGAAGCGTGCACTAAGGGACATCTATGCGATGGAGCCAGTCGCCCCAAAATTCAATCCACGGTCCTCTTGTCCGATCACTTTCGATTGCAGGGACCATCCTACCAGTATCCGTCATGGCAGTTCGGCCACATTGGTCCTTGACCCCATCATCGACGAATTCCATCTCACACGAGTCCTCATGGACGGTGGCAGTAGCCTTAACCTGCTCTATCAGGATACAGTGCGCAAAATGGGCATCGGCCCCTCAAGGATCAAGCCCACAAAAACCACCTTCAAGGGTGTCATACCCGGTGTGGAGGCCTGTTGTACGGGATCAATCACATTGGAAGTACTCTTTGGATCTGCGGACAATTTCTGAAGTGAGGAGTTAATCTTTGACATTGTCCCCTTCCGCAGCGGCTATCATGCACTTCTCGGACGAACGCATTTGCCAAATTCAATGGGGTACTGCATTATGCATACCTCAAGCTCAAAATGCCGGGACCTCACGGGGTTATTACAGTTAATGGAAACACAGAGCGCTCGCTTCGTACAGAGGATCACACTGCGGCCCTCGTGGCGGAAGTACAAAACACCTTCTTAGGCAAACGGCCAATTCGGTGGTAAAGAACCCGGATACCGTCAAGCGAGTCCGGAGTACTCCACAACAGGATCGTCCGGCACGTCCAGAGCTCGACTAGCAATTCGGCCTCCGCCCTAGTCCCAGCCAAGCGGCAACATTCGTGTCGTGCGTACACAACTACGCACTTAAAATACCCTGGGCATAGGCAGAGGCACGACCATGATACGGTCCACAATGCGGTTCGACCACCCCAGGACACACGCATTTTTGCACCCCCTTTTTTTCAGGTCCCTATCTTGAGGAGGCTCTTCCGAAAAACCGGCTATCGAACACATAGCGGGACGGACACACCAGGAGGACAAGAAGCTTTGGCGTACGAGGGAATCCTCAGGTGGTCTCTGATAACGATCGTTATACCTGTTTTACATACCCGCATACCGCCCACTCCTGGTCAGGATGTGTCAAACAGTCCTATTTTGCTTATCGCACTACTTGTATATGTACGCTTTGACGTATCATTTGAATAACAAGGGAAAATAGTATACAGCGTCAGCTTGCTATTAAGTTTATTTGCCCCTTTTTTCTTTACTGCTTATTTATTATACCCGTGCATTTTGGCACGATCAGTTTGCCAGGGGCTTCAGTACCCCATAATCTGGCAAGACAAGTCCGAACACTTTCGACAGTGCGGCACCCCGAACTTATAGCACTATATGCATCAGCTCCGAATCATGTCTTGGGTCAATAGTTGGGTTTGCCCGGCTCCTATGTTTTGGTACCTTACGTTCCGCTATATCGGCTAAGGTAGCGCATGGAGACCTACTGCGATTGTGTCCCGGTTCTTCCGGACGAGCACCTCAGTAGAGAAAGCCGAAAACTGACTATCATGATAAGACGAGAGCTGGTCGCTGTTCGAGAGGTCTGAAATACTTAAAGATTTTTTCCGCTTCAGGCGAGGAATCGGCCTCGTCCGATTTAGGCGTGTATAGCGCCCCGAGTCCGGCTTTCCGGATACTAGGGGCTTCGCCAAAGTTTAAAATTGTAGACTTCTATGGCTAAGTGAGGGCGATAAAGCCGTATAGTCCGATTGCCTCGATCGTGGCGCTAAACACCTCCTTAAAAGGACCAAAAACTTGGATAAAGAGTGTTTATATTTATCCCGAACACCACAGTACTAGTTGCATGGGGGCGGAAGCCGACGACTGGCCAACTCTCAAGATTTTTTAAACGGCCGCACAGAAGGTAATATTTTAAATTAACAAGCGCTACATAGCACACATGAACTTGTTTTCATAATACAGGATGACATGAGTACATTCATTCAAATATCACATCCTTTGTACATTCATCCGCCACAAGGCGGCCACCCTTAATGACATTATCATAATACTGTTCGGGGTGGCGATGCTCCTTGCCCTTCGGCGGACCCTCCGTCACCAGCTTCTCGGAGTCCATCTTCCCCCAGTGCACCTTCGCACGAGCCAAGGCCCTGCGCGCACCCTCAATGCAGACGGACCGCTTAACAACTTCAAGCTGCGGCCATGCATTCACCATCCGCTTGACAAAACTGAAGTACCTGCTGGGCAGGGGCTCGCCAGGCCACACCCGGACTATGAAGTCCTTCATGGCCAGTTCGGCCGCCTTGTGAAGTTCGACCAATTGCTTTAGCTGGTCGCTCAAGGGCATCGGTTGTTCGGCCCCAATATACTGGGACCAAAACAGCTTCTCCATCGAGCTCCCCTCCTCAGCCCGGTAGAACTCCGCGGCATCAGAGATGTTGCACGGCAGATCTACGAATGCTCCTGGAGAGCTCCGAATTCGGGTAAGTAAAAGGAAAGTCTCCTTCACATGCTTGCTTTGCATAATGAAAGCCTTACCCGCAGCTATCTTCTTGGCCGCCTCAATTTCCTGGAGGGCCTTCTGGGCTTCGGCCTTGGCATCTAGTGCGCTCTGACGGGCCTTTGCAAGCTCCGAATCTTGCGTCTTGGAGTCACGCTCCAAGGACTCGAATTTTTTGACGAAGTCCTGAAGCTCTTGCTGGACCTCATCAACTCGCGCCTCTTGTTTTTCGCGCTTAGTGCGCTCCTTGGCCGCTTTGTTTTCGGCCTCGGACAGCGCCTTCTTAAGGGCCGCCACTTTGGTCGTGGCCCCTAGTAAAATTTATCATGCTTCTATTAGCATCCAAGATTTTTTTCCTTTATATAACATTTAGACGGGGTATTGCTTACCTTTGTTCTCCTCAAGCTGCCTCTTCACGAGGCCGGGCTCTTCTTCAGCCTGCCCCAGGCTCTGCCTCAGTCCGGAGACCTCCGCAGTGGCGGCGGCGGAGGCCAGCAGCGACGCCTGCTTATTCACAAAGACATAATATGATTAGACTCCTAGGAATAATATTTGATCCTCTGTTCGGCTTTTCTTCCCGAACACCAAACAGAGCAGCAGGGGCTACTGTCTACACTGTGATACTTTCTCATAATTTAAAATACTTACCTCAAAGCCTGTCAGGAGGCTGGCGCAGGCTTCGGTCAATCCTCTTTTGGCGGACTGAACCTTTGCAATCACCGTGCTCATAAGAGTACGGTGTCCTTCGTCAAGGGAAGCGCTTCCACCAAATTATCCGATGCCTCTGGATGGACAGAGGTCATCGGCACAGATGGCTCGCTCCCCTTGGCGGGTGGCTACCTGCCTGAGTCCGGAACCACTGGAGGTTCCGGTGCAGTATCCGGCTGGGGGCCTATCCTGCTGCGGCCCCCCTCATCCGAATCCATGGGGATCCCCCCCATGAGCCCGGCGTTGGGTGCCTCACCTTGAGGCGTCTCTAGGACTACCTCCTCCTGGCCCGGTATCCTTTGAGATAACACCTCGGTGTCATCCGCGGGCCGGGGAGTGGAAGCCGTCGGGAGCGAATAGCTATTCATCCCGACGAGCTCAAGGACCCATCCGAGGAGGGCAAGTCGATGTGGACTTTCGGCGGACTGCACAAGCAAATCTTGACATAGTAAGTAAAGCTAAGAACATGCAAAAGGTATTGTGGCATCCGGATACTTACGACTTCGCCATGGGCTTGGCCCTGGGTAGCCACTCCTCCTCGCTGTAGGCGGCGGTTGTGGAGTGGTCCGGAGGGAGGGTCCTTCCCTTCTTGGACCCTTCAGCCTTCCTTTTCTTCTCCCCCTAGGTTTGGGGCAGAGGGTTTTCCTCCTCCTCCTCCTCATTGTCGTTGGAGGAGTGCGCCTCGGTGTCTTCGGACGATGAGTCCGGCACCACCTTGCGCCGGAGACTTTTTCTGGTCTCCGTGGCCCTCTTCTTGGCCTTCTTCTCCGGCACCTCATAGGGCGCCGGAACCAGCATCTCCGTCAGGTGAGCGGTTGCTGGATCTTCAGGCAACGGATTCGGACAGTCGATCCGCTCCGCCGTCGCCATGTATTCCTGTTAGATCAGTACAGTGGCTTAAGTTCTTCCCACAATATACTGAGGAAAGGCACATCTTGCGTAATGTAGAATGCTTACCGCATTGGCGTGGCGCTTGGCGCTGAGTCCGCGGTCCTCGAAAGTGGGAGGAGGGACTTTGCTGGCCTTGAACAACACCTTCCAGACGTCTTTGTGTGTCGTGTCGAAGAGCTCTCGCAGTGTCTGGTGTTGGGCCGCGTCGAACTCCCACAGGTTGAATGCCCATCTTTGACACAGGAAAATCCTGCGAAATAGCATGACCTGGACCACGTTGACAAGCTTGATATTCTTGGTTATCATGTTCTTGACGTAGTTCTGGATTCCGGTTAGCTCCGCGGATGCACCCTAGGCTAGGCCCTTCTTCTTCCAGGAGGTCAGCCGCACGGGGATGCCGGATCGGAATTCGTGGGCCGCCACCCAGTTGGTATCGCACGGCTTGGTGATGTAGAACCACCCCGATTGCCACCCCTTCACGGTCTCCACAAAGGATCCTTCGAGCCAGGTGACGCTGGGCATCTTGCCCACCATGGCGCCACCACACTCCACCTGCTGGCCAACCACTATCTTCGGCTTTACGTTGAAGATCTTCAGCCACAGGACGAAGTGGGGCCTGATGTGGAGAAAAGCCTCGCACACGACGATAAACGCCGAGATGTTGAGGATGAAATTAGGGGCCAGATCATGAAAAATCTAGCCTGTAATAGAACATGAGCCCGCGGACAAATGGGTGGAGGGGGAATCCTAGTCCGCGGACGAAGTGGGCGAGGAATACGACCCTCTCATGGGGTCCCGGAGTTGAAATGATCAGCCCTGCGTCTGGGAGCTGGTGCGCAATGTCTGCAGCCAAGTATCCGGCCGCCCGGAGCTTTGTAATGTCTTCCTCCTTGACGGAGGAAGCCATCTACCTGCCTCCCGCTCTGGACATGTTTGGCTATGCGGAGAAGGTGAGAACTGGGGCACTGGAGCTCGAGCATGCGAGAATGGATGAGCGAAGAAGAAAGGAGGCATGGGTGAAAGAGGAGAATCCGTATCTCTTTATAAAGGTGGTAGAAACTGTGCGCCTCCCCACTTGCCTGTTAAGATCGCTTGTTTCCCAAGCGCCATGATTGATGGCGCAGTTGGGTTACCCATACCCGTATTGATGAGAATCCTGTGATAAGGGGACATGATCTCTGCTTCGACAAGACGCGTCAAGGAAACCGCCTCGCATTACGTGCAATGACCAGTTGTGAAAAACGGTTCGAATAAATGACCGGATCGTGGCGTGATGTCATGTTGCAAAAAGCTGTCAACAGACTAGATTTGTGGAATATTATACTCTCTATGGTAGAATGTGGAATTTGTTTTGCAGAGATGGACATGATCCTTGTGTCCTAAATCTTCTAGGGTGTATTCGGAGAAAGAACCCGCCTTGCAATGCCGAAGACAATCTGCGCGCCAGACTCATCGTCATTGAAGCCTGGTTCAGGGGTGATACGTCCATTTTGCATCATGCTTTTATATCAATATTTATTGCATTATGGGCTTTTATTACACATTATATCTCAATACTTATGGCTATTCTCTCTTATTTTACAAGGTTTACCATGAAGAGGGGGAATGCCGGCAGCTGGAATTCTGGCTGGAAAAGGAGCAAACATTGGAAACCTATTCTGCACAGCTCCAAAAGTCCCGAAACTCCACGAAACATCTTTTTGGAATTAATAAGAATTTTTGAGCGAAAGAAATACACCAGGGGGCCCACACCATGTCCAGGAGAGTGGAGGGAGCCCCCCCTACAGGGCGCGCCCCCTATCTCCTGGGCCCCTGGTGGGCCTACGGTGTCCATCTTCTGCTATATCAGAGCTTATACCCTGAAAAAATCATGGGCAAGCTTACGGGACGAAACTCCGCCGCCACGAGGCGGAACCTTGGCGGAACCAATCTAGGGCTCTGGCGGAGCTGTTCTGCCGGGGACACTTCCCTCCGGGAGGGGGAAATCATCACCAACATCATCACCAATGATCCTCTCATCGAGAGGGGGTCAATCTCCATCAACATCTTCACCAGCACCATCTCCTCTCAAAACCCTAGTTCATCTCTTGTATCCAATCTTGTATCAAAACCACAAATTGGTACCTATGGGTTGCTAGTAGTGTTGATTACTCCTTGTAGTTGACGCTAATTGGTTTACTTGGTGGAAGATCATATGTTCAGATCCTTTATGCATATTATTACTCCTCTGATTATGAACATGAATATGCTTCATGAGTAGTTACGTTTGTTCCTGAGGACATGGGTGAAGTCTTGCTATTAGTACACTAAAAAAAATACACTTCCGTGATGATACATGTTTGTCACAGTAGGTCGCATTTTTTGTCATGCATGTACATCCATGACAAATTTATGACAGAATCAAGATAGTCATACCTGTGCTGGTGTTCCATGACATTACCAAAATTATCATCACCAAAGTTTCCACTTCCATGACAATAAATCGCGTGTCACAGAAGTGCTTTCGTCAAGGGTGGCCGACATGTGGCATCCACCATAACGGAACGCCGTTAAGCTATCGGGTCGGATTTTGGATCCGATAACCCGTTAACAGCCACGACCAATGTCGATTTTCCACGTGTAAAATTCTCATTGGCTGACGGATCCACGTGTTAGCTCCGCGTTGGCACATGTGTCACTCATCCAACGGTCGAGATGGGCCTATGATATGTTGATACGTGGACTGGCCCAAAAGTGGCCCACAAAGTTTAAATGGGCCGGCCCAATCGAAGGCCCATAAGATTTAGCGGACCATAATGGGCCGGCCCAGCTAAAGGTCCACAAAATTTAGCGGACCATAATGGGCCGGCCCAGCTAAAGGCCCACAAGATTTTGCGGACCACAATGGGCCGGCCCAGCTAAAGGCCCACAAGATTCTGCAGACCATAATGGGCCAGCCAGCTAAAGGCCCAACATTCTCTGTCAAATCGGCCCGTCAACGGCCTGGTCTAAACTTGTCATCAATGCGGCCCATGGTCACTTCTGGCCCCTTAACAGTCCGTTAAGTAATTGGGCTGAATTACGGCCCGGTGTATTTCCGGCCTGTTAAAGGTCCGGCTTCATTTGGGCCCATTAATAGGCCATCAAAACTTTCGGCCCATAAACGACCGTGAAGGATTTGGGTCATATTCGGCCATGTTTGTCATTCGGCCTGTTAGAGGCCCACTATAGATTTGGGCCACTTTCGGCCTGTTGTCATTTTCGACCCGTTAACGCTGGACGTAAACCATGGGCCATATGTGGCCCAACGTCATATCGAGCCCATTAACGGCCCATATAAAAATGACGATAATCTAGCCCAACCGAAGTTCCGGCCTGTTAAAGGCCCGTGTATTAGGTCGGCGCATTTACGACCCGTCCGAATTTCGGCCTGTCAAATATCCGCATCGTAAATGGGCCACCATTTCGGCCTGCTAAGTCCAGTGGGTTATTTGGCACAATCAGGGCCTAATCTCACTTTCGCTCTATTAAAGTCCCATGTTTTTTATGGGCTTGACATATTTACACCTGTAAACGGCCTACTTTTACTGAGGGCCCAGATTATGTTTAGGCCTGTTAAAGGCCCACTATGGGCACAGGCCTACTAGAAAAATTTGAAAACTTATGCTAATTTAAGCCCAGATATTTTTAGTGGGCTACATGCCAATTTCGGCCCGTAATCGTTTTTAGCCCAATTGGAATGGGCCCGACGAATGTTGGCATGTTGGTCTCCTACGAAGCTTTCGTCCGAATACATTACTAAGATAAACCTACACTATACAAAAATAGCGTCATAATTACTGAAGCCTGTGGCAGCATCATAAATGTTGTATCACAACAAAATAAATTCCAATCATACAACAAAAGGCTTGTTGGCATAAAGTTTACAGTCCTTCCAGATAAAAGCACCATCAGATGTATAGAAGCACAGATCATTTGACCTGAGTGCTAATGTTTCAGGCTGTAGAATCTGATGGAGCAGCACGATCTCCACCATTTTCCGCCATTGCTCTTCAACAACGAAGCGAATGTCTGATAGCCTGGTTTCAAAACTATTCATATCTTGACGACATTTCTCAACCACTATTCTTGTTTCCGAAACAACGTCCATTAGGGATTGGACTTGTGTCCGGAGCACAGATATATCACTCTGTCTAGCAGGAAGATTTTGTTCAGTAGGCGATTTGGACGAGGTTACCTTGACAACCAACCCAGAATTATGCAGGAAGGTGCTTTTTGCACTGTTAGTGGAGAGATACTAACGCACTGCAGCAAGAGGTGACATTGTGCCTATAGTAGCCTCGTCACCTTCAGGTAGTTGTGGCTGTTCAATCATTTGTTCCATAGCTTTCTGAAAGTTTGAACTTGTAGATTAGTGTACCAGTGAGTTACTAATGAGACAAAAACAAACAAAGTAGGTTAAACGTTTGTACATAACTTATTTTGGTGAACTACTGTAATACATTAGCATGTATTGTAGTGCCAACTACATAATAAAATCACTTTTGAAACATATGTCCATGTAGCATGCCTACTGTATTGTCTATTTCCTCACATTCGTTGACATCTAAGGATAAAGAGACATGGTTTAAAGTAGGATGAACATAGAATGACATCATTCATATCATGGGCTAACAGATATAAAACAAACAGGCTATTTTATCATTGTGTGCGCACATGAACATAACAACTAGATTATAGATCAAGACCAAAAGAATATCCTTCATCTCTTTTAAATCATGTAAGGTGAAATGATACGTTAAGACAACTGTGTATAAAAGTGAACAGAGTAACTGACATTGGCTGCAAACCAAGTAGTTAAATGAACACATCACAGTACCAATCAGTTCAAGGCAGGAGGAGTAAGGACTTACAACAGCGGCTTGAACTAGTGTGCTCATGCCCTTCATCTTGTTGGTGTGGCAATCCTTGACGATTTGCACTGCATTCGGTTCAGGTTCTTTTTGGTCCGCACGGGCTTTCGGCTGTATTTGGAACAAGTCAATATAGATACGATAATATGACACAAAAAAGAAGGAAGTAGCAGCTATTTACAGGAGCCTTGCAGTGTGCAATATAGCTACGAGATCATGTTGTCTGTTGGAATTTCACTTTAGAACGGTTGGTTTTGTTCTTCAAACAGTTAGCCTAGAAGAAGATACACTTGTAAGGCACATACATAAATACAAGTTCAATATGTGGTCTGATCAAATACATATAGCCTACCTGTTACTTTGGATCAGACCAGTGTTTAACGAGGGCTGTCCAGTCTTCATCTGTAATATATTCCATTGGAGATGTTTGGGCGATTTCATTGTTAGCCTTGCCTTCAAAGTGAGATTTTCTAAGGTGGTACCGATACTGTCGCAGAGCAGACTGAAAAACATGAGTGCATGCTTGTTTAGTTGCATCATCTTTCGGATCCAACTTGAAACTCATCTGTTGAAAAAAGAATGTGAGTCTTATTAGGAGGAAGCTAGAAAGTATGGGACAAAGCAAGACAATATTACTAATTGCGATGAATAACATTACTGACGGATAAATGGTCAAGGAAGGTGTTAAACTGGGTATTGTCTTTCTCATTCCTGTACTGGATCCACGTTGGGAGGATACGCGCATGACACCTAACGGCAACGGCTGCCTCTGATACTAACTTGGCTGACTCTGTAGCATCACGTGGCCTTTTTAAACCTGCCTCAAAATGGATTTCCATTCTTCCTCCTTTAGATTTTGTTAATCTTTCAAGCATTATCCCTGATGTCTGTTTCCGCTTGCGTCGTGGTGCTAGTTCAACAACGAATATGGAAAGTGTTAGTGTACATCAAACTGTGAGAGTACATATAAAGGAGCATGCAACTGCAACTTGACTCGGTCAGGTACCATCTTGGTGTTGATGCTCATGAGGTTCATCTGATCTTGCCAAGTCCTATTGTGTCAGCAGTGCTTTGGAAGTAGTTTTAGGTGTGAAGGCAGCTTGGGAACTGGCCAGTTCTGGAGAAAATGAACGAGTAACTGGTTGAGATGTTGGTACAGTTGAAGCGGATGCTGCAGCTGGTGGAGCAGGTGATACTGTGTTTGTAGATTTAGCCGGTGGACTTGGACCTTCTACTGCACTATAAGTACCAGCAGAATCTCGATGGCAGAGCCTTTTCCGTTTCACCCGACGAGTAACAGCACTCCCTACTATATTATTTTCCTTGCTCTTTTTTGACTTTGCCATGTCAAGCTATACTCACAACACAAAAGAATAAAATCACTCTTCAAAACTCATTGATGCATGATACAGACAAGCAATACTTTGATGTAAGACAACCGTATGAGAATGGAATATGTAACAAAAATAGGACGGCATGACATATTCACAGCTACGATGTGCAAACTAAGCAGAAGGATTTTCAAGAAAATAGAAGTAATGCAAGCTAGACAACATATGAAAGATGCAACCAATATTACTCTGCCAAGTTAAAAGTGTCTCGTCATAAGTGGCAATTCGAACAATTAGAAGCAGTACAACATAGAAATCAATGCAAGATGCAACCACTATCAAACTGCCATGTTAAAAGCGTCCAATCATGAGTTACTGATGCGGGATACACAACAACAGTACTTTGATGTAAGAACATGGTATGATAGATAGATGCAGTGTATTCTAGACACAGAAAGCCATGTCAGATGCACATGTATAACGTATAAACTCAGCAGGTGCAATTTAATAAAAATAGAAGAAATACAGGCTAAACAACATATGCAACATGAAACATATTATCACACTGTCAACTTAGAGCAAGCACCTGCGATGGTGGAGTGCGGGAGATGAACTCATCATGTAGACTTGGGACTTTAACTTCATTAGCAGTAGCAGTGGCAAATCTAGAGAGTCTCTGTTTGCGTCGGTGCGGAGTACCACCAAAATCCCCTAACTTACTATTTTCCTTCCTATTTTCTGATATTGCCTTATGAAGTCAAAACCACAAGAAGATGAATAAAATTAGCTCTGCATAACTGGTTGATGCATGATACAGACGAACACTTCTTTGATGTAAGGCAAGCGCATGAGGATGGAATATATACAAAAAAGACAGCATTTCATATTCACACGTACGATAGGAGGATGGAATATGTATGAAAAACAGTAAGCGAAAGGCATTTCAACAAAATTAGAAGAAATGAAAGCTAGGCACCATATGAACATGCAACCAATATCACTCTATCAGGTAAAAAGTGTCTCGTTGTAAGTGCCATTTCAAGAAATTAGAAGTAGTACAAGCTAGAAGACAATGCAAGATGCAACCTACATCACAGTCCCAAGTTAAATGTGTCTTATGGGTAAGTGATCGTTGCAGGTATAAGTTGTAAGCTACGCAGATGCAATTCAACATAATCAGAAGCAATACAAACTAGACATCATACGGAAAACGCAATCACGTATAACAATTCCAAGTAAGAGCAAGCACCTGTGATGGTGGAGTAGGGGAGATGTGCTCATCGTGTACACATATGTTCTAGAAACAGGAACACGTGTCATATTCACAGGCATTATGTGTAAAGTAAGCAGATGCAATTCAAGTTAGAAGAAATACAAGCTAGACATCATACGCAACATGCAACCACATATAATAGTGTCAAGTTAGAGCAAGCACCTGTGATGGTGGAGTAAGGGAGATGTGCTCATCATCTACACAGCTACGTTGACTGTCCAGCCTTGTGTTGTCATGCGAATCTTGTTGGGAGGATGGCGGAGTAGAATCTATAGAGACCCCCTGTTTGAGTTGCTCTGAAGGACCACCATCATCCACTGCCGGACTAATTTCCTTCAGCTATAATGATTTTGCATTGTGAAGTCAAACCGATAAGAAAAAGGAATAAAATTCGCTCTTCAGAACTCATTCATGCATGATACTAACGAACACTACTCGGATGAAAGGCAAACACATGATGCAAGGATGGAATATGTATGAAAAACAGGATGGTGTGACATATTCACACCTATGATGTGGTAACTAAGCAGAAGGCATTTCAACAAATTAGAAGCACTGCAAGCTAGACACCATATGAAAGATGCAACCAATATCACTCTGCCAAGTTCAAACTGTATGGCGTTTCAACAAATTAGAAGCAGTATATGCTAGAAATCATATGCAAGACACAACCAATATTACAGTGGCAACTTAAAGGTGCCTTATCATAAGTGACTGATGCGGGATATGCAAGAATAGTAGTCTGATGTAGAAACAGGAACACATGTCATATTCACAGGCATTATGTATAAAGTAAGCAGATGCAATTCAACAAAGTTAGAAGCATTACAAGCTAGACATCATACGCAACATGGAACCACATATAATAGTGCCAAGTTAGATCAAGCACCTGTGATGGTGGAGTAGGGGAGATGTGCTCATCATCTATACAGCTACATTGACTGTCTAGCCTTGCGTTGTCTTGCGAATCTTATTGGGAGGATGGCAGAGTAGAATCTGTAGAGAACCTCCGTTTCAGTTGCTCGGAAGGACCACCATCATCCAATGCCTTGCCAATTTCCTTCAGCTTTATTGATTTTGCATTGTGAGGTCATACCGACAAGAAAAAGGAATATCATTCGCTCTTCAGAACTCATTCATGCATGATACTGACGAACACTACTCTGATGAAAGGCAAAGTCATGATACGAGGATGGAATATGTATGAAAAAATGGACGGCTTGACATATTCACACCTATGATGTGGTAACTGAGCAGAAGGCACTTCAACAAATTAGAAACACTGCAAGACACCATATGGAAGGTGCAATCAATATCACTCTACCAAGTTAAAACTGTCTCGTCATAGGTGGCGTTCATCAAACTAGAAGCAATACATGCTAGAAATCATATTCAAGACGCAAACCAATATCACACTGCCAACTTAAAGGTGTCCCATCATAAGTGACTGATGCAGGATACACAAGAAGAGTAGTTTCATGTAAGAACACGGTGTGATAGATAGATATAGTATGTACCAAAAACAGGAAAGCGTGTCATATTCACATGTATCATGTGTAAGCTAAGCAGATGCAGTTTACACTAATTAGGAGCAATACGAGCTAGACACCATATGCAACATGCAACCAGATATCACACTGCCAAGTTAGAGCAAGCACCTTGGATGGTGGAGTAGGGGAGCAGAGACTTGGACCATGTAATGCACTATTAGTACAAGGAGAATCGGTACAGATGCTCCGTTTACGTTGCTGCAGAGGACCACCATCATCGCCTTCCTTACTCTTTTCCTTCCTCTTTCTTGATTTTGCCTTGCCAAGTCAAACCCACAAGAAAAAGGAATAAAATTTGCTCTTTAGAACTTATTGATGCATGATACTGACGAACACTACTTTCATGTAAGGCGGCCGCATGATAGGAGGATGGAATATGTATGAAAAACAGGACGGCGTGACATATTGACATGTATGATGTATAAAGTGTAAACTAAGCACAAGGTGCTTGAACTTGTTAGAATCGATGCAAGCTAGAAACCATATGAAACATGAAACCAATATCACTCTGCCAAATTAAAAGGGTGCCCTAACAAATGTATTTGACCAAATTAGAAGCAATACATGGCAACAGGCTAGAAATAATATGCAATATGCAACGAATAAAGGTGACTCATCGTAAGTAATTGATGCAGGATACAGAAGAGAGGTAGTATCATGTAAGAACAAGGTTAACACATAGATGTAGTGTGTACCAAAAATAGGAAGGCATGTCATATTCATAGGTATAGTGTGTAAACTAAGCAGATGCAATTTACCCTAATTAGAAGCATTACAAGCTAGACACCGTATGCAACATGCAACCACATATCACACTGCGAAGTTGGAGCAAGCACCTGTGATGGTGGTGTAGGGGAAGTGCTGTCTTCAGGTACAGAGCAACGTTCAATATCTTCATTTAGGCTTGCTGTTTCTTGAGAATCATGTGGAGAGGATGAAATTGCATTCTTTTTAAGGGTATTGCGTCTCATATTAATCCACGCGCGTGACTGTCTCATCATAAGCGATAGACGCAGGATACACAAGAACAGTAGTTTGATGTAAGAACATGGTGTGATAGGCAGATGTAGTATGTACCAAAAACAGGAAGGCGTGTCATATTCACATGTATAATGTGTAAGCTAAGGAGATGTAGTTTAACAAATTAGGAGCATTGATGAGGGATACACAAGAGAAGTAGTTTGATGTAAGAACATGGTTAATAGAAAGACGTAGTATGTACCAAAAACAGGAAGGCATGTCATATTCACAGGTATAATGTGTTAACTAAGCAGATGCAATTTACCCTAATTAGAAGCATTACAAGGTAGACACCATATGCAACATGCAACCACATATCACACTGCCAAGTAAGAGCAAGCACCTGCGATGGTAGTGTGGGGGAATTGCGGTGATCAACTAGAGAGCTACGTTGACTATCTTCATTTAGCCTTGCTGTTTCTTGAGAATCATGTGGGGAGGATGACACTGCACTCTTTAAACGAGTAGGGCGTCTCACAGTAACCCACCCGGGTGACTGTCTCATCATAAGTGATTGACGAAGGATACAAAAGAGCATTAGTTTGATGTACGAACATGGTTAATAGACATATGTAGTATGTATCAAAAACAGGAAGGCATGTCATTATCAAAGGTATAATGTGTAAAGTAAGCAGATGCAATTTAACCAAATTGGAAGCAATACAAGCTAGACACCATATGCAACATGCAACCACATTTGACAGCGCGAATTTAAAGTAAGCACCTGGGATGGTTGTGTGTGGCAATTGAGATCATCAACTACAGAGCTACTGTCTCCAACTGCTGGCCATTAGAGCGTTGAAACGCTTACTACTTATCTTCGAATTACACTTGAGCGACTTCTGTCTTTTCTTTTCTGCATTCATCAACATTGCGTCAGAGTCTGAAATACCCATGCATAAAAAACAATAGTGTGAGTATGGGTGAAGTGTGTGCACAATTAGTAAAGTGTAAAGGTAGCAGACAGCAGGTCGGTGAGAAATAAATGACGGGAGACATATGATAGCTCTACAACATGCATGGCACACTCAATTACTATAGGATTCTATGAAAATAACAGTCGACTGAAAGCAAATAGGCCAGTCCATTTTTTCTGCACCGTCCGATGTACAAAGAACAGGGAGATCGCCTTCATCTACCTCCAGCCAGTCAGTGTTGATGATCTTCCTCGAAATGCCAGCGACCACCAGCCCAGTATTCCTCCCCTGCCTGTGCCCTTCCCTCGACCTCACCGCACCGCCGTGCTTGGCACCGCCCCCCGGCCATCCATTCAAGCCCCGCCGACCTCCAGATCGGGCGCAAGCAGCTCCTGCGCCCCACACCCCTATGATAGACACCGATGCGCCGCTTCCCCGGGGAACAGGCGGACTAGGTGCTCCGTGTGCCTAAGTGGGTGCTGCTTCATTTAATTGCGGTTCAACTGACCCTGAATTGAAAATCCAGGCGGGCTACTGACCTCTAGCAAAGGTGAAATAGTAAAAGGGAGGAAACCTTGTGCATTTAGTATCATGAAGAAGATGCAGTAAGAAGCGCTCAACTAGTTTCTTTCGTGGGATGAATACGGTGTGAGCGGAGACGTAAGATTTGCACGAATAAGGGAAGAGGAGTACCTCTTTCTGCTGGCAGTGCTGTGTCCTCCTTCTGTTTTCCGACGATCTTGTTGTTCGCCGGAAACCAGAAGTTGTGGAGGACGGTGCAGCCTTGGACGAACCCATGGCCAAGTTGTTGAGTGTGGTGCGGTGGCCGTCTGTCGGCGGCGGGGAAGCAGATCTAAGGCGGCGAACGGCGGCGTAGCGGGAACAACTCCTGTGCGGTGGACGGTTGCGATAGTGGAGCCGCAGTAGTGAGGC
This sequence comes from Triticum timopheevii, assembly GCA_963921465.1. Taxonomy (NCBI): domain Eukaryota; kingdom Viridiplantae; phylum Streptophyta; class Magnoliopsida; order Poales; family Poaceae; genus Triticum; species Triticum timopheevii. The sequence goes on from OY997262.1 coordinate 366,744,905, forward strand.
GCAGGACGGTGTGGTCGGAGTGGTTCTGGTACAGCGCACGTCAGCGTCGGCGTCGTGGAGGCAGCTCTGCCTCGGCTTCAGCTGCTAAGTCCTTGAGGGCATTGCGGTTGCGGTTGCGTTGGACGACGACATCGGGGTACCGGCTCCGGCGTGATGGAGGAGGGCGGCGGTGGATTGGCCGCTATGGGGTAGAGGACGGAGGAGGTTGGGGTTTCGCGGCTGGTGGAGAGGGCGTTTTCGTGCCCACGGAGTATGAATGGGGAAACGGAGGGAGGCGGGGAACTAAGGGGGAACAATGTTTCGGTTTGAGACGCGCTTGCTTGAAATTTGGGGAAAGTTACAAACTTTGCCCCCATCTAAAATTTCAGACATATTGCGGGTTGGGGGTAGGACAGTCATGTCAGGTGTCCCAAATGTGGGCGGGATAGATTTCGGCCGAGCGCATGGGTGTGTAGGCGCCCACGGCGTATGAATGCTTCTCGGAGGCAGTTGAGACTGGCGTCTTGGTGAAGTTACAAACCTACCCCGGTTTAGACCTTTGGACATCGGGCCGATAGGCTACATGGGCCAGAGTCAGGATAGTAATTTCCTACCACCAAAACATTAGTCTCGCGCGGTTTCGGGTGACCAGAGGCCTATTTGGTGCTTTTTTCAATATTTGGGAGCATAAGCATTAACGTCTTCGGTTCTCTTGAATTGAACTTTTAGGATTTGTCAAACTTCACAAATCTTTACTCTTGAAAATCCTAAAGCTACGATTATTTTGGAATGGAGGGGGTACATTTTAATATACATTGTACATGAGTATATATTAAAAAATATGCAACTTACCTCAGTTCATGCATGGTTCCAGGTATAATCTCCTTGGTTGCAAAAAAAAGTTAGATATGCGTATGAATATATATACCATGTTCAAACTCACAACAAAGATTGATGCCCCCTTTTACATCTGATTTACAAATGCCATTATCTCGGGTTCAAATAGATGAATGCACTTCCTATGAATTCGAATCTTCGAAACCCCCTTTATGTTGAATTCGACATGTATTTTATTTCGTAGCTAGTAATTTGGAATGTATCCATGCAAGTGACAAATGTATAAAGTGATTCACACTAACAACATGGAGTGCACTAATTAATGTTTATATATGAATTGCAAAAGCATCCATCGCCTGTATTTCAAACCGCTCTCACTCTATGGATCAATAATATGAAATAAACATATGCACATGCTAGAATTCAATAGAGTATGGGTGTCTGATAGACCGATTTTCGTCCATACGCAATTTTGCAAAATTCATGATCTCATCCAAAAATAATTAATGCCATTTATATTTTAATTTAATGCGTAGAACCGGCTTTTACACGTAGATATCTCTCTATCTAACGCATAAGTGCACACACTTTATATGCATCGGCATTTCTCTTTCACACATGCTCACAATCTCTCTCAGGGTGTCGGGGTGTCTCACACACATGCTCTCTCTGTTTCTCTATCTCTCTTTCTGACTACTATGTACCACTCTTTTCACTAATCTCAGTTGGAAAACACTATTTCTCTCACATGCGTATATACACATGCCCGGTCTCTACTAGCCCTCTATACGCACATATATGTGCCTACGTGTCACCCGCACGCACATTATCTTTAGGCCTCTCTCGCACACATTGCCCCCCCGACACACCTCTCTAATAGTAGTTGGCAGATATGATTTTATCATATCATTCGGTAGGATATCCCTGGCTGTTAGGCTGGATGGTAATATGAGGCAAAGTTTTACCCTAGTTCGGATCGGACCCTTGCAGTTGAAGAAAGAGCCTACTCCTGGTACTGTATATTAGTGTTAGGGGTGTGTACAAAGTACACGTGAATACCAGGCATTGTGCGTGTGTGTATACTATCGACGAACTAGCCCCCAAGCTTGTATAACATACTAAGGGCCTAGGATTACAAATCATATATAGTCGGCTTATCACCAGTGGGGATAGAGTCCTCCGCGACTCTGGTAGCTTCTTGTTGTACGCCGAGTCCTCCACATGGGTCTCCGTATAACACGTCTCGGTCCAACCTATATGTGGCGCAGGATGGAACCGACCCATGAGTCTTCATGTTGACCCACCACAACTAGAAATGATGTGCCCACCAAGGTTAAAGTCCCGGTGCTCGCATTTATCTTGTGTTAATTTCAGTATTTTCCGGTGATGTACGTTCAGTGGGAGGAGACGTTCCACTCGACTACGAGGCACCTATGGTGACTTCGTAAAATCTCAAGATCATATATGATGGCCCACTCTCTCGAAGGTGTGGCGGCGGACCGGCGGTGGGGAGTGGTTTCGGGGAGGGCGGGCCGGCCGCGGGCGGCGGGGGCGGGCGGTTCGGCCGGTGGTGGTTGGCGGCTCGGGGGGGGGGGGGGGAGGGGTGGAGTTTGATGATAAACTGGAGGCCCTTGATTTCGTATCCAACGGCTGGAAAATCCAATGACCAGAGATGAAAAAGTCAGTCGACTGATGTGGAGCCTCACCCCGCACGTACACATGCACGCACGCAAGACGCGCACGCATGTAGGCGTGCAACACTGACACGTACACATAACGTACACACGCACGCATGCTGGCATGCAACACTGACACGTACACATGCACTCACGAACACACGCACGTACGCACCCATGCATGCAACACTGAAATGCACCCTTGCACGCACGCAACACTCGCACGCCTGCATGCACACAGCACACGACGCAAGACACATGCTTAACTACATGAAAAAGATGACATCACACTCAATGAACAATCATCGGTTTATGAAATGCCCGCTTCTGACCGCCCTGGCCCACCAAAGGTTCCTCTGCTGTGCGCTGCCTGCGTTGGGTCACTAACATGCAGGCCATGCACCCAAAGAGCCCACACGTCAGTGGAAGAACGGTGCGGTGTCCTAGGTCAGAGTCGAGGGCGCCACTCGCGGCACGCCTGGCTAAACGCGCCTCCGTGCCGCATTCAAACGCCTCCATGAAACGTGCCCGTGTGGAAGCCGAGAAACCCACTCTGGACACACGTCCGTTCATGACCGGGCCGGCGTTAAACGCAACACCGGCCGAGCTCCTCTCGTCCGCCATCTATTTAATCTCCTATTTAAACGAGGCCAAACGCCGGCCAAGAATCACACACCTCCGCCGCTCCCCTATCTCCTCCACCATTTTGTCCACTCTTACAATGGCTTACGAAGAGTAGTTATTCCGCATCCAAGCCGGCGGATATGAGCTATGCAGCTCGCTGATCCACCTCCCTCCCCTCGCCTGACGGAGCCAGTTGCCGCCCCAAGTCGGCGCGCGGTTCAGCAACTCGCCGCTCCAGGCCAGCTTGATGAGGAGCGGCGCACGGGCGTCGTTACTGCCGTCCATGCCGCCGCCTCGTACCACGTCTCCCGTTTCTGTGACCGAGACTCCCATGACGGCGTCCACACCATGCAAGCAGTGACAGAAGCCGGGTGCACGGAGAGCGACGAGTCGGTGGCCAGCGCCTCCGCGTCCACCGCCATCATCGAGGAGAAGTAGAACACGGGAGGCCGCCGCCGCTTGAGTCCCATGAAGGCCACCGCTGAGGCGACGCCGGTGTACACAGCAGGTGTCTTGCCGGATCCTTTTGTTGCAAGGAACTTCGTCGACCCCGCATGGGCTCCACGGAAGAGGTCAATGTTAGGATGAACTCGAGCCGGTGTCGGCCATGGCGACGTAGTGGCCGGTGATGAACTCTAACCGGTGCTGGCCACCATCATCTTCGGCACCAGCCAATGATATCAGTTGGGCAGTGGGGAAGCGAGCCGTCCTTTGCGCTGAAGCATATACCTTCGGGGCTCCCGGCAGTCCGGTGATCGTGCTGCCGGACATGAGGAACACAAATCGATCGGCGGGCGACCATTTAGGCCAGGTATTATATACATGCGCTGTCTAGAACTAGCACCGCGTAGTTCATTTGAATGTAATGAAATCCATCATGTTTGTGTGAAAATCTGGTATTTTATATGATTTCCGTCGTTGTTTATATGAAATATCAGTTTGTCTACGTGTTTGCGTGAATTTCGTCCGGTTGGTTGAGTTGCTGTCATAATGTGTGCGGCTACGGTTGGATGGCGTAATTTGCGGGTCGCCGGTCGGTCTGCAGGCGGCATTGTGGGACAAAAAAACACAGCTCGTGCGAGCTCGTCTCCAACGTGCGCGCTGGAGGATGTATGACAGCATGAGCACCCAAGCCGTTCCTCGTTCATCGGTGGCAAAGGCACCGGTGAACAAAAGGGTCGCCAATATTTTGGCTACCCCGGGCAAGATCCAAACAGCCCCTCCCAACAGATTCAAATCCCTCGTTCGCCGTGGAATTTTGCCATGTGTTGTTTTCATGGACTAGCAAGATGCCCGTGCATTGCACGGAACATCAAGATGCATTTTTTTACAAACTCCCGCATTCATGCGAGGGATAATTAATGTCCTCCTTTGCTAGTACCACGAGGCAAACACCATTAATATTGCATCGATTAGTGTTGGTGGCCTTGTATATCTGCAAATTGTAATTTTGATAGTGGCCCCTTGTATATAAAAATGGAGGGAGAAATATGAGAGATAAGGTGAGGAGGAGTGGGGCATGGTGCCATGGACTGGTGGTCGGACTGGGCGGAGGCATGGGGATGGACGGTGCATTATGTCTAGGTTTGTATCTCTCTCACACACACCCACGTAGGTGGGGGACGTGCACAAAGAGAAGAGGTGCATGCACGGTGCATGTACTCCCGTCTCTTTCCCAACCACACCCGCGCGGGTACACGGTGGAGCTCATTTCTATACGAAAAAGGCAGCCCACATGGTAATTTGGCACGTGTACTGGTTGTCCACTTGGTGGAGGGAGGATCGTCTACCACGGGTGAACAAACAAATTGCAACTTGACGCATTATGTTAAATTAAAAAAAGAGGCAAACCATGTGGGGCCTACCTTAGAGGAAAGGCTCTATACACTGGAGTACTTTTGATGGATCCCTCAACTCGCAGAACAAGGAGAAACTTGCTTAGTACGCCGTCTCCCCCTCCCACGGGCGCGGTGGCTCACAGGATAAGGTGAAGCTGGAGTACTACTATACGCCTTTACGCCTGCTCCCTCGCCCACGCGCGCGGTGGCTCGCAGCACGAGGAGAAAATTTTACTACTCCCTCCGTTTACACCTCGTCCCTACTACGTACTTTGGTTAGTACTCCCTCTATTTACTTATACAAGGCCACTATAAAAAATACATTTTGCATCTATACAAGGCCACAAATAGTAATCAAGACAAAAGTTACTACTCCCTCCTTTCCAGTTTATGGCTCAATTTTAAAATCTCTCCAACCAAGGTAGACGGTGAGTGGTCGAATTAATTTCATAGTTTGCACAGTACGCTCGTTTTTCTCAAGAAGTTATGTTTACCGAGGCATTAGAACGAATGCATGAATGACCACTAAATTTCCATGAACTTGTACATGCATTGGTTAGTTTCCTCTTGACACTGCTTGCTTCGGGTGATCTAACGCACCTCGAAATCCAACATGTAATGGTACTACTACTAGTATAGTACTAGAACTGAGACTTATCAAACAGAAAAATGAATGTTTTTTAGATGAGCCCTATAAACCCTAGTGGGTATGTACTCCGTAAAAATAGATTTTTCCAAAACTAAGTCGCTCCCTTTCATGAATTCTGTAGTATACTCCTCCGTCGACGCTCCCTTTCATGAATTATGTACTTCCTGTCGCCGACATGTGGGACATATAGCAACTGGGTCGACGTGTCAAGCACCAAATAACAGTGCAGAACAGCACGGGGGACGCTCCTTGTCGAGCTGGCCATATAGAGAGCGCTCGTCGCCAAATTATGCATATAGTACTATTAAAAAAGCTAGTACGTGCTTAATTGGGGTGCTAAATTCTATTAAAGAAATACTAGTAGTAGTATGTACATACTGAAGAGTTAAAGTAATGAGAAGAAACATAACATAGTTCTGCTAGGGGCTCAGCACAACACACCCCTCAAATAAACTAAGCACACCTGAAATTAAACTATGCAACTAATCCGGTAGACACTGTATTAGAAGTTTAGAACCGCCATGAGCAACGACACTGCCACCTTACTCGGAGTCCTCGTCCACGTCCTTGACTTCGTCCTTGTCCCTCTTCCTCTTGGCTGATACTTCTTTGCTTGAACCGCCAACTTGGCTGTTGCTCTTCATCCAACCCTTGTAGATATTGAAACAAAGGTAGCCATCCATTTCAGCGTACTGGATGTGGTCTATATCTAGTACATTCCGCTGCCATGCATGACGATGAAACGTGTAATGACGTTTCTCCAGTTTGCGGTACAAAGGATGAACCATGGCTCCTGCCAGGGTCAGCATTGAGGGCTGATGAGAGGGCACCAGCCAATTCTACTGGAGGTCGAAGGGGTTGCCTACAACGAGGCCTATCCGACGCAGGACTTCTTTGTCGTTCTTAAAGTCTACAGTAACGAATTTGACTGTTTTGTCCTTGAGGAAGTTCTTAAAATCCTGGCACTCAACGTCGTCATGGCATATGTGGTAGACCAAGCAAACGTTATGTACGCAAACCTGGATCACGACGGGCTTCTTCCTCTCTTCGTCCTTTAGATCCTTGTCTCGTCCCACGACTGTGGTGTAATCAACAGCTAGCCCAGCGACCCACTCATCATGTAAGTTTTCGAACATGCGTCTGAAGCGAGAAAGGCATCCTTTCACCGTCGCGGAAGTACGGGTGTAGATGATGTCGAACTCATCGCCGGTGATGGTTCTAACCTTGTACTCACCGCCGATCGGGGAGATTTGGGACACCATGGATTTGGGAGGAGGGTTTGGATTAGTGGAACTGCCGTAATGTGAATGGACGGGACGACTAGGAGCGAACCGCCGTAGTATTAAAGGACGTGCGGGAAAGAGTAGGAGCGAACTGCCAGCGTGCGAACGGCAGGGTAGTGGCTTTCCATTCTCCCAAGATATGGGCTTCCGAGAGCCCTTGGATCTGAGATCGAACGGTTGCACGGTGTGATTCTAGACCTATGGGTGAATATCCTATCCTGGAGGGTTATTCTGCAAATTTTCAGCAACTTAGCATGCGACCGTTTGATCTCAGATCCAAGGGCTGTCAGCAGCCCGTATCATGGTCGCGCCTACCACGACCGTCGTGTCGCTCGCGCGGTCGTGCCCTTGGAGATTTAACACAATGCATTAGGCTATCTGATGTTGGCATGTCATACATAGTCATCACTTAGTCACTCATGGTACAACAAGGTTGGCTATAAGTGTATTTTTTTACTCCTCTCTATCTCTTTCTTCGTACTCCCTCCGTCCCATAATATAAGAACGTTTTTGACACTAGCTAGTGTAGTGTCAAAAACGTTCTTATATAATGGGATACAGGGAGTACTAGTATTTATTGCATTTGCCAAGGAGTGACCTCTTCCAATGAAATGGTGTTGCTAAGTTTGCTTCATTTAATTAGCTATAGACTCAAAACTGTCTTTTCACCTAGGTACACGCGCTTAGTACCGTTTCTTCCTTGGGTCACCAAACTAGTCTCTCTCTTCTTGATTAACTTGCCACATCAGACTTTATGCCTATGTGGCAAGCTTAAGCACCTGTAGGAGCAAGTAAGTACAATAGTGCGCTTTACATGGCATTTTTGCATATGTGGAGGAAAGAGAGGCAAGGAAAAAGTGGATAAGTGGGCTCTTATGCAAGAGCCAGCCTCTACTACTACATGGTGGAGCATTGGGAGAGGCACCTGTATGGAGGTGGTCAGGAATTGGGAGACTCACGCCGGTCGTAGCGCCGCAGTTAAAATGATAATGGCAAGTCAAATCACGGGGCCCCACCTGTCCAGCAGTAACTCGCTGTCAAATCACACAGCCCTACGTTTGCAGCAGCCTACTCCCTCGTCTTCTTGCATCTCTGTCGAACCGACTAGGCGGAACTGCCCCGCCTACCGCGCAGGAAAAGCCCCGCCCTCGACTTTTAAATACAACTACTCCCTCCGACGGATGCGTTTGGTTGAAGGTATTGTATGAATGGATTGGGACCATTCAATTTTTTTGGGATTGAACCATTCAATTCATGTGTTTGGCTGAATATAAGAGATGAGCTAATTATTTAAGACGGGACCACCAGTCATGCTCACATAGTCATGCATGCAAAGGGTGGCCATTTGATTCGACCGATTTGGTCGGGTGGAATGGTTCAGCATCTTCAAGGCATATTCTCTTTTTTTGACTCGAACCATTCATGTGCTTTATAACCAAACATGTCTATTTTCTGAACGATCTCAACCCATTCATGACCACCCTTGCAACCAAACGCACGTCATCTTACGAAAACCAAATAATCCCACAATACTAAGGCGCGGTGCATTAACTTCTACCTCGTTTCTTGTTTCTTCACATATCAACCAATAAGAATCCAATGATATACTTTTTGTGACATAGTAACTCATGTTTAGTTAGTCAAATGGATGACCTAGAACTACGTGTAGGCCCTATAAACCGAGATGCCTACAAATAAAAAACCGAGACGGAGAGGGTAGTTCAGCATGTATCTTTTTAGATCAATATAGTCGGGATTCACCAAGGAGCAAAACCAAGTGGTAGGTTGCTCCTGTCGTGTTGGCGTAGCAACTCAAGCAGGGTCAGTCCGCACAGGAAATGGCACCAAACTTAACAGGACCCCGTTGGCAGACATGTGGCTCATCCACCGTCTTGTTCCACGTGCGATGCACCAAATTATAGTTCGGAGCAACGGTTGGAATTGGAGGCACCCCGGTCGTAGCACTGCAGTAGTAGAAAACCGAGATGAACAGTTCGGAGTTGGACGGATGAAGCAACCATCATTTCACTCTAGCGCGCAAGAGCATAAAGAAAAAAGAAAACAATGATGTGTGCGGCAACTACCTAGGGCACCCTAGGGTAGGAGTTTCCACTACAGATCCTTTTTTTTGAAAGCACCTCCACTACAAATCGGCTTCTCCCTTGTCCTCTTGAAGAAAACCGATGATGAGTGCATCGGTAGGGTTTGTAGGAGTACTACGCGGTGCAGGGCCACGTCGTAGTAAACGGGTTCGAGTCGATGCCTTAAATATGTGTGGGCTGCTTGGTTTTACGGGAACAAGGCAACATTTTGGGTTCGGGGACCAGTGGAGATATAGCACGTACAAAAAATTGTGGACGTAGGTTCGACCGAAAGGCAATGATGCATGGGCCCTGCATTTTGATATACCCTGGGCCGCGTGAAATTTGCTACTCTACTCAAAACTAGTAATGTACACATGTATTGAACGCATGAGATTTCGAAACCAAATTATGAATGAATACACACTATAGCATGTAAAGCTTTGAGTCATATATGCATGATGTAGATGTTCGTTTAGTTCTTATAGTTCATCTCATTCAAAATCAATTAGTTTGATAAAAATGTTAAGATTCATGGGGTTGTGCATGGTAAATCATAAAGTAAAAAACAAATAATGGCAATTCATTTAGAAAAAAATAATCAATTATGATACATAAGATTCTAGAACAAAGGAGAAGTGCTTGTGTTTTGAGGTTTGTGCATTATGCTTAAGTTCAACCATGGAGTCTTCTAAATTTTACATGTGGCAAATCTGGTGGAATGTTGATGATATCCAACGTCCAGTAGTGCTTGGATTTGCCCATCTCTGCACTGTTGGGTTAGCTTCATCCAGCGACCATCTTTCAAAGTTATTGGCACACTATATAGTTCTTGTGCCATAGTTGCATGTTTCGGAAAAAAGCTACTAGTGAGTTGTACTATCTATTTAGGAATAGAAGATGCATACGTGGAAGTTGTAGGGAAAGAGATGACATGGAGCATCTCAATTCCTATGAGTAGGGATTGGAAAAGAGATGTCATCTGGTTCACATCATAGGAACTTTTCTATTGAATCTAGAGATGACATGTATCTCAATTCCTATGAGGAGGGATTAGTAAAGAGATGTAATTTGGTTCATATCATTGGAACTTTTCTATTGAATATACGCTAATGTTTATTTTCCTTTGAAATTAAGGGAGTATAGGAATCCATTCATATGAACCAAGTGGCTCTAAAGCTATAAATGATATCATGTTTATTTCCTTTGAAATGTAGAGTATATGAATCTATTCCTATGAACCAATTGGCTCTAAAGGAAAAAAATCCTATAAAAATCATATCATATAGAGTTCCTATGATATTCCTCGACACTAAAGGATGGTTGAAATTGCTGCGGGTGATACGATGGTCTTTCTTTGTAGACTCCTCACCCATCTTTATAGTTACCTATCGAAGATGAATGAAATGATATATACAGGGTATTCTACATGTGCAATTTGGTACATGAAAACTCGGTAAAAGTTCGCGAGGTTCTAATTTTCAATAAAGCTATATGCACTGCATTTCGGAACAGAGGGAGCATACGGCAGTTGCTAACGCTCATGTGGAAGATTTGTGTGTAGGAGGAGTGGCTGTTCTGTTAAATGACATGGCAAAACTGACACTGTCGGATGCCGATCTAACGATTCTTACGGCGTTCGTCAGGAAAAGGCTGGTGGCGAACGTTTGTCGGATAATGATTTATGGACACATGCATTGCATTGATACGTGCCCCCTCTCTCACGCACACGCACCCTCATGAGTCACACGACTCTCCCGAGTCCTCTCGCAGACTCGCACGTCGCACCCATCATCTATCTGCAGGTAGACGTCACTCACATATGTGCTCTTCACACCCTACCCTCAGAACTTCTGAAAAACAAAAGATGGCGCGCACATTTTATTTTAGCTCACACGTCACACACTTATACTATTACTCTTGCGGTGAACGTTCTTTGGGCATAGTATATATTGTACTCTCACGAAGAGAAGCGGTGCACGCACGCACTAGTTCTCTCACACCCACTCGCGGGTACACGTAGGAGCGCATTTTTTTGAAGCCGGTACAACAAAATCACTCCACTATATATAAAAGCAGGAGCCTTAGCGCTTGATTTACTAGGGTTCCTCTCGTTCACTCTCTCATGCTCTCCAGATCTAAGCAAGACATAGGTGGCCACACTCTCTCTCTCAGCTCACAACTGGTCACAAATCCGGCCAGACAACCTCGACCGGGGCAGGGGGTGTAGGTGCATCGTTCACGCTGTCGTCGGCGGCGAGGGAGGAGACCAACGGCTGCCCGCGTGTCCCGATCGGCGGTCGTGCTGTTCTCTCTGAGAGAGCGCCGGCTCAGGAGGGCCTCCGACCCCTTCTTCCTCCCTGCGGTATTGTGGCCAAGATGCGGCCTCCCGACGCCGTCTTTGCCACATGCCGACGACCCTCAGGTATATATTCCTTCGAAACCTGCCTTGCTCTACTGCCCCAGCTCTTCCCCCTTCGTGTGGATCCTTTTCTACTTCCGTCCGCTGTTAGAAAGCCACCTAGACTTCTACTATTATTAGAAGTAAAACTAGTTCATATAGTGAACTCAAAGCGTTGGTTCAAACAGGGAAGAAAGTGGGAAAGCTATAGCATGAATCTAGGACTTGGTTCTAAGAGGAAACGGGGGAAACTAGTAATATGTGTCACTGTTTAAATAACCGTATTTCGTATTTGTGCAAACAGGGATGTCTGTCTCCATATCGTTTCGGGATGTCTGTCTCCGTATCGTTTCTATCCGCGCAATCAAAAGCACACTCCTCGGTTTTAGTACAACTGCGCAAAATGAGATGGCTATCCCTCGTTGTCGTCGTCTAACCTCCCGTCTTCGAGGTATCCCTACATTGGCAGTAAATAAGGTAGAATGACCAATGCAATCTAAAAGAAGCTGATTCGTACGTTTTACTTCCTGATTGCAGTGCAGGGACGAGTGAAAACAACTGCATCCTAGTCCGGAATGCACTTTCTACCAGTTCATCCATGGACCGAGGACTAGCTGGCATGGTTGCACGGCGGTTTTTTGGACAGGTGCACGGACAAGAGGCATTGTGGTCTGCTTATTTCTGCAAATAGCGGTGCTTAAATTTAGTGGAATGCACAAGCATTTCAGCTGGTCAGTACACTGCATGGTTCAGTTCAGCATTCCAGCTGAGACAACAATTATAATTGGTTATTCTGGAATGAGAGAGCTTAACCCTGGATGGTGGCAACAAGAAAAAACCAGAGTGAACTCCAAGAAACTTAAGCCTGCCGGGAGGCCCTTTGCTCAGAGAAGCCTTGCTTGTTTTTTCCTGATTTGTAAACCTTCTCACAACTTTGTCTTTTGCTATGAACTAGTATATGTTTGTTATGTTCTATGAATCATTGAGATGTATAAAATTGCTTAACTTATGCTTTTCAAGATTTTTATGAAGACGAGTTTAATTGTGAGTGTTCCACATGAGTGCTGGACTAGCGTGTGAATGTTTGGAATTTATAACATTGTGGCCTCAGTTAACTGCATGAACCACTGTAACAAGATACATAGTAGTTGCTTATATGTCATACAGCAGATTGTTGATTGTTAGCTGGTCGATAGCCTAGTGTTGAAGCGAGTTGAGCCAATGTGCCGTGTTTTGCACAACTGCTTACAAGTGGGGTAGCACCAACAGTGTTTACAAGTACTTATGTATACATCGGCGCACGGTTCTCGAACGATTGCTCTATTTCATCAAAACACACACTGCTCGTATGCTAAACCGTGACAACTTATGTCTTACCATGCCATATTCATGAAAAAACTAGTGAGGACGCATCTGTTTTGGCAACAATTACGATGGTTCTCACATGATTCACGGGCACACAAAAGTAGCAGCAGTTCCCATAGACGGATTCAAACAGAGCACTAGCCCAGAGGGGTCGATAACAGGCAAGGTTCGGATAATTAGACACAATCCAAACTACTATTAAACACTAGCTGGGGCAACTATTTCATGCCTCGATCTAATTTGGGCCGGACACAAGACGGACCTTGCCATGAACATCATCGAGGACGTCCCGTAGCAGCTCAATCCTGTGAACCTTCATGAAGACAACCTTGTGGCCTTGCCACTGATAAACTTGTTTGTGGAGGCATGCCACGTCATCTTCCTGCGTAAGCTTGACAAGAATAGTATGCCTCACAAACGAAGGAGTAGCTTTGAACTTCTTGTGCTTCAGTACACCCTGGACAACACGCCTGACAACAGTTAGGCTGGAATACAACTCTTCATTTGTATAACCGCAAATGGCTTCTAGGATCCAACAGCCTAAGAACTCTGTTTTCCCAGTGCGTATATTCAGGTCGTCCGCCTCATAGCGAGTGACATGCACAACCACACAATCCTTGTCTGCATCAGGGCTCTAATTGAAATAGAAACAAATTCTGAATTACTTTTCAGTATAAGAACCACAAGTTATTTAAACCACTATGTATAGCATGGCATCGAAGCTAATAAAATTTTGCATTATTAATCACCACATACTTCCTTTTCTAAAAAAATCACCACATACTTAGATGAAAAACCACAATCGAGATTGGCAAAGAAGGAAATCACCTTGGGCAGCTCAGCGGGGGGGGGGGGGGGGACACATCCTCGAAGGGGAAAACTGCTCCTGCAGTGCCACGGGGGCAGTAACCTCAAACTGGGCATTGACCATCTCAGTAGTGGCCGTGAGCGTATCTGGGGTCGGCTCGGTGGTTGCCTCCATCTTCTTGGAGCTCTCTGTCTCGTGGGGATCAGCCTCCCGCGTCTGCTCCAATATCGGCAGATCTTTGCCTGGTTCTCCTTGGTCCATCATGAAACTGACGAATACTAGGAGACCACTGAAAGGAAAACACAATCGCAATGACAATGAAACAAAAAAGATAGTGAGGATCGGTTACTGCTTTGCAAAAGTTCTTTTTTTTTCTCTGAACAAAAATATACCAACATCACGGATCCGCTTACCTTCCCTTCGTTGGGAGAGAAGAACAGTGGCAGATGCGAGTGTTGCCTTTCTTGAAGATGGTGAGGGAGAAGGGAATTCAGCGAGGAGTGAAATGATGGTTGCTTCATCCGTCAAACTTAGACTGCGGGGAGGTGGGGTTTTGTGATACGACGGCTCGTTACTGCCGCACTACGACCGGGGTGACTCTCCGCCTACATACTGCCTGCTAATTTGGTGGATGGCATTTGGGCCCGCGCGCTGCATGGCCCGCATGTCGGTGAACAAAAGTATAACGGCATTCAGTAGAGGGAGACGTTTCAATGACCTAGGAGGAGCCAGAAGCGGTAGAGTGTCTCCACTGTACTAGTAGTAATTGTTTCTCTGGGCCCAAGGCAAAACAGCCAATCCACACTAGTAAATAGTAAAATCAATTCAAAAGGCGCTACCCACACCCAGCACACCGCCCCCCCTCCCCCACAAAAAAACCTGGGTGCTCTTCTTCCTCCTCGCTCCCACCCACCTCACGTCAGCTCGCTCCACTCGTACCCCCAAATTCCTCACCTCACTCCTACAGAAAACTCCAGCTCCCCTTCTTCCTCACTCCTACAGAAAACCCCCAGCTCCCCTTCTTCTTCGCTTGCACTACAACTAGGCTCGTCATTCATTACTCTGCTCAAATCCGTGAGCGCGACGCAACGCCCTCGAGGAAAATGGAGTCAGCTGACCCCAGCGCCAAGAAGATGAGGCTCCCGCCAGCGGTGACGCCTGTTGTAGATCCCGCACCCGGCAGCGCGGGGAGAACCGGCGACCCCGCCCCCACCGGATCCCAGGAATCCGTAGAACCTCGGGTGGACCGCATCAGCGATCTCCCGGACGCCGTCCTTGGGGAGATCATCTCGCTTCTCCCCACCAAGGATTGCTGCCGCACCCAAGTCCTCGCAATTCGGTGGCGCCCTCTATGGCGCGTCGTGCCCCTTAATCTTGATTGTCGTCAACTATCTCTATTCAATGATTTTGAAATCCCCAGAGCCATCATCTCCTCCCACGAGGGCTCCGTTCAAAGCCTCTGCATCCCTTCATGCTACCCGAGCAAGCATACCACGCCCTGCATGGTGGACGCTTGGCTGAAATCCCCTGAATTCATAGAACTACAGTTGCTTGAGTTCTACTATTCCCCTGGAAATCACATACCACATACAGAACATCATGAACTTGTGCCCTCAGCACCGATGTCCATCTCACGGTTTTCCTCCTCTCTCCACACCGCCACCTTTGCGCTGTGCTACCTACCAGACAATCTGGTACTAAACCTTCGACTCCCATTTCTCAAGAAACTTTCACTTGTGCGCGTTCGTATATCGGAGGCCTCATTGCACAACATCATCCACTCCAGTTGCCCTGCGCTGGAGTGCTTGGTGCTTGTTTTCACAGTTAGAATCGGTTGTCTCCAAATAAAGTCGCCTAACCTTGTAAGAATTGGAATTTCTTTTGACGGAAGGCAGCTCATCATCCAAGATGCCCCTTCACTTCAAAGGTTGATCCTTGATTCTAGTTATTCACCGTTGCAAATAACCGTCCTCTCTGCACCTAAACTGGAGACCTTGGGTGTAATACATGATCTCTGTGCTCATTTCAATATGGTGTTTGGCTCCACAGTTCTTCAGGTACTTTATATTATCATCTACACTTGTAACCATATGCTGCATTTTAAATTTCTGCGCATAATTTATATATCCTCTTGGAGTACACATTTTGTACTAATATTATGTTCTATGCTCAACGAAGAGTTTCTCCATGGATGGCCTATTAATGGTGCTGGATTCTGTCAAGATCTTATATATCCAAATGAATAGTTTTGATCTGAACAAGATTATTGGCTTGCTGCAATGCTTTCCATGTCTGGAGAAGTTGTATATAAAGGTGATAATTTCACGCACATTGGAAGCCCGCATATAGTGTACTAGAATTAACCGTTCATTTGTTGCTCTTTCGACACTCTTCTTTTAGACCTTAACTGTTTTCAATTTTCATGTCTATTTAGGCAACAAGACGGGGTAAGAAAGTTATAACCAATCGGTGGATTCGTAAGCATCGGGATTTTCTCACTTATCATGAGATTTGATTGAAGACAATAACGCTAGAACGATATGTAGCCAACCGTGCAAACACAAGATTTGTCACATTCTTCCTGCTGAATGCGAGGTTACTATTGTCCATCAGGCTTAAGTTTATCAGCGGCATGGTTTTGACGGATGGGTAGGTCGAAGAGCAAAAAAAGGAGTTTTGGGTGGGCAAAAGAGCTTCTGAACGTGCCGGGCTTCTATTTACAACATATTGTGGTCATAATCCAGTAAATTTTATGATCTAGGATGTTCATTCTATGGACCTGACCGGTCCATTTGACTGTGACTGCCAAAAATAGTGCTGGAGTTAGATGTTGTTGCTCTTTTCAATCTGGGTTTTTTTGTAAACCTGATGAACAATCAACCCTTGTGCTTTTGTACAGTTTGTAAGCTGGAGTTAGATGTTCCTGCCCTTTTCAACTCGGCTGTGACTGTCATATTTTCTTTGAAACAAGGCAAATGGCTTGCCATTCATTTAATTTAGAGTGAAATATTTTAACAAATCACAACCAAGGGAAATAACATCACTCACACCGGCTGCTTGAGCTCACTGTGCATTACAAAAGCCAAGTGACTAGCCCCCACCACCTCCACCAGTCAACCCTCGTACTCCCCTCCGCCTGCGACTGGACCGGCACATCTTCAACGGCTCCTGTTTGTTCCGTCCGAGGCCTCGCCGTCGTCCTCCGCCTTGCGGCCTTGGTTCGCTCGCCGTGCGCGGTGCACCGCCCTCTTGCGTTGTCAACGTCGTCAACAACCGAGAGGAACAAGGAGATGACTATACGTGGGGAGGATGACAGTAGGGACCCACCAGCGTCATGGCAGTACGCAAGCAAGTGCCTCTATAGTACAAGCCCAAAAATATGGTTCCTCCTAATGGTTGGACATGTGGGGCTCACGCCATCGTCAACGTAGTAAATAAATGAGAGAATTACACTACGAGCGGCTGACACCAGGTACCCAGCAAGTCGCACAGTTTTTTTTTGTGAGGAACAAGTAGTTTTTTTAGACAATGAGGAACAAGCAGTTGTTATTTATACTAATTTTAGCGACAGATCAGGGTAACAACGGGACTGTGCACGGGCTGTGGCCCGTCTAGCCAGGGTTTTATTTATGTATACCACATCATGAGCCCAGTTGTGTTTTTTTATTGCTGAAAATGGCTAGCCCAGTTCTATTTTTTTAAAAGAAATACCCAAACAAGGCCTACTTGCTTTATCGGCCCTGCTGGGCTGCAAATGTTTCAAGACGACGAGAGTTTCATTCGGTTTGCCTTGAAATGGCCTGTACATTTTTAAAACACATCAAACCGGGAATTAGTTTCAATTTTTTCATTACAAGATCTTAAATTCCATTGAATTTTATGAGTGGACAATTATTTGGATTTTATATTTATATAAATTATTTTTCAAAATAGTTTGAATGTGAATCGATATTTCTGGATTAAAAACAGTTGACCGCACCGAAATATGCAAAATTTCGTATACTTTTTAACCGTGGCCACAATATGGGGTGTAATGCTAACAAAAAGAACATGGGCTCCAAAAAAAATCTTAAGAATTAGCAAATGGGCTGTACATTTTTAGAAATAATGGCAGATGGGCTGTATGTTGTTTTCCACAGATTTAAGGCTGACTTGTGCGCCTACTATAGGTTGATGCGTATGCTTTCATAAAAAAAGGTTGACGCACATGCAACACCCTGTCAACTTAGTCAACACACGAGAGCAGTGACTGTTGGATATCCATCCAATGGCTGTCGTGCTTCTTCAATCTCTGCTCTTCATGCTCCAGCCGCTCAAACAAGCACCGGCGGGACTGCCTGCTCCCTCCTCCTGCGGCCGGCTATGCTGCCGCGTAGGCCTCACGGCCCCACCGTACTCCCATCGCTAGCCTAGCCATCCCTCTACTCACCCACACATGCTGTTATTCTCCGGCGACGGCAGACGAACCAGTAAACCCTCGTACTCCTCCACGTGCGAAACAACTGCCGAGTATTCCCTAGCTCCATGTCGTTCCCTTCCTAGGCCTCGCCGTCGTCCACCGCCCTGGTGCTCTCGGCGCGACCTGGTCAACGTGGTCAATGAACAACATCCATCGGAAGTGGACTGTACGTGGAGAGCCTGACAGCTGGGTCCAAGGCCGCACGCAAGGAAATGCCTCCTTATTAAACGCAAAATAATGATTCCTCCACCTGACAGCTAGGACCCACAGGAAGGGCCTCTATATTTTGTGAAAAAAACGTTCCCCCCCGCTGACAGGTCGGACCCACCAGCTATATCTTCGCGCGCAAGGAAGTGCCTCCGTATTACGCCCAAAAAAATGAATACCCCCTGCTAGCTGGGACCCACCATATTGTTGGGATGACTTGTGGGCCTACTAAGTTGACGGGGATAGAGGGCTTTGTCAACTTAGTCAATACTCCAGTGAACGTATGATGTCCATCCAACGGCCATACTGCTTCTTCAACCTCTGGTCTTCTTGCTCCAGCCGCACAAAGCAATGCCGGTCGTGTCGCCTGCTCCTGCCTCCTGTGGCCGGCTGTGCTACCGCCTGCTCCGCCTCCCGTGGCCCGGCTCTGCGTCGTCCCCTTCCTAGGCCTCACCGTCATCCATCGCCGTGGTGCTCTCGGCGCGGCGTGGTCAATGTGGTCAACGACCGACTTCCATCGAAAGAGTACTATACGTGGAGAGGCTGACAGCTGGGTCCACGGCAGCCGCAAGGAAGTGCGTACTTATTACGCGGAAAATAATTATTCCTCCACCTGATAGCGGGGACCCACCGGACGGGCCACCAGTATTTTGCGAAATAAATCATTTCCCCCTGACTGCTGGGACCCACCGGACGTGCCACCGTATTTCGCGAAAAAAATGTTCCCCCCGCTGTCAGCTCGGACCCACCGGAAGTGCCTCCTTATTACGCATAAAAAAATGAATACTCCCTCGGCTAGCTGGGACCCACCTTGGTGGGAGGCTGTCTTGTGGGCCTACTAAGTTGATGGGGCCGAAGAGCTTTGTCAACTTAGTCAATATGAACGATTCTAGCTCTAGTGACCGTACGATGTCCATCCAACGGTCGTAGTGCTTCTTCAACCTCTGGTCTTCTTGCTCCCGCCGCCCAAAGCAGCGTCGGTCGTGCCGCATGCTCCTGCCTCCCATGGCCGGCTATGCTGCCGCGGAGGCCTCACCGACCCCTACTATTCCCACCGCTGGCTAGGCCCTGCGGCGATGGCAGCCTCACACCGCAGCCGAACCAGTGAACCCTCGTACTCCTCTCCGCGCGGGCTTCCACTGACGCGTCTTCCCCGGCTCCGCGTCGTCCCCTTCCTAGGCCTCGTCGTCGTCCACCGCCGTGGTGCTCTCCATGCGGCATGGTCAACGTGGTCAAGGAACGACTTCCATCGGAAGAGTACTGTACGTAGAGAGGCTGACAGCTGGGTCCACGGCCACAGCCCAGTTTTTTTGTAATTTGCCAATTAAGTCGCTTTGTTAGGCCTGTTGGGCTGCAAATCTTTCAAGACGAGGAGAGCTTTTCATTCGGCTGGCCGAGAAAATGTCCCATCAGTAATGAGAAATGGGTTGTACATTTTAAAACACATCAAACCGGCAATTAGTTACAAATATATATTTTTCATTTCAAGGTTTTAAATTACATTAATTTATATGCGTGGAGAATTTGTTGGATTTTATATTGATATAAATTTATTTTTAAAATCAGTTTGAATGTGAGTTGAAATTTCGGGATTAAAAACAGTTCGGACCGCACTGAAATATGCAAAATTACGTATAATTTTTTAACCGTGGCCACAATATGGGCTGTAATGCTAACAAAAAGAATATGTGCTCCAAAAAATCCTTAAGAATTAGCAAATGGGCTGTAAATTATTAGAAATAATGGCAGATGGGATGTATGCTGTTTTCCACATATTTGAGGCTTTCCTAAAAAAAGGTTGACGCACAAGCAGTGACGGTTGGATGTCCATCCAACGACCGTCATGCTTCTTCAATCTCTGCTCTTCCTGCTCCAGCCGCTCAAACAAGCGCCGGCGGGACAGCCTGCTCCCTCTTCCCCGCGGCCGGCTGTGCTGCCGCACAGGCCTCACCGCCCCACCGTATTCCCATCACTGGCCTAGCCATCCCTATACTCACCCACAACTGCTGTTATTCTCCGGCGACGGCAGACGAACCAGTAAACCCTTGTACAGTCGTACTCCCCTTCGCGTGAGCATCCACTGCCGCGTCTTCCCCGGCTCCACGTCATCCCCTTCCTAGGCCTCGCCGTCGTCCACCGCCGTGGTGCTCTCGGCGCGGCGTGGTCAATGTGGTCAACGACCGACTTCCGTCGGACGTGGACTGTACGTGGACAGGCTGACAGCTGGGTCCACGGCCGTAGCAAGGAAGTGCCTCCTTATTACGCGCAAAATAATTATTCCTCCACCTCACAGCGGGGACCCACCGGACGGGCCACCATATTTCGCGAAAAAAAAATTTCCCCCTGACTGCTGGGACCCACCAGCTACACCTTCGCATGCAAGGAAGTGCGTCTGGGCAAAAAAAAAAACGATTCACCCCCCTGACTACTGGGACCCACCGCCTACATCTTCGCACGCAAGGAAGTGCGTCCGGGCAAAAAAAGAAAATGATTCGCCCCCCTGACTGTTGGGACCCACCAGCTACATCTTCGCAGGCAAGGAAGTGCCTGACCGTCGGGACCCACCTGGTCGAAGCGTACGTAGCGTTGTCATTCTGGTCGCGAACGTGTACGTACGTACTGGTCGATGTAGAGGCGCGCACGTGTCGTAGATGTAGAGGCGCGCACGTAGCATGTACACGTACATACAGCGGCGAGGGTGCAAGAAAGAAAATACGGCCACGTACGTACATACGGGCAGGGTCTCGAACGCCTACTCGCGCATACATACATGGCTGGGTCAGAACGAAGAAACATCGTCATCGTCGTGTTCATGGGAAGGCAACGGAATGCGTCGTGTTCATCGGGAGGCAATGAAACGCGTGGGAGCTAACCGGCTGGGTCGGAACGGAATGCGTGGTTGTGTTCATCGGGAGGGCTTGGATGGAACAGGCGATGGAAACAAGGCCTGGCGTACCGCACAACGGAGGAAACGGCCTTGTGTTCGACCGGCAACGTTCGAAACGGGATCCTGTTCATCGGGAGGGGTCTGGCGTAACGCAAAACGGAGGAAACGGACCTCCTACGGTCGAAACGGGGGTCCTGTTGATCAGGAGGGGTGTGGCGTACCGCAAAACGGACGAAACGTACTTGTGTTGGAGCGCTACGGTCGAAATGGGGGTCCTGTTGATCGGGAGGGGTGTGGCGTACCGCAAAACGAACGAAACGGACTTGTGTTGGAGCGCTACGGTCGAAACGGGGGTGGGGGAGGGGTGTGGCGTACCGCAAAACGGGACTCCATGGATACTGTTCATCTCCACCATCGACCTCCTCTAGCCTCCACGGGCTACCGTCGACCTCCTCCAGCCTCCATGGGCTCCTGTTCATCCAGCCTCCACCGCGCGCTACTCCACCAGCTATTGTTCAACCACCCCTCCATGGGCACCCCTCCACCGTCTACTGTTCATCCAGCCCTCCACACCACTGGGTCCTGTTCAACCACCCCTCCACGGCCACCCCTCCACCGTCTACTATTCATCCAGCCCTCCACACCACGGGTTCCTGTTCATCCAGAGGCAATGCCACCGCACACTGTCAATCCAACCCCCCCCCCCCCCCCGCAACACTCACTGTTCATCCAATCGATCGGGTTCAGTTAGCAGCAGTAGCGAAGGAATCGCTCCATCGGGTTCAGTTAACAGCCATCGATCAATCGCTCGGGTTCAGTAACGCGTAGCCAGCAGTGCAATCGCTCGGGTTCAGTTAGAGCCCAACGCCTCACTCGAGTTCAGTTAGAGCCAACGCCTCGCACACACGCACGTACCTGTACGAGAGAAACGCGCATCGCTCTCCCACCGTAACCGGCAACTCCCCGAAATTTTCCTCCCCTCGCTTCTAACATGGTCTTTTCCGTCATGGACGGCCCAAAGAATGTCATGTAGCCGCGTCTCCGGCCCGCCCAGGACGAAAAGCCCATTTTCTGTCATGATTTTTGTCATAGAAGTAGGAGCCCACCACATCTATGATGATACCGGGTTTTGTCAATATTATCGTCATAGAAGTGTCATATGTATGGCAGGAAAAAAATTCGTTCGGCCCAAAATGTCACGGATGTGTCTTTTTTTTGTAGTGGTAGTCATGTGAATTTGGTATTCGTTCGATATTATGATGAGATGTATGTTGTCTTTTCCTCTAGTGGTGTTATGTGAGCGTCGACTACATGACATTTCACCATTATTTGGGCCTATAGGAAGGCATGGGGAAGTAATAAGTAGATGATGGGTTGCTAGAGTGACAGAAGCTTAAACCCTAGTTTATGCTTTGCTTCGTTAGGGGCTGATATGGATCCATATGTTTAATGTTGTGGTTAGGTTTACCTTAATACTTCTTTTGTAGTTGCGGACGCTTGCAATAGGGGTTAATCATAAGTGGGATGCTTGTCCAAGTAAGGGCAGTACCCAAGTACCGGTCCACCCACATATCAAATTATCAAAGTACCGAACGCGAATCATATGAACGTGATGAAAACTAGCTTGACGATAATTCCCATGTGTCCTCGGGAGCTCCTTTCTCATTATTAGAAATTGTCCAGGCTTATCCTTTGCTACATAAAGGATTGGGCCACCTTGCTGCACTTTATTTACTTTATTTATTTGTTACTCGTTACCACTTATCTTATCACAAAACTATCTATCACCTACAATTTTAGTGCTTGCGGAGAAAACCTTACTGAAAACCGCTTATCATTTCCTTATGCTCCTCGTTGGGTTCGACACTCTTACTTATTGAAAGTACTACGATTGATCCCCTACACTTGTGGGTCATCAAGACTCTTTTCTGGCGCCGTTGGCAGGGAGTGTAGCGCTTTTGGTGAGTGGAACTTGGTAAGGAAACATTTATATAGTGTGCTGAAATTTTCTGTTACTTGTCACTATGGAAATTAATCCTTTGAGGGGCTTGTTCGGGGTATCTTCACCCCGACCAGAAGAGCAAAGAGTTGCTCCTCAACCTACTTAACTTTATGAAAATATTTACTTTGAGATTCCTTCGGGTATGATAGAGAAACTGCTAGCTAATCCATTTGCAAGAGACGGAACATTGCATCCCGATTTACACCTTATCTTTGTGGATGAAGTTTGTGGATTAGTTAAGCTTGCAGGTATTCCCGATGATGTTGTCAAAAGGAAGGTCTTCCCTTTATCTCTGAAGGGAGATGCATTGACATGTTATAGGTTATGTGATGATACGAGATCTTGGAATTATAAGCGACTGAAGCTGGAATTTCACCAGAAGTTCTATCCTATGCATCTCGTTCATCGTGATCATAATTACATATATAATTTCTGGCCTCGCGAAGGAGAAAGCATCGCTCAAGCTTGGGGGAGGCTTAAGTCAATGTTATATTCATGCCCCAATCATGAGCTCTCTTGGGAAATGATTATTTAGAACTTTTATGCTCGGCTTTCTCTTGATAATCGCTACCTACTCGATACTTCATGTGCTAGTTCTTAATGCTAAAGACTATTGATTTCAAATGGGACCTATTGGAAAGAATTAAATGCAACTCTGAAGATTGGGGTTCAGACGATGGTAAGGAGTCAGGTATGACACCTAAGTTTGATTCTGTTAAATCTTTTATGGATACCGATGCTTTCCGTAGATTTAGCGCTAAGTATGGACTTGACTCTGAGATAGTAGCATCTTTCTGTGAATCTTTTGCTACTCACGTTAATCTCCCTAAAGAGAAGTGGTTTAAATATAATCCTCCTGTTGAAGTGAAAGTAGTTGCACCTATTACAGTCAAAGAAAAGACTATAACCTATAGTGATCCTATTGTTCCTACTACTTATGTTGAAAAACCTCCTTTTCCTGTTAGGATAAAGGATCATGCTAAAGCTTCGAATGTTGTTCGTAAGAGTAATACTAGGACTTATACACCTCCTGAGCAAATTAATATTGAACCTAGTATTGCTATGGTTAAAGATCTCTTGGATGATGATTTACATGGGCATGTTATTTATTTCTGTGGTGAGACTGCTAATATTGCTAGGCCAGACACTAAGACACGTACACCTGTCGTAGGCATGCCGGATTTCTGTTAAAATAGGAGATCATTGTTATCATGGCTTATGTGATATGGGTGCTAGTGCTAGTGCAATACCTTATACCTTGTATCAAGAAATTATGCATGACATTGCACCCGTTGAATTAGAAGACATTGATGTTACTATTAAGCTTGCTAATAGGGATACCATTAAACCCTTTGGGATTGTTAGAGATGTTGAAGTTTTGTGTGGGAAGGTTAAATATCCTACTGATTTTCTTGTTCTTGGTTCCCCACAAGATGATTTTTGTCCCATTATTTTTGGTAGACCCTTCTTGAATACAGCTAGTGCTAAGATTAATTGTGAAAATAATACTGTCACTGTTGGCATAGATGGTATGTCTCATGAGTTTCATTTTGCTAAGTTTAGTAGACAACCTCGTGATAGGGAACCACCTAGTAAGGATGAGATTATTGGTCTTGCTTCCATTGCTGTTCCTCCAACTGATCCGTCAGAACAATACTTGCTAGACCATGAAAACGATATGTTTATGAAGGAAAGAGAGGAAATAGATGAAGTGTTCCTTAAACAGGAACCTATGCTGAAACATAACCTTCCCATTGAAATTCTTGGGGATCCCCCTCCACCCAAGGGTGATCCCGTGTTTGAACTCAAACCATTACCTGATAATCTTAAGTATGCTTATCTTGATGAAAAGGAAATATATCATGTTATTATTAGTGCTAACCTTTTAGAGAAAGAAGAAGAAAAATTATTGAAAACTCTGAAGAAGCACCGAGCAGCTATTGGACATACTCTGGATGATCTTAAGGGCATTAGTCCCACATTATGCCAACACAAAATTACAGTGGATAAAGATGCTAAACTAGTTAGAGATCCTCAAAGACGATTAAATCCCAAGATGAAGGAAGTGGTAAGAAAGGAGATATTAAAGCTCCTTGAGGCAGGTATTATTTATCCCGTTGCTGATAGTGAATGGGTAAGCCCTGTCCATTGTGTTCCTAAAAAGGGAGTTATTACCGTTGTTCCTAATGATAAAGATGAATTGACCCCGCAGAGAATTATTACAGGTTGTAGGATGGTAATTGATTTCCGTAAGTTAAATAAAGCTACTAAGAAAGATCATTAACCTTTACCTTTTATTGATCAAATGCTAGAAAGACTATCCAAACACACACATTTCTGCTTTCTAGATGATTATTCTGGTTTCTCTCAGATACCTGTGTCAGCAAAGGATCAATCTAAAACTACTTTTACTTACCCTTTTGGTACTTTTGCTTATAGACGTATGCCTTTTGGTTTATGTAATGCACCTGCTACCTTTCAAAGATGCATGATGGCTATACTCTCTGATTTTTGTGAAAAGATTTGTGAGGTATTCATGGATGATTTCTCAGTTTATGGATCCTCTTTTGATGATTGTTTGAGCAACCTTGATCGAGTTTTGCAGAGATGCGAAGACACTAGTCTCGTCCTGAATTGGGAAAAGTGTCACTTTATGGTTAATGAAGGCATTGTCTTGGGGCATAAGATCTCCGTGAGAGGTATTGAAGTTGATAAAGCCAAAGTTGATGCTATTGAAAAGATGCCATGTCCCAAGGACATAAAAGGTATAAGAAGTTTCCTTGGTCACGCCGGTATTTATAGGAGGTTCATTAAGGACTTTTCTAAAATCTCTAGGCCTCTGACTAATTTATTGCAAAAAGATATTCCTTTTGTCTTTGATGATGATTGTGTAGAAGCATTTGAAATACTTAAGAAAGCTTTGATCACTACACCTATTGTTTAGCCGCCTGATTGGAATTTACCTTTTGAAATTATGTGCGATGCTAGTGGTTATGCTGTAGGTGTTGTTCTAGGGCAAAGAGTCGATAAGAAATTGAATGTTATCTAGTATGCTACTAAGACTCTTGATACTGCCCAGAGAAATTATGCTACTACTGAAAAAGAGTTCTTAGCAGTTGTGTTTGCATGTGATAAGTTTAGACCTTATATTGTTGATTCCAAAGTTATTATTCACACTGATCATGCTGCTATTAAATATCTTATGGAAAAGAAAGATGCTAAGCCTAGACTCATTAGATGGGTTCTCTTGCTCCAAGAATTTGACTTGCATATTATTGATATAAAGGGAGCTGAGAACCCCGTTGCAGATAACTTGTCTAGGTTAGAGAATGTTCTTGATGACCCACTACCTATTAATGATAGCTTTCCTGATGAACAATTAGCGGTCGTTAATGCTTCTCGTACTGCTCCTTGGTATGCTGATTATGCTAATTACATTGTTGCTAAATTTATACCACCTAGTTTCACATACCAGCAAAAGAAAAAGTTCTTTTATGATTTAAGACATTACTTCTGGGATGATCCACACCTTTATAAAGGAGTAGATAGTGTTATCAGACATTGTGTGCCTGAGCATGAACAGGAACAGATTCTACATAAGTGTCACTCTGAATCTTATGGAGGACACCACGCTGGAGATAGAACTGCACACAAGGTACTACAATCTGGTTTCTATTTGCCTACTCTCTTCAAAGATGCTCGTAAGTTTGTCTTATCTTGTGATGAATGCCAAAGAGTAGGTAACATTAGTAGACGTCAAGAAATGCCTATGAATTATTCTCTTGTTATTGAACCATTTGATGTTTGGGGCTTTGATTATATGGGACCTTTTCCTGCCTCTAATGGTTATACACATATTTTAGTTGCTGTTGATTATGTTACTAAGTGGGTAGAAGCTATTCCAACTAGTAGTGCTGATCATAACACTTCTATTAAAATGCTTAAAGAAGTTGTTTTTCCAAGGTTTGGAGTCCCTAGATATCTTATGACTGATGGTGGTTCACATTTTATTCATGGTGCTTTCCGTAAGATGCTTGCTAAGTATGATGTCAGTCATAGAATCGCATCTCCTTATCATCCGCAGTCTAGTGGTCAAGTAGAGTTGAGCAATAGAGAGCTCAAATTAATTATGCAGAAGACTGTGAATAGATCTAGAAAGAATTGGTCCAAAAAACTTGATGATGCATTATGGGCCTATAGAACTGCATACAAAAATCCTATGGGTATGTCTCCATATAAGATGGTTTATGGAAAAGCGTGTCATTTACCTCTTGAACTTGAACATAAGGCATATTGGGCTATTAAAGAGCTCAATTATGACTTCAAACTTGCCGGTGAGAAGAGGTTATTTGATATTATCTCACTTGATGAATGGAGAACCCAAGCGTATGAGAATGCCAAGCTATTCAAAGAAAAAGTCAAACGATGGCATGACAAAAGGATACAAAAGCATGAGTTTAACGTAGGAGCTTATGTGTTATTATTCAACTCTCGTTTAAGATTTTTTGCAGGAAAACTCCTCTCAAAATGGGAAGGTCCTTACGTTATCGAGGAGGTCTATCATTCTGGTGCCATAAAAATCAACAACTTTGAAGGCACAAGTCCAAGGGTGGTAAACGGTCAAAGAATTAAACATTATATTTCAGGTAATCCTATCAATGTTGAAACTAATATCATTGAAACCGTAACCCCCGAGGAATACATAACGGACACTTTTCAGAACGTTCTAGACTCTGAAAAGGAATAGGTATGTGGTACGGTAAGTAAACCGACTCCAAAACAACTCCAATGGCAATTTTTATCAGTTTTGGAATATTTAAGAATTTTAGGAAGAAATAAGTAGTCCGAAAGGGACACGAGGCTCCCACGAGAGTGGAGGGCACCCCCCCCTACTGGGCGTGCCCCCTGTCTCGTGGGCACCTCGTGTGCCTCTCGGACTCCGTTTTCTTGCACATTACGTATTTTGGTCGGTAAAAATTCATTATATATACTCTCGAAGGTTTTGACCACTGTATCACGCAAATATCCTCTGTTTTCATTTGGAGCTGTTTCTGTTTCAGATCTAGAGCATCATGACGTCTCCAAGCACTTCCAAGGACAAGTTTTTCGAGAGGGTTATCAACCCCTATCTTGCGGAGGTGCTGCAACACCCTCAAACCATTGAGATGCGTGAGGGGGTGCTGCACATCCGCGATGTGGAGGGACCAAGGCGTACCGGGAGCATGGAGACAAAGCTCGAAGCCGTGGAGCAGCAAGTTTTCAAGTGTCAAGGGATCGTGGAGCGTGGACTCAATGCCAACTAGATGATGATCATGGAGTTCACCAACAACCACAAGCTGGATGCCAAAGTCATTGGGGAGACCATCTTCAAGCTTCAAGAGAAAATCGAGCACCTCCAAGCCCAGATCTATGACCTGCAAAACCAGAACTGTGAATATGAATATAGATTCAAGAGGATGAGTTTGGCTACAGATTTAAGGATCCCGGAGACTCGATCATCCTTCTATGATGGAGAGCCTATGCCTTGGAAGACGGATGACAAGCCTACATCATCAACAACTCCTACTTCACCACCTCCGAGGACATAATTACATGGGTATGGGCACTCCCCTTGGCAACTGCCAAGCTTGGGGGAGGTGCCCCGGTATCGTATCACCATCAGACTCCTATCTTTACCGCTTTATTTAGTTTGATCATTTTAGTAGTCTTTATTTAGTTAGATCCTTTTAGTAGTATCTTGATCTAGTAGATTGAAATTTTGATATCAAGTAGTTTGAGTTTTGCTTTGTGATCTCTTTTTGTAATCGAGTCTGTGAGCTATCTATAATAAAGATTAGTGTTGAGTCAAGGGCTTTGCTATGTTGCTATGATCTTGAGAAAGTAGAAAGAATAATAGAGTTCATATTGATCTTATGGATAGTGATAACTTCACATATAGAAAGTATGAGGCATAAAAATTGTTGAGAGTTGGTGAACGTAGTTTTTGTCATCGTTGCAATTAATAGGAAGTGATAAGGAAAGAGGGGTTCACATACAAATATATTATCTTGGACACCTTTTTATAATTGGGAGCACTCATTAAGTATGACATGCTAAAAGAGTTGACGTTGGAACAAGGAAGACAACGTAATAGTTTATGTTTTCCGACATCTCAGTTAAAGTATATTGTCATTGACCTTCCAAACATGTTGAGCTTGCGTTTCCCCCTCATGCTAGCCAAATTCCTTGCACCAAGTGGAGATACTACTTGTGCTTCCAAATATCCTTAAACCCAGTTTTGCCATGAGAGTCCACCATAACTACCTATGGATTGAGTAAGATCCTTCAAGTAAGCTGTCATGTTGCAAGCAATAAAAATTGCTATCTAAATATGTATGACTTATTAGTGCAGAGAAAATAGGCTTTGTACGATCTTGTTGTGGAAGTAATAAAAGCTACAGACTGCATAATAAAGGTCCATACAAGGGGCAATATAAAGTGACGTTCTTTTGCATTAAGATTTTGTGCATCAACCCTAAACGCACATGACAACCTCTGCTTCCCTCTGCGAAGGGCCTATCTTTTACTTTATGTTTTTACTTTATGTTCGAGTCAAGGTGATCCTCACCTTTCCCTTTTTCATTTTATCCTTTGGCAAGCTCCTCGTGTTTGAAAGATCATGATATATATATCCAATTGGATGTAAGCTAGCATGGGCTATTATTGTTGACATCACCTAAAGGTGAATACATTGGGAGGCAACACAATAAGCCCTATCTTTCTCAGTGTCCGGCTGAAACTCCATAACCACAAGTACTGTGAGTGTTAGCAATTGTAGAAGACTACGAGATAGTTGAGTATGTGGGCTTGCTGAAAAGCTCTATTGTTGACTCTTTCTGATGTTACGATAAATTGCAATTGCTTCAATGACTGAGATTATAGTTTATTAGTTCCCAATGAAGTTTTTGAACCATACTTGACATTGTGAATTGACTGTTACTTGAGCATAAGAAATCATATGACAAAATCTATATATGTTGCTGTTATAAGAATGATCATGATGCCCTCATGTCGTATTTTATTTTTATCGACACCTCTATCTCTAAACATGTGGATGTATTTTTCGATTTCGGCTTCCGCTTGAGGACAAGCGAGGTCTAAGCTTGGGGGAGTTGATACGTCCATTTTGCATCATGCTTTTATATCAATATTTATTGCATTATGGGCTATTATTACACATTATATATCAATACTTATGGCTATTCTCTCTTATTTTACAAGGTCTACCATGAAGAGGGGGAATGCCGGCAGCTGGAATTCTGGCTGGAAAAGGACCAAACATTGGAAACCTATTCTACACAGCTCCAAAAGTCCTGAAACTCCACGAAACATCTTTTTGGAATTAATAAGATTTTTTGAGCGAAAGAAATACACAGGGGGCCCACACCCTGTCCAGGAGAGTGGAGGGCGCCCCCCTACAGGGTGCGCCCCCTATCTCCTGGGCCCCTGGTGGGCCTCCGGTGTCCATCTTCTGCTATATGAGAGCTTTTACCCTGGAAAAAATCATGGGCAAGCTTACAGGACGAAACTCCGCCGCCACGAGGCGGAACCTTGGCGGAACCAATCTAGGGCTCTGGCGGAGCTGTTCTGCCGGGGACACTTCCCTCAGGGAGGGGGAAATCATCACCAACATCATCACCAACGATCCTCTCATCGAGAGGGGGTCAATCTCCATCAACATCTTCACCAGCACCATCTCCTCTCAAAACCCTAGTTCATCTCTTGTATCCAATCTTGTATCAAAACCACAAATTGGTACCTATGGGTTGCTAGTAGTGTTGATTACTCCTTGTAGTTGATGCTAATTGGTTTACTTGGTGGAAGATCATAGGTTCAGATCCTTTATGCATATTATTACTCCTCTGATTATGAACATGAATATGCTTCATGAGTAGTTACGTTTGTTCCTGAGGACATGGGTGAAGTCTTGCTATTAGTAGTCATGTGAATTTGGTATTCGTTCGATATTTTGATGAGATTTATGTTGTCTTTTCCTCTAGTGGTGTTATGTGAACATCGACTACATGACACTTCACCATTATTTGGGCCTAGAGGAAGGCATGGGGAAGTAATAAGTAGATGATGGGTTGCTAGAGTGACAGAAGCTTAAACCCTAGTTTATGTGTTGCTTCGTTAGGGGCTGATATGGATCCATATGTTTAATGTTGTGGTTAGGTTTACCTTAATACTTCTTTTGTAGTTGTGGACGCTTGCAATAGGGGTTAATCATAAGTGGGATGCTTGTCCAAGTAAGGCAGTATCCAAGTACCGGTCCACCCACATATCAAATTATCAAAGTACCGAACGCGAATCATATGAACGTGATGAAAACTAGCTTGACGATAATTCCCATGTGTCCTCGGGAGCTCCTTTCTCATTATTAGAAATTGTCCAGGCTTATCCTTTGCTACATAAAGGATTGGGCCACCTTGCTGCACTTTATTTACTTTATTTATTTGTTACTCGTTACCATTTATCTTATCACAAAACTATCTATCACCTACAATTTCAGTGCTTGCAGAGAAAACCTTACTGAAAACCGCTTATCATTTCCTTCTGCTCCTCGTTGGGTTTGACACTCTTACTTATCGAAAGGACTATGATTGATCCCCTACGCTTGTGGGTCATCAAGGGGCTACTGAGGGAGTCCTGAATTAAGGGGTCCTCGGACAGCCGAACTATATACTTTGGCCGGACTGTTGGACTATGAAGATACAAGATTGAAGACTTCGTCCCGTATCCGGATGGGACTCTCCTTTGCGTGGAATGCAAGCTTGGATATTTGGATATGTAGATTTCCTTCTCTGTAACCGACTCTGTGTAACCCTAGCCCCCTCCGGTGTCTATATAAACCGGAGGGTTTAGTCCGTAGGACAACAACAATCATAATCATAGGCTAGCTTCTAGGGTTTAACCTCTACGATCTCGTGGTAGTTCAACTCTTGTAATACTCATATCATCAAGATCAATCAAGCAAGAAGTAGGGTATTACCTCCATCGAGAGGGCCCGAACTTGGGTAAAACATCGTGTCCCCTGCCTCCTGTTACCATTAGCCTTAGACGCATAGTTCGGGACCCCCTACCCGAGATCCACCGGTTTAGACACCGACAATGACACACACATATGAGACAACAACAACCCATAGCCATAAGGTTAACAACATAGTCTCAAACGATTAAGCACCATATGTAGCATACATAACAATTTGAATAATAGTGCACACACATGATCAACATATAGCATGATCAAAACCCAAACTAGGATACTAGTTCTCTCCCTTTGATAGCAACATGCAAAAAGGGGTGAAGAACCATAAGAATACAATAGAAATCACTCCTGGCGGATGTCATCATTGTCATCAAAGAACTTGGCGAACTCGTTGTCGGTGTCAAAACCGACGGATCTCGGGTAGGGGGTCCCGATTTGTGCGTCTTAGTGTATAGTCCGGCTGTCCGGATACCCCCTAATCCAGGACTCCCTCAGTAGCCCCTGAACCAGGCTTCAATGACGATGAGTCTGGTGCGCAGTCTTGTCTTCGGCATTGCAAGGCGGGTTCCTTCTCCAAATACTCCAAAGTAATTATTGAACACGTAGACCGTGTCCGGATCTACAAAATGATCTTCACATACCACCTAGAGATAATGATATTTCACAAATGTAATCTGCTGACAACTTTTTAGACGATGTGATATGTAATTACGGTCGGGTCATTATTCGAACCGTTTTCCCACAACCAGCCACAGCGCATATTGCGAGGCGGTTTCCTTGACACGTCTTGTAAAAGTAGAGATCATGTCCCCTCATCACAGGATTCTCATCAATATGGGTATGGGTAATCCCACTGTGCCATAAATCGTGGCGCTTAGGAAGCAAGTGATTCTCAACGGGCTAGTGGGGAGGCGCACCACTTTCGTCGCCTCTATAAAGGGATAAGGGTTCCCCATTTTTACCCACGCCTTCTTCATCCTTTGTTTACCCTTGCCTCCTCGAGCTCCAGCGCCCTAGCCCAAGTCTTCTCCGCACAGCTAAACATGTCCGGAGCAGGAGGCAAGTGGGTGGCCTCCACCGTGAAGGAGAAGCATATCGCGAATCTTCGAGCGGCTGGATACTTGGCCGCTGACATCGCGCACCGGCTACCAGACGCCGGGCAAATCATTCCAACTCCGGAACCTCACGAGAGGGTCGTGTTTGTCGCCCACTTCGTCCATGGACTGGGATTTCCACTTCATCCCTTCGTCTGCAGGCTCATGTTCTTCTACGGGCTAGATTTCCATGATCTAGCCCCAAATTTTGTCCTCAACATCTCGGCGTTTATCGTCGTGTGCGAGGCCTTCCTTCGCATCAAGCCTCACTTTGGCTTCTGGATACAAATCTTCTGCGTGAAGCCGAAGATCGTGAGTGGCCAGCAAGCGGAGTGCGGAGGGGCCATGGTGGGCAAGATGCCTAACGTCACCTAGCTTAGCGGCTCCTTCGTGGAGACCGTGAAAGGGTGGCAATCGGGTGGTTCTACATCACCGAGCCGCGCGATGCCAACTGGGTGGCGGCCCCCGAATTCCTATCCGGAACCCCCATGTGGCTCACCTCCTGGGAAAGGAAGGGCCTGGCCTGGGGTGAACCAGCAGAGTTGATCGGACTCCAAAACTGTATCAAGAATATGAAGGACAAGAACATCAAGCTTGTCAATGTGATCCAGGTCATGCTCGTTCGCCAGATTCTTCCGTGCCAAAGGAGGGTATTTAATCTGTGGGAGTTTGTCCCGGCTGAACACCAGACGCTTCGAAAGCTCTATGGCATGACGCACAAAGACACATGGAAGGCGCTGTTCAAGGCCTCCGAAGTACCTCCTCCCACATCCGAGGACCGTGGACTTCATGTCGCGCGGCCTCCTCGTCCGGTGAGTTGTCTGACTACCACCGGATTCAGTTCTTCCCAATATATTTGTGAGGGAGTCTTAAGTAATTGTGTATATTTGATCAGGATTATGTGGAAACAATGGAGCGGATTGACTGTCCGGCTCCGCTGCCATAAGGCCCAGCCGATGCTCTCCTGACGGAGATGCTAGTCTCGGCGCCCTACAAGGCGCCGGAAAAGAAGGCCCCGGGGGACAGGAAGGATCTCCGGCGTAAGGTCGAACCGGAAGCCTCGTCCGAAGACGACGAGGCACACTCCTCCCCCGAAGGGGAGGAAGAAGAAGAAGGGGTCGCCTCGTCCGGAGAGGATGGGGGGCCCGAGAATGCGGACCAGGGGCTGGGAAAGGCCCCCGACGCAAGGCCGTCATACCCTCGTCGTCCGATGATGACGCAGCAGATTACTCCTGCGGAGGCGGGGGGAAGCAAGAAGAAACTCTGCCTCCCCGCACTGGGGAGGAGAAAAAGAGGAAAGCCGCCCTAGAGGGGGAGGCTAGGACGTCCAAGAAGGGAAAGGCGTCCCTTCCGGACTACTCCGCCACGACCGCCTATAGCGAGGAGGGGTGGCTGCCCAGGGGGGACCCCTAGCATGATCGTAAGTATCCGCACTCTATTGTGACTTTGCTTCATAGTCTTGTTATAACGCCGAACATATATGCAGTCCGGCCAGGGTCCACCCCTTGGTATTGTCTTCGGATGGGTCCCTGAGCGATTCAGCGATGAACTCGCTCCCGACGGCCACTACTCCTCAGCCTGCGGATGACACAGAGGTGTTGTCCCAAAGGCTCCCAGAGCGGGAGGAGGTGACTCTGGAGACGCCCCAAGGCGGAATTCCAGATGCCGGACACGCGGGGTTCAAGATCCCCGCGGATCGTGCCGATGAGAGCCGCAGTAAGCCGGGCTCTCATCCGGATACTGTGCCGGAACCTGCGGTGGTTCCGGATTCGGGCAGACGGCCCCTCGCTAGAGAGGGTGAACCGTCCGTGCCGATCACTTTCGTTACACCAGAGGCGTCGGATAGTCTGCTGGAAGCGCTTCGCGGTGCTTCCATGGATGAAGAGCACCGTACTCTTATGAGTGCGGTGATTCAGAAGGTTCTATCTGCCAAGAGCGGAATAACCGAAGCCTGCACCAGCCTCCTAACAGGCTTTGAGGTGAGTAAGAAATATGTAAAATTACCACCCGATAGGTAGTAGCCCCTGATACTCTGTTCGGTGTTCGGGAAGAAAAGCCAAACAGAGGGTCAATTATAATCCACAGGAGTCTAATAGTAAGTGTGTATGTGAATAAGCAGGATGTGCTGCTTGCCGCTGCTGTCTGCATAGCCGAGGTCGCCGGACTCAAGCGGGACCTAGAGCAGGCGCAGGGGAGCTCGGCCTCACGAAGAGGCAGCTCGAAGAGAACAAAGGTAAGAGATACCCCGTTCGCTTATAATGAAGGATAGACAAAGTTGATTCTAACGACAAAGCGTCGCGACTTTGTAATAGGGGCCACCACCAAAGTGGCGTCTTTGAAGAAAGCGTTGTCCGACGCCGAAGACAAGGCGGCCTTGGAGCGCAAGGAGCACGAGAAGCAGGATGCTAGAGTGGGCGAGGTACAGCAAGAGCTCCAGGAGCTCGGCAAGAAGTTCAAGTCCTTGGAGGATGATCTTAAGATTAAAGTGACTGAGCTTGCGAAGGCCCTGACGAGTGTGAAAGACGCCAAGGCCGAAGTCGAAAAGGCACAGCAGGAAATCCAGGCGGCCACAAAGATAGCGGCGGGTAAGACATTCTTTATGCAAAGAAAACATGTGGAGGAGGTGTTTCTTTTACTTACCCAAATTCGGAGCTCTCCAGGGGCATTTGCAGATCTGCCACGCAGCGTATCAGATGCCGCAGAGTTCTACCGTGCCAAGGAGGGGAGCTCCACGAAGAAGTTGTTCTGGTCCTAGTATGCTTGGGCCGAACACCCAATGCCTCTGAGTGACCAACTGAAGCAGTTGGTTGAACTCCACAGGGCGGCCGAAGTGGCTACGGAATATTTCATAGTCCGGATGTGGCTTGGTGAGCCCTTGCCCACTAGCTACTTCAGCCTGATCAAGCGGATGGTGGATGCCTGTCCGCGGCTTGAAGTTATCAAGCGATCCGTTTGCATTGAGGGTGCCCGCCGGGCCTTTGCCCGCGCGAAGCTGCATTGGGGCAAGCTGGATGCGGAGACGCTGGTGAAGGATGGGCCACCGGAGGGCAAGGCGCATCGCTATCCCAGGAAATATTACGATGGCGTTATGAAGGGAGCTCGTCTCGTGGCTGATGAATGTACCAAGGACACAATCCTTGAGTAAATGTACCTCTGTCGTTGTTGTAATATAAAGACGAAGTTACTTGCGCTATGTAGCGCTGTTTGATTTAAAATATTACCTTCTGTGCGGCTGTTTATAGAATTCTGAAAGTAGGCCAGTCGTCGGCTTCCGCCCCCATGTAACTAGTACCGGGGTGTTCCTAGAAAAAACCTGGATACTCTTTATCCAAATTTTTGGTCCCTTAAGGAGGTATCCGGCGCAGCGAACAAGGCAATTGGACTATGCGGCTTTATAACTTTCACTTAGCCATAGAAGTCTACAATTTTAAATTTCGCCGAAGCCCCTATGAGGGAGTCCTGGACTAGGGGGTGTCCGGATAGCCGAACTATCATCATTAGCCAGACTCCAAGACTATGAAGATAGAAGATTGAAGACTTCGTCTCGTGTCCGGATGGGACTTTCCTTGGCGTGGAAGGCAAGCTTGGCGATACGGATATGTAGATCTCCTATCATTGTAACCGACTCTGTGTAACCCTAGCCCTCTCCGGTGTCTATATAAACCAGAGGGTTTTAGTCCGTAGGACGAACAACAATCATACCATAGGCTAGCTTCTAGGGTTTAGCCTCCTTGATCTCGTGGTAGATCTACTCTTGTACTACCCATATCATCAATATCAATCAAGCAGGAGTAGGGTTTTACCTCCATCAAGAGGGCCCGAACCTGGGTGAAACCATCGTGTCCCTTGTCTCCTGTTACCATCCGCCTAGACGCACAGTTCGGGACCCCCTACCCGAGATCCGCCGATTTTGACACCGACATTGGTGCTTTCATTGAGAATTCCTCTGTGTCATCGCCATCAGGAAGGATGCCTTGTCCCGTCTTTAAAGACGGCACCGTAGCTGAAGGAGGTTTGGCCATCGGCCAAACTCTCCGGCTAAGCGGTTTTCTCACGACCGCCTGTTCGGCCGCCGCGCCGACGATGACTCCTCGGGTCATCAAAAGCAATCTTCACGTCAACTCGGAGCTTGCCAAGCAACTAGATCCAATGGAGCTCTCCTCCTTAAATGAGCTCTTGGATCGCATCGCCGCCCTAGGAGTCGCTGCAGACTACGATCAGATCGGGCCTAAAATCGATCTGAGAGAGATCAACTCTCCCGAGGCTACCCACCACGTCGCTGTGGTAGAGGAATAGTGTGGCGACTCTTCTCCCATATTAAGGACTAGTTATGTCCGGATTCCTAATCCCTCCATGCCGGATTCCTGTGGAGGGACGAACGTCGATCAAACTCTGAACCTAAAGTCAGGCAGCTGGCGGGATTCATTGGACAATATCCAAAAACCCAAGCTTCAAGGTTTGGAAACCTTTCGGCCCTTAAGTCTTAGATTGGACGGGGTTCCGAATCCAAAACCACCCGCCCACCCAAACATAAGCGATTTATCCCGAATCCGGCAAGAGCCCACTTAAACAGTACACCATTATTGGGCTAGATTCCTCCTGGTCATGGACAGGATAAAGGACTGCCGTGAGGAAAGCGCAATTTCAATCTTCTGCAATAATTGCACGGACAAGGGAATCATGAACACCATAAGTCGTCGCGAAATTACATGCTTCGCCGACTTGGCATCCATAGTACGAAAGTACTGTGCGATGGAGAGTGCCTGGAAAACCGAATCCAAATTTTGGGACAATCCGGTTCCGAATACAACCCTATTCCGAAATAAAAGGGTGCATCATATTCAGGCACCTGGGTTAAAAACCAAAAAGCAAAAAACCCCTAAAGGGCACGGAACCGTACTGGAGGGATGGCTCAGCGGACCCTGCAAAATTCATAGTACAGAGGGCACCACTCCAACACATAGCCTTCGAGCATGTTGGATACTACGGCAGGTGGCCAAAAGTGGCGAAGAGCTTCTAGCCCCAGAGAACCAGCCCAGCAATACCAGTACGGTATTAACAGTCTTTGAGACTTTCGCATCAAATAATATGTGGAAACGAACACTTCGCGGCCTCGCCGAAGTCTACCAAGTAGCAACAATAAATCCATGGAGTGACACGGCTATTACCTTTAACGTCAGTGACGAACCTAAATTCCGAACAGCCCGAGCACCAGCCGCATTGGTCCTCAGTCCAATAGTGGACGGCTTTCGCCTTACTAAGGTACTCATGGATGGCGGCAGCGGATTGAACCTCATTTACGAGGAAACCCTTCGAAAAATGGAAGTAAACTGGAGCCGCATTGAGCGAAGCAGCACAACCTTCATAGGAATAATCCCTAGTCGAGAAGCATGCTGCATAGGAAAAATCACACTGGATGTGGTGTTCGGCTCACCGGACAACTACAGGTCCGAGGAGGTCACGTTCCATGTGGCCTCGTTCAGCAGCGGATATCACGCTTTATTAGGACGAGAGGCCTTCACAATTTTTCAAGCTATACCCCATTACGGGTACATGAAGCTCAAAATGCCCGGGCCCAACAGAATCATCACCCTTGCTAGTGATCCAGACGTAGCGCTCCGAGCCAAAAATAAGACGGCCGCACTAGCCCTAGAGGCGCTTTCTGAAGCCCTAGCGGCTGAGGAACTCATATCACTGCGCTCTGTGGTGAACAGGGACGACGTGATACTTGACAAAAGATCCAAGTCCACCTCTTTTAAGCCAGCGGACGAAATAGTCAAATTCTAGGTCCATCCAACGGACCCCACAAAGACGGCCTCCATTGGGGCACAATTAAACCCTGACGTAGACGCCGCATTACGAGAATTCCTACGGGAAAATTGGGACATTTTTGCCTGGCACCCTTCAGACATGCCAGGAATCCCACGACGGCTGGCCAAGCACGGCCTAAATATCCTAAAAGGATTCAAGCCAGTCAAGCAAACTCTTCGGCGATTTTCCGAACCCAAGAGACAAGCAATGGGAGAGGAGCTAGCCAAACTATTGGAAGCCGGATTCATCAGAGACATAAAACATCCGGGCTGGCTAGCAAACCTGGTGATGGTACCAAAGAAGGATAAATCCTGGCGCCTATGTGTTGACTTCAAAGACCTCAATAAGGCTTGCCCAAAGGATCCATTCCCCCTCCCACGCATTGATCAAATCATCGACGCTACCGCAGGACACGATTCATTGTGCTTCCTCGACGCATACTCCGGCTACCACCAAATCAAGATGGCGGAGCCAGACCAAGCCGCAACGGCATTCATCACTCCATTTGGACCATTCTGCTTCAACACAATGCCCTTCGGGCTCAAAAATGCCGGTGCAACATATCAACGCATGATTCAGACATGTCTGGCAAACCAGATCGACAAAATAGTGGAGGCATACATAGACGATGTGGTCGTTAAATCCAAGCACGTCGAAACCCTAGTAGACGACTTGAGGCTCACATTCGACAATCTCCGAACATACGACATTAAGCTCAACCCAGAAAAATGCGTTTTCGGCGTACCAGTCGGAAAGCTCTTGGGCTTCATTGTATCCGGTAGAGGAATAGAAGCAAACCCATCCAAGATCCGAGCTCTGTCACAATTGGATATCCCAAAAGACCTCAAGCAAATACAAAAATTGACTGGATGTGTGGCGGCTCTGAGCCGCTTTATCTCCCGCTTAGGAGAAAAGGCATTACCCCTTTATCGCCTCCTTCGGCGCACAGAACACTTTGAGTGGACGGATGTCGCCACGGCCGGACTCAAAGAAATCAAAGCCATATTGGCAACAAATCCGGTCCTGGTCGCACCCAACTTGGGCGAACCAATGTTATTATATATCGCGGCAACACATCAAGTTGTAAGCGCGGTGCTCGTCGTCGAACGAGAAACGGACGGACACAAGTTCCCCCTTTCAAAACATGTTTACTACGTGTCCACTGTCCTAACTCCATGCAAGTCCCGGTATCCACATTACCAGAAGATAGCGTACGCGGCGTTCATGGCATCCCGGAAGCTGTGACACTACTTCCAAGAGTGTTCGATAACAGTAGCCTCCAAAGTACCCCTTAATGACATTATAAACAACCGCGACGCGACTGGCAGGATTGCAAAATGGGCCATTGAGCTCCTACCGTTCGACATAACCTATAAACCACGGCGAGCTATCAAGTTGCAAGTTTTGGCCGACTTCATCGCCGAATGGACTGAAGCCGAACTCCCTAAAGAGTATGGCGCATACTCCAATTGGATCATGCACTTCGATGGGTCCAAAATGTTGGCCGGCCTGGGGGCTGGCGTCGTCTTGACGTCCCCAACCGGAGACACAGTCCAATACGTACTCCAGATAATGTACACGGACTCCAACAACATAGCCGAATACGAGGCCCTTCTACATGGCCTCCGGATGCGGTCTCCATGGGGATTAAACGCCTAGAGGTGCGAGGGGATTCGAACCTCGCGATATCCCAAATAAATGGAGACTTCGACGCCAAGGATCCGAAAATGGCAGCTTACTGTAACGCCGTTCTGAAAATGTCAGCTTGGTTTGAAGGGCTCGAATTTCACCATATAGCCGGATAATAATCAAGCGGCAGACGTATTGGCACGCATCGGCGCAAAGCGCGATGCCGTCCCTCCCAATATCTTCCTGGAACGGCTTTTCAAACCATCCGTACTATGGGAAGGGGAGTCCGGAAACAACAATCCGGACCCAACCGCACCGCCCGACACCGCACACTCTGACACAATCGGTAGTTCTGCCAATGAAATAACACCTTCAGCCCACGAAATAATGGCAGTCATTGCCCCGTGGACAGAACCATTCCTAGCCTACTTAACCAGGCAAGAACTTCTAGAAGACCAAAACGAGGCCCGCTGCATAGTACGGTGATCTAAAGCCTACAAGGTCCATGAGGGAGAGCTTTATAAGAAAAGCACAACCGGAGTCCTTCAAAGGTGCATCTCCGAAGAGGAAGGGTGAAATCTTCTGGCTGAAATTCACGCCGGACTTGGTGGG
This sequence comes from Triticum timopheevii, assembly GCA_963921465.1. Classification (NCBI taxonomy): domain Eukaryota; kingdom Viridiplantae; phylum Streptophyta; class Magnoliopsida; order Poales; family Poaceae; genus Triticum; species Triticum timopheevii. The sequence continues at coordinate 366,786,175 of OY997262.1, forward strand.
CACCACGCCGCAGCCTGGGCCCTGGTAGGCAAGGCCTTCTGCACAGTATTTTATTGGCCGACGGCCTGGGCAGATGCTCAGGACTTAGTCCAACGATGCGTCGGTTGCCAGCTCTTTGCTAATCAAAGCCACATGCCACCACCGCCCTCAAAACTATACCCATCACCTGGCCGTTCGCGGTCTAGGGGCTTGACATGGTTGGAACCCTTAAAGGAGGAACCCACAAGCAAAAATACCTATTGGTCATGGTGGACAAATTCACCAAATGGATAGAGGACAAGCCAGTCAAGACGGCCGAATCCGGACCTGTGATAGACTTCATATCTGGGGTAGTACACTGTTACGGCGTCCCCCATAGCATCATCACTGATAACGGCACGAACTTCACGGCCGATGAGGTTAAACTCTGGTGCAAAAACATGGGCATCAAGCTCGACTACGCTTCAGTCTATCACCCTCAAACTAACGGTCAAGTCGAACGAGCAAATGGTCTAATCATGAGCGGCATCAAACCCAGACTAGTGCGGTCCCTTAAGGAATCTAACACGCACTGGGTAGAGGAGCTCGACTCCATACTCTGGGGGCTGCGGACCACGCCAAATCGCACTACCGGATTCACACCATTTTTTATGGTATACGGCGCAGAGGCAGTTTTGCCTTGTGACATAATTCATGACTCACCTCGCGTGCGCATGTACGAAGAAAGAGAAGCCGAGCTGCATCGGCAGGACAGTCTGGACGCCCTAGAGGAGGAGCGCGATGTGGCAAAAGCTCGTTCCGCATTCTATCAACAGCAGGCTCGAAGATATCAAAGCAGAGAAGTACGGGCCAAAACTTACAATGTTGGCGAACTAGTTCTACGCCTGCCGGACAAGAAAAAGGACAAACTCAAGCCCAAATGGGAGGGTCCCTTCATCATCGACCAAGTCCTGACCGGCGGAGCGTACCGTCTGCGAAACGCATCGGATAACCGACTCGAGCCGAACCCATGGAACGCAGCCCGTCTTCGAAGATTCTACGCCTAGCGCCGGACTCCGAGTTCGTCCCCTTCCCCCACTACATTTTATACTTTAGCTGTCCTTTATTTCTCTCCTTCCCCCCCCCCCTTTCTCAAAGCCTTTGAAGGCTCACCTGCGCATTGATCGCACACGCTTGACGTGCTACTCGCACTCATTACACCTGGGGGCTTCTTTAACAGAAGCTTGTTTATACGGGCTTTATGCCCAACACATGTGTCACACTTCCGCATGTACCTTTTATTCTCCATTATATGCATCCATATGACTTAAGTTTTGGCCAAGCTGGGTTGCCTAGCTCCTGTGCTTACCCCTACGTTCCCGATTGTTCGGCTAGGAGGTAAAGGGAGCACCTCTGCGATTGTTACTGCTGGGTCAGCCGGATGTGTACCTCAGACTGGGTGAAGCCGAAAGCTAGCGTTCTTAAGGGAATATTCGGTCAGTGAACTGAAAGATGATTTCTTACCTATTTATTTATCTGCCCCCAGATGCCTTCCTGCTTTTTTCGCAGTCCGGACATGCACTTTAGGGCATGCCTCCCAGGGAAAGGAACCCCTAACGGAACTATTCTCCCTGGAAGATGTTTCTTACTAACCATGTAATTTAACATAACTAGTTGGGCACTTGTCTGATAAAGCACTAATGACCCCTACGCCTGGTCTCCATGCATGCCCTGGTTTTTACATAACCGTGAGGGTATTCGGACACACTCCGGACTGTCGGGTCTCGAGGTTGAAGCGAAAAGGTCCGCAATGACAAACGATCTACAATCCGGCTAGAAGGCATTTTTCATGTCATTTCAAATTACATAGTCAAGCTGACTCATGGTATTCCTCTTCGATACCATCTAATAAACTGTCTAGTTTACAGTCCCGCTGTGAATACTTTGCGGCCAACTCTACTTGGTCGTACACTAAGCTCACAGGGATCTCCTTCCCATCGGGCCCCATAGGTCCGACCTCGGCCATGTGGTTCGGGTCAGCCTTCGCATACCGTGTCTTCACCATGGCCCAGGCCTCCCTGGCGCCTTGACGGCAGGCCGATATCTTCCACAACCGGAAGCGCCGTCGTGCTCCCTGAAGTTTCTCCGCAAGCTCTCCAAGACCTTCGGGCAGGGACATGGAAGGCCACAAGGCCTGGGCGACTCCTCTCATCACCTGCCGAACTCGTTCGTGCAGTTGCACCAGCTCGGGAAGTAGGTCACCCGTTGAACCGGGCATTTTCTCCGCAGGATGACCTGTGAGCACGCCTACAGACATATTTCTGTCAATCGACTTCCTCGCCGAACTCTTCTTTTCAAAAAGTTTGCTCAAGCACTTGCTATAAATGTCGCGACGAAGCCACCGATTCTCCTTCACGGAGTCAGACAGCTGGGCCCAAACATCTTTTAGTTCCTCGCCCAGCTGGGTGTTGGCATCCTGGAGTTTGTTCCTCTCTTGCTGCACCCTCATAAGCACCTTCTCGCCGGCCTTCAGCTGGCATAGTAGTTGTTGCTTGTCCGGATCTAGTTCGGCGCTATCTATAATATTATTGCCAGACTTACACACACGCCGCACTTCACAAACTACTTATCTTTTGAAGTATATATTACCAAAGGGGGTCTCTGTGGCTCCCCCTGTGGCGGCTAGTGCGGCCTCAAGTTGGGCCTTGCCCTCTTGAAGCTCCTGAGATAGATGGGTATTCTTTTCTGAAAGATCCTGCATAACAAATGATCCTTAAATCAGTTATTCTAACTATTTTAAGTCTCGGGGGCTACTAATATATACTCCCTCCGTTCCCAAATATTTGTCTTTCTAGGCATTTTAAATGGACACAACATACGGATGCATGTAGACATACTTTAGAGTGTAGATTCATTCATTTTGCTCCGTATGTAGTCATTTGTTGAGATCTCCAGAAAGACAAATATTTAGGAACGGAGGGAGTATAAATGGTCAAAATTCACTCACCCATATGTCTTTCACATACTGCTCCGTGGCTCTGGTTAGACCATCTTGAGCGGCACGGAGGTGCGCATCTCCCGCATTAAAGGCATTCAATGCCTCCAGGGAGAAACACGCGTCACGAAGAACTCCGGCGGTGCCTATGATTCATGGCGCTCTCCACCTCAGATCTGGTGGCGGACAGCCTGTCAGCATCCTCCACTGGAGGAGCATCCGGCGCACGCCTTGTGCTCGCCTCCCCCTCTGGACCAGGCGTTGGAGCCTGGCTGGTGGAGGCTCGATTGGCAACCCTCTCCGGACATAGTCCGACGAGCGCTCTTTCTCCTGGAAAAATCATGAGCATTAATATGCCTCCCAGGAATCTTTCCTTTAAACACGGTGGTGCGTCATACCGTTGCGGCGACGTTTCGATTCGCACCGCGCTTCTTTTCCGCCTGCTGGGCCGAGCTGCCCCTTGCTGGACGGCCGCCGCAGGCTCGGCTTCCCGCCTCGAAGGCACCTCCTGTGGAACACCATTGGTATACGGTGGTCAGAGATAAGCAGGGATGAGTAGTGGTATCAGGACTCCGGTCACAGTTACCTGGGAAACCGGAGATATTCCGGGGTAGTCGGCCGTAATGGCGACCAAAGCATTGTCGATGCTAAGTTGGTGGAACACCCCATCACTCAGCTCCACCTTTATGTCCGGATCCTCTTCGGAGGCCGTATCAAGGGATTGTTCCGGATCCTCTGGTTGTGGAGCCAGGCTGTGTATGTCCTCTACGGCCCGATGTAGTTCCTGCGTTGAAATCACAAAGTGAGACACTTAACTTTGGGAATATGGATCGGACAGACAAACGTCCGCTTGCCCAGCTCCGAGGGTTGTTCATGGAAAATCCATTCAATGGACTAGCACGGAGGAAGTCCTCCTTCTCCCCTTTGTACAAGCCGGACAGGATCTTCACCAGATCAGCAACCGATCCCGGCCCCTTGCAGCCATGACGGGTGGCATCATCCTCCCCGTTGAAATCCCACATGGGGTGGCCCCTGTACTGGAGCGGCTGCACCCCTCGCATGATGCATGTGGCCATGACTCCAATCACGGTTAATCCGGAATGAGCCAACAACCTTATCCGGCCCATTAGATATTGAACGTCCCTATCATTCTCCCGTTGAGGGCTCCGTGGGCGCCAACTCAGACGTTTCTTCAGAGGAGCGTTGCTGAACTCCGGGAGGCCGATCCGAACTGGGTCTCGCAATGGGGCGTCTTCCATATAAAACCATTCCGAAGGCCAGTCTTCGGACGCCTTCTTCGGGGTTCCGAATAGATATCTGGTCCCAGCGATGCGCCATAGTTCGGCTCCGCCCACTTGATATATCGACCCCTCGTGAGAGCGGGGTACGAGGCAGAATAATCTCTTCCATAGCGCAAAATGGGCCTCGATGCCCAAGAACAGCTCGCAAAGGGCCACGAAACCCGCGATATGCAGGATGGAGGCAGGCGTAAGATGATGAAGCTGGAGCCCATAGAAATCCAGGAGCCCTCGAAGAAACAGATGTATGGGAAATCCGAGTCCTCTTATTAGATAAGGGACGAAGCATACCCGCTCTCCTTTGGAGGGATTGGGGACGCTCTCCGCCTACTTCCCGCCCTTGTAGGTGGCAAGTCCGGCTCGAACCGGAACCATGAAGGCTGGGGGAAGAAATCCCTCGGCTTGGAGCGTCACCAGCTCACTATGCGGGACTGAGCAGCTCCCCCAATCTCCTGGCTGAGGGCTGGGAGCGCGAGAGGAGGATCCACGTCGGTTGTCCATGATGGAATGGATTTTTGGTCAGAGGCGCTCCGATGAATGCTCGCGGAAGGAGGATGGTGTGATTCGGATCTAGATCCTTGCCTCTCTTTATAGGCAGCTCATTCACGCAGCTAGGGGGTGGAATGTAAAAATACCCTGGCTTTTCGCATTCGTATGACATGTGGAAGATGGGCATTATTGGACGTGGAAGCCAAGGAGTGCAGCATTTATAAGGAGCCGGACACCGTTCGACGAGTACATGGAATTTGGAGGAGAACCTGCCTTGCAATGCCGAAGACAATATGCGCGCCGGACTCGTCGTCATTGAAGCCTGGTTCGGGGGCTACTGAGGGAGTCCTGGACTAGGGGGTGTCCGGATAGCCGAACTATCATCATTGGCCGGACTCCAAGACTATGAAGATAGAAGATTGAAGACTTCGTCCCGTGTCCGGATGGGACTTTCCTTGGCGTGGAAGGCAAGCTTGGCGATACGGATATGTAGATCTCCTATCATTGTAACCGACTCTGTGTAACCCTAGCCCTCTCTGGTGTCTATATAAACCGGAGGGTTTTAGTCCGTAGGACGAACAATAATCATACCATAGGCTAGCTTCTAGGGTTTAGCCTCCTTGATCTCATGGTAGATCTACTCTTGTACTACCCATATCATCAATATCAATCAAGCAGGAGTAGGGTTTTACCTCCATCAAGAGGGCCCAAACCTGGGTAAAAACATCGTGTCCCTTGTCTCCTGTTACCATCCGCCTAGACGCACAGTTCGGGACCCCCTACCCGAGATCCGCCGGTTTTGACACCGACACTCTAGAATTCAGAGGGCCGAATTGGGGCGCTATATACGCCTAAATTGGACGAGGCCGATTCCTCGCCTAAAGCGGAAAAAATCTTTAAGGATTTTAAGACCTCTCGAACAGCGACCAGCTCTCGCCGCATCATGCTGGTCAGTTTTCGGCTTTCTCTACTGAGGTGCTCGTCCAGAAGAACCGGGACACAATCGCAGTAGTTCTCCCTGCGCTACCTTAGCCAATATAACGGAACGTAAGGTACCAAAGCAAGGGAGCCGGGCAAACCCAACTATTGACCCAAGACGTGATTCGGAGCTGATGCATATAGTGCTATAAGTTCTGGGTGCCGCACTGTTGAAAGTGTTCGGACTTGTTTTGCCGTATTATGAGGCGACATAGGAAGCCCCTGGCAAACTGATCGTACCAAGGTGTGCGGATGCAATATTAAATAAATGTTTGCAAGAAAAATGCGCAAATAGGAATAATAAGTTGATGCTATATATTATCTCCCATTGAATAATACGTTTAAGCGTATGTTTACAATGGTTGTGTTTAAGCAGAATTAAATAGGACTATTTAACATGTCCTATCCAAGGGCAGGCTGCATGTAGGTATATAAAACAGGTATAACGATCGTGAACAGATTCCACCTGGGTATTTCCTTTTGTGCGCAAAGCCTGTTGCCTCATTGGTCTTCTCTCCTGTGTAAGTCCGACAATCCGGCTCTTCTGAAGAGGCTGCACTAAAGCAGTGTCCTGAAAGATAAAAAGGGAGGGTTATGAAGGTATGTTGCGGTTATACCACACTGTTGACTGCTGCGCCTCCGCCTATGCCCATGGTATTTTGAGTGCATAATTGTGTACGCGTGGCACGAATGCTGCTTTGCTGGGGCTTGAGCGGAGGCCGGATTGCTAGTCGCGCTCTTGGCGTGCCTGGTGATCCTGCTGCGGGGTGCTTCGGACTCGCTTGACGGTGCTCGAGGTTGTCGTCGCTGGATTGGTGGTTTGTCGGAGGAGGCCGCATTGTACTTCCGCCGCGAGGGCTACAGTATGCTCTTATGTACGGAGAGAGCGGTCCATGTTTCCGTTGACTGTTATGACCCCGCGCGGTCCTGACATCTTGAGCTTGAGGTATGCATAGTGTGGTACCACATTGAATCTAGCAAATGCGGTTCGTCCGAGCAGTGCGTGGTAACCACTACGGAAAGGGATGATATCGAAGATTAACTCTTCACTTCGGAAGTTATCCGGGGATCCGAAGACCACTTCCAATGTTATAGAGCCCGTGCAACGGGCCTCTACTCCAGGAATTACACCTTTAAAGGTGGTTTTGGTGGGCTTGATCCTTGAAGGTTCGATGCCCATTTTTCACACTGTGTCCTGATAAAGCAGGTTCAGGCTGCTGCCGTCGTCCATAAGGACTCACGTGAGGTGGAATCCGTCGATGATTGGGTCTAGGACCAATGCGGCTGAGCCGCTGTGACGGATGCTGGTAGGGTGATCCCTACGATCAAAGGTGATTGGACAAGCTGACCATGGGTTGAATTTGGGGGCGACTGGCTCCATCGCATAGACGTCCCGTAGTGCTCGCTTCCGTTCCCGCTTGGGAATGTGTGTGGCGTAGATCATGTTGACCGTTTTCACCTGGGGAGGAAATTTCTTCTGTCCCCCAGTGTTCGGACTCCGGGGCTCCTCGTCATCGTCGCTGTGCAGCCCCTTGTCCTTGTTTTTGGCGTTTATTTTACCGACCTGTTTGAACACCCAGCAGTCTCTATTGGTGTGGTTGGCTGGCTTGTCTGGGGTGCCGTGAATTTGGCACAAGCGTTCAAGTATGCTGTCCAGATTGGATGGTCCCTGATTATTTCTCTTGAATGGCTTCTTCCGCTGACCGGGTTTGGATCCGCTGAATCTGGCGTTGACTGTCGTGTCTTCAGTGTTGTCGCCGTTGTTCCTTTGCTTATGTCTGTTGCGCCGTGGCTTGCCGTTGTTGTCACGGACATCTGAAGTGCGCGAATGTGGTGTAGTGCTGCTGCGAGCCAACCATCTGTCCTCGCCCGCGCAAAAGCGGGTCATTAGTGTCGTGAGAGCTGCCATGGACTTGGGTTTTTCCTGGCCCAGGTGTCGGGCGAGCCACTCGTCACGAATATTATTCTTAAAAGCCGCCAGGGCTTCGGCGTCCGGACAGTCGACTATTTGGTTCTTTTTAGTTAGGAACCGAGTCCGGAATTTCCTGGCTGACTCTCCGGGCTGTTGAGTAATGTGGCTCAAGTCATCGGCGTCCGGTGGTCGCACATATGTGCCCTGGAAGTTGTCGAGGAACGCGTCTTCTAGGTTTTCCCAACTGCCAATGGAATTTGCGAGCAGGCTGTTTAGCCAGTGCCGGGTGGGTCCTTTGAGCTTAAGGGGAAGATACTTGATGGCATGTAGATCATCTCCGCGGGCCATGTGAATGTGGAGAAGGAAATCTTTGATCCATACTGCGGGGTCTGTTGTGCCATCGTATGATTCGATGTTTACGGGTTTGAACCCTTCTCGGAATTCATGATCCATCACTTCGTCAGTGAAGCAGAGGGGGTGCGTGACGCCTCTGTGCCAGGCTATGTGGCTACGCAGTTCGAATTGATCTGGGTGGCTGTGTTCAGCCCGACCGGACTTGTTGATAGTGTATCCGGCATGACGGTCATCGTCGCGCGATGGGGCGCGCCCCCGCGATCCATAGATCGATCTTGGTTGTCCTGCTTTGTTTTCCAGTATATCTTGCAGGTCCTGCCTATTGCCCCGAGCCATAGTGTATTGGCATGGGGGTGCGGGCTAGTATTCGGGCTGATATGTCGTTTTATCCCAGCCACGGGGTGGCCGGTCAGCCGTGTGGCACTCGAGTCCTTATTCCTCAGTTGCCAGGACTTCAGTCCATCTATCTGTGAGCAGGTCTTGATCAGCTTGGAGTTGCTGCTGCTTCTGTTTCAGGCTCCTCGCAGTGGCCAGAAGCCGATGCTTGAAATGCTCCTGCTCCACGGGATCATCAGGCACGCTGAACTCGTCATCGCCGAGGCTAATCTCGTCTTCAGAGGGAGGCATATAGTTGTCCTCCTCCGGATATCCGTCCGTCACCTGTTCGTCTGGGCTGACCTGCCCGTCTTCCTGCTCGGCCTGCTCGAAGGCAGGCTGATCAGGGTTGTATTCCTCTTCGGCACCATCCGGATTGTTTTCGTCTCTTGGGCCGGTATTGCTGTGGCGGGCCTTGGAGCGGCGCCGACGATGCCCATGCTTTGCTTTTCTCCCTGAGGGGTTATCCTCCGTTGCCTCATCGCCATTGGTTTCCTTCGGAGTGTCCACCATATATATATCGTATGAGGAGGTGGCTGTCCACCGCCCAGTGAGTGGTGGTTCCTCTTATTCTCCTGCATCGTCGTCCATACCGTCGATGTCTTCGGAGTCAAAGGCAAGCACGTTGGTTAGATCATCGACCGTGGCAATGAAGTGGGTGGTGGGTGGGCAACGAATTCCTTCGTCGCTTGCTTCCCACTCGAGCTGGACATAGTTCGGCCAAGAGCCTCCTGACAAAGAGAGAGACTTTAACGAGTTCAGCATGTCGCCGAAGGGCGAGTGCTGGAAGATATCTGCAGCGGTAAACTCCATTACCGGAGCCCAACCAGGTTCGGCGGCTTAGGAGAGTGCAGACTGGAACCTACAGCCGGATACGAGTCCGGAGGTCCGGTGTCACAGGCTTCTTTGGGGGCGAGGCCTGTGCTCGGCTCTACCGCCGATGAGTGTGCAGCCCGCGGGGCGGGGTCTATCCACTCGTCCTTGGGCCACGCAGTCTGCTCTATATTTAGGTCCGGGGCTACTGTCGGGGTGATATCCCAAGCATTGTCTGACAGCAGGTCTAAGCCATGCTCATCGTGACTGTCCGGCGCTCCTGGCACAGGCCCAATCCCATCGAAGACCAAGTCTCCACGGATATCGGCCGTGTAGTTCAGGTTTCCGAACCTGACCTGGTGGCCAGGGGCGTAGCTGTCGATCTGCTCCAGATGGCCAAGCGAATTGGCCCGCAGCGTGAAGCCGCTGAACATGAAGATCTGTCCAGGGAGAAAAGTCTCACCCTGGACCGTGTTGTTGACGATGATTGAAGGAGCCATCAAGCCTTGCAGCGGCGACACAGAGGAACTCTCAATGAAAGCACCAATGTCGGTGTCAAAACCGGTGGATCTCGGGTAGGGGGTCCTGATCTGTGCGTCTTAGGTTCATAACAGGAAGCAAGGCACACAATGTTTACCTAGGTTCGGGCCCTCTCGATGGAGGTAAAACCCTACTTCCTGCTTGATTGATATTGATGATATGAGTAGTACAAGAGTAGATCTACCACGAGATCATAGAGGCTAAACCCTAGAAGCTAGCCTATGATGATTATGATTGTGATCGGCCTTCTAAGGACCAACCTCTCCGGTTTATATAGACACCGGAGAGGGCTAGGGTTTACATGGAGTCGGCTACAAGGAAGGAAATATAATATCCTAATCACCAAGCTTGTCTCCCACGCAAAGGAGAGTCCCATTCGGACACAGGACGGAGTCTTGAGTCTTGTATCTTCACGTTCCAATAGTACGGACAAAGTGTATAGTCCGGCTGTCCGGATACCCCCTAATCCAGGACTCCCTCACTCGTCACTAGACGGGAATCCAAAGGTGGAAGAGGATGGAGCCGCCAGCATAGGATCACCATCACTCACGGGACTCCCACGGTCGCGAAGGCGCTGCTTGAGCTGGTTCTTGGAGATGATGAGGCGCTTCTGAACATCATGGTTTTGCTGACAGTTGAAAGTGATCACCTTCATAATAGCCGACTGAGCCTTGCTCAAGAACATGGCAAGACGTCCATGAGGTGTGGTCGAGGAGGAAGGCACGGAGGAGCCTGTGGGCTGAGACGCACCAGTAGACTTCCTAGACTGCTGAGCAGCAGCAGATGGTGCAGGAGCAGACATGCGCATATGAGGAGGTGGTTTCCAAATAGCATGCACCTCCATCTTTGCAACCTCAAACAGAGCAGTGTGATCAATCAACACCTGAATGAATGGAGCATGAGGGAATTGGCACAACTAAAGAAAGCTGGAAAGACAGATCTCATGCCAAATGTAATGAGTTGTGTCAAGAGGCTCGGTAGGCTTCTCTTGCATGCAAATCATCAAGTCAATGCAGTAGTTGCGAGCCCTTGAGCGATCTCCCTTATTTGGATAGAGAGTGTGAAACACACACTGATAGAGAATGTAGTAAGGAGACTTGAAGATGGATACCTCATTGGGTAGACACGCATGTTCCTCCTCCGTGAGCTGAGTGATAGGCTTAACAAGAGGTATGCAATCATCAATCCCCTTGGGCTTATGCAGTGGATCTAGACTGTGGATTTTGTGTCCAACACCGAAGAGGCCCAAAATCTGAACAAAACGCTCATAGGTGATGCTCATCACGGTATCATCGGTCATCCAGGTGAGAGTGTTGTCAGGGCCAAAGAAGCAAGTGGCATAGAACTGAAGGATGGCAGCTTCATTCCAATCACACCTGAAGGTCATTGTTGGACCGAGAGTCATATCATCAATGATCTTGACTGGGTTGTGAGGGAACATGGCAGGATTATCCCGCAAGAACTTAAGATCCAGGCACCTGTGAACAGCAAGCCCACGACCGCGGGCGAAGCTAGAGTAGAGGTCTTGCTGCATGCGAGTACGGAAACGAGCATCCTCAGCATCAGCCCTCATATCAGATTGATTGATATCCCTTTGAAACTCAAGGTATGGACCAGCCCCCACGGCCATGAAATCGTGAATGGGGCAATCCCCGCTGTTAGGGATCTCCATGGAGATGTGGCGACCACGGGCAATAGGCATAGCAGACCCTCGGACTTGAGGCACGGGCCTCCTTTGGGGGCTCGTCTTTGACTGACCAACGGAACTCCTAGGGGCAATGTCTTCCTCTTCCTCCCCAACATAGTCCTCATCATCCGGATCAGAGGCAGACGGACTTGGTGATGGTGCCCTACACTTCTTCTTAGGATCGGTGGAGGTCTTCTTCTTCTTAGGTCGAGCATGTTCATCGGAGTCGGTGGAACCTTGCCGACAATTGACTGAAATAGATACACAATAAGGGTACCGATGAGAAGGAGTCAAAAAGTATGAATAGGGATAAAGCAAAATAAATAGTGAGGATGTGAACATTTTCGAGCATGACCATAGGAGAAGTCCAAGTGGTAGATCAAAATATTGACATGCCCATGATTAAGTTTATTTAGCCAAGTACATAGAGAGGATTTTAGGCTAGGCAAGTGACATCAAATCTCTAGAGAGACATATACACCAAGATAGCCATGAGAGATCATGAGAACCTAGAATGATTGTGCCAAAATGGAAGAGAGGCAAGAGTAGATAGTAGCCATACCCCGGGAAGAAGGAGGAGGGCCGCAATTCTTGGTACGAGCCATGAAGAACTCTGGCGGCCGATCCACAAGTCAACACCCGAACCGGTCCCTCCCAGGTGATTCACACCACAACCCAGAGAACGGATTGGATGAAATCGTAAATTGGGAGGAGTTGAAGACATAGGCAGGAGATCGGGGCCCGAGGTTGGAGGAGATGGCCGGGGCAGCGCCAGAGCACAGCCCGGCGGCGGAGGCGATGTGAAAAATATGGGGAGAGCGAGAGAAAAGGAAAGGGGAACTACCCCCAACTCCCGAGCCCCACCCCATTTTGTGTGTCTGCGGGGCGACGGGCCGGACATCCCGGGTGAGGCCCGGATATCTAGCGACTAGTGGTCAGGGACCAGACAAGCAGGACTCCAGGGCTCGGATGTCCGGCTAATGGCCCGGATGTCCGGCCGCTGGAGACACCCGACAATTTTAGGCAGCAAAGAAGTGCCAGGGCCCGGATGTCCGGCCACTGGACATAGATTGAGACTGAGAGAGAGGGCAGTGAAGGGCCATATAGAGTTAGATTGTGATATAGACTCCGCCAAGGAGATTTTGATATTGTAGAGATGAAAGACAAAGTAATTTTATGGTCATACTAAGATGTGCAATAATAACCCAACAATATTAAGTAAAGAAAGGTTCATATAAGCAATCCATGAGCGGTAACCGAGGTCACCATGTTTGAGCATATGGGACATAGGATCGCAAAGATTTCGACTTTGGATACATAGTCATGACTCCATCATTTAAAGCACCATAGTTTGAAAAACTCGATAACTTTGAGAGTGTTTGTTCTATTTATGCATTATGTAGGGCGAGAGTACTCATGAATTGAATGTCTCCCCCTAAATATATGCCTACATCAATACAAGATATGATGAAAATGCATGAATGGGTACTAGATTTCACATAATGTTGTCAAGCTCCAAGATACCAAGTTCACGCCTAAGTTGACAAGACCTTGCTTCATCCAATGGCTTGGTGAAAATATCTGCAAGTTGGATATCTGTACCAACATGATCAATATGGATGTCACCCTTTTGCACATGATCCCTCAAGAAATGATACCTAATATCAATGTGCTTGGTGCGGGTATGATCTTTGGGATTCTCAGCAATATTGATGGCACTTTCATTATAACACAGAAGAGGCACATGTCTATAGGTGATTCTGTAATCCTTCAAAGTTTGCCTCATCCATAGTAACTGAGTTGCACAACTGGCGGTTGCAGTGTATTCAGCTTCGGCGGTGGAAAGGGCAACACAATTTTGCTTCTTTGAGGACCAACTTACCAAGGAGCGTCCAAGAAATTGACATGCACCAGAGGTGGACTTCCGTCCCACTTTGTCTCCAGCCCAATCCGCATCCGTGTACCCAATGAGATCAAACTTAAGCATCCTTGGGGTACCATAGACCCAACTTTGGGGTGCGAGCAAGGTATCTAAGAATATGCTTAACCGCCTTATGATGACTTTCCCTAGGGGAAGCTTGAAATCTAGCACACATGCACACACTGAACATGAAGTCTGGTCTAGATGCACAAAGATAAATCAATGAACCAATCATGGAGCGGTAAAATAGATGGGTCGAAAGGGATACCATTCGTGTCTTCAGTGAGTACAATTTTGGTTGGCATGGGTGTCTTACATGGACTAGCATCAGACATGCCAAACTTGGGTCTATGGTACAATGGGTGAATCAAAAGGGTGGATCCAAAAGGGCATAATAATAATAATAATAATAATAATAATAATAATAATAACTTTTTGAGAAACGGGGCATAAAAAATAGTTATTCATTAGAAAAAAGAAATAGGCCAAGCCGGCGGAGATGTCTATCTGGCGCTTCTTCCCTGGTGACTTTCTGGTGCTCTGCCGCGACGGGGCTCTCCGCGAGCACATGGTGCGCGACGGGTGAGCGACTGCGTCCTGGTTCGAGCTCTCTCTCTCTGTGACCATGGCTCCGGCAAGGCCAAGCAGCGGCGGCGTCCCTGCCTTTCCTGGTGCCTATCTCGCTGAGGGGCGTGCCTGCGCATGTGTGGTGTCAACGGACGGCGAGCGTGATCCTGCGGGACTCCGGATTTGTCGTCGGGGTTGATGAGTTCACGGCGAGCAGGGTGGACATGGCGGACTTCAGAGTTTGGTTACACATGGACAGGCCGAGCCGGATTCCACGGCGACGCGTTCTCTACATCGACGAGCCCAGGCGTTCTCTGTGGTCGGAGGGGGAGGGCCGGCGCCCTGCTGCTCCGCGGTGCTCTTCGGCCCTCTCTTATCCCATCAACATCATCGTGCTGGCGGACGGCATGCTGGATGATGTTGGGGCGCTGCCATCCCCGTCGCCTCCTTCTTCCCCATCTGCGGGGGGCGGTGGCCATGGTCCTGGGCCCACTGGGTCGAGGGAGCAGGCTGGCCTTGGTCTGCGTGAGGCTGGCCATGGTGGTGCCTCGGCAGGTGATACGTCTCCAACATATCTACTTTTCCAAACACTTTTGCCCTTGTTTTGGACTCTAACTTGCATGATTTGAATGAAACTAAACTGGACAGACGCTGTTTTCAGTAGAACTGCAATCATGTTGTTTTATGTGTAGAAAAGAAAAGTTCTCGGAATGTCCTGAAAATCCACGGAGGCACTTTTTGGAATTAATAAGAATTTTTGGGCGAAAGAAATACACCAGGGGGCCCAGGGCCTGTCCATGAGATAGGGGGGCGCGCCCCCCTGTAGGGCGCGCCCCTATCTCGTGGGCCCCCTGGACCTCCACCGACCTCAACTCCAACTCCATATATTCACGTTCGGGGAGAAAATAATCAGAGAGAAAGTTTCATTGCGTTTTATGACACGGAGCCGCCGCCAAGCCCTAATCTCTCTCGGGAGGGCTGATCTGGAGTCCGTTCGGGGCTCTGGAGAGGGGGATTCGTCGCCGTCGTCATCATCAACCATCCTCCATCACCAATTTCATGATGCTCACCGCCGTGCGTGAGTAATTCCATCGTAGGCTTGCTGGACGGTGATGGGTTGGATGAGATATACCATGTAATCAAGTTAGTTTTGTTAGGGTTTGATCCCTAGTATCCACTATGTTCTGAGATTGATGTTGCTATGACTTTGCTATGCTTAATGCTTGTCATTAGGGCCCGAGTGCCATGATTTCAGATCTGAACCTATTATGTTTTCATGAATATATGTGTGTTCTTGATCTTATCTTGCAAGTCTATAGTCACCTATTATGTGTTATGATCCAACAACCCCGAAGTGACAATAATCGGGATACTTCTCGGTGATGACCGTAGTTTGAGGAGTTCATGTATTCACTATGTGCTAATGCTTTGTTCCGGTTCTCTATTAAAAGGAGGCCTTAATATCCCTTAGTTTCCGCTAGGACCCCGCTGCCACGGGAGGGTAGGACAAAAGATGTCATGCAAGTTCTTTTCCATAAGCACGTATGACTATTTACGGAATGCATGCCTACATTACATTGATGAATTGGAGCTAGTTCTATATCACCCTATGTTATAACTATTACATGAGGAATCACATCTGGCATAATTATCCATCACTGATCCATTGCCTACGAGCTTTTTACATATTGTTCTTCGCTTTTTTACTTTTCCGTGCTACTGTTACAACTACTACAAAAACCCAAAAACATTTATCTTTACTTTTGCTACCGTTACCTTTATTATCATACCACTTTTGCTACTAAATACTTTGTTGCAGATACTAAGTTATCCAGGTGTAGTTGAATTGACAACTCAACTGCTAATACTCAAGAATATTCTTTGGCTCCCCTTGTGTCGAATCAATAAATTTGGCTTGAATACTTTACCTCGAAAGCTGTTGCGATCCCCTACACTTGTGGGTTATCAAGACTAATTTCTGGCGCCGTTACCGGGGAGCATAGCTCTATTCTCAGAGTCACTTTGGATTTATATCTGTTGATCACTATGAAGAACTTGAAAGACGACCGAACTACTATTTTGCCCTCAACTACAAGGGGAGGTAAGGAATTGCCATCTAGCTCTGCACTAGATTCTCCTTCCGTTATTAGTAGGCTTGCGACACCTAAACCTGCTACTGCTTTGAACTCTGATATGTCGCATGTTATTGATGATGCCACTTCTGCTATGCATGATGAAACTACTTCTGTGCTTGATACTACTTTGCCATTAGGTGAATTTCTTGATGAAAAACTTGCTAGAGTTAGGGGGAATGAAATTACTGAAGAACCTATTATTGATGATAGTGATGATGAAGGTTCTCCCGATGATTATGTATTACCTATTGTTCCTAAGGGTTATGTTATGAATGAAGAAGTTGCTAGGGAAATCTTTGCTTGCAATGATAGATATGATCTTAAGATATTATTAGCTAAATGGAAGCAGCAGTCTCTTAATGCTAGAATGAAACCTGACCCTGCTTTTGCTACTTCACCTATCTGTGTTACTGATAAGGATTATGAATTCTCTGTTGATCCTGAAATTACTACTTTAGTTGAATCTGATCCTTTTTATGGCCTTCAATCTGAAACTGTTGTGGCACATCTTACCAAGTTAAATGATATAGCTACCCTGTTTACTCATGATGAGAAGTCTCGCTATTTTTATATCCTTCAGATATTTCCGTTCTCATTAAAGGGTGATGCTAAGACTTGGTATAATTCTCTTGCTCCTGGTTGTGTGCGTAGTCCCCAGGATATGATTTATTACTTCTCTGCTAAATATTTCCCTGCTCATAAAAAACAAGCTGCCTTGCGGGAAATCTATAATTTTGTGCAAATCAAAGAAGAGAGTCTCCCACAAGCTTGGGGGAGGCTTCTCCGGTTACTTAATGCATGCTTTGCCTGATCATCCTCTTAAGAAAAATGAAATACTTGATATCTTTTATAATGGACTAAGCGATGCTTCCAAGGACTACTTGGATAGTTGTGCTGGTTGCATTTTCAGGGAAAGAACAGTCGACGAAGCTGAAATATTATTGAATAATATGTTGACTAATGAAAATAATTGGACTCTTCCCGAGCCAATTCCTAAAGTAATTCCTGAACCAATTGAGCCAACTCCCGAGCCTATTCCTAAACCCACTCCGAAGAAGAGAGGTGTTTTATTTCTCAGTCCTGAAGATATGCAAGAGGCAAAGAAATCAATGAAAGAAAAAGGTATTAAAGCTGAATATGTTAAGAATTTACCTCCTATTAAAGAAATACATGGTCTTAATATACCGCCTGTTGAAGAACCACATTTTCTTGATAACCCGACACAGGTAGTAAAGGTAAATTCTCTCTATAGATATGATAAAGTTGAAATCCCCTCTACTAAATTTCATAGCCCATGCTTAGATGAATTTGATGACTTTATGGCTAGACAAGAAAGTTTTAATGCTTATGTTGGTAGAGAGTTAAAGAATAATGCTTTCGAGATAGGACGCGTGAGCGATAATATGGCTAGAGTTAAAGATGAACTCAAACTCGTTAGCAAATATGCTTCTACGGTTGCTACTCAAGCTGAGAAAGTACTTAAAGCTCAAAATGATTTGCTTGATGAACTAAATAATAAAAATGACTTTGCTGTTAGAGTGGCTACTAGAACTGGTAGAATGACTCAGGAACCTTTGTATCCTGAAGGCCACCCTAAGAGAATCAAGCAAGATTCTCAGAGGAATAATTTAGAGGCACCTAGTTCTTCTAAAAAGAAGAAGAAGAAAAACGATAGGACTTTGCATGCTTCTAGTGAACCTACTGTAGACACACCTGATAATCCCAATGATATTTCTATTTCTGATGCCGAAACACAATCAGGTGATGAACATCAACCTAGTGATAATGTTAATGATAATGTTCATGTTGATGCTCAACCTAGCAAAAACAATGATGTAGAGATTGAACCTGTTGTTGATCTTGATAACCCACAATCAAAGAATCAACGTTATGATAAGAGAGATTTTGTTGCTATGAAGCATGGTAAAGAAAGAGAACCATGGGTTCAGAAACCCATGCCCTTTCCTCCTAAACCATCCAAGTCAAAGGATGATGAGGATTTTGAGGGCTTTGCTGAAATGATTAGACCTATTTTCTTACGTATGCGCTTAACTGATATGCTGAAAGTAAATCCTTATGCTAAGTATATGAAGGATATCATCACAAATAAAAGAAAGATACTGGAAGCTGAAATTTCCACCATGCTTGCTAATTACACTTTTAAGGGTGGAGTACCAAAGAAACTTGGAGATCCGGGTGTACCAACTATACCATGCTCCATTAAAAGAAATTATGTTAGAACTGCTTTATGTGATCTTGGAGCCGGTGTTAGTGTTATGCCTCTCTCTTTATATCGTAGACTTGAATTGAATAAGTTGACACCTACTGAAATATCTTTGCAAATGGCCGATAAATCAACTCCTATACCTGTCAGTATTTGTGAGGATGTGCCTGTTGTTGTTGCAAATGTCACTATCTTAATGGACTTTGTTATTCTTGATATTCCCGAGGACAATAGTATGTCTATTATCCTTGGTAGACCTTTTCTTAATACTGCAGGGGCTGTTATTGATTGCAACAAAGGCAATGTTACTTTTCATGTTAATGGTAATGAGCATACGGTACACTTTCTGAGGAAACAATCTCAAGTTCATAGCATCAATTCTATTGGAAAAAGTCCAACTATTATTATTGGAGGTTTTGAATTTCCTCTCCCTACTGTCAAGAAAAGGTATGATATTCTTATTGTTGGGGATTTTCATATCCCCATTGAGGTAACTTAGTGTTATTCGAAATTTCTCCAGTTCCGTGTTATTCAGAATGAGTTTGTTAACAAGACTTGATCAACCTTGTTATTGGATTCATTTTGATGATCATGAGATGGATGAAACTAGAAGGCACAACCTTCTGTACCCACTTTTTACTTTCTGTTATTTAGAATAAATATAGCAAAAATAGTATTATTCGTCTATTTTCTGAATTATCCGTGCATTAAAAAATAGTCCGAAAATAAAAGTGCTCCAAATGCCCTGCAAATTTAGTATGATTTTTTATGGAATATTTGAGGATTTTAGGCACTGAAAACACTGCAGGAGGGGCAAGCACCAGGCCACGAGAGTGGAGGGCGCCCCCCCCCCCCTATAGGGCGTGCCCCCCTGTCTCGTCGGCCCCTGGTGGGCCCCCTCCACTTATGCCAGCACCCACACACTTCATCTTCTACCCAAAAAATCCCCATCCAGCTCAAGCACGAGTTCTAGCTTGTTTTGCTGCGATTTTCGATCTCCTTGCTCAAAGCTCCATTCACAAAACTGCTTTGGGAGATTGTTTCTTGGTATGTGACTCCTCCATTGGTCCAATTAGTTTTTGTTCTAGTGCTTTATCCATTGCAAATTTTTGCTGCTTAGGTGACCGTGTTCTTGAGCTTGTATGTTAAATTTATGAGGTCCCAAGCAATTATAATGCATGATATAGGCTCTAGGCACTTGTAGGAGTAGTTGCTATCAATCTTGTTTAGTTTTATTCGCTTTATTTTGAAGTTACTAAAATTTCAGAAATTTTCAGAAAAAGAATTATGCTTAGAAGAATGTACCAAGGTGGTTCCTCGGCAAAGAAAGGGCCAAGGATTGCTATACGTGAGCAAGATGTTGAATTGCCGAGGGACGCGGATGTACGAGCATGTGAGTGGCCATCCAATGATTTTATGGTCGAAGCAGGCTTCAAGGAGGAATTTGACGCATATGTGCGTAATGCTGAGCTGGAGGACTTCTTACAAGATAAGTGTCCTCAGTACTATCAATTGATTGATTCCTTTGTGCGGAGGTTCCAATATAACTGTGTGCGTAATTCTCCTAGTGTCATGTTTGATATTTATGATACATCTTATACCATGGATTTAGAGGATTTCACAACTTCTTGCAAACTCCCGCAGTGGGGTAATATTAATGATCCTCGCTGTCGGTGTACTAAAGTAGGGGTACCTTAGTATCCCGAACTTGTGCACGGGCAGTCGCAGCGACCCGCGGCAGGGCTTGCCGGGCGTCCGCCAAGTTCCTCCGCGGCTACTTTGATGCCATTCAAGAACAAAGTACTCAAACTAAGGCCCCGGCAAGAGGAGCTTGCCGGGAAGGCCAACCAAGGCCCCGGCAAGAGAAGCTGGCTGGGAAGAAGACAAGACCCCGGCAAGAGAAGCTGGCCGGAGAAGACAAGACCCCGGCAAGAGGAGCTTGCCGGGAAGGCCACTCAAGGCATTCCAAGAAAACTTGCCGCGACGCACCACGCGCCCCGGCAAGGCCCGGTGAGCGACAAGCTCCCGAACGCGACAAGACGACGACCGCGGCAAGGAGCTTGCCGCGAGAAACCCCCACTTCGCGCCCGCGCTCCAGCACTCCTGCCAACGTGTCACTCTGGGGCCTTCCCAAGCACACGTGGCAGGAGGCCGTGCAGCTAGGGGTGCAAGGTGGCAAGTAGGCGCTGGCGAGGAGGCCATCGTGGCGATCAGTGGCACTCCTAACGGTCGTTTCCTTGCATTGTTGGGGCGACCGGATGGGCATTAAATGCCCTTGTCCCCTGCCGTCAGAGTTAGGTAGGGGACACTGTTGGTAGCACTTGTACCAACCCGCGTTTTTACCTTTCTACCCTTCTTTCTACGCTGCCACCTGTCGGTGACCCCTTTAGCCTATAAAAAGGAGGCCCATGCGCACGTAGAGGGGGTTCGGAATTTTGGTTCCACAGCTTGGGGGTTCGGCTGATTCGACGCCACACCCGCTCTCTCGAGCAAGAACAGAATACAAACACAAAGCAGCAGTAGGAGTTTTATCTCTCCGGAGAGCTCCGAAGCTGGGTAAAATCTCCCCCGCGCGCTCTCGCCTCGATCTGCTCTTCGTGCGCCCTCCGCCCCCTTGCCGGACTAAAAAGGGGCCCTGCCCCATAGGTGCTCGCTCCCCACGCGGCGACATCTGCTGGCGCGCCAGGTAGGGGAGCGTCGAGGTCGTGCGAACCTGATCCGGCATTTGCGCGCGCTACACCAACATCTTCATCGACATGCCACCGAAGAAGAAGGCTTCGGAGGTGGCCGCTCCATCCACATCTATCCAACCGCCACCGGAACAAACGGGCGGTGGGGTGGATGCCGGCGGAGGAGCGGGCGCCAGCGGAGGGACGCGCATCGTCACTCGGTCCAAGGACAAGGCCCCGCAAGCTTCAGCGTCTGTACATCCGCCGCACCCCTCCCAGGAGGTGCAGAATCGACAACGCCACGGTGCTCCTAGCACCGTGCTCGCGTTAGAACAAGGCCAAGCTGGTGGGTCGCTGGACGCTCAAGGCCAACATGCGCGACAACATGCTGGCGCGAGCGCGAGACGGTCGCCTGGGCGAGATGTTGCTCCTTCTAACAATGTTAGAAGTCTGAGCATATCCCGCACCTCGCGTTGCTCGCCACCGCCACCCAAGACCCCAGAGGAAGCGCTGGCCCGAGCCCAGCTGCTTCTAGATTACCCTCCAATGCCAGACAAGATCGACGACTGGAGGGCCACCATTCAGAGCCTTATCGGCTTCGCCAACGGCGACAAGCCCTGGCAACCGAGCACATCGAAGCCCCGGAGAGACGCCCAGGCGCAAGCCGACGCCGATAAGACCGCTGGGGGTGCCACCACCGTGTACTCCCCACCACGAAGGCCAAGATCGCCGACTCGCCGGGCCAACCTCGACGCCGATTCCACCGCGTCGTCGGACCTGCGAGTTCGCCGCGATCAACGCCAAGTTCTCCAAGAACGACGACAAGAAGACGCTCGTACTCGCATCGAGCGCCGAAGAGAAGCGCGGCGTCAGTCAGACCAGCGCGCTGGGCCCACTATTGATATGCACGCGCCGGGGGAACCAGGCGACTTGCCGTACGCGGGAGGTTGCCCTGCGTTCACCCGTGAGCTGCGGCAGGTCCAGTGGCCCAGTACCAAAAACTTCAAGCCAGATGTACCCGAGAAGTACGATGGTAGGATACATCCGTCGGAGTTCCTCAGCGTCTACACCATCGCGGTGCAGGCTGCCGGGGGGCGCGACGAGAAGATCCTCGCCAACTACTTCCCACTGGTGCTCAAGCCCAACGTCAGATCTTGGCTAATGCACTTGCCGGACAACTCCATCTCTTCGTGGGCGGACCTGTGTCATCAGTTTGTCGGCGCCTTCACAGGCGGCCACAAACCTCATGGCCAGGAGAGCGATCTTCATCTGCTCGCCCAGAAGGAAGGGGAACCCCTGCGCAAGTACATACAGAGATTCAGCCAGGTGCAGCGCAACATCCCAGACATCCACCCTGCCGCGGTTATCAGCGCGTTCCATCAGAACGTGCGTAACCGCAAGATGAGGGAGGAGATGGCGATGTGCAAAATCAGAGATGTCAACGAGCTATATGCTCTGGCCGACAAGTGTGCACGTGCTGAGGAGGGGAGGAAACTCCCCGGAGAGAACGCAGGAGCAGAAGGATCTGACAGTGAGGATGCCACCCCGGCGAAGAAGAACCGGAGGCGGAACAACAAAAACAGAAGAGCTAAGGATGTGCTGGTTGTTGAGCAGTCCGGCAGTGGAGGTGGCGCCGAGAAGGCCAAAGCTGGTGACTCCGGCGAGGCTGTGGTGGCCGCCGACAAGCAGGACGGCTCCGGCAAGCAGTACTGCAAGATCCACCGCACCAAGGGCCATGACCTCCAGGCCTGCAAGAAGGTTGAGCAGCTCGTTGAGCTACAGAAAGCTGAATACGAGTGCCGCGACAAGGAGAAGGCCCAGGGAGGTGGCGGAGGATCCGGCAAGAAGCGTCCCGCCCAGGGGGGCGCCGCGGCAAGGACAAGGAGCGGCAAGGAGACAGGCCTCCCCGCGGCCGCGACAAGGACGAAGACGAAGACGAAGATGATGAGATGGAGGAAGATGAGGCCGACGAGCAGGAGTATCAGAAGGCAACAGACGTTTTGTGCATTGACGGTGGTGCCTCTCTGCACACCTTGCACCGCCAACTCAAATAGTGGATGCGGGAGGTGAACGCAGCAGAACCGTTCGTTGAGTCGCGCAAGCCCCTGAAGTGGTCCAGCATGCCCATCATCTTCGACGTTGAGGATCACCCTGACCGCATAACTGCGGTCGGGTGCTTGACGATGTTGGTTTCGCCAACTATCCGCAACCTCAAGGTCACGAAGATGCTGGTTGACGGCGGGGCCGGCCTAAATCTGATCTCTTCCGCGGTACTCAAGAAGCTCCAGATCCCCGACAGCGAGCTCGAAGAAACCGGCACCTTTCAAGGGATCAACCCGGGAAGGAGCAAGCCGAAGGGGAAGATCATGCTGCCAGTAACGTTTGGCAGTGAGCTGAACTTCAGGATAGAGAGAATCACATTCGACGTTGCTGATTTTCCATCGCCTTACAATGGGATACTTGGCCGTCCAGCGCTCGCTAAGTTCATGGCAGCCTCTCATCACGCCTACAACGAGCTCAAGATGCCCGGTCCGATAAGTGTCATTTCTGTCCATGGCGACCAGAAAGATGCACTTATCTGTACTGACAAAATCTACCGGGAAGCAGCAGCCGCAGCAGAACACAAACCACTTGCCGCTGAAGCTCCCGGGGGGAAGAAGAAGACCAAGTCCGGCAAGAGTAGCTCTGATGCCTACTCCGGCAGGTGCACCTCTTCGGAGTGCTGCGCTACCGTCGAGGACGCACCATTGAGCTCCACCGGCAAGTCCAAGTCCGGCAAGAGTAGCTCTGATGCCTACTCCGGCAAGCGCACCTCTTCGGAGTGCTGCGCTACCGTTAAGGACGCACCATCGAGATCCACCGGCAAGTGCAAGAAGGCAAAGACAGCTTCACCACAGACCAAGAAAGTGGCAGCCAAGGAGGACGGCACTGGTGGTACCTTCACCATTAGTGCCACGCTTGACCCTAAATAGGAAAGCGCGCTCGTTACTTTCCTGCGGGCGAATGTCGATGTATTTGCATGGCAACCATCTGACATCCCCGGTGTTCCCAGGAAAGTAATTGAGCACCACCTTGCCGTCTGCCCTCACGCGCGGCCCGTCAAACAGAGAGTCAGAAAACAAGAAGTAGAACGCCAAGAGTTCATTGCAGAGGAAATCAAGAAATTGGAAGCAGCAGGCTTGGTCCGAGGAGTACTCCATCCAACGTGGTTAGCCAATCCAGTAGTCGTGCGCAAAGCAAACGGGAAGTGGAGGCTTTGTATTGACTTCACTGATGTTAATAAAGCTTGTCCCAAGGATCCATTTCCCTTGCCGCGCATTGACCAGATTGTCGACTCCATGGCAGGATGTGATCTGCTTTCATTCCTTGATGTATACTCAGGATATCATCAGATCTTCATGGCAGAAGAGGATGAAGAGAAAACCGCATTTATTACTCCATGTGGCACGTACTGCTTTGTACGGATGCCTTTCGGACTAAAGAATGCTGGTTCAACATTTGCAAGAATAGTCAGTCATGCTTTTGAGCCACAGCTGCACAGAAATGTAGAAGCTTACATGGATGACATAGTGGTCAAGAGCAAGGACAAAGAAACTTTGATCCAAGATCTGGACGAGACCTTCACAAATCTGCGCAAGATCAATCTCAAGTTGAATCCCGAGAAGTGTGTGTTTGGAGTTCCTTCCGGCAAGCTCCTCGGATTCTTCGTGTCTCAGCGGGGGATCGAAGCCAATCCCAACAAGATCATGGCCATCGAGCAAATCGAAGCACCGAAGCAAGTCAAGGATGTGCGAAGGCTTGCCGGCTGTGTTGCTGCTCTCAGTAGGTTCATCTCTAAGTCTGCTGAGCGCGCCCTGCCGTTTTTCAAAATTTTGAAAAAGGCAGGTCCAATGAAATGGACTCGAGAAGCGGAGGCTGCACTGCAGGACCTGAAGAGATACCTATCCTCTACTCCAACACTTGTCGCACCTAAGCCACAAGAGAAGTTGCTGCTATATCTGGCGGCAACCAATCAAGTGGTTAGTGCTGCGTTAGTAGCGGAGAGGGAGGCAGATGGTGAGCCAGCGACCGCGGCAAGCGAGTCCAGCGACAAGCATGGGGCTTCCTCGACAAGCTCTGGCCCGACAAGCCCTGATCCGGCAAGTTCCGGTTCCGGCAAGGATGGATCTACGCAGCCACAAGAAGAGAAACAGAAGAAGATGGTGCAGCGCCCAGTTTACTTTGTCAGTTCCCTTCTGCAGGGGGCTAGATCAAGGTACTCTGGTGTGCAGAAGTTGCTTTTCGGCCTTCTAATGGCCTCGAGGAAGCTGCGCCATTACTTTCAAGCACATGAGATCACAGTGGTCACTCGCTTTCCGTTGAAGAGGATATTGCAGAATCCAGAGGCAACGGGCAGGATTGTCGAGTGGGCACTGGAGTTGTCAAGCTTTGGCCTCAAGTTCGAGAGTACCTCAACTATCCGGAGCCAAGCATTGGCAGAATTCATAGCAGAATGGACGCCAACACCTGATGAAGAAACTCCGGAGAGGAGCATCCCCGTCAAGGAAGCACGCAAGGAATGGATCATGTACTTTGACGGTGCCTTCTCGCTGCAAGGCGCCGGTGCGGGCGTACTACTTGTCGCACCCACCGGAGAGCACCTCAAGTACGTGGTCCAGATGCACTTTCCCAAGGAGCAAGCAACAAACAATACTGCGGAGTATGAAGGCTTGCTTGCCGGACTCAGGATCGCGGCAGACCTTGGGATCAAGAAGCTTATTGTCCGGGGTGACTCACAGCTTGTCGTCTGTCAAGTAAACAAGGATTATCAGAGTCCGTTGATGGAAGCCTACATTGATGAAGTGAGGAAGCTAGAGGAACATTTTGACGGCCTGCAAATGGAACATGTTCCAAGAGCTCAGAATGACATTGCAGATGGCCTGTTAAAATGAGCCGCACTCAAGTTACCTGTGGAACCAGGGATTTTTGTGCTCAAGCTGACTCAACCATCTGTAACACCATCAACTGGATAGAACAAGAAAAGAAAGTTGGTTACTGGCGACTACTTTCCGGCAGAGCTCCCCGAAGCCACCGCCAAGAAGGTCCCCAGGATCAACATAGAGAATGCTGAGGGGCAGCCTGCTCCGACAAGCCCGAGGGTTTGTTTCGTTGAAGCAGACGCTCCCGACAAGCTGTGTCCTGACACGCTTGCCGGGGAGCATCACGCTCCGGCTGAATCACAGATTCTTGCCGTGGAAGCGGATGTTCTCGCAGCAGCATTTGCGCCTTTAGTCCTTGTCGTCGAGCCACAGGCTCCGGCATGGGCACAGCGGATTGTCCATTTTCTTCAAACGGGAGAACTTCCCGAAGAGCAGGAAGAAGCGGAGAGAGTAGCCCGGCAATCAAGTATGTACCAGTTTGTCGATAGCAAGCTGTACATAAGAAGATTCAACGGAGTGAAATTGAAGTGCATTTCCCGGGAAGATGGACAGAAGCTGTTGGCGGAGATACATGGAGGCATATGTGGTCACCACATTGGCGCAAGAGCACTTGCCGGCAAAGCTTTCCAGCAAGGTTTCTTCTGGCCGACAGCCCTCCAGGATTCAACTGGACAAGTAACCAAGTGTGAAGCGTGCCAGTTCCACTCCAAGCAAATGCATCAGCCAGCTCAAGCTCTCCAAACAATCCCTTTATCCTGGCCATTTTCGGTCTGGGGGCTCGACATCCTCGGCCCCTTTCTCCGAGCTGTCGGGGGCTTTGAGTACTTGTACGTCACAATCGACAAGTTCACAAAGTGGCCTGAAGTGGAAGCAGTGAGGAAGGTGACCGCACAGTCAACAGTCAAGTTCTTCAGGTCGATTGTTTGCCGTTTCGGAATCCCTAACAGGATCATCACCGACAATGGCACACAATTCACGAGCCGCACCTTCATGCAGTACGTCCAAGATCTTGGTGCCAAGATCTGCTTCGCTTCTGTTGCTCACCCGAGAAGCAACGGTCAAGCGGAGAGGGCAAACGCTAAAGTGCTGCGCGGGCTCAAGACCAGAACTTTCGACAGGCTGCACAAGTGCGGAAGAAATTGGATCGAGGAGCTGCCGGTGGTTCTTTGGTCGATCAGAACGACGCCAAATCGAGCCACTGGCCAGACACCTTTTGCTCTAGTATATGGAGCAGAAGCAGTTCTCCCCACGGAACTCGTATACGAATCGCCTCGAGTGCTCGCTTATGATGAGCTTGAGCAAGAGCAGCTGCGCCAAGATGACGCACTGCTCCTCGAGGAAGATCGTCTTCAGGCTGCTGGACGAGCTGCTCGCTACCAGCAAGCTTTGTGCCGCTACCACAGCCGCAAAGTTAAAGCCAGAAGTTTCGAGGAAGGCGACCTTGTTCTTCGGCGCGTTCAATCCGCCAAGAATTCCAACAAGTTGACGCTAAAGTGGGAAGGCCCTTATCGGGTGAAACGAGTCACTAGGCCTGGCGCTGTCCGCCTTGAGACCGAAGATGGATTTCCGGTGAGCAACTCCTGGAACATAGAGCATCTTCGTAAGTTTTATCCGTAAGGCGCGGTTGTCGGACCCTGTCCGGCAACCACCTTTCTGTACAAGCCTTGCCGCTGTTGCATGTAACCCTTTGTACAGAGCCAGGCGCAGACCCTGAGCACAAGTAAATGAAGCGCTGATACCCCGGGGTTATAGCATGCATGCTAGGTCGAGTCTCGTCCTTGGTTAGGGTTGATAGTGCCTAACAGCAGCTAACCCTTAGCTTAGAGGTCAAGAGTCCGTCCTTTTGCTTTTCCTTCGTTCACAGGGCTCGCATATCCTGGCCAGGCCGTTTGAGAACGAAAAGGAGAAGAAGGGCGCGCCGGCACCTAGGCCCCGGCAAGCCAGTACAGCTGGGGGCTGCGGGTGCCAAGATCCGTCCCCGGCGAGCCAGAGTTGCCGGGGGCTGCAATATCAGATAAGTCTTTCGTCCCTCTTCATGCATCCTCTTATGGACTGGGGAATGCGAAACCGCGTTTCTTCCCAAAAACTGTCGTGCTCCCTCAACTCTAGGCCCTGGAGCCCGTTCCCGGGGCCAAGTTTGGTCGTAGTTGCGGCAACGGAGGGATGAAACGAGGAGGCCGCACCCACCTCGTTCCCGCCTCCGTCAAAGGCGTGAGAAAGGTCGAGCGACGTGGGAAGGCGGCAAGGGCCTGTTACCGGGAGGCGAACTGTCTGTCCGAGGGATACCAAGGATTTGCTCCTTGGCGTGGGTTTAACCCGCGAGACAAATAACCCGGCAAGCAACCCCTTTTTCATTAAAAAACATCCCACTCAGGTACAGTCCATAAAGGATGAAAAACATGAAAGAGAGGATTACAAGTTTTAGATGCAGCTAAGGCCCGAAGGCTTACAAATTAAAAAGATAAGATGCTCGTAATCCCTTTCTTGTCCCCCTCTTCAGGAGATAGGTCAAGGAGGCGAAAAGGGCAAAGGGAGCGCCTAGGCGAGGTACGGGTGCCAGAAGACACCAAGAGAACAGCCCGGGGGCTGTCCGAAGGCTGGACGGTGATGGCAGCGCCGGAAGCGGGGCTTGAAGACGGGGCGGCAGGACGTCAGCACGCTGTCGAGGGCACCACGCCCTCGTACTCCGACCTGATGGCCTTGTCGCCAGCCCTCTTCCCCTTCCGCAGCCTCCCTACGCCAGCCGCCCAAGGAGACGACCCCGGGGAGTTCAAGGAGCCGGCGACACGGATGATGGGGTCGCCGGAGCCGCGCAAAGCGGCACCCGACACCTAGTCGGACCCGCCATCCCGCCGCCCGCTACCCTCGTCCTCGCTGTCGCTCCCCTCCTCGTCACTCTCGCTCGAGGGGGAGCCTTCGCTATCGGAGGAGCTGTCCACGCAGCGCTTCGCCCGAGTGCCGAAGCACCCGAAGACCTTGACGGAGAGGAGATCGCCCTCTATCAACTTAAAATGGAGGGTGAACCCCTTCATCAGGCTGTGGATACGGGCGAACGTCTTCCACCCTCGATCAAGATACATCACATTGGGGGCTGGGAATACAATGCGGACTCGCGCGCCGCTGATCCCACAGCCCCTCATCTGCAGTCTCAGCGTCTCGGGCGGGTCCGATTCCATCACGCTCGCAAACGGAGTTGGAAGCCGGAGGCGACGACGAGGCGCCCGGCGCAGCTTGACGAAGAACTCGCAAGGATCGTCCCCTATGTGGACCGTCGTGGGAGGAGGAACCGCCAGCGGAGGCGAAGCTGGCGCGCCGCCCCGTCCGCCTCTTCCCCGAGTGCCTCGACCTCGTCCGCGACCTCGCCCCCTCCCTCTTCCCCTTATGGCCGGCTCTCCCGCCAAGGGCGCGAGAGAGGGAGAGGTGCGCTGTCTGGCGGCGACCCTCGCCGCCACCGATGAAGGGCCAGGGTTCCCTTTCTCCATGGCGAATGGGAGAAAGGGGAGCAGAAGCTGAAGAAAGGAGGAGATGAGAGAGTGCGGGCTTCTGTGCTCCCCTCCCGCTCTTTATAAAGGAGCACGGTGGGGGGGCTCGGCCGCCCCGCTCAACGAATCAAGGCACGGGAAAAGCAGGGAGTCAGGGCCGACCCGCTGCCTCTGCTCACGACGGCCCGGATTCCCACTTCCACCGTCCGTGACCCCAAGCGCATGGGAGCCGCGTGGTGGGGATGCAGGGCCGAGGGGACTGGTGAGGCGGCCTCGCCCCACCCCGTGATCGTGGGAGTGGACGCCTCGAAAGCCGCGCACTGGCCCCGTCCAGTAAATGCACCACGCCCCCACGCCTACCTCCGTTTAGGTAGGGGGCGCGAGCCGTCCCCTTCATCATGGCTTGACGCATACTCACGAGGCTCAGCCCCGCACACGCCGCCCACGTCACCCACGACGCCGCGTTTGACGCGTGCCGTTCTGGGCGTGCGCGGTGGAAGCGGAGAGATATGCGGTGTGACCTAGGCCGCGCGTGCCCGTGCACTGTTTTGGGCCTGGCCCAACAGCGCTCGGCACCGTGTATGGCCCAGGCCCGGGGGCTCCTGTCGATGTACTAAAGTAGTACCTTAGTATCCCGAACTTGTGCACGGGCAGTCGCAGCGACCCGTGGCAGGGCTTGCCGGGCGTCCGCCAAGGTCCTCCGCGGCTACTTTGATGCCATTCAAGAACAAAGTACTCAAACTAAGGCCCCGGCAAGAGGAGCTTGCCGGGAAGGCCAACCAAGGCCCCGGCAAGAGAAGCTGGCCGGGAAGAAGACAAGACCCCGGCAAGAGAAGCTGGCCGGGAAGAAGACAAGACCCCGGCAAGAGGTTCTTGCCGGGAAGGCCACTCAAGGCATTCCAAGAAAACTTGTCGCGACGCACCACGCGCCCCGGCAAGGCCCGGTGAGTGACAAGCTCCCGAACGCGACAAGACGACGACCGCGGCAAGGAGCTTGCCACGGGAAACCCCCACTTCGCGCCCGCGCTCCAGCACTCCTGCCAACGTGTTGCTCTGGGGCCTTCCCAAGCACACGTGGCAGGAGGCCGTGCAGCTAGGGGTGCGAGGTGGCAAGCAGGCACTGGCGAGGAGGCCATCGTGGCGATCGGTGGTGCTCCTAACGGTCGTTTCCTTGCACTGTTGGGGCGACCGGACGGGCATTAAATGCCCTTGTCCCCTGCCGTCAGAGTTAAGGTAGGGGACACTGTTGGTAGCAGTTGTACCAACCCGTGTTTTTACCTTTCTACCCCTCTTTCTATGCTGCCACCTGTCGGTGACCCCTTTAGCCTATAAAAAGGAGGCCCATGCGCACGTAGAGGGGGTTCAGAATTTTGGTTCCGCAGCTTGGGGGTTCGGCTGATTCGACGCCACACCCGCTCTCTCGAGCAAGAACAGAATACAAACACAAAGCAGCAGTAGGAGTTTTATCTCTCCGGAGAGCTCCGAAGCTGGGTAAAATCTCCCCCGCGCGCTCTCGCCTCGATCTACTCTTCGTGCGCCCTCCGCCCCCTTGCCGGACTAAAAAGGGGCCCTGCCCCATAGGTGCTCGCTCCCCATGCGGCGACACTCGCAAATCTGAATTTAGAGATTTCTTGCTAGTATTACTGTGGGGGAATCTAGGGACATAGCACAAGCTACCATAGGGAGCATTCATTTTCCTGCTATACATTATTTTGCTCTCTTTATTGGTAGATGCATTAACGGTAAAGACGAAGCATGTCACATGTGTGTTCCTGATCTTTGTGTCCTCAGGAGTGCTGTGTCAGGTTATAAAGGTTATAACTTGGGGGCAATAGTTGCACGTAGGTTGCAGAATGATAGTAGAAAGGGGGATTTAGTTAGAGGAATTTATGCAACCCGTGTGGCTAATTATCTTAATATAGCCCCACGAGAGGGGGATATGATTTTATCTCCTGTTTATTTGGATAAAGAGGCTATGTTCAATCATCAATTTCTTGAGAGGAATGAACAATTCCTCCATTATAGACTAATCTATGACAGACGCAACGTCGTCCCTGTTACTCTTCCTGCTCCCTACCTTTTTGATTATCAGGCAAAAGGAAGATATGTTGTCACCAGGGAGGAGGCAGCTGATTACGAGAGGGGAGTGGAGGCAGCTCGCCAACACGCTGCAGCTCAGGAGGCGGTTGCCGCTGCATCTCAGTACAACCCCGGTTTCACTTATGGATATCAGCAAGGCGATCCTTGGTACTAGACCAACTTAGGCCAAAAGCCTAAGCTTGGGGGAGTACGTATTTCTCACCAACTTTACATTCATGTCCACACACTAGTCGTCGGTGCTCATACTCTTTCATTGTATTATCCATGTTAGTTTAATTTTCTTTTTCTAGTTTTCTTCTTGTGTGTTCGATAAATCTTAAGAAAAACCAAAAAAATTAGTTAGTTTAATTTCCATGCTTGTATTAGAAATTAAAATGAAAACCCAAAAGGATTTCTAGTTCTTCTTCTTACTTGTTGGGAGCTTTCCCGTGTAAATAGTTTTTTTTCTTTTCTTTCCTTTGGGGGACGAGAAGACTATATTGAAAATGTTTAGTGGCTCTCATATGCATGATTGTTTATTTAACTTAGAGACCATATTACCCTGTCTTCTCTCTTGAGTTGAATGCCTGCAGATTCCAGCTTAGTCCAATGCACGTGCACTCTTATTATTATACACATCGTTCAGGCGTGCAAGTGAAAGCCAATAATGACGATATATGATGGACTTATTGGGATGAGAAAAGCTGGTATGAACTCGACCTCTCTTGTTTTTGTAAATATGATGAGTTCATCGTTTCTGAATCAGCTATTATGAAGTAATATATTTGCAATGACATTTAGAGATTATAGTTGCTTGTGCCATGCTTGATTAGCTATGAGTTATAATGGTTTACCTTGCGTGCCAACATGCTATTAGAATGATTGTGATGTGGTATGATGGGATGGTATCCTCCTTTGAATGAATTAAGTGACTCGACTTGGCACATGTTCACGCATGTAGTTGAATCAAATCAACATAGCCTTCATGATATTTATGTTCATGGTGGATTATATCCTACTCGTGCTTGTATTCGGTGTGAATTAATTTTAATGCATGTTTATGACTGTTGTCGCTCTCTCAGTTGGTCGCTTCCCAGTCTTTTGCTAGCCTTCACCTGTACTAAGCGGGAATACTGCTTGTGCATCCAAACTCCCTAAACCCCAAAGTTGTTCCATATGAGTCCACTATACCTTCCTATATGTTGTATTTACCTGCCGTTCCAAGTAAATTTGTATGTGCCAAACTCCAAACCTTCAAATGAAATTATGTTTTGTATGCTTGAGCAGCTCATGTTACAACTAGGGCTGCCTATACCTTCCATGTTAGGTGGGTTATTCTCACGAGGAGTGGACTCCGCTCCTCATTCACGAGAAAGGGTCGGTAACCGAGATGCCCAGTCCCATGATCCAAAAAGATCAAAGCAAATCAAAATAATTAAACAAAACTCCCCCAGGGCTGTTGTTAGTTGGAGGCACTCGTTGTTTCGAGCAAGCCATGGATTGATGCTTGTTGGTGGATGGGGGAGTATAAACCTTTACCATTTTGTTTGGGAACTGCCTATAATGCATGTAGTATGGAAGGTACAACCATCTCATAGTTGTTGCATTGACAGTGAAAGTATGCCGCTCAAAATGTTATTCAATATCTATTTTAAAATCAAGCTCTGACACCTCTACAAATCCCCGCTTCCCTCTGCGAAGGGCCTATCTATTTACTTTTATGTTGAGTCATCACCCTTCTTATTAAAAGCACCCGCTGGAGAGCACACTGTCATTTGCATTCATTACTATTGGTTTATATTGGGTATGACTTGATTGGATCTCTTTTACCATGAATTACAATGTTTAGTCAGTCCTTGATCATTAAAGGTGCTCTGCATTTATGTTTTGCGGTCTCAGAAAGGGCTAGCGAGATACCATTTTGTTATATCATGTTATGATTATTTTGAGAAAGTGTTGTCATCCGAGTTTTATTATTATGGATCGCTAGCTGACTATGCTATTGATATGAGTAATTGTGAGACCTACGTGTTATTGTGAGTATGGTTAGTTCATAATATTTGCTGAAACTTGAATGCTGGCTTTTCATGTTTACAACAACAAGAGCAAACAGAGTTTGTAAAAGTTTTTCTTTATCACTTTCAGTTTATCAACTGAATTACTTGAGGACAAGCAAAGGTTTAAGCTTGGGGGAGTTGATACGTCTCCAACGTATCTACTTTTCCAAACACTTTTGCCCTTGCTTTGGACTCTAGCTTGCATGATTTGAATGAAACTAACCCGGACTGCCGCTGTTTTCAGCAGAACTGCCATGATGTTGTTTTATGTGTAGAAAAGAAAAGTTCTCGGAATGTCCTGAAAATCCACGGAGGCACCTTTTGGAATTAATAAGAACTTCTGGGCGAAAGAAATACACCAGGGGGCCCAAGGCCTATCCACGAGACAGGGGGGCACGCCCCCCTGTAGGGCGCGCCCCCTATCTCGTGGGCCCCCTAGACCTCCACCGACCTCAACTCCAACTCCATATGTCCACGTTCGGGGAGAAAAAAATCAGAGAGAAAGTTTCATTGCGTTTTACGACACAGAGCCGCCGCCAAGCCCTAAGCTCTCTCGGGAGGGCTGATCTGGAGTCCGTTCGGGGCTCCGGAGAGGGGGATTCATCGCTGTCGTCATCATCAACCATCCTCCATCACCAATTTCATGATGCTCACCGCCGTGCATGAGTAATTCCATCGTAGGCTTGCTGGACGGTGATGGGTTGGATGGGATTTACCATGTAATCAAGTTAGTTTGGGTAGGGTTTGATCCCTAGTATCCACTATGTTCTGAGATTGATGTTGCTATGACTTTGCTATGCTTAATGCTTGTCACTAGGGCCCGAGTGCCATGATTTCAGATCTGAACCTATTATGTTTTCATGAATATATGTGTGTTCTTGATCCTATCTTGCAAGTCTATAGTCACCTATTATGTGTTATGATCCGACAACCCCGAAGTGACAATAATCGGGATACTTCTCGGTGATGACCGTAGTTTGAGGAGTTCATGTATTCACTATGTGCTAATGCTTTGTTCCGGTTCTCTATTAAAAGGAGGCCTTAATATCCCTTAGTTTTCGCTAGGACCCCGCTGCCACGGGAGGGTAGGACAAAAGATGTCATGCAAGTTCTTTTCCATAAGCACGTATGACTATTTACGGAATACATGCCTACATTACATTGATGAATTGGAGCTAGTTCTATATCACCCTATGTTATAACTATTACATGAGGAATCGCATCTGGCATAATTATCCATCACTGAATTGACAACTCAACTGCTAATACTCAAGAATATTCTTTGGCTCCCCTTGTGTCGAATCAATAAATTTGGGTTGAATACTTTACCCTCGAAAGCTGTTGCGATCCCCTACACTTGTGGGTTATCAGCAGGCACGGCGGCATCTTCAACGGCGGTGGCCCCGCCGGCGGCCACGCGCGCTCTTGTTCAGTTTCGTGTCGCGCCGGGGAGTCGCATGGCCAGCATCAGCAACAGCTGCATGGCCAGCGCCAGAGGATCGCCTGCGGGCCCGGTGGATCAGCAGCTCGGCGGAGATTGGCTGGGCGGCGCCCGGGATTCCCGCCTGGGGGCCCGCACTGCTGCGGAGGTGACCGTTATTGGTTCCCCTCCTTCGGTGCAGCTGGCCAGGTGGCGTCAGCTGGGTGGTTTGAATTTGACTGCTTTTCAGGTTGATGGGCCCAGTTCTGAGGGTTGGTGCCATGCAGTGCGCAGGCCCGGTGCGGATCAGTCTAGATTGGCTCCATGCGTGTCTGTCTCTTGGACCTGCCCGAGGTGGATTCGGCTGGCACGGTGATTGGCGCGGTCTCCGAACTGCTGTCGCTTTCAGGAGGCGAGACCGTGAGGAGCGCACAAGTGGAGGCCTAGAACTTCTTCCAGGTCAGTCTGTCTGGTGGGGACAGCAGCCCGCCACCAACCCCGAGGGCTGGCGTGCCTCCGCAGTTTGGAGACCCGGCCCCACTTGTGGATGAGGCTGTCTGGGCGCTGGTGGCCAATCCAGGCGAGCCTATCATGGGGCGTTGGTGGCCCCAACATGCATCGTGGAAGCAGATCGGGTGGGGGACCCAGGGCCATGCACGCCCACTCCCTCGCCGGCGGGAGATCCGAGGCCATGCACGCCCACTCCCATGCAGGATAGGAACGCTAGCGATTTTCACGTTGATGTTGGTGGTTTCTGTGCGGATTTTCGCAGGCCGCTCTCCCTGGTCCTGCCGTGTCCCTCTGCTCGTGCCTTTGCCAACCCTGGTAGGCAGGCTCGGAAGAAATAGAGGCTGGAATCCACGCCAAGACGAAGCGCAAGAATCGCCAAACATGCCGCTTCCAAGCAACAAGAAGTACTTATTAGGAAGCTATGTCTTGCGCATGAGGGCGAGGTAATCTCTGAGGAGGCGCTAAGGATGTACGTGAACCTGTTCTCCCGCCCCCTCTAGGATGCGCACATCGCAGCGGTGTTGGCCCTGTTCGGCTGGGAGTAGCCTCCGGCGCCTCTCGTGGATGGACTAGGTGTGGTCTAGCTGCCTTGCCAGCTCGGTGGTCAAGTAGACAATCTGTATGAATATGCAACCGTTAAAAGTGCTCATGTGGAACATCCGTGGTCTGAATGCATGGGCAAGAAGGAATGCTTTGCTTCAGGTAGTGATGGCGGCCAACCCGGCCATCATCTGTCTTCAGGAAACCAAGCTGCATGATGTATCGGTGAACATCATTCGACAGTGCCTCGGAAATAAATATGAAAGTTTTTTCTACTTGCCGGCCGTGGGTACGCGTGGTGGAATCATTGTGGCTTGGGATGAGTCCCTTACCCACCTATCTAATCCTCACTATACTAATCACACGTTGACTGCACTTGTTAAGTGCCCCGAGGACGAGCAGGCTTGGTGGCTTACATGTGTCTACGACCCTCAAGAGGAAGCTGACAAGATCGAATTCTTGCAAGACTTGGTGGATATATGAGACTTACACGTGGGGCCGTGGTTGGTTGCCGGTGACTTCAACTTATTGGCTCGGCAGGAGGACAAGAGCAATGCTCTGATTAACCAGAGAATGTTGGGGAGATTTAGATCGAAGTTAAATGCGCTGGAGCTCAAAGAGCTATACCTTAATGGGAGACGATATACTTGGTCAAATGAGAGGCAGAACACCACTTTAGAGAGAATTGATCACGTCTTTGCCTCAAATGAGTGGGATGAGGCATTCTCGTCCTGCCTCCTCTCCTCCCTAGGAACTGCGATCTCAGACCACTGCCCGCTCATGTTGGACATGAACACGGAGATTTGCATGCGTAAAAGATTTCGATTCGAGGCTTTTTGGACCAAAGCAGAG
This sequence comes from Triticum timopheevii, assembly GCA_963921465.1. Taxonomy (NCBI): domain Eukaryota; kingdom Viridiplantae; phylum Streptophyta; class Magnoliopsida; order Poales; family Poaceae; genus Triticum; species Triticum timopheevii. Next base: position 366,822,949 of record OY997262.1, read on the forward strand.
GGGTTTATGGACACGGTGAAGTCGGCCTGGGATTCGACACCGACGGCATCGAATGATTACCTCACACTCCATAACAAGCTGCGGGCCACAGCTGTTAGTCTCCAAAGGTGGAGCGCGCGCTAGATTGGCAATGTCAAGCTTCAAATCGCTATCGCCATGGAAGTGATAAAGCAACTGGATGTTGCTATGGACAGTAGGGCGCTTTTGGCTGCGGAGAGAGATCTGAGGTGTGTTCTGAAAAGGAAGCTCCTTGGGTTGCGAGGCAGCAGTCTCGAATGCTGCAACTACGAGAGGGGGATGGAAGCACCAGGCTGTTTCACCAACAAGCCAGCCATAGGCAACGTAAGAATCTACTCCGGTCAGTGAAGTATAACGGGACCATTTACACCGGGCAGCAGGAGGTGGCGTCAGCAGTGGACGCCTACTATGGTGTGGCGTTTGGCACTATGGAGGAAAGGAGGCATACCCTAAACCTGCGTGATCTGGGGTTGCCGCATCTTGATTTATCGCGGCTGGAAGAGCCGCTTTCTTCGGAGGAGGTGGAGAAATTTATCAAGGATATGCCCCCAGATAAAGCACCGGGGCCAGATGGATTTACAAGTCGGTTCTATGCAGCTTGTTGGAGCATCATTAAGGGAGACTTCATGAAGGCTATGGCCTGCTTCTACAATGGGGACGTCCGAGGCCTAGCTGCGATCAACAAGGCACTGGTCACTCTCTTACCCAAGATGTACGGTGCTTTGGAGGTGGCCGATTTTAGGCCAATCAGCCTCATCCACGGGGCAATAAAGATCTTTGAGAAGGTGCTCGCTTGTAGGTTGGTGACGCAGCTGCTGAGGCTTGTGGGTAATCACCAAAGTGCTTTCGTCAAGGGTAGATCGCTACACGACAATTTCATGTTGGTCCAAAGCACGGCTCGAAGGCTTGATGCTCTAAGAATGCCCACAGTGCTGCTAAAGCTCGATATCTCGAAGGCATTCGACTCAGTGCAGTGGCCTTTCTTGGTTGAGGTGATGCAACAACTTGGCTTTGGCCCAAGGTGGAGATCATGGATTTGTGGAATACTTGCAACTTCCTCCACAAAGATTATGGTGAATGGAGACCCCGGGGACACCATATACAACTGCAAAGGGTTGAGACAAGGTGACCCAATTTCGCCGATGCTCTTTATTCTTACAATGGAGCCACTGCAGAGGCTGTTTGACAAGGCCACAACGAGGGGTATTCTGAAACCCTTGGCCAGGAGAGGTGTCGGTGTCAAAACCGGCGGATCTCGGGTAGGGGGTCCCGAACTGTGCGTCTAGGCGGATGGTAACAGGAGACAAGGGACACGATGTTTTACCCAGGTTCGGGCCCTCTTGATGGAGGTAAAACCCTACGTCCTGCTTGATTAATATTGATGATGTGTATTACAAGAGTGGATCTACCACGAGATCAAGGAGGCTAAACCCTAGAAGCTAGCCTATGGTATGATTGTTGTAATGGAGGTTATGTCCTACGGACTAAAGCCCTCCGGATTATATAGACACCGGAGAGGGCTAGGGTTACACAGAGTCGGTTACAATGGTAGGAGATCTACATATCCGTATTGCCAAGCTTGCCTTCCACGCCAAGGAAAGTCCCATCCGGACACGGGACGGAGTCTTCAATCTTGTATCTTCGTAGTCTTGGAGTCCGGCGGACGATGATAGTCCGGCTGTCCGGACACCCCCTAGTCCAGGACTCCCTCAGTAGCCCCTGAACCTGGCTTCAATGACGATGAGCCCGGCGCGCATAATGTTCGGCATTGCAAGGCGGGTTCCTCCTTTGAATAATCCAGAGAAGATTGTGAACACGAGGATAGTGTCCGGCTCTGCAAAATAAATTCCACATTCCTCCGTAGAGAGAATAAGATATACACAAGTTCAATCTGCTGACGTATTTTGCAGCGTGACGTCACACCACTACCAAGCCTTTACTTGAATCGTTTTTTATTATACCACCTCAGCGCGTTTAGCGAAGCGGTTTCCTTGGCACGTCTTGTCGAAGCAGAGATCGTGTTCCCCTTATTCCGGGATTCTCATCAATACGGACGTGGGTAACCCAACCGCGCCCGTCGCCACGCCTCCTCTATCGAAGGCGAATCCCAAACGGTCACGGAGACGGCTCTTGGTATTCCCCTTCTTTATAACAGGACCAAGGCTCGTTCTTTTCTTCAATCTTCCACCGAATCTTCTCCTTGCTCCAAGCTCCAACACCTAGAGCCCCAGATTCGAGCGCTTCGGATCATCAACAATGTCCGGCTCCGACCTCCAGGGCCGGTGGACATGCGAAAGCTGCGAGAAGCCAAGTACCTGTCCCACGAGATCTCGCACAGGCTGCCCGCCGAAGGGCAGGCCATCCCCACCCCCGAGCCCGGCGAACATGTCGTCTTTGTATCCCACCTCCGTCGGGGCTTAGGCTTCCCGACGGATCCTTTTGTGAGAGGGCTCATGTTCTACTACGGGTTGGAATTCCACGACTTGGCTCCGGAGTCCATCCTCCATATCTCCGCATTCATCGTTGTCTGCGAAGCCTTCCTCCGCGTCACCTCCCACTTTGGCCTATGGCTGAAGACCTTCAATGTGGAGCCAAAGATGGTCGGGGGGCGTCGAGCTGAATGCGGCGGGGCGGCCATAAACAGGAGGGACGATGCCCCGTGGCCGGAGGGCTCCTTCCAAGAGGAGCTCGGCTTATGGCAGCAGGAGTGGTTCTATATCACCGCTCCGAGGGGCAGCAGGCAGAAGCCGCCGCCTCCGTTTCGCTCGGGACCTCCATGACGGCTGATGTCGTGGGTCAACCAAGGGCTCAATTGGGGGCCGTCAAAAGACGTGCCCCTATTGCAGGGCCGGATTCGAGACCTCCAAGCGAGGGAGATCGATCTGGTCGTGGTGATGCAGGTTATGCTAATTAGGCGTCTCCTGCCCTGCAAACGCCGTCCTCTCCTGCTATGGGAGTTCAATCCGGAGGGACCGCGGATTCTCCAACACTTCATGGGTACGACACCCGTGGAGATGTACAAGTTGTTCTTCGGACCACAAGTGGTGTGTCCGGAATTGACCGAGGATGTCGGCCTGAGCTGCAATCGCCCGGATACTCAAGTAAGTAGCTCAGTGTCCGGACGTACCATTTGTTTGCCTTTCTTCGATTCGCCTTTTAACCCATTATCCTTCAGCAGGAGTGGATAGCGCAAGCAAAGCTGATACAGTGTCCGGCCCCCCTCCCAGAGACCGCACCGGAGCCCGTGCTGGTCAGAATGTTGGAGGTTGCGCCTTAGGAAGAAGGCGAGGGGGAAAATAGAGGAGCTACCGTCCCGCCCAAAGGGGCGCTTGAAGAAGGGGGGATCGAGAATCCCTCCCTCCAGGGGGAGAAGAGGACCGCCTCCGAAGACCCGGAGGCCAAAGCCCCTAAGCGGGGGAAGAAATCTTCGCCGGAGGGTCCTGCGTCCGGGGAGGCCCCGGCCGCACAGTCTTCTCTAAAGAATCAGCCCTCTAGCGAGCCGTGAGTAAAGAAAAAGGGGAGTTCATCAATAAGAAACATCCCTTATTTGTGCTTCTGAAGATAACCGAAATTGTTACCTTGTAGTTCGGATCTGCGACCATCTCAGATGAGCTCGTCTTCGGGGGATCTTCGTCCGGAGATGATGGAGAGCGAGATGCCTCCGTTTGCTGCGCCGTCGGATATGGCGGGTGAGCCTGAAGTGTCGTCACGGAGGGTATCCCCGAGTCCGGCAGAGCCGAAGAGTTCGGCGCCGACTAGTGTTCGGCCGGGGGAGCTGAAGGATTTGCTCGAGAGGGCGTCCGTCTCAAAAGATCACCGTGCATTGATGCGCATGGTGATTGGAAGGATTTCGTCCGCCGAAAGCGGATTGCATAGTGCCGTCCAGAGTTTGCTGGCGGGGTTCGAGGTACGTAAAAACGACGCGCCTTTTTGACAGTTTTGCACATAAAAGTGCGCCCTGTATAGATAGTAGCCCCTGAGACTCGGTAGGTTGTCGAAAGCGACAGCGTGCCGAGGATCAAAATCTTAGGTATTGAATGTCGCCCTTCCTATGCGGGTGGCGGATAGTCCGGGGGCTAACCGGACTGATGGGGTTGCTGAATTAATGCGGCAACTCGATGTGGCGGATGCAGACATCTCGCTAGTCAACAAGTGACTTGACGAGTCGCAAGGTAAATTGGTTCTCCGCAGTCACCTTTTAAGGGAGAAAAAGCCCACCTCTTACAATATTTATGCTTGACGCCGATGGTGCTGCTGCTGTGGAGAGCCTTCAGGCAGAACTTGCTCAAGCCAAGGAGCAGGCCAGAAGGAGTGATGCGGCTGCCTCGAAGGCGGCCGAGGAGTTAGAAGCCGAAAGGGCTGCACACTGCCGAAGCAGGGAAGAGATGGCCGAATTGGCCGTTAAATTAAAGGATGCTACCGACCGCAATGAGGCTCTTGAAAAGGAGCGTCTGTCGGAGCGAGAAGACCTCGGGAAGGCCACTGCCGAAGCCAAGGATGCCCGTTCTGCAATGCGGGCTATGAAGGAGGAGCTGCGTCAGGCCGGAGACATTGTGGCTGGCAAGCCTTTTCTGCTACGCCATAGGTTTACGGATCCAAAGTATGTCCAGCTTGGCCAGCTGTGGGGTCCGGAGGATCCATATATGGACTTGGCGGCGAGTGCGGCAGATGCCGTTGTGCACTTCCGAAGCCAGAAGGATCACCAGACGGAAGAGCTATTTTGGTCTCAATTCCATAGTCCGGATCGCTCACTTCCGCTGACCGATCGGTTGGCCGAATGGGCTGAACTGAATAGGTTGTCCGGACTTGCCATGACGGATATCGTGACTCATGTCTGGCCGGAGAGGCCCAAGCCGACGAGCTATTTTGGCTTATTGCAGCAGTTTCTTGGGGCGGTGCCGCATATCAAGGAGATGAAGCGGTCGGCCTGTATAGAGGGTGCGCGGATGGCCCTTGCCCGTGTGAAGACACATTGGACAGAGATGGATGCCGCCGCTGTTGCAACCCAGGGTTCGGACGAAAGCCGGTTACCCGCCGAGCACTATTTTGGGGAAGTTATGCGTGGTGCTCGTGTAATAGAGTCGCAGTGCTCGAAAAATGTCACGTTCAAATGAACGTTTGTAAGACAATGGTTATGATGTAATCGCTTTTTATACTTGTGCGTTCCAAGTATTTAAATATCTCCCATGCGGCCGTTTATGTATACGTGTGTATAACCTGAAAGATGGCAGTCTTCGGCTTCAGCCCCCACGCACAAGGTGCGGGGGTGTTCGCAAAAATAGCGCGTTTTCACACTTAATCCGACGTCTCGGTCCTGTTGAGGAGGTGGTAGCGTAGCGAACGAGGCAATCTGGACTATGATGCTTTATCACTTTCACTTAGCCATTGGAGTTCGAGGGTGGGGCTACGATATAGCCCCTGGGGGCACCGCGCTCCCTGAATTCGGGGCGTGTGTGTGCCTGACCGGGAAACGGTCCTTCGTTAAAGCGGGGGAATTCTAAACATTCCGGTTGTCGATCGAGTGGTTGACCAGTCTCTCGCTGTACCATGACAGTCAGTTTTCGGCTTTCTCTACTGAGGTGCTCGCCCAGCCGAACTGGGGCACAATCGCAGTAGTTCTCCTGGTGCCGCGTTAGCCGATGATACGGAACGTAAGGCAGCAAAACACAGGAGCCGGGCAAACCCAACATTTGACCAAAGACATGATTCGGAGCTGATGCATATAAGGCCTAACTCGAGATGCCGAACACTCCCTAAGGTGTTCGGTCTTTATAATAATGGGCAGAACAAAGCCCTAAGCCCCTAGTGTCCAGGTACGGGCAAGGTCATCTGATGCGGCCGATGCCAAAACGTCAGGCTCCACACTGGTTATAATGAGAAGCCAGGGGATTATAGCAACAAGAGACAGTAAAAAAGGTTTACACAGGGTCTTAATCTGAAAAGAATCCTTGCAACGGGTCCCTACTGCACGTCTGCGCCTGTGTCTCCGTTGTGCCTTTATCCTCGATGAGTGTGCACGTCGTTCATCTGTAAAAAGAGAGGAACTTAGCTTGAAAGGAAATCGTGCAAAAAAAGGTGTATGAAAATATTAATAAGTAAAGCGGAGTCTATATTAGCTCATTGTTGCTTACACGCGCAACCCCTTGTAAAGGGGTGTGCGGCTAGGGAGCCCCTAGCTTATTTATGCCGGACTCGTCTATCCGTGTCCGGGGTCTTTAAGTGACCCTCGCAATGAAATGATGCCACGTGGACCGGGCATTTTAAGTGTAAGAGACACGTAATGTGGTATAGCGTTGAAACGGACAAAAGCTTCACGTCCCAATAGTGCTTGATAGCCACTTTTGAACGGGGCGGCATGAAAGATTAGTTTTTCGCGTCGGAAGTTGTTCGGTGACCCGAACACAACTTCTAGTAATAAGGAGCCTGTGCTTTTGGCGTAAGGGCCTGAAATCACTCCTTTAAAGGGAGTGCGGCTATGTCGAATTTTAGTAAGGTCTATCCCCAACTTGCGGATTGTGTTTGGATATAACAGGTTTAAGTCACTGCCTCCGTCCATTAGGACTTGTGTAAATTGTAGTCCGTCGATTATAGGATCCAATATCAGAGCAGTCCATCCTGCATTTCGAACGCTTCTGGAGTAATCCAGGTGGTCGAAAGTGATTGGTTTTGACATCCAATCTCGAGGTTCCGCTGGGGTGGACCGTGCGCGACCCATCTTAGCAGGTGCCGCATTGTTTTTCTGTATCACATGAAGTGATTTTACTGCTTTGACTTCTTGTGGGAAAGTCTTTTGTTTTCCGGTGCTCTGCTGGTGGGGTTTCTCATCATCTTCGCTTGATGCGTCGAGCCCCTTGTGTTCGGCGTTGAGTCGGCCGGACTGTTTGAAAACCCAGCAATCTTGGTGGGTGTGATTTGCAGGCCTTCCGGGGGTACTGTGGATTTGACATATCCGATCCAAAATTTTGTTTAAGTTGGATAGCTCATCACTGTTATCCTTAAGAGGCAGTGTTTTGTTGTTTGGCCACGAGCTTTTGAATCCGGCGTTGACCGCCGTATTCTTTGGGCTTTTTTCTTTATTCCGGCATTGATCCTTTCTGCGCCGTGATTTTCCGTTTCCATCTCTAGTCTCGGATGTACTCGGGTCGCTGGTGCTGCATCTTGCTAGCCAGCTATCTTCCCCCGCACAAAAGCGGGTAATGAGGCTTGTTAGCGCGGACATTGTTCTCGGCTTCTCTTGGCTGAGGTGTCTGGCGAGCCATTCGTCTCGGACGTTGTGTTTAAAAGCTGCTAAGGCTTCGGCGTCCGGACGGTCGACTATTTGGTTCTTTTTAGTGAGGAACCTGTTCCAGAATTTGCGCGCTGACTCTTCGGGCTGTTGAGTTATATGACTTAGATCGTCTGCATCTGGAGGGCGGACATAAGTCCCTTGAAAATTTGTTTTGAACGCGTCGTCGAGCTCTTCCCAACTTCCAACAGTGTTTTCTGGGAGGCCGCCAGTGCCGAGCTGGCCCTTTGAGCTTGAGGGGTAAATATTTTATGGCGTGGAGATCATCTCCTCTAGCCATATGTATATGTAGTATGTAATCCTCTATCCAGACTCCAGGGTCTGTTGTTCCGTCGTAAGACTCTATGTTTATGGGTTTAAACCCTGCTGGGAATTCATGATCCAGCACCTCATTGGTGAAACATAGTGGGTGTGCGGCGCCCCTGTATTTGGGTGTGCCGCTGTCTTCGAACACTTGACGTGTTGTGATCCTTCCTGGGCCCCTCTCTTTTGGCCCGTAAATGGACCTGGCTGGGCCATCGTTTTTCCCAGGAGCATGGGTCAGGTTGTGTGCGGCGCTGCTTGTAAATTTTGGCCTATCATCTGGCCGTCTATCCGGCCAGGCGGCCTCTTTGTTTTTTGACTATGGGGGCTCTATGGCTTCCTCGTCAAATTCTGGCAGCAGCTTGCGCTTCGGGTAGCTCTCTTATTGATGGTTATTGCCATATTTGTCTGCGGTCTTGAGTACTTTGCTCCATCTCGTTCTGAGTATGTCTTCCGCTGTTTTGAGCTTCCGTTTTTCCTTCTTCAGGCTTCTTGCGGTGGCGACGAGTCTTCTGTGAAGGTTATTATGCTCCGGTGGTATGTTCGGCGTGAGGTCGTCCGGACTGTTGGTTTCGCCGGGATTGGATAGATTATCCGATTCGTCCTGTTCGGGTGGTTGCTTGGTTGCATGTTCGTCGTCCACCGATTTGCCCTGCTCTAACGCCGGGTTATTGGGAATGCTGTCTTTGCCGAGGCGGGGCTTGAGGTGGCGCTTGCGTCGCCGTTTTGGTTGTTTATCGGCGGGATTATCCTTTGCCGCGCCCCGATGTTCCTCGTCGTCGCTTCCTTTTGGGGTATCCACCATATATACTTCATGTGCTGGGGTGGTCTTCCAGTGCCCTGTAGGCGCTGGTTCCTGTTCGTCTCCGGCATCGTCATCCATACCGTCGATGTCTTCGGAGTCGTAGTCTAGCATGTCGGTTAGATCGTCGACAGTGGCTACAAAGTGGGTGGTGGGTGGGCTCTGAATTTCTTCGTCGTCCGCATCCCAACCATCCTGGCCATAGTCCGGCCAGGTCTCTCCGGATAGCGAGAGATGCTTTAGCGAATTTAGGATGTCGCCAAAGGGCGAGTGTTGAAAGATGTCCGCCGCGGTGAACTCCGTGATCGGTGCCCAATCGGATTCGATCAGCAGGGGCGCAAGAGGTTCGGAGTCCGGCAGGGAGTCCGGCACCTCGAAGTCACGAGCTTTATGGGGGACAAGGTCAGAGTTCGGCTCCATCGCCGTGGAAGTTGCAGCCCCCGAGGCGGTGTCCAGCCACAGGTCCTCGATCTTGGCGATCGGCTCCGGACTGAGGGCCGGAGCGGATTCGTATGCGGCCACCAAGGCACTGTCCGGCGGCAGAGCTAAATCATGCCCATCGTGACAGCGCGGCACGCTCGGCTCTGGCTCGGGTCCGTCGAAGATCAAGTCCCCGTGGATGTCGGCCGTGAAGTTTAGGCTTCCGAACCTGACCTGATGGCCAGGGGCGTAGCTTTCGATCTGCTCCAGATGGCCAAGTGAGTTGGCCCGCAGTGCGAAGCCGCCGAATATGAAGATCTGTCCAGGGAGAAAAGTCTCACCCTGAACGGCGTTGTTGATTGGAGAAGCCATCGAGCCTATCAGTGATGACACAGAGGAACTCTCAATGAAAGCACCAATGTCGGTGTCAAAACCGGCGGATCTCGGGTAGGGGGTCCCGAACTGTGCGTCTAGGCGGATGGTAACAGGAGACAAGGGACACGATGTTTTACCCAGGTTCGGGCCCTCTTGATGGAGGTAAAACCCTACGTCCTGCTTGATTAATATTGATGATGTGTATTACAAGAGTGGATCTACCACGAGATCAAGGAGGCTAAACCCTAGAAGCTAGCCTATGGTATGATTGTTGTAATGGAGGTTATGTCCTACGGACTAAAGCCCTCCGGTTTATATAGACACCGGAGAGGGCTAGGGTTACACAGAGTCGGTTACAATGGTAGGAGATCTACATATCCGTATTGCCAAGCTTGCCTTCCACGCCAAGGAAAGTCCCATCTGGACACGGGACGGAGTCTTCAATCTTGTATCTTCGTAGTCTTGGAGTCCGACGGACGATGATAGTCCGGCTGTCCGGACACCCCCTAGTCCAGGACTCCCTCAAGAGGTTTGAGGCAGCGTCTCTCGTTCTTTGCGGATGACGTGGTGGTGTTTATCAAGCCTGCTCTGGTGGAGCATGAGGTTAGCAAGAGTATTCTCTCCATGTGTGGGGAGGCGTCAGGATTGCGGATTAACATGAGGAAATCAGCTGCCCTCCCGATAAGATGCAACGATCAGGAAATCACCATGGCAAGTCAGGAGTTGGGCTGCCCACGAGGGTCGTTTCCAATCAAATACCTGGGTCTACCTCTGACCTTGAGAAAGCAAACACCGGCTCAGTTGCAGTTCTTGGTCGATCAAATGGCTAACTGCCTGCCTAAGTGGAAGGCAGTCCTTATGCCGAAAAGTGGACGGCTTACTTTGGTCCAGTCTGTGCTATGCGCCATGCCCATTCACGCAATGATGGCGCTGGATCTCCCATTGAAGACCATCGCTGCGATGAACAAGGTGTGTCGAGGTTTCCTTTGGTGTAGGAGGGCCACTGCCAACGGTGGAAACTGTGCTGTCGCATGCGACTCGGTTTGTACACCGAAATGGGCTGGTGGATTGGGACTCCCTAACCTAAGATGGCTCAACGTGGCCATGCAGGCTAGATGGCTTTGGCAGCAAAGGGTGGACACAAGCAGACCGTGGAGCAGTTCAAGATTAGGGCTCCACCGGAAGCGAGACATTTGTTCCAGGCTGTGGTAACGAGCGACGTGCACTGCAGTCTTACCACGCTCTTTTGGGAGGACCGTTGGTTGGATGGCATGATGGTGCAAGACCTTGCGCCTACGATCTATGCCATGGTTCCACCACACGCAAAAACGTCGAGGCTTGTTGCCCCGGCAGTTGAGGAAGGTTCATGGGCGCTGGACGTTGGACCGGAAATGGGCGAAGAGGCGTTGATGGAGTTCCTCTCTCTATGGCTTAGAGTGAGCATGTGGGTGCCAGACAGGGGCGTGCCGGATAAGATATCTTGGGCTTGGGAGAAGAATGGCAACTATTCGGTGCGGTCGGCTTACTCGGAAAAGTTTTGGGGCCGTACGGTGGAGCCAATGGCGGAGATGACTTGGACCTCCAGGGCGCCCGCCACTAGCAAATTCTTCACCTGGCTGGCCCTTCGAGACTGGTGTTGGACCTCAGATAGACTTGCGAGGAGAGGGCTGCCGCATCAGGATGCCCGCCCCCTGTGCGACCAGGAGGACGAAACAATCAACCACGTGCTTCTTACGTGCGTGTTTACTAGATCAACATGGGCAGTGGTTTGTGAGGCGTTGGGAAAGCCGGAGTGGACGCCGACGGTTCAGGACTCCCTGCACACTTGGCTTCGGGATAGGCAGGGGCCATCTAACCTACGACGCAAGGATCTTCATACCATCTTCATACTTACGCTCTGGGAACTGTGGAAGCATGGTAATGCTATTGTTTTTGACAGAGCATCACCGTCGAGGGAGGTGCTTCTAGGTAGAGTTCGTACTGAAGGTTTGTCCTGGTCGGTAGCCGGGAAGTTTAAGGGGAATGTCGACCCTTTCTTCCATAGGTTGCATAGGTGGATGAGTAGTGAGGAGTAAATGTAAGAATCTTGTATGATCTTGGTGGAGGCATTCTTTTGCCTTTCTTCTTTAATAAGTACTCCCTCCGTCCGGAAATACTTGTCATCAAAATGAATAAAAAGGATGTATTTAGATGTATTTTAGTTCTAGATACATTCCTTTTTGTCCATTTTGATGACAAGTATTTTCGGACGGAGAGAGTAGTATATAATATGCACACTCGTGCATATTCAAGAAAAAAAAAGAAAAAAAAATCTGTTCTAAATTCAAGGCTCAGCCCACGGGTTCATCCGAACATCGCATTCCAGTTTCCAAATGTGTAAACACGGCCGACGCGCGGAGCGAATATACCCACCACCCCGTCCGCCTCGTGTCTCGTCTCCGCGAGCAGGTCGGCCGCGCGAGGGATATGCAGATGGCACCGTAACCATATCGCCCGGGAGCATATCCCCCTCCCGTTTCGCTCTCACCGAGCTCCTCTTATCCCCCCTCTCGCTCTCTCCCGCCTCTCCGCGCCACCACCACCTTCCACTGCATCCATGGCCTCCCCCTCCCGCCCGGCGCTCCCTCCCCACCTCCGCCTCCTCTCCCCGCGCCAGCTCCCTCCCCTCCGCCCGCCTAGACGTCGCGGCGCGGGCAGCCGCGTCCTCTCCTCGCTCCCCTCCCCGTCCCCGTCCCCGCCCTCGCAGCAGCGCGTCTCCACCGCCTCGCTCGAGCACGGCCCCGGCCCCGGCCCCTCCGCCGAGCAGCAGCCGCGGCCACACGACCAGGCGCTCGCCGCGGAGGTCGAGCGGCTCTCCGCGGCCCGCGCGCGCCTCCGCGCGGCGCGCTCCCTCGGCGACAAGCTCCGCGCGCTCGACGCCGAGCCCCGCGTCGCGGCCTTCTTCGGCGACGCGTCCAGCCGCGGGGTCCTGGGCGGCCTCCGGCCCCGGGAGGCGTACCTGCTCAAATGCCTCGTCGCGGCCGGCCAGGACCACGTGCTCGGCGCGGAGCTCGGCTGGGCCGGCGGCGGCCACGAGCGCCACCGCAATGGGGGCGGGGGCGGGAGCGCGCTGAGGGAGGCGCTGTACAGCCTGGCCGATCTGGTCGGGAGGTGGAGCGAGGAGGGGGCGGCGAAGGACGAGGCCGGGAGCGGGGAGACGGAGCTGCTGCTCGGACGGCTGCTCAAGTTTCTCGGAGACATCGAGGAGTTCTACGACTGCGTTGGAGGCATCATCGGGTGAGTGAGCATCGCCTCTTTGTCTGCACCGCTAGAGCCTAGAGAGTTGGAGACTCGGTACACGGCCGGCCAAGCTCCATGCAAGTGCTGCCAAATATGGCCCTTGCTTAAACTTGAAGCTACTATTAACTGCCGACTGGCAAGTGAGCTGATCGCCTATTTGCCATAACTTGTCTGTCCTACTCTGGTCTTCGTAGTTAAAACTTCCATTATTTGAACCATTTCATCTACTAGCTTTGATCTTCAAATTTCAAATAGTATTTCTGACATTGCTCTGCTCCAGCTACCAAATTATGGCGTTGGAGCTGCTTTCGGTCTCCAAGTCCAAGGACAGCAAGCACCGGCATAGCAAAGACAAGTTTGTCGACTTCCATGTTCCCACTGGACTTAATCTATTGGAGGATACAGAATATGCATCTCAAGCTGCCATGTGGGGAATCGAGGTTATTACGGATGCCACATTAACTAAGATTTGTGACAGAGGACATTGACATTGTTTTTTAATAAAGTCATTCCCCCTTACATTGACATTGCTCAAGGGTACGTACTGAAATATGATCATTTCTAGGGTTTGCCAGAACTTGGTGAAATTTATCCAATTGGTGGTGCCGGTGACCGTCTTGGTTTAATGGACTCAGATACCGGTGAATCCCTTCCTGCCGCATTGCTTCCTTACTGTGGAAGATCTCTACTGGAAGGACTGATGCGAGATCTGCAGGTACTTGTGTTTTGTATAGAAAACTCTAATTTGGGTACATTTTTTTTTACCAAAGAATTGCTTAAAATAATGTACTTAGGTGCCATGGACACTTGGATAATATCTTGTATGTACTGAATTTTATGACAGGCTAGAGAGTTTCTCCATTTCAAGATCTTTGGGAAACAATGTATAACCCCTGTGGCGGTCATGACAAGCTCTGTGAAGAATAACCATGAACATATAGTTGCCATCTGTGAAAGACTTGAATGGTTTGGTAGAGGCCGTGAGAACTTCCGCTTGTTTGAACAGGTATATAATTGGAGACTTCTGGCATTATCTGTTCATTTGTGTGCATTTCTATTTAGTACAATCGTCAGTTACACATTCTGCCCAGAACTTCTGTGGAGTTCTAACTAAATCTTTAGATCATCGAGTTCTAACTAAATTGCATCATGGCTTTTCTAGCCCTTGGTGCCTGTAGTAAATGCTGAAGATGGCAAATGGTTAATCAGCGAGTCACTTCTCCCTGTGGGTAAACCCGGTGGTCATGGCGCTATTTGGAAGCTTGCTTGCGATCGAGGTGTATTTGAATGGCTTTATTGTCATGGCAGAAAAGGTGCAACTGTTCGTCAAGTCAGGTTATCTGAACAGCATCTGTTTTTCTCTGTTGTGTAAAGAATTGTTTGGAAGGGGGAATAACTGTCAACCTCTTTTGCTATTTTCAGCAATGTTGTTGCTGCAACTGATTTGACGCTGATGGCATTGGCTGGAATAGGCCTGCGTCACAATAAGGTAAGAAAAATGCGGATTTCTCTTCTGAGTAGCTCACATTAGTTACTAATATTAACCTCGACTATGCTATCTATTTTGCACCTCCGGATTGTATTATGGATTTTTTTAATCTCTACATATGCTGACATATAGCATATCGTACCTCAGAAATTAGGTTTTGCATCTTGTGAGCGAAGACCAGGTGCTACGGAAGGGGTGAATGTTCTTATTGAAAAACAAAACCTTGATGGGCTCTGGGAATATGGTATCACTTGCATCGAGTACACTGAATTTGAAAAATACGGCATATCAGAACCTACAGCAACGAATGGCAGGTAACGCACATATTATCCCAAAGTGCGCACCCCGTTTAAATACGACGAGGGCCCCAATTGCATACCTTTATTCTGCTCCTGATGCTTTACCCATTCCCTCCAGTTTTTGTGTGTCATATGCTCTTCATGGTGAATTTAATATTGTAGAAGCGTAAGCTATACTCTTTTGTTCTTAGCTACAAAAGTCAGTTTTTATATGTATCCTATGAAGCTGTCACCGAGATTGACACTAATTAAAAAAGATCCAGAAAAATGTGAGTAGCCAGGTTATGTTACCTTGAATTCTGAGAAGTATAAATGCACGTCTTTGCATTCTTGTATATAGATTTACGTCAAGTTACTGTTGCAAGATGGCAATCATTTGTTAGTACCATAGTGATGTTGATCCGGCTGCATATGATGTAGCTTCAAACACCCTCTTTCTCAGCTTCATTTTTTTTGCAAAGGATGTGTTTCTCAGTTTTTCCGGTTTGGTTGGATGCAGTGATGTTTCCTACCACTAAGATTCAGTCCTTTTGTGTGCATCAGTATCTATCTTCCTCAAATCATCTCGGCTTTTGTTAATTTAGTTTGCAGGCTAGCTATCCAGCAAATACAAACATTCTATATGTTGACCTGCAAGCAGCGCAGGAAGTTGGATCACGGAAAAATGCTAGCTGCTTACCAGGAATCGTGCTAAATTTGAAGAAGGCAGTATCATATGTGGATCATCTGGGCTTTGAGTGTAGGTACTTGCTTTCCAGTAAATTCCCTACGCACTTCTGGCCTTTCTGTATTCCTAGTGTTGAGTTCTCTACACTTGTAATCTTATCACTTGGGCTTATAATGTGAAACATATTATTAATCGCACAAAGATTTCAGTGGGTGGGCGGCTACTTAATATGCTTGCTATATCATTTATGTACTGAAGGCTTGCTTGGTTATGTCGGCATAAATGCGTTGCATATTGCTTGGTAGCTGGTGTGGGAAGGGCGACAATATGATTGCAGCTAAGGCAGCGACAGTTAATTCATGGAAAATTGCAAAAGGCCCCTACACACGCAAAAAAAATAATTTTGGCCCTTTGAGTTCATGCTAATACAAAACTGCAATGGGACTGGGGGGAAATCGAACTATATACCTGTTACAATTAACTGATTTATTATGATTCACTAACTTATTTCTGCTACATCATTTTTCCTATGTGACAGCGCTGCGGGTGGCAGGCTAGAGTGCACAATGCAAAACATAGCAGATAATTTTATGAACACATATAGCTACAGGTGCAGTGAAGGAATAGAAAGTATGTAAGTAGTTTCATATTTGCTTCCCATGTAATCATGTCTGTATCCAACTACCTGTCTTTTTGTGTCTCGGGTTTTTAGTAACCTCGTATTTAACAGGCGAGCTCAACACGTTCATTGTGTACAATGAAAGGAAAAAAGTCACTTCATCAGCTAAAAGGAAGCTGAAACCAGAAGACAGATCATTGCACCAGGTCAATATCACACTATGCAATCCAAATGGATACTCATGTTGCTGCACGCAAATTATGGGATTCTAAACTTCTACCTAACTTGGTGTACCTTCTAAAACCTAAAGGGTTTCATTAAAGCTTATACTTTCTACCTCTCATGAATTCATATATATGATATATTATCATTTTTACATTTCTGAGTTAGTATATATATTCTATATCTGTCTGGTGTCTGAAACTATCTCTCTGACAGACTGAAGACCCACACTTAATTTTATACTGATTGCGGAAGTAAAAATTTGACTGTTGTCACGTTAGTGTTACTGTATTTTATGTTTAGTAGGCCAGCGCTTAGCAAGGTTTTCAGCATCAGGATACTAGGCAGTATCATTTTTTAGTTTATAGGATTAGGTCGTAGTATCACTATGCTATGAGATTTTTATTCTCAAGTATAATTAATAGCATGTGAGAGGCTTCTGGTACTGCTACGTTTTTATGACATACTAGGTTGTAAAGCTTGACCATAACAGCTGGAAAAAAATAATCTTGACTTGTGTTTACGATTTGTTTGTGTACAGACTCCAGAGGGTTCACTCCTCGACATTATGCGCAATGCTCATGATCTTCTTTCTAGCTGCAGCATAGAGGTTCCAAAGGTAATTGTACTTCTGTGCTCTGTTTTGTGATCTTATTTTCACATGTAACGTGGAAGGCATCCCATGTGGTATTTTCTCACTTTAGTAAGCAGAACCGATTGGTATTAGCTTCGGTTGGAGTTTTAAAAAAAGAGAGCTGCAGCTTGTCAGTGCTGGACTTGTCATTATGGTTCCGTCCGGCAGTAGTATTTTTGCTAGTATTTTGAAACTTCAGTGCCCTCTTCATCTTTGAAAAATTATATTACCCAGTAAACCAGTAATATTTTGAATATTATGTACTGACTTAAACTGCGTTCAGTCATATCCGTAGCATATGCTAAGCTATTACCTTCAGAAGAATAGTCCTAAATGCATTTACATATGTTCATCTGATTTACTACTGCGAGATAGACCAATGAAATCGGAAAAAATTAGCCATGCAGTAAAAAAAAAAGTGAATTCCTGGAGCATTCCCTCATCTGAAAAATGTTATTTATATGATTAGTTAATATGAAACAATGCAAGTCAGTGACTTATACCACTACTCTTTGGAAATGAAAAGGACACAGTGATTTTCCAGTGCATACATTTTCCTATACTATATTCAAACTTCATACATGTTATTCTTAGTTTATCTGTTTCCAAGGAAAATAATAGAATATTCTAGATCTCATGAGGTGTCTTTCTGAAACTTAAATGAATGAACGTATTACATACTATTTGCTATCTAATTTACTGTATACTATCTAATGTCATAATCTTTTGAATTGTTCTTCAGTTTTCTGGTTAAAGATAATAGTGAGTGCATGAGTGCACCATTCGGTACCAGCTTTTATCATGCCTTGACATATCTTTTTACTTATCAATTCAGGTCAAAGACAATAATGAGTACTTGCATTCTGGGCTACCATTTCTCATATTTCTTCATCCTGCTTTAGGTCCATTTTGGGATATCATAAAGCAAAAGGTATGTTACTTCAAAATTAAATGGGTAAAACATGATAGCCCTAGCCTTTTCATCTCTTCACTAATGCATTAGTTTCTCGACATGATATATATTGAGCTTCCACTGGTGGAGCATAGTTGAGAGTGGCAAATTATTTTCCCAGGTCTCCTTAGTGCCCCGCATTCAAGGTTTACGAGTGGACGAGTTGTTTTTTTGGTTGAGACTCATATACTAATCATGACTAATCAACACTAGTCGACACTGAAGTTGCAACTCATAGACTAGTTGACGCTGAAGCGTAGTCGGCCCTGGAGTTGAGACTCATAGACTAGTCCTTGGACTTATAATCCACCACATTACATGTGTGCAAAGATATAGGCCAGCAGCGTATAAATTTGATTCCCAGAAAACAAAAACAGCTTATAATCTTTTGAATGAAAACAAAAACAGCTTATAATCATGATATAGTGATATGCCTCGTTTATCTGCATTTAGCTCTAGATTTGTACTTTAGAAAGTCAGTTGTTTCAGCCTGAAAACACATACTCCCTCCGTTCCTAAATAATTGTCTTTCTAGATATTTCAACAAGTGACTACATACGGAGCAAAATGAGTGAATCTACACTCTAAAACATGTCTACATACATCCGTATGTTGTAGTCCATTTGAGATGGCTAGAAAGACAATTATTTCGGAACGGAGGGAGTAGATAACACAATATCGAAGTGTAATGCACATGAAGTGTAAAACACTATGCTGCTGCCTGGTGCCATGACATGTTCCTTCTATATGAACGGTGTGTGCAATGGACAAGCCGTCCCTTGTGAAATATCTTTTTACATGACTTTCATGTTTAGTTGCCAGTGCTTACAATCTTACAGTCTAAAACTCTGTTCTATATGCGTCATTTTATTTTTTCTAGCTATGTGCTTAGTTGCTTTTGATGGCCATGATTACTTCAATATCTAGTTTTCCACACATGCAGTTCATAGGTGGCTCCATCTCTAAAGGTTCAGAGTTGCAAATAGAGGTGGCAGAATTTCTATGGGAAGATGTTGAGGTAACCATTAAAACAGATGATTAGCATGTATTTGCCCCATCATATGTCTGACTGAATTTATTGATTTTAATTTTAGCTGGATGGGAGCCTTATTATTCTAGCTGATAACATTATGGGCTCAACAAAGAGGAACACTCATGGTGAGCAAATACTACACTATGGAGCCAGGTATCGTCTACTCTAAAGCACATATTCTCTGAAGCACGCATCTATCATGTATGGATGAAAACTCTGAATTCCATGTCTGGTGAAAGGTGTGGGAGATGCAAGCTGCAGAATGTTAAAATTGTGAACGAAGGGATCAGCTGGGATTCTCCCAGTAATGTCTATTGGCAGCATCATGTTGAAAGATCAGAATCTTTAAAGATTATTCTTCATGGAAATGCAGAATTCGAGGCGAAAGATGTTCTCTTGAAGGTGCAATTATTAAGAAGTGTGAATTTCCTTTCCCTCCTTTTCCTTCTTATAATCTGATTTCCTTGTTCTACCAGGGTAACCATATGTTTGAAGTACCCGATGGTCATAGAATGTGCATCCTTCAGAACGAAGCAGGTTTGTTGGTTCATGTACCCTACTTTCTGGTTCAGAAAAGATTGTGTGCAAGCACATCCTCCCGTTTCCCCCTTAGGTTCATAACACAACAAAATAATATACTTAAAACCTAAATTTATCGCTTATATCATTATCTTCTATTACCACTGCGTTGTACTCCCTCCGTCCCATAATGTGAGACGTTTTTTGACACTAACCTCTTATATTTAGTCACAGAGGTAGTAGCTTATATCATGCATCTGATATTTCTCAATGAATTATCTTTGTCCATCAGGGTTTGTTGTCAAGTTAGACCCTATAAGGAAGGAGATGATGGACAGCGGAACGTGGTACTGGGAGTACACGGTAGATGGCGCCCATGTGAAGTTGAATATGGTAGATCCGTGAGGAGATAGTACCAAGTGTAGATTCTTGATTCATTGATTCCGGCTAGGTAAATTATGCCAAGAGCACGCTTGACGAATAGTTTGGGTAGATGAAATCCAACTTCTAGTTGCTGTTGTATAAGGTAAAAGAAGGGCCGTATAGACTTTTGTACAGTGGACTCTGGACTGCATATCAAAGCCTGCTCTTCAGCCCATTGTTCTCACATTTTAGGAGTGATGATGTACATACAAATATACTCAGTATTTCTGAATGTCAAGGAGAATACTCGTTCTCCCCAAGTCAAAGGACCCTGTTTATATCTACTTACACTCTGTAATCTCCTCGCTTTCAATGAGTGATGCACATACAAAGATATTTCTCAATGTTGAGAATACTCAACTCTCCCCAAGTTCTCAAAGAACTCTGTTTATTTCTACTCGCACTCTGTAATCTCGATCTTGCAGAACAAATTAATCCTAGACGACGACGCGCAGAAATGATGGAACGAAAAAACACCCATCTAAATCCACATACACACACATGATTTCACACGAAATTAACAAGAATCGCAACGCATATCCGGGGACCAGATCGGTCAAGAAACCCTGCGGGTAGGCGACCTCTCCTGCAGGCTGTCGACCCGGCAGTAGCGCAGCTGCAGCGACACCTGCCGCTCCATCTGGATGTGCTTGTAGAAGTTGGCGATGAACAGCTCCGCGCGCCGGTCGATGTCCTCGTCCCCCGCCGGCGACGACCCCCCGCTCGACGACGACGTCGCGCCCGACGACGCGGACCTCGAGTAGTCCGACGCCGCCACCGCGCTGCTCGTCCGCGACACGCCGCCCGACCCGAGGCTCACCGTCCTGGTCGGCCCGGCGGTGGACGACACGGGGGAGCTGCTCTCGTCCTCCGCGTCGAGCAGGCCCGGCCGCCTGGAGCCGAAGCTGAGGCGGAGCGGCGCCGTCGCGCTAGGCGCGCTCCGGCGGCCGGCGATGGAGTTGATGATCCACCGCGTGGCGCTGAAGGAGAGCAGGAACCGGACCTTATTCACCGCCGTCCGCAGCGTCCCGAGAAGCGACGCCGGCCGCGATGCCTTCTCGGACTCCATCGGATCGGTCGAGGACGGCGAGGGCGACTTCTTCTCTTTTTCCTTGGTGCCGAGGTTTTGGAGTCGTCGCAAGTGGCTAGCAAACAGCGCGAGTCAGATAATGAGACGGGATTAAAAGTGATTGGGCGAGAGGTTTCTGTGGGCTGTATATATATGGAAACGTCGCCCACGTACGGTTAGTCAGTGCCGCAAGCTACTCGGCTTTAAGAAATTTCAAGGAATGTACGCGCATACAGAGCATTTTTTTTCTTTATTTTTGCGAAATACATACAGAGCATATCATCTCTACATGCATACACGTAGGAGTAGATCGGTTGCACTCCGGCCGTTAATTGACGCGTATTCAAAGTCGTATGACCGAGCAACATGTACATATTTTTCTTTTTCTTTTTCTTTTTTGCATGGAGAGCAACATGTACTCCTACTCCTACATGGCAATCATTGCTGACATCAAGAAGGAACGGCGGCAGTATTTTACGTGCACTACTGGTATTCTGGGCCTCTGGCGACGGGGTCCTGGTCCAAACGCACTCGTGGGGCCCGTGAGCCAGTTGGCGCCTTGCTGTCGTGTCGGCCTCCCGGGCATGCCGCCATGTCATGTTACTCTCGCGTGAGCGCAAGGTTGTTGGAATGGACCTCGCACGACGGGCGACAGACGAGGCGTGCGCTGGAGGAGGAGGGGATCGGGTCAGGTCAAAGATTGCCGCTCCGCTTCCGCGCCACCGCGCCACCTTGTCTTGTCCGGCCCGTTGTCTCGATACAAGATGCTTCGGCGGCAAGGCTGCGGAGCCGTGGTGTGGCGGCGACGCGGTAGCTCGTGCGAGCCCGGAGTGACGATGACGTCCATTAGTCCACGTCAGTACAAAGGACAAACGCGTTTGGTTGATCTGTCGCTTACCGCGTCTCGTGTAAACCGGCTCCAACCTGTTTGCACAAATACGACGCCGTTAGCTGCAGCCATACTATTTTACTGCAAGCGAACTTTTTTTAGGAAAAAAAAAGTGGGTTAATTCAATTGCCCAACTATAAGCGTACCGCGGGACAGATTGATCGAGTTTTCCAATTTATTTTTAGTCAACATACAGCGGAGCACAGCACCCAGTTCCATTGCTCGAATAAATTTAGGACGCCGATAAGTGCCACACGTGTGGGCGTTAGGGATCTGCCCACACATTTTGTGTGGTGTATAAGAGGAACAACCCACACATCAACGTGTGGGCAAAACAAGTAATGCCTACACACCTCTTTTTCCCCCTCCCGATCCCTCTCACACGCGTGCGTGTGGGCGAAATAGATAACGCCCACACGCCCCGTGCGTCAGGCCTCGTACCTCGTGGCCCCGCACGCCCCGCGTGACAGTCACCGCGCACCCGCAGTTGTCATGGTCCAGACCCTCGTCCATGTTAGTTTAACTGCAGTTGCCATGTCGCTGAACTACGGTTGCCATGTCGGACAACTACAGTTGCCATGGTTGCTCAACTGCAGTTGACATCTCATGTCAAAAGTTCCAAATGCCATTTTTGGGCAACTGCGGCTGTTGCCATGTATGGTCTGGTTTACTATAGTTGCCATGATTTGAAAACTTTAGGGGTTTGCCATCTACAAACACTAGGCAGTTGCCATGTATGGTCTGTGTCGGTGTCAAAACCGGCGGATCTCGGGTAGGGGGTCCCGAACTGTGCATCTAGGCGGATGGTAACAGGAGACAAGGGACACGATGTTTTTACCTAGGTTCGGGCCCTCTCGATGGAGGTAAAACCCTACTCCTGCTTGATTGATATTGATGATATGGGTAGTACAAGAGTGGATCTACCACGAGATCAAGGAGGCTAAACCCTAGAAGCTAGCCTATGGTATGATTGTTGTAATGGTTGTTGTCCTACGGACTAAAACCCTCCGGTTTATATAGACACCGGAGAGGGCTAGGGTTACACAGAGTCGGTTATAATGGTAGGAGATCTACATATCCGTATCGCCAAGCTTGCCTTCCACGCCAAGGAAAGTCCCATCCGGACACGGGACGAAGTCTTCAATCTTGTATCTTCATAGTCTTGGAGTCCGGCTGACGATGATAGTCCGGCTATCCGGACACCCCCTAGTCCAGGACTCCTTCAGTAGCCCCTGAACCAGGCTTCAATGACGATGAGTCCGGCGCGCATATTGTTCGGCATTGCAAGGCGGGTTCCTCCTCCGAATAATTCATAGAAGATTGTGAACACCAGGATAGTGTCCGGCTCTGCAAAATAATTTCACATTCCACCGTAGAGAGAATATTATGTACACAAGTTCAATCCGCTAACGTATTTTGTGGCATGACGTCACACCACCACCAAGCCTTTACTTGAATCGTTTTTTATTATACCACCTCAGCGCGTTTAGCGAAGCGGTTTCCTTGGCACGTCTTGTCGAAGCAGAGATCGTGTTCCCCTTATTCCGGGATTCTCATCAATACGGACGTGGGTAACCCAACCGCGCCATTGATGGTGGCGCTTGGGAGACAAGCGAGTTTTACCAGGCCGGTGGGGACGCATAGTCTTCGTCCACCCATATATAAGGGGATAAGGATCCACCTTTTTACCTACGCCTTCTTCCTCTTCTGCTTATCCATCTCCGTGTACTCGAGCTCCAGCGCCCAAGTCCGCGCATCTCGTCTCGACCTTCTCCGACCATGTCTGGAGCGGGAGGCAAATGGTTGGCCTCCTCCGTTACGGAGGAGCACATCGCAAAGCTGCGCAGCGCCGGATACCTATCCGGCGACATCGCGCACCGGCTGCCCGACGAGGGGCAGCTCATCCCCACCCCCAGGCCCCATGAGAGGGTTGTATTCCTTCCCCACTTCCTCCGCGGACTGGGCTTCCCACTTCATCCCTTTGTCCGGGGGCTCATGTACTACTACGGCATGGACTTCCACGATCTGGCGCCAAACTTCATCCTCAACATCTCGGCGTTTATCGTCGTGTGCGAGGCCTTCCTCTGCATCCGGCCTCACTTTGGCTTGTGGCTCAAGACCTTCAATGTCAAGCCGAAGGTGGTGAAGGGCACTCAAGCGGAGTGCGGAGGCGCCATGGTGGGCAAAATGCCCAACGTCACCTGGCTCGAGGGGGCCTTTGTGGAGTCCATCAAGGAATGGCAATCGGGGTGGTTCTACATCACCGAGCCGCGCGACCCTAAATGGGCGGCGGCCCCCGAGTTCAGATCTGGTATCCCTATGCAGCTCACCTCCTGGAAAGAGAAGGGCTTGCTATGGGGTAGTTCGGAGGAGCTGACAGGACTCCAGTCCTGTCTCCAGACCCTGGTGAACAAGAAGCTTAGGCTTGTCAATGTGATCCAGGTCATGCTCGTCCGCCGGATTCTCCCTTGCCAACAACGGGCTTTCAATTTGTGGGAGTTCGATTCGGCACAGCACCGGACCCTGAGCGGGCTCTTCGACACAACGTACGAAGCTGCCTGGAGGGTGCTGTTCAAGGGCGGAGAAGCCCCCGCGTCCGCGACTGAAGATTGCGAATTCAGCACCAAGCGCCCGGCCGGCGAGGTAAGCTTTGTTATCCTCTATGGGACAGTTGTTTTCTTTCATAGTTTGACTCTATGTGGGATCTAAAACTCCCAATGCCTTTGACAGGACTGGCAGAGGACGTCCGGACAGGTAGACTGTCCGGCTCCCCTTCCCGAAGACCCAGCGGACGCCCGCTTAATGGGGCTGTTGGTCCCGACACTCTATGTGGTGCCGGAGAAGAAGGCCAAGAAGAAGGCCACGGGAACTCGAAGAAGTTCCCGGCGCCAGGTGATATCGGACTCATCGTCCGATGGCTCCGAGGCGGACTCCTCCCCCGAAGACGAGGAGGAGAAAGAGGACTCTCTCCCAGAGGAAGGAGAGAGGAAGAGGAAGGCTTACCCAACAGGGGAGGCCGAAGGGTCCAAGAGGGGAAGGACTATCCCCCCGGACAGCTCCGCCAACGCCAACGTTGGCGACGAGGAGTGGCCCTCAAGGGCCAGGCCTCCGGCAAGATCGTAAGTATCCGGATTCCTGAATGATTTATAATTTCTCTTTTGTGTCACATAGTGTCCTTCTAATGCCGCACACTACCTGTAGTCCGGCCGATGATGATCTCCCCGCTTCATCGAGCGGGTCGTTGGCTCCGTCGGATGTAGATTCCATCCCGACTGCCTCCACCCCTCGCGACGCAGAGGACGCCGAGGTGGGATCCCAGGAAGGGACCCATCAGGAGGAGGCTTCGGAGGTGCCACAACGCAGCCTCCCGGACTTTACGCCAGACTCCATGCCCGAACCCACAGTGGTTCCGGAGTCCGGCAGGCGGCCCCTTCGCAAGAAGGGCAAGACTGTGACGCCGGCGGCCTCCGTCCAACCGGAGGCACCGGACAACTTGTTGGAGGCGCTCAACAGCGCTTCCATCGAGGAAGAACACCGCACTATCATGAGTGCGGTGATTCAGAAGGTTCAGCTCGCCAAGAGCGGGCTGACCGAAGCCTGCAGTAGCCTTCTAACAGACTTTGAGGTAAGAAGTTTAAAATATGTAATGTAATACCGCATAGACAGTAGCCCCTGATGCTCGGTTTGGTGTTCGGAAAGAAAAACCAGATTGAGGAGGTCATCAAGCGCTCCGCCTGTATTGAAGGTGCCCGTCGGGCCCTTGCCCGCGCAAAGGTGCATTGGGGCAGGCTGGATGCGGAGAGGCTTATCACTGACGCACCGCTAGTGGGCAAGGAGTATCGTACGCCCGAGATGTACTATAAGACTGTCCTGAAGGGTGCCCGCAAGATTGCGGATGAGTGCCCCAGAGATGTAATTATTGAGTAAACTCGCAATGTGTTATCCTGTGCGCTAAAAACTTTGTTCATATGCGCTAAGCAACACTTATTGATTTAAAATATTACCTTCTGTGCGGCCGTTTATTAAATCTGAGAGATGGCAAGTCGTCGACTTCAGCCCCCATGCCATGAGTGCTAGGGTGTTCGGGATAAACTTGAGCGCTCTTGTTCCCATTTTTGGGTCCATCTAGGGAGGCGCTCAACACAACGAACAAGGCAACCGGACTTATAATGCTTGAACACTCTCACTTGGCCATAGAATTCTATAATTTTAAATTTCGGTGAAGCCCCTAGTATTCGGAAGACCGAGTTCGGGGCGCTATCCACGCCTTGGCCGGACACTATCCGGTTCTTCGCTCGAAGCGGCATAAGTCTTTAGGGACTCGAAAAGACCTCTCGAACAGCGACCAGTCTCTCGCCTTATCATGACAGTCAGTTTTAGCTTTCTCCACTGAGGCGCTCGCCCAGCTCAACCGGGGCGCAATCGCAGTGGTTCTCCCAGTGCTACCTTAGCCGACAGAACGGAACGTAAGGTACCAAAACATGGGAGCCGGGCAAACCCAACTATTGACCCAAGACATGATTCGGAGCCGATGCATATAATGCTATAAGTTCGGGGTGCCGCACTTGTGAAAGTGTTCGGACTTATCACACCATAATGCGGGGAACATAAGCCCCTGGTGTATTCGGCCGTACCAAAATATACGGATGCGATATGTCATTAATGAACATATATGTAAAGTAATGCAATTATAGGCAAAAAGTGTTGCATTGTTTATTCAAAGAATTCTGCTATGAGTGCAGAGCGATACAAATAGTGCGGTAAGCAAGGGATTGGACTAATTAAGCATGTCCCCCTCCAGGGGTGGGCTGCGGACTGATGTATTTAACAAATGTAATGCTCGTAATGGAGACCACCTGAGTGTTCGCCGCAGCCTTTGTCCCTCCCTCGCTGTTGCATCGTGAGTCCGGCAAGTTCGCCGCCGGACTGGGCCTCTGGTGAACGGAGTCCTGTGTATAAAAAGAAGGAAAAAATAAAAATGAAAAGAGCGACACACTTGGGAGCCCCTGGTGTGGTTGAGCCGCACTCTGGGCCTGTTGTGGTCGTGCCCCTCCCCCTATGCCCATGGTATCTCCAGAGCGTAACGATGTACACGGAGAGCTGGTCTTGCAATCATGCGAGGGCTGGGGTTGGGGCCGCATTGCTACGCGTGATCGGAACGTGCTAGGTGGTCTTGATTGATTTTTCTCCGAGCGCGTTTGGCCGTGTCCGGTCGTTTAACGACCGGACTCGAAAATTGCCTTAAAAGGCTGCTCTGTACTTCTGCCGCGAGAGCCACTGTGTGTTCCTCCGTTCGGAGGGAGCGTTCCGTATTTCCGTTGACCGTGATGACTCCACGAGTGCCTGGCATCTTGAGCTTGAGGTATGCATAATGCGGCACCGCGTTGAACTTTGCGAACGCGGTTCGTCCGAGCAGAGCGTGATAGCCGCTGCGGAACGGGACTATGTCGAAGATTAACTCCTCGCTTCGGAAATTATCCGGGGATCCGAAGATCACTTCCAGTGTGATTGAGCCTGTACAATTGGCCTCAACACCTGGTATGATGCCTTTGAAGGTCGTCTTTGTAGGTTTAATCCTTGAGGGGTCTATGCCCATCTTTCGCACTGTATCCTGATAAAGCAGGTTCAGGCTGCTGCCGCCGTCCATCAGGACTCTGGTGAGGTGAAATCCATCGACGATTGGGTCTAAAACCAATGCGGCGAATCCGCCATGGCGGATACTGGTCGGGTGGTCTCTTCGATCGAAAGTGATCGGGCAAGAGGACCATGGATTGAACTTCGGGGCGACTGGCTCCATCGCATATACGTCCCTAAGTGCACGCTTCCGCTCCCTCTTGGGTATATGGGTTGCGTATATCATGTTTACCGTCCGCACTTGTGGGGGGAAACCCTTCTGTCCTCTGCTGTTCGGCGGCCGGGTCTCTTCCTCATCGTCGCTGTGCAACCCCTTGTCATTGTTTTCGGCAATTAACTTGCCTGCCTGCTTGAATACCCAACAATCCCTGTTGGTGTGGTTAGCTGGCTTTTCGGGGGTGCCATGTATCTGGCAAGAGCGGTCGAGTATTCGGTCCAAATTGGACGGACCCGGAGTGGTTCTTTTGAATGGCTTCTTCCGCTGACCGGGTTTAGAGCCTCGGAATCCGGCGTTGACTGCCGTATCCTCACTGTTGTCGCCGTTAATGCGGCATTTGTTTTTGTTTCGACGCGACCTGCCATTATGGTCCTTAGTATCCGGACTGCCAGCATTTTTGCTGAGGTTGTTGCTGCGAGCTAGCCAGCTGTCCTCTCCCGCACAGAAGCGGGTCATGAGTGATGTGAGTGCTGCCATGGATTTCAGCTTTTCCTGTCCTAGGTGCCGGGCCAGCCACTCGTCGCGGATGTTATGTTCGAAGGCTGCGAGGGCCTCTGCATCCGGACAGTCGACGATTCGATTTTTCTTTGTTAAGAACCGTGTCCAGAATTGTCTGGCCGATTCGTCTGGCTGCTGAATTATGTGGCTTAGGTCATCGGCGTGTGGTGGTCGCACATATGTGCCCTGGAAGTTGTCGAGGAATGCGGCTTCCAGGTCCTCTCAACACCCAATTGACTCCGCGGGCAGGCTGTTAAGCCAATGCCGAGCTGGTCCTTTAAGCTTGAGTGGGAGATATTTGATGGCGTGGAGATCGTCGCCGCGGGCCATATGTATATGAAGGAGATAATCCTCGATCCAAACCGCGGGGTCTGTTGTGCCATCGTAGGATTCAATGTTGACGGGTTTAAACCCTTCAGGGATTTGATGATCCATTACTTCGTCTGTGAAGCATAGTGGGTGTGCGGCGCCTCTATATTGAGCAATGTCACGACGTAGCTCAAGAGAGCGTTGTCTGCTGTGTTTGGCCCGGCCGGAGTTGCTGTATCCGGCGCGACGGTATTCGTCGTGGGTCGTGGGGCGCCCACGTGATCCATAGATAGATCTGGATTGTCTTGCCTTGTCCTCCAATATATCCCGCAAGTTCGGCGCGTTCCCCCGTGGCTTCGTACTTTTTGAGCGGTGCCGGGTACGGTCCTGGTGGAGGGCCTAGATGCCTCTCTATCGCGGCCACGAGGTGGTCGGTCTGCCGTATTGTGCGCTGGTGATGAAGGTTTGTATGCCTCCTCCTCTAATCGGGGGAGCAACTTGCGTTTTGGGTAGCTTTTGGAGGGGCGTTCGAGTTCGTACTCTTCGGCCGCGAGGACCTCGGTCCATCTGTCGGCCAGCAGGTCTTGATCAGCTTGAAGCTGTTGCTGCTTTTTCTTTAGGCTATTTGCCGTGGCCATTAGCCTGCGTTTGAAATGTTCTTGTTTGACGGGATCCTCTGGCACGACGAATTCGTTGTCGTCGAGGCTTGCCTCGTCTCCGGAGGGAGGTATGTAATTATCATCCTCAACCTCTTCGTCTGCCGCTCTCTCGTGAGGGCTGGCTTCTGCGTCCTCCTGCGCTGAATCTTGCTGGAGGGGATTGTCTTCGGCACTTTCTGGGGTGTTATTATCTCCTGTGCCGGAATCTCCATTCTTGCTATGGCGGGATTTAGAGCGGCGCCGCTGACGTCGGCGCTTGGGCTGTTTCTTTAAGGAATCTGCCTCCGCTGCTTCTTCGCCGTCCCCATCCTTTGGGGTGTCCACCATGTATATGTCATATGACGAGGTGGTCTTCCAGTGCCCTGTAGGCGCTGGTTCTTGATCATCTCCGGCATCGTTGTCCATACCGTCGATGTCTTTGGAGTCGTAGTCTAGCATGTCGGTTAGATCGTCGACACTGGCTACAAAGTGGGTGGTGGGTGGGCTTTGAATTTCTTCGTCGTCCGCGTCCCAACCATCTTGGCGGTAGTCCGGCCAGGGCTCTCCGGATAGCAAGAGATGCTTTAGCGAATTTAGGATGTCGCCAAAGGGTGAGTGTTGAAAGATGTCCGTAGCGGTGAACTCCATGATCGGCGCCCAATCGCATTCGATTGGCAGGGGCACCGGAGGTTTGGAGTCCGGCAGGGAGTCCAGCACCTCGGAGTCACGGGCTTTATGGGGGACAAGATCAGTATTCGGCTCCATCGCTGTAGCGGTTGCAGCTCTCGAGGCGGTGTCCAACCACTCGTCCTCGATCTTCGCGATCGGCTCTGAACTATGGGTCGGAGCGGATTCGTGTGCGGCCTCCAAGGTTCTGTCCGGCGGCAGAGTTAGATCATGCCCATCGTGACAGTGCGGCACACTCGGCTGTGGCTCGAATCCGTCGAAGATCAAGTCTCCACGGATGTCGGCCGTGAAGTTTAGGCTTCCAAACCTGACCTGATGGCCAGGGGCGTAGCTTTCGATCTGCTCCAGATGGCCAAGTGAATTGGCCCGCAGTGCAAAGCCGCCGAATACGAAGATTTGTCCGGGGAGAAAAGTCTCACCCTGGACGGCGTTGTTGTTGATTGAAGAAGCCATCAAGCCTATTGGTGACGACACAGAGGAACTCTCAATGAAAGCACCAATGTCGGTGTCAAAACCGGCGGATCTCGGGTAGGGGGTCCCGAACTGTGCGTCTAGGCGGATGGTAACAGGAGACAAGGGACACGATGTTTTTACCCAGGTTCGGGCCCTCTCGATGGAGGTAAAACCCTACTCCTGCTTGATTGATATTAATGATATGGGTAGTACAAGAGTGGATCTACCATGAGATCAAGGAGGCTAAACCCTAGAAGCTAGCCTATGGTATGATTGTTGTAATGGTTGTTGTCCTACGGACTAAAACCCTCCGGTTTATATAGACACCGGAGAGGGCTAGGGTTACACAGAGTCGGTTACAATGGTAGGAGATCTACATATCCTATCGCCAAGCTTGCCTTCCACGCCAAGGAAAGTCCCATCCGGACACGGGACAAAGTCTTCAATCTTGTATCTTCATAGTCTTGGAGTCCGGCTGACGATGATAGTCCGGCTATCCGGACACCCCCTAGTCCAGGACTCCCTCAGTCTGGTTTACTACAGTTTCCATGATTTGAAAATCTTAGGAGTTGCCACCTACTAACACTAGGCAGGTGCCGTGTAGCGCTACAAAAAGACATGGCAAAACAACATGTTCGGGTAAAAAAGAGAGAGTTGCCATCTGCTTACAAGCACACTAGGGCAGTTGTCGTGTACCCTACAAAAATACATGGCAACTGACATGTTCGGGATAAAAAAATAAGAGAGTTGCCACCTGCTTATAAAGCACACTAGGGCAGTTCCCATGTCTGCAAAACACATGGCCAGTGGCAACTTGGGTGTGGGAGATGAGACGGGCGTGTGGGCGAGATGGCAAATGCCCATACACCAGCCCTTGTTCGTTAGTAGAAAGTGGCATGTGGGAGAACTGCTGAACGCCCACACACCGGCCCCTCCCGTGTGGTGAAACGGCCGTGTGGGCGACCGGGTGAATGCCCACACACCAGCCCAGTCCTACATGGCACTAGAAACCTGCCAAGATTTGTACGCTCACAAACGGACGCGGATCCACGCGTGTGGGCGAGATGCAAACACCCACACGTGTGGGCGTTAGTGTTTTCGTAAATTTATACTAGGATATAGATAAACGCACTACTAGTCACACGACTTTATGCGAGATGTACATTTTAGTCGCGCAATGCTCAGATTGTTTTAAGCTCCTCAAATAACTAGAGTTTATATTTACGGATTTGCTCATTCTCATTGACTAAGAATTAGTTAAATCTTAGTTTTTTTACAATACCTCAGTTGACTACACCCGGGTCTGTAGCTCAGCGACTATAGCGCCACAATTAGCGTTTTTGCATCATTCCGGTTTGCTTATCAGGGACGGAATTTCGTGTAAGCTCTTTTTGTCTTGGGCCGTCTGGCCTTTGTCACATGACGATCCTTTTCTAATTCTTTTTCGTCAGGATGCACCAGTGTAGAGCAAGTGACGAGCGTTTCTGAAAGGATCAATATGGTTGACTAGAGGGGAGGGGGATGAATAGGCAACTACCAATTTTTAGCTTTTCTGAACAAATTAGCTTAAGCAACAAGTAGGTTGTCTAGATATGCAACTAGGCGAGCAAACTATATGATGCTAACAATACCAACAACAAGAGCAAGCAAGATATACAACACAAGTAAAGTTTGCACAAAGTAAAGGTAAGATATAACCACAAGTGGAGCCGGTGGAGACGAGGATGTGTTACCGAAGTTCCTTCCCTTAGAAGGGAAGTATGTCTCTATTGGAGCGGTGTAGAGGCACAATGCTCCCCAAGAAGCCACTAGGTCCACCGTATTCTCCTCACACCCTCACACAATGCGAGATGCCGTGATTTCACTAGTGGTGTCCTTGAAGGCAGCGACGGAACCTTTACAAACAAGATTGGGGTAATCTCCACAACTTAATTACAGGCTCCCAACAACACCACGAAGCTTCACCACAATGAAATGTTGCTCCGAGATAACCTCAACCGTCTAGGGTGCTCAAACACCCAAGAATAACAAGATCCACAAGGGATTAGTGGGGGGAATCAAATTCTCTTGGTGGAAGTGTAGATCGGGGACTTCTCAACCAATCCCTAGAAAATCAACAAGTTTAATTGGCTAAGGAGAGAGATCGGGCAAAAATAGTGGGGGACAAATCCAACCATTATCCACCTCTCAACCCACAACCAAGCGGTACTACCTCTCCAGGAGTGGTACTACCGCTCCATACAGGATGCACATGATAGTGGAGGAAATAGGGGAGAACAGAGGGACGGGCGGAAGTAGCAGCGGTGGTAGGGGCGGTACTACCGCCACTACTACCGCTTGTTCTCTAGGGGCAAATAGATAGCACGGTAGAGACCCGGAGGCACTACCGTAAAATCCGACACGAAAAATCGAGGCCCCAACTGTGAGCGGTAGTGTGAGCGGGACTAGCAGCGGCATTACCGCTGATAAGCAGTACTACCGTTGCTGCCCGCGGTACTCCCGCTTGCAGCACTCCACCACTTTCTTCAGCACATAAGGACAACTCCAAAGAGACGGAAAGAGACGATGGATGCAATATGAGTGTGTACGTGTTGATTCCACCCAAACCTTTCCGAAGCGGACTCCCTTTTGATATTACGGTTTTCCCTATGACTCATGTCCACCTAAAAGAAACGAAGGAAAGAAAACCGTCTTCACTTGAAACTCCGAGGGGCACGAATCGTCTTGTGCCATATGCTTGATAGTCTGAAAAAGCTCAATGCACATGATTAGTCCGTGAACACATTGTCATCAATCACCAAAACCACTTAGGGAGAAATATGCCCTAACAATCTCCCCCTTTTTGGTGGATTGATGACAACATGGAATTTGCACTAAAGATAAAGCAAGGAGGTGTGCAAACCCACAGATCTACAAAATATAGACGGGCTCCCCCTAGATGTGTGCACTATTTTAGATATGCTTTTGGAATGCAAAGTACACACATACAGGATCCACACTCCCCCTATATTTTATAGACCAAGCCATACTTGCACAAACATAATAAGAATAGTAAGCAAATAACATCATGTGAGCATATGGCTAAGAGCAAAAGCATACGAAACATCTCACAAGCAATTAATAACATAAAGTACTTGACATAAATAGATAGAGATAGGATAACTCATATGTCTGATACGTATCCATCGTATCTACTTTTCCAAACTCTTTTGCCCTTGTTTTGGACTCTAACTTGCATGATTTGAATGGAACTAACCCGGACTGGCGCTGTTTTCAGCAGAATTGCCATGGTGTTATTTTTGTGCAGAAATAAAAGTTCTTGGACTAGAATTAAAATTTATGGAGAATATTTTTGAAATTAATAAAAAATACTGGCGCAATAATTATCTAGAGGGAGGCCACCCAGAGGCCACAAGCCCTGGGGGCGCACCCACCCCCTAGGCATGCCCTGCAGGCTTGTGGGCCCCCTGGAGCCCCTCCGACCTCAACTCCAACTCCATATAACCCTATTCGAGGAGAAAAAAATAGGAGAGAAGGATTCGACATGTTTTACGATACGGAGCCGCCGCCGCCTCCTGTTCTTCATCAGGAGGGCTGATCTAGATTCCGTTCGGGGCTCTAGAGAGGGGGATTCGTCGCCATCATCACCAACCTTCCTCCATCACCAATTTCATGATGCTCACCGCTGTGCGTGAATAATTCCATCATAGGGTTGCTAGATGGTGATGGGTTGGATGAGATTTATCATGTAACTGAGTTAGTTTTGTTAGGGTTTGATCCCTAGTATCCACTATGTTCTGAGATTGATGTTGCTATGACTTTGCTATTATGATCTATGATCTGCATACCCCCAAGGTGACAATAATTGGGGTTCTTTCCGGTGATTACCGTAGTTTGAGGAGTTCATGTATTCACCAAGTGCTAATGCTTTATTTTGGTTCTCTATTAAAAGGAGGCCTTAATATCCCTTAGTTTCCATTAGGACCCCGCAGCCACGGGAGAGTAGGACAAAAGATGTCATGCAATTCTTTTCCATAAGCATGTATGATTATATACATAATACATGCCTACACTAGATTGATGAATTGAAGCTAGTTCTGTGTCACCCTATGCTATGACTATTGCATGATGAATGCCATCTGACATAATTACCCATCACTGATCCGTTGCCTACGAGCTTTTCACATATTGATCTTTGCTAAGTTACTTTTCTGTTGCTACTGTTACAATCATCACAAAACTGCTATTGTTACTTTTGCCACCATTACCGCTACTTCCATACTACTTTGCTACTAAAAAATTTGCTCCAGATATTAAGTCTTCCAGGTGTGGTTGAATTCACAAGTCAGCTGCTAATACTTGGGAATATTCTTTGGCTCCCCTTGCGTGAATCAATAAATTTGGGTTGAATACTCTACCCTCGAAAACTTTTGTGATTCCCTATACTGGTGGGTTATCAAGACCTTTTTTCTAGCGTCGTTGCCGGGGAGCATAGCTCCATTCTCTGAGTCACTTGGGATTTATATCTGTTGATCACTATGAAGAATTTGAAAGTAACAAAACCAAGATTTATCCCTCTACTACAAGGGGAGGTAAGGAATTGCCATCTAGCCGTGCACTTGATTCACCTTCTATTTTGAGTAAGCTTGCGACACCACCACCTGCTATTGATTCTGATATGTCGCATGTAATTGATGATGCCACTTCTGCTATGCATGATGCTAGTACTTTGCTTGATAACACTGTGCCACTAGGTGAATTTCTTGATGAACAACTTGCTAGGGTTAGAGAGAATGAGATTACTGAAATTGATGATATTATTGAAACTGAAGATTATGATTCTCCCCCTAGATATGAATTGCCTAAGGTACCTGAGGGTTATATTATGGATGAAGAAACTGCTAGAGACTTTTTTGCTTGCAATGATAG
The DNA here is from genome assembly GCA_963921465.1 of Triticum timopheevii. Taxonomy (NCBI): domain Eukaryota; kingdom Viridiplantae; phylum Streptophyta; class Magnoliopsida; order Poales; family Poaceae; genus Triticum; species Triticum timopheevii. The sequence continues at coordinate 366,857,611 of OY997262.1, forward strand.
AGGTGATCTTAAGAAATTACTAGTCAAGCTGAAAGAAAAATCTTTGAATGCTAGAATGCAATATGATCCTAAGTTTGCTACTTCACCTATCTTTGTTACTGATAGGAATTATGAATTCTCTATCGTTCCTAAGTTGATTACTTTGGTTGAATCTGATCTTTTCCATGGTTATGAATCTGAAACTGTTGTGGCACATCTTACTAAACTGAATGATATAGCCACCCTATTTGCTCATGAGGAAAAAATTCCAGTTACTATATTCTTAAATTGTTTCCTTTCTCATTAAAGGGTGATGCTAAGATATGGTTTAATTCTCTTGCTCCTGGTTGCGTGCGTAGTCCCCAGGATATGATATATTACTTCTCTAAAAAAATCCTGCTCATAAGAAACGAGTTGCCTTATAGGAAATATTTAACTTTGTGCAAATTGAAGAAGAGAGTCTCCCACAAGCTTGGGGGGGGGGCGCTTCTCCAGTTACTAAATGATTTTCCTAATCATCCTCTCAAGAAAAATGAAATACTTGATATCTTTTATAGTGGACTAACCGATGCTTCTAGGGACCACCTAGATAGTTGTGTTGGTTATGTTTTCAGGGAATGAACTGTTGAACAAGCTGAAGTGCTATTGAATAATATATTGAGTAACGATAATGATTGGACTCTTCCGGAATCTCCTCCTAAGACAACTCCGAAGAAAAGAGTTATTCTATTTCTCAGTCCTGAAGATATGCAATAGCAAAGAAAACTATGAAAGAGAAAGGTATTAAAGCTGAGATGTTAAGAACTTACCACCTGTTGAAGAAATGCATGGATTTAATATTACGACACACGTAGTAGAGGTAACTTCTCTCTATAGATTTGATGAAGGTGATATTCCACATAATTTGTCTGCTAGTCAATGCTTGGATGAATTTGATAACTTTATGGTTAAACAAGAAAATTTCAATGCTTATGTTAGTAGACAATTGAAACGTAATGCTTATATGCTTGATTGCTTGGGTGACTACATGTGTAGAACTGTTAATGATCTCAAAATTATTAGTAAGCATGCTTCCATGGTAAAAACTCAAGTAGAGCAAGTTCTCAAAGCACAAAATGATTTTATTAATGAGATGAATAATAAGGTGAATGATAATGTTGTTAGAGTTATGACTAGAGGTGGTAAAATGACTCAGGAACCTTTGTATCCTGAGGGCCATCCTAAGAGAGTTTAGCAAGATTCTCAGAGAATTAATACTGCTGCACCTAGTTCATCTAAGGAAAAGAAAGATTATAGGACTTTGCATGCCTCTAGGCCTGTTGTAGACACACCTGAGAATCCGAATGATATTTCTATTTCTGATGCTGAGACACAATCTGGTGATGAACATGAACCTAGTGATAATGTTAATGACGATGTTCTTATTGATGCTCAACCTAGTAATGCTAATGACGTGGAGATAGAACCTGTTGTTGATCTTGATAACCCACAACCTAAGAATAAAAGATATGATAAAAGAGACTTTGTTGCTAGGAAACATGGTAAAGAAAGAGAACCATGGGTTCAGAAACCCATGCCCTTTCCTCCTAAACCATCCAAGAAAAAGGATGTAAGGACTTTGACCGCTTTGTGGAAATGCTTAGACCTGTCTTTTTGCGTATGCGTTTGACTGATATTCTGAAAATATCTCCTTATGATAAGTATATGAAAGATATTGTTACAAATAAAAGAAAGATACCGAGATGAAATTTCCACCATGCTTGCTAATTACACATTTAAGGGTGGAATACCAAAGAAACTAGGAGACCCAGGAATACCAAGTATACCATGCTTCATTAAAAGAAATTATGTTAAAATTGCTTTATATGATTTGGGAGCCGGTGTTAGTGTTATGCCTTTCTATTTATATCGTAGACTTGATTTGAATAAGTTGACACCAACTGAAATCTCTTTGCAAATGGCTGATAAATCAACTGGTATACCCATCGGTATTTGTGAGGATGTGCCTGTCGTAGTCGCATATGTTACTATTTTAATGGACTTTGTTATTCTTGATATACCCGAGGACGATAGTATGTCGATAATCCTTGGTAGACACTTTTTGAATACTGCAGGGGTACTGCAGGGGCTGTTATTGATTGCAACATGGGCAATATCACTTTTCATGTTAATGGTAATGAACATATGGTACACTTCTTGAAGAAACAACCGCAAGTAAATAGTATCAATTCTATTGGAAAATTTTCAATGATCACTATTGGAGGTTTTGAATTCCCTATTCCTACTGTCAAAAGGAAATATGATATTCTTATTGTTGGGGACATGCATATCCCCATTGAGGTAACATAGTGTTATACGAAGATTCTCCGGTTTCATGTCATTTGGAAGAAGTTTGTTAACGAGACTTGATCAACCTCGTACATGGATTCCTTTTGACGGGCATGAGATGGATGAATTTAGTAAACACAACTCTCTACACACTCTTTTTACCTTTTGTTATTTAGATTAAATAAATTAAAAATGCTATTATTTATCTATTTTCTGAATTATCTGTGCAATAAAAAAGACCAGAAAATAAAAGTTCACTAAATCCCCTGAAAATTTAGTATGATTTCCCTAGAATATTTAAGAATTTTTGGCACTAAAAACACAGGTGGTGCACTAGTGGACCACAAGCCCATAGTGCGCGCCCACCCGCTGGGCGCGCCTACAGGGCTTGTGGTCCCACATGGGCCCCCCTCACTTATGCCAGCACCCATCCACTTTGTCTTCCTCCAGAAAAAATCTCACCATTGCTCAAACCCGTGTTCTAGCTCATTTTGCTGCCATTTTCGATCTCCTTGCTCAAAGGTCCATTCGCAAAACTGTTTTATGGGATTTTTCTCCAAGGAAGAAAATGTTGAGGAAAGTGTTCCAAGGCAGTTCAACAAAGAAGAAATCTCCAAGGGATGCTCAAATGCAACCTTGTGAATGGTCGTCAGATGATTTCATGACCAGTGCTGGTTTCAAAGATGAGTTCTATGCATACGTGCATAACGCCAAACTGACAGACTTCGTGTCAGATAAGTGTCCTCAGTACTATAACCTTACCGATTCTTTTGTGGGGAGATTTAAATATTCTGTTCAGTGCAATACACATTCTGTTTTGTTTGATCTTTATGATAAATCATTTACCATGGACCTAGAAGATTTTAATGAAGCATGCAAAATTCCACAATGGGGCAGTTGTACTGAACCTCGTAAATCTGATTGTTCTGAGTTCCTTGCTAGCATTACTGTAGGAGAAATCAGAACCATAACACAAGCCACTATGGGGAGTATTCACTTTCTTGCATGACATTACTTTGCTCTCTTCATAGGAAGATGCAGCAATGTAAACATGATCACAGTCACCTTTGCGTCCCTGATCTCATTGTTCTTAAGAGCGCAGTAATGAATGATAAAAAAATTAATTTTGGGGCTATCATTGCACTCTTCCCGCTCCTGCTTTCTTTGACTCACAGGTAAAACAAAGATACTTTATAACCAGGGAGGAGGCAGCTGAGTACGAGAGAGAGAGGGAGACTGCTCGCCTTCACGAGGCATCCCTCCAGGCGGTAGCTGCAGCATCCCAGTACAACCCCGACTACCACTTTGGATATTCGCCAGGTCAGCCGTGGCCCTAGACCAGCTTAGGCCAAAAGCCTAAGCTTGGGGGAGTAGTATTCTCACCGATGTTACATTCATGATTCACACATACATTCCAGTTGTCGGTTTTCATACTTTTACATTGTATTATCCATGCTAGTTTACTTTTCTCGTTTTCTTCTTGTGTGTTTGAAAAACTTCTAAAAAATCCAAAAATTTTAGTTCTAGTTTCTTTCTAGTTTGATTATTTGTAGTATTAAAAGAAAACCCAAAAAAAGGTTTCTCGTTCTTCTTTTGCTTGTTGGGAGCTTTCCCGTGTAAATAGTTTTTCTCATCCATATTTTGCTTCCTTTAGAAAAACAAAAAGTCCAAAAATATTTCGATGTGTTTCTTTTAAATTCTTTTTCTTTGGGTCCTAAGGAGAAGACCACGATGAAAATGTTGAGTGGCTCTCATATGCGTTATTGTTGATCTAACAAAGAGCCCATATTACCTTGTCTTATCCTCTGAATAATTGTTTGCAGATTCCAACTTAGTCCAATGCACGTGCACTCTTATTATTATTATCCACATCGCTCAGAGTTTGTAAAGTTTTTCTTTGTCACTTTCAATTTATAACTGAATTGCTTGAGGACAAGCAATGTGTTAAGCTTGGGGGAGTTGATACGCTTCCATCGTATCTACTTTTCCAAACTCTTTTGCCCTTGTTTTGGACTCTAACTTGCATGATTTGAATGGGACTAACAGAATTGCCATGGTGTTATTTTTGTGTAGAAATAAAAGTTCTCAAATTGACCTGAAAATTTACGGAGAATATTTTTGGAATTAATAAAAAATACTGGCGCAATAATTATCTAGAGGGGGGCCACCCAGAGGCCACAAGCCCTAGGAACGCGCCCACCCCCTGGGCATGCCCTGCAGGCTTGTGGCCCCCCTGGAGCCCCTCCGACCTCAACTCCAACTCCATATAACCCTATTCGAGGAGAAAAAAATCATAGAGAAGGATTCATCATGTTTTACGATACGGAGCCGCCGCCGCCTCCTGTTCTTCATCGGGAGGGCTGATCTAGAGTCCATTTGGGGCTCCAGAGAGGGCGATTCGTCGGCATCATCATCACTAACCTTCCTCCATCACCAATTTCATGATGCTCACCGCTGTGCGTGAGTAATTCCATCATAGGGTTGCTAGACGGTGATGGGTTGTATGAGATTTATCATGTAACCGAGTTAGTTTTGTTAGGGTTTGATCCCTAGTATCCACTATGTTCTGAGATTGATGTTGCTATGACTTTGCTATGCTTAATGCTTGTCACTAGGGCCCGAGTGCCATGATTTCATATCTGAACCTATTATGTTTTCATGAATATATGTGAGTTCTTGATCCTATATTGCAAGTTGTAGACACCTATTATGATCTATGATCCGCATACCCCAAGGTGACAATAATTGGGGTTCTTTCCGGTGATTAGCGTAGTTTGAGGAGTTCATGTATTCACCAAGTGCTAATGCTTTGTTTTGGTTCTCTATTAAAAGGAGGCCTTAATATCCCCTAGTTTCCATTAGGACCCCACTGGTGGGGGGGGGGGGGGTGGAAAAAACTCTGAGACCGAAAGAACTCCCACTTAGATAGACATCCCTCTAGTCATCTAAATGATCACATGATCCATATCAACTAAACCATGTCCGGTCATCACGTGAGATGGAGTAGTTTTCAATGGTGAACATCTCTATGTTGATCATATCTACTATATGATTCACGTTTGACCTTTTGGTCTCAGTGTTAGAGGCCATATCTGCATATGCTAGGCTCGTCAAGTTTAACCCGAGTATTCTACACGTGCAAAATTGGCTTGCACCCGTTGAACATGAACGTAGAGCTTATCACACCCGATCATCACGTGGTGTCTCGGCACGACGAACTGTAGCAATGGTGCATACTCAAGGAGAACACTTATACCTTGAAATTTAGTGAGGAATCATCTTATAATGCTACCGCCGTACTAAGCAAAATAAGATGCATAAAAGATAAACATCACATGCAATAAAAATATGTGTCACGATATGGCCATCATCATCTTGTGCCTTTGATCACCATCTCCAAAGCACCGTCATGATCTCCATTGTCACTGGCTTGACACCTTGATCTCCATCGTAACATCGTTGTCGTCTCGCCAACTATTGCTTCTACGACTATCGCTACCGCTTAGTGATAAAGTAAAGCAATTACATGGCAGTTGCATTTCATACAATAAAGGGACAACCATATGGCTCCTGCCAGTTGCCAATAACGTTGTTACAAAACATGATCATCTCATACAACAATTTATATCACATCATGTCTTGACCATATCACATCACAACATGCCCTGCAAAAACAAGTTAGACGTCCTCTACTTTGTTGTTGCAAGTTTTACGTGGCTGCTACGAGCTTATAGCAAGAACCGTTCTTACCTATGCATCAAAAACACAACGATTTTTCATCCAGTGGTGTTGTTTTAACCTTCAACAAGGACCAGCCGTAGTCAAACTCGATTCAACTAAAATTGGAGAAACAGACACCCGCACCAGCCACCTGTGTGCATAGCATGTCGGTAGAACCAGTCTCATGAACGCGGTCATGTAATGTCGGTCTGGGCCGCTTCATCCAACAATACCGTCGAATCAAAGTAAGATGTTGGTGGTAAGCAGTATGACTATTATCACCCACAACTCTTTGTGTTCTACTCGTGCATATCATCAACGCATAGACCTGGCTCGGATGCCACTGTTGGGGAACATAGCATGCAATTTCAAAAAAATTCTGACGATCACACAAGATCTATCTAGGAGATGCATAACAACGAGAGGGGGAGAGTGTGCATGTACCCTCATAGGCCGAAAGTGGAAGCATTAGTTCACGCGGTTGATGTAGTCGAACGTCTTCACGATCCAACCGATCCAAGTACCAAACGTAAGGCACCTTCATGTTCAGCACACGTTCAGCTCGATGACATGCCTCAAACTCTTGATCCAGCAGAGGGTCGAGGGAGAGTTTCGTCAGCATGACGGCATGATGACGGTGTTGATGATGTGATCCGCGCAGGGCTTCGCCTAAGCACTATGACGCTATGACCCGAGGAGTAAACTATGGAGAGGGGCACCACACACGACAAAGAGAACAATTGATGTGCCTTTGGGGTGCCTGAAGGAAATATGCCCTAGAGGCAATAATAAAGTTATTATTTATTTCCTTATTTCATGATAAATGTTTATTATTCATGCTAGAATTGTATTAACCGGAAACATAATACATGTGTGAATACATAGACAAACATATTGTCACTAGTATGCCGCTACTTGACTAGCTCGTGAATCAAAGATGGTTAAGTTTCCTAGCCATAGACATGAGTTGTCATTTGATTAACGGGATCACATCATTAGGAGAATGATGTGATTGACTTGACCCATTCCGTTAGCTTAGCACTTGATCATTTAGTATGTTGCTATTGCTTTCTTCATGACTTATACAAGTTCCTACAACTATGAGATTATGCAACTCCCGTTTACCGGAGGAACACTTTGTGTGCTACCAAACGTCACAACGTAACTGGGTGATTATAAAGGAGCTCTATAGGTGTCTCCGAAGGTACATGTTGAGTTGGCGTATTTCGAGATTAGGTTTTGTCACTCCGATTGCCGGTGAGGTATCTCTGGGCCCGCTCAGTAATGCACATCACTATAAGCCTTGCAAGCAATGTAGCTAATGAGTTAGTTACGGAATGATGCATTACGTAACGAGTAAAGAGACTTGCCGGTAACGAGATTGAACTAGGTATTGGATACCGACGACCGAATCTCGGGCAAGTAACATACCGATGACAAATGGAACAACGTATGTTGTTATGCGGTTTGACCGATAAAGATCTTCGTAGAGTATGTAGGAGCCAATATGAGCATCCAGGTTCTGCTATTGGTTATTGACCGGGAACAGTTCTAGGTCATGTCTACATAGTTCTCGAACCCGTAGGGTCTGCACGCTTAACATTACGATGACAGTTTTATTATGAGTTTATAAGTTTTGATGTACCGAAGGTTGTTCCTAGTCCCGAATGTGATCACGGACATGACGAGGAGTCTCGAAATGGTTGAGACATAAAGATTGAAATATTGGACGACTATATTCGGACACCGAAAGTGTTCCGGGTGATTTCGGAGAAAACCGGAGTGCCGGAGGGGTTACCGGAACCCCCCAGGGAAGTATTGGGCCTTAATGGACCTGAGGGGAGAGAGAGGGCAGCAGCCCAGGAGGTGACGCCCCCCCATGGGGAGTCCGAATTGGACTAGGGGAGGGGGCGCGGCCCCTCTTTCCCTCTCCCTCTCCCTCTCTTTCCTTCCCCCTTCCTCGTTCCTAGTGGGACTAGGAAAGGGAAGTCCTGCTCCCACTAGGAGGAGGACTCCCCCCTCCTTGGCGCGCCCCCTAGGGTCGGTCGGCCTCCCCCCTTGCTCCTTTATATACGAGGGCAGGGGGGCACCCCAAGACACACAAGTTGATCATCATGATCGTTCCTTAGCCGTGTGCGGTGCCCCCTCCACCATATTCCACCTCGATAATATCGTAGCGGTGCTTAGGCGAAGCCCTGCGACGGTAGAACATCAAGATCGTCACCACGCCGTCGTGCTGGCGGAACTCTCCCTCGACAGTCGGCTGGATCGGAGTTCAAGGGACGTCATCGAGCTGAACGTGTGCTAGAACTCGGAGGTGCCGTAGTTTCGGTGCTTGATCGGTCGGGCCGTGAAGATGTACGACTACATCAACCGCGTTGTTCTAACGCTTCCGCTTTCGGTCTACGAGGGTACGTGGACACACTCTCCCCTCTCGTTGCTATGCATCACCATGATCTTGCGTGTGCGTAGGAAATATTTTGAAATTACTACGTTCCCCAACAGTGGTATCAGAGCCTGGTTTTATGCGTAGATGTCATATGCACGAGTAGAACACAAGTGAGTTATGGGCGATACAAGTCATACTGCTTACCATCATGTCATACTTTGGCTCAGCGGTATTGTGAGATGAAGCGGCCCGGACCGACATTACGCGTACGCTTACGCGAGACTGGTTTCACCGTTACGAGCACTCGTGCTTAAAGGTGACTGGCGGGTGTCTGTCTCTCTCACTTTAGCTGGATCGAGTGTGGCTACGCCCGGTCCTTACGAAGGTTAACAGCACTAACTTGACGAACTATCGTTGTGGTTTTGATGCGTAGGTGAGAACAGTTCTTACTCAGCCCGTAGCAACCCCGTAAAATTTGCAACAAAGTAGAGGACGTCTAACTTGTTTTTGCAGGGCATGTTGTGATGTGATATGGTCAAGACGTGATGCTATATTTTATTGTATGATATTATCATGTTTTGTAACCGAAGTTATCGGCAACTGGCAGGAGCCATATAGTTGTCGCTTTATTGTATGAAATGCAAACGTCCTGTAATTGCTTTACTTTATCACTAAGCGGTAGCGATAGTCGTAGAAGCAATAGATGGCGTAACGACAACGATGCTACGATGGAGATCAAGGTGTCGCGCTGGTGACGATGGTGATCACGACGGTGCTTTGAAGATGGAGATCACAAGCACAAGATGATGGTGGCCATATCATATCACTTATATTGATTGCATGTGATGTTTATCCTTTATGCATCTTATCTTGCTTTGATTGACAGTAGCATTTTAAGATGATCTCTCACTAATATTATGAAGAAGTGTTATCCCTGAGTATGCACCGTTGTGAAAGTTCTTCGTGCTGAGACACCACGTGATGATCGGGTGTGATAGGCTCTACGTTCAAATACAACGGGTGCAAAACAGTTGCACACGCGGAATACTCAGGTTAAACTTGACAAGCCTAGCATATAACAGATATGGCCTCGGAACACGGAGACCGAAAGGTCGAGCGTGAATCATATAGTAGATATGATCAACATATTGATGTTCACCATTGAAACTACTCCATGTCACGTGATGATCGGACATGGTGTAGTTGATTCTGATCAGGTGATCACTTAGAGGATTAGAGAGATGTATGTCTAAGTGGGAGTTCTTAAGTAATATGATTAATTGAACTTAAATTTATCATGAACTTAGTCCTGGTAGTATTTTGCAAATTATGTTGTAGATCAATAGCTTGCATTGTTGCTTTCATATGTTTGTTTTGATATGTTCCTAGAGAAAATTGTGTTGAAAGATGTTAGTAGCAATGATGCGGATTGGATCCGTGATCCGAGCTTTATCCTCATTGCTGCACGGCAGAATTATGTCCTTAATGCACCGCTAGGTGACAGACCTATTGCAGGAGCAGATGCAGACGTTATGAACGTTTGGCTTGCTCAATGTGATGACTACTTGATAGTTTAGTGCACCATGCTTAACGGCTTAGAATCGGGACTTCAAGGACGTTTTGAACGTCATGGACCATATGAGATGTTCGAGAAATTGAAGTTGATATTTCAAGCAAATACCCGAGTTGGGAGATATGAAGTCTCCAACAAGTTCTATAGCTAAAAGATGGAGGAGAATCGCTCAACTAGTGAGCATGTGCTCAGATTGTCTGGGTACTTCAATCACTTGAATCAAGTGGGAGTTAATCTTCCAGATAAGATAGTGATTGACAGAATTCTCTAGTTACCATCACTAAGTTACTAGAACTTCGTGATGAACTATAGTATGCAAGGGATGACAAAAACGATTCCCGACCTCTTCGTGATGTTGAAATCGACGAAGGTAGAAATCAAGAAAGAGCATCAAGTGTTGATTGACAAGACCGCTAGTTTCAAGAGAAGGGCAAAGGGAAAGAAAGGGAACTTCAAGTGGAAAGACAAGTAAGTTGTCACTCCTGCAAAGAAGCCCAAAGCTGGACCATAGCCTGAAACTGAGTGCTTACACTGCAAAGGAAATGGTCACTTGAAGCGGAAATGCCCTGAATATTGGGTGGATAAGAAGGATGGCAAATTGAACGGGTATATTTGATATACAGGTTATTGATATGTGCCTTACTATTATTTATAGTAGCCCCTCAGTATTTGATACTTGTTCAGTTGCTAAGATTAGTAACTCGAAACAGGAGTTATAGAATAAACAGAGACTAGTTGAAAGGGAAGTAACGATGAGTGTTGGAAGTAGTTCCAAGATTGATATGATCATCATCGCACACTCCCTATACTTTCAGGATTAGTGTTAAACCTTAATAAATGTTATTTGGCATTTGCGTTGAGCATGAATATGATTTGATCATGTTTATTGCAATACGGTTATTCATTTAAAGTCAGAGAATAATTGTTGTTCTGTTTACATGAATAAAACCTTCAAATGTTCATACACCCAATGAAAATAGTTTGTTGGATCTCGATCGTAGTGATACACATATTCATAATATTGATGCCAAAAGATGCAAAGTTAATAATGATAGTGCAACTTATTTGTGGCACTGCCGTTTGGGTCATATCGGTGTAAAGCGCATGAGGAAACTCCATAAAGATGGATTATCAGAATCACTTGGTTATGAATTATTTGATGCTTGCAAACCGTTCCTTTTGGGCAAGATGACTAAAACTCCGTTCTCCGGAACAATGGAACGAGCTACTGACTTATTGGAAATAATACATACTGATGTATGCAAACCAATGAGTATGAAGGCTCGTGGCAGGTATCATTATTTTCTAACCTTCACAGATGATTTGAGCAGATATGCGTATATCTACTTGATGAAACATAAGTCTGAAATAGTTGAAAAGTTCAAAGAATTTCAGAGTGAAGTGGAGAATCATCGTAACAAGAAAATAAAGTTTCTACGATCTGATCGTGGAGGAGAATATTTGAGTTATGAGTTTGGCCTTCATATAAAACAATGTGGAATAGTTTCACAGCTCACGCCACCTGGAACACCACAACGTTATGGTGTGTCCGAATGTCGTAATCGCACTTTATTGGATATGGTGCGATCTATGATGTATCTTACCGATTTACCACTATCATTTTGGGGTTATGCATTAGAGACAGTTGCCTTCACTTTAAATAGGGCACCATCGGAATCCGTTGAGACGACGCCTTATGAACTGTGGTTTGGCAAGAAACCAAAGTTGTCATTTCTTAAAGTTTGGAGTTGCGATGCTTATATGAAAAAGGTTTTCAACCTGATAAGCTCGAACCCAAATCGGAGAAGTGCGTCTTCATAGAATACCCAAAGGAAACTATTGGGTACACCTTCTATCACAGATCCGAAGGCAAGATATTCGTTGCTAAAAATGGATCCTTTCTAGAGAAGGAGTTTCTCTCGAAAGAAGTGAGTGGGAGGAAAGTAGAACTTGATGAGGTAATTTGTACCTTCTCCCGAATTGGAAAATAGTTCATCACTGAAATCAGTTCCAGTGATTCCTACACCAATTAGTGAGGAAGCTAATGATGATGATCATGAAACTTCAGATCAAGTTACTACAGAACTTCGTAGGTCTTCCAGAGTATGGACCGCACCATAGTGGTACGGTAATCCTGTTCTGAAAGTCATGTTACTAGACCATGATAAACCTACGAACTATGAGGAAGCGATGGTGAGCCCAGATTCCGTGAAGTGGCTGTAGGCCATGAAATCTGAGATAGGATCCATGTATGAGAACAAAGTGTGGACTTTGGTGGACTTGCCCGATAATCGGCAATCCATAGAAAATAAATGGTTTTTCAAGAAGAAGACGGACGTTGATAGTAGTGTAACTATCTACAAAGCTCGAATTGTTGAAAAAAGTTTTTCGACAAGTTCAAGGTGTTGACTACAATGAGATTTTCTCAACTGTAGCGATGCTTAAGTCTGTCCGAATCATGTTAGCAATTGCCACATTTTATGAAATCTGGCAAATGGATGTCAAAACTGCATTCCTTAATGGTTTTCTTAAAGAAGAGTTGTATATGATGCAACCAGAAGGTTTTGTCAATCCTAAAGGTGCTAACAAAATGTGCAAACGCCAGTGATCCATCTATGGACTGGTGCAAGCATCTCGGAGTTGGAATATACGCTTTGATAAGTTGATCAAAGCATATAGTTTTATACAGACTTGCGGTGAAGCCTGTATTTACAAGAAAGTGAGTGGGAGCACTACAACATTTCTGATAAGTATATGTGAATGACATATTGTTGATCGGAAATAATGTAGAATTATTCTGCAAAGCATAAATGAGTGTTTGAAAGGAGTTTTTTCACAGGAAGACCTCGACAAAGCTACTTACATATTGAGCATCAAGATCTATTGAGATAGATCAAGACGCTTGATAAGATTTTCAATGAGTACATACCTTGACAAGTTTTTGAAAGTAGTTCAAAATGGAACAGTCAAAGAAAGGGTTCTTGCCTGTGTTGCAAATGTATGAAATTGAGTAACACTCAAATTCCGACCACAGCAGAAAATAGAAAGAGAATGAAAGTCATTCCCTATACATCAGTCATAGGTTTTATAAAAGTATGCCATGCTATGGACCAGACCTATTGTATACTCTGCCCTGATTTGGCAAGGGAGTACAATAGTGATCTAGGAGTAGATCACTGGACATTGGTCAAAATTATTCTTAGTGGAACAAGGATATGTTTCTCAATTATGGAGGTGACGAAAGGTTCGTCGTAAAGGGTTATATCGATACAAGTTTTGGCACTGATCCAGATGACTCTAAGTCTTAATCTGGATACATATTGAAAGTGGGAGCAATTAGCTAGAGTAGCTCCCTACAGAGCATTGTAGACATAGAATATTTGCAAAATACATACGGCTCTGAATGTGACAGACCCGTTGACTAAACTTCTCTCACGAGCAAAACATGATCATACCTTAGTACTCTTTGGGTGTTAATCACATAGCGATGTGAACTAGATTATTGGCTCTAGTAAACCCTTTAGGTGTTGGTCACATGAAGATGTGAACTATGGGTGTTAATCATATACAGATATGAATATTGGTATTAAATCACATGGCGATGTGAACTAGATTATTGACTCTAGTGCAAGTGGGAGACTGAAGGAAATATGCCCTAGAGGCAATAATAAAGTTATTATTTATTTCCTTATTTCATGATAAATGTTTATTATTCATGCTAGAATTGTATTAACCAGAAACATGATACATGTGTGAATACATAGACAAACATAGTGTCACTAGTATGCCTCTACTTGACTAGCTCATTAATGAAAGATGGTTATGTTTCCTAACCATAGACATGTGTTGTCATTTGATTAACGGGATCACATCATTAGGAGAATGATGTGATTGACATGACCCATTCTGTTAGCCTAGCACTTGATCGTTTAGTATGTTGCTATTGCTTTCTTCATGACTTATACATGTTCCTGTAACTATGAGATTATGCAACTCCCGTTTACCGGAGGAACACTTTGTGTGTTACCAAACGTCATAATGTAACTGGGTGATTATAAAGGAGCTCTACAGGTGTCTCCGAAGGTACATGTTGGGTTGGCGTATTTCGAGATTAGGATTTGTCACTCCATTTGTCGGAGAGGTATCTCTGGGCCCTCTCGGTAATGCACATCACTATAAGCCTTGCAAGCATTGCAACTAATGAGTTAGTTACGGGATGATGTATTATGGAACGAGTAAAGAGACTTGCCGGTAATGAGATTAAACTAGGTATTGAGATACCCACGATCGAATCTCGGGCAAGTAACATACCGATGGCAAAGGGAACAACGTATGTTGTTATGCGGTTTGACCGATAAAGATCTTCGTAGAATATGTGGGAGCCAATATGAGCATCTAGGTTCCGCTATTTGTTATTGACCGGAAACATGTCTCGGTCATGTCTACATTGTTCTCGAACCCGTAGGGTCCACACGCTTAAGGTTTCTATGACAGTTATATTATGAGTTTATGAGTTTTGATGTACCGAAGGTGTTTGGAGTCCCGGATGAGATCGGAGACATGACGACGAGTCTCGAAATGGTCGAGACGTAAAGATCAATATATTGAACGACTATATTCGGACTTCGGAAAGGTTCCGAGTGATTCGGGTATTTTTTGGAGTAACGGAGAGTTACGGGAATTCGCCGGGGAGTATATGGGCCTTATTGGGCCATACGGGAATAGAGGAGAGAGGCCAAAAGGAAGGAGGCCTGTGCCCCCGCTCTGGTCCGAATTGGACAAGGGGCGCAGCCCCCCTTTCCTTCTTCCTCTCCCCCTCTTTCCCCTTCTCCTACTCCAACAAGGAAGGAGGGAGTCCTACTCCCGGTGGGAGTAGGACTCCCCTTGGCGCGCCCCTCCTAGGCCGGCCGCCCCCTCCCCCCTTGCTCCTTTATATACGGGGGCAGGGGGGCACCCCTAGGCACAACAACAATTGATCCCTTGGATCTCTTAGCCGTGTGTGGTGCCCCCCTCCACCATAGTCCACCTCGATAATATCGTAGCGGTGCTTAGGCGAAGCCCTGCGACGGTTGAACATCAATATCATCACCACGCCGTCGTGCTGGTGGAACTTTCCCTCGACACTCGGCTGGATCGGAGTTCGAGGGACGTCATCGAGCTGAACGTGTGCTAGAACTCGGAGGTGCCGTAGTTTCGGTGCTTGATCGGTCGGGCCGTGAAGACGTACGACTACATCAACCGCGTTGTTCTGACGCTTCCGCTTTCGGTCTATGAGGGTACGTGGACACACTCTCCCCTCTTGTTGCTATGCATCACCATGATCTTGCGTGTGCGTAGGAATTTTTTTGAAATTACTACGTTCCCCAACACATACACCCAATGAAAATAGTTTATTGAATCTCGATAGTAGTGATACACATCTTCATAATGTTGAAGCCAAAAGATGTAGAGTTGATAATGATAGTGCAACTTATTTGTGGCACTGCCGTTTAGGTCATATCGGTGTAAAGCGCATGAAGAAACTCCATACTGATGGACTTCTGGAATCACTTGATTATGAATCACTTGGTACTTGCGAGCCATGCCTCATCAGCAAGATGACTAAAACGCCGTTCTCCAGAACTACGGAGCGAGCAACTGATTTATTGGAAATCATACATACTGATGTATGTGGTCCAATGAATATTGAAGCTCGCAGCGGGTATCGTTATTTTCTCACCTTCACAGATGATTTGAGCAGATATGGGTATATCTACTTGATGAAACACAAGTCTGAAACATTTGAAAAGTTCAGAGAATTTCAGAGTGAAGTGGAAAATCATCGTAACAAGAAAATAAAATTTCTACGATCTGATCGTGGAGAATAATATTTGAGCTACGAGTTTGGCCTTCATTTTAAACAATGTGGAATAGTTTCACAGTTCACGCCACATGGAACACCACAGCGTAATGGTGTGTCCGAACGTCGTAACCGCACTTTATTGGATATAGTGCGATCTATGATGTATCTTACCGATTTACCACTATCGTTTTGGGGTTATGCATTAGAGATAGCTGCATTCACTTTAAATAGGGCACCATCTAAATCCGTTGAGATGACACCGTATGGTTTAGCAGTAAACCTAAGCTGTCGTTTCTTAAAGTTTGGAGTTGCGATGCTTATGTAAAAAATGGTTTCAACCTGATAAGCTCGAACCCAAATTGGAGAAGTGCGTCTTCATAGAATACCTGAAGGAAACTGTTGGGTACACCTTCTATCATAGATCCGAAGGCAAAACATTCGTTGCTAATAATGGATCCTTTCTAGAGAAGGAGTTTCTCTCAAAAGAAGTGAGTGGGAGGAAAGTAGAACTTGATAATGTAATTGTACCTTCTCCCGAATTGGAAAGTAGTTCATCACAGAAATCAGTTCCAGTGATTCCTACACCAATTAGTGAGGAAGCTAATGCTGATGATCATGAAACTTCAGATTAAGTTACTACAAAACCTCGTAGGTCTTCCAAAGTACAGTCTGCACCAGAGTGGTACGGTAATCCTGCTCTGGAAGTCATGTTACTAGACCATGATGAACCTAAGAACTATGAGGAAGCGATGATGAGCCCAGATTCCACGAAATGGCTTGAGGCCATGAAATCTGAGATGGGATCCATGTATGAGAACAAAGTGTGGACTTTTGTGGAATTGCCCGATGATCGGCAAGCCATATTGTATAAATGGATCTTCAAGAGGAAAACAAACACTGATAGTAGTATTACTATCTACAAAGCTCGACTTGTCACAAAAAGTTTTTCGACAAGTTCAAGGTGTTGAATACGATGAGATTCTCTCACTCGTATCGATGCTTAAGTCTGTCCGAATCATGTTAGCAATTGCCACATTTTATGAACTCTCGCAAATGGATGTCAAAACTGCATTCCTTAATGGATTTATTAAAGAAGAGTTGCATATGGTGCTAACAAAATGTACAAGCTCCACCGATCCATCTATGGACTGGTGCAAGCATCTCGGAGTTGGAATATACGCTTTGATGAGTTGATCAAAGCATATGGTTTTATACAGACTTTTGGAGAATCCTGTATTTACAACAAAGTGAGTGGGAGCTCTGTAGCATTTTCTAAAACTATATGTAGATGACATATTGTTGATTGGAAATGATATAGAATTTCTGGATAGCATAAAGGGATACTTGAATAAGAGTTTTTCAATGAAAGACCTCGGTGAAGCTGCTTACATATCGGGCATCAAGATCTATAAGATAGATCAAGACGCTTGATAAGATTTTTCAATGAGTACATACCTTGATAAGATTTTGAAGTAATTCAAAATGAAACAGTCAAAGAAGGAGTTCTTGTCTGCGTTGCAAGGTGTGAAGTTGAGTAAGACTAAAAACCCGACCATGGCAGAAAACAGAAAGAGAATGAAAAGTCATTCCCTATGCCTCAGTCATACGTTCTATAAAGTATGCTATGCTGTGTACCAGACCTAGAGTATACCTTGCTCTGAATTTGGCAAGGGAGTACAATAGCGATCTAGGAGTAGATCACTGGACATTGGTCAAGAATATCCTTAGTGAGGACTAAGGAAATATTTCTCGATTATGGAGGTGATAAAAGAGCCCGTCGTAAAGAGTTACATTGGTGCAAGCTTTCACACCGATCCAGATGACTCTAAGTCTCAATCTGGATACATATTGAAAGTGGGAGCAATTAGCTAGAGTAGCTCCGTGCAGAGCATTATAGACATAGAATATTTGCAAAATACATACGGTTCTGAATGTGACAGACCCGTTGACTAAGCTTCTCTCATGAGCAAAACATGATCACACCTTAGTACTCTTTGGGTGTTAATCACATAGCGATGTGAACTAGATTATTGACTCTAGTAAACCCTTTGGGTGTTGGTCACATGACGATGTGAACTATGGGTGTTAATCATATACAGATATGAATATTGGTGTAAATCACATGGCGATGTGAACTAGATTATTGACTCTAGTGCAAGTGGGAGACTGAAGGAAACATGCCCTAGAGGCAATAATAAAGTTATTATTTATTTCCTTATTTCATGATAAATGTTTATTATTCATGCTAGAATTGTATTAACCGGAAACATAATACATGTGTGAATACATAGACAAACATATTGTCACTAGTATGCCTCTACTTGACTAGCTCGTGAATCAAAGATGGTTAAGTTTCCTAGCCATAGACATGAGTTGTCATCTGATTAACGGGATCACATCATTAGGAGAATGATGTGATTGACTTGACCCATTCCGTTAGCTTAGCACTTTATCGTTTAGTATGCTGCTATTGCTTTCTTCATGACTTATACAAGTTCCTACAACTATGAGATTATGCAACTCCCGTTTACCAGAGGAACACTTTGTGTGCTACCAAACGTCACAACATAACTGGGTGATTATAAAGGAGCTCTACTGGTGTCTCCGAAGGTACATGTTGAGTTGGCGTATGATACGTCTCCAACGTATCTATAATTTTTGATTGCTCCATGCTACTTTATCTACTGTTTTAGGCAATATTGGGCTTTATTATCCACTTTTATATTATTTTTGGGACTAACCTATTAACCGGAGGCCCAGCCCAGATTTGCTGTTTTATGCCTATTTCAGTGTTTCGAGGAAAAGGAATATCAGACGGAGTCAAAACGGAATGAAATCAACTGGAGAATTTATTTTTGGAAGGAAACCCCACCTGATGGACTTGGACTCCACGTCAGAAGATACGGGAGGTGCTCACGAGGGTGGGGGCGCGCCCACCCCCCTTGGGCGTGCCCATGCCTTGTGGGGCCCCCGTAGCTCCACCGACGTACTCCTTTCACCCATATATACCTACGTACCCTAAAACTTCCAGAACAGAAGATAGATCGGGAGTTCCGCCGCCGCAAGCCTCTGTAGCCACCAAAAACCTCTCGGGAGCCCTTCCCGACACCCTGCCGGAGGGGGGATCCCATCACCGGTGGCCATCTTCATCATCCCGGCGCTATCCATGATGAGGAGGGAGTAGTTCACCCTCGGGGCTGAGGGTATGTACCAGTAGCTATGTGTTTTGATCTCTCTCTCTCTCTCTCTCTCTCGTGCTCTCTCTCGTGTTCCATCTATGGCACGATCTTGATGTATCCCGAGCTTTGCTATTGTAGTTGGATCTTATGATGTTTCTCCCCCTCTACTCTCTTGTGATGAATTGAGTTTCCCCTTTGAAGTTTTCTTATCGGATTGAGTCTTTATGAGAACACTTGATGTATGTCTTGCCGTGATTATCTGTGGTGACAATGGGATATCATGTGCCACTTGATGTATGTTCTGGTGATCAACTTGCGGGTTTTGTGACACATGGCAACCTATGCATAGGGGTTGGCACACGTTCTTGACTCTCCGGTAGAAACTTTGGGGCACTCTTTGAAGTACTTTTATGTTGGTTGGATGAATCTGAGATTGTGTGATGCATATCGTATAATCATGCCCACGGATACTTGAGGTGACAATGGAGTATCTAGGTGACATTAGGGTTTTGGTTGATTTGTATCTTAAGGTGTTATTCTAGTACGAACTCTTTTATAGATCGATCCGAAAGAATAGCTTTGTGGTGGTTTCGTACCCGACCATAATCTCTACGTTTGTTCTCCGCTATTAGTGTCTTTGGAGTGACCCTTTGTTGCATGTTGAGGGCTTGTCATATGTTCTATCTATGTTATTATTGTTGAGAGAACTTACACTAGTGAAAGTATGAACCCTAGGCCTTGTTTCCTATCATTGCAATACCATTTACGCTCACTTTTACCACTTGTTACCTTGCTGTTTTTATATTTTCATATTACAAAAACCTATATCTACTATCTATTTGCACTTGTATCTTCTCCTCTTCGCCGAACTAGTGCACCTATACAATTTACCATTGTATTGTGTGTGTTGGGGACACAAGAGACTTTTTGTTATTTGGTTGCAGGGTTGTTTGAGAGAGACCATCTTCCTCCTACGCCTCCTACGGATTGATAAACCTAAGGTCACCCACCTGAGGGAAATTTGCTACTGCCCTACAAACCTGTGCACTTGCAGTCCCAACAACGTCTACAAGAAGAAGGTTGTGTAGTAGACATCAAGCAGTTTCTGGCGCCGTTGCCGGGGAGGCTAGGTAAAGGGTATTCACACTCCGTCACTAAGCTCTTTTCTGGCGAGGTGAGTGCTTGAAGGTATATCTTTAGATCTTGCAATTGAATCTTTTTGTTTCTTGTTTTAGCACTAGTCTAGTTTATAAAAGAAAACTACAAAAAAAATGGAGTTGAGTTTGTCTCATACGCTTCACCTTTTTAATATCTTTCGTGAGTATGATGGAAAGGATAATTGTGCTCAAGTGCTAGAAGAAGAAATCTATAGAATGTTTGGAACTAAATATGTGAATGATGAGCATGATTGCAATGTTGTTAGTATGAATTCCTTGAATATCCATGATGCTAATGATATGCAAAGACACAAGCTTGGGGAAGCTATGTTTTATGAAGATGATATTTTTTGTCCCCCAAGCTTTGATGAGCAAATTTACTATGATGAAAGAATGCCTCCTATCTATGATGATTATTGTGATGATACGTATGCTATAAAGAAAAAGTTTGCTTATGTGGAGAGTAGAAAATTTTCTATGCTTGTAGATCATGAAAAGAATGCTTTAGGTGTTGGTTATATTGTTGAATTCATTCATGATGCTACTGAAAATTATTATGAGGGAGGAACATATGCTTGTAGGAATTGCAATAATGTCAAGTTTCCTCTCTATATGCTTAAATTCTTGAAGCTATGCTTGTTGTGCCATCCTATGCTAGTTGATTATTGTTCCCATAAGTTGTTTTCTAACAAAATCCCTATGCATAGGAAGTGGGTTAGGCTTAAATGTGCTAGTCATATGCTTCATGATGCTCCCGTTATGTTTTAATTCTTATCTTTTATGTGAGCATCATTGTCATCATCATGCCTAGCTAAAAGGCATTAAAGAAAAGCGCTTGTTGGGAGACAACCCAATATTTACCCTTACTGTTTTTGTGTGTCCACATGATTATTATACTGTAGTAATCATGTTTTATAGCTTTTGTTTCAATAAAGTGCCAAGTAGAACCTTTGGGAAGACTTGGGTGAAGTTTATGTGATCTTGCTGTGAAAAACAGAAACTTTAGCGCTCACGAGTTTAGCTGCCATTTTTTACTGGAGAGTGATTTTAGGTTGATTCTTTTTTAAGATGATTAATAGACAAATTTACCATGTCCAGAAATTTATTTCATAATTTTTGGGGTTCCATAAGTATACGTTTTATACAGATTACTACAGACTGTTCTGTTTTTGACAGATTCTGTTTTCTATGTGTTGTTTGCTTATTTTGATGCATCTATGGCTAGTATTAAGTGGTATGAACCATAGAGAAGTTAGAATACAGTAGATATTACACCAATATGAATTTAGAATGAGTTCATTACATTACCTAAGTGGTGGTTTTATTTTCCTATACTAACGGAGCTTACGAGTTTTGTTTTGAGTTCTGTGTGGTTGAAGTTTTCAAGTTTTGGGTAAAGATTCGATGGACTATGAAATAAGAGTGGAAAGAGCCTAAGCTTGGGGATGACCAAGGCACCCCAAGGTAATATTCAAGGATAACCAAGCGTCTAAGCTTGGGGATGCCCCGGATGGCATCCCCTCTTTCGTCTTTGTTCATCGGTAACTTTACTTGGAGCTATATTTTTATTCACCACATGATATGTGTTTTGCTTGGAGCGTCATTTTATTTTGTTAGTATTTGCTTGCTGTTATTTAGATTTGTGTTTTTCCTCTTTAGTTTCAATAAAAAAAAGTCAAGGATAGTCTTTGCCATGCTTATTTTGCTAGTATACATGTTGCTGTTTAAAAACAGAAAGTTTACCGCTGTTGCAAAAATTCCCTAGAAAAGTCAGAGAGTGGTATAATGTTGAATCTTTTTGCATAATGAGATATGATAAATTTATTACAGTTGGAATTTTAGTTCATAATTTTTGGAGTTAGGGAAGTATGATGACTCTTGCATTCTTTACAGACTGTACTGTTTTGGCAGATTGTTGTTATGTTTGCATTGTTTGCATATGTTTGCTTGCTTAATGATTCTATTTGAGGATAGGAGTATTAAATATGCAGAGGCATTTAGTATTCAATGTTGAATAATAATTTAGGTGATTTGTTACAGTATAATATGATAAGGTTTTGCATTGGTTTATACTAACCTATCTCACGAGTTCTTGTTGAGTTTGTTGTGAATGAAGCTTTTGTTAAAAAGAGAAACCATGATATGAGAGGAAATAAGGAGACACAAAAGCTCAAGCTTGGGGATGCCCAAGCCACCCCAAGATAATATTTCAAGAAGTCTCAAGCATCTAAGCTTGGGGATGCCCCGGTAGGCATCCCACCTTTCTTCTTCAACAACTATCGGTTAGTATCGGTTGAGCCTAAGTTTTTGCTTCTTCACATGAGTTGTGCTATCCTTGCAATGTAGTTTTGTTTAGCTTTGCTTGCTGTTTGAATAAAGTATTAAGATCTGAAATTCTTTAATGAGAGAGAGCCATACATGAATTGGAATTTGCTAGAATACTCTATGTGCTTCACTTATATCTTTTGAGCGTGATAATTTTTGCTCTAGTACTTCACTTAGATCTTTT
The DNA here is from genome assembly GCA_963921465.1 of Triticum timopheevii. Lineage (NCBI taxonomy): Eukaryota > Viridiplantae > Streptophyta > Magnoliopsida > Poales > Poaceae > Triticum > Triticum timopheevii. The sequence goes on from OY997262.1 coordinate 366,880,287, forward strand.
AGAGCATGGTGGTGGATTTGTTTTAAAGAAACTATTGATCTCTCATGCTTCACTTAGATTATTTTGAGAGTCGTTAATAGCATGGTAATTTTCTTAATGTTAATATACTTGGTGTTCAAGATATGTGAAATTTTCTTTTGAGTGCGTTGAATACTAAGATAAGTTTGATGCTTGATAATTGTTTTGAGATATGGAGGTGATAATATCAAAGTCGTGCTAGTTGGGTAATTATGAATTCAAAGAATGCTTGTGTTGAAGCTGCAAGTCCCGTAGCATGCACGTATGGTTAAAGTTATGTAACAAATTTGAAACATGAAGTGTACCTGGCTTGTGCATCCTTATGAGTGGCGGTCGGGGACGAGCGATGGTCTTTTCCTACCAATCTATCCCCCTAGGAGCATGCGCTTAGTACTTGATTTTTGATGACTTCTAAATTTTTGCAATAAGTATATGAGTTCTTTTGACTAATGTTGAGTCCATGGATTATACGCACTCTCACCTTTCTGCCTTTGCTAGCCTCTTCGGTACCTTGCATTGCCCTTTCTCACCTTGAGAGTTGGTGCAAACTTCGCCGGTGCATCCAAACCCCGTGATACGATACGCTCTATCACACATAAACCTCCTTGCATCTTCCTCAAAACAGCCACCATACCTACCTATCATGGCATTTCGATAGCCATTCCGAGATATATTGCCATGCAACTTCCATCATCATCATCATGACATACACTACTTTTGCCATATTGCCATTGCTTGATCATGTAGTTGACATTGTATTTGTGGCAAAGCCACCATGCATTATTTTTCATACATGTCACTCTTGATTCATTGCACCATCCCGGTACACCACCGGAGGCATTCATATAGAGTCATATCTTGTTCTAAGTTTTGAGTTGTAATCCTTATGTTGTAATCAATAGAAGTGTGATGATCATCATTATTAGAGCATTGCCCAAAAAAAGGCCAAAAAAAAGAAAGGCCCAAAAAAAAGAGACAGGCCAAAAGAAAAAAGAAAGGCCCAAAAAAGAAAAGAAAAGAAAAGGGCAATGCTACTATATCTTTTTCCACACTTGTGCTTCAAAGTAGCACCTTGTTCCTCATGTAGTGAGTCTCATATATTGTGCTTCAAAGTAGCACCTTGTTCTTCATGTAGTGAGTCTCATAAGTTGTCTTTTTATACTAGTGGGAATTTTTCATTATAGAACTTGGCTTGTATATTCCTACGATGGGATTCCTCAAATGCCCTAGGTCTTCATGAGCAAGCAAGTTGGATGCACACCCACTAGTTTTCTTTTGTTGAGCATTCATAGCTCTAGTGCATCCATTGCATGGCAATCCCTACTCCTCATGTTGACGTCAATTGATGGGCATCTCCATAGCCCGTTGATTAGCCTCGTCAACGTGAGACTTTCTCCTTTTTTGTCTTCTCCACACAATCCCCATCATCATATTCTATTCCACCCATAGTGCTATATCCATGGCTCACGCTCATGTATTGCGTGAAGGTTGAAAAAGTTTGAGATTATTTAAGTATGAAACAATTGCTTGGCTTGTCATCGGGGGTATAGAAGTTGGGAACATCTTTGTGTGACGAAAATGAAGCATAGCCTAACTATATGATTTTGTAGGGATGAACTTTCTTTTGCCATGTTATTTTGAGAAGACATGATTGCTTTGATTAGTATGCTTGAAGTATTATTATTTTTGTGTCAATATGAACTTTTGTCTTGAATCTTTCAGATCTGAATATTCATATCACAATTAAGGAGATTTACATTGAAATTATGCCAAAGTATCACTCCGCATCAAAAATTCTTTTTTATCATTTACCTACTCGAGGACGAGCAGGAATTAAGCTTGGGGATGCTTGATACGTCTCCAACGTATATATAATTTTTGATTGCTCCATGCTACTTTATCTACTGTTTTAGGCAATATTGGGCTTTATTATCCAATTTTATATTATTTTTGGGACTAACCTATTAACCGGAGGCCCAACCCAGATTTGCTGTTTTATGCCTATTTTAGTGTTTCGAGGAAAAGGAATATCAGACGGAGTCAAAACGGAACGAAATCAACTGGGGAAGTTATTTTTGGAAGGAAACCCACCTGATGGACTTGGACTCCACGTCAGAAGATACGTGAGGTGCTCACGAGGGTGGGGGGCGCGCCCCCTGCCTCGTGGGGCCCCCGTAGCTCCACCGACGTACTCCTTTCACCCATATATACCTACGTACCCTAACACTTCCAGAACAGAAGATAGATCGGGAGTTCTGCCGCCGCAAGCCTCTGTAGACACCAAAAACCTCTCGGGAGCCCTTCCTGGCACCCTGCTGGAGGGGGGATCCCATCACCGGTGGCCATCTTCATCATCCCGGCGCTATCCATGACGAGGAGGGAGTAGTTCACCCTCGGGGCTGAGGGTATGTACCAGTATCTATGTGTTTTGATCTCTCTCTCTCTCGTGTTCTCTCTCGTGTTCCATCTATGGCACGATCTTGATGTATCCCGAGCTTTGCTATTGTAGTTGGATCTTATGATGTTTCTCCCCCTCTACTCTCTTGTGATGAATTGAGTTTCCCCTTTGAAGTTTTCTTATCGGATTAAGTCTTTATGAGAACACTTGATGTATGTCTTGCCGTGATTATCTGTGGTGACAATGGGATATCATGTGCCACTTGATGTATGTTTTGGTGATCAACTTGCGGGTTTCGTGACACTTGGGAACCTATGCATAGGGGTTGGCACACGTTCTTGACTCTCCGGTAGAAACTTTGGGGCACTCTTTGAAGTACTTTTATGTTGCTTGGATGAATCTGAGATTGTGTGATGCATATCGTATAATCATGCCCACGGATACTTGAGGTGACAATGGAGTATCTAGGTGACATTAGGGTTTTGGTTGATTTGTATCTTAAGGTGTTATTCTAGTACGAACTCTTTTATAGATCGATCTGAAAGAATAGCTTTGTGGTGGTTTCGTACCCGACCATAATCTCTACGTTTGTTCTCCGCTATTAGTTTCTTTGGAGTGACTCTTTGTTGCATGTTGAGGGCTTGTCATATGTTCTATCTATGTATTATTGTTGAGAGAACTTACACTAGTGAAAGTATGAACCCTAGGCCTTGTTTCCTATCATTGCAATACCGTTTACGCTCACTTTTACCACTTGTTACCTTGCTGTTTTTATATTTTCAGATTACAAAAACCTATATCTACTATCTATTTTGCACTTGTATCTTCATCTCTTCGCCGAACTAGTGCACCTATACAATTTACCATTGTATTGGGTGTGTTGGGGACACAAGAGACTTTTTGTTATTTGGTTGCAGGGTTGTTTGAGAGAGACCATCTTCCTCCTACGCCTCCTACGGATTGATAAACCTTAGGTCATCCACTTGAGGGAAATTTGCTATTGTGCACTTGCAGGCCCAACAACGTCTACAAGAAGAAGGTTGTGTAGTAGACATCAGCGTATTTCGAGATTAGGTTTTGTCACTCCGATTGTCGGAGAAGTATCTATGGGCCCTCTCAGTAATGCACATCACTATAAGCCTTGCAAGCAATGTAGCTAATGAGTTAGTTACGGAATGATGCATTACGTAACAAGTAAAGAGACTTGCCGGTAACGAGATTGAACCAGGTATTGGATACCGACGATCGAATCTCGGGCAAGTAACATACCGATGACAAAGGGAACAACGTATGTTGTTATGCGGTTTGACCGATAAAGATCTTCGTAGAGTGTGTAGGAGCCAATATGAGCATCCAGGTTCCGCTATTGGTTATTGACCAGGAATAGTTCTAGGTCATGTCTACATAGTTCTCGAACCCGTAGGGTCCGCACGCTTAACGTTATGATGACAATTTTATTATGAGTTTATAAGTTTTGATGTACCGAAGGTTGTTCGGAGTCCCGGATGTGATCACGGACATGACGAGGAGTCTCGAGATGGTCGAGACATAAATATTGATATATTGGACGACTATATTCGCACACTGGAAGTGTTCCGGGTGATTTCGGAGAAAACCGGAGTGCCGGAGGGGTTACCGGAACCCCCCGGGGAAGTATTGGGCCTTAATGGGCCTGAGGGGAGAGAGAGGGCAGCAGCCCAGGAGGTGGCGCCCCCCCATGGGGAGTCCGAATTGGACTAGGGGAGGGGGGCGCAGCCCCTCTTTCCCTCTCCCTCTCCCTCTCTTTCCTTCCCCCTTCCTCCTTCCTAGTGGGACTAGGAAAGGGGAGTCCTACTCCCACTAGGAGGAGGACTCCCCCCTCCTTGGCGCGCCCCCTAGGGCCGGCCGGCCTCCCCCCTTTCTCCTTTATATACGGGGGCAGGGGGCACCCCAAGACACACAAGTTGATCATCGTGATCGTTCCTTAGCCGTGTGCGGTGCCCCCCTCCACCATATTCCACCTCGATCATATCGTTGCGGTGCTTAGGTGAAGCCCTGCGTCGGTAGAACATCATCATCGTCACCACGCCGTCGTGCTGACGGAACTCATCCCCGACACCCTGCTGGATCGGAGTCCGGGGATCGTCATCGAGCTGAACGTGTGCTGAACTCGGAGGTGCCGTACGTTCGGTGCTTGGATCGGTCGGATCGTGAAGACGTACGACTACTTCAACCGTGTTGTCATAACGCTTCCGCTTACGGTCTACGACGGTACGTAGACAACATTCTCCCCTCTCGTTGCTATGCATCACCATGATCTTGCGTGTGCATAGGAATTTTTTGAAATTACTATGTTCCCCAAGAGTGCCCCTACCCATGTATATAAAGGAGGGGAGGAGGAGCCGACCGACTGATACGTCCATTTTGCATCATGTTTTCCTACTATTATTTAAGTTGTTTTATTGTATAATAATGCTTTTTGGAGTAATTCTAATGCCTTTTCTCTCATAATATGCAAGATATGCACCAAGGGGGAGAATTCTAGCAGCTGGAAATCTGGACCTAAAAAGGCTACGTCAAGCTACCTATTCTGCACAACTCCTAATGAGCTGAAACTCCCTGAGGATTTTTTTATGGAATATTTAATGATTATTGGAGCAAACAAGTACTAGAGGGGGGCCACCAGGTGGGCACAACCCACCTGGTCTTACCAGGAGGCCCAGGCACATCCTGGTGGGTGCTGCCCTCCTCGGCCCACCTCCGGTGCCCATCTTCTGGTATATAAGTCATTTTGACCAAGAAAAAAATAAGGAGAGGACATTCGGGATGAATCACCGCCGCCTCGAGGCGGAACTTGGGCAGGAGCACTTCTGCCCTCCGACGGAGCGATTCCACCGGGGAACTTCCCTCCCGTAGGGGGAAATCATCGTCATCATCATCACCAACAACTCTCCCATCTTGGGGAGGGCTATCTTCATCAACATCTTCATAGCACCAACTCCTCTCAAATCCTAGTTCATCTCTTGTGTTCAATCTTTGCATCAGAACTATAGATTGGTGCTCGTGGGTGACTAGTAGTGTTGATTACATCTTGTAGTTGATTACTATATGGTTTATTTGGTGGAAGATTATATGTTGAGACCCATTATGCTATTCAATACCCCTCTGATCTTGAGCATGTTTATCATTTGTGAGTAGTTACTTTCATTCTTGAGGTCATGGGAGAAATCATGTTGCAAGTAATCATGTGAACTTTTTATGTGTTCGATATTTTGATGGTATGTATGTTGCCATTCTCTTAGTGGTGTCATGTGAACGTTGACTACATGACACTTCACCATATTTGGGCCTAAGGGAATGCATTGTGCAGTAGTTATTAGATGGTGGGTTGCGAGAGTGACAAAAGCTTAAACCCCAGTTTATGCGCTATTCCGTAAGGGACCGATTGGATCCAAAAGTTTAATGCTATGGTTAGAAATTATTATTAATACTTTTCTTGTAGTTTCGGATGCTTGCGAGAGGTTTAATCATAAGTAGGAGGTTTGTTCAATTAATAACAACACCTAAGCACCGGTCCACCCACATATCAAATTATCAAAGTACCGAACACGAATTAAGCCAACATGATGAAAGTGACTAGATGAATTCCCGTGTACCCTCAAGAACACTTTGCTTATCATAAGAAACCGTTTTGGCCTGTCCTTTGCCTCAAAAGGATTGGGCTACCTTGCTGCACTGTTGTTATTACTATTGTTACTTGCTCGTTACAAATTATCTTGCTACCAAACTACTCCACTACTTACAATTTTAGCACTTGGAGACATTACCTTGCTGAAAACCACTTGTCATTTCCTTCTGCTCCTTGTTGGTTTTGACATTCTTACTTATCGAAAAGGGCTACAATTAACCCCATACATTTGTGGGTCATCAAGGCAATGTTCTGGCGCCGTTGCCGGGGAGTGAAGCGCTCTTGGTAAGTCGAAATTGGTAAGGAAATATTATTACTACGTGCTGAAATTTATTTTCACTTGGTACTATGGAAAACAATCCTTTGAGGGGTTTGTTCGGGGTATCTTCACCTCAACCAGAAACACAATTAGTTACCCCTCAACCTACTGCACCTACTGAAAATATTGAATATGAAATTCCTTCGGGTATGTTAGAACAACTGCTAGCTAATCATTATGCAGGAGATGGAACCGGACATCCTGATATGCACTTGATATATGTGGATGAAATTTTGTGGATTATTTAAGCTTGCAGGTTTGCCCGGAGATGAAGCTAATAAGAAGGTTTTGCCTTTATCTTTGAAGGGAAAAGCAGCTATGCGATGATATTGGATCTTGGAACTGGAACCGTTTGAAATTGGAATTTCATCAGAAATTTTATCCTATGCATTTAGTTCATCGTGATCGAAATTATATATGTAATTTTTGGCCTCGTGAAGGAGAAAGTATCGCTCTAGGTTGGGGGAGGCTTAAGTCAATGTTATATTCATGCCCCAATCATGAGCTCTTATGCTCGGCTTTCTTGTAATGATCAATCCATGCTCGATACTTCTTGTACTGGTTCTTTTATGAAGAAGACTATTGAATTCCGGTGGGATCTTTTAGAAAGAATTAAACGCAACTCTGAAGATTGGGAACTCGACAAAGGTAAATAGTCTGGTATTTAACCTAAGTTTGATTCTGTTAAATCTTTTATGAATACCGATGCTTTTCGAAAGTTTAGCACTAAATATGGACTTGACTCTGAGATAGTAGCTTCCTTTTGTGAATCTTTTGCTACTCATGTTGATCTCCCTAAGGAGAAGTGGTTTAAATATCACCCACCAATTAAAGAAGAAGTTAAAGAACCGGTAAAAGCTAAAGAAGAAACTATCATTTATAATTTTGATCTAGTTGTCCCCACTGCTTATACTGAAAAACCACCTTTTCCTTTTAGGATGAAGGAACACGCTAAAGCTTCAACTGTGGTTAACAAAAGTTATGTTAGAACACCCAAACCTTCTGAACAAATCAAAGTTGAACCTAGTGTTGCTATGGTTAAATATCTCTTAGTTGATAATTCTGTGGTGAAGCTTCTAGAATTGCCAAACTTGAAGGAAAAGATAAACATAAACCAGTTGTTGGCATGCCTGTTGTCTCAGTTAAGATAGGAGATCACTGTTATCGTGGGTTATTTGACCTAGGTGCTAGTGTAAGTGCTATTCCTTTCTCACTATATCAAGAAATTAAAGATGAAATAGCACCTGCTGAGATAGAAGACATAGATGTTACTACTAAACTTGCTAATAGAGATACTATATCACCAATAGGGATTCTTAGAGATGCTGAAGTCTTGTGTGGGAAAATAAAATACCCTACTAATTTTCTTGTTCTTAGCACCCCACAAGATGACTTTTGTCCCATTATATTTGGTAGAAATTTCTTGAACACCGTCAATGCTAAAATAGATTGTGAGAAACAAACTGTCGGTGTTAGCTTCGGTGATGAATCTCATGATTTTAATTTTTCCAAGTTTAGTGAACAACCTCATATGAAAGATTTGCCTGGTAAGGATGAAATTATTGTTCTTGCTTCTATTTTTGTGCCTCCTACTGATCATTTGGAACAATATTTGCTAGACCATGAAAATGATTTGCATATGAGTGAAAGAAATGAAATAGATATAATCTTTTTCCAACAACCACCTCTGCTTAAACACAATCTGCCTATTGAAACTCTAGGAGGTCCTCCCCCACCTAAAGGTGATCCTGTGTTTGAACTAAAACAATTACTAGACACTTTGAAATATGCTTATCTTGATGAAAAGAAGATATATCCTGTTATTATTAGTGCTAACCTTTCAGAACATGAAGAGGAAATATTATTGGAAGTTCTAAGGAAGCACAGGGCTGCTATTGGATATACTCTTGATGATCTTAGGGGCATTAGTCCCACTCTATGTCAACACAAGATTAATGTGGAACCTGATGCTAAACCCGTTGTTGATCACCAACATCGGTTACACCCGAAAATGAAAGAAGTGGTAAGAACGGAAATATTGAAACTTCTGGAAGCAGGTATAATCTATCCTATAGCTGATAGTAGATGGATAAGTCCTGTTCATTGTGTCCTGCTACCTCTTGAGCTTGCGTTGGTTTTTTCGTTGAAGAGGAAAGGGTGATGTAGCAAAGTAGCGTAAGTATTTCCCTCAGTTTTGAGAACCAAGGTATCAATCCAGTAGGAGACGACACACAAGTCACCTAGTACCTGCACAAACAATCAAGAACCTTGCAACGAACGCGGTAAAGGGGTTGTCAATCCCTTCACGGTCACTCGCAAAAGTGAGATCTGGTAGAGATAGTAAAGTAAATATTTTTGGTATTTTTGTTGTTTAGATTGGAAAGTAAAGATCGCAAAATAGTAAACAAGATGCGATACAATGGAAAAGATATATAATATAATAGCTCGGGGGCCATAGGTTTCACTAGTGGCTTCTCTCAAGATAGCATGTATTACGGTGGGTGAACAAATTACTACTGAGCAATTGATAGAAAAGCGCATAATAATGAAGACATCTAAGGCAATGATCATGAACATAGGCATCACGCCCGTGTCAAGTAGACCGAAACGATTCTGCATCTACTACTATTACTCCACACATCGACCGCTATCCAGCATGCATCTAGAGTATTAAGTTCATAAGAACGGAGTAACGCATTAAGCAAGATGACATGATGTAGAGGGATAAACTCAAGCAATATGATATAAACCCCATCTTTTTATCCTTGATGGCAACAATACAATACGTGCCTTGCTGCCCCTACTGTCACTGGGAAAGGACACCGCAAGATTGAACCCAAAGCTAAGCACTTCTCCCATTGCAAGAAATATCAATGTAGTAGGCCAAACTAAACCGATAATTCGAAGAGACTTGCAAAGATATCAAATCATGCATATAAGAATTCTGAGAAGAACCAAATAATATTCACAGATAATCTTGTTCATAAATCCACAATTCATCAGATCTCGGCAAACACACTGAGGGAGTCCTGGATTAAGGGGTCCTCGGACGGCCAGACTATTAACATGAGTCGGACTGTTGGGCTATGAAGATACAAGACAGAAGACTTCTTCCTGTGTCCGGATGGGACTGTCCTTTGCGTGGATGGCAAGCTTGGTGATTCGGATATGTAGATTCCTTTCTCTGTAACCGACTTTGTATAACCCTAGTCCCCTTTGGTGTCTATGTAAACCGGAGGGTTTAGTCCATAGGGGCAATGATAATCATATAGGCTAGACTTCTGGGGTTGTAGCCATTACGATCTCGCGGTAGATCAACTCTTGTAATACTCATATTCATTAAGATCAATCAAGCAGGAAGTAGGGTATTACCTCCATAGAGAGGGCCCAAACCTGGGTAAACATCGTGTCCCCCATCTCCTGTTACCATCCGACCTAAGACGTACAATTCGGGATCCCCTACCCGAGATCCACCGGTTTTGACACCGACATTGGTGCTTTCATTGAGAGTTCCGCTGCATCGTCACCAAAAGGTTTGATGGCTCCATCAATCATCTACAACAATGCAGTCCAGGGGGAGGTTTTCCTTCCCGGACAGATCTTCGTATTCGGCGGCTTCATACTGCGGGCCAATTAGCTTGGCCATCTAGAGCAGATCGAAAGCTACGCCCCTAGCCATCGGGTTATATTTGGAAGCTTGAATTACGTGGCCGATATCCGCAGAGACTTGATCTTTGACGGATTCGAGCCCATGACGGCTGCTCCCTGCCACCACGATGAACATGACCTAAATCTGTCATCGGACCATGCTCAGGAGATAGCACCTATAACCACTCTGGCCCTAGATCCGGAGAAGATCGCGCCATCCGAGGACGGGATGCCCAACCCCGCCACGGAAGTCGCAGACTCGGCAACGTTGGAGCCGCACACAGATCCAACCTTGAGCGAGGCCTATCTTTGGAACCTCGGATCTGTCTCTGGCCATAAGTTCCGAACCGCGTACATCCGCGCCCATCGAACCTGATCAGGCGCCGATCGTCGAGTTCAGCTCCGCGTACATCTTCCGGCACTCACCTTTAGGCGATGTGCTAAATTTGTTAAAATCCCTCTCCTTGTCAGGGGACTCACAGCCGAACTATATCCGGTTTGAATTGTAAGCTGACAACGAAGAATTTCGCTTCCCACCCACCACCCACTTCATAGCCACTGTCGAAGACTTAACCGACACGCTCGATTACGGCTCCGAAGACATCGACGGTATGGATGACGATGCCGGAGAGGAGCAGGCACAAAAACCACCGCTCATAGGGTGGTGGACAGCTACATCCTCATATGATATATACATGGTGGACACACTTAAAGAGAAGGAGGCCGACAGTGATAATGATAAGCCCGTTGATGGACCTCCCAAGCACCGGCGTCAGAAGCGCTGACCTCGATCTGGCAAAAGGAAAAATAGCAACATTGTCACTAACGACGGTGATAATCCAAACCAAACTGAGGACCCCGCAGATCCAGCGTTGGAGCAGGACAAGCGAGAGGACGGCGAACACAGTCCCGGGCCGTTGTCCGACCACAGCGATGCAAAGATAGCAATTATCAACCTGTCTCCGAAGAGGAGGCCAGCCTGGGTGACGACGAATTTGTCGTCCCAGAAGAACCTTTAAAACAAGAACGTCTCCATCAAAGGCTTATCGCCACTGCAAGGAGCCTAAAGAAGCGGAAGCAACGGCTCACAGCCGCACATGATATGCTCAATGATAGATGGATTGAAGTGCTAGACGCTGAGGAAAAATATGGTTGTAATCGCCAAACAAAGGGCTACCCTAAGCATAAACTGCTACCCGAATTCGACGATGAGGCTATTGCGCCTGTACTGCCGAAGAACAATACTACCGACAAGCCGGACCGACCACCTCGCGGATGGAGTGGCTAGCAATGCCGTACACAAGCCCGCACCCCTCCCCGTAAAGGAAGGGCGACTGTGGCTCAGGACCATAAACACAATCTATGTGAGGACCTAGATAAAACGGCTGGTAAGGCCAGATCCATCTACGGATCCAGGGACCGTGTCCCCACACGGGACTGTGGCTATCAAGCCAAATATGCCGGTCATATACCAGTTCGGAGCCGATACCGAACATTACAACCGTCGAGCCCACGCCACGACACAACCAAATACAGGGGTGCCATGCACCCCCTGTGCTTCACCGGTGAGGTGTTGGATCACGAATTTCCAGAAGGGTTTAAACCCATAAACATCGAGGCATGTGATGGAATGACGGATCCTGCGGTCTGGATAGAAGACTTTATTCTTCACATCCACATGGCTCGTGGAGATGATCTCCATGCCATCAAATACTTACCCCACAAGCTGAAAGGACCAGCTCGGCACTGGCTGAAAAGCCTCCCTGAAAATTCCATTAGAAGTTGGGAAGAACTTGAGGATGCTTTTCGGGCCAATTTTCAAGGGACCTATGTCTGGCCCTCGGATGCTGACGATCTAAGTCACATAATACGACAACCCGGGGAATCAGCCCGTAAGCTTTGGAATCAGTTTTCTCACTAAGAAGAACCAAATCGTCGATTATCCGGACGCTGAAGCCTTAGCAACTTTCAAGCACAGTGTCCGGGACGAATGGCTAGCTAGACACCTTGGCCAAGAAAAGCCAACGACAATGGTAGCCCTAACTACGCTCATGACCTGTTTTTGCGCGGGCGAGGACAGCTGGTTAGCCTGCAGCAGCACTAGCAAGCCTGGCACATCCAAAGTCAGGGATGGCAATGGAAAGCCATGACATAACAAAAACAAACGTCGAAACAATGCTGGAAGCCCAAATGATACAGCAGTAAACGCCGGATTCAGTGGCTCCAGACCCGGTCAGTGGAAGAAACCATTTAAAGGCAACAAAGACGGTCCATCCAACGTAGACAAAATATTAGACAGGAACTACCAGATCCATGGCACCCTCGCTAAACCCGCGAACCATACTAACCGCAGTTGTTGGGTCTTCAAGCAGGTCGGCAAGCTTACCGCCGAACACAAGGGGAAGGGACCTCAGAGCAAAGACGAGGATGAATCTCGCCAACCAAACACGGGGGGACAGAAGAAATTTCCACCGGAGATCAAAACAGTGAACATGATCTATGTCACTCATATCCCAAAGAGGGAGCGCAAATGCGCACTGCGAGACGTCTATGCCGTTGAGCCTGTTGCCCCCAAATTCAATCCATGGGCGGCCTGTTCAATCACCTTTGATCGCAGGGATCATCCGACTAGTATCCGTCATGGGGGTTTGGCTGCCCTAGTGCTCGACCCAATAATCGAAGGATACCATCTCACTCGAGTCCTCATGGACGGCGGCAATAGTCTAAATCTGATATATCAGGACACTGTCCGCAAGATGGGGATAGACCCATCAAGAATCAAGCCAAGCAGCACGACCTTTAAAGGAGTTATACCGGGCGTAGAACCACGCCGCATGGGCTCTTTAACATTAGAAGTCGTATTCGGCTCTCTCGATAACTTTAGAAGCAAAGAGCTAATCTTTGACATAGCTCCGTTCCGAAGTGGCTATCATGCACTACTCGGAAGAACGGCCTTCGCCTGCTTTAATGCAGTCCCACAATATGACTATTTAAAGCTCAAAATGCCTGGACCACGTGGCGTCATTATAGTCAGTGGAAATATGGAGCGCTCTCTCCGTACGGAGAAAGACACTGCGGCCTTAGCAGCCGAAGTACAAAACGGTCAAGCCGAACAGATCATCGGTCGTTAGGACCACGGACATAGCTAAACGTGTCCGGAGTACGCCTCAGTGCGGCAGCTCAGATAAACCTAAGCTCGATTAGTAGTTACACCACCATCGACTGCCCCATAAGGCGATAGTATACGTGCCTCGTATACACAAGTAGACCCTTAAAATCCCTTGGACAGCGCTGGGGGCACACTGCACACAAATAGTCCATAGTTCGACTCGACCCTATTCGGACTCTACGGTTATCTTTCAAGGTTCATTAAATGAATCAGCTTTATTTACGGCCACACTGGATTTTCTTTCCAGGGTTTTTCTTTTTTTTACAGATGGACATCACATTACCCCCTTCAAGGACACATCACAAAGGAGAAAACGGCGCAGATGTGCAGCAGGGTTTCTTTTTAGATTAAGACCCTGTGTAAATCTTTTTATCTCTATTTGTTTTATACTTTTCTGGCATGTACAATGTCCTAGGAAGTTATCGGCATCATTTGTAAGTACACGGCCCGCCGTACTAGAAAGGGATATTATAGTAGCAACTTGGTCCATATTATGTTTGGAGTTTTATTCTGTCACCACCTACGTTCTCTCCCCATGTCAGATTGCCACACGTGCCTTGACACCAGGGTCCATTACCAGGGGCTGTATTCGGCCCGGTATACTTTGAAAAGTCCGAACACCTATAGGGAGTGTTTAGCGTCGCGAATTTGGCCTTATATGCATCAGCTCCGAATCATGTCTTTGGTCAATAGTTGGGTTGCCTGGCTCCTGTGCTTGCCACCTTACATTCCTCTCTATCGGCTAAGGTAGTAAAGGGAGAAGTTTGCGATTGTGTCCTGGTTCGTCCGGATGAGCACCTCGGTAGAGAAAGCTGAAAACTGACTGTCATGATGCGGCGAGAGCTGGTCAACCACTCAATGACTCATTGGAATCTTCGCGATTCCTTCCGTATTACACGTAGGACCATTCTTCCGGTCACGTATGTCAAACACACCGTATTCAGATAACCGCGTACATACCAGGGACTATATCGTAGACCCACCGTCAAACTCCTATGGCTAAGTGAAAGTGTTAAAGCCCTATAGTCGGATTGCCTGGTTCGTCGCATTGACACCTCCTTAACGGACCAAGACATTGGGTCAAGAGTGATCAAGTATTTTTCCGAACACCCCGTGTTATATGTGAGGGGGCAGAAGCCGACGACTGGCAAACTTTCAGATTATGTAAAAAACGGCCGCACAGGAGGCACCAATTTTTTTTAGGCAAAAGTATAAAAACATAGCCTTAAACTTATCATAATATTGTTTTTACAATTTCGAACCACCTTACTTGAACATTATATCTTTCGATCACTAACCCTCTTGTCGGCATTCTGGGAACGGGGGTTGAGGGAGTCCTGGACTAGGGGGTGTCCGGATAGCCGAACTATCATCTTTGGCCGGACTCCAAGACTATGAAGATACAAGATTGATGACTCCATCCCGTGTCTGGATGGGACTTTCCTTGGCGTGGAAGGCAAGCTTGGCAATATGGATATGTAGATCTCCTACCATTGTAACCGACTCTGTGTAACCCTAGACCTCTCTGTTGTCTATATAAACCGGAGGGTTTTAGTCCGCAGGACGAACAACAATCATACCATAGGCTAGCTTCTAGGGCTTAGCCTCATTGATCTCGTGGTAGATCTACTCTTGTACTACCCATATCATCAATATTAAACAAGCAAGAGTAGGGTTTTACCTCCACCGAGAGGGCCCGAACCTGGGTAAAAACATCGTGTCCCTTGTCTCCTGTTACCATCCGCCTAGACGCACAGTTCGGGACCCCCTACCCGAGATCCGCCGGTTTTGACACCGACATTGGTGCTTTCATTGAGAGTTCCTCTGTGTCGTCGCCTTTAGGCCCGATGGCTCCTTCGATCATCAACAACGACGCAGTCCAGGGTGAGACTTTTCTCCCCGGACAGATCTTCGTATTCGGTGGCTTTGCGCTGCGGGCCAACTCGCTTGGCCATCTGGAGCAGATTGAAAGCTACGCCCCTGGCCATCAGGTCAGATTTGGAAGTTTGAACTATACGGCTGACGTCCGTGGAGACTTGATCTTCGACGGGTTCGAGCCACTGCCAAGCGCGCCGCACTGTCACGACGGGCATGATCTAGCTCTGCTGCCGGATAGTGCCCTGGAGGCCGCACAAGTGTCCGCTCCGACCCTTAGCTCGGAGCCGACTGCGTCGATCGAGGACGGGTGGCTGGACACCGCCTCGGGGGCTGCCACCTCTACGGCAATAGAGCCGAATACCAACCCTGTCCTTTGTGAAGCTCGTGACTCCAAGGTGCCGGACTCCTCTTCGGACTCCGGACCTTCCGCGCCCCTGCCAATCGAATCCGATTGGGCGCCGATCATGGAGTTCACTGCTGCAGACATCTTTCAGCACTCGCCCTTCCTGAATTCACTAAAGTCTCTATCTTTATCAGGAGAGCCCTGGCCGGATTATGGTCAGGAAGGTTGGGATACAGACGACGAAGAAATTCAAAGCCCACCCACCACCCACTTCGTAGCTACTGTCGATGACTTAACCGACATGCTAGACTTCGACTCCGAAGACATCGACAGTATGGACGACGATGCAGGAGACGACCAAGACCCAGCGCCTACAGGGCACTAGAAGGCCACCTCGTCATACGACATATACATGGTGAACGTCCCAAAGGATGGGAATGGCGATGGAGCAACGGAGGACGACCCCTCCAAGAAACAGCCTAAGCGCCAACGTCAGCGGCGCCGCTCTAAATCCCGCCACAGCAAAAATGGAGATTACGGCACTGGAGACAACAATACCCCAGACAGTGCCGAAGACAACCCCCTCCAGTAGGATTCAACATAGGAGGATGGAGAAGCCAGCCCTCATGAGAGAGCGGCAGACAGAGAGGTAGAGGACGATAATTATATGCCTCCCTTCGAAGATGAGGCAAGCCTCGACGACGACGAATTTGTCGTGCCTTAGGATCCCGTCGAACAAGAGCATTTCAAACGCAGGCTTATGGCCGCGGCAAGCAGCCTCAAGAAAAATCAGCAACAGCTTCAAGCTGACCAAGACTTGCTAGCCGATAGATGGACTGAAGTCCTTGCGGCCAAAGAGTATGAACTCGAACGCCCCTCCAAGAGCTACCCAAAACGCAGGCTGCTACCCCGATTAGAGGAGGAAGCATTTCAACCTACATCACCACCGCATGACGCGGCCGACCGGCCACCTCGTGGCCGCGACAGAGAGGCCTCTAGGCCCTCCGCTAAAGCCGCACCCCGGCGTCACTCGAAGAATACAAAACCACGGGGGAGTGCACCAGACTTGCGAGACATATTGGAGGACACGGCAAGACAAACAAGATCGATCTATGGATCGCGTGGGCGTCCCACGATACGTGATGACAACCATCACACCGGATACAGCAAATCCGGCCGGGACGAACACAGTAGACAAAGCTCATTTGAGCTACGTCGCGATATAGCCCAATACACAGGCGCCGCACACCCACTATGCTTCACAGACAAAGTAATGGATCATCAAATCCCCGAGGGTTTCAAACCCGTAAACATCGAATCATACGACGGCACAACAGATCCTGCGGTTTGGATCGAGGACTATCTCCTTCACATCCACATGGCCCGCGGTGATGATCTACACGCCATCAAATACCTCCCACTCAAGCTCAAAGGACCAGCACGGCATTGGCTTAACAGCTTGCCAGCAGAGTCAATCAGTTGTTGGGAAGACCTTGAAGCCGCATTCCTCGACAACTTCCAGGGCACTTATGTGCGACCACCAGATGCTGATGACCTAAGCCACATAATCCAGCAGCCAGAAGAATCGGCCAGACAATTCTGGACACGGTTCCTAACCAAGAAAAATCAAATCGTCGACTGTCCGGATGCAGAGGCCCTTGCAGCCTTCAAACACAACATCCGCGACGAGTGGCTTGCCCGGCACCTAGGACAGGAAAAGCCGAAATCCATGGCAGCCCTCACAACACTCATGACCCGCTTTTGCGCGGGAGAGGATAGCTGGCTAGCTCGTAGTAACAACATGACCAAGAGCCCTGGTAATTCGGATACCAAGGACACCAACGTCAGGTCACGTCGCAACAAGCACAAGCGCCGCATTAATGGCGACACTGCTGAGGATACGGCAGTCAATGCCGGATTCAGAGGCTTTAAATCCAGTCAGCGGAAAAAGCCATTCAAAAGAAATACTCCGGGCCCGTCCAATTTGGTCCAAATACTCTATCTCTCCTGCCAGATACACGGCACCCCCGAAAAGCCAGCCAATCACACCAACAGGGATTGTTGGGTGTTCAAGCAGGCAGGCAAGTTAATTGCCGAAAACAATGACAAGGGGCTGCATAGCGATGACGAGGAGGAGGCCCGGCCGCCGAACAATAGAGGACAGAAGGGTTTTCCCCCACAAGTGCGGACGGTGAACATGATATACGCAACCCACATACCCAAAAGGGAGCGGAAGCGTGCACTCAGGGACGTATATGCGTTGGAGCCAGTCGTCCCAAAGTTCAATCCGTGGTCTTCTTGCCCGATCACTTTTGATCGAAGGGACCACCCCACTAGCATCTGCCACGACGGATTCGCCGCATTGGTTCTAGACCCAATCGTCGACGGATTTCACCTCACTAGAGTCCTGATGGACGGCGGCAGCAGCCTGAACCTGCTTTATCAGGATACAGTGTGCAAGATGGGCATAGACCCCTCAAGGATTAAACCCACAAAGACGACCTTTAAAGGCGGCATACCAGGTGTGGCCAACTGTACAGGCTTAGTTACACTTGAAGTGGTCTTCGGATCCCCGGATAACTTCCGAAGCGAGGAGTGAAGCTTTGACATAGTCCCGTTCCGCAGCGGCTATCACGCACTGCTCGGACGAACCGCATTTGCAAAGTTCAATGCGGTGCCACACTATGCATACCTCAAGCTCAAGATGCCAGGCCCTCGAGCAGTCATTACGGTCAACGGAAACACCAAACGCTCTCTCCGGACGGAGGAGCATATAGCGGCTCTCGCGGCGGAAGTACAAAGCAGCCTCTTAAGGCAATTCTCGAGTTCGGCCATTAAGCGGCCGGACACCGTCAAGCGCACCCAGAGTAACCCACAACAAGACCGCCTGGCACGTTCCGAGCACGCGTAGCAATGCAGCCCCAACCCCAGCCCTCGCGATATCGCGAGATCAGTACCATGCGTACATAACTACGCTCTGGAGATACCATGGGCATAGGGGTAGGGGCACGACCACGGCATGCCCGGAGAGCGTCTCAACCGCACCAGGTGCTCCCAATTTTGTCATTCTTTTTTTTCTTATTCTCAGGACTCCGTTTTCCAGAAGCCCTGTCCGGCAGTAGAATCACCGAACTCACGATGCAACAGCCAGGGAAGCAGAAAAGCTACGTCGAGTGTCCAGGTGGTCTCTATTACGAGCAATATACCTGTTTCGTATACAATCCCGCAGCTTACCCCTGGAGGGGGACATGTTAAATAGTCCCATCCCTTGCTTATCACACTATTTGCATCGTTCTGCTTTCATTGTAGTATTTTTTGAATAAACAATGCATCGCTTTTTGCCTATTATTGCATTACCCCTTTTTTTCTATATATGTTCACTTACGACATGTCGCATCCGTACGCTTTGGTACGGCCAAATACACCAGGGGCTTAAGTTCCCCAAAATATAGTGTGATAAGTCCGAACACTTTCACAAGTGCGGCACCCCGAACTTATATCATTATATGCATCGGCTCCGAATCATGTCTTGGGTCAATAGTTGGGTTTGCCCGGCTCCCATGTTTTGGTACCTTACGTTCCGTTATATCGGCTAAGGTCGCGCTGGGAGAACCACTGCGATTGTGCCCCAGTTGAGCTGGGTGAGCACCTCAGTGGAGAAAGCTAAAACTGACCGTCATGATAGGGCGAGAGCCGGTCGCTGTTCGAGAGGTTTTTTCGAGTCCCTAAAGACTTATGCCGCTTAGAGCGAGGAGCCAGCTTTGTCCGGCCCAGGCGTGGATAGCGCCCCGAATTCAGTCTTCCAAACACTAGGGGCTTCACCGAAATTTAAAATTATAGAATTCTATGGCTAAGTGGGAGTGTTCAAGCATCATAAGTCCGGTTGCCTTTTTCGTTGTGTTGAGCGCCTCCCTCGAAGGACCCAAAAATGGGAACAAGAGCACTCAAGTTTATCCCGAACACCCCACCACTCGTGGCATGGGGGCTGAAGCCAACGACTTGCCATCTCTCAAATTCGATAAACGGCTGCACAGAAGGTAATATTTTAAATTAAAAAGTGTTGCTTAGCGCATACGAACAAAGTTTTCAGCGCATGGGATAACAAATGCGAGTCTACTAAAAAATTACATCTTTTGAGCATTCGCCCGCTATAAGGCGGGCACCCTTCAGGACACCCTTATAGTACATCTCGGGCGTGCGATACTCCTTGCCCGGCGGTGGCGCGTCCGTCACAAGCTTCTCGGCGTCCATCTTGCCCCAGTGCACTTTAGCGCGGGCAAGGGCCCTATGGGCACCTTCAATGCAGACGGAATGCTTGATGACTTCAATCCACGGACATGCATCCACCAGCCGCCGCACCAGACCGAAGTAGCTCCCAGGCATGGCTTCTTTAGGCCACAACCGAACTATGAGGCCCTTCATGGCCTGTTCGATCACCTTGTGGAGCTCGACCAGCTGCTTCAGCTGGTCGCTCAGGGGCACCGGATGTCCGGCCTCAGCATATTGAGACCAGAATACCTTCTCCATCGAGCTCCCTTCCTCGGCCCGGTAGAATGCGGCAGCGTCGGACACACTGTGGGGCAGATCTGCGAATGCTCCTGGAGAGCTCCGGATTTAGGTAAGTAACAAGTAATTCACTTTCACGTGCTTGCTTTGCATGGAGAATGCCTTACCCGCCGCTATCTTCCTTATCGCCTCAATCTACTGAAGGGCTTTTTGGGCTTCGGCCTTAGCGGCCTTGGCATTCCCAAGAGCCGAGGCGAGCTCGGACTCTCGAGTCTTCGAGTCACGCTCCAAACTCTCGTGTTTTTCCACGAGAGCCTGGAGCTCTCGCCGCACCTCCGCCACCCGCGCCTCCTGCTTCTCTCGCTCGGTGCGCTCCGCGGTCGCACTCTTTTCGGCCTCGAACACCGCCTCTTTCAGGGTCGCCACCTCGTTCGTGGCCCCTGCAATACTCACATTATTCCTGTCATTTTTTGCAACCAAATCCTTCCTATAAGGTATTACTCTGATAAGCTATTACTTACCTTCGTTGTCCTCGAGCTGCTTATTGGCACGACCGAGCTCGTTCTCGGACCGCTCGAGGCTCTCCTTCAACACATTAACCTCCGCAGTCAGTGCGGCAGAGGTCAGCAGCGCAGCCTGCATTGCCATATTGACATGCTTATGTTAGACTCCTGCGTATATCTTTTTAGATCCTCAGTTCGGCTTTTCTTTCCGAACACCAAACAGAGCATCAGGGGCTACTGTCTATGCAGTACTATTTTTACATATCTTAATTACATACCTCAAAGCCTGTTAGTAGGCTGGTACAGGCTTCAGTCAGCCTGCTCTTGGCGGACTGAACTTTCTGGATCACCGCACTCATAACAGTGCGGTGCTCCTCGTCGATGGCGGCACCATTAAGCGCCTCCAGCAAATTATCCGGCGCCTCCGGTTGGATGGAGGCCACCGGCATCGCAGTCTTGCCCTCCTTACGAAGGGGCTGCCCACCGGACTCCGGAACCACTAAAGGTTCCGGTGCGGAGTCCGGCCCAGGACCAAACTCAGAACCCTTCGGGGGTTGATCCCCCTCATGCCCAAAGTCCGGGAGGTTGCCTTGCAGCACCTCCGGGACCTCCTCCTCCTGCCGGGCCCCTTTCGGGACCCCACCTAGGCGTCGTCAGCAGCATGAGGAGGGGAGGCGGCCGAAAGTGAAGTACTATTCACATCTGACAGGGCCAGGGAGCCGCTCGTTGAAATATCAAGCCCGTCCTTGGGCGGGCTGCACGGTTGTATTCGGCGTTAGAAGACACTATGCGGCAAAGGAAAAATCATGAGTCATTCTGGAATCCGGACACTTACGATCTCGCCAGGGGCTTGGCCCTCGGTGACCACTCCTCTTCGCCGTCGTCAGCGTTGGTGGAGTAGTCCGGAGGAAGGGTCCTTCCTTTCTTAGACCCTCCAGCCTCCCTAGTCGGGGAGGCCTTCCTTTTCTTCTCTCCCCCTGCAGGGGAAGAGGCCTCTTTTTCCTCCTCCCCGTCTTCGTGGGAGGAGTCTGCCTCGGAGTCGTCGGACGATGAGTCCGACAACACCTGGCGCCGGGAACTCCTTCGAGTTCCCGTGGCCTTCTTCTCTAGCACCACGTAAGGCGCCAGAGCCAGCAGCCCCATTAATTGGGCGTCCTCTGGACCTTCTGGCAAGGGAGCCGGACAGTTAACCTGCCCGGACGTCTTTTGCTAGGCCTATCAAAGGTAAAGGGAGTTTAGATCCCGCATAGAGTAAAACTATGGAAAATAAGCATCCTGTAAAGGGTAAAATAGCTTACCTCGCCGGCTTAACGTTGCGAGCTGAATCCGCGATCTTCGGTAGCGGATGCGGGGGCCTCGGCGCCCTTGAATAGCACCCTCCAGGCATCTTCGTGCGTAGTGTCGAAGAGCCTGCTCAAGGTCTGGTGCTGTGCCGGATCAAACTCCAACAAGTTGAACACCCGTTCCTGGCACGGGAGGATCCGGCGGACGAGCATGACCTGGACTACGTTGACAAGCTTGAGCTTCTTGTTCACCAAAGTTTGGACACAGGATTGGAGTCCGGTCAGTTCCTCCGAATCACCCCATGCTAGGCCCTTCTCTTTCCAGGAGGTGAGCCGCGTAGGGATGCCAGATCTAAATTCGGGGGCCGCTGCCCATTTAGGGTCACGCGGCTCGGTGATGTAGAACTATTGGGGAACGTTGCAGAAAATTAAAATTTTTCCTACGATTTCACCAAGATCCATCTATGAGTTCATCTAAGCAACGAGTGATAGGAGTGCATCAACATACCCTTGTAGATCGCGAGCGGAAGCGTTCAAGAGAACGGGGATGATGGAGTCGTACTCGCCGTGATCCAAATCACCGATGACCAAGTGCTGAACGGACAGGACCTCCGCGTTCAACACGTACGGAGCGGATGACATCTCCTCCTTCTTGATCCAGCAAGGGGGAAGGAGAGGTTGAGGAAGAAGGCTCCAGCAGCAGCACGACGGCGTGGTGGTGGTGGAGATGCAGTACTCCGGCAGGGCTTCGCCAAGCAACCGCGGGAGGAGGAAGACGTGTAGCAGGGGGAGGGAGGCGCCAAGACTCAGGGTGCGGCTTCTCTCCCTCCCCCCTCCTTTATATAGGCCCCCAAGGGGGCGCCGGCCCTAGAGATGGGATCTCTAGGGGGGCGGCGGCCAAGGGGGGTGGAGTGCCCCCAAGGCAAGTGGAGGCGCCCCCTCCCCTAGGGTGCCCAACCCTAGGCACACAGGGGGGCCCAGGGGGCGCACCAGCCCACCAGGGGCTGGTCCCCTCCCCACTTCAGCCCACGGGGCCCTTTGGGATGGGTGGCCCCACCCGGTGGACCCCTGGGACCCTTCCGGTGGTCCCGATACAATACCGGGTGACCCCGAAACTTTCCCGATGGCCGAAACAGCACTTCCTATATATAAATCTTCACCTCCGAACTATTCCGGAACTCCTCGTGACGTCCGGGATCTCATCCGGGACTCCGAACAACATTCGATAATCACATACAAGTCTTCCTAATAACCCTAGCGTCACCGAACCTTAAGTGTGTAGACCCTACAGGTTCGGGAATCATGCAGACATGACCGAGATAGCTCTCCGGCCAATAACCAACAGCGGGATCTGGATACCCATGTTTGCTCCCACATGTTCCACGATGGTTTCATCGGATGAACCACGATGTCAAGGATTCAATCAACCCCGTATACAATTCCCTTTGTCAATTGGTACGTTACTTGCCCGAGACTCGATCGTCGGTATCCCAATACCTCGTTCAGTCTCGTTACCGGCAAGTCACTTTACTCGTACCGTAATGCATGATCCCATGACCAAACACTTGGTCACTTGGAGCTCATTATGATGATGCATTACCGAGTGGGCCCAGAGATACCTCTCCGTCATACGGAGTGACAAATCCCAGTCTCGATCCGTGACAACCCAACAGACACTTTCGGAGATACCTGTAGTGCACCTTTATAGTCACCCAGTTACGTTGTGACGTTTGGTACACCCAAAGCACTCCTACGGTATCCTGGAGTTACACGATCTCATGGTCTAAGGAAAAGATACCTGACATTGGAAAAGCTCTAGCAAACGAACTACACGATCTTGTGCTATGCTTAGGATTGGGTCTTGTCCATCACATCATTCTCCTAATGATGTGAACCCGTTATCAACGACATCTAATGTCCATAGTCAGGAAACCATGACTATCTGTTGATCGACGAGCTAGTCAACTAGAGGCTTACTAGGGACATATTATGGTCTATGTATTCACACGTGTATTACGATTTCCAGATAATACAGTTATAGCATGAATAAAGACAATTATCATGAACAAGGAAATATAATAATAATATTTTATTATTGCCTCTAGGGCATATTTCCAACAGTCTCCCACTTGCACTAGAGTCAATAATCTAGTTACATTGTGATGAATCGAACACCCATAGAGTTCTGGTGTTGATCATGTTTTGCTCGCGAGAGAGGTTTAGTCAACGGATCTGCGACATTCAGATCCGTATGTACTTTGCAAATATCTATGTCTCCATCTTGAACATTTTCACGGATGGAGTTGAAGCGACGCTTGATGTGCCTGGTCTTCTTGTGAAACCTGGGCTCCTTGGCAAGGGCAATAGCTCCAGTGTTGTCACAGAAGAGTTTGCTCGGCCCCGACACATTGGGTATGACTCGTAGGTCGGTGATGAACTCCTTCACCCAAATTGCTTCATGCGCTGCCTCCGAGGCTGCCATGTACTCCGCTTCACCTGTAGATCCCGCCACGACGCTCTGCTTGCAGCTGCACCATCTCACTGCTCCACCATTCAACATATACACATATCCGGTTTGTGACTTAGAGTCATCCAGATCTGTGTCGAAGCTAGCGTCGACGTAACCCTTTACGATGAGCTCTTCGTCACCTCCATAAACGAGAAACATGTCCTTTGTCCTTTTCAGGTACTTCAGGATATTCTTGACAGCTGTCTAGTGTTCCTTGCCGGGATTACTTTGGTACCTTCCTACCAAACTTACGGCAAGGTTTACATCAGGTCTGGTACACAGCATGGCATACATAATAGATCCTATGGCTGAAGCATAGGGGATGACACTCATCTCTTCTTTATCTTTTGTCGTGGTCGGGCATTGAGCCGAGCTCAATCTCACACCTTGCAATACAGGCAAGAACCCTTTCTTGGACTGATCCATTTTTAACTTCTTCAAAATCTTATCAAGGTATGTGCTTTGTGAAAGACCTATGAGGCGTCTCGATCTATCCCTATAGATCTTGATGCCTAATATGTAAGCAGCTTCTCCAAGGTCCTTCATTGAAAAACACTTATTCAAGTAGGCCTTAATGTTGTCCAAAAGTTCTATATCATTTCCCATCAAGAGTATGTCATCTACATATAATATGAGAAATGCTACAGAGCTCCCACTCACTTTCTTGTAAACGCAGGCTTCTCCATAAGTCTGCATAAACCCAAACGCTTTGATCATCTCATCAAAGCAAATGTTCCAACTCCGAGATGCTTGCACCAGCCCATAAATGGATCGCTGGAGCTTGCATACTTTGTTAGCATTCTTAGGATCGACAAAACCTTCCGGCTGCATCATATACAGTTCTTCCTTAAGATGTCCGTTAAGGAATACCGTTTTGACGTCCATCTGCCATATATCATAATCATAGTATGCGGAAATTGCTAACATGATTCGAACGGACTTCAGCTTCACTATAGGAGAGCAAGTCTCATCGTAGTCAACCCCTTGAACTTGTCGATAACCCTTAGCGACAAGTCGAGCTTTATAGATGGTAACATTACCATCCGCGTCCGTCTTCTTCTTAAAGATCCATTTGTTTTCTATCGCTCGCCGATCATCGGGCAAGTCTGTCAAAGTCCATACTCTATTTTCATACATGGATTCTATCTCGGATTTCATGGCTTCAAGCCATTTGTCGGAATCTGGGCCCGCCATCGCTTCTTCATAGTTCGAAGGGTCACCGTTGTCTAACAACATGATTTCCAAGACAGGATTGCCGTACCACTCTGGTGCGGAACGTGTCCTTGTGGACCTACGAAGTTCAGTAGCAACTTGATCCGAAGTACCTTGATCATCATCATTAATTTCCTCTCCAGTTGGTGTAGGCACCACAGGAACATTTTCCTGAGCTGCACTACTTTCCTGTTCAAGAGGTAGTACTTCATCGAGTTCTACTTTCCTCCCACTTAGTTCTTTCGAGAGAAACTCTTTTTCCAGAAAGGATCCGTTCCTGGCAACAAAGATCCTGCCCTCGGATCTTAAGTAGAAGGTATACCCAATAGTTTCCTTAGGGTATCCTATGAAGACGCATTTTTCCGACTTGGGTTCGAGCTTTTCAGGTTGAAGTTTCTTGACATAAGCACCGCATCCCCAAACTTTTAGAAACGACAGCTTAGGTTTCTTCCCAAACCATAATTCATACGGTGTCGTCTCAATGGATTTAGATGGTGCCCTATTTAAAGTGAATGTAGCTGTCTCTAGAGCGTATCCCCAAAATGATAGCGCTAAATTGGTAAGAGACATCATAGACCGCACCATATCTAATAGAGTGCGATTACAACGTTCGGACACACTGTTACGCTGAGGTGTTCCAAGCGGTGTGAGTTGTGAAACGATTCCACATTTCCTTAAGTGCGTACCAAATTCGTGACTTAAATATTCTCCTCCACGATCTGATCGTAGGAACTTTATCTTTCGGTCACGTTGATTCTCTACCTCATTCTGAAATTCCTTGAACTTTTCAAAGGTCTTAGACTTGTGTTTCATTAAGTAGACATACCCATATCTACTCAAGTCATCAGTGAGAGTGAGAACATAACGATATCCTCCGCGAGCCTCAACGCTCATTGGACCGCACACATCGGTATGTATGATTTCCAATAAGTTGGTTGCTCGCTCCATTGTTCCGGAGAATGGAGTCTTGGTCATTTTGCCCATGAGGCATGGTTCGCATGTGTCGAATGATTCATAATCGAGAGACTCTAAAAGTCCATCAGCATGGAGCTTCTTCATGCGCTTGGCACCAATGTGACCAAGGCGGCAGTGCCACAAGTATGTGGGACTATCGTTATCAACTTTACATCTTTTGGTATTCACACTATGAATATGTGTAACATTACGCTCGAGATTCATTAAGAATAAACCATTGACCATCGGGGCATGACCATAAAACATATCTCTCATATAAATAGAACAACCATTATTCTCGGATTTAAATGAGTAGCCATCTCATATATAAAGAGATCCAGATACAATGTTCATGCTCAAACTTGGCACTAAATAACAATTATTAAGGTATAAAACTAATCCCGTAGGTAAATGCAGAGGTAGCGTGCCGACGGTGATCACATCGACCTTGGAACCATTCCCGACGCGCATCGTCACCTCGTCCTTCGCCAGTCTCCGCTTATTCCGCAGCTCCTGCTGTGAGTTACAAATATGAGCAACGGCACAGGTATCAAATACCCAGGAGTTACTACGAGCACTAGTAAGGTACACATCAATTACATCTATATCAAATATACCTTTAGTGTTGCCGGCCTTCTTGTCCGCTAAGTATTTGGGGCAGTTCCACTTCCAGTGACCCTTCCCTTTGCAATAAAAGCACCCAGTCTCAGGCTTGGGTCCATTCTTTGACTTCTTCCCGGCAACTGGCTTACCGGGCGCGGCAACATCCTTGCCGTCCTTCTTGAAGTTCTTCTTACCCTTGCCCTTCTTGAACTTGGTGGTTTTATTGACCATCAACACTTGATGTTCTTTCTTGATTTCTACCTCTGCTGACTTCAGCATTGAAAATACTTTAGGAATAGTTTTCACCATCCCCTGCATATTGTAGTTCATCACAAAGCTCTTGTAGCTTGGTGGGAGCGACTGAAGGATTCTGTCAATGACCGCCTCATCCGGGAAGTTAATGTCCAGCTGGGACAGGCGGTTGTGCAACCCAGACATTTTGAGTATGTGCTCACTGACAGAACTATTTTCCTCCATCTTACAACTATAGAACTTGTCGGAGACTTCATATCTCTCGACCCGGGCATGATCTTGGAATACCATTTTCAGCTCCTCGAACATCTCATATGCTCTGTGTTGCTCAAAACGCTTTTGGAGCCCCGGTTCTAGGCTGTAAAGCCTGCCACACTGAACGAGGGAGTAATCATCTGCACGTGACTGCCAAGCATTCATAACATCTTGGTTCTCTGGGATGGGGGCTTCACCTAGCGGTCCATCTAGGGCATATGCTTTCTTGGCAGCTATGAGGATGATCCTCAGGTTCCGGACCTAGTCCGTATAGTTGCTGCTGAGGGAGTCCTGGACTAGGGGGTGTCTGGACAGCCGGACTATCATCGTCAGCCGGACTCCAAGACTATGAAGATACAAGATTGAAGACTTCGTCCCGTGTCCGGATGGGACTTTCCTTGGCGTGGAAGGCAAGCTTGGCAATACGGATATGTAGATCTCCTACCATTGTAACCGACTCTGTGTAACCCTAGCCCTCTCCGATGTCTATATAAACCGGAGGGTTTTAGTCCGTAGGACAACACAACCATTACAACAATCATACCATAGGCTAGCTTCTAGGGTTTAGCCTCCTTGATCTTATGGTAGATCCACTCTTGTACTACCCATATCATCAATATCAATCAAGCAGGAGTAGGGTTTTACCTCCATCGAGAGGGCCCGAACCTGGGTAAAAAAACCGTGTCCCTTGTCTCCTGTTACCATCCGCCTAGACGCACAGTTCGGGACCCCCTACCCGAGATCCGTCGGTTTTGACACCGACATTGGTGCTTTCATTGAGAGTTCCTCTGTGTCATCACCGATAGGCTTGATGGCTCCTTCAATTAACAACGACGCAGTCCACGGTGAGAATTTTCTCCCCGGACAGATCTTCGTGTTCGGCGGCTTTGCACTGCGGGCCAATTCAATTGGCCATCTGGAGCAGATTGAAAGCTACGCCCCTGGCCATCAGGTCAGGTTTGGAAGCCTAAACTTCATGGCCGACATCCGTGGAGACTTGATCTTCGATGGATTCGAGCCACAGCCGAGCGTGCCGCGCTGTCACGAGGGGCATGATTTAGCTCTACTGCCGGACAGTGCCCTGGAGGCCGCACACGAGTCTGCTCTGGCCCATAGTCCGGAGCAGACCGCGCAGATCGAGGAAAGGTGGCTGGACACCGCCTCGGGAGCTGCAACTTCTATGGCGATGGAGCCGAATACCGACCTTGTCCCTTATAAAGCTCATGACTCCGAGGCGCCGGACTCCTTGCCGGACTCCGAACCTCCTGCGCCCCTGCCAATCGAATCCGACTGGGCGCCGATCATGGAGTTCACCGCCGCGGACATCTTTCAGCACTCACCCTTTGGCGACATCCTGAATTCGCTAAAGCATCTCTCGTTATCAGGAGAGCCCTGGCCGGACTGCGGTCAGGATGGTTGGGATGCGGACGACGGAGAAATTCAAAGCCCACCCACCACCCACTTTATAGCCACTGTCGACGATCTAACCGACATGCTAGACTACGACTCCGAAGACATCGACGGTATGGACGATGATGCCGGAGACTACCAAGAACCAGCGCTTACCGAGCACTGGAAGGCCACCCCAACCCATGATGTATATATGGTGGACACCCCAAAAGGAAGCGATAACGAGGAACAATGGGACGCGGCAAAGGATAATCCCGCCGAAAAACAACCAAAACGGCGACGCAGACACCGCCCTAAGTCCTGCCTCGACAAAAACAGCACTCCTAACGACCCAGCAATGGAGCAGGGCAAACCAGTGGACGACGAACATGCAACCAAGCAACCATCCGAATAGGATGAATCGGATAATCAATCCATGCCCGGCGAAAACAACAGTCCAGACGACCTCACGCCGGACACACCAACGGAGCATAAGAACCTTCACAAAAGACTCGTCGCCACTTCAAGAAGTCTAAAGAAGGAAAAACGGAAGCTCAAAATAGTGGAAGACACACTCAGAATGAGGTGGAGCAAAGTACTCAAGACCGCGGACAAATATGGCAATGGCCACCAAACAAAGAGCTACCCGAAGCACAAGCTGCTGCCAGAATTCGACGAGGAGGCCATAGAGCCCCCACAGTCAAAAAGCAAAGAGGCCGCCTGGCCAGATAGACGACCAGATGACAGGCCAAAAGCGATAAGCGGCGCCGCACACAAGCCGACTCATGATCCTCGGAAAACAGACGGCCCGGTCAGGTCCATTTATGGGCCGAAAAAGAGGGCCCCAGGAAGCAACACAACACGCCGAGTGTTCGAAGACAACGGCACACCCAAATACAGGGGAGCCGCACACCCACTATGTTTCACCGATGAGGTGCTGGATCATGAATTTCCAGCGGGGTTCAAACCCGTAAACATAGAGGCATACGACGGAACAACAGACCCTGGAGTCTGGATTGAGGATTACATCCTCCACATACACATGGCCAGAGGAGATGATCTCCACGCCATAAAATATCTACCCCTCAAGCTCAAAGGGCCAGCTCGGCATTGGCTCAAAAGCCTCCCAGAAAATACTATTAGCAGTTGGGAAGAGCTCAAGGATGTGTTTAGAGCAAATTTTAAAGGGACTTATGTCCGCCCTCCGTATGCAGACGATTTAAGTCACATAACTCAACAGCCCGGAGAGTCGGTGCGCAAATTCTGGAACAGGTTCCTCACCAAAAAGAACCAAATAGTTGACTGTCCGGACGCCGAAGCCTTAGCAGCTTTCAAACATAATGTCCGAGACAAATGGCTCGCCAGACACCTCGGCCAAGAGAAGCCGAGAACAATGGCCGCGCTAACAAGCCTCATGACCCGCTTTTGCGCGGGGGAAGACAGCTGGCTAGCAAGATGCAGCACCAGCGACCCGAGTACATCCGAGATCAGAGATGGAAACGAAAAATCACGGCGCAGAAAGGATCAGCGCCGAAATAAAGAAAAAAGCCCAAAGAACATGGCGGTCAACGCCGGATTCAAAAGCTCGCGGCCGAACAACAAAACACTGCCTCTTAAGGACAACAGTGACGAGCTATCCAACTTAAACAAAATTTTGGATCGGATATGTCAAATCCACAGTACTTCCGGAAGGCCTGCAAACCACACCCACCGAGATTGTCGGGTTTTCAAACAGTCCGGCCGACTCAACGCCGAACACAAGGGGCTCGACGCGCCAAGCGAGGATGATGACGGACCCCACCAGCAGAGTGCCGGAAAACAAAAGACTTTCCCACAAGAAGTCAAAACAGTAAACTCACTTCATGTGATAGTACGGAAAAATAGTACGGCACCCGCTAAAGCACGTGTCGCACGGTCCACCCCAGCAAAACACCGAGATTGGATGTCAAAACCAATTACTTTCGACCACCTGGACTATTCCAGAAGCATTCGAAACGCAGGATGGACTGCTCTGATATTGGATCCTATAATCAACGGACTACAATTCACACAAGTCCTGATGGACGGCGGCAGCGATATAAACCTGCTATATCCGGACACAATCTGCAAGTTGGGGATAGACCTTACTAAAATTCGATATAGCCGCACTTCCTTCAAAGGAGTAACGCCAGGCCCTTACGCCAAGTGCACAGGCTCCTTACTACTAGAAGTTGTGTTCGGGTCACCCGACAACTTCCGACGCGAAAAGCTAATCTTTCATGTCCCCCCATTCAAATGTAGCCATCAAGCACTATTGGGACGTGAAGTTTGTCCGCTTTAACGCAATACCACACTACGCGTCTCTTACACTTAAAATGCCCGGTCCACGCGGCATCATCTCATTAAAAGGTCGCTCAAGACCCCGGACACGGCTAGACGAGTCCGGCATAAAATAAGCTAGGGGCTCCCTAGCCGCACACCCCTTTACAAGGGGCTGCGCGTATGAGCTAATACAAGCTCAACTTTATTCATTCATTCAAATTTTGATTTTTTTCATTTTTTGCACGATTACTTTTCAAACTAAGTTCCTCTCTTTTACAGATGAACAACGTGCTACACCCGTCTAGGATACAGCACAACTGAGACACAGGCGCAGACGTGCAGTAGGGACCCGTTGCAAGGATTCTTTTCAGATTAAGACCCTGCGTAAACCTTTTTTACTGTCTCTTGTTGCTCTATATCCCCTGGTTTTTCGGTATAACCAAAGAGGAGACTGACGTTTTGGCATCGGCCATGTCAGAGGACCTTGCGTGTACCTGGACACTAGGGGCTTAGGGCATTGTTCTGCCCGCTATCATAAAGACCGAATACCTTAGGGAGTGTTCGGCGTCTCGAGTTAGGCCTTACATGCATCAGCTCCGAATCATCTCTTTGGTCAAATGTTGGGTTTGCCCAGCTCCTGTGTTTTGCTGCCTTACATTCCGTATCATCGGCTAACGCGGCACCAGGAGAACTGCTGCGATTGTGCCCCGGTTCGGTCGGGCGAGCACCTCAGCAGAGAAAGCTGAAAACTGACTGTCATGATACAACGAGAGACTGGTCAACCACTCGATCGACCACCGGAATGTTTAGAATTCCTCCGCTTTGACGAAGGACCGTTTCCCGGTCAAGCACATACGCGCCCCAAATTCGGAGAAAACGGTGCCCCTAGGGGCTATATCGTAGCCCCACCCTCGAACTCCTATGGCTAAGTGAAAGTGATAAAGCATCATAGTCCGGTTGCCTCGTTTGCTACGCTACCACCTTCTTCACAGGATCGAGACGTCGGATTAAGTGTGAAAATGCGCTATTTTTTGCGAACACCCCCGCACCTTGTGCGTGGGGGCTGAAGCCGACGACTGCCATCTTTCAGGTTATACACACGTATACATAAACGGCCGCACAGGAGATATTTCAATACTTGAACGCACAAGTACAAAAAGCGCTTACATCATAAACATCGTTTTACAAACCAACACGTTCATTTGAACGTGACATTTTTTGAGCACTGCGACTCTATTACACGAGCACCGCGCAGAACTTCCCCAAAATAGTGCTCGGCGGGTAACCGGCTCTCGTCCGAACCCTGGGTCGCAACAGCGGTGGCATCCATCTCTGTCCAATGTGTCTTCAAACGGGCAAGGGCCATCCGTGCACCCTCTATGCAGGCCGACCGCTTCATCGCCTTGATATGCGGCACCGCCCCAAGAAATTGCTGCAATAAGCCAAAATAACTCTTCGGCTTGGGCCTATCCGGCCAGACATGAGTCACGATATCCGTCATGGCAAGTCCGGACAATCTATTCAGCTCAGCCCACTCGGCCAACCGATCGTTCAGCGAAAGGGAACGCTCCGGACTATGGAATTGAGACCAAAACAGCTCTTCCATCTTGTGATCCTTCTGACTTCGGAAGTGCACAACGGCATCCGCCACACTCGCCGCTAAGTCCATATAAGGATCCTCCGGACCCCACAGCTGGCCAAGCTGAGCATACTTTGGATCCGTAAACCTTCGGCGCAGCAGAAAGGGCTTGCCAGCCACAATGTCTCCGGCCTGGCGCAGCTCCTCCTTTATAGCCCGCATTGCAGAACGGGCATCCTTGGCTTCGGCAGTGGCCTTCCCCAGGTCTTCTCGCTCCGCTAGGTGCTCCTTTACAAGAACTTCATTGCGGTCGGTAGCATCTTTTAACTTCACGGCCATTTTGACCATCTCCTCCCTGCTTCGGCAGTGTGCAGCCCTTTCGGCTTCTAGCTCTTCGGCCGCCCTCGAGGCAGCCGCATCACTCCTTCGGGCTTGCTCCTTGTCTTGAGCAAGTTCTGCCCGAAGGCTCTCCACAGCAGCGGCACCATCTGCGTCAAGCACACATATTGTAAGGGGTGGGCTTCGGCTCCCTTACTAGGTGACCACGGAGAAGAAACCTACCTTGTGACTCGTCAAGTCGCCTGTGGACTAGCGCGATGTCCGCATCTACAACATCGAGTTACCGCTTTAGTTCGGCAACTCCATCAGTCCGGCTAGCCACCGAACTGTGCGCCACCTGCATAGGAAAGGCGAAAATCAATACCTGGGATTTTGATCCTTGGCACGCTGTCGTTCTCGACACCCTACCGAGTCTCAGGGGCTAGTATGTATACATGGCACACTTTATGTGTAAAACTGTCAAAGGGTATGTCATTTTTACATACCTCAAACCCCGTCAGCAAACTCCTGACGCCGTCACGCAATCCGCCCTCAGCGGATGAAATTCTTTCAATCACCGTACTCATCAGTGTACGGTGACCTTCTGAGATAGACGCCCTCTCAAGCAGATCCTTCAGCTCCCCCGGCCGCACACCAGTTGGTGCCGAACTATTCGGCCCTGCCGGACTCGGGGGTACCCTCCGTGATGACACTTCAGGGTCGTCCGCCCTATCCGATGGTGCGGCAGATGGAGGCGTCTCGCTCTCCATCATCTCCGGACGGAGTTCCCCCGAAGACGAGCTCATCTGAGAAGGATGGAGATCCGAACTACAAGGTAAAAACCTAAGTTATCCTCAGAAGCACAAATAGGGATGTCCCTTATTACAAAACTCCCTTTTTTCTACTTACGGCTCGCTGGAGGGCTGATTCTTTGGGGGAGACTGTGCGGCCGGAGCATCTCCGGACGCAGGACCCTCTAGTGAAGATCTCTTCCCCCACTTCGGGGCTATGGCCTCCGGGTTTTCGGAGGCGGTCCTCTTCTCTCCCTGGAAGGAGGGATTCTCGATCCCCCCTTCCTCAAAAGCCTCCTTGGTTGAGGCGGTAGTTCCTCTGTTCTCCCCTTCGCCTTCCTCCGAAGGCGCAACCTCCAGCATCCTGACCAGCACGGGATCCGCGCGCGGTCTCTGGGTGGGGGGCCGGACACCGTATCAGTTTGGCTTGCGCTATCCACTCCTGTTTAGAAGGAAATTCGTCAAAAGGCGAATCATAGAAAAGCAAACAAATGGTATGTCCGGAGACGGAGCTACTTACTTGTGTATCCGGGCGATTGCAGCTTAGGCCGGCGTCCTTGGTCAATTCTGGACACGCCTCTCGTGATCCGAAGAATAATTTGTACATCTCCACAGGTGTCATACCCATGAAGTGTTGGAGAATCCTTGGTCCCTCCGGATTAAACTCCCACAGCCGGAGAGGGCGGCGTTTGCAGGGCAGGAGACACCTAATTAGCATGACCTGCATCACCACGACCAGATCGATCTCCCTCGCATGGAGGTCTCGAATCCGGACCTGCAATAGGGGCACGTCCTTTGGTGGCCCCCAGTTGAGCCCTTGGCTGACCCATGACATCAGCCGCTGTGGAGGGCCCGAGCGGAAGATGGGCAGCGGCTTCTGCCTGCTGCCCCTGGGAGCAGTTATGTAGAACCACTCCTGCTGCCACAAGCCGAGCTCCTCCTGGAAAGAGCCCTCGGGCCATGGAGCGTCGGCCCTTCTGCTCACAACCGCCCCGCCGCACTCTGCTTGACGGCCCTCGATCATCTTCGGCTTCACATCGAAGGTCTTAAGCCACAAGCCAAAGTGAGGGGTGACGCGGAGGAAGGCTTTGCAGACGACAATAAATGCAGAAATATGGAGGATGGACTCCGGAGCCAAGTCGTGGAATTCCAACCCATAGTAAAACATGAGCCCTCTCACGAAAGGATCCATCGGGAAGCCTAAACCCCGACGGAGGTGGGATACGAACACAACATACTCGCCGGGCTCGGGGGTGGGAATGACTTGCCCTTCAGCGGGCAACCTGTGCGAAATCTCGTAAGACAGGTACTTGGCCTCTCGCAGCTTTAGCACGTCTTCTTCCGTAATGGAGGAGGGCATCCACCGGCCCTGTAGGTCGGAGCTTGACATTGTTGAAGGTCCGAAGCGCTCGAATCTGGGGCTCTGGGTGTTGGAACTCGGGGCAAGGAGTAGATTCGATTGAAGATTGAAGAAAAGAAACAAGCCTTGGTCCCATTATAAAGAGGGAGAATATCAAGAGCCGTCCCCGTGACCGTTCGGGACTCGCCTCTGATAGAGGGGGCTTGGCGACGGGCACGGTTGGGTTACCCACGTCTGTATTGATGGGAATCCCAGAATAAGGGGAACACGATCTCTGCTTCGACAAGACGTGCCAAGGAAACCGCTTCGCTAAACACGCTGAGGTGGTATAATAAAAAACGATTCAAGTAAAGGCTTGGTGGTGGAATGACATCATGCCGCAAAATACGTCAGCAGATTGAACTTGTGTACATATTATTCTCTCTACAGTGGAATGTGGAAATTATTTTGCAGAGCCGGACACTATCCTGGTGTTCACAATCTTCTATGAATTATTCGGAGGGGGAACCCGCTTTGCAATGCCGAACAATATGCGCGCCGGACTCATCGTCATTGAAGCCTGGTTCAGGGGCTACTGAGAGAGTCCTGGACTAGGGGGTGTCCGGACAGCCGGACTATCATCGTCAGCCAGACTTCAAGACTATGAAGATACAAGATTGAAGACTTCGTCCCGTGTCCGGATGGGACTTTCCTTGGCGTGGAAGGCAAGCTTGGCGATACGGATATGTAGATCTCCTACCATTGTAACCGACTCTGTGTAACCCTAGCCCTCTACGGTGTCTATATAAACCGGAGGGTTTTAGTCCGTAGGACAACACAACCATTACAACAATCATACCATAGGCTAGCTTCTAGGGTTTAGCCTCCTTGATCTCGTGGTAGATCCACTCTTGTACTACCCATATCATCAATATCAATCAAGCAAGTTTTACCTCCATCGAGAGGGCCCGAACCTGGGTAAAAACATCGTGTCCCTTGTCTCCTGTTACCATCCGCCTAGACGCACAGTTCGGGACCCCCTACCCGAGATCTGCCAGTTTTGACACCGACAGCTGCCATCATCTTTCAGCTTGGTTTTCTCTAGGAACGCCTTGAAGTTCATGTTGACATGAGCGTTGGCCATTTGATCTACAAGACATATTTGCAAAGGTTTTAGACTAAGTTCATGATAATTAAGTTCATCTAATCAAATTATTTAATGAACTCCCACTTAGATTAGACATCCCTCTAGTCATCTAAGTGTTACACGATCCGAGTCGACTAGGCCGTGTCCGATCATCATGTGAGACGGACTAGTCGTCATCGGTGAACATCTCCATGTTGATCGTATCTTCCATACGACTCATGTTCGACCTTTCGGTCTCTGTGTTCCGAGGCCATGTCTGTACATGCTAGGCTCATCAAGTTAACCCTAAGTGTTTTTGCATGTGTAAAACTGTCTTACACCCGTTGTATGTGAACGTAAGAATCTATCACACCCGATCATCACGTGGTGCTTCGAAACGACGAACTTTAGCAACGGCGCACAGTTAGGGGAGAACACTTTCTTGAAATTTTTATAAGGGATCATCTTATTTACTACCGTTGTTCTAAGTAAACAAGATGCATAAACATAATAAAAATCACATGCAATTATATAATAGTGACATGATATGGCCAATATCATATAGCTCCTTTGATCTTCATCTTCGGGGCTCCATGATCATCCTCGTCACCGGCATGACACCATGATCTCCATCATCATGATCTCCATCATCGTGTCTTCATGAAGTTGTCACGCCAACGACTACTTCTACTTCTATGGCTAACGCATTTAGCAATAAAGTAAAGTAATTTACATGGCGTTCTTCAATGACACGCAGGTCATACAAAAAATAAAGACAACTCCTATGGCTCCTGCCGGTTGTCATACTCATCGACATGCAAGTCGTGATTCCTATTACAAGAACATGATCTCATACATCACAATATATCATTCATCATTCATCACAACTTTGGCCATGTCACATCACAAGACACTTACTGCAAAAACAAGTTAGACGTCCTCTAATTGTTGTTGCAAGTTTTTACGTGGCTTTTATAGGTGCTCTAGCAAGAACGTTTTCTTACCTACGTTAAAGCCACAACGTGATTTGTCAACTTCTATTTACCCTTCATAAGGACCCTTTTCATCGAATCCGCTCCAACTAAAGTGGGAGAGACAGACACCCGCTAGCCACCTTATGCAACTAGTGCATGTCAGTCGGTGGAACCTGTCTCACGTAAGCGTACGTGTAAGGTCGGTCTGGGACGCTTCATCCCACAATACTGCTGAAGCAAGATAAGACTAGTAGCGGCAAGAAAGTTGACAACATCTACGTCCACAACAAGTTTGTGTTCTACTCGTGCAATAGAGAACTACGCATATACCTAGCTCATGATGCCACTGTTGGGGAACGTTGCAGAAAATTAAAAAATTTCCTACAGTTTCACCAAGATCCATCTATGAGTTCATCTAAGCAACGAGTGATAGGAGTGCATCTACATACCCTTGTAGATCGCAAGCGAAAGCGTTCAAGAGAACGGGGATGATGGAGTCGTACTCGCCGTGATCCAAATCACCGATGACCAAGTGCTGAACGGACAACACCTCCGCGTTCAACACACGTACAAAGCGGATGACATCTCCTCCTTCTTGATCCAGAAAGGGGGAAGGAGAGGTTGAGGAAGAAGGCTCCAGCAGCAGCACGACGGCGTGGTGGTGGTGGAGATGCAGTACTCCGGCAGGGCTTCGCCAAGCAACCGCGGGAGGAGGAAGAGGTGTAGCAGGGGGAGGGAGGCGCCAAGACTCAGGGTGCGGCTGCCCTCCCTCCCCCCTCCTTTATATAGGCCCCCAGGGGGGGCGCCAGCCCTAGAGATGGGATCTCTAGGGTGGGCGGCGGCCAAGGGGGGTGGAGTGCCCCCCAAGGCAGGTGGAGGCGCCCCCTCCCCTAGGGTTCCCAACCCTAGGCGCAGAGGGGGGCCCAGGGGGGGCGCACCAGCCCACCAGGGGATGGTCCCCTCCCCACTTCAGCCCACGAGGCCCTCTGGGATGGGTGGCCCCACCCGGTGGACCCCCGGGACCCTTCCGGTGGTCCCGGTACAATACCGGGTGACCCCGAAACTTTCCCGATGGCCGAAACAGCACTTCCTATATATAAATCTTCACCTCCGGACTATTCCGGAACTCCTCGTGACGTCCGGGATCTCATCCGGGACTCCGAACAACATTCAGTAATCACATACAAGTCTTCCTAATAACCCTAGCGTCACCGAACCTTAAGTGTGTAGACCCTACGGGTTCGGGAATCATGCAGACATGACTGAGACAGCTCTCCGGCCAATAACCAACAGCGGGATCTGTATACCCATGTTGGCTCCCACATGTTCCACGATGATTTCATCGGATGAACCATGATGTCGAGGATTCAATCAACCCCGTATACAATTCCCTTTGTCAATTGGTACGTTACTTGCCCGAGACTCGATCATCGGTATCCCAATACCTCGTTCAGTCTCGTTACCGGCAAGTCACTTTACTCGTACCGTAATGCATGATCCCATGACCAAACACTTGGTCACTTTGAGCTCATTATGATGATGCATTACCAAGTGGGCCCAGAGATACCTCTCCTTCATACAGAGTGACAAATCCCAGTCTCGATCCGTGTCAACCCAACAGACACTTTCAGAGATACCTGTAGTGCACCTTTACCCAGTTACGTTGTGACATTTGGTACACCCAAAGCACTCCTATGGTATCCGGGAGTTACACGATCTCATGGTCTAAGGAAAAAGATACTTGACATTGGAAAAGCTCTAGCAAACGAACTACACGATCTTGTGCTATGCTTAGGATTGGGTCTTGTCCATCACATCATTCTCCTAATGATGTGATCCTGTTATCAACAACATCTAATGTCCATAGTCAGGAAACCATGACTATCTGTTGATCGACGAGCTAGTCAACAAGAGGCTTACTAGGGACATATTATGGTCTATGTATTCACACGTGTATTACGATTTCCGGATAATACAGTAATAGCATGAATAAAGACAATTATCATGAACAAGGAAATATAATAATAATCTTTTATTATTGCCTCTAGGGCATATTTCCAACAAGAACCACCCCGATTGCCACCCCTTTATGGTCTCCATAAAGGAGCCCTCGAGCCATGTGACGTTGGGCATCTTGCCCACCATGGCGCCTCCGCACTCCGCTTGACGGCCGCCCAGTACCTTCGGCTTGACATTGAAGGTCTTCAGTCATAAGCCAAAGTGGGGCTGGATGCAGAGGAAGGCCTCACACATGATGATGAACACCGAAATGTTGAGGATGAAATTCGGGGCCAGATCATGAAAATCCAGGCCGTAATAGAACATGAGCCCCGGACAAATCGGTTAAGTGGAAAACCTAGTCCGCGGAGGAAGTGGGTGAGGAACACCACCCTCTCATGGGGCCCGGGGGTAGGGATGATCTGCCCCTCGTCGGGAGCCGATGCGCGATGTC
The DNA here is from genome assembly GCA_963921465.1 of Triticum timopheevii. Taxonomy (NCBI): domain Eukaryota; kingdom Viridiplantae; phylum Streptophyta; class Magnoliopsida; order Poales; family Poaceae; genus Triticum; species Triticum timopheevii. The sequence goes on from OY997262.1 coordinate 366,920,073, forward strand.
ACTGGACAGGTATCCGGCCTTTCGCAGCTTCTTGATGTGCCCCTCCGTAATGGAGGAGGCCATCCACTTGCACCCGCTCCGGACATGGCTGGGGAAGGTTGAGGCGAGATGTGCGGACTTGGGCGCTGGAGCTCGAGTACGCTGGAATGGATAAGCAAAGGAGGAAGAAGGCATAGGTAAAAAGGGGTGGATCCTATCCCCTTTTATACGGACGGACGAAACTATGCGTCCCCACCGGCCTGGTAAAACTTGCTTATCTCCCAAGTGCTGTAATCAATGGCGCGGTTGGGTTACCCATGCCCGTATTGATGAGAATCCCAGAATAAGGGGACACGATCTCTGCTTTGACAAGACGTGCCAAGGAAACCGCTTCGCTAAACGCGTTGAGGTGGAACAGTAAAAACGATTCGAATAAAGGCTTGGCCATGGTGTGATGTCATGCCACGGAATACGTCAGCAGATTGAACTTGCGTAAATATTATTCTCTCTACGGTGGTATGTGGAACTTATCTTGCAGAGCCGGACACTATCCGTGTGTTCAAAATCTTCTATGAAGTATTCGGAGGAGGAACCCGCCTTGCAATGTCGAAGACAATATGCGCGCCGGACTCGTCGTCATTGAAGCCTGGTTCAGGGGCTACTGAGGGAGTCCTGGAATAGGGGGTGTCCGGATAGCCGAACTATCATCTTTGGCCGGACTCCAAGACTATGAAGATACAAGATTGAAGACTCCGTCCCGTGTCCGGATGGGACTTTCCTTGGCGTGGAAGGCAAGCTTGGCAATACAGATTTGTAGATCTCCTACCATTGTAACCGACTCTGTGTAACCCTAGCCCTCTCTGGTGTCTATATAAACCGGAGGGTTTTAGTCCATAGGACGAACAACAATCATACCATAGGCTAGCTTCTAGGGTTTAGCCTCATTGATCTCGTGGTATATCTACTCTTGTACTACCCATATCATCAATATTAATCAAGTAGGAGTAGGGTTTTACCTCCACCGAGAGGGACCGAACCTGGGTAAAAACATCGTGTCCCTTGTCTCCTGTTACCATCGGCCTAGACGCACAGTTCGGGACCCCCTACCCGAGATCCGCCGGTTTTCACACCGACATGGGTCCCCAGACTTGCCTGCCTGCGGCGTGGCTCAATCGGTGGCCTAGTACGGCCCGTCTTCATCAACCAACACTCAAGACCTTCATGAGGGGCCAAGCCTCGCGGGGCGGACGATGCAAGACCTCCCCAGGAGTGGCCTCACCAGGCAGCCTCGCGAGGAGGCAGAGAGATCAAGGCAAGGGGTACCTCGCGAGGTTCCCATCATGCAAGCCATGACGATCAAGACCAGGCGGGCGCCAGGCAGGCGCCACCCCGCGCAGTGTCCTCGTTTCCTCTTTGGTGCAAAGGGGGCAAGCATAGGTGCGGAGTACCAAGGCATCAGGCAAACGGAACCCGATATTCGACACCTCTATCAAGCGGGCACCCCTTAGGACATCCTCAAAATAATGCTCTGGCGGGTAATGGTCCTTGCCCTCGGGTGGACTTTTCGCTGCAATATCGGTGGCCTTCATTTTTTTCCAATATGTCTTGACGTGAGCAAAGGCCATCCGTGCACCTTCTATGCACGTTGACCGCTTCACAGCGTTGATACGCGGCGCCGCATCAACAAGTCACCGCACCAAACCAAAATAACTATCCGGAATTGGCTCAGTCGGCCACAGCCGGACTACGATGTCCTTCATGGCAGATCCGGATAGCTTGTGGAGCTCGGACCACAGGGCCATTTGTTCATTCAGCAACAATGGACGCTTTGACATGCTGAATTGCAACCAGAAAAGCTTTTCTGTCGCATGTCCTTCTTGCACTTGGAAAAACTGTGTCGCATCGGAGACACTCTTCAACAAGTCCAATAATACATTTGAAGAAATCCACATCTGATTAGCAGGGCATACTTGGCATCGTCAAATGTAGTTTGCAATAAGAAGGGCTTACCAGCCGCGATCTCCCCAGCTTGTCGGATCTCCTCCCGAGCCGCTCTAGACTTGGACCGTGCTTCCCGCGCCTCTTGTAAGGCCTTGTCAAGATCAGCCATTTTGGTTTTGTTATCCCCCTCGAGGAAGTCACATCGGCTAGCGGCATCCTTTAGCTCAAGCGCCATAGTAGATATTCTCTCCTCGCACTAGCACCGAGCAGCCTGTTCGACCTTTAATTCAGTGGCTGCCTTTTCGGCAGCCGCATTACCCATCCTGGCCGGCTCCTTGGCCCGGGCAAGCTCAGCCCGAAGGGTCTCAACTGCGATGGCACTATCTGCAGTTATACATATTTCAGTATACAATTTCTCGGCGTCATGCTCATATCATAATAATTGCATATACTGAGTGCCTCAAAGACATACCTTGAGCCTCGTCGAGCCGCCTATTCATAAGCGTGATGTCATCATCCGCCACATCAATTATCTGCTTCAGGTGTTCAATCTTTGTAGCTCGGGCAGTCGCCATGGATGTAACAGCCTGTGTTTCAATTAGTCAAATCATTTCCTGGGCATATATTTCTTGATCCTCTGATCGCCTCCCTTTGGACGCCAAGCAGAGTCTCAGGGGCTACTATCTATACACAGGCGCATTTTGCGTTTATAACACAATTAAAAATATTACATTACGTACCTCAAAGCCTCTTAGCAGGCTCGTAAAGGCTTCATTCAATCCGCTTTTCACGGACCAAACCCTCTCAACCACCGTACCCATCAAAGTACGATGATCCTCTAAGACGGACGCACGACGCAATGCGTCCATCAAGGAATCCGGCGCCTCCGGATCTGAAGCAGATTGCGCCGTCCCTCGGAAATTGGATAGTCCGGGGCCTTTATTATTGGTCCCTGTAGGGGTCGCACACCCTAAACCTTGGACGGCCGAAGTATTGCCTTCGGGCCCGGTCTTCACTGTCCCTCGCACCGCTTGTTGACCAGGAGAGATCCTTCGGGACGACACTTCAGCGTCATCTGCCCTATCGGCGGGAGATCTGTGGAGGCGTCTCGCTCTCCATCATCTCCGGAAGAAGATCCCCTGAGGAGGAGGACTGTTGAGGAAGGTTGCATGCCGGACTGCAAACATATATCTTAATTGTTACCCTTACAGCTAGGGAAGAACAGGATATGTCTAAAACACCCTTGTTCACTTACGATTCAGCTAAGGGCCTATCTTTACGAAGAGACTGCGTGTCAACGTCACCTCCCGAACTAGAACCCCCTGATAAGGATATTCCCCACCCCCCCCCCCCCCCCCCCCCCCGCTTAGAAGCTTTTATCTTCAAGTCTTCGGAGGCGGTCCTCTTCTTCCCATGAGGAGAAGAAATGTCAGTTTTCCCTTCCCTTCCATCTTCGGAATTGGGAGTCCCAATCTGCCCGGACAAGGTATCGGGCGTGCCTCTAGAATGGAGGACATCTTGGGCCTCCTCGTCCTCCTCCTTGTCTTCCCCCACCGGCACTTGGTAGAGTGCCGGAGCCAGCATCCTTGTTAACACCGGATCAGCCGAGTCTTCAGAAAGAGGGGCTGAACGCCTAATTCTCTTCGCCTTCTTTATCCATCCCTGACCGAGTATGATTTTCTCAATATATTGTTATGAGGAATTTGACTAAACCGTGTTCGGGAGTCGAGTACTTACCAAGGTATCCGGATGATTACAGTCAAGGCCCGTGTCTTCTATGGTATCCGGCCACTCTCTTCGTGCCCCGAAGAATAATTTCCACATTCCTCTGAGCGTCGTGCCGGAGAAATGTTGTAGGGTTCTGTTGGGGAACATAGTAATTTCGAAAAAATCCTACGCACACGCAAGATCATGGTGATGCATAGCAACGAGAGGGGAGAGTGTTGTCCATGTACCCTTGTAGACCGAAAGCGGAAGCGTTAGCACAACGCGGTTGATGTAGTCGTACGTCTTCACGATCCGACCGATCAAGTACCGAACGTACGGCACCTCCGAGTTCAACACACTTTCAGCCCGATGGCGTCCCTCGAATTTCGATCCAGCTGAGTGTTGAGGGAGAGTTTCGTCAGCACGACGCGTGGTGATGATGTTGATGTTCTACCAACGCAGGGCTTCGCCTAAGCACCGCTACAGTATTATCGAGGTGGACTATGGTGGAGGGGGGCACCGCACACGGCTGGGAGAGATCAACTAATCAACTTGTGTGTCTAGAGGTGCCCCCTGCCCCCGTATATAAAGGAGCAAGGGGGGTGCGGCCAGCCAAGGGGAGAGGCGCACCGGAGGAGTCCTACTCCTATCGGGAGTAGGACTCCCCCCCTTTTCCATGTTGGACTAGGAGAGGGAGGGGAAAGAGGTGGAGGGGAGGAAGGAAAGGGGGGTGCCGCCCCCTCTCCTTGTCCTATTTGGACTGGGGGGAGGGGCGCGCGTCCCAGCCCTAGCCGCCTCTCCTCTCTTCCACCTAGGCCCACTAAGGCCCATTAGGTTCCCGGGGGGTTCCGGTAACCTCCCGGTACTCCGGTAAAATCCCGATTTCACTCGGAACACTTCTGATATCCAAACATATGCTTCCAATATATCAATCTTCATGTCTCGACCATTTCGAGACTCCACGTCATGTCCGTGATCACATCCGGGACTCCAAACAACCTTTGGTATATCAAAACATATAAACTCATAATATAACTATCATCGTAACATTAAGCGTGCGGACCCTACGGGTTCGAGAACTATGTAGACATGACCGAGACTTGTCTCCGGTCAATAACCAATAGCGGAACCTGGATGCTCATATTGGCTCCTACATATTCTACGAAGATCTTTATCAGTCAGACCGCATAACAACATACATTATTCCCTTTGTCATCGGTATGTTACTTGCCCGAGATTCGATCGTCGGTATCTCAATACCTAGTTCAATCTCGTTACCGGCAAGTCTCTTTACTCGTTCTGTACTACATCATCCCACAACTAACTCATTAGTTGCAATGCTTGCAAGGCTTAAGTGATGTGCATTACCGAGAGGGCCCAGATATACCTCTCCGACAATCGGAGTGACAAATCCTAATATCGAAATACGCCAACCCAACATGTACCTTAGGAGACACCTGTAGAGCACCTTTACAATCACCCAGTTACGTTGTGACGTTTGGTAGCACACAAAGTGTTCCTCCGGTAAATGGGAGTTGCATAATCTCATAGTCATAGGAACATGTATAAGTCATGAAGAAAGCAATAGCAACATACTAAACGATCGTGTGCTAAGCTAACGGAATGGGTCATGTCAATCACATCATTCTCCTAATGATGTGATCCCGTTAATCAAATGACAACCCATGTCAATGGCTAGGAAACATAACCATCTTTGATCAATGAGCTAGTCAAGTAGAGGCATACTAGTGACACTCTGTTTGTTTATGTATTCACACGTGTATCACGTTTCCGGTTAATACAATTCTAGCATGAATAATAAACATTTATCATGATATAAGGAAATAAATAATAACATTATTATTGTGCACTAGGTATGACACCTAGATCGGATATGAACTTCTTCATCCAGACTCCTTCATTTGCTGCTTCCGAAGCAGCTATGTACTCTGCTTCACACGTAGATCCTGCCATGACGCTTTGTTTAGAACTGCACCAACTGACAGCTCCACCATTTAATGTAAACACGTATCCGGTTTGCGATTTAGAATCGTCTGGATCAGTGTCAAAGCTTGCATCAACGTAACCATTTACGATGAGCTCTTTGTCACCTCCATAAACGAGAAACATATCCTTAGTCCTTTTCAGGTATTTCAGGATGTTCTTGACCGCTACCTAGTGATCCATTCCTAGATTACTTTGGTACCTCCCTGCCAGACTTATAGCAAGGCATACATGATAGAGCCTATGGCAGAAGCATAGGGAACATCTTTCATTTTCTCTCTATCTTCTGCAGTGGTCGGGCATTGAGTCTTACTCAACTTCACACCTTGTTACACAGGCAAGAACCCTTTCTTTGCTTGATCCATTTTGAACTTCTTCAAAACTTTGTCAAGGTATGTCCTTTGTGAAAGTCCTATTAAGCGTCTTGATCTATCTCTATATATCTTAATGCCCAATATGTAAGCAGCTTCACCGAGGTCTTTCATCGAAAAACTCTAATTCAAGTATCCCTTTATGCTATCCAGAAATTCTATATCATTTCCAATCAGTAATATGTCATCCACATATAATATCAGAAATGCTACAGAGCTCCCACTCACTTTCTTGTAAATACAGGCTTCTCCAAAAGTCTGTACAAAACCAAATGCTTTGGTCACACTATCAAAGCGTTTATTCCAACTCCGAGAGGCTTGTACCAGTCCATAAATGGATCACTGGAGCTTGCACACTTTGTTAGCTCCCTTTGGATCAACAAAACCTTCCGGTTGCATCATATACGACTCTTCTTCCAGAAATTCATTCAGGAATGTAGTTTTTACATCCATTTGCCAAATTTCATAATCATAAAATGCGGCAATTGCTAACATGATTCTGACAGACTTAAGCATCGCTACGGGTGAGAAGGTCTCATCGTAGTCAATCCCTTGAACTTGTCGAAAACCTTTCGCGACAAGCCAAGTTTTATAGATAGTAACATTACCGTCAGCGTCAGTCTTCTTCTTGAAGATCCATTTATTCTCAATTGCTTGCCGATCATCGGGCAAGTCAACCAAAGTCCACACTTTGTTCTCATACATGGATCCCATCTTAGATTTCATGGCCTCAAGCCATTTTGCAGAATCTGGGCTCACCATTGCTTCTTCATAGTTTCTAGGTTCGCCATGGTCTAGTAACATAACTTCCAGAATAGGATTACCGTACCACTCTGGTGCGGATCTTAATCTGTTTGACCTACGAGGTTCAGTTACAACTTGATCTGAAGTTCCATGATCATCATCATTAACTTCCTCACTAATTGGTGTGGACGTCAAAGGAACCGGTTTTTGTGATGAACCACTATCCAATAAGGGAGAAGGTACAGTTACCTCATCAAGTTCTACTTTCCTCCCACTCACTTCTTTCGAGAGAAACTCCTTCTCTAGAAAGGATCCATTCTTAGCAACGAATGTCTTGCCTCCGGATCTATGATAGAAGGTGTGCCCAACAGTCTCCTTTGGGTATCCTATGAAGACACATTTCTCCGATTTGGGTTCGAGCTTATCAGGTTGAAGCTTTTTCACATAAGCATCGCAGCCCCAAACTTTAAGAAATGACAACTTTGGTTTCTTGGCAAACCATAGTTCATAAGGCGTCGTCTCAACGGATTTTGATGGTGCCCTATTTAACGTGAATGCAGCCATCTCTAAAGCATAACCCCAAAACGATAGTGGTAAATCAGTAAGAGACATCATAGATCGCACCATATCTAGTAAAGTACGATTACGACGTTCGGACACAACATTACGCTGTGGTGTTCCGGGTGGCGTAAGTTGTGAAACTATTCCACATTGTTTCAAATGTAGACCAAACTCGTAACTCAAATATTCTCCTCCACGATCAGATCGTAAAAACTTAATTTTCTTGTTACGATGATTTTCAACTTCACTCTGAAATTCTTTGAACTTTTCAAATGTTTCAGACTTATGCTTCAACAAGTAGATATACACATATCTGCTTAAATCATCTATGAAGGTGAGAAAATAACGATATCCACCACAAGCCTCAACATTCATCGGACCACATACATCCGTATGTATGATTTCCAACAAATCTGTTGCTCTCTCCATAGTACCGGAGAACGACGTTTTAGTCATCTTGCCCATGAGGCATGGTTCGCAAGTACCAAGTGATTCATAATCAAGTGGCTCTAAAAGCCCATCAGTATGGAGTTTCTTCATGCGCTTTATACCGATATGACCTAAACGGCAGTGCCACAAATAAGTTGCACTATCATTATCAACTCTGCATCTTTTGGCTTCAACATTATGAATATGTGTATCACTACTATCGAGATTCATCAAAAATAGACCACTCTTCAAGGGTGCATGACCATAAAAGATATTACTCATATAAATAGAACAACCATTATTCTCTGATTTAAATGAATAACCGTCTCGCATCAAACAAGATTCATATATAATGTTCATGCTCAACGCTGGCACCAAATAACAATTATTTAGGTCTAAAACTAATCCTGAAGGTAGATGTAGAGGTAGCCTGCCGACCGCGATCACATCGACTTTGGAACCATTTCCCACGCGCATCGTCACCTCGTCCTTGGCTAGTGTTCTCTTAATCTGTAGTCCCTGTTTCGAGTTGCAAATATTAGCAATAGAACCAGTATCAAATACCCAGGTGCTACTGCGAGCTCTAGTAAGGTACACATCAATAACATGTATATCACATATACCTTTGTTCACCTTGCCATCCTTCTTATCCGCCAAATACTTGGGGCAGTTCCGCTTCGAGTGACCAGTCTGCTTGCAGTAGAAGCACTCAGTTTCAGGCTTAGGTCCAGACTTGGGTTTCTTCTCCTGAGCAACAGCTTGCTTGCTGTTCTTCTTGAAGTTCCCCTTCTTCTTCCCTTTACCCTTTTTCTTGAAACTAGTGGTCTTGTTGACCATCAACACTTGATGCTCCTTCTTGATTTCTACCTCCGCAGCCTTTAGCATTGCGAAGAGCTCGGGAACCGTCTTATCCATCCCTTGCATGTTATAGTTCATCACAAAGCTCTTGTAGCTTGGTGGCAGTGATTGGAGAATTCTGTCAATGACGCTATCATCCGGAAGATTAACTCCCAGTTGAATCAAGTGATTATTATACCTAGACATCTTGAGTATATGCTCACTGACAGAACTATTCTCCTCCATCTTGCAGCTATAGAACTTATTGGAGACTTCATATCTCTCAATCCGAGCATTTTCTTGAAAAATTAACTTCAACTCCTGGAACATCTCATATGCTCCATGACGTTCAAAAAGTCGTTGAAGTCCCGGTTCTAAGTCGTAAAGCATGGCACACTGAACTATTGAGTAGTCATCAGCTTTGCTCTGCCAGACGTTCACAACATCTGGTGTTGCTCCTGCAGCAGGCCTGGCACCCAGCGGTGCTTCCAGAATGTAATTCTTCTATGCAGCAATGAGGATAATCCTCAAGTTACGGACCCAATCCATGTAATTGCTACCATCATCTTTCAACTTTGCTTTCTCAAGGAACGCATTAAAATTCAACGGAACAACAGCACGGGCCATCTATCTACAATCAAAGATAGACAAGCAAGATACTATCAGGTACTAAGTTCATGATAAATTTAAGTTCAATTAATCATATCACTTAAGAACTCTCACTTAGAAAGACATCTCTCTAATCCTCTAAGTGATCATGTGATCCAAATCAACTAAACCATAACCGATCATCACGTGAAATGGAGTAGCTTTCAATGGTGAACATCACTATGTTGACATATCTACTATATGATTCACCCTCGACCTTTCGGTCTTAGTGTTCCGAGGCCATATCTGCATATGCTAGGCTCGTCAAGTTTAACCTGAGTATTCTGCGTGTGCAAAACTGGCTTGCACCCATTGTAGGTGGACGTAGAGCTTATCACACCCGATCATCACGTGGTGTCTGGGCACGGCGAACTTCGGCAATGGTGCATACTCAGGGAGAACACTTTTTATTTTGAAATTTAGTGAGAGATCATCTTATAATGCTACCGTCAATCAAAGCAAGATAAGATGCATAAAAGATAAACATCACATGCAATCAATATAAGTGATATGATATGGCCATCATCATCTTGTGCTTGTGATCTCCATCTCCGAAGCGCCTCCATGATCACCATCGTCACCGGCGCGACACCTTGATCTCCATCGTAGCATCGTTGTCGTCTCGCCAATCTTATGCTTCTACGACTATCGCTACCGTTTAGTGATAAAGTAAAGCATTACAGGGCGATTGCATTGCATACAATAAAGCGACAACCATATGGCTCCTGCCAGTTGCCGATAACTCGGTTACAAAACATGATCATCTCATACAATAAAATGTAGCATCACGTCTTGACCATATCACATCACAACATGCCCTGCAAAAACAAGTCAGACGTCCTCTACTTTGCTGTTGCAAATTTTACGTGGCTACTACGGGCTTTAGCAAGAACCGTTCTTACCTACGCATCAAAACCACAATGATAGTTTGCCAAGTTAGTGTTGTTTTAACCTTCTCAAGGACCGGGCGTAGCCACACTCGGTTCAACTAAAGTTGAAGAAACTGACACCCGCCAGCCACCTGTGTGCAAAGCACGTCGGTAGAACCAGTCTCACGTAAGCGTACACGTAATGTCGGTCCGGGCCGCTTCATCCAACAATACCGCAGAACCAAAGTATAACATGCTGGTAAGCAGTATGACTTATATCGCCCACAACTCACTTGTGTTCTACTCGTGCATATGACATCTACGCATAAAACCTGGCTCGGATGCCACTGTTGAGGAACATAGTAATTTCAAAAAAAATTCCTACGCACACGCAAGATCATGGTGATGCATAGCAACGAGAGGGGAGAGTGTTGTCCACGTACCCTCATAGACCGAAAGCGGAAGCGTTAGCACAACGCGGTTGATGTAGTCGTACGTCTTCACGATCCGACCGATCAAGTACCGAATGTATGGCACCTCCGAGTTCAGCACACGTTCAGCCCGATGACGTCCCTCAAACTCCGACCCAGCCGAGTGTTGAGGGAGAGTTTCGTCAGCCCGACGACATGGTGACGATGTTGATGTTCTACCGACGCAGGGCTTTGCTACCTCTTGAGCACTGCGTTGGATTTCCCCGAAGAGGAGAGGATGATGCAGTAAAGTAGCGTAAGTATTTCCCTCATTTTTTGAGAACCAAGGTATCAATCCAGTAGGAGACCACGCACAAGTCCCTCGTACCTACACAAAACAATAGCAACTCGCAACCAAAGCTTAGGGGTTGTCAATCCCTTCACGGTCACTTACGAGAGTGAGATCTAATAGAGATAATATTTTTGGTATTTTTGATAGATAGATGCAAAGTAAAAGTAAAGGCAAAGTAAAAACAAAGCAAGTAAATGAAGTAATATAGATTGATATGATGAGAATAGACCCGGGGGCCATAGGTTTCACTAGTGGCTTCTCTCAAGAGCATAAGTATTCTACGGTGGGTGAACAAATTACTGTTGAGCAATTGACAGAATTGAGCATAGTTATGAGTATATCTAGGCAATGATCATGTATATAGGCATCACATCCAAAACAAGTAGATCGAAACGATTCTGCATCTACTAGTATTACTCCACTCATCGACCGCTATCCAGCATGCATCTAGAGTATTAAGTGAAAACAGAGTAACACCGTAAGCAAGATGACATGATGTAGAGGGATAAATTCATGCAATATGATAAAAAACCCATCTTGTTATCCTCGATGGCAACAATACAATACATGCCTTGCAACTCTTTCTGTCACTGAGTAAGGACACCGCAAGATTGAACCCAAAGCTAAGCACTTCTCCCTTTGCAAGAACTACCAATCCAGTTGGCCAAACCAAAAAGATAATTCCAAGAGACTTGGAAAGATAACTCAATCATACATAAAAGAATTCAGAGAAGAATCAAATATTTTCCATAGATAATACTGGATCATAAACCCACAATTCATCGGTCTCAACAAACACACCGCAAAAAGAAGATTACATCGAATAGATCTCCATGAGAGAGGGGGAGAACATTGTATTGAGATTCAAAAAGTGAGAAGAAGCCATCTAGCTACTAGCTATGGACCCTAAGGTCTGAAGTAAACTACTCACACTTCATTGGAGGGGCTATGGTGATGATGTAGAATCCCTCCATGGTGGATGCCCCCTCCAGCGGAGCTCCGGAACAGGTCCCAAGATGGGATCTCGTGGATACAGAAGGTTGCGGCGGTGGAATTAGGTTTTTGGCTCCTGTTCTGATCATTCGGGGATATGTAGGTATATATAGGAGGAAGGAGTACGTCGGTGGAGCTCCGAGGGGCCCACGAGGTAGGGGGCGCGCCCTCCACCCTCGTGACCTCCTCGGCAGCTTCTTGGAGTAGGGTCCAAGTCTCCTGTATCACGTTCGGTTGGAAAATGACGATCCCGAAGGTTTCATTCCGTTTGGACTCCGTTTGATATTCTGTTTCTTCGAAATACTGAAAAAGGCAAAAAGAACAGCAATTCTGGGCTGGGCCTCCGGTTAATAGGTTAGTCCCAAAAGTAATATAAAAGTGGAAAATAAAGCCCAATATAGTCCAAAACAGTAGATAAAGTAGCATGGAGCAATCAAAAATTATAGATACATTGGAGACGTATCAGGCATCCCCAAGCTTAATTCCTGCTCGTCCTCGAGTAGGTAAATGATAAAAAAAGAATTTTTGATGCGGAGTGATACTTTGGCATAATTTCAATGTAAATCTTCTTAATTGTGATAGGAATATTCAGATCCGAAAGATTCAAGACAAAAGTTCATATTGACACAAAAATAATAATACTTCAAGCATACTAATCAAAGCAATCATGTCTTCTCAAAATAACATGGCCAAAGAAAGTTCATCCCTACAAAATCATATGGTTAGGCTATGCTTCATTTTCGTCACACAAAGATGTGCCCAACTTCTATACCCCCGATGACAAGCCAAGCAATTGTTTCATACTTAAATAATCTCAAACTTTTAAAACTTTCACGCAATACATGAGCGCGAGCCATGGATATAGCACTATGGGTGGAATAGAATATGATGATGGAGATTGTGTGGAGAAGACAAAAAAGGAGAAGGTCTCACATTGACGAGGCTAATCGACGGGCTATGGAAATGCCCATCAATTGATGTCAACATGAGGAGTAGGGATTGCCATGCAACGGATGCACTAGAGCTATGAATGCTCAATAAAAGAAAACTAGTGGGTGTGCATCCAACTCGCTTGCTCACGAAGACCTAGGGCATTTTGAGGAAGCCCATCATTGGAATATACAAGCCAAGTTCTATGATGAAAAATTCCCACTAGTATAAGAAAGACAACTTATGAGACGCACTATCATGAAGATCTTGGTGCTACTTTGAAGCACAATATATGAGACTCACTACATGAAGAACAAGGTGCTACTTTGAAGCACAAGTGTGGTAAAAGGATAGTAGCATTGTCCCTTCTCTCTTTTTCTCTCTCTCTTTTTTTGTTTGGGCCTTTCTTCTTTTTTTTATATGGCCTCTTTTTTTTCGTCCGGAGTCTCATCCCGACTTATGGGGGAATCATAGTCTCCATCATCCTTTCCTCACTTGGGACAATGCTCTAATAATGATGATCATCACACTTTTATTTTTCTTACAACTCAAAAATTACAACTCGATATTTAGAACAAAGGATGACTCTATATGAATGCCTCCGGCGGTGTACCGGGATGGTGCAATGAATCAAGAGTGACACGTATGGAAAATAATGCATGGTGGCTTTGCCACAAATACGATGTCAACTACATGATCATGCGATGGCAATACGACATAAGTAATGTATGTCATGATGATGATGATGGAAGTTGCATCGCAATATATCTCGGAATGGCTATGGAAATGCCATGATAGGTAGGTATGGTGGCTGTTTTGAGGAAGATATAAGGAGGTTTATGTGTGATAGAGCGAATCGTATCATGGGGTTTGGATGCACCGGCCAAGTTTGCACCAACTCTCAAGGTGAGAAAGGGCAATACACGGTACCGAAGAGGCTAGCAAAGGTGGAAAGGTGAGAGTGCGTATAATCCATGAACTCAACATTAGTCAAAAGAACTCATATACTTATTGCAAAAAAATTAGAAGCCATCAAAAAATTCAAGTACTACGCGCATGCTCCTAGGGGGATAGATTGGTAGTAAAAGACCATCGCCCGTCCCCGACCGCCACTCATAAGGATGCACAAGCCAGGTACACTTCATGTTTCAAATTTGTTACACAACTTTACCCATACGTGCATGCTAGGGGACTTGCAACTTCAACACAAGTATTTATCAAATTCACAATTATCAACTAGCACGACTTTGATATTATTACCTCCATATCTCAAAACAATTATCAAGCACCAAACTTATCTTTAGTATTCAATTTACTCAAAAGAAAGTTTCACATGTCTTGAACACTAAGTATATTAACATTAAGCAAATTACCATGCTATCAATGACTCCCAAAATAATCTAAGTGAAGCATGAGAGATCAATAGTTTCTTTAAAACGAATCCACCACCGTGCTCTAAAAGATATAAGTGAAGCACTACAGCAAAAATTATCACGCTCAAAAGATATAAGTGAAGCACTATGAGCAAACCTATCAAGCTCAAAAGATATAATTGAAGCACATAAAGTATTCTAACAAATTCCAATTCATGAATGGCTCTCTCAAACGGTGTGTACAGCAAGGATGATTGTGGTAAACTAACAAGCAAAGACACAAATAATACAAGACGCTCCAAGCAAAACACATATCATGTTGCTGAATAAAATATAGCTCCAAGTAAATTACCGATGGAAGTGGACGAAAGAGGGGATGCCTTCCGGGGCATCCCCAAGCTTTGACTTTTTGGTGTCCTTGGATTATCTTAGGGGTGCCATGGGCATCCCCAAGCTTAGGCTCTTGCCACTCCTTGTTCCATAATCCATCAAAAGAATTCACCCAAAACTTGAAAACTTCACAACACAAAACTCAACAGAAATCTCGTGAGCTCCGTTAGAGAAAGAAAACAAAAGACTACTTCAAGGTACTATAATGAACTCATTTATATTGGTGTTAAAACTACTGTATTCCAACTTCTCTATGATTTATAAACTAATTTACTAGCCATAGATTCATCAAAATAAGCAAACAACACACAAAAAACAGAATCTGTCAAAAACAGAACAGTCTGTAGAAATCTATAACTAACGCAAACTTCTCGAACTCTAAAAATTCTACCAAAATAGGAAGTCCTGTACAATTTGTTTATTGATCAGCAGAAAATAGAATCAACACAAAAGCACGTTCCTGTGATTTATCATAACTAAATTCGTGCGCGCAAAGTTTCTGTTTTTCAGCAGAATCAAATCAACTATCATCGTAGGTTATCCTATAGGTCCTACTTGGTACAAACACTAATTAAAACATAAAACCACATCCAAACAGAAGGTAGATGGATTATTTATTCCTAAGAAGAAGCAAAAACAAAAAAACACAAAATAAAAATTGGGTTGCCTCCCAACAAGCGCTATCGTTTAACGCCCTTAGCTAGGCATAAAAGCAAGGATAGATCTAGGTCGTGCCGTAATAATAAGATAGATCTTGAAAGCTCATCTCGTATTCCCTACGTTTGGCAGCAAGTTTCCTTTGAGGCAAGCAAAAATAATCAAAAGGGCTAAATTTAGCGGGACAAAAATCCCCAAGATCAATCACGGGAGGAACGGGTTCCTCCCTTGGCCCTTTATAGTGCACAACTATTTCATCATTGAAAGCATTCTTTTGGCAAAATCTTGTGAGCTTATACTCGAGAGAGTATCCTAGCTCATTATTTATAAGGGCAAAATCATTATTAAGCTCGTTAATTCAATCAACTAAGACATTGATAGGGACCTTTTTTCTAAGGTTTTCATTGAAAGCGACATAGTTCGAAGATTGAAAACGTCTAATTTCCTCTTGATCATAGAGGATTGCTTCTATGGGTGGACGACCGGCGTCCACCCTATAGTGCGAAAAGATTTCTTTGGCTTCTCTTATGATAAATCTAAATTCATGAGCCAAAAAGATAGTAACAGCGCGCTTAATAGAAGAGTGCTCAATATTAGAGAATTCTAAGAAAATTCTCTGTATGCAAGGGTGCATATGCATAAATTGGCTTTCAAGTTCAACCACAAGCATAGCTATAGCATCCGCAAGGCTACTAGTTCTATGAAGAATAGAATAGACCCTCGAAGGTAAAGCACCGGCACAAGTAAAGAAATCTTGAATAACGCCTTTGCCAATGATGTTACCACTACCGATTCGAAACTTTTTGGTATGCAAGATAGGAGGTTCATTGGCTGGAGCCTCGGGATTTTCTGTATTATCATTGTTGTCCATATCGACGATAATCTCCCCAATTTCAGACATAGCGGTGGAAAAAGTAAGGCGGAAGAAAGCAAACAAAAGGGAAAGGAGGAGGATATTGGGAAAGAGAGGGCCAATAAAATGGCAAGGGTGAAGTGGGGGAGAGGAAAACGAGAGGTAAATGGCAAATAATGTAATGCGAGAGATAGGGATTGTGATGGGTACTTGGTATAGTTGACTTGCTTGCGTAAGCCTCCCCGGCAACGGTGCCAGAAATTCTTCTTGCTACCTCTTGAGCACTGCGTTGGATTTCCCCGAAGAGGAGAGGATGATGCAGTAAAGTAGCGTAAGTATTTCCCTCAGTTTTTGAGAACCAAGGTATCAATCCAGTAGGAGACCACGCACAAGTCCCTCGTACCTACACAAATGATAGCAACTCACAACCAACGCTTAGGGGTTGTCAATCCCTTCACGGTCACTTACGAGAGTGAGATCTGATAGAGATAATATTTTTGGTATTTTTGATAGATAGATGCAAAGTAAAAGTAAAGGCAAAGTAAAAACAAAGCAAGTAAATGAAGTAATATAGATTGATATGATGAGAATAGACCCGGGGGCCATAGGTTTCACTAGTGGCTTCTCTCAAGAGCATAAGTATTCTACGATGGGTGAACAAATTACTGTTGAGCAATTGACAGAATTGAGCATAGTTATGAGTATATCTAGGCAATGATCATGTATATAGGCATCACATCCAAAACAAGTAGATCGAAACGATTCTGCATCTACTAGTATTACTCCACTCATCAACCGCTATCGAACATGCATCTAGAGTATTAAGTGAAAACAGAGTAACGCCGTAAGCAAGATGACATGATGTAGAGGGATAAATTCATGCAATATGATAAAAAAACCATCTTGTTATCCTCGATGGCAACAATACAATACATGCCTTGCAACTCTTTCTGTCACTGAGTAAGGACACCGCAAGATTGAACCCAAAGCTAAGCACTTCTCCCATTGCAAGAACTACCAATCCAGTTGGCCAAACCAAAAAGATAATTCCAAGAGACTTGCAAAGATAACTCAATCATACATAAAAGAATTCAGAGAAGAATCAAATATGTTCCATAGATAATACTGGATCATAAACCCACAACTCATCGGTCTCAACAAACACACCGCAAAAAGAAGATTACATCGAATAGATCTCCACGAGAGAGGGGGAGAACATTGTATTGAGATCCAAAAAGAGAGAAGAAGCCATCTAGCTACTAGCTATGGACCCGAAGGTCTGAAGTAAACTACTCACACTTCATCGGAGGGGCTATGGTGATGATGTAGAAGCCCTCCGTGGTGGATGCCCCCTTCGGCGGAGCTCCAGAACAGGCCCCAAGATGGGATCTCGTGGATACAGAAGGTTGCGGCGGTGGAATTAGGTTTTTGGCTCCTGTTCTGATCGTTCGGGGATACGTAGGTATATATAGGAGGAAGGAGTACCTCGGTGGAGCTCTGAGTGGCCCACGAAGTAGGGGGCGCGCCCAGGGGGGCGCCCTCCACCCTCGTGACCTCCTCGTAAGCTTCTTGGAGTAGGGTCCAAGTCTCCTGGATCACGTTCGGTTGGAAAATCACGATCCCGAAGGTTTCATTCCGTTTGGACTCCGTTTGATATTCTATTTCTTCGAAATACTGAAAAAGGCAAAAAACAGCAATTCTGGGCTGGGCCTCCGGTTAATAGATTAGTCCCAAAAGTAATATAAAAGTGGAAAAGAAAGCCCAATATAGTCCAAAACAGTAGATAAAGTAGCATGGAGCAATCAAAAATTATAGATAAGTTGGAGACGTATCAGGCTTCGCCTAAGCACCGCTACAGTATTATCGAGGTGGACTATGGTGGAGGGGGGCACCGCACACGGCTGGGAGAGATCAACTGATCAACTTCTGTGTCTAGAGGTGCCCCCCTGCCCCCATATATAAGGGAGCAAGGGGGGTGCGGCCGGCCAAGGGGAGAGGCGCCCCGGAGGAGTCCTACTCCTGTCAGGAGTAGGACTCCCCCCCTTTTCCATGTTTGACTAGGAGAGAGAGAGGGGAAAGAGGTGGAGGGGAGGAAGGAAAGGGGGGGTGCCGCCCCCCTCTCCTTGTCCTATTCGGGCTGGGGGAGGGGCGCGCAGCCCAGCCCTAGCCGACTCTCCTCTCTTCCACCTAGGCCCACTAAGGCCCATTAGGTTCCCGGGGGGTTCCGGTAACCTCCCGGTACTCCGGTAAAATCCCGATTTCACCCGGAACACTTCCGATATCCAAACATAGGCTTCCAATATATGAATCTTCATGTCTCGACCATTTCGAGACTCCTCATCATGTCCATGATCACATCCGAGACTCCGAACAACCTTCGGTACATCAAAACATATAAACTCATAATATAACTGTCATCGTAACGTTAAGCTAGCGGACCCTACGGGTTCGACAACTATGTAGACATGACCGAGACATGTCTCCGGTCAATAACCAATAGCGGAACCTGGATGCTCATATTGGCTCCTACATATTCTACGAAGATCTTTATCGGTCAGACCACATAACAACATACGTTATTCCCTTTGTCATCAGTATGTTACTTGCCCGAGATTCGATCATCGGTATCTCAATACCTGGTTCAATCTCGTTACCAGCAAGTCTCTTTACTCACTCCGTAATACATCATCCCGCAACTAACTCACTAGTTGCAATGCTTGCAAGGCTTAAGTGATGTGCATTACCGAGAGGGCCCAGAGATACCTCTCCGACAATCGGAGTGACAAATCCTAATCTCGAAATACGCCAACCCAACATGTACCTTAGGAGACACCTGTAGAGCACCTTTATAATCACCCAGTTACGTTGTGACGTTTGGTAGCACACAAAGTGTTCCTCCAATAAACGGGAGTTGCATAATCTCATAGTCATAGGAACATGTATAAGTCATGAAGAAAACAATAGCAACATACTAAACGATCGTGTGCTAAGCTAACGGAATGGGTCATGTCAATCACATCATTCTCCTAATGATGTGATCCCGTTAATCAAATGACAACCCATGTCAATGGCTAGGAAACATAACCATCTTTGATCAACGTGCTAGTCAAGTAGAGGCATACTAGTGACACTCTGTTTGTCTATGTATTCACACATGTATCATGTTACCGGTTAATACAATTCTAGCATGAATAATAAACATTTATCATGATATAAGGAAATAAATAATAACATTATTATTGCCTCTAGGGCATATTTCCTTCAGGTTCGTGGTCCTTCCATATTGAATTCCCACATGTAAAGAGGCCGTCACTGGCACAGTAGGACTCGATGGACTAGCATTACTTGGATCACATTGATAAGACCGGTGTCCTTCTCAATAAGGCTCCGAATGCGGCTTTGCAGCATCCACACTTCATCAATTGATCCCCAGTCCAGCCCCTTATTAATCCATGATGCAAGTTGTAGCGGAGAACTGGATCGGAACGCAGGTGTAGCTGCCCATTTGTTACCACGGGGCTCAGTGATGTAAAACCACTCCCACTGCCACAGGTCGGAAGTTTCTGTGAAGGAACCCTTTGGCCAAGTAGTATTGGCAAGTTTGCTCACCGCAGCACCACCGCACTTTGCATGTTTCCCGTCGACTACCTTAGGCTTCACATTGAATGTCTTAAGGCACAAGCCAAAGTGTGGGGGGGGATACGGAGGAAGGCCTCGCACACGATGATAAACGTCGAGACGTGAAGAAAAGAGTCCAGAGCTAGATCATGAAAATCTAGCCCGTAATAAAACATGAGCCCTCGAACGAAAGGATGAAGAGAGAATCCTAGCCCTTGGAGGAATTGGGAGATGAATACGACCCTCTTGCCGGATCTGGGGTAGGAATAACCTGCCCATGAGTAGGAAGCCTGTGGAGGATTTCCGCGGTCAGGTATCTTGCCTCCCGGAGCTTCGCGATATCCTCCTCTGTGACGAAGGAAGCCACCCACAGGCCTTGAGGGCTGGGTCCGGACATGACTGGAGGCGCGAAGCGATTAGCTTGAACCTTGGGTATTGGAACTTCAGGTAGGAGAGGTTGAGGGAAGGCTTGGTGTAAAGGAAGAAGGACGAGTCTTGACCCCATTATAAAGGCGATGAATATCAAACGCCCCTCCTAGGCCTTAAAACATGCCTATTCCCAAGGAATCATGCCAACAGAATGGTTGGGTTATGCACGCCCATAATGATGAGAATCCCGCAATAAGGGGACACGATCTCTGCTTTGACAAGACGTGCCAATGAAAAAACGTTCAAGCTACGTGAACCGCATCTTGAAATATGGAGCGGCAGGCTAAAAACGGTTCGAATAATGACCGGGCGGTGACGTGATGTCACGCTATGTGAAGTTGTCAGCGGATTGGACTCGTGAAATATTATACTCTCTACGGTTGTGTGTGGGGTTTGTTTTGTAGAGCCAGACACGTTTTTGTGTTCGAAGAACTACTTTGGAGTACTCGAAGAAGGAATCCGCCTTGCAATGCCGAAGACAATCTGCACACTGGACTCATCGTCATTGAAGCCTGGTTCAGGGGCTACTGAGAGAGTCCTGGATTAAGGGGGTCCTCAGACGGCCGGACTATTAACATGATTTGGACTGTTGGGCTATGAAGATACAATACAGAAGTCTTCTTCCCGTGTCCGGACAGGACTCTCCTTTGCGTGGATGGCAAGCTTGGTGATTCGGATATGTAGATCCCTTTCTCTATAACCGACTTTGTTTAACCCTAGTCCCCTCCGGTGTCTATATAAACTGGAGGGTTTAGTCCGTAGGGGCAATGATAATCATATAGGCTAGACTTCTAGGATTTTAGCCATTACGATCTCGCGGTAGATCAACTCTTGCAATACTCATATTCATCAAGATCAATCAAGCAGGAAGTAGGGTATTACCTCCATAGAGAGGGCCCGAACCTGGGTAAACATCGTGTCCCCCATCTCCTGTTACCATCCGACCTCAGACGCACAGTTCGGGACCCCCTACCTGAGATCCGCCGGTTTTGACACCGACACACATCGCAGTTAATGGGAAAGGAGGCGGCCCACGCATTCCCCATAAAAAGGAATAACCGCGGGCGCGCTGCTCACTTTGCCCCTTCCTTGTGCCTTCCTCCAATCTCAGAACCGCCGCCCCCCTTCTTCTCGAGCCTCTCTGCTTTCGTCCATCGCCGCCGCACTTTCGCCATCCTCTGCTTTTCCGCTCCCCGCAGCCGCCATGGCGCCCAAGTCCACCAAGAGCAAGGGAGCGGCGAAGGATGCCGGCTTGTCGGAGCAGCCGGAGAGTGAGCTGGTAGCGCGGCGGGCGCAGTCCGCCTATTTCTCCTTGACGGTTGGCGTGCCCGAGCTTCGGGAGATGTTCATGTGTTTGTGGGGCATGAAGACGGGGGGAGAGAAGACGGGGCATCCGACCACGACCGTCGTCCCTGCCAGCGCTGGGCCCTCCCCGCATCGGTACCCCTTTCTCGTCGACTCTCTTGTGGGCTCTGTCCCGCCTTCTCTGATTTCTTCAAGGACATCATGCACACCTATGGCTTCCGCCTTTTGGATTACACTCCGAATACCGTGGCGTGCATGGCCCTCTTTACCCATCTTTGCGAGGGCTTCATCGGGGTGTACCCCAGCACGGCGCTCTCCTGCCATTACTTCTCCCCTCGGATCCAAAAAGGGGGCACCATTGCTGGATGCGTTACCTGGATCCCGAGTGTCATGGGGAACGAGCACCTATGGGGCAGGGCCCCTTTCGGTCCGGCAAGGGAGCGGAGGGCGCACGAAGAGCGGATCGAGGCGGAGCACGCGAGCGATTTTTACCCAGCTTCGGAGCTCTCCGGAGAGATAATACTCCTATTGCTGCTTTGTGGTTGTATTCTGTTCTTTGAGAGTGTGAGAGTGGTGTAGTTTTGAATGAGTCAAACCCCTTCTACGTTGCGCATGGGCCTCCATTTATAGGCTAAAGGGGTCACCGACAGGTGGCAACGCAGTCAGGGGTACAAATGTGAAAAGGGTGGTTGGTACAACTGCTATCTATAGTGCACCCTACCTAACTCTGATGGCAGGGGACAAGAGCATTTAATGCCCGTCCACATCGCCTAAACAGTGCAGAAAAGCGACCGTTAGGGGTGCCACCACTTGCCACGATGGCCTTCTCGTCATCTCCTCTTGCCACCTCGCACCGCTTGGCTGCACAGCTTCCCGTCACGTGCGCCTGGAACGATCCTGCGGCGACACGTCGACGGATGCGCTGGAGCATGGGCGCAGAGTGGTGGCTTCGCCGCGGCAAGCGCCTTGCCGCGGTCGTTGCCTTGTGCGCTTGCCGCGGTCGTTGCCTTGTCGCACCCGAAAGCTTGTCGCTCATCGGGCCTTGCCGGGACGCACGGCGCGTCGCGGCAAGTTCTTTGAAGTGCCTTGGTTGGCCTTCCCGGCAAGCTCCTCCTGCCGGGGCCTTGTCCTTCCCGGCAAGCTCCTCTTGCCGGGGTCTAGTCTTCTCAGTCAAAAACACTTTGTTCTTGAATGGCATCAATAGGGACTACGGAGGATCTTGGCGGACACCCGGCAAGCCTTGCCGCGGGACGCTGCAACTGCCCGTGCACAAGTTCGGGATACTAAGGTACCCCTACTTTAGTACACCGACAGGAGCCCCCGGGCCTGGGCCACACACGGTGCTGAGCGCTGTTGGGCCAGGCCCAAAACAGGGCACGGGCACACGCGGCCTGGGTCCATACCAAATCTAACTCCGTATCCACCGCGCCCTCCCATAATGGCACGCGTCAAACGCGGCTTCGTGGGAGAGATCGTGGGCGATTCTTTAATCGAAAAAGGCGTAACGTTCGCCTCCTCCTCTTTATAAGCAGGGGAAACAGGGGTCGTTCCCCCACCTTCGCCACTTGCAGTTGCTTCCTCAGAAATCTCCGCCGCTCCCCTCCGCTTCTCAAAGCCGAAGGAGAGCAGTGCTCCGCCCCCGTCGCCGCCGTCGCCGCCAGCGCCCTCGCCCTCCCCCACCGCTTCCGCCATGGCTCCAAAGACCGGGAAGGGCGCGAAGTCAGCCGAGGCGCTGCGGCTTGAGGCGCTGCGCAAGGAGCGAGCACTCCCCCCCCCCCCCCGAGCTCCCCGCGAAGGAGCTGCGGGAGTGGTTCTATCTCTTCTGGTCGACCGAGACGCGGGCGCATCCGCGCACGCAGGTACTCTCCGCCGAAGCTTCTACTTCAAAGCGGTGTCCAAAAGGATACTACTTCTTTCCATTGTTCTTCTATTGCAGGCTCTGCCCGCCCTTTTCTGATTTCTTCTGCGATATCATGAATACCTACGGGTTTCATCTCCTTGACTTCACCCCCAACGCCGTTCTGACCATGGCGGTTTTCGCACATCTCTGCGAGAACTTCGTCGGAATCCACCCAAATGTTGCCCTTTTTCGCCACTACTTCATGCCTCGGGCCGAGAAGGGAGAGCCCTTAGCTGGCGGGATCGCCTGGATCTCAAGGGTCGGCATGAAGGAGGTTTATCTGGAGGGGGAGCTCCGCAGCAAATGGGAGGAGTGGAGAGCGGAGTGGTGTTGGATTGTTGATGAGAACCCGCATCCATTCACCAATTTGCGCCAAGCCCGAGTAGTGCGCGGCAGCGACTGGAGCGCCCTGGCGGCGGACGATGCCAGATTGAAGATCGCCACCACCCGGATCTTGCGGCTCAGGCTTGCCGGGCTCACTGTAGGGGCTGTTGGCGCGGACTTTCTTCGCCGCCGCATCGCCCCTCTACAGGAGAGGGGGAGACCCGTCTGGCTATTCGTGGGTCCGGCGGATATCATGAGGCTGCGCCCGGGCCTCAATTTTAACTTCACAGTTCTGGAGTTGGACGGGACGCTGAAGGAGCTGTTCAAGCACGACCCCCAACCATCCCGAGTGCTTCAGGCTGCCGCAGGGCGTCGTCCCGTTGTGTAATAACTCCCAGCTCGACCGCATCCGTGCAATGATGCCGGAGTGCGACTCGCATGGGATTATCCCAACTTGGAAGGAGCCCGCCGACGACGTCGTGCAGCAGTTTTTCGACGACTTGGTGGAGGTGGCGGTCCGCGCCGACGAGCAGAGGCTTCTCACTCGCGACACCACTGATGATGAGATGCGGCGCATCGCCACAAGGGTGGAGGAGGCGGCGGCAGCCGCCGCCGCGGGCGAGTTCGGGTTTACTTTGGAGGAGGCAGAGGCAGCCGAGGCGGCAAGCCTTGCCGACCGAGAGGATCTTGACGGGGAGGTCGCTGGCGAGAGAGAGCCCGAAGCCGAAGCGAGCGAGCCTGCCGGGGGCGCACGTGGCCAGCCGTCTTCAAGCAACTTGCCGCAGATGGAGCCCTCAGTACAGCCCCCAGCTCAACCAAGAAGGCGCCTCAGCAGGACCGGAGACACGGCAGGGCGACAGACGGGCCAACACGCTCCACCGCGCCAAGCACCGCTGCCACGGGAGCATCTCACGCCGCACCGGCAACTGGGGCGGGGTCTTCTCGGGCCGCCGCTTCCGATCCTGCCGCAGATCCCGCCAAGCGTCCAAGGGAGCCTACTCCTCCGCCTCGTCACGCTGAAAGGGTGCCAGACTTTGATCTCTCCGCGCTCAGCTCCGACGAGGAGGAAGAAGAGGAGGATGAGTAAGTCTTTTTCTTTTTGTTGTACTTATGGTTCTTCAACTCTTGCTGTTTCTTGTCTTGTTTCTGATCTGCTTTCTTCTGAACCTTGTTCCTTTCGAGGACTCTGGCCCAGAGAGCGGCGAAGAGGGCCAAGGTCCCCGTGGTTGTCATCGAGGACGATCCTGCTGTGGCAACAGAGGACGCATCCGAGACCACCTTGTCGGACCCGGCCATCTCTCCCCAAAGCAGCCCCCGGCGCAGCCCCCAGCGTAAGTATTTGTTCACTTCCTGTTGTGGGGCACGCATGGGTGCTCTTTCCTTGCTGATATCTTGATTTTTGGTTTGCTTGTGTAGGAGCAGAACAGGCCCACCAGGAACAACCAGAAGCTGCCCCTGAGGTGCTATCTGCTTCGACTACGCCGCCAAGGGGTGATTCTCCAGCAAGGAAGCGCTCTCCGGCAAGGGGTAGGTCCCCGGCAAGGGAGGAGTCTCCGGCAAGGGGCAGCACCAGCGACCCTCCGGTGGTGGAGCCCATGACCGTGGATCCCAGCACTGGTAATTTCCCTTGCTTGAAACTTCCCTTGGATTCTTCTTCTGATCTTCTTTTTTTGGATATTTGCTTGACTTCTTCTCCCTCTTCCTGTCTTCAGATCCCCCCTCCACTGAACCGATGGAGACCGAGGCCACCGGCGAGAAGAACGTGCGCAACAACACTGACGATGCCGCTGCTACTGAAGAAGAGGCCGACGCTGATGATCCCGCCGAAGAAGAGGCCGCCAGGGCTGCTGGTGCAGGAGCTGCC
Organism: Triticum timopheevii; assembly: GCA_963921465.1. Classification (NCBI taxonomy): domain Eukaryota; kingdom Viridiplantae; phylum Streptophyta; class Magnoliopsida; order Poales; family Poaceae; genus Triticum; species Triticum timopheevii. Next base: position 366,945,561 of record OY997262.1, read on the forward strand.
GAGGGGTCCGGCGATCGTACTGACGACCCGGGGGCAGCAGGAGCGCAAGGTGCTACGCCGACCGCTGATCCCTCTACCGCTGATGCAGCGCCAGGCTCTGAAGAGCCCCAGCCCGGCGCCTACTTGAAGGCCGGTAAGGGTGTCTTCATCAAGCTTCCCTGGGCGTCGAGCTCCAGGGCGCCGGTTGAAGGAGAGGCATTTGACGGGGAGGTGCTTGCCTCCGTCGGGCTGACGGTGGTGGACACGCCAAGCAGCAGCAGCGGCGAGTCCGAGGAGGAGCAGCTGCTCCGGAAGTTGGTGTCACTCTACCGCGCCCGCCAAGTGAAACTGGAGTCCCGGGAAGCGCTTGTCGCGCAGGCGGGAGTAGACATAGAAAAGCATGCGGAGGAGCTCCAGAGCCGCAACCAAGAGTCCCTCCGGTCCATTGCAGAGGAGAGGGCGCAGCTTGTCGAGGCGCGGAAGGCGTTCATCCTTGAGAAGGCTGAAGCCGAGGAGCAGCGGCGGCTTGCCGCCGAGGAGCTGTCCAAGCGGGAAGGTGAGCTGACGCAGAAGAAGGTTAACTTGGATAGCCATGAGGAGGAGCTTGCCGCGCGCGAGGAGACACTTGGCGGAGCCCTCAAGGAAGCGAAGGATGCTGCTGCAGCTGCCGAGGCCGCCAAGAAAGAGTTGGAGGTGAGGGTGACGGAGCTAGAAGCCACCCTTAAGACAAATAATGAAGAGCTTGCCGCGCTCCAGCGCGAGCATGAGAAGAACGCCCTTGCCCAGGGTGAACTGCAGGGTAGTCTCTCTGAGAAGGGCAGGGAGCTGAACGCCGCCAAGGACGCCAATGCCGATCTCGAGCTGAAGCTGGCCACGCTGACGGAGACGCTGGATGGCGCCAAGAAGAGGGAGGAGGACCTGAAGCAGGAGATCAAGGCCAACAAGGCGTTGCTGATGAGGGCTGCCGAAACCCAGAACACCTTCAGGACTACTGTGGAGCTCTGGACGGAGGGCCTCGTCAACATCGCCACAGTCATCGACGAGGAGCTGGCGCAGCTGGAACTAGAGGGCTTCGGGTACTCCTCCGACGAAAACCTCCAGCCCAGCGCCAAGCTCACTCTGTTCTTCAAGGGCGTGGCGACGGCTCTCCAGCAACTCCGGGAAAGGATCCCAAGGCAGCTGGCTGACGAGTTGCGCGCAATCTGCGCCAGAGCCTTGGAGAAGGTGCTAGTGAAGGTGCTCTTCGCAATCCGGGCCTCAACCTCACCAACGTCCTCAAGAAGCTGCCGGCAGGTGCTGATCTTGAAGAGCTCAGGGCCCTTGTCGCACCCATTGTGGACAAGGTGAATGAAGTCAGGAGGGTCGACGGTGATCGCGTAGACTAGGCCGCCTTTTTCCTCCTTTTTCTTGCCGCTGCCAGATATGTCACAGGAACAATCTATTAGAGCGCGGCAAGTCATTTTTTGTAATATAACTTTATCTTGGGCAGTATCTGCTATGTTATTTCCTTTACTTGATTCCTTCCTTTGTATGTTTTTACCCTATGCTTTTAGGGAACTTGCCGGCGCAGGCACCCTTGCCGCGAGCGCTGAGTGCGGAACATCAGTAGCCTGCTGGCGGTGCTGCTTCCGGCAAGAAACCTTGTCGCAACTAGTCGCAGCACACTTAAGTTGTTGAGCGGACTCGAAACAAAGTAAGGGCGCAACTAGCTACGAGTTGGTTCCTCCGCGCACAGGTTTCCAATACAAAGCACGGTCGTTCAAGGAAGATAACTTACGAAATTTTAAAACTGATTGTGTTCAAACTTTGACAACTTAGCTTTTCTGTTGTTTTCGTCCCGGCAAGGCGATACTTTCTTGAACGACGCCTGGTCCACACCATTATCTTCTCCTCCCCCCCCCCCCCGGTGAACTTGTGGGTGGAGGAACCTTCTTCTCGAGGAAAAGAAAGAAGAGAAAATAAAGATATGGAGCCCTAATGCTCGTTATTTCTTACCGGGGGCAAGTGCTGCACAAAATGTCAGATAATACATGCAAAAAAAAAGAAAAAGGCATGAAATTTGACAAGATGTGCGAAGCACATGAGCTTTATTTATGCACGGGATCTGCGCCCGGCTTTGTACAAAGGGTTACATGCAACAGTGGCAAGGCTTGTACAAAAGGTGGTTGCCGGAACAGGTTCCGGCAACCGCGCCTTATGGGTAAAACTTACGAACATGCTCGATGTTCCAGGAATTGCTCACCGGAAAGCCTTCTTCGGTCTCAAGGCGGACAGCGCCAGGCCTAGTGACTCGTTTCACCCGATAAGGGCCTTCCCACTTCGGCGTCAACTTGTTGGAATTCTTGGCGGATTGAACGCTCCGAAGAACAAGGTCGCCTTCCTCGAGACTTCTGGCATTGACTTTGCGGCTATGGTAGCGGCGCAAAGCTTGCTGATATCGAGCAGCTCGTACAGCAGCCTGAAGACGATCTTCCTCAAGGAGCAGCGCGCCATCTTGTTGCAGCTGCTCTTGCTCAAGCTCATCATAAGCGAGCACTCGAGGCGATCCGTATACGAGTTCCGTGGGGAGAACTGCCTCTGCTCCATAAACTAGAGCAAAAGGTGTCTGGCCAGTGGCTCGATTTGGCGTCGTCCTGATCGACCAAAGAACCACCGGCAGCTCCTCGATCCAATTCTTTCCGCACTTGTGCAGCCTGTCGAAAGTCCTGGTCTTGAGCCCGCGCAGCACTTCAGCATTTGCCCTCTTCGCTTGACCGTTGCTTTCTCGGGTGAGCAACAGAAGCGAAGCAGACCTTGGCGCCAAGATCTTGGACGTACTGCATGAAGGTGCGGCTCGTGAATTGTGTGCCATTGTCGGTGATGATCCTGTTAGGGACTCCGAAACGGCAAACAATTGACCTGAAGAACTTGACTGCCGACTGTGCTGTCACCTTCCTCACTGCTTCCACTTCCGGCCACTTTGTGAACTTGTCGATTGCCACGTACAAGTACTCAAAGCCCCCGACAGCTCGGGGAAAGGGGCCGAGGATGTCGAGCCCCAAGACCGAAAATGGCCAGGATAAAGGGATCGTCTGGAGAGCTTGAGCTGGTTGATGTATCTGCTTGGAGTGGAACTGGCACGCTTCACACTTGGTTACTTGTGCAGTTGCATCCTGGAGGGCCGTTGGCCAAAAGAAACCTTGCCGGAAAGCTTTGCTGGCAAGTGCTCTTGCGCCAATGTGATGACCACATATGCCTCCATGTATCTCCGCCAACAGCTTCTGTCCATCTTCCCGGGGAATGCACTTCAATTTCACTCCGTTGAATCTCCTTCTGTACAGTATGTCGTCGACAAACTGGTACATACTTGATTGCCGGGCTAGTCTCTCCGCTTCTTCTTGCTCTTCGGGAAGTTCTCCTGTTTGAAGGAAACGGACAATCTGCTGTGCCCATGCCGGAGCTCGTGGCTCAACAACAAGGACTAAAGGCATAAATGCTGCTGCGGGAACATCTGCTTCTACGGCAAGAACCTGTGGCTCAGCCGGAGCTTGATGTTCCCCGGCAAGCTTGCCAGAGCAAAACTTGTCGGGAGCGTCCGCTTCAACGAAACAAACCCTTGGGCTTGTCAGAGCAGACTGCCCCTCAGCACTCTTGGTGTTGATCTTGGGGACCTTCTTGGCGGCGGCTTCGGGGAGCTTTGCCAGAAAGTAGTCACCAAAAATCAACTTCCTCTTCTTGCTCTGTCCAGTTGATGGTGTTACAGATGGTTGAGTCAGCTTGAGCACAAAGATCCCTGGTTCCACAGGTAACTTGAGTGCGGCGCACTTTGACAGGCCATCTGCAATGTCGTTCTGAGCTCTCGGAACATGTTCCATCTGCAGGCCGTCAAAGTGCTCTTCCAACTTTCTCACTTCATCAATGTAAGCTTCCATCAACGGACTTTGATAATCTTTATTTACTTGGCGGACGACAAGCTGCGAGTCACCCCTAACAATAAGCTTCTTGATCCCAAGGTCTGCCGCGATCCTAAGTCCGGCAAGCAAGCCTTCATACTCTGCAGTATTGTTTGTCGCTTGCTCCTTGGGAAAGTGCATCTGGACGACGTACTTGAGGTGCTCCCCGGTGGGTGCGACAAGTAACACGCCCGCACCGGCGCCTTGCAGCGAGAAGGCACCATCAAAGTACATGATCCATTCTTTGCTTGCTTCCTTGACGGGGATGCTCGTTTCTGGAGTTTCTTCATCAGGTGTTGGCGTCCATTCTGCTATGAATTCTGCCAATGCTCGGCTCTGGATAGTTGAAGTACTCTCAAACTTGAGGCCAAAGCTTGACAACTCTAGTGCCCACTCGACAATCCTGCCTGTTGCTTCTGGATTTTGCAATATCCTCTTCAACGGAAAGCGAGTGACAACTGTGATCTCATGTGCTTGAAAGTAATGGCGCAGCTTTCTCGAGGCCATGAGAAGGCCGAAAAGCAACTTCTGCACACCAGAGTACCTTGATCTAGCCCCCTGCAGAAGGGAACTGACAAAGTAAACTGGGCGCTGCACCATTTTCTTCTGCTTCTCTTCTTGTGGCTGCGCAGATTCATCCTTGTCGGGATCAGAGCTTGTCGGGGAAGCCCCCTGCTTGTCGCTGGATGTGCTTGCCGCGGCTGCTGGCTCATCATCTGCCTCCCTCTCTACTACTAACGCAGCACTAACCACTTGATTGGTTGCCGCTAGATATAGTAGCAAGTTCTCTTGTGGCCTAGGTGCGACAAGTATTGGAGTGGAGGACAGATATCTCTTCAAATCCTGCAGCGCAGCCTCCGCTTCCGGAGTCCATTTCATTGGACCTGCCTTTTTCAAAATTTTGAAAAATGGCAGGGCGCGCTCAGGAGACTTAGAGATGAACCTGCTGAGAGCAGCTACGCAGCCGGCAAGCCTTCGTACATCCTTGACGCGCTTCGGTGCTTCGATCTGCTCAATGGCCTTGATTTTGTCGGGGTTGGCTTCGATCCCCCGCTGAGACACAAAGAACCCGAGAAGCTTGCCAGAAGGGACTCCAAACACGCACTTCTCGGGGTTGAGTTTGAGATTGATCTTGCACAGATTTGCAAAGGTCTCGTCCAAATCTTGAATCAGAGTTGCTCTGTCTTTGCTTTTGACCACTATGTCATCCATGTAAGCCTCTACATTTCTGTGCAACTGTGGCTCAAAAGCTTCGTGAACTACCCTTGCAAATGTTGAACCAGCATTCTTTAGTCCGAAAGGCATCCGTACGAAGCAGTACGTGCCACATGGAGTAATGAATGCGGTTTTCTCCTCATCCTCTTCTGCCATGAAGATCTGATGATATCCTGAATATGCATCAAGAAATGAAAGCAGATCACATCCCGCCGTGGAGTCGACAATCTGGTCAATGCGTGGCAAGGGAAATGGATCTTTGGGACAAGCTTTATTAACATTAGTGAAGTCAATACAAAGCCTCCATTTCCCGTTCGCTTTGCGCACGACTACAGGATTGGCCAGCCACGTTGGATGGAGCACTCCTCTGACCAGGCCTGCTGCTTCCAACTTCTTGATCTCTTCAGCAATGAATTCTTGGCGCTCCACTGCTTGCTTCCTAACTTTCTGCTTGACGGGCCGCGCGTGAGGATAGACGGCAAGGTGGTGCTCAATTACTTTCCTGGGAACGCCGGGGATGTCAGATGGTTGCCATGCAAACACATCGACATTCGCCCGCAGGAAAGCAACGAGCGCGCTTTCCTATTTAGGGTCAAGCGTGGCACTGATGGTGAAGGTACCACCAGTGCCGTCCTCCTTAGCGGCCACTTTCTTGGTCTCTGGCGGAGCTGCCTTCGCCTTCTTACACTTGCCGGTGGAGCTCGATGGTGCGTCCTCGACGGTAGCGCAGCACTCCAAAGAGGTGCGCTTGCCGGAGTGGGCATCAGAGCTCTTGCCGGACTTTGTCTTCTTCTTCCCCCCGGGAGCTTCAGCGGCAAGTGGTTTGCGTTCAGCTGCGGCTGCTGCTTCCCGGTAGATCTTGTCGGTACAGATAAGGGCATCCTTCTTGTCTCCAGGGACAGAGACGACACTTATCGGACCAGGCATCTTGAGCACGTTGTATGCATAATGAGATGCTGCCATGAACTTGGCGAGCGCTGGACGGCCGAGTATTCCATTGTAAGGCAATGGGAAATCAGCGACGTCAAAAGTAACTTTCTCTGTCCTGAAGTTCAGCTCGCTGCCAAATGTCACTGGCAATGTGATCTTCCCCTTCGGCTTGCTCCTTCCCGGATTGATTCCTTGGAAGGTACCAGTCTCTTCGAGCTCGCTGTCGGGGATCTGGAGCTTCTTGAGTACCGCGGAGGAAATCAGATTCAAGCCGGCCCCGCCGTCGACCAGCATCTTTGTGACCTTGAGGTTGCGGATAGTTGGTGAAATCAACATCGGCAAGCACCCGACCGCAGTTATAAGATCAGGGTGATCCTCAACGTCAAAGATGATGGGCGTGCTGGACCACTTCAGAGGCTTGCGTGACTCAACTGATGGTTCTGCTGCATTAACTTCTCGCACCCACTGTTTGAGCTGACGGTGCGAGGTATGCAGAGAAGCACCACCGTCAATGCACAAAACCTCTGTTGCTTTCTGAAACTCCTGTTCGTCGGCCTCGTCATCATCCATGTCCTCATCTTCATCCTCATATTCATCCTTGTCGCGGCCGCGGGGAGGCCTGTCTCCTTGCCGCTGCTTGGCCTTGCCGCGGCGCCCTCCCCGGCCAGGACGCTTCTTGCCGGATCCTCCACCACCTTCTTGGGCCTTCTCCTTGTCGCGTCGCTTGTATTCGGCCTTCTGCAGTTCAACAAGCTGCTCAACTTTCTTGCAGGTATGGAGATCATGGCCCTTGGTGCGGTGGATCTTGCAGTACTGCTTGCCGGAGCCGTCCTGCTTGTCGGCGGCCACCACAGCCTCGCTGGAGTTACCAGCTTTGGCCTTCTCGGTGCCACCTCCGTTGCCGGACTGCTCGACGACTAGCACATCTTTTGCTTTCCTCTTTCTGTTGTTCCGCCGCCAGTTTTTCCTTGCCGGGGCGGCATCCTCACTGTCAGACCCATCTGCTCCCGCATTCTCTCCGGGGAGTTTCCTTCCCTCTTCAGCACGTGCGCACCTGTCGGCCAGGGCATATAGCTCACTGACGTCTCTGATCTTGCACATCGCCATCTCCTCCCTCATCCTGCGATTACGCACGTTCTGATGGAACGCACTGATAACCGCAGCAGGGTGGACGTCTGGGATGTTGCGCTGCACTTGGCTGAATCTTTGTATGTACTTGCGCAGGGGCTCTCCTTCCTTCTGGGCGAGCAGATGCAGATCGCTCTCCTGGCCATGGGGCTTGTGGCCGCCTGTGAAGGCGCCGACAAACTGATGGCACAGATCCGCCCATGAGGAGATGGAGTTGTCCGGCAAGTGCATGAGCCAAGATCTGACATTGGGCTTAAGCACTAGTGGGAAGTAGTTGGCAAGGATCTTCTCGTCGCGCCCCCCGGCAGCTTGCACCGCGATGGTATAGATGCTAAGGAACTCCAACAGATGCAACCTGCCATCATACTTCTCCGGTACATCTGGCTTGAAGTTCTTGGTACTGGGCCACTGGACTTGCCGCAGCTCACGAGTAAACGCAGGGCAACCTACCGCGTACGGCAAGTCGCCTGGTTCCCCTGGCACATGCATGTCAACAGCGGGCCCAGCGCGCTGGTCTGATTGACGCCGCGCTTCTCTCTGACGCTCGATGCGGGTGCGAGCGTCTTCATGTTGTCGTTCTTGAAGAACTTGGCGTTGATCGCGACGAGCTCGTGGATCTGATGACGCCATGGAGTCGGTGTCGTGGTTGATCCGGCGAGTCGGCGATCTTGGCCTTCGGGGCGGGGAGTGCACGGTGGTTGCACCTCCATCGGTCTTGTCGCCATCGGCTCGCGCCTGGGTGTCTTGCCGCGGCTTCGATGTAGCTGGCTGCCGTGGAGTGTTGCCGTTGGCGAAGCCGATGAGGCTCTGTATAGTGGCCCTCCAATCGTCGATCTTGTCTGGCGCTGGAGGGTAATCTAGAAGCAGTTGAGCTTGGGCCAACGCTTCTTCTGGAGTCTTCGGCGGCGGCGGTGAACGGCGCGAGGAGCGGGATATGCTCGGACTTCCAATTGGGTTGGAAGGAGCAGTACCCCGTCCAGGCGACCGTACTCCACTCGTGCCAGCATGCTGGCGTGCATGCTGGTCTTGAACGCCCCGAGATCCACCAGCTTGGCCTTGTTCTAATGCGAGTACGGTGCTGCGAGCACCATGACGCTGTCGATCACGCACCTCCTGAGATGGGCGCGGTGCGTGTACGGACGCGGAAGTTTGCGGGGCCTTGTCCTTGGATCTGGTAACGACGTGAGCTCCCTCGTCGGCGCCCGCTCCTCCGCCGGTGTCTACCCCACCGCCCGTTTGCTCCGGTGGTGGTGGGATCAACGCGGCCGGAGCAGCCACCTCCGAAGCCTTCTTCTTCGGTGGCATGTCGATGAAGATGATGATGAACTGGCTCGCGTGAACGCCGGATCGGGTTCACACAACCTCGACGCCCCCCTACCTGGCGCGCCAAAGATGTCGTGGGGAACAAGCACCTATGGGGCAGGGCCCCTTTCGGTCCGGCAAGGGAGCGGAGGGCGCACGAAGAGCGGATCGAGGCGGAGCACATGAGCGATTTTTACCCAGCTTCAGAGCTCTCCGGAGAGATAATACTCCTACTGCTGCTTTGTGGTTGTATTCTGTTCTTTGAGAGTGTGAGAGTGGTGTAGTTTCGAATGAGTCGAACCCCTTCTACGTTGCGCATGGGCCTCCTTTTATAGGCTAAAGGGGTCACCGACAGGTGGCAACGCAGTCAGGGGTACAAATGTAAAAAGGGTGGTTGGTACAACTGCTATCTACAGTGCACCCTACCTAACTCTGACGGTAGGGGACAAGAGCATTTAATGCCCATCCACATCGCCTAAACAGTGTAGAAAAGCGACCGTTAGGGGCACCACCGCTTGCCACGATGGCCTTCTCGTCATCTCCTCTTGCCACCTCGCACCGCTTGGCTGCACAGCTTCCCGCCACGTGCGCCTGGAATGATCCTGCGGCGACACGTCGACGGATGCGCTGGAGCATGGGCGCAGAGTGGTGGCTTCGCTGCGGCAAGCGCCCTGCCACGGTCGTTGCCTTGTCGCACCCGAAAGCTTGTCGCTCATCGGGCCTTGCCGGGACGCACGGCGCGTCGCGGCAAGTTCTTTGAAGTGCCTTGGTTGGCCTTCCCGGGAAGCTCCTCTTGCCGGGGCCTTGTCCTTCCCGGCAAGCTCCTCTTGCCGGGGTCTTGTCTTCTCAGTTAAAATAACTTTGTTCTTGAATGGCATCAATAGGGACTACGGAGGATCTTGGCGGACACCCGGCAAGCCTTGCCGCGGGACGCTGCAACTGCCCTGCACAAGTTCGGGATACTAAGGTACCCCTACTTTAGTACACCGACACCGAGGGCCAAGGGGGCGTACCTGGATGGCGCCACGAAGGAGAGGTGGGAAGAATGGCGGGGCCGGTGGTGCTGGATTGAGGAGAAAGACCCGCCAGCATTCTGTGAGGTTCGCCAGAAGCCGCCGGTCCATGGCGGCGATTGGGGCGACGTCGACACCGACGATGCGAGGCTCGCGATCGCCACCACCAGGATTCTTCGGCTTACCCAGGCTAGGCTCACCCTCGAGATGATTGGGGCGGACTTCATCCGCCGCCGGATTGCCCCTCTGCACGACAAGGGGAGGCCGGCCCGGCTCTTCGTGAACGCTGTCGACATCATGAGGCTCCGCCCCGGCCTTGACAACAACCTGACGGTGCTATGGCACGCCCATCTTTGCCAGCGAATCTTCCAGCTCGAGGATGACGACGTGGGCGAGGTCGAGCGGTCCAGCAAGCTTGCCAGGGCCGCCGTGAAGGCTGGCAAGGTCGACAAGGAGCCTGTCTTCAAGCTGCCGGCGAGGGTGGTCCCGCTGAGCAACAACTCCTGTCAGAACAAGATCATCGCCAGGATGCCGCTCTTCAACGCACAAGGCCTCGACCCGAACTGGGTCGAGCCGGACGAGCTCGTGGTGCAGGAGTTCTTCGACACTCTGCACGAGATATACAACAACGACGAGCCGCGGCTCATCCAGGACACCTCCCCGGCGGAGCTGGACTATATTGCCGCCAGGGTGGAGGAGGCGAGGCTTGCCGAGGAGGATGCAAAGCTCGTCAAGGAGGCCGGCAGTGCCGGCGGCGTGGTGGACAAGGCCGGGGCAGAGGCGGAGGAGGGGGAGCTCGCCCGGTGGGCTGCAGGCACTGGGGAGGCCAGCGGTGCTGACACGGGGGCTCCCCTCGTCAAAGATGCCACCGACGGGTCGTCGGAGGAGGAGGGAGAGGAGGGAAGGGCCACGACCGCCGATCCCTCGATCACCGGAAAAAGGCGGGTCCTGCGGCGGGCCACCTCCGGCGAGCCGGTCCGCCTCAACCAGGCCATGCAGCTGCGACAAGCCCAGGAAGCGTCCGTGCGCCAGATGAGGACGATGGCAATGAAGAAGACGGTGAAAGACGTGGCGTCAAAGAAGAGGACATCTGCTTCTTCGTCGTCCAAGCGCGCCTGGACGCCATCGCCTCCCCCCTTGCCGGCAAACATCGGCGCGGGGATTGGGGGTGACTTGTTTGACTTTGGGCCTCTCAGCCCGGAGAGGGAGCTCGGGCCTCTCAGCCCAGAGCGGAAGAGGAAAGCAACAAAGGAGGAGGAGGAAGAGAACGAAGAGTAAGCCTCTGCTTTACTTCCTCATTCCTCACTGGGGGAGTCCTGGACTAGGGGGTGTCCGGATAGCCGAACTATCATCATCGGCCGGACTCCAAGACTATGAAGATACAAGATTGAAGACTTCGTCCCGTGTCCGGATGGGACTTTCCTTGGCGTGGAAGGCAAGCTTGGCAATACGGATATGTAGATCTCCTACCATTGTAACCGACTCTGTGTAACCCTGGCCCTCTCCGGTGTCTATATAAACCGGAGGGTTTTAGTCCGTAGGACACAACAACAACAACAACAACAATCATACCATAGGCTAGTTTCGAGGGTTTAGCCTCCTTGATCTCGTGGTAGATCCACTCTTGTACTACCCATATCATCCATAGAAATCAAGCAGGAGTAGGGTTTTACCTCCATCGAGAGGGCCCGAACCTGGGTAAAAACATCGTGTCCCTTGTCTCCTGTTACCATCCGCCTAGACGCACAGTTCGGGACCCCCTACCTGAGATCCTCCGGTTTTGACACCGACATTGGTGCTTTCATTGAGAGTTCCTCTGTGCCGTCGCATATAGGCCCGATGGCTCCTTCGATCATTACCAACGACGCGGTTCAGGGTGAGACTTTTCTCCCCGGACAGATCTTCGTATTTGGCGGCTTTGCACTGTGGGCCAATTCGCTTGGCCATCTGGAGCAGATCGAAAGCTACGCCCCTGGCCATCAGGTCAGATTTGGAAGTCTAAACTTCACGGCGGACATCTGCGGAGACTTGATCTTCGATGGATTCGAGCCACTGCCGAGCGCGCCGCACTGTCATGATGGGCATGATTTAGCTCTGCTGCCGGAGAGTGTCCTGGAGGCCGCACATGAGTCCGCTCCGATCCCTAATTCGGAGCCGACTGCGCAGATCGAGGATGGGTGGCTAGACGCTGCCTCGGGGGCTGCAACCTCTACGGCGATGGAGCCGAATACCGACCTTGTCCCTTGTGAAGCTCGTGACTCCGAGGTGCCGGACTCCTCGCTGGACTCCGAACCTCCTGCGCCCCTACCAATTGAATCCGATTGGGCGCTGATCATGGAGTTCACCGCTGCGAACATCTTTCAGCACTCACCTTTCGGCGACATTCTTAATTCGCTAAAGTATCAATCGCTATCAGGAGAGCCCTGGCCGGATCACGGTCAGGACGGTTGGGATGCGGACGACAAAGAAATTCAAAGCCAACCCACCACCCACTTTGTAGCCACTGTCGACAATCTAACCGACATGCTAGACTACGACTCCGAAGACATCGACAGTATGGACGACGATGCCGGAGACGACCAAGAACCAGCGCCTACGGGGCACTGGAAGACCACCTCATCATACGACATATACATGGTGGACACCGCAAAGGACGAGAATGGTGATGGAACAGCGGAGGAGGATCCCTCCAAGAAACAGCCTAAGCGCCGATGTCAGCGGCGCCGCTCTAAATCCCGCCACGGCAAGAATGGAGATTCCGGCACCGGAGACAATACCACCCCAGAGAGTGCCAAAGACAACCCCCACCAGCAAGATTCAGCACAGGAGGATGGAGAAGCCAGCCCTCATGAGAGAGTGGCAGACGAAGAGGTAGAGGATGATAGTTACATACCTCCCTCCGGAGACGAGGAAAGCCTCGACAACGACGAATTCGTCGTGCCTGAGGATCCCGTCGAACAAGAGCGTTTTAAACGCAGGCTTATGGACACGGCGAACATCCTCAAGAAAAAGCAGCAACAGCTTAGAGCTGATCAAGATCTGCTGGCCGACAGATGGACTGAAGTCCTTGCGGCCGAAGAGCATGAACTCGAACGCCCCTCCAAAAGCTACCCCAAACGCAAGCTGCTCCCCCGACTAGAGGAGGAGGCATATAAACCTGCATCACCAGCGCACAATATGGCTGACCGACCACCTCGTGGCCGCGACAGAGAGGCCTCTAGGCCCTACACTAAAATCGTACCCCGGCACCGCTCGAAAAGTACGAAGCCACGGGGGAGTGCGCCGGACTTGCGAGACATATTGGAGGATAAGGCAAGACAATCAAGATCGATCTATGGATCACGTGGGCTCCCCACGATGCGCGACGACGACCGTCGTGCCGGATACAGCAACTCCGGCCGGGCCGAACACAGTAGACAAACCTCGCTTGAGCTACATCGTGATATAGCCCAATATAGAGGCGCCGCACACCCACTATGCTTCACAGATGAAGTAATGGATCATCAAATCCCTGAAGGGTTCAAACCCGTGAACATTGAATCCTATGATGGCACAACAGACCCCGCGGTTTGGATCGAAGACTATCTCCATCATATCCACATGGCCCGCGGTGACGATCTTCACGCCATCAAATATCTCCCACTCAAGCTTAAAGGACCAGCTCGGCATTGGCTCAACAGCTTGCCAGCAGAATCAATTGGGTGTTGGGAGGACCTGGAAGCCGCATTCCTTGACAACTTCCAGGGCACATACGTGCGACCACCAGACGCCAATGACCTAAGCCACATAATTCAGCAGCCAGACGAATCGACCAGACAATTCTGGACACGGTTCTCAACAAAGAAAAATCAAATCGTCGACTGTTCAGATGCAGAGGCCCTTGCAGCCTTCAAACATAACATCCGCGACGAGTGGCTTGCCCGGCACCTAGGACAGGAAAAGCCGAAATCCATGGCAGCCCTCACATCACTCATGACCCGCTTTTGCGCGGGAGAGGACAGCTGGCTAGCCCGCAGTAACAACCTCAGCAAAAATTCTGGCAGTCCGGATAGCAAGGACCGCAATGGCAGGTCGCATCACAACAAGAACAAACACCGCGTTAACGGCGATAACACTGAGGACACGGAATTCAACGCCGGATTCAGAGGCTCCAAACCCGGTCAATGGAAAAAGCCATTCAAAAGAACTACTCCGGGTCCGTCCAATTTGGACCGAATACTCGACCACTCGTGCCAGATACACGGCACCCCCGAAAAGCCAGCTAATCACACCAACAGGGACTGTTGGGTATTCAAGCAGGCAGGCAAGTTAATTGCCGAAAACAATGACAAGGGGCTGCATAGCGATGACGAGGAAGAGACCCGACCGCTGAACAATAGAGGAAAGAAGGGTTTCCCCCACAAGTGCGGACGGTGAACATGATATACGCAACCCACATACCCAAAAGGGAGCGGAAGCGTGCACTCAGGGACGTATACGCGATGGAGCCAGTCGCACCAAAGTTCAATCCATGGTCCTCCTGCCCGATCACTTTTGATCAAAGGGACCACCCCACCAGTATCCGCCACGGCGGATTCGCCGCATTGGTTTTAGACCCAATCGTTGATGGATTTCACCTGACTAGAGTACTGATGGACGGCGGCGGCAGCCTGAACCTGCTTTATCAGGATACAGTGCGCAAGATGGGCATAGACCCCTCAAGAATTAAACCCACAAAGACAACCTTCAAAGTCGTCATACCAGGTGTAGAGGCCAATTGTACAGGCTCAGTCACACTTGAAGTGGTCTTCGGATCCCTGGATAACTTCCGAAGCGAGGAGTTAATCTTCGACATAGTTCCGTTCCGCAGCCGGTATCATGCCCTGCTCGGACAGACCGCGTTTGCAAAGTTCAATGCGGTGCCGCACTACGCATACCTCAAGCTCAAGATGCTAGGCCCTCGAGGAGTCATCACGGTCAACGGAAACACTGAACGCTCCCTCCGAACGGAGGAACACACAGCGGCTCTCACGGCAGAAGTACAAATCAGCCTCTTAAGGCAATTCTCGAGTCCGGCCGTTAAGCGACCAGACACGGCTAAACGCGCCCGGAGTAACATACAACAAGACCACCTGGCACGTTCCGAGCATGCGCAGCAATGCGGCCCCAACCCCAGCCCTTGCAAAATTGCAAGAATGGTCCTTCGCGTACATCATTACACTCTGGAGATACCATTGGCATAGGGGGATGGGCACGACCACGACAGGCCCAGAGTGCGGCTCAACCACACCAGGGGCTCCCAAGTGTGTCATCTTTTTTTTCTTTTTTTCTAATCAACAGGACTCCATTTACTAGAGGCCCTGTCCGGCAGCAGACCTGCCGAACTCACGATGCAACAGCCAGGGAAGGAGAAAAGCTATGACGAGTATCCGGGTGGTCTCCATTTCGAGAATTATACCTGTTTTATACACCATTCCGCAGCCTACCCCTGGAGGGGGACATGTTTAATAGTCCCATCCCTTGCTTACCGCACTATTTGTATCGTCCTGCATTCATGGCAGTACTTCTTGAATAAGCAATGCATCGCTTTTTCGCTTATAATTGCATTCCTTTCTTACACATATGTTCATTTATGACATGTTGCATCCGTACACTTCGGTACGGCTACATACACCAGGGGCTTAAGTTCCCCACATTATGGTGTGATAAGTCGGAACACTTTCACAAGTGCGGCACCCCGAACTTATAGCATTATATGCATCGGCTCCGAATCATGTCTTGGGTCAATAGTTGGGTTTGCCCGGCTCCCATGTTTTGGTACCTTACGTTTCGTTGTATCGGCTAAGGTAGCACTGGGAGAACCACTGCAATTGCGCCCCAGTTGAGCTGGGCGAGCGCCTCAGTGGAGAAAGCTAAAACTGACTGTCATGATAAGGTGAGAGCTGGTCGCTGTTTGAGAGGTTTTTTCGAGTCCCTAAAGACTTATGCCGCTTAGAGCGAGGAACCAGCTTTGTCCGGCCCAGGCGTGGATAGCGCCCCAAACTCGGTCTTCCGAACACTAGGGGCTTTGCCGAAATTTAAAATTATAGAATTCTATGGCTAAGTGAGAGTGTTCAAGCATTATAAGTCCGGTTGCCTTGTTCGTTGTGTTGAGCGCCTCCCTAGATGGACCCAAAAATGGGAACAAGAGCGCTCAAGTTTATCCCGAACACCCCAGCACTCGTGGAATGGGGGCTGAAGCCAACGACTTGTCATCTCTCAGATTTGATAAATGGCCGCACAGAAGGTAATATTTTAAATTAATAAGCGTTGCTTAGCGCATATGAACAGAGTTTTCAGCGCACAGGATAACACAATGCGAGTCTACTCAAATATTACATCTTTGGAGCACTCACCCGCAATCATGCGGGCACCCTTCAGGACACTCTTATAATACATTTCGGGCGTGCGATACTCCTCGCCCGCCGGTGGCGCGTCCGTCACAAGCTTCTCAGCATCCATCCTGCCCCAATGCACCTTTGCACGGGTAAGGGCCCGACGGGCACCTTCAATACAGGCGGAGTGCTTGACGACTTCAACCCAGGGACACGCATCCACCAGCCGCCGCACCAGGCCGAAGTAGCTCCCAGGCATGGCCTCCTTGGGCCACAGCCGAACTATGAGGCCCTTCATGGCCTGTTCGGCCACCTTGTGGAGCTCGACCAGCTGCTTCAGCTGGTCGCTAAGGGGCACCGGATGTCCGGCCTCAGCATACTGAGACCAGAAGACCTTCTCCGTTGAGCTGCCCTCCTTGGTCCGATAGAAAGCGGCAGCATCAGACACGCTGCGAGGCAGATTTGCGAACGCTCCTGGAGAGCTCCGAATTCGGGTAAGTAATAGGTAATTCACATTCACATGCTTGCTTTGCATGAAAAATTCCTTACCCGCTGCTATTTTCTTCAACGCCTCGATTTCCTGGAGGGCCTTGTGGGCTTCGGCCTTAGCGGCTTTGGCACTCTCAAGAGCCGACGCAAGCTCGGACTCTTGAGTCTTCGAGTCACGCTCCAAACTCTCGTGCTTTTCCACGAGAGCCTGGAGCTCTTGCTGTACCTCCGCCACCCGCGCCTCCTGCTTCTCTCGCTCGGCTCGTTCCGCGGCCGCATTGCGTTCGGCCGCGGACACCGCCTCCTTCAGGGTCGCCACCTCGTTCGTGGCCCCAGGAGTACCCACGTTATCCATGTTATTTCTCTTGCAACCAAATCCTTTTCTGTAAGGTACAACTTTAATACGATGGTACTCACATTCCTTGTCCTCGAGCTGCTTCTTGGCATGGCCGAGCTCGCGCTCGGACCTCTCGAGGCTCTGCTTCAAAGCATCGACCTCCGCAGTCAGTGCGGCAGAGGTCAGTAGCGCAGCCTGCAATCCCATATTGACATATTTTTTAGACTCCTGCGTATATCTTTTTAGATCCTCAGTCCGGCTTTTCTTTCCGAACACCGAACTAAGCATCAGGGGCTACTGTCTATGCGGTACTATTTTACACATATTTAAATTCTTACCTCAAAGCCTGTTAGAAGGCTGCTGCAGGCTTCGGTCAACCCGCTCTTGGCGAGCTGAACCTTCTGAATCACCACACTCATGACAGTGCGGTGTTCTTCTTTGATGGAAGCGCTGTTGAGCGCCTCCAGCAAGCTATCCGGCGCCTCCGGTTGGAAGGAGGCTACCGGTGTCACAGTCTTGCCCTTCTTACGAAGGGGCCGCTCGCCGGACTCCGGAACCACTGCAGGTTCCGGTGTGAAGTCCGGCGCAAAGTCCGGGAGGTTGCCCTATGGCACCTCCGGGTCCTCCTCCTCCTGGTGGGTCCCTTCCCGGGATCCCACCTTGGTGTCGTCAACATCACGGGGGGTGGAGGCGGTCGGAAGAGAATCCATATCCGACGTGCCCAATGACCCGCTCGACGAAGCGGGAAGATCGTCCTTGGGCGGACTACAGGGTTGTATGCGGCATTAGAAAGACACCGTGTGGCAAAAAGAAAAATTATAAATCATCTAGGAGTCCAGATACTTACGATCTTGCCAGGGGCTTAGCCCTTGAGGGCCACTCCTCGTTGCCGCTGCCAACATTGGCAGAACAGTCCGGGGGAAGGGTCCTTCCCTTCTTGGACCCTTCGGCCTCCCTCGTTGGGGAGGCCTTCCTCTTCTTCTCTCCCCCCGCTGGGGGAGAGGCCTCCTTCTTCTCCTCCTCGTCCTCGTGGGAGGAGTCCACCTCGGAGTCATCGGACGATGAGTCCGATACCACCTGACGCCGGGAACTCCTTCGGGTTCCCATGGCCTTCTTCTTGGCCTTCTTATCCGGCACCACGTAAAGTGCCGGGACCAGCAGCCCTGTCAAACGGCATCCGCTGGATCCTCTAGAAGGGGAGCCGGACAGTTAACCTGTCCGGACATCTTCTGCCAGTCCTGTTAAAGGTATTGGGAGTTTAGATCCCGCATAGAGTCAAACTATGAAAAGCGAGTGTCCCATAAAGGATAACATAGCTTACCTCGCCAGCCGGGCGCTGCGTGCTGAATCCGCGATCTTCGGTTGCGGATGCGGCAGCTTCGGCGCCCTTGAACAGCACCCTCCAGGCAGCTTTGTACATAGTGTCGAAGAGCCCGCTCAAGGTCCGGTGCTGTGCCGGATCAAACTCCCACAAATTGAAGTCCCGTTGCTGGCAGGGGAGAATCCGGCGGATGAGCATGACCTGGATCACGTTGACAAGCTTGAGCTTCTTGTTCAATAGGGTCTGGAGACAGGACTGGAGTCCGGTCAGCCCTCCGAACTACCCCAAAGCAAGCCCTTCTCTTTCTAGGAGGTGAGCTGCATGGGGATGCCAGATCTGAATTCGGGGGCCGCTGCCCATTTAGGGTCACGTGGCTTGGTGATGTAGAACCACCCCGATTGCCACCCTTTGATGGATTCCACGAAGGCACCCTCGAGCCAAGTGACATTGGGCATTTTGCCCACCATGGTGCCTCCGCACTCCGCTTGGTTGCCCTTCACAACCTTCGGCTTGACATTGAAGGTCTTTAGCCATAAGCCGAAGTGGGGCTGGATGCAGAGGAAGGCCTCGCACACGACGATAAACACCGAGATATTGAGGATGAAATTTGGGGCCACGTGGAAGTCCAGGCCGTAGTAGTACATGAGCCCCCGGACAAAGGGGTGGAGTGGGAAGCCCAGTCTGCCGAGGAAATGGGGAAGGAATACCACCCTCTCATGGGGCCTGGGGGTGGGGATGATCTGCCCCTTGTTGGGGAGCCGATGCGCGATGTCGCTGGACAGATATCCGGCGCTGCGCAGCTTCTCAATGTGCCCCTCCGCAATGGAGGAGGCCATCCACTTGCCTCCCGCTCCGGACATGGCTGGAGAAGGTCGAGGTGAGATGTGTGGACTTGGGCGCTGGAGCTCGAGTGCGCGGAGATGGATAAGCAAAGGAGGAAGAAGGCGTAGGTAAAAAAGGTGGATCCTTATCCCCTGATATATGGACGGATGAAACTATGCGTCCCTACTGGCCTGGTAAAACTCGCTTATCTCCCAAGTGCCGCAATCAATGGCGCGGTTGGGTTACCCACGTCCGTATTGATGGGAATCCCGGAATATGGGGAACACGATCTCTGCTTCGACAAGACGTGCCAAGGAAACCGCTTCGCTAAACGCACTGAGGTGGTATAATAAAAAAAATTCGAGTAAAGGCTTGGCTGTGGGTGACGTCACGCCACAAAATACGTCAACAGATTGAACTTGTGTAAATATTATTCTCTCTACGGTGGTATGTGGAATTTATTTTGTAGAGCTGGACACTATCATGATGTTCACAATCTTCTATGCATTATTCGGAAGAGGAACCCGCCTTGCAATGCCGAAGACAATATGTGCGCCGGACTCATCGTCATTGAAGCCTGGTTCAGGGGCTACTGAGGGAGTCCTGGACTAGGGGGTATCCGGATAGCCGAACTATCATCATCGGCCGGACCCCAAGACTATGAAGATTCAAGATTGAAGACTTCGTCCCGTGTCCGGATGGGACTTTCCTTGGCGTGGAAGGCAAGCTTGGCAATACAGATATGTAGATCTCCTACCAATGTAACCGACTCTGTGTAACCCTAGCCCTCTCCGGTGTCTATATAAACCGGAGGGTTTTAGTCCGTAGGACACAACAACAACAACAACAACCATACCATAGGCTAGCTTCTAGGGTTTAGCCTCCTTGATCTTGTGGTAGATCCACTCTTGTACTACCCATATCATCAATATCAATCAAGCAGGAGTAGGGTTTTACCTCGATCGAGAGGGCCCGAACCTGGGTAAAAACATCGTGTCCCTTGTCTCCTGTTACCATCCGCCTAGACGCACAGTTCGGGACCCCCTACCCGAGATCTACCGGTTTTGACACCAACACTCACACCTCCCCTGATGGTATTGCTCATTTGTCTGCATCTTGCAGGGATGTGGAGACGCTGTCCCAAAGGATCAAGAGGGCCAGGACTTCGGCGAGTGGCCAGCCCCCGGCAGGCACCTCCAGTACGCCACTGGTGGTGTCGAGCAGCCTGGGAACAGCAGCCCCCAGCCCAGCCCCCAGCGTGAGTCCATCACCCAGCCTCTATCCACGTGCGTCGAGCATGATGCTTTAGTATTAACCGTGCCACGGATGCAGGAGAGGAGCACCACCAAAGGGAGCCACAGAGGGCTTCTCCGATCGTGCCGCCTCCGTCAAGGACACCAAGCACCGGGGCCGTGCACATGGAGGAGGGGGAGGAGAACGCAGGCGCTGGTGGCTTTGCTTCGACGCTAGATCTTGGCGGAGAAGGGGCTTCCGCCTCTCGGCCTAGCACGGGTAAGCTACTCGCTCTCCACTTTCTGCTTGCATTCTTCTTTTTCTCTTTTCCTTATTGGCCTTCGATCTTGGCTTCGCCCTGTCTCTTTCTTGGCGTACAGACCCCTCCTCAGAGGACGTCGACACCACCATCAAGGACGTCACCGCGGATGCCGCGGCAGAGGCGGAGAAGATTGCTTCCGAGGAGAGCGCCGGGGGTGCCGCCGAGGATGCCGCCAAGGGGCCCGCCAAAGAGCCCGGCAAGGGGCCTGCCGAGGGGGCCGGCAAGGCCGCTGCCGAGGAGGTGGCGTTCAACGACTTGCCCTCCTCCTCGGCTACCTCTAGCTCCGGCAGGTACCTGAGGGTGAGCGACGACCTCTTCGTTCATATCCTTGGGGGGTTGAGCACCAGGGCCCCCTTTGAGGGAGAGGTGTTCAATGAGGAGGTGCTTGTCGCGGCCGGGCTTGAGGTCGTTGACAAGCCCGGCATTGGTGGCGCCGGCTCCCAGGAGGAGCAGCTGCTCCAGGACATGGGTGCCAGCTTTCGGAATATTCACGCGCTCCATCGCGCCCGTCTGGACAAGGCCAAGTCCACGACGGCGATGGTGGAGAAGGCGGAGGCGGACTTTGAAGGGTGCGTCACCGAGGCACAAGACTGGTTCCGCCAGGCTCAGATCGAGCTAAAGGCCGCCCAGGGCGAGCTGGCCAACCGTGAGGTGGAGCTCGCCCTAAAGCTGGCCAACATCGAGAAGGCCCACGAGACGGCGAAGAAGTTGGCTGACGAAGCCGAAGCCGTCCGGTCCCAGCACGAGGCCGCCCTGTAGACCCAGGAGGAGGACCTTGCCGAGCGCGAGGAGAAGCTTGCCGCCACGCTCCGCAACAAGGACAAAGAGGTGGACAAGCTCGTCCTGCAGCGGACCCAAGAGTTGGAGTGGAGGCATCAGGAGGCACTCAACGCCCTGGCTCAGGCCCATGTCGGCAAGGTGAAGGAGCTGGAGGAGCAAGGTCTGAAGCTGGCCCAGGAGAAGCACACACTCAACGATGCTCTGACGGTGGCACAGGGCGAGGTCATCAGCAAGTCTGGAGAGCTCTCCGAGGCCAACATCTCTATCAAAGATCTCAAGCTGAAGCTGGGAGAGCTCGAGGAGACGTTGTCGGGGGCCTTGACCCGGGAGGGGCTCCTGACCAAGGAGCTGGAGACAGAGAAACAGCTGCTGAGGAATGAGACCACCAACCTCAAGGACTACAAGGCGGGCGACAAACGCTGGCTCGGGCGCCTTGCCGCCGTTGCAAACTCGGACGCCGATCAGCTGGCCATTATGGGGATGCCGGAGATGGGGTACGCCCCTGAAGCGAGCCTGAGCCCCAACGCCAACCTGACCATATACTTCGAGAAGGTCGTCGGCGCCCTGAAGCGGCTTCACTCCAACCGGGCGGCCTCCCTGGCCGAGCAATCCCGGATACTCTGCCGGGGGACCATGACCAGGGTGCTCACCAAGATCGCACACTGGCACCCCGACCTCGACTTTGGAGCCGTGCTGAAGAGCTTGCCGGAGGATTCCGACATCGCGGCGCTCAATGAGCGTATCCAGCCCATCCTCAGCCGCATCGACAAAATCAAGAGGGTGGAGGGCCAGCGCAGGGACTAGGCATCCCGTTCTCCGTCGCCGCTGCAGGTTCATGACCAAGACAATGCTATCTTTAGTTAGAACCGCGGCGGCAATTTGTGTAACATAACTCTGCAGTGCTCCTGAAACTATGCATGTTATTTTCCTGTTCGATTCTCCTTTGTATGTCCACCCCACGTCAAATGGGTAAGCTTGCCGGCACGTAAACCCAGGGCGGCGCTTTGAGGATGGATCCTCATTAGCCTGTCGGGTGTGCTTGTTGCCGGGCAAAGCACCTTACCGCCCTTGGCGCGGCCGCTCGATCTGTCGAGCTTGACTCGAGTCAGAACCGAGAGCGTTGCTGATGGCGAAAGGCTACCCTGCCGCTCTCGACGCGGCCACTTGAACTGTTGAGCGGACTCGAAATAGGACAAGGGCGTTGCTGATCGCAGGAGGGCCCCTCTGCATACAGGCTTCCCATACATAGGCCAAACCGTCGAGGATAATAACCTTATATTTAAGGAGACAAACTCAAAATTCAGCATGACTTAGCTCTCTCGTAGCCGCCTCGGCGTCCTTCATGCCAACGGGCAATGTTGCCTTCTTGGTCGCCTTCCCCGCAGGAGCCGTGGCGATGGAGATCTGCTAGATCGACTGCTAGGTCAGATCCTCATGATTGCGCCTCCTACCTGGCGCGCCAAAGATGTCGGTGGGAAACGACACCTATGGGATCATTGGGATCCCTTCTACGGTTGCGGGGCACGGGGGTCGTGAGAAGAGCGGGACTAGTAGACAACACAAAGGGATTTACCCAGGTTCGGGCCGCAAAGATGCGTAAAACCCTACGACCCTGCTTTGGTGGATGTATTTAGTGTTCTTGAGCTCTTGAACTAGCTCCGGGTGCTGTGTGATTCCAAAGAGCCGAATCCTTTCCTAGTGTGCCATGGGCCTCCTTTTATAAGCGAAAGGGGCTGCCACAGTGGCACACAGGAGGTGGAAAGTGCTATAGCGTTGCGAGCTTATCGCTCGTATTACAAGACAAGGCGCATTTAATGAGCGGCTTAGGTGTCCTCTCGCTTTATTGGGGATGGGGGCGAGGCCCGTCCCGTCCGTCGCCGCTCCTCCTCGCTTCGACACGCGCCCTGGCCAGCGATGCATGCGGTGCCATGTAGGCAGGCAGATAACTGAGGTGGCGCGGTGGTGGAGCCTCCATAGAGGATTGCATGCTGCCACGCAGGTGCCTGCCCAGCTGGTTGGGTCGGCAGCTGCATGCGAACGACGGTGAAGACTTGGCTGGCGCAGGCCTGGCAGTGACCCTGCCGGTGCGCTTGGCGAGGGTCTTGCCGGGTGGCCCGTCAAGGGTCTTGCCGGGTGGCCCAGCATGGGTCTTGCCGTGGCGCGCAGGCGTCCCCGGCAAGGATCCTGCCGGGGGTCTTGAGGGTTTCTTCGGTGAGGATGGTTGCCTCCCTATCCTCATTTGATCTTGAGCATTCTATGTCTTCACAAAGATCTGCATGCCACCACGGAGGTGCCTCCCGAGCCCTGTCCCAATGCATTTGTTTAGCGTTGGTGGGCTCAAAGGTGGCTCCCTCAGTTGGTGGGGGCGGGCTCACGTGGCAAGGGTCTTGCCGGTGCCGCTGAGGCTCCCCCGGAAAGAGTCCTTGCTGGGGAAACCTGCTCCATCCATCTGATCTTCGTGGCATTGGTTCTTGTCGTTGCTTTGTTTTCCTTGTGGCTTCGGCTTCTCTCCGGATTCCCTTTCCTGTCCTGTTATGCGTGGCCGTGGCGGGAGGCTCTGACTGCCCGTGCACAAGTAAAGGGGTCAAAAGCAGAGCCCCTACTTTTGTACACTAACACTATAGAATGGTAATTGATTATAGAAAATTAAATAAAGCTACTAGAAAAGATCATTACCCTCTGCCTTTTATGGATCAAATGTTAGAAAGATTATCTAAGCACACACATTTTTGCTTCCTTGATGGATACTGTGGCTTTTCACAAATACCTGTTTTACAATCTGATCAAGAAAAGACTACTTCTACTTGTCCTTTTGGAACATTTGCTTATAGACTACGCCTTTTGGTTTATGTAATGCACCTGCTACCTTTCAAAGATGTATGACTGCTATATTCTCTGATTTTTTTTTAAAGATTGTTGAGGTTTTCATGGATGACTTTTCTGTTTATGGAAAGTCTTTTGATGATTGTTTAAGCAATCTTGATCGAGTTTTGCAGAGATGTGAACAAACAAATCTTGTCTTTAATTGGGAGAAGTGCCACTTTATGGTTAATGAAGGTATTGTCTTGGGCCATAAAATTTCTGAAAGAGACATTGAGGTGGACCAAGCCAAGGTTGATGCAATTGAGAAAATGCCATGTCCTAAACATATCAAAGGTATTCGTAGTCTCCTTGGTCATGCTGGTTTATATAGGAGGTTTATCAAAGACTTTTCTAAAATTTCTAGGCCTCTTACTAATCTTTTGCAAAAGGATATTCCCTTTGTGTTTGATGATTATTGTATGGAAGCCTTTGAAACACTAAAGAAAGCCTTAATTACTGCACCTGTTGTTCAACCACCTAATTGGAACTTGCCTTTTGAGATTACGTGTGATGCTAGTGATTATGTTGTTGGAGCTGTTCTAGGACAAAGAGTTGATAATAAACTAAATGTTATTCATTATGCTAGTGAAACCCTAGACAATGCTCAACGAAACTATGCTACTACTGAAAAGGAATTCTTAGCAGTGGTGTTTGCTTGTGATAAATTTAGATCTTACATTATTGATTCTAAGGTAATTGTTCGCACCGATCATGCTGCTATAAAATATCTTATGGAAAAGAAAGATGTTAAACCTAGACTCATCAGGTGGGTTCTTCTGCTACAAGAATTTTATTTGCATATCACTGATAGGAAAGGAGCAGAGAACCCCGTAGCTGATAACTTGTCTAGACTTGAAAATACTCTTGATGACCCACAACCAATTAATGATAGCTTCCCTGATGAACAACTAGCTGCAATAAATGTTTCTCATAGTACACCTTGGTATGCTGACTATGCTAACTATATTGTTGCTAAATACATACCACCTAGCTTCACATACCAACAAAATAAAATATTCTTCTATGATTTAAGACATTACTTTTGGGATGACCCACATCTTTATAAAGAAGGACTAGATGGTATTATTAGACGTTGTGTACCTGAGCATGAACAGGAACAAATCCTACGGAAATGTCACTCTAAAGCTTATGGAGGACATCATACGGGAGACAGAACCGCTCATAAGGTACTGCAATCTGGTTTTTATTGGCCTACTCTCTTCAAAGATGCCCGTAAGTTTGTCTCATCTTGTGATGAATGCCAAAGAATAGGTAATATCGGTAAGCGTCAAGAAATGCCTATGAATTATTCATTTGCTGTTGAACCATTTGATATTTGGGGATTTGACTTCATGGGACCTTTTCCTTCCTCTAATGGGTATACACATATTTTGGTTGCTGTTGATTATGTTACTAAGTGGGTAGAAGCTATTCCAACGAGTAGTGTTGATCACAACACCTCTATTAAAATGCTTAAGTTATTTTCCCAAGGTTTGAAGTCCCTAGATATTTAATGACTGATGGTGGTTCACACTTTATTCATGGTGATTTCCATAAGATGCTTGCTAAGTATGATGTTAACCATAGAATTACGTCACCTTATCATCCTCAAGCTAGTGGTCAAGTTGAACTTAGCAATAGAAAAATAAAACTAATCTTACAAAAGACTGTTAATAGGTCCCGAAAGAATATTCTAAGAAATTACATGATGCACTTTTGGCTTATAGAACAACTTACAAAAATCCTATGGGTATGTCTCCATATAAAATGGTTTATGGAGAAGCTTGTCATTTACCTCTTGAGTTAGAACACAGAGCATTTTGGGAAATAAAAGAACTTAATTATGATTTCAAACTTGCTAGAGAAAAAAGGTTATTTGATATTAGCTCATTAGATGAATGGAGAACCCAGGTTTATGAAAATGCTAAGTTATTCAAAGAAAAAGTTAAAAGTTGGCATGACAAAAGAATCCAAAAGCGTGAGTTCAAAGTAGGAGAATATGTTCTTTTGTACAACTCTCATTTCAGATTCTTTGCAGGAAAACTCCTCTCCAAATGGGAAGGACCCTATGTCATCGAGGAGGTCTATCGATCCGGAGGTATCAAAATAAATAATGCCGAAGGGACTAACCCGAAGGTTGTCAATGGACAACGAATAAAACACTATATCTCAGGTACGCCAATTAATGTTGAAAGCAAGGTTATCCAAACTTTGACGCCGAAAGAACACATAAAAGAGTCCTTCCGGAACACTCCAGAATCGTGAAAATAAGGAGGTATGTGATACGGTAAGTAAACGGACTCCGAAAAATCCGCAAAATATTTTTTGTTAGTTTTGGAATATTTAGAAAATTAGGAAAAATAAGAAACTTCCAGGAAAGTGACCCTCGTGGGCACGATACACCAGGGTGCGCTACCGTTGTGCCCACCTCGGGTACTTTCTAATCTCCGTTTTTCTTCCGTTCTGCTTGTCCCCCAAGATAAAAAAATCTATATATATATATATATATATATACATATATATATATATATATCCCGAACCTGTTAACCTCCGTATCACGGAGAAATCTCCTATTTTCTTTTCTTGTTATTTTCTGTCAGATCCAATCCACCATGGCCTCTTCAAGCTCCTCCAAGGACAAGTTCTTCCACAACGTCATCAACCCATATCTGCGGAAGGTGATGCAGCACCCTCAAGCTATCCAGATGCGCGATGGGGTGCTGCACATCCGTGATGTGCAAGGACCCAGGGGGACTGGATCCATGGAGGCCAGGCTTGAAGCCATGGAGCAGGACATCTTCAAGTGCAAGGGGATGGTGGAGCGTGGACTCAATGCCAATCACGTCATGATCGGGGACTATACCCATGATCTCAAGGTGGATGGCAAGCCCATAAAGGACATCATCTTCTCCCTCAATGAGCAAATCAACTTCCTCCATAGCTAGATCCATGATCTTCAAAGCCAGGTCTTTGAATATGAGGCCAGGTTTAAAGGTATGAGTTTGGCTGCTAGTTGCAAGATCCGGGAGACTCACTCCTCCTCTTATGATGGTGAGCCTCTGCCATGGAAACCCGAGGACAAGAAACTTTCTACATCATCACCACCATCTTCTTCATCACCACCAAATGAAAACTGAGTATTGGGTATGGGCACTCCCCTTGGCTTTCACCAAGCTTGGGGGGAGGTGCCCCGGTATCGTATCAATCTCCACTATCTTTTTCCTTTATTTTCTTAGTTCGATCAATGGTTATCTTTTGCTATTAGATGAATAAAAGTTTAGTTCGATCCTTTATTTTTTGTGAGTTTACTTAGTGATCAATCCTTGTAATCGTGTGCGAGATATAATACAGTTTAGTTTGAGTTTTGCCTTCTTTACTTTCTTGCTGCAATAAAAAGAAAGGAAATAAAAGAAAAGATCATATGCTAATCTTATGGTAAGTGATGACATTACACAAGGAAAAGTACAAGTAGAAAATTTTATTGTAGATTGACAAACATAGCATTGGTCAATGATGCAACACATGAAAGAATTAATAAGGGAAGAGACTATTCACATATAAATAGACTATCATGGAAATCTTTTGTGATTGTGAGCACCCATCAAAATATTATATGCCAAAATTGTTGACGTTGGACAAGGAAGACAACTTAATGATTTATGGTTGTTCATATTCACATAGAAGTCATATTGTCATAGATCCTTCAACATGTGGTGCTTGCCTCTATCTTTGCTAGCCAAAAATTCCGTACTAAGTAGAGATAGTACTTGTGCATCCAAAACCCTAAACCCAATCTTGTTTAAGAGTCCACCATACCTACCTAAGGATTGAGTAAGATCCTTCAAGTAAGTTTTCATCAGTGCAAAAAGGGCAATAAAAATTGCTTATAAAAATGTGAGATCATTTAGTGTAAGGGAAAATCGAGCGTTGTACGAACTTGTGATGGTGAAGGATAAATGCGACAGAATGCATAATAAAGGTTACCATCACAAGGGGCAATGTAACATGACATTCTCTTGCACTAAGGGGTTGAGCATACAAACAAAAAGCGCATGGCAACCTCTGCTTCCCTCTGCGAAGGGCCTATCTTTTACTTTCATGTATTTACTTTTATGCAAGAGTCAAAGTTTTTCTCTCTATTCCTTTTATTTTTATCCTTTGCCAAGCATCATGTGGTGAGGAAAGATCTAGGCACATATGTCCAATTGAATATGGGTAGCATAAGTTATTATTGTTGAAATCACCCTTGAGGTGAGTGTGTTGGGAGGCGAAACTATAAGCCCCTATCTTTCTTTGTGTCCGGTTGAAACGTTTTGCTCATGTGTACGCGGTGAGTGTTAGCAACCATAGAAGACTAAATGATGGTTGAGTATGTGCACTTGCCTAAAGGCTCCGATACGTGGCCCTTCCTGAAAAGATGATGAATTGTAGTTGCAAAGTTGACTGAGAACATAGTTTGTTGGTTTCCAATAGAGTTTATGCTTTATACTTTGATGTTGTGATGAATTGTCACTTGTTCATGAGAAGTCTATGATGAAAGTTCTGTGATAAAAGTTTTATATTAAAGTTTGTTGCTGTTATAATAAGTCGCATGATGCTGCTATGTCCATATTTTTGTTTTTGTCGATACCTCTCTCTCTAAGCATGTGGACATGTTTTTTGATTTCGGTTTTCGCTTGAGGACAAGCGAGATCTAAGCTTGGGAGAGTTGATACGTCCATTTTGCATCATGTTTTCCTACTGTTATTTATGTTGTTTTATTGTATAATAATGATTTTTGGAGTAATTCTAATGCCTTTTCTCTCATAATATGCAAGGTATGCACCAGGGGGGGGATTCTGGCAGCTGCAAATCTGGACCTGAAATAGCTACGTCAAGCTACCTATTCTGCACAACTCCAAATGAGCTGAAACTCCCTGAGGATTTTTTTATGGAATATTTAATGAATATTGGAGCAAATAAGAGGAGGGCCACAGGTGGGCACAACCCACCTGGGCGCGCCAGGAGGCCCAGGTGTGCCCTGGTGGGTGCTGCCCTCCTCGGGCCACCTCCGGTGCCCATATTCTGGTATATAAGTCATTTTAACCTAGAAAAAGTAAGGAGAGGACATTCGGGACGAAGCGCCGCCGCCTCCAGGCGGAACTTGGGCAAGAGCACTTTTGCCCTCCAGCGGAGTGATTCCGCCGGGGAACTTCCCTCCCAGAGGGGGAAATCATCGTCATCATCTTCACCAACAACTCTCCCATCTTGGGGAGGGCTATCTTCATCAACATCTTCACAGCACCAACTCCTCTCAAACCCTAGTTCATCTCTTGTGTTCAATCTTCGCATCAAAACTATAGATTGGTGCTCGTGGGTGACTAGTAGTGTTGATTACATCTTGTAGTTGATTACTATATGGTTTATTTGGTGGAAGATTATATGTTCAGATCCATTATGCTATTCAATACCCCTCTGATCTTGAGCATGTCTATCATTTGTGAGTAGTTACTTTCATTCTTGAGGTCACGAGAGAAATCATGTTGCAAGTAATCACGTGAACTTGATATGTGTTCGATATTTTGATGGTATGTATGTTGCCATTCTCTTAGTGGTGTCATGTGAACGTCGACTACATGACACATCACCATATTTGGGCCTAAGGGAATGCATTGTGGAGTAGTTATTAGATGGTGGGTTGCGAGAGTAACAGAATTATTCCGTAAGGGACCGATTGGATCCAAAAGTTTAATGCTATGGTTAGAAATTATTCTTAATACTTTTATCGTAGTTGCGAATGCTTGCGAGAGGGTTAAGCATAAGTAGGAGGTTTGTTCAAGTAAGAACAACACCTAAGCACCGGTCCACCCACATATAAAATTATCAAAGTACCGAACACGAATTAGGCCAACATGATGAAAGTGACTAGATGAACTCCCGTGTACCCTCGAGAACACTTTGCTTATCATAAGAAACCGTTTTGGCCTGTCCTTTGCCTCAAAAGGATTGGGCTACCTTGCTGCAATTTTGTGATTACTATTGTTACTTGCTCGCTACAAATTATCTTGCTACCAAACTACTCTGCTACTTACAATTTTAGCACTTGCACACATTACCTTGCTGAAAACCACTTGTCATTTCCTTCTGCTCCTCGTTGGGTTCGACACTCTTACTTATCAAAAAGGGCTACAATTGACCCCATACACTTGTGGGTCATTGTCGGTGTCAAAACCGGCGGATCTCGGGTAGGGGGTCCTGAACTGTGCGTCTAGGAGGATGGTAACAGGAGACGAGGGACACGATGTTTTACCCAGGTTCGGGCCCTCTTGATGGAGGCAAAACCCTATGTCCTGCTTGATTAATATTGATGATATGGGTAGTACAAGAGTGGATCTACCACGAGATCAAGGAGGCTAAACGCTAGAAGCTAGCCTATGGTATGATTGTTGTAATGGATGTTATGTCCTACGGACTAAAGCCCTCCGGTTTATATAGACACCGGAGAGGGCTAGGGTTACACAGAGTCGGTTACAATGGTAGGAGATCTACATATCCGTATTGCCAAGCTTGCCTTCCATGCCAAGGAAAGTCCCATCCGGACACGGGACGGAGTCTTCAATCTTGTATCTTCGTAGTCTTGGAGTCCGGAGGACGATGATAGTCCGGCTGTCCGGACACCCCCTAGTCCAGGACTCCCTCAGTAGCCCCTGAACCTGGCTTCAATGACGATGAGTCCGGCGCGCATAATGTTCGGCATTGCAAGGCGGGTTCCTCCTCCGAATAATCCATAGAAGATTGTGAACACCAGGATAGTGTCCGGCTCTGCAAAATAAATTCCACATTCCACCGTAGAGAGAATATTATGTACACAAGTTCAATCTGCTGACGCATCTTGTAGCATGACGTCACGCCACTACCAAGACTTTACTTGAATCTTTTTTATTATACCACCTCAGCGCGTTTAGCGAAGCGGTTTCCTTGGCGCGTCTTGTCGAAGCAGAGATCGTGTTCCCCTTATCCCGGGATTCTCATCAATACGGACGTGGGTAACCCAACCGCGCCCGTCGCCACGCCTCCTCTATCAAAGGCGAGTCTCGAACGGTCACGGAGATGGCTCTTGGTATTCCCCCTCTTTGTAATAGGACCAAGGCTCGTTTCTTTTCTTCAATCTTCCATCGAATCCTCTCCTTGCCCCAAGTTCCAACACCCAGAGCCCCAGATTCGAGTGCTTCGGACCTTCAACAATGTCCGGCTCCGACCTTCAGGGCCGGTGGATGCCCTCCTCCGTCACGGAGGAGGACGTGTTAAAGCTGCGAGAAGCCAAGTACCTGTCCTACGAGATTTCGTACAGGTTGCCCGCCGAAGGGCAGGCCATCCCCACCCCCGAGCCCGGCGAGTATGTCGTCTTTGTACCCCACCTCCGTCGGGGTTTAGGCTTCCCGACGGATCCTTTTGTGAGAGGGCTCATGTTTTACTATGGGTTGGAATTCCACGACTTGGCTCCAGAGTCCATCCTCCATATTTCCGCGTTTATTGTTGTCTGCAAAGCCTTCCTCCGCGTCACGACCCACTTCGGCCTGTAGGTGAAGACCTTCAATGTGGAGCCGAAGATGATCGGGGGACGTCAGGCAGAGTGCGGCGGGGCGGCCGTGAGCAAGAGGGCCGATGCCCCGTGGCCCGAGGGCTCCTTCCAAGAGGAGCTCGTCTTGTGGCAGCAGGAGTGGTTCTATATCACCGCTCCGAGGGGCAGCAGGCAGAAGCCGCCGCCCGTATTCCGCTCGGGACCTCCTCGACGGTTGATGTCATGGGTCAACCAAGGGCTCAACTGGGGGCCGTCAAAAGACGTGCCCCTATTGCAGGGCCGGATTCGAGACCTCCAGGCGAGGGAGATCGATCTGATTGTGGTTATGCAGGTTATGCTAATCAGGCGTCTCCTGCCCTGCAAACGCCGTCCTCTCCGGCTATGGGAGTTCAATCCGGAGGGACCACAGATTCTCCAACACTTCATGGGTACGACGCCCGTGGAGATGTACAAGTTGTTCTTCGGATCACAAGCGATGTGTCCGGAATTGACCGAGGATGCCGGCCTAAGCTGCAATCGCACGGATACTCAAGTAAGTAGCTTAGTGTTCGGACATACCGTTTGTATGCCTTTCTACATTTCGCCTTTTAACCCATTGTCCTTTAACAAGAGTGGATAGCACAAGCAAAGCTGATACGGTGTCCGGCCCCCCTCCCAGAGACCGCGCCGGATCCCGTGCTGGTCAAGATGCTGGAGGTTGCGCCTTCAGAAGAAAGCGAAGGAGAAAGTAGAGGAGCTACTGCCTCGTCCAAGGAGGCTCTTGAAAGAGGGGGATCGAGAATCCCTCCCTCCAAGGGGAGAAGAGGACCGCATCTGGAGACCCGGAGGCCAAAGCCCCTAAGCGGGGGAAGAAACCTTCACCAGAGGGTCCTGCGTCCGGGGAGGCCCAGGCCGCACAATCTTCCCTAAAGCATCAGCCCTCCAGCGAGCCGTGAGTAGAAAAAAGGGAGTTCGGTAAAGAGAGACATCCCTATTTGTGCTTCTAAGGATAACCAAGTTTTTTACCTTGTAGTTCGGATCTCCGACCTTCTCATATGAGCTCGTCTTCGGGGGATCTCCGTCCGGAGATGATGGAGAGCGAGATGCCTCCGTCTGCTGCGCCATCGGAGAGGGCTAACGAGCCTGAAGTGTCGTCACGGAGGGTATCCCCGGACCCGGCGGAGCCGAAGAGTTCGGCGCCGACTAATGTTCGGCCGGGGGAGCTGAAGGATCTGCTTGAGAGGGCGTCCATCTCAGAAGATCACCGTGCATTGATGAGTACGGTGATTAGAAGGATTTCGTCCGCCGAAAGCGGATTGCATAATGCCGTCAGGAGTTTGCTAGCGGGATTTGAGGTATGTAAAAATGACACACCTTTTGACAGTTTTGCACATGGAAGTGCACCCTGTATAGATAGTAGCCCCTGAGACTCGGTAGGTTGTCGAAAGCGACAGCGTGCCGAGGATCAAAATCGCAGGTATTGAGTGTCACCTTTCCTATGCAGGTGGCGGATAGTCCGGGGGCTAGCCGGACTGATGGAGTTGCTGAATTAATGCGGCAACTCGATGTTGCGGATGCGGACATCGCGCTGGTCAACAAGCGACTTGACGAGTCGCAAGGTAAGTTGATTCTCCGCAGTCACCTATTAAGGGAGCCAAAGCCCACCTCTTACAATATTTGTGCTTGACGCAGATGGTGCTGCTGTGGAGGCCCTTCGAGCAGAACTTGCTCAAGCCAAGGAGCAAGCC
Source organism: Triticum timopheevii (assembly GCA_963921465.1). NCBI lineage: Eukaryota > Viridiplantae > Streptophyta > Magnoliopsida > Poales > Poaceae > Triticum > Triticum timopheevii. The sequence continues at coordinate 366,978,867 of OY997262.1, forward strand.
AGAAGGAGTGATGCGGCTGCCTCGAGGGCGGTCGAAGAGTTAGAAGCCGAAAGGGCTGCACACTGCCAAAGCAGGGAAGAAATGGCCGAACTGGCCGTTAGATTGAAGGATGCTACTGACCGCAATGAGGCTCTTGAAAAGGAGCGCCTATCGGAGCGAGAAGACCTGGGGAAGGCCACCGCCGAAGCCAAGGATGCCCGTTCCGCAATGCGGGCTATAAAGGAGGAGCTGCGTCAGGCCGGAGACATTGTGGCTGGCAAGCCTTTTCTGCTACGCCGCAGGTTTACGGATCCAAAGTATGCCCATCTTGGCCAGCTGTGGGGTCCGGAGGATCCATATATGGGCTTAGCGGCGAGTGCGGCGGATGCCGTTGTGCACTTCCGAAGTCAGAAGGATCACAAGACGGAAGAGCTGTTTTGGTCTCAATTCCATAGTCCGGATCGTTCACTCCCGCTGACTGATCGGTTGGCCGAATGGGCTGAGCTGAACAGGTTATCCGAGCTTGCCATGACGGATACCGTGACTCATGTCTGGCCGGAGAGGCCCAAGCCGAAGAGTTATTTTGGCTTATTGCAGGAGTTTCTTGGGGCGGTGCCGCATATCAAGGCGATGAAGCGGTCGGCCTGCATAGAGGGTGCGCGGATGGCCCTCGCCCGTGTGAAGACACATTGGACAGAGATGGATGCCACCGCTGTTGCAACCCACAGTTCGGACGAAAGCCGGTTACCCGCCGAGCACTATTTTGGAGAAGTTATGCGTGGTGCTCGTGTAATAGAGTCGCAGTGCTCGAAAAATGTCACGTTCAAATGAACGTTTTATTTTGTAGAACAATGGTTATGATGTAATCGCTTTTTGTACTTGTGCGCTCAAGTATTGAAATATCTCCTATGCGGCCGTTTATGTATACGTGTGTATAACCTGAAAGATGGCAGTCTTCGGCTTCAGCCCCCACGTACAAGGTGCAGGGGTGTTTGCAAAAGTAGCGCATTTTCACACTTAATCCGACGTCACGGTCCTGTTAAGGAGGTGGTAGCGTAGCAAACGAGGCAACCGGACTATGATGCTTTATCACTTTCACTTAGCCATTGGAGTTCGAGGGTAGGGCTACGATATAGCCCCTGGGGGCACCGCGCTCTCCGAATTCAGGGCGCGTGTGTGCCTGACCGGGAAACGGTCCTTCGTCAAAGCGGAGGAATTCTAAACATTCCGGTGGTCGATCAAGTGGTTGACCAGTCTCTCGCTGTATCATGACAGTCAGTTTTCGGGTTTCTCTACTGAGGTGCTCGCCCAGCCGAGCTGGGGCACAATCGCAGTAGTTCTCCTGGTGCCGCGTTAGCCGATGATACGGAACGTAAGGCAGCAAAACACAGGAGCCGGGCAAACCCAACATTTGACCAAAGACATGATTCGGAGTTGATGCATATAAGGCCTAACTCGAGACGCCGAACACTCCCTAAGGTGTTCGGTCTTTATAACAATGGGCAGAACAATGCCCTAAGCCCCTAGTGTCCAGGTACGGGCGAGGTCCTCTGACCCGGCCGATGCCAATACGTCAGTCTCCACTCTGGTTATAATGAGAAACCAGGGGATTATAGCAACAAGAGACAGTAAAAAAGGTTTACGCAGGGTCTTAATCTGAAAAGAATCCTTGCAACGGGTCCCTACTGCACGTCTGCGCCTGTGTCTCCGTTGTGCCGTTATCCTGGACGGGTATGCACGTTGTTCATCTGTAAAAAGAGAGGAACTTAGTTTGAAAGGAAATCGTGCGACAAAGTGCGTGAAAAATATTAATAAATGAATAAAGCGGAGTCTATATTAGCTCAATATTGCTTATACGCACGGCCCTTTGTGAAGGGGTGTTCGGCTAGGGAGCCCCTAGCTTATTTATGCCGGACTTGTCTAGCCGTGTCCGGGGTCTTTGAATGACCCTCTTAATGAAATGATGCCACGTGGACCGGGCACTTTGAGTGTAAGAGACGCGTAATGTGGTATGGCGTTAAAGCGAACAAAAGCTTCACGCCCCAATAGTGCTTGATGGCTACTTTTGAATGGAGCGACATGGAAGATTAGCTTTTCGCGTCGGAAGTTGCCCGGTGACCCGAACACAACTTTTAGTTATAAGGAGCCTGTGCACTTGGCGTAAGGGCCTGGCGTCACTCCTTTAAAGGAAGTGCGGCTATGTCGAATTTTAGTAAGGTCTATCCCCAACTTGCGGATTGTGTTCGGATATAGTAGGTTTAAATCGCTGCCGCCGTCCATCAGGACTTGTGTAAATTGTAGTCCGTCGATTATAGGATCCAATATCAGAGCAGTCCATCCTGCATTTCGAACACTTCTGGAATAATCCAGGTTGTCAAAAGTGATTGGTTTTGACATCCAATCTCGAGGTTCCGCTGGGGTGGACCGTGCGAGACCCATCTTAGCGGGTGCCGCATTGTTTTTCCGTATTATCACGTGAAGTGAGTTTACTGCTTTGACTTCTTGTGGGAAAGTCTTTTGTTTTCCGGTGCCCTGCTGGTGGGGTTCGTCATCGTCCTCGCTTGGTGTGTCAAGCCCCTTGTGTTCGGCGTTGAGTCGGCCGGACTATTTGAAAACCCAACAATCTCGGTGGGTGTGGTTTGCAGGCCTTCCGGAGGTACTGTGGATTTGACATATCCGATCCAAAATTTTGTTTAAGTTGGATAGCTCATCATTGTTGTCCTTAAAACGCAGTGTTTTATTGTTTGGCCGTGAGCTTTTGAATCCGGCGTTGACCGCCGTTTTCTTTGGACTTTTCTCTTTATGCCGGCGCTGATCTTTTCTGCGCCGTGATTTTCCGTTTCCATCTCTGATCTCAGATGTACTTGGGTCGCTGGTGCTGCATCTTGCTAGCCAGCTGTCTTCCCCCGCGCAAAAGCGGGTCATGAGGCTTGTTAGCGCGGACATTGTCCTCAGCTTCTCTTGGCCGAGGTGCCTAGCGAGCCATTTGTCTCGGACGTTGTGTTTAAAAGCTGCTGAGGCTTCTGCGTCCGGACAGTCGACTATTTGGTTCTTTTTAGTGAGGAACCTGTTCCAGAATTTGCGCGCTGACTCTCCGGGCTGTTGAGTTATATGACTTAAATCGTCTGCATCCGGAGGGCGGACATAAGTCCCTTGAAAATTTGCTCTAAACGCGTCCACGAGCTCTTCCCAACTTCCAACAGTGTTTTCTGGGAGGCTTTTGAGCCAGTGCCGAGCTGGCCCTTTGAGCTTGAGGGGTAGATATTTTATGGCATGGAGATCATCTCCTCTAGCCGTGTGTATGTGTAGTATATAATCCTCTATCCAGACTCCAGGGTCTGTTGTTCCGTCGTAAGCCTCTATGTTTATGGGTTTAAACCCTGCTGGGAATTCATGATCCAGCACCTTATTGGTGAAACATAGTGGGTGTGCGGCGCCCCTGTATTTGGGTGTACCGCTGTCTTCGAACGCTTGACGTGTTTTGTTGCTTCCTGGGGCCCTCTTTTTTGGCCCGTAAATGGACCTGACTGGGCCGTCTGTTTTCCCAGGATCATGAGTCGGCTTGTGTGCGGTGCCGCTTGTAGTTTTTGGCCTGTCATATGGCCGTCTATCCGGCCAGGCGGCCTCTTTGTTATTTGGCTGTGGGGGCTCCATGGCTTCCTCGTCAAATTCTGGCAGCAGCTTGCGCTTCGGGTAGCTCTTTGATTGATGGCCATTGCCGTATTTGTCTGCGGTTTTGAGCACTTTGCTCCACCTCATTCTGAGTATGTCTTCCGCTGTTTTGAGCTTCCGTTTCTCCTTCTTCAGACTTCTTGCAGTGGCGACGAGTCTTTTGCGAAGGCTCTTATTCTCCGGTGGTGTGTCCGGCGTGAGGTCGTCTGGACTATTGGTTTCGCCGGGCATGGATTGATTATCCGATTCGTCCTGTTCGGACAGTTGCTTGGTTGCCTGTTTGTCGTCCACTGGCTTGCCCTGCTCTATTGCTGGGTCATTAGGAGCGCTGTTGTAATCGAGGCGGGGCTTAGGGCAGCGTCTGCGTCGCCGTCTTGGTTGTTTATCGGCGGGATTATCCTTTGCCGCGCCCCGTTGGTCCTCGTTATCGCTTCCTTTTGGGGTATCCACCATATACACATCATGGGTTGGGGTGGTCTTCCAGTGTTCTGTGAGCACTGGTTCTTGATCGTCTCTGGCATCGTCGTCCATACCGTCGATGTCTTCGGAGTCATAGTCTAGCATGTCGGTTAGATCGTCGACAGTGGCTACAAAGTGGATGGTGGGTGGGCTTTGAATTTCTTCGTCGTCCGCATCCCAACCATCCTGGCCATAATCCGGCCAGGGCTCTCCGGATAGCGAGAGATGCTTTAGCGAATTTAAGATGTCGCCAAAGGGTGAGTGCTGAAAGATGTCCGCAACGGTGAACTCCATGATCGGCGCCCAATCGGATTCGATTGGCAGGGGCGCAGGAGGTTCAGAGTCCGGCAGGGAGTCCGGCACCTCGGAGTCACGGGATTTATGAGGGACGAGGTTAGTGTTCGGCTCCATCGCCGTGGAAGTTGCAGCTCCCGAGGCGGTGTCCAGCCACCCGTCCTCGATCTGCGCGATCGGCTCCGGACTATGGGTCGGAGCGGATTCTTGTGCGGCCTCCAAGGTACTGTCCGGCGGCAGAGCTAAATCGTGCCCATCGCGACAGCGCGGCACGCTCGTCTGCGGATCGGATCCGTCGAAGATCAAATCTCCGCGGATGTCCGCCGTGAAGTTTAGGCTTCCAAAGCTGACCTGACGGCCAGGGGCGTAGCTTTCGATCTGCTCCAGATGGCCAAGTGAATCGGCCCGCAGTGCGAAGCCGCCAAATACGAAGATCTGTCCGGGGAGAAAAGTCTCACCCTGGACGGCGTTGTTGTTGATTGAAGAATCCATCAAGCCTATCGGTGACGACACAGAGGAACTCTCAATGAAAGCACCAATGTCGGTGTCAAAACCGGCGGATCTCGGGTAGGGGGTCCCAAACTGTGCGTCTAGGCGGATGGTAACAGGAGACGAGGGACACGATGTTTTACCCAGGTTCGGGCCCTCTTGATGGAGGTAAAACCCTATGTCCTGCTTGATTAATATTAATGATATGGGTAGTACAAGAGTGGATCTACCACGAGATCAAGGAGGCTAAACCCTAGAAGCTAGCCTATGGTATGATTGTTGTAATGGATGTTATGTCCTACGGACTAAAGCCCCCCATTTTATATAGACACCGGAGAGGGCTACGGTTACACAGAGTCGGTTACAATGGTAGGAGATCTACATATCCGTATTGCTAAGCTTGCCTTCCACGCCAAGGAAAGTCCCATCCGGACACGGGACGGAGTCTTCAATCTTGTATCTTCGTAGTCTTGGAGTCCGGCGGACGATGATAGTCCGGCTGTCAGGACACCCCCTAGTCCAGGACTCCCTCAGTCATCACTGGCCAAGGGGCGCGCCAAGTGTGGGGACTCCTACTAGGACTCCCAGTCCTATTAGGATTCCCATTTCCTTTCCGGAGAAGGGGAGAAGGGGAAAGAGGTGGAGGAGAAGAAGGAAAGGGGGGGCGCCCCCACCCCTAGTCCAATTCGGTTTGGGCTTGGAGGAGGGGACGCGCCTCCACCTGGCCGCCGGCCTCCTCTCTCCACTAGGGCCCATGAAGGCCCAATAGTCCCCCGGGAGGTTCCGGTAACCTCCAGGTACTCCGAAAATTATCCGATACTTCCCGAAACCATTCTGGTGCCTGAATGTAACCTTCCAATATATCAATCATTACCTCTCAGCCATTTCGAGACTCCTCGTCATGTCCGTGATCTCATCCGAGACTCCGAACAAACTTCGGTCACCAAAACACATAACTCATAATACAAATCGTCATGAAATGTTAAGCGTGCGGACCCTACGAGTTCGAGAACTATATACAGATGATCGAGACACATCTCCGATCAATAACCAATAGCGGAACTTGGATGCTCAAATTGGTTCCTACATATTCTACGAAGATCTTTATCGGTCAAACCGCACAACAACATACATTGTTCCCTTTGTCATCGGTATGTTACTTGCCCGAGATTCGATCATCGGTATCGTCATACCTAGTTCAATCTCGTTACCGACAAGTCTCTTTACTCGTTCCTTAATGCATCTTCCCATAACTAACTCATTAGTCACATTGCTTGCAAGGTTTATAGAAATGAGCATTACCGAGAGGGCCCAGAGATACCTCTTCGATACACGGAGTGACAAATCCTATTCTCAATCTGTGCCAACCCAACAAACACCTCCGGAGACACCTGTAGAGCATCTTTATAATCACCCAGTTATGTTGTGACGTTTGATAGCACACAAGGTGTTCCTCCGGTATTCAGGAGTTGCATAATCTCATAGTCAGAAGAACATGTATAAGTCATGAAGAAATCAGTAGCAAAAAACTTAACGATCATTATGCTAAGCTAACGGTCCATCACATCATTCTCTAATGATGTGATCCCGTTCATCAAATGACAACACATGTTTATGGTCAGGAAACATAACCATCTTTGATTAACGAGCTAGTCAAGTAGAGGCATACTAGGGACACTTTGTTTTGTCTATGTATTCACACATGTACTAAGTTTCCGGTTAATACAATATTAGCATGAATAATAAACATTTATCATGATATAAGGAAATATAAATAACAACTTTATTATTGCCTCTAGGGCATATTTCCTTCAGTACCATGGAGCCAGGCGGTAGTACTGCTAATAAGCAGTAGTACTGCCCTGGCTCAGCGGTAGTACTGTGTAGGCGAAAACAGGCAGGAACGAAAAGGAAAAGGTTGGCTTATGCAAGCGAGAAGGCCGTGAAAATTAGAGAGAGAGAGAGAGAGAGAGAGAGAGAGAGAGAGAGAGACAACAAGGAACAACAACAAACAGAAGAGACACCCTAAGCATAAAACAAGATAAAAAGAAGCATACTAGATGTGTCTCAAAACACACACAAAGACCTCAAGACTAGATACAACAAATGGTCAACCCGAGGAGAGGGCGGTGGCCGAAGCCACCTATGTTTGAGTCAATAGGTATGGCACCGCAGAGATTTTAACCTTGGGCCCATGACCAAAATTCATCTTTGAAGCACAAGTACCATCAAAAATGGCTAATGTGAAAGACTTGATCGATTTATGCATAATGGGGGAGGGAGAGCTCATTGAGAGAACAACACTCCCCCTATGTCCATGCCTACATCTAGGACAATATAGAACGATTAGTGTGGTGGGGTGTGCCTAGATTCAAGCCACATTGCTCGTATCAATGATATTTAGCTCATGCCTTAACTCGTGAAATCTTGCTTCATCTAGAGGCTTGGTGAAAATATCCGCTAGTTGCTCTTGAGTGTTGATGTAGATGATCTCAATATCTCCACGCTTGATGTGACACCGAATGAAATGATGACGAATCTCAATATGCTTCATCTTGCTATGTTGCACCAGATTGTGAAAAATCTTGATGGCACTTCATTGTCACATAGAGGAGGCACTTTGTCACAAGTGACACCATAATCCTTTAAAGTTTTCCTCATCCATAGAAATTGTGAACAACAACTTACGGTGGCTACATATTCGGCCTTAGTGGAAGAGAGAGACACACAATTTTTCTTCTTCGAAGACCAACTCACCAAAGAGGGACCAAGGAATTGGCACCCTCTGAAAGTTGACTTCCTCTCCACACAATCTCCTACCCAATCCGAGTCTGAGTAACCCATGAGATCAAATCTTGCTCCTTTGGGGTACCATAATCCAAAGTTTGGGGTATGAGCCAAATATCAAAAGATTCGCTTGACCGCCACATAGTGGCTTTCCTTAGGTGCGGCTTGAAACTGTGCACAAATTCCCACACTCAACATGATATCTGGTCACAAAGGTAAAGCAAGGATACAATCATGGAGCGATATACCTTTTGATCCACCGCTTTACCATTGGGATCACTGTCAAGCTTGCATTTGGTGGGCATGGGAAACTTGACCGGCTTGACATCAACTAGCTTGAATCTCTTGAGCATGTCATGGGTATATTTGGCCTGGTTGATGAACGTTCCTTCTCTCCTTTGCTTGACTTCGAACCCAAGAAATATAGACATCTCAAACTTCTTGGTCATTAGTGCGGCAAACTCATCATTATTGAAAGATTTGTTCGGAGAACCAAAAATAATATCATCAACATATAGTTGGCATATGAAAAAAAATCCCCTTTGACCCTGTTAGTAAAAAGAGTGGGATCGATTTTCCCAATTTCAAACCCATGATCTTGCAACAACTCGGTAAGGTGGTCATACCATGCATGTGGGGCTTGTTTAAGGCCATAGAGCGCCTTCTTGAGTTTGTATACATGATTGGGGAGCTTGGGATCCTTGAATCCCGGAGGTTGTTTGACATATACCAACTCATTCAAAGGACCATTAAGAGATGCACTTTTCACATCCATTTGTTGCAACTTAAAATCATGATGAGATGCATAAGCAAGCAACATGCAAATAGATTCAAGACGTGCAACGGAGGCAAAGGTTTCACCGTAGTCGATACCCTCGACTTGGGATAGCCTTGTGCCACCAATCTTGCCTTGTTTCCAACAACCACACCATTCGCATCTTTCTTGTTCTTGAAGATCCATTTGGTCCCAATGACATTGTGTTCCTCTGTTGGCCTTGGCACTAATTCCCAAACTTGGTTGCTCTCGAAGTTGTTGAGTTCATCATGCATGGCTTCAAGCCAATCCTCAACACCGAGCGCCTCATGTATCTTTTGGGGTTCAACACATAAAACAAACGCGTGATGTTCACAAAAGTTTGACAATTGTTTACGAGTAGTTACCCCTTTTCTCAAGCTTCCAAGCACATTCTCCATGACATGTTGTTGACACTCGAGCTTGGAAGCCACTTTGGCAGCACGACGCTCCAAGAGTTCCTCAATAGGCATTTGAGGATCATCGACTTGATCATCTTGAGCACCATCTTGAGCTTGCTCTTGATCTTGAGTGGCCTCTTGATCTTGAGTTTGCTCGAAGGTATGAACTTGATCTTGGGCATCATTTGGTGCATCACCATCTTCATGAGGTTGATCTTGCCCTTGATCTTGCTCATTGGGTTGAGGGCCATCACTTTGTTCTTCGGAAGCGTGTGGGTCTAGCATTGGTGATGGCTCCACTTGAGTAGAGCATTGTCCTTCTCCTTCAGCCACAAGGGGTTCCTCAATGGGGAGTATTTGACCAATCCACATTCGTCTTATGGCTTGAGGAGGAATTTCGTCACCTACATCACAAAGACCACTTTGCTCCACTTGGGAGCCATTATTTTCATCAAACTCCACGTACATGTCTCCTCAGTGAGTCCAGTGGACTTGTTGAGGACACGGTAAGCATGAGAGTTTGTAGCATAACCAACAACTATGCCCTATTGAGCTCTAGGTTCAAATTTAGACAAACGAGGAATGAAAAACTTACAATTGAACACCAGAAAGTACTTGAGGTTGGGCTTGTTACCGGTAAGTATCTCATATGGAGTCTTGTTCAAGCCTTTGCTGAGGTAGAGTCGATTGGATGCATGACAAGCGGTATTGATGGCTTCTACCCAAAAGTTGTACAGAGATTTGAATTCCGCCATCATGGTCCTTGCCGCATACATCAACATCCAGTTCTTCCTTTCTGCCACACCATTTTGTTGAGCGGTATAGGGTGCGACATATTGGTGCTTGATCCCCTCGTCTCTAAGAAACTCATCCAAGGTGTAGTTCTTGAACTCGGTGTTGTTGTCACTTCTAATCATCAATATCTTTGCTTCATGTTGACATTGAGCTTCATTTGCAAAGTCAATAATGGTTTGTTGGGTCTCACTCTTCCTCTTGAAGAAGTATACTGATACATCTCCAACGTATCTATAATTTTTTATTGTTCCATGCTATTATATTATCTGTTTTGGATGTTTTATATGCATTAATATGCTATTTTATATTATTTTTGGGACTAACCTATTAACCTAGAGCCTAGTGCTAGTTTCTGTTTTTTCCTTGTTTCTGAGCTTCGCAGGAAAGGAATACTAAACGGAGTCCAAAAGGAATAAAACTTCATGATGATTTTTTCTTGGACCAGAAGACACCCAGGAGACTTGGAGTTCCAGTCAGAAGAGACATGAGGCGGCGGCAAGGGTGGAGGGCGCGCCCTAGGGGGCGCCCCCTACATTGTGAGCCCCTCGGTGACCTCCTGACCTAGATCTTCCTCCTATATATTCACATATATCCCAAAAATCTCAGAAGCATCCACGAAAATACTTTTCCACCGCCGCAACCTTCTGTTCCCGTGAGATCCCATCTTGGGGCCTTTTCCAGCATCCTGCCGCAGGGGGATTCGATCATGGAGGGCATCTACATCAACTCTATTGCCCTTCCGATGAAGCGTGAGTAGTCTACCACAGACCTACGGGTCCATAGCTAGTAGCTAGATGGCTTCTTCTCTCTCTTTGATTCTCAATACCATGTTCTCCTCAATGTTCTTGGAGATCTATCCGATGTAATCTTCTTTTGCGGTGTGTTTGTCAAGATCCGATGAATTGTGGATTTATGATCAGCTTATCTATGAATATTATTTGAATCTTCTCTGAATTCTTATATGCATGATTTGGTATCTTTGTATTTCTCTTCGAATTATCGGTTTGGTTTGGCCAACTAGATTGGTATTTCTTGCAATGGGAGAGGTGCTTAGCTTTGTTTCAATCTTGCATGATTTCACCCAGTGACAAAGAAGGGGTAGCGAGACACGTATTGCATTGTTGCCATCGAGGATAAAAAGATGGGGTTTTCATCATATTGCTTGAGTTAATTCCTCTACATCATGTCATCTTACTTAAGGCGTTACTCCGTTCTTTATGTACCTAATACTCTAGATGCATGCTGGATAGCGGTCGATCTGTGGAGTAATAGTAGTAGATGCAGGCAGGAGTCGGTATATACTTGAAACGGACGTGATGTCGATATTTCATAATCATTGCCTTCGATATCGTCATAGTTTTGTGCTTTTCTATCAATTGCTTGACAGTAATTTGATCACCCACCGTATTATTTGCCTTCATGAGAGAAGCATGTAGTGAAACCTATGGCCCTCGAGTCTATTTTCTATCATATTAGTTTCCGGTCTACTATTTTGCAATCTTTTATTTTCAAATCTATAAACCAGAAAAAACACAAAAATATTTTATCTTTTGTTTAGTTTTATCTATCTCTATCAGATCTCACCTTTGCAAGTGAACGTGAAGGGATTGACAACCCCTTTATCGCGTTCAGTGCAAGTGTTTGATTGTTTGTGCAGGTACATCTATTGGGGACTTGCGCGTTTCTCCTACTAGATTGATACTTTTGTTCTTAACTAAGGGAAATACTTATCTCTACTGTGTTGCATCACCCTTTCCTCTTCAAGGGAAAAACCAACGCAAGCTCAAGAAGTAGCAGGAAGAATTTCTAGCGCCGTTGTCGGGGAGATCTACGTCAAGCCTACCAAGTACCCATCATAAAACTCTCATCTCTTGCATTACATTATTCGCCATTTGCCTCTCTTTTTCCTCTCCCCCACTTCTAAAATGATTTTCAAAAATATTTGCCTTTTCTCTCGCCGTTCTCTTGTTTGCTTAAGTCCGTCTTTCTATTGCTATGGCCAACTCTAAAAGGGCTAAGGATTTTCTCCCAAGTTTTAATGATTTGGATAGCCCCTCTGTCCTTTCTAAGCTCATAAATAATGATGCTACGGAAAGAACTTCCGAGGTTGTTAAGGAAAATTTAAACAAATTTAATGAAAATGACCCCGGAATTTTTTGTTATTTGCTCGATGAATCTTTGAAATATGCTTGAGATAGACTATTGAGGGTTCAAGCTAGCCATGTGCCTCAATATCATATTGGGATATACTTGAGAAGATTTTATGTTGGTTTGCCTCTTTCTCTTAAACAAGTTTTGGATTCTATATTTGAAAATTGTTTTCTTGGAGGAGATGCCTTTGATACTTATGAAAGGATGAAAACCATATTTGGGCACTCCAAAGGTGAAAATGTTGAATCAACTACTCTTATGTGCTTTTGTCAAAATGAAATAATCAAAGAGATGAAGGCTAGTTTATATGCCAATTTTTGAAGTGTGCTTAATCTTTCTTCCACTATTAATGGCCATGTGCTTTCACAATATAGAAAGATAAACTCTCTAGACAATAAATTCTCTCTTTACTACCAAAAGGGAGAAGATGACAATACTTAGATCTATGTTTTATGCCTAGCTAAGGGCGTTAAACAATAGCGCTTGTCGGGAGGCAACCCAATTTTATTTTTGTTCTTGATTTTGTGTTTCTATTTTTAAATAAATAATTCATCTAGACTCTGGTTAGATGTGTTTTTGTGTTTTAATAGTGTTTGTGCCAAGTAAGACCTTTGGGATGGCTTACGGTGATAGTTGATTTGATCTTGCTGAAAAACAAAAACTTTTGCGCCCAAAAAAATAATTTCCATAACTTACAAAAGCGTGATTTTGATCTGAATTTTTTACACAAGATTGATATACAAATTTCCAGTTTTTCCTAATTTTTCAGAATGTTTCGAGTTACATAAGTATTCAAAGTTTTCAGATTGCTACAGACAGTTCTGTTTTTGACAGATTATGTTTTCTATGTGTTGTTTGCTTATTTTGATGAATCTATGGGTATCGAGGGTATGAACCATGGAGAAGTTGAAATACAGTATATATTACACCAATATAAATAAAGAATCAGTTCACAACATTACCATAAAGTGGTGATTTTGCTTTCTTATACTAACTCACAAGATTTTCTGTTGAGTTTTGTGTTGTGAAGTTTTCAAGTTTTGGGTAAAGATTTGATGGACTATGGAATAAGGTGTGGTAAGATCCTGAGATTGGGGATGCCCAAGGCACCCCCAAGGTAATATTCAAGGACAACCAAGAGCCTAAGCTTGGGGATGCCTCGGAAGGCATCCCTTCTTTCGTCTTCATTTATCGGTAACTTTACTTGAGGCTATATTTTTATTCACCACATGATATGTGTTTTGCTTGGACCGTCTTGTTTGGTATGAGTCTTTACTTTTTAGTTGCCACAATCATACTTCCTGTACACACCTTTTGGGAGTGACACGCATGAATCATGATTTATTAGAATACTCTATGTGCTTCACTTATATCTTTTGAGCTAGGCAATTTTGCTCTAGTGCTTCACTTATATCTTTTTAGAGCATGGCGGTGGCTTTATTTTATAGAAATTGTTGAACTATCTTGCTTCACTTATCTTATTTTGAGAGTCTATTTAAAAAGCATGGTTGTCGGTGTCAAAACCGGCGGATCTCGGGTAGGGGGTCCCGAACTGTGCGTCTAGGCAGATGGTAACAGGAGACAAGGGACGCGATGTTTTTACCCAGGTTCGGGCCCTCTCGATGGAGGTAAAACCCTACTCCTGCTTGATTGATATTGATGATATGGGTAGTACAAGAGTGGATCTACCACGAGATCAAGGAGGCTAAACCCTAGAAGCTAGCCTATGGTATGATTGTTGTAATGGTTGTGTGTCCTACGGACTAAAACCCTCCGGTTTATATAGACACTGGAGAGGGCTAGGGTTACACAGAGTCGGTTACAATGGTAGGAGATCTACATATCCGTCTTGCCAAGCTTGCCTTCCACGCCAAGGAAAGTCCCATCCGGACACGGGACGAAGTCTTCAATCTTGTATATTCATAGTCTTGGAGTCCGGCCGATGATGATAGTCCGGCTATCCGGACACCCCCTAGTCCAGGACTCCCTCAGTAGCCCCTGAACCAGGCTCCAATGACGATGAGTCCGGCGCGCATATTGTTCGGCATTGCAAGGCGGGTTCCTCCTCCGAATAATTCATAGAAGATTGTGAACACCAGGATAGTGTCCGGCTCTGCAAAATAAATTCCACATTCCACCGTAGAGAGAATAATATGTACACAAGATCAATCTGCTGACGTATTTCGTGGCATGACGTCATGCCACTACCAAGCCTTTACTTGAATTGTTTTTTTTATTACACCACCTCAGCGCGTTTAGCAAAGCGGTTTCCTTGGCACGTCTTGTCGAAGCAGAGATCGTGTTCCCCTTATTCCGGGATTCCCATCAATACGGACGTGGGTAACCCAACCGCGCCATTGATGGTGGCGCTTGGGAGATAAGCGAGTTTTACCAGGCTGGTGGGGACGCATAGTCTTCGTCCGCCCATATATAAGGGGATAAGGATCCACCTTTCTACCTACGCCTTCTTCCTCCTTTGCTTATCCATCTCCGCGCACTCGAGCTCCAGCGCCCAAGTCCGCACATCTCGCCTCAACCTTCTCCAGCCATGTCCGGAGCGGGAGGCAAGTGGTTGGCCTCCTCCGTTACGGAGGGGCACATCGAAAAGCTGCGCGGCGCCGGATACCTGTCCAGCGACGTCGCGCACCGGCTGCCCGACAAGGGGTAGCTCATCCCCACCCCCAGGCCCCATGAGAGGGTCGTATTCCTTCCCCACTTCCTCCGCGGACTGGGCTTCCCACTTCATCCCTTCGTCCGGGGGCTCACGTACTACTATGGCCTGGATTTCCACGATCTGGCGCCAAACTTCATTCTCAACATCTCGGCGTTTATCGTCGTGTGTGAGGCCTTCCTCTGCATCCAACCCCACTTCGGCTTGTGGCTAAAAACCTTCAATGTTAAGCCGAAGGTAGTGAAGGGCGTTCAAGCAGAGTGCGGAGGCGCCATGGTGGGCAAGATGCCCAACGTCCTCTGGCTCGAGGGCGCCTTTGTGGAAACCATCAAAGGGTGGCAATCGGGGTGGTTCTATATCACCGAGCCGCGGGACCCTAAATGGGCAGCGGCCCCCAAGTTCAGATCTGGTGCCCCTATGCAGCTCACCTCCTGGAAAGAGAAGGGCTTGCTATGGGACAGTTCGGAGGAGCTGACCGGACTCCAGTCATGTCTCCTGACCTTGGTGAACAAGAAGCTCAAGCTTGTCAACGTGATCCAGGTCATGCTCGTCCGCCGGATTCTCCCCTGCCAACAACGGGTCTTCAACCTGTGGGAGTTCGATCCGGCACAGCACCAGACCCTGAGTGGGCTCTTCGACACGACGTACGAAGCTGCCTGGAGGGTGCTGTTCAAGGGGGGAGAAGCCCCCGCATCCGCGACTGAAGATCGCGGATTTAGCACGAAACGCCCGGCTGGTGCGGTAAGTTATCCTTTATGGGACACGTATTTCTTTCATAGTTTGACTCTATGTGGGATCTAAAATTCCCAATGCCTTTGACAGGACTGGCAGAGGACGTCCGGACGGGTTAACTGTCCGGCTCCCCTCCCCGAAGAACCAGCGGATGCCCGTTTAACGGGGCTGCTAGTCCCGGCACTTTATGTGGTGCCGGAGAAGAAGGCCAAGAAGAAGGCCACGGGAACCCGAAGGAGTTCCCGGCGCCAGGTGGTATCGGACTCATCGTCCGATGACTCCGAGGCGGACTCCTCCCCAAAGGTGAGGAGGAGAAAGAAGACTCTCCCCAGGAGGGGGGAGAGAGGAAGAGGAAGGCTTCCCCAAAGGGGGAGGCCGAAGGGTCCAAGAGGGGAAGGACCCTTCCTCCGGACAGCTCCGCCAACGCCAACGTTGGCGACGAAGGGTGGCCCTCAAGGGCCAAACCTCCGGCAAGATCGTAAGTATCCGGACCCCTGAATGGTTTATTTCTTTTCGTGCCACATGTTGTCCTTCTAATGCCGCACACTACCTGCAGTCCGGGCGAGGATGATCTCCCCGCTTCATCAAGCGGGTCCTTGGCTCCGTCGGATGTGGATTCCATTCCGACCGCCTCCACCCCTCGCGATGCTGACGACGCCGAGGTGGGGTCCCAGGAGGGGACCCATCAGGAGGAGGCTCCGGAGGTGCCGCAAGGCAGCCTCCCGCACTCTGCGCCGGACTCCGCACCGGAACCCGCAGTGGTTCCGGAGTCCGGCAGACCGTGACACCGACAGCTTCCGTCCAACCGGAGGCGCCGGACAACTTGTTGGAGGCGCTCAACGGTGCTTCCATCGAGGAAGAACACCGCACTATCATGAGTGCGGTGATTCAGAAGGTTCAGCTCGCCAAGAGCGGGCTGACCGAAGCCTGCAGTAGCCTTCTAACAGGCTTTGAGGTAAGAAGTTTAAAATATGTAATGTGATACCGCATAGACAGTAGCCCCTGATGCTCGGTTCGGTGTTCGGAAAGAAAAACCGGACTGAGGATCTAAAAAAGATATACGCAGGAGTGCTAAAAATTATGTCTATATGGGTTTGCAGGCTGCGCTGCTGACCTCTACCGCACTGACTGCGGAGGTCGGTGCTTTGAAGCAAGACCTCGAGCGGTCCGAGCAAGAGCTTGGCCTTGCCAAGAAGCAGCTCGAGGACAAAGAAGGTGAGTAACACCACTTTGAAATTTGTACCTTACAGAAAAGGATTTTGGTTGCAATTGAAATAACAAGGATAACATGGGTACTGCAGGGGCCACGAACGAGGTGGCGACCCTGAAGGAGGCCGTGTCCATGGCCGAACGCAATGCGGCCGCGGAACGAGCGGAGCAAGAGAAGCGGGAGGCGCGGGTGGCGGAGGTGCGGCAAGAGCTCCAGGCTCTCATGGAAAAGCATGAGAGTTTGGAGCGCGACTCGAAGACTCGAGAGTCCGAGCTTGCCTCGGCTCTTGAAAGTGCCAAAGCCGCTAAGCTCGAGGCCCATAAGTCCCTCCAGGAGATTGAGGCAATGAAAAAGATAGCGGCGGGTAAGGCATTTTTCATGCAAAGCAAGCATGTGAATGTGAATTACCTGTTACTTACCCGAGTTCGGAGCTCTCCAGGGGCGTTTGCAGATCTGCCACGCAGTGTGTCCGATGCCGCCGCATTCTACCGCGGCGAGGAGGGGAGCTCAATGGAGAAGGTCTTCTGGTCTCAGTACGCTGAGGCCGGACATCCGGTGCCCCCTAGCGACCAGCTGAAGCAGCTGGTCGAGCTCCACAAGGTAGCCGAGCAGGCCATGAAGGGCCTCATAGTCCGGCTGTGGCCTGGAGAGGCCATGCCTGGGAGCTACTTCGGCCTCGTGCGGCGGTTGGTGGATGCCTGCCCCTGGGTGGAGGTCATCAAGCGCTCCGCCTGCATTGAAGGTGCCCGTCGGGCCCTTGCCCGCGCAAAGGTGCACTGGGGCAGGCTGGATGCTAAGAGGCTTTTGACGGACGCGCCGCCGGCGGGCAAGGAGTATCGTACGCCCGAAATGTACTATAAGACTGTCCTGAAGGCTGCCCGCAAGATTGCGGATGAGTGCCCCAGAGATGTAATTATTGAGTAAACTCGCAATGTGTTATCCTGTGCGCTGAAAACTTTGTTCATATGCGCTAAGCAACGCTTATTGATTTAAAATATTACCTTCTGTGCGGCCGTTTATTAAATCTGAGAGATGGCAAGTCGTCGGCTTCAGACCCCATGCCACGAGTGCTGGGGTGTTTGGGATAAACTTGAGCACTCTTGTTCCCATTTTTGGGTCCATCTAGGGAGGCGCTCAACACAACGAACAAGGCAACCGGACTTATAATGCTTGAACACTCTCACTTAGCCATAGAATTCTATAATTTTAAATTTCGGCGAAGCCCCTAGTATTCGGAAGACCGAGTTCGGGGCGCTATCCACGCCTGGGCCGGACGAAGCCGGTTCCTCGCTCTAAGCGGCATAAGTCTTTAGGGATTCGAAAAGACCTCTCGAACAACGACCAGCTCTCGCCTTATCATGACGGTCAGTTTTAGCTTTCTCCACTGAGGCGCTCGCCCAGCTCAACCGGGGCGCAATTGCAGTGGTTCTCCCAGTGCTACCTTAGCCGGCGGAACAGAACGTAAGGTACCAAAACATGGGAGCCGGGAAAACCCAACTATTGACCCAAGACATGATTCGGAGCCGATGCATATAGTGCTATAAGTTCAGGGTGCCGCACTTGTGAAAGTGTTCGGACTTCACACCATAATGCGGGGAACATAAGCCCCTGGTGTATTCGGCCGTACCAAATTGTACGGATGCAAGATGTCATAAATGAAAATATATATAAAGAAAAGGAATGCAATTATAAGCGAAAAAGTGATGCATTGTTTATTCAAGGAATTCTGCCATGAGTGCAGAATGATACAAATAGTGCGGTAAGCAAGGGAGTGGACTATTTTTAAACATGTCTCCCTCCAGGGGTAGGCTGCGGAATGGTATATTAAACAGATTTAATACTCATAATGGAGACCACCTGAGTGTTCGTCGTGGCCATTGTTCCTCCCTGGCTGTTGCATCGTGAGTTCGGCAGATCTACTGCCGGACAGGACCCCTGGTAAATGGAGTCCTGTGGATAAAAAATAAAAAAGAAAAAGAGCGACACACTTGGGAGCCCCTGGTGTGGTTGAGCCGCACTCTGGGCCTGTCGTGGTCGTGCCCCTCCCCTGTGCCCAAGGTATCTCCAGAGCATAATGATGTACGCGAAGAGCTGGTCTTGCAATTATGCAAGGGCTGGGGTTGAGGCCGCATTGCTACACGTGCTCGGAACGTGCCAGGTGGTCTTGATTGATGTTACTCCGGGCGCGTTTAATCATGTCCAGTCTTTTAACTGCCGGACTCAAAAATTGCCTTAAGAGGCTGCTCTGTACTTCTGCCGCGAGAGCCACTGTGTGCTCCTCCATTCGAAGGGAGCTTTCAGTGTTTCCATTGACCGTGATGACTCCACGAGGGCCTGGCATCTTGAGCTTGAGGTATGCATAATGCGGTACCACGTTGTACTTTGCAAACGCGGTTCGTCCGAGCAGAGCGTGATAGCCGCTGCGGAACGGGACTATGTCGAAGATTAACTCCGCGCTTCGGAAATTATCCGGGGATCGGAAGACCACTTCCAGTGTGACTGAGCCTGTACAATTGGCCTCAACACCTGGTATGACGCCTTTGAAGGTCGTCTTTGTAGGTTTAATCCTTGAGGGGTCTATGCCCATCTTGCGCACTGTATCCTGATAAAGCAGGTTCAGGCTGCTGCCGCCGTCCATCAGGACTCTAGTGAGGTGAAATCCATCGACGATTGGGTCTAAAACCAATGCGGCGAATCCACCGTGACGGATACTGGTAGGGTGGTCCCTTCGATCGAAAGTGATCGGGCAAGAGGACCATGGGTTGAACTTCGGGGCGACTGGCTCCATCGCATATACGTCCCTAAGTGCACGCTTCCGCTCCCTCTTGGGTATATGGGTTGCGTATATCATGTTTACCGTCCGCACTTGTGGGGGGAAACCCTTCTGTCCTCTACTGTTCGGCGGCCGAGTCCCTTCCTCGTCGTCGCTGTGCAGCCCCTTGTCATTGTTTTCGGCAATTAACTTGCCTGCCTGCTTGAATACCCAACAATCTCTGTTGGTGTGATTAGCTGGCTTTTCGGGGGTGCCATGTATCTGGCAAGAGCGGTCGAGTATTCGGTCCAAATTGGACGGACCCGGAGTAGTTCTTTTGAATGGCTTCTTCCGCTGACCGGGTTTGGAGCCTCTGAATCCGGCGTTGACTGTCGTATCCTCATTGTTATCGCCGTTAACGCGGCGTTTGTTTTTGTTTTGACGCGACCTGCCATTGTGGTCCTTACTATCCGGACTTCCAGCATTTTTGCTGAGGTTGTTGCTGCGCGCTAGCCAGCTGTCCTCTCCCGCACAGAAGCGGGTCATGAGTGATGTGAGGGCTGTCATGGATTTCGGCTTTTCCTGTCCTAGGTACCGGGCCAGCCACTCGTCGCGGATGTTATGTTTGAAGGCTGCAAGGGCCTCTGCATCCGGACAGTCGACGATTTGATTTTTCTTTGCTAAGAACCATGTCCAGAACTGTCTGGCCGATTCGTCTGGCTGCTGAATTATGTGGCTTAGGTCATCGGCGTCTGGTGGTTGCACATATGTGCCCTGGAAGTTGTCGAGGAATGCGGCTTCCAGGTCCTCCCAACACCCAATTGACTCTGCGGGCAAGCTGTTAAGCCAATGCCGAGCTGGTCCTTTAAGCTTGAGTGGGAGATACTTGATGGCGTGGAGATCGTCGCCACGGGCCATATGGATATGAAGGAGATAATATTCGATCCAAACCGCGGGGTCTGTTGTGCATCATAGGATTCAATGTTCACAAGTTTAAACCCTTCAGGGATTTGATGATCCATTACTTCATCTGTGAAGCATAGTGGGTGTGCGGCGCCTCTATATTGAGCAATATCACGACGTAGCTCAAGAGAGCATTGTCTGCTGTGTTCGGCCCGGTCGGAGTTGCTGTATCCGGCGCGACGGTTGTCGTCGTGGGTCGTGAGGCGCCCACGTGATCCGTAGATAGATCTAGATTGTCTTGCCTTCTCCTCCAATATGTCCCGCAAGTCCGGCGCGTTCCCTCGTGGCTTCGTACTTTTCAAGCGGTGCCGGGGTACGGTCCTGAAGGAGGGCCTAGATGCCTCTCTGTCGTGACCGCGGGGTGGTCGGTCTGTCGTATTGTGCGCTGGTGATGAAGGTTTGTATGCTTCCTCCTCTAGTCGGGGGAGCAACTTGCGTTTTGGGTAGCTCTTGGAGGGGCGTTCGAGTTCATACTCTTCGGCCGCAAGGACCTCGGTCCATCTGTTGGCCAGCAGGTCTTGATCAGCTTGAAGCTATTGCTGCTTTTTCTTTAGGCTATTTGCCGTGGCGATAAGCCTGCGTTTAAAACGCTCTTGTTCGAAGGGATCCTCGGGCACGACAAATTCGTCATCGTTGAGGCTTGCCTCATCTCCGGAGGGAGGCATGTAATTGTCATCCTCCAACTCCTCGTCTGCCACTCTCTCTCTTGAGGGATGGCTTCCCCGTCCTCTTGCGCTGAATCGTGCTGGAGGGGGTTGTCTTCGGCACTCTCTGGGGTGTTATTATCTCCGGTGCCGGAATCTCCATTCTTGTTGTGGCGGGATTTAGAGCGGCGCCGCTGACGTCGGCGCTTGGGCTGTTTCTTAGAGGAATCTGCCTCCGCTGCTTCTCCGCCGTCCCCATCCTTTGGGGTGTCCACCATGTATATGTCGTATGACGAGGTGGTCTTCCAGTGCCCTGTAGGCGCTGGTTCTTGATCGTCTCTGGCATCGTCGTCCATACCGTTGATGTCTTTGGAGTCGTAGTCTAGCATGTCGGTTAGATCGTCAACAGTGGCTACAAAGTGGGTGGTGGGTGGGCTTTGAATCTCTTCGTAGTCCGCATTCCAACCATCCTAACCATAGTCCGGCCAGGGTTCTCCTGATAACGAGAGATGCTTTAGTGAGTTCAGGATGTCGACAAAGGGCGAGTGCTGAAAGATGTCCGCTGCGGTGAACTCCATGATGGGCGCCCAATCGGACTTGATTGGTAGGGGCGCAGGAGGTTCGGAGTCCGGCAAGGAGTCCGGTACCTCAGAGTCACGAGCTTTATAAGAGATAAGGTTGGTATTCGGCTCTATCGCCGTAGAGGTTGCAGCTCCCGAGGCGGTGTCCAGCCACCTGTCCTCGATCTGCGCGGTCGGCTCCGAACTGCAGGTCGGAGCGGACTCGTGTGCAGCCTCCAAGGCACTGTCCGACGGCAGAGCTAGATCATGCCCATCGTGACAGTGCGGCATGCTCGGCTGTGGCTCGAATCCGTCGAAGATCAAGTCTCCGCGGATGTCGGCCGTGAAGTTTAGGCTTCCAAATCTGACCTGATGGCCAGGGGCGTAGCTTTCGATCTGCTCTAGATGGCCAAGTGAATTGGCCCGCAATGCAAAGCCGCCGAACACGAAGATCTGTCCGGGGAGGAAAGTCTCACCCTGGACGGCGTTGTTGTTGATTGAAGAAGCCATCAAGCCTATCGGTGACGACACAGAGGAACTCTCAATGAAAGCACCAATGTCGGTGTCAAAACCGGCGGATCTCGGGTAGGGGGTCCCGAACTGTGCGTCTAGGCGGATGGTAACAGGAGACAAGGGACGCGATGTTTTTACCCAGGTTCGGGCCCTCTCGATGGAGGTAAAACCCTACTCCTGCTTGATTGATATTGATGATATGGGTAGTACAAGAGTGGATCTACCACGAGATCAAGGAGGCTAAACCCTAGAAGCTAGCCTATGGTATGATTGTTGTAATGGTTGTGTGTCCTACGGACTAAAACCCTCCAGTTTATATAGACACCGGAGAGGGCTAGGGTTACACAGAGTCGGTTACAATGGTAGGAGATCTACATATCCGTATCGCCAAGCTTGCCTTCCACGCCAAGAAAAGTCCCACCCGGACATGGGACGAAGTCTTCAATCTTGTATCTTCATAGTCTTGGAGTCCGACCGATGATGATAGTCCGGCTATCCGGACACCCCCTAGTCCAGGACTCCCTCAATAGTAATTTTCTTAGATTATGAATCTAGTCCTAATATGATAGGCACCCAAGAGGGATATAATAAAAACTTCCATATAAAGTGCATTGAATACTATGAGAAGTTTGATTCCTTATGATTGTTTTGAGATATGAGGATGGTGATATTAGAGTCATGCTAGTGAGTAATTGTGGATTGTAGAAATACTTGTGTTGAAGTTTGTGATTCCCGTAGCATGCACGTATGGTGAACCGTTATGTGACAAAGTTGGAGCATGATTTGTTTATTGATTGTCTTCCTTATGAGTGGCGGTCAGGGACGAGCGATAGTCTTTTCCTACCAATCTATCCCCCTAGGAGCAATGCGCATAGTACTTTTTTCGATGACTAATAGATTTTTGCAATAAGTATGTGAGTTCATTATGACTAATGTTGAGTCCATGGGCTATACGCACTCTCACCCTTCCACCATTGCTAGCCTCTCTAGTACCACGCAACTTTCGCCGGTGCCATACACCCACCATATACCTTCCTCAAAACAGTCACCATACCTACCTATTATGGCATTTCCATAGCCATTCCGAGATATATTGCCATGCAACTTCCACCATTCCGTTTATTATGACACGCTTTGTCATTGTTATATTGCTCTGCATGATCATGTAGTTGACATAGTATTTGTGGCAAAGCCACCGTTCATAATTTTTCATACATGTCACTTTTGAGTCACTGCACATCCCGGTACACCACCGGAGGCATTCATAATAGAGTCATATTTTGTTCTATGTATCGAGTTGTAATTCTTGAGTTGTAAGTAAATAAAAGTGTGATGATCATCATTATTAGAACATTGTCCCATGTGAGGAAATCAAAATAAAAGAGGCCAAAGAAACCCAAAAAAAGAGGCCAAAGAAGCCAATCAAAAAATTGAGAGAAAAGAGAGAAGGGGCAATGTTACTATCTTTTTTCCACACTTGTGTTTCAAAGTAGCACCCTGATCTTCATGATAGAGAGTCCCCTATGTTGTCACTTTCATATACTAGTGGGATTTTTTCATTATAGAACTTGGCTTGTATATTCCAACGATGGGCTTCCTCAAATTGCCCTAGGTCTTCATGAGCAAGCAAGTTGGATGCACACCCACTTAGTTTCTTTTTTGAGCTTTCATAAACTTATAGCTCTAGTGCATCCGTTGCACGGCAATCCCTACTCACTCACATTGGTATCTATTGATGGGAATCTCCATAGCCCGTTGATACGCCTAGTTGATGTGAGACTATCTCCTTCTTTTGTCTTCTCCACAACCACCATATTCTATTCCACCTATAGTGCTATGTCAATGGTTCATGCTCATGTATTGCGTGAAAGTTGAAAATGTTTGAGAACATCAAAAGTATAAAAGAATTGCTTGGCTTGTCATCGGGGTGGTGCATGATTTGAATATTTTGTGTGATGAAGATGGAGCATAGCCAGACTATAGAATTTTGTAGGGATAGCTTTCTTTGGCCATACTATTTTGAGAAGACATGATTACTTTATTAGTATGCTTGAAGTATTATCGTTTTTATGTCAATATTAAACTTTTTGAATCTTATGGATCTGAATATTCATTCTACAATAAATAAAATTACATAGATAAATATGTTAGGTAGCATTCCACATCAAAAAATCCTATTTTTATCATTTACCTACTCGTGTGACTTTCGGAAAGGAAAAAAACGTGCTCCCACTTCGGTTTTCTTCGTCTGTTTTTTTCGTGAAAAAAAGTTCGTCAAAACCTATCAACATGGGATCTAGTTTTGAAGATCTCGACACGAGGAGTCCAATGGTGAAAACGTTTCGAGATTTGGACACGGTTTAAGAGGTAAAACATTTTGAATAAACGGATCTACGAAAAAAGGAAATGCGCAACTTGCCGCAACCTGGGGAGGTGGGAGTGCGCACTCCTCAATTTGTGATTTCGGTTTTGCGATCTCAATTTTTTTTAGATGATGCGATCTTGATTTTGTTGTGTCTCGCATTTAGCGAGTTGGAAAGAATCTCTTGCTGAAGAATTGTTGTGTCTCGCGTAGCAATTGGGCCGGCCCACTTAATACAAGAAATAGTGGAAAAAATGGAGCGAAGTCGGGGTTTGAACCTCAGTCTGCTAGATAGTTTATAGCGACGCTAGCCACTGTGTTATGTGTTGAGTTCATGATAAACTTTAGGGCGCGACCTACTTGAGGTAAAAGAGCCAATTTTATCAACCGTTTTTCTGTCTGATTTAGTTTTCTTGGGTTTTTTTCTTTTATTTTTTCTCTGTTTTTTCATTCTTTTTTGCATTTCTTTCGTCAGTTTTTTCCCTTTTTTATTTGGTTATTTTGTTTCTTTTTAGTTTTTCATTTATTTGGTTTTCTTTGTCTCTTTTGGTTCTCATTCTACATTTTTTGCATGTCAACAACACTTTTCTTATACATGTTCAATGTTTCAATGCAAATTTAACAGTTTTCTAAAACATGGTCAATATTTTTTTAAATGCTTGATAAACATTTTCTAAAAACAAAACTAACATTTTCTAATACATGGTCAACATTTTTTTCTATACACACCAACATTTTCCAAATGTTTGACATTTTTCAAATACTTGTCCAACATTTTTTTCAAATGCTTGATTAACACAGTTCATATACATGATGAAAAAATTCATGATTTTTTAATACATGGTCAAAAAAATTCTATACACATTTGAAAATTTTCAAATGCGAGATCAACATTTTTCAAATACTGGTTCAACATTTTATCAAATGCTTTATTAACAGTTTTATATACATGATAAAAATCATCATTTTTAATACATTGTCAACATTTTTTATGCACATTTAACATTTTTCAAATGCTTGATCAACATTTTTCAAATACTTGTTCCAGAAAAATTCAAATGGTTGATTAACCTTTTTTAAATACATGATGTAATGTTTTTATACATTTTCGTATAGGTGATAAACATTTTCTCTCTACACAAAGTTAAAGATTTCATATGCTTGGTCAACATTTCAACAACAACAACAACAAAGCCTTTAGTCCCAAATAAGTTGGGGTAGGCTAGAGGTGAAACCCATAAGATCTCGCAACCAACTCATGGCTCTGGCATATGGATAGCAAGCTTCCACGCACCCCTGTCCATAGCTAGCTCTTTGTCGATACTCCAATCCTTCAGGTCTCTCTTAACGGACTCCTCCCATGTCAAATTCGGTCGACCCCGCCCTCTCTTGACATTCTCCGCACGCTTTAGCCATCCGCTATGCAGTGGAGCTTCTGGAGGCCTGCGCTGAATATGCCCAAACCATCTCAAACAATGTTGGACAAACTTCTCCTCAATTGGTGCTACCCCAACTCTATCTCGTATATCATCATTCCGGACTTGATCCTTCATTTGGGTTTCATCTCCATAAGAGTGGCTGAGTTTTTACGTTGGCTCGCCAAGCCTATCACAACCCTCCTCCTTTACCCGGGCTTGGGACCGGCTTGGTCAACATTTAACAAAAAAATTGTTTCTTGTAAAATATCTACTTAGAACATTTTAAAGTATAAAAAAATTTGAAGAAAAAAACGAAAACAGGGCTCCTGGACTCCTAGGCTGGCCCATCGTGGTCTCCCCTTCAGCGAGCGTTCCCAAGGTCTGGCTGAAGGTGAGATATAGGGGCGCCCCAGTTTGTTAGCCTTTGGCTTTTGTGCGTTTGCTAGTCTAGAGTATCTTATATGACCTTCGAGATTTTAAAGGGTCTGTTTGGTTGGTGACTAATTTTGCCGTAATTGTTTCTACATTTTTCTTGCCTTAGATCCTCAAATTTGTAGCCATATTTTGGCTTATACTAAGGGAAATTTGCCAAAAATATATATTGTGTATGACATATAAGGAGTATTTCACGAAAAAAAATCGAATTAGGTGTGGCTAGAACCTAACACACATCTAATGCATGTTCAATATTTTTTCAATACAAAAATAAGATTTTTCTAAAACATGGTCAACATTTTTTCTATACACATATTTTATATTTTTCAAATGCTTGATTAATATTTTCCAAATACAAGATTATCATTTTCTAATAGATGGTCAACGTTTTTTCTATGCACGTTAAACATTTTTTTCAAATCATTGATTAACATTTTCCAAATGCAATATTAACATTTTTTAAACACATGGTCAACAACTTTTCTATACACATCAACACTTTCCAAATGTTTAACATTTTCCAAATACTTTTTCAACATTTTTTCAAATGCTTTATTAACATTTTTCTATACATGATTTTCTAATACGTGGTCAACATTTTTTCTATACACTTTAAAAAATCAAATGCTTTATCAAGACTTTTCAAATACTTGTTCAACATTTTATCAAATGCTTGACTAACATTTTTATATACATGATTAAGAAAATCATCATTGTTAATGCAATGTCAACACTTTTTATACACATTTAACATTTTTCAAATGCTTGATCAACATTTTTCAAATACTTGTGCTAAAATAATTCAAATGGTTGATTAAACTTTTTAAATATATAATCTAATGTTTTTATACATTTTCATATAGGTGATAAACATTTTCTCTATACAAATTTATAACATTTCATATGCTAGGTCAACATTTTAGAAAAAAAAATATAGGTTTTTTTTGTAAAATATCTATTTAGAATATTTTTAACGTAGGAAAATTTGAAAAACTAAAGAAAAAATGAAAACAGAATATGTAAAAAAGCAGAAAAAGAGGCTGTGGCCTCCCGCGCTCCTGGGCCAGCCCATCGTGGTCTCCCCTTTAGCGAGCGTTCTCTAGGTCTCGCTGAAGGTGAGATATAGGGGGCGCCCCAGTTTGTTAGCCTTTGGGCTTTTGTGCGTGTGCTAGTCTAGAGTATCTGATATGACCTTGGAGATTTTTAAGGGTCTGTTTGGTCCGTGACTAATTTTGCCGTAATTTTTGCCACATTTTTCTTGCCTTAGATACTCAAATTCTTAGCCATATTTTGGCTTAACTAAGGGAAATTTACCAAAAATATATATTGTGTATAGACATATAAGGCTTATTTCTCTCGAAAAAAAACTTGCGTTAGGTGTGGCTAGAGCCTAACACCCATCTAACTTGGTCAAACCTGTCAAACTTGTGGGGCATTGATGTGACAAGGTATGGCTAGGAAGCAAGCAACCCCTAAATCTCAGCCGATGGCCATCGGTCGAGAATCTGTGATTTGTTCCGTGGCAATTATAGAAATCTGTAGAATCAGAACATAACTGCCTCTGAAGTTGGACACAACATGTTATGTGGTGAGTTTTTTTTTCTTTCGACGAAACTCTGCAATGAGATGACTATTTTTCATTTACAAAAGTTTATATATGCTCTAAAGTTCAAATACACTGAGGTGAATAGAAACCAGAAAATAAACTATTTTTTTAGCACCAAACATGTTTGTGTGTTTTACATATGTGCAGATTTTCTATGAAACAATGACATACCTAGTGCTCTAGACGGGAGAAAAAAAAAAGCTAGACCTAAACATTCTTTAGTGCCATTTTGAACGATTTTGCTTTTGAGAGCACCACAGATGTCATTTTCATGAAACTTCACAACCAGTTCGAATACTCAGCCATATTTTCTCCGAGTGTTAACAAAAAACATATTTTATCGGATGTCATGGTAAAGTGGTGAGTTTTTATTGGTATAAAACAGCCGAGGTGTCGAAGCATGTCGGCGTGCTGGACATCTTCTTGAACAAGAGGCGGCACGGCGATGCCGACGCAAGAGAAAATTTGTGACGCGGTCAATGCCAGCTTGATTAAGTGACCGCGCGGCGATGCCAGTGTGCCCGCCCCATGTAATCCATGGGGCGACCATGTTGGTGATGATTTAGCCTTCATGATGCCAAACTCTTGGTCGGCTTGCCGAAGTGATGGTCTGATGAGGTTGACCTCGGCTCGATGAAGCGGCGACCTGTCTAACGCAGGTTGGCAGTCGTGGTGCAACGCTGTTAGGCTGGTTTGATACCGACGCGGCGGTTAAGATTACCTCAAAATATTATCAAAATTTGTGGGGAAATGTTTTAGGAACAAAATACAATACTCTAGAAAAACATTCCTTCAAAAAGGACATCTGGTCATGAAAAAGATGAACACGGGTCGGATTCATTTTCGCGCAAAAAACAAATCTGAAAATTGATGCACTCGTTGGACGTTTCCCGAAGTTTGAACGGTTGGATCTAGTTGAAATTTGGGGGGGGAGGGGGGAGGGGGGTTGGTGTAGGAATCCCGCAGACGATTAAAGGTTGGATCTTCCTAAAGATTTCCAAGCTGGCCGTTGTACTCCTCGTCCCAAACTCATCCAAATACTCTTCCAGATTTGACACGGCTCCGGTATATCGGAGATTCCTCCATCGGAACACAATGAATTTTTATAGGATTGTTATAGACTCAATTTCACACAATTCCATCAAAGTAATCATCAAAGCGAGGCTCGAGGAGGCGAGGACAACGAACACGAATCCGTTGTCCAGAAAAAACTGCACGGTCGCGCGAGAGCAATGCTGATGTTGAGCCACCGAGCTCCATGGACGATTCCTCCATGATCTTGCTGAGACCGGAGTTGATGATGATGACGAAACCTGTCTGATCTTGAAGATACGATGTGGAGCGTAGTCCTCGGTCCAGCCAAAGTGACCAGTCGAGCTGGGGACAAAGATGGCGACGTTGAGATGAAGTTTCGTTCCGGCGCATAGATCACGACGGAGCCGATCTTGGATTTCCACCGCACCGAGGTGACGCTGCCTACGGGACCTGCATTGCCACCATTGTCAGTGCCAAATCTGACATATCTCGAGGTAGGGTAACATGGACACGGGATTTTACCCAGGTTCGGGCTCTCTCGAAGATAATACCCTATGTCCTGCTTTTCGCTGTATTGATTTGAGGGATAGTACAGAGTACGGGTATCTACCATGATATTGTTGTGTATGATTCTAATGATCTCGAACATCCTCCATCGACTAGCCTGGCCTCAGCTTATCCTAGCTTTCTTGGCCTCAGCTTATCCTAGCTTTTCTGGCCTCAGCTTATCCAAACTTTTGAGGCCAGAATATCCTCCATCGACTAGCCTGGCCTTAGCTTATCCTAGCTTTCTAACGAGAAGGGGAACTTTGAATTGTATATTTCATCATGTAGTTGCAATCTACATAACCAGGTGCACTGGAACACTTGTCGGGCAAAGCTAGTACCCACCAGTGATGAAGTACTGGACTAGGGGGGTACACACCATGTCGTGTCCCAACTGGGAGGACCGAGCCGAGGACCCCATGGCAGTTCACTAATGGGCCACTTCGGGCAGCCAATGACATATACGAGGAAGATTCCACAAGACTTGGTGATCAAGAAAAGGACTCCACTACACCGTCGTATTCACTGGACTCTTGTTATCCTAGCTTTCTTGGCTTTCAAGTCTAAGTGGAAAACCCAGGAGAAAGCTCAAACAGACATGGCTTATATGTAATCAAAAATATATACCGTTGAATTCGTTTAGAAAATAAGTTTTCAATGATGTAATTTTTAAGTCACAAATATTATTTTTTTTCCTAGTCCCCCGAACCACTTCGTCTGAGGTTCCCTAGTCTATTTTTGATTTGTGTGGATCGGTCAGCTCTTGTCTCCACGTTGTTACGCGATGGGCAGTGGAACGTTCGGTTTTGGCGCACCTTTGGCCAAGCAGAGAGTGACGATTGGTCCAGGTTGCGGGAGGCTGTACCACAGACGCTTTCGGACTATCCGGACACTATCTCGTGGAGGATCACCCCGACGGCGGAGTTCTCGGTTAGCTCAGCATATCATGCCCTGTGCCAGGCACCGGCCACACCTTGGTTAGCTCCAATGTGGAAAGCCCCCGTCCCACTGAAGATTAAGATATTTGTTTGGCAGCTACTGCGAAATCGCCTCTTCTTGGGGACAGAGGTTCTTAAGCAGCACGGCCACGGGAACGACTTGTGCCCCCTTTGCGCGGTATCAAAGATGGAGACACATATCCTCTTCACTTGTACTGCCGCAAGGGTGATGTGGACGTTTGTTTACAAGGCGCTAGGACCCCAAGTGGGAGGCCCTGGACCTTGCGGACTTCCTTCAACATAGGGCTACCTACCCGCAGCAACTTCGCCGCCTTTTCTGGCTAGTTTTTGCGGCGATGACATGGACACTTTGGACGGCTCATAATAAGATGGTGATTGAGAAGGTCTTCCCGGCAAAGGGATCTGACTCCTTCAAATTCCTTGCTTTTATACAGCACTGGCACCCGTTCTCGAGGCAGCGTGACCGTACCCGCCTCGGACACATGACGGATGCACTTTAGCGCATCGGCTTTTGCTTCGTAGTGTCGCTTCGCAACTGCCATTAGGTGGCCTTTTTTATATTTCTTTTATGTTTTCTTGGGCATTGATGTGATGTGGCCCCAGTCGTTGGTTTGTAGCTTGAGATCTGCTTGACTGCTGGGCGGAAGCCTATTTCGAGAATCAAAAATATATTATACTGATCTAATGTATGATCACAGTTGGACTTTGGGAACTGAAAGAAGAAAAGGCGTGGAAGCGTATGCCTTCCTGGCAGGGACGCGTACGTGTTAAATACACAGAGAAGATTACATCGGCGCAGGTTGTTGCAAGTCTTTGCCCCTACTCCAAGCTATACCGGATAAGGCTTGATCTATAATAACAACCTGCGCTAGTTACAATACAGACGCAATAACATACGTGACAACATGTCACGTTTCTACAACTACAGCCTATACTTTAACATCCTCCCTTAATCTTAACATGTCAAGGTTTAGATTACACTTGAAGGCTTGTAGTTGTCTGACTTGAAGAGGTTTAGTGAATCCATCTACAACTTGATCTTCTGTTGGAACAAACTGGACATCCAATAGTTTTTGTGCAACTCTTTCTCGAACAAAATGATAATCAATCTCTATGTGTTTTGTCCTTGCATGAAACACAGGATTTGCAGAAAGATATGTTGCTCCAAGGTTATCACACCACAAACATGACACGTGTTTTCTTCCAATCCCTAGCTCATCAAGCAAAGTTTCAATCCACATTTCCTCAGCAGTTGCATTTGCCAGAGACTTATATTTTGCTTCAGTGCTAGAACGTGAGACTGTGGCTTGTTTCTTTGCATTCCAGGATACAAGATTTGACCCAAGAAAAACTGCAAAACCTCCAGTTTATCTCCTATCATCTGGACACCCGGCCCGCATCAGTAAATGCACTTACTGCTGTTAAAGGAGACTTGCATATTCTTAAGCCTGTTTCAGCACTCCCTTGAATATATCTTATGATTCTTTTGACAGCTATCCAATGCAAAGAAGTGGGAGCATGTAGAAATTGACAAACTTTATTAATAGCAAAGGATATATCTGGTCTTGTCAATGTTAGATACTGTAATGCTCCTACTGTACTTCGGTATTTAGTCCCCTCTTCTGGACTTAACAATTCTCCTTCATGCAAAGACAGCTTGTCAGTAGTAGACATGGGAGTACTAGAGGGTTTACAGTCTCTCATGCCTACTCGCTTGACTATGTCTCTGGCATATTTTTCCTGAGTTAGCATAATACCATCATGACATTTTTTTTACTTCAATACCTAGAAAGTAATGCAACTCTCCTAGATCCTTAAGAGAAAATTCTCCTTTCAGATTTCTTAGCAGTGCTGAGGTGGCTTCTTGTGATGAGCTAGCAACAATTATATCATCAACATAAACCAACATAAACATGGTCACCTTCCTTTTTTGAAGAAGAATAAAGACGTGTCTCCTTTAGATGCCTTGAAACCAAGTTGTTGTAGCTTTGTACTCAACTTGTGGTACCAGGCTCTAGTAGCCTGTTTTAGACCATACAAGGCTTTATCCAATTTACACACATGATGTGGTTTTGAAC
The DNA here is from genome assembly GCA_963921465.1 of Triticum timopheevii. Lineage (NCBI taxonomy): Eukaryota > Viridiplantae > Streptophyta > Magnoliopsida > Poales > Poaceae > Triticum > Triticum timopheevii. Next base: position 367,011,171 of record OY997262.1, read on the forward strand.
GGTCCTCATAACCAGGTGGTTGTCTCACATAGACCCCCTCCTCGAGAACGCCATGTAGGAACGCATTATGTACATCCAACTGGCAAAGACTCCAACCCCTGGACACAGCAATAGACAAAACAAGTCTGATAGTAGCAGCCTTAACTACAGGACTAAAAGTATCTTCATAGTCAATCCCATAACGTTGCTTAAAGCCTTTAGCTACTAACCTAGCCTTGTATCTATCTATAGTGCCATCACGTGTTTTTTTTATTTTGTACACCCACTTACAGTCTATGGTATTCCTCCCTTGCTTTGAAGGAACTAAATGCCAAGTTCGATTTTTCACAAGTGCATCATATTCCGTGTGCATAGCATTTCTCCAATTTTCATTGCTTAGTGCCTCTAACAATCTTTGAGGTTCACCAGAAGATGCAAAGTTTGCAAACTTAAAGTTCTTCTCATACCTGACTGTACCGTCTTTGAATTTTGCAGGTTTCAAAATACCTCGCTGAGCATGTGTGGTTATCCGCGGCAACACGCCCTCAGCTGCAGAGGATCCTTCTCCTCGTACTGCAGCCGACCGGATCGGGGTGGCTCATTCTCCCTCAGCCGTCGGGCTCGAATCCCGCGTGTGTGGGGCCGGCGAAAGCAACCCGCCAGCTCGTCCCGCACTGCTCAAGTGTGTGTCAGGCGGTGTACCGCCTGTCCCGCCTCGACAACTGGCGATCACGGGCGAAGAGGCGCGTGCGGGCGAGGGAGCGTCCGTCCGCGGGCCCGCCTCGAGGTGAGCGCCTATGTCCGTCCTGCCCGACCAGGTGGCAGGTGGCGAATCTGGAGGCGCTGCTGGCGAACCTAGAGCCGCCAGAGGATCTTCACGGGATCCCGTGACTGCGTCAGACAGCGCGCGCGCGCCCGATCCCGAGGGCGTATCAGCCTCATGTCCGGCGCCAGGACTTCTCTGCTGGTGCTGCATAAAATCAAGGGCCGGAGCGCTATTTTCACCGCCGTTTTTTCACCATTGTCGCCATGAGGGTTAGGATTACTAAACAAATGATCATTAGCACAATATTCACCCCCTTGATCAGTAGGATTTAATAACTCCGGAGATAGCAAAAGTATTTCTGCACGTAAACGAACGCCGACATTAGGATGCAAGGTAGAGAAGGGAAAGACGTTTTCATCAAAAACTACGTCTCTGGATATGTAAACTCGTCCAGTGGAGATGTCAAGACATTTATATCCTTTGTGAAGATTGCTATAGCCAACGAAAGCACATTGTTTTGATCGAAATTGGAGTTTATGGTTATTGTATGGCCAAGCCAGCAAGCACATCCAAAGATTCTGAGAATGGAATAGTTGGGTTTTTCATGAAACAATCGTTCAAAGGGTGTCTCAAAATTGATGACCTTGCTAGGAGTACGATTTATCAAGTATGTGGCAGCAATGAAAGCTTCGTCCCAAAATTTCAAAGGCATATAAGCTTGGGCAAGAATAGACAAACCAACTTCGACAATATGTCGATGTTTTCTCTCAGCTGAACCATTTTGTTGGTGAGCGTGAGGACATGAACATGATGGGATATACCTATCTTGGTAAAGAAGGAGTTTAGCCTAACGTACTCCCCACCCCAGTCTATTTGGAGAGCAAGGATTTTTACGATCAAATTGTCGTTCCACAAGATTCTGGAAGTCATGAAATTTCTGAAAAACTTCAGACTTATGTTTGATCAAATAGATCCATGTAAACTTGCTAAAATCATTGATAAAGCTAACATAATATTGCTTTCTTCCTACTGTTTCAATAGCAGGACCCCACACATCAGAGAACACAAGTTCTAAAGGGAATTTTGATTCACTTATTGAATTTGGATAAGGAAGTTGGTGACTTTTGCCTTTTTGGCATGCGTCACATACAAAGTCATTATTGAGATAACTAGCACACGGGAGATTATTTTGACTAATGACTTTCTTGACAATAACAGAAGAAGGATGCCCTAGATGTCGGTGCCACCTATCTGAGGACAGCTTGGTAGCACTTAGCACTTGCTTGTTGACGTCGGTCCCCGTGTGCCTAACTGGGTAGAGACCTCTCCTACCCCTGCCTCGAAGAAGTACCTTCCTCGTTCCCTGTTCCTTGACCAAAAAAGAATAGGGATGAATTTCAACAAAGGAATCATTGTCAATGGCAAGACGGCTAGCGGAGATTAGGCTTTTGCTTGCTTCAGCTACATGAAGGATATTATTCAGAACAAGATCACGATCTTGGGTGTGAATGGCTGAATGACCAATGTGTTTAATATCCATACCTGAACCACTCGCGGTGTGAATTTGCTCCTTGCCTTGGTAGCGGTCTCGCATGGTAAGCTTCTCCAGATCGCCCGTGATATGGTTGGTAGCACCACTGTCAAGGTACCAGTTGGTGTCCACCCCATATTGTGGCGCTGCAAGATTTGCTGACTTCTCTTCTCCTCCTTGGTAGGAGTCGTTGTAGCGTTTCCAGCACTTCCATGCTGGGTGGCCCATCTTGCCACAGATCTGGCATTGCACCTTGGGCGCAGAGGCATTGTTGTTGTAGTTGCCTCCGCCGCCGCTGTTGCCGCCATGTCCACCGCGACTGTCGGTGTCAAAACCGGCGGATCTCGGGTAGGGGGTCCCGAACTGTGCGTCTAGGCGGATGGTAACAGGAGACAAGGGACACGATGTTTTTACCCAGGTTCGGGCCCTCTCGATGGAGGTAAAACCCTACTCCTGCTTGATTGATATTGATGATATGGGTAGTACAAGAGTAGATCTACCACGAGATCAAGGAGGCTAAACCCTAGAAGCTAGACTATGGTATGATTGTTGTTCGTCCTACGGACTAAAACCCTCCGGTTTATATAGACACTGGAGAGGGCTAGGGTTACACAGAGTCGGTTACAATGGTAGGAGATTTACATATCCGTATTGCCAAGCTTGCCTTCCACGCCAAGGAAAGTCCCATCCGGACACGGGACGAAGTCTTCAATCTTGTATCTTCATAGTCTTGGAGTCCGGCCAATGATGATAGTTCGGCTATCCGGACACCCCCTAGTCCAGGACTCCCTCAGTAGCCCCTGAACCAGGCTTCAATGACGACGAGTCCGGCGCGCATATTGTCTTCGGCATTGCAAGGCGGGTTCCTCCTCCGAATAATTCATAGAAGATTGTGAACACCAGGATAGTGTCCGGCTCTGCAAAATAAATTCCACATACCACCGTAGAGAGAATAATATTTACACAACTTCAATCTGCTGACGTATTTCATAGCACGACGTCATGCCACGGCCAAGTCTTTACTTGAATTGTTTTTATTGTTCCACCTCAGCGCGTTTAGCGAAGCGGTTTCCTTGGCACGTCTTGTCGAAGCAGAGATCGTGTCCCCTTATTCCGGGATTCTCATCAATACGGACGTGGGTAACCCAACCGCGCCATTGATTGTGGCGCTTGGGAGATAAGCGAGTTTTACCAGGCTGGTGGGGACGCATAGTTTCGTCCGCCCATATATAAGGGGATAAGGATCCACCTTTTTACCTACGCCTTCTTCCTCCTTGGCTTATCCATCTCCGTGCACTCGAGCTCCAGCGCCCAAGTTCGCACATCTCACCTCAACCTTCTCCAACCATGTCCGGAGCGGGAGGCAAGTGGATGGCCTCCTCCGTTACGGAGGGGCATATCAAGAAGCTGCGCAGTACCGGATATTTGTCCAGCGATATCGCGCACCGGCTCCCCGATGAGGGGCAGCTCATCCCCACCCCCAAGCCCCATGAGAGGGTGGTATTCCTTCCCCATTTCCTCCGTGGACTGGGCTTCCCACTCCACCCCTTTGTCCGGGGGCTCATGTTCTACTACGGTGTGGACTTCCATGATCTGGCCCCAAATTTCATCCTCAATATCTCGGCGTTTATTGTTGTGTGCGAGGCCTTCCTCTGCATCCAGCCCCACTTCGGCTTGTGGCTAAAGACCTTCAATGTCAAGCCGAAGGTTGTGAAGGGCAGCCAAGCGGAGTGCAGAGGCGCCATGGTGGGCAAAATGCCCAACGTCACTTGGCTCGAGGGCGCCTTCGTAGAAACCATCAAAGGGTGGCAATCGGGGTGGTTCTACATCACCGAGCCGCGTGACCCTGAATGGGCAGCGGCCCCCGAATTCAGATCTGGCATCCCCATGCGGCTCACTTCCTGGAAAGAGAAGGGCCTGCTGTGGGGCGATTCGGAAGAGCTGACCGGACTCCAATCCTGTCTCCAAACTCTGGTGAACAAGAAGCTCAAGCTTGTCAACGTAATCCAGGTCATGCTCATCCGTCGGATTCTCCCCTGCCAACAGCAGGACTTCAACTTGTGGGAGTTCGATCCGGCACAGCACCAGACCTTGAGCGGGCTCTTCGACACTATGTACGAAGAGGCCTGGAGGGTGCTGTTCAAGGGCGCCGAGGCTCCCGCATCCGCTACCGAAGATCGCCGATTCAGCTCGCAGCGTCCAGCTGTTGAGGTAAGCTATGTTATCCTTTATGGGACACTTGCTTTTCATAGTTTGACTCTATGCGGGATCTAAACTCCCAATACCTTTAACAGGCCTGGCAGAAGACGTCCGGACAGGTTAACTGTCCGGCTCCCCTTCCAGAAGACCCAGCGAATGCCCGTTTGACAGGGCTGCTGGTCCCGGCGCCTTACGTGGTGTCGGAGAAGAAGGCCACGGGAACCCGGAGGAGTTCCCGGCGTCAGGTGTTATCGGATTCATCATCCGATGACTCCGAGGCGGACTCCTCCCACGAGGACGAGGAGGAGAACAAAGAAGTCTCTCCCCTAGTGGGGGAAGAGAAGAAGAGGAAGGCCTCCCCAACGGGGGAGGCCGAAGGGTCCAAGAAGGGAAGGACCCTTCCCCCGGACTGTTCCACCAACGCCGACGGCGGCGACGAGGAGTGGCCCTCAAGGGCCAAGCCCCTGGCGAGATCACAAGTATCTGGACTCCTGAATAACTCATAATTTTCTTTTTGTCGCATAGCATCTTTTAATGCCGAATACAACCCTGTAGTCCGCCCAAGGACGATCTTCCCGCTTCATTGAGCGGGTCCTTGGGTACGTCGGATGTGAATAGCACTTCACTTCCGACCGCCTCCTCCCGCCGTGACGCCGACGACACCGAGGTGGGATCCCAAAAAGGGACCCACCAGGAGGAAGAGGCCCTGGAGGTGTCGCAAGGCAACCTCCCGGACTTTGGATTGGACTCCGCACCGGAACCTTCAGTGGTTCCGGAGTCCGGCGGTCGGCCCCTTCGTAAGAAGGGCAAGACTGTGACGCCGGCGGCCTCCGTCCAACCGGAGGCGCCGGATAACTTACTGGAGGCGCTCAACGGCGCTTCCAACAACGAGGAACACTGCACCGTCATGAGTGTGGTGATTCAGAAGGTTCAGCTCGCCAAAAGCGGGCTGACCGAAGCTTGCAGCAGCCTTCTAACAGGCTTTGAGGTAAGAATTTTAAGATATGCAAAATAGTACCGCATAGACAGTAGCCCCTGATGCTCGGTTCGGTGTTCGGAAAGAAAAGCCGGACTGAGGATCTAAAAAGATATACGTAGGAGTCTTAACAAAAATATGTCAATATGGGAATGCAGGCTGCGCTGCTGACCTCTGCCGCACTGACTGCGGAGGTCAATGCCTTGAAGCAGAGCCTCGAGCGGTCCGAGAGCGAGCTCAGCCGTGCCAAGAAGCAGCTCGAGGAGAAGGAAGGTGAGTAACACCTTATTAAAGTTGTACCTTACAGAAAAGGATTTGGTTGCAAGAGGAATGACAAGGATAACGTGGGTACTCCAGGGGCTACGAACAAGGTGGCGACCCTGAAGGAGGCGGTGTCCGCGGCCGAACGCAATGCGGCCACGGAACGCGCCGAGCGAGAGAAGCAGGAGGCGCGGGTGGCGGAGGTACGGCAAGAGCTCCAGGCTCTCGTGGAAAAACACGAGGGTTTGGAGCGTGACTCGAAGACTCGAGAGTCCGAGCTTGCGTCGGCTCTTGAGAGTGCCAAAGCCGCTAAGGCCGAAGCCCACAAGGCCCTCCAGGAAATCGAGGCATTGAAGAAAATAGCGGCGGGTAAGGCATTATTCATGCAAAGCAAGCATGTAAAAGTGAATTACCTGTTACTTACCCGAATTCGGAGCTCTCCAGGAGCGTTCGCAGATTTGCCCCGTAGCGTGTCCGATGCTGCCGCTCTCTACAGAGCCGAGGAGGGGAGCTCGACGGAGAAGGTGTTCTGGTCTCAGTATGCTGAGGCCGGACATCCGGTGCCCCTTAGCGACCAGCTGAAGCAGTTGGTCGAGCTCCACAAGGTGGCCGAACAGGCCATGAAGGGCCTCATAGTTCGGCTGTGGCCCAAAGAGGCCGTGCCTGGGAGCTACTTCGGCCTGGTGCGGCGGCTGGTGGATGCTTGTCCATGGGTTGAAGTCATCAAGCACTCCGCCTGCATTGAAGGTGCCCGTCGGGCCCTTGCCCGTGCTAAAGTGCACTAGGGCAGGATGGACGCTGAGAAGCTTGTGACGGATGCGCCACCGCCGGGCAAGGAGTATCGCACGCCCGAGATGTATTATAAGGGTGTCCTGAAGGGTGCCCGCATTATTGCGGGTGAGTGCTCCAAAGATGTAATATTTGAGTAGACTCGCATTTTGTTATCCTGTGCGCTGAAAACTTTCTTCATATGCGCTAAGCAACGCTTGTTAATTTAAAATATTACCTTCTGTGCGGCCGTTTATCAAATCTGAGAGATGGCAAGTCGTCGGCTTCAGCCCCCATGCCATGAGTGCTGGGGTGTTCGGGATAAACTTGAGCGCTCTTGTTCCCATTTTTGGGTCCATCTAGGGAGGCGCTCAACACAACGAATGAGGCAACCGGACTTAAATGCTTGAACACTCTCACTTAGCCATAGAATTCTATAACTTTAAATTTCGGCAAAGCCCCTAGAGTTCGGAAGGCCGAATTCGGGGCGCTATCCACGCCTGGGCCGGACAAAGGCGGTTCCTCACTCTAAGCGGCATAAGTCTTTAGGGACTCGAAAAAACCTCTCGAACAGCGACCGGCTCTCGCCTCATCATGACGGTCAGTTTTAGCTTTCTCCACTGAGGTGCTCGCCCAGCTCAACTGGAGCACAATCGCAGTGGTTCTCCCAGCGCTACCTTAGCCGATATAACGGAACGTAAGGTACCAAAACATGGGAGCCGGGCAAACCCAACTATTGACCCAAGACATGATTCAGAGCCGATGCATATAATGCTATAAATTCGGGGTGCCGCACTTGTGAAAGTGTTCGGACTTATCACACCATAATGTGGGGAACTTAAGCCCCTGGTGTATTTAGCTGTACCAAAGTGTACGGATGCAACATGTCATAAATGATCATATGTATAAGAAAGGAATGCAATTATAGGCAAAAAGCGATGCATTTTTATTCAAAAAATACTGCCATGAATGCAGAACGATACAAATAGTGCGATAAGCAAGGGTTGGAACTATTTAGCATGTCCCCTTCCAGGGGTAGGCTGCGGAATGGTGTGTAAAACAGGTATAATGCTCGTAATGGAGACCACCTGGATTCTCGTCGTAGCTTTTCTCCTTCCCTGGCTGTTGCATCGTGAGTTCGGCAGGTCTACTGCCGGACAGGGCCTCTGGTAAATGGAGTCCTGAGGATAAGAAAAAAAAAGAAAGAAAAAGGATGACACACTTGGGAGCCCCTGGTGTGGTTGAGCCGCACTCTGGGCCTGCCGTGGTCGTGCCCCTCCCCCTTTGCCCATGGTATTTCCAGAGCGTAGTGATGTACGCGGAGTACTGGTTTTGCAATTTCGCAAGGGCTGGGGTTGGGGCCGCATTGCTACGCATGCTCGGAACGTGCCAGGCGGTCTTGTTGTAGGTTACTCCGGGCGCGCTTGACGGTGTCCGATCGCTTAGCAGCCGGACTCGAGCATTGCCTTAAGAGGCTACTCTGAACCTCCGCCGCAAGGGCCGCTGTATGCTCCTCTGTTCGGAGAGAGCATTCGGTGTTTCCGTTGACCGTGATGACTCCTCGAGGGCCTGGCATCTTGAGCTTGAGGTATGCGTAGTGCGGCACCGCATTGAACTTTGCAAACACGGTTCATCCGAGCAGTGCATGGTAGCCGCTGCGGAACGGAACTATGTCGAAGATTAACTCCTCGCTTCGGAAGTTATCCGGGGATCCGAAGACCACTTCCAGTGTAACTGAGCCTGTACAATTGGCCTCTACACCTGGTATGACGCCTTTGAAGGTCGTCTTTGTGGGTTTAATCCTTGAGGGGTCTATGCCCATCTTGCGCACTGTATCCTGCTAAAGCAGGTTCAGGCTATTGCCGCCGTCCATCAGGACTCTAGTTAGGTGAAACCCGTCGACGATTGGGTCTAGGACCAATGCGGCGAATCCGCCATGGCAGATGCTGGTGGGGTGGTCCCTTCGATCAAACGTGATCGGGCAGGAGGACCATGGATTGAACTTTGGGGCGACTGGCTCCATCGCGTATACGTCCCTGAGTGCACGCTTCCGCTCCCTTTTGGGTATGTGGGTTGCATATATCATGTTCACCGTCCGCACTTGTGGGGGGAAACCATTCTGTCCTCTATTGTTCGGCAGCTGGGTCTCCTCCTCGTCATCGCTATGCAGCCCCTTGTCATTGTTTTTGGCAATTAACTTGCCTGCCTGCTTGAATACCCAACAATCCCTGTTGGTGTGATTAGCTGGCTTTTCGGGGGTGCCGTGTATCTGGCACGAGCGGTCGAGTATTCGGTCCAAATTGGACGGACCCGGAGTAGTTCTTTTGAATGGCTTTTTCCGCTGACCGTGTTTGGAGCCTCTGAATCCGGCGTTGACTGCCGTATCCTCAGTATTATCACCGTTAATGCGGCGTTTGTGCTTGTTGCAACGCGACCTGCCATTGCGGTCCTTGGTATCCGGACTTCCAGTTTTTTGTTGAGGTTGTTACTGCGGGCTAGCCAACTGTCCTCTCCCGCGCAGAAGCGGGTCATGAGTGATGTGAGGGCTGCCATGGATTTCGGCTTTTCCTGTCCTAGGTGCCGGGCAAGCCACTCGTCGCGGATGTTATGTTTGAAGGCTGCGAGGGCCTCTGCATCCGGACAGTCGACGATTTGATTTTTCTTGGTTAAGAACCGTGTCCAGAATTGTCTGGCCGATTCGTCTGGCTGCTGAATTATGTGGCTTAGGTCATCAGCGTCTGGTGGTCGCACATATGTGCCCTGAAAGTTATCAAGGAATGTGGCTTCCAGGTCCTCCCAACACCCAATTGATTCTGCTGGCAAGCTGTTAAGCCAATGCCGAGCTGGGCCTTTAAGCTTGAGTGGGAGGTATTTGATGGCGTGAAGATCATCCCCGCGGGCCATGTGGATATGAAGGAGATAGTCTTCGATCCAAACCGCGGGGTCTGTTGTGCCATCGTAAGATTCAATGTTTATAGTTTTGAACCCTTCGGGGATTTGATGATCCATTACTTCATCTGTGAAGCATAGTGGGTGTGCGGCGCCTCTGTATTGGGCTATATCACGACGTAGCTCAAGCGAGCTTTGTTTACTGTGTTCGGCCCGGCCGGAATTGCTGTATCCGGCGCGACGGTTGTCGTCGCGTATCGTGGGGCGCCCACGCGATCCGTAGATCGATCTTGATTGTCTTGCCTTATCCTCCAATATGTCTCGCAAGTCCGGCGCATTCCCCCGTGGCTTTGTACTTTTCGAGTGATGCCGGGGTACGGCTTTAGTGGAAGGCCTAGAGGCCTCTCTGTCGCGACCACGAGGTGGCCGGTCAGCCGATGTAGGCTTATATGCTTCCTCTTCTAACCGGGGCAGCAGCTTGCGTTTGGGGTAGCTTTTGGAGGGGCGTTCGAGTTCGTACTCTTCGGCCGCGAGGACTTCGGTCCATCTGCCGGCTAGCAGATCTTGATCAGCGCTAAGCTGTTGCTGCTTTTTCTTGAGGCTGCTTGCCGTGGCCATAAGCCTGCGTTTGAAACGCTCTTGTTCGACGGGATCCTCAGGCACGACGAATTCGTCGTCGTCGAGGCTTGCCTCGTCTCTGGAGGGAGGCATATAATTATCGTCCTCTACCTCTTCGTCTGCCGCTCTCTCGTGAGGGCTAGCTTCTCCGTCCTCCTGTGTTGAATCTTGCTGGAGGGGGTTGTCTTCGGCACTGTCCGGGGTGTTATTATCTCCGGTGCCGGAATCCCATTCTTGCTGTGGCGGGATTTGGAGCGGCGCCGCTGACGTCGGCGCTTAGGCTTCTTTTTGGAGGGGTCATCCTCCGCTGTTCCATCGCCATTCCCATCCTTTGGGATATCCACCATGTATATGTCGTATGACGAGTTGGCTTTCCAGTGCCCAGTAGGCGCTGGTTCCTGGTCGTCTCCGGCATCGTCGTCCATACCGTCGATGTCTTCGGAGTCGAAGTCTAGCATGTCGGTTAAGTCATCGACAGTGGCTACGAAGTGGGTGGTGGGTGGGCTTTGAATTTCTTCGTCATCCGCATCCCAACCGTCCTGGCCATAATCCGGCCAAGGCTCTCCTGACAAACAGAGGCACTTTAGCGAATTCAGGATGTCGCCAAAAGGTGAGTGCTGAAAGATGTCCGTAGCGGTGAACTCCATGATCGGCGCCCAATCAGATTCAATTGGCAGGGGCGCGGAAGGTTCAGGGTCCGGACAAGAGTCCGGCACTTTGGAGTCACGAGCTTCGTGAGGGACAGGGTCGGTATTCGGCTCCATCGCCGTAGAGGTAGCAGCCCCTGAGGCGGCGTCTAGCCACCCATCCTCGATCGACGCAGTGGGCTCCGAGTTAAGGGTCGGAGCGGACTCTTGTTCGGCCTCCAGGGCACTGTCCGGAAGCAGAGCTAAATCATGCCCATCGCGACAGTGCGGCGCACTCGGCTGCGGCTCGAATCCATCGAAGATCAAGTATCCGCGGATGTCGGCCATATAGTTCAAACTTCCAAATCTGACATGATGGCCAGGGGCGTAGCTTTCGATCTGCTCCAGATGGCCAAGTGAATTGGCCCGTAGTGCGAAGCCGCCGAATACGAAGATCTGTCCGGGAAGAAAAGTCTCACCCTGGACCGCGTTCTTGTTGATGATCGAAGGAGCCATCGGGCCTATAGGTGACGACACAGAGGAACTCTCAATGAAAGCACCAATGTCAGTGTGAAAACCGGCGGATCTCGGATAGGGGGTCCCGAACTGTGCGTCTAGGCGGATGGTAACAGGAGACAAGGGACACGATGTTTTTACCCAGGTTCGGGCCCTCTCGATGGAGGTAAAACCCTACTCCTGCTTGATTGATATTGATGATATGGGTAGTACAAGAGTAGATCTACCACAAGATCAAGGAGGCTAAACCCTAGAAGCTAGCCTATGGTATGATTGTTGTTCGTCCTACGGACTAAAACGCTCCGGTTTATATAGACACCGAAGAGGGCTAGGGTTACACAGAGTCGGTTACAATGGTAGGAGATCTACATATCCGTATTGCCAAGCTTGCCTTCCATGCCAAGGAAAGTCCCATCCGGACACGGGACGAAGTCTTCAATCTTGTATCTTCATAGTCTTGGAGTCCGACCAATGATGATAGTTCGGCTATCCGGACACCCCCTAGTCCAGGACTCCCTCAGCGACTGCCATGGCCGCCGCTGCGACCGCCGCGATCACCACCAGCGACGGCTTGTCTGCGGCCGCGGTCACCACCTCCGCCGCCGAACTTGCGGCCTCGAGTGGCAGCGTTGGCAGAGGACTGAGACCCTCCACCATGAAGATTCAGCCTCGTCTCGAAGCTGAGCAGCTGTGAATATAGCTCGGCCACGCTCACCGGTTCCACCCGAGAGCACATAGTAGAAACCACCGGGTCGAAGTCTTCCTCGAGCCCAGCTAAGATGTGGGAGACGATGTCATCCTCGTCCACCCTCTTCCCAGCCGCGATCCGTTCATCGCAGAGGGACCTGATTTTCCCAATGTACTCCGTGATGGATGAGTTGCCCTTCTGCAAGTTGGCGAGGGTGATGCGGACGTTGGTGGTCTGGGAACGGGTGCGGGATGCAAGCATACCCTCAACCGTATTCCAAAGTTCAGCCGAAGTGTGACATGATGCAACCTGGATGGCTATCTCACGAGGGAGAGTCGTCAGAAGATATGAAAAAACTTGCTGATCTTTCGCGTACCAGGTCTGGAACTCCGGGTTTGCTGCCTTCGCCGTGGTCTTGCCATCAGACGAGGTTACGTCAATATGCATCGGTGGTGGCGGCTGCTCGACGTCGAGGTACTTCTCCATCTGCGCCCCCCGAATGGCAGAGAGCACAGTCGCGCGCCACAGGGCTTGATTGCCCTTGCTGAGTTTCTCTGTGGCGGCGTGAGCGAATGGCGAGACAAGGAATGAATTTGAAGATGTCGCCATGGATGAGTTCGAGGGCAGCTCTGATTACCATGAAAGAAGAAAAGGCGTGAAAGCGTATGCCTTCCTGGCAGGGACGCGTACGTGTTAAATACACAGAGAAGGTTACATCGGCGCAGTTTGTTGCAAGTCTTTGCCCCTACTCCAAGCTATATCGGATAAGGCTTGATCTATACTAACAACCTGCGCTAGTTACAATACACACGCAATAACATACGTGACAACATGTCACGTTTCTACAACTACAACCTATACTTTAACAGGAACCGTGTCTTATTCATTGGAATGGAGGGAGTACATGATGTGTAACATACAAAGAAGAAAGAATGAAACTGGCTACTCTGCTCTCTGGATATTTGCCATAACGTGCACTCATGCGCTCCATGAGTTAGAAGTAATAGCCTTACAGGGAGCTACTGTTGTATAGTTCAAGTGGTAGCTAGAAAACTGTTGACGATGTGCAACTTGTGTTGCAAACCAAGATGGCCTCCACTTCGTGGAGCTTCGGTTTTCGTTTCTTTTCTTTTGAGTGCTACTATATGGTCCCGTATGGAGCTTCGGGATCTGGACTGCTGAAGAGAAGAATATCACTGCTGACCCGGCTACCAGTGTTCAGATGCACTGCACGATTCCCTGGCAGTTGGGCAACTCCCCATGATCCAAGGTTCCAAACGGCGTCATCATGATCAGAGCTAGTTCTGATTCTGATTGGGGAACATGGATTTGGAGTATATTCCAGCTAGTATTTTTTACTACTACTGCTCCACTAGCTAGCAAATCGTTCCCAGAAATCCATTTGCCGAAACATATACTAGTACTACTACCGTCTAGAAAATTTAGATACCGACAACTCTGAACACCGAAGCCTACCAATAATTTGTCAGGTAAACTTCGGGCCAAGTGCTCCGCGGATGCTGAGAAAATCGACGGTGCGTGCTCCTCGACCTCGAATCTCAGTCAAGGTCAGCAAAACCCGGTCGACGAAATGCGCTTCTCCGTACACCTGCTTCGTGTCCTACAACGTCTTCCAATCCCCTACCATTTAATTTCCCTTTTCTGGCGTTCTAGTCGGTCTCGACTGGTCGCACCTTATCACCAACTATCTCATGCTGGGATTGACGGGAGAAATGGACATGTTTGGGTCTATTGTTTTTTTGCTTTTGAGATTCTCCTCAACCGAGTGCGCGAGTAGTTGACGAAGCAGGGCATACGGACGGAGACAATCCCGAGTCTTGAAACGAAACGACTCAATTATATTGTTTTCTTGGGAAGAAACCAAGACATGTCACATCTGGAGGAAGAAGAGAAGGAGAATGAGAGATAAATAAGGGATGAAAAATGCACCACGCAACACGCCACGTCCCATGGACCATTCGTGCCTGCCCGGGTTGACCCGGAGGCTTCCCCTCGTTCGCCGCTTCATGCGCGTCACCAACCCGTACACGATAATCGTACTACCGCCCACTTGATTAGTTTAACTGTTACCAGTAGTAACCAAACAGTACGCAATGTACAAACAAATCGTGGGTATGGTGAGAACATGAAGGGCCGTCGCAAAGAGGTAGTAAAAGATAAGTATAAAAGATATCGCCCGGTCTGGTAATGACGTGTGGGACCGGAAGCCACGTGCAGTTGACACGTCGGACAGATATTCTTGATCCAGATGATGATCTATTCAACTGGATGATCGATCCTACTATTAAACGCGAGCGCGCGCGCTGCCTCGCTGGTTGCCAAGCAGCGGGCCACCAGACTCGCGTCTCCTCTCCCCCGGCATCGGCACCGCACAAAGCGCGCGCGGTCGAGAGAGATGGCGTACGCGGCGAGCTCGCCGGCGGTGCCGGACTGGCTGAACAAGGGCGACAACGCGTGGCAGCTGACGGCGGCGACGTTCGTGGGCATCCAGTCCATGCCGGGCCTGGTCGTCCTCTACGGCAGCATCGTGAAGAAGAAGTGGGCCGTCAACTCCGCCTTCATGGCGCTCTACGCCTACGCCTCCTCGCTCCTGGTGTGGGTGCTGGTGGGGTTCCGCATGGCGTTCGGCGAGCGGCTGCTGCCCTTCTGGGGCAAGGCCGGCGTGGCGCTGACGCAGGACTACCTCGTCGGCCGCGCCAAGCTGTCGGCGACGGAGCGCGGGAGCACGCCGCTGGTGGAGCCCTTCTACCCGGAGGCGACGCTGGTGATGTTCCAGTTCGAGTTCGCCGCCATCACGCTCATCCTGCTGGCGGGCTCCGTGCTGGGCCGCATGAACATCAAGGCCTGGATGGCCTTCACGCCGCTCTGGCTCATGCTCTCCTACACCGTCGGCGCCTTCAGCCTCTGGGGCGGCGGCTTCCTCTACCACTGGGGCGTCATCGACTACTCCGGCGGCTACGTCATCCACCTCTCCTCCGGCATCGCCGGCTTCACCGCCGCATACTGGGTACGTGCGCAACTTCCATCCTTCGTTGTTTCCCCTGCGTATCAGAACGGCGAGCTAGGCGTGTTCGGCGGCCAGTGCTCCGGCCGGCGTCTCGATCGGGTTCGGCTAACGTGTTAGGTGGTAGCAGCCAGTCGTTGCTGCCAAGTAGTTTGACCGTGCACAGCACAGCGATGTTGATTCCTCGTTGGGATGCCATTGCCATTGCCATGCCACCGTGGGAATACACATGACAGCACAGAATAAAGTACAGCTACAGTTCTACTGATGTCTGGACCGGAAATTTCCTGGGGTCGGGTAGATACATGTTCTTCAAAGTAACGTTGGAAGATTTCTAAAAATAAGCCATGTCGGAAGAAATTAGCGCGAGTCGTTGTAGACTTTCTTTACTTTCTTTGGGCGGTCACATGATACGAGCACAAGTATTTCGCTGATAGCTGCAGGCACCCGGAAAAGGGGTCCAAGAAAACCGCTTTAACGTGTGAACCAGTTGGACAGCGTCGTTTGCTTCGGCTGGCCTGTGCCTGTGGGCGTCGTCGATGGCAGCGCCCAAGACTTGGGGCGCTCCATTTTTGTGGTGATGCCGTTGTTCCAGGTCCCAATCACTGTGTGTGGCAACTTGAACTAGTACTGGACGGAACGCTCAATTTAATCTCTGGCGGGTCACGGTTACACCGGCTACAAAATATCCAGCGTCGCTGTCTGTCGCGTTATCCGACTTGGTGTCGCACCTGCCTTGTGTACTTGTGTTCATGGCCTCTCACTAACCCCGCTGTGACTGACAGGTGGGGCCGAGGCTGAAGAGCGACCGGGAGCGGTTTTCCCCGAACAACATCCTGCTCATGATCGCCGGCGGCGGGCTGCTGTGGATGGGGTGGGCCGGGTTCAACGGCGGCGCGCCCTACGCCGCCAACATCACGGCGTCCATCGCCGTGCTCAACACCAACGTCAGCGCGGCGACCAGCCTCCTCACCTGGACCTGCCTCGACGTCATCTTCTTCGGCAAGCCGTCCGTCATCGGCGCCGTCCAGGGCATGATGACCGGCCTCGTCTGCATCACCCCCGGCGCAGGTACCATGATCACAGGACTACAGGAGTACACGGGCTTTTCCTCGCTAATTAATTGGTACTGCTAGCTGATTGAGATTATAGAAATGTAAGGTCGCAACTGATCAATCAATGTGTTGTCGTGGAGTACTAGCACAAAAAAGTCAAATAGACAGCTCGTACGGTAACAAGTCCACACCAACGTAACAACAGTAGTTCATTGTGTTTTGACATGAAATTTCTTCATTAATCTACGTACAGGGCTGGTGCAGACGTGGGCGGCCGTGGTGATGGGCATCTTCGCCGGCAGCGTGCCGTGGTTCACCATGATGATCCTGCACAAGAAGTCGGCGCTGCTGATGAAGGTGGACGACACGCTGGCCGTGTTCCACACGCACGCCGTGGCGGGGCTCCTCGGCGGCGTCCTCACGGGGCTCCTGGCCACGCCGGAGCTCATGATGATGGAGTCCTCGGTGCCGGGGCCCAAGGGCGCCTTCTACGGCGGCGGCATCAAGCAGGTGGGCAAGCAGCTGGCCGGCGCGGCGTTCGTGATCGTGTGGAACCTCGTGGTCACCACGCTCATCCTGCTGGGCATCGGGCTGTTCGTGCCGCTCCGGATGCCCGACGACCAGCTCATGATCGGCGACGACGCCGCGCACGGGGAGGAGGCCTACGCGCTGTGGGGCGACGGCGAGAAGTTTGACGCCACGCGGCACGACGTGTCCAGGGGCGCCGGCGGGGAGAGGGAGATGGGCACCGCGGAGCAGCGGCTCGCCGGCATGGGAGCCAGGGGCGTTACCATCCAGTTGTAGGAGGGTATCCATGGAGGGTCTGTACTGTTTCTCGTAGGAAGGACTGTAGGAATAGGGATGTTTTTAACTGCAGGGTGTGTGTGAGTCGCTGATGTGATCTTGGCTGTTGCGAAATACAGTAGTATTATTTTTTCCATACGACCTCACGGCCGGCCGGTCGTGAATCTCTGGAAAACTCTCTCGCGGTGGCTGCCAATGTGGTGCAGTCCTGCCCCTCTCAGTGAGGGTTTTGTGTCTGAACTACCGGGGTTGTAGGGGGCTCGAGCCGCCGGTGAGCAGCCGTGGCAACTCAGATGGGGTGTCGTGGAGGCCTGGACGGTGCGGCTGGATAGGCGGATCACCGAGGCAACTCTAGGGAAAACCTCAGATCTCGTCCGGATTGAGCGATGGCTGTGCTTATGCGTCGTAATCCTTCTTGAGGGCATCTCTTTGGAGCTTGCACTGATTGGCAGTGGCAGAGCCAGAAATGAAGCAAACCCCGGGCCCAATTTTTTTCGACAACATGAAAAACTTTAGCACTTAAAACTACCTCATACCATTTCTAAAAAAAACCTGATACGGAAGCATAGAAAATAAATTGTAATTTCTCAATAAATCTACATTTTAAACTTGATGCTCTATGATCCAAGAAAATAGATAAAACATGACAGAAGCGCAAATATTAATATGGGAATACGATAAATTACCAAATCAATTGATCACTTTGTCGATGCATTCAGTCCCCGCATCGCTCGATTCCCTCGCTTCGAAATGGTAGGTGTATGCATCTCTGTTGTGGGCACAGGTGAAAGGAATCTCTTCATCTTCTATTTCTACAACATAAATGAAATTGCAAATGCATCAATTTGAGTTCATCAATACACAATACAATACTGAAATTGCAATCAGCTTTCTTTCTCCCTCCATGACAAGGTACAGAATACATACACACACACACACACGCCATTTTTTCAGTTAAATTTTGTTCAATGCTGTTAATACACAGAGGTTAGTAGGTTAAATTGCAGAACACGCTACAAGTACAAACTACAACGAATCGAAGAAAGGTCAGGCAGGGCAGGGAAAGAACAGGGGCGAACGGCGCACATAGGGGTGGAGCTGGGCTGCCGGGGAGTGACCAGTGAAGCAGGAGCCTGCCTGGAGAAGTAGATGGCGGTGGTCGGAGAACAGCAACGGCGCCATGGCGGCCAAGCAGGGAGGCGGCGGCGCGAGCGCTCAAGACGAGCATGTCCTGTGCCGCTGTGCGTATGAGTCAGGCCGATCGTGCGGTCGTGGGCTCGTAGCTGGTGCGCGTGGATTGCTGGCGTCGGGCCTCCTTTCACTGGGCTAAACCCCGGGCCCAAAAGAAAATCTATGCATATACTAGCTGGGGAAAAATCCCACGCCCTGGGCCTGGGCCCTGGGTGCCCGGGGCCCAGCTCCGCCCCTGCTGATTGGAGAGAAACTATCATACGGAAACTAACATTCGGTGAAAACCGATGAAAACCACGAGAAAATGATGTTTTGAAGTTTCTAAAAAATATAAAAATATTGTATATATATGGGATGTTAAGAGGGTGATGTTCTATTGCCATGCAAAATTTCAAATTCAAACATGTTACGGGATACGCGCTACGAAAAAGATAAAATCAACATTGAATAGTGTCGAGCGGTGACATCACTATTCATTGTTGAATTTGTCTTTTTCATAGCTCGCATCCCGTAATGTGTTTTCACTTGAAATTTCACATGATAATAGAACATCATCCTCTTAACGTCCCACTTTTTTTCAGATATGTTGCAACTTCTAAACATGGTTTCCACGAGTTTTCTTTGAATGTTGGTTTCCGTATGATATTCTCCCCTGGTTGGAGGGACCAGCAGCGGCGATGCTGAGGTTACTGTTGGTGTCAAAATCGGCAGATCTCGGGTAGGGGGGCCTGTCGGTGTCAAAACCGGCGGATCTCGGGTAGGGGGTCCCGAACTGTGCATCTAAGGCTGATGGTAACAGCAGGCGGGGGACATGATGTTTACCCAGGTTCGGGCCCTCTCTATGGAGGTAATACCCTACTTCCTGCTTGATTGATCTTGGTGAATATGAGTATTACAAGAGTTGATCTACCACGAGATCGTAATGGCTAAACCCTAGAAGTCTAGCCTATATGATTATGATTCTGCCCTACGGACTAAACCCTCCGGTTTATATAGACACCGGAGGGGCGAGGGTTGTAAAAAGTCGGTTACAGAGAAAGGAATCTACATATCCAAACGCCAAGCTTGCCTTCCACGCCAAGGAGAGTCCCATCCGGACACGGGACGAAGTCTTCTGTCTGATATCTTCATAACCCATCAGTCCGGCCCACGCTATACAGTTCGGACGGCCGAGGACCCCTTAATCCAGGACTCCCTCAGTAGCCCCCGAACCAGTCTTTCAATGATGATGAGTCCGGCGCGCAGATTGTCTTCGACATTGCAAGGCGGGTTCCTCCTCTAATTACTTCAAAGTACCTGACTTAAAGAGCAGTATCCGGCTTTCCATTTAATGTTGCGCCCATCGGCTTTTGCTCCTTCATGACTTTAGCTTCCACGTGTCGAGCGAATACGAGAGGTCGGTGTATTTTTGCACATACCACCCAGACCACATAAGAAAGTCGTCTATTTAAAGAGATGGGGATCTTCAGATCCATTCCACACCAAGCGAGGAATCCTCAGAGCTTACCAACAGAAACCATTCCAACATGGCTAGCGCTCCCAGCTCTTCCTCCCATCCCCACGGCCCCAAAAAAGGTGATTGGGAAAAGTGTTCCATATCCCACAGTCAGCTAGTGAAGCTGCAGACACAGGGATTTCTTCCCCCGCAGATCTAGTCCCCGTTCGAGCTGGATTGGCTTCCTTCGATGGCGGGGCTCAGGCGGAGAATTTCCCCAATCCATCCAGGGGGAACGAGTATGCTTTGTTCCCTACTTGTTGAGAGGCGTTGGATTTCCAATCCATCCGTTCCTCCGAGGGCTTCTGGAGTATTGTGGCCTCCAACTGCACAATTTTACTCCTGCCTCCATCATGCACATTGCGGGTTACGTTGCTCTTTGTGAGCTATTCCTGGGTTGCGAGGCCCATTTCAAATTATGGAGGAAACTATTCTGCCTCGTCCCTCGTAATCAAGAGGGATCAATATTTCAAGTGGGCGGGGCCGAGGTATGGCGCATCGCCGGGACCGGATACCTGTCTGGCACGCCGAAGAAGGCATCCGAAGAGTAGCCTTCCGAATGGTTCTATATTGAGGACGTCTCCCTTCCCGACCAAGTCCGAATGGGTCTTGAAGGAAATATGCCCTAGAGGCAATAATAAAGTTATTATTTATTTCTCATATCATGATAAATGTTTATTATTCATGCTAGAATTGTATTACCCGGAAACATAATACATGTGTGAATACATAGACAAACATAGTGTCACTAGTATGCCTCTACTTGACTAGCTCGTGAATCAAAGATGGTTAAGTTTCCTAACCATAGACATGAGTTGTCATTTGATTAACGGGATCACATCATTAGGAGAATGATGTGATTGACTTGACCCATTCCGTTAGCTTAGCACTTGATCGTTTAGTATGTTGCTATTGCTTTCTTCATGACTTATACATGTTCCTATGACTATGAGATTATGTAACTCCCGCTTACCGGAGGAACACTTTATGTGCTACTAAACATCACAACATAACTGGGTGATTATAAAGGTGCTCTACAGGTGTCTCCAAAGGTACTTGTTGAGTTGACATATTTCTATATTAGGATTTGTCACTCCGATTGTCGGAGAGGTATCTCTGGGCCCTCTCGGTAATGCACATCACAATAAGCCTTGCAAGCAATGTAGCTAATGAGTTACTTATGGGATCATGCATTACGTAATGAGTAAAGAGACTTGCCGGTAACAAGATTGAACTAGGTATTGAGATACCGACGATCGAATCTCGGGCAAGTAACATACCGATGACAAAGGGAACAACGTATGTTGTTATGCGGTTTGACCGATAAAGATCTTCGTAGAACATCTAGGAGCCAATATGAGCATCCAGGTTCCATTATTGGTTATTGACCGGAGACGTGTCTCGGTCATGTCTACATAGTTCTCGAACCCGTAGGGTCCGCACGCTTAAAGTGAGATGACGGTTATATTATGAGTTTATGTGTTTTGATGTACCGAAGGTTGTTCGGAGTCCCGGATGTGATCACGGACATGACGAGGAGTCTCGAAATGGTTGAGACATGAAGATCGATATATTGGACGACTATATTTGGACACTGGAAAGGTTCCGGGTGAGATTGGGACAATACGGGAGCTCCAGGAGGTTATCGGAACCCCCCGGGAGGTATATGGGCCTTAATGGGCTTTAGTGGAAAGGAGGGGAAAGCAGCAAGGGAGGGGGCGCCCCCTCCAAGCCCAATCCGAATTGGGAAGGCCCCCCTTTCCTTCCTCCCTCCTTCCTCTTCCTTCCCTCTCCCTCTCCAAATAGGAAAGGGAGGAGTCCTACTCCCGGTGGCCATATCATATCACAAGCACGAGAAGATGATGGCCATATCATATCACTTATATTGATTGCATGTGATGTTTATCTTTTATGCATCTCATCTTGCGTTGATTGACGGTAGATCTCTCACTAAATTTCAAGATAAAAGTGTTCTCCCTGAGTATGCACCGTTGCCAAAGTTCGTCGTGCCCAGACACCACGTGATGATCGGGTGTGATAAGCTCTACGTCCATCTACAACGGGTGCAAGCCAGTTTTGCACACGCAGAATACTCAGGTTAAACTTGACGAGCCTAGCATATGCAGATATGGCCTCGGAACACTGAGACCGAAAGGTCAAGCGTGAATCATATAGTAGATATGATCAACATAGTGATGTTCACCATTGAAAACTACTCCATTTCATGTGATGATCGGTTATGGTTTAGTTGATTTGGATCACGTGATCACTTAGATGATTAGAGGGATGTCTATCTAAGTGGGAGTTCTTAAGTAATATGATTAATTGAACTTAAATTTCTCATGAACTTAGTACCTGATAGTATTTTCCTTGTCTGTGTTTGTTGTAGATAGATGGCTCGTGCTATTGTTCCATTGAATTTTAATGCGTTCCTTGAGAAAGCAAAGTTGAAAGATGATGGTAGAAATTACACGGACTGGGTCCGTAACTTGAGGATTATCCTCATTGCTGCACAGAAGAATTACGTCCTGGAAGCACCGTTAGGTGCCAAACCTGCTGCAAGAGCAACACCGGATGTTATGAACGTCTGGCAGAGCAAAGCTAATGACTACTCGATAGTTCAGTGTGCCATGCTTTACGTCTTAGAACCGGGACTTCAACGACGTTTTGAACGTCATGGAGCATATGAGATCTTCCAGGAGTTGAAGTTAATATTTCAAGCAAATGCCCGGATTGAGAGATATGAAGTCTCCAATAAGTTCTATAGCTGCAAGATGGAGGAGAATAGTTCTGTCAGTGAGCATATACTCAGAATGTCTGGGTATAACAATCACTTGATTCAACTGGGAGTTAATCTTCCGGATGATAGCGTCATTGACATAATTCTTCAATCACTGCCACCAAGCTACAAGAGCTTCGTGATGAACTATAATATGCAAGGGATGGATAAGACAATTCCAGAGCTCTTCGCAATGCTAAAGGCTGCGGAAGTAGAAATCAAGAAGGAGCATTGTCGGTGTCAAAACCGGCGGATCTCGGGTAGGGGGTCCCAAACTGTGCGTCTAGGCGGATGGTAACAGGAGGCAAGGGACACGATATTTTTACCCAGGTTCGGGCCCTCTCGATGGAGGTAAAACCCTACTCCTGCTTGATTGATATTGATGATATGGGTAGTACAAGAGTGGATCTACCACGAGATCAAGGAGGCTAAACCCTAGAAGCTAGCCCATGGTATGATTGCTGTAATGGTTGTTGTCGTACGGACTAAAGCCCTCCGGTTTATATAGACACCGGAGAGGGCTAGGGTTACACAGAGTCGGTTACAATGGTAGGAGATCTACATATCCGTATTGCCAAGCTTGCCTTCCACGCCAAGGAAAGTCCCATCCGGACACGGGACGAAGTCTTCAATCTTGTATCTTCATAGTCTTGGAGTCCGGCGGACGATGATAGTCCGGCTGTCCGGACACCCCCTAGTCCAGGACTCCCTCAGTAGCCCCTGAACCTGGCTTCAATGACGATGAGTCCGGCGCGCATAATGTTCGGCATTGCAAGGCGGGTTCCTCCTCCGAATAATCCATAGAAGATTGTGAACACCAGGATAGTGTCCGGCTCTGCAAAATAATTTCCACATTCCACCGTAGAGAGAATAATATGTACACAAGTTCAATCTGCTGACGTATCTTGTAGCATGACGTCGCGCCACTACCAAGCCTTTACTTGAATCATTTTTTATTATACCACCTCAGCGCGTTTAGTGAAGCGGTTTCCTTGGCACGTCTTGTCGAAGCAGAGATCGTGTTCCCCTTATTCCGGGATTCTCATCAATACGGATGTGGGTAACCCAACCGCACCATTGATGGTGGCGCTTGGGAGATAAGCGAGTTTTACCAGGCCGGTGGGGACGCATAGTCTTCGTCCACCTATATATAAGGGATAAGGATCCACCTTTTCACCTACGCCTTCTTCCTCCTTTGCTTATCCATCTCCGCGCACTCTCGAGCTCCAGCGCACAAGTCCGTGCATCTCATCTCGACCTTCTCCGACCATGTCCGGAGCGGGAGGCAAATGGTTGGCCTCCTCCGTGATGGAGGATGTCGGGGATATACCCCGCGGTATGACCCGGCCGGAGTTGTAACTGGCTGGGACTTGGTAAACCGGCGGATGTTAAACCGGCGGACAGTTAAGACGGACAGTTAAGACAGATGGCTATGACAGACGGTAAACCGGCAGGTGGTAAACCGGCAGGGGTTAAGTCAGACAATGTTAAACCGGTAGACAATGTTAAATCGGCAGACAATGTTAAACCGGCAGACAATGTTAAACCGGCAGACAATGTTAACTGGGTTGCCCGGGGTTATGAAGCCCAAGACGTTATGAAGCCCAAGATGTTAAGAAGCCCATGGCGATAAGTTAGAATAGTTAAGTCTTAAGTCCGAGTTGGACTCTACATGTAACCCGCCTCTTCAACATATATAAGGAGGGGTAGGGCTCCCCAAAGAGGGACAAGTTACAAGCAAGAAGAAACAATCTTAGGGCTAGACACAAAGAGGAGAGCCGGTTTACGGTGACTCCCTCATGATGATAATGAGACCTAGCCTCAAACAGCATGTAGGGTTTTTACCGGATGATGTTTCCCGGGGCCCGAAGCTGTATAAATCCTCGTCTTGTGTGTCGCGTCTCTCGATTCCGCTCAACCCCTCTCAAGCTACCACATAGATGCGTTGGCCTCGCGACTAAGTCTTGACACTAAGGACATCTGACGTGTTAATTCCATGACAGTTGGCGCCCACCGTGGGGCTCGCGCCCGGTGGTGTTAAGTTCTTGAAGGGATCTCTCCTAGGGATCGAGAGTTCACAATTTTTCAGATGAAGAAGAGCCGGTTTGAAGGGATTTACGTCAGCTTCAAGTTCGTCGGACCAGATTATGATCGGTGGGGTTTAAAGGTTAAACAAAAATTTAGGGCTGCGCCGTGAGCCACCGTTTTTGCAAGTCGGATCCAAGACGACGAAGGATTGTGTGTTATGCGTCACCATGGCTGAGTGAGTCGTCAAAGCCGGATTAATTTCCGCTGAACCGCCGAAGAATCACCAAAATCAATGGAGCAACCCATCAATCCAAAACTAGATCGACTTTTGGAGTGTTGCGGTGCGTCGCCGCGACTGACAGGAATCCCGGCAATTGCATCAATCCGGTTGGTATGTCGGTTTACTTGGCGGCTGCTGAAATTTTTTCTCCGACCCGGCGCTCAAGTCCCAAGGCTATCTGTTCTACGTACAACTTTGTTTCGTTCACGTACTGTACGCCGCATTGCGCGTGCTCGGTCTACAGCAGCTCCACGCGTGATTCACCTCCACCTGATGGAAGCCGCATGCCCGGGGAAGCTGCAGTTTTTGCTGTTATTCCAGGTTTGATGGACTGGGAACATCCCATATAAAAATCAGGGTTACTACTACTTGGTCTACTAGTAGTACTATACTTCTAGTATGTGGTCGGGTCATAATTGATCTCTCAAATCATTGTAAAACTCGGAAACGAACTTGGCCACAGACTCGAGCCTCCTCAAATCGCCGCTCCTCAGGCCGTCCCTCGCTCGGGGTCAACACCGAGCCACGCCCGGCCTCATCTCCGCGTGCTGCCCTGGGTCACCGTCGTCTCCGCAGAGAGCCGCCATGCACTAAGTCGCCGGCGCCTCTTAGCTAGGGCCGCCGTTATTGAAGATCCTTCAGTCCAAGCCGCCGACCGTCGCGCTTGGTTGCTCCTCCACTATGCGTGTGTTGCGACCGGCCGCCTCGACGCTCAAATCGCCGCGGCCCTCTGTGCCATGCCTCCACTCAGGCGACCCGGCTCCCGAGCCCCGCAAGCCGGCCCTGATCATCTCGCCGCCAATGAGCCGGCGCCGGATCGTCCTGGATGCGCCGGGCCGTCCTGGATGCGCCTCTCTGCCTGCAAGCTACCGCTGCGCTCAATCCGTTTCATGCCGTGGCCACGCCTTCGTCCGCAGTGCTCTGCCTCGGCCACTGCGGCCTCAACTCGCGGGCGCCTCCCTGCCGTGCTAAACCGGCCAGAGTTCCACTCCATGACCCGGCCTCGCTACTGCTGCGCATCAACCATTGCTGAAGCCGCTGAACCGTCGAGATGCTATTGAGAGCCGCCGGCGATTCAACCACAGATGCCGACGCTCCCTGCCTTCACGACCTCACCCTCGCACCGCTCAGATTTGCCATCGCACCTCCGCCTTGCTGGATCACTTCATCAACAAGATAGTAATCCGCCGTTGCGGCGTAATCTGCCTCTAACGCGGGCCTGCACCTCCGCGTTGCTCGCCCGTGCGCCTCCGTGCGTGGCCGTGGCCCCTGCTCCCGTGCCCGCTGGGTTGGCTCCCACAGGTGCCCGTACTCGCTGGCCGGCTCCCGCTCAGTTCTGCTAACCAGTTCTGCCGCCAAGTCACCGCACCCAATTTCACCTGGACTGGCTCTGCGCCTTGCCTTTAAGCCGCTGCAACACCTGCCTCACGTCGGTTTATTATTCCCCTACATGATTCTGCTGTTGCGCCGGGTCAAAACGACCATACTTGCAAACCGCCCTCATCGACAGGCTTAAATCGCCCCTGCGATCCTGCTTTGATGTCCGTGAGCAGCCGTCAGGGCCTGCGTCCGCAGCCACGGCTCCGAACCAACACCTACAAACCGAGCTTGCAAACCGCCGTGGCCGGCTCTCTGCCACATCCATTACTGTACCTCCGTTCCAAATGGCAGCCTCCGCTTTTGCTGCGTGTGGCCGCGGCCCCGAACCGACTCCGAGTCGCCCCTGCCTCTGCTGCTGTTCCTTGTCAAATCGCCCTGGCGTCACCGTTGCGGCCATGGATGATGTTCGGGTTACCAGCGCCAAGCCGGCCGGTCTCCGCTGCAAACCGCCGCCGCGCCGGGTCCCCGCATCCTGGCTGTCACCTGCATCCCGGCCACTCTTGAGCAGTGACCGAGGCCCTCGCCGCAACAGCAAAAGCAGCGCCGGGGTCATCCCGCTCCGTCACGTCGCACCCGGCCCATGTCGGCTTTGGGTCGCTGCCCCCACCATCCCGGCCTCTGCGCAACGCCGTCTCTGAGCATTCCGCCGCTGCTGCGCGGCCTCCTCGCCTCCTGGCTGACTCCCGCCCCAGCAGGAATCACCACAGAGTGACTTGCCTTGCACCCGCGGACGAAGCAGAGCTGCCGTGGTCAGGCCGCGTCACTTCTGGTTCACCTCGCCACCTCATCGCGACCTTGAACCGGCCTCGCGCTTTGACTGCGCGCGTTGAGTTGGGTTTCCCTTCTCCAATGTTGAATCACCAGCCTCGAGCTGCCAAGTCGCCCGACCCAGCCGCCGGGTTACCTTTGACCGGTCTCGCTTCAAGCGCGGCCCCGCACCAAGTCCTCTCTCCCACGCCGTAGCTCCCGTTTCACCTACGGACGTCGGCCGCCCCTATGAGTCGCTGTTGGGCCATCGTGCCCGCACGTCCCTCCACTTCTGAACCGCCACAATGCCGGGGTATCTTCTGCCTACGCCGACCGCTACTGCTGTTGTCTTGAAATACCACACATCAACCCGCCGTTGCAGCGTGAGCCACCTCTGCCATGACCTGTATCGCCGGGGATGGAGAAGTTTCATGAGCCGTCGCCTCCGCCTCTGATGCAGATATCCGAGCCACCCCGTTAAATCGCGGAACGCCTTCGCCGGGTCCGCCATGGCCCGCCGTCGCCGGGTCACCCCCCTTCCATTGCTGGTCTATGACAAGCCGGCCGCAAGCCGCCTGCAGCGTGCTTGGCTTCGCCTGGCTTTGAGCTGCTCCCGCACGCACTTCGCTTGACAAGTGGCTCCATCTCCTTGCACAAAGACGCCGCTGAGGGTGCAGGCCCTGGTTTCTGCTCCGATGTGCTCCCCTGTTGGCTGAAGGAAAAGACAGGGGGTACTGGCTGAAGAAAAGAGGAAAGCAAAGGGGACGTGTTACTGTCGTTACCGTGGCATCACTGTGAGCTGGCCATTACTGCTGTTCCATGTGAGATAAGGCTACATGTCCACGTGCATCCAACAAAAAATCAGGTGCTATTTTTTCAATGTTTTTCATCACACATATTAATTTATCCGAAAAACAATTACTTTGTCCTGCAATATTTTGATGCAGGATAATTATTCATGACAAAGATATTGTTATACTGCGGATATGGAGCGTGCGCCGGCATAATTTTGCACTGGCATTCCTCCGTGCCATAATACTGGACAGATATGTGAGCAAGTCGCCGCCCCCCGCTTCATCAACACAGAGGACTGACTCGTCGTCCGCCCCCGCGGCCGATTCTCCCGCCCGCGCCGACTTACAACGTCGCGGCCGACTCATCTGTCTGTGCCGTCTCTGAAGCTGCGGTCGTCTTTGACGTCCGTCTATCGCGACCTGGTCTACATCAACTAGCCGGGATTGCACCTGCGATTGACTCGCTCGTCCGCACCGGTTTACAACGCCGTGGCCGACTCGGCCGTGATTAATTTCAGCTTCACCATGTTGTCTAATGCAGGACCCTAAACTGCCGTATTGGTGCAAATTTAAAGGCCGTCAGAAAATTTCCGGCTTAAAAACGAAGGATTCTGGTTTAATATCTGGTTCAAGGGAAAGATGTCTCCCACAAAGCTTTGAAGCGCTCAATATGCGGTTAAAAATCCCGGTTCAAGAAAGATTTTATCTCTTGCAAAAAGTTAAAGGATGCCTAAGAGGACCTATTGCCATGATGCGCGGTTCAAACATGGGTATCATGCCTTATTGGCTT
Source organism: Triticum timopheevii (assembly GCA_963921465.1). Taxonomy (NCBI): domain Eukaryota; kingdom Viridiplantae; phylum Streptophyta; class Magnoliopsida; order Poales; family Poaceae; genus Triticum; species Triticum timopheevii. The sequence goes on from OY997262.1 coordinate 367,039,356, forward strand.
ATCATATTATTGATCACTTGGGGGCTTGGTCGTATCCGAACCATAGCTACACCTCTTGATCGGCGCAATGCCATAATATCAATTGGGGGCTTGGTCGTATCCGAACCAATGCAACACCTTTTGATAGGCGAAAGCCACCAGATCATTTGGGGACATGGTCAAGTCTGAACCAGTCACGCCTCTTGGTCGGCTTAAGGCCACAGAATCACTTGGGGGCTTTGGTCGAACCCGAACCATCGTCACCCCTCTTGATCGGTATAATGCCAATACATCACTTGGGGACTTGTGGTAACGTTTGAACCATAGTCACGCCTCTTGATCGGCCTAGTGCCACAGCATCACTTGGGGGCTTTGGTCGAACCCGAACCATCGCTACACCTCTTGATCGACGTAATGCCAATGCATCATTTGGGGACCTGGCTGACTCGAACCATAGCTACGCCTTTTTGGGGGCATGGTCTTGTCCGACCATGGTAATGCCACTTGATCGGCTCAAAGCCTCATTTGCAATGGTTTTATCTTTACCTTTGCTTCTGTTTTTTTTTCTTTTCTCTTTTGATAAAATATTTTTTCTGTTGCGTTTTCAACCAACATTATTAAATTCGGTTCAACTGTCAGTTACAGATTGACGGAACATGATTAAATCATAATCCGGAGACTATCAGCCCGGTCTGGTTTCGACTATAAGTCGCCAGCATATATTTGGATTGCGCCATTGGAATCATGTGCTCATAAATCATTGGATTATATTATTCAAATCTTCAAATAGCCAACATGGCTGGATTTTATTATGGTAATCAGTAACCAGTATTATGATTAAGGTTTTCAAAGTCACTTTAGCGCAATGGCTATTATATTGTCAATGGATATGATTTATTTTACAATTGAAGGAATAGACCCAAGTCGCTGCAGGCTTACAACCCGGCACTTGGGGGCTACATTATTCAGCTTAAGATTATATCAAATATACAAGTCTCATGTCGCTGCAAGCATGCACCATGACACTTGGGGGCTAATGCAAAGTCAGTTTTATTAGTCTTATTGAAGACCCGACTCATCACATCATAATGAGCCGGCCCTTGGGGGCTACCAATTGCTCCTGTCAACAATTCAAGGTACACAAATTTCCATCTATTATTGAAGGATCCACTGCTCAGTTGGTAAAGCACAAAGCTCTCAACCTTGTGGACATTGGTTCACGCCCCATGATGGGAGTTACATAATATAATGTTATTCTCAATGAAGTATATATAAAGTCCCAGCTCAATATTATCTTACTGAGCCGGCCCTTGGGGGCTACACCGTTGCTGTTCAAAGATTACATGATTATATTTACAAAGTCCCTGCTCATTATTGCATAATGACCCGGCCCTTGGGGGCTACACTGGTTGAAGTTTTTTATGAGCATCAGGAAATTACAAGTCCCAGGTTGCTGCAAGCATTACAACCCGGCACTTGGGGGCTACATATGTGGAATACTCAGTTCTGACTAGTGATTGAGATGAACAACCTGGTTTTCTTCAAGCTTGTGACATTCATATTGAAGCAAGTCTTAAAGCAGTTACTATGCTCCCTTCTTAAGACTTGGGGGCTACAAGTGATATGCATACAAAGGAGGTATATTTTCAAGCTTGATGTTAACAAACAGTTATGATCCGGTGCCATCAATATTTGTAAACTGGCAAAGTTCTACATTCTTAAACCGGCAAATTTTACATTCTTAAACCGGCTGAAGATCAGATGAGTATTTCAAGGACCAATATTGTTGTTAAGTCATTGGGAGCTGAGTTAAAGGAGTTATTCTTCACAATATTTCTCTGTGACAAACCAATGTCAGCAAATTAATTATGAAGCTGGCCTATTGACCCGGATTTTATGGAAGGAAATGACAAGGATTTAAAGAGGATCAGGATCAGTTTAACATGGATAAATCCAAATTAAACTGGGGGCTAATGTCGGGGATATACCCCGCGGTATGACCCGGCCGGAGTTGTAAACCGGCTGGGACTTGGTAAACCGGCGGATGTTAAACCGGCGGACAGTTAAGACGGACAGTTAAGACAGATGGCTATGACAGACGGTAAACCAGCAGGTGGTAAACCGGCAGGGGTTAAGTCAGACAATGTTAAACCGGTAGACAATGTTAAACCGACAGACAATGTTAAACCGGCAGACAATGTTAAACCAGCAGACAATGTTAACTGGGTTGCTCGGGGTTATGAAGCCCAAGACGTTATGAAGCCCAAGATGTTAAGAAGCCCATGGCGATAAGTTAGAATAGTTAAGTCTTAAGTCCGAGTTGGACTCTACATGTAACCCGCCTCTTCAACATATATAAGGAGGGGTAGGGCTCCCCAAAGAGGGACAAGTTACAAGCAAGAAGAAACAATCTTAGGGCTAGACACAAAGAGGAGAGCCGATTTACGGCGACTCCCTCATGATGATAATGAGACCTAGCCTCAAACAGCATGTAGGGTTTTTACCGGATGATGTTTCCCGGGGCCCGAAGCTGTATAAATCCTCGTCTTGTGTGCCGCATCTCTCGATTCCGCTCAACCCCTCTCAAGCTACCACATAGATGCGTTGGCCTCGCGACTAAGTCCTGACACTGAGGACATCTGACGTGTTAATTCCACGATAGAGGAGCACATCGCAAAACTGCGCAGCGCCGGATACCTTTCCGACGACATCGCGCACCGGCTACCCGACAAGGGGCAGCTCATCCCCACCCCCAGGCCCCATGAGAGGGTCATTTTCCTTCCCCACTTCCTCCGCGGACTGGGCTTTCCACTTCACCCCTTTGTCCGGGGGCTCATGTTCTACTATGGCCTGGATTTCCACGATCTGGCGCCGAACTTCATCCTCAACATCTCGGTGTTTATCGTCGTGTGCGAGGCCTTCCTCTGCATCCAGCCCCATTTTGGCTTGTGGCTCAAGACCTTCAATGTCAAGCCGAAGGTAGTGAAGGGCACTCAAGCGGAGTGCGGAGGCGCCATGTTGGGCAAGATGCCCAACGTCCTCTGGTTCGAAGGGGCCTTTGTGGAGTCCGTCAAGGGGTGGCAATCGGGGTGGTTCTACATCACCGAGCCGCGCGACCCTACGTGGGTGGCGGCCCCCGAGTTCAGATCTGGTATCCCATGCAGCTCACCTCCTGGAAAGAGAAGGGCTTGCTATGGGGTAGTTCGGAGGAGGTGACGGGACTCCAAGCCTGTATCCAGAAGCTGGTGAACAAGAAGCTCAGGCTTGTTAATGTGGTCCAAGTCATGCTCGTCCGCCGGATTCTCCCATGCCAAGAATGGGCATTCGACTTGTGGGAGTTCGATCCGGCACAGCACCAGGCACTGAGCGGGCTCTTCGACACGATGTACGAAGGTGCCTGGAGGGTGCTGTTCAAGGGCGCCGAAGCTCCCGCATCCGCTGCTGAAGATCGCGGATTTCACTCGCAGCGACCAGCTGACGAGGTAAGTGATTCTACCCCTTTACGGGACACTTGTTTTTGATAGTTTGACCCTATGCAGGTTTCAATCTTTCTTTTCCTTTGACAAGACTGGATGAAGAAGGCCAGGCAGATCATCTGCCTGGCTCCCATGCCAGAAAACCCAGTAGACGCCCGTCTAGCGGGGCTGCTGGCTCCGGCACCGCATGTGGTGCCGGAGAAGAAGGCCAAGAAGGTGGCCACGGGTACTCGAAAGAGTTCCCGTTTTCAGGTGTCCGACGATTCCGGGGCGGACTCCTCCCCCGAAGGCGAGGAGGAGGAAGAAGACTCTCTCCCAGAGGAAGCAGAGAGGAAGAGGAAGGCTTCCCCGACAGGGGAGGCCAAAGGGTCCAAGTGGGGAAGAACTATTCCCCCGGACAGCTCCGCCAACGCCAACGTTGGTGATGAAGAGTGGCCCTCAAGGGCCAGGCCTCCGGCAAGATCGTAAGTATCCGGATTCCTGAACGATTTATGATTTATTTGGTGTCACATAGTGTCCTTCTAATGCCGCACACTGCCCGCAGTCCGGCCGATGATGATCTCCCCGCTTCGTCGAGCGGGTCGTTGGCTCCGTCGGATGTAGATTCCATCCCGACTGCCTCTACCCCTCGCGCCGCTGAGGACGCCGAGGTGGGATCCCGGGAAGGGACCCATCAGGAGGAGGCTCCGGAGGCGCCGCAAGGCAGCCTCCCAGACTTTGCGACAGACTCCACACCGGAACCTGCAGTGGTTTCGGAGTCCGGCAGGCGGCCCCTTCGCAAGAAGGGCAAGACCGTGACACCGGCGGCCTCCGTCCAACCGGAGGCGCCGGACAACTTGTTGGAGGCGCTCAAAGGCGCTTCCATCAAGGAAGAACACCGCACTATCATGAGTGCGGTGATCCAGAAGGTTCAGCTCGCCAAGAGCGGGCTGACCGAAGCCTGCAGTAGCCTTCTAACAGGCTTTGAGGTAAGAAGTTAAAAATATGTAATGTAATACCGCATAGACAGTAGCCCCTGATGCTTGGTTCGGTGTTCGGAAAGAAAAGCCGGACTGAGGATCTAAAAAAGATATACGCAGGGTTGCTAAAATATTATGTCAATATGGGTTTGCAGGCTGCGCTACTGACCTCTGCCGCACTAACTGCGGAGGTCGGTGCTTTGAAGCAGGGCCTCAAGCGGTCCGAGCAAGAGCTCGGCCGTGCCAAGAAGCAGCTCGAGGACAAAGAAGGTGAGTAACACCACTTTGAATAGTTACCTTACAGAAAAGGATTTAGGTTGCAATAAAAATAACAAGGATAACGTGGGTACTGCAGGGGCCACGAACGAGGTGGCGACCCTGACGGAGGCTGTGTCTGCGGCCGAACGTAATGCGGCCGCGGAACGGGTAGAGCGAGAGAAGCAGGAGGCACTGGTGGCGGAGGTGCGGCAAGAGCTCCAGGCTCTTATGGAAAAGCATGAGAGTTTGGAGCGTGACTCAAAGACTCGAGAGTCCGAGCTTGCCTCGGCTCTCGAAAGTGCCAAAGCCGCCAAGGCCGAGGCCCATAAGGCCCTTCAGGAGGTTGAGGATGTGAATAAAATAGCGGCGGGTAAGGCATTTTTCATGCAAAGCAAGCATGTTAATGTAAGCTACCTGACACTTACCCGAATTCGGAGCTCTCCAGGGGCGTTTGCAGATCTGTCTCGCAGTGTATCCGATGCCGCCGCATTCTACCGTGGCAAGGAGGGGAGCTCAACGGAGAAGGTCTTCTGGTCTCAGTACGCTGAGGCCGGCCATCCGGTGCCCCCTAGCGACCAGCTGAAGCAGCTGGTCGAGCTCCACAAGGTAGCCGAGCAGGCCATGAAGGGCCTCATAGTCCGGCTGTGGCCTGGGGAGGCCATGCCTGGGAGCTACTTCGGCGGCTGGTGGATGCGTGCCCCTGGGTGGAGGTCATCAAGCGCTCCGCCTGTATTGAAGGTGCTCGTCGGGCCCTTGCCCGCGCAAAAGTGCACTGGGGCAAGCTGGATGCGGAGAGGCTTATCACTGACGCGCCGCCAGCGGCAAGGAGTATCGTATGCCCGAGATGTACTATAAGACTGTCCTGAAGGGTGCCCGCAAGATTGCGGATGAGTGCCCCAGAGATGTAATTATTGAGTAAACTCGCTATGTATTATCCTGTGCGCTGAAAACTTTGTTCATATGCGTTAAGCAACGCTTGTTTAATTTAAAATATTACCTTCTGTGCGGCCGTTTATAAAATCTAAGAGATGGCAAGTCGTCGGCTTCAGCCCCCATGCCACTAGTGCTGGGGTGTTCAGGATAAACTTGAGCACTCTTGTTCCCATTTTTGGGTCCATCTAGGGAGGCGCTCAACACAACGAAAAAGGCAACCGGACTTATAATGCTTGAACACTCTCACTTAGCCATAGAATTCTATAATTTTAAATTTCGGCCAAGCCCCTAGTATTCGGAAGACCGAATTCGGGGCGCTATCCACGCCTTCGTCGGACATTATCCGGTTCTTCGCTCGAAGCGGCATAAGTCTTTAGGGACCCGAAAAGACCTCTCGAACAGCGACCAGTCTCTCGCCTTATCATGCCAGTCAGTTTTAGCTTTCTCCACTGAGGTGCTCGCCCAGCTCAACCGGGGCGCAATCGCAGTGGTTCTCCCAGTGCTACCTTAGCCGACAGAACGGAACGTAAGGTACCAAAACATGGGAGCCGGGCAAACCCAACTATTGACCCAAGACATGATTCGGAGCCGATTCATATAATGCTATAAGTTCGGGGTGCTGCACTTGTGAAAGTGTTCGGACTTATCACACCAAAATGCGGGGAACATAAGCCCCTGGTGTATTCGGCCGTACCAGAATATACGGGTGCAAGATGTCATTAATGAACATATATGTAAAGTGATGCAATTATAGGCAAAAAATGTTGCGTTATTTATTTAAGGAATTCTGCTATGAGTGCGGAATGATACAAATAGTGCGGTAAGCAAGGGTTTGGACTAATTAAACATGTCCCCCTCCAGGGATGGGCTGCGGACTGGTGTGTATAATCAAATTTAATGCTCGTAATGGAGACCACCTGAGTGTTCGTCGCAGCCTTTTCCCCTCCCTGGCTGTTGCATCGTGAGTTCGGCGGGTTCACCGCCGGACAGGGCCTCCGGTGAACGGAGTCCTGTGTATAAAAAGAATGAGTAAAAATAAAAAGAGCGACACACTTGGGAGCCCCTGGTGTGGTCGAGCCGCACTCTGGGTCTGTTGTGGTCGTGCCCCTCCCCCTATGCCCATGGTATCTCCAGAGCGTAATGATGTACGCGGAGGGCTGGTCTTGCAATCATGCGAGGGCTGGGGTTGGGGCTGCATTGCTACGCGTGCTCGGAACGTGCCAGGTGGTCTTGATTGATGTTGCTCCGGGCGCGTTTGGCCGTGTCCGGTCGTTTAACGGCCGGACTCGAGAATTGCCTTAAAAGGCTGCTCTGTACTTCTGCCGCGAGAGCCGCTGTATGTTCCTCCGTTCGGAGGGAGCGTTCCGTATTTCCGTTGACCATGATGACTCCACGAGGGCCTGGCATCTTGAGCTTGAGGTATGCATAATGCAGCACCGCGTTGAACTTTGCAAATGCGGTTCCTCCAAGCAGAGCGTGATAGCCGCTGCGGAACGGGACTATGTCGAAGATTAACTCCTCGCTTCGGAAATTATTCGGGGATCCGAAGACCACTTCCAGTGTGACTGAGCCTGTACAATTGGCCTCAACACCTGGTATGACGCCTTTGAAGGTCGTCTTTGTAGGTTTAATCCTTGAGGGGTCTATGCCCATCTTGCGCACTGTATCCATATAAAGTAGGTTCAGGCTACTGCCGCCATCCATCAGGACTCTCGTGAGGTGAAATCCATCGATGATTGGGTCTAAAACCAATGCGGCGAATTCGCCATGGCGGATACTGGTCGGATGGTCTCTTCGATCAAAAGTGATCGGGCAAGAGGACCATGGATTGAACTTCGGGGCGACTGGCTCCATTGCATATACGTCCCTTAGTGCACGCTTCCGCTCCCTTTTGGGTATATGGGTTGCGTATATCATGTTTACCATCCGCACTTGTGGGGGAAAACCCTTCTGTCCTCTATTGTTCGGCGGCCGGGTCTCTTCCTCGTCGTCGCTATGCAGCCCCTTGTCACTGTTTTCGGCAATTAACTTGCCTGCCTGCTTGAATACCCAATAATCTCTGTTGGTGTGGTTAGCTGGCTTTTCGGGGGTGCCATGTATCTAGCATGAGTGGTCGAGTATTCGGTCCAAATTGGACGGACCTGGAGTGGTTCTTTTGAATGGCTTCTTCCGCTGACCGGGTTTAGAGCCTCGGAAGGTTGACTGTCGTATCCTCATTGTTGTCGCCGTTAACGCAGCGCTTGTTTTTGCTTCGACGTGACCTGCCATTGTGGTCCTTAGTATCCGGACTGCCAGCATTTTTACTGAGGTTGTTGCTGCGAGCTAGCCAGCTATCCTCTCCCGCACGGGTCATTAGTGATGTGAGGGCTGCCATGGATTTCGGCTTTTCCTGTCCTAGGTGCCGGGCTAGCCATTCGTCGCGGATGTTACGTTTGAAGGCTGCGAGGGCCTCTGCATCCGGACAGTCGACGATTTGATTTTTCTTTGTTAAGAACCGTGTCCAGAACTGTCTGGCCGATTCATCTGGCTGCTGAATTATGTGGCTTAGGTCATCGGCGTCTGGTGGTCGCACATATGTGCCCTGGAAGTTGTCAAGGAATGCGGCTTCCAGGTCCTCCCAACACCCAATTGACTCTGCGGGCAAGCTGTTAAGCCAATGCCGAGCTGGTCCTTTAAGCTTGAGTGGGAGGTATTTGATGGCATGGAGATCGTCTCCGCGGGCCATATGGATATGAAGGAGATAATCTTCGATCCAAACCGCAGGGTCTGTCGTGCCATCGTAGGATTCAATGTTTACGGGTTTAAACCCTTCAGGGATTTGATGATCCATTACTTCGTCAGTGAAGCATAGCGGGTGTGCGGTGCCTCTGTATTGAGCAATATCACGACGTAGCTCAAGGGAGCGTTGTCTGTTGTGTTCGGCCAGGCCGGAGTTGTTGTATCCGGCGCGACGGTATTCGTCGTGGGTCGTGGGGTGCCCATGTGATCCATAGATGGATCTGGATTGCCTTGCTTTGTCCTCCAATACATCTCGCAAGTCCGGTGCGTTCCCTCGTGGCTTCGTACTTTTGGAGCGATGCCGGGGTACGGTCTTGGTGGAGGGCCTGGATGCCTCTCTATCGCGACCACGGGGTGGTCGGTCGGCCGTATTGTGCGTTGGTGATGAAGGTATGTATGTTTCCTCCTCTAATCGGGGGAGCAACTTGCGTTTTGGGTAACTCTTGGAGGGACGTTCGAGCTCATACTCTTCGGCCGCGAGGACCTCGGTCCATCTGTCGGCCAGCAGGTCTTGATCAGCTTGAAGCTGCTGCTGCTTTTTCTTTAGGCTGTTCGCTGTGGCCATTAGCCTGCGTTTGAAATGCTCTTGTTCGACGGGATCCTCGGGCACGACGAATTCGTCGTCGTCGAGGCTTGCCTCGTCTCCGGAGGGAGGTATGTAATTATCATCCTCGACCTCTTCGTCTGCCGCTATCTTGTGAGGGCTTGCTTCTGCATCCTCCCGCGCTGAATCTTGCTGGAGGGGATCTTCTTCGGCACTTTCTGGGGTGTTATTATCTCCTGTGCCGGAATCTCCATTCTTGCTGTGGCGGGATTTAGAGCGGCGCCGCTGACGTCGGCGCTTGGGCTGTTTCTTTAAGGAATCTGCCTCCGCTACTTCTTCCCCGTCCCCATCTTTTGGGGTGTCCACCATGTATATGTCATATGACGAGGTGGTCTTCCAGTTCCCTGTAGGCGCTGGTTCTTGTTCGTCTCCGGCATTGTCGTCCATACCGTTGATGTCTTCGGAGTCGTAGTCTAGCATGTCGGTTAGATCGTCGACAATGGCTACAAAGTGGGTGGTGGGTGGGCTTTGAATTTCTTCGTCGTCCGCATCCTAACCATCCTGGCCATAATCCGGCCAGGGCTCTCCGGATAGCGAGAGATGCTTTAGCGAATTTAAGATGTCGCCAAAGGGCGAGTGCTGAAAGATGTCCGCAGCGGTGAACTCCATGATCGGCGCCCAATCGAATTCGATTGGCAGGGGCGCCGGAGGTTCAGAGTCCGGCAGGGAGTCCGGCACCTCGGAGTCACGAGCTCTATAAGGGACAGGGTCAGTGTTCGGCTCCATCGCCGTGGAAGTTGCAGCTCCCGAGGCGGTGTCCAGCCACCCGTCCTCGATCTGCGCGATCGGCTCCGAATTAAGGATCGAAGCGGATTCGTGTGCGGCCTCCGAGGTACTGTCCGGCGGCAGAGTTAGATCATGCCCATCGTGACAGTGCAGCACGCTCGGCTGCGGATCGGACCCATCGAAGATAAAGTCTCCACGGATGTCCGCCGTGAAGTTTAGGCTTCCAAATCTGACCTGACGGCCAGGGGCGTAGCTTTCGATCTGCTCCAGATGGCCAAGTGAATTAGCCCGCAGTGCGAAGCCGCCGAATACGAAGATCTGTCCGGGGAGAAAAGTCTCACCCTGGACGTCGTTGTTGTTGATTGAAGAAGCCATCAAGCCCATCGGTGACGACACAGAGGAACTCTCAATGAAAGCACCAATGTCGGTGTCAAAACCGGCGAATCTCGGATAGGGGGTCCCGAACTGTGCGTCTAGGCGGATGGTAACAGGAGGCAAGGGACACGATGTTTTTACCCAGGTTCGGGCCCTCTCGATGGAGGTAAAACCCTACTCCTGCTTGATTGATATTGATGATATGAGTAGTACAAGAGTGGATCTACCACGAGATCAAGGAGGCTAAACCCTAGAAGCTAGCCTATGGTAAGATTGCTGTAATGGTTGTTGTCCTACGGACTAAAGCCCTCCGATTTATATAGACACCAGTGAGGGCTAGGGTTACACAGAGTCGGTTACAATGGTAGGAGATCTACATGTCCGTATTGCCAAGCTTGCCTTCCACGCCAAGGAAAGTCCCATCCGGACACGGGAATAAGTCTTCAATCTTGTATCTTCATAGTCTTGGAGTCCGGCGGACGATGATAGTCCGGCTGTCCGGACACCCCCTAGTCCAGGACTCCCTCAAGCATCAAGTGTTGATAGTCAATAAGACCACCAGTTTCAAGAAAAAGGTCAAAGGGAAAAGGAAGGGGAACTTCAAGAAGAATAGCAAACAAGTTGCTGCTCGAGAGAAGAACCCAAGTCTGGACCTAAGCCTAAGACTGAGTGCTTCTACTACAAGCAGACTGGTCACTGGAAGCGGAACTGCCCCAAGTATTTGGCGGATAAGAAGGATGGCAAGGTGAACAAAGGTATATGTGATATAAATGTTATTAATGTGTACCTTAACAGAGCTTGCAGTAGCCCCTGGGTATTTGATACTGGTTCTGTTGCTAATATTTGCAACTCGAAACAGGGACTACGGATTAAGCGGACACTGGCTAAGGACGAGGTGACGATGCGCGTGGGAAATGGTTCCAAAGTCGATGTGATCGCCATCGGCACGCTACCTCTACATATACCTTCGGGATTAGTTTTAGACCTAAATAATTGTTATTTGGTGCCAGCGTTGAGCATGAGCATTATATATGGATCTTGTTTGATGCGAGACGGTTATTCATTTAAATCTGAGAATAATGGTTGTTCTATTTATATGAGTAATATCTTTTATGGTCATGCACCCTTAAAGAGTGGTCTATTTTTAATGAATCTCGATAGTAGTGATACACATATTCATAATGTTGAAGCCAAAAGATGCAGAGTTAATAATGATAGTGCAACTTATTTGTGGCACTGCCGTTTAGGTCATATTGGTGTAAAGCGCATGAAGAAATTCCATACTGATGGACTTTTGGAATCACTTGATTATGAATCACCTGGTACTTGCAAACCATGCCTCATGGGCAAGATGACTAAAACGCCGTTCTCCGGAACTATGGAGCGAGCAACTGATTTGTTAGAAATCATACATCTGATGTATGTGGTCCAATGAATATTGAGGCTCGCGGCGGGTATCGTTATTTTCTCACCTTCATAGATGATTTGAGCATATATGGGTATATCTACTTAATGAAACATAAGTCTGGAACATTTGAAAAGTTCAAAGAATTTCAGAGTGAAGTTGAAAATCATCATAACAAGAAAATAAAGTTTCTACGATCTGATCGTGGAGGAGAATATTAGAGTTACGAGTTTCATTTACATTTGAAGCAATGCGGAATATTTTCGCAATTCACGCCACCCGGAACACCACAGCGTAATGGTGTGTCCGAACGTCGTAATCATACTTTACTAGATATGGTGCGATCTATGATGCCTCCTACTGATTTACCGCTATCGTTTTGGGGTTATGCTTTAGAGACGGCTGCATTCACGTTAAATAGGGCACCATCAAAATCCGTTGAGACGACGCCTTATGAACTGTGGTTTGGCAAGAAACCAAAGTTGTCGTTTCTTAAAGTTTGGGGCTGCGATGGTTACGTGAAAAAGCTTCAACCCCATAAGCTCGAACCCAAATCGGAGAAATGTGTCTTCATAGGATACCCAAAGGAAACTGTTGGGTACACCTTCTATCACAAATCCGAAGGCAAGACATTTGTTGCCAAGAATGTATCCTTTCTAGAGAAGGATTTTCTCTCGAAAGAAGTGAGTGGGAGGAAAGTAGAACTTGATGAGGTAACTGTACCTGCTCCTTTATTGGAAAATAGTTCATCACAGAAACCGGTTCCTGTGACGACTACACCAATAAGTGAGGAAGCTAATGATGTTGATCATGAAACTTCAGATCAAGTTACTACAGAACCTCGTAGGTCAACCAGAGTAAGATCTGCACCAGAGTGATATGGTAATCCTATTCTGGAGGTCATGTTACTTGACCATGGCGAACCTACGAACTATGAGGAAGCGGTGATGAGCCCAGATTCCGCAAAATGGCTCGAGGCCATGAAATCTGAGATGGGATCCATGTATGAGAAAAAAGTGTGGACTTTGGTTGACTTGCCTGATGATTGGCAAGCCATCAAGAATAAATGGATCTTCAAGAAGAAGACTGACGCTGATGGTAATGTTACTGTCTACAAAGCTCGACTTGTTGCAAAAGGTTTTCGACAAGTTCAAGGGGTTGACTACGATGATACTTTCTCACCCGTAGCAATGCTTAAGTCTATCTGAATCATGTTAGCACTTGCCGCATTTTATGATTATGAAATTTGGCAAATGAATGTCAAAACTACATTCCTGATTGGATTTCTGGAAGAAGAGTTGTATATGATGCAACCAGAAGGTTTTGTCGATCCAAAGGATGCTAACAAAGTGTGCAAGCTCCAGCGATCCATTTATGGACTGGTGCAAGCCTCTCGGAGTTGGAATAAACGCTTTGATAGTGTGATAAAGCATATGGTTTTATACAGACTTTTGGAGAAGCCTATATTTACAAGAAAGTGAGTGGGAGCTCTGTAGCATTTCTAATATTATATGTGGACGACATATTATTGATTGGAAATGATATAGAATTTCTGGATAGCATAAAAGGATACTTGAATAAAAGTTTTTTAATCAAAGACCTCGGTGAAGCTGCTTACATATTGGGCATCAAGATCTATAGAGATAGATCAAGACGCTTAATTGGACTTTCACAAAGTACATACCTTGATAAAGTTTTGAAAAAGTTCAAAATGGATCAAGCAAAGAAAGGGTTCTTGCCTGTAATACAAGGTGTGAAATTGAGTCAGACTCAATGCCCGACCACTGCAGAAGATAGAGAGAAAATGAAAGAAGTTCCCTATGCTTCACCCATAGGCTCTATCAGGTATGCAATGCTGTGTACCAGACCTGATGTGTGCCTTGCTATTAGTTTAGCAGGGAGGTACCAAAGTAATCCAGGAGTGGATCACTAGACAACAGTCAAGAACATCCTGAATACCTGAAAAGGACTAAGGATATGTTTCTCGTTTATGGAGGTAACAAAGAGCTAGTCGTAAATGGTTACGTCGATGCAAGCTTTGACACTGATCCGGACGATTCTAAATTGCAAACCGGATACGTGTTTATATTGAACGGTGGAACTGTTAGTTGGTGCAGTTCTAAACAAAGCGTCGTGGCGGGATCTACACGTGAAGCGGAGTACATAGCTGCTTTGGAAGCAGCAAATGAAGGAGTCTGGATGAAGGAGTTCATATCCGATCTAGGTGTCATACCTAGTGCAACGGGTCCAATGAAAATCTTTTGTGATAATACTGGTGCAATTGCCTTGGCAAAGGAATCCGGATTTCACAAGAGAACCAAGCACATCAAGAGACGCTTCAATTCCATCTGAGACCAAGTTCAGGTGGGAGACATAGAGATTTGCAAGATACATACGGATCTTAATGTTGCAGACCCGTTGACTAAGCCTCTTCCACGAGCAAAACATGATCAGCACCAAGGCTCCATGGGTGTTAGAATCATTACTGTGTAATCTAGATTATTGACTCTAGTGCAAGTGGGAGACTGAAGGAAATATGCCCTAGAGGCAATAATAAAGTTATTATTTATTTCCTCATATCTTGATAAATGTTTATTATTCATGCTAGAATTTTTTTACCTGGAAACATAATACATGTGTGAACACATAGACAAACATAGTGTCACTAGTACTAGCTCGTGAATCAAAGATGGTTAAGTTTCCTAACCATAGACATGAGTTGTCATTTGATTAACGGGATCAAATCATTAGGAGAATGATGTGATTGACTTGACCCATTCCGTTAGCTTAGCACTTGATCGTTTAGTATGTTGCTATTGTTTTCTGCATGACTTATACATGTTCCTATGACTACGAGATTATGTAACTCCCGCTTACCGGAGGAACACTTTGTGTGCTACCAAACATCACAACATAACTGGGTGATTATAAAGGTGCTCTACAGGTGTCTCCAAAGCAACTTATTGAGTTGACATATTTTGAGATTAGGATTTGTCACTCCGATTGTCGGAGAGGTATCTCTGGGCCCTCTCGGTAATGCACATCACTATAAGCCTGTCAAGCAATGTAGCTAATGAGTTAGTTAAGGGATGATGCATTACGTAACAAGTAAAGAGACTTGCCGGTAACAAGATTGAACTAGGTATTGAGATACCGACGATCGAATCTCGTGCAAGTAACATACCGATGACAAAGGGAACAACATATGTTGTTATGCGGTTTGACCAATAAAGATCTTCGTAGAATATGTAGGAGCCAATATGAGCATCCAGGTTCCGCTATTGGTTATTGACCGGAGACGTGTCTCGGTCATGTCTACATAGTTCTCGTACCCCTAGGGTCCGCACGCTTAAAGTTAGATGACAGTTATATTATGAGTTTATGTGTTTTGATGTACCGAAGGTTGTTCGGAGTCCCGGATGTGATCACGGACATGACGAGGAGTCTCAAAATGGTCGAGACATGAAGATCGATATATTGGACGACTATATTTGGACACCGGAAAGGTTCCGGGTGAGATTGGGACAATACCGGAGCTCCGGGAGGTTATCGGAACCCCCCGGGAGGTATATGGGCCTTAATGGGCTTTAGTGGAAAGGAGGGGAAAGCAGCAAGGGAGGGGGCGCCCCCTCCAAGCCCAATCCGAATTGGGAAGGCCCCCCCTTTCCTTCCTCCCTCCTTCCTCTTCCTTCCCTCTCCCTCTCCAAATAGGAAAGGGAGGAGTCCTACTCCCGGTGGGAGTAGGACTCCCCCCCTTGGGCGCGCCTCCTCCCCTTGGCCAGCCCCCTCCTCCACTCCTTTATATACGGGGGAGGGGGCACCCCATAGACACAAAAATTGATCATTGATCTCTTAGCCGTGTGCAGTGTCCCCCTCCACCATAGTCCTCCTTGATAATACCGTAACGGTGCTTAGGCAAAGCCCTGCAACGGTAGAACATCATCATCATCACCACGCCGTTGTGCTGACGGAAATCTCCCTCGACACTCGGCTGGATAGGAGTTCGAGGGACGTCATCGAGCTGAACGTGTGCAAGAACTCGGAGGTGTCATGCTTTCGGTGCTTGATCGGTCGGGCCGTGAAGACGCACGACTACATCAACCGCGTTGTGCTAACGCTTCCGTTTTCGGTCTACGAGGGTACGTGGACAACACTCTCCCCTCTCGTTGCTATGCATCACCATGATCTTGCGTGTGCGTAGAATTTTTTTTGAAATTACTACATTACCCAACAGGTCTTCCCGAATTTTCAAGTGCTCCGTTGAAGAAACGCCATAGCTGGCGCCCTCGGAGCCTCCGGGAGGAAGATAGCGCAGAAGTTCGTCAATTGATGAGAAAGATAAAGACACTCGCCCAGTCCGGATTGTCAATAGTCGAGGTTATGGCGACATCCATAGTACGAGGGGTCCAGCCACTCCAATACAGAGGGCATCCCATGTGGCACTATAACGGAGAAGATGACGCCACCCGCTGCGGTCAAACGGTCCGGATACTCCCGCCGCTTTGGCCAAAATACTGGCCGAACTATACAAAGGGGAGAAAGAGGAATTCATTCGTATGAAGCGCCGAGATGGATTTTCCATGTACAATCCTCCCAGCTGGGTGAGTTCCAATCCCACTACTCTACTCAATCTGTTCCCTGAGTCATGTTTTATGGACATTAATTCGTCCATTTGTAACAGGAATGGCGGAAGATCACCAAGGGGCCCCACAGCCCCGCACCACAGCCAGAAGACCACAACCGGGACCTTGACCCCGGATTCAAAGAGGATCCGAACATATTCGTGGAGCTCGAGGATGGAGTGTTTTACCAGGCGAGCCACGACGGCACAGAAGTGGTCATAACCGCCGACTATCCCGGTCTTCTCCCTGCCTCACATGTAAGTAATCAGGAGACGTCTCCTTCAAAAGAACTTCCTCATTCTGCCTCACCCACCACACTATCTCTTGCTCCAAAGGGGAGGCGATCGGCGCGCCACGCTGCACCTGAGGCGACTCACAAGAGAGCGGCGCCTATGCCGGGCAGGCCTTCGAAGGGGAAGGCAAATGAAAACACGGCCGAGCCTTCATCAAAGAGGTATGGTTTTAAATGTGCTCCTCAGCTGTCATGTTGAAGTGTGACACTGTCCGTTGTGTCTTATCAGGAAAAGCGTTCGGCGGACTATGTCCGGGGATCCTGCCGGTCATGCCCCCACCAGCCAGATTCCAGACCCCATCTCAAGGACCGAGGCTGACACGGGAGTGACACCAGATTATCCTTCTGCAGAGGATTCAGATGATGTATCTGTCAAAAACTCTGAAGTGGAAAGCGCCATGAATCATCAACGCCGGCAGGCCGCCCTTCACGACCCCAGTTTTTCAGAAGAGGCATTCAACGCCTTCAACTCAGCTAACGCATACATCCGAGCTGTTCAAGATGGGCTTACCAGAGCCACAGACGAGTATTTGAAAGATATGCGTGTAAGTACACATTTGTACAAATCTGATAATCATATACCAGTAGCCCCCGAGACTTGAAACAGTTGGTACAACTGATTTAAGGGTCATTGTATGACCAGGTGCTCACAGAGAAGAACAACCTGTTGTCTCAAGAGCTGAAAAAGTGTTGGACCCAGCTAGCTGCTGCTACCGCCGAACTGGAGAAATCCAAGAAGGCAGTGTCTGGTAATGTTCCCCTCTATCGCAAAAACATAATCATATACCAGGATTATTAATACAGGTGCATATCTCATGGCAGAGTCGTCAGATCATCCGAGAGAAGCACCGGAAGTCGCACAAGCGGGTGGTCCAGAAGCCAAAAGGCAACTGGCCGCGGGCAAACGTATACTGACACGGGTCAGGGTGTAGAAAAACAAACTACAGGATTCCAACACCCAGCTGGGCGTAGAACTAAAAGATGCTCGGGCCCAGCTGGCTGACTCCGTGAAGGAAAATAAGAGGCTACGAGGCGGCATATTTAGTATGTGTTCAAACTTACCTTCGCGTAGTTCGGCGAGGAAAGGAACTGACATAGTTATGTCTGTAGGTATGCTAACTGGCCGTCCCGAAGAGGAGATGTCCGGATCTTCGGGCAATCTGCTACAAGAGCTGTCGCAAATGCACAAGAGAGCTCGGCAGGCGATGCAAAGTATTGTCAAGGCCTTATGGCCATCCGACTCCCCTCCAGGAAGTATGGAGGAGCTTGTACAGCTATTCAAGGGAGCGCGGCGGTGCTTCCTATTATGGAAGATATCGGCCTGCCGGGAAGGTGCGCGAGAGGCCTGGGCCATGGTGAAAACACGGTATACCAAGCTCGATCCGAATCACATGGCTCGGGTCGGACCTTTAGGGTCAGATGGAAAAGAAATTCCCGTTAGTTTGGTATATGACCAGGTACAAGTAGCCGCCAAGTATTCCCAACGGGATTGTAAGCTAGATAGCATGTTAGATGGCATAGAGGAAGAAGTTTTTGAGTCCAAGTGACTATGTACATCAATGGACAAATTTGTCCCTAGCCAGATTGTAAAACGATTGTCATGGCGGACCTTTTTGCTTTGACCTCTGGACCCGAAGGTGCGGAGTGTTTTCGAATACCCGCTCGGTAATATAGACCGGGGTATGCGTGGAAACCAGGTGTAGGGGTCATAGTTGCTTGAACAGACAAGTATCTGGCTAGCTATGTTATATTACATTTTGATCGTAAGAAACATCTTCCAGAGAGAATAGTTCCGTTAAGGGTTCCTTTCCCTGGGTCAACATGCGTTAACGTGCATGTCCGAACTGTGATTGAAAAACCACAGCATACGTACCATCTGGGGGTTCATAGTGTATGAGTAGAAAACATCTTTAGTCCGCCGACCGAATATTCCCTTAAGAACGCTAGTTTTCGGCTTCACCCAGTCTGAGGTACACATCCGGATGACCCGGCAGTAACAATCACAGAGGTGCTCCATTTATGCCCTAGCCGAACTAACGGGAACGTAGGGCATAAGCATAGGAGCCAGGCAACCCAGCTTGGCCAAAACTTAAGTCATATCGATGCATATAGTGGCGAAGAAAAGGTACATACAGGGAAAAGACACATATGTGGTGAGCTTAATGCTCGGATAATAATAATAATAAGCTTATGTACAAGAAGCCCCTAGGTATAATTGACGTACATATTTCAGAATGTGTGCATCGTAGGTGCATGGTTTAGCCGCACAAGAGCTTTAAGGCTAAAAAGAAAAGGTGAAAAGAGAGGAAACAACAAATAAATTATGGAAACAAAAGGGAGAAAGGAGAGGAACGAAGAGTCCGGTGCTAGGCATAGAATCTTCGGAGTCTGGCCGCGTTCCATGGGTTCAGCTCTAGGCGATTGTCTGATGCATCATGCAGGCGGTACGCTCCTCCGGTGAGGACTTCGTCAATGATGAAGGGACCCTCCCATTTGGGCTTGAGTTTGTCCTTTTTCTTCTCCGGCAAGCGTAGAACGAGTTCGCCAACATTATAAGTCTTGCCCGTACTTCTCTGCTTTGATATCTGCAGGCATGTTGTTGATAAAATGCGGAACGGGCTTTTGCGACGTCGCGCTCCTCCTCCAGGGCATCTAAGATGTCCTGTCGATCAAGCTCGGCCTCTCTCTCTTCATACATGCGCACTCGAGGTGAGTCATGAATAATGTCGTAGGGTAACACAGCTCTACGTCGTACACCATGAAGAAAGGTGTATAACGGGTAGAGCGATTGGGCGTGGTCCGCAGCCCCTAGAGTACAGAGTCGAGCTCCTCGACCCAGTGCTTGTCTGATTCTTTCAAAGACCGCACTAGTATAGGTTTAATGCCGCTCATAATAAGACCATTGGCTCGTTTGACTTGACCGTTTGTTTGTGGGTGATAGACGGAGGCGTAATCGAGATTAATGCCTAGATTAGCACACCAGGTTTTCACCTCATCGGCTGTGAAATTGGAGCCGTTATCGGCGATGATGCCGTGTGGAACACCATAATGGTGCACATACGCCGGATATGAAGTCTATCACTGGTCCGGCTTCGGCCGTTTTAACTGGTTTGGCCTCTATCCACTTAGTGAATTTATCCACCATAACGAACAGATATTTTTTCTTATGGCTTCCTCCTTTAAGAGGTCCAACCATATCAAGCCCCCAGACTGCGAAAGGCCAAGTGATGGGGATTGTTTGTAGAGCGGTGGGTGGCATATGTCTTTGGTTGGCGAAAAGCTGGCATCCGACCTAATGTTGGACAAGATCATGTGTGGCTGCTCGGGCCGTTGGCCAATAGAAACCTGTACGGAAGGCCTTGCTTATGAAGGCCCGAGCCGCGGCGTGGTGACCACCGAGGCCGGCATGAACTTCAGCCAAGAGCTGCCGCCCTTCTTCCTCGGAGATACATCTTTGAAGTACTCCGGTAGCGCTTTTCTTGTAGAGTTCTCCATCGTGAACCTTGTATGCTTTAGAGCGCCGGACAATGCAGCGCGCCTCATTCTGATCCTCAGGGAGTTCTCACCTATTAAGGTACGCCAAAAAGGGTTCGGTCCATGGGGCAATGACTGCCATGATGAGATGGGCCGATGGTGTAATTTTGGTGGCTGAGGCCCCGATGATATCGGTGTGTTCGGAATCTGGGGTTATAGTCAAATCCGGATTGGTGTTGCCGCTCTCTCCCTGCCACACCACGGATGACTTGAAAAGCCTTTCCAAAAAGATGTTAGGTGGGACAGGGTCGCGCTTGGCGCCGATGCGAGCAAGGACATCCACCGCTTGATTACTTTCTCGAGCCACATGGTGAAACTCGAGCCCCTCGAACCGAGCCTATATTTTGAGAACGGCGTTACGGTAAGCCACCATCTTTGGATCTTTGGCATCGAAATCTCCATTTATTTGGGATATTGCGAGGTTTGAATTCCCGCGCACTTCCAGGCGTTGTATGCCCATGGAGACGGCTATCCGAAGACCATGCAATAAGGCCTCGTATTCGGCTGCATTGTTGGAGTCCGTGTATAATATTTGGAGTACGTACTGAACTGTATCTAGTAGGGGATGTCAGGACAACGGCTGCTCCTAAGCCCACGAGCATTTTGGAGCCATCAAAGTGCATGACCCAGTTGGAATACGTGCCATACTCTTTAGGGAGTTCAGCCTCTGTCCATTCAGCGATGAAGTCAGCCAGTACTTGGGATTTAATGGCCCGGTGCGGTCTGTATGTTCTGTTGAATGGGAGGAGCTCAATAGCCCATGAGGGAGTCCTGGACTAGGGGGTGTCCGAATAGCCAAACTATCATCATTGGCCGGACTCCAAGACTATGAAGATACAAGATTGAAGACTTCGTCCCGTGTCTGGATGGGACTTTCCTTCGCGTGGAAGGCAAGCTTGGCGATACGGATATGTAGATCTCCTACCATTGTAACCGACTCTGTATAACCCTAGCCCTCTCCGGTGTCTATATAAACCGGAGGGTTTTAGTCCATAGGACACATAACAATCATACCATAGGCTAGCTTCTAGGGTTTAGCCTCCTTGATCTCGTGGTAGATCTACTCTTGTACTACCCATATCATCAATATCAATCAAGCAGGAGTAGGGTTTTACCTCCATCGAGAGGGCCCGAACCTAGGTAAAAATATCGTGTCCCTTGTCTCCTGTTACCATCCGCCTAGACGCATAGTTCGGGACCCCCTACCCGAGATCCGCGGGTTTTGACACCGACATTGGTGCTTTCATTGAGAGTTCCTCTGTGCCGTCGCCATCAGGAAGGATGCCTCATCCCGTCTTTAAAGACGGTACCATCGCCAAAGGAGCTTTGGCCATTGGCCAAACTATCTGGCTAGGTGGTTTTCTTATGACCGCCTGTTCGGCCGCCGCACCGACGATGACCTCTCGGGTCATCAAAAGCAATCTTCATGTCAACTCGGAACTCACCGAGCAGCTAGATCCGATGGAGCTCTCTTCCGTAAACGAGCTCTTGGATCACATCGCCGCCCTGGGAGTCGCTACAGACTATGATCAGATCGGGCCTAAAACCGATCTGAGAGAGATCAACTCTCCCCAGGCTACCCACCACGTTGCTGTGGTGGAGGAACAGCACGGCGACTCTTTTTCTACATTAAGGACAAGCTGTGTCCGAATTCCCGACACCTCCATGCCGGATTCCCGCGGAGGGACGGATGCCGATCAAGCCCTGAACCTAAAGTCAGGCAGCGGGCCGGATTCGTTGGATAACATCCAACAAGCCGAACTTCCAAGTTCAGAAACTTTCCAGCCCCTGAGTCTCAGATTGTACGCGGTTCCGAATTTAATTCCACCCGCCCACCCAAACACAAGCGATCTATCCCGAATCCGGCAAGAGCCCGCTGAAACAGTACATCATTACTGGGCCAGATTCCTCCTGGTTATGGACAGGATAAAGGACTGCCATGAGGAAAGCGCAATTTCAATTTTCTGCAATAATTGTACGGACAAAGGAATCATGAACGCCATAAGTCGTCGCGAAATTACACACTTCGCCGACCTAGCGTCCATAGTACAAAAGTATTGTGCGATGGAGAGCGCCTGGAAAACCGAAACCAAATTTTGGGACAATCCGGCTCCGAACACAACCCTAGTCCGAAATAAAAGGGTGCATCATATTCATGCACCTGGGTTAAAAACCAAAAAGCAAAAAACCCCTAAAGGGAACGGAACCGTACTGGAGGGATGGCTCAACGGACCTTGCAAAATTCATAGCATAGAGGGCTCCACTCCAACGCATAGCCTTCGAGCATGTTGGATACTACGGCAGGTGGCCAAAAGTGGCGAAGAGCTTCTAGCCCCAGAGAACCAGCCCAGCAGTACCAGTACGGTATTAACAGTCTTCGAGACTTCTGCATCAAATAATATGCGGAAACAAACACTCCGCAGCCTCACCGAAGTCTACCAAGTAGCAACAATAAATCCATGGAGCGACACGGCTATTACCTTCAACGCCAGTGACGAACCTAAATTCCAAACAGCCCGAGCACCAGCCGCATTGGTACTCAGTCCAATAGTGGACGGGTTTCGCCTTACTAAGGTACTCATGGATGGCGGCAACGGATTAAACCTCATCTACGAGGAAACCCTTCGAAAAATGGAAATAGACTGGAGCCGCATTGAGCGAAGCAGGACAACCTTTAGAGGAATAATCCCTAGTCGGGAAGCATGCTTGTCGGTGTCAAAATCGGCGGATCTCGGGTAGGGGGTCCCGAACTGTGCGTCTAGGCGGATGGTAACAGGAGACGAGGGACACGATGTTATTACCCAGGTTCGGGCCCTCTCGATGGAGGTAAAACCCTACGTCCTGCTTGATTAATATTGATGATATGGGTAGTACAAGAGTAGATCTACCACGAGATCAAGGAGGCTAAACCCTAGAAGCTAGCCTATGGTATGATTGTTGTAATGTATGTTGTCCTACGGACTAAAGCCCTCCATTTTATATAGACACCGGAGAGGGCTAGGGTTACACAGAGTCGGTTACAATGGTAGGAGATCTACATATCCGTATTGCCAAGCTTGCCTTCCACGCCAAGGAAAGTACCATCCGGACACGAGCCGGAGTCTTCAATCTTGTATCTTTGTAGTCTTGGAGTCCGGCGGATAATGATAGTCCGGCCGTCCGGACACCCCCTTGTCCAGGACTCCCTCAGTAGCCCCTGAACCAGTCTTCAATGACGATAAGTCTGGCGTGCATAATGTTCAGCATTGCAAGGCGGGTTCCTCTCTTGAATAATCCAGAGAAGATCATGAACACCAGGATAGTGTCCGGCTCTGCAAAATAAATTCCACATTCCACCGTAGAGAGAATAAAATGTACACTTAGTTCAATCTGCTGACGTATTATGCGGCGTGACATCACACCGCCACCAGGCCTTTGTTTGAATTACTATACCACCTCAGCATGTTTAGCGAAGCGGTTTCCTTGGCACGTCTTGTCGAAGCAGAGATCGTGTTCCCCTTATTCCGGGATTCTCATCAATACGTGCATGGGTAACCCAACCACGCCATCAATGGTGGCGCTTGGGAGATAAGCGAGTTTTACCAAGCTGGTGGGGGACGCATAGTTTTGTCCGCCTATATATAAGGGATAAGGATTCACCTTCTCACCTACGCCTTCTTCCTCCTTTGCTTATCCATCCCCGCGAACTCAAGCTCCAACGCCCGAGCTCGCGCATCTCGCCTCGACCTTCTCCGAATATGTCCGGAGCGGGAGGTAAATGGTTAGCCTCCACCGTCAAGGAGGAGGACATCACCAAGCTACGCAGCGCCGGATACCTTTCCGGCGATATCGCGCATCGGCTGCCCGACGAGGGGCAGCTCATCCCTACCCCTGAGCCTCATGAGAGGGTCGTCTTCCTCCCCCACTTCCTCCGCGGACTGGGCTTTCCGCTCCATCCATTTGTCCGGGGGCTCATGTTTTACTACGGCCTAGATTTCCACGATCTGGCGCCGAACTTTATCCTCAACATCTCGGCGTTTATCGTCGTGTGCGAGGCCTTCCTCTGCATCCGGCCCCACTTTGGCCTGTGGCTCAAGACCTTCAACGTCAAGCCGAAGGTTGTGAAGGGTACGCAAGCGGAATGCGGAGGCGCCATGTTGGGCAAATTGCCCAACGTCCCTTGGCTGGAAGGGACCTTCGTGGACTCCGTCAAGGGGTGGCAATCGGGGTGGTTTTACATCACCGAGCCGCGCAAATCCACATGGGCGGCAGCCCCCGAGTTTAGATCTGGCATCCCCACGCAGCTCACCTCCTGGAAAGAGAAGGGCTTGCAGTGGGGGAATCCGGTGGAGGTGACGGGACTCCGAGCATGTATCAAGAAGATGGTGAGCAATAGGCTCAGGCTCGTCGACGTGGTCCAAGTCATGCTCATCCGGCGGATCCTCCCATGCCAAGAACGGGCATTTAATTTGTGGGAATTCAATCCGGAACAGCACCAGGCGCTAAGCGGGCTCTTCGATACAACATACGAAGGCGCCTGGAGGGTGCTGTTCAAGGGCGCCGAAGCCCCCGCGTCCGCGACCGAAGACCGCGGATTCAGCTCGCAGTATCCAACTGACGAGGTAAGTGATTCAACCCCATTACGGGACACTTGTGATAATTAGATTGACTCTAGTGAGGTTTCATTCTGCCTCTTCCTTTGACAGGAATGGATGGAGAAGGCCAAGCTGCTCATCAGCCCGGCTCCCATGCCAGAAGACCCAGTGGACGCCCGCTTAACAGGGCTGCTGGTTCCGGCACCGCACGTGGTGCCGGAGAAGAAGGCCAAGAAGGTGGCCGCGGGGACTCGAAAGAGTTCCCGCAATCAGGCGTCTGATGACGACGAGGACTCCTCCCCCGAAGACGAGGAGGAGTACTCTCTCCCGGAGGAGGGAGAGAATAAAAGGAAGGCTTCCCCCATCGGGGAGGCCGAAGGGTCCAAGAGGGGAAGAACTATCCCCCCGGACAGTTTCGCCAACATCAGCGTTGGTGAGGATGAGTGGCCTCCAAGGGCCAGGCGTCCGGCAAGATCGTAAGTATCCGGATCCTTGATGTGTAATTTCTTTTATGTCGCATAGTATCCTTCT
The DNA here is from genome assembly GCA_963921465.1 of Triticum timopheevii. Classification (NCBI taxonomy): domain Eukaryota; kingdom Viridiplantae; phylum Streptophyta; class Magnoliopsida; order Poales; family Poaceae; genus Triticum; species Triticum timopheevii. The sequence goes on from OY997262.1 coordinate 367,064,402, forward strand.
AATGCCGCATTCTGCCCGTAGTCCGGCCAATGATGATCTCCCCGACTCATCGAGCGGGTCATTGGCCTCGTCGGATGTAAATTCCATCCTGACTGCCTCCACCCCACGCGCCGACGAGGACGTCGAGGTGGGATCCCAGAGAGGGACCCATCAGGAGGAGGTTGACGTGCTGAAAAAGGATCTCGAGCGGTCCGAGCAAGAGCTTGGCCATGCAAAGAAGCAGCTCGAGAAAAAAGAAGGTGAGTAACACCTCTTTGAATAAGTACCTTACAAAAAAGGATTTTGGTTGCAAATAAAATTAACAAGGATAATATGTGTATTGCAGGGGCCACTAACGAGGTGGCAGCCCTGAAGGATGCTGTATCTGCGGCCAAACGCAGTGCGGCCGCGGAATGAGCTGAGCGAGAAAAGCAAGAGGCACGGGTGGCGGAAGTTCGGCAAGAGCTCCAGGCTCTCATGGAAAAACATGAGAGTTTGGAGCGTGACTCCAAGACTCGAGAGTCCGAGCTTGCCTCGGCTCTCGAAAGTGCCAAGTCCGCCAAGGCCGAGGCCCGTAAGGCCCTTCAGGAGGTTGAGGACATAAAGAAGATAGCGGCGGGTAAGGCGTTTTTCATGCAAAGCAGGCATGTTAATGTGAACTACCTGACACTTACCCGCATTCGGAGCTCTCCAGGGGCGTTTGCAGATCTGCCACGTAGTGCGTCTGATGCCGCCGCATTCTATCATGGCAAGGAGGGGAGCTCGACGGAGAAGGTCTTCTGGTCTCAGTATACTGAGGCCGGCCATCCGGTGCCCCCAAGCGACCAGCTGAAGCAGCTGGTCGAACTCCACAAGGTAGCTGAGGAGGCCATGAAGGGCCTCATAGTCCGGCTGTGGCCTGGACAGGCCATGCCTGGTTGCTACTTTGGCCTCGTGCGGCGGCTGGTGGATGCATGCCCCAGGCTGGATGTAATCAAGCGCTCCGCCTGTATCGAAGGCGCTCGTCAGGCCCTTGCCCGCATAAAGGTGCAATGGGGCAAATTGGATGCGGAGAAGCTTCTCACGGACCCACCGCCGCCGGGCAAGGAATATCGCACGCCGGAGAAGTATTATAAAATTGTCCTGAAGGGAGCCTGCAATATTGCAGATGAGTGCTCCCGAAATGTAATCTTTGAGTGAACTCGCTGTTTATTTATCCTGTGCGCTGAAAACTTCGTTCATATGCGCCATGAGCAACGCTTGTTTAATTTAAAATATTACCTTCTGTGCGGCCGTTTGTAAAATCTGAGAGATGGCAAGTCGTTGGCTTCAGCCCCCAAGCCACAAGTGCCGGGGTGTTCGGGATAAACTTGAGCACTCTTGTTCCCATTTTTGGGTCCATCTAGGGAGGCGCTCAACACGACGAACAAGGCAACCGGACTTATAATGCTTGAACACTCTCACTTAGCCATAGAATTCTATAATTTTAAATTTCGGCGAAGCCCCTGGTATTCGGAAGACCGAATCCGGGGCGCTATCCACGCCTTCATCGGACATTATCCGGAACTTCGCTCGAAGCGGCGTGAGTCTTTAAGGACCCGAAAAAAACCTCTCGAACAGCGACCAGTCTCTCGCCTTATCATGCCAGTCAGTTTTAGCTTTCTCCACTGAGGTGTTAGCCCGGCTCAACCGGGGCGCAATCGCAGTGGTTCTCCCAGTGCCACCTTAGCCGACAGAACGGAACGTAAGGCACCAAAACGTGGGAGCCGGGCAAACCTAACTATTGACCCAAGACATGATTCGGAGCCGATTCATATAATGCTATAAGTTCGGGGTGCCGCACTTGTGGAAGTGTTCAGACTTTATCACACCATAGAGTGGGGAACATAAGCCCCCGGTGTATTATGCCGTACCAAAATATACGGGTGCCAGATGTCATATAATGAGCATATATATATATAATGTGATGCAATTGCAATCATAAAGGTGCTGCATTATTAATGAAAGAAAAGTCTGCTAGTAGAGCGGACTGATACAAATAGTGCGGTAAGCAAGGGATTTGGACTAAATAAACATGTCCCCCTCCAAGGATGAGCTGCGGATTTGGTGTATATAATCGAATTTAATGCTCGTAATTGAGACCACCTGAGTGTTCGGCACGGCCTTCTTTAGTCCCTGACTGTTGCATCATGAGTTCGGCAGGTTCACCGCCGGACAGGGCTTCTGGTTAACAGAGTCCTGTGTACAAAAAAGAAGAAAAATAATTAAAAAAAAGAAGAGGGGCACATTTGCAAGCCCCCGGTGTGGTCGAACCGCACTCTGGGTCCGTTGTGATCGTGCCCCCTCCCCTGTGCCCATGGTATCTCCAAAGCGTAATGATGTACGCGGAGTGTTATTCTTGCGATCATACGCGGGCGAGGGTTGGGGCCGCATTGCTACGCGTGCTCTGATCGCGCCAGGTGGTCTTGGTTCGCATTGCTTCGGGGGCGCTTTGCTGTATCCGGCCGTTTAACGGCCGGACTCAAGAATTGCCTTAGAAGGCTGCTCTGTACTTCTGCCGCGAGAGCCGCTGTATGTTCCTCCGTTCGGAGGGAGCGTTCCGTATTCCCATTGACCGTGATGACTCCACGAGGGCGTGGCATCTTGAGCTTTAGGTATGCATAGTGCGGCACCGCGTTGAATTTGGCAAACGCGGTTCGCCCGAGCAGAGCATGATAGCCGCTGCGAAACGGGACTATGTCGAAGATTAATTCTTTGCTCCGGAAATTATCCGGGGATCCGAAGACCACTTCTAGTGTGACTGAGCCTGTGCAGTTGGCTTCCACTCCTGGTATGACACCTTTAAAGGTTGTCTTTGTAGGTGTAATCCTTGATGGGTCTATGCCCATTTTGCGCACTGTATCCTGATAAAGCAGGTTCAGGCTACTGTCGCCGTCCATCAGGACTCTCGTGAGGTGGAACCCATCGACGATTGGGTCTAAGACCAATGCGGCGAATCCGCCATGGCGTATGCTGGTCGGATGGTCTCTTCGATCGAAAGTGATCGGACAAGAGGACCATGGGTTGAACTTTGGGGCGACTGGCTCCATCGCATAGACGTCCCTTAGTGCATGTTTCCTCTCCCTCTTGGGTATGTGGGTCGCGTATATCAGATTCACCATCCGTACTTGTGGGGGAAAACCCTTCTGTCCTCTGTTGTTCGGCGGCCGGGTCTCTTCCTCGTTGTCGCTATTTAGCCCCTTGTCATTGTTTTCGGCAATTAACTTGCCGGCCTGCTTGAACACCCAGCAATCTCTATTGGTGTGGTTAGCTGGCTTTTCAGAGGTGCCATGTATCTGGCATAAGCGGTCGAGTATTCGGTCCAGATTGGACGGACCCGGAGTGGTTCTTTTAAATGGCTTCTTCCGCTGACCGGGTTTAGAGCCTCGGAATCCGGCATTGACTGCCGTATCCTCCTTATCGTCGCCGTTAATTCGGCGCTTGTTTTTGTTTCGACGTGACCTGCCGTTGTTGTCCTTAGTATCCGGACTGCCAGAATTTTTACGGAGATTATTGCTGCGGGCTAGCCAGCTGTCCTCTCCCGCACAAAAGCGGGTCATTAACGATGTGAGGGCTGCCATGGATTTCAGCTTTTCCTACCCCAGGTGCCGGGCTAGCCATTCGTCCCGGATGTTATGTTTGAAGGCTGCAAGGGCCTCTGCGTCCGGACAATCGACGATTTGATTTTTCTTCGTCAAGAACCGTGTCCAGAATTGTCTGGCCGATTCGTCTGGCTGCTGAATGATGTGGCTTAGGTCATCGGCGTCTGGTGGTCGCACATATGTGCCTTGGAAGTTATCAAGGAATGCGGCCTCCAGGTCTTCCCAACACCCAATTGACTCTGCGGGCAGGCTGTTAAGCCAATGCCGAGCTGGTCCTTTAAGCTTGAGTGGGAGGTACTTGATGGCGTGGAGATCGTCACCGCGGGCCATATGGATGTGGAGAAGATAGTCTTCGATCCAGAATGCGGGGTCTGTTGTGCCATCGTAAGATTCGATGTTTACGGGTTTAAACCCTTCGGGGATCTGATGGTCCATTACTTCGTCAGTGAAGCATAGCGGGTGTGCGGCGCCCCTGTATTGAGCGATATCGCGACGTAGCTCGAGAGAGCGTTGTATGCTGTGTTCGGCCCGGCCGGGGTTATTGTATCCGGCACGACGGTATTCGTCGTGGGTCGTAGGGCGCCCACGTGATCCATAGATGGATCTGGATTGCCTTGCTTTGTCCTCCAATATGTCTCGCAAGTCCGGCGCGTTCCCTCTTGGCTTCGTACTTTTGGAGCGATGCCGGGGTATGGTCTTGGCTGGGGGCCTGGATGCCTCTCTGTCACGACCACGGGGTGGTCGGTCAGCCATATCGTGCGCTGGTGATGGAGGTACGTATGCTTCCTCCTCTAATCGGGGGAGCAGCTTGCGTTTTGGGTAACTTTTTGAGGGACGTTCGAGTTTATACTCTTCGGCCGCGAGGACCTCGGTCCATCGATCGGCTAGCAGGTCCTGATCAGCTTGAAGCTGCTGCTGCTTTTTCTTTAGGCTGTTTGCTGTGGCGATAAGCCTGCGCTTGAAGCGCTCTTGTTCGACGGGATCCTCGGGTACGACGAATTCGTCATCGTTGAGGCTTGCTTCGTCTTCGGAGGGAGGCATATAATTATGATCCTCAACCTCTTTGTCTGCCGCCCCCTCATGAGGGCTTGCTTCTGCATCCTCCTGCGCTGAGTCTTGTTGGAGGGGATTGTCTTCGGCACTCTCTGGAGTATTATTATCTCCTGTGCCGGAATCTCCATTCTTGCTGTGGCGAGATTTAGAGCGGCGCCGCTGACGCCGGCGCTTGGGCTGTTTCTTTAAGGGATCTGCCTCCGCTGTTTCTTCGCCGTCCCCATCTTTTGGGGTATCCACCATGTATACGTCATATGACGAGGTGGCCTTCCAGTGCCCTGTGGGCGCTGGTTCCTGTTCGTCTCCGGCATCGTCGTCCATAGCGTCGATATCTTCGGAGTCGTAGTCTAGCATGTCGGTTAGATCGTCGACAGTGGCTACAAAGTGGGTGGTGGGTGGGCTCTGAATTTCTTCGTCGTCCGTATCCCAACCATCCTGGCCATAATCCGGCCAGGACTCTCCTGATAACGAGAGATGCTTTAGTGAATTCAAGATATCGCCAAAAGGCGAGCATTGGAAGATGTCCGCGGCGGTGAATTCCATAACCGGCGCCCAATCCGGATCGATTGGTAGGGGCGCGGGAGGTTCGGAGTCCGGCGAGGAGTCCGGCGCCTCGGAATCACGAGTTTCGCAGGGGACAAGATTAGTGTTCGGCTCCATCGCCGTGGATGTTGGAGCCCCCAGTGCGGCGCCTATCCACCGACCCTCGATCTGGGCGATCGGCTCCGGGCTAATGGCCGAAGCGGATCCGTGCGCGGCCACCAAGGCACTGTTCGGCGGTAGAGCTAGATCATGCCCATCGTCACAGTGCGGCGTGCTCGGCTGTGGCTCGAGTCCGTCGAGGATCAAGTCTCCGCGGACATCGGCCGTGAAGTTTAAGCTTCCAAATTTGACCTGACGGCCAGGGGCGTAGCTTTCGATCTGCTCCAGATGGCCAAGTGAATTGGCCCGCAGTGCAAAGCCGCCGAATACGAAGATCTGTCCGGGGAGAAAAGTCTCACCCTGGACAGCGTTGTTGGTTGACGATGCCATCAAGCCTATCGGTGACGACACAGAGGAACTCTCAATGAAAGCACCAATGTCGGTGTCAAAACCGGCGGATCTCGGGTAGGGGGTCCCGAACTGTGCGTCTAGGCGGATGGTAACAGGAGACGAGGGACACGATGTTTTTACCCAGGTTCGGGCCCTCTCGATGGAGGTAAAACCCTACGTCTTGCTTGATTAATATTGATGATATGGGTAGTACAAGAGTAGATCTACCACGAGATCAAGGAGGCTAAACCCTAGAAGCTAGCCTATGGTATGATTGTTGTAATGTATGTTGTCCTACGGACTAAAGCCCTCCGGTTTATATAGACACTAGAGAGGGCTAGGGTTACACAGAGTCGGTTACAATGGTAGGATATCTACATATCCGTATTGCCAAGCTTGCCTTCCACGCCAAGGAAAGTACCATCCGGACACGAGCCGGAGTCTTCAATCTTGTATCTTCGTAGTCTTGGAGTCCGGTGGATAATGATAGTCCGGCCGTCCGGACACCCCCTAGTCCAGGACTCCCTCAACGCTGCACAGGAAAAATTACACTGGATGTGGTGTTCGGCTCGCCAGACAATTACAGGTCCGAGGAGGTCACATTCCAAGTGGCCCCATTCAGTAGCGGATATCACGCTTTATTAGGGCGAGAGGCATTCACAATTTTTCAAGCTATACCCCATTACGGGTACATGAAGCTCAAAATGCCCGGGCCCAATGGAATCATCACCCTTGTCAGTGATCCGGACATAGCACTCCGCGCCGAAAATAAGACAGCCGCACTAGCCCTAGAGGCACTATCCGAAGCCCTAGCGGCCGAGGAACTCACTGCGCTGCGCTCCATGGTGAACAGGGACGACGTGATACTCGATAAAAGATCCAAGTCCACCTCTTTCAAGCCAGCGGACGAAATAGTCAAATTCCAAGTCCATCCAACAGACCCCACAAAGACGGCCTCCATTGGGGCACAATTAAACCCTGATGTAGACGCTGCACTACGCGAATTCCTTCAGGAAAATTGGGACATTTTTGCCTGGCACCCTTCAGACATGCCTGGAATCCCATGCAGATTGGCAGAGCACAACCTAAATATCCTAAAAGGATTCAAGCCGGTCAAACAGGCTCTTCGACGATTTTCCGAACCCAAAAGACAGGCAATGGGAGAGGAGCTAGCCAAACTATTAGAAGCCAGATTCATCAGAGACATAAAACATCCGGACTGGCTAGCAAACCTGGTAATGGTACCAAAGAAGGACAAATCCTGGCGCCTGTGTGTCGATTTCAAGGACCTTAACAAGGCTTGTCCAAAGGATCCTTTCCCCCTTCCCCGCATCGATCAAATTATAGATGCTACCGCTGGACACGATTCATTGTGCTTCCTGGACGCATACTCCGGCTACCATCAAATCAAGATGGTGGAGCCAGACCAAGCTGCAACGGCATTCATCACTCCATACGGACCATTCTGCTTCAACACAATGCCCTTCAGGCTCAAAAACGCCGGCGCAACATATCAGCGCATGATTCAGACATGTCTGGCAACCCAGATCGGCAAAACAGTGGAGGCATATGTAGACGATGTGGTCGTCGAGTCTAAACACGTCAAAACTCTAGTAGACGATTTGAGGCTCACATTTGACAACCTCCGAGCATACGACATTAAGCTCAACCCGTAAAAATGCGTTTTCGGCGTACCAGCCGGAAAGCTCTTGGGCTTCATTGTATCCGGTAGAGGAATTGAAGCAAACCCAGCCAAGATCCGAGCTCTATCACAATTGGATATCCCAAAAGACCTCAAGCAAATACAAAAATTAACTGGATGCGTGGCGGCTCTAAGCCGCTTCATTTCCCGCTTGGGAGAAAAGGCATTACCCCCTTTATCGCCTCCTCCGGCGCACCGAACACTTCGAATGGACGGATGCCGCCACGACCGGACTCGAAGAAATAAAGGCCATATTGGCAACAAATCCGGTCCTGGCCGCGCCCAACTTGGGCGAACCAATGCTATTATATATCGTGGCAACTCATCAAGTTGTAAGCGCGGTACTCGTCGTCGAACGAGAAGCGGACGGACATAAGTTCCCTCTTCAGAAACCAGTGTACTACGTATCCACTGTCTTAACTCCATGCAAATCCCGGTATACGCATCATCAAAAGATAGCGTACGCAGTGTTCATGGCATCCCGGAAGCTGCGAAACTACTTTCAAGAGTGTTCGATAACAGTAGCCTCTGAAGCACCGCTCAATGACATTATAAACAATCGCGACGCGACCGGTAGGATTGCAAAATGGGCCATCGAGCTCCTACCATTTGACATAACCTATAAACCACGGCGAGCCATTGGGTCGCAAGTTTTGGCTGACTTCATCGCCGAATGGACTGAAGCCGAACTCCCTAAAGAGTATGGCGCATATTCTAACTGGATCATGCACTTCGACGGCTCCAAAATGTTTGCCGGCCTGGGGGCTGGCATCGTCCTGACGTCCCCAATCGGGGACACAGTCCAATACGTACTTCAGATAATGTACACGGACTCCAACAACGCAGCCGAATACGAGGCCCTTCTACATGGCCTCCGGATGGCGGTCTCCATGGGCATTAAACGCCTAGAGGTACTAGGGGATTCGAACCTCGCGATATCCCAAATAAATGGAGACTTCATGCCAAGGATCCAAAAATGACAGCTTACCGTAACGCCGTTTTGAAAATGTCAGCTCGGTTTGAAGGGCTCGAATTTCACCATATAGCCCGGGATAATAATCAAGCGGCGGACGTATTGGAACGCATCGGCGCAAAGCGCGATGCCGTCCCCCCCCCCCAATATCTTCCTGGAACGGCTTTTCAAGCCATCCGTACTATGGGAAGGGGAGTCTGGACATAACAACCCGGACCCAACCGCACTACCCGACACCATACACTCTGACACAATCGGCGGTTCTACCAATGAAACAACACCTTTAGCCCACGAAATAATGGCAGTCATTGCCCCGTGGACCGAGCCATTCCTAGCTTACCTAACTAAGCAAGAACTTCCCGAGGACCAAAATGAGGCCCGCTGCATAGTACGGCGCTCTAAAGCCTATAAGGTCCATGAGGGAGAGCTTTATAAGAAAAGCACAACCGGAGTCCTTCAAAGGTGCATCTCCGAGGAGGAAGGGCGAAATCTTCTGGCTGAAATTCACGCCGGACTCGGCGGGCACCACGCCGCAGCCCGGGCCCTCATAAGCAAGGCCTTCCATACATGATTTTATTGGCCAACGGCCCGAACAGACGCTCGGGATTTAGTCCAACGATGCGTCGGCTACCAGCTCTTCGCTAACCAAAGCCACATGCCACCCACCGCCCTGAAAACTATACCCATCACCTGGCCGTTCGCGGTCTGGGGGCTTGACATGGTTGGACCCCTTAAAGGGGGAACCCACAAGCAAAAATACCTATTGGTCATGGTGGATAAATTCATCAAATGGATAGAGGCCAAGCCAGTTAAGACGGCCGAATCCGGACCTATGATAGACTTCATATCTGGGGTAGTACACCGTTACGGTATCACCCACAACATCATCACTGATAACGGCACAAACTTCACGGCCGACGAGGTTAAACTCTGGTGCAAAACCATGGGCATTAAGCTCGACTACGCTTTAGTCTATCACCCTCAAACTAACGGTCAAGTCGAGCGAGCAAATGGTCTAATCATGAGCGGCATTAAACCCAGACTAGTGCGGTCCCTCAAGGAATCTAACACGCACTGGGTAGAGGAGCTCGACTCCGTACTCTGGGGGCTGCGGACCACACCGAATCATACTACCGGATTCACACCATTTTTCATGGTGTACGGCGCAGAGGCAGTCTTGCCCTACGACATAATTCATGACTCACCTCGCGTGCGCTGTACGAAGAAAGAGAAGCCGAGCTGGATCGGCAGGACAACTTGGACGCCTTAGAGGAAGAGCGCGACGTGGTAAAAGCTCGTTCCGCATTCTATCAACAGCAGGCTCGAAGATATCAAAGCAGAGAAGTACGGCCCAAAACTTACAATGTTGGCGAACTCGTTCTACGCCTGCCGGACAAGAAAAAGGACAAACTCAAGCCCAAATGGGAAGGTCCCTTCATCATCGACCAAGTCCTGACCGGCGGGGCATACCGTGTGCAAAACGCATCAGACAACCGACTCGAGCCGAACCCATGGAACGTAGCCCATCTCCAAAGATTCTACGCCTAGCACCGAACACAGAGTTCGTCTTCTTCCTCCGTCCACATTTTATACTTTAGCTGTCTTTTGTTTCTCTCTTTCTCCTTACTTTTTCCTTAAAGCCTTTGAAGGCCGATCTGCACATTGTTCGCACACATTTGACGTGCTGCTCGCACTCATTATACCTGGGGGCTTCTTTAACATAAGCTTATTTATACGGGCTTCATGCCCAACACATGTGTCACACTTCCGCATGTACCTTTTATTCACCATTATATGAATTGATATGACTTAAGTTTTGGCCAAGCTGGGTTGCCTGGCTCCTGTGCTTACCCCTACGTTCCCGATTGTTCGGCTAGGAGGTAAAGGGAGCACCTCTGCGATTGTTACTGCCGGGTCAGCCGGATGTGTACCACAGACTAGGTGAAGCCGAAAGCTAGCGTTCTTAAGGAAATATTCGGTCGGTGATTTAAAAGACGATTTCTTACCTACTTATTTATCTGCCCCCAGATGCTTTTCTGCTTTTTTCGCAGTCCGGACATGCACTTTAGGGCATGCCTCCCAGGGAAAGGAACCCCTAATGGAACTATTCTCCCTGGAAGATGTTTATTACTAACCATGTAATATAACATAACTAGTTGGGCACTTGTCTGTTAAAGCACTAATGACCCCTACGCCTGGTCTCCACGCATGCCCCGGTTTTTATATAACCGTGAGGGTATTCAGACACACTCCAGACTGTCGGGTCCCGAGGTTGAAGCGAAAAGGTCCGCAATGACAAACGACCTACAATCCGGCTAGAAGGCATTTTTCATGTCATTTTAAATTACATAGTCAACTTGACTGATTGTATTCCTCTTCAATACCATCTAACAGGCTGTCTAGCTTACAGTCCCGCTGGGAATACTTTGCGGCCAACTCTACTTGGCCGTACATCAAGCTCACAGGGATCTCCTTCCCATCGGGCCCCACAGGTCCGACCTCGGCCATGTGGTTTGGATCGGCCTTTGTGTACCTTGTCTTCACCATAGCCCAGGCCTCCCTGGCACATTGATGGCAGGCCGATATCTTTCACAGATGGAAGCGCCGTCGAGCTCCCTGAAGCTTCTCCACAAGCCCTCCAAGACCCTCAGGTAGGGAGACGGACGGCCATAAGGCCTGGGCGACGCCGCCCATCACCTGCCGAACTCGTTCGTGCAGTTGCAACAGCTCGGGAAGCTGGTCACCCATTGAACCGGGCATTTCCTCTACAGGACGGCTTGTGAGCATACCTACAGACATATTCTGGTTAATTGACTTCCTCACCAAACTCTTGTTTTCAAAAGTTCATTCAAGCACTTACTGTAAATGCCGCGACAAAGCCGCAGATTCTCCTTCACGGAGTAAGACAGCTGGACCCGAACATCTTTTAGTTCCTCGCCCAGCTGAGTGTTGGCATCTTGGAGGTTATTCTTCTCCTGCCGCACCCTTGTCAGCACCTTCTTGCCGACCTTTAGCTGGCGTAGTAACTGCTGCCTGTCCGGATCTAGTCCGGCACCATCTGCAATATTAGTGTCAGACTTATACACGCGCCGCACTTCGCAAATTACTTATCTTTCGAAGTATGTATTACCAGAGGGGATCTCTGTGGCTCCCCCTGCGGCGGCTAGTGCAGCCTCAAGTTGGGCCTTGCACTCTTGCAGCTCCTGGGACAGGTGGGTATTCTTCTCCGTAAGATCATGCACAACAAATGATCCTTAAATCAGTTATTCTAACTATTTTAAGTCTCGGGGGCTACTGGCATATATAACTGTCAAAATTACTCACCCGTATGTCTTTTACATACTGCTCCGTGGCTCTGGCTAGACCATCTTGAGCAGCACGGAGGTGCGCATCACCCAAATTAAAGGCATTTAACGCCTCGGGGGAGAAGCATGTGTCGCACAGAACTGTCCGGCGGCGCCTGTGATTCATGGCACTCTCCACCTCAGATCTGGTGGCGGACAACCTATCGGCGTCCTCCGTTGGAGGAGCACCCGATGCGCGCCTTGTGTTCGCCTCCCCCACCGGACCTGGTGTTGGAGCCTGGCTGGTGGAGGCGGGATTGGCAACCTCTCCGGGCACAGTCCGGCGAGCGCTCTTTCTCTTGAGAAAACCACAAGCGTTAGTAGGCCTTCCAGGAATCTTTTCCAGAAACATGGGGGCGCATCATACCGTTGCAGCGACATCTCGATTCGCGCCGCACTCCTTTTCCGCCTGCTGGGCCGAGCTGCCCCTTGTTGGTCAGCCGCCGTAGGTTCGGCTTCCCGCGGAGTACCATTAGTATACGGTGGTCAGAAATAAGCATGGATGAGTCGTGGTATCAGGACTCCGGTCACGGTTACCTGGGAAACCGGAGATAAACCGGGGGAGTCGGCCGTAATGGCGACCAAAGCATTATCCATACTAAGTTGGTGGAACACCCCGTCGATCAGCTCCACCTTTATATCCGGATCCTCTTCGGAGGCCGAGTCAAGGGATCGTTCTGGATCCTCTGGTTGTGGAGCCGGGCTGTGTATGTCCTCTACGGCCCGGCGCAGTTCCTGCGTCGAAATCACAAAGTGAGACACTTAACTTTGGGAACAAGGATCGGATAGACAAACATCCGCTTACCCAGCTCTGAGGGTTGTTCATCGAAAATCCATTCAATGGACTCGCGCGGAGGAAGTCCTCCTTCTCCCCCTTGTACAAGCTGAACAGGATCTTCACCAGATCAGCAGCCGATCCTGGCCCCTTGCAGCCATGACGGGTGGCGTCATCTTCCCCGTTGAAATCCCACATGGGGTGGCCCCTGTATTGAAGCGGATGCACCCCTCGCATGATGCATGTGGCCATGACTCCAATCATAGTCAATCCGGAATGAGCCAATAACCTTATTCGGCCCATCAGATATTGAACGTCCCCATCATTCTCCCGTTGAGGGCTCCGCGGGCGCCAACTCAGGCGTTTCTTTAGAGGAGCGTTGCTGAACTCCGGGAGGCCGATCCGAACTGGGTCCGGCAGCGGGGCGTCCTCCATGTAAAACCATTTCGAAGGCCAGTCTTCGGACGCCTTCTTTGGGGTTCCGGATAAATATCCGGTCCCGGCGATGCGCCATATTTCGGCTCCGCCCACTTGGTATATCGACCCCTCGTGAGAACGGGGTACGAGGCAAAATAATCTATTCCATAGCGCGAAATGGGCCTCGATGCCCAAGAACAGCTTGCAGAGGGCCACGAAGCCCGCGATCTGCAGAATGGAGGAAGGCGTGAGGTGGTGAAGCTGGAGCCCATAGAACTCCGGGAGCCCCCGGAGAAACGGATGTATGGGAAATCCGAGTCCCCTTATTAGATAAGGGACGAAGCATACCCGCTCTCCTTTGGAGGGATTGGGGACGCTCTCCGCCTGCTTTCCGCCCTTGTAGGTGGCCAGTCCGGCTCGAACCGGAACCATGAAGGTTGGGGGAAGATATCCCTCCGCTTGGAGCGTCACCAGCTCGCTATGCGGGACTGAACATCTCCCCCAATCTCCTGGCTGAGGGCTGGGAGCGCGAGAGGAGGAGCCGCGTCGACTGTCCATGATGGAGTGGATTTTTGTCAGAGGTGCTTCGATGAATACTCGCGGAAGGAGGATGGTGTGATTTGGATCTGGATCCTCGCCTCTCTTATAGGCAGTTTATTCACGCGGCTAGGGGGTAAAGTGTAAGAATACCCTGGCTTTTCGCATTCATACAACACGTGGAAGAGGGCCATTATTGGACGTGGAAGCCAAGGAGTGCAACATTTATAAGGAAGGCGTACACTATTCGGTCAGCACGTGGAATTTGGAGGAGAACCCGCCTTGCAATGCCGAAGACAATACGCGCGCTGGACTCGTCGTCATTGAAGCCTGGTTCGGGGGTTACTGAGGGAGTCCTGGACTAGGGGGTGTCCGGATAGCCGAACTATCATCATTGGCCGGACTCCAAGACTATGAAGATACAAGATTGAAGACTTCGTCCCGTGTCCGGATGGGACTTTCCTTGGCATGGAAGGCAAGCTTGGCGATACGGATATGTAGATCTCCTACCATTGTAACCGACTCTGTGTAACCCTAGCCCTCTCCGATGTCTATATAAACCGGAGGGTTTTAGTCCATAGGACACATAACAATCATACCATAGGCTAGCTTCTAGGGTTTAGCCTCCTTGATCTCGTGGTAGATCTACTCTTGTACTACCCATATCATCAATATCAATCAAGCAGGAGTAGGGTTTTACCTCCATCGAGAGGGCTCGAACCTGGGTAAAAACATCGTGTCCCTTGTCTCCTGTTACCATCCGCCTAGACGCACAGTTCGGGACCCCCTACCCGAGATCCGCCGGTTTTGACACCGACAGCCCACTTGGCAGTCCGGCTCGTGGCATCACGGTTGTTTCTTATGTCATTGAGTGGTACCTCGGAGGCCACTGTTATTGAGCACTCTTGAAAGTAGTGTCGTAGCTTCCGTGATGCCATGAAGACCGCATATGCTATTTTTTGGTAATGAGGGTACCGGGATTTGCATGGTGTGAGGACAGTGGATATGTAGTATACCGGCTTTTGAAGCTGGAATCTGTGTCCGTCCTCTTCTCGTTCGACGACGAGCACCGCACTAACAACTTGGTGTTTTTTCCGATATGTATAATAACATGGGTTCGCAGATGTTTGGCGCGGCCAGGATTGGTTTGCTCGCTAGAAGAGCCTTTATTTCTTCCAGTCCGGCCGTTGCCGCGTTTGTCCACTCTAAGTGATCGGTGCGTCGGAGAAGGCGATAGGGTGGCAATGCCTTTTCTCCTAGTCTGGAGATAAAGCGGCTTAAAGCTGCCACACATTCGGATAGTTTTTGGACTTGTTTAAGGTCTGTTGGCATGGCCAACTGCGACAAAGCTTGGATTTTAGCCAGGTTCGCCTCAATTCCCCTATTGGAAACAATGAAGCCCGGCAGTTTTCCAGCGGGAACACCGAAAACACACTTTTCCGGATTGAGCTTGATGTCATATGTACGGAGGTTATCGAATGTGAGATGCAGATCGTCTATTAATGACTCGACATTCCTAGTTTTGAGGACTACGTCATCCACATATGCTTCAACTGTCTTGCCGATTTGTTTCTCCAGGCATGTTTGAATCATGCGTTGGTAGGTGGAACCGGCATTTTTGAGCCCGAAGGGCATAGTGTTGAAGTAGAAAGGCCCGTATGGGGTAATAAATGTTGTTGCATCTTGATGGGACTCCTTCATCTTTATTTGATGGTATCCAAAGTATGAATAGAGGAAACACAGTGAGTCGTGTCCTGCGGTAGCATCGATAATCTGATCGATGCGGGGGAGGGGGAAGGGATCCTTAGGGCAGGCCTTGTTGAGGTTTTTGAAATCGAGACATAGGCACCAGGATTTATCCTTCTTTGGTACCATCACCAGGTTTGCTAGCCAGTCTGGGTGTTTTATTTCTCTGATGAATCCGGCCTCAAGTAACTTGGTTAGCTCCTCCCCCATAGCTTGTCGTTTGGGTTCTGAAAAGCGCCGCAGTGTTTGCTTGACCGACTTATATCCCTTCAATATATTGAGGCTGTGTTCAGCCAGCCTACGTGGGATCCCTGGCATATCAGAAGGGTGCCAAGCAAATATGTCCCAATTTTCACATAGGAACGTTCGCAGTGCAGCGTCAACCATTGGGTCCAGCTGTGCCCCGATGGATGATGTCTTCTTGGGGTCCGTCGGGTGGACTTGGAATTTGACTATTTCTTCTGCTGGTTTAAAGGAGGTGGATTTGGATCGATTGTCAAGGATCACGTCATCCCTATCCACCGTGGAGCACAATGTGGTTAACTCTTCGGCCGCGAGGGCTTCAGACAATGCCTTGAGTGCCAGGGCTGCGGTTTTGTTTTTGGCGCGGAGTGCTATATCCGGATCATTGGCAAGAGTGATAATACCATTGGGCCCGGGCATCTTGAGCTTCATGTACCCGTAATGGGGTATAGCTTGGAAGCATGCAAATGAATCTCGCCCTAATAAGGCGTGATATCCATTGTTGAAAGGGGCCACTTCAAAGGTTATCTCTTTGGACCGATAATTCTCCGGCGTGCCGAATACCACATCGAGTGTGATTTTTCCTGCGCATCATGCCTCCCGACTGGGAATGATTCCTCAGAAGGTCGTGCTACTTTGCTCAATGTGGCTCCTATCTATTTCCATTTTGTTGAGAGTTTCCTCGTAAATGAGGTTTAGTTCGCTGCCGCCATCCATGAGCAATTTGGTAAGCCGAAAGCCGTCCACGATCGGACTGAGGACCAATGCGGCTGGTGCCCGGACTGTCCTGAATTTTGGTTCGTCACTGGCATTGAAAGTTATGGCCGTGTCGTTCCAGGGGTTTATTGATGCGACTTGGCAGACTTCAGCGAGGCCGCGGAGTGCCCTTTTGCGCCTATTATTTGAAGCGGAAGTCTCGAAGACCGTTAATACTCTAAGGTCGTCGTCTTCTGTGGGGTGTTGCTCTACGGTATTTTTGGTGAGGAGATCATCGCCGCTCTTGGCCACTTGCCTAAGTATCCAACATGCTCTAAGGTTGTGGGTTGGTACGGTATCCGATGTTGTGTGTATTTTGCATGGCCTATCGAGCCATCCCTCCAGAACGGTTCCGCGCCCCGTAATGGGCTTCGATTTCTTTACTATTGGATTGGGCGACCGACGAGGGTGCATTTTTGTCCGGATGAGGGGTTGAGTGGAAACTGGTGGCTCCCAAGAAGCTGCCTGAGTTTTCCAGGCGCTTTCCATTGCGCAGTACTTCTATACTATGGTTGTAAAGTCAGCGAAGTGTAATACATGACGGCGGTTGATGGAATTGAGTATATCCTCGTCCGTGCAATTGTTGCAGAATAATGAAATCGCATCTTCATCGCGGCAGTCTTTGATCTTTTTTTTTGACAAGGAGGAATCTGACCCAAAAGTGATGGACCGGTTCTTGAGACTGCTATTTGATGTGCATAAGATCGTGTGTATCTGGGTGGGTGGGTGGATTTAAGTCCGAACCCTGACCCAATTTGGTATCCGGAGTTTGACAAACTTCCGAGCTTAACAGTTCGGGCTACGGGATATCAACCAATTTTTCAGGTCCATAGTCCGACTCTAGGTTCAGAGTACGGGGCACGTCTTCCCACGGACGGGTATCCGGTTCTATGAGCTCGGAGATCCCAACATAGTTCATCCTCAATATGGAGGAAGAGTTGTTGTATTACTCCTCCACTACCGCTATCTGATGGGTGATCGGCGGAGATTCAATTTCTCTCTGATCGGGTTTAAGCCCAATCCGAACATAGTCTATAGCGACCCCCAAGGCGGCGATGCGATCCAGGAGTTCGTTTAAAGATGAAAACTCCGTTAGATCCATCTGTTTGGAGTATTCGGAGTTGACGCGGAGGCGATTTTCGATGACCCGAGAAGTCATCATCGGCCCAACGGCCGAACGGGCGGTCACGGTGAAGCCGCCCAGTCGGAGGGTTTGGCCTGAGGCCAGGGCTCCTCCAGAGGTGATATTGTCCTTGATAACAAGGTGACCAATCAATCCTATCTTCGACGTCACAGCGGAACTCTCAATGAAAGCACCAATGTCGGTGTCAAAACCGGGGGATCTCGGGTAGGGGTCCCGAACTGTGCGTCTAAGGCTGATGGTAACAGGAGGTGTGGGACGCGATGTTTACCCAGGTTCGGGACCTCTCTATGGAGGTAATACCCTACTTCCTGCTTGATTGATCTTGGTGAATATGAGTATTACAAGAGTTGATCTACCACGAGATCGTAATGGCTAAACCCTAGAAGTCTAGCCTATATGATTATGATTTTGCCCTACGGACTAAACCCTCCGGTTTATATAGACATCGGAGGGGGCTAGGGTTGTACAAAGTCGGTTACAAAGAAAGGAATATACATATCCAAATGCCAAGCTTGCCTTCCACGCCAAGGAGAGTCCCATCCGGACACGGGACGAAGTCTTCTGTCTGATATCTTCATAACCCATCAGTCCGGCCCACGCTATACAGTCCGGACGACCGAAGACCCCTTAATCCAGGACTCCCTCAGGGCCCAACTTGTGCGTCTAAGGATCAATGGTAACAATGGACAGAGGGACACAATGTTTACCCAATTTCGAGCCCTCTTAAAGGAGGTAAAACCCTATGTCCTTCTTGATTGTATTCGATGAGTATAGGGGTTACAAGAGTTGATCTACCTCGAGATCGTAATGGCTAAACCCTAGCTTGTCTAGCCTATGAATATTATTATGGTTTTTCCCTACGGACTAACGCCTCCGGTTTATATAGACACTGGAGGGGCCTAGAGTTGTATAAAGTCGGTTTACAGGGGAAGGAATGGACATATTCGGACACCAATCTTGCTATCCACGCATACATGAGTCTTACCCGGACACGGGGGATAATTCTCCACTCTATCTTTAGGCCCACCGGTCCGGCCCATATTGGATAGGCCGGACACCTGGGGACCCCCCAATCCAGGACTCCCTCAGTAGCCCCCGAACTTGCCTTCAATGACGATGTAGTATCCGGCTTTATGTCTTCGGCTTTGCAAGGCGGGTTCTTTAATCAAACTTCGGATCAACGGTAGCCCGGCTTTGGCCTCCACGTTCTGCCTTTATGATCTCTTCCCATTGTCGCCTCGAATTCCACGCGTTAGGTGAATGCGAACGGTCCATTATTTTATGAACAATAAGCTCCCTGCCTCGTACGGGCGGCATCTATAAATAGGTCAAATCTCTCAAACGCCATCCCACATCGCGCAAAGAGCATCGGAGCAAAAACCACGAAAAAACTCCAAAACATGACGAGCACCCCTAGCTCCTCCTCGCGCCCCCATGGCCCTCAAGAGGGTGATTGGAAAAGCTGTTCTGTATCTCATCTCCAACTGAGTCGACTTCAGACTCATGGACATCTCCCTCCTACAAATCTAGTCTATGTACGGGCGGGCTTGGCTTCGATGGGCAGCAATGCGCTAGCGGAGAATTTTCCCAACCCCAGCCGGGGAAGAGGGTATGCTTCGTCCCTTTTCTTCTGGGGGGGCTTAGGATTCCCGATTCATCCCTTTCTCAAGGGTTTGTTAGAATTCTATGGGATCCAGCTGCACAACCTCACGCTAGGTTCAATCCTGCATATTTTGAGTTTTGTTGCTCTCTGCGAGCTGTTCTTAGGCTGCGAGGCTCATTTCGAACTATGGAAAAGTTCTTCTGCCTCGTCCCCGCCATCAAGCCGGCTCTATATTTGAAGTGGGCGGCGCCAAAGTGTGGTGCATAGCCGGATCAGGATACCCCATCGGAACTCCTAAGAAGGGATCCATAGAATGGTCTTCGGAATGGTTCTATATTAAAGATGTTCCCCTTTCAGACCCAGTTTGGTGCGGGCTTCCCGAATTCTCCAGTGCCCCTGTGCTACGTCTTGAGCTTGCATTGGTTTTCCTTGAATAGGAAAGGGTGATGCAGCAATAGTAGCGTAAGTATTTCCCTCGGTTTTTGAGAACCAAGGTATCAATCCAGTAGGAGGCTCCTCAAAAGTCCCACACACCTACACAAACAAACAAAGAACTCGCAACCAACGCAATAAAGGGGTTGTCAATCCCTTCACCGCCGCTTGCAAAAGTGAGATCTGATAGAGATAGTATGATAAGATAAATATATTTTTGGTATTTTATAATATATATTGGAAAAGTAAAGATGCAAATAAAAGTAGATTGAAAGCTTATATGATAAAAGATAGACACGGGGGCCATAGGTTTCACTAGTGGCTTCTCTCAAGATAACATAAGTATTACGGTGGGTGAACAAATTACTGTCGAGCAATTGATAGAAAAGCGAATAATTATGAGATTATCTAGGCATGATCATGTATATAGGCATCACGTTCGTGACAAGTAGACCAACTCCCGCCTGCATCTACTACTATTACTCCACACATCGACCGCTATCTAGCATGCATCTAGAGTATTAAGTTCATAAGAACAGAGTAACGCATTAAGAAAGATGACATGATATGATGTAGAGGGATAAACTCATGCAATATGATATAAACCCCATCTTTTTATCCTCGATGGCAACAATACAATACGTGCCTTGCTACCCCTATTGTCACTGGGTAAGGACACCGCAAGATTGAACCCAAAGCTAAGCACTTCTCCCATTGCAAGAAAGATCAATCTAGTAGGCCAAACCAAACTTATAATTCGAAGAGACTTGCAAAGATAACTCAATCATACATAAAAGAATTCAAAGGAGATTCAAATATTTCTCATAGATAAACTTGATCATAAACCCACAATTCATCGGATCTCGACAAACACACCACAAAAAGAGTTACATCAAATAGATCTCCACAAGAGAGGGGGAGAACATGATATTGAGATCCAAAAGAGAGAAGAAGCCATCTAGCTAATAACTATGGACCCAAAGGTCTGTGGTAAACTATTCACAACTCATCGGAGGGGCTATGGTGTTGATGTAGAAGCCCTCTATGGTCGATTCCCCCTCCGACGGAGCGCCGGTGAAGGCTCCAAGATGGGATCTCGTAGATACAGAAGGTTACGGCGGTGGAAATTGTTTTTCGTTGGCTCCCGGGATGTTTTCAGGGTACGTGGGCATATATAGGAGGAAGAAGTAGGTCGGTGGCCGCCCGAGGGGCCCACGAGATAGGGGGCACGCCCTGTAGGGGTGGGCGCGCCCTCCACCCTCGTGGCCGCCTCGGCTGCTTCTTGGCTTGCACTCCAAGTCCTCTGGATCACGTTTGTTCCAAAAATCACGCTTCCGAAGGTTTCATTCCGTTTGGACTTCGTTTGATATTCCTTTTCTTCGAGATAATGAAATAGGCAAAAAAACAGCAGTACAGGCTGGGCCTCCGGTTAGTAGGTTAGTCCCAAAAATGATATAAATGTGTAAAATAAAGCCCATAAACATCCAAAACGGGTAATATAATAGCATGGAACATTCAAATATTATAGATACGTTGGAGACGTATCAAGCATCCCCAAGCTTAATTCATGCTCGTCCTCGAGTAGGTAAATGATGAAAACAGAATTTTTGATGTGGAATGCTACCTAGCATAATTCTCAATGTAATTTTCTTTATTGTGGCATGAATGTTCAGATCCAAATGATTCAAAATAAAAGTTCATATTGACATGAGAAATGATAATACTTCAAGCATACTAATCAAAGCAATCATGTCTTCTCAAAATAACATGGCTAAAGAAAGTTATCCCTACAAAATCATATAGTCTGGCTGTTGCTCTATCTTCATCACACAAAGTATTTAATCATGAACAACCCCGATGACAAGCCAAGCAATTGTTTCATACTTTAGTAATCTCAAACTTTTTCAACTTTCACGCAATACATGAGCGTGAGCCATGGACGTAGCACTATATGTGGAATAGAATGGTGGTTGTGGAGAAGACAAAAAGGGAGAAGATAGTCTCACATCAACTAGGCGTATCAACGGGCTATGGAGATGCCCATTAATAGATATCAATGTGAGTGAGTAGGGATTGCCATGCAACGGATGCACTAGAGCTATAAATGTATGAAAGCTCAACAAAAGAAACTAAGTGGGTGTGCATCCAACTCGCTTGCTCACGAAGACCTAGGGCATTTTGAGGAAGCCCATCATTGGAATATACAAGCCAAGTTCTATAATGAAAAATTCCCACTAGTATATGAAAGTGACAACATAGGAGACTCTCTATCATGAAGATCATGGTGCTACTTTGAAGCACAAGTGCGGAAAAAGAGATAGTACCATTGTCCATTCTCTCGTTTTCTCTCATTTCATTTTTTTCTTTTTTCCTTTTTTTTGGGCCTTTCTCTTTTTTTTGGCCTTTCTTCTCTTTTTTTTTCTGTTTTTTTCTTTGGTGGGCTCTTTGGCCTCTTTTTTTTGTAAAGTCCGAAGTCTCATCCCGACTTGTGGGGGAATCATAGTCTCCATCATCCTTTTCTCATTGGGACAATGCTCTAATAATGAAGATCATCACACTTTTATTTACTTACAACTCAAGATTACAACTCAATACTTAAAACAAGATATGACACTATATGAATGCCTCCGGCGGTGTATCGGGATATGCAATGAATCAAGAGTGACATGTATGAAAATTATGATCCTGGCCTTGCCACAAATACGATGTCAACTACATGATCATGCAAAGAGCAATATGACCATGATGATGCGTGTCATATGAACGGGACGGTGGAAAGTTGCATGGCAATATATCTCGGAATGGCTATGGAAATGCCATAATAGGTAGGTATGGTGGCTTTTTGGAGGAAGGTATATGGTGGGTGTATTGTACCGGCGGAAGTTGGGCGGCACAAGAGAGGCTAGCAATGGTGGAAGGCGAGTGTGTGTATAATCCATGGACTCAACATTAGTCATAAAGAACTCATATACTTGTTGCAAAAATCTACAAGTCATCAAAAACAAAGTACTACGCGCATGCTCCTAGGGGGGTAGATTGGTAGGAAAAGACCATCGCTCGTTCCCGACCGCCACTCATAAGGAAGACAATCAATAAATAAATTGTGCTCCAACTTCATCAGAAAGCGGTTCACCATACGTGCATGCTACGGGAATCACAAACTTCAACACAAGCATTCTTTAAATTCATAATCACCCAACTAGCATGACTTTAATATCACTACCTCCACATCTCAAAACAATTATCAAGTATCAAATTGATCATAGCATCCAATTCACTTCCTATGATAGTTTTTATTATACCCAACTTGGATGCCCATCGTTCTAGGACCAATTTTATAACCATAGCAAATACCATGCTGTTCTAAGAGACTCTCAAAATAATATAAATGAAGCATGAAAGATCAACAATTTCTACAAAATTAATCCACCACTGTGCTCTAAAAGATATAAGTGAAGCACTAGAGCAAAACTATCTAGCTCAAAAGATATAAGTGAAGCACTTAGAGTATTCTAATAAATTTCAATCAAGTGGGATTCTCCCAAAAGGTGTGTACACCAAGGATGATTGTGGTAAACTAAAAAGCAAATACTAATATCATACAAGACGCTCCAAGCAAAATGCATATCATGTGGCGAATAAAAATATAGCTCCAAGTAAAGTTACCAATGAACGAAGACGAAAGAGGGGATGCCTTCCGGGGGCATCCCCAAGCTTAGGCTTTTCGCTATTATTGAATATCTTGGGGTGCCATAGGCATCCCCAAGCTTAGGCTTTTGCCACTCCTTATTCCATAGTCCATCAAATCTTTACCCAAAACTTGAAAACTTCACAACACAAAACTCAACAGGAAATCTCATAAGCTCCGTTAGTGAAAGAAAGCAAAACAACCACATAAGGTACTGTAATGAACTCATTCTTTATTTATATTGGTGTTAAACTTACTGTATTCCAAGTTCTCTATGGTTCATACCGCTTGATACTAGCCACAGATGCATCAAAATAAGCAAACAACACACGAAAAGCAGAATCTATCAAAAACAGAACAGTCTGTAGCAATCTGTAACTATCGAATACTTCTGGAACACTAAAAATCCTACCAAAATAGGAAGTCCAGGGAAATTTGTCTATTGATCTACAGCAAAAATAATCAACACAAAAGCACGTTTCTGTGATTTAACAATATTATTTTCGTGCGCGCAAAGTTTCTGTTTTTCAGCAGAATCAAATTAACTAACACCATAGGTTATCCTATAGGTTCTACTTGGCACAAAGACTAATTAAAACATAAAAACACATATGAACAGAAGGTAGATGCAAGATTTATTACTAAACAGAAACAAAAACAAAAACACAAATAAAATTGGGTTGCCTCCCAACTAGCGCTATCATTTAACGCCCTAGCTAGGCATAAAAGCGAGGATAGATCTAAGTAGTGCCATCTTTGGCACTCAATTCATAAGTAGCTCGCATGATAGATTCATAGGGTAATTTAACTTTCTTTCTTGGAAAGTGCTCCATGCCTTTCCTTAATGGGAATTGGAATCTAATATTCCCTTCCTTCATATCAATAATCGCACTAATCGTTCTAAGGAAAGGTCTACCAAGAATAACAGGGCAAGAAAGATTGCAATCTATATCAAGAACGATAAAATCTACAAGCACCAAATTTCTATTTGCAACAATGAGAACATCATTGATCCTTCCCATTGGCTTTTTAATGGTGGAATCCGCAAGTTGCAAATTTAAAGAGCAATCATCAAGATCATGGAAACCTAGAATATCACATAAAGTTTTCAGAATCGTGGAAACACTAGCACCCAAATCACATAAAGCATAACACTCATGATCTTTAATTTTAATCTTTATAGTAGGTTCCCACTCATCATTAAGTTTTCTAGGTATAGAAACTTCCAAATTAAGTTTTTCATCAAAAGATTGCATCAAGGCATCAACAATATGTTTGGTAAAAGCTTTATTTTGACTATAAGCATGAGGAGAATTCACAACGGATTGCAACAAGGAAATACAACCTTCTAAAGAACAATTATCATAATTAAATTCCTTAAAATCCAAGATAGTGGGTTCAATGCTATTTAAAGTCTTGACCTCTTCAATCCCACTTTTACCAAATTTGGCATCAAGATCTAAAAACTCTGAATCGTTGGAACGCCTTTTAACTAAAGTTGACTCATCTCCAGTCCTATTATTATTAAGATTCATATTGCAAAACAAAGATCTAATAGGGGACACATCAATAACTTTAAGGTCTTCATCATTATTTTCATGGAAACTAGAAGAACACGCCTTTACAAAGCAATCTTTCTTAGCACACAATCTAGCGGTTCTTTCTTTGCACTCATCAATGGAAATTCTCATAGCTTTGAGAGACTCATTGATATCATGATTAGAAGGGGTAGATCTAAGTTTCAAAGAATCAACATCAAGCGAGAGTCTATCAATGTTCCTAGCCAAATCATCAACTTTGAGCATTTTTTCTTCAAGCAAGGCATTAAAATTCTTTTGAGAGATCATAAATTCTTTCACACTATTCTCAAAATCAGAGGGCATCTTATTAAAATTACCATAAGAATTATTGTAGGAATTTTCATAATTATTAGAGGAATTACTAGGGAACGGTCTAGGATTAAAATTTCCCCTGTAAGCATTGTTTCCAAAACTATTCCTACCAAAAAAATTCACATCCATAGATTCATTATTATTCTCAATCAAGGTAGACAAAGGCATATCATTGGGATCAATAGGAGCACTCTTAGTAGCAAACAATTTCATAAGTTCATCCATCTTTCCACTCAAAACATTAATTTCTTCTATAGCATGCACTTTTTTACTAGTAGATCTTTTGTTGTGCCATTGAGAATAATTAGCCATAATGTTATCAAGGAGTTTAGTAGCTTATCCTAAGGTGATTTCCATAAACGTGCCTCCCACATCCGAATCTAAAAGATTTCTAGAAGCAAAGTTTAATCCGGCATAAAAATTTTGTATGATCATCCATAAATTCAAACCATGAGTAGCGCAATTGCGGATCATCAATTTCATTCTTTCCCAAGATTGGGCAACATGCTCATGATCAAGTTGTTTAAAATTCATAATATCGTTCCTAAGAGTGATGATCTTAGCGCGAGGAAAATACTTAGAGATAAAAGCATCTTTGCACTTGTTCCATGAATCAATACTATTCTTTGGCAAAGACGAAAACCAAACTTTAGCACGATCTCTAAGTGAAAATGGAAATAATTTCAATTTAACAATATCATTATCCGTATCTTTCTTCTTTTGCATCTCACACAAATCAAAAAAACTTGTTTAGATGGGTAGCGGCATCTTCACTAGGAAGGCCAGCGAATTGATCTTTCATAACAAGATTCAGCAAAGCAGTATTGATTTCACAAGACTCAACATCATTAAGAGGAGCAATCGGAGTACTAAGGAAATCATTATTATTGGTATTGGAGAAATCACACAATTTGGTATTATCTTGCGCCATCGCGACAAGTAATCCAACACACAAACAAACAGAAAAAGGCAAGCGAAAGAGAGAGAAGATTGGGAAAGAGAGGGCAAATAAAACAGCAAGGGTGAAGTGGGGGAGAGGAAAACGATAGGAAAATGGGAAATAATGTAAATGCGAGGGAGATGAGTTTGTGATGGGTACTTGGTATGTCTTGACTTGAGCGAAGACCTCCCCGGCAACGGCGCCAGAAATCCTTCTTGCTACGTCTTGAGCTTGCGTTGGTTTTCCTTGAAGAGGACAGGGTGATGCAGCAATAGTAGCATAAGTATTTCCCTCGGTTTTTGAGAACCAAGGTATCAATCCAGTAGGAGGCTCCTCAAAAGTCCCACGCACCTACACAAACAAACAAAGAACTCGCAACCAACGCAATAAAAGGGGTTGTAAATCCCTTCACGGCCACTTGCGAAAGTGAGATCTGATAGAGATAGTATGATAAGATAAATATATTTTTGGTATTTTATAATATAGAAAGGAAAAGTAAAGATGCAAATAAAAGTAGATTGAAAGCTTATATGATAAGAGATAGACCCGGGGGCCATAGGTTTCACTAGTGGCTTCTCTCAAGATAGCATAAGTATTACGGTGGGTGAACAAATTACTGTTGAGCAATTGATAGAAAAGCGAATAATTATGAGATTATCTAGGCATGATCATGTATATAGGCATCACGTTCGTGACAAGTAGACCGACTCCTGCCTGCATCTACTACTATTACTCCACACGTCGACCTCTATCCAGCATGCATCTAGAGTATTAAGTTCATAAAGAACAGAGTAACGCATTAAGAAAGATGACATGATGTAGAGGGATAAACTCATGCAATATGATATTGTAACACCCCGGATGTAACTTTCCATATTTGTAACTCCAACTCTTGCCATTTCCGGCTATGTGTTATAATATTTCCTTCGTGGTTGGGTTTTTGTCTTTTGTTTTGCATTTTGTTCATGTCAGGCATTTCATCTCATTGCATCATCTGCATTGCATCCGCATGTTTTCATAAAACTTGCATCTGTTCGTAGTTGTCGCGTTCCCCCTTGCCTTCGTTGTCCCTTTCGAGACCAACCATTCATTTGTTGTCTGACCGTTTGAGCCTCTCTGCACAGCCACCGACTATCTCCGCAACCTAGTCCGAAAACTTCTCCCGGACCCGACCCGGGTTGTCATGACCAATGGGTCCGGATGATCCCCAAACATCTATAAAACATCTCTGTTTTCTTATTAGACTCCCTATCTATTTATTTCTCGACCGCCCGATTACGATCGTACGGACCGAGTTAACCGCTACCCTAATCCCCTAGTTATTTAAACAGTCAAACCCTAGCCTATCTTGCCCAATCCACCAATCCTCCTCACCGCCGCCACTCCTCTTCCTTGGGATCCAACCCGCATCCGCTTTCTCCGTCCCTCGTTTTCAGCACCAGGCCAACCAGCACCCCCTTCGATCCACCTCGCCCCAACCATCTCCCTTGATTTGCGCCGCCGCTCCTACCCGTAGCAGAGACCTCCCGAGCTCCTCCGTTGCTTCTTCCCCAGCAACCGAAGCCTTCACCGCCACCTCCTCTGCTCCCGAGGCCCGAGCGTCCTCTCGTCCAGGAGCACGAGCCCCTCGTCATCACACCACCCCGGCGAGCGTGCCAGCCAGCGACCTCAACCCCAGGACCGGCCCCGTCCCGCTCCTCTCTTCCTCCTGTTTTCCCCTCTCCCTCTCTCTCTCACGGTGGCCTCTCTGTCTCCTTCCCAGGAACGAGCAGGAGCTCGCCCTCGCTCCATGCCGCCGTCGCTGTCGTCCTGCTTCGCCCGATGACCTCCGAGCAGCACCACCCGCCGGATCTGCTCGAGCTCGCCTCGCCCCTGCACCTCAAGTCCCGTGTCGCCAAGCTGCCTCCCTGCCCTCGAGTCCGTCCAGATCCGCTCCATGGCGCCACATTCTGCTGTTCCCCGTCAGCCACCCGTCACCAGAGTTCCTTGCCGGCTCGCGCGCCGACCTGCAAGTCGGGCCGCTTTCTCCTCTACTTCTGCTTTGAGCAGGAGGTCGACACCCCCGCCTCGAGCGCGACCACGTGTGGCCTGCGAGCATTGACCGCGCCTCTAGCGTCGTGTGGCCCAGCAGCCTCTTGCCCCAGCGCCTCCTCAGCCGGCCTGCTGCACCAACAGGGCCTTGGCACATGGGTGAGAAGCCCCCTCCAGCCCTCTCCTGTACACTTGGCCTAGCTAGATTCGGCCCGTAGTGTTTTTTTCTGCTGCTGCAAATTTGTCTAATTATCCAGAGTTGTTGTTTTACAAAAAAAATCTCATGCTTCATACATTTAATAACTCACAAACCGTGCATCATATGTAAATAATTTATATATGTAAAATGCTTAGTTTTTCATCTAGTTTCATAATCTACTACTTTCATCCATGTTTAAAATGTTTAAAATGTTGTTTGTGTTTATTTGCATAAATGACATGCTAAAATGATTTATTTCATAACTAAATAACCGTAGCTCGGTTTTATATAAACTTTATATGTAAATGGGGTGGAAAAATGCATAGATTAACTTGGTGCACTTTGTTTTATTGTTTAACAACATTAAAATATGTTTTAGGGAAGAATAGTACCAAATTCAAAATATGCGTATGAGGATTTTCCAGAATTGTTGTTTGTTGTTTCCGGCCTCATTTAAACTTGCCTAAATAGTTAGTTTACTTATGCTTCACCCCTTGCCATGTTTAAAAACATTTAATATTGTTGGGTACATAAACGGGAGAGAACTAAGTAATTGATGTGCTGTTTCGTCAATATGCAGCTCGTTGCGTATTGAGCTCCACTTAATTTGTAGTACTGTTTGTTGCACTTTGCCATGCCATGCCTCTTTAAATGGACATGCATCATACTTATTTGTGCATCATGCCATGCTTATGTGATGGTTGTTTACCATGTTGTTTGCTTCTTTCCGGTTTGCCTCTCTCGGTAGCTTCGGTTTCGTTCCGGAGTTGTAAGGATTCGTTTGACTACGTCCGTTTGTCTTCTTCTTGGACTCGTTCTTCTTCCTAGCGGAATCTCAGGCAAGATGACCATTACCCTCGATATCACTTCTATCTTTTCTTGCTAGTTGCTTCGTTCTATCGCTATGCTGCGCTACCTATCACTTGTTTATCAAGCCTCCCAAATTGCCATGTCAGTCTCTAACCTTTTCACCCTTCCTAGCAAACCGTTGCTTGGCTATGTTACCGCTTTGCTCAGCCCCTCTTATAGCATTGTTAGTTGCAGGTGAAGTTGAAGATTGCTCCATGATGGACAAGATTATGTTGGGATATCACAATATCTCTTATTTAATTAATGCATCTATATACTTGGTAAAGGGTGGAAGGCTCGGCCTTATGCCTGGTGTTTTGTTCCACTCTTGCCACCCTAGTTTCCGTCATACCGGTGTTATGTTCCTTGATTTTGCGTTCCTTACGCGGTTGGGTGATTTATGGGACCCCCTTGACAGTTCGCTTTGAATAAAACTCCTCCAGCAAGGCCCAACCTTGGTTTTAATATTTGCCACCTAAGCCTTTTTCCCTTGGGTTCTGCAGACTCAAGGGTCATCTTTATTTTACCCCCCGGGCCAGTGCTCCTCTGAGTGTTGGTCCAAACTAGAGCACCATGTGGGACCGTCCCTTGGCAACTTGGGTTATGTTGGTACCTGTATGCTTAGCTTATACGGTGTGCCCTGAGAACGAGATACGTGCGACTCCTATCGGGATTTGTCGGCACATCGGGCGGTCTTGCTGGTCTTGTTTTACCATTGTCGAAATGTCTTGTAAACCGGGATTCCGAGACTGATCGGGTCTTCCTGGGAGAAGGAATATCCTTCGTTGACCGTGCGAGCTTGTGATGGGCTAAGTTGGGACACCCCTGGAGGGTATAAACTTTCAAGAGCCGTGCCCGCGGTTATGTGGCAAATGGGAATTTGTTAATATCCGGTTGTAGAGAAATTGACACTTGACTTAATTAAAATGCATCAACCGCGTGTGTAGCCGTGATGGTCTCTTTTCGGCGGAGTCCGGGAAGTGAACACGGTTTGGGTTATGTTTGCACGTAAGTAGTTTCAGGATCACTTCTTGATCACTTCTAGCTTCTCGACCGTTCCGTTTGCTTCTCTTCCCACTCTTATTTGCATATGTTAGCCACGATATATGCTTAGTCGCTGCTGCAACCTCACCACTTATCCTATCCATACCCATTAAGCTTTTCTAGTCTTGATACCCATGGTAATGGGATTGCTGAGTCCTCGTGACTCACCAGATACTATCACAACAGTTGCAAGTGCCGATGATACTAGTGCAGGTGATGCAATCGAGCTCAGATGGGAGCTCAACGAAAATCTTGATCGTTGCTATGTTTCGTTTCATGTTGATCAGTAGTGGAGCCCAGTTGGGACGATCGGGGATATGGCAGTTGGGTTATCTTCTTTTCTTTTGGCTTCGTCCGTAGTTGGACTATGTGTGTACTCTGAATGATGTATGATTTATTTAAGTACTTGTGTGAAGTGGCGATTGTAAGCCAACTCTTTATCCCTTTCTTGTTCATTACTTGGGATTATGTGAAAATGACCCTTCTTGCGACAAAACCACAATGCGGCTATGCCTCTAAGTCGTGCTTCGACACGTGGGAGATATAGCTGCATCATGGGTGTTACAGATATAAACCCCATCTTTTTATCCTCGATGGAAACAATACAATACGTGCCTTGCTGCCCCTGCTGTCACTAGGAAAGGACACCGCAAGATTGAACCCAAAGCTAAGCACTTCTCCCATTGCAAGAAAGATCAATCTAGTAGGCCAAACCAAACTGATGATTCGAAGAGACTTGCAAAGATAACTTAATCACACATAAAAGAATTCAGAGGAGATTCAAATATTTCTCATAGATCAACTTGATCATAAACCCACAATTCATCGGATCTCGACAAACACACCTCAAAAAGAGTTACATCGAATAGATCTCCAAGAAGATCGAGGAGAACATGGTATTGAGATCCAAAAAGAGAGAAGAAGCCATCTAGCTAATAACTATGGACCCGAAGGTCTGTGGTAAACTTCTCACAACTCATGGGAGGGGCTATGGTGTTGATGTAGAGGCCCTCCATGGTCGATTCCCCCTCCGGTGGAGCGCCGGCGAAGGCTCCAAGATGGGATCTCGCGGATACAGAAGGTTACGGTGGTGGAAATAGTTTTTCGATGTCTCCTTTGATGTTATCGGGGTACGTGGGTATGTATAGGAGGAAGAAGTAGGTCGGTGGACGCCCGAGGCGCCCACAAGATAGGGGGCGTGCCCTGTAGGGGTGGGCGCGCCCTCCACCCTCGTGGCCGCCTTGACTGCTTCTTGACTTGCACTCCAAGTCCTCTCGATCACGTTCGTTCCAAAAATCACGCTCTCGAAGGATTCATTCCATTTGGACTCCATTTGATATTCCTTTTCTTCGAAACACCGAAATAGGCAAAAAAACAGCAATACGGGCTGGGCCTCCGGTAAGTAGGTTAGTCCCAAAAATGATATAAATGTATAAAGTAAAGCCCATAAACATCCAAAACGGGTAATATAATAGCATGGAACAATCAAAAATTATAGATATGTTGGAGACGTATCATAATGCAGCATCTTATAATGTTGTCCTTGTAGGTCTGTTAGCCGGGCGTCCCGAAGAAGAACTGTCCGGATTTCAAGGCAACGTTCTATAGGAACTGTCTAGAGTGCATGAGCGGGCCCGGAAAGCCATGAAGAGCAGGATCAAAGCCCTATGGCCGTCTGATGCCCCTCCAAAAAACATGGAGGGGTTGGCGAACCTGTTCAAAGGTGTCGGCGCCGGTTTGAGCTATGGAAGTCTTCGGCATGCCGGGAAGGTGCGCGAGAGGCATGGGCGATGGTGAAGATGCACTACATCGGACTTGACCCGAATCATATGTCCCGAGTTGGACCTCAGGGACCAGACGGAAAAGAAATTCCTGTGAACTTGGTATATGACCAGTTGATGATACCTGCGAAATATTCGCAAGAAGACTCTAGGTTAGATAGTCTCATAGATGGCATAGAGAAAGAGTAGGCGTTAGATTCTATGTAACAATGTACTTTATCATCGAACTTTGTCTCGGGCCGAACTTGTCAAAATTTGTCATCACAGGCCTTCGGCTTCAACCTCTGAACCAAGAAGTTGGAGTGTTTCTGGATACTATGTTAAGTAGGAAACGTTTAGTATGTCCAGAAACCAGGCAATCCGGTCATATTGCTCAAACAGATAAATTTTGTTCGGGGAGTTATGTTATATTACTGCTTAACATAAGAAATATCTTCCAGGGAAAATAGTTCCGTTAGGGGTTCCTTTCCTTGGGTCGACATGCTGAATTATGCAAGCCAAGGTTTGTGTTCGAATTACGGGCAACCTATCCCGTATTTTTTGTAAACGTGAAATAGTCCATCGTTGCTTGCCGACCAATTATTGCCTTAAGAATGCTAGTGATAAGTCTCCAATGTATCTATAATTTTTTATTGTTCCATGCTATTATATTACCCGTTTTGGATGTTTATGGGCTTTACTTTACACTTCTATATCATTTTTGGGACTAACCTACTAACCGGAGGCCCAGCCCAAATTGCTGTTTTTTGCCTATTTCAGTGTTTCGAAGAAAAGGAATATCAAACAGAGTCCAAACAGAATGAAACCTTCGGGAGCAATCTTTTTGGAACAAATGCAATCCAGGAGACTTGGAGTGCATGTTAAGAAACAGTCGAGGCGGCCACGAGGCAGGAGGGCGCGCCCTAGGGGGGTGGGCGCGCCCCCCACCCTCATGGGCCCCTCGTGGCTCCACCGACCTACTTCTTCCTCCTATATATACCTCCGTACCCTGGAAACATCAAGGAGCACCACGAAACCCTATTTCCAACAACGCAACCTTATGTACCCGTGAGATCCCATCTTGGAGCCTTTTCCAGCGCTCCGCCTGAGGGGGAATTGATCACGGAGGGCCTCTACATCATCTCCAAGGCCTCTCTGATGAGTTGTGAGTAGTTTACCACAGACCTTTGGGTCCATAGTTATTAGCTAGATAGCTTCTTATCTCTCTTTGAATCTCAATACAAAGTTCTCCTTGATCTTCTTGGAGATCTATTCGATGTAACTCTTTTTTATGGTGTGTTTGTCGAGATCCGATAATTGTGGGTTTATGATCAAGTTTATCTATGAGAAATATTTGAATATCCTCTGAATTCTTTTATGTATGATTGGTTATCTTTGCAAGTCTCTTCGAATTATCAGTTTGGTTTGGCCTACTAGATTGATCTTTCTTGCAATGGGAGAAGTGCTTAGCTTTGGGTTCAATCTTGCAGTGTCATTTCCCAGTGACAGCAGGGGCAGCAAGGCACGTATTGTATTGTATTGTTTCCATCGAGGATAAAAATATGGGGTTTATATCATATTGCTTGAGTTTATCCCTCTACATCATGTCATCTTGCCTAATGCGTTACCCTGTTCTTATGAACTTAATACTCTAGATGCATGCTGGATAGCGGTCGATGTGTGGAGTAATAGTAGTAGATGCACGCAGGAGTCGGTCTACTTGTTGCGGACGTCATGCCTATATACATGATCATGCCTAGATAATCTCATAACTGTGCACTTTTCTATAATTGCTCGACAGTAATTTGTTCACCCACCGTAATACTTATGCTATCTTGAGAGAAGCCACTAGTGAAACCTATGGCCCCCGGATATATCTTCCATCATATAAGTTTCCGATCTATTTTATTTTTCTATCTTTACTTTCCAATCTATATCATAAAAATACCAAAAATATTTATCTTATCTTATTATCTCTATCAGATCTCACTTTCGCAAGTGGCCGTGAAGGGATTGACAAGCCCTTTATTGCGTTGGTGGCGAGGTTCTTGTTTGTTTGTGTAGGTACGAGGGACTTGCGTGGAGCCTCCTACTGGATTGATACCTTGGTTCTCAAAAATGAGGGAAATACTTACGCTTCTTTGCTGCATCACCCTTTGCTCTTCAAGGGAAAAACAATGCAGTGCTCAAGAGGTAGCAGCTAGCTTTCGGCTTCACCCGTCTGAGGTATAGATTCGGATAACCCAATTGTAACAATCACAGAGGTACTCCCTTTACACCCTAGCCGAACAATCGGGAACGTAGGGTATAAGCACAGGAGCAAGGCAACCCAACTTGGCAAAAACTTAAAGAAGCCCCCTGTTACAGTGGAGTGTATACATTTAAAGATGTGTACCCCTAATAGTTCGACAGATCTGAACATACCATGGGATATAAAAAGAAAAAAAAAGAAAAAAGGAGAGGAGAAGGAAAAACCTAGTCAAAGTAAAAGATAAAGAGGCCGAACTATGCGTAAAATCTTCGGAGCCGAGCGACGTTCCATGGGTTTGGCTCAAGGCGATTATCCACTGCATTACGAAGGCGATAGGCTCCCCATGTAAGGACTTCATCTATTAAGAAGGGGCCCTCCCATTTTGGTTTGAGCTTATTCTTTTTCTTCTCTGGGAGGCGTAAAATAAGGTCGCCGACATTATATGTGTTAGCCTGCACTTCTCTGCTTTGGTATCACCTGGCTTGTTGTTGATAAAATGCGGAACGGCCTTTCGCAACGTCGCACTCCTCTTCGAGTCCGTCTAGGTCATCTTGTCGATCAAGTTCGGCTTCACGCTCTTCGTACATGCGCACTCGAGGTGAGTCATGAATAATGTCGCAGGGCAATACAACTTCTGCGTTGTACACCATAAAGAAGGGTGTGTATCCGGTCATTCGATTGGGCGTGGTCCGCAGCCCCTAGAGTACGGAATCGAGTTCCTCAACCTAGTGCTTATCTGATTTTCGTAAGGAGTGCACCAGTCTGGGCTTAATGCCACTCATTATCGGGCCATTGGCCCATTCAACTTGACCGTTTGTTTGAGGGTGGTATACGGATGCATAGTCGAGTTTAATGCCCAACTTAGCACACCAGGTTTTTACCTCTTCTATAAAATTGGAGCCATTATCTGTGATGATACTGTGCGGGACACCATAACAGTGTACCACGCCGGATATAAAGTCAATCACTGGCCCTGCTTCAGCTGTTTTTACTGGTTTGGCCTCTATCCATTTAGTGAATTTATCTACCATCACCAGCAAATATTTCTTTTTGTGGCTTCCCCCTCTAAGGGGACCGACCATATCAAGCCCCCAGATCACGAAGGGCCAGGTGATGGGGATTGTTCTTAAGGAAGTGGAAGGCATATGATTTTGGTTGGCGAAAAGCTGACAGCCCACACAATGTTGGACAAGGGCTTGTGCGTCTGCTCGGGTCGTTAGCCAGAAAAAACATGTCCTAAAAGCTTTGCTTACAAGGGCCCAAGCTGCGGCATGATGACCGCCCAAACCAGCATGTATTTCTGCCAACAGTTGTCGTCCCTCCTCTTCGGAGATGCACCTTTGGAGGACTCCGGTAGTGCTCTTCTTGTACAGTTCACCCTTATGCACTTTGTAGGCTTTAGAGCATCGAACTATGCAACGGGCTTCATTCTGGTCATCAAGAAGCTCCTACCTATTAAGGTAGGCCAAGAAAGGTCCAGTCCATGGAGCGATAACAGCCATGATCTCATGAGCAGAGGGTGTTATTCTATATCCGAACCCCGATGGTATATGCATTGTGTTCGGCTGTTGGGGGTGAGACCAAGTACGTACTAGCTTCTCTGCTCTCACCCTGCCATACTACGGATGGCTTAAAGAGCCTTTCCACAAAGGTGTTAGGTGGGACAGGGTCGCGCTTAGCGCCCATGCGAGCGAGGATGTCGGCTGCCTGGTTACTGTCTCGAGCGACATGATGGAATTCAAGTCCCTCGAACCGAGCTGATATTTTTAATTCGGTGTTTCGATATGCCGCCATTTTTGGATCTTTTGCACTGAACTCTCCATTGACTTGGGATATTGCGAGGTTTGAATCACAGCGCATCTCGAGGTGCTGTATACCCATTGAGACAGCCATGCGAAGACCGTGTAGAAGTGCCTCGTATTCGGTTGCATTGTTGGAGTCCGTATACATGATTTGTAACACACAGCGGATTGTGTCCCTAGTGGGGGATGTCAAGATGACGCCAGCCCCCAGTCCGGCTAGCATTTTGGAGCCGTTGAAGTACATAATCCAGTTGGAGTATTGATACGTCTCCATCGTATCTACTTTTCCAAACACTTTTGCCCTTGTTTTGGACTCTAACTTGCATGATATGAATGGAACTAACCTGGACTGACGTTGTTTTCAGCAGAACTACCATGGTATTATTTTTGTGCAGAAATAAAAGTTCTCGAAATGACCTGAAAATCCACGGAGCAACTTTTCAGAATTAATAAAAAATACTGGCGAAAGAATTAGCGTCAGGGGGCCCAAACCCTGTCCATGAGGGTGGGGGGCGCGCCCCCTCCCCTAGGGCGTGCCCCCCTGCCTCGTGGGCCCCTTGGACGTCCATCGACCTCAACTCCAACTCCATATATTTGCTTTCACAGAGAAAGTTTCATCGCATTTTACGATACGGAGCCACCGCCAAGCCCTAATCTCTCTCGGGAGGGCTGATCTGGAGTCCGTTCAGGGCTCCAGAGAGGGGGATTCGTCGTTGTCGTCATCATCAACCATCCTCCACCAATTTCATGATGCTCACCGCCGTGCGTGAGTAATTCCATCGTATGCTTGCTGGACGGTGATGGGTTGGACGAGATTTACCATGTAATCAAGTTAGTTTTGTTAGGGTTTGATCCCTAGCATCCACTATGTTCTGAGATTGATGTTGCTATGACTTTGCTATGCTTGATGCTTGTCACTAGGGCCCGAGTGCCATGATTTCAGATCTGAACCTATTATGTTTTCATGAATATATGTGAGTTCTTGATCCTATCTTGGAAGTCTATAGTCACCTATTATGTGTTATGATCTGACAACCCCGAAGTGACAATAATCGGGATACTTCTCGGTGATGACCGTAGTTTGAGGAGTTCATATATTCACTATGTGTTAATGCTTTGGTCTGGTACTCTATTAAAAGGAGGCCTTAATATCCCTTAGTTTCCATTAGGACCCCGCTGCCACGGGAGGGTAGGACAACAGATGTCATGCAAGTTCTTTTCCATAAGCACATATGACTATATTCGGAATACATGCCTACATTACATTGATGAACTGGAGCTAGTTCTATGTCACCCTATGTTATAACTATTACATGAGGAATCGCATCCAACATAATTATCCATCACTGATCCAATGCCTACGAGCTTTTCACATACTGTGCTTTGCTTATTTACTTTACCATTGCTACTGTTACAATTACTACAAAACTGCTACTGTTACTTTTGCTACCGTTACTATTACTTCCATACTATTTTGCTACTAAATACTTTGCTGCAGATACTAAGTTATCCAGGAGTGGTTGAATTGACAACTCAACTGCTAATGGTTTTTTTCTTTTTTTCCTCTCGAGACCTAAAAACCCTCGGGCGATTAGGGTTTCGGGGTGGACCTTGACCGCAGCCGCCTGATCTGATCAGCGGGTAGCGCTGAACTCCGTCGGCGATGGCGTCACCGGCCCAAAGCGCAAGTGGAGGGGCGGCGGCTGACTCTCCCCGGGCGGCCCGGGCGTGACTGGAGGAAGCACTCGGGAAACTTGGCATTACGGACGAAGAGGCTACGCCTCTGGTGCGATGATGCAGGTGAGGGAAAGCCGAAGAAGTGGCTGCTGGCAGGCAAGGTTCTACACCGACATCTACTTCATATCCAAACCATCACCACTGCACTTCGGCCTGCGTGGGGAAACCCTAGGGGTCTGCAATTCAAATCCACGGGAGAAAACATGTTTGTGGCAGAGTTTGAGAACCAGCGGGATCGAGATAGGATCTGGGTGGGCTCGCCATGGCATGTAAGCAAACATGCAGTCATACTGGCTGACTTCGAGGATCATATGACGCTGGATGAGGTGACTTTTGACCGGCTCCATGTGTGGGTTCGGGTCCCAAACCTGCCATACAACCTGAGAGATGATGCTTGGGGCAGTTTGATAGCAAAACAGATTGATAAGAATGCTTCAGCAGTTCAGTTCGATCATATTGGAGGATATTTGAGAGCTAGAGTTTCCATTGATGTCAATAAGCCTCTTCGGAGGTGGATTTTGATCAATTCGGCCAAGAGGAAGAAGGAAGAATTGTATGATATCCAATATGAACAAATTCCGCACTCTGTTTCTCTTCTGGTCGTCTAGGGCGCGATGATCTATTTTGCCCTAACCCAAGTCGTAGGGATAAGAATGGAGATCTTCCTTTTGGACCCAAGTTGAGGGCACCAGAAGAAAGGAGGAAACCTACCTCAGGCGAGAACACGAGTAAAGATCATCAAGCAGGCCCGAGCACAAAAGAATCTAAGACTTCAAGCAATGTCAGAGATGCTGCCGAGGTGAACTCTCCTGTCAAAAACCGACCTTATGCAAAGAGGAAGGAGGCACCAAAGCAGGTCTATCGACGCATTGAGCACCCCCTGCTTATCACCGACGAACAACATATATATCATGATAGGCCGTCTGAAGAGATGGGAAGGGGAAGCGATGAGGATGCATTGGAACGAAAGGATTTGGAGAGGGAACCAAAAAAGAAGCGACCAACACCGGAAAATTCGGCAGCAGCTGCAGTGCAGCGCTGCCCGTCCCAATGAGCATTATAAGTTGGAATTGTCGGGGGCTTTGGAACCCCGAGGCAGTTCGAGAGCTTCGAAGTGTGGTGAAGCAAGAAGGGCCCTCCCTCCTCTTTGTTATGGAAACGAAGATTAGGGCAGCAAGGGTGGAGAATTTGAAGTTCACTTTGGGGTTTGATGGATGTTTCGCGGTTAATAGCGTCGGTCTCAATGGAGGCATCAGATTGTTTTGGTCCAAGGATGTTTCTGTTGAGCTCAAGAATTATGGTGCCAGCCACATTGATGTTGTGGTGCGGAAAAAGGATCAAAACTCCTTCGAGTGGAGATTCACTGGCCTTTATGGTGCACCAAGGGCACAGGACCATCATCACAGCTGGCGTCTTCTGCGAACCCTGAATGCACTTCCCCATACAGCATGGGTTTGCATGGGTGACTTCAACGAGACCTTATATGGTGATGAACATTTTAGCTGGTCTGCATGACCAGAGTGGCAGATGAGGGCGTTTCGTGAAGTGGTCGATGAGTGTGCACTCCAAGACTTAGGCTGGACAGGAGTTCCTTTCACTTGGGACAACCGTCAAGCAGGAGTGGCAAATGTCAAAGCACGGATTGATCAGGCCTTTGCAAATGAGGAATTTAGGCAACAATTCGGGTACACAAATGTTCGCCATATTAGCACAGCAGAGTCGGACCACTGTTTTGTACACTTGGCGTTCCGGGAGCAGCGAGGCGATACATCAAGAAGGGGAGCGAGACCCTTTCGGTATGAAAATGTTTGGCAAACACACTTGGATTACGAGCAGGTGGTGAATGCATGTTGCATAGCCAGCAACGAACACCTGATTTATAAGGTGTTGTAGACTCTCTGAGTGCCATGCAACGGCAGCTCGAACCTTGGGGTAGGAAAGAGTTTGGATGTCTAGCAAAGACAGTCCGAAAGCTCCAGCAAAAGCTGGATAAGCTCCGCCGGCAATCTGTTGGGCGTGGTCCGTCAGAAGAGGAGAAGATCACGGTTCTCAAACTCCGGGAAGCTCTTTGTCAAGAAGAGATATGGCTTCGTCAGTGATCTCGCGTACTTTGGCTACGGGACGGTGACTGGAACTCAGGTTACTTCCAAGCACAAACGAAACAGCGACAGAGGATTAACAAGATAGCGGGCCTAAGAAGGACCGATAGCTCATTGTGCGCTAATGCTGAGGAAGATAGAGTGGAGATAA
This sequence comes from Triticum timopheevii, assembly GCA_963921465.1. Lineage (NCBI taxonomy): Eukaryota > Viridiplantae > Streptophyta > Magnoliopsida > Poales > Poaceae > Triticum > Triticum timopheevii. The sequence continues at coordinate 367,104,201 of OY997262.1, forward strand.
TGGACTTCTATCAACAGTTATACACCTCGCAGGGCCTATCAGACACCAGCGAGCTGTTATGTTATGTGCCAGCGTGCATTACTCCGGCGATGAGTGATTCCCTGGACAAACCATTTGAACCAGAGGATGTGCACAAGGCCCTTTTCCAGATGGCGCCATCTAAGGCGTCAGGTGTGGACGGCTTCACCGCGGGTTTTTTTCAGAAGCATTAAGAGTTACTTCGTGATGATGTAACAAATGATGTTCTGGGTTTTTTGAATGGAGGCGAGCTGTCAGTGGGTTTAAATGACACTTCCATCATGCTTATACCAAAGGTACGTAACCCACGGTCTATCTCGTAGTATCGGCCAATTTCCCTTTTTGTCAGTTCTGTATAAATTGGCAGCCAAGGCCATTACAAATAAAATCAGGGATTTTTGGGATGAAATAATTAGTGAAGAACAAAGTGCTTTTATCCCCGGACGCCTAATTACTGATAACGTGCTAGTCGCATTTGAGAGTGTCCATGCTATGCGGAGAAGGAAGAAGGGGGAAAATTATACTTGCGCAATCAAACTTGATATGATGGAAGCCTATGATCATGTCGAATGGAGCTTTCTTGAAGCTATCTTACTCAAGTTTGGTTTTGGCATTGATCTTGTTAGACTTATCATGAAGTGCATAACTTCGGTTCGCTTTGTTGTCCGTGTGAATGGGGAGCTCTTGCCTTTTTCAGTCCCTCTCGTGGACTGAGACAGGGATGCCCCATGTCACCGTTTTTGTTCCTCATATGTACAGAAGGTTTTTCATGCTTACTCAAATATTATGGCACCATTGATAGAGGAATCAGAGTCAATTTCAGAGCCCCATGGGTCAATCACTTGCTCTTCGCGGATGATAGCCTTATTTTTATGAAAGCAGAAGATCTAAGTGCGGCTAGGCTGAATAACATACTTCAAATATATGGTTCTACTTCATGCCAGCGCGTAAACAGAGAGAAAAGTGCTATTTTCTTTAGTCCAAACACACCGGCTTCATGCAGACAAGCGATCAAGAATGCTTTGGACGTCCATGTTGAGGCGTTCAGTGAGCGATACCTAGGTCTTCCAACTGTTGTGGGTAAAATCACTAGCAGCACCTTCGAACATATAAAGGAAAGATCTAGGAGTAAAATGCAGGGATGGTCAGAGAGACTCTTTTCTTGTGCAGGGCGAGAAACTTTACTGAAGTCAATTATACAAGCAATTCCCACATACAGCATGAGTGTCTTTTTGTTGACCAAGAAGGTATGCAAGAGCCTCACATCTTGCATGGCTAAATTTTGGTGGAGTAGCTCAATTGATAAGCGATCATTACATTGGATCTCATGGCAGAAGCTAGCAACACCAAAATGCAAAGGGGGTATGGGTTTTCGTGACCTTCACCTCTTTAATCTGGCACTACTGGGTAAGCAAGGATGGCGCCTCATTACTAATCCCAATACCCTTTGTGCAAGAGTGCTCAAGAGTAAATACTTCCCGGATACATATTTTATGCAAGCCACAATTCCAAGCACATCATCAGCGACTTGGAGAGCTATTATGGCGGGAAGGGAAGCGTTAACTACTGGGCTTATCAAGCGGGTAGGCGATGGATCCAGCATATCGATTTGGAATGATAAGTGGATTCCGTCACCAGCTACAATGGTTCCCCTAGCCAGTCCTACAAACACCTCTGTATCACTTGTTAATGATCTGATTGATACAGACACTTGGTCATGGAGGAGGGAACTAATTCGGGACACGTTTTTACCCTCAGATGCACAAGCTATTCTGAACATACCTCTGCGGTCTGGAGGTGGAGATGATTTTCTCGCTTGGACAAAGGAGGCTTCCGACAACTACACAGTCAAGTCAACGTACCGAGCTCTAGTGACTCACAACGAGCTTCAAGCTCTAGAGGAAGGGCAGGCTACCGGTTCCATAATTGATAATCAACGGCATGGAATTCGCTATGGAAGCTCAATGTTTTACCCAAGGTTAGAGTTTTCTTCTGGCGAGTTTTAAGGGGTATTTTACCTTATGAGTGTACCCTGGTACATCGATACATAGGGTAGCAGAACCTATGCCAGCTGTGTATGGCCAATGAGGAGGACCTGGAGCATGCACTTTTGAGGTGCGCACATGCAGCAAGTTTCTGGGAGGAGGCAGAGCAACTATTTGACTTCCAGATGCCAATACTGCAACCAATAACTTGGGCCAAGGACATTATCTGTGGCGAACAATTTACTTCCAGAGACCGAGCTATTTTAGTCTCTGTCATGTGGTCGATCTGGCATTCTAGGAACAGATTGACGCACGGGGAAGACAAGCTTGATCCGGCGACGTCTGTTCGCTACACCAGGGAGACTCTAGCTCTCTTGGATATACCTCGGCGACATGCCCTAGTCATGTTGGGTCATGGGTGGCGCCCCCCTGAACTAGGCTTCGTCACGATCAATACAGATGCTGGAATCAAATGTGAAGATGGTAAAGGAGGAGCTGGGGGTGTTGCTCTCTCCCTTGATTCTTTTCTTGGGGCATGGAGTAAACCACTCCCTGGAATTACGGATCCTCTCATAGCGGAGGCGATGGCAGTGTGTGAAGGTGTTATTTTCGCCAATCTGAGAGGTTTTTCAAATGTCGTGTTGGAGATGGACTGTCTGGAGGTAGTCAACCTCTGGAACACTCGCCATGATTCTCGATCGATTGTGGCTCCTATCTTAGTAGAAATTGGAGAGCTTGCTGGTAGTTTAAATTCTTTTCATTTTCATCATGTTGTAAGATCAGCCAACGGTCCCACTCATATCTGTGCTAAGCATGCTTGCACGATTGACGTTATCGAAAGTTGGATTGACAGCGTTCCTAGCTTCCTGACCAATAGCCTGTTGGCAGACTGTTCGGCGAATGCTTTTATTAAATAAAGCTCTCAATGTTTCCCCGCAAAAAAAACTCAACTGCTAATACTTGAGAATATTCTTTAGCTCCCCTTGTGTCGAATCAATAAATTTGGGTTGAATACTCTACCTTCAAAAACTGTTGCGATCCCCTATACTTGTGGGTTATCAAGACTATTTTTTGGCACTGTTGTCGGGGAGCATAGCTCTATTCTTTGAGTCACTTGGGATTTATATCTGCTGATCACTATGAGGAACTTGAAAGACGAAAGAACCAAGATTTATCCCTCAACTACGAGGGGAGGTAAGGAACTGCCATCTAGCTCTGCACTAGATTCTCCTTCTGTTATGAGTAAGCTTGCGACACCTAAACCTGCTACTGCTATGAATTCTGATATGTCGCATGTTATAGATGATGCCACTTCTGCTATTCATGATACTTATGATGAAACTACTTCTGTGCTTGATACTACTGTGCCATTAGGTGAATTTCTTGAAGAACAACTTGCTAGGGCTAGAGAGAATGAAATTATTGAAAATGAAATTATTGAAGATAGTGATGATGAAGGTTCTCCCCCTAAATATGAATTGCCTGTTGTTCCAGAGGGTTATGTTATGGATGAAGAAACTGCTAGAGATTTTCTTGCTTGCAATGATAGATCTGATCTTAAGAAGTTATTATCTAAACTTAAACAGAAATCTCTAAATGCTAGAATGAAATATGACCCTTCTTTTGCTACTTCACCTATCTTTGTTACTGATAAGGATTATGAATTCTCTGTCGACGCTGAGATAATTACTTTGGTTGAATCTGATCCTTTTTATGGCTATGAATCTGAAACTGTTGTGGCACATCTTACTAAATTGAATGATATAGCCACCGTGTTCACTAATGATGAGAAGTCTCGCTACTATTATATCCTTAAGATATTTCCATTCTCATTAAAGGGTGATGCTAAAACTTGGTTTAATTCTCTTGATCCTGGTTGTGTGTGTAGTCCCCAGGATATGATTTATTACTTCTCTGCTAAATATTTCCCTGCTCATAAGAAACAAGCTGCCTTGAGGGAAATATATAATTTTGTGCAAATTGAAGAAGAGAGTCTCCCACAAGCTTGGGGGAGGCTTCTCCGGTTACTTAATGCTTTGCCTGATCACCCTCTTAAGAAAAATGAAATACTTGATATCTTTTATAATGGACTAACCGATGCTTCCAAGGACCACTTGGATAGTTGTGTTGGTTGTGTTTTCAGGGAAAGAACTATCGATCAAGCTGAATTGCTATTGAATAATATGTTGACTAATAAAAATAATTGGACACTTCCTGAGCCAACTCTTAAACCAACTCCGAAGAAAAGGGGACTTCTATTTCTTAGTCCTGAAGATATGCAAGAGGCAAAGAAATCAATGAAAGAGAAAGGTATTAAAGCTGAAGATGTTAAGAATTTACCTCCTATGGAAGAAATACATGGTCTTAATATACCACCTATTGAAGAAACACATGGTCTTGATAAACCGACACAGGTAGTAAAGGTAAATTCTCTCTATAGATATGATAAGGTTGAAATCCCGTCTACTAAGTTTCCTAGCCAATGTTTAGATGAATTTGATGACTTTATGGCTAGACAAGAAAATTTCAATGCTTATGTTGGTACAGAATTAAAGAGTAATTCTTGCATGATTGGACGCTTGAGTGATTATATGGCTAGAGTTAAATGTGAACTTAAACTCATTGGTAAATATGCTTCTATGGTTACCACTCAAGCAGAACAAGTACTTAAAGCTCAAAGTGATTTGCTTGATGAATTAAATAATAAACATGATTTTGCTGTTATAGTGGCTACTAGAACTGGTAAAATGACTCAGGAACCTTTGTATCCTGAAGGCCACCATAAGACAATTGAGCAAGATTCTCAGAGAAATAATTTAGATCCACCTAGTCCTTCTAAAAAGAAGAAAAGAAAAATGATAGGACTTTGCATGCTTCTAGTGAACCTGTTATAGACACACCTGAGAATCCCAATGATATTTCTATTTTTGATGCTGAAACACAATCTGGTGATGAACATGAACCTAGTGATAATGTTAATGATAATGTTCATGTCGATGCTCAACCTAGCAATAATAATGATGTAGAGATTGAACCTGCTGTTGATCTTGATAACTCACAATCAAAGAATCAAGGTTATGATAAGACAGACTTTGTTGCTAGGAAGCACGGTAAAGAGAGAGAACCATGGGTTCAGAAACCCATGCCTTTTCCTCCTAAACCATCCAAGAAAAAGGATGATGAGGATTTTGAGCGCTTTGCTGAAATGATTAGACCTATCTACTTACATATGTGCTTAACTGATATGCTTAAAGTAAATCCATATGCTAAGTACATGAAGGATATTATTAAAAATAAAAGAAAGATACTGGAAGCTGAAATTTCCACTATGCTTGCTAACTATACTTTTAAGGGTGGAATACCAAAGAAACTAGGAGATCCAGGAGTACCAACTATACCATGCTCCATTAAAAGAGACTATGTTAAAACTGCTTTATGTGATCTTGGAGTCGGTGTTAGTGTTATGCCTCTCTCTTTATATCGTAGACTTGAATTGAATAAGTTGACACCTACTAAAATATCTTTGAAAATGGCCGATAAATCAACTGCTATACATGTCGGTATTTGTGAGGATGTGCCTGTTGTGGTTGCAAATGTCACTATCTTAACGGACTTTGTTATTCTTGATATCCCCGACGACGATAGTATGTCGATTATCCTTGGTAGACCCTTTTTGAAACTGCAGTGGCTGTTATTGATTGCAACAAAGGCAATGTCACTTTTCATGTTAATGGTAATGAGCATACGGTACACTTTTCGAGGAAACAACCTCAAGTTCGTAGCATCAATTCTATTGGAAAAATTCCAACTATTATTATTGGAGGTTTTGAATTTCCTCCTCCTACTGTCAAGAAGAAATATGATATTCTTATTATTGGAGGTTTTGAATTTCCTCTTCCTACTGTCAAGAAGAAATATGATATTCTTATTATTGGGGATGTTCATATCCCCGTTGAGGTAACCTGGTGTTATTCGAAATTTCTCCGGTTCCATATTATTCGGAATGAGTTTGTTAACAAGACTTGATCAACCTTGTTAGTGGATTCCTTTTGATGATCATGAGATGGATGAAATTAGAAAGCACAACCTTATGTACCCTCCTTTTACTTTCTGTTATTTAAAATAAATAAAGCAAAAATAGTATTTTTTTGTCTGTTTTCTGAATTATCCATGCAATAAAAAATACCCCGAAAATAAAAGTTTTCCAAATGCCCTGCCAATTTAGTATGATTTTTTCTGAAATATTTGGGAATATTTGGCACTGAGAACACAGCAGGGGGAGCTGGCACCTGACCATGAGGGTCCGGGGCGCGCCCACCCCTACATGGCGCGCCCCCTGCCTCGTGGGCCCATAGTGGCCCCCCTCCACTTATTCCTGCACCCACACACTTATTCTTCCTCCCAAAAAAATCACCATCCAACTCAAGCATGAGTTCTAGCTCACTTTGCTACCATTTTCGATCTCCTTGCTCAAAGCTCCATTCGCAAAACTGCTTTAGGGGATTGTTCCTTGGTATGTGACTCCTCCAATGGTCCAATTAGTTTTTGTTCTAGTGCTTTATTTATTGCAAATTTTTGCTGCCTAGGTGACCCTGTGCTTGAGCTTGCATGTCAAATTTATGAGGTCCCAAGTAATTCTAATGCATGATATAGGCTCTAGGCACTTGTGGGAGTAGTTGCTATCAATCTTGTTGAGTTTGATTCACTTTTATTTTGAGTTACTAAAATTTCAGAAATTTTTAGAAAAATATGAAGGGATTGTTCTTGAGGGGCTCTTCTAGCCAAGGCTCTAAGGATAAACAAGCTAGGGAGAAAGAAAAGGCCAAGTATAATCTTCCTTACATGGCGGAAGTACGGCCGTGTGAATGGCCTTGTGATGATTTCTTGAGAGAAGCCGGGATTTATGATGACTTTTATTCTTTGGCTGATAATGCGGGCCTCACCAACTTCCTCCACGACCGGATCAAACAGTATCTCTTACTCACCAATACTTTCATGCAAAACTTATACTATTATCCTAAGAAATCACCTCCTTCAGTAGCTTTTCATTTATATGATGTGGCTAGGGAGATGTCATTACATGAATTTTGTGCGGTTTGCAAGATACCCTTCGAGGGCAGCTTAGAGGAACCACATCATAAAGATGTGGATGGTTTTATTGATACTATCACTGTAGGGGAATCGAGGAAGGTTTCCGATGCAAGAATTACTAGCATACATTTTTCCTGTTTTATGCTACTTTGCAATATTTGCTAGTCGATGCTTAATTGGTCATGGAAACTGTGGAAACCTTAGTGTTCCTGATATTATTATTTTGTTCAATGCTTTATTCCGTGATAACTCTGTTAGTATGGGTGCTATTATTGCTAAACGATTAAGCCTGAACCGTACAAAGGGCCCCATCTTTGGAGGTATCTATGCTACTTGCCTTGCTAAACATTTCAGGATACCTATTAGGCATTTTGAGAAATAAGAATAATTGTTGCCCTCTACCTTTCTAGATTATAAGAGCATGGTAGCACACGAGTTTATTGTTAAAAATGATGATAATATGCTTTTGTATAATTTGAGATTTCATAAGAAACACAGTGAGACTATTATCTTGCCTGCACCCTCTTTGTTTGATTTAACTGCAGGCCCTTACCTCATCTTGCCGGAGGCCGTCTACGCTCTCGTGGCTAGACATCCACTCTAGAGCCTGAGCCGGAACCACCACTTGACCCTTATCGACCATCATCTTATCAGTGGGATCCGGAGGAGATCGCCAGCCAGTGGCAGTACAATGACGCTCCTTAGTACACCGGGGAGAGTAGCCGCGATCCATGGGCATAGACCAACTTAGGCCAAAAGCCTTAACTTGGGGGAGTACATATTTCTCACTGACATTACATTCATGTTCACACACTCATTCTAGTTGTCGGTGCTCATACTTTTTCATTGTACTATCCATGCTAGTTTAATTTTTTTTCTAGCTTTCTTCTTGTGTGTTTGATAAACCTTAAGAAAAACAAAAAAATAGTTAGTTTAAAATTCCATGCTTGTAGCAGTAATTAAAACAAAACCCAAAAAGATTTCTCATTCTTCTTTTGCTTGTTGGGAGCTTTCCCATTTAAATAGTTTTATTTCTTTTCTTTCCTTTGGGGTCGAGAGGAGAAGACCATAATGAAAATGTTTAAGTGGCTCTTATATGCATGATTGTTGATTTAACCAAGAGCCCATATTACCTTGTCTTCTCCCTTGAATTGAATGCTTGCAGATTCCAGCTTAGTCCAATGCACGTGCACTATTATTATTATCCACACCGTTCGGTCGTGCAAGTGAAAGGCAATAATGACGATATATGATGGACTGATTGAGATGAGAGAAGCTGGTATGAACTCAACCTCTCTTGTTTTTGTAAATATGATTAGTTCATCGTTCCTGATTTAGCCTATTATGAATAAACATGTTTGCAATGACAATTAGAGATTATGGTTGCTTATGCCATGCTTAATTAGCTAGGAGCTTATAATGGTTTACCTTGCGTGCCAACATGCTATTAAAATGGTTGTGATGTGGTATGATAGGGTGGTATCCTCCTTTGAATGAATTGAGTGACTCGACTTGGCACATGTTCACGCATGTAATTGAAACAAAATCAACATAGCCTTCACAATATTTATGTTCATGGTGGATTATATCCTACTCATGCTTGCACTCGGTGTTGATTAATTTTAATGCATGTTCATGACTGTTGTCGCTCTCTCAGTTGGTCGCTTCTCAGTCTTTTGCTAGCCTTCACCTGTACTAAGCGGGAATACTGCTTGTGCATCCAAACTCCATAAACCCCAAAGTTATTCCATATGAGTCCACCATACCTTCCTATATGCGGTATCTACCTGCCGTTCCAAGTAAATTTGTATGTGCCAAACTCCAAACCTTCAAATGAAATTCTGTTTTGTATGCTCGAGCAGCTCATGTATCAACTAGGATTGTCTGTATCTTCCATGCTAGGCGGGTTATTCTCAAGGGGAGTGGACTCCGCTCCTCATTCACGAGAAAATGGCGGGATGCCCAGTCCCATGCCCAAATCAAATCAAAATAATTGAACAAAACTCCCCCAAGATTGTTGCTAGTTGGAGGCACCCGTTGTTTCGGGCAAGCCATGGATTGATGTTTGTTGGTGGTGGGGGGAGTATAAACTTTACCATTCTGTTTGGGAACCGCCTATAATGTGTGTAGCATGGAAGTTATCAAGATCTCATAATTATTATGTAGATAGTGAAAGTATACCGCTCAAAATGTTATTCATCTCTATTTCAAAATCGAGCTCTGGCACCTCTACAAATCCCTACTTCCCTCTGCGAAGGGCCTATCTATTTACTTTTATGTTGAGTCATCACCCTCTTATTAAAAAACACCCGTTGGGGAGCACCGCTGTCATTTGCGTGCATTACTATTAGTTTATATTGGGTATGACTATGACTGGATCTCTTTTACCACAAATTACAATGTTTAGTCAGTCCTTGATCTTTAAAGGTGCTCTGCATTTATGTTTTGCGGTCTCAGAAAGGGCTAGCGAGATACCATCTTGTCATATCATATTATAATTGTTTTGGGAAAGTGTTATCATCCGAGTTTTATTATTATTGCTCACTAGTTGATTATGCCATTGATATGAGTAAACATGAGACCTAAGTGTTATTGTGAAGATGGTTAGTCATAATCTTTGCTGAAAACTTGAATGCTGGCTTTACAAATTTACAACAACAAGATCAAATAGAGTTCGTAAAAGTTTTTCTTTATCACTTTCAGTTTGTCAACTGAATTGCTTGAGGACAAGCAAAGGTTTAAGCTTCGGGGAGTTGATACGTCTCTGTCATATATACTTTTCCAAACACTTTTGCCCTTGTTTTGGACTCTAACTTGCATGATTTGAATGGAACTAACCCGGGCTGACGTTGTTTTCAACAGAACTGCCATGGTGTTATTTTTGTGCAGAATTAAAAGTTCTCGGAATGACCTGAAAATCCACGGAGCAACTTTTCAGAATTAATAAAAAATACTGGCGAAAGAATTAGCGTCAGGGGGCCAACACCCTGTCCACGAGGGTGGGGGGCGCGCCCCCCCCCTGCCTCGTGGGCCCCCTGGACGTCCATCGACCTCAACTCCAACTCCATATATTTGCTTTCGCGGAGAAAAAAATGAGAGAGAAAGTTTCATCACGTTTTACGATACGGAGCCGCCACCAAGATCTATTCTCTCTCGGGAGGGCTGATCTAGAGTCCGTTCGGGGCTCCGGAGAGGGGGATTCATCGTCGTCGTCATCATCAACCATCCTCCATCACCAATTTCATGATGCTCACCGCCGTGCATGAGTAATTCCATTGTAGGCTTGCTGGACGGTGATGGGTTTGATGAGATTTACCATGTAATCAAGTTAGTTTTGTTAGGGTTTGATCCCTAGTATCCACTATGTTCTGAGATTGATGTTGCTATGACTTTGCTATGCTTAATGCTTGTCAATAGTGCCCGAGTGCCATGATTTCAGATCTGAACCTATTATGTTTTCATGAATATATGTGAGTTCTTGATCCTATCTTGCAAGTCTATAGTCACCTATTATGTGTTATGATCCGACAACCCCAAAGTGACAATAATCGGGATACTTCTCGGTGATGACCGTAGTTTGAGGAGTTCATGTATTCACTATGTGTTAATGCTTTGGTCCGGTACTCTATTAAAAGGAGGCCTTAATATCCCTTAGTTTCCATTAGGACCCCGCTTCCACGGGAGGGTAGGACAAAAGATGCCATGCAAGTTCTTTTCCATAAGCACGTATGACTATATTCAGAATACATGCCTACATTACATTGATGAACTGGAGCTAGTTCTGTGTCACCCTATGTTATAACTATTACATGAGGAATCGCATCCGACATAATTATCCATCACTGATCCAATGCCTACGAGCTTTTCACATATTATGCTTTGCTTATTTACTTTACCATTGCTACTGTTACAATTACTACAAAACTGCCACTGTTACTTTTGCTACCGTTACTGTTACTTCCATACTATTTTGCTACTAAATACTTTGCTGCAGATACTAAGTTATCTAGGTGTGGTAGAATTGACAACTCAACTCCTAATACTTGAGAATATTCTTTGGCTCCCCTTGTGTCGAATCAAAAAATTTGGGTTGAATACTCTACCCTCGAAAACTGTTGTGATCCCCTATACTTGTGGGTTATCAAGTATGAACTATACTCTTTAGGGAGTTCAGCTTCCGTCCATTCAACGACAAAGTCGGCCATCACCTGAGATTTAATAGCCCGGCGTGGCTTGTATGTTATTTTGAATGGTAGAAGTTCGATGGCCCATTTGGCTATGCGGCCAATGGCATCCCTGTTGTTGATAATGTTGTTAAGTGGTACTTCAGATGCCACTCTGAACAAACACTCTTGAAAATAGTGTCATAGTTTTTGGGATGCCATGAAGATCGTATAGGCTACCTTTTGGTACTGGGGGTATTAGGATTTGCATGGTGTGAGGACCTCTGATACATAATAAATTGTTTTTTGGGTAGGGAATTTATGTCCCTCTTCCCCTCGCTCGACGACGAGTACAACACTAACTACCTGGTTAGTTGCAGAGATATAAAGCAACATAGGCTCACCAACACCTAGGGCAGCTAGGACTGGGTTACCTGCGAGTAGGGCCTTGATTGCCTCCAATCCGGCTATGGCAGCGTCTATCCATTCAAAGCTATCAGTGCGTCTAAGTAGCTTGTAAAGTGGTAATGCTTTTTCTCCTAATCTGGAGATGAAGCGACTTAAGGCCGCCACGCACCCTGCTAGTATTTGGACTTGCTTTAGGTCTGTTGGTATAGCCAATTGTGACAAGGCTCGGATCTTAGCTGGGTTTGCTTCAATTCATCTATGGGAAACAATGAACCCTGGCAGTTTTCTGGCTGGAACTCCGAAGACACATTTTCCGGATTGAGCCGTATATTGTATGTCCGGAAGTTGGCAAAGGTGAGGCAAAGATTGTCCACTAGTGTTCCGACGTGTTTGGTTTTGATGACCACGTCATCCACATATGCTTCGACTGTTTTGCCGATTTGTTTTTCCAAGCATGTTTGAATCATATGTTGGTAAGTGGCCCCAGCATTCTTAAGCCCAAAGGGCATAGTGTTTAAGCAGAAAGGGCCATACAGGGTGATGAACGCTGTTGCGGCCTGGTCAGATTCCTTCATTTTAATCTGATGGTATCCGGAATAGGCGTCGAGGAAACACAATGAGTCGTGTCCTGCGGTCGCATCAATGATCTGGTCAAGGCGGGGCAACGGGGAAGGATCTTTACGGCATGCCTTATTGAGGTCTTTGAAATCAACGCAAAGGCGCCAAGGTTTTTCCTTCTTTGGCATCATGACCAAGTTGGCTAACCAATCCGGATGTTTGATCTCCCTAATAAACTCGGCTCCTAGCAATTTGGCTAGCTCTTCTCCCATGGCTTGACGCTTGGGTTCAGAAAATCGCCGCATTGTCTGTTTAATGGGTTTAAACCCCTTAATTATATTAAGGTTGTGTTCGGCCGGCCTGCATGGGATGTCGGGCATGTTCGAAGGGTGCCAGGCAAAAATATCCCAATTTTCACGTAAGGATGTGCGTAAAGCGGCGTCCTCTGCCGGACCCAGTTGTGCTCCAATAGACGTTGTTTTGCTAGGGTCCGTCGACTGCACTTGAAATTTAACTATTTCATCTGCTGGCTTGAAAGAGGTGGATTTAGGTCTCTTATCGAGGATCACATCATCTTTGTCCATCGTGGAATGTAGGGTGGTTAGTTCTTCGGCCGCTAGGGCTTCGGATAATGCCTCAAGGGGCAAGGATGTGGTTTTGTTTTCAGCACGGAGTGCTTTGTCCGGGTCGCTCGAGATTGTAATGATTCTATTGGGTCCAGGCATTTTAAGCTTCATATACCCGTAATGGGGTATAGCCTGGAAGCGTGAGAAAGTGTCCCGTCCGAGGATGGAGTGATACCCGCTTTTGAATGGGACCACATGAAAGAGAAACTCTACGGACCTGTAACTTTTAGGCGTGCCGAATACCATAACCAATTTAATTCTCCTAGAGCATCGTGCTTCTCGACTGGGGATGATGCCTTGAAAGGTGGTGCTACTTTGCTCGATGCGTGTTCTGTCAATCTGCATTTTGTCGAGCGTGTCCTCGTAGATGAGGTTAAGCCCACTGCCGCCGTCCATGAGCACTTTGGTAAGTCGGAAGCCGTCCACAATGGGGTTTAATACTAGGGCGGCGGGTGCTTGGACTGACCGGGCATTTGGTTCATCTTCGGCGATGAAGGTTATTGCCGCGTCGTTCCATGGGCTCAGTGCGGTTACTTGGTGGACTTCGGCGAGGTTGCGAAGTGCCCTTTTTCACTGATTATTTGAAGAGAAGGTCTCGAAGACCATGAGGACGTTAAAATCATCCCTCTCCAGAGAGTATTTCTCTGGAGTGATGGTGGTGAGAATGGCCTCCCCACTCTTTGCGACCTGCCGGAGTACCCAACATGCGCGAAGACTATGGGTTGAGTCTATACTTGGAGTCGCATGTATCGGATAGGGCTTGTCAAGGAGTTCATCAAGAACGGACCTGTATCCTGTAAAGGGTTTATCTTTTCTGCCAACGTACTGATGATCGGATGCCTCGCTGGGGTGCATCCGTTTAGCCCGGGCCGCATACTGTTTAGAGGCTGCAGGTTCCAGTTGAGTTTTCTGGGCCTTCCATGTGCTTTCCATCATGTTGTACTTTTGTACCACATGTGATAGTTCCGTAAAGCTCTGCATGTGGCGACAGTCAAGGGCATTCTGGATTCCCTCGTTGATACAATTGCGATGGAAGACCGAGACTACATTGTCATCGCAGCAATCTTTGATCTTGTTTTTGACAAGTAGGAATCTGGCCCAAAAGTGGTGGACCTTTTCCTGAGGTTGTTGTCATACATACATCAGGTCATATATGTCTGGAGGGCCAGAGTTGCTTGGAGAGTATTGATTGTGGTGGGTGGCTGGGCTAAAATTTGAATCCCGACCCACATCTGTGTTTGGAGCTTGCAAAAGCTCCGAGGTGACTAGTTCAGGTCTGGGGATCCAAGTGCTCCCTCGATCCTACATCCGAGCCAAAGTTCTGGGGACGTGAAGTCTCCTCCGAAGGGAAAGTATCCGGCTCAAGGGGTTCGGAGACCCAAACATATTTGGTTCTCAACATAGGGGAGAGGTGTCCTCGGCTCGTTCCTCGACGATCGCTACCAGGTGGATGATCGGCGGGCAATTAATTTCCCTTTGGTCAAGTTTAAGCCCGATCCGATCATAATCCATTGAAACCCCAAGGGCAGCAATGTGATCTAGTAGCTCGCTTAAGGACGAGACATCTGCTGGATCCATATTTTCGGAGTACTCAAGACCAATGCGAGGATGGTGTTTGGCGATTGTGGGGGGCGTCGTTGGCTTGATGGCCGTACAGACACCTATGATGAAACCGCCGAGCTGGAGGATCTGCCCAGAATTTAGGCTCCTTCCAGAGGTGATATCTTCATTGATGACTAGGCGAGCCATAGATCGCTTTTTCAGGACTACACATCAGAGCTCTCAATGAAAGCACCAATGTCGGTGTCGAAACTGGCAGATCTCAGGTAGGGGGCCCAAACTGTGCATCTAAGGATCAATGGCAACAATGGACAGAGGGAGACAATGCTTACACAGGTTCGGGCCCTCTTAAAGGAGGTAAAACCCTATGTCCTGCTTGATTGTATTCGATGAGTATAGGGGTTACAAGAGTTGATCTACCTCGAGATCATAATGGCTAAACCCTAGCTTCTCTAGCCTATGAATATTATTATGGCTTTTCCCAACGGACTAACCCCTCCAATTTATATAGACACGGAGGGGCCTGGGGTTGTACAGAGTCGGTTTACAGGGGAAGAAAAGGACATATCCGGACACCAATCTTGCTATCCACACATACAGGAGTCTTACCCGGACACGGGGGATAATTCTCCACTCTATCTTTACAGCCCACCGGTCCGGCCCATACTAGATAGGCCGGACACCTGGGGACCCCTGAATCTAGGACTCCCTCGGTTACGACGGCCTCGTTTTCTCTGATTCAAGACTTTGTAGCAAGTCTGTAGCGACTTGTGGTGGGGAGGTGGTGGCTGGCGGCGGTTGTTGTTGCATCGCAGCACAATAGCCTATAGCCGGTCTGATGGCAGTGTTCTTGCTCATTGCGGTGTTATTTGATGGTGTCGTAGGAGTTGGGCGATGGGGCGGCGGCCCGGCTTCTTCGACGGTGGCGGCCTCCATGGTCATGTGGATGACGTAGAGGTTGGGTCTCGTGGTGGTGACGAACTCTACGAGGTTGGCGGCGGTATGGGACACCCTCTCCACTAAGAAATCAGGTTTGATGTGGCTCGGTGGATGAAATGTGCATATCTTTCATAGGCGTCATGTCATGCCTATCGCCGGCAGGTAAAGGCCCCGACAGTGCTACACGCAACTCTCATGTGGAGACGTCAAGCCATGCCTGTTGTCGGTAGATGTTGCATGGTGGCTCTACGGAGATGTCATCTTTTGCCTATTGCTATTGAATCGAAGGTGTTCTTGGCTCTTGCGACATACAATATTATGTTTCCATACAACCTCACGGCTGGCCGGTTGTGAATCTCTTGAAAACTCTCTGGTGGTGGCTGCCAATGTGGTGCGGTCCTACCGCTCTCAATGAGGGTTTTGCATCTGAACTGCCGGGTTGTGGGCGGCTCGGGGCAGATCAAAAGATCCACTACCTTGTGGAGACTCATGGTACAACTTTGATATTTCTCTTGAAGATCAAATTGAATACTATGATAGCTCATGAGTTGAGATGAAGGATAGGGATACAAAATGCATAGGCTGTGAGTAGTGATGACCTAATATGATAGTTTGATAGTGATAGCAATAGTAACGGTAACAATAGCAGTAGTAGCAATAGTTTTGTAGCAAGAGTAACAATAGAAACAACAATAATAACTTAGCAAAGATCAATATATGAAAAGCTCCTAGGCATTGAATCAGTGATTTCGTTTGATGATATTCATCATATAACAGTCATAACCTAGGGCAACACAGAACTAGCTCCAATTTATCAATATAATGTAGGCATGTATTCTGTAAATAGTCATACGTGCTTATGGAAAAGAACTTGCATGACATCTTTTGTCCTACCCTCCTGTGGTAGCAAGGTCCATATGGAAACTAAGGGATATTAAGGCCTCCTCTTAGTAGAGATCCAGAACAAAGCATTAACACGTAGTAAATACATGAACTCCTTAAACTACGATCATCACCGGAAAGTATCCCAATTATTGTCACCTTGGGGTTTACGGATCACAACACATAAATATGTGCATATAACTTGCAAGATCGGATCAAGAACATAGATATAATGGTGAAAACATAAACGGTTCGGATCTGAAATCATGGCATTCGGGCCCTAGTGAAAAGCATTAAGCATGGCAACATCAATCTCAGAATATAGTGGATACTAGGGATCAAGCCCTAACAAAACTAACTCGATTACATGATGAATCCCATCCAACCCATCACCATCCAGCAAGCCTACGAAGAGATTACTCATTCCTGGTGGTGAGCATCATGAAATTGGTGATGGAGGATGGTTGGTGATGACGAAGACCGAAGACCCCCCTCTCCGGAGCCCCGAACAGGTTCCAGATCTTTCCTCCTTATGAAGAACAGGAGGTGGCGACAACTCTATATCGTAAAACATGATGAAACTTCCTCATTTATTTTTTTCTCCAAAAATAGGATTTTATAGAGTTGGAATTAGGGTCAGCGGAGCCTCGTGGGCCCCACTACCCACCAGGGCGCGCCAGAGGGGTGGCATGCCCTGGTGCCTAGTGGGCAGCTGCAACCCCCTCGAGTGGGTATTGGTTCCAGTATTTTTTATTTATTCCAAAATAATTCTCCAAAAAGTTTCGTCCAATTCCAAGAACTTTTATTTCTGCACAAAAACAACACCATGGTAGTTCTGCTGAAAACAACATCAGTCCAGGTTATTTTCATTCAAATCATGCAAATTAGAGTCCGAAACAAGAGCAAAAGCATTAGGAAAAGTAGATACGACGTAGACGCATCAGCTAACAGTGGCCACATCAGACCACCGGCGTCTAGCCACCGGCGGCGTCAAAACATAGCGTAGCTCTTGGGTGCCTGTTAGAATTTGGCCACAACGCCCGGTTGGATGCGCGCATTGGCGCATTTGAACGCCCGCGGGGCGCCACACCGTTCGGTGGTGATGGTTTGGCCTGGGGGGCAGAGAATTCGATGGCGTCGAGCAAAGGCGTCGGCCGGAGACGGGCGTGGATGGAGCCGGTGATAGGGGCACGGCAAGGCCAACAACAAGTTGCGTCGGGTTCCTGGGGATGCCACGAGCATGGTGCGAGGCTCGGACACGAGCTGTGCAGGCGGTGGCTACAACAACAAGGCGAGCGGCGGCAGCGAGCTTCGGTAATGGCGGTGCGGCGTTTAGGGGCGGCAAGACAGATGGGAAACAAAGCGGGGTGCTCGGGAGCTCACAACAGGGTCGACAGGGAGCTCTGGGGAGTCGAAGAGTGCTGGGGGCGACGAATTCACCGGCGAACAGTGGCGGAGACCGATGGGGAAGACCGGGTGATGGCGACTCCGATGCGGCGGCCCGCCTCCATCTAGTGGTCGTAGGCGACGTGGCTGATGGCGGGGGTCCTCTTGTACACCTCGGAGCAGCGAGGGTTGGCCACTGGCCACAGCAAGGGCGAGCGGCGACGACGGTTGCGCTCAGGTGAGCTTGGATCTAAGCGAGGAAGGCGAGGGAGAGGGGAGGAAGGCATTAGGGTTTGTCCAGGGGCGCGGGGTCCTTAACCACCCGGGGAGGCGCGGATGAACGACATCGCGCCATTCGCGGCATGGGCGATCATGCACGCGCCATGGCTCCCCTGCCTCCAGCGAGAGGTTAGGGAAAGGCCGACGCAAATGAGCCGGGCCATCTTGTCGCGCCACTGGACTGAAGTGCACAATGACCGGTTCATTTTCCTTTTTTTATTCTTTTGTTGTTTTCTTTTATTTCTCCTGTTTTGCATTTAGTTAAGCCATCAAATAATTTTTGTACATTATGGAAATTGTCCACATAATTACATTGCAATAATTGGCACTGCCACTAAAAGTTTGGGAGATATTTGAATTCATTTGAATTTTGCATAAAAGCAAATGGGTTAAAAGGGTTATTTTAGTCACTGTTTTTGGATGATAACTTTCGAATAAGAAAACAAGTGACCTAGTTTAATCCACCATAATTAACTATGAATTATTTGCCATCACTTGAACTTTTTAGTTTTCTTATTTGTGAATTTATTTTTTTCACTTGAAATTCGAATTTTGAATTTGGCTTGGATCTTTATCAAGGGCGATTTGACTTAGTTAATCGTCATGACATGGCACCTAGTGTGAGGTCACTTAGCATGATCCTCGGGGTGTTACAACGATATCCCACAATTGAACGGAGGAGCACTTGATGTTGGAAATATGCCTTGGAGGCAATAATATTGTATTATTATATCTTCATGTTCATTATCAAAAGTTTATATGTCTATGCTATAAATGTATTAATTCTTGAATATGAGATTCAAAGGAAACTCAGATACATGTGTGGAAATGTAAACATCAAGTGATCCCTAGTCTTGCCTCTAGGCTAGCTCATATATTGATGGTGATCTTGGTTTCCTGATCATGGGCATTGTTAAGAGTAGCAATGATGTTATCAATAATGAGAACACATTGTTGACAGAATAATCATGTTGGATAGACCGAACTTATGAATTACTAAGAGATATTATTGTTGTTGTGCTATCAGTAATTTTATATAACCTGTTCATGATTACTAAGTTCCTTAGACCATGAGAATAACGTATGCCGGCATATCAGATGGTTACTTTGGGTGTACCGTATGCCTCTCCATAAAGATGACTTACGGGTATACCGGAAACGTATGTCTCGATATCTATAGTTCAAGACTGGAATTTCCTCCTCTCACAATACGGAGATACTCTCTGGGCCCACTCGGCGTTACAGTATCATTATCGTCTTGCCAGACACCTGTGATGAAGATCATAGGATATCGGAACACGGGCACGAGTGATGGCTCCATATTTGACGCATCTTTAGAGACCATTTGTTGCACATTATCTCTGTATATGAAGTCATATCATGTCCCACTGAGCCAATTATATGTCCACATGCATGATTTCTGGTTTTTATCCTTTTTATCGTGAGAATTGCATAATCTTTATTCTTTGTTAGTTTTTATTAGTTTTATTTGTCTTTGTGTGTCTTGTAGGTACGGACTTCCACACACTTAAACAATGAAAGGAGCTCAAATGGTGGACACCGAGGATCCCAAATGTAGCCATTTCGAAGGTGGAAACATGTCTTTTTTCCAAAGTGCTCCAAATCAAGATCTAAAACAAGAAATGGATTGGCGTTGCTCATACAAATCCCACGAGCCAAAAAATGTCAAATTACGAGTTTGTATGAACAAATGACGACCGTTTTACCGAAGAGATGCACAACAAAAGATGACGTTCCATGCAACCGTGGCTGGTCGTATGGACGGTCGTTTGAAGACCGGACAACACCGAAAGTTGCCTCTCGTGATGGGATTCCTCATGAATTTCATCTCCATCTGTTCGTACGACTTCCTTGACCTTCAAGGGATGTTTGGGGAGAGGATTGGGCTCATCTAAAGCTCTCAGATCAAAGGGGAGATGCCACATCAAGGGAGGAGGCATTGCGAGAGCTCTTATATAAGCACCATCAACCCTAGCCGCCCCCTCCATATTCATCCACATTCATCATTCATCTCCATGTACAGCCATCGTCCGCATCAAGAACACCATTGGGCAACCAAGAGGGAGACCACAACGGAGCCCTTGCCTGCGGGGCGCAGCCATGGGCCACCTCTGTTGCGCCACCACCATCATCATCATCGTCCGTTGCGCCGCCTCCATCACCACCATCATCGCCCATTCTTCCTCCCCTGTCACGATCTCCGTGATGGGTTCTAATAACTCTTGAACCCCTTTTTATGTGATGTTATTTGAGTAATTATTGGATATGGGTTGGTCGATTAGTAAGTGGTTGTTTGACATGTTTAGTCATTTATGTGTATTGCTTATTTACCTATGTGGTAATTTAGTGATTGGAGATGTTTAGTCCATTGCCGTAGTTGGAGACGTTCAACTCTTAGGCTACACATGAAGTTGATAAAATGTTGTGGAAATCTACAGATCTGCGACGTGATAGGTGCAGACATCTTAAGAGGAACACAATTTTTCTAGGAGCACGGTTGTCCATAGAACCTAATGTCTTTGTTTGGTCGTCTAGACTAAGAGGACCTTAATATCTTTGTGTTAGCCGCCGCGGGTATGGGGCAAGAAGTAGGATGAATGTGTTATCTCAATACAACACGTTGCTACCTCTTGAGCATGCGCTGGTTTTCCCTTGAAGAGGAAAGGGTGATGCAGCAAACTAGCGTAAGTATTTCCCTCGGTTTTGAGAACCAAGGTATCAATCTAGTAGGAGATGACGCACAAGTCACCTAGTACCTGCACAAACAATCAAGAACCTTGCAACCAACATGATAAAGGGGTTGTCAATCCCTTCACGGTCACTCGCAAAAGTGAGATCTGATAAAGATAGTAAAGTAAATATTTTTGGTATTTTTGTTATATAGATTGGAAAGTAAAGATTGCAAAATAGTAAACGAGATGCGATGTAAATAAAAGAGATGTAATATAATAGGAAAGAGACCCGGGGGCCATAGGTTTCACTAGTGGTTTCTCTCAAGATAGCATGTATTACGGTGGGTGAACAAATTACTGCCGAGCAATTGATAGAAAAGCGCATAATTATGAAGATATCTAAGGCAATGATCATGAACATAGGCATCACGTCCGTGTCAAGTAGACCGAAAGAATTCTGCATCTACTACTATTACTCCACACATCGACTGCTATCCAGCATGCATCTAGAGTATTAAGTTCATAAGAACGGAGTAACGCATTAAGCAAGATACATGATGTGGAGGGATAAACTCAAGAAATATGATATAAACCCCATCTTTTTATCCTCGATGGCAACAATACAATACGTGCCTTGTTGCCCCTACTATCACTGGGAAAGGACACAACAAGATTGAACCCAAAGCTAAGCACTTCTCCCATTGCAAGAAAGATCAATCTAGTAGGCCAAACTAAACCGATAATTCGAAGAGACTTGCAAAGATATAAAATCATGCATATAAGAATTCAAAGAAAAACCAAATAATATTCATAGATAATCTTGTTCATAAATCCATAATTCATTGGATCTCGGCAAACACACCACAAAAGAGTATTACATCAAATAGATCTCTAAGAACATCGAGGAGAACTTTGTATTGAGAATCAAAGAGAGAGTAGAAGCCATCTAGCTAATAACTATGGACCCAAAGGTCTGTGGTAAACTACTCACGCTTCATCGGAGAGGCTAAGGTGTTGATGTTGAAGCCCTCCATGATCGATTTTCCCTCCGGCAGATCGCTGGAAAAGGCCTCGAGATGGGATCTCACAAGTACAGAAGGTTGCGGTGGTGGAAAAGTGGTTTCGTGGCTCTCCCTGATGTTTCTAGGGTATAAGAGTATATATAGGCGAAAGAAGTACGGTAGTGGAGCTACGAGGGGCCCACGAGGGTGGGGCGCGCCTACCCCTTCTGGGCGCGCCCTCCTTCCTCGTGGCCTCCCCGTGGCGTTCCAGACTTCTACTCCAAGTCTTCTGGATTGCTTTCGGTCCAAGAAAGATCATCGCGAAGGTTTCATTCCATTTGGACCCCGTTTGGTATTCCTTTTTTACAAAACTCTAAATAGGCAAAAAAATAGAAACTGGCACTGGGCCTCCGGTTAATAGGTTAGTCCCAAAAATAATATAAAAGAGCATATTAAAGCCCACTAAACATCGAAGATAGATAATATAATAGCATGGAACAATAAAAAATTATAGATACGTTGGAGACGTATCAAGCACCCCCAAGCTCAATTCCTGCTCGTCCTCGAGTAGGTAAATGATAAAAACATAATTTTTGATGTGGAATGCTACCTAGCATATTTATCAATGTAATTTTCTTTATTGTGGCATGAGTGTTCAGATCCGAAAGATTCAAGACAAAAGTTTAATATTGACATAAAAATAATAATACTTAAAGCATACTAACAAAGCAATCATGTCTTCTCAAAATAACATGCCCAAAGAAAGCTATCCCTACAAAATCATATAGTGTGGTTATGCTCTATCTTCATCACACAAAGTATTTAATCATGCATAACCCTGATGACAAGCCAAGTAATTGTTTCATACTTTTGATGTTCTCAAACTTTTTCAATCTTCACGCAATACATGAGCGTGAGCCATGGACATAGCATTATAGGTGGAATAGAATGGTGGTTGTGATAAGACAAAAAAAAGGAGAAGATAGTCTCACATCAACTAGGTGTATCAACGGGATATGGAGATGCCCATCAATAGATATCAATGTGAGTGAGTAGGGATTGCCATGCAACAGATGCACTAGAGCTATAAATGTATGAAAGCTCAAAAAGAAAACTAAGTGGGTGTGCATCCAACTTGCTTGCTCACGAAGACCTAGGGCATTTTTGAGGAAGCCCATCATTGGAATATACAAGCCAAGTTCTATAATGAAAAATTCCCACTAGTATATGAAAGTGACAACATAGGAGACTCTCTATCATGAAGATCATGGTGCTACTTTTAAGCACAAGTATGGTAAAAGGATAGTAGCATTGCCCCTTCTCTCTTTTTCTCTCATTTTTTTATTTTTATATTTGGGCCTTTTCTCCCTTTTTATAGCCTTTTTTCTTTTCTTTTTTTATTTCGTCCGGAGTCTCATCCCGACTGGTGGGGGAATCATAGTCTCCATCATCCTTTCCTCACTGGGACAATGCTCTAATAATGAAGATCATCACATTTTTATTTACTTACAACTCAAGAATTACAACTCGATACTTAGAACAAAATATGACTCTATATGAATGCCTCAGGTGGTGTACCGGGATGTGCAATGATTCAAAACTGACATGTATAAAAAATTATGAACGGTGGCTTTGCCACAAATACGATGTCAACTACATGATCAAGCAAGGCAGTATGACAATGGTGGAGCGTGTCATAATAAACGGAACGGTGGAAAGCTGCATGGCAATATATCTCGGAATGGCTATGGAAATGCCATAATAGGTAGGTATGGTGGCTGTTTTGAGGAAGGTATATGGTGGGTGTATGGTACCGGCGAAAGTTGTGCAGTACTAGAGAGGCTAGCAATGGTGGAAGAGTAAGAGTGCGTATAATCCATGGACTCAACATTAGTCATAAAGAACTCACATACGTATTGCAAAAATTTATTAGTTATCAAAACTAAGTACTACGCGCATGCTCCTAGGGGGGTAGATTGGTAGGAAAAGACCATCGCTCGTCCCCGACCGCCACTCATAAGGAAGACAATCAATAAATAAATCATGCTCCAACTTCATCACATAACGGTTCACCATACATGCATGCTACGGGAATCACAAACTTTAACACAAGTATCTCTCAAATTCACAACTACTCTACTAGCATGACTCTAATATCACCATCTTCATATCTCAAAGCAATCATAAAGAATCAAACTTCTTGTAGTATTCAATGCACTTTATATGAAAGTTTTTATTATACCCATCTTGGATGCCCATCATATTAGGACTAATCTTATAACCAAAGCAAATTACCATGCTGTTCTAAAAGACTCTCAAAATAATATAATTGAAGCATGAGATATCAATAGTTTCTATAAAATAAAACCACCACCGTGCTCTAAAAAGATATAAATGAAGCACTAGAGCAATATTGTCTAGCTCAGAAGATATAAGTGAAGCACATAGAGTATTCTAATAAATTCCGATTCATGCGTGTCTATCCCAAAAGGTGTGTACAGCAAGGATGATTGTGGTAAACTAAAAAGAAAAGACTCAAGTTATACAAGACGCTCCAAGCAAAACACATATCATGTGGTGAATAAAAATATAGCCTCAAGTAAAGTTACCGATAGACGAAGACGAAAGAGGGGATGCCTTCCGGGGCATCCCCAAGCTTAGGCTTTTGGTTGTCCTTTAATATTACCTTGGGGTGCCTTTTGCATCCCCAAGTTTAGGCTCTTGCCACTCCTTATTCCAAAATCCATCAAATCTTTACCCAAAACCTTGAAAACTTCACAACACAAAACTTCAATAGAAAATCTCATGAGCTCTGTTAGTATAAGAAAATAAACCACCACTTTAAGGTACTGTAATGAACTCATTCTTTAATTATATTGGTGTTAAACCTACTGCATTCCAACTTCTCTATGGTTCGTACCCCCCGATACTACTCATAGATTCATCAAAATAAGCAAACAACATATGAAAAACAGAATCTGTCAAAAACAGAACAATCTGTAGTAATCTGTAACTTTCGAATACTTATGTAACTCTAAAAATTCTGAAATAAATTAGTGGACATGAGGAATTTTTCTATTAATCATCTGCAAAAAAATTCAACCTAAGAGCACTCTCCAGTAAAAAATGACAGCTATTCTCATGAGCGCAAAAGTTTCTGTTTTTTACAGCAAGATCGCAAAGACTTCACCCTGGTCTTCCCAAAGGTTCTACTTGGCACAAACACTAATTAAAACATAAAACCACATCTAACCAGAGTCTAGATGAATTATTTATTACTAAACAGGAGCAAAAAACAAAGAACAGAAATAAAATTGGGTTGCCTCCCAACAAGCGATATCGTTTAACGCCCCTAGCTAGGCATAAAAACACGAGTAGATCTAGGTATTGTCATCTTTGGTATGCAATCCATAAGTGGATCTCATAATAGATTCATAAGGCAATTTAATGTTTTTCCTAGGAAAGTGTTCCATGCCCTTCCTTATCGGAAACTGGAATCTAATACTTTCTTCTTTCATATCAATAATTGCACCAATCGTTCTAAGGAAAGGTCTACCAAAAATAATAGGACATGTAGGATTGCAATCTATATCAAGAACAATGAAATCTACGGGCACATAATTCCTATTTGCAACAATAAGAACATCATTAATCCTTCCCATAGGTTTCTTAATGGTGGAATCCGCAAGATGCAAATTTAAAGAATAATCATCAAATTCACGGAAACCTAGCACATCACACAAAGTTTTTGAAATCGTGGAAACACTAGCACCCAAATCACACAAAGCATATCATTCATAATCTTTTATCTTAATTTTAATAGTAGGTTCCCACTCATCATAGTTTTCTAGGGATAGAAACTTCTAGTTCAAGCTTTTCTTCATAAGATTGCATCAAAGCATCAACGATATGTTTAGTAAAAGCTTTATTTTGATTATAAGCATAGGGAGAATTTAGCACAGATTGAAACAAGGAAATATAATCTATTAGAGAACAATTATCATAATTAAATTCCTTGAAATCCAAAATAGTGGGTTCATCACTACTTAAAGTTTTGACCTCTTCAATCCCACTTTTATCAATTTTTGCATCTAGATCTAAAAACTCCAAATTATTGGGACGCCTTTTAAGTAAAGTTGACTCATCTCCAGTCCCATCTTTATCAAGATTCATATTGAGAAACAAAGATTTAATAGGAGTCACATCAATCACTTTTAGATCTTCGTCATTGTTATGTAGATCTTCCGGTTTAGTGGCCATCTTACTAACTAAGGTGGCTTGTTTATCTGAAATTTGACCTACTAAATTTTCAAGATGAGCAAACTGAGATTTCAAACCATAAAATTCCTTAGTCATATCATCGAGCTCTTTATTCATGTACTCCATAAAACTTTTTTGTTCTTTAAGCTCGTTTCTGAAGAAACTATTGTGCTCAAATTGCAAAGACATAAAGCTTCTAACGTTGTTTTCATTTCTTCCAACCTCCTAAGGTGAGGGTCAACACCTTTTGGCAAAGACATCAAAACAAACACTCAAACACACAAGAAGCAAACGAAAAGAGACGAAGGGAAGAGGGGCGAAGAAAAGGCAAAGGCTTTCGAAAATCGTTTTAGAAGTGGGGGAGAGGAAAACGAGAGGCGAATGGCAAATAATGTAATGCGAGGGAGAAGAGTTTATGATGGGTACTTGGTATGTCTTGACTTTACGTAGATCTCCCTGGCAACGGCGCCAGAAATCCTT
The DNA here is from genome assembly GCA_963921465.1 of Triticum timopheevii. Taxonomy (NCBI): domain Eukaryota; kingdom Viridiplantae; phylum Streptophyta; class Magnoliopsida; order Poales; family Poaceae; genus Triticum; species Triticum timopheevii. Next base: position 367,130,530 of record OY997262.1, read on the forward strand.
CTTGCTACCTCTTGAGCATGCGTTGGTTTTCCTTTGAAGAGGAAAGGGTGATGCAGCAAAGTAGCGTAAGTATTTCCCTCAGTTTTGAGAACCAAGGTATCAATCCAGTAGGAGACGACGCACAAATCACCTAGTACCTGCATAAACAATCAAGAACCTTGCAACCAACACGATAAAGGGGTTGTAAATCCCTTCACGACCACTCGCAAAAGTGAGATCTGATAAAGATAGTAAAGTAAATATTTTTGGTATTTTTGTTATATAGATTGGAAAGTAAAGATTGCAAAATAGTAAACGAGATGCAATATAAATAAAAGAGACGTAATATAATAGGAAAGAGACCCGGGACCATAGGTTTCACTAGTGGCTTCTCTCAAGATAGCATGTATTTACGATGGGTGAACAAATTACTGTCGAGCAATTGATAGAAAAGCGCATAATTATGAAGATATCTAAGGCAATGATAATGAACATAGGCATCACGTCCGTGTCAAGTAGACCGAAAGAATTCTGCATCTACTACTATTACTCCACACATCGACTGCTATCCAGCATGCATCTAGAGTATTAAGTTCATAAGAACGGAGTAACACATTAAGCAAGATACATGATGTAGAGGGATAAACTCAAGCAATATGATATAAACCCCATCTTTTCATCCTCAATGGCAACAATACAATACGTGCCTTGTTGCCCCTACTATCACTAGGAAAGGACACCGCAAGATTGAACCCAAAGCTAAGCACTTCTCCCATTGCAAGAAAGATCAATCTAGTAGGCCAAACTAAACCGATAATTGAAAGAGACTTGGAAAGATATTAAATCATGCATATAAGAATTCAGAGAAGAACCAAATAATATTCATAGATAATCTTGTTCATAAATCCACAATTCATCGGATCTCGGCAAACACACCGCAAAAGAGTATTACATCAAATAGATCTCCAAGAACATCGAGGAGAACTTTGTATTGAGAATCAAAGAGAGAGAGAGGAAGCTATCTAGCTAATAACTATGAACCCGAAGGTCTGTGGTAAACTACTCACGCTTAATCGGAGAGGCTAAGGTGTTGATGTAGAAGCCCTCCGTGATCGATTCCCCCTTCGGTAGATCGCCGGAAAAGGCCCCAAGATGGGATCTCACGGGTACAGAAGGTTGTGGTGGTAGAAAAGTGGTTTCGTGGCTCTCCCTGATGTTTCTAAGGTATAAGAGTATATATATGTGAAAGAAGTACGTCGGTGGAGCTACGAGGGGCCCACAAGGGTGGGGGCGCCTACCCCCTCTGGGCGCGCCCTCCTACCTTTTTTGAGGGTTAACGACAGTGGGAGAGGCTCCCACTGACTTTTGTATTACTCACAATAGGACAATTACATGTGTGTTAAAGTGGGTTTTTAAGGCCCCCCGGCCCTACATGCTATCAAACCACGACTAGTGTCCCAAGCTTACAATGTATTCAGAGAGAAAAGGATGAAGTTTCTCTTTACAGTTGTGGGCTACCAGTCTCAAGAGGTGTTTGAATCTAGCCAGCCATGCCTCGAATGAGTGTGGAACTCCCCTGAAGTGTTGGTTGTTTCTCTCTATCCACAGACTCCAAGCAGCAAGCAAGAAAATATCCATGAAGAGGGGCTGTTGCCAAGCATCTTTACCCCCATGCAGCAGAGCTAATCTGTTGACTCCCCCCGGCCATGACATTCCAACCTTACTCCAGCACCGTTGGCTAAAGGGGCATGTAAAGAAGAGGTGTTCCACAGTTTCCTCCGGAGAGTTTTGACAGGACATACATGCATTGTCTCCAGCGACAGCAAAGTGTCTTCGCCTTAGCATGTTCCTGGTATTCAGACGATCAACAAGAAGCAGCCACCCAAACATCTTGAACTTGATCGGGCTTTTGGCCTTCCAAAGCCAACCAAACGCCTCATCTGTCACAACCTGCTCATAACAGTGGTTATAATATCCTTTAGAAGAGAAACGCCCGAGCGTGCACTCCCAAGTGTCACCACAGTTGTCAACCACCTGGACGTGCCTCGACCCCTACTGGATCTCTCTGATCTCCTCCCTGGCCTGGTTCGAAAGAGGCAGACTGAAAATCATGGCTGGATCGGACGTCTTGAGTACTTTAGGAATAGAGTCATCCTCATTCAGGGAAAAGGAGAAAGCCCGTGGATACAAATCCATCAGCGTAGAGTCAGTGTTACCAAACCAGACATCTTTCCAAAACAACGCGGTACAACCATCCCCTGGGATGACTTTGGTAATCCCTCGGAAAATCCCGCAGAGTTGCATCACATCTTTCCACCAGAAAGAGCCCACCAACTCAGATGCATGAGGTATCTTGTTTCTGTAGTAAGCCTCCCAGACCAGCTGAACCCAGGGTACATCCTCCCGAATGTAAAACTTTAACAAGTGTTTTAGGAGGAGTGCAACATTTTGTGTTTTGATATCAATAACACCGAGTCCACCACAGCGCTTCGGTCGACAGACAAGCTCCCAGGCAGCAAGGGAGTTGTTTTTGACTCCATCATCAGAGTTTTTCGCCCAGAGGCAATATCTGCGTAGCTTATCAAGATGTTCGATCACCTTGGGGTGCAGTTTGATTGTACACATTGCATAGATCAACATGGAGGTGACTACGGAGTTGACCAGGGTCAGTTTGGCCTCGCCGACATCAGTGACAGGGCAGTGGAAGTTTTCCTCTCAATCGAGTGCGCCCTCCTACCTAGTGGCCTCCTTGTGGCATTCCAGACTTCTACTCCAAGTCTTCTGGATTGCTTTCGGTCCAAGAAAGATCATCGCGAATGTTTCATTCCATTTGGGCTCCGTTTGGTTTTTTCTTTTCTGCAAAACTCTAAAATAGGCAAAAAAACAAAAGCTGGCACTGGGCCTGCGGTTAATAGGTTAGTCCCAAAAATAATATAAAAAGCATATTAAAGCTCACTAAACATGCAAAATAGATAATATAATAGCATGGAACAATCAAAAATTATAGATACGTTGGAGACGTATCACACGTCTTGACGTATAATATTATGTGAGGGACTGCCCATCATTCGCGATTATCGTATCCTATGATGTGGATATTGACTTAGCCACCACGTGACATAGTCATACAGCTTCACTATATTCTGTGCCTGTAGCGAACGAGACCGTACCTAGATGCCAGTAACCTCATCTAAAACATCACATACCTCTCTTAGTTTATTTCCTTCGTTTAGTTTAGTACTTATTTTCTATTATCTCTAGTTTTATTCTCCTTTTACCGTTCACTAGCAACCTACTTAAGTGAACTATTTTCAAACTCTCATTTGGGTGTGAGGGTAGTTGTGTTAGTGACAACATAGCTTCGGGAGTTGTGGTGCCATCCTATTCGCTCTCCGTGGGATCGACAAATCCTACTTATCATGAAATTGCTACATAGCCATGTGCACTTGCAGGACGTCAAGCTTTTTTCTGGCGTCGTTGCCGAGGAGCATAGCGCTTGGCTATTACTTTCCTGTTCACACTTAGTTTATTTTTGTTTGTTGCTTTTAACATAACCTTTTTTTAAAGAAAAAAAATCTGCCCATCATGTCTTCTGAGATGTATATACAAGATTTTTTTAGAAAAATTTCATTTTGTTATAAAATATATTTTTAGTAAATGGGTATAATATAGTCAAGTGACCAGAAATCCATTTACCGTTATTCTATTTATTATGCCTTGCCATTTTTTATGTTTCATCACGTGAAAATTTCCTTTTTGTGTAGTCCTGCCGATTTTTATTGGGTTTTGTTTTATCTTTTTTAAACGAGGTCCAAACACCAGTTTTTAAAATCTTGTTAGAGTCGTCATATGAAAACTAGGTCTTTTTTGGCCTAATTTTGAAGGCTCGAACGAGGGATATCTAGTTTTCAGGGATGGGGAGGGATTGTTCGTTGCTCCAGAAAAAATGCATTACCGATTTACTTTTCATTTTCTTCAGAATTACTTTTGCCCACAGCCCAAAACTTTGGAGCCGGCGGGTGACCCAGCCCGCCACTCCACCAATCGGCGCCTCCCGCCAGGTCATCGATCCGCGGCATCCCTCCCGCGGATCGCGATCTCAACCGTGCACTGCATCTGCATCCGACGGCACAAACACCGCCTCCTTCCCCTCCTCCCACCTCTCGCCCACCTTAAAATCCCCTCCCCACCTCCGGCAAATCACAACACAATTCCCCACCGCTCCTCGACCCCCATCCGCTCGCAGCTCGAACCAAGAAGAGATCGTCAGCCATGTCGGGGCGCGGCAAGGGAGGCAAGGGGCTCGGCAAGGGCGGCGCCAAGCGCCACAGGAAGGTGCTGCGCGACAACATCCAGGGCATCACCAAGCCGGCCATCCGGCGCCTGGCGAGGAGGGGCGGCGTGAAGCGCATCTCGGGGCTCATCTACGAGGAGACCCGCGGCGTGCTCAAGATCTTCCTCGAGAACGTCATCCGCGACGCCGTCACCTACACCGAGCACGCCCGCCGCAAGACCGTCACCGCCATGGACGTCGTCTACGCCCTCAAGCGCCAGGGTCGCACCCTCTACGGCTTCGGCGGCTAGGCTCTTCCTCGCCCCACCCTGCAGATCCCAAAAGTTAGATGATACCGCGACTTGTGTAGTTCTCTACTTCCTCTGTAGTTCGCTATTTCCTCTGTATTTCGAACTGAATCGTGGAGCAAAGCTATTCGCAGTTTGTTAGAAATCAAACTTGTCTCAGTGAGATACCGTGCCTCTGATTTTGTCGTGCTGCATCTCTGTTAATGTGAAATTGTTCTGTCTTCTGTGATGCAAAATTGCGTGCGCTTGGGAGTTGGATTGTTTTGCCGTTCTTTTACCTGGAGACCCTGACGGATCGTGCTTGCTTGCCTTACAATCGTGTATGGCCGAATCAGGAACATCATTTGCTTCGTTTCTGCTAGTTGATCTGATGCATTTGCACCGGGCACCATTTATGATTCTATGTTGCAGCAATGTGTAATTGGGATTGGGATTAGCCTGCATTTCATACAGAAGTGTCACTTGCTCTATTTCTGCTGTTTTTCTCTATGTTACTGCAATAATACTTCCATCTGTTGCATCATACATTTTGGCAGTGGCAGCAACAACTTAATCCTTCAGTTTATATTAACTAGCTTATCAACATAATTCTCTATCTTCATTTTCCTAATATCATATGATGCCCTAGATTAGGGGAGTTTAGTGACAGAATAATTTATCTTAAAACCTGAGAAGATCAGTTCTTACTTGATGTGTTTACTGTATTAGCAGGAAAGGAAAACAGTTAGGGTGCAATGACTCGTGAATCTAGAATACCACAGAAACAGAAGTGAACGCCAGCGAGCAATGAAAAATGATGAAAGTATTGGTGCATTGCGTTGGGTCAAGTTTCTTGTAGATTATCTTTATTTCTCAAGAACAATTCAGATAAGGAAGAATAATCTATCCTTGGAAGACATTTTACAGCAATGCAGCAAGTTTTTCTTTCTTGAAAGCAAGTTTATCCAAGTTGAGATTGATATCCACAGTGAATTAGTGACTGAAGAAGTCTGTTCCTTGCAGAGTAACCAAAGACGATCATTTTCATTTTGGTAGACAAAAATTACATAGACACATTACAATATCTCAATGCAATCTTCCTTTGATACCTACAGGCTACAGGTGTGGATACCCTTCCACATGAACAATTTCAGTAACACCTATTATGAAACCGAATACTTGATCTCGCAAAAAAAAAAACCCGAATACTTGATACAGGGTGATGACTCAACACACACTAAAGACAAGATACACACAAGTGCCGAAGTATACAACAAAAAGGCCCTATAATTTTGTAATACAAATATACTGGTGGCGAAAAGGAAAAATGTCACTATCATGTGTGGGCAACAAGATGATTGAAATTTCACAGATGGAGAAAATGGAAGTATCAAGTTCTTGGTGTTGTATTTACTCGATTCAGAGAACAACAATCCGGTAACAAGTAGTGCAACCATACTTTTCAAGGTGTACACATCACAGCAGTTCAGTCCATTCAACAGATAAGTAGTATTGACGGAAAAAGACCCCTCGCACCCCTCGTGTCGCCTCCCCCGGGCGACGCCAGGGGCCCCAACCCTAGCGCCGCCAGCACCTCTCCCTCCACCCCTTCCTGTCGCCGCTGCCGCCGGCGTGGGCCGCGGTGGCGGCGGGCCCGGTGCCAATGGTTCTGGGCGGGGGGAGGCGGCCGATCCCATCTGAGGCGGCGGGGGCGGCCCTTCTCATGTGATCTAACTGCGGCGGCTAGGACGGAGATTCCGGGCTGTGCGGCGGGGGCCCGAGCACCATTGCCGGCGGAGCGGCGGCCCTGCATGGACGGCGGCGGTGGCAGCGCCCCATCCGGCGAGGTGGGATGTCCTACTCGTGATGGTGACGACGGCTACTGCGGATCCAACGCCCCGTTTGGATCCGTCGCGGGGAGGCTTTTCACCGACCGGCGGCGCGTGGAGGGACCGGTGAGGAGATGCCGGATCTTCGCCGGAGTACCGACGGCAACATACGTCTTCGTGGCGAGGTTCTGCTCGGTTCCAGCCAACCACAAGATCGGGAAGACGTGGCTTCCGGTGAAAATCGCGCCAGACTGCGGTCTTGGCGGACGATGGCGGCGTCCCAGACGTCGTTTCCTTCTGGAGGCATCGTCGTTGCAGGTCACATCAACCTGATCGGGAAGTTCCGGGGGAAACCTAGATCTGGGTCTACCGGATCGGACGATGACGGTGCTATCGGTACCGTTCTCCCTCCTGGGGGCATCGTTTTGGAGCGAGTGCTGGTTGGAGGGGACAAGAGGAGGAGCGGTGTTTCATCTGCTCCATTGATGACGGCGGATCTCGGCGGCGTGGCGCAGTGGAGACTCGGCGCCTGATGAGCGGAGATGGACTCGCGCAGGAGGGTGACGCTGCCTGGCGTCATGGTGGCGTCGGTGGCCAAGGTTGATGCAGCAGTACAGCTCTGAAGATGGGTTCGTGGTAGGTGGCTGCGGCGGCCTCATACCTGGCAGGGGTCCTGGTTGAGAAGCACGCCGGACTGGTGGGTGCCCATACCCGGCAGGCGTCCTGGGTGGGACCTCAAGTCTTTAGATGGTTAGATTTGGCTGCGTGGTCTGTTTGGTATGAGGCCCAGACTTTCAGCGCCCCTACATCAACTGGATAGGGATAGCGACAGTTGTTGCTTAGTTTGGTGGCTTTAGACTATTTGTTGTATGACTCTGTACGGTCTTGTGTCAATAATTAATAAAGTGGCCGTATGCATCGTCCAGATGCAAAGGCCGGGGGTCGTCCTCCTTTTAAAAAAAAAATCACAGCAGTTCAGAACTTTAGATTGCTGTATCATACACCAAAAGGAATACCGGAGTCTCGGATGATTAGATTGCATTTAGTCTTGATAATAGGTTTCGTCGTGCTCATAAGCGGTACCAATTTGACCACGTCAGAAGAAAACCCCAAACCGACACTTCAGTATTTTTCTGTATACCTTCAGAAATTTAAATTATGTATGTCCCCTGTATTGAATCGTGTCTAAGCACGTGTGTGACTATCAGCGGCCAATGTTGCCTGCAGTCACTATAGCGTACAATTATCTTCTTGAGGTATAGTATTTCTCACCAGTGGCGGAGCCAGGATTGAAGCATGCCCCGGGCCTAAATTTTTTTTCGCCCGGAGGGAAAAACTTAATGTTCATAAGGTATTTAGCTACCTCCAAGACATCCTAAAAATATGTCTCAATTGCAAGAAAAAATTAGAATTTAAATTCAATGCTTAAAGATACGACAAAATAGATAAAAACATGATAAACAAAGAATATTGCGTGATAAAAAAGTACCAAATCAATAGTTTACTTCATTAGTGCCGCGCATAACCTCATCAACAGTGGAAGAAGAGCCAACACCTTCAAGACATCAAAAGAAAAATTTCATAAGAGAAGGCATAAACCTGAAGTGAAACAATTATCGTTAACCAATACAAATATAAAAACTTGCTACTTCAACGAGGTAAAAGCCCTTTGCGAGACCTATATGTTTGAAAGCGATATACAATATCATCATCATCATCATCATTAATACTTGCAAATACATCTTGCTTTATTTAGCAACCGGTGAAAAAAATCTCTTCATCTTCTTCTACAATACTCCCTCCGTCCCAAAATTCTTGTCTTATATTTATGGATGTACCTAATATTAAAACGTGACTTGATACAATCCGTATTTAGACAAATCTAAGATAAATTGTTTGGGACGGGGGGAGTATGAAATTAAATTGGCATTGACATCAATTTGATTTCAGCAGTACCCTACATATATGACTGGATGCATACACACACATATTATTTCAATTAAATTTCAGTTCGAAGCGGTTTATACACTGACACGAATAGAACTTGGTACAAGACTACAAGTGGAAAGCGTCAGGGGGGAAACATAAAAAGTTTCATAGAAAATTAAAAACATACAAGGTGCGGCAGCGGCAGCCAGCAGCGAAACAACTAGCGATGGCGCGCCACGCTGGCGAACGAAAAAAAGGACAGGAAGGCGGCGACCGGGAACAGGGGCGTGACGGGGCGGATGCGACGCCACTGCAGACGGCAGCCACCGCGCGAGACTCTGGAGATCGATGCGACCCGGCGGCGGCCGCGCGAGCGCTGCGTTTCCTCTTCCTCTTTTTTAGCAACAGCGCTGCGTCTCCTGTGCCTAGTGCGTGGGAATTAGATCGTGGGATTTTTTTGTTTTGTTTTTGAGAACTGCTGGATCGTGGGATGGTCTTCCCTCGTGTGTTTGAGTAGTTCGTTTCACGTAACACAGCCCATCAAGGCTTTAGACTGCTTTATTTCATTGGGCTGCACCCCGGGCCTCCAGAAAATCCCATGTACTAATAGCCTGTTACATTTTCCACGCCCCGGGCCTGGGCCCTGGGTGCCCGGGGCCCAGCTCCGCCCCTGTTTCTCACAAACCATGATCTCTTGCAAGAAACCGAGGGCTGATGATTATTAACTTCACTTCACTTGCTTGGAGTTGGAGCCAGCGCCCTTTCTACGTGATCTATTAGATGCCTGATCCCGCGCAGAATAAAATGTGTCCGGCCCATGTACTTAGCTGAGCAAAAAGAATATTTATATGATTCCTTTTATTTTCACGGATAAAAATGTTAATTTTACAAATAAAAAAGAAAATACAATACTGGAAAAATATATCACGAAAATAATTCGTATATTAAAAAAACAACATTTTTCTAATAATTGTCGCCCAAAATTTAAAATAGATCGCATATTTCAAAAAATACTCATGATTTTGAAAAACATGTTTAGAATATTTTAAATGTGTACAAGTTTTAGAAATACCCGCACATTTCTTAAAATTTCCTGTAATTAAAAAATGATCGTATATTTAAAAAAAGTGAATTCAAAATGTGCTCACAAATTTTTAAACAAATCCCACGAAGTTAAAAATGCACAACAATTTTCAAAAAAATTCACGGACTTTAATAATGTTGATGAAATTTTAAACTATAATAAAATATAAAAATGGACACTCGCAAAAAAAAATCACGAAAAACGGTGAAGGAAAAAAGGAAACATAGGAAAAAATATCTGAAGAAAGAAAGCACGGATAAAATAGCGCCCCACCCGACTTGGGCTGTCCCAATAGTGTCGCTAAGACTGCTCGTTTGCTTCGATCGACTCCAACACGCAATGTGTATGGTTATTTTTAAATATGTATGATGTGTATGAAAAAGTAGACATCAAAACATGTATTTGAGTTTTTTAAATATGTATGAAAGTGTTAAATGTGTATAGAAAAATATTTTGATGTATGCGAATAATGTACAACGTGTATAAAAAGTAGACATCAAAACATATATATGAAAAACAATGTTAAGCATGTATTTAAATTGTTTTATACATGTGTAAAAAAATGTACCTGATGTATATGAAACAAATGTACAATGTGTATGATAAAGTAGACATCAAAAACATATATTTTATCAAACTTTTAATCATGTATTTGAAAATATTAACCATATATACAAATAATGTTTCAAATGTTCACAGAAAATGTACGATGTCTATGACAAATAGGCTTAAAAACATATAAATGATAAATATTAAACATATATTTTAGAAAATTTTAAGCATGTGTAATTTTCTTTTAGTTATGTATACGGACAATTTACCATTTATATAAAAAAGTAAATATTGAACCCATATATTTGACAAAAAACTTGATGAAATATCTTAGAAAAATTCAACATGTACAAATATATGTTTCAGATGTATAGAAAAACTATTTCGTGTATTTGAAATATATTAATCACATATTAAGAAAATGTTCAACATGCACAAAAAAAGTTCCCAAATCTATATGAAAAGTGAAAGCAAAAATATGATGAAAACCAACACATAAAAAAGAAAATCCATAAACCAGAAACAATAATTGTAAAAGATAAACCCCAAAGAAAACCAGTGCAAAAGAGTGGACAGTGAAAACCGACCCGGAATAAATAATAGCAAACAAAAGCAACGAAACCTAAAAAGAAACAAAGAAACCAAAGGAAAAAGAAAAGGAAAAACCAAAGAAAACCGATGCAAATGAATGAAAACAATGAAAATCAATGAAGACAAAGAAAGAAACAAAGGAAAACATAGAAATGAAGAAAGAAAAGAAACAACCTTTGGAACTAGAAAAAACTGTAGGGAAAATCAGGATAAAAGAAAGAAAGAAAAAATCAGATAAAAACCAAATCATTCCAACCAATAAACAACCATAAGAAAGAAAAAAACCAAAGAAACTTACGCCAAGCAAGCATCATCCCCCAAACATGGAAGCAAAAAAAAAAAAAACGACCAATCCGTCCTTGTATCAACATTAGAAAAAATGTTCAGGCGAGAGCTCCCTAATCTCACTATAAGCGAGATATAGCTCTCATACAATATGATTCACCGGGATTTATCTACTCAGAGTTCCTATATAGGGGCAACTCTAAACAACTTTTAGAAACAGTTAAAGTCCAACAAAGACCGTTTTGGGGTTTTAACTTAGTATAATGAAATAAACGACAATGCCGCCCCTATTGTGCCATTGCCGTCCATTATTGCTCTTCCACCGCGCAAGATATGTGATTAGGAACCCCACGCATCCCCTAGGTCAATAGCGCTAAAAGATGGCGAGAATCCACGCCACAGTCCTCGTCAGCTCCCCTCATGGAGATGCCACCTTGTAGTGCTTCAACGGCCGATTGTGGATCTGCCATCCACGAGCTCGTCCTCCACCTACCCTAACTCGTAGGAGTTAGTGGCCGAGAGGATGCTCGCGAACGGCGCATCAGCAGAGCTTGAGCCGCACAAGCTTGCCGAGATGAAGATCGAGTAGGAGAAGACCAAGCTCGATGAGGAGGTGCATGAGCTCACCCTACTGCACTTCATTGAGATGGCTTGCAATGAGGAGTTATAATCCCCAAGGGCAAAGAATTATCATGGCACTTTTCAATGTGGAGGTGGTAATGTGGAGTAGTGGCGATAAGTGTTGCAGAACTGCCCCTAGGCAATCGGCTACGATACTAGAACGATATTCGTGCATTACAGTTGTAGAATTTTTTTTGAAACTATGATGATTTTTATAGTAAATTCGGAAACTATACACCCAAATGCATAAAAATCAAAAGTATCACCCCGTCAGCCTCCTGTTGGCCGAAAAGGGACTTTTCGGCCTAAGGTTGGCCGAAGAGGGACTTTTCGGCCAACCATTGGCCAAAAAGGACTTTTCGGCCAACCATTGGCCAAAGAGTCCCTCTTCAGCCAACACTTGCTCTCCTGTTTTAGAAAATTCATATCAATTAGGATTTTAAATATTTTAATTTGATTCTTTTTGCATTAGATTAGAAATTTTATGAAGTTTCTGTAGATATCAAGTTTGACTAGATTTGAAAGTTTGAATTTGAATTTTCATGAATTTTCTCAAATCACTAGATTGCCTATAATTTGAGCTAGGAGTATTTTTTAGATGATTCTTTTTGCTACTAATTCTTTGTGACTTTGTTTATCTGTAGTAATTAATTGGTGAATTTAAGGATTATTTAAAATTAGGTTTTTACGAAAACAGTTATGTTTTAGTGTTTTATAGGTTTTGTGCTATTTCTTTTAATTTTAATTGCTTTAAATTGTCTTCTTTATGATTTTGACATATTCTTTTAGTTTCGGTTAAGTTATCAGTAGATATTTTATTTGTAGTATTTTTCGTATTTTATTTTTTTATCCTTCATTTTCTTTCCCGCCGTTCTTTTCCTCCATTTTCTCCCGCTATTTTCTTTGCCGCCATTTTCTCCCGCCATTCTTTGCCGCCATTTTCTCCTGACATTTTCTTTCCCGTCATTTTATTTGCCGCCATTCTGTCCCTCCATTTTCTTTCCCACCATTCTCTCCCGACATTTTCTTTCCCGCCATTTTCTTTCCCGCCATCTTCTTGCCCGCCATCTTCTCTTCTCAACTTATAAAACGAGCCTCATGGTGTCCACAACCGTAGATAACATGGCGGGAGAGAATGGCGGGAAAGAAAATGGCGGGAGAGAATGGCGGGAGAAAATGGCGAAAAAGAAAATGGAGGGGAAAAGATTGCGGGAAAGTATTTTTTTTCATGTATAAACAGCAATGGCTGTACAGGATTTATAAGGCACTTTTAAATATAAACTCCTATGAAGCTCAAAACAAGTTTTCTAGTAGGATAAAAGAAATAGAATACCAAAAAATGCTACAAATAAAATAGCTACTGATAACTTAACACAAACTAAAATAATACGTCAAAATCATAAAGAAAAGAATTTAAAGCAATTAAAATTAAAAGAAATAGCACAAAACCTATAAAACACTAAAACAAAATTGTTTTTTAAACCTAATTTTAAATAATCCTTAAACTCGCCAATTAATTACTACAGATAAACAAAGTCACAAAGAACCAGTAGCAAAAAGAATCATCTAAAAGAATACTCCTAGCTCAAATTATAGTCAATCGAGTGATTTGAGAAAATTCATGAAGATTCAAATTCAAACTTTCAAATCTAGTCAAACTTGATATCTACAGAAACTTCATAAAATTTCTAATCTAATGCAAAAAGAATCAAATTAAAATACTAAAAATCCTAATTGATATGAATTTTGTAAACCAGGAAAGCAGGTGTTGGCTGAAGACCACTTTTCAGCCTACCATTGGCCAAAGTGGGACTTTTTGGCTAACGGTTGGCCGAAAAGTCCTTTTTGGCCAACGGTTGGCCGAAAAGTCCCTCTTCGGCCAACCTTAGGCCAAAAAGTCCCTTTTCGGCCAACAGGAGGCTGACGGGGTGATACTTTTGATTTTTATGCATTAGGGCGTATAGTTTCCGAATTTGCTATAAAAATCATCATAGTTTCAAAAAAAAAATCGCAGTTGTATATGTGGGAGAGGCCTATGTCAACCTTCAATTCCCCTTCGTCTCGGACATCCCCATCGCTCCGTCCCCGTTTTCAGATCTTTTTCATCTAAGGCCTCTCCATTGGGCCTGCACCTCGCCACGTTCATCGTGGCGAGGCCGATCTCTGGCCTTGGCGCTAACGCAGAAATCGACTTTCCCTTTTGAATTTTTCAGGGACGTGAGAATTAGCAAATGTGAGCAAAAGATAGTGGATAAGGTTGGTAATTGAAATGAGAACCAAATCCAAGACGCACGGAGCTATCACATTCCCGCTGTCCCAGAGGGGTGGAGATTACAATACGAGATGATGCCATCGGACATATTTTAAGGATCACAAATGTGTCCAAACGCGACCGGTACATAGTACTAGCGGAGTGGGGTTTGGTGCTATGGATAGCAACCTTTGGACCGGTGGTGCCTTTTGGCAAGTAGAGCAAGCGCAGTTTTGCTCGACACCAATCAGATCCCGGCTCGGTATCACAAGAGATGGCCGGTGGCCGGATCGATGCAGCCGCCCGTCCTCGCACACGCACGCACGGTCTTCGAATCCTCCGGCGGAATAACGCCGTATGCGTACCAAGTCTTCAACCTGCGCAAGAACTTTTCAGAGCTCTAGATAGATAGAGAAGCGGTATATATTTGTCCGTCCCTGCACAGCAACGATAAATTACTTCGATCCAGTAGAATCTCTCGATCGGTCCGCGATGAAGACTGCAAGGCATGGCAAGAAGAGGCAGCAGCAGTCCGGGAGGGCCGTGCTTGTGACCTTCTACGTGGCGAGGCCGGGGAGAAAAGACGGCGGCGTCGCGTCGGCGGGCTCGTCGCGGCATGTTCATCACCACCATCGCCACGATGTTCACCATCATCACCACCACCATCTTCTTGACCACCGTGAGCGCGGCGGAAGCGACGAGGCGCGACGGCGGGGACAGGAGAACCGCAGGTCCTACGACCGCCGGGCCGAGCTGCTGGAGTACTCGCGGCAGATGAGGGCCTCGGCCGCCGCGGCGTCGGCGAGGCCGGCGCGCCCAGAGGAGCCCCTCCACCCACGCCGCAACGTCGAAGCGGTGCGTGCGTGCGTCTGGTACGGTGCCCATCTTTGTCAGCTCACGCATGCTGCACGCGCCTGACATGTTTAGAATCCCTCGTCGCAGGCCGGCGCGGGGCGTTACCCGGTCCACCCGCCGCCGGCGTCCGATCCCCGTTTTATTTACATAGCCGGACTGATCGAGTCCCTGTCGGGCGGTGCGGTGCGTCTTGCCGGCCACCCGCCCGCGGCGGCGGGCGACGACCGTAGGCTGGTGGAACGACGGCGGCTGGAGCGCGCGGAGAGCCAGCAGCAGGTGAGGCAGAGATGCCTGGGGCTGGGAGGCGACTGGAGCTGGAAGAGGGTGCTCAGGCTCGTGCTGCCCTGCCAGAGCAGCACCGGCCGGCCGTCTACGAGGTCAAGGACACAAGGCAGAGACGACTACGACGGTAAGGAGGATGGCAAGGCGGCCAGGGCGTGGCCGGCTGCGGTACAGCTGGTCAGCAAGTTGAAGGTACCGCCTACCTAGCTTCTTGTTACTCGTGAACTGTATGTATGCATGTATGTTTTCAGTCTGCAAGATGGGTTGCTGTCTATTGTCAGAGACAGGCAGAGTCTGATAGACTCGGTGCTGCAGGTTAATCGTACGAGTAGAAGGACCGGCAATGGCGGCGACGATGGGTTGCTGAAGAAGCTCTTTTCGACGTTCCAACGGCAACGGTCGCGACCGGATCGCTGACACCATCAAGAGTGAGGGTACATGCAGTCAGGAATCGATCTTGGCGTCATCGTGTTGTGGTGACATAAAACGATTTCTGTATTTCGAGGTAGTACCACGGGCCTGTAAAATTTTGGCTAGGTTTGATTTTGAGGTTAGCAGGGGCCTGTAAACTTTTGCCTAGGTTTGATCTTGATCCAATGCAAGCTCATCCTCCACGGCAGGACGGAACGAGTTCAGAGCATCTACAGCCGGGCTTAGGCAAATCCGGACCCTCAAACGTGTCCGGACGCGTCCGCGGACAGTAATCGGTCACTCCTCAAATCTCATCATCCACATCCGTGTCTCTCATATTCGAACCCTCGTATCCATACTATATCATGCAACGTCGACCAGCTCCGGACATAGAAATAGCACAATAGTTCACCAAAAGATCCACCAAAGTTCACACAAACGTTTGACAACTTTATACTACATCTAAAACTTGAAATTAAAATCAACTTCACCACTTCCGGGCTGGCCCTTTCCCCTTCGATCTGGTCGTCGGCATAGCTGTACCAGTCGTCGGTTGGTGAAGGATCGTCCGATTCGTTGGAGGAGGAGCCGTGGTTGTCATCGTCGGAGGAG
Organism: Triticum timopheevii; assembly: GCA_963921465.1. Classification (NCBI taxonomy): domain Eukaryota; kingdom Viridiplantae; phylum Streptophyta; class Magnoliopsida; order Poales; family Poaceae; genus Triticum; species Triticum timopheevii. Next base: position 367,146,371 of record OY997262.1, read on the forward strand.
TCGACGATGACGAGGCCCTTGAGGCGCTGGATGACCCGGTCCTGCTGGCGCCTGAGCTTGGTCAGCCGAGCCGCCTCCTTCGCCTTCTTCAACGCCTCCCGCTCGGACTCCTAGATGGCAAGCCGAAGAGCCTTGGCGTTCTTCTGGCGGAGCCGACGAGCGTCCGTCTCCGCCGTCGTAAGCGACCGGCGGTAGACCCACGCGAGGAGCTGCTCGTCCTCGTCGGCCTCCGCCCGTAACCCACGTCGGCGGCGGACAGAGCTCTCCACAGCCTCCCTCTCCCTTGCCAGTTGCCTCTCGCGGCGGGCGGCGCGCGCCTCCAACTCCGGCGTGCGCGTCCGGGCCGGCGGGGCGGGCACAAGCATCAGCCGGCGGGGCAAGGGGAAGGCGTGGGGAAGCAGCAGCCACCGGGGCGAGGGGACGGCGTAGGGGAGGCGCCGATTATGCTGGCCGCCCGTCAGAGCTGCCCATGGGCCGGGAGCAACACCGGCGTCCGAGATGCGCCGACGGTAAAGTTGCGGCTGTGGCGAGGCTGCAGATTCGGAGCTGCCCCCGGTCTCCACCTTGGACCACTCCAAGGCGATGCAGAGGGCAAGCTCATACTCCGAATCCACCTCGTCGTCGAAGCGGCTGCCGGAGCTCCACATTGCGCCGGATTCAATCGGAATCGGCGGGAAAGGAGAGGACGGAGCGAAAGAGGAGAGTGAGTGAGGTAGGGTTTCGGACCGATGAGGCCGATGGTTTTCTTTTGTGGGGACATCCATGGGGTCGGTGGTGGGCCGGGCTTGTCAGGTGGACGCGCCCGGGCGTGCCCGGGCCATCCTATATCCGCCCCATATTTTTGCTGGATATGAGGGGTGCCTGTCAGTCCGGACGTTTGAGACCCGTTTGAGGCGTCCCTCTGGGTCCAAAAAACGTGACCGGGCAGCCTGCCCGGGCGTATGAGGCGGCTTTGAGAGGTACGACTGTAGATGCTCTCAGAAGATCTTGATTCTTGAATCAACTACTCTAGTTTGATATTTTTTTAATAAAGGACGTTTTATTGAATTGATATATCGAGGTGATATGACCGCATAAAAAAAATGCCCGACCTCTGGATAACAAGATGTACACGCCCAATAAGTCCACAGACCCACAAATAAATATCATCTTACAGTAAAAAGTAATTCAATGCAGCCTAGGGTGCAACAGTTCCTAACTTCCTATCCGGAGATTACATCGCCATTTATGGAGGGAGAAAACCACCTCACCATATGCTCTAGCCGTGTAAACGCCATCATAAAAAGGTCTCTCTCCTTCTGCCTCTACAAGATAGACCAAGTATGGAGCCATCACGTACATGCGTGAATAACCTGCACAGGAGATGAAACACATTTGTTTTTAAACCCCATATCATTCATGGTAAGCCACAATGCCCAGCATAAGGCAGGTGCCCCCACAAGAATATATGTAGAAAATAGTTTATCAATACCCGCAACCAATTGTCGAACATGTTAGGTGCACTACATGAGGGTATAGGTTTGAAACTATTTGAACTATGACCAGAACTACAGGAGCGAACTTACATTCAAAAAATAAGCGTTTGATGGACACGTCGTGTTGACAAAAGACACATGTCTTGCTATCCTGCCAATTACGTCGGGCCAGGTTATCTCTAGTTAAGATGGCCCCTCTATTTGGAAATTAGAGAAAAATCTTCACTCTTATAGAAATTTTAAGCTTCCATAATTTCTTGTTATCAACCGGAGCATCACAACAAACTGTACAAGGATTTGTTTGAAAACCTGCCGTTTTGATGCAAATTCCATCGAATCTTATCTGGTTCACCTAACAGTTGAATGGCTTTCATACGAAGGATTAATTCATTTCATGCTGCCAAGCGAAGTCCTAAAAGGTCCCTTACGAAAAAAATATCAGAGTTTTCTTGTTTCAAAACTTGTTTGATTGTGACGAACGATCCTATACAAGCCAAGGTATTGCACCTTAAGTGAGGTGGCCCCAGCCAGGTGTCCTCCCAAAATTGAACGTGAGAACCATTCCTAATAAAAAAAAGTGGCAAATTGAAAAAATAATTTCTTGACCTTCATTACGCCACACAAAAATGTGAATCATCGGGTTTTCAATGCGTTGTTCTTAGAGCATCTCTAGCAGACCCCATATAATGCCCCAACCCTCAAAATAACCTTTAAAATACGGGTCCGCGTGAAAAATGCAGCCTGATCAGACCCCGCAAACGCGTCAGACCCGTATTTTTTTTTGGTAAAATCCCATCTCGAACCCGCGAAAATGTTGGTTTCCCCCTCGACCCGACGGTGCCCCGTATCTCAGATCAGCGGTTGGCGGGAGGGACATTTCAGCCCGCACCCGTCCCCCACCCCCTTCCGCAGCCGCCCACCATTGGTTCCGCCCGTCCGCCACCGGTGATTCCGGCAAATGTGTGGACGGAATCTCGCCGCGGGGCGCCCCTTACCCTATTCCACCTAGCCACTTCACCGGCTTCCCGGATCCGCCGAGCCGAGCCGCCCCTAGTCGCCGTCGCCGTCCCTGGTCGCCGTCGCCGCACCTAGTCGCCGCCATGGAGGCACCGCCCCGTAGCCATCGGTGAGTATTTTGCTTGTTCTTTGGGTTACGCTATGCATAGTTGGTTTATGCGGCGTTCGTATTTTTGAATTTAAATGGAATTGGGCCCTTGCCAGAAGTTTTTGCTTGACGATTTGTCCGATTCGGATGACTCAGATTTTGAGATGCTGCTTGAGAACCATTGGCAATAGATGTTGTTAATGGCCATCGCCGTGAAGGAGCACGAAGATGAGAACCGAAAGAGGCGGCGAGGATCGACCGTCGGCCGTCTTTGCATTCCTCAAAATCGCCATCTCGGAAACGAGATGTTGATGCAAGACTACTTCATGGACAATCCAACATATCCGCCGCACCTCTTCCGGAGAAGGTACCGAATGCACCGCTCCCTCTTTGTGAAAATAGTGCAAGCTTGCGAGGCCAATTGTTGATATTTTACTCAAAGAAGAAATGCCGCGGAATTGAAGGGATTTAGTGCATATCTAAAAATCTCGGCAGCTATGCGGGTAATTGCATACGGCATTCCGACTGACTATGACGATGAGTATCTTCGCATTGGTGAAGACACTACCATTGAGTCGGTGCGTAGGTTTGTCAAAGTGATCATCTGTATCTTTGGTCCTGAATATCTCCGGGCACCCAACGAGGAAGACACAAAAAAGTTGATGGCACCAAATGAGAGAAGAGGTTGGACTGGCATGCTAGGAAGCATTGATTGTATGCACTGGACTTGGAAAAACTGCCCGAAGGCATGTCAGGGAATGTATTGTGGCAAGTCCCGTAATGCAACAATTGTGCTAGAGGTCGCAGCATCCATAGATTTATGGATTTGGCATTGCTTTTTTGGTATGCCTGGTACTTTCAATGATATCAATGTGTTGCAACGGTCTCATTTGTTTGCTAGGCTTGCTAGTGGTAATGCTCCTGCTTGCAACTGCACTATCAATGAGCATGAATACACAAAGGGGTACTACCTTGCAGATGGTATCTACCTCCTCGGTTCCCCAAAACTAGAAAACAATGTGAATTTATAAGGGTACAAGAGGCAGCCCAAAAAGATATTGAATGAGCATTCCGGGTTTTGCAATCTAGGCTTGCTATTGTTCATGGTCCTGCTTGTTTTTGGGACAAGCGATCCTTGAGAAACATCATGACATGCTGTGTTATTTTTCACATATGATTCTCAAAGATGAGAGAGGCATGAACTTGCAGTTCTTCTACGATAATGTGAGTAGCCGTGTCAAACGAGATAGAGACCCTAACCGCATTAGAGCATTTCTTCAGACCTACCGGAGATTAAAAATGCAAACACCCATTTTCAGCTTTAAGAGGATCTCATTGAGCACTATTGGCAAAGGACTGGTTAATTTCATTTAATTCATGTGTGATTTGTACCTGGACAAGTTTCGTATTAAATTATTTAGTTTGCTTTTGTGATTTCAATAATTATTTGTAAGTTGGGTGATTGTTTGTAATATTTTGTGATTTCAATAATTATTTATAAGTTGGATGGTTGTTTGTATTGTAATATTGACATTTTATCTTATATTGTATTGTGATTTTGAATATGTGGCATATCGTATTTACGGGCCGCCGCGGGCGCACGGATAGCTTTAATGAAGAGCGTATACTTATGAAGGCGGAAGTTTGTGTTTTGTTTAATGACGGAAGCATGGATAGTTTTAATGAAGATCGTATAGCAAAAAAGAATTGTTTTTGAGGGAAATAGCAAAAGAGAACTTGAAAATAGAAATATTTAGATATTCTCATTGGTCTATTTTTAGTGCCAAACACAAACTTCACCGTTGAGTACCTAATTACAACAAACAAACTTGACAAAGACAACTATGTAAGCTAGGCACGCTCCTGCTTCTCTTCCTCAGCGGCGCACTGCGTCTCCTCCTCATGAGCGAGTGGCCCCTCCTCATCGTCTTGATACCTGTTCGCCATGTACTTGTCATACTGTGCCCAATATTCTGCATGCTGGGGCTCCTGGCCCCATGGCAGGTCGTAAGCAAAGTGGATGGTCGAAAGAGGCGTCACGGAGGGGACGATGGTTGGGTCCATCGTGTATGGGGGTGTAGAAAATGGAAATGCGAGAGACGTGCTTAGCCTTACTGAACAAAGGGAGCACACATGTACTAGGTATTTAAACAGAATGAGGCTATGAAGGTGAACAAGCAAATCTAATCACGCTGCATCGCTCAACACCAGAGCCTTCCCGTGTGTGGTGCCCAGTGCAACTAGTCTAGCTTTTCTTTTCTTTGAGAAATATCAGTCTAGATGTTTTTGAGGGAAGAAATATCAGCCTATATTTTTTTGTGGCAAGAAATATCAGTCTAGATACTTTTAAAGCTCACACGAATTAAAGAGTCTTGGTGCGACGGGGTTGTGGTCATCGCTCCTGGGCCCACGAGTAATTGGTCGGTTTGCTGCGTTAAGGCGTGTGCATTGTGTAAATGGGTGGAGTCAGTTGGTCGATGTCGTAGCGATCGCCTCTCTCTCTTCTAGATGCTTCCCTTCGCCTCCCCATCAGCCCATCCTCTGCTTGTCTCTGTTGCGCACGATGACCGAATGGCCAGACGGGCGGGAGCACCTATTTGACGCATTCTGCGTCAAATAGAGGTGCCGCCGCACATGGGGTCCCCGAATGGGCCGGCCAGCACAGGCTAGGGATTTACATAAATAGGAAAAAGCTGAATAACTTTTGACTTGGGAAATGTATGAGAACTTGGAAAGCATATTTAACATCTCCCAACTAATCACTATATATTACAAATTCAAATTATTTTAGTAATATGAGATAATAAAATTGGCAACTGAAAAATAAAATACAGTTCAAATATCGTCCCCAAATAGTCGGCTCACCTCTTCCATAGGCGTTACCAAATCCGACCTAAACCCTAACCAAAGGTAGGTGAGGCTCAGCTATGAAATACTTTTGTCCAATTTTTAAACACATAATTGAGTATGAAATGTAAAACAGCGCAAACTTGGGCCGGGGATGGGTCAAAAGCGGACAGAAAACAGACAAAAGTCTGTTTGCGCCTGCGCTGGGCCGTCTGGTTTATCCGTTTTGCCCCAAACGGACGCACCCGAGCAGGATGGGATCGTGCGCTGGAGTTGGGCTAACATCACACGTATCTAGATAAAATGGATGATGTGGCCGACAATAAATGAAGAAAGAGAGGAAGGTGGTAACATAGCTAGTTACAACAGTAGCATGAGTAACATCACACGTATCAATGCAAGATGTGTCTATAGCCTAATAAATGAAGTGTTGCATGTTACTCCCCACTATAGATGTGTTTATGGCCCTGTTTGGATACTCTAACTTGATTAGAGGTTAGAGTTAAATTCTAACACTGAACTAATCTTGAACTAACTCTAACCAAAGAGGTGTTTGGATGCCATGGTTAGATTGACAATAAATGCTCTTTCTCAATCATTTCGCTACTTTGGACGAGCCCTGGCCGAGAGATGCGCTGGCCGCAAACGGGGACGCGCCCGACAAGGAGCCGCGTTGGCTTATCGCGCAGCCCGCAGGCGGAATCCATCGTCCCTACGCAAGGAGCCGCGCTGGCCGAGGTCGACGGGGATGGGCTGCGCAAGGAGCCGCGACTGCTTACCGGCGGGCGGACAGGCCGCTGGGAGATGAGGGGGTTGGAACGGGAGGATAGGGCAGGGCTGCTTATCGGCAGCGGACACGAGCGCGGATACGGCGAGGAGCCTTCACGCGCGTTGTGAGAGGGAAATGATGAGAAGCTTCGAGAAAATGGGAAGGAATCTGCTGCGGGGAGAGCGGGAGAAAAAATGTTTTTTAGTGGTCCCGAGGAGAACTAACCCAAATAAGCACCTCTTGGGTGAGTTAGTTTTTTTGGTGGGAAACTAACCCTCTAGTTTGGATATTTTTGGGGTTAGTTGAGTCCAAACTAACCCAAACTAACTCTAACTCAGGGATCCAAACATGGCCTAAGTTACACCGCGCGACCCTATCCTGTCCGGCTCCATCCGTTTGGGGTAAAAGAGACAAAATAGGCGGCCCAGCGCACGGCCTCAAACGGACAAATGTCCGGATTCCATCCGTTTTCGACCCATCCCCGGCCCAAACTTGCGCTCGGTTTGGGGTGAAACGGACGCGCGCGGACGACCGCGACGCACGCCCTTGTCCCCCCCGTGACCCGCCTGTCGGGGACACTAGCAGTCCCTCCGCTCCCAACGCTTCACCCTCTCTCCCCGCCCCGCCCTGCCGCCGGCGCCGCCCTATTCTCCAGCCGCCTCCTCACCGCGCAGCCCCCCCCCCCCCCGCCGTCCATACCAAACCACGTATCGACATGGCCGCCACCACGCCCGCGCTTTCGCCGTAGTTTTGGTCGTCTATCGGGGGAGGTTTGGCCGTCGCCGTCCTTGCCGGTGGCGGAGGGGACACGACTGCCGGCGACGGACCATGGCGGCCAAGGCAGATTCCGACAAGAGCTTCAGAGCGGCCAGTAGCCGGCCGGCAACCACCCCTGCTGCGTCGAGGTGATCATCACGGCCTCTTCGCATATTAATCATATTACTGAATCATATCATGTTAATTGTCCGGTAGAATGGCAGATTGGGATCATCATGCTCCAGACGCCGCGGTGCTAAAATCGCCAGACGCTGGCTTCGTGGGGATACACAGAGAAAGGGTAGTCAGTAGTGCTAGTAATCTATTGGGGACGAAGGAGTCGGTTCCTCTTCCTCCGGTGGCGCGATTGCCGCCAAAGCAGAGGATGGCATCCGCGAACCGTCGCTTTCCTCCTGAATGTGGCAGCGACATGGTGGCTCCACCTGCTAGAGGGGGAGCAGGTCTTGAGTTGGTTTTCCAGTCCGAAGCTCCGCCTGCCAATACTGATTTGAGTGCGTGCGTGGTGGTGGTAGCTACAGATGTTGGTGGTTTTGCTTCTGCGGCAAGATTACTTGTTGAAGATAGCTCAAGAAGAAAGCTGATGAACAACCGTGGAGGCAGCTGGCTCAAAGTTGCCCGTGACCCTTGTGCTGCTGAATGCCCTGCAAAAGTGCGTATCCGGATCAAGAGTGCTTCTGGAAATGGTAGCATAAGAAAAGCATCTCTTGGCGTCGCGTTCCCGGCTAGTAAAGCAGTTCGGCCACCTGTTGAACTAGTAAATGACCGGCTCAAGAGACCTTACATACCCTATTCACAAGGGAATGAGGAGTCCGTTAGCACCATTATGGAATCCCTTGCTCCAAGGAAAGTGCTGAAGGTGAGTGGTCCGTGTGAAACAGGAGATGGAGAAGATTGGATCGGCGCAACCAATGTGGTGGCCGGGGAGATGTATTTATAGGGTGCAGCTAGGGCATGGTATACAGGTAGTTACAGGAGATAAGTACAGATATAAACCGACTCCTAGATACTAACAATATACAGTTTAACATCCCCCCTCAATCTGAACATCCTTCACGGAGATTCAGATTGTATCTATTCGAGACAAAGGGTACTTCAGCAAGTGGTTTGGTGAAGATGTCAGCAACTTGCTCCTTGGAAGAGATGAACCTTACATCCAATGCCTTGGCTGCAACCCTTTCTCGAACGAAGTGAAAATCCACCTCTATATGCTTGGTCCTGGCATGAAACACTGGATTAGCAGACAGGTAGGTGGCACCCAGGTTGTCACACCATAATATTGGAGGCCGAGGCATGAAGACTCCAAGTTCTCCAAGAACAGACTGAATCCAGATGATCTCAGCTGTGCCATTGGCAATGGCCTTGTACTCAGATTCTGTGCTAGACCGTGAGACAGTGGCCTGTTTCCTGGAGCTCCAGGAGACAAGATTTGGACCAAGAAAAACTGCAAAGCCTCCTGTAGAGCGGCGATCATCACTGCACCCGGCCCAGTCCGCATCAGAGAAGCAACTCAATACCATTGAAGGTGACCGGCGAATAGACAGACTCATACCACGAGTATACTTGAGATACCGAAGGATCCTCTTGGCTGCTGAAAAGTGTGCAGTTGTTGGTGCATGCAGAAACTGACAAACTCTATTCACAGCAAAAGAGATATCCGGCCTAGTCAACGTTAAGTACTGAAGTGCTCCAACTAGGCTGCGATATTTAGTACTGTCATCTTGAGAGAGAGGTGCCCCACTTTCCTTGCTGATCTTCTCACTGGAGGACATGGGAGTAGTGGACACATTACAATGTTCCATGTTGGCTCGATGAAGAATATCACCAATGTACTTCTGTTGAGAGAGCACAATCCCTTGGGGCGACGACTTCACCTCAACACCAAGAAAAAAATGCAAAGGACCCAGATCCTTGAGAGCAAATGTGGCATGAAGATCAGCAAGTAGCTTAGTCGTGGCGGTCGGTGATGAACTTGCCACAATGATGTCGTCGACATAAACTAGTATAAACATGGTGACACCGCCACGATGGAAAATGAACAGAGAGGTGTCTGCTTTGGACGCCACAAAACCAAGTTGAAGCAGGCGAGAGCTTAACCGAGAATACCAGGCCCTGGGAGCCTGTTTGAGACCATAGATGGCCTTCCTGAGTTTGCACAAATACCTAGGAGCAGAGGCATCTACAAACCCTGGTGGTTGTCGCATATACACCTGTTCTTGAAGAACTCCATGAAGAAAAGCATTTTGGACATCCAACTGGCGCAAACACCAACCTCGAGAGACAGCAATGGAGAGAACCAGTCTAACTGTGACTGGTTTGACAACTGGGCTGAATGTGTCGTCATAATCGAGGCCGTAGCGTTGCTTGAATCCTTTGGCAACCAGACGAGCTTTGTGACGATCAACAGTGCCATCAGCCTTGTACTTAACCTTAAAAACCCATTTGCAATCAATCACATTGGCATGAGATGGTGGCGGAACAAGTGTCCATGTACCATTGTGGCGAAGGGCATCCAGTTCAAACTGCATAGCATCACGCCACGCAGGAGATCCCAGCGCTTCTCGAAGATCCCTGGGTTCCCGGGAAGCCAGAAAGGCACGCTTGGACGGATCGTAGTTGACAGTACCATCCGTACGTTGCAGAAGTTTGCGAGTGTTATCACGTGCGCGTGTCACCATTGTATGCGCAGGAGGTGCAGGAGTCTCGTGCACAGATGATCCAGACGGCGCAGAGGATCCAGACGCGGGAGATGGGGAGGAACACCGATCCTCCTGGGATCCCACGCCACCAGCAGGTGCGTCAGGAGGATCCCGCTGCGATCCCGAGGGGGGACCGGACAGCGCCGACGCGCCTGTCGCAGGGGAGGGCCGGCCCATGGACTGGCGAGGCGACACGTGGGCAGCCGCCAGCTGCAGGTCGGGTCGGGAGGGAGCCGGGCCAGTGGCGGGCCCCGCCTCGGAAGGGGACGAGGCGGGCGACGAGCCGACCAGGCCGTCCGCAGCCGCCGCGTGGCCCAATGGGGAACTGCCCACCTACGCGCGTCTGGCGCGTCGCGGGCAGCGGAGGCCGCGCGATCCGAGGGCGGATCTGCTCCGGATCCCGTGCCCGGATCTTCCTGGGACGCCGCCCCTGTCGCACCTGGGATCTTCTGCGCCAAGGGAGTCCCTGCATCCAGGTTAGAAGGCAGAACAGGTGCAACATAGTTCATTTGGTCATGCGGAAAAAGGAGTATGGTATGTTCTGCAACACGAGGTGGTATGGGAGAGGCAGAGGGGCTGGCAAAAGGAAAAACCTTTTCATCAAACGTGACATCCCGAGAGATATACACACGTGCTGTAGGAAGGTGAAGGCATTTATATCCTTTGTGACGAATGCTATACCCAACAAAAACACATTGATGAGATCGAAAAGCAAGTTTGTGTGTATTGTAGGGGCGCATATTTGGCCAACAGGCACATCCAAACGTGCGAAGCAACATCTAATCAGGTTTGGTGGTGAACAGTTTTTCCATAGGGCTAAGATTGCCAATGACACGACTAGGAAGTCGATTAATGAGATAACATGCAGAAAGATAGGCCTCATCCCAAAAGCGTAGTGGCATAGACGCATGTGATAATAAGGAAAGTCCCATGTCAACAATGTGACGGCGCTTCCGTTCGGCGGAACCGTTTTGTTGGTGTGTGTGTGGACAAGAAACATGATGCATGATGCCAAGTTGACGAAAAAATGTGTTGCTAAGCTTCTCGTATTCCCCACCCCAATCAGATTGAACACATAGGATCTTGCGAGATAAGAGGCGTTCAACATGAGCAAGGAAGTCACGAAAAACATCAAACACATCACATTTTCTCTTAAGAAGATAAATCCACACAAATTTACTATAATCATCAATAAATGAGACATAGTACTGGAACCCACCAGATGATGTTTTGGCAGGTCCCCACACATCCGAAAACACGAGTTCTAATGGAAACGAGGAAACACTTGAAGACCTAGGAAAGGGAAGCTGGTGTGCTTTGCCTTGTTGACATGCATTACACACATGGGTCATAGACCGACTAGTCGAAGCTAGTTTATTGGAAGATAAAATGTGTTGAACGACTTGGGTAGATGGATGGCCGAGCCTTGCGTGCCAATCCTCGGCTGACAATCTAAATGAAGACAGTGCATGATGAGTTGATGGCCGAATGGGATAGAGCCCATTTTCACATCTGCCTTGGAGTAGAACCTTCTTGGTGGTCAAATCCTTCATAAGAAAATGAGTAGGATAATACTTTAGATACGCATGATTATCAACAGCAAGGCGATTGACAGAGAGAAGGTTTTTGTCAGCGTTGGGGACATGTAAGATATTGCGAAGTTTAAGGTGTGCAGAGGGAGTAGGAAGAATGGCATGACCACGATGAGCTATGTGCAAACCTGAGCCGTCTGCTGTGTGGATGCGATCTCGTCCAGGGTACTTCTCCCGAACCGTCAGGCGATCCAGGTCGCCCGTGATGTGATCCGTGGCCCCGGTGTCAGTGAACCAAGCCGGATCACCGAGGATGGAGGGAGGGGACGCAGCAGCGAGGCCAGGCATCTTGGACTGGGACGGCTGAAACGCATGGTTATAGCGCTGACCGCACTCCCAGGCGTAGTGCCCCGGACCGCGGCAGAGCTGGCACTGAACACGGTGATCGCCACGGTCGCCGTAGTCACCGCGATCACCACCGCGATTGCCACCGAAATCGCCTTGTTGGCGCGAGCCGCCACCACCGCGGTTCCCGCAATCGCCGCCACGGGAGTTGTTGTTGTAGCCACCGCGGTCTCCAGAGTGGCCGCGGCCCTTGCCGCGGTAGCTGCCCTTGCCGCGATTGGAGTTGTTGGTGTTGCCGGCGGAGTCGCGGGCGACATAGTTGACGGAGGAGCCGCCATGCTGCAGATGAAGACGGGCAGCGTTGTATTCGCGGCGCCGGTCGAAGGAGATCGCGTGGGAGTAGAACTCACCAAGCGTCATGCCCTCGGGACGAGTGGTGTACGCGGTGATGAGGGGCTCGTAGTCGTTGTCGAGGCCCGTGATGACGGCGGTGATGATGTCCTCGTCGCGCATGGGGCGGCCGACGGCTGCAAGCTGGTCGGCATTGGCGCGGATCTTGGCGAAGTAGTCCGCCATGGAGAGAGTTCCTTTCCTGAAGACCGCCATGTCCATCTTGATCTGGACGATGCTGGCGCGGCAATGGATGGTGTACATCTCCTCGACGTGTGACCAGATGGCACGAGAGGTCTCCAGCTGATGTACTTGCTGCAACACCTCATCAGAAATAGAGGCAAGGAGATAGCTGAGGACGATCTGATCCTGGCGGAACCAGGTTGCATACTCCGGATTGGGGGCGCGCACTCCCTTGTCATCGGGATCCAGGAACTTGGAGGGAGGTGGCGAGGTGCCATCGACGTAGCCCGTGGCGCCAGCGATGCGGAGAGGAGGAAGAACTTGTGCCTTCCAGATGAGAAAGTTGGAGGTGGTTAACTTGGCGGTGATGAGGCTAGCAGAGGGAGAGGGAACGGCGGAGGCCGGCGGCCCATTGAAGGCGGCGGGCAGGGAGAGCGTGGTGAGGGCGGCGGAGGAGGAAGCGGAAGCCGTAGGGGAGCCCATGATGCAATCACGCGGGTAGGCCTGATACCATGTGAAACAGGAGATGGAGAAGATTGGATCGGCGCAACCAATGTGGTGGCCGGGGAGATGTATTTATAGGGTGCAGCTAGGGCATGGTATACAGGTAGTTACAGGAGATAAGTACAGATATAAACCGACTCCTAGATACTAACAATATACAGTTTAACAGTCCGGCTCGAGGTAAACATCATCCCGTGAATTTGACACATACATCTCCATTGGTTAGCAAGGAGACACGGCCGGACAAAGAGTCCTTCCTCGTGGGAGATGATGATGATATCCTGAAGGCGCTAGCTACTCACAGAGGAAAGCTTGAGGTGTGCTACCGCAACTATTGCCAGAGTGCTGACGCTCGGACCAGAGTCGACACAGCCCGCACAATGTTTGCGTTTATATGCAGTGCTCTCGTTCAAGCAGTGGAGAAGCGTTCCGTTAAGGTTACCAGAATTGATCTTGCCGCTGATAGAGTCATCAGGACGCTATTGTGCTCTGCAATACATGGGCCAGTTGTTGGTAAAGTTCCTGGAATTGAAGTTGGTGATGAATTTGCATACAGGGTAGAGCTGGCCATGGTTGGTCTCCACCGTCCATACCAGGGGTCATCGACACCACCAAGGCTATTCATGGTCTGCTTATCGGAACAAGCATTGTTGCTTCTGGAGTCTATCCAGACGACCTGTCTAACTCAGGCGAAATAATATACACCGGATCTGGAGGAAAGCCCGCTGGCAAGGAGGACAAGGATCAAAAGCTTGAGCGCGGGAACCTCGCCTTGATGAATTCCATCGGTGCGAAGACGCCTGTCCGAGTTATTCATGGCTTTAAACGCCAAAACAGAGTGGAAGCTGGTCGTTCCATGAACAAAAATGTCATGAGGTTCACTTATTTGGGTCTATATGATGTGCTGGATTGCTGGCGAGAAGGCCTACGAAATTCGAGGGTCTTCAAGTACAGGTTACAAAGGCTTCCTGGACAACCAGGTCTTCCTCTGCACGTAACTAAAAGGCTGAGGAAGTCCATAGCGCGTCCTATTCGTCTTCTTTAGCCGGTGAGTCCACGGAGTAAGGTCGTCGATGATGGGCCTCTATTTCCGCCGGCTTCTTTAGCTGGTGAGTCCATAGAGCATGGCTGCCAGATTCTTGTGCAGTGGGTGTATGCACGCCAGGTTTATGTAAGACCGCGTAACTATTGTAATACGTACTACTTGTATGAGGAAGTATCGCAAGAGTTTGGACTCTCTCTTGTGGAGAAATGCGCGTCTCAAGTTCTGAACACGTCGACAGCTGCACATTTCTATCGACCGCAGAGCAGACATCGTGATTCAAACAATCAGCAAGGCTTCTTATGTGATGCTGCTGTGTTGGGAGTATCTGGGAGCAACGCAATGCTCTTTCCTTTGCCAACACTAATATGCAGGTCAACCAAAACACACTCGTGACGCAAATTATGGATGAGCTCAAGCTATGGAGAGCTGCTGGACAGCTGGAGCAAAAGAGACAACACCAATAAGCGAGTAGTTAGCTTTTGTCCTATTTTTGTTTGGTGTGGTGAGAACCACATATGTAAAACTATTCGATTCCGAAAATTCACTTTGGCACATGGGAGCATATGCTCCTGCCATCGGAAAAGCATTTCAAAACAGCAACAACAACAACAACATGTTTAAAAACAACAACAACAACAACAACAACAAAGCCTTTAGTCCCGAACAAGTTGGGGTAAGCTAGAGGTGAAACCTATAAGTTCTCGCAACCAACTCATGGCTCTGGCACATGGAAAACAAGCTTCTATGCACCCCTGTCCATAGCTAGCTCTTTGGTGATACTCCAGTCTTTCAGGTCTCTCTTAACGGACTCCTCTCATGTCAAATTCGGTCTACCCCGCCCTTTCTTGACATTCTCCGCACACTTTAGCCGTCCGCTATGCACTGGAGCTTCTGGAGGCCTGCGTTGAATATGCCCAAACCATCTAAGACGATGTTGGACAAACTTCTCTTCAATTGGTGCTACCCCAACTATAACTCGTATATCATCGTTCCGGACTCGATCCTTCCTCGTGTGGCCACACATCCATCTCAACATACGCATCTCTGCCACTGTTGAACATGTCGCCTTTTAGTCGGCCAACACTCAACGCCATACAACATTGCGGGTTGAACCGCCGTCCTGTAGAACTTGCCTTTTAGCTTTTGTGGCACTCTCTTGTCACAAAGAATGCCAGAAGCTTGGCGCCACTTCATCCATCCGGCTTTGATTCGATGGTTCACATCTTCATCAATACCCCCATCCTCCTGCAACATTGAACCCAAATACCGAAAGGTGTCCTTCTGGGGTACCACTTGACCATCAAGGCTAACCTACTCCTCGCACCTAGTAGTACTGAAAACCGCACGTTATGTATTCAGTTTTAGTTCTACTAATCCTAAACCCTTTCGATTCCAAGGTTTGTCTCCATACCTCTAACTTCCTATTTACCCTCGTTCGGCTATCGTCAATAGCACCACATCATCCACAACGATCATACATAATGGGATATCTCCTTGTATATCCCTTGTGACCTCATCCATCACCAATGCAAAAAGATAAGGGCTCAAAGCTGACCCCTGATGCAGTCCTATCTTAATCAGGAAGTCATCAGTGTCCACATCACTTGTTCGAACACTTGTCACAACATTATCGTCATGTCCTTGATTAGGGTAATGTACTTTGCTGGGACTTTGTGTTTCTCCAAGGCCCATCACACGACATTCCGCGGTATTTTATCATAGTCCTTCTCCAAGTCAATGAACACCATATGCAAGTCCTTCTTTTGCTCCCTATATCTCCCCATAAGTTGTCGTACCAAGAAAATGGCTTCCATGGTCAACCTCCCAGGTATGAAACCAAACTGATTTTTAGTCACGCTTGTCATTCTTCTTAAGCGGTGCTCAATGACTCTCCCATAGCTTCAAATGTCAAAAAAACGAACAAAAATTTGATGCGTATATCTCGATATTCTATGTGTGCACGCCAAGTTTTATTGAAAACCGGCATTTTCTGTGGCTTGTGTAAAAAAGACAAAGAAATGTCTTGTGAAATCAATTTTTTCTTTTTCACATGCGACACAAAGAATGTAGGTTTTTCGCGAAACAACTTTCTGAGTACATAGAATGTCGAGTTGTACGCATAGAACATTTTGTCAGAATTTTGTGGTATTTTCAAATACGCTGAGAACACATTTTGAAAACCAGGAGCATATGGTCCTAGATGCCAAAACGCTCCTCTTGACTCGATTCCTTCTATAAATACCCCCTCCGTTTCTTTTTAGTACTTTGCATATAAAAATTGGTTAGAGTCAAACTAAACAAATTTTGACCAAATTTATATCAAGAAATAACAACATCTAGTACAATGCTAAAGTTATTTGGCTTGAAAGTTAATTTCGTGATGCATCTAATAATATTGATTCCATATTTTGAATATTCAACTCTATGATGATTATAGAATTGAATGGATTTTATAACTTTAGCACTGAGGATTCAATGGGCTAGAGTGTACAAAACTCTAAAATGCATTACGACAAAAAAACTCTAAAATGAATTATGAAGAGATCGCCCAAGAAATTGGCAAGTACCAAAATGAATTTTCTAGCAACCTTGTCTCTGACATAATCGGAATCGGAGTAGCCAACAAGTTTAAAAGATGATCCTTTGGGATACCACATGCCAAAGTTTCGTGTGTGTATCAAGTATCTCACAATTCTTTACACGACTTTTAGGTCACACTCTTTTGGTGTCGCTTGGTATCGTACACCCATGCACACACTTAGCATAGTGTCAGGATGGGAGGCACATAGGTGTAGCAATGAACCAATCATGCATCGATAAACCTTTTGATCAACCGGTTTGCCTTCCTTTGTTAAGTCAAGATGTCCACTAGTAGGCATGGGAGTTTTCATACCTTTAATATCTTGCTTGTTGAATTTCTTGAATAAGTCCTTGGTATAATTTCCTTGAGGAACAAAGTTACCCTCCGCAGTTTGCTTGATTGGGAAACCAAGGAAGAATTTTAGTTGACACATCATAGACACCTCAGACTTCTCCGACATCAACCTTCCAAACTTTTCATTAAAAGAGGGTCAGTAGATCCAAATATGATACCATCAACATATGTTTGGCATACAAATAGTTCACCGTTAACTCTCTTAGTGAATACGGTTGAATCAACTTTCCCAATTGCAAATCCTTTCTCAAGACGAAACTTTGTTAAGCATTTGTACCAAGCTCTATGGGCTTGTTTAAGACCATAAAGAGCTTTATGAAGTTTATATACATGGTTTGGTTTCTTAGGATTAACACCAGGAGGTTATTTAATAAATACTTCCTCCTCAGTTTCACCATTTAAGAAAGCACTCTTAATATCCATTCGATAAAGGGTGATTTTATGGTGATTGTCATAAGCAAGAAGAATGTGAATGGACTCGAGTTTAGCAACGGGGGCATATGTCTCACCAGAGTCCATAGCTTTGACTTGAGCGTAGCCTTGAGCCACTAGGAGATCCTTATTGCATAAAACTTGTCCATCCTCATCTTGCTTTTTGCAAAACACCCATTTGGTTCCGATGACATTTTTCTCATCTATGGGCTTCTCAACAATGTCCACACTTTGTTCTCATGCATAACATTCACCCATTCTGGGTCTTCGAGGGATTCATCTACCTTCATAGTCTCAATTCTAGATATGAATGAGTAATGCTCACAAAAGTTAGCTAGACGAGATTTAGAGCGGGTGATTCTCCCGGATTTGATGTTGCGAAGGATTTGGTCAATGGGGTGACTCTTGTTGATTCATGCCCTAACTTAAAGTTGCTTTTGCTTGGGCCGTGGTGGAGCTTCCTCGTCATCATCTTCTTCTTCATTTTTTTCATGTTGTCATTCTCATAAAGTGGTAGAGAACGAGGTTGAGGTGGAACTACTTGTAGTACTTCCTCGTTCCCTCCGTCTTGGCGTGTACCACTTGTGGATGCCTCCATGACATTTTTTGGTTCACAATGATGTGAAGTAGAGGCCTCCACTTGAATGGACTAAGTACTCTCCTTCACCTCCACGGAGCGAAGCTTGCCAATAGACAAGTCTTGAATTGCTTTCTAAGGATCTTTGTCTCCTACATCAATTGGCAATTGTTCGACTTGCGAGCCGCCAGTCTCATCAAACTTCACACCTACCATCTCTTCAAATTTTCGAGTAAAGTTGTTGTAGACACGGTAAGTGTGAGAGTTCTATCCGTAACCAAGTAGGAAACCTTCATGAGATTTAGGAGAAAATTTGGAATGACGATTAGCAAGAATGTAACTAAAAGAACATGAGGTGCCCCCATGTTTGGTTTTGGTAATTGATGACAATGTCTATGTACTAATGGTTGCCTTGAGTTATATTTGAAGTATTTGTCCATACGCTTTTCTTGAAGACCATGTGTTGGTTTCAAGGAGTTTATGAGATGGCCAAAGTGTTTTTCAAGGAATTATCCAAAGATTGGTCATGTGAGAGTTGAGCTTATTGCAAGCACGTCTTGAAGAAAAAGATTGTGTGAACATTAATGTTTACCTTCAAGACATCATCCTAATGAAGAGAATTGGAAATATTGAAGGTTGATCAAGACTAACTACAAAGAGTGATTCAAGTTGATCAACACACAAGGCGCACAAGTGGTACCGAGAGGGATCAAGTGATCCCATGGTATGGTAAGCATTGTCCAATACTCTTTGTGTACTAACCCATGGTCTACGTGTGAGTTCTATGTGGGGTTAGGTATGTTTCCATGGGTTTGCATCAAGAGGAAGATCTCATACAACACATGGAGGATGACATCAAGTGGTGATCGTCATCACGATTGCGGTGTGCAAGTTCAAGTGGAGCATCAGTAAGAGATCATCCTTGAAGCTTGCTGTCCATTGTGGTGACAATGTGTTGGAAATATGCCCTAGAGGCAATAATAAAAAGGATTATTATTATATTTCCTTGTTCATGATAATTGTCTTTATTCATGATATAACTGTATTATCCGGAAATCGTAATACACGTGTGAATACATAGACCATAATATGTCCCTAGTAAGCCTCTAGTTGACTAGCTCGTTGATCAACAGATAGTCATGGTTTCCTGGCTATGGACATTGGATGTTGTTGATAACGGGATCACATCATTAGGAGAATGATGTGATGGACAAGACCCAATCCTAAGCATAGCACAAGATCGTGTAGTTCGTTTGCTAGAGCTTTTCCAATGTCAAGTATCTTTTCCTTAGACCATGAGATCGTGTAACTCCCGGTTACCGTAGGAGTGCTTTGGGTGTACCAAACGTCACAACGTAACTGGGTGACTATAAAGGTGCACTACAGGTATCTCCGAAAGTGTCTATTGGGTTGACACGGATCGAGACTGGGATTTGTCACTCCGTATGACGGAGAGGTATCTCTGGGCCCACTCGGTAATGCATCATCATAATGAGCTCAAAGTGACCAAGTGTTTGGTCATGGGATCATGCATTACGGTACGAGTAAAGTGACTTGCCGGTAACGAGACTGAACGAGGTATTGGGATACCGACGATCGAGTCTCGGGCAAGTAACGTACCGATTGACAAAGGGAATTGAATACGGGGTTGTTTGAATCCTCGACATCGTGGTTCATCCGATGAGATCATCGAGGAACATGTGGGAGCCAACATGGGTATCCAGATCCCGCTGTTGGTTATTGCCCGAGAGCCATCTCGGTCATGTCTACGTGTCTCCTGAACCCATAGGGTCTACACACTTAAGGTTCGGTGACGCTAGGGTTATTAGGAAGACTTGTATGTGATTATCGAATGTTGTTCGGAGTCCCGAATGAGATCCCGGACGTCACGAGGAGTTCCGGAATGGTCCGGAGGTGAGGATTTATATATGGGAAGTTGTCATGCGGACACCGGAAAGTTTTGGGGGCATATCGGTATTGTACCGGGGCCACCGGAGAGGTTCCGGGGGTCCACCGGGAGGGGCCTCCCCTCTCGGAGGGCCTCATGGGCCGCAAGGGGCAGGGAACCAGCCCCTGGAGGGCTGGGCGCGCCCCCCCTTGGGCCCATGCGCCTAGGGTTGGGAGGGAAACCCTAGTGGGCGCGCCCCCCTTTGCTTGGGGGGCAAGCCCCCCTCCCTGGCCGCCGCCCCCCTCTAGATCTCATCTAGAGGGGCCGGCCCCCCTTGGCCCTTCCCCTATAAATAGAGGGGTGAGGGGAGGGCTGCTGGACACAACCAAGGTGCAGCCCCTCCCCTCCCCAACACCTCTCCTCCTCCGTCACGAGCTTGGCGAAGCCCTGTTGGAGTACTGCTGCTCCAACACCACCACGCCGTCATGCTGCTGCTGGAGCTATCTTCCTCAACCTCTCCTTCCCCCCTTGCTGGATCAAGATGGAGGAGACGTCGTCCGTTCCGTACGTGTGTTGAACGCGGAGGTGCTGTCCGTTTGGCACTTGGTCATCGGTGATCTGAATCACGGCGAGTACGACTCCATCATCACCGTTCCCTTGAACGCTTCCGCACGTAATCTACAAGTGGTATGTAGATGCAATCTCTCTCCCTTGACTTGTTGCTTAGATGAACTCATAGATGGATCTTGGTGAAACCGTAGGAAAATTTTAATTTTCTGCAACGTTCCCCAACAGTGGCATCATGAGCTAGGTCTATGCGTAGTTCTCTATTGCACGAGTAGAACACAATTTTGTTGTGGGCGTAGATGTTGTCAACTTTCTTGCTGCTACTAGTCCTATTTTGCTCCAGCGGTATTGTGGGATGAAGCGACCCGGACCAACCTTACACGTACGCTTACGTGAGACCGGTTCCACCGACTGACATGCACTAGTTGCATAAGGTGGCTGGCGGGTGTCTGTCTCTCCCACTTTAGTTGGAGCGGATTCGACGAAAAGGGTCCTTATGAAGGGTAAATAGAAGTTGACAAATCACATTGTGGCTTTAACGTAGGTAAGAAAACGTTCTTGCTAGATCACCTATAGAAGCCACATAAAACTTGCAACAACAATTAGAGGACGTCTAACTTGTTTTTGCAGCAAGTGTCTTGTGATGTGATATGGCCAAAAGTTGTGATGAATGATGAATGATATATTGTGATGTATGAGATCATGTTCTTGTAATAGGAATCACGACTTGCATGTCGATGAGTATGACAACCGGCAGGAGCCATAGGAGTTGTCTTTATTTTTTGTATGACCTGCGTGTCATTGAAGAACGCCATGTAAATTACTTTACTTTATTGCTAAACGCGTTAGCCATAGAAGTAGAAGTAGTCGTTGGCGTGACAACTTCATGAAGACATGATGATGGAGATCATGATGATGGAGATCATGGTGTCATGCCGGTGACAAGATGATCATGGAGCCCCGAAGATGGAGATCAATGGAGCTATATGATATTGGCCATATCATGTCACTACTATATAATTGCATGTGATGTTTATTATTTTTTTATGCATCTTGTTTACTTAGAACGACGGTAGTAAATAAGATGATCCCTTACAACAATTTCAAGAAGTGTTCTCCCCTAACTGTGCAACGTTGCTAAAGTTCATCGTTTCGAAGCACCACGTGATGATCGGGTGTGATAGATTCTTACGTTCACATACAACGGGTGTAAGACAGTTTTACACATGCAAAACACTTAGGGTTAAATTGACAAGCCTAGCATGTACAGACATGACCTCGGAACATAGAGACCAAAAGGTCGAACACGAGTCGTATGGAAGATACGATCAACATGGAGATGTTCACCGACGATGACTAGTCCGTCTCACGTGATGATCGGACACGGCCTAGTCGACTCGGATCGTGTAACACTTAGATGACTAGAGGGATGTCTAATATGAGTGGGAGTTCATTGTAATAATTTGATTAGATGAACTTAATTATCATGAACTTAGTCTAAAACCTTTGCAAATATGTCTTGTAGATCAAATGGCCAACGCTCATGTTAACATGAACTTCAACGCGTTCCTAGAGAAAACCAAGCTGAAAGATGATGGCAGCAACTATACGGACTGGGTCCGGAACCTGAGGATCATCCTCATAGCTGACAGGAAACAATATGTCCTAGAAGGACCGCTAGGTGATGCACCCATCCCAGAGAACCAAGACATTATGAACGCTTGGCAGTCTTGTGCTGATGATTACTCCCTCGTTCAGTGCGGCATGCTTTATAGCTTAGAACCGGGGCTCCAAAAGCGTTTTGAGCAACACGGAGCATATGATATGTTCGAGGAGCTGAAACTAGTTTTCCAAGCTCATGCCCGGGTCGAGAGATATGAAGTCTCTGACAAGTTCTATAGTTGTAAGATGGAGGAAAATAGTTCTGTCAGTGAGCACATATTCAAAATGTCTGGGTTGCACAACCGCCTGTCCCAGCTGGACATTAACCTCCCGGACGAGGCGGTCATTGACAGAATCCTTCAGTCGCTCCCACCAAGCTACAAGAGCTTTGTGATGAACTACAATATGCAGGGGATGGTGAAGACCATTCCTGAAGTATTTTCAATGCTGAAGTCAGCAGAGGTAGAAATCAAGAAGGAACATCAAGTGTTGATGGTCAATAAAACCACTAAGTTCAAGAAGGGCAAGGGTAAGAAGAACTTCAAGAAAGACGGCAAGGATGTTGCAGCGCCTGGTAAGCCAGTTGCCAGGAAGAAGTCAAGCAATGGACCCAAGCCTGAGACTGAGTGCTTTTATTGCAAAGGGAAGGGTCACTGGAAGCGGAACTGCCCCAAATACTTAGCGGACAAGAAGGCCGACAACACCGAAGGTATATTTGATATACATGTAATTGATGTGTACCCTACCAGTACTCGTAGTAACTCCTGGGTATTTGATACTGGTGCCATTGCTCATATTTGTAACTCACAGCAGGAGCTGCGGAATAAGCGGAGACTGGCGAAGGACGAGGTGACGATGCGCGTCGGGAATGGTTCCAAGGTCGATGTGATCGCCGTCGGCACGCTACCTCTACATTTACCTACGGGATTAGTTTTAAACCTTAATAATTGTTATTTGGTGCCAAGTTTGAGCATGAACATTGTATCTGGATCTCGTTTGATACGAGATGGCTACTCATTTAAATCCGAGAAAAATGGTTGTTCTATTTATATGAGAGATATGTTTTATGGTCATGCTCCGATGGTCAATGGTTTATTCTTAATGAATCTCGAGCGTAATGTTACACATATTCATAGTGTGAATACCAAAAGATGTAAAGTTGATAACGATAGTCCGACATACTTGTGGCACTGCCGCCTTGGTCACATTGGTGTCAAGCGCATGAAGAAGCTCCATGCTGATGGACTTTTAGAGTCTCTCGATTATGAATCATTTGATACATGCGAACCATGCCTCATGGGCAAAATGACCAAGACTCCGTTCTCCGGAACAATGGAGCGAGCAACCAACTTATTGGAAATCATACATACCGATGTGTGCGGTCCAATGAGCGTTGAGGCTCGCGGAGGATATCGTTATGTTCTCACTCTCACTGATGACTTGAGTAGATATGGGTATGTCTACTTAATGAAACACAAGTCTGAGACCTTTGAAAAGTTCAAGGAATTTTAGAATGAGGTAGAGAATCAACGTGACCGAAAGATAAAGTTTCTACGATCAGATCGTGGAGGAGAATATTTAAGTCACGATTTTGGTACACACTTAAGGAAATGTGGAATCGTTTCACAACTCACGCCGCCTGGAACACCTCAGCGTAACGGTGTGTCCGAACGTCGTAATCGCACTCTATTGGATATGGTGCGGTCTATGATGTCTCTTACCGATTTACCGCTATCATTTTGGGGATACGCTCTAGAGACAGCTACATTCACTTTAAATAGGGCACCATCTAAATCCGTTGAGACGACACCGTAAGAATTATGGTTTGGGAAGAAACCTAAGCTGTCGTTTCTAAAAGTTTGGGGATGCGATGCTTATGTCAAGAAACTTCAACCTGAAAAGCTCGAACCCAAGTCGGAAAAATGCGTCTTCATAGGATACCCTAAGGAAACCATTGGGTATACCTTTACTTAAGATCCGAGGGCAAGATCTTTGTTGCCAAGAACGGATCCTTTCTGGAAAAAGAGTTTCTCTCGAAAGAATTAAGTGGGAGGAAAGTAGAGCTTGATGAAGTACTACCTCTTGAAACAGGAAGTAGTGAAACTCAGGAAGATGTTCCTGTGGTGCCTGCACCGACAAGAGAGGAGGTTAATGATGATGATCAAGATACTTCAGATCAAGCTCCTACTGAACTTTGAAGGTCCACTAGGACACGTTCCGCACCAGAGTGGTACGACAACCCTATCCTGGAAATCATGTTGTTAGACAACGGTGAACCTTCGAACTATGAAGAAGCGATGGCGGGCCCAGATTCCAACAAATGGCTTGAAGCCATGAAATCCGAGATAGAATCCATGTATGAAAACAAAGTATGGACTTTGACAGACTTGCCCGATGATCGGCAAGCGATAGAAAACAAATGGATCTTTAAGAAGAAGACGGACGCGGATGGTAATGTTACCATCTATAAAGCTCGACTTGTCGCTAAGGGTTATCGACAAGTTCAAGGGGTTGACTACGATGAGACATTCTCTCCCGTAGCGAAGCTGAAGTCCGTCCGAATCATGTTAGCAATTGCCGCATACTATGATTATGAGATATGGCAGATGGACGTCAAAACGGCATTCCTTAACGGACATCTTAAGGAAGAGCTGTATATGATGCAGCCGGAAGGTTTTGTCGACCCTAAGAATGCTAACATAGCATGCAAGCTCCAGCGATCCATTATGGGCTGGTGCAAGCATCTCGGAGTTGGAACATTCGCTTTGATGATATGATCAAAGCGTTTGGGTTTATGCAGACTTATGGAGAAGCCTGCGTTTACAAGAAAGTGAGTGGGAGCTCTGTAGCATTTCTCATATTATATGTAGATGACATACTCTTGATGGGAAATGATATAGAACTTTTGGACAGCATTAAGGCCTACTTGAATAAGTGTTTTTCAATGAAGGACCTTGGAGAAGCTGCTTATATATTAGGCATCAAGATCTATAGAGATAGATCGAGACGCCTCATAGGTCTTTCACAAAGCACATACCTTGATAAGATTTTGAAGAAGTTCAAAATGGATTAGTCCAAGAAAGGGTTCTTGCCTGTATTGCAAGGTGTGAGATTGAGCTCGGCTCAATGCCCGACCACGACAAAAGATAAAGAAGAGATGAGTGTCATCCCCTATGCTTCAGCCATAGGATCTATTATGTATGCCATGCTGTGTACCAGACCTGATATAAACCTTGCCGTAAGTTTGGTAGGAAGGTACCAAAGTAATCCCGGCAAGGAACACTGGACAGCGGTCAAGAATATCCTGAAGTACCTAAAAAGGACAAAGGACATGTTTCTCGTTTATGGAGGTGACGAAGAGCTCGTCGTAAAGGGTTACGTCGACGCTAGCTTTGACACAGATCTGGATGACTCTAAGTCACAAACCGGATACGTGTATATGTTGAATGGTGGAGCAGTGAGCTGGTGCAGCTACAAGCAGAGCGTCGTGGCGGGATCTACATGTGAAGCGGAGTACATGGCAGCCTCGGAGGCAGCGCATGAAGCAATCTGGGTGAAGGAGTTCATCACCGACCTAGGAGTCATACCCAATGCGTCGGGGCCGATCAAACTCTTCTGTGACAACACTGGAGCTATTGCCCTTGCTAAGGAGCCCAGGTTTCACAAGAAGACCAGGCACATCAAGCGTCGTTTCAACTCCATCCGTGAAAATGTTCAAGATGGAGACATAGATATTTGCAAAGTACATACGGATCTGAATGTCGCAGATCCTTTGACTAAACCTCTCTCGCGAGCAAAACATGATCAACACCAGAACTCTATGGGTGTGCGATTCATCACAATGTAACTAGATTATTGACTCTAGTGCAAGTGGGAGACTGTTGGAAATATGCCCTAGAGGCAATAATAAAAAGGATTATTATTATATTTCCTTGTTCATGATAATTGTCTTTATTCATGCTATAACTGTATTATCCGGAAATCATAATACACGTGTGAATACATAGACCATAATATGTCCCTAGTAAGCCTCTAGTTGACTAGCTCGTTGATCAACAGATAGTCATGGTTTCCTGGCTATGGACATTGGATGTCGTTGATAACGGGATCACATCATTAGGAGAATGATGTGATGGACAAGACCCAATCCTAAGCATAGCACAAGATTGTGTAGTTCGTTTGCTAGAGCTTTTCCAATGTCAAGTATCTTTTCCTTAGACCATGAGATCGTGTAACTCCCGGATACCATAGGAGTGCTTTGGGTGTACCAAACGTCACAACGTAACTGGGTGACTATAAAGGTGCACTACAGGTATCTCCGAAAGTGTCTGTTGGGTTGACACGGATCGAGACTGGGATTTGTCACTCCGTATGACGGAGAGGTATCTCTGGGCCCACTCGGTAATGCATCATCATAATGAGCTCAAAGTGACCAAGTGTTTGGTCACGGGATCATGCATTACGGTACGAGTAAAGTGACTTGCCGGTAACGAGACTGAACGAGGTATTGGGATACCGACGATCGAGTCTCGGGCAAGTAACGTACCGATTGACAAAGGGAATTGAATACGGGGTTGTTTGAATCCTCGACATCGTGGTTCATCCAATGAGATCATCGAGGAACATGTGGGAGCCAACATGGGTATCCAGATCCCGCTGTTGGTTATTGCCCGAGAGCCATCTCGGTCATGTCCACGTGTCTCCCGAACCCGTAGGGTCTACACACTTAAGGTTCGGTGACGCTAGGGTTATTAGGAAGACTTGTATGTGATTATCGAATGTTGTTCGGAGTCCCGGATGAGATCCCGGACGTCACGAGGAGTTTCGGAATGGTCCGGAGGTGAAGATTTATATATATGGGAAGTTGTCATGCGGACACCGGAAAGTTTCGGGGGCATATCGGTATTGTACCGGGGCCACCAGAGAGGTTCCGGGGGTCCACCGGGAGGGGCCACCCCTCTTGGAGGGCCTCATGGGCCACAAGGGGCAGGGAACCAGCCCCTGGAGGGCTGGGCGCGCCCCCCCTTGGGCCCATGCGCCTAGGGTTGGGGGGGAAACCCTAGTGGGGGCGCCCCCCTTTGCTTGGGGGGCAAGCCCCCCTCCCTGGCCGCCGCCCCGCTCTAGATCTCATCTAGAGGGGCCGGCCCCCCTTGCCCCTTCCCCTATAAATAGAGGGGTTAGGGGAGGGCTGCTGGACACAACCAAGGCGCAGCCCCTCCCCAACACCTCTCCTCCTCCGTCACGAGCTTGGCGAAGCCCTGTCGGAGTACTGCTGCTCCAACACCACCACGCCGTCGTGCTGCTGCTGGAGCTATCTTCCTCAACCTCTCCTCCCCCCTTGCTGGATCAAGACGGAGGAGACGTCGTCCGTTCCGTACGTGTGTTGAACGCGGAGGTGCTGTCCGTTCGGCACTTGGTCATCGGTGATCTGAATCACGGCGAGTACGACTCCATCATCACCGTTCCCTTGAACGCTTCCGCACGCAATCTAATAGTGGTATGTAGATGCAATCTCTCTCCCTTGACTCGTTGCTTAGATGAACTCATAGATGGATCTTGGTGAAACCGTAGGAAAATTTTAATTTTCTGCAACGTTCCCCAACACAATGGACTTGTGAAGTGGCGCTGGAGAGTAGCTCACCCATAGTGGAGTATGGGGGAGAAAACTACTAGTCTTCGTCGATCCAATGCAATCAAGAAAGGTGGTCCAACTTGAGGGAATCAAGATCATCATCATCTAGCTCAAGTGTACTATGTGAAAGGCAAAGGTTTGTCCTTGATAGGTTTTCTATTTTACGAGTCTAATGGTGTTATTTGGGAGATTGGATTATAGGATTGATAGTCGTACTATCAAGGGGGGCTCTCGAGTGAGTAGCTTGATCGTATCGTTCGGTGAGAGCTCAAACCATTGCATTATTGGCATCATCATCTTTCCTGGTTCTTGTCTAGATTTTAACTTTGTGAGTTTAGGAGCTTTCGGTCTTCTTCGTGACAACCTCTAGTTCATCGAAAACCCATTCCCTAAGCATTTTCTTTTGCGCTTTTGGTGTTGGAGAGTTTTTACAGGTCTTATTTGAGAAAGGGTTCTCGCCATTTTATTTTGGGTATTTTCTTAATTGCTATTTCTTGATATCACTATCAAGATTGTGTTAGCCCTTGTCTTTAGCTTGCCAACAAACTTGATTTCATCGAATTCGGAGCTCGTATGCAAAAGTTATGGTAGTTTCATTCACATGTCAGTTTTTTGAGCGTTAGTACCGCTTATAAGAGGTTACCACTCGGTAGTACTGCTTATAAGAGGTACTACCGCTCTGGGCAGCGGTAGTACCGCTTGTGCATGACATGTGCACATAAAGGTTCGATTTGGGGAGGCCTATTTAAGGGGGCCTTCTTCCCCAATGGTCCATATCATTTTAGCTCGTGTTCTTCCCCCATTGTTGACCATCTTCGAGCTTGCTATATCTCAATCCCTCCATGGATTGTTGCTAGTTTTGGGGGGAAAAGAGAGAGGAGATCTACATCTACGTTTCCACCAATCAGTTTCTACTCTATGTGAGGGGAACTCCTTGGATCTAGATCTTGGAGTTCTTGGTGTTCTCATTCTTGTTCTTCCTCCCATTTTCCTCCATAGCTTTCGTTGCTTTGGTGAGATTTGGGAGTGAGGGACTTGGGCACTCTGTGTGCCCTTGCCATTGCATTTGGTGCATAGATTTGGGCTCTCCACGGTGATACGTGGAAGTTACAAGTTGAGAAGCTTATTACTCTTGGGTGCTTGGTACCCTTGAGCTTGTTCCTCTTGGGTTCTTGGGCGCCCTAGATGGTTGGTGGTGCTTTAGAGCTCAATCATTTTGGTGTAAAGCTCCGGGCAAGCGTCGGGGTCTCCAATTAAGTGTGGAGATCGCCCGAGCAATTTGACAGGTGCTGGTGACTGCCCCCAAGGGTTGCCAAAGTGTACGGGTTCGGTGACCTCCCCCAAGGGTTGCCAAAGTGTACGGATTCGGTGATCACCCTCAAGGTCCCCTTACTGGAATCACGCCATCTTGCATTGTGGGAGGGCGTGAGGATATTACGATGGCCCTAGTGGCTTCTTGGGGAGCATTGTGCCTCCACACCGCTCCAAACGGGGATTAGCATCCGCAAGGGTGTGAACTTCAGGATACATCGTCGTCTCCGCATGCCTAGGTTATCTCTTACCCGAGCCCTTTACTTATGCACTTTATTTTGTGATAGCCACCGCGTTTCATGTTATATATCTTGCTATCACTTAGTTATTTATCTTGCTTAGCATAAGTTGTTGGGGCACATTGGTGAGCCTAGTTGTTGTAGGTTTTGTGCTTGACAAATTAACTGCTAGGTTTATTCCACATTTGTTCAAGCCTAAACCGTAATTATTTTAAAGCGCCTATTCACGCCCCCTCTAGGCAAAATCCTCGGTCGTTCAATTGGTATCAGAGCCTCATCTCTCATTATTAGGCTTAACCTCCTAGAGAGTAAAGATTTCAACTAGGGGATTAGGATTCTCTGACACTATTAGTTTCGATGGAACAAATTTTGTTGTTTGGGTAATTCACATGCTTAATCTCTTTAGGATCATGGACCCAAATTTAGAGCAAATTGTAGATATGGGGTTTTCACCTCCAAAGGATCCCCAAACATTATCTTTTCAAAGGATGGGAAAAACTCTTATCTAAATGCTCAAGCTTCTAATGTGCTTTTTTGATGCGTTGAGCAATGTAGTTATATTTCCACTCATGCCGTTCTGAGGTGCTCATGGGTTGCGGTCAAAGTTGCACGACAAATATGGCGTGTCCAAGATTTCTGGGAATGATTATTCTCCCTCCACCTCCGACCATGTTGTGTTCTCAACTTCTTCTACTTCACCTACATGTGGATTGCCACAACGTAATGATATAGTGAGTAGTGTTGTTCATTGCAATGATGATAGCGGGCTTATTGGTGATGATTCTTCATCACTATCCTATTGCAATGATTCATCTCTGGACTTTGGCACTTTGAGCACCCTACATGTTTCACATGCTTGTGTTGATAGTCCTTGCATATCATGTAGAAATGGCTTGAATAAATCTCATGATGATATGCTTGCTATATCTTGTTGCCATGATAAAAATGCATGTATTTCCTCTAGTGGTTGTGCTAACAATGCAGAGGAAACCCAACACTCCATGGAACAAGATGTGGTCTTGAATGGTGCTTCTAGGGATCTTACATCATCATATATTTCTTCTCACTTTTGCCTTACGACTAAGGCCTTGAAGGTACCTCCTATTTTGAATCCCATTATATCTTGTGATGATGATGTTGATGATGATAAGAATGATGATGGTGTTGTTAATGATGAAGAGAATGATAGTGCTGCCTGCTTAAAAGTTACGGGGAAATGATTTTTGAAGCTCTTCATAAAAATAAAATTACTCATTCCAACTTCATGGAAATCATGTCTACTGCCATTGAGGGCAAGAAATACATTGAGGAGTTGGAATCTCATCTTGAGGAGCATGATGTCACCATTGATAAAATGGAAGGTCGTGAGTGTGATTACGCTAATGAAATCGCGGACCTCTCTCAAGCTCTTGAACTTGAACAAACCACCAAGGTATCTCTTGAGGATACATTTGCTTTTAGAGTGGCAAAAGTGAAATGAAAAGTCAAATCTAAAAGTGGCAAAAGTGAACAAACGACCGTGGCAAAAGCAATAGTTTTATAGTGGCAATTGTGATACATTGTCAAAATCTAAGAGTGGAAAAAGTGAAATGAAAAGTTATTGCTTTTGCCACGGAATGGCATTTGTGATGTATTGTCAAGAACTAAGAGTGGCAAAAGTGATATGTCAAATTCTAGAGTGTCATAAGCAAAGTAGGCAAAAGCTAGAGTGGCAAAAACAAAGTTTTCCCAATACAATATGCCTACATATGTCAAAAGAAAATCCAAAGCCAACTAGGTTCCCCAAAGTATATGTATAACCTTTGCATACTTTGCACCCCCCATTTTGGCTTATCTTGGGTTGTTCTCTATGTGAGGACCGGGAGTTTTTCCATAGCTTGAAAACGAGCCCAAGATCATCAAAATCAGAGTCCGGATGTAAAAGTTATGCATGTTTTAGTTTTGGGGTTACTGCTGTTTTTTTAATGGCCGGGCATCCGGGCTTCCAGGTCGCCCCGGATGTCCGGGATCCTCCTGAAAATCCGGCTTGCTAATTCCAGAACTTGTTTTCAAATGTTGGTTGTGCCCCGGATGTCCGCCACTTTGCCCGGATGTCCGGGGCCCCAATTTTGGCCAGATGTCCGGGCTTTGGCAAGATGTCCGAGCCCTATTCTCCGGCCTCTGTGTTTTCTCATGCGTGTGTGTGCATTTCTCAGTTGCCGAATGTCCGGCCCTTGCCGGGATGTTCAGCCCGGTGCTATCACTTACTCTCAAATGGCTAGTTTTCTAGGCCTTCTATATGTACCCCTCTACTAACCTGGTAGAGGGTTGACCACTCAATCCAAAAGAACCCTAGAACACCCAAGTGGCTCCCTCTCACTTCTCCGACACCAAATCTTAGATCCTGGAGAGATTCATGAGAGTTTTTGAGAGATTTTTCGATCAAGTGATAGATCCACTCCCTCTCCCTCTTGTGACCAAAGGAATTCATGATTTGAGCAAGTCTTGAGCATTTCCCCCTTGATCTTGTTACTCTTGGAGGTTGGAGACTCCTAGGCGGTAGGAGTGCTCCGATGAGGAATCAACTTGTGATTTCCCCCCGGAAAATTTGTGAAGGTTTGGAGGACGCCTCAAGGTCTACCACTAGTGGTTGAGAAACGCCTTAGTGGTGTTGTCTCAAGGGGAGAATAGGGTGAGCCTTGGTGGCGTTGGCGTGCCTTCGCGGTAACATCCACCTCTCTAACAGTGACTAGCTTCCCTCCAAGGAAGTGAACATTGGGATACATCCTCGTCTCCGTGTCTTCGGTTATTTCTAACTGAGGGAGTCCTGGACTAGGGGGTGTCCGGATAGCCGAACTATCATCATCGGCAGGACTCCAAGACTATGATGATACAAGATTGAAGACTTCGTCCCGTGTCCGGATAGAACTTTCCTTGGCGTGGAAGGCAAGCTTGGTAATACGGATATGTAGATCTCCTACCATTGTAACCGACTCTGTGTAACCCTACACTACACCACAGCACCACATCCCCAACAAACAGGTTGGTCGGAAAAACAGCGTCTGCCGACACACAGTCGGTTGGGAAAAAGTATTGCCGACCGACAGCGTCTGTTGGGGTAAGTCCAGACGGGAAAACCTTTTCCCGACCGACATGTCTTTCCCGACCGACAGTTGGACACCTATAAACCGAATTGCCGACCGACTTTCTGATGGCCTACCCCGGAATCTTTCCCGACCGATATTCAGCTGGTGTTGCTGCTGAAGCTTTCCCGACCGACCGTTTGACAGTACAGTCTTTGCCGACCGACTTTCTGCTGCCCCTATCTTGAACCTTTCCCGACCAACTGTGCGATGGTGTCTTTTTTGCCGACCGACTTTCCGTTGGTCCTAGCATGACCTTTGCCGACCAACAATAGGATGATGTTTTGTTTTGCCAACCAACAATTTGACAGCATTTTGCTTAGCTGAGCAAAATGTTCAATACCCATGTACCCTTGATTTCCCATGTGATTTACAATACAATGTCAATCAAAATCAAGTTGCATATCTCATTACAATATGATATTAGTCAAGTTACAGTAACTTGCATGTACTCCGAAAATATTAAATCATGACCAAAGAAGGATAACATATTAATTACTTCTCACAAGTAAAGGAAACATTTACGGTTCAACGACCGAATCACCCAACAGGTTTACAAAATGATAGATGCATCTCCAATATTCATTGTTTGCTCCATTACACAAAATACCCAGGTGACAAGATGACATATAGGTTTACAAAAGGAGACCTAAAAGACACATTGTTTTTGCTCCATTATAGAAAATCTCTAGCTGATGCAAACTGACATCTTCCTGGTTCCTTCCTGCTCCTTTTGTATGTCTTTTCTACAAAGGATAAAAATGTAATGGTGAGCATGCATTCAGAGACAATGGCAAAACCAATAATTGTATAAAGCATCTATGGCAATTGGCAATAAAAAACTATGGGATTTTAGTGTTACAAAAAATAGCTCAAGTTCAGAACAATGCCACAACATGTGTTAATTAGATCTTTGCTGTGTTGGACATCATAAAGCCTCGATGCAAGGTGACCATGAAGTATATTTCAGGAAATATGAGCAATATAGAGGTGTACTCGGAGCAACACCTGGTACTATTTTGCAATATAAAGCAGCAGCAGGGACGAGCTGGAGCGCGAAACGGTGAACTTTTCGCGCGCCAACGGCCATCCGGCCATCTAGCACTTGGCGCCAAGCCAGTAACCAATTATGCACAGCAAGTATGTGATCTACTGTGCTAACCTAGCTACCAGGGACGCTCTACACAAGGCAGGGACGATATGATGAGCGAAAAAATGAAACTCAAGCCGACTGAACCAGCCTAGCACAAGAAACAGAACTCTAGCTTCTACTCTGTTCCTCATCATATCTACTCTGTGACACCATGACATGACATGTATGCAAGCATCGGATAATTAGATTGCGCATAACAACTCGTAGCCTAACACCGACGCAACAAGCAAAAGCATCAAACTGAATCAACCTGAACCAGCCCAGCACAGATAGATAACTGAACTTGGATCAGAGAAATGAGTATCTAGATCAGCGACAGCAGCAAGCACAGGACTAGAACAGAAAGCGATTACAAATTTGTGCCTGCCAGCTCCTCTAGAAACGTCCAGGCATCTATGTTTCTTGGCTAACCACATTCCCAGGCCGAGGCTGACCACTCATCCCATGGACACCAACAAAACAAGCTCCAGGCATCTCCCAGGGAGCACCCAAGCAATAAAAAATAGTTTTTAAGGCTAAACCAGATTTGGAAAATGAGGCATGTGGCAAGTAGAACTTACCAAAGCCAACTTGAGCCACCCAACACAGGAATTGCTTGGGTCTATGTACCAATTTAAGACTACAATTACTCTTGTAAACAATAGCATGGACATGAGAGCAACTTTTGCATCACATTATTATTTCCTTGTATTTCTACTAAACCATGTAAGCTAGATAACAACTATCATGAGGAAGAAGAAGATACAAGGGTCTGGTTAAGTTCATTTAGATCCCTGGTTTTGTAGCTCAAAAAATAAATACTAGCTCATGATTCAAATATACCTTAGCAGCGGGACGAGGAACATGCCCCAGGTTTGTAGGGTTTCATCTAGCAAAGTGATCATGAGTCAGTATCACGCATCAAACTATTTGAGATAAGTGGACAAAACACACAATGTTGGTGATTACCTTGCTAGATGGCCATGCAATGGACCTTGTGACAGCATCAGCGATAATTTGTAAACCTTCATCTTCAAAAGGCAAAGTAGCATCCCTTCTGATCGCAACATTGACAAGAACCTCATAAGTTCCTAGTCCAAGGGGCTCCCCGCCCACAATAGTGTCTGGATCAACTGAGATAATTGTTGCCTTAGCAACAGGAGTTTCAGGACCAGTCCATGCATATAGAAGCACATCCATACCAATCTAAATCAATGATTATATTAGAAACATGAAACAAAATAAAATTTCAACATATAGGTAAGGATGAGAAGATTACAAGGCTTTCATCTTCATAGGTGATGAGCTTCTCGAAGGGGGCTTTGCAACAACTCTTCTATGAACAAATGGCACTTCATCATCCCGTTCATCATCTTCTTCACCATCGTTATTATCCTCAGCTTCAACTCTTGAGTTCTATCAAACAGAAATAGAGTTAGTGCATGGAAGATGGATTATTGATGCAATGAAAAGATGTGGAAATAGTTCATTACTTGTCGAGAATTGGAACCGTGCTGCGAGCTAGGAGTTTCCAGATTATGCCCTCCTTGTGAAGCTAACATCAATTCCATTCGGTTCATCCGTTCCTGCATTTGTAGAACATGCCCCTCCAGCATGTTATAGCGATTTTCAGCTTCTCGACGCCCTTCCATTTCAACTAGAACTCTTGTGCTCAATTTACCCCATGTACCCGGTGTGCCCAAATCTTGAGGTGTTGGCCCTAGACCTAACACACGGACATGACCCCTGGCAAATTCAGTTGCATCTGTCCCAACAGGCTGGCCATTCCCATTAAGTGGAATATGGATTTTGGGTTGATTCAGCCTTGCATATATGTTAGCCTTTCGAGTAATTTTTCTTCCACCTTTCTTTTGACTACCTTCATCATCAAGCTCACAAGTAATCTCTTCATGCAAGAAAATTAACATAGTCATACAACAATTCTAGCAAGTGACATTAGTCTACAATATGAGCAAGTATAACCCACTACAAATACCTTTGGAAGGCTGATGCTCAGGATCTACATGATCTTGATCTTTTGATACCCTAGACCTCAAAACACGTCCTTCATTCGCGCTTATAGGTGCGCTGGAGGGTGCCTGCATAGATATATAGTTTAGTGTTGCAAGCTACATTTGCTTCCTTCAGGTAGAACATCTTCAGGGCTACATACCTTTCTTTTCTTTTTGGGGGCTTGGTTCACTTCCATATCTTCCTGCATAGAAGCTCTTGCTGCTCGTATCGCTGCTAGCCGTTTATCATTCTGTTCAATGGTCTTGCTTCTCAGTAGTTCATACTCTACCGCTTTCAGTTGTTCCTCTGTGACCCCACCATCTTTAGCTCTTCCGTTTGCGCTTGCCATTTTTCCTCCTGCAAAAGACACACTATGTGAGTACATCGCTGAAAATACAAAACATTAGAGGATCATACACAACACTTACTTTTTTTCAATATCACTTGTTTTAAGAACTACTCCATCTATATCTGTCCTAGCAGAACCAATGCATCCATCCGCAACACTCACATGTATAGCAGTACATGGATCAGGCAACGTCACACATAAAACATTACCATTGTCATCTTTAGATTCTTCTATGTCATATAATGATGGAACAACAATAGTAGACCACTCAGCATCAATGGGATCTTCAACATAGTAAACTTGAGTTGCTTGTGTGGCTAATATGAAGGGCTCGTCTGATATTTTCTCACCGGTATTGAACAAATGCTTGAAATTCACAGAAGTGATTCCAAACTGATCAGTTTGCACCCATTCATCTTCTACACGATTATCAACCCAGTCACATTTGAACAACACTACTTTCCCTTCATGTTGATAATTCAACTCAAGAATTTCCTTTATAATGCCATAATAGGTCTTGTTTCTTACACTAATATTGTCACCTTTTCCTTTTGCAAAGGATGTGGTTTGTGCAACAAGAGCTACTCCACTACTCTGAAATGACCGGCCCTCATCATATGATTGTGTATGAAAGTCTGTCCCATTTATAGTGTAGCTACTATACTTCATAGCAACCAAGTTTGGCTCTTTAGCTAATATTTTTATCTCATGAGGTGCTTCATCGCCCATTTCTGCCACCTGTGATTATGAAATGCTATTGTTACTCTACAATGGGATGGAATTATATGTCTTATAGGTTGACAGTCACATGCCCACTTACGTGCAATTTAAACCACTCATGAAAGGTCTCGTAATGCACACGCTTGACTTCTCGATGACTTCGAACACCAATAGAAGAAAGGTAATCCATATGTTTGCTGCATATAGGTTATATTTATTAATTGACAAGGAGGAGAGAAATAACCTAACAGCAATACATAGTAGGGATATCTTACTCTAGGTATGGTTCTATATCTAACATCACCATGCACTTGCCAGCCAGCCCTCGACCAATGTTGTGGAAGAAAGGAGTTGTATCATCAACTTCCATATCCAAACCTCCATCATTCCTAGCTCGATTCAACCGACTCTCATCATCCAAATAGTATGAGCAAAATGTCAAGCTCTCATCAAACAAATAGCCCTCTGCAATTGATCCTTCCACATGACTTCTGGTGTGGACATGTCCCTTGAGCTTTCCTATATACCTCTCTACAGCCCACATGCTGCGAAAATGTACTGGACCAGCTATCATTGCTTGTGCTGGAAGATGAACCATCAAATGCACCATAATATCAAAAAATGATGGGAGGAATATGGCCTCAAGAAGGCTCAAGGTATCAGCTATTTCATCCTGCAACCTTTGCATGTCACTTATGCGAATAACCTGTGAGTACATTCGCTTGAAAAATCTGCTCACACGAATCAGTACCGCACTCACTCTTTCTGGTAATGTTCTTCTCACTGCAAGTGGCAGCAAGTCTTGCAAAAGGACATGGTTGTCATGGCTCTTTAGCCCAGTTATCTTTTTCTCCTTAACATGCACGTTACGGCGTATGTCAGATGCATAACCATTAGGAAACATGGCATTTTTAAATACTTTGCAAAATGTCCTCTGCTGATCAGATTCCATTGTGTAAGGTGCCGGAGGAAAAAAAACTTCATCATCATCAAGATCAATAGGTTGAAGATCCTTTCTAATATTGAGTGCTTGAAGGTCATATCGAGAATTAATATTATCCTTGGTTTTTCCATTGACTGCCAACAAAGTGTTAACTATGTTCTCACACACATTTTTTTCTATGTGCATGATATCAAAGTTATGATGCATCTTCAAATCCTTCCAATATGGTAGTTTAAACCAAATAGACTTTCTTTTCCAAATGATCAGCGGATCCCCTTTCTTGCGTTTCTTAGTTCAGGCTTCTTCATTATAGGATCCTTCCCAAACTTGGTTTGCATATTTTCTGTCAGCTCTAAGATTTGCCTACCGGAAAGTGGAACCGGCGCTGTCCCACGTTCTATGTCACCAAATGTGCGTGTATCATACCTCAAGGGGTGATCTGCACGTAAGAACCTACGATGCCCCATATAGCAAGTCTTGCTACCATTTTTTAGCCTAAGAGAACATAATTGAGAGTGGCATTTAGGGCAAGCTCCTTCTCCAGAGGAAGCACAGGCAACCAAAGACCCAAGACCCGGTTTATCCGTAATTGTGCATATTATGGCAGCATGCAACTGAAAATACTCTCCAGTTAAAGCATCATAGGTCCTGACACCATCAAGAAACATATCTACCATATCATCAACTAGTGGCTCAAGATAGACATCAATATCACTACCAGGTGAATTTCTGCCAGGAATCAACAGTGATAGGATGAAATTTGATTACTTCATAATCATCCAGGGTGGAAAGTTATAAGGAATCAATAATACTGGCCAAATGCTATAGCTGAGATTCATGGATCTAAATGGATTAAAACCATCGGCACATACTACAAGCTTAAGATTTCTGCTGTCTTTTGCAAAATCTTTATTTTTTTCATCAAAATCTTTCCAAAGGAGGGAATCTTTAGGATGCCTAATCAAGCCATTTTGTGTGCGCTCTTCTGCATGCCATCTTGTGAGAGCCGCAGTTCTGGAACACACAAACAACCTTTGAAGCCTCTTCTTTATTGGGAAGTAACGAAGAACCTTCTTAGGAACCTTGTGGAGACGTTTCCCATCTGCACTCTTCCTTTCAGATTTCCATCTTGAAGCCTTACATTCTGGGCATGAATTGGCATTGGCATTGTTCTTCCAAAATAGAATGCAATCATTTTCACATGCATGGATATTAACATACCCAAGTCCTAGGCATTTGACTAGTTTTTTAGCTTCATTGGAGTTTTTGGGTATTGCAGACTGAGGGTAAGCATCTTTTAGTAGATCTAACAGCAGATCAAAACTTCTATCAGACCACCCTCCAAGTAGTTTGGTGTGAAGAAGTCTCACTAGGAAACGAAGCTTTGAGAAATTCTTACAGCCTGGATATAGCTCTTGTCTAGAATCAGCTTCAAGTTTGTGGAGAGATTCTAGAAAAGAATCATCCTGATCTAAACCACAATCATCTTCAAGATCTCCCTCTTTATCCAAACCAGCAGCAAGGTCTCTTAGCAAATCAGACATATCATCGCCCTCATCCCTATCGTCACCCTCATCTAGATTTGGAGGAATGGAAGAAGAAGAGACACGTTCTCCATGGAACATCCACTGTTTGTAGCCATCTACAAATCCCTCGCATACCAGGTGCTCACGGACTTCAGACTCTTCTCTCCAGTATGAGTTCACACAGTTTTTGCAAGGACATAAGATTTTATTCTCGACCGATGATTTATTAAATGCAAAGCCTAGGAATTTGGCGAGCCCTTGTAAGTACTTCTCTGTATGCCTACATGCAAGTGTACATGTGTAGTGTGTTATATATAGTTTCAGCATCTAAAAAATTTAAAACATATATGCTGCATTATACCTAGGCACATCCATCCAACTTCTATCCATGGTAGCTAGCTTCACACTTGGTCACTACAAATACACACTAAATCCTGAACAGATAATATCACAACCAGAAAATGCAAGGAATTACTTGAAGTACTATAAATACAATGGCTCGGAAAAGAAAGTAAGAATCATAGAACCAATTCAATGGTAGTACACATAGCAAAGGTAGATACCACCATAAATAAACAGACCAAAGATATGGTTGACTCACCAACTAGTGGAGGATGTCGTGACAAGCACGGAAGGGGATTACTGCGCCGCTGCTGGAAGTTGAGTCGTTGGTAGCAAGAATCCTAATAACCAACCAGATTACACACTACAAAAATCAGTGCCAAACATAAGGAGGCATCTCTACATATTCATGGCATCCACACACATGGAGGGCCTCTGGACTTGAGTGGGGCAGAGGAACTCACTTGAGTGGATGCAGTAAGCACGTCGGTGGATGATCTCTTGAAGATGAGCTCCCACGGTGTAGCCTCCTGAAGGAAAAAATGCATAAGAGCCGAAGCCTAAGAAAAACCTTCAATTCATGTTCACACGCAACATTGGCTGGGTTATGCTAGGAACACACTAAGATAACAACTTCAATAAATCTTGGAGCCACATTTGTTACAAAATACCAACAAGATATTACGCTCACCAATTTCATAAATAATATCTGTTTGTTAGCCACTAAGTCCTAATCTATCTACCATTTCAGTTATTCACATAATTTCTGAATCAAACAGCCAGGCTAAAAGCACTCCATTAACAAATCATATACTAAAAGAAAATTAAACAGTGGACACTCCACACACCTTATGCACTGGTACAATCAAATACCACAAGCTGGTCACTAAGTACCAATGATTCTACTCTTCTTCCTCTGCTCAATGGTACCAGTGGTGGTTCTCTGTGCTACTGCAACAAAAACAAAAGAGAGATGAAATCAGGTCGCATGTACAGAGAGATGAAAATATACTACCCTTCTATTTGAGTGCCTCTATTGTAAATGCCCTGAGAGAGTAGAGTAGATAAAAAATCTTGGTGAAGAGCTGTAAATTAGATATGCTCCCAAAGAACCTGAATTTGCATGTAAGAAACTGTACCTGCTGTACTCATAGCACGGCCAAGTGTGTGTGGCTTGACAACTAGTGGAGAGAGAGAGAGAGAGAGAGAGAGAGAGAGCAGTTGTACCTCAGCCGCACACTGCCCCGATACAAGCTGAAGCAGCCACCCGGAGAGAACGGTGCAGGGCGGTGATGGATGGGCAGGATGGCGCGGGGCGGAGATGGACGGGCAGGACGGCGCGGGGCGGCGCAGGGTGGTCAGGGCGGCACGGGACGGTGCGGGACAACGTGGGGCGGTCAGGACGGAGCGGGGCAAGGCGACAGAGACGGCGCGAGGCGTCGCAGCAGAGGTAGGATGGCGGGGGGTGGCACAGGGCGGGCAGGACGGCGCAGCGGAGGTCGGCGGGGCGGCGCAGGGTAGGACGGCGCGCGGGACGGCGTGGAGAACGACCGGCGGGAGGCGTGGGGCGGCGGTGGACTAGCTGGATCGAGCAAGGTGTGAGGGCGGCGGTGTGGG
Source organism: Triticum timopheevii (assembly GCA_963921465.1). Lineage (NCBI taxonomy): Eukaryota > Viridiplantae > Streptophyta > Magnoliopsida > Poales > Poaceae > Triticum > Triticum timopheevii. The sequence goes on from OY997262.1 coordinate 367,187,046, forward strand.
GGAAAATGCTAGGGATTTGGCCCTTCGTGGGGATTGAAGTGATTTGGGAAAAAAACATTTCGCGGGCTGGGCCAGATCCTTCGCGCTAAAATTTGGCCGTTCGCGCACGAGGCCCATTTAGCATCTGGCTGTTGGTCGGGATTATTTGCCGAGCGATGGTCCGTGGGCCATAAGGGAATTCCCGACCGACATTTTGATGGTATATGTTTTATCATTCCCGACCAACAGTGTGTCACCGTAAAGAATTTTCCCGACCCACAATCTGTTAGAAACTTTCACGGCCACCCGTGGGTCAGCAATAGTGACTTTTTCCCAACACACATTGGTAGGGAATTCTGGTGCATGGTGTAGTGCTAGCCCTCTCCGGTGTCTATATAAACCGGAGGGTTTTAGTCCATAGGACAAACAACAATCATACCATAGGCTAGCTTCTAGGGTTTAGCCTCTTTGATCTCGTGGTAGATCCACTCTTGTACTACCCATATCATCAATATCAATCAAGCAGGAGTAGGGTTTTACCTCCATCGAGAGGGCCCAAACCTGGATAAAAATATCGTGTCCCTTGTCTCCTGTTACCATCCGCCTAGACGCACAGTTCGGGACCCCCTACCCGAGATCTGCCGGTTTTGACACCGACATTGGTGCCGTCACTGATAGGCTTGATGGCTCCTTCGATCATCAACAATGACGCGGTCCAGGGTGAGACTTTTCTCCCCGGACAGATCTTCGTATTCGGCGGCTTTGCACTGCGGGCCAATTCGCTTGGCCATCTGGAGCAGATTGAAAGCTATGCCCCTGGCCATCAGGTCAGATTTGGAAGTCTGAACTTCACGGTTGACATCCGTGGAGACTTGATCTTCGATGGATTCGAGCCACAGCCGAGCGCGCCGCACTGTCACGATGGGCATGATTTAGCTCTGCCGTCGGATAGTGCCCTGGAGGCCGCACACGAGTCCGCTCCGATCCTCAATTCAGAGCCGACTAAGCAGATCGAGGACGGGTGGCTAGACACCGCCTCGGGGGCTGCTACCTCTACGGCGATGGAGCCGAATACTGACCTTGTCCCTTGTGAAGCTCGTGACTCCAAGGTGCCGGACTCCTCGCCGGACTCCGAACCTCCCGCGCCCCCTCCAATCGAATCCGATTGGGCGCCGATCATGGAGTTCACCGCTGCGGACATCTTTCAGCACTCACCTTTCGGCGACATCCTGAATTCGCAAAAGTATCTCTTGTTATCAGGAGAGCCCTGGCCAAACTGCGGTCAGGATGGTTGGGATGCGGACGACGAAGAAATTCGAAGCCCACCCACCACCCACTTTGTAGCCACTGTCGACGATTTAACCGACATGCTAGACTACGACTCCGAAGACATCGACGGTATGGACGACGATGCCGGAGACGACCAAGAACCAGCGCCTACGGGGCACTGGAAGACCACCTCGTCATACGACATATATATGGTGGACATCCCAAAGGACGGGAATGGCGAGGAAGCAGCGGAGGAAGATTCCTCCAAGAAATAGCCCAAGCGCCGGCGTCAGCGGCGCCGCTCTAAATCCCACCACAGCAAGAATGGAGATTCCGGCACCGAAGATAATAACACCCCAGAGAGTGCCGAAGACAACCCCCTCCAGCAAGATTCAGCACAGGAGGATGGAGAAGCCAGCCCTCATGAGAAAGCGGCAGACGAAGAGGTAGAGGACGATAATTACATGCCTCCCTCTGGAGACGAGGCAAGCCTCGACGACGACGAATTCGTCGTGCCCGAGGATCCCATCAAACAAGAGTGTTTTAAACGTAGGCTTATGGCCACGTCAAACAGCCTAAAGAAAAAGCAGCAACAGCTTAGAGCTGATCAAGATCTGCTAGCCGACAGATGGACTGAAGTCCTTGCGGCCGAAGAGCATGAACTCGAACGCCCCTCCAAAAGCTACCCCAAACGCAAGTTGCTCCCCCGATTAGAGGAGGAGGCATATAAACCTGCATCACCAGCGCACAATACGGATGACCGACCACCTCGTGGCCACGACAGAGAGGCCTCTAGGCCCTCCACCAGAACCGTACCCCGGCATCGCTCGAAAAGTACGAAGCCACGGGGGAATGCGCCGGACTTGCGAGACATATTGGAGGATAAGGCAAGACAATCAAGATCGATCTACGGATCACGTGGGCGCCCCACGACGCGCGACGACTACCGTCGCGCCGGATACAACAACTCCGGTCGGGCCGAGCACAGTAGACAAAGCTCGCTTGAGCTACGTCGTGATATAGCCCAGTACAGAGGCGCCTCACACCCATTATGCTTCACAGATGAAGTAATGGATCATCAAATCCCCGAAGGGTTCAAACCCGTGAATATTGAATCCTATGATGGCACAACAGACCCCGCGGTTTGGATCGAAGACTACCTCCTTCATATCCACATGGCCCGCGGCGATGATCTTCACGCCATCAAATACCTCCCACTCAAGCTTAAAGGACCAGCTCGGCATTGGCTTAATAGCTTGCCAGCAGAATCAATTGGGTGTTGGGAGGACCTGGAAGCCGCATTCCTCGACAACTTCCAGGGCACATACGTGCGACCACCAGACGTCGATGACCTAAGCCAAATAATTCAGCAGCCAGACGAATCGGCCAGACAATTCTAGACATGGTTCTTAACAAAGAAAAATCAAATCGTCGACTGTCCGGATGCAGAGGCCCTCGCAGCCTTCAAACATAACATCCGCGACGAGTGGCTTTCCCGGCACCTAGGACAGGAAAAGCCAAAATCCATGGCATACCTCACATCACTCATGACCCACTTTCACGCGGGAGAGGACAGCTGGCTAGCCCGCAGTAACAACCTCAGCAAAAATTCTGGCAGTCCGGATACCAAGGACCGCAATGGCAGGTCGCGTCACAACAAAAACAAACGCCGCGTTAACGGTGATAACATTGAGGATACGGCAGTCAACGCCGGGTTCAGAGGCTCTAAACCCGGTCAGTGGAAAAAGCCATTTAAAAGAACTACTCCGGGTCCGTCCAATTTCGACCGAATACTCGACCGCTCTTGCCAGATACATGGCACCCCCGAAAAGCCAGCTAATCACACCAACAGGGATTGTTGGGTATTCAAGCAGGCAGGCAAGTTAATTGCCGAAAACAATGACAAAGGGCTGCATAGCGATGACGAGGAGGAGACCCGGCCGCTGAACAATAGAGGACAGAAGGGTTTCCCCCCACAAGTGCGGACGGTAAACATGATATACGCAACCCACATACCCAAGAGGGAGCGGAAGCGTGCACTCAGGGACGTATATGCAATGGAGCCAGTCGCCCCGAAGTTCAACCCATGGTCCTCCTGCCCGATCACTTTTGATCGAAGGGACCACCCCACCAGTATCCGTCACGGCGGATTCACCGCATTGGTTTTAGACCCAATCATCGATGGATTTCACCTCACCAGAGTCCTGATGGATGGTGGCAGCAGCCTGAACCTGCTTTATCAGGATATAGTGCGCAAGATGGGAATAGACCCCTCAAGGATTAAATCAACAAAGACGACCTTCAAGGGCGTCATACCAGGTGTAGAGGCCAATTGTACAGGCTCAGTTACACTAGAAGTGGTCTTCGGATCCCCGGATAACTTCCGAAGCGAGGAGTTAATCTTCGACATAGTTCCGTTCCGCAGCGGCTATCATGCTCTGCTTAGACAGACCGTGTTTGCAAAGTTCAACGCGGTGCCGCACTACGCATACCTCAAGCTCAAGATGCCAGGCCCTTGAGGAGTCATCACGGTCAATGGAAACACTGAACGCTCCCTCCGAACGGAGGAACACACAGCGGCTCTTGCGGCAGAAGTACAGAGCAGCCTCTTAAGGCAATTCTCGAGTCCGGCCGTTAAGCGACCGGACACGGCTAAACGCGCCCGGAGTAACCTACAAAAAGACCACCTGGCACGTTCCGAGCACGCGTAGAAATGCGGCCCCAACCCCTGCCCTTGCAAAATTGCAAGACTGGTCCTTCGCATACATCATTACGCTCTGGAGATACCATGGGCATAGGGGGAGGGGCACGACCACGACAGGCCCAGAGTGCGGCTCAACCACACCAGGGGCTCCCAAGTGTGTCATTTTTTTTATCCACAGGACTCCATTTACTAGAGGCCCTGTCCGGCAGTAGACCTGCCGAACTCACGATGCAACAGCCAGTGAAGGAGAAAGGCTACGACGAACACTCAGGTGGTCTCCATTACGAGCATTAAATATGTTTTATACACTATTCCGCAGCCTACCCCTGGAGGGGGACATGTTTAATAGTCCCACCCCTTGCTTACCGCACTATTTGTATCGTTCTGCATTCATGGCAGTATTTCTTGAATAAACAATGCATCGCTTTTTTGCTTATAATTGCATTTATTTCTTATACATATGTTCATTTATGACATGTTGCATCCGTAAATTCTGGTACGGCTAAATACACCAGGGGCTTAAGTTCCCCACATTATGGTGTGATAAGTCCGAACACTTTCACAAGTGCGGCACCCCGAACTTATAGCATTATATGCATCGGCTCCGAATCATGTATTGGGTCAATAGTTGGGTTTGCCCGGCTCCCATGTTTTGGTACCTTACGTTTTGTTGTATCGGCTAAGATAGCACTGGGAGAACCACTGCGATTGCGCCCCGGTTGAGCTGGGCGAGCGCCTCAGTGGAGAAAGCTAAAACTGACCGTCATGATACGACGAGAGCTGGTCGCTGTTCGAGAGGTTTTTTCGAGTCCCTAAAGACTTATGCCGCTTAGAGCGAGGAACCGGCTTTGTCCGGCCCAGGCGTGGATAGCGCCCCGAATTCGGTCTTCCGAACACTAGGGGCTTCGCTGAAATTTAAAATTATAGAATTCTATGGCTAAGTGAGAGTGTTCAAGCATTATAAGTCCGGTTGCCTCGTTCGTTGTGTTGCGCGCCTCCCTAGATGGACCCAAACATGGGAACAAGAGCGCTCAAGTTTATCCCGAACACCCCAGCACTAGTGGCATGGGGGCTGAAGCCGACGACTTGCCATCTCTCAGATTTGATAAACGGCCACACAGAAGGTAATATTTTAAATTAACAAGCGTTGCTTAGCGCATATGAACAAAGTTTTCAGTGCACAGGATAACAAAATGCGAGTCTACTCAAATATTACATCTTTGGAGCACTCACCCGCAATCATGCTTGCACCCTTCAGGACACTCTTATAATACATTTCGGGCGTACGATACTCCTTGCCCGCCGGCGGCGCGTCCGTCACAAGCTTCTCAGCGTCCATCCTGCCCCAGTGCACCTTTGCACGGGCAATGGCCCGACGGGCACCTTCAATGCAGGCGGAGTGCTTGACGACTTCAACCCAGGGACACGCATCCACCAACCGCCGCACCAGGCCGAAGTAGCTCCCAGGCATGGCCTCCTTGGGCCACAGCCGAACTATGAGGCCCTTCATGGCCTGTTCGGCCACCTTGTGGAGCTCGACCAGCTGCTTCAGCTGATCGCTAAGGGGCACCGGATGTCCGGCCTCAGCATACTGAGACCAGAAGACCTTCTCCGTCGAGCTCCCCTCCTCGGCCCGGTAGAAAGCGGCAGCATCGGACACACTGCGGGGCAGATCTGCGAACACTCCTGGAGAGCTCTGAATTCGGGTAAGTAATTGGTAATTCACATTCACATGCTTGCTTTGCATGAAAAATGCCTTACCCGCCGCTATTTTCTTCAAATCCTCAATTTCCCGGAGGGCCTTGTGGGCTTCGGCCTTAGCGGCTTTGGCACTCTCAAGAGCCGACGCAAGCTTGGACTCTCGAGTCTTCAAGTCACGCTCCAAACTCTCGTGCTTTTCCACGAGAGCCTGGAGCTCTTGCTGTACCGCCACCACCCGCGCCTCCTGCTTCTCTCGCTCGGCTCGTTCCGTGGCCATATTCCGTTTGGCCGTGGACACCGCCTCCTTCAGGGTCGCCACCTCGTTTGTGGCCCCTGTAGTACCCACGTTATCCTTGTTATTTCTATTGCAACCAAATCCTTTTCTGTAAGGTACAACTTTAATACGGTGTTACTCACCTTCCTTGTCCTCGAGCTGCTTCTTGGCACGGTCGAGCTTGCTCTCGGACCGCTCGAGGCTCTGCTTCAAGGTATTGACCTCCGCAGTCAGTGCGGCAGAGGTTAGCAGCGCAGCCTGGAAACCCATATTGACATATTTTTTCAGACTCCTATCTTTTAGATCCTCATTCCGGCTTTTGTTTCCGAACACCGAACCGAGCATCAGGGGCTACTGTCTATGCGGTATTATATTACATATCTTAAAATTCTTACCTCAAAGCCTGTTAGAAGGCTGCTGCAGGCTTCGGTCAGCCCGCTCTTGGCGAGCTGAACCTTCTGAATCACCGCACTCATGACAGTGCGGTGTTCTTCTTCGATGGAAGCGCCGTTGAGCGCCTCCAGCAAGTTATCCGACGCCTCCGGTTGGATGGAGGCCGCCGGCATCACAGTCTTGCCCTTCTTACGAAGGGGCCTCTCGTCGGACTCTGGAACCACTGCAGGTTTCGGTGCGGAGTCCGGTGCAAAGTCCGGGAGGTTGCCCTGCGGCACATCCGGGGCCTCCTCCTCCTAGCGGGTCCCTTCCTGGGATCCCACCTCGACGTCGTCAGCGTCACGAGGGGTGGAGGTGGTCGGAAGAGAATCCATATCCGACGTGCCCAAGGACCCGCTCGACGAAGCGGGAAGATCGTCCTTGGCCGGACTACAGGTTGTATGCGACATTAGAAAGGCACCGCGTGGCGAAATGAAAAATTATAAATCATCCAGGAGTCCGGATACTTACGATCTTGCTAGGGGCTTGACCCTTGAGGGCCACTCCTCGTCACCGTCGCCGACGTTGGCGGAGCAGTCCGGGGGAAGGGTCCTTCCCTTCTTGGACCCTTCGGCCTCCCTCGTTGGGGAGGCCTTCCTCTTCTTCTCTCCCCCCGCTGGGGGAGAGGCCTCTTTCTTCTCCTCCTCGTCCTCAGGAGAGGAGTCCACCTCGGAGTCATCGGACGATGAGTCCGATACCACCTGATGCCGGGAACTCCTTCGGGTTCCCGTGGCCTTCTTCTTGGCCTTCTTCTCCGGCACCACGTAAAGTGCCGGGACCAGCAGCCCCGTCAAACGGGTGTCCGCTGGGTCTTCTGGAAGGGGAGCCGTACAGTTAACCTGTCCGGACGTCTTTTGCCAGTTCTGTTAAAGGCATTGGGAGTTTAGATCCCGCATAGAGTCAAACTATGAAAAGCAAATGTCCCATAAAGGATAACATAGCTTACCTCGCCAGCCGGACGCTGCGTGTTGAATCTGCAATCTTTGGTAGCGGATGCGAGAGCTTCGGCGCCCTTGAACATCACCCTCCAGGCAGCTTCGTACGTAGTGTCAAAGAGCCTGCTCAAGGTCCGGTGCCGTGCCGGATCAAACTCCCACAAATTGAAGTCCTGTTGCTGGCAGGGGAGAATCCGGCGGACGAGCATGACCTGGATCACGTTGACAAGCTTGAGCTTCTTGTTCACCAGGGTCTGGAGACAGGACTGGAGTCCGGTCAGCTCCTCCAAACTACCCCAAAGCAAGCCCTTCTCTTTCCAGGAGGTGAGCTGCATGGGGATGCCAGATCTAAATTCGGGGGCCGCGGCCCATTTAGGGTCACGCGGCTCGGTGATGTAGAACCACCCCGATTGCCACCCTTTGATGGATTCTACGAAGGCACCCTCGAGCCAAGTAATGTTGGGCATTTTGCCCACCATGGCGCCCCCGCACTCCACTTGGCTGCCCTTCACAACCTTCGGCTTGACATTGAAGGTCTTTAGCCACAAGCCGAAGTGGGGCTGGATGCAGAGGAAGGCCTCGCACACGACGATAAACGCCAAGATATTGAGGATGAAATTTGGGGCCAGATCATGGAAATCCAGGCCGTAGTAGTACATGAGCCCCTGGACAAAGGGATGGAGTGGGAAGCCCAGTCCGCGGAGGAAGTGGGGAAGGAATACGACCCTCTCATGGGGCCTGGGGGTGGGGATGAGCTGCCCCTCGTCGGGGAGCCGATGTGCGATTTCGCTGGACAGATATCCGGCGCTGCGCAGCTTCTCAATGTGCCCCTCCGTAACGGAGGAGGCCATCCACTTGCCTCCCGCTCCGGACATGGCTGGAGAAGGTTGAGGTGAGATGTGCGGACTTGGGCGCTGGAGCTCGAGTGCGCGGAGATGGATAAAGCAAAGGAGGAAGAAGGCGTAGGTAAAAGAGGTGGATCCTTATCCCCTTATATATGGGCGGACGAAGCTATACGTCCCCACCGGCCTGGAAAAACTCGCTTATCTCCCAAGCGCCACAATCAATGGCGCGGTTGGGTTACCCACGTCCGTATTGATGGGAATCCAGGAATAAGGGGAACACGATCTCTGCTTCGACAAGACGTGCCAAGGAAACCGCTTCGCTAGACGCGCTGAGGTGGTATAGTAAAAACGATTCAAGTAAAGGCTTGGTAGTGGTGTGACGTCACGCCACAAAATACGTTAGCAGATTGAACTTGTGCAAATATTATTCTCTCTACGGTGGTATGTGGAATTTATTTTACAGAGCCGGACACTATCCTGGTGTTCACAATCTTCTATGAATTATTCAGAGGAGGAACCCGCCTTGCAATGCCAAAGACAATATGCGCGCCGGACTCGTCGTCATTAAAGCCTGGTTCAGGGGCTAGTGAGGGAGTCCTGGACTAGGGGGTGTCCAGATAGCCGAACTATCATCATCAGCCGGACTCCAAGACTATGAAGATACAAGATTGAAGACTTCGTCCCGTGTCCGGATAGAACTTTCCTTGGCGTGGAAGGCAAGCTTGGCAATACAGATATGTAGATCTCCTACCATTGTAACCGACTCTGTGTAACCCTAGCCCTCTCTGGTGTCTATATAAATCAGCGGGTTTTAGTCCATAGGACGAACAACAATCATACCATAGGCTAGCTTCTAGGGTTTAGCCTCTTTGATCTCGTGGTAGATCCACTCTTGTACTACCCATATCATCAATATCAATCAAGCAGGAGTAGGGTTTTACCTCCATCGAGAGGGCCCAAACCTGGGTAAAAACATCGTGTCCCTTGTCTCCTGTTACCATCCGCCTAGACGCACAGTTCGGGACCCCCTACCCGAGATCCACCGGTTTCGACACCGACACTAACCCTAGCCACAACTTGTGGTTTACTTTGGTCTCTTAACCTTTCATTCACTATATACTATTGTCCTCATTATATTGTGTGCCTATTTCCTTGTAGAGATTATTTCGGCCTACACTTTATATCCCGTGATTCATACGTGTTACCAATGATATATCTTGTCATTAGTATGAATTGCTAATGTGTGTCCTATACTTCCATATCTTGTGATGTTTCTCAAGTTAGTTTGTGTAACTTACTTGTTCTTGTTAGTATCCTTGTTGTGCTCACCTTATTTATAATAAGTTGTTGGTGCACTTAGTTGAGCCTAGTGTTTTTAGGTTTTGTGCTTGAAAAGTATCCTCTTAGTTTATTTCCGCATTAGGATTAAGCCAAATCCATAGAATTTTTTAAAATGCCTATTCACCCCATCTAGGCGACATCGTGGTCCTTTCACGGGGACACACCTTGAATTGCCGTCGAACCTTCGCCGAAGCACCAGAGAGCAAAGGGTAAGAGCACGAACCAGGATCCCGATGAAGAACCAAGCTGGATCCAACACCCCTCCACGCACCAAGCCATGAAAGAATGAAAAGAGCAGCGGACACTGTGACCAACGTCAAAGACCGTGGCAGCGGACGCCCAAGGCCAGAGAAACATGCCCGACTCAACATCACCACCACAACGATGAGTGCAACGGAGATTCCAACTCGCATGACCCAAATGCCCAGATCCACGAGACCTCATCGGGGCCGGGACTTTATTCCGAACGCCACCAGCCTCTCCACCCAAATGGCTACCAAAACGGCCACGGAGGAGGACCCCAGGCCTCGCGGACAGTAAGTGGAGATCGCCTGGGAGTCACTCTCGCGTGCGGATGGGCGTGGTTGGGGACTGCAGGATCGTGGGCAGAATAGGGGAGGTTGCGGGATCGTGGCATGAATGCTGCTAGTTCTGTGTCACTGAGATAATCTCATTTGTTGATAACTAGAGATCAAGGGCTACGATTAGAGCAATAAACATGTTGAGGTGGTGACCATCGAATCGATGTGGGCTGTTAGATTAGCGTGGACTGATGGTCAAGATTTAATGGATATGCTCCTTTGGGTCTTTTTAATTGGTATATATATAGATGGATATAGATATGTATTCTTTACATAGGGGCAAATGTTGCTTGTGTCTTACATATCTGTTGTTTAAACTTATTTGTGTTTTCTTTAGTTGCCTGCATACTATATTTGTAAATTTAAAGTAAGAATTGTATGTCTATTAATACCACATGCACGTTATGTTAGCGATAGTGTAATTATACTTCGTTGCATTGTACATTATTGTACCCCCCCAACATGGCGATAAATATATGAGTGCTAACTACAATAAACAAAAACAAATCTTAAGATTACGCGTGCGTTGCACGTGCACATTTACTAGTACTAATAAAGCCGCCAAGTGTCACATAAAATGTTCGACAGCCAAACGAGAGAGAACCAGGCAGAGTACAAAATAACATAAGAACATGGATCACAAAACACAGAGGAGGAGGACGCTAGAACCCATCTAGGGATGCTGAGCTTGTTCTGTACTCAAAATGGCGGGATCATGTGTTTCATGTTGGCATTTCCCAGTCTTGTGGGTTTCGGATGAGCTGCATCACCAGATTGCTATCTCTGTAATATACTCCCTCCGTCCCATAATATAAGAGCGTTTTCGACACTACCTATTATATACCACTAAAGGTAAATACGAGTAAACGGGGTTCGCGTCAACCGCCCCCGGCATGTGGGGCACTCCTTCTTTCTCTGAAGGGCTTGCTCGATACAGTCCTTGCAGAATACGTGGCCGCAAGGGGTTGCGCAGGGCTTATCATAACTCTGCCAACAGACCTTGCACATGAATTCATTTTGTTTCCATGGAGCCACTTTAGCAGACGCTTTGCTAGTTATCACAACAATCTTCGACTGCAAACAAGCAGAATTAGTGCACGTCTTCCACAAGACATAAGTGCAACATCTTCAATTCAAAAGAGGGAAATGGAAAAGTGTGAGAACTTTGAACTGAAGATGCAAAATGAGATGCAGTACCTTTGTAGGCACTTGCAAAGGTGATACAGCCTGCACTTCATCTTGGAGAGCATCCATGTCTATTGGAGAGGTTCGTGTCCCACCAAAGGTTGATATGCCACGACAGTATATCATCTGGATGTCTATGTGGCCACAACAAGAGGAGGTACACGATAAGAAACACAAAGCAAATCAGATTCAGATGTCAGTCATATTCAGAGGACGACGTGGCATGTACTCCATATGTGTTATCATCCTCGTACTACTAACTCCAGCAGGTCAAATATGACGTTGCGGTGAAACATGTAGTGGGAAAGTTAAAACCTATCGCACGAGGTGATACCAAAACACCTCATAGGGCAAAGCGTTGGTTTGGCAATAAACACTACTTCTGGCTAAATAATATAGAACTAACAGTAGTTCCATTGAGCAAAAAGAAACACTTCTGGAGATGCTCAGCATTCGAAGAAAAAGTTTAAACTCCTCAAAATATCGCCGAAGCCCTTAGTTTATGCTGTATACCTTTTTAACATGCAAAAAAAATGCAGTGCACATGTAATGGATCCACCCGGATCCCAAGGTATATCAAAGACAATTATAATTAACAATGATTTGTATTTAGTAGTGAGCACAAAGTAAGATATATCATGTAATGACGAAGTCTAACTCTCTTCCTATGCATCGTCATGTCAAAAAAGAACAATTCATGCACACAAAGTAAAGGCCAATGCATAATATAAACAGTTTCTTGCAATTTTACCATATTGGAAAGATAGAGAGGCGGGGATGTAGTTCCTCCCTAATAATAATTGCAAGTAGGAGCAGAAAACACATGCATATTATATTTATCAAAATAATCATGAGCAATAGTAGAACGCTACCCATCAATATAGTCCTTGATAAGCGCAAATTTCTCTGATATAGTGTAGTTGGGAGAATTCAAAAGGATAATAGGACTATCATGCGTGGGTACAATAGAAACAATTTCATTCTTAACATAAGGAACTATAGCAAGTTCATCTCCATAAGCATAATTCATATTGGCATCATGGCCACAAGCATAGCAAGCATCTAGTTCATCAGAAAGGGATATTTCGAATGAATCAAAGGGATCATAGCAGTCATCCTTCGGTAAGCACGAAGGGAAATTAAACAATGTATGAGTTGAAGAGTTATTCTCATTAGAAGGTGGGCACGGATAGCTAATCCGCTCTTCCTCCTTTTGCATGTCTCTCTCCTCGTCATCTTATTCATCTAATGAGCTCACGGTGTCACCAATTTCTTCTTCCATAGATTCCTGCAAAATACTAATCTCTTCTTGGACAGCGGAGACTTTCTAAATAAATGCATAAATATCAGAATTATATTCATAATTCTCATATCAATATTTAAGTATAGCAAAATTTTCAGGTCTGTAAACAACATCATCAAGATTTTCACACTTTTCAAACAAAGATTCAATTTCATAAGCACCCTTAAAATAAACAAATTCTTCTATTCGTTCCACATCATAGTAATCATATATTCCATTAGCATAAGAAGCCAAGGTTTTATTATCATTAAATTTACATGAAAAGGGAAGGTGTAGAGCATTCATGCTAGAGCAACAAGTATAATCATATCTCAAGCATAAATCCCGAGCATACCAATGCAACATATGAATTTGATCCCATAACATTTTCCCTCTTTGAGTCAAGCTATAATCCCTAAAGTATTCATGTTGATCCAACGTGTCTCCCATTATATAATTGAATGGGGTTTTCTCAGGATATCAAAGTAGTGCATAATATCTTTCACATAATAACCATCGAGGGTTTTAGGAGGTCCCCATCTCCATGAGTAGCAAGTACACCTAATTTTTTTGGCATTTCGTTTTCCATATCCATAAATAAAGATAGATCACAACTAAGAACAACAAATAAAACTTAGTGATAAAGCAAACAAGCACACACGAGAATATTCACCCCAAGCTATTGCTCCCCGGCAACGGTGCCGGAAAAAGGTCTAGATAACCCACAAGTATAAGGGATCAGTTGTAGCCTCTTTTGATAAGTAAGAGTGTGTCAAACCCAACAAGGAGCTAAAGGTAGAATAAATATTCCCTCAAGTTCTATCGACCACCGATACAACTCTATGCACGCTTAACGTTCGCTTTACCTAGAACAAGTATGAAACTAGCAATACTTTGTAGGTGTGATAGGAAAGGTTTGCAAGATAATAAAGAGCACGTAAATAGAAACTAGGGGCTGTTTAGATATATAAACAACTAAGTTAGTTTTAGTAGAGAGCTTTTTGTCATAAGAGAGTTATTTGTCCCTAGGCAATCGATAACTAGACCGGAAATCATTATTGCAAGTTTATATGAGGGAGAGGCATAAGCTAACATACTTTCTCTTCTTGGCATATGCACTTATGATTGGAACTCTAGCAAACATCCGTAACAACTAAAGACCATTAAGTTAAAACCCAACCATAGCATTATAAGATATCAAGTCCTCTTTACTCCCATACGCAACAACCCCCTTACTCGCGTTTAAGCTTCTATCACTCTAGCAATCCACCATAAGCGAATCATGAACGTATTGCAACACCTTACAGTGGGGATACCTCACGCTTGCATGACACTGAGATCACCATAGGATAACATCAATAATAAAACATACAACTCAAACCAATCATGATCATCAATCAACCCATAGGACAAAACTGATATACTCAAAAATCGTAGGATAGCCATACATCATTGGGAAATAATATATAGTGTTGAGCACCATGTTTAAGTAGAGAGTACAACAGGGAGAAGGGGTGTTACATAGCTACATAGAGGGGGAGAGTTGGTGATGACGGCGGCGAAGTTGTTGGTGTAGATCATCGTCACGATGATGGCCCCGACGGCGTTCCGGTGCCACCGGGAGAGAGGGGGAGAGAGCCCCCTCCTTCTTATTCTTCCTTGACCCCCCCCTAGATGGGAGAAGGGTTTCCCCTCTGGTACATGGCCTCCATGGCGGTGGAGGGGCGAGAGCCCCTCCGAGATAGGATCTCTATCTCTCTATTTCCTTCTGTTTCTGCGCTCCCAGATTCTGGCGTTTCATCGTTTCTTAAATTCCCGGAGATCCGTAACTCCGATTGGGCTGAAATTTTAACACAATTTTTATCCGGATATTAGCTTTCTTGCGGCGAAAGAAGGGCACCAACTGCCTTACGGAGTGGTCACAAGGGCCCAGGGCGTGCCCTACCCCCTGGGGCGCACCCCCTGCCATGTGGACTCCTCGGGCATTGTATCGTGTTGATTCTTTTTCCCAAAAATCACATGTATTCCAAAAAAATCTCTGTAAGTTTTTATCGCGTTTGGACTCAGTTTGATATGGATTTTCTGCGAAACAAAAACCATGCAACAAACAGGAACTGGCACTGGATCAATATGTTAGTCCCAAAAATAGTATAAAAAGTTGCCAAAAGTATATGAAAGTTGTATAATATTGGCATGGAACAATAAAAAACTATAGATATGACGGAGACTTATCAGGCTGACACTCGTTTTTGGCCGGATGCCCTTGCCACGACATCCCTTTTGATTAATCTCCGGCAATGATGTGCTCTCCGGAATTACGCGCCACACCACCTCCTCTATGGCACTCCTCCATCATATTACGTGCTCCGCATATTCGGGTGCCTTTGATATCCGAGAATTGCTTCTACCACACCTCAAGATTGCACTACGTTCCATTGCCCACATCTTTTTCGGTTATCCCTCCAACACCAAGGGCTACCAATGTTATGATCCCGTCTCTCATCCCGTGTTCACTTCGAGGCACGTTTACTTTGACGAGGCATAGGACAACTGATCATGCTTCCCTTCCTGCATAAACTTCATATTTTTCCTTGATAATCATGTTTATGACCCGCGTCACCATGTTTAACCAATTTTGTATGATTTGGAGATGGTTTGAAAAAATGACTTCCAAACGGTCCGTCCAAGTTCATAGCTAATTTCATTATAATTTTTAGTCTGGTTTTATTATCTTACATTCTGACAGTTCAACTGATTTTACTGAAATAATAGATGATGAACATGGTCTCAAAAAATTATATACCCATCATACAACAAGAAAAACAAAATATATGCCGATTAATCAGTTTATTATTGAAACAAATTATAGGATATTCAGTTTGTCAATGGTGAGGCAGGATGGAGACGCTGTCGATAGGGTCTCAAGTCGATACACCATCGACACCGGTGCGCATGGTGCTAGAAGACACTCTTGTCAATGCAAGCACATCACAGACAACAACGAATCAGCTGATTATTAAAGCTAATTATAGGATATTCGATTTTTCAATGATGGAGGCAGGAGGGAGACGCCGTGGATAAGGGCTGAAATCGATACACCACCGACACCGGTGCGCATGGTGTTGGAAGATGCTCTTGTCAATGCAAGCACATCACAGACAACAACGAACCTGCTAATGTACGTGATCGCGCTTGGGGAGCTAGAGTTCTAGAAGGTTTTTCTTGATATATGTGTACCTTGGCCGGTAAATCTCGTTTAGTCCTTCATGGTTCCATGAAGGAAGCCACCAATCTTCCAAATTGGTGGCTTCCTTCAGCTTGGAGATGGAGACACCATGACCCCACCAACACCATGGACCATTGCTTCCGCCCGCACAACCGTGATCCACCCAGTGGGCTTAATGTTTACCATCACAAGTAGAACTTTCAAACTATGTGATAAGAAACTACCACAAGAACATCGATACCGATAAGGAGGAGGAGGAGCCCGGCAGCATGTCATGCTTTGACACTACCAATTTAATATTAAACTTGATTAACTGATTAATCAGTTTACCATGTCATCCTATTATGTTTATGATGAAGGCTACAAATGCCTAGCCAACCAAACACACTATACACATTCACCATAAAGCAGGCCGAGTCGCCGCTGGTCATGAGAGAGCCTGGAATAAATATATTTAAAAAATAAAGCATGCTAGGTCGACACTTCTCACTCCACCGCTTTTTCTGTGAGGTTCTTGGGCACTTTGGCCTGCAATATTATGAGATCGTGTTCATTATCTATTATTTTAGTAAAATCAGCTGATCTGTCACAATATAAGATGATAAAATGAAACTGAAAATTCGGCCCGTCCTGCCCTCTCCACCACGACGGGTGGGTCTGATGTGACCTATTTGTTAAGGTGGTGTATACGTCTGGTTTTTTTGCCCGCTTTCCTTGAGAAGATTCGGTGAGTGATCAAGCACGTTCGATTTTGAGGAACTATAATAGCTCTAGGGCCAGGTGGGAAGATCCCTTCTAAACTTTCTATAAGATCTTGATTAGATCCCTGCTAATACACAAACTGAGATCAAGTTTCTTTGCTTCAAAGTGGTTGATTGTCTAATATGCAGCACAAAAAGACTTTTTTCATCTATCAGAAATAAAGGTTTCTATCATAGGGGGATATTTTGTATGTTGATTTCACCGAGAACAATTTGATATTATTATATTTGATTTTATTAATCAATTGAATTCATCGGAATTACAAATCAGAATGAAAATTAACATGAAGTGCTACCGGGCCTCTATATACTCTCAAGTGCTCTTTGTGTCCTCTTACTCACATGCAGTGGAGAAGATCTTACAAGAACACCAATGCCGACAAGAAGGAGGAGGAGCCCGGCGACATGTCATGCTTTGACACTACCTATTTAATATTAAAGTTGATTAACTTATTAATCAGTTTACCGTGTCATTGTAATTATCTTTGTGATGAAGTCTACAAATGCCTAGTCAACCAAACACCATATACACATTCACCGAGACGGAGCGTATCCCAATAAACAAGTAATTTCAATAAAATAATCAATTGATCAGTAATTTTAGTGACAAATTGAATTGCCAGATTATTATCGTCATAAATGAGGAGGATTCATGCCACTCATCAGCAAATTAGTAGTGAGAAATTCCATTGCATGAAACCTTCCTCATCGCAATCCAAAACCAACCGACCCAATAGAGCAGCCTGACTGAACTGAACTCATCTCATTGATGAGGTTTCTTGCAATAGTTTATGACATAGTTGGAGGAACCAGAAGCTTTGTGCATTTTCAAGGCAATCACCACCATGCACTTCTGAAACTAAACATAGACATGTTTGCAGTTCCTTATAAGGCACCAAAAATACCTGATAGTCTCAATTCGTCAGGGCCTTTAGTCCCAGTTGGGCAAAATACCTTCGTCCTGGTTTGCTGGTCCACTTTGTAATTTGTGTTAAGTTTAGACAATAGGTTTAACAGACAAAATGTTAGTGCATGTCAATAATTATTGTAAACTTCATATTTTTTGTTGATAATCATGTTTATGACCCGCATCACCATGTTTAATCAATTTTGTATGATCTGGAGATGGTTTAAAAAATTACAAACGGTCCATCCAAGTAATTTCATTATAATTTTCAGTCTGATTTTATTATCAAATATTCTGATAAATCAGCTGATTTTACTGAAATAATAGATGATGAGCATGGCTCATAAAATTCTATACCTATCTGATAGCAAGAAAAACAAATCATATGATGATTAATCAGTTGATTATTGAAGCTAATTATAGGATATTTAATTTGTCAACGGTGGAGGCAGGAGGGAGAAGCCGTGGATAGGGGGCTGAACTCGATACACTACTGATACCGGGGCGCATGATGCCAGAAGACGCTCTTGTCAATGCAAGCACATCACAGACAACAGCGAACTTGGAGATGACCATGATGGCGCTTGGGGAGCTAGAGTTTGACAAGGTTTTCTTAATATATGTGTACCTTGGCCGGCAAATCTCGTTTAGTCATTCCTGCTTTTATGAAGAAAGTCATCAATCTTCCAAATTAGTGAGTTCATTCAGCTTGGAGATGGAGACACCATATTATCCTCGAAAATCCAGCGAATGATTTCCTAATTGATTTTTATCATATATCTCAACCAATAACTAATTTTAATTAAATAATCAACTGATCAGTAATTTTAGTGACAATCAGTAATTTCAGTGATGAATCTGCAATCTCAAGACTTCAATATCATAAAAGAAAATTAGGAGCGGAAGCACTAGCTCAGCAATTCACTATTCAAATCGTGTGGCCATGTGCTAGTTGATTCATTGAATGTGAATCCAAGGAGGGCTCATGAAAAACTGAATTATCAAACAGTCCAATTGTCTCATATTATAAGACATTATTATATTTAATACGTGAGTATATTGGATGAAATAATGTCTTATATTATTGGACGGAGGGAGTATTTTAGAAGTGTACAATGACAATAAATAATATTAATACAACAACAAAAAGTAGTTTGTGACACCAACAAAGTACAACTAACAGTTCGAGCTCTGACATGTTAGCTAATTTTACTGAAATAATAGATGATGAACATGGTATAATTCCAGGCCAAAGTGCCCGAGCACCTCACAGAAAAAGCGATGCAGATTGGACAATCGACCACCAAAATTGAAAAATATTTCCACATGCTTAGAGAGAGAGAGAGAGAGGTGTCGATAAAGACAAAATACAAACATAGAAGCATCATGTATATCACGATGTATGTGCATATCAGGATGTAGTGTTTCATCTCCCGCATAAGAATCTCATAATAAATATTTTTGTAGGTGCAGTAGGTTGAGGAGCAATTCTTTGTGCTTCTGGTTGGGGTGAAGATACCCCGAACAAACCCTATGCAAAAAAACATTATAAACAACAATAGATAAAGATGATGCAAAATGGACATATCAACTCCCCCAAGCTTAGATCTCGTTTGTCTTCAAGCGAAAACCAAAATTGAAAAACATGTCCACATGCTTAGAGAGAGGTGTTGATAAAAACCGCCATGTGATTAACACCCAAAGAATACTAAGGTGTGATCATGTTTTGCTTCTGAGAGAGGTTTAGTCAACTGGTCAATGAAACATTGCAGCCTAGATAGTATTTTTTTCAAACTATTAACAGGAAAAATAACATAATATTCAGATTCTACACATTTTTCTAATCAAATTCCGTATATAACATGTTAAATTTGGAGTTACGGTTTAGAAGATATGAGTATTTAAAAAAACAATTGTTATCGGCGCGTCAAACATTGTTACTCCTCAGCGGAATAACATTGTTAGCACTGGCGCAAACATTGTTACTCCTTCCCTCGGAACATTGTTATTATCATGGCTAACAATGTTTGACCTGCCGATAACAATTGTTTTTTTAAATACTCATATCTTCTAAACCGTGACTCCAAATTTAACATGTTATATACGGAATTTGATTAGAAAAATGTATAGAATCTGAATATGATGTTATTTTACTTGGTAATAGTTTGAAAAAATAGTATCTAGGCTGAAATGTTAATCAACGATGCATTATCCGTCTTTTTTCATACCAACATTGATTCTGGTTGGGGATGAACACCTCAGCAAAATCAAGATGAAATTGAAAGTAAATTGCTAGAGACACCCAATAAATAAGGACTTGCATGACAAAAAAGAGAGGTCAATCATGAAAGAAAGTAAAAAGGAGGCATGCATGATAAAAAATAAAATAAAAGACAAGTTTGATAAGATATAAATAGTGATGAAATAGGGACCGATACCTATGACATGTATGGCAAGAAATAGCTATGAAATAGGGGCGCAAGTACCTACGTCCACAGGAGACCATACAAAAATGTTCTTTTCCAGAAAAACCCAAAAGCTTTGTTCACCTCATCAAAGTGTATATTCCAACTCCGAGATGCTTGCACTAGTCCATAGATGGATGACTTGAGCTTGCATACCTATTTAGCATCCTTAGGATCCATAAAACCTTTAGCTAGGCTACATCATGTACAACTATTCCTTAAGGAAATCAGTTTTCACATCCATCTGCCAGATTTCATAATTGAAAAATGCGGCAATTGCTAACATAATTCTAGCAGACTTCAACATCATTAGGGTTGAGAAAGTCTCATCGTAGTCAACACCTTGAACTTGCTGAAAACCCTTCGCGACGAGTCAAGCTTTATAGAGGGTGAATTTACCATTAGAGTCTGTCTTCTTCTTAGATATCCATTTGTACTTGATGGCTTGTCGGTCATTGGACAAGTCTAGCAAAGTCCACACTTGGTTTTCATACACGATCCTATCTCAGATTTCATGGCCTCTAGCCATTTCTCGGAATTCGCGCCCATCATCACTTCCTCATAGTTTGTAGGCTCATCGTTATCTAACAACACGACTTCCATGACAGGACTACTGTACCGCTTAGGGCACCACGTGTCCTTGTTGACCTATGATGATCGATAGTGACTTGATCTGAAGTTACATGATCAGCATCATTAGCTTCCTCTTTAATTGGTGCACACATCATAGGAACACCTCTGTGTGATGTGCTACTTTCCAATTCAAGTGAAGGTTCGATAACCTCATCAAGTTCTACCTTTCTCCCACTTAGTTCTTTCGAGAGAAAACTTCTTCTATGGAAAGGATCCATTCTCGACAACAAAGACTTGCCTTCGGATCTGTGATAGAAGGTATTCTATGAAGACTCACTTCTCCGCTTTGGGTTCAAGCTTATCAGGCACAAGTATCTGATATGTCCATTTTGCATCATGTTTTCCTACTGTCATTTTAGGGTCATCATTCAATATAACACGTTGTGGAGTAATTCTAATGCCTTTTCTCTCATAATGTGCAAGGTTTACACAAAGAGGAAGATTACCGGCACTGGAATTCTAGACCTGAAAAAGCTATGTCAGAGATACCTATTCGACACATCTCCAAATAAGCAGAAATTTTACGAAGGTTTATTTTGGAATATACAAAAATTATTGGAGAAAAGAAGTACCAGAGGGGGCCTCCTAGGTGCCCATTGGGCATCAGGGCACCTACCCCCCTGACGTGCCCTGGTGGGTAGTGCGCCCCCTGGCCAGCCTCCGGCGCCCATCTTCTGGTATATAAGCCCATTTGCGCTAGAAAAAAAATAAGGAGAGGACTTTCGGGATGGAGCGCCGCCGTCTCGAGGCGAAACTTGGGCAGGAGCACATTTGCTCTCTGATGGGGAGATTCCGATGGGGATACTTGCCTCCGGGAGGGCGGAATCAGAGCCATCACCATCACCAAATCTTGGCAGAACCAAGCTTCATCAACATCTTCACAAACACCATCTTATCTCAAAACCCTAGTTCATCTCTTGTGTTCAATCTTTGTATCTAAACCTCGGATTGGTACATGTGGGTGACTAGTAGTGTTGATTACGTCTTGGTTGTTGATGCTAGTTGATTTATTTGGTGGAAGATTATATGTTCAAATCCATTATGATATTTATTATCCCTCTTATCTTGAGCATATATATGATTTGTCAGTAGTTGCTTTTGTTCTTGAGGACATGGGAGAAGTCTTGTCATAAGTAATCGTGTGAATTTGGTATTCGTTTGATATTTTGATGATGTGTATGTTGTGATTCCCTTAGTGGTGTTATGTGAACATCGACTACATGACGCTTCACCATCTTTGGGCCTAATGATATGCGGGCGGTTACCTACTTGGAGGATGGAATGATTTCTTTTTCTTCTTTTTGGATTTGATTTGATTGATGATCGAACGCGACTCCTCAAGTCCAATTACCGCGGTTAAGAGCGTGTGTTATTTTCTCTCCCATTGCAACGCACAGGCCTTTTGCTTTTTCTTTTTCTTTTTCTTCTTTTGAGAAACACGGGCTCTTTTGCTTGTAGATATAGATAGATTGAGATATAGTAGAGATATAGATACAGACTAGACTAGGACATATGCCCGTGCGTTGCAGCGGGAAAGGAAAATTAACGTGCATGTGCAAGCACAACACACCGTGCTTCTTTTTTTAGCGCCAGTGCAGACACAAGTGCTCATATATACGCGCATACACTGACCCCTATGAATGCACACACGCACACCCTACCCCTATGAGCACCTCCAAAAGACCGAGCCAGCATATCATCTTGAGATTTACGAAGTCACCATAAGCGCCTCGTCATCGACGGGAACGTCTCCTCCCACTGAATGCGCATCGCCGGAAATCCTGAAATAAATCCAGGAATAAATGCGAGCACCAGGATTTGAACCCTGGAGGGCTAGGCATACCACAATCCCTCTAACCATTCAACCACAGGAATGAAACGGAGTCCAAACGGAATGAAACTTTCGCGATGATCTTTCTTGGACCAGAAGCAAACCAAGAGACTTGGAGATGAAGTCGAAGACGTAACGAGGCGGCCACAATGGAGGAGGGCGCGCCCCCTGCCTCGTGGGCCCCTCGGAGCACCCCTGACCTAGTTCCTTCGCCGATATATACTCGTATACCCCAGAAACATCAGGGAGAGCCACGAAACCACTTTTCCACCGCCGTAACCTTCTGTACCCGCGAGATACCATCTAGGGGCCTTTTCCGGCGTCTTGCCGAAGGGGGATTCGATCATGGAGGGCTTCTACATCAACACCATTACCCTTCCGATGAAGCGTGAGTAGTTTGCCTCAGACGTACGGGTCCATAGCTAGTAGCATAAGAACACGAGCCAAACACGAGCCAACCAGGTAGAGTACGAAATAACATAAGAACATGGATCACAAAACACAAAGGAGGAGGACGCTAGAACCTATCTAGGGCTGCTGAGCTTGCTCTGTACTCAGAATGGCCTTTCCATGTTGGCATTTCCCAGTCTTGTGGGTTTCGGATGAGCTGCATCACCAGATTGCTAGCTCTGTAATAT
Source organism: Triticum timopheevii (assembly GCA_963921465.1). Classification (NCBI taxonomy): domain Eukaryota; kingdom Viridiplantae; phylum Streptophyta; class Magnoliopsida; order Poales; family Poaceae; genus Triticum; species Triticum timopheevii. The sequence continues at coordinate 367,210,035 of OY997262.1, forward strand.
ACTCCCTGCGTGACTGCGTCCCATAATATAAGAGCGTTTTCGACACTACCTATTATACCACTAAAGGTAAATACGAGTAAACGGGGTTCGTAGTTTCAAAAAAAAAGTAAACGGGGTTCGTGTCAACCGCCCCCGGCATGTGGGGCACTCCTTCTTTCTCTGAAGGGCTTGCTCGATACAGTCCTTGCAGAATACATGGACGCAAGGGGTTGCGTAGGGCTTATCATAACTCTGCCAACAGACCTTGCACACGAATTCATTTTGTTTCCATGGAGCCACTTCAGCAAACGCTTTGCTAGTTATCACAGCGATCTTCGACTGCAAACAAGCTGAATTAGTGCACATCTTCCACAAGACATAAGTGCAACATCTTCAATTCAAAAGAGGGAAACGGAAAAGTGTGAGAACTTTGAATTGAAGATGCAAAATGAGATGTAGTACCTTTGTAGGCACTTGCAAAGGTGATACAGCCTGCACTTCATCTTGGAGAACATCCACGTCTATTGGAGAGGTTCGTGTCCCACCAAAGGTTGATACGCCACGGCGGTATATCATCTGGATGTCTATGTGGCCACAACAAGAGGAGGTACACGATAAGAAACACAAAGCAAATCAGATTCAGATGTCAGTCATATTCAGAGGACGACGTGGCATGTACTCCGTATGTGTTATCGTCCTCGTACTACTAACTCCAGCAGGCCAAATATGACGTTGCGGTGAAACAGGTAGTGGGAAAGTTAAAATCTATCGCACGAGGTGATACCAAAACACCTCATAGGGCAAAGCGTTGGTTTGGCAATAAACACTACTTCTGGCTAAATAATACTCCCTCCGTCCCAAAATAAGTGACTCAAAAATGACTCGATTTTATACTAACTTTAGTATAAAGTTGAGTCACTTTTTAGTCACTTATTTTGGGACGGAGGGAGTATAAAACTAACAGTGTACATGTAAATACAATAAACTATGTGGTCTGAAATACAATTTTCCATGAAAGTCGTTTTTTTTATTTATTTTTTGAAACGGAGGCATAAGATTTGCCTCATCGATTAAATAAGGAGAGAATATAGACGATACCCATTTTGGGGTAATGCTTTTTTGTACGGGAATTGGTTTTTCTGTTCAACAGATTTTACCTCTCATCTATGATTTGTTTCCACCGGTTTACCTTCAAACCGGTTCAGCCAACACACAATCACATTAATATCGTCAGGTAAATCACGGGCTGACGTATAGAATACGAGGCCCCTTTGCAACGCATGGGCAATTCCAGTATTTATCGGTCAAGAAAATGAGGGCATCTCGGTCTGGTTGAAGATGGATGGAAAACAAGGTTGCGGCCGGGCTCAACAGAAACACTTGTTTTGCCGGCCAGGAAAGAGAAAACTAAGTTCTGATTCTGTTTACTTCAGAACCAGACATCCAGGAAGTAATCATCCTAACTCTAAGCTCTACTAGTAGATCGAATGCTAACATGCTCCCGAGGACAGGTAGCACTGTAATCTGATTACGGAACACCACAATCCTGAACCACAAAGTCACTAACTATAGTCCTAAAATCCTGAACCAACACACTAACTGTAGGAGACGAGTCACGCTCACCAGCCTGCAACGGATGTGTCGGTGGCAATGCGGAGTGCTTGAAGGCGGACTGGGCGGCAAAGTCCTCGGCATCCTTGGCCGTGTCCAACCACTCGGGCGAGTGGAACTCAACACCATTGACAACGACGGTGGTGCGGAACTTGGGCGCGGAACGCTGGCGGGTGTACGCCTGTAGCGCCCACTGCCGCTTCTGGCACATCTCCTGCAGCTGTGACTTCATCATTCTCGTGGCCAATTGGAATCCTGCCGCTGCAGGAGATGAAGATTAAATGGTGAGGAAATGGAGCGACTTTTCAACGGAGGATCTGTATCTTTTATTCTGTGTCATTTTTGCGAACTCTCTCGATCTGGTTGAAGATGGATGGAAAACAAGCTTGCGAAAAGAAAGTTAGGAAGACAATGATTCTATTGCTTCAAAACCACACTGAAAAATCCTGCAATCAAGAAACAGAGGCCCCAAAAGGAAACAAGAATCAAAGGGTCGCACAATCATCACCTCTCGGTTCGGGGGTGCACCAGCAGCCGGAATGCAGAGGAGGGGCCGGTGAAGGAGGCGGAAGGCTGGAGGAAGGCTAAGAGAGGGCCGGCGATGTTATTAAGATATGCTGCTGCACCCAAGGTCCTCCCCCAATGGAAACTTTAAAAACTCTGTTTTCCTTTCTCCAATAAATGGAGACTGCGCACCCGAAGAGGCTGCACGGTGCCGTGCCCGTCCAACATTCTGCCTAGTGTCCACACTACACACCCGACCGCCGACTGACGCGAGCGAGGGGCATGGGACACGTCAATTTTTTTGGTCTACTATCATGATGTTCGTGCGTTGTCACGGAGCTATTTTGCAGGACGTGGTCAAATACGTCCTGGAGTATAAAATGATAGCAAAAATATGGTGAGTGTCAGAGAATTTTAAATGACCATAGTAGGATTTTGACTCGAAGTCACCCTTTTGCAAATAGTACTAGTACTTGTTGTAGCATACACTCAGCAAGTCATCGTGCTAAGGCCCCATAGGACCAGCGCACTAGTACAACTGTTGTCATTGATGAAGAGTAGCATATATTTAAAGGATCCAACATGTAGACACAAGAACAAAGACGAACTACGACAAGATCCGAGCATATTTCGCCAAAGACAGATCCGCCAGAAACAAACCTCCACACAGCCACGAGTGATGCTAGACGCACCACCAGGACGGAGTCTAGGCGAGAAGAATCTTATTCCATTTTCAGGGAGTCGTCTTCGCCTGGCCTTCCTAAGCAAGACACAAACCCTAACAAAACTCAAGGAAACACCTAAAATCTCAGCCCTCCCAACGGCAAGGGCCGGGATCCACCGCGCCCTCATGGCCTTTAGCTAGGCTGCATCATGTACAACTATTCCTTAAGGAAATCAGTTTTCACATCCATCTGCCAGATTTCGTAATTGAAAAATGCGGCAATTGCTAACATAATTCTAACAGACTTCAACATCAAAGGTTCCCTAACCATTGACATGAGTTATCATTTGATGACAGGATCACATCATTAGGAGAATGATGTGATGGACAAGACCCATCCATTTACTTTATAGAACCTATGATTGAGGCATAGGGAATGACTTTCATTCTCTCTAGGATAGTAGCAAATTTCCCTCAAGTGGATGACCTAAGGTTTATCAATCCGTGGGAGGCGTAGGATGAAGATGGTCTCTCTGGACCGCTGTTTCCGCTCGCACAACCGTGGTCCACTCAGCGGGCTTGGTGAAATCAACATACAAAATATCCCCCAATGATAGAAACCTTTATTTCCGATGGATGAAAAAAGTCATTTTGTGCTGCAGATTAGACAATCAACCACCTTAAAGCAAAGAAACTCGTTCTCAGGTTGTGTATTAACAGAGATCTAATCCAGATCTTGGAGTTACGATTTAGAAGATATGAGTATTTAAAAAAACAATTGTTACCTCTGGTTTTTTGCCCGCTTGCCTTGAGAAAATTTGGTGACAAATCAAGCACGTTCGATTTTGATGAACTATAATAGCTCTAGGGCCAGGTGGGAAGATCCCTTCTTAACTTTCTATAAGATCTGGACTAGATCTCTTAGTCAACCAAACCTCTGCTTCGCATGTGACATGTCGCCGGGCTCCTCCTCCTCCTTTTCGGCATTGGTGTTCTTGTAAGATCTTCTCCATTGTGTGTGAGTAAGAGAACAGAAAGAGCACTTGAGAGTATATATTGAGGCCCGGTAGCACTTCATGTTAATTTTCATTCTGATTTGTAATTCCGATGAAATCAAGAGATCACATCATGTCGCCGAGCTCCTCCTACTCCTTACTTAACAAAATTTAACACAAACTCCTGCTGTCAAAAGTTCTCTCCACCTCCTCCTCCAAGCTTGTCTCGGCTGCCTCGTCCTTCTCACCTCATTTCCACCAGTAAATATTAAGACCGCTGAGTGGACCACGGTTGTGCAGGCGGAAGCAGCGGTCCATGGTGTTGGTGGGGTCGTGGTGTCTCCATCTCCAAGCTGAAGGAAGCCACCAATTTGGAAGATTGGTGGCTTCCTTCATGGAACCATGAAGGACTAAACGAGATTTACCGGCCAAGGTACTGGTTATCAGAACTCCGGGGTAACGATGGAATCCTACACCGGTAACGACAAGGACAGGTACTAAGATCGATTGTATTTAAATTGTAGCCTTCATTTCTCGATTGTATTTCATGGGCACTGAGGGAGTCCTGGACTAGGGGGTGTCCGGACAGCCGGACTATCATCGTCCGCCGGACTCCAAGACTACGAAGATACAAGATTGAAGACTCCGTCCCATGTCCGGATGGGACTTTCCTTGGCGTGGAAGGCAAGCTTGGCGATACAGATATGTAGATCTCCTACCATTGTAACCGACTCTGTGTAACCCTAGCCTCCCCCGATGTCTATATAAACCGGAGGGCTTTAGTCCGTAGGACATAATATACATTACAACAATCATACCATAGGCTAGCTTTAGGGTTTAGCCTCCTTGATCTCGTGGTAGATCCACTCTTGTACTACCCATATCAGCAATATTAATCAAGCAGGACGTAGGGTTTTACCTCCATCGAGAGGCCCGAACCTGGGTTAAACATCGTGTCCCTCGTCTCCTGTTACCATCTGCCTAGACGCACAGTTCGGGACCCCCTACCCGAGATCCGCCGGTTTTGACACCGACATTGGTGCTTTCATTGAGAGTTCCTCTGTGTCGTCACCGATAGGCCCGATGGCATCTTCAACCAACGACGCTGTCCAGGGTGAGACTTTTCTCCCCAGACAGATCTTCGTATTCGGCGGCTTCGCACTGCGGGCTAATTCGCTTGGCCATCTGGAGTAGATCGAAAGCTACGCCCCTGGCCGTCAGGTCAGATTCGGAAGCCTAAACTTCACGGCCGATATCCACGGAGACTTGATCTTCGACGGACCCGAGCCACAGCCAAGCGCGCCGCACTGTTGCGATGGGCATGATCTAGCTCTGCCGCCGAACAGTTCCTTGGTGGCCGCACACGAATCCGCTCCGGCCACTAGTCCGGAGCCGATTGCCCGGATAGAGGATCGGTGGATAGACACCGCCTCGGGGGCTTCAACTTCCACGGCGATGGAGCCGAACACTGATCTTGTCCCTCGCAAAACTCGTGATTCCGAGGTGCTGGACTCCTTGCCGGACTCTGAACCTCCCACGCCTCTACCAACCAAATCGGATTGGGCGCCGGTTATGGAATTCACCGCCGCGGACATCTTCCAATACTCACCTTTTGGCGACATCCTGAATTCACTAAAGCATCTCTCGTTATCGGGAGAGCCCCGGCCGGACTATGGCCAGGATGGTTGGGATACGAACGACAAAGAAATTCAGAGCCCACCCACCAACCACTTTGTAGCCACTGTCGACGATCTAACCGACATGCTAGACTACGACTCCGAAGACATCGACGCTATGGATGACGATGCCGGAGACGAACAGGAACCAGCGCCTACAGGGCACTGGAAGACCACCTCGTCATATGACATATACATGGTGGATACCCCAAAAGACGGGGATGGCGAAGAAACAGCGGAGGCAGATTCTTTAAAGAAATAGCCCAAGCGCCAGCGTCAGCGGCGCCGCTCTAAATCCCGCCATAGCAAGAATGGAGACTCCGGCACAGGAGACAATAATACCCTAGAAAGTGCCGAAGACAACCCCCTCCAGCAAGACTCAGCGCAGGAGGACGCAGAAGCAAGCCCTCGCGAGAGGGCGGCAGACGAAGAGGTTGAGGATTACAATTATATGCCTCCCTCCGAAGACGAGGCAAGCCTCAACGATGACGAATTCGTCGTGCCCGAGGATCCCGTCGAACAAGAGCGTTTTAAACGCAGGCTTATCGCCACGGCAAACAGCCTAAAGAAAAAGCAGCAGCAACTTCAAGCTGATCAGGACCTGTTGGCCGATCGATGGACCGAGGTCCTCGCGGCCGAAGAGTATAAACTCGAACGCCCCTCCAAAAGCTATCCAAGACGCAAGCTACTCCCCCGATTAGAGGAGGAAGCATACATACCTCCATCACCAGCGCACGATATAGCTGATCGACCACCCCGCGGTCGTGATAGAGAGGCATCCAGGCCCTCAACCAAGACCATACCCCGGCATCGCTCCAAAAGTACGAAGCCAAGAGGGAACGCGCCGGACTTGCGAGATATATTGGAGGACAAAGCAAGGCAATCCAGATCCATCTACGGATCACGTGGGCGCCCCACGACCCATGACGAATACCGTCGTACCGGAGATAATAACCCCGGCCGGGCCGAACACGGCAGACAGCACTCTCTCGAGCTGCGTCGTGATATTGCTCAATACAGAGGCGCCGCACACCCACTATGCTTCACTGACGAAGTAATGGATCATCAAATCCCTGAAGGGTTTAATCCCGTAAACATTGAATCCTACGATGGCACAACAGACCCCGTGGTTTGGATAGAAGATTATCTTCTCCACATCCATATGGCCGGCGGCGACGATCTCCACGCCATCAAGTATCTCCCGCTCAAGCTTAAAGGACCAGCTCGGCATTGGCTTAACAGCTTGCCCGCAGAGTCAATTGGGTGTTGGGAAGACCTGGAGGCCGCATTCCTTGATAACTTCCAAGGCACGTATGTGCGACCACCAGACGCCGATGACCTAAGCCACATCATTCAGCAGCCAGACGAATCGGCCGGACAATTCTGGACACGGTTCTTGACGAAGAAAAATCAAATCGTCGACTGTCCAAATGCAGAGGCCCTTGCAGCCTTCAAGCATAACATCCGCGACGAATGGCTAGCCCGGCACCTGGGACAGGAAAAGCCGAAATCTATGGCAGCCCTCACATCATTAATGACCCGCTTCTGCGCGGGAGAGGATAGCTGGCTAGCTCGCAGCAACAATCTCCGTAAAAATTCTGGCAGTCCAGATACTAAGGACAACAATGGCAGGTCACGTCGAAACAAAAACAAACGCCCCATTAACGGCGACGACAAGGAGGATACGGCAGTCAACGCCGGATTCCGAGGCTCTAAACCTGGTCAACGGAAGAAGCCATTCAAAAGAACCACTCCGGGTCCGTCCAATTTGGACCGAATACTCGACCGCTTATGCCAGATACATGGCACCCCTGAAAAACCAGCCAATCACACTAATAGAGATTGCTGGGTGTTCAAACAGGCAGGCAAGTTAATTGCCGAAAACAATGACAAGGGGCTAAACAGCGATGACGAGGAGGAGACCCGACCGCCGAACAGTAGAGGACAGAAGGGTTTTCCCCCACAAGTACGGACGGTGAACATGATTTACGCAACCCATATACCCAAGAGGGAGAGGAAGCGCGCACTAAGGGACGTCTATGCGATGGAGCCAGTCGCCCTGAAGTTCAATCCATGGTCCTCTTGTCCGATCACTTTCGATCGAAGAGACCATTCGACCAGCATACGCCATGGCGGATTCGCCGCATTGGTTTTAGACCCAATCGTCGATGGATTTCACCTCACGAGAGTCCTGATGGACGGAGGTAGTAGCCTGAACCTGCTTTATCAGGATACAGTGCGCAAAATGGGCATAGACCCCTCAAGGATTAAACCTACAAAGACAACCTTTAAAGGTGTCATACCAGGTGTGGAAGCCAACTGTACAGGCTCAGTAACACTGGAAGTGGTCTTCGGATCCCCGGACAATTTCCGGAGCGAGGAGTTAATCTTCGACATAGTCCCGTTTCGCAGCAGCTATCACGCTCTGCTCGGATGAACCACGTTTGCAAAATTCAACGCGGTGCCACATTATGCATACCTCAAGCTCAAGATGCCAGGCCCTCATGGAGTCATCACGGTCAACGGGAATATGGAACGCTCCCTCCGAACGGAGGAACATACAGCGGCTCTCGCGGCAGAAGTACAGAGCAGCCTCTTAAGGCAATTCTCGAGTCCGGCCATTAAACGGCCGGATACAGCAAAACGCGCCCGAGGCAATACCAACCAAGACTACCTGGCGCGATCAGAGCACGCGTAGCAATGCGGCCCCGACCCCCGCCCGCGCATGATCACAAGAATAACACTCCGCGTACATCATTACGCTTTCGAGATACCATGGGCGCAGGGGAAGGGGCACGATCGCAATGGACCCAGAGTGCGGATCGACCACACTAGGGGCTCGCAAGTGTGCCCCCCCTTTTTTTACTATTATTATTTTCCTTCTTTGTGTACACAGGACTCCGGTAACCAGCGGCCCTGTCCGGCGGCGAACCTGCCGAACTCGCGATGCAACAGTCAGGGACGAAAGAAGGCTGGGACGAACACTCAGGTGGTCTCAATTACGGGCATTAAATTCGATTATATACACCAAGTCCGCAGCTCACCCCTGGAGGGGGACATTTTTACTTAGTCCAAATCCCTTGCTTACCGCACTATTTGTATCAGTCCGCACTCATAGCAGACTTCCTTTAATAAATAATGCAGCACTTTTCAACTGCAATTACGTCACCTTTTATATATATGTTCATTACATGACATCTCGCACCCGTATATTTTGGTACGGCCGAATACACCAGGGGCTTGTGTTCCCCGCGTTATGGTATGATAAGTCCGAACACTTTCACAAGTGCGGCACCCCGGACTTATAGCATTATATGAATCGGCTCCGAATCTTGTCTTGGGTCAATAGTTGGGTTTGCCCGGCTCCCACGTTTTGGTGCCTTACGTTCCGTTCTGTCGGCTAAGGTGGCACTGGGAGAACCACTGCGATTGCGCCCCGGTTGAGCCGGGCGAGCGCCTCAGTGGAGAAAGCTAAAACTGATTGGCATGATAAGGCGAGAGACTGGTCAATGTTCGAGAGGTTTTTTCGGGTCCTTAAAGACTCACGCCGCTTCGAGCGAAGTTCCGGATAATGTCCGACGAAGGCGTGGATAGCGCCCCGGATTCGGCCTTCCGAATACCAGGGGCTTCGCCAAAATTTAAAATTATAGAATTCTATGGCTAAGTGAGAGTGTTCAAGCATTATAAGTCCGGTCGCCTTGTTCGCTGTGTTGAGTGCCTCCCTAGATGGACACAAAAATGGGAACAAGAGCGCTCAAGGTTATCCCGAACACCCCAACACTCGTGGCTTGGGGGCTGAAGCCAACAACTTGCCATCTCTCAGATTTTATACACGGCCGCACAGAAGGTAATATTTTAAATTAAACAAGCGTTGCTTAATGCGCACATGAATAAAGTTTCAGCGCAAAGGATAATACATAACGAGTCTACTCAAAGATTACATTTCTGGGGCACTCATCCGCAATATCGCGGGCTCCCTTCAGGACAGTTTTATAATACATTTCAGGCGTGCGATACTCCTTGCCCGGTGGCGGTGGGTCCGTGAGAAGCTTCTCCGCATCCAACTTGCCCCAATGCACCTTTGTGCGGGCAAGGGCCCGACGAGCACCTTCAATACAGGCGGAGCGCTTGACGAGCTCCACCCAGGGGCATGCATCCACCAGCCGCCGCACGAGGCCAAAGTAGCTCCCAGGCATGGCCTGTCCAGGCCACAGCCGGACTATAAGGCCCTTCATGGCCTCCTCAGCTACCTTGTGGAGTTCAACCAGCTGCTTCAGCTGGTCGCTTGGGGGCACCGGATGGCCGGCCTCAGTGTACTGAGACCAGAAGACCTTCTCCGTCGAGCTCCCCTCCTCGCCACGATAGAATGCGGCGGCATCGGACGCACTACGCGGCAAATCTGCAAACGCCCCTGGAGAGCTCCGAATGCGGGTAAGTGTCAGGTAGTTTACATTAACATGCCTGCTTTGCATGAAAAATGCCTTACCCGCCGCTATCTTCTTTACATCTTCAACCTCCTGAAGGGCCTTATGGGCCTCGGCCTTGGCGGACTTGGCACTTTCGAGAGCCGAGGCAAGATCGGACTCTCGAGTCTTGGAGTCACGCTCCAAGCTCTCATGCTTCTCCATGAGAGCCTGGAGCTCTTGCCGCACTTCCGCCACCCATGCCTCCTGCTTCTCTCGCTCTTCCCGCTCCACGGCCGCACTGCGTTCAGCCGCGGATACAGCCTCCTTCAGGGCTGCCACCTCGTTCATGGCCCCTGCAATACCCATATTCCCTTGTTAATTTTATTGCAACCTAAATCCTTTTCTGTAAGGTAACTATTCAAAGTGGTGTGACTCACCTTCTTTGTCCTCGAGCTGCTTCTTGGCATGGCCGAGCTCTTGCTCGGACCGCTCGAGATCCTTCTTCAACACATTGACCTCCGCCGATAGTGCGGCAGAGGTTAGCAGCGCAGCCTGCAAACCCATATTGACATATTTTAAGCAACCCTGCGTATATCTTGTTAGATCCTCAGTCCGGCTTTTCTTTCCGAACACCGAGCTGAGCATCAGGGGCTACTGTCTATGCGGTATTACATTACATAATTTTAACTTCTTACCTCAAAGCCTGTTAGAAGGCTGCTGCAGGCTTCGGTCAGCCCGCTCTTGGCAAGCTGAACCTTTTGAATCACCGCACTCATGATAGTGCGGTGTTCTTCCTCGATGGAAGCGCCTTTAAGCGCCTCCAACAAGTTATCCGGCGCCTCCGGTTGGACGAAGGCCGCCGGTGTCATGGTCTTGCCCTTCTTTCGAAGGGGCCATTTGCCGGACTCTGGAACCACTGCAGGCTCCGATGTGGAGTCCGGCGCAAAGTCCGGGAGGCTGCCTGACGGCGCCTCCGGAGCCTCCTCCTGATGGGTCCCTCTCTGGGATCCCACCTCGGCGTCCTCGTCGGCGCGTGGGGTAGAGGCAGTCGGAAGTGAATCCACATCCGACGGGGCCAACGACCCGCTCGATGAATCGGGGAGATCGTCATCGACCGGACTACGGACAGAATGCGGCATTAAGGACACTACGCGACACGAAAGAAATTGCATATAAAGGATCCGGATACTTACGATCTTGCCGGACGCCTGGCCCTTGGAGGCCACTCTTCCTCGCCAACGGTGGTGTTGGCGAAACTGTCCGGGGGGATAGTCCTCCCCCTCTTGGACCCATCGGCCTCCCCTATTGGGGAAGCCTTCCTCTTCTTCTCTCCCTCCTCCGGGAGAGAGTCCTCCTCCTCCTCTTCGTCTTCGGGGGAGGAGTCCACCTCGTCGTCAGACGCCTGATTGCGGTAACTCTTTCGAGTCCCCGCGGCCACCTTCTTGGCCTTCTTCTCCCGCACCACGTGCGGTGCCGGAACCAGCAGCCCTGCTAAACGGGCGTTCTCTGGGTCTTCTGGCATGGGAGCCGGGCTGATAAGTAGCTTGGCCTTCTCCATCCATTCCTGTCAAAGGAAAAGACAGAATGAAACCCCTCTAGAATCAATTTGATTACCACAAGTGTCCCGTAAAGGGGTTGAATCACTTACCTCGTCAGCCGGATGCTGCGAGCGAAATCCATGATCTTCTGTCGCGGATGCGGGTGCTTCGGCGGCCTTAAACAGCACCCTCCAGGCGCCTTCGTATGTCGTATCGAAGAGTCCGCTTAGCGCCTGGTGCTGTTCCGGATTGAACTCCCATAGATTGAATGCCCGTTCTTGGCATGGGAGGATCCGGCGGATGAGCATGACTTGGACCACGTCGACGAGCCTGAGCTTACCGCTCACCAGCTTCTGGATGTAGGCTCGGAGTCCCGTCAGCTCCTTCGGATTGCCCCACAACAAGCCCTTCTCTTTCTAGGAGGTGAGCTGCGTGGGGACGCCAGATCTAAACTCGGGGGCCACCGCCCATGTGGGCTTGCGCGGCTTGGTGATGTAGAACCACCCCGACTGCCACCCCTTGACGGAGTCCACGAAGGCCCCTTCCAGCCAAACGACATTGGGCAACTTGCCCAACATGGCGTCTCCGCATTCCGCTTGCGTGCCCTTCACAACCTTCGGCTTGACGTTGAAGGTCTTGAGCCACAGGCCGAAGTGGGGCCGGATGCAGAGGAAGGCCTCGCACACGACGATAAACGCCGAGATGTTGAGGATGAAGTTCGGTGCCAGATCGTGGAAATCCAGGCCGTAGTAAAACATGATCCCCCGGACGAATGGGTGCAGTGGAAAGCCCAGTCCGCGGAGGAAGTGGGGAAGGAAGACGACCCTCTCATGGGGCCCAGGGGTAGGGGTGAGCTGCCCCTCATCGGGCAGCCGATGCGCGATATCGCCGGAAAGGTATCCGGCGCTGCGCATTTTGGTGATGTGCTCCTCCTTAACGGTGGAGGCCAACCATTTGCCTCCCGCTCCGGACATATTCGGAGAAGGTCGGGGCGAGATGCGCGAGCTTGGGCGTTGGAGCTTGAGTACGCGGAGATGGATAAGCAAAGGAGGAAGAAGGCGTAGGTGAGAAGGTAAATCCTTATCCCTTATATATAGGCGGACGAAAACTATGCGTCCCCACTGGCCTGATAAAACTCGCTTATCTCCCAAGCGCCACCATCAATGGCGCGGTTGGGTTACCCACGTCCGTATTGATGAGAATCCCGGAATAAGGGGAACACGATCTCTGCTTCGACAAGACGTGCCAAGGAAACCGCTTCGCTAAACGTGCTGAGGTGGTATAGTAAAAAACGATTCAAACAAAAGCTTGGTAGCGGTGTGATGTCACGCCGCATAATACGTCAGCAGATTGGACTGGTGTATTCTCTCTACGGTGGAATGTGGAATTTATTTTGCAGAGCCGGACACTATCCTGGTGTTCATGATCTTCTCTGGATTATTCAAGGAAGGAACCCGCCTTGCAATGCCGAACATTATGCGCGCCGGACTTATCATCGTTGAAGCCTGGTTCAGGGGCTACTGAGGGAGTCCTGGACTAGGGGGTGTCCGGACAGCCGGACTATCATCGTCCGCCAGACTCCAAGACTACGAAGATACAAGATTGAAGACTCCGTCCCGTGTCCGGATGGGACTTTCCTTGGCGTGGAAGGCAAGCTTGGCGATACGGATATGTAGATCTCCTACCATTGTAACCAACTCTGTGTAACCCTAGCCTCCCCCGGTGTCTATATAAACCGGAGGGCTTTAGTCCGTAGGACATAATATACATTACAACAATCATACCATAGGCTAGCTTTAGGGTTTAGCCTCCTTGATCTCGTGGTAGATCCACTCTTGTACTACCCATATCATCAATATTAATCAAGCAGGACGTAGGGTTTTACCTCCATCGAGAGGGCCCGAACCTGGGTAAAACATCGTGTCCCTCGTCTCCTGTTACCATCCGCCTAGACGCACAGTTCGGGACCCCCTACCCGAGATCCGCCGGTTTTGACACCGACAGGCACTTTTGGAACTCATGAATGTTTTTAAATTTCATGGACACTCGATCTCGATCCCCCTCCATCTCGATCGCTATCCCACCTCGCCAGATCCGGTCCCCCTTGCCGCCGAGCACCCCCCGCACCCTGTTAGAATGTGTTGTTTTTATAATAATATAGGTAAAACAGCAAATGATTTTCTTTGCACGTACGGTTTGAACTCCTCCTCATTGATTTTTATCATCCCTATATTGAGGCCCGGTAGCACTTCATGTTAATTTTCATTCTAATTTGTAATTCCGATGAAATCAATTGATTAGTAAACTGTAATGAATCTGGATCCCCCTGCTGCTGCCGGCTAACACTATACATATTCTTATTTGATGCAATTTGCATGTTTCCAAGGTACTACCTCCATCCTAGTTTATTTGTCCACATTACGGTGGCTCTAGTTTGAGAGTGTGTCTGAAAATGATGATGTCCTATGTGGGCCAGTATATGCCAACTTCCCACCATCATTGTCGACAAAGACGTGGTAAACATTAAGCCCGTTGAGTGGACCATGGTTGTGCGGGCGGAAGCAGCGGTCCATGGTGAGAAAAGGCATTAGAAATAACAATATAGGTAAAACAGCAAATGATTTTCTTTGCACGTACGGTTTGAACTCCTCCTCATTGATTTTTATCATCCCTATATTGAGGCCCGGTAGCACTTCATGTTAATTTTCATTCTGATTTGTAATTCCGATGAAATCAATTGATTAGTAAAATGTAATAAATCTGGATCCCCCTGCTACTGCCGGCTAACACTATACATATTCTTCTTTGATGCAATTTGCATGTTTCCAAGGTACTACCTCCATCCTAGTTTATATGTGGGCCAGTATATGCCAACTTCCCACCATCATTGTCGACAAGGACGTGGTAAACATTAAGCCCGCTGAGTGGACCACGGTTGTGCGGGCGGAAGCAGCGGTCCATGGTGTTGGTGGGGTCGTGGTGTCTCCATCTCCAAGCTGAAGGAAGCCACCAATTTGGAAGATTGGTGGCTTCCTTCATGGAAGCATGAAGGACTAAACGAGATTTACCGGCCAAGGTATTGGTTATCAGAACTCCGGGGTAACGATGTAATCCTACACTGGTAACGATAAGGACAGATACTACGGAAGGATCGAGGAGATCTGGGAGCTGAGCTACGCTGGAGAGAAGGTCCCGATGTTCCGTGTCAGATGGGCCAAGAGCGTCATAAAAGAAGACCGGTATTTCACCACCATGGAGCCATGGGTACTGGCTTCCCAAGTGGACCAATGCTTACTCCGGGGTAACGATGGAATCCTATGAGGAGAGGCAAATGGAAGATCATCAGAATGGATGGAGTCGCCGATGAGCAAGACCTCGACAAGTACGGCAACCCAAAGATGGAACATGACGACGATGATGAAGTATCAACATACGATGGAATCCTACACCGGTAACGACAAGGACAGATACTACGGAAGAATCAAGGAGATCTGGGAGCTGAGCTACGCTGGAGAGAAGGTCCCGATGTTCCGTGTCATATGGGCCAAGAGCGTCATAGAAGAAGACCGGTATTTCACCACCATGGTTATACCCGAAGCCAAATCCAAGACCGCGGGTGCAAACGTCACCGCGAAAAATGAGCCATGGGTACTGGCTACCCAAGTGGACCAATGCTTACTCCGGGGTAATGATGGAATCCTATGAGCAAGACTTCGACAAGTACGGCGACCCGAAGATGGAACATGACGACGACGATGAAGTATCAGCATACACCACTAGAAGAAGCAGGACCACCCTACCTAAAGGATGTCCGTTCAAGAGAAGAACTCCATTTACGAAAAATAAGGGCAAGAAGATTGTGAACAGATAGCTAGCTAAGATCGATTGTATTTAAATTGTAGCCTTCATTTCTCGATTGTTTTTCATGGGCACTTTTGGAACTCATGAATGTTTTTAAATTTCATGGACACTCGATCTCGATCCCCCTCCATCTCGATCGCTATCCCACCTCGCCAGATCCGGCCCCCCTCGCCGCCGAGCACCCCCCGCACCCTTGTAATATAATAATATCAAATTGTTCTCGGTGAAATCAACATACAAAATATCCCCCAATGATAGAAACCTTTATTTCCGATGGATGAAAAAAGTCATTTTGTGCTGTAGATTAGACATGGGCACTTTTGGAACTCATGAATGTTTTTAAATTTCATGGACACTCGATCTCGATCCCCCTCCATCTCGATCGCTATTCCACCTCGCCAGATCCGATCCCCCTCGCCGCCGAGCACCCCCCGCACCCTTGTAATATGTTAAATTTGGAATTACGGTTTAGAAGATATGAGTATTTTAAAAAACAATTGTTATCGGCGCATCAAACATTGTTACTCCTCAGAGGAATAAGATTTCAATTGTATTTAAATTGTAGGATTCATTTCTCAATTGTATTTCATGGGCACTTTTGGAACTCATGAATGTTTTTAAATTTCATGGACACTCGATCTCGATCCCCCTCCATCTCGATCGCTATTCCACCTTGCCAGATCCGGTCCCCCTCGCCGCCGAGCACCTCCCGCACCCTTGTAATATAATAATATCAAATTGTTCTCGGTGAAATCAACATACAAAATATCCCCCAATGATAGAAACCTTTATTTCCGATAGATGAAAAAAGTCATTTTGTGCTGCAGATTAGACAATCAACCACCTTAAAGCAAAGAAACTCGTTCTCAGGTTGCGTATTAGCAGAGATCTAATCCAGATCTTATAGAAAGTTAAGGGATCTTCCCACCTGGCCCTAGAGCTATTATAGTTCATCAAAATCGAACGTGCTTGATCTGTCACCAAATTTTCTCAAGGCAAGCGAGCAAAAAACCAGAGGCATACAACACCTTAACGAAGAGGTCACATCATGTCTCCGGGCTCCTCCTACTCCTTATCGGTATAGGTGTTCTTGTGGTAGTTTCGTATCACACAGTTTGAAAGTTCTACTTGTGGTGGTAAACATTAAGCCCGCTGAGTGGAGCAACGGTCTACATTCAATATGTGAGTATATTGGATGAAATAATGTCTTATATTATTGGACAGAGGGAGTATTTTAGAAGTGCACAATGACAACAAATAATATTAATGCAACAACAAAAAATAGTTTCTGACACCAACAAAGTACAACTAACTATTCGAGCTTTGACAGTCAGCTGATTTTACTGAAACAATAGATGATGAACATGCTATTATAAAATTCCAGGCCAAAGTGCCCGAGCACCTCACAGAAAAAGCTATGCAAATCAGACAATCGACCACCGTAAGGAACTCAATCTCAGTTTGTGTAATTACCTAAGGGAAACACACGGTATCAGTAATGAACAACCCACCTGGCAGATCAACATCACTTCGAGGCACGTTTGCTTTGGCGAGGCATTAGATAACTGATGATGCTTCACTTCCTTCTTATATTTTGACAGGTCAGTTGATTTCATTGAAATAACTGATTCTGAATTTAATATTACTGATTATTTGGTTAAAATATTAAGATGTACTAAAAAACTACTAACAGTAAATTCCAGGCCAAAGTGCCCGATTATCTCACAGAAAAAGCGGTGCAGTGAGAAGTGTCAACCTGAAAAATAAAAAATCTTACTTACGATGTATCACAACAACAAAATTATGTTCACAAAATTAAATAGCTCTCTATTTTCCTGGGCAACCGATTCACCTTCAGGAAGTGACATACCAAATGTTTACACAGAAATGACCCAAGATTTTGTGCTACATTATTCTGTTATTACCTGGAAAACGGTGTCCTCCCAAGCCTTGTGAGGAACATCGTAAAATCTCTGCACAAATAGTCATGCGGCACCCTCAAGGACTCCATCTTGCGTGGCCTTGGCGAGCCGTCGTACAGGGAGCTGCTGGCCATCAAAGACCACTCGAAGGGGTAACTTGTCCCGTAGGCGGGGTGCTTCACCGAGAGCCTGCATGGTTTAGGATTAAGTAGGCAAACTGGATAAGCCTCAAGGCATTTCGAAAACATGTGGTCTATCTGCTGCATCTCTCGCAAGCGAAAATTACACTTATTGCATCAAAGAAGAATATGTATAGTGTTTGGTTGACTAGGCATTTGTAGACTTCATCACAAAGATAATTACGATGACACGGTAAACTGATTAATCAGTTAATCAAGTTTAATATTAAATTGGTAGTGTCAAAGCATGACATGTCGCTAGGCTCCTCCTCCTCCTTGTCGGCATCGGTGTTCTTGTAAGATTTGTATTTTTTTGAGGGCCGTCATGTATCGACCGACCTGATGTAGATGTTCAAAAATTGGCTGAAGTAAGCCACCAATCTTGCGTCAATGGAAGGCTGCACGGATGGTACTAGCATGAGGAGAAGATATCGAAAAGCTTTGACGCCACGAGCTTGTCCCCGCGCGACACATTTTTTTAACATATGCATAAAAGAGTTGCGGCGATGAGTCACATGAAAATAGAAAATATGAGAAAACTCGAGAATTTCCACCGATTATATTATCAAAATTACCTATTGCCGACCTTCTCATTAGGTTCGAGGAGAATAAGTAGTTATGCCAGCTCATTTGGTATTAGCAATCCAAGGCAAGCCTCCAATCGACAAATTCATCGTATGGTCTGAAGTCTTCCTTATTGATTTTTCTCATCCTATAAAATCTAGCAGACAATATTATTTGCACCTATCCGAGAAAGTCTAGAAAGATAACCTAAAAGCAGAGCAGTGACATCAGCATATATAATCTAACTCTTATTTGATAGTTTTTTTTAAGAATTTCAAACCTTAGAAACAGATTTAATGCCTAACTGATCGGTTGATTTGACTGAAATTACTGATCAGCTGATTATTTTCTGTTTGCCCTTGTGCGATGAAAAGAGAAAATGAGAGGAGGCCACAGCAATAAACGGCCTTGTCTGCTCCACCCCGGTATATGACACGCATGCTGCATCAGGCTTTGACCCGCGGTCGCTGCACTCGTCCATGCTTTAAACACACAACGACGACACACCTGATTGGAAAGCCGCACGGAATGTGCTAGAGTGCATAATCACGCGATTGCAAGAGGACAACTTCGTGAATTCAAAACCCTCCACCGTCTTCGCTTCGAGGTACGAGGCAATGGTTCAGTTATCCCGAGCACCAGTCCATTTGTAATCACGTCAACCCATGGCAACTGGTTCTACCTGGGCGAGGTGATTCCATCAGCAGAAGCGTTTGGAAGATAACTCACGCCCCTCAAATTCTAATGGGCTACTATGTGGTTATGTTAATTAGATGCCTGCAAAAGATGAAGGTGGGTGTAATGTTGTTGTCTTACAGATATAATGATTAAACTTGTTTAAAACACTGAGATTAGTGTTTAACGCTTTGAAAAACCACACATATGAGTTTCACCACACCGGATTATGAGTGAACCAGATTCTCCTTTAGGCGTGTGTGCGGTCTCACAACACTGAAATTACCGATCAGCTGATTATTTTGTTAAAATTACATACAACCGGCATTCTCATTAGGTTTGTGATCCCCTATGCAAGCATGAAAGTCAATAGTTATGTAATGAAATTACATCCTACTTGTGGTGCATTATTTGGTGTTAACTATTCTCAATGCTCGCTTCTGAGATTATTCGTTTCTTGGTTGGTCGCTTCTCAATATTTTGCTAGCCTTCATTTTGCACTAAGTATGATCACTACTTGTGCATCCAAATTCCTTTTAACCAGTTTTGCCACATGAGTCCACTATACCTACCTATATGCGGTATTCTTTTGTCGTTCTAAGAAAATTTGTATGTGTCATCTCTAATTTTAAAAATAAATTTCTCTTTTGTGTACTCGTACCGCTCGCGAGGCGGTGAGGGGTGGCCAATATTTTCCATGCTAGATGTGTTATTCTCACGATGAGTGTTTATTCACTTGTCATTGCACGAGAGTAAGGCAAAGGTATTAGGGATGCCCAATCCCGAAATGAAAAATGAATTTTCTTTATGTTATCAAATAATAAATACCTTGGAAAGTGTTGGTATGGAGGGCACCCGTGGATACTGTTAGCCATGGAAAGTAAAAATATGGTGAAAAAAGGAATAAACTTTATTTTTTGTTTGGGAACCGCCTATGATATATCTATCATGGAAAGTGTTGGGAGCTCTAAGTCGTTTTCGTTGGTGGGAAAAGTATGCCTCTCAAAATATTTTTATCTCTCAATTTTTGCTTTGAGATCTGGCACCTCTACAAATCCCTACTTCCCTTTGAGAAGGGCCTTTCTTTTACTTTATGCACTTCTATTTTTAATTAGAGTCTCCATCTTCTCTTATAAAGCACCAACTAAGGAGCACTATGATCGTACTTGAGCATTGGGTGTAGCTAATATGCGAGTGTGTTTCATGAATGGATCAATGATTGAGCATGATGGAGAGTGTGTTTCATATGGTGTTTCCCCCTCTCTATCTTGTTGTGATGAATTGAGTTTTCCCTTTGAGATTTCGTTTTATCGGATTGAATACTTTATGGATTTGAGAGCACTTGATATATGTCTTGCATATGAATACTCGTGGTGACAATGGGGTGTCATATTTATTCACTTGATATGTGTTTTAGCACTCAACTCGCGGATTCCCGAGGTGACATTGGGGTAATCTATGCATAGGGGTTGATGCACGTTGTCGTCTTTGTTTCTCTGGTAGAAATCTTGGGGCACTCTTTGAGGTTCTTTGTGTTGGATTGAGTATTTATGAATCTGAATTTGCTTTGGTGTTATTTTAGTACAAACTATTGGTTAGATCGATCGAAAAGAATAGCTTGGTGTTATTTTAGTACGAACTCTAGGATAGATTGACTGGAAAGAATAGCTTTGAGGTGGTTTCGTACCCTACTAACAATCCCGTCTTATGTTCTCTGCTAGATAGGAACTTTGGAGTGATCTCTTCATCGCACTTTGAGGGACGGTTATATGATCCAATTATACTAGCACTGTTGAGAGATTGCACTAGCGAAAGTACGGACCCTAGGCCTCATTTTCAAGCATTGCAATATCGTTTGTGCTCACTTTTGTTACTTGCTACCTTGCTGTTCTTATTTATTCAGGTTATAAAAATATATTTCTACCATCCATATTACACTTTAATCACCATCTCTTCGTCGAACTAGTGCACCTATACAATTTGCCATTGTATTGGGTGTGTTGGGGACACAAGAGATTTCTTGTATTTGGTTGCAGGGTTGTTTGAGAGAGACCATCTTCATCCTACACCTCCCACGGATTGATAAACCTTAGGTCATCCACTTGAGGGAAAATTGCTACTGTCCTACAAAACACTACGCTTGGAGGCCCAACATGAGTCTACATGAATAAAATTGTGTAGTAGACATCAGTGAGGTATATAAAGAAGAGACCAAATGATCCCATGAAAAGTAGAACAAAGAGCCCAGCAATAAAAGAGAGAAAAGAAAAAAATAAATGTGATAAAAAGAGAGAACTAGTGGGGATATTTTTATTATATAACTTGGCTTGTATATTCCAATAATGGGCTTACTCAAATGCCCGAGGTCTTCATGAGAAAGCAAGTTGGATGCACACCCACTTAGTTTTCTTTTACAGCTTTCATGCACTTATAGCTCTAGTGCATCCGTTAAATGCCAACACCTACCCACTCGCATTGATATCAATTGATAGACATCTCCATAATCCATTAATTTTCCTAGTAGAAATGATACTTTCTCCCTTCTTTTGTCTACTGCCACCCTCTATTCCATCTATAGTGCTATATCCATGGCTCACGCTCATGTATTGAGTGAAGAGCTGAAAATGTTGAAACGCGTTAAAAAGTATGAACCAATCATAGAACAATGTTCTCAGTCAACTTTGCAACTACAATTCATCATCTTTTCAGGGAGGGTCATGTATCGGAGCCTTTAGGCAAGTCCACATACTCAAGCATCATATAGTCTTCTATGATTGCTAACACTCACCGCATACACATGAGCGAAACGTTTCAACCGGTCACATAGAAAGATAGGGGCTTATAATTTCGCCTCCCAATGTATTCACCTCAAGGGTGATGTCAACATTAATAAATCATGCTACCCGTATTCAACTGGACATATGTGCCTAGATCTTTCCTCACCACATGGTGCTTGCGAGAGGAGAAAAATAAAAAAGGAATAGAGAGAAAAACTTTGACTCTTACATGAAAGTAAATACATAAAAGTAAAAGATAGGCCCTTCGCAAAGGTTGGGATGCGCTTATTTGTTTGTATGATCAACCCCTTAGTGCAAAAGAACGTCACGGTATATTGCCCCTTATGGTAGCAAGTTTTATTATGTAGTATGTCGCTTTTATTCTTCGCTATCACAAGTTCGTACAACACTCAATTTTCTCTTACACTAAATGATCTAACACTTTTAGAAGCAATTTTTATTGCCTTATTGCACCGTTGACAACTTACTTAAAGGATCTTACTCAATCCTTAGGTAGGTATGGTGGACTCTTGAAAACCATATTTGGGTTTAAGGTTTTTTGGGTGCACAAGTAGTATCTCTACTTGGTGCGGAATTTTTGGCTAGCAAAGATGGGAGGCAAGCACCACATGTTGAAGGATATATGACAATATAACTTCTATGTGAATATGGACAAACATAAATCATTACGTTGTCTTCCTTGTCCAACGTCAACAATTTTGGCATACAATATTTTGATGGGGGCAATCACAAAAGATTTCCAGGATAGTGTATTTGTATGTAATCTTCTCTTCCCTTATTAATTATTTCATGAACTGCATCATTCACCAATGCTATGTTTGTCAATCTTCAATAAAAATTTCTGCTTATAATTTTCCTTATGTGGTGTCATTACCTACCATAAGATTAGCATATGATCTTTTTCATTTATTTCCTTTCTTTTTATTGAAACATAAAAGTAAAGAAAGCAAAACTCAAACTAAAATTTATTATATATCTCGCACACGATTACAAGGGTAGATCACTAAGCAAACTCTTGAAAAGAAAGGATCGAACTAAACTTTTACTCATCTAAAGCAAAAGATAACTAGAGATTGAACTAAGATAAGTAAAGGCAAAATATAGTGGAGGTGATACGATACCGGGGCACCTCCCCAAAGCTTGGCGAAAGCCAAGGGAAGTGCCCATACCCGATATTCAATTTTCTTTTGGTGATGAAGAAGGAGGTGGTGGTGATGAAGCGATCGTGTCCTTCGTGATAAGAGATTCTCCAATCTACGGACGATGCTCCAGAGGACGGTGATGTGCTCTTGTAACAGAATATTTTCACGAGTGAGATATTTATTTTGCACACGAACCGTTTCAATGATCCAAAAGGATTCAATCTTAGTGGGGGATAAGATGCTCATAGTAAGGTTTAAGGATATCTTCTTCTTCCTCCTTGATGGGCAAGGTTTGATCGACCACCGGCGCTTGATCTCTGGTAGCCTCCTTGCTCTTGTCCCCTTTGACAGCTTCTACGGGCTCTTCTCTCTTCAGCTCGATGTTCATCAACCAAGCATCGTCTTTCACGTGGTTGGGGGAAAAACAAGACATGATGCCTGGCTCAACAGATCTGACTGAGAACAACAAGAAAAGAAAACAGAATATTTCTCCACAATAAGTTGGTCAACAGGTTCGGGGGGTATATAAAGATTTTTTATCTTGGGAACAGGCAAACGGAAGAAAAAAGGAGTCCGAAAGGCACCCCCACCCGGGCGTGGCCAGGCGCGCCCTGGTGTCTTGTGCCCACCAAGGTGACCTCCCTGGTTATTTCTTATTTTCCAAATTTTTGTTATATTCCAAAATAGACAGAAATATTTTTGTAGATTTTTTGGAGTCAGTTTACTTAGCGTATCACGTACCTCCTCTTTTTCATGATTCTGGAGTGTTCTGAAAGGTTTCTTTTATGTGTTCTTCCGGTGTCATAGTTTGGATAATATTGCTTTCAACATTAATGGGCGTACCTCGGATATAATTTTTTATTCATTACCCATTAACAACCTTTGGTTAGTGCCTTCGGCATTATTTATTTTGAAAGATCCAGACAGATAAACCTCCTCGATAAGATTGGGTCCTTCCCGTTTGGAGAGGAGTGTTCATGCAAAGAATCTGAAATGAGAGTTGTACAAAAGAACATATTCTCCAACTTTTAACTCATGCTTTTGAATTCTTTTATCATTCCATCTTTTAACATTTTCTTTAAATAACTTGGCATTTTCATAAGCTTGGGTTCTCCATTCATCTAATGAGCTAATATCAAATAACCTCTTTTCACCGGCAAGTTTGAAATCATAGTTGAGTTCTTTAATTGTCCAATATGCTTTATGTTCTAACTCAAGAGGCAAATGACAAGCTTTTCCATAAACCATTTTATAAGGAGACATACCCATAGGATTTTTATATGTTGTTCTATAAGCCCAAAGTGCATCATCTAATTTCTTAGACCAATTCTTCCAGGACCTATTGACAGTCTTCTGCAAAATTAATTTTATTTCTCTATTGCTAAGTTCATCTTAACCACTAGACTAAGAATGATAGGGTGATGCATTTCTATGATTAACATCATACTTGACAAGCATTTTACGGAAACCACCAAGAATAAAGTGTGAACCACCATCAGTCATTAAATATCTAGGGACTCCAAACCTTGGGAAAATAACTTCCTTAAGCATTTTAATAGAGGTGTTGTGATCAACACTACTAGTTGGAATAGCTTATACCCACTTAGTAACATAATCAATAGCAACCAAAATAAATAGAAACCAAAATATGAGTATACCCATTAGAGTAAGGAAAGGGTCCCATGTAATCAAATCCCCACACATCAAACGGTTCAACAGCAAGTGAATAATTCTAGGGCATTTCTTGATGCTTACCAATATTACCTATTCTTTGACATTCATCACAAGATAAGACAAACTTACGAGCATCCTTGAAGAGAGTAGGCCAATAAAACCCAGATTGCAATACCTTGTGAGCAGTTCTATCTCCGGCATGGTGTCCTCCATAGGCCCCGAAGTGACACTTATGTAGGATTTGTTCCTGTTCATGCTTAGGTACACAACATCTAATAATACCATCTGCTCCTTCTTTATAAAGATGTGGGTCATCCCAGAAGTAATGTCTTAAATCATAAAAGATTATTTTTCTTTTGTTGGTATGTGAAACTAGGTGGTAAATATTTAGCAACAATGTAATTAGCATAGTCAGCATACCAAGGAGTGTTATCAGAAACATTTATTGCAGCTAACTACTCATCAGGAAACTATCATCAATAGGTAGTGGGTCATCAAGTACACTTTCAAGCCTAAACAAGTTATCAGCTACGGGGTTCTCCACTCCTTTTCTATTAGTAATATGCAAGTCAAATTCTTGTAGCAAAAGAACCCAGCGAATAAGTCTAGGTTTAGCATCTTTCTTTTCCATAAGATATTTTATAGCAGCATGATCGGTGTGAATAATAACTTTAGAGTCAACAATGTAAGATCTAAATTTATCACAAGCAAACACCACTGCTAGAAATTCTTTTTCAGTAGTAGCATAGTTTTGTTGTGCATTGTCTAGAGTTTTACTAGCATAATGAATTACATTTAGTTTCTTATCAACTCTTTGTCCTAGAATAACACCAACAACATAATCACTAGCATCACACATAATTTCAAAAGGCAAGTTCCAATCAGGTGGTTGAACAATAGGTGCAGAAATTAAGGCTTTCTTGAATGTTTCGAAGGCTTCTAAACAATAATCATCAAAAACAAAGGAATATCCTTTTGCAAAAGGTTTGTAAGAGGCCTAGAAATTTTAGATAAGTCTTTGATAAATCTCCTATAGAAACCAACATGACCAAGGAAACTACGAATACCTTTGATATCTTTAGGACATGGCATTTTCTCAATTGCATCAACCTCAGCTTTGTCCACTTCAATACCTCTTTCAAAAAATTTATGGCCTAAAACAATACATTCATTAACCATAAAGTGGCACTTCTCCCAATTCAAGACAAGATTTGTTTACTCACATCGCTGCAAAACTCGATCAAGATTGCTTAAACAATCATCAAAAGACTTCCCACAAACAGAAAATTCATCCATGAAGACCTCAACAATCTTTTCACAGAAGTCAGAGAATATAGTAGTCATACATCTTTGAAAGGTAGCAGGTGCATTACATAAACCAAAAGGCATACGTCTATAAGCATAAGTTCCAAAAGGACAAGTAAAAGTGATCTTTTCTTGACCAGGTTGAGAAATAGGTATTTGTGAAAAACAAGAATATTCATCAAGGAAGAAAAAATGTGTGTGCTTAGATAATCTTTCTAGCATTTGATCAACAAAAGTCAGAGGGTAATGATCTTTTCTTGTTGCTTTTTTAATTTTCTAAAATCAATTACAATTCTATAGCTTGTAACAATTCTTTGTGGTATGAGTTCATTCTTATCACTATGAACAACAGTAATACCTCCTTTCTTAGGGACACAAAGAACATGACTTACCCATCAACTATCAGCTATAGGATAGATTATACTGGCTTCCAAAAGCTTCAATACTTTCGTACTTACCACTTCTTTCATCTTCGGATTTAACCGACGTTGGTGATCAACAACGGGTTTAGCATCAAGTTCCATATTAATCTTGTGCTGACATAGAGTGGGACTAATGCCCTTTAAATCATCAAGAGTATATCCAATAGCAGCTCGGTGCTTCCTTAGAACTTTCAATAATCTTTCTTCTTCATTCTGAAAGGTTGGCACTAATGATAACATGATATATCTTCTTCTCATCAAAATAAGTATATTTTAAAGTGTCTGGCAATTGTGTTAAATCAAACACAGGATCACCTTTAGGTGGAGGAGGACCTCCAAGAGTTTCAATAGGCAAATTGTGTTTAAGCAGAGGACGTTGTTCAAAGAAAATCTTATCTATTTCAATTATGTCATGCGTATGTAAATCATCTTCATGGTCTAGCAAATATTGTTCAAAAGGGTAAGTAGGAGGTACAGCAAATAGAAGCAAGACCAATTATCTCATCCTTATTAGGCAATTCTTTTTTACGTGATTTTCTACTAAACTTGGGAAAATTAAACTCATGAGACTCATCACCAAAGCTGACACGGACAGTTTGTTTCTCACAATCTATTTTAGCATTAACAGTATTCAAGAAAGGTCTACCAAAGATAATGGGACAAAAGTCATCTTGTGGGGAACAAAGAACAAGAAAATCAGTAGGATATTTTATTTTCCCACACAAAACTTCAACGTCTCTAACAATCCCAATTGGTGATATAGTATCTCTATTGGCAAGCTTAATAGTAACATCTATGTCTTCTATTTCGGTGGGTGTTATGTCATTCATAATTTCTTCATATAAGGTAAAAGGAATACCACTCACGCTAGCACCTATGTCACATAAACCATGATAACTGTGATCTCCTATTTTAACTGAGACAACAAGCAGGCCGACAACGGGTCTGTGTTTATCCTTTTTATCAGGTTTCACAATTCTAGCAGCTTCATCATAGAAGTAAATAACATGCCCATCTATATTTTCTTCCAGGAGATCTTTAACCAAAGCAACACTAGGTTCTACCTTGATTTTTTCAGCTCGCTTAGGTGTTCTAATATAACTTTTATAGACCACGGTTGAAACTTTAGCATGTTCCTTCATCCTAACAGGGAAAGGTGTTTTTCTATAAGTAGTAGGAACAACTAGATCAACATTATAAATATAGTTTCATCTTTAGATATTTCCAGTTCTTTAATTACTTCTTTAATAGGTGGGTGATATTTAAACCACTTCTCTGTAGGGAGATAAACATGAGTATTTGATACTAGTGCGGTTGCTCACATTTGCAACACTAAATAGGAACTACAGAATAGATGAAGTCTGACTAAGGATGAAGTGACGATGCGCGTGGGAAATGGTTCCAAGGTGGATGTGATCGACGCCGACACGCTCGCTCTTCGACTACCATCAGGATTAGTGATAAACCTAAATAATAGTTATTTAGTGCCTACGTTGAGCATGAACATTATATCTGGATCCTTTTTCTTCTTATTCTTAGATGAACTAGTTGTGTCAATATTAATTCTCTGAGAATCTTTCTCAATTCTCTTAGGGTGACCTTCAGGATATAAGGGCTCCGAGTCATTCAGCCACCATCTAGTTACAACTCTAACATCACGTTCATTCATTCTATTATTCATCTCGTTAAGCAAATAATTTTGTGATTTAGCAAGTTGCTCTAACTGAGTTGTACCATGGATGCAGTTTACTTAAGCCTTTAATATAATTATCAATCCTAAACATTAAAGCACCCAAACGATCAATCATGGCGGAGTTTCGTTTCAACTGATTACTAACGTATGCACTAAAGTGTTCTAGATTAACAATAAAACCCTCAAATTCATCGAGGCATTGACTAGCAGATTTATTGTAAGGAATATCACCTTCGGGCAATCTATAAAGAGAGTTTACCTTTACTACATGTGTTAGTGTATCAAGACAGTGTATTTCTTCAATAGTGTTGGAAATATGCCATAGGGGCAATAAAGGTTGTTAACATATTTCCCGTTCATGATAAATGTTTATTATTCATGGTGGAATTGTATTGACCGAAAACTTAAATACATGTGTGAATACATAAACTACACTGTGTCCCGAGTAAGCCTCTACTAGACTAGCTCGTTGATAAAATATGGTTAAGGTTTCCTAACAAATACATGAGCGTCATTTGATAACCAGATCACATCATTAGGAGAATGATGTGATGGACAGACCCAACCATAAGCTTAGCATTAGATCCTTTAGTTATTCACTATAGCTTTCTTCATATCAAGTATATGTTCCTTTGACCATGAGATCATGCCACTCCCGAATACCAAAGGAATGCCTTGTATGCCATCAATCGTCACTTCGTAACTAGGTGACCATAAAGGTGCTCTACAGCTATCTCCGAAGGTGTCTGTTGGGTTGCGTGGATCGAGACCGGGATTTGTCGCTCCGTCTGACAGTGAGATATCTCTAGGCCCTCTCGGTAATACAACACCATATGAAGCTTCATGTGACTAATGAGTTCAGTCATAGGATCTTGTACTATTGAAGGATTAAAGAGACTTGCCAGTAATAAGATTGAACTAGGTATGGAGATACCGACGATCGAATCTCAGGCAAGTAACATATCGCTGGACAAAGGAATTGCATACGGGATTGAATGAATCTTTGACATCGTGGTTCAACCCATAAGATCTTTGTTGAATATGTAGGAATCAATATGGGCATCCAGGTCCTGCTATTGGTTATTGAGTGGGGAGGAGTCTCGGTTATGTCTGCATGTTCTGAACCCGTAGGGTCGCACGCTTAATGTTTGATAACACTAGGGTAGTATCTAGATATTAATAGTGGAAAGTCTGAACGTTGTTCGGAGTCCCGGATAGGATCCGGAATACCACGAGGAGCTCCAGAATAGTCCGGAGTTCAATTGGGTTAAAAATGTAAGATATAAGATTTAAGGGAAGACCCTCAAATGTGTCCTAAAAAAAGTTTTAGGAACAACATGTTTCATAGGTGCAACAATTTTTTTAAGTGCAAATCACAAGGGGAGACTCTCCTGGGTCTCCTGCTCCCGTTACGCTTTCTCCTTTATGTTATGTACATGCCTTTATTATGTGTGCATGAATTATTCTTTTATGACATGCCGATGCATATGAAGAGATAGGCTCCACGTTATTTTTTGGGGAAAACAAGTTTTAAGAACAACATGTTTCGTAGGTGCAGCCAATTTTTTTAAGTGAAAATCACAAGGGGATACGACTGACCGAAGTTCACAAAAATTATCATTGAGCACTATTGGCAAAGGACCGGTTAGTTTCATTTAATTCATGTGTGATTTGTACCTGGACAAGTTTCGTATTAAATTATTTAGTTTGCTTTCGTGATTTCAATAATTATTTATAAGTTGGGTGATTGTTTGTAATATTTTGTGATTTCAATAATTATTTATAAGTTGGATGGTTGTTTGTATTGTAATATTGACATTTTATCTTATATTGTATTGTGATTCTGAATATGTGGCATATCGTATTTACGGGCCGCCGCGGGCGCTGGCTGACCAAACCCCGCACAGCGGACTCGTAAAACGGCGGCGCTCGCTGTGTGGGGTATGCACGGCCGACGCCCATGGCGGTCCCCTTTTTCCGCGTCCGTGCATACGTTTTTCCGAACTTTAATTGAGTCGCTGAAGAACCGGGCGTCGGCCGTGCATATCGTTTTTCCGCGTCGGCCGCTGAAGAACCCCTTGGTAAGGGAAAGAATCCAAAGTAACAAAAGTAACCCGAGTCGCTGAAGAACCCTTTGGGTAAGTAGTGAAAGGATCAAAATTAACCGAGTCGCTGAAGAACCCTTTGGGTAAGTGAATGAATGACAACGACAATATGTATAGAATGTAACCGAGTCGCTGAAGAACCCTTTGGGTAAGTGAAAGAACGACAACGACAACATGTATAGAATCATATTGCGATCAATATGTATAGAATCATATTGAGACTGATCAACATGTACAGAATCATATTGCTGAGGACGGAATTGATCAAAATCAATCGCCCCCCATACATGACATGACAAGAGTTTAGCTCTTTTCCACGCGAGTTTGGTACCTTTGGTTGGTGTTCAGTCTCACCGAGCAGAAAAAAAAGGATTTGCACCAGCCGGGAATCGAACCCGGGTCTGTACCGTGGCAGGGTACTATTCTACCACTAGACCACTGGTGCTTCATGTCACAAACGGTATTTTCCAGTTTCCATTCCTTCCCACCAGTGATTAAAATGGATTGCAATCACAATGATCTGTCGTTCAACAGTACCCGGCTGATAAGAAGTTACTTCATTTATTGGATCAAAATTACAAAGGCTGCTCGTTGCCATGCGTATACAGGCACGATACAGAACAGACCACACACGATTGGCAAGGAGAAGTAACAAGCAGGTCAGACACACACACACACACACAGAGCCGAGTGTCAAAATCCACACGAACTCCTCAGAACACGGCCGTGATCTCGGCCTCCCCGAGCACGTGCCCCTCGATGGCCTCCATGACCTTGTCCACAGTCACCTGCAAAACCCAGCACCACGAATCAGTACCCACTCACACGTTAAGAAGTTCGGAGCAGAGTTACCACGATCAAAGTTTGCTTGCCTTGTTGCCGAGGCTGAGCACGTCGTCGAGCGCGTAGAGCCGGAACTGGATGCGGTGGCCGTGGGAGTCCGGGACGGGGCCGCGCCACCCGGGCTGCTTCCAGTCGTTGACCCCCTCCTGGACGCCGCCGTCGCCGCCGCAGGCGTTGGCGTTGCCCCCGGCGCCGGAGAAGCCCTCGGGCAGCCCCTTCTCCTCGGGCGAGATGTTGACGACCACCCAGTGCGTCCACGGCACCCGCTCGTCCGCGTCCACGTCCTGCACCACCACCGCCAGCGACCGCGTGCCGTCGGGCACCCCGTACCACTCCAGCGGCGGCGAGATGTCCTTCTTCGCGCCCTGCCCCTCCAGCGTGTACTGCCGCGGCAGCCGCCCCTCGTGCGCCGACACCGGCGGGCACACCAGCCTCAGGCTCTCCTGCGCCATTGCTCTGCCTGCCTGCCTCTCTCTCTCTGCTGCTACTGCTCGTGCGATGACTTTGCTGGATTGTTCTGGATGATGTGAGTGACTGTGTGCTTGACGGTGGAGGAGGGAGGGGTCGGTTTATAATGGGAGGGATGGCACGCGGCGGGTGGATTCCGCGGGACGCGTGGCCGGCGGTGCCGGGGTACGTGTAGTCGGCTGGAGGCGTGGCGTGGGCGCCCGGAGGCTCGGCGGGGACCCGCGATGAGAAGAAAATCTGGGAGACTGCAGATTCGCGATAGTTTTCTTCAAACGAGGATCAGATTTGCGATCGTTAATCAGTCCTACTCGTTTCCTGCTTTGGCCAGGTGTCCCGCGCCGTGCCTGTCTCTTTTAGGCACGAGGAAGGCGATGAAAGATTTGTTTTCGCTTACTAGTAGTATTTTTTTTCTTTGGGTCCCGATAACTGCCCCACGTGTGACATGGACAGGAACCCGCCCGCACGTCTCATGTGGCATGGACAGGAACACGCCCGCACGACCGCGTCCGGGCGCGCAATGGCACAGCCCGTACGTCCGGTGTGTGACAACCCCGCCCGCACAACCCCGTCCGGACCAGACGATCCCGCTGCCCGCACGACCCAGCCGTTCCCGGCCTCCGATCGATCCCCACTCCCGACTGCCGCCATCGTCCCCCACCTCTCGAACTCCTACCTCCATCGCCGGCCTTCTGTGGTTGCCATGGCAACCAGAGCAGATCCGTAGGGCCTTCCCACCGTAAACCACACCCCAACCCTCCCCCACCCCCCGCCCCCCACTCCAACCCCGCCCTCCAAAGACGATCAGCTAAAACCAGGTGAAATCTCCCGATCTCATACTGCTTCTCATCCTTCTTCTGGGCAGAAAATTGCAAATTTACAGATGAAGGTGGCGACTAGATCCATGCTATAGGGGTAAAACACTACATGGTTCTGTGTATCTTCGCATTTGCCAAGCAGAATACACCAGATCTGCCATGTACTACGCTTGAGATTAACTTAAGTTCCTAGTTCGCTTGACGCAAGTAGTTGGTAATGAAAATGGATGAGTAGGAATCCATAAAAAAAAGGAGAGGAATGACAAATTTGGAATAAAGGGGGTGGAAAAAATTAATTGCCACTTGTGTCTAACGTCAGTTGCCA
This sequence comes from Triticum timopheevii, assembly GCA_963921465.1. Classification (NCBI taxonomy): domain Eukaryota; kingdom Viridiplantae; phylum Streptophyta; class Magnoliopsida; order Poales; family Poaceae; genus Triticum; species Triticum timopheevii. Next base: position 367,242,199 of record OY997262.1, read on the forward strand.
CCTTTCGTTGTCAGTAACTGCCACCAAGTTAACTTGTTGCTTGCCATCCTATTGTAGTGGCTGTTGCCATCGAATCGAATGGATAGCTAGCAACCAAATTTTAGAAAAAGAGTGTCGATGTGCATGTCCTACTTGCCGCGATGTGTTGGTTGCCTACGCATGAAAATGTGATAACACTGACGTGTTATCTTCTACGTGCAAGCAGCAGAAGAATACAATTAATGTGGATTGTTGATGCGTTCTTGTTCATGCAGTGATGGAGAACACATTGGAAGAAACGAGACGCGGAGAGAATGAATCACGAAGATGGCACTGATAGTTGGGGTTCTCAAAGGCCAGAAACGCCCCCTTGGGATGCATCAGAGTACAGTCAACTCATTTCTGCAGGGCCGTTGCTGCCACTACTGGAGTATGCATGCATTGGTATGATGCGTGATAACAAAAGAAAAGAACAGTTGCCACGTTCGCAAACGATGAAGATGACATTCTACTTATGTCATACACTGTCATTTTTTCGCAGGTTCTTATGACCAAAACACACTCAGGGGGCCTCCGTGGCAAGTTCAGTCACAGGGCGCTAACACTGACAAATGTGCAGGCAGCCAACTTCAACTAGCTAATATGGCTAATCAAGGTAACACATACGAAAAAGAACACATACTGGTCTGGACATGAAAAATAAACTTGCAAAGGTTGGCAAAAAGACTCACGAGTTATGACGGGGGAAAATGCAGAGCCTTCATGCAGCACGTGGCATCAGGCAGCACCCATGTACCTGCCATCGATGTCATACACAGGTGAGTACATAAAAAAGTGAAGTTGCGGACGGTGAATTAGCAGAAGGAGCATAGTTGACAACTGCAGTTGCCATGACTGGACAACTGCAATTGCCATGACTAAATAACTGCAGTTGTCATCCCTGGACAGCTGTTGTTGCCCTCCCTGGACAACTGCAGTTGCCATGGAGGAACAACTGCAGCTGCCAGGCCAGGGCAACTGCAGTTGCCATGCTAGCACAAACTGCAGTTGCCATGTATTGATCAACTACTACGATGCTTACAGGTTATTACGGTGGTGGTACCCCGGCGAACGTCTCGTGGCAAGCTTCACAGATTGCAGATAGAGCACGTCAATTTGGTGTGATAGACCACACAAGATGGGCACATGCAGCACAACAAGGTAAGGAAAAAATTGAACCACAAAAGAGCACTACATTTGTTGTTGTGGTAAAAAATAGCACTTGATGAAATAGAAGATTTGTAGCAGTGATGGTGGACAAAATCAAGCATAAAACGCTAACAAGTGGTTGTGTGCAATGAGTCATATATTGTATTTTGAAATTTGCCAACTGCTAAGAGCATGTGTGCAACACTAATGGTTGGTCGCATTTGCCTAGTGAGATCAAGCCTAGAATGCAAAAGTTTTGATGCTAGAACACAATGGTTGCCATGTATTGGTAGCAGTGTTTGCCGTGTATGCAGGACTGCAGCTGCCATGCATATAGAATCCAAGTTTTTGTACTAAAAAGGAGCTGGTTGTCGTGCATTGGCAAACAATAGTTGCCATGTTTGTTGGACTGTAGCTGCCATGACTAGACAACTACAGTTGCCATGCATGTCCACACGCAGACTCACGGCTTGCTGTTTGAATGATGTCATGCCAAATCACTCGAAGTTGATGTGATCCGTTGCGACAAACATGTTATTCAAACAAAAATCTTACTCTCGTACCTATTTTTTCTATTACAGGGCCTACAACTACAGTGAACAGCGGCGCGGGGACATCTACTGTGGGGAGGTCTGAGCGCACGGAAGACGCATTCCACCAGCCAGCAGACAATCATGCCGCAAACAATGCCGAGTTAGAGTCGGAAATAGCAATCATTCCAGCAATTCCGACAGGCACCCCTTTGAACACAAGCACTGGCAACACTCAAGTAGATGAAACTGCCGCCGATACTGAAGTGAATGATGAAATTGATGACGAAGCACAAGGGGATGAAGATGATGGGCAATCAGAGATCGTGGTACCTCAGCCACCGTACGTTGGTCAGAGATTTGAATCGTTTGCAGAAACAAAGGAATTCTACCAGACATATGCAAAGTTCCATGGGTTTGCGGTCAACACCGAATATAATAGGAAAATTAAGAAAACTAACGAGTACAGCAGAGGTGAGATGAGGTGCCACAAGGCACGAAGGAACAAGAAGGGGAAAGGTGTTGCGCCTATCGTTCCGGAACGAAAGAGAGGTATCATTCTCAAGACGGGATGCCCTGTCCGGTGTAAGCTAAACGTAGATGGAACACAATATGTAGTCACTGAATATTTTGACGAGCACAACCACAAACTCATAAAGAAGTTCGACCTAGTAAAATTTCTGACCGCCCACAAAGGATTCACCCCCCTCGAAAGGAAATTCATAAAGCTGCTACATGATTGTAACGTCGGTCCATCAAGAATGGTCCAGATACTATCACTCATCCACAACAAAAAGGGGACTCTGAGTAGCATGCCCTACATACCAGCTGACGTCAAAAACCTAAAGGCAAAGTACCGTAGAGAGAGCAAGTTGGCTGACATAAAGGCCACAATGGCCTACTTTGATGAGAAAGCGAAGGAAGATCCAGATTTCTTCTACAGGATAAGGTTGGACGATGAGGACCGTGTCAGGAACATGTATTGGGTGGATGGTGCTGCAAGGAGAGCCTACAAACATTTCCGAGATTGCATTTCATTCGACGCGACGTATCTCACTAATATGTACAAGATGCCATGCGCTCCATTCATAGGAATAAATAATCACAATCAGTCGTTGCAGTTCGGCTGCGGGCTCGTTCGGAACGAAGACACGGATGGGTATGTTTGGCTGTTCAAGACCTTCTTGGAGTGCATGGATGGACTTGCTCCGATGAACATAATAACAGACCAAGATTTTAGCATGCGTGCAGGCATAGAGGAGGTCTTTCCGTTGGCAGTGCACATGCACTGCAGGTAGCACACTATAAAGAAGGCTGAGGAGACGCTAGAACCGTTCTTTGCTGACCGTCCAGAGCTGCACAAGGCATTCGAGATGTGTGTGGACCACAGCTTGACGGTGGAGGAGTTTGAAAGGAGCTGGATGGTTGAAACATATCAAGTCCAAGACAACGAGACTCTTGCTAGCCTGTGGGAGAAGCGAATGTACTGGGTGCCGGCCTACTTCATGCAGTGCTTCTTCCCCTTTCAGCAGACTACGCAGCGCAGCGAGGGTTTCAATGTTGTTTTGAAGCGGTACGTGAGCCCTAGCAACTCATTGCTACAGTTTGCCAAGCAGTACACAGCTTTGCAACAAAAAATACTGGGATCTGAGCTACAGCAAGAAGCGAACACCGCGCTAAAGCAGCCAAAATTGCTAACGTATTTACCGATGGAGAGGCAAATGAGCAAGATATACACCAACAAGATCTTTAACAAGTAAGTCAGTTGTGTTACTGTCTTATTTGCGCAAAAGCACGAAGGCAGTAGGTGTCATATAGAATGCAATGCAGTTGCCATGATATGTGCTTGCCATGTTTAATGAAATACTGTTTGCCATGCTTACTCAGCTGCAGTTGCCATGTTCAATGAAAATTCTGTTTGGCTTGCTCGGATGCATTTTTCATGTTCAATGAAGTACAGTTGCCATGTTTAATGCACTGTACTTTCATTGGGCATGTAGGTATGCAAATGCCAATGTCAACTGAAAAATGTTATATTGTCGACACATATGCTGAAATGCAACTACCATGTTTACTAAAATGCAACTGCCATGTTTGCTGAAATGCTATTTCCATGTTTACTCAACTGTAGATGCCATGTTTAATAAAATGCAGTTGCCATGTTTTATGCAATGTGCTTCCATTGGAAATGTTGGTGTGGAAATGACGATGGCCAGTTGAAAATGTACTACAGTTGCCATGTCTAGTGTACTACAGTTGCCAGGTCTAGTGTACTGCAGTTGCCATGTCTAATGTACTACAATTGACATGTTCAATGTACTATATTTGCCATGTTCAATGTACTATGTTTTTCATGTTCAAACAAAATGTATTTCTATTTCCATGACAACACAAGGTGCTACAAAAAAAGAGCGCACGATAGTTTAACAGAAAACACACAAAACATGCAGGTGGATGAACATACATTCAAGGTGTGTTCTATTTTGGGCATGTCAGATTTAGAACCTGAAGACCCAGACAAAGGAAGGAACTACTTCGTGAAAGCCTTGATAGGCAAAGGCGAATACTACTGCCAATGCTGCAAGTTTGAACGGGACAGCATTGTGTGCTGTCACATACTAAAAGTAATGGACATGAACGCTGTGACACGGATGCCCCGCCATTTCATAAGGCGGTGATGGACTTGGGACGCTGACGACACGTTGGCGCCGCAGACAACAAACGCAGTTCTGCCTGTGCATCACGAGAGACCAGAGTCAACCATGGAAGCCGTGAGGCATGTTGTGCTGACAAAGAACTATACTGAGCTAATTGATGAAGCGTGCAAGAGTGATGAGACAGAGAGAATCGCAGAAAAACACAAGAAGGCCCTGAAAAGAGAGCTTGATGAGATCAAGAAGAGGAAAGCTGAGGAAGCCTTACACCGGCTCCCCCGCACATCAAGTGTGCCTTCATCCACGGGGCCATCATCTAAAAACTCGGAGATAGAATTTGGAACAGAAAGCACACAAACCCAGGTCAGGAACCCGCCCCGTTCCATCACAAAGGGTCGTCCAAGAGAGATAAGGTACAAATCAGGATTGGAGATTCAAGCAAAACACAAAAAAACGAAGAAAGGGACGGGCAATCCATAAGCAAATTTGGGGCGCTGTGACATGGTCCCTGTGGACATTTTGTTTTGTACCCTAGATGTTGTGAATTTTTTTTAAATTGGGAGAATGACTCTTGAGGGGCATCAGAAGTTGAAGGAAAATACATTGAATGGATAAATGCAGTTGCCATGTTATGTGTAGTTAATATGCCATGCTATTTTATACTAAATATGCCATGCTATTTTATACTAAATATGCCATGTTAATTGTACTAGATCTGCCATGTTAATTGTACTGGATCTGCCATGTTAATTATACTGGATCTGCCATGTTAATTATGCTGAATCTGCCATGTTGTTTGTACTGAATCTGCCATGTTAGCTGTACTGAAATATGCCATGTTATTTGTAATGACTCTGCATCGCATATATTTCCATGTTAATTTGATGCGGTTTAGACACACATAATGTGTTGTGTGCAATGTATGGGAAACAAGTTGAAAAAAACGTAACGTGCATCAACCGCATGAAAGGTTACGGCTATATGATCAAACTACCATGCTAGCGGGGACAGTTAGCGATGAAAAAGAAGAAGCAAAACAGCCAAATGAAAAACGACAATGACTTTCACTAACCATATCTGATGAACTACATTTGCCATGTTTTAAAAACATCGTAGACGCATTCGAAGCAGCGAACTGTTGCTACAAACGATGAAACCATAATAATAGTGATAAACATAAAAATTATCTGCTGTCACGCCTAAATAGGTTCACATCCACACATATATTAAAGAAAATATTCAAATGTCGCTCACACACCACCACTACATACTAGGCTACGCGGGGTTGCAGTCATAACATAGCACACGAACATAGTTTTGACAAGAACAGAAGATAGTACCTTACATTCCTCGGCAACAGAATGTAAGGTATGCGTCCGGTGTGTAACGCCATGTGATCACTTGTACTTCTTGATGACTTTCTTGACAGCTTCCTCCACGAACTCGCGTGCTCCGGACCGCTTGTTGAAATCTTCATTCGTCAACCAGTTCCATGTGTAAATTTTCCGGAGCTCAACGACCGTTGCAGCTATGACAGCGGGGACAAGTCTACCTTCCCACTTTGCAAAGTATTCCAATGTGTGAAAGCCACAGTCCGTCCTACACAAGAAAAAGAGTCAGGTGAACTCGCAAAAAGGACAGAGATAGCAATGATAAACTTCAATTCAGATGTAACAACCAAAAGAGGGGTGGGATTGATGTAAATGGCACATGAAGGAGGGGGTAGGAAATTATGTGTTCCCTTAATTCGTAGTCGCCACGTACTCAATCGGGAAATGTCTGATCTGGACCTTTGATTTTTTGTAGTGACGGTTCCATGTCTCTTTGACGTTGTTGTTGAAGAATTCAGCATGCGAAGTAAGGTCTGCATCAGCTGCCGAACGCATTGAATCAAGCACCTCAAAGCGTTGGTTCTTCAGGTCAAGACAGATCGAATAGTGGTGACCACACTTGTCGTGTGGGTCGTGTGGTGCAAGCTCCTGGAACATGGGGAACATGACCTGCATGTAAAAGTGAAGGAAATGAGAAGCAGAGTTCACATGAAGAAGCAGCAGAGGGACAAAAAAAGTAGAATCACGTAGAATGTTTAGTTATGGTGGGGTAGTTGAAAGAAAGTTGCCGTCCATGTATGAACAAAATTTGCCGTGTATTTTACTTTGAATTTGCCACATAGTTTACACGGGATGCAAAAATCAAAAAGTCAGTTTGCACGGCAGCTGATGCCACATGAAACATCTGCCACATAAACAGAGTGCAGATGATGGCAAAAAACCATACCATGTGAAAAAAGTGCAAACAGGGAAGGAGTATTCACATATTTCTTCAATGTGAGCTTGAATTCACCGTGTTGAGCAAAATTCTTCCTCAGGATTTTGTGGTGAAAGTCACCATCCCATATTTTGTAGGTCACACTGTAATGCATGATTGTTTTGTCGGCACACACATCCATATGATTGTTGATGTAGTCAATCCCGCACGCAACTACATTCGTCGTCATTTTACCGTTTGGCCTCACGGACTCGACAAGATCACCCAGGTCGACGTACGTCGATTCGCATTGAATGACCTTGGTTCTGTCCAAACATGAGCTCTATGAAAATGATATAACATGAAAGAATCATGCTTACTAAGTAAAAAAAATGAAAGAATTAAAACGTAAGCGGATCATGTATAGAAAGTACGAAGAAGATGAATGGTAAAAAAAGAGCAAAGCAAAATGAGAGATTATGTGGTGTGGTCATTTATGCTTTCAGCTCCTTCATGTGCTTGCTGCTGGCCCTCGCATTTCCAAAACGCTTGACAATATTGTACAGCTGGGTCTGTTCCTTTGTGGCCCTGAATTCGGGCTCGTAGTATTCCGCGGGAGGTGGGTGAACTACCCTCTGCTGCCTCACAGAACCAGAGGTGGCACTCCTAATGGTATCCTCAGATACCGTATCTACAGGCACGTTGGAACTTGATTGCCCCTGCCCTCGTGAGGACCTCCTCTGCAATGCTGCCTCCTCGATCCTGCGGTAAGCTTCATCAAGTGACGGTGAAATCTCCTCAGGGGTGCCTGCAAGGATAAAAAAAGTGGATTAGGATACCTAGAAATCAAAAACAGATGGATTGTGAGAAGATAGGATGCATAATGTGAAATGTAGGTACAAAAAAGTAGGGAGTTGCCATGTGGAGGCAAATCCAGTTGCCATGTGTGGTGCACTGTAGTTGCCATGTCACAGCAACTACAGTTGCCATGTTGTGTCAACTCCACTTGCCATGTGCTTGCCGAATGGAAAATGCAGCATGGAAACAAAAATGCAGGTGACATGGTGCAACAAATCCAGTTGCCATGTGTATTGCACTGTAGTTGCCATGTGACAACAACTACAGTTGCCATGTTGAATCAACTTCAGTTGCCATGTGGTTGCCAAATGTAAAAATGCAGCATGGCAACAAAAAAATGTAGGTGACATGGTGCATCAAATCAAGTTGCCATGTCATCACATAACAGTTGCCATCACAAGTGAGAACCCCAAAAAATATGATTGGGACAAAAGTCAAACTACAAAGATGTATATAAGAAAATGATAAGCACATGATAAATGCACCTTGGATTATCGGCTTTGTGAACTTGACAGCCTTCCTACCCTCGACCATTGGCTACGCCATCATTGCGGGCATGCCTCCCGGGAAAGCAAAGGCAACTGGCATAGGATCTGGCACCACTGGTTGATCTTGACTGATGCCAAGGCTGAAGCTCGGTGGGGTGAAGGCCATTGGGTGCCTCTCATGCCTACTGGCCGGACCACGAACAACTTGCGGGGCAGAATCCAAGGGTGAAAGATCAACAAACATATCTGAGTCGGCCGCTACAGAATGATCGGGCTTATTTGTAGGGCGGGGCATGTTGTCAGCGGTCTCAGCCGCAGCTTTCTTGACAATCTTCTTGTTTGGGCAGTAGGGGACACCCACATTGACTGGGAGCCTGGAAGTGCGCAGATTTAAGCTGGGGATTTCCACTGCAGGTAAAGGCGCAGTCTGCTCTAGACGTTCACCTGCGTCACTCGTGCCCGACTTGACACCTGCATCAGTTGTGCTCCGGTCTTCCGGTTTCTCCATCACATTGCTTTTGGCAGGTGGCGGGAATAGTGTGGACGCAGGAACATAACCAGACTCGTCTCTGCTGCTCCTAGCTACAGCTGGTGCATTGGGTATGTCTGTTGATTGCTTACGGGGGCTACGACACCTAGGTGGAAGACCAGCACGCAAAACAGTCGCCTTAGCAGTTTCTGCACCGACATGAGCTGGAGCTGTTGTGCCAAGACTCTCACCTGTAGATGGCATATCATTATGACCTGCCGCCTCAGCCACTTCTGTCGTGGACACAGGAGTGCCACCACGCACGCACTTGGAGTCAGTGTCAGATGAGCAGGAATCTTCCTTTCTTAGGTTGGTCTTGGGAGCGTCCACTTCAACGCTTGCTGATGGGGTGGCATGGCTCACAGCAGCATCCTTCATTGCCAGAAGAGTTGGCAATATTTCAGCTGTCCTAGCAGATACCAACTCGTCACTCCCCGATGTACGGATGCCTGTTGTTCTAACCTGCACATCTGCAACCGGCGGAGATGGTCGGCCACTTGCGTTAGAGTTAGTGGGAACAGTTGACGGTGCAGCAGCAGTTTTGTCAACTAGCGCCTCATGAACATCTGAGTTGCCCCCTGTTGACAACTTTGAATGAAGGCGTTTGAAAGCACATTTGCTCCTCGGGTGGTTTTGGTAATTAATGACAACATACTTTGTGGTTGGACTAATGCTTTTATCAAGTATGTTTCAGGAAATTCAATCACATTGGCATGGCAAAAGGACTAAAGAGGTGGACCCCTCAAAATGCTAAGGCAAGCATTGGCAAAAGCTCAAGACTCCATTTTTGGTTTAGTGATCCTAGATCACATTGAGTCCATAGGAAAAGCCAATACTATTAAAAGGGGATGAGGTTATGATGATGATCTGGTTGCTCAAGTGCTTAGTGATACATCTCCTAAACTATCAGCAACTTTCACTGCCATATACACTCATAAGTAGTCTCGGTCCCACCGATATTCCAAACTCAGTCACACCGAGATGAACCACCTCAGCCATAAGCCAAACCCTAGAAAACTCGGATATTCCGATTCTGAACTCGGTCTCACCGAAACATGAGTTGCCAAGCTTCTGTAACCTTCTGTCATCAAATCGGTGTCACCGAGATGATGAAGTCGGTCCCACCGAAACTGGCATGCTCTTGTCATTACACGAATCGGACTAACCGAGATTGTATTTTCGGTCCCACCGAAAATCCCAACGTTCACATTATTTGAACTATCGGTCTCACCGAGTTGTCCACTTCGGTCCCACCGAGATTGCTCAAATGTGTGTAACGGTTGGATTTTGTGTGGAGGCTATTTATACCCCTCCACCCCCTCTTCATTCGTGGAGAGAGCCATCAGAAAGAACTACCACTCCTACCTTACATTTCTGAGAAGAGAACTACCTACCCTTGTGTTGAGATCAAGTTGCTCCACTCCCACCATATGAAGCTTGATCTCTAGCCTTCCCAAGTTGCTTTCCACTCAATCCTTTCTTCCACCACAGCCAAATCAGTGAGAAGAGTTGAGTGTTGGGGAGATTATCATTTGAAGCACAAGAGCAAGGAGTTCATCATCATCTACAACATCTATTACCTTTTGGAGGGTGGTGCCTCCTAGATTGGTTAGGTGTCGCTTGGGAGCCTCCGTCATCGAGATGTGGAGTTGAACCAAGAAGTTTGTAAGGGCAAGGAGATCGCCTACTTCGTGAAGATCTACCCCGAGTAAGGCTAGCCCTCCGTGGGCGTAGGCCATGATGGAATAGACAAGGTTGCTTCTTCGTGGACCCTTCGTGGGTGGAGCCCTCCGTGGACTCTCGCAGCCGTTACCCTCCGTGGGTTGAAGTCTCCATCAACGTGGAAGTACGATAGCACCACCTATCGGAACCACGAGAAAAATCACCGCGTCTCCAAATTGCGTTTGATCTTCTCCACTTCCCTTTACTACTTGTGCAATTTACTTTCCGCTGCCCATACTCTAGAATTGCATGTGTAGTGTGCTACTTGACTTGTATGTTATGCAAAATCTGCCAAAATCTGTCCTTGATAAAAGACAGAATTTTTATCTTGTCGAGTAGTCTAATCACCCCCCTCTAGACACTCTCACCTTCTTCGATCCCTCAATTGGTATCAGAGCCTTGGTCTCCATTGCTTTGGTTTACACACCATTGGAGGAAGATGGACGTGTCTACGTTTGGGAGTGTTAGCCATAGAGTGCCTATTCTTAATGGAGTGTCCTATAACTCGTGGAGGATTGAAATGCTTATTATCTTTAAGACATGCAATTTGCGCAAATATGTTGAGACCCCCTATGTGCCTCCATTTGACCCCTTGCACCCTACCATGGATGAAGAGCTTGATTTGCTTCGTAACCTTAGGACTGTAAATCTTATCATTAGAGGGTTACCCGATAACTTGCTTAAGCTCGTTACAAACTTTGAGTGCGCCTATGCTATGTGGAAGTTCTTGGAAGAACTTTATCCGGACTACTCTTTGAGAGGTCTTGATGAAATTCTATACAAGACTATTGAATTTGATATAATGCGCCCCAATGATCCCAACTTTGATAAATGCTTCTTTGAGCTTCGTGATCTTATGAAAAAGAAGGGTGATCCTGGTCTTATCAATGTTCTAATTAGAAATGCTCTTGTATTGCATTCCGATGATTATTGTCACACTGACAAAACTAATGCAAGTAGTTATCAAATTGACCTAGGTGTTGATGATGAACAATCTATGGGTCAATATGATGATGAGCATGAGCATGATGATGATTACTCCGATTCGGACACCGAGCTAGACAAGATCATGAAGAGTCTCAATCTTATGGCAAATCTGAGAGACTACATATCCGGCGGAAAAGAGTGGATTCTTGATAGTGGATGCACCGACCACATGACCGGAGACAAAGACATGTTTCGAGAGCTTGCAAAGAACGATGGTCCACGCAAGTATGTGACTTTTGGAGACAACTCCAAGGGTAAGGTACTTGGCCTTGGTAAGGTGGCCATATCTCATGATAGCTCTATTCAAAATGTCATGCTTGTAGAATCTCTTGGATACAATTTACTTTCCGTGTCTAGATTAGCTGACTTTGGATTCAACGTGCTATTCACCGAAGTAGATTGCCAAGTCTTTCGTCGTGACAATCATAACATGGCATTTACCGGTATCCGTAGAGGTGATCTATATATTGTTGATTTCACTAAGAAAGCCCAACCTAGAGCTTGCTTCATTGCTAAATTCGCTAAAGGTTGGTTATGGCATAGAAGGCTTGGACATGTTGGTATGCGTAATCTAGACAAGCTGATCAAAGGTGATCATATTCTTGGCGTTAAAGATGTTTTTTTTTTGACAAAGATAGACTTTGTAGTGCTTGTCAAGCAGGAAAACAAGTAGGTGGAAGTCATCCCGTGAAGAACATCATGACCACAAGGAGACCGCTTGAGCTTCTTCATATGGATCTCTTCGGTCCCAATGCTTACAAAAGCCTTGGTGGTAACTCCTTTGGTCTAGTTATAGTTGATGATTATTCCAGATTTACGTGGGTATTTTTCCTTGATGACAAATCGCAGGTTCAGAGAATCTTCAAAACCTTTGCCAGAAAGGCCCAAAATCAATTTGAGGTGAAGATCAAGAAAGTTCGGAGTGACAATGGAACGGAGTTCAAGAACGCCAATGTAGACTCTTTTCTCGATGAGGAAGGGATTCTACATGAGTTCTCGGCTACATGCACTCCTCAACAAAATGGAGTTGTTGAGAGGAAGAACCGAACGCTCATAGAGATGGCGAGAACGATGCTTGATGAATACAAGACACCGAAGCATTTTTGGGGTGAAGCGGTCGAGACAGCTTGTCATGCTATCAACAGGCTTTATCTTCACAAGCTCCTCGGCAAGACATCATACGAGCTCCTCACCGGTAACAAACCCCAAGTGGGATACTTTCGCGTCTTTGGTTCGAAATGCTATATCCTTGATAAGCATCGTCGGTCTAAATTTGCTCCTAAAACTCATGAAGGCTTTTTTCTTGGTTATGGATCAAACTCCCACACCTACCGTGTCTACAATAATTTCACCCGAAAGGTTGAAGAGACGGTAGACGTGAAGTTTGATGAATCTAATGGCTCGCAAGTAGAGCAAATGCCTATTGATGTAGGAGACAAGGACCCATCGGAAGCTATCCAAGATTTATCTATTGGAAAGATCCGTCCCATGGAAGTGAAGGAGAGTACCTCATCTACATATGTGGAGCCCCCTACCTCACAGCGAAATGAACCTCAGGGCAACATGGAGGCTTCCACAAGTGGAACTCACCAAGATGAGGAAGTGCAACAAGAAGATCCACCACAACCTCCTTCTCCACCGCCTCAAGACAACACCAACAACAATGAAGAAGAAGAAGAGGAAGATGAAGATGATGAGGAAGCTCAGCCACAACCTCAACAAAAGCTATCCCGAGTCCGAGCAAGAGTCAAGAAAAATCATCCCGTGGAACAAATGATGAACGACATCAACTCCGGGAGAATTACTCGCTCTAAAACTCGCTTAGCTAACTTTTGTGAGCATTACTCATTTATCTCTAGTATTGAACCTATGAAGGTAGAAGAAGCACTTGAAGACCCGGATTGGGTGAACGCTATGCACGAAGAATTACACAACTTCGAGAGGAACAAGGTATGGACTTTGGTAGAGAAGCCCAAGGATGATCAAAACGTCATTGGAACCAAATGGGTGTTTCGGAACAAGCAAGATGAAGATGGACAAGTCATCCGCAACAAGGCTCGTCTCGTAGCTCAAGGTTACACACAAGTCGAAGGTATGGACTATGGTGAGACCTATGCCCCCGTTGCTAGACTTGAGTCCATTCACATTCTTCTCGCTTATGCCAATCACCATGATATTACTCTCTATCAAATGGATATCAAAAGTGCTTTCCTAAATGGTGAAATTGAGGAGGAAGTATTTGTGAAACAACCTCCCGGATTTGTGAATCCCAAAAAGCCTAATCATGTTTACAAGTTGCACAAAGCTCTTTATGGTCTTAAACAAGCTCCTAGAGCTTGGTACAAATGCTTGACTAGCTTTCTTCTTGAAAAAGGCTTTGAGATTGGAAAGATAGACTCAACGCTGTTCACGAAAAGGGTTGATGGTGAACTATTTGTGTGCCAAATATATGTTGATGATATTATCTTTGGTTCAACTAATCCTCATTTTAGCGAGAAGTTTGGAAAGCTCATGTCGGAGAAGTATGAGATGTCCATGATGAGTGAACTCAAATTCTTCCTTGGGCTGCAAATCAAGCAATCTAAGGAGGGTACCTTTGTCTCACAAACAAAGTACACCAAGGATCTCTTCAAGAAGTTCAACATGCAAGAAAGCAAAGGTATGAGAACCCTCATGCCTACAAGTGGACATAATGACTTGACAAAAGATGGAGAACCCGTTGATCAAAAGGTTTACCGATCTATGATTGGTTCTCTACTATATCTTTGTGCTTCTCGTCCTGACATAATGTTGAGTGTATGCATGTGTGCTCGATATCAAGCAGCCCCTAAAGAATGTCATCTTAAAGCTGTTAAAAGGATTGTGAGATATTTGATACACACACCAAACTTTGGCATTTGGTATCCTAAGAGGGCCTCTTTCGACCTTGTTGGCTATTCCGACTCGGACTATGCCGGTGACAGGGTTGATAGAAAGTCAACTTCGGGTACGTGTCAATTCCTTGGTCGATCCCTTGTATCTTGGTCCTCCAAGAAACAAAATTCGGTATCATTATCCACTGCCGAAGCGGAATATATTGCTGCTGGTTCGTGTTGTGCTCAATTGCTATGGATGACACAAACGCTTAAGGATTATGGGATACATGTGAGACATGTTCCCTTGCTTTGTGACAATGAGAGTGCGATTAAAATTGGACACAATCCCGTGCAACACTCTCGAACGAAACATATTGAAGTTCGTCACCATTTCATTCGTGATCACATTGCCAAGGGTGACATCAATCTTAAGCATGTTCGTACTGACAAACAACTCGCTGATATCTTTACAAAACCTCTTGATGAGAAGGTGTTTTGTCGCTTAAGGAGTGAGTTGAACATCATTGATGCCTCAAACTTGGAGTGAGAACTCCATTGATGCATGCAAGGCATGAGCCTACTTGACTAATCCTTGATATTTCTCTTATGATGGTAATCATATGTCTTGGACACATTTGCCTCCTTGTATTGCATCTAACTCCTTGCAGGTACTTGGATGATCTACATTCCACAAGACTACCACACACTCAAATCATGAGTAATCTTGTCATTGACCAAGTATCTAGCCCTTTGGGATGTTGAGTTCAAGGAACAAAATTCCACATATCCTTTTTGACATCTTATACATCTAGTATTTCACTCTTGTCATCTTGGATATCCTTGAGTATTTCCTTGCTTGCCTAACCCATGTAGGAAGATGAACTACACAAGTGGAAATGGCGCTCCAACTTCACATTCAATGAGCACCTACATCAAGTTTACCTACATGAACAAAGCAATAACAAGCCCAAGGTATGTTCTTCACATCTTTAAGGAGCTTTGCTCAAAGTCATGAGTACACGCAACTTCATAAGATGTGATCACATCAAATGCTTAATCGAAAAATGGCAACCCCATTTTGAGCTTAAACGATGAGTATGACCCATGATCAAATGTTCTCATTTGACTCCTAAGTCAATATACTCAAACATAGGTGACCTTGTCGCCGACCCTTTTCTAGATGAAGTACATATGTTTTGGAGTCTTTCTATTTTCTCTTGTGTTCTCTCATTGAGTTTATCTAGGAATCTTTTTCATTTCTATTTTTTCTGTCTTTGTGAATATCCTTCTGGCTCTGATCAATTCCTCAAAAATCATTCACAAATTCATTGCAAATCCTTTGAAACATTCCTCGCAAATTGAGCTGAATTATTTCTGTATTTCCTTAGAATTAAACTCGACGTCACCGATTTAAATATTTCGGTCTAACCGAAAAGGATCTACCCTAAGTCCCTGACTTTCGGACCCACCGATCCATCTTAATTCGGTGTCACCGATTTATTTCTTTCAGGATATCATCTTCTGCAGCTCCACTCAATGATTCTCTATGCATGTTCCTTTTTGCCCTATTGTGATTCTTAAGGATCCCACTTCTTTCTTTCCATCTTCCCTAACCTTCCTAGTTTGCTGTCCTTTTCGGCACTTGATGTCAAAGGGGGAGAAGACTTAGGGGGAGAAGAGAAGATTTAGGGGGAGAAGAAGAGCAATCTTACCTTAAGGGGGAGAGAATCACATCAAAGCTTTGCCGTGTTTTTCCTTATAAGAGAATTTCTTGCCGTGTTTCACATTGGACATTACAATTGGCGTCATTCTCATTTGGCATCATTCTTTTGATTTTGCTCTTTCCATCAAACCCCTTGATCGTAGAGAACTCAAAGGGAGAGGAATCTTCACAGTTGATATCTTATGGAAAGCAAAATCTCTCAGAGTTCATTGAAAATCTTTTAGTTTCGGAGACATGTTTGCTGATTCAAGCTTGTGCTCAATATGAGACACTCTTTATACATGTCATCCCTGGCTTGGTACTCTTGATGTTCTTGCAGTTGGTTGAAGAAATACTCTTGTGTTATCTAACCTTGTTTTCCCAAGTTTATCTCTTCAGGTACAATGCCAAGGAACCTCAAGGTAAGTATATGCACTTTGCAGAATGTGCATGATGGTGACTTGCTTGTGAATACTTGTTTGCAAGGAATCACCATGCACATATGCATTATCACTCACTTCTTTTCATCTGCTCTGATGCATGTAGCCAAGCTGCATGTAGCACATCTTGCTTTTCTCTCTTGTGTGCTTGTGGTAGTCCAAAACCATAATTTATGAAAATCTTGCACACTTGTAGGGGGAGCCTGTGTACTACATGTTTGTCAAAGCTTTCGTGATAATTCTGTCTTTCTTTCAATAAGCTTTGATGTCTTGTTTAGTGTGTTGCCATCAATTACCAAAAAGGGGGAGATTGAAAGCACATTTGCTCCTCGGGTGGTTTTGGTAATTAATGACAACATACTTTGTGGTTGGACTAATGCTTTTATCAAGTATGTTTCAGGAAATTCAATCACATTGGCATGGCAAAAGGACTAAAGAGGTGGACCCCTCAAAATGCTAAGGCAAGCATTGGCAAAAGCTCAAGACTCCATTTTTGGTTTAGTGATCCTAGATCACATTGAGTCCATAGGAAAAGCCAATACTATTAAAAGGGGATGAGGTTATGATGATGATCTGGTTGCTCAAGTGCTTAGTGATACATCTCCTAAACTATCAGCAACTTTCACTGCCATATACACTCATAAGTAGTCTCGGTCCCACCGATATTCCAAACTCAGTCACACCGAGATGAACCACCTCAGCCATAAGCCAAACCCTAGAAAACTCGGATATTCCGATTCTGAACTCGGTCTCACCGAAACATGAGTTGCCAAGCTTCTGTAACCTTCTGTCATCAAATCGGTGTCACCGAGATGATGAAGTCGGTCCCACCGAAACTGGCATGCTCTTGTCATTGCACGAATCGGACTAACCGAGATTGTATTTTCGGTCCCACCGAAAATCCCAACGTTCACATTATTTGAACTATCGGTCTCACCGAGTTGTCCACTTCGGTCCCACCGAGATTGCTCAAATGTGTGTAACGGTTGGATTTTGTGTGGAGGCTATTTATACCCCTCCACCCCCTCTTCATTCGTGGAGAGAGCCATCAGAAAGAACTACCACTCCTACCTTACATTTCTGAGAAGAGAACTACCTACCCTTGTGTTGAGATCAAGTTGCTCCACTCCCACCATATGAAGCTTGATCTCTAGCCTTCCCAAGTTGCTTTCCACTCAATCCTTTCTTCCACCACAGCCAAATCAGTGAGAAGAGTTGAGTGTTGGGGAGATTATCATTTGAAGCACAAGAGCAAGGAGTTCATCATCATCTACAACATCTATTACCTTTTGGAGGGTGGTGCCTCCTAGATTGGTTAGGTGTCGCTTGGGAGCCTCCGTCATCGAGATGTGGAGTTGAACCAAGAAGTTTGTAAGGGCAAGGAGATCGCCTACTTCGTGAAGATCTACCCCGAGTAAGGCTAGCCCTCCGTGGGCGTAGGCCATGATGGAATAGACAAGGTTGCTTCTTCGTGGACCCTTCGTGGGTGGAGCCCTCCGTGGACTCTCGCAGCCGTTACCCTCCGTGGGTTGAAGTCTCCATCAACGTGGAAGTACGATAGCACCACCTATCAGAACCACGAGAAAAATCACCGCGTCTCCAAATTGCGTTTGATCTTCTCCACTTCCCTTTACTACTTGTGCAATTTACTTTCCGCTGCCCATACTCTAGAATTGCATGTGTAGTGTGCTACTTGACTTGTATGTTATGCAAAATCTGCCAAAATCTGTCCTTGATAAAAGACAGAATTTTTATCTTGTCGAGTAGTCTAATCACCCCCCCTCTAGACACTCTCACCTTCTTCGATCCCTCAATTGGTATCAGAGCCTTGGTCTCCATTGCTTTGGTTTACACACCATTGGAGGAAGATGGACGTGTCTACGTTTGGGAGTGTTAGCCATAGAGTGCCTATTCTTAATGGAGTGTCCTATAACTCGTGGAGGATTGAAATGCTTATTATCTTTAAGACATGCAATTTGCGCAAATATGTTGAGACCCCCTATGTGCCTCCATTTGACCCCTTGCACCCTACCATGGATGAAGAGCTTGATTTGCTTCGTAACCTTAGGACTGTAAATCTTATCATTAGAGGGTTACCCGATAACTTGCTTAAGCTCGTTACAAACTTTGAGTGCGCCTATGCTATGTGGAAGTTCTTGGAAGAACTTTATCCGGACTACTCTTTGAGAGGTCTTGATGAAATTCTATACAAGACTATTGAATTTGATATAATGCGCCCCAATGATCCCAACTTTGATAAATGCTTCTTTGAGCTTCGTGATCTTATGAAAAAGAAGGGTGATCCTGGTCTTATCAATGTTCTAATTAGAAATGCTCTTGTATTGCATTCCGATGATTATTGTCACACTGACAAAACTAATGCAAGTAGTTATCAAATTGACCTAGGTGTTGATGATGAACAATCTATGGGTCAATATGATGATGAGCATGAGCATGATGATGATTACTCCGATTCGGACACCGAGCTAGACAAGATCATGAAGAGTCTCAATCTTATGGCAAATCTGAGAGACTACATATCCGGCGGAAAAGAGTGGATTCTTGATAGTGGATGCACCGACCACATGACCGGAGACAAAGACATGTTTCGAGAGCTTGCAAAGAACGATGGTCCACGCAAGTATGTGACTTTTGGAGACAACTCCAAGGGTAAGGTACTTGGCCTTGGTAAGGTGGCCATATCTCATGATAGCTCTATTCAAAATGTCATGCTTGTAGAATCTCTTGGATACAATTTACTTTCCGTGTCTAGATTAGCTGACTTTGGATTCAACGTGCTATTCACCGAAGTAGATTGCCAAGTCTTTCGTCGTGACAATCATAACATGGCATTTACCGGTATCCGTAGAGGTGATCTATATATTGTTGATTTCACTAAGAAAGCCCAACCTAGAGCTTGCTTCATTGCTAAATTCGCTAAAGGTTGGTTATGGCATAGAAGGCTTGGACATGTTGGTATGCGTAATCTAGACAAGCTGATCAAAGGTGATCATATTCTTGGCGTTAAAGATGTTTTTTTTTTGACAAAGATAGACTTTGTAGTGCTTGTCAAGCAGGAAAACAAGTAGGTGGAAGTCATCCCGTGAAGAACATCATGACCACAAGGAGACCGCTTGAGCTTCTTCATATGGATCTCTTCGGTCCCAATGCTTACAAAAGCCTTGGTGGTAACTCCTTTGGTCTAGTTATAGTTGATGATTATTCCAGATTTACGTGGGTATTTTTCCTTGATGACAAATCGCAGGTTCAGAGAATCTTCAAAACCTTTGCCAGAAAGGCCCAAAATCAATTTGAGGTGAAGATCAAGAAAGTTCGGAGTGACAATGGAACGGAGTTCAAGAACGCCAATGTAGACTCTTTTCTCGATGAGGAAGGGATTCTACATGAGTTCTCGGCTACATGCACTCCTCAACAAAATGGAGTTGTTGAGAGGAAGAACCGAACGCTCATAGAGATGGCGAGAACGATGCTTGATGAATACAAGACACCGAAGCATTTTTGGGGTGAAGCGGTCGAGACAGCTTGTCATGCTATCAACAGGCTTTATCTTCACAAGCTCCTCGGCAAGACATCATACGAGCTCCTCACCGGTAACAAACCCCAAGTGGGATACTTTCGCGTCTTTGGTTCGAAATGCTATATCCTTGATAAGCATCGTCGGTCTAAATTTGCTCCTAAAACTCATGAAGGCTTTTTTCTTGGTTATGGATCAAACTCCCACACCTACCGTGTCTACAATAATTTCACCCGAAAGGTTGAAGAGACGGTAGACGTGAAGTTTGATGAATCTAATGGCTCGCAAGTAGAGCAAATGCCTATTGATGTAGGAGACAAGGACCCATCGGAAGCTATCCAAGATTTATCTATTGGAAAGATCCGTCCCATGGAAGTGAAGGAGAGTACCTCATCTACATATGTGGAGCCCCCTACCTCACAGCGAAATGAACCTCAGGGCAACATGGAGGCTTCCACAAGTGGAACTCACCAAGATGAGGAAGTGCAACAAGAAGATCCACCACAACCTCCTTCTCCACCGCCTCAAGACAACACCAACAACAATGAAGAAGAAGAAGAGGAAGATGAAGATGATGAGGAAGCTCAGCCACAACCTCAACAAAAGCTATCCCGAGTCCGAGCAAGAGTCAAGAAAAATCATCCCGTGGAACAAATGATGAACGACATCAACTCCGGGAGAATTACTCGCTCTAAAACTCGCTTAGCTAACTTTTGTGAGCATTACTCATTTATCTCTAGTATTGAACCTATGAAGGTAGAAGAAGCACTTGAAGACCCGGATTGGGTGAACGCTATGCACGAAGAATTACACAACTTCGAGAGGAACAAGGTATGGACTTTGGTAGAGAAGCCCAAGGATGATCAAAACGTCATTGGAACCAAATGGGTGTTTCGGAACAAGCAAGATGAAGATGGACAAGTCATCCGCAACAAGGCTCATCTCGTAGCTCAAGGTTACACACAAGTCGAAGGTATGGACTATGGTGAGACCTATGCCCCCGTTGCTAGACTTGAGTCCATTCACATTCTTCTCGCTTATGCCAATCACCATGATATTACTCTCTATCAAATGGATATCAAAAGTGCTTTCCTAAATGGTGAAATTGAGGAGGAAGTATTTGTGAAACAACCTCCCGGATTTGTGAATCCCAAAAAGCCTAATCATGTTTACAAGTTGCACAAAGCTCTTTATGGTCTTAAACAAGCTCCTAGAGCTTGGTACAAATGCTTGACTAGCTTTCTTCTTGAAAAAGGCTTTGAGATTGGAAAGATAGACTCAACGCTGTTCACGAAAAGGGTTGATGGTGAACTATTTGTGTGCCAAATATATGTTGATGATATTATCTTTGGTTCAACTAATCCTCATTTTAGCGAGAAGTTTGGAAAGCTCATGTCGGAGAAGTATGAGATGTCCATGATGAGTGAACTCAAATTCTTCCTTGGGCTGCAAATCAAGCAATCTAAGGAGGGTACCTTTGTCTCACAAACAAAGTACACCAAGGATCTCTTCAAGAAGTTCAACATGCAAGAAAGCAAAGGTATGAGAACCCCCATGCCTACAAGTGGACATAATGACTTGACAAAAGATGGAGAACCCGTTGATCAAAAGGTTTACCGATCTATGATTGGTTCTCTACTATATCTTTGTGCTTCTTGTCCTGACATAATGTTGAGTGTATGCATGTGTGCTCGATATCAAGCAGCCCCTAAAGAATGTCATCTTAAAGCTGTTAAAAGAATTGTGAGATATTTGATACACACACCAAACTTTGGCATTTGGTATCCTAAGAGGGCCTCTTTCGACCTTGTTGGCTATTCCGACTCGGACTATGCCGGTGACAGGGTTGATAGAAAGTCAACTTCGGGTACGTGTCAATTCCTTGGTCGATCCCTTGTATCTTGGTCCTCCAAGAAACAAAATTCGGTATCATTATCCACTGCCGAAGCGGAATATATTGCTGCTGGTTCGTGTTGTGCTCAATTGCTATGGATGACACAAACGCTTAAGGATTATGGGATACATGTGAGACATGTTCCCTTGCTTTGTGACAATGAGAGTGCGATTAAAATTGGACACAATCCCGTGCAACACTCTCGAACGAAACATATTGAAGTTCGTCACCATTTCATTCGTGATCACATTGCCAAGGGTGACATCAATCTTAAGCATGTTCGTACTGACAAACAACTCGCTGATATCTTTACAAAACCTCTTGATGAGAAGGTGTTTTGTCGCTTAAGGAGTGAGTTGAACATCATTGATGCCTCAAACTTGGAGTGAGAACTCCATTGATGCATGCAAGGCATGAGCCTACTTGACTAATCCTTGATATTTCTCTTATGATGGTAATCATATGTCTTGGACACATTTGCCTCCTTGTATTGCATCTAACTCCTTGCAGGTACTTGGATGATCTACATTCCACAAGACTACCACACACTCAAATCATGAGTAATCTTGTCATTGACCAAGTATCTAGCCCTTTGGGATGTTGAGTTCAAGGAACAAAATTCCACATATCCTTTTTGACATCTTATACATCTAGTATTTCACTCTTGTCATCTTGGATATCCTTGAGTATTTCCTTGCTTGCCTAACCCATGTAGGAAGATGAACTACACAAGTGGAAATGGCGCTCCAACTTCACATTCAATGAGCACCTACATCAAGTTTACCTACATGAACAAAGCAACAACAAGCCCAAGGTATGTTCTTCACATCTTTAAGGAGCTTTGCTCAAAGTCATGAGTACACGCAACTTCATAAGATGTGATCACATCAAATGCTTAATCGAAAAATGGCAACCCCATTTTGAGCTTAAACGATGAGTATGACCCATGATCAAATGTTCTCATTTGACTCCTAAGTCAATATACTCAAACATAGGTGACCTTGTCGCCGACCCTTTTCTAGATGAAGTACATATGTTTTGGAGTCTTTCTATTTTCTCTTGTGTTCTCTCATTGAGTTTATCTAGGAATCTTTTTCATTTCTATTTTTTCTGTCTTTGTGAATATCCTTCTGGCTCTGATCAATTCCTCGAAAATCATTCACAAATTCATTGCAAATCCTTTGAAACATTCCTCGCAAATTGAGCTGAATTATTTCTGTATTTCCTTGGAATTAAACTCGACGTCACCGATTTAAATATTTCGGTCTAACCGAAAAGGATCTACCCTAAGTCCCTGACTTTCGGACCCACCGATCCATCTTAATTCGGTGTCACCGATTTATTTCTTTCAGGATATCATCTTCTGCAGCTCCACTCAATGATTCTCTATGCATGTTCCTTTTTGCCCTATTGTGATTCTTAAGGATCCCACTTCTTTCTTTCCATCTTCCCTAACCTTCCTAGTTTGCTGTCCTTTTCGGCACTTGATGTCAAAGGGGGAGAAGACTTAGGGGGAGAAGAGAAGATTTAGGGGGAGAAGAAGAGCAATCTTACCTTAAGGGGGAGAGAATCACATCAAAGCTTTGCCGTGTTTTTCCTTATAAGAGAATTTCTTGCCGTGTTTCACATTGGACATTACAATTGGCGTCATTCTCATTTGACATTACAATTAGGTATGAGATGAGCACACAAGCCAATGGAAAAGATGGCAGTTGCCATTAGGTACAATAAGAGTTGCCATTTGTCCTAGATGGCAGTTGCCACGTAAAAACAAGTAGGAGTTGCCATGCACTTAAAAAGGAAGGAAAAATAATTTGAAAAACATCAGTTGCCATGTGGGGATGATGATAGAAGCCCATGTGACAAGCTGAACGGATGCATTGAAAAATCAAAAAATATAGCACTATGTTAATGAAAACACATGAAAAACCTACTTCTTGACTGGCTTTCTCAGGCCTGGCAACACGACAGGATCCCCGGTGTTGGACGTCATCGTACGAGGAGATGACCTGGTGGAAGGGGTGTCACAAGCAATGGGGGCACCTTTGTTCAACCGAGCAGAAACACGGGTTGGCGTTGGTGCCTGTTTCTTCGTAACTGCTCATCCACCAGCTGTCGCCTCACTGCACGTATAAGATGGAGGAAAAAAAGGTGGCAATTGTCAGACAGCAAACTCGTTGCCGCGCTTAGCAAAAACAAATGCAAAAAGGGATCAGTCTGTTCCAAAAACATAGACAAAACGAAAAACTAAAATTAAAGTCAAACCTCCTCCTGGTAGCTACGGGATCGGTCCTAGACCTCTTGCCAGGAGAACCCTGCCCAACATCCTCTGGAGCCATCCCCCTCTTTGATGGCAACACCCCCTCGCTTCTCGCAGCCGTATGTTATTTGACTTTCTCCGGTGGGGGGACATCTGGTGCATCCTTGCCCTTGTTACCACCTACACGAACTTCAGCATGTTCATCATCATCGGTGTCCTGTTGCACATTCTCCATGTCATCGTCGTCATCCTTGCTGAGACCAGTGTCTCCATCTAATTCATCTTGTGTGTCAGCAAGCTCTTGGGAACTTTTGTAGTCATACCGGCCACGGCAACCAGTTGGCCGATGTGTCCGTTCTGGGACAAATGTAGTGAACTGCCTCGCAACTGCGTCGCGGTCAGAGCCACTAAGGGATGTCCACCCCTCAACCAACTTCCTGAGCAAGCCGGTCATTCCGGATGCAAAAACTGCCCAATTAGATGCTCAACAGGTGCCCTCGCCTGTGCACGAAACAAGAAGCAGCAATAACCACCCATATTACAGTCACTTGCACGACATCAAAAAATAATGCAAGGCAACCATAGATGTAGATCTTTTGATTACCTCAGTAGGGCAAGACGGAGCTGAGTGCACGTCCATCCACTTTCCAAAGTTTTGAGGCCCCCCAAACACGCTATAGTCTATAGCATGCTTCGCCATCAGCTGGAAAAAACAAAAAAAATAGCTAGGATGTAAGAGAGAGAATGATGAACACTGACTAGCAGTTCATGTGTTGCAAATGCAACAAAAAAGAAGACGCGAATATAAGTTTCAGCGCGAATGACAGAGTTGCCATGTGGAGTGAGACATGGATACCATACGCAGACAGCCATGGCTAACAAAGGTAGTCATCTCTTGTGAACCACAGACGGTTGCCGCATGACGATTTTTTTCATATGTTATGCCGCAAAAATTTGTAAGCATGCCGTGTAGAGAAAGAAACCAGGACTAACCTGCAATTTTCCATATTTGGTATCAATTACCCTGTCTGCAGCAAGCACAACCTTGACAGCATCGATAGTCCACGCAGAAACAACAAACTTGTGCGTAGGCGGCGGGCCTCCTATCCCAGTGAAATCCACGGTGGACAGATAAAGACAGTTGACGTACATGAGCTGATGTACAACAATTTTAAAAAGAAAGAAATATCAGTTGCCATCATGGTACTTTGCGAAAAAACAGGATAATCTATGTTCCCATGATCATCAAGTTGAAGTGCATGAAAAAGAGAAAAAAGAAGAAGTTGCCGTCTGTATGTGCTAGTTGCCATCATAGTGTGATGGCAGTTGCCATATTGTCATGATGACAGTTGCCATCATAGTATGATGACAGTTGCCATATTGTCATTATGGCAGTTGTCATATTGTCATTATGGCAGTTGTCATCTTGTTATGATCAGGTTGCCATGCATGAATAAAAGGTGTTAAAAAAGAGTGTTCACAGAAAGGACTGGTAAAAAAATACCATTAAATGCAGTTGACAACCCTTCTGGTACATCTTGCTTGAGAATGCATCGTGCAGGAAGTCGGCAATAAACTTACACCAATTCATGTTCTTCACATCTTTCAGTTTCGCCTGCACCACACAAAATTTCAGGACAACAAGTTGCTGCATCAGAAATCAAATGGATAAAAACATCAAAAAACACTGGCAGTGACTAGCTTTACACATGACATCGGAGCCAAAAGATTGAAGGAAAATAAAGTAGTAAAGATGGATCATTCACCAGGATGGGGAAGCATTTGTTGCTTGGGCGAAGAGAAGTGGTCGGCACGAAAACAACTGAGATGAGGTACATGAGTAGCTTCATCTTAAAAACATCGGCATGGGTTGTCATGGCCTGCAGCGAATCTGCCAGTACAGACGTGTTCGGCATGGATTCCAACCCAGGAAACAAACGGGGGAACAACGCTTCCTCGATCTTGTTGTTGACCTCGTACGGGACTTTGATTTGTCCACGAGGCACACCCAAAGTGCAGAACACAGATTCCTCGTTCAACGGTAGTCTTCCACGTCCCGGAATCACGAATTCCCTGGAGGCGGGGTCGTAAATCTCACCAAGCCAGTCACATACAGGGTTGACAAGATTCGTGCACCGGACATTCATCAGAGCCTGCATACCCATCTCAGCAGCAGCTCCCTTCTGATCGTCGGCAAATCTATCAGTCAGTGTAGTCAGTCGTTCTTGGGAGGCCCTGTTGCGAATATGTTTCTTCTTTTGCAAAAAAAGACAAAAAATGATCAGTTGTTGCCATGTTTTGCACTGTCATGAAATTTTAGTTCATGACATACGACTGCAAAGCTCGAGGTGGCAACCAATAACATATGCAGGAGGAGGAGGGTGTGTGGACAGTTACCTCATTGCCCTCTTTTCTCCGTCCAGTTGCCCGATTCTGCTGTGGTGGATCCATGAAATCATCATCATCGTTTTGATGATCACCGCGAGCCATTCTACTGAGATAGGAATAGACCAAATTGTCACGGTGGAAATGAAAATGCAGGAAGTAAGCAGTTGCCACATAACAGAAAATGTCAACTCGTGAATGCAAAATATCACATGAACACGCACGCACCCCCCCTATGATTGTCGAAAACGTAAATGTGGCAATTAAGCACATTGGTTACATTTGAAAAAAATTGTACAGATCGTAAATGCACTTGAAAACAAAATGTTGAAGTTGCCATGTTAGCACAAGATAGTGCGAAAGAAAGTCACAAAATCCTCCGCTGCACAAAACCTAAGATGTGGCAGCTCACACCCTGTCCTAAATACACCAATAAATTGCCATGTGTTCAGTGACAAAAATATGCTAGGTTGAAATTGCCATGTTAAACTGCAACACATAATACAAAAAAGCGATGAAAAACATCTAATGAAGAACCTGAAAATTGCCACAGTGTGTTCAGATATCACAAGTCATCATGGCAAAACACGAAAAATTGCGTCTGCCGTACAATGAATTTGCCACATTATACTGACTGTAACATGGCAACAGACATGCTGTGTTCAGACAAAATACTTGCCACATGGAAAGCATATGTATGGCATCTGACACAATTGATGTGCAAATTAGTTGCCATGTTATGCAGCCAATTTGCCACATTATCCTGTCTACAACATGGCAACAGCCACAGTGTGTTCACATTCTATTTGCCACCAGAATATACTATCCATGTGGCAACAGACACAATTTATGTGCAGATTAGTTGCCATCCAGTGCAGTTGGTTGCTGAAACTGCAGTGACTACCGATTTACTACACTTTACCATTCATACAGTGTGGCAACTATCACAATCATTCAGGAAAATTAATTGCCACAATGAAAAGCATGTTTGTGGCAACTATCACAGTAATTCAGGAAATTAGTTGCCACATGGAAAAGCATGTTTGTGGCAACTATCACAGTCATTCAATATATTAGTTGCCGCATGGGAAAGCATGTTTGAGGCAACTATCACAGTCACTCAATAAAATTAGTTGCCGCATGGGAAAGCATGTTTGTGGCAACTATCACAGTCATTCAGGAAATTAGTTGCCATACAGTCATGCTAGTTACTCAGACTACCACGTTTTCCTTCATACTGCAGTTTGAAAAACAACTAACTAGACCTAGGGTTCAATGGAAACTATAATGACTTGAAATTCAACCTCAAAATTCTCCCCGAACTGATCACAAATACCAATTCGAACCAATGCGCAACTATCAGACCAGAAAACAACGGCCCAATCCCAAGGCACAACCAGTGTGTGTCTCCGGACAGGCAGAACCATATTGGCGAGACCGCTGCCGCGGCGGCGACGAAACTGCCCAGTGCCACCGAAAACGGCAAGCACAGGACTCCGCCGCCGGCGGGAACGCCAACGCATCACCAAATCGCCTGAATCTCTACGAATCTCGAGCGAAGCATCGAACAGGGAGGGAAGGGAGAAAAATGCAGTCAAGGATTGTGAGAGTGGGAGCGAGCATTACCTTCAATCTGCAGGCGCTCCGGCGAAGCCGCTCCGGTCCGGCGAGCACCTCCAACGGCCCGCGAACACCGTCGACTCTTCCGCCTCCGTCGTTGCCTTCTCCCCTCGTCTTCTCCTCCAATGGTTTGAAATGCGAAGTGGGTTGTGCGAGTAACTGCGGGGATGAGTAAATGGAACCGTGAGGCAGAGGGGGGCGAAGTGCGCGACGTGTTTGACGTCAACCACGGTCGGCGCGTGGCGTGCGGGCGCATAGCAGTTCCACCGCACGCCCCCGAGTGGCAACCGCTGACCGCGGGAGGGCAACCAACGTGCGGGCAAACTGTTTCACACACCACACACGCGCCCTGTCCTACGTGGTATAGAAAATCGACCAGATTGTGCCAAGATTCGTGCATAAAGTACTGGACGATAATGGATGCATGTGGTCGAGATGGTGAACGCCCACACGTGTGGGCGTTAACATTTCCATTTTCTTTTTGATTGAAACTGTCATTTCTTTTCCTTCTGCGAGACACGAGTCTGCTATTCGTGGATTAAGAGGGTGTTGGAATGGATGTGTTTTTACTCGTGAATTAACTAAGATTTGTTCCTATTTCTTTTCCTTAGCTGTAATGACCTGTTTGGACCAATATAAGGATTTTTTTTTTGACTGGGGACCAAGATAAGGATTGAGAATCATACAGGTGTCCATCCGAATGGCATTACATCAGGAAAATCATTATAGCCCTCCATTGTGCATATATAATTCAAGTCAGATGACGAAGCTTCTAGATAGCTCACAATGTTGCATAGTTGTCTTTTTCTTTGAGACAGTGTTGCATAGTTGTCTTGTAACATAAATGAAAGGAAATGGATGAGCTATTGAATTGCATAGTTGTCGAGTGATCTACGTGCGTGGCTTGCATGGATTCGGAGAGGGGGAACGAGGGACGCGGGGCGGGAAAATGGGGCTCGGTCAACTGTTGTCCCCGGATAAATGGAGGGTGGGGGGCACACATTTGATATTTATAGTTGAAAACGCTCTAAAGGCATGTACAATGGTGGCATATGGACACATATGCCCCATGATAAAAAGTAATTTGAGGTACCTACATTTATTTTTTTTCTTCAATGCAAGCTACCACTAGTGGGTCTCATTAAGAAATAGAAAAATAAAGACTCTAGTACACATGCATCTCTACTTTTCACTCCAACCTTTTCAGCTTTTGTCACCGGACCACACTTTTTCTCTTCAAGCACCCGCCTCCTCAAGAGGATCCCGCTTCCCTATCCGAACCCACTTTACGTCATATTCGATCCTACATGGCATGCGAGGCATCACCTTGAGGCTATGCATTGTACATGCCCTAACTAGCTGTTCATGCTTGCAGTGCACGTGGACCATCAGAATCATGTCTACTTTAATCATGAACAATGTTCACATATAGGCTTAGCCTAACATTTTCATTGGAAACTATAGTTTTTGCACACAATTTCTTTCGAACATTTTGCATTAGTTATTCCTTCATTCTTTCTATTTGGAAATCTTGCTAGTTTCAGTTTGTATCTCTTTGTGATAGTATTGGGCGAGAGTCTTCCCTAATTTGTGAAGGCTTTGTCAGCCATTAGATGATTCGTCGTCGACATAACTCTCTGAAATAGTTAGACTCGACATCGTACAATGTATTGGTCATCAAATGCAAAATAAAAATAATGGAGTCCCTTTTCGAAAGAAATAAAAATTGATACCACTAGCCTTGAGGTATTCCCTAATTTCTTCAGACGGTACAACAATGAGCACATAGTGTCATAAGTCACAACAGCTACAGAAACTACCTACTAGGCAACAATGCCAAACTGTGTAAACGCTGCAGCACTGGCAAAAAGTACTAGGTGGTGCAAGCATATGCATTCATAGCACAAATGCATAACCAACCATCACTGTACGTGCTAATGTTGACACAAAAAATTGCTATCAATTATTACGCTGCTATATATGGCCCCACGTCTACAAATCAGGAGTTATTTTGATTCTTTGGAAAATAAGCATCACACTTTATTCTTTTCTCCAAATACATAATTTGTGATTCCACATTGGCAGCTTGTATTCCCTGGAGATAAGCTTGTGACATACGACTGCGCCACTGCAGCTATATAAGCTTACAAGTGTTCTCTGAAGCCCTAGAACTTCGCCATAGATCAACCGCATTTTTTTTTGAAACGCGATCCATTAGGGCCCGATTCATTAAATAAGCTCGAAGAGAATTGCCCGGTTAATAAACGGAAAACCGGGCGAAAACTGTCACAACTGGCCCGCAGAAACAAGGCACACAGGGCGACCTGGCAACCCACACAAGAACGCACACACGCCGCCGAGGGGAAGCATCGAGGCTTGCGCCGGCCGATGCCAAACAGTCAACCACACGCGCCGGCGACCAGGCAGCTTCGACTCCGTCGACGAGCATTGCAGGAGAAAGCGTTGGGCTTGCGCCGAGCCAGCGCCAGAGCGGCGACTCCTCGAATACGCCGGAAGAGACCGACTACCAAGAGCCATCAGCAAACCTGACTCCGCCCGAAGCCGCCATCGTTGCCACAAACAGGAAGCCGCGCAACATCCGCATTGCCAGACAGGCACCTGCCGACCACAATGCCGCGAACGTCCAGCCCATGAAGCACGCAAGGGCCTATGGCATCCCTCATTTTGTTCTTTCAGAAACCATGTGGGGCGACCGGAATCTGAATACAACCACCGGATTCGTTGTCCGGTAACTGGACGCAACTCAAACTGATCTTGGCAAATTTGCGGCATTTTACGCTGGTTGCCACTGATTTGACACCCACCCACAATTATGATTGCAGACCCTTGATTCGGTTCCAAGTCCTTCCAGCTGAATATGATAAAATTCCCAGGAATAACTCTCTTGTCTCTTGGTTAGCTTGCCCAACTTGTTGAGACAACCTCGAAGGGATGGCTACCTGCAGGCTTTCTGGATACTTGTTGAGACAACCCCAGTTTTGATTTCTCAGCTCGCATTTCATATCAATAAAACTCGCTATGATTTGTTGCTTGGAGACTCTTCCCTGGTCAGTGCTCCCAGCAAAGTTTACATGGTCGAAAGAAGAAGAAAATGGTTTGTTGAGGCCAACCAGGGACACACAAATTTTGCTTTGCGGGAACTCGTATCGACATCGCAATGACATGGCTCCATCCCTACCAATGCAAATGCTCAGTAAATCAGATTAAGAATGACAAGAGATCAATAAACAACAACCACTTTGACAGGTTGATTTCTGTGTCCAGCCCCATAGTGAAATCATCTTGCTTGTTTGTCATTGAAAGCGTATTCAAGTCTCAGAGGTCTCAAGTGGGGAGTCTACACAGACCGACACCATACACGTAACCACTTCCTGGCTTCCCACAGGCTCCTGTTGGGTCACCTAAAGAATGAGAATAGGGTTTGGTGAAAAGAGGTGCTAATATGTAAAAAAAAACTGCAATGAAAACTGCTCTGCAAACTCTGCAAGTGTCAGGCTTGTTCCAGCAGCAGCAAAATCTTCTAATTATAACAAGGGGCAAAAGCAATAGCTTTCTTCATTCTGAATTTGCATTGGAGATTTTCCTTTTCAAACCCAAAACGTGGCTTAGAGAATATGAGTACATGTACAGAACTAGCTTGCTTTTGAACCAGTGACCACACATATGGACAACAAATATTTCAAGACTTACCAGGAACCTTTGGACCAGAACCACGGTGACTACCATAGCCACCAAAGACCAAACCTTCCAATGGACCAAGCTACACAGAAAATGACAACTGTGAGTAATCAAATCAACGGCCTAGAAGGAGCCCTAAGATTGCACAAAAGAAGAGGCAAAGGCTACTGTGCGGAGAAATCTCTGATCACAGGGTTGCCTTTGTCATCACTAGCAGCAGAACACTACATAGAGAGTGTCAACATAATTAGACTATTTTTATGAAGGAGTAGCACAGCCTGACATTCCTGAATACACACATGTGGCCGAGTTCAGACGATGCCCCGAAAGAAGCCTGATAAAGCGCATGGCACCCGCGGCCTTTTCCTCTTTTTGCTCAAGTAATGTCGTCCCTTTTGATATACAACCATCACAGGCAAGGTTAACTAAATCGTCACCATCACCCACTGGTTTCACTCTCTGTTTAACTGTTAAAACAAACATCCTGCTGGCATAATCAACATCTGTTGGTGGGGGTGGTCCACTAAAACTGTTGCCCTGCCCTGCCAGCTTGATTAAAGGGGTGTCATAGGCTTCGTAGCTAGCTCAAGCAGGCAAGCTGGTCACTGAAGATCAATGTACTAGTTGTCAGTTAAGGCTCTCACAACCCAACAATAACATCCAAGGATGGTGTGGGTTCTGTTTACTCGATTATAACATTATTGCAGGTCGGAAATACACAGTATTTGTGCAATATTAGGAAAAAAACAAATGTTTTTTTGTTGTTGAGTATCTAGACAATACCGTATGTGCACCTGTATATCCTTGCACATACAGCATAGTGTTTGACTGTGCTGCCCGTTGTGCGCACATCCTGGAGTAGTGGCCACCTCATGATCTCTACTAGGCGAGGACGGGGCGTCGACCCGTTGGCTGGGCAGCTGAGGTTGCTGCCAGCCCACCGAATTCAAGTCCCGACTTGAACGCGTGGTGCTCGCGGAGTTTCTCCTATAAAAAAATGCCAACGAGAGTTAGCCCTTGGGTTGGTCTCATTTTTTTATGATCTCTACTAGGCCAGGTGCGGCATCAACTGTATATAATCCCCCTGCCTATGGCGTAATCAAGTGTGATAAACTCTTTCCTTAATCTCCCCTCGAAACATGTTGGAATATGCATGCAACACTGTTCCAGTGGCTAACTATCAAGACCAGTTCTTCAGGAGCCCTAACAGCTCGTGCTCTATGTGCGAGCGCACGTCCTGCATGCCAGGCTATTCCGGCAAGTGTCGTCTTACTCTTACCCGACCCCCCTTATCTCTCTCTCGTTAAACTGTATATATACATAGTTACGTACATCAAGATGATCAATACAGGGGAAGGGGGTCGCACCTGCGGCTCCTGCCGCGGCCATCCTCCGCACTGCGCTGACGCCGTGCTTGAACTCATGGTGCCCCGTATGGACGACGCTGACGCCGGCCTGTCCTCCACCACCGGTCTACCTCCGTCATGGCTCACCACTTCCGCTCCAAGCTAGAACTCGAGCCCGGTGCGTACTCCAAATGGCGTCAGTTATTCTACTTCATTTGTTGCAAATACAATGTCCAACATCACCTTGCCGCCGATCTTGCCCACTAGAGAGCCGTCGGGCGCAACGACAATCTCACCATCGTCCTCTGGATGTATGGTGTCACCTCCGAGGAGCTGCAAAATGTGGTCACGTCGCCAACCAGCACCGCCTACGACATGTGGGCTCAACTCCATCTCCTGTTCTGGGACAACCAGCCTGGCCGCGCGATCATCCTTGGTGCCGAGTTCCACAACATGGTGCAACACGACCTCTCCATCGCCGAGTACAGCCGGCGCCTCAGGGCCCTCGCTGACACGCTAGGTGACGTCGGCGAACACATCACCGACCAAACCCTCACGTTGCAACTCATCTCAAGGGTCAGCCGCAAGTTTCAACTGATGGCCACCCTCTCCAGGCTCGCCCCCGACTGCTCTTGGAGGAGATCGCCGCCAAAGAGCGCACCCTCCTGGACGGCCGTCCTCCGCAACCCTCACCATCGGGCAAGCGACCCACCCCGGCTCTGCATCCGACCGCGGCGCTGATCAAAGCTGCGATCAGACGCTGAGTCGTGGTGGGCGGCCTGGCCAACGTTGAGGGCAGTGCCGTTGAGACGGGCGCACTCGTTGGCGGCGATCTCCTCCAAGAGCAGCCGGGAGTGAGCCTAGAGAAAGGAGGAGAATGGGTCTTGCGTCGGGAGCAAGGTAGCCATCACCTGAAGTTTATGGCTAAGCCCCCGGATGAGTTGCAGCGTGATGGTCTGGTTGGTGATGTGTTCATCGATGTCACCGAGAGTGTCAGCGAGCACCTTGAGGCGGCGGGTGTACTCGGCGATGGAGAGATCACCTTGCACCATGTTTCGAAACTCGAGACGAGGATGATGGCACAACAGGAGATGAAGTTGCGCCCAGACGTCTTAGGCGGTGCTTGTTGGCGACATCACCAGGTCCTGCAGCTCCTCGGCGATGACACCATACATGCAGAGGACGATAGTGAGGTCGTCATTGCGCCACACGACGCTCTCGTGGGTGGGATGATGGCGTCGAGGTGATGTTGGACATTGTATTTGCAACAAATGTAGTAGAATAGCTGACGCCATTTGGAGTAAGCACCGAGCTCGAGTTTCAGCTTGGACTGGAAGTGATGAGCGATGGAAGGAGGTAGTCCGGCGATGGAGAACGGGCCGGTGTCAGTGCAGTCCATAGCGCACCATGGGGCCGCTGTCACCCAGGTTCAGGCATGGGACCAGGGTGCTGCCTTAAGTGCGGAGGATGGTCGCAGGAGAGCCGCAAGGGCGGCCATCGGGCGGCCAAAGAGAAAGAGGAGGCAACGACCGCGACGGCAAGTGTGACCCCCTTTCCACAATCAACGGCCGGAGCAGCACGAGTCACCAAAATGGCGGCGATCGGGCAGCCGGCAGGCGATGAGGAGTTGAGGTCAGTCGTGCGTGCGTGCCGAAGAAGATGATTCATCATATCGGAAGTGAGAAAGATCGCAGATGCGTCTGATACCAAGTTGAGATGAAGGAGGATGGTCAGCGGTTGAGAACATAGGTGGCAAAGTGAAGGGCCTCAATCCAAAATGGTGATGCTAGGTTAGCATGCATGAGAAGAACACGAAAGATGTCGTTGGTGGTGCCTATGAGATGTTCGACCTTGCCATTTTGTAGCGAGGTGTGACGGCATGAAAATCGAAAGGACGCACCACAACGAGAGAAGAGGCCACGTAGGTAAGTGGTGAGAAATTCGCCGCTGTTGCCACATTGCATACACTGTATAGAGACATGAAACTGATTAAGTACGTAACGTAAAAGCGATGGACCGTGTCGAAGAGTAGTGTGAGTAGTCATCAAAAATTATGAGGTAATATTAAAAACCAGAAAAAAAAAATACAAGTTGGAGAGGTCCATAAATCACAGTGGATCAATTGAAACAGCGCAGTAGTAAATGACATTTGAGTGAGAAAAGGGCAACCGTGGCTGCTCACCTCATTGAAATGCGGAACAAAACATAACTTTTTGGCATGTCATTGTTACATGTAGGTGGCCAAGTACCCCGTGCAGGGCTGGCTGCCAGGAGGAGGCGCGCTGCCGCGGCCGGACGAGGTGCCGCCGCTCATTGGCGTAGATCTCCTCCAAAAGCAGCCGCGAGTGAGCCTATAGGCTATAGGAAGGAGGGAAAGGGGCCTTGCATCGGCAGCAAAGTGGCCATCACCTAAAACTTGCGGCCGAGCCCTCGGATGAGTTGCAGCCTGAGGGTTTGGCCGATGATGTGTAGGTTGTCACAAAATTTCAAGTCAAATTTCGAAACATAAATTTAACACTGATGTCATTTTTGTGTTCTCAACCAGATCGCATATACTCGAGTATCTCTACGCTCGCATACTCGAGTATCTCTACACCCTATACCAGATCGCATACTCTACTGTCTTCGTGTATTGCTGCTTGGTGATACCAGTCCTGAAGAAAAACGCATATAAATCAAGAAGAAACAGTATCATCAGTACGATCTGCCTTACCCGTAGTAGCCAGCCGGCCGGTCGGCGTATCCTCTCGCCCCGCCGCGAATCTCCATCAGCGCACCGTCTCCGCACTCTTCGTAGGTCTGGAGAACGACGGAGACGAACCGATGTGCCATCCCCACGCCCCTCCCACGGTGGCCGGCTGGCCGCCACATCCCCTGCTAACTGACCTCGAGCCGATCTGCGCGGGTGGCGCGGCGAGACTGCAAGGGAAGTGGAGAAGGGTGCACGCCTGGTTGTCGTGGAGGACGGGGGTGATGCGGCGCCAGCGGAGGCTGCACTCCGGCGTGAGGTTCGGGGGCAGAGACGGCCGGCGCACGGATCCAGGCGAGAGGAGAAAGGCCTCGGTACGGGAGTGCCCCGTGTGCTTTTATATGCCGCAGATGGACGCGGGCCCAAAGGAAACGCGGCCCAGACCCCGGCCCGGGTTACCGCGGATTTAAAACCTAATCGCTTCCAAGGTCCGAAGCAACGGGTGGCGGCCGCCGAGATCCCGTCGGCCAGCCTCGCCGTCGCTGGAGGTCAAGAAGCTCGATCGTCAACCTTTAATTCCTCCGCTACCCCAAGACGTAACCTAAGCACCCCTCGTCTGAATTCTTCTCTGCATGTGATTACTTCGAGCCAAATCGTACGGTGTGAATTGCTGCTGTTTCACTAGTACATAGAAAACAGGGCTTTCGTTCGGTCTAGGTAAGCCCATTAGTCCCGGTTCAGTCAGGAACCGGTCCCCATGGGCCCATTGGTCCCGGTTCGTGAGGCATGGGGCCTGCCGGACCTCGTGGGGGCATTGGTTCAGGTTCGTCTGGCCCCATTGATCCCGGTTGGTGGGACGAACCGGGACCAATGGGCCTCGCTCCTGGCGCACCATCATTAGCCCCGGTTGGTGGCCTGAGCCGGGACCAAAGAGTTGTCTTTATTACCGATTCAGCCCACGAACCGGGATCAATGAACCAGCCAGGGGAGAGGGCTTTTGTGTGTAAAACATTAAAAGCAATTTTTTATAAATAAAAAAGCAAAAAAGAAGAGAAAATAAATAAATAGAAACAAAATAAAATAAATAAGTAGAAACAGAAAAAACTTTAAAAATAAGTAGAAACAAAATAAACATTAATAAAGTAAAATAAATAAACTATAATAAAATAAATAAAAATAGCAACAGTAAATAGAAACAAAAAAAATAAATAAAGCAAAAAGAAAGAATTTTCATAAAATAAATAGAAAAAGCAAAAAAGAAAAGAAAATAAATAAGTAGAAACAAAATAAACTTTAATAAATAAGTAAAAACAAAATAAACTTTTATAAAACCTCTAGTATTATTGAAACTAAAATTATATAAAATTTATGCAACTAAAATTATCAAAGTATTTTCTGTTCAAAACATTAAAAGGAAAAAGAATTTTCATAAAGAAATTTTTTGTTAGAAACTTTAATAGCAAAAAGTATTATCTTAAAGATTTTTTTGTTAGAAACTAAAATAACAAAATATGTTTTTGAATATCATGATAAAACACAGTAATATTAAATAGCAGGAAAAAGAATCACTCAAAAACCTATTTTTATAGTAAAGCTATTCAAAAACTAGTGATTCACACAAATTTACAAAAATTCAAATTTAAACTATTCAAATTGGAAAACAAATGGCACTAACAGAAACTTTATATTTTCTATTACCTAAAAGCAAAAGGAACTAAAAAATAAAGCAAAAAACAAAAGAAAATAAATAATGCAAAAAACAGAAGAAAAAAAACTGGGGAAAAAAATGCCACCTACTGGGCCACTACGGCATGAATACGACTATAAACCTTACCATGGGCCAGGATTCGGGCCCGCAGAAGGCCCAGTAGGCCCATCAGGCATAGTAGTGACAATTAGGCCCGTAAGCCTGCAATCGAGAGGAGCTCGAGAGGGGTGCGGCAGTGGGGCTTATAAACCACTGCGCGCCTTCTCAACTAGCGAGGTGGGACTAAAGTTTTGGCCACGGGAAGCAGAGACCTTTTGTCCCGGTTGGTGGAACCAACCGGGACTAAAGGAGGGGCATTGGTCCAGGTTGGTGCCACGAACCAGGACCAATGCTTCGTGTATATAAGCAGGACTTGTGAAAATTTTCAGTTTCATCGACCATTTGCCCCGCCGACGATGCCGAACTCATCGACGCCGCCAGGCTGCCCGACACCATCGCCGTCACCGTCCCGCGCCGCCCCGACGCCGCCGCCGCGCGCCACCCCGTCGCCGTCGTCGTCACCGCCCCGCGCCATCCCGACGACGTCGCCGCCCCGCGCCACCCCGACGCCGTCGCCGCCCCGTGCCGCCCCGATGCCGTCACCTCCCCGCGCCGCCCCGACGCCGTCACCGCCATGCGCCGCCCCTGCCCCGATCGACGCCGTCGCCGCGCTACGGTCCGGCGGCCTATTTCTTTGATGTTTTTTGTTCATATGATGTTCATATGATGTTTTTTTGTTCATATGATCATATGATGTTTTTTTGTGCATATGATATTTTTTTTCATATATGTATTAATTTTTTATTTATATGTATGTATATTCTCTGTGTATATATGTTCATATATGCAAAAGTTAGATTTTTAGAAAAAAAAATTATATGTATGTTCTGTGATTTAGTGCATTTTAGGTTAGTTTCATTTTTAGAAAAGTTTTATATATTTAGGAAGAAGGAAGAGAAGGAAGAAGGAAGAAGAAGAAAAAGTTTTATATATGCAAAAGTTACATTTTTAGAATTTTTTTATATATCTAGCTAGGAAGAAGGAAGAATGAAGAAGAAGAAAAAGAAGGAGAAGAAAAAGGAAAATAATAAGAAGAGGAAGAAGGAGAGGAAGAAAGGAGAAGAAGAGGAGAGGAAGAAGAGGAGAAATAAATAAGAAGAGAAAAAAAAGAGGAGAAGAAGAAAGGAATAGAAGAGAAGAAGAAAAAATAGAGTAATTTCTATTTTTTTTTCTTCTTCTCCTCTTTTTTCTTCTTCGATCTTCTCATCTCTCTATTCCTTTCTTCTTCCTCCTCTTTTTTTTCTTCTTCTTCCTCTTCTTATTTTTTATCAGGTATGTCGTTGTCGATATACCACCTCCCCGATAACTTCAACATGAGGGGGGGGTCGATATACCCCTTCCCAGATAACTTCGACATGAGGAGGGGGGAGGGGGTCGAGGGGTCGAGGGTTCGAGGGTCGAGGGGTCGAGGGTTCTATGGTCGAGGGTCGAGGGTTCGAGGATTCTAGGAATATGCAAAAGTTAGAATTATTTAATGTTAACTTCATAGAATTTTTTTTGGTGATATTATTGTCGAATATGCAAATGTTTGTATGTTCATGAGGGGGGAGGAGTCCCCGTCCGGTTCCTAACTCTCTGTGGAATTTAACATATATTCAACATGAGGGGGGGGGGGTCGATACCCCCTCCCCGATAACTTTGACATGAGGGGGGGGGGGTCGATATACCCCCTCCCCGATAACATTTTTTCCATGTATGTATGTCGTCGTTGTCGATATACCCCCTCCTTTACCAAGTTAAAAGAGCGTTGTCGTCGATGCCACCCCGAACCCTTTAAGTGTTGCCGAGGCCACCCCAAACCCTAGAGAAGCGTCGAGGCCATTAATTAATATAATTCCTTGTTGTGAATGGCTATAGCTAGGTCTACGTTTTCCACTAATATATCCATCTGTCATGTTTGTATAATAATTGACATGTTGTAATATTTGCAGAAACTATGGAGCACGACCGAGACGAGAAAGCAGAACGGGTGTTGGGGGACATAATCGCAGCCGGAGCTGATGTCATGTCGTATCTCAACGAAACCGATGGTCTGGAAGGAGAGGGTGAAGAAGCAGGCTACGGTTATCGAACAACGGAGGAGGAAGGACATGATTATGATGGCTCCGGTGACCGAATGCCGGTGCAAGAAGGAGATCGTGATGACGGCTCCGGTGGCCGAACAGAGTCCGGCCATGTATATATATTAATTAAGTCTGTGCTGACTAGCTAATTGATGCATTCATTGTTTTGGTATCTACACATATTAACTCTCGTCTTTCTTCTTATTTCTATCCCTCTGGATCGAGCACAACTTCGATAAAGAGACGAGGCCCGAAGAAAAAGTTGCGCTCAAATGAAAGGTTCACGATCATAGGAATCGTGCGCGATGGCCAACCGATTGAACCCCTCCGGACCAAGGACGCATTTACTGCTCAGTGCGGGGTTCTTGTTAGGGACATGATCTCGATCAGCATCGAGGTATGGAATCAGCCTAAGGATGAAGAGCTTCAAGTTTCTTTTGCCGAAGATAGACAGAAAGATGATCTTTGGAAAGCGCTGAAGGTAAATTTCACCCTACCGGAAGAGGAGGATCCGGAGAATCCAGTTATGGAGCCAATGATCAAGTCCTTTGCATTCAAGAAGATGGCAGATCTATTTAGGAGGTGGAAGAATGAGCTAAAAGCAAAGTTTGTTGACAAAAAAGGACACCAGAATTCGTCGGCTGATTTGAGAAGCTCAGAGATCAATGGGACGCATTTGTGGCCAACAAGAATCGGAGAGGAGTAAGAAGATGTCAGCGATAAACAAGATAAGTGCTGCAAAGAAGGAGCATCACCATCGCACGGGGTCAGGTGGCTACCTCAAAGCCCGACCGTTGTGGGCCAAGGCTGAGAATGACCTGCTTGATAAAGGGGTTGAACCAGAGACATTAAACTGGCCAGACCATTGCCGGACTTGGTTCTTCGGGGTTGGTG
Source organism: Triticum timopheevii (assembly GCA_963921465.1). NCBI lineage: Eukaryota > Viridiplantae > Streptophyta > Magnoliopsida > Poales > Poaceae > Triticum > Triticum timopheevii. The sequence continues at coordinate 367,282,570 of OY997262.1, forward strand.
GAACCTTGGACCCTGTAACAGGGAAGTGCGTTTGGACAAGGGAGCAACTGCGAATACCCCTCACGAAGCTTCAGCACTATATTAACGCAGCACAGGAAGGGACGTTCGTTCCAGACAGAGAGAAGGACGAGCTCACAATGGCCCTCGAGAATCCTGAGCACCCTGGATGGACACGAGGCACGCCAGGCTCCGTTCCGTGGAAGGCTGGGTTTCCGGACGCAGGCGGTTACAAATGCCAAGAGAGGAGGAGGAAAGTGGAGCAGAGCGAACTGCAGGAGCTGCATGCAAGGGTACATAAGCTAGAGGAACGAGATGCAGTTCGAAGCAAGCGACCTACCAAAGCTACCCTGCCATCTCAGTGGAGAAGCAGCGTGGCTTCCACCGAGCTGCTTCAGCTGGAGCTTGTCTTCACGGCTCCTGCTAGCTACCCAGTGGATGCTATCACAGAGTCTCAACATTGCCACCTTATGACGCAATGGCAGAACTACAAAGTCAAGGCGGTTGTCGGCTTTGTTCGACCTCCTGAACCCGACGCAACTTTTCATTGCTGTCCAATTCCAGAAGGATATGCTAGGGTGACGGTGGAAGAAATAATGGAGGTATTTGAGGAGCTCGTGCTTGACCACCCTATCGGTGAAGGGGAGACTCGGATGGGTTCTACTTTGAAGACTCCATGCCTATGGCGGAATGACTCATCAACCTTCCGAACTGGACGTCTCCGCCTCCTCCTCTGGTGAGTCAGGGCACTCCGCCTGCTCCTCCGCCTGCTCCTCCGGCGAGTGATCAGGGCACTCCGCCTCCTTCTCCCGCGTGTGGCGGCACTCCGCCTCCTTCTCCGCCTGCGCCGGCGCGTCCGACCAGTCAGCCTCCTCCTTCTCCGCCTCATCAGCAAGGGCGTAAGAGACACACCGCCGCTTCGGCTGCTGCTACGTCTTGAGCTTGCGTTGGTTTTCCTTGAAGAGGAAAGGGTGATGCAGCAATAGTAGCGTAAGTATTTCCCTCAGTTTTTGAGAACCAAGGTATCAATCCAGTAGGAGGTCCTCAAAAGTCCCACGCACCTACACAAACAAACAAAGAACTCGCAATCAACACAATAAAGGGGTTGTCAATCCCTTCATGGCCACTTGCAAAAGTGAGATCTAATAGAGATAGTATGATAAGATAAATATATTTTTGGTATTTTATAATATAGATGCAAAAAGTAAAGATGTAAATAAAAGTAGAATGGAAGCAAATATGATAAGAGATAGACCCGGGGGCCATAGGTTTCACTAGTGGCTTCTCTCAAGATAGCATAAGTATTACGGTGGGTGAACAAATTACTGTCGAGCAATTGATAGAAAAGCCAATAATTATGAGATTATCTAGGCATGATCATGTATATAGACATCACGTCCGCAACAAGTAGACCGACTCCTGCCTGCATCTACTACTATTACTCCACACATCGACCGACTCCTACCTGCATCTAGAGTATTAAGTTCATAAGAACAGAGTAACGCATTAAGCAAGATGACATGATGTAGAGGGATAAACTCAAGCAATATGATATAAACCCCATCTTGTTATCCTCGATGGCAACAATATAATACGTGCCTTGCAACCCTTTTTGTCACTGGGTAAGGACACCGCAAGATTGAACCCAAAGCTAAGCACTTCTCCCATGGCAAGAAAGATCAATCTAGTAGGCCAAACCAAACTCATAATTCGAAGAGACTTGCAAAGATAACTCAATCATACATAAAAGAATTCAGAGAAGATTCAAATATTATTCATAGATAAACTTGATCATAAACCCACAATTCATCGGATCTCGACAAACACACCGCAAAAAGAGTTTACATCGAATAGATCTCCACAAGAGAGGAGGGAGAACATTGTATTGAGATCCAAGAAGAGAGAAGAAGCCATCTATCTAATAACTATGGACTGATACATCTCCAACGTATCTATAATTTTTGATTATTCCATGCTATTATATTACCCCTTTTGGATGTTTATGGGCTTTATTTTACACATTTATATCATTTTTGGGACTAACCTACTAACCGGAGGCCCAGCCCATATTGTTGTTTTTTTGCCTATTTTAGTATTTCGAAGAAAAGGAATATCAAACGGAGTCCAAACGGAATGAAACCTTCGGGAGCGTTATTTTTGGAGAAAATCTGATCCGGAGAGCCTGGAGTGCAAGTCAAGAAAGCTTCGAGGGCCCCACGAGATAGGAGGACGTGCCCCCTGTCTCGTGGGCCCCTCCTATATATACCTACGTACCCCGAAAACATCCAGGAGCACCACGAAACACAATTTCCACCGCAGTAACCTTCTGTATCCGCAAGATCCCATCTTGGAGCCCTTGCCGACACTCTGCCGGAGGGGGAAGCAACCATGGAGGGCCTCTACATCAACAGCCTTGCCCCTCCGATGAGTTGTGAGTAGTTTACCACAGACCTACGGGTCCATAGTTATTAGCTAGATGACTTCTCTCTTTTTGGATCTCAATACAATGTTCTCCCCCTCTCTTGTGGAGAGCTATTCGATGTAAACTCTTTTTGCGGTGTGTTTGTCGAGATCCGATGAATTGTGGGTTTATGATCAAGTTTATCTATGAATAATATTTGAATCTTATCTGAATTCTTTTATGTATGATTGAGTTATCTTTGCAAGTCTCTTCGAATTATCAGTTTGGTTTGGCCTACTAGATTGATCTTTCTTGCCATGGGAGAAGTGCTTAGCTTTGGGTTCAATCTTGCGGTGTTCTTACCCAGTGACAGAAAGGGTTACAAGACACGTATTGTATTGTTGCCATCGAGGATAACAAGATGGGGTTTATATCATATTGCATGTGTTTATCCCTCTACATGATGTCATCTTGCTTAATGCGTTACTCCGTTCTTATGAACTTAATACTCTAGATGTATGCTGGATAGCGGTCGACGTGTGGAGTAATAGTAGTAGATGCAGGCACGAGTCGGTCTACTTGTTATGGACATGATGCCTATATACATGATCATGCCTAGACAATCTCATAACTATGCGCTTTTCTATCAATTGCTCGACAGTAATTTGTTCACCCACCGTAATACTTATGCTATCTCGAGAGAAGCCTCTAGTGAAACCTATGGCCCCCGGGTATATCTCTTATCATATTTGCATCTTTACTTTTTGCATCTATATCAAAAATACCAAAAAAAATTATTTATCTTATCATACTATCTTTATTAGATCTCACTTTTGCAAGTGGCCGTGAAGGGATTGACAACCCCTTTATTGCGTTGGTTGCGAGTTCTCATTTTGTTTGTGTAGGTGCATGGAACTTTTGAGGAGCCTCCTACTGGATTGATACCTTGGTTCTCAAAACTGAGGGAAATACTTACGCTACACTTTGCTGCATCACCCTCTCCTCTTCGAGGAAAACCAACGCAAGCTCAAGGCGTAGCAAGAAGGATTTCTGGCGCCGTTGCCGGGGAGGTCTTCGCTCAAGTCAAGACATACCATGTACCCATCACAAACCCATCTCCCTCGCATTTACATTATTTGCCATTTGCCTCTCGTTTTCCTCTCCCCCACTTCACCCTTGCCGTTTTATTCGCCCTCTCTTTCCCAATCACCTCCTCTCTCTTTTGCTCGCCTTTTGTTTGCTCGTTTACCTCGTCATCATGTCTAGTTCCTTATCCGCTCCTATGTCTCCCGAGTTTGAAGTTCTTCACTTCAAGCAAAGGCAAGGAGAAAATTTAAAAGATGCTTGGTATAGGATGATGGAATCTTATCGCAAGTGCACCCTAGAGGTGAACTTTAGAATTCTTCTTCGTAATTTTTATGTTGGGTTAAATATGATGCATAGACAACTCTTGGATTGCATTGCCAAGGGAAATTTCATTGAAATTGATCCCAGTATTGCGCATGAAATTATAGAGGGAATAGTGGGAACACTACCTCAAAAGGGAGGATCACATCCTACCCAAGAAGAAACCCAAGTGTTTGGAAAGATTTGCGAAGTTACAAAAATTCTACAAAAGTCTCTTGAGCCTCTTAAAAGTGTTAGCGGAAATCTTCACCGCATGAATATGTTGATTACTCTTTGCAATAAGCGGTTGGATTCTTTAGATCTAAAAATTTCCGAGTATGAAGGGAAGCGGAAAGAACCTCCCGGATTCGAGCATGACTCCGCTAAAAAACTGAAAATACAAGATGACACTCGTTAAATCTATCTTTGCTTTTTATGCCTAGCTAGGGGTGTTAAACGATAGCGTTAGTTGGGAGGCAACCCAGTTTTTCTTTATGTTTTTAGCTTTTGCTCCTGTTTAGTAATAAATCTTGCATCGACCTTCTATTTAGATGTGTTTTTATCTTTTAATTAGTGTTTGTGCCAAGTAGAACCTATAGGATAACCTACGATGATAGTTGATTTGATTCTGCTGAGAAACAGAAACTTTGCACGCACGAATATAATTTTGTTAAATCACAGGAACGTGATTTTGCATTTATTCTTTTTGCTGCTGTTCAATAGATAAAGTTTCCAGGACTTCCTATTTTGGTAGGATTTTTAGAGTTCCATAAGTTTGCGTTAGTTACAGATTGCTACAGACTGTTCTGTTTTTGACAGATTCTGTTTTTCGTGTGTTGTTTGCTTATTTCAATGCATCTATGGCTAGTAAATTAGTTTATAAACCATAAAGAAGTTGGAATACAGTAGGTTTAACACCAAATTAAATAAAGAATGAGTTCATTGCAGTACCTTATGTGGTGGTTTTGTTTTCTTTCACTAACGAAGCTTATAAGATTACCTGTTGAGTTTTGTGTTGTGAAGTTTTCAAGTTTTGGGTAAAGCTTTTATGGACTATGGAATAAAGGGTGGCAAGAGCCTAAGCTTGGGGATGCCCATGACACCCCAAGATATTCAAGAATAGCCAAAAGTCTAAGCTTGGGGATGCCCCGGGAAGGCATCCCCTCTTTCGTCTTCGTTCATTGGTAACTTTACTTGGAGTTATATTTTTATTCGCTACATGATATGTGTTTTGCTTGGAGCGTCGTGTATTATATTAGTCTTTGCTTTTTAGTTTAACACAATCATCCTTGTTGTACACACCTTTTGGGAGAAGCCTATTTGATTAGAATTTGCTAGAATACTCTATGTGCTTCACTTATATCTTTTGAGCTTGATAGTTTTTGCTCTAGTGCTTCACTTATATCTTTTAGAGCACGGTGATGTCTTAATTTTGAAGAAATTGCTAGTCTATCATGCTTCACTTATATTATTTTGAGAGTATTTTATAACGGCATGGTATTTTCTATTATCATAAAGTTGGTCCTAGAATGATGAGCATCCAAGTTGGGTATAATAAAAACTATCATAGGAAGTGAATTGGATGCTATGATCAACTTGATACTTGATAATTGTTTTGAGATATCGAGGTAGTGATACTAAAGTCATGCTAGTTGGGTGATTATGAATTTAAAGAATGCTTGTGTTGAAGTTAGCAAATCCCGTAGCATGCACATATGGTTAAAGTTGTGTAACAAATTTGAAACATGAAGTGTACCTGGCTTGTGCATCCTTATGAGTGGCGGTCGGGGACGAGCGATGGTCTTTTCTTACCAATCTATCCCCCTAGGAGCATGCGCGTAGTACTTGGTTTTTGATGACTTCTAAATTTTTGCAATAAGTATATGAGTTCTTTTGACTAATGTTGAGTCCATGGATTATACGCACTTTTACCTTTCCACCTTTGCTAGCCTCTTCGGTACTGTGCATTGCCCTTTCTCACCTTGAGAAGTTGGTGCAAACTTCGCCGGTGCATCCAAACCCCGTGATACGATACGCTCTATCACACATAAACCTCCTTATATCTTCCTCAAAACAGCCACCATACCTACCTATTATGGCATTTCCATAGCCATTCCGAGATATATTGCCATGCAACTTTCCACCGTTCCGTTCATCATCATCATGACATACTTTACTTTTGTCATATTTCCATTGCATGATCATGTAGTTGACATCGTATTTGTGGCAAAGCCACCAAGCATTATTTTCATACATGTCACTCTTGATTCATTGCACCATCCCGGTACACCGCCGGAGGCATTCATATAGAGTCATATCTTGTTCTAGTTTCGAGTTGTAATTCTTATGTTGTAATCAATAGAAGTGTGATGATCATCATTATTAGAGAATTGCCCAAAGAAAAAAAGGAAAAAAAGAGAAAAAAGAAAGGCCAAAAAAAGGGAGGCCCAAAAAAAAGAAAAAAGAAAAAAAAGAAAAGAAATAAAAAGGGCAATGTTACTATCTCTTTTTCCACACTTGCGCTTCAAAGTAGCACCTTGTTCTTCATGTAGTGAGCCTCATATATTGTGCTTCAAAGTAGCACCTTGTTCTTCATGTAGTGAGTCTCATAAGTTGTATTTTTCATATTAGTGGGATTTTTCATTATAGAACTTGGCTTGTATATTCCTACGATGGGCTTCCTCAAATGCCCTAGGTCTTCGTGAGCAAGCAAGTTGGATGCACACCCACTAGTTTTCTTTTGTTGAGCATTCATTTATAGCTCTAGTGCATCCGTTGCATGGCAATCCCTAATCCTCATGTTGACATCAATTGATGGGCATCTCCATAGCCCGTTGATTATCCTCGTCAATGTGAGACTTTCTTTTTTTGTCTTCTCCACACAATTCCCATCATCATATTCTATTCCACCCATAGTGCTATATCCATGGATCACGCTCATGTATTGCGTGAAGGTTGAAATTTTTTGAGATTATTTAAGTATGAAACAATTGCTTGGCTTGTCATCGGGGGTATAGAAGTTGGGAACATCTTTGTGAGACGAAAATGAAGCATAGCCTAACTATATGATTTTGTAGGGATGAACTTTCTTTTGCCATGTTATTTTGAGAAGACATGATTACTTTGATTAGTATGCTTGAAGTGTTACTATTTCTTATGTCAATATGAACTTTTATTTTGTATTCATTTGGATCTGAACATTCATGCCACAATAAAGAAAATTACATTATGAATTATGCTAGGTAGCATTCCACATCAAAAATTCTCTTTTTATCCTTTACCTACTCGAGGACGAGCAGGAAGTAAGCTTGGGGATGCTTGATACGTCTCCAACGTATCTATAATTTTTGATTGTTCCATGCTATTATATTACCCCTTTTGGATGTTTATGGGCTTTATTTTACACATTTATATCATTTTTGGGACTAACCTACTAACCGCAGGCCCCGCCCATATTGCTGTTTTTTTGCCTATTTTAGTATTTCCAAGAAAAGGAATATCAAACGGAGTCCAAACGGAATGAAACCTTCGGGAGCATTATTTTTGGAACAAATCTGATCCGGAGAGCCTGGAGTGCAAGTCAAGAAAGCTCCGAGGGCCCCACGAGATAGGAGGGCGCACCTGAAGGAAATATGCCCTAGAGGCAATAATAAAGTTATTATTTATTTCCTTATATCATGATAAATGTTTATTATTCATGCTAGAATTGTATTAACCGGAAACATAATACATGTGTGAATACATAGACAAACATAGTGTCACTAGTATGCCTCTACTTGACTAGCTCGTTAATCAAAGATGGCTAAGTTTCCTAACCATAGACATGAGTTGTCATTTGATTAACGGGATCACATCATTAGGAGAATGATGTGATTGACTTGACCCATTCCGTTAGCTTAGCACTTGATCGTTTAGTATGTTGCTATTGCTTTCTTCATGACTTATACACGTTCCTATAACTATGAGATTATGCAACTCCCGTTTACCGGAGGAACACTTTGTGTGCTACCAAACATCACAACGTAACCGGGTGATTATAAAGGTGCTCTACAGGTGTCTCCGAAGGTACTTGTTGGGTTGGCATATTTTGAGATTAGGGATTGTCACTCCGATTGTCGGAGAGGTATCTCTGGGCCCACTCGGTAATGCACATCACTATAAGCCTTGCAAGCATTGTAACTAATGAGTTAGTTACAGGATGATGTATTACGTAACGAGTAAAGAGACTTGCCAGTAACGAGATTGAACTAGGTATTGAGATACCGACGATCGAATCTCGGGCAAGTAACATACCGATGACAAAGGAAACAACGTATGTTGTTATGCGGTTTGACCGATAAAGATCTTCGTAGAATATGTGGGAGCCAATATGGGCATCCAGGTCCCGCTATTGGTTATTGACTGGAAACGTGTTTCGGTCATGTCTACATAGTTCTCGAACCCGTAGGGTCCGCACGCTTAAGGTTTCAATGACAGTTTTATTATGAGTTTATGAGTTTTGATGTACCGAAGGAGTTAGGAGTCCCGGATGAGATGGGGACATGACGAGGAGTCTCGAAATGGTCGAGACATAAAGATCGATATATTGGATGACTATATTCGGACATCGGAAGGGTTCCGAGTGATTCGGGTATTTTCGGGGGTACCGGAGAGTTACGGGAATACGAGGAACAAGCAATGGGCCTCATGGGCCAAGTGGTGGAAGAGAGGAGGCAGGGCGCGCGGCCCCCCTAGCCCAAACCGAATTGGACTAGGGGGCCGGCCCCTCTTTCCTCCTTTTCCTCCCTCTCCTTCCTTCTCCTTCTCCTTCCCTTCCTTCCCCTCTCCTACTTGGACTAGGAAAGAGGGGGAATCCTACTTGGAGTAGGATTGCCCCCCTTGGGCGCGCCTCCTCCCCTTGGCTGGCCCTCTCCTCCTCCCTCCCTTTATTTACGGAGGAGGGGGGCACCCCATAGACACAACAATTGATCTCTTGATCTCTTAGCCGTGTGCGGTGCCCCCCTCCACCATAGTCCACCTCGATAATATTGTAGCGGTGCTTAGGCGAAGCCCTGTGACGGTAGAACATCAAGATCGTCACCACGCCGTCGTGCTGACGGAACTCTCCCTCGACACTCGGCTGGATCGGAGTTCGAGGGACGTCATCAAGCTGAAGGTGTGCAAGAACTCGGAGGTGCCGTGCTTTCGGTGCTTGATCGGTCGGGCCGTGAAGACGTACGACTACATCAACCGCGTTGTGCTAACGCTTCCTCTTTCGGTCTACGAGGGTACGTGGACAACACTCTCCCCTCTCGTTGCTATGCATCACCATGATCTTGCGTGTGCGTAGGAATTTTTTTGAAATTACTACGTTTCCCAACAGTGGCATCCGAGCCTAGGTTTTATGCGTTGATGTTATATGCACGAGTAGAACACAAGTGAGTTGTGGGCGATACAAGTCATACTGCTTACCAGCATGTCATACTTTGGTTCAGTAGTATTGTTGGATGAAGCGGCCCGGACCGACATTACGCATACGCTTACGCGAGACTGGTTTTACCGCCGTGCTTTGGACACAAGTGACTAGCGGGTGTCAGTTTCTCCAACTTTAGTTGAACCGAGTGTGGCTACGCCCGGTCCTTGAGAAGGTTAAAACAACACTAACTTGACGAACTATCGTTGTGGTTTTGATGTGTAGGTAAGAACGGTTCTCGCTCAGCCCGTAGCAGCCACGTAAAACTTGCAACAACAAAGTAAAGGACGTCTAACTTGTTTTTGCAGGGCATATTGTGATGTGATATGGTCAAGACGTGATGAAATATAAGTTGTTGTATGAGATGATCATGTTTTGTTGAAGTTATCGGCAACTGGTAGAAGCCTTATGGTTGTTTCTTTATTGCATAAGATGCAAGCGCCAAATAATTGCTTTACTTTATCGCTATGCGATAGCAATAGTTGCAAGAGCAATAGTTGGCGAGACGACCATGTGACGATACATTGATATAGATCAAGATGATGGAGATCATGGTGTCATGCCGGTGACGATGGAGATCATGACGATGCTTTGGAGATGGAGATCAAAGGCACAAGATGATGATGGCCATATCATGTCACATATTTTTGATTGCATATGATGTTTATCTTTTATACATCTTATTTTGTTTTGATTGACGGTAGCATTATAATATGATCTCTCACTAAATTTCAAGATAAAAGTGTTCTCCCTGAGTATGCACCGTTGCCAAAGTTCGTCGTGCCCAGACACCACGTGATGATCGGGTGTGATAAGCTCTACGTCCATCTATAATGGGTGCAAGCCAGTTTTGCACAGGCGAAATATTCAGGTTAAACTTGGACGAGCCTAGCATATGCAAATATGGCCTCGAAACACTGGAGACCAAAAGGTCGAGCGTGAATCATATAGTAGATATGATCAACATAGTGATGTTCACCATTGAAAACTACTCCATCTCACATGATGATCGGTTATGGTTTAGTTGATTTGGATCACGTGATCACTCAGATGACTAGAGGGATGTCTATCTAAGTGGGAGTTCTTAAGTAATATGATTAATTGAACTTAAATTTATCATGAACTTAGTCCTGGTAGTATTTTGCAAATTATGTTGTAGATCAATAGCTCGCGTTCTTGCTTTCATATGTTTATTTTGATATGTTCCTAGAGCAAATTTTGTTGAAAGATGTTAGTAGCAATGATTCGGATTGGATCCATGATCTGAGGTTTATCCTCATTGCTGCACAGAAGGATAATGTCCTTGATGCACCGCTAGGTGACAAACCTATTGCAGGAGCAGATGCAGACGTTATGAACGTTTGGCTAGCTCAAAATGATGACTACTTGATAGTTTAGTGCATCATGCTTAAACGGCTTAGAATCGGGACTTCAAAGACGTTTTGAACGTCATGGACCATATGAGATGTTCCAGGAGTTGAAGTTAATATTTCCAGCAAATACCCGAGTAGAGAGATATGAAGTCTCCAACAAGTTCTATAGCTAAAAGACGGAGGAGAATCGCTCAACTAGTGAGCATGTGCTCAGATTGTCTGGGTACTACAATCACTTGAATCAAGTGGGAGTTAATCTTCCAGATAAGATAGTGATTGACAGAATTCTTTAGTCACCATCACTAAGTTACTAGAACTTCGTGATGAACTATAATATGCAAGGGATGACGAAAACGATTCCCGAGCTCTTTGTGATGTTGAAATCGACGAAGGTAGAAATCAAGAAAGAGCATCAAGTGTCGATGATTGAAAAGACCACTAGTTTCAAGAAAAGGGCAAAGGTAAAGAAAGGGAAACTTCAAGTAGAATGGCAAACAAGTTGTCACTCCCGCGAAGAAGCCCAAAGCTGGACCAAAGCCTGAAACTGAGTGCTTCTACTGCAAAGGAAATGGTCACTGGAAGTGGAAATGCCCTGAATATTTGGTGGATAAGAAAGATGGCAAAGTGAACAAGGGTATATTTGATATACAGGTTATTGATGTGTACCTTACTAGTATTTATAGTAGCCCCTGAGTATTTGATACTTGTTCGGTTGCTAAAAAGTAGTAACTCGAAACAGGAGTTACAGAATAAACAGAGACTAGTTAAGGGTGAAGTGACGATGTGTGTTGGAAGTGGTTCCAAGATTGATATGATCATCATCACACACTCCCTATATTTTCGAGATTAGTGTTAAACCTAACTAAATATTATTTGGTGTTTGCGTTGAGCATAAATATGATAAGATCATGTTTTTTTGCGATACGATTATTCATCTAAGATAGAGAATAAATTGTTATTCTGTTTACATGAATAAAACCTTCTATGGTCATACACCCAATGGTGATGGTTTATTGAATCTTGATCATAGTGATACACATATTCATGATGTTGATGCCAAAAGATGCAAAGTTAATAATGATAGTGCAACTTATTTGTGGCACTGTCGTTTGGGTCATATCGGTGTAAAGCGCATGAAGAAACTCCATAAAGATGGATTTTCGGAATCACTTGGTTGTGAATCATTTGATGCTTGCGAACCGTGCCTTTTGGGCAAGATGACTAAAACTCTGTTCTTCGGAACAATGGAACGAGCTACTAACTTGTTGGACATAATACATACTGATGTATGCGGTCCAATGAGTGTTGATGCTCATGGCGAGTATCATTATTTTCTGACCTTCACAAATGATTTGAGCAGATATGGGTATATCTACTTAATGAAACATAAGTCTGAAACATTTGAAAAGTTCAAAGAATTTCAGAGTGAAGTGGAGAATCATCGTTACAAGAAAATAAAGTTTCTACGATCTGATCGTGGAGGGGAATATTTGAGTTACGAGTTTGGCCTTCATATAAAACAATGTGGAATAGTTTCACAGCTCACGCCACCTGGAACACCACAGCGTTATGGTGTGTCCGAACGTTGTAACCGCACTTTATTGGATATGGTGCAATCTATGATGTCTCTTATCGATTTACCACTATCGTTTTTGGGGTTATGCATTAGATACAACTGCATTCACGTTAAATAGGGCACCATCTAAATCCGTGGAGACGACACCGTATGAACTATGGTTTAGCAATAAACCTAAGCTGTTGTTTCTTAAAGTTTGGAGCTGCGATGCTTATGTGAAAAAGTTTCAACCTGATAAGCTCGAACCCAAATCGGAGAAGTGCGTCTTCATAGAATACCCAAAGGAAACTGTTGGGTATACCTTCTATCACAGATCCAAAGGCAAAATATTCATTGCTAAGATGGATCCTTTCTAGAGAAGGAGTTTCTCTCGAAAGAAGTGAGTGGGAGGAAAGTAGAGCTTGATAAGGTAATTTGTACCTTCTCCCGAATTGGAAAGTAGTTCATCACAGAAATCAGTTCTAGTGATTGCTACACCAATTAGTGAGGAAGCTAATGATGATGATCATGAAGCTTCAGATCAAGTTACTACCAAACTTTGTAGATCTTCCACACTAAGATCCGCATGAGAGTGGTACGGTAATCCTATTCTGGAAGTCATGTTACTAGACCATGATGAACCTACAAACTATGAGGAAGCGATGATGAGCCCAGATTCCGCGAAATGGCTTAAGGCTATGAAATCTGAGATGGGATCCATGTTTGAGAACAAAGTATGGACTTTGGTTGACTTGCCCAATGATCGGCAAGCCATAGAAAATAAATGGATCTTCAAGAGGAAGACGGAAGCTGATAGTTGTGTTACTATCTACAAAGCTCGAATTGTCGAAAAAGGTTTTCGACAAGTTCAAGGTGTTGAATACGATGAGATTTTCTCACTCGTATCGATGCTTAAGTCTGTCCGAATCATCTTAGCAATTGCCACATTTTATGAAATCTGGCAAATGGATGTCAAAACAGCATTCCTTAACGGATTTATTAAAGAAGAGTTGTATATGATACAACCAGAAGGTTTTATCAATCCTAAAGGTGCTAACAAAGTGTGCATGCTCCAGCGATCCATCTATGGACTGGTGCAAGCATCTCGGAGTTGGAATATACGCTTTGATGAGTTGATCAAAGCATATGGTTTTATACAGACTTTTGGAGAATCCTGTATTTACAAGAAAGTGAGTGGGAGCTCTGTAGCATTTCTAAATACTATATGTAGATGACATATTGTTGTTTGGAAATGATATAGAATTTCTGGATAGCATAAAAGGATACTTGAATAAGAGTTTTTTAAAAGAAAGACCTCAGTAAAGCTAATTACATATTGAGCATCAAGATCTATTGAGATAGATCAAGACGCTTGATAAGATTTTTCAATGAGTACATACCTTGATAAGATTTTGAAGTGATTCAAAATGGAACAGTCAAAGAAGGAGTTCTTGCCTGTGTTCCAAGGTGTGAAGTTGAGTAAGACTCAAATCCCGACCACGGCAGAAAATAGAAAGAGAATGAAAGTCATTCCCTATGCATCAGTCATAGGTTCTATAAAAGTATGCCATGTTATGGTCCAGACCTATTGTATACTCTGCCCTGGTTTGGCAAGGGATTACAATAGTGATCTAGGAGTAGATCACTGGACATTGGTCAAAATTATCCTTAGTGGAATAAGGATGTGTTTCTCGATTATGGAGGTGACAAAAGGTTCGTCGTAAAGGGTTACGTCGATACAAGTTTTGGCACTGATCCAGATGACTCTAAGTCTTAATTTGGATACATATTGAAAGTGGGAGCAATTAGCTAGAGTAGCTCCGTGCAAATCATTGTAAACATAGAATATTTGCAAAATACATACGGCTCTGAATGTGACAAACCCGGAGACTAAACTTCTCTCACGAGCAAAACATGATCATACTTTAGTACTCTTTGGTTGTTAATCACATAACGATGTGAACTAGATTATTGACTCTAGTAACCCTTTGGGTGTTGATCACATGATGATGTGAACTATGGGTATTAATCACATACAGATGTGAATATTGGTGTTAAATCACATGGCGATGTGAACTAGATTATTGACTCTAGTGCAAGTGGGAGACTGAAGGAAATATGCCCTAGAGGCAATAATAAAGTTATTATTTATTTCCTTATATCATGATAAATGTTTATTATTCATGCTAGAATTGTATTAACCGGAAACATAATACATGTGTGAATACATAGACAAACATAGTGTCACTAGTATGCCTCTACTTGACTAGCTCGTTAGTCAAAGATGGTTAAGTTTCCTAACCATATACATGAGTTGTCATTTGATTAACGGGATCACATCATTAGGAGAATGATGTGATTGACTTGACCCATTCCGTTAGCTTAGCACTTGATCGTTTAGTATGTTGCTATTGCTTTCTTCATGACTTATACACGTTCCTATAACTATGAGATTATGCAACTCCCGTTTACCGGAGGAACACTTTGTGTGCTACCAAACGTCACAACATAACTGGGTGATTATAAAGGTGCTCTACAGGTGTCTCCGAAGGTACTTGTTGGGTTGGCGTATTTTGAGATTAGGATTTGTCACTCCGATTGTCAGAGAGGTATCTCTGGGCCCACTCGGTAATGCACATCACTATAAGCCTTGCAAGCATTATAACTAATGAGTTAGTTACATGATGATGTATTACGTAACGAGTAAAGAGACTTACCGGTAATGATATTGAACAAGGTATTGAGATACCGACGATTGAATCTCGGGCAAGTAACATACCGATGACAAAGGGAACAACGTATGTTGTTATGCGGTTTGACCGATAAAGATCTTCGTAGAATATGTGGGAGCCAATATGGGCATCCAGGTCCCGCTATTGGTTATTGACCGGAAACGTGTTACGGTCATGTCTACATAGTTCTCGAACCCGTAGGGTCCGCATGCTTAAGGTTTCAATGACAGTTTTATTATGAGTTTATGAGTTTTGATGTACCGAAGGAGTTCGGAGTCCCGGATGAGATCGGGGACATGACGAGGAGTCTCGAAATGGTCGAGACGTAAAGATCGATATATTGGACAACTATATTCGGACATCGGAAGGGTTCCGAGTGATTCGGGTATTTTCGGGGGTACCGGAGAGTTACGGGAATATGAGGAAGAAGCAATGGGCCTCATGGGACAAGTGGTGGAAGAGAGGAGGCAGGGCGCGCGGCCCCCCTAGCCCAAACCGAATTGGACTAGGGGGCCGGCCCCTCTTTCCTCCTTTTCCTCCCTCTCCTTCCTTCTCCTTCTCCTTCCCTTCCTTCCCCTCTCCTACTTGGACTAGGAAAGATGGGGGAATCCTACTTGGAGTAGGATTGCCCCCCTTGGGCGCGCCTCCTCCCCTTGGTCGGCCCTCTCCTCCTCCCCCCTTTATATACGGAGGAGGGGGCACCCCATAGACACAACAATTGATCTCTTGATCTCTTAGCCGTGTGCGGTGCCCCCCTCCACCATAGTCCACCTCGATAATATTGTAGCGGTGCTTAGGCGAAGCCCTGCGACGGCAGAACATCAAGATCGTCACCACGCCATCGTGCTGACGGAACTCTCCCTCGACACTCAGCTGGATCGGAGTTCGAGGGACGTCATCGAGCTGAACGTGTGCAAGAACTCGGAGGTGCCGTGCTTTCGGTGCTTGATCGGTCAGGCCGTGAAGACGTACGACTACATCAACCGTGTTGTGCTAACGCTTCCGCTTTCGGTCTACGAGGGTACGTGGACAACACTCTCCCCTCTCGTTACTATGCATCACCATGATCCTGCGTGTGCGTAGGAATTTTTTTGAAATTACTACGTTTCCCAACAGCCCCCCCCCCTGTAGGGCGTGCTCCCCTGTCTCATGGGCCCCTCGGGCAGCCACCGACGTACTTCTTCCTCCTATATATACCTACATACCCCGAAAACATCCAGGAGCACCACGAAACACAATTTCCACCGTCGTAACCTTCTGTATCCGCAAGATCCCATCTTGGAGCCCTTGCCGGCACTCTGCCGGAGGGGGAAGCAACCACGAAGGGCCTCTACATCAACATCCTTGCCCCTCCGATGATTTGTGAGTAGTTTACCACAGACCTACGGGTCCATAATTATTAGCTAGATGGCTTCTTCTCTCCTTTTGGATCTCAATACAATGTTCTCCCCCTCTCTTGTGGAGATCTATTCGATGTAAACTCTTTTTGCGGTGTGTTTGTCGAGATCCGATGAATTGTGGGTTTATGATCAAGTTTATCTATGAATAATATTTGAATCTTCTCTGAATTTTTTTATGTATGATTGAGTTATCTTTGCAAGTCTCTTCGAATTATCAATTTGGTTTGGCCTACTAGATTGATCTTTCTTGCCATGGGAGAAGTGCTTAGCTTTGGGTTCAATCTTGCGGTGTTCTTACCCAGTGACAGAAAGGGTTGCAAGACACGTATTGTATTGTTACCATCGAGGATAACAAGATGGGGTTTATATCATATTGCATGTGTTTATCCCTCTACATCATGTCATCTTGCTTAATACGTTACTCTGTTCTTATGAACTTAATACTCTAGGTGCATGCTGGATAGCAGTCGATGTGTGGAGTAATAGTAGTAGATGCAGGCAGGAGTCGGTCTACTTGTTATGGACGTGATGCCTATATACATGATCATGTCTAGATAATCTCATAACTATGCGCTTTTCTATCAATTGCTCGACAGTAATTTGTTCACCCACCGTAATACTTACGCTATCTCGAGAGAAGCCTCTAGTGAAACCTATGGGCCCCGGGTCTATCTCTTATCATATTTGCATCTTTACTTTTTGCATCTATATCAAAAATACCAAAAATATATATTTATCTTATCATACTATCTTTATTAGATCTCACTTTCGCAAGTGGCCGTGAAGGGATTGGCAACCCCTTTATTGCGTTGGTTGCGAGTTCTTAGTTTGTTTGTGTAGGTGCATGGGACTTTTGAGGAGCCTCCTACTGGATTGATACCTTGGTTCTCAAAACTGAGGGAAATACTTATGCTACACTTTGCTGCATCACTCTCTCCTCTTCGAGGAAAACCAACGCAAGCTCAAGACGTAGCATGGACCCGTAGGTCTGTGGTAAACTACTCACAACTCATCGGAGGGGCTATGGTGTTGATGTAGAAGCCCTCCGTTGTCGATTCCCCCTCCGGTGGAGCGCCGGCGAAGGCTCCAAGATGGGATCTCGTGGATACAGAAGGTTACGGTGGTGGAAATTGTGTTTCGTCTGCTCCCTGGTTGTTTTCGGGGTACGTAGGCTTATATAGGAGGAAGAAGTACGTCAGTGGACGCCCGAGGGGCCCATGAGACAGCGGCGCGCCCTATAGGGGGGGCACCCTCCTATCTCGTGGAGTCCTCGGGTGCTTCTTGACTTGCACTCCAAGTCCTTTGGATCACGTTCGTTCCAAAAATCACGCTCCCGAAGGTTTCATTTCGTTTGGACTCCGTTTGATATTCCTTTTCTTCGAAATACTGAAATAGACAAAAAAACCCAGCAATATGGGCTGGCCTCCGGTTAGTAGGTTAGTCCCAAAAATGATATAAATGTGTAAAATAAAGCCCATAAACATCCAAAAGGGGTAATATAATAGCATGGAACAATCAAAAATTATAGATACGTTGGAGACGTATCAGCTGCTCCGGCGTGTCGCAGTCCTTCGCCGCCGCCTCGTAAGCAACTAAAGAAGAAAGACGCAGCCTCTCGGCCTGCTCCGACGTCTAGCAGTACAGGCGGGAGGCAATACAGATTCGGTCCATCTCTCAAGCTCCAGAGAAGTTACCATACGAGATGGCCAAACAGGTAAACGAGGAGATCTGTCAAGCCCAAGTGAAGGACTACTTCGCAACGCAAAGAGCTAAGAGACATCCACCTCTGGAGGAGAAGATAGATCCGGTGAAAGCGAGGCGCACTTTAGATGCCCTGCAGCGACCACCATCGTCTCCTCCGCAAACCAACTATGAAGGCATTACTGAAAAGACATATAAGGAAGCGAAGCGGTCAGGAAGTACTTGCAGTGACAAAAGGTTACAAGAACGAAGAATTGGGAAAAAAATTCCCCAGCTCGGCGAACAAGCGAACCAATCGTGCCCCCCGCTCAAGGTGTCTAGCGATATCGTCGCTAATCATCCGGGGATCTTGCCCGGTACCAATCCTGGAGATTACGACGATGCACATTTTGATATAATGGAGGTGGAAGAATTCAAATACGAGTACGGGAAGTCTCTTGTCAAAGATGGAACTACTCTAACAACGATGATGTGAAGATTCCATGATTGGTACATGGAAACCTGTAGAAAGCAATCAGCTGGGAAGAAAATTGATACTTTGACGCTGAAAGTTAAAGAGGATCAACACGACCTCGTTGGAATTGAGGAGTTGTCTGTTCCATTTGAGGAGTTCTTCCAGTTTTTCAATCTAAAGGCCCTCGATAAATTAACGGTCACTTGGTACTGTCTATAAGTACTACTTCTGTCATTAAGTCTCTATATATAGCTCAGCTCTTTCATTGCATGTATATATAATTATCCTCATTATATTATGCAGATTGAAGATCGTGGAATGCATAAAAGCTGAAATGTATGATATTGGGTTCATTAACACAAATCTCATAGATGAATTTACGGTTAAATTTCATGCCAAAGAAATCGAGGACAACTTGCTACAATTGTTGGTAATAAATCAAAACAAAGATACAATACTCTTTCCGTACAACTTCAAGTGAGTGTTACTATCTTGTGCATATTCGGTTTCCCTTAATTATTACTCGAGGTTATAGTAATTAATGTAATTGATGAGTTATGCATGCATGCGCAGTTTCCACTATATTCTCCTAGAGATTAAGCTTGAGCAGGGACTAGTAAACGTCTTAGACTCGAGACGAAAAGATCCCAAAGAATATGCGGCCATGTCTAAAATGCTTGAGAAGTAAGTTGAATTGATCGTTATCGCACCATATCGGCAACTTTGTTCATTTCATGATATCAAGTAATTGTTTTCTTTGTCTGACAGGATTTGGAAAGTATTCACCGCACAAGTTTCAGGACTGCCGCGGGATCTGCAATGGAAATACCCGAAAGTAAGTACTACTAGCTAGCTAGTTCCACGCATCTCCCGTTGATTCTAGCTACTTTCATCAATGCCATTTATAATGCTTCATTATCAGTTTGATTGACCTCTATTTCTCGTAAAGTGCTTCTGGCAGGAACCCGAGAATAATTACTGTGGATACTACATCTGCGAGTTCATCTACAACGCGACGGCCAAGAATAGGCGGGGCTACTCTAAAAGACAATATGAAGTGCGTAAGCAAAAATATTCACAAGTTTATTTTATTACCATCATTTATGTTGAGTTTCATTCATATATATGTATTGACCCCTTATTCATTAGATGTGGGAGATGCGGAATGAACTCCTACCATAAGATCGCACGCGAGCAATTCAAGAGGAATTGGCTGCATTCTTTCTTGACCACGTCATCAGTAAAGCAAAAGAATACCACCATGCATGTGGAAGTTGAGTTCTTATATATATGTAGCCAGTACCATTGGTAAAATATACGAAAACTTGTTGTTCGGCCAATCTCTCGGAGAAGGAGAGGTCGATCACTTCTCTATGTATATGTTCATGATGATCTTCTGTACTTAATAGTTTCCTTCATTTGCTTACTAGCTAGCTAGCGTGTCGATTCCTCTCTATACGTAGCGTCGACCAAGAACGGAGATAAGAGAGGACACTTCTCTCTATTAGCTAGCTAACACAATATATGAAACCCCTAAATTAACCCTACAAAACCCCCCAACCCCCCCCCCCCCCTTTCAGGAAAAAAAACAAAAAACCCAGCCCCTGAAATGCTGACGCGTGGAAGCCTTTTGGTCCCGGTTGGTGGCACCAACCGGGACAAAAGGCCCCCCTGCCTGGGCAAGCGGTAGCGGCCACATGGATCCCCATCTGTCCCGGTTCCTGGGCAAACCGGGACTAAAGGGACAGGGCTTTAGTAACAACCCTTTAGTCCCGGTTTGGGAACCGGGACAAATGGCCCTCACGAACTAGGACGAATGGTTTTTTTACTAGTGTTTGTCCATGATTTGATCCTAAGTACGTAGATTCATGTGGTCGTGGTAGGGTTGTGAAACAGGAGGAACAATACGGGCAGATGCACATTTGTCCATGATTGAATCGGACCAAGGAAATCCTTTTGGATGCTGTAGACAAATATGTGGTCCTTCATAAGTTTGAATCATGCTCAACTGTTGTATTCCAAACAAGAAGGTTATTTTCTTTCCGTAATCGATTGGCATTTGCTATTGGAAGAGATTGTAAATGATATCTTCTTGTTGCTGCAGGCGCCAGAACGAAGCTCTCCTTTATATTAACATATTCCACAAGAATTTACCTCAAGCAAACCCAGTAGTGAGGACTTGGGCCCTTTGCATCATGGCTGGTATCATATTATAGGTTTTTGATATGTCCATTTTGTATCATGATTTTATATCAATATTTATTGCATTATGGGCTGTTATTACACATTATATACAAATACTTATGGCTATTCTCTCTTATTTTACAAGGTTTACCATGAAGAGGGGGAATGCCGGCAGCTGGAATTCTGGCTAGAAAAGGAGCAAACATTGGAAACCTATTCTGCACTGCTCCAAAAATCATGAAACTCCATGAAACATCTTTTTGAAATTAATAAGAATTATTGGGCGAAAGAAATACACCAGGGGGCCCACACCTCAGCCAGGAGAGTGGGGGGCGCCCCCCCCCCCCCCTTACTAGGCGCGCCCCTGTCTCCTGGACCCCCTGGTGGGCCCCCGGTGTCCATCTTCTGCTATATTAGAGCTTTTACCCTGGAAAAATCGTGGGCAAGCTTACGGGACGAAACTCCGCCGCCACGAGACGGAACCTTGGCGGAACCAATCTAGGGCTCTGGCGGAGCTGTTCTGCCGGGGGCACTTCCCTCCGGGAGGGGGAAATCATCACCAACATCATCACCAACGATCCTCTCATCGGGAGGGGGTTAATCTCCATCAACATCTTCACCAGCACCATCTCCTCTCAAAACCCTAGTTCATCTCTTGTATCCAATCTTGTATCAAAACCACAAATTGGTACCTGTGGGTTGCTGGTAGTGTTGATTACTCCTTGCAGTTGATGCTAATTGGTTTACTTGGTGGAAGATCATATGTTCAGATCCTTTATGCATATTATTAGCCCTCTGATTATGAACATGAATATGCTTTGTGAGTAGTTACGTTTGTTTCCGAGGACATGGGTGAAGTCTTGCTATTAGTAGTCATGTGAATTTGGTATTCGTTCGATATTTTGATGAGATGTATGTTGTCTTTTCCTCTAGTGGTGTTATGTGAACGTCGATTACATGACACTTCACCATTATTTGGGCCTAGAGGAAGGCATGGGGAAGTAATAAGTAGATGATGGGTTGCTAGAGTGACAGAAGCTTAAACCCTAGTTTATGCGTTGCTTCGTTAGGGGCTGATATGGATCCATATGTTTAATGCTGTGGTTAGGTTTACCTTAATACTTCTTTTGTAGTTGCGGATGCTTGCAATAGGGGTTAATCATAAGTGGGATGCTTGTCCATGTAAGGGCAGTACCCAAGCACCGGTCCACCCACATATCAAATTATCAAAGTACCGAACGCAAATCATATGAACGTGATGAAAACTAGCTTGACGATAATTCCCATGTGTCCTCGGGAGATCCTTTCTCATTATTAGAAATTTTCCAGACTTATCCTTTGCTACATAAAGGATTGGGCCACCTTTCTGCACTTTATTTACTTTATTTACTTGTTACTCGTTACTATTTATCTTATCACAAAACTATCTATTGCCTACAATTTCAGTGCTTGCAGAGAAAACCTTACCGAAAACCGCTTATCATTTCCTTCTACTCCTCGTTGGGTTCGACACTCTTACTTATCGAAAGGACTACGATAGATCCCCTACACTTGTGGGTCATCAAGACTCTTTTTTGGCGCCGTTGCCGTGGAGTGTAGCGCTTTTGGTGAGTGGAACTTGGTAAGGAAACATTTATATAGTGTGCTGAAATTTTCTGTTACTTTTCACTATGGAAACTAATCCTTTGAGGGGCTTGTTCGGGGTATCTTCACCCCGACCAGAAGAGCAAAGAGTTGCTCCTCAATCTACTGAAGTTTATGAAAATATTTACTTTGAGATTCCTTCGGGTATGATAGAGAAACTGCTAGCTAATCCATTTGCAGGAGATGGAACATTGCATCCCGATTTACACCTTATCTTTGTGGATGAAGTTTGTGGATTATTCAAGCTTGCAGGTATTCCCGATGATGTTGTCAAAAGGAAGGTCTTCCCTTTATGTTTTAAGGGAGATGCATTGACATGGTATAGGCTATGTGATGATACGAGATCTTGGAATTATAAGCGACTGAAGTTGGAATTTCACCAGAAGTTCTATCCTATGCATCTTGTTCATCATGATCGTAATTACATATATAATTTCTGGCCTCGCGAAGGAGAAAGCATCTCTCAAGCTTGGGGGATGATTAAGTCAATGTTATATTCATGCCCCAATCATGAGCTCTCTCGGGAAATGATTATTCAAAACTTTTATGCCCGGCTTTCTCTTGGTAATCGCAACCTGCTCGATACTTCCTGTGCTGGTTCTTATATGTTGAAGACTATTGATTTCAAATGGGACTTATTGGAAAGAATTAAACATAACTCTGAAGATTGGGGTTCCGACGATGGTAAGGAGTCAGGTATGACACCTAAGTTCGATTGTGTTAAATATTTTATGGATACTGATGCTTTTCGTGGATTTAGCGCTAAGTATGGACTTGACTCTGAGATAGTAGCTTCTTTCTGTGAATATTTTGCTACTCATGTTGATCTCCCTAAAGAGAAATGGTTTAAATATAATCCTCTTGTTGAAGTGACAGTAGTTGCACCTATTACAGTTGAAGAAAAGACTATCACCTATAGTGATCCTATTGTTCCTACTACTTATGTTGAGAAACCTCCTTTTCCTGTTAGGATAAAGGATCATGCTAAAGCTTCGACTGTTGTTCGTAAGAGTAATATTAGGACTTATACACCTCCTGAGCAAATTAATGTTGAACCTAGTATTGCTATGGTTAAAGATCTCTTGGATGATGATTTAGATGGGCATGTTATTTATTTCTGTGGTGAAACTGCTAATATTGCTAGACCAGATACTAAGATACATAGACCTGTCATAGGCATGCCTGTTATTTCTGTTAAAATAGGAGATCATTGTTATCATGGCTTATGTGATATGGGTGCTAGTGCTAATGCAATACCTTACACCTTATATCAAGAAATTATGCACGACATTGCACCCGTTGAATTAGAAGACATTGATGTTACTATTAAGCTTGCTAATAGGGATACCATTAAACCTATCGGGATTGTTAGAGATGTTGAAGTCTTGTGTGGGAAGGTTAAATACCCTGCTGATTTTCTTGTTCTTGGTTCCCCACAAGATTGTGTTCCTAAAAAGGGAGGTATTACCCTGCTGATTTTCTTGTTCTTGGTTCCCCACAAGATGATTTTTGTCCCATTATTTTTGGTAGACCCTTCTTGAATACGACTAGTGCTAAGATTAATTGTGAAAAGAATATTGTCACTGTTGGCATAGATGGTATGTCTCATGAGTTTAATTTCGCTAAGTTTAGTAGACAACCTTGTGATAGGGAACCACCTAGTAAGGATGAGATTATTGGTCTTACTTCCATTGATGTTCCTCCAATTGATCTGTTAGAACAATATTTGCTAGACCATGAAAACGATATGTTTATGAAGGAAAGAAGGGAAATAGATGAAGTGTTCCTCAAATAGGAACCTATGCTGAAACATAACCTTCCCGTTGAAATTCTTGGGGATCCCCCTCCACCCAAGGGTGATCCCGTGTTTGAACTCAAACCTTTACCTGATAATTGATGTCTACTACGCAACCTTCTTCTTGTAGACGTTGTTGGGCCTGCAAGTGCACAGGTTTGTAGGACAGTAGCAAATTTCCCTCAAGTGGATGACCTAAGGTTTATCAATCCGTGGGAGGCGTAGGATGAAGATGGTCTCTCTCAAGCAACCCTGCAACCAAATAACAAAGAGTATCTTGTGTCCCCAACACACCCAATACAATGGTAAATTGTATAGGTGCACTAGTTCGGCGAAGAGGTGGTGATACAAGTGCCATATGGATGGTAGATAAAGGTATCTGTAATCCAAACAGCAAGGTAACTAATGATAAAAGTGAGCGTAAACGGTATTGCAATGATAGGAAACAAGGCCTAGGGTTCATACTTTCACTAGTGCAAGTTCTCTCAACAATAATAACATAGATAGATCATATAACAATCCCTCAACATGCAACAAAGAGTCACTCCAAAGCCACCAATAGCGGAGAACAAACGTAGAGATTATGGTAGGGCATGAAACCACCTCAAAGTTATTCTTTCGGGTCGATCTATTAAAGAGTTCGTACTAGAATAACACCTTAAGACACAAATCAACCAAAACCCTAATGTCACCTAGATACTCCATTGTCACCTCAAGTATCTGTGGGCATGATTGTACGATATGCATCACACAATCTCAGATTCATCCAACCAACACAAAGTACTTCAAAGAGTGCCCCAAAGTTTTTATCGGAGAGTCAAGAACGTGTGCCAACCCCTATGCATAGGTTCCAAATGTCACGAAACCCGCAAGTTGATCACCAAAACATACATCAAGTGGCACACGATATCCCATTGTCACCACAGATAATCACGGCAAGACATACATCAAGTGTTCTCATAAAAGACTCAATCCAATAAGATAACTTCAAAGGGGAACTCAATTTATCACAAGAGAGTAGAGGGGGAGAAACATCATAAGATCCAACTACAATAGCAAAGCTCGGGATACATCAAGATCGTGCCATAGAGGGAACACGAGAGAGAACACGAGAGAGAGAGAGATCAAACACATAGCTACTTGTACATACCATCAGCCCCAAGGGTGAACTACTCCCTCCTCGTCATGGATAGCGCCGGGATGATGAAGATGGCCACCGGTGATGGGATCCCCCTCCGGCAGGGCGCCGGAATGGGCTCCCGAGAGGTTTTTGGTGGCTACAGAGGCTTGCGGCGACGGAACTCCCGATCTATCTTCTGTTCTGGAAGTTTTAGGGTATGTAGGTATATATGGGTGCAAGGGGTACGTCGATGGAGCTTCGGGGGCCCCACGAGGCAGGGGTGCGCGCCCTAGGGGGTGGGCGCGCCCCCCACCCTCGTGACCAGCTCCCGTATCTTCTGACATAGAGTCCAAGTCTATCCGGTGGCTTTCCTTCGAAAAATAACTTCTCCAGTTGATTTCGTTCCGTTTTGACTCCGTCTGATATTCCTTTTCCTCGAAACACTGAAATAGGCATAAAACAACAAATTTGGGCTGGGCCTCCGGTTAATAGGTTAGTCCCAAAAATAATATAAAAGTGGATAATAAAGCCCAATATTGCCCAAAACAGTAGATAATATAGCATGGAGCAATCAAAAATTATAGATACGTTGGAGACGTATCAAGCATCCCAAAGCTTAATTCCTGCTCGTCCTTGAGTAGGTAAATGATAAAAAGAGAATTTTTGATGCGGAGTGATACTTTGGCATAATTTCAATGTAAATCTTCTTAATTGTGGCATGAATATTCAGATCCAAAATATTCAAGACAAAAGTTCATATTGACATAAAAATAATAATACTTCAAGCATACTTAATCAAAGCAATCATGTCTTTTCAAAATAGCATGGCAAAAGAAAGTTCATCCCTACAAAATCATATAGTTAGGCTATGCTTCATTTTCGTCACACGAAGATGTTCCCAACTTCTATACCCCCGATGACAAGCCAAGAAATTGTTTCATACTTAAATAATCTCAAACGTTTTCAACCTTCACGCAATACATGAGCGTGAGCCATGGATATAGCACTATGGGTGGAATAGAATATGATGATGGGGATTGTGTGGAGAAGACAAAAAAGGAGAAAGTCTCACATTGACGAGGATAATCAACGGGCTATGGAGATGCCCATCAATTGATGTCAACATGAGGAGTAGGTATTTCCATGCAACGGATGCACTAGAGCTATGTATGCTCAACAAAAGAAAACTAGTGGGTGTGCATCCAACTCGCTTGCTCGTGAAGACCTAGGGCATTTGAGGAAGCTCATCGTAGGAATATACAAGCCAAGTTCTATAATGAAAAATTCCCACTAGTATAAAAAGACAACTTATGAGACTCACTACATGAAGAACAAGGTGCTAATTTGAAGCATAATATATGAGACTCACTACATGAAGAACAAGGTGCTACTTTGAAGCACAAGTGTGGAAAAAGAGATAGTAGCATTGCCCCTTTCTTTTTTTTCTTTTTTTCCTTGGCCTTTCTTTTTTTTGGCCTTTCTTTTTTTTTCTTTGGCCTTTTTTTTGGATAATGCTCTAATAATGATGATCATCACACTTCTATTGATTACAACATAAGGATTACAACTCGAAACTAGAACAAAGATATGACTCTATATGAATGCCTCCGGCGGTGTACCGGGATGGTGCAATGAATCAAGAGTGACATGTATGAAAAATAATGCATGGTGGCTTTGCCACAAATACGATGTCAACTACATGATCATGCAATGGCAATATGACAAAAGTAATGTATGTCATGAATATGATGATGGAAGTTGCATGGCAATATATCTCGGAATGGCTATGGAAATGCCATAATAGGTAGGTATGGTGGCTGTTTTGAGGAAGATATAAGGAGGTTTATGTGTGATAGAGCGTATCGTATCACGGGGTTTGGATGCACCGACGAAGTTTGCACCAACTCTCAAGGTGAGAAAGGGCAATGCACGGTACCGAAGAGGCTAGCAATGGCGGAAAGGTTAAAGTGCGTATAATCCATGGATTCAACATTAGTCAAAAGAACTCATATACTTATTGCAAAAATTTAGAAGTCATCAAAAACCAAGTACTACGCGCATGCTCCTAGGGGGATAGATTGGTAGGAAAAGACCATCGCTCGTCCCCGACCGCCACTCATAAGGATGCACAAGCCAGGTACACTTCATGTTTCAAATTTGTTACACAACTTTAACCATACGTGCATGCTACGGGACTTGCTAACTTCAACACAAGCATTCTTTGAATTCATAATCACCCAACTAGCATGACTTTAATATCACTACCTCCATATCTCAAAACAATTATCAAGTATCAAACTTTTCTTAGTATTCAACACTCTCATAAGAAAGTTTCACATATCTTGAATACAAAGTATATTAATATTAAGCAAATTACCATGCTATTAACGACTCTCAAAATAATCTAAGTGAAGTATGAGAGTTCATCTATTTCTTCAAAATAAAACTACCACCATGCTCTAAAAGGTATAAGTGATGCACTAGAGCAAATGACAAACTACTCCGAAAGATATAAGTGAAGGTCAATGAGTAGGTAAATAATTATGCAACTATGCGAAGACTCTCTCTCATTTAATAATTTCAGATCTTGATACTTTATTCAAACAGCAAGCAAAGCTAAAGAAAACTACATTGCAAGGATAGCACAACTCATGTGAAGAAGCAAAAACTTAGGCTCAACCGATACTAACCGATAGTTGTTGAAGAAGAAAGGTGGGATGCCTACCGGGGCATCCCCAAGATTAGATGCTTGAGACTTCTTGAAATATTATCTTGGGGTGCCTTGGGCATCCCCAAGCTTGAGCTTTTGTGTCTCCTTAATTCCTCTCATATCATGGTTTCTCTTTTTATCAAAAGCTTCATTCACAACAAACTCAACAAGAACTCGTGAGATAGGTTAGTATAAACCAATGCAAAACCTTATCATTTTCTACTGTAACAAATCACTTAAATAATTATTCAACATTGCATACCAAATGCCTCTGCATACTTAATACTCCTATCCTCAAATAGAATCATTAATCAAGCAAACATATGCAAACAATGCAACCATAACAGCAATCTGCCAAAACAGTACAGTCTGTAAAGAATGCAAGAGTATAAATACTTCCCTGACTCCAAAAATTATGAACTAAAATTCCCACTGTAATAAATTTATCAGAGCTCAATATGCAAAAAGATTCAACATCATACCACTCTCTGACTTTTCTAGGGGATTTTTGCAACAGCGGTAAACTTTCTGTTTTTCAAACAGCAACATGTATACTAGCAAAATAAGCATGGCAAAGGCTATCCTTGACTTCTTTATTGAAACTAGAGATGCAAAACATTATTCTAAATAACAGCAAGCTAATACTAACAAAATAAAATGACACTCGAAGCAAAACACATATCATGTGGTGAATAAAAATATAGCTCCAAGTAAAGTTACCAATGAACGAAGACGAAAGAGGGGATGCCTTCCGGGGCATCCCCAAGCTTAGGTTCTTGGTTGTCCTTGAATATTACCTTGGGGTGCCTTGGGCATCCCCAAGCTTAGGCTCTTGCCACTCCTTATTCCATAGTCCATCGAATCTTTACCCAAAACTTGAAAACTTCACAACACAAAACTCAATAGGAAATCTTATAAGCTCCGTTAGTGAAAGAAAAGAAAACCACCACATTGGTAATGTAATTAACTCATTCTAAATTCATGTTGGTGTAATATATACTGTAATCCAACCTATCTATGGTTCATACCCTCCGATACTACTCATAGATTCATCAAAATAAGCAAACAACACATAGAAAACAGAATCTGTCAAAAACAGAACAGTCTGTAGTAATCTGTATCAAACGTATACTTCTGGAACTCCAAAAATCGTACCAAATTAGGAAGTCCTAATAAATTCGTGTACCAATCCACAGAAAAAAGAATCAGATCAGAATCACGTTTCTGTGAATTAATAAAACTAATTTACTGGGTGCAAAAGTTTCTGATTTTCAGCAGGATCAACACAACTATCACCGTAAGCCATCCTAAAGGTCTTACTTGGCACTTTATTGAAACAAAAGCTATAAAACATGATTACTACAGTAGAATAATCATGTGAACACACAAAAACAGTAAGGATAAGTATTGGGTTGTCTCCCAACAAGCGCTTTTCTTTAATGCCTTTCTAGCTAGGCATGATGATGACAATGATGCTCACATAAAAGATAAGAATTGAAACATAACGGGAGCATCATGAAGCATATGACTAGCACTTTTAAGTCTAACCCACTTCCTATGCATAGGGATTTTGTGAGCAAACAACTTATGGGAACGATAATCAACTAGCATAGGAAGGTAAAACAAGCATAGCTTCAAAATTTGAAGCACATAGAGAGGAAACTTGATATTATTGCAATTCCTACAAGAATATGTTCCTCCCTCATAATAATTTTCAGTAGCATCATGAATGAATTCAACAATATAACCAGCACCTAAAGCATTCTTTTCATGATCTACAAGCATAGAAATTTTATTACTCTCCACATAAGCAAAATTCTTCTCATCAATAATAGTGGGAGCAAACTCAACAAAATAACTATCATATGATTGAAAATTAAGATCAAGATGACAAGTTTCATGGTTATCATTATTCTTTAAAGCATACGTGTCATCACAATAATCATCATAGATAGGAGGCATGCTTTCATCATAGTAAATTTTCTCATCAAAGCTTGGGGGACAAAAAATGTCATCTTCATCGAACATAGCTTCCCCAAGCTTGTGGCTTTGCATATCATTAGCATCATGGATATTCAAGGAATTCATACTAACAACATTGCAATCATGCTCATCATTCAAAGATTTAGTGCCAAACATTTTAATGCATTCTTATTCTAACACTTGGGCACAATTTTCCTTTCCATCATACTCACGAAAGATATTAAAAAGATGAAGCGTATGAGACAAACTCAATTCCATTTTTTTTGTAGTTTTCTTTTATAAACTAAACTAGTGCTAAAACAAGAAACAAAAATATTCGATTGCAAGATCTGAAGATATACCTTCAAGCACTCACCTCCCCGGCAACGGCACAAGAAAAGAGCTTAGTTGACGGGGTGTGAGTGAGTGCCCTTTACATAGCCTCCCCGGCAACGGCGCCAGAAAAGAGCTTGATGTCTACTACGCAACCTTCTTCTTGTAGACGTTGTTGGGCCTGCAAGTGCACAGGTTTGTAGGACAGTAGCAAATTTCCCTCAAGTGGATGACCTAAGGTTTATCAATCCGTGGGAGGCGTAGGATGAATATGGTCTCTCTCAAGCAACCCTGCAACCAAATAACAAAGAGTATCTTGTGTCCCCAACACACCCAATACAATGGTAAATTGCATAGGTGCACTAGTTCGGCGAAGAGATGGTGATACAAGTGCAATATGGATGGTAGATAAAGGTATTTGTAATCCAAACAGCAAGGTAACTAATGATAAAAGTGAGCGTAAACGGTATTGCAATGATAGGAAACAAGGCCTAGGGTTCATACTTTCACTAGTGCAAGTTCTCTCAACAATAATAACATAGATAGATCATATAACAATCCCTCAACATGCAACAAAGAGTCACTCCAAAGCCACTAATAGCGGAGAACAAACGTAGAGATTATGGTAGGGTACGAAACCACCTCAAACTTATTCTTTCGGATTGATCTATTAAAGAGTTCGTACTAGAATAACACCTTAAGACACAAATCAACCAGAACCCTAATGTCACCTAGATACTCCATTGTCACCTCAAGTATCCGTGGGCATGATTATAAGATATGCATCACACAATCTTAGATTCATCCAACCAACACAAAGTACTTCAAAGAGTGCCCCAAAGTTTCTATCGAAGAGTCAAGAACGTGTGCCAACCCCTATGCATAGGTTCCCAATGTCACGAAACCCGCAAGTTGATCACCAAAACATACATCAAGTGGCACATGATATCCCATTGTCACCACAGATAATCACGGCAAGACATACATCAAGTGTTCTCATAAAAGACTCAATCCGATAAGATAACTTCAAAGGGGAAACTCAATTCATCACAAGAGAGTAGAGGGGGAGAAACATCATAAGATCCAACTACAAGAGCAAAGCTCAGGATACATCAAGATCGTGCCATACAGGGAACACGAGAGAGAACACGAGAGAGAGAGATCAAACACATAGCTACTGGTACATACCCTCAGCCCCGAGGGTGAACTACTCCCTCCTCGTCATGGATAGCACCGGGATGATGAAGATGGCCACCGGTGATGGGATCGCCCTCCGGCAGGGCGCCGGAACGGGCTCCCGAGAGGTTTTTGGTGGCTACAGAGGCTTGCGGCGGCGGAACTCCCGATCTATCTTCTGTTCTGGAAGTTTTAGGGTACGTAGGTATATATGGGTGCAAGGGGTACATCGGTGGAGATTCGGGGTCCCACGAGGCAGGGGGGCGCGCCCTAGGGGGGTGGGCGCGCCCCCACCCTCGTGACCAGCTCCCGTATCTTCTCACGTAGAGTCCAAGTCTATCCGGTGGCTTTCCTTCCAAAAATAACTTCTCCAGTTGATTTCGTTCCGTTTTGACTCCGTCTGATATTCCTTTTCCTCGAAACACTGAAATAGGCATAAAACAACAAATCTGGGCTGGGCCTCCGGTTATTAGGTTAGTCCCAAAAATAATATAAAAGTGGATAATAAAGCCCAATATTGCCCAAAACAGTAGATAATATAGCATGGAGCAATAAATTATAGATACGTTGGAGACGTATCAATAATCTTAAGTATGCTTATCTTGATGAAAAGAAAATATATCCTGTTATTATTAGTGCTAACCTTTCAGAGCAAGAATAAGAAAGATTATTGAAAACTCCGAAGAAGCACCGAGCAGCTATTAGATATTCTCTGGATGATCTCCAGGGCATTAGTCCCACATTATGCCAATTCAAAATTACAGTGGAGAAAGATGCCAAACCAGTTAGAGATCCTCAACGACGACTAAATCCCAAGATGAAAGAAGTGGTAAGAAAGGAGATACTAAAGCTCCTTGAGGCATGTATTATTTATCCCGTTGCTGATAGTGAATGGGTAAGCCCTGTCCATTGTGTTCCTAAAAAGGGAGGTATTACCGTTGTTCCTAATGATAAAGATGAATTGATCCCGCAAAGAATTATTACAGGTTATAGGATGGTAATTGATTTCCGTAAGTTAAATAAAGCTACTAAGAAAGATCATTACCCTTTACCTTTTATTGATCAAATGCTAGAAAGACTATCCAAACACACACATTTCTGCTTTCTAGATGGTTATTCTGGTTTCTCTCAGATACCTGTTTTAGCAAAGGATCAATCTAAAACTACTTTTACTTTCCCTTTCGGTACTTTTGCTTATATACGTATGCCTTTTGGTTTATGTAATGCACCTGCTACCTTTCAAAGATGCATGATGGCTATATTCTCTGATTTTTGTGAAAAGATTTGTGAGGTATTCATGGATGATTTCTCCGTTTATGGATCCTCTTTTGATTATTTTTTGAGCAACCTTGATCGAGTTTTGCAGAGATGCGAAGACACTAGTCTCGTCCTGAATTGGGAAAAGTGTCACTTTATGGTTAATGAAGGCATTGTCTTGGGGCACAAGATCTCCGAGAGAGGTATTGAAGTTGATAAAGCCAAAGTTGATGCTATTGAAAAGATGCCATGTCCCAAGGACATAAAAGGTATAAGAAGTTTCCTTGGTCATGCCGGTTTTTATAGGAGGTTCATTAAGGACTTTTCTAAAATCTCTAGGCCTCTGACTAATTTATTGCAAAAAGATATTCCTTTTGTCTTTGATGATGATTGTGTAGAAGCATTTGAAATACTTAAGAAAGCTTTGATCACTGCACCTATTGTTCAGCCAGCTGATTGGAATTTACCTTTTGAAATTATGTGTGATGCTAGTGATTATGTTGTAGGTGTTGTTCTAGGGCAAAGAGTCGATAAGAAATTGAATGTTATCCAGTATGCCATCTCTCAGATTTTATAAACGGCCGCACAGAAGGTAATATTTTAAAGTAAATAAGTGTTGCTTAATGCGCACATGAACAAAGTTTTCAGCGCACAGGATAACACATAGCGAGTTTACTCAAAGATTACATTTCTGGGGCACTCATCCGCAATATCGCGGGCTCCCTTTAGGACAGTTTTATAATACATTTCGGGCGTGCAATATTCCTTGCCCGGTGGTGGTGGGTCCATGAGAAGCCTCTCTGCATCCAACCTGCCCCAATGCACCTTCGTGCGGGCAAGGGCCCGACGAGCACCTTCAATACAGGCGGAGCGCTTGATGACCTGCACCCAAGGGCACGCATCCACCAGCCGCCGCACGAGGCCGAAGTAGCTCCCAGGCATGGCCTGTCCAGGCCACAGCCGGATTATAAGGCCCTTCATAGCCTCCTCAGCTACCTTGTGGAGTTAAACCGGCTATTTCAGCTGGTCGCTTGGGGGCACCGGATGGCCGGCCTCAGCGTACTGAGACCAGAAGACCTTCTCCGTCGAGCTCCCCTCCTCGCCACAATAGAATGCGGCGGCATCAGACACACTATGCGGTAGATCTGCAAACGCCCCTGGAGAGCTCGAATGCGGGTAAGTGTCAGGTAGTTTACATTAACATGCTTGCTTTGCATGAAAAATGCCTTACCCGCCGCTATCTTCTTTACATCTTCAACCTCCTGAAGGGCCTTACGGGCCTCGGCCTTGGCGGACTTGGCACTTTCGAGAGCCGAGGCAAGCTCGGACTCTCGAGTCTTGGAGTCACGCTCCAAACTCTCATGCTTCTCCATGAGAGCCTGGAGCTCTTGTCGTACTTCCACCACCCGTGCCTCCTGTTTTTCTCGCTCCGCCCGTTCCGCGGCTGCACTGCGTTCGGCCGCGGACACAGCCTCCTTCAGGGCTGCCACCTCGTTCGTGGCCCCTGCAGTACCCATATTATCCTTGTTAATTTTATTGCAACCAAAATCCTTTTCTGTAAGGTAATTATTCAAAGCGGTGTTACTCACCTTCTTTGTCCTCGAGCTGCTTCTTGGCATGGCCGAGCTCTTGCTCGGACCGCTCGAGGTCCTGCTTCAACACACCGACCTCCACAGTTAGTGCGGCAGAGGTCAGCAGCACAGCCTGCAAACCCATATTGACATATTATCAGCAACCCTGCGTATATCTTGTTAGATCCTCAGTCCGGCTTTTCTTGCCGAACACCGAACTGAGCATCAGGGGCTACTGTCTATGTGGTATTACATTACATAACTTTAACTTCTTACCTCAAAGCCTGTTAGAAGGCTGCTGCAGGCTTCGGTCAGCCCGCTCCTGGCGAGCTGAACCTTCTGAATCACCGCACTCATGAGAGTGCGGTGTTCTTCCTCGATGGAAGCGCCTTTAAGCGCCTCCAACAAGTTGTCCGGCGCCTCCGGTTGGACGGAGGCCGCCGGCGTCACAGTCCTGCCCTTCTTGTGAAGGGGCCGCTTGCCGAACTCTGGAACCACTGCGGGTTCCGATGTAGAGTCCGGCGCAAAGTCCGGGAGGCTGCCTGACGGCGCCTCCGGAGCCTCCTCCTGATGGGTCCCTCTCTGGGATCCCACCTCGGCGTCCTCGTTGGCGCGGGGGGTAGTGGCAGTCGGAAGTGAATCCACATCCGACGGGGCCAATGACCCGCTCGATGAAGCGGGGAGATCATCATCGGTCAGACTATGGATAAAATGCGGCATTAGAAGGACACTACGCAATACGTAAGAAATTGCATATCAAGGATCCGGATACTTACGATCTTGCCGGACGCCTGGCCCTTGAAGGCCACTCCTCCTCGCCAACGATGGTGTTGGCGAAACTGTCCGGGGGAATAGTTCTCCCCCTCTTGGACCCTTCGGCCTCCCCTATTGGGGAAGCCTTCCTCTTCTTCTCTCCCTCCTCCGGGAGAGAATCCTCTTCCTCCTCGTCGTCTTCAGGGGAGGAGTCCGCCTCGTCGTCGGACACCTGATGGCGGGAACTCTTTCGAGTCCCCGCGGCCACCTTCTTGGCCTTCTTCTCCGGCACCACGTGTGGTGCCGGAACCAGCAGCCCTGCTAGATGGGCGCTCACTGGGTCCTCTGGCATGGGAGTCGGGCTGATGAGCTGCTCGGCCTTCTCCATCCATTCCTGTCAAAGGAAAAGAGAGATTGAAACCCTCTTAGAATCAATTTGATTACCACAAGTGTCCCGTAAAGGGGTTGAATCACTTACCTCGTCAGCCGGATGCTGCGAGCAAAATCCGCGATCTTCCGTCACGGATGCAGGGGCTTCGGCACCCTTAAACAGCACCCTCCAGGCGCCTTCATCTGTCGTATCGAAGAGCCCGCTTAGCGCCTGGTGCTGTTCCGGATTGAACTCCCACAGATTGAATGCCCGTTCTTGGCATGGGAGAATCCGGCGGATGAGCATGACTTGGACCACATCGACGAGCCTGAGCTTATTGCTCACCAACTTCTGGATGCAGGTTCGGAGTCCGGTCAGCTCCTTCGGATTGCCCCACAACAAGCCCTTCTCTTTCCAGGAGGTGAGCTGCATGGGGATGCCAGATCTAAACTCGGGGGCCGCCGCCCATGTGGGCTCACGCGGCTCGGTGATGTAGAACCACCCCGATTGCCACCCCTTGACGGAGTCCACGAAGGCCCCTTCGAGCCAAAGGACGTTGGGTAACTTACCCAACATGGCGCTTCCGCATTCCGCTTGCATGCCCTTCACAACCTTCGGCTTGACGTTGAAGGTCTTGAGCCACAGGCCAAAGTGGGGCCGGATGCAGAGGAAGGCCTCGCACACGACGATAAACGCCGAGATGTTGAGGATGAAGTTCGGCGCCAGATCGTGGAAATCCAGGCCATAGTAAAACATGAGCCCCCGGACGAATGGGTGGAGTGGAAAGCCCAGTCCGCGGAGGAAGTGGGGAAGAAAGACGACCCACTCATGGGGCCCGGGGGTAGGGATGAGCTACCCCTCGTCGGGCAGCCGATGCGCGATATCGCTGGAGAGGTATCCGGCGCTGCGCAGCTTGGCGATGTGCTCCTCCTACCACTTGCCTCCCGCTCCGGACATATTCGGAGAAGGTCGAGGCGAGATGCGCGAGCTTGGGCGTTGGAGCTTGAGTGCGCGGAGATGGATAAGCAAAGGAGGAAGAAGGCGTAGGTGAGAAGGTAAACCCTTATCCCTTATATATAGGCGGACGAAAACTATGCGTCCCCCACCGGCCTGGTAAAACTCGCTTATCTCCCAAGCGCCACCATCAATGGCGCGGTTGGGTTACCCACGTCCGTATTGATGAGAATCCCAGAATAAGGGGGACACGATCTCTGCTTCGACAAGACGTGCCAAGGAAACCGCTTCGCTAAACGTGCTAAGGTGGTATAGTAAAAAATGATTCAAAGAAAGGCTTGGTAGCGGTGTAATGTCATGCCGCATAAAACGTCACCAGATTGGATTTGTGTGCATTATTCTCTCTACGGTGGAATGTGGAATTTATTTTGCAGAGCCGGACACTATCCTGGTGTTCATGATCTTCTCTGGATTATTCAAGGAAGGAACCCGCCTTGCAATGCCGAACATTATGCGCGCCGGACTTATCGTCATTGAAGCCTGGTTTAGGGGCTACTGAGGGAGTCCTGGACTAGGGGGTGTCCGGACAGCCGGACTATCATCGTCCGCCGGACTCCAAGACTACGAAGATACAAGATTGAAGACTCCGTCCCATGTCCGGATGGGACTTTCCTTGGCGTGGAAGGCAAGCTTGGCGATACGGATATGTAGATCTCCTACCATTGTAACCGAATCTGTGTAACCCTAGCCTCCTCCGGTGTCTATATAAACCGGAGGGCTTTAGTCCGTAGGACACAACATACATTACAACAATCATACCATAGGCTACCTTTAGGGTTTAGCCTCCTTGATCTCGTGGTAGATCCACTCTTGTACTACCCATATCATCAATATTAATCAAGCAGGACGTAGGGTTTTACCTCCATCGAGAGGGCCCGAACCTGGGTAAAACATTGTGTCCCTCGTCTCCTGTTACCATCCGCCTAGATGCACAGTTCGGGACCCCCTACCCGAGATCCGCCGGTTTTGACACCGACAATGAGTATTTTGCATGTTTGCATTGAGTAGTCAGTTCATGGCATGTTTATATGCATAGCAGTAAGTGTTATATTGCCTGCAAAGCCGATGCAAGTGAGCTTCGGAACTCCATATGTTATTTGATGTGAGTTTACATGATCATGTGGTGACATGAGAGGTGGTAAGATGGCAGTGTTGAAGCATGCCAGTCTTACGCCAAATCATTTAACTCCCGTGTTAACGTGGATCAAGTCACGTTATCATCCATTCCTTCCTTTTGTACTACCGCATGTTTTCTGCAAAGAATATGGTTTAGTAAGTTGCAAACCGCTTTCCTCGTACACACCAGATAGAGAGGCCATGATGAGGGTTCCATGGCCCTGGACTAAAGCCAGTCATCCGGTCAGGGGGCATGGGTGTTCCCGGTTGGGACCGAGAGGGGGGCACCCCTTAGAGCGCGCGTATATAAATTTGATCCCATGCTATTCGAGGTTGTAGCCTCCCCGTCTCAAAGTTTATCTTGAACATTGCCTAGGGTGATTCCTGGCATCGTGAGGTGGAAATGGGTGTGTACTGGTTAGATGTGTTTCTACTGAAATACCGTAAACGGAACTAGTCCTTCGTTACTACTGAAATCCGTTGGGTGTGGTTAAATAGTACAAACTTTGCCGAGTCAAAATCATTCAAGTAACCGTATCTTGGTCAAGGACTGTGTTCAACTTATCTTTGTCAGTCTCAGTGTCAGTCTCAGTGACAAATCTCCGGTGAACAAACACGAGTATTAAGTCCGGTTAAATGATTACTCCCGTTTATTATTATGTACTGAGTAATTCCTGTGAGTGATTTACCTTCATAAATTTATTGAATATGAATGATGAAATATAAGCCCTTTCTGTGATGTCGCTCAGACGTCCGACTATGGCACTCTTGTTATTTACTTTCAGTATAAGCCCTTTCTGTGATGTCGCTCAGACGTCCGACTGTGGCACTCTTGTTATTTACTTTCAGTATAAGCCCTTTCTGTGATGTCGCTCAGACGTCCGACTGTGGCACTCTTGTTATTTACTTTCAGTATAAGCCCTTTCTGTGATGTCGCTCAGACGTCCGACTGTGGCACTCTTGTTATTTATTTTCAAAATAAGCCCTTTCCGAGATGTCGCGTAGACGTCCGACTGTGGCACGCACTGTCATTTACATTTCAATATAAGCCCTTTAAGTGGTGTCGCTCAGACGCCCGATTGCGGCATGTCAATTTATTTATTTTACCTTTCGAGGCGTCGCTTCAGACACCCGATCGGTTGACAGTTATTTTATTGGGATTTCGGGAGGACTACCGCCTGACTTCCTTTTTATTCTACATGTCGTGCAAATATATTATTTGAGTGTGCATCGCTAACTGCTCATGGTGCATCATGTTTGCATTTGTTATATCTTATGTCCGAACTGTCTTGCGAGTACATTCAAAGTACTCACCTGGCTTGTTGATTTGGCCAGATGTTGATGAAGGCGATCTCATGGATGAAGAGTATGATAGCGAGTCCGACGCCTAGAGGAGCCCCAGTCAGTCCCGTGCGATCCTGGATTTGGTCACTTGTATCATATACGCTTCTGCTACCCGAATAAATTCGTCGAGCCTCACTTCGACGCTCGATGAGCTGCAAGATTAGGAGTCATGTTACCCACTCCACTGTGACATATCTACCACCACTTTTATTACGAGTCAGTAGTATGCCACCACAACCTTGTGTCATATCCGCCTTTATGTAATATATTGGCGTGCTTGTAATAAATTGTTGAGCAACCTCAGCTCAACCCTGTATAATATTTAATACTACTAGATTTCTGTATCAAGGATTTGTCTACCAGTAAGGAGGATTTTCCTATACTGGTCTATATCAAGATCGGTCTCTCAATAAGCTTTTTATTGAAAAACCGGTCGTGAAAAACTTGGTACCAGAGCCAGGCTGACTGTAGGAAGCCACTAGGTGCGATTGCTAATCTGTTATTAGCGTAAT
Source organism: Triticum timopheevii (assembly GCA_963921465.1). Classification (NCBI taxonomy): domain Eukaryota; kingdom Viridiplantae; phylum Streptophyta; class Magnoliopsida; order Poales; family Poaceae; genus Triticum; species Triticum timopheevii. Next base: position 367,321,882 of record OY997262.1, read on the forward strand.
AGTGCTATTTTTATATTTTGCAAATGTAGTTATTTTCTGACAGTCAGCATAAATTTATGATCTGACCATTCAGAATTTCTGCCTACTTTTGTAGATGGCTGGCAACGATTGTGAGTCACAGGTGTTCGTCAAGCTTCTCACCTCCATCGTCAAAATCGTGATCGGGCCATCGACTCGTCCGGAGTTCACACTCTACCAGCACAAGATCAATGACAGTCTGTCCATGCACCAGGCCGCGGTGCAATTCAAGGGAGGGCGTGTTGAGTTACGCCGCTTCCGGTTTGTGGGAAGAGCCATGCCTACGGAGAGGCATGCTATGCAGATGGCTGCCCGTAAGGCGATAGCTCGTCTTTGGGATGTTCTTCCTTCAATGAAGACTCGTCGCTACCGCTACCTCCCCTGCCACGTGCCATACACATGTCACTACGCATTTGCCTGCCCTAGAGGAGAGAGGGATGAGGCTATTGAGATGCTAGTTGAATATCTCAAGGCACTCGAGGCAGCATTTGATAACCTTGTGGACGACCTCGTGGCTGCTCGTATGGCCGTCGTGCATAGCTGTTCCGCCAACAGGAGGGAGCTTCTCCATACAGCACCACCACTGACTTACGTCTCGTCCTCGACATCCCACACACCTGCCACCCTCGCCACTGCTCGCCGCCTGCCTACTACTGAAGAATTTGACCGAATCATCGCTCCTACCCCAGTCAGAGCTACACCATCGACCGCCCCCGCACCAGCTCCACAGCTCAGTGCTTCACGTCTGAAGCCTATTATTGAGGAGGAAGTTGAATCTCCAGCACCACTGGACCTTACCCTCGGCAGGCCGAGGGAAATCCTCACCATCTCCGACTGTGTGCGCCTAGCAGCCGTGCAGTATGTCCGCTTGTATGATATGTTTATATGTATATAGGTTGTGAGAAGTAGTTTGTGTGCGCATCATGTAGGAACTGGGAGAAGTGCACTATCCTAAATAACAAGTCAGGAATATGTACGCACATCCTGAGTGATGTATTGTATAATTATGCTTGCGTGTAAGATATGTACTGAGCGGTCCTTCTCCATGCGCAATCGACTATTTCCTTGAAAAATGTTGGAGTTCTTAATTTTTTTCGTCTTGCAAAAATCATTTATTCTGCCTCACAACTTTTCTCACAAGTTTTACAAAAAATACCCCAGAGTGGAAAATGCCTCGTCCTTGGACTCGTTCCATGCCAAGTCCGCCAGAAGAAAATTATGGTACGCAGACAAGCAACAACTTCACACAGGAATAGTCTAGTCAGCAAGGCAGTGATGCTGCATTTTCTCAAGTATGTCGCCTTTATGAACACAGTCAGCAACAACACCAAGAAATGATGAACCAAGTCATCAATATGGGAAATCACCGTGGACCGTATCAGCAGCAATCCAAATTGTCTGAGCTACAAAAGACGCGTCCCCCAACATTTTCTCATACGGACAAACCTCTTGAGGCCGATGATTGGCTTCGAGACATGGAAATAAAACTAATTATTGCATAGTGTTCAGACCGTGAGAAAGTACTATATGCACCCCACTATCTCACTAGAGCAGCTGCATCATGGTGGGAAAATTTCCTACACATGCACCCCAATGAAAATGATATAACCTGGGAGGAATTCAAGGAAGGTTTTCGTGGGGCGCACATTCCAAGAACTATTACGAAGATCAAGAAGAGGGAGTTTGATGACCTCAAACAGAGAACCATGACAGTGACGGAGTACAACAGTCAATTTACTCTATTGTCTCGCTACGCCAACGAAGAGCATATGACTAAAAACAAGAAGATGGAAAAATTCTTGGATGGTCTGGCACCAGCGCTTAAATGCCAGCTGGTCGTACACACCTTCCCAGATTTCAAAACACTGGTGGATAAGGCTATTACCTTGGAAAATGAGTGACGCGGCTTGGAGGATTTTCGCAAGCGCAAAAGGGACCAGACTACTCTTGCTCGCAACCAACGGAGCAAGACTGATTTTCAGAAAGGTGGGGCACACAAACCCACGACCAATATTTCACGCCCAATCAAAAATTTCCATGCAAGGGACAAGGAGTTCACATATCACCCAGGCGTTACTTGCTACGCTTGTGGAGAAGAAGGACACTATGCCAAGCAGTGTCCCAAGCCAAGGAACTCGGCCCCAAAGCCGAACAACGGTGGCAATAATTCAACGCCCAAGCGAAACAACTTCAACCCCAATAACAACCACAAAAAGGGTCACCTGAACTACGTGACCAGGGAGGAAGCACAGAATGCCCCGGATATCGTACTCGGTATGTTCCCTGTCAACACAATACCTGCCACGGTTTTGTTTGATTCTGGAGCTTCTCACTCGTTCATTTCAAAGAGATTTGCTTTGCAAAATGATTTTTCGACGCTTCCCTTGGAAAAATCCATGATCATCAAGTCCCCTGGGATTAAGCAAGTTACGTAGAATTATTGCCAAGGTGTGGTTATTGATCTTGAAGGACTAAAGTTTCATGCAAACCTCATCGCATTGGAAAATAAGGGACTAGATGTTATCCTAGGAATGGACTGATTAACCACCAACAAGGGATTTATTGACTGCTTCAATCGAACTATGATTCTTACCCACCATCACGGGAAGACAATAAAAATTTCAGCTCAGGAAAGACAGGTATCACGGCAACCAAGGTTGAACAAGGTGGACATCTCAGAATTAAGCAAAGTTCCAGTGGTATGTGAGTTCCCTGACGTATTCCCCGAAGAGCTACCAGGCATGCCGCCAGACCGGGAAATAGAATTCATCATTGAGCTAGCACCTGGAACCGCCCCCATTTACAAGAAGCCCTATAGAATGGCACCCTCCGAGTTGGTAGAATTAAAGAAGCAAATAAAAGAGTTACTGGACAAAGGATTTATTCGAGCCAGCTCCTCACCTTGGGGTTCACCAGTATTATTTGCCAAGAAAAAGGATGGGACACTAAGATTATGTATAGACTATCAAGCACTCAACATGGTCACCATCAAAAACAAATATCCAATGCCACAGATAAATGACTTATTTGACCAGCTCGCGCAACCCAAGGTCTTCTCAAAAATTGATTTGAGGTCGGGGTATCATCAATTAAAAGTACGGACAGAGGATATTCCCAAAACAACATTTACCTCCAGATACGGACTATATGAGTTTACAATAATGCCGTTTGGACTGACAAACGCCCCTGCATATTTTGTTCACCTCATGAACAAAGTATTTATGAAATTTGTGGACAAATTTGTTGTGGTATTCATCGACGATATTCTGGTATACTCCAAGACACCAGAAGAACACGCTGGACATCTCAGGATTGTACTGGGAGAACTAAGGAAACATCAGTTGTACGCCAAGTTCAGCAAATGTGAATTTTGGTTAAGACAAGTTGGTTTTCTAGGCCACGTACTAACCCAAGGAGTTGCCATAGACCCGGAAAAGGTCAAGGCGATACTTGGCTAGAAACCACCAGCCAGCGTAACGGATGTACGAAGTTTCTTGGGAATGGCAGGATATTACCGAAGATTTATTGAAGGATTCTCCACCATAGCAAAACCAATGACGCAGTTACTAAAGAAGGATAAAAAGTTTGTATGGACTGAAGCCTGCGAGAAAAGTTTCCAAGAACTCAAAAAGAAATTAACAACGGGACCAGTATTGGTTGTACCAGACATACACAAAAGTTTTGAAATATATTGTGACGCATCCCGGAAGGGCCTCGGATGCGTATTAATGCAAGAAGGCAAAGTAGTCGCATACGCTTCCAGGCAATTACGAAAGCATGAAGAAAATTATCCCACTCATGACCTGGAATTGGCAGCAGTCATTCATGCACTCAAGGAGTGGAGACACTTTCTGCTTGGGAACCGTTGTGAAATATATACGGACCATAAAAGCCTCAAATATATTTTCACACAACCAGAACTCAATTTGCGACAACGACGCTGGTTGGAATTGGTGAAAGATTATGATGTTGGCATTCACTACCATCCAGGAAAAGCAAATGTAGTGGCGGATGCTCTTAGTCGGAACCCCAGCTCGGGCAGCGACAGTCTACCAAATTTGAGACCTGAATTTCAGCAGGAGTTTGCCAAACTCAACTTGGTGATGGTCACCGAAGGCAGTGTGTCGAATTTGGAAATACAGCCTACCCTAATATAGCAGATTAAGGAGGCTCAGCGTGGACACCCCAGCATTGAAGGCATAAAAAGGAAAGTGAGTTTGGGCAAGGCCTCAGAATTCGTCATAGACGAGCAGGGAATATTGTGGTACGGAGATAGGCTTTGCGTATCAAATATCGAGGACCTTAAACAGCAAATTCTAGCTGAAGGCCACACCGCTCCATACTCAATCCATCCTGGAGGAACCAAAATGTACAAGGACCTTCAGGAAAAATTTTGGTGGCACGGCATGAAAAGGGACATAGCCACATTCATTGCATGTTGTGATTCATGTCAGCGCATTAAGGCCGAGCACCAGAAACCAGCCAGACTACTACAACCAAACAAGATACCCGAGTGGAAATGGGACGAGATTGGGATGGATTTTATTGTTGGACTACCTCGGTCATGACACGGAAATGATGCCATATGGGTCATCACAGATAGACTGACTAAGGTGGCACATTTCATTCCCGTGAAGACAACCCACACCACTCAGAAGCTTGCCAGGATTTATCTTTCCCGTATCGTCTGTCTGCATGGAGTTCCAAAGACTATAATATCTGACAGAGGCACCCAATTCATCTCTAGATTTTGGGATCACTTACAACAGGCTCTGGGAACTCAAGTAGCATTCAGTACAGCATACCACCCCCAGACTGATGGACAAACTGAACGGGTAAATCAAATTCTAGAGGACATGCTGAGAGCATGTGTCCTCACCTATGGGACCAGTTGGGAAGAAAGCTTGCCATATGCAGAGTTCGCATACAACAACAGTTACCAAGCCAGCCTACAAATGGCACCCTTTGAAGCCTTGTACGGGCGGAGATGTCGTACCCTGCTAAATTGGTCAGAGACCGGAGACAGCCGTATCTTCGGCCCAGATATGCTCAAGGAAGCTGAGGAGAAAGTTATGCTAATCAGAGACCGACTCAAGACAGCTCAAAGTCGACAGAAGATTTATTATGATCGAAAACATCGGGGAGTCAGTTTTGAACCCGGTGAGTATGTGTACCTACGAGTATCACCTATGAGGGGCCTGCAACGATTCAAAGTTAAAGGAAAGGTAGCACCAAGATTCATCGGACCATTTTGTGTAGTTGCACGAAGAGGCACAGTAGCCTACCAGCTAGACCTACCCGAAGAACTGTCAGACGTCCATGACGTGTTCCACGTATCACAGTTGAGGAAGTGCGTAAGCAACCCAGAGAAGCATGTATCCCATGAAGACATTGACGTGCAACCAGACCTCACCTACAGGGAATGTCCAATAAAAATATTGGAGGAGTCTGAAAGGAGGACCCATCAGAAAACAATCAAGTTTTTCAGAGTTCAGTGGAGCAATCACACCGAGAATGAAGCAACATGGGAAAGAGAGGATTTTCTTCGGACAGAGCACCCACACCTATTTGAGGATCAGCTGAAATCTCGGGGACGAGATTTTTCCTAAGGGGGTAGGTGTTGTGACACTCCAAAAAAAAATTTATTTGGTTTTCAGCAAATTCTTTGTTTGTTTTGAAGGAGGCTTTTCAAAATCTTTTAAAAAGACTTTCCTTCTCAAAATATTTTATCTTATGTCAAATTTTTTATTTTGCGTTATCCCCAACCTTGATGTTTGGCTTTGAAGGTTCTTCATTGGTGTTGACTCATCACAATTTGTTTTTGAAAAATTTTCATTTAAAAAGAAATCCTTAGGGTTTTGAATTTATTCCTTTTTATTCCAACCACCCTCTTTCACCATGCCTCATGTTAAAAAATTTCCTCCAAAACACCTCCCTCCACTTTGGGTCAAGTCAAGTAGCCAATCCTAGCAAGTTCAACCCATTTTGGATTTTTATTCCATTTATTTTAACCCCAAAACTATTTCTGTCTTTATTTTTGGACCTAAGTGATTTACAAAGGAAGTATCTAATTCCCTTTGAGTTTTGATCTCAAACCAACTCTTCTGGGTAGTCCTTAGCACCCCCAACCTAGATCCATCAAGATCCACTCTTCGACAATTCAAAATTTTCAAGTTTTGCTCACTGCAAGTTTGGACCAGATTCATCATTTTTGGTGAAATTCATATTTTCTCTTCTCCAAAAATTCTACCAAAAATCAGGCAGCCCCCAGGTGCATCGAGAGGCCACCTCACCAAAGATCAGCTCCAGATAAATTCTCCACATGCCAAAATCATTTTATCGAACACCTGGCCTGCACTGTTACTATTCATGTTCATAGATTCAGTGTTTTAGTCGGCCGTCAGTGTCGTTTTCTTCAGATACTTGGTGTCGATCTCACAAGTGCATGCTCTGGCACTATGCACACTGCTCCTCCCCTTATCAAGAGCACCGCATGATCTCTTGGTCGGGCGCAGGTGTCGGTGGCGGCGTGCCTCGCCGACGCCGGCAACTTCTGCGGTCGCAGAGCCACCCGTGGCGGCCAGTGGGAGCCAGCACCAGCTTTCTGCGCCGTCCAGCACCGCCCAAACCACCCGAGGCCTCCACGTGGCCGTCTACTTGCCAGCGCACGCTGCAGCACCGTCGCCGTGGCCTGGCGAGCACAGGGCGCGCTCTCTGCCGTCGACGGGCCCGCGAAGCGCCATTCCATTGAAACCACGGAGCAAGTCTAATCTAACCAAGGTTAGCGTCTGAATGAAACCAATGGATCACCACGTTGATGCGCAGCCACCTAAACCACCCGTCCGGCCACTGCATCACCATAATCGCCGCCGGAGTTATCCCGTTCGCGGGAACCGCCTCGGGCCGGCTATAAATAGCCACCCCGAGCTCGCCTTCGACCAGCACTATTCCCTCCACCTCACTAGAGCCCCGCCAAGGCACCAGGAGGACCCCGAGGAGGCCTTCTCCTCCGTCTCCGGCCGCCCCGATCCGCCTCGGGCTCCAGCTCGAGCCACTCCGGTGAGGCCACCCCCGCCTCCCAAACCGCGTCAGCAGCCCTCTGGTGCACCCAGTACTCTAACTCGAGCTTCAATTCCACCTTCGTAGCTCTCCCCGACGAGATCCGCCAACGCCCGAACCACCGTCCGCCGAAGTTGAGGCCGCCGTCGACGTGGTGCTCGCCGACGACCAACTCCACCACCCACAGGTGCGGAAGAACCCAAGGGACCCGTAGGTACCATCCACTCCTCCTAACTCGCCGTGGATCGCCGTCGGCAACCACCGCAGCCTTCGGGCGCCAGCGCGCTCTGTTTTCTCTCTCAAATTTTTAAACCTGACGAGTGGGACCCCCTCGTCAGCCTCTCTGTCATATTCGAACCGTTTTTTTTTGGAAAGCGCCTTCGAGCAAATACGCTTTCAGTCTGAAACATTTTTCTGTCCTTTTTTGTTCAGCCCCCTGGAAAGTTTCTGTTTCATTACAGACAAGTCCCTGGACTAAAACCATAATAACTTTTAAATAGAAAATGGTTTTTGGTTGATTCTTTTTCTGTCACCTTCATTTTTCTGTCTAGTTTTTTATCATATTTATTTGAGAAATATTTGGAGCACTTTTTGTGCACACACGGTATTTACGTTAGTACGTATTTTCTTTATACCGTAGATACCGGAGGAGGTGACGGAACCGCGACCTTCACCGAGCTAGACTTTGACTACTCCGAACCAGTCAAGCATGTTTGAACCTTTGATATGATGAGTGTTTTGCATGTTTGCATTGAGTAGTCAGTTCATGGCATGTTTATATGCATAGCAGTAAGTGTTATATTGCCTGCAAAGCCGATGCAAGTGAGCTTCGGAACTCCATATGTTATTTGATGTGAGTTTACATGATCATGTGGTGACATGAGAGGTGGTAAGATGGCAGTGTTGAAGCATGCCAGTCTTACGCCAAATCATTTAACTCCCGTGTTAACGTGGATCAAGTCACGTTATCATCCATTCCTTCCTTTTGTGCTACCGCATGTTTTCTGCAAAGAATATGGTTTAGTAAGTTGCAAACCGCTTTCCTCGTACACACCAGATAGAGAGGCCATGATGAGGGTTCCATGGCCCTGGATTAAAGCCAGTCATCCGGTCAGGGGGCATGGGTGTTTCCGGTTGGGACCGAGAGGGGGGCACCCCTTAGAGTGCGCATAAATTTGATCCCATGCTATTCGAGGTTGTAGCCTTCCCGTCTCAAAGTTTTTCTTGAACGTTGCCTAGGGTGATTCCTGGCATTGTGAGGTGGAAATGGGTGTGTACTGGTTAGATGTGTTTCTACTGAAATACCGTAAACGGAACTAGTCCTTTGTGACTACTGAAATCCGTTGGGTGTGGTTAAATAGTACAAACTCTGCAGAGTCAAAATCATTCAAGTAACCGTATCTTGGTCAAGGACTGTGTTCAACTTATCTTTGTTAGTCTGAGTGTCAGTCTCAGTGACAAATCTCCGTTGAACAAACACGAGTATTAAGTCCGGTTAAATGATTACTCCTGTGGATGGACTAACCCGTTTATTATTATGTACTGAGTAATTCATGTGAGTGATTTACCTTCATGAATTTATTGAATATGAATGATGAAATATAATCCCTTTCTGTGATGTCGCTCAGACGTCCGACTGTGGCACTCTTGTTATTTACTTTCAGTATAAGCCCTTTCTGTGATGTCGCTTAGACGTCCGACTGTGGCACTCTTGTTATTTACTTTCAGTATAAGCCCTTTCTGTGATGTCGCTTAGACGTCCGACTGTGGCACTCTTGATATTACTTTTAATATAAGCCCTTTCTGTGATGTCGTTCAGACGTTCGACTGTGGCACTCTTGTTATTTATTTTCAAAATAAGCCCTTTCCGAGATGTCACGTAGACGTCCGACTGTGGCACGCACTGTCATTTACATTTCAATATAAGCCCTTTAAGTGGTGTCGCTCAGACGCCCGACTGCGGCATGTCAATTTATTTATTTTACCTTTCGAGGCGTCACTTCAGACACCTGATCGGTTGACAGTTATTTTATTGGGATTTCGGGAAGACTACCGCCTGACTTCCTTTTTATTCTACATGTCGTGCAAATATATTATTTGAGTGTGCATCGCTAACTGCTCATGGTGCATCATGTTTGCATTTGTTATATCTTATGTCCGAATTGTCTTGCGAGTACATTCAAAGTACTCACCTGGCTTGTTGATTTGGCCAGATGTTGATGAAGGCGATCTCATGGATGAAGAGTACGATAGCGAGTCCGACGCCTAGAGGAGTCCCAGTCAGTCCCGTGCGATCCTGGATTTGGTCACTTGTATCATATACGCTTCCGCTACCCGAATAAATTCATCGAGCCTCACTTCGACGCTCGATAAGCTGCAAGATTAGGAGTCATGTTACCCACTCCACTGTGACATATCTACCACCACTTTTATTACGAGTCAGTAGTATGCCACCACACCCTTGTGTCATATCCGCCTTTATGTAATATATTGGCATGCTTGTAATAAATTGTTGAGCAACCTCAGCTCAACCCTGTATAATATTTAATACTACTGGATTTCTGTATCAAGGATTTGTCTACCAGTAAGGAGGATTTTCCTCTACTGGTCTATATCAAGATCGGTCTCTCAATAAGCTTTTTATTGAAAAACTGGTCGTGACAATACTACCCAGAGAAATTATGCTACTACTGAAAAAGAGTTCTTAGCAGTTGTGTTTGCATGTGATAAGTTTAGACCTTATATTGTTGATTCCAAAGTTACTGTTCACACTGATCATGCTGCTATTAAATATCTTATGGAAAAGAAAGATGCTAAGCCTAGGCTTATTAGATGGGTTCTCTTGCTCCAAGAATTTGATTTACACATTATTGATAGAAAGGGAGCTGAGAACCCCGTTGCAGACAACTTGTCTAGGTTAGAGAATGTTCTTGATGACCCACTACCTATTGATGATAGCTTTCCTGATGAACAATTAGCGGTCGTTAATGCTTCTCGTACTACTCCTTGGTATGCTGATTATGCTAATTACATTGTAGCTAAATTTATACCACCTAGTTTCACATACCGGTAAAAGAAAAGGTTTTTTATGATTTAAGACATTACTTTTGGGATGATCCACACCTTTATAAAGAAGGAGTAGATGGTGTTATTAGACGTTGTGTGCCTGAGCGTGAACAGGAACAGATTCTACGCAAGTGTCACTCTGAATCCTATGGAGGACACCACGCTGGAGATAGAACTGCACATAAGGAACTACAATCTGGTTTTTATTGGCCTACTCTCTTCAAAGATGCTCGTAAGTTTGTCCTATCTTGTGATGAATGCCAAAGAGTAGGTAACATTAGTAGACGTCAAGAAATGCCTATGAATTATTCTCTTGTTATTGAACCGTTTGATTTTTGGGGCTTTGATTATATGGGACCTTTTCCTGCCTCCAATGGTTATACACATATTTTAGTTGTTGTTGATTACGTTACTAAGTGGGTAGAAGCTATTCCAACTAGTAGTGTTGATCATAACACTTCTATTAAAATGCTTAAAGAAGTTATTTTTCCGAGGTTCGGAGTCCCTAGATATCTTATGACTGATGGTGGTTCACACTTTATTCATGGTGCTTTTTGTAAGATGCTTGCTAAGTATGATGTTAATCATAGAATCGCATCTCCTTATCATCCTCGGTCTAGTGGTCAAGTAGAGTTGAGCAACAGAGAGCTAAAATTAATTTTGCAAAAGACTGTGAATAGATCTAGAAAGAATTGGTCCAAAAAACATGATGATGCATTATGGTCCTATAGAACTGCATACAAAAATCCTATGGGTATGTCTCCATATAAGATGGTTTATGGAAAAGCGTGTCATTTACCTATTGAACTTGAACATAAGGCATATTAGGCTATTAAAGAGCTCAATTATGACTTCAAACTTGCTGGTGAGAAGAGGTTATTTGATATTAGCTCACTTGATGAATGGAGAACTCAAGCCTATGAGAATGCCAAGCTATTCAAAGAAAAAGTCAAACGCTGGCATGATAAGAGGATACAAAAGCGTGAGTTTAACGTAGGAGATTATGTGTTATTATTCAACTCTTGTTTAAGATTTTTTGCAGGAAAACTTCTCTCAAAATGGGAAGGTCCTTACATTATCGAGGAGGTCTATCATTCTGGTGCCATAAAAATCAACAACTTCTAAGGCGCAAGTCCAAGGGTGGTAAACGGTCAAAGAATTAAACATTAGATTTCAGGTAATCCTATCAATGGTGAAACTAATATTATTGAAACCATAACCCCGGAGGAATACATAAGGGACACTTTCCAGAACGTTCCAGACTCCGAAAAGGAATAGGTATGTGGTACAGTAAGTAAACCGACTCCAAAAGGACTCCAATGGCAATTTTTACCAGTTTTGGAATATTTAGGAATTTTAGGAAGAAAGAAGTAGTCCAAAAGGGACACGGGGCCCCCACAAGAGTGGACGGCGCGCCCCCTCCTACTGGGCGCGCCCCCTGTCTCGTGGACACCTCGTGTGCCTCCCAGACTCAAATACAGACATGAGGGCATCATGATCATTCTTATGACAGCAACATATATAGATTTTATCATATGATTTCTTATGCTCAAGTAACAATCAATTCACAATGTCAAGTATGGTTCAAAAACTTCATTGAGAACTAACAAACTATTATTTTTATCGACACCTCTATCACTAAACATGTGGACATATTTTTCGATCTCGGCTTCCGCTTGAGGACAAGCGAGGTCTAAGCTTGGGGGAGTTGATACGTCCATTTTGCATCATGCTTTTATATCAATATTTATTGCATTATGGGCTGTTATTACACATTATATCTCAATACTTATGGCTATTCTCTCTTATTTTACAAGGTTTACCATGAAGAGGGGGAATGCCGGCAGCTGGAATTCTGGCTGGAAAAGGAGCAAACATTGGAAACCTATTCTGCACTGCTCCAAAAATCATGAAACTCCACGAAACATCTTTTTGGAATTAATAAGAATTATTGGGCGAAAGAAATACACCAGGGGGCCCACACCTCAGCCAGGAGAGTGGGGGGCGCCCCCCCCCCTACTGGGCGCGCCCCTGTCTCCTGGACCCCCTGGTGGGCCCGCGATGTCCATCTTCTGCTATATTAGAGATTTTACCCTGGAAAAAATCATGGGAAAGCTTACGGGATGGAACTCCGCCGCCACGAGGCGGAACCTTGGCGGAACCAATCTAGGGCTCTGGCGGAGCTGTTCTGCCGGGGACACTTCCCTCCGGGAGGGGGAAATCATCACCAACGATCCTCTCATCGGGAGGGGGTCAATCTCCATCAACATCTTCACCAGCACCATCTCCTCTCAAAACCCTAGTTCACCTCTTGTATCCAATCTTGTATCAAAACCACAAATTGGTACATGTGGGTTGCTAGTAGTGTTGATTACTCCTTGTAGTTGATGCTAATTGGTTTACTTGGTGGAAGATCATATGTTCAGATCCTTTATGCATATTATTACCCCTCTGATTATGAACATGAATATGCTTTGTGAGTAGTTATGTTTGTTCCCGAGGACATGGGTGAAGTCTTGCTATTAGTAGTCATGTGAATTTGGTATTCGTTCGATATTTTGATGAGATGTATGTTGTCTTTTCCTCTAGTGGTGTTATGTGAACGTCGACTACATGACACTTCACCATTATTTGGGCCTAGAGGAAGGCATGGGGAAGTAATAAGTAGATGATGGGTTGCTAGAGTGACAGAAGCTTAAACCCTAGTTTATGCATTGCTTCGTTAGGGGCTGATATGGATACATATGTTTAATGCCGTGGTTAGGTTTACGTTAATACTTATTTTGTAGTTGCGGACGCTTGCAATAGGGGTTAATCATAAGTGGGATGCTTGTCCAAGTAAGGGCAGTACCCAAGCACCGGTCCACCCACATATCAAATTATCAAAGTACCGAACGCGAATCATATGAACGTGATGAAAACTAGCTTGACGATAATTCCCATGTGTCCTCGGGAGCTCCTTTCTCATTATTAGAAATTGTCCAGGCTTATCCTTTGCTACATAAAGTATTGGGCCACCTTGCTGCACTTTATTTACTTTATTTACTTGTTGCTCGTTACTATTTATCTTATCACAAAACTATCTATTACCTACAATTTCACCGAAAACCGCTTATCATTTCCTTCTGCTCCTCGTTGGGTTCGACACTCTTACTTACCGAAAGGACTACGATAGATCCCCTACACTTGTGGGTCATTAGTTGTCGCTAGGCTCGTGTCAGTGGTTCTCAAAAGATGTGCCAGGGATCCATATGTTAGGAATAAGTGAGGCACATGCACTTTGTATGCTCTATGATTTGTTTCTAGAGCAAAACCCAACTTTGGTTAGTGCAATTTGTTTCTGCTTCTGATTTTCATGTATCTGAAACCCATACATGTTTTTTTAGATCATGGGTGCTCTGTTCAATTGCAATCCTCTGGAGTAGTCACATCTGCTGCTAGCAAAGATATTCTATCCAAATTGTTTAGCGTTGATAACGAAGCATTTCCGAAGGCTCTCTGAGAAACACTCCCTGATATTGAAGAATGGATTGGTCATGGATTCTGCAATGTTTTCAAGGTTAGTGATCGATGTCATTAAAAGTGGTCATTCGTTTTTGTATCTGTCAGCCACATTGTTTGTTTGCATCATATAATCTGCTGCTAAAAGACTAACTGACTAGCATTTATTCTGTTGTATACTCCCCCGTTCCTAAATATTTGTCTTTTTAGAGATTTCAAATGGACTATCACATACAGATGTATATAGACATATTTTGGAGTGTAGATTCACTCATTTTGCTCCGTATGTAGTCACTTATTGAAATCTCTAGAAAGACAAATATTTAGGAACAAGGGGAGTAGATGTCATTTGTTAGATAGTTAGAATTGAAGCCTCTAGTCCAAGTTGTATCGAACTTAGTTCATCGATCATGAGCATTGCTGCGAAGTTGCAATGGGTTATCATTGGTTATGCGCAAAGTCTGTCTATCGCTTATTGCGATAGAAGTTAGTGCTCGCCTATGAGGCGACGCTACTTGGGTCGACCCATTAGCAGATTCTCCTCCTATCCCGGGAGAACATGTTATCAACACTGTCTTTTCGTATTGTCACACATTTTATTCCAGCTGAATTATTCTACATATAAGTCCCTAGAACTCCCTATTTTCCCTAAAATGCATGTTTAGGCTTCAAAATGCCTCGAGGATCCAATTTTTTGTCGCTAATTTTCACTTTAAGATGTGCTTAACATGTTATCTTTGTACATGTGTTCACTCTAGTTTTTTACTATTGTAGATTCTTGTCACTTTTATCACCAAAGAATATATTAAATATTGGAATATCGTTTTATTGAATAGTTGTGTCATCATCACGTGTATGCAATGGATTACCTGTTGTAGTCTCATGCTATTTGCCTAAATTGCAAGTGGTCAGTATCCTGAAGAAAAGGTTTCCATGGTTGCCCATAACGAGCTAAACTAATTGATGTAGGCATTTCATTGCACGATCGTCCTTGAAGGCAGATGCATTCTGAGGGCGACTGGTCTGGGGTCCCAGCTGGCCCCTATAATCTGCAAAGTCGCACGGGAGAATGCGCAGGCTCTGCTCTTCCTTCTTCGCCATTTGTGTGCTACTCTAAAAGATGAGTACATGGCAGAACATAGCGCTTCGGTCCTTTGGGCCACTCTCAAGAAGTGTTTCGAGAGGCTAAAGGCCTTTGGTACCGCTACTTGAGAGCGGTCAAAAGGCCGAAGTGCTCCGTTCTGCCATGTATTCGCCTATCAGAGTACCGCACAGATGGTGACGAAGAAAGTGCAGAGCTTGAGCATTCTCCGGTGCAACTTTGTGGCTTGTGGGGGCCGGATGGATCCCTACACCAATCACCCTCAGAATGCATCTGCCTTCGAGCATGATCTCGCAGTCGGATGCCCACATCAAGTAGTTCAATCCCTTTTGGGACAACTCAGGAAACTCCTTCGTGATTTCGGCCATCTGTAATGTTTGCAAATAAAATGAGACTACAACACGTAATCCCTTGCATAAATGCGATGATGATACAACTCATTCAGTAAAACTACATGCCAATATTGAGAACAACACGAGGCTGAGTCAACAACATGTGGCATGTGCAATATATACCCTGGCCTGAAATTGAGTTGGGTTGTCAATGGAAGAACATGGCTAAGTTTGGGGGGGGGGGGGAGCTGGGGCGGCTGCGCGGGCTCCCACGCTGCATGTCCATGGAATTGTGGTAGAGAAAATTAGTTTAGTGAAGATTTTGCTTGGTCAAAGGCTTATTAACATGGCAGCACTTCGATATTGCCCATGCTAAACTTGAGCTAGCTCCGCCACTGATCAGAGTTAACCCATGACCATAGTTCTACCAATAAATTGTGATACTATATTTTTCTTGCATGTTGCGTCGTCCATTTAGAGAAGCAACACTAAATTACTATTGCTATGTTGTGACCTTTTACCTATGCAATATTTGTTTTCTTTATTACTTCATGCACAAAATACATCGTTCTTTCTCCAGTCCTTTTCTTACACTTATTTATTCCTAACTGAATGTGGCAACAACATATATCAATAGATATGCCTTCTTGTGTTATCCAAGAAGAACCGATGGAAGAAACTGAGGTCAGTGCATTGAGTTTTAAAGATTGTTTCATGTTAGTATTGTGGTTTAATATTTGCATGTTACAATATTTTGATATGCTATTTGTTTCATAACTAAAGCTTAAGTTTTGTTTGCATCTATCCAACAGAGGGAATGTTTCACAAGTAGTTCAAATAAGATTAACGTTGATGGTGTGCCAAAGGTGATCCATTAATCATTTGTTTGTGAGACCCTATAAATGGGTGATACCTCTTTTCCACTGATTTGTTTGAGATGCTCTATGCAAAAGTAATGTTCAATGCAGTTGAAACATGTTTCAGTTAATTTTACTGTAATTTTTTTTTGCTTGATTTTGTTATAATACTTCCATATAATTTATATGTTTGCTGGCATCAAGTCCATTTCACTTCTTTTTTGTAATACATAGTTGCAAATTTACAGTAAAATGCATCAAGGATGAGGAGTCCAGCTCTTGGTGATGGACGAGGAGATTAAGCATAGATGGCGGGAGTACTTCGACAAGCTGTTCAATGGGAAGAATGAGAGTTTTACCATTGAACTGGTCGACTCCTTTGATGAGACCAGCATGCGCTGTGAATCCAGGAGTCTGAGGTCAAGGAGGCTCTAAAAAGGATGAAAGGAAGCAAGGTGATGGGCCCTGATTGTATCCCCATTGAGGAGTGGAAAGGCCTAGGGGACATAGCGATAGTATGGCTAACCAAGCTTTTCAGCCTCATTTTTCGGGGAAACAAGATGCCAGAAGAATGGAGACGAAGTATATTAGTACCAATCTTGAAGAACAAGGGGGATGTTCAGAGTTGTACTAATTACCATGGAATTAAGCTGATGAGCCATACAATGAAGCTACGGGAGAGAGTAATTGAGCACCACTTAAGAAGAATGACAAGCATGAGCAAAAATCTGTTTGGTTTCATGCCTGGGAGGTCGACCATGGAAGCCATTTTCTTGGTACGACAACTTATGGAGATATACAGGGAGCAAAAGAAGGACTAGCATATGGTGTTCATTGACTTGAAGAAGGCCTATGATAGGATACCGCGGAATGTCATGTGGTGGGCCTTGGAGAAACACAAAGTCCCAGCAAAGTACATTACCCTCATCAAGGACATGTATGATAATGTTGTGACATGTGTTCAAACAAGTGATGTCGAGACTGATGACTTCCCGATTAAGATAGGACTGCATCAGGGGTCAACTTTGAGCCCTTATCTTTTTGCATTGGTGATGGATGAGGCCACAAGGGATATACAAGGAGATATCCCATGGTGCATGCTCTTTGGAGATGATGTGGTGCTAGTTGACGATAGTCAGACGGGGCTAAATAGGTAGTTAGAGTTATGGAGACAAACCTTGGAATCTAAAGGGTTTAGGCTTATTGGAACTAAAACTGAGTACATGATGTGCGGTTTCAGTACTACTAGGTGTGAGGAGGAGGAGGAGGTTAGCCTTAATGGGTAGGTGGTACCTCAGAAGGACACCTTTCGATACTTGGGGTCAATGCTTCAGGAGGATGGGGGTATTGATGAAGATGTGAAGCATCGAATCAAAGCCGGATGGATGAAGTGGCGCCAAGCTTCTGGCATTCTCTGTGACAAGAGAGTGCCACAAAAGCTAAAAGGCAAGTTCTACAGGACGGCGGTTCGACCTGCAATGTTGTATGGCGCTGAGTGTTGGCCGACTAAAAGGCAACATGTTCAATAGTTAGGTGTGGCGGAGATGCGTATGTTGAGATGGATGTGTGGCCACACGAGGAAGGATCGAGTCTGGAATGATGATATACGAGATAGAGTTGGGGTAGCACCAATTGAAGAGAAGCTTATCCAACATCGTCTGAGATGGTTTGGACATATTCAACGCAGGCCTCCAGATGCTCCAGTGCATAGCGGACAGCTAAAGCGTGCGAAGAATGTCAAGAGAGGGCGGGGTAGACCGAATTTGACATGGGAGGAGTCTGTTAAGAGAGACCTGAAGGATTGGAGTATCACCAAAGAACTAGCTATGGACAGGGGTGCGTAGAAGCTTGCTATCCATATGCCAGAGCCATGAGTTGGTCGCGAGATCTTATGGGTTTCACCTCTAGCCTACCCCAACTTGTTTGGGACTAAAGGCTTTGTTGTTATTGTTGTTGTTGTTGTTGTTGTTGTTGTTGTATAGTTGCAAATTTACAGACGTTCATGTTGTGGTTAATCCAGTTCCAAATTAATTGTGGTGGTTACTTGTATCAATTCCAAGCTCTTAAATGAATTCTTCTTCTTTTATAGATAGCAAAATACTTTCACATTAATGATAGCAAAATACTTTCACATTAATTTCAAGCTCTTAACTGAATTCTTCTTCTTTTATAGACATCAAAATACTTTCACATCAACGAGATTGGTTCTTCCTATGAAGGGCTAAGGATCAGAAAAAATGCTAACATTTTACAAGTATTCAAACCACTTTATTTATCCGGATACTTAAGTGTCATTTCCTTTGTATTTAAGACTTCTTATGCATGGTATTCATCTTGTGCCCGTGGCCATCCATGGGGCACCTAGCAAATGATTAGTATTCTATAGTCATTAGTTTTTTTATTTTGAAATAAACATCTAGACATACTGTACGTGCATAATATACACATTTTTTTCTTTATAAAAAATGTATTTTTACTCTCATCCTTCACAGCAAAGTACTATTTTGGATATCTTCATGTGCAACTCTCCCAACGTACTAGGTCTACATACTCTACTTGTGTGTTTTTACTCCCATCCTTCACACCAAAGTACAGAAATACTAATGGGCGAACGTTCGCTGGGAAGGAGCTCCCAGCGAATGTCCCTACAGCCTTGTGATCAAAATCAAACGGATGACATTTAAAAAAAGGTACACTATGTTCGATTGCAATTCTCCCTTACACATGGCAATTTTACATTCCATACATAGCAAGTCCCTGAAGAAATGTCGCATGGCATTTAAAGTTGTTTTGGCATGGCAACTCGGTCTTTCGTTGGAAATTTCTCTCCGAACAAACGTTCACCAGATATTTGCGTCATAAAGATAAGGTAGAAACGGTGAATAAATGGAGAAACAAAGAAAGGTGGAGACATTATGTTGTGCACATATGTTGTTTCCCTGCTGAAAGGAAGGTGGCGGAATCTACAGGGAGTGAAAACTCTATTTCGTTAGTCAGGCGTGGTGAGCAATCTTCAAGACATTAAGAAATAGCACTTTTTGACACCTCCAAGGGAGTATGCTTTTGAGGCATTCCTCGTCAAGTGAGTGGGGTGGACACACTTGCGCGATCATAACCATTTTTGTTTTCCCTCCAAAAAAATTAGACTCAATGAAAAAATTCATATCCTATGCATCAAATGACATTTCTTTATCTATAGGATTTGAGATGCATGTCATCTCACTTCATATGATTTTCTTATTCCTATACTATTCCTATCCTATGAACCAAAGGAGGCATGGGTGTGTTTGTGCAAGTTCGCAAATGGTCATTCTCGAGGCTCACCTTCTCTACTCGTTCCTGGGCAGATTGAAGACCGCAGTTGGAACGATCGTGATGCTTACCTGGACGCAAGATTACATTGAACACTTTTTTCAACGAAATAGAGAATAAGTGGACATTACAGAGAAGTTGGATTGCTTACCAGTGGGTAAACCAGTTGCTAGTTGCTACTGATGTGTGCTTCTCGATTCCAATTTGATAGCTAGATCTGCACCAAAAGAAACCAGAAGTAGAATATACTCCACAAAAGAAGTCTAGTGTAGAATAAGTGTTTTTTTTACAGGTAGAATAAGATTTACTGATTTTATTCATGGGGATAAATTCCCGCTCCAAAAGTCAAAACAGTCTGGACATTTCGGAGATTGGATGCCGTTGCCACTTGTAAAAATAAAAAGACTCCAGCTTAAGTTCAGCTGTCATTTCGGTCGACTTGGGCTACTGCTCTATAACACTGTGTGGCAGTATCAAACGACGCCAAGAAGATTCAGTTCGACAGGTACGTTTTCACCACAACTTTCGGTCTTTTCCCTGAACAATCATGCCCTGGACTAGCTAGTCACTAGTGGGCAGCGCTAGGTAAACCG
The DNA here is from genome assembly GCA_963921465.1 of Triticum timopheevii. Taxonomy (NCBI): domain Eukaryota; kingdom Viridiplantae; phylum Streptophyta; class Magnoliopsida; order Poales; family Poaceae; genus Triticum; species Triticum timopheevii. The sequence continues at coordinate 367,341,722 of OY997262.1, forward strand.
TTCCGCTCGTCCACCATCGCCACTCATGGTCTACAGGCATATATATAGTTCGTCAGATCAAGTTGCTCTGATCAGCCCCCATCGATGCGTCCCATTACACACAGTGGTCACACGAACTTGCTGCTACTTTCGCATCAGACATGCACTCACCGGCCGCAAGTAGTCCACCCGCAGGCTGCATCTCCTCATCCTCTGCACCAACAGACCACCGACTCACGCATCTCGTTCGTCGTCCGTCCCACAAGGCAGCCAGCCAACCAACGCAACGACCCGTCCAATCGCATCGCATTCGCATCGCGCCGACGACAATCTTGTAGTACGGCGCGTACGCATGCATGCATGTCCGGCTAGCCTGAGTCTGAGTGTCAATGTGGGCGCGCGGCTGGCCATGAAGCGAAGCTAGTGGAGGAGAAGTGAACCAGAGGGCCGAGGATACTTTGGCCGGCCGACTTGCACGTACGAACGGAGCAAGTAGATTGGTTGGTTGCGGCCATGATGGAAACTGCACGTAAAGGAACCGTAACCCTGGCCTAGCATAGGCTGACAGTACACATATTAGTGCGATGCTGGCTAAGATATGGTCGCTTTTGGCTTTTGCTGTGCTGGACCGCGAGCTCGGAGCTGCTTTCGCGCCCACAGCTAGGTCGCACTCTGCAACCTGGGCAGAGGGCAGGCCCGCATGCGCCTTTCCCGCGCACAACGGCCGACTGCCCGGCCCTGGGCTAAACGCCGACGACAACACAGCTCAACGAGCAGTTGCATGCACTGCACCTCGATCGCTGCTCGTCCAAAGCAAAAGCTACCACCCCCTACCCAATGCTGACGGCGGAACGCACAGGCAACGGCTAGCTGCGTGGTTACCCAGCGTACGTCTCCGCCTTCTTCTAGGAAGAGATATTTCCGGGACGGCGATGACGAAGAAGATACATATGACGATGATGGTGGCTCGAGCGGTGAGATGAGATGAGAGTGAGACACACGGTTTCTGGCTTTTAATCCTTGCCCTTTTCAGCCAGCTATCTAGTCTAGGCTACAAATCGCCGGGTCTCTGTTGTGCGTCAATAATTTATCAGCAACCACGCGATCGGATTGGCAAAAAAGGTGATGATATGTGTGTAGCTAGACAGCTAGTGATATGCATGATCGAGCACTACCACCCCGAGTCGGCCGGCCGACCGGGGTCCATGCATGCGATGCGAGGGCGCTCTTTCTTATCCCGGGCTTATCTCGGGCTCAAAGCCACCTGCCCCGTGACCCGGCCTTGTTGCCTCGATGTGGTGGCAAGGGCACGGTGGATTGCACGTAACATTGCACCGTATGTTCGTTTTCCGTGTTTCGTTTGGCGGGCATGCATGCATGCATAGTGCCCAGACGTACAGAGGTGCCAACATATTTGCCAGTCGCTCCACGCTCGGTGCTATGATCGGCCGATCGGGCCGTGCCGGTGCGCGATGACACATCGCCGCGCCGTGCACGAAGGGTCCTGCCAAAAGTTGCGGTGAGAGCCAAAGAGAACCATCCCCTGGAAGCAAAGCCTTCCGTAGGTGGTGAAATGTTTAAATAGCAACTATGACTAGCCAGTACTACTTGTACTGAAAGAAAAGGCCGTCCATGACAAAACGAACGTTTTTCGTGCCAATTTATACACGCGAGGATGACAAATTTAATTGTTAAGCATGATAATTTCGCCCTCGGTTTTGATCTTCATTGGCTGGATTGAGCAACGACAACCCTCATGTGGCATCACTCTCGTTCCGTTGTCAAGAGACACCAGGTGAACTCTTTTTGTTGGTAGTCCGGCTAGAAACTTTGATCAGACACACATGGATCAAAACACACGGTTCCTTGCATTACGCAAATTTAAATTTGTGAAAATAACGTAGACCTGATGTCCTACCCGACCCATGGCCATGTCATAGTGTCCAAGAAGAAGGCATGTTTGGTTAACAAGGCCCTTGACAACAACTTCTGGATCCAGCAAATCGACACAACTCAGGGACTGACTTTGCCACACATCCAGGAGTTTGTGGTTCTGTGGGAGATGATTGATGGTGTTACTCTCAATCATGATAGGAAGGACACTATATCTTGAAAATTCACTTCCAGTGGCGACTATTCGGCGGCTACGGCGTACACGGCGCAGTTCGAGGGCCAAGTTCTCAACTCAACCTCTCCCACAATCTGGAGGAATTGGGCTCCCCCGAAATGCAAAATTCTTCACTTGGCTTATCATCCAAAACCGTGTGTGGACGGTAGATCGGTTACAACGGCGAGGTTGGCCAAACTGCGGACTTTGTCCCCTGTGCAAACAAGTCCAAGAATCTGCCGCACATCTTCTTTTCCAATGTAGATTCACCGCCCGCGTCTGGACCGAGGTGGTCAACTGGCTTGGCATTCAGGACCACTCACCGCTGACTTGGCGCCACGAAGACATGGTTCAAGATTGGTGGCTGAAGACGGTCAACACGGGAGGGCATATCAAGAAAGCGATTGGCTCTGTTTTGATGCTTGTCATGTGGGAAATTTGGAAGGAGCGAAACGCGAGAGTTTTTCGCAACACGGCTTCACTGACCACTATTATCACTGCCAAGATCAAAGAGGAGGCTCGTCTTTGGGCGTTGGCAGGAGCCAAACAACTGAGTGCAATTATGTCGCGAGAGTAGTATTTTATTTTGCCGCTTTGCGGCTTTTGTCTAAACCTTCTTCTTAATTAATAAAATTAGCAAGTCTTTTGCCTTGTTTCAAAAAAAAAAAAATCTCACCACCAGCAAGAAAAAAGGAAGATCAATGTGAGAGTGGAAAAACCCTAGGACTAGGAGCACGTCCAAGACCGCGGGCAACCATGAAGAGAGACGGAGAGGAGCATGGATAAGCGGCAGAGAAGAGGTTGTAATCTTGTAGATTCTCTCGAGTCACCTGGGCGGAGGCAGCTCGCCGACGAACCCTCGAAGCAGATGGCCACCAGCCGGCAGGAGTAGGACGGCCAATTCACCATCGGCAATGTAATTGTCACAACTTGCAGCCACAAATTCGCCAAAAAAGGAAATAAGTGCCAGTCAAAGATCCCCGTAGAAAATATTCGCCGCTGAAAAATCGCAAGCACTGTGCAGTTCAAAACCATTGGTCTGAATGCACGCGCGCAGCTCGCTACAAGTCGCCCGTCCCCCGTGGATCGTGACCAGCGATCCGAACCGGAGAATATTACACCTCCCGGCAAATTAAGAAGAAGAATATTGCACCTCCGAGTCCACGGCGACAGCACAGTGCGGCATGCCGCCGTGCCGGCCGGCTCGATCCAGTCACGCCCAAGTTGGCAGTTGCCCATCGTCAGCTCGCGGCTCGGGGCTAGCTTCCGTTCCGGCTGTGCCCCACCGGCCGGAGCCATTTTTCCAAGCTTAAAAGGGACGGCCGAGGACTTTGAAATTTTAGAAACCACGCCCGACCCCCATCCAGCAGCTCGCTCGCTCTCCGGTCGATCGCTCTCTCGCCACACCGCCACTTGCCACGATATTTCCTCGCTCGCTTGCTTGCTCGCCCGCTCCTTCGACCGATCGCCTGCACCACAAGCTGGCCGGCCGGCAGCGCGCTCGGTCTCCCATGCGCTGCCTTTGACCACTGCAGCTCCACGAGTCCGCACCCCCGCACATGGCGTGAGAGCGTGGGCTAGCTGCTACTAGCTGATAAGTCCGAGAAGTCCAAGCTCGTGCACGTCTAGGCTTGCGTGCGTGCGTGCGTGCAGAGTTTGCGGGGAGAAGAAGGAGATGGCCGCGCAGGAGGGCGCCGCGGGGACGGGGAACCAGGTGGCGAGGGTGCGGTACGGCGACGTCGACGACAGCAACTTCGCGCTGCGCGGCCGCGCCGTGCCGCTGCTGGCCGGCCTGCTCGCCCTCCTCGTCGCCTTCGTCGCCGTCTGCCTCTACCTGCGCTGGGCGTGCGGCCGCCGCCGCGCCCGCCGCGACGCCGACCGCGAGGCCTCGTCCTCGTCCGCCGCGGCGTCGCCCGTGCCCGGCCTCGACGCCGACGCCATCAATGGGCTGCCCGTCACGCTCTACAGCCCGCCCGCCTCCTCGCCGGCGCGCTCCCCTTCTCGGCAGAAGGGCGACGGTGGAGATGAGGAGCAGGCGGCGGAGTGCTCGATCTGCATCAGCGCGCTGGTGGCCGGGGACAAGGTGAAGGCGCTCCCTCCCTGCGGCCACTGCTTCCACCCGGAGTGCGTCGACGCCTGGCTCCGCTCCCAGCCCAGCTGCCCGCTCTGCCGCACGCTCCTCCTCCCCGCCGCCGCGGCCGTCGCCAAGCCGGTCGACGTTGTCAACGGAGGCGACCCGCCGCCGGTGTGACTCGTGAGCCAGAAGACAACGTGCCCGCACGCCAACTCACCGAAGCATGATAAGCAGGTCCCACCTGTAAGCCACTTACTCCTATCTTGACCGCAAGAAATCCCGTCCCGGTTTAACAACAGAGCCAAATGAGCAATGTGGCTAGCTAACTGGCCCCGGCCCCCGGCGAGGTGCGTCATCGCCGGCCGGAAAGGCAGGGCCAGCTTCGCCATGGCACGACGGGAGCCGTTCTTTCGCAGGCCGGCCACTTTTCTACCTTAAATTTTCTGTTCAAGCCTCCAAACGGAAGGACAGCGGTGTAGGCTGTACATTAAAATTATCTGTGGCATGAGTATTGTAGTGCCGTCACTGCGTACGCGGTGGCAGCTCAGTGGTGCCCGAACTAGTGGCATCTCGATCTGTACGTATAGTTTAACAGCACTGACACGGGCAGCTCAGCCTTAATTAAGTCCCGGGATCTCTCTGCTTGTCACCATCCTGATCGCGTTTGCGTATAGTAATCTGCACTTTTGGGGCAGCTCCCGTAAATGTGTGCCTATCTAATGACTAATGGAGCCGCGCTTTGCGAAAAGGGCTGCGTCTCCGGACAACACCTCACCGTTTCCTCGTTCACAGCGCGGCGCAATTAGTCTTCTACCTTCCCCTTTGGATCTCTTTCGAGCGGCGCAATTAGTGCGATGGAGGATTGATTAGGCGACTAAGATTAGTGCGATGGAGGATGAGCTAAGCTAGCTGTGCTTCTTGCTCCATCGCACTACGTAGTGTGTACTACATGAGCAATGCTGTTTGGGCTGGGTTCGATTGATTGTTGGGGTTATCATGAACACCAGTGGCAGCGCCACGGCTGGAGCACCTTGGATCTTTTCCCAGCGGCGCAATTAGTGCGGTGGAAGATTAGTTTGGAAACAAACGGACGTCTTAAGCTATCTTGCCGTGCGTAATGCACTACTACGGCATTGATAAGCAATGCTATATTAGTTTAGTTTGTGCTGGACTAATCGTTGGAGTTATCGTGAACTACAGTCGCAAAAGACACCAGTGCACCACAGCTCTGGCACTGGGTAATATTTTAAGCGAGGCTAGCTTGATTAGCTCTCACGCGTGCCCGAGGTCCTCGTAGTATATGTCAGTCAAGCACATCCATCATGGCGTCTCCTCCAACTGGACATTCGCTCTGATCCGAAAGCAGCAAGTAGCTTAGCATTGGCAAGCAGATGGAACTGGAACAAGATATCCTCGGGACAAAAAGGTGTAGAGGATAACAGGCAAATTTGGTGCGATTCCTTTTTCATTTGTTGCGGACCAGTATTTTAGTAATTTTGATCTTCCACTTTAAGCAGGATTTGAAGGGGATGGGGTTATCCCTCCCTGATCAAATCCTCAGCACTAGGCAGTGCCGCCGCGGTGGTGGCCCAGTCCGTCTCTTTCCCAGGTGCAATTTGATGAAACCGGTGTAGTAGTGTGGTGGTGGTTGACGGCTTGACGCCCCGTCTTTTCCGCCGGAAAGAAGAAGAAGCTGGCTACAGTAACTAGGTAGCGCCAACTTGGAGCCGAGCTACTGATGAGTGATGATGCGCTATGGACTCGTGCGCGACATGGCCCCCGGAAATCGATCGGACGGGCCGTTCCCCATGTTCGTGCGGCTCTGCACGCATGTGCCGCTCTTGCCACGGGAGAGACGATTCGGATGATACCTAGCTAGCAGAAGCTGCGCCGCCATTTTTCGCTAACAACTCGATCGGACGGATGTCATGGCGCAAAACGAGCTATTGTCTTGGCGGGAATGCTAAAAATCATCTGCCGATGGTGGCATTTCTCTTCTTTGGCAAATTACTCATCTTTGGCGAATCTGCCAGCAACCTCGTTCTCGTTCTTGTCTCCGGTAAGCTTATTACGTCCAGATTGCGCTCACTCCAACCGGCTTCAAATGTCTTCCACCGCCTCGCCGGAGACGGCAGCCGTGGAACGAGGGCGTTTTCCCTCTTTTCTGCGCCGATGCTTTCTGCTCAGAAATTTACCCGACGCATGAATCGAGGCCGATCAATGAAGCAGTGCCGTCTCATGGCGGGAAATAGTCTTTGCTTCCTGGGTGTATATACACCTACATGAGGAATAATGATAACAACTAGATCGGCGGGTGCCGGTCCCAACGATATGGTCAACCGATAAAAGATCAAACGGCATGATGTATCAGTATGAAGGCAAGTTTTAGCACATGTAACAGAACAACCGATTATCTGGCCGGTTCAAAAGTAAGAAGAAACATTCAATATGTGCCAGAAGAGTAACATCATCAAGTTAAACATGGGCATGAGACGATCAAAGTTAACCCGTGCCAGAAGCAAGGCAGCATCCACTACAGTCATACAAATAGAAAAACTAATTAGCTAACAATGGCAATGGAGGCGATAAAACTACGAAGCCATAGTTAGGCATACAATAAATAGCTTGGTTCAGTTGCCTCCGCGAGTGCCATTCCATATGAACTTGATGTGAATAGTTTGTGAGATAGATGACCACAAAATTATTTTTGTATAGGCAATGCACTTGAGATTTGCTTTTAAAGCATATGGAGAGTGAGCGATGGTTTCCCCCTTCTAATCTTGGAAGACGAAGACCCAGATCTGTTATTCTTTGATCCCTGCCGCCTCGACAAAATTTTTAAGACCAAGAGGATTGTTGTCAGCTTGGACCTAGCAAGATATGTCGTAGTAATCATTAAGCAATCACATTGGTAAGCAACACTGGAGAGCACAGTAGAACCAAATATATACATGTTGACCATATCTTAATCATGATAGATCCATTTTTCTGAAAATATAAACAACCAAGCTTCCTTGTATACAGTGACTCTACCGGCAGTTTGGTTTATTTGCCTGTGTGTGTGTTGACTTGCTTCAGAAGTCATAGATACAAATAGAAGCATAATAAGTGGTTTTAGAAAATATATCAAGTTCTAAAGATAAATAAAACTACTTTCAGTATATATAGTAGATGCCATTGCAGATAACACTCCAATACTAACATTAGAAAAGGTAATCTGGTTTTGGTCACCCATGAAAAAATTAGATAAACACCAGATGGCAAACAAAATACATGTTAAGCCTCCATCCTTGTGATTATTGTTTTTCTTGTTCCAGAGCTCCTGTACAAATGATTTACATGGTGATCCGGAAAAAGTTGAAGCAAGCATATAAATAGTGACCCACCTAGTGAGTGAACAAAATGTAAAAAAAACTCATTTTCATTTAGTGCAAACTATGATTTAATCTTTCTTCTTTTTCCAACAAAAATGTTAATATTCAGAAGGTAGTTGGAGACAGGGCTACACCTTATCAAGGTTTTAATCTTACGGTTCAATGAATTGCATAGGCAGAGCACACAGTTGATGGATTCAAACTATTTTTAAGAGATGATGTGGCAAGGCTAAGAAGATGAAAATAATTAAGAAGAAAAGTTCATGGTCAACAACTTACAAAGATTAACTGGGTAGTGCCTCATGGCAGTCATCAACCTTTGAGCCGTAGAACTGTAAGATCAAACTGAGACTCAAGCCTGCATAACCATAGGAAGAAAAGGATCATCAACAAAGAGGACAAAGTGAATCAGGAACCAGTTCCTGGTTCCTCTAAAAAATCATTCTAAATGACAAACTGTGAGAAGAAAAAAGAACTGGTCTAATGACATAGATGCGTTAACCGGCAAACACTACCAAGTCAGATCAAATACTCAGCTTATTTCTGTCCCTTTTCAATATTAAGAACGATTATTAAGTAACCAGGTACATAACAAAAACAACTAATGCCTACATAGTAGCTCATCTCTCTTAATACATCTACACTGATTTCGATGTACAATTTAGGACCAATGGAAAACCAAAAAAACACAAAAAAAACTCACACAATAAAGCTAAAACTAAATATTGCACGCCGTCGAGACATATCTGGCGTGCAACATCTGTCACTACAGAAGGACATCGGCGTCAATCACAGCGGTAGGGCCATCAGCATAGCCAGCAGGAATTGCAGGCCAAACCACGGTCGCAGCTATGCAATGGGCTACAGATTTACAGGCCGAACCAAATACGCGCATAAGTCGGAAACAATGGGTTACAGATTTACCATCAATTAGTTGCTCGCTTATAAGGGTGTAAGTGGATGGACTCATTTAATAGCAGTCACCATGTATATCACATTATCATCTAATCAAGAAAAGTTTTTGACAAATCGGAGATTTTGAGTAATGTCTGAACAATGGCATAAAAAGAAATCTGAATCACAAATATGCACAATATGACAGTCGATGGCCAACATTCAGACAAAATCCAATATTTGAGATTAATCTAAAATATTTAATACCATAGGCAGAATATGATGTTAAATGGCACTGACCACACCATGAACTATTACAACTACTGATAAACATAACCCAAACAGGAACAGTTGAAGCTAGCTCACCATGAGAAAAATTCAGTTGATTTACTCGGTTATAAAGTTAAATAGGTTACCTCAAGTAACGGTGCTGGACGATACATATCATCAACTCCTGCAATTACCTATCAAACATTCCAAAGAAATAAACATCACTGGATGCCAATGCATACCACTGCTTGATGAAATAATATATAAGTAATACAAAACTACAATTCAGTACATTATTTAGTTTTTACCAGAAATGGGAATTAAAATAAATAAAAGAGAGACTATACTTTCATGTGAGAAGAACATCTTGAGTTTATAGCTTTCAGGTTTGTAGTAACAAACAGGACAACTATGAACTGAAGATACACATCGATACTTCTCTAGGTTATCTCACCATAAATCAACATAATTGCAAGAAGGTCAAATGGAAAGAGGCCGGAATACAACTACTTCAATAGTGCAGTAACCATGTAAAGAAAAAGATACATAACCGCAATAGAAGAAATGCTAGATGAGTAATTTGTTGACGCCAAAATAAGATTATTAGATACATATCCGTAATTATCAAAAAACATTGAAAGAAATCATCTAGTATAAGCTGGAAGACATGGTACATCAAATCTAAAGGAGAAGCACCCTAGATAATATCCACTGATTTTGATAATCAACAACATCGATATAAATCAGAACAATCTTCAACCATAGTATCCTATATAGCACCCAAAAAAATCAGAACAACAGGTAAGAAGAACAAGCTAACTGAGCAACAAATGAAACAAAAGGGGCCCCAGAATTATATACACTGCATTATTCATCATTGACAGAGTTTTGTTAGTCAGTTCTATTTTCTTTTGGAGTATAAAGGAACTAACAAATATAATATAAGATCAGCAACGCGCATTGGCGCGAGGGTGCCGGTTCAACCGATATGGCCAAATAGTATAAGATCAGATCGCATGATGCATTAGTAGGAAAGCAAGTTTAGCACATGTAACAGGAAACGATTTGCTGGTTCATGGAAAAGAATAAACATTTCAAAAGTGTAACATCATCGAGTTTAACAAAGTTATAAGATTATAAAAACTAACCAGGCCCACAAGTAAGGCAACATCAAGTTCAATGCAATACAAAAGCTTATTAATTGACATTATGTTCAGTAGTACGAGCAGGAACATAAGAGCGAAAAAGCCAAATGTGGTTGTGGATGCACTAAAACTACTAAGCCATAGTTAGGCATACTGATAGATAGCTTTGGTTCAACTGCCTCCATGAGTGCCATTCCATATGAATCTGGTGAGAATAGTTCGTAATATAGATGACCACATAATGGTTTTGTATAGAGAATACACTCGTGATTTCCTTCTAAAGCAAATGGCCAGTGAGCAATAATTTCCCCTTATAATCTTGAAGGCAAAGATCCTTATCTGAGTAGTTATTCTTCTATTCCTGCCGCCTTGACAAAGTCCGACCAATTGGGGTATTGTGGCCCTCTTATCCGTATGAAAATACTCCAGAGTAGGCATGGAAATGAACTCTGGATGGAAAATAATTAGTGTATTTTTGGGTGACATTAGCAAACATGACTTCATCTCTTAATCATGAAATGCAAAAACTTTGTTGATCTGGTTATAAAACACAGTTTATCAAGAAAAGTATGCCTAGCTTTCAATCGGAGACCTCTTGAGCAAACATATTAGCAGCATTAGTATGAGAATTCTATATCTTTAGCAAATTATAGTGGAAGAATAGAATTAGTGTATTTCTGTTAATAAGGAGACTACTTTCTGTTAAAGGTGCTAAATAATTGTTGTTAATAAATAACAGTCCTCATACTCGAAAAGACTTCTAATGTCTTTCACTAAAATTATCACTTAGAAGGCTAGGTTGAGATACAAATTTTGAAGTAGACGATATAACAGAAATACAAAACAAGATATGAACCATTAATTTCTGATATGCGATGGAAGACACTAATTTAGAAGATACGAGCTAAAACACATTCACTTCTTGTTGCTATAATATGCTAAGGCATGACATCTAAAACTATTATGAGGGGAAAAAATATTTAACGGCTCCAAAACTGAATAACAAGTAGAGCATTACTTTCCACATACCACAAAAGAAGAGCATTACTTTGCCGGACCACACAAACACACAGCCCGTGATATGGTTTGGTTACCTGATCATTATCGGACCACACAAAAGAAGAGCATTATTTATATGGTCATTGCACAAACAAATGTTTTCCAGTTGCATTCAGAATTTTTATTAGATCTAGATCATCATGTTTGTTTATGTTCAGGAATTAATCCAAATGTGCCACCATACATTAGAAGCTACAAATGTTCAAATTTCAATCTTGTAAGCAGTAAGCAGCCTATAAGCAGAAAGCAATCTCGGTTTCAGTTTGAAATTAGCCACTCAAAGATACAAAACACAACTGATATCCTAGAAAGTTTGTAGACTATTTTGCGGTTAGGCACTGAAAAAATATTAGAATGAAGAGGAATTAGAAACGTGACCTATGTCCAATCAATAATTATTAGAATGAAGAAATTAGAAACGTGGCCCCTTCTAGACAAAGGTATATTCTACACTAAGAACATACATCTACACTAAGAACACACAATTGAACAAAGAGGAATTAAGCATTCGTTACTCCAGTAATTATCCCCAATACCAAAATTGTAGTTAGCTGTATATAGGTAGAGATGAGTAGGTTAGAAGGAAGAATCTCTGATGTAAGTGGCAAATGTCTATAGTGTACAACCTATTGTCACACCCAATTAATTAAACAATATAAAGAATTGAAGTAGCAAGTTCCTGCAAAGCACAGACTACCAAATTAGATGTAAATAGTGTTCAATCAGAGATGCTACGAGGTAAAATATGACAGTTCCCTCAACTTATTTCCAATTGGCGGATGGAGGCTGGCAAAAAACAGAAGTAAATTCAATAGGAAATTCTAAACCTCGCAGGTTTGAAAGCCAAGCTCATTTGAAAACAAAGGTGGGAATAAGCGCTAATCTCGACCCTCCTGCATAAGCGTACATGAACCCCAACACAAGCTTGTGACTATAATCACTACTTCTGTGCTAGAAAACAAAAAAAAAATGCAAGGCACGAAAGGGAATGCTCTAGTTCTATAGAAGCGACAGGACCACGATGGATTCAACAACCTATCATGCCAATGGGCAACACACAGAACTGAAATGTACTATCACTTCCATACAACTGAGGGTTTAAAGATTAGACTGCAAGTACACAACATACAAGGATTTAACTTTTTCCCAAAATATTTTATGGATTTATCAGTCAATCCACAAGAAGGGTAGCTTTAAACCCTAATATTCTTATTTTATTCTCTGTAATAAATCCAATCAAGCAATTTATTTTGTACCATTGATCAAGTACTTCCTGTAAGGAAGCATACATGGTGGTTCAGTCTGGCACATACCACAGTAGGACCTAATTGGCGCTTTTCCACTTCCACGCTAGTCACCTTTGGCAAACAAACAAAAGGCAAATCAATATGACATTCATTTAATTAAACTAATCAGATAACGTAGCTTTTATCTATGGACGATTTGGTTCACCTCTTCTCATAGCACTTAAGAATGAAACTGAATACTTCATCCAATGATCAATCCAGCTACCATGTCTAGCTATGCTGATGGTGATCAAGTTCAGAACCCTCATCATCTCCTAGAAGCAGAAAAAAATTCAAAGAGACGCTATATGCACAGAAGTTTTGGCTAGATAAAAGTTTCAGGCCTAAATATGATTCTCTCAACCTTTGTTATTTCTGAAAATCTGCATTTTACATTGATTAAATATTACAGTACACGACTTATGCCAGGCAGAGAGGAGTGCAGATGAGAGGAAGGGCCTGAGCTTACCTCTCGGCGTAGTGGAACAGGCAGAGGTAGACGGGACGAGCGTCTTCAGCTCAAGCGACTGCGCCACCATGTTCTTGACCGCCTGCGCAGCAAGCACACACGCACGCAATTCAGTCACCGGAATCCGGGTGAGACAAGACAAGAAGAGAGGAGGGGGACGGACCTGCGGGAAGAGGTAGGAGACGTCAAGGTCTTGCGCGATGAGGGCGAGGAGGTGTTTCAGCGCGTCGAACTTGTCGCCGTCGGAGCGGGATGCGAGGAGCGCCGTCTGAACCTGACAAAAGGACGGTTTATATCCAAGTAGCCTGGTAGTCCAACTGGACTGCAACATGACTGATAGTAGCCATTGTTTCCCATAAGCAACCAAGTGATGTGGTGGTAAGTGCCTACGAACGAAGCCCAAGCAGGGGACTCGCTCGTACAGGCATATTGATAAGAAATCATCCATTTACAGCAACGTCAACCAAGAGTCTTGGATCTCCAAAAGACGCCTCGCCTCCTAAAACAGCACAAAGACAAACAAGGAACTATGAGTGAGAATGTGAAGTGTTAACAGAGGCCACAAGAAGAATCAAAAGAATTTTGAAAAAAGAAAGCACAGCAGGAGACACTGTAATTACCCATGCTAGGTTTCTACTTCTTCCTGACCCGCTTGCTCGGATTGCTTCGAGCATCAGTAGGCATGGATGGTTCAGAACTCAAAATGCCACGCTGAATGTAGCAGTTTTGCAATGCAAGCAAAGCACCTTGGTATAAGTAAAGAAATGTCAGTGCTAAGTTGTGGTGTCTTCTCCTTTCCAGCAATAGACTCATTAACTGAACCTAGTGTTTCACCAGACTGGGAGGAAACACGCGTAAAATAAGTAAGCATAGACAGAAAGTGTGTGCTTCAAAAGACAGATGATCTGGAAGTAACCAAGCGTAAAATAAGTAAGCATAGACTGAAAGTGTATGCTTCAAAACATAGATGATCTGGAAGTAACCAAGCCCTCGCCATCTGCATCAACAAGCGCATCGTCGATTGGATCAGATACTGGGTTGACATTTGAGACAGCTTCATTGTCTTTAAAAAGAACCCGCTGAAACTTTGGTTTAATTTCAGAGGCCACGCACAAAGCCAAAGCAAAAACAGTAAAGAATCCCAAAGCCAAAGCACACCTTGAACATTAACTTGCATGTTGTTGGCAGCAGAAAAATAGAACTACCAAAATTAATCCAATAACTAATTACGTAAAATAGTGTAGGAGTCAAACATGTGCATAGCTGATCTCTAACTTAGTATCATATGTGGGACCACTGGATCACGCCGTTCAAAAGGCGAAACAACAAATGAACTCAGAAAAATAAAAACCTCTAGAATAGGCATTATGTGCCTTGCAGAGTCTCCTTGAGGGGAAATTGCAGACAAGAAAGCATGGTCCTCACCACTCAAGGATTCACCGGAGATGGAAATCATGTTTGCAGCTTGTAACCTGTGACAATTCAAAACAAGAAATCAGAACAGCTTCAACTTCAGACACGTATAACACCGAATCGAAAGATTTCCATCGCCAATCACCATTACATCTGCAAGAGAGGTAGCTACCATGGAGGGGTCGCCGTCGCAGAAGGCCTAGGGGCAGATGTTGCAGGCGTCCTACACACCGAACTCCACGAAAGCCGTCGCCGCTGGCGAGAGCATCTCCATATTCACTGCCTTCTCGTCCATCCCTCAAATGGACCACTGCCTCCCCTAGCACAATCCCTGCAACAACGCAAACGAAAAGATTTAGATATAAAATTCGCGTGAAAATCCAACCAATCGAGGTCATTCCAGGCAGCGTGCCGACCATGGTCCCATCTTCGTCCTACAATCTACCTCTCTGCTTCCTCACCGTCCTTGCTCTCACATGTGGACGCACCACAAGATAAAAAATGGTAAGAGGATTGAAAATCTGAATATTATTTGTAGAATCATTTACCTATGCATGACTACATCAGCTTTCTGCTGGCCTTGCTGCAACATGTGGTGATTGTTCTGCACATGACACAATTTATCAGAAAAATATGATTTCTTACTCTATAAAATTTGTCTAAATAAAGTATACATATTATAAGCACATTTATATATTTGTGTTGTCCCACAAACTTAACTAAGCAAAGCAATGAGTGGAATAAACTAAATTGCAATCTAAGCCATACTACTACTAAACTGAATAGTACTGGAACTAAAAGATCAATAATATATATGGATACAAATAATATACAGAAATGCAGTGTAAGCCATACTACTATCCATCTGAACAGTACTGGAAGTAAAAGATCAATAATATATGGTAAATATCATTGGTGATTGCTAAGAAAACATTCTGGAATATGCATGACTCATGAGACAAGACATAAATTAAGAGTGTTTTTACCACCACTATCACGGCATCCATGTTTTGTTTTTGAATTCAGAGGATGTAAAGTAGAACATGCACTCAGTTGCAACAAACAGAAAGCCTGATTAGCAGATTCACCGTAACAATTGTACATTCTGTTCACTTGGAACAATGCATTATGCATCAATTTGCAGGAATTTAAGTACCCAAATTAATATGAATGATGACAAGTTTGTTTATTCTTATTCGACAACTCCGAAGCCCTGAGTTACCTAATCAAATCAAAGTG
The DNA here is from genome assembly GCA_963921465.1 of Triticum timopheevii. Lineage (NCBI taxonomy): Eukaryota > Viridiplantae > Streptophyta > Magnoliopsida > Poales > Poaceae > Triticum > Triticum timopheevii. The sequence continues at coordinate 367,357,031 of OY997262.1, forward strand.
TATACTTCAGCAAAACAATTTCTATAAGGTTTCTTGTTTTTGCCATCTTCAGACATTGGCCAAAGTGTGCAGTGCAGAGGATCTTTTTGTTCTTCCGAGATCTGAACCAAAATTTTCACACAGAAGTGTAAACATCAATTGTTTTGCTAAATAAGGTTCTCATGCTAGCAATGTAACACGGTCATTCCTTGTCCCTCTCAGAATCAAGGGTCAGTAAGATTGTGTCAACTTGCAAGATTAAAAACCAATTTTTTTACTGAAATTGAAATAGCCAATGGAAGGACAGTGGGGCTAGGGACGTACCTAAGAATCAGAGGCGCGCACACACAAAGAACAGCGCTGGACAACATACAAAATCCAATGAGCTGGGAGAACAATGTAAATCCTTCAAGAAAAATAAATTTTGGGTGTAGCTGCGTCTCACCTTAGCCTTCTCCCCAACCAGCAGGTCCATGGCAGCACATAGTCTGGCATCTGCTCCAGGACGCCATGGACAGAGAACCACATGGATCTCGGCCGCCGCGTCTGGATCTTGTCGTCCCGAGTGGCACGGCTGGGTAGAAGAGGTGCAGGGGGCGTGGTTGCAGCCCCAGCTCATCTGGTACGACGGCGACCCGCACTCATGCGGTGTTGGGGAGGAGGAGATGCGGTGTTGGGGAGGAGGAGAAGATGATGTGGTGGCGGCGACTCAGTCCCCGCCGTCGACAGCTTGAGGTCCCTGGCGACGTAGAGCGTCCTGGCCCCGCGGCTGTCGGGAAGCCCAGTACCCGACCACCGCGAGCGCAAGCGCCGGTGCCGTCATCTCCGCGGGCTTGGAAGGGAAGGGGCGGTGGCGGCTGCGGAGAAACGACGCAAGCGATGGCCTACACACTCCTCCCGGAGATGACGAGGGCAGGGGTTGGCCGTCCTTGCTCCTCTGGCCGCTCTCCATGGCTGCGGCCCACTCCCGGGAGATAAGAAGAGAAGCAGCGGCCGCGCCGACCCACCTGCGCCACGCCGTGTCCCCTACGCCGCCTTTGCCTCGCCTCGCCATTCCTGCTTCCCTCCCGCGGGAGCCTGGGCCGGGGCGGGAGGGGGTAGAAGGAGGAGGACGTGAGGGGAGGAGGCCGGGCGCCAGCGGGGAAGGAGGAAGCAGCGGCGGCGGGCTCGGGCCTAGGGTTTGGAAGGAGAGAGAGGTGAGGCGGGAGGAAGAGGAAGGGGACGGCGCGAGTGTGGCTGTGCGGGAGGAGCGACGGCTAGGTTTCCTCTGCACAGGAGCGGCACATTTTATACCGCAGGACGCGAAATGATGAAAATGCCCTCGTGGGGGCGCTGGAATTACGCGCGGTGGCACGACCAGGGCGCACTGAATTTTATCTAACGGCTCACAACGATCCGGTAAATATCCAACGGCCCACGACGACCGAGCCCGAGATCCAACGGGCAGAACGCAATCAAGGTTTCGATCGGACGGCCGAGAGTGCCTGATCGCTGAGGAGCCTCAGCTATCCCTCCGGTTCATATCTCTTGATTATAGAAAGAAAGTAAAAATTGTTTACAAGTTTTTTTCAAATAAATTTGTCTTTCTTTTGCGCTAGTGAGTAAATTTCTGCGAACAAAAATCTAGTGTTGACTTCAGGGCAAAAAACATTTCATTTTTGCTATTATAGGTCACTATTCACACTATTTTGACCATTCTTTTAAGAAGTCAATGGTGTTTTTCTTTCTGTGGAATTTTTCTTACAAGTCAATGGAAGGTCAACTTTATTTGAAAAGTATTTTTGGAATTTTGTACTTTTTACTTAACTATTATTTGTCCATAGTGTGTATATACACATAGACCAAAAGTCCCCCTCTATCTCGTGGCCCAATTTTTCTTGTTAGAGGCCATAATGGCTTGACACAGACCGCCAGGGCTATATCTCTTCGCCCATCGAGAGAGAGATCGAAGGACTACTCGGCTTTGGCCCTCCCACCAGCAGGCCTGCCCAATAATGTGCATATTGAGCATCAATTATTTTCTTTGTCATGACTTCCACAAATGTCATTTTATAATGAAATTTTGAGAGCACTTAAAATATGTGTCAATGCTTGGCCAAAAAAATCAGAATTTTTTGAAATCTTTCAATTATTTGGATTTGATTTGTTCTCCCAAGCCCATTTGAGCTTGAGCTCAGAAACACCGTGTCCTACTTCGTGGGGGCGATTTTGAGAAGCTTTTATGGTCTCATATCTGTTTTAGAAGCTCCAGTGTCGTTTTTGGGTTTTTGTGCGTTTTCTATGTAAATTTTCTTCTTTTTTAAATTTTTACTTTTCCTTTTTTTAAAATTGTCTTTTTCATTTTTTTCAAAAACATATCGAGTTTTTAGTACAAACTGAACATTTTTTGTATACAAGTTATTTTTGATACATGATGAACAAGTTTTAAAAGCATGTTGAACTTTTATTGGAATATATTTTGAACATTTCTCAAATGTTCATTGAATAATTTTTATATACAGGTTGAACATTTTTCATATACACGTTCAATATTTTCTAAATACATGCTGAACTTTTTTTTGAATATACATTGAACATTTGTCAATTGCATATTGAAAATTTTAAAATACATGATTAACATTTCTTCAACACAAAGTGAATAATTTCATAAACACTTGTCAAGGGTTATATTTTTAGAAATCTTATGAACTTTCCTTTTTAATGGTATGAAACTTTTCAAAATTATGCAAAAAGAATGTTACATACTATTATTTTTCTAAATGTCAGAAACATTTTTTGAAATGCATAAAAATGTGGTGAATATCTTTTCAAATGATATGAACATTTTATAGAAATTGTGCAAACAGATTTTTCATTAATGAACATTTTAAATGTGAGTGAACGTTTCCACAAATTAAGTAAAGTAATTTACAAAATATATGTGTACTCGCTCTATAAAGAAATATAGGAGCGTTGATCACCAGAGTAGTGATCTGTACGCTCTTATAATTCATTACGGAGGTAGTATAATATTCTGAAATATAAATAAAAACTAACGGAAACAAAGAAAACAAAAACGAGCGAAGCAATCTATTACTCTCTACTGGGCCAACCCACTAAAATCTGCTCGAGGCAATTGGTTCTGCCATCTCGCTAGGGGCAAGATAAAGACAAGGGATCCGTTTCTCTTCCAAATTTGCTAGATTAGAGACAACATGCCACACAGTACTGCTCACACTCTGGAGGATCTCTCCAGTTCATTTGTGGACTGAGAAACTACGAGCATGGTTGATTTGCTACCATTATTTGGCTAATAAAATATTGACAGTATCAAGTCTTGTTAAATATTGACAACTTCATGGGAGATTAGCAACATCAGCATGTCACCTTTCGCACCAAAGCAATTATGAAAATAACTTCTAGTCAATATTTGGGTAACCAAATATTTGTCACAACGCCAAACATTGGCATGTCACTTTTTGCAGCAAAGCATTTATGCAAATACCATGTAATCTAAGTAACAAAATACAGCATAGAGTGTTTCACGATTCTTATTGTTGGACAGGATCAAAGGTATGACGATAGTAGTTGCAAAAATTGATAGTGTGTATCTTCGATATGAGAAATGTAATTCTATCATTTTCATTACTTTTTGCTGAAATGATGATTTAAATACTGCAACTTGAGACGATTCGCCATGTTCGTGCAGGCGCCAGGCTCCCGGCTCTATGCATGCATGTGCCGCTCTTGCCATTGGAGAGGTGATTCGAATGATACATAGCAGAAGTTGCTCCGCCATTTTTTGCTAACTCGATCGGACGGATGCCACAGCACGGAAGCGAACTGCCAATGAGCACAAGTACAAACCACGTAGTAGTACTATTTTGGTGGAACTGGTAAAATTCATTTGTCGATGGTGGTCTTTCTTTGGCAATTAATTAGTCAGGTTTTCTCTAGGGTACCCGGCGAAAATCCTGTTTAAGCCCACTTATCGGTCTAACAGTTTAATGCACCTTTTTTTCAAAAAAATGAACTAGCAAGCTAACTAGAGTTAACTAAACGGGCCTTGCGGCGCCTTTTACATCCCCACCCCTCATTCTGGTCTTCGGCAACAAGGTTATTACATTCAGGTTGCACTTACTCTGGCTCTAAGATCCATCTCGTCGGCGTTGGCAGCCGAAGGATGGTTTTTCTTTTCTGAACCTGTCCTTTCCGATCAGAAGATTGCCCGAGGCATTAATACGTTGTAAGCCCACAAAACAATTACCTCCTAGGCTCATGATCTAGCCCATTTTGCGCTCTCTTCCATTTTTCACCGGTGTTGAGAAGCCTCAGGAACCTAATCGATTGTTTTAGTGTTTTAATTATGGTTTTTACTTGTTTCCTTGCGGGTTTCTTATTTCCTTTTCGTTTTTTCCAACTATGAACTTGTGATTTTTTTCCAACTAAGGGAATAATTCAAAAAATTCATGAATATATTTTAAATTTTAAATATTTAAAAAATTCAGGAATATATACACAAATTCCTGATAAAAATAATCTTCAAAATGATATCAAGATTGGGGAACATTCTTCACATACGTGGACATTTTCTGAACCTTTTTTGTATGTCTGGAGCAATTCTGAAATCCACAAACTTAGATTCTGAATAATTCTTGAAATTCGACATTCAAAAAAAGTTATATAAACATTTTTGAAAATTCGTGATTTTATTAAAATTCTTGAATGTTTTTAGATACCCAAGCATTTTTTAAAATCTTGAACATTGTTTTCAAATGGTAGAAAAATTGGAATTTTCAAAACATTTTTTGAATTTCAGTGAAAATCAAAGATAAAATGTGAAAAAGAGAGGAAAAACAGAAATTATAATGGCGTCCTGCGCCCCAAACATGGGAAGCCCAAACTGCCCGGTGGGGTGCACGGATTTCTTGGCACTACACAACAATGGGCCTTGGTTTCCCAAAAAAAAATACGGGGACTAGGGTGTGGCATTTCTTATTTGCCACTCGTTGTATCAAACTGTCGACCAATTTGCACAGAGCCGAGTGGATGCGGCCCGCCCGTTTAGTAGATTATGTTCCCCAAATTTCCTACTTCTTGAGGATACTAGAAGGTTCTCGTCCTTATTATTATAATTTTTATATTTATGTCCAAAATCGAAAAACAAAATAAATGTCAGAATTTTAAATAAATATTCGCGTTAAAAATGTCACAAATTCAAAAAAAGAAGAATGTTCATAATGTCAATAAATATTCCGAATTTACTAAAAACGTTCTCAACTTAGATTTTTTTCCCAAAAATTTGCATATATTTTCAAAAATATTCCAGATGTTTTTAAAGTAATCTATTTTTAAAATATAATATTTCTCACGTTTTCTTGGAAACCGCCTATTCTGAGAGACGAGAAAATGTCATTCTATAGGGTGATTCACGTGGCCCCTAGCACGTTCCTTGTCTTTATCTTTTTTTACAAAACTTTTGTTTCTCTCATTTCAAGTGAATACGCTTTCATTCCTTATTGGGATAAAGAACTGTTGTTATGATATGAACTTTCTGATCAATCGTTTGCTACGTTTGTATATAAGAATTTTTTCAATCCACAAACGTAAATTCAATTTTTTTTGAAATTTGAGAATATTTTGTAAAATTAATGAACATAATTCTAAGTTCATAAAGTTATTGAAAAAATCGTGAACCGTTTATATTTTTAAATTTGCGAACATTTTGCAAATTAACAACCATTTTTCAAAATCGCAAAAAAATAAAAAAATGCAAGCCTTTTTCAAATTTCATTATAAATGAGTGGTTAAAAAAGGAAAAGAAAAAAAGATAAATTGAAAAGGTGGACGATTGGTTGTTTGGCACTGCACAACATGGGTGACTAGGATGTGGCATCTCCTATTTTCTCCTCGATGCAGCAAACGGTCGAGCTATCGTACGGATCCGAGTGGACGAGGACGGCCCATTTAGTAGATTTTGTTCCCAATTTCCTACTTCTTGAAACTTCTAGAAGGTTCTCATCCTCATTATTGTAATTTTATTATATTTCAAAAAATTGTATAAAAAAATATCTAATTCAAGTACATATTCGCGTTAAAAAATATTCACAATCTCAAAAAATGAAGAATGTTTATAATCTCAAAAATATTCAGAACCGTCAAAAAATATTCTCAACTCCTGTAAAAATATTCAGCCAAAACGAAGGAAGGGGAGAGGAAGAACAGGACGAAGAACCTGTCTACCTAAGGAGAATCTCTTTTTGTCGTGTTTGGGATTCCGCGTTTATAGGACCCTCCGCAGCTTTTCTAATTTTTTAATTTATTAATTCTTTTTTTTTGGCCCCCTCAGACTATCACGGTCCCAAATATGCAAATCCGCATTCACCGCTCATGTACGCTCAGCGAGAGATGGCCCAATACCCCGTATCTTTGCTTTTTCCCACACTGTACGTACAATTTCTTCAACTGTTTCTTCTTTGAGCCATCAGGCTTCAAATTGTTTCATTCGGCTTCTTGGTAGGTTAAAAATATTACCATCAAAATATTATGTATCCAGAATGAGAGGGCGGTGATCAGAATGTACATGTTCTTCATTTATAACTGCAAATCTAGGGAACTTATTTGCCCATTTCACATTACAAACCGCGCGGTCAAGCCTCTCCCTAATGTCACCCCTCCTCCAAGTGAAGGGGTCCCCAATACATCCCATATCTTCCAACCCGCATTCTTCCAAACAATTTCGAAAGTCTCTCATCATTGTATTAGGTCTCGCATTGCCTCCCTCTTTTTTCGAAGAAAGAAGAATTTCATTAAAATCGCCCAAAACCACCCAAGGGTGATCACCTTAATTGTACGAGTTACAGATATCATCCCAAGATAAATAACGATCCCTCCAATTCAGATGACCATAAAAGCCCGTAAAACGCCATTGTACAACATTGTCATTCATAAAAAGAACATCCATAAAATTAGCCGCCACATAGTTTAAAACAACTTTATTCATTTTGTGGTAAAACATAACGAGGCCACCAGCCCGACCATCACTCTCCACTACAAACATCGAATCAAAATCTAAAACATGACGTAGCTCATCAGCTTTACATTTATTCAAATGAGATTCAAAAAGAAAAATTAAATCTGCCTTGGTCCGCCGTTGTAGATCCAAGTGAAGGAAATATGCCCTAGAGGCAATGATAAAGTTATTTTTTATTTCCTTATTTCATGATAAATGTTTATTATTCATGCTAGAATTGTATTAACCAGAAACTTAGTACATGTGTGAATACATAAACAAACATAATGTCACTAGTATGCCTCTACTTGACTAGCTCGTTGAATCAAAGATGTTTAGTTTCCTAGCCATAGACTTGAGTTGTCATTTGATTAACGGGATCACATCATTAGAGAATGATGTGATTGACTTGACCCATTTCGTTAGCTTAGCACTTGATCGTTTAGTTTGTTGTGATTGCTTTGTTCATGACTTATACATGTTCCTATGACTATGAGATTATGCAACTCCCAAATACCGGAGGAACACTTTGTGTGGTACCAAACGTCACAATGTAACTGGGTGATTATAAAGGTGCTCTACAGGTGTCTTCGATGGTACTTGTTCAGTTGGCATAGATCGAGATTAGGATTTGTCACTCCGATTGTCGGAGAGGTGTCTCTAGGCCCTCTCGGTAATGCACATCACTATAGCCTTGCAAGCATTGTAACTAACGAGTTAGTTATGAAATGATGTATTACGGAACGAGTAAAGAGACTTGCCGGTAACGAGATTGAACTAGGTATTGGATACCGACGATCGAATCTCGGGCAAGTAACATACCGATGACAAAGGGAACAACGTATGTTGTTATGCGGTTTGACCGACAAAGATCTTCGTAAAATATGTAGGAACCAATATGAACATCTAGGTTCCGCTACTGGTTATTGACCGAGAATAGTTCTAGGTCATGTCTACATGGTTCTCGAACCCGTAGGGTCCGCACGCTTAACGTTACAATGACAGTTTTATTATGAGTTTATGAGTTTTGATGTACCGATGGTTGTTCCGAGTCCCGGATGTGATCACGGACATGACGAGGAGTCTCGAAATGGTCGAGACATAAAGATTGATATATTGGATGACTATATTCGGATACCGGAAGTGTTCCAGGTGTTTTCGGAGAAAAACCGGAGTGTCGGAGGGTTACCGGAAACCCCCCAGGAACTAATGGGCCTTGTTGGGCCCTAGTGGAGAGAGAGAGAGGGGCCGGCCAGGGCAAGAGGCGCGCCCCCTCCCCTTGAGTCCGAATAGGACAAGGAAGGGGGGGCGGCGGCACCCCCCTTGCCTTTCCCCTCTCCCACTCCTTCCTTCCCCCTCCTTCTTGGAATAGGAAAGGGAAGGGGCAAACCTACTTGGAGTAGGTTTCCCCCTCCTAGGGCGCGCCTCCCCCTTGGCCGGCCCCCTCCTCCTTTCCCCCTTTATATACGGGGAAGGGGGCACCCCATAAAGACACAAGTTGATCTACGGATCGTTCCTTAGCCGTGTGCGGTGCCCTCCTCCACCATATTCCACCTCGGTCATGTCGTCGCGGAGTTTAGGTGAAGCCCTGCGCCGGTAGAACATCATCATCGTCACCACGCCGTCGTGCTGACGGAACTCATCCCCGATGCTTCGCTGGATTGGAGCCCGGGGGACGTCATCGAGCTGAATGTGTGTAGAACACGGAGGTGCCGTACGCTCGGTACTTGGATCGGTCGGATCGTGAAGACGTACGACTACATCAACCGCGTTGTCATAATGCTTCCGCTTATGGTCTACGAGGGTACGTAGACAACACTCTCCCCTCTCGTTGCTATGTCATCACCATGATCTTGCGTGTGCGTAGGAATTTTTTTGAAATTACTATGTTCCCCAACAGTGGTATCAGAGCCAGGTTTTATGGTTTGATGTTATATGCACGAGTAGAACACAAGTGAGTTGTGGGCGATATAAGTCATACTGCTTACCAGCATGTCATACTTTGGTTCGGCGGTATTGTTGGATGAAGCGGCCCGGACCGACATTACGCGTACGCTTACGCGAGACTGGTTTTACCGCCGTGCTTTGCACACAGGTGACTAGCGGGTGTCAGTTTCTCCAACTTTAGTTGAACCGAGTGTGGCTATGCCCGGTCCTTGCGAAGGTTAAAACAACACTAACTTGACGAACTATCATTGTGGTTTTGATGCGTAGGTAAGAACGGTTCTTGCTAAGCCCATAGCAGACACGTAAAACTTGCAACAACAAAGTAGAGGACGTTTAACTTGTTTTTGCAGGGCATGTTGTGATGTGATATGGTCAAGACGTGATGCTATATTTTATTGTATGAGATGATCATGTTTTGTAACCAAGTTATCGGCAACTGGCAGGAGCCATATGGTTGTCGCTTTATTGTATGCAATGCAAACGCCCTGTAATGCTTTACTTTATCACTAAGCGGTAGCGATAGTCATAGAAGCAACAGATGGCGAGACGACAACGATGCTATGATGGAGATCAAGGTGTCGCGCCAGTGACGATGGTGATCATGACGGTGCTTCAATGGAGATCACAAGCACAAGATGATGATGGCCATATCATATCACTTATATTGATTGCATGTGATGTTTATCCTTTATGCATCTTATCTTGCTTTGATTGACGGTAGCATTTTAAGATGATCTCTCACTAATTATCAAGAAGTGTTCTCCCTAAGTATGCACCGTTGTGAAAGTTCTTCGTGCTGAGACACCATGTGATGATCGGGTGTGATAGGCTCTACGTTCAAATACAACGAGTGCAAAACAGTTGCACACGCGGAATACTCAGGTTAAACTTGACGAGCCTAGCATATACAGATATGGCCTCGGAACACGGGACCGAAAGGTCGAACGTGAATCATATAGTAGATATGATCAACATAGTGATGTTCACCATTGAAAACTACTCCATCTCACGTGATGATCGGTTATGGTTTAGTTGATTTGGATCACGTGATCACTTAGATGACTAGAGAGATGTCTGTCTAAGTGGGAGTTCTTAAGTAATATGATTAATTGAACTTAAATTTATCATGAACTTAGTCCTGGTAGTATTTTACAAATTATGTTGATCAATAGCTCGCGTTGTTGCTTTCATATGTTTATTTTGATATGTTCCTAGAGAAAACTGTGTTGAAAAATGTTAGTAGCAATGATGCGGATTGGATCCGTGATTTGAGGTTTATCCTCATTGCTGCACAGAAGAATTATGTCCTTGATGCACCGCTAGGTGACAAACCTATTGCAGGAGCAGATGCAGACATTATGAACGTTTGGCTAGCTCAATATGATGACTACTTGATAGTTTAGTGCACCATGCTTAACGGCTTAGAATCGGGACTTCAAAGACGTTTTGAACGTCATGGACCATATGAGATGTTCCAGGAATTGAAGTTAATATTTCAAGCAAATACCCGAGTTGAGAGATATGAAGTCTCCAACAAGTTCTATAGCTAAAAGATGGAGGAGAATCGCTCAACTAGTGAGCAAGTGCTCAGATTGTCTGGGTACTACAATCGCTTGAATCAAGTGGGAGTTAATCTTCCAGATAAGATAGTGATTGACAGAGTTCTCTAGTCACCATCACCAAGTTAGTAGAACTTCATAATGAACTATAGTATGCAAAGGATGACGAAAATGATTCCCGAGCTCTTCGTGATGTTGAAATCAACAAAGGTAGAAATCAAGAAAGAGCATCAAGTGTTGATGATTGACAAGACCACTAGTTTCAAGAAAAGGGCAAAGAGAAAGAAAGGGAAACTTCAAGTAGAATGGCAAACAAGTTGTAACTCCCGTGAAGAAGACCAAAGCTGGACCAAAGCCTGAGACTGAGTGCTTACACTGCAAAGGAAATGGTCACTGGAAGCGGAAATTCCCTAAATATTTGGTGGATAAGAAGGATGGCAAAGTGAACAAGGGTATATTTGATATACAGGTGTTTGATGTGTGCCTTACTAGTGTTTATAGTAGCCCCTTAGTATTTGATACTTGTTCGGTTGCTAAGATTAGTAACTCGAAACAGGAGTTACAGAATAAACAGAGACTAGTTGAAGGGGAAGTGAGGATGAGTGTTGGAAGTAGTTCCAAGATTGATATGATCATCATCGCACACTCCCTATACTTTTGGGATTAGTGCTAAACCTAAATAAATGTTATTTGGCGTTTGCGTTGAGCATGAATATGATTTGATCATGTTTATTGCAATACGGTTATTCATTTAAAATCAGAGAATAATTGTTGTTCTATTTAAATGAATAAAACCTTCAATGGTCATACACCCAACGAAAATAGTTTGTTGGCTCTCGATCGTAGTGATGCACATATTCATAATATTGATGCCAAAAGATGCAAAGTTAATAATGATAGTGCAACTTATTTGTGGCACTGCCGTTTTGGTCATATCGGTGTAAAGCGCATGAAGAAACTCCATAAAGATGGATTTTCGGAATCACTTGGTTATGAATCATTTGATGCTTGCGAACCGTGCCTTTTGTGCAAGATGACTAAAACTCCGTTCTCCGGAACAATGGAACAAGCTACTGACTTATTAGAAATAATACATACCGATGTATGGGATCCAATGAGTATTGATGCTCGTGGCAAGTATCGTTATTTTCTGACCTTCACAAGATGATTTGAGCAGATATGGGTATATCTACTTGATGAAACATAAGTCTGAAATAGTTGAAAGGTTCAAAGAATTTCAGAGTGAAGTGGAAAAATCATCGTAACAAGAAAATAAAGTTTCTGCGATCTGATCGCGGAGACGAACATTTGAGTTACGAGTTTGGTCTTCAACTAAAACAATGTGGAATAGTTTCACAGCTCACGCCACCTGGAACACCACAACATTATGGTGTGTCCAAACATCGTAACCACACTTTATTGGATATAGTGCGATCTATGATGTCTCTTACTGATTTACCACTATTGTTTTTGGGTTATGCATTAGAGACAGCTGCATTCAAGTTAAAAAGGGCACCATCTAAATCCGTTGAGACGACACCATATGAACTGTGGTTTAGCAAGAAACCCAAGTTGTTGTTTCTTAAAGTTTGGGGCTGCGATGCTTATGTGAAAAAGTTTCTTCCTGATAAGCTCGAACCCAAATCGGAGAAGTGCGTCTTCGTAGAATACCCAAAGGAAATTGTTGGGTACACCTTCTATCACAGATCCGAAGGCAAAACATTCATTGCTGATAATGGATCCTTTCTAGAGAAGGAGTTTCTCTCGAAAGAAGTGAGTGGGAGGAAAGTAGAACTTGATGAGGTAACTGTACCTGCTCCCTTATTGGAAAGTAGTTCATCACAAGAACCGCTTCCTGTGACAACTACACCAATTAGTGAGGAAGCTAATGATATTGATCATGAAACTTCAGATCAAGTTTCTACTGAACCTCGTAGGTCTACCAGAGTAAGATCTGCACCAGAATGGTACGGTAATCTTATTCTGGAAATCATGTTACTAGACCATGATGAACCTACGAACTATGAGGAAGCGATGATGAGCCCAGATTCCGCGAAATGGCTGGAGGCCACGAAATCTGAGATAGGATCCATGTATGAGAACAAAGTGTGGACTTTGGTGGACTTGCCCGATGATCAGCAAGCCACAGAAAATAAATGGATCTTCAAGAGGAAGACGGACGCTGATAGTAGTGTTACTATCTACAAAGCTAGACTTGTCAAAAAAGGTTTTTGACAAAGTTCAAGGTGTTGAATACAATGAGATTTTCTCACTTGTATCGATGCTTAAAAGTCTGTGCGAATCATGTTAGAAATTGCCACATTTTATGAAATCTGGCAAATGGATGTCAAAACTGCATTCCTTAATGGTTTTCTTAAAGAAGAGTTGTATATGATGCAACCAGAAGTTTTTTTCAATCCTAAAGGTGCTAACAAAATGTGCAAGCTCCAGCGATCCATCTATGGACTAGTGCAAGCATCTCGGAGTTGGAATATACGCTTTGATAAGTTGATCAAAGCATATAGTTTATACAGACTTGCAGTGAAGCCTGTATTTACAATAAAGTGAGTGGGAGCACTACAGCCTTTCTGATAAGTATATGTGAGTGACATATTGTTGATCAGAAAGGATGTAGAATTTTTCTGGAAAGCATAAAGGAGTATTTGAAAGGAGTTCTTTAAAAGAAAGACCTCAGTAAAGCTACTTACATATTGAGCATCAAGATCTATAGAGATAGATCAAGAGGCTTGATAAGTTTTTTCAATAAGTACATACCTTGACAAGATTTTGAAGTAGTTCAAAATGGAACAGTCAAAGAAAGAGTTTCTTGCCTATGTTACAAGGTGTGAAATTGAGTAAGACTCAAAGCCCGACCACGGCAGAAGATAGAAAGAGAATGAAAGTCATTCCCTATGCCTCAGCCATAGGTTCTATAAAGTATGCACTTTGTACCAGATCTATTGTATACCCTACACTGATTTTAGCAAGGGAGTACAATAGTGATCTAGGAGTAGATCACTGGACAGCGGTCAAAATTATCCTTAGGGGAATAAGGATATGTTTCTCGATCATGGAGGTGACAAAAAGGTTCATCGTAAAGGGTTACGTCGATGCAAGTTTTGACACTAATCTAGATGACTCTAAGTCTCGGTCTAGATACATATTGAAAGTGGGAGCAATTAACTAGAGTAGCTCCGTGCAGAGCATTGTAGACATAGAAATTTGCAAAATACTTACGGATCTGAATGTGACAGACCCGTTGACTAAAATTATCTCACAAGCAAAACATGATCACACCTTAGTACTCTTTGGGTGTTAATCACATAGCAATGTGAACTAGATAATTGACTCTAGTAAACCCTTTGGGTGTTGGTCACATGACGATGTGAACTATGGGAGCTAATCACATGGTGATGTGAATTATTGGTGTTAAATCACATGGCGATGTGAACTAGATTATTGACTCTAGTGCAAGTGGGAGACTGAAGGAAATATGCCCTAGAGGCAATAATAAAGTTATTATTTATTTCCTTATTTCATGATAAATGTTTATTATTCATGCTAGAATTGTATTAACCGGAAACATAATACATGTGTGAATACATAGACAAACAGAGTGTCACTAGTATGCCTCTACTTGACTAGCTCATTAATTAAAGATGGTTATGTTTCCTAACCATAGACATGAGTTGTCATTTGATTAACGGGATCACATCATTAGGAGAATGATGTGATTGACTTGACCCATTCCGTTAGCTTAGCACTTGATCATTTAGTATCTTGCTATTTCTTTCTTCATGACTTATACATGTTCCTATGACTATGAGATTATGCAACTCCCGTTTACCGGAGGAACACTTTGTGTGCTACCAAACGTCACAACGTAACTGGGTGATTATAAAGGTGCTCTACAGGTGTCTCCGAAGGTACATGTTGGGTTGGCGTAATTCGAGATTAGGTTTTGTCACTCCGATTGTCGGAGAGGTATCTCTGGGCCCTCTCGGTAATACTCATCACCTAAGCCTTGCAAGCATTGTAACTAATGAGTTAGTTATGAAATGATGTATTACGGAACGAGTAAAGAGACTTGCCGGTAACAAGATTGAACTAGGTATTGGATACCGACGATCGAATCTCGGGCAAGTAACATACCGATGACAAAGGGAACAACATATGCTGTTATGCGGTTTGACCGATAAAGATCTTCGTAGAATATGTAGGAACCAATATGAACATCCAGGTTCCGCTAATGGTTATTGACCGAGAATAGTTCTAGGTCATGTCTACATAGTTCTCGAACCCGTAGGGTCCGCACGCTTAACGTTACGATGACAATTTTATTATGAGTTTATGATTTTTGATGTACCGAAGGTTGTTCGGAGTCCCGGATGTGATCACGGACATGACGAGGAGTCTCGAAATGGTCGAGACATAAAGATTGATATATTGGATGACTATATTCGGACACCGGAAGTGTTCCGGGTGTTTTCGGAGAAAAACCGAAGTGCCGGAGGGTTACCGGAAACCCCCCGGGAACTAATGGGCCTTGTTGGGCCCTAGTGGAGAGAGAGAGGGGCCGGCCAGGGCAAGAGGCGCGCCCCCTCCCCTTGAGTCCGAATAGGACAAGGAAGGGGGGGCGACGCCCCCCTTGCCTTTCCCCTCTCCCACTCCTTCCTTCCCCCTCCTTCTTGGAATAGGAAAGGGAGGGGGCAAACCTACTTGGAGTAGGTTTCCCCCTCCTAGGGCGCGCCTCCCCCTTGGCCGGCCCCCTCCTCCTCTCCCCCTTTATATATAGGGGAAGGGGGCACCCCATAGACACACAAGTTGATCTACATATCATTCCTTAGCCGTGTGCGGTGCCCCCCTCCACCATATTCCACCTCGGTCATATCGTCGCGGAGTTTAGGCGAAGCCCTGCGCCGGTAGAACATCATCATCGTCACCACGCCGTCGTGCTGACGGAACTCATCCCCGATGCTTTGCTAGATTGGAGCCTGGGGGACGTCATCGAGCTGAACGTGTGTAGAACACGGAGGTGCCGTACGTTCGGTACTTGGATCGGTCGGATCATGAAGACGTACGACTACATCAACCGCGTTGTCATAACGCTTCCGCTTACGGTCTATGAGGGTACATAGACAACACTCTCCCCTCTCGTTGCTATGTCATCACCATGATCTTGCGTGTGCGTAGGAATTTTTTTGAAATTACTACGTTCCCCAACGCACTGAACTATCGAGTAGTCATCAGCTTTGCTCTGCCAGACGTTCTTAACATCATCAGTTGCATCTGCAGTAGGCCTGGCACCTAGCGGTGCTTCCAGGACGTAATTCTTTTGTGTAGCAATCAGGATAATCCTCAAGTTACGGACCCAGTCCGTGTAATTGCTACCATCATCTTTCAACTTAGCTTTCTCAAGGAATGCATTAAAATTCAACGGAACAACAGCACGAGCCATCTATCTACAACAAACATAGACAAGCAAAATACTATCAGGTACTAAGTTCATGATAAATTTAAGTTCAGTTAATCATATTACTAAAGAACTCCCACTTAGACAGACATCTCCCTAGTCATCTAAGTGATTACGTGATCCAAATCAACTAAACCATGTCCGATCATCACGTGAGATGGAGTAGTTTCAATGGTGAACATCACTATGTTGATCATATCTATTATATGATTCACGTTCGACCTTTCGGTCTCCGTGTTCCAAGGCCATATCTGTATATGCTAGGCTCGTCAAGTTTAACCTGAGTATTTCGCGTGTGCAACTATTTTGGACCCGTTGTATTTGAACGTAGAGCCTATCACACCCGATCATCACGTGGTGTCTCAGCACGAAGAACTTTCACAACGGTGCATACTCAGGGAGAACACTTCTTCATAATTTAGTGAGAGATCATCTTAAAATGCTACCGTCAATCAAAGCAAGATAAGATGCATAAAGGATAAACATCACATGCAACCAATATAAGTGATATGATATGGCCATCATCATCTTGTGCTTGTGATCTCCATCTCCGAAGCACCGTCGTGATCACCATCATCACCGACGCGACACCTTGATCTCCTCATAGCATCATTGTCGTTACGCCATCTATTGCTTCTACGACTGTCACTACCGCTTAGTGATAAAGTAAAGTAATTACAGGGCATTTGCATTTCATACAATAAAGCGACAACCATATGGCTCCTGCCAGTTACCGATAACTCGGTTACAAAACATGATCATCTCATACAATAAAATATAGCATCATGTCTTGACCATATCACATCACAACATGCCCTGCAAAAACAAGTTAGACGTCCTCTACTTTGTTATTGCAAATTTTACGTGGCTGTTACGGGCTGAGCAAGAACCGTTCTTACCTACGCATCAAAACCACAACGATAGTTCGTCAAGTTAGTGCTGTTTTAACCTTCGCAAGGACCGGGCATAGCCACACTCGGTTCAACTAAAGTGAGAGAGACAGACACCCGCCAGTCACCTTTAAGCAACGAGTGCTCGTAACGGTGAAACCAGTCTCGTGTAAGCGTACGCGTAATGTCGGTCCGGGCCGCTTCATCTCACAATACCGCTGAACCAAAGTATGACATGCTGGTAAGCACTATGACTTGTATCGCCCACAACTCACTTGTGTTCTACTCGTGCATATGACATCTACGCATAAAACCAGGCTCTGATACCACTGTTGGGGAACGTAGTAATTTCAAAAAAAATCCTACGCACACGCAAGATCATGGTGATGCATAGCAACGAGAGGGGAGAGTGTTGTCCATGTACCCTCGTAGATCAAAAGCAGAAGCGTTAGAACAACGCGGTTGATGTAGTCGTACGTCTTCACGGCCCGACCGATCAAGCACTGAAACTTTGGCACCTCCGAGTTCTAGCACACGTTCAGCTCGATGATGATCCCCGGACCCCGATCCAGCAGGGTGTCGGGAAGAGTTCCATTAGCACGACGGCGTGGTGATGATCTTGATGTTCTACCGTCGCAGGGCTTCGCCTAAGCACCGCTACAATATTATCGAGGACCATGGTGGAAGGGGGCACCGCACACGGCTAAAGATCAAGAGATCAATTGTTGTGTCTAGAGGTGCCCCCTGCCCCCGTATATAAAGGAGCCAAGGGGGAGGGGGCGGCCGCCAAGGGGGAGTCCTACTCCCACCGGGAGTAGGACTCCCTTCTTTCCTTGTTGGAGTAGGAGAAGGGGGGAAGGAGGAGGGAGAGAGGAAGGAAGGGGGGGGGGGCGCCACCCCCCTCTCCTTGTCCTATTCGGACTAGGGGGGGAGGGGGCGCGGCCCACCCCTTGCCTCCTCTCTTCCTCTCCACTAGGGTCCATGTAGGCCCATTAAGCCCCCGGGGGGTTCCGGTAACCTCCCGGTACTCCGGTAAAATCCCGATTTCACCCGGAACACTTCCGATATCCAAATATAGGCTTCCAATATATCAATATTCATGTCTCGACCATTTCGAGACTCCTCGTCATGTTCGTATTCTTATCCGGGACTCCGAACAAACTTCGGTACATCAAAAACTTATAAACTCATAATATAACTGTCATCGAAACCTTAAGCGTGCGGACCCTACGGGTTCGAGAACTATGTAGACATGACCTAGAACTGTTTCCGGTCAATAACCAATAGCGGAACCTGGATGCCCATATTGGCTCCTACATATTCTACGAAGATCTTTATCGGTCAAACCGCATAACAACATACGTTGTTCCCTTTGTCATCGGTATGTTACTTGCCCGAGATTCGATCGTCGGTATCCAATACCTAGTTCAATCTCGTTACCGGCAAGTCTCTTTACTCGTTATGTAATGCATCATTCCGTAACTAACTCATTAGCTACATTGCTTGCAAGACTTATAGTGATGTGCATTACCGAGAGGGCCCAGAGATACCTCTCCGACAATCAGAGTGACAAAACCTAATCTCGAAATACGCCAACTCAACATGTACCTTTGGAGTCACCTGTAGAGCTCCTTTATAATCACCCAGTTACATTGTGACGTTTGGTAGCACACAAAGTGTTCCTCTGGTAAACGGGAGTTGCATAATCTCATAGTTATAGGAACTTGTATAAGTCATGAAGAAAGCAATAGCAACATACTAAATGATCAAGTGCTAAGCTAACGGAATGGGTCAAGTCAATCACATCATTCTCCTAATGATGTGATCCCGTTAATCAAATGACAACACATGTCTATGGTTAGGAAACATAACCATCTTTGATTAATGAGCTAGTCAAGTAGAGGCATACTAGTGACATTAAGTTTGTCTATGTATTCACACATGTATCATGTTTCCGGTTAATACAATTATAGCATGAATAAAAAACATTTATCATGATATGAAGAAATAAATAATAACTTTATTATTGCCTCTAGGGCATATTTCCTTCACAATCCTACTCCCGGTGGGAGTAGGACTCCTCTATGGCGCGCCCAAGAGAGGGCCGGTGAGGGAGTCATGGATTAGGGGGGCCTCGGACAGCCGAACTATATACTTTGGCGGACTGTTGGACTATGATGATACAAGATTGAATACTTCGTCCCGTGTTCGGGTGGGACTCTCC
The DNA here is from genome assembly GCA_963921465.1 of Triticum timopheevii. Classification (NCBI taxonomy): domain Eukaryota; kingdom Viridiplantae; phylum Streptophyta; class Magnoliopsida; order Poales; family Poaceae; genus Triticum; species Triticum timopheevii. Next base: position 367,376,094 of record OY997262.1, read on the forward strand.
TTTGCGTGGAAGGCAAGCTTGGCAATTCAGATATGTAGATATCCTTCTCTGTAACCGACTCTGTGTAACCCTAGCCCCCTCCGGCATCTATATAAACCGTAGGGTTTAGTCCGTAGGACAACAACAATCATAGTCATAGGCTAGCTTATAGGGTTTAGCCTCTACGATCTCATGGTAGATCAACTCTTGTAATACTCATATCATCAAGATCAATCAAGCAGGAAGTAGGGTATTACCTCCATCGAGAGGGCCCGAACCTGGGTAAACATTGTGTCCCCCGCCTCCTGTTACCATTAGCCTTAGACGCACAGTTCGGGACCCCCTACCCAAGATCCGCCGGTTTTGACACCGACATTGGTGCTTTCATTGAGAGTTCACTTTGTCGTCACGATAAGGCTTGATGGATCCTTCAATCATCTGCAACGATGCGGTCCAGGGTGAGGTTTTCCTCCCCGGCAGATCTTCGTATTCGATGGCTTCGTATTGCAGGCCAACTCGCTTGGCCATCTTGAGCAGATCGATAGCTACGCCCCTGGTCGTCAGGTCAGGTTTGGAAACTTGAACTACACTACCGACATCTGCGGAGACTTGATCTTCGACGAATTCAAGTCCATGTTAGGTACGCTGAACTGTCATGACGAGCATGACTTAGATCTGCCATCGGACGTTGTTCGGGAGATCACACCTGCGGCTGCCCCGACCCTTAATCTGGAGCAGATCGTGCCATCCGAGGACGGGTGGATAGACCCCGCCCCGGAGGCCGCACATTCATCGGCGCTGGAGCCGAACACAGACTTCACCTCCAAAGAGATCTATGTCATCGGACCTCGGACTCGTCTCTGGCCATAGGTCCCAAACCGCGTGCGTCCGTGCCTATCGAATCTGATTGGGCATCGATCATGGAGTTTACCTCCGCGGATATCTTTCAGCACTCACCCTTGGGCAACGTGCTAAATTCATTGAGGTCTCTCTCTCTCTCTGTCAGGAGACTCTTGGCCGAACTATGTCCGGCTTGAGTGGGAAGCGAACGACGAAGAAATTCGTTCCCCACCCGCCACCCACTTAATAGCCACTGTCGACGATTTAACTGACGTGCTTGATTTCAACTCCGAAGACATCAACGGTATGGACGACGATGCCGGAGAGGAACAAGAACCACCGCCCGTAGGGCGCTGGACAACCACCTCATCATATGATATATATGGTGGACACCCCCAAAGAAAGCCATGGCGATGAGGCAACGAAGGGTAACCCCCTCGAGAAGCAATCTAAGCACCGGCGTCATAGGCGCCGCTCTAAGCCCCGCCAAAGCAAAAATAGCGATACCGGCACAAGAGACGATAGCAACCCGGATGGTGCCGAAGACGAAAACAATCCCGCCCAGGCAGGCTTCGAGCAGACCGAGCAGGAGGATGGGCAAGCTAGCTCTAAGGAACAGGCAACAAATGGAGAATCAGAGGATGACAATTTATATGCCCCTCTCCGAAGACGAGTGAGCCTTGGCGATGAAGAATTTATCGTGCCTGAGGATCCCGTCGAGCAGGAACGCTTCAAGCGCCGGCTTATAGCCACTGCAAAAAGCCTAAGGAAGAAGCAGCAGCAGCTTCAAGCCGATCAAGATCTGCTAGCTGATAGATGGACTGAGGTCCTGGTAGCCGAGGAATACGGACTCGAGCGCCCAACCAAAAGTTACCCAAAGCGCAGGTTGCTACCTCAACTCGAGGAGGAGGCATTAAAGCCCACACTACCAGCGCACGATACGGCTGACTGGCCACCTTGTGGCCGAGATAAAGCGGCGTATCAGCCCGAACACCAGCCCGCACCCCGTCGCCATCAAACAAAAACACTAAGGCCCGGGGCTACATGCAGAACCTGTGAGACGTATTGGAAAACAACACAGGACAGTCAAGATCGATCTACAGATCACGGGAGCGCACCCCAATGCGTGACGATGACTGTCACGCCGGATATACTAAAAACAAGTCCGGTCGGGCCGAATACAACAGACCAGACTCATTTTAACTGCGTCACGATGCAGCCCGGCATAGAGGCGCCGCACACCCCTTATGCTTCACGGACGAAGTAATGGATCATGAATTCCCAGAAGGGTTTAAGCCCGTAAATATCGAGCCTTACGACGGGACTATAGACCCCGCGATATGGATAGAAGATTTATTTCTCCACATTCACATGGACCGCGGGGATGATCTACACGCCATCCAGTACCTCCCACTAAAACTTAAGGGACCGGCTCGGCATTGGCTGAATAGCTTGCCGGCAAACTCCATTGGAAGTTGGGAGAACCTGGCAGACGCATTCCTGGATAACTTCCAGGGCACTTATGTGCGACCACCGGATGCTGACGACTTAAGTCACATAACCCAACAGCCCGGAGAGTCAGCCAGGAAATTCTAGACTCGGTTCCTAACTAAAAAGAACCAAATTGTCGGCTTTCCAGATGCCGAAGCCCTAGCGGCCTTTAAGCATAATATCCGTGACGAGTGGCTCACCCGACATCTCGGCCAAGAATAACCGGAGTCCATGGAAGCCCTCACGACACTCATGACCCGCTTTTGTGCGGGCGAGGATAGCTAGCTGGCTTGTAGCAACAATACAACAAGCAATCCCGGCACATCAGAGGCCAGGGATAGCAACGGCAAGCCCCGACGCAACAAACACAAGCGTCACAAAAATGGGGATAACACCGAAGACACGACAGTCAATGCAGGATTTAGTGGCTCTAAGTCCAGTCAGCGGAAAAAGCCATTCTAAAAGAACAATTCGGGCCCGTCCAGTCTGGACAGCATACTCGATTGTCCATGCCAAATTCATGGCACCCCAGGAACACCAGCCAATCATACCAACAGAGAACACTGGGTCTTCAAACAAACCGGCAGGTCATGTGCCGCAAACAAGGAGAAAGGGCCTCAAAGTGATGACGACGAGGAGGAGCCCCGATCACCAAATAAAGGAGGGCAAAGGAGATTTCCCCCGCAAATCAAAATGGTGAATATGATAAACATCACCCCAAACGGCAACGAACATGCACTTTTAGGGATGTCGACTTAATGGAGCCAGTCGCCCCAAAATATAAACTATGACCGATCACATTTGATCATACGGATCGTCCGGCCAATACAAATCAGGGTAATTCAGCCGCACTCGTCCTCGACCCAATAATTGACGGATTCCACCTCACACGAATCCTTATGGACGGAGGCAGTAGTCTAAACCTGCTGTATCAGGACATAGTGCACAAGATGGGTATTGATCATTCGATGATCAAACCCACTAAAACCACATTTCACTACAAAAAAAATACACTTCCGTGATGATACGTGTTTGTCACAGTAGGTCGCGTTTTTTGTCATGCATGTACATCCATGACAAATTTATGACAGAATCAAGATAGTCATACCTGTGCTGTCATAGAAGGGTTCCATGACATTACCAAAATAATCATCACGGAAGTGTCCACTTCCATGATGATAAATCGCGCGTCACAGAAGTGCTTTCGTCAAGGGTGACCGACACGTGGCATCCACCGTAACAGAACGCCGTTAAGCTATCGGGTTGGGTTTTGGATCTGATAACCTGTTAACAGCCCCGACCAATGGGGATTTTCCATGTGTAAAATCATCATTGGCTGGAGGAAACACGTGTCGGCTCATCGCTGGGACAGATGTCATCCACTCATTGGACAGTAGGCACCTATGATACATCGACACGTGGCACGGCCCAATAGAGGCCCATTGCTGTGAAAAGCCCGGCCTGTTTGACTTTGTCAAAAGGTGGCAGGCCGGCCCATGGAAAGCCTGTTAACGGCCTGTTCGCATATAGCCCATTTACAGCCCGCTAACCGAAGGCCCGTTACGCCCTATTCGAATTAGGCCCAGTAGCGTCATCTGGGCCATCCAATATGATTCTAGCCCATTTTCACTTCTGGCCCATGTATGGCCCATGACGTCTTTCGGCCCATATGAGGCCCTATGTAACTCTTGGCCTATTAACGGCCCGTGGTGAAACTGGCCCGTAATGAACAGTGTATCACTTTACACCCATTAACGGCCCATGGTGAAACTGGCCTGTATAGAACAGTGTATCACTTTATACCCATTAATGGCCCATTATTCCGTTGGGCCGTTTCCAGCCCATGTTATCTTTCAGCCTTCTCAGAGCCCATTTATTCTTGGCCTCATTTCTAGCATTCGTTTACTTACGGCCCGTTACTGTCATTTTCTGCTTGTGGGCCAAATTCATCCCGTGGTTACAGTCGGCCCATTTGTGGTCCGTTAAACGTTGGGCCATTTTCATAGCGTCATCAAATACGGCGTATTAACGATGGCCCGTATGGTCGGCCCATGAACGGGCGATTCCAACTCTAGCCCGTTTACGGCCAGAATGCGGTCTATTTGGCCCATGTTTGGCCAATCGATCATACGGCCCGTATAAGGCCCATTGATGATACGGACCGTAGAAGGCCCATTGTTTCTACGGCCCGTAGAAGGCCCATTGTTTCTACGGCCCGTAGAAGGCCCACTATTTATACGGCCCATAGAAGGCCCGCTGTTTCTACGGCCCGTAGGTCCAGTGTCACTACAGTAAATATTAGCCCATGGTTATTGTGGCCTAGTTTTAAAAAAATAGGTTATTGCAGCCACTAGCAAACCGCAGAAAAAGAACTGCACTGACTACAAGCAAATAAATAAACAAGACAATAAGGAAATAAATAAGCAAGCAACTTACACTAGGCTATCACTGCTATTACACATATTACATCCACTGTGCATCAAAGTTCGCCACCAGTGCAAATATAGGGAACATAGCAGCATATAAATGCCGCAGCAAAACAAGTCCAGAACTGAAACCACTTCAGAAGAGCTCAAGAAACAATATCCTGGGTACCCATAATGCTGGCAAGATGCTTAGCAAGCTTATTAACTTTCTCTTGTTTGGCGCTTAAGTCCTCCAGCGCTTGCTGTTGCACCAGAAAGTATGCATCTGAATTCTGCAAGGACTTCCTCAGTCCTTCGGCTTCCTGTCACATAACATCTGATCGATGTCTTTCAACTTGAAGTTGAGACTCAAGAAGCTGAACTGATTCAGGCAACGAGTTCAAAGAGCTGGTGCCAGCAGTGGTAGCCAGTAACTCGAACACTACATCAAGACAGGACTTTGGGGTTGTCTCAGTGTCCTCAATATAGTTTTTATCAGCTTTCTTGGAGACCAATAGGGATGTCTCACTATCTTGAACCTTATCTACATTACTTCCTTTACCATTGCATAACAGGGTACTCTTCTCCAATATTTTATCCGCGTTCTAAAAGAGAAACAAACAAACACATCTCAGGTTTACAATGTAGTATATGAAACTCATTTTGGTAAACCAGTTCAGTAGTAAGGTAGACAGGATAACAGCATGAAACAAACATATATCTATGTAGTATGGTCACTGTATGGTATATATCATTCTAGTTTATGTTGCCAAATCAAGATAGATACAGTTCGAATCATATCTATTTAAGACAAAGCAGCATAGACAGAATATAAGTGTGGGAAACTACACAGCAATAACAACACTTGTAATGTGCATGGCATGAGAACATAACTATTTATTCAATTGAAACTGAAATCAACATAGAGCAAGTTACAACAGCAAACAGCCAAACACGTTGAAGAAACAGGTTTAAAACATACCTGTTGCACCATTGGAGTTTCAATTGCATCCTTCAAATTTGAAATTGGTTGGTATTAGTAAATACAGTGATGCAAGAGCAAAGTAGTATGAACCATAGCTACGGAACCTGACCTGAGAACAATTCTTCTTCTGCTTTAAGCGTTGACTTCGGGTTCGGAGTGGTGGTCCTCGTGATTTGGGCACTGCAGTTGCCTTACTAACTGCTCGTGTTTGGGTGCTCTGTGGTGGAGACGGTGCTGTATCAACGGGAACTGGGTGTCTATCTGCTGGGGTTGGGGTTAGAAGGGGTGTAGCTGGTTCTCTGTCCAACTGGGTAGGGGTACAATCTGCATGAGTGTGGGTTATGTGTGGTGGGGCTGATTCTTGGGCAAGTACAACCGTGGTTCTATCTGCATCGACAGGTAGCACGATCTTTTCTGAAGACCGTGTTTTTACTCCCACAGATACTGCCATCACTCCCTCCAATTAAAATGACTGATAAACAAGAAAAGTAATTGAATGTACAGACATTGTAAGATAGACAGGTGAAATGGATAGTAGGGAAGAAAACAGGGCATGAAATAATTCACATTTATGTTGTCTAAGCAAACAGAATAGCAGGACATAATTTCACATATATGATGGCTAATTAAACAGGATAGCATGACACAATTTCACATGTATGATGGCTAACTAAACATGATAGAATGACATACTTCAAAATATGATGACTATGTAAACAGGATGACATGATATAACTATACGATGTGTCTATTAAAGTGGTTGGCATGCCATAAATCACAAACATGCCGTCGATGGAAACATGATGGCATGATATAATTCACGGACAGAATGACATAATTTAAAATATGATGACTATGTAAACATGATGAGATGATATAACTATATTATGTCTTTAGAAAATGGGTTGGCATGCCATAATTCAGATACATGCTGTCTATGTAAACATCATGGCATGACATAATTCAAATATATGATTTATATACTAAGGAAGTGAGCAGAGGGCAATCGCATATATATATGATGTGTCAACTAAGGAGATGGCATTCAATATTGTGTATATGATGTAAAAACTAAGCATTGCAATACAACATATGCATTATATGAGTAATATAACCCTGCCAAGTTTGAGCATACACCTCAGGGGGATAATAGGACTGGTCATCTGCCTCTGAATCCTCCTCTAAAGAGCTATCTGTAACCAGCAAGATATCTGCTTCAGCAGGTAGCATTGTCTGCTCTAAAGACCTTGTTTTCACTCCAAATTTCTCCATCACCAATTCAAATGGCTGATGCACAGGAAGAGCAGTTGAATATACAAACATTGTCGACAAAAGCAATGAGAAATACAAAAAAAGGACGGCATGATATAATTCACATATATGACGCTTGCCTAAACAGCATGGCATTGCATAATTCACATACATAATGCCTTGCAACAAGATAACATTGCATAATTCACATATATAATGTCTTGCAACAAGATGGCATTGCATAATTCACATATATGGTAATTAGACACTAAACAGGTGGCATTCACACAAAGCATGTCTAAACTAAGCAAATGACATAGCAATGCAAGATACCATACGCACGATATGAGTAACATAACCCTGCCAAGTTAGGGCATGCACCTCGGGGGGGGGGGGGGGATATGACTGGTCATCTGTCTCTGAATCCTCCTCTGAGGAGCTATCGGTAACCAGCAAGACATGCGCTTCATCAGATAGCATTGTCTGCTCTGAAGACCTTGTTTCCACTCCAGATTTTTCCATGATCGTGCCGAATGGCTGATGCACAGGAAGAGTAATTGAATGTACTAAAATTGTTGACAAATTTAACACATAATAAAAAAAATGATGGCATTATATAATTCACATATGAGATGACTAGCTAACCAGGGTGGCATTGCAAAATTCACATATATGATGCCTGGCTAGACAAGATGACATTGCATGATTCACATATACGATAAAGAAACTAAACAGATGGCATTGACACAAAGCATGTCTAAACTAAGCAGATGACATCTTTAATGTATATAGTAAGCAATGCAAGGCACCATATGCATGATATTACCAACATCAGCATGCCAAGTTAGAGCGAAGACCTCATGGGGTAAATAGGACTGGTCTTCTCCTTCTGAATCCCCCTCAAAACAGTTATCTTCCTCTTGATTATGATCCAAAATGGGTGGAGGGGGGCTGCCTTTGCGCCCACCATGGAATGACATCTGCATGAAATTTTATTGCCATGCAAGGCTCGTCTCTTTTGCTCTACATGATCAGTTCCATTGTGTACAATAACTGGCATGCATAGGAATAAAACATAGTGAGATTATGTAAGGAGTGCATGCACAAATCCAGAGTGATGGTAGCAAACTGTGGATATACCCAAAACCAATGATAGCATGCAGATAATAGCTTTAGTTAAAAAATACAGATAATGGCTCCTTTAATGTTTGTTTGCACCCAACATGAAACTCATAGTAGACACCGGAGATTAACCCGATAGTAGACAGATAGTACTGATTGCTGCCCCAATATGTACTCCACAACCATTTAAAAACTCAAGTTTTAGCATTAGTTTGGACCTGACTCGGAGTCTAATAGGTGAACAAGACGATAATGTAGCATGTCATCATATTAAGCGACGCATAACGTAAGCAGACACGGAAGAGTGCGACCTCTCTTGCGGACCCGTGTAGTCCTCAAGGTCATCTGCTCAGTTGATGATGGTAATGCAGTTGTCGTGGCTGCCGGTGGCGGGGAAGAAGATCTTGTTGGGGAACGTAGTAATTTCCAAAAATTTCCTACGCACACGCAAGATCATGGTAATGATATAGCAACGAGAGGGGAGAGTGTATGTCCACGTACCCTCGTAGACCGTAAGCGGAAGCGTTAGCACAACGCGGTTGATGTAGTCGTACGTCTTCACGATCTGACCGATCCAAGCACCGAACGTACGGGGCCTCCGAGTTCAGCACACGTTCAGCTCGATGACGATCTCCGGCCTCCGATCCAGCCGAGCTCCGGAGATGAGTTTCGTCAGCACGACGGCGTGGTGACAATGATGATGTCCTACCGGCGCAGGGCTTCGCCTGAACTCCGCGACGATATGACCGAGGTGGAATATGGTGGAGGGGGGCACCGCACACGGCTAAGGAACGATCCGTAGATCAACTTGTGTATTTGGGGTGCCCCCCGCCCCCGTATATAAAGGAGCCAGGGGGGAGGAGGCGGCCGGCCTAGAGGGCGCGCCAAGGGGGGGAGTCCTACTCCCACCGGGAGTAGGACTCCCCTTTTCCAAGTAGGAGTAGGAGAAGGGGGGAAAGAGGAGGAAGAGGGGAAGGAAAGGGGGGGCGCCGCCCCCCTTCCCTTGTACTATTCGGACTAGGAGGGGGAGGGGCGCGCGGCCCCCTCTGGCTCCTTCCCTCTTCTCCCTCTTGGCCCATGTAGGCCCATTAACCCCCAGGGGGGTTCCGGTAACCTCCCGGTACTCCGGTAAAATGCCGATTTCACCCGGAACCATTCCGATATCCAAATATAGGCTTCCAATATATCAATATTTATGTCTTGACCATTTCGAGACTCCTCGTCATGTCCCCGATCTCATCCGGGACTCCGAACTCCTTCGGTACATCAAAACTCATAAACTCATAACAAAACTGTCATCGAAACCTTAAGCGTGCGGACCCTACAGGTTCGAGAACTATGTAGACATGACCTAGAACCATTCTCGGTCAATAACCAATAGCGGGACCTGGATGCCCATATTGGTTCCTACATATTCTACGAAGATCTTTATCGGTCAAACCGCATAACAACATACGTTGTTCCCTTTGTCATCGGTATGTTACTTGCCCGAGATCTGATCGTCGGTATCCAATACCTAGTTCAATCTCGTTACCGGCAAGTCTCTTTACTCGTTCTGTAATGCATCATCACGTAACCAACTCATTGGTTACATTGCTTGCAAGGCTTATAATGATGTGTATTACCGAGAGGGCCCAGAGATACCTCTCCGACGATCGGAGTGACAAAACCTAATCTCGAAATACGCCAACTCAACATGTACCTTTGGAGACACCTGTAGTCCTCCTTTATAATCACCCAGTTACGTTGTGACGTTTGGTAGTACCCAAAGTGTTCCTCCGGTAAACGGGAGTTGCATAATCTCATAGTTACAGGAACATGTATAAGTTATGAAGAAAGCAATAGCAACATACTAAACGATCAAGTGCTAGGCTAACGGAATGGGTCAAGTCAATCACATCATTCTCCTAATGATGTGATCCCGTTAATCAAATGACAACTCTTTTGTCCATGGTTAGGAAACATAACCATCTTTGATAAACGAGCTAGTCAAGTAGAGGCATACTAGTGATACTATGTTTGTCTATGTATTCACACATGTATTATGTTTCCGGTTAATACAATTCTAGCATGAATAATAAACATTTATCATGATATAAGGAAATAAATAATAACTTTATTATTGCCTCTAGGGCATATTTCCTTCAGTCTCCCACTTGCACTAGAGTCAATAATCTAGTTCACATCGCCATGTGATTTAAGACCAATATTCACATCTGTATGTGAATAATACCCGTAGTTCACATCATCATGTGATCAACACCCAAAGGGTTTGTTCTCATCGCTATGTGATTAACACCCAAATAGAACTAAGTTATGATCATGTTTTGCTTGTGAGAGAAGTTTAGTCAACGGGTTTGTCATATTCAGAGCCGTATGTATTTTGCAAATGTTCTATGTCCACGATCCTCTGCACGGAGCTACTCTAGCTAATTTCTCCCACTTTCAATATGTATCCAGATTTAGACTTAGAGTCATCTGGATTGGTGTAAAAGCTTGCATCGTTGTAACTTCTTACGACGGGCTCTTTTATCACCTCCGTAATCGAGAAACATCTCCTTAGTCCTCACTAAGGATATTTTTGACCGCTGTCCAGTGATCTACTCTTAGATTAAAATTGTATTCCCTTGTCAAACTTAGAGCAAGGTATACAATAGGTCTGGTTCACAGCATAGCATACTTTATAGAACCTATGACTGAGGCATAGGGAATGACTTTTCATTCTCTTTCTATTTTCTGCCATGGTCGGGTCTTGAGTCTTACTCAATTTCACACCTTGCAACACAGGCAAGAACTCCTTCTTTGACTGTTCCATTTTGAACTATTTCAAAAATTTATCAAGGTATGTATTCATTGAAAAATCTTATCAAGTGTCTTGATCTATCTATATGGATCTTGATGCTCAATGTGTAAGCAGCTTCACCGAGGTCTTTCTTTGAAAAACTCTTATTCAAGTATCCTTTATGCTTTGCAGAATAATTCTACATTATTTCCGATCAACAATATGTCATTCACATATACTTATCAGAAATGCTGTAGTGCTCCCACTCACTTTCTTGTAAATACAGGCCTTTCCAAAAGTCTGTATAAAACCATATGCTTTGATCAACTCATCAAAGCGTATATTCCAACTCCGAGATGCTTGCACCAGTCCATTGACGGATTGCTGGAGCTTGCACACTTTGTTAGCATCTTTAGGATTGACATAAACCTTCTGGTTGCATCATATACAACTCTTCTTTAATAAATCCATTAAGGAATGTAGTTTTGACATCCATTTGCCAGATTTCATAAAATGTGGCAATTGCTAACATGATTCGGACAGACTTAAGCATCGATACAAGTGAGAAAATCTCATTGTATTCAAAATCTTGAACTTGTCAAAAACCTTTTTGCGACAAGTCGAGCTTTGTAGATAGTAACACTACTATCAATGTCCGTCTTCCTCTTGAAGATCCATTTATTTTCTATGGTTTGCCAATCTTTGGGCAAGTCCACCAAAGTCCACACTTTGTTCTCATACATGGATCCTATCTCAAATTTCATGGCCTCCAGCCATTTTGCGGAATCTGGGCTCATCATCGCTTCCTCATAGTTCGTAGGTTCATCATGGTCTAGTAATATGAATTCCAGAACAGGATTACCGTACCACTCTGGTGCGGACTGTACTTTGGAAGACCTACGAGGTTCTGTAGTAACTTGATCTGAAGTTTCATGATCATCATCATTAGCTTCCTCACTAATTGGTGTAGGAATCACTGGAACTGATTTCAGTGATGAACTACTTTCCAATTCGGGAGAAGGTACATTTACCTTATCAAGTTCTACTTTCCTCCCACTCACTTCTTTCGAGAGAAACTCCTTCTCTAGAAAGGATTCATTCTTAGCAATGAATGATTTGCCTTTGGATCTGTGATAGAAGGTGTACCCAATAGTTACCTTTGGGTATTCTATGAAGACGCACTTCTCCAATTTGGGTTTGAGCTTATCAGGATGAAACTTTTTCACATAAGCATTGTAGCCCCAAACTTTAAGAAACGACAACTTGGGTTTCTTGCTAAACCACAGTTCATATGGTGTCGTCTCAACGGATTTAGATGGCGCCCTTTTAACGTGATTGCAGCTGTCTCTAATGCATAACCCCAAAACAACAGTGGTAGATCAATAAGAGACATCATAGATCGCACCATATCCAATAAAGTGCGGTTACGACATTCGGACACACCATAACGTTGTGGTGTTCCAGGTGGCGTGAACTGTGAAACTATTCCACATTGTTTTAATTGAAGACCAAACTCGTAACTCAAATATTCGTCTCCGCGATCAGATAACAGAAACTTTATTTTCTTGTTACGATGATTTTTCCACTTCACTCTGAAATTCTTTGAACCTTTCAACTATTTCAGACTTATGTTTCATCAAGTAGATATACCCATATCTGCTCAAATCATCTTGTGAAGGTCAGAAAATAACGATACTTGCCACGAGCCTCAACACTCATTGGATCGCATACATTGGTATGTATTATTTCCAATAAGTCAGTAGCTTGTTCCATTGTTCCGGAGAATGGAGTTTTAGTCATCTTGCCCAAAAGGCACAGTTCGCAAGCATAAAATGATTCATAACCAAGTGATTCTGAAAATCCATCTTTATGGAGTTTCTTCATGCGCTTTATACCGATATGACCCAAACGGCAGTGCCACAAATAAGTTGCACTATCATTATTAACTTTGCATCTTTTGGCATCAACATTATGATTATGTGTATCACTACGATCGAGATCCAACAAACTATTTTCATTGGGTGTATAACCATCGAAGGTCTTATTCATGTAAACAGAATAACAATTATTCTTTAACTTCAAATGAATAATCGTATCGCAATAAACATGATCAAATCATATTCATGCTCAACACAAACGCCAAATAACATTTATTTAGGTTTAACACTAATCCCGAAAGTATAGGGAGTGTGCGATGATGATCATATCAATCTTGGAACTACTTCCAACACTCATCATCACTTCATCCTTCAACTAGTCTCTGTTTATTATGTAACTCCTGTTTCGAGTTACTAATCTTAGCAACTGAACAAGTATCAAAATACTCAGGGATTACTATAAACACTAGTAAGGCACACATCAAACACCTGTATATCAAATATACCTTTGTTCACTTTGCCATCCTTCTTATCCACCAATTATTTTAGGGCATTTCCGCTTCCAGTGATAATTTCCTTTGCAGTGTAAGCACTCAGTTTCAGGCTATGGTCCAGCTTTGGGCTTCTTCGCAGGAGTGACAACTTGTCTTTCCATTTGAAGTTCCCCTTTCTTTCCCTTTGCCCTTTTCTTGAAACTAGTGATCTTGTCAACCATCAACACTTGATGCTCTTTCTTGATTTCTACCTTCGTTGATTTCAACATCACGAAGAGCTCGGGAATCATTTTCGTCATCCCTTGCATACTATAGTTCATCACAAAGTTCTAGTAACTTAGTGATGGTGACTAGAGAATTCTGTCAATCACTATCTTATCTGGAAGATTAACTCCCACTTGATTCAAGCGATTGAAGTACCCAGACAATCTGAGCACATGCTCACCAGTTGAGCGATTCTCCTCCATCTTTTAGCTATAGAACTTGTTGGAGACTTCCTATCTCTCAACTCGGGTATTTGCTGGAAATATTAACTTCAACTCCTGGAACATCTCATATGGTCCATGACGTTCAAAACGTCTTTGAAGTCCCGATTCTAAGCCGTTAAGCATGGTGCACTAAACTATCAAGTAGTCATCATACTGAGCTAGCCAAACATTCATAACGTCTGCATCTGCTCCTGCAATAGGTTTGTCACCTAGCGGTGCATCAAGGACATAATTCTTCTGTGCAGCAATGAGGATAAACCTCAGATCACGGATCCAATCCGCATCATTGCTACTAACATTTTTCAACACAGTTTTCTCTAGGAACATATCAAAATAAACATATGAAAGCAACAACGCAAGCTATTGATCTACAACATAATTTGCAAAATACTACCAGGACTAAGTTCATGATAAATTTAAGTTCAATTAATCATATTACTTAAGAACTCCCACTTAGACAGACATCTCTCTAGTCATCTAAGTGATCACGTGATCCAAATCAACTAAACCATAACCGATCATCACGTGAGATGGAGTAGTTTTCAATGGTGAACATCACTATGTTGATCATATCTACTATATGATTCACGCTCGACCTTTCGGTCTCCGTGCTCCGAGGCCATATCTGTATATGCTAGGCTTGTCAAGTTTAACCTGAGTATTCCGCGTGTGCAAAACTGGCTTGCACCCGTTGTAGATGGACGTAGAGCTTATCACACCCGATCATCACGTGGTGTCTGGGCACGACGAACTTTGGCAATGGTGCATACTCAGGGAGAACACTTCTTGATAATTAGTGAGAGATCATCTTAAAATGCTACCGTAAATCAACGCAAGATAAGATGCATAAAGGATAAACATCACATGCAATCAATATAAGTGATATGATATGGCCATCATCATCTTGTGCTTGTGATCTCCATCTACGAAGCACCGTCGTGATCACCATCGTCACCGGCGCGACACCTTGATCTCCATCGTAGCATCGTTGTCGTTTACGCCATCTATTGCTTCTACGACTATCGCTACCGCTTAGTGATAAAGTAAAGCAATTACAGGGCGTTTGCATTTCATACAATAAAGCGACAACCATTTGGCTCCTGCCAGTTGCCGATAACTTCGGTTACAAAACATGATCATCTCATACAATATAGCATCACGTCTTGACCATATCACATCACAACATGCCCTGCAAAAACAAGTTAGACGTCCTCTACTTTGTTGTTGCAAATTTTACGTGGCTGCTATGGGCTTAGCAAGAACCGTTCTTACCTACGCATAAAAAAAACCACAACGATAGTTCGTCAAGTTGGTGCTGTTTTAACCTTCGCAAGGACCGGGCGTAGCCACACTCGATTCAGCTAAAGTGAGAGAGACAGACACCCGCCAGCCACCTTTAAGCACGAGTGCTCGTAACGGTGAAACCAGTCTCGCGTAAGCGTACGCGTAATGTCGGTCCGGGCCGCTTCATCTCACAATACCGCCAAACCAAAGTATGACATGCTGGTTAGCAGTATGACTTGTATCGCCCACAACTCACTTGTGTTCTACTCGTGCATATAACATCAACGTATAAAACCTAGGCTCGGATGCCACTGTTGGGGAACGTAGTAATTTCAAAAAAATTCCTACGCACACGCAAGATCATGGTGATGATATAGCAACGAGAGGGGAGAGTGTATGTCCACGTACCCTCGTAGATCGTAAGCGGAAGCGTTAGCACAACGCGGTTGATGTAGTCGTACGTCTTCACGATCTGACCGATCCAAGCACCGAACATACGGGGCCTCCGAGTTCAGCACACGTTCAGCTCGATGACGATCTCCGGCCTCCGATCCAGCCGAGCTCCGGAGATGAGTTCCATCAGCACGACGGCGTGGTGACGATGATGATGTTCTACCGGCGCAGGGTTTCGCCTGAACTCCGCGACGATATGACCGAGGTGGAATATGGTGGAGGGGGGCACCGCACACGGCTAAGGAACGATCCGTAGATCAACTTGTGTATTTGGGGTGCCCCCCGCCCCCGTATATAAAGGAGCCAGGGGGGAGGAGGCGTCGGCCTAGAGGGTGCGCCAAGGGGGGGAGTCCTACTCCCACCGGGAGTAGGACTCCCCTTTTCCAAGTAGGAGTAGGAGAAGGGGGGAAAGAGGAGGAAGAGGGGAAGGAAAGGGGGGCGCCGCCCCCCTTCCCTTGTCCTATTCGGACTAGGAGGGGGAGGGGCGCGCGGCCCCCTCTGGCTCCTTCCCTCTTCTCCCTCTTGGCCCATGTAGGCCCATTAACCCCCGGGGGGGGGGGGGTTCCGGTAACCTCCCAGTACTCCGGTAAAATGCCGATTTCACCCGGAACCATTCCGATATCCAAATATAGGCTTCCAATATATCAATCTTTATGTCTCGACCATTTCGAGACTCCTCGTCATGTCCCCGATCTCATCCGGGACTCCAAACTCCTTCGGTACATCAAAACTCATAAACTCATAATAAAACTGTCATCGAAACCTTAAGCGTGCGGACCCTACGGGTTCGAGAACTATGTAGACATGACCTAGAACCATTCTCGTTCAATAACCAATAGCGGGACCTGGATGCCCATATTGGTTCCTACATATTCTACGAAGATCTTTATCGGTCAAACCGCATAACAACATACGTTGTTCCCTTTGTCATCGGTATGTTACTTGCCCGAGATCTGATCGTCGGTATCCAATACCTAGTTCAATCTCGTTACCGGCAAGTCTCTTTACTCGTTCTGTAATGCATCATCACGTAACCAACTCATTGGTTACATTGCTTGCAACACTTATAATGATGTGTATTACCGAGAGGGCCTAGAGATACCTCTCCGACGATCGGAGTGACAAAACCTAATCTCGAAATACGCCAACTCAACATGTACCTTTGGAGACACCTGTAGTACTCCTTTATAATCACCCAGTTACGTTGTGACGTTTGGTAGTACCCAAAGTGTTCCTCCAGTAAACGGGAGTTGCATAATCTCATAGTTACAGGAACATGTATAAGTTATGAAGAAAGCAATAGCAACATACTAAACGATCAAGTGCTAGGCTAACGGAATGGGTCAAGTCAATCACATCATTCTCCTAATGATGTGATCCCGTTAATCAAATGACAACTCTTTTGTCCATGGTTAGGAAACATAACCATCTTTGATAAACGAGCTAGTCAAGTAGAGGCATACTAGTGATACTATGTTTGTCTATGTATTCACACATGTATTATGTTTCCGGTTAATACAATTCTAGCATGAATAATAAACATTTATCATGATATAAGGAAATAAATAATAACTTTATTATTGCCTCTAGGGCATATTTCCTTCAGATCTGAGGCGGCGAAAGACAGTCTGGAGAGCGGATCCCTGTTGTGGTGAACCCTTCCGTCGTTGGAGCAGCTAAGCTGGGGTGGAACACAGCGCCGCAGGAGCAGGACAAACCACACAAGGTTTTTCTTTGACACATATCTGTAACAGAAGTAATTGAGTAAGGGCTTATTTGAATTTGAGGATTCTAACAATGCAGGGATAGGAAATAGACAGGAATAGGATAGGAATGCACGTGCAAAACAGAGAATTTAAAAACACAGGATTTCTGCCAATCATGGTGTTTGATTCACAACAATTGGAAGATCACAGGATGCAAAAAAGCATGGTGAGATTAAGTCAAACCACAAGAAAAATACGGTTATAATGCTATTATGCTACTATCTCTTAGACTTGTGCTTGATGAATAGGAATATGAAAAGGAGGAGAAGTGGAAATGAGAATTCCTACGGTTTTTCTTTCAAGGAGACACTAAAGGAACAAATCCTACAGTTTTCCTTTGTTCCATTCCTTTGCACCAAATTCATGAAAAGTAGTACCATAAGAAACTTTCCAATTCCTATGTTTTTCATTCACTTTTCCTTTCAAGCACTGACGATTCTAGTAGGCAGGCTTGAGCAAGGAAAATCCTACACTAAAAAAATGTTTTTGTGCTACTTCTATTACTTTGGACCCAGGCCACTGCCATACTAGCTCAACTCCCAGGCCCATCGACAAATGCATAGCTCAAACGCGCAGAGATAAATAATGATGGCGTTCAAGAGAGTCCATCACGGATAGCTAAGTTGCCTGGTGCCTCACTGCTTGTCATATAGTAGGATAAAATAATCATATTTCCCGTTACTACAAGTGCTCAGTGGACAATATATATAACATGTAGAGTAAAAAAGAGATGCGACAAGTGTACAACCTCTTTGGCGATGCCATGTCGATCTTAGCGTGATTGGGTTGGCCGATGAGGATGCTCCGGCTGACTTTGCTGTCGGATGAGGGGAAGAAGATCTTAGGCGTCTGGAGATGGAGCCCGAGGTACTGCTCCGCTGTGATGGAGGGTTTCGTTGTTCGAGCAGCTCCGGTGAGTTGTACGACGCCGAGCCTGAAGCAGGACAAGAGAGACAACAAACAATGTTAACCTGAGTTGAATTCTAATAGCATCTCCAATACATGACGTAAAATACATAACCACAAAGTGCTAGATGTAAAATTCATCAGCCGCTCATCTTTGAACTTAACTGTCGAAACTGAACTTAACTGTCGAAATTGAACTTAACTGTCGAAACTGAACCTAACTGTCAAAACTGAATTTTGCTGTCGAAACTGAATTTTGCTGTCGAAACTGAACGCACTAGCAAGGTGAGGCTACACGTCGGTCGACTGACTTTTTCATCTATGGTCAGTCGATTTTGCAGCCGTTGGATACGAAATCAAGGGCCTGCGGTTCATCTTCAACCTCCACCCCCTTGAGCCGCCAGCCACCACCGGCCAAACAACAGCACCCCGCCGCCCGCGGCCGGCGGTGCACCGCGCCGCCCACCCCGAAAACGGTCCCCACCGCCTGTCTGCCGCCGCCCCGTCCATCCCTCTAGCCCCCCCCCGTGCTGAGCTTTTTCTCCGGCGATCCCCACGCCACCGCCCCGCCAACGCCCCGCCACCGTCGGCGACCACCGCCCCCATCCTGAACCCTAAGATAGATAGTGGGGTACCTCCCCGGCGAACCCCCCTCCCTGCTATGTTTGGTTCTTCCTTCACCCCGGCGAGCCCACCCCTTGAAAATCGACTGACCCAAAAGTCGATTCAGTCGACTAAAGTGTAGCCAAATCGGAGCGGCATCGCAAGCAAGAGAAAGAGTGAGAGCAGCAGCGCGAGCAAGAGCAATAGCAAGAGCAGACCAGGCAGGGGACCGAGAGCAAGAGCAGAGCAACAGCGCGAGCGAGAGCTAAAGCATCACAGCTCCTACTGGTGTGGACGTCGCCGCCGAGGGAGCGACGTCGTGGAGGAAGTGGCCGGCGACGCCGCCGTGGATGGAGCCGCGCCGTGTCGGCTCGGGACCGAGCGCCGGCAGCACCGTCTATTAGTGTACAACCTCTTTGGTGGCGCCGATTAGGCCGCAGCTTCATCCGAGGAAACGGTGATGATTGTTGGCGTTCTGGGAACGGGGGTCCCCATACTTGCCTGCCTGCGGCCTGCGGCGTGGCTTAAAGGGGACCAGCGCGGCCCATCTTCATCAACACAAGCTCAAGACCCTCGCGAGGGGCCAAGCCTCGCGGGGCGGACGGCAAGGAGCTTCCTCAGGCACGGCCTCATTAGGCGGGCTCATGAGGAGGCGGAGAGTTCAAGGTGGGGTACCTCGCGAGGTGCCCATGACGCAAGCCATGACGACCAAGGGCGCCAGTCGGGCGCCAGCCTGCGTAGTGTCCTCCTTTCCTCTTTGGTGCAAAGGGAGCAAGCGCAGGCGAGAGCATCAAGCAAAGGCACCCATTTCGGTGCAACAAGACCAAGACCAGCCCAACGGCAGGGAGGAAGTCATTGTGGAGCCCAAGCAGGCGTCACCACCAGAGCCTTTGACAGGCGAGGACCAACTTTAGTCAGCATAGGTGTACCCGCTGTTCCCCTTCAAAATGGCCAATTGTTGGCGCCCTTCCCGCTCAATATTTGGGGAGAGGCCCAGGGCCTTTGCCTATAAATAGGACTAGCCACCCCCAAGGTAGAGGCATCTGGATCCTCACCAAGAAACCAGTAGATAGAGCGACTGAACTCCTCCTAGCAGTTCACCGCACCGGCCAAGAACAGACCCTCGCGAGGCTGTTCTTCCTTGTATTGTTCATCGTCAGCCCAAGAGGCAATCCACCACACCACACACTAGAGTAGGGTATTACACCACAATGGTGGCCTGAACCAATATAAACCCCGTGTCTCTTGCGTTGTTTCTTTCGTAGTTTAGATCCTAGCGATTCGGCGAGGAGCAGGTAGATAGAGGGCGAAATCTCCGCGCGCACCCCAGTGTTCGAACCTCAAGGGTATGCCAGAACCCGAAATCTGACATTTGGCGCGCCAGGTAGGGGTGCGCTGGAATTCATCTCCCGTCGCCCTGTTCTTCTCCGACCATCGCGTTCATGTCTGACGCTCGTCGGGCCCGCGCCGAGCACCGAGCCGCCCTCGCTTCCCGTGTTGCCCAGACGGCTCCCATCGGCGGGCGCCCTCGTCGTTCCCCGTCACCTGCCGTCAACGCTGCCACCGGCCGGCGGGGAACAAGCAGCAAGCATCGTCCCACCACCCATCCATGAGGCGAGACGGCCGCACTGCTACACCCTCGCTCACCCCTGCTGGTTCTTTGTCCCGCGCGCCCCGCGCGGCCATGGAGGCTCGAGCTGTGCTCATCGCGGCAAACGAGCTCCTGCACTACCGCCCAATCAATGACGTCTACGAAGAGTGGCTCGACCGAGTCGCCAAGCTCGTCCGCGCCGCTGGGGGCTCCCCCGCGCCGTCCTTCTCGCTGCACCGCACCCCGCCCTGCGCGGGCAATGAAGCTCCTGGGGCGCCTCAGCCGCCTCCCCCTCAAGAAGGCGCCCTGGCCCCAAGGCGCGCGACCCCTGGGCGGAACCCGCTCCGTCAGGCGCCAGCGCGGCAGGAGCAGAGCTGCCAAGAAGTCCCTCGCCCTTGAGAAGATGCCCGAGCGCTCCCTGCTCCAGCACGTCAAGACCCCGCGCTGCTCCCAGCTGCAGCGCATGGGGACCCGCAGGACCAAGCTCTTCGTCGCCCAAGGCCTCCCGTGGCGACAGCGGGCTGCCGCGCCTTCACCACCGAGCTACGCAGCATCGCGTGGCCCGACAAGTTCAAGCCAGACCCGCCTCCTTGCTACGACGGCACGGCTGACCCTGCAGAGTTCCTCCAGCTCTACGAGCTGGGCATCGAGGCTACAAACGGAGACGAGAAGGTCATGGCGAACTGGTTTCCCTTGGCGCTCAAGCGCAGGCGAGAGCATCAAGCAAAGGCACCCATTTCGGTGCAACAAGACCAAGACTAGCCCAACGGCAGGGAGGAAGTCATTGTGGAGCCCAAGCAGGCATCACCACCAGAGCCTTTGACAGGCGAGGACCAACTTTAGTCAGGATAGGTGTACCCGTTATTCCCCTTCAAAATGGACAATTGTTGGCGCCCTTCCCGCTTAATATTTGGGGAGAGGCCCAGGGCCTTTGCCTATAAATATGACTAGCCACCCCCAGGGTAGAGGCATCTGGATCCTCACCAAGAAACCAGTAGATAGAGCGACTGAACTCCTCCTAGCGGTTCACCGCACCGGCCAAGAACAGACCCTCGCAAGGCTGTTCTTCCTTGTATTGTTCATCGTCAGCCCAAGAGGCAATCCACCACACCACACACTAGAGTAGGGTATTACACCACAATGGTGGCCTGAACCAATATAAACCCCGTGTCTCTTGCGTTGTTTCTTTCGTAGTTTAGATCCTAGCGATTCGGCGAGGAGCAGGTAGATAGAGGGCGAAATCTCCGCGCGCACCCCAGTGTTCGAACCTCAAGGGTCTGCCGGAACCCGAAATCCGACATTTGGCGCGCCAGTTAGGGGTGTGCCGGAATTCGTCTCCCGTTGCCCTGTTCTTCTCCGACCATCGCGTTCATGTCTGACGCTTGTCGGGCCCGCGCCGAGCGCCGAGCCGCCCTCGCTTCCCGTGTCGCCCAGACGGCTCCCGTCGGTGGGCTTCCTCGTCGTTCCCCATCACCTGCCGTCAATGCTGCCACTGGCCCGGCGGGGAACAAGCAGCAAGCATCGTCCCAGCACCCATCCATGAGGCGAGACGGCCGCACTGCTACACCTTCGCTCACCCCTGCTGGTTCTTCGTCCCGCGCGACCCGCGCGGCCATGGAGGCTCGAGCTGCGCTCATCGCGGCAAACGAGCTCCTGCGCTATCGCCCAATCGACGACGTCTACGAAGAGTGGCTCGACCGAGTCGCCGAGCTCGTCCGCGCCGTTGGGGGCTCCCCCGCGCCGTCCTTCTCGCTGCATCGCGCCCCACCCTGCGTGGGCAATGAAGCTCCTGGGGTGCCTCAGCCGCCTCCCCCTCAAGAAGGCGCCCTGGCCCCAGGCGCGTGACCCCTGGGCGGAACCCGCTCCCTCAGGCGCCAGCGCGGCAGGAGCAGAGCTGCCAAGAAGTCCCTCGCCCTCGAGAAGCTGCCCGAGGACTCCCTGCTCCAGCACGTCAAGACCCCGCGCTGCTCCCAGCTGCAGCGCATGGGGACCCGCAAGACCAAGCTCTTCGTCGCCCAAGGCCTCCCGTGGCCACAGCGGGCTGCCGCGCCTTCACCACCGAGCTACGCAGCATCGTGTGGCCCAGCAAGTTCAAGCCAGACCCGCCTCCTCGCTACGACGGCACGGCTGACCCTGCAGAGTTCCTCCAGCTCTACGATCTGGGCATCGAGGCTGCAAACGGAGACGAGAAGGTCATGGCGAACTGGTTTCCCATGGCGCTCAAGGACGGGGCCCGCACCTGGCTCCTGAATCTGGCTCCAGGCACGATCTCCTCCTGGGACGAGATGCGTACCCACTTCATCGCCAACTTCCAAGGTACTCACGACCGGCCATCCGCCGTGAGCGACATGCGCCGTATCAAGCAGCAACCAGGGGAAACCCTGCAGAAGTACATCCAGTGCTTCAACAACGCGCGCCTCAAGATCCCCAAGGTGACCGAGGAGGCCATCATCTCAGCCTTCTCCGACGGCGTGCGCGACGTCAAGATGAAGGAGCTGGCGATGCATGAAGACCTGTGCACCTCCTTGGAGCTGTTCAACTTGGCGACCAAGTGCGCCAGGGCTGAGGAAGGGCGCCTCTCCCTCCTTGAGCTGCCTGCCGACCCAGAAGAGAAGAAGCCCAAGGCCAAGGACGTGAAGCGCAAGGGGGCTGCCGTGCTTGCGGCAGAACCAGACACCAAGCAGGGCAGAGATCAGCCCGAATCCTCCAAGGGCAGTCGGTACTGCATGTACCACGACCTCCACACCCACAACACCAATGAATGCCAAGAGCTCCGGGCCGTGCGTGAAGGAAGGGTCGGCTGACGTCCTGACCGCAGCGACCGGGGCTACGACCGAGGAGGAGGAAGGAACGTAGGACGCTGGGAAGACCGCGGCCCACGCCAAGGATGGCACGACCAACCTCGCGAGGATCGCTGGCAGGACCCGCCTCACGAGGGAGGCTGGAGGGATCAGCCTCGCGAGGATCGCCCGCAAGGTAACGCAGGCCTCCCTCCACTGCCACCGCAGCCAAGGAGAAATGAAGACCGTCATCAGGACGAGGGGGCTGGGGGCTTCCAGGAACCACGTGCGATCGCTTGCATCCTGGGCGGAGCCCAAGCCCCAGCCTCTCAGCGCATCTTCAAGCAGTTCACCCGTGAAGTGAATACAGTCCTCCCAAAGCTCGAGGCCATGCGCCTTCTCAGGTGGTCGGCGTGCGCCATCACGTTCAGCTCAGCGGATCAACTCAAGTGCGCGGCCACGGCCGGAGTCCTCCCGATGCTTTGCTCCCCAATCATCAGCAACGTGCTGGTCACTAGGACCCTCATCGATGGTGGGGCAGGGCTCAACGTCTTGTCCGTGGAAACATTCAACAATCTCCAAGTTCCCTACAATCAGCTTCAACCAACCAAGCCTTTCTCTGGAGTCACCGACGGCTCCACGGTCCCGATTGGGCAGGTCCGCCTCCCTGTCACCTTCGGGGCACGCGACAACTACCGCACCGAGCTCATCGACTTCGACGTCGCCCACATTCGCCTGCCATACAACGCCATCCTCGGGTACCCAACGCTGGCCAAGTTCATGGCCGTAACCCACCACGGCTACAATGTCCTCAAGATGCTAGGAAGTGGCGGAGTCATCACGGTGCCCTGCAAAGAGAGAGACGCAGTGTGCTCCCTGGAGCGAGCCTTTCAGGCCGCATCACTGGAAGACCCGGATCGCGGAAGCAGGAGGCTTCCCGAGGCCGCCCCCAAGAAGAAGAAGACATCATCCGGCCCGGCCCCTCAGGAGGCAGGCCCCTCAGGGCCTGCGCCTGCTCAGGGGGAGCCTCCTTCCATCGCATAGGGAAGCGCGCCCGGCGCCCTCCTCAGGCAGGGCTCTGGGGCTCTCCCTTGGAGGGCTGCCGACCTCGTCAAGGTCACGAGGGAGGCGCTTGGGCACCACGTGGAGGCGTGTTTCGAAGCACATTTCCCTCGAGAAGGAGCAAGGCAAGGAGGGCCAAACCCTCAGGAGTTCGTCAGCAAGGCCATTCAGGAGCTACAGGAGTCAAGAGTCATGAGAGGCAGCCGCCGCCTACCCGCTGTGGCCCCCCATCCAGGCGAGGATGGTGGGCTGCGCGTCTGCATCGACATACCAGGGCTCAACCAAGCCGCGTCTCAGGAGCGCCTCTGGCCCTCGCAAGTGGGACACTGTGAGGGTCCGCCCCACAGCTACGTTCGCATGCCTTATGGCTTGCCAAACACGGCAGCCGCGTACCAGCGCCTCATGAGGGCCATCCTGGGGGCTCAAGAGGTCAGGTGTTCCGCAGCCCTGGCGGAGATGGAGATGGTCCGCGAGGAGTCACCAGCGCCTCCGGAGTCTCCCGAGGCCCCTGGTCCTGGGGGCTCGTGAGAATCGGCTCCCGCAGCCCACCGAGCCTGCTACACCAACACCCCTTCATCCCCGACATCATCAGGTGACATCTTTCAAGTTTCATTTCCAGCTGGGAGCGCCTCAGGGCCGCATTATTCCCAGGCCGCGTCGGTCCGTCCCTGCGGCTTGTATCCCTTTTATTTCATGTTCTTAGCTTACCTTATTGGGGCGCCCCTTGGGCTGCATCATCCCCAAGTCGCTCAGGTCTGACCCAGCGGCATATACCCTTCTTGCGTTTATCTTAGGGCCATGCTTTCGACCCATCATGCTTGTTATTTGGCGCCTGTCCGTGGCACCTTTTCTTCCTGGATGTCACAAGCTTGTGCGTTAAAGGGGGGGGTGCCTGAGCATTGCGACTCAGGGCTCCTACCGGCTCTCCAGCCCTCACCCTCTGGTCTTCTCCATGGCATTGCGACCTGGCATGCCAGCGACGGCTGAGACCAGCTCGAGGGCCGGGACCCGAGGACGTAGAGTTTCAACATCTAACCCAGCTTGCGCGTTAAAGGGGGGTGCCTGAGCATCGCGACTCAGGGCTCCTACCGGCTCTCCAGCCCTCACCCTCTGGTCTTGTCCATGGCATCGCGACCTGGCATGCCAGCAACGGCTGAGACCAGCTCGAGAGTCGGGACCCGAGGACGTAGAGCACTGGCATCTAGCCAAATTTACAGGAACACACTCCAAGATAAGGCCCAGAGCCAGGCGCAACCCGCCTTGAGGTAGGGCCCCGTGAGTCCCGCGCTGGCTCACGGGTGCCCAGATACACCTCGTCAAGCCCTACCGTGCCAGCCACGTGTCAGGGCAGGGCTGTACACGCCCCGGGGGCTCCTCCCGGAGGGGATCCCCCTCCCACGCACCAGTGGAAGCACCATGCTCCGCGCTGGCTGATGACACTGCCGAGGAGCGGCTATGCCCGTACACATACGGAAGCGCTATGCTCCGCGCTGGTGATAAACAACTGAGGGTGGCCCCCGGGCCGCATCAACCTCAGGGAGCCCAGAGCTCAGTGTCTAGCCTCATCGCAACGCCTCCCCCCAGGAGTGCCGCGCGAGGGGGCTGGGCACGGGGGCTATGCCTGGGTTACGCCCAGACGCACGCCACCCAGCCAGGCCCCCCGGGCCTGGTTCGTCGCACGTCCCTCCCCGAGCGGAGCCAAGGTACGAAGGCCGTTTGAGCATCAAGGGGGACTCCTGAGCATCGCGACTCATGAGCCTAACTGGTCACGTAGCCCCTCACTCCTTAGTTCCGAAAGGCTAACGGTGGTTGAGGTATGCGCGGGGCTGGGCTCTACAGACGTAGAATGATAGATCCACCCGCATCTCACCTCCCTAAGGAGTCACCCCCACATCTCACCTCCCTACTTGCTGTTCGAGCGCCAAGGGGGACTCCTGAGCATCGCGACTTAGGAGCCTAACTTGTCACGTAGCCCCTCACCCCTTGGCCCTGTCCTGGTTTCCGGTCGAGGCTAACGACGGCTGAGGTATGCGCGGGGCCGGGCTCTGCCGGCGTAGAACATAAGCAAGTAGGAAGGAATAGCGCAAATTTGAGGGAATTCAAAAGCAAATATTACAGTCTGTACTGTTACCATAGCACCAAATGCAAGTTTTAACGCCTCCCTGAGGCATGGTACATGTGCAGGAATTAAAAGCAGGGCGGGAGCCACGACGGAGTCACTTGCCGGCGGTGGAGCTGTGCGGAGCGGGTTCGCCTTGTGGAGCTACAGGGCTGGCAGTGCTCCGCTTCGGCTTGGTGCTGAAGGCCCGGAACTTCCCCAGTAGAGCCTCCGCACGACCCTTCACGGCCTCAGTAGCGGCAGCGGCGAGCTCGCCGCTTGCTGGCTCCAGCAGACTGTCAAGGTCGACGTTGGGGTCGTGAAGATAGATGTGGGTGAAGACCCGTGTCAGCGCTGCAGAAGACAAGACGCGCGCCTCGGCCTCAGCCGTAGGGCCAAGGCCAAGGGTGACATCTTCAAGAGCACGAACCAGGAAGGGAAGCAGCTTGGCGGGGCCGTCCTCCTCGCCGGCCAGTGGGCTCTCCAGGCCACTCTCATACAGCGTCTTCAGTGAAGCGCGAGCCTTCTCCTCCATCTCCGCAAAGGCCACGCGATCCTCGGTAAGAACCCGTGCCTTGCCGTCCAGCTCAACCTTCCTCGCCTCCAGCTCTTGCTCTAGCGCGCCTAGGCGGTCACGGCGCTTCTTGAGCTTGGCGTCCCGGTCCTTGACGGCCGCCTCGCGAGCCTTCATGCTTTCCTCCTGCTCTTGGTGAAGGCGGGACTCCTCGGCGAGCTGGTCTTGCAGGCCCTTCAGCTCGCTCTCCAGCGCCTCGCAGCAACCTCGGACGTTAGCCACCTCCCCCGAGGCGGCGTCGCGGGCATCCTTCGCCCCAAGGACGGCCTGCTTCTCCTCGTCGCAAGCCGTCGAGGCCTGGACCAGCGCCGCCCGAATTGAAGCATCAGAGCGAATCCAGCCAGAAGCTAGCTCCAAGCGCCCGACCACTAAATGAGGGTCGGCGCCCAGAAGATCCTGCCGCAGACGGTCCAGTTCGGCAACAGCGCGATCCAGAATAGTGGTCGGGGAAGCAGCAGTCAGTGGAGTAGGAGGAGAAGACGACAGCATGATCACGGTATCCTGAGGTGGAACCTGATGTGCCACGACGGCTGTGGTGGCGGCATCAGGCAAGGGCACCTCGGGAGTCGCTTGGGCCATGGGGGCTGAGCTCGCCCCAGCCGGCTCAGCCAGGCCTCGCGAGGACGCACGGGCAGGAGAGGCCCATGCATCATGGTCACCTTCTTTCACGGGCAGAGGCGCTGCCACGGATGGAACCTCAGGAGCTCCCTTCGACTTCTTTGCCACGGGCGCCAGCCTAGCCGGGAGATACGAGCGTCAAGCCTCAGCAACAGAACAATAAACAAGACAGGAATCAAGCACTTACAGGTCGTCGCTTGCGGGCTCGAGCAGCCTCCGGCCGTACTTGAAGCCCGAGAGCCGGCTACAAGGGTCAGCCTCAAGGAGCTCGGGAGCAGGAGGCGCGCCTGCGGATCGCTTCGGGGCCGGGGCAGACCCGCGGGGGATCAGCCCGGTCCGGTCCTTCTTCGGGATCTGGGGCAGGCTCCCGCCGCCCCGCTCGCCATCATCCTCGTCGTCATCACTTAGAGAGAGGCGGAGAGCGCGGGACCTGCGCCGGAGGGGGGGAGCCCTTGACTCTGCCTCGGAGTCAGCCCCCTCTTCCCGCTCCCCTCCTTCCTTCTCTTCGCTGGAGTCGCCGAAGGACACGTCCACCGGGTCCTCGGGAGCCTCCGCGAGCACGGGCCCGTCCCCATTGAAGACGGGCATGGACCCCACTACCTGCTCCCAGTCCTCACGGAGGAACAGGGGCGTAGGAGCGCCCTCCAACCTCGCCACGTCGCCCCCAACCAAAGACTGGAGAACCGCAGCCAGATCCTCATCGGCCAAGACTGCGGGGCTCGGGTGGGGCCTCCACATCAAAAGTGAGTACTGGCGAAGCGGAGCTAGCTGGTGCTCCAGGAACTCCCTCAGTAGCGATGCACTAGTCAGCTTCGCCGCCGCCATGCTGGCCGGCCTCAGATCCGCGTTCATCTTCTCCAACATCGGCTTCGCGTGGGGATCCACAATATCCACTCGGGACCAGTCGTCGGAGCTCGCGGGGTGCCCCGTGGGCAGGATCAGCCGAGGGTGGATGCGCCCAGCGTCCACCAAGACCCACTTGCTCCTGAAGCCCTCGATCCTTTTCCCAGGGTTCGAAATGGTGATGGAGCTGCCGTACGCGACGAAGCTCGCACACGCGGAGACGGAACCACGAGAGGTCCGGAGGGATAAGTAGTGGCGCAGCAAGGCCACTGAGGGCTTCACCCCTACGTGAGCCTCACAATAGTAGGCGAAGATTGCCAGAAGAAGGACAGAGTTGGGATGGAGGTGCAGAGCTTGAAGGTTATAGTGGCGGAGGACAGAGAAGAAGAACTCAGAAAAGGGAGGCACCAGACCGGCGACAATGGCGCTCACGAAGAGCGGATAGAAGGTGCTCCCTTGGCCTTCAGGGAGGGCAGAGCCGGCCTTGAACACCTTCGCCCCGTCGATGCCCTACGCCGCCGCCACCTGGCACACCCGGGCAAGGCTCGCCTCCGACACGTTCGGCGAGTCCAAGGCGGACGAATACCAAGCTCCGGCCGGGGCTTGGCGAGGCGCCATGTCTGGCTAGGGCGCGCGGACGAAGTAGATCTAAAGATTTCGGAGGCGGGGAGGAGAGGCGCAAGAAAGGGGATCTGAGCAGCAACTGGAGAAAGCAAAGAAGATAGGGGACAGACGCCGCTCCTTTATCAACTCGCGCGGTTGCTGAGGTGCCCACGTCCAATCAACCGCCACACGGCGCCGAAGGCCGCAGGCTGTTAGGGCCCACAATGCTTCACACTTGCCCTTTGCCTCTCTACTCGGCCAAGTCTGGGCGCGCCGTGGGCCCGGGGGCTACTGTCGGTGTTCTGCGAACGAGGGTCCCCAGACTTGCCTGCCTGCAGCCTGCTGCGTGGCTCAAAGGGGGCCCAGCGCGGCCCATCTTCATCAACACAAGCTCAAGACCCTCGCGAGGGGCCAAGCCTCGCGGGGCGGACGGCAAGGAGCTTCTTCAGGCACGGCCTCATCAGGCGGGCTCACGAGGAGGCGTAGAGTTCAAGGCGGGGTACCTCGCGAGGTGCCCATGACGCAAGCCATGACGACCAAGGGCGCCAGTTGGGCGCCAGCCCGCGCAGTGTCCTCCTTTCCTCTTTGGTGCAAAGGGAGCAAGCGTAGGCGAGAGCATCAAGCAAAGGCACCCATTTCGGTGTAACAAGACCAAGACTAGCCCAACGGCAGGGAGGAAGTCATTGTGGAGCCCAAGCAGGCGTCACCACCAGAGCCTTTGACAGGCAAGGACCAACTTTAGTCAGGATAGGTGTACCCGCTATTCCCCGTCAAAATGGCCAATTGTTGGCGCCCTTCCCGCTCAATATTTGGGGAGAGGCCCAGGGCCTTTGCCTATAAATAGGACTAGCCACCCCCAGGGTAGAGGCATCTGGATCCTCACTAAGAAACCAGTAGATAGAGCGACCGAACTCCTCCTAGCAATTCACCGCACCGGCCAAGAACTGACCCTCGCGAGGCTATTCTTCCTTGTATTGTTCATCGTCAGCCCAAGAGGCAATCCACCACACCACATACTGGAGTAGGGTATTACACCACAATGGTGGCCTGAACCAGTATAAACCCCGTGTCTCTTGCGTTATTTCTTTCATAGTTTAGATCCTAGCGATTCAGCGAGGAGCAGGTAGATAGAGGGCGAAATCTCCGTGCGCACCCCAGTGTTCGAACCTCAAGGGTCTGCCGGAACCCGAAATCCGACAATGATGATGCTCTTCCGGTGGTGCAGGTGAAGACGGCGGTGTGGGAATGGAGGTGGCGCGAAAGACGAGGGGAAGGGTGGCTGAACCGGCGGGACGATGAGATCAACGACGGATCCTCATCTGGTACGGTGGATGAGGGACGTCGAGGTGTTGCTGTGGACGACGTCGTCGGGGAAGAGGCTCCAGCTGGGTGGCGGACGGTGCAGGGTGTGGGGTTTCGTCGTGGGTTTTCGTGGCCTCAGTGTACGAATGGGTGGGCGGATGGGATGATAGTGGGGAACCATGGCTTAGAGACACACTTGTCCGAAATGTGGGGTAAGTTACGAAAGTACCCCCACCAATTTGAGGCGGTTCTTTCGGTTCAGGGGTACCACGAGCATTTCGCATGTCGGGATTTCACAGGAGGTGGGAGTTTTCGCGCGCGTTGTAATTTCGGAATAGCAAGGCGCGAGTTGAGATGGAGGGATTTGTCGGAGCACAACGAGACAAAGATATATCTTAAATATTTTGGGCTAAAAAGGCGCGGGTTGAAGAGGCGGGAGTTTCGCAGCACGATAGACAGAGACGCTAGCTTCAATTTTTGGCATAACAAGGCGCGGCTTGAAATTTCGAAAGAACAAGATTAACATGTACCAAAAAAAGACAATTTGCACCTCAACACACACAACACACACACAAACACCATTTAGACTAGAGTAAGGTACACGTGCATTGCACGCATGAGATTTGGCAACCAAATTATGAATAAATACCACATTATAGCATGCAAGCTTTGAGTCATATATGCATGATGTAGATGTTCGTTTAATGCTTATAGTTCATTTCATTCAAAATCATCTAGTTTTTATAAGAAAGCTAATCTATTTTAAGATTCATGGAATTGTGCGTTGTAAGACATAAAGTAAAAACAAATAATGGCAAATCATGTAGAAAAACATTTGGGCAATTCTGATACGGAAGATTCTAGAACAAATAAGAAGTGCTTGTGTTTTGATGTTTGTGCATTATGCTTAAGTTCAACCATGGAGTCTTCTAAATTATACATGTGGCGAAATCTGGTGGAATCTAGATGATATCCAACGAGCAATTGTGCTCAAATTTGCCATCTTTGGACCATCGGATTCGCCTCATCCAACGACCATCTTTCAAAGTTAAAGTTACCCGCACACAATATAAAAATATATATAATATAATATATATATATATATAGGGGTATAGATATAGATATGTGATACGAAAGCTGCCCATCATCTCCAATTAGAATAGTGTGTCCATGCACGGATGCGACGTGGGCAAATGATGTCTACCATCGGTATCTCAAATTCAAATCAGTATGACCCTGTTCAATGTGTGTACATTACAACATGCTTGTTTCCAAAGCACACCACGCAGATCTCCGTTATATTCATGCATGCATGGGTTTCAAACATCAGGATCTCTTATTCAAATATTTGAATTCAACTTTACATTGATTATGACCTCACCTATTCTTTTACACCAACACAGTAGTCTTCTCTTTATAATTGTACCACTAACTTTCTCTTGTGCATGCATGCACACACACTACCAGTCGGCATTATCCATCGCACGCATGCAATCTTTTTCTTCAGGTCGGTCTCCCATGAAGGCACACACCCACACACATCCCCCTCTCCATCATATCGGGCATTCTTTATCTCTCACGCGTGCATGCACAACGATCAATGTTCCTCTATGTATGTGTGTATATAGCTAGGTCTTTCATAGTTTTCCACACAAACCGATCAATCGATATATCTAGTGAGGTCTCACCCTCTTTCCCACGTCCACATCGATCAATCTATACCTCTCTATATAGGATTAACATATATAGCTAATACACCCACATTAATTATATATCCAACGTCCCCCTCTCATCATCCATGCCTTCCGCTTCATCTCTCAGACGCGTGCACAATGGCGAAGATAGGGGGCAGTAAGGGCCCTGCCCCCCCTAACATCACTATATATCGAGGCTAATATGAATGTGATCATTAGACAATTGCTGCTAAAAAAGGATTAATTTCATGAATTGACCCTCCTCGTAAAGGATTAGCAATGCTTGGCCCCCTAGCTCATTTATTTTTCATGGCTCCACCACTGCGTGCAACAACGCATGTGTTCGCCCCCTCTCTCGAAATATCGATCTCGCACTTGTGCATTCCTTCATAGTCTCTGTCGGTGTCAAAACCGGCGGATCTCGGGTAGGGGGTCCCGAACTGTGCGTCTAGGCGGATGGTAACAGGAGACAAGGGACACGATGTTTTTACCCAGGTTCGGGACCTCTCGATGGAGGTAAAACCCTACTCCTGCTTGATTGATATTGATGATATGGGTAGTACAAGAGTGGATCTACCACGAAATCAAGGAGGCTAAACCCTAGAAGCTAGCCTATGGTATGATTGTTGTTATTGTTGTTGTCCTACGGACTAAAACCCTCTGGTTTATATAGACACCGGAGAGGGCTAGGGTTACACAGAGTCGGTTACAATGGTAGGAGATCTACATATCCGTATTGCCAAGCTTGCCTTCCACGCCAAGGAAAGTCCCATCCGGACACGGACGAAGTCTTCAATCTTGTATCTTCATAGTCTTGGAGTCCGGCCGATGATGATAGTTCGGCTATCCGGACACCCCCTAGTCCAGGACTCCCTCGGTAGCCCCCGAACCAGGCTTCAATGACGACGAGTCCGGCGCGCATATTGTCTTCGGCATTGCATGGCGGGTTCCTCCTCCGAATAATTTATAGAGGATCGTGAACACCAGGATAGTGTCCGGCTCTGTAAAATAAATTCCACATACCACCGTAGAGAGAATAATATTTACACAAATTCACTCTGCTGACGTATTTCGTGGCGTGATGTCACACCACAACCAAGCTTTTACTCGAATCATTTTAGCGAAGCGGTTTCCTTGGCACGTCTTGTCGAAGCAGACATCGTGTTCCCCTTATTCCGGGATTCCCATCAATACGGACGTGGGTAACCCAACCGCGCCATTGATTGTGGCGCTTGGGAGATAAGCGAGTTTTATCAGGCCGATGGGGATGCATAGTTTCGTCCGCCCATATATAAGGAGATAAGGATCCACCTCTTTTACCTATGCCTTCTTCCTCCTTTGCTTATCCATCTCCGCGCACTCGAGCTCCAGCGCCCAAGTCCGCACATCTCACCTCAATCTTCTCCAGCCATGTCCGGAGCGGGAGGCAAGTGGATGGCCTCCTCTGTTACGGAGGGGCACATCAAGAAGCTGCGCAGCGCCGGATATCTGTCCAGTGACATCACACACCGGCTCCCCGACGAGGGGTAGCTCATCCCCACCCCCAGGCCCCATGAGAGGGTGGTATTATTTCCCCATTTCCTCCGCGGACTGGGCTTCCCACTCCACCCCTTTGTCCGGGGGCTCATGTTCTACTACGGCCTGGATTTCCACGATCTGGCCCCAAATTTTATCCTCAACATCTCGGCGTTTATCGTTGTTTGCGAGGCCTTCCTCTGCATCCAGCCCCACTTCGGCCTGTGGCTAAAGACCTTCAATGTCAAGCCGAAGGTTGTGAAGGGCAGCCAAGCGGAGTGCGGAGGCGCCATGGTGGGCAAAATTACCAACGTCACCTGGCTCGAGGGCGCCTTCGTGGAGTCCATCAAAGGGTGGCAATCGGGGTGGTTCTACATCACCGAGCCACGCAACCCTAAATGGGCAGCGGCCCCCGAATTCAGATCTGGCATCCCCATGCAGCTCACCTCCTGGACAGAGAAGGGCTTGCTATGGGGTAGTTCGGAAGAGCTGACCGGACTCCAGTCCTGTCTCCAGACCCTGGTGGACAAGAAGCTCAAGCTTGTCAATGTGATCCACATCATTCTCGTCCGCCGGATTCTCCCTTGCCAGCAAAGGGACTTCAATTTGTGGGAGTTTGATCCGGCACAGCACCAGACCTTGAGCGGCCTCTTCGACACTACGTACAAAGAGGCCTGGAGGGTGCTGTTCAAGGGCGCCGAAGCTCCCGCATCCGCTACCGAAGATAGCGGATTCAGCTCTCAGCGTCTAGCTGGCGAGGTAAGCCTGGTTATCCTTTATGGGACACTCGCTTTTCATAGTTTGACTCTATGCGGGATCTAAACTCCCAATGCCTTTAACAGGCCTGGCAGAAGACGTCCGGACAAGTTAACTATTCGGCTCCCCTTCCAGAGGACCCAGCGGATGCCCGTTTGACAGGGCTGCTGGTCCCGACACTTTACGTGGTGCCGGAGAAGAAGGCAAAGAAGAAGGCCACGGGAACCCGAAGGAGTTCTCGGTGTCAGGTGGTATCGGACTCATCGTCCGATGACTCCGAGGCGGACTCCTCCCACGAGGACGAGGAGGAGAAGAAAGAGGCCTCTCCCCCAGTTGGGGGAGAGAAGAAGAGGAGGGCCCCCCCAACAAGGGAGGCTGTCGGTGTCAAAACCGGCGGATCTCGGGTAGGGGGTCCTGAACTATGCGTCTAGGCGGATGGTAACAGGAGACAAGGGACACGATGTTTTTACCCAGGTTCGGGCCCTCTCGATGGAGGTAAAACCCTACGTCCTGCTTGATTAATATTGATGATATGGGTAGTACAAGAGTGGATCTACCACGAGATCAAGGAGGCTAAACCCTAAAGCTAGCCTATGGTATGATTGTTGTAATGTATGTTGTCCTACGGACTAAAGCCCTCCGGTTTATATAGACACCGGAGGAGGCTAGGGTTACACAGAGTCGGTTACAATGGTAGGAGATCTACATATCTGTATCGCCAAGCTTGCCTTCCACGCCAAGGAAAGTCCCATCCGGACACAGGACGGAGTCTTCAATCTTGCATCTTCGTAGTCTTGGAGTCCGGCGGACGATGATAGTCCGGCTGTCCGGACACCCCCTAGTCCAGGACTCCCTCAGTAGCCCCTGAACCAGGCTGCAATGACGATAAGTCCGGCACGCATAATGTTCGGCATTGCAAGGCGGGTTCCTTCCTTGAATAATCCAGAGAAGATCATGAACAGCAGGATAGTGTCTGGCTCTGCAAAATAAATTCCACATTCCACCGTAGAGAGAATAGAATGTACACCAGTCCAATCTGCTGACGTATTATGCAGCGTGACATCACACCGCTACCAAGCCTTTGTTTGAATCATTTTTTGCTATACCACCTCAGCACGTTTAGCAAAGCGGTTTCCTTGGCACGTCTTGTCGAAGCAGAGATCGTGTTCCCCTTATTCCGGGATTCTCATCAATACGGACGTGGGTAACCCAACCGCGCCATTGATGGTGGCGCTTGGGAGATAAGCGAGTTTTACCAGGCCGGTGGGGGACGCAGAATTTTCGTCCGCCTATATATAAGGGATAAGGATTTACCTTCTCACCTACGCCTTCTTCCTCCTTTGCTTATCCATCTCCTGCGCACTCAAGCTCCAATGCCCAAGCTCGCGCATCTCGGCTCGACCTTCTCCGAATATGTCCGGAGTGGGAGGCAAATGGTTGGCCTCCTCTGTTAAGGAGGAGCACATCACCAAGCTGCACAACGCCGGATACCTCTCCGGCGATATCGCGCATCGGCTGCCCGACGAGGGGCAGCTCATCCCTACCCCTGGGCCCCATGAGAGGGTCGTCTTCCTTCCCCACTTCCTCCGCGGACTGGGCTTTCCACTCCACCCATTCATCCGGGGGCTCATGTTTTACTACGGCCTGGATTTCCACGATCTGGCGCCGAACTTCATCCTCAACATCTCGGCGTTTATCGTCGTGTGCGAGGCCTTCCTCTGCATCCGGCCCCACTTCGGCCTGTGGCTCAAGACCTTCAACGTCAAGCCGAAGGTTGTGAAGGGCATGCAGGCGGAGTGCGGAGGCGCCATGTTGGGTAAGTTTCCCAATGTCCTTTGGCTCGAAGGGGCCTTCGTGGACTCCGTCAAGGGGTGGCAATCGGGGTGGTTCTACATCACCGAGCCGCGCAAGCCCACATGGGCGGCGGCCCCCGAGTTTAGATCTGGCGTCCCCACGCAGCTCACCTCCTGGAAAGAGAAGGGCTTGCTGTGGGGCAATCCGAAGGAGCTGACGGGACTCCGAGCCTGCATCCAGAAGCTGGTGAGCGGTAAGCTCAGGCTCGTCGACGTGGTCCAAGTCATGCTCATCCGCCGGATCCTCCCATGCCAAGAACGGGCATTCAATCTGTGGGAGTTCAATCCGGAACAGCACCAGGCGCTAAGCGGGCTCTTCGATACGACATACGAAGGTGCCTGGAGGGTGCTGTTTAAGGGCGCCGAAGCCCCCGCATCCACGATAGAAGATCGCGGATTTTGCTCGCAGCATCCGGCTGACGAGGTAAGTGATTCAACCCCTTTACGGGACACTTGTGGTAATCAAATTGATTCTAGAAGGGTTTCATTCTTTCTTTTCCTTTGACAGGAATGGATGGAGAAGGCCAAGCAACTCATCAGCCCGGCTCCCATGCCAGAAGACCCAGTGGATGCCCGTTTAGCAGGGCTGCTGGTTCCGGCACCGCACGTGGTGCCAGAGAAGAAGGCCAAGAAGGTGGCCGCGGGGACTCGAAAGAGTTCCCGTAATCAGGCGTCCGACGATGAGGCGGACTCCTCCACCAAAGACGAGGAGGAGGAAGAGGACTTTCTCCCGGAGGAGGGAGAGAAGAAGAGGAAGGCTTCCCCGACAGGGGAGGCCGAAGGGTCCAAGAGGGGGAGAACTATTCCCCCGGACAGTTTCGCCAACACCATCGTTGGCGAGGAGGAATGGCCTTCAAGGGCCAGGCGTCCGGCAAGATCGTAAGTATCCGGATCGTTAATATGCAATTTCTTTCGTGTCGCGTAGTGTCCTTCTAATGCCGCATTCTGTCCGTAGTCCGGCCGATGATGATCTCCCCGCTTCATCAAGCGGGTCATTGGCTCCGTCGGATGTGGATTCACTTCCGACTGCCACTACCCCCCGCACCGATCAGGACGCCGAGGTGGGATCCCGGAGAGGGACCCATCAGGAGGAAGCTCCGGAAGCGCCGTCAGGCAGCCTCCCGGACTTTGTGCCGGACTCTACATCGGAACCCACAGTGGTTCCAGAGTCCGGCAAGCAGCCCCTTCGAAAGAAGGGCAAGACCGTGACACCGGCGGCCTCCGTCCAACCGGAGGCGCCGGATAACTTGGTGGAGGCGCTTAAAGGCGCTTCCATCGAGGAAGAACACCGCACTATCATGAGTGCGGTGATTCAGAAGGTTCAGCTCGCCAAGAGCGGGCTGACCGAAGCCTGCAGCAGCCTTCTAACAGGCTTTGAGGTAAGAAGTTAAAGTTATGTAATGTAATACCGCATAGACAGTAGCCCCTGATGCTCAGTTCGGTGTTCGGAAAGAAAAGCCGGACTGAGGATCTAACCAGATATACGCAGGGTTGCTTAAAATATGTCAATATGGGTTTGCAGGCTGCGCTGCTGACCTCTGCCGCACTAACGGCGGAGGTTGATGTGCTGAAGCAAGATCTCGAGCGGTTCGAGCGAGAGCTCGGCCATGCGAAGAAGCAGCTCGAGGACAAAGAAGGTGAGTAACACCCCTTTGAATAGTTACCTTACAGAAAAGGATTTTGGTTGCAATAAAGTTAACAAGGATAATATGGGTATTGCAGGGGCCACGAACGAGGTGGCAGCCCTGAAGGAGGCTGTGTCCGCGGCCGAATGTAGTGCGGCCGTGGAAAGAGCAGAGCGAGAAAAGCAGGAGGCACGGGTGGCGGAAGTTCGGCAAGAGCTCCAGGCTCTCATGGAGAAGCATGAGAGTTTGGAGCGTGACTCCGAGACTTGAGAGTCCGAGCTTGCCTTGGCTATCGAAAGTGCCAAGTCCGCCAAGACCGAGGCCCATAAGGCCCTTCAGGAGGTTGAAGATGTAAAGAAGATAGCGGCGGGTAAGGCATTTTTCATGCAAAGCAGGCATGTTAATGTAAACTACCTGTCACTTACCCGCATTCGGAGCTCTCCAGGGGCGTTTGCAGATCTGCCACGTAGTGCGTCCGATGCCGCCGCATTCTATCGTGGCGAGGAGGGGATCTCGATGGAGAAGGTCTTCTGGTCTCAGTATGCTGAGGCCGGCCATCCGGTGCCTCCAAGCGACCAGCTGAAGCAGCTGGTCGAACTCCACAAGGTAGCTGAGGAGGCCATGAAGGGCCTCATAGTCCGGCTGTGGCCTGAACAGGCCATGCCTGGGAGCTACTTCGGCCTCGTACGGCGGCTGGTAGATGCGTGCCCCTGGGTGGAGGTCATCAAGCGCTCCGCCTGTATTGAAGGTGCTCGCCGGGCCCTCGCCCGCACAAAGGTGCATTGGGGCAGGTTGGATGCGGAGAAGCTTCTCACGGACCCACCGCCGCCGGGCAAGGAGTATCGCACGCCCGAAATGTATTATAAAACTGTCCTGAAGGGAGCCCGCGATATTGCGGATGAGTGCCCCAGAAATGTAATCTTTGAGTAAACTCGTTATGTATTATCCTGTGCGCTGAAACTTTGTTCATGTGCGCATTAAGCAACGCTTGTTTAATTTAAGATATTACCTTCTGTGCGGCCGTTTATAAAATCTGAGAGATGGCAAGTCGTTGGCTTCAGCCCCCAAGCCACGAGTGCTGGGGTGTTCGGGATAAACTTGAGCACTCTTGTTCCCATTTTTGGGTCCATCTAGGGAGGCGCTCAACACAATGAACAAGGCAACTGGACTTATAATGCTTGAACACTCTCACTTAGCCGTAGAATTCTATAATTTTAAATTTCGGCGAAGCCCCTGGTATTCGGAAGGCCGAATCCGGGGCGCTATCCACGCCTTCATCGGACATTGTCCGGAACTTCGCTCGAAGCGGCGTGAGTCTTTAAGGACCCGAAAAAAACCTCTCGAACAGCGACCAGTCTCTCGCCTTATCATGCCAGTCAGTTTTAGCTTTCTCCACTAAGGCGCTCGCCCGGCTCAACCGGGGCGCAATCGCAGTGGTTCTCCCAGTGCCACCTTAGCCGACAGAACGGAACGTAAGGCACCAAAACGTGGGAGCCGGGCAAACCTAACTATTGACCCAAGACATGATTCGGAGCCGATTCATATAATGCTATAAGTTCGGGGTGCCGCACTTATGAAAGTGTTCGGACTTATCGCACCATAGCATGGGGAACATAAGCCCCTGGTGTATTAGGCCGTACCAGAATATACGGGTGCAAGATGTCATGTAATGAGCATATATATATAAAAGGTAATGCAATTGCAGTAAAGAAGGTGCTGCATTATTTATGAAAAAAGTCTGCTATGAGTGCGGACTGATACAAATAGTGCGGTAAGCAAGGGATTTGGACTAATTAAACATGTCCCCCTCCAGGGGTGAGCTGCGGACTTGGTGTATATAATCGAATTTAATGCTCGTAATCGAGACCACCTGAGTGTTCGTTGCAGCCTTCTTTCGTCCCTGACTGTTGCATCATGAGTTCGGCAGGTCCACCGCCGAACGGGGCCTCTGGTTAACGTAGTCCTGTGTACTCAAAGAAGGAAAATAATAATAATAAAAAAGGGGGCACACTTGCGAGCCCCTGGTGTGGTCGAACCGCACTATGGGTCCATTGCGATCGTGCCCCTTCCCCTGCGCCCATGGTATCTCCAAAGCGTAATGATGTACGCGGAGTGTTATTTTTGCGATCACGCGCGGGCGGGGGTTGGGGCCGCATTGCTACGCGTGCTCTGATCGCGCCAGGTGGTCTTGGTTGGTGTTGCCTCGGGCGCGTTTTGCTGTATCCGGCCGTTTAACGGCCGGACTCGAGAATTGCCTTAAAAGGCTGCTCTGTACTTCTGCCGCGAGAGCCGCTGTATGTTCCTCCGTTCGGAGGGAGCGTTCCGTATTCCCATTGACCGTGATGACTCCACGAGGGCCTGGCATCTTGAGCTTGAGGTATGCATAATGCGGCACCGCGTTGAATTTTGCAAACGCGGTTCGTCCGAGCAGAGCGTGATAGCCGCTGCAAAACGGGACTATGTCGAAGATTAACTCCTCGCTCCGGAAATTGTCCGGGGATCCGAAGACCACTTCCAATGTGACTGAGCCTGTATAGTTGGCTTCCACACCTGGTATGACACCTTTAAAGGTTGTCTTTGTAGGTTTAATCCTTGAGGGGTCTATGCCCATTTTGCGCACTGTATCCTGATAAAGCAGGTCCAGGCTACTACCGCCGTCCATCAGGACTCTCGTGAGGTGAAATCCATCGGCGATTGGGTCTAAAACTAATGCGGCGAATCCGCCATGGCGTATGCTGGTCGGATGGTCTCTTCGATCGAAAGTGATCGGACAAGAGGACCATGGATTGAACTTCGGGGCGACTGGCTCCATCGCATAGACGTCCCTTAGTGCGCGCTTCCTCTCCCTCTTGGGTATATGGGTTGCGTAAATCATGTTCGCCGTCCGCACTTGTGGGGGGAAACCCTTCTGTCCTCTATTGTTCGGCGGTCGGGTCTCTTCCTCGTCATCGCTGTTTAGCCCCTTGTCATTGTTTTCGGCAATTAACTTGCCTGCTTGCTTGAACACCCAGCAATCTCTATTAGTGTGATTAGCTGGTTTTTCA
This sequence comes from Triticum timopheevii, assembly GCA_963921465.1. Taxonomy (NCBI): domain Eukaryota; kingdom Viridiplantae; phylum Streptophyta; class Magnoliopsida; order Poales; family Poaceae; genus Triticum; species Triticum timopheevii. The sequence goes on from OY997262.1 coordinate 367,416,778, forward strand.
GGGGTGCCATGTATCTGGCATAAGCGGTCGAGTATTCGGTCCAAGTTGGACGGACCCGGAGTGGTTCTTTTGAATGGCTTCTTCCGTTGACCAGGTTTAGAGCCTTGTAATCCGGCGTTGACTGCCGTATCCTCCTTGTCGTCGCCGTTAATGCGGCGTTTGTTTTTGTTTCGACGTGACCTGCCGTTGTTGTCCTTGGTATCCGGACTGCCGGAATTTTTGCGGAGATTGTTGCTGCGAGCTAGCCAGCTATCCTCTCCCGCGCAAAAGCGGGTCATTAATGATGTGAGGGCAGCCATAGATTTCGGCTTTTCCTGTCCCAGGTGCCGGGCTAGCCATTCGTCACGGATGTTATGCTTGAAGGCTGCAAGGGCCTCTGCATCCGGACAGTCGATGATTTGATTTTTCTTTGTCAAGAACCGCGTCCAGAATTGTTTGGCCGATTCGTCTGGCTGCTGAATAATGCGGCTTAGGTCATCGGCGTCTGGTGGTCGCACGTACGTGCCCTGGAAGTTATCGAGGAATGCGGCTTCCAGGTCTTCCCAACACCCAATTGACTCTGCGGGCAAGCTGTTGAGCCAATGCCGGGCTGGTCCTTTAAGCTTGAGTGGGAGATACTTGATGGCGTGGAGATCGTCGCCACGGGCCATATGGATGTGGAGAAGATAATCTTTGATCCAAACCGCGGGGTCTGTTGTGCCATCGTAGGATTCGATGTTTACGGGTTTAAACCCTTCAGGGATTTGATGATCCATTACTTCGTCAGTGAAGCATAGTGGGTGTGCGGCGCCTCTGTATTGAGCAATATCACAACGCAGCTCGAGAGAGCGTTGTCTGCTGTGTTCGGCCCGGCCGGAGTTATTGTATCCGGCGCGACGGTATTCGTCATGGGTCTTGGGGCGCCCACGTGATTCGTAGATGGATCTGGATTGTCTTGCTTTGTCCTCCAATATATCTCGCAAGTCCGGTGCATTCCCTCTTGGCTTCGTACTTTTGGAGCGATGCCGGGGTACGGTCTTGGCTGGGGGCCTGGATGCCTCTCTGTCATGACCACGGGGTGGTCGGTCAGCCGTATCGTGCACTGGTGATGGGGGTATGTATGCTTCCTCCTCTAATCGGGGGAGCAGCTTGCGTCTTGGGTAGCTTTTGGAGGGACGTTCGAGTTTATACTCTTCGGCCGCGAGGACCTCGGTCCATCGATCAGCCAGCAGGTCCTGATCAGCTTGAAGCTGTTGCTGCTTTTTCTTTAGGCTGTTTGCTGTGGCGATAAGCCTGCACTTGAAACGCTCTTGTTCGACGGGATCCTCAGGTACGACGAATTCGTCGTCGTTGAGGCTTACTTCGTCTTCGGAGGGAGGCATATAGTTATGATCCTCAACCTCTTCGTCTGCATCCTCCTGCGCCGAGTCTTGCTGGAGGGGATTGTCTTCTGCACTCTCTGGGGTATTGTTATCTCCTGTGCCGGAATCTCCATTCTTGCTGTGGCGGGATTTAGAGCGGCGCCGCTGACGTCGGCGTTTGGGCTGCTTCTTTAAAGAATATGCCTCCACTGCTTCTTCGCCGTCCCCGTCTTTTGGGGTGTCCACCATGTATATGTCGTATGACGAGGTGGTCTTCCAGTGCCCTGTAGGCGCTGGTTCCTGTTCGTCTCCGGCATCGTCGTCCATAGCGTCGATGTCATCGGAGTCGTAGTCTAGCATGTCGGTTAGATCGTCGATAGTGGCTACAAAGTGGGTGGTGGGTGGGCTCTAAATTTCTTCGTCGTCCGTACCCCAACCATCCTGGCCATAGTCCGGCCAGGACTCTCCCGATAACGAGAGATGCTTTAGCGAATTTAGGATGTCGCCAAAGGGCGAGTGTTGGAAGATGTCCGCGGCGGTGAATTCCATAACCGGCGCCCAATCCGAATCGATTGGTAGGGGCGCGGGAGGTTTGGAGTCCGGCAAGGAGTCCGGCACCTCGGAATCACGAGTTTCGCGGGGGACAAGATTAGCGTTCGGCTCTATCGCCGTGCAGGCTGAAGCCCCCGAGGTGGTGTCCATCCACCGATCCTCGATCTGGGCGATCGGCTCCGGACTAAAGGCCGAAGCGGACTCATGTGCGGCCACCAAGGCACTGTGCGGTGGCAGAGCTAGATCATGCCCATCGTCACAGTGCGGCGCGCTTGGCTGTGGCTCGAGTCCGTCGAAGATCAAGTCTCCGCGGACATCAGCCGTGAAGTTTAGACTTCTGAATCTGACCTGACGGCCAGGGGCGTAGCTTTCGATCTGCTCCAGATGACCAAGCGAATTAGCCTGCAGTGCGAAGCCGCCGAACACGAAGATCTGTCCGGGGAGAAAAGTCTCGTCCTGGACAGCGTTGTTGGTTGAAGATGCCATCGGGCCTATCGGTGACGACACAGAGGAACTCTCAATGAAAGCACCAATGTCGGTGTTAAAACCGGCGGATCTCGGGTAGGGGGTCCCGAACTGTGCGTCTAGGCGGATGGTAACAGGAGACGAGGGACACAATGTTTTATCCAGGTTCGGGCCCTCTCGATGGAAGTAAAACCCTACGTCCTGCTTGATTAATATTGATGATATGGGTAGTACAAGAGTGGATCTACCACGAGATCAAGGAGGCTAAACTCTAAAGCTAGCCTATGGTATGATTGTTGTAATGTATGTTGTCCTACGGACTAAAGCCCTCCGGTTTATATAGACACCGGAGGAGGCTAGGGTTACACAGAGTCGGTTACAATGGTAGGAGATCGACATATCCGTATCGCCAAGCTTGCCTTCCACGCCAAGGAAAGTCCCATCCGGACACGGGACGGAGTCTTCAATCTTGTATCTTCGTAGTCTTGGAGTCCGGCGGACGATGATAGTCCGGCTGTCCGGACACCCCCTAGTCCAGGACTCCCTCACCTGGGAGCTACTTCGGCCTGGTGCGGCGGCTGGTGGATGCGTGTCCCTGGGTTGAAGTCGTCAAGCACTTAGCCTGCATTGAAGGTGCCCGTCGAGCCCTTGCCCGTGCAAAGGTGCACTGGGGCAGGATGGACGTTGAGAAGCTTGTGACGGACGCGCCACCGGCGGGCAACGAGTATCGCACGCCTGAAATGTATTATAAGAGTGTCCTGAAGGGTGCCCGCATGATTGCGGGTGAGTGCTCAAAAGATGTAATATTTGTGTAGACTCGCATTGTGTTATCCTGTGCGCTGAAAACTTTGTTCATATGCGCTAAGCAACGCTTATTAATTTAAAATATTACCTTCTGTGCGGTAGTTTATCAAATCTGAGAGATGGCAAGTCGTCGCTTCAGCCCCCATGCCACGAGTGCTGGGGTGTTCGGGATAAACTTGAGCGCTCTTGTTCCCATTTTTGGGTCCATCTAGGGAGGCGCTCAACACAACGAACGAGGCAACCGGACTTATAATGCTTGAACACTCTCACTTAGCCATAGAATTCTATAATTTTAAATTTCGGCGAAGCCCCTAGTGTTCGGAAGACCGAGTTCGGGGCGCTATCCACGCCTAGGCCGGACAAAGCCGGTTCCTCGCTCTAAGCGGCATAAGTCTTTAGGGACTCGAAAAAACCTCTCGAATAGCGACCAACTCTCGCCTTATCATGATGGTCAGTTTTAGCTTTCTCCACTGAGGCGCTCGCCCAGCTCAACTGGGGCGCAATCGCAGTGGTTCTCCCAGTGCTACCTTAGCCGATACAACGGAACGTAAGGTACCAAAACATGGGAGCCGGGCAAACCCAACTATTGACCCAAGACATGATTCGGAGCCGATGCATATAATGCTATAAGTTCGGGGTGCTGCACTTGTGAAAGTGTTCGGACTTATCACACCATAGTGTGGGGAACTTAAGCCCCTGGTGTACTTAGCCGTACCAGAGTGTACGGATGCAACATGTCATAAATGAACATATGTATAAGAAATGAATGCAATTATAAGCAAAAGGCGATGCATTGTTTATTCAAGAAATACTTCCATGAATGCAGAACGATACAAATAGTGCGGTAAGCAAGGGATGGGACTGTTAAACATGCCCCCCTCCAGGGGTAAGCTGCGGAATGGTCTATAAAACAGGTATAATGCTCGAAATGGAGACCACCTGGATACTCGTCGTAGTTTTTCTCCTTCCCTGGCTGTTGCATCGTGAGTTTGGCAGGTCTGCTGCCGGACAGGGCCTCAGGTAAATGGAGTCCTGTTGATAAGAAAAAAAAAGGAAAAAAAAGATGACACACTTGGGATCCCCTGGTGTGGTTGAGCCGCACTCTGGGCCTGTCGTGGTCGTGCCCCTCCCCCTATGCCCATGGCATCTCCAGAGCGTAATGATGTACCCGAAGGACCATTCTTGCAATTTTGCAAGGGCTGGGGTTGGGGCCGCATTGCTACGCGTGCTCGGAACGTGCTAGGTGGTCTTGTTGTATGTTACTCCAGGCGCGTTTAGCCGTGTCCGGTCGCTTAACGGCCGGACTCGAGCATTGCCTTAAGAGGCTGCTTTGTACTTCTGCCGCGAGAGCCACTGTGTGTTCCTCCATTTGGAGGGAATGTTCAGTGTTTCCGTTGACCGTGATGACTCCTCGAGGGCCTGGCATCTTGAGCTTGAGGTATGCGTAGTGTGGCACCGCGTTGAACTTTGCAAACGCGGTCCGTCCGAGCAGAGCATGATAGCCGCTACGGAACGGAACTATGTCGAAGATTAACTCCTCGCTTCGGAAGTTATCCGGGGATCCGATGACCACTTCAAGTGTGACTGAGCCTATACAATTGGCCTCTACACCTGGTATGACGCCTTTGAAGGTCGTCTTTGTGGGTTTAATCCTTGAGGGGTCTATGCCCATCTTGCGCACTGTATCCTGATAAAGCAGGTTCAGGCTGCTTCCGCCGTCCATCAGGACTCTGGTGAGGTGAAATCCATCAACGATCGGATCTAAAACCAATGCGGCGAATCCACCGTGGCGGATACTGGTGGGGTGGTCCCTTCGATCAAAAGTGATCGGGCAAGAGGACCATGGATTGAACTTTGGGGCGACTGGCTCCATCGCGTATACGTCCCTGTGTGCACGCTTCCGCTCCCTTTTGGGTATGTGGGTTGCGTATATCATGTTCACCGTCCGCACTTGTGGGGGGAAACCTTTCTGTCCTCTATTTTTCGGCGGCCGGGTCTCTTCCTCGTCATCACTGTGCAGCCCCTTGTCATTGTTTTCGGCAATTAACTTAACTGCCTGCTTGAATACCCAACAATCCCTGTTGGTTTGATTAGCTGGCTTTTCGGGGGTGCCGTGTATCTGGCAAGAGCGGTCGAGTATTTGGTCCAAATTGGACGGACCCGGAGTAGTTCTTTTGAATGGCTTTTTCCGTTGAACGGGTTTGGAGCCTCTGAATCCGGCGTTGACTGCCGTATCCTCAGTGTTATCGCCGTTAACACGACGTTTGTTCTTGTTGCGACGCGACCTGCCATTGTGGTCCTTGGTATCTGGACTGCCAGAATTTTTGCTGAGGTTGTTACTGCGGGCTAGCCAGCTGTCCTCTCCCGCGCAGAAGCGGGTCATGAGTGATGTGAGGGCTGCCATGGATTTCGGCTTTTCCTGTCCTAGGTGCCGGGAAAGCCACTCGTCGCGGATGTTATGTTTGAAGGCTGCGAGGGCCTCTGCATCCGGACAGTCGACGATTTGATTTTTCTTTGTTAAGAACCATGTCCAGAATTGTCTGGCCGATTCGTCTGGCTGCTGAATTATGTGGCTTAGGTCATCGGCGTCTGGTGGTCGCACATATGTGCCCTGGAAGTTGTCAAGGAATGCGGCTTCCAGGTCCTCCCAACACCCAATTGATTCTGCTGGCAAGCTGTTAAGCCAATGCCGAGCTGGTCCTTTAAGCTTGAGTGGGAGATATTTGATGGCGTGAAGATCATCGCCGCGGGCCATGTGGATATGAAGGAGATAGTCTTCGATCCAAAACGAGGGGTCTGTTGTGCCATCATAGGATTCAATATTCACGGGTTTGAACCCTTCGGGGATTTGATGATCCATTACTTCATCTGTGAAGCATAGTGGGTGTGTGGCGCCTCTATATTGGGCTATATCACGATGTAGCTCGAGCGAGCTTTGTCTACTGTGTTCAGCCCGGCCGGATTTGCTGTATCCGGCGCGACGGTCGTCGTCGCGCATCGTGGGCGCCCACGCGATCCGTAGATCGATCTTGATTGTCTTGCCTTATCCTCCAATATGTCTTGCAAGTCCGGCGCATTCCCCCGTGGCTTCGTACTTTTCGAGCGGTGCCGGGGTACGGTTCTAGTGGAGGGCCTAGAGGCCTCTCTGTCGCGGCCACGAGGTGGTCGGTCAGCCGTATTGTGCGCTGGTGATGCGGGTTTATATGCCTCCTCCTCTAATTGGGGGAGCAGCTTGCGTTTGGGGTATCTTTTGGAGGGGCGTTCGAGTTCATGCTCTTCGGCCGCAAGGACTTCAGTCCATCTGTCGGCTAGCAGATCTTGATCAGCTCTAAGCTGTTGCTGCTTTTTCTTGAGGCTGTTCGCCGTGGCCATAAGCCTGCGTTTAAAACGCTCTTGTTCGACGGGATCCTCAGGCACGATGAATTCGTCGTCGTCGAGGCTTGCATCGTCTCCGGAGGGAGGCACGTAATTATTGTCCTCTACCTCTTTGTCTGCCGCTCTCTCGCGAGGGCTGGCTTCTTCATCCTCCTGTGCTGAATCTTGCTGAGGGGGTTGTCTTCGGCACTGTCTGGGGTGTTGTTGTCTCCGGTGTCGGAATCTCCATTCTTGCTGTGGCGGGATTTAGAGCGGCACCGCTGACGCCGGCGCTTGGGCTGTTTTTTGGAGGGATCCTCCTCCGCTGTTCCATCGCCATTCCCATCCTTTGGGGTGTCCACCATGTATATGTCGTATGACGAGGTGGTTTTCCAATGCCCCGTAGGCGCTGGTTCTTGGTCGCCTCTGGCATCGTCGTCCATACCGTCGATGTCTTCGGAGTCGTAGTCTAGTATGTCAGTTAGATCGTCGACAGTGGCTACAAAGTGGGTGGTGGGTGGGCTTTGAATTTCTTCGTCGTCCGCATCCCAACCGTCCTGACCGTGATCCGGCCAGGGCTCTCCTAATAGCGAGAGATACTTTAGCGAATTCAGAATGTCGCTGAAAGGTGAGTGCGGAAAGATGTCCGTGGAGGTCAACTCCATGATCGGCGCCCAATCGGATTCGATTGGAGGGGGCGCGAGAGGTTCGGAGTCCGGCGAGGAGTCCGGCACCTCGGAGTCACGAGCTTTACAAGGGACAAGGTCAGTATTTGGCTCCATCGCTGTAGAGGTTGCAGCCCCCAAGGCGGTGTCTAGCCACCCATCCTCGATCTGCGCAGTCGGCTCCGAATTAGGGATCGGAGCAGACTCGTGTGCGGCCTCCAGGACTCTATACGGTAGCAGAGCTAAATTGTGCCCATCGTGACAGTGCGGCGCGCTCGGCTGTGGCTCAAATCCATCGAACATCAAGTCTCCGCGGATGTCCGCCGAGAAGTTTAAACTTCCAAATCTGACCTGACGGCCAGGGGCGTAGCTTTCGATCTGCTCCAGATGGCCAAGGGAATTGGCATGCAGTGCAAAGCCGCCGAATACGAAGATCTGTCCGGGGAGAAAAGTCTCACCCTGGACCGCGTCGTTGTTGATGATCGAAGGAGCCATCAAGCCTATCGGTGACGACACAGAGGAACTCTCAATGAAAGCACCAATGTCGGTGTCAAAACCGGCGGATCTCGGGTAGGGGGTCCCGAACTGTGCGTCTAGGCGGATGGTAACAGGAGACAAGGGACACGATGTTTTTACCCAGGTTCGGGCCCTCTCGATGGAGGTAAAACCCTACTCCTGCTTGATTGATATTGATGATATGGGTAGTACAAGAGTGGATCTACCACGAGATCAAGGAGGCTAAACCCTAGAAGCTAGCCTATGGTATGATTGTTGTTATTGTTGTTGTCCTACGGACTAAAACCCTCCGGTTTATATAGACATCGGAGAGGGCTAGGGTTACACAGAGTCGGTTACAATGGTAGGAGATCTACATAGCCGTATTGCCAAGCTTGCCTTCCACACCAAGGAAAGTCCCATCCGGACACGGGACGAAGTCTTCAATCTTGTATCTTCATAGTCTTGGAGTCCGGCCGATGATGATAGTTCGGCTATCCGGACACCCCCTTGTCCAGGACTCCCTCAGTCTCCCTCCACTCGCCCCCTCGCACCATCTTCTAGCCCCCCACCAGATTTTGCCACATGTACAGTCTAGCAGACTCCATGGTTGAACTTAAGCATAATGCACAAACCTCAAAACAACAGTGGTTCTCTTTTGTTCTAGAATCTTCCGTATCATAACTGCCCAAACTTTTTTTCTAGTTGAATTGCCATTATTTGTTTTTTACTTTATGCTTTACAACACACAATTCCATGAATCATAAAATAGATTAAGGGCTTCTTTGATTCAAAGGATTCTCAAAGGAATTTTGGAGGATTCTAATCATTAGGAATTTTTCCTATCTTGGTTGTTTGATTCGTAGGATTGTAAACCATAGGAATTTTTCCATATGATTCATTTGCACTAGATTTCATAGGGAACATCCCATCCACTCAAACCTCTTTGAAAGAATTCTGCGTTTTTTCTATGCACAATCAAACACTCATACAATCCTGTAGGATTCAAGACGACATTCCACTATAATCCCATGTTTTTCCTATTCACGCGTTCTTAGCTTTTTTATAAAAACTAATTGATTTTGAATGAGATGAACTATAAGAATTAAAAGAAGGGCTACATCACACATATAGGACTCAGAGCTTACATGCTATAGTGTGGTATTTATTCATAATTTGGTTGCAAAATCTGATGCGTGCAATGCACGTGTACCTTACTAGTACTTCGAGTATGTGCAAAACACGTAAATTAGAATACCAATGGCACGCTACACAGTGTCTCTCTTACAGTTCATGAAGCCACGTGGCACATGTGGAGGCGTTGTCGCGACCTCCTTCGTGGATTGATCACAGTGACGTGCTACTGGTTCTAGAAGAATGTACTCGTCCTCCCTGAGCCATACTGGCGGTACATGCACGAAGCGAAGATGTGCACGCACGCCACGCATGCACTCATTCCCTCGCACACACACGCGGGTACACGGGCGGACGCAATTTTGTACGAAGATCCACCCCATGTGATAATTTGATGCGTGTAAAGTCGTTCACTTCATTGATGGTCAATTAGTACAGCGCATGCAAATTGAGTGGACATGAGGGCGGAAGAAAGACATTATTACTCCACTGCGCGCATGCGAGTAGTTAAATTGTGGGTTGCTAGTAGTACTTCCATTGGTCTCCTTTGTATTTTGTGCCAATTTTTGACAGTAACATAATATTTATGCATTTGAGCAGTGTAGTACTTGAAATTTATGTTCCGCTAAACTCATCGGGAGCCGTTTCGGGCCTCGAAACCAAAACAATCAATTAATCTTTACCTTGTTCCCATCACATTCGAAAGCCTGCTCACACCTACTAGTACGTACCAAACCTAAACGTGTTCCCACTATGCAGGTATTAGTACTAGTGCTAGTACTTAGGTTATAAAAAGGGGAACTACCTAACCGAAAATTACTCTACCTTTCCTCCTCATAAGTGCTTCTTCTTTGTCCGTCGTTGCCATGGCCGGTGAGCAGAGCTCTAGGTCGAGAACTACTCGTAACAAGGGAGCGGCAACCAAGGCTGTGGAAAAAAAAGAGAGGGCTCGCTGCCACGCAGAGACCTCGAAAGATCTCTCACGGGCAGGCGATGGCTCCCAGGAGCGCCCTAGCCACAGAGGCGAACATGCCGAGCCGGTGGAGCTGGAGTTGTTATCCCTCGACGGCATGCCCGATCAGCTCAATAAGCACCTCAATAAGCAAAAGGAGTTCATCCAAGGCTTGATGGAGTTGCTGAAGGAGAGCCTCGACGACATGCCCGCTGAGCTCAATCAGCAGGGGGAGTTAACCGCCGGCTTGGTGATACTGCTGAAGAAGAGCATTGCCTCGGAGAAGAAGGCGACTGGCGAAATCCTGCGACTTCAGGAGGACAAGGCGAAGCTCTGCCACGAGATTGACCTGTCGAAGGAGAAGAACACCGGCTGGAAGAAGCCGCATGAGAATAGTAGTTCCTCGATGAAGATGCTGCAGACCCTCGTCATGGAACAGAAGGAGGAGTTGGCGAAGCTCCACATCGAATACCCAGCTGTTGTCAAGGTACGTAATGCGGCCGTGGAACAGATGATGAAGGCTCGGGTCGAGAAATCCCGCGTCATGGACAGAATGAAGAAGATGGCGGAGGAGACGCGCAAGGAGATGGAGGTCGTGGAGGCGATGAAGAAGCAGTTACGAGTCCGCGGCAAATTAGATCATTTGGGGTGATAATCTTCCTTCTTCTTTTGCTGCTGTGTTTCATCTTTTGCTTCGGATGTTTCACCGCACGTGTCACGTTCTCTGCGAGGCATGAATAGAACAATGGTTTTTGTTTTTTGAGGGAATGAATAGAACAATGCTAACAATGAGATGACTAGCAAATTAGATCATTTTTATCGACATATGGCACTGGGCTGCCGTGTTTCGTGCTCCTCAGTCGCAGTACTACTCCAGTGGAAAACTTGAGTATACCGCACGGTTCTTTGCTCCTCCTCGATCAGGTCGTCAGCGCATTTATACAAGCAGTCAAATCACAAGGCCCCGCCTTCCAACAATAATGAGCCGTCAAATCACAAAGGCCCTCGCCTCTCGTGAAACCGACCAAGCTAGACTTCCCCGCCCTCTAGCCTTTTAAAAAATGTATACTTTTGTACAGCAGTAGTATCGATAGATTGCGCCATGGAGCAAAACTTGAAATTAAAAAAAAGGTGGTACATATAGAGAGCGCTCGTCGCCAAATTATGCATATAGTACTATTAAAAAGGCTAGTCACAATAATGGTGTCCAGCACAACCCACCCCTCAAATAAAACTAAGCACCCTGGAATTCTTTGACAAAACTAAGTACCCTGAAATTCTTTGACAACTAAACTGCTGGCTATATGATGTTGGCCATATATATTGTACGTATATAATGTGAAGAAACGAGTGGTAGTACTATACCAACTAAAAGATGAAATGTAAGAAATACTAGTACGTACGTACTGAAGAGTTAAAGTAACAAGAAGAAACATAACATAGTTCTGCTGGGGGCTCAGCACAACACACCCCTCAAATTAAATTAAGCACACCTGAAATTAAACTTTGCAACTATTCCGGTAGACACTGCATTAGAACCACCATGAGCAACGACACTGCCACCTTACTCGGAGTCCTCGTCCACGTCCTCGACTTCGTCCTTGTCCCTCTTCCTCTTGGCCGATACTTCTTTGCTTGAACCGCCAACTTGGCTGTTGCTCTTCATCCAACCCTTTTAGATATTGAAACAAAGGTAGCCATCCATTGCAGTGTAGTGGATGTGGTCTATATCTAGTACATTCCGCTGCCATGTATGACGATGAAACGTGTATGGAGGTTTCTCCAGTTTACAGTATGAAGGATGAACCATGGCTCCTGCCAGGGTCAGCATTGAAGGCTGACGAGAGAACACCAGCTAATTATTTTGGAGGTCGAAGGTGTTGCCTACAATGAGGCCTATCCGACGCAGGACTTCTTTGTCGTTACCAAAGTCTACAATAACGAATTTGACTAGGTTGCTCTCGAGGAAGTCCTTAAAATCCTGGCACTCAACGTCAGCATGGCATATGTGGTAGACCAAGCATAAGTCATGCACGCAAACCTGGATCACGGCGGGCTTCTTCCTCTCTTCGTCCTTTAGATCCTTCTCTCGTCCCACGACTGTGGTGTACTCAACATCTAGCCCAGTGACCCACTCATCATCTGAGTCTTCGAACATGCGTCTGAAGCGAGAAAGGCATCCTTTCACCGTCACGGAAGAACGGGTGTAGATGACGTCGAACTCATCGCCGGTGATGGTTCTAACCTTGTACTCACTGCCGATCGGGGAGATTTGGGACGCCATGGATTTGGGAGGAGGGTTAGGATTAGTGGAACTGCCGTAATGTGAATGGACGGGACGACTAGGAGCGAACCGCCGTAGTATTAAAGGACGTGCGGGGACGAGTAGGAGCGAACTGCCAGCGTGCGAACGGCAGGGTAGTGGCTTTCCATTCTCCCATGATACGGGCTTCCGAGAGCCCTTGGATCTGAGATCGAATGGTTGCATGGCATGATTCTAGACCTATGGGTGAATATCCTATCCTGGAGGGTTATTCTGCAAATTTTCAGCAACTTAGCATGCGACTGTTTTATCTCAGATCCAAGGGCTGCCAGCACCCCGTATCATGGTCGCACCTACCACGACCGTCGCGTCGCATGCGCGGTCGCGCCCTTGGAGATTTAACATGGTGTGTTAGGCTATCTGATGTTGGCATGTCATACATAGTCATCACTTAGTCACTCATACTACAACAAGGTTAGCTATAAGGTTAGTCATCACTTAGGAGAAAATTTTACTACTCCCTCCGTTTACTCCTCGTCCCTACTACGTACTTTGGTTAGTACTCCCTCCATTTACTTATACAAGGCCACTACAAAAAATACATTTTGCATCTATACAAGGCCACAAATAGTAATCGAGACAAAAGTTACTACTCCCTCCTTTCCAGTTTATGGCTCAATTTCAAAATCTCTCCAACCAAGGTAGACGGTGAGTGGTCGAATTAATTTCGTAGTTTGCACAGTACGCTCGTTTTTCTCAAGAAGTTATGTTTACCGAGGCATTAATTAGAACGAATGCATGAATGACCACTAAATTTCCATGAACTTGTACATGCATTGGTTAGTTTCCTCTTGATACTGCTTGCGTTGGGTGATCTAACGCACCTCGAAATCCAACATGTAATGATACTTGTCGGTGTTCTGGGAACGGGGGTCCCCAGACTTGCCTGCCTGTGGCCTGCGGCGTGGCTCAAGTGGGGGCCCAGTGCAGCCCAGCTTCATCAGCTCAAGCTCAAGACCCTCGCGAGGGGCCAAGCCTCGCGGGGCGGACGACAGGAAGCTTCCTCAGGAACAGCCTCATCAGGCAGGCTCGCGAGGAGGCGGAGAGATCAAGGCAAGGGCACCTCGCGAGGAGCCCGTGATGCAAGCCATGACGATCGAGACCAGGCGGGCGTCAGGCGGGCACCGGCCTGCGTTGTGTCCTTGTTTCCCCTTCGGTGCAAAGGGGGCAAGCACAGACCAAGGCATCAGGCAAAGGTTACCGTTTCGGTGCAACAAGACCAAGACCAGTAGAATGCCAGGATGGAGGTCATCGTGGAGCCCAGGACAGCGTCATCGTCAGATCCTTTGGCAACCGTAGACCAACTTTAGTCAGGATAAGTGTACTAGATGTTCCCCTTCAAAATGGCCAATTGTTGGCGCCCTTCCGGCTCATTATTTGGGAAGAGGCCTAGGGCCTCCCTCTATAAATAGAGCTAGCCACCACAGGGTAGGAGGGGCGGAGATGGATCGATCAGAGAGAGAGAGAGAGAGAGAGAGAAGCGATTGAACTCACCCAAGCAGTTCATCGCACCAGCTCAAGAACAGCCCCTCGCGAGGCTGTTCCCCCTTTGTATTGTTCATCATCAGCCCCTGAGGCAATCCACCACACCACACACTAGAGTAGGGTATTACACCACAATGGTGGCCTGAACCAATATAAACCTCGTGTCCCCTGTGTGTTCTTCTTTCTAGCTTAGATTCCTTGCGAGGCTTCGAAACGTGAGCTGGTAGGGGAAAGATCTTCGTGCGCACCCCAGAGTTCGAACCTCAAGGGTCTGCTGGAACCCGAAATCCGACATTTGGCGCGCCAGGTAGGGGTGCGCCGGAATCCTTCTTCCGCCGCATCGCGTTCTGTCACCTCCCCGTTCTGATGTCAAGCGACCCGACTGCCAATGCCAACCGCTGGGCAGCGTGGCCCGCCCACGCCATGCCGCCGGCCCAGGGCAACCTCAACCTTGCGCCTCAGGAAGCCCGCACTCCGCAGGGCGCTGCGGGGCGCGGGCGATGCGTCCAAACGCCGCCTGCCCTCACACCACGGCAGGTGCGGTCAGCAGCAAGAGACTCAAGCCACGTCGCGGCCACAACGCCGCACACCCGATGGGAGAAGGCTAACTCCAGGGCCACGCTCACGGTGGCCCGAGAGCTGCTACGGTGCCCGCTGCTGGAGGGCGGCCGCGACGTGTTGTTGGAGCGAGTAGCCGAGCTCCTGGATGCCGCCGCCTCGGGAGAACCTCCTTTCTGCGTCCAGCTGCCACCCCAGATCCAGGGCAGGCCGTATGTCGGCCCCATACGTGCCCACGCAACTCCGAGCGGACTCCAGGGCCTACTCAACGCCAACCCGGCGATCAGCACCGGGCGACAAGTCGCGCCGGCCCCATCTCCGATCGGCGAAGGAGTGCATGCCGCAGCCTTCGGCCTCGGTGGACCACCACGCCACCACCCCCAAGACAACGCTCCAGGCCGGACTGCGTGGCATATGGGGCACTACGGCGAGACCCACAGGGCGGTGGCCCCAGAAGCTTATGTGCCCGACATGGTGGATCAAGAGTGCGCACTGGAAGAAGACCATGGCTCGTTCCTCGGGCCAGGCTGGGGCGAGGAGGCGCCATAAGCTGAGCTCTTTCAAGAACCCCAAGAGAGCCTCGGCAACCGCGCCGGCGGCAGCAACTATCGGGTACCACTAATTCCTCAAGAGCAAGCTTATGCTAACCATGGGTCGCAGGAGGTACAGGTCGCCGCAGCAGATGGCTGCCCCAATGCTGCAGCCTCCTGCCCCTCAAGAGGAGGGCGCCGGGTGCTGCAGGAGAGGGGCTGAGATCCGGTTTCGCCCCCGCGGCGCTCGGAGCAAGGCGTTCTCAGGAGGTAGGCTCTCTGCCGGGGAGGTGCCCCAGGGCCTGCCCCCGGCAGAGGACCCATGGTCGTCGGGGGAACCGCAGGCGACCGCTCTACCCCGTTGGCATCGTCCTTAGTCTTCGGTCACCGTCAATGGCGGTAGAGTGTGGCGCAAGGCGGGGCCCTCGTCTGGCGATATGAAGCAAAGTTGGTACCTGTGAAGAAGGCCCAGCGCCTATGAAGCTCGCCGCCCGTGACACTCTCACGTAATAATGAGTGGGGCTGTACACGCCCCGGAGTCTCCGAAGAGCCGCCCTCAGGCCTCGGGGGCTCCCGCCCACGTCCAGTGGCAGCACTTAGCTCCGCGCTGGTGAGAAGATGTCGAAGACTAGACTAGGTGCTGGACGCGACTTTTCGCTTTTTGCCTTTTCCTTTGATTGACAAGGTTCTTCAATTTGAATTTAAGTTGGATTTGAGCTTGAGACTTGCGTGTGTTTGGGGGAGGGGTGTTTTAGTCTCGTTTGAGCAATCTCTCGTGTTCTAGTTTCGGCTTTGCGTCCAAAGTTAGCGTCAGCTGCCTCCCTCGTGTGCCCCTTGCAAGCCGGGCCAGGCCAAGCACATCTACAATCCGAACCGCTGTCGCCGCACCCTCTCTGGAGGCTCGCATCACAGGATCAATGGGATCGCCCGAAAGATGCTTGAGGCGTTGCGGCCCCCACAGGCCCTCTCGGGACTTGTCGGGGTCAAAAGGTAAACCAGTCAGCTGACACATCACTGGGCCAGTAGCCTGGCATAAGCTCACACGCGGCGTTATACTTACAAGGATATTGATCGCAAACCTTTACATGAGGGGCTCCCCTCCCAAAATGCTCTTACATTATTTAGGGCCGAGCCCGAATCTCCTTCATGCAGGGTAAGAAAAAATAGCGGTGACATGCGATCAGTCGGACATGTCACTCACCGCATCCTCCGGGGCGCCTCCGGAGACGTCGCTGGCATCACTAACATCATCACCACCACCGCCAACACCTCCGTCAGTGCCAGGATCGTCCACAACACCGCCTTCATTGGCGGCCACGATCACGCCGTCATCATCAGACGTGAAGGCCCTGACGAGGGCGTCCACGTTGTCCTCCACCCATTGCGCTAGGTCACCCCGGATGGCTATGGGCACAGGTGCGATGGCGGCATCGAAATCAAAGTGGGGGTCCCTGTCCTGCAGATAGCTGAAGACACAGGAGAAGGCACACCCGAGCAAGGCTCGGCTCCTCTCCTCGACAAGACAATGAGACCTCTCAGAGCGGTTCTCCAGAAGCGTCACCACGTCAGTAAAAAACTGGAGGTTGCCGGCGTAGTTGGTCTCATGCGGCACCTCAGCGGCGACCTCGCAAATGTTGCCCAAGGCCGTGTTAGCCCGTTCCCTGAGCATTCGGAGCATGGGGGCGTGCTCGTGCTCCAGAATCCGGCGCTGACGGATCTCGTCCTCATTCCGCCGTGCGATGGCCTTGGCAGCATCAACCCTCTGTTGGAGAAGAAGCAGCTCGGCGCTGGAAGAGGCCAGCTCCGCCTGCACAGCGCCAAGGGCAGCTGCGGAGGATCCCGCACCCCGCGTCACTTTAGCCAGTTTGGCCCTGAGGGCCGTGGTCCTACCCTCAGCTTCGGCCCTGATCAACTCCAACCTCACTTCGTATTTGCGCTCGAGATCCGAGCAAGCTTCCGCCACGCGGCGGTCGACCTCTTCTTGGACTCGGGCTTTGCGCGGCGACGTCATCCTCCGCCTGAGTCACCAGGTGCTCCCTCGCCTCCAACCGCTCAAGGTCAAGATTGCGCTCGGCAGCCTCCAGTGTCAGCGCCTCCTCGCGCTTCAGGAGCTCCGCCTGATCGACGGAAGCCCCCTTCAGCGACACAAGGGCCGCCTGGCACAGTTCCACTTGCTTCTCCAGAGAGTTGCTCCAGGCTTGGAGCTCCCATGCGCGCTCCTACACATCTTTGTGCCGTCAGTCTGCTTCCCGAGCCTCCTCGACGGCTTGGGAGCAGGCGTCCCGCAAGGCCGCCAGTGACACTTCGGCCTTCGCGTTGTCAAGGTCACACTGATGACGCGTGAGGGCGACAGCTACCTTCAGCTTGCGCCTTTCCTCAGCGAGGCGCAGGCCCTCGGCCTTAAGGCGTGCATCCTCGCCAGCAAGCTCCGCCCCGATCTGGCTCACCGCATCTGCCGCCCCCTGGAGGAACTCTTGACGAAGGGCGCGACGTTCCCGAGTGCACCTGAGCACGTCTTCCACATCACCCTCTGCCCCTGGCATATGCAGAGGGCCCTGAGGCGGCATGCTCCCTCCCGGCGCGGGGATGGGGGCTGGTGCCCCAACAATCACCGGACGGGCCTCGCCAGGAGCTCGGCCGGGCGCCGGTCCATCCCCGGAAGAGGAGCTCAAGACTGACTTCAGCCAATCACCATCCACGACCAGGGATGGAGCACGGGGCAAGCTAGCTGTGCCCCAGGAGAGCTCATGAAGGGAGGATAGCAGGCGCGCAGGCTCGAGGTGCCCAACGGGACATGCCACTTCTCCGACCGGCCGAGTGGCAGGGGCGTCGCTCGAGCTCGGAGCGCCTAGGGTCAGCAGAGAAGACAAAGCTTGGGGGGTGGCTCCTTGGCCCTCTTCGCGAATTCGGCGGGAAGGGCCCTGAAAGGTCGCGATCAGCTGCAAGAATAGAGAGGTAAAGGAGCAAAGAGAGAAGAGGACTTACTCATCCATGGCAAAGTACTTCCTGCGCTTCAACAGGCGGCAAGGGAGATCGTCGCCACCTAAGGCCTCCTTCCTCTTGCGGAGGGCCACGAAGTCTACATGGAACCGGCCTAAGCGCTCGGCGTAGGGGTTGGTCTGTGGCATGGAAGAGGCGTCAAGGTGATCAGCACCGAGGAGACCGGCCTGGGGGACGCCACTTGGCACCGCCTCATGAGGAACGGCTGGGGCCTCGGGAGCCCCAACCTCGGGAGCCGCAAGCCGCAACTCCTCGCCTGCCACTACTCCAGGACGGGCTTTGGGAGATGCCGCCTTCGGGGCTCCACGCGGCGTCAGCATCTCAACATCATCCCCTTCAACTCCCGGCGGTTCTCGTCTCCTCGCTCCATCGCCTGAGATAGAGCCGCTTTGGGCGATCAGAAGAGCAGCAACAGCGACTGGGTTCTCACGGGGCCCCGTGAGGCCAACAGGGTGCAACCCCCACTCGTCAAAGCTGGGCATCTACCTCACAAAATCGGCCCTGCCCGAGCAAAGATATAAGAGCGCAACATCGTGTTGAAGGCTGCCTGGGGAAGGATTGCCAGTCAGGACCCTGAGGACCGTCCTCGGGGCTTCAGGCACCAGGTCCTCCTCCTGAAGCCGCATGCAGTCCTTGTGCCCCGCAAAGCCCCACATCCGGCGAGAGTGGCGCTGGAGAGGAGCGATGCGACGCTGGAGGAACTCCCTGAAACTCTGGAAGTGGCGCCAGACGAAGGCGAGACGGGGGCTCGCAAGCGTCTTGTGATCCCAGCCTGAGTTGGGAACTGCGGGTGAGGTCGGGTGCGAGAGCATGGGGCTGGGCACTCTGACATCCACATACAACCATCGCTCTCTGAACCTGGCCTCAGGAGGAGGAAGGCCAAAATCGATCCCCGAAGCAGCCGTCTCTGGCACGGCGAGGAAGCTCACACATCCCGAGCATTGAGTGGGGTCGCTCAGGCGCAAAGAGAAGAAGTGGCGCAGCAGGGCAACAGAAGGAGGAATGCCCACCATTGCCTCTCAAACAAAAGCGAAGACAGCTAGGAGGGTAATGGACTCAGGCCCGAGGTACATCATGTGGATCTGATAATGGGAGAGCACCGCATTGAAGAAAGCGGAAAAGGGGGGAACCAGACCCGCCCACAGGGCATCGTCGAAGAACCGGACCTCCGTGATGACCATATCAAAGGAGGCATGGGATGCAGGCCAGACCGTGGTCCTGCCGCACTCGTTGAAGATGGTGGCAAGAGCAGAACGGACCTTGCCTAAGGCCTCGGGGTTGAGTATGATGGACCGGTCAACGGCGGGGGCCGCCGCCGGAGGCGAGCGGGACGAACGCGCGGGCTTCTTCCCCCTTCCCTTCTTCGTTGGCGCCATGGCAATGGGAAGGGGGGAGAGTTCGAGTCGGATTGGAGGTGGAGGTTGGAGCCTGAGGAAGAAGGAGGGGCAGGAAGCACGAGGACGGCGAAAGGGGAATGGCTATGTGCAACCACGGATCCGCCTAGCCGGGCCTGTAATGAGGCATCGTGGGGAAGCGGAGACGCCCACGTCCAATCAACCGCCACACGACACCCAAGGCCGCAGGCTATTGGGGCCCATGGCGCTTCGCACTTGCCCCTTCACTTCTCTGCTAAGCCAAGTCCGGGCGCGCCTTGGGCCCGGGGGCTACTGTCGGTGTTCTGGGAACGGGGATCCCCAGACTTACCTGCCTGCGGCCTGCGGCGTGGCTCAAGTGGGGGCCCAGTGCAGCCCAGCTTCATCAGCTCAAGCTCAAGACCCTCGCGAGGGGCCACGCCTCGCGGGGCGGACGACAGGAAGCTTCCTCAGGAACAGCCTCATCAGGCAGGCTCGCGAGGAGGCGGATAGATCAAGGCAAGGGCACCTCGCGAGGAGCCTGTGACGCAAGCTATGACGATCGATACCAGGCAGGCGTCAGGCAGGCGCCGGCCTGCGCGGTGTCCTTGTTTCCCCTTCGGTGCAAAGGGGGCAAGCACAGGCCAAGGCATCAGGCAAAGGTTACCGTTTTGGTGCAACAAGACCAAGACCAGCAGAACGGCAGGATGGAGGTCATCGTGGAGCCTAGGACGGCGTTATGGTCAGAGCCTTTGGCAGCCGTAGACCAACTTTAGTCAGGATAAGTGTACTAGATGTTCTCCTTCAAAATGTCCAATTGTTGGCGCCCTTCCCGCTCATTATTTGGGAAGAGGCCCAGGGCCTCCCTCTATAAATAGAGCTAGCCACCACAGGGTAGGAGGGGCGGAGACGGATCGATCAGAGAGAGAGAGAGAGAAGCGATTGAACTCACCCAAGCAGTTCATCACACCAGCTCAAGAACAGCCCCTCACGAGGCTGTTCCCCCTTTGTATTGTTCATCATCATCCCCTGAGGCAATCCACCACACCACATACTGGATTAGGGTATTACACCACAATGGTGGCCTGAACCAGTATAAACCTCGTGTCCCCTGTGTGTTCTTCTTTCTAGCTTAGATTCCTTGCGAGGCTTCGAAACATGAGCTGGTAGGGGATAGATCTTCGTGCGCACCCCAGAGTTCGAACCTCAAGGGTCTGCCGGAACCCGAAATCCGACAGTACTACTACTAGTATAGTAGAATTGAGACATATCAAATGGAAAAACAAACATTTTTAGATGAGCCCTATAAACCCTAGTGGGTACGTACTCCGTAAAAATAGATTTTTCCAAAACTAAGTCGCTCCCTTTCATGAATTCTTTAGTATACTCCTCCGTCGACGCTCCCTTTCATGAATTCTTTACTTCCTGTCGCCGACATGTGGGACATATAGCAACTGGGTCGACGTGTCATGCACCAAATAACAGTGCAAAACAGCAGGGGGACGCACCCCACTCGTACCGGCCCAGTAGTAGTAATGAGCAATGAGATGTCAAATCACAATGCCGCACCTTCCCAGACGGACGAAGCAACCATTATTTCAGACTTTGGTTTGACATCATCTCAAACCACGTACTAGTATAGCTTCTGCCTCAAGAGGGACACGTGCATCACCTTGGTACATCATGACACGTGGGACCGCATGACAGGCCATGCTCCCCCGCCGATCGCTCAGTAAAATCACCTCATTTTTACTATACTTCCTCTGTATCGGTTTACTACATGGCATGCATGTTGTTCTAGGTTGAGAATTTAACTGGCTATATATATGTGATGAACAGTACGCTAGCCTTTTGAAAAATGTATACTTTTGTACAGTGGTACTATCGATGGATTGCGCCATGGAGCAAAAATTGAAATTTTAAAAAAAGGTGGTACATATAGAGAGCGCTCGTCGCCAAATTATGCATATAGTACTATTAAAAAAGCTAGTACGTGCTTAATTGGGGTGCTAAATTCTATTAAGGAAATACTAGTAGTATGTACATACTGAAGAGTTAAAGTAACGAGAAGAAACATAACATAGTTCTGTTGGGAGCTCAGCACAACACACCCCTCAAATTAAACTAAGCACACCTGAAATTAAACTATGCAACTAATCCGGTAGACACTGCATTAGAAGTTTAGAACCACCATGAGCAACTACACTGCCACTTTACTCGGAGTCCTCGTCCACGTCCTCGACTTCATCCTTGTCCCTCTTCCTCTTGGCCGATACTTCTTTGCTTGAACCGCCAACTTGGCTGTTGCTCTTCATCCAACCCTTGTAGATATTGAAACAAAGGTAGCCATCCATTGCAGCATAGTGGATGTGGTCTATATCTAATACATTCTGCTGCCATGCATGACGATGAAACGTGTAATGAGGTTTCTCCAGTTTACGGTACGAAGGATGAACCATGGCTCCTGCCAGGGTCAGCATTGAGGGCTGACGAGAGGGCACCAGCCGATTCTTCTGGAGGTCGAAGGGGTTGTCTACAACGAGGCCTATCCAACCCAGGACTTCTTTGTCATTCTTAAAGTCTACAGTAACGAATTTCACCCTTTTGTCCTCGAGGAAGTTCTTAAAATCCTGGCACTCAACGTCGGCATGGCATATGTGGTAGACCAAGCAAACGTTATGTACGCAAACCTAGATCATGGCCAGCTTCTTCCTCTCTTCGTCCTTTAGATCCTTCTCTCGTCCCATGATTATGGTGTACTCAACATCTAGCCCAGTGACCCACTCATCATCTAAGTTTTCGAACATGCATGTGAAGCGAGAAAGGCATCCTTTCACCGTCGCGGAAGTACGGGTGTAGATGACGTCGAACTCATCGCCGGTGATGGTTCTAAACTTGTACTCACCACCGATCGGGGAGATTTGGGATGGCATGGATTTGGGAGGAGGGTTAGGATTAGTGGAACTGCCGTAATGTGAATGGACGGGACGACTAGGAGTGAACCGCCGTAGTATTAAAGGACGTATGAGGACGAGTAGGAGCGAACTGCCAACGTGCGAACGGCAGGGTAGTGGCTTTCCATTCTCCCATGATACGGGCTTCCGAGAGCCCTTGGATCTGAGATCGAACGGTTGCATGGCGTGATTCTAGACCTATGGGTGAATATCCTTTCCTGGAGGGTTATTCTGCAAATTTTCAGCAACTTAGCATGCGACCGTTTGATCTCAGATCCAAGGGCTGCCAGCAGCCCGTATCATGGTCACGACTACCACGACCATCACGTCGCTCGCGCCCTTGGAGATTTAACACGGTGTGTTAGGCTATCTGATGTTGGCATGTCATACATAGTCATCACTTAGCCACTCATACTACAACAAGGTTGGCTATAAGTGTATTTTTTTTTACTCCTCTCTATCTCTTTCTTCGTACTCCCTCAGTCCCATAATATAAGAACATTTTTGATACTAGTGTAGTGTCAAAAACATTCTTATATAATGGGACACAGGGAGTACTAGTATTTATTGCATTTGCCAAGGAGTGACCTCTTCCAATGAAATGGTGTTGCTAAGTTTGCTTCATTGAATTAGCTATAGACTCAAAATTGTCTTTTCACCTAGGTACACGCGCTTAGCACCATTTCTTCCTTGGGTCACCAAACTAGTCTCTCTCTTCTTGATTAACTTGCCACATCAGACTTTATGCCTATGTGGCAAGCTTAAGCACCTGTAGGAGCAAGTAAGTACAATAGTGCGCTTTACATGGCATTTTTGCATATGTGGAGGAAAGAGAGGCAAGGAAAAAGTGGAGAAGTGGGCTCTCAAGCAAGAGACAGCCTCTACTACACGGTGGAGCACTGGGAGAGGCACCTGTATGGAGGTGGTCAGGAATCGGGAGAGTCACGCCGGTCGTAGCGCCGCAGTTAAAATGATAATGGCAAGTCAAATCACGGGGACCCACCTGTCCAGCAGTAACTCGCTGTCAAATCACACAGCCCTACGTTTGCAGTAGCCAACTACCTCGTCTTCTCACGTCTCTGTCGAACCGACTAGGCGGAACTGCCCCGCCGCCTACCACAGGAAAAGCCCCGCCCTCGACTTTTAAATAGTATACAGTATACTAATTTTGTATCCATGGATTGCGCCCGCGCCATGGAGCAAAGCGTCTAGGAAATGGCAGTACACATGTACGGAGTATACAACACACCCGTCGCGTTTGCGTCGCACCCCAGACGGTCGGTCGGTCTGGCACGCTGCTCTCCGAATGGAACGCGCGTCATATTGCATTCGCACACATGTGGGACGGCAATTGAGAACCGACCATAGGCACACTCCCCGGCCCCGCAAGTCGGGTGACTTAATAGAAGAGGGAGACGAGTGATAGTACTAGAGAAGTGTTGTACTACGTTGGTGCCTGGACGATCCCTGCAAGACACGGAAGATCAGTTCGTCCATGCATGTGACCAGACTCCAGCAGACACGCCTGGATTGGCTATCGTCTACATATCGTGCAGGCTGTGTTGTACATGGCTGTAGTTGTGGTGAGAAATCTAAAAAAAGGTTTCTTGTCATCTCACAAAATTAGGTGTCATGTGCTTCGGATCACTCCGAGGGTTAAACAGTGACAACTGAGTTGGGCTAGTCATTGGGGGCACATGCACGAACAGTGACTACTCGGCTGCCATCTAGGTCAAGCTGGCTATGTTAATTAGGACATCTATCGATGGACCCCTTTTCTACGAGTTTATCTTTAATTTGAGCTTTGTTCCTCGTCTAGTTTGTCCGCCGGGATTCATGTTGTCTCCTTTGGGCAGTGAGGTTACGATTTCTTGTCACGTGGCATTTTTTCGTGTTATATGTTATAATCCGGCGCTTCAGATCAAAATGACGACAACTGCGCCTCCGGGCCACGTGCATGAAGACTTCTCGACAGTCATTGACGAGGTCAAGCCGGCTTCGGTAGACAAAAGAGAACTAAGTACTGCTCCACTATATAGGCAGGAGCCTCCGCGCTTGCTTACTAGTGTTGCTCTCTTCACACTATCTTGGCCTCTCCAGATCTAAGCACGACAGCGGTGGCCACACACTCTCTCTCTCTGCTCACCGCTGGTCACAGATCCAGCCAGATCCTCTCTGGCGGGGAAGGTGAGAAGGTGCAACGTTCACACGGTTGTCCTCGGCGACGGCTCTTACCCACTGTTGGGCGTGTCTCAATCAGCCTGCCTTGCCGTTCTCTCCCAAGAACCGCTGGCGAGGGAGGGCCTCCGACCCCTTCTTCCTTGCTGCCGTAGTGTGGGTAGATCCAGCCTCCCGCCGCCCACCTAGCGACATCCCGGCGACCATCAGGTATAACTTCCTTCGAAACCGGCCTTGCTCTACTTCCCGAGCTCCTGACGTCGCTGCATTTGTATCTTTTACTATTTCTCAGGCCCCCTCGTAGATAGGATCGATCGGCTGTTCGAAAACCACCTAATTTTTTTACGTTTAAGAGGTAAAACTAGTTCATGCACTCGAATTTAGTACTACTTGGTTCAAACAAGGAAGAAAGGGGGTGGGGGTGGGGGAGGATTTGTTACCTGAATCTAGGACTTGGTCGAAAGAGGAAATAATGGGGGCGAAAAGTAGTAGAGACTGGATATCCAACTGGTCTCTAGGTCTAATAGGGAAATAAAGGGAAATGCAGTACAAACTCAATATAAACCCGATCTATTGGTTGAAAAAGGAAAGAAAGTGGGGACTGGGGGACAAGTCAACAGAGTAAGTCCAGCACTAGATTTGCTAGCCTCACACAGTATAAGGTGGCTATACCGAACAAAAATGGGACCAACCCAGATATCCTGTTCTGATGTTTGTTGCCCTGAGCCACTCTTATGTAATGCCACTGGTAAAATGTAGCAGTCGCACTGTTAAAAGTAAGGACACGTTAAACCAATGTTGTTTTCAATGTAATGCCTCCAGTAATATGAATCAATGTCACTTCTTTACATGTCCTGCTAAAATTTCCCATTAAGATAAGTTGGTTCTTTTTGTTAGAAATGCAACTATCCTGGTCCTCCTACTCTCCCGTGCCCAAAGTAATGTCGTATTTAACGGTTGTCATAGTTAATCCTAATGCCCACACTAATATCTACCAATGCCACTTCTTTAGAAATTGCTACTGTCCTTGTAGGATAGCCATTCAGATAAGGAACATGCTTCTTTTCATTTGATGCATGTTTCATCACTTGTTAGTGACCCTCCTTTCCACCTTTTTTGTGCAAACAGAGATATAAATTTCACGCTCGATCTTAGTTGAACTACACAAATGATATCCAAATTATAGTTGAGCATTCCAGGAGCTTCACAGCCAACCTTGATGGTTCCCAATTTTATTGCAACTAATGAAGAAGAAGCTCTGTGGGTTTCGTTTTCTGATGGAAATGGAACCGGGGCTGGAGCCCTTTTCTTAAAAAAATTGAAGAAGAAGCTGCTAGCTCACGGGACATTGCTTCGTTTTAGGTGAACTGCACCAAAAGGTCCCATGAATTGAATCATCCATGTTGGTGACTGAAAGAGCCAGCTTCAGCATCCCAGTCTAAGCACCACCGGCCTCCATCGTTGCGACGCACGGTACACCTCGTTTGCCACCTGCTCGACCCTAGTGTCACTGATAAAATGAAGTAATAATACAGTAAAAATAGAGCGAGTGTCATCTCTATCATTTCATTTCCAATGTAGATAAAGAAAGTGCTTCTCTTTGTGAAAGTATGTTTCATCAACTAGTCCCATTCTTAATGTTTAAGCGTTTCTGCAAACTGGGGTGCTTAATTTTAGTTGATATGTACAAAAATAGTGATTTGAATGTCTCAAGACGCCTCCTTGTACTACCGCTGTACACTGATGTTCATCACTGGTAGAAGGTGTATCTGGGAGACTTGGGATGATGTCCAGTATGAGGCGTACCGTATGAGGCGTCGCAGGGCACATCTCGCCCTCGCAGCATGGCATACTATGATACTATCGCAATATTTTCTTCTATTTATTTTGTGTGTTTCATCAACTAGTGCCACTATAATGTAATCACGCTTTTTCATTATCTATGCAAACAGGGTTATTCAGCTGCATTTTGGTGGAAGTGCACAAATGTACGTATGTAACCGGCATATATGCAGAGTGCGAGGTGTGCCAAGTAAAAATTACCGACACCAACCATGCTACATGCACGCATTGCCATCCACCACCACCAGTGGGATGTGTGGCGCTCTCTGTGGATGGATCTTTCTCGGTAGCAAATCCTCTAACCAAATACTAGTAGCTTATATTGGCAGTTTTCTAGGGAGTACTCTTTTCTGAAAGAAGCACCAATCTATTTTTCTTTATTTGTACATTGTGTCACAACTTTGACCCAAAGGTCCAGAGCTATTTTAGGGTGATTGGCGTAGTACTCGGAGACTGATTGTAAGCATGATTTTCATTAGCTGTCACACAGATTGTAAGCATGACCAGGTGGAAGATTAGGTTAGTGCGAAGCTTAACTTAAACCCTACCGCCGCCGTGGGAACCGTGGAGAACGGCGGGGAAGCGACATCGCGCCATCTGGCCTCCTCTTGCGGTGGGAGAACGAATACTCCTGTGGCTCCGGCTGGCTCTGCACGCTCACGAATGGCACACCATACTCGATCGATTCGTTATCCTCTGGGTGCTCGACCTTCGACCTGTACGCCCACCACCTCCGCCTGACTGTCGCCTCGGGCGAATCTGTCTGCTCCATCGCCCATAGGAGATACTCGATGAACTCGGAGGACTGCGACGTGACTGCCGTCGAGGAGTACATGTACATCGCCGCCCTCATCGCCGTCGTCTCGCTCTTTCGCATACATTGCCACATGGCCTGCACCGTCCTCGAAATCTCCCACTCATTGTCAAACCAACTAAGGATCTCCTTCAACCTGGCTAACTTTGCCTGGTCGCCACCGGCGATCTGCCTGTTTCGCTGCTGCATCCTCTCCATAGATGTCCTTCTGAGTGGTCCGGTGCTAGCTTTGGAAGATGGGAGGAGAGACGGTGGTCTTGCAATAGAGAAGAGGGAGAGGCGAGACGGTGGTTCTGGAATGGAGATGATGGAGAGGAGAGGAGGTGGTTTTGCAATGGAGAAGATCAGAAGAGGGAGAGGTGAGACAGTGGTTTTGGAATGGAGATGATGGAGAGGAGAGGAGGTGGTTTTGGAATGGAGATGATGGAGAGGAGAGGAGGTGGTGTTGCAATGGAGAAGATCAGAAGAGGTAGAGGCGAGACGGTGGTTTTGGAATGGGGATGATGGAGAGGAGAGGAGGTGGTTTTGCAATGGAGAAGAGGGAGAGGAGCGTGCGACAGCGATTTAGGATTGGGCGAGAGGGCCGGCGCGCTGTGACTGGATCAAAATCAAAATCAATTTACCCTTCAATTAAGAAAGCGATCCCACATTAACTAGTCTCCCTTTTATTCTGGGTCATAATTGACCATGATTTTCGCACATAAAATATATGTTATACGTTGCAAAAATAATATAATTTGAAAGTACATTCAGATACAAACCAAAGGATACAATGTTTGGTGACATGCATTCACGTTTTGCTTGTGAAATACAGTACGTGGTCAAACTTTGACCCAAAATACGCAAAACAACAAAAAAATACTTCCAAGACCAGCGCCGCTCTTCCACTCTTCTCCTCTTAAACCACCGCCGCTCCTCTCCTGTTCCAATCTAAATCCAGCGCCGCTCCTCTCCTCTTCCATTTCAAAACCACCGCCCCTGCTCTCCTGTTCCAGTCCAAAACCAGCGTCGCTCCTCTCCTGTTCTAATCCA
Organism: Triticum timopheevii; assembly: GCA_963921465.1. NCBI lineage: Eukaryota > Viridiplantae > Streptophyta > Magnoliopsida > Poales > Poaceae > Triticum > Triticum timopheevii. Next base: position 367,444,607 of record OY997262.1, read on the forward strand.
AAACCAGCGCTGCTCCTCTCCTCTTGCATTCAAAAACCACCGCCGGAAAGTGAAGGTGTTGTGGAGAAGTAGATCGATGGAGGAATATAGCCGATACGTGAGGATCGCAGACGGAGACCCTGTGAAGCTAGCTAGGATGTTGGAGATACAGTCTTGGTTTGACAACAAGGACCAACTAGCGGCGACGGCGACATCCATGGCCAAATATCTGCAACAGAGCGAAAAGGCGGCGATACTCCCGGAGGGAGTCGCGCCGGAGTACATAGAGCTGCTCCTTTGGGCCATGGAGCAAACAGATTCACCGAATCCGATCGTGAGGGAGCGGTGGTGGGAGTATCGATCCCAGATGGAGCATCCACCAGAGATTGAAAGATTGAGCATCTACAGGGTGCCGTTTGTGAGGGTGTCCTGCCAGAGCGAGCCGGTGGAGTCTTCGTCGACCAAACCCAACTGCAAGAGGAGAAAAGCAGTTGGCCCGACGACGCTTCCCCGCCATCGTCTCCCTCGCCGTTCACATCGTCTCACGGGGCGGCTGTCTGCCGCCGAGGAATAGGAGGGGGCTGCCCCCCCAGCCCAATAGTCGGGCAGGTTGTGAATTCTTAGGAGGAGCTTAGGGTTGTTAGTATTTGCAGGTTGTGAATTGTGTTTTGTGTTGTGTATTTTGAGAGTACTTTCAAATATGAATGTCTTTTGAATTTCAGATTTGCAGTATTGAGCATATGAAGAATTTTATGAATTATAGAGATCTATTTTTAGCACTTAAAAAAATGTAGTTTCATAGGAGTATAAAAGTGCAGACGAGAAGAAACTGCAAATTTCAGTTTCAGATAAGAAACTGCAAGTTCATTTTCAAATAAGAAACTGCAACGGGCAGAGCATTTATATTAACACGGCCTTTTCAAACAGGGTTAACATCATGTTGGAAGTTTTATTCATGGTCGAAAATGGAACTACCAGCCAGTTAACATCATGCTGATCAACATTCATGCATAGCACATCTTCATATGATCCACATTCAAAATGCCCACACAATGTCGAGTGTGCAAAACACAAAGAAAACGAGGGATGGAGTTTTGGCAAGTGTTGGACGTGGTTTTGGGCTGCCCCGTCTAGGCTTTCATTTTTAACATGCGGAGCCCACGACCTCGGATGGGAGGGCCTGTTTGTATTTCCTTAGGGCCGTCATGTATCAACCGGCCTATGGACCTCCCATCCGAGGTTTTATTTTTGGCAGCCCAATTTATGTATTTTTTTGAAGAAAACGCAAAGGGCTGTTCTATTTTTCTATATAACAATAGGAACGCCAGGTACAACTTATGTTTCCGTTCTAACTATATTATATATATCTAAATTATTTTATATGTTATTATATATTATTTTTATTGTCATCATATATTTAACAGATACTTACATATGTAAGAAAACAATATCCCACATCTTATTAACTTATAAAAATAATTCTTAACAAATAAAATCCTGGATTGTTTTGGCACGAAAATCCTAGTGATTGTGTACAAAAGCTTGGTAAGATTTAAGGACGAACGTAATAATATCACTTATTATTTTAATATATTTATAACAAAATGCTCAGCCCCTTTTTATCTTTTGATAACATTGCTGGCCCAACCCAACATTATAATTAGAATCAGCCCAGCAAAATTGTGTATTTCGAGAAAGTGCAAATGGCCTGTAATTTTTTAGGAAATAAAATAAATGGGCCGCATGGACGCTACATTAATTGTTCACCCAACCCAGCTAATGGCTGTAATTCAAAAAAAGATCAAATTGACTGTAAATTCTACCGCGCAAAAAAAAGACTGTAAATTCTGAAAAAAATGGGTTGAATACGTGCCACATTTTTGAAGGCTGAAATGTAGGCCAATAGGTCGAAGCCAACGCAAGTCGTTGTCAATTTAGTCAACAAATGATTCTGACATGTTAGCCGTTGGATTTACATCCAACGACCGGCATCCATCTTCAGTCTCTCGTCTTCTTCCTCCAGCACTGCCGGGACCACCTCCCGCCTCCTGCTGCTAGCAGCTCTGCTTAGCACGCTTCTCTATGAAGCGCTACTCCACCGTTGGCCAGGCCATCCCTCCACGCCTCCACACCTCCTATTCTTCTCCACCGACTGCCGAACGACCCCACACTAGAACCAGTTAACCCTCGTACACCTCTCCGTCTGCGACTCTACTCCCGCGTCTTCCCATCTCCGGCTCGTTGCTGTCCGGGGCCTCGCCATCGTCCACCACCTTGGATGCGCTCGGCGCAGCATGGTCAACATGGTCAACGAACGACACCATCGGAAGTAGACTATGCGTGGAGAGGCTGACAGCTGGGTCCACGGCCGCACACAAGGAAATGCCTCCTTATTACGCACAAAATAATGATTCCTCCACCTGACATCTGGGACCCATCGGAAGGGCCTATGTATTTCGCGAAAAAATGTGCCCCCCGCTGACTTGTCGGACCCACCAGCTATCTTCGCACGCAAGGAAGTGCCTCCTTATTACGCACAAAAAAATGAATACTCCCCCTGCCAGCTGGAACCCAGCATACTGGGAGGCTGACTTGTGGACCTACCAAGTTGACGGGGACGGAGGGCTTTGTCAACTTAGTCAATATGAACGATTCTAGCTCCTATTACCGTATGATGTTCATCCAATGGTTGTAGTGCTTGTTCAACCTCTGGTCTTCTTTCTCCAGCCGCCCAAACCAGCGCTGGTCGTGCCGCGTGCTCCTGCCTCCCGTGGCCGGCTGTGATGCCGCGGAGGCCTCACCACCCCCTACTACTCCCACCGCTGGCCAGGCCACCCCTCTACTCACCCACACCCCATGTTATTCTGCGGCGATAGCAGCCTCACACCGCAGCCGAACCAGTGAACCCTCGTACTCCTCTTCGCGTGGGCATCCACTGCTGCGTCTTCCCCAGCTCCGAGTCGTCCCCTTCCTAGGCCTCGCCGTCATCCACTGCCGTGGTGCTCTCGGCACGGTGTGGTCAATGTGTTCAAGGAACGACTTCCATCGGACGTGGACTATACGTGGAGAGGCTGACACCTGGGTCCACGGCCACAGCAAGGAAGTGCCTCCTTATTACGCGCAAAATAATGATTCCTCCACCTGACAGTGGGGACCCACCGGACGGGCCACCGTATTTTGTGAAAAAAAGTTTCCCCTGACTGCTGGGACCCACCAGCTACATCTTCGCACGCAAGGAAGTGCGTCCGGGCAAAAAAACGATTCGCCCCCCGACTGCTGGGACCCACCAGCTACATCTTCGCACGCAAAGGACGTGCGTCCGGGCAAAAAAATGATTCGCCCCTCTGACTGCTGGGACCCACCAGCTACATTTTCGCACGCAAGGAAGTGCCTGACAGTTGGGACTGACCTGGTCGAAGCGTACGTAGCGTTGTCATTCTGGTCGCGAACATGTACATACATATATACTGGTCGATGTAGAGGAGCGCACGTGTCGTAGTAGAGGCGCGCACGTGTCATAGTAGAGGCGCGCACGTAGCATGTACACATACGTACAGCGGCCAGTTTGCAATAAAGAAAATACAGCCATGTATGTGTACATACGGACGGGGTCTCGAACACCTACTCGCGCATACGTACGGCCAGGGCTCGTGTACAAGGCTGGGTCGGAACGGAGAAACAGAGTCGTTGTCGTGTTCATGGGGAGGCAACTGAATGCATCCTGTTCATGGGGAGGCAACAGAATGCGTCGTGTTCATGGGGAGGCAACGAAATGCGTCATTTTCATCGGGAGGCAATGGAACGCGTGGGAGCCAACCGGCTTGGACGGAACAGGCGATAGAAATGAGGCCTGGCGTACCGCACAACGGAGGAAACGGACCTCCTACATTCGGAATGGGGTCCTGTTGATCGGGAGGCGTGTGGCGTACCGCAAAATGGAGGAAACAGACCTCCTACAGTCGAAACGGGGGTCCTGTTGATCGGGAGGGGTGTGGCGTACAGCAAAACGGAGGAAACGGACCTCCTACGGTCGAAACAGGGGTCCTGTTGATCGGGGGGGTGTGGCGTACCGCAAAACGGACGAAACGGACTTGTGTTGGAGCGCTACGGTCGAAACGGGGGTCCTGTTCATCGGGAGGGTTGTGGCGTACCGCAAAACGGGACTCCACGGGATACTATTCATCTCCACCATGGACCTCCTCCAGCCTCCACGGGCTACCGTCGACCTCCTCCAGCCTCCACGGGCTACCGTCGACCTCCTCCAGCCTCCACGGGCTCCTGTTCATCCAGCCTCCACCGCGCGCTACTCCACCGGCTACTGTTCAACCACCCCTCCACGGGCACCCCTCCATCGTCTACTGTTCATCCAGCCCTCCACACCACGGGGTCCTGTTCAACCACCCCTCCACGGCCACCCCTCCACCGTCTACTATTCATCCAACCCTCCACACCACGGAGTCATGTTCATCCAGAGGCAACGCCACCACTCACTGTTCATCCAACCCCCCCCCCCCCCCCCCGCAATGCTCACTGTTCATCCAATCAATCGGCTTCAGTAAGCAGTAGTAGCGAAGGAATCGCTCCATCGGGTTCAGTTAATAGCCATTAATCAATCGCTCGGGTTCAGTAACGCTTAGCTTGTAGTGCAATCGCTCGCCTTCAGTTAGAGCCCAACGCCTCGCTCGGGTTCAGTTAGAGCCAACGCCTCACACGTGTACGAGAGAAACGCGCATCGCTCGGCCCCTGACCTCCCACCGTAATCGGCAACTCCCCGAAATTTTCCTCCCCCTCGCTTCTACCATGGTTTTTCCGTCATGGACGGCCCAAAGAATGTCATGCAGCTGCGTCTCCGGCCCGCCCAGGACGAAAAACCCATTTTCTGTCATGATTTTTTGTCATAGAAGTAGGAGCCCACCACATCTATGATGATACCGGGTTTTGTCACAATTATCATCATATAAATGTCATATGTATGACAGAAAAAAAAAACTCGTTCGGCCCAAAATGTCACGGATGTGTCTTTTTTTGTAGTGTTTAAAGGGGTTATACCAGGTGTGGAGGCCAGTTGTACAGGCTCCATCACTCTGGAGGTAGTCTTCAGATCACTGAACAATTACCATATCGAAGAGTTAGTCTTCGACATTGTCCCTTTCCGTAATAATTATCATGCACTGCTTGGACGAATTGCGTTTGCTCGATTCAACTCGGTGCCACACTATGCCTACCGTAACCTCAACATGCCTGGTCCGCGTGGCACCATAATGGTTAATGGCAAGGCCGAACTCCACCTCTGCGCCAAAGAGTGTACAGCCACCTTGATAGTAGAGGCCACGAAAGGCATCTTTGAATTGAACATCGAGTCGACGGCCAAGCTCCTGGACACCATCAAAGGAGTCCGACTACTTCGCGGCACGATAGCCCAGCTCGTCCGGAGCTCAATTAAACACTCCGACAAAAGCTAGGAAAGGCCACATACTGCGGCTCAACTACTCTGTGGCACACAAACATTTCTTGCATTTTCTTTGCAGGTTGACCTTTGCGTAGGCCAGGACTGGCGACACAGAAAAAACTCGAATACATAAAGGAATCCTTAGAGATGCCCCTTGACGACCATCCGGTTACACTCCATACCCGTACACAGCCTCCTCCCGCTTGATCTTAGCAGGTTCCACAGTCGTAATTCTTTTTCTATCACATTACTTGTATTCATATGCCTTGGCGTATTATTCAATTACAACATGTGGCTTTACATGACGTTTATCTGCTGTTGTTTCTTACTGACACTCTTCGTCGAACATCGTGATATGCCTTAAATATGCTAGGGGCTTCTTCGTACCCATAATAACGGCAATAAAGTTCGAACACCTTCACGGACGTTCGACACCCCGAACTTATAGCATTATATGCATCAGCTCCGAATCATGTCTAGGGTCAATAGTTGGGTCTGCCTGGCTCCCATGTTTTGGTACCTTACGTTCCGCTATATCGGCTAAGGTAGCACAGGGAGAACTACTGCTATTGTGTCCTGGTTCTTCCGGACGAGCACCTCAGTAGAGAAAGCCAAAACTGACTGTCATGATACGGCGAGAGCTCGTCAGCTGTTCGAGTGGTTGTAAAATCTTTAAGGATTTCTTCCGCATAATGCCATAACTAATGCAGCGTGCGATGGATCGGCTTTTCTTTCGATCAGGTGCTTATCGAGCCCCTCGTGTGGCCTTCCGAGCACCAGGGGCTGCGCCTACCTTCCTTTTGTCAAACTCCTATGGCTAAGTGAGAGTGATAAAGCCCTATAGTCCGATTGCCTGGTTCATTGTGTTGAACACCTCCTTCAAGGACCCAACACTGGGATAAAGAGTGCTCATGTTTATCCCAAACATCCCTGTACTTCCTACATGGGGGCAGAAGATGACGACTGGCCAACTCTCAGGATTAATATATAAAACAGCCGCACAGGAGGAAAAACTTTCAAATAACAGGCAATAAATAATAGAAATGACCTTGTTCACCATTACAAAGGACAACATGACTGTATTCATGGAAATATAATGTCCTTGGTGCATTGCTCCGCCGCAAGGCGGGCTCCTTTCAGGACACTATCATAATATAATTCGGGCTTCGGTGCTTCTTCCCCTCCGGCAGTCCCTCGGTCATCAGCTTTTCCGCATCCATCTTTCCCTAGTGCACCTTTGCGCGTGCGAAGGCCATTCGCGCACCCTCCATACAGATCAACCGCTTAATGACTTCGAGTCGAGTGCAGGCACTCACAAGCCACTTCACGAGCCCGAAGTAACTGCTTGGAATCGGCTTAGCGGGCCATAGCCGAATAATCAAATCCTTCATGGCTAGTTCGGCCGCCTTATGCACTTCGATCAGCTGCTTCAGCTGATCGGCAAATGGCACCGGATAATTTGGCGCCAAATACTGCGACCAGAAGAGCTTCTCCGTAGTACTCTTTTCCTCGGCTCAGTAGAATTGGGCGGCATCAGATATGCTGCATGGCAGCTCCGCAAACACCCTTGGAGAAATCGGAATTCAAATTATCAACTTGATCTTCTCCTTTCAAATACCCGCTTTGTATAGAAAAAGCCTTACCAGCCACAATCTTCCTCGCCTCCTGGATTTCCTGTAGGGTGCCTTGGGTTTCCCCCCGGGCATCGCGTGTGGCCTGGTGAGCCTTGGTGAGTTCGGATTCTTTCTCCATTAAACTCTGCTCCAAGGTCTCGCACTTCTTCACGGCCTCCTGAAGCCCTCGCTCAGCTTCAATAACCCTGGCCTCGTGATTTTCGTAAAGATCCTGCTCTGCGGCTGCCTTCTTCTCGGCTTCGGCCACAGCCTTCTTAAGAGCCTCAATTTCGGCCGTCGCCCCTAGCGCACATAATAAAAATATTTTCATCATGCACACTTATTCATTTGTGCTGAATGCGAACAAGGTTTCTGCATACCTTGGTTATCCTCCAACTGCTTCTTCACTCGGCCAAGTTCTCCTTCGGCCCGCTCCAGACTCTGCCTTAGTCCGGATACTTCGACGGTTTGAGAGGCGGCAGTTGCTACAGATGCCTGCTTTTTAACCAAAGAGAGATGACATAAAGTGATTCTCCTGCGAACATATATTTGATCCTCTGTTCGGCTCTTTCTTTCACTGAACAGTGTATCAGGGGCTACTACCTATACCATGACACTCTTAAAAACCCCACAAAACATACCTCAAAGCCCGTTATAAGGCTGATGCAGGCTTCATCCAGACCACTCTCAGCGAACTGAATCTTCTCAATCACCGCACCCATAAGGGCATGGTGTTCACCGACGATGGAGGCGCTTTTCATCACCGCCGATAAAGTATCCGGCACCTCTGGTTGGACAGAGGTCGCCGGTAGAACAGGCACACCCCCTCCAGCCGAGGGAGGCTGCCTGCCTAATTCTAGAGTCGTATTGGTCTCCGGGATTGCGTTCGGCTGGGGGCCGAATTCGAGATCGCCCCCGCCGTCGACGTCCATGGGATCCTTCTTCTCTCCCATGTGTCCGGCCCCTGAAGTTTGACCTCCAGGCGCCGCCTTTACGATCTCCCCCCTGGCCTGGGTCCTCCTGGGACAAAACCTCGGTGTCATTCACATTTTTGGGGGAAGGGGCCTTCGGTGGTGTCCCGCTCTCCATAGCATCCGAACCCAGCAAATCCTCCGACGAGGATTGTTCGGCACGGGACCTCGTCGGACTGCAAGAAATTATGGCTCAGATTAAATTATTATGCCATGACGAGCCTGGACACATAAGCGTGTTCGGATTTTATATACTCACGAGTTCACCAGGGGCTGGGCCCTGGGATCCCACTCCGGGCTGCTATCGGCGGCGGCAGTGGACTCCTCTGGAAGAGGAGTTTTTCCCCTCTTAGGCGACTCGGCCTCCAAGGATGTGGAGGCCGTCCTTTTCTTTCTTCCCCTCATTGGGGATTCGTCTTCCTCCTCCTCCTCGTCCTCCTTGGAGGAAGAACGGGCATTGGAGTCTTTAGATTTTGCGTCTGACGCGCCACGGCAACGGAGCCCGCCCCTGGTGTTCTTGGCCTCCTTCTTGGCCTTGTTCTTTTGTGCCTTGTAAGGCGCTGGGACCAGCATCTTCGTTAGAAGTGGGCCGGCCGGCTCTTCTGGCAGTGGGGCCGGATAGTAGATCCGCCCCGCCTTCTTTGTCCAGCCCTAGGAGAATTGTGGAAAACACATTGAGCATTTTCCTCAGGATATGCGAATAAAACATATGAACTTCCAACATAACAGTGACTTACCAAACTTGCAGGGCGGGACAGTTGGTGCCCGCGATCCTCGGCGGGGTCCGGCCACGATTTTCCGGACTTAAAAAGCACCTTCCAAATGTCCTTGTGCGAGGAGCCAAAGAGCTCCCATAGGGACTGGTGCTTGGCCGGGTCGAATTCCCATAAATTACAAGCCCGGTGTTGACAAGGAAGAATCCGGCGAACTAACATCACCTAGACTACATTAACAAGTTTGATGTTCTTGTCTTCCATGTCCTTGACGCGCGTCTGGAGCACCGACAGTTCATCGGACAAAGACCAGTTCTGGCCCTTCTTGGGCCAGGATGTAAGCCGCATGGAGCAGCGGCCCAATCCGTGCCACGCGGCTCAGTGATGTACAACCACTGCTGCTGCCACTCCTTGACGGAATCACTGAAAGTACATATTGGCCATGTAACATTGGGCATCTTGCTCACCATGGCGCCTCCGCAGTCGGCGTGCTCGCCGCTCACTACCTTGGGCTTCACATTAAAAACCTTCAGCCATAAGCCGAAGTGTGGCGAGATGCGGAGAAAGGCCTCGCACACAATGATGAATGTCGACATGTTGAGGAAGTAATTGGGGGATAGATCATGAAAATCGATCCTGTAATAATACATGATGTCGCGAACGAATGGGTGGAGGGGAAACCCTAGCCCGCGGACAAAATGAGGGAGGAATACAACCCTCTCATGGGGTTCCGGAGTAGGGACGATCTTTCCCGCCGTCGGAAGACGGTGGCCGATTTTCTTGGCCAGATACCCGGCCTCCCGAAGCTTTTTGATATCCTTCTCCCAGACGGTGGAGGCCATCTACTTGCCTCCTGCTCCGGATCCGGACATTTTCGGAAGACCTTTTTTGGACGGAGAAGACGAATGCTTGGGCGCTAGGGCTCGAGCAAGGGGGAATGGATGAGCAGAGGAAGAAGAAGGCGTGGGTGAAAAAGGGAGTCATTATCCCCTTATAAAGGCAGCAGGGATCCTGCGCCTCCCCACTTGCCCGGCAAACTCGCTTAATCCCCAAGCGCTGCATTGATGGCGCGGTTGGGTTACCCGCACCCGTATTGATGAGAATCCTGTGATAAGGGGACAAGATCTCTGCTTCGACAAGACGTGCCAATAAAACCGCCTCTCAATATGTGCGGTGGCAGGTTGAGAACAACGGTTCGCATAATGACCGGGCCACGGCGTGATGTCATGCTATGAAAAGTTGTCAGCAGATTAGATTTGTGAAATATTGTACTCTCTACGGTGGTATGTGGAACTTGTTTTGCAGAGCCAGACACGATCCTCATATTCAAGATCTTCTATGGAGTATTCATAGAAGGAACCCGCCTTGCAATGCCAAAGACAATCTGTGCGCCGGACTCATCGTCATTGAAGCCTCGTTCAGGGGCTACTGAGGGAGTCCTGGATTAGGGGGTCCTCGGACAACCGAACTATATACTTTGGCCGGACTGTTGGACTATGAAGATACAAGATTGAATACTTCGTCCCGTGTCCGGGTGGGACTCTCTTTGCGTGAAGGCAACCTTGGCAATTCGGATATGTAGATCTCCTTCTCTGTAACCAACTCTGTGTAACCCTAGCCCCCTCCGATGTCTATATAAACCGGAGGGTTTAGTCCGCAGGATAACAACAATCATAATCATAGGCTAGCTTCTAGGGTTTAGCCTCTACGATCTCGTGGTAGATCAACTCTTGTAATACTCATATCATCAAGATCAATCAAGCAGGAAGTAGGGTATTACCTCCATCGAGAGGGCCCGAACCTGGGTAAACATTGTGTCCCCCACCTCCTGTACCATTAGCCTTAGATGCATAGTTCGGGACCCCCTACTCGAGATCCGCCGGTTTTGACACCGACAACCGGCCCTCTCCCTCCTCTTCTCCTTTATATATGGGGGAGGGTGCACCCCATGGACACAAGTTGATCTGTTGATCTCTCCCAGCCGTGTGTGGTGCCCCCCTACACCATATTCCACCTCGATCATATCATAGCGGTGCTTAGGCGAAGCCCAGCATCAGTAGAAACATCATTACCGTCATCATGCCGTCGTGCTGACGGAAATCTCCCGTGAAGCTCTGCTGGATCGGAGTTCCCGGGACGTCATTGAGCTGAACATGTGCTGAACTCGGAGGTGCCATACGTTCGGTACTTGGATCAGTTGGATCGTGAAGACGTATGACTACATCAACTGTGTTGTGCTAACGCTTCCGCTTACGGTCTACAAGGGTATGTGGATGACACTCTCCCCTCTCATTGCTATGCATCACCATGATCTTGCGTGTGCGTAGGATTTTTTTTGAAATTACAACGTTCCCAACACCAAGAGCTCGCGAACTGACGTGGGGGAGAGCACACCACGATAGTTCCATCCTATGATTTTCATTTGGCCCGGCGGACCTCCTCCTTGGAGGCCGCCGATGCGCCATCATCTCCAACAAATTATCTCCTCTGCTGCACATATTCCTCTTATTTCCCCTCTGTCTCCTTTGTTACATGTGTAGTGACCCCATCTCCATCCGTTACTGTTTCTATCCTACCCATGCACACTCTCTTAGAGCAACCGTACATACCGCCATACAACACACGCTCATAACTGTCAATGGTTTTTTCAAAGGAGAACTCTACGGACTTCAAATGGGTTCCTTCTTTTTTTCCCCAATATTATCCTATGCGTGTCCTCAAACCTCTCAGTACCTCCTTCCTTTTTTATTTCTTTCCCTTACTCTTTGGCCTAACCTACTTAGGATTCTTCTTTGCACTAAAATTAAACAGAGCCTCGGAATTTGCATTAGCAGCAGCAAGCCTAGCAGCCACTGCTCCTGACAGGGCCTCAAGCACGCCTGGTTTAAATAAGAGTTGGTCAAGTTGAGTATAATTAGTGACTTGGCTTGCCTCACCCCTGAACGGGACACCTTGACCCCCTTGGCCTGCTGGGCAAAGTTGCTCTCCCTGACCCTCCTGGCCAGAAGAGACAACCGGGCCGGTAGTCTCCATCATCACCTACCCCTGGCCCTCCTGGCCAGAGCAAGCCTGGACGCCCGGAACTGCTACCCGATCCTCCTGATCAGTAGCAGCCCCAGGGCTAGAGTGCGGGGTTACTAAAGGGCCCCAGACCTCCTAGCCAAGCGGCAAGACACCCTGCTGTGTGCCCGCGGACACTGCCAGCCTCAGGCCCTCCTGCCCGAGACTAGAAGGAGTAACTGATAACCCACAAGTATAGGGGATCACAACAGTTTTCAAGGGTAGAGTATTCAACCCAAATTTATTGATTTGACACAAGGGAGCCAAAGAATATTCTCAAGTATTAGCAGTTGAGTTGTCAATTCAACCACGCATGGATAACTTAGTATCTACAGCAAAGTATTTAGTACCAAAGTAGCATGATAGTAATGGTAACAGTGATAAAAGTAACGATAGCAGTTTTGTAATGATTGTAACAGCAACAACGGAAAAGTAAATAAGCAAAGCACAATATGTGAAAAGCTCATAGGCATTGGATCAGTGATGGATAATTATGTCGGATGTGATTCCTCATGTAATAGTTATAACATAGGGTGACACAGAACTAGCTCCAGTTCATCAATGTAATGTAGGCATGTATTCCGAATATAGTCATACGTGCTTATGGAAAATAACTTGCATGACATCTTTTTTCCTACCCTCCCGTGGCAGTGGGGTCCTAATGTAACTAAGGGATATTAAGGCCTCCTTTTAATAGAGTACCGGACCAAAGCATTAGCACTAAGTGAATACATGAACTCCTCAAACTACGGTCATCACCGAGAAGTATCTCGATTATTGTCACTTCGGGGTTGTCGGATCATAACACATAATAGGTGACTATAGACTTGCAAGATAGGATCAAGAACTCACATATATTCATGAAAACATAATAGGTTCAGATCTGAAATCATGGCACTCGGGCCCTAGTGACAAGCATTAAGCATAGCAAAGTCATAGCAACATCAATCTCAGAACATAGTGGATACTAGGGATCAAACCCAAACAAAACTAACTTGATTACATGGTAAATCTCATCCAACCCATCACCGTCCAGCAAGCCTACGATGGAATTACTCACGCACGGCGGTGAGCATCATGAAATTGGTGATGGAGGATGGTTGATGATGACGATGGCGACGAATCCCCCTCTCCGGAGCCTCGAACGGACTCCAGATCAGCCCTCCCGAGATTATGGCTTGGCGGCGGCTCCGTGTCATAAAATGCGATGAAACTTCCTCTTTGATTTTTTTCTCCGCAAAACGGAATATATAGAATTGGAGTTGAGGTCGATGGAGCTCGAGGGGGCCCACAAGACAGGGGGCGCGCCCAGGGGGAGAGGGCGCTCCCCCACCCTCGTGGACAAGACGTGGGCCCCCTAGCCTTGATTCTTTTGCCAGTATTTTTTATATTTTCCAAAATTTATCTCCGTGGATTTTCAGGTCATTCCGAGAACTTTTATTTTCTGCACAATAAACAACACCATGGTAGTTCTGCTGAAAACAACGTCAGTCCGGGTTAGTTTCATTCAAATCATGCAAGTTAGAGTCCAAAACAAGGGCAAAAGTGTTTGGAAAACTAGATACGTTGGAGACGTATCAACTCCCCCAAGCTTAAACCTTTGCTTGTCCTCAAGCAATTCAGTTGATAAACTGAAAGTGATAAAGAAAATCTTTTACAAACTCCGTTTGCTCTTGTGTTGTAAATATGCAAAGCCAACATTCAAGTTTTCAGCAAAGATTATGAACTAACCATATTCACAATAACACTTAGGTCTCATATTTACTCATATCAATGGCATAATCAACTAGCGAGCAATAATAATAAAACTCGGATGACAACACTTTCTCGAAACAATCATAATATGATATAACAAAATGGTATCTCGCTAGCCCTTTATGAGACCGCAAAACATAAATGTAGAGCACCTTTAAAGATCAAGGGTGACTAAACATTATAATTCATGGTAAAAGAGATCCAGTCAAGTCATACCCAATATAAACTAATAGTAATGCATGCAAATGACAATGTGCTCTCCGGCGGGTGCTTTTTAATAAGAGGGTGATGACTCAACATAAAAGTAAATAGATAGTCCCTCGCAGAGGGAAGCCGGGATTAGTAGAGGTGCCAGAGCTCAATTTTGAAATAGAGATGAATAACATTTTGAGCGGTATACTTTCACTATCAACGCAACAACTATGAGATCTCGATATCTTCAATGCTACATACATTATAGGCGGTTCCCAAACGGAATGGTAAAAGTTTATACCCCCCCACCACCAACAAGCAGCAATCCATGGCTTGCTCGAAACAACGAGTGCCTCCAACTAGCAACAACCCTGGGGGAGTTTTGTTTAATTATTTCGATTTGCTTTGATCTTTTTGATCATGGGACTAGGCATCCCGGTTACCAGCCATTTTCTCGTGAATGAGGAGCGGAGTCCACTCCCCTTGAGAATAACCCACCAAACATGGAATATACAGACAACCCTAGTTGAAACATGAGCTGCTCGAGCATACAAGACACAATTTCATTTGAAGGTTTGGAGTTTCGCACATACAAATTTACTTGGAACGGCAGGTAAATTAATATCGCATATAGGAAGGTATGGTGGACTCATATGGAATAACTTTGGGGTTTATGGAGTTTGGATGCACAAGCAGTATTCCCGCTTAGTACAGGTGAAGGCTAGAAAAAGACTGGGAAGCGACCAACTGAGAGAGCGACAATAGTCATGAACATGCATTAAAATTAATCAACACTGAGTGCAAGCATGAGTAGGATATAATCCACCATGAACATAAATATCGTGAAGGCTATGTTGATTTGTTTCAACTACATGCGTGAACATGTGCCAAGTCAAGTCACTCGAATCATTCAAAGGAGGATACCACCCTATCATACCATATCACAACCATTTTAATAGCATGTTGGCACGCAAGGTAGACCATTATAAGCTCCTAGCTAATTAAGCAGGGCATAAGCAACTATATCTCTAATTGTCATTGCAAACATGTTTATTCATAATAGGCTGAATCAGGAACGATGAACTCATCATATTTACAAAAACAAGAGAGGTCGAGTTCATACCAGCTTCTCTCATCTTAATCAGTCCATCATATGTCATCATTATTGCCTTTCACTTGCACGACCAAATGGTGTGTATAATAATAATAGTGCACGCGCATTGGACTAAGCTGGAATCTACAAGCATTCAATTCAAGAGAGAAGACAAGGTAATATGGGCTCTAAATTAAATCAACAATCATGCATATAAGAGCCACTAAACATTTTCATTATGGTCTTCTACTCTTGACCCCCAAAGGAAAGAAAAGAAATAAAAACTATTTACACGAGAAAACTCCCAACAAGTAAAAGAAGGACGAGAAATCTTTTTGGGTTTTCATTTTATTACTACTACAAGCATGGGAATTAAACTAACTAATTTTTTTGGTTTTTCTTAAAGTTTATCAAACTCACAAGAAGAAAACTATAAAAAGAAATTAAACTAGCATGGATAATACAATGAAAGAGTATGAGCACCGACAACTAGAATAGTGTGTAAACATGAATGTAAAGTCGGTAAGAAATACGTACTCCCCCAAGCTTAGGCTTTTGGCCTAAGTTGGTCTAATGCCAAGGATAGCCTGGCTGATATCCGAAGTTATAATTGGGGTCGTACTGAGATGCAGCAGCCAATGCCTCCTGAGCTGCGGCATGTTGGCGAGCTGCCTCCGCTCTCCTCTCGTGTTCGGTTGCCTCCTCCCTGGTTACAACATATCTTCTTTTTGCCTGGTAATCAAAAGGAAGGGAGCAGGGAGAGTAACATGGACAGCGTGACGTCTGTCAAAGATTAGTCTATACTGGAGGAATTGTTCATCCCTCAAAAGAAAACGATGTCTGACCATTGCGTCATAATCTAAATAAGCGGGAGGAAACTCCATATCACCCTCACATGGGGGTATACCAACTTAATTAGCAACACGGGTCGCATAAATCCCTCCAAATAAATCTCCAACTAAACCATTATTATGCAACCTACGTGCAACAATCGCTCCCAAGTTGTAATCTTTATTACCTAATACATCACTCTTAAGAACACAAAGATCAGGGACACACATGTGACATGCTTCATCCTTACCATTAATGCATCTACCAATGAAGAGAGCAGAATAATGTATAGCAGGAAAATGAATGCTCCCTATGGTATCTTGTGCTATATCCCTAGATTCTCCCACGGTGATACTAGCAAGAAAGTCTTTATATTCAGATTTGTGGGGTTCATTAACATTGCCCCACTATGGGAGCTTGCAAGCAGTTGTAAAATCTTCTAGGTCCATGGTATAAGATTGATCATAAATATCAAACAGGACATTCTGAGAATTACGCGAAGATGTAAATTTAAATCTTCTCACGAATGAATCAATCAATTGGTAGTACTGAGGGCACTTATCTTGCATGAAGTCCTCAAGATCGGCATTACGCACATAGGTGTCAAATTCATCCTTGATGCCTGCATTGACCATAAACTCTTCTGACGGCCATTCACAAGACCGCACCTCAGCTTCCCTTGGTGGTTCATCGTCTTGCTCACGCATAGTATGCCTGGGTCCTCTCTTTGTTGAGGAACCACCTTGGTACATTTTCCTGGACATATTTCTTCCTCGGAAAACTTTCTGAAATTTTTAGTAACTTCAAAATAAAAGTGAATCAAACTAAACAAAATTGATAGAAACTACTCCCACAAGTGCCTAGAGCCTATATCATGCATTAAAATTACTTGGGACCTCATAAATTTGACATGCAAGCTCAAGAACAGGGTCACCTATGCAGCAAAAATTTGCAATGAATAAAGCACTAGAACAAAAACTAATTGGACCAATGGAGGAGTCACATACCAAGTAACAATCTCCCAAAGCAGTTTTGTGAATGGGACTTTGAGCAAGGAGATCCAAAATCACAGCAAAATGAGCTAGAACTCGTGCTTGAGCTGGATGGGGATTTTTTTTGGGAGGAAGATGGAGTGTGTGGGTGTGATACGTCCATTTTGCATCATGCTTTTATATCGATATCTATTGCATTATGGGCTGTTATTACACGTTATGTCACAATACTTATGGCTATTCTCTCTTATTTTACAAGGTTTATCATGAAGAGGGAGAATGCCGGCAGCTGGGATTCTGGCTGGAAAAGGAGCAAATATTGGAAACCTATTCTGCACAGCTCCAAAAGTCCTGAAACTCCATGTAAGTGCATCTAGTGCCACCCCTAGTTGGTTTTGGAGTATTGACGACAAAATTGGTTGAGGGACTAATGCGTTTGTGAGAATTGCAGGATAATGCAGGTAGTGTCCCTCATTGATTCGGTTTACCTACCAGAGATGACCCCTAAAAATGTATGAAGACATTGAAGACAATGGTGGTATGAGAAGATATTCATATTGAAGACTATGACATGAGAAGACATTACGTGAAGACAATGGAGCGCGAAGACTGTGTGGTTTCATCGTCTCCTTTTCTTCTTTGTTGAGTCATAGGAACCACTGTACTCTTAAGTGGGGTCCAAGTGAACTAAGTCAGAGTGACTGATGTGATGCTCAACCCAAATCCTATGTCTTTGAGCGAAGACAATGAGAGCAAATCTTATCCAGAGCTGGATGAGTCAGCTTTGCTTGCAGCCCAAGTAAAGCTGTCGCGTGTGTTTGAAATCTGACCGTTGGAACACGTGTCAGTTCCTTAGTGACCCAGGGTCATTTTGGACAAATCAGGTCGGGTTGCCTAGTGGCTATAAATAGCCCACCCCCTACACCATAAATTGGTGGCTGCTCAGAGTTTGTGCACGGCTTTTGTCGTTTGAGAGCAACCCACCTCGAAGCATTTGAGAGAGAGAAATCCTTGCGAGGACAAATCCCAAACACCCAGAGCCAAAGAGTGTTAGGCATCACTGAAGTCTTTCTGTCTGTGTGACCTAAAGACTTATTACACTTGAGGACTGTGAATCCTCCAGCCGGTTAGGCGTCGCGTTCTGAGCATCCAAGAGTCATTGTGGATTGCCGGTGAACAAAGTCTGTGAAGGTTTGGAAGTCTCCCTTGAAGACTTACCAGAGTGATTGGGCGAGGACTGGGTGTCCTTAGCTCAAGGGGAATAAGGTGAAGACACGGTCTTCTGAGTTAAATCTCAGCCTCCCTAACCAGACGTACAGTTGTCACAGCAACTGGAACTGGTCCAACAAATCCTGTGTCTTCAACAAGCAACTGGTTCTATCCCTTCCAACCTTACTTGAGTTTGTCTTCGTGAAGTCATTGCTTATCTGTATATCTGTTTGACTGCATTGCTTGACTACTATTGTTGATTGGCTTCACACTATCTTCCATCTTGATCCTTACTACCTAACTGCTATTAGTCCTGTACTTTCACATCATTACATACTTGACTATGGCTTGTTTAGGGTAGTTTATCTTCCGCTGCATATCAATTAGGTTGTTTCTGTTGTTTGTCTTCGAAACTTCCAAGTTTTTAAGACTTCCATAAAAATCGCCTATTCACCCCCCCTCTAGTCGATACTAGCACTTTCAATTGGTATCAGAGCAAGGTACTCCCTTGTTCTGTGTGATTCGGTTTAACCACCTGGAGTCAGCTATGTCGACTGCAGGGATAATCAAGGTCTCCGCTGCTTGCCCCATGTTCGATGGAACTGAATATCCCTACTGGAAGAATAAGATGCGCATGCATCTTGAAGCCATTGATGTCGACCTCTGGTATGTCGTCAAGAATGGCGTTCCCAAAACTGGTGAAGGTGTCAACCCCACTGATGTCAAGAAGTTCATTCAACTGGACTCTACTGCAAAGAACATCATCTGTGGTCATCTGACCAAAGGACAGTATGGCCGTGTGAGTGCTCTGGAAACGTCGAAGCTAGTCTGGGACTGGCTATCCAAGGTCAATGAAGGTGTTTCAACCCAGAGAGATCAAAGAATCAGTGTTCTTCGCAACCTCTTCAACCGCTTCAAGAGAAACGGCAACGAAAATGTCTAGCTCACGTTTGATCGCCTCACTGATATCACAAATGAACTTCAAGCTCTTGGCGCAACTGAGATTACCAAGCATGAAATCGTTAAGACACTGCTGAGATCACTTGATAGCTCCTTTGACACCCTTGCCCTCATGATACAAGAACGTCCTCACTTCAAGACACTCGATCCGTCTGATATACTTGAGAGGCTCAACACACATGAGTTCCAGCTATCTGAGAAAAGAGATATCTATGGTCCAAGCTATGGCCGAACTCTTGCTATGAAGGCAAAAGTTGTTTCCTCATCTGAAGAAGAATCTGACTGCAGTTCTGAAGATCCTGAAGACATTGGAAGGGAACTTGCTATGCTTATGAAGAAGTTCCAGAAATTCACAAAGAAGAAAGGCTTCAGAAAGTCTTCACGATCTAGCTCAAGGAATGATGAAGCTTCCACACATGATCACAAGAAGAGAACCTGCCACAAGTGCAAGAAACCTGGTCACTACATATCTGAGTGTCCACAGTGGGACAATGAGAAGAAGAAGAAGAAGAAAAGCAAGGAATATGATTCCGATGACAAGAAAAAGAAGAAATCCTCAAAGTATTCTAAGTCTTATTCCAAGTCTTCATCATACAAGAAGAGCTCATCTGGCAAGGCTCGTGCTTTTATTGGCAAGGAAATGGATTCAGAAGAGGAGTCTACTTCGGAGGAGGCGGAGGTGGAGTCTGGAGAGGAGTCTGACCCTGGCGTTGCAAGTCTGGCTCTAGCCACAGCCTATGTTGCCAAGTCCATCTTCAACACTGAAGACAATGACTTCCACACCAACGCTGAAGCTAATAACGAAGACGACCCTACTCCCACCTACTGCTTCATGGCACGTGGTGCCAAGGTAAAATCACGCGATGCTTACTTCCAAACTTCAAGTGAAGATGACTCTGATTGTGAATCCAAACCCAGCTACAAAACACTTGCTAAAATTGCAACTGAACAACAAAAGGCTATGGAACATCGAAGAACTGTTGGACGTTGAAATGACCCGTTCACAGTCCTTAGTTGATGACATAAAAAATCTTCATGCTAAGTACCAAGAACTTGAAGGTCGTCATGAATCGCTCTCAACTACTTATGAAAGGCTCTCCTATGATTATCTTCAAAGGAAACAAGAGCTTGAGAAATTGAGAGCGGCTCATGAAGATCTTCAAAAGGTGAATGAGTCACTTCGCGCTCAACAGATCAGTTCCGCTCAGGATAGATTTGAACCACCATGTCTAAAATGCATTGAGCGTGATAACGCTACATCTGTTGCTGAATGTTCCACTACTGCTACTGTTTCATTGTCTTCACCTATTGATGTGGTTACTAACCCCTCTGCGGAGGATACCATTGCTGTTGCTGATGAAAATGCTATGTTGAAGACATTGCTTGAAACAGGGATGTACAAAAGTTTGAAGGGACATCAGACTTTCTGCGATGTCCTCAAAAAGCAGATTTTGAACCGAAACCCTAGGAAAGAGGGTGTTGGGTTCGAAAGGAAAATGAATGTTGATGGCTCATACTGGAAGCCTGAGCAGTACCCCAAAACCACATGGGTTGCTGCAAGGGAACCTTCAGTAGATCCATCCACTTTATCTGGCTTTACCTGTGCTAATCATATTATCATAGATGAATCCTTTGATGCAAACTATAAGCTGTTCAAAAATCAGAATGGTGAAGTGTTTGCCAGGTACATTGGTACTAACTGCAGGAATGGACCACCTATGAAGAAGATCTGGGTACCTAAGCGGTACATTGAGAATCTTCCTGTGAATGTCGTCATGACACCACCAAGGAAGAAGACAAACCCCAGACCTATAGCTTCATGTGGCCCAAAGGCTTCATACAGATACAGGACTCACATGAATCACCCTAACGCCAATGTTTTGCAGGGAAATCATGCTCAGACTTATGAATATGAGCGTGTATCTTCGAACCGCTATGTTCATAGGACTAAGAACTTTTCTGCTTATTCATATGAGTATCATTCATCTCCTGCAAGGCTATTTGCTAGGGCTTCAAAGCCAAAATTCTCAGATGCTGCACTTAGACTCATTGCTTCTAAGCCCCCACTGAAGATGTGGGTGGCAAAGAAGAATTAACTCTCTTTTGCAGAAAACGGTCTCCAGCCAGCAATCAATGGCGTCCAATACTATTGCTGGGGACCTAAAACTCATTGAGGATGCACGTTAAAATATCATTCTATATGCTTCACATCTGAATTTCTTATCAAATTAAACTATGTCCTAACTTTGTTATAAGCTGTGACTGTCCCTATATGTATCAAATGCATATGCTTCACAACACTTTTGTGAAGCCTATCCTCCTAACTGCACTGTAGGGTACATCACCAAAAGCTTCAGAGTGGATTATGGACAGTGGATGCACAAATCATATGACTAGTGATCGAAGTCTTCTCATGGACTCAACCTTACGTCCATCCGACAAGAGTCACATCACATTTGCTGACACTGGTAAAAGCAAAGTATTGGGTCTAGGCAGAGTTGCAATCTCAAAGGATCAACACATGGATAAAGTGATGCTTGTTGAATCCCTTGGTTTCAACTTAATGTCTGTCTCAATGCTTTGTGACTTGAACATGATTGTGATATTTGGCAAATATCGTTGCCTTGTACTAATGGAATCTGACAAATCTCTAGTCTTTGAAGGGTATCAAAAAGATGATCTATACATGGTAGATTTCTCAGCAGGTCCACAGCTTGCCGTATGTCTTCTCACAAAAGCTTCAGAATGCTGGCTTTGGCATCGAAGGCTGGGACATGCTGGCATGAGGAACTTACACTCACTCGTCAAGAAGAAGCATGTCATAGGCATCGAAGATGTCAAGTTCAAGAAGGATCATCTGTGTGGTGCCCGTGAAGCTGGAAAGATGACAAGGGCAAAGCACCCCTCGAAGACAATCATGACAACATCTCAACCCTTCGAGCTGTTACACATGGACTTATTTGGACCTACGCACTACTCCACCCTCACAACAACTGCCTATCTCTATGGCTTCGTCATTGTTGATGACTACTCAAGATACACATGGGTTCATATAATTCTTTACAAGACTGAAGTGCAAGATGTCTTCAGGCGCTTCGCAAATCGAGCAATGAACAACTATGGTGTGAAGATCAAGCACATCAGAAGTGACAATGGCACTGAATTCAAGAACACTGGACTTGATCTGTATCTGGATACAATGGGAATCACTCATGAGTTCTCTGCTCCATACACACCTCAGCAAAATGGCATCGTTGAGCGCAAAAACAGAACCCTCATTGAGATGGCTCGAACAATGCTAGATGAGTACAAGACACCAAGAAAGTTCTGGCCTGAAGCTATTGATACAGCATGTCACATCATCAACCGTGTGTACATCCATAAGCTTTTGAACAAAACATCATATGAGTTGCTCACTGGCAAGAAGCCAAATGTCAGTTACTTCAGAGTATTTGGAGCTAGATGCTGGATCAAGGATCCCCATCACAAGTCAAAATTTGCACCTAAGGCTCACGAAGGCTTCATGCTTGGCTATGGAAAGGATTCACACTCCTACAAAGTCTTCAACCTTTATCTTTACAAAATCGTTGAAACCGTGGATGTGAAATTTGATGAAACCAATGGTTCACAGAGAGAGATTCTGCCAAGTACACTGAATGAAGCTCCTTCAAACGAGGCAATAAGGCTGATGGCAACTGGTGAAATCATGCCCTCTGAAGCACAACCTGAAGAGGAACTTATCATCTCTGCACCAAATCAACCTGAAGACAATTCTCAGACCGAAGACAATCCTCCCAATGATGACAATGATCAGCCAGAGCAAAATCTTCGTCCTATTCATCCTCGTGTTGCAAATGAAGCTCAAATAGAGAAGATTATTGACAGCATCAATGCACTTGGTCCGCTCACTCGATCAAGAGCAACACAACTAGCAAACTTCTGTGGGCACTTTTCATTTGTGTCAATATCAGAACCCAAGAAAGTTGCTGAAGCTTTTATGGAACCTGAATGGATTCAAGCAATGCAAGAAGAACTTCAACAGTTCAAGCTGAATAATGTATGGGAACTTGTCAAGCGACCTGATCCTCGCAAGCATAACATTATTGGAACAAAATGGATATATCGAAACAAGCAAGATGAGCATGGTCAAGTTGTCAGAAACAAAGCACGTCTTGTGGCTCAAGGATACACTCAAGTTGAAGGAATTGACTTCGATGAAACATTTGCTCCTGTTGCTAGGCTTGAAGCTATTCGTATACTGCTAGCCTACGCTAATCATCACAATATCTTGCTATATCAAATGGAGGTAAACAGTGCATTTCTCAATGGCAAGATTGAAGAAGTATATGTCGCACAACCACCTGGCTTTGAAGATCCAAAACATCCTGATATGGTGTACAAACTAAACAAAGCACTGTATGGACTCAAACAAGCCCCTCGTGCCTGGTATGATACAATCAAAGACTTCCTGAAGAGCAAAGGCTTCAAAACTGGATCCCTCGATCCCACTCTCTTCACGAAGACATATGATGGTGAACTGTTTGTGTGCCAAATATATGTGGATGACATAATCTTCGGATGCACCAACCAGAAGTATAGTGATGAGTTTGGGTACATGATGCAAGAGCAATATCAAATGTCCATGATGGGTGAGCTGAAGTTCTTCCTTGATCTTCAAATTCGTTAGCAGAGGAATGGCATCTTATCTCAAGAGAAATACCTCAAAGACTGTCTGAAGAAGTTTGGAATAGAAGACTGCAAAGGCTACACGACGCCAATGCCAGCCAAACACCATCTTGGTCCCGACGACAATGGTAAAGAGTTCGATCAAAAGGTATACCGCTCCATGATTGGTTCTCTGCTTTATTTATGTGCATCTAGGCCAGATATTATGCTTAGTGTTTGCATGTGTGCTTGATTCCAAGCGGCACCAAAGGAATCACATCACTTAGCTGTGAAGCGAATTCTTCGATATTTGGCTTACACCCCAACACTCGGATTATGGTATCCCAAGGGCTCAAGATTCGATTTAGTTGGATTCTCATATGCTGATTATGCTGGTGACAAGGTGGATCGCAAGTCTACATCTGGCACATGTCATTTTTTTGGTCGATCACTTGTCTGTTGGTCTTCGAAGAAGCAGAACTGCGTATCACTCTCAACTGCTGAATCTGAATACATTGCTGCTGGATCCTGTTGTGCTCAGCTTCTATGGATGAAGCAAACTCTCAAGGATTATGGCATCAACCTGAAACAAGTACCTCTCTTCTGCGACAACGAAAGTGCCATCAAAATAGCCAACAATCCAGTCCAACACTCGAAGACAAAGCACATTGAAATTCGTCATCACTTTCTCAGGGATCATGTTATGAAGAAAGATATCGATATCATTCATGTCAACACTGAAGAGAAACTGGCAGATATCTTCACAAAGCCCTTGGATGAGAAAAGATTTTGCAAGTTACGGTGTGAGCTAAATATCTTGGAATCCTCTAATGTCCTATGATCAGGCACACATCCTAACACTTATGCATGTTGATGACTTAGATGTGCAACACACAAAGTAATGTATATCTTCAATCAATGAAGATTTACACTCTGAGTGTGAACATATTAACATGGAATTTGACTTCGGAGCGCCACGATAATTGTGCGCCGTGTTTGGGTCTAATACTTCCTATACGATGGGTAACGCCACCACCAACTTTTCTTGTTTGAAGTGTTTCACTCAAGGCGTTATATTGCAATGACTTCGCATTTGGTTTGTCTTCAGTATATATATATATATATATATATATATATATATACATATATATATATATATATATATATATACTAGTGTTCTGTCCTCTACAGCATTCACTTATAGCTATGTCTTCAAGATTGGATCTTTTGAACTAAGTGAATGTGATCGGACCCTAACCTCTCTATGCTTCCTATCTAAAATCTATCTATCCAAATCATATGCATTCTATTGAGACTGTCGAATGTCTTCTCTGCGTCCTAGTCAGCAGAAGGCAAAGAGACAAACATTAAATCTGTTTTAAATGGCTTATCTTTATTGTTGAAATCCGGAGAAGTCGGAACAACTCTCCGACATGCCTGGCGGGTGTGGGAACGTGGGACAACTCTGAGTATGTTGCATGCTTGCCACGTGCCCCTCAGATGTGAACCGCCAGGGGCACCAGCGTAATTGCGATGTGTCTCTCACCTACTTATAAATACTTGTCCCCTGCGGTAAAGAAATCTTTCTCCCACCTCTCCACCTCTGTCAAAACCCTAGCGCCACCGCTAGCTCGCGACGACGCCGGCGACGAAGCGCTTAGCTGCCGTGACTTCTCCGACGCCGTCCTCACACCGGCTGCGGACATCGTTCTCTCCGCCGTCGCCGTAGGTGTCCTCCGTCGCCAAGTTAGGGCACGGTGGGCTGAACTGCTCGGTCTCCTATTCTTCCATCTAGCAGTTCTTCGTGCGGTAATTATAACTCTATTTTTACCACCTTTTTGATCTTCAAGATTCATCCTGTTTACCGAAAGTAGTTTCTATCTATTCAAAGCTAGATCTATTCTGTCTGCATCTCATATTGCTTAGTCGATTCACTTAGATTTCTTGTCTAGTTTGATTCCTCACTTGTACTTATTCACGGATTGGTACAAATCTGGAACCAACTCACCTATATAAGTGAATGTCTTCGCATCATGAGGTCAATGTCTTCAAACTAATTTATCTTCAAAATCTTCTGAGAATGCATATGACCTCTTCCCCTTCCCTCGCATCTCTAATGCTGTCACAGGTACATGTCCGTGGGAGAATCCCTTGGTTCTCATAGTCTGCATTCGTTTGCAGAATACTTATAGCATCATATAAATTCTCCTGAAGCCAGTTCCTGCTTGACCAGCAAGCGTAAATTCCTGAAGCCTTTGAATGTATTGAAGCCATTCAGCTTGAAGTTCATGGCTACAGAGAAATCAGCAAGGAAGGGTGGCAGACAGCGCAGAGAAGGAACATCTAAAGATCTGCCTGATGACTTAGCAGAAATGTACAAGACAGATCCTGAAGAGAACTATCATCAGAGAAAGACGCGAATCCAATGGATTCGACGCTATTGGGCTGAGGAGTGGTTCAAGTACAAGTTTGTGACGAAGGAATATGCAGAGAAGCATGCCATCAAGAGACCTTGGGGTGATATCCTCTATCGAGGCCTTCAACCCAAGAGCCGAGCTGAAGCCATTGAACAAGGCTTCTATCCTTGCATGGTCCGTGGGCCACAGCCAGCGAACGCAGATCCCACCTCACTACTATGGTGTCGTGACGACCCTCTCTTCAAGCGCAACTATCAGTTTGTTGTGGCTTTGGCCAAGAACAACAAGAAGTCCTTGGGTTTGGACTTCAACCCAGGTCCCTCTGCTCCCCGTGCTGACGGCTCCCGTGACGCTAGTCCCAATGTCATTGGCCCCTACGCCAACCTTGACGGCCTCATCACCTACATCATGGTCCAAGGCGCCAGAGTAGATCATTCTGACAATGGTGCTGACTCTAATGAAGCCCCTGCTCCTCCTCCAAAGCCGCAGAAGCAAAAGAAGTCAAAGGCTTCAACCTCAGCTGCACCTCCAAAGACTTCACATGCGAAGCCACTAGCCACTGCAACTCCTGAAGCCAGTGTGCAGTCTGAAGATCAATCCCGTGTCTCCAAGAGAATGGAGAAGAATAAGCAACTTGTAAGGCCATCTGATCAAAGAGCCTTGACTCCTGCCGCCATTCTGCGTGAAGAACCTATTGATCTATCAAGCGATGAAGATCTTGCTGATGATGCTCTTGAGCAGCTGATAAAGAGCAAGGAAGAAGCAGAAATCTTCAGCAACTTACCTCTCTTTGATGTGGCCATCATTCACAATTTCATTGATGAGTGGTTCGACACCCCCAACGTCAGCTTTGAACATTTACAGCTCCCCATTGGCCTCAGTGTCGCCTTCAATGGCGCCATTGCTTCTGAGCTAGCTCTTGCTCAGCGCATAGTTGAGCTCAAGAACAAGATTGACTATGAGAAGGCTCAATTCAAGAAGCATGTGGCCAAGCTCAGTGTTCAAGACGTCAGAAACTTCAAGGTCATGCTGAATGAGCTTAAAGAAGCTTTTCTCAAGAAACGCCAAGAAGCTCAGGGCTCACGAGAGCGCATGAAGATTTTGGCTGATAAGTGTGTGCTTGCCTACAATGAGGCTGAGAAGCGCAAGTCACTTGGCCGTCCTGGCATTGACCCGAGGATGGCTGCAAAGAAGAAGAACAAGCGCCCTGCTGATCAGCCTGAACCTTCAAGCCAAGAAGCCCCTCGCATTATCTTCCCAAGCAGCATGACTGGCTCGAAGCCAAAGGTCACCACAACCGCTTCAGAACAGAAGAAGAGGAGGGCTGCCGAGGCTGAAGCCAGAAAGAGAAAAAATACTGAAGCCTCTGATGCCGCTCCCCTCAAGAAGAAGCGCAAGACCAAGAAGACTAGGGCTGCTTCCACAGAGCCCTTAGTCGTTGAACCCATTTCCGTGGTTCGCCCTATGTCAGTACATCAAGAATGAAGGATGGTAGGCCATGAGCCTGCTACCACAGAGGCTCATGAAGCTGAAGATATTCCAGCAGCTGAACCCAACGTTGCTGAAGACATTGGTCAAGATGACAATGTAGCTGATGATGAAGTTCTTCCTCAGATCGAAAATGACTTGGTATCATCGCCTGTTCATACGAACAGCGAACTCATCAGCATTGGTCGTCCCTTGATGCCAATTGCTCAGGATGCATCGTGGGCTGATCACCCACAACAACAACAAGACTCCCCCAGTACTCCGCAACAACAACAACAAGCTACACCCCCAGTGCAAGAAGAGGATGAAGACTTTCAGGCTCAGCCAACTCCATCTCCTAAGGTGAAGCCAGCTCTTCGCAGGCTTCGCAGAGGACAAAGGCCTGAAGTCCCTCTGTCGAGCGTTCTAGAAGGAGAAGTGCAACGTTCACCTGTTGCACGGCAAGTATTTTCTGAACCTGCTCCAACTGTGAATGTCTCCGAGTCTGAAGCACATGCTGCTGAAGACATTCCGGCTGCATCAGCCGAAGAAAATGAAGAAGAAGTACATGTACCTACTCCCCCAGCGATTGAAGAAGAAGCAGTTCCAGATGTGAACGTGTCTGTGCCCGACCCTCCTGTCTGTCAAGAGGAGGTTGAAAAAGTTGAGGCTGCCACCACCAACGCCAATACAGCCAGTGACGTAGTCATGGCTGATGCTAATGTGGAGCCTACACTAACCAGTGTGCCTGAAACCAATGAGGCCACTGTGCCTGAAGCAAATGTGGCCACTGAACCTGAAACCAATGAGGATGCTGCCCCTGAAGTCAATGAGGATGCTGCACCTGAAGCCAACGAGGATGCTGCACCTGAAGCCAATATGACAACTGCTCCCGAAGCACCTGTCGTGCAGCCTGCCTCCGATGTTGCCCCTGCTCCTGTCCCGCCACCAAGGCCTCACACCATTGAGCAAGCATACAATCACGGTCAGCTTACCACTGTCCGATGGCCCATTCTGGTGCCTCCGCCCTCTACCTCAGGACCCCAATTTGACTATCATGTTGAGCATAGGCCTCAGGTCCAGAAGCCAAAGCCCAGGTTGCCAAGGTTTCCATGTACTGCCAACTCACCCGGGTCCTTCAATGCTAATGGCTTCAAAAGCCACAATACCTTTTTTGACAGCGCCAAGAACCCCTCCTCCAAGCCAAGGATATCATCAGATCGGTTCTGGAGCTATCAGCAGAGAAGCTATTACTCATTCGTGTTATATGATCAAGGGCGCATTTTCCCTCATATGCGCCTTGACATTGAAGCTATTGCTGGATTGTCGTGCTTAGAAGAAGCACCTGACTGCTTTCATGATGCTGGTCTGCTCCACTTTGTGACAGACAAGGAACATTGGAATGAAGAGCTATTGCTTCAATTCTATGCCACTCTGCACATTCGCGGCTACTACAGGGACATCAAGACATGTGTTCTCGAGTGGATGACTGGAAATGTTCATCATGAAGCCAAAGCTATGGATATCATCGAGCTTACTGGGCTAGCCACTCCTGGAGAACTGTATGAGCCTAACTGTCAGCTACACCGCAATGCTGTGGAGAGCATCTTTCATAAGCCAGAACCCAATATGAGCCAGATGCTGAGCATGATGAAGCCTTTGCCATCTGACGCTGAGTATCCCACACATTTCTTTGTTGAAGACCTTGAGTATCTGCCTCGTACCATATATCATATCATCAGGCGAACTCTATGGCCAGTCAAGGGACACTCATCAGCGGTCAAGCATGAAGGAGCTATGAAGACTTTGGTCTTCTACATTCTCAATGGCATCAGCTTCAACACTCAGGAATTCTTCATCAGGCAACTTGCTGCTTCCGTCTCTGACCTATTTGGTCTGAAGTTTTATGCTCCATGGGTCATGCGCCTTATCAAGCGACACTCATCTGTCAATTATCAGCCCTCTGCTCGCAATCATATAATATTTCTGCCCGAGGTTGATATGTCAGTTGATGCTATATACTCTGACCCTGCCAAGACGCCGCTTTATCTTCAGAACATTGAGCACCAAAGCTTCACTCAGCCTATTGAAGGTGTTCAAGCAGCAACAAGAATCTATCCACTGGCTGGTAACACTCGTCTGCCTCACAGAGCGCCCACTGAAGCCACTGAAAGCACCATTGTGCAAAGGCCTCGGAAGCGTTCTCGCATTCTCAATGACCGAGAACTTCTTGTGGCCCTTCATCAGAAACAGGATAAGCATCATTTCTGGCTCAAGAGACAGATGCAAAGCCTCTTGGTGGATGTCAATCGCATTCGCAACCTTGCCACCAAGAATGCCTTTGTTGCTCATGAAACCTGCCGGCGATCATGGAAGAGTTTGACCTTGCTCAGTGCTGAAGCTGATCTTCAAGACGATGGCTTCAATGAAAGATTCCAGTTTGACTCCACTCCTCCAAGGACTGTTGTCTTATGTCGCACTCCATCTCTTGAAGACTCTGAATATTCTTCTTCCGCGGCAACAGTTAATGCCAGAGTGATCGATGATGAAGATGATGCTACTTCACCACCTCCTACTACTGCGCGCATCGACACTGCACCAAGTTCATCTGCACCGCCAACCAACGACAACGACCCAGCTGCTTCCCCTACTCATGACGAGTAGATACTCTATGTCTTCAAACCTTTTTGGTCATTACTGACAAAAGGGGGAGAAGCGTATGAGTTGATAGTCTTCAAGCGGGTTCATATGGGCGGTTGCATCATATTTTGCTGCGTGCTTACAACTCTTGTGTTTTTGAAACATTTGGTTCTTTGAGTTGTAACACCTAAACTTGATGGTCGTCTGCTACTTCTGCTACTTATTTGCTTTACTCTGATGCGATGATAAATTCCGCATGTGCGATGATAACTTCCGCACTTAGATCATTCTGCAGACGTCCATTTTTCATTATGCATGTCATTCTACTTGCTATATCATTTCATGCATGATGAATTATCTTCATAAGTTGAAGTGGATCTCCACAAGTACAACCTGCCATGTGCATTTGCATTCCAAAAGCAAATTACTTATATGCACATCTTCAGGGGGAGCCCTTGCAACTTATGAAGACAATTCCCTATCCCTACAATTTCACATACTTTATCCCTGTTGAAAACTTCAACCAGTTTGTCATCAAGCACCAAAAAGGGGGAGATTCTAAGTGCATCTAGTGCCACCCCTAGTTGGTTTTGGAGTATTGACGACAAAATTGGTTGAGGGACTAATGCGTTTGTGAGAATTGCATGATAACGCAGGTAGTGTCCCTCATTGATTCGGTTTACCTACCGGAGATGACCCCTAAAAATGTATGAAGACATTGAAGACAATGGTGGTATGAGAAGATATTCACATTGAAGACTATGACATGAGAAGACATTACGTGAAGACAATGGAGCGCGAAGACTGTGTGGTTTCGTCATCTCCTTTTCTTCTTTGTTGAGTCATAGGAACCACCGTACTGTTAAGTGGGGTCCAAGTGAACTAAGTCAGAGTGACTGATGTGATGCTCAACCCAAATCCTACGTCTTCGAGCGAAGACAATGAGAGCAAATCTTATCCAGAGCTGGATGAGTCAGCTTTGCTTGCAGCCCAAGTAAAGCTGTCGCGTGTGTTTGAAATCTGACCGTTGGAACACGTGTCAGTTCCTTAGTGACCCAGGGTCATTTTGGACAAATCAGGTCGGGTTGCCTAGTGGCTATAAATAGCCCACCCCCTACACCATAAATTGGTGGCTGCTCAGAGTTTGTGCACGGCTTTTGTCGTTTGAGAGCAGCCCACCTCGAAGCATTTGAGAGAGAGAAATCCTTGCGAGGACAAAGCCCAAACACCCAGAGCCAAAGAGTGTTAGGCATCACTGAAGTCTTTCTGTCTGTGTGACCTGAAGACTTATTACACTTGAGGACTGTGAATCCTCCAGCCGGTTAGGTGTCGCGTTCTGAGCATCCAAGAGTCATCGTGGATTGCCGGTGAACAAAGTCTGTGAAGGTTTGGAAGTCTCCCTTGAAGACTTACCAGAGTGATTGGGTGAGGACTGGGTGTCCTTAGCTCAAGGGGAATAAGGTGAAGACACAGTCTTCTGAGTTAAATCTCAGCCTCCCTAACTAGACGTACAGTTGTCACAGCAACTGGAACTGGTCCAACAAATCCTGTGTCTTCAACAAGCAACTGGTTCTATCCCTTCCAACTTTACTTGAGTTTGTCTTCGTGAAGTCATTGCTTATCTGTATATCTGTTTGACTTCATTGCTTGACTACTATTGTTGATTGGCTTCACACTATCTTCCATCTTGATCCTTACTACCTAACTGCTATTAGTCCTGTACTTTCACATCATTACATACTTGACTATGGCTTGTTTAGGGTAGTTTATCTTCCGCTGCATATCAATTAGGTTGTTTCTGTTGTTTTTCTTCAAACTTCCAAGTTTTGAAGACTTTCATAAAAATTGCCTATTCACCCCCCCCCTCTAGTCGATACTAGCACTTTCACTCCACGAAAGTCATTTTTGGAATTAATAAGAATTATTGAGCAAAGAAAGTACCAGAGGGGGCCCACACCCTGGCCAGGAGGGTGGGGGGCGCCCCCCTATTGGGCGTGCCCCCTGTCTCCTGGGCCCCCTGTTGGCCCTCCGGTGCCCATCTTCTGCTATATGAAGTCTCTTACCCTGGAAAAAAATCATAAGCAAGATTACCGGACGAAACTCCGCCGCCACGAGGCGGAACCTTGGCGGAACCAATCTAGGGCTCCGGCAGAGCTGCTCTGCCGGGGAAACATCCCTCCGGGAGGGGGAAATCATCACCATCGTCATCACCAACGATCCTCTCATCGGGAGGGGGTCAATATCCATCAACATCTTCACCAGCACCATCTCCTCTCAAAACCCTAGTTCATCTCTTGTATCCAATCTTGTATCAAAACCACAAATTGGTACCTGTGGGCTGCTAGTAGTGTTGATTACTCCTTGTAGTTGATGCTAATTGGTTTACTTGGTGGAAGATCATATGTTCAAATCCTTAATGCATATTAATACTCCTCTGATCATGAACATGAATATGCTTTGTGAGTAGTTACGTTTGTTCCTGAGGACATGGGTGAAGTCTTGCTATTAGTAGTCATGTGAATTTGGTATTCATTCGATATTTTGATGAGATGTATGTTGTCTCTCCTCTAGTGGTGTTATGTGAACGTCGACTACATGACACTTCACCATTATTTGGGCCTAGAGGAAGGCATTGGGAAGTAATAAGTAGATGATGGGTTGCTAGAGTGACAGAAGCTTAAACCCTAGTTTATGCGTTCTTCGTAAGGGGCTGATTTGGATCCACTAGTTTCATGCTATGGTTAGTTTTACCTTAATACTTCTTTTGTAGTTGTAGATGCTTGCAATAGGGGTTAATCATAAGTGGGATGCTTGTCCAAGAAAGGGCAGTACCCAAGCACCGGTCCACCCACATATCAAATTATCAAAGTAACGAACGCGTGTGATGAAACTAGCTTGACGATAATTCCCATGTGTCCTCGGGAGCGCTTTTCTCATTATAAGAAATTGTCCTGGCTTGTCCTTTGCTACAAAAAGGATTGGGCCACCTTGCTGCACCTTATTTACTTTCATTGCTTGTTACCCGCTACAAATTATCTTATCACAAAACAATCTGTTACCTACAATTTCAGTGCTTGCAGAGAATACCTTGCTGAAAACCGCTTGTCATTTCCTTCTGCTTCTCGTTGGGTTCGACACTCTTACTTATCAAAAGGACTACGATAGATCCCCTATACTTGTGGGTCATCAAGACTCTTTTCTGGCGCCGTTGCCGGGGAGTGAAGCGCCTTTGGTGAGTGGAACTTGGTAAGGAAACATTTATATAGTGTGCTGAAATTTTCTGTCACTTGTTACTATGGAA
Organism: Triticum timopheevii; assembly: GCA_963921465.1. Taxonomy (NCBI): domain Eukaryota; kingdom Viridiplantae; phylum Streptophyta; class Magnoliopsida; order Poales; family Poaceae; genus Triticum; species Triticum timopheevii. The sequence goes on from OY997262.1 coordinate 367,477,914, forward strand.
ACTAATCCTTTGAGGGGCTTGTTCGGGGCATCTTTGCCCCGACCAGTAGAGCAAAGAGTTTCTCCTCAACCTACTGAACCTACTGAAAATGTTTACTTTGATATTCCTTCGGGTATGATAGAGAAACTGCTAGCTAATCCCTTTGCAAGAGATGGAACATTGCATCCTGATTTACAGCTTATCTATGTGGATGAAGTTTGTGGATTATTTAAGCTTGCAGGTATACCTGATGATGTTGTTAAGAGGAAGGTCTTTCCTTTATCTTTGAAGGGAGACGCATTGACATGGTATAGGCTATGTGATGATACGGGATCTTGGAATTATAAACGATTGAAGTTGGAATTTCACCAGAAGTTCTATCACTTGTTACTATGGAAAGTAATTGTCTTAGGGGCTTGTTCGGGGTATCTTCACCTCATCCAGTAGAGCAAAGAGTTGCTCCTCAACCTACTCAACCTACTGAACCTATTGAAAATGAAATTCCTTTTGAGATTCCTTCGGGTTTGATGGAAAAACTGCTAGCTAACACTTTTACAGGAGATGGAACAAAGCATCCTGATGAACATCTATGCTATGTGGATGATGTTTGTGGACCATTTAAGCTTGTAGGTATACCTGATGATGTTGTTAGGAAGAAGGCTTTCCCTTTATCTTTGAAGGGAGACGCATTGACATGGTATAGGCTATGTGATGATATGAGATCATGGAACTATAAAAGATTGAAATTGGAATTTCATCAAAAGTATTACCCTATGCATCTTGTTCATCGTGATCGTAATTACATATATAATTTTTGGCCTCGCGAAGGAGAAAGCTCTCAAGCTTGGGGGAGGCTTAAGTCAATGTTATATTCATGCCCCAATCATGAGCTCTCAAAAGAAATTATTATTCAAAAAAATTATGCTCGGCTTTCTCTCAATGATCGCACCATGCTCGATACTTCCTGTGTTGGTTCTTATATGCTGAAGACTACTGAATTCAAGTGGGACTTATTGGAAAGAATTAAACACAACTCTAAAGATTGGGGTTCCGACGATGGTAAGGAGTCAGGTATGACACCTAAGTTTGATTGGGTTAAATCTTTGATGGATACCGATGCTTTTCGTGGATTTAGCGCTAAATATGGACTTGACTCTAAGATAGTAGCTTCTTTCTGTGAATCTTTTGCTACTCACGTTGATCTCCCTAAAGTGAAGTGGTTTAAATATAATCCTCCCATTGAAGTAAAAGTAGTTGCACCTGTTACAGTTGAAGAAAAGACTATCACTTATAATGATCCTATTGTTCCTACTACTTATGTTGAGAAACCACCTTTTCCTGTTAGAATAAAGGATCATGCTAAAGCTTCAACTGTGGTTCGTAAGAGTAATACTAGAACATATACACCTCCTGAGCAAATTAAAGTTGAACCTAGTATTGCTGTGGTTAAAGATCTCTTGGATGATAATATAGATGGGCATGTTATTTACTACTATGGTGAAGCTGCTAACATTGCTAAATCCGATGCTAAGATACATAGACATGTTGTAGGCATGCCTGTTATTTCTGTTAAAATAGGAGATCATTGTTATCATGGTTTATGTGATATGGGTGCTAGTGCTAGTGCAATACCCCTTTCCTTACATGAAGAAATTATGCATGATATTTGTCGTGGTGGGCGCACGGCAGATGCCATGGGATGGCTAAAGAGAGGAGGAGGCTCAAGGGCGCAGGTGGGCTCCAGAGGCGAGGATGGCATGAGCGAGCGCGGGACGCCGGACATACCCAGGTTCGGGGCTCGCCGGAGAGATAACACCCCTAGTCCAGCCGAGTGTAGTTTGATGTTGGATAGTATAATGTTGCTCCTAGAGCTGTATGGAGGGGGAAGGGAAGCTGGCTAAGGCTTGGGTTGCTCCTCCCCTCTGGATGGATGTCGTGGTTTTTGGTGGCTAGTTCTTTTCTATGCTCTGTTGCTTTTTTCACCTCCCCGTATATGCGTAGGCTCCTGGGGGGTTTTATAGACCAACCCCCCAGGGGTACAATGGTAATGTTACAAGTTAGTGGGTCCGGGTTGTTGGCGTCCGGGGACCCGCTGCGGGCTCGACATGCCTAGGGGGACTGTGCGCCATCTTGTCGATCGTCAGGGCGTGGCCGAGTCGAGTCGTGTATAGTGGCGCTCCGTCAGGTTGCCGCTTGATGTCGTCAGCGGTGAGGGTGGGGGCACTGTAGCCACGCCGACCCTGGTCAGCGGGTAGGTGAGGGGCATTGTTGCCACGTTCCGGCTGACCAGAGGCATGGGCGGGGCACTGTTGCCTCAGTCATCGGTAGCTAAAGGCTCGTCCCATCGTACGGCCTGGATGGGACGGGAGCTGACCCGCGGCTGGATTGCGGAGCATGCCATGGGTGGAGCTGGCTTGTTGTGGAAGCTTTGGTTGTGCCGGGTTCGGCTGTCTTGCGCTAGTTGTTGAGGCCGAGTCGACGCGTCTTGCCGGGTCGGAGAGTTTGGCTGGGTTGCGGGGCTTGGCCGTGTCGAGCGACCCGTCCAAGTGCGTGCCGGCTTGAGGGGCGATGCTGGCTCTGTTGTTTTTGAAAAGGATCTGGGTTCCCTTGCCTGCCCGGAGTTCATCCCCCTGACAGTAGTCCCGAAGCTGTGAAGGTCCGCCGTCTTCGGATGAGTGGGCCTTCGCAGTTTCCCCCTTAAGCAAGGCGGATTCTGTGAGTGCCGGGTCCGGCAACACCCACTGTGTGCCGGTTTTCTCCGAAATCGGTTCACGGCGTCCCGACGGGTGCGGGAACCGAGGAGTCCGTCGAATCTTGGGACAATCCCTCGGGCTTCGTGCGGGCGCCACGTGGTGCCCGGAAGTCGGAGGGGCCTGATAGACCACGCGCGTGACGGGACTGGGCGATGGGCTGGGGCCCACCGCTGCGTGCACTTGGCCCACACGCGCGGGTTTATTGCGGCGTCCGGCGGTCGGTTGCTCTTCCCCGGGCAGTTACTGCGTGTGTACGTGCACACTTATTGCGGGGTAGTGGGAACGGCACGTGCAGACGATCCCACTCCCCCACGTTCAAATCGAGGGTTATAAATCGGAGGGCAGGGGGGCGGCGGACATTATTCTCGCACGCGCCCTCCTGCCCCTTTGCTCTTGCTCTGATTCTTGCAACCGACGCACTGTAGCGCCCGCTGCCCCGAGCAGAACTTCGCTGTCGTCCATCTTCTTTCTCCTTCTCCTTCTTTCGTCCATGGCGCTGCCGTCAGGCTCTTGGAAGGGCTCAAACATCACCACCGAAGACATCGCCCATCTTCGCGCGTTGCGGCACTTGCCGCGGGAGACGGATGTCGTCGTCCGTCTGCCGCGCGGCAAGCAGAGGCCGCAGCCCGAGGAGTTGGAGCGCGTGGTCTTCCTCACGCACTTCGAGCACGGATTCGGGCTGCCGGCAAGCACCTTCTTCTGAATGTTCCTGGAGTTCCTCGGGCTCCAACTGCATCATCTTGGCGCCGGCGCCATCGTCCAGCTTTCCGTCTTCGTCACCCTCTGCAAGGGGTACCTGGGGTCGAGCCCACGATCGACCTCTAGGCGCGCTTCTTCTCCCTGAAGCAGCAGGGCCTGTCGACCGGAGAGTTCGCCGACTGCGGCACCGCCGTCATCTCAAAACGGGCGGGGGCTGACTTCCCCAAAATCCTACTGGAGGATTCTGCCAAGAAATGGCAGAACTCCTTCTTCTACGTCCGCAACTTGGGTGCGGACTGCATCAATCTTCCGGCCTTCACCATCGTGCCGCCGCGGGCGAAGATGAACTGGGGCTTCTCCCCCAGGCGCCTATCACAGGAGATTCTCAATCTCTGCGAGCGGGTGACGGTGATGAGGACGCGGGAGGGGCTCACCGGCAACGACCTCATTGCCGCATTCATCATGCGCCGGGTTCTCCCACTACAGAGGCGCTCCTGCCTCAACGGCGAGATGGTCGGTGTCCAAGATCCCAATCGCATGGGGTCGACGCGGCTGACGGTGGAGCAGATCACGTGCCGAATGAACGACATCTCCAGGGCCAACCTTGGGAAGGACTAGCGGTTCAGTAAGGTGCCGTATAGCGAGTCGAACCCGGCGCCACAGTTGAGTGTCTGGTCGCCTTTCTTTGCTTCTGTGCACCTCCTCATCTGTCCTGACGCGAGGCGGGAGGTGCTTCTGAATACAATCCGGCATCCTTATGCCCGGGCTCCAACGCAGGTGGCGCTGGTGGGGGCGGGGGAGCCCGCGGCCCATGGCGGGAAGGAGGAAGCCGAGGCCGACGCCGGCGCTGGACGTCGTGCGGGTAAGTCTTGTATTTTTCTTCGTGTATCTCGATTTGTTGACCGCGGCACGGCACGGGAGATGCTGACGCCAGTTGTTGGTGGAGTGGCGTTGGGCGGGGGAGGCGGCGACGCGGGCGGAGCCGGGTCATCACGCGGGACGACGCCGAGCCGCCCGCATAGGAAGGACAGCGTCGGGCCGCGGCCCCGGGCCCAGAAGCGCACGGCGGACCTGGCCAGGGCCGGGAGGCCGGCCAAGAGTAAGCGCGGCACCGGGCATGGGAGGCCAACCCCAGTCCTGGTCCTGTCAGGGTAAGCTCCATCTTCTGCATGCATCCGGTCTATCGAGCTAGCCTTGTTTCTTGCTCATTCTGTCTTCTTCCTCTTCAGGTCGCCAATCGCGGCGGATGTCGCGGCCGCCGAAGGGACCGTGATCCGCAGGAGCGGTCCGACCTCGTCGACCAGGTTGAGGCGGAGGGACGAGCCGACTCGGACCTCGACCTGGACCCGAACGACTACGAGGGCGTGGCCTGGCGAGACAGGAACAGGGCCGAGGCGGAGCTGGAGGCAGCGTCGGTCCGGGCTTGGACCAACGCGGCGGCGGCATGGGCGCGAGCCGGCGCGGAGCCGGCCTGGCGCGAGATGCCGGAGGGCTCGGTGGTGGCGGCGACGGTTTTCGAGCCGTCGTCGGTGAGGGAGCGCGGCCGCGAGGGCCGGGCTGAGGTGGTGATCCTCGACCAGGAGGTCGTGGAGGTGGAGGATGATACCTCGCCGCGGGTCGATGTTGTCGAGTAAGCGGGGGCTGATGGAGGTGGTGGCGGCGCCATCTTGGAGGAGGCGCTGCGAGCGGCAGCGTGCGAGGCGCCGCCAGTGTTGGAGAAGGCACCGCGGGCGGCGGTGCCGGAGGCCACCCCGGCAGCTGGGCCGGTGGTGGCGTAGCAGGCCGTCCCAGCGTCCGGACCGGAGGCGGTGATGCAGGGCGTCCCGGCATCCGGGTCGTCGACGGCACCGGAGAGGGCGTCGGAGGAGGTGCCAGCCGCGTCGGGAGCGGCCAGCGGGGAGCACGCCTTGGTGCCCTAGCAAGGAGGGCGTCGGGCCGCCGCACCGCAGCTGGCGCGGAGCGGGGGCGCCATGGTCTTCGGACCTCAGACCCAGGAGGAGGAGGCGATGGACGCCGTCAGCCGCCGTCTGCGCGGCCGGACGGACCGGCTCGAGGCCTTCGCCCAGGCCGAGGTGGAGTGGACGCGTGACCTGGAGCGCGCCGTTCTGGTAAGTTTCTTCTTTTTTGCAACTTCTTCTTTGTGGGTGCGCGCCAGTGCATCCACTGGGTGTAGCCCCCGAGGTTCGGGCCAACTACGTAGTAGTTGGGTTGAATCTTTAGAACGCCGTTTTTGTCCTAATTTCTGCTTTCTTCAGCAACTCGACACCTACCGGGTTGGCGCCTTCAACCGTCTCCTGGGCAAGTACCGGGAGCTCAAGGAGCAGCTCTCCACCAAGGAAGAGGAGCTTCGCGTCGCCGCAGGTATCTACATGCTCTTTTCTAGTGGGGGCGCGCTAGCGCACCCACTGGGTGTAGCCCCCCGAGATTCGGGCCAACTGTGTAACAGTTAGGCCAAATCTTAAGTCTTGCTTTCTCCTTTGCTGAATCTTTCTCTTTTGCGGCCAAGGTGCTGTCCCGGTAGACTCGGCTGCTCCAGGCTGGTCATCACTATGACCAGCTTGTTGCCGATGCCAGCCGTCTTGGCGCCGAGGTGGCACACGCGAGAGCGTAGGCGGCCGCGGCCCGTCGGTCGCTTGACGAGGCCAACCAGCTGTAGGAGCAGCTTGAGGATCATAAGAGCCACCTCGAGGCCGAGGTGGAGCTTCTTAAGGCGGAGGCCGCCAAGGTGGTGGAGGCGCAGCAGGCCCTAGTCGAGGCGGACCAGCAGCGCGGCAGGCTGGCCGATGACAAGGGTTGGCCCCAGGCCGAGGTGGATCGTCTACGGAGGCAGGTTGCCAGGCTGAGGGGGCCCTCCAGGACGAGGCCCGTCGTCGCGAGGCGGTCGAGAAGGCGGCCGATGACAAGGACGCCGAGCTGAAGGCGACCCTTGCCAAGGCGGCCGATCTGGAGAAGGCACTCCAGGAGCGCGACTGCACCATTGAATGGGAGCGGCATGGTACGTTGCTCGAAGCATAGCACCTGGAAGAGTCCTTCTCCAGTAAGTGCTTTTCTTGTGTTTCGCCGGGTCGGGATCCGGCCTTTCGTCCTTGTTGTCCTTTTTCTGATATGCTTCGTCTTTTTCTGGCAGGAGCCTTTCCGGAGAAGCAACGGCTGGCGGAGGAAGCCGTCCGCTTTCAGCGCGACCTAACCAGAGTCGTTGGATCCGGGACAGACCCGCGGGTGGCATGGACCTTCCCAAAAATCATCGCTGCCGTGGAGGCCCGCCTGCGGGTCTTGGGGTGCAGATGGGGCGGATGTCCCAGACCGGCACCATGATGACGGTGGCCCTTTGGCTGGACTCCGTTGAGCCGAGCAGCTTCACGCGCCTGGCGCGTTGGCTGGAGATGGGGCCGGACCGGCTTCACGAGTGGCGCACCTCCGCCGCTCGTGCCGGCGCTGAGACGGCACTCTGGTTCGCACTGTCTTGGTATCCGGGCCTGCAGCTGGATGCGTTGATGGGCCAGCGTGCCGGCTCGGAGCAGCTGTTGCAGGAGCAAGCCGGCCAGATTGCCTCCCGGGCCAGCTACATCGCCGAGTTCGCGTTCCACAATGAGTTCCACCCGGAGCGAACGGAAGACGGTAGGGTCGTGGACGGCGACGACTGCAGCCTGCTTCTCCATGATCCAGAGGGGAGCTCCGAGGAGACGGGCGTCTACCGCCATGGGGGTGCCGAGGAGGACACCGGTGCCTCGCTGGACCCGGAGGCCGCTAGGGGAGAGCCGTCGACGTCGCGACGCGGCGCTGGAGATGCCTGAGACACTTAGTAGAATTTGTTAGGTAGCAGGTTTAGGGTGTAATGAACTCGGGCCGTGGGCCTTTTAAATATTTATGTGTATATGTCGTGAATGTTTCTGCTTTTGCCTTCCATTTTTTGGACCGATTTCTTGCGCTTTTCCTTTCTCAAACCTCCCCCCCCCCCCCCCCCACGTGAGTCAGACGGCCGAGGCTCCGGTCCGTGACAAGGAGTTCGGTTCTTCGAGAGGAGCGCGCAAGACTTGGGCTCTTCAAAATGTTGAGCGTGAGCGAAAAACCCACTGGGCCGGCTGGCGGCAACCCGGCGGAGCCGGTTGTTGAGTAGCCGGTCGTGCGCCTGTTCATTTTCTGAGTGGCGAGCCGGGTTGATCGACCCGGCAGCCTTTAACTTGGCGTTTGAAGCGTGAAGGATCTTTGGCCCGTTGTGCTTGCCAGCCGACAGCCAAAGCCGGATCTGTGGCTTTAGGGCGAAGTGGGGGACCACGGCATCCTAATTGTATCAGGAATCACCAAGTAAGGCGGCGGGGTGGCAATCGAGCCGCCCAGCCCCCGAGCCCCCGAGTCAAGGGGGTCGTACCGGTGGCCGGTGCGAAAAGGTAGGGACACGATAAGTTGGTGAACAAAAGGCAGCCCCCGAGTCTCGTTCAGGGACCCCATAGTTTCATGCGTTTACAAAAGGCGACGATACATACACTTGTGCGGCTAACTATAAGACGGGCGCAGGAGTTCCGCGTTCCACGGCCGGGTTGTTTCTTTGCCGGTGGTGTCTCTCTTGCGCTTGTTTGACTTGTGTGTGTCGATGAGGTAGTAAGCGTTGCGATCGCGCAAGGCCCTGCTCATGATGAATGGGCCCTCCCATGGAGGGGATAGCTTGTGTTGGCCTGCTTGCTCTTGGACGAGTCAGAGGACGAGGTCGCCCTCACGGGACGCGATGGGCTTGATCTTCTTGCTGTGGTAGTGCCTCAGGCCTTGCTGGTAGATGGCCGAACGGCTGAGCGCCAGGAGGAAGGCTTCTTCGAGCAGGTCAACGCCGTCTTCGTGGCCTTCTCTGGCTTCGGCTTAGGTGTACATCGCCACTTACGGCGAGTCGAACTCGACGTCGGTCGGGATGACGGCTTCGGCTCCATAGACGAGGAAGAACAGGGTGAACCCGGTTAACCGATTCGGCGTGGTGCGGAGACTCCAGAGAACGGTCGGCAACTTGTCAAGCCAGCTGCCGGGTGAGCAGATGAGTGTCTCAACGAGTCGCGGCTTGATGCCGGACAAGATGAGTCCATTGGCCCGCTCGACCTGCCCGTTGGACTGCGGGTGTGCAACGGAGGCTAGGTCGAGGCGGATGCCGGAGGCGGAGCAGTATCTCTTGAGCGCGCCCTTGGCGAAGTTGGTGTCTTTGTCCGTGATGATGTTGTTCGGCATGCCGTAGCAAACCGCTATGTCCTTGACGAACTGGTCGGCTGTTGGCCCGTCCAGTTTCTTGATTGGCCATGCTTCGATCCACTTGGTTAACTTGTCCACTGCCACCAGCAGGTGCGTCATGCCGCCTCGAGCGGTTTTGAAGGGTCCCACCATGTCGAGTCCCCAGACCACGAAGGGCCAGGCGATCGGAATGGTGTGGAGTGCTGACGCCGGCTGGTGGCTGCGTTTGCTGAAGCGCTGGCAACCCTCACACTTGAGAATGAGTGACTCGGCATCTTGGAGGGCCATGGGCCAGTAGAAGCCGTGGCGGAACGCCTTGGCCACCATGGATCGCAACGCGGCGTGGTGCCCGCATTCGCTCTGGTGTATGTCGAGGAGGATGTCGATGCCCTGTTCCTGCTCGACGCAGCGCTGGAACACACCGGTGGAGCTGCACTTGACGAGCTTGTTGTTGATGATGTTGTAGGCGGACGCCCGGCGCTGCACTTGTCGGGCTTCGGTCTCATCCATGGGGAGAAACCCGTTCTCCAGGAATTCTGATATTGGGAGGGCCCAAGACGGAGCCTTAACCACAGCGAAGACGACCACGAGGGTGGGTTCCGAGTCGGCAGCCACCGAGCCGGGTTGAGCAGCCCCCGGGTCGGGGATGGCGACGGCCGGGTCCGGGGCGATGGCGGCCGGGTCGAGCTGAGCATCCCCCGGGCTGGGTTCCGTAGCCCCCGGGCCGGGTTCGGCAGCCCTCGGGGCGGGTTGAGATGCGGCCGGGTCATCTGGAACGTGGATGGACTCGGAGTCCGGCGACGGCTTGATGGATGGCTTGCGTAGGTGCTCCAGGGAGACGCCAGACGGGATGGACTGTCGGGACGAGGCGATCTTGGTGAGCGTGTCGGCCGCTTAGATCTCCGCGCGCAGGATGTTGAGGAACTCGCAGCCCTTGAAGGACCCGGACAGCTTCTGGACGAGGAAGCGGTAGCTTGCCATGTTGGAGTTGCGGGCGTCCCACTCGCCGGAGCACTGCTGCACCACCAGGTTCGAGTCGCCGTAGCACAGGATGCGCCAGATGTCGAGTTCCTTGGCAAGCCGGAGGCCGTGCACAAGGGCTTCGTACTCGGCGATGTTGTTGGAGGCGGCGAAGTGGATCTGGAGCGCGTAGCGGAGTCGGTCGCCCTTCGGAGACGACAGTACGATGCCGGCCCCTAGGCCGAGTCGCATCTTGGATCCATCGAAATGCATGCGCCAATGCATCGAGTCGGGGGGAGGCGGCAGGTATTGGGTCTCGGTCCAGTCAACGAGGAAGTCGACCAGGGCCTGAGACTTGATCATGGTGCGGGGCTCATAGAGGATGGTGTGGCCGGCTAGCTGGAGCGCCCACTTGGCGACCCGGCCAGAGGCATCCTGGCACCCGATGATTTCTCCGGTAGGAGCCGTGCTGACCACGGTGATGACATGCTCTTCGAAGTACTTCTTCAACTTCTTGGCAGTAAAGTACACGCCGTAACACATCTTCTGGTAGTGCGGGTAGATCTGCTTGGAGATGGAGAGCACTTCGCACAGGTAGTAGACCGGGCGCTGGACGGCTTGATCTTTCCCTTCTCTGGTCGCTCGACCACCAGCACCGTGCTGACCGCCCGCGAGGTCGCAGCTATGTACAGCAACAACGGCTCCTTGTCGGTCGGTGCGGCCAGGACTAGTGCGGTGGAGAGCATGCGCTTGAGGTCTTGGAAAGCCTCGTCTACCTTGTCGTTCCATTCAAACATCTTCGTCTTCTTCATCAGTTGGTACAGGGGTAGCGCCCTCTCGCCCAGCCGGCTTAGAAACTCGCTGACCGAGGCCAAGCATCCGGTGAACTTCTGGACATCACGCAGCCGATCCGGCTTGCGCATGCACTTGATGGCCTTGATCTTCTCCGGGTTCGCCTCAATGCCGCGTTCCGAGACAAGGAAGCCGAGTAGCTTTCCGGCCGGGACGCTGAAAACACACTTTTCCGGGTTAAGCTTGACCTTGTATTCGCGGAGGTTGGCAAATGTTTCCTTCAAGTCATCGAGGAGCGTGAGGTGCTGCTTGGTCTTCACCACGATGTCGTCCATGTAAACATGGAAATTGCGGCCGAGTTGCGGCAGCAGGCATTTCTGCACGCAGCGTTGGAAGGTGGCGCCGGTGTTCTTCAAGCTGAACGACATGGTGATGTAGAAATACGCCCCAAAGGGCGTGATGAAGGACGTCTTCAGGGCGTTGGCCGGGTCCAGCTTGATCTGGTGGTAGCCGGAGTAAGCGTCCAGGAAGGACACGAGCTCGCAACCGGTGGTCGAGTCGATGACTTGCTCGATCCGCGGGTGAGCGAACGGATCCTTGGGACAGGCCTTGTTGAGGCTAGTGTAGTCGATACACATACGCCAGGTCTTGTTCTTCTTCAGGACGAGGACTGGATTGGCCAGCCACTCGGGGTGAAACACTTCATTGAAAAAGCTTGGTGACTTCTTCACCAATGGTTCTTCTCTTCTCTTTGGAAAAACGTCGCAGGGGTTGACGGACAGGCTTGGCGTCCTTGCAAACGTGAATTTTGTGCTCAGCGTACTTCCTCGGGATACCCGGCATGTCCTTGGGGGTCCATGCGAAGATATCCCGATTCTCATGGAGGAAGTCGACGAGCTCGCCTTCCTATTTGTGGTCGAGGCGGGCACCTACGACAACGTACTTGCTGCAGATGGGGTCTTCCGGGTTCAGCTTCACTTTCTTGGTCTCCTTGGAGGACTTGAAGGCGGCTTCGTCGGCCGGGTCCTTGGTCGGGATCGACGCGGTCGAGGCCTCGCCTGCCATGGCAACGATCCGGTCGAGCTGGCGCCACTCGTCGGCAATGACCAGCGACTCGGCCAGCTTTGCGCCGTCTCGGGCGCACTCCAGGGACTTGCGGTAGTCGCCGGTAATGGTGATGAGGCCCTTGGGACCCGGCATCTTCATCTTCAGATACGCGTAATGGGGAACTGCCATGAACTTGGCGAGCACGGGTCGGCCCAGCAGCGCGTGGTATGAGCTAGATAGGTCCACCACCTCGAACCAGATTGGTTCGCGTCGGAAGTGGATGCTGTCACCGAACAAGACGTCAAGCCAGACTCGGCCAATGGGAGAGAAGGAAAGGCCGGGTACGATGCCATGGAAGATCGTCCGCATCGGTTCCAGGTCCTCGGCCTTGAGGCCGATCTTGGTCATCGTGTCACGGTAGAGGATGTTGATGCTGCTGCGGACTCGGGAGAACTTGAACGTATGCCGCGCGATGATGCTGGGGTTGAGGACGAGGGCATAACCACCCGGACTCGGCATGACCGTCGGGTGATCCTCCCTGGTCCAGGTGACTGGGCGATCCGACCAGTGCATGAACTCTGGTTTGGCCGAGACGACGGTGTTCACCTCCTGCTGAAGGAGGCGCTCTCTACGCTTGTCGTCGCCGAGGCTGGTGAAGACAATGTAGGCCGTGTTTTGATCCGGGTAGGTGTCGTCGCGCATCGTGCTGCCAGCTAGAGGCGGTAGTGGAGGCGGAGGCGGCAGTGGAGGCGGAGGCGGCAGTCCCGCCCCTGGAGCCGGAGCCGGAGGAGGCGGGACGTCGCCCCTCATGATGCGCTTGGTGATGGCGCACTGCCGAAGCGTGTGCATGGACCGTCTTGCGCCGCAGTGGTGCTTGCAGGGGGCGTCGAGCTTCTCTTCGAAGCTCATGGCGGGTTGCCATGCCGTCTTGCCGGTCTGCCGGCGCTTCGCTGCCGGGTCCACCGCGGGCTCGGTGGCCACGATGAGTCGGTTGTCGTGGCGCTGCGTCGGCTGGTCGGCCTTGCGCTTATTGTTCTGGTGATGCAGCTGCTGGCTGCTCTCGCTGGCCGGCTTCAGAAAGGGAATCGGCTTCGTTTTGCCGGCTTCGTCCAGCGCCACCTGGATCTTCATGGCGGAGTCGGCGTTGGCGTACTTGTCCGCCATCACCATGAGCACTGCCATGGTGGCCGGCTTGGAGCGTAAGAGCTTGTGCTTGAGGAGGGTCCCGTCTCGGCACCCGCTGATGAAGTACTGGACCACCTGGACTTCATGGACGCCCTCGCAGCTGTTCCGGAGCTTGGTCCAGCGTGCGAGGTACTCGCGACCGGTCTCCGTTGGCCCCTGCACACAGATGGCGAGCTGGCTCGGGCCGCCGGGTCGCTTGTAGGTCCCCGTGAAGTTGCGGACGAAGGCTTGCTCGAAATCAACCCACGTGTTGATGCTGCCCATCGGCAGACTGTTCAACCACGTGCAGGCCGACCCCTAGAGAATGAGCGGTGTGTAGCGCACGGCGAGATGGCGATTGGCACCGGTGATGCCAATGGCGGTGGTGTAGTCGGTGAGCTAATCTTCTGGCTTCACGGCCCCGTTGTACTTGGGAGTGTCATGGGGGAGCATGAACCCTTTGGGAAAGGGCTCCTCCCAGATGCGTGGGCCGAAGCAGGCCGGCCCGATAGCGCTGCTCTCCTCCACCTCCAGGGAGTGAGCGAGCTGATCGATGCGGTGGCGAGCGTCGGCGTCATCGACGGTGTGCGGGCTGAGTCGACTGGCGACCAGGCCATGGGGGCCGGGTCGGCTGAAGCCGGACGCCGGCCATGCTGGCCGGGTCCGTGCCGGATCTCCGGGACGGGCTCGTCGCCCAAACCGCCAGCGGCTATGGCGGCCGGGTCGTGCCGAGTCCGGGCTCGGCTGGAGTACGCCTCACCGGGCGGCGAGGAAGCTATGTGCAGAAGTTCGTCGGGTCCGCCAAGGCCGGCGGAGCCGGATCCCGCCGGCTTGGCGAGCTGGTTGAGGTGGTCCTGCTGGGTGTTGGCCGCGTAGAGGAGTTTGCGCATCCGCCTGATGCGCTCCTTTAGCTCCTCACCCGTGAGCTGGTCCAGGTCGACTGCGGCTGCATGGGCAGCGCGCATGTTCTTCGCTAGGGTCTCGTAGATGGTTGGGATGGCGCCAAGGGCCCGGCCGATCGCTCCTCCCCGGGCATGCACATCAGCGACCCGGCTTGGCTCGGCCGCGGCGGGCGTGAATCCGTAGGCGGCGTTGCGCTTCAGCTGAGCGGCGTCCAGACAATGCTGGGTGGCGGCGAGCGTCTCGGACAGGCCCAGCATCTGCTGGCGCCTTTCCTCGAGCTGGGTTCGGGCCTCAGCGATGTTGGTGGCATCGATGTCGGTGCCGATGGGGATGCAGAGGCTCTGCATCGCGGAGCGCAACGGATCGGACGGCTCGGTCCATTCCGCTGCGGCCCTGGCTTCGGCGGCCTTCCTCGTCTTGCTCGATGAGGAGGAGGCGCCATCGCCGGTGACGAAGACCTCCACATGGACGTCCATTGCCCCGGCAGAAATGCCACCGCCGAGGGAGAGGGGGGAGTCGGAGTAGCTGAGTACCTCGCCGGGGTACTCGTAGTCATCGGCCGCGGACGCATCGGAGATGCGCAGCGCGGCGAAGGAGGTGGCGAGCGCGCCGACGACGTCGTCCGCCAGCGCGACAGACTCGTCGGAGTAGGAGAAGGGCCCCGTCTGAAGCATGCTCCTAGCCAGCTCCTCGAGCTGCCCCACGGTGGGCACCAACTGTCATGGTGGGCGTCCGGCAGATGCCATGGGATGGCTAAAGAGAGGAGGAGGCTCGAGGGTGCTTGTGGGCTCCAGAGGCGAGGTTGTCATGAGCGGGCGCGGGACGCCGGACATACCCAGGTTCGGGGCTCTCCGGAGAGATAACACCCCTAGTCCTGCCGAGTGTAGTTTGATGTTCGATAGTACAATGTTGCTCCTAGAGCTATATGGAGGGGGGAAGGGAAGCTGGCCAAGGCTTGGGCTGCTCCTCCCCTCTGGAAGGATGTTGCGGTTTTTGGTGGCTAGTTCCTTTCTATGCTCTGTTGCTTTGTTCACCTCCCCGTATATGCGTAGGCTCCTGGGGGGTTTTATAGACCAACCCCCCAGGGGTACAATGGTAATGTTACAAGTTGGTGGGTCCGGGTTGTCGGCGTCCGAGGACCCTGGCTGGGACCCGTTGGGGGCCTGTGGTTCGCCGGGTTCCCCTAGGTGCGGGCCCGGCATGCCTAGGGGGACTGTGTGTCGTCTTGTCGATCATCAGGACATGGCCGAGTCGAGTCGTGTACAGTGGCGCTCCGGCAGGTCGTCGCTTGCTGTCGTTAGCGGTGAGGGCGGGGGCACTGTAGCCACGCCGGCCCTGATCAGCGGGTTGGTGAGGGGCACTATTGCCACGTTCCGGCTGACCAGAGGCATGGGCGGGGCACTGTTGCCTCGGTCATCGGTAGCTGAAGGCTCGTCCCATCATATGGCCTAGATGGGACGGGAGCTGACCCGTGGCTGGATTGCGGAGCACGCCACAGGTGGAGCTGGCTTGTTGCGGAAGCTTTGGTTGTGCTGGGTTCGGCTGTCTTGCGCTAGTTGTTGAGGCCGAGTCGATGCGTCTTGTCGGGTCGGAGAGTTTGGCCGGGTTGCGGGGCTTGGCCGGGTCGAGCGACCTAGCCAAGCACATGCCGGCTTGAGGGGCAATGTTGGCCCCGTAGTTTTTGAAAAGGATCCGGGTTCCGTTGCCTGCCCGGGGTTCATCCCCCAGACAATATTGCACCCTTGAGTTAGAAGATATTGATGTTACAATTAATCTTGCCAATAGGGATACTATTACACCATTTGGGATTGTTAGAGATGTTGAAGTCTTGTGTGGGAAGGTTAAATATCCTGCTGATTTTCTTGTTCTTGGTTCCCCACAAGATAGCTTTTGTCCGGTTATATTTGGTAGACCCTTCTTGAATACTGTCAATGCTAGGATTGATTGTGAAAAGGATATAGTTACAATTGGCTTGGGGGATATGGAACATGAGTTTAATTTTGCTAATTTTCGTAGACAACCCCATGATAAAGAATTACCTAGTAAGGATGAAATTATTGGTCTTGCTTCTATTGTCGTGCCTCCTACTGATCCTTTAGAACAATATTTGCTAGACCATGAAAATGATATGTTTATGAATGAAAGAAGGGAGATAGATGAAGTATTCCTTAAACAGGGTCCTATTCTGAAACACAACTTGCCTGTTGAAATCCTAGGGGATCCCCCTCCACCCAAGGGTGATCCCATATTTGAGCTTAAACCATTACCTGATAATCTTAAGTATGTTTATCTTGATGAAAAGAAGATATATCCTGTTATTATTAGTGCTAACCTTTCAGAGCAAGAAGAGGAAAGATTATTGAAAACTCTGAAGAAGCACCATGCTGCTATTGGATATACTATGGATGATCTTAAGGGCATTAGTCCCACTCTATGCCAACACAAAATAAAATTGGAGAAAGATGCCAAACCAGTTAGAGATCCTCAACGACTGTTAAACCTAAGATGAAAGAAGTGGTAAGAAAGGAGATACTAAAGCTCCTAGAGGCAGGTATAATTTATCCCGTTGCTAATAGTGATTGGGTAAGTCCTATCCATTGCGTCCCTAAGAAGGGAGGTATTACTATTGTTCCTAATGATTAAGATGAATTGATCCCGCAAAGAATTATTACAGGTTATAGGATGGTAATTGATTTCTGTAAATTAAATAAAGCTACTAAGAAATATCATTACCCTTTACCATTTATTGATCAAATGCTAGAAAGACTATCCAAACATACACATTTCTGCTTTCTAGATGGTTATTCTGGTTTCTCTCAAATACGTGTCTCAGTAGATGATCAATCAAAAACTACTTTTACTTGCCCTTTCGGTACCTTTGCTTATAGACATATGCCTTTTGGTTTATGTAATGCACCTGCTACCTTTCAAAGATGCATGATGGCTATATTCTCTGACTTTTGTGAAAAGATTTGTGAGGTATTCATGGATCATTTCTCCGTTTATGGATCCTCTTTTGATGATTGCTTGAGCAACCTTGACCGAGTTTTGCAAAGATGTGAAGACACTAGTCTCGTCTTGAATTGGAAAAAGTGCCACTTTATGGTTAATGAAGGCATTGTCTTGGGGCATAAAACTTCCAAAAGAGGTATTGAAGTTGATAAAGCTAAAGTTGATGCTATTGAAAAGATGCCATGTCCCAATGACATTAAAGGTATAAGAAGTTTCCTTGCTCATGCCGGTTTTTATAGGAGGTTCATTAAGGACTTTTCTAAAATCTCTAGGCCTCTGACTAATTTATTGCAAAAAGATATAAATATTATAACTTGGGGGCAATAGTTGCACGTAGGTTGCATGATAATGGTAGAGCTGGAGATTTATTTGGAGGAATTTATGCGACCCGTGTGGCAAATTATCTTGGTATAGCCCCACGAGAGGGGGATATGATGTTGCCTCCTGCTTACTTAGATTATGACGCTATGTGTCGTGGAATTAACACGTCAGATGTCCTTCTGTGAGGACTTAGTCGCGAGGCCAAAGCATCTATGTGGTAGCTTGAGAGGGGTTGAGCAGAATCGAGAGACGCAACACAAGACAAGGTTTTAGACAGCTTCGGGCCCCGGGAAACATCATCCGGTAACAACCCTACATGCTGTTTGAGGCTAGATCTCACTATCATCACGAGGAAGTCGCCGTAAACTGGCTCTCCTCTAGTTGTGTCTAGCCCTAGAGATTGTTTCTTGCTTGTCCCCCTTTGAGGAGCCCTGCCCCTCCTTATATATGTTGAAGGGGCGGGTTACATGTGGAGTCCAACTTGAACTTTAACTTAAACTATTTTGACTTCCCTTCCTGGGCTTCTTAACGTCTGCCGGTTTAACATTGTTTGCCAGTTTAACAATGTCTGTCGGTTTAACAATGTCTGCCGGTTTAACAATGTCTGCCAGTTTAACAATGTCTGTCGGTGCTACCATCTATCTTAACTCTGCCGGTTTAACACTTGTCGGTTTATCGTCTGTCTTAGCCATCTGTCGGTTTACCGTCTGACTTAGCCATCTATCTTAACTGTCTGTCGGTTTACCATCCACCGGTTTACCAAGTCCCGGCCGGTTTACGACTCCGACCAGGTCATACCGCGGGGCATATCCCCGACATTAGCCCCCAGTTTAATTTGGATTTTATCCATGTTAAACTGATTCTGATCATCCTTAAGTCCTTGTCACTTCCTTCTTATAGAAAATCTGATTTAATAGGCCAGCTTCATAATCAACTTGTTGACACTGGTTTCTCATAGAAAATATATTGTGAAGAATAACTCCTTTGACTCAGCTCCCAATGCTTAAAAACAATATTGGTCCATGAAATACTCATCTGATCTTCAGCCGGTTTAAGGACGTAGAACTTGCCGGTTTATCATTGCCAAGATCACCGGTTTATAAATATTGATAGCACCGGGTCATACTTGTAGTTAACATCCAGCTTGAAAATATACCTCTTATATGCCTATCACTTGTAGCCCCCAAGTCTTAAGAAGGTAGCATAGCAACAGCTTAAGACTTGCTTCAATATAAATATCACAATCTTGAAGAAATCCAGGTTGTTCATCTCAATCACTAGTCAGAATTGAGTATTCCACATATGTAGCCCCCAAGTGTCGGGTTGTCATGCTTGCAGCAACCTGGGACTTGTAATTGCATGATGCTCATAAAAACTTCAACCAGTGTATCCCCCAAGGGCCGGGTCATCATGTAAACTTTGAACAGCAACGGTGTAGCCCCCAAGGGCCGGCTCAGTAAGATAATATTGAGCTGGGACTTGATATATACTTCAATGAAAATAACATCATATGATATAATCCCCATCATGGGGCTTGAATCCATGTCCACAAGGTTAAGAGATTTGTGCTTTATCCACTGAGCAATGTACCCTTCAATATAATGGATAAAAAGCTTTGTACCTTGAATTGTTGACAGGAGCAATTGGTAGCCCCCAAGGGCCGGCTCATTATGATGTGATGAGTCGGGTCTTCAATAAGATGATCAAAAAATGACTTTGCATTAGCCCCCAAGTGTCATGGTGCGTGCTTGCAGCGACATGAGACTTGTGTATTTGATGTAATATAGCCCCCAAGTGCCGGGTTGTAAGCCTGCAGCAACTCGGGACTATTCCTTCAATTGTAGAATAAAAATCATATCCATTGATAATATGATAGCCATTGCGCTAAAGCGACTTTGAAAACCTTGATCATAATAGTGGTTATTGATAACCATAATAAAATCCAGCCATGTTGGCTATTTGAATAATATACCCAATGATTTATAAGCGCATGATTCCAATGGCGCAATCCAAATATATACTGGCAACTTATAGTCCAAAGCCAGGCCGGGTCAATAAACATCGGATTATAAGTGATTATGTACTGACAACTTGTAGTTGAAAGTCAAGCCGGGTTAATTTGATGACTGATAGTCATGCCAAGTCAATAGACACCGGTTCAACATAAAATTTATCAAAATAGAAAAATCTTGACAAAAGCAAATAAAACCGTGTAGTCGAGGCTTTTCGAGGGCTGCCAGGCCCAAATTCGAGGCTTTTCATGGGCTGCCAGGCTGAGTTGAACCATTTAACAAAGCCTTTTAAGATGGACCTCCAACTAACCAATCACCGTTTTAACTTTGACAAGTTCAGGGTCTCAATGAGAGTAACTGTCAAATGTTCGGAGGGTCATGCCAGGATTACCTGGATAGGAGTGTCTTACTTGATGAAGGCAGGTTAACCCGGGGTTTTAGGTAAATATACCAGGCTTCCAAGCCGTGGGTCGATACCCAGCTACAAGGGTCCACTCAAGCTCCTTGGTATTTGACACAAGGAGCCTCCAAGTAACGTGATGAGCTTTGCTCATTGGGTGCCTATGTTTGAGCTGTGCATAGCATCCAGACTCTCTTTGGCCCCTTGGTGTGAAGCTCCAAAGCTATGTTGTGGCGTGATAGCCGGATTAATGGACAGAACTCCGCTTTATCAGCTAAAGCCCCCATGTAACCAATAATATGATAAGCCAATAAGGCGGGGTACCCATGTTTGAACTATGCATCATGGCAACAGGTCCTCTTTGGCAACCTTTAACTTTTTGTAAGAGATAAATTCTTTTTGAACCGGATATTGACAGCTTCAGAGATTTGTGGGAGATAGATTTCCCCTTGAGCCGGATTTTTAAACCGGATATTTATGAGAGAGAGATGTGTCTTGAACCGGTTTTTAAACCAAAATCCTTTCTGATTACCTCGAACTTCTTCATTGAGCCAAGATTTTATCATATACTTTCCGAGCCAAAAATTCTCTGATGGCCTTTAAATTTTCATCAATATAGCAGTAGTCTTCGGGACCAGGTTATCTTTCCCTCCATCGTCCTGGGATTTTTGAATTTGCTGAAACTGGCAAGATTTGCTGAGTCATGTCATCGTAGCCCCCGAGTATCAAAGGTGACTCAAGGAGCTGGCTTGAAATTCTCCATATTGACCGTGACATAAATCGGCATAAGTTGTATATTATTGGTGTTGATAACACGATGTGAATCCACAGAAGGTTGAGGTGGCTGCGGCGGGTTATAAATGATCCCATTGGAATTGTGTCAGTAACCCGGCCAGTGAGTCATCCACGCTGATTGTTGAAATTACCCAAACTACAGTGACAACGATTTGTACTCCAAGTCACTGAGCCATCCGTTGGAAGCTGATAATATATTATGATCTGCTCCAGATTTGTTGAAATAGACCGGATTGAGGGGTGGCAACTTGCACACGTTTGTTGATAACTTGTGCGCCCGGGTATAACCTTGATGTATTGATGGAAATCAGTCTGCAAGGGTAGCGACTTTAAGCGCTTATGTTGAGCGAAACAACATAGATAAATGTCAGTGCAAAATGATGATGTCATGCACTCCGTATTCACGGTATAACTCCTCTTTAGCGATGAATAGTTGTCCTGAGACATTTGAATGACAGATAAACTTGTTGTCTCCACCGCAAACATGGAACCATTGTCCTGTGTATAAAAATATTAAAAGCATAATAATTGTTCTCAACATGCATTGATAACATAAATAAAGTGGATAGCACCTGGCATTTCCCTGAAAC
Organism: Triticum timopheevii; assembly: GCA_963921465.1. NCBI lineage: Eukaryota > Viridiplantae > Streptophyta > Magnoliopsida > Poales > Poaceae > Triticum > Triticum timopheevii. The sequence continues at coordinate 367,498,549 of OY997262.1, forward strand.
GTCGAACCAGTCAAATATGCTGGTGGTGAGATGCAGAGGCTGCAGCGGTTCAGAACAGACCCACCGTGTCAAAAAAAATTTCAAACTGGCCCGGCAACTTCTTTATCTGCTCCACATCCCCACTTCCCCTTTTCCTCAGGCAACATCAGGCGCGCGAGAGCAGAGGGCAAGACGGCTCAGTAGCCTAAGGCGGAAGTGTCATGCCCAATATGCGATACTATCCTAAAGAGACTCGAAGGTCCCACCAAGGATAGAACCGCATATTGAAACGCTTTTGCAAGGTGGATATCATTACATCAACATTACATAATAGATAGGGATACATACATAAGGGATACCATGCCACACGAATACATCAATACAACATACATAAGATCAACATCCGACTACGGATGAAACACAAACAGAAGCTCAAACGACATCCACCCTGCTAGCCCAGGCTGCCGACCTGGAACCTATCCCCTGATCGAAGAAGCAGAAGAAGGACTCCAAAACAAGCAAACATCGCTCTCGCGTCATGATCATCGCAAAACCTGTACCTGCAACTGTTGTAGTAATCTGTGAGCCACGAGGACTCAGCAATCCCATTAAGCAAAGTTTAATGGGTAAGGAAGGGGTAAAGTGGTGAGGTTGCAGCAGCGACTAAGCATATATGGTGGCTAACATACGCAAATGAGAGCGAGAAGAGGAGCAAAGGAACGGTCGTCAACTAGTAATGATCAAGAAGTGATCCTGAACTCCTACTTACGTCAAACATAACCCAAAACCTTGTTCACTTCCCGGACTCCGCCAAAAAGAGACCATCACGGCTACACACATGGTTGATGTGTTTTAATTCGGGTCTGGTGTCAAGTTGTCTACAAACGGACATTAACAAATTCCCATCTGTCACATAACCGCGGGCACGGCTCTCAAAGTTTATACCCTGCAGGGGTGTCCCAACTTAGCCCATGATAAGCTCTCGCGATCAACGAAGGATATTCCTTCTCCCAGGAAGACCCGATCAGTCTCGGAATCCCGGTTTACAAGACATTTCGACAATGGTAAAACAAGACCAGCAAAGCCGCCCGATGTGCCGACAAATCCCTATAGGAGCTGCACATATCTCGTTCTCAGGGCACACCGGATAGGTCAGCCTACGAGTAAAACCAGACCTCGAGTTGCCCCGAGGTGGCCCCGCAGTCTGCCCGTTTCGGACCAACACTCGAAGGAGCACTGGCTCAGGGGGGCTAAAATAAAGATGACTGTAGGGCTCCGGAAACCCAACGGAAAAAAGGGCTAGGTGAGGCAAATGGTAAAACCTAAGTTGGGCCTTGCTGGAGGAGTTTTATTCAAAGCGAACTGTCAAGTGGGTCCCATAAATCACCCAACCGCGTAAGGAACGCAAAAATCCGGGAACATAACACCGGTATGACGGAAACTAGGGCGGTAAGAGTGGAACAAAACACCAGGCATAAGGCCGAGCCTTCCACCCTTTACCAAGTATATAGATGCATTAATTAAATAAGAGATATTGTGATATCCCAACATAATCCTGTCCACCATGGGGCAATCTTTAACTTCACCTGCAGCTAGCAACGCTATAAGAGGGGCTGAGCAAAGCGGTAACATAGCCAAGCAAGGGTTTGCTAGGAAGGGTAAAAAGGTTAGAGGTTGACATGGCAATTTGGGAGGCTTGAAGAGCAAATGATAGGTAGCGCAGCAAAGCGATAGAACGAAGCAACTAGCATAGCAATGATAGTAGTTAGATCCAGGATAGCGGTCATCTTGCCTGAAATCCCGCTAGGAAGAAGAACGAGTCCATGAAGAAGACGAACGGGAGCAGTCGAACAAATCCTCACAATTGCAACATTACCGGAACTAAGAAGCAACACCGGAAAGAAACAAACAACATGGTAAATGCACAAGCATAAACATGGCATGATGCACAAACAAGTATGATGCATGTCCGGTTTAATGAGGCATGGCATGGCCATATGCACAAACAACACTACAAGTTAAGTGGAGCTCAATATGCAACGAGTTGCATATTGACGAAACACCACATCAATTATTTAGTTCTATCTCGTATAAGCTACCAAACAATATTAAATGTTGTTAAACATGGCAAGAGCTGAAGCATAATTAAACTACCTATCTAGGCAAGTTTAAATGAGGCCGGAACAACAAACAACAATTCCGGAAAATCCCCATATGTCATTTAGCAATATAAAGCAAACAACAATTTTAAACATTTTAAATGTTGTTATCATGATGCGAATGACATATGCAAGTTTTATGCAATTTTATGAAAATGTTGACATGAGCATCTTATGAAGCATTTGTCACCGTGGCGGAACAAAACGGTTGCCACGGCAACGAATCCGAAAATGATGCCACGGCAACATATCGATTCCGGTAGCTCACGGAGATACCGGTGCAAAAGGAAGTGGGCGTGAGCGTGTAATGCAAGGATGGTGGGGTGATCCCGGATTCCTGGTTCCCACGGAGACGGCGGCATGGCAAACGAGGAGGGACGTGCATGAAGCAAACGGGCACGGTGCAAACATAGGGTGCATCTCATACAACACATGCATTCGGTCCACGGACGTCGTCTCGAGGTTATACCTTTGAAGCGTGCTTTTTCGGAGCGGGTCGAGTTTGTAGTGGAAGTAGTCGTTCACGGGTCGTCGTGGGAAGTAGTTGTTCACGTGGCGGCGGTAGTGGAAGTAGTGGTACACGTTTCGGAGAGGAACTTGACGGATTTGAATCCCTTGGGGTTGTCGTGGTACTTGCGGTCTCGGCGACGGTAGTCGTTCACGGGTCGCAGACGTTCAGTGCGCCCGTAGAGGTACTTGGCACATCATTACAAGGTCGTACACAGATCCAGAAGAGGGACTTGGCGTTTCGTTCGGCACCCGTTCGAGCATCCGTGTGGTCTTGCCGGTGGTGTACTTCGCGAATGCATAGGCATTGGTAGTGGTACTTAGAGATCCCACGCTCGGTGCTCCTTGGACTTGGCGTCAACAGCAACGGGGCGCGATGTAGGGACTTGGGGCGATGCAGGGACGACGGCCGCGGGACTTGGTGCGTGGAGGAGGTTGGTTCCGAGCGAGACTAGCCTGTCCTGGCGGGCTGCTCGCTAGCGAGGTTTAGGTGAGGTCGCCGGCCGGTGGAGGTGCAGCAGAGGATGTCGCGGGGCCCTCGAGCGGAGGCGGGGCTTCTCCTACTGGCTTCTGGCGACGAGCGGCGTGGGAATGAGGACGAGGCAGGAGGTCGCGCGAGGTGGAGAAGACGGTGCGACGGCGGGGCAAGGAAAGCAGGGGCCACGGGGCGGCTGCGCGCCTATCGGAGCGAAGCGATGGGTGCGGGCGCACGTGGAGAGGCTCGGGGTTGAGCTACTGGCGCTCGACGAAGACGACGCGGAGGACGATGGATGCGGGCGCAGGTGCTCGAGGAGCTCCTCTCCTCGAGCGCTCGGGCGATGAGGGTTTGGCAAGGAGGCGCGGGATCGAGAGGGAGAGAGTGAGATGGGGATCGGGACGAGCGAGAGAGATGGCAGCGCTGGAGGAAGGTGTCGAGGGAAAAAGAGGGATCGAGGGATAGAGCTAGGGTTATCGGTGCAGCTGGGCTTCAGGAGGGTTGGTGGGCCTAGGGGGGAGGCTGGGCTATCTCTCTCTCCTTTTCTTTAGCAGAAAAGAATTAGAGAGAAGAAAAGAAGAGAGGGTTAGGGAAAGAATTTGAGAACAAGGACAATTTTCTTGGACTCATAAAAATGAGCTTGAGCCAAGAAAAATAGAGTGGACAAGATTGCAATAATTAAATTCAAAGTCATTTGAATTTAATTCAAATGGTTTGAACAAGGACTAGGTTTTTGAAGTGTCCAAAAATGTTGAGGATTTCGGTGGGGCTCCGGAAAATGACGAAATAATTTATTGGACAAAGTTTGAGGTCAAGAAGTGAGATAACAAAGGCATGGGGAATTATTTTGCAAGTGTGTCAAAGGTAATTCCACGTCAATGGAATATTTTATAATAGCTCCCTAATATTGGGAGGGTATGTTATAAAGAGAAGTCACCCTTCCCTCCATTTAAATAGATCAATGATATATGCAATTTATTTAGGTGATTTTTTAAAAAGGGGTTGCGTGATGATATGATGCAATGCACATGATGCAAGGATGAATGCAACGAACAAAACAAATCACACGACGAATCTCGGAATACAAGGAAGGCATCTGGAGCGTCGGTCTCGGGGTGTTACAGGAAGGAAGGCAAAACGAATTGGCGGGATGAGCCGGAAGAAACCTGACTCGAATTGGCGGGATGAGCCGGAAGAAACCAGAGCGGGGCGGTGGCTCAACAGGAAGCGTTTGGCGGCTCACGGCCTCCGCAGCTTCCAGCAAAGGATGGCCCGGCAACACGAGAGGTCGGCGCTGACGGAGCCGCACGAGCACAGAGGCCGGGGCAGAGCGATTGGAGCAGAAGCAAGGGCGACCCAGCGTAGGCGATTTAGAGCGGGGCGACGGCGGTTCAAGGCGGAGGCGTAGCTCTAAGCAGTAAAGCGGCTTGACCCAGTGGCGGTTCAGGGGAGCATGCAGACGGAGCGGAACTGGCGATAAGGAAGCCGGAGATGGAGGCGGGTCGGACCCCTTCACGGCGAGGTGGAGAAGTTGTGGTCGGCGGCGCTTGAAGATGGCCAATTGACCCGGTGGTTTGCCGCGGAGGCCCATCCCCCCTGGGCGCGCCCCCCTGTCTCGTGGCCCTCCTGAGGCTCCACCGACCTCAACTCCAACTCCATATATTCCGTTTCGTGGAGAAAAAAATCAGAGAGAAAGTTTCATCGCGTTTTACGATACGGAGCCACCGCCAAGCCCTAATCTCTCTTGGGAGGGCTGATCTGGAGTCTGTTCGGGGCTTCGGAGAGGGGGATTCGTCGCTGTCGTCATCATCAACCATCCTCCATCACCAATTTCATGATGCTCACCGCCGTGCGTGAGTAATTCCATCGTAGGATTGCTGGACGGTGATGGGTTGGATGAGATTTACCATGTAATCAAGTTAGCTTTGTTAGGGTTTGATCCCTAGTATCCACTATGTTCTGGGATTGATGTTGCTATGACTTTGCTATGCTTAATGCTTGTCACTAGGGCCCGAGTGCCATGATTTCAGAACTGAACCTATTATGTTTTCATGAATATATGTGTGTTCTTGATCCTATCTTGCAAGTCTATAGTCACCTATTATGTGTTATGATCCGACAACCCCGAAGTGACAATAATCGGGATACTTCTCGGTGATGACCGTAGTTTGAGGAGTTCATGTATTCACTATGTGTTAATGCTTTGGTTCGGTTCTCTATTAAAAGGAGGCCTTAATATCCCTTAGTTTCCTCTAGGACCCTGCTGCCACGGGAGGGTAGGACAAAAGATGTCATGCAAGTTCTTTTCCATAAGCACGTATGACTATATTCGGAGTACATGCCTACATTACATTGATGAATTGGAGCTAGTTATGTGTCACCCTATGTTATAGCTATTACATGAGAAATCGCATCCGACATAATTATCCATCACTGATCCAATGCCTACGAGCTTTTCACATCTTGTGCTTCGCTTATTTACTTTTTCGTTGCTACTGTTACAATTCCTACAAAACTATTATCTTTACTTTTGCCACTGTTACCTTTACTATCATACTACTTTGCTACTAAATACTTTGCTGCAGATACTAAGTTATCCAGGTGTGGTTGAATTGACAACTCAACTGCTAATACTTAAGAATATTCTTTGGCTCCCCTTGTGTCGAATCAATAAATTTGGGTCGAATACTTTACCCTCGAAAGTTGTTGCGATCCCCTACACTTGTGGGTTATCATCGTATCACAATCACACTCCTATATTTACCGTTTTCCTCAGTTTGATCCTTTTAGTAATATCTTGATCTAGTAGAATAAAGTTTTGGTATGAATTAGTTTTGAGTTTTGCTTTGTGATCCCTTTATGTAATCGAGTCTGTGAGCTATATAATAAAGATTAGTGTTGAGTCAAGGGCTCTACTATCTTGCTATGAGGCATAAAAGTTGTTGAGAGTTGACAAACCTAGTTTTGGTCATCGTTGCAATTAATAGGAGGTAATAAAGAAAGAGAGGTTCTCACATATAAATATACTATCTTGGACATCTTTTATAATTGTGAGCACTCATTAAGTATGACATACTAAAGAGTTGATGTTGGACAAGGAAGACAACGTAATGGGTTATGTTTTCTCACATCTTAGTTAAGGTATATTGTCATGGATCGTCCAACATGTTGAGCTTGCCTTTCCCCCTCATGCTAGCCAAATTCCTTGCACCAAGTAGAGATACTACTTGTGCTTCCAAATATCCTTAAACCCAGTTTTGCCATGAGAGTCCACTATACCTACCTATGGATTGAGTAAGATCCTTCAAGTAAGTTGTCATGTTGCAAGCAATAAAAATTGCTCTCTAAACATGTATGACTTATTAGTGCGGAGAAAATAAGCTTTATATGATCATGTGATATGGAAGTAATAAAAGCAACAGACTGCATAATAAAGGTTCATATCACATGTGGCAATATAAAGTGACATTCTTTTGCATTAAGATTTTGTGCATCCAACCCTAAAAGCACATGACAACCTCTGCTTCCCTCTGCGAAGGGCCTATGTTTTACTTTATGTCTTTTACTTTATGTTTTTTACTTTATGCAAGAGTCAAGGTGATCTTCACCTTTCCCTTTTTCATTTTATCCTTTGGCAAGCACCTCGTGTTGGAAAGATCCTGATATATACATCCAACTGGATGTAAGTTAGTATGATCTATTATTGTTGACATCACCCAGAGGTGAATACGTTGGGAGGCGAAATTATAAGCCTCTATCTTTCTCAGTGTCCGATTAAAACTCCATAACCATAAGTATTGCGTGAGTCTTAGCAATTGTTGAAGACTATATGATAGTTGAGTATGTGGACTTGCTGAAAAGCTCTATTCTTGACTCTTTCTGATATTATGATAAATTGCAATTGCTTCAATGACTGAGATTATAGTTTGTTAGTTTTCAATGAAGTTTCTGAGCCATACTTGATATTGTGAACAGATTGTTACTTGAGCATAAGAAATCATATGACGAAATCTATATACGTTGCTGTTATAAGAATGATTATGATGCCCTCATGTCCGTATTTTATTTATATCGACACCTCTATCTCTAAACATGTGGACATATTTTTCGATTTCGGCTTCCACTTGAGGACAAGTGAGGTCTAAGCTTGGGGGAGTTGATACGTCCATTTTGCATCATGCTTTTATATCGATAATTATTGCATTATGGGTTGTTATTACATGTTATGTCACAATACTTATGGCTATTCTGTCACACCCTAGCTAGTTCATGCATTAAAGTGTTGCATCATGTCTATTTCTTTCAACAGAAATCTGAAATGGGGATGACAGAACCCCCAGCCCCCTCTGAATCCAACTAGGGTTTACTAAAAATATTTTCAATGAACTTGAAATGCCCTTCTAAAATGTCCATCATTTTTGTCTTGGTTCAGAACCCCTGCCAAAAGTGGTGCACAATTTTCTAGGTCATCCTAAGGTCTTTGAATCAAATCATAAGTATTTGAATTTGGGCATTTAAAATTTATAAAATATTTTAAATGTTTAAATATTCCTAAAGTAAAATGTTCCATGTTGTTTATATTTTCAACAGTGGGCATGAGCAGTTTGGGGATTTTTGGAGTTGCTTAAGTATTTTTAGAAATCCACAAAACTACAGAAGTAATAAAAAATAGAAAGGAAAAGAGAGAGAGAGGGAACTAACCTGGCAGCCCACCAGCCCAGCCACCGCTCCAGCGAGCTGCTTGGCTTCGCCAGGCAGGCAGCCAAGGTGCTCGACGTCGGCACTGCAGCGCGCCATGCAGCTGCCTGCCGCGCTGCTTCCTCCTCTCGCCGTTCTGCCACCCTGGATCGAACGCCCATCTCCCCCTCGAGCTCACAGACACGCCCCCTCCTCTCCAGCTCCTCTCCCTCGCTCTCCCGCACCATGGCCGACGCCACCGCCGCCGCACCGCCGCCGTAGCTGCGCTCTCCGTCAACCCTGCACCGCACCACCATGTCCAGGAGCTTCGCCGCCTTCCTCTCCGTCGAGCAAACCGAGCCCCGAGCGCTCGCTTTCCCCGAAGCCACCGCACCGACCTCGTTCGACCTCGCCACCGCCGGAGATCCCTTTCGCCGTCGCCGCCGCACCAGCTCGTCCCCGACCGCGCCGTCAGCTTCCCCAAGACCGCCGTGAGCCTGGCTATCTCCTCCCCCTTCCCTTTCTTGCTCTCGTGCACCACAGCGAGCGCACGGAGCTTCACCGCATGCGCCGCCGCCGAGCTCATCGCCGACGTGTCTCCGGCCAACCACCGGCCACACCACCTTGTCTAACGCACTCACCGCGTCCCCAGGGGCCCAACGCACCTCACCACGTGCCTCACCGTGCCCCAAAGCCTCGGATTCGTCTTCACTCGACTCCGGCGACCGCCAAAGTCGTCGCCGGTGACATTTCCGGCCACCCCGAGCTCAACCACCAAGAGCTGCGGCTCGTCCCCAGCTACACGTAGGTGCTCTCCGCCGTCCATTTGGTAGCCGGAATGCATAAATGCACTTCCTCCGCCGCGTCTGGCCACGCCGGCGGCTAAACGCCGGCGAGCTTGACCATTGACTTTGACCAGGGTGGGCCCAGGTTGACTCCCATGAGTCTATGACAAGTGGGGCCCCCTCTGCTAATTAACCCAGATTAGTTTAAACTTAATTTAGTTAGTTTAATTAACTACTGACATGTGGGACCCACTGGTCAGTTTGACCTGGACCAGCCCCGTTGACCACTGACGTCATCTTGACGTATTGCTGACGCAGTAAGTTATTTACTGGAATTATATTTACACAGGAAATTCCAGAAAATCCTACAAACTTCAAAAAATCATAGAAATTAATCTGTAGCTCCAAATGCAAAGTGTTATATATGAAAAATGATCAGAAAAATCCAATCTATCCATCTATACTGGTTTCATGCATGTTTAAACAAGCTAACCTGCTGTTTATCATAGAACAAGATAAAGCACTTAAAAGGGCCACTTATGAGTTTGAAATTTGAATCTTTGGTTCAAAATAGTTCAAACCCATCTGGTCTTAGTTGCATTAGCCCAATACACTCATATTGCCATGTCTCATGCATGCATCATATTGTTGCATACTGTTTGGTGATGTTTGTGTATCGGTGCTCTCTGCGGCAGGTCCTGCCCCCGAGGAGTACCGTGATTACCCCAACGAAGAACAATACCAGTGCACCGACCCATCAGGCAAGCAACCAACCATTTGATCATATCGATACAATCCCATGTTCTTGCTCCTGCTCTCTTTTACTGCATTAAGACAACGCGATTCAAACTGTTGTGTGCTGCGGTAGTTGAACCCATTTCCTCTGCATGACCTGTCATTGCCACAGTAACTAGATGAAACCCACTAGCATGTGTAGGAGTTGATTGAGCCATATGAATGTGTTGTTCCTACCTTGCTATGCCTGCTATGCTTAGAGTCGTGTCAGGTCTGGTTCATCTGGGTGATGGGCTAGAGTGAAATGATCGTGTCAGTATGAGAGTAATGTGTTGAACACGATTTGGTAAAGGTATCGATGAGAGGCCATGTAGGAGTACATGGTGGGTTGTTTCATTGAGGCCGTCCTTAAGCACTGAGATCTGTATGTGTGATTTAAGATTCAGCTACTACCATACATTGGGCCCTGAAATATGACCCCGCTCGACTTCTTATTCACCCTAGTCCTCTGTCCAGGAGTTGCAAGTAGTTTCTGGTGTTTGTAGCCTACTGGAGGCTGTGGACAGCGCTGACCATGGGGTGGGCTGTGATGCGGTAGGTACATGGCACGGTGTACCGGATGCCCGTTTGGTATCTCGGGAACCCTGTTCACATCGTTCGGGGCCGTATGTGGAAACCTCGGCCGGACTCCCTGCGGATGGAACCTGAATAGGCGATAAACCTGGACTAGAGACTTAGGTGTCTAGGTAGGTCGTGGTCTACACCCACGTCGGCTTTCGCTTGAGGTCTGCCGAGCACATGTCATGTGCAGGCGCTAAGTGGTGGAAACATGTATGAAGAAGTACACCCCTGCAGGGTTAACATCATCTATTCGAATAGCCGCGTCCGCGGTAAAGGACTGCTTGGTTGCCTATACAGTTCATAGACAAGTAAGTGGAAACTACTAAAAGCCTCAAGATAAGCGTGAGTGCCGAGGATGGCTCTTCCGTAGGAAGACGGAGGTGGATCCTCGGTAGTGTATTGAAGTGGTGAGTAGTGGACTCGAGTGCTCAAAACCATTTCAAGTTGGAGTCTCATAGGATAGCTTAGCCAAGAGTCAAAGCTGGCTTGCTGCAATAACCCCACCAACCCTTCTTGATAATGTGCATGTATGTAGGATCTGATGTAAGTCTTGCTGAGTACCTTTGTACTCATGTTGCTTTAATTTATATTTTTCAGAAGATGCTACAACCCCTTCCGACGGGTTCTTCATAGATGTTGACATCGATGAGTAGACTAAGGCCCGGGTGGTGATCCTGAGGATGTGAAGGACCATGTAGTATAGTTAGGCTTACCCAAGCCTCTTTTATTTTACTAGTTTTCTGTACTCAGACAAGTTACTTCCGCTGTTGGCTTGTATCCTTGTATGACTTGAATGTGGGTCGTGTGACCCGTACTTGTGTGTATGCTATGTATGGCTCTCTGAGACTTTAAATAAAGTACTTGTGTCGTAGAGTCATGTTGTGATGCCATGTTGTATTTGCACATCTCGGGCATATTGTGTGTATGATTGAAATGCTTGGTATGTGTGGGATCTGACTATCTAGTTGTTTATCTTTAGTAGCCTCTCTTACCGGGAAATGTCTCCTAGTGATTCCACTGAGCCATGGTAGCTTGCTACTGCTCCGGAACACTTATGCTGGCCGGCATGTGTCCTTCTTCGTTCCTGTGTCTGTCCCTTCGGGGAAATGTCACGCATTGGGTACCGGAGTCCTGTTAGCCCGCTACAGCCCGGTTTACCGGAGTCCTGCTAGCCCAGTGCTACAGCCCGGAACTTACTCGCTGATGGCCGACATGTTCGATGCTGGGTCATGGATGCCTGTCCCTGTAAGTCTGTGCCACTTTGGGTTTACGACTAGCCATGTCAGCCCGGGCTCCTTATCGTATGGATGCTAGCGACACTATCATATACGTGTGCCAAAAGGCGCAAACGGTCCCGGGCAAAGGTAAGGCGACACCCGTGGGGATACCGTGCGTGAGGCCACAAAGTGATATGAGGTGTTACATGCTAGATCGATGTGGCATTGAGTCGGGGTCCTGACATATTCTCTCTTATTTTACATGGTTTATCATGAAGAGGGAGAATGCCGGCAGCTGGGATTCTGCCTGGCAAAGGAGCAAATATTGGAAACCTATTCTGCACAGCTCCAAAAGTCCTGAAACTCCACGAAAGTCATTTTTGGAATTAATAAGAATTATTGAGCAAAGAAAGTACAAGAGGGGGCCCACACCCTGGCCAAGAGGGTGGGGGCGCGCCCCCTACTGGGCGCCCCCCCTACTGGGCGTGCCCCCTGTCTCCTGGGCCCCCTGTTGGCCCTCCGGTGCCCATCTTCTGCTATATGAAATCTCTTACCCTGGAAAAAATCATAAGTAAGCTTACGGGACGAAACTCCTCCGCCACGAGGCGGAACCTTGGCGGAACCAATCTAGGGCTCCGGCGGAGCTGTTTTGCCGGAGAAACTTCCCTCCGGGAGGGGGAAATCATCACCATCGTCATCACCAATGATCCTCTCATCGGGAGGGGGTCAATCTCCATCAACATCTTCACCAGCACCATCTCCTCTCAAACCCTAGTTCATCTCTTGTATCCAATCTTGTATCAAAACCACAAATTGGTACCTGTGGGTTGCTAGTAGTGTTGATTACTCCTTGTAGTTGATGCTAATTGGTCTACTTGGTGGAAGATCATACGTTCAGATCCTTAATGCATATTAATACTCCACTGATCATGAACATGAATATGCTTTGTGAGTAGTTACGTTTGTTCCTGAGGACATGGGTGAAGTCTTGCTATTAGTAGTCATGTGAATTTGGTATTCGTTCGATATTTTGATGAGATGTATGTTGTCTCTCCTCTAGTGGTGTTATGTGAACGTCGACTACATGACACTTCACCATTATTTGGGCCTAGAGGAAGGCATTGGGAAGTAATAAGTAGATGCTGGGTTGCTAGAGTGACAGAAGCTTAAACCCTAGTTTATGCGTTGCTTCGTAAGGGGCTGATTTGGATCCACTAGTTTCATGCTATGGTTAGGTTTACCTTAATACTTCTTTTGTAGTTGCGGATGCTTGAAATAGGGGTTAATCATAAGTGGGATGCTTGTCCAAGAAAGGGCAGTACCCAAGCACCGGTCCACCCACATATCAAATTATCAAAGTAACGAACGCGTGTGATGAAACTAGCTTGACGATAATTCCCATGTGTCCTCGGGAGCGCTTTTCTCATTAAAAGAAATTGTCCAGGCTTGTCCTTTGCTACAAAAAGGGTTGGGCCACCTTGCTACACCTTATTTACTTTCATTGCTTGTTACCCGCTACAAATTATCTTATCACAAAACTATCTGTTACCTACAATTTTAGTGCTTGCAGAGAATACCTTACTGAAAACCGCTTGTCATTTCCTTCTGCTCCTCGTTGGGTTTGACACTCTTAATTATCAAAAGGACTATGATAGATCCCCTATACTTGTGGGTCATCAGGTGCAGGAATAAGTGGAGGGGGGCCACTGTGGTCCGTGGGCCCACGAGGCAGGGGGGGCATGCCCAAGGGGAGTGGGCGCTCCCTGGACCCTCGTGGCCAGGTGCTTGCCTCCCCTGTTGTGTTCTCAGTTCCTACAATCCTCAAATATTCCATAAAAAATATACTAAATTTGTAGGGCATTTGGAGCACTTTTATTTTCGGGATATTTTTTATTGCATTGAGAATTCAGAAAAAAGACAGATAATACTATTTTTGCTTTATTTATTCTAAATAACAGAAAATAAAAAGAGAGTGCAAAAGGTTGTACCTTCTAGTTACATCCATCTCATGATCATCAAAAGTAATCCACTAACAAGGTTGATCAAGTCTTGTTAACAAACTCATTCCGAATGACATGGAACCGGAGAAATTTCGAATAACACTAGGTTACCTCAACGGGGATATGAACATCCCCAATAATAAGAATATCATATTTTTTTCTAGACAGTAGGAAGGGGAAATTCAAAACATCCAATAATGATAGTTGGAATTTTCCAATAGAATTGATGCTATGAACTTGAGGTTGTTTCCTCGAAAAGTGTACCTTATGCTCATTACCATTAACATGAAAAGTGACATTGCCTTTGTTCCAATCAATAACAGCCCCTGCAGTATTCAAAAAGGGTCTACCAAGGATAATAGACATACTATCGTCCTCGGGAATATCAAGAATAACAAAGTCCGTTAAGATAGTGACATTTGCAACCACAACAGGCACATCCTCAAAAATACCGACAGGTATAGCAGTTGATTTATCAGCCATTTGCAAAGATATTTCAGTAGGTGTCAACTTATTCAATTCAAGTCTACGATATAAAGATAGAGGCATGTCACGCCCAATATGCGACCCTATCCAAAAGGAACTCGAAGGTCCCACCATGGATAGACCCGCATATTGAAACGTTTTTGCAAGGTGGATATCATTACATCAACATTACATAATAGATGGGGATACATACATAAGGCATAAAATGCCACACGAATACATCATCACAATACATAAGAGCATCATCCGACTACGGGGAATCACAAACAGAAACTCAAACGACATCCACCCTGCTAGCCCAGGCTGCCGACCTGGAACCTATCCCCTGATCGAAGAAGAAGCAGAAGAAGAACTCCAAAACAAGCAAACATCGCTATCGCGTCATGATCATCGTATAACCTATACCTGCAACTATTGTTGTAGTAATCTGTGAGCCACGAGGACTCAGCAATCCCATTACCATGGGTATCAAGACTAGCAAAGCTTAATGGGAAAGGAAGGGGTAAAGTGGTGAGGTTGCAGCAGCGACTAAGCATATATGGTGGCTAACATACGCAAATGAGAGCGAGAAGAGAAACAAAGGAACGGTCGTGAAGCTAGCAATGATCAAGAGGTGATCCTGAACACCTACTTACATCAAACATAACCCAAAGACCATGTTCACTTCTCGGTCAACCCCGAAAAGAGACACTCACGGTTACGCACACGGTTGGTGCGTTTTAATTCGGATCTGGTGTCAAGTTATCTACAACCGGACATTAACAAATTCCCATCTGCCTATAACCGCAGGCACGGCTTTCGAAAGATTATACCCTACAGGGGTGTCCCAACTTAGCCCATGATAAGCTCTCGCGATCAACGAAGGATATTCCTTCTCCCTGGAAGACCCGATCAGTCTCGGAATCCCGGTTTACAAGACATTTCGACAATGGTAAAACAAGACCAGCAAGACCTCCCGGCGTGCCGACATCCTCATAGTAGCCGCGCGTATCTCGTCTCAGGCCACGACCGGATGAGCAGTACGTACAACTAGAACCATCCCTCAAGTTTCCCCGAGGTGGCACTGCAAGTGGCTCTAGTTTGGGCTAAAATAAAGATGACCCTTGGGATGCGCGACTCCCAAGGGAAAAAGGTAATAGGTGAGGCAAATGGTAAAACCAATGTTGGGCCTTGCTGGAGGAGTCTTATTCAAAGAGAACTGTCAAGGGGGTCCCATAAATCACCCGACCGCATTAGGAACGCAAAATCTGGGAACATAACACTGGTATGACGGAAACTAGGGCGGCAAGACTGGAACAAAACACCAGGCATAATGTCGAGCCTTCCACTCTTTACCAAATATATAGATGCATTAATAATATAAGAGATATTGTGATATCCCAACATAAACATAATCCAACATGGAGCAATCTTCATCTTCACCTGCAACTAGCAACGCTATAAGAGGGGCTGAGCAAGGCGGTAACATAGCCAAACAACGGTTTGCTAGGAAGGGTAACAAAGGTTAGAGGGTGACATGCAATTTGGGAGGCTTGAGCAGCAAGTGGTAGGTAACGCAGCATAGCGATAGAACGAAGCAACTAGCATAGCAATGATAGTAGTGAGATCCAGGGTAACGGTCATCTTGCCTGAAATCCCTCTAGAAAGAAGAACGAGTCCATGAAGAAGATGAAGCCACGAAGACGAACCACACGTAGACGAACGCTCCTCACGATCGCAACGAAACGGGAACTACCGAGAAGAAGCACACAACATGGTAAACACACCACACATAGGCAATACATGATGCACAACAAGCATGATGCATGACAAAGCTAGATGAGGCTACTCATGGCAAGAGATGATGCATACAAGAGCAACACATCAAAGCAAGTTTAAATGAGGCCGGAAACAACATATAACAATTCCGGTAAGTCCTCATATGCAAATTTCGAAATTGGTCCAGATCTGAACAAACATTAAGTTGAAGTTGTTTAACAGCAAGTTAACATGCACCAAGATGATCTACACGAGATTCTAGTCAAGTTACATGTAAAGTTCATTTAATTCGGAGCTACGGCCTAGAAGATATGAGCAAAACAAGTTAAACATGGCATTGATGCAAAATGCATACAAACATCAAGCAAACACCTCAAAACAAGGATGCAACATGATAATATGAAGCTACATGCAAAATCAAGCAAGTTTCATATAGAGCACACTCAAAACGGAGCAACGGTTCAACACACACACACTATACAAGATATGACAACAATCTGTCCAAAACAGCAACTAGGCTTATTGCAAGTATCAAAACAATATGCTACAGCACCTCAATATGAAAACAAAAGGCATGGGCATGAAGTACTGGTAAAGCATAACAAAACATGAACACTGAGCTATCTCCAGAAATCACTAGAACATGCTCAAAAGGACATGGGAAGATTGCAAATAATAACAGTTTCAGGCTTGGCAGAAATAACATCAGGTTGCAATGTTTAGAGCTATCAAACGACATGATACAGGAACTTATCATGGCAAATAAAGGCATGGCATGAATCTACTAATGGCATAGAACAAAAGTCCCTTACTGACCATGAGCCAAAAAGGATCAGAAGATAAGATGGCACCCATGTAAACATGGCAACTTATATTACAGATTCATACATGGCAGAAACAATAATAAGTAGGCATGTTGGTGAGCTTGAACCACTCACCACAGAGCAATACATGGCATGGCAAGGCAACCAACAGTAAGAAGGCATGTTTATGAAGCTAAGCATGGCAAAATCATGTTCATAGGGTGCATGGATCACTATAAAAGCACATGGCCAAAACTGAACTTAATGTTAACAGGCTGACGGCAACATTATTTAGCAAGTTTGGAGCAAGATAACAACATGTTACAGCAGGCTATAAATGCAACCAGGGGCATGAATGGATAGAACATGACATGTAGTACAAAACATCCTTAGTGAACATCTCCAGATTGTGCATAGAATGACTAGTATAAGCATGTTTACATAGCATCAAAACATAACAGAATCTGTCAGGAAAACAGCAACAGCAAGTACCATACTTAACAAGCTCGATGCACTCAGCACACAACTCACAAAAATACATGGTTTGCACCTCTGGAAAGATGACATATCATAGATCAAAACACATGTATACATCAACCTCATAGGATGCACACATCAAACATGGAAAAAATGACAAATGAGCATGTTATAACAGTTTCAAGAGATTAACATCAACATGCACTCCTCCAACAGCATTTCGAGCATCAAGATGAGCTCAAATGAACATGACTCAATGGAATGAAATAAAGTACTCGTTGAGACGAACAATTTGACATATTACACGCATGAGACGGAGCAGTATGCAACAAGTTATGATGCGATGAACATGGCATGATAATGCAAAATAAACCGGGGACTTAGTGAAAACGGGGGCAACCTCGGATCTTGATCGGGCACGGACTTCGAAGATCGTCGGAGAACTCGCCGGAGTTCGGGGAGGAGGACGGAGGAGACCGGCATGGGGCGATCCGGCCAGCTCCTGGCCGGATCTGGTCGAAGGAGAGGCGGGGCTCCATTCCAGCGGGGCGGACGGGCGGCGCGGACGCGATCACGGCGGGGTCCCGGCGGCGCCGGCGAGGCGGCAGGGAGTCGTGCCGGCGGGCGAGGGCTGACGGGCGGCGTGGGGAGGCTCTGGGCGCGACGGCAGCGGGGAAGATCCGGGCCGGGCGCGGCCTCCGGCGAGGGCGCGGGGTCGCCGGAGGAGCGCCGGCGAGGGCGGTCGGCGGCGGAGCAGCGGCTGGGCGGCGGCGCACGGGCGCGGGGCGCGGGAGGCGCGCGGGCCAGCGGGCGGTGGCGGACGGGCCCCGCGGGTCCGCGATGGGCCCGGCGGGCCTCGGCGGCGGCGGCGCGCGAGGGGCCACGTGGCGGCGGCGGAGTGGAGGAGAGGGGCAGCGGGGCGACATGGCGCGTGGTGATAGGTCGGGCGACGTGGCTGGGCGGCGGTGGACGTGTCCGGCCGCCGGGCGGACATGTCCGGCGGCGCGAGGAGGGAGAGGTCTAGGGTTCATCCGGGATTTGGACGGGGATGGACACATATATATAGGAAGAGGGAGCTAGGAGAGTCCAAATGAGGTGCGGTTTTCAGCCGCGCGATCGTGATCGAACGACCGAGAGCATGGAGGGGAGTTTGCTGGGTTTTGGGCCACTTTGGAAGGGGTGTTGGGCTGCAACAAAAGAGGGCTTTGTGGTTACCCGGTTAACCGTTGGAGTATCAAACGACCTCCAAATGGCACGAAACTTCACAGGCGGTCTACCGGTGCTATACCAAGGCCGCTTGGCAAACCTCGGGCCATTCCGAGAAAGTTTAACACCCACTCACGAAAAGAGAGAAGAGGGGGACGCCGGATGACATAGGAGTGCCAGATTGCAAAACGGACAACGGGGAAAATGCTCGAATGCACGAGACGAACATGTTTGCAAAATGAGATGCACATGATGACATGGCAAAATGCAACACGCAAGCAAATGAAATGGCAACGACGGCGAATAACTGGCGGACACCTGGCGCATCGAATCCGGGCCATTACAACACTCCTCCACTAACAAGAGATCTCGTCCCGAGATCTTAGGACCGAGACGGAAGGGAAAAGGGATGAGGTGAAACAAGAACTCAAGAGAAGGAGCAAAGAATCGAGAGCACTCGAGAAGAAGAGAGGAACGATGAGAATGACGAGAATCGAAAGCTCACGGAATCAGATAGACTATGAAACCACTCCGGTTAGAACGATATAAGAAACGAATAAGACTAAAAGGATTTAGGCAGCACTCCGGCTGAACATGGAAGAATAGAACACGAGCTCGATAGGATGGAATGATACTTGATGAAGACATGACACAAAACCTCCGGAAAGAATTGAAAGAGTTGAATGAAAAGAACGGATAAGAATATGACAACTTGTGCCACGAATGAAATTGAAAGCATCTTTAGAAGGAAGGTTTAAATGGAGTTGTTGAGAAAATCAACAACGAAAAGAATAAGCTTGTTGTGGACTTATAGATAACATCTCAAAATTATGAGGTGATCTCTGACCACAAGCGGAAAAGATTGAATGGCTGAGAAGTACGAAGAAATGCAAAACTCCACTTAAAAAGGATATGGAGAATTAATTGCACTTTGATATGCAAGAAGAAAGATACTTGAGCTCATTCGAGAAGAATCTTGATGAACACTTGAGGAGTGAATTAAATCCTGAAGAACGCCATGAAGAACTCCATTGACAAAAGATGATGAGATAGAGTTAAAGGATGGAAAGAATAAGATTAAGGCCCTGCGATGATTTAGATGGGGTTTCCGACGAGATGGCCGAGGAAAAATTGAACTCCGGAAAAGAAAAGATGAAAACACTTGAAACTAGAATTTATTCATCAAGAACAAACTCCGAAGAAAGGTATTAATCATTTGGATGAAATAAGAATAAGATTTATTGTATGCTTATATCCTTCATCAAATTAAATTGATGACAAGCAATGGATTTTGCATACTACTTATTCTTCTTGAAAAAAGGATTGAGAAGTGACATATCGCAAACTTGAGAAGGTCTTCATGAATCACCGGTAGGATTGGAAAGAACGAATGAATTAATATGATAAATAAGGAAAAGAATCTGAAAGAACCACCGTGAGAATTTGAAAATGACTGATGAAAGAGACTTAATCACTGGGAAGAATTAGAAGAACAAATATGCTTGAGGGAATTTAGAGACACGAGAATGAAAAAATCGCGAACTGATAGAAGAATACTTGAACGAAGCACCAAAAGAATATTGAGACGAACGAAAGGGCATGGATATAGAATAATTGGAGAACGAATCTGAAAACTTAGAATGAAGAAATCTTCCAAAAAGATGGCCTCCGGATGATCGAGAGAGAAAGCAACTCCTGAAATACTCCGGATGGATGAAAAGAATTTGCATGACTTGAAACAATTTGATAGGATAACATCGAGCTAGCACCGCGAATCTCCGGGGAACGGACAAGATTTAGAGGAAAAACTCTTCTTCGGTCTTCAAATGGTGACGGAAAACAACACCAAAATTACTGAGATACTCCGGGAGAATGAAAAAGCGAAGAGGTTAAGCCAACAATGAAATGATTTGAAAGAGATCTTGGAGAAAGGCAAGTGACTGATGGGATCCATTCTTACATCAGTCTTGAAAAGAATTGAGAATAACTCCGGGGAAATTAGAAGAGTCAGGTAAGATCCTGGGAAAAGACCTGTGGGTTAGGGCCCACTGAAGAAAACACCGTTGGAAAGGATTGTTGAAAAGATAGATGATGCACCGGAACAATTGAAATATTTGAATGAGGTGACAACCTTGAATTAATTCAAACACAGACAAATCTCCTGAGATGTCTTGAACACTCCGGAAGGATAATCTAGCAAGAGGCAAATGAGCAAGGAGAACACTTGATCCAAGGAAAAGAATATGGTCAGCCCGAAAAAAAACTTGGATTGAGTCCACCGGAAAAGAAAAAGAGATGAAGAATGACGAACGAGACGAGAATTCACCGGTTGAAATAATTAAGGGAAGACTGAAGAGGCTCCACACGAATGAAGTTGATGGTCGAGAGAGAGTCAGACTCCGGGAAGAAGAGGGTGGGAGGGCGGGAAAACAAAGGCAACTTGGAAGGGAGAACCAACGAATATCTTGAAGAGAAAACACCAGTTGAAATCATTGAGGAAAGAAAGCAGAGATTTCGCACGAGTAGGATGGATACTCGATTACGGACTCCGGTTCTGAGAAGAAGAAGGGGAGGGAGGGTGGGAAAAATAAAGGACAACTTCAGACAGGGAAACAACGTTGATTGAAAAGAGCCGAGGATTAAACTCAAAGATGAAGAGGCTCGAGTCAACTTGACGAGAAATGCACCGGATAAAAAGAGCTGAGAACCAACGATCAGAAAACCAACTGCGTGATCCTAAAGAAAAATTTCAAGGGGAAGAAGAGTAATTCAAAACACCTACGTCAAGATTCCTGACCAAAGCGACGAAGGGGCTGAGGAGTAAAAAGAATTCCTACTCTTCGATATAACTAGACTCAGAAAACAGTTTTCTTCTAGACTCAACAACGGCCAAACTACACGATCAATCAAGGGGGGCTCCTAAAGTCGGTCGAGGCTCTGATACCAACTTGTCACGCCCAATATGTGACACTATCCAAAAGGAACTCGAAGGTCCCCCCCAAGGATAGACCCGCATATTGAAACGCTTTTGCAAGGTGGATATCATTACATCAACATTACATAATAGATGGGGATACATACATAAGGCATACAATGCCACACGAATACATCATCACGATACATAAGAGCATCATCCGACTACAGATGAATCACAAACAGAAACTCAAACGACATCCACCCTGCTAGCCCAGGCTGCCGACCTGGAACCTATCCCCTGATCGAAGAAGAAGCAGAAGAAGAACTCCAAAACAAGCAAACATCGCTCTCGCATCATGATCATCGTATAACCTGTACCTGCAACTGTTGTAGTAATAATCTTTGAGCCACGAGGACTCAGCAATCCCATTACCATGGGTATCAAGACTAGCAAAGCTTAATGGGAAAGGAAGGGGTAAAGTGGTGAGGTTGCAGCAGCGACTAAGCATATATGGTGGCTAACATACGCAAATGAGAGCGAGAAGAGAAACAAAGGAACGTCGTGAAGCTAGCAATGGTCAAGAGGTGATCCTGAACACCTACTTACGTCAAACATAACCCAAAGACCGTGTTCACTTCTTGGTCAACCCCGAAAAGAGACACTCACGGTTACGCACACGGTTGATGCGTTTTAATTCAGATCTGGTGTCAAGTTATCTACAACCGGACAATAACAAATTCCCATCTGCCTATAACCGCAGGCATGGCTTTCGAAAGATTATACCCTGCAGGGGTGTCCCAACCTAGCCCATGATAAGCTCTCGCGATCAACGAAGGATATTCCTTCTCCCAGGAAGACCCGATCAGTCTCGGAATCCCGGTTTACAAGACATTTCGACAATGGTAAAACAAGACCAGCAAGACCTCCCGGCGTGCCGACATCCTGATAGTAGTCGCGCGTATCTCGTCTCAGGCCACGACCGGATGAGCAGTACGTACAACTAGAACCAGCCCTCAAGTTTCCCCGAGGTGGCGCTGCAAGTGGCTCTAGTTTGGACCAACACTTAGACAAGCATTGGCCCGGGGGGGCTAAAATAAAGATGACCCTTGGGATGCGCGACTCCCAAGGGAAAAAGGTAATAGGTGAGGCAAATGGTAAAACCAATGTTGGGCCTTGCTGGAGGAGTCTTATTCAAAGCGAACTGTCAAGGGGGTCCCATAAATCACCCGACCGTGTTAGGAACGAAAAATCCGGGAACATAACACCGGTATGACGGAAACTAGGGTGGCAAGAGTGGAACAAAACACCAGGCATAAGGCCGAGCCTTCCACTCTTTACCAAATATATAGATGCATTAATAATATAAGAGATATTGTGATATCCCAACATAAACATAATCCAACATGGAGCAATCTTCATCTTCACCTGCAACTAGCAACGCTATAAGAGGGGCTGAGCAAGGCGGTAACATAGCCAAACAACGGTTTGCTAGGAAGGGTAACAAAGGTTAGAGGGTGACATGCAATTTGGGAGGCTTGAGCAGCAAGTGGTAGGTAACGCAGCATAGCGATAGAACGAAGCAACTAGCATAGCAATTATAGTAGTGAGATCCAGGGTAACGGTCATCTTGCCTGAAATCCCGCTAGGAAGAAGAACGAGTCCATGAAGAAGATGAAGCCACGAAGACGAACCACACGTAGACGAACGCATCCTCACGATCGCAACGAAACGGGAACTATCGAGAAGAAGCACACAACATGGTAAACACACCACACATAGGCAAGACATGATGCACAACAAGCATGATGCATGACAAAGCTAGATGAGGCTACTCATGGCAAGAGATGATGCATACAAGAGCAACACATCAAAGCAAGTTTAAATGAGGCCGGAAACAACATATAACAATTCCGGTAAGTCCTCATATGCAAATTTCGAAATTGGTCCAGATCTGAACAAACATTAAGTTGAAGTTGTTTAACAGCAAGTTAAGATGCACCAAGATGATCTACACGAGATTCTAGTCAAGTTACATGTAAAGTTCATTTAATTCGGAGCTACGGCCTAGAAGATATGAGCAAAACAAGTTAAACATGGCATTGATGCAAAATGCATACAAACATCAAGCAAACACCTCAAAACAAGGTTGCAACATGATAATATGAAGCTACATGCAAAATCAAGCAAGTTTCATATAGAGCACACTCAAAACGGAGCAACGGTTCAACACACACACACACTACAAGATATGAGAACAATCTGTCCAAAACAGCAACTAGGCATATTGCAAGCATTAAAACAATATGCTACAGCACCTCAATATGAAAATAAAAGGCATGGGCATGAAGTACTGGTAAAGCATAACAAAACATAAACACTGATCTATCTCCGGAAATCACTAGAACATGCTCAAAAGGACATGGGGAGGTTGCAAATAATAATAGTTTCAGGCTTGGCAGAAATAACATCAGGTTGCAATGTTTAGAGCTATCAAACGACATGATACAGGAACTTATCATGGCAAACAAAGGCATGGCATGAATATACTAATGACATAGAACAAAAGTCCCTTACTGACCATGAGCCAAAAAGGATCAGAAGATAAGATAACACCCATGTAAACATGGCAAGTTATATTACAGATTCATACATGGCAGAAACAATAATAAGTAGGCATGTTGGTGAGCTTGAACCACTCACCATAGAGCAATACATGGCATGGCAAGGCAACCAACAGTAAGAAGGCATGTTTATGAAGCTAGGCATGGCAAGATCAAGTTCATAGGGTGCATGGATCACTAGAAAAGCACATGGCCAAAACTGAACTTAATGTTAACAGGCTGACAGCAACATTATTTAGCAAGTTTGGAGCAAGATAACAACATGTTACAGCAGGCTATAAATTCAACCAGGGGCATGAATGGATAGAGCATGACATTTAGTACAAAACATCCTTAGTGAACATCTCTAGATTGTGCATAGAATGACTAGTATAAGCATGTTTACATAGCATCAAAACATAACAGAATCTGTCAGGAAAACAGCAACAGTAAGTACCATACTTAACAAGCTCGATGCACTCAGCACACAACTCACAAAAATACATGGTTTGCACCTCTGGAAAGATGACATATCATAGATCAAAATACATGCAGACATCAACCTCATAGGATGCACACATCAAACATGGCAAAAATGACAAATGAGCACGTTATAACAGTTTCAGCAGATTAACATCAACATGCACTCCTCCAACAGCATTTTGGGCATCAAGATGACATCAAATGAACATGACTCAATGGAATGAAATGAAGTACTCGTTGAAGTGAACAATTTGACATATTACACGTACGAGACGGAGTAGTATGCAACAAGTTATGATGCGATGAATATGGCATGATAATGCAAAATAAACCGGGGACTTAGTGAAAACGGGGGCAACCTCGGATCTGGATCGGGGCACGGACTTCGAAGATCGTCGGAGAAATCGCTGGAGTTCAGGGAGGAGGACGGAGGAGACCGGCACGGGGCGGATCCAGCCAGCTCCCGGCCGGATCTGGTCGAAGGAGAGGCGGGGCTCCGTTCCAGCGGGCGGACGGGCGGCGCGGACGCGATCTCGGCGAGGTCCCGGCGGCGCCGGTGAGGTGGCGGGGAGTCGCGCCGGCGGGCGAGGGCGGACGGGAGGCGCGGGGAGGCGCTGGGCGCGACGGCGGCGGGGAAGATCCGGGCCGGGCGCGGCCTCCGACGAGGGCGCGGGGTCGCCGGAGGAGCGCCGGGGAGGGCGGTCGGCGGCGGAGCAGCGACTGGGCGGCGGCGCACGGGCGCGGGGCGCGGGAGGCGCGCGGGCCAGCGGGCGGCGGCAGACGGGCCTCGCAGGTCCGTGATGGGCCCGGCGGGCCTCGGCGGCGGCGGCGCGCGAGGGGCCACGTGGCGGCGGCGCGCGAGGGGCCACGTGGCGGCGGCGGAGTAGAGGAGAGGGGCAGCGGGGCAACGTGGCGCGTGGTGATTGGTCGAGCGACGTGGCTGGGCGGCGGTGGACGTGTCCGGCCGCCGGGCGGACATGTCCGGCGGTGCGAGGAGGGAGAGGTCTAGAGTTCATCCGGGATTTGTATGGGGATGGACACATATATATATAGGTAGAGGGAGCTAGGAGAGTCCAAATGAGGTGCGGTTTTCGGCCACGCGATCGTGATCGAACGACCGAGAGCATGGAGGGGAGTTTGCTGGGTTTTGGGCCACTTTGGAAGGGGTGTTGGGCTGCAACAAAAGAGGGCTTTGTGGTTACCCGGTTAACCGTTGGAGTATCAAACGACCTCCAAATGGCACGAAACTTCACAGGCGGTCTACCAGTGCTATACCAAGGCCGCTTGGCAAACCTCGGGCCATTCCGAGAAAGTTTAACACCCACTCACGAAAAGAGAGAAGAGGGGGACGCCGGATGACATAGGAGTGCCGGATTGCAAAACGGACAACGGGGAAAATGCTCGAATGCATGAGACGAACATGTATGCAAAATGAGATGCACATGATAACATGGCAAAATGCAACACGCAAGCAAATGACATGGCAACGACAGCGAATAACTGGCGGACACCTGGCGCATCGAATCCGGGGCGTTACAAGGCATAACACTAACACCGGCTCCAAGATCACATAAAGCAGTTCTAACATAATTTCTTTTAATGGCGCATGGTATAGTTGGTACCCCCGGATCTCCAA
Source organism: Triticum timopheevii (assembly GCA_963921465.1). Lineage (NCBI taxonomy): Eukaryota > Viridiplantae > Streptophyta > Magnoliopsida > Poales > Poaceae > Triticum > Triticum timopheevii. The sequence continues at coordinate 367,524,070 of OY997262.1, forward strand.
GTTTCTTTGGTATTCCACCCTTAAAAGTGTAATTAGCAAGCATGGTGGAAATTTCAGCTTCCGGTATCTTTCTTTTATTTGTAATGATATCCTTCATGTATTTAGCATAAGGGTTTACTTTAAGCATATCAGTTAAGCGCATACATAAGAAGATAGGTCTAATCATTTCAGCAAAGCGCTCAAAATCTTCATCATCCTTCGTTTTGGATGGCTTAGGAGGAAAGGCATGGGTTTCTGAACCCATGGTTCTCTTTCTTTACCGTGCTTCCTAGCAACAAAGTCTCTTTTATCATAACGTTGATTCTTTGATTGTGGGTTATCAAGATCAACAGCGGGTTCAATTTCTACATCATTATTATTGCTAGGTTGAGCATCAACATGAACATTATCATTAACATTATCACTAGGTTCATGTTCATCACCTGATTGTGTTTCAGCATCAGAAATAGAAATATCATTGGGGTTCTCAGGTGTGTTTACAACAGGTTCACTAGAAGCATGCAAAGTCCTATCATTTTTCTTTTTCTTCTTTTTAGAAGGACTAGGTGCATCTAAATTATTTCTCTGAGAATCCTGCTCGATTCTCTTAGGGTGGCCTTCAGGATACAAAGGTTCTTGAGTCATTCTACCAGTTCTAGTAGCCACTCTAACATCAAAATCATGTTTATTATTTAATTCATCGAGCAAATCACTTTGAGCTTTAAGTACTTGTTTAGCTTGAGTGGTAACCATAGAAGCATATTTGCTAATGAGTTTAAGTTCACCTTTAAGTCTAGCCATATAACCACTCAAGCGTCCTATCATGAAAGCATTACTCTTTAATTCTCTACCAACATAAGCATTAAAACTTTCTTGCCTAGCCATAAAGTCATCAAATTCATCCAAACATTGGCTATGAAATTTAGTAGACAGGATTTCAACTTTATCATATCTATAGAGAGAATTTACCTTTACTACCTGTGTCGGGTTATCAAGACAATGTGTTTCTTCAACAGGCAGTATATTAAGACCATCTATTTCTTCAATAGGAGGTAAATTCTTAACATCTTCAACTTTAATACCTTTTTCTTTCATTGATTTCTTTGCCTCTTGCATATCTTTAGGACTGAGAAATAGAACACCCCTCTTCTTCGGGGTTGGTTTAGGAATAGGCTCAGGAGTTGGCTCAGGAATTGGCTTAGGAAGAGTCCAATTATTTTCATTAGTCAACATATTATTCAATAACAATTCAACTTGGCCGACTGTTCTTTCCCTGAAAACACAACCAGCACAACTATCCAAGTGGTCCTTGGAAGCATCGTTTAGTCATTATAAAAGATATCAAGTATTTCATTTTTCTTAATAGGGTGATCAGGCAAAGCATTAAGTAATCGGAGAAGCCTCCCCCAAGCTTGTGGGAGACTCTCTTCTTCGATTTGCACAAAATTATATATTTCCCGCAAGGCAGCTTGTTTCTTATGAGCAAGGAAATATTTAGCAGAGAAGTAGTAAATCATATCCTGGGTCATATCCTGGGGACTACGCACACAACCAGGATCAAGAGAATTAAACCAAGTTTTAGCATCACCCTTTAATGAGAATGGAAATATCTTATGGATATAATAATAGCGAGACTTCTCATCATTAGTAAACAGTGTGGCTATATCATTCAACTCGGTAATATGTGCCACAACAGTTTCAGATTCATTGCCATAAAAGGGATCAGATTCAACCAAAGTAACTATCTCAGGATCAACATAGAATTCATAATCCTTATCAGTAACAAAGATAGGTGAAGTAGCAAAAGCAGGGTCATATTTCATTCTAGCATTCAGAGTTTTCTGTTTAAGTTTAGCTAGTAACTTCTTAAGATCAAATCTATCATTGCAAGCAAAAAGATCTCTAGCAGTTTCTTCATCCATAACATAACCCTCAGGAATAACGGGCAATTCATACTTAGGGGGAGAACCTTCATCATCACTATCATCGATAATTTCATCTTCAATAATTTCATTCTCTCTAACCCTAGCAAGTTGTTCATCAAGATATTCACCTAATGGCACAGTAGCATCAAGCATAGAAGTAGTTTCATCATAAGTATCATGCATAGCAGAAGTGGCATCATCAATAACATGCAACGTATCAGAATTCATAGGAGTAGCAGGTTTAGGTGTCGCAAGCTTACTCAAAACAGAAGGAGAATCTAGTGCAGAGCTAGATGGCAGTTCCTTACCTCCCCTCGTCGTTGAGGGAAAAATCTTAGTTCTTGCGTCTTTCAAGTTCTTCATAGTGATCATTAGATATAAATCCCAAGTGACTCAAAGAATAGAGCTATGCTCCCTGGCAACGGCGCTAGAAAATAGTGTTGATAACCCACAAGTATAGGGGATCGCAACAGTTTTCGAGGGTAAAGTATTCAACCCAAATTTATTGATTCGACACAAGGGGAGCCAAAGAATATTCTCAAGTATTAGCAGTTGAGTTGTCAATTCAACCACACCTGGATAACTTAGTATCTGCAGCAAAGTAGTATGATAGTAATGGTAACAATGATAAAAGTAACGGTAGCAGTTTTGTAATGATTGTAACAGCAGCAACGGAAAAGTAAATAAGCAAAGCACAATATGTGAAAAGCTCGTAGGCATTGGATCAGTGATGGATAATTATGTCGGATGCGATTCCTCATGTAATAGTTATAACATAGGGTGACACCGAACTAGCTCCAGTTCATCAATGTAATGTAGGCATGTATTCTGAATATAGTCATACGTGCTTATGGAAAAGAATTTGCATGACATCTTTTGTCCTACCCTCCCGTGGCAGCAGAGTCCTAATGCAAACTAAGGGATATTAAGGCCTCCTTTTAATAGAGTACCGGACCAAAGTATTAGCACTTAGTGAATACATGAACTCCTCAAACAACGGTCATCACCGACAAATATCCCGATTATTGTCACTTCGGGGTTGTCGGATCATAACACATAATAGGTGACTATAGACTTGCAAGATAGGATCAAGAACTCACATATATTCATGAAAACATAATAGGTTTAGATCTGAAATCATGGCACTCGGGCCCTAGTGACAAGCATTAAGCATAGCAAAGTCATAGCAACATCAATCTTAGAACATAGTGGATACTAGGGATCAAACCCTAACAAAACTAATTTGATTACATGGTAAATCTCATCCAACCCATCACCATCCAGCAAGCCTATGATGGAATTACTCACGCACGGCGGTGAGCATCATGAAATTGGTGATGGAGGATGGTTGATGATGACAATGGCGACGAATCCCCCTCTCCGGAGCCTCGAACGGACACCAGATCAGCCCTCCCGAGAGAGATTAGGGCTTCGCGGCGGCTCCGTATCGTAAAACGTGATGAAACTTTCTCTCTAATTTTTTTCTCCGCGAAACGGAGTATATGGAGTTGGAGTTGAGGTCCGTGGAGCATCAGGGGGCCCACGAGATAGGGGGCGCGCCCAGGGGCAAGGGACGCACCCCCACCCTCATGGATAGGGTGTGGGCCCCCTGGCCTTGATTCTTTTGCCAGTATTTTTATATTTTCCAAAGGTTATCTCCGTGGATTTTCAGGTCATCCGAGAACTTTTGTTTTCTGCACAATAAACAATACCATGGCAGTTCTGCTGAAAACAGCGTCGGTCCGAGTTAGTTTCATTCAAATCATGCAAGTTAGAGTCCAAAACAAGGGCAAAAGTGTTTGGAAAAGTAGATACGTTGGAGACGTATTAGTAACCAGGGTTGTATTTCCGGTCCTCCTGACCAGAAACAACCCCGCGAGAGGCCGAAAGGGCTGCCCCAGGAGCCCGGACCAGCTGGCCAATCTGGGAGCCTCCCTGGCCCGATCCCCCCCGTCACGGGGGTGTCCGTCATCGTGACCACCGCCACTCCCTTTTCCGTCACCGTGAGGTTACTCACGCCCTTGGTCACCTTGCTTACCATTTCCTCTGCGGCCCTGGGCGCAATGTTGCTGTTGGGGCCATTAAACATAATAGCTCTTTTGCTAGCCATTTGACCTTTCCAGTAAGCCTCTACACTAAGATTTTTTTGGAAAAGATGCTACTCTAATATCCTTTGGAATTCTACAGAATCTCTCTGATGTGTGACCAACAAGCCACAACACTCACAGTACAATGACAACTTTTAATAGCGTACATCATATTGAAGACTCTCTTTGCTGCCTAAAGGGGTGAATTCTACCCTATGCTTGAGTGGTTCATGTAACGGAATTTTCACTCGAATACTCAAAAACTTCTCCACAATCATATGATTTCGATGGGATACGGCAATCACCTCGCCAAGTTGGTCCCCTAGGGACTTGCCCACGCTCTTAGTTTTTATCTCGAAAGGGAGGTCACGAACCTGTGCCCATATAGCCATGGCTCCAAGGTCAATCTCCGTCGGGTCACCCTTGCCATCGAACTTCGAAGATAATGCCGTCACGCTTGTAGTGCCATGGCTGGGCCTTCAGGACAAACTTTCTATCTGCCTCGACCGAGAAGTTGAGGATGAACCTCCCGTCCACGCTGGCCACCTCTTGAACGGTGACCACACCTTGCAACTTCCATGCAGAAGTAGCATGAAGTTCATCGACGAGGGTTTGCGGATTCACTTGGAAGGGCGATAGGAGACGCCCCACCACTAGCGATCCACAAATAGCCCTCCTCGCCGCCTCCATGTCGATGATCAGTGGGGGGCACCCTCCCCCCCCCCTCGAGGGCGTCTCTTCACCGCCCCCTCGTTGTTGTCCGGCGTAGGGTCCAGAACAGGGGTTCCACTCCCACCAGGGATCGCCGGCTCACAACCCCCCGTCGCCGCGTTCATCATTTCGCCCTTGCCCTTACCCATCTCCTTCTCCTCCTTCCCCTGACTTGCCATGGCTCTCACACTAGTATCCCAACCCGAGAGAGGATGAGAAAAATTCTTCGTCCCCTGCTCTGAGCTATTATATGAGGGAGGTTTGCTCATCGCATTGGTACATATATACTGCCTATTCTCCTCTAATTTAGCACCCTCCACAACGGAATTGATACATTTTACCAACCATAAATGATCTTGATTTGTCAGTTTTCCAAAACTTCTAGCCCTAATTGCTCTAGATTTAATATAGCACCCTCTGTCCCGGGCAAGCATATTAAGGAGGACGAAATTGAAGCGATTATCAAAGCGTACATGACCTTTAGTAGGCATTTGCCAAAAGAAGATCACGTGAATTCCTCCCATACCCCTAATTCTGCAGAATCCGTCAGTATCCCGATTCATCTCTCCTCCCTTAATAACAGTCCAGGAAACACTCTCTCTAATCCCCGTAACATAGGAATTTCTTTCCAAATCAGCTGGGGCAAAAAAGAATCCCCACCCACGAGAGGGAAACTACCCTTTCTATACACTTTCCTAAAATCCTTCAACGGGAAAGAATCCTTGCCAGACTTGGCCTTGGCCGAACCTTCCTCAGCCAGATCGGATATAAACTCACCTGATATCCCGCTAAATAGCCCCTTCGCATGTTTCTCCATCTTCTCCCAACATCGCTTCCGATCCGCGGACCGCTGGAAGATTTCCCGTGACTTGGCCTTGATGGTGATCCACTCGTGATGGGTGAAGGGCCCTGGGATTGTGCCCACCCCCGTACGGGCCTCTTTCCCCCGCCGGAGGAGTCGCCTGGATCAGCGCCTCCCTTTCACTCGACTTCCCTCTCCATAGCCGCTTTTTCGCCTCGATCTCGCTCCTCTCCTGAGCGCTAAATGGCCCCTCATGGGTGCTCACCCCCCGCATGGGCATCCCCCTCCGCCGGTAATGCCGCCTAAATCGCCGCCGCCATTTCACCCACTCTGTCTCTCCGTCGCCGCCGGATCGCGGGAGCTCCGGTTTTTTTTTACTCTAGCCTGACGATTTATTACTGTGCTACCGTTCCCATAACTATGTCCACCCATCTCTGTGTGAATCCGAGCTTCAACATAACGAGGGCTCAAATGGACAGCAGTTCTTTTTTTTCTTCTTTTTGAAACTAAATGGACAGCAGTTCTAATTGAGTGAGGTCCAAGAGAAAAAGAAACGGCCTGCCCGACGGCCCGGTGGCCACACACCGCCCGCCCACGACGGAGACGATCTTTTATTACACGGCCGCAAAGCGCAGCTGGACACGCACGCGGGCGGGTAGATTCGCCTCGCCGGGACAGCCTCCCCCCCCTTTCTGGCGGTGGGGAGGGGCGGGTGCGCGCTGACGTGGCGCTCTGTTTTTCCAGCACCAACAAAAACCTCGCGCACCTCGTGCCTCTCCCCGTTCCTACATTTCTCCTCCCCCCACCCCCATCCCTTCCCCTCCTCCCACAATTCCCCACCCCTCGCCGCCGCCGCCGACGCCGCCGCAACCGCCACCTACCTCCGCCCAATCTTTTCGCCGGCCGCCGTCTCCTGCCCTCCGTGTCCGCCCGCCGCCCGCCCGCCCATGTGCTTCGCGTTCGCCCCGCGCGGCGACGCGCGATGGTGGTGAGGTGGGTGGTTGCGTTTGCGCCGCGCCGGGGTGACCGCGACGACGGAGACGGCGCGGGAGGGCGCAGCTAGGCGGGGAAGACGTGGATGGACGCCGATGATGCCGCCCGGAGCCGCAGAAGGATGGATCTGAACCTCTACCTCGGCCTCCCCCGCGCCCCGCGCCCGCGCCGCCCCGATCTCGGCTCCGACCTCGCCCTCGGCAATTCCATGCTCTCCTCCTCGCCTTCCTCCTCCGCCGCATCCGCGGACGCCCCGCCGCCCGACCGGGACCGGGACCCGGACCCGCTCCACCCGCCATACTCCCCCACCCGCGCCGACCTGATGCGCCCGCCGCCCGAGCCCTACCACATCTCCGCCTCCGTGCTGCGCGCGCCCTACCTCCAGGCCGAGGAGGTTCCCATAACCGAGCTCGCCCAAGAGTTCGGCTTCTCGCACCCGCCCCCGCCACCCCCACCACCGCCGCGGCCCAGCGAGCTGCTCGGCTGGGTCGACCGCCCGTCCTCCTCCACGGCTTCCTCTACCTTCCGCCCGGAGCGTTCCGAGCGCTACCGCCGCGCCATCTCCATGAATGGCCGCCAGCTGCGCTGCCTCCGTCCCAGGCGCTTCCGGTCAGACCTGCCTCCTCTCAGCTCCGAGGCCCCTAGCCCGGACAACGAGCCTGCACTGGAACCGCCGCAACAGCAGCCCGTGCAGGATGCCGTCGAGGAGAATAAGGTGATTGACAATGGTGCCATGGTGGGTGCAGAGGATGAGCCGGCGGACCGTGGCAAGAACACTGCCATGTTTGAGTGCAACATCTGCTTTGAGATGGCCGATGAGCCGGTGGTCACTTCTTGCGGCCACCTCTTCTGCTGGCCTTGTTTGTACCAGTGGCTGCATATTCATTCCACCCACAAGGAATGCCCTGTCTGCAAAGGTGAGGTGACTGAAGGGAACATTACTCCTATCTATGGGAGAGGGAATTCAACTTCAGATGTGGAGAAGAAAGTCGCAGACGATGCCAACGTGTCCAGTCCTAACATTCCCGCCAGGCCACATGGGAACCGGCTCGAGAGTTTTCGACAACAGTTCCATCATTTGCGCCCAATTTCTCGTAGGCTTGGCGAGGCACATGGGATATTATCTTCGTGGAGACGCATTCTTGATCAGCAGATTATGACTAGCGCGAGTAGGTTTGAAGGGCCTCCAGAATCATCTGTCCAGGAGATGATAGATCATGCTCATCAGACTGGCCGTCTAGGCCGAATTACTACTAGGATGAGAGCAAGGAGGTTGCAAAGGGAAGCAGAAAATCCTACATTTGTTTCTTCTTCTACTCCGGACAGCGGGCTGCCAGGAAGCAGCGCGCCAGATCCTCCAAGGCGTAGTTCAAGTCCACTTTCCTCGGAAGGAATTGATTTGTTGCAACGCCTTACCCTTGTTGGCCTTGCAAATACGGAAAGGTTGGCAACTGCAGTGAGCGATCTTAGAAGAATATCCAGGCCAAGCCTCAGAGCATCAACTTCGTCAAATTTGCCAAATCATGAGCCGCCAGTTGATGGAATTCATGCTGCTGCAGCACCGTCTGCGGATCAAACTTCTAATTCAAGCACAATGGCTGTGATTCAGGAGGATGCTGCTTTTACTGAAAGCGTAGGAGAACCAAGCAATGCAGGGTCCTCAAGAACCCTGAGGAGGAGGGGAAGAAGCGACGCCTTAGGTTCGTTGGATGTGGATGGTGGCGAAACACACCGGAACAAGAGAAGGCGGCTGAACTAAAGCTAAGAAGGCCGAACCGAGTATTGCAGAGGCTTCAGCGTTGCTCCAGTTTTTACGGTTCGCTCTTCTCAATGAGCCCATTTTATCTCTTTGGGCACACCATGCTGAGTCTGATCAAAAGTCTTCCTCTTCCGCTTGTTTAATAGGGTACTGTTTAGTTGTTTGTTTGTTTAGTTCCTCCCATGTTTAATTTATGCTATTACTTTAGACATGCATACCAAGGAAACCTGAGAGATTGTCATCAGATGAATTTTCCTTGACCGCAAAGCAGATGTGTACTATATGGGATCAACTTTTAGTGTCATAAATAATGCACTGTCATTTGAGTCTTGGTTGTAGATGGCTGAAGTGAACATGTAAAACTGAGCTGATATTTAGTAAATGGAGTGAATGAATGCCAAGTGCCGAACTCTGTTGTCGCTTTACTGGATGAATGCCAAGTAACAAACTCTATTATCATTTTATTGGATGAATGCCAAGTAACGGACTCTTGTCGCTTAATTGAATGAATGTCAAATAATGGACTCTGTTGTCGGTTTACTGGATGAATGCCAGGTAACGAACTCTGTTGTTGCTGTACTCTTTTGCAGCTGATCTGTGGTGGTTCTTGCTACTGGGCAAAGAGGTATGTTAAGTCACAATAAAGAAGAAAAGCATTTTGTTTCCTTTTATGATAATCTCATCTCGTGACTCGACACTACTATCTCTGCTTGTGGTTGATGTTTCCGATATCTTAAGTCGCAATAAAGAAGAAAAGCATTTTGTTTCCTTTTATGATAATCTCATCTCATGACTCGACACTACTATCTCTGCTTGTGGTTGATGTTTCCGATATCTTAAGTCGCAATAAAGAAGAAAAGCATTTCCGTTTATGATATACAATCTACTCATGACTCAAAACACTGGTATCTATGTTCAGGATCGTGTATTGGGGGATGTAGTCATGGATTTACGATTGATACGGGTGTGATTCATTGCCCTTTTCCGAGCTGCTTACGGTTGCTCTGTCTATCCGTCATGGCTGTCCTCGAAAATCCCGCAACCAGTTCTGACTATACAGGACAGTAGGCCTAGGCATGACTTAATTTGATGCCCGTCTGCATGTTTCTGTTTTGGAGCAAGACTCGACTGGACAATGTCATTTCCAGAATCATTTATCTGTGACTTGCTATTGACGCGCCTATATTCAGGGCTGATGCCCTCATGATGGAGTTGACACCACTAGGTTAGGTTATTAGGAGTGGTTCCATTACTTGCCAACAACCCACAATATATGATCCAGTGCTTTACTTGGCAATGTACTCGACTGCTGATATTCTGGTAGTACAGACTACAGATGTGTGCTGTTTAGATCGCAGCGGGCCGGCTCTCCGTATCTGGTAGCATTGCAGTGTTGCACACCCCACATTTGAGTGCAGGATCGACAGATCGTAGTATGTATGATCATTCCTTATCTTGCTCGACCTGCCGCCAACCAACCGTCCCACCTGCGGGCCGCCCAGGCAGATCGTCCCCGTCCGCAGGCTTTCTGCTGCGCCCGCTTGGAATCCGGATCTTGCCTCGCTCGGCAGTGGATCGCCGTGGACGGCACCGGCGAGGCTGTCGGCACGCACGCAGGCAGGCAGGCAGCGCCACCAAACTCACTGATGAGGCTGCAGTGCCGTCTGATCCGCCCACGCGGTCGTCAGAGGCAATGTGGCCTGCGGCGTGCCCTGCCCTGTGCAGGCTTGGTTCCTCCGTTGAATCTTACTGCTGGAGACGAGAGTGGCGTGTCTCTTTTGTGTCTACACTTTGATAAGGCACTGCCAGCACGGAGAAGACAATGAAATGAACCGGATTTTGTCGATCACACCCTTTTCAGTGCATGCAGAGGTTACTTTGGGACTAAATGATCACATTCCCTGACGAGGTCCGAATCCCGGTGGCGTTTCGGTTGTGACGTCCATCAGCTTGCACACACTGCACACTGCACGCACGCAGCCTTCGCAACAAAATATCTGGCAACCATCGTCAGCAAAGGAAAAACAGACCAAGAGACGCTACTCCAGGCCTGGCCTCCTCCCTTGGCACGGGACGTAGCGAGGGGAATCTCGCCTCCGGAGCATACCAGACCAAGAGAGCAAGCGATGGAAGCGGCACGGATGAAACCGAGTCAGATGATCTCTCCGATCTGGCGTATGGCCGGGCGGCGGGCGCCGACGACGCATGCATGCCGTACGTCCAGGGGCACCGCGCTCCATGCTTCCATGACTCCATCCGTGTAATCTCTTTGGTGCGCCCGCATGTCACCGGAGCGCACCTGCTCCGCTCTCACGTCCGGGTGGGTGGGTGGAGCCGCCGCCCTCACCCACGTGCCGCGCGCCTCTCCTTCCTGATCCGAGTAGCGCGAACCGTCTGCGGCGGGCGCCATATGGGCTACGGCGGGCGGTCGGTGGGCTCGCCGAAGCATGAATGCACGGTGGTCAGCGTCCTACCCCAGCTGGACGGCCAAGATTGTATTGGCCGCCACGTATGGGTGATGAATGAATGTATAATTGACCAGCTACCGTCTTGACCCTGACGTACTACAACGCACGGATGGATAACCGCGCACGCAGCGAGTCATGGCCAGGGGTTTGTCTAACTCACAAAAATGAAATGCTAAACGTGAATTAGTAGGTTAAGACAATGTCAAATTTCTCTTGGGAGTATAGAATTGGCTGAGCTGTGTGGCCCACGTGGAAACCCAATTCAAAGCGGATAAATCTAATTTTTCGTCGGGCAAAAGAGATCACTTTGGCTAAGCCCTACGTATTACTAGATGGACTTCTGTGGAAAGATTTGGATTGAATTTGGTTTTTAAATTAAATTTAAATAGTGAAAGATCATGGATGTCGCCTAGAGGGGGGGGGGGGGGGGTGTGAATAGGCGCTTTAAAATAATTACGGTTGAGGCTTGAACAAATGCGAAATAAACCTAGCGGTTAATTTGTCAAGCACAAAATCTACAACAACTAGGCTCACCTATGTGCACCAACAACTTATGCTAAGCAAGAAAAACTACTTAGGTGATAGCAAGATATATGACAAGAAACAATATGGCTATCACAAAGTAAAGTGCATAAGTAAAGGGCTTCGGGTAAGAGATAACCGAAGCACGCGGAGACGACGATGTATCCCGAAATTCACACCCTTGCGGATGCTAATCTCCGTTTGGAGCGGTGTGGAGGCACAATGCTCCCCCAAAAGCCACTAGGGCCACCGTAATCTCCTCACGCCCTCGCACAATGCAAGATGCTGTGATTCCACTAAGGGACCCTTGAGGGCGGTCACCGAACCCATACAAATGGCAACTCTTGGGGGCGGTCACCGAACCCGTACACTTTGGCAACCCTTGGGGGCGGTCACCGAATCCGTACACTTTGGCCACCCTTGGGGCGGTCACCGAAACCCGTCAAATTGCTCGGGGCGATCTCCACAACCTAATTGGAGACCTCGACGATTGCCCGGAGCTTTACACCACAATGATTGAGCTCCGAACACCACCAACCGTCTAGGGCACCCAAACACCCAAGGGGAACAAGCTCAAGGGTACCAAGCACCCAAGAGTAATAAGCTTCTCAACTTGTAACTTCCACGTATCACCGTGGAGAACTCAAACCTATGCACCAACTGCAATGGCAAGGGCACACGGAGTGCCCAAGTCCTTCTCCCCCAAATCCCACCAAAACAACTAATACTAGGGAAGAAAATGAGAGGAAGAACAAGAAGGAGAACACCAAGAACTCCAATATCTAGATCCAAGGGGTTCCCTTCACATAGAGGAGAAAGTGATTGGTGGAAGTGTGGATCTAGATCTCCTTTCTCTTTTCCCTCAAAAACTAGCAAGAATCCATGGAGGGATTGAGAGTTAGCAAGCTCAAGAGATGGGGAACCATTGGGGAGGAAGACCCCCTTAAATAGGTCCCCACAATCTGCATGTTATGTGCAGAAAGACATAGGAGCGGTACAACCGCTATGAGCACCGGTACAACCGGTAACAGACAATAAGCGGAACAACCGGCCCACAACCGGCCCACAACCGCCCAACAACCGCACCACAACAGAAGCTAATCCGGTGGTAGAGCGGTACATGGCCAGTACAACCTCCGGACCAATTCTGGAGCGGTACAACCGCTCCAAACACCAGTTGTACCGGTCAACCGGTACAACCTCTCTATGGGGCGGTACAACCTCTCTATGTAAAACAGGCAATATCAAAACAGCCACAACTTTCGCATACGAGCTCCGAAATTTGATGAAACCAAGTTTGTTGGAAAGCTAGCAACAAGGGCTAACACAATCTTGAAAGAAATATCAATAAGAAGCAAGTTAGAAAAGGCCCATAAGAAAAAGGTGAGAACCCTTCCTCGGATAATACCGGTAAAACCTCCAACACCGAAAACATCATAGAAGACGCATGCGAACTCCGTTTTCGATGAACTCAAGCTTGTCATCAAGATGACCATAAGATCTAAGACTCACAAAGAGAACCAAACAAGAACCAAGAAACATGATGCAATGGTTTGAGATCTCTACTAACGATACGATCAAGCTACCAACTTGAGAGCCCCCCTTGATAGTACGGCAAACGATCCTATAACCCGGTCTCCCAACTACCACCACGAGACCGGTAAAAGAGAAAACCTATCAAGGGCAAACCTTTGCCTTGCACATGGTCCACTTGAGCTAGATGATGACGATCTTGACTCCCTCAAGTTGGACCACCTTTCTTGATTGCGTTGGCTCGATGAAGACTAGATGATTGCTCCCCCATAGTCCACTATGGGTCAGCCTCTCTTCGGCACATCTTCACAAGACCATTGACACCACAAAGGATGGCAAGATTCAAGCACTTGATCTCTTCGTGATGCTCCACTTGAACTTGCACACAGCAATCATGATGATGATCACCACTTGATGTCATCCTTTCCATGGGTTGTATGATATCTTCCTCTTGACGCAAGCCCATGGACACGTACCTAACCCCACATAGAACTCTCACATAGACAATGGGTTAGTACGCAAAGTGCAATGGACAATGCTCACCATACCATGGGATCACTTGATCCCTCTCGGTACATCTTCTACGCTTTGTGAGTTGATCAACTTGATTCACTCTTGACTTAGTCTTGATCAACCTTGAATCTTTCCAACTCTCTTCATTTGGATGATGTCTTGAAGGTAAACATGAATGATCACACAATCTTCTTCTTTAAGACATGCTTGCAATAAGCTCAACACTCACATGACCAATCTTTGGATAATTCCTTAATAGAACCTTGGTCAACTCATAAACTCCTTGAAACCAACACATGGACTTCAAGAAAAGCCTATGGACAAAACCTTCAAATATAACTCAAGGCAACCATTAGTCCATAGAGATTGTCATCAATTACCAAAACCAAACATGGGGGCATTGCATGTTCTTTCAATCTCCCCATTTTGGTAATTGATGAGAATCACTTTCAAGAGAGTTTATATAAGGAATTATGCATCACCATGCAATGCAACAACCAATAGTGCATGCGAATGAGATGCAAATGCTAAGGAACAAAACCAAAGCAAGAGGAGACAACTCTCTAAACTTCTCCACAGAACTCTCAGAAACTTCTCCCCCATTGGCATCGATTGCCAAAATGGGCTAAAAGCTTAGAAGGCCAATATAAAATGTGTCCCTCCATAAATTGTGTATTTCTCAATAAGAGAGTGGAATGCAATACACATATCCAACGTAAATACTTGAGGAAGACAAACTATATTGAGGCCCAAAGATTGCAAAAGGAAGATATGCCACAAAGACATAATCAAAGAGAGAAACAAGCAATCAAGCAACCAAAAGATACCAATTGAAGCAAGCTATCAAAAGATACCAATTGAACCAACTAGGCCAATGATCGTATGAGCCACATGAATAAAGGATATTATGATAAGAGCGGAGCAGTGTTCTAAAGAAACTAGAGAAGCTCCCCATGATTTGTCCACATCAAGAATTTTTGTATTTGGATACAAAGTGCACAAAATAGGATCATAGCTCCCCCAAAATCAATAGAAACTTACAACAAGTGCAAGTGATCATATAGGAAACTAAGCCTAGTACTTGCAACAAACACATGGTTGAGCAACAAGTAAGAGAGGCAACTTAAGAGTGGGCTCAACCAAAAAGATGTGTGTGAGTCAAGGCAATGCACTTGAGAAGACTAATGTACAAAAGAGCATTAAGCATCAATAAAGTCTTCAAAGAATGAGGCACACGATGCAAGGCCTATCATTCCCACACACAACTAGCGAATGGGTTCACAAGCTTACTAATAAGCATATAGAGGACCTATGCTTGTGACAACCTGCGGTGAAGATAGAAGATGAAAGGCGCATCAAGACGAGGGATGCCAATTAAGATGGAAAAAAAACTCGTAAAGATAAGCATGAGGAAAATAATCTTCACCACACAAGAGCGCATCAAGATGCAACGATAGAAGACACGCACTCAAGGCAAAAGCTTTCATGGAGCCACCAAAGAAATAACATAAGAAAAACAAGGTGGACATGAAAGAAAGGATATCATCTAGATATGCAACTTCTCTCAAGTGTATAAGATTCTAGGTAGACGAAATCATGATGATATATATATCTACAAAGAAGGATGTACACCCGAAATAGTTACAACACGAAGGAACAAGATATCCAAAAGGAAGTCATACATATACCAATAAGATATTTGCTTGAGAGCATAGCACATGGCTAGATATGGTCTTATTGTATATAAATGAATACCAGCCACACGAACATCAAAGACATCACAACTAGCAACAAGACATCATTGTTGGGATTCTTTGAGAAAGGAAACAAGTATCACAAGAAAGAATGGATAACATGCCATGATACAACCTACACAAGGTTGATGCAAGAAATGTGTGCATGAAGTATATGAAGATACTTGTTACCGAGATAACATTGGAAGGATGTACTAGATACCAATTGAAGGTACAAAGTAGTTCATTGATCATCCTAGCTTGACTCTAATAAGCACATGGTGACAACACCTTCCTTGTGAGTGAGCCGAGCATCCAATGCATCTCCACTTGTTCCTAGAACAACAACACAAACAAAATGGTACCCAAATTCATTGGGACCAAAGAGTTAGAGAACCAACAATATATAGGACAAACTCCACATAAATATGTGCATATAGATATGAAAATGAATTTCATGCACATCTCATCCAATTTGAGACTTGCTGGAGTTCCCCCTATATATTGGGTCAAAGAAAGAAAACATGCCAAAGAAACTACAAGAAGTAAATATGCATGCTCAAGACTTTCAAGAACCGAGACCAAAAGACAAAGAAATACCAAGCGAAGAAAAGATACCAAATGAATAAATCATCACTTGGAGGATGTCCATAAAAGATACATCAAGGAATGAAATATCCATTGATACACTCAAAAAGAAAGATGTCAAACTCCCAAAAGAGAGAATGGTTCCAAACAAACCAAGCCCTCTACAAAGTTTCACGATGGCACAAAGTACCAAAAAGAAACGGCTTGCCTTCCACAAACACACACTTGATAAGGATCACAAGATGAGTGTTTTATAGAGAATAGGATAGCTCCCCCAAGACTAGTGCATTATAGAGAATTTGCATTTGAATACAAAATGCACGAGGTGGGATCACCACTTTCACTATATCTAGAAAACACTAGACAAGGTCAAGAAATTAACAAGATCCACAAGTGGTATGGAATACAATGGGAGTTGACACAATCCTAGGCAAGAGATAAAGCAAATAAAAGCAAAGGCCAATGTAAAGATGATCAATAATTTCTACCATACATAAGTGAGTACCAATTGTCAAAAGACAAGAAGTATTTGGAAATAATTCCCGGTGGTAGATAACAAGGATATCCGACATCATCTTCACACCAAACAAAAAGCAAATTGCAACTTGTAGAGCTAACATGCCACCTAGGAACAAGATAATTTACAATATCAATTCTAGGTGACAATATCTCAAATGTACACATTTTCTAGGCTAGTAATATACACATAGCATATTACTCCCCCATAATGTAATACCAATTAAAGATAAACAAGAGGCAAAATAACGATCCAACACGAGATAATTAATGGACAATATAGAATTTGAATTTCTCATGAGAAGACATACCACATAGCGACTAGATAATCTTGAAATATCAATACTAGACGGTATTACTCATGTACACACATATATAGGATTGTGAGGTGCACAAAGCACATCACTTCCCCATAATGGGATATTCCATTAATCTCTCACAAGAGCCAACTAAGAAAAGAACAAGATGCAAAAGGCTCAATGCATGACACACACGTACATGATGTGCAAACCAACACACACATACTTGATTGCTCAAGATAATCAAGTTGGAAGCACAACATATACAAACACATGCAAGGAAAAAAACCAAACATGCAAAGGGGTAAGTAACTATCAATGTAAACACTTTAAGCACGAGTTACCGCATGGAGAAACATTGGATATAAGATAGAAATTTGATAATTCCAATAACTTGGCTTGAGACAATTAGAATGATGAAGTCCCCTTAATTCTTCATAAAGTAGCCAAGTCTCCAATGCCCTCCAACAACACCTATTGATCAAGTTTGAGCTTGTTGGTCCCCAACCAAGTTGGGTCCTAAGAGGTTAGTCACAATAGGCTTGGCTACCCAAATGATTCTCTTCTTGACACCACTTTGAGTACCAACAACTTTGGCAAACACATTGCCAACCTTATCCTTCCCAAGAGAATAGATATCATCAATAATAATTGGGTTGGATAAGTTACCACTAGTGCATGAAGAGGCGAGGTGACCTTTCTCACGACATAAGTAGCAACGTCTACTCTTCACTTTCTTCTCACTTGATTTCTCAACTTGAGAAGCATTAGCTTGAGGATTCTTGTAAGTGCATCTAGTGCCCCTTTAGTGATTTTGGTGTATTGAAGACTTATAGGTTAAGGGACTAATGTGTTTATGAGTGTACACAGGTCTATAAGTCTATGAGGAGTTTGATATTTACAGAGAAAGTCAACCCCTAAAAATGAATATCTTTGACTGAAGATTTTGGTATTCCTGAAGACTTTCATGAAGACTTTGAAAGTGAAGAAATTGGTGTGTCCGTGAAGACTTGATATTCATGCAAGGAATATGAAGCTTGAAGACTTTCGTTTTCACAGTTTTGTTTTTCTCCTTCTTGAGTCATAGGAAACACCGTACTGTTAAAGGGGGTCGAGGAAATACTAAGGAAAAATTTCCATGTGATGCTCAACTCAAAATCCTACACCTACCAATCCCTTCGAGTGAAGCCATTGGAAATCGCATACAGTTCAGTCAATTTCTTCAATGACAGAGACGAAGTTCTTCTGGTCGCTGAGGAATTTGTTTTGGCTGAGGAGTTAGGAATTCGCCAGTGTGGATTGCCTACACAGCGAGGAACATGATAGCCCTGAGGAATTTGAGAATCAAATTCCGACCGTTGCTGTGCTGCGCGCCAGCTGTCCCAAAATATCTTATCCACCTAACGGTCATATCATTGAAGGGCATTTATGTCTTATCATGTCGGGCTGCTCCCTTGGCTATAAATAGCCGCCCCCTACAACCACTAGCTGGTTGGCTGCTTCGAGAGAAACTGACACTTGTCATTTGAGAGCAACCCATCCTCCGAGGACTTTGAGCGAAAATCATCAAGTGAGGAAAAACCCAAACCCCAAACACCTACAAACCCAAAGTGATTGAGCATCACTGAAGAGATTGATCCTGCGTGGATCCGACGCTTGTTACCTTTGAAGACTGTGCTTCTTCCATACGGTTAGGCGTCATGGTCTAGAGCATCCAAGAGGAATTGTGGATCGCCGAGTGATCGAAGTCTGTGAAGGTTTGGAAGTCACCTGAAGACTTACCATGAGTGATTGGACGAGGTCTGTGTGACCTTAGTTCAAGGAGAATACGGTGAGGACTTGGTGTCCTGAGCTGCATGCTCAGCGACTGAGTGTCCGAGACTGTGTGTCCTCGAGTTTAAATACTCAGCCGCTCCAACCAGACGTACAACTGAGACAGCAGTTGGAACTGGTCTACCAAATCATTGTCTTCACCAACATTACTGGTTCTATTTCCTCAACTCTTTCATTTCTTCATTACTGTGTTGAGTGATTGTTCATATCTGTGTTTGAAGACTTTGAGTGAAGACTTTCTCAATTTCATTAGTTCAATTTCTTCAGTCTGTTTGTCTTCATCTTATGTTATCCTGTGTTTACGCTTTCTGTACTCTGTGTTTGTCTTCATTTCATCATGATGGCTACGTGTGTATTCTGTCATGCTTACTTCTGAGTACTTATTCCGCTGCAAGTAGTTCTTCGCTAAGGAATTTCCTCACTGGAAAATTCCTCAGTGAAGAATTCATAAAAATCGCCTATTCACCCCCCCTCTAGTCGATATAACGCACTTTCAATTGGTATCAGAGCAAGGTACTCCCTTGTTTTGTGTGATTTTGGTTTAACCACCTGGAGTTCTAGTTATGTCGACCGCAGGTATGATCAAGGTCTCTGTTGTGTATCCTACCTTCGATGGCACGGACTACCCCTACTGGAAGAATAAGATGCGAATGCATCTTGAAGCAATTGACAACGATCTCTGGTACGTTGTGGAAAATGGTGTTCCCTCAGTCACACCTTCCCTGAATGTTGCTGATGTGAAGAGATTCAAGCAAATCGATTCTCAAGCGAAGAATATCATATGTGGTCATCTGAGTAAAGGGCAGTATGGTAGAGTGAATGCTTTGGAAACTGCTAAGCTTATCTGGGATAGGCTCTCCAAAGTAAACGAAGGAGTCTCAACTCAACGTGACTCTCGTGTTGACGTTCTTCGCAATCTCTTCAACCGCTTCAAAAGACTCGACAATGAAAATGTTCAGCAAACCTTCGATCGCCTCACTGATATCTCAAATGAACTTCAAGCGCTCGGTGCCACTGACATCACCGACCATGAGGTGGTGAAGAAATTGCTGAGATCACTCGATTCTTCATTTGACACTCTGGCACTGATGATTCAAGAGCGTGCTGATTACAAGTCACTTGATCCCTCTGATATCCTCGAGAGGCTAAATACTCATGAGTTCCAGCTTGCTGAAAAGAGAGATCTCTATGGTTCAAGCTATGGCAAAACACGTGCCCTGAAGGCCAAGGCAGTGTCTGAATCTGAATGTGAAGATTCTGGTAGTAGCCTTGGTGATCCTGAAGAATTGAGCCAGGAGCTAGCACTGCTCGTGAAGAAGTTCCAGAAATTCTCAAGATGTGGTCGCTTTGGAAAATCTTCAAGGAGCAGTGATTCCTCATCAAGTGACTATAAGAGAAGGCTATGCCACAAATGCAAGAAGCCTGGTCACTACATTCAAGATTTTCCTCAGTGGGACAAGGAATTAAAGAAGAAGAAATACAAGGATTATAGTTCTGATGATGCCAAGAAGAAGAATAAATCTTCAAAGTCTTCATCATCAAAATCTTCAAAGTCTTCATCTCACAAGAAGAGCAGCTCCAAGAAGGCTCGGGCATTCATTGGCAAGGAAATGGATTTTGAGGCTGAATCTGAGGATCATGAGGAAGAGGAGGCATCCGAGGATTCTGAGTCAGGTGTGGCAAGTCTAGCTCTTGCTAACGCATTTGTCAGCAAGTCTATCTTCAACTCTGAAGAAAATGGCAACACCAACAACGCTGATGAAGGCAATGACGACTATGCTCCCACCTATTGCTTCATGGCAAAGGCTGCTAAGGTAACTAAATACCCCTCCTCTGAATCAAGTGAGGATGAATCTGATGAAAATCTTAAGCCTAGCTACTCTAAACTTGCTAAGATTGCTGTGAAACAAAAAAAGGCTATTGAAAAACTTCAAAACATGCTAGACAAAAGTGATGATATGTTCGGTGATGAAATGGACTGCACTAAAGACTTAACTGAAAATCTTCAGAGACTTCAGTCTAAGTTTGACAACCTTCAAAGTCATCATAAAACTCTCTTATCTGATCATGATAGGCTTTCTTATGAATTTCTTCAAAGAAAGCAAGATCTTGAGAAGCTAAGAGTGAGTTATGAAGATCTTCAGAAGGAGCGCGATTCATTACTTGCTCAACAAATTAGCGCTACTCAGGAAGAATTTGATCCTCCATGCTTAAAGTGCATTGAACGTGAATCTGCTAATTCTTCACCTGAATGTTCAAATGCTTCAAATGTTACAAATTCTTCACCTGCCTCTGCTATCACTAATTCCTCATCTGAGGACATTGCTAGTATCACTGACGATGCAGGGCTGAAGGAATTGTATATGAAAGGCATGTACAAAAGCCTCAAAGGGCATCAGACTCTTTGTGATGTGCTTAAAAAGCAGATCCTCAACAGAAACCCTAGGAAAGAGGGTATTGCCTTTGAGAGGAAACTCAATGCTGATGGAACATATTGGAAACCTGAGCAGTACCCCAAAACCTCATGGGTTGCTGCAAAGGTACCTCCAGTTGATCCATCTAACTTATATGGCTTTACATGTGAATCTCCTCATTCTTCTGATGAGTCATTTGACTCCAACTATAAACTGTTCAAAAATCAGAATGGTGAAGTATTTGCTAGATATGTTGGGACTAACTGCATGAACGGTTCCCCTATGAAGAAAATCTGGGTTCCCAAAAGTTATGTTGAAAGTCTTCAGGTGAATGTCCTCATGACACCACCAGTGAAGAATTGGAACCCCGGATCAAACTCTTCATATGGACCAAATTCTTCATATGGATCCAAGTCCTCATACGGACAAAATTCCTCACATGGATCAAATTCCTCAAAAGGATCAAAGTCCTCATATGATCATCATCGTGCTAACCCTTCTGTTTCGCAGGGTAGAGTTAAGGGCTATGAATATGTGTATTATTCTTCAAATCATTATGTTCATAAGTCCTCGAAGAATTTCTCTGCTTATTCATATGCTTACCCTAACCCCTCTTATGTGAAAAGAAGTGGACTGGCATCCATGCCACCTTTCTCATATGGTGCTCGCAGAGTGATGAATTCTTTGCCACCCCTCCAGATGTGGGTGGTGAAGAAAAGGAACTAATCTCTTATGCAGGGTCAGGTCTCCAGTCATGCTCAAAACGACTGAAGAATTTGCTGGAGACCTGAACAATGCCTGAAAGGACGCAGGCGAATCATGATGAAATGAACCTTCATTTCACACGTCCTCATACTGATTATCTGATCAAATTACTTGATGAAAATGACCTGATGATACTGATGTCATATTCTTCACTAATGAAGTATATGAGTTTGTAAGCTGCACTAATTCATCTGCAGTATGATCAACCCAAAGCAAACGAGTGGGTCCTCGATAGTGGATGTACAAATCACATGACTGGTGACAAGAACCTATTGAGGGATGCTCCCTTAACACCTTCACATCTGAAGCATATATCTTCACTGACAAAGGCAAAAGTCAGGTATTGGGTCTAGGTAAGGTTGTGATCTCAAAGGATCGACACATGGACAAAGTCATGCTTGTCGAGTCCTTAGGATACAACCTCATGTCTGTCTCAATGCTTTGTGATCTCGATATGGTTGCTGTCTTTGGAAAGTATCGTTGTGTTGTGATCATGGAAGCTGACAATTCCAAAGTCTACGAAGGCTTTAGGAGAGGAGACTTGTACATTGTTGATTTCTCTACAGGACGACAACCTGCCGTATGCTTACTGGCAAAAGCTTCAGAAGGCTGGCTATGGCATCGATGACTTGGTCACGCAGGCATGAGGAATTTGCACACGCTTGCGAAGAAGAAGCATGTCATTGGCATTGAGAATGTAAAATTCCTCAAGGATCACTTGTGTGGTGCCTGTGAAGCTGGAAAAATGACCAAGGCCAAGCATCCAACAAAGACTATCATGTCCACTACTCATCCATTCGAATTGCTTCACATGGATGTCTTGGGTCCTAATCATTATTCTGCTATGACAAATGATGTATCTCTATATGGCTTTGTTATTGTTGATGATTACTCTCGTTACACATGGGTACACATTGTTACTTACAAACATGAAGTGCAGGAAGTCTTCAAACGATTTTCCTCGAGGGCTTCAACAAACTTTGGTGTGAAGATCAAGCACATCAAGAGTGACAATGGAACTGAGTTCAAGAATTCCGGTCTTGATGACTATCTTGATGAACTTGGTATTACTCATGAGTTATCTGCTCCTTATACTCCTCAGCAAAATGGCGTCATGGAGTGCAAGAACAGAACTCTTGTTGAGATGGCTCGCACTATGCTTGATGAATACAAAACGCCTCGTGGTTTTTGGATTGATGCAATTGATACTGCATGCCACATCATCAACAAAGTATATCTTCACAAATTCTTCAAGAAGACTGCCTATGAACTCCTCACTGACAAGAAACCCAATGTGAGTTATTTCAAAGTCTTCGGTGCTAAATGTTGGATTAGGGATCCTCATCACAATGCTAAATTTGCACCGAAAGCACATGAAGGTTTTATGCTTGGTTACGGAAAGGACTCGCACACCTACAGAGTCTTCAACAATGTTCTTCACAAGATTGTTGAAACTGTAGATGTGTGGTTCGATGAAACTAATAGCTCGCAAAGAGAGCACCTACCTTCTATGATAGATGAACTAGCACATGAGGATTCTATCAAGTTCAAGGCTACTGAGGATGTCATTCCTACCGAAGAATCTACTGAAGAATTCATTCCAGAACGCGAAGATCGTCGAGCTGATGCACCTGAGGAAAATGCTGAAGAAAATGGTGCTGAAGAAAATGCGGATCAAATTCCTCGACGACAACCAGCTCATCCTCGTGTTGCAAAAGAAGTGCAAGTTGAAAAGATCATCGATGACATTGAAGCACCAGGTCCTCTCACCCGCTCAAAAGCTTCGCATTTATCTAACTTTTGTGGGCACTATGCTTTTGTCTCTATCACAGAGCCCACTAAGGTAGATGAAGCATTTCTGGAGTCTGAGTGGATTTAGGCCATGCAAGAAGAATTACATCAGTTCGAGATCAACAATGTCTGCGAACTGGTCAAATGTCCAGATCCTCGCAAGCATAATATCATTGGCACAAAGTGGATCTACCGCAACAAGCAAGATGAAAATGGCCTTGTGGTGAGGAATAAGGCACGACTTGTAGCTCAAGGCTACACACAGATTGAAGGAATTGATTTCGATGAAACTTTTGCACCTGTTGCTAGACTTGAGGCTATTCGCATATTACTTGCTTATGCTAACCATCATAATATCATTTTATATCAAATGGATGTGAAAAGTGCATTCCTCAATGGTAAGCTTGAGGAAGAAGTATATGTTGCTCAACCCCCAGGTTTTGAAGATCCAAATAATCCTGACAAAGTCTTCAGACTCAACAAGGCCCTCTATGGCCTCAAGCAGGCCCATCGGGAGTGGTATGATACTTTTAAGGAATTCTTCGTGAAGAATGGCTTCACACCCGGTTCACTCGACCCTACTCTCTTTACTAAATCTTATGATGGTGAACTGTTTGTGTGCCAAATATACGTTGATGATATTATCTTTGGCTGTACTGACCAACGTTATAGTGATGAATTTGCCTATATGATGAGTGAAGAATATCAAATGTCTATGATGGGAGAGTTGAATTTCTTCTTAGGTCTTCAAATTCGTCAACAACACAATGGCATATTCATATCTCAGGAGAAATACCTCGAGGATGTTCCGAGGAAATTCGGCATGCAAGATTGTAAAGGCGTCAAAATTCCTATGCCCACAAATGGCCATCTATGCACTGATGAAAATGGTATTGACTTCGATCACAAGGTATACCGCTCCATGATTGGTTCTTTATTGTACTTATGTGCATCTAGGCCAGATATAATGCTTAGTGTTTGCATGTGTGCCCGATTTCAAGCTGCACCGAAGGAATCACACCATAAGGCTGTGAAGCATATTCTTCGATATCTAGCTCACACACCAACACTAGGATTATGGTACCCCAAGGGCTCTACTTTTGATCTCATTGGATATTCTGACTCTGACTATGCTGGTGATCGTGTGGACCGCAAGTCAACATCTGGTACTTGTCATTTCCTCGGACGATCTTTGGTCTGTTGGTCCTCAAAGAAATAGAACTGCGTATCACTGTCTACTGCGGAAGCTGAGTACATTGCTGCTGGTTCTTGTTGTGCTCAATTGCTGTGGATGAAGCAAACTCTCAAGGACTACGGCATCAATGTGAAGAATGTGCCTCTCTACTGTGACAATGAGAGTGCCATCAAGATTGCTCACAATCCAGTTCAGCACTCGAAGACAAAGCACATTCAGATTCGTCATCATTTTCTTCGCGATCATGTGTTGAAGGGCGACATCTTTATTGATCATGTGAAGAATGAAGATCAGCTAGCCGATATCTTCACAAAGCCCTTGGATGAGAAGAGATTTAGCAAGTTGCGGTGTGAGCTAAATATCCTAGAATCTTCGAATGTTCTCTGAAATGGACACACATCCTAACACTTATGCTGACTTGATGACTTAGATGCACAACACACGAAGTAACATTTTTCTTCAATCAATGAAGACTAACCCTCTAAGTGTGAAGAAATTAATGAAGAAATTGATTCTTAGAGCCCTACGACAAATTGTACGCAGTGTCTGAAATATCAGCTTTCTTATACGGTGGGTTACGCCACCACCAAAGTTGAAAATCTTCAATTTGAGTTTTTCCTCAGTTTTTGAAATTCTTCGGTTTTTTCAAATTCTTCAACTTTGCAAAATCTTCACTGTTTCCGTCATTTTTCTTCATTGGCTATATATATATATGGGTTTATGTCCTCTACAGCATTCACTTATAGCTATTTCTTCAAGTTGCATTTTCTGCTAAGTGAATGTGATCGGACCCTTCCCCCTCTATGCTATACTCAACCCAATCTATTCACAAATTCTTCATGTGCGTTCTATTTGAAAATCGTTCAAAATCTTCACTGTGTCCTTGTCAGCTGAAGAAATTGCGAACGGAACTTTAAAACTAATCTTATCCAAATTTTTGGTTTTGCCGCTCAAACCGTCCCGTATCCCACGATAGACTTATCTATTCACCCATGATCTAACACGATCTCCACCTTTCAGTACGTGGGTGACACATGTCAAGCGAATGAGAAGGGTCAGGGGCATGTTCGTCCTAAATCTTTGGGCAAACAGTTTTTCACTGCGACTATAAATACCCCCTCACCCCTTCCTCACTTCCTTTACTCCGCTCGACTGCTCTCTCTCTCGCTCGAGCTTCTCAAACCCTAGCGCCGCCACTACTCCATTGTCGCCGGTGAGGAATAGCTTCATTGACTCGACCTCGTCGCCATCGTACTCGCGCCGGCCATGGATATCTTCACTCCGCCGCCGCCGTAGTTGTCTTCCTCCGCCAAGTTAGGGCGTGGAAGATCTGAACTGACGAGCTTCAAATCTACACTTCTCAGTTCGTCGTGTTCTTCATCCAGGGTAATTAAAAGTTACTTTTACTGCCCTCTTTGATTCAAATTTTCTCTACAAAATCTTCAAAGGTGTTTTATTCTTCAAATCCTCACACACAAAACACCTCACTAGTCATCTGCTCTTGATTCGTTTCTCTAAGCATCATTTATCTTCAAGATTCCTCAATTGTGTGGATCCCCAATCTATACAACTCTGGAACCTAAGACAAAGAATGCTTAGTGAAATTCTTCAAGACTCATCTGGTCAAATTCCTCAAACTTGTTTTTTTAAAACCTTCTGAGAACGCATATGACCTCTTCAAATTCCTCGCAACTATACTCTGTTCACAGGTACTCATGTCCGCTGCTGAATCACTAGGTTCTCATCAACTTAACCCATTTGCAGTGTTCCTCGAAGAAAAGTTGCATACTTCTTCAGAGAATTCGACTGTTCAAATTCCTCAACTGAAGAATATGGCAGACAGTAAGAAGCCACAGAAAGGAGGAAAGAGGCCTGAGGTCATGACTGCGTTTGAAATACCTGAGGACATCTATGCTGGCTATTGCACACCTGATGAGGCTAAGTTCGGAAAGGAGAACAAAAATCAGCGCAAGGTGCGCATACAGAGGATTGAAAGGAGATGGGCAAGAGGATGAAGGGAGTACAGATATGTAACTCCAAAGTATATGAAGAAATTCGCTCTAAATCCTCCATGCCCAAGAGCTCCATTGGCACCTGGCCAAGAATCTGACCCCACCAGCATCAAGCATGGTGAGGATTTCCCTGAAGAATGGGCCAAACGCCAAGCCAAGTTGGCAAGACAAGCCAAAGAAGCAGTGAGGAAATTCAATCAAGACTCTGCTACTGCTGCTGCCACTGAGGCCTCTGTCAGGCCTAGAAAATCAATGGCAAAGAAGCCCGCTCACAAGCCAAGTGCTTCACCAACTGTGCCCTCACGGCCAAGTTCCTCAGCAATGCCCTCACGGCCAGAATCTTCAAAGCCCTCACGGCCAGTTCCTCATGCTGCTCCTGCTCCTCCAAAGTCCTCAGTTCCTCCCTGTCGGTGTCAAAACTGGCGGATCTCGGGTAGGGGGTCCCGAACTGTGCGTCTAGGCAGATGGTAACTGGAGACAAGGGACACGATGTTTTTACCCAGGTTCGGGCCCTCTCGATGGAGGTAAAACCCTACTCCTGCTTGATTGATATTGATGATATGGGTAGTACAAGAGTGGATCTACCACGAGATCAAGGAGGCTAAACCTTAGAAGCTAGCCTATGGGATGATTGTTGTTCTGTCCTATGGACTAAAACCCTCCGGTTTATATAGACACCGGAGAGGGCTAGGGTTACACAGAGTCGGTTACAATGGTAGGAGATCTACATATCCGTATCGCCAAGCTTGCCTTCCACGCCAAGGAAAGTCCCATCTGGACACGGGACGAAGTCTTCAATCTCGTATCTTCACAGTCTTGGAGTCCGGCCGATGATGATAGTTCGGCTATCCGGACACCCCCTAGTCCGGGACTCCCTCAGTAGCCCCTGAACCAGGCTTCAATGACGATGAGTCCGGCGCGCATATTGTCTTCGGCATTGCAAGGCGGGTTCCTCCTCCGAATAATTCATAGAAGATTGTGAACACCAGGATAGTGTCCGGCTCTGTAAAATAAATACCACATACCACCATAGAGAGAATAATATTTACACAAGTTCAATCTGCTGACGTATTTTGTGGCATGACGTCACACCACAACCAAGCCTTTACTCGAATCGTTTTTATTATACCACCTCAGCGCGTTTAGCGAAGCGGTTTCCTTGGCACGTCTTGTTGAAGCAGAGATTGTGTTCCCCTTATTCCGGGATTCCCATCAATACGGACGTGGGTAACCCAACCGCGCCCGTTGCCATGCCCCCTCCATCGAAGGCGAGTTCCAAACGGTCACGGGGACGGCTCTTGGTATTCTCCCTCTTTATAATGAGACCAAGGCCCGTTACTTTTCTCCAATCTTCAATCGAATCCGCCCCTCGCCCCGAGTTCCAACACCCAGGGCTCCAGATTCGGGCGCTTCGGACCTTCGACAATGTCCGGCTCCGACCAACAGGGCCGGTGGATGCCCTCCTCCATCACGGAAGAGGATGTGCTAAAGCTGAGAGACGCCAGGTACTTAACCTACGAGATTTCGCATAGGTTACCTGCCCAAGGGCAAGTCATTCCTACTCCCGAGCCTGGCGAGAGTGTCGTG
The DNA here is from genome assembly GCA_963921465.1 of Triticum timopheevii. NCBI lineage: Eukaryota > Viridiplantae > Streptophyta > Magnoliopsida > Poales > Poaceae > Triticum > Triticum timopheevii. The sequence goes on from OY997262.1 coordinate 367,552,095, forward strand.
TTCGTGTCTCACCTCAGTCGGGGTTTAGGCTAAAGGAAATATGCCCTAGAGGCAATAATAAAGTTATTATTTATTTCCTCATATCATGATAAATGTTTATTATTCATGCTAGAATTGTATTAACCGGAAACATGATACATGTGTGAATACATAGACAAACATATAGTCACTAGTATGCCTCTACTTGACTAGCTCATTAACCAAAGATGGTTATGTTTCCTAACCATAGACATGTGTTGTCATTTGATTAATGGGATCACATCATTAGGAGAATGATGTGATTGACATGACCCATTCCGTTAGCCTAGCACTAGATCGTTTAGTATATTGCTATTGCTTTCTTCATGACTTACACATGTTCCTGTAACTATGAGAATTATGCAACTCCCGTTTACCGGAGGAACACTTTGGGTACTACCAAACGTCACAACGTAACTGGGTGATTATAAAGGAGTACTACAGGTGTCTCCGAAGGTACATGTTGAGTTGGCGTATTTCGAGATTAGGTTTTGTCACTCCGATTGTCGGAGAGGTATCTCTGGGCCCTCTCGGTAATGCACATCACTATAAGCCTTGCAAGCAATGTAGCTAATGAGTTAGTTACGAAATGATGCATTACGTAATGAGTAAAGAGACTTGCCGGTAACGAGATTGAACTAGGTATTGGATACCGACGATCAAATCTCGGGCAAGTAACATACCGATGACAAAGGGAACAACGTATGTTGTTACACGGTTTGACTGATAAAGATCTTCGTAGAATATGTAGGAACTAATATGGGCATCCAGGTTTCGCTATTGGTTATTGACCAAGAATAGTTCTAGGTCATGTCTACATAGTTCTCGAACCCGTAGGGTCCGCACGCTTAACGTTACGATGACAGTTTTATTATGAGTTTATTAGTTTTGATGTACCAAAGTTTGTTCGGAGTCCCGGATGTGATCACGGACATGACAAGGAGTCTCGAAATGGTCGAGACATAAAGATTGATATATTGGACGACTATATTCGGACACCGGAAGTGTTCCGGGCGATTTCGGAGAAAACCGGAGTGCCGGAGGGTTACCGGAACCCCCGGGAGAGTAATGGGCCTTATGGGCCTTAGTGGGGAAGAGAGAGGGGCGGCCAGGGTGGGCCATGCGCCCCCTCTCCCTCTGGTCCGAATTGGACTAGGAGGGGGGCAGCGCCTGTAACGCCCCGGATCCGATGCGCCAGGTGTCCGCCAGTTATTCGCCGCCGTTGCCATGTCTTTTGCTTGCGTGTTGCATTTTATCATGTCATCATGTGCATCTCATTTGGCATACGTGTTCGTCTCATGCATCCGAGCATTTTCCCCGTTGTCCGTTTTGCGATCCGGCACTCCTATGTCCTCCGGCGTTCCCCTTTTGTCTCCTTTTGTGTGCGGGTGTTAAACTTTCTCGGAATGGACCGAGGTTTGCCAAGCGGCCTTGGTATAGCACCGGTAGACCGCCTGTCAAGTTTCGTGCCATTTGGAGGTTGTTTGATACTCCAACGGTTAACCGGGTAACCGTAAAGCCTCTTTTGTTTGCAGCCCAACACCCCTTCCAAAATGGCCCAAAACCCAGCAAACTCCCGTCCATGCTCTCGGTCGTTCGATCACGATCGTGTGGGCGAAAACCACTCCTCATTTCGACTCTCCTAGCTCCCTCTACCTATATAAATACCTCCCCCTCCAAAAATACCGGTCTAACCCTAGATCAAACCCCTCCCGGCGCCACCGGACGCGTCTCCACCGCGCCGGACATGTCCGTCTCCGCCGGCCACCTCACTCCGACGAATCGGAGGCCGCCACCTCAGCCGCGCCGCCGCCCACGTCCAACCACCGCGCGCCACGTGGCGTCCCCGCGCCCACCTCGCCGCCGGCCCGCGGAGCCCATCCGGGGCCCGTGCGAGCCCGGATCCGCCGCCGCCCACGCCCGCCTCGCCGGTGCTCCGCCGGAGCTCGCCGGACTCCTCCTCCGCTCACCGTCCCATCGCCTCGGCTTCCTCCCCGCCCGAGCTCCACCCGCCGCCGTCGCACCGCCCGGCCCGCGTCTCCGGCGCCCCGCCGCCCCGGTCACCGGCCTCCGCGCAACCCCGCCAGCCGCCGCCTTCCCCGCCGGCAGGAGCCCTGCCTCTGGCTCCTCTCCTCCACCGCCAACTGCGCTCGCCTCCGCGCCTCCGCCAGACGGCCAGCGTCGTCCCTTCGTCACCCTCGCGCGGGGATCCGGCGAGGCTGCCGCCCGTCGCCCGGATCCGGCGACCGCGTCGTCGTCGTCGTGCGGGATCGGGAGGACCCCGATCCGCACCTCTCCGTCCGGCCCAGATCCAGGCCCAGCTGGCCCATCTCCCTCGGCCCGCGCCCGTGCGACTTATAGCTATTTTGTGCTCATCTGTTTTTTTCGGAAAACTGCGAAGTCCCCGAATATTTTGCATAATCATGCCATGTTCATCGCATCATTACTCTGTTCATACTGCTCCGTTTCGTGCGTGTAATATGTCAAATTGTTCGTTTCAATGAGTACTTAATTTCGTTACGTTGCATCATTTTCATTTGAGCTCATCTTGATGCCCTAAATGCTGTCGGAAGAGTGCATGTTGATGTTAATCTGCTGGAACTGTTATAACTTGCTCATTTGTCATTTTTGCCATGTTTGATGTGTGCATCCTATGAGCTTGATGTCTACATGTGTTTTGATCTATGCCATGCCATCTTTCCAGTGGTGCCATCCATGTATTTTTGTGGGTCTTGTACTGAGTGCATCGAGCTTGTTAAGTAGAGTACTTGCTGTTGCTGTTTTCCTGACTGATTCTGTTATATTTTGTTGCTATGTAAACCTGCTGCTACAAGTCATTCTATGCATAATCTGGAGATGTTCACTAAGGATGATTTGTTATACATATCATGCTCTATCCATTCATGCCCCTGTTTGCATTTATAGCCTGCTGTATCTTGTTGTTATCTTGCTCCAAACTTGCTAAATAATGTTGCTGTCAGCCTGTTAACATGAAGTTCAGTTTTGGCCATGTGCTTTTCTAGTGATCCATGCACCCTATGAACTTGCTATTGCCATGCTTAGCTTCATAAACATGTCTTATTACTGTTGGTTGCTTTTCCATGCCATGTATTGCTCTGTGGTGAGTGGTTCAAGCTCACCAACATGCCTACTTATTGTTGTTCCTGCCATGTTTGAATCTGTCATATAACTTGCTATGTTTACATGGGTGCCATCATATCCTCTGATCCTTTTTGGCTCATGGTCAGTAAGGGACTTTTGTTCTATGAAATTAGTAGATTCGTGCCATGCCTTTGTTTTCCATGGTATATTCCTGTAACATGTTGTTTGATAGCTCTAAACATTGCAACCTGATGTTATTTTTGCTAAATCTGTAACTGTTATTATTTGCAATCTGGCCATGTCTTTTTGAGCATGTTCTAGTGATTTCTGGAGATAGCTCAGTGTTCATGTTTTGTCATGCTTTACCTGTACTTCATGCCCATGCCTTTTGTTTTCATATTAAGGTACTGTAGCATGTTGTTTTGGTGCTTGCAATATGCCTAGTTACTGTTTTGGATAGCTTGTCCTTTAAACTTGTATAGAGTGTATGTGTTGCACCGTTGCTCCGTTTTGAGTGTGATCTATATGAAACTTGCTTGATTTTGCATATAGTTTCATATTACCTTGTTGCATCCTTGTTTTGAGATGTTTGCTTGATGTTTATATGCATTTTGCATCAATGCCATGCTTAACTTGTTTTGCTCATATCTTCTAGGCCGTACCTCCGAACTATTTGAACTTTATATGTAACTTGACTAGAATTTCATGTAGATCCTCATGGTGCATCTTAACTTGCTGTTTAACAACTTGAACATAAGGTTTATTCAGTTCTGGACCAATTTCTAAATTTGCATATGAGGACTTACCGGAATTGTTATATGTTGTTCCCGGCCTCATTTAAACTTGCTTTGATGTGTTGCTCTTGTTTGCATCGTCTCTTGCCATGAGTAGCTTCATGTAGCTTTGTCATGCATCATGCTTGTTGTGCATCATGTCTTGTCTATGTGTGGTGTGTTTACCATGTTGTGTGCTTCTTCTCGATAGTTCCCGTTTTGTTGCGATCGTGAGGATTCGTTCGTCTACGCTTGGTTCGTCTTCGTGGCTTCATCTTCTTCATGGACTCATTCTTCTTCCTTGCGGGATTTCAGGCAAGATGACCGCTACCCTGGATCTCACTACTATCATTGCTATGCTAGTTGCTTCGTTCTATCGCTTTGCTGCGTTACCTATCACTTTTTCTTCAAGCCTCCCCAAATTGCCATGAACCTCTAACCTTTGACACCATTCCTAGCAAACTGTTGTTTGGCTATGTTACCGCTTTGCTCAGCCCCTCTTTTAGCATTGTTAGTTGCAGGTGAAGTTGAAGATTTCTTCATGGTGGACAGGGTTATGTTGGGATATCACAATATCTCTTATATTATTAACGCATCTATATATTTGGTAAAGGGTGGAAGGCTCGGCCTTATGCCTGGTGTTTTGTTCCACTCTTGCCGCCCTAGTTTCCGTCATACCGGTGTTATGTTCCCGGATTTTGCGTTCCTTACGCGATCGGGTGATTTATGGGACCCCCTTGACAGTTCGCTTTGAATAAAACTCCTCCAGCAAGGCCCAACCTTGGTTTTACCATTTGCCTCACCACCACCTATATTTCCCTTGGGAGTAATTAACCCGAGGGTCATCTTTATTTTAGCCTCCCCGGGCCAATGCTTGTCTAAGTGTTGGTCCGAACCGAGTAGACTGCGGGGCCCCCTCGGGGAAACTCGAGGTCTGGTTTTACTCGTAGGATGTCTCATCCGGTGTTGCCCTGAGAACGAGATATGTGCAGCTCCTATCGGGATTGTCGGTGCATCGGGCGGCTTTGCTGGTTTTGTTTTACCATTGTCGAAATGTCTTGTAAACCGGGATTCCGAGACTGATCGGGTCTTCCTAGGAGAAGGAATATCCTTCGTTGATTGCGAGAGCTTATCATGGGCTAAGTTGGGACACCCCTGCAGGGTATAAACTTTCGAGAGTCGTGCCCGCGGTTATGTGGCAGATGGGAATTTGTTAATGTCCGGTTGTAGATAACTTGACACCAGATCCAAATTAAAACGCATCAACCGCGTGTGTAGCCGTGATGGTCTCTTCTCGGCGGAGTCCGGGAAGTGAACACAGTTTTTGGGTTATGTCTGACGTACGTAGGTGTTCAGGATCACCTATTGATCATTGCTAGCTTCACGACCGTTCCTTTGTTTCTCTTCTCGCTCTCTTTTGCATATGTTAGCCACCATACTTGCTTAGCCGCTGCTGCAACCTCACCACTTTACCCCTTCCTTTCCCTTTAAGCTTTGCTAGTCTTGATACCCATGGTAATGGGATTGCTGAGTCCTCGTGGCTCACAGATTACTACAACAACAATTGCAGGTGCAGGTTATGCGATGATCTTGACGCGAGAGCGATGTTTGCTTGTTTTGGAGTTGAGGGAGTCCTGGACAAGGGTGTCCGGACAGCCGGACTATCAATGTCCGCCGAACTATCTAGACTACGAAGATACAAGATTGAAGACTCTGCCCCGTGTCCGGACGGGACTTTCCTTGGCGTGGAAGGCAAGCTTGGCAATACGGATATGTAGATCTCCTACCATTGTAACCGACTCTGTGTAACCCTAGCCCTCTCCGGTATCTATATAAACCGGAGGGCTTTAGTCCGTAGGACAACATACAATCATACCATAGGCTAGCTTCTACGGTTTAGCCTCCTTGATCTCGTGGTAGATCTACTCTTGTACTACCCATATCATCAATATCAATCAAGCAGGAGTAGGGTTTTACCTCCATCGAGAGGGCCCGAACCTGGGTAAAAAACATCGTGTCCCTTGTCTCCTGTTACCATCCGCCTAGACGCACAGTTCGGGACCCCCTACCCGAGATCCGCCGGTTTTGACACCGACATTGGTGCTTTCATTGAGAGTTCCTCTGTGTCGTCACCGATAGAGCGGATGCCTCTCCCTGTCTTCAAAGACGATATTTTCGCCGGAGGGGCCTTGGCCGCCGGCCAAACTATCCGGCTTGGTGGTTTTCTCATGACCGTCTGTCCGGCCGCCGCTTCAACAATGACTTCTCAAGTCGTCGAAAGCAATCTTCGCGTCAGCCCTAAAGCTGCCGAAAAGTTAGATCCAATGGAGCTCTCGTCTGTTAACGAGCTCTTGGATCGCATCGCCACCCTGGGAGTCGCTACGGACTACAACCAGATTGGGCTTAAAACCGATCTGAGAGAGATTAACTCTCCCCAAGCCACCCACCACGTTGCAGTGGTGGAAGAGCAATATGGCAACTCTTCGCCGGTGTTGAAAACAATTCATGTCCGGATTCCCGAACCCTCCATGCCGGATTCTCGCGGAGGGACGGACTTCGATCGAGCATCGAACTTAAAATCATGCATCGCCCCGGACTCGCTGGATTGTCCCCAGCAAAACACACTTCCGAATTCGGAAACCCCTTGGCCTTTGAGCCTCAAGATGGGCAAGGATCCGGATTTTATTCCACCCACCCGCCCAGACATAAGCGATCTATCTCTAATATGGCAAGAGCCTACAGAAACAGTACATCACTACTGGGCCAGATTCCTCCTGGTTATGGACAGGATAAAGGACTGTTGAGAGGAAAACGCAATATCAATCTTCCGCAATAACTGCACGGACAAGGGAATACTAAACGCCATTGATCGTCGCAAAATTACGCGCTTTACCGATCTGGCGTCCATAGTACGAAAGTACTGTGCGATGGAGAGTTTCCGGAAAACCGAAAATCAATTTTGGGACAATCCGGCCCCAAACCCAGTCCGCAGTAAAAGGGCGCCTTACACTCAGGCCCCAGATGCAAAAACGATAAAACAAAAACCCAGTCAGGGAAACGGAACCGTACTGGAGGGATGGCTCAACGGACCCTGTAAGCTTCATAATACAGAGGGAGCCGTCCCAACACATAGCCTTCGAGCATGTTGGATATTACGGCAGGTGGCCAAAAGTGGCGAAGAGCTTCTAGCTCCGGGAAACCACTCCAACAATACCAGCACGGTATCAACAGTCTTCGAGACTTTCGCATCAAATAATATGCGAAAACGATCAATCCGTGAACTCGCCGAAGTCTACCAAGTAGCAACAGCAAATCCATGGAGCAACACAGCCATTACCTTCAATGGCAGCGACGAGCCCATATTCTGAACAACCAGAGCCCCAGCCGCACTGGTACTTAGTCCCATAGTGGACGGCTTTCGACTGACAAAAGTCCTCATGGACGGCGGCAGCGGACTAAACCTCATTTACGAGGAAACTCTGCGAAAAATGGAAATCGATTGGAGCCATATTGAGTGAAGCAGCACAACCTTTAGAGGAATAATCCCTAGCCGGGAAGCGCACTGCACCGGAAAAATCACACTCGATGTGGTGTTCGGCTCTCCGGACAGTTACAGATCCGAAGAAGTCACGTTTCAGGTGGCCTCGTTCAGCAGTGGATACCACGCAATATTAGGACGAGAGGCATTCACAATTTTTCAAGCAATACCTCATTACGGGTACATGAAGCTTAAAATGCCTGGGCCCAACGGAATAATCACTCTCGCTAGTGATCCAGACATAGCACTCCGCGCCGAAAACAAGACAGCCGCACTTGCCCTCGAGGCACTATCCGAAGCCTTAGCGGCAGAGGAACTCACCGCGCTGCGCTCTACGGTGAACAGGGACGATGTGATACTCGATAAAAGATCCAAGTCCACCTCCTTCAAACTAGCAGATGAGATAATAAAATTCCAGGTCCATCCAACGGACCCAACAAAGACGGCCTCCATTGGGGCACAGTTGAACCCCGAAATAGACGCCGCACTGCGCAAATTCCTTCGGGAAAATTGGGATATCTTCGCCTGGCATCCTTCAGACATGCCCGGAATCCCCCGCAGGTTGGCTGAACACGGCCTCAACATCCTAAAAGGATTCAAGCCAGTCAAACAGGCTCTTCGACGATTTTCCGAGCCCAAAAGACAGGCAATGGGAGAAGAGCTAGCCAAACTATTGGAAGCCGGATTCATTAGAGATATCAAACATCCGGACTGGCTAGCAAATTTGGTGATGGTACCAAAGAAGGATAAATCCTGGCGCCTCTGTGTCGATTTTAAAGACCTAAATAAAGCTTGCCCAAAGGATCCCTTCCCTCTCCCCCGCATCGATCAAATCATCGATGCCACAGTAGGGCACGATTCGTTGTGCTTCCTGGACGCATACTCTGGCTATCATCAAATCAAGATGGCGGAAGCAGACCAAGCCGCAACGGCATTTATCACTCCATATGGACCATTCTGCTTCAACACGATGCCCTTCGGACTCAAAAACGCCGGCGCAACATATCAGCGCATGATTCAAACATGTCTGGCCATCCAGATCGGCAAAACAGTCGAGGCATATGTAGACGATGTAGTCGTCAAAACAAAACACGTCGAAACTTTAGTAGACGATTTGAGGCTCACATTCGACAACCTCAGAGCATATGACATCAAGCTGAATCCGGAAAAATGCGTGTTCGGCGTACCAGCCGGAAAGCTGCTGGGCTTCATTGTATCCGGTAGAGGAATTGAAGCAAATCCGGCCAAAATCCAAGCTCTGTCACAGTTGGATATTCCAAAAGACCTCAAACAAATACAAAAATTAACAGGATGTGTGGCAGCATTAAGCCGCTTTATCTCCCATTTAAGAGAAAAGGCGTTGCCCCTCTATCGCCTCCTCAGGCGCACCGAACACTTCGAGTGGACGGATGCTGCCACTGCCGGACTCGAAGAAATAAAGGCCATACTGGCAACAAATCCGGTCCTGGCTGCGCCCACTCTGGGCGAACCAATGTTGTTATACATCGCAGCAACACATCAAGTTGTAAGCGCAGTGCTCGTCGTCGAACGAGCGACAGAAGGGCATAAATTCCCTCTTCAAAAACCAGTGTATTATGTATCCGCTGTGTTAACCCCCTGCAAATCCCGTTACCCGCACTATCAGAAGATAGCATATGCGGTGTTCATGGCGTCTCAAAAGCTCCGGCACTACTTTCAAGAGTGCTCGATAACAGTGGCCTCTGAGGTACCACTCAATGACATTATAAATAACCGCGACGCAACGGGCAGGATAGCAAAATGGGCCATTGAGCTCTTACCATTCGACATCACTTATAAACCTCGACGAGCTATAAAGTCACAAGTTTTGGCTGACTTCGTCGCCGAATGGACTGAAGCCGAACTCCCTAAAGAGTACGGCGCGTACTCCAATTGGACCATGCATTTCGACGGCTCCAAAATGTTGGCCGGACTGGGGGCTGGCGTCGTACTGACGTCCCCCACCGGAGATACAGTCCAGTACGTACTTCAAATAATGTACACGGACTCCAACAATGCAGCCGAATACGAGGCCCTGTTACATGGTCTCCGGATGGCGGTCTCCATGGGCATTCAATGCCTAGAGGTGCGCGGGGACTCAAACCTTGCAATATCCCAGATAAATGGAGACTTCGACGCCAAGGATCCGAAAATGGCAGCATATCGTAACGCTGTCCTAAAAATGTCAGCCCGGTTTGAAGGACTCGAATTCCATCACATAGCCTGAGATAATAACCAAGCGGCCGACGTCCTGGCACGCATCGGTGCGAAACGTGATGTTGTCCCTCCAAATATCTTCCTGGAACGGCTCTTCAAGCCATCCGTACTATGGGAAGAGGAGCCCGGTAGCTACAAACCGGAGAAAACCGCACCAACTGGTGATTCGGCAGACAACATAACACCCTCCGCCCACGTCATAATGGCGGTAATCGCCGCGTGGACAGAACCTTTCCTAGCCTACTTACTTAGGCAGGAACTTCCCGAAGACCAAAATGAGGCCCGCTGCATAGTCCGGCGATCGAAGGCCTATAAGGTCCATGAGGGAGAACTTTATAAGAAAAGTACCACCGGAGTCCTTCAAAGGTGTATCTCCGAAGAAGAAGGGCGAAACCTCCTGGCTGAAATTCATGCCGGACTAGGCGGACACCACGCAGCAGCCCGGGCCCTTGTAGGAAAGGCATTCCGTACAGGATTTTATTGGCCGACGGCTCGGGCAGACGCACAGGACTTGGTCCAGCGATGCGTTGGTTGTCAGCTCTTTGCTAATCAGAGCCATATGCCACCCACCGCCCTCAAAACCATACCCATTACCTGGCCGTTCGCGGTCTGGGGGCTTGACATGGTTGGACCCCTTAAAGGGGGAACCCACAAGAAAAAGTACCTATTGGTCATGGTGGATAAATTCACCAAATGGATAGAGGCCAAACCGGTCAAAACGGCAGAGTCCGGACCAGTGATAGACTTTATATCAGGGGTGGTACACCGTTACGGAGTCCCCCACAGCATCATCACCGACAACGGCACGAACTTCACAGCCGACGAGGTTAAGTCATGGTGCAAAAATATGGGCATCAAGCTCGACTATGCGTCAGTCTATCACCCTCAAACCAGCGGTCAAGTGGAAAGAGCAAATGGTCTAATAATGAGCGGCATTAAACCCAGACTAGTGAGGTCACTCACCAAATCCGACACACAATGGGTCGAGGAGCTCGACTCCGTACTCTGGGGGCTGCGGACAACGCCTAACCGTACTACCGGATTCACACCATTTTTTATGGTATACGACGCAGAGGCAGTCTTGCCCTGTGACATTATTCATGACTCACCTCGAGTGCGCATGTATGAGGAAAGAGAAGCCGAGCTTGATCGGCAGGACAGTTTGGACACATTGGAGGAAGAACGCGACGTCGCGAAGGCTCGTTCCGCATTCTATCAGCAGCAGGCCCAAAGATATCAAAGCAGAGAAGTACGGGCCAAGACTTACAACATTGGTGAACTAGTTCTACGCCTGCCGGACAAGAAAAAGGACAAGCTCAAGCCCAAATGGGAGGGTCCCTTCATCATCGATCAAGTACTGACCGGCGGAGCGTACCGTCTACGAAATGCGTCGGATAACCGACTCGAGCCGAACCCATGGAACGCAGCCCGCCTCCGACGATTCTATGCCTAGCGCCGGACTAAGAGTTCGTCCCCTTCCCCCGTCCAAACTTTTACACTTCGGCTGTCTTTTCTTTCTCTTTTTATCCTTTTTTATTTCAAACAAAAAAAAACCCTTGCGGGCCTATTTTTTGCATTCTTTGCATACGCATGATGTGCTATCCGCACTCATTATTCCTGGGGGCTTCTTTTACAGAAGCCTAATTATACGGGTTTTATACCCATCACATGTGTCAAGCTTCCACATGTACCTTTTATTCGCCATTATATGCATCGATATGACTTAAGTTTTGGCCAAGCTGGGTTGCCTGGCTCCTATGCTTACCCCTATGTTCCCGATTGTTCGGCTAGGAGGTAAAGGGAGCACCTCTGCGATTGTTACTGCCGGGTCAGCCGGATGTGTACCTCAGACTGGGTGAAGCCGAAAGCTAGCGTTCTTAAGGGAATATTCGGTCGGTGACTTAAAAGATGACTTTTTACCTATTTATCTATCTGCCCCCAGATGTTTTACTGCTTTCTTTGCAGTCCGGACATGCACTTTAGGGCATGCCTCCCAGCGAAAGGAACCCTTAACGGAACTATTCTCCCTGGAAGATGTTTCTTACTAACCATGTAATATAACATAACTAGTTGGGCACTTGTCTGATAAAGCACTAATGACCCCTACGCCTGGTCTCCATGCATACCACGATTGTTTCTTAACCAAAAAGGTATTCGGACACACTCCGGACTCTAGGGTCCCGAGGTCGAAGCGAAAAGGTCGGCAAAGACAAACGATCTACAATCCGGCTAGAAGGCATTTCACATGTCACTTTAAAGGATAACATACATTGTCAAATTTATTGATTGTATTCCTCCTCAATCCCATCTAACAGGCTGTCTAATTTACAGTCCTGTTGGGAAAACTTAGCAGCCAACTCTACTTGGCTATACACTAAACTCACAGGGATCTCCTTCCCGTCGGGCCCCACCGGTCCAACTTCGGCCATGTGGTTGGGATCTGCCTTCTTGTACCGCGTCTTCACCATGGCCCAAGCCTCCCTCGCACCTTGACGGCAAGCCGAAATCTTCCACAAACGGAAGCGCTGCCGCACTCCATGCAACTTCTCCGCAAGCTCCCCGAGGCTCTCGGGTAGGGTGAGGGCTGGCCATAAAGCCTGAACGACGCCGCTCATTGCCTGCCGAACTCGTTCGAGTAGTTGCAACAGTTCGGGAAGTTGATCACCCATTGATATGGGCATCTCCTCTGTAGGACGACCCGTGAGTATACCTACAAGACATATCATGTCAAAACGCTTCCTCGCCGGACTCTTCTTTTCAAAAGAGTTCGCTCAAGCACTTACTATAAATGCTGCGACGAAGCCGCTGGTTCTCCTTAACGGAGCCGGACAGCTCGGCCTGTATGCCTTTTAGATCTTCTCCGAGCTTGGCGTTGGCATCTTGGAGCTTGTTCCTTTCCTGCTGAACTCTAGTCAGCACACTCTCACCGGCCTTTAGCTAGCGTAGCAATGCTTGCCTGTCCGGATCTTGTCCGGCGGTACCTGCAAATGTCATTATTAGACTCGCGCGCACGCCGCATAGCGCTTATATTTATAAAAATGTGTTACCAGGAGGGGTCTTTCCGTCTCCTCCTGCGGCAGCAAGTGCGGCCTCAAGTTGGGCCTTGCAATCTTGCAGCTCCCGAGACAGCTGGGCGTTCTTCTCGTTAAGTGCCTGAAATTTACAATGATCCTTAAATCAGTTAGCATAACTAATTTAAGTCTCGGGGGCTACTGATATATACAACCATTATAATTTCCTTACCAGTATGTCTTTCACATACTGCTCCGTGGCTCTGGTAAAACCATTTTGAGCAGCACGGAGATGCGCGTCCCCTGTGTTAAAAGCATCCAATGCCTCAGGGGAAAAGCACGCTTCTTGAAACACTGTCCGGCGGCGCCTATGGTTCATGGCGATCTCCACCTCAGACTTGGTGGCGGACAGGCTGTCGGTATCCTCCGTTGGAGAAGGATCCGGCTCGCGTCTTGCGCTTGCCTCCCCCTCCAGGCCGGGCGCTGGGGCCTGGCGGTGTTGGTCGGATTGGCAATTCCTGCGCTCGCAGTCCGGCGAGCGCTTTTTCTCCTACAGAAATCATGGGCACTTAGACGTTTCCTCGGAACGTTGCTCTAAAAACTCAAATATGAGCTATACCTCTGCGGCGACGTTTCCGTCCGCACTGCGCTCCTTTTTCGCCTGCTGGTTCGGACTGACCTCTATTGGTCGGCCGCCGCGGGCTCGGCTTCCTGCCGTAAGGGCGCTTCCTGCGAAATACCATCGTTCGCGAAGGTCAGAAATGGGCAGGGATGAGATAATGGTGTCCGGACTTCGATCGCAGTCACCTGGGAAGCCGGACTTAGTCCGGGGTAGTCCACCGTAATGGCGACCAAAGCATTGTCCATGCTGAGCTGGTGATACACCCCGTCGATCAGCTCCACCTCGATATCCGGGTCCTCTTCGGAGGCCGGACCCAGGGATCCTTCTGGATCCTCGGGTTGCGGAGCAGGACTTACCATGTCCTCCACAATCGGGCGTAGACCCTGCGCCGAAGACATAATGTAAGAAGCTTAAACTTCGAAAGCATGGGCTGGGCCCTTCAAGGTGTTCACTTACCCATCCTCTGGGGTTGATCATGGAAAACCCATTCAAAGGGTTCGTTCGAAGGAAATCCTCCTTTTCCCCCTTGTACAGACTGGACAGGATCTTCACCAGATCCTCGGTCGAATCCGGCCCTTTGCGGCCATGCCGGGTAGCATCGTCTCCCCCGTTAAAATCCCACATGGGGTGGCCTCTGTATTGCAGTGGTTGTACCCCTCGCTTGATGCATGTCGCCATGACTCCGATCATGGTCAAGCCGGAATGAGCCATTAATCTTATCCGGCCCATCAAGTAATGGACGCTCTTGTCTTCCTCCAATCGGGGGCTCCGCGGGCGCCAGCTGAGGCGTTTCTTCAAGGGAGCAGCACTAAACTCCGGGAGGCCGATCCGGACTGGGTCTGGCAGCGGAGCATCTTCTATATAAAACCATTCCGAGGGCCAGTCTTCGGACGCCCTCTTGGGAGTGCCGGATAGGTATCCGGTCCCGGCGATGCGCCATATTTCGGCGCCGCCCACTTGATATATGGACCCCAGGTAAGAACGGGGTACGAGGCAAAACAGCCTCTTCCACAATGCGAAATGGGGCTCAATGCCCAGGAATAGCTCACAAAGAGCTACGTAGCCCGCGATATGCAGCACAGAGGCGGGCGTAAGGTGGTGGAACTGGAGTCCGTAGAACTTCAGTAGCCCGCGGAGGAACGGATGTATTGGAAATCCGAGTCCCCTCGTCAGATAAGGGACAAAACATACTCGCTCCCCCTTATTGGGGCTTGGAGTGTCCTCCGCCTGTCTCCCACCTTGATAAGTAACCAGTCCGGCCCAGACTGGGATCATAATGGCCGGAGGGAGGAATCCCCCCGTTTGGAGCTTCTCGAGCTCGTTGTGCGAAATAGAGCACCTCCTCCAACTCCCCGGCGGTGGGCTGGGAGCGCGCGAAGAAGAGCCGTGGTGACGATCCATGGTAGAATGGATTTCTAGGTCAAAGGCGCTTCGATGGAGTATTCGCGGGAAGAAGGTGGTGTGGTTTGGATCTGGATTCTTGCCTCTTTTATAGGCGGTTAACTCGCACAATTGGGGGGTGAAATGCAAAAAACACCCTGGCTTTTCGCATTCGTGCGACGCGTGGAAGAGGGCCTTTATTTGGCGTAGAAGCCGAGGAACACAGTATTCAAGATGAAGCCGGACACTGTTCGGCAGGTACATGGAATTTGAAGGGAGAACCCGCCTTGCAACGCCGAAGACTATAAACGCGCTGGACTTATCGTCATTGAAGCCTGGTTCGGGGGCTACTGAGGGAGTCCTGGACTAGGGGGTGTCCGGACAGCCAGACTATCAATGTCCGCCGGACTATCAAGACTACGAAGATACAAGATTGAAGACTATCAAGACTACGAAGATACAAGATCTGGATTCATAACGTCTTGGTTCTCTGGGATGGGTGCTTCACCTAGCAGTCCATCTAGGACATATGCTTTCTTGGCAGCTATGAGGATGATCCTCAGGTTCCGGACCTAGTCCGTATAGTTGCTGCTGAGGGAGTCCTGGACTAGGGGGTGTCCGGACAGCCGGACTATCATCGTCAGCCGGACTCCAAGACTATGAAGATACAAGATTGAAGACTTCGTCCCGTGTCCGGATGGGACTTTCCTTGGCGTGGAAGGCAAGCTTGGCAATACGGATATGTAGATCTCCTACAATTGTAACCGGCTCTGTGTAACCCTAGCCCTCTCCGGTATCTATATAAACCGGAGGGCTTTAGTCCGTAGGACAACATACAATCATACCATAGGCTAGCTTCTAGGGTTTAGCCTCCTTGATCTCGTGGTAGATCTACTCTTGTACTACCCATATCATCAATATCAATCAAGCAGGAGTAGGGTTTTACCTCCATCGAGAGGGCCCGAACCTGGGTAAAAAACATCGTGTCCCTTGTCTCATGTTACCATCCGCCTAGACGCACAGTTCGGGACCCCCTACCCGAGATCCGCCGGTTTTGACACCGACAGGAGTTCTTCTTCTTCCTCTTCGATCAGGGGATAGGTTCCAGGTCGGCAGCCTGGGCTAGCGGGGTGGATGTCGTTTGAGCTTCTGTTTGTGTTTCATCTGTAGTCGGATGTTGCTCTTATGTATTGTGATGTTGTATTTGTGTGGCATTGTATGCCTTATGTATGTATCCCCATCTATTATGTAATGTTGATGTAATGATATCCACCTTGCAAAAGCGTTTCAATATGCGGGTCTATCCTTGGTGGAACCTTCGAGTTCCTTTTGGATAGGGTCGCATATTGGGCGTGACAAGTTGGTATCAGAGCCTCGACTGACCCTAGGAGCCCCCTTGTTTGATCGTGTAGTTTGGGCGTTGTCGAGTCTAGAAGAAAACTGATTTCTGAGTCTAGTTATATCGGGGAGTAGGAATTCTTTTTACTCCTCAGCCCCTTCGTCGCTCTGGTGAGGAATCTTGATGTAGGTGTTTTGAATTACTCCTCTTCCCGTTCAAATTTTTCTTTAGGATCATGTGGTTAGTTTCGTGAGTTGTCCATCCTCTTTTGTCCGGTGCATTTCTCGTCAAGTCGACTCGAGCCTCTTCATCTTTGCCAAGTTCAATCCTCCGTTGTCTTCTTTTCCCACCCGCCCACCCTTTTGTCTTCTCGAAGCCGGAGTCCGTAATCGAGTATCCTTCCTACTCGTGCAAAGTCTTTGCTTTCTTTCCTCAATGATTTCAACCGGTGTTCTCTCTTTAAGATATTCATCGGTTCTCCCTTCCAAGTTGCCTTTGTTTTCCTGCCCTCCCACCCTCTTCTTCCCGGAGTTTGAGTCTCTTTCGACCATCAATTCCATTCGCGTGGAGCCTCTTCAATCTTCCCTCAATTATCTCAACTGGTGAATTCTCGTCTCGTTTGACATTCTTCATATCTTTTCCTTTTTCGGTGGACTCTATTCAAGTTTTTTCGGGTTGATCATATTCTTTTCCTCAGCTCAAGTGTTCTCCTTGCTCGTTCGCCTCTCGCCAGTTTATCATTCCGGAGTTCGGAAGACATCTCAGGAGATATGTCTGTGTTTGAATTAATTCGAGGTTGTCACCTCTTTCAAATATTTCAATTATTCCGGTGCATCGTCTACCTCTTCAACAACCCTTTCCAACGGTGTTTTCTTTTAGTGGGCCCTAACCCACAGGTCTTTTCCCAGGATCTTACCTGACTCTTCTAATTTCCCGGAGCTATTCTCAAATTCTTTTCAAGTGTGAAGTAAGTATGAATTTCATCAGTCAGATATTTTCCAAGATCGATTTCAAATTCGTTTCATTGTTGGCTCAACCTTTTCGGTTTTCATTCTCTCGGAGTATCTTACTAATTTTGGTGGTGTTTCTCATCGTAATTTGAAGACCGAAGAAGAGTTTTTCCTCTAAATTTTGCCCGTTCTCTCGAAGTTTCGCGGTTCTGTTGGGGAACGTAGTAATTTCAAAAAAATTCCTACGCACACGCAAGATCATGGTGATGGTATAGCAACGAGAGGGGAGAGTGTTGTCCACGTACCCTCGTAGACCGAAAGCGGAAGCGTTAGCACAACGCGGTTGATGTAGTCGTACGTCTTCACGATCCGACCGATCCAAGCGCCGAACGTACGGCACCTCCGAGTTCAGCACACGTTCAGCTCGATGACGATCTCCGGGCTCCGATCCAGCAAAGCTCCGGAGATGAATTCCATCAGCACGACGGCGTGGTGACGGTGATGATGTTCTACCGGCGCAGGGCTTTGTCTAAACTCCACGACGATATGACCGAGGTGGAATATGGTGGAGGGGGGCACCGCACATGGCTAAGGAATGATCCGTAGATCAACTTGTGTGTCCATGGAGTGCCCCCCCGCCCCCATATATAAAGAAGCCAGGGGGGAGGAGGCGGCCGGCCAAGGAGGGCGCGCCAAGGGGGGAGTCCTACTCCCACCGGGAGTAGGACTCCCTTCTTTCCAAGTAGGAGTAGGAGAAGGGGGGAAAGAGGAGGAAGAGGGGAAGGAAAGGGGGGGCGCCCTCCTTCCCTTGTCCTATTCGGACTAGGAAGGGGAGGGCTGCGCGGCCCCCTCCTGCCTCTTTCCCTCTTCTCCCTCAAGGCCCATGTAGGCCCAATAACCCCCCGGGGGGTTCCGGTAACCTCCCGGTACTCCGGTAAAATGTTGATTTCACCCGGAACGATTCCGATGTCCAAATATAGGCTTCCAATATATCGATCATTATGTCTCGACCATTTCGAGACTCCTCGTCATGTCCGTGATCACATCCGGGACTCCGAACAAACTTCGGTACATCAAAACTTATAAACTCATAATAAAACTGTCATCGTAACGTTAAGCGTGCGGACCCTACGGGTTCGAGAACTATGTAGACATGACCTAGAACTATTCTCGGTCAATAACCAATAGCGGAACCTGGATGCCCATATTGGTTCCTACATATTCTACGAAGATCTTTATCGGTCAAACCGCACAACAACATACGCTGTTCCCTTTGTCATCGGTATGTTACTTGCCCGAGATTTGATCGTCGGTATCCAATACCTAGTTCAATCTCGTTACCGGCAAGTCTCTTTACTCGTTACGTAATGCATCATTCCGTAATCAACTCATTGGTCACATTGCTTGCAAGGCTTATAGTGATGTGCATTACCGAGAGGGCCGAGAGATACCTCTCCGACAATCGAAGTGACAAAACCTAATCTCGAAATACGCCAACTCAACATGTACCTTCGGAGACACCTGTAGTACTCCTTTATAATCACCCAGTTATGTTGTGACCTTTGGTAGTACCCAAAGTGTTCCTCCGGTAAACGGGAGTTGCATAATTCTCATAGTTACAGGAACATGTATAAGTCATGAAGAAAGCAATAACAGTATACTAAACGATCAAGTGCTAGGCTAATGGAATGGGTCATGTCAATCACATCATTCTTCTAATGATGTGATCCCACTAATCAAATGACAACACATGTCTATGGTTAGGAAACATAACCATCTTTGATTAATGAGCTAGTCAAGTAGAGGCATACTAGTGACTATATGTTTGTCTATGTATTCACACATGTATCATGTTTCCGGTTAATACAATTCTAGCATGAATAATAAACATTTATCATGATATGAGGAAATAAATAATAACTTTATTATTGCCTCTAGGGCATATTTCCTTCAGTCTCCCGCTTGCACTAGAGTCAATAATCTATATTACATAGTAACGATTCTAACACCCCTGGAGTCTTGGTGCTGATCATGTTTTTCTCGTGAGAGAGGCTTAGTCAACGGGTCTGCAACATTCAGATCCGTATGTATCTTGCAAATCTCTATGTCTCCCACTTGAACTTGGTCCCGAATGGAATTGAAGCGTCTCTTGATGTGCTTGGTCCTGTTGTGAAATCTGGATTTCTTTGCCAAGGCAATTGCACCAGTATTGTCACAGAAGATCTTCATTGGTCCCGATGCACTAGGTATGACACCTAGATCGGAAATGAACTCCTTCATCCAGACTCCTTCATTTGCTGCTTCAGAAGCAGCTATGTATTCCGCTTCACATGTAGATCCCGCCACGACGCTTTGTTTAGAACTGCACCAACTTACAGCTCCACCATTTAATAAAAATACGTATCCGGTTTGCGATTTAGAATCGTCCAGATCAGTGTCAAAGCTTGCATCGACGTAACCATTTACGACTAGCTCTTTGTCACCTCCATATACGAGAAACATATCCTTAGTCCTTTTCAGGTATTTCAGGATGTTCTTAACCGCTGTCCAGTGATCCACTCCTGGATTACTTTGGTACCTTCCTGCCAAGCTTATTGCTAAGCATACGTCAGGTCTGGTACACAGCATTGCATACATGATAGAGCCTATGGCTGAAGCATAGGGAACATCTTTCATTTTCTCTCTATCTTCTGCTGTGGTCGGGCATTGAGTTTGACTCAACTTCACACCTTGTAGCACGGGCAAGAACCCTTTCTTTGCCTGATCCATTTTGAACTTTTTCAAAATTTTGTCAAGGTATGTGCTTTATGAAAGTCCTATTAAGCGTCTGATCTATCTCTATAGATATTGATGCCCAATATGTAAGCAGCTTCACCAAGGTCTTTCATTGAAAAACTTTTATTCAAGTATCCCTTTATGCTATCCAGAAATTCTATATCATTTCCAATTAATAATATGTCATCTACATATAATATCAGAAATGCTATAGAGCTCCCACCCACTTTCTTGTAAATACAGGCTTCTCCAAAAGTCTGTATAAAACCATATGCTTTGATCACACTATCAAAACGTTTATTCCAACTCTGAGATGCTTGCACCAGTCCATAAATGGATCCCTGGAGCTTGCACACTTTGTTAGCACCTTTTGGATCAACAAAACTTTCTGGCTGCATCATATACAACTCTTCTAGAAATCCATTCAAGAATGCAGTTTTGACATCCATTTGCCAAATTTCATAATCATGAAATGCAGCAATAGCTAACATGATTCGGACAGACTTAAGCATCGCTACGGGTGAGAAAGTCTCATCGTAGTCAACCCCTTGAACTTGTCGAAAACCTTTCGCAACAAGTCGAGCTTTATAGATAGTTACATTACCATCAGCGTCAGTCTTCTTCTTAAAGATCCATTTATTCTCAATGGCTTGACGATCATCGGGCAAGTCAACCAACGATCATACTTTGTTTTCATACATCGATCCCATCTCAGATTTCATGGCCTCTAGCCATTTTGCGGAATCTGGGCTCATCATCGCTTCCTCATAGTTCGTAGGTTCATCATGGTCAAGTAACATGACTTCCAGGATAGGATTACCGTACCACTCTGGTGCGGATCTTACTCTGGTAGACCTACGAGGTTCAGTAGAAACTTGATCTGTAGTTTCATGATCAATATCATTAGCTTCCTCACTGATTGGTGTAGTTGTCACAGGAACCAGTTCTTGTGCTGAACTACTTTCCAATAAGGGAGTAGATACAGTTATCTCATCAAGTTCTACTTTCCTCCCACTCACTTCTCTCGAGAGAAACTCCTTCTCTAGAAAGGATCCGATTTTAGCAACGAAAATCTTGCCTTCAGATCTGTGATAGAAGGTGTACCCAATAGTTTCTTTTGGGTATCCTATGAAGACACATTTCTCCGATTTGGGTTCGAGCTTATCTGGTTGAAGTTTCTTCACATAAGCATCGCAGCCCCAAACTTTAAGAAACGACAACTTTGGTTTCTTGCCAAACCACAGTTCATAAGGTGTCGTCTTAACGGATTTTGATGGTGCCCTATTTAACGTGAATGCGGCGGTCTCTAAAGCATAACCCCAAAACGATAGCAGTAAATCAGTAAGAGACATCATAGATCGCACCATATCCAGTAAAGTATGATTACGACGTTCGGACACACCATTTCGTTGTGGTGTTCTGGGTGGCGTGAGTTGCGAAAATATTCCGCATTGTTTCAAGTGTAGACCAAACTCGTAACTCAAATATTCTCCTCCATGATCAGATCGTAGAAACTTTATTTTCTTGTTACGATGATTTTCCACTTCACTCTGAAATTCTTTGAACTTTTCAAATGTTTCAGACTTGTGTTTCATTAAGTAGATATACCCATATCTGCTCAAATCATCTGTGAAGGTGAGAAAATAACGATATCCGCCGCGAGCCTCAACATTCATTGGACCACAAACATCAGTATGTATGATTTCCAACAAATCAGTTACTCGCTCCATAGTTCTGGAGAACGGTGTTTTAGTCATCTTGCCCATAAGGCACGGTTCGCAAGTACCAAGTGATTCATAATCAAGTGATTCCAAAAGCCCATCAGTATGGAGTTTCTTCATGTGTTTTATACCGATATGACCTAAACGGCAGTGCCACAAATAAGTTGCACTCTCGTTATCAACTCTGCATCTTTTGGTTTCAACACTATGAACATGTGTATAACTACTATCGAGATTCAACAAAAATAGACCACTCTTCAAGGGTGCATGATCATAAAAGATATTACTCATATAAATAGAACAACCATTATTCTCTGATTTAAATGAATAACCGTCTCGCATCAAACAAGATCCAGATATAATGTTCATGCTCAACGCTGGCACCAAATAACAATTATTTAGGTCTAAAACTAATCCCGATGGTAGATGTAGAGGTAGCGTGCCGACCGCGATCACATCGACTTTGGAACCATTTCCCACGCGCATCGTTACCTCGGCCTTAGCCAATCTTCGCTTAATCCGTAGTCCCTGTTTCGAGTTGCAAATATTAGCAACAGAACCAGTATCAAATACCCAGGTGCTACTGCGAGCATTAGTAAGGTACACATCAATAACATGTATATCACATATACCTTTGTTCACTTTGCCATCCTTATTATCCGCCAAATACTTGGGGCAGTTCCACTTCCAGTGTCCAGTCTGCTTGCAGTAGAAGCACTCAGTTTCAAGCTTAGGTCCAGACTTGGGTTTCTTCTCTTGAGCAGCAACTTGCTTGCCGTTCTTTTTGAAGTTCCCCTTCTTCTTCCCTTTGCCCTTCTTCTTGAAACTGGTGGTTTTGTTAACCATCAACACTTGATGCTCCTTCTTGATTTCTACCTCCGCAGCTTTTAGCATTGCGAAGAGCTCGGGAATAGTCTTGTTCATCCCTTGCATATTATAGTTCATCACGAAGCTCTTGTAGCTCGGTGGCAGTGATTGGAGAATTCTGTCAATGACACTATCATCAGGAAGATTAACTCCCAGTTGAATCAAGTGATTATTATACCCAGACATTTTGAGTATGTGTTCACTGACAGAACTATTCTCCTCCATCTTGCAGCTATAGAACTTATTGGAGACTTCATATCTCTCAATCCGGGCATTTGCTTGAAATATTAACTTCAACTCCTGGAACATCTCATATGCTCCATGACGTTCAAAACGTCGTTGAAGACCCGGTTCTAAGCCGTAAAGCATGGCACACTGAACTATCGAGTAGTCATCGGCTTTGCTTTGCCAGACGTTCTTAACGTCGTCAGTTGCATCAGCAGCAGGCCTGGCACCCAGCGGTGCTTCCAGGACGTAACTTTTCTGTGCAGCAATGAGGATAATCCTCAGGTTACGGACCCAGTTCGTGTAATTGCTACCATCATCTTTCAACTTTGCTTTCTCAAGGAACGCATTAAAATTCAACGGAACAACAGCATGAGCCATCTATCTATAAACAAACATAGACAAGCAAAATACTATCAGGTACTAAGTTCATGATAAATTTAAGTTCAATTAATCATATTACTTAAGAACTCCCACTTAGACAGACATCTCTCTAGTCATCTAAGTGATCACGTGATCCAAATCAACTAAACCATGTCCGATCATCACGTGAGATGGAGTAGTTTCAATGGTGAACATCACTATGTTGATCATATCTACTATATGATTCACGCTCGACCTTTCGGTCTCCGTGTTCCGAGGCCATATCTGTATATGCTAGGCTCGTCAAGTATGACCTAAGTATTCCACGTGTGCAACTGTTTTGCACCCGTTGTATTTGAACATAGAGCCTATCACACCCGATCATCACGTGGTGTCTCAGCACGAAGAACTTTCGCAACGGTGCATACTCACGGAGAACACTTCTTTATTATTAGTGAGAGATCATCTTAAAATGCTACCGTCAATCAAAGCAAGATAAGATGCATAAAGGATAAACATCACATGCAATCAATATAAGTGATATGATATGGCCATCATCATCTTGTGCTTGTGATCTACATCTTCGAAGCACGTCATGATCACCATTGTCACCGGCGCGACACCTTGATCTCCATCGTAGCATCGTTGTCGTTACGCCTTCTATTGCTTCTACGACTATCGCTACCGCTTAGTGATAAAGTAAAGCAATTACAGGGTGTTTGCATTTCATACAATAAAGCGACAACCATATGGCTCCTGCCAGTTGCCGATAACTTCGGTTACAAAACATGATCATCTCATACAATAAAATATAGCATCACGTCTTGACCATATCACATCACAACATGCCCTGCAAAAACAAGTTAGACGTCCTCTACTTTGTTGTTGCAAATTTTACGTGGCTGCTACGGGCTGAGCAAGAACCGTTCTTACCTACGCATCAAAAACCACAACGATAGTTCGTCAAGTTGGTGCTGTTTTAACCTTCGCAAGGACCGGGCGTAGCCACACTCGATTCAGCTAAAGTGAGAGAGACAGACACCCGCCAGCCACCTTTAAGAACGAGTGCTCGTAACGGTGAAACCAGTCTCGCATAACCGTACGCGTAATGTCGGTCCGGGCAGCTTCATCTCACAATACCGCCGAACCAAAGTATGACATGCTGGTAAGCAGTATGACTTGTATCGCCCACAACTCACTTGTGTTCTACTCGTGCATATAACATCAACGCATAAAACCTAGGCTCGGATGCCACTGTTGGGGAACGTAGTAATTTCAAAAAATTTCCTACGCACACGCAAGATCATGGTGATGGTATAGCAACGAGAGGGGAGAGTGTTGTCCACGTACCCTCGTAGACCGAAAGCGGAAGCGTTAGCACAACGCAGTTGATGTAGTCGTACGTCTTCACGATCCAACCGATCGAAGCGCCGAACGTACGGCACCTCCGAGTTCAGCACACGTTCAGCTCGATGATGATCTCCGGGCTCCGATCCAGCAAAGCTCCGGAGATGAGTTCCGTCAGCACGACGGCGTGGTGACGGTGATGATGTTCTACCGGCGCAGGGCTTCGTCTAAACTCCGCGACGATATGACCGAGGTGGAATATGGTGGAGGGGGGCACCGCACACGGCTAAGGACCAATCCGTAGATCAACTTGTGTGTCCATGGGGTGCCCCCCGCCCCCGTATATAAAGGAGCCAGGGGGGAGGAGGCGGCCGGCCAAGGAGGGCACGCCAAGGGGGAGTCCTACTCCCACCGGGAGTAGGACTCCCTTCTTTCCAAGTAGGAGTAGGAGAAGGGGGGAAAGAGGAGGAAGAGGGGAAGGAAAGGGGGGGCGCCGCCCCCCTTCCCTTGTCCTATTAGGACTAGGAAGGGGAGGGGTGCGCGGCCCCCTCCTGCCTCTTTCCCTCTTCTCCCTCGAGGCCCATGTAGGCCCAATAACCCCCCGGGGGGTTCCGGTAACCTCCCGGTACTCCGGTAAAATGCCGATTTCACCCGGAACGATTCCGATGTCCAAATATAGGCTTCCAATATATCGATCTTTATGTCTCGACCATTTCGAGACTCCTCGACATGTCCGTGATCACATCCGGGACTCCGAACAAACTTCGGTACATCAAAACTTATAAACTCATAATAAAACTGTCATCGTAACGTTAAGCGTGCGGACCCTACGGGTTCGAGAACTATGTAGACATGACCTAGAACTATTCTCGGTCAATAACCAATAGCGGAACCTGGATGCCCATATTAGTTCCTAAATATTCTATGAAGATCTTTATCGGTCAAACCGCATAACAACATACGTTGTTCCCTTTGTCATCGGTATGTTACTTGCCCGAGATTTGATTGTCGGTATCGAATACCTAGTTCAATCTCGTTACCGGCAAGTCTCTTTACTCGTTACGTAATGCATCATTCCGTAATCAACTCATTGGTCACATTGCTTGCAAGGCTTATAGTGATGTGCATTACCGAGAGGGCCCAGAGATACCTCTCCAACAATCGAAGTGACAAAACCTAATCTCGAAATACGCCAACTCAACATGTACCTTCGGAGACACCTGTAGTACTCCTTTATAATCACCCAGTTACGTTGTGATGTTTGGTAGTACCCAAAGTGTTCCTCCAGTAAACGGGAGTTGCATAATTCTCATAGTTACAGGAACATGTATAAGTCATGAAGAAAGCAATAGCAGTATACTAAACGATGAAGTGCTAGGCTAACGGAATGGGTCATGTCAATCACATCATTCTTCTAATGATGTGATCCCACTAATCAAATGACAACACATGTCTATGGTTAGGAAACATAACCATCTTTGATTAATGAGCTAGTCAAGTAAAGGCATACTAGTGACTATATGTTTGTCTATGTATTCACACATGTATCATGTTTCTGGTTAATACAATTCTAGCATGAATAATAAACATTTATCATGATATGAGGAAATAAATAATAACTTTACTATTGCCTCTAGGGCATATTTCCTTCAGGTTCTAGCTTCATGTTATCCTCGCGAATAATTCCATTTGTCAGATATTCTTTTCACCCATCCGGAGTATTTCAGGAGTTGATTTCCATTTCTTTTCGCCGAAGGCATCATTCCAGAAGAATTCTTCGTCCTCACATTTCAGCTACCATTATCCAATTATCTCGGCGCTTCATTCAAGTGTTCTTTAATCAGCTCATGATCTCTTTGTTCTTTTGCATCTAAATCCCCCTAGCATATTTGTTCTCCTAATTCTTCCCGGTGATCCATTCTCTTTCGTCATTCAATTTTCGAATTCTTACGGTGGTTCGTTCAAGATTCTTTTTCTTTGATATCATATTAATTCATTCGTTCTTTCCAATCCTATCGGTGGTTCATGAAGACTTTCTCAAGTTTTGTGCTATACCCCCCTTAATCCTTTTCAACAAGAATAAGTAGTATGCAAAATTTGGTTATCATCAATTAAATTGATGAAGGATAAGCATACAATAAATCTTATTCTTGTTTCATCCAAGTGAGTAATCCCTACCTTTGGAGTTTGTTCTTGATGAATAAATTCTAGTTCCAAGTGTTTTCATCTTTTCTTTTCCGGAGTTCAAATTTCCTCGGCCATCTCGTCAGAATCTACATCTAAATCATCGCAAGGCTCATCTTATTCTTTCATCCTTCATTCTATCTCATCATCCTTTTGTCACCGGAGTTCTTCATGGTGGTTCTTCATGATTTAATTCATTCTTCAAGTGTTCATCAAGATTCTTGTCGGCGGAGTTCAAGTATCTTCTCTTCTCGCATCTCGAAGTGCAATTAATTCTCCGTATTCTTTGGAGTGGAGTTTTGCATTTCTTCGTTCTTCTAAGCTATCCAATCATTTCCGTTTGTGGCCGGTTATCATCTTATGATCTTGAGATTTTATCCATAAGTCCACAATAAGCTTATTCTTTTCATTGTTGATTTTCTCAACACTCCGTTCAATCCTTTCTTCTAAGGTTGCTTTCAATTTCATTCGTGGCACAAGTTGTCATCTTCTTCTCCGTTCTTTTCTTTCAACTCTTTCAATTCTTTCCAGAGGTTTTGTGTCATGTCTTCATGAAGTATCATTTCATCCTCTCAAGCTCATGTTCTGTTCCTTCCATTTTCAGCCAGAGCGCTGCCTAAATCTTTTCAGTCTTATTCGTTTCTTATCTCGTTCTAACCGGAGTGGTTTAATAGTCTATCTGATTCCGTGAGCTTTCGATTCTCGCCATTCTTGTCGTTCCCTCTTCTTAGAGTGCTCTCAATTCCTTGCTTCTTCTCCTGAGTTCTTGCTTCACCTCATCCCTTTTCCCTTCCGTCTCGGTCCTAAGATCTCGGGACGAGATCTCTTGTTAGTGGAGGAGTGTTGTAACGCCTCGGATCCGATGCGCCAGGTGTCCGCCAATTATTCGCCACCATTGCCATGTCTTTTGCTTGCGTGTTGCATTTTATCATGTCATCATGTGCATCTCATTTGGCATACGTGTTCGTCTCATGCATCCGAGCATTTTCCCCGTTGTCCGTTTTGCGATCCGGCACTCCTATGTCCTCCGGCGTTCCCCTTTTGTCTCCTTTCATGTGCGGGTGTTAAACTTTCTCGGAATGGATCGAGGTTTGCCAAGCGGCCTTGGTATAGCATCGGTAGACCGCCTGTCAAGTTTCGTGCCATTTGGAGGTCGTTTGATACTCCAACGGTTAACCGGGTAACCGTAAAGCCTCTTTTGTTTGCAGCCCAACACCCCTTCCAAAATGGCCCAAAACCTAGCAAACTCCCCTCCATGCTCTCGGTCGTTCGATCGCGATCGTGTGGGCGAAAACCGCTCCTCATTTGGACTCTCCTAGCTCCCTCTACCTATATAAACACCTCCCCCTCCAAAAATCCCGGTCTAACCCTAGATCAAACCCCTCCCAGCGCCACCGGACGCGTCTCCACCGCACCGGACATGTCCGTCTCTGCCAGCCACCTCACTCCGACGAATCGGAGGCCGCCACCTCAGCCGCGCTGCCGCCCACGTCCAACCACCGCGCACCATGTGGCGTCCCCGCGCCCACCTCGCCGCCGGCCCGCGGAGCCCATCCGGGGCCCGCGCGAGCCCGGATCCGCCGCCGCCCACGCCCGCCTCGCCGGTGCTCCGCCGGAGCTCGCCGGACTCCTCCTTCGCTCGCCGCCCCATCGCCTCGGCTTCCGCCCCGCCCGAGCTCCACCCGCCGCCGTCGCGCCGCCCGGCCCGCGTCTCCGGCGCCCCATCGCCCCGGCCGCCGGCCTCCGCGCAATCCCGCCGGCCGCCGCCTTTCCCGCCGGCAGGAGCCCCGCCTCCGGCTCCTCTCCTCCGCCGCCAACTGCGCTCGCCTCCGCGCCTCCGCCGGACGGCCAGCGTCGTCCCTTCATCACCCTCGCGCGGGGATCCGACGAGGCCGCCGCCCCTCGCCCGGATCCGGCGACCGCGCCGCCGTCGTCATGCGGGATCGGGAGGAGCCCGATCCGCACCTCTCCGTCTGGCCCAGATCCATGCCCAGCTGGCCCATCTCCCTCGGCCCGCCTGGCCTCCCCTGCGAACTGGGCCGAAGCCCGTGGGTGAGCAGCCCCTATCCCGCGCCCGTGCGACTTATAGCTATTTTGTGCTCATCTGTTTTTTTTTTGGAAAACTGCCAAGTCCCCGAATATTTTGCATAATCATGCCATGTCCATCGCATCATTACTCTGTGTATACTGCTCCATTTCGTGCGTGTAATATGTAGAATTGTTCGTCTCAACGAGTACTTCATTTAATTCCATTGCATCATTTTCATTTGAGCTCACATTGATGCCCGAAATGCTGTTGGGAGAGTGCATGTTGATGTTAATCTGCTGGAACTATTATAACTTGCTCATTTGTCAGTTTTGCCATGTTTGATGTGTGCATCCTATGAGCTTGATGTCTACATGTGTTTTGATCTATGCCATGCCATCTTTCCAGTGGTGCCATCCATGTATTTTTGTGGGTCTTGTACTGAGTGCACCGAGCTTGTTAAGTACAGTACTTGCTGTTGCTGTTTTCCTGACTGATTCTGTTATATTTTGTTGCTATGTAAACCTGCTGCTACAAGTCATTCTATGCATAATCTTGAGATGTTCACTAAGGATGATTTGTTATACATGTCATGCTCTATCCATTCATGCCCCTGTTTGCATTTATAGCCTGCTGTAGCTAGTTGTTATCTTGCTCCAAACTTGCTAAATAATGTTGCTGTCAGCCTGTTAACATGAAGTTCAGTTTTGGCCATGTGCTTTTCTAGTGATCCATGCACCCTATGAACTTGATATTGCCATGATTAGCTTCATAAAGATGTCTTATTACTGTTGGTTGCCTTTCCATGCCATGTATTGCTCTGTGATGAGTGGTTCAAGCTCACCAACATGCCTACTTATTGTTGTTCCTGCCATGTTTGAATCTGTCATATAACTTGCTATGTTTACATGGGTGGCATCATATCCTCTGATCATTTTTGGCTCATGGTCAGTAAGGGAATTTTGTTCTATGCAATTACTAGATTCGTGCCATGCCTTTGTTTGCCATGATATGTTCCCTTAACATGTTGTTTGATAGCTCTAAACATTGCAACCTGATGTTATTTCTGCTAAATCTGTAACTGTTATTATTTGCAATCTGGCCATGTCTTTTTGAGCATGTTCTAGTGATTTCTGGAGATAGCTCAGTGTTCATGTTTTGTCATGCTTTACCTGTACTTCATGCCCTTGCCTTTTGTTTTCATATTAAGGTGCTGTAGCATGTTGTTTTGGTGCTTGCCATATGCCTAGTTGCTGTTTTGGACAGCTTGTCCTTTAAACTTGTATAGTGTGTATGTGTTGCAGCGTTGCTCCGTTTTGAGTGTGATCTATATGCAACTTGCTTGATTTTGCATGTAGTTTCATATTACCTTGTTGCATCCTTGTTTTGAGGTGTTTGCTTGATGTTTGTATGCATTTTGCATCAATGTCATGCTTAACTTGTTTTGCTCATATCTTCTAGGCCGTAGCTCCGAACTAATTTAACTTTATATGTAACTTGACTAGAATTTTGTGTAGATCCTCGTGGTGCATCTTAACTTGCTGTTTAACAACTTGAACATAAGGTTTATTCAGTTCTGGACCAATTTATAAATTTGCATATGAGGACTTACAGGAATTGTTATATGTTGTTCCCGGCCTCATTTAAACTTGCTTTGATGTGTTGCTCTTGTTTGCATTGTCTCTTGCCATGAGTAGCTTCATGTAGCTTTGTCATGCATCGTGCTTGTTGTGCATCATGTCTTGTCTATGTGTGGTGTGTTTACCATGTTGTGTGCTTCTTCTCGATAGTTCCCGTTTCGTTGCGATCGTGAGGATTCGTTCGTCTACGCTTGGTTCGTCTTCGTGGCTTCATCTTCTTCATGGACTCATTCTTCTTCCTTGCGGGATTTCAGGCAAGATGACCGCTACCCTGGATCTCACTACTATCATTGCTATGCTAGTTGCTTCGTTCTATCGCTTTGCTGCGTTACCTATCACTTGTTCTTCAAGCCTCCCCAAATTGCCATGAACCTCTAACCTTTGACACCATTCCTAGCAAACCATTGTTTGGCTATGTTACCGCTTTGCTTTAGCGTTGTTAGTTGTAGGTGAAGTTGAAGATTTCTTCACGGTGAACAGGGTTATGTTGGGATATCACAATATCTCTTATATTATTAATGCATCTATATATTTGGTAAAGGGTGGAAGGCTCGGCCTTATGCCTGGTGTTTTGTTCCACTCTTGCCGCCCTAGTTTCCATCATACCGGTGTTATGTTCCCAGATTTTGCGTTCCTTACGCGGTCGGGTGATTTATGGGACCCCCTTGATAGTTCGCTTTGAATAAAACTCCTCCAACAAGGCCCAACCTTGGTTTTACCATTTGCCTCACCACCACCTATATTTCCCTTGGGAGTAATTAACCCGAGGGTCATCTTTATTTTAGCCCCCCCGGGCCAATGCTTGTCTAAGTGTTGGTCCGAACCGAGTAGACTGCGGGGCCCCCTCGGGGAAACTCGAGGTCTGGTTTTACTCGTAGGATGTCTCATCCGGTGTTGCCCTGAGAACGAGATATGTGCAGCTCCTATCGGGATTGTCGGTGCATCAGGCGGCTTTGCTGGTTTTGTTTTACCATTGTCGAAATGTCTTGTAAACCGGGATTCCGAGACTGATCGGGTCTTCCTGGGAGAAGGAATATCCTTTGTTGATCGCGAGAGCTTATCATGGGCTAAGTTGGGACACCCCTACAGGGTATAAACTTTCGAGAGCCGTGCCCGCGGTTATGTGGCAGATGGGAATTTGTTAATGTCCGGTTGTAGATAACTTGACACCAGATCCGAATTAAAACGCATCAACCGCGTGTGTAGCCGTGATGGTCTCTTCTCAGCGGAGTCCGGGAAGTGAACACGGTTTTTGGGTTATGTTTGACGTAAGTAGGTGTTCAGGATCACCTCTTCTCGCTCTCTTTTGCGTATGTTAGCCACCATACTTGCTTAGCCACTGCTGCAACCTCACCACTTTACCCCTTCCTTTCCCTTTAAGCTTTGCTAGTCTTGATACCCATGGTAATGGGATTGTTGAGTCCTCGTGGCTCACAGATTACTACAACAACAGTTGCAGGTGCATGTTATGCGATGATCTTAACGCGAGAGCGATGTTTGCTTGTTTTGGAGTTCTTCTTCTGCTTCCTCTTTGATCAGGGGATAGGTTCCAGGTCGGCAGCCTGGGCTAGCAGGGTGGATGTCGTTTGAGCTTCTGTTTGTGTTTCATCCATAGTCAGATGTTGCTCTTATGTATTGTGATGTTGTATTTGTGTGGCATTGTATGCCTTATGTATGTATCCCCATCTATTATGTAATGTTGATGTAATGATATCCACCTTGCAAAAGCGTTTCAACATGCGGGTCTATCCTTGGTGGAACCTTCGAGTTCCTTTTGGATAGGGTCGCATATTGGGCGTGACAGCAACCCCCTCTTTCCTTCCCCCTCCTAGTAGGAGTAGGAAAGGAGGAGTCCTACTCCTACTAGGAGGAGGATTCCTCCTCCTTGGCGCGCCCCTTGGGCCTGCCGGCCTCCCCCCTTGCTCCTTTATATACGGGGGCAGGGGGCACCCCATAGACACACAAGTTTATCTACGGATCGTTCCTTAGCCGTGTGCGGTGCTCCCCTCCACCATATTCCACCTCGGTCATATCGTCGTGGAGTTTAGGCGAAGCCCTGCGCCGGTAGAACATCATCATCGTCACCACGCCGTCGTGCTGACGGAACTCATCCCCGAAGCTTTGCTGGGTCGGAGCCCGGGGATCGTCATCGAGCTGAACGTGTGCTGAACTCGGAGGTGCCGTACGTTCGGTGCTTGGATTGGTCGGATCGTGAAGACGTACGACTACATCAACCGCGTTGTGCTAACGCTTTCGCTTACGGTCTACGAGGGTACGTGGACAACACTCTCCCCTCTCGTTGCTATGCCATCACCATGATCCTGCGTGTGCGTAGGAAATTTTTTGAAATTACTACGTTCCCCAACAGTGGCATCCGAGCCTAGGTTTTATGCGTTGATGTTATATGCACGAGTAGAACACAAGTGAGTTGTGGGCGATACAAGTCATACTGCTTACCGGCATGTCATACTTTGGTTCGGCGGTATTGTGAGATGAAGCGGCCCGGACCGACATTATGCGTACGCTTACGCGAGACTGGTTTCACCGTTACGAGCACTCGTGCTTAAAGGTGGCTGGCGGGTGTCTGTCTCTCTCACTTTAGCTGAATCGAGTGTGGCTACGCACGGTCCTTGCGAAGGTTAAAACAGCACCAACTTGACGAACTATTGTTGTGGTTTTGATGCGTAGGTAAGAACGGTTCTTGCTAAAGCCCGTAGCAGCCACGTAAAATTTGCAACAACAAAGTAGAGGACGTCTAATTTGTTTTTGCAGGGCATGTTGTGATATGATATGGTCATGACGTGATGCTATATTTTATTGTATGAGATGATCATGTTTTGTAACCGAAGTTATCGGCAACTGGCAGGGGCCATATGGTTGTCGCTTTATTGTATGAAATGCAAACGCCCTGTAATTGCTTTACTTTATCACTAAGCAGTAGTGATAGTCATAGAAGCAATAGATGGCGTAAACTACAACGATGCTACGATGGAGATCAAGGTGTCGCGCCGGTGACGATGGTGATCACGACGGTGCTTCGAAGATGGAGATCACAAGCACAAGATGATGATGGCCATATCATATCACTTATATTGATTGCATGTGATGTTTATCCTTTATGCATCTTATTTTGCTTTGTTTGACGGTAGCATTTTAAGATGCTCTCTCACTTAAAATTATCAAGAAGTGTTCTCCCTGAGTATGCACCGTTGCAAAAGTTCTTCGTGCTGAGACACCACGTGATGATCGGGTGTGATAGGCTCTACGTTCAAATACAACGGGTGCAAAACAGTTGCACACGCGGAATACTCAGGTCATACTTGACGAGCCTAGCATATACAAATATGGCCTCGGAACACGGAGACCGAAAGGTCGAACGTGAATCATATAGTAGATATGATCAACATGGTGATGATCACCATTGAAACTACTCCATCTCACGTGATGATCGGACATGGTTTAGTTGATTTGGATCACGTGATCACTTAGATGACTAGAGAGATGTCTGTCTAAGTGCGAGTTCTTAAGTAATATGATTAATTGAACTTAAATTTATCATGAAGTTAGTACCTGATAGTATTTTGCTTGTCTATGTTTATTTGTAGATAGATGGCTCGTGCTGTTGTTCCGTTGAATTTTAATGCGTTCCTTGAGAAAGCAAAGTTGAAAGATGATGGTAGCAATTACACGGACTGGGTCCGTAACCTGAGGATTATCCTCATTGCTGCACAAAAAAGTTACGTCCTGGAAGCACCGCTGGGTGCCAGGCCTGCTGCTGATGCAACTGACGACGTTAAGAACATCTGGCAGAGCAAAGCTGATGACTACTCGATAGTTCAGTGTGCCATGCTTTACGGCTTAGAACCGGGTCTTCAACGACGTTTTGAACGTCATGGAGCATATGAGATGTTCCAGGAGTTGAAGTTAATATTTCAAGCAAATGCCCGAATTGAGAGATATGAAGTCTCCAATAAGTTCTATAGCTGCAAGATGGAGGAGAATAGTTCTGTCAGTGAACATATACTCAAAATGTCTGGGTATAATAATCACTTGATTCAACTGGGAGTTAATCTTCCTGATGATAGTGTCATTGACAGAATTCTCCAATCACTGCCACCAAGCTACAAGAGCTTCGTGATGAACTATAATATGCAAGGGATGAACAAGACTATTCCCGAGCTCTTCGCAATGCTAAAACACGCGGAGGTAGAAATCAAGAAGGAGCATCAAGTGTTGATGGTTAACAAGACCACCAGTTTCAAGAAGAAGGGCAAAGGGAAGAAGAAGGGGAACTTCAAAAAGAACGGCAAGCAAGTTGCTGCTCAAGAGAACAAACCCAAGTCTGGACCTAAGCCTGAAACTGAGTGCTTCTACTGCAAGCAGACTGGACACTGGAAGCGGAACTGCCCCAAGTATTTGGCGGATAAGAAGGATGGCAAAGTGAACAAAGGTATATGTGATATACATGTTATTGATGTGTACCTTACTAATGCTCGCAGTAGCACCTGGGTATTTGATACTGGTTCTGTTGCTAATATTTGCAACTCGAAACAGGGACTACGGATTAAGCGAAGATTGGATAAGGACGAGGTGACGATGTGCGTGGGAAATGGTTCCAAAGTCGATGTGATCGCGGTCGGCACGCTACCTCTACATCTACCATCGGGATTAGTTTTAGACCTAAATAATTGTTATTTGGTGCCAGCGTTGAGCATGAACATTATATCTGGATCTTGTTTGATGCGAGACAGTTATTCATTTAAATCAGAGAATAATGGTTGTTCTATTTATATGAGTAATATCTTTTATGGTCATGCACCCTTGAAGAGTGTTCTATTTTTATTGAATCTCGATAGTAGTGATACACATATTCATAGTGTTGAAACCAAAAGATGCAGAGTTGATAATGATAGTGCAACTTATTTGTGGCACTGCCGTTTAGGTCCTATCGGTGTAAAGCGCATGAAGAAACTCCATACTGATGGGCTTTTGGAATCACTTGATTATGAATCACTTGGTACTTGCGAACCGTGCCTCATGGGCAAGATGACTAAAACGCCGTTCTCCGGAACTATGGAGTGAGCAACTGATTTGTTGGAAATCATACATACTGATGTTTGTGGTCCAATGAATGTTGAGGCACGCGGCGGGTATCGTTATTTTCTCACCTTCACAGATGATTTGAGAAGATATGGGTATATCTACTTGATGAAACACAAGTCTGAAACATTTGAAAAGTTCAAAGAATTTCAGAGTGAAGTGGAAAATCATCGTAACAAGAAAATAAAGTTTCTACAATCTGATCGTGGAGGAGAATATTTGAGTTACAAGTTTGGTCTACACTTGAAACAATGTGGAATAGTTTCGCAACTCACGCCACCCGGAACACCACAACGAAATGGTGTGTCCGAACGTCGTAATCGTACTTTACTAGATATGGTGCGATCTATGATGTCTCTTACTGATTTACCGCTATCGTTTTGGGGTTATGCTTTAGAGACGGCCGCATTCACGTTAAATAGGGCACCATCAAAATCCATTGAGACGACGCCTTATGAACTGTGGTTTGGCAAGAAACCAAAATTGTCGTTTCTTAAAGTTTGGGGCTGCGATGCTTATGTGAAGAAACTTCAACCAGATAAGCTCGAACCCAAATCGGAGAAATGTGTCTTCATAGGATACCCAAAAGAGACTATTGGGTACACCTTCTATCACAGATCTAAGGGCAAGATTTTCGTTGCTAAAATCGAATCCTTTCTAGAGAAGGTGTTCTCTCAAAAGAAGTGAGTGGGAGGAAAGTAGAACTTGATGAGATAACTGTATCTACTCCCTTATTGGAAAGTAGTTCATCACAAGAACCGATTCCTGTGACAACTACACCAATTAGTGAGGAAGCTAATGATATTGATCATGAAACTTCAGATCAAGTTTCTACTGAACCTCGTAGGTCTACCAGAGTAAGATCCGCACCAGAGTGGTACGGTAATCCTATTCTGGAAGTCATGTTACTAGACCATGATGAACCTACGAACTATGAGGAAGCTATGATGAGCCCAGATTCCGCGAAATGGCTAGAGGCCATGAAATCTGAGATGGGATCCATGTATGAAAACAAAGTATGGACTTTGGTTGACTTGCCCGATGATCGGCAAGCCATTGAGAATAAATGGATCTTTAAGAAGAAGACTGACGTTGATGGTAATGTAACTGTCTATAAAGCTCAACTTGTTGCGAAAGGTTTTCGACAAGTTCAAGGGGTTGACTACAATGAGACTTTCTCACCCGTAGTGATGCTTAAGTCTGTCCGAATCATGTTAGCTATTGCTGCATTTCATGATTATGAAATTTGGCAAATGGATGTCAAAACTGCATTCTTGAATGGATTTCTGGAAGAAGAGTTGTATAAGATGCAGCCAGAAGGTTTTGTTGATCCAAAAGGTGCTAACAAAGTGTGCAAGCTCCAGCATTCCATTTATGGACTGGTGCAAGCATCTCGAAGTTGGAATGAATGCTTTGATAGTGTGATCAAAGCATATGGTTTTATATAGACTTTTGGAGAAGCCTGTATTTACAAAAAAGTGAGTGGGAGCTCTGTAGCATTTATGATATTATATATAGATGACATATTATTAATTGGAAATGATATAGAATTTCTGGATAGCATAAAGAGATACTTGAATAAAAGTTTTTCAATGAAAGACCTCGGTGAAGCTGCTTACATATTGGGCATCAAGATCTATAGGGATAGATCAAGATGCTTAATAGGACTTTCACAAAGCACATACCTTGATAAAATTTTGAAAAAGTTCAAAATGGATCAGGCAAAGAAAGGGTTCTTGCCCGTGCTACAAGGTGTGAAGTTGAGTCAAACTCAATGCCCGACCACAGCAGAAGATAGAGATAAAATGAAAGATGTTCCCTATGCTTCAGCCATAGGCTCTATCATGTATGCAATGATGTGTACCAGACCTGGCGTATGCTTAGCAATAAGCTTGGCAGGAAGGTACCAAAGTAATCCAGGAGTGGATCACTGGACAGCGGTCAAGAACATCCTGAAATACCTGAAAAGGACTAAGGATATGTTTCTCGTATATGGAGGTGACAAAGAGCTAGTCGTAAATGGTTACGTTGATGCAAGCTTTGACACTGATCCGGACGATTCTAAATCGCAAACCGGATACGTGTTTTTATTAAACGGTGGAGCTGTAAGTTGGTGCAGTTCTAAACAAAGCGTCATGGCGGGATCTACCTGTGAAGCAGAGTACATAGCTGCTTCTGAAGCAGAAAATGAAGGAGTCTGGATGAAGGAGTTCATTTCCGATCTAGGTGTCATACCTAGTGCATCGGTACCAATGAAGATCTTCTGTGACAATACTGGTGCAATTGCCTTGGCAAAGGAATCCAGATTTCACAAGAGGACCAAGCACATCAAGAGACGCTTCAATTCCATTCGGGACCAAGTCCAAGTGTGAGACATAGAGATTTGCAAGATACATACGGATCTGAATGTTGCAGACCCATTGACTAAGCCTCTCTCACGAGCAAAACATGATCAGCACCAAGACTCCATGGGTGTTAGAATCATTACTATGTAATCTAGATTATTGACTCTAGTGCAAGTGGGAGACTGAAGGAAATATGCCCTAGAGGCAATAATAAAGTTATTATTTATTTCCTCATATCATGATAAATGTTTATTATTCATGCTAGAATTGTATTAACCCGAAACATGATACATGTGTGAATACATAGACAAACATATAGTTACTAGTATGCCTCTACTTGACTAGCTCATTAATCAAAGATGGTTATGTTTCCTAACCATAGACATGTTTTTTCATTTGATTAATGGGATCACATCATTAGGAGAATGATGTGATTGACATGACCCATTCTGTTAGCCTAGCACTTGATCATTTAGTATATTGCTATTGCTTTCTTCATGACTTATACATGTTCCTGTAACTATGAGAATTATGCAACTCCCGTTTACCGGAGGAACACTTTGGGTACTACCAAACGTCACAACGTAACTGGGTGATTATAAAGGAGTACTACAGGTGTCTCCGAAGGTACATGTTGAGTTGGCGTATTTCAAGATTAGGTTTTGTCACTCCGATTGTCGGAGAGGTATCTCTGGGCCCTCTCGGTAATGCACATCACTATAAGCCTTGCAAGCAATGTAGCTAATGAGTTAGTTACGGAATGATGCATTACGTAACGAGTAAAGAGACTTGCCGGTAACGAGATTGAACTAGGTATTGGATACCGACGATCAAATCTCAGGCAAGTAACATACTGATGACAAAGGGAACAACGTATGTTGTTATGCAATTTGACCGATAAAGATCTTCGTAGAATATGTAGGAACCAATATGGGCATCCAGGTTCCGCTATTGGTTATTGACCAAGAATAGTTCTAGGTCATGTCTACATAGTTCTCGAACCCGTAGGGTCCGCACGCTTAACGTTACGATGACAGTTTCATTATGAGTTTATAAGTTTTGATGTACCGAAGTTTGTTCGGAGTCCCGGATGTGATCACGGACATGACGAGGAGTCTCAAAATGGTCGAGACATAAAGATTGATATATTGGACGACTATATTCGGACGCTGGAAGTGTTCCGGGCGATTTCGGAGAAAACCGGAGTGCCGGAGGGTTACCGGAACCCCCCGGGAGAGTAATGGCCCTTATGGGCCTTAGTGGGGAAGAGAGAGGGGCGGCCAGGGTGGGCCACGCGCCCCCTCTCCCTCTGGTCCGAATTGGACTAGGAGGGGGGCGGCGCCCCCCTCTTTCCTTCCCCCTCTCCCCCTTCCTTCCCCCTCCTAGTAGGAGTAGGAAAGGAGGAGTCCTACTCCTACTAGGAGGAGGATTCCTCCTCCTTGGCGCGCCCCTTGGGCCGGCCGGCCTCCCCCCTTGCTCCTTTATATACGGGGGCAGGGGGCACCCCATAGACACACAAGTTGATCTACGGATCGTTCCTTAGCCGTGTGCGGTGCCCCCCTCCACCATATTCCACCTCGGTCATATCGTCGCGGAGTTTAGGCGAAGCCCTGCGCCGGTAGAACATCATCATCGTCACCATGCCGTCGTGCTGACGGAACTCATCCCCAAAGCTTTGCTGGATCGGAGCCCGGGGATCGTCATCGAGCTGAACGTGTGCTGAACTCGGAGGTGCCGTACGTTCGGTGCTTGGATCGGTCGGATCATGAAGACGTACGACTACATCAACCACGTTGTGCTAACGCTTCCGCTTATGGTCTACGAGGGTACGTGGACAACACTCTCCCCTCTCGTTGCTATGCCATCACCATGATCTTGCGTGTGCGTAGGAATTTTTTTGAAATTACTACGTTCCCCAACATTAGGCTTCCCGATGGATCCCTTCGTGAGGGGGCTCATGTTTTACTATGGGCTGGAATTCCACGACTTGGCTCCGGAGTCCATCCTCCATATCTCATCATTTATTGTCGTCTGCGAAGCCTTCCTCCGCACTACCCCTCACTTCAGTTTGTGGCTCAAAACCTTCAACGTGGAGCCGAAGATGATTGAGGGGCGTTAGGCAGAGTGAGGCGGGGTGGTTATAAGCAAGAGGGCCGACGCTCCATGGCCCGAGGGCTCTTTTCAAGAGGAGCTCGGCTTGTGGCAACAGGAGTGGTTCTATATCACCGCTCCCAGGGGCAGCAGGCAGAGGCCGCCGCCCGCCTTTCGCTCGGGCCCTCCACGACGGCTGGCGTCTTGGGTCAGCAAAGGGCTTGACTGGGGGCCGTCCAAGGACGTACCAATATTGCAGGGCCGGATTCGAGACCTCCAAGAGAGGGAGATCAATCTGGTCGTAGTGACGCAGGTTATGCTGATTCGGCATCTTCTGCCCTGCAAGCGTCGCCCCCTCCGCCTGTGGGAATTCAATCCGGAGGGGCCACGAGCTCTCCAACACTTCATGGGTACGACACCCGTGGAGATGTACAAACTGTTCTTCGGATCACAAGAGGTGTGTCCGGAATTGACCGAGGACGCTGGCTTAAGCTGCAATCGCCCGGATAATCAAGTAAGTAGCCCTGTGTCCGGACATATCGTCCATTTATTTATCATGGATTTGGCTTTTAACCAGCTATCCCTTGGACAGGAGTGGATAGCGCAAGCAAAACTGATACGGTGTCCGGCCCCCCTCCCTGAGACCACGCCAGATCCGGTGTTAGTCAAGATGCTGGAGGTTGCGCCTTCAGATGAGGGCGAAGGGGAAAACAGGAAAATGAGTGTCTCTGCTAAAGAGGCTCTCAAAGAAGGGGGGATCGAGAACCCCTCCCTCCAGGGGGAGAAGAGGACCGCTTCTGAAGATCCGGAGGCCAAGGCCTCAAAGCGGGGGAAGAAATCTTCATCGGAGGGTCCTGCGCCAGGAGAAGCCTCGGCCGCACTATTTCCCCAAGGGAATCAGCCCTCCAGCGAGCCTTAAGTAGAAAAGGGAGCTTTGTAATAAGGGACATCCCTGTTTTTATTTCTGAGGATAACCGGAGTTCTTACCTTGTAGTTCGGATCTCAGCCCTTCTCAGCAGAGCTCATCTTTGGGGGATCTTCGTCCGGAGATGATGGAGAGCGAAACGCCTCCATCTGCTGCACCGTCAGGCGGGGCGGACGACCCCGAGGTGTCGTCGTGGAGGGTCTCCCCGAGTCCGGCGGGGCCGGAGAGTTCGGCACCAACTGGTGTACGGCCGGGGGAGCTGAAGGATCTGCTCGAGAGGGCGTCTATCTCAGAAGATCACCGTACTTTAATGAGTACAGTGATTGAAAGGATTTCATCCGCTGAGAGCGGGTTGCATGAGGCCGTCAGAAGTTTACTGACGGGGTTTGAGGTACGTAAAAATGACATACCTTTTGACAGTTTAGCACATAGAGTGCGCCCTGTATAGATAGTAGCCCCTGAGACTCGGTACGTTGTCAGAAGCGACGACGTGCCGAGGATCATAATCTCAGTGTTAATATGTCGCCGTTCCTATTCAGGGGGCGGAGCGTTCGGTGGCCAGCCGGACAGATAGAGTTGCCGAACCAAAGCGGCAACTGGACGTTGCGGATGCGGACATCGCGCTTGTCCATAAGCGACTTGACGAGTCACAAGGTGGGTGGTTTCTCCGTGGTCACCTGGTAAGGGAGCTGATGCTTACGCCTTACAACATGTATGCTTGATGCAGATGGCGCCACTGCTATGGAGGGCCTTCGGGCAGACCTTGCTCGAGCCAAGGAGCAAGCCAGAAGGAGTGATGCGGCTGCCTCGAAGGCAGCCGAAGAGCTAAAAGCCGAAAAGGCTGCTCACTGCCGAAGCAGGGAGGAGATGGCCGGAATGGCTGTGAAGCTGAAGGATGCTACCGACCGCTATGAGGTTCTTGAAAGAGAACACTGAGCAGGGCAAGAGGACCTGAAGAAGGCCATCGCCTAAGCAAGGATGCCCGTTCTGCAATGAGGGCTATAAAGGAGGAGCTACGTTAGGCCGGAGACATTGCGGCTGGAAAGCCCTTTCTGCTGCACAGGAAATTCACGGATCAGACGTATGCTTAGTTGGTCCAGCTGTGGGGTGCGGAGGATCCTTATCTGGATTTGGCGGCGAGTGCGGCGGACGCAGTCGTGCACTTCCGAAGCCAAAAGGATCACGAGATGGAAGAGCTTGTTTGGTCTCAATTCCATAGTCCGGAGCGTCCCCTTCCGTTAATCGATCGGTTAGCTGAGTGGGCTGAGCTGAATAGGCTGTCCGGACTTGCCATGAAGGACGTCGTGGCTCATCTATGGCCGGAAAGGCCCAGGCCAAAGAGTTATTTTGGTTTAGTGCAGCAATTCCTTGATGCGGTGCCGCATATCAAGGCGATGAAGCGGTCGGCATGCATAGAGGGTGCATGGATGGCTCTCGCCCGTGTCAAAACATACTGGGCAGAGATGGATGCCACCAACGTTGCATCCCGGGATTCGGATAGAAGCCGATTACCCGCCGAGCACTATTTTGAGGAAGTCCTACGGGGCGCTTGTTTAGTAGAGTCGCAGTGCTCGAAAAATGTTATGTTCTAATGACATGTATGATTTGTAAAACCAAATTTATAATATAAGGGCTTTTTATACTTGTGCGTTCAAGTATTGAAATTCCTCCTGTGCGGCCGTTAATGTATATGTATATATAACCTGAAAGATGGCAGTCTTCGGCTTCAGCCCCCACGCACATGGTGCGGGGGTGTTTGCAAAAAAACACATTTTCACACTTAATCCAATGTCTTGGTCCTTTGAAGGAGGTGATAGCATAGCAAACTAGGCAACCGGACTATAATGCTTTATCACTTTCACTTAGCCATAGGAGCTCGATGGTGGGGCTACTATATAGCCCCTAGAGGCACCGCGCTCTCCGAACTTGGGGCGCGTGTGTGCTTGACCGGGAAGCGGTCCTTCGTCAAAGCGGAGGAATTCTAAACATTCCAGTAGTCGATCGAGTGGTTGACCAGTCTCTCTCTATATCATGATAGTCAGTTTTTGGCTTTCTCTACTGAGGTGCTCGCCCGGCCGAACCGGGGCACAATCGCAGTAGTTCTCCTGGTGCCGCGTTAGCCGATGATACGAAACGTAAGGCAGCAAAACACAGGAGCCGGGCAAACCCAACATTTGACCAAAGACATGATTCGGAGCTGATGCATATAAGGCCTAACTCGAGACGCCGAACACTCCCTGAGGTATTCGGTCTTTATGATAACGGGCAGAACAATGCCCTAAGCCCCTAGTGTCCAGGTACGCGCGAAATATTCTGACGTGGCCGATGCCAAAACGTCAGCCTCCTCCTTGGTTATGGTAAGAAACCGGGGGATGTATAGCAACAAGAGACAGTAAAAAAGGTTTACGCAGGGTCTTAATCTGAAAAGAATCCTTGTAACGGGTCCCTGCTGCACGTCTGCGCCTGTGTCTCCGTTGTGCTGTATCCTGGACGGGTGTAGCACGTTGTTCATCTGTAAAAGAGAAGAACTTAGTTTGAAAAAAGATCGTGCAAAAAATGCATGTAAAAAGAGTATGATTTTTAAAAAATGAATAAAATTGAGCTTTATTGGCTCTCATTCTTCCTTTGTGCAGCCCCTTGTAAAGGGGTATGCGGCTGGGAAGCCCCTTGTTTGTTTATGCCGGACTCGCCTAGCCGTGTCCGGGGTCTAAATGACCTGTTTTAGGGGCTTCGATTAGCCAGGCCAGATTAGTTTGTGGCTGTCCAGGCAGTCTCACGTTTTTCCGTGGTCGAGGAACACTCTAAGTTACCCTTTAATGAGATGATGCCGCGTGGACCGGGCATTTTAAGTGTAAGAGACGCGTAATGCGGTATTGCATTAAAGCGGGCGAAAGCTTCGCGTCCCAATAGTGCTTGATGGCTACATTTAAATGGGGCGATATGGAAGATTAGCTTTTCGCGACGGAAGTTGTCGGATGAACCAAACACAACTTCTAGTAGTAAGGAGCCCGTACTATTGGCACAAGGGCCTGGCGTCGCTCCTTTAAAGGAAGTGCCGCTATGGCGAATTTTGGTAGGGTCTATCCCCATTCTGCGGATGGTGTCCTGGTATAGCAGGTTTATATCACTGCCGCCATCCATTAGGACTTGTGTAAATTGTAGTCCGTCGATTATAGGATCCAATATCAAAGCAGTCCATCCTGCGTTTCGAATACTTATGGAGTAATCCTGATGGTCGAAAGTAATTGGTTTTGACATCCAATTTCGGGACTCCGCTGGGGTGGACCGTGCGGCGCGTGCTTTAGCAGGTGCCGCACTATTTTTCCTTGTTATCACATGAAGTGAGTTCACTGTATTGACTTCTAGTAAGAAAGTCTTCTATTTTCCGGCGTGCTGCTTGTGGGGTTCGTCATCGTCTTCGCTTGGTGTGTCGAGCCCCTTGTGTTCGGCGTTAAGTCGGCCGGACTGCTTGAAGACCCAACAATCTCTGTGGGTATGGTTTGCAGGCTTCCCGGGGGTACTGTGGATTTGACATATCCTATCCAAGATTTTGTTTAGGTTGGATAGTTCGTCACCGTTGTCCTTAAGAGGCAGTGTTTTGTTATTCGGCCGAGAGCTTTTGAACCCGGCGTTGAC
This sequence comes from Triticum timopheevii, assembly GCA_963921465.1. NCBI lineage: Eukaryota > Viridiplantae > Streptophyta > Magnoliopsida > Poales > Poaceae > Triticum > Triticum timopheevii. Next base: position 367,596,308 of record OY997262.1, read on the forward strand.
CGCCGTGCTATTTGGGCCATTTTCCTTATTCCGGCGCTGATCTTTTCTGTGTCGTGATTTCCCATTTCCATCCCTGGCCTCGGATGTACTTGGGTCGCTGGTGTTGCATCTTGCCAGCCAGCTATCTTCCCCCGCGCAAAAGCGGGTCATGAGGCTTGTTAGCGCGGCTGAGGGAGTCCTGGACTAGGGGGTGTCCGGACAGCCGGACTATCATCGTCCGCCGGACTCCAAGACTACGAAGATACAAGATTGAAGACTCTGTCCCGTGTCCGGATGGGACTTTCGTTGGCGTGGAAGGCAAGCTTGGCGATACGGATATGTGGACCTCCTACCATTGTAACCGACTCTGTGTAACCCTAGCCTTCTCCGGTGTCTATATAAACCGGAGGGCCTTAGTCCGTAGGACACAACATACATTGCAACAATCATACCATAGGCTAGCTTTAGGGTTTAGCCTCCTTGATCTCGTGGTAGATCCACTCTTGTACTACCCATATCATCAATATTAACCAAGCAGGACGTAGGGTTTTACCTCCATCAAGAGGGCCCGAACCTGGGTAAAACATCGTGTCCCTCGTCTCCTGTTACCATCCGCCTAGACGCACAGTTCGGGACCCCCTACCCGAGATCCGCCGGTTTTGACACCGACATGGTGCTTTCATTGAGAGTTCCTCTGTGTCGTCATTGATAGGCTCGATGGCTTCTTCAATCAACAACGCTGTCCAGGATGAGACTTTTCTCCCCGGACAGATCTTCGTATTCGGCGGCTTTGCACTGCGGGCTAATTCGCTTGGCCATCTGGAGCAGATCGAAAGCTACGCCCCTGGCCGTCAGGTCAGATTCGGAAGCCTAAACTTCACGGCCGACATGCGCGGGGACTTGATCTTCGACGGGCTCGAGCCACAGCCAAGCGTGCCGCACTGTTACGATGGGCATGATCTAGCTCTGTCGCCGAACAGTGCCTTGGTGGCCGCACAAGAATCCGCTCCGGCCCTTAGACCGGAGCCGACCGCCCAGATCGAGGACCGGTGGTTGGACACCGCCTCGGGGGCTTCAACTTCCACGGCGATGGAGCCGAACACTAACCTTGTCCCTCACAAAGCTCGTGACTCCGAGGTGCCGGACTCCTTGCCGGACTCCGGACCTCCCACGCCCCTGCCAATCAAATTCGATTGGGCGCCGGTTATGGAATTCACCGCCGCGGACATCTTCCAACACTCGCCCTTTGGCGACATCCTAAATTCGCTAAAGCATCTCTCGCTATCCGGAGAGCCCTGGCCGGATTGTGGCCAGGATGGTTGGGATACGGACGACGAAGAAATTCAGAGCCCACCCACCACCCACTTTGTAGCCACTGTCGACGATTTAACCGACATGCTAAACTATGACTCCGAAGACATCGACGGTATGGACGACGATGTCGGAGATGAACAGGAAACAGCGCCTACAAGGCAAGGGAAGACCACCTCGTCATACGACGTATACATGGTGGACACCCCAAAAGGAAGCGATAACGAGGACCAACGGGGCGCGGCAGAAGATAATCCCGCCGACAAACAACCAAAACGGCGACGCAGACGCCACACTAAGTCCCGCCTTGACAACAACAGCGCTCCTAACGACCCAGCAATACAGCAGGGCAAACCAGCGGATGACGAACACGCAGACAAGCAACCGTCCGAACAAGATGAGTCGGATAATCAATCCAGGCCCGGCGAAAACAACAGTCCAGGCGACCTCACGCCGGACACACCGCCGGAGAATAAAAACCTTCGGAAAAGACTCGTTGCCACCGCAAGAAGTTTGAAAAAGGAAAAACGGAAGCTCAAAACAGCAGAAGATACACTCAGAATGAGGTGGAGCAAAGTGCTCAAAACCGCAGACAAATACGGCAATGGCCATCAATCAAAGAGCTACCCGAAGCGCAAGCTACTGCCAGAATTTGATGAGGAGGCCATAGAGCCCCCACAGTCAAAAAACAAAGAGGCCGCCTGGTTGGATAGACGGCCAGATGATAGGCCAAAATCTGAAAGCGGCGCCGCACATAAGCCGACTAACGACCCTGGAAAGACAGATGGCCCAGCCAGGTCCATTTACGGGCCAAAGAAGAGGGCCCCAGGAAACAATGCAACACGACAAGTGTCCGAAGACAGCGGTGCACCCAAATACAGGGGCGCCGCACACCCACTATGTTTCACCAACGAGGTGCTGGATCATGAATTCCCAGCAGGATTTAAACCTATGAACATAGAGGCCTACGACGGAACAACAGACCCTGGAGTCTGGATAGAAGATTATATACTACACATATACATGGCTAGAGGAGACGATCTCCACGCCATAAAATACCTACCCCTCAAGCTCAAAGGGCCAGCCCATCATTGGCTCAAAAGCCTCCCAGAAAACACTGTTGGAAGTTGGGAAGAGCTCGAGGATGCGTTTAGAGCAAATTTTCAAGGGACTTATGTCCGCCCTCCGGATGCAGATGATCTAAGTCATATAACTCAACAGCACGGAGAGTCAGCGCGCAAATTCTGGAATAAGTTCCTCACCAAAAAGAACTAAATAGTCGACTGTCCGGACGTCGAAGCCTTAGCAGCTTTTAAACACAACGTCCGAGACGAATGGCTCGCCAGACACCTCGGCCAAGAGAAGCCGAGGACAATGTCCGCGCTAACAAGCCTCATGACCTGCTTCTGTGCGGGAGAGGATAGCTGGCTAGCAAGATGCAGCACCAGCAACCCAAGTACATCCGAGATCAGAGATGGAAACGGAAAATCACGGCGCAGAAAAGAGCAGCGCCGGAATAAAGAGAAAAGCCCAAAGAGCACGGCAGTCAACGCCGGATTCAAAAGCTCACAGCCAAACAACAAAACACCGCCTCTTAAGGATGACAGCGATGAGCTATCCAACTTAAACAAGATTTTGGGTCGGATATGTCAAATCCATAGTACCCCCGGAAGGCCTGCAAACCACACCCATCGAGATTGTTGGGTTTTCAAATAGTCCGGCCGACTAAACGCCGAACACAAGGGGCTCGACGCGTCAAGCGAAGATGACAAACCCCACCAGCAAAGCACCGGAAAACAAAAGAATTTCCCACAAGAGGTCAAAGCAGTAAATTCACTTCATGTGATAATACGGAAAAACAGTGCGACACCCGTTAAAATGGGTCTCGCATGGTCCAATCCAGCGAAACATAGAGATTGGACATCAAAACCAATCACTTTCGACCACCTGGATTATTCCAGAAGCGTTCGACATGTAGGATGGACTGCCCTGATATTGAATCCCATAATCGACGGACTACAATTTACACAAGTCCTGATGGACGGAGGCAGCGACTAACCTGCTGTATCCAAACACAATCCGCAAGTTGGGGATAGACCTTACTAAAATTCGACACAGCCGCACTTCCTTTAAAGGAGTGACGCCAGGCCTTTACGCCAAGTGCACAGGCTCCCTATTACTAGAAGTTGTGTTCGGATTACCGAAAAATTTTCGACGCGAAAAACTAATCTTTCATATCGTCCCATTTAAAAGTAGCTATCAAGCACTCTTGGGACGAGAAGCTTTTGTCCGCTTCAACGCCATACCACATTACGCGTCTCTTACACTTAAGATGCCCGGTCCACGTGGCATCATTTCAGTGCGAGGGTCATTTAAAGACCCCGGACACGGTTAGACGAGTCCGGCATAAATAAGCTAGGGGCTCCCTAGCCGCACACCCCTTCACAAGGGGCTGCGCACACAAGCAACAGCGAACTCACACAGACTCCGCTTTAACTACTTATATTTCTTCCTTCGTATATATTTTGCACAAATTCCTTTTAAACTAAGTTCCTCTCTTTTTACAGATGAACAACGTGCACACCCGTCCAGGATAACGGCACAACGGAGACATAGGCGCAGACGTGCAGTAGGGACCCGTCGCGAGGATTCTTTTCAGATTAAGACCCTGCGTAAACCTTTTTTACTGTCTCTTGTTGTTATAATCCCTTGGTTTCTCATTATAACCAAAGCGGAACCTGACGTTTTGGCATCGGCCGCGTCAGAGGACCATGCCCGTACCTGGACACTAGGGGCTTAGGGCATTGTTCTGCCCATTATTACAAAGACCAAACACCTTAGGGAGTGTTCGGCGTCTCGAGTTAGGCCTTATATGCATCAGCTCCGAATCATGTCTTTGGTCAAATGTTGGGTTTGCCCGGCTCCTGTGTTTTGCTGCCTTACGTTCCGTATCATCGACTAACGCGGCACCAGGAGAACTACTGCGATTGTGCCCCAGTTCGGCTGGGCGAGCACCTCAGTAGAGAAAGCCGAAAACTGACTGTCATGATACAGCGAGAGACTGGTCAACCACTCGATCGACTATCGGAATGTTTAGAATTCCCCGCTTTGACGAAGAACCGTTTCCCGGTCAGTCACACACGCGCCCCGAATTCGGAGAAGCGCAATGCCCCAAGGGGCTATATCGTAGCCCCACCCTCGAACTCCACTGGCTAAGTGAAAGTGATAAAGCATCATAGTCCGGATTGCCTCGTTTGCTACACTACCACCTCCTTAACAGGACCGAGACGTCAGATTAAGTGTGAAAAGGCGCTATTTTTGCGAACACCCCCGCACCTTGTGCGTGGGGGCTGAAGCCGAAGACTACAATCTTTCAGGTTATACAAATGTATACATAAACGGCCGCATAGGAGATACTTTAACACTTGGAACGCACAAGTATAAAAAGCGGTTACATCATAATCATTGTTTTACAAGATAAAACGTTCATTTGAACGTGATATTTTTTGAGCACTGCGACTCTATTACACGATCGCCACGCATAACTTCCCCAAAATAGTGCTCGGCGGGTAACCGGCTTTCGTCCGAACCCTGGGCGGCAACAGCGGTGGCATCCATCTCTGTCCAATGTGTCTTCACACGGGCAAGGGCCATCCGTGCGCCTTCTATGCAGGCCGACCGCTTCATCTCCTTGATATGCGGCACCGCTCCAAGAAATTGCTGCAATAAGCCAAAATAGCTCGTCGCCTTGGGCCTCTCTGGCCAGACATGCGCCACGATATCAGTCATGGCAAGTCCGGACAACCTGTTCAGCTCTGCCCATTCGGCCAACCGATCGGTCAATGGAAGTGAACGATCCGGACTATGGAATTGAGACCAAAATAGCTCTTCCGTCTTGTGATCCTCCTGACTACGGAAGTGCACAACGGCATCCGCCGCACTTGCCGCTAAGTCCATATATGGATCCTCCGGACCCCACAGGTGACCAAGCTGGGCATACTTGGGATCCGTAAACCAGCGACGCAACAGAAAAGGCTTGCCAGCCACAATATCCCCGGCCTGGCGCAGCTCCTCCTTCATAGCCCGCATTGCAGAACGGGCATCCTTGGCCTCAGCGGTGGCCTTCCCCAGGTCTTCCCGCTCCGATATGTGCTCCTTTTCAAGAGCCTCGTTGCGATCGGCAGCATCCTTCAATTTAACGGCCAATTCAGCCATCTTTTCCCTGCTTAGGCAGTGTGCAGCCCTTTCGGCTTTTAACTCCTCGACCGCCCTCGAGGCAGCCGCATCACTCCTTCGGGCTTGCTCCTTAGCTTGAGCAAGCTCGGCCCAAAGGCTCTCCACAGCAGCAGCACCGTTTGTGTCACAGCATAAATATTATCAGAGGCGGGCTTTGGCTCCCTTAATAAGTGACTGTGGAGAATTCATTTACCTTGCGACTCGTCAAGTCGCCGGTTGACAAGCGCGATGTCCGCATCCGCCACATCAAGTTGCCGCATTAAATCGACAACTCCACTAGTCCGGCTGGCCCCCGGACTATCCGCCACCTGCATAGGAAGGGCAACATTCAATACCTGCGATTTTGATCCTCGGCACGCCGTCGCTTTCGAAAACCTACTGAGTCTCAGGGGCTACTATCTATATAGGGCGCACTTCTATGTGCAAAACTGTCAAAAAGGCGCGTCGTTCTCGCGTACCTCAAATCCCGCCAGCAAACTCCTGACGGCATTATGCAATCCGCTTTCGGCGGACGAAATCCTTCCGATCACCATACTCATCAAAGCACGGTGATCTTCTGAGATGGACGCCCTCTCAAGCAGACTCTTCAGCTCCCCCGGCCGGACACTAGTCGACGCCGAACTCTCCAGCTCCACCGGGCTCTGGGATACCCTCCGTGACGATACTTCAAGCTCGTCTGCCCTGTCCGGCGACGTAGCAGGCGGAGGCGTTTCGCTCTCCATCATCTCCGGACGAAGATCCCCCGAAGACGAACTCATCTGAGAAGTCCGCAGATCCGAACTGTAAAGCAAAATTTCGGTTATCCACAGAAGCACAAATGGAGGTATTTTCTTATTAATGAACTCCCCTTTCCCTACTCACGGCTCGCTGGAGGGCTGATCCTTTAGAGACGATTGTACGTCCGGGTTCTCCCCGGACGCAGGACCCTCCGGTGAAGATTTCTTCTCCCGCTTAGAGGCTTTGGCCTCCAGGTCCTCGGAGGCGGTCCTCTTCTCCCCCTGGAAGGAGGGATTTTCGATCCCCCCCCTCTTCAGGCGCCCCCTTGGGCGAGGTATTAACTCTTCTATTTTCCCCATCGCCCCTTTCCTCAGGCGCGACCTCCAACATTCTGACCAGCACGGGCTCCAGTGCGGTCTCTGGGAGGGGGGCCGGACACCTTATCAGCTTCGATCGCGCTACCCACTCCTGATGAAGAGTAATGGGTCAGGAGGCGAACTCTAAAAAAGCAAATAAACAGAACGTCCGGACTCTGAGCTACTTACCTGAGTATCCGGGCGATCGCGGCTTAGGCCTGTGTCCTCGGTCAATTCCGGACACGCCACCTGCGGTCCGAAGAACAACTTGTACATCTCCACGGGTGTCGTACCCATGAAGTGTTAGAGAATTCGTGGTCCCTCCAGATTGAACTCCCATAACCGGAGAGGACGGCGTTTGCAGGGTAGAAGACGCCTGATTAGCATAACCTGCATCACCACAACCAGATTGATCTCCCTCGCCTCGAGGTCTCGAATCCGGCCCTGCAATGAGGGCACGTCTTCGGACGGCCCCAATTGAGCCCTTGGTTGACCCACGACATCAGTCGGCGTGGAGGTCCCGGGCGGAATGAAGGTGGCGGCTTTTGCTTGCTACCCTTCGGAGCGGTGATATAAAACCACTCCTGCTGCCACAAGCCGAGCTCCTCTTGGAAGGAGCCCTCGGGCCATGGGGCATCGGCCCTTCTGCTTATGGCCGCCCCGCCACACTCCGCTTGACGCCCCCCGATCATCTTCGGCTCCACATTGAAGGTCTTCAGCCACAGGCCGAAGTGGGGGGTGACGCGGAGGAAGGCTTCGCAGACAATAATGAATGCGGAAATATGGAGGATGGACTCCGGGGCCAAGTCGTGAAAATCCAGCCCGTAGTAGAACATGAGCCCTCTCACTAAGGGGTCCGTCGGGAAGCCTAAACCCCGACGGAGGTGGGATACGAGGACGACGTACTCACCGGGCTCGGGAGTGGGCACGGCCTGCCCTTGGGCGGGCAACCTGTGCGAAATCTCGTAGACAGGTACTTGGCCTCACGCAGCTTTACCACATCCCCCTCCGTGATGGAGGAGGGCATCCACCGACCCTGAAGGTCGGAGCCGGACATTGTTGAAAATCCGAAGCGCTCGAATCTGGGGCTCTGGGTGTTGGAACTTGGGGCAAGGAGGAGATTCGATGGAAGATTGAAGAAAAGAAACGAGCCTTGGTCCTCTTATAAAGGGGGAAAATACCAAGAGCCGTCTCCGTGACCGTTCGGGATTCACCTTCGATAGAGGAGGCGTGGCGATGGGCACGGTTGGGTTACCCACACTCGTATTGATAAGAATCCCGGAATAAGGGGAGCACGATCTATGCTTCGACAAGACGTGCCAAGGAAACCGCTTCGCTAAACGTGCTGAGGTGGTATAATAAAAAACGATTCAAGTAAAGGCTTGGTAGTGGTGTGACGTTACGCCACAAAATACGTCAGCAGATTGAACTTGTGTGCATTTTATTCTCTCTACGGTGGAATGTGGAATTTATTTTGCAGAGCCGGACACTATCCTGGTGTTCATGATCTTCTCTGGATTATTCAAAGAAGGAACCCGCCTTGCAATGCCGAACATTATGCGCGCCAGACTTATCGTCATTGAAGCCTGGTTCAGGGGCTACTGAGGGAGTCCTGGACTAGGGGGTGTCCGGACAGCCGGACTATCATCGTCCGCTGGACTCCAAGACTACGAAGATACAAGATTGAAGACCCCGTCCCGTGTCCGGATGGGACTTTCCTTGGCGTGGAAGGCAAGCTTGGCGATACGGATATGTAGATCTCCTACTATTGTAACCGACTCTGTGTAACCCTAGCCTTCTCCGGTGTCTATATAAACCGGAGGGCCTTAGTCCGTAGGACACAACATACATTACAACAATCATACCATAGGCTAGCTTTAGGGTTTAGCCTCCTTGATCTCGTGGTAGATCCACTCTTGTACTACCCATATCATCAATATTAATCAAGCAGGACGTAGGGTTTTACCTCCATCAAGAGGGCCCGAACCTGGGTAAAACATCGTGTCCCTTGTCTCTTGTTACCATCCGCCTAGATGCATAGTTCGGGACCCCCTACCCGAGATCCGCCGGTTTTGACACCGATAGCGGCCATTGTTCTTGGTTTTTCCTGGCCGAGGTGTCTGGCGAGCCATTCATCTCGGACGTTATGTTTAAAGGCTGCTAAGGCTTCGGCGTCCGGACAGTCGACTATTTGGTTCTTTTTGGTGAGGAACCTGTTCCAGAATTTGTGTGCTGACTCTCTGGGTTGTTGAGTTATGTGACTTAAATCGTCTGCATCTGGAGGGCGGACATAAGTTCCCTGAAAATTTGCTCGAAATGCATCCTCGAGCTCTTTCCAACTTCCGATGGTATTTTCTAGAAGGCTTTTGAGCCAATGCCGAGCTGGCCCTTTGAGCTTGAGGGGTAGGTATTTTATGGCGTGGAGATTGTCTCCTCTAGCCATATGTATGTGTAGGATATAATCCTCAATCCAGACTCTGGGGTCTGTTGTTCCGTCATATGCCTCTATGTTTACGGGTTTGAATCCCGCTGGAAATTTATGATCCAGTACCTCATCGGTGAAACATAGTGGGTGTGCGGCGCCCCTGTATTTAGGTGTGCCATTATCTTCGAACACTCGGCGTGTGGTGTTGCTTCCTGGAGCCTTCTTTTTTGGCCCATAGATGGACCTGACCGGGACATCCTTTTTGCGAGGATCCTTATGTGGATCGTGTGCCGGCTTGTGTGCGGCGCCGCTTGCCGCTCTTAGCCTGTCATCTGGTCGTCTATCCGGCCAGGCGGCTTCTTTGTTTTTTGACTGTGGGGTCTCTACGGCCTCCTCGTCAAATTCGGGCAACAGCTTGCGCTTCGGGTAGCTCTTTGCTTGGTGACTATCGCCGTATTTATCTGCGGTCTTGAGTACTTTGCTCCATCCCATTCTGAGTACGTCTTCTGCTGTTTTGAGCTTCCTCTTCTGCTTCTTCAAACTTCTTGCAATGGTGACGAGCCTTTTGTGAAGGTTCTTATGCTCTGGTGATGTGTCCGCGTGAGATCGTCTGGACTGTTGTTTTCGCCGGGGATGGGTTGCTCGTCCAATTCATCCTGTTCGGATGGTTGCTTGGTGGCATGTTCGTCGTCCACTGGTTCGCCCTGCTCTACGGCTGGGTCAGTATGGGTGCTGTTGTTATTGAGGCGGGACTTCGGGCGGTGCTTGCGTTGCCGTTTTGGTTGTTTTTTGGGGGAATTATCCTTCACCGCGTCCCGTTGTTCCTCGTTATCGCTTCCTTTTGGTGTATCCACCATGTATACGTCGTGAGTTGAGGTGGCTTCCCAGTGCCCAGTAGGCGCTGGTTCTTGGTCGTCTCCGGCATCATCGTCCATATCGTCGATGTCTTTGGAGTCGAAGTCTAGCACGTCGGTTAGGTCGTCGACGGTGGCTACTAAGTGGGTGGTGGGTGGGCTTTGAAATTCTTCGTCGTCCGCATCCCAACCGTCCTGACCGCAGTCCGGCCAAGGCTCTCCTGATAATGAGAGATACTTTAGCGAATTCAGGATGTCGCCGAAAGGTGAGTGTTGAAAGATGTCCGCAGCGGTGAACTCCATGATCGGCGCCCAATCGGATTCGATTGGAAGGGGCGCGGGAGGTTCGGAGTCCGGCGAGGAGTCCGGCACCTCAGAGTCACGAGCTTCACAAGGGACAAGGTCAGTATTCGGCTCCATCGCCGTAGAGGTTGCAGCCCCCGAGGCGGTGTCTAGCCACCCGTCCTCGATCTGCGCAGCCGGCTCCGAATTAAGGGAAGGAGCGGACTCATGTGCGGCCTCCAGGGCACTGTCCAGCAACAGAGCTAAATCATGCCCATCGTGACAGTGCGGCGTGCTCGGCTGTGGCTCGAATCCCTCAAAGATCAAGTCTCCGCGGATGTCCGCTGTGAAGTTCAGACTTCCAAATCTGACCTGACGGCCAGGGGCGTAGCTTTTGATCTTCTCCAGATGGCCAAGCGAATTGGCCCGCAGTGCAAAGCCGCCGAATATGAAGATCTGTCCAGGGAGAAAAGTCTCACCCTAGACTGCGTCATTGTTGTTGACGATCGAAGGAGCCATCGAGCCTATCGGTGACGACACAGAGGAACTCTCAATGAAAGCACCACTGTCGGTGTCAAAACCGGCGGATCTCGGGTAGGGGGTCCCGAACTGTGCGTCTAGGCGGATGGTAACAGGAGACAAGGGACACGATGTTTTTACCCAGGTTCGGGCCCTCTCGATGGAGGTAAAACCCTACTCCTGCTTGATTGATATTGATGATATGGGTAGTACAAGAGTGGATCTACCACGAGATCAAGGAGGCTAAACCCTAGAAGCTAGCCTATGGTATGATTGTTGTTCTGTCCTATGGACTAAAACCCTTCGGTTTATATAGACACCGGAGAGGGCTAGGGTTACACAGAGTCGGTTACAATGGTAGGAGATCTACATATCCGTATCGCCAAGCTTGCCTTCCACGCCAAGGAAAGTCCCATCCGGACACGGGACAAAGTCTTCAATCTCATATCTTCATAGTCTTGGAGTCCGGCCGATGATGATAGTTCGGCTATCCGGACACCCCCTAGTCCGGGACTCCCTCACTCCCCCAAAGTCCTCAGTTGCTCCGGCAAAGTTCTCAACACATGTACATCTGGCCATGTGCCAAAGGACTATAGGCATCTCTATTGCCTCTGGTGTCTCAGTGAGTTCCTCAGCTGCACCAAACTCTTCATCAGGCCCTACTCTGCTGAAGACAAAGGCAACAGCTGGTCGAGGTCCTCGGACAAATCTGAAGAAGAAATAGGTTGCCTTCCAAGTGCCATCTGATGATGAAGCTGATGATGATGAACTTGCTGAAATCATCAGAGACAGGCAAGAAAGGGCCGCTAGAGCCAAAGGCACAAATGTGCCACTGCTTTTGGATCCAAAGGCGATCCTCGACTACATTGATCTCTAGCACAAGGACCCAAACACTCCTATGCCTGATTTTCATTTGACTCCTGGCCAAAGTCACATGCTGACCCATTTCATCACTGAAGAGAAATGGAAATTTGAGAAGGCTAGACAAATCAAGAAGGCTCAGTTCAGGAAAGAGAAGTTCCTGAGGAAAAACATTGTCAAAATGACAACTGATGAACTCCTCAAGATCCAGTCTGAAATCAAAGCCCTCAGTGATGATTTCAATGCTTATTATGCTGATTGGCAAGGAGCCAAAGTCAGGTTCGTTAAACTGACTGAGAAGTTCACCAATGTTGCAGCCCCATCGCAATAAGAAAATCCTCAAATTGAAGCCTCTACTGAGCAAACTGAAGAACATGCCAGCACCGCTGATGACTTTCAAACTGCTGATGAAAATGCTAGTTCTAGTGCTGATGACTCCATTCCAGCCGCTGAAGACATTGCCAAGGCATCCACTAGTGGTGCGCCTGAAGAAAATGAAGAAGTCAGGGCAACTGCATCAGTTGCGCCTGAGGAAGTTCAAACAGATTCCTCAGCTCCTCTTGCGCCTACACCAGCTCCTACCCTTCCATTTGCATCAGATGTGAGGAAGACCAAGGCTGCAGAGAGAGCTGCAGTGAAGGAAAGGAAAGCATCATCTGCTTCAGATTCTTCAGCTCCGAAGAAAATGAAGCCTATGACCAGCTCACTTGAAAATCCAATTGATGCTGTTCCGATTTCCACCCTGCCATCAAAGGACCTTGTTCCTTTTGGTGAAGAATATGTGATCCCTAGCAGATCTGATGAAGAAAATCATTCTGCTGCTTCGTCAGAGCAGATTGATGAAGAAATTGAAGTGGATGTGATCCCTTCAACACCAATCATTTCCTCGCCAATGCCTCAGTTCACAGCTGAAGAGGCTGGCATTGAAGAAATTGAAGATGAAGATGTGGATATTGGGTGCGCTACGCCTGTGATGAACGATGACTTTTGGGAAAGTCAGCATCCCAATTCTCCACTCTTCACCCCAATACAACAAATACCTCAGTCCCCTGCACCAACCGTTCAAATGGGCTCTGAAGAAACTCATTCCACCTCATCTGTGCATGAAGAAATTCCAGCCACTAGTGCTGAACAAACTGCTGCTGCTAATCCTTTGAACACGCAGACTGCCACTGAAGAGAAACTAGAAATTCCTCAGCTTGAAGAACCGGAGATTGCGATTCCTGAGGTTGTGATGCAACTCACTAACACTCCTCTGCCCAAGCCAAAGGATCCATTCTCAAAGAAGCAAAATTTAAGGCTGCAGATTTGTTCAACGAGCATGTTTTCTTCACTGATTACAACCCTTATGATTCTGCTCGCATAAGGAAGAGGCGTTTCTGGACTGCTAGTCAAGCCAACTTTTATTCCTCTGTGCTATTCGACAAAGACAAAGTCTTCGATCATGCACACATTCCTCACGTGGACATGGAATCTCTGCCAGGCTTCGAGCCAGTCCTCAGTGTTCTTCACGATGCTGGATTGTTGAATTTCTGCACTGACATCTATGATTGGAATGAAGAACTCATTCTTAAATTCTATGCGACGCTGCACATCACCGGAAATTCTGAAGATGTGAACTCATGGGTGCTGGACTGGATGTCAGAAAATACTCACTACAAGGCACCAGCAACTGAATTGCTTCGTGCCCTCCCACTCAGTCCTCCCCTTGATGGTGCTCGTTGCGTCTATAGTGAACCTGAGCTTACAAATCATTACATGCAAGTGCTGATGAAGCCCTTGAAGCCAGGGCAAGCCCCTCGGACCAAATTCCTCATCAAGGAATATTACTGTATGTGACACGGACTATCTATCGCATTCTGATGAAGACAATGAGTCCTATCAAAGGCCACGACTCAAATGATGAAGAAGTCGTTGGCATCATGAAGAATATGCTTTTCAATATCATTCATGGCGTTCCCGTCAACTTCCATGATTTCTTCATGAGGACTCTAGCAAATATTGCTATGTCACCATTTGAGCTAAAGCCTTATGCACCATGGATTATGAGGTTCATCAGGACAAGGTCTTCACTCAATTACAAGGCTGATACTCTGAACCACGGCAGCTATTTGCCTCCAATTGAAGTCCTCAAACGGACATTTTCCTCAGTTGATGACAAAGGCAAGGCAGCTGCTGTGATAAATGAAGGCATTCGTCCATTGGATGGTCAATTTCGCAAAGTTGCATCCTACTCCACCAATGATGACTCTGCCACACATGACTCTGCCGCCAACACCTCTGCCAAGAAAATTCCTCAAGCCACAGCACCCAGGGTCATGACTGATCGTGAGTTACTCCTCAGTCTTCATCAGCAAGTTGATTGCAATCATAAATGGGTCAAGCGTCAATTTGGTTCAATTCTTCACAACATGACCTCCACACACAATGTAGTGAAGAAAAACCACTACTACCTCCATGAAACCTTCAACCGTACCTGGCTGTTCTATCTCATGTCTACAGCATAGAAGATCTGAAGAGCACGGGTCTCAAGGAAGAATTTGACTGGTCTGCACCTCCACCGAAGAAATTCAAGAAGGTCAACGTTCCTTCCTTGGTGGCCAGCTCCTATTCTTCATCGTGCGACACTGATGAAAAAGAAGACTTGGACGACACTGCGACAGGCCCTACTACGACAACCGACCCAAACAACCCTGACGCTCCTCCATCAACTTGATATTCTTCAGGGGCGTTAGTCCTTAGTTTTGATCCTTTTGGTCATTCGATGACAAAGGGGGAGAAATCTGAGTTAGTCTTCAAGCGGGTCTATTATATGGGCATTTTTTTGCTAAGTTACAACTCTCGCTCTTCTGAAACTTTTATTGGATTGAGTTGTAATCTTAAGACCGATGGTGCTCTGATACTTTTGATGCACTGTACTCTGATTCTGCATGCTTGTTCCTCGTTAATATTATTGCACACATGCTGAATTTCTTCAGGCACCATATTTCATCATGCATTTCAAATTCTTCATATTATATGTCAAATGCATGTATGAATTACAAGATATAGGGTGAGATCTCCATGATTCAACTCTTCAAGTGTGCATTGCTTTAAAAGCAAATTCCTCACTCTGCACATCTTCAGGGGGAGTTCTTCTATATCTTGCAATCAAATTCCTCAATATCAGTACTTACACTTCATATGTTTATCCCCGTTGAAAACTTAACCTATATTGTCATCAATCAACAAAAAGGGGGAGATTGTAAGTGCATCTAGTGCCCCTTAGTGATTTTGGTGTATTGAAGACTTATAGGTTAAGGGACTAATGTGTTTATGAGTGTACACAGGTCTATAAGTCTATGAGGAGTTTGATATTTACAGAGAAATTCGACCCCTAAAAATGAATATCTTCGACTGAAGACTTTGGTATTCCTGAAGACTTTCATGAAGACTTTGAAAGTGAAGAAATTGGTGTGTCCGTGAAGACTTGATATTCATGCAAGGAATATGAAGCTTGAAGACTTTCGTTTTCACAGTTTTGTTTTTCTCCTTCTTGAGTCATAGGAAACACCGTACTGTTAAAGGGGGTCGAGGAAATACTAAGGAAAAATTTCCATGTGATGCTCAACTCAAAATCCTACACCTACCAATCCCTTCGAGTGAAGCCATTGGAAATCTCATACAGTTCAGTCAATTTCTTCAGTGACAAAGACGAAGTTCGTCTGGTCGCTGAGGAATTTGTTCTGACTGAGGAGTTAGGAATTCGCCAGTGCGGATTGCCTACACAGTGAGGAACATGATAGCCCTGAGGAATTTGAGAGTCAAATTTCGACCGTTGCTGTGCTGCACGCCAGCTGTCCCAAAATATCTTATCCACCTAACGGTCATATCATTGAAGGGCATTTATGTCTTATCATGTCGGGCTGCTCCCTTGGCTATAAATAGCCGCCCCCTACAACCACTAGCTGGTTGGCTGCTCCAAGAGAAACTAACACTTGTCATTTGAGAGCAACCCATCCTCCGAGGACTTCGAGCGAAAATCATCAAGTGAGGAAAAACCCAAACCCCAAACACCTACAAACCCAAAGTGATTGAGCATCACTGAAGAGATTGATCCTGCGTGGATCCGACGCTTGTTACCTTTGAAGATTGTGCTTCTTCCAGACGGTTAGGCGTCATGGTCTAGAGCATCCAAGAGGAATTGTGGATCGCCGAGTGACCGAAGTCTGTGAAGGTTTGGAAGTCGCCTGAAGACTTACCACGAGTGATTGGACGAGGTCTGTGTGACCTTAGTTCAAGGAGAATACGGTGAGGACTTGGTGTCCTGAGCTGCATGCTCAGCGACTGGGTGTCCGGTACTGTGTGTCCTCGAGTTTAAATACTCAGCCGCTCCAACCAGACGTACAACTGAGACAGCAGTTGGAACTGGTCTACCAAATCATTGTCTTCGCCAACCTTACTGGTTCTATTTCCTCAACTCTTTCATTTCTTCATTACTGTGTTGAGTGATTGTTCATATCTGTGTTTGAAGACTTTGACTGAAGACTTTCTCAATTTCCTCAGTTCAATTTCTTCAGTCTGTTTGTCTTCATATTGTGTTATCCTGTGTTTACGCTTTCTGTACTCTGTGTTTGTCTTCATTTCATCATGATGACTACGTGTGTATTCTGTCATGCTTACTTCTGAGTACTTATTCCGCTGCAAGTAGTTCTTCGCTAAGGAATTTCCTCACCGGCAAATTCCTCAGTGAAGAATTCATAAAAATCGCCTATTCACCCCCCCTCTAGTCGATATAACGCACTTTCAATTCTTGGGAGGAGGACTTTCTTCAACTTGTGGTTGAGCATGGGATCGAACTTGTGGCCGCTTCCCTTGTTGCTTGTCACTAATGGCCTTCTTCTTCAATGGGCAAGATCTAACATGATGCCCTTCTACTTTGGACTTGAAGCAAACAATCTTGGCCGCATTCTTGACTTGTTCTTGGCCCTTCTTTTTGTTCATCTTGGACTTCTTCTTCTTCTTGGACTTGAATCCAAGTCCACCTTTATCATTGGGGGATTTTTGCACACTCGAGATATTGTTGAGTGTGAATTTACCTTCATGACTCTTTTCCAAGTCTTTCTTCAAGGAAGTGACTTGGGCCTTGAGCTCTTTGATTTCCTCTACATGGTTAGTCTCAACACAAGTACTAGAGGAACTATAAGCTTCATTGTTAGAGCAACAAGGCAAGGAAAGCAATTCATCACAAGATGTACCAACATTGTGAGTAGATGAATTACAAGGACTAGCACATAGCAATATAGCATTTTGACTAGAAGTAGTGCTAGTATCCACATGAGGCTCACTAGATGTTACCTTAGCAATCATGGCCTCATGAGCTAGCTTTAGCACATTATGGGATACTAGAAGATCATCATGAGAGCTTGGGAGCTTTTCATGACTTTCTTCCAATTTCCCATAATTGCTAGATAGCAACTCAAGTTGAGCCCGTAGCTCAACATTCTCCTTCAAAATGGATGCTTCACAAGTAATAGAGTTAGTAGCACAAGCATCATCATTAACAACAAGAGGAGAGGACAACTTGGAGAGCTCTTTTAAATAAGAAGCTTCAAGTTGAGCATGAGACTCGGTGAGTTTGATGAGCTCACCCTTAATGACCCTTGAGCCATTTTCGAGGTGCTCAAAATCCTCAAGGAGTCTAGCATGAGCAACTTCAATCTTAGAAATTTTTAGTTTCAAAATCATTGGCCACCACAAGAGCTCTATCACGAGATTCCCTCACTCTAGATAATTCTAGAGCAAAAGTCTCCTCAAGAGATTCCTTGGTGGTTTGTTCAAGTTCAAGAGCTTGAGAGAGGTCCGCAATCTCATTAGCGTAATCACGCTCATGACCTTCCATTTTATCAATGGTGACCTCATGCTCCTCGAGACGAGATTCCAACTCATCAATATATTTCTTGCCCTCAATAGCAATAGACATGATTTCCATGAAGTTGGAACGAGCAATATTATTCTTAAGAAGAGCTTTAAAAATCATTTCCCCCTTAATTTTTAAGGAGGTAACATCATCATTCTCTTCATCATAATCAACATCATCATCACTCTTGCCATCGTCAATATCATCACAAGATATACTGGGATTCAAAGTGGGAGATACCTTTGAAGCCTTGGCCATAAGGCAAAATGCAATAGATGATGATTTAGGATACCTTGAAGCACCATCCAAGACCACATCTTGTTCCATGGAGTGTTGGGTTTCCTCTACATTGTTAACACAACAACTCAAGGAAATACATGCATTTTCATCATGGCAACAAGATATAGCAAGCATATCATCATAAGATTTAGTCAAGCAATTTCTACATGATATGCAAGGACTATCAACACAAGCATGTGAAACATTTGGAGTGCTCGAAGTGCTAAAGTCCAAAGATGAAGCACTGCAATAAGAAAGTGATGAAGGATTATCAACAATGAGCCCACTATCATCATTGCAATGAACACCACTACTCACCATGTCATTACCTTGTGGCAAACCAAACGTAGGTGAAGTAGAAGAAGTTGAGAACACAACACGGCCGGAGGTGGAGGGAGAACAATCATCCCCACAAAACTTGGACACGCCATATTTATCTTGAAGCTTTGTCCACAACTCATGAGCATCCCGGAACGGAATGAGTTGAAATATAACTACATTGCTCAAAGCATCGAAAAGCACATTAGAAGCTTGAGCATTGAGATAAGAGTTTTTCTCATCCTCTAAAGATAATCTTAGGGGATCCTTTGGAGGAGAAAAACCCATATCTACAATTCGCTCTAAATTTGGGTCCATGACCCTAAAGAGGTTAAGCATGCGAATTACCCAAACATCAAAATTTGTGCCATCGAAACTAAGAGTGTCGGAGAATCCTAATCCCCTAGTCGACATCTTTACTCTCTAGGAGGTTAAGCCTAACAAAGAGAGACGAGGCTCTGATACCAATTGAAAGATCGTGGATGTCGCCTAGAGGGGGGGTGACTAGGCGCTTTAAAATAATTACGGTTGAGGCTTGAACAAATGCGGAATAAACCTAGCGGTTAATTTGTCAAGCACAAAACCTACAACAACTAGGCTCACCTATGTGCACCAACAACTTATGCTAAGCAAGAAAAACTACTTAGGTGATAGCAAGATATATGACAAGAAACAATATGGCTATCACAAAGTAAAGTGCATAAGTAAAGGGCTTCGGGTAAGAGATAACCGAGGCACGCGGAGACGACGATGTATGCCGAAGTTCACACCCTTGCGGATGCTAATCTCCGTTTGGAGCGGTGTGGAGGCACAATGCTCCCCAAGAAGACACTAGGGCCACCGTAATCTCCTCACGACCTCGCACAATGCAAGATGCCGTGGTTCCACTAAGGGACCCTTGAGGGCGGTCACCGAACCCATACAAATGGCAACCCTTGGGGGCGGTCACCGAACCCGTACACTTTGGCAACCCTTGGGGCGGTCACCGAAACCCGTCAAATTGCTCGGGGCGATCTCCACAACCTAATTGGAGACCCCGATGATTTCCTGGAGCTTTACACCACAATGATTGAGCTCCGAACACCACCAACCGTCTAGGGCACCCAAGCACCCAAGAGGAACAAGCTCAAGGGTACCAAGCACCCAAGAGTAATAAGCTTCTCAACTTGTAACTTCCACATATCACCGTGGAGAACTCAAACCTATGCACCAACTGCAATGGCAAGGGCACACGGAGTGCCCAAGTCCTTCTCTCCCAAATCCCACCAAAGCAACTAATGCTAGGGAAGAAAATGAGAGGAAGAACAAGAAGGAGAACACTAAGAACTCCAATATCTAGATCCAAGGGGTTCCCCTCACATAGAGGAGAAAGTGATTGGTGGAAGTGTGGATCTAGATATCCTCTCTCTTTTCCCTCAAAAACTAGCAAGAATCCATGGAGGGATTGAGAGTTAGCAAGCTCAAAGAAGGTCAACAATGGGGGCAAAAACGAGATCAAGAGATGGGGAACCATTGGGGAAGAAGACCCCCTTAAATAGGTCCCCACAATCTGCATGTTATGTGCAGAAAGACATAGGAGCGGTACAACCGATGTGAGCACCGGTACAACCGGTAACAGGCAATAAGCGGAACAACCGGCCCACAACCGCCCAACAACCGCACCAC
Source organism: Triticum timopheevii (assembly GCA_963921465.1). NCBI lineage: Eukaryota > Viridiplantae > Streptophyta > Magnoliopsida > Poales > Poaceae > Triticum > Triticum timopheevii. The sequence continues at coordinate 367,616,009 of OY997262.1, forward strand.
AACAGATGCTAATCCGGTGGTAGAGCGGTACATGGCCGGTACAACCTCCGGACCAATTCTGGAGCGGTACAACCGCTCCAAACACCAGTTGTACCGATCAACCGGTACAAGCTCTCTATGGGGCGGTACAACCTCTCTATGTAAAACAGGCAATATCAAAACAGCCACAACTTTCGCATACGAGCTCCGAAATTCGATGAAACCAAGTTTGTTGGAAAGCTAGCAACAAGGGCTGACACAATCTTGAAAGAAATATCAATAAGAAGCAAATTAGAAAAGGCCCATAAGAAAAAGGTGAGAACCCTTCCTCGGATAATACCGGTAAAACCTCCAACACCGAAAACATCATAGAAGACGCATGCGAACTCCGTTTTTGATGAACTCAAGCTTGTCATCAAGATGACCATAAGCTCTAAGACTCACAAAGAGAACCAAACAAGAACCAAGAAACATGATGCAATGATGCAATGGTTTGAGATCTCTACTAACGATACGATCAAGCTACCAACTTGAGAGCCCCCCTTGATAGTACGGCAAACGATCCTATAACCCGGTCTCCCAACTACCACCATGAGACCGGTAAAAGAGAAAACCTATCAAGGGAAAACCTTTGCCTTGCACATGGTCCACTTGAGTTAGATGATGACGATCTTGACTCCCTCAAGTTGGACCACCTTTCTTGACTGCGTTGGCTCGATGAAGACTAGATGATTGCTCCCCCATAGTCCACTATGGGTGAGCCTCTCTTCGGCACATCTTCACAAGACCATTGGCACCACAAAGGATGGCAAGATCCAAGCACTTGATCTCTTCGTGATGCTCCACTTGAACTTGCACACGGCAATCATGATGACGATCACCACTTGATGTCATCCTTTCCATGGGTTGTATGATATCTTCCTCTTGACGCAAGCCCATGGACACGTACCTAACCCCGCATAGAACTCTCACATAGACCATGGGTTAGTACACAAAGTGCAATGGACAATGCTCACCATACCATGGGATCACTTGATCCCTCTCGGTACATCTTCTACGCTTTGTGAGTTGATCAACTTGATTCACTCTTGACTTAGTCTTGATCAACCTTGAATCTTTTCAACTCTCTTCATTTGGATGATGTCTTGAAGGTAAACATGAATGATCACACAATCTTCTTCTTCAAGACATGCTTGCAATAAGCTCAACACTCACATGACCAATCTTTGGATAATTCCTTAATAGCACCTTGGTCAACTCATAAATTCCTTGAAACCAACACATGGACTTCAAGAAAAGCCTATGGACAAAACCTTCAAATATAACTCAAGGCAACCATTAGTCCATAGAGATTCTCATCAATTACCAAAACCCAACATGGGGGCATCGCATGTTCTTTCAGATAGAATAAAAAGGAAAAAATGAAACAAAAAAGAAAGAGAAAAAACTGACCTAGTCTACCTACAGCCCGGCGCACGACTGACCTAGTTAACATCAACTGCCAATCTCCCTTAGTTCTAACGACAGACAACAGCCCCATGTCCTTCCTCTCTTTGCCCCTGACAGTGGCCCTTGTCTGTCAGGTTCATCACCCACTGTCGCAATCGTTGTCGCACGACGTGTGATTAACTACGAAGGCGAAGTAAAGGTTGGATCAACAGGAAAGAGGGGGGGTACTATGAGCCCTTCGCGCCCTCCGCCCCCACACATCTAGCCAACTCATGTGGTTCACTGGTTCCGAGGACATCACCCTTGGATAGAGTTATATTCAGTTGATCCAGAGATACGCTTAAAGTAGGCCACGATCTAGAACCCCCTAACACCCCTATCCCTACTCCCAGCCCGTGCTCACCCTCTCCGCCGCCAGGCCACTCGAATTAAGCTCAACCGCCCCAGCTCCGGCGTGTGATTCCATATGAGCCCCCGCGTCCCCTTTTGCCACTGTGAGCTTCGCTTCGACCCCATCTTCTCCATCACCCTTTATGTTTCACCATGACGCTCCAAATCAATTAAACAACCAAGAGAATGCCCCGAAGGAAAGCAGCCCCCACTGCTTGTCACCGCCACCAGAGGACGCGCCGGAGAAGCCAAGGACAATGGTCTTCAAAGCTCTAGAGCAACAAATTATGCAGTTTTCTAGCAGCAGTTAGTTCGCTGCCCTCGTTTCCCAGTTCGACAGGTTCACCTAAACCCAGGTAAACATCAGGCTGGGCCGGGTTTCGGACCAAGCTTGTAAAAGCCCGACCTTTATTTCTCAAGCCCGACCCGACCCGACCCGATGCCTGAAATACTCACTGTTTTCAAGCCTAAGCTCGGCCCAAAATCAAGCCGGAAGCCCAAAAGCCCAGCCCAAAATGCAGAAAAAGAGAAGCCCTAGCCTAGCACAAACTATCTTCCAGGCTGCAAAACAAGGCCCAAGCCTGGCCCGAATGTCAGGCCCAGCCCAGCCCAGGTTTTTCGGGCCGGGCTGTCCATGCCCGGGTAGGTATTTTCTGCATTTGAAACGGGCAGTATTTGATCCAAAACACAAACGCTTGCGAAATAGCCTCGCAAATCACAAGATAAGTGGGTGATACAGAGTCACAGTAGCGCCAATATTTCACGTCCGCCTAAATTATTGTTCTATCCACCATCGCAGCATCGGTGTTTCAGTTACACAGGCATGTCCACGACAATCACTAGTGTTTACAAGGGAAGCGAACTGAACTCTTCCGGAAGATGTGCAAAAACGCCGAACAGCACGTAAGATATTCCAGGCTCCTCGGTGCCCAAAACAAGGCTGAAAACACAAATACGCTTGCCCAGCAGGTACTCGTCGTGAAAGAAAAGAGCAGGGATGCCACGTCGACTGCAGGACACTTGGTGGCAGGTCTCTACTAGGGCGAGGAGAAGCTGAACTGGATTCCCGTCTTCCCGCTGTCGTGCTGAGACTGCTTCAGAATGTAGCAGTAGTTCACCTGAAACAAATGCGGTAAAACAAGTTTGTTAGCCAGGAGGCAGGCACAGCACATGATTCTGTAATCTGGTGCAAAAGACTATCGAAACATACCTCCACCCGGAACAGTTTAGTTGGCAAAATAATGCCGACGCCGGCAGTGCTCCTAAACGAACGACGGAATTCATCAAGCGAGAAGTTCTTGTACTGGCCCTCCGACAGTTTCGCAAGATTCCCAGCGGTGAGAAACGCATGACCATGTATTCCAGCGTCTCTAAACACCTTCAGAGGCAGATCAAAGGAAAGGTCAGCAAAGGCGGAAACAGCAAGATCGCCACCCAAGTAATCCCTCCCTGGAACAGCAGGAGAACCATCTTCCGACTCCCCGGGGACAAGCCTCCGTGGTTCTGTTGGGCCAACTCCTCTTGTTCTGAAACCAAGCAAGGATGATATTCCACCCAGGCTGCAAACTGGAGAATTGTGACCTCCCAGGTTAAATCTATCAGTCACAGGTGTAGACGAATTCATAAATCCTCTTGCCAGTGGTAAAACAACACCCGCTCCTAGACCAACATTGAGAGCAGCGTTCCAGAATCCAAAAGGCACGGCAGCACGGACATCAAACTCCTGAAGCAAAGTCAAAAGCACCATATTATAAGATAATAATAATGAGAATGGATGTGACAAGTATACTTCTCCATTATTGTGAGGAACCATAAAAAGGAAAGGAGAAATAATAAATAGATTGGTGCTAAAGAAATCATGAAAAGGGGGACAGAAAAAGCTGAGAACAGACCTGGCGAAAAAATTTCAATCCTTTGTTATCCCAAAGACCACCAACTTGAGAGGATGAGAGAAATGCATATCCTTTTGTTGGCCTGATATGTGAATCCCTTTGATCAATCTTGTATGTGTATTTCAATGCAGATAGAAGGTTATGCCCTAACTGCCTTCTTATGGACGTTGACGCGAGGCGTGACGGATCAGTCAAGGTACGCCATGTAAGGTTGTAAGATAAATCGTGGTGCCTGGTTGAAAGCAAACCCAATGAAAGACCAAGTATGCGCTCCTTGTATGATGAGAACTTCATCCAATCTTGTGACAACAATGAAGCCCGAGCCATCAAGGGTGTTGGTATTGATTTAAATCTTGGCAGCGAGACTCCTACGCCAACCTCTGTTGTTTGGTCGAAACCATATGCAACTGAAGCATCCCAGATGTCTGCATACCCAGCCAAATTCTTCCACTTAACAGCCCCTTCCACTGACCATGCTTTTGCCTACAAAAGTAATGAATACACACTCATGCATCAGATGTGATAACCTATGAAATAGTAGTGGAGATTACCATGCAGTAAAAACAACAGCGTTTTTTTTCCTGCCCTTATGATGCCGACAATATAGGTTCGGTAACATCATGACCTATAAAGTTATATTTATACTAAAGTATTTGTATTCAGTATAGGGTAAAGGTAATTACCAAAGTACTTCTCAACAGAACAATTATTTTAACAAAACAAATGACAATGTGTTCACTTATTTTTAACAAAACACATACATCCAAACTATGTTTTGATTAGAGCAGAATGAAACCTACACTGAACCTTAGTAAATGCAGCTTTTTGTTCCGTACTGAAAATGTAACTGTTAGAAACGTTGAAACATTAGTACTCCCTCCGTAAACTAATATAAGAGCGTTTATAGAATACTAAAGTAGTGATCTAAACGCTCTTATATTAGTTTACAGAGGGAGTATTATTTTTTGAGCTAGTTGAAACTTGAATCAGTAGAATGTGCTGAAGATCAAACAAACAAGGTAATCTATAGTTGTGAAAGTTGCATGTTGAACACCGATAACTGAACTCATAGCTTGACTCACAAAGTTGCCCTCTTAATCAGACAAATAAATATCTTTTTTTTGTTTATGTAACACACTATTCGGACCAGATAGTGTCATGGATTAAGTCTTAAACTATAAAATTAGTTATCAGTTTCCAGGTCAATTTTCTTATGGGCAGCTAAACATACTCACTGCATATCAGTTGATCAAGATTGACCACAGATTCGGATAAACTATTTAGCTGACTCGCATTCATAGATTGAAGAATTTGATGGATAACATCAACATACAAGCTACCATCTGGAAGGAACAAAGTGTAACTGATAACATGAATGACTAAATCAGTTTTTCATAAATATGTTCAGTATACTAATTAGGATGATTTTAAGGTCAAATATAAATACGAACATGTACATTTTCTCTCAGGCTTTGCTTGGAGAAAAAAAAAAAGGTGAGCTCACGAGCACCCAAGACCTACACCATATCTCCATTGTCTATTCCTGCTGTTACCTAGGTTGTGGAGGGCCACAAAATTCAGTCCAAGAAAGAGTCATGCGTAAGTACTATAGTATGTAGGATGTAGAAAGCTTAACTTTTGTCAGTAAACATTATTGTGCGTCCATCAGGGGTCCACGTATTTACCCAAATATTAATGTATATTTTTATTCTCAAGCTTAAGATTTGCCATGTTATTTTACTAGCATTCCCACACTGATATAAAAAAAATTGCATACTTTTTGCTTCTTCAAGTTTTCATTGTCCAACAATCGAATAGTACAGTTTAGCTCTAATGAGTTGAGATCGATTATCAGCTAAGATGATGTCCAAGGACAATCTAAGTGTTCCATGTTTTCCTTCTTACTTAAAGAACTCTATGTGTTCCATTGCTTCACTTTTGCAAACCTAAAGTCAACCATGTATTTACAAGAAAGTTTTACTTACAGATAGTATTGATTAAAACCGAAGCATCCTAAGTTAATTTGGAGCATCCAGCTAAGTCTAGAAGCCTCGTGTTACTATCTGGGCTACTTAAGGTGGCTACATACTGATTGTAAAGTTAATACAGTAGGTGCTGCTTGTGCTTAGCAATTTACTTGCTACTGTTTTAATTACAGGCTTACAGTTGCAGGGATACAATCACCACTACTGATGTGCGTCCAACTAGCAGGAACTCATGATGATTAATGAATCATAATGCCAATATAATCATAAGAAAACATTAGGAAAGATGACCGACTATTCTAACAATGGGTTAACCATGAATCTAGATCTCAATCCAAGCCCAATGGTACAAACAAGTGTTGCTCCAGGTCTCTAGCTACAAGCAATGTGATCATCCAGCGGAGTCACCAACAGATCGAACCAAGTGGGGAGCGCACCTCGGGCTTGGAGTAGACGCCGGCGTTGCCGCTGAGGGGGATGGCGGGCTCGACGACCTCGATGACGACGTTGGTGGTGCCGGGCAGCTCGGGCGGGCCGGCATCGAGCGTGATGTTGACGGCCTCGAACACGTCGAGCCCGCGGAGCCGCGCGCTGGCGTCGGCGGCGGCGCTCAGCAGGTCCTGCACGGTGGTGGCGGAGCGGAGGAGGTCGGCGACCTCCGCCTCGATGAGCTCGTCCCGCGTCTTGGCGTTGCCCCTGATGATGACGTCGTGGACGCGGATCCCCACGGGGTCCGTGGAGAGCCGCCGGAACACGGACTGCACCTTCTCCCGCTCGAGGGCCGCGGCCGCCGGCCCGTCCAGCTCCTCCTCGTCCTCGTACTCGTACTCCTCCTCGGCGACTTCTCCATCGGCGCCAGCCCAGGGCTCGGGGACGCGGCTCCCGGCGTCCTTAGGGTTTTGGTCGGCGGCGGGGTCGGCGGCGTCGGCCATGGCTGGGGTTTGGGGGAGGAGGAGAGAGCCTTCCGAGCTTTCTCTTGTTTTTTCAGATGCGGCCTTTCGTGCTTACCAAGCTCACGACAAGCGGGATGGGCTGTCTGGGCCGGAACCCCCAATATATATGGTCTTGCATTCTCTGTTATTTCCTTTTTTGGAGAGTTTTTTGTTCCTTATTCTTACTCTACAAGTCTTCACCGTGTGTGCTTTCCTTTTATTTCCTCGTTCCTCCTTTTTATTATTTTCCCTCTGTTCTTATTTCTTGGTATAATTTACGTACATTTGGCATTTTATCTTGCATATGGATTTAGTATATAATTCATTTTACCTTTCTTTTGCATATGTTTGTAGCTTTTTTCTGTTGGTGGCTTGTTTTTAGCCTTTTTGTATGCTCTAGCTATAATCATCAAATATTTATCACGTAATGTTAAAAAAACAATGTTTATCACTAAAAGAGCTAACACTTCTTCGGTACAACCCCCCTAAACACAACAACGGCTGAGATCGTTCCGTACCCCTTCATAAAAAAGGGTAGGATCGTCCCAGCACATAAAAAGCCGACACCCGCGCGACGAGGCTGTACCCGCCCGCGCGATGGGGCTGTACCCGCGCGACGGGGCTGTACCCGTGCGACGGGGCTCTACGCCGACTACCCCGTAGACGCGTCCGTCCGCGTACGTACGACGACGACCAAAGGAAAAAAACGACGTGACGTGACGAGCGACGTACTCGTGGCGACGTGGCGTCGGCTGGACGAAAAAAAATAAGACGACGCGGCGTGTGGGGACGACGACGCGATGTGTGTGGACGGGCGGTTGCGTGTCGTCTAAGCGTCGGTCCAATGCGGTTCCCGACGCGGCGGCCGGCCCGATGCGCCATTAATGTCGGCGTTACGCCGGGACGTCGGTCACCTACCGAACGGCCTCCCCACCCACCGACGCCTGCCTTTAAAACACCGCCCCGTCGCCCGTCTGCCTCCCCCCACTCCACTCGATGCGCCTCGACCGCTCCCCCCACCCACCGACGCGCTTCCACCGCCGACGAGCTCCCATTCCCGGCGGCCTCCATGGCGTCCGACTATGGCGGCGGCGGCAGCTCGTGGCCGACGAGCCTGGACACGCCTGAGACGGACGAGCTCATCCGTCTCGGGCTGATGGTGCCGCCGGGCTGCCGTCTGCCTCGCGTGTTCCACATCACCGCCGACGGGTACCCGACGAGGGGGCCCGGCGCGATGACGGCCGAGCTCCGCCAGCACGAGGGCGGCCGGTGGAACATCGTCGGCTGCACGAGGTTTTGGAAGGGCAAAGACTTCTGGGCCGTCGTCGCGCAGGCTCGTCGGGAGATGCGGACCGGCGGCTCGTCGTCGGGTCCGGGTGGCTCGTCGTCTGTCGCGCGCGGCTCATCATCCGCCCCGCACCGGCCCCGCCGTCCCCCTCCGGCAGCCGCACCGTATCCGAGCTCGTCCCGCCGTCCGGTTCCCGCCATCGCCCGGCCCGCCTCCCCTCCCGTCGTCGAGATCCCGCCGGAGCAGTTCGCACTGCGCAAGGACGGCGACCCCGACGACTGCCCCGGCTACGTCATCGCACTACGGGCGTCGCAGGCAGAAGCGGCGGCCGCGGCGACGGCCGCGGAGGCGAGAGAGGCCGCCGAGCTGCAGGCCGCACTCGACGCGGCGGCGGCTATGGCGGCGGCAGCAGAGGCCGCCGAGCTGCAGGCCGCACTCGACGCGGCGGCGGCCATCGAAGCGGTGCAGCCGCAGATTGCTCAGGAGCAGGGCGACGACGGCTACTGGGAGGACGGCGGCAAGAGCAGCGACGACGGCGACGGTGACGACGACGATGACGTCGACGCGGGGGAGATCGTGGACCTCGCCGACTCTGACGACGACGAGTAGATTAGGATTAGTTAGTTATGTTTAATTAAGTTTAATTAAGTCATGTTTAATTAAGTTTTTATGTTGTACTGTTTAATTAAGACATGTTTAATTAAGTTTAATTAAGTCATGTTTAATTAAATTTCTTGCTCAGCCCAACATAGGAATAAACGACCCTAAAAAAAACATAGGAATAAACGAAAACTAAAAACATGTTCGTGTTATTGCCCACAGGAATAAAATGATGTAAGAAAACACCTTATATTTTGTTGTTTTGACGTTTCAAAAATGTTCATACGCTGTAAAAAAGTGTGTGGTATTTTAAAAAATTAAACATTCTAAAAAGTATTTGTGTAATTAAAAAAACTATCAATGGGAGAGTGGAAATCGTTCTGTTTGAGCGATCATTTTCTTTCCAATGTAAAAATATTCAAAATTTTAAATTCTTTTGGACAAATCAGTTCATTTATCTATATTTTCAACTTTAAAATAAATCAAATTCGAAAAAAACGCACTAATTTGCCTGAAAGAAAATCACGTACATTTATTCTGCACTATATCTTCTTTTATCTAGATTTTTTAATTTTTTATTATTCAAATTCAGAAAAGATAGTTCATTTGTATGAAAAATTTACGTACCAGCATTCTGAACTATATTTAGCTTTATCTAGATGTAAAAACATAAAATTATTTGAATTCGAACACAATTTCCGTCTATTTGTCCAAAAAAATGCGTGCATTCATTCTGCACTAGATTTTTAAGTTCAAATTATTCGAATTTAAACAAAATTGTAGTTGATTTGTCTAAAACCATTATGTACATTCATTCTGCACTATATTCCTTGTATGTAGATTTTTGAAATTTAATATTATGCGAATTCAAACAAAAGTTTAGTGATTTTCCGAAAAGTTTATCTACAAAATCCCCTAAATTATTTAGTTACATAGATAAAAAAAGAAGAATACAGAAGATAAATTGTGTATATTTGTTTAATTGCACATGCGGTGAGCTAGGCAGGAGGTCATAGGTTTGAACATGCGATTAAAAAATTTGGGCATGTTTGTAAGTTACAGAAAGAAAGGTGTTCGGTCCACACCCGCCCATACCGAAACCACCGGGTTGCACAGCAAGTGCCAGTGCGGTTTACCGGAATGCACCCAAATTTTGGCAGCGCGTGTGGGGACCCGCCCGGGGATCGCACGCCAGAGATGAACGAAATCGGACTACGAACGCACGTTGCGTCACGTGCGGGCAGTGTTTTAGGGGTTTTCGGTGCGAAAAATCATAGAAAATTCGTACAGCGTCGGAACGCGACAAATTTTGGTGTGCGTGGCCTGCATGGTCACTGTGGCCCGTGGAAAAAAAATGAACGACTTTGGCGGATGTGACGGAGAGACGAACGAAATCGGACTACGAACGTACGTTGCGTCACAATATTAATAAACATGTTTGTTTTTCGTGCAAAGTTTAAAAAAAATAATGATACAAACATGTATGTTTTCCGTGCAAAGTTTAAAAAAATACAATAAATGACAAAATTCTATAAATAAATAAATACATATTTAATATTGCGATGTGACTTTACCTAACTGCCGTGTCAGTACAACTCGGATAGTTGTACTACCCAGCAGTTATGTAGAGCCATATCCCAATATTAATTATGACCATGTATGGGTTAACTGACGCCTCTATATAAGCTGGTTAGGGCGTCGTTCGGCGGCCGAGGTGGGACTAAACTAGCCAACTTGCCGTCGCCCAGACTTAAATAGTAGACGGGCCGTCGCCCACTTAAAAATTGCTGCGGGCTCAACGCAGCAAAAAATCTGCCAGAGCCGTCGCTATCTGAGGGGATATTCTCGACATCGCGCACGTCGCCCAATCACGTCGCGCATGCAGTTTTTTGCGTCGTACGTGCGGACGACACGCCCGATCTGATCCCCGTCGCCCGCCGCCGCCCACACTGTCGTTCCCCGCCCGACAGCGTCGCGCCGCCGTCAACGCCCGTCGTCACCCCGCACTAGTCGACGTCACCACCCGCCGTCAACGCCGGTTTTCAACGCCCGTCGTCACCCCGCACTAGTCGACGTCACCACCCGCCGTCAGCGCCGGTCGTCAACGCCCCGCCGACAGCCGCTGTGATCGCCGTCGCCCGCTGTACCAGCCTCCGGGCAGGTATTTCTTTTTAATATTTTCAACAGTATATATCACATTAGCTGCATGCAACGTCACATAGATATTATTATATGCAGTATGGACATCGATGGTGTGATTGCATGTTCCGTAGAAAAGTGGGTTAGTCTTGTTAATAAGTTAACACCAAGTCAGCGATTTACGTTTTACGAAACGGAGATGGAGGGCATGTTACGAATACCTTCGGTCAAGATGCGTGATAATTTGCTTGCGCTTATGATTCAAGGTTACAATCCTAGTAGTAAAAAATTCATGGTGCAAGAGGCAGCCGGAAAAAAAGGGTTGATTTCACTGAGGCTTGATGATGTGTTCGCTATATTTGGTTTGAAGAATGAAGGAGTTGACGTTTCTAGTTTTTTGAGTATGGACCAAGGCAAAGCAATTAAAAAAATTCCAGATAGTTTTGTTAACAAGAAGAATGGTAAAATATTGATTGATGATCTTATTGAGAAGATTGTGAGAAATAAAAACGCGGACGATGAATTTGTTCGGATGGCGTTTCTCGTCCTGTTAGGGACTATAATTGCACCAGTGTCTGATGAGTACATTCCGAAGAATTATTATGCACTAGTGCAAGATGTCAGGCAGATAAAAAAGTTCAACTGGAACGCATTCACTTTGCGGTTTTGTTTGTCGGAGATTGGTATGGTCTTGCAACCCGGTCGTGTTAGGGAATGGCCACGTGGCAACCTTGCACTTCTGCAGGTATGATTTGTTTTTTAAATTGAATAGTTGTTTTATGTAGTAATAGTGTAACACATGCTAAATGGTTGTTTGTTTGTTTTGTAGTATCTATATTGGGAGAAGGTGCAGCCAAGCACCGATCCACAGTATGATCCTTTAGTGCTGTTGAGCCCCTTGATAAGGAATTGGACAAAAGCGGCAGCGGAGAAAAGAGACAAGTACGACTTTCAATATGGTCGTGGTGTTGGAATGGTAATACGTTAAATACATATTTGTCCATTTAAAGTCTGCAATTTATTATTAATTAAATATGACTGTATGATTCTTTATGTTGTAGATCGATGACACCATTACTGAAGAGTACCGCTTAAACAAAATTAGAATGGAACAGGCTGAAAAGAACAAGAAATCCAGTACGAGAAAGTCTAACATTACTGGAAGGAGAACATGAGTTAGTACATCTGAGGCTTCAGCTACCCAGAACACTATGATGGATCGGATTTTGACTGAGCTGAAGCACATTCGTAAGGATATGCTTCGTATGCCGGAGCTATGCGCACAGGTACAAGTTTTCTGATTTTGCCGTTCACTATGTTTTTTGATGTGTCACATAACTAATTACAACTAATTTTTAATCACAGAGGGTCATAGAAAAAATGAACAAAAGCGCTGTATTCTACAAAGCCGGTGATATTGAAAAAGAAGAAGAGAATGAGTATGGTGAAAATAGTGAAAGTAGAAACTGTGATGGGAAACATCGTAAAGAATTTGTATATAATCCTGACGTGGACAATTTCAAAACACCAGGAAAAAAGAATGTGCAAGAGGATGATGAAGATGATATTAATGATTCTGAAGAGAAGACACATTATTATTGCACACCTGAATATTGGGATAGTTTCAAGGGTGATAAAGAAGATCCTATCGAAGTTCCTGAGGTATCTAACGAGAAATCCGTTACATCTTTAGAAACAGATGAAATCGCATCACGTGGATCCGTAGATTGTATTGGAGAAGATGAGGTACAAAAGGAGGGTGTAGGGAAACGGAAACGGAGGCTATCAAACCTTGTAAAGTCTCCTTATATTCCAGTTATACCTATAAAGCGTGAAAAACGTACAGTAAAAGCAAGTGAGTTTTATCATATTGTTTTCTAGCTGAACCTTGTACTTATCATTGACTTATTAACATATTGCCGTCATGTATTGCAGAACTATTCGAGAAAGAAGTCTTTCAAGATGAATACGATGTGATTAAAGCTAGTGTTAAGTTTGTTCATGCTTATGAGCAGTCAGCAAAACATAGAAAGAAGGAAATATTCAATGATGGCATGCGCGACGGTCTCAGTGCAGAGAGGGCTTGTACAATTCTTGACTATCAATGGCTAACCGGTGATGCAAGTTATTGTTGTGCTTTATATTAGCTTTCAATGCAAATTGGAATTGTTATACATCATATAAATTATTTTCAGGTTATCAATGCTTATTCGTCGTATCTGTTGGGAGTTGTTGGTGACGATCGTCATATAATGCCGACCTATCTGGTCAATTGGTTACTTGAAATTAGATCGGACACCGAGCCAGGGAGAAATTAGAACGAAGTTGTGGCGAAGAAGAATGGACCCGTGAATAGATGCACCGATGAGTATTTTAAAAAAGATAAGGTAAGTTCAACTGCCTTAATGTATGCATATATGGGATATAAATAATAAGAGGGTTGTTGGGGAATGTAGTAATTTCAAAAAAATTCCTACGCACACGCAAGATCATGGTGATGCATAGCAACGAGAGGGGAGAGTGTTGTCTACGTACCCTCGTAGACCGAAGCGGAAGCGTTGACGCAACATAGAGGAAGTAGTCGTACGTCCTCCCGGTCCAATCGATCCAAGCACCGTTACTCCGGCACCTCCGAGTTCTTGACACACGTACAGCTCGATGACGCACCCCGATCCCCGATCCAGCAGAGGCGCGGGGAGGAGTTCCGTCAGCACGACGGCATGGTGACGATCTTGATGTTCTACTGTCGCAGGGCTTCGCCTAAGCACCGCTACAATATGACCGAGGTGTAATCTTGTGGAGGGGGGCACCGCACACGGCTAAGGAACGATCTCAATGATCAACTTGTGTGTCTAGGGTGCCCCCCTGCCCCGTATATAAAGGAGGGAGGGAGGAGGAGGCCGGCCCAAGGGGGTGGCGCGCCCTAGGGGGGCAAACCTACTCCAAGTAGGTTTGGCCCCCCTTTCCTATTCGGAGTAGGAGAAGGAAGGAAGAGGGGGGAGGAGAGAAGGAAAGGGGGGGCCGGCCCCCCTCCCAATTCGGATTGGGCTTGGGGGGGCGCGCCCCCTCCCTTGCTCCTTCTCCCTCCCTTCCACTAAGGCCCAATAAGGCCCATATACTTACCGGGGGGTTCCGGTAACCTCCCGGAACTCCGGTATAATCCCAATCTCATCCGGAACCTTTCCGGTGTCCAAATATATCCGTCCAATATATCAATCTTTATGTCTCGACCATTTCGAGACTCCTCGTCATGTCCGTGATCACATCCGGGACTCCGAACAACCTTCGGTACATCAAAATACATAAACTCATAATATAACTATCATCGAAACCTTAAGCGTGCGGACCCTACGGTTCGAGAACAATGTAGACATGACCGAGACACGTCTCCGGTCAATAACCAATAGCGGGACCTGGATGCCCATATTGGTTCCTACATATTCTACGAAGATCTTTATCGGTCAAACCGCACAACAATATACGTTGTTCCCTTTGTCATCGGTATGTTACTTGCCCGAGATTCGATCGTCGGTATCTAATACCTAGTTCAATCTCGTTACCAGCAAGTCTCTTTACTCGTTCCGTAATACATCATCTCGCAACTAACTCATTAGTTGAAATGCTTGCAAGGCTTAAGTGATGTGTATTACCGAGAGGGCCCAGAGATACCTCTCCGACATTCGGAGTGACAAATCCTAATCTCGAAATACGCCAACTCAACAAGTACCTTTGGAGACACCTGTAGAGCACCTTTATAATCACCCAGTTACGTTGTGACGTTTGGTAGCACACAAAGTGTTCCTCCGGTAAACGCGAGTTGCATAATCTCATAGTCACAGGAACATGTATAAGTCATGAAGGAAGCAATAGCAACATACTTAAAACGATCGGGTGCTAAGCTAACGGAATGGGTCGTGTCAATCAGATCATTCAACTAATGATGTGACCTTGTTAATCAAATAACAACTCCTTGTACATGGTTAGGAAACATAACCATCTTTGATTAACAAGCTAGTCAAGTAGAGGCATACTAGTGACACTCTGTTTGTCTATGTATTCACACATGTATTATGTTTCCGGTTAATACAATTCTAGCATGAATAATAAACATTTATCATGATATGAGGAAATAAATAATAACTTTATTATTGCCTCTAGGTCATATTTCCTTCAGTCTCCCACTTGCACTAGAGTCAATAATCTAGATTACACAGTAATGATTCTAACACCCATGGAGTCTTGGTGTTGATCATGTTTTGCTCATGGAAGAGGCTTAGTCAACGGGTCTGCAACATTCAGATCCGTATGTATCTTGCAAATCTCTATGTCTCCCACCTGGACTAGATCCCGGATGGAATTGAAGCGTCTCTTGATGTGCTTGGTTCTCTTGTGAAATCTGGATTCCTTCGCTAAGGCAATCGCTCCAGTATTGTCACAAAAGATTTTCATTGGACCCGATGCACTAGGTATGACACCTAGATCGGATATGAACTCCTTCATCCAGACTCCTTCATTGGCTGCTTCTGAAGCAGCTATGTATTCCGCTTCACATGTAGATCCCGCCACAACGCTTTGCTTTGAACTGCACCAACTGACAGCTCCACCGTTTAATGTAAACACGTATCCGGTTTGCGATTTAGAATCGTCCGGATCAGTGTCAAAGCTTGCATCAACGTAACCATTTACGATGAGCTCTTTGTCACCTCCATATACGAGAAACATATCCTTAGTCCTTTTCAGGTATTTCAGGATGTTCTTGACCGCTGTCCAGTGATCCACTCCTGGATTACTTTGGTACCTCCCTGCTAGACTTATAGCAAGGCACACATCAGGTCTGGTACACAGCATTGCATACATGATAGAGCCTATGGCTGAAGCATAGGGAACATTTTTCATTTTCTCTCTATCTTCTGCAGTGGTCGGGCTTTGAGTCTTACTCAACTTCACACCTTGCAATACAGGCAAGAACCCTTTCTTTGCTTGATCCATTTTGAACTTCTTCAAAACTTTGTCAAGGTATGTGCTTTGTGAAAGTCCGATTAAGCGTTTTGATCTATCTCTATAGATCTTAATGCCCAATATGTAAGCAGCTTCACCGAGGTCTTTCATTGAAAAACTTTTATTCAAGTATCCCTTTATGCTATCCAGAAATTCTATATCATTTCCAATCAATAATATGTCATCCACATATAATATCAGAAATGCTACAGAGCTCCCACTCACTTTCTTGTAAATACAGGCTTCTCCAAAAGTCTGTATAAACCCAAATGCTTTGATCACACTATCAAAACGTTTATTCCAACTCCGAGAAGCTTGCACCAGTCCATAAATGGATCGCTGGAGCTTGCACACTTTGTTAGCTCCCTTTGGATCGATAAAACCTTCTGGTTGCATCATATACAACTCTTCTTCCAGAAATCCATTCAGGAATGCAGTTTTTACATCCATTTGCCAAATTTCATAATCATAAAATGCGGCAATTGCTAACATGATTTGGACAGACTTAAGCATCGCTACGGGTGAGAAGGTCTCATCGTAGTCAACCCCTTGAACTTGTCGAAAACCTTTTGCAACAAGTCGAGCTTTGTAGACAGTAACATTACCGTCAGCGTCAGTCTTCTTCTTAAAGATCCATTTATTCTCAATTGCTTGCCGACCATCGGGCAAGTCAACCAAAGTCCATACTTTGTTCTCATACATGGATCCCATCTCATATTTCATGGCTTCAAGCCATTTTGCGGAATCTGGGCTCACCATCGCTTCTTCATAGTTCGTAGGTTCATCATGATCTAGTAGCATGACTTCCAGAATAGGATTACCGTACCACTCTGGTGCGGATCTTACTCTGTTCGATCTACGAGGTTTTGTATTAACTTGATCTGAAGTTCTATGATCATCATCATCAACTTTCTTACTAGTTGGTTTTGACGTCACAGAAACCGGTTCCTGTGATGTATTATTTTCCAACAAGGGAGTAGGTACAGTTACCTCATCAAGTTCTACTTTCCTCCCACTCACTTCTTTCGAGAGAAACTCCTTCTCTAGAAAGGATCCATTCTTAGCAACGAATGTCTTGCCTTCGGATCTGTGATAGAAGGTGTACCCAACTGTCTCCTTTGGGTGTCGTATGAAGACACATTTCTCCGATTTGGGTTCGAGCTTATCAGGTTGAAGCTTTTTCACATAAGCATCGCATCCCCAAACTTTAAGAAATGACAACTTTGGTTTCTTGCCAAACCATAGTTCATAAGGTGTCGTCTCAACGGATTTCGACGGTGCTCTATTTAACGTGAATGTGGCCGTCTCTAAAGCATAACCCCAAAACGATAGCGGTAAATCTGTAAGAGACATCATAGATCGCACCATATCAAGTAAAGTACGATTACGACGTTCGGACACACCATTACGTTGTGGTGTTCCGAGTGGCGTGAGTTGCGAAACTATTCCACGTTGTTTTAAGTGTAGACCAAACTCGTAACTCAAATATTCTCCTCCACGATCAGATCGTAGAAACTTTATTTTCTTGTTACGATGATTTTTAACTTCACTATGAAATTCTTTGAACTTTTCAAATGTTTCAGACTTATGCTTCATTAAGTAGATATACCCATATCTGCTTAAATCATCTGTGAAGGTGAGAAAATAACGATATCCGCCACGAGCCTCAACATTCATCGGACCGCATACATCTGTATGTATGATTTCCAACAAATCTGTTGCTCTCTCCATAGTACCGGAGAACGGCGTTTTGGTCATCTTGCCCATGAGGCACGGTTCGCAAGTACCAAGTGATTCATAATCAAGAGGTTCCAAAAGACCATCAGTATGGAGTTTCTTCATGCGCTTTACACCGATATGACCTAAACGGCAGTGCCACAAATAAGTTGCACTATCATTATCAACTCTGCATTTTTTGGCTTCAACACTATGAATATGTGTATCACTACTATCGAGATTCATCAAAAATAGACCACTCTTCAAGGGTGCATGACCATAAAAGATATTACTCATATAAATAGAACAACCATTATTCTCTGATTTAAATGAATAACCGTCTCGCATCAAACAAGATCCAGATATAATGTTCATGCTCAACGCTGGCACCAAATAACAATTATTTAGGTCTAATACTAATCCCGAAGGTAGATGTAGAGGTAGCGTGCCGACCGCGATCACATCGACTTTGGAACCATTTCCCACGCGCATCGTCACCTCGTCTTTTGCCAGTGTTCGCTTAATCCGTAGTCCCAGTTTCGAGTTGCAAATATTAGCAACAGAACCAGTATCAAATACCCAGGTGCTACTGCGAGCTCTAGTAAGGTACACATCAATAACATGTATATCACATATACCTTTGTTCACCTTGCCATCCTTCTTATCCGCCAAATACTTGGGGCAGTTCCGCTTCCAGTGACCAGTCTGCTTGCAGTAGAAGCACTCAGTTTCAGGCTTAGGTCCAGACTTGGGCTTCTTCTCTTGAGCAGCAACTTGTTTGCTGTTCTTTTTGAAGTTCCCCTTCTTCTTCCCTTTGCCCTTTTTCTTGAAACTAGTGGTCTTGTTGACCATCAACACTTGATGATCCTTCTTGATTTCTACCTCCGCAGCCTTTAGCATTGCGAAGAGCTCAGGAATCGTCTTATCTCCCTTGCATATTATAGTTCATCACGAAGCTCTTGTAGCTTGGTGGAAGTGATTGGAGAATTCTGTCAATGACGCTATCATCCGGAAGAGTAACTCCCAGTTGAATCAAGTGATTACTTTACCCAGACATCTTGAGTATGTGCTCACTGACAGAACTATTCTCCTCCATCTTGCAGCTATAGAACTTATTGGAGACTTCATATCTCTCAATCCGGGCATTCTTCTGGAATATTAACTTCAACTCCTGGAACATCTCATATGCTCCATGACGTTCAAAACGTCGTTGAAGTCCCGGTTCTAAGCCGTAAAGCATGGCACATTAAACTATCGAGTAGTCATCAGCTTTGCTCTGCCAGACGTTCTTAACATCGTCAGTTGCATCAGCAGCAGGCCTGGCACCCAGCGGTGCTTCCAGGACGTAATTTTTCTGTGCAGCAATGAGGATAATCCTCAAGTTACGGACCCAGTCCGCGTAGTTGCTACCATCATCTTTCAACTTAGCTTTCTCAAGGAACGCATTAAAATTCAACGGAACAACAGCACGGGCCATCTATCTACAATCAACATAGACAAGCAAGATACTATCAGGTACTAAGTTCATGATAAATTTAAGTTCAATTAATCATATTACTTAAGAACTCCCATTTAGACAGACATCTCTCTAGTCATCTAAGTGATCACGCGATCCAAATCAACTAAACCATAATCGATCATCACGTGAGATGGAGTAGTTTTCAATGGTGAACATCTCATGTTGATCATATCTACTATATGATTCACGCTCGACCTTTCGGTCTCCGTGTTCCGAGGCCATATCTGCATATGCTAGGCTCGTCAAGTTTAACCTGAGTATTCTGCGTGTGCAAAACTGGCTTGCACCCGTTGTAGATGGACGTAGAGCTTATCACACCTGATCATCACGTGGTGTCTGGGCACGACGAACTTTGGCAACGGTGCATACTCAGGGAGAACACTTCTTGATAATTTTTAGTGAGAGATCATCTTAAAATGCTACCGTCAATTAAAGCAAGATAAGATGCATAAAGGATAAACATCACATGCAATCAATATAAGTGATATGATATGGCCATCATCATCTTGTGCTTGTGATCTCCATCTCCGAAGCACCATCATGATCACCATCATCACCGGCGCGACACCTTGATCTCCATCGTAGCATCGTTGTCGTTTACGCCATCTATTGCTTCTACGACTATCGCTACCGCTTAGTGATAAAGTAAAGCAATTACAGGGCGTTTGCATTTCATACAATAAAGCGACAACCATATGGCTCCTGCCAGTTGCCGATAACTTCGGTTACAAAACATGATCATCTCATACAATAAATTATAGCATCATGTCTTGGCCATATCACATCACAACATGCCCTGCAAAAACAAGTTAGACGTCCTCTACTTTGTTGTTGCAAGTTTTACGTGGCTGCTACGGGCTTAAGCAAGAACCAATCTCACCTACGCATCAAAACCACAACGATAGTTTGTCAAGTTGATGCTGTTTTAACCTTCGCAAGGACCGGGCGTAGCCACACTCGGTTCAACTAAAGTTGGAGAAACTGACACCCGCTAGTCACCTGTGTGCAAAGCACGGCGGTAAAACCAGTCTCTCGTAAGCGTACGCGTAATGTCGGTCCGGGCCGCTTCATCCAACAATACCGCCGAACCAAAGTATGACATGCTGGTAAGCAGTATGACTTATATCACCCACAACTCACTTGTGTTCTACTCGTGCATATAACATCAAACCATAAAAACCTAGGCTCTGATGCCACTGTTGGGGAACGTAGTAATTTCAAAAAATTTCCTACGCACACGCAAGATCATGGTGATGCATAGCAACGAGAGGGGAGAGTGTTGTCTACGTACCCTCGTAGACCGAAGCGGAAGCGTTGACGCAACATAGAGGAAGTAGTCGTACGTCCTCCCGGTCCAACCGATCCAAGCACCGTTACTCCGGCACCTCCGAGTTCTTGACACACGTACAGCTCGATGACGCACCCCGATCTCCGATCCAGAAGAGGCGCGGGGAGGAGTTCCGTCAGCACGACGGCGTGGTGACGATCTTGATGTTCTACTGTCGCAGGGCTTCGCCTAAGCACCGCTACAATATGACCGAGGTGTAATCTTGTGGAGGGGGGCACCGCACACGGCTAAGGAACGATCTCAATGATCAACTTGTGTGTCTAGGGTGCCCCCCCGCCCCCGTATATAAAGGAGGGAGGGAGGAGGAGGCCGACCCAAGGGGGTGGCGCGCCCTAGGGGGGGCAAACCTACTCCAAGTAGGTTTGGCCCCCCTTTCCTATTCGGAGTAGGAGAAGGAAGGAAGAGGGGGGAGGAGAGAAGGAAAGGGGGGCCCGGCCCCCCTCCCAATTCGGATTGGGCTTGGGAGGGGCGCGCCCCCTCCCTTGCTCCTTCTCCCTCCCTTCCACTAAGGCCCAATAAGGCCCATATACTTATCGGGGGGTTCCGGTAACCTCCCGGAACTCCGGTATAATCCCAATCTCATCCTGAACCTTTTCGGTGTCCAAATATATCCGTCCAATATATCAATCTTTATGTCTCGACCATTTCGAGACTCCTCGTCATGTCCGTGATCACATCCGGGACTCCGAACAACCTTTGGTACATCAAAATACATAAACTCATAATATAACTGTCATCGAAACCTTAAGCGTGCGGACCCTACGGTTCGAGAACAATGTCGACATGACCGAGACACGTCTCCGGTCAATAACCAATAGCGGGACCTGGATGCCCATATTGGTTCCTACATATTCTACGAAGATCTTTATCGGTCAAACCGCACAACAACATACGTTGTTCCCTTTGTCATCGGTATGTTACTTGCCCGAGATTCGATCGTCGGTATCTAATACCTAGTTCAATCTCGTTACCGGCAAGTCTCTTTACTCGTTTTGTAATACATCATCTCGCAACTAACTCATTAGTTGAAATGCTTGCAAGGCTTAAGTGATGTGTATTACCGAGAGGGCCCAGAGATACCTCTCCGACATTCGGAGTGACAAATCCTAATCTCGAAATACGCCAACTCAACAAGTACCTTTGGAGACACCTGTAGAGCACCTTTATAATCACCCAGTTACGCTGTGACGTTTGGTAGCACACAAAGTGTTCCTCCGGTAAACGGGAGTTGCATAATCTCATAGTCACAGGAACATGTATAAGTCATGAAGGAAGCAATAGCAACATACTTAAAACGATCGGGTGCTAAGCTAACGGAATGGGTCGTGTCAATCAGATCATTCAACTAATGATGTGACCTTGTTAATCAAATAACAACTCCTTGTTGATGGTTAGGAAACATAGCCATCTTTGATTAACAAGCTAGTCAAGTAGAGGCATACTAGTGACACTCTGTTTGTCTATATATTCACACATGTATTATGTTTCCGGCTAATACAATTCTAGCATGAATAATAAACATTTATCATGATATGAGGAAATAAATAATAACTTTATTATTGCCTCTAGGGCATATTTCCTTCAAGGGTATGTGTTGATTGCATCATATTTTCGTTGTGATGCAGCTTTATATTCCTTTTAATAAGGGAAATACCCACTGGGTTTCGGTTGTCATGCATCGCCCGAAGGAAGAGTTTCAGATTCTTGATTCTTTGATGGGACCCGAACTTGACAGTGAAATTAGAGAAAAAGTTGAGGAGCTGGTACGACATAAATTTACATGAGCATATTGAAACTATCATTTAGTAACTGAACTATGTTAAATTCTTTTCGTGCTATCATCTATATGAACAGAGAAAATAACTTGGATATGACATACGTGATGCGAATGCTAGCGGTGCTGTGAATTATCCGGATGTGTCTAACTGGCCTATCAAAACGTATAAGATGCCACAACAAGAAGACGAGTGAGTAAATACTTTCATATTGTTATAATATCTTACCTGAAATGCGAACTTATGAACCATTGTTTATATGGACCAGCAATTCATGTGGAATATTTGTTCTTCGATGCTTTCAATATTGGAACGGTGAAAAATGGACAAGCCATTTTTCTCAGGTCTGGTTTTATTTCAAATGCTTATATTGAATTAAATTTATTATGTAATACTATTTAAATTGTACTAATATGAAGTTCTAACAGGGGTCAATTGATAAATCGAGGGACTTAATGGTTGCGCAACTTATTTTTGCGGAGGGAAATACGCTCAACGATGTGAAGGACAAAGTTACCCGGCTTGCAAAGAAGAAATAAATGTGGCAAAATTTTTGTACTAGAAAATTTTGTATGCTCAAATAATGTTTACATTTATTTCGACTTTGATATCTTGTGACGAAGAAGACACTACTATTTTGAATATTTATTAAGGCGAGAATGATATTTGGATTATTATGTTGTCTTCAAGCCATTGTCTTTCAATTTGAAATCATCATATTCATATTCATTGTTCTGTGGTCGTCAAATGGTTTGGATATAACAGTCCATGTTTTCCTGTACTGCTGAACGTTAATAAAAATGCACATGTATTTATTATGCATGTAACACCGACGTTCTTATGTTTTATTTTGAAAGCACTGACGCCGTCGCTTATAACACCGACGTTCTTAGTTTTCTATTGTAAAAATAATTGCCCGACAAGTGCGCCGGCTAGTCTGACATCAGACAGGACCGACGACACTGTCCAACAGGGCAGCGTCGGACGACGGGTGGCATAGCAGTTTAATCGAAGACGTTTGACTGCAAGTGCGCCGCCGGGTATATAAGCCGGTCGTCGCATGCTCCGTCGGGCGAGGTGGGACTAAAAATTTGGCTACCCGCAGCCACCGTGCCTGCAGCGACGCGCGTGACCGCGTGGGCCGGCCCAATAACACTGTTTACGCCCCGCGGCGGGAAGACGGCCCAAGTAGCAGGCGGCGGGACGACGGCCCAAGTTCCACGCGGGGCGACGGGAAATGTTTAGTCCCACCTCGCCCGACGGAGGGCGCGACGACCGGCTTATATACCCGGCGGCACATGAGCTGTCGAACTAGTTGATTACTTCATACTGCCGCCAGCCGTCCGACGCTGCCGCTGTGGGACAGTGCCGCCGGCGCAATTGTCAGGCTTTTTAAAAAAATAAAAATTAAAACCACGGGGTTCTAAGCGACGGCTAACAGTAAAGAGCAAAATAACAGTAAACAGCGACGGCACTAGTGTGCAAAAATGAGGACTGTCAAAATAAGCGACGACAGTACTGTGCAAAATGAGCACATCAAAATAAACAAAGTAAAAACTCCTTGTTGCATTACATAGTCTGTTATCAAAACAACTACTTATGTCGGTATATCGTAGCAAATAGCCTGACATCAACAAAGTAAAATAAGTTCATATAACATATTTCAACAATTATTAAAGATCACATATATAGAACATTAAAAACTATCTCCAATGAAAGGGTGAAGCAATCTTCCATAGCAATCCATAATAAAACTATCTTCAATCAAAGGGTGAAGCAGTCTTCCATACTCCACAATTCAAACAAAGTTCCTACATAACAGTAAGATATGTGTTAATTCACAATAAACAAATAAATTTGGTTTGAACAATAAGATTTACAATAACATAAGAAAATCATACTTAGGATTTTGAGGGCACGTGGACTTATAATGACCCGTAAGACCGCACTGTCCACATTGACGTTTGCTTTTCTCATCAAAAGCTTTAGGTCGCCCATTTTTAGTGACATCAGGACCATCCTTACCGTGACCTTTAACATTCTGTTTTGGTGCGCCTTTGGTGTTAACTTTAGCGAGATCACGAACAAGACCATGATCTTGATTAGGCTCAAATGCATCGTCGTTCACAAAATGTACCTCCGCACCAGGCTCATCCTCTTCAGTGTAATCATTATCTATTATGTCCCTCAGAGCCGCCTTCAACTTGTCGAATAAAAATGGTTTATGGCATGCTTTATGAGTTGCTTCAGCAGATAAGATAGTCAACTCACTGTACCTAGCTCTGTCACCTGCACCTGCCCATCCCCACGCAAACAGATCGCTAGTACGCTTCACGGGAAGTCCACCCCTTGCAACTTGGCTCAACCTCCGCAGCACTAAACACTTAGGTGTTGGGGAACGTAGTAATTTCAAAAAATTTCCTACGCACACTCAAGATCATGGTGATGCATAGCAACGAGAGGGGAGAGTGTTGTCTATGTACCCTCGTAGACCGAAGCGGAAGCGTTGACGCAACGTAGAGGAAGTAGTCGTACGTCCTCCCGGTTCAACCGATCCAAGCACCCTTACTCCAGCACCTCCGAGTTCTTGACACATGTACAGCTCGATGACGCACCCCGATCTCCGATCCAGCAGAGGCACGGGGAGGAGTTCCGTCAGCACGACGGCGTGGTGACGATCTTGATGTTCTACTGTCGCAGGGCTTCGCTTAAGCACCGCTACAATATGACCGAGGTGTAATCTCGTGGAGGGGGGCACCGCACACGGCTAAGGAACGATCTCAATGATCAACTTGTGTGTCTATGGGGTGCCCCCCGCCCCCGTATATAAAGGAGGGAGGGAGGAGGAGGCCGGCCTAAGGGGGAGGCGCGCCCTAGGGGGGGCAAACCTACTCCAAGTAGGTTTGGCCCCCCTTTCCTATTAGGAGTAGGAGAGGGAAGGAAGAGGGGGGAGGAGAGAAGGAAAGGGGGGGCCGGCCCCCCTCCCAATTTGAATTGGGCTTGGGGGGGGCCCCTCCCTTGCTCCTTCTCCCTCCCTTCCACTAAGGCCCAATAAGGCCCATATACTTACCGGGGGGTTCCGGTAACCTCCCGGAACTCCGGTATAATCCCAATCTCATCCGGAACCTTTCCGGTGTCCAAATATATCCGTCCAATATATCAATCTTTATGTCTCGACCATTTCGAGACTCCTCGTCATGTCCGTGATCACATCCGGGACTCCGAACAACCTTCGGTACATCAAAATACATGAACTCATAATATAACTGTCATCGAAACCTTAAGCGTGCGGACCCTACGGTTCGAGAACAATGTAGACATGACCGAGACACGTTTCCAGTCAATAACCAATAGCGGGACCTGGATGCCCATATTGGTTCCTACATATTCTACGAAGATCTTTATCGGTCAAACCGCACAACAACATACGTTGTTCCCTTTGTCATCGGTATGTTACTTGCCCGAGATTCGATCGTCGGTATCCAATACCTAGTTCAATCTCGTTACCGGCAAGTCTCTTTACTCGTTCCGTAATACATCATCTCGCAACTAACTCATTAGTTGAAATGCTTGCAAGGCTTAAGTGATGTGCATTACCGAGAGGGCCCAGAGATACCTCTTCGACATTCGGAGTGACAAATCCTAATCTCGAAATACGCCAACTCAACAAGTACCTTCGGAGACACCTGTAGAGCACCTTTATAATCAGCCAGTTATGTTGTGACGTTTGGTAGCACACAAAGTGTTCCTCCGGTAAACGGGAGTTGCATAATCTCATAGTCATAGGAACATGTATAAGTCATGAAGGAAGCAATAGCAACATACTAAACGATCGGGTGCTAAGCTAACGGAATGGGTCATGTCAATCAGATCATTCAACTAATGATGTGACCTTGTTAATCAAATAACAACTCCTTGTTCATGGTTAGGAAACATAACCATCTTTGATTAACAAGCTAGTCAAGTAGAGGCATACTAGTGACACTCTGTTTGTCTATATATTCACACATGTATTATGTTTCCGGTTAATACAATTCTAGCATGAATAATAAACATTTATCATGATATAAGGAAATAAATAATAACTTTATTATTGCCTCTAGGGCATATTTCCTTCAGTCTCCCACTTGCACTAGAGTCAATAATATGGATTACATAGTAATGATTCTAACACCCATGGAGTCTTGGTGTTGATCATGTTTTGCTCGTGTAAGAGGCTTAGTCAACGGGTCTGCAACATTCAGATCCATATGTATCTTGCAAATCTCTATGTCTCCCACCTGGACTAGATCCTGGATGGAATTGAAGCGTCTCTTGATGTGTTTGGTTCTCTTGTGAAATCTGGATTCCTCTGCTAAGGCAATTGCTCTAGTATTGTCACAAAAGATTTTCATTGGACCCCATGCACTAGGTATGACACCTAGATCGGATATGAACTCCTTCATCCAGACTCCTTCATTGGCTGCTTCCGAAGCAGCTATGTATTCCGCTTCACACGTAGATCTCGCCACGACGCTTTGCTTTGAACTGCACCAACTGACAGCTCCACCGTTTAATGTAAACACGTATCCGGTTTGCGATTTAGAATCGTCCGGATCAGTTTCAAAGCTTGCATCAACGTAACCATTTACGATGAGCTCTTTGTCACCTCCATATACGAGAAACATATCCTTAGTCCTTTTCAGGTATTTCAGGATGTTCTTGACCGTTGTCCAGTGATCCACTCCTGGATTACTTTGGTACCTCCCTGCTAGACTTATAGCAAGGCACACATCAGGTCTGGTACACAGCATTGCATACATGATAGAGCCTATGGCTGAAGCATAGGGAACACTTTTCATTTTCTCTCTATCTTCTGCAGTGGTCGGGCTTTGAGTCTTACTCAACTTCACACCTTGCAATACAGGCAAGAACCCTTTCTTTGCTTGATCCATTTTGAACTTCTTCAAAACTTTGTCAAGGTATGTGCTTTGTGAAAGTCCAATTAAGCGTCTTGATCTATCTCTATAGATCTTAATGCCCAATATGTAAGCAGCTTCACCGAGGTCTTTCATTGAAAAACTTTTATTCAAGTATCCCTTTATGCTTTCCAGAAATTCTATATCATTTCGAATCAATAATATGTCATCCACATATAATATTAGAAATGCTACAGAGCTCCCACTCACTTTCTTGTAAATACAGGCTTCTCCAAAAGTCTGTATAAAACCAAATGCTTTGATCACACTATCAAAACGTTTATTCCAACTCCGAGATGCTTGCACCAGTCCATAAATGGATCGCTGGAGCTTGCACACTTTGTTAGCCCCCTTTGGATCGATAAAACCTTCTGGTTGCATCATATACAACTCTTCTTCCAGAAATCCATTCAGGAATGCAGTTTTTACATCCATTTGCCAAATTTCATAATCATAAAATGCGGCAATTGCTAACATGATTCGGACAGACTTAAGCATCGCTACGGGTGAGAAGGTCTCATCATAGTCAACCCCTTGAACTTGTCGAAAACCTTTTGCAACAAGTCGAGCTTTGTAGACAGTAACATTACCGTCAGCGTCAGTCTTCTTCTTGAAGATCCATTTATTCTCAATTGCTTGCCGACCATCGGGCAAGTCAACCAAAGTCCATACTTTGTTCTCATACATGGATCCCATCTCAGATTTCATGGCTTCAAGCCATTTTGCGGAATCTGGGCTCACCATCGCTTCTTCATAGTTCGTAGGTTCATCATGATCTAGTAGCATGACTTCCAGAATAGGATTACCGTACCACTCTGGTGCGGATCTTACTCTGTTTGACCTACGAGGTTCTGTATTAACTTGATCTGAAGTTCTATGATCATCATCATCAACTTCCTCACTAGTTGGTTTTGACGTCACAGAAACCGGTTCCTATGATGTATTATTTTCCAACAAGGGAGTAGGTACAGTTACCTCATCAAGTTCTACTTTCCTCCCACTCACTTCTTTCGAGAGAAACTCCTTCTCTAGAAAGGATCCATTCTTAGCAACGAATGTCTTGCCTTCGGATCTGTGATAGAAGGTGTACCCAACTGTCTCCTTTGGGTATCCTATGAAGACACATTTCTCCGATTTGGGTTCGAGCTTATCAGGTTGAAGCTTTTTCACATAAGCATTGCAACCCCAAACTTTAAGAAACGACAACTTTGGTTTCTTGCCAAACCATAGTTCATAAGGTGTCGTCTCAACGGATTTCGACGGTGCCCTATTTAACGTGAATGTGGCCGTCTCTAAAGCATAAGCCCAAAATGATAGCGTAAATTTGTAAGAGACATCATAGACCGCACCATATCAAGTAAAGTACGATTACGACGTTCGGACACATCATTACGCTGTGGTGTTCCGGGTGGCGTGAGTTGCGAAACTATTCCACATTGTTTTAAGTGTAAACGAAACTCGTAACTCAAATATTCTCCTCCACGATCAGATCGTAGAAACTTTATTTTCTTGTTACGATGATTTTCAACTTCACTCTGAAATTCTTTGAACTTTTCAAATGTTTCAGACTTATGCTTCATTAAGTAGATATACCCATATCTGCTTAAATCATCTGTGAAGGTGAGAAAATAACGATATCCGCCACGAGCCTCAACATTCATCGGACCACATACATCTGTATGTATGATTTCCAACAAATCTGTTGCTCTCTCCATAGTACCGGAGAACGGCGTTTTGGTCATCTTGCCCATGAGGCACGGTTCGCAAGTACCAAGTGATTCATAATCAAGTGGTTCCAAAAGACCATCAGTATGGAGTTTCTTCATGTGTTTTACACCGATATGACCTAAACGGCAGTGCCACAAATAAGATGCACTATCATTATCAACTCTGCATCTTTTGGCTTAAACACTATGAATATGTGTATCACTACTATCGAGATTCATCAAAAATAGACCACTCTTCAAGGGTGCATGACCATAAAAGATATTACTCATATAAATAGAACAACCATTATTCTCTGATTTAAATGAATAACCGTCTCGCATCAAACAAGATCCAGATATAATGTTCATGCTCAACGTTGGCACCAAATAACAATTATTTAGGTCTAATACTAATCCCGAAGGTAGATGTAGAGGTAGCGTGCCGACCGCGATCACATCGACTTTGGAACCATTTCCCACGCGCATCGTCACCTTGTCCTTTGCCAGTGTTCGCTTAATCCGTAGTCCCTATTTCCAGTTGCAAATATTAGCAACAGAACCAGTATCAAATACCCAGGTGCTACTGCGAGCTCTAGTAAGGTACACATCAATAACATGTATATCACATATACCTTTGTTCACCTTGCCATCCTTCTTATCCGCCAAATACTTGGGGCAGTTCCGCTTCCAATGACCAGTCTGCTTGCAGTAGAAGCACTCAGTTTCAGGCTTAGGTCCAGACTTGGGTTTCTTCTCTTGAGCAGCAACTTGTTTGCTGTTCTTCTTGAAGTTCCCCTTCTTCTTCCCTTTGCCCTTTTTATTGAAACTAGTGGTCTTGTTGACCATCAACACTTGATGCTCCTTCTTGATTTCTACCTCCGCAGCCTTTAGCATTGCGAAGAGATCGGGAATCGTTTTATCCATCCCTTGCATATTATAGTTCATCACGAAGCTCTTGTAGCTTGGTGGAAGTGATTGGAGAATTCTGTCAATGACGCTATCATCCGGAAGAGTAACTCCCAGTTGAATCAAGTGATTACAATACCCAGACATCTTGAGTATGTGCTCACTGACAAAACTATTCTCCTCCATCTTGCAGCTATAGAACTTATTGGAGACTTCGTATCTCTCAATCCAGGCATTCTTCTGGAATATTAACTTCAACTCCTGGAACATCTCATATGCTCCATGACGTTCAAAACGTCGTTGAAGTCCCGGTTCTAAGCCGTAAAGCATGGCACATTGAACTATCGAGTAGTCATCAGCTTTGCTCTGCCAGACGTTCTTAACGTCATCAGTTGCATCAGCAGCAGGCCTGGCACCCAGCGGTGCTTCTAGGACGTAATTTTTCTGTGCAGCAATGAGGATAATCCTCAAGTTACGGACCCAGTCCACGTAGTTGCTACCATCATCTTTCAACTTATCTTTCTCAAGGAACGCATTAAAATTCAACGGAACAACAACACGGGCCATCTATCTACAATCAACATAGACAAGCAAGATACTATCAGGTACTAAGTTCATGATAAATTTAAGTTCAATTAATCATATTACTTAAGAACTCCCACTTAGACAGACATCTCTCTAGTCATCTAAGTGATCACGTGACCCAAATCAACTAAACCATAACCGATCATCATGTGAGATGGAGTAGTTTTCAATGGTGAACATCTTATGTTGATCATATCTACTATATGATTCACGCTCGACCTTTCGGTCTCCGTGTTCCGAGGCCATATCTGCATATGCTAGGCTCGTCAAGTTTAACCTGAGTATTCTGCATGTGCAAAACTGGCTTGCACCCGTTGTAGATGAACGTAGAGCTTATCACACCCGATCATCACGTGGTGTCTGGGCACGACGAACTTTGGCAACGGTGCATACTCAGGGAGAACACTTTCTTGATAATTTTTAGTGAGAGATCATCTTAAAATGCTACCGTCAATCAAAGCAAGATAAGATGCATAAAGGATAAACATCACATGCAATCAATATAAGTGATATGATATGGCCATCATCATCTTGTGCTTGTGATCTCCATCTCCGAAGCACCATCATGATCACCATCGTCACCGGCGCGACACCTTGATCTCCATCGTAGCATCGTTGTCGTTTACGCCATCTATTGCTTCTACGACTATCGCTACCGTTTAGTGATAAAGTAAAGCAATTACAGGGTGTTTGCATTTCATACAATCAAGCGACAACCATATGGCTCCTGCCAGTTGCCGATAACTTCGGTTACAAAACATGATCATCTCATACAATAAAATATAGCATCATGTCTTGGCCATATCACATCACAACATGCCCTGCAAAAACAAGTTAGACGTCCTCTACTTTGTTGTTGCAAGTTTTACGTGGCTGCTATGGGCTTAAGCAAGAACAATCTCACCTACGCATCAAAACCACAACGATAGTTTGTCAAGTTGTTGCTGTTTTAACCTTTGCAAGGACCGGGCGTAGCCACACTCGGTTCAACTAAAGTTGGAGAAACTGACACCCGCTAGTCACCTGTGTGCAAAGCACGACGGTAAAACCAGTCTCGCGTAAGCGTACGCGTAATGTCGGTCCGGGCCGCTTCATCCAACAATACCGCCGAACCAAAGTATGACATGTTGGTAAGCAGTATGACTTATATCGCCCACAACTCACTTGTGTTCTACTCGTGCATATAACATCAAACCATAAAACCTAGGCTCGGATGCCACTGTTGGGGAACGTAGTAATTTCAAAAAAATTCCTATGCACACTCAAGATCATGGTGATGCATAGCAACGAGAGGGGAGAGTGTTGTCTACGTACCCTCGTAGACCGAAGCGGAAGCGTTGATGCAACGTAGAGGAAGTAGTCGTACGTCCTCCCGGTTCAACCGATCCAAGCACCGTTACTCCGGCACCTTCGAGTTCTTGACACACGTACAGCTCGATGACGCACCCCGATCTCCGATCCAGCAGAGGCACGGGGAGGAGTTCCGTCAGCACGACGGCGTGGTGATGATCTTGATGTTCTACTGTCGCAGGGCTTCGCTTAAGCACCGCTACAATATGACCGAGGTGTAATCTCGTGGAGGGGGGCACCGCACACGGCTAAGGAACGATCTCAATGATCAACTTGTGTGTCTATGGGGTGCCCCCCGCCCTCGTATATAAAGGAGTGAGGGAGGAGGAGGCCGGCCTGAGGGGGAGGCGCGCCCTAGGGGGGGCAAACCTACTCCAAGTAGGTTTGACCCCCCTTTCCTATTAGGAGTAGGAGAGGGAAGGAAGAGGGGGAAGGAGAGAAGGAAAGGGGGGGCCGGCCCCCCTCCCAATTCGGATTGGGCTTGGGGGGGGCGCGCCCCCTCCCTTGCTCCTTCTCCCTCCCTTCCACTAAGGCCCAATAAGGCCCATATACTTACCGGGGGGGTCCGGTAACCTCCCGGAACTCCAGTATAATCCCAATCTCATCCGGAACCTTTCCGGTGTCCAAATATATCCGTCCAATATATCAATCTTTATGTCTCGACCATTTCGAGACTCCTCGTCATGTCCGTGATCACATCCGGGACTCCGAACAACCTTCGGTACATCAAAATACATGAACTCATAATATAACTGTCATCGAAACCTTAAGCGTGCGGACCCTACGGTTCGAGAACAATGTAGACATGACCGAGAGACGTTTCCGGTCAATAACCAATAGCGGGACCTGGATGCCCATATTGGTTCCTACATATTCTACGAAGATCTTTATCGGTCAAACCGCACAACAACATACGTTGTTCCCTTTGTCATCGGTATGTTACTTGCCCGAGATTCGATCGTCGGTATCCAATACCTAGTTCAATCTCGTTACCGGCAAGTCTCTTTACTCGTTCCGTAATACATCATCTCGCAACTACTCATTAGTTGAAATGCTTGCAAGGCTTAAGTGATGTGCATTACCGAGAGGGCCCAGAGATACCTCTCCGACATTCAGAGTGACAAATCCTAATCTCAAAATATGCCAACTCAACAAGTACCTTCGGAGACACCTGTAGAGCACCTTTATAATCACCAAGTTACGTTGTGACGTTTGGTAGCACACAAAGTGTTCCTCCGGTAAACGGGAGTTGCATAATCTCATAGTCATAGGAACATGTATAAGTCATGAAGGAAGCAATAGCAACATACTAAACGATCGGGTGCTAAGCTAACGGAATGGGTCATGTCAATCAGATCATTCAACTAATGATGTGACCTTGTTAATCAAATAACAACTTCTTGTTCATGGTTAGGAAACATAACCATCTTTGATTAACAAGCTAGTCAAGTAGAGGCATACTAGTGACACTCTGTTTGTCTATATATTCACACATGTATTATGTTTCCGGTTAATACAATTCTAGCATGAATAATAAACATTTATCATGATATAAGGAAATAAATAATAACTTTATTATTGCCTCTAGGGCATATTTCCTTCATTAGGTATCTCACGTAAGTGTAGCTGAATCAGAACATGAAGAATATGTTTGCAAGGAAGTCTTTTGCGATACATGCTTCTGCAACTGCACCTCACAGTTTCTTCGGAGTTACCTGGGGTGTACTCCACAGTGAATCTGATATCCCTATTTTCCTTCCATGTCAGTATGAATCCGCGAGTGTCTACTCCTCTCAGTCTCTCAAGGACCTCAAGCTCCCGTGCCTTCTTCATATCTTCCTGCAAGATATAAAAGTTTGCCGCAGTGAACTCACGGGCAGCTGATTTCTCAATATCTTTACACTCGTCCAATACTGGTACTGGAACTGTCTGTGAGTTTGTGTAATCGTCATGCGCCTCGTTCTCATGAAGACGAACTATGAAGTTCTCATAGTGCACAATCATATCAACAATAGTCATACCAGAGTCTAGATGCAAGTGAAGGCATGAATTCAGACTCTCACTTCGCTGGTTACTTCGCATACCTAAGAAAAACCCATCTGACAGATATGATGCAGCCCAAAGCCTTTTCTTCTTGTACATCCTATGTAACCATGTCTTTGTTTTCTCCGACTGCCATTTGACGCAAAACGCTGCCCATCTCTCCTCAAATACCTTCTTTGAAGTGGCATAATAAAGTAGAGACCTGAACTCCTTTAGAGACTTATGATGAAGGTGTTTCTGTATGTTCTTCTCAATATGCCACGAGCAAAGACGCTGCCAAACCTCCGAAAGTACCTTCCTTATGGCCTTAATCATAGCTGCATCTCCATCAGTAATTACTGACCTGGGCCTCTTCTGACAATGAGCCCTCAAAAATGTCTGAAGCAGCCATACATATGTATCTTCCGTCTCGTCAGAGACAAGAGCACAACCGAATACCGTGGTGCAACGGTGGTTGTTCAGACCGACAAAAGGTATAAATGGCATGCCATACCTATTCATCCTGAATGTGCTGTCGAAGACTGTCACATCACCGTAGTCAACATAGTCTCGACGTGATTGAGAATCACACCAGAATATGTTTTTCAGCCTTCCTTCATCATCGACGGTGTGCTCAAAGAAGAAATCTGGATCTCTCTCTTTTCTGGTCATCATGATCCCAATGGCAGTGTCTGCATCACCTTGTGCAAGCAACTTCATTTTTTCTCTATAACACATGTTATAAAGCTTCTTCCTCCCAAAACCAGCCTTTGCATATGACCCATACCTACTGACGAGTTGATCATAAATCATATGTTTCCTCATTCCAGCACCTGCCATGGTTAAGATCTCAGCTTTCTGATATTCTTTTATCTGATTATGAGACCGGAGAAACATGACTTCATCCGGTCTAGCTAGAACGTGACTGTGATCATCATTGAAACTGCTGACATACCAAACGTCACGCTCTTTATCAAGTTTCAAAGTTATATGCGCATCGCAGAAGCAACGAGTCTCCCCTCTCAGTCTGTGGGTCCTGCCTTCCATTATACAAAGTTTTGCCTGTCGTTTCCCAACTCTCGCACACTGATACTTTCTCAAGCGCTTAGTTCCTTCAGAACCTTTCAAATATTTCAGTGAGTCCTTTCTTACGCTGAAACCACACTCGTAAGCATACTTGTTATAGAAATTGTAAGCCTCTCCTAGTGACTTGAACGTCTTCCTCATGACCTTCCAGTGCATGTCCAATGATTCTTGCTGATATTCATCAAATCCGATGTCAAAATTAAACAGATCATCACCAACATGCTCATCATTCCCGCTTGTACCATCTACATCTCCCTGTAAATTAATGCATTAAACCATTTATGTTAGTCAGTTATTATTTTAATATGTAATAATGTAGTGATGTAAGTTTGAAAACTTACTTTGCTGGAGCTGTCATCATGAGATGCATCAACGTGCGATTTGTCACTTTCATCGTCCACAATATTCCTCACAAAGTCCCCGTCCTCGTCCATCTACGCGCATTGCAAAAAAAACATGTAAGCGCTAATATGGTTATTATGTTATTTCTTCTCTGATTTTATTTATGACATACCCGGAGTGCACTTTCGGCAAATGAATCATCTATATTCATATCATCATCATCATCGCCATGTCGCTGCATGATGCAAAAAATTATGAAAATTTCCATGCGGTCTACCATATTTATTGTTTTTATCAACCTTGATCACACTTACATTGCCACTATAAGATTCATCCAAACTCATGTAGTTCTCCTCAGCAGGTTCATCTATATTCAGTGACGAGGTTTTGTTGTCCTCGCCGTAATCATTGCCATCATAATCGCCCTCCTCCTCTAACTATACATAGTTAAAAAAATTGTACGATCAATCAAACACCGTGTAACATCATCCCTAAAACAATTATTTCATCAAGCACAATGATGTCTCTAACCAACCTCTTGCACGGCGGCCAGGATTTCAGCCGGATCCATTTCTTCCGATAACGAACGTGATGACGGCCTGACGTTGCTGGCCGGCGGAGGCAGGTGTCGACGGCGTGAGGACGATGGCTGGTCGTAGCAGGCGTACTGCGCGGAGGGAGGCGGCGACGTAGATCGCGGGTGGGCGGCCATCTGGGCGACGGGAATGGAACGCGGCGGCAGCGCCAACGGAGCCTGGGCACGCGCGGCGGCAGTGGTAACAGCGCCGGGGCACGCGCGGCGGCCTGTTTGGGCGGCGACCCGGGCGACGGCGACTTCGCGCAGACGGGGGCCGACGTGGAGACGGCGTGGATGCGTTAGGGTTCAGGGTTGTGTCTTTTTTTTTCCTCCAACAACTGTCGACGCCAACGTCGAGACGTGCGGGCGTACGACGGTGACGTACGGCGACGGGTGCGGGTACGCGGGCGGGCGTACGTACAGCGACGGGTGCGGCATACGCGGGCGGGCGTACGTACAGCGACGGGTGCGGCATACGCGGGCGGGCGTATGACGTCACGCGCGGACTTACGGCGTCGGGTGGGTATTCCTATACCTAATGTGAAATTACGATACTATCCACTATACGTTTTAGGGGGGTTGTACCGAAGCACTCCCCAAAAGCTAATGGCACGTTTTTTTGCATAGTAGTAGCATTGTCTTATTAATATAATAAAGATCAAGATACAAGCCACTTATACATCAACCTTTTTTTCGGGAACACGTATAGATTGGCGTGACAAAGCTGAAAAAGACAACATAACTGTGTTAAGAAAAAGACAGCGGAACCCTATTCTTTGCGTAAAGAACCACTAGTCAAGAAAGAAAATTACAATCAAAACCAAAAAATCCCATGAGTTTAACACCAACTATCAGCTGCCTCCAGCAACACGACATCAGCCACCAAAGAAAAATGTAACGGATCACCTCTTTCCGCTAATAGTCACCTTTAATGGTTCTACTTATTATTTTGTATTGGTACACAAAAAATATTGTTTTTGTTCCTTTTTCTACATACAAATTTCCATGTTTGGAGATTAAAATCATCCTATACTGGCTAGGAAGATAGTGCCGGATTAAAAGTACATCACATATATGTATGTTTTATCTAGAAAAAAATTAATCTGTTTTTCTTTCTATATTAAAACTTCTAGTTATGTTATTTTTCAGCGAGACATTTGCCTACACACAAGGAGAATTGGATGCCAAATATATTCGAACCATATTTTTATTTATTTTTAGATGAGCATCAAGGTTTTCTTTTTTGCATGGTAATATATGTCTCATTCATATCATAAAGATTAAAATACAAGTCACATAAAGACCGACATGACAAAACTGAAAAGACATCAGAACGTCTCCGAGCTTGACACCAACGCCCATCACCTGCCTCCGGCACCACCATAGCAGCCATCGAAAGAAAAAAAATGACGGATCACCTTCTCACCCCGAGCTCGAGGCGGCTCCATCACTAATATGCAGCTTTCCAGACCTCCAAGGTGGCTCGCCAAAGACGAAACCATTACCGTTGAACGAATCAGACCGGGACAACACCCCGGACACACCATCGAACTCCAGATCTGGCACCCTCGCATGACTAAGACGTCGGAGGAGGAAACCATATCTGCCATCCACGAACCACGAGTCTAGCACATGTTCCGTCTTCCAGATGTCGTCTATGCAGACCACAATCTCCTCGACTACCTCCCAAGCTTTGCAATGGCAGAGACCGAGGACACATGTCCACCACAAGAATGTCGCCGCCGCCACGACATCCCCGCTCCATCTTGTAGTAATTATTGTCGCGGATTTGTACGTGTATAATACTATCTACCGCTCCCAAACAATTGGCACAACTGATTATTATTTTGGAATTAAGGGTTTCCCTCAATTTCACTGCTGAAACTGATAAATACTACTCCCTCCGTTCGGAATTACTTGTCGCAGAAGTGGATGTATCTAGATGTATTTTAGTTCTAGATACATTCATTTTCGAGACAAGTAATTCCGAACGGAGGGAGTACAAGGTTACACAAAATTCAAATTCCCATGGCTCGAAGACCACCACTCCCATGCACAAACCTCGACCTCATTACAGGTTCCCATCTCCTCGACAACTACCAAAAAACACCTCTCATGCGGAAATAACAACCATACAGCGGTAATATTAAAAAAGAAAACCACACACCAGTACATCCATACAAAACGTTATCTATCCACTGTCCCTGGGGCATCCTCATAAGATATCACCAGCCATCAATTCTCAAAAGCATCGCTGATTTATGTGTGTGCGTGTGAGAGAGAGACCTTATGCAATGCAATATGTTTAGAAAGATGCTTAATAAAATAAATCAGATTTTATTAAAACCGATTCTTATCTCGACAAGAGGGAGGCTGTTCGGAATCCACAAACCATCCCGACCGACGGTCAGATTTTTTTTGAATATGTCCTTGAGTTTATTCGAGACTTGAGCAAAACTCAGATTGGAGAAGAATATGGTCCCTGGGTTTCCTTTATTGGAACTATGTTCCTTTTTATTTTTGTTTCGAATTGGTCAGGTGCCGTCTAACCTCTATAAATAAACATCGATGATTAATAAAATTAATCTATTTTTTAAGCATCTCATCTAAACACCTTGCATTGTACAAGACCTAACTATTAACTATGTCCAATTTCTAAATAATTCTTGATTTCTGACGGCGAGGCAACGGATCCGCAGCCCCCGATGTCAGATGGTAACATATGTGTCAGTGGCCGGCGGGCATGGCATTTCAGATTCCCAACACCCCCATGACACACGACATCCGCATGTGGTTTGTTTCAAAGGCTCGCCAGTCGCCATGTTAATCAGGCCAGCGGCTTAAAAATGTGGCAGACTGGTAATATAGTGGTGTACTAGAAACTGATCTTCTGCCGGGACGGCGTTTCCGAAAGATTCTTTCTCGGCATTAAAGTACACTGTACACCTCCGTACATCAGGAGAAACCTGCCATTGCCAACGCCTCATCAGAAGCATGCAGCACTTGCGTGCCGTTGGGTTGCCCTCGATCTCGCGCAGAGCGGATGGAATGCCGGTGACCCGACTCTACTGTTGGGATCGTCAGCCTGTGATTAACGTTAACTAAACGTCTCTCTAGTAAAATCCCCTCTAGCGCGGATCCATGTGGAACAATTCAGTGGGGAGCTTAAAACAACACTACTACCTCCGTTTGGGTTTATTTGCCCCCCTTGCATTTTGGGTTCAAGGTTGACCAAGTATTTGACTATAAATATATACTCCCTCCGTTCGGAATTACTCGTCCAAGAAATGAATGTATCTAGATGTATTTTAGTTGTAGATACATCCATATTTATTCATTTTTATGACAAGTAATTCCGAACGGAGGGAGTACATTATATTGTTATATTTGTATTTGAAAGAAGTTTTCTATGATATAACTTTTGTGACATATAATTTATATTTTATTAGTTAAATTAATGATCAAATTTTGGCTCAAAATAAAAACGGCCTAATAAACCCGGACGGAGGGAGTAATATTTTTCGACAAGGTAGTAGCTAGGGTAGCTCCGTTCCGGCTAGTTCCTGCGGCCCAAGAGAAAAAAAAGAGGGAAAATGAATCTTGAATGGAAACAAAGGGCTAACATATCCACATAATTTTAAGATTTTCCAAAAAAGCTCCAATACAACTTACCTCCCCCCCCCCCCCCCCCCCCGCGTCCCAAAATAAGTGCCTTTTAATTGGAGTAGTATACCGCGGAGGTGCACATAAACGCACTCGTGTGTATTCAGACAATTTTGTTATTTCTAAATTGAAAACATCTATATTTGATAAGATCGGCAATTTATTGATGTCGACCTAGAACAACTATATCTAAGTCGAACCTATAGATCACTCCTTACTAGCATCACGAAAAAAAGGACAATTATCACTTAGGTTCATTTCAAACCGACGTCTAAAATGCAACACTTCAGTATCATGGAATTTTTGCAAAGAACTGAAGGTTTTGTGTGGATTTACATCATGCTATAGCAAGTGGCTGCGAATTGAGCACAACTTTGATTTTGCGTACTTGCA
This sequence comes from Triticum timopheevii, assembly GCA_963921465.1. Taxonomy (NCBI): domain Eukaryota; kingdom Viridiplantae; phylum Streptophyta; class Magnoliopsida; order Poales; family Poaceae; genus Triticum; species Triticum timopheevii. The sequence continues at coordinate 367,655,607 of OY997262.1, forward strand.
TATTTTATGAATTTATTTAAGGCTTTTCGGCTTTTTTTTAAGATATGACGTAGCCATCAACTACAAGGTGCATATGGTGATTGCATCAATCTCAAGATCTGTTAGTTCGGTATCTCAAAGATGCTCCTAAGACAGGGTGTGCGTTCGTGAGTGAGTGTGCATTTCTAAAGAAAATGGTACAGCAAAGGACCTTACAAGATTTGCCTAAAATTTATGAGAAATGATTTCCATGAACTGACTGTTTCTTGGCCCTCTCCCGTCGCATCGCTCACACGACAAGTGTCCCACGTCACGTGTACCCTTGGCTCCAAACGATTCCCCTCAAATTTGTCTGCAATATCACTAATGTTGCAGAAGTTTCTTCCGTAACGTCAAATATGTTGCAAAAAGGTGAAGACAAAAAAACGGCAACAAAGCTCTGTTGCAAAGAAAAACGCAACAAGACTTCAATTGCAAAATATTTTAAAAAAACATGTGTTGCAATGTTGGAGGGTATCGCTCGGCCGCTTGATGAGCCCGATCTTTTGAAAAAATCAGCCGACGAACGCGTACCACATCCCAAAAAATATAACAATGAGTGTTTCGAGAAAAATCTAAACCATTGATTCTCAACTTTTTTTTGCGGGTATAAACCATTGATTCTCAGCATAGTAGCTCAGCTTTATGTTTCAAGACATGACGGTAGCGGAAGTTTTTTTTTCCGTTTTACTTTCTGTGTACTACCAATGTGGCTTGTTAGAAGTGATCTTATTAATAACACGTAGAAATTCTGTAAGAAATCACGCAGGAATTCCACGAACAATGGAAAAAATGCCGCCCATCCCGCACCGGAGCCTTCTAAAGTTTTCCACCGGAAGCGGCTCCCTTCCCTTTCGGCAACCTCCGTTGCGGCCTATAAACGGCGTCACGGGAAGTAGATCGACAGAGCTGAGAGCTCCCCCCACGCGCGCCGAACCAACGCTCAACCACCAGCCTCGCGTCGCCTTTGCCGGTGCTCCGTCGCGCCAATGCCCGCCCGCCCGCGCGCAACCACCTCGCCACGCCGCCTTTTATACGCGCCCCCGATCGTACCACTGTTGCATGCACCGTAGCTCCAGCGCGCCGCGGTAGTAGCAGCAGCGGTGGTTCCGACCGTGCACTGCAGGTGCAGCGCCGTCGCCGGCATGGAGATCGTCACGGCCAGGAGCGGCTACGAGGGCCAGGAGCAGCAGCACCGGGGGCGGCGGCGGCGCAAGCCCAGCGACGGGCACGTCGTGGCGCAGCTGCTCGACTCGCCGCTCCCCACGCCGCGCCGCTCCTGCTGCGGGTCGGCGGCCGGCACGCCGCGCAGCGCGCGCGCCGCGTCGCCGCAGCGCACGCACGTGCCCTTCTCGTGGGAGAGCTCCCCGGGCGTGCCCAAGGCCGGCGGCGCGTCGCTGGAGCGCGGCTGGCTGCCCCCGAGGCCGCCCCCGGGGCGCGGCGGCCGGGCGTACCACGGCGGCAACACCACCACCGACGCGACGAGCAGCGACGACGACGACGACACCTTCTCCGACGCGCTCGACAGGATCTCGTCGTCCGACCGGCTCGCCGCGCTCTCCGCCCGGCTGAGCTCCATCGACGGCCGCGCCGCGTCAAGGCGCCTGTCGAGCTTCATCATGGACCGCTTCCTCCCTGCCGCCAACGCCATCGCCAGGACGTCCACGGAGAAGCGCGCCAAGAAATCCCCGCGCCGCGCCGCCCGCCGCTCCGAGCACCACGACGACGACGAGGACGAGGCGCCGGCCACGGCCAGGCTCGAGACGCACACGCCACGCCGCGAGCGCCACGTCCCCGCTCTCCAGCAGGAGGAGGAGAGCTGGAATGGCACGCCGCCGCAGGAGATAGCGTGGCGCCACGAGGAGGAGGCGCGAGGCGACGAGACGCCTCCGAGGGCATGCGGGTTCACGGTGCTCTTCCCCTGGTGCGTCAAGCCGGTGCTGTGCGGGTTCCCGTGGAGCCCGGCGCGTCCGCGGCACCCCCGCGCCTCCCCTCCTCGCCGGAGCACCACTATGGGCGACGTCCTGGTGAAGGAGCTCGGGCTACGGAACGGCGACCCGTCGCACTGGTACGAGGAGAAGAGCGGCGGCAGTGGCAAGGAGTGGTCGAATCCCGGCGGCCCCGGGCTGGGCATGTCGATCCTTGGCACGAGCAAGAGGTACTGTGCCGACGCCAGGAAGGCCCTGAGCAGGCTGGCGCGATCGGCCACGGACGGCGGCGGCGGCAGCAGCCCGAGGATGAGCAGGGAGAGGAGGAGCGGCAAGGCGGCCTCCTCGCCGCTGCACTCGACGTCCGGGCGGATGCCGCAGCTGCAGCTGCAGGTGAAGCCGCCGTCCGAGTCGTGGCTCTGTCACGCGCGCGGGAGCAATGCTTTGAATAGCAAAAGATGATCGACACGAGAGCCAAAACCTGCACATTGTACATATCGTTTCAAGTCTTCACTGAACCGTTGAAACAAGTTGTTTCACATTTCAAACTTTATTTACAAATGTTTGGCACATATTTGCGCCTTACAAGCTTTTGCAGGATATCACTAGTCAAATTTAAGGAGAAAAAGAACAGATCCCATTTACCAAAAGAACGAAAGAACAGTGTGAGCAGTGCAGGCATATCTGTACAACTGTATGCCTGCCTAAAGAGTAAGAAACCCAAACTGTACAATTTCCTCTGATCCTTCTACCAAACGAACTGCAGAATGGCTTCAAGGCAATTCCACAATGGGCTACCATTTCTCTATACCGTTAGGATTTCAAGCTCAGCCCACCACAACGCGCTATTCCTTGGGGTCGACTGATCCTGAGAGAACCCGGTGATCTCTTGCATCCTCCGGGTAACCTCCCCCACCGACGGCCTCCGCCAGGGGTCATCGCTTATGCACGATTTCACCAGCTCTGTCAGCGCCGCGACCTGCTCCAGGGGGACTGATCTCAGTGTCGGGTCAACCATACCCGTCAGGGGCTTCTCGCCGGTGAGGTACCGGTGCGCCCACAGAATCAGGAGGCCGGTGTCGTTGGAGAACGGACGCCTTCCAGAGATCGTCTCAAGCAGAAGCAAGGCAAACCTATACACTATGGTGCACTCTTCAGGCTCATCGAATTCGTCCTCGCCTTCTTTCCAGTCATCGCCAAAACTGATGTCCGAAATCTTCGCAGCGTTGTCTTCGGTCAGGTATATGCACGACGAGTTCAGGTTTCTTAGGATCACAGGAGGATACTGCTGGTACATGTGGTAAAGGCAGTATATTACTCCCATCGCCATCCGCAGGCGCGACTGCCAGTTCAAGTGCTCTGCCTCATTAACTGCAACAAAAATGTTTCGATGTTAGTATTAACTAATAATGGACAGTAATAACTGCTACTTAGTAGGCTAGTAGCACGAGTCATCTTGGCAAGAAGAATAACAAAATGTGCTTTGGGAATTCTTACCGTGCAAGTGCTCAAATAGTGATCCATTTGAAACATACTCAAACACCATCATCCGGGTAAATGGTTCTTCGTCTTCACAGTAACCCACAAGTTTCAGGAAATTCTTATGGTTCACCCGCGACAACATTTCAACCTAGAATACAACATCATATCTATGTTAGAAACTCAGCACCTTACAGCGTTGAGAAGAATGAAACAGAAAACCCAGTTAGATACCTTATTCTTGAATTGTGCTTCGGCTATAACAGACCACCCGTAGGCATGTTTTATCAGTGTAGACGCAACAGCTATTTCAGCTCCACATGGGAGAGTTCCTTTATACAATGTACATCCAGGTAGCGTACCGATTACATTGCTGAAATCTTCACAGGCTGTTTCGAGTTCTGACCGTCTGAATAAAGCTATGCCTGCAAAATAGAAGTCAGAATTCCGCAGTTGACTCCAAATTTCTGTTGCGTGCGTTAGAAGCACACACTGTTGCTATCATGATCGTAGAAATGCATCTTAACATGTTAAAAAACAAATCTGTCAGCACACTAACCTCCCAGGATAGTGGTCTGCAGTTCCCTACTTGAAGACATGGGCACAACACTGCTAGCCTTCCCACGGCGGTAGCAAATAAATATTGCAGCTGACAAGGATAGAATCACAAAACAAATCGCTGCTCCTATTAATGCATATATCGTCACAGAACTGCTCTTCCCGCTCTTGCCCTTGCTCCCTTTGCTTAAGATTTGGTCTTTGTTGGGAGATACAAGAGGGGCAAGGGAAGGAGCAGGTTCAGAAGGAGGAGGTGGTGTCAGGGCATGGGGCAAAACTGGTGGTGTTGGATCCTTGTGGGGTTCATGGAGCTTAAAAAAAGGGCTCACATCTGATGGTTCTAATACAGAATTTTCAGAACCAAGCATCTCGTTCTTTGGAGAATGGATTTCTTTGCCTGCTAGAAGTCTCCTGGTTTTAGCGCTGTCCTTACCCCTACATAGTGAATAACTGGATGTTAGAGGAAACAAACGATCGTGTTTGCAGTAAAAAAAAAATCCTGCTAAAGAAGCCATAAAATTTCCAAGCCATCCTTACTAGATCAGCCTAACGGAAAAATGTTCAATAAAAGTTTCATCAACCAAGAATCCGTTGTAGACCAAAATGTAAGTATACCTAGTAACCAAGTAATGGTGCCTATGACAGTCTGAAGTACTGAACTCCAGAGACGCGTTATAAAGGAAGTTCTCCTAACAAAATATTTATACTGGTCTTCGTAGTTACTTCCTACTTGGTGTTCAAGTAAAAGGAGCATCCAACAAGCCATACATCCATTTGATCCATTGAGGTGGCCTTACACTGCTACGGAAGACTAGGATGTAATTTACCATTTTACCGAGGAAGGAACAGTTCCTAACAAAAGCTCTGACATTTGTTGAGTCAAAATTCTAAAAATTTCAGCTATCATTAACATACATGTGATTGCAGGAGCAGGGTGGTATTTTTTTAACCCAAAATCAAGCTTGCTCTAATCCCAGTTTGATTTGAACTTGCACTCAAGCCTTGCATAATCACAAGTTTAACTCTCAGACATGCAAGTAGAAGAAAGCTCAGACAAACCTTGCAGTGGGCATCCTATTTGACAAAGCCCTGCCTTGGTGAACCTGAGACTCACACAGACTAATGAGCTCATTTAGCTCAAGAGGTAAATCACCATAAAGTCTGTTTCCTTTAAGAAAGCTGCAATTCAAGTAGTAAGGTCAGTCAAGTTTGAAGTTAAACTGAAATGGCAAAAACACATATAGAAGTTCATACGCACATAAACTCCAGGGTTAAAATGTTTATTAGCTCTGATGGAACTGATCCATTGAAGTTATTGTACCCCAGATCCAACACCTTCAGCTCCCGTAAATCTCCTATCTCTCGAGGGATAATACCATAGAACAAGTTCTTGTGCAGTACACTGTATAGATGGAAGAAAAATAGATCAGAAAAGTTTGAAGGGCGAACATCATTTTCACAAGTAACACAAGTGCATAAGATACAAAAAATGATATCTGTAGATACAAGAAGCTTTCTTGGTGAAGGCCTGAATGGGCATACGTAATTTAACAGTTAGATTTATGATGCTACTAACGATAGGAAAAATACAGAGCTCTTTGCAATGGGTGGGTGGCTCTTGGGGGAGTGGGGGGTCTATTTGCCATCAAACAATCATGTACTTGAATTAGATTCATGCAGACGGTATTCCATGAAGCCTCATAAGGAAAACATATACACTACAAAGTTACAGCTTTACTGCTGCGTTTAACATAAAATCCTAGATCGAAGTGCAAAATGACTCTGATTCAGTGGTAGTTTCAGAAATATCAAATACTATCTTATGGTTCAAAGTGTGAAACATGTAATGTCATATCAAAGTGCTCCAGAAAAAATATTACTGAAGGAAGTACAGAATATGCTTACAGAGAATGCATATTAATAAGCTGTCCAATCTCAGGAGATAACGCGCCTTTCAGACCAAGATTTGACAAGTTCCTACAAAGCAAAGGCACACACAAATTAGTCAAAAACATACAAATACATATTATCAATCAGATCATAGGGAAATATTGCAAACATAACACATGAAAGAAAACAATTTAAACAGAGCAAACATAGCTGCATAAGATGGGCATCCTATACTAAACAGCCCATGCATGTCAGGGGAACTAGATGTTCAACAAAATGTCACCGCAAACAGATAAGCTGATGCTCCACATGCAGATTTGTAAAGGGCCCTATTTCCACATGCAGAATAAGGGCCCTCCTTGTCAATCCAAAGAAAGATGCTCCCTAAATGCAGTTGGAATGCCTTATATTTTAGAACAAGAAAATGCCAATCATTCTTCCAACGGTGCAAGACAACATGCTAATATGATTCTGCAGTTCTGCCAATGGCCACAAACCCCCCAAAAAAAATCAGCCTAAACAAGTAAAGTGTGATGTAAATCCCTTGGTTTTCTTATTAACAGTTTAATTCAGGCGTTGATTTGTTCCAAATAAGCCGAAATGACAAATCCGTGCTCCATCTTTTTCTGTGCAAAAAAAGCAACTTACAGGCCTACGACCCGTCCATCATCCGAGCACTGCACGCCGAACCAAGAACAGGGGCTAGCGTGCCCTTCATCCCAACCCAGCAGAGCACCACGGGGATCAGCCTCTACCATCTCCCTGAACCTCCGAAGCGCAAGACCTGCAAAGAATCCAGGAAACAAAGCCCTGAACAGAGTCAAACCAAGAAGCTGGAAAAGCAACAAACCGCAGCCGAAAGAAGAAGCAACCGAAGTCACGACCCGGCACCTTCGTGATTCAGAGCAGCGCACAGCTGGAAGCCCGTCGCCAGGAACCAGAGCAGGAAGAGCGCCGCCGGGCCTCTCCTCCGGCAATTCCCCATGCCCGACGCAACTCCGCAAGAACGCGAGCGACCTCCCAAGAACCGCTGCTCCAAGAACTGGCGCACCAGAACAAGCGCTCCTAATTCCGGTCCGTCGATCTTTCCAAAGAACTGTGAGCTCCGCGAGTATTTCGATCTTTTCTTTCCTCCCGGTCCGGAGCGACTGGAGAGTAGAAGCGGGCTGACTGGAGCAGCAGGGGACGCGGAGCGGATTAAGCGAGGAGGGAGACCAGCGGGACAGCAGCCGCCGCCGCCAAGAAGGAATCAAGGGGCGAACACGTGACCAAATCGGCCGCTTGGTCTGCTAACCCCGGTGGATCCGGGGAAAAGTACTACTACTACTGGAGAAGGGGAGGCGGCGACGAGGGGGAGAGGGAGAGGGGAGGGAGAAGGAGAAGCGGTGTGAATGGTGGAATGATGGCGGGTGACGGTGCGGGACGCGCAATCGGGCGCACTAATGGCGTGCGTGCGTACTAGCCTGGAAAACGCACGCACGCACGCGGAGAGGAGGGAGGACGGAATGGAATCGTTCAAACGGGCTGAGAGGGAAATGGCGCCGTCCGTTCGTTCCTTTTCACAGGTTTCTGTTGGGCTGGTCGCCCGGTCTGGCGTGGAAAAATGGACGTAATTCGTGCGTGTCCAATTGGGGCGTGATTGATCTGGAAATAATTTGGGGTATGATTGACTTGTTCAGAGCTTGTTTTTCCTGGGCAAGGTCAATGGTGGTTGGAACGTCACGTCACGTGGACGTGGATGAGTAGCAGTGGAGGGCGTGAGATGAAATGACGGAGGAGCCTCGCCACGGAAGCAGCCTTGTTCCGGGGAGATCAGCCTGTGCTTAGACTAGCCACAATGGGTAGTAACATAAAGTAGTAATATGCCCATGTTACTATCTCTTTCTTTTCGTTTATAAGGCTTATCTCAAAATCTTAGTGTTTCCATTTTATAAGGCTCAATTTGGTTGTTCCCCATCACAAGTTCAGATTTTAAGGTGCATTAAATCATTGGATGCAAGTATTAAAAGAAAATTGACCAATGCATGTACTTTATCCATGCATGCACTGCAATTAATGCATTGGTAAACATAATTTTTTGAGAAAACAAGAGCATTAATTGGATGCTTTTGCAAACTACAAAAAATATTCCACCACTCATCATCTACCTTGGTTGGTGAGATTTTTGAATTGAGCCCTATAAACCGGAAAGGAGAGAGTAGTAGGGAGTAACATATGTGTGGTAACATGCAACACTTCATTTATTAGGCTATAGACTCATCTTGCCTTGATATGTGTGATGTTACTCATACTAGTACTCCCTCCGTCCGGGTTTATTGAGCCCGTCGAAACAATCGGCAGGACCAAGAAAACGAGTAATTAGCTTCGGTTAGAGCAAAAATCTCGGCATTAGCTCTGCCAGACGTTTCGGAGGTCACGTATCTTAATGCCCCATCAGTAATTTCGCAATTACCGCGCACGCACAGCTGCTTTCCTGGCCAATAGGAAGAGCGGGAGCGCATGCAGTCTATTTTTTTTTTTGCGAATAGCGCATGCAGTCTATTAACTCACCCATGATCCCATCCAATACTATCGCTGCATGCAACGGCTGGGTTGACTCCCTCGATTTTCTGTGAAAAGAACGGCAACCGAATACTGTGAATAAATTCGACGGCCCTAGTTGTAATGGGAGTATCATAGCTAGTATCATGCATACCAACTAGGCAACTTTGATGAGGTGACATAGAATTAAATGAAGTAAGAAAGGGTTGAGTATCATATTATGATACCGTATCATAATAAATGCTACACTAGTATGTGTCATGCATGACAATAAATAAAGTCATCTATGATACTACCATATGATACTATGCATTAGGGAGGTAGTATCATACACTAGTATCATATGCATGATACTAACTTATGATACTACCCATTACAACCAGCCTAATAAAAACGGACAGGCCTCGGTTGCTTACGGGCCCAATAAACTCGGACGGAGGGAGTAACTAGCTATGTTACCACATGCCTCTTTTTTTTTCATTTATTGCTTGCCACGTCATCTATTTTATCTAGATATGTGTGATGTTACTACCTATATTACTCCCACTATGGGTAGTCTTATACCGTTGCGCTAAAGTTTCTCGGGACTGTGTGGTTTGGCTGACACATCTTTTTTTCTTCTAACCGCTAGTAAACGCGTACGTGAATATTATGTATTGTATGATATTATTTGTGTGTTTTTATGTTACTAGTAAATGTGCCCATATTTTACAATGGGAGAGAAAACGTCCATAAAAAATGTCATGAGCGTAGCACAACGATATCCTGACGATGCCAGCCGGCTGGAGGCAGGGGCACACCAAAGTCCATAAAAACAATACATAGCACCCATGCATTAATCATAAGTAACACTTAGGAAGCGTTTGGTAGCCTGCACTAGGCCTGGTCAGGGCCGCGCGGGATGTTTTTGGCCCGTTTGGTTACGTGGGTCGCATTGAAAAGTTGGCCCGCACAGAACTCAAAGCACCTCTGGACCTGCATCCAAAGGAATGCTCAAATCGACCGTTTCTACCGGGCCAGGCTGAGTCGAGCCACCATCGAGCGCACATGATAGACCCTCTTACGCTAGAGGATGTGTGTCGAGTCACTTTCGGTGTCGGCGTGTCGCTCCTCTCGGCCTCCTCCCTCGCGTGTTGTTGCACTAGCTGTTGGGGAACGTAGTAATTTCAAAAAAATTCCTACGCACACGCAAGATCATGGTGATGGCATAGCAACGAGAGGGGAGAGTGTTGTCTACGTACCCTCGTAGACCGTTAAGCGGAAGCGTTATGACAACGCGGTTGATGTAGTCGTACGTCTTCACGATCCGACCGATCCAAGCACCGAACGTACGGCACCTCCGTGTTCAGCACACGTCCAGCTCGATGACGTTCCCCGGGCTCCAATCCAGCAAAGCGTCGGGGATGAGTTCCGTCAGCACGACGGCGTGGTGACGATGATGATGTTCTACCGGCGCAGGGCTTCGCCTAAACTCCGCGACGATATGACCGAGGTGGAATATGGTGGAGGGGGGCACCGCACACGGCTAAGGAACGATCCGTAGATCAACTTGTGTGTCCTAGGGTGCCCCCCTGCCCACGTATATAAAGGAGCCAAGGGAAGGGGGCGGCCGGCCAAGGAGGGGCGCGCCAGGGGGGAGTCCTACTCCCACCGGGAGTAGGACTCCCTCCTTTCCCAGTCCAACTAGGAGCCTTTCCATGTAGTAGGAGTAGGAGAGAAGGAAAGGGAAGAGAGAAGGGAAGGAAGGAGGGGGTGCGGCCCCTCCCCCTAGTCCAATTCGGACTAGGCCTTGGGGGGGCGCGCGGCCTGCCCTAGGCAGCCCCTCTCTCTTTCCCGTATGGCCCAATAAGGCCCAATACTTCTCCCCGGCGAATTCCCGTAACTCTCCGGTACTCCGATAAATACCCGAATCACTCGGAACCTTTCCGAAGTCCGAATATAGTCGTCCAATATATCGATCTTTACGTCCCGACCATTTTGAGACTCCTCGTCATGTCCCCGATATCATCTGGGACTCCGAACTCCTTCGGTACATCAAAACTTATAAACTCATAATAAAACTGTCATTGTAACGTTAAGCGTGCGGACCCTACGGGTTCGAGAACTATGTAGACATGACCGAAACACGTTTCCGGTTAATAACCAACAACGGGACCTGGATGTCCATATTGGCTCCCACATATTCTACGAAGATCTTTATCGGTCAAACCGCATGACAACATACGTTGTTCCCTTTGTCATCGGTATGTTACTTGCCCGAGATTCGATCGTCGGTATCTCAATACCTAGTTCAATCTCATTACCGGAAAGTCTCTTTACTCGTTCCGTAATACATCATATCGCAACTAACTCATTAGTTGCAATGCTTGCAAGGCTTAAGTGATGTGCATTACCGAGAGGGCCCAGAGATACCTCTCCGACATTCGGAGTGACAAATCCTGATCTCGAAATACGCCAACTCAACAAGTACCTTTGGAGACACCTGTAGAGCACCTTTATAATCACCCAGTTACGTTGTGACGTTTGGTAGCACACAAAGTGTTCCTCCGGTAAACGGGAGTTGCATAATCTCATAGTCATAGGAACATGTATAAGTCATGAAGAAAGCAATAGCAACATACTAAACGATCGGGTGCTAAGCTAACGAAATGGGTCATGTCAATCAGATCATTCAACTAATGATGTGATCCCGTTAATCAAATAACAATTCTTTGTCCATGGTTAGGAAACATAACCATCTTTGATTAACAAGCTAGTCAAGTAGAGGCATACTAGTGACACTCTGTTTGTCTATATATTCACACATGTATTATGTTTCCGGTTAATACAATTCTAGCATGAATATTAAACATTTATCATGATATTAAGGAAATAAATAATAACTTTATTATTGCCTCTAGGGCATATTTCCTTCAGTCTCCCACTTGCACTAGAGTCAATAATCTAGTTCACATCGCCATGTGAGTTAACACCAATATTCACATCTGTATGTGATTAATACCCAATAGTTCACATCGTCATGTGACCAACACCCGAAGGGTTTACTAGAGTCAATAGTCTAGCTCACATCGCTATGTGATTAACACCCAAAGAGTACAAAGGTATGATCATGTTTTGTTCGTGAGAGAAATTTAGTCAATGGGTCTGTCACATACAGAGCCGTATGTATTTTGCAAATATTTTATGTCTTCAATGCTTTGCATGGAGCTACTCTAGCTAATTGCTCCCACTTTCAATATGTATCCAGATCGAGACTTAGAGTCATCTGGATCAGTGTAAAAGTTTGCACCGATGTAACTTTTACAACGAACTCTTTTATCACCTCCATAATCGAGAAACATCTCCTTAGTCCTCACTAAGGATATTCTTGACCGCAGTCCAGTGATCTACTATTAGATCAAAATTATATTCCTTTGTCAAACTCAGAGCAAGGTATACAATAGGTCTGGTTCACAGCATAGCATACTTTATAGAACATATGACTGAGGCGTGGGGAATGACTTTCATTCTCTTTTCTATTTTCTGCCGTGGTCGGGTTTTGAGTCTTACTTAGTTTCACACCTTTGCAACACAGGCAAGAACTCTTTCTTTGACTGTTCCATTTTGGATTACTTCAAAATCTTCACAAGGTATGTACTCATTGAAAATCTTATCAAGCGTCTTGATCTATCTCAATAGATCTTGATGCTCAATATGTAAGTAGCTCTACCGAGGTCTTTCTTTGAAAAAAAACTCCTTTCAAACACTCCTTTATGCTTTGCTGAATAATTCTACATTATTTCCAGTCAACAATATGTCATTCACATATACTTATCAGAAATGCTGTAGTGCTCCCACTCACTTTCTTGTAAATACAGGCATTTCCAAAAGTCTGTATAAAACCATATGCTTTGATCAACTCATCAAAGCGTATATTCCAACTCCGAGATGCTTGCACAAGTCCATTGATGGATTGCTGGAGCTTGCACACTTTGTTAGCATCTTTAGGATTGACAAAACCTTCTGGTTGCATCATATACAACTCTTCTTTAATAAATCCATTAAGGAATGCAGTTTTGACATACATTTGCCAGATTTCATAAAATGTGGCAATTGCTAACATGATTTGGACAGACTTAAGCATCGATACGAGTGAGAAAATCTCATTGTATTCAACATCTTGAACTTGTCGAAAACCTTTTGTGATAAGTCGAGCTTTGTAGATAGTAACACTACTATCAACGTCCGTCTTCCTCTTGAAGATCCATTTATACAATATGGCTTGCTGATCATCGGGCAACTCTACCAAAGTCCACACTTTGTTCTCATACATGGATCCTATCTCAGATTTCATGGCCTCCAGCCATTTTGCGGAATCTGAGCTCATCATCGCTTCCTCATAGTTTGTAGGTTTATCATGGTCTAGTAACATGACTTTCAGAACAGGATTATCGTACCACTCTGGTGCGGACCGTACTCTGGAAGACCTACGAGGTTCTGTAGTAACTTGAGCTGAAGTTTCATGATCATCATCATTAGCTTCCTCACTAATTGGTGTAGGAATCACTGGAACTGATTTCTGTGATGAACTACTTTCCAATTCGGGAGAAGGTACAAATTACCTTATCAAGCTCTACTTTCCTCCCACTCACTTCTTTCAAGAGAAACTCCTTCTCTAGAAAGGATCCATTCTTAGCAACGAATGTTTTGCTTTCGGATCTGTGATAGAAGGTGTACCCAACAGTTTCCTTTGGGTATTCTATGAAGACGCACTTCTCCGATTTGGGTTCGAGCTTATCAAGTTGAAAACCTTTTTCATATAAGCATCGCAACTCCAAACTTTAAGAAACGACAACTTGGGTTTCTTGCTAAACCACAGTTCATATGGTGTCGTCTCAACGGATTTAGATGATGCCCTTTTTAATGTGAATGCAGCTGTCTCTAATGCATAACCCAAAAACAATAGTGGTAAATCAGTAAGAGACATCATAGATCGCACTATATCCAATAAAATGCGGTTACGACGTTCGGACACACCATAACATTGTGGTGTTCCAGGTGGCGTGAGCTGTGAAACTATTCCACATTGTTTTAATTGAAGACCAAACTCGTAACTCAAATATTCGTCTCCGCGATCAGATCGCAGAAACTTTATTTTCTTGTTATGATGATTTTTCCACTTCACTCTGAAATTCTTTGAACCTTTCAACTATTTCAGACTTATGTTTCATCAAGTAGATATACCCATATCTGCTCAAATCATCTTGTGAAGGTCAGAAAATAACGATACTTGCCACGAGCATCAACACTCATTGGATCTGCATACATCAGTATGTATTATTTCCAATAAGTCAGTAGCTCGTTCCATTGTTCCGAAGAATGGAGTTTTAGTCATCTTGCCCAAAAGGCACGGTTCGCAAGCATCAAATGATTCATAACCAAGTGATTCCGAAAATCCATCTTTATGGAGTTTCTTCATGCGCTTTACACCGATATAACCCAAACGGCAGTGCCACAAATAAGTTGCACTATCATTATTTGCATCTTTTGGCCTCAATATTATGAATATGTGTATCACTACGATCGAGATCCAACAAACTATTTTCATTGGGTGTATGACCATTGAAGGTTTTATTCATGTAAACAGAACAACAATTATTCTCTGATTTTAAATGAATAACCGTATTGCAATAAACACGATCAAATCATATTCATGCTCAATGCAAACGCCAAATAACATTTATTTAGGTTTAACACTAATCCCGAAAGTACAGGGAGTGTGCGATGATGATCATATCAATCTTGGAACTACTTCCAACACTCATCGTTACTTTCCCTTCAACTAGTCTGTTTATTCTGTAACTCCTGTTTCGAGTTACTAATCTTAGCAACCGAACAAGTATCAAATACTCAGGGGCTACTATAAACACTAGTAAGGCACACATCAATAATCTGTATATCAAATATACCCTTGTTCACTTTGCCATCCTTCTTATCCACCAAATATTCAGGGCATTTCCGTTTCCAGTGACCATTTCCTTTGCAGTGTAAACACTCAGTTTCAGGCTATGGTCCAGCTTTGGGCTTCTTCGCAGGAGTGACAACTTGCTTGTCTTTCCACTTGAAGTTCCCTTTCTTTCCCTTTGCCCTTCTCTTGAAACTAGTGGTCTTGTCAATCATCAACACTTGATGCTCTTTCTTGATTTCTACCTTCGTCGATTTCAACATCACGAAGAGCTCGGGAATCATTTTCGTCATCCCTTGCATACTATAGTTCATCACGAAGTTCTAGTAACTTAGTGATGGTGACTAGAGAATTCTGTCAATCACTATCTTATCTGGAAGATTAACTCCCACTTGATTCAAGCGATTGAAATACCCAGACAGTCTGAGCACATGCTCACTAGTTGAGCGATTCTCCTCCATCTTTTAGCTATAGAACTTGTTGGAGACTTCATATCTCTCAACTCGGGTATTTACTAGAAATATTAACTTCAACTCCTGGAACATCTCATATGGTCCATGACGTTCAAAACGTCTTTGAAGTCCCGATTCTAAGCCGTTAAGCATGGTGCACTAAACTATCAAGTAGTCATCATTTTGATCTAGCCAGACGTTCATAACTTTTGCATCTGCTCCTGCAATAGGTCTGTCACCTAGCGGTGCATTAAGGACATAATTCTTTTGTTCAGCAATGAGGATAAACCTTAGATCACGGATCGAATCCGCATCATTGCTACTAACATTTTTCAACACAATTTTCTCTAGGAACATATCAAATAAACATATGAAAGCAACAAAGCAAGCTATTGATCTACAACATAATTTGCAAAATACTACCAGGACTAAGTTCATGATAAATTTAAGTTCAATTAATCATATTACTTAAGAACTCCCACTTAGACAGACATCTCTCTAGTCATCTAAGTGATCACGTGATCCAAATCAACTAAACCATAACCGATCATCACGTGAGATGGAGTAGTTTTCAATGGTGAACATCACTATGTTGATCATATCTACTATATGATTCACGCTCGACCTTTCGGTCTCCGTGTTCCGAGGCCATATCTGCATATGCTAGGCTCGTCAAGTTTAACCTGAGTATTCCGCGTGTGCAAAACTGGCTTGCACCCGTTGTAGATGGACGTAGAGCTTATCACACCCGATCATCACGTGGTGTCTGGGCACAACGAACTTTGGCAACGGTGCATACTCAGGGAGAACACTTCTTGATAATTAGTGAGAGATCATCTTAAAATGCTACCGTCAATCAAAGCAAGAATAAGATGTATAATAGATAAACATCATATGCAATCAAAATATGTGATATGATATGGCCATGATCATCTTGCGCCTTTGATCTCCATCTCCAAAGTACTGTCATGATCTCTATCGTCACTGGCACGACACCATGATCTTCATCATCTTGATCTATATCAATGTGTCATCACATGGTTGTCTCACCAACTATTGCTCTTGCAACTATTGCTATCGTATAGCGATAAAGTAAAGCAATTATTTGGCACTTGCATCTTATGCAACAAAGAGACATCCATAGGGCTTCTGCCAGTTGCCGATAACTTCAACAAAAACATGATCATCTCATACAACAACTTATATCTTATCACGTCTTGACCATATCACATCACAACATGCCCTGCAAAAACAAGTTAGACGTCCTCTACTTTGTTGTTGCAAATTTTACGTGGCTGCTACGGGCTGAGCAAGAACCGTTCTTACCTACGCATCAAAAAACCACAACGATAGTTCGTCAAGTTGGTGCTGTTTTAACCTTCGCAAGGACCGGTCGTAGCCACACTCGGTTCAACTAAAGTTGGAGAAAATGACACCCGCCAGCCACCTGTGTGCAAAACACGTCGGTAGAACCAGTCTCGCGTAAGCGTACGCGTAATGTCGGTTCGGGCCGCTTCATCCAACAATACTGCCGAACCAAAGTATGACATGCTGGTAAGCAGTATGACTTGTATCGCCCACAACTCACTTGTGTTCTACTCGTGCATATAACATCAACACATAAAACCTAGGCTCTGATACCACTGTTGGGGAACGTAGTAATTTCAAAAAAATTCCTCCGCACACGCAAGATCATGGTGATGGCATAGCAACGAGAGGGGAGAGTGTTGTCTACGTACCCTCGTAAACCGTTAAGCGGAAGCGTTATGACAACGCGGTTGATGTAGTCGTACGTCTTCACGATCCGACCGATCCAAGCACCGAACATACGGCACCTCCGTGTTCAGCACACGTCCAGCTCGATGACGTTCCCCGGGCTCCAATCCAGCAAAGCGTCGGGGATGAGTTCCGTCAGCACGACAACGTGGTGACGATGATGATGTTCTACCGGCGCAGGGCTTCGCCTAAACTCCGCGACGATATGACCGAGGTGGAATATGGTGGAGGGGGGGCACCGCACACGGCTAAGGAACGATCCGTAGATCAACTTGTGTGTCCTAGGGTGCCCCCCTGCCCACGTATATAAAGGAGCCAAGGGGAGGGGCGGCCAGCCAAGGAGGGGCGCGCCAGGGGGGAGTCCTACTCCCACCGGGAGTAGGACTCCCTCCTTTCCTAGTCCAACTAGGAGACCTTCCATGTAGTAGGAGTAGGAGAGAAGGAAAGGGAAGAGAGAAGGGAAGGAAGGAGGGGGTGCGGCCCCTCCCCCTAGTCCAATTCGGACTAGGCCTTGGGGGAGGGGGGGGCGGCCTGCCCTAGGCAGCCCCTCTCTCTTTCCCCTATGGCCCAATAAGGCCCAATACTTCTCCCCGGCGAATTCCCGTAACTCTCCGGTACTCCGATAAATACCCGAATCACTCGGAACCTTTCCGAAGTCCAAATATAGTCGTCCAATATATCGATCTTTACGTCTCGACCATTTCGAGACTCCTCGTCATGTCCCCGATCTCATCTGGGACTCCGAACTCCTTCGGTACATCAAAACTTATAAACTCATAATAAAACTGTCATCGTAACGTTAAGCGTGCGGACCCTACGGGTTCGAGAACTATGTAGACATGACCGAAACACGTTTCCGGTCAATAACCAACAGCGGGACCTGGATGTCCATATTGGCTCCCACATATTCTACGAAGATCTTTATCGGTCAAACCGCATGACAACATACGTTGTTCCCTTTGTCATCGGTATGTTACTTGCCCGAGATTCGATCGTCGGCATTTCAATACCTAGTTCAATCTCGTTACCAGAAAGTCTCTTTACTCGTTCCGTAATACATCATCTCGCAACTAACTCATTAGTTGCAATGCTTGCAAGGCTTAAGTGATGTGCATTACCGAGAGGGCCCAGAGATACCTCTCCGACATTCGGAGTGACAAATCCTGATCTCGAAATACGCCAACTCAACAAGTACCTTTGGAGACACCTATAGAGCACCTTTATAATCACCCAGTTACGTTGTGACGTTTGGTAGCACACAAAGTGTTCCTCCGGTAAACGGGAGTTGCATAATCTCATAGTCATAGGAACATGTATAAGTCATGAAGAAAGCAATAGCAACATACTAAACGATCGGGTGCTAAGCTAACGAAATGGGTCATGTCAATCAGATCATTCAACTAATGATGTGATCCCGTTAATCAAATAACAACTCTTTGTCCATGGTTAGGAAACATAACCATCTTTGATTAACAAGCTAGTCAAGTAGAGGCATACTAGTGACACTCTGTTTGTCTATATATACACACATGTATTATGTTTCCGGTTAATACAATTCTAGCATGAATAATACACATTTATCATGATATTAAGGAAATAAATAATAACTTTATTATTGCCTCTAGGGCATATTTCCTTCACTAGCGCCATCGTCAGTGTCTTTCCTCCTAGCCTCCCCCCTGTCCTACTACACTGAAGCATCGTCGGCATCCCCTTATCGGCCTCCTGGCTCGCGTCCTACTACACTAGCGTCGTCGCCATCGTCGTTCTGTCCCGTATGTTTTTGAATTAGCACCATCGTCGACGTCCTTCCTCTCAACCTCCTCTCTCATGTCCTACTACACTCGCACGATCGTCGTTCCTCTTGGTCTCCTCTCTCATGTCCTGCTACACTGAAGCCATCGCCGACATCGTTCCTCTCGGCCTTCTCGCTCGCATCCTACTACAATGGTGCCGTCGTCATCGTCGTTCTTTTTGACCTCCTCCTCTGCGTCCTACTACACCGACGCCGTCGTCATCGTCCTTCTTTTTGGCCTCCTCCTCCGTGTCCTACTACACTGACGACGCCATGACGTGCACACTGCATTTTTTCACCACCATCCTCTGCCTCAGCGCATTCCTATTCGTTACTCCACACGAACTTTCTCTGCGACAACGGTGCTAGCAAATAGTTCACTGTGCCGCCGATGAGACCGCTCGCCCACGACTACGTGCTCATCATGTCGGACACGGCGCCGCGACCACCGCCCACCGCTGTCGCCGAGGCACTCTAGTGTAACACTGTGCGTTATGTGTGGTTGTTAACTCTTAATCATGTCCAATGCATGCAACCAACCAAAATGCAGTAGTATTGACACAACCAATGCGAGCAACCAAACATGATGCGTAGAGGTGTTGTTATGATGCAGGGAGAGGGGATGCAGACAACTAATCAATGTGCAGATGATGGTTTTTTGCCTGTATATGCCCAGTCGGGCCCACCTGGGACAAATATGCAAAAGGGCAAAAAACGACGCAAGTAACCCGAGGTCCTAGTTCCGTGCAAATCATCGGCGTTTGTGTTATACTCACATTTTCCAGCATTATTCAGCTGGCGGGCCACTTAGGGCAGTTCGGGCACTCCCAACAAAAACAAGATAAAATCTACTTATCCGAAAATAAAAATGAAAATGAAAATGAAAAAGAGTATTATATATATTTAAGAAACGGTTTTGCTAGTTCTCAGCTAGCTAGCTTATAAATAGTTAGGTCAAATGCCATTAAGATTTTTTGTTGAACTCACTAGTAGAAAAACGACCTTTAGTCCCCGTTCTGTAACCGACACTGAAGGGTGGGGACTAAAGCCCACCCCTTTAGTCCCGGTTCAACACGACCCAGGACCAAAGGCCCACCACGTGGCACGAGCCCGCGCCGGGGGCTGGGGGACCTTTAGTCCCGGTTAGTAACACCAACCGGGACTAATGTTTTTTTTAATTTTTTTTAATTTTCTAATTTCTGAATTATTTGATGATTTAACCTCTAATCACCCCTCATCATTGCTCAAGTGTGGAGCACTCGTTTCAAATCGTCTAACTTCCCAGTCGATCACCCATCCTCTCACTACTCTAGCCTGAGCACGCTTAACTTCCGAGTTCTATTTCCCCAAGTTTGCAAGTCTGCACTTATTGTTTACCTAACAATAGTAAGCTATCAATCCTATTAACCCTCAGGAGTTTACCTTGAGCATTAAGTCACACGTTTCACCGTTTGAGTTTGAAACTACTATTTAAAAAATAATAATTATTTAGTAACACTAATATTTGTTGAATAAGTAGTTTGACCAGATTTGACCATAGTTCGACCACAATTTGACCAAAATTCAAAAAGAATAAAATAATTATTTAGTAACACTAATATTTCTTGAGTAAGTAGTTTGACCATAGTTTGACCAGATTTAACCAAAATTAAAAAAATACAGAAATTTGAGAATAACTTTTTTTTCTTTAAGAATTTGAGGATTCAAAAAACTTGCAAAACGGCCGACGGCTGTCGAAATCGGATGCGGATTTTCGTGCTGAACATTTTGATATACTATGCGCTTTTTTCGACATCATATGCAAAAGATATGGTCGTTTTACTTTTTCATAACACTTTTTTGCAAAACATGTCAAAATTTATGTTTTTAAATTTCCGTAACTACTAGATGTAGTAACATAACTACATCTCGAAGGATTTTAATTTTTGAAATTTTAATCATTTTTTTTGATTTTTTCTCAAAAGGCGATACGGGGAGGGGGGCTAGAGTTTGAAAATTGCCCTTTAGTCCCGGTTTGTGTCTCCAACCGAGACTAAAGGTTTGACCCCCCTTTAGTCCCGGTTTGTGTCTCCAACCGAGACTAAAGGTTTGACCCCCCCCTTTAGTCTCGATTTGTGACACAAACCGGGACTAAAGGGCCTGTTTGTGTCACAAACCGGGACTAAAGGGGCTCGTGGGGCCCCGGCCTGACGCCAGCCTGCCACCACCCCTTTAGTCCCGGTTTATGGCACAAACTGGGACTATAGGTCACAAATGAACCGGGACTAATGGTCACATTAGTGCCGGTTCATTTACAAATCGGGACTAATGAGCTGAACATTAGGTCATTTTTTCTACTAGTGACTTCTTGGTGTTTTCTAGAGGAAGCACGATGGCAGGGTACTGGTGATCGGATGAGTTGTTGTGCGATACCTGGTTGGCTATACCTACGGATTTTGCAGGCATGAGCAAGGGATCGAGCTTTTGGTAAAACTTGCATGCTTAGTTTCATGAGCATAAGAACTTCGCACCATACGACATGCATCGTCATCCATGAACCCAATGCGAAGTCGCTAACGCATCGGTGGTACATCATCTCCAACTTCGTCATGAAGTTTTGCTGTGCGATTGTATGACTGAAGAGAATGTGGTTATCGGGCCTGTCAACCATGAGATCGTAAGTTTTACTTGTTATTCTCTGCATGTTTGTCAATTCATTGATTCACTCAATGTTGCAACTTGATAATCATCGTGTTGAATAGCATGGACGCGCAGCTGTGCTGTACCACAGGAGGGAGGTCATTTAACTCAAGGGGAACTACGTGTGGGGCGTTGCGGGTTCTGACTCTAGTATCGTTGAATTTGTAATTGATGAATTCCAAAAACTTGTTGATCATCCTACTATCACGGATGTGATATATATGTTTGAATTATTGTTGTACTAGGATATTCGCTTTGTAATTTATGAATGAATTGTGTTATTTTATAATTATTCTGAGTGTTGTGGAACTAGAAAAAAAGAGTGGACACTTAGAGGACAGGATTTGATGACCGGCTCCCGTATCAGCGTCCACAGACTGGTCCAGACCAGTCCGTGGACGAATAATAGTATGTCAATTTTAACGGTCCACGTTGGAGATGTCCTAAGAAGCGAACCACTCATCGCGAGGTCTGTACACAAAGTTCTTTTTCTCTGAAACTGAACAGAGTTATCTTGTTATGGGACGAAAATACACAAGTTTTTCTTAGTCATTATTATGTGAATTCTTGGACTAACGCACTGTCAATGTCCACAGAGGATTTGCATTGTGCAACAAGGGGATACGTTTTTAGGGGAGCGTGCAGATGAGGCGCATACTTATTTAGATTAGTTCGTTCTGTATCCATACATATAACAGTTTGCAGCACGTTATCTCTGTGTGTTTGTAGTTGCCCTAGTGGCCTAGTGAATGAAAGCAGAGAAATAAGCTGCAGAGAGGGAATAATGTTCAGCCAGAAAAACAAAAGGCAAGCAACTTCAGCCCATGCCTTTGAACTTTTAACCAAAGTAGACTGTATCAATCAAACTCATATAGTTTTTGCGAATCATTCTAGCCATTTTTGCGAATTATTCTAACCGATTAGCTCTGCATCAGAGGCCACATGGAAGAATCGCCAAGAAGAGAACGAAGAACTGCTTTTGAAGCCACGGAAGGATTGACAGTACTGCCATACACCCGCACACAAACAAGATTTCCACAAAAGAGAAAACAAAGGAACAATAGGCTCCAAAACCCCAACTGCATGATCCATCGAAGGATAGAAACAGCCACAAGTTCTGGCGTACGTATGTGCTAAAAAGAATTTTGGCGCCCACAGTTTTGGCTACAACTCTGTTCTCATGTCTAATGTATGAGCTGCATATATATAGGGAGTAAAGAGTTATGACATCTCCAACCAAAATAACGATGCATGCCTATTCATTCGCAGCTGAGCGTTTCATGTACAAGCACCAACTGTTACCAACCGCAAACAAACCCGAATTGGAAGCTTGCATTGATCCAAAAAAGGTTTAGTTACAAATGAACAATGTATAGATCAGTATCCAACAAATGGTTCAGCCCATTGCCTGCAACAAAACAACATACGAGGACACACATGAAAACAGCCCCCCAGCCAAAACTGTTTTTCGATCTGCTGGTGCCTCCCGTTTCCCATTCCATTTTCTTAACTAGAGCAGCAACAGCCACTCACACTGGCTTTCCCATGGGCGCGGTCTTTTGCCTGCTAGTATAACAGTTTGCAGCACGTTATCTCTGTTGCCCTAGTGGCCTACTCAATGGAAGCAGAGGACTAAGTTGCAGAGAGGGAATAATGTTCAGTCCCCAATCTGGGTCAACATATCAGTGAATCCACCAGGTAGGAGGGAACTTGCGCGACCGTGGCCCGATTGCTTGGCTGCCGACCGGCGGCCACGGCTCAACTTGGGCCTCCGGCAGAGTGAACCTTCCCATGTCACCACGCAGGAAGCATTCTTGGTCCTCGACGCCACGGTCGTCGTAGAAGAAAATGGACACTCCGGTGCGGAACTTGTCGTCGAGATCCTCAAAATCACTGGCATTGAAGATCCTGGAGCAACCACGCCCAATGAATATGAGCTTGGCCTCAAGGAAAAACTCATGGTCCGACTTGGAGCTGGGATCTAGCTCATGCCAGTGGAGACGGGGCTCCACATCCTCAGGGTACTCTGGAGCGTCAGGTTCATCAACCTCGCTTAGCCTGAACACGCGCACAGAGGAAGTGGGTTGCGTAGGCTCATCTTGATACTTGAGCACCATCAGGAAAGGATTATCCTCCTCCATACCTCCAAGATTAACCAAATACCGCTGGACTGTCATGTTCTCCGGGTGTTCCTCATCATATATCTCCCAATCCTTCTCGACATAAATCTCCAGACGGGGTGGGGGTGGGACTCCCTCACGGTTGGGATGAGCTCCAATTCTCTCCATGTTCTCATAAGAGTTGAGGAAGTAAAAGCTGCCATTGGAGTATACCACATCGTGTATATCCAGACTGTGCGTTGGGATGAGATCCCAGTCAATGCACGTCCAGTGCTCCTTGGACGGGTCCCATAGTGCAATGCCAGAGAAGTCACTGCCCTGGATCCTTGCAATCGCGCCGATGGTGTAGTTGTATGGTGGGTCCAGAACTGGCGACCCTGAGAGAGCTGCTGCCTCAACTCGGATATATCGTGCACGCCCGTCCACCATTGTCGTCGTTGGCATCGGAATGCTGACGCCGGAGAATATGTTGAACAGTCTGTTGTCCAGTGGTCCATCAAGAGCGAGGACGAACCACCCCCCTTGGTAGGATCCACAGAAACTCGCTCTCTGCTTGATGTCTGGTGGGAGTCCGAGGCGCCGGGTGTTCCCTCCCTGTGTTACGTGGACCAGAGGGTGCTCTGGAGAAGACGACGGTAGCACCAATGACGGGAGTAGTGGAGGAAGATGAAGATCACGACGGTGTTGTTCTAAGAACCCGTGCCATTTCTTGTTGACGACGGAGAACCGGAGACGATCTACCGGACATGGCAGGCGGGAGAGCACAACTGGAAGCAGCTCGCGGGGAATGTCTGCCCATCCCGCTGTGAGGCCGACGGTGTCCGTGCTCTGCACCAAGCAAATAGTAGTATATGGATCAGAAATCAGCAAATAATTCGAACCAGATGCTCGTACGAAGTACTCCTATTTGGGACAGGAAATAATTCGAATCAGATGCTCGTACAAGTATTTGGATCAGCGAATAAATTCGAATCCGATGCTCGCACAAGTATTTGGATCATCAGCAAATAAATTGGAATCCGATGCTCGTACAAGTATTTGGATCATCAGCAAATAAATTCGAATCCGATGCTCGCACAAGTATTTGGATCATCAGCAAATAAATTCGAATCCGATGCTCGTACAAGTATTTGGATCATCAGCAAATAAATTAGAATCCGATGCTCGTACAAATATTTGGGTCAGCAAATAATTCGAATCCGGTGCTCGTACAAGTATTTGGATCAGCAAATAACTGGAATCAGACGCTCGCTCTCGCTCTCGCTCCTAGAGAATTCGGATCAGACGCTCGCTCTCGCTCCTAGAAAGAGAAAGAGAGAAGAGAGGAGGAAGACTCACATCATCAGCCGCACAAGCGCGCTTGCTCCCCTCTTCTGGATCCATCTCCAACTCGGCCGCGACCCCTTTCTCACGAGGCCCGCGAGGCAGGATGGGCGTCAGAATATATAGGGAAGGGACGGGACGGGACGGGCTGCTTGCTGGCCTGCCCAGGAGCCGGGAGGGGACGGGAGGGGAGGGGAGGGAAACGAATTCGCTCGATTCGAACTGGACTTCTCTTTTTGCTTCCATTCTGTTAGGAACTACTTATACTGGAGTAATTAATTGGGTAGGGTTAATGTCGGTTGCGGCAATTAATGAGACAAGTGTCCAATCACTTGCTTTCCCTTCTACTCCAGTAAACTCCAAGAGACAGAGGGTTTCAAAATAAAAAATCCCAAAAGAGGAAAATCAAGAGGGGAGGGGGAGAAGAAATGAATCGGAGACTCGAGGCGCATGGCTACACCAACAGAATCTTGCCTGGACGCTGGACGACGGACCAAGGCATCGACGGGATGCGGCATCGCCTGGCTTCACTCCCGCACTGGACCAAGACGCCGGCTGCAGCGGCTTCGTCCCCGCCGCCGCCGCCGCCGCCGAATCACACGCGCCCGAGCCCTCTCGCCGGAGCAGGGCGCGCGCCACGCGACCAACACATCAGCGGCCTCTGGCGCACGGCGAGCAGGGCCTCCCGGCCGGCACCGGACATCTTTTCCTCGGGACACACGGGAGAAAGATCGGGGATTCTTATCCATTGGGCTATTTATTGATTTAGCCCTCTAACTTTGTGTTAAACCCGCCAAAGTCCATGTATTTCTATATGGAAAACGTTTACATCTGGCACGCGGTACCAACTTCGCGTCGGTCGTGTCGACCACACCCACCAACGCCACGCACACCCACCAACGCCGGGGCGCCGCCCGTCCTTGAGGGCCCACGCATATCCCTTCCCCCCCTCGTATCTTCTTCTTCCTCTTGCTAATCCTCTCTCCTCGATGCGCGCCGACATGGCCGCACTCCTCCTTTCTCCCTCGACGCTCGTCGCCATGTCCATGCACTCTCCTCCACTTCCCAGATGCTCGTCACCATGACCTCCTCCTCCTCCTCCTCCTTTCCCCCTCGACGCTCGTCGCCATGGCCGTACACTCTACTCCACTTCCCTGATGCTTGTCGCCATGACCTCTTCCTCCTCCGCCGCCATGGATGTGTGATGACCCACAAGTATAGGGGATCAATTATAACTCTTTTCGATAAGTAAGAGTGTCGAACCCAACGAGGAGCAGAAAAAAATGACAAGTGGTTTCAGCAAGGTACACTACCAAAAAATACACTTCCGTGATGATACGTGTTTGCCACGGTAGGTCAAGTTTTCTGTCATGCATGTATGTCCATGACGATTTTATGACAGAATCAAGATAGTCATACCTGTGTTGTCGTATAAGTGTTCCATGACATTACCAACATTATCATCACGGAAGTGTCCACTTCCATGACGATAAATGACGCGTCATGGAAGTATTTTCGTCAAGGGTAACCGGCACGTGGCATCCACCGTAACAGGTCACCGTTAAGCTATCGGGTTCGGTTTTGGATCTGATAACCCATTAACAGCCCGAACCAATGGGGATTTTCCACGTGTAAAATTCTCATTGGCCGGAGGAAACACGTGTTGGCTCACCGTTGGGACATATGTCATCCACGCATTGGACATGAGGCATCTATGATACGTCGACACGTGGCACGGCCCAACAGAGGCACATTCCGGTGAAAACGCCGGCTCGTTGACTTGGTCAGAAGGTAACGGGCCGGCCCACGGAAAGCCTGTTAATGGCTTGTTCGTATAGAGCCCATTTACGACCCGCTAACTCATGGCCCGTTACGACCTATCGGAATTTAGCCCAATAACTTCATCTGGGTCGTCCAATATGATTCCAGCCCGTTGTAACTTCCGGCCCATGTATGGCCCGTGATGTCTTTCGGCCCATATGAGGCCCTTTGTAACTCCGGGCCCATTAAAGGCCCGAGATGAAACTGGCCCATAATGAACAGTGTACCGCTTTATACCCATTAACGGCTCATTATTCCGTCGATCGTTTCCAGCCCGTGTTAACTTTCGGCCTTCTAAGGGCCCATTTATTCTTGGGCTCATTTCTAGAATTCGATTAGTTACGGTCCGTTACACGCCTGTTCCATTTGTGGGCCAAATTCAGCCCGTGGTTACATTCGGCCCGTTTGTGGCCCATTAACCCGTTGGGCTGTTTTCATAGTGTTATCAAATACAGCCTATTAACGGCCCGTTATGATCCACGAATAGTACAAACCATGTTTGGCGAAATCATTATATGCCCCGTAGAAGGCCCATGGATCCTACGGCCCGTGTGAGGGAGTCCTGGATTAAGGGGTCCTCGGGCGTCCGGCCTATTAGCCATGGGCCGGACTGATGGGCTGTGAAGACATGAAGACCGAAGACTGCACCCGTGTCCGGATGGGACTCTCCTTGGCGTGGAAGGCAAGCTTGGCGACCGGATATGTAGATTCCTTTCTTTGTAACCGACCTTGTGTAACCCTAGATCCTCCCGGTGTCTATATAAACCGGGGGACTTAGTCCGGAAAGGAAGATACTCATTACCATAGTCATACAGGCTAGACTTCTAGGGTTTAGCCATTACGATCTCGTGGTAGATCAACTCTTGTAATACTCATATTCATCAAGATCAATCAAGCAGGAAGTAGGGTATTACCTCCATAGAAAGGGCCTGAACCTGGGTAAACATCGTGTCCCCTGTCTCCTGTTAACATCGACCTTAGATGCATAGTTCGTGAACAGGCTAGCTATCGACTAGAGGGGGGGGGGGGGTGAATAGGCGATTTCTATGAAAGTCTTCAAAACGTGGGAGTTTCGAAGACAAATAACAGAACCGGCACTATTCGTATGCAGCGGAAGGTAGACTACACTAGACAAGCCATAGTCAAGTATTCAATGAAGTGAAAGCACAAGGACTAATAGCGGCTAGGTAGTAAAGATCAGGATGGAAGATGGTATGAAGCCAATCAGAACAGGTAGTCACACAGTGAAGTCAAACAGATAATGCAAGCAGGCAATGACATCACGAAGACAAACTATATGTAAAGAGAAGTTAGAGATAGAACCAGTGGCTTCAGAAGGACAGGGATTTGTTCGACCAGTTCCAGTTGCTGTGACAACTGCACGTCTGGTTAGGGAGGCTGAGATTCAACTCAGAAGATCTCGTCTTCACCTTATTCCCCTTGAGCTAAGGACACTTAGTCCCCGCCCAATCACTCTGGTAAGTCTTCAAGGTAGACTTCTGAACCTTCACAGACTTCGTTCACCGGCTGTCACGCCCAATATGCGACCCTATCCAAGAGGAACTCGAAGGTCCCACCAAGGATAGACCCGCATATTGGAACGCTTTTGCAAGGTGGATATCATTACATCAACATTACATAAATAGATGGGGATACATCCAATACATACAATGTCACATGAATACCACAATACAACATACAAGAACAACATCCGACTACGGATGAATCATAAATAGAAACTCAAACAATATCCACCCTGCTAGCCCAGGCTGCCGACCTGGAACCTATCCCTTGATCGAAGAAGAAGCAGAAGAAGAACTCCAAACAAGCAAACATCGCTCTCGCGTCAAGATCATCGCATAACCTGTACCTGCAACTGTTGTTGTAGTAATCTGTGAGCCACGAGGACTCAGCAATCCCATTACCATGGGTATCAAGACTAGCAAAGCTTAATGGGAAAGGAAGGGGTAAAGTGGTGAGGTTGCAGCAGCGGCTAAGCAAGTATGGTGGCTAACATACGCAAAAGAGAGCGAGAAGAGAAGCAAAGGAACGATCGTGAAGCTAGCAATGATCAAGAGGTGATCCTGAACTCCTACTTACGTCAATCATAACACAGAAACCGTGTTCACTTCCCGGACTCCGCCGAGAAGAGACCATCACGGCTACACACGTGGTTGATGCGTTTTAATTCGGATCTGGTGTCAAGTTATCTACAACCGGACATTAACAAATTCCCATCTGCCACATAACCGCGGGCACGGCTCTCGAAAGTTTATACCCTGCAGGGGTGTCCCAACTTAGCCCATGACAAGCTCTCGCGATCAACGAAGGAATAGACCTTCTCCCAGGAAGACCCGATCAGTCTCGGAATCCCGGTTTACAAGACATTTCGACAATGGTAAAACAAGACCAGCAAGACCTCCCTGCGTGCCGACATCCTGATAGTAGCCGCGCGTATCTCGTCTCAGGCCACGACCGGATGAGCACTACGTACAACTAGAACCAGCCCTCAAGTTTCCCCGAGGTGGCGCTGCAAGTGGCTCTAGTTTGGACCAACACTTAGACAAGCATTGGCCCGGGGGGCTAAAATAAAGATGACCCTTGGGATGCGTGACTCCCAAGGGAAAAAGGTAATAGGTGAGGCAAATGGTAAAACCAAAGTTGGGCCTTGCTGGAGGAGTCTTATTCAAAGCGAACTGTCAAGGGGGTCCCATAAATCACCCGACCGCGTTAGGAACGCAAAATCCGGGAACATAACACTGGTATGACGGAAACTAGGGCGGCAAGAGTGGAACAAAACACCAGGCATAAGGCCGAGCCTTCCACCCTTTACCAAATATATAAATGCATTAATAATATAAGAGATATTGTGATATCCCAACATAACCCTGTCCACCATGAAGCAATCTTCATCTTCACCTGCAGCTAGCAACGCTATAAGAGGGGCTAAGCAAAGCGGTAACATATCCAAGCAACGATTTGCATAGGAAAGGTGTCAAAGGTTAGAGGTTCATGGCAATTTGGGATGGCTTGATAAACAGGTGATAGGTAGCGCAGCATAGCGATAGAACGAAACAACTAGCATAGCAATGATAGTAGTGAGATCCAGGGTAGCGGCCATCTTGCTTGAAATCCCGCAAGGAAGAAGAACGAGTCCATGAAGAAGATGAAGCCACGAAGACGAACCAAGCGTAGACGAACGAATCCTCACGATCACAATGAAACGGGAACTATCGAGAAGAAGCACACAACATGGTAAACACACCACACATAGACAAGACATGATGCACAACAAGCATGATGCATGACAAAGCTAGATGAGGCTACTCATGGCAAGAGATGATGCATACAAGAGCAACACATCAAGGCAAGTTTAAATGAGGCCGGAAACAACATGTAACAATTCCGGTAAGTCCTCATATGCAAATTTCGAAATTGGTCCAGAACTGAATAAACCTTATGTTCAAGTTGTTAAACAGCAAGTTAAGATGCACCAAGATGATCTACACGAAAATTCTAGTCAAGTTACATATAAAGTTCATTAGGTTCGGAGCTACGACCTAGAAGATATGAGCAAAACAAGTTAAACATGGCATTGATGCTAAATGCACCCAAACATCAAGCAAACACACCAAAACAAGGATGCAACATGATAATATGAAGCTACATGTAAAAACAAGCAAGTTTTCATATAGAGCTCACTCAAAATGGAGCAACGGTTCAACACCCACACACTATACAAGTCATAGCAACAATCTGTCCAAAACAGCAACTAGGCATATTGCAAGCATCAAAACAACATGCTACAGGACTTCAACATAATAACAAAAGGCATGGGCATGAAGTACAGGTAATGAATAACAAAACATGAACACTGAGCTATCTCCAGAAATCACTAGAACATGCTCAAACAGACATGGTAAGATGGCAAATAATAACAGTTTCAGACTTTGCAGAAATAACATCAGGTTGCAATGTTTAGAGCTATCAAACAACATGTTACAGGAACTTATCATGGCAAGCAAAGGCATGGCATGAATCTATTAATTGCATAGAACAACAGTCCCTTACTGAGCATGAGCCAAAAAGGATCAGGAAATATGATGGCACCCATGTAAACATGGCAAGTTATATGACAGATTCATACATGGCAGGAACAACAATAAGTAGGCATGTTGGTGAGCTTGAACCACTCACCACAGAGCAATACATGGCATGGTAAGGCAACCAACAGTAAGAAGGCATGTTCATGAAGCTAAGCATGGCAAGAACAAGTTCATAGGGTGCATGGATCACTAGCAAACAATCATGGAAACATTGAACTTAATGTTAACAGGCTAACAGCAACATTATTTAGCAACTTTAGAGCAAGATATGAACAATCTACAGTAAGCTATAAATGCAACCAGAGGCATGGATGGTTAGAGGATGCCATGTAGATCAAAACATGTTTATAGAACATCTCCAGATTATGCATAGAATGATTAGTAGCAACATGTTTATATAGCACCACGAAATAACATATTCAGCCTAGCAAAACAGCAACATCATGAACCCTACTTAACAAGCTCGATTCACTCACCACAAGTCATTGCATGACAAGATAAGCATAGCATCATTAAGAAGACATGTTTGTGAAACAAACCAAGTCAAGAACAAGTCCATAGCGTGCAAGGATCAACTATAGCAACCTTGGCCAAATTGAATAACATGTAAACAATCTGCCAAGAAACATTTTGAAGCAAAAGTAGAGCACGAAAATGACATGCTAGACTACTCCATAATTGCAAACAAGGGCATGAATGGATAGCTCATAACCATATGTTCAAAACATCCTTACTGAAGTATCTCAAAATATGCATGGATATCTCTGTAGCAACAAGTTTACATGGCATCAAAATAACAGTAGAACCGGGACCAAAATCAGCAACATCACGATGCCTAGTTTGCATGCTTGTGCTAGTCACCACATTGATAACAAAATTACATGGTAAGCACCTCTGTAAAGAAGACATGGCATAGAGCAAAACACATGTAGACATCAACCCCATAGGATGCACACATCAATCATGGCAAAAATGACAAATGAGCAAGTTATAACAGTTTCAGAAGATTAACATCATGAAGCACTCTTCCAACAGCATTTCGGGCATCAATATGAGCTCAAATGAAAATGATGCAATGGAATGAAATGATGTACTCGTTGAGACGAACAATTTGACATGTTACACGCGCAAAATGGAGATACGTATGCAGAGATATGATGGCATGAACATGGCATAAAAATACCGCAGATCTGGGACTTGGCCAAAATATACCCTCGAGAAAACTGGACGGGACGGTGCACGCGTGCCGTTTGGTTCGGATCACGGTGGATCTCGTCCCACCTGGACGGATCTGACCGGATCCGAACTCCGGCGAGGGCGGCGGTCTCCGGCGAGGTCTTGGCGGCGCGGGGAGGCACGGGAGGCGGCGGCGGACGACGGGAACCGGTGGGGCGGCACGGAAGCCGAGGACCGGCGGGGTCACGGGCGCGGCGAGGCGCCGGGGCTCCGGCAAGGGGCGGCCGAGGCTGGGCGGGCGGCGGCGCGACTCGGCCGCGGCGGCGCGCGACCAGGGGCGGCGGAGGCGGCGCTACGCGGCGCCGGCCGGCAGAGGCGGCAGACGGCGGAGGGTCCGGGGAGGCGCTCGGCGAGGCGGAACGCCGGCGAGCTGGCGGGGCTGCGCCGGCGGCGGACGGCGGCGCCCGAGGCGGCGGGGAGCGGGGAATGGCGGCGGAGCTGCGGGCCGGGCGCGGAGGCGCGGGCCGAACGACGGCGGCGGCGCGGGCTCGTGCGGGCCCGATGCAGGCCCCGTGGGCCGCGGCGGTGGAGGACGGCGACGTGCCACGTGGCAGGCGCGGGTTGGCTCCGGGGTGAGGGGCGGACATGTCCGGGCGGATCCGGACGTGTCCGGCGGCGGAGAGGAGCGGGGCTAGGGTTTCGGGCGATTTGATCCGCGAATTTGGATGGGGAGGACGTTTTTATAGGTAGAGGGAGCTAGGAGAGTCCAAATGAGGAGCGGTTTTTGGCCACGCGATCGTGATCGAACGACCAAGAGCATGGAGGGGAGTTAGATGGGTTTTGGGCCACTTTGGAAGGGGTGTTGGGCTGCACACAAAAGAGGCCTTTGTGGTTACCCGGTTAACCGTTGGAGTACCAAACGAGCCCCAAATGGCACGAAACTTGACAGGCGGTCTACCGGTGCTATACCAAGGCTGCTTGGCAAGACTCGGTCCATTCCGAGAAAGTTTAACACCCGCACAAGAAAAGAGATAAGAAGGGGACGCCGGGTGACATAGGAGTGCCGGATCGCGAAACGGACAACGGGGAAAAGGCTCGGATGCATGAAACAAACATGAATGCAAAATGAAATGCACATGATGACATGGAAATATGCAACACACAAGCAAATGACATGGCAACGACGGCGAATAACTGGCAGACACCTGGCGCATCGAAACCGGGGCGTTACACCGGCAATCCACAATGACTCTTGGATGCTCAGAATGCGATGCCTAACCGGCTGGAGGATTCACAGTCCTCAAGTGTAACAAGTCTTCAGATCACGCGGACATAAAGACTTCAGTGATGCCAAACACTCTTTGGGCTATGGGTGGTTTGGGCTTTGTCCTCGCATGGATTCTCTCTCGAAAGCTTCGGTGGTGGGTTGCTCTCAAACGACAAAAGTCGTATATCAACTCTGAGCAGCCACCCTTTATGGTGTAGGGGGTGGGCTATTTATAGCCACTGGGCAACCCGACCTGATTTGTCCGAAATGACCCTGTGTCACTAAGGAACTGACACATGTCGCAACGGTCAGATTTCAAACACACGCGGCAGCTTGCCTTGGGCTACAAGTAAAGCTGACTCATCCGACTCTGGATAAGATTTGCTCTCATTGTCTTCGCTCGAAGACATAGGATTTGGTTGAGCATCACTTCAGTCACTCTGACTTTGTTCACTTGGACCCCACTTAACAGTGCGGTGGTTCCTATGACTCAATGAAGAAGAAAGGGAAACAACGAAGCAACTAAGTCTTCGCGCTCCATAGTCTTCACTCAGTGTCTTCTTGTGTCATAGTCTTCAACGTGAATGGCTTCACAGACCACCATTGTCTTCAATGTCTTCACACATTTTTAGGGGTCATCTCCGGTAGGTAAACCGAATCAATGAGGGACTACTACCTGTGTTATCCTGCAATTCTCATAAATACATTAGTCCCTCAACCAGGTTTGTTGTCAATACTCCAAAACCAACTAGGGGTGGCACTAGATGCATTTACAATCTCCCCTTTTTTGGTGATTGATGACAAACTGGTTGAAGTTTTCAACGGGGATAAAAGTATGTGAATTGTAAAGGATTAAGATATTGTCTTCATAGATGGCAAAAAGGCTCCCCCTGAAGATGTGCATGCTAATGTTTTGCATTGGAATGCAAATGCACATGGCACATTGTACTTGTGGAGATCCTCTTCACCATATGATGACAATACATCATGCATGAATAGATATACAGGAATAATGACATGCATAATGAAAAATGGACGTCTGCCAATGACTTCATGCGGGATTTATCATCGCACATGCAGAATTTATCGTCGCATCACACAGAGTAGCAGAAAAAGTAGCAGACGACCATCAAGTTCAAGTGTTACAAATCAAAGAGCCAAATTTATCAAAAGCAAGAGTTGTAAGCACTAGGCAAAAGTATATCAACCACCCATATGACCCGCTTGAAGACTATCAACATATGCTTCTCCCCCTTTTGTCAGTAAGGACCAAAAAGGTTTGAAGACATAGTCGCTACTCGTTCCCATGAGGAGTAGGTGAAGCAGCAGGGTCGTTGTTGAGGTTTGGTGGTGCAGAAGAGCTTGGTGCAGTGTCGATACGTGCTGAGGTTGGAGGTGGTGAGGTAGCATCATCTGCGTCATCCAGGACTCTGGCATTGACAGTTGCGGCGGAGGAGGAGTACTATGAATCTTCAAGAGACGGGGTTCGACGCAAGACAACATTCCTGGGAGGAGTGGAGTCGAACTTGAATCTCTCAGTGAAGCCATCGTCTTGAAGATCAGTTTCAGCACTTAGCAATGTCAGACTCTTCCACGACCTCCAACAGGTTTCATGAGTGACAAAGGCATTCTTGGTGGCAAGATTGCGAATTCGATTGACATCCACCAAGAGGCTTTGCATTTGACGTTTCATCCAGTAATGATGCTTGTCATGTTTCTGATGCAAGGCCACGAGAAGCTCTCGGTCATTGAGCACACGAGATCGCTTTCAAGGCCTTGGAGCAATAGTGCTTTTTGTGGCGTCAGTGCGTGCATGGCGAGTGTTGCCGGCTAGAGGATAAACATGAGAAGCAACCTGAACACATTCAACATGCTGGGAAAAGCTCTGACGATCTGCATTGTGAAGATAGAGTGCTTCCTTGGCAGGCTCTGGGTAAATGGCTTAAATGGACATATCAACCTTTGGTAGAAATATGAGATGGTTACGTGCAGAGGGCTGATAGTCAATGGCAGAGTGAAGCTTGATCAGACGCATAATCCAAGGAGCATAGAATTTTAGACCAAAGATGTCAGAGCCAAATGCAGCAAATTGGTGAATGAAGAAATCCTGAGTATTGAAGATCTTGCCATTGAGAATATAGAAGACCAATGTCTTCATTGCACCTTCAAGCTTTGTTGAGGAGGAATGCCCTTTGATGGGCCATAGAGTTTGCCTAATGATGTGATAGATGGTGCGGGGCAGATACTGTAGGTCTTCAAAAAGGAATTCCTTGGGATATTCGGCATCCTGTGGCAGTGGCTTCATCATGCTTAGCATTTGGCTCATGTTGGGCTCTGGCTTCTGAAAGATGCTCTCCAATGCATCGCGGTGAAGCTGACAACCAGGTTCATACAGTTCGCCTGGAGTGGACAGGTCGGTAAGCCCAATGAGGTCAAAGGCTTTGGCTTTATGATGGACATTTCCTGTCATCCACTCAAGGACCCATGTCTTCGGATCCCTGTTGTAGCCGCGAATGTGGAGAGTGGCATAAAAGTGGAGCAGAAGCTCTTCATTCCAATGCTCCTTATCGGTGACAAACTGTAGCAGGCCTGCATCTCAAAAACAGTCAAGTGCTTCTTCTAAGCAGGACATGCCAGCAATGGCTTCGGAATCCAGACGCATATGAGGGAATATGCGCTCTTGGTTGTATAGAATGCATGAGTAATAGCTTCATTGTTGATAGCTCCAGAACCGATCAGATGATATTCTTGGCTTGGAATATGGGTTCTTGGCATTATCGAAGAAGGTGTTGTGTGCAATGAAGCCATTGACATTGAACGATCCTGGTGCAGATGCAGTACCTGGAAACCTTGGCAACCTTGGCTTTGGCTTCTGAACCTGAGGCCTGTGCTCCACATGATAATCAAATTGGGGACCGGGAGCTGGAGGAGGAATCAGAATAGGCCATCTGACAGGAACCAGTTCGCCTTGATAGAATGCATGCTCAATAGTGTGTGGCCTTGATGGCGGTACAGGAGCAGAGGCATTGGCATAGGCGTCAGGCTGCACATTGGTTGCAGGTGCAACATTGGCTTCATTCACGGTGTTGACTTGAGGCGCCACATTAGCTTCAGTCATGACAACATCATTGGCTTTGGTGGCATTGTTGGTGGCCACCTCAGTATTCTCAACCTCCACTTGAGTAGCTGGAGGGTCGGGCACAGACACATTCTCCTCGAGAATATCTTCTTCTTGGTTGGTGGGGGGTGTAGCAACACGATTTTCTTCTTGTCTTTCATCGGCTGCTGCAGCCGGAATCTCTTCAGAAGCATTAGCTTCAGACATAGGAATCGTCACAGAAGGATTGTCTTCAGGGAACACTTGATGTGCCACTGAGCTGGACTGGTGTGAATCCTATTCTGTGATGGTTGTCATGGAGACCGATGGCCTTTGGCCTTTGCGAAGCCGTTGAAACACGGGCGACGCTTTCGATGATGGTGTGGTCTCCATGTAATTGTCGTCATTGACAATTGGACTGGAACCTTGCGTTGGTGAAGGACGGGGTGTACTTGGTGAGTCTTGAACTGGGGTTGCTGGTTGGGGGCGATCAGCCCATGAGGCATCCTGTGAGATTGGCGTCAAAGGATGTCCAATACTGATGAGCTCGCTGTTCATGAGAATAGGCGATGATACCGTTGGGCACTCAGTCTGAGGAAGGACTTCATCATCTTCTACATTGTCTTGGGGACCAATGTCTTCAACCGTGATGGGGTCAATGGCTAGATCTTCTTCAGCTTCAGGAGCCTCTGTGGAAGTAGACTCATGAACGATCAACTGACGTTCTTGATTTGCAGGGTCAGGATGAGCAAAAGCAATGGGTTCGACAATGAGGGGCTCTATGGGAGCAGCCCGATCTCTCTTCTTGGTTTTTCTCTTCTTGGGGGGTGGTGCATCATTAGCGGTGCTCTTGATTTTTCGCTTCC
Source organism: Triticum timopheevii (assembly GCA_963921465.1). Taxonomy (NCBI): domain Eukaryota; kingdom Viridiplantae; phylum Streptophyta; class Magnoliopsida; order Poales; family Poaceae; genus Triticum; species Triticum timopheevii. Next base: position 367,692,443 of record OY997262.1, read on the forward strand.
TGGCTTCGGCTTCAGCTGCCTTGGTTTTCTTCTGTTCTGAAGTCACTGTGGGGACCTTAGGCTTCGAGCTTGTCATGCTGGCAGGGAAGACAATGTGAGGTTCTTCCCGCCATGGAGCTTCAGTTTGGGCCACAGTATGCTTCTTCTTCTTCTTGGCAGCTGAGGGAGTCCTGGACTAGGGGGTGTCTGGATAGCCGGACTATCATCATCGGCCGGACTCCAAGACTATGAAGATACAAGATTGAAGACTTCGTCCAATGTCCGGATGGGACTTTCCTTGGCGTGGAAGGCAAGCTTGGCAATACGGATATGTAGATCTCCTACCATTGTAACCGACTCTGTGTAACCCTAGCCCTCTCCGGTGTCTATATAAACCGGAGGGTTTTAGTCCGTAGGACGAACAACCATTACAACAATCATACCATAGGCTAGCTTCTAGGGTTTAGCCTCCTTGATCTCGTGGTAGATCCACTCTTGTACTACCCATATCATCAATATCAATCAAGCAGGAGTAGGGTTTTACCTCCATCGAGAGGGCCCGAACCTGGGTAAAAACATCGTGTCCCTTGTCTCCTATTACCATCCGCCTAGACGCACAGTTCGGGACCCCCTACCCGAGATCCGCCGGTTTTGACACCGACATTGGTGCTTTCATTGAGAGTTCCTCTGTGTCATCACCGATAGGCTTGATGGCTCCTTCAATCATCAACAACAACGCAGTCCAGGGTGAGACTTTTCTCCCCGGACAGATCTTCGTGTTCGGCGGCTTTGCATTGCGGGCCAATTCGCTTGGCCATCTGGAGCAGATCGAAAGCTACGCCCCTGGCCATCAGGTCAGATTTGGAAGCCTAAACTTCATGGCTGACATCCGCGGAGACTTGATCTTCGATGGATTCGAGCCACAGTCGAGCGCGCCGCACTGTCACGATGGGCATGATTTAGCTCTACCGCCGGACAGTGCCCTGGAGGCCGCTCATGAGTCCGCTCCGACCCCTAGTTCGGAGCCGACCGCGCAGATCGAGGACAGGTGGCTGGACACCGCCTCGGGAGCTGCAATCTCTACGGCGATGGAGCCGAATACTGACCTTGTCCCTCGTAAAGCTCGTGACCCTGAGGTGCCGGACTCCTCGCCGGACTCCGAACCTCCTGCGCCCCTACCAATCGAATCCGATTGGGCGCCGATCACGGAGTTCACCGCCGCGGACATCTTTCAGCACTCACCCTTTGGCGACATCCTGAATTCGCTAAAGCATCTCTCGTTATCAGGAGAGCCCTGGCCGGACTGCGGTCAGGACGGTTGGGATGCGGATGACGAAGAAATTCAAAACCCAACCACCACCCACTTTGTCGCCACCGTCGACGATCTAACCGACATGCTAGACTACGACTCTGAAGACATCGACGGTATGGAGGACGACACCGGAGACGACCAAGAACCAGCGCCTACCGAGCACTGGAAAGCCACCTCAACTCATGATGTATATATGGTGGACACCCCAAAAGGGAGCAATAACGAGGAACAACGGGACGCGGCGAAGGATAATTCCCCCAAAAAACAACCAAAACGGCGACGCAAGCGCCGCCCCAAGTCCCGCCTCGATAACAACAGCACTCATAATGACCCAGCCATAGAGCAGGGCAAACCAGTGGGTGACAAACATGCAACCAAGCAACCATCCGGACAGGATGAATCGGATAGTCAACCCATCCCCGGCGAAAACAACAGTCCAGACGATCTCACACCGGACACACCACCAGAGCATAAGAACCTTCACAAAAGGCTTGTCGCCACTGCAAGAAGTTTGAAGAAGCAGAAACGGAAGCTCAAAACAGCGGAAGACATACTCAGAATGAGGTGGAGCAAAGTACTCAAGACCGCGGACAAATATGGCAACAGCCACCAAACAAAGAGCTACCCGAAGCGCAAGCTGCTGCCCAAATTCGACGAGGAGGCCGTAGAGCCCCCACAGTCAAAAAGCAAAGAGGCCGCCTGGCCGGATAGACGACCAGATGACAGGCCAAGAGCGACAAGCGGCGCCGCACACAAGCCGGCAGATGATCCTCGCAAAACAGATGGCCCGGTTAGGTCCATTTATGGGCCAAAGAAGAGGGCCCCAGGAAGCAACACAACACGCCGAGTGTTTGAAGACAACGGCACACCTAAATATAGGGGCGCCGCACACCCACTATGTTTCACCGATGAGGTGCTGGATCATGAATTTCCAGCGGGGTTCAAGCTCGTAAACATAGAGGCATACGATGGAACAACAGACCCCGGAGTCTGGATTGAGGATTACATCCTGCACATACATATGGCTAGGGGAGACGATCTCCACGCCATAAAATATCTGCCCCTCAAGCTCAAAGGGCCAGCTCGGCATTGGCTCAAAAGCCTCCCAGAAAATACCATTGGAAGTTGGGAAGAGCTCGAGGACGCATTTAGAGCAAATTTTCAGGGGACTTATGTCCGCCCTCCGGATGCAGACGATTGAAGTCACATAACCCAACAGCCCGGAGAGTCAGCGCGCAAATTCTGGAACAGGTTCCTCACCAAAAAGAACCAAATAGTCGACTGTCCGGACGCCGAAGCCTTAGCAGCTTTTAAACATAACGTCCGAGACGAATGGCTAGCCAGACACCTCAGCCAGGGAAAGCCAAGAACAATGGCCGCGCTTACAAGCCTCATGACCTGCTTTTGCGCGGGGGAAGATAGCTGGCTAGCAAGATGCAGCACCAGCGACCCGAGTACATCCGAGATCAGAGATGGAAACGGAAAATCACGGTGCAGAAAGGACCAGCGCCGAAATAAAGAAAAGAGCCCAAAGAACACGGCGGTCAACGCCGGATTCAAAAGCTCGCGGCCGAACAACAAAACACTGCCTCTTAAGGACAACAGTGACGAGCTATCCAACTTAAACAAAATTTTGGATCGGATATGTCAAATCCACAGTACCCCTGGGAAGCCTGCAAACCACACCCACCGAAATTGTTGGGTCTTCAAATAGTCCGGCCGACTCAATGCTGAACACAAGGGGCTCGATGCGCCAAGCGAGGATGACGATGAACCCCACCAGCAGAGCGCCGGAAAACAAAAGACTTTCCCACAGGAAGTCAAAACAGTAAACTCACTTCATGTGATAATACGGAACAATAGTGCGACACCCGCTAAAGTACGTATCGCACGGTCCACCCCAGCGGAACCCCGAGATTGGATGTCAAAACCAATTACTTTCGACCACCTGGACTATTCCAGAAGCATTCGAAACGCAGGATGGACTGCTCTGATATTGGATCCTATAATCGACGGACTACAATTTACACAAGTCCTAATGGATGGCGGCAGCGATTTAAACCTGCTATATCCGGACACAATCCGTAAGTTGGGGATAGACCCTACTAAAATTCGCCATAGCCGCACTTCCTTCAAAGGAGTGACGCCAGGCCCTTACGCCAAGTGCACGGGCTCCGTACTACTAGAAGTTGTGTTCGGACCACCCAACAACTTCCGTCGCGAAGAGCTAATCTTTCATGTCGCTCCATTCACAAGTAGCCATCAAGCACTTTTGGGATGTGAAGCTTTTGTCCGCTTTAACGCAATACCGCACTACGCGTCTCTTACACTTAAAATGCCCGGTCCACGCGACATCATCTCATTAAAAGGTCGTTCAAGACCCCGGACACGGCTAGGCGAGTCCGGCATAAATAAACTAGGGGCTCCCTAGCCGCACACCCCTGCACAAGGGGCTGTGCGTATGAGCAATAAAGAGCCAATAAAAGCTCAACTTTATTCATTCATTCATACTTCATTTTTTAATACATTTTTTGCACAATTTCTTTTCAAACTAAGTTCCTCTCTTTTACAGATGAACATGCGTGTACACCCGTCCAGGATACGGCACAACAGAGACACATGCGCAGACGTGCAGCAGGGACCCGTGGCAAGGATTCTTTTCAGATTAAGACCCTGCGTAAACCTTTCTTACTGTCTCTTGTTGATTCACATCCACCGGTTTTTCACCATAACCGACGAGGAGACTGGCGTTTTGGCATCGGCCGCATCAGAAATTTTCGCCTGTACCTGGACACTAGGGGTTTAGGGCATTGTTCTGCCTGTTATCATAAAGACCGAATACCTTAGGGAGTGTTCGGCGTCTCGAGTTAGGCCTTATATGCATCAGCTCCAAATCATGTCTTTGGTCAAATGTTGGGTTTGCCCGGCTCCTGTGTTTTGCTGCCTTACGTTCCGTATCATCGGCTAATGCGGCACCAGGAGAACTACTGCGATTGTGCCCCGGTTCGGCCGGGCGAGCACCTCAGTAGAGAAAGCCGAAAACTGACTGTCATGATATAGCGAGATACTGGTCAACCACTCGATCGACTACCGGAATGTTTAGAATTCCTCCGCTCTGACGAAGGACCGTTTCCCGGTTAGGCACATACACGCCCCGAATCCGGAGAGCGTGGTGCCCCTAGGGGCTATATCGTAGCCCCACCTTCGAACTCCTATGGCTAAGTGAAAGTGATAAAGCATTATAGTCCGGTTGCCTCGTTTGCTACACTACCACCTCCTTCACAGGACCAAGACGTTGGATTAAGTGTGAAAATGCGCTATTTTGCAAACACCCCCGCACTATGTGCGTGGGGGCTGAAGCCGAAGACTGCCATCTTTCAGGTTATACACAAGTATACATTGACGGCCGCACAGGAGATATTTCAATACTTGAACGCACAAGTATAAAAAGCGCTTATATTATGAATATCGTTTTACAAACCATAAAGATCATTTGAACATGACATTTTTTGAGCACTGCGACTCTATTACACGAGCACCATGCAGAACTTCCCCAAAATAGTGCTCGGCGGGTAACCGGCTCTCGTCCGAACCCCGGGTTGCAACATCGGTGGCATCCATTTCCGTCCAGTATGTCTTCACACGGGCGAGGGCCATCCGTGCACCCTCTATGCAGGCCGACCGCTTCATCACCTTGATATGCAGCACCGCCCCAAGGAATTGCTGCAATAAGCCAAAATAACTCTTCGGCTTGGGCCTATCCGGCCAGACATGAGCCACGATATCCGTCATGGCAAGTCCAGACAATCTATTCAGCTTAGCCCACTCAGCCAACCGATCAGTCAGCGGAAGTGAATGCTCCGGACTGTGGAATTGAGACCAAAAAAGCTCTTCCGTCTCCTGATCCTTTTGACTTCGGAAGTGCACAACAGCATCTGCCGCACTTGCAGCTAAATCCATATAAGGATCCTCCAGACCCCACAGCTGGCCAAGCTGAGCATACTTCGGATCTGTGAACCTCCTGCGCAGCAGAAAGGGCTTGCCAGCCGCAATATCTCCGGCCTGGCGCAGCTCCTCCTTTATAGTCCTCATTGCAGAACGGGCATCCTTGGCTTCGGCGGTGGCCTTCTTCAGGCTTTCTTGCTCTGCTCGGTGTTCTTTTTCAAGAACCTCATAGCGGTCGGTAACATCTTTCAGCTTCACGGCCATTTCGGCCATCTCCTCCCTGCTTCGGCAGTAAGCAGCCCTTTCGGCTTCTAGCTCTTCGGCCGCCTTCGAGGCAGCCGCATAACTTCTTCTGGCCTGCTCCTTGGCTCGAGCAAGTTCTGCTCGAAGGTCCTCCACAGCAGCGGCACCATCTGCATCAAACACACATGTTGTAAGGAGTGAGCTTCGGCTCCCTTACTAGGTGACCACGGAGAAACAACCTACCTTGCGACTCGTCAAGTCGTTTATTGACCAGCGCGATGTCCGCATCCGCAACGTCGAGTTGCCGCCTTAGTTCAGCAACTCCATCAGTCCGGCTGGCCACCGGACTATCCGCCACCTGTGTAGGAAAGGCGAGAATTAATACCTGAGATTATGATCCTCGGCACGCTGTCGCTTTCGACAACATACCGAGTCTCAGGGGCTACTATCTATACAGGGCGCGCTTTATGTGCAAAACTGTCAAAAGGTACGTCATTTTTACGTACCTCAAACCCCGCAAGCTAACCTCTGACAGCATCATGCAACCCGCCTTCGGCGGATGAAATTCTTCCAATCACCATACTCATCAATGTACGGTGACCTTCTGAGATAGACGCCTTCCCAAGCAGATCCTTCAGCTCCTCCGGCCGTACACTAGTTGGTGCCGAACTCTCCGGCCCTACCGGACTTGGGGATACCCTCCGTGATGACACCTCAGGGTCGTCCGCCCCACCTGACGGTGCGGCAGATGGAGGCGTCTCGCTCTCCATCATCTCCGGACAAAGGTCCCCCGAGACGAGCTCATCTGAGAAGGACGGAGATCCGAACTACAAGGTAAAAACTTTGGTTATCCTCAGAAGCACAAATAGGGATGTCCCTTACTACAAAACTCCCCTTTTTCTACTCACGGCTTGCTGGAGGGCTGATTCCTTAGGGGAGATAGTGCGGCCAGGGCCTCCCCAGACGCAGGACCCTCTGGTGAAGATCTCTTCCCCCGCTTCGAGGCCTTGGCCTCCGGGTTTTCGGAAGCGGTCCTCTTCTCCCCTTGGAAGGAGGGATTCTCGATCCCCCATTTCTCAAAAGCCTCCTTGGTAGAGGCGGTAGTTCCTCTGTTTTCCCCTTCGCCTTCCTCTGAAGGTGCAACCTCCAGCATCCTGACCAGCACGGGATCCAGCGCGGTCTCCGGGAGGGGGCCGGACACCGTATCAGTTTCGCTTGCGCTATCCACTCCTATTCAAGGGACGATTGGTTAAAAGGCAAATTCAAGAAGGCGCAAACAAACGGTGTGTTCGGACACAGGGCTACTTACCTGAGCATCCGGGCGATTGCAGCTTAGGATTGAACTCCCACAGACGGAGGGGGCGACGCTTGCAGGGTAGGAGACGCCGAATCAGCATAACCTGCATCACTACGACCATATTGATCTCCCTCTCTTGGAGGTCTCGAATCCGGCCCTGCAATAGGGGTACATCCTTTGACGGCCCCCAGTTGAGCCCTTGGTTGACCCATGACATCAGCCGCTGTGGAGGGCCCGAGCGAAAGATGGGCGGCGGCTTCTGCCTGCTGCCCCTAGGAGCGGTTATATAGAACCACTCCTGTTGCCACAAGCCGAGCTCCTCCTGGAGAAAGCCCTCGGGCCATGGAGCATCGGCCCTCCTGCTTACAACCGCCCCGCCGCACTCTGCTTGACGCCCCTCGATCATCTTCGGCTCCACGTTGAAGGTTTTGAGCCACAAACCGAAGTGGGGGGTAGTGCGGAGGAAGGCCTCGCAGACGACAATGAATGATGAGATGTGGAGGATGGACTCCGGAGCCAGGTCATGGAATTCCAACCCATAGTAAAACATGAGACCTCTCAGAAAAGGATCCATCGGGAAGCCTAAACCCCGACGGAGGTGGGACACAAAAACGACGCTCTCGCCGGGCTCGGGAGTAGGAATGACTTGCCCTTTGGCGGGCAGCCTATGCGAAATCTCGCTGGTTAGGTACCTGGCTTCTCTCAACTTTAGCACGTCCTCTTCTGTGAGGGAGGAGGGCATCCACCGGCCCTGTAGGTCAGAATCGGACATTGCCGAAAGTCCAAAGCGCTCGAATCTGGAGCTCTGGGTGTTGGAACTCGGGGCGAGGGGCAGATTCGATTGAGGATTGAAGAAAAGAAACGAGCCTTGGTCTCATTATAAAGAGGGAGAATACCAAGAGCCGTCCCCGTTACTGTTTGGGACTCACCTTCGATAGAGGGGGCGTGGCAACGGGCACGGTTGGGTTACCCACGTCCGTATTGATGAGAATCCCGGAATAAGGGGAACACGATCGCTGCTTCGACAAGACGTGCCAAGGAAACCGCTTCGCTAAACGCGCTGAGGTGGTATAATAAAAACGATTCAAGTAAAGGCTTGGTAGTGGTGTGACGTCACGCCACAGAATACGTCAGTAGATTGAACTTGTGTACATATTATCCTCTCTATGGTGGTATGTGGAATTTATTTTGCAGAGCCGGACACTATCCTGGTGTTCACAATCTTCTATGATTATTCGGAGGAGGAACCCGCCTTGCAATGCCGAACAATATGCGCGCCGGACTCATCATCATTGAAGCCTGGTTCAGGGGCTACTGAGGGAGTCCTGGACTAGGGGGTGTTCGGATAGCCGGACTATCATCATCGGCCGGACTCCAAGACTATGAAGATACAAGATTGAAGACTTCGTCCCGTGTCCGGATGGGACTTTCCTTGGTGTGGAAGGCAAGCTTGGCAATACAGATATGTAGATCTCCTACCATTGTAACCGACTCTGTGTAACCCTAGCCCTCTCCGGTGTCTATATAAACCGGAGGGTTTTAGTCCATAGGACGAACAACCATTACAACAATCATACCATAGGCTAGCTTCTAGGGTTTAGCCTCCTTGATCTCGTGGTAGATCCACTCTTGTACTACCCATATCATCAATATCAATCAAGCAGGAGTAGGATTTTACCTCCATCGAGAGGGCCCGAACCTGGGTAAAAACATCGTGTCCCTTGTCTCCTGTTACCATCCGCCTAGACGCACAGTTCGGGACCCCCTACCCGAGATCCGCCGGTTTTGACACCGACAGCAGCCATCTTGGGGTCAATGCCAGGACGCCCAAGAGCCTTGCGCTTTTCAGCTTCGTTGTAAGCTTGAACACACTTGGCATCAAGATTCTTCATGCGCTCTCTTGAGCCTTTGGCTTCTTCACGCTTCTTACGAAATGCCTCCTTGAGGTCATTCAGCATCAGTTTGAATTTCTGAACATCAGCCACACTAAGCTTGGCCACATGCTTCTCGAACTGCTCTTTCTCAAAGTCAATCTTGTTCTTCAATTCAACAACTCGCTGAGCCAAAGCCAGCTCAGGAGCAATTGCGCCTTGGAAGGCGACGCTGATGCCAATGGGGAGTTGAAGATCATCAAAACTGAGATCTTGATTGTCAAACCACTTGAGGGAGTCCTGGACTAGGGGGTGTTCGGACAGCCGGACTATCAATGTCCGCCGGACTATCAAGACTACGAAGATACAAGATTGAAGACTCTGCCCCGTGTCCGGACGGGACTTTCCTTGGCGTGGAAGGCAAGCTTGGCAATACGGATATGTAGATCTCCTACCATTGTAACCGACTCTGTGTAACCCTAGCCCTCTCCGGTATCTATATAAACCGGAGGGCTTTAGTCCGTAGGACAACATACAATCATACCATAGGCTAGCTTCTAGGGTTTAGCCTCCTTGATCTCGTGGTAGATCTACTCTTGTACTACCCATATCATCAATATCAATCAAGCAGGAGTAGGGTTTTACCTCCATCGAGAGGGCCCGAACCTGGGTAAAAAACATCGTGTCCCTTGTCTCCTGTTACCATCCGCCTAGACGCACAGTTCGGGACCCCCTACCCGAGATCCGCCGGTTTTGACACCGACATTGGTGCTTTCATTGAGAGTTCCTCTGTGTCGTCACCGATAGAGCGGATGCCTCCCCCCCGTCTTCAAAGACGATAATTTCGCCGGAGGGGCCTTGGCCGCCGGCCAAACTATCCGGCTTGGTGGTTTTCTCATGACCGCCTGTCCGGCCGCCGCTTCGACAATGACTTCTCAAGTCGTCGAAAGCAATCTTCACGTCATCCCTAAAGCTGCCGAACAGTTAGATCCAATGGAGCTCTCGTCTGTTAACGAGCTCTTGGATCACATCGCCGCCCTGGGAGTCGCTACGGACTACAACCAGATTGGGCTTAAAACCGATCTGAGAGAGATTAACTCTCCCCAGGCCACCCACCACGTTGCAGTGGTGGAAGAGCAATATGGCAACTCTTCGCCGGTGTTGAAAACAATTCATGTCCGGATTCTCGAACCCTCCATGCCGGATTCCCGCGGAGGGACGGACTTCGATCGAGCATCGAACTTAAAATCATGCATCGCCCCGGACTCGCTGGATTGTTCCCAGCAAAACACACTTCCGAATTCGGAAACCCCTTGGCCTTTGAGCCTCAAGATGGGCAGGGATCCGGATTTTATTCCACCCACCCGCCCAGACATAAGCGATCTATCTCTAATACGGCAAGAGCCTACAGAAACAGTACATCACTACTGGGCCAGATTCCTCCTGGTTATGGACAGGATAAAGGACTGCCGAGAGGAAAACGCAATATCAATCTTCCGCAATAACTGCACGGACAAGGGAATACTAAACGCCATTGATCGTCGCAAAATTACGCGCTTTACCGATCTGGCGTCCATAGTACGAAAGTACTGTGCGATGGAGAGTTTCCGGAAAACCGAAAATTAATTTTGGGATAATCCGGCCCCAAACCCAGTCCGCAGTAAAAGGGCGCCTTACACTCAGGCCCCAGATGCAAAAACGAAAAAACAAAAACCCAGTCAGGGAAACGGAACCGTACTGGAGGGATGGCTCAACGGACCCTGTAAGCTTCATAATACAGAGGGAGCCGTCCCAACACATAGCCTTCGAGCATGTTGGATATTACGGCAGGTGGCCAAAAGTGGCGAAGAGCTTCTAGCTCCGGGAAACCACTCCAACAATACCAGCACGGTATCAACAGTCTTCGAGACTTTCGCATCAAATAATATGCGAAAACGATCAATCCGCGAACTCGCCGAAGTCTACCAAGTAGCAACAGCAAATCCATGGAGCGACACAGCCATTACCTTCAATGGCAGCGATGAGCCCATATTCCGAACAACCAGAGCCCCAGCCGCACTGGTACTTAGTCCCATAGTGGACGGCTTTTGACTGACAAAAGTCCTCATGGACGGCGGCAGCGGACTAAACCTCATTTACGAGGAAACTCTGCGAAAAATGGAAATCGATTGGAGCCGTATTGAGTGAAGCAACACAACCTTTAGAGGAATAATCCCTAGCCAGGAAGCGCGCTGCACCGGAAAAATCACACTCGATGTGGTGTTCGGCTCTCCGGACAATTACAGATCCGAAGAAGTCACGTTTCAGGTGGCCTAGTTCAGCAGTGGATACCACGCCATATTAGGACGAGAGGCATTCACAATTTTTCAAGCAATACCTCATTACGGGTACATGAAGCTTAAAATTCCTGGGCCCAATGGAATAATCACTCTCGCTAGTGATCCAGACATAGCACTCCGCGCCGAAAACAAGACAGCCGCACTAGCCCTCGAGGCACTATCCGAAGCCTTAGCGGCAGAGGAACTCACCGCGCTGCGCTCTACGGTGAACAGGGACGATGTGATACTCGATAAAAGATCCAAGTCCACCTCCTTCAAACCAGCAGACGAGATAATAAAATTCCAGGTCCATCCAACGGACCCAACAAAGACGGCCTCCATTGGGGCACAGTTGAACCCCGAAATAGATGCCGCACTGCGCGAATTCCTTCGGGAAAATTGGGATATCTTCGCCTGGCATCCTTCAGACATGCCCGGAATCCCCCGCAGGTTGGCTGAACACGGCCTCAACATCCTAAAAGGATTCAAGCCAGTCAAACAGGCTCTTCGACGATTTTCCGAGCCCAAAAGACAGGCAATGGGAGAAGAGCTAGCCAAACTATTGGAAGCCGGATTCATTAGAGATATCAAACATCCGGACTGGCTAGCAAATTTGGTGATGGTACCAAAGAAGGATAAATCCTGGCACCTCTGTGTCAATTTTAAAGACCTAAATAAAGCTTGCCCAAAGGATCCCTTCCCTCTCCCCCGCATCGATCAAATCATCGATGCCACAGCAGGGCACGATTCGTTGTGCTTCCTGGACGCATACTCTGGCTATCATCAAATCAAGATGGCGGAAGCAGACCAAGCCGCAACAGCATTTATCACTCCATATGGACCATTCTGCTTCAACACGATGCCCTTCGGACTCAAAAACGCCGGCGCAACATATCAGCGCATGATTCAAACATGTCTGGCCACCCAGATCGGCAAAACAGTCGAGGCATATGTAGACGACGTAGTCGTCAAAACAAAACACATCGAAAATTTAGTAGACGATTTGAGGCTCACATTCGACAACCTCAGAGCATATGACATCAAGCTGAATCCGAAAAAATGCGTGTTCGGCGTACCAGCCGGAAAGCTGCTGGGCTTCATTGTATCCAGTAGAGGAATTGAAGCAAATCTGGCCAAAATCCGAGCTCTGTCACAGTTGGATATTCCAAAAGACCTCAAACAAATACAAAAATTAACAGGATGCGTGGCAGCATTAAGCCGCTTTATCTCCCGTTTAGGAGAAAAGGCGTTGCCCCTCTATCGCCTCCTCAGGCGCACCGAACACTTCGAGTGGACGGATGCTGCCACTGCCGGACTCGAAGAAATAAAGGCCATACTGGCAACAAATCCGGTCCTGGCTGCGCCCACTCTGGGCGAACCAATGTTGTTATACATCGCAGCAACACATCAAGTTGTAAGCGCAGTGCTCGTCGTCGAACGAGCGACAGAAGGGCATAAATTCCCTCTTCAAAAACCAGTGTATTATGTATCCGCTGTGTTAACCCCCTGCAAATCCCGTTACCCGCACTATCAGAAGATAGCATATGCGGTGTTCATGGCGTCTCGAAAGCTCTGGCACTACTTTCAAGAGTGCTCGATAACAGTGGCCTCTGAGGTACCACTCAATGACATTATAAATAACCGCAACACAACGAGCATGATAGCAAAATGGGCCATTGAGCTCTTACCATTCGACATCACTTATAAACTTCGACGAGCTATAAAGTCACAAGTTTTGGCTGACTTCGTCGCCGAATGGACTGAAGCCGAACTCCCTAAAGAGTACGGCGCGTACTCCAATTGGACCATGCATTTCGACGGCTCCAAAATGTTGGCCGGACTGGGGGCTGGCGTCGTACTGACGTCCCCCACCGGAGATACAGTCCAGTACGTACTTCAAATAATGTACACGGACTCCAACAATGCAGCCGAATACGAGGCCCTGTTACATGGTCTCCGGATGGCGGTCTCCATGGGCATTCAACGCCTAGAGGTGCGCGGGGACTCAAACCTTGCAATATCCCAGATAAATGGAGACTTCGACGCCAAGGATCCGAAAATGGCAGCATATCGTAACGCTGTCCTAAAAATGTCAGCCCGGTTTGAAGGACTCGAATTCCATCACATAGCCCGAGATAATAACCAAGCGGCCGACGTCCTGGCACGCATCGGTGCGAAACGTGATGCTGCCCTCCAAATATCTTCCCGGAACGGCTCTTCAAGCCATCCGTACTATGGGAAGAGGAGCCCGGTAGCTACAAACCGGAGAAAACCGCACCAACTGGTGATTCGGCAGACAACATAACACCCTCCGCCCACGTCATAATGGCGGTAATCGCCGCGTGGACAGAACCTTTCCTAGCCTACTTACTTCGGCAGGAACTTCCCGAAGACCAAAATGAGGCCCGCTGCATAGTCCGGCGATCGAAGGCCTACAAGGTCCATGAGGGAGAACTTTATAGGAAAAGTACCACCGGAGTCCTTCAAAGGTGTATCTCCGAAGAAGAAGGGCGAAACCTCCTGGCTGAAATTCATGCCGGACTAGGCGGACACCACGCAGCAGCCCGGGCCCTTGTAGGAAAGGCATTCCGTACAGGATTTTATTGGCCGACGGCTCGGGCAGACGCACAGGACTTGGTCCAGCGATGCGTTGGTTGTCAGCTCTTTGCTAATCAGAGCCATATGCCACCCACCGCCCTCAAAACCATACCCATTACCTGGCCGTTTGCGGTCTGGGGGCTTGACATGGTTGGACCCCTTAAAGGGGGAACCCACAAGAAAAAGTACCTATTTGGTCATGGTGGATAAATTCACCTAATGGATAGAGGCCAAACCGGTCAAAACGGCAGAGTCCGGACCAGTGATAGACTTTATATCAGGGGTGGTACACCGTTACGGAGTCCCCCACAGCATCATCACCGACAACGGCACGAACTTCACAGCCGACAAGGTTAAGTCATGGTGCAAAAATATGGGCATCAAGCTCGACTATGCGTCAGTCTATCACCCTCAAACCAACGGTCAAGTGGAAAGAGCAAATGGTCTAATAATGAGCGGCATTAAACCCAGACTAGTGAGGTCACTCACCAAATCCGACACACAATGGGTCGAGGAGCTCGACTCCGTACTCTGGGGGCTGCGGACAATGCCTAACCGTACTACCGGATTCACACCATTTTTTATGGTATACGGCGCAGAGGCAGTCATGCCCTGTGACATTATTCATGACTCACCTCGAGTGCGCATGTATGAGGAAAGAGAAGCCGAGCTTGATCGGCAGGACAGCTTGGACACATTGGAGGAAGAACGCGACGTCGCGAAGGCTCGTTCCGCATTCTATCAGCAGCAGGCCCGAAGATGTCAAAGCAGAGAAGTACGGGCCAAGACTTGCAACATTGGTGAACTAGTTCTACGCCTGCCGGACAAGAAAAAGGACAAGCTCAAGCCCAAACGGGAGGGTCCCTTCATCATCGATCAAGTACTGACCGGCGGAGCGTACCGTCTACGAAATGCGTCGGATAACCGACTCGACCCGAACCCATGGAACGCAGCCCGCCTCCGACGATTCTATGCCTAGCGCCGGACTAAGAGTTCGTCCCCTTCCCCCGTCCAAACTTTTACACTTCGGCTGTCTTTTGTTTCTCTTTTTATCCTTTTTTATTTAAAAAAACCCTTCCGGGCCTATTTTTTGCATTCTTTGCATACGCATGATGTGCTATCCGCACTCATTATTCCTGGGGGCTTCTTTTACAGAAGCCTAATTATACAGGTTTTATACCCATCACATGTGTCAAGCTTCCACATGTACCTTTTATTCGCCATTATATGCATCGATATGACTTAAGTTTTGGCCAAGCTGGGTTGCCTGGCTCCTGTGCTTACCCCTACGTTCCCGATTGTTCGGCTAGGAGGTAAAGGGAGCACCTCTGTGATTGTTACTGTCGGGTCAGCCGGATGTGTACCTCAGACTGGGTGAAGCCGAAAGCTAGCGTTCTTAAGGGAATATTCGGTCGGTGACTTAAAAGATGACTTTTTACCTATTTATCTATCTGCCCCCAGATGTTTTACTGCTTTCTTTGCAGTCCGGACATGCACTTTAGGGCATGCCTCCCAGCGAAAGGAACCCTTAACGGAACTATTCTCCTTGGAAGATGTTTCTTACTAACCATGTAATATAACATAACTAGTTGGGCACTTGTCTGATAAAGCACTACTGACCCCTACGCCTGGTCTCCATGCATACCACGGTTGTTTCTTAACCAAAAAGGTATTCGGACACACTCCGGACTCTAGGGTCCCGAGGTCGAAGCGAAAAGGTCGGCAAAGACAAACGATCTACAATCCGGCTAGAAGGCATTTCACATGTCACTTTAAAGGATAACATACATTGTCAAATTTATTGATTGTATTCCTCCTCAATCCCGTCTAACAGGCTGTCTAATTTACAGTCCTGTTGGGAAAACTTAGCAGCCAACTCTACTTGGCTATACACTAAACTCACAGGGATCTCCTTCCCGTCGGGCCCCACCGGTCCAACTTCGGCCATGTGGTTGGGATCTGCCTTCTTGTACCGCGTCTTCACCATGGCCCAAGCCTCCCTCACACCTTGACGGCAAGCCGAAATCTTCCACAAACGGAAGCGCTGCCGCACTCCCTGCAGCTTCTCCGCAAGCTCCCCGAGGCTCTCGGGTAGGGTGAGGGCTGGCCATAAAGCCTGAACGACGCCGCTCATTGCCTGCCAAACTCGTTCGAGTAGTTGCAACAGTTCGGGAAGTTAATCACCCATTGATATGGGCATCTCCTCTGCAGGACGACCCGTGAGTATACCTACAAGACATATCATGTCAAAACGCTTCCTCGCCGGACTCTTCTTTTCAAAAGAGTTCGCTCAAGCACTTACTATAAATGCTGCGACGAAGCCGCTGGTTCTCCTTAATGGAGCCGGACAGCTCGGCCTGTACGCCTTTTAGCTCTTCTCCGAGCTTGGCGTTGGCATCTTGGAGCTTGTTCCCTTCCTGCTGAACTCTATTCAGCACACTCTCCCCGGCCTTTAGCTGGCGTAGCAATGCTTGCCTGTCCGGATCTTGTCCGGCAGTACCTGCAAATGTCATTATTAGACTCGTGCGCACGCCGCACAGCGCTTATATTTATAAAAATGGGTTACCAGGAGGGGTCTTTCCGTCTCCTCCTGCGGCAGCAAGTGCGGCCTCAAGTTGGGCCTTGCAATCTTGCAGCTCCCGAGACAGCTGGGCGTTCTTCTCGTTAAGTGCCTGAAATTTACAATGATCCTTAAATCAGTTAGCATAACTAATTTAAGTCTCAGGGGCTACTGGTATATGCAACCATTATAATTTCCTTACCCGTATGTCTTTCACATACTGCTCCGTGGCTCTGGTAAAACCATTTTGAGCAGCACGGAGATGCGCGTCCCCTGCGTTAAAAGCATCCAATGCCTCAGGGGAAAAGCACGCTTCTTGAAACACTGTCCGGCGGCGCCTATGGTTCATGGCGCTCTCCTCCTCAGACTTGGTGGTGGACAGTCTGTCGGTATCCTCCGTTAGAGAAGGATCCGGCTCGCGTCTTGCGCTTGCCTCCCCCTCCAGGCCGGGCGCTGGGGCCTGGCCGGTGTTGGTCGGATTGGCAATTCCTGCGCTCGCAGTCCGACAAGCGCTTTTTCTCCTACAGAAATCATGGGCACTTAGACGTTTCCTCGGAACGTTGCTCTAAAAACTCAAATATGAGCTATACCTCTGCGGCGACGTTTCCGTCCGCACTGCGCTCCTTTTCCGCCTGCTGGTTCGGACTGACCTCTGTTGGTCGGCCGCCGCGGGCTCGGCTTCCTGCCGTAAAGGCGCTTCCTGCGAAATACCATCGTTCGCGAAGGTCAGAAATGGGCAGGGATGAGATAATGGTGTCCGAACTTCGGTCGCAGTCACCTGGGAAGCCGGACTTAGTCCGGGGTAGTCCGCCGTAATGGCGACCAAAGCATTGTCTATGCTGAGCTGGTGATACACCCCGTCGATCAGCTCCACCTCGATATCCGGGTCCTCTTCGGAGGCCGGACCCAGGGATCCTTCTAGATCCTCGGGTTGCGGAGCAGGACTTACCATGTCCTCCACAATCCGGCGTAGACCCTACACCGAAGACATAATGTAAGAAGCTTAAACTTGGAAAGCATGGGCTGGGCCCTTCAAGGTGTTCACTTACCCATCCTCTGGGGTTGATCATGGAAAACCCATTCAAAGGGTTCGTTCGAAGGAAATCCTCCTTCTCCCCCTTGTACAGACTGGACAGGATCTTCACCAGATCCTCGGTCGAATCCGGCCCTTTGCGGCCATGCCGGGTAGCATCGTCTTCCCCGTTAAAATCCCACATGGGGTGGCATCTGTATTGCAGTGGTTGTACCCCTCGCTTGATGCATGTCGCCATGACTCCGATCATGGTCAAGCCGGAATGAGCCATTAATCTTATCCGGCCCATCAAGTAATGGACGCTCTTGTCTTCCTCCAATCGGGGGCTCCGCGGGCGCCAGCTGAGGCGTTTCTTCAAGGGAGCAGCACTAAACTCCGGGAGGCCGATCCGGACTAGGTCTGGCAGCGGAGCGTCTTCTATATAAAACCATTCCGAGGGCCAGTCTTCGGACGCCCTCTTGGGAGTGCCGGATAGGTATCCGGTCCCGGCGATGCGCCATATTTCGGCGCCGCCCACTTGATATATGGACCCCAGGTAAGAACGGGGTACGAGGCAAAACAGCCTCTTCCACAATGCGAAATGGGGCTCAATGCCCAGGAATAGCTCACAAAGAGCTACGTAGCCCGCGATATGCAGCACAGAGGCGGGCGTAAGGTGGTGGAGCTGGAGTCCGTAGAACTTCAGGAGCCCGCGGAGGAACGGATGTATTGGAAATCCGAGTCCCCTTGTCAGATAAGGGACAAAACATACTCGCTCCCCCTTATTGGGGCTTGGAGTGTCCTCCGCCTGTCTCCCACCTATGTAAGTAACCAGTCCGGCCCGGACTGGGATCATAATGGCCGAAGGGAGGAATCCCCCCGTTTGGAGCTTCTCGAGCTCGTTGTGCGAAATAGAGCACCTCCTCCAACTCCCCGGCGGTGGGCTGGGAGCGCGCGAAGAAGAGCCGTGGTGACGATCCATGGTAGAATGGATTTCTAGGTCAAAGGCGCTTCGATGGAGTATTCGCGGGAGGAAGGTGGTGTGGTTTGGATCTGGATTCTTGCCTCTTTTATAGGCGGTTAACTCGCACAATTGGTGGGTGAAATGCAAAAAACACCCTGGCTTTTCGCATTCGTGCGACGCGTGGAAGAGGGCCTTTATTTGGCGTAGAAGCCGAGGAACACAGTATTCAAGATGAAGCCGGACACTGTTCGGCAGGTACATGGAATTTGAAGGGAGAACCCGCCTTGCAACGCCGAAGACTATAAACGCGCTGGACTTATCGTCATTGAAGCCTGGTTCAGGGGCTACTGAGGGAGTCCTGGACTAGGGGGTGTCCGGACAGCCGGACTATCAATGTCCGCCGGACTATCAAGACTACGAAGATACAAGATTGAAGACTCTGCCCCGTGTCCGGACGGGACTTTCCTTGGCGTGGAAGGCAAGCTTGGCAATACGGATATGTAGATCTCCTACCATTGTAACCGACTCTGTGTAACCCTAGCCCTCTTCGGTATCTATATAAACCGGGGGGCTTTAGTCCGTAGGACAACATACAATCATACCATAGGCTAGCTTCTAGGGTTTAGCCTCCTTGATCTCGTGGTAGATCTACTCTTGTACTACCCATATCATCAATATCAATCAAGCAGGAGTAGGGTTTTACCTCCATCGAGAGGGCCCGAACCTGGGTAAAAAACATCGTGTCCCTTGTCTCCTGTTACCATCCGCCTAGACGCACAGTTCGGGACCCCCTACTCGAGATCCGCCGGTTTTGACACCGACACCACTCACCAATGAAATTGTCCAAAATGTTCACATCGAAGAGGGGCAGATCATTGAAGATCTCTGCCTCTTGCTTGCTCTTTATCAACTGCTCAAGAGCATCGTTACCAAACTCCTCATCTGAAGACAGATCAATGGTTCCAGATTCATTCCTCAGAACGGCAGCTGGTGTTAGTGCTTGACTCGATCTCTGAACAGTTTTCTTCTGTGGCTTCTCGCGCTTCTTGGAGATGCGAGAGAGATCTTCAGAGGTGTTACTGGGAGCAGGAGGGGTAGTTGCCAATGGCTTCACTCGAGAAGCTTTTGGTGCAGTAGTTGGTTTTGAAGCCTTTGCTTTGTTTTGCTTCAGCGGCATAGGAGGAGGAGCTGGAGCATCATTAGTGTCAGCATCATCATTAGAATGACCCACTTCTGCACCTTGGACAGCAATGTGTGTGATGAGGCCTGCAAGGTTGTAGAAGGAGCCGATCCTGTTCTCATTGGCTTCACGGGTGCTGAGGGAGTCCTGGACTAGGGGGTGTCCGGACAGCCGGACTATCATCGTCCGCCGGACTCCAAGACTACGAAGATACAAGATTGAAGACTCCGGCCCATGTCCGGATGGGACTTTCCTTGGCGTTGAAGGCAAGCTTGGCAATACGGATATGTAGATCTCCTACCATTGTAACCGACAATATGTAACCCTAGCCCTCTCCGGTGTCTATATAAACCGGAGGGCTTTAGTCCGTAGGGCATATCCTCCATTACAACAATCATACCATAGGCTAGCTTCTAGGGTTTAGCCTCCTTGATCTCGTGGTAGATCCACTCTTGTAATACACATCATCAATATTAATCAAGCAGGACGTAGGGTTTTACCTCCATCAAGAGGGCCCGAACCTGGGTAAAACATCGTGTCCCTTGTCTCCTGTTACCATCCGCCTAGACGCACAGTTCGGGACCCCCTATCCGAGATCCGCCGGTTTTGACACCGACATTGGTGCTTTCATTGAGAGTTCCTCTGTGTCGTCACCGATAGGCTCGATGGCTTCTCCAATCAACAACGCTGTCCAGGGTGAGACTTTTCTCCCCGGATAGATCTTCGTATTCGGCGGCTTCGCACTGCGGGCCAACTCACTTGGCCATCTGGAGCAGATCGAAAGCTACGCCCCTGGCCTTCGGGTCAGGTTCGGAAGCTTAAACTTCACGACCGACTTCCGCGGGGACTTGATCTTCGACGGACCAGAGCCACAGCCGAGCGTGCCGCGCTGTCACGATGGGCATGATTTAGCTCTGCCGCCGGACAGTGCCTTGGTGGCCGCACACGAATCCACTCTGGCCCTCAGTCCGGAGCCGATCGCCCATATCGAGGACCGGTGGCTGGACACCGCCTCGGGGGCTACAACTTTCGCGGCGATAGAGCCGAACTCTGACCTTGTCCCCTATAAAGCTCGTGACTCCGGGGAGCCGGACTCCCTGCCGGACTCCGAACCTCTTGCGCCCTTGCCAATCGAATCCGATTGGGCGCCGATCATGGAGTTCACCGCGGCGGACATCTTTCAGCACTCGCCCTTTGGCGACATCCTAAATTCGCTAAAGCATCTCTCGCTATCCGGAGAGACCTGGCCGGACTATGGCCAGGATGGTTGGGATGTGGACGACGAAGAAATTCAAAGCCCACCCACCACCCACTTTGTAGCAGCTGTCGACGATCTAACCGACATGCTAGACTATGACTCCGAAGACATCGGCGGTATGGACGACGATGCCGGAGACGATCAAGAACCAGCGCCTACAGGGCACTGGAAGACCACCCCAGCATATGAAGTATATATGGTGGATACCCCAAAAGGAAGCGACGACGAGGAACAACGGGGCGCGGCAAAGGATAATCCCGCCGATAAACAACCAAAACGGCGACACAAGCGCCGCCCCAAGCCCCGCCTCGGCAAAGACAGCATTCCCAATGACCCAGCGTTAGAGCAGGGAAAGTCGGTGGACGACGAACATGCAACCAAGCAACCACCCGAACAGGACGAATCGGATAATCAATCCAATCCCGGCGAAACCAACAGTCCGGACGACCTCACGCCGGACATACCACCGGAGCATAAAAACCTTAACGGAAGACTCGTCGCCACCGCAAGAAGCTTGAAGAAGGAAAAACGGAAGCTCAAAACAGCGGAAGACATACTCAGAATGAGGTGGAGCAAAGTACTCAAGACCGCAGACAAATATGGCAATGACCACCAATCAAAGAGCTACCCGAAGCGCAAGCTGTTGCTAGAATTTGACGAGGAAGCCATAGAGCCCCCACAGTCAAAAAACAAAGAGGCCGCCTGGCCGGATAGACGACCAGATGCCAGGCCAAAATCTACAAGCGGCGCCGCATATAAGCCGACTCATGACCCTGGGAAAACAGATGGCCCAGCCAGGTCCATTTACGTGCCAAAAAAGAGGGCCCCAGGAAGCAGCACATCACGACAAGTGTTCGACGGCAGCGGTACACCCAAATATAGGGGCGCCGCACACCCACCATGTTTCACCAATGAGGTGCTGGATCATGAATTCCCAGCAGGGTTTAAACTCATAAACATAGAGGCTTACGACGGAACAACAGACCCTGGAGTCTGGATAGAGGATTACATACTACAC
The DNA here is from genome assembly GCA_963921465.1 of Triticum timopheevii. NCBI lineage: Eukaryota > Viridiplantae > Streptophyta > Magnoliopsida > Poales > Poaceae > Triticum > Triticum timopheevii. The sequence continues at coordinate 367,713,998 of OY997262.1, forward strand.
ATACATATGGCTAGAGGAGATGATCTCCACGCCATAAAATATCTACCCCTCAAGCTCAAAGGGCCAGCTCGGCACTGGCTCAAAAGCCTCCCAGAAAACACTGTTGGAAGTTGGGAAGAGCTCGAGGACGCGTTTAGAGCAAATTTTCAAGGGACTTATGTCCGCCCTCCGGATGCAGACGATTTAAGTCACATAACTCAGCAGCCCGAAGAGTCAGTGTGCAAATTCTGGAACAGGTTCCTCACTAAAAAGAACCAAATAGTCGACTGTCCGGACGCCAAAGCCTTAGCAGCTTTTAAACACAACATCCGAGACGAATGGCTCGCCAGACACCTCGGCCAAGAGAAGCCGAGGACAATGTCCACGCTAACAAGCCTCATGAACTTCTTTTGCGCGGGGGAAGATAGCTGGCTAGCAAGATGCAGCACCAGCGACCCGAGTACATCCGAGACTAGAGATGGAAACGGAAAATCACGACGCAGAAAGGATCAGCGCCGGAATAAAGAAAAAAGCCCAAAGAATACGGCGGTCAACGCCGGATTCAAAAGCTCGCGGCCAAACAACAAAACACTGCCTCTTAAGGATAGTAGTGATGAGCTATCCAACTTAAACAAAATTTTGGATTGGATATGTCAAATCCACAGTACCCCCGGAAGGCCTGCAAATCACACCCACCGAGATTGCTGGGTTTTCAAACAGTCCGGCCGACTCAACGCCGAACACAAGGGGCTCGACGTGTCAAGCGAAGATGATGAGAAACCCCACCAGCAGAGCACCGGAAAACAAAAGACTTTCCCACAAGAAGTCAAAGCAGTAAACTCACTTCATGTGATGATACGGAAAAACAATGCGGCACCCGCCAAGATGGGTCGCGCATGGTCCACCCCAGCGGAACCTCGAGATTGGATGTCAAAACCAATCACTTTCGACCACCTGGATTACTCCAGAAGTGTTCAAAATGCAGGATGGACTGCTCTGATATTGGACCCTATAATCGATGGACTACAATTTACACAAGTCCTGATGGACGGAGGCAGTGACTTAAACCTGCTATATCCAAACACAATCCGCAAGTTGTAGATGGACCTTACTAAAATTCGACATAGCCGCACTTCCTTCAGAGGAGTGACGCCAGGCCCTTACGCCAAGTGCACAGGCTCCTTATTACTAGAAGTTGTGTTCGGGTCACCGAACAACTTCCGACGCGAAAAACTAATCTTTCATGTCGCCCCGTTTAAAAGTGGCTATCAAGCACTATTGGGGCGTGAAGCTTTTGTCCGCTTCAACGCTATACCACATTACGCGTCTCTTACACTTAAAATGCCCGGTCCACGTGGCATCATTTCATTGCGAGGGTCACTTAAAGACCCCGGACACGGATAAACGAGTCCGGCATAAATAAGCTAGGGGCTCCCTAGCCGCACACCCCTTCACAAGGGGTTGCGCGTATAAGCAACAATGAGCTAATATAGACTTCGCTTTACTTATTAATATTTTTCATACACCTTTTTTCGCATGATTTCCTTTCAAACTAAGTTCCTCTCTTTTTACAGATGAATGACGTGCACACCTGTCCAGGATAACGGAACAACGGAGACACAGGCGCAGACGTGCAGTAGGGACCCGTTGCAAGGATTCTTTTCAGATTAAGACCCTGCGTAAACCTTTTTTACTGTCTCTTGTTGCCATAATCCCCTGGCTTCTCATTATAACCAGTGTGGAGCCTGACGTTTTGGCATCGGCCGCGTCAGATGACCTTGCCCATACCTGGACACTAGGGGCTTACGGCATTGTTCTGCCCATTATTATAAAGACCGAACACCTTAGGGAGTGTTCGGCGTCTCGAGTTAGGCCTTATATGCATCAGCTCCGAATCATGTCTTTGGTCAAATGTTGGGTTTGCCCGGCTCCTGTGTTTTGCTGCCTTACGATCCGTATCATCGGCTAACGCGGCACCAGGAGAACTACTGCGATTGTGCCCCAGTTCGGCTGGGCGAGCACCTCAGTAGAGAAAGCAAAAACTGACTGTCATGATACAGCGAGAGACTAGTCAACCACTCGATCGACAACCGGAATGTTTAGAATTCCCCCGCTTTGACGAAGGACCGTTTCCCGGTCAGGCACACACGCGCCCCGAATTCGGAGAGCGCGGTGCCCCCAGGGGCTATATCGTAGCCCCACCCTCGAACTCCAATGGCTAAGTGAAAGTGATAAAGCATCATAGTCCGGATTGCCTCGTTCGCTACGCTACCACCTCCTCAACAGGACCGAGACGTCATATTAAGTGTGAAAATGCGCTATTTTTGCGAACACCCCCGCACCTTGTGCGTGGGGGCTGAAGCCGAAGACTGCCATCTTTCAGGTTATACACATGTATACATAAACGGCCGCATAGGAGATATTTCAATACTTGGAACGCACAAGTATAAAAAGCGATTACATCATAACCATTGTTTTACAAACGTTCATTTGAATGCGACATTTTTCGAGCACTGCGACTCTATTACACGAGCACCACGCATAACTTCCCCAAAATAGTGCTCGGCGGGTAACCGACTTTCGTCCGAACCCTGGGTTGCAACAGCGGCGGCATCCATCTCTGTCCAATGTGTCTTCACACGGGCAAGGGCCATCCGCGCACCCTCTATACAGGCCGACCGCTTCATCTCCTTGATATGCGGCACCACCCCAAGAAACTGTTGCAATAAGCCAACATAGCTCGTCGGCTTGGGCCTCTCCGGCCAGACATGAGTCACGATATCCATCACGGCAAGTCCGGACAACCTATTCAGTTCAGCCCATTCGGCCAACCGATCGGTCAATGGAAGTGAACGATCCGGACTATGGAATTGAGACCAAAATAACTCTTCCGTCTGGTGATCCTTCTGGCTTCGGAAGTGCACAACGGCATCCGCCGCACTCGCCGCTAAGTCCATATATGGATCCTCCGGACCCCACAGCTGGCCAAGCTGGACATACTTCGGATCCGTAAACCTGCGGTGTAGCAGAAAAGGCTTGCCAGCCACAATGTCTCCGGCCTGACGCAGCTCCTCCTTCATAGCCTGCATTGCAGAACGGGCATCCTTGGCTTCGGCGGTGGCCTTCCCCAGGTCTTCTCGCTCCGACAGACGCTCCTTTTCAAGAGCCTCATTGCGGTCGGTAGCATCCTTCAATTTAACGGCCAATTCGGCCATCTCTTCCCTGCTTCGGTAGTGTGCAGCCCTTTCGGCTTCTAACTCCTCGGCCACCCTCGAGGCAGCCGCATCACTCCTTCTGGCTTGCTCCTTGGCTTGAGCAAGTTCTGCCCGAAGGCTCTGCACAGAAGCAGCACCATCTGCGTCAAGCATAAATATTGTAAGAGGTGGGGCTTTTTCTCCCTTAATAGGTGACTGCGGAGAACCAATTTACCTTGCGACTCGTCAAGTCGCTTGTTGACTAGCGCAATGTCTGCATCCGCCACATCGAGTTGCCGCATTAATTCGGCAACCCCATCAGTCCGGCTAGCCCCCGGACTATCCGCCACCTGCATAGGAAGGGCGACATTCAATACCTAAGATTTTGATCCTCGGCATGCTGTCTCTTTCGACAACCTACCGAGTCTCAGGGGCTACTATTCATACAGGGCGCACTTTTATGTGCAAAACTGTCAAAAAGGCGCGTCGTTTTTACGTACCTCAAACCCCGCCAGCAAACTCCTGACGGCATTATGCAATCCGCTTTTGGCGGACGAAATCCTTCCAATCACCATGCTCATCAATGCACAGTGATCTTCTGAGACGGATGCCCTCTCAAGTAGATCCTTCAGCTACCACGGCCGAACACTAGTCGGCGCCGAACTCTTCGGCTCGGCCGGGCTAGGGGATACCCTCCATGACGACACTTCAGGCTCGTCCGCCATATCCGACGGCGCAGCAGACGGAGGTGTCTCGCTCTCCATCATCTCCGGACGAAGATCCCCCGAAGACGAGCTCATCTGAGAAGGCCGCAGGTCCGAACTACAAGTAAAAATTTCGGTTATCCTCAGAAGCACAAATAGGGATGTTTCTTATTTACGAACTCCCCTCTTTTTACTCATGGCTCGCTAGAGGGATGATTTTTTAGAGAAGACTGTGCGGCCGGGGCCTCCCCGGACGCAGGACGCTCCGCCGAAGATTTCTTCCCTCGCTTAGGGGCTTTGGCCTCCGGGTCTTCGGAGGCGGTCCTCTTCTCCCCCTGGAGGGAGGGACTCTCGATCCCCCCTTCTTCAAGCGCCCCCTTGGGCAGGCCGGTAGCTCTTTTGTTTTCCCCCTCGCCTTCTTCTGAGGCGCAACCTCCAACATTCTGACCAGCATGGGCTCCGGCGCGGTCTCTGGGAGGGGGCCCAGACACCGTATCAACTTTGCTTGCGCTATCCACTCCTGCTGAAGGATAACGGGTTAAAAGGCGAACCGAAGAAGGGCAAACAAATGGTACGTCCGAACACTGAGCTACTTACTTGAGTATCCGGGCGATTGCAGCTTAGGCCGTCGTCCTCGGTCAATTCCGGACACGCCACTTGTGGTCCGAAGAACAACTTATACATCTCCACGAGTGTTGTACCCATGAAGTGTTGGAGAATCCGTGGTCCCTCCGGATTGAACTCCCACAGCCGGAGAGGACGGCGTTTGCAGGGCAGGAGACGCCTAATTAGCATGACCTGCATCACCACGACCAGATCGATCTCCCTCGCTAGGAGGTCTTGAATCCGGCCCTGCAATTGGGGCACGTCTTTGGACGGCCCCCAATCAAGCCCTTGGTTGACCCACGACATCAACCGTCGTGGAGGTCCCGAGCGGAACGGAGGCGGCGGCTTTTGCCTGCTGCCCCTCGGAGCGGTGATATAGAACCACTCCCGCTGCCACAAGCCGGGCTCCTCTAGAAAGGAGCCCTCGGGCCATGGGGCATCGGCCCTCCTGCTTACGGCCGCCCCACCGCAATCTGCAGGACGCCGCTCGATCATCTTCGGCTCCACCTTGAAGGTCTTCAGCCACAGGCCGAAGTGGGGGGTGACGCGGAGGAAGGCTTCGCAGACAACAATGAATGCGGAGATATGGAGGATGGACTTCGGAGCCAAGTCGTGGAATTCCAACCCATAGTAGAACATGCGCCCTCTCACGAAAGGATCCGTCGGGAAGCCTAAACCCCGACGGAGGTGGGATACGAAGACGACGTATTCACCGGGCTCGGGGGTGGGGATGGCCTACCATTCGGCGGGCAGCCTCTGCGAAATCTCGTAGGACAGGTACTTGGCTTCCCGCAGCTTTAGCACGTCCTCCTCCGTGACGGAGGAGGGCATCCACCGGCCCTGAAGGTCGGAGCCGGACATTGTCGAAGGTCCGAAGCGCTCGAATCTGGGGCTCTGGGTGTTGGAACTTGGAGCAAGGAGGAGATTCGATGGAAGATTGAAGAAAAGAACGAGCCTTGGTCCTGTTATAAAGAAGGGGAATACCAAGAGCCATCTCCGTGACCGTTCAGGATTCGCCTTCGATAGAGGAGGCATGGCGACGAGCGCGGTTGGTTTACCCACGTCCGTATTGATGAGAATCCCGGAATAAGGGGAACACGATCTCTGCTTCAACAAGACGTGCCAAGGAACCCGCTTCGCTAAACGCGCTGAGGTGGTGTAATAAAAAACGATTCAAGTAAAGGCCTGGTAGTGGTGTGACGTCATGCCGCAAAATACGTCAGCAGATTGAACTTGTGTGTATATTATTCTCTCTACGGTGGAATGTGGAATTTATTTTGCAGAGCCGGACACTATCCTGGTGTTCACAATCTTCTCTGGATTATTCAAAGGAGGAACCCGCCTTGCAATGCCGAACATTATGCGCGCCGGAGTCATCGTCATTGAAGCCAGGTTCAGGGGCTACTGAGGGAGTCCTGGACTAGGGGGTGTCCGGACAGCCAGACTATCATCGTTCGCCGGACTCCAAGACTACGAAGATACAAGATTGAAGACTCCGTCCCGTGTCCGGATGGGACTTTCCTTGGCGTGGAAGGCAAGCTTGGCAATACGGATATGTAGATCTCCTACCATTGTAACCGACTCTGTGTAACCCTAGCCCTCTCTGGTGTCTATATAAACCAGAGGGCTTTAGTCCGTAGGGCATAACCTCCATTACAACAATCATACCATAGGCTAGCTTCTAGGGTTTAGCCTCCTTGATCTCGTGGTAGGTCCACTCTTGTAATACACATCATCAATATTAATCAAGCAGGACGTAGGGTTTTACCTCCATCAAGAGGGCCCGAACCTGGGTTAAACATTGTGTCCCTTGTCTCCTGTTACCATCCGCCTAGACGCACAGTTCAGGACCCCCTACCCGAGATCCGCCGGTTTTGACACCGACAGGTGCCATCTTCCCGAGGTGAAGAAGGACCAGGGTTGAAGTCAAGTCCTAATGCCTTCTTGTTGTTAGCAGGAGAGTCTTTGGCGAACTGGTAGTTGCGCTTGAACAGATGGTCTTCACGGCACCACAACAGAGAAGAAGGGTCAGCGTTCTCTGGCTGCGGTCCGTGAACCATGCACGGATAGAATTCTCGTTGAATGGCTTCAGAACGGGACTGGGGTTGAATATTTTTGTATACAATATCTCCCTAGGGTCCCTTGATGGCATTCTTCTCTGCATACTCTTCTGTGAAGAAACGGTACTTGAACCATTCCTCTGCCCTATATCTTCGAATCCACTGGATTCGATTCTTGCGTCCTGTATAGGTTTCCTCTGGGTCTGTTTTGTACAGCTCGTGCAGATCTGGAGGCAAATCCTTGGAAGTGTTCCCACGACACTGTCTGCCACCCTTTCTTGCTGACTTCTCAGTGGCCATGAAGCTTAAACTGAAAGGCTTCAGTACTTGCAAGGGCTTCAGACGGCTGGTCAGACAAGAACTGGCTTCAGGTGAATTGATGTGACTCTGTAAGAATTCTGCAAACGAATGCAGACTATGAGAACCAAGGGATTCTCCCACGGACATGTACCTATGACAACATTAGAGGTGCGAGGGAAGGGGAAGAGGTTATATGCATTCTCAGAAGATTTTGAAGATAAATCAGTTTGAAGACATTGACCTCATAACGCGAAGACATTCACTTATTTGATGAGAGTTGGTTCTAGAGTTGTACAAATCCAAGAATAAGTACAAGTGAGGAATCTAACTTGTGATGAAGCATAAGTGAATAGACTAGGCAGAGTATGAGATGCAGAATGAGATAGATTCAACTTTGGAGATCTAGAAACCACTTTTGGTAAAGAAGGATGAATCTATCAGATTGAAAAGACGGTAAAAAGTGAATTTTAATTACCACACGAAGAACTGCTAGACAGAGCGAAGTTGGAGGCCGAGCAGTTTGATCTTTCGTGCCCTAACTTGGCGATGGAGGACACCTACGGTGACAGCAGAGATGACGAGGTCCGCGGCCGGCGTGAGGACGACGTCGGAGAAGTCGCGACAGCTAAGCACTTCATCGCCGGCGTCGTCGAGAGCTAGCGGAGGCGCTAGGGTTTGCGAGAGGTGGCGAGGTGGAAGAAGAGTTTTTGACCGAGATGTGACGGGTATTTATAAGGAAAGGGACGGCACAACGCAATTACTCAGGTGCCCCTGGCGGTTCACATCTGAAGGACACGTGGCAAGCATGCAACACCTTGGAAGTTGTTCCATGTTCCCACGCACGCTTGGATTGTCGGGGTGGTCGTTCTGAATTCTCCGGTTTTCAGGCACAAAGGATATAGCATTAAAACAGATATAAATGTTTGTCAGATTGACTTCAGTTGACAAGGTCTCAGTGAAGACAATCGACAGTTTTCAATAGAATGCATATGATTTGGACATATAGAGTTGGGTTAGAAGCATAGATACGTTAGGGTCCGATCACATTCACTTAGTTCAAAAGATTCAACATGAAGCCATAGCTATAAGAGAATGCTGTAGAGGACAGAACACAAATAAGTATATAACTAGTATAAGGCCAAATCAATCAAATGAAGATAAACTTGAATATAAGCCAAGGATGAATATAAATCAAATATGAAGACTTTGCAAACATAGCGCCAAGAGAAAACACTTCAAACAAAAGTTTGGTGGTGGCGTTACCCACTGTATAGGAAGTATTAGACCCAGACACGGCGCACAATTATCGTGGCGCTCCGAAGTCAAATTCCGCATTAATGTATTCACACTTAGAGTGTATGTCTTCATTGATTGAAGATATACATTACTTCGTGTGTTGCACATCTAATTCATCAAAATGCATAAGTGTTAGGATGTGTGCCTAATCACAGGACATTTGAGGATTCCAAGATGTTTAGCTCACACCGCAACTTGCAAAACCTTTTCTCATCCAAGGGCTTTGTGAAGATATCAGCCAACTGCTCTTCTGTCTTGACATGAATGATATCAATATCTTCCTTCATAACATGATCTCTAAGAAAATGATGACGAATTTCAATGTGCTTTGTCTTCGAGTGCTGAACTAGGTTGTTGGCAATCTTGATGGCACTCTCATTGTCGCAGTAGAGAGGCACATTGTCACGCCCAATATGTGATACTATCCTAAAGAGACTCGAAGGTCCCATCAAGGATAGAACCGCATATTGGGAGTGACAAGTTGGTATCAGAGCCTCGACCGACCCTAGGAGTCCCCTTGATTGATCATGTAGTTGGCCGTTGTTGAGTCTAGAAGAAAACTATTTTTGGAGTCTAGTTATATCGGAGAGTAGGAATTCTTTTTACTCCTCAGCCTCTTCGTCGCTCTGGAGAGGAATCTTGACGTAGGTGTTTTGAATTACTCATCTTCCCCTCAAAATTTTCTTTAGGATCACGCGGTTAGTTTTTCGTTCGTTGGTTCTCAGCTCTTTTCATCCGGTGCATTTCTCGTCAAGTTGACTCGAGCCTCTTCATCTTTGCCAAGTTCAATCCTCAGTTGTTTTCTTTTTCCCACCTGCCCACATCTTTTCATCTTGGAGCCAGAGTCCGTAATCGAGTATCCATCCTACTCGTGCGAAGCATTTGCATTCTTTCAACTGGTGTTTTCTCTTCAAGATATTCGTCGGTTCCCCCTTCCAAGTAGCCTTTGGTTTTCCCGCCCTCCCACCCTCTGCTTCCCGGAGCCTGAGTCTGTTTCGAGCATCAATTTCATTCGTGTGGTGCCTCTTCAGTCTTCCCTCAATAATTTCAACCGGTGAATTCTCGTCTCGGTGGACATTCTTCATCTCTTTATCTTCTCCGGTGGATTCAATTCCAATTTTTGGTAGTGATTTATTCTTTTCCTCGGATCAAGTGTTCTCCTTGCTCGTTTGCCTCTCGCCATTCAATCATTCCGGAGTTCGGAAGACATCTCAGGAGATTCGTCTGTGTTCCAATTAAGTCGAGGTTTTCACCTCATTCAAATATTTCAATTGTTCCGGTGCATCATCTATCTCGTCAATAATCCTTTTTTTTTCAACGGTGTTTTCTTTAGTGGGCCCTAACCCACAAGTCTTTTCCCAGGATCTTACCTGACTCTTCTAATTTCCCGGAGCTATTCTCAAATCATTTTGAAGTTTGACATAAGTATGATTTTCATCAGTCAGATCTTTTCCAAGACCAATTTCAAATCATTTTCAGTGTTACCTCAACCTCTTTGCTTTTTCGTTCCCCCAGAGTGCCTTAACAAATTTTGCTGGTGTTTCCCGTCGTCATTTGAAGACCGAAGAAGAGTTTCTCCTCTAAATCTTGCTCGTTCTCTCGAAGTTTCGTGGTTCTAGCTTCATGTTATCCTCTTGAATTATTCCGTTTGTCAGATATTCTTTTCTTACCCATCCGGATTATGTCAAGAGTTGTTTTTCCATTTCTTTTCACCGAAGGCCATCGTTCCAGAAGAATTCTTCAGCCTCACATTTCAGCTACCGTTATCCAATTATCCCGGTGCTTCGTTCAAGTGTTCTTTACTCAGCCCATGATCTCTTTGTTCTTTTGCATCTAAATCCCCTCTAGCATATTCGTTCTTCTAATTCTTCTCGGTGATTCATTCTCTTTCACTAGTCATTTTCAATTCTTATGGTGGTTCCTTCAGGATTCCTATCCCTTTTTCATCATATATATCAAGTAATTCGTTCCTTCCAAATCCTACCGATGGTTCATGAAGACTTTCTCAAGTTTTGCGCTATATCCCCCCTTAATCCTTTTCAACAAGAATAAGTTGAATGCAAAATCCGGTTGTCATCAATTAAATTTGATGAGGATAAGCATAACGTAATTCTTATTCTTATTTCATCGTCGTCAAGTAATCCCTTCCTTTAGAGTTTGTTCTTGAGGAATAAATTCTAGTTCCAAGTGTTTTCATCTTTTCTTTTCCGGAGTTCAAATTTCCTCGGCCATTTCGTTGGAACCTCCATCTAAATCATCGCAAGGCTCATCTTATTCTTTTTTCCTTCATTCTAGCTCATCATCCTTTTTGTCACCGGAGTTCTTCATGGTGGTTCTTCATGTTTTAATTCTTTCTTCAAGAGTTCATCAAGACTTTGTTGGAGAAATTCAAGTATCTTTCTTCACGCGTCTCGAAGTGCAACTAAATCTCCGTATTCTTTTGAAGTGGAGTTTTGCATTTCTTCGTTCTTCTAAACTATCCAATCATTTCTGTTTGTGGCCAGTTATCACCTTATGATCTTGAGATGTTACCTATAAGACCACAACAAGTTTATTCTTTTCGTTGTTGATTTTCTCAACAACTCCGGTTAAACCTTCCTTCTAAAGATGTTTTCAATTTCATTCGTGGCACAAGTTGTCATTTTCTTCTCCGTTCTTTTCATTCAACTCTTTCAATTCTTTCCGGAGGTTTTGGGTCATGTCTTCATCAAGTATCATTCCATCCTCTCAAGCTCGTGTTCTATTCCTTCCATTTTCAGTCGGAGTGCTGCCCAAATTATTTTATTCATTCCTTTGCTATCTTGTTCTAACCGGAGTGGTTTCAGAGTTTGTCTTATTCCATGAGCTTTGATCCTCGTCATTCTCGTCGTTCCCCTCTTCTTCTCGAGTGCTCTTGATTCTTTGCTTCTTCTCTTGAGTTCTTGTTTCACCTCATCCCTTTTCCCTTCCGTCTCGGTCCTAAGATCTCGGGACGAGATCTCTTGTTAGTGGAGGAGTGTTGTAACGCCCCGGATTCGATGCGCCAGGTGTCCGCTAGTTATTTGCCGTCGTTGCCATGTCATTTGCTTGCGTGTTGCATTTTACCATGTCATCATCTGCATTCCATCTGCATGTTTTTTCAAAACTTGCATCCGTTCGGGTCCTCCCAGTTCTCTCCGTTGTCCGTTCCGAGCCCATACACACCCGCACGCGCCCGCGGCATGTCCGAAATATTATTTTATAAGTGGCATAAAAATGTTCTCGGAATGGGATGAAAGTTGGCGTGCGGTCTTATTATAGTGTAGACAGGCCGCCTATCAAATTTCGTCGCATTCCGAGTTCGTTTGACTGCCCAACCGTTAAACATATAGCGGTACCGTTGCCGGTACCTTCGTCGGACGTTTTCGGTATCCGGAAACAATTGCCGGGCTGCATTTCTTCCCTCTGCTCTCAGCCCAACCCTCTCTTCACAGCCCACCTAGGCCTGCCTAACCCCCCCTCGCGTCTGGAACCGCCCGATCGAGATCGGAGGTCTCCAAAACCCTCCTAAAACCAAACCCTAGCCATCCCTGCCTATATATGGACACCTCCTTCCAAATTTGGCAGCCTAACCCTTCCCCTACCTCCCAGCCGCAGCCACCCCTTCCTCCTTGGAATCAGAGCCTCCCACCTCCAAATCCGCACCGGCCACCTTGCCTCCGCCACTTGGCACGTAGCCATTGGCTGCGCCGCCACCGTGCAGCCTCCCTCGCCCACTCCCCTTGCGCCACCTGTCCCCCCTGCCTCCCCGTGCCGCCAGGCCCGTGACAGGCCCGCCCGGGCCCCGATCAGGGCCCCGAGGGCCGCAGGCAGCCCGAGCGCCCCGCTCTCTCCTCCCGTCGCCTCTGCCCGACCCCGTCGTCGGCGTGCCGCCGCCGGGTCACCAGACCCCGCTCCACCGCGCCTCCATCAGGTCGCCGGACCGTGTCCCCCCGCCGCCGCAGATGAGTCCCGCCGCCCTCGCCTTCTCCCCTTCTCCTCCCTTTCCCTCGCGCCTCACCCCTCTCTGCCCGTGGACTGGAGCCTCCGCCGGAGTACCGCGCCTCGCCGTCCCATCGCCGTCTGGCCTCGCCGTCGCCGGGAATGGCCTCCCCGGGGCCAGATCCTCCCGGATCCGGCCGGAACCGCCACCCCGATGGCCTCCTCCGCCATCGCCAGCCCTGCCGGAGCCTGCCGCCGCCGCCATGAACGTGCTCGGGAGCGAGCAGAGGAGCTACTCCTCCCGTGCGCCTTGTGGGCCCCAGCGCCTCCCATGGTCCAGCCCAGTGCTGTCCCGGCCCGCCTGCCTCGCCCCCTCACCGTCTTGGGCCACGGCCCACGAGGTGAGCAGTCCCTAAATCCCACCTGAGCACCTCTTAGCTAATCTGTGCCCGTCCGTTTTTTTTTCGAAATTTGGCCAAGTCCAAAAATTCATACATTCTGGTGCCCACTTCATCATGCCATAACTTCATGTGTGCTGCTCCGATTTGTGCATATGATATATCAAAATGTTCATCATGAGATGCTCTTCATTTCATTCCATTGTTCCATGTTTGTTTGAGTCCATCTTGATGCCCTTATCATCGTTGCAAGAGTACTATATGATGCTAACTGCTGTCTGTTAACAGAACTTGATGATTTGTCTTTTACGTTGCATTTTGTGTGTGCATCCTATGAGCATGAGCTCTACATGTGTTTTGAACTAAACCATGCCATATTTACTGTGGTGCAATCCATGTATTTTTGTGAGTCTTGTAGTGAGTGCATCGAGCTCGTGAAGTAGGGTACTTGCTGTTGCTATTTTGCTAGACTGTTTCTGCTATATTATGATGCTATGTAAACCTGCTGCTACAAGTCATTCTATACATAATCTGGAGATGTTCACTAAGGATGTTTTGTTATACATGTCATGCTCTATCCATACATGCCCCTAGTTGCATTATAGCCTGCTGTATCTTGTTGTAATCTTGCTCCAAAGTTGCTAAATAATGTTGCTGTCAGCCTGTTAACATTAAGTTCAGTTTTGCCATGTGTTTTGCTAGTGATCCATGCACCCTATGAACTTGATCTTGCCATTATTAGCTTAATAAGTATGTCATATTACTGTTGGTCACCTTTTCATGCCATGTATTGCTCTGTGGTGAGTGGTACAAGCTCACCAACATGCCTACTTATTGTTGTTCCTGCCATGTCTGAATCTGTCATATCATTTGCCATGTTTACATGGGTGCCATCATATCTTCTGTGCCTTTTTGGCTCATGATCAGTAAGGAAGTTTTGTTCTTTGTCTTTAGTATTAGAATGCCATTCCTTTGTTTGACATTATAAGTTCCTGTAGGATGTTGTTTGATAGCTCTAAACATTGCAACCTGATGTTGGTTCTGCCAAGTCTGAATCTGTTATTATTTGCAATCTTGCCATGTCCTTTTGAGCATGTTCTAGTGATTTCTGGAGATAGCTAAGTGTTCATGTTTCGTAATGCTTTACCTGTGCATCATGCCCATGCCTTTTGTTCTTATGTTGAGGTGCTGTAGCATATTGTTTTGATGCTTGCTAGATGCCTAGTTACTGTTTTGGACAGCTTGTCCTTTAAACTTGTAGAGTGTATGTGTTGAACCGTTGCTCCGTTTTGAGTGTGCTCTATATGAAACTTGCTTGATTTTGCATGAAGTTTCATATTATCATGTTGCATCCTTGTTTTGAGGTGTTTGCTTGATGTTTGTATGCATTTTGCATCAATGCCATGTTTGACTTGTTTTGCTCATATCTTCTAGGCCGTAGCTCTGAACTAAATGAACTTTATATGTAACTTGACTAGAATCTCGTGTAGATCATCTTGGTGCATCTTAAATTGATGTTTAACAACTTGAACATAAGGTTTATTCAGATCTGGACCAATTTCGAAATTTGCATACGAGTACTTACCGGAATTGTTATATGTTGTTTCCGGCCTCTTTTAAACTTGCTTTGATGTGTTGCTCTTGTATGCATCATCTCTTGCCATGAGTAGCTTCATGTAGCCTTGTCATGCATCATACTTGGTTGAGAATCATGTCTTGTTCATGTGTTGTGTGTTTACCATGTTGTGTGCTTCTTCTCGATAGTTCCTGTTTCGTTGCGATCGTGAGGATTCATTCGTCTACGCTTGGCTCGTCTTCATCCGTTCGTCTTCTTCATGGACTCGTTCTTCTTCCTAGCGGGATTTCAGGCAAGATGACCGCTACCCTGGATCTCATTTCTATCATTGCTATGCTAGTTGCTTCGTTCTATAGCTATACTGCGCTTCCTATCACTGGTTCTTCAAGCCTCCCAATTTGCCATGTCAGCCTCTAACCTTTTCCACCCTTCCTAGCAAACCGTTGTTTGGCTATGTTACCGCTTTTGCTCAGCCTCTCTTATAGCGTTGCTAGTTGCAGGTGAAGTTGAAGATTTCTCCATGGTGGACAGGATTATGGTTGGGATATCATAATATCTCTTATTTAATTAATGCATCTATATATTTGGTAAAGGGTGGAAGGCTCGGCCTTATGCCTGGTGTTTTCTTCCACTCTTGCCGCCCTAGTTTCCATCATATAGGTGTTATGTTCCTGGATTTTGCGTTCCTTACGCGGTTGGGTGATTTATGGGACCCCCTTGATAGTTCGCTTTTAATAAAACTCCTCCAGCAAGGCCCAACCTTGGTTTTACCATTTGCCTCACCACCACCTATACCTTTCCTTTGGGAGTAATTAACCCAAGGGTCATCTTTATTTTAGCCCCCCGGGCCAGTGCTTCTCTAAGTGTTGGTCCGAACCGAGTAGACTGTGGGGCCACCACGGGGCAACTCATGGGCTGGTTTTACTCGTAGGCTGACCTATCTGGTGTTGCCCTGAGAACGAGATATGTGCAACTCCTATCGGGATGTCGGCGCATCGGGCGGTCTTGCTGGTCTTGTTTTACCATTGTCGAAATGTCTTGTAAACTGGGATTCCGAGACTGATCGGTTCTTCCTGGGAGAAGGAATATCCTTTGTTGACCGCGAGAGCTTATCATGGGCTAAGTTGGGACAACCCTGCAGGGTACAAACTTTCGAAAGCCATGCCCGCGGTTATGTGGCAGATGGGAATTTGTTAATGTCCGGTTGTAGATAACTTGACACCTAATTCGAATTAAAACGCATCAACCGTGTGTGTAGCCGTGATGGTCTCTTCTCGGCGGAGTCCGGGAAGTGAACACGGTTTTTGGGTTATGTTTGACGTAAGTAGGAGTTCAGGATCACCTCTTGATCATTGCTAGCTTCACGACCGTTCTGTTGCTTCTCTTCTCGCTCTTATTTGCGTATGTTAGCCACCATATCATGCTTAGTCGCTGCTGCAACCTCACCACTTTACTTCTTCCTTTCCCATTAAGCTTTGCTAGTCTTGATACCCATGGTAATGGGATTGCTGAGTCCTCATGGCTCACAGATTACTACAACAACAGTTGCAGGTACAGGTTATGCAATGATCATGACGTGAGAGCGATGTTTGCTTGTTTTGGAGTTCTTCTTCTGCTTCTTCGATCAGGGGATAGGTTCCAGGTCGGCAACCTGGGCTAGCAGGGTGGATATTGTTTGAGTTTCTGTTTGTGTTCCATTCGTAGTCGTATGTTGATCTCTTATATGATATTGATGTATTCTTGCGGCATTTGTATGTTTTGTATGTATCCCCATCTATTATGTAATGTTGATGTAATGATATCCACCTTGAAAAAGCATTTCAATATGCGGTTCTATCCTTGATGGGACCTTCGAGTCTCTTTAGGATAGTATCGCATATTGGGCGTGATACACATTCTTCAGATGGATGCCATAGTCCTTGAGAGTTTGCTTCATCCAGAGAAGCTGAGCACAGCAAGATCCAACAACAATGTATTCGGATTCAGCAGTGGAGAGAGATACACAGTTCTGCTTCTTTGAAGACCAACAGACAAGAGATCGTACCAGAAAGTGACATGTGCCTGATGCGGACTTGCAATCAACCTTGTCACCAGCATAATCAGCATCTGAGAATCCAACTAGATCAAACTCTGAGCCCTTTGGATACCATAATCCTAATGTTGGGGGTGTAAGCCAAATATCAAAGAATTCGCTTCACTGCTATGTGATGCGATTCCTTTGGTGCCGCTTGGAATCGGACACACATGCAAACACTAAGCATTATATCTGGCCCAGATGCACATAAGTAAAGCAAAGAACCAATCATGGAGCGGTATACCTTTTGATCAAACTCTTTACCATTGTCGTCGGGACCAAGATGACTTTTGGTTGGCATTGGCGTCGTGTATCCTTTGCAGTCTTGCATTCCAAACTTCTTTAGACAGTCTTTGAGGTATTTTTCCTGAGATATGAAGATGCCGTTGCGTTGCTGACGGATTTGGAGACCCAGAAAGAACTTCAGCTCGCCCATCATGGACATTTGATATTGTTCTTGCATCATGTGACCAAACTCATCACTGTATTTCTTGTTGGTGCAGCCGAAGATAATGTCATCCACATAGATTTGGCACACAAACAGTTCACCATCATATGTCTTTGTGAAGAGTGTAGGATCTAGTGAACCAAGTTTGAAGCCTTTGCTCTTCAGGAAGTCTTTGAGCGTATCATACCAAGCACGAGGGGCTTGTTTGAGGCCATACAGTGCCTTGTTGAGCTTGTATACCATATTAGGATGTTTTGGATCTTCAAAGCCAGGAGGTTGTGCGACATATACTTCTTCTTCTATCTTTCCATTGAGAAAAGCACTCTTCACATCCATTTGATACAGAAGGATGTTGTGATGATTTGCATAGGCTAGTAGTATGCGAATGGCTTCAAGCCTTGCCACCGGAGCAAATGTTTCATCGAAGTCAATTCCTTCCACTTGAGTGTAACCCTGTGCAATGAGACGAGCCTTGTTTCTGACCACTTGACCCTGCTCATCTTGCTTGTTGTGACATATCCATTTGGTGCCAATGATATTGTGCTTTCGAGGATCAGGACGCTTGACCAATTCCCACACATTATTCAGCTCAAACTGTTGAAGATCTTCTTGCATAGCTTGAATCCATTCAGGTTCCATGAAGGCTTCATTGACTTTCTTGGGTTCAGAGATTGAGACGAATGCAAAATGCCCACATAAATTAGTTAGCTGTGTTGCTCTTTGAGTTGCTTTTGAACAAGTGAGTGGACCAGGTGCATTCAAGCTGTCAATTATCTTCTCAATGTGAACTTCATTTGCAACACGAGGATGAACAGGATGAAGATTCTACTCTTGCTGATCAATGTCATCATTTGGGGGATTGTCTTTAGGCTGAGCATTGTCTTAAGGTTGATTAGGTGTAGAAATGATAAGCTCTTCTTCAGTCTGATTCTTAGAGGGTATAATTTCTCCAATTCCCATATGCTTGATTGATTCACTAGGAGGTACTTCATCTAGCACATTTGGCAGGTGCTCCCTTTGCGAGCCATTAGTCTCATCGAACCGCACATCCACAGTTTCAACCACTTTATAGTGAAAGAGGTTGAAGACTCTGTAGGAGTGCGGATCCTTTCCATAACCAAGCATAAAACCTTCATGTGCTTTCGGTGCAAATTTTGACGTGTGATGTGGATCCTTGATCCAGCACCTAGCACCAAATACTCTGAAGTAGCTTACATTTGGCTTCTTACCAGTTAGGAGTGAAGGAAATATGCCCTAGAGGCAATAATAAAGTTATTATTTATTTCCTCATATCATGATAAATGTTTATTATTCATGAATAGTATTAACCGGAAACATGATACATGTGTGAATACATAGACAAACATATAGTCCTAGTATGCCTCTACTTGACTAGCTCGTTAATCAAAGATGGTTATGTTTCCTAACCATAGACATGTGTTGTCATTTGATTAATGAGATCACATCATTAGGAGAATGATGTGATTGACATGACCCATTCTATTAGCCTAGCACTTGATCGTTTAGTATATTGCTATTGCTTTCTTCATGACTTATACATGTTCCTGAAACTATGAGATTATGCAACTCCCGTTTACCGGAGGAACACTTTGGGTGCTACCAAACGTCACAACGTAACTGGGTGATTATAAAGGAGTACTACAGGTGTCTCCAAAGGTAGATGTTGGGTTGGCGTATTTCGAGATTAGGTTTTGTCACTCCGATTGTCGGAGAGGTATCTCTGGGCCCTCTCGGTAATGCACATCACTACAAGCCTTGCAAGCAATGTAACTAATGAGTTTGTTACGGAATGATGCATTACGTAATGAGTAAAGAGACTTGCCAGTAACGAGATTGAACTAGGTATTGGATACCGACGATCGAATCTCGGGCAAGTAACATACCGATGACAAAGGGAACAACGTATGTTGTTATGCGGTTTGACCGATAAAGATCTTCGTAGAATATGTAGGAACCAATATGGGCATCCAGGTTCCGCTATTGGTTATTGATCGAGAATAGTTCTAGGTCATGTCTACATAGTTCTCGAACCCGTAGGGTCCGCATGTTAACGTTACGATGACAGTTTTATTATGAGTTTACAAGTTTTGATGTACCGAAGTTTGTTCGGAGTCCCGGATGTGATCACGGACATGACGAGGAGTCTCGAAATGGTCGAGACATAAAGATTGATATATTGGACGACTATATTTGGACACCGGAAGTGTTCCGGACGTTTTCGGAGAAAACCGGAGTGCCGGAGGGTTACCGGAACCCCCTCGGGAGAGTTAATGGGCCACATGGGCCTTAGTGGGAAGAGAGAGGGTTGGCCAGGGTGGGCCGTGCGCCCCCTCTCCCTCTGGTCCGAATTGGACTAGGAGGGGGGGGGGGGGGGGCGGCGCCCCCATCTTTCCTTCCCCTCTCCCCCTTCCTTCCCCCTCCTAGTAGGAGTAGGAAAGGAGGAGTCCTACTCCTACTAGGAGGAGGACTCCTCCTCCTTGGCGTGCCCACAAGGGCCGGCCGGCCTCCCCCCTTGCTCCTTTATATACGGGGGCAGGGGCACACCCCATAGACACACAAGTTGATCTACGGATCGTTCCTTAGCCGTGTGCGGTGCCTCCCTCCACCATATTCCACCTCGGTCATATCGTCGCGGAGTTTAGGCGAAGCCCTGCGCCGGTAGAACATCATCATCGTCACCACGCCGTCGTACTGACGGAACTCATCCCCGAAGCTTTGCTGGATCGGAGCCCGGGGATCGTCATCGAGCTGAACGTGTGCTGAACTCGGAGGTACCGTACATTCGGTGCTTGGATCGGTCGGATCGTGAAGTCGTACGACTACATCAACCGCGTTGTGCTAACTCTTCCGCTTACGGTCTACGAGGGTACGTGGACAACTCTCTCCCCTCTCGTTGCTATGCATCACCATGATCTTGCGTGTGCGTAGGAATTTTTTTAAATTACTACGTTCCCCAACAGTGGCATCCGAGCCTGGTTTTATGCGTAGATGTCATATGCACGAGTAGAACACAAGTGAGTTATGGGCCATACAAGTCATACTGCTTACCAGCATGTCATACTTTGGTTCGGCGGTATTGTGAGATGAAGCGGCCCGGATCGACATTACGCGTACGCTTACGCGAGACTGGTTTCACTGTTACGAGCACTCGTTCTTAAAGGTGGCTGGCGGGTGTCTGTCTCTCTCACTTTAGCTGAATCGAGTGTGGCTACGCCTGGTCCTTGTGAAGGTTAAAACAACACTAACTTGACGAACTATCGTTGTGGTTTTGATGCGTAGGTAAGAACGGTTCTTGCTCAGCCCGTAGCAGCCACGTAAAACTTGCAACAACAAAGTAGAGGACGTCTAACTTGTTTTTGTAGGGCATGTTGTGATGTGATATGGTCAAGACGTGATGAGATATAAGTTGTTGTATGAGATGATCATGTTTTTGTTGAGGTTATCGGCAACTGGCAGAAACCCTATGGTTGTCCCTTTGTTGCATACAGATGCAAGTGCCAAATAATTGCTTTACTTTATCGCTATGCGATAGCAATAGTTGTAAGAGCAATAGTTGGCGAGACGACCATGTGATGACACATTGATATAGATCAAGATGATGAAGATCATGGTGTCGTGCCGGTGACGATAGAGATCATGACAGTACTTTGGAGATGGAGATCAAAGGCGCAAGATGATCATGGCCATATCATGTCACATATTTTGATTGCATATGATGTTTATCTGTTATACATCTTATTCTGTTTTGTTTGACGGTGGCATTTTAAGATGATCTCTCACTAATTTTCAAGAAGTGTTCTCCCTGAGTATGCACCATTGCCAAAGTTCATCGTGCCCAGACACCACGTGATGATCGGGTGTGATAAGCTCTACGTCCATCTACAACGGGTGCAAGCCAGTTTTGCACACGCGGAATACTTAGGTTAAACTTGACGAGCCTAGCATATGCGGATATGGCCTCGGAACACGGAGACCGAAAGGTCGAGCGTGAATCATATAGTAGATATGATCAACATAGTGATGTTCACCATTGAAAACTACTCCATCTCACGTGATGATCGGTTATGGTTTAGTTGATTTGGATCACGTGATCACTTAGATGACTAGAGAGATGTCTGTCTAAGTGGGAGTTCTTAAGTAATATGATTAATTGAACTTAAATTTATCATGAACTTAGTCCTGGTAGTATTTTGCAAATTATGTTGATCAATAGTTCGTGTTGTTGCTTACATATGTTTATTTTGATATGTTCCTAGAGAAAACTGTGTTGAAAAATGTTAGTAGCAATGATGCGGATTGAATCCATGATCTAAGGTTTATCCTCATTGCTGCGCAGAAGAATTATGTCCTTGAGGCACCGCTAGGTGACAAACCTATTGCAGGAGCAGATGCAGATGTTATGAACGTTTGGCTAGCTCAATATGATGACTACTTGATAGTTTAGTGCACCATGCTTAACGGCTTAGAATCGGGACTTCAAAGACGTTTTGAACGTCATGGACTATATGAGATGTTCCAGGAATTGAAGTTAATATTTCAAGCAAATACCCGAGTTGAGAGATATGAAGTCTCCAACAAGTTCTATAGCTAAAAGATGGAGGAGAATCGCTCAACTAGTGAGCAAGTGCTCAGATTGTCTGGGTACTACAATCGCTTGAATCAAGTGGGAGTTAATCTTCCAGATAAGATAGTGATTGACAGAGTTCTCTAGTCACCATCACCAAGTTAGTAGAACTTCATGATGAACTATAGTATGCAAGGGATGACGAAAACGATTCCCGAGCTCTTCGTGATGTTGAAATCGACGAAGGTGGAAATCAAGAAAGAGCATCAAGTGTTGATGATTGACAAGACCACTAGTTTCAAGAAAAGGGCAAAGGGAAAGAAAGGGAAACTTCAAGTAGAATGGCAAACAAGTTGTCACTCCCGTGAAGAAGACCAAAGCTGGACCAAAGCTTGAAACTGAGTGCTTACACTGCAAAGGAAATGGTCACTGGAAGCGGAAATGCCCTAAATGTTTGGTGGATAAGAAGGATGGCAAAGTGAACAAGGGTATATTTGATATACAGGTGTTTGATGTGTGCCTTACTAGTGTTTATAGTAGCCCTTGAGTATTTGATACTTGTTCGGTTGCTAAGATTAGTAATTCGAAACAGGAGTTACAGAATAAACAGAGACTAGTTGAAGGGGAAGTGACGATGAGTGTTGGAAGTAGTTCCAAGATTGATATGATCATCATCGCACACTCCCTATACTTTTGGGATTAGTGTTAAACCTAAATAAATGTTATTTGGCGTTTGCGTTGAGCATGAATATGATTTGATCATGTTTATTGCAATACGGTTATTCATTTAAAATCAGAGAATAATTGTTGTTCTGTTTACATGAATAAAACCTTCAATGGTCATACACCCAATGAAAATAGTTTGTTCGATCTCGGTCGTAGTGATACACATATTCATAATGTTGATGCCAAAAGATGCAAAGTTAGTAATGATAGTGCAACTTATTTGTGGCACTGCCGTTTGGGTCATATCGATGTAAAGCGCATGAAGAAACTCCACAAAGATGGATTTTCGGAATCACTTGGTTATGAATCATTTGATGCTTGCGAACCGTGCCTTTTGGGCAAGATGACTAAAACTCCCTTCTTCGAAACAATGGAACAAGCTACTGACTTATTGGAAATAATACATACCGATGTATGTGATCCAATGAGTGTTGATGCTCGTGGCAAGTATCATTATTTTCTGACCTTCACAAGATGATTTGAGCAGATATGGGTATATCTACTTGATGAAACATAAGTCTGAAATAGTTGAAAAGGTTCAAAGAATTTCAGAGTGAAGTGGAAAAATCATCATAACAAGAAAATAAAGTTACTGCGATCTGATCGCGGAGACGAATATTTGAGTTACGAGTTTGGTCTTCAATTAAAACAATGTGGAATAGTTTCACAGCTCACGCCACCTAGAACACCACAACGTTATGGTGTGTGCGAACGTCGTAACCGCACTTTATTGGATATGGTACGATCTATGATGTCTCTTATTGATTTACCATTGTCGTTTTGGGGTTATGCATTAGAGACAGCTGCATTCACGTTAAAAGGGCACCATCTAAATCCGTTGGGACGACACCATATGAACTGTGGTTTAGCAAGAAACCCAAGTTGTCGTTTCTTAAAGTTTGGGGCCACGATGCTTATGTGAAAAAGTTTCATCTTGATAAGCTCAAACCCAAATCGGAGAAGTGCGTCTTCATAGAATACCCAAAGGAAACTGTTGGGTACACCTTCTATCACAGATCCGAAGGCAAAACATTCGTTGCTAAAAATGGATCCTTTCTAGAGAAGGAGTTTCTCTCGAAAGAAGTGAGTGGGAGGAAAGTAGAGCTTGATAAGGTAATTTGTACCTTCTCCCGAATTGGAAAGTAGTTCATCACAGAAATCAGTTCCAGTGATTCCTACACCAATTAGTGAGGAAGCTAATGATGATGATCATGAAACTTCAAATCAAGTTACTACAGAACCTCGTAGGTCTTTCAGAGTACGGTCCGCACCAGAGTGGTACAGTAATCCTGTTCTGAAAGTCATGTTACTAGACCATGATAAACCTACGAACTATGAGGAAGCGATGATGAGCCCAGATTCCACAAAATGGCTGGAGGCCATGAAATCTGAGATAGGATCCATGTATGAGAACAAAGAGTGGACTTTGGTGGACTTGCCCGATGATCGGCAAACCATAGAAAATAAATGGATCTTCAAGAGGAGGACAGACACTGATAGTATTGTTACTATCTACAAAGCTCGACTTGTCGCAAAAGGTTTTCGACAAAGTTCAAGGTGTTGACTACAATGAGATTTTCTCAACTGTAGCGATGCTTAAGTCTATCCGAATCATGTTAGCAATTGCCACATTTTATGAAATCTGGCAAATGGATGTCAAAACTGCATTCCTTAATGGTTTTCTTAAAGAAGAGTTGTATATGATGCAACCAGAAGGTTTTGTCAATCCTAAAGGTGCTAACAAAATGTGCAAGCTCCAGTGATCCATCTATGGGCTGGTGCAAGCATCTCAGAGTTGGAATATGCGCTTTGATAAATTAATCAAAGCATATAGTTTTATACAGACTTGTGGTGAATCCTGTATTTACTAGAAAGTGAGTGGGAGCACTACAGCATTTCTGATAAGTATATGTGAATGACATATTGTTGATCGGAAATAATGTAGAATTATTCTGCAAAGCATAAAGGAGTGTTCTGAAGGAGTTTTTCAAAGAAAGACCTCAGTAAAGCTACTTACATATTGAGCATCAAGATCTATTGAGATAGATCAAGACGCTTGATAAGATTTTCAATGAGTACATACCTTGACAAGATTTTGAAGTAGTTCAAAATGGAACAGTCAAAGAAAGAGTTCTTGCCAGTGTTGCAAAGGTATGAAATTGAGTAAGACTCAAATCCCGACCACAGCAGAAAATAGAAATAGAATGAAAGTCATTCCCTATGCATCAACCATAGGTTCTATAAAGTATGCTATGCTATGGACCAGACCTATTGTATACTCTGCCCTGTTTTGGCAAGGGAGTACAATAGTGATCTAGAAGTAGATCACTGGACATTGGTCAAAATTATCCTTAGTGGAATAAGGATATGTTTCTCAATTATGGAGGTGACAAAAGGTTCGCCGTAAAAGGTTACGTCGATACAAGTTTTGGCACTGATCCAGATGATTCTAAGTCTCAATCTGGATACATATTGAAAGTGGGAGCAATTAGCTAGAATAGCTCCGTACAGAGCATTGTAGACATAGTATATTTGCAAAATACATACGGCTCTGAATGTGACAGACCCGTTGACAAAGCTTCTCTCACGAGCAAAACATGATCACACCTTAGTACTCTTTGGGTGTTAATCACATAAGCAATGTGAACTAGATTATTGACTCTAGTAAACCCTTTGGGTGTTGATCACATGACGATCTGAACTATGGGTGTTAATCATATACAGATATGAATATTGGTGTTAAATCACATGGCGATGTGAACTAGATTATTGACTCTAGTGCAAGTGGGAGACTGAAGGAAATATGCCCTAGAGGCAATAATAAAGTTATTATTTATTTCCTCATATCATGATAAATGTTTATTATTCATGCTATAATTGTATTAACCGGAAACATGATACATGTGTGAATACATAGACAAACATATAGTCACTAGTATGCCTCTACTTGACTACCTCGTTAATCAAAGATGGTTATGTTTCCTAACCATAGACATGTGTTCTCATTTGATTAATGAGATCACATCATTAGGAGAATGATGTGATTGACATGACCCATTCCGTTAGCCTAGCACTTGATCGTTTAGTATATTGCTATTGCTTTCTTCATGACTTATACATGTTCCTGAAACTATGAGATTATGCAACTCATGTTTACCGGAGGAACACTTTGGGTGCTACCAAACGTCACAACGTAATTGGGTGATTATAAAGGAGTACTACATGTGTCTCCAAAGGTAGATGTTGGGTTGGCGTATTTCGAGATTAGGTTTTGTCACTCCGATTGTCGGAGAGGTATCTCTGGGCCCTCTCAGTAATGCACATCACTACAAGCCTTGCAAGCAATGTAACTAATGAGTTAGTTACGGAATGATGCATTACGTAACGAGTAAAGAGACTTGCCGGTAACGAGATTGAACTAGGTATTGGATACCGATGATCGAATCTCGGGCAAGTAACATACCGATGACAAAGGGAACAACGTATGTTGTTATGCGGTTTGACCGATAAAGATCTTCGTAGAATATGTAGGAACCTATATGGGCATCCAGGTTCCTCTATTGGTTATTGACCGAGAATAGTTTTAGGTCATGTCTACATAGTTCTCGAACCCGTAGGGTCCACACGCTTAATGTTACGATGACAGTTTTATTATGAGTTTAGAAGTTTTGATGTACCGAAGTTTGTTCGGAGTCCCGGATGTGATCACGGACATGACGAGGAGTCTTGAAATGGTCGAGACATAAAGATTGATATATTGGACGACTATATTCGGACACCGGAAGTGTTCCGGACGTTTTCGGAGAAAACCGGAGTGCCGGAGGGTTACCGGAACCCCCCGGGAGAGTTAATGGGCCACATGGGCCTTAGTGGGAAGAGAGAGGGGCGGCCAGGGTGGGCCGCGCGCCCCCTCTCCCTCTGGTCCGAATTGGACTAGGAGGGGGGGCGGCGCCCCCTCTTTCCTTCCCCTCTCCCCCTTCCTTCCCCTGCTAGTAGGAGTAGGAAAGGAGGAGTCCTACTCCTACTAGGAGGAGGACTCCTCCTTGGCGCGCCCACAAGGGCCGGCCGGCCTCCCCCCTTGCTCCTTTATATACGGGGGCAGGGGGGCACCCCATAGACACACAAGTTGATCCACGGATCATTCCTTAGCCGTGCGCGGTGCCCCCCTCCACCATATTCCACCTCGGTCATATCGTCGCGGAGTTTAGGCGAAGCCCTGTGCTGGTAGAACATCATCATTGTCACCACGCCGTTGTGCTGACGAAACTCATCCTCGAAGCTTTGCTGGATCGGAGCCCGGGGATCGTCATCAAGCTGAACGTGTGCTGAACTCGGAGGTGCCGTACGTTCGGTGCTTGGATCGGT
Organism: Triticum timopheevii; assembly: GCA_963921465.1. Classification (NCBI taxonomy): domain Eukaryota; kingdom Viridiplantae; phylum Streptophyta; class Magnoliopsida; order Poales; family Poaceae; genus Triticum; species Triticum timopheevii. The sequence goes on from OY997262.1 coordinate 367,740,248, forward strand.
CGGATCGTGAAGACGTACGACTACATCAACCGCGTTGTGCTAACGCTTCCGCTTACGGTCTACGAGGGTACGTGGACAACACTCTCCCCTCTTGTTGCTATGCATCACCATGATCTTGCGTGTGCGTAGGAAATTTTTTAAATTACTACGTTCCCCAACAAGGAGTTCATAGGATGTTTTCTTCAGAAGCTTGTGAAGATAGACACGGTTGATGATGTTGCAAGCAGTGTCAATGGCTTCAGGCTAGAACTTCCATGGAGTCTTGTACTCATCAAGCATCATTCGAGCCATCTCAATGAGAGTTCTGTTCTTGCGCTCTGCGATGCCATTCTACTGAGGTGTATAAGGAGCAGAGAACTCATGAGTGATACCCAGTGTATCCAGATAAAGGTCGAGGCCGGTGTTCTTCAACTTAGTGCCGTTGTCGCTTTTGATGTGCTTGATCTTGACACCATAGTTTGTCATGGCACGATTGGCAAAGCGTCTGAAGACATCCTGCACTTCAGTCTTGTAGAGGATTATATGTACCCAAGTATATCTAGAGTAATCATCAACAATGACAAAGCCATAGAGGCAAACCGTAGCAGTGAGAGTAGAGTAGTGAGTAGGGCCGAACAAGTCCATGTGGAGCAGCTCCAAGGGTTGAGATGTAGTCATGATTGTCTTCGAGGGATGCCTGGCCCTAGTCATCTTTCCAACTTCACAGGCGCCACACAGATGGTCCTTCTTGAACTTGACGCCTTCGATGCCCACGACATGCTTCTTCTTCGCGAGAGTGTGCAGGTTCTTCATGCCAGCATGTCCTAGCCTTCGATGCCAAAGCCAACATTCTGAAGCCTTTGCTAGAAGACATACGACCATCTGTGGTCCTACTGAGAAATCTACCATATATAGATCATCTTTCCGATACCCTTCAAAGACTAGAGACTTGTCAGATTCCAATAGTACAAGGCATCGATATTTTCCAAATAGCACAATCATGTTTAAGTCACAAAGCATTGAGACTGACATTAAGTGGAAACCAAGGGATTCAACAAGCATCACTTTATCCATGTCTGATCCCTTGATATTGCAACTCTGCCAAGATCCAATACCTTGCTTTTACCAGTGTCAGCAAATGTGATGTGACTCTTGTCTGATGGACGTAGCGTTGAATCCATCAGAAGACTTCGATTTCCCGTCATGTGGTTAGTGCCTCCACTGTCCATAATCCATTCTGAAGTACGAGGTGTCATAGCCTACAATGTAGTTTGGGGGATAGGCTTCACCAAGCGAGTTGTTAAGCATAAACATTTGATGAACAAGTGGAACATGAAAATTCAGATCTTGGTTAGGATAGATAGGATGAGTGTCAAGGAATCCTGGAAGGAAGTACATAGTAAGACCATTTGGGCATTTTATCTTGCGCCCCACAAGATGTTTAAGGTCCCCAGCATTAGTTTTGGATGCCTTTGATTTCCTGCTGGAGACTTTTCCCTGCAAAAGAGAGTTAAGTTTTATTAACCACCCACATTTTCAGGGGTGGCTTAGAAGAAATGAGTCTAAGTGCAGCATCCGAGAATTTCGGCTTTGGAGCCCTAGTAAATAGCCTTGCAGGAGGTGAATAATATTGATAGGAATAAGCAGAAAAGTTCTTTGTTCTATGAACATAGCGGTTTGAGGAAACACGCACATATTCATGGGTCTGAGTATGACTTCCCTGCAAAACATCGACGTTAGGGTGACTCAGATGAGTCCTCGGTCTGTATGAAGCTTTTGGATCATATGAAGCCTTTGGTATGGGATTTGTCTTCTTCACAGGTGGTGTCATGATGACATTCACTAGAAGATTCTCAAGACAATTTTTGGGAACCCATATCTTCTTCATAGGTGGCCCATTCCTGCAGTTAGTACCAATATACCTGGCAATCACTTCACCATTCTAATTCTTAAATAGCTTATAGTTTGCATCAAAGGATTCATCAATGATAATGGGGTTAGCACAAGTGAAACCAGACAAGGTGGATGGATCTACTGAAGGTTCCTTTGCAGCAACCCATGTGGTTTTGGGGCACTGCTCAGGCTTTTAGTACGACCCATCAACATTCATTTTCCTCTCGAACCCAACACCCTCTTTCCTAGGGTTTCGGTTCAGAATCTACTTTTTGAGGACATCACATAATGTCTGATGCCCTTTGAGACTTTTGTACATCCCTGTCTCAAGCAGTGTCTTCAACCTGGCGTTCTCATCAGCAATAGTAGTGGTATCCTCAGCAGAGGGGTTAGTTACCACAGCAGCAGTTGAAGATATTGCAATAGTAGCAGCAGTAGAGCATTCAGCAACAGAAGCAGCGTTATCACGCTCAATGCATTTTAGGCATGGTGGTTCAAATACTTCCTGAGCGGGACTGATCTGTTGAGCGCGAAGTGACTCGTTCTCCTTTTGAAGATCTTCATGATCCGATCTCAATTTCTCAAGCTCCTGCTTCCTTTGAAAATAATCGTAGGAAAGCTTTTCATGAGAAGTTGAGAGCGATTCATGTCGACCTTCAAGTTCCTGGTACTTAATATGAAGATTTTTGATGTCTTCAATTAAGGACTGAGACTTGGTCATTTCCGCGTCCAACAGGTCATCGCTTTTGTCTAATAGTTTTTGAGTATGTTCCATAGTTTTATAACTAGGTTTGGATTCACCATCAGAGTCATCTTCACTTGATGTTTGAAAGTAAGCATCGCGTGATTTTACCTTGGCACCACGTGCCATGAAGCAGTAGGTGGGAGGCGAGTCGTCCTTGTTATTATCATCAGCATTGGTGACGGAGCCATTGTCTTCAGTGTTGAAGATGGACTTGGCAACGTAGGCAGTAGCTAGATCCAGACTCGCAACACCAGAGTCAGACTCCTCCTTAGACTCCACCTCCGCCTCCTTAGAAGCTGACTCGTCCTCTGAATCCATTTCCTTGCCAACAAAAGCACGGGCCTTGCCAGATGAAGACTTGGAAGAAGACTTTGAGGATTTCTTCTTCTTCTTGTCATCATAATCATATTCTTTGCTCTTCTTCTTCTTCTTCTCATTGTCCCACTGTGGACACTTAGATATGTAGTGACCAGGTTTCTTGCACTTGTGACAGGTTCTCTTCTTATGATCATAGGCAGAAGCTTCATCATTCCTTGAGCTGGATCGTGAAGACTTTCTGAAGCCTTTCTTGTTGGTGAATTTCTGGAACTTCTTCACAAGCATAGCAAGCTCCTTTCCAATGTCTTCAGGATCACCAGAACTGCAGTCAGATTCTTCTTCAGATGAGGAAGCAACAGCCTTTGCCTTCAAAGCTCGAGTTCGGCCATAGTTGGGGCCATAGATATCTCGTTTCTCAGATAGCTGGTACTCATGTGTGTTGAGCCTCTCAAGTATGTCAGACGGATCGACAGACTTGAAATCAGGGCGTTCTTGTATCATCAGGGCTAAGGTGTCAAATGAGCTATCAAGAGATCTCAGTAGTGTCTTCACTATCTCATGCTTCGTGATCTCAGTGGCGTCGAGTACTTGGAACTCATTTGTGATATCAGTGAGGCGATCAAACGTGAGCTGGACATTCTCGTTGTCATGTCTCTTGAAGCGGTTGAAGAGGTTGTGGAGAGTACTGATACGTTGATCTCGCTAAGTTGGGATGCCTTCATTGACCTTGGAGAGCCAGTCCCAGACTAGCTTCGACGTTTCCAGAGCACTCACACGGCCATACTGTCCTTTGGTAAGGTGATCACAGATGATGTTCTTGGCGGTAGAGTCCAGTTGAATAAACTTCTTGACAACAGCAGGGGTGACACCTTCACCAGTCTTGGGAACGCCGTTCTTGACGACATACCATAGATCGACATCAATGGCTTCAAGATGCATGCGCATCCTATTCTTCCAGTAGGGATATTCAGTGCCATCAAAGATGGGGCATGCAGCGGAGACTTTGATTATCCCTACAGTCGACATAGCTAAACTCCAGGTGGTTAAACCGAATCACACAGAACAAGGGAGTACCTTGATCAGATACCAATTGAAAGGGCTAGTTATCGACTAGAGGGGGGGGGGGGGGTGAATAGGCGATTTTTATGGAAGTCTTCAAAACGTGGGAGTTTCGAAGACAAATAACAGAACCAACACTATTCGTATGCAGCGGAAGGTAGAATACACTAGACAAGCCATAGTCAAGTATTCAATGAAGTGAAAGCACAAAGACTAATAGCGGCTAGGTAGTAAATATCAGGATGGAAGATGGTATCAAGCCAATCAGAACAGGTAGTCACACAGTGAAGTCAAACAGATAATGCAAGCAGGCAATGACATCATGAAGACAAACTGTATGTAAAGAGAAGTTAGAGATAGAACGAGTGGCTTCAGAAGGATAGGGATTTGTTCGACCAGCTCCAGTTGTTGTGACAACTGTACGTCTGGTTAGGGAGGCTGAGATTCAACTCAGAAGACCTCGTCTTCACCTTATTCCCCATGAGCTAAGGACACTTAGTCCTCGCCCAATCACTCTGTTAAGTCTTCAAGGTAGACTTCCAAACCTTCACAGACTTCGTTCACCGGCAATCCACAATGACTCTTGGATGCTCAGAACGCCATGTCTAACCGGCTGGAGGATTCACAGTCCTCAAGTGTAACAAGTCTTCAGATCACGCGGACAGAAAGACTTCAGTGATGCCAAACACTCTTTGGGCTCTGGGTGGTTTGGGCTTTGTCCTCGCAAGGATTCTCTCCCGAAAGCTTCGGCGGTGGGTTGCTCTCAACCGACAAAAGCCGTATATCAACTCTGAGCAGCCACCCATTTATGGTGTAGGGGGTGGGCCATTTATAGCCACTGGGCAACCCGACCTGATTTGTCCGAAATGACCCTGGGTCAGTAAGGAACTGACACATGTCGCAACGGTCAGATTTCAAACACACGCGGCAGCTTGACTTGGGCTAACAAGTCAAGCTGACTCATCCGACTCTGGATAAGATTTGCTCTCATTGTCTTCGCTCGAAGACATAGGATTTGGTTGAGCATCACTTCAGTCACTCTGACTTTGTTCACTTGGACCCCACTTAACAGTGCGGTGGTTCCTATGACTCAATAAAGAAGAAAGGGAAACAACAAAACAACTAAGTATTCGCGCTCCATAGTCTTCACTCAATGTCTTCTCGTGTCATAGTCTTCAATGTGAATGGCTTCACAGACCACCATTGTCTTCAATGTCTTTACACATTTTTAGGGGTCATCTCCGGTAGGTAAACCGAATCAATGAGGGACTACTACCTGTGTTATCCTGCAATTCTCATAAACACATTAGTCCCTCAACCAGGTTTGTTGTCAATACTCCAAAACCAACTAGGGGTGGCACTAGATGCACTTACAGTTCGGGACCCTCTACCCGAGATCCGCCGGTTTTGACACCAACATTGGTACTTTCATTGAGAGTTCCACTATGCCATCGATGACAGGATTGATGACTCGCCTCGTCCTTAAAGACAATATCACCGCCGGAGGAGAGCTGGACCCAGGCCAAACCCTCCGGCTGGGCTGCTTTACCATGACCGCCCGTTCTGCCACCAAGCCGACAATGACCTCTCGGGCCATGGAAAATCCCCTTCGTATCGACCCCAAACACTCCAAGAAGATGGATCCAGCGGAGTTTTCATCTTTAAAGAAGCTCCTTGATCGCATCGCCGCCCTGGGAATCACCACAGATTACGATCAGATCGGGCTTAAACCCGACCAAAGAGAAATCAAATCTCCACCAGTCACCCACCAGATAGCGGTAGTCGAGGAGCAAGACGGCGACTCTTGCCTTATACTAAAGACAGACAATGTCCGGGTCACCGACCCCGCAGAGCCGGACACCCACCAGCAAAAGGAGGTGACCGGCCTTCAGAACATAGAATCGGACAGCGGGCACAGGCAACCAGAAAATACTCCGGAGCCTAGACTGTTGAGTCTGAAAACCCTTTAGACTCCGGATCATCGACCGGGTCAGGGTCCGAATCCAATTCCACCCACCCACCCAGACATAAGCGCTCTCATGAGCATAAAACAACAGTCTCAGGAAATTGTCCACCACTTCTGGGCCGGATTCCTCCTTGTCAAGGACAAGGTTAAAGATTGCCACGACGAGGACGCGATATTTGCATTCTGCAACAATTGCACGAAGGAATCCTCAACGCAATTAATCACCACCGTATACTACACTTCGCTGACTTAGAAACTATCATACAGAAGTACAGTGCAATGGAAAGCGCTTGGAAAGATTAAGCAGCTTGTTGGGAGCCATCAGTCCCAACTCAACCGCTGGTCCAGGCGAAAAGGGCACATCATCATGACAAGCCCAGTCTAATAGCCAAGAAACATAAACCCATTACACGGCATAGAACCGTTCTAGAGAGATGGCTCGATGGCCCATGCAAAATACACACAACACCAGACACCATACCAACCCACAGCCTTAGAGCACGTTGGATACTCTAGCAGGTAGCCAAGAGTGGCGAGGACATCCTTCCCAAAAGTGCCCCAGAGCAACACCCTCTAGAAGACGATGACCCCACAGTATTGACGGTCTTCGAGACATTCGCTTCAAACAGTAAGCGCAAAAGGGCACTTCACGACCTCGCCGAAGTCTACCAAATCGCCGTGATAAACCCTTGGAACGACACGGCTATAACCTTTAATGCCGGTGACGAACCAAAATACAAGATGATAACCCACAAGTGTAGGGGATAATTGTAGCCTCTTTTGATAAGTAAGAGTGTCGAACCCAACGATGAGCTAAAGGTAGAACAAATATCCTCAAGTCCTATCTGCCACTAATACAACTCTATGCATGCTTAGTGTTCGCTTTACCTAGAACAAGTATGAAACTAGAAGTACTTTGTAGGTGTTGTTGGATAGGTTTGCAAGATAATAAAGAGCACGTAAATAAAAGCTAGGGGCTCTTTAGATAAAGAAGCAATAAAATAAATATAGCGAGTGTCGAAAACTGGTGGTAGGAGTTGTGAAATTGTCCCTAAGCAATTGACTACTTTACTAGACCGATAGCAAGTTTTATGTGGGAGAGGCATAAGCTAACATACTTTCTCTTCTTGGATCATATGCACTTATGATTGGAACTCTAGCAAGCATCTGCAACTACTAAAGATCATTAAGGTAAAACCCAACTATAGCATTAAAGCATCAAGTCCCTTTATCCCATACGCCACAACCCCTTTACTCGGGTTTATGCTTCTGTCACTCAACCAACCCACTATAAGCGAATCATGAACATATTGCAACACCCTACAGCGGGAATCCCTCACACCTGCGCGACACGGAGGGCACCATAGGACAACAACATAACTACAAGCAAATTAAACCAATCATAGCAATTCACCAATCACTGATAGGACAACGAAAATCTACTCAGACATCATAGGATGGCAACACATCATTGGATAATAATATGAAGCATAAAGCACCATGTTCAAGTAGAGGGTACAGCGGGTTGTGGGAGAGTGGACCGCTGAATATAGATGGCGGAAGGTGATGGAGATGTTGGTGAAGATGGCGGAGGTGTTGGTGTAGATCGTGGTGACGATGATGGCCCCCGGCGACGTCCCGGCGCCACCAGAAGCAAGGGCGAGAGAGCCCCCTTTCTTCTTATTCTTCCTTGACCTTCTCCCTAGATGGGAGAAAGGTTTCCCCTCTGGACCTTGGCTCCCATGGCGTGGGAGGGGCGAGAGCCCCTCCGAGATTGGATCTGTCTCTCTGTCTCTCTCTGTTTATGCGTTCACAGATTCTGCCCTGGCACCGTTTCTTTTATATCTGGAGATCCGTAACTCCGATTGGATTGAAACCTTTGCCCAGATATTTTTCAAAAAATTAGCTTTCTTGCGGACGAAGAAGGGCATCGACAGCCTTACGAGGGGCCCACGAGGGTCAGGGGCGCGCCTAGTGAAAGTGGGCGCGCGGGCCACCCTTGTGGCCACCTCGGGCACCGTACCGCGTCGATTCTTCCTCCCAAAAATTATAAATATTCCAAAAATAAGTTCCGTCCATTTTTATCCCGTTTGGACTCCATTTGATATTGGGTTTCCGCGAAACATAAAACATGCAACAAACAGGAACTGGCACTGGGCACTGGATCAATATATTAGTCCCAAAAATAATATAAAAAGTTGCCAAAAGTATATGAAAGTTGAATAATATTGGCATGGAACAATCAAAAATTATAGATACGACGGAGACGTATCAGCATCCCCAAGCTTTATTCCTGCTCATCCTCGAGTAGGTAAATGATAAAAAAGATAATTTTTGATGTGGAATGCTACCTAGCATAATCTTGATCATGTAATCTAATCATGGCATGAATATTAAGACACGAGTGATTCAAAGCAATAGTCTATCATTTGACATAAAAACAATAATACTTAGGGCATCCCAACAAACAGTCATGTCTTTCAAAATATCAATGCTTCATAACGTTATCCCTACAAAATCATATAGTCTTGTATGCTCCCTTTTCTTAACACAAGGTACCCCTCATGCCTATCCCGGTGTCAGCCAAGCAATTGTTTCATACTTTAGTATTCTCAAACTTTTTCAAATCTCACACAATACATGAGTGTGAGCCATGGATATAGCACTATGGGTGGAATAGAATATAATGGTGGAGGTTATGTGGAGAAGTCAAAAAGGGAGAAAGTCTCACATTGACGCGGCTAATCAACGGGCTATGGAGATGCCCATAAATTGATGTCAATGCAAGGAGTAGGGATTGCCATGCAATGGATGCACTAGAGCTATAAGTGTATGAAAGTTCAAATTGAAAACTAAGTGGGTGTGCATCCAACTTGCTTGTTCATGAAGACCTAGGGCATTTGAGGAAGCCCATCCTTGGAATATACAAGCCAAGTTCTATAATAAAAATTCCCACTACTATATGAAAGTGACAATATAGGAGACTCTCTATATGAAGAACATGGTGCTACTCTGAAGCACAAGTGTGGTAAAAGGATAGTAACATTGCCCCTTTTTCTTCTTCTTTTTTTGGGCGGGCTTCTTTGGCCCCCTTTTTTTATTTAGGCTTCTTTGGCCTCTTTTTTTTATTTTTTTCCTTTTTTTCATGGGGTAATGCTCTATAATGATGATCATCACACTTTTAGTTACTTACAACTCAATATTACAACTCGATACTAGAACAAATATATGACTCTATATGAATGCTTTCGGCGGTGTACCGGGGTGTGCAATGATCTAGCATAGCAATGACATCAAAAAAGGACAAGCCATGAAAACATCATGCTAGCTATCTTACGATCATGCAAAGCAATATGACAATGAATGCTCAAGTCATTCATATGATGATGATGGAAGTTGCATGGCAATATATCTCGGAATGGCTATGGAAATGCCATGATAGGTAGGTATGGTGGCTATTTTGAGAAGTTTGCACGGTACCGAAGAGGCTAGCAATGATGGAAGGGTGAGAGTGCGTATAATCCATGGACTCAACATTAGTCATAAAGAACTCACATACTTATTTGAAAAAAATCATTAGCCATCGAAACAAATTACTACACGCATGCTCCTAGGGGGGAGGTTGGTAGGAGTTAACCATCGCGCGCCCCCGACCTTCACGCAAAGATAAACAATCAAAATACAGTGCGCGCCAATTTGGTTACATAGTGAGTAGACCATACGTGCATGCTTCGGGAATCACAAACCTTAACACCAATATCCTTACTAAACACAACCATCTACTAGTACCTCCCACATATTATCATCTCTATATCGCAAAACTAATGCAAGGAATCAAACATATCATATTCAGCGATCTACAAGTTTTATGTAGGATTTTATGACTAACCATGTGAATGACCAATTCCTGTCATCTCTCTAAATAGATATAAGTGAAGCAAGAGAGTTTAATTCTTTCTACAAAAGATATGCCCATGCTCTAAAAAATTTAAGTGAAGCAAAAGAGCATTCTACAAATGGCGGTTTTCTATGCGAAGAGAAACAGGCAATCCAAACTTCAAATGATATAAGTGAAGCACATGAAGCATTCTATAAAGCCATACTCAAAAGATTTAAGTGAAGTGCAATGAGCATTCTATAAATCAACCAAGGACTATCTCATACCAGCATGGTGCATAAAAGAAAAGTGAACACTAAATGCAAAATACGCTCCAAGACTTGCACATATCGCGTGAACAAAACGAATATGAAAACATACCGATACTTGTTGAAGAAAGAGGGGATGCCTTCCGGGGCATCCCCAAGCTTAGACGCTTGAGTCTCCTTTAATATTTACTTGGGATGCCTTGGGCATCCCCAAGCTTGAGCTCTTCCTCTCTTCCTTTTCCTCATATCGAGACCTCCTCGATCAAACACTTCATCCACGCAAAACTTCAACAGAAAACTCGGTAAGATCCCTTAGTATAATAAAGCAAATCACTACTCTAAGTACTGTAGCAACCCAATTCATATTTTGTTTTTTGCATTGTGTCTACTATAATATAGCTTTTCCATGGCTTAATCCACTGATATAAATTGATAGTTTCATCAAAACAAGCAAACTATGCATCAAAAACAGAGTCTATCAAAAACAGAACTGTCTGTAGCAATCTAAACATTCACCATACTTCTGGTACCCCAAAAATTCTACCAAAATTAGAAAAATAAACAATTTGTATAGCAAGACAGTGCAAAAATAATCAGAATCGTTTGACGTTCCAGTAAAAAATGTAAAATCACGCACTACAACCAAAGTTTCTGTCCTGCACCGTACAAACCAACAAGCATTGTAAACATCCTTGTCGGTGTCAAAACCGACGGATCTCGGGTAGGGGGTCCCGAACTGTGCGTCTAGGCTGATGGTAACAGGAGACAAGGGACACGATGTTTTTACCCAGGTTCGGGCCCTCTCGATGGAGGTAAAACCCTACTCCTGCTTGATTGATATTGATGATATGGGTAGTACAAGAGTGGATCTACCACGAGATCAAGGAGGCTAAACCCTAGAAGCTAGCCTATGGTATGATTGTTGTAATGGTTGTTGTCCTACGGACTAAAACCCTCCGGTTTATATAGACACCGGGGAGGGCTAGGGTTACACAGAGTCGGTTACAATGGTAGGAGATCTACATATCCGTATCGCCAAGCTTGCCTTCCACGCCAAGGAAAGTCCCATCCGGACATGGGACGAAGTCTTCAATCTTGTATCTTCATAGTCTTGGAGTCCGGCTGACGATGATAGTCCGGCTGTCCGGACACCCCCTAGTCCAGGACTCCCTCAGTAGCCCCTGAACCAGGGTTCAACGACGATGAGTCCGGCGCGCATATTGTTCGGCATTGCAAGGTGGGTTCCTCCTCCGAATAATTCATAGAAGATTGTGAACACCAGGATAGTGTCCGGCTCTGCAAAATAAATTCCACATTCCACCGTAGAGAGAATAATATGTACACAAGTTCAATCTGCTGACGTATTTTGTGGCATGACGTCACACCACTACCAAGCCTTTACTTGAATCGTTTTTTACTATACCCCCTCAGCGCGTTTAGCGAAGCGGTTTCCTTGGCACGTCTTGTTGAAGCAGAGATCGTGTTCCCCTTATTCCGGGATTCTCATCAATACGGATGTGGGTAACCCAACCGCGCCCGTCGCCACGCCCCCTCTATCGAAGGCGAGTCCCGAACGGTCACGGAGACGGCTCTCGGTATTCTCCCTCTTTATAATGGGACCAAGGCTCGTTTCTTTTCTTCAATCCTCCATCGAATCTTCTCCTTGCTCCAAGTTCCAACACCCAGAGCCCCAGATTCGAGCGCTTCGGACCTTCAACAATGTCCGGCTCTGACCTTCAGGGCCGGTGGATGCCCTCCTCCATCACAGAGGAGGACGTGCTAAAGCTGCGGGAGGCCAAGTACTTGTCTTACGAGATTTCGCATAGGTTGCCCACCGAAGGGCAGGCCATCCCCACCCCCGAGCCCGGCGTGTACGTCGTTTTTGTATCCCATCTCCGTCGGGGTTTAGGCTTCCCGATGGATCCTTTTGTGAGAGGGCTCATGTTTTACTATGGGTTGGAATTCCACGACTTGGCTCCGGAGTCCATCCTCCATATTTCCGCATTTATTGTCGTCTGCAAAGCCTTCCTCCGTGTCACCACCCACTTCGGCCTGTGGCTGAAGACCTTCAATGTGGAGCCGAAGATGATCGAGGGGCGTCAAGCAGAGTGCGGCGGGGCGGCCGTAAGCAGGAGGGCCTATGCCCTGTGGCCCGAGGGCTCCTTCCAAGAGGAGCTCGGCTTGTGGCAGCAGGAGTGGTTCTATATTACCGTTCCGAAGGGCAGCAGGCAGAAGCCGCCGCCCTTATTCCGCTCGGGACCTCCACGATGGTTGATGTCGTGGGTCAACCAAGGGCTCAACTGGGGGCCGTCAAAGGACGTGCCCCTATTGCAGGGCCGGATTCGAGACCTCCAAGCGAGGGAGATCGATCTGGTTGTGGTAATGCAGGTCATGCTGATTAGGCATCTCCTGCCCTACAAACGCCGCCCTCTCCAGCTGTGTGAGTTTAATCCGGAGGGACCACGGATTCTTCAACACTTCATGGGTATGACACCCGTGGAGATGTAAAAATTATTCTTCGGATCACGAGAGGCATGTCCGGAATTGACCGAGGACGCTGGCCTAAGCTGCAATCTCCTGGATACACAAGTAAGTAGCTCCGAGTCCGGACATACCGTTTGTTTGCCTTTCTATGATTCGCCTTTTGACCGATTTCCTTCTAAACAGGAGTGGATAGCGCAAGCAAAACTGATACGGTGTCCGGCCCCCCTCCCAGAGACCGCGCTGGATCCTGTGATGGTCAGGATGCTGGAGGTTGCGCCTTCAGAGGAAGGCGAAGGGGAAAATAGAGGAGCTACCGCCTCGCCCAAGGAGGCTCTTGAAAGAGGGGGGATCGAGAATCCCTCCCTCCAAGGGGAGAAGAGGACCGCCTCCGAGGACCCGGGGGCCAAAGCCCCTAAGCGGGGGAAAAAAATCTTCACCAGAGGGTCCTGCGTCCGGGGAGGCCCCGGCCGCACAGTCTCCCCTAAAGAATCAGCCCTCCGGTAAGCCGTAAGTAGAAAAAGGGAGTTTTATAATAAGGAACGCCCCTATTTGTGCTTCTGAGGATAACTCAAGTTTTTACCTTGTAGTTCGGATCTCCGTCCTTCGCAAATGAGCTCGTCTTCGGGGGATCTTCGTCCGGAGATGGTGGAGAGCGAGACGCCTCCGTCCGCGGCGCCGTCGGATAGGGCGGACGAGCCTGAAGTGTCATCACGGAGGGTACCCCCGAGTCCGGCAAAGCCGGATAGTTCAGCACCAACTGGTGTGCAGCCGGGGGAGCTGAAGGATATGCTTGAGAGGGCGTCTATCTCAGAAGATCACCATGCATTGATGAGTATGGTGATTGGAAGGATTTCGTCCGCCGATGGCAGATTGCGTAATGCCGTCAGGAGTTTGCTGGCGGGGTTTGAGGTACGTAAAAATGACACACCTTTTGACAGTTTTACACATAAAGTGCGCCCTGTATAGATAGTAGCCCCTGAGACTCGGTAGGTTGTCGAAAGCGACAGCGTGCCGAGGATCAAAATCGCAGGTTTCAATTTTTGCCATTCCTATGCAGGTGGCGGATCATCCGGGGGCCAGCCGGACTGATGGAGTTGCTGAACTAAAGCAGCAACTCGATGTTGCGGATGCGGACATCGCGCTAGTCAACAGGCGACTTGATGAGTCGCAGGGTAAGTGTTTCTTTGCGGTCACTTAGTAAGGGAGCCGAAGCCCACTCCTTACAACATGTGTGTGAAATGCAGATGGTGCCGCTGCTGTGGAGAGCCTTCGGGCCAAACTTGCTCAAGCCAAGGAGCAAGCCAGAAGGAGTGATGCGGCTGCCTCGAGGGCGGCCAAGGAGTTAGAAGCCGAAAGGGCTGCACACTGCCGAAGCAGGGAAGAGATGGCCGAAATGGCCGTGAAGTTAAAAGATGCTACCGACCGCAATGAGGCTCTTGAAAAGGAGCGTCTAGCGGGGCGAGAAAACCTGGGGAAGGCCACCGCCGAAGCCAAGGATGCCCGTTCTGCAATGCGGGCTATAAAGGAAGAGCTGCGCCAGGCCAGAGACATTGTGGCTGGCAAGCCTTTTCTGCTGCGCCGAAGGTTTACGGATCCAAAGTATGCTCAGCTTGGCCAGCTGTGGGGTCCGGAGGATCCTTATATGGACTTAGCAGCGAGTGCGGCGGATGCCGTTGTGCACTTCCGAAGCCAGAAGGATCACAAGACGGAAGAGTTGTTTTGGTCTCAATTCCATAGTCCAGAGCATTCACTTCCGCTGACCGACCGGTTGGCCGAGTGGGCTGAGCTGAATAGGTTGTCCGGGCTTGCCATGAAGGATATCGTGACTCATGTCTGGCCGGATAGGCCCAAGCCGAAGAGCTATTTTGGCTTATTGCAGCAATTTCTTGGGGCGGTGCCGCATATCAAGGCGATGAAGCGGTCGGCCTGCATAGAGGGTGCACGGATGGCACTCGCCCGTGTGAAGACACATTGGACAGAGATGGATGCCACCGCTGTTGCGACCCAGGGTTCGGACGAGAGCCGGTTACCCACCGAGCACTATTTTGGGGAAGTTCTGCGTGGTGCTCGTGTAATAGAGTCGCAATGCTCAAAAAATGTCACGTTCAAATGAACGTTTTATTTTGTAAAACAATGTTTATGATGTAGGTGCTTTTTATACTTGTGTGTTCAAGTATTGAAATATCTCCTATGCGGTCGTTTATGTATACGTGTGTATAACCTGAAAGATGGCAGTCGTCGGCTTCAGCCCCCACGCACAAGGTGCGGGGGTGTTCACAAAAATAGCGCATTTTCACACTTAATCCGACGTATCGGTCCTGTGAAGGAGGTGGTAGCGTAGCAACCGAGGCAACCGGACTATAATGCTTTATCACTTTCACTTAGCCATGGGAGTTCGAGGGTGGGGCTACGATATAGCCCCTGGGAGCACCGCGCTCTCCGAATTCAGGGCGCGTATGTGCCTGACCGGGAAACGGTCCTTCGTCAAAGCGGAGGAATTCTAAACATTCCATTGGTCGATCGAGTGGTTGACCAGTCTCTCGCTGTATCATGACAGTCAGTTTACGGCTTTCTCTACTGAGGTGCTCGCCCAGCCGAACTGGGGCACAATCGCAGTAGTTCTCCTGGTGCCACGTTAGCCGATGATACGGAACGTAAGGCAGCAAAACACAGTAGCCGGGCAAACCCAACATTTGACCAAAGACATGATTCGGAGCTGATGCATATAAGGCCTAACTCGAGACGCCGAACACTCCCGAAGGTGTTCGGTCTTTATAATAACGGGCAGAACAATGCCCTAAGCCCCTAGTGTCCAGGTACGGGCGGGGTCCTCTGACGCTGCCAATGCCAAAACGCCAGTCTCCTCTCTGGTTATAATGAGAAACCAGGGGATTATAGCAACAAGAGACAGTAAGAAAGGTTTATGCAGGGTCTTAATCTGAAAAGAATCCTTGAAACGGGTCCCTACTGCACGTCTGCGCTTGTGTCTCCGTTGTGCCGTATCCTGGACGGGTGTGCACGTTGTTCATCTGTAAAAGGAGAGGAACTTAGTTTAAGAAATCATGCGAAAAGTGCATAAAAAATTGAAATATTAATAAATTAATAAAGCTGAGCCTATATTAGCTCATTATTGCTTATATGCACAACCCCTTGTGAAGGGGTGTGCGGCTAGGGAGCCCCTAGCTTATTTATGCCGGACTCGTCTAGCCGTGTCTGGGGTCTTTGAATGACCCTTTTAATGAAATGATGCCACGTGGACCGGGCATTTTAAGTGTAAGAGACGCGTAACGTGGTATTGCGTTAAAGCGGACGAAAGCTTCACGTCCCAATAGTGCTTGATAGCTACTTTTAAATGGGGCGACATGAAAGATTAGCTTTGTGCGTCGGAAGTTGTTGGGTGACCCGAACACAACTTCTAGCAGTAAGGAGCCTGTGCACTTGGCGTAAGGGCCTGGCGCCACTCCTTTGAAGGAAGTGCGGCTGTGTCAAATTTTAGTAAGGTCTATCCCCAACTTGCGGATTGTGTCCGGATATAGCAGGTTTAAATCGCTGCTGCCGTCCATCAGGACTTGTGTAAATTGCAGTCCGTCGATTATAGGATTCAATATCAGAGTAGTCCATCCTGCGTTTCGAATACTTCTGGAATAATCCAGGTGGTCAAAAGTGATTGGTTTTGACATCCAATCTCGAGGTTCCGCTGGGGTGGACCGTGCGACACCTATCTTAGCGGGTGCCACATTGTTTTTTCGTACTATCACATGAAGTGAGTTTACTGCTTTGACTTCTTGTGGGAAAGTTTTTTGTTTTCTGGTGCTCTGCTGGTGGGGTTCGTCATCGTCCTCGCTTGGCGCGTCGAGCCCCTTGTGTTCGGCGTTGAGTCTGCCAGACTGTTTAAAAACCCAACAATCTCGGTGGGTGTTGTTTGCAGGCCTTCCGGAGGTATTGTGGATTTGACATATCCGATCCAAAATTTTGTTTAAGTTGGATAGCTCATCACTGTTGTCCTTAAGAGGCAGTGTTTTATTGTTTGGCCACGAGCTTTTGAATCCGGTGTTGACCCTTTATTCCGGTGGGCTTTTTTCTTTATTCCGGCGCTGATCCTTTCTGCGCCATGATTTTCCGTTTCCATCTCTGATCTCGGATGTACTCGGGTCGCTGGTGCTGCATCTTGCTAGCCAGCTGTCTTCGCCCGCGCAAAAGCGGGTCATGAGGCTTGTTAGCGCGGCCATTGTCCTCGGCTTCTCTTAGCCGAGGTGTCTGGCGAGCCATTCGTCTCGGACGTTGTGTTCAAAATCTGCTAAGGCTTCAGCGTCCGGACAGTCAACTATTTGGTTCTTTTTGGTAAGGAACTTGTTCCATAATTTGCGCGCTGACTCTCCGGGCTATTGAGTTATATGACTTAGATCGTCTGCATCCGAAGGGCGGACATAAGTTCCTTGAAAATTTGCTCTAAACGCGTCCTCAAGCTCTTCCCAACTTCCAATAGTGTTTTCTGGGAAGCTTTTGAGCCAATGCCGAGCTGGCCCTTTGAGCTTGAGGGGTAGATATTTTATGGCGTGGAGATCATCTCCTCTAGCCATGTGTATATGTAGTATGTAATCCTCTATCCAGACTCCAGGGTCTGTTGTTCCATCGTATGCCTCTATGTTTATGGGTTTGAACCCTGCTGGAAATTCATGATCCAGCACCTCATCGGTGAAACATAGTGGGTGTGCGGCGCCCCTGTATTTGGGTGTGCCGCTGTCTTCGAACACTTGGCGTGTTGTGTTGCTTCCTGGGGCCCTCTTTTTTGGCCCTTAAATGGACCTGGCTGGGCCATCTGTTTTCCCAGGATCACGAGTCGGCTTGTGTGCGGCACCGCTTGTCGCTTTTGGCCTGTCATCTGGCCGTCTATCCGGCCAGGCGCCTCTTTGTTCTTTGACTGTGGGGGCTCTATGGCTTCCTCGTCAAATTCTGGCAGCATCTTGCGCTTCGGGTAGCTCTTTGTTTGGTGGCCATTGCCATATTTGTCTGCGGTCTTGAGTACTTTGCTCCACCTCATTCTGAGTATGTCTTCCGCTGTTTTGAGCTTCCGTTTTTCCTTCTTCACACTTCTTGCAGTGGCGACGAGTCTTTTGTGAAGGTTCTACTGCTCCGGTGGTGTGTCCGGCGTGAGGTCGTCTGGACTGTTGGTTTCGCCGGGCATGGATTGATTATCCGATTCGTCCTGTTCGGACGGTTGCTTGGTTGCATGTTCTTCGTCCACTGGTTTGCCCTGCTCTATTGTTGGGTCATTAGGAGTGCTGTTTTTGTCGAGGCGGGACTTAGGGCGGCGTCTTCGTCGCCGTTTTGGTTGTTTGTCGGCGGGATTATCCTTTGCCGCGCCCTGTTGTTCCTCGTTATCGCTTCCTTTTGGGGTGTCCACCATACATACGTCATGTGTTGGGGTGGTCTTCCAGTGCCCTGTAGGCGCTGGTTCTTGATCGTCTCCGGCATCGTCGTCCATACCGTCGATGTCTTCGGAGTCGTAGTCTAGCATGTCGGTTAGATCGTCGACAGTGGCTACAAAGTGGGTGGTGGGTGGGCTTTGAATTTCTTCGTTGTCCGCATCCCAACCATCCTGGCCGTAGTCCAGCCAGGGCTCTCCGGATAGCGAGAGATGCTTTAGCGATTTCAGGATGTCGCCAAAGGGTGAGTGCTGAAAGATGTCCCCAGCGGTGAACTCTATGATCGGCACCCAATCGGATTCGATTGGCCAGGGCGCAGGAGGTTCGGAGTCCGGCAGGGAGTCCGGCACCTCGGAGTCACGAGCTTTATAAGGGACGGGGTCAGTGTTCGGCTCCATCGCCATGGAAGTTGCAGCTCCCGAGGCGGTGTCCAGCCACCCGTCCTCGATCTGCGCGATCGGCTCCGGACTATGGGTCGGAGCAGATTCGTGTGCGGCCTCCAAGGTACTGTCCGGCGGCAAAGTTAGATCATGCCCATCGTGACAGTGCGGCACGCTCGGCTGCGGCTCGGATCCATCGGAGATCAAGTCTCCGTGGATATCCGCCGTGAAGTTTAGGCTCCCAAATCTGATCTGATGGCAGGGGCGTAGCTTTCGATCTGCTCCAGATGGCCAAGTGAATTGGCCCGCAGTGCGAAGCCGCCGAATACGAAGACCTGTCCGGGGAGAAAAGTCTCACCCAGGACTGCATTGTTGTTGATTGAAGAAGCCATCAAGCCTATCGGTGACGACACAGAGGAACTCTCAATGAAAGCACCAATGTCGGTGTCAAAACCGGCGGATCTCGGGTAGGGGGTCCCGAACTGTGCGTCTAGGCGGATGGTAACAGGAGACAAGGGACACGATGTTTTTACCCAGGTTCGGGCCCTCTCGATGGAGGTAAAACCCTACTCCTGCTTGATTGATATTGATGATATGGGTTGTACAAGAGTGGATCTACCACGAGATCAAGGAGGCTAAACCCTAGAAGCTAGCCTATGGTATGATTGTTGTAATGGTTGTTGTCCTACGGACTAAAACCCTCCGGTTTATATAGACACCAGGGAGGGCTAGGGTTACACAGAGTCGGTTACAATGGTAGGAGATCTACATATCCGTATCGCCAAGCTTGCCTTCCACGCCAAGGAAAGTCCCATTCGGACACGGGACGAAGTCTTCAATCTTGTATCTTCATAGTCTTGGAGTCCGGCTGACGATGATAGTCCGGCTGTCCGGACACCCCCTACTCCAGGACTCCCTCAATCCTAAAGGCACACCTTAGCACATTATTTTTATAATACAATGGAATTGTACAAGGGGATAATTATTTTTATTGAAAAGGTTCTGTAATCAAGATTTGCAAAGTTTCCGTGAGCATGAACAAAGTTCAAGGAGCTCCCCCACTTCAATAATGCCTGTCTTTCTCACTTTCACTTTCCTTTTCGAAAAGTTTTGGGTTCCTGAGGGAGTCCTGGACTAGGGGGTGTCCGGACAGCCGGACTATCATCGTCCGCCGGACTCCACGACTACGAAGATACAAGATTGAAGACTCCATCCCGTGTCCGGATGGGACTTTCCTTGGCGTGGAAGGCAAGCCTGGCAATACGGATATGTAGATCTCCTACCATTGTAACCGACTCTGCGTAACCCTAGCCCTCTCCGGTGTCTATAGAAACCGGAGGGCTTTAGTCCATAGGACATAACATCCATTACAACAATCATACCATAGGCTAGCTTCTAGGGTTTAGCCTCCTTGATCTCGTGGTAGATCCACTCTTGTAATACACATCATCAATATTAATCCAGCAGGACATAGGGTTTTACCTCCATCAAGAGGGCCCGAACCTGGGTAAAACATCGTGTCCCTCATCTCCGGTTACCATCCGCCTAGACGCACAGTTCGGGACCCCCTACCTGAGATCCGGCGGTTTTGACACCGACATTGGTGCTTTCATTGAGAGTTCCTCTGTGTCGTCATCGATAGGCTTGATGGCTTCTTCAAACAACAACGCCGTCCAGGGTGAGACTTTTCTCCCCGGACAGATCTTCGTACTCGGCGGCTTCGCACTGCGGGCCAATTCGCTTGGCCATCTGGAACAGATCGAAAGCTACGCCCCTGGCCGTCAGGTCAGATTCGGAAGCCTAAACTTCACGGCCGACATCCGCGGGGACTTGATCTTCGACGGACTCGAGCCGCAGCCGAGCGTGCCGCGCTGTCACGATGGGCATGATGTAGCTCTGCCGCCGGACAGTGCCTTGGTGGCCGCACATGAATCCGCTCCGGCCCTCAGTCCAGAGCCGATCGCCCAGATCAAGGATCGGTGGCTGGACACCACCTCGGGGGCTGCAACTTCCGCGGTGATAGAGCCGAACACTGACCTTGTCCCCTATAAAGCTCGCAACTCCAAGGTGCCGGACTCCCTACCGGACTCCGAACCTCCCGCGCCCCGGACAATTGAATCCGATTGGACGCCGATCATGGAGTTCACCGCTGCGGACACCTTTCAGCACTCGCCTTTTGGAGACATCCTAAATTCGCTAAAGCATATCTCGCTATCCGGAGAGCCCTGGCCGGACTACGGCCAGGATGGTTGGGATGCGGACGACGAAGAAATTCAAAGGCCACCCACCACCCACTTTGTAGCCACTGTCGACGATCTAACCGACATGCTAGACTATGACTCCGATGACATCGACGGTGTGGACGACGATGCCGGAGAACCGGCGCCTACAGGGCACTGGAAGACCACCCCAATGCACGACGTATATATGGTGGATACCCCAAAAGGAAGCGATGAAGAGGAACAACGGGGCGCGGCAAAGGATAATCCCGCCAATAAACAACCAAAACGGCGACGCAAGCGCCGCCCTAAGCCCCGCCTCGGCAAAGACAGCATTCCTAATGACCCAGCGTTAGAGCAGGGCAAACCACTGTACGACGAACATGCAACCAAGCAACCGTTCGAACAGGACGAATCAGATAATCAATCCAATCCCGGCGAAACAAACAGTCCGGACGACCTCACGCAGGACATACCACCGGAGCATAAGAACCTTCACGGAAGACTCGTCGCCACCACAAGAAGCTTGAAGAAGGAAAAACGGAAGCTCAAAACAGCGGAAGACATACTCAGAATTAGGTGGAGCAAAGTGCTCAAAACCGCAGACAAATACGGCAATGGCCATCAATCAAAGAGCTACCCGAAGCGCAAGCTGCTTCCAGAATTCGACGAGGAAGCCATAGAGCCCCCACAGTCAAAAAACAAAGAGGCCGCCTGGCCGGATAGACGGCCAGATGACAGGCCAAAATCTACAAGCGGCGCCACACATAAGCCGACTCATGACCCTGGGAAAATAGATGGCCCAGCCAGGTCCTTTTACGGGCCAAAAAAGAGGGCCCCAGGAAGCAACACATCACGCCAAGTGTTCGAGGACAGCGGTACACCCAAATACAGGGGCGCTGCACACCCACTATGTTTCACCAATGAGGTGCTGGATCACGAATTCCCAGCAGGGTTTAAACCCATAAACATAGAGGCTTACGACGGAACAACAGACCCTAGAGTCTGGATAGAGGATTATATACTACACATACACATGTCTAGAGGAGATGACCTCCATGCCATAAAATACCTACCCCTCAAGCTCAAAGGGCCAGCTCGGCATTGGCTCAAAAGCCTCCCGGAAAATACTGTTGGAAGTTGGGAAGAGCTTGAGGACGCGTTTAGAGCAAATTTTCAAGGGACTTATGTCCGCCCTCCGGATGCAGACGATCTAAGTCACATAACTCAACAGCCCGGAGAGTCAGCGCGCAAATTCTGGAACAGGTTCCTCACTAAAAAGAACCAAATAGTCGACTGTCCGGATGCCGAAGCCTTAGCAGCTTTTAAACACAATGTCCGAGACGAATGGCTCGCCAGACACCTCGGCCAAGAGAAGCCGAGGACAATATCCGCGCTAACAAGCCTCATGACCCGCTTTTGCGCGGGGGAAGATAGCTGGCTAGCAAGATGCAGCACCAGCGACCCGAGTACATCCGAGATTAGAGATGGAAACGGAAAATCACGGCGCAGAAAGGATCAGCGCCGGAATAAAGAAAAAATCCCAAAGAACACGGCGGTCAACGCCGGATTCAAAAGCTCGCGGCCAAACAACAAAACACTGCCTCTTAAGGATAACAGTGATGAGCTATCCAACTTAAACAAAATTTTGGATCGGATATGTCAAATCCACATTACCCCCGGAAGGCCTGCAAACCACACCCACCGAGATTGTTGGGTTTTCAAACAGTCCGGCCAACTCAACGCCAAACACAAGGGGCTCGACGCATCAAGCGAGGATGATGATAAACCCCACCAGCAGAGCACCGGAAAACAAAGGACTTTCCCACAAGAAGTCAGAGCAGTAAACTCACTTCATGTGATGATACGGAAAAACAATGCGGCACCCGCTAAGATGGGTCGCACACGGTCCACCCCAGCGGAACCTCGAGATTGGATGTCAAAACCAATCACTTTTGACCACCTGGATTATTCCAGAAGTGTTCGAAATGCAGGATGGACTGCTCTGATATTGGATCCTATAATCGACGGACTACAATTCACACAAGTCCTGATGGACGGAGGCAGCGATTTAAACCTGCTATATCCAAACACAATCCGCAAGTTGGGGATAGACCTTACTAAAATTCGACATAGCCGCACTTCTTTTAAAGGAGTGACGCCAGGCCCTTACGCCAAGTGCACAGGCTCCTTATTACTAGAAGTTGTGTTCGGGTTACCGAACAACTTCCGACGTGAAAAACTAATCTTTCATGTCGCCCCGTTTAAAAGTGGCAATCAAGCACTACTGGGATGTGAAGCTTTTGTCCGCTTCAACGCCATACCACATTACGCGTCTCTTGCACTTAAAATGCCCGGTACACGCGGCATCATTTCATTGCGAGGGTCATTTAAAGACCCCGGACACGGCTAGACGAGTCCGGCATAAATAAGCTAGGGGTTCCCTAGCCGCACACCCCTTCACAAGGGGCTGTGCGTATAAGCAACAATGAGCTAATATAGACTCCTCTTTACTTATTAATATTTTTTCATATACCTTTTTTCGCACGATTTCCTTTCAAACTAAGTTCCTCTCCTTTTACAGATGAACAACGTGCACACTCGTCCAGGATAACGGCACAACGGAGACACAGGCGCAGACGTGCAGTAGGGACCCGTCGCAAGGATTCTTTTCAGATTAAGACCCTGCGTAAACCTTTTTTTTCTATCTCTTGTTGCTATAATCCCCTGGTTTCTCATTATAACCAGAGTGGAGCCTGACGTTTTGGCATCGGCCGCGTCAGAGGACCCTGCCCGTACCTGGACACTAGGGGCTTAGGGCATTGTTCTGCCCATTATTATAAAGACCGAACACCTTAGGGAGTGTTCGGCGTCTCGAGTTAGGCCTTATATGCATCAGCTCCGAATCATGTCTTTGGTCAAATGTTGGGTTTGCCCGGCTCCTGTGTTTTGCTGCCTTACGTTCCGTATCATCGGCTAACGCGGCACCAGGAGAACTACTGCGATTGTGCCCCAGTTCGGCTGGGCGAGCACCTCAGTAGAGAAAGCCGAAAACTGACTGTCATGATACAGTGAGAGACTGGTCAACCACTCGATCGACCACCGAAATGTTTAGAATTCCTCCGCTTTGACGAAGGACCGTTTCCCAGACAGGCACACACGCGCCCCGAATTCGGAGAGCGCGGTGCCCCCCGGGGCTATATCGTAGCCCCACCCTCGAACTCCAATGGCTAAGTGAAAGTGATAAAGCATCATAGTCCGGTTGCCTCGTTTGCTACGCTACCACCTCCTCAACAGGACTGAGACGTCGGATTAAGTGTGAAAATGCGCTATTTTTGCGAACACCCCAGCACCTTGTGCGTGGGGGCTGAAGCCGAAGACTGCCATCTTTCGGGTTATACACACGTATACATAAACGGCCGCATAGGAGATATTTCAATACTTGGAAAGCACAAGTATAAAAAGCGATTACATCATAACCATTGTTTTACAAAATAAAACGTTCACTTGAACGTGACATTCTTCGAGCACTGCGACTCTATTACACGAGCACCACGCACAACTTCCCCAAAATAATGCTCGGCGGGTAACCGGCTTTCGTCCGAACCCTGGGTTGCAACAGTGGTGGCATCCATCTCTGTCCAATGTGTCTTCACACGGGCAAGGGCCATCCGCGCACCCTCTATGCAGGCCGACCGCTTCATCTCCTTGATATGCGGCACCGCCCCAAGAAACTGCTGCAATAAGCCAAAATAGCTCGTCGGCTTGGGCCTCTCCGGCCAGACATGAGTCACGATATCCATCATGGCAAGCCCGGACAACCTATTCAGCTCAGCCCATTCGGCCAACCGATCGGTCAGCGGAAGTGAACGATCTGGACTATGGAATTGAGACCAAAATAGCTCTTCCGTCTTGTGATCCTTCTGGCTTCGGAAGTGCACAACGGCATCCGCCGCACTCGCCGCCAAGTCCATATATGGATCCTCCGGACCCCACAGCTGGCCAAGCTGGACATACTTTGGATCCGTAAACCTGCGGCGTAGTAGAAAGGTCTTGCCAGCCACAATGTCTCCGGCCTGACGCAGCTCCTCCTTCATAGCCCACATTGCATAACAGGCATCCTTGGCTTGGGCGGTGGCCTTCCCCAGGTCTTCTCGCTCCGATAGGCGCTCCTTTTCAAGAGCCTCATTGCAGTCGGTAGCATCCTTCAATTTAACGGCCAATTCGGCCATCTCTTCCCTGCTTCAGCGGTGTGCAGCCCTTTCGGCTTCTAACTCCATGGGCACCCTCGAGGCAGATGCATCACTCCTTCTGGCTTGCTCCTTGGCTTGAGCAAGTTCTGCCCGAAGGCTCTCCACAGCAGCAGCACCATCTGCGTCAAGCATAAATATTATAAGATATGGGCTTCGGCTCTCTTACTAGGTGACTGCGGGGAATTTTTTTTTACCTTGCGACTCGTCAAGTCGCCTGTTGACTAGCGCGATGTCCGCATCCGCAACATCGAGTTGCCGCTTTAGTTCGGCAACTCCGTCAGTTCGGCTAGCCCCCGGACGATCCGCCACCTGCATAGGAACAATGAAGATTAATACCTGTGATTTTGATCCTCGGCACGCTGTCGCTCTCGACAACCTACCGAATCTCAGGGGCTACTATCTATACAGGGCGCACTTCCATGTGGAAAACTGTCAAAAGGTGTGTCATTTTTTACGTACCTCAAAACCCGCCAGCAAACTCCTGACGGCATTATGCAATCCGTTTTTGGCGGACGAAATCCTTCCAATCACCGTACTCATCAATGCACGGTGATCTTCTGAGATGGATGCCCTCTCAAGCAGATCCTTCAGCTCCCCTGGCCGAACACTAGTCGGCGCCAAACTCTTCGGCTCTGCCAGACTCGGGGATACCCTCCGTGACTACACTTCAGGCTCGTCCGCCCTATCCGACGGCGCAGCAGACGGAGGCGTCTCGCTCTCCATCATCTCCGGACGAAGATCCCCCGAAGACGAGCTCATCTGAGAAGGTCGGAGATCCGAACTATAAGGTAAAAAATTCGGTTATCCTCATAAGCACAAATAGGGATGTTTCTTATTAATGAACCCCCCCCTTTTTCTACTCACGGCTCGCTGGAGGGCTGATTCTTTAGAGAAGATTGTGCGGCCGGGGCCTTCCCGGACGCAGGACCCCCTGGTGAAGATTTCTTCCCCCTCTTAGGGGCTTTGGCCTCCGGGTCTCCTGAGGCGGTCCTCTTCTCCCCCTGGAGGGAGGGATTCTCGATCCCCCCTTCTTCAAGCGCCCCCTTGGGCGAGGCGGTAGCTTCTCTGTTTTCCCCTTTGCCTTCTTCTGAAGGCGCAACCTCCAACATTCTGACCAGCACGGGCTCCGGCGCGGTCTCTGGGAGGGGGGCCGGACACCGTATCAGCTTTGCTTGCGCTATCCACTCCTGCTGAAGGATAATGGGTTAAAAGGCGAATTGTAGAAAGGCAAACAAATGGTACGTCCGAACACTGAGCCACTTACTTGAGTATCCGGGCGATTGCAGCTTAAGCCGGCATCCTCGGTCAATTCCGGACACGCAACTTGTGGTCCGAAGAACAACTTGTACATCTCCACGGGTGTCGTACCCATGAAGTGTTGGAGAATCCGCGGCCCCTCCGGATTGAACTCCCATAGCCGGAGAGGACGGCGCTTGCAGGGCAGGAGACGCCTGATTAGCATCACCTGCATCACCACGACCAGATCGATCTCCCTCGCTTGGAGGTCTCGAATCCGGCCCTGCAATAGGGGCACGTCTTTTGATGGACCCCAATTGAGCCCTTGGTTGACCCATGACATCAACCGTCGTGGAGGTCCCGAGCGGAATGGAGGCAGCGGCTTCTGCCTGCTGCCCCTCGGAGCGGTGATATAGAACCACTCCTGCTGCCACAAGCCGAGATCCTCTTGGAAGGAGCCCTCGGGCCACGGGGCATCGGCCCTCCTGCTTACGGCCGCCCCGCCGCACTCTGCTTGACGCCCCCCGATCACCTTCGGCTCCATATTGAAGGTCTTCAGCCACATGCCGAAGTGGGGGGTGACACGAAGGAAGGCTTCACAGACGACAATGAACGCGGAAATATGGAGGATGGACTCCGGACCCAAGTCGTGGAATTCCAACCCATAGTAAAACATGAGCCCTCTCACAAAAGGATCCGTCGGGAAGCCTAAACCCCGACGGAGGTGGGATACAAAGACGACATACTCGCCGGGCTCGGGGGTGAGGATGGCCTGCCCTTTGGCGGGCAGCCTGTGCGAAATCTCGTAGGACAGGTACTTGGCTTCTCGCAGCTTTAGCACGTCCTCCTTCATAACGGAGGAGGGCATCCACCGGCCCTGAAGGTTGGAGCCGGACATTGTTGAAGGTCCGAAGCGCTCGAATCTGGGGCTCTGGGTGTTGGAACTTGGAGCAAGGAGAAGATTCGGTGGAAGATTGAAGAAAAGGAATGAGCCTTGGTCCTGTTATAAAGAGGGAGAATACCAAGAGCCGTCTCCGTGACCGTTCGGGACTCGCCTTCGATAGAGGAGGCGTGGCGACGGGCGCGGTTGGGTTACCCACGTCCATATTGATGAGAATCCCGGAATAAGGGGAACACGATCTCTGCTTCGACAAGACGTGCCAAGGAAACCGCTTCGCTAAACGTGCTGAGGTGGTATAATAAAAAACGATTCAAGTAAAGGCTTGGTAGTGGCGCGACGTCATGCCACAAAATACGTCAGCAGATTGAACTTGTGTATATATTATTCTCTCTACGGTGGAATGTGGAATTTATTTTGCAGAGCCGGACACTATCCTGGTGTTCACAATCTTCTCTGGATTATTCAAAGGAGGAACCCGCCTTGCAATGCCGAACATTATGCGCGCCGGACTCATCGTCATTGAAGCCAGGTTCAGGGGCTACTGAGGGAGTCCTGGACTAGGGGGTGTCCGGACAGCCGGACTATCATCGTCCGCCGGACTCCACGACTACGAAGATACAAGATTGAAGACTCCGTCCTGTGTCCGGATGGGACTTTCCTTGGCGTGGAAGGCAAGCTTGGCAATACGGATATGTAGATCTCCTACCATTGTAACCGACTCTGTGTAACCCTAGCCCTCTCCGGTGTCTATATAAACCGGAGGGCTTTAGTCCGTAGGACATTACATCCATTACAACAATCATACCATAGGCTAGCTTCTAGGGTTTAGCCTCCTTGATCTCGTGGTAGATCCACTCTTGTAATACACATCATCAATATTAATCAAGCAGGACGTAGGGTTTTACCTCCATCAAGAGGGCCTGAACCTGGGTAAAACATCGTGTCCCTCGTCTCGTGTTACCATCCGCCTAGACGCACAGTTCGGGACCCCCTACCCGAGATCCGCCGGTTTTGACACCCACAGTTCCCCTCTTCATTTTTTTGTTTTCAAACTTTATGAAAGCACACAACAGAAATAAATGACTCTCTAAAACTTCCGGGTTGTCTCCCTGGCAGCGCTTTCTTTAAAGCCATTAAGCTAGGCATATAGTGCTCAAGTAATGAATCCAGCCGGATCCCAAGGTATATCAAAGCCAATTTTAATCAACAATGATTTGTGATGTAGTAGTGAGCACAAAGTAACATATATCAAGCAATGACGAAGTCTAACTCTCTTCCTATGCATCGGCATGTCATAAAAGAACAATTCATGCACACATAGTAAAGGCCAATGCATAGTATAAGCAGTTTCTTGCAATTTTATCATATTGGAAACATAGAGAGGTGGAGATATAGTTCCTCTCTCATAATAATTGCAAGTAGGAGCAGAAAGCACATGCATATCACATTCATCAAAATTATCATGTGCAATGGTAAAAGGCAACCCATCAATATAATCCTTAATAAGCACAAATTTCTCCGATATAGTGTAGATGGGAGAATTCAAAAAGATAATAGGACTATCATGCGTGGGTGCAATAGCAACAATTTCATGTTTAACATAAGGAACTATAGCAAGTTCATCTCCATAAGCATAATTCATATTGTCATCTTGGCCACAAGCATACCAAGCATCATCAAAAAGGGATATTTCAAGAGAATCAACGGGATCATAACAATCATCATAGCAATCATCCTTCGGTAAGCACGAAGGGAAATTAAACAATGTATGAGTTGAAGAGTTACTCTCATTAGAAGGTGGGCACGGGTATCTAATCCGCTCTTCCTCCTTTTGTTCTTCGCTCTCCTCATCATCTTTTTCATCCAATGAGCTCACAGTTTCATCAATTTCTTCTTACATAGCTTCCTGCAAAATATTAGTCTCTTCTTGGACAGCGGAGACTTTCTCAATAAATGCATCAATATTGGAATTGTATTCATAATTTTCATAGCAATATCTAAGTATAGCAAAATTTTCAGGTCTGAAAATTGAATCATCAAAATCTTCAAATTCTTTAAACATAGATTCAATCTCATAAGCACCCATAAAAGCAATGAATTCTTCTATCTGTTCCACATCATAGTAATCATAGATACCATTAGCATAAGAAGCCAAGGTTTTATCATCATTAATTTTGCATGAGAAGGGAAGGCGTGGAGCCTTCATCCTAGAGCAACAAGTACAATCATATCTCGAGCATAGTTACCTAGCATACCAATATAACATATAAATTTGATCCCATAATAGTTTCCCTTTTTGTGTTAAGCAATAATCCCTAAAGTATTCACGTTGATCCAACGTGTCTCCCATAACATAATTGAATGGGGTTTTCTTAGGATTATCAAAGTAGTACATAATATCTTTCACATAATGAGATCGAGGGTTTTAGGAGGTTCCCCATCTCCATGAGTAGCCAGTACACCTAATTTTTTTTGGTATTTCGTGTTCCATATCCATAGCTAAAGATAGAGAACAACTTAGAACAGAAAATAAAAATTACTTAGTGATAAAGCAAACAAGCACACACGAGAATATTCACCCCACGCTATGACTCCCCGGCAACGGCGCCAGAAAAAGGTCTTGATAACCCACAAGTGTAGGGGATAATTTTAGCCTCTTTCGATAAGTAAGAGTGTCGAACCCAACGAGGAGCTAAAGGTAGACAAATATCCTCTCAAGTCCTATCTGCCACTGATACGACTCTACGCACGCTTAGTGTTCGCTTTACCTAGAACATGTATGAAACTAGAAGTACTTTGTAGGTGTTATTGGCTAGGTTTGCAAGATAATAAAGAGCACGTAAATAAAAGCTAGGGGCTGTTTAGATAAAGAAGCAATAAATTAAATATAGCGAGTGTGGAAAAGTGGTGGTAGGAGTTGTGAAATTGTCCCTAAGCAATTGACTACTTTACTAGAACGATAGCAAGTTTTATGTGGGAGAGGCATAAGCTAACATACTTTCTCTTCTTGGATCATATGCGCTTATGATTGGAACTCTAGCAAGCATCCGCAACTACTAAAGATCATTAAGGTAAAACCCAACCATAGCATTAAAGCATCAAGTCCCCTTTATCCCATACGCCACAACCCCCTTACTCGGGTTTATGCTTCTGTCACTCAAGCAACCCACTATAAGCGAATCATGAACGTATTGCAACACCCTACAGCGGGAACCCTCACACTTGCACGACACGGAGGGGACAATAGGACAGCAACATAACCACAAGGAAATTAAACCAATCATAGCAATTCACCAATCACTGATAGGACAACGAAAATCTACTCAGACATCATAGGATGGGAACACATCATTGGATAATAATATGAAGCATAAAGCACCATGTTCAAGTAGAGGGTACATCGGGTTGCGGGAGAGTGTACCGCTGAATATAGATGGGGGAAGGTGATGGAGACGTTGGTGAAGATGGTGGAGGTGTTGGTGTAGATCGCGGTGATGATGATGGCCCCCGGCGGCGTTCCAGCGCCACCGAAAGCAAGGGGGAGAGAGCCCCCCTTCTTCTTATTCTTCTTCTTCTTCTTCTTCTTCTTCCTTGACCTTCTCCCTAGATGGGAGAAGGGTTTCCCCTCTGGACCTTGGCTCCCATGGCGTGGGAGGGGCGAGAGCCCCTCCGAGATTGGATCTGTCTCTCTGTCTCTCTCTGTTTCTGCGTTCATAGATTCTGCCCTAGCACCGTTTCTTTTATATCTCGAGATCCGTAACTCCGATTGGATTGAAACCTTTGCCCAGATATTTTTCCAAAAATTAGCTTTCTTGCGGCCAAAGAAGGGCGTCAACCACCTTACGTGGGGCCCACGAGGTTCAGGGGCACGCCCAGTAAAAGTGTGCGCGTGGGCCACCCTCGTGGCCACCTCGGGCACCGTCTCGCATTGATTCTTCCTCCCAAAAATCATAAATATTCCAAAAATAAGTACCGTCCATTTTTATCCTGTTTGGACTCTGTTTGATATTGGGTTTCTGCCAAACATAAAACATGCAACAAAAAGGAACTAGCACTGGGCACCAGATCAATATGTTAGTCCCAAAAATAATGTAAAAAGTTGCCAAAAGTATATGAAAGTTGAATAATATTGGCATGGAACAATCAAAAATTATAGATACGACGGAGACGTATCACAAGACAGTCCGAGTGCCAGCCGCATTAGTCCTTAGTCCCATCATGGACAACTTTAGACTCACTAAGTTCCTCATGGACGGCGGCAGCGGACTAAACCTCATCTATGAGGATACACTCCACAAAATGGAAATAGACAGGAGCCGCATCAAGCAAAGCAGCACGACCTTCCGAGGAGTCATTCCTAGTCGGGAGGCGCAGTGTGCGGGAAAAATCACACTTGACGTGGTATTCGACACGCCGGAGAATTATCGGTCTGAAGAGATCACCTTCCGAGTGGCTCCTTTCAGCAGCGAATACCATGCCCTGTTGGGGCGGGACGGTTTTACATGCTTCCAAGCTATACCCCATTACGGGTATATGAAGCTCAAAATTCCTGGACCAAACGGTATAATCACTCTTGTTAGTGATCCGGAAATAGCACTCCGCGCCAAAAACAAAACCGTATCCCTGGCCCTTGAGGCATTATCTGAAGCCCTCGCAGCCGAAGAATTAACCGCACTGCGCTCTACGGTGGATAAGGACGATGCGATCTTAGACAAACGACCCAAATCCACCTCCTTCAAGCTGGCAGAAGAAATAGTCAAATTCCAGGTCCACCCAACGGACCCCAAGAAGACAACATCTCTTGGAGCACAACTAGACCCAATGGTCGATGCCGCGCTACGGGATTTCCTTCATGAAAACCGGGATATATTTGCCTGGTACCACTACAAAAAAAAGACACATCCGTGACATTTTGGGCCGAACGAATTTTTTTCTATCATACATATGACACTTCTATGACGATAATCATGACAAAACCCGGTATCATCATAGATGTGGTGGGCTCCTACTTCTATGAGAAAAAATCATGACAGAAAATGGGCTTTTCGTCCTGGGCGGGCCGGAGACGCAGCTGCATGACATTCTTTGGGCCGTCCATGACGAAAAAACCGTGGTAGAAGCGAGGGGGAGGAAAATTTCGGGGAGTTCCCGGTTACGGTGGGAGGTCGGGGGCCGAGCGATGCGCGTTTCTCTCATACACGTACGCGCGTGTGTGTGCGAGGCGTTGGCTCTAAATGAACCCGAGCGAGGCGTTAAGCTCTCACTGAACCCGAGCGATTGCACTGCAGGCTAGTGTTACTGAACCTGAGCGATCGATTCCTTCGCTACTGCTGCCAACTGAAGCCGATCGATGCTGCCTCTCTGGATTAACAGTGAGCGTTGCGGGGGGGGGGGGGGGGGGGGTTGGATGAACAGTGAGCGGTGGGAGTGGATGAACAGGACCCGTGGCATTGCCTCTGGATGAACAGGACCCCGTGGTGTGGAGGGCTGGATGAACAGGATGACCCCGTGGAGGGCTGGAAGAACAATAGACGGTGGAGGGGTGGATGAACAGTAGCCCGTGGAGGGGTGGTTGAAGAGGAGCCCGTGGAGAGGGGTGGTTTAATAGTAGCCGGTGGAGTAGCGCGCGGTGGAGGCTGGATGAACAGGAGCCCGTGGATGAACAGTTGCAGGTGGAGGCTGGAGGAGGTCGACGGTGGATGAACAGTAGCCCATGGAGGCTGGAGGAGGTCGACGGTGGAGATGAACAGTATCCCGTGGAGTCCCGTTTTGCGGTACGCCACACCCCTCCCGATGAACAGGACCCCCGTTTCGACCGTAGCGCTCCAACGCAAGTCCGTTTTGTCCATTTTGCGGCACGCCACACCCCTCCCGATCAATAGGACCCCCGTTTCGACCGTAGGAGGTCCGTTTCCTCCGTTTTGCGATACGCCACACCCCTCCCGATCAACAGGACCCCCGTTTCGACCGTAGGAGGTCCGTTTCCTCCGTTTTGCGGTACGCCACACCCCTCCCGATCAACAGGACCCCCGTTTCGACCGTAGGAGGTCCGTTTCCTCCGTTTTGCGGTAAGCCAGACCCCTCCCGATGAACAGGATCCCGTTTCGAACGTGGCCGGTCAAACACAAGGCCGTTTCCTCCGTTCTGCGATATGCCAGGCCTCGTTTCCATCGCTTGTTCCGTCCAAGCCCTCCCGATAAACACGACGACGCATTTCGTTCCGACCCAGCCGGTTGGCTCCCCATGAACACGACGATGACGCTGTTTCTCCGTTCCGACCCAGCCATGTACACGAGCCCTGGCCGTACGTATATATGCGAGAGTAGGCATTCGAGACCCCGCCCGTATGTACACATACGTGGCCGTATTTTCTTTCTTGCGCACTGGCCGCTATACGTACGTGTACATGCTACGTGCGTGCCTCTACTACGACACGGGCGCGTCTCTACTACGACACGTGCGCGCCTCTACATCCACCAGTATGTACGTACACGTTTGCAACCAGAATGACAATGCTACGTACGCTTCGACCAGGTGGGTCCTGACTGTCAGGCACTTCCTTGCGTGCGAAGATGTAGCTGGTGGGTCCCAGCAGTCAGGGGGGCGAATCGTTTTTTTTGCCCGGACGCACTTCCTTGCGTGCAAAGATGCAGCTCATGGGTCCCAGCAGTCAGGGGGAAACGTTTTTCTCGCGAAATACGATGGCCCGTCCGGTGGGTCCCCGCTGTCAGGTGGAGGAATAATTATTTTCCGCGTAATAAGGAGGCACTTCCTTGCTGCGACCGTGGACCTAGCTGTGAGCCTCTCCACGTATAGTCCACGTCCGATGGAAGTCGTTCCTTGACCATGTTGACCACGCCGTGCCGAGAGCACCAGGGCGGTGGACGACGGCGAGGCCTAGGAAGGGGACAACGGGGAGCCGGGGAAGACGCGGTAGTGGAAGCCCGCGCAGAGAGGAGTACGAGGGTTCACTGGTTCGGCTGTGGTGTGAGGTTGCCGTCGCCGCAGGGCCTGGCCAGCGGTGGCAATAGTAGGGGGCGTTGAGGCCTCTGCGGCAGCACATCCGGCCATGGGAGGTAGGAGCATGCGGCACGACCGGCGCTGCTTTGGGCGGCTGGAGCAAGAAGACCAGAGGTTTAAGAAGCACTACGGCCGTTGGATGGACATCGTATGGTCACTGGAGCTAGAATCGTTTATATTGACTAAGTTGACAAAACCCTCCGTCCCCGTCAACTTAGTAGGCCCACAAGTTAGCCTCCCACCAAGGCGGGTCCCAACTAGCAGGGGGGGGGTATTCATTTTTTTGTGCGTAATAAGGAGGCACTTCCGGTGGGTCCGAGCTGACAGCAAGGGGAACATTTTTTTCGTGAAATACGTTGGCCCGTTGGGTGGGTCCAAGTAGTCCGGGGAAAACGTTTTTTTTGCGAAATACAGGTGGCCCGTTCGGTGGGTCCCTGCTGTCAGGTGGAGGAATAATTATTTTCCGCGTAATAAGGAGGCACTTCCTTGTGGCTGCCGT
This sequence comes from Triticum timopheevii, assembly GCA_963921465.1. NCBI lineage: Eukaryota > Viridiplantae > Streptophyta > Magnoliopsida > Poales > Poaceae > Triticum > Triticum timopheevii. Next base: position 367,774,772 of record OY997262.1, read on the forward strand.
GGACCAGCTGTCAGCCTCTCCACGTGCAGTATTCTTCCGATGGAATTCGGTCGTTGACCACATGGACCACGCCGTGCCAAGAGCACCACGGCGGTGGACGATAGCGAGGCCTAGGAAGGGGACGACGCGGAGCCGGGGAAGACACGGCAGTGGATGCCCACGCGGAGAGGAGTACGAGGGTTCACTGGTTCGGCTGCGCTGTTGTCACCGCAGAATAACAGGGGGTGTGGGTGAGTGGAGTGGAGGGATGGCCTGGCCAGCGGTGGGAGTAGTATGGGGGTGGTGAGGCCTCCGCGGCAGCACAGCCGACCACGGGAGGCAGGAGCAGGCGGCATGACCGGCGCTGCTTTGGGCAGCTGGAGCAAGAAGACCAGAGGTTGAAGAAGCACTACGGCCATTGGATCGACATCGTACGGTCAGTCGAGCTAGAATCATGCAGATTGACTAAGTTGACAAAGCCCTTCGTCCCCTTCAACTTAGTAGGCCCACTATACTGGGTCCCAGCTAGCAGGGGGAGTATTCATTTTTTTTGTGTAACAAGGAGGCACTTCCTTGCGTGCGAAGATATAGCTGGTGGGTCCGAGCTGTCAGTGGCGGTAAGTTTTTTTGTGAAATACATAGGCCCTTTCGGTGGGTCCCAGATGTTAGGTGGAGGAATCATTATTTTGCGCGTAATAAGGAGGCATTTCCTTGCGTGCGGCCGTGGACCCAGCTGTCAGATGCATGTCGGTCATTGACCACGTTGACCATGCCACGCCGAGAGCACCGGGGCGGTGGACAACGGCGAGGCCTAGGAAGGGAACAACACGGAGGTAGGGAAGACTCGGCAGTTGTTTCCCACGCGGAGGGGAGTACGACTGTACGAGGGTTTACTGGTTCATCTGCCGTCACCGGAGAATAACAGGAAGAGCAGAGATGGGAGTATGGTGGGGCGGTGAGGCCTGCGCGGCAGCATAGCCGGCCGCGGGGAGGAGGGAGCAGGCTGTCCCGCCGGTGCTTGTCTGAGCGGCTGGAGCAGGAAGAGCAGAGATTGAAGAAGCACGATGGCCGTTGAATGGACATCCAACAGTATACATGCAATCTGTGGAAAGCCTCAAATTTGTGGAAAACAGCTTACAGCCCATCTGCCATTACCTCAAATAATTTACATCCCATTTGCTAATTCTTACAGTTTTTTATATTCTTTTTGTTAGCATTACAGCCCATATTGTGGCCACGGTTAAAAAATTATACGAAATTTTGCATATGTCAGTGCGGTCTGAACTGTTTTTAATCCCGAAATTTTGACTCACATTCAGACTGATTTTAAAAATAAATGTATATCAATATAAAATCCAATAAATTGTCCACGCATAAAAATCAATGCAATTTAAAATCTTGAAATGAAAAAAAGATATTTGAAACTAATTGCCGGTTTGATGTGCTTTAAAAATGTACATCCCATTTCTCATTACTGATAGGCCATTTTCTCGGCCAGCCGAATGAAGCTCTCCTCGCCTTGAAAGATTTGCAGCCCAACAGGCCTGATAAAGCGACTTACTTGATAAATCACAAAACAACTGGGCTAGCCATTTTCAGAAAGAAAAAAAAAACTACTGGGCTAGTCTGTGGTAAACATAAAAGAAAAGGCTGACTAGACAAGCCAGAGTGTCCCGCACAGCCCAGTTGACACCCTGCTTCCGTCTCAAAAACAAATTAGATAAATGCCACTCCAATTATGGTGATTCACAAAAATGCCACTGCAATTTCCAAACTTTGAAAAATGCCACTGCAATTTTTGCAAACCTTGAAAAACGCCACCGCAGTTTGCAAACTTTGAAAAACGCCACTCCAGACTTCGAAAAATGCCACTAGAAATGGCATGAAATGGCATTTTTTAAAGTTTGGAAATTCCAGTGGCATTTCTCGGATACACCAGATTTGGAGTGGCATTTATCAAATTAACCCAAAACAAAAATAACTGGGCGAGCTGCTGGGTCCCTGGTGTCAGCCGGTCGTTGTGCAGTTCTCTCATTTATTGATTACGTTGACAATGGCATGGGACCCAGATGTCAGAAATCCACTAGGAGGAGCCTTTTTTATTGGCTTGAAATAAGGAGGCACTTGCTTGTGTACTGCCATGACCTTGGCGGGTCCCTGCTGTCATCCTCTCCATGTACAATCATCTCCTGATTGTGTACGCGTCAACTTGCTAGGCCCACAAGTCAGCCTCTAAACCTGTGGAGGACAAATACAACCCATTTAAAAAAATAACAGCCCATTCCATACGTTCAAACGGAAAGTTCAACATTCAGAGCAAAGTAACAGGTCTGATCCACATGTAGAGTACTGAACTTCCACGTTGACAACCATCATAGCCAAGTTAACTATCTACTCCCACTAATACTCTAGTAGCGTACAAGTACTAACTTACTCTTAGCTAACTAGACGATGCTGGCCGCCATCTATGGTACACGCTAAACGCCAGCACCGGCGTCTTGCGCCTCGCCTCAGACTTGCAAGAGGTGCGATAGGGCGCTTTGCTCGCGCGCGTTGGCCCTTTCCATGCCGGCATGGTCCACCGAAGCTTCGGCTTCCAAGCGGGAAACCCACTTGACGAGCTGGTAGTAAAAATCGGCGTCGCGAACGCGTGCGTGCCCAACAGCCTCCAAGGCTATTTGCCGGGCACCGCCCTCCACGTAGTCAGCCTAGTTGCGGGCGCTCTGCTCGCGACTCAGAGCTTCGGTGCGCTACTGCTCCATGTCCCGCTGGTGGCGTAAATCGGTGATACGCTGCTCCTCCGCCAGGCGGTCACGCTCCAACAACTCCTGCTCCTCCGCCATGCGGTCGCGCTCCAACAACTCCTCGATCTCCTCATTGCCATCTAAAGACAGATAGAATGCCTCCTCCCTCCGTTTGCCTTTCGGTGAAAAACCGAACACTAGTTCCGGTGGTGATTGCCTCCGGTGTCGCCTACCGCGGACGGGCGGAGGCATGGAGGACGTGGCGAGCGACGTCGGGCCGGTGTGGGCTTATGAGGATATGGCGAGTTGGGTCACGGTGACACCGGAGAAGGTCGAGAAACAGTACTTATAGGGGGAAGGTAGCGCGACGGTCATCGGAATTCAATGCATAATGGCTTAGCGCGTCAGCTTGCCGCGGAAAACTAGAGAAACTGAAATTATGATTGTGCCGTCCCGTCCCGTCTGCGTCGCACGCCGGCATGGCGGTCAAACGAGTGCACTCGAATCATCTCCCTCCTTGTAAATATTGACTCCACGGATTTAAAAAGCCCGCAACAATTAAAGCGTATCTCTTTTCGCATCAGTTAGCTGCCTTAATTACGGCCGGCTGCATGCAGGCACTCAGAATCGCTCGCAGGTAGTACATGAAGCAGCATGCAACGATTCGCAGCCGAGGGCATGCATGCAGCTACTTAAATCGCTGGAATTAATTAGGCTTAAACTTCTGCATGCCGTTAATTATTGCCATGCCTTGGTCTTGCTGCTTTGCTCACGGGACTAATAAACCCGGACGGAGGGTGTACCTTGGTTGGTGAGAGGTTTGAATTAAGCCCTGCAAACCGGAAAGGAGGTACTAGTACGTGCACGATCCGCTATTTATTCGTTTAGGATCGAGTAGGTCGTTTCTTAAATTGAGCCCTGCAAACCGAAAGGAGGCAGTACGTGCGTGATCCGCTATTTATCCGTGTAGGATCGATAGTGTAGCTTGTCAGTTTCTTCAGAGGTAGGCATTTTTATCCGTGTAGGATCGATAGTGTAGCTTGTCAGTTTCTTCAGAGGTAGGCATTTTTATTCAAAAAACTGCCACTTCGCATCTTGCGTCGCAAATAAAACTGCCAGGAGCGCATTTGTAGGCTAGCTAGTGATCGATCAGTAACTTGTAAACACTAAGCGAACAGAAATAAGCAACTGTTAATGCATCTCAATGATTCACAGATCATATACAAATATGTAGCTCCAAAAGCAAAGATCGGCCACTTCAGATCTTTCGTCGCAACTAAAACTAACTAGTACGATTCCCATACATAAGATCAACATGTTAATGTTGGGGAACGTAGTAATTTCAAAAAATTTCCTATGCACACGCAAGATCATGGTGATGCATAGCAACGAGATGGGAGAGTGTTGTCCACGTACCCTCGTAGACCGTAAGCGGAAGTGTTATGACAACACGGTTGATGTAGTCATACGTCTTCACGATCTGACCGATCCAAGCACCGAACGTACGGCACCTCCGAGTTCAGCACACATTCAGCTCGATGACGATCCCCGGACTCCGATCCAGCAGGGTGTCGGGGATGAGTTCCGTCAGCACGACGGCATGGTGACGATGATGATGCTCTACCGACGCAGGGCTTCGCCTAAGCACCACAACGATATGACCGAGGTGGAATATGGTGGAGGGGGGCACCGCACACGGCTAAGGAACGATCACGATGATCAACTTGTGTGTCTATGGGGTGCCCCTGCCCCCGTATATAAAGGAGTGGAGGAGGGGGAGGGCCGGCCCTCTCTATGGCGGGCCCTAGGGGAGTCCTACTCCCATCGGGAGTAGGATTTCCCCTTTCCTAGTAGAACTAGGAGCCCTTCCATGTAGTAGGAGTAGGAGAGAAGGAAAGGGAAGAGAGAAGGGAAGGAAGGAGGGGGCGCAGACCCTCCCCCTAGTCCAATTCGGACTAGGCCTTGGGGGGGGGGGGGGGGGGGGGCGGCCTGCCCTAGGCAGCCCCTCTCTCTTTCCCGTATGGCCCAATAAGGCCCAATACTTCTCCCAGCGAATTCCCGTAACTCTCCGGTACTCCAAAAAATACCCGAATCACTCGGAACCTTTCCGAAGTCCAAATATAGTCGTCTAATATATCGATCTTTATGTCTCGACCATTTTGAGACTCCTCGTCATGTCCCCGATCTCATCCGAGACTCCGAACTCCTTCGGTACATCAAAACTCATAAACTCATAATATAACTGTCATCGAAACCTTAAGCGTGCGGACCCTACGGGTTCGAGAACTATGTAGACATGACCTAGAACTATTCTCGGTCAATAACCAATAGCGGAACCTGGATGCTCATATTGGCTCCTACATATTCTACAAAGATCTTTATCGGTCAAACCGCATAACAACATACGTTGTTCCCTTTGTCATCGGTATGTTACTTGCCCGAGATTCGATCGTCGGCATCCAATACCTAGTTCAATCTCGTTACCGGCAAGTCTCTTTACTCGTTATGTAATGCATCATCCCGCAACTAACTCATTAGCTACATGGCTTGCAAGGCTTATAGTGATGTGCATTACCGAGAGGGCCCAGAGATACCTCTCTGACAATCGGAGTGACAAATCCTAATCTTGAAATACGCCAACTCAACATGTACCTTCGGAGACACCTCTAGAGCTTCTTTATAATCACCCAGTTACGTTGTGACGTTTGGTAGCACACAAAGTGTTCCTCCGGTAAACGGGAGTTGCATAATCTCATAGTCATAGGAACATGTATAAGTCATGAAGAAAGCAATAGCAACATACTAAACGATCAAGTGCTAAGCTAACGGAATGGGTCAAGTCAATCACATCATTCTCCTAATGATGTGATCCCGTTAATCAAATGACAACTCATGTCTATGGTTAGGAAACTTAACCATCTTTGATTAACGAGCTAATCAAGTAGAGGCATACCAGTGACACTACGTTTGTCTATGTATTCACACATGTATTATGTTTCCACTTAATACAATTCTAGCATGAATAATAAACATTTATCATGAAATAAGGAAATAAATAATAACTTTATTATTGCCTCTAGGGCATATTTCCTTCAGTCTCCCACTTGAACTAGAGTCAATAATCTAGTTCACATCGCCATGTGATTTAACACTAATATTCACATCTGTATGTATTTAATACCCATAGTTCACATCGTCATGTGATCTACACCCAAAGGGTTTACTAGAGTCAATAATCTAGTTCACATTGCTATGTGATTAACACCCAAAGAGTACTAAGGTATGATCATGTTTTGCTCATGAGAGAAGTTTAGTCTCCGGGTCTGTCACATTCAGAGCCGTATGTATTTTGCAAATATTCTATGTCTACAATGTTCTGTACGGAGCTAGTCTAGCTGATTGCTCCCACTTTCAATATGTATCCAGATCGATACTTAGAGTCATCTGGATCAGTGCCAAAACTTGTATTGACGTAATCCTTTACGACGAACCTTTTGTCACCTCCATAATCGAGAAACATATCCTTATTCCACTAAGGATAATTTTGACCAATGTCCAGTGATCTACTCCTAGATCACTATTGTACTCCCTTGCCTAACCAGGGCAGAGTATACAATAGGTCTGGACCATAACATGGCATATTTTTATAGAACCTATGACTGATGCATAGGGAATGACTTTCATTCTCTTTCTATTTTCTTCCGTGGTCGGGATTTGAGTCTTACTCAACTTCACACCTTGGAACACAGGCAAGAACTCCTTTGACTGTTCCATTTTGAACCACTTCAAAATCTTATCAAGGTATGTACTCATTGAAAAATCTTATCAAGCGTCTTGATCTATCTCAATAGATCTTGATGCTCAATATGTAAGTAGCTTTACTGAGGTCTTTCTTTAAAAAAATCTTATTCAAGTATCCTTTTATGCTATCCAGAAATTCTATATCATTTCCAAACAACAATATGTCATCCACATATAGTATTTAGAAATACAGAGCTCCCACTCACGTTCTTGTAAATACAGGCTTCTCCAAAAGTCTGTATAAAACCATATGGAATGCAGTTTTGACATCCATTTGCCAGATTTCATAAAATGTGGCAATTGCTAACATGATTCAGACAGACTTAAGCATCGCTATAGTTGAGAAAATCTCATTGTAGTCAACACCTTGAACTTGTCAAAAAACCTTTTTGAGACAAGTCGAGCTTTGTAGATAGTAACACTACTATCAATGTCCGTCTTCCTCTTGAAGATCCATTTATTTTCTATGGTTTGCCGATCATCAGGCAAGTCCACCAAAGTCCACACTTTGTTCTCATACATGGATCCTATCTCAGATTTCATGGCCTCTAGCCATTTTGCGGAATCTGGGCTCATCATCGCTTCCTCATAGTTCGTAGGTTCATCATGGTCTTGTAACATGACTTCCAGAACATGATTACCGCACCACTCTGGTGCGGATCTTACTCTGGAAGACCTACGAGGTTTGGTAGCAACTTGATCTGAAGTTTCATGATCATCATCATTAACTTCCTCACTAATTTGTGTAGGAATCACCAGAACTGATTTCTGTGATGAACTACTTTCCAACAAGGGAGTAGGTATAGTTACCTCATCAAGTTCTACTTCCCTCCCACTCACTTCTTTCGAGAGAAACTTCTTCTCTAGAAAGGATCCATCTTAGCAAAGAATAACTTGCCTTCGGATCTGTGATAGAAGGTGTACCCAATAGTTACCTTTGGGTATTCTATGAAGATGCACTTCTCCGATTTGGGTTCGAGCTTATCAGGTTGAAACTTTTTCACATAAGCATCGCAGCCCCAAAATATAAGAAACGACAATTTTGGTTTCTTGCCAAACCACAGTTCATATGGTGTCGTCTCAACGGATTTAGATGGTGCCCTTTTAACATGAATGCAGCTGTCTCTAATGCATAACCCCAAAACGACAATGGTAAATCAATAAGAGACATCATAGATCGCACCATATCCGATAAAGTGTGGTTACGATGTTCGGACACACCATAACATTGTGGTGTTCCAGGTGGCGTGAGCTATGAAACTATTCCACATTGTTTTAATTGAAGACCAAATTCGTAACTCAAATATTCGACTCCGCGATCAGATCGCAGAAACTTTATTTTCTTGTTACGATGATTTTTTCACTTCACTCTAAAATTCTTTGAACCTTTCAACTATTTCAGACTTATGTTTCATCAAGTAGATATACCCATATCTGCTCAAATCATCTTGTGAAGGTCAGGAAATAACAATACTTGCCACGAGCATCAACACTCATTGGATCGCATACATCGGTATGTATTATTTCCAATAAGTCAGTAGCTTGTTCCATTGTTCCAGAGAACGGAGTTTTAGTCATCTTGCCCAAAAAGCACGGTTCGCAAGCATCAAATGATTGATAACCAAGTGATTCCAAAAATCCATCATTATGTAGTTTCTTCATGCGCTTTACACTGATATGACCCAAACGGCAGTGCCACAAATAAGTTGCACTATCATTATTAACTTTGCATCTTTTGGCATCAATATTATGAATATGTGTATCACTACAATCGAGATCCAACAAACTATTTTCATTGGGTGTATAACCATCGAAGGTCTTATTCTTGTAAACAGAATAACAATTATTCTTTAACTTCAAATGAATAACCGTATCGCAATAAACTTGATCAAATCATATTCATGCTCAACGCAAACGCTAAATAACATTTATTTAGTTTTAACTCTAATCTCGGAAAAATAGGGAGTGTGTGATGATGATCATTTCAATCTTGGAACTACTTCCAACACACATCGTCACTTCCCCTTCAACTAGTCTCTGTTTATTCTGTATCTCCTGTTTTGAGTTACTAATCTTAGCAACCGAACAAGTATCAAATACTCAGGGGCTACTATAAACACTAGTAAGGCACACATCAATAACCTGTATATCAAATATACCCTTGTTCAATTTGCCATCCTTCTTATCCACCAAATATTCAGGGCATTTCCGCTTCCAGTGACCATTTTCTTTGCAGTGTAAGCACTCAGTTTCAGGCTTTGGTCCAGCTTTGGTCTTCTTCACGGGAGTGACAACTTGCTTGTCATTCTACTTGAAGTTCCCTTTCTTTCCCTTTGCCCTTCTCTTGAAACTAGTGGTCTTGTCAATCATCAACACTTGATGCTTTTTCTTGATTTCTACCTTCGTCGATTTCAACATCACGAAGAGCTCGGGAATCGTTTTCGTCATCCCTTGCATACTATAGTTCATCATGAAGTTCTACTAACTTGGTGATGGTGACTAGAGAACTCTGTCAATCACTATCTTATCTGGAAGATTAACTCCCACTTGATTCAAGCGATTGTAGTACCCAGACAATCTGAGCACTTGCTCACTAGTTGAGCGATTCTCCTCCATCTTTTAGCTATAGAACTTGTTGGAGACTTCATATCTCTCAGCTCGGGTATTTGCTTGAAATATTAACTTCAATACCTGGAACATCTTATATGGTCCATGATGTTCAAAATGTCTTTGTAGTCCCGATTCTAAGCCGTTAAGCATGGTGCACTAAACTATCAATTAGTTATCATATTGAGCTAGCTAGACGTTCATAACGTCTGCATCTGCTCCTGCAATAGGTTTGTCACCTAGCGGTGCATAAAGGACATAATTCTTCTGTGCGGCAACGAGGATAAACCTCAGATCACGGATCCAATCCGCATCATTGCTAGTAACATTTTTCAACACAATTTTCTCTAGGAACATATCAAAATAAACATATGAAAGCAACAACGCGAGCTATTGATCTACAACATAATTTGCAAAATACTACCAGGACTAGGTTCATGATAAATTTAAGTTCAATTAATCATATTACTTAAGAACTCCCACTTAGACAGACATCTCTCTAGTCACCTAAGTGATCACGTGATCCAAATCAACTAAACCATGTCCGATCATCACGTGAGATGGAGTAGTTTTCAATGGTGAAAATCACTATGTTGATCATATCTACTATATGATTCACGTTCGACCTTTCGGTCTCCGTGTTCCGAGGCCATATATGTTATATGCTAGGCTCGTCAAGTTTAACCTGAGTATTCCGCGTGTGCAACTGTTTTGCACCCGTTGTATTTGAACGTAGAGCCTATCACACCCGATCATCACGTGGTGTCTCAGCACGAAGAACTTTCGCAACGGTGCATACTCAGGGAGAACACTTCTTGATAATTAGTGAGAGATCATCTTAAAATGCTACCGTCAAACAAAACAGAATAAGATGTATAATAGATAAACATCATATGCAATCAAAATATGTGACATGATATGGCCATGATCATCTTGCGCCTTTGATCTCCATCTCCAAAGTACTGTCATGATCTCTATCGTCACCGGCATGACACCATGATCTTTATCATCTTGATCTATATGAATGTGTCGTCACATGGTCGTCTCGCCAACTATTTCTCTTGCAACTATTGCTATCGCATAGCGATAAAGTAAAGCAATTATTTGGCACTTTGATCTTATGCAACAAAGAGACAACCATAGGGCTTCTGCCAGTTGCCGATAACTTCAACAAAACATGATCATCTCATACAACAACTTATATCTCATCACGTCTTGACCATATCACATCACAACATGCCCTGCAAAAACAAGTTAGACGTCCTCTACTTTGTTGTTGCAAGTTTTACGTGGCTGCTATGGGCTGAGCAAGAACCGTTCTTACCTACGCATCAAAACCACAACGATAGTTCGTCAAGTTAGTGCTGTTTTAACCTTCGCAAGGACCGGGCGTCGCCACACTCGGTTCAACTAAAGTTGGAGAAACAGACACCCGCTAGTCTCCTGTGTGCAAAGCACAGCGGTAAAACCAGTCTCGCGTAAGCATACGCGTAATGTCGGTCCGGGCCGCTTCATCCAACAATACCGCCGAACCAAAGTATGACATGCTGGTAAGCAGTATGACTTGTATCGCCCACAACTCACTTGTGTTCTACTCGTGCATATAACATCAACGCATAAAACCTAGGCTCGGATGCCACTGTTGGGGAACGTAGTAATTTCAAAAAATTTCCTACGCACATGCAAGATCATGGTGATGCATAGCAATGAGATGGGAAAGTGTTGTCCACGTACCCTCATAGACCATAAGCGGAAGCGTTATGACAACGCGGTTGATGTAGTCGTACGTCTTCACGATCCGACCGATCCAAGCACCGAACGTACGGCACCTCCGAGTTCAACACACGTTCAGCTCGATGACGATCCCCAGACTTCGATCCAGCAGGGTGTCGGGGATGAGTTCCGTCAGCATGATGGCGTGGTGACGATGATGATGTTGTACCGATGCAGGGCTTCGCCTAAGCACCGCAATGATATGACCGAGGTGGAATATGGTGGAGGGGGGCACCGCAAACGGCTAAGGAACGATCACGATGATCAACTTGTGTGTCTATGGGGTGCCCCCTGCCCCCGTATATAAAGGAGTGGAGGAGGGGGAGGGCCGGCCCTCTCTATGGCGCGCCCTAGGGGAGTCCTACTCCCACCGGGAGTAGGATTCCCCCTTTCCTAGTAGAACTAGGAGCCCTTCCATGTAGTAGGAGTAGGAGAGAAGGAAAGGGAAGAGAGAAGGGAAGGAAGGAGGGGGCGCAACCCCTCCCCCTAGTCCAATTAGGACTAGGCCTTGGGGGGGCACGCGGCCTGCCCTAGGCAGCCCCTCTCTCTTTCCCGTATGGCCCAATAAGGCCCAATACTTCTCCCGGCGAATTCCCGTAACTCTCCGGTACTCCGAAAAATACCCGAATCACTCGGAACCTTTCCAAAGTCCGAATATAGTCGTCCAATATATCAATCTTTACGTCTCGACCATTTCAAGACTCCTCGTCATGTCCCCGATCTCATCCGGGACTCCGAACTCCTTAGGTACATCAAAACTCATAAACTCATAATATAATTGTCATCAAAACCTTAAGCGTGCGGACCCTACGGGTTCGAGAACTATGTAGACATGACCTAGAACTATTCTCGGTCAATAACCAATAGCGGAACCTGGATGCTCATATTGGCTCCTACATATTCTACGAAGATCTTTATCGGTCAAACTGCATAACAACATACGTTGTTCCCTTTGTCATCGGTATGTTACTTGCCCGAGATTCGATCGTCGGTATCCAATACCTAGTTCAACCTCGTTACTGGCAAGTCTCTTTACTCGTTATGTAATGCATCATCCCGCAACTAACTCATTATCTACATTGCTTGCAAGGCTTATAGTGATGTGCATTACCGAGAGGGCCCAGAGATACCTCTCCGACAATCGGAGTGACAAATCCTAATCTTGAAATACGCCAACTCAACATGTACCTTCGGAGACACTTGTAGAGCTCCTTTATATTCACCCAGTTATGTTGTGACGTTTGGTAGCACACAAAGTGTTCCTCCGGTAAACGGGAGTTGCATAATCTCATAGTCATAGGAACATGTATAAGTCATGAAGAAAGCAGTAGCAACATACTAAACGATCAAGTGCTAAGCTAACGGAATGGGTCAAGTCAATCACATCATTCTCCTAATGATGTGATCCTGTTAATCAAATGACAACTCATGTCTATGGTTTGGAAACTTAACCATCTTTGATTAACGAGCTAGTCAAGTAGAGGCATACTAGTGACACTACGTTTGTCTATGTATTCACACATGTATTATGTTTCCGGTTAATACAATTCTAGCATGAATAATAAACATTTATCATGAAATAAGGAAATAAATAATAACTTTATTATTGCCTCTAGGGCATATTTCCTTCAGTTAATGCATCTCAATGATTCACAGATCATATACAAATATGTAGCTCCAAAAGCAAAGATCTAGAAAAAGTATCTGTTCTTCCTACTATCATGGATGCTTCTATTGGCCAACATTCAGTACAGACTCAAAGACAAATTTGTTTGTGGACTCCACAATTCCTCTTGCAAACGTAAGTGGTTTCACCAACAGCTAGAACCATGAGAATGAACCACACATGATGGAGGAACATCCACTGCAATATGATTTTGTCTTCTCTCGATCACACCGTGAGACTATTTTTGGAATACAAACTTTAACTTAGGCAAAATGATGCCCATTGTATAATCAGACCAAAGCAATGAAGCACCAACTGTTGGCCAGTAAATAGTACAGTACTACTTTTCTGCAGTCCATGAAGTGACTATCCAATCTTTGTGTCTATTTTCAAATGGCACTGCATGCAGTGACTGTACTATTCTCTTGTGCTGTTCAACCAAAATTGCGGACACTTTCTTTGTTTGCCAAATAGCAATGGGCAGACATCTCTGTCTGCACAAATATCAAGCAGCTAGTAAACATATCAAGCAGCTAGCAAACCACTAGTATTACTATCTAATGATAGTACAAAAAGAGTAGCAAGATAGTAGCAAACCATGTACCTTCGTAATGAACAACTCATAGTGCCACCAATTGGATATAAAGGTTTGGAAAAAAACATGCTCCTAATGTTGAACCAGCTGGACTTTTTGTGCAGCTCCACTAAAATCGAGCATCCCTGTTTGCATAGATATTGAAAGTGTGATTACTGTAAAAGTGGCACTAGTTGAAGCATAGACTCACAAATATAAGCATTCCAATTTCTTAATGGGAAAAGGTAGCAAGATTGTTTCTAACAACCTGTTTGAAGGAATAAATAAAGCAACAACGGCTTATGTCAGGAAGGCATACATAGTTTTTTCTGAAAAACTGAGCCATTCCTGACATTTGCTCTTCTTTTAAGCAAATTTTGTGCAGTTCTACTAAAATAAAATGCCATCACCGCCTTGAAAATTCAGTGACACTGTACAAAAGGAAATGACTTAACATTACATCATGATGTCAGGTATGTAGTCGACAGGCATTAGAGACAAACATACAAACCTCCTCCGATAACAAAATGAACATTAATTTTAACAAAGGTGTGACTAGCTTTACCGGGATAATTTGAGTGAACTCTACACCATTCGAATACTACAAATATACACTAATCCAGTGGCTAGTGAAACAGTAGAGTAGTTAGTTTATTACAGGGTACAGTACAATGGTTTTACTGAACAGATTTCAATAACTCTAGCACTGGAGGGTTTCTGTAAGAATTAACAATACAAAATGTAAAGGTAACAAGTTTCAGCATTGGTATACTAGTGGCATTAGACAAAATGTAAAGGTAACAATACATCCACAATCAACAGCTAACCCTGAAATAATCCAGTGACATTAAATGGCATTGCTTAAATTTATCAGTGGCATTAGACTGAGAGCGGCATTAGTTAAATGTGGCTTCACTTTAGCAGTAGCATTGCTTGACTTGACTACTGGCATTATACTAACAGCAAAAAAAGTGGCAATAAGAGCATGGGAGGCCCATTTGGATAGTGGGCGCACCAGTACGATGTACCTCCACGGACGCAGAGTGGTGAGGGAGGTATGGTTGCCCAGAGCAACAAATATCCAAGCAGCATATGTGGATTACGTCCCATTTTTGTTCTCTTTAGCCACCTTTTTCCTATGTGAAGACAACAAACCGATCGCCCTGGTCATTCTCTATTGCGTTGTCATGCCTTTCTACCCTTCTTCAACCAAGAGACGAGACTCGTTCCTGAGCTATTGATTTTCCCCTTTTCAATCTAGATGCGGGTTCGATGCCTAATTTCTTGGACAGTACAGTCTCCCTTCCTTTCCTTATTCAATCCAGACATGGATTAGTCTGCATGAAGTAGGGGTTCCTTTAATAGTGAAAATTATGGTTTTCGTCTACGTGGCCAGCAGAGCAGAGGATACCAAATTGGGAAGATGGTGGAGTGGAAAAAGATCCACATGCAACGACGTGGCAGATGGGGCAATAGAACAAGGGTATGGTTCGAAAAGAGGTAGCATACCTGAGGGTCGGCGGGAAGTGGCTTCGCTCGTGGTTGTCGTCCTCCGCACACACTATGACAGTGAGCTTGGGGATGGAGGCCATCCCGTGCAGGCGCTAGGTCTGAGAGGACGGCCATGTCGTCAGTGCGTGACCTCGTTCGCCAACGACGAGTGCGTCAATGCTGCACGTCCTTTTCTTCCCTGGTGGATCTATGACCACCAGTGAGGAGGGAGAGAGGGGCCGTATTTTTTAGATCTGGAGAGAGGGTGGTAGTGTGAGAAGCAAGTGGGCAGCCCTTGGCAAGAAAGCGCTGAAGCTCCAGCCTATATATCTTTTTTATACTACTAGTACTGGAGGTGGAGTAGTGGTAGAGTAGTTTATATTTTCTCTGCGTATAGTACTAGTTAGTCGTGCTTCAAAACTGAACGGCACGCCATTAAAAAAATAAAGGTCGATAACTAATGCGGCACCTCGGGCCAACGCGGCCAAATCGCATTTTGCACGAGAAATTACACACCATGTTTCATTGACATGTGGTCCCATTTCAACATATTAGTGAGACGACGGCGAGTAGTAGGAGTATTTCTGAATGAACGTGTAGGCCGGGGAGCCTCTTCGTGAACCGTGGCAAACTGGCAAACGTCCACTGACTCTTCGCCTTTCCCTCTCGATTTGGAACTGCTGTCGCACGCTCTTCCTCTCCCTCCTCCATTTTCCTTTAGCCCTTCACCCTTTCTTCTGCCATTGTTCGATCGTCTTCTCCATGGAGGGAACAGGCCAGAAACGACCTCGTTATTCTTGCCCAGATCTGAAATATGATGTGGTGGAGGAACTCATTGATCGGTGCGACGTCATCACCTCGGCTAGCATGGCAGGTTCATTCAAGCCCATTCTCGACTCAACTAATAACATCATTACAAGGAACCCAAGAGTCAAGGAGCGATTTGATCTCCCCTATGTTCTTAGCCATGACCCTGATGACTGGCGCTGGCATAGGGATGGCAATGGGGACAATACCCTATGGGGATACTTACAACATCCCCATCCCCATCTATTCCCTATCATCCCATCCCCATCCCCGTTTACATGACTGGGGATAAAATTTCCCCATACCCATGCCCCACTGGGGAACGGGGCCCCATTAGGGTCCCCATCCCCATAAACAAATACTCATATACATAATATGGCACCCTATAATCAACATACATACATGGTGTTGTCCTTGTCTTGCTAATGCCTATCTAGCTCGTATTGACTTCTTGGTCATGGTGGCAGCTGAGGTGAGGATGTGAGATAGGTTTAAGGTTTTTTCAGAGCTTTTTTTGTTTTCGCAAGTTTGTTTGTGAATATTTTAAGGTTGACCGCAACATCATAGTTACTAACCGGGTCCCCAATGGGTATTGAGTCTGGGGAATAGGATATCCTCCCCATCCCCATTGTACCCTATCGGGAATAAAATAGTTTGGTAAATATCCCCATGGGGATGTTTTTCGCCCATCCCCACCCCCTAATAGATGAAATCCCCACGGGTCTGGCGGGTATGGGGCCCCGTTGCCATCCCTTCGCCGGCACGACGGAGGCCTCACCCTGTGCAAGTTGATGCTGCTTGATAATGATACGTATGATGTTAAGATGCCATCGCTTGAGGGCAAGGCTTGGGCAGGCACAAATGGAGATTGGGTTGTTTACATTGGGTCCAACTGCGAGCGGGAACTTGTGAATGTGTACACTCGTGACCGGGTTCCACTTCCAAAAATCTCAGCAGACTGCCCAGAGGTTGAGCACACCGGTATTGTAAGCACGTTTACGATGATGGTGACTGTCTTCTATGGAAGATAGCAATTTGTCGAGTTCCCAACCGCTCTTGGAATTACAACAACTATGAAGTTGTTGCTATCTTCGACAAGCTTGTTGCCATCCTTGGTGGTTTGACTCGATGGATATTGCTCAAAAATCAATTTATGTACACGGATGAGTAGTGTGATGCAATTCAATACGAGGGCCTTGTGTTTGCTGCCACCACTAGTGGCACTGTTTTTGCATGGAATCCTCATAGTTTCGGTACATTTGTCTTCCACCATAATTATAATTGTTTCATCCACATGCATGCGGGTTAGCAAGTTTCCCTTTACTAATTAACCTTCTTCTTGTGTTTCCAAGGTCGTGTGAACATTCCACCACCCATACTTGAAAATTTTTATAACCAAGGGGGAGATGACGATGGTGATGATCACGAGCATGAGGACGAGCAGCGCCCATATACTTGTGGCGCCTGGCAACTAATTCCGATGGATCACCTCTTCTTGTGTGTATACAGCCCACTGATGATGTTACTGCTAAGGAAGCATGTGTAATCTCCCATGGTCACACTCTCCGGACCTATTCTAACACCCGTTGCATGGTATTCGGGATGGATACTAGTGTGCTAGCGCCAACTCCTTCTCCCTGGTACAGAATTGATAGTCTTGGAGAAAACCTCCTCTTCCTTAGACAAAACTATCCAATGATGGTGAAAGGCGATCCAACTGCTGTTGACACAATGGTACTACCATTTATGAGAAGCAACTGTGTCTATACCTCAGACATTTGGGTGGTTCCCTACCCTGGTACTGATATAGTAGGCCGCTTCAGCCTGGATGATCAGTCCTGCGTTGGTCTCCAGATCGACAATGGATGGCCCTTCCTAGAGAATCACTTGTGGTTCAAAGCAAGCGTTTCCAACACCGAGGAATGGTTGAGTTGAAGTTCATTTCATTACTTGTTATTTGTTGTGTGGTGAAAACTTTAGTATTTATAATGTATCCTCGTTGTCGATGTGGGTTGATGACCTGTTGTATGTAATAAAATGATATGCCTGTGATAAACTTAGTAAATTTATGAATGGCTTTCGAGTCGCTTCTCTGAGTGAGTGGTGCGACGAGGCAAAAAAATATTTTCCGAATACATAATTGTACGTGCATTGCAAGAGGTTATTGGATGAGGCCAATCAACAATAGTACTAGTACTAGTACACTATTTGTGCTAGCTTCACATGCTTCGCGTGTCGGGCGGGTGTTTTTACTGTAGCCATATGTTAATGTGTTCGCTGTACGTAACCAGCACCTCGAATCCTCGATACTAGTACTATATAGTAGGAGTAAGTAGTAGGAGTAGTAGGGTGGCATGGGCCAGAACAAGCATTCACGTCCAGGAGTACGGCACATGCCACCACCACGACATCCATCTGACACCATATTACTTCTTAGAGTCCGTGCTAGAGCAATCTCTTCAACCTCGTCATTTCTCTAACTTCAGCCATCGCACGACGGGCGAGGTGGGGGTTTGCTGATAGTCGGTTTCCTTAACTGTGGTCCCACTTGTAAGGCCAACTCCAACGCATGACCCCAAACGGACCTCCGTTTTGCACAAACTCCAACGATAATTTTGACTAGAAAAGCAAGACCAAAGAAAACAAGAACCACAAGAATACATTTTACTACTCTTGTAAGTTGGATTAGTGCCTTCTTGATGCATTCATTGTTGATCTGCGGAGGCTCGATCTTGCGTGCTTCTTTCTTCTTCGAGTGTAAAGAAGTAGACGTTGCTTCCTCGCATCTAGTCTCATGTCTAGCCTCTATTCTAGTAGGAGCAGGGGCGGAGAGAGGGAGGGGCGAGCAAGGGCTAGACCGGTTAACATTTGAGAAAGCATAGGCTTTCCTACACCCCCTTATCTAGCCATTCATTTTCGCATCAGGATTCGTGCGAGCAACTTTTGTCTTTTTTGTTTCTCCTAAATAGAACAAAATATGAACTTGAAACTTTGTAGGACAACAGAACATTCTAACTAGAATGTGGGGAAAAAAATTCAGATTTTTTCAAGTATCATATATACAAAAAATTATTTTTTTTACTCAAAAAATCTCATTTCGTATATTTATGTCGGACAAAAAAATCTGAAAGTTTTTTCTCACATTGTAGTAAGAACGTTTTGTTGTCCTGCAAAGTTTGAGGTTCATATGTCGTTTTGTTTTGAAGGAACAAAAAAGAGAAAAATTTGTGCTGTAAGTTAGTTGTGTCGTACGGATCTCAAAGCGGTATTGAAAGGTATGGATAAGAGGTGTCCAGAAACCTGTGCTTTATAAATCTGCGTTTGGGGCCAATGGCTCGCCCCCCTCAATGATTTGTAGCAGGTAGTCCGGTGTATATACGCTAAAGGCCGCAGCTAATCACCTAATTAGCCCATACTATTAGCCGATACGTGAATAAATAATTTAGACGTGTTGTACCGAATTGAAACAACCCATAGCCCACAACGCAGGTGGTTGTTTTAGCCCAGGCCAGTGCCTCTGGACGTGAATACGTCCTCGATCGGATCGATCGATTGATCTGATTCTAGGGCGTTTGTCGTCGGCGTCGGCCGCCGATAGCGCGTCTCCTGGTCAGGCATTTTCCGCTGGCCGCCGTTTGTGCGTATTCTGTTAGGGCGTTTGGCACCGGCCGAGGGCCGACGTTTGTGCATATCCACAACGACGAAACCTTCCACTGTTATACGGTTCGTAGATGGCCAGATGCAAGCAAATGACGTCTGGAATGAGGATATAAGCAGGTACCATTATGCACTAAGCTATTAGTGTTTATTACTTCCTCCATTCACAAAAATAAGATGTTCTACCATTTTCAAGTTTAGATGTATACATGCGTATTTTACATGTTTTTTCAATCCTTTCACTCCACATAAAGTCTATCCATCTGTCCCATAATATAAGTTTGTTTGACAAATTGAAACAACTTGCAAAACAATCTAATATTATGGGATGGAGGGAGTATATTGAAATATTGAAAACATCCTATATTTGTGAACCAAGACAGTATTTTTTTATGAATCATAATTTTAGTCTAGTTATTTGGTATTGTGCATAAAACAGTAAAAATAGTCAGACACGTCTCCACAGAAAATCCGGGAAATGGCTTTCATAGACGTTACACGGTTAAGAAGAAAAGGCCTTAAAGATCAGATGAGATAATCAACTTGTTGGATGTTGGTGATCATACAACTCAATTTATTATCTAATATAAATGTAATTTTATTTGGTAGTACCAAATATATATTTGTATATGCATTGACATCAAGGCCAGCGTGATTTTTGTTTCTTGTGTAATCATTGGCTTTTCGCCCCCCTCAAGTTCAAATCCTGGCTCCGCCCCTGAGTAGGAGTATCAACAAGTGCACTAATCTCATCTCTAGCCTCTGTGCTAGCTAAAAGTGATAGAAATTCTACTAAATTGCGCTCTATCAATATATGGATGTACTCTTCTTCCCAATACAAAAACTTGCATCCATTCTACTCCATCCGTTGCACAATACATGCTTTCTATTTGTCAAAATATATATGTATCTAGACACGTTTTAGTATATAGGTACATCCATTTTTGGACAAATGGAAGTCAAGTATTTTGGAACGGAGGGAGTACACAATAAATTTTCTAAGTTAGCACAACTAGTCTAATCCGAGAGCACAACCGAAGATTTGGTCGGGTTCTTCCTCCTTTTGCCGACACGTGGGACATCCAGCATCCAGGTCGTGTCATGAAAGAAAATAGAGTGGTAGTTGAAGCGACGAGATGTGCATCTTGGGTTAAACTGTAAATAGAATCTTACTACTCTTGAGTAACTCCAAAAGCGGCCATCAAAGATCTTTATTGGATTTGTTTTTCATCACCAGCACGTCGAGGTGAAAGATGTGCAGGTTCAGTGGGTCCGCTTGCATTTTCACTGACATGAGGGACCTCATGTGAGCAAACAGACGATGGGCTCCGCACGTCCGCTGGCTGGCTGAGAAGAGAGATAGAGGAGGGCTGAGCACGGACTGCAGGAAATTTGTTCTACATACCTCGATATAGGCTCGATATAGTGGGGTGGCATGGGCCATAATTAGCATTCACGTCTAGTAGTACGGCACACGCCACCGACACGAGTCCCATCTGACACCAACTTTCTTGGAGTCCGTGCTACAACCATCTCTTCTCACTCCCGTTTTCTCAGCCATCGCGCGGTGGGCGGGGTGGGGGTTTGCCGATAGTCGGTTTGCTCAACTGCGGTCCCACTTGTAAGTGAGAATGCAACACTGCACGCATTCCCGCTTGAGCGGCGTGCCGGACCAACCGTGTGGGGGTGCGATGCGAACACGGCAGACTTTTCCTTTTGAACTCGTAACTTGTAAAATTTGGTTCTTCTCCATGGCGTGATCGACAGATAGAAAATAATGATTTTGCCTAGAGTAATGAGAAGTTAGGTTCTGGCACCGTTCATGCATGGAGTACGTACGAAAATTATGAAGTTGATGCAAAAGGTAAGATAATTACTGTAGTATTATATACTACTACATGGATTTGACGGACAGATAAAAATACATACGGATCGATCAACGACATCCTCATGCCCTAGTGCATCGGGTCACCAACCGACGTGTGAGGAGCAGCAGCGTTGGCGGCGAGCTCAACGTGCTTCTGAACAGTGCCGTCCAAGGTTGCCCTATGGTCCAAGAAGGCCAGCGTCCTATCGTCCTCCTCTTGCATGTAGTAGTCCTTGTGGACGATTTGCGCGTAGACGTGGGTGATTATGTCGATGGTGTCTTGCTGTGCCAGGCGCTGCGCGGCGAGCGCGACCTCGAGCTAGACATTCTCCGGCACGACGGAGGGCAGTCGCAGGGCCACCAGTGCGTCGAAGAGTTTGTCACCATAGTGGCCGTTGAGGGTGGCGGGCATCGCAGCCTGGGCGCATTGGCTGGAGGCTTACATCAAAGTCGTCCGCAAGCTTCTTGACGACGGTGAACTTGTCGAGGAAACCGACAAGGACGTCGTCAAACAAGGAGATGAAGCTGTCATCCAAACGGCCCCTCACCCAGGCGGCCTCAAGCAATACTACCTGGAGACATTCCTTCGTGCCGGGCCGCAGGCCGGTGTCGTGGACCATCTGGCACAGCCTCCATGGGTCTAGCTTAGCTTCTAGTCAGCTGATCCTGCGATTCGAGTGATCACTCTTGCCCTTGGTTAGCGTGCGTAGGTGTGTAGGATTTCGTACTACTCCTCGACCCTCTACGACTAGCCACAATGGAGAGTAACATACACTAGTAACATACACGTATCCCTAGACTATGTTACTACCTCAATAGTGGGTAGTAACATAAGTGTGGTAGTACTAACATGCAAAGCTTCATTTATTGGGTTATAGACTCATATTGCATTGGGACATGTGATGTTACAGTAACTAGCTATGTTACTAGCACTACATATCTCCTCATTAACTCATTGCCACATAAGCAAATTTGCTGAGCTGGACTCGATGTTACTACCGAAGTTACTCCCACTTTGGCTAGTCTACTGCACCTGCCTTTGGCTGTAAGATAGGTGGGCCAGCCACCCCCTGGGCCCACGTGTCATTCATCCAAAGGCAGTTGTAGTAAGTCAATGAAGCTGCGTCCCCCTCCGTGTCGGTGTAGTATAGTCAGTCATCTCACTGGACCTCTAGTTGGGGCCAAACGAGAGAAGTTTGATGTTTACTGGTTTATTGGTCCCCTTTGCATTTTGCGCCAAGTTTTAACCTTTGATTTAACTAATAAATTATTAATGCATGTAAAAAAATGTTGTGTAAGTCACCTTACGAAAACCAAATAATCCCAAAACACTTAGGCACGGTGCATTAACTCCCTCCTTGTTTCTTATTTCGTGACATATCAACCAATGAGAGATGTGGGCCGTGCATGCTTTCAATGACTTGAGACTACCAAACATGACATGCAGTGTTTAGTTCATTACATGTAATCCTATTAGTACTCTAGTTAGCAAAAAGCATTAAGTTCTCTCGCCGATAGGAATAAAACACCATGTATTTATTTACAGAGGGAGTAGTACATTTTTTGTGACATGCATTACTAGATATTGCTTGTCAAATACTAAAATCCAGATGGACGTGGTAGTACTCCTAAATCCAGATGGTGGTGCTACTAGTACTAGTAGTAGTATTACCAATGTAGTAGTAGGAGTACTAGCACTGTACTACCCGTTGGTCAAATTATTACGTGCTGCTCCTTACAGTGAAGTGATAAGACCCTGCACCAGAGATGACACCTGAGTATAGGCGTCGTGTTCGGCATACCATAGTCAGCCTCACTGTCTGCAGTCACTATCATCATGGCTGTAGAGCTAGCCTGCTTACAACTAGCCATGTTCGACATAATTTCCCGTGCGTAGATGCCCGTGCATTGCACGGAACACCAAGATTGGGGGTGGACGGCTCCGGCAGCGGCCATCGCGCCAGATTTTTCCACAGCCTTCTAGATGTGGTGGGGAGGAGATAAGGCTAATTGTGAGAGACAAGGAGTTGTTTGTAAATAGGGAACAAGTGCGGGCATCTTTTTGCAAAAATGGAGAAGCTTGGTTTGTATGCGTCAGATCTAGATCCGACGGCTATTGGTGAAAGATGGGAGGCACAACATCATCACCAACTCAGGACCTGTTTGATTCACAGGATTTTGAAAACGTAGGAATAGGACACGACAATATTACAAGTTTCAAACTGATATTACAAATGTTAGGAGTAATGCTGCACCTACGAAGAGGGAATTACTAGGAAGTTTACGTAAGAACTTTTGTTACTTTAGGTGGATGCAGCATTATCGTATAAACTAAAATCCACTGCCCTGACAAGTCACTAATGGGCAAATAAGTTTTCGAGTCTCTGCCCACTTGATGTTTCAAAAACAAATTCAGCTTCTGCGGAGACTTTTTCATTTAGGCTTAGATGCTTGCGGTGATCAACACGTCATTCATTGTTGTGCCAGAGAACGCCAAACCTCATTACCTTGAGCACACTTGCCTCCAGAACAAAGAACCTGGCCAATTTAATCTCAGATGTGCTGCCTCGGTAGTCGATCAAATCAATTTCTGTAAGATGGGGATCAAGGCATTCGATGAGATTGTTATAGTGCAACACATTTTTCACGTTCGGGTCTTTTTTTATATGCAAAAGAAGAGAACATATTAGAGCAGTTGGCTGCATAAGATTGCCGTGTCATCAAGAGGTACCAATATCATTCGCTCATATGATAGGGTTGGCTGGCTAGTGATATTTTTTCACTCTCTCTCTCTCTCTCTCTATCTCTCTTTCTGTTTCCTCTCATTTAAATAGGAGCACGTGAAGAGCTTGGGCATTTTTTGCCTTCCACTATGTGGCTGATGCCATATTTCGCAAAGCTATGCCACATAATACGCATCGATGTCAAATCAAAAGATTTTGGCACCGCTCTCGCGATGTGAGAGAGTTGGCACCGCTGTGCACACAGACCCACATGTATAAACAAATCAATCAAACCAACTACACCAGCCTCTCACTCTCCCAAACAAGTGTTTTTTTATTGCCTCAGTCCTCTCTCTCCCACATAGTGTTTTTTTCATTGCGTGAGTTAATTTGGCACCGGAGCAAAGTAGGTGATCCAGATTGGGGCACCAGGTGAGCAATGGAGGGGCATCGATGCCAAATGCATCACAAGTGAATTTGGCACATGTTTTAGCCTACATAGCCCACTCTTGTACTCCCTCCGTCCCAAAATTCTTGTCTTAAATCTATCTAAATACGGATGTATCTAGTTACATTTTAGTGTTAGATACATCCGTATCTAAACAATTGTAAGACAAGAATTTTGGGACAGAGGGAATACTACCTCGTATTTAGTATAAAAGTTTGACCATAGATTTACCTAAGAAAATGCCAATGCATGTCACTAAAAATTACACCAGTTGAAATTATGTTCAAATACGAATCCAACAATATAGTTCTTAGTGACATGAATTAACATTTTGTCAGTTAAATCTATGGTCAAATTTTGATACTACAAAATTGGAAGAGTAAACCAGGACGGAGGTAGTACTTGCTCTTAGGGTAACCATAGAGTTATTGGAGTAGTCTAAGTTACTTTCCACTATGACTAGCCTAGGCTACTATAGTAGTACAACATAAAAACGATGCAGGTGATCACGTGAGAAAAAATACTAAAAACATTTCTTTCAGTGCAGTGCGTAGATGCAGTTTTGAACACTACACTTGTCATCGTAATTTGGGAAAATTACGAAAAAAATGAGCTACGTTGTGATTACAGTTTACTTATAGGAAAGAAGTTTCACCTCGATGAGTAGCTTCTCCGTGCACGGAAAGCATGTAAGGAATCCAACAACTTGATCCAGAGTGGGGCCAATAGATTTTAGTGTTAAGATCTTCACTGTGCGCATGGATTGGGTCAAGGTTGTGGGAATCATTTTCTGGAATACAGTCGTAAATACATCAAGAAGAAATTTAAAAATGTGAATTTCAAGAGGACGGAGAAGAAGATGAGTGATGTACTTGAATGATTACGGATCCAATACAGAGTTCGGAGAATTTGGCAGACGAGTACACGAACACTGTCAATTTCGGCGCGTCAATGACCCTGATTTTTGTTGGACCTTCTAGATCCGATACAAGTAATCTCTCAAGGAAAGGCGCATTCTCAATCACCATAACATGGAATAGCTGGAGTGATCTCTTCCCAACTGATGTCTTGTTGCGGGGCCAGCAAGACACATAAATCCATCGGAGATTCATCGAGGCGATGTGGAGGCTAATGAACCCGTGGATCTGCTCAAGACGAAGGTACTCGAGCGCAGTACAGCTGCGGAGCAGGTGCTCCATAGCCTTCTTCGAGATGACAACGTCGAAGAGGTCGAGTTGGTTGAGTTGAGGGAGAAGAAGGGCGGGCGCGACATTAATCTGGGGAAGATAGCAGGAGCTGAAGCTGGCGCGACGCAGCGTTGGCGTGACGCGGAGCGCGAACGGCGGCAGAGAGCGGCATCGTCCAGCTTCAAAGCTGAGCTCCTCGAGCTGATCTAGGGCGGGGGATAAGAACCACTCCTCAAACTTGGGTTGGACCTTGCAGTTGGTGCTGAACATGCGGATGTCAAGGCGTCTGGCTGGCCCAGGGTGTGATGAAAGGATCTTGGAGACTGCGGCCATGCGTTTGCAATCCTCGTCGCAGAGGCAGCTGTCGACGGTGAGGTTGAGGGGGACGCAGCGCCAGAGGGGGCGCCACCACCGGGAGAGCAGGGCGGTCCGCACGGCAGATTTGGTGGGGAGGAGGCCGATGATGATGAGCAGCATGTCGTCAGGGAGGCTGCTGATGAAGTCGAGGATCGCCAGATGCGGTTTTGGCTCAAGCCGCGTCCGCTTGTTGGCTGCCTCGCCGTCCATCTCAACCGACGGCGATGCTAATGTACACGTGTGCTGGTGTGTGTTGTGTGTTGGGTGTGCACGAGTGCGTCCTTCTATGCATGCTGCCGCGCAGTGGTGGATTGTGCGCGAGTGCTTCCTTCGCGCGCAAGAAGTTTGTCCTCAATGCGCCCTCAATTTACTAGCGTGCAGGGTGCTACCCCGAGTGGTTTCAACTTTGTTTACTTCACCGCGTGTCAGATGGGCCTCTAGTTTACTTATTTTCACCCACTGCCACATGGGCCAGCACACGAAGATACAGAACACGAGCTGACAAGGCAGCATGTGGACTGGTTGACCGGTCAACTAAACAATATACAGAGCTATACGCTGACATAGTGAGCATATAATCTGTCGGTATAGAGAGTTCGAGTGAGAGGGGAGGCCCGTGAGAGATAGCAGAGAGAGAGAAAGAGCTACTCCCTCCGTTCGATAATGTAGTTCCAACATTTTTTTGAGTCAAACTTTTGAAACTTTGACCAAGTTTATAAAGAAATTACTTATATCTACAATACCAAAGGTAAATGATAGTATGAAGTAAGTACATGTTGTGATGAATCTAATGATCGTTCCAGATGTAAATGTTTTTCTCCACATATACCTGGTCAAACTTTTCTGAGGTTTGACTTTTCAAAACATCCATATGCTTATGGACGTGACAGAGTCCCTAACTAGAGAGAGAGAGAGAGAGAGAGAGAGAGAGAGAGAGAGTGAAAAAAGTGTGTGTGCGTGTGTGAAAGAGACATGGACAACACACGATAAAAAGTAGAGAAAAAGCATGTGTGTCTTATGCAAACATATCACACATGCATGTTCGACAACGGAGGCAAGGTGAGGAGATAGTGTGTGGTTGTTTGGAACCAAGAGAGCAAGACCCCTAGCACGTGGCCAAGAGGGGTCTGACAAACAAGGGAGAGAGGGTGAGAGAGACGTTACGGAGAAAATGCAGACATGGGGAGGAGAGAGTGTTTGTTTGTCATAGAGAGATCCCCTGGAGATCGTGATGTGACTACATGGGTGGGAGATCGAGTGACAAGGTGTGTGCGCGATAGAAGATGCCCCGAGAGATATCGAGATAGACATATGGATGGAAGGAGAGAATAGGTGTGTTCCTGATGGCTAGTAAGAGATAGTCATACTTAGGAGGGGGGAGTGCTTGTGCCTATGATGGAGTGAGGGATTACGGTACTTAGGGGTGTGTGTGTCACATGGAGAGAGAACAAGGGCGGAGAGTGTTGGATGGGTCTATATGCATAGCACGAGCGAGACATGTGTATGTGTGAACCAGGGAGATATAAGGCCAGTTTGGCTTGCGTCCTGAGCATCTTTTGCCTGGCCTGGGGTTGTGGCTGGATTTCATGCACACTTGTGCGGCCACGAGGCTAACAGCAACATGGATGGATATTAGCATTAAATAATTGATGCATGGATTGATTGATGGGACGTTGATGCTTTGCTTGGCCCAGGCATGAACCAAACGCTTCAGCACCACACAAGCCTGGCCAGGCATAAATATTTTACATCTCACGTCCACACCAGGCAGTACCGGCCATTAAGGCATGAGGGTCAGGTCCAAACTGACCAATAAAGTTTGAGAGAGATTGAGGAGCCCCGATAAGGCTGAGTGGTGCGTCAGATAGCTAAGAGGGGGAAAGAGATATTCCATCCGCTCGATAATGCAGTGCATGTAAATTTTTTAGAAGTCAAACTTTGGAACTTTGACCAGGTTTATGCAAATGTTATTTATATCTACAATACCAAAGATACATCATACAAAACTACATCTCATGGTGAATCTAATGGTATATGTTTGCCGTACTAGATGTAATTCTTTTTCTCCACGTACATGGTCAAACTTTGTGATGTTTGACTTTTCAATAAATCTATATGCTATGGACCGAGGAGAGTGCCTCAGTCAAGACAGATCAAGTGCGTGTGAAGGAGAATGAGTAAGTGTGCAAAAAGAGTATGTGTGTGTGAAAGAGAAAGTGACAACAAACGATAAATTAGAGAGAGAGTGTGTTTTTTCGTTT
The DNA here is from genome assembly GCA_963921465.1 of Triticum timopheevii. Lineage (NCBI taxonomy): Eukaryota > Viridiplantae > Streptophyta > Magnoliopsida > Poales > Poaceae > Triticum > Triticum timopheevii. Next base: position 367,802,714 of record OY997262.1, read on the forward strand.
CTTATGCGAACATATCACGCATGCATCTCCGAGATGGAAAAGCGAGGCGCGGAGATACACGAAGATAGCTAGTGTCTGATTGTTTGCAACGGAGAGAGACACCCCTGTAGCACATGTCCAATAGAGGTCTGGCCAACAAGGAAAAAAGGTCGAGAGGGACACATGGATGGCATGGACGCATGGGGAGGGAGAGAGGGTGTTTTTGTGATAGAGAGATCCCCTCGAGATCGTGAGGGGACTATATGGGTGGGAGATCGAGGGAGCGCGTGCGCGATAGAAAGATGCCCCGAGAGAAATTGAGATAGACCATGCACATGTTTGTGATGGAGACTAAGATTAGCTAGTCATATACATATAGGGGGGGACTGCGTGTGCCTACAATTGAGTGAGAGACCATCATACTTGGCTAGCTGGGCATGAGATTGTGCGTGTGAGATGGAGAGAGAATGATGGAGAGAGATAGAGTTTTAGATGGGCCTATCGAGTGTGAGTGAGATATGCATGTGTATGTGTGACCCAAGTGGATGGAGAGTTTAAGATAGGGGGGAAGACCTCCGAGACGACATAGGGGTGCGTGAGAGAGTTACGGGCAAAGAGCCAAGGAATTTGTGTGCGTACGATGAGTGCATCCAATATATCTAGCTTGGATTAGCTAGAGTATCATACATAGTGTGCGAGAGAGACCTATAGATGGTGTATATATGCATGCGAACTAGAAAGACCCCCCCCCCCCACACACACACAGACAGAGAGATGGATAGAAAGGGAGAGGGAGAACAAGGTTTTTGTGTCGGATGTGTGCGGAAGAATTGAAGATTGTTGGCGAGAGAGAGAGAGAGAGAGAACAGGAGTCCGGGAGAGGGGGAGGTCGCGTTTTATGCATCAAAGACTGATATAAACCATGTTTCGATATAAACTTGCATTCAAATATTTAAATTGGAGAAATGTTGTCTGCAATCCACACATGAACAGATATATGCGTATATCAAACAAGTTCATTAATTTGACTTTCAACATGTTCATGAGTACTATAATACTGTACAAGATGCTACTCGATTGAGGTGTTCAATTTTGGATTTAGTTCACTATTTTGACCTACTGAACGAGCTATTTCATTGAATCAAGATATTTCATTTTGGGTTCGATTCACATTTTTGAGTGGGTCAACTATTTGTCATATAGTAAATCGCTAGCAACGAGCATGTAAAAACACATTACTCCCGAGCATCATCTCTCCATCTAAAAAAGAAGTGGCAAGCTAATATTTCAAAATTTGATTCGAATCAACTTGGTAAGATAGACGTGGATGCTCATTCTCCCAAAATTTGAATGAACCGTTAAACATCCTATCTGCTAGGTGGAATTCGCCCGAGCAAATAAATGGGAGATGCGAAATTACCGTCCTATGTGGGACACGCATCAATTGGCCCGTTGTACATCAAGGGTAGGTTCGTAACTTCATCCAAGCACGCCTTCTCCTCGGCCGAAATGACATGTGTTGAATAATTCATAAACCATGGTCGGAAAAACATGCTCTCCTCGCCCGAAATAGCTCGCGCCCACTATTTCAAAACACGCTCTCCTTGCCCGAAATCGCTCGCGCCCACTATAGTTCAAAACATGCCCTCCTCGCTCGAAATCGCTCCCGCCCACTATTTGAGGAGAAGCAAAGTTACTCTGGTATCCCGACCCTCAGTACACAGACCCAAGCCGAGAAGCCTATAGGCAAGGGTAGAACTGTAACTCCCCCTCAAATTTCAGACAAATGCGTCCGTAAGACATGGTTCCACTCCCCTCCCAATTCCCCCCCCCCCCTTGTATGTTTGAACTCTCTTTTTATTTTTAATAATAAAAAAAATTGCAGTGGGGTTTTGCCCTACTGTGTACAGTCAAAAAAAATTCCCCCCCCCCCCCGCCCCGCCCGCCCCCATTCATACCTCGTGGGCGCCAAATCACCTTCTCCCCGGGAAGCTCCCTTCTCCCGAGCCGCGAAACCTCAGCCCCACCTCCATGGCGGCCCCCACCACACCAATTTCACAGCCGCCCTCCTCCCTAATGCCGGAGATGCTGTCCATTTTCCGTCGTGCACTGGGCCATGTGCCTCTTACTCCATGCTGCTGGTGCTGCCTCGATGACGACCGCGTGAACAGTATCGGAGCCGATTCACCCCCGCCGTTGTTCACGGCGTCGGAGCGGCTCCAACTTCGGATCCGTCCAAAGTCCTGGCGCTGCTTCCGCGTACCCTTCGACCGTCGCGACATCGCTCTTTCCCTGCCGCCGGTCACCACCGCAACCGCGCTGGCCTCATCGACTCGGCAGCTGGACCTGCCTACTTCACCATGCCGCTAGATATGTCGCACCCTCATCTCAAATCACTTTATTTAGGCGTCAGTTGTCTGAATTTTTATTCTGGGCCAATCGATTCCCAATGGGAAGCAGCACCCCTCGAGGCGGCGGTGCTCCTAGGCTGCCGGTTGGCTGGTGTCTAACGTAAGGGTGCGGGGCCGCAAGTTCGCCGCGGAAGCAGCGCTTAGATGGCTATCTTTTAGAGTTGCGTGGGTTGAAGGTGCTGCCGCCACCAGATCTGGATGACGGGGAGTCTTTGTGGATTGGCCCGGGGGCGGCGCAACCACGGCAGTGCGGTGGGGCGGGGAGCGGGGTTTTGGCCGGGGCACGGACGGCAGAGGCAGGCTGCTCTGCCGTTGGTCGCTGGCTCTTCGGGGAAGATTCCGAATAGTGTCAGCCGGGGGCACAAGACAGCCATCAAGCCATCTGGCGTAGATCGGACAGTACCAAAATAAAATAAAATCGTGTGACCCCAATTTAGTCTTTAGTCAACAGACGTGTGACTACTCTTGTACCTTGCTGTTGATCTCTTAGTGTATTTCTTCAGATAAAAGAGATATGTCGTTCTTAACATTATGCATTATCTGCATCTTCAGACACACCGTCTTCCGACTCATCGCAGCTGCTCCAACAAGGGAAGCATACACCAGAAGGGAGCTATAGTCCCCACTCAATAGTTCCCTGCATCGAATGCGCGTGCCCGACATGGACAGCCACAACAACTGCAGGGCCATCGACAAGTTAGCACATGATGCTCACTCCTATGGATGGCAGCCAGATAGGTTGTACCCTCATCTTACTTGTGTGCAACATTTATGGCGTTGTTATTCATCTAAGCATGGAAAATAGATCATCACATTTCACTGTATATTCATGCTGATTTCTTACGGGTCTTGTTCAGGAGTTCACGTTGTTCCATAGTTCAGCTAAGATACTTGTTCTTTAGGTAACACTGTTCCATAGTTATCATCCATCAGCCAATGCTATCCCACAGGCTGGTGATTATAGTATTATACCACTTCTAGTATTACCTATGTTGTTCTTTAATACTTTTGTGTGCCATCTAGTTAATCTCGAGTAGAAACGATACATATTCTGTAGCTTTCATCTGTGTTCTACCTTTAGTTTATGAGACCTGTTGCTGCCAGTTAACCCCAGTCCTACTATTTATGTCGTCTCCTACATGCACTCATTACATAAATCTAACTACTAGTTGTCTTCCATGCATGTCATATATAATTGCACACACTGATATATCCACAAGAACCTCATGGAGCAATGTAAAGGCCAATAAACTTGATGTCAATGATACCCAATATGATGGAACATGTAAAGGCAGTTCTTCAGAAGACTTGCAGAAAGATGATGAATCCTGTTCACCCCACAAGGTCCTTGCTCTAACTTGGCCTGTGATATGGGTACAACATGCATATAATGTCCTGGAGTGTATCTACTCTGTTGCAATGCCATGTGCTTAGCATGCTGATCATGCATGTAAATATGTCATGCCTTCCTATTTTTCAGTACCTATTCCATTCATGATAACATGTTTTCAAATTCAAGTACTGTCATTCTACTCTATCGCAATGCCATCTGCTTAATTTGGACATCATGCTTCTGAATATCTTATGCATTGTTATTCATCAGTATGTACTTCATCCGTCTGCCATACCATGTTTTTTTACATTGAAGTGCTGTTCTAGTGCTCTGTTGCAATGCCATCTTATTTTCCCAATCATACACGTGTATGTTGCCTTAGTTATTTCTGTACGTATTCCGCTAGCATATAGTTTTACATTCAACTAGTGTTTTTTTTGCTGTGTTGTCCTGTCGCATCCCTGTCGTGGTTCTAAGTCTGACAGTAGAATGGGGGGTAGGTATGGAGAGGCAAGATCCTAGCTATGGAGTAGTTGTATACGCAAGGGATTTACGAGTTCAGGCCCTTCTCAGAGGAAGTAACAGCCCTACGTCTCGGAGCCCGGAGGCGGTTGACTGGATTATATGCGTATGAATTACAGGGGTGCGAACCCTTTACACTGAGGAGGGGGGTGGCTTATATAGTGTCTGCCAGACCCCTCCAGCCCTCAGTTATGCAGGGTTTAAAGTACATAAAGGATTGGTGTTACTGGTAACGCCCTACATAAAGTGTCATCATGGCCATAAAGACTACTTAATTACAGACTGTTTGGATACAGAGTGGCTCTTAATCTCCTGGTGGTCGAGTGAGTCTTCGTGGTCGAGTGCCTTCGAGTTCGTCGAGTGGAATCCCTCTTGGTCGACCGGAAGACAGCTTCTTCCGAAGATGTCCTTGGGGAGGGTACTTTGGACAGGTTCATGACCCTACCCTAGGTACATGACTTCATCATTAGCCCCCGAATGGATCGAGGTTTCAGTGAGGAAGGAGTTGATAATCTTTCCGACCTGTTTTTGTGTTCTCAGCATGTCTCATCCTGGATCAATGACCTTTTTTAATGATGGCATCAACCTTTCTTTCAGTCGCCTTGATCCATTCTTTTCTTCTGTCGAGTGAACTTTTGAACTTGGTGAACTTCCGAGCGACGGATCGTAGGAAATCTACCGTCTGACAGGTTGATCTGCTATTTAGCGGATTTTGTGGGATCCAAATTTTGGGGAGCGCGCGAAGCGGGGTGGACCACGGTACTCGGATGGGATAAGGCGTAGACACCTCGATTTCCACGCTGCCGTTTTCGCCACGTATCGCGCGTGCGACTATTTCGGGATTTGACAGGGCCACCCGGGCCTACTTGTCAACCACTCGGAAGTGTCCCTATATAAGGTGCTGGGTGAGGGTTTTTGAACAGTGCCTCTCCATTCCCCTCTGCGCCTTCTTCACCCCCGCCTGCTGCGCCCGCTTTTGCCTCAGCCCATCCACTCCTCGCGCGCCTCGCCAGCGAAGATGGTGAAGTTGAAGACGGCTGCCTTAGAGCGAGCGAAGAAGGCGACGGCGACGGCGAAAGCAAAGGGAAGAGCGACCAGTCGTGGTGGATCTTCGTCGAGGTCCCGCCTGCCGCAAGGTTGGGTCCAAGGGGATTGGATCCGCTCGACCATCACCCAGGCGGATCTCAACGACCTGGCCAATGAGGGACTGATCTCTCATGGGTCAACAGGAGACAAGGGACACGATGTTTTACCCAGGTTCGGGCCCTCTTGATGGAGGTAAAACCCTACGTCCTGCTTGATTAATATTGATGATGTGTATTACAAGAGTGGATCTACCACGAGATCAACGAGGCTAAACCCTAGAAGCTAGCCTATGGTATGATTGTTGTAATGGAGGTTATGTCCTACGGACTAAAGCCCTCCGGTTTATATAGACACCGGAGAGGGCTAGGGTTACACAGAGTCGGTTACAATGGTAGGAGATCTACATATCCGTATTGCCAAGCTTGCCTTCCACGCCAAGGAAAGTCCCATCCGGACACGGGACGGAGTCTTCAATCTTGTATGTTCGTAGTCTTGGAGTCCGGCGGACGATGATAGTCCGGCTGTCCGGACACCCCCTAGTCCAGGACTCCCTCAGTAGCCGCTGAACCTGGCTTCAATGACGATGAGTCCGGCACGCATAATGTTCGGCATTGCAAGGCGGGTTCCTCCTTTGAATAATCCAGAGAAGATTGTGAACACCAGGATAGTGTCCGGCTCTGCAAAATAAATTCCACATTCCACCGTAGAGAGAATAATATATACACAAGTTCAATCTGCTGACGTTTTTTGTGGCATGACGTCACACCACTACCAAGCCTTTACTTGAATCGTTTTTTATTATACCACCTCAGCGCATTTAGCGAAGCGGTTTCCTTGGCACGTCTTGTCGAAGCAGAGATCGTGTTCCCCCTTATTCCGGGGTTCTCATCAATACGGGCGTGGGTAACCCAACCGCGCCTCCTCTATCGAAGGCGAATCCCGAACGGTCACGGGGACGGCTCTTGGTATTCCCCTTCTTTATAACAGGACCAAGGCTCGTTCTTTTCTTCAATCTTCCACCGAATCTTCTCCTTGCTCCAAGTTCCAACAGCCAGAGCCCCAGATTCGAGTGCTTCGGACCTTCAACAATGTCCGGCTCCGACCTTCAGGGCCGGTGGGTGCCCTCCTCCGTCACGGAGGAGGACGTGCTAAAGCTGCGTGAGGCCAAGTACCTGTCTTATGAGGTTTCGCACAGGCTGCCTACCGAAGGGCAGGCCATCCCCACCCCCGAGCCCAGCGAGTATGTCGTCTTTGTATCCCACCTCCGTCGGGGTTTAGGCTTCCCGACGGATCCTTTTGTGAGAGGGCTCATGTTCTACTATGGGTTGGAATTCCATGACTTGGTTCCGGAGTCCATCCTCCATATCTCCGCATTCATCGTTGTCTGCGAAGCCTTCCTCCACGTCACCCCCCACTTCGGCCTATGGCTGAAGACCTTCAATGTGGAGCCGAAGATGGTCGGGGGGCGTCAAGCTGAATGCGGCGGGGCGGCCGTAAGCAGGAGGGCCATTGCCCCGTGGCCTGAGGGCTCCTTCCAAGAGGAGCTCGGCTTATGGCAGCAGGAGTGGTTCTATATCACCACTCCGAGGGGCAGCAGGCAGAAGCCGCCGCCTCTGTTCCGCTCGGGACCTCCACGCCGGTTGATGTCGTGGGTCAACCGAGGGCTCAATTGGGGGCCGTCAAAAGACGTGCCCCTATTGCAGGGCCGGATTCGAGACCTCCAAGCGAGGGAGATCGATCTGGTCGTGGTGATGCAGGTTATGCTAATTAGGCGTCTCCTGCCCTGGAAACGCCGTCCTCTCTGGCTATGGGAGTTCAACCCGGAGGGACCACGGATTCTCCAACACTTCATGGGTACGACACCCGTGGAGATGTACAAGTTGTTCTTCGGACCACAAGTGGCGTGTCCGGAATTGACCAAGGATGCCGGCCTAAGCTGCAATCGCCCGGATACCCAAGTAAGTAGCTCCGTGTTCAGATGTACCATTTGTTTGCTTTTCATAATTCGCTTTTTAACCCGTTATCCTCCAACAGGAGTGGATTGCGCAAGTAAAGCTGATAAGGTGTCCGGCCCCCCTCCCAGAGACCGCACCGGAGCCCGTGCTGGTCAGAATTTTGGAGGTTGCGCCTTCAGAAGAAGGCGAGGGGGAGAACAGAGGAGCTACAGCCCCGCCAAAGGGGGCGTTTGAAGAAGGGGGGACCGAGAAACCCTCCCTCCAGGGGGAGAAGAGGACCGCCTCCGAAGACCCGAAGGCCAAAGCCCCTAAGCGGGGTAAGAAATCTTCGCCGGAGGGTCCTGCGTCCGGGGAGGCCCCGACCGCACAGTATTCTCTAAAGAATCAGCCCTCTAGCGAGCCGTGAGTAGGAAAAGGGGAATTCATTAATGAAAAACATCCCTATTTGTGCTTCTGAGGATAACCGGAATTTTTACCTTATAGTTCGGATCTGCAACCTTCTCAGATGAGCTCGTCTTCGGGGGATCTTCGTCCGGAGATGATGGAGAGCGAGACGCCTCCGTCTGCTGCGTCGTCGGATAGGGCGGACGAGCCTGAAGTGTCGTCACGGAGGGTATCCCCGAGCCCGGCAGAGCCGAAGAGTTCGGCGCCGACTAGTGTTCGGCCGGGGGAGCTGAAGGATCTGCTTGAGAGGGCGTCCGTCTCAGAAGATCACCGTGCGTTGATGAGCATGGTGATCGGAAGGATTTCGTCCGCCGAAAGCGGATTGCACAATGCCGTCAGGAGTTTGCTGGCGGGGTTTGAGGTACGTAAAAATGACGCGTCTTTTTGATAGTTTTGCACATGAAAGTGCGCCCTGTGTAGATAGTAACCCCTGAGACTTGGTAGGTTGTCGAAAGCGACAGCGTGCCGAGGATCAAAATCGCAGGTACTGAGTGTCGCCTTTCCTATGCAGGTGGCGGATAGTCCGGGGGCTAGCCGGACTGATGGAGTTGCCGAATTAATGCGGCAACTCGATGTAGCGGATGCGGACATCGCGCTAGTCAACAAGCAACTTGAAGAGTCACAAGGTAAATTGATTCTCCTCAGTCACCTATTAAGGGAGCTAAAGCTCACCTCTTACAATATTTATGCTTGACGCAGATGGTGCTGCTGTTGTGGAGATCCTTCGTGCAGAACTTGCTCAAGCCAAGGAGCAGGCCAGAAGAAGCAACGCGGCTGCCTCGAGGGCGGCTGAGGAGTTAGAAGCCGAAAGGGCTGCACACTGCCGAAGCAGGGAAGAGGTGGCCGAATTGGTCGTTAAATTTAAGGATGCTATAGACCGCAATGAGGCTCTTGAAAAGGAGCGCCTATCGGAGCGAGAAGACCTGGTGAAGGCCACCGCCGAAGACAAGGATGCCCGTTCTGCAATGCGGGCTATGAAGGAGGAGCTGCGTCAGGCCGGAGACATTGTGGCTGGCAAGCCTTTTCTGCTACGCCGCAGGTTTACGGATCCAAAGTATGTCCAGCTTGGCCAGCTGTGGGGTCTGGAGGATCCATATATGGACTTAGCGAAGAGTGCGGCAGATGCCGTTGTGCACTTCCGAAGCCAGAAGGATCACAAGACAGAAGAGCTATTTTGGTCTCAATTCCATAGTTCGGATCGTTCACTTCCGCTGACCGATCGGTTGGCCGAATGGGCTAAGCTGAACAGGCTGTCCAGACTTGCCATGGCGGATATAGTGGCTCATGTCTGGCCAGAGAGGCCCAAGGCAACGAGCTACTTTGGCTTATTGCAGCAATTTCTTGGGGCGGTGCCGCATATCAAGGAGATGAAGCGGTCGGCCTGCATAGAGGGTGCGCGGATGGCCCTTGCCTGTGTGAAGACACATTGGACAGAGATGGATGCCGCCGCTGTAGCCACCCAGGGTTCAGACGAAAGCCGGTTACCCGTTGAGCACTATTTTGGGGAAGTTATGCGTGGTGCTCGTGTAATAGAGTCGCAGTGCTCGAAAAATGTCACGTTCAAATGAACATTTGTAAAACAATGGTTATGATGTAATCGCTTTTTATACTTGTGCGTTCCAAGTATTGAAATATCTCCTATGCGGCCGTTTATGTATACATGTGTATAACCTGAAAGATGGCAGTCTTCGGCTTCAGCCCCCACGCACAATGTGCGGGGGTGTTGGCAAAAATAGCGCATTTTCACACTTAATCCGACGTCTCGGTCCTGTTGAGGAGGTGGTAGCGTAGCAAACGAGGCAATCCGGACTATGATGCTTTATCACTTTCACTTAGCCATTGGAGTTCGAGGGTGGGGTTATGATATAGCCCCTGGGGGCACCGCGCTCTCCGAATTTGGGGCGCGTGTGTGCCTGACCGGGAAACGGTCCTTCGTCAAAGCGGGGGAATTCTAAACATTCCGGTTGTCGATCGAGTGGTTGACCAGTCTCTCGCTGTATCATGATAGTCAGTTTTCGGCTTTCTCTACTGAGGTGCTCGCCCAGCCGAACTGGGGCACAATCGCAGTAGTTCTCCTGGTGCCGCGTTAGCCGATGATACGGAACGTAAGGCAGCAAAACACAGGAGCTGGGCAAACCCAACATTTAACCAAAGACATGATTCGGAGCTGATGCATATAAGGCCTAACTCGAGACGCCGAACACTCCCTAAGGTGTTCGGTCTTTATAATAATGGGCAGAACAATGCCCTAAGCCCCTAGTGTCCAGGTACGGGCAAGGTCATCTGACGCGGCCGATGCCAAAACGTCAGGCTCCACACTGGTTATAATGAGAAGCCAGGGGATTATAGCAACAAGAGACAGTAAAAAAGGTTTACGCAGGGTCTTAATCTGAAAAGAATCCTTGCCGCGGGTCCCTACTGCACGTCTGCTCCTGTGTCTCCGTTGTGCCGTTATCCTGGACGGGTGTGCATGTTGTTCATCTGTAAAAAGAGAGGAACTTAGTTTGAAAGAAAATCGTGCGAAAAAAGGTATATGAAAAATATTAATAAGTAAAGCGGAGTCTATATTAGCTCGTTGTTTCTTGTACGCTCAGCCCCTTGTGATGGGGCGTGCGGCTAGGGAGCCCCTAGCTTATTTGTGCCGGACTCGTCTAGCCGTGTCCGGGGTCTTTACATGACCCTCGCAATGAAATGATGCCACGTGGACCGGGCATTTTAAGTGTAGGAGAAGCGTAATGTGGTATGGCGTTGAAGCGGACAAAAGCTTCACGTCCCAATAGTGCTTGATAGCCACTTTCGAATGGGGCGACATGAAAAATTAGTTTTTCGCGTTAGAAGTTGTTCGGTGACCCGAACACAACTTCTAGTAATAAGGAGCCCGTGCACTTGGCGTGAGGGCCTGGCGTTACTCCTTTAAAGGAGGTGCGGCTATGTCGAATTTCAGTATGGTCTATCCCCAACTTGCGGATTGTGTTTGGATATAGCAGGTTTAAATCGCTGCCTCCGTCCATCAGGACTTGTGTAAATTTTAGTCTGTCGATTATAGGATCCAAAATCAGAGCAGTCCATCCTGCATTCCGAATACTTCTAGAGTAATCCAGGTGGTCGAAAGTGATTGGTTTTGACATCCAATCTCGAGGTTCCGCTGGGGTGGACCGTGCAAGACCCATCTTAGCGGGTGCCGCATTGTTTTTCCGTATCATCACATGAAGTGAGTTTACTGCTTTGACTTCCTGTGGGAAAGTCTTTTGTTTTCCGGTGCTCTGTTGGTGGGGTTTGTCGTCATCTTCGCTTGATGCGTCGAGCCCCTTGTGTTTGGCATTTAGTCGGCCGGACTGTTTGAAAACCCAACAATCTCGGTGGGTGTGGTTTGCAGGCCTTCCGGGGGTATTGTGGATTTGACATATCCGATCCAAAATTTTGTTTAAGTTGGATAGCTCATCACTGTTATCCTTAAGAGGCAGTGTTATGTTGTTTGGCCGCGAGCTTTTGAATCCGGCGTTGACCGCCGTATTCTTTGGGCTTTTTTCTTTATTCCGGCGCTGATCCTTTCTGCGCCATGACTTCCCGTTTCCATCTCTACTCTCGGATGTACTCGGGTTGCTGGTGCTGCATCTTGCTAGCCAGCTATCCTCCCCCGCGCAAAAGCGGGTCATGAGGCTTGTTAGCGCGGACATTGTCCTCGGCTTTTCTTGGCCGAGGTGTCTAGCAAGCCATTCGTCTCGGACGTTGTGTTTAAAAGCTGCTAAGGCTTCGGCGTCCGTACAGTCGACTATTTGGTTCTTTTTAGTAAGGAACCTGTTCCAGAATTTGCGCGCTGACTCTCCGGACTGTTGAGTTATATGACTTAGATCATCTGCATCCGGAGGGCGGACATAAGTCCCTTGAAAATTTGCTCTAAACGCGTCCTCGAGCTCTTCCCAACTTCCAACAGTGTTTTCTGGGAGGCTTTTGAGCCAGTGTCGAGCTGGCCATTTTGAGCTTGTGGGGTAGATATTTTATGGCGTGGAGATCATCTCCTCTAGCCATATGTATGTGTAGTATGTAATCCTCTATCCAGACTCCAGGGTCTGTTGTTCCGTCGTAAGCCTCTATGTTTATGGGTTTAAACCCTGCTGGGAATTCGTGGTCCAGCACGTCATTGGTGAAACATAGTGGGTGTGCGGCGCCCCTGTATTTGGGTGTGCCGTTCTCTTCGAACACTTGACGTGTTGTGCTGCTTCCTGGGGCCCTCTTTTTTGGCCCGTAAATGGACCTGGCTGGGCCATCTATTTTCCCAGGGTCATGAGTCGGCTTATGTGCGGCGCCGCTTGTAGATTTTGGCCTGGCATCTGGTTGTCTATCCGGCCAGGCGGCCTCTTTGTTTTTTGACTGTGAGGGCTCTATGGCTTCCTCGTAAAATTCTGGCAGCAGCTTGCGCTTCAGATAGCTCTTTGATTGGTGGTCATTGCCATATTTGTCTGCGGTCTTGAGTACTTTGCTCCACCTCAGTATGTCTTCCGCTGTTTTGAGCTTCCGTTTTCCTTCTTCAAGCTTCTTGCGGTGGCGACGAGTCTTCCATGAAGGTTTTTATGCTCCGGTGGTATGTCCGGTGTGAGGTCGTCCGGACTGTTGGTTTCGCCGGGATTGGATTGATTATCCGATTCGTCCTGTTCGGGTGGTTGCTTGGTTGCATGTTCGTCGTCCACCGATTTTTCTTGCTCTAACGCTGGGTCGTTGGGAATGTTGTCTTTGCCGAGGCGGGGCTTGGGGCGGCGCTTGCGTCGCCGTTTTGGTTGTTTATCGGCGGGTTATCCTTTGCCGCGCCCCGTTGTTCCTCATCGTCGTTTCCTTTTGGGGTATCCACCATATATACTTCACATGCTGGGGTGGTCTTCCAGTGCCCTGTAGGCGCTGGTTCCTGTTCGTCTCCGGCATCGTCGTCCATATCGTCGATGTCTTCGGAGTCTTAGTCTAGCATGTCGGTTAGATCGTCCACAGTGGCTACAAAGTGGGTGGCGGGTGGGCTCTGAATTTCTTCGTCGTCCGCGTTCCAACCATCCTGGCCATAGTCCGGCCAGGTCTCGCCGGATAGCGAGAAATGCTTTAGCGAATTTAGGATGTCGCCAAAAGGCGAGTGCTGAAAGATATCCGCCGCGGTGAACTCCATGATCGGCGCCCAATCGGATTCGATTGGCAAAGGCGATGGAGGTTCGGAGTCCGGCACCTCAGAGTCACGAGCTTTATGGGGGACAAGGTTAGAGTTCGGCTCCATCGCCGCGGAAGTTGCAGCCCCCGAGGTGGTGTCCAGCCACCAGTCCTCGATCTGGGCGATCGGCTCCGGACTAAAGGCCGGAACGTATTCGTGTGTGGCCACCAAGGCACTGTCCGGCGGCAGAGCTAAATCATGCCCATCGTGACAGCGCGGCACGCTCGGCTGTGGCTCGAGTACGTCAAAGATCAAGTCCCCGCGGATGTCGGCCGTGAAGTTTAGGCTTCCGAACCTGACCTGATGGCCAGGGGCGTAGCTTTCGATCTGCTCCAGATGGCCAAGTGAGTTGGCCCGCAGTGCGAAGCCGCCGAATATGAAGATCTGTCCGGGGACAAAAGTCTCACCCTGGACGGCGTTGCTGATTGAAGAAGCCATCGAGCCTGTCGGTGACAACACAGAGGAACTCTCAATGAAAGCTCCAATGTCAGTGTCAAAACCGGCGGATCTCGGGTAGGGGGTCCCGAACTGTGCGTCTAGGCGGATGGTAACAGGAGACAAGGGACACGATGTTTTACCCAGGTTCGGGCCCTCTTGATGGAGGTAAAACCCTACGTCCTGCTTGATTAATATTGATGATGTGTATTACAAGAGTGGATCTACCACGAGATCAAGGAGGCCAACCCCTAGAAGCTAGCCTATGGTATGATTGTTGTAATGGAGGTTATGTCCTACGGACTAAAGCCCTCCGGTTTATATAGACACCGGAGAGGGCTAGGGTTACACAGAGTCGGTTACAATGGTAGGAGATCTACATATCCATATTGCCAAGCTTGCCTTCCACGCCAAGGAAAGTCCCATCCGGACACGGGACGGAGTCTTCAATCTTGTATCTTCGTAGTCTTGGAGTCCGGCGGACGATGATAGTCCGGCTGTCCGGACACCCCCTAGTCCAGGACTCCCTCAGCTGGCTCATCACTCAGTAGGATTTTTAAAACTTAGGCGAGTACTTGGACTGTAGCTAAGCCTCTGAGTGGGAGGCTGGCTCGCCACTCGGCAGGATTTTATTGAAACTTAGGCGAAACGGGTTCGCGGCTAAGCCTCCGAGTGAAAGGCTGGCTCATCACTCGGTAGGATTTTTTTTGTCTAAAACTTAGGCGAAACGGATTCGCAACTAAGCCACCCACTTGGGGGGGGGGAATTTTATTGAACAAACAAAAGTGACAGCAATCACTGGGAAAATTATAACACTATTGTCTTTTCAAAAATGAACTACAAAAGTACTTTTATTACACTTCCGAGTGCACACTTAAGTGTAAAAGGGGCGGAGCAGCTCCGCGTTCCAAGCTCGGGGCTCGTCGATCTGATGCTCGACATTGTAAAGATGGTACGCCCCTTTGTGGAGAACCTTGGTGACGATGAAGGGACCTTCCCAAGAAGGAGGGAGCTTGTGTGGTTTCTGTTGATCCACTCGGAGAACCAAATCTCCTTCCTGGAAGGCTCGACTCCTCACGTTTTTGGCGTGGAAGTGACGCAAGTCCTGTTGGTAAATGGTCGATCGGATCAAAGCCATCTCCCTTTCTTCCTCTAGAAGGTCGACTGCGTCCTGCCGGGCTTGTTCTGCTTCAGCTTCGGTGTAGAGCTCGACTCGAGGAGCGTTGTGAAGCAGGTCACTCGGCAAGACCGCTTTAGCTCCGTAGACTAAGAAGAATGGAGTTCTCCTAGTCGACCGGTTAGGCGTGGTCCTTAATCCCCAAAGTACTGATGGAAGTTCATCGACCCATGCACCAGCTGCATGCTTGAGATCACGCATCAATCGGGGTTTCAACCCTTTGAGAATCAAGCCGTTGGCTCGTTCTGCCTGTCCATTCGACTGAGGATGAGCGACTGAAGCATAGTCGACTCGTGTGCCTTGAGATGTGCAGAACGCTCTAAATTCCTCGGAATCGAAGTTTGACCCGTTGTCAGTGATGATGCTGTGCGAGACTCCATATCTGAATATCAACTCTCTGATGAAGCTGACAGCAGTGCCGGCATCAAGATTCTTGATGGGTTTAGTCTCAATCCACTTGGTGAACTTGTCGACTGCTACCAGCACATGGGTGAAACCGCTTCTGCTTGTTCTCAAGGGTCCAACCATATCCAACCCCCATACTGCAAAGGGCCAGATGAGTGGTATGGTCTTTAAAGCTGAGCCGGGCTTGTGTGACATATTGGAGTAAAATTGACATCCCTCACACTTGTTGACTATCTCCTTTGCCATTTCATTCGCTCTTGGCCAGTAAAATCAGGCTCGATATGCTTTGGCCACGATGGTCCGAGAGGACGCATGATGGCCACAGGTCCCCAAGTGGATGTCGTCAAGGATTATTCGACCTTCTTCTAGCGTTATGCATTTCAGACCAACTCCAGTCGCGTTTTTTCTGTATAGCTGTCCCCTTATCACGGTAAAGGCTTTAGATCGATGGACGATGTGTCGAGCCTCTTCTTCATCCTCCGGGAGGTCTTTCCTTAAGATATGCGCGATATACGATACTGTCCAATCGGGAGTGATCACCAATGCTTCCATGATCAGGTCGACCACTGCTGGAACTTCAACTTCAGTCGGATCTGTGATACTCTTAGGCTGCGGAGCTTCTTCGGTAAAAGGATCTTCTTTGACTGATGGAGTATGGATATGCTCCAAGAACACATCACTGGGAATGGCTTCTCTCTTGGAACCTATCTTCGCCAAATCATCAGCCGCTTGATTCTTCAGTTGGGGTATATGGTGAAGCTCTAACCCTTCGAATTTCTTTTCAAGCTTCCTCACTGCATTGTAGTATCCAGCCATGGCTGGGCTTCTAACGTCCCACTCCTTCATCACCTGATTGACCACCAAATCTGAGTCGCCATAAACCATAAGGCGACGGACGCCGAGTGAAATGGCCATGCGCAACCCATACAAAAGTGCTTCATATTCTGCTTCATTATTGGAGGGATCAAAGTGGATCTGGAGCACATATCTGAGCTTATCTCCTCGGGGGAAACCAAAACTACCCCAGCACCAGAACCATTTAACATCTTAGAGCCATCAAAGAACATGGTCCAATACTCTGAGTGAACTTGAGTCGGCTGCTGTTGTTCAATCCACTCGGCAAGGAAATCTGCTATCGCCTGGGACTTAATGGCTTTCTTTGCCTCAAACTTGATATCAAGGGGAAGGAGTTCAATCGCCCATTTAGCCACTCGACCAGTTGCATCTCTGTTGTGTAGAATCTCTGACAGTGGGGCGTCGCTGACGACTGTAATGGAATGATCAGAGAAATAATGAGCAACCTTCTTCGTGGTCATGTAGATCCCATACACAAGCTTCTGATAATGAGGATATCTTTGCTTCGATGGAGTCAAAACTTCAAAGAGATAATACACTGGGCGCTGAACTTTGAAGGCTTTCCCTTCTTCTTCCCGCTCGACCGTAAGTACTGTACTGACGACTTGTCCAGTGGCTGCAATGTAAAGCAACAGAGGCTCTTTGCTGATTGGAGCAGCAAGCACCGGCTGGGTGGAGAGCAGAGCTTTTAGCTCGGCAAACGCTGCATCAGCTTCTGGAGTCCACTCGAACTTGTCTGCCTTCTTCATCAGTCGGTAAAGAGGCAATGCCTTTTCACCGAGGCGAGATATGAATCGACTTAACGCGGCCAAGCATCCAGTAAGCTTCTGGACATCGTGCACACGCACAGGGCGTTTCATTCGGAGTATGGTGCCAACTTTTTCTGGGTTAGCGTCGATTCCTCGTTCTGAAACGAGAAAACCGAGTAACTTTCCACCAGGAACTCTGAATGTGCACTTTGATGGATTAAGCTTGATATCATACCTCCTGAGATTGGCAAATGTTTCAGCGAGGTCAGTCAACAGGTCGGAACCCTTTCGTGACTTGACCACGATATCATCCATGTACGCTTCCACATTCCGACTGATTTGAGTGAGTAAACACTTTTGAATCATCCTCATGAACATGGCTCCGGCATTCTTGAGACCGAATGTCATGGTGACATAGCAGAAGCACCCGAATGGAGTGATGCAAGCTGTTTTGATCTCGTCGGGTCCATACAGACGGATCTGATGGTACCCGGAATAGGCGTCTAAAAAAATACAATCTCTCACATCCCGCAGTCGAGTCGACAATTTGGTCGATGCGGGGGAGAGGAAAATTATCTTTCGGGCAGGCCCGATTGATATGTTTGAAATCGATGCACATGCGAAGTGACTTGTCCTTCTTGGGGACCATGACGACATTGGCGAGCCACTCAGAGTGGTATATCTCTCGGATAAACTCTGCTGCCAGGAGTCGAGCCACCTCCTCGCCAATGGCTTTTCTCTTCTGAACGGCGGATCGTCAAAGATGTTCTTTGACAGGTTTTCCTTTGAGTCGACTCTTAGGCGGTGCTCAGCCGGCCCCCTGGGAACACCCGGCATGTCAGCAGGCTTCCATGCAAAGATGTCCCAGTTCTCACGGAGGAACTGGATGAGTGCTTCTTCCTATTTAGAGTCGAGTGTTGTGGAAATATGGGTCGGAGCTGCGTTGGGGTCGGTCGGGTGAATATGAACGGGCTTCATCTCACTAGACGACTGGAACGCTGACTCTGTGGCGGGCTTCTTGGCCCACAACAAATCACTCGGATCTACATTTTTCTTGTACCCCTCCATCTCTACCACTGTTATCTGGGCATCCGCAATCTTCGAGCCTTTCTAAAAACACTCTTCTGCCTTCTTCCGGTTGCCAGTGATAGTGATCATGCCTTTGGGGCCATGCATCTTCAATTTGAGGTATACGTAGCATGGTCGAGCCATGAACCGTGCATAAGCTGGTCTCCCCAAAATGGCGTGGTAAGCGCTCTGGAAATCCACGACTTCAAATGTCAGCTTCTCTTTGCGGAAATGCTTCGAGTCGCCGAACACCACATCGAGAGCTATTTGGCCGAGTGATTCAGCCTTCTTTCCAGGAATGACTCCATGAAAACTCATGTTGCTGGAGCTGAATCTGGACATCGGAATGCCCATTCCCTTTAGCGTCTCCGCATACAATATATTCAGCCCACTTCCACCATCCATCAGCACCTTCGTCAGTCGAGTGCCTTCGACGACTGGGTCGACCACCAAAGCTTGCCTCCCAGGGGTGGCTATGTGAGTCGGATGATTGGACTGGTCAAACATAATGGGAGTTTGAGACCATCTCAGATAGCTTGGTGTCGCCGGGGCGACCATATTCACCTCACGGTTGATAACTTTCAATCGACTTTTGCTCTCCACATCAGCAAAAATCATCAGGGTGGAATTGACATGAGGATATCCTCCATCACTGTCCTCCTTGTCCTCTGCCTTGTCCGACTCCTTTTCTTTGTCCTTGGGCTGTTTTCCTTGAAACTGTTGGATTAAGAGCCGGCACTGGCGAGTGGTATGCTTCGGGTAGATGAAGTTACCCTCTTCGTCTTTCTTCGTGTGGATGTGACACGGCAGATCCATCACGTCATTTCCTTCCTTATCCTTCACCTTCTTGGGGTTCCAAGATCCTTTGGGCTTCCCTTTGAATTTGCCCTGAGTCACGGCCAGAGCCTCTCCAGGAGCAGCTGGCTCAGCTTTCCGCTTCTGCTTCCGATTGGAGTTTCCTTTTTCCGACTGACTCGACTTGTACTTGCCACTCCGGAGTTTGTCCTCTTCTTCACCGTTAGCGTATTTGGTGGCAATCTCCATCATTCGACTCAGGGTCATATCCCCGGTTCGACCAAACTTCAGAATTAACTCTCTGTTCTTGACACCATCCTTGAAGGCACAGACCGCTTGATGATCAGACACATTCTCCACGGTATGATGCAAAGTGATCCATCTCTGGATGTAATCTCTCAGGGTTTCATTCAACTTTTGCACGCAGACTTGCAGCTCTGTTAATCCAGCTGGTCGCTTGCAAGTTCCCTCGAACGTCCTAACGAACACTCGGGAAAGGTCTTCCCAAGTGTAAACGCTGCTAGGAGCTAACTAATTCAACCACGCCCTAGCCGAACCCTCTAACATGAGTGGTAAGTGCTTCATGGACACCTCATCATTACCGCCGCCAATCTGTACCGCTACCCGGTAGTCCTCAAGCCAGGTTTCAGGCTTGGACTCACCGGTGAACTTACTTACCCCAGTCGCCAACCTGAAGTTGGGAGGTATCACTGCGGCTCTGATGGCTGTGCTAAAATATTCTGGACCTGAGACATGGACTCGGCTGCTAGTGGGCGCATCTCTGTCATGGCCACCTTGATGAGCTCTGTTCCGATCGACCAAACCTTGCACGATGATGGATCTCGCATCAATGCCTGGTTCCCTGGGGTCGACCGGAGCTCTTCGCCCAACACTGAGCTGGCGCCTGTCATCTTGCTGCCGATGGGCGTAAGACCCACCTCTTGGGGGAGGAGTGGGCACTCGACGCCTATCATCACGATCAAATTGGTCATCATACTGGTCACGCCGACCTTCACGTCCCTCGCGCCGCGGAGGCGATCTTGGGCTATGAGCCGACTGAACTGTATTCGCAGCGATGGATCGACTGTGAATCCTGTTGCGCGACTGTGACACAGCTGAATTCTGATCTCCTGCGGCTCAGAGAAAATCCCTGATCTGCATCAAGCCTCTGCCAGCTTCCGACTGAGAGGGTTGAATTGACTCTGCTATACGGGATGCAGCTGCTAAATTCTGAATCGGGGTTCGATATTCCTGAGTTGGTTGCGGAAAGAGCTGACGTCGACTGGAGTCGTGTACTCGTTGCCACGCACGCTCGTCGAGTGCTTGCTGGAGGTTCTCCAGTCGAGTGCGTTCAGCCAAGTTGGCCAAACGCGCCTCTTCCAAGGCACGAGCCTCGGGAGTTTCTCCTGCGATGGGAGTATGCAGGGCATCCATGTTACGGCGGCGAAGATCTTCCCTTTGCAGAGAAGTGAGTGGCTCGGGTTGATATTCCTCGTGAGCCTGAGCGGGGTCGCCTCCACCGTCTACCCCATCGGTGCGGGGGAAGCCGGGAGGGCTATGAGGCCCATTGACCATCAGGACCTCTGCTGCTGGATCACTGCTGTCGCACTCGGATGTAGTCTCTACGGAGCCAGTCGACAGATCGAACAGGCCGTAGAGAGATTCGTCGGGCTCGATTGCCGCGACTTGGGTGGTGGCCGATTGGCGAGCTACTGCATGTCTCACCCACCGCTGAAGCCTCGACCGACTAGAGCACTTGCGCTGGCGGGAGATAGCGAGGGAGGACGGCACAGGAGTCGACCGATGCGGAGTCGACGGTTGCCACAGCAGGACGCCGTGGACACACGCCCGAAAATGCGTCGCACCACGGACGGGGAGCGCGTCGATGTCGAGTGGAGCCTCCTGGAGCCAAGCGGAATCGTCGGCAATGAAAGTGAGCGCACCGAGACGGATCTCGCGGCCCTCGACCAGAACTCCGCCAGAAACCATGATGAAGGCAATTGGAAAAATTGCAACTTCTCCAAAAAGTCACTAAGACACCTGCCCCAAGGTGGGCGCCAACTGTCGTGGTTCTAAGTCTGACAGTAGAATGGGGGGTAGGTATGGAGAGGCAAGATCCTAGCTATGGAGTAGTTGTATACGCAAGGGATTTACGAGTTCAGGCCCTTCTCAGAGGAAGTAACAGCCCTACGTCTCGGAGCCCGGAGGCGGTCGACTGGATTATATGTGTATGAATTACAGGGGTGGGAACCCTTTACACTGAGGAGGGGGGTGGCTTATATAGTGTCTGCCAGACCCCTCCGGCCCTCAGTTATGCAGGGTTTAAAGTACATAAAGCATTGGCGTTACTGGTAACGCCGTACATAAAGTGTCATCATGGCCATAAAGACTACTTAATTACAGACCGTTTGGATACAGAGTGGCTCTTAATCTCCTGGTGGTCGAGTGAGTCTTCGTGGTCGAGTGCCTTCGAGTTCGTCGAGTGGAATCCCTCTTGGTCGACTGGAAGACAACTTCTTCCGAAGATGTCCTTGGGGAGGGTACTTTGGATAGGTTCATGACCCTACCCTAGGTACATGACTTCATCAATCCCTAGCTCTTACACCATACTCCCTTCGTCTGGATTACATGTTGCCGAAATGGATAAAAAAGGATGTATCTAGAACTGAAATACGCCTAGACCCATCCATTTTTTTCCGGATGGAGGGAATACATGTCAATATGTCATGCCTTTCTATTCTTCAGTACCTATTATCTCTCTGCTGTCGCATGTTTTATAACTAAAGCACCATTCTTCTATACAAGGCATGCAAGGGGAAGACGACTATGTTAGAATCTGAAGGGTTACAAACAAGGCCTTTGCAAAAGATCCAAACGCCAGGAGATAATAAACCAACTCTAGTTTTTATAGATATTGCTCCAGCACAGAGAAACCCAACTCCTACTGAAATTAAGTAGATTCCAGTGGCCAAAGAACTAGTCCGCTCCAGTCCAGCAAAAATATGTCAACTCAATTCTAAGAAGCGTGTGCGTATCCTTGCATCAAGAAATTTTATAGCATGCTGATCATATTTTATACATGTTTCTTACCCATCTCTCTTTTAGAAAATAAGCTTAACAGATAGAAGAATTTCTGCAATGGTATCGTTTATGAGGAAAGATTCTTGCAGGAATTCTCTGTTCTCCAATGTAGATGTAAGTACCTGTTGTATATCACTATATTTTTAAATCAGCATGTATTTTGTTAATCAGCGTGAATCCAACCTTTATCTGATTTAAATTTAGTTGTAGCAAAATGTATGATTAAAGGCGACAATGTTGATTTTTGTAAGGAAAACTGCCTGGTAGTTTTGCATCCTGAGCTGCATGAGTGTACTATCTCATATCAGTGGGTTTGAAACTTTGGTTCTGTAGTGGGTTTTACAGTGTTTTTCTTTACTGTGTTGTCCTGCCGTATCCCTAGCTCTTACATCATACTCCCTCCGTCCGGATTAAATGTCGCAGAAATGGATAAAACTGGATGAATCTAGAACTGAAATACGCCTAGACCCATCCATTTATTTCCTGATGGAGGGAATACATGTCAATATGTCATATTTCTATTCTTCAGTACCTATTCCATCTCTACTGTAGCATTTTTTATAACTGAATCACCATTCTTCTATATAAGGCATGCAAGGGGAAGACGGCTATGTTAGAATCTAAAGGGTTACAAACCAAGTCTTTGAAAAAGATCCAAACGCCAGGAGATAATAAACCAACTCCATTTTTCATAGGTACTGCTCCAGCACAGAGAAACCCAACTCCCACTGATAATAAGCAGATTCCAGTGGCCAAAGAACTAGTCCGCTCCAGTTTAGCAAAAGAATGTCAACTCCATTCTAAGAAGCGTGTGCGTATCCTCGCATCATGAAATTTTATAGCATTCTGATCATATTTTCTACATGTTTCTTACCCATCTCTCTTTTAGAAAATAAGGTTAAATGATAGAAGACTTCCTCCATTGGGATCGTATTCGAGGAAAATATCTTGCCGGAATTCTCTGTGCTCCAATGCTGGTGTAAGTACCTGTTGTATATCACTATATTTTTACATCAACATGTATTTTGTTAATCAGCGTGAATCTAACCTTT
Source organism: Triticum timopheevii (assembly GCA_963921465.1). Taxonomy (NCBI): domain Eukaryota; kingdom Viridiplantae; phylum Streptophyta; class Magnoliopsida; order Poales; family Poaceae; genus Triticum; species Triticum timopheevii. The sequence goes on from OY997262.1 coordinate 367,825,249, forward strand.
ATCTGATCTAAAATTAGTTGTAGCAAAATGTGAAAGGCACCAATGTTGATTTTTGTAAGGAAAACTGCCTGGTAGTTTTGCATACTGAGCTGCATGCATGTACTATCTCATATCACGCACATTACTGAATTGTAGTGCTTCTCTGGTTGCCCATTCATTCATTGTGTCAATGTTGCTTTCGTACTACCTTACCTGGCCGATGATAGCTATGCCATATTGTGTTAATTTGGTGTAGGCTAGTTGCCCAAACATTCATTGTGTCAATGTTGCTTTCCTATTATCTGACTTGGCCAATGATAGCAATGCTAGTGTGTTAATTTTGTGCAGGCTGCTGAAGATAAGAAGACAAACTCTGAAAACAGCAAGGCAACCCCATTGTTTCTTTCCAGTAAATCTAGGTCAGGTAATATGGCAATAACTCATGATTAATCTGTTTGGTTCCCGTCCTAATTTATGTTATCATGCAGTGGTCGAGACACTCTCCACTATCAATAATGCAAGCCCGCCAAAATCGCCATCTGAATCTGTTCAGTATCCTCTGTCTAGAATGCAACGGAATAAATGTATGTTTGTGAACCAATTAATGGCTGAAGCAATGATGGAAATGGTGGATCAATCAGAGGTGCAGAGTCGTGCGACACAACAACTGATCAGTGTTTTCAGAGACAGTGTAGCAAAGCAGCAAGAACTTGCCCACATGCTTATGGGCGTCATCTGTGCTGAGGTTGCAGATTGTGATGTTGTAGATGGTTAGGTTCTACTCATTTATTTGCACTGGCATCAATCTTTGATTGCCCAGTGGATGTAATTTCCTATAATATATGCTGGATGTGCAACATTATTCCATGTATGCCGTACCTTTGCTTGATCGGTTTTGGTCCTGTGCATATTTGCTCGTCGTAATGGGCTCAAATTATCTAATTTGGCCTAAAGACATGTATGAACTTTAGTGGGCCCATTAAGTTAATGGGTCGTTACTAGGCCGAAAGTTAATGGTCGGCCCTCTTAGCTCCCGGGTCGTTAACAGGCCGACATCGTAGTGGGCAATTGGTGGCCCCAATTTATTTCACGGGCCGTTAACAGGCCGTTACTAAGTTTGGGCTACATATGGCCCAACTATACTGTAGGCCTTTAGTAGGCCGAAAGAGACAACGGGCTTGTACTGGACCATGAAGAGCATGGGCCGCTAAGAGGCCAAAAGTCAGGTCGTATTGTAAATGGCCTAACTGTGTTGTGGGCCCTTAGCAGGCTGAATGAGAAACCGGGCTGGTATTGGACCATGACGGGCATGGGCCGTTAAAAGGCCAAAACTAAGGTCCGACTACAAATGGCCCAACTCATTTATGGTCTGTTAATAGGCCGAAAGGCACACAGGACCGGGAATTGGCCCAACACTTAAATGGGTCGCTAAAAGGCCAAAACTCAGGTCTGACTACAAATGGCCAACCTGATTTATGGGCCGTCAACAGGCCGAAAGTGACACCAGGCCAGAAGTTGGCCCAACACTTAAATGGGACGCTAAAAGGCCGAAACTTAGGTCCGACTACAAATGGCCCATCAGATTTATGGGCCGTCAACAGGCTGAAAGACACACCGGGCCGGAAATTAGCCCAACATTTAAATGGGTCGCTAAAAGGCCGAAAGATGTACATCCTGAAAATTGGCCCATCCATTAAATGGGCCATTAACAGGCCGAAATCTCATCGGGCCGATATTGAGCCCAAATATATAGCGGGCTGTTAACGGGCTCGAACTGACGATGGGCTGCAATGGTGTCAAATCTTTAACGGGCCGTTGACGGGCCGAATTGGCACATCTCGTATGGGCCGTGGGCTTAAATGGACCTGACACAAGTAGGCCTTATATGGGTCGGCCTGCTAACTTTTACTGGGCCGGCCTTTTTCACCAGAATGGGCCATTGTTGGTCCGTGCCACGTGTCGACCTATCATAGGCGCCTCCTGTCCAATGAGTAGATGACATCTGTCCCAACGGTGAGGCAACACGTGTTTCCTGCGGCCAATGATGATTTTACACGTGGAAAATCCCCATTGGCCCAGGCTGTTAATGGGTTATCGGATCCAAAATCGGACCCGATAGCTTAACGGCGTTCCGTTACGGTGGATGCCACGTGTCGGTCACCCTTGATGAAAGCACTACTGTGACGCGTTATTTATTGTCATGGAAGTGGACACTTCCGTGATGATAATTTTGGTAATGTCATGGAACACTTCTACGACAACACATGTATGACTATCTTGATTCTGTCATAAATTTGTCATGGATGTACATGCATGATAGAAAACGTGACCTACTGTGACAAACACGTATCATCAAGGAAGTGTATTTTTTTTGTAGTGTACCCTTCTGATATGCCTGGAATCCCACGTAAACTGGCCGAGCATAGTCTCAATAAACAAGCACTGTGGTGCTTTTCCGAACCCAAACAACAAGCCATGGGGGAGGAGTTATCCAAGCTAATCGAGGCCGGATTCATTAGAGAAATAAAACATCCGGACTGGCTGGCAAACTTGGTGATGGTACCAAAGAAGGACAAATCCTATCTCCTGTGCATCGATTTCAAAGACCTCAAAAAGGCTTGCCCTAAGGATCCCTTCCCTCTCCCCCGCATTGATCAAATCATCGATGCTACCTCAGGACACGACTCACTGTGTTTCCTTGATGCATACTCTGGATACCATCAAATCAAAATGAAGGAGTCCAATCAAGCTGCAAGGACATTCATTACCCCATATGGGCCATTCTGCTTCAACACCATGCCCTTCGGGCTTAGGAACACCGGCGCCACATACCAATGCATGATTCAAACATGCCTGGAGAAATAGATTGGCAAGACAGTTGAAGCTTATGTCGACGACATCGTCATCAAAACCAGGCACATCGAGACAATAATAAACGATTTACTTCTCACATTCGACAACCTCCGCGCGTATGACATTAACCTCAATCCGGAAAAGTGCGTTTTCGGCGTCCCCGCTGGAATACTATTGGGCTATATCGTTTCCAACAGAGGAACTGAAGCAAATCCAGCCAAAATCCGAGCTCTGTCACAATTGTATACACCAACAGACCTTAAGCAAGTCCAAAAACTCGTGGGTTGCATGGAAGCTCTAAGCCGCTTTATCTCTAGATTGGGAGAAAAGGCACAGCCACTATATCGCCTTCTACGGCGAACCGATCACTTCGAGTGGACAGACGCGGCAACAGCCGGACTGGAGGAAATAAAAACCCTTCTTGCGAGCAACCCAATCCTGGCAGCGCCAAAGGTCGATGAACCGATGTTATTATACAAATCGGCAACACATCAAGTGGTGAGCGCCGTGCTCGTCGTTGAACGAGAACAGGACAGACACAAATTCCCGCTTTAGAAGCCAGTATACTACGTATCCACTGTCCTTGCTACGTCTCGATCTTGCATTGGTTTTCCCCGAAGAGGAGAGGATGATGCAGCACAGTAGCGTAAGTATTTCCCTCAGTTTTTGAGAACCAAGGTATCAATCCAGTAGGAGGTCACGCGCAAGTCCCTTGTACCTGCACAACATGATAGCAACTTGCAACCAACGCTTACGGGTTGTCAATCCCTTCACGGTCACTTACGAGAGTGAGATCTGATAGAGATAATATTTTTGGTATTTTTGATAGATAGATGCAAAGTAAAAAGTAAAAAGAAAGCAAGTAAATAAAGTGATGGAGATTGATATGATGAGAATAGACCCGGGGGCCATAGGTTTCACTAGTGGCTTCTCTCAAGCATAAATATTCTACGGTGGGTGAACAAATTACTGTTGAGCAATTGATAGAATTGAGCATAGTTGTGAGGTTATCTAGGTATGATCATGTATATAGGCATCACGTCCGTGACAAGTAGACCGAAACGATTCTGCATCTACTACTATTACTCCACTCATCGACCGCTATCCAGCATGCATCTAGAGTATTAAGTTAAAAACAGAGTAACGCCTTAAGCAAGATGACATGATGTAGAGGAATAAATTCATGCAATATGATAAATACCACATCTTGTTATCCTCGATGGCAACAATACAATACGTGCCTTGCAACTCTTTCTGTCACTGAGTAAGGACACCGCAAGATTGAACCCAAAGCCATGCACTTCTCCCATTGCAAGAACTACCAATCTAGTTGGCCAAACCAAACGGATAATTCGAAGAGACTTGCAAAGATAACTCAATCATACATAAAAGAATTCAGAGAAGAATCAAATATTTTCCATAGATAAGTTGGATCATAAACCCACAATTCATCGGTCTCAACAAACACACCGCAAAAAGAAGATTACATCGAATAGATCTCCACAAGAGAGGGGGAGAACATTGTATTGAGATCCAAAAAGAGAGAAGAAGCCATCTAGCTACTAGATATGGACCGAAGGTCTGAAGTAAACTACTCACACTTCATCGGAGGGGCTATGGTGTTGATGTAGAAGCCCTCCGTGGTGGATGCCCTCTCCGGCGGAGCTCCGGAACAGGCCCCAAGATGGGATCTCGTGGATACAGAAGGTTGCGGCGGTGGAATTAGGTTTTTGGCTCCTCTTCTGATCATACGGGGATACGTAGGTATATATAGGAGGAAGGAGTACGTCGGTGGAGCTCCGAGGGGCCCACGAGGTAGGGGGTCGCGCCCGGGGGGGGGGGGGGCGCCCTCCACCCTCGTGACCTCCTCGGAAGCTTCTTGGAGTAGGGTCCAAGTCTCCTGGATCACGTTCGGTGAGAAAATCACGTTCCCGAAGGTTTCATTCCGTTTGGACTCCGTTTGATATTCCGTTTCTTCAAAACACTGAAATAGGCAAAAAACTACAATTCTGGGCTGGGCCTCCGGTTAATAGGTTAGTCCCAAAAATAATATAAAAGTGGAAAATAAAGCCCAATATAGTCCAAATCAGTAGATAAAGTAGCATGGAGCAATCAAAAATTATAGATACGTTGGAGACGTATCAAGCATCCCCAAGCTTAATTCCTGTTCGTCCTCAAGTAGGTAAATGATAAAAAAGAATTTTTGATGCGGAGTGATACTTTGGCATAATTTCAATGTAAATCTTCTTAATCATGGCATGAATATTTAGATCCGAAAGATTCAAGATAAAAGTTCATATTGACATAAAAATAATAATATTTCAAGCATACTAATCAAACAATTATGTCATCTCAAAATAACATAGCCAAAGAAAGTTCATCCCTACAAAATCATATAGTTAGGCTATGCTTCATTTTCGTCACACAAAGATGTTGCCAACTTCTATACCCCCGATGACAAGCCAAGCAATTGTTTCATACTCAAATAATCTCAAACTCTTTCAACCTTCACGCAATATATGAGCGCGAGCCATGGATATAGCACTATGGGTGGAATAGAATATGATGATGGGGATTGTGTGGAGAAGACAAAAAAGGAGAAAGTCTCATATTGACGAGGATAATCAACGGGCTATGGAGATGCCCATCAATTGATGTCAACATGAGGAGTAGGGATTGCCATGCAACGGATGCACTAGAGCTATGAATGCTCAACAAAAGAAAACTAGTGGGTGTGCATCCAACTTGCTTGCTCATGAAGACCTAGGGCATTTTGAGGAAGCCCATCATTGGAATATACAAGCCAAGTTCTATAATGAAAAATTCCCACTAGTATAAACAAGACAATTTATGAGACTCACAATATGAAAAATGTGGTGCTACTTTGAAGCACACATATATGAGACTCACTACATGAAGAACAAGGTGCTATTTTGAAGCACAAGTGTGGTAAAAGGATAGTAACATTGCCCCTTCTCTCTTTCTCTCTCTCTTTTTTTATTGGCCTTCCTTCTTTTTTTGGCCTTTCTTCTCTTTTTTTATTTCGTCCGGAGTCTCATCCCGAGTTGTGGGGGAATCATAGTCTCCATCATCCTTTTCCTCACTAGGGCAATGTTCTAATAATGATGATCATCACACTTCTATTACAATTACTTGATATTACAACTCGAAACTAGAACAAGGTATGACTCTATATGAATGCCTCCGGCGGTGTACCGGGATGGTGCAATGAATCAAGAGTGGCATGTATGGAAAATAATGCATGGTGGCTTTGCCACAAATACGATGTCAACTACAAGATCATGCAATGGCAATATGACAAAAGTAATGCATGTCACGATGATGATGGTGGAAGTTGCATGGCAATATATCTCGGAATGGCTATGGGAATGCCATGATTGGTAGGTATGGTGGCTGTTTTTAGGAAGATAAAAGGAGGTTTATGTGTGATAGAGCGTATCATATCACGGGATTTGGATGCACTTGCGAAGTTTGCACCAACTCTCAAGGTGAGAAAGGGCAATGCACGGTACCGAAGAGGCTAGCAAAGGCGGAAAGGTGAGAGTGCGTATAATCCATGGACTCAACATTAGTCAAAAGAACTCATATACTTATTGCAAAAATTTAGAAGTCATCAAAAATTCAAATACTACGCGCATGCTCCTAGGGGGATAGATTGGTAGGGAAATACCATCGCTCGTCCCCGACCGCCACTCATAAGGATGCACAAGCCTGGTACACTTCATGTTTCAAATTTTTTACACAACTTTAACCATACGTGCATGCTACGGGATTTGCTAACTTCAACACAAGTATTTCTCAAATTCACAACTATTCAAATAGCATGACTTTGATATTATGACCTCCATATCTCAAAACAATTATCAAGCATCACACTTAATTTAATTCACTCAAAAAAGAGAAAGTTTCACAAATCTTGAACACCAAGTATATTAACATTAAGCAAATTACCATGCCATTAATGACTCTCAAAATAATCTAAGTGAAGCATGAGATATCAAGTTTCTTTAAAACAAATCCATCACCGTGCTCTAAAAGATCTAACTGAAGCACTAGAGCAAAAAATTATCACGCTCTAAAGATATAAGTGAAGCACATAGAGCAAAGCTATCAAGCTCAAATGGTATAAGTGAAGTACATAGAGTATTCTAACAAATTCCAAATCATGTATGGCTCTCTCAAAAGGTGTGTACAGCAAGGATGATTGCGGTAAACTAACAAGCAAAGACACAAATAATACAAGACGCTCCAAGCAAAACACATATCATGTTGGTGAATAAAAATATAGCTCCAAGTAAATTACCGATGGAAGTGGACGAAAGAGGGGATGCCTTCCGGGGCATCCCCAAGCTTTGACTTTTTGGTTTCCTTGGGTTATCTTGGGGGTTCCATGGGCATCCCCAAGCTTAGGCTCTTTCCACTCCTTGTTCCATAATCCATCAAAAGAATTCACCCAAAACTTGAAAACTTCACAACACAAAACTCAACAGAAATCTCGTGAGCTCCGTTAGAGAAAGAAAACAAAAGACCACTTCAAGGTACTGTAATGAACTCATTCTTTATTTATATTGGTGTTAAACCTACTGTACTCCAACTTCTCTATGGTTTATAAACTAATTTACTAGCCATAGATTCATCAAAATAAGCAAACAACACACGAAAAACAGAATCTGTCAAAAACAGAACAGTCTGTAGTAATCTGTAACTAACGCAAACTTCTGGAACTCTAAAAATTCTACAAAAATAGGAAGTCCTGAAAAATTTGTTTATTGATCAGCATCAAAAATAATCAGCACAAAAGCACGTTCCTGTGATTTATCATAACTAAATTTGTGCGCGCAAAGTTTCTGTTTTTCAGCAGAATCAAATCAACTATCATCGTACGTTATCCTATAGGTCTTACTTGGCACAAACACTAATTAGAACATAAAACCACATCCAAACAGAAGGTAGATGGATTATTTATTCCTAAACAGAAGCAAAAACAAAAAACACAAAATAAAATTGGGTTGCCTCCCAACAAGCGCTATCGTTTAACGCCCCTAGCTAGGCATAAAAGCAAGGATAGATCTAGGTATTGCCATCTTTGGTAGGCAATCCATAAGTGGCTCTCATGATAGATTCATATGGTAATTTTATTTTATTTCTAGGAAAGTGTTCCATGCCCTTCTTTAAGGGAAATTGGAATCTAATATTCCCTTCCTTCATATCAATAATTGCACCAATCGTTCTAAGGAAAGGTCTACCAAGAATAATAGGACATGAAGGATTGCAATCTATATCAAGAATGATAAAGTCTACTGGCACATAATTCCTATTTGCAACAATAAGAACATCATTAATTCTTCCCATAGGCTTTTTAATAGTGGAATCCGCAAGATGCAAGTTTAGAGAGCAATCATCAAAATCACGAAAATCTAGTAAATCACATAGAGTTTTGGGGATAGTAGAGACACTAGCACCCAAATCACACAAAGCATGAAACTCAAAATCTTTAATTTTAATCTTAATGGTAGGTACCCATTCATCATGGAGTTTTCTAGGGATGGAAACTTTCAACTCAAGCTTTTCTTCATAGGATTGCATCAAGGCATCAACAATGTGTTCGGTAAAGGCCTTATTTTGACTATAAGCATGAGGAGAATTTAACACGGATTGCAACAAGGAAATACAATCAATCAAAGAGCAATTTTCATAATTAAATTCCTTGAGATCCAAAATAGTAGGTTTAGCAACATCACGGTTTCTATTTATTTCAACCCTACTTTCATCAATTTCATCATCAAGATCTAGAAACTCAAAATTCTTAGAACGCCTTCTAGGTAAGGGAAGATCATATTCAGATTCATCAAGATTCATATTGCAAACCAAGATTTAATGGGGGACGCATCAATAACTTTTAGATCTTCATCTTGATTTTCATAGGGATTAGAAGAACATGCTTTAATAAAGGCATCTTTAGAAGCACGCATCCTAGCGGTTCTTTCTTTGCACTCGTCAATGGAAATTCTCATAGATTTGAGAGACTCATTGATATCATGCTTAGGAGGAATATATCTAAGCTTTAAAGAATCAATTTCAAGAGAAATTCTATCAACATTCCAAGCCAAATCATCAACTTTAAGCAATTTCTCTTCAAGCAAAGCATTAAAATTCTTTTGTGAATTCATAAACTCTTTAACACTACTCTCAAAATCAGAGGGCATCTTATTAAAATTTCCATAAGAGTTGTTGTAGGAGTTTCCATAATTGTTAGAAAGATTGCTAGGAAAAGGCCTAGGATTAAAATTCCCTCTATAAGCGTTGTTACCAAAACTATTCCTACCAACAAAATTCACATCCATATATTCATTATTATTCTCAAGCAAAGTAGATAAAGGCATATCATTAGGATCAAGAGGAGTATTTTTAGGAGCAAACATCTTCATAAGTTCATCCATCTTTTCACTCAAAACATTAATTTCTTCTATAGCATGCACCTTTTTACTAGAAGACTTTCGGTATGCCATTGAGAATAATTAGCCATAATATTATCAAGCAATTTTGTAGCATCTCCTAACATAATTTCCATAAACGTGCCTCTCGCGGCCGAATCTAAAAGATTTCTAGAAGCAAAATTCAATCTGGCATAAATTTTTTGTATGATCATCCATAAATTCAAACCATGAGTAGGGCAATTGCGAAGTATTAATTTCATTCTTTCCCAAGATTGGGCAACATGCTCATGATCAAGTTGTTTAAAATTCATGATATCGTTCCTAAGAGTGATAATCTTAGCGGGAGGAAAATACTTAGAGATAAAAGCATCTTTGCACTTGTTCCAAGAATCAATACTATTTTTAGGCAAAGACGAAAACCAAACTTTAGCACGATCTCTAAGTGAAAACGAAAATAACTTCAATTTGACAATATTGTTATCCGTATATTTTTTCTGTTGCATATCACACAAATCAACAAAGTTGTTTAGATGAGTAGCGGCATCTTCACTAGGAAGGCCGGCGAATTGATCTTTCATAACAAGATTCAGCAAAGCGGTATTGATTTAACAAGACTCATCATTATTAAGAGGAGCAATCGGAGTACTAAGGAAATCATTATTATTGGTATTCAAGAAATCACACAATTTGGTATTATCTTGCGCCATGGCAACAAGTAATCCGACACACAAGCAAACAGAAAGGCAAAGGGAAAAGGCAAACGAGAGAGAGAGGTGGATATTGGGAAAGAGAGGGCGAATAAAACGGCAAGGGTGAAGTGGGGGAGAGGAAAACGAGAGGCAAATGGCAAATAATGTAATGCGAGAGATAGGGATTGCGATGGGTACTTGGTATGTTGACTACTGCGTAAGCCTCCCCGGCAACGGCGCCAGAAATTCTTCTTGCTACATCTTGAGCTTGCGTTGGTTTTCCCCGAAGAGGAGAGGATGATGCAGCACAGTAGCGTAAGTATTTCCCTCAGTTTTTGAGAACCAAGGTATCAATCCAGTAGGAGGTCACGCGCAAGTCCCTTGGACCTGCACAACATGATAGCAACTCGCAACCAACGCTTAGGGGTTGTCAATCCCTTCACGGTCACTTACCAGAGTGAGATCTGATAGAGATAATATTTTTGGTATTTTTGATAGATAGATGCAAAGTAAAAAGTAAAAACAAAGCAAGTAAATAAAGTGATGGAGATTGATATGATGAGAATAGACCCGGGGTCCATAGGTTTCACTAGTGGCTTCTCTCAAGAGCATAAATATTCTACGGTGGGTGAACAAATTATTGTTGAGCAATTGATAGAAATGAGCATAGTTATGAGGTTATCTAGGTATGATCATGTATATAGGCATCACATCCGTGACAAGTAGACCGAAACGATTCTGCATCTACGACTATTACTCCACTCATCGACCGCTAGCCAGCATGCATCTAGAGTATTAAGTTAAAAACAGAGTAACGCCTTAAGCAAGATGACATGATGTAGAGGAATAAATTCATGCAATATGATAAATACCCCATCTTGTTATCCTCGATGGCAACAATACAATACGTGCCTTGCAACTCTTTCTGTCACTGAGCAAGGACACCGCAAGATTGAACCCAAAGCCATGCACTTCTCCCATTGCAAGAACTACCAATCTAGTTGGCCAAACCAAACGGATAATTCGAAGAGACTTGCAAAGATAACTCAATCATACATAAAAGAATTCAGAGAAGAATCAAATATTTTCCATAGATAAGTTGGATCATAAACCCACAATTCATCGGTCTCAACAAACACACCGCAAAAAGAAGATTACATCGAATAGATCTCCACAAGAGAGGGGGATGACATTGTATTGAGATCCAAAAAGAGAGAAGAAGCCATCTAGCTACTAGCTATGGACCCGAAGGTCTGCAGTAAACTACTCACACTTCATCGGAGGGGCTATGGTGTTGATGTAGAAGCCCTCCATGGTGGATGCCCTCTCCGGCGGAGCTCCGGAACAGGCCCCAAGATGGGATCTCGTGGATACAGAAGGTTGCGGCGGTGGAATTAGGTTTTTGGCTCCTGTTCTGATCATACGGGGATACGTACGTATATATAGGAGGAAGGAGTACGTCGGTGGAGCTCCGAGGGGCCCACGAGGTAGGGGGCGTGCCCAGGGGCGCCCTCCACCCTCGTGACCTCCTCGGAAGCTTCTTGGAGTAGGGTCCAAGTCTCCTGGATCATGTTTGGTGAGAAAATCACGTTCCCGAAGGTTTCATTCCGTTTGGACTCCGTGTGATATTCCGTTTCTTCGAAACACTGAAATAGGCAAAAAATAGCAATTCTGGGCTGGGCCTCCGGTTAATAGGTTAGTCCCAAAAATAATATAAAAGTGGAAAATAAAGCCCAATATAGTCCAAAACAGTAGATAAAGTAGCATGGAGCAATCAAAAATTATAGATACATTAGAGACGTATCGGTCCTCACACCATGCAAATCCCGGTACCCCCCTTATCAAAAGATAGCATACTCGGTCTTCATGGCATCCTGAAAGCTCTGTCACTACTTCCAGGAGTGCTCGATTACGGTGGCTTCCATAGTACCACTCAACGACATAATAAACAACCGCGATGCCACGGGCCGGATTGCCAAATGGGCCATTGAGCTCCTTCCATTTGATATTACATACAAACGACGTCGAGCTATCAAATCCCAAGTACTGGATGACTTCGTCGCCGAATGGACAGAGGTCGAACTCCCTAAAGAGTATGGAACATATTCCAATTGGGTTATGTACTTCGATGGCTCCAAAATGCTGGCAGGGCTAGGAGCGGGCGTTGTTTTAACGTCCCCTACTGGACACGTTGTTCAGTATGTACTCCAAATACTATACACAGACTCCAACAACACAGCCGAATACGAGACCTTATTGCACAGTCTCTGGATGGCTATCTCCATGGGCATACAACGCCTGGAAGTGCGCGGGGACTCAAACCCTGCAATATCTCAAATAAATGGAGACTTTGATGCCAAAGATCCAAAGATGGCAGCTTATCGTAATGCCGTCATAAAAATGTCGGCTCGGTTCGAGGGGCTCGAGTTCCATCATGTGGCTCGAGAGAGTAATCAAGCAGCGGACATTCTTGCTCATATCGGCGCTAAGTGCGACCCCGTCCTGCCTAATATCTTTTTGGAGAGGCTTTTTAAGCCATCCGTGGTGTGGCAGGGGGAAAACGACAACACTAGTCTGGATCTGAACATAACCCCAGATTCCAAAAACACCGACATCATCGGAGGCTCAGCCACCAAAATAACATCGTCGACGCATCTCATCATGGCAGTCATTGCCCCCTGGACGGAACCCTTCCTGGCCTACCTTAACACGAAGGAGCTTCCTGAGGACCAGAATGAGGCTCGTTGCATTGTCCGGCGTTCGAAGGTGTCACGCCCAATATGCGATACTATCCTAAAGAGACTCGAAGGTCCCACCAAGGATAGAACCGCATATTGAAACGCTTTTGCAAGGTGGACCTCATTACATCAACATTACATAATAGATGGGGATACATACAAGAGGCATACAATGCCACATGAATACAACAATACAACATCCATAAGATCAAGATCCGACTACGGATGAAACACAAACAGAAACTCAAACGACATCCACCCTGCTAGCCCAGGCTCCCGACCTGGAACCTATCCCCTGATCGAAGAGGAAGCAGAAAAAGAACTCCAAAACATGCAAACATCGCTCTCACGTCATGATCATCGCATAACCTGTACCTGCAACTGTTGTTGTAGTAATCTGTGAGCCACGAGGACTCAGCAATCCCATTACCATGGGTATCAAGACCAGCAAAGCTTAAAGGGAAAGGAAGGGGTAAAGTGGTGAGGTTGCAGCAGCGACTAAGCATATATGGTGGCTAACCAACACAAATAAGAGCGAGAAGAGAGCAAGCAGAATGGTCGTGAAGCTAGCAGTGATCAAGAGGTGATCCTGAACTCCTACTTACGTCAAACATAACACAGAAACCGTGTTCACTTCCCGGACTCCATCGAAAAGAGACCATCACGGCTGCACACACGGTTGATGCGTTTTAATTCAAATCTGGTGTCAAGTTATCTACAACCCGACATTAACAAATTCCCATCTGCCACATAACCGCGGGCACGGCTCTCGAAAGTTTAAACCCTGCAGGGGTGTCCCAACTTAGCCCATGATAAGCTCTCACGATCAACGAAGGATATACCTTCTCCCAGGAAGACCCGATCAGTCTCAGAATCCTGGTTTACAAGACATTTCGACAATGGTAAAACAAGACCAGCAAGACCGCCCGTTGTGCCGACAAATCCCGATAGGAGCTGCACATATTTCGTTCTCAGGGCACACCGGATGAGCTAGACGTCGGGTTGGCATAGACCCTGGTTGCCCAGGGGGCGCCGGACATCGCTCGGTTTGGACCAACACTTAGACAAGCATTGGCCCGGGGGGCTAAAATAAAGATGACCCTCGAGAGAGCGACTCCCAAGGGAAAAGTAGGTGGTGGTGAGGCAAATGGAAAAACCAAGGTTGGGCCTTGCTGGAGGAGTTTTATTCAAAGCGAACTGTCAAGGGGGTCCCATAAATCACCCGACCGCGTAAGGAACGCAAAATCCGGGAACATAACACCGGTATGACGGAAACTAGGGCGGCAAGAGTGGAACAAAACACCAGGCATAAGGCCGAGCCTTCCACCCTTTACCAAGTATATAGATGCATTAATAATATAAGAGATATTGTGATATCCCAACATAACCCTGTCCACCATGGAGCAATCTTCAACTTCACCTACAACTAATAACGCTATAAGAGGGGCTGAGCAAAGCGGTAACATAGCCAAACAACGGTTTGCTAGGAAGGGTGAAAAGGTTAGAGGCTGACATGGCAATTTGGGAGGCTTGAAGAGCAAATGATAGGTAGTGCGGCAAAGTGATAGAACGAAGCAAACTAGCATAGCAATGATAGTAGTGAGATCCAGGGTAGCGGTCATCTTGCCTGAAATCCCGCTAGAAAGAAGAACGAGTCCATGAAGAAGATGAAGCCACGAAGACGAACCACACGTAGACGAACGCATCCTCACGATCGCAACGAAACGGGAACTATCGAGAAGAAGCACACAACATGGTAAACACACCACACATAGACAAGACATGATGCACAACAAGCATGATGCATGACAAGGCTACATGGAGCTACTCATGGCAAAAGATGATGCATACAAGACCAACACATCAAAGCAAGTTTAAATGAGGCCGGAAACAACATATAACAATTCCGGTAAGTCCTCATATGCAAGTTTAGAAAATGGTCCAGAACTGAACAAACATTAAGTTGAAGTTTTTAAACAGCAAGTTAAAATGCACCAAGATGCTCTACACGAAACTCTAGTCAAGTTACATATAAAGTTCATTTAATTCGGAGCTACGGCCTAGAAGATATGAGCAAAACAAGTTAAACATGGCATTGATGCAAAATGCATACAAACATCAGGCAAACACCTCAAAAAAAGGATTCAGCATGATAATGTGAAACTACATGCAAAATCAAGCAAGTTTCATATAGATCACACTCAAAACGGAGCAACGGTTCAACACATACACTCCAAACATGATAACAACAATCTGTCCAAAACAGCAACTAGGCATACTGCAAGCATCAAAACAACATGCTACATCACCTCAATATGAAAAAAGGCATGGGCATGATGTACAGGTAAAACATGACAAAACATGAACACTGAGCTATCTCCAGAAATCACTAGAACATGCTCAAACACACATGTCAAGATTGCAAATAATAACAGTTTACAGACTTGGCAGAAATAACATCAGGTTGACATGTTTAGAGCTATCAAACAACGTGTTACAGAAACTTATCATGCCAAACGAAGGCATGGAATGAACCTACTAATTGCATATAACAAAAGTCCCTTACTGACCATGAGCCAAAAATGAACCGAAGATATGATGGCACCCATGTAAACATGGCAAATGATATGACAGATTCATACATGGCAGGAACGACAATAAGTAGGCATGTTGGTGAGCTTTAACCACTCACCACAGAGCAATACATGGCATGACAAGGCAACCAACAGTAAGAAGACATGTTTATGAAGCTAAGCATGGCAAGAGCAAGTTCATAGGGTGCATGGATCACTAGCAAAGCTCATGGCAAAACTGAACTTAATGTTAAATAGGCTGACAGCAACATTATTTAGCAAGTTTGGAGCAAGATAACAAGTTACAACAGGCTATAAATGCAACCAGGGGCATTAATGGATATAGCATGACATGTATAACAAATCATCCTTAGTGAACATCTCCAGATTATGCATAGAATGACTTGTAGAAGCAGGTTTACATAGCATCACGAAAAAACAGATTCAGCCTAGCAAAACAACAACAACAAGTACCCTACTTAACAAGATCGATGCACTCAGTACAAGACTCACAAAAATACATGGATGGCACCACTGTGAAGATGGCATGACATAGTTGAGGCGAACAATTTGATATATTACACGCATGAAACGGAGTAGTATGCAGCAAGTTATGATGCGATGAACATGGCATGATAATGCTGCAGATCTCAGGGACTTGGGCAAAATTACCTCTGCAAAAAGTCAACGAGGACGGGTTCGACCCGGGACGGAGGGATCTGGGCGTGGGGAGGCGTTTGGCTGAGATCCCGGTGGATCTCATCCCGATCCACCGGATCCGGCCGGCGAGCTCCGGCGTGGAGGCGGATTCCGGCGAGGGGCGAGGAAGACGGGAGGAAGCCGGATCCGGTGGCTCCTGGCCGGATCGGGCCGGAGGCGACGCGGCGGTGTGAAGGGGAGACGCGGGGTGGCGCTGGAGAGGCGGGGCGCGGGGCCGGCCGGCTGGACGGCGCGGAGGAGCCGCGGCGGACCGGCGGGTGGCGCGGCCGGAGCCGACGAGGACGACGCAGGCGGCGGGGGTGGCGGAGGGGCGCCGGGGCGGGGCCGGTCGCAGGAGGCGGCGGCGGCGATCAGGTACAGCGGTGGGGCAGCGAGGTGCACCGGCGCGGGCGGCGAGGTCCGGCAGGCAGAGCACGCCGGCGGCGGCGGGGCGCGCGACAGGGAGCGGGCGGCGCGGCGGGGGGGCGCGGTCGGGCCCGGCGCGGCCCGGGGCGGGTCGGCCGTGGGCCGGGCAGGCCGCGGCGGTGGGAGGAGAGAGAGGAGGCCGGTGGGGTGACGTGGCGGCGGTGGATTCGTCAGGGACGGCGGCGCAGACACGTCCGGCGGCGGGGTTTTTGTCCGGCGGCGCGAGGGAAGCGGGGCTAGGGTTTGGACTGCGTGAAAAATGGAGGGGATCACATATTTATAGATAGAGGGAGCTAGGAGACTCCAAATGAGGAGCGGTTTTTGCCCACACGATCGTGATCGAACGACCGAGAGCAAGGAGGGGGTTAGGATGGGGGTTTGGCCAGTTTGAAGGGGTGTTGGACTGCACACAAAAAAGGCCTTTGCGGTTACCCGGTTAACCATTGGAGTATCAAACGACCTCCAAATGGCACGAAACTTGACAGGCGGTCTACCGGTGGTGTACCAAGGCCGCTTGGCAAACCTCGGGCCATTCCGAGAAAGTTTAACACCCGCTCACAATAGGAGACAAAAGGGGAACACCGGAGGGCATAGGAGTGCCGGATTGCAAAACGGACAACGGGGAAAATGCTCGGATGCATGAGACGAACACGTATGCAAAATGAAATGCACATGATGACATGTCAAAATGCAACACGCAAGCTAATGACAAGGCAATGACGGCGAATAACTGGCGGACACCTGGCGCATCGAATCCGGGGCGTTACAACACTCCTCCACTAACAAGAGATCTCGTCGCGAGATCTTAGGACCGAGACAGAAGGGAAAAGGGATGAGGTGAAACAAGAACTCAAGAGAAGAAGCAAAGAATCGAGAGCACTTGATAAGAAGAGAGGAACGACGAGAAGGACGAGAATCGAAAGCTCACTGAATCAGATAGACTATGAAACCACTCCGGTTAGAACAAGAAAGGAAACGAATAAGATCGAAAGGATTTAGGCAGCACTCCGGCTAAACATGGAGGAATAGAACATGAACTTGAGAGGATGGAATGATACTTGATGAAGACATGATAGAAAACCTCCGGAAAGAATTGAAAGAGTGGAATGAAAAGAACTTAGAAGTAAGTATTGAACAAAATTGTTGAGAAAATCAACAACGAAAAGAATAGGCTTGTTGTGGACTTATAGATAACATCTCAAGATCATAAGGTGATAACCGGCCACAAACGGAAATGCTTGGATAGCTTAGAAGAACAAAGAAATGCAAAACTCCACTTCAAAAGAATATGGAGAATTAATTGCACTTCGAAAAGCAAGAAGGAAAGATACTTGAGCTCCACCAACAAAAATCCTGATGAACACTTGAAGAATGAATTAAATCGTGGAGAACCACCATGAAGAACTCCGGTAACAAAAGGATGATGAGATAGAATGAAGGATGAAAAAGAAATAAGATAAAATCCTTGCAATTATTTAGATGGAGGTTTCGACGAGATGGCCAAGTAAATTTGTACTCCGGAGAAGAAAAGATGAAAACACTTGGAACTAGAATTTATTCATCAAGAACAAACTCTGAAGAAAAGGGATTACTCACTTGGATGAAATAAGAATAAGATTTATTGTATGCTTATCCTTCATCAAATTAAATTGATGACAAGCAATGGATTTTGCATACTACTTATTCTTCTTGAAAAGGATTGAGAAATGACATATCGCAAACTTGATAAGGTCTTCATGAACCACCGGTAGGGTTGAGAAGGACGAAAGGATTAAAATGATAATCAAGGAAAAAGAATTTTGAACGAACCACCGTAAGAATTAGGAAATGACTGATGGAAGAGAATGAATCACCGAGGAGAATTAGGAGAACCAATATGCTAGAGGGGATTTAGATGCAAAAGAATAAAGAGATCATGAGCTTATTAAGGAACACTTGAACGAAGCACCAGAATAATTGGATAACGGTAACTGAAAAGTGAGGATGAAGAATTTTTTTGGAATGATGGCCTCCGGTGAAAAGAAATGGAAAAACAACTCCTGACATACTCCGGATGGGTAAGAAAGAATACTTGACAAACGGAATGATATGAGAGGATAACATGAAGCTAGAACCACGAAACTTCGAGAGAACGGGCAAGATTTAGAGGAAAAACTCTTCTTTCGGTCTTCAAATGATGACGAGAAACACCACCAAAATTACTGAGATACTCCGGGAGAATGAAAAGCGAAGAGGTTGAGCCGACGATGAAATGATTTGAAAGAGATCTTGGAGAAGGCAAGTGACTGATGGGATCCATTCTTACATCACACTTGGAAAGAATTGAAAATAACTCTGGGGGAATTAGAAGAGTCAGGTAAGATCCTGGGAAAAGACTTGTGGGTTAGGGCCCACTAAAAAGAAAAACACCGTTGAAAAAGGATTGTTGAACAGATAGATGATGCACCGGAACAATTGAAATATTTGAATGAGGTGACCACCTCGAATTAATTGGAACACAGACGAATCTCCTGAGATGTCTTGAGCACTCCGGAAGGATAAACTGGCGAGAGGCGAATGAGCAGGGAAAACACTTGATCCCCGGAAAAGAATGAGAACAACCCGAAAAAACATGAATAGAGTCCACCGGAAAGGAAAGAGGTGCAGAATGTCAAACGAGACGATAATTCACCGGTTGGAACAAATGAGGGAAGACTGAAGAGACTCCACACGAATGAAATTGATGCTCGAATAGAGAGTCGGACTCCGGGAAGAAAAGGGGTGGGAGGGTGGGAAATAAAGGCAACTGGAAGGGGAAATCGACGAATATCTTGAAGAGAAAACATCGGTTGAAATAATTGAGGAAAAAAAAGCAAAGACTTCGCACGAGTAGGAAGGATACTTGTTTACGGACTCCGGTTGCGAGAAGAAAAAGGGTTGGTGGGTGGGAAAACAAGACAACTGAGGATTGAACTTCGCAAAGAACAAGAGGAGCGAGTCAACTTGACGAGAAATGCAGCGGATGAAAGTAGCTGAGAACCAACGATCGGCAAAACCAACTGCGTGAACCTAAAGAAAAATTTGAATGGGAACAGGAGTAATACAAAACACCTACGTCAAGATTCCTCACTAGAGCAATGAAGAGGCTGAGGAGTAAAAAGAATTCCTACTCTCCGATATAACTAGACTCCGAAAACAGTTTTCTTCTAGACTCGACAACGTCCAAACTACACGATCAATCAAGGGGGCTCCTAAGGTCGGTCGAGGCTCTGATACCAACTTGTCACGCCCAATATGCGATACTATCTTAAAGAGACTCGAAGGTCCCACCAAGGATAGAAGCGCATATTGAAACGCTTTTGCAAGGTGGATATCATTACATCAACATTACATAATAGATGGGGATACATACAAGAGGCATACAATGCCACATGAATACAACAATACAACATCCATAAGATCAACATCCGACTACGGATGAAACACAAACATAAACTCAAATGACATCCACCCTGCTAGCCCAGGCTGCCGACCTGGAACCTATCCCCTGATCGAAGAGGAAGCAGAAAAAGAACTCCAAAACATGCAAACATCGCTCTCGCGTCATGATCATCGCATAACCTGTACCTGCAACTGTTGTTGTAGTAATCTGTGAGCCACGAGGACTCAGCAATCCCATTACCATGGGTATCAAGACTAGCAAAGCTTAAAGGGAAAGGAAGGGGTAAAGTGGTGAGGTTGCAGCAGCAACTAACATATATGGTGGCTAACCAACGCAAATAAGAGCGAGAAGAGAGCAAGCAGAACGGTCGTGAAGCTAGCAGTGATCAAGAGGTGATCCTGAACTCCTACTTACGTCAAACATAACACAGAAACCGTGTTCACTTCCCGGACTCCGCCGAAAAGAGACCATCATGGCTACACACACGGTTGATGCGTTTTAATTCGAATCTGGTGTCAAGTTATCTACAACCCGACATTAACAAATTCCCATCTGCCACATAACCGCGGGCACGGCTCTCAAAAGTTTAAACCCTGCAGGGGTGTCCCAACTTAGCCCATGATAAGCTCTCGCGATCAACGAAGGATATACCTTCTCCCAGGAAGACCCGATCAGTCTCGGAATCCCGGTTTACAAGACATTTCGATAATGGTAGAACAAGACCAGCAAGACCGCCCGCTGTGCCGACAAATCCCGATAGGAGCTACACATATCTCGTTCTCAGGGCACACCGGATGAGCCAGACGTCGGGTTGGCATAGACCCTGGTTGCCCAGGGGGCGCTGGACATTGCTCGGTTAGGACCAACACTTGGACAAGCATTGGCCCAGGGGGGTTAAAATAAAGATGACCCTCGAGAGAGCGACTCCCAAGGGAAAAGTAGGTGGTGGTAAGGCAAATGGAAAAACCAAGGTTGGGCCTTGCTGGAGGAGTTTTATTCAAAGCGAACTATCAAGGGGGTCCCATAAATCACCCGACCGCGTAAGGAACGCAAAATCCGGGAACATAACACCGGTATGAAGGAAACTAGAGCGGCAAGAGTGGAACAAAACACCAGTCATAAGGCTGAGCCTTCCACCCTTTACCAAGTATATAGATGTATTAATAATATAAGAGATATTGTGATATCCCAACATAACCCTGTCCACCATGGAGCAATATTCAACTTCACCTGCAACTAACAACGCTATAAGAGGGGCTGAGCAAAGCGGTAACATAGCCAAACAACGGTTTGCTAGGAAGGGTGAAAAGGTTAGAGGTTGACATGGCAATTTGGGAGGCTTGAAGAGCAAATGATAGGTAGCGCAGCAAAGCGATAGAACGAAGCAAACTAGCATAGCAATGATAGTAGTGAGATCCAGGGTGGCGGTCATCTTGCTTGAAATCCTGCTAGGAAGAAGAACGAGTCCATGAAGAAGATGAAGCCAAGAAGACGAATCACACGTAGACGAACGCATCCTCACGATCGCAATGAAACGGGAATTATCGAGAAGAAGCACACAACATGGTAAACACACCACACATAGACAAGACATGATGCACGACAAGCATGATGCATGACAAGGCTACATGGAGCTACTCATGGCAAAAGATGATGCATACAAGACCAACACATCAAAGCAAGTTTAAATAAGGCCGGAAACAACATATAACAATTCCGGTAAGTCCTCATATGCAAGTTTAGAAAATGGTCCAGAACTGAACAAACATTAAGTTGAAGTTGTTAAACAGCAAGTTAAAATGCACCAAGATGCTCTACACGAAATTCTAGTCAAGTTACATATAAAGTTCATTTAATTCGGAGCTACGGCCTAGAAGATATGAGCAAAACAAGTTAAACATGGCATTGATGCAAAATGCATACAAACATCAAGCAAACACCTCAAAAAAAGGATTCAGCATGATAATGTGAAACTACATGCAAAATCAAGCAAGTTTCATATAGAGCACACTCAAAACGGAGCAACGGTTCAACACATACACTCCAAACATGATATAACAAGAATCTGTCCAAAACAGCAACTAGGCATACTGCAAGCATCCAAACAACATGCTACGGCACCTCAATATGAAAACAAAAGGCATTGGCATGATGTACAGGTAAAGCATGACAAAACATGAACACTGAGCTATCTCCAGAAATCACTAGAACATGCTCAAACACACATGGCAAGATTGCAAATAATAACAGTTTACAGACTTGGCAGAAATAACATCAGGTTGACATGTTTAGAGCTATGAAACAACGTGTTACAGAAACTGATCATGCCAAACAAAAGCATGGAATGAACCTACTAATTGTATATAACAAAAGTCCCTTACTGACCATGAGCCAAAAAGGCACAGAAGATATGATGGCACCCATGTAAACATGGCAAATGATATGACAGATTCATACATGGCAGGAACAACAATAAGTAGGCATGTTGGTGAGCTTGAACCACTCACCACAGAGCAATACATGGCATGACAAGGCAACCAACAGTAAGAAGACATGTTTATGAAGCTAAGCATGGAAAGAGCAAGTTCATAGGGTGCATGGATCACTAGCAAAGCTCATGGCAAAATTGAACTTAATGTTAAACAGGCTGACAGCAACATTATTTAGCAAGTTTGGAGCAAGATAACAACAAGTTACAGCAGGCTATAAATGCAACCAGGGGCATGAATGGATATAGCATGACATGTATAACAAATCATCCTTAGTGAACATCTCCAGATTATGCATAGAATGACTTGTAGAAGCAGGTTTATATAGCATCACGAAATAACAGATTTAGCCTAGCAAAACAGCAACAGCAAGTACCCTACTTAACAAGCTCGATGCACTCATTACAAGACTCACAAAAATACGTGGATGGCACCACTGTGAAGATGACATGACATAGTTCAAAACACATGTAGACATCAACCTCATAGGATGCACACATCAAACATGGCAAAAATGACAAATCCTCAAGTTATAACAGTTTCAGCAGATTAACAGCAACATGCACTCTTGCAACGATGATTCAGGCATCAAGATGGACTCAAATGAACATGATGCAATGGAAGGAAATGAAGTACTCGTCGAGACGAACAATTTGATATATTACACGCATGAAACGGAGCAGTATGTAGCAAGTTATGATGCGATGAACATGGCATGATAATGATGCAGATCTCAGGGACTCGGGCAAAATTACCTCCGCGAAAAGTCAACGCGGGACGGGTTCGACCCAGGACGGAGGGATCCGAGCGTGGGGAGGCATTTGGTTGAGATCCTGGTGGATCTCATCCCGATCCACCGGATCCGGCCGGCGAGCTCCGGCGTGGAGGCGGATTCCGGCGAGGGGAGGCGCGGGCGCCGGCGAGGGGCGAGGAAGACGGGAGGAAGCCGGATCAGGCGGCTCCTGGCCGGATCGGGCCGGAGGCGATGCGTCCGTGTGAAGGGGAGACGCGGGACGGTGCTGGAGAGGCGGGGCGCGGGGCCGGCCGGCTGGACGACGCAGGCGGCGGGGTCAGCGGAGGGGCGCCGGGGCGGGGCCGGTCGCGGGCGGTGGCAGCGGCGATCAGGTACGGCGGCGGGGCGGCAAGGTGCGCCGGCACGGGTGGCGAGGTCCGGCAGGCAGAGCGCGCCGGCGACGGCGGGGCGCGCGGCAGGGAGCGGGCGGCGCGGCGGGGGTGCGCGGTCGGGCCCGGCGCGGCCCGGCGCGGGCCGGCCGTGGGCCGGGCGGGCCGCGGTGGTGGGAGGAGAGAGAGGAGGCCGGCGTGGTGACGTGGCGGCGGAGGATTCGTCGGGGACGGCGGCGCGGACACGTCCGGCGGCGCGAGGGAAGCGGGGCTAGGGTTTGGACTGCGTGAAAAATGGAGGGGATCACAAATTTATAGGTAGAGGGAGCTAGGAGACTCCAAATGAGGAGCGGTTTTCACCCACATGATCGTGATCAAACGACCGAGAGCATGGAGGGGGTTAGGATGGGTTTTGGGCCAGTTTGAAGGGGTGTTGGGATGCACACAGAAGAGGCCTTTACGATTACCCGGTTAACCGTTGGAGTATCAAACGACCTCCAAATGGCACGAAACTTGACAGGCGGTCTACCGGTAGTGTACCAAGGCCGCTTGGCAAACCTCGGGCCATTCCGAGAAAGTTTAACACCCTCTCACAATAGGAGACAAAAGGGGAACACCGGAGGGCATAGGAGTGCCGGATTGCAAAACGGACAACGGGGAAAATGCTCGGATGCATGAGACGAACACGTATGCAAAATGAAATACACATGATGACATGGCAAAATGCAACACGCAAGCAAATGAAAAGGCAATGATGGCGAATAACTGGCGGACACCTGGCGCATCGAATCTGGGGCGTTACAGAAGGCCTACAAGGTTCACGACGGAGAGCTCTATAAGAAAAGCGCTACCGGAGTCCTTCAAAGATGTATGTTCGAGGAGGAGGGGTAGCAGCTACTGGCTGAGATTCATGCCAGTCTCGGTGGGCACCACGCCGTAGCTTGGGCCCTTGTTAGCAAGGCCTTTCGTACATGATTCTATTGGCCGACGGCCCGAGCGGATGCACAGGACCTTGTCCAACATTGCGTCGGATGCCAACTCTTCGCCAACCAAAGCCATATGCCCCCCACCGCCCTACAAACTATCCCCATCACTTGGCCTTTTGTGGTCTGGGGACTGGATATGGTTGGACCCCTTAAAGGAGGAAGCCATAAGAAAAAATATTTGCTAGTCATGGTGGACAAATTCACCAAGTGGATAGAGGCTAAACCAGTTAAAACGGTCGAGTCCGGGCCAGTAATAGACTTTATATCCGGCGTTGTACACCGTTACGGTGTTCTGCACAGCATCATCACTGATAACGGCTCCAACTTCACCTCCGAAGAAGTGAAAACCTGGTGCGCTAATCTGGGCATCAAGCTCGATTACGCCTCTATATATCATCCACAAACAAATGGTCAAGTCAAAAGAGCCAATGGTCTTATTATGAGCGGCATTAAGCCTAGACTAGTGCGGTCTTTGAAAGTGTCAGTCAAGCACTGGGTTGAGGAGCTCGCTTCCGTACTCTGGGGTCTGCGGACCACGCCCAATCGCATTACCGGATTCACACCTTTCTTCATGGTGTACGGTGCAGAAGTAGTACGTACTACCCTGCGACATTATTCATGACTCACCTCGAGTGTGCATGTACGAAGAGAGAGAGGCCGAGCTCGATCGGCAGGACAACTTATATGCCCTGGAGGAGGAGTGCGATGTTGCAAAAGCACGTTCCGCATTTTATCAACAACAGGCTCGCAGGTATCAAAGTAGAGAGGTGTAGGCCAAAACATACAACGTCGGCGAAATTGTTATGCTTCTGCCAGAGAAGAAAAAGGACAAACTCAAGCCCAAGTGGGAGGGTCCCTTCATCATTGACGAAGTTCTCACCAGAGGGGCGTACCGCCCAGGTGATGAGTCAGACAATCGATTAGAGCCGAACCCCTGGAATGCGGCCAGACTCCGAAGATTCTATGCCTAGCACGGAAATCTTTCTTCGTCCCCTTCCCCCTATTGTTTCCATTATTTTTTCTCTCTCTTTTCGTTTTTATTTTTAGCTTTAAAAGCTTTTGTGCGGTTAGACCGTACACCCCCGACGCATACGCCTTGAAGTATGTACGTCTATTATACCTGGCGTCTTCTTGGACATAAGCTTACTATTGTTATTTTCCGAGCATCAAGCTCCTCGCATATGCATTTTCTCCCATATGTACCTTTTCTTCGCCATTATATGCATCGATATGAATTAAGTTTTGGCCAAGCTGGGTTCCCTAGCTCCTGTGCTTATGCCCTACGTTCCCATTAGTTTGGCTAGGGCATAAAGGGAGCGCCTCTACGATTGTTACTGCTGGGTCATCCGGATGTGTACCTCAGACTGGGTGAAGCCAAAAGCTAGCGTTCTTAAGGGAATATTCGGTCAGTAAACTGAAGATGTTTTTGCATTGGTCCCATCATGAACCCCCAGAAGTTGTACACATTGTGATTTCTTCATCACAGTTCGGACATGCACATCGATGCATGCACACCCAGGGAAAGGAACCCTTAACGAACTATTCTCTCTAGAAGATGTTTCTTACACTCCTAATGTAATATAACATAACTAGCCGGATAATTGTCTGTTCAAGCAACTATGACCCCTACGCCTGGTTTCCATGCATACCCGGTCTACTCGGTTGTTCTGGTATTCGGAAACACTCCGCACCTTCGGGTCGAGAGGTTGAAGCAAAAAGGTCCGCCATGACAATCGTTTTTCAGCTAGAGCTACATATGCAAAGGAAAGTACATAGTCACTTGGACTCAAAAACTTTCTCCTCTATGCCGTCCAACAGGCTATCTAACTTACAATCCTGCTGGGAATACTTGGCGGCTACTTCTACTTGGTTATATACTAAACTAACGGGAATTTCTTCCCCATTTGACCCTAGCGGTCCAACCCGGGCCATGTGATTCGGATCCAGCTTGGTATATCGTGTTTTTATCATGGCCCAGGCCTCTCGCGCACCCTCTCGGCAAGCCGATATCTTCCATAGTCAGATACGCCGCCGCGCTCCCTTGAACAGCTCTACAAGCTTCTCCATACTCCCTGGAGGGGAGTCGGATGGCCATAAGGCCTTGGCTAGACTCCGCATTGCCTGTCGAGCGTGCTCGTGCAACTGCGACAGCCCTTGCAGGAGATCACTTGATGATCCGGACACCTCCTCTTCGGGACGGCCCGTCAACATACCTGCAATCACAGCTATATCAGCTACTTTTGCCTCGAAACCGTTATAAGATCAATTTGGCCATGTACTGAATATGCCGCCTCGCAGCCTTTTATTATCCTTCACGGAGTCGGCTAGCTGGGCTCGTACATCTTTCAGTTCTTCGCCCAGTGTGGTGTTTGAATCTTGGAGTTTGTTTTTCTCCTCTCTGACTTGCACCAGGATACGCTCGCCTGCGGCGTGTAGTCTTTTTGCCTCTTTTTCTCCCGCTTGAGCGGTTTTCAACTTCTCTTCCAGTTGACCTGATGATCCTATTATGAGATAAGCAACAGTATTAGCACAACTACTGTATAATTGTTATTCCTCGATGGAGGGGAACCTTACCAGAAGATGCCTTCTTGGAATCTTTCAGTTCGGCGATAGAAGCATTTAGCTGTGTCCGACACTGCTCCAGCTCTTGAGCTAGCAGGTTGTTCCTCTCCGTCAGAACCTGGTTATACATCGATCCTTAAATAACTTGTGCCAACTGCTTTCAGTCTTGGGGGCTACTAGCACGTGCTTATCCTTTTCGGACAAAATAAATCTTACCCGCACATCTGTTAAATGATGCTTTGTGGCTCTGCTAAGCTCATCTCAAGCAGCTCGGATGTATGTGTCAGCCAAGCTGAAGGCATCAAACACCTCTTTCAAACAGTAGGGGTCTCGTAAAATGGCCCTCCAGCGCCGATGATTCATGGCGCTCTCCACTTTCGAGTTGGTGACGGACATATTTTCCGAGCCCTCAGCCGAAGGATAGTCCGGCGTCACTCCCATATCGCCCCCACCCCCTCGGCTGGGGCTGGATCCTGGCTGCTGGGAGTATTACTGCCCAGACCCCAGGACACAGTCCGGCGGACTCCTTTCCTGATACGGGATGAACATGAAAGTCACAGTTGGGTGCGACTATTAAAAAACATATTTGCAAACCCATACCTCTTTAACAAGGGACTGACCGGGTCTTCGCCTGCCTTCCTCTTCAAAGGCTTGCCCCGGTGCGGGAGCCGCTCTCTTTGGAGTCACTCCTGGAGTAGCACGGTTTGTTGAACGCTTCCCCTTCGAAGCACGAGACAGTGCGGTGGGTGAGGCGGAACGAGGGAATCCTTTCGGGGAAGATGTCTCCTAACTACTTACGTGTGAAGCGGGGAGAAGACTAGGGTAATCGACAATGATAGGCACTTCGATGCCGTCGTAGCTCGCTTGGTAAAACACACCATTCTCTAGCACCACAAATATATCCGGATCCTCTTCGAATCCAAGGTCAAGGTCCCGATTGTGGCCCTCGGGCTGCAGGGCGGGGCTGTGAAGCCCCTCGGAAGTCTTTCGCTAGTGCTGTTATAAACGGACGGGTTAATAAATCTTAGGGAGAGGAATGAGTGGAGCAAAAGGTTGGGAGCTCACCTAGCTAGGAGGATTGTACATGGAATATCCTTCTCTGTGCGTGATGCGCAGGAACTCCTCTTCCTCACCCTTGAACAGTTCGGCCAATATTTTGGCTAGGGCGGCAGGGGTGTCTGGACCTTTCCTGCCGCAGCGGGAGGCGTCATCTTCCCCATTGTAATTCCACATGGGAAGTCCTCTGGAGTGGCTGAACTCCCCGTACTATGGAGGTCGCCATCACTTCGACCATCATATACCCGGACTTGGCAAGCGTCTTGATCTTCCTCAGGAGTTGGCGAACTTCTGCACTATCTTCCTCCTCAGGGCTTCGAGGGCGCCAGTTGTGGCGCTTCTTCAAAGGAACACTCGCAAACTCGGGGAGACCTCTCCGGACTGGATCTGGAAGTATGACATCATCTATGTAGAACAACTCAGAGGTCCACTCTTTGGAAGCTTTCTTCGGTGTGCCGGATAGGTATCCGGTCTCAGCAATACGCCATACTTCGGCCCCGCCCACTTCGAATATCGATCCCTCGTGGTTGCACGGGACAAGGCAAAACAACTTTCTCCACAAATCAAAATGGGCCTCACAACCCAGGAATAGTTCACATAAAGCGACATAACCTACAATGTGCAGGATGGAGGCTGGGGTAAAATTGTGCTGTTGGAGGCCATAATACTCCAGAAGCCCTCGGAGGAATGGGTGAATGGGAAATCCCACGCCCCCAGTAGATAGCGGACGAAGCACACTCATTCCCTTGCGGATGGATTAGGAAAAATCCTCCGCCTGGGTCTTGCCGTTGAAGGAAGCCAACCCTGCCAGAACAGGGACCAGATCTGCAGGAGGGAGAAACCCCTGCGTTTGTAGCTTCTCCAGCTGGCCATGAGATACAAAACACCTCTCCCACTCGCCTTTCTCTGGGCCGGAACGGGAGGAGGAGCGGGGGATGCTAGCCATGTTGGAATGGCCTTTCCTAGCAATCTCTGTGGATTTTCTCTGCGTGGTGCCGAATGGGTCTGAGATCCAATCCCTTTAAGTAGATGCTCTTCCTTGCATGGCCGGGGTGTTATTTGCAAAAAATACCCTGACCGTCCGCATTCTCTTGACGTGTGGAAGCTGAAGACATAGATGCACAGAAGCCGAGGGGTGTGGCATTGAATTATAAGCCAAATACATTAATTGGAAGTCGTCAGAGAAGGAACCCGCCTTGCAATGCCGAAGACAATCTGCATGCCGAACACCTCGTCATTGAAGCCTGGTTCGGGGGCTACTGAGGGAGTCTGGGACTAAGGGGTCCTCAGGCATCCGGCCTATTAGCCATGGGCCGGATTGATGGGCTGTGAAGACATGAAGACCGAAGACTGCACCCGTGTCCGGATGGGACTCTCCTTGGCATGGAAGGCAAGCTTGGTGACCGGATATGTAGATTACTTTCTTTGTAACCGACCTTGTGTAACCCTAGATCCTCCCGGTGTCTATATAAACCATAGGACTTAGTCCGGAAAGGAAGATACTCATTACCATAGTCATACAGGCTAGACTTCTAGGGTTTAGCCATTACGATCTCATGGTAGATCAACTCTTGTAATACTCATATTCATCAAGTTCAATCAAGCAGGAAGTAGGGTACTACCTCAATAGAGAGGGCCTGAACCTGGGTAAACATCGTGTCCCCTGTCTCCTATTACCATCGACCTTAGACGCACAGTTCGGGACCCTCTGCCCGAGATCCGCCGGTTTTGACACCGACATTGGTGATTTCATTGAGAGTTCCACTGTGCCGTCGACGACAGGATTGATGACTCACCTCATCCTTAAAGACAATATCACTGTCAGAGGAGAGCTAGAACCAGGCCAAACCCTCCGGCTGGGCGGCTTTACCATGACCGCCCGTTCGGCCGCCAGGCCGACGATGACCTCTCGGGCCATGGAAAATCCCCTTCGTATCGACCCCAAACACTCCAAGCAGATGGATCCGGTGGAGTTTTCATGTTTAAACAAGCTCCTTGATCGCATCGCCACCCTGGGAATCACCACAGATTACGATCGGATCGGGCTGAAACCCGACCAAAGAGAAATCAAATCTCCACCGATCACCCACCAGATAGCGGTAGTCGAGGAGCAAGACGACGACTCTTGCCTTATACTAAAGACGGACTATGTCTGAGTCACCAACCCCACAGAGTCGGACACCCACCAGCAAAAGGAGGTGAGCGGCCTTCCGAACATAGAATCGGACGGCGGGTAAAGGTAACCAGAAAATACTCCGGAGCCGGACTGTTGAGTCTGGAAACCCTTTATACTCGAGATCATCGACCGGGTCAGGGTCCGAACCCAATTCCACCCACCCACCCAGACATAAGTGCTCTCATGAGCATAAAACAACAGTCTCAGGAAACGGTCCACCACTTCTGGGCCGGATTCCTCCTTGCCAAGGACAAGGTTAAAGATTTCCACATCTCTTGGTTTACTGTAGGGAACAAAGCAGCATATTACATACACTGATCGTCAAAATTGGCCACTAGTGCAAATAAACACGGCAGCAAAACAAGTCCATAACTGAAACAACTTCAGAAGAGCTCAAGAAATGTTATCCTGGGTATCCACCATGCTGGCAATAAGCTTAGAAAGCTTATTAGCTTTGTCCTATTTGGCGCTAAAATCCTCCAATGCTTGCTGTTGAACCAGAAAGAATGCTCCAGGGACTTCCTCAGTCCTTCCGCTTCTTGTCGCAGCATAGCTGATCGATGTCTTTCAGCTTGTAGTTGAGACTCAAGAAACTGAACTAATTCAGACAGTGAGTTTGAATAGCTTGTGCAAGCGGTAGTGGCCAGTAACTCGAACAGTAAACCAAGAAAGGACTTTGGGGTTGTATCATTGTCTTCAAGATAGTTTTGCTTAGCTGTTTTATTAGCTTTGTTAGAGACCAACAAGGATGTCTCACTATCCTGAACCTTATCTGCATTACTTCCTTTACCATTGCTTAATAAGGCACTCTTCCCCAATATTCTGTCAGCATTCTAAAATAAGAAACAAGCAGACACATAACAGGTTTAGCATGTATATGAAACTCATTTCGGTGAACCAGTTCATTAGTAAGGTGGACAAGATTAAACTACCAAGTCTTCCATTGCCAAGTAGTACATTATAAAAGCATCAAACAAACATATATCTATGTCCTATGGTCACTGCATTGTCTTGCCAAATCAAAAAAGAGACACGGTTCAAATCATATCAGTTCAAGAGAAAGCAGCACTGAAAGAATACAAAGCATGGGAAACTACATGGCACAACAAGATTTCAGATGGGTACCACGGGTCTACATGTACAACAACACTATTGGCTTTGTTGTGATGCTAGTAATGTGCATGATATGATAAGTCAACTGTACACAATTAAAATTGAAACCAACAGAGTTATTTATAAGAGCAAACCTGTTAAAGAAAGATGCGTAAACATACCTGTTGTGCCATTGGAGTTTCAACTGGATCATTCAATTTAAAAATAAGTTTGTATGAGTAAATACAGTGATACAAGAGCAAAGCAGTATGCACGATAGCAATGGAATCTTAAATGAGAACATTTGTTCTCCAGGTTTAAGCCCTTGTTCTACATGAACAGAGTACAGTAAGACGCAAGTATATAATACTTAAAAAATGAGATCATAGACCTTACCACATTCTTGGTTCGGGACCAGTACAGAACAAGGCGTTCCCAGTCATCATCCAGTAAATGTGTCTCAGGAGAACGTAAGGGAATTTGATGGGTTTCTTTGCCAGTGAAGTACATTTTCTTTAGGTAATTCCAATACTACCACCAAGCATTCTTGAAGATAGTAGAGCTATTAGCACATGTTACCTCATCCTAAGTTTCCAAACCGGTGCTTCTCTATAGAGAAAAATGGGAAAAAATTGCTGTATTATCACCATGTCGGAGTAATGGGCCACGGGTAGGCCGACCCGGGACCCAGGATCTTTCAAGACATCGGGGCAGGCCACGCCCCTCCAGCTGAATCCCAGCGGACGACCTCCAGAGAGGCCGAGTCCCAGCTGGCGAGCTTCAGAGAGGCTGAGTCCCAGCTGGCGATCTCCCGAGAAGCCGAGTCCCAGACGATGACTTTAAAGCAAGCCGACTCCCGGCTTGCGACCTCCAGGAGTGCCGACTATGGGAGTCGTCCCATGACATTTCACGAAGACCGATGCGGGGCACGGCCCCGACGTGGCCGTCCCTTCCTGCCTACGAGGGGCTGGCATGGCTACAGTGAGCCGTATCGCTGGGAGATCTCCGGCAAGGCGCGGCACTGTTGCCATGCCTGCCCTGACCTCAGCCACAGTGCGTGATGCACTGTGCCCACGACGCCGGCCTGTACGGCCCGGAGATCGCAGGGCCACCTGTCAGTGGATGAATCAAAGACGGCCGGAGCACCAGAAGACGGCCCTGTGGGAGTCGGCCTCCTCGGAGTCGGCCGCCTCCCCGCCAGGGTCCCACAAGCCATAAACTAGATTGGATGGGGAGTGGCGACAGTGATCGCCTGACAGACGGTGGCACTATTGCCACGACCCCATGACCAAGCCTGCGTCATCAGGAGTGCCGCACAGTGCCCGGCCTGTCCGCGGGACCCACCCATCGGCGGGCCCCAGAAGCTGGCGGGAAGGACGGCGGCATGAGAGACAGACGGCTGGGGTCCACGCCCAGTCAGATTACCATTGTACCCCCGGGGGGTAGGCCTATATAAACCCCCCGGGACACCCATGCAAACGGTTCGGCCCTTGATAGAGTTAGACACATAGACCAGGGAGGAGAGAACTAGCTTGGCTCCCTCCTGCCTCCCGATACAGCTCTAGGAGCACCATTGTAGCCACTTTGCCATAGTGACCATGCGGAGACCCCGCAGAGCAGCAGTAGGGGTGTTATCTCCCCGGAGAGCCCCGAAGCTGGGTAAGATTCACCGGCGTGCATGTCTACGCCTCATCCCGTTTCCAGGCACCGGCGATGTTCTACTCGCCCCCACCATGACAAGCCATCCTTTGGCATATGTCGCACCCAACCCCCGAAATTTGGCGCCCACCGTGGGGCGAGGTGCACTGTCGTCCGGAGATCTGTTCTGGACGGGAACCCTTTTCCTCCCTGGCGAGCGCAGCCAACCAGGCTCGCCAGATGGAGTCTAGATCGACACGCTGCGCGGCGCTGAAGCCGCCTGCGCCGCGAGCGTCCTCGCCGAACTTATCGGCGAGGTGCGCCTCTCCGACGAGCCTGCATCCGGCGCAGGCACGGGTGGCCCCAAGAACCTTCTCGCGGGCCTCCTCGACCAACTCCACGTCGCCGGCGAGCCTGCCGTAGACTTGGAGTCCGTAGGCTCCTCCGACCCGATGCTGGTCGACTCCAACGCCATGTCGCTTGACATCTTCCCCACCAACGTGGTGGTCTACGACGAGCCGCTTCCGTACGAGGAGAGTGGCGGAAGCGATGTCATGGAGGTGCTCGTCATCAGCCACGGCGAGCACTCCGGCGAAGAAGCCCAGGACCCGCTAGCCGCGGCCCTGCAAGACCTGACCGCGCCCATTCCATAGGACGCGGACGCCGAGACGCTGGAGGCGCGCCGCCTTCAGATCATCGAAGGCGCCAAGAAGCTGGCAAGCATGAGGCGCTTGTCAGAGGCATACCAGCGCGAGATGGATCGCGCCGTAGGCGGCTCGCCGGCTCCGACTGGGCCGAGCCGTCTGGGTGCGGTCCGACAGCACGGCGCAGCCATCGCCGACTTACTCGGGGCGAAACGCCCCGTGTACGCCACCCCAGCGGAGAATATCCGCGCCGCCCAAGCGGCGACTGACGAGCTGAAGAACTTCGAGGGCGAGGAGCGCCGTGTGATGACGGAGCGAGTCCAGCAGCTCCTTGACGCGGTTGCTGCGCAAAACACGGCCGGCGGCCGCACAGATGCGCTGCAGCAGCCGAACGACGACTTACCTCCCTGCCGAGATCAAGGCGCGACCTCCCGGACGCCGACTGGCAGAGTCCGCGGAAGGAAAGAGAAGGAGCCGGCTGCCAGTCATAGTCGGACTCACATCACCATCGAGCGCGACCAAGACGGCCGCCCAAGAGCAGTAGAGCGGCGGGACGATTATCTGCCTCCCCCGCCCAGAAGAGAACGGCGAGTCTCCCTGCCGCCTGTTGAGCATCCGACTCTCGGAGGTCGCCTTGGCCGCCGAGAGGGAGTTGGACAGAATGACGCCCGCCATCGGATCGACCGACTCCACCGATCCCTGGCGCTGGAATAAGAAGATGAGCTGGGTCCGCCTTGCTTCGGGCCCCGCATCAGAGACGAGCCCTTCCCCAAAGGGTTCACGCTCCACCGAGACACCCCCAAGTACACCGGCTCCGTGAAGCCGGAAGACTGGCTGATAGACTACTCCACAGCCGTCAGCATAGCAAACGGCAACAAGCGAGTTGCCGTGAAGTACGTTCCTCTCATGCTCCAGGGCACGGCCCGGACATGGCTGAACAGCCTGAAGCCCCGCAGCATCAACAGCTGGGTCGACTTCACCGAAGCCTTCATCCGCAACTTCACCAGCACGTACAAGTGACCTCCCAAGCCGCGCCAACTCTCCTTGTGCGTGCAAGGCCCTGAAGAATCAACAAGCGACTACCTCACGCGCTGGGGTGAGCTTCGAAACCCCTGCGAGGGTGTACACGAGGTGCAGGCTATCGAGTACTTCACCGCCGGATGCCGAGAGGGAACCCTCCTCAAGCACAAACTCCTCTGCGACGAGCCAGAAACCCTCGACGAACTGCTAGTCATAGCAGATAAGTACGCCACGGCCGACTCTTCTATGAAGACGAAGATTCAAGTCAATGCGGCTGGCAAAGTGACTCCCCAGGCTCCCAGAACTCTGGCTGGAGACACCAGTCGGCGACAGTAATAGAACGACAACAAGCGCAAGGCCCCACCGCCGACTTCCAACAGTCAGCAGGTCGCAGCAGTTGAAGATCAGCAGCCGGAGGGGCAGCCTCCGGCCAAGCGGCAGAAGGGCGCAAGTCCAATTGGTTGCCGACCTTTTCCTATGAGCAGACTCTAGATGGTCCTTGCAAGTTCCACAGCGGCGCGAAGCCGTCTAACCACACCACCAGAAAGTGTCACTGGCTCACCAGGATCGCCAAGGGAGACGGCCTCACTCCTCCGCCGCCTGCTGGGCCGCCGCCTCCCCTGCCGCCCCAGCAGCCGGCGGCGCGGCTAGTCGGTGCAGTACAAGACGAGTTCCCAGAAGAGCACGGAGGCTACGTGGTGTTCACCAGTGTGGCAGATGACCGGCGCAGCAGGCGCCAACAGCAGCAAGAAGTAAACGCGGTAGCAACAGATGCTCCAGAGTTCATGCATTGGTCCGAGAGGCCTATCAGTTGGAGTCGGGCGGATCACGGAGAGGTGATGCCGAGTCCGGGCTCCTATGCCCTGGTCTTAGGTGCGACCTTGGCTACTGATAGGCGGGCCGCCCGTTTTTTGCGGGTCCTGATAGATGGAGGTAGCAGCGTAAACATCATGTACAAAGACACCATGGAGAAGCTAGGAATCAGGCGAAGGCAGCTGCAGAGCAGCCGCACCGTGTTCCATGGAATTGTACCCGGCCTCTCCTGTTCACCGATCGGCAAGATCCTGATAGACGTACTCTTCGGAGACAAAGACCACTTCCGCCGAGAGCCGGTCTAGTTCGAGGTGGTGGACTTGGAGAGCCCGTACCACGCTCTGCTTGGCCGGCCTGCCTTGGCCAAGTTCATGGCGATTCCCCACTACGCCTACCTCAAAATGAAGATGCCGAGTTCCAAGGGGATTCTGACCATTGCCGGCGACTACAAGAAATCGTCCGCTTGCGCGGCTGAGAGCAGTCGGCTGGCCGAGTCCTTGGTGATCGCAGCCGAGAAGCGGCTCCTTGACCGAGTCATGGCGATGGCCAGAAAGCAGCCAGAGATGTCGCCCGACCCCAAGGAGTCGGAGGTAGAAGGATCATTCAAGCCGGCCAAAGAGACCAAGAAGATACCCTTGGACCTAGAGCACCCAGAGAGATACGCTGTCATAGGCACAGGCCTTGACAGCAAATAGGAAGGCGAGCTTGTCGATTTCCTCCGTGAGAATCGGGACATCTTTGCATGGTCCCCCAAGGACATGCCGGGTGTACCGACGGAATACGCCGAGCACAAGCTACACGTTAGGCCAGATATGAAGCCCGTCAGGCAGCCCTTGCGCCGCCTGTCAGAAGAGAAAAGAAGAGTTGTTGGAGAAGAGATAGCCCGGCTCTTGGCGGCCGGTTTCATCATGGAAGTGTTTTTTCCAGAGTGGATGGCAAACCCGGTTTTGGTGCTGAAGAAAAACAAGCAGTGGCGGATGTGCATCGACTACACAAGCCTCAACAAAGCCTGCCCGAAGGACCCATTTGCTTTGCCAAGGATTGATCAGGTGATAGACTCCACAGCCGGATGCGAGCTGCTGAGTTTCCTAGATGCATACTCAGGATATCACCAAATCAAGCTGAATCCAGCGGACAGACTAAAGACCGCATTCATCACACCATTTGGAGCCTTCTGCTACCTGACAATGACGTTCGGCTTGAGGAACGCCGGCGCCACCTTTCAGCGTTGCATGCAGAAGTGCCTCCTCAAGCAACTCGGCAGGAACGCCCATGTCTATGTGGATGATGTGGTGGTGAAGACGGAAAAGCGTGGGACGCTGCTGGAAGACCTCAAAGAGACCTTTGAAAATCTACGCCGATTCCGGATCAAGCTCAACCCCGAGAAGTGCGTTTTTGGAGTACCAGCCGGCCAGCTCCTTGGCTTCCTGGTCTCCGAACGTGGCATAGAGTGCAACCCCGTAAAGATCAAGGCCATTGAGAGAATGGAGGTACCCAGCCGACTGTTGGATGTGCAGAAGTTCACCGGCTGCCTGGCGTCCATCAGCCGATTTATCAGTCGGCTGGGCGAGAAAGCTCTGCCCTTGTATCAATTAATGAAGAAGACCACCTTTTTTGAGTGAAACCACAAGGCGGATGAGGCATTTCTCCAGCTGAAGAAGATGTTGACTACTCCCCCCGTGTTGGCGGCTCCGACTCCCAAAGTGCCCATGCTCTTGTACATCGCTGCCACCAGCCGAGTAGTCAGCACAGTCATCGTGGTCGAGCGCAAGGAGGAAGGCAAGGCGCTCCCTGTCCAGAGACCGGTATATTACCTGAGCAAGGTACTGTCGACCTCCAAGCAAAACTACCCTCACTATCAGAAGATGTGTTACGGCGTGCATTTTGCCGCCAAGAAGCTGAAGCCCTACTTTCAAGAGCACCCAATCACTGTGGTTTGCACCACTCCACTCATCGAGATCATTGGAAGCCGAGATGCCTCCGGCCGAGTGGCCAAATGGGCTATATATCTAGCTCCTTATACCATCTACTACCAACCCCGCACTGCCATCAAGTCGCAGGCGCTGGCCGACTTCCTCGTCGACTGGGCCGAGACCCAGTACCTGCCGCCAGCGCCTGACTCCACTCATTGGCGGATGCATTTCGACGGCTCCAAGATGCGCACCGGCCTTGGAGCCAGCGTCGTCCTCACCTCCCCTAAGGGCGACAAGCTCAAATACGTGCTGCAAATCCACATCGCCGCCTCCAACAACGTCGCCGAATATGAGGCGCTCATTCATGGGCTCCGGCTTGCCAAAGAACTCGGCATTCGCCGGATCCTGTGTTATGGCGACTCCGACTTGGTGGTTCAACAATCATCCGGCGACTGGGACGCCAAAGACGCAAACATGGCGATCTACTTCGAGGGGTGCGAATTCCTGGTGCAGCAACTCAGCGGATACTTCGAGGGGTGCGAATTCCTTCACGTGCCAAGAAATGACAATGATCAAGCAGATGCCTTGGCACGAGTCGGCTCCACTTGCCAAGCGATACCTTCCGGCATCGCCCTTCAGCGCCTCCTCAAGCCGTCTATCAAGCCCTCACCAGAGCCAGACTCCATCTTCGTGCCGGCTCCGCCAGAAATAGTCGGATCCGACTCCAAAGCCCCAGCAGGCGACCTCAAGAAAACCATAGTTGAAACCGGCCCGGGGACTTCAGAGCCCGGCCCGGGGACTGTGCCAACCGGCCCGGGGACTTCAGAGCCCGGCCCGGGGACTGTGCCAACCGGCCCGGGGACATCAGAGCCCGGCCCGGGGACTGCGCCAGTCAGCCCGGGAGCTGCCCAGTCGGCCCAGAGACTCCGTCAATTCAGCAAACGGCCGCAGACTCCAACCCGCCGCCTCCCAGCCCAGCCACCCTTGTCCAAGTCGCTGCGGTAGTAGTTGAAGAGATAGCAGCACCTTCATGGGCACAGCCCATCCTCAAGTTTCTAGTAAGCAAAGAATTGCCAACAGATGAGATCTTGGCTCGGCAAGTGCAGTGCCGAGCAGCAGCATACACCATAGTCAACAGAGAGCTAGTCAGGCGCAGTGTCACTGGTGTCTACCAGCGCTGCGTAGAATCAGAGCAAGGCCAAGCGATTCTCAGAGACATCCATCAGGGCGAGTGCGGCCACCATGCGGCTTCAAGGGCACTCGTGGCCAAAGCCTTTCGGCACGGTTTCTTTTGGCCGACTGCCCTGGAAGAAGCTAAAGAGCTAGTCCAAAAATGCAAGGGGTGCCAGATGTTCCGCTCCAAGCCCCTTCAGCCGGCTTCCGCGCTGAAGACAATCCCCATTGCCTGGCCCTTCGCAGTTTGGGGCCTGGACATGGTAGGACCATTCAAGACGGCCCGAGGCGGCCTAACTCATCTGCTTGTCGCAGTGGACAAGTTCACCAAGTGGGTGGAAGCAAAGCCCATCAAGAAGTTGAACGGGCTGACAGCAGTAACCTTCATTGCCGACATCACGGTGCAGTATGGCATACCGCACAGCATCATCACCGACAATGGCACAAACTTTGCCAAATGCGCCTTGGCTCGTTTCTGCGCGACGCAGGGCATCCGACAGGACTTAGCGTCCGTTGCCCATCCGCAGTCAAACGGCCAGGTGGAACGAGCCAATGGCCTCATCCTGTCCGGCATCAAGCCTCGACTGGTCGAACCACTCGAGCGTTCGGCCGGCTGTTGGGTCGAGGAGCTGCCAGCCGTCCTCTGGAGTCTGCGCACAACCCCAAACAAGTCAACCGGCTTCACGCCTTTCTTCCTCGTCTATGGTGCCGAAGCCTTCATCCCGACGAATATAGAGTTTGACTCTCCGCGAGTCTCCATGTACACCGAAGAGGAAGCCGAAGAAGCACGCCAAGATGGCGTCGATCTGCTAAAAGAGGGCCGACTGTTGGCACTCAGCCGGTCCAGCATCTACCAGCAGAGTCTGCGCCGATACTACAACCGCAAGGTCAAGCCAAGATCGTTCCAAGAGGGCGACCTTGTGCTCCGGCTAATTCAGAGAACAGCCGGCCAGCACAAGTTGTCGGCGCCTTGGGAAGGTCCCTTCATCATCAGCAAGGTGCTAGGGAATGACGCCTACTATCTCATGGACGCTCAAAAGCCTCGAGCGCGCAAGAGGGACGACTCCGGCAAAGAAACAGAGCGCCCGTGGAACGCGAATCTTATTCGAAGGTTTTACAGTTGATGCAGTACGTATCGCACTACCCTCTCTGTATTAAAGTACTAAGACCTTAGGCCCCCCGGGACGAGCTCGGGGACTGCCTTTTTGATTATCTGTATGATAAGAATTACGCTTCCGAATATGCTACTCTTTTTTATCATACTGTCTGGCACCGGGTCCGACTAGTCGGCCCGGGGACTTGCCGTCTTGTGCTATGAAATGCTTCCTGCAGTCAGACAAGTAATGTGTTGCGCTCAAGCCGTCTCCTGTCGAAAGCCGCAGCTCGCAGAGCGACTGTCGGTAGGCAGGGAACAAGCAAGAATGAGCGCACGCATGAAAAATGGCTAAGGACCTAAAAGCTTACGCATAGCCCAAGCCGGCTACCAGCCTCCCCCCACCGAGCCGACTCATGAGCAGTCGGCTCGCCGTCTCGACTTTTATCAAGGACAGCCGACTCTCGAATAGTCGGCCTGTCGCTTTCTAGCCGATTTGCTAGAGGAACTCTAAACGGCTAAGTACTTGCCTTCCTGAAGTTGCCAAGCACTTAACCTAGCGACAGTCCGCAGAGCGGCTGTCCAGCCGGCAAGGCGGCAACTAAAGGAAGGCGGCAAAGGAAAAAGTCCAAAGAGCAATAAGCAAGGAAAGGCGGAAATTAGATAAATATTTACATAGGCCCTCGGCCGAATCTCCGAATAAAAATTCAGGATACACCCCGCGGGTGGAATTGTTCGAATTTAACAAGTCTTTCAAAAAGATTACTAAAGATAGGTAAACAGAAGCAGCCTAGGAAGCGGCCTCCGGGGCCGGAGGATCGGAGGTGACGGCGGTGTCGATGCCGGGGCAGTCGGCTGGGCGGTCCCAGCCTGGTCGCCTCCGGCGGCGGTCGCCTTGTCCCCGCGCGGCTCGTTGCTGGAGGCGCAATCGGGCTGAGGCTGGCCGCCTGTTTCATCTTCTGGCGCCTCCTCCTCGCCTCCGTCCTCCGACTCGTCCTCCTCCTCGGTGCTGGAGTCGATCACCTCCACCGAGTCTTCCTCGTACTCCGGGTTCATCCCGAACCAGTCCGGCGGTGCTTCCTCGCCGCCTTCAGTCCGCTCGGGCACGAAGACGCTGGTGTCCGTGTACTCGGCGATGGCCGCCGCGCGCTCGACAAGGGCGCCTTCTACGGCCTCCAGCTCGGCCTATGCTTCTGACCGAAACGCGGCCAGGCGGTCCAGGTCCAGCCCTGGATACCACGCCTTGACGAACTCCAAGGCCCGGCGTGCTCCGGCCCGGGCCGAGGAGCCCTTCCAAGCCTCAAGGCGGCCGGCGGCGACTTCCAGCCAGTCGGCGGTCCGACTGGCGGTACGCAGAGCCGGCACGTCCGGCCACAGGGCGGCAACCACCTGGGCACCGGCACGCTGAAGACGGCGCAGCAGCCGGTGGGCCGGACGAAGACGAGCCCCGATGCTCAGGAGCTACTCGTCGATGGTTCGGGGGGCGTTGGCGGCAATCACGTCGCCCTTCGCGCCTCCCGAGCCGCCTCGATGGCCAGAGGGACGGCTTGTGAATGACCGGGAAAGAAGTCTGCCAAGGCAGAAAAGAAGATAGTCGGAAAATTAGAAATCAGCCTGACACAAAGTCGGAAGACCAAAGAAGCCAAAAAGACTTACTATCGACGATGTCCTCGAGCTCGTGGTAGCTGGAGGTCAGCATCGCCTCCGATCAGTCCAGGCGGAGCGTTCGACCTCGAACTCGGCCATGAGGGCGGCCTCCCGCGGCTTAGCGTCGTCCTGCGCCTTCCGGAGCAACTCCTTCTGCTCGGCCAGCTGCGTCGCTAGCAGATCGCGCTCTTTGGCGAGCCTGTTGCACTTCTCTTCCTTGGCACGACGAGCAGTGTTGGCCTCGCCCAGCTGCTCCTGAAGGGCGGCATTGGCGCCTGAAGAACGAAGAAGAAGACAAGAAAAGTCATCAGAAATCAGATCGCCGGGGAGATCCAGCCCGACTGCTCAGCAGTCGGCCCGAATCTCGAGGACTACAGCCCGCGGGCGCGCCAGCGCGTCCCCGTGGAGAAGAAAGAAATTAGATCGCCGGGGATATCCGGCCCGACTACTCAGCAGTCGGCCCGAGTCTCGGGGACTACAGCCCGCGGGTGCGCCAGCGCGCCCCCGCGAAGAAGGAAGAAAAGAGCTCACCCCGGCTTTCCGTCAGGTCGGCGGTCTGCTTGTTTAGCTCCTCGACATTGCGGTTGAAGGCAGTGGCGCGGAGGTTATGATATTCCTACAAAAAGCCGGCAAAGGCAAAAGTTAGTACTCGGAGCTCGCCAGAGGGAGTTCCGAACCACCTGCTCAGCAGCCGGCCCAGAACTCGGGGACTACACCCAGTGGGTGCGCTGGCGCGCCCCCACAGAGAAAGACAGGAATTAAAAAAAGAGAAAGGAAACATACCCGGACGGATGTCCGCACGGCCAGATGCGCTCTGGTGCAGACCTGGAGGGCGTCGCTCTCTGCACGCAGTTTTGCCTGGACGTCCAGGATGGCCTGATTCAGCGGGCCGGTGCCGCCTCCGCGTAACCAGCCGGTGGGCGCGGCACTGGAGGCCTCGATGTCCAGACTCGCCGAGCTGGCTGCGCTAGTCTCCCGAGCTCGCGGCGCTGAGCTCGTCCTCTCAAGCCGGCAGCGTGCTGGCACGGCGACTTGAAGAAGCAGCCGCGCCTCGGCATCGTCCTTGGTCGGTGGATCCTGCGGGTCCACCGGCTACTTGCCATGTGGCCTCCTAGACGGTGGCGGAGGCGGGGGATGTGGCGCGTGGGTGTCCGAGCCTGAAGCCTCGCCGCCCTCCTCCACGAGGGGGTTCTCGGTGCCGACCTCTCCGGTCTGCCCCGTGAACTCCGAAGCCGGCGGCACCGACGACAACGGAGGGACGAGCATCGCCGATCGGCGACGCGCGACCTCCTCAGCGCGCCGCTTCGTCGCAGCGGCAGCCTCGGCCTCCTCCAGTTTTTTCTGGGTGTTGGCGGCCGCCTTCTCGGCCTGCGCCTTCTCCAGGCGGTCGGCCTCCTCCTCGTCGCGCTTCTCCCGCGCGTTCCTTTCCGTCGCCTCCCGAAGATCGGCGGTGGGATCGACCCGCTAGGTGTTGGCGGACGTCTCTACCGACCCCATGACTGAGGGGACGGCGGCTCTCTCAAGGGAGAGGGGGGCTCTGGAGAAGAATGAAGGAAAAATCAAAGAAGACTCGAACAAGATCCAGCAGAGAAAACAAAAGCGCGTAAAGACTTACGCAGAAACTAACGGCGGCCTTCTCACTTCCCTTCGGAAGCGGTTAGCCTTCGCGGCCGCCTCCTCCCGTTTGGTCGTGGCGGCCGCCCCCTTGAACTTCTTCTGCTTGCCGCCGGGCACGCTCGGCCCGGCGTGACGCCTCTTTGCGCCGACTTGGCCGGAGGGGCCGGCCCTCGGCTGGCGGCGTGGGATGACTTCCACGTCGGCGTCGTCTTTGGGCCAGTCGGCGAAGTTGGCCGATGGCCTGAGGCCGCCGTCTGCCCCTTCTCCGCCGCCTTCAGCATCGGCCTCCAGCGCCGCCGCCCCCAAGTCGGGGTCGTCGACGTCGCTGTCCTCGCGGTCTGGGACGTAGTCGTGGGGCTCTCTCATGACACCGGCTGTGGGCTCCATGAGGGGGTTCTGCCCAGGAGAAACCAATGATGATTAGAAGCTGGAGTCGGCTGCAAAGAAGATCAAGCTACAGAAAGATGCGACTTAGCACTGGAGGGGGGTTGTCGCGCGAGTACGGCTCCTTGCCGAACTGCCAGTCCTCTGTGAACTCGCAGTGCGCGATGTGGTTCACCAAGTTCGCCACTTCCCTGCGGGGCATCTCCTTGGTGCACAGCCATCTCGGATCGTGGCGGCCGCTCATCTAACAGATGAGGTGAGGCCGGCCCTGGAGTGGGAGGACTCGGCGCGCCACGAAGGCGGCCAGAAGGTCGGACCCGACGAGGCCCTCCGACTGCAGCAGAACTCGGAGTCGCGCCACGGAGGCGGCTCCGGAGGGAGACAGCGACTTGGACCGGTGGGACCAACTGGCAAGCCTGCCAGTCAGAGGCTCGGGGTCGAAGGGCGGCAAGTTGACCCAGTCGCCGTTGGTGGAGAGGTTCTTCACGTAGAAGTAAAAGCGCTTCCACATCTTCACCGACTTCACCAGCGAGATGGGAGGGAACGGGTTGTCAGCCGTCGAGCGCCGCACCGCGATGTAGGTGCCG
Source organism: Triticum timopheevii (assembly GCA_963921465.1). NCBI lineage: Eukaryota > Viridiplantae > Streptophyta > Magnoliopsida > Poales > Poaceae > Triticum > Triticum timopheevii. Next base: position 367,869,097 of record OY997262.1, read on the forward strand.
CACCGAGCCGGCGTGCCGACGGCCTGAGTGCCGAGCTTCGAAGAGAAAAATTCCCCCCACAACTCGAGAGTGGGGAGAACGCCGAGGTAGCCTTCGCACAAGGTGGCGAAGGCGGAGAGCAGCACCACCGCATTTGGGGTGAGGTGGTGCGGCTGAAGATTATGGAACTCCAGGAACGAGCGGAAGAACCCGCTCGCCGGCAGCCCCAGCCCGCGCATGAGGTGCGAGCGGAAGACGACCTGCTCGCCCTCCTCCGGCGCGGGCCGGATCTCCCCCGCCGGTGCGGGACGGGCGTGCACCAGGTCCGCGCTGGGGAGACGGCGGGTCCGGCGGAGGAACTCGATATGCTCCGCCTCCACGTCCGAGCCGTCCCACACGCCGGAGCGCGGGGCCGGGGGCGCGGCAGAGGAAGAACTCATCGTCGACGAGAGAAGGTGCTTTCGCTCGTGGCGGAGGAAGAAGAGAAGGCAGGAGGGCGGGGGAGAGGATGCGCGGGCAATATCGCCCCGCTCCTCCCCGCCTATTTATAGCCCTACGGGCCGAGGAGCCGAGGGGGCGGACGTGGGATTAACTGCGCCCGAAGCCCCACGCCGCCCCACGATTTGCCCCACGAAGTTACTGCGCATAGTAACAACGTGGGGATGCCAAACGTCCGCAGCCGCAGCGGATCCGCCCGGAAGCCGAGGCGCGGTAATGGTGGGCCCCACCTAGCGGCCCGTCCCGTCGCGCGCGTGGGTGGGCAGACTATCCTCCCCACGTGGCGCCGCGCGATAGGACCGTCTCGATGGCAGCAGGGAAGCGTATTTGATACGCCGTCTGTTTTTCCGCCGCGACTTACAAATAGTGGCCCCTCGCTGAACAAATCCGACTTCGGCGAGTCGTCCCGAAGAAGACAGCGGCCGAATCTCGGAGTCGGCGCTGGGAAGTTTTGAAACTGTTGAAGCCCCACGAGACGGCGTCCGCTGGGCTTCACCAGCTTCGGGGACTACTGTCGGAGTAATGGGCCACGCGTAGGCCGACCCGGGACCCAGGATCTTTCAAGACATCGGGGCAGGCCACGCCCCTCCAGCCGAATCCCAGCGGGCGACCTCCAGAGAGGCCGACTCCCAGCTAGCGACCTTCAGAGAGGCCGAGTCCCAGCTGGCGATCTCCCGAGAAGCCGAGTCCCAGACGACGACTTTAAAGCAAGCCGACTCCCGGCTTGGGACCTCCAGGAGTGCCGACTATGGGAGTCGGCCCATGACATTTCACGAAGACCGATGCGGGGCACGGCCCCGACGTGGCCGTCCCTTCCTGCCTACGAGGGGCTGGCATGGCTACAGTGAGCCGTATTGCTGGTAGATCTCCGGCGAGGCGCGGCACTGTTGCCATGCCTGCCCTGACCTCAGCCACAGTGCGTGATGCACTGTGCCCACGACGCCGGCCTGTACGGCCCGGAGATCGCATGGCCACCTGTCAGTGGATGAATCAAAGACGGCCGGAGCGCCAGAAGACGGCCCTGTGGGAGTCGGCCTCCTCGGAGTCGGCCGCCTCCCCGCCAGGGCCCCACAAGCCATAAACCAGATTGGATGGGGAGTGGCGACAGTGATTGCCTGACAGACGGCGGCGCTGTTGCCACGACCCCATGACCAAGCTTGCGTCATCAGGAGCGCCGCACAGTGCCCGGCCTGTCCGCGGGACCCACTAGTCGGTGGGCCCCAGAAGCCGGCGGGAAGGACGGCGGCATGAGAGACAGACGGCTGGGGTCCACGCCCAGTCAGATTACCATTGTACCCCCGGGGGGTAGGCCTATATAAACCCCCCGGGGCACCCATGCAAATGGTTCGGCCCTTGATAGAGTTAGACACATAGACCAGGGAGTAGAGAACTAGCTTGGCTCCCTCCTGCCTCCCGATACAGCTCTAGGAGCACCATTGTAGCCACTTTGCCATAGTGACCATGCGGAGACCCCGCAGAGCAGCAGTTGGGGTGTTATCTCCCCGGAGAGCCCCGAAGCTGGGTAAGATTCGCCGGCGTGCATGTCTACGCCTCATCCCGTTTCCAAGCACCGATGACGTTCTACTCGCCCCCACCATGATAAGCCATCCTTTGTCATATGTCGCACCCAACCCCCGACAAACCATCACGGAGGTAGAATGTATGGGAAAAAGCAAAGTAATTGCCATGAATAACATTACTAACACATAACTCCTGGACAAACACCTGCAACTGGCATTTTCCTTCATCTTCAGTATAATATTTCCACGATGGGAAGATACGCACATAGGATTTAACAATATCAAATGCAATAGATGCTAAACTATGAATGGTTGGTTGTGCTTCCTCCACAGGAATAGTGTACTAACTGGTGGAGTTGGGGTTCGCCGTGGTAGTACTGGCGCTTTGGGCACTGGAGCTGCCTTACTAACTGCTCTTGTTTGGGAGTTCTGTGGTGGAGATGGTGCTATGTCAACAGGAACTGGGTTACTATCTGCTGGGGTTGGGGTTAGATTGGGTGAAGGTGGCTCTCTGTCCATCGTAGTAGGGGTACAATCTGCGAGATTCTGGGTTATGTGTGGTAGGGTTGGATCTCATGCATGTACAACCGGGGTTCTATCTCCACCAAGAGGTAGCACTGTTTTATTTGAAGACCGTGTTTTACTCCGCTAGATACTGCCATCACCCACTCAAAATCAAATGGCTGATAAACAGGAAACATAGTTGAATGTACAGATGTTGTATGAGAGGCAGATGCAATAGATAGCATGGAAAAAAGAGGGCATGAAATAGTTGACATGTATATTGTTTAACTAAAATGGGTAGCATGACATAATTTCACATATATGATGTCTATCTAAACTGGATAGCATAGCATAACATAATTCAAAGATATGATGACTAACTAAATAGGATCGCATGACATAATTCACATACATGTTATCTAAGTACTCATGATCGCATGATTTAGTTCACATATGTGATTTATATGCTAAGAAGAGGGCATTCACATATATGATGTCTCAACTAGGAACATGGTGTTGAATATTGTGTATATGATGTATAAACTATGCAATGCAAGACACCATATGCATCATATGGGCAGTATAACTATGCCAAGTTAGAGCATACACCTCGGTGGGGGAATAGGACTAGTCATTTGTCTCTGAATCCATCTTTGAAGAGCTATCGGGACCCAGCAGGAGATCTGCTTTGACAGGTATCACTGTCTGCTCTGAAGGCCTTGTTTTCACTCCAGATTTTTCCATCACCCACTCAAATGGCTAATTCATAGGAAGAGTAGTTTAATGTACAAACATTGTCGACAAATGGTGTAATGAAGAAAAGGATGGGCAAGATATCATTCAAATATATGATGCCTGGTTAAACAGGATGACATTGCACATTTCACATATATTATGGCTGGCTAAAAGACACGAGACTGCATAATTCCCATATATGATATTGAAACTAAACATGTCGCATTACAGAACATGTCTAAACAAAGCAGATGACATATATGATGTCGACAGTAGGCACTGCAAGGAAACATATGCATGATATGACTAACATCATCATGCCAAGTTAGAGCAAACACCTTGAGGGGGGCGGGGGGGGGGGGGGGGGTAAATAGGAGTGGTCAGCTGCGTCTGAGTCCGCCTCAGAACAGATATCTTCTTCTGGATTACAATCTGGGGAGGGTGGGGGAGGGTCTGCATGACATTGTATTGCCGCGCAAAACTCTTCTCTTTTTCTCTACATGTTCAGCATGACTGTGTACAATATCTACCATGCATACAAAAAATATATAGTGAGATTATGTAAGGAGAGCATGCAAAAATCTAGAGTGATGGTAACAACCAGTGGATGGATCCAAAAATAATGATAGCAGGATGATGATTGCTTTAATTTAATAAAAAAACAGATGATGATTGCTTTACTATTTGTTTCCCACCCAAGATGAACAACATACGCATACCCTAGGTGAACCAGATATTAGATAGAGATACTATTCATTGCTGCCTCGATATGTGCCCCACAACTAATTTAGAACTCAAGTTTGAACATTAATTTGGACCTAACTCTTGGAGTCTAAGAGGTGAACAAGACGATAAAGTAGCAGGTAACATTAAGCAATGGATAACATAAGCAGAAACAAAAGAGTGCGACCTCTCTTGTGGACCCGTGTACTCCTCAGGTTCATCTACTGAGTCGATGATAGTGATGTCGTTGCGGTGGGTGCCGGTGGAAGGGAAGGAGATCTGAGGCGGCGAAAGATGGTCAGGAGTCATGATGTCTGGTTTGGTGGATGCTTCTGTTGATGGAGCAGCTCCAGTGAGGTGGACGACATCACGGCAGGAGCAGGACAAACCACACAAAGTTTTCTTCGACCCCTACCTGTAACTGAAGTAATTCTATAAGGGCTCATTTGGCTTGCCTGATTCTAAAAATGTAGGGATAGGAGGAAAAACACCGGAATAGGTTAGGAATGCACATGGGAAACAGAGCATTTGTGAACACATGATTTCTGTCAACTTGGATGTTTGGTTCACATGAATTGGAGGAGCAGAGGAATGAAAAGAAACATGTCCAAAATAAAGTGAAATAATACGAAAGCGTGTACAGTTAGAATGTTATTCTGCCACTAATGCACTTGGTCTTGTTTTCATGCATAGGATTTTGAAAAGTAGGTCCAGGTGGACGTTTTGCTCCATTCCTTTCAACAAAATGCATGAATAATTGAATAGTAGAGTGCCATATGAAAATTTCCTACTGCTATGTTTTTCTGTGGAACCAAAATAGGCCTAATGTATTGACATGAATGTAGAGTAACAAGTGATGCGACAAGTGTACAACCTCTTTGCCGTCGCCGTTGAGGGAGTCTTGGATTAGGGGGTCCTCGGACAGCCTGACTATATACTTTGGCCGGACTGTTGGACTATGAAGATACAAGATTGAAGACTTCGTCCCATGTCCGGGTAGGACTCTCCTTTGCATGGAAGGCAAGCTTGACAATTTGGATATGTAGATCTCCTTCTCTATAACCGACTCTATGTAACGCTATCCCCCTCCGGTGTCTATATAAACTGAAGGGTTTAGTCCGTAGGACAACAACAATCATAATCATAGGCTAGCTTCTAGGGTTTAGCCTCTATGATCTCGTGGTAGATCAACTCTTGTAATACTCATATCATCAAGATCAATCAAGCAGGAAGTACGGTATTACCTCCATCGAGAGGGCCCGAACCTGGGTAAACATTGTGTCCCCCGCCTCCTGTTACCATTAGCCTTAGACGCACAGTTCGGGACTCCCTACCCGAGATCCGCCGGTTTTGACACCGACATTGGTGCTTTCAATGAGAGTTCCACTGTGCTGCCGCAGTAAGGCTTAATGGCTCACCTCGTTGTCAAGGATAACATCACCTCTGGGGGAGCCCTGGCTGTAGGACAAACTCTTCGACTAGGCGGCTTCGTCATCACCGCCCGTTCAGCCGCCACGCCGACGATGACTTCTCAGGTCATCAAGAACAGCCTCGACGTCGGCTCGGAATTCACCGAACAGATGAATCCAATGCATCTATCCTCCCTGAACGAGATCTTGGATCGCATTGCCGCCCTGGAAGTCGCTATGGACTATGATCGGATCGGGCTTAAACCCGACCAAAGGGAGAATAACTCTCCGCCGGTCACCCATCAGATAGCTGTGGTGGAGGAGCAATGCAGCGATTCTTCCTCTATTTTGAGGAAGAACTATGTCCGGATTCCCGAGCTCTCCGAGATGGATACCCATCTATGGGAGGACACGGCCCAGGCTCCAAACTTAGAATCGGACAGCGGGCCAGAAATATCGGGCAACATCCCGGAGCCAGAGCGGCCAAGCTCGGAAGATCCTCTGCCCGTGGGTCTTAGATTGGGTCAGGGTTTAGACTTAAATGTACCCACCCACCCAGATACAAGTGATCTTTCCCACATTAGACAAGAGCCCCAAGAGACAATACATCACTTTTGGGCCAGATTCCTCCTTGTAATGAAAAAGGTTAAGGACTGTCGCGAGGAAGACGCAATCTCATTCTTTTGCAAAAATTGCACGGACAAGGGAATACTCAACGCCATAAGTCGCCGTGACATAGTACACTTTGCTGACTTGGCATTCATAGTACAGAAATACTGTGCGATGGAAAGCGCCTGGAAAACTCAAACAAAATTCTGGGATCCTCCGGCTCTTACTAAACCCCTCGTCCGAACTAAAAGGGTGCACTCTCGCAAGTCACCCGGTCCAATTACAAAGAAACCAAAGCCCACTACAGGGCGTGGAACCGTATTGGAGGAATGGCTTAATGGGCCATGCAAAATTCAGAGTACACCAGATACCATACCAACACACAACCTTAGAGCATGTCGGATACTCCGGCAGGTGGCCAAGAGCGGCGAGGATCTCCTCATCAACAATACCGCAGAACACCATCCCGTGGAAAATAACAATACAGTACTGATAGTCTGAAAGTGCAACTATCCCTATGTGGTTTTGGTAATTCCTAACAACATATAGCTCATTGAGCTAATGCTATTTCAAGATAAATAATTCAGGAAAGCTCAATGAATGGCATGGCATGGATGAGAAAAGTGGACCCCTCAAAATGCTAAGGACAAAAGGATTGGCTCAAGCTCAAAGCTCAAGACTCTACATTTTATATTTTAGTGCCAAGATCACATTGAGTCTATAGGAAAAGCCAATACTATCAAGGAGGGATGAGGTGTTGCTTAATGAGGTTCTTGCTCAAAATGCTGAGTGATATGCTCCAAAACCCTTAACTACTTTCTCACATCCACATATGACCTAAACCAAAAGTCAAACTCGGCCCCACCGATTCTTTCTATCTGGCGCCACCGAGTTCAGATGTCATAGCCACTGCCACAAACCCTAGGCAAATCGGTCTCACCAATAGGGATCTCGGTCTCACCAAGATGGGATTTTAATCTCTCTGTTTCCCTTCGCAACATTTTGGTACCACCGAGATGAGCAGTCGGTCCCATCGAGATTGCAATGTAAACTCTCTGTTTCCCTTTCGTAACATTTCGGTCTCACCGAAATGAGCGAATCAGTCCCACCGAGTTTACCTGACCAACTCTCTGGTTAGCTTATTACCAAAATCGGTCTCACCGAGTTTGTGTAATCGGTCTCCCCGAGATTACGTTATGCCCTAACCCTAACCATATCGGTCCTACCGAGTTGCATGTCGGTCCCACCGAAAATCCTAATGGTCACTAGATTTGCTGGATCGGTCCAACCGAGTTTCTCAATTCGGTCCCACCGAGATTGGCAAGTTGTGTGTAATGGTTAGATTTTGTGTGGAGGCTATATATACCCCTCCACCTCCTCTTCATTCGTGGAGAGAGCCATCAGAACGTGCCTACACTTCCAGCTTACATTTTCTGAGAGAGAACCACCGAAACTTGTGTTGAGGCCAAGATATTCCATTCCTACCATATGGATCTTGATCTCTAGCCTTCCCCAAGTTGCTTTCCACTCAAATCTTCTTTCCATAAAATTCAAATCTTGTGAGAGAGAGAGTTGAGTGTTGGGGAGACTATCATATGAAGCACAAGAGAAAGGAGTTCATCATCAACACACCATTTGTTACTTCTTAGAGAGTGGTGCCTCCTAGATTGGCTAGGTGTCACTTGGGAGCCTCCGACAAGATTGTGGAGTTGAACCAAGGAGTTCGCAAGGGCAAGGAGATCGCCTACTTCGTGAAGATCTACCGCTAGTGAGGCAAGTCCTTCGTGGGCGACGGCCATGGTGGGATAGACAAGGTTGCTTCTTCGTGGACCCTTCGTGTGTGGAGCCCTCCGTGGACTCGCGTAGCCGTTACCCTTCATGGGTTGAAGTCTCCATCAATGTGGATGTACGATAGCACCACCCACCGGAACCACGACAAAAACATCCGTGTCTCCTATTGCGTTTGCACTCTCCAAACCCTTCCCTTTACATTCTTGCAAGTTGCATGCTTTACTTTCCACTGCTCATATACTCTTTGCATGCTTGCTTAAATTGTGTTAAGATTGCTTGACTTGTGCTAAGTTTTGCTAAAATCTGCCAAGAACTAAGGAAAAGGATAAATTTTTATTTGGTCAAGTAGTCTAATCACCCCCCCTCTAGACATACTTTCGATACTACAAGTGGTATCAGCGATTTGGTCTCCATTTGCTTTGATTTCCATAGCCTTTGGTAACCATAGCCTTGGTTTCACAACCTAGGAGAGTATGGCGTCTAGCGAGGGAAACTATCACCGTAGAGGTCCTTACTTTGATGGTACTAATTTTGCTAGTTGGAAGCATAAGATGAAAATGCATATTCTTGGACATAACCCCGCCATTTGGGCTATTGTGTGTATTGGATTGCAAGGTGAATTCTTTGATGGGAGAGAACCGAACCGTGAAGCTAGTGCGGAAGAGTTGAAGATGCTGCAATACAATGCTCAAGCTTGTGATATCCTCTTCAACGCATTGTGCCCCGAAGAATTCAACAAAATCAGCCGTCTTGAGAATGCAAAGGAAATTTGGGATACTTTGATTGATATGCACGAAGGTACCGATCCGTCAAGGAATCCAAGTTGGATGTTCTTCAAAGTCAACTTGACAAGTTCAAGATGAAGGATGGTGAAGGCGTCGCTGAAATGTACTCTTGGTTTGCTCTCATTACAAATGAGATCACCGGCTTAGGAAGTGAAGAGATGACCGACAAATTCATCACCAAGAAGATCTTAAGAGCCTTGGATGGAAAATATGATACCGTGTGCACATTGATCCAAATGATGCCCAATTACATGAATCTCAAGCCAACGGAGGTCATTGGAAGAATTGTTGCTCAGGAGATGTCACTCAAGGATAAGGAGGAGCTCCACAACAAGTCAAGTGGTGCTTACACAGCCTCATGTGAAGCTCCCACATCATCAAGTGAGAAACAAACCTTCAATGAAGAATTGAGCCTAATGGTGAAGAACTTCAACAAGTTCTACAAAAGTAGAAGCAAGGAAAGAAGCTCCAAGTCAAGGTCCTACAATGACAAAATATCTTCTAGTCGAGAGCGTAATTTCTACAATTGTGGAAGACGCGGACACTATTCCAATGAGTGTACAGCTCCCTACAAAAGAAGAGAAGAACCTAAGAGAAGAAGTAGAAGAGAAGAATCACCACTAAGAGAGAGAAGGAGTAGAGATGATCGTTATGAACGAAGAACATCCCGGAGAAGCAAGGATTTGGAAAGGAAGGACAAGTCATCAAGGAGCTACACAAAACAAAGACATCAAGCTCATGTTGGTGAATGGGTATCCGGCTCCGACTCCGACCATCACTCCGAGAGAAGTTATCACTCTGACTCCGAACATACTCAAGATGAAGGTGTTGCCGGTCTAGCACTTGTGTCAACCAACTCCTACGACATATTTGATTCACCAAATGAAGGACTTGGAAGATACTTCATGGCTAAAGGCCGAAAGGTATCACACCCCGAGTTTGTTGATTTCAATAGTGATGAAGATGACTTGTTAGGTGATGATGATTAGTGATGAATACTATGATGAAATGTCAATTAATCATGTTAATCAAGAAAACATGAATGACAATGATAAGGAGAAGATTGAGCTTCTAACTAAAGAACTAAACACTCTTAAGTTAGCTCATGAAACTATCTTAGGAGATCATCGAGAAATTTTAAAGACTCATGAGAAATTACGCTTTGAAAAGCTCAACCTCGAGCAAGAGCATGAGTTTTTAAAGGCTATCAATGATGATCTTCGCAAGAAAAGTTCTTCTTACATTGCCAAGCGTTTACTCTTATCTACTTACATGCCTCAAGTCAAGTCTAGTAACAAGAACAAGAAGGATTCTTCCTCTAGTAGTAACAATAATCATGCTAAATCCAATGTTGCTGCTTCTAGTAGTTCTCTTGATAACACTAATGATTCTCTTAGCCAAGTTACACTTGAGCAATAAAATAGCTTATTGAAGGGAATTATAGAGAAATGTGTTTACAAGAGCCTTGCCGGGAGTAAGCAATTCGAGGAAATTGTACGCAAGCAAGGAAGGCACCGGAAAAACCAAGGTGTTGGTTTTGAACGAAAGTTCAATGCCAATGGAGTTGAGTGGGAAGAAGATCAATACCCCAAGACGAAGTTTGTTCCTCAACAAGAGAAGTATGATCCTACTTCTTTCAAAGGGACACAAGCTCAAGATGATCTTCCACCACAAGACCACAAGCAAAAAGGCAAGGATAAGCTTCAGGAGGAGATTGATGCATTTGAAGAAGCTCCCAAGGCCTTGGTCAAGTGGGTTCCAAAGACTACATCAAGTTCTACTTCATCAAGTACGACTACAACTCCAAGGATTCCCATCAAGATGGTGTGGATCCCGAAGAATGAGAACTAGAGAGTTCTTGAGGGTGACTCCGCCAACACACTTCACTCTTCTCATTTTGGCAAGGACAAGTGCAATCAACTTCCACATCTTGCACTAGTTCAAGGAGTCACAAACCCTCTTGTTGGTAAGACAAGGGATAAGGTAACCTAATGCTTTCATGGACATCATCTTGTGTGTGCATCACTCTATGTCTATGGATATCCTTTTTTGTTTCTTGTGGGACTAACCCATGTTTGTATTGAAAGTGCAACTCACTCCAAAGGATTACTCCAAATGATCTACATCAACATTGAGCATCCACATCTTCAACACCTACATGAAGTCATCATCTACAAAACCCAAGGTTAGTTCATCCCTCATAGGGGGGATCTCACATCTAGGGGAGCTTTACTCTAAGAATTGAGCTAAAGCAACTCTAATGGTGTGAACACAACAATGCATTATGTAAAAGTGGCAACCCCACTTGAGCTTAAACAATGAGTATGACCTATGATCAAATGTTCTCATTTGACTCCTAAGTCAATATACTCATATATAGATGACCTAGTCATCACCAATTGCTTGATAGATGCTAGAATGGTTGTGCGTGCTTTGCCACATATTTCATTTGACATTTTATTGTGTGAGCATGTCGTTTCATATTTTACTCATTCAAGGACATCCACTTGTTGTTTTGATTGTTTGGATTCTTTTCTTTTGCCAAGTGGATGGACAAGAATGCCTAAGAACTTTCTCTAGCTATCTATGCGTTTCTAGTCTCAAACTCTATTAATGCTACATCACAAAATTTGATCAAGTCAGATTCGAACCACTCTGTGTGAGGAACACTCGGGGTTCCCGATTTGTCATAGACTTAAACTTCCAAAATTTCTTTGTGCATTTTGGTCTGACCGAGAAATCCCTTTCGGTCATACCGAGATCACTAAGTCGATCTAGGTTTTCAATCTCGGTGCAACCGATTTGAACTTTTCGGCCACACCGAGTTGCAGTAACTGCTTGCAGTTATGCATCTCGGTGCCACTGAGTTGTTCCACTCGGTCACACCAACAGGGTCAGGCTATATATATCCCCGGGCCAAAATTTGGAAATTTCTCTAAACCCCTTTGCCCACGCTCAGCCTGCCCTGCCTTCCTGGGTCTCCGGATTGTCCTCCTCGTCGCCTGCTGCCCCCCGCTGCTGGTCTCTGCCGCCGTCAATGGGAATCGTCTCTGCGTTGTCGCCATAGCAGGTCCATCGCCGCACTTAGGGTATGGACTTGATCCTTGTGGTAATCTCACTCCGATTCCTAGCACATTGTTTTGCCATGTATCTTCCCACGATTGAGATCATCCTATCCAGCGAAACTCTATAGTTTAGTTGTGGATTGAAAATTTAGGGTTAGGTTTCCGCCGAAACCATCTCGAATCAACCGAGTTGCAGAAATTGGTTCCACCGATTTGGCTAAGGCCATTGCACATGTGATTCTAGGTCTGACCGAGAATTGCAAATCGGTGTGACCGAGTTCAGGACTTTGTGAAACCCTAGCAGTCTCGGTGCCACCGAACTGTGACTCGGTCTGACCGAGTTCACTAGTTTAGCTTCCAAAAGCTGCTTCGGTATCACCGAGTTTGCAAATCGGTTGACCCGAAATGCTTTCTATGGAAAACTAAAACTAAGTTTTTGACTCATTGTTTTGCAAAAACCTCTGTATTTTGTGACGCTCATCTACTCTACCTTATCTATATCTATTCACAGGGTCTGCTGTCAGTGTTTGCAACATGTCAGATCAGAGTGACAGTCAGAACAAGTCTGAGGAGCAGGTTCACTTGAGTGAGGGCACTAGTCCCTCTGGCAGCTATGATGGTAGCAGGAGCACACCCATCAACTTACCTAAGGCAGCCACCAGGGCCAGAAAGAAGAGAACCTCAGATTCTGAGGATGAAGACTATGTGGCTGTTGAGGATGAGGCCACTTCCAAGAAGAAGGTGCTGAAGAAGGAATATGGCACAGCTGCTGCCACTAAGCCTAGTATGAGGACCAAGGCACCTGCAAGAAGAATTCCCATGTCTAAAGCCAGAGCCTCTACTTGAGTACCTTTGGAATGTGAACCCAAAGAGGCTGCTGCAGAAGGGAAGAAGAGGAAGGGAAGGGTCAAGAAGACGATGGCCAGGGTTGTTGGAAATCCTTCCATGATGGAAGAAGAAGAGGAAGAGGTTGCTGCACCAGCACCTAAAGCTCAAAAGCTTATGGGTGATGCTATCAGGTCAGGGGCTGCTTCATCAAAGCCCAAAGAAGCTCCCAAGGCAGCTGCTCCAGAGCCCAAAGCTGCACCAAAGAGGAATACAAGGAATATTCCTGCTGGAGAGAAGAACAAGGCCCCAGTGCCTAAAGTAGCTCTAGAAGAAGAAGATGATGAGATGCATGTCTTGAGGAAGTTGAAGCCCAAAATTCTAGATCACATTGATGTTCATCCAGTAGCTGAGGATATGAAGCTGAGGAAGGATGCAGGACTCAGACAGTGGAGATTGACTGATCCCTATGCAGTCAAGAGAAGAACTGCTGTGGACTACAGGTTCCATACAAAGGAACGACAGGACTTCTATGAGATAGTGTTGCTTGACAAGAAACCAATAGTCTGTGATATGAGATGGGTGGACTCGGAGTACATCAGGAAGAATGAAGAGCATTATCCAGGAGTGTATGACAGTTTCAATGCTTGTGGAGTGGATGACTTTGTTGGGCAGAAGCTCACAAAGTGGAACAATGAGCTTATTATGCAGTTCTACTCCACAACTCATTTCTACCCAGATGGAAGGATTGTATGGATGTCTGAAGGTACTAGGTACCAATCATCAGTTGAAGAATGGGCAAAGTTGATCAATGCTCCTAAGGAGAATGAGGATGACTTGGATGTCTATGCCAAGAAGAAGAAGGATCACAACTCCATGGCACATATGTACAGAGAGATCCCAGATGCTGCTCTTGAGACACACAAATTTGGATCAGTACATTACCTTCTGTCAGGATTGCCAACAATCAACTGGATCCTCAGGCACAATCTATTGCCAAAGTCAGGTGATCGCAAGATGATCAGAGGCCATGCAATTAACCTACTTCACATATTTGATGTGCCTCAAAATTTCAAGGTCATGAGCCTAATAGTGGAAACTATCAAGAGGACAGCTGCTGACCAAAAGAGAAGTTGTGGGTATGCCCCATAGATCCAGGAGCTAATCAACTCCAAGATGGGTACTGTCACATATCTCTTGGACAAGGATCACATGCCCATCTACCCAGACTTTGAGGACAACACAGTGGTAATGGATGAAAATGAGCCATCTTCTATGCGAGCACAAGAGAAGAAGGAGAAGGCAAGGGATAAGAAGGCTAATAAGATGCCAACTGCTGAAGAGGCATCTCAGATCTTCCTGAAGAGCAAGCAAGATCAGCTTGGCTACTTGATTGCCTCCACTCTGAGGATTGAGAAGGGCTTGGCCACCCTGACTCAAAACCAGGAGAGCTTCGAGAGGATCATGGAGCAGAATTTCTATGACTTAGATGTGAAGGTCACTGAGATACAGTCAGTTGTTGAGCAACTTCAGGATGAAATGCAGGAGAGGAAGGGCAAGATTACCATTGATGCATTTGCTAGAGTGCCTAGAAGTCAAAGATCTGCTGCAGTGCCAGTTACATACACCAGAGCAACTTCATCTGCACTAGCAACAGCTTCAGTACCACCAGCTCCAGTAGCCACTCCATCATCTCCATCAACCTCAACTGATGCCTTCGTCCTTGGAGTTATTTCAACACCACCAGCTAAAGACCAAGCCCGAGAGTCGTTTAGAACTATGCATTTTCTATGAACTTTTTGGTAACTTGTTGCCAAAGGGGGAGAAAATGTATAGATTATAGGCTTCGAGAGAGAGTGTTGCTTTTTATTATCTCTTGTTTTGGTGGTTGAACTTTATTTGCTTGCTTGAGATACTCTATGCTTTTGTGTGATACTTGGTTGATCATGCTACCTTAATGCTTGTTGGATGACATTATCCTTTTATTTCTATATGATCATTCACTTTGCTTGGTGATGAGTGCATGTATTTAATTATTATCATTTTTGAGCGCTCCACCAAGATGTACGTGACATGGAAGAGTAACCCATAATCCTAACTCATTATGCATTTGTAGTCCAAAGCAAATCTTAAAACTATGCACAAATTTAGGGGGAGCTCTTGCTTTTCACATACTTCTCAAAGCGACAATGTTTTTCAATCTTATTATCATTTCTCGAAGCTTTGATCTATATGTTGTCATCAATTACCAAAAAGGGAGAGATTGAAAGTGCAACTATCCCTAGGTGGTTTTGGCAATTCCTAACAACATATAGCTCATTGAGCTAATGCTATTTCAAGATAAATAATTCAGGAAAGCTCAATGAATGGCATGGCATGGATGAGAAAAGTAGGCCCTTCAAAATGCTAAGGACAAAAGGATTGGCTCAAGCTCAAAGCTCAAGACTCTACATTTTATATTTTAGTGATCCAAGATCACATTGAGTCTATAGGAAAAGCCAATACTATCAAGGAGGGATGAGGTGTTTCTTAATGAGGTTCTTGCTCAAAATGCTTAGTGATATGCTCCAAAACCCTCAACTACTTTCTCACATCCACATATGACCTAAACCAAAAGTCAAACTCGGCCCCACCGATTCTTTCTATCCGGCGCCACTGAGTTCAGATGTCATAGCCACTGCCACAAACCCTAGGCAAATCGGTCTCACCAATAGGGATCTCGGTCTCACCGAGATGGGATTTTAATCTCTCTGTTTCCCTTTGTAACATTTCGGTACCACCGAGATGAGCGATCGGTCCCACCAAGATTGCAATGTAAACTCTCTATTTCCCTTTTGTAACATTTCGGTCTCACCGAGATGAGTGAATTAGTCCCACCGATTTTACCTAACCAACTCTCTGGTTAGCTTAGTACCAAAATCGGTCTCACCGAGTTTGTGTAATCGGTCTCACCGAGATTACGTTATGCCCTAACCCTAACCATATTGATCCTACCGAGTTGCATGTCTGTCCCACCGAAAATCCTAACGGTCACTAGATTTGCTGAATCGGTCCGACCGAGTTTCTCAATTCGGTCCCACCGAGATTGGCAAGTTGTGTGTAGCGGTTAGATTTTGTGTGGAGGCTATATATACCCCTCCACCTCCTCTTCATTCATGGAGAGAGCCATCAGAACGTGCCTACACTTCCAGCTTACATTTTCTGAGAGAGAACCACTGAAACTTGTGTTGAGGCGAAGATATTCCATTCCTACCAAATGAATCTTGATCTCTAGCCTTCCCCAAGTTGCTTTCCACTCAAATCTTCTTTCCACCAAATCGAAATCCCGTGAGAGAGAGTTGAGTGTTGGGGAGACTATAATTTGAAGCACAAGAGCAAGGAGTTCATCATCAACACAGCATTTGTTACTTCTTGGAGAGTGGTGTCTCCTAGATTGGCTAGGTGTCACTTGGGAGCCTCTAACAAGATTGTGGAGTTGAACCAAGGAGTTTGTAAGGGCAAGGAGATTGCCTACTTCATGAAGATCTACCGCTAGTGAGGCAAGTCCTTCGTGGGCAACGACCATGGTGGGATAGACAAGGTTGCTTCTCTCGAAAGAAGTGAGTGGGAGGAAAGTAAGAGCTTCATAAGGTAATATGTACCTTCTCCCGAATTGGAAAGTAGTTCATCACAGAAATCAGTTCCAATGATTCCTACACCAATTAGTGAGGAAGCTAATGATGATGATCATGAAACTTCAGATCAAGTTACTACAGAACCTCGTAGGTCTTCCAGAGTACGGTCCGCACCAGAGTGGTATGGTAATCCTGTTCTGAAAGTCATGTTACTAGACCATGATAAACCTACGAACTATGAGGAAGCAATGATGAGCCCAGATTCCGCAAAATGGCTGGAGGCCATGAAATCTGAGATAGGATCCATGTATGAGAACAAAGTGTGGACTTTGGTGGACTTTCCCGATGATCGGCAAACCATAGAAAATAAATGGATCTTCAAGAGGAAGACGGACGTTGATAGTAGTGTTACTATCTACAAAGCTCGACTTGTCGCAAAAGGGTTTTTGACAAGTTCAAGGTGTTGACTACAATGAGATTTTCTCAAACTGTAGCGATGCTTAAGTCTGTCCGAATCATGTTAGCAATTGCCACATTTTATGAAATCTGGCAAATGGATGTCAAAATTGCATTCCTTAATGGATTTATTAAAGAAGAGTCATATATGATACAACTAAAAGGTTTTGTCAATCCTAAAGATGCTCACAAAGTGTGCAAGCTCCAGCAATCCATCAATGGACTGGTGCAAGCATCTCGGAGTTGGAATATACGCTTTGATGAGTGGATCAAAGCATATGGTTTTATACAGACTTTTAGAAAGGCCTGTATTTACAAGAAAGTGAGTGGGAGCACTATAGCCTTTCTGATAAGTATATGTGAATGACATATTGTTGATCGGAAATAATGTAGAATTATTCTGCAAAGCATAAAGGAGTATTTGAAAGAAGTTCTTTAAAAGAAAGACTTCAGTAAAAGCTACTTACATATTGAGCATCAAGATCTATTGAGATAGATCAAGACGCTTGATAAGATTTTCAATGAGTACATACCTTAGCAAGATTTTGAAATAGTTCAAGATGGAACAGTCAAAGAAAGAGTTCTTACCTGTGTTGCAAAGGTGTGAAATTGAGTAAGACTCAAATCCCGACCACGGCAGAAAATAGAAAAGAGAATGAAAGTCATTCCCTATGCCTCAGTCATAGGTTCTATAAAGTATGCTATGTTATGTACCAGACCTATTGTATACCTTGCTCTGAATTTGGCAAGGGAGTACAATAGTGATCTAGGAGTAGATCACTGGACATTGGTCAAGAATATCCTTAGTGAGGACTAAGGAAATATTTCTCGATTATGGAGGTGATAAAAGAGCCCGTCGTAAAGAGTTACATCGGTGCAAGCTTTCACACTGATCCAGATGACTCTAAGTCTCAATCTGGATACATATTGAAAGTGGGAGCAATTAGCTAGAGTAGCTCCGCGCAGAGCATTGTAGACATAGAATATTTGCAAAGTACATACGGCTCTGAATGTGACAGACCCGTTGACTAAGCTTCTCTCATTAGCAAAACATGATCACACCTTAGTACTCTTTGGGTGTTAATCACATAGCAATGTGAACTAGATTATTGACTCTAGTAAACCCTTTGGGTGTTGGTCACATAACGATGTGAACAATGGGTGTTAATCATATACAGATATGAATATTGGTGTTAAATCACATGGCGATGTGAACTAGATTATTGACTCTAGTGCAAGTGGGAGACTGAAGGAAATATGCCCTAGAGTCAAGGACCAGGACGCCAAGCTCAAGAAGCGCCGTGACCACCTAGGCGCGCTGGAGCAAGAGTTGGAGGTGAGGAAGGTCGAGCTGGACGGCAAGGCACGGGTTCTTGCCGAGGATTGCATGGACTTCGCGGAGATGGAGGAGAAGGCTCGCACCTCGCTGAAGACGCTTTATGACAGCGGCCTGGAGAGCCCGCTGGCCGGCGCCGAGGACGGCCCTGCCAAGCTGCTTCCCTTCCTGGTTCGTGCTCTTGAAGATGTCACCCTTGGCCTTGGCCCTACGGCTGAGGCCGAGGTGCGTGCCTTGTCTTCTGCAGTGCTGACGCGGGTCCTTAACCACATCTATCCTCGCGACCCCAACGTCGACCTCGACACCCTGCTGGAGCCAGCGAGCGGCAAGCTTGCCGCTGCCGCTGCTGAGGCCGTGAAGGGTCGTGCGGAGGCTCTGCTGGGGAAGTTCCGGGCCTTCAGCACCAAGCCGAAGCGGGGCGCTGCCGACCCTGCAGCTCCACGAGGCGAACCCGCTCCGCGCAGCTCCACCGCCGGCATGTGACTCCGTTGTGGCTCCCGTCCTGCTTTCAATTCCTGCACATGTACCATGCCTCGGGGAGGTTTTAAAACTTGCATTTGGTGCTGTGATAACAGTATGGACTATAATATTTGCTTTTGAATTCCTTGAAATTTGCGCTATTTCCTTCCTACTTGCTTATGTTCTACGTCGGCAGAGCCCGGCCCTGCGCATACCTCAGCCGCCGTTAGCCCCGACCGGAAACCAGGACGGGACCAAGGAGTGAGGGGCTACGTGACAAGTTAGGCTCCTGAGTCACGATGCTCAGGAGTCCCCCTTGGCGCTCGAACAGCAAGTAGGGAGGTGAGATGTGGGTGGATCTACCGTTCTACGTCTGCAGAGCCCGGCCCCGCGCATACCTCAACCGCTGTTAGCCTTTCGGAACTAAGGAGTGAGGGGCTATGTGACCAGTTAGGCTCCTGAGTCGCGATGCTCAGGAGTCCCCCTTGACGCTCAAACGGCCTACGTACCTTGGCTCCACTCGGGGAGGGACGTGCGACGAACCAGGCCCGGGTGGCCTGGCTGGGTGGCGTGCGTCTGGGCGTGACCTAGGCACAGCCCCCATGCCCAGCCCCCTCGCGCGGCACTCCCAAGGGGAGGCGTTGCGATGAGGCTAGACATTGAGCTCTGGGCTCCCTGAGGTTATGCAGCCCGGGGGCCACCCTCAGTTGTTTATCACCAGCGCGGAGCATAGCGCTTCCGTATGTGTACGGTCATAGCCGCTCCTCGGCAGTGTCGTCAGCCAGCGCGGAGCATGGTGCTCCCACTGGTGCGTGGGAGGGGGCTCCCCTCCGGGAGGAGCCCCCGGGGCGTGTACAGCCCCGCCCTGACACGTGGCTGGCACGGTAGGGCCTGACGAGGTGTATCTGGGCACCCGTGAGCCAGCGCGAGACTCACGGGGCCCTACCTCAAGGCCGGTTGCGCCTGGTACTGGGCCTTATCTTGGGGTGTGTTCCTGCAAATTTGGTTAGATGTCGAAGCTCTACGTCCTCTGGTCCCGGCCCTCGAGCTGGTCTCAGCCGTCGCTGGTATGCCAGGTTGCGATGCGGTGGACAAGGCCAGAGGGTGAGGGCTGGAGAGCTGGTAGGAGCCCCAAGTCGCGATGCTCTGGTACCCCCCCCTTTAACGCGCAAGCTTGGTTAGATGTCGGAACTCTACGTCCTCGGGTCCCGGCCCTCGAGCTGGTCTCAGCCATCGCTGGTATGCCAGGTCGCGATGCCGTGGACAAGGCCAGAGGGTGAGGGCTGGAGAGCCGGTAGGAGCCCTGAGTCGCTGCTCAGGTACCCCCCCTTTAACGCGCAAGCTGCCGACATCAAGGCAGAAAAGGTGCCACAAACAGGCACCAAATAACAAGCATGATGGGTCGATAGCATGGCCCGAAGATAAACGCAAGAGGGGTACACGCCGCTGGGTCTGACCCGAGCGACTTGGGGATAATGCAGCCCGAGGGGCGCCCCCACCAAAGAAAGCTAAAAACACGAGCAAAAGGGATACACGCCGCAGGGACGGACCCACGCGGCCTGGGAATGATGCAGCCCTGAGGGCGCTCCCAGCTGGAAACGAAACTTGAAAGATGTCACCTGATGATGTTGAAGACGAAGGGGTGTTGGTGTAGCAGACTCAGTGGGCTGCGGGAGCCGATCCTCACGAGCCCCCAGGCCCTGGGGCCTCGGGAGGCCCTGGAGGCTCTGGTGGCTCCTCGCGGACCATCTCCATCTCCGCCAGGGCTGCGGAACGCCTGACCTCTTGAGCCTCTAGGATGCCCCTCATGAGGCGCTGGTACGTGGCAGCCGCGTTCGGCAAGCCATAAGGCATGTGAACGTAGCTATGGGGTGGTCCTTCGCAGCGCCCCACTTTCGAGTGCCAGAGGCGCTCCTGAGAGGAGGCTCGGTTGATCCCTGGTATGTCGATGCAGACACGCAGCCCACCATCCTCACCTGGATGGAAGGCCACAGCAGGTAAGCGGCGGCTGCCTCTCATTACTCTTGACTCCTGTAGCTACTGAATGGCCTTGCTGATGAACTCCTGAGGTTTTGGCCCTCCTTTCCTTGCTCCTTCTTGAGGGAAACGTGCTTCGAAACACGCCTCCAAGTGGTGCCCAAGTGCCTCCCTCATGACCTTGGCGAGGTCGGCGGCCCTCCAGGGGAGAGCCCCCGAGCCCTGCCTGAGGAGGGCGCTGGGCGCGCTTCCCTATGCGATGGAAAGAGGTTCCCCCTGGGCACGCGCGGGCCCTAAGGGCCTGCCTCCTGAGGGGCCAGGCTGGACGATGTCTTCTTCTTCTTGGGGGCGGTCTCGGGAAGCCTCCTGCTTCCGCGATCCGGGTCTTCCAGTGATGCGGCCTGAAAGGCTCGTTCCAGGGAGAACACCACGTCTTTCTCTTTGCAGGGCACCGTGATGACTCCGCCACTTCCTGGCACCTTGAGGACGTTGTAGCCGTGGTGGGTTACGGCCATGAACTTGCCCAGCATTGGGTACTCGAGGATGGCGTTGTACGGCAGGCGAATGTGGGCGACGTCGAAGTCGATGAGCTTGGTGCGGTAGTTGTCGCGCGCCCCGAAGGTGACAGGGAGGCGGACCTACCCAATCGGGACCGTGGAGCCGTCGGTGACTCCGGAGAAAGGCTTGGTTGGCTGAAGCTGATTGTAGGGCACCTGGAGATTGTTGAATGTTTCCACGGACAGGACGTTGAGCCCTGCCCCGCCATCGATGAGGGTCCTGGTGACTAGCACGTTGCAGATGATTGGGGAACAAAGCATTGGGAGAACTCCGGCTGTGGCCGCGCACTTGAGCTGATCCGCTGAGCTGAACGTGATGGTGCACGCCGACCACCTGAGAGGGCGCGTGGCCTCGAGCTTGGGGAGGACTGCATTTACTTCGCGGGCGAACTGCTTGAAGATGCATTGAGAGGCTGGGGCTTGAGCTCCGCCCAGGATGTAGGCGATCGCACGTGGCTCCTAGAAGCCCCCAGCCCCCTCGTCCTGATGATGGTCCTCATTTCTACTTGGCTGCGGCAACAGCAGAGGGAGGCCTGCGTTGCCTTGCGGGCGATCCTCGCGAGGCTGATCCCTCTAGTCTCCCTCGCGAGGCGGGTCCTGCCAGCGATCCTCGCGAGGTTGGTCGCGCCACCCTTGGCGAGGGCCGCGGTCTTCCCAGCGTCCTGCGTTCCTTCCTCCTCCTCGGCCGTAGCCCCGGTCACTACGGTCGGGACGTCGGCCGATCCTTCCTTCACGCATGGCTCGGAGCTCTTGGCATTCATTGGTGTTGTGGGTGTGGAGGTCGTGGAACACGCAGTACCGACTGCCCTTGGAGGATTTGGGCTGATCTCGACCCGCTTGGTGTCTGGTTCTGTCGCGAGCACAGCAGCCCCCTTGCGCTTCACATCCTTGGCCTTGGGTCTTTTTCTCTTCTAGGTCTACGACAGGCAGCTCGAGGAGGGAGAGACGCCCTTCCTCAGCCCTGGCACACTTGGTCGCCAAGTTAAACAGCTCCAAGGAAGTGCACATGTCTTCATGCATCGCCAGCTCCTCCTTCATCTTGACGTCGCGCACGCCGTCGGAGAAGGCTGAGATGATGGCCTCCTCGGTCACCTTGGTAATCCTGAGGCGTGCGTTGTTGAAGCACTGGATGTACTTCTATAGGGTTTCCCCTGGTTGCTACTTGATACGGCGCATGTCGCTCATGGCGGGTGGCCGGTCGCGAGTACCCTGGAAGTTGGCGATGAAGCGGGTGCGCATCTCGTCCCAGGAGGAGATCGTGCCTGGAGCCAGGTTCAGGAGCCAGGAACGGGCCCTGTCCTTGAGCGCCATGGGAAACCAGTTCACCATGACCTTCTCGTCTCCGTTGGCAGCATCGATGCCCAACTCGTAGAGCTGGAGGAACTCTGCAGGGTCAGCCGTACCGTCGTAGCGAGGAGGCAGGTCTGGCTTGAACTTGCCGGGACACGCGACGCTGCGCAGCTCGGTGGTGAAGGCGCGGTAGCCCGCCGTGGCCACGGGAGGCCTTGGGTGATGAAGAGCTTGGTCCTGCGGGTCCCCATGCGCTGCAGCTGGGAGCAGCGCGAGGTCTTGACGTGCTGGAGCAGGAGCGTGGTCGCGACAAGCCGGAGCAGGGAGCGCTCGGGCAACTTCTCGTGGGCGAGGGACTTCTTGGCAGCTCTGCTCTTGCCGCGCTGGAGCCTGACGGAGCAGGTTCCGCCCAGGAGCCGCGCGCCTTGGGGCCAGGGCACCTTCTTGAGGGGGAGGTGGCTGAGGCTGCCGCCGGAGCTTCGTCGCCCGCGCAGGGCGGGGTGCGGTGCAGCGGGACGGACGGCGCAGGGGAGCCCCCTGCGGCACGGACGAGCTCGGCGACGCGGTCGAGCCATTCTTCATAGACGTCGTCGACGGGACGGTAGCGCAGGAGCTCGTTTGCCGCGATGAGTGCAGCCCGAGCCTCCATGGGTGTGCGGAACGCGCGAGACGAAGAACCAGCTGGGGTGAGCGAGGGTGTAGCAGTGCGGCCGTCTTGCCTCGCGAAGGGATGCTGGGACGATGCTTGCTGCTCGTTCCCCGCTGGGCCGATGGCAGCATTGACGGCAGGTGACGGGGAACGACGAGGGCACCCGCCGACGGGAGCCGTCTGGGCGACGCAGGAAGCGAGGGCGGCTGCGCGCTCGGCGCGGGCCCGACGAGCGTCAGACATGGATGCGATGGTCGGAGAAGAGCAGGGCGACAGAAGAAGAATTCTGGCGCACCCCTACCTAGCGCGCCAAATGTCAGATTTTGGGTTTCGGTAGACCCTTGAGGTTTGAACACTGGGGTGCACGCGGAGATTTCACCCTCTACCTACCTGTTCCTCGCTGCCTCGCTAAGATCTAAACTACGGAAGGAACAACACAAGAGACACAGAGTTTATACTGGTTCAGGCCACCATTGTGGTGTAATACCCTACTCCAGTGTGTGGTGTGGTGGATTGCCTCTTGGGCTGATGATGAACAATACAAGGAAGAACAGCCTCGCGAGGGTCTGTTCTTGGCTGGTGCGATGAACTACTAGGGGGAGTTCAGTCGCTCTCTCTACTGGTTTCTTGGCGAGGATCCTCTCCCTCTGGATTCTCGATCAGGATCCTCTCTCTCTGGATTCTCTATCAGGATCCTCTATCTCTAGATTCTTGATTGATGACCCTACCCTAGGATGGCTAGTCATATTTATAGGCAATGGCCTTGGGCCTCTTCCCAAATATTGAGCGGGAAGGGCGCCAACAATTGGCCATTTTGAAGGGGAACATCTGGTACACTTATCCTGACTAAAGTTGGTCCTCGCCTATCAAAGGCTCTGGTGGTGATGCCTGCTTGGGCTCCACAATGACTTCCTTCCTGTCGTTGGGCCGGTCTTGGTCTTGTTGCACCGAAATGGATGCCTTTGCTTGATGCTCTCGCCTGCGCTTGCTCCCTTTGCACCAAAGAGGAAAGGAGGACACTGCGCGGGCTGGCGCCCGACTGGCACCCTTGGTCGTCATGGCTTGCGTCATGGGCACCTTGCGAGGTACCCCACCTTGAACTCTCCGCCTCCTCGTGAGCCAGCCTGATGAGGCCGTGCCTGAGGAAGCTCCTTGTCGTCCGCCCCGCGAGGCTTGGCCCCTCGCGAGGGTCTTGAGCTTGTGTTGATGAAGATGGGCCGTGCTGGGCCCCCTTTGAGCCACATCGCAGGCCGCAGGCAGGCAAGTCTGGGGACCCCCGTTCCCAGAACGCCGACAGTCTAAATGAACCCAATTTTTTACCTCCGTTGCGACCGTTTATAATCTGAAAGTGACTCATCGTCGGCTTCTACCCCCTTGTAGATGCTATGCAGGGTGTTTCCGTAGTAACAAAACAAACCTTAGCCGACGTCTTGGTGCCCGAAGGCGGTTGAGTTGGCGGAAACGAGGCAATCGGATATGCGGGCTTTATAACTTTCACTTAGTCATAGAAGCTTAAAGTTGGGAGGCCAGCAAGTAGCCCCCCCGGTTAGTGTTCGGCGACAGCCAAGGTCAAGCCGTAAACACTTCGGCCAATGTTATGAACGGCCCATCATTTAATACAGTCATCGGACCGCTGACCAGTTTACGCTTATTGTGACAGTCAGTTTTCGGCTTTCTCCACTGAGTTGTTAACCATGTGAGCTAGAAGCATAATCGAGTGGTTCTCCCTTTGCACACCCAGCCGAACAAATCGAAACGTAGGAGGCAAGCACAGGAGCCGGGCAACCCAACTATTGACCGAAGACACAATTCGAAACTGATGCATATATAGCAATATCCGAGAATTTCTGCCGAATCTCTATAGGTGTCCGGCGCTGCACTGCGAGACTTATGCGGAAAACACACAAATAGTTGGAAAGTGCCATAGGATTGGAAAACCAAAAAACATCAGTAAAAACTCGACGTCTGAACTAGATCAATTGTTTGGTGCCAATCAGAAAATTGGTCTTTAGAAAAAATTGTGCTTTTGTCGTGCTTTAACATGACACATCCTATCTCAAGACTTCAAGCGGGTCAGCCTACGGCTTCAACCTCCTATCCCGAAGGCGGAGTACTTCTCGCTAGGCCAGTTTAGCAAACTTTAGCGGCTTTGAGAGGGAAATACGGCTATTGACCACAGACTCGCGTCGAAAAAAGGAGTGATAGAAAAAAAAAGGATTTGCAACGACTAGGAAGAAGAACACTTATTATAGAACAGCTCACATAAATTTAAGAGCCCCCAAGTGACTTGGGTAAAAGAATTTTATGTAAAACGATTGTATGTACCGAAGTACTTGTGTCATGTCTGTGTTCACCCGAACTTTATACGCGTCTTAACCGACCGTCGGCTTCTCTCTCTTCGGTCAAGGACCGAAAAGTGTTATGTACTCCACCTGTCGAGAATATAGACGGTGTTTCCGATAACTAGGCAATCAGGCCATCAGGCTGTAACAGACAAAGCGTGCTCAGGGAACTTATGCTATATTACTAACAAAGTGTAAGAAGCATCTTCGAAGAAAATAGTACCCCCACCGATACCTTTGTTCGGTGCTCATTGTCAATATGAGACTTGTGCAATAGATTTTTTGTACTCATGAGTTCCGATGTGTGCCGACCATGATTGAAAACAATAAGAGCGCTAGCTTTCGGTTTCACCCAGTCTGAGGTCAGAGCTCGGATGACCCGGTCGTGACAATCGCAGAGGTGCTCCCTTTACTCCCTATCCGAACAATCGGAAACGTAGGGGTAAGCACAGGAGCCAGGCAACCCAGGTTGCGGAACAACTTAAGTCAATATGGTGCATATTGTGGCGCAATACACGAACAAGGAACGAAGCCGTACAAGTATAATCATATGCAAGAGGAAAAGATCCATCAAGGGAGCCCCCAAATAAATGGGGTATTTGAATATGTGCGTCACAAACAAAGTTTTGACAAGGAACTTTGTCACAAACAACTTTGTGCTGAAAAGTATAATGCTTGTTCAAACCTAACAAAATTTAAGACTGAAAGTTTTTGAGCATGAAAGCAACTTAGCTGGTTGATATGTTCGGCATTGATGACGCGGTCCGAGCTTGATGCGGGACAAGGTTCCAGCCTCCAGGCTGGTCCCGAGGTAGCCGTGCAGAGAGTTCGGCACCCCGAGAAGATGAAGCCCCCAGCCGCGATAATGGAGCAGGTCGACGCACCAAGGCGACAACACAATTCGGTCGAAGTAGGCGACAACGCGGCTCAGTCTGAGTCAATTGGCTGCACACAAAAAATAGCGCAAACCAAAGGTAATGACAAATAAAGATAATAGTGTGTATAAAAAAATCCTTCTACTTATTTAATACAAGTGAAGGAAATAATGAGCGAGATGTGTCCTGAGCGTCGAGGTCAATACCGATGCTGGGCATCGGCGTGACGCAGTGAAGGCGTGACAAAGCCCGAATTCACAGGTCGGTCTGAGTTCCGGATACAGCGTTCGCCGAACTATGCATGGAAACTGACCGAACCACCATGCAATCGTCGCTAATGGGGCCACCATTTGATAGACCTGTGTACATATGATGGAACAAAGCAGAGTAATAATTCCTTGGAAAAAATGAACCCAAACGAGCAAAAATTGCTAGGATTAATAGCACCTGGTTTATTTGTTGTAGCAGTCCGAAGAAAGGTTACTCCCAAAATTGGGACTCGATCCGCACACCCATTGCCTGATGGGTGATGAAGCGATGGCATGGCGATGCTGGCAAAGGTTGGCTCGCCATGGCGAAGCCCGTGGTCCAGCTAATGTGATGAAGCTGGTCGGCTGGTGACGCCGAAGTCTCCGAAGTAAGTTGATGAAGAGATGGCGAAGTCCTCGGTCTAACCGAGGTGACGGAGCAAGTCGATAAGGAGACGTTGCAGCTGTCGTGTGATGTCTACTACACAACCTTCTTCTTGTAGACGTTATTGGGCCTACAAGTGCACAGGTTTGTAGGACAGTAGCAAATTTCCCTCAAGTGGATGACCTAAGGTTCATCAATCCATAGGAGGCGTAGGATGAAGATGGTCTCTCTCAAACAACCCTGCAACCAAATAACAAAAAGTCTCTTGTGTCCCCAACACACCCAATACAATGGTAAATTGTATAGGTGCACTAGTTCGGCGAAGATATGGTGATACAAGTGCAATATGGATGGTAGATATAGGTTTTTGTAATCTGAAATAATAAAAACAGCAAGGTAATTAACGATAAAAGTGAGCGTAAACGGTATTGCAATGATAGGAAACAAGGCATAGGGTTCATACTTTCACTAGTGCAAGTTCTCTCAACAATAATAACATAGATAGATCATATAACAAGCCCTCAACATGCAACAAAGAGTCACTCCAAAGACACTAATAGTGGAGAACAAACGTAGAGATTATGGTAGGGTACGAAACCACCTCAAAGTTATTCTTTCGGATCAATCTATAAAAGAGTTCGTACTTGAATAACACCTTAAGATACAAATAAACCAAAACCCTAATGTCACCTAGATACTCCATTGTCACCTCAAGTATCCGTGGGCATGATTATACGATATGCATCACACAATCTCAGATTCATCCTACCAACACAAATACTTCAAAGAGTGCCCCAAAGTTTCTACTGGAGAGTCAAGAATGTGTGCCAACCCCTATGCATAGGTTCCCAATGTCACGAAACCCGCAAGTTGATCACCAAAACATACATCAAGTGGCACATGTTATCCCATTGTCACCACAGATAATCACGGCAAGACATACATCAAGTGTTCTCATAAAAGACTCCATCCGATAACATAACTTCAAAGGGGAAACTCAATTCATCACAAGAGAGTAGAGGGGGAGAAACATCATAAGATCCAACTACAATAGCAAAGCTCAGGACACATCAAGATCGTGCCATAGAGGGAACACGAGAGGGAACACGAGAGAGAGAGAGAGAGAGAGATCAAACACATAGCTACTGGTACATACCCTCAGCCCCGAGGGTGAACTACTCCCTCCTCGTCATGGATAGCGCCGGGATGATGAAGATGGCCACCGGTGATGGATCCCCCTCCGGCAGGGTGCCGAAACGGGCTCCCGATTGGTTTTTGGTGGCTACAGAGGCTTGCGGCTCTGGAACTCCCGATCTATTTTCTGTTTTGGAAGTTTTAGGGTACATAGGTATATATGGGTGCAGGGGGTACGTCGGTGGACCTTCGGGGTGCTCACGAGGTAGGGGAGCGCGCCCAGGGGGGCGCCCCCCACCCTTGTGGGCAGCCCGGGACTCCCCTGACGTGCACTCCAAGCCCATCTGGTTGGTTTCCTTCCAAAATTAACTTCTCCAGTTGATTTCGTTCCATTTTGACTCCATCTGATATTCCTTTTCCTCGAAACACTGAAATAGGCATAAAACAGCAAATCTGGGCTGGGCCTCCGGTTAATAGGTTAGTCCCAAAAATAATATAAAAGTGGATAATAAAGCCCAATATTGCCCAAAGCAGTAGATAAAGTAGCATGGAGCAATCAAAAATTATAGATACGTTGGAGACGTATCACCGTGTCAGCCGAGGTGTTGAAGTAGTTCGGTGTGATGGACATCGGCTTGAAGAAGCAACAGTGCGGCTATGCCGAGGCAGGTCGTAACTTATGACGTGGTCAATGCTGGCTTGATGAGGTGACCGCGCGGCGATGCCGGTGTGCCCGCTCCATGTAATCCGTGGGGCGGCGATGTTGGTGACGATTTATCCTTCACGATGCCGAACTATTGTTCGGCTGGCCGAGATGATGATCCGAAGAAATTGAGCTCGGCTCAACAAAGCGACAACGTGTCTAACGCAGGTCGGCCACCGTGGAGTGATGTTGTCAAGCTGGTTTGACACCGGCACGAAGGTGAAGTTCGTATTGTAAGAATACTTTTAATACTAGTGGGATGTGTTTGAGAATAAAACACAATACCCCATACGAAAACGTCCTTCAAAAAGGATGTCTGAAATCGCGTTCGTAAAGAAGATGAATTTGGGTCGGATTCGTTCTCGCGCAGAAAACAGATCCAAAAAGTTATGCACTAATCGGAAGGTTCCCGGAGTTTGGACGGCCGGATCGAGCTGAATTTTTGGAAGGTGTTAGATATGGGAATTCCGCAACCGATCAATGGTTGGATCTTCCAAAGGACGTCCGAGCTAGATGCTGGACACCACGCTCCAAACTCATCCGGATTCTCGTCCAGATTAAACAGGGCTCTGGTATATCAGAGATTGCCGGAGATTCCTCCATCGGAACTCGATGAAATTTTTGTGGGGTTATTGTAGACTTAATTCCGCATAATTTCACCAAAGCAATCGTTTAGGAGACACTCGAGGAGGCGGTGGCGGCGAATACGAGTTTGCTGTCCAAAAAAACAGCACGGTCGCCCGAGGGCAATGTTGATGTTGAGCCCCCGAGCTCCATGGATGACTTCTCCATGATCTTGATAGAGATTGGAGTTGATTTTGATGAAGGCCCTCATCCGAACATGATGATCGGAGGTAGGGCGCAGTCCTCGGTCAAGCCAAGGTGACCAGTCGAGCTGGTGACAAAGAAACCGACGTTGCAGTTGACCTGCAGTCAAGCCATTGATCCTTCCGCCGATCACACAGCGGAACTCTCAAAGAAAACACCAATGTCGGTGTCAAAACTGGCGGATCTCAGGTAGGGGGTCCCAAGCTGTGCATCTTAGGATCAATGGTAACATGAACACGGGATTTTACCCAGCTTCGGGCTCTCTTGACGGGATTTTACATGAGTTGATCTACCTCGAGAACATATGTTGTGGTCTAAACCCTAGAAGTATGATAAGTAATGTCATAATCCTCTATTGACTATCCTAGCCTCGGTTTATATAATGTACCAGAGGCCTAGGATAACAAGAGTCCTAGCCGAATACGCCGGTGGGGAGGAGTCCTTGTCTTGATCACCAAGTCTTGTGGAATCTTCCTTGTATGCGGCAACTGTCCGAACTGGCCCATGAGTATACGGCCATGGGGGTCCTCGGCCCAATCTGACTGATCGGGAGACGACGTGGTGAGTACCCCCCTAGTCCAGGACAACGTCACCGGTTGAATAGTATTTTGACCATCAAGTGTACCACAGTTGTATTAGTACTACTACTACTACTACTACTACTACTACTACTACTACTACTACTACTACTACTACTACTTCTAGTAGGAACATGAGTACTCCAGTATTGTATAGAGGAAATAGGTCTCCCGTGCTAGCATGCCTGTTCACTTCATCGTTCAGGTATCATCCATATTGCGAGTAGAACCAAATTCTCGTGCATGCCCAATCAACGCCCTGCTGTGATGCATGCAGTGGTCGTTCTGGTGCATCAAGGACGGCATGCAGATCGTTCCACACTTGAGAAGAGGAAAAATGGATAGGTAGAACGCGACAGCTGAGGAAGAGAATGCTGGCTAACGAGTCTGGGAGGGGATCGAGCAAGAAGTTAATGCTCCACAACTAAAGGTTTTTGGAAAACCTAATTTTCATAAGGTGACTTATACTCACCTAAACGAAGGGAGTATTCCTTAACCAGAGAATGTTGTGTCTCCCACTCATGTGCTAAAAAAAGAAGCTACGACATATTTTTTTTATTTGTTTGCATAGGTCCCACCTATCAGGAAGGATGGGCACGTACACGAACACGCACGACTCATCAGTCTACCCGCATAGCCTTTTCGTTTAGTCTACCTAGCCGTCTAATCAACTGCTTGCACGCCACTTCTCCCATTTACATCTCCATCGGGAACCGATTCTCCTTGGCTTCTTCACCTCCCCTTCGTCTTCATTTGCATCCAAACCCCACTGCGTTCACATTGTTTTAACCTCTTTAAATAATCACCTACTAGTTTAGTTAGACTAGCCATCTAATACTAATTCTCCAAACCATAGCCCTCCATTCCAGCGGTTCCAAATGGCGAAAGAGATCGAGATGCAGGTTTTTAGTGTCCAACATGTCCTCATCGAAGGATCAATGCGCATAGTTGCCACCGTCACCGTCCACCCAAGGGTTGTTCGGCAGTGGATCAACAATGTATCCAACTCCCTCGAAAAGGTAGAGACGAGGGTCATCTGTCTCGACACAGAGTACACGGAGCGTGCCCCTAGGAAGATCCAGCGCGCCGCCGTCCTTCAGCTGTGCCTCGAAAATGATGTTTTGGTGTACCACATCATACACTCGCCCTCCATACCAGGTGAGCTTCACGATTTCTTGTCTCGGGAGGATGTATACTTCTGTGGGGCAGCCATCGAAGGGGACAAACAGAAGCTGGAGCCGTACAACCTTGATTTGAAAAGCATCGCTGACCTACAAACCAGAATCAAAATCCCTGTAGAAGATTGTGATAAATAGACAGCATCCCTATTCGACGTAGCAAATTTTGTGCTCGGTACAAATCTTCAGAAGGGTGACGAGACGTTGGCATTAAGGTCGTCTGGATGGGAGAATTATCCCTTGACGTACGAGCGGATAAAATATGCTGCCCTCGACACCCGTGTGAGTTTCAAGATAGCTGCTAGGTCCAAAGAGCTTGTTGCGAAGCCGTCTCCCACGGAGAATGAGAAGAAGAAGAAGAAGAAGAAGAAGAAGAAGAAGAAGAAGAAGAAGAAGAAAAGGCTGCACCAGTAGGAGGGCAATATGGATGGATGAACTATTTCCTCTCTTGTAAAAAAAATTTCCCTCTCGGTGTGTATTGATATAGATGGACTATTTCGATGGTGTGCATGTCTTTGGAACAGAGTAGTAGCGTGGGTCCGCTTGACTATAAGGAACTATTTATCCGCATATATAGCTTTCTCTGCTACTCCTTCCAGTGATCGGTATGCAGTGCATGTGTCCGTAGACATGACAGCTTGTCCATGGAAGTTCAACTACGGCGACCATCACGTTTCATCTCGCGATTCCAACGATGCCTCTCCAACCCACGGCACCACGCCCCCCGACGTGCGCCTCACCCCTCTCGGCCGCACCACCCCTCTGCCTTTGTGTGCATGACATGTGGGTCACCTAAAATGCGGCGAGCATCAAGTTTCTACCACAGCCACACGGGATTTCCACGATGCCGCTCGAACCCATGACACCACACGTCCCCCGACCTGCGGCTCACCCCTCTTGGCCCCACTGGCCCTCTACCTTTGGGAGCATTACATGTGGACCAGTCACCTATCAGGTCCACATGTTATTGAGTCAAAGGCGCTGAAGCTCAGTCCCGACGGCCCTGAGAGGGAAATGTAACTCCTACACCAGGGCTTGTGGTGCTCCCGCAGCACGAACTCGTGCCAAACTCGAGATTTGTTTCTTTACTATACATCAACGCAACGATTTAATGGACATTGTAATCTCAACATGTGATGGGGAGCTCTAAATTTGAATTTGAAACTTATAAAACAAAAAGATTCAAAACAAATAAACTAGGAGAGATGGAGTATATCGTAGGATGTGTCCCATACAAAGTAAGTCCCCTGGTTTGTCACCGCGAAGATGCGATTAGAAAGGAGCACAACGTCTTCCTACTTGTACGGCAACAAATCGGCCGCAGACAGCATGGTCTGCCTTTGACCGCCATGTGCAAGATTCATGCTATCTTATTCAATCTCACCGTGGTTCCATCGTACCAATTCATGCGGTGGCCCGTTGCATGGCTGATCCCAATGCGGGACAAAGGTTCTATGGGAACGGTGTCACCGTTGTAAACGTTGTGCAAATTGATGCCGGTACCCTCCCGTACATATGCAAGCCAATCTCCACTTGCACCGAGCCTAACCTGTGAAACACTGGGCAGGGGGAGAATTTGGAAATGGACACGAAAGTAGTCTTTAGAATGCATTTACTACATGATAAAACTCATCTTACCTGCTCATCGGAGGAAGTTCGAGTGCCCCTCAACGTCGGCATCTCAAGGGGCGTCAACTTGCAACTACGGCCACGCCGCGCTAGAGAGACCCCCAATGAAACATCCTCGTGCGTTCCGCGGAACATAAAGATGCATTTGTATGAGTAGTTTATCTTGTGAGAGAAAAGGATGAACGAGGGAAGGCCTCTAGAGATAGAGATGGACACTACTACTACCAATGTGCTGGCCCGTGCGTTGCAATGGATCCAAAGTAGTAGAATAATACTTGTTCACGTGCTTGAAATATAAACACTCTAGTTTTGATATACATGTGTCAGCAGACATGACAGCTTGTCCACGGAAGTTGAACCACGGCGACCATCATGTTTCTTGTTTCTACCAACTCCTGTGGCAGGCCTTGTGGTGCTCACGCGGTACGAGCTCGTGCCAAAACTGGAATTTGTTTCTTACTACTACCAACTAGTACTAGTAAGGTACACGTGCCTTGCACGCATGAGATTCTGGTGGTTTGTGCATTATGCTTCTACATGTGGAGTTTTCTGGATTCTAACATTTGGCAAAATCTGGTGGAATGTAAGGTTAGGCAAGTTTGATTAACTTAGGTGAGTGTTTGGTTCAAGCCACACCTTAGGAAAGCCACACTAAGGCCCCACATGACATACACACACAAAATGTGGCAAGATTCCCTTAGGCTTGCCAACTTGGGGCTCTCATTTTGAAGAACTAATAACTTTTCCTAAGCTTAGTTGTGGCAAAGTTCAACCATGGAGTCTTCTAGATTATACATGTGGCAGAATCTGGTGGATGATATCCAACGGCCAGTAGTGGTCGGATTTGCCATCTTTGTACCGTCGGATTGGCTTCATCCAACGACCAACTTTCAAAGTTTTTTCACACACTATATAGGGGGTATAGACATAGATGTGCCGGTCCGTTGGAATGGATCCAAAGTATATCTATTTAGCGGAATGCACTATAAACACATTATCTATTTATTTTTCTCTAACCTTTCGTAGCCATACAACCAAGCCACATATGCTTCATGGGTTCCCCCCACATTATATTATTCATACTACGTTGATTGAAAAAAAGATAAATCACCCAAAACAAGATCTTCCCGTTTTTTGTTCCTATGATGTTGTGCCATGCACGTACCTACTAGTTGTATAGTGGTAGTACTAGCAATATAGTTAGGAGTACAAACTTGGTACTAGTAGGAATAGTACTAGTACGGAATGCTCCTACTCTATCAATGAGCCCCATCTGACACCAAATTTCTTA
Organism: Triticum timopheevii; assembly: GCA_963921465.1. Lineage (NCBI taxonomy): Eukaryota > Viridiplantae > Streptophyta > Magnoliopsida > Poales > Poaceae > Triticum > Triticum timopheevii. Next base: position 367,903,069 of record OY997262.1, read on the forward strand.
CCTTCCGTGCTACAGTTAGATCTTCCCCTCATTTCTGTTTTCCAACCCGGCGGCGGGCGGGGTGTCAGCTTGCTCAACGGCGGTCCCACATGAAAGTGAAAATGCTAGGCAACACACCTTCCCTAAGCTATGTGTTGTGCCGGACGGGCCATGGGGTACTCTCGATTCCTGGGCCTATGGGGGTGCGACGCGAACACGGCATACCTTTTCCTTTTACTAGCAATGTGCCCGTGCGTTGCGACGGATCCAAAGTAGTAGAATAGTAGTATTTGTTCACAAACTTGAAAGAAATCACTATTGTTTTGATATACTCCTAATATATTACTCCCTCCGTACCTAAATATTTGTCTTTTTTGAGATTTCAAATGGACTATCACATACGGATTATATAGACATATTCTAGTGTTTCTAGCAAGATGCCCGCGCGTTGCACGAAGTTAATGGAAAAGGTAAGCACAACTTATAAATTGACGGATAGAGTACTAGTTACAGTGATGCATATAATTAAGCAAAGGGATCGCACATGTCGTATTGACTGGAACGAGAATGCAACAGCATAATAAGAATTAAGGCCACGATGATGCAATCACAGTGGTGGTTACAGAAGGCAAGAAGAAAGATGGAACCATGAACGTACGACCTACTCCTCCTCAACTTAGTGCGCCGGGCCACCGACCAACGGCTAAGGAGCGGCGGCTTTTGTGGCGAGGTTGAGGTGCTTCTCAACAAAGGCATCCAAGGCTTCCAGCCGGTTGAGGAAGGCCAACGTCGTAGCGTCCTCACTGGCCTTGTAGATACCTATGTACACGATTTGCTCGTACACGTGGATGTGTAGGTGGACGAATTCTTGCAGGGCGAGGCGCCTTGAGGCGAGCACGACCTCCAGGTGGACATTCTTCGTGGCGTCGGCGGGCAGTCGCAGGGCCACCAGTGCTTGAAAGAGGTTCCGGCAATGGAGGCCGATTAGGGTGGTAGGCAATGAGGAGCCCAGGCGCGCGGGCTGGAGGAGTACGGCGATATCTTCCGCGAGCTTCTTGAGGACGGTGAACTTGTTGCTGGTGGCAACGATCATCTGGTCCAACTGAGAGTCGTAGTTGGCGTCGATGGTGGCCATCCACCAGCCGGTCTCCAACACTGTCTGGAGACGATCCTTGGCGCCATGCCACAGGCCGGCGTCGTGGACCATCTGGCGCAGCCGCTGGCCACTCACCCGCATCGCCTCCATGGGTCTGGAGTGAGCTCTTTTGTGCTTAGTGTAGGTGCCTAGGCAAATGCTTAGGTGTGTACGATGTGGTAGATGCATTGGAATGGAGGGGCGCCTTTATATGAGGGCAATGAGGGCAAACTGCGTTGCATTCACATCGTGCAGCCTCTTTTCCCGGACCTCCTCCCATTACTTCCCACATGCATTAATTGAAGGAGGATGCATTGGCCGTTCAACATATCAGGAACAGCTACTCCCTCCCTCGTCTGCATTAAAGCCGTATCGGGAACTGCGCCGCCCGCTGTCAAATCGAATACTCCCTCCGTCTCGGTGAGTATTAAGTCATCTTACAAAAACCAAGTAGTAAACACATATGCGTGGTGCATTAACTCTCACGTTGTTTCTTATTTTTTTGACATAAATAGAGGAATCAACCAATAAGAGATGTGGGGCTTGTATGCTTTTAATGACTTGAGACTATCAAACATGACATATAGTGGTCAGTTCATTGCACAAGAACAAATACAACCCACGTCAGCACACACGCATCTTATAGCATCACATCCAATGGCTATAAGATGAATGAGACCAAATTATATCTCATCTAGATGAGTTCTAGCAAAACTGTATTAATAATACTACTTAGTACTCCTGCACCATGTATCATATATTAGTATCATGTAGTACTTTATTTATTGCCATGTATGACACATAGTACTCAACTCTCTCTCTTTTTCTTCATTTAATTCTATGACACCTCATCAAAATTGCTAAGGCTAGTACCATTACAACAGCCTTAGAAAATACTCCCTAAACATTAAGTTCTCTCGTTTTCCTCTCCATCTTGGTCACCTAGACGGAGGGAGTATATTGCGTGGGCTTTTCCTGCGCGGTAGGAGGCGGGGCAGTTCTGCCTAGTCGGTTCGACAGAGACGCGAGAAGACGAGGGAGTAGGCTGCTGCAAACGTAGGGTTGTGTGATTTGACATCGAGTTACTACTGGACAGGTGGGGCACCGTGATTTGACTTGCCATTATCATTTTAACCGCGGCGCTACGACGGGCGTGAGTCTCCCGATTCCTGACGACCTCCATACAGGTGCCTCTCCCGATGCTCCACCATGTAGTAGAGGCTGGCTCTTGCATGAGAGCCCACTTCTCCACTTTTTCCTTGCCTCTCTTTCCTCCACATATGCAAAAATGTCATGTAAAGCACACTATTGTACTTAGGTTGGTCGTAATGGAGAGTATCATATATACTAGTATCATGCATATGATACTTTTGTATGATACTACATCCGTAATGCATAGTATCATGTGTTGGTATCATAGGATAGTTTATTTATTGTCCTGCATGACACATAGTAGCACATCATTTAATATGATACTACAGTAGTATCATATTATGATACTCAACTCTCTCTTTTCTTCATTTAATTTGACGTCACCTCATCAAGATTGCATAGTTGGCATGCATGATACTACTCCCATTACAAGCAGCCTTACTTGCTCCTACAGGTGCTAAGCTTGCCACATAGGCATAAAGTCTGATGTGGCAAGTTAATAAAGAAGAGAGACTACTTTGGTGACCCAAGGAAGAAACGGTGCTAAGCGCGCGTACCTAGGTGAAAAGACAATTTTGAGTCTATAGCTAATTAAATGAAGCAAACTTAGCAACACCATTTCATTGGAAGAGGTCACTCCTTGGCAAATGCAATAAATACTAGTACTCCATGTGTCCTAGTGTCAAAAACGTTCTTACATTATGGGACAGAGGGAGTACGAAGAAAGAGATAGAGAGGAGTAAAATAAATAAATACACTTATAGCCAACCTTATAGCTAACCTTGTTGTAGTATGAGTGACCAAGTGATGACTATGTATGACATGCCAACATCAGATAGCCTAACGCACCGTGTTAAATCTCCAAGGGCACGACCGCGTGAGCGATGCGACGGTCGTGGTAGGCGCGACCATGATACGGGCTGCTGGCAGCCCTTGGATCTGAGATCAAACGGTCACATGCTAAGTTGCTGAAAAATTGCAGAATAACCCTCCAGGATAGGATATTCACCCATAGGTCTAGAATCACACCATGCAACTGTTCGATCTCAGATCCAAGGGCTCTCAGAAGCCCGTATCATGGGAGAATGGAAAGCCACTACCCTGCCATTCGCACGCTGGCAGTTCGCTCCTACTCGTCCCCGCACGTGCTTCAATACTACGGTGGTTCGCTCCTAGTCGTCCCGTCCATTCACATTATGGCAGTTCCACTAATCCTAACCCTCCTCCCAAATCCATGGCATCCCAAATCTCCACGATCGGTGGTGAGTACAAGGTTAGAACCATCACCGGTGATGAGTTCGACGTCATCTACACCCGTTCTTCCACGACGGTGAAAGGATGCCTTTCTCGCTTCAGACGCGTGTTCGAAGACTCAGATGATGAGCGGGTCGCTGGGCTAGATGTTGAGTACACCACAGTCGTGGGACGAGAGAAGGATTTAAAGGACGAAGAGAGGAAGAAGCCCGCCGTGATCCAGGTTTGCGTGCATGACTTATGCTTGGTCTACCACATATGCCATGCTGACGTTGAATGCCTAGATTTTAAGGACTTCCTCGAGAGCAACCTAGTCAAATTCATTACTGTATACTTTGGTAACGACAAAGAAGTCCTGGGTTGGATAGGCCTCGTTGTAGGCAACACCTTCGACCTCCAGAAGAATCGGCTAGTGTCCTCTCGTCAGCCTTCAATGTTGACCTTGGCAGGAGCCATGGTTCATCCTTCGTATGGTAAACTGGAGAAACCTCCATGCACATTTCATTGTTATGCATGGCAGTGGAATGTACTAGATATAGACCACATCCACTACGCTGCAACGGATTGCTACCTTTGTTTCAATATCTACAAGGGTTGGATGAAGAGCAAGAGCCAAGTGTGCAGTTCAAGCAAAGAAGTATCGGCCAAGAGGAAGAGGGAAAAGCACGAAGTCAAGGACGTGGACGAGGACTCCGAGTAAGGTGGCAGTGTCGTTGCTCATGGTGGTTCTAATGTAGTGTCTCCGGAATAGTTGCAAAGTTTAATTTCAGGTGTGCTTAATTTAATTTGAGGGGTGTGTTGTGCTGAGCCCCGAGCAGAACTATGTTATGTTTCTTCTCGTTACTTTAACTCTTCAGTACGTACATACTAGTATTTCTTACATTTCATCTTTTAGTTGGTATAGTACTACCACACGTTTCTTCACATTATATACGTACAATATATATGGCCAACATCATATAGCCAGCAGTTTAGTTGTCAAAGAATTTCAGGGTGCTTGGTTTTGTCAAAGAATTCCAGGATGCTTAGTTTTATTTGAGGGGTGGGTTGTGCTGGACACCATTATTGTGACTAGCCTTTTTAATAGTATACTATATGCATAATTTGGCGACGAGTGCTCTCTATATGTACCACCTTTTTTTAATTTCAAGTTTTGCTCCATGGCGCAATCCATCGATACTACTGTTGTACAAAAGTATAATTTTTTAAAAGGCTAGAGGGCGGGGCAGTCTAGCTCGGTTGGTTTCACGAGAGGCGAGCGCCTTTGTGATTTGACGGCTCATTACTATTGTCCAATTGAATAGTACTGCACCGCCCGCTGCACGCCCGGCGCCTCCATTAAACCCCTCCGTTAAACCCGCATGCAAACTGAGAATCCTACTCCGGCCACACGTCCGTTCATGAGAGGGCCGGAATTAAACGCAACACCGGCTGAGCTCCACCCGTCCGCCCTCAGTTTAAACGAGGCCAGACGCCGGCCAAGCTCCCTACCGTCCGCCCTCTATTTACACGAGGCCAGACAGACAGCGGGCAAGAATCGCACCCCTCCGCCACTCCCCCATCTCCTCCTTCACCATTTTCTCCACTCTTCCGATGGCTTCCGATGAGCCGTTCTCCGGCATATTACCCATCTAGGTGGCCCGCCGAGTCCTCCGGATACGGGCGAGGCCACTCGGTGCTTCACCAAGCTCGCTTGGCCCGACGGAGCCAGTTGCCGCCCCAAGTAGGCGCGTGGTTCAGCAACTCGCCGCTCCAGTTCAGCTCGATGAGGAGTGCCGAGTTGCTCCACGCCGGCACGGCAGCGAGCACGCCGGTATGGGCGCCGTCGCTGCCGCGTCGTATCACACCACCAGTGTCTGCGGTGGCCGCGCCTCCATTTCTATGGGCGTGCCTCCTGTGCCTACGGCAGTGCCATGCAGGCAGAGGCAGAAGCTGGGTGCATGGAGAGCGACGAGTCGGTGGCCAGTTTCTCCGTGTCCGCCGCCATCATCGAGGAGAAGTAGAACACGGGAGGCCGCCGCCACTTGGGACCCATGAAGGCCACCGCCGAGGCGACGACCGCGGATTCAGGTGGTTTCTTTGCTGCTTCGTCTCTTCCGAGGACCTTCGTCGACCCCGCAAGTGTCTGACGGACATGAGGAAGACAAAGGGATCAGCGGGCGGCCATTTAGAACTAAAATAAGTCTAGATACATCCATTTCTAGGACAAGTATTTCCGGACGGAGGGAGTATTAATTATACAAGAGAGCCGGATTGGCACCTCTTAGTTCATGTAAATGTAATGAAATCCATCATGTTTATATGAAGATCCGTCTTTTTATACGAAATCCTTCATGCTTGTATGAAATCAGTCCGTGTTTGCACGAATTTCATCTGGTTGGTTAGAGTTGTAAAAATGTATGCCGCTGGCGTTTGATGTCGTCCTCCGCGGAAGGAAGCGGGAGGAAATTTGCCGGCTGCCGTTGGAGATGCTCTTTATGCTGGAAATAATAGAGTGACATCCAATCCATTTGAGTTAATTGCCTGTATGATTGTCCCTCTATAAAAAGTTAATTGCATATACAGTGTACACGTGACTTGCAGGGTGGCTACAGCTTCGTACAGAAAGTTAAAAAGAAACAAGTCCATCCTTAATCTTGTATTCTAACTACTCTGTGGGTTTCATTGTCAGTAGCGAAAGAAGTATATATTAAATAAGTAGAGTAATATATAATATAAAAATCTAAAGTTAAAAGACAGAATTCGAACTCATGTGATCGCGTTGCGAGCATCCGACACTAACTAGCCCAGCACATTTTTGTTGTAGACCATGCTGGAGATATATCTCCATGTCTACTCTTATATATACTCCATTCGTTCCTAAATATGTGTCTTTTTTAGATTTCAAATGGACTACCACATACGGATGTGCATGTAGACATATTTTAGAGTGTAGATTCACTCATTTTGCTCCGTATGTCTTTTCAGGAAGGGGTCAGATTTGCCCTTGATTTATTTATGAGGTATCCAGATGGCACTGCACCACCAAGAAAAGAGGGTAACATCAAAATTATGGACTACTTTTTTGAGTATGTTGGTAAGGTCCGGTCATAGTCACTTGTTGAAATTTCTAAAAAGACAAATACTCCCTCCGTCCGGAAATACTTGTCATCAAAATGGATAAAAGGAAATGTATCTAGACGTATTTTAGTTTTAGATACACCTCTTTTTATCCATTTTGATGACAAGTATTTTCGGACGGAGGGAGTAGAAAACAGAGTTGGTGATGATGGTGTGCATGACATCCTGCAATATAGGCCGCCGTATTTATATCTAACGGATAGGAAAGAAACTATGGCAATTTTGCAAAAAATACCCACATGTCTCTCCATGTTCGCAAATAAGTACTTCCCTCGTTCAGCCTTTTCTCTCACAAGATAAACTACTCATACAAACGCATCTTGATGTTCCATGCAATGCACGGGCAGCTAGCTAATTTCTTTTAAAATAGTTGCTGCGATAATTGGGTTGAAGTGATATATTTTATGTCTGCCCGAATGATTTCAGATTCACTAGTAGTAACAAAGAAAAGGTTGCCTTGTTAATTAATAGAAAACAAGGTGAAAACTATCACATGAGGCCGGTAAAAACAAGGGACACTAGGTTCAGCGTCATCGTCACTACAGCTGTGCACGCACGGGAAGTCTACATATCGAGGGGGCTACCGAGCGAGGCACCGAGACACAATGTTTGAGAGAGAAACCAATTGACAGATTATGATCAGATCGAGTTTTCACCCTTCTGCTGTCATTGTTGGAGGGGGAGAGAAATACGTATCGAGAGTGTGCGCGGTAGGCACAGAGGCACAACTAGCGAGTGTGTGTGTGTGTTTGAAAGAGGAGTAGATAGATTATTATCAAGATTGATGTGCCACCCTACTCCTTCGGTGTCGGGTAGTGTGTGTGTGTATGTTTGAGAGAGAAGCCAGTCGATAGATTAGTATCAAGATCGAGGTGTCACCCTACTCATTCGGTGTTGGGAAGTGTGTGTGTGTGGGTGTGTGTGGGGGGGGGGGGGGCAGTGACACTCACATATATCTACTCTTATAAAAAAACAGAGTTGGTGATGATGGTGTTCCTGCCATCCTGCAATATAGGCCATCTGATTTATATCCGACGGATAGGAAGGAAACTATGGCAATTTTGCAAAAAGATACCCACACCCCTCTTCGCATTTGCAAATAAGGCATTCCGTCATTCTTCTCATACAAATGCATCTTGATGTTCCGTGCAATGCATGGGCATCTTACTAGTAGGGAGAAGACGTTTGTGTGACACATATCTAGCTATATTAAGGGACAGGTAGATAGCATATGTGTGAGAGACATTTTTATACTTTGAGACATTAGTGGTTGTGGGTGGGCGGAATTAAAGGGGTGGGCATGTTAGACATAGAGAGCGTGTGTGTTTCTGTGTGAGAGACTTGTAGGACGGGGTAGAAAGACGAATTAAACCCTGACGGAGGGAGAGAAATACACGAAGTGCGCGTGTGTGATTCCGATGCCCACATGGAAATGAGATATGTATGCGTGTGAGAGAGATTGCACAATTCATTCACGTATCACTATCTAGCGATCGTGGACGTGCATCGCTTGAACATAAGTCAATATCTACTTCGTATCATGGCCAAAGGTATAATATCGATTCAACGCTATAAAGATTGGACACTCACATATCACATTTTTTTCTATTTAAATAAACCTTTTCAGTTGTGCATGCCAAAGTTACAGTGATGTTTCTTCAAACTACCAATGTAGCTATCATGTACATGCACCATTGTTACTCTTCCATTCAAATTCATTAGTCTTGGATGATTTAAGTTTCTATTTTGAAGTAATTTATGTAATATTCATATATGAATTCAACGGGTACGCAATTTATGAAATGGAGGCTATGTAATAATATGAGGTAACACTTTTAAGTAGCTGACTACAATATCCATTTCTTTTTGTGCGCCTCTACACTAACACGTCAATGCATTATGTTTAAAGTAAATAACCAATGGCACTAAATTATCTATTTACACGAGAAATACATAGGCTGAGCGTTTGATCCCTTTTTTTGTGAACGTGCCACTATACCCGTACGATTGGCCGTGCCCGTGTGAACTTCAAAGTTATCGGCGCACCATCCCGAGTTATTGTCGTTTTTTCTGGTGTGGACTTCACGCCAGTTATTAACTGCTGACACGTGCCCTGTGTACACAGTCTAGCATGACCTTCCTGCTAGCACGGTCCAAAATTAGTTGAAACCGGATACGAATGATCCCACGGGCGGCAAAATCTCCTGCCTCCTTCTAAAATTTCCGCCACCTTTATCTTTAGCATGCGAAATCCCCATTTTGTCCTTGGTGCACAGAGACCAACAGTTACAATACCGCCCTCATCTACATGATAGGTCGGGGCTTCTTTGGTAACTTCCGGTTCCCACCACTACACGGCACCCCCATTTCCTCTCCCCCTCCCACAAAAACGACTAACTCCACAGAACCAGAGCATCTTACATCACGCCGTCCGTACTTCATCGCCCTTTCTGCCCTCCCCTCTCGAAACACTAGACTGCTCATCCACCGGCGTACTATAGCCCATTCACTGCCAGCGGCGTCCACCTCGCCGGATCTGCTTCTGTGGCCGCATCTACCCCTCCCACCTCCCCTAGAAACAAGTAGACTGCTCATCCAGCATTGTACCACAGCCCATTCAGTGTCGGTCTTTGTCCACGGTGCCGGATCTGCTTCGCCGGTACTCTCGTCAACCGTCGCCCATCTGCAGCGGCTCATTCGTACTCCCCACCGGAGACGCTTCGTCCACACCCCCCGGAGCCGCCCCACCGATGCCCCCGTCGACGGCCTCTGATCCTCTTTGCCGACACCTTCCTCAACCCTACCGGAGCCGCTTCGCCGACACCTTCCTCAACCCTACCGGAGCCGCTTCGCCGATACCATCGTCAACCCTACCGGAGTAGCTTCGCCTATACCATTCTCAACCCTAACGGGGCTGCTTTGCCAACTCACAAGTCCACGGCCTCAGATCCGCTTCCTCGCACCCTCATCCAACCTACCGGAGCAGCTTCTGACGCCATGTCCACGGCCACAGATCCACATCGTCGACACCACCCATAACCCAACCACCGGAGCAGCTTCTGACGCCCCGTCCACGACCGCAGATCCACGTCGTCGACACCATCCTTAACCCAACCACCGGAGCAGCTTCTGACGCCCCATCCACGGCCACAGATCCGCGTCGTCGACACCATCCTTAACCCAACCACCAGAGCAGCTTCACCTACGCCCTCGTCCATGGCCACAGATCCGCTTCGCCCACACCGTAGTCCACCCTACCGGAGCCGCTCCACAAACACCCTACTCGACGGTTCTAGATCTCCTTACCGAACCCCGACAGCCAGCGCAGCGTCATCACCCTTGACGTTTCTAACCTGATTCCCACCAGCTGGAGAGATGCCAAGCACCCGCCACGGCCTAGGTACTTGTCACCTTTAAACCCGTCCAGCATCACCTGCCTGATGTACTTCAAATATACTAACCGGTCGCTATTACCTGTTATGCAGCTGGCAAAAACTACAAGGACGATGTTTCTTCTGGATCTAACAGCTTGGCCAACCAAGATCCTGGACTGAGGCATTGCTATGATCTTGTAAGTGTGTCTCTCTCTCTCTTGTATTGTTCTGTGCCTGCCAGCGTGCTTTGCTAGGATTTTCCACCAGTAATCCCATTGTGCAGACAATGATTTCTACTACTAGCTGCTAAATTAGATATGTAGATGTCATACATGATACTACCTCGTACCCCCGTTCCTAAATATAAGTCTTTCTAGAGATTCCACTATAGGCTACATACGGAGCAAAATGAGTGAATCTACACTCAAAAATGCATCTATATACATTTGTATGTGGTCCATAATGGAATCTCCACAAAGACATATATTTAGGAACAGGGGCAGTACATTACACAAAATCATAGCTGGCATGTAGGAATTCCAGTGCACTACATTAGGCTCCCTTAGAGTGCCTGCTAGTCCAGCATACAGAGTCATGGCTAGTTTATGGTACGCACACAATCGTTAATTGGTGGTTTAAATATGTGCAAGGGATATGCAATGTAGTATCATGTAGAGATGTCTGAAATTAGCCGTGTCAACTTGCAGATAGGGTTACACAATGAAAAAGTACAACATGTATGTGGCAATTTCATGGAACATTGCAAAAAAAGGAGAGGCATCGGTGAGCCTATACAGTGTGCTATGGTACGTCACTCCTCCATTGCAGTTATTTGTATGCCAGTTCTATTAGCCAAGTTTCTTAGGGACCGTTATTACGAGTTATCCTAAGAAAATAAGCACCTGTGAATATAAGCTCCATGTAATAAGCCAACCAGTTCTTTTCATTGCGTTTTCAGCTTATCTTTTGTATGATCAGTGGAAAGTCTAGATTGCATTATATTTTTTTCATTTTGCTGCCCACATGGAAATTAATTTGACTTGCAAACATCACAAATTGAACCCAGTGCAGCAATTAATGACTATCCCTATTTGCTCAAAATGCAAATACAAAGATACCATCTACTTGGCACAATCTACTTTGGTCAATGTTTTCCATAGAGATCCCATTGCCTAATTTAAACGAAGAACGCATGACCCACATTTAAATGAAGAGCAATTATTTATTGAAATTCGATGGTCCAAGTGGCTGGTTATTATCATATAGCAACACCACCTGAAAGCATCATATAGCAGCAGCAGCAGCTCATAGCAACTCATCATACAATAGCAGCAATATGCAATTCATCATATACCAACAGTAGCTCATAGCAATTCATCATATAACAGTAGCAGGAGCAGCTCATAGCAATTCATCATATAGCAGCAGTAGGAGCAGCTCATAGCAATTCATCATATAGCAGCAGCAGGAGCAGCTTATAGCAACTCATCATATAGCAGCAACATCTCATAGCAATTCATCATATAGCAGGAACAGCAGCTCATAGCAACTCATCCTACAACAGCAGCAGCTCATAGCAATTCATCATATAGTAGCAGCAGGAGCAGCTCATAGCAATGCATCATATAGCAGCAGTAGAAGCAGCTCATAGCAATTCATCGTATAGTGGATTAGAATGAAAATTTGGCAAAAAATCAGAGGAGATCCTCACCTTGTTGGATGAGCTCATCCTTCAACAGCACCTCAAGGCCATGGCCTGGGAGGAGGGGAGGGGGAATAAGGTGCCTTCTGCTGCAGTGTGGCATCAGCCGTAGTTGTGCGGCGCCCGCCGGAGTAGTGTGTTGGACGAACCACAATGGAGCAGCTACTGGAGACCATGAGAATGAGGGGCGGCGCTAGAGGGAGGAGTAGCCAGGGAGATTTGCCCCTACCCGCAGGCCATGTAGCCTAGCTGGACATAGCATCGTCGAGGACCAAGCCAGATGGGACCAGTGGCGACGGCTCGCTGGAGGAACCCTAGTGCTGCAGGCAGGGGATCGAGGTAGAGGGAAAGGGGAGAGGAGATGCAAGCGGGCAGGCAATGAATGCTTGCGTGTTTGTTTTTACTTGAGGGTCAGGTGTGACATGGGCGTCAGTAGTTGCATTTTGAGTGTAATATAGGCACACAACAGAGTCATTTCACTATTCGCCTTCCCTTCAATTTTTAGTGAGGTTCTACGCGAAACACCCCCCTCCAAAGCGAAATTAGTTAAGCCCAAGCCCATAACTCAAAAATGACTTCTTTACATCTTTTATGGCTTATTTCGACAATATGCCCTGAAAAGGCGGAATCGAACTGGCCCTTAACTTGCAATTCAATTGTACGTGCAATGATGAATCACTCCTGCCTGCTATCTGTACATTTAGGCATCATCATACATGGCATAACCTAATACATGTGCATTCCATTGTAGAATCTGGAATATGCAATGTTTATGTTAGTTCATATGTTGCACATGATGTTTAAATGCCCCTTAAATCTGGTCAGTCAAGTGATGGTCTTTAAGCCTCCTTCTTTGCTTCTTTTCTTGATATGTAAGATTTGCTCACACATCTGTTCAATTGCTTGTTTGCATCAGCCAGCCATACTAGGACTATTTGCTTTGATTACTTGTTGTTCTTGACCTAACACTCTAACTATAGGCTCTCCAGTAGTTGGGCCTTGTCTAACGCATAGGTGACATAAAGGTTTGGCTGTACACTACAGTAGGCTCTCCAAGAGTACCTGGAGATCCAGTTCGAAGGTATGCCTAGTTTTTATGTAGTGCAGACATAGTAAATGCTCATTTCATTGTGTGCAAGTGCAAGAGATGCAGCATGTTTCATTATGTGGTGTTGTTTTGTTATAATCTCATCCTTTTGTGTTCACAGACTGGAAACTATGCATATTTATCTTCCAAGGAGACGAGTATCTAGTTTGTGTCACCTTGTAGAGGGGGTGCAATGAAGATAAGATTGAGGATTTCCAAGTACAAGATGTTAGGAAGGAGCCTTGCAAGAGAAGTAGGAGCTGCGCTGAGCCTCTTCAACCTGCTAAGGTAAGTCACTGTATGCAACTCAACAGTTCAATTCCTTGTTTGTTTCAGGCATAATTAATTTGCTCTTTTCAATTGCATTATTTGTCCTCAGTTAATGAGATGCCCAAATAATCATGCCTAATGTTCGGTACTTGTATAACTATTAGTTGACATAATTAAAGGCCTTACCATTTAATTACTCTACCGAAGTGTGCCTGAAGCTTTGAAGTCTATTAACCAACTATTATTGCATGAGGCTCACAATCTAGTTTATACTACGCTAATGATTGCATAGTTTTGCCTGTTGTAGTATGTTTGTATGAAACCCTCTGCTGTTCATTATGCTCCCTAAGACTTTAATTGAGATACAGAATGGCTAACTGCTTGCTTATACGCAATGTGCTGTCTAAATTTGTAACTTGTCTGTGTTTTCGATTGGGACCCAACATCACGCTCCTCTGGTGAACTAAGAGGGATTTCTGTATGCAGGATGCACAGACTATATTTCTTATAATTTTTAAAATATCACCTGCTTATGCTTCATCACGTGCAACATTATTGTTAGTCCTATTTTGCCATGTAGTACAAAATACTGTCTTGCTCGCTTCACTGTTGTAACTATATTTTTGCCCTAGTCATGTGTACTTACAGAAACATTTCAGGATGAAGTGACATCAACACAAAGATATGCGAGCAGTGTGGCATGGCCATTACCGAATGATTATGGATTGGAATTGGAATATGTTGATGTTCTCGAGCATCAACTAGAGGTGGCAAGACAACACGTACATGATTGTCAACATTTAATCAACAAGTTGAGACTGGACATGCAGGTATTAGATGCAGGAGTCAAAAAAATGAAACAAGACACTGAGGTAACCATGAAGGAATTGGAGATTTTGTAGACTGAAATTTGTGCTACCTGAATCTAGCCAATCGATTATACTTCAAATGGAGTTAAGTTCATGCGCGTCCATGATGTATGAGCTGTATTTGCCCAGTGTATGTAATTTGCTGTTTGTGTATGCTTTATTAACACCTGTGCCGAACCATAATGCCCAGTGGGTATAATCGGCTATAATTTCTTTATTGTATAGTGTAGGATTATTCTACCTTTCTATGCCTTGATCTCTTTGTTGTATAGTGTATGCTTTTTAGAGGTGATAGTATTGAGTAGGATAATTCTTTGAATATGCTATATCGTTCAAACGGGGGACAACTCGCCCGATCATGGCCCTTCACGGGCTGTACGATCCATGGGTCATGTATGGGCCGTCGGACCCATGGGCCTTCAATGGGCCGTCAGACCCATTGCCTTCAATGGGTCGTCGGACCCATGGGCCTTCAATGGGCCGTCGGACCCATGGACCTTCAATGGGCCGTCAGATCCATGGGCCTTCTACGTCTCGCAGGATCATGGGCCTTCTACGTCTCATAGGATCCATGGGCCTTGTAAGGGCCGACTCATTTATGGGTATTGTACGGGCCTTTAATGAGCCGTACACGGGCCTTTAATGGAAATCGTATGTTTTATGGGCTGACCATAGCGGGCCGTTAATAGGCCGTATTTGGTGATGCTATGAAAATGGCCCAACAGATTAACGGTCCACAAACGGGCCTATTGTAACGACGGGCTGAATTTGGCCGACAAGTAGAAAATGACAGTAACGGGCCGTAAGTAACCGAATGCTGCAAATGAGCCCAAGAATAAATGGGCCCTCAGAAGGCCGAAAGATAACTTGGGCTGGAAATGGCCCAATGGATTAACGAGCCGTTAATGGGTATGAAGTGATACACTGTTTATTACGGGCCAGTTTCACCACGGGCCGTTTATGGGTGTAAAGTGATACACTGTTCATTACGGGCTAGTTTTAACACGGGTCATTAATGGGCCAATAGTTACAAAGGGCCTCATATGGGCCGAAAGACGTCATGGGCCATACATGGGCCAGAAGTGAAAATGGGCTAGAATCATATTTGATGGCCCAGATGACGCTACTGGGCCTAATTCGGATAGGGCGTAACGGGCCTTGGGTTAGCGGGCTGTAAATGGGCTATACGCGAATAGGCAGTTAACAGGGCTTTCCATGGGCTGACCCGCCACCTTTTGACCAAGTAAAACGGGCCGGCCTTTTCACAGGAATGGGCCACTGTTTGACCATGCCACGTGTCCATGTATCATAGGCACCTTCTGTCCAACGAGTGGATGACATCTGTCCCAACGATGAGTCGACACGTGTTTCTTCCAGCCAATGATGATTTTACACGTGGAAAATCCCCATTGGTCGGGGCTGTTAATGGGTTATCGCATCCAAAACCCGACCCGATAGCTTAACGGCGTTCCGTTACGGTGGATGCCACGTGTCGGTCACCCTTGATGAAAGCACTTCTGTGACACGCGATTTATCGTCATGGAAGTGGACACTTCCGTGATGATAATTTTGGTAATGTCATGGAACACTTCTACGACAGCACAGGTATGACTATCTTGATTCTGTCATAAATTTGTCATGGATGTACATGCATGACAAAAAATGCGACCTACTGTGACAAACACGTATCATCACCGAAGTGTATTTTTTTGTAGTGATGCCACACTGCGAGAGTTCCTGCATGAGAATTGGGACATCTTTGCCTAGCATCCTTCAGACATGCCAGGCATCCCACGCAGGCTGGCCAAACATAGCCTAAACATACTGAAGGGATACAAGCCGGTCAAGCAGACTCTTCGGTGCTTTTCAGAACCTAAGCGACAAGCCATGGGAGAAGAGCTATCCAAATTACTCGAGGCCGGATTCATCAGAGAAATAAAACATCCGGACTAGCTAGCAAACTTGGTGATGGTACCAAAGATGGAAAAATCCTGGCGCCTATGTGTCGATTTCAAGGAGCTCAATAAGGCTTGCCCCAAGGATCCCTTCCCTCCCCCGCATTGATCAAATCATCCACGCTACCGCATGACACGACTCATTGTGCTTCCTCGACGCATACTCTGGATACCATCAAATCAAGATGGCAGAGTCCGATCAAGCCGCAACGGCATTCATCACACCATACGGCCCATTCTGTTTTAATACCATGCCTTTCGGGCTCAAAAATGCCGGTGCAACCTATCAACGCATGATTCAGACATGCCTGGAAAAACAAATCGGCAAAATAGTGGAGGCATACGTAGACGACGTGGTCATCAAAACCAGACACGTCGAATCTTTAATAAACGACTTGAGGCTTACGTTCGACAATCTCCAAACATATGACATCAAGCTCAATCCAGAAAAATGCGTTTTCGGCGTGCCTGCCGGAAAGCTGCTGGGCTTCATCGTTTCCAACAGAGGAATTGAAGCAAATCCGGCTAAAATCCGAGCTCCATCACAGTTGGCTACCCCAACAGACCTCAAGAAAATCCAGAAATTGACTGGATGCGTGGCTGGCTTAAGCCTCTTTATCTCCCGATTGGGAGAAAAGGCACTACCTCTTTATCGCCTTCTTCAACGCACCGAACACTTCGAGTGGACAGATGCGGCCACGGCTGGATTGGAAGAAATAAAGGCCCTCTTGGCCAGCAACCCAATCCTGGCCGCACCAAATATTGGTGAACCCATGCTGTTATATATAGCTGCAACACATCAGGTTGTAAGCGCAGTGCTCATCGTCGAACGAGAAATGGACGGACATAAATTCCTGCTTCAAAAGCTGGTATACTAAGTATCCACTGTCCTCACTCCATGCAAGTCCCGGTACCCACATTATAAAAAGATAGCATATGCGGTCTTCATGGCATCTCGGAAGCTACGCACTACATTCAAGAGTGTTCGATCACGGTGGCCTCTGAAGTACCACTCAATGATATAATAAATAACCGCGATGCCACGGGCCGAATTGCTAAATGGGCTATCGATCTCCTCCCATTTGACATAATATACAAACCAAGGCGAGCCATTAAGTCGCAAGTACTGGCCGACTTCGTCACCGAATGGAAAGAAGCCGAACTCCCTAAAGAGTACGGAGCATACTCCAATTGGATAATGCACTTTGACGGCTCTAAGATGCTGGCTGGTCTGGGGCAGGCGTTGTCCTGACATCCCACCGGAGATACAGTCCAATACATACTCCAAATATTATACACAAACTCCAACAACACAGTCAAATATGAGGCTCTATTACATGGTCTTCGTATGGCAGTCTCCATGTGGCATTCAACGCCTAGAAGTGCGTGGGGATTCAAACCTCGCAATATCTCAAATAAACGGAGACTTTGACGCCAAGGGCCCAAAAATGGAGGCTTACCATAATGATATCCTCAAAATGTCAGCTCGGTTCGAGGGGCTCGAATTCTACCATGTGGTCTGAGAAAACAATCAAGCGACGGATATCCTCGCCCGCATCAGTGCTAAGCGCGACCCCGTCCCACCTAATATCTTCTTGGAAAGGCTATTCAAGCCATCCATGGTGTGGGAAGGGGAGTCCGGCAATACCGGTCCAGATCCAAACACAACCCCAGATCCCGAACAATCTGACGTAATCGGAGGCTCCGCCATTGAAATAACACCTTCGGCCCACGTGATTATGGCTGTCATTGCCCCATGGACAGAACCCTTCTTAGCCTACCTAAATAGGCAAGAACTCCCTGAGGACCAAAATGAAGCACGTTGCATTGTGCGGCGCTCTAAAGCCTACAAGATTCACGAAGGAGATCTTTATAAGAGAAGTGCGACAGGAGTGCTCCAAAGGCGCATCTCTGAAGAGGAAGGACGATAGCTACTGGGCGAAATTCATGCTGGACTCGGCGGCCATCACACCGCAGCTCGGGCCCTTGTAAGCAAGGCCTTCCATACAGGTTTCTACTGGCCGACAGCCCGAGCAGACGCACAGGACCTTGTCCAACATTGCGTCGATTGCCAGCTTTTTGCAAATCAAAGCCATATGCCACCTACCGCTCTCCAAACAATCCCCATAACTTGGCCCTTTGCGATATGGGGGCTCGATATGGTTTGACCCCTTAAAGGAGGAAGCCATAAGAAAAAAATACTTGTTGGTCATGGTAGACAAATTGACCAAATGGATAGAGGCCAAGCCAGTCAAAACGGCCGAATCCGGACCAATGATATACTTCATATCCGGGGTCGTACACCGTTACGGTGTCCCCCACAACATCATCACTCACAATGGCTCCAACTTCACAGCTGACGAGGTGAAACTTGGTGCGGCAACATGGGCATTAAGCTCGATTATGCCTCGGTCTATCATCCCCAAACAAACGGTCAAGTCAAACAAGCAAATGGTCTTATTATAAGCGGCACCAAATCCAGACTAGTACGATCCTTGAAGGAACCATATATGCACTGGGTCAAGGAGCTCGACTCCATACTATGGGGGTTGCAGACCACGCCGAATCGCACCATCGGATACACACCGTTTTTTATGGTGTACGGCGCAGAGGCGGTATTGCCCTGCGATATAATACGTGACTCACCTCGAGTGCGCATGTATGAAGAGAGAGAAGCCGAGATGGATGAGCAGGATAGTTTAGATGCCCTGCAGGAGGAGCGTGACGTCGCAAAGGCCCGTTGCGCATTCTATCAGCAGCAGGCTCGAAGGTATCAAAGCAGAGAAGTACGGGCCAAAACTTATAACGTTAGCGAACTCGTTCTACGCTTACCGGAGAAGAAAAAGGACAAGCTCAAGCCCAAGTGGGAGGGTCCCTTCATCATTGTCAAAGTTCTCACCGGAGGAGCGTACCGTCTGCGTGATGCATCAGATAATCGACTCGAGCCGAACCCATGGAACGCGGCCAGACTCCAAAGAATCTACGCCTAGTGCCGAACTTTGTGTTCGCTCCTTACCTCCACCTTTCTTTTTAAAGTTATATACTCTTTCTCTCTTTATTTATTTTTTTATATATAACCTTAAAAGCTTCAAGTGCGCTTCGACCGCACACTCCTGCCGCGCTATGCGCGCTTAATATACCTGGGGGCTTACTATACAGAAGCTTAATGTAATTATCTTCCAGGCTTTAGGCCCACCACATATGCGTCACTTCCCCATATGTACCTTTTTTCACCATTATATGCATCGATATGACTTAAGTTTTGGCCAAGCTGGGTTGCCTGGCTCTTGTGTTTATGCCCTACGTTCCCGTTAATTCGGCTAGGGCATAAGGGGAGCACCTCTGCGATTGTTACTGCCGGGCCAGCCGGATGTGTACCTCAGACTGGATGAAGCCGAAAGCTAGCGTTCTTAAGGGAATATTCAATCGGTGAACAAAACATGTTTCTTACCTACTTACAATATAAACCCCCAGATGTTTTATATCCTGCGTCTCTGTGCGCAGCTTGGACATGCACATTAATGCATGTATACCTAGGGAAAGGAACCCTTAATGGATCTATTCTCCCTAGAAGAAGTTTCTTACTATCCATGTAATATAACATAGCTAGTTGGGTACTTATCTGTTTAAGAACTTATGACCCCTACGCCTGATTTCCACGCATACCCCGGTTTATATACCTGAGTGGGTATTTGGATACACTTCAGACTATAGGGTCCGGAGGGTAAAGCGAAAAGGTCCTCCATGACAAATGATTTACAATCCGGCTAGGGACAAATTATGTCAGCTGAATTACACAGTCACTTAGATTGACTAATTTCTTCTTCTATACCATCCAACAGGCTGTCTAGCCTACAATCCTGTTGGGAATACTTTGCAGCTAAAGCTACCTGGTCATATACCAGACTAACAGGGACCACTTTCCCATCTGACCCTACGGGCCCGACCTCGGCCATGTGGTTCGGGTCAGCCTTGGTGTATCTAGTCTTCACCATCGCCCAGGCTTCCCTTGCACCTTGTCGGCAGGCCGATATCTTCCATAATCGGAAGAACCGCCGTGCTCCCTTGAGCATCTCTACAAGCTCCCCCATACCTATTGGCAGGGAGGCGGATGTCCACAAGGCCTGGGCGATACCCTGCATCACCTGCCGAATTTGTTCGTGCAACTTTGAGAGTTCTTGGAGAAGATCGCTTGCAGATCCGGGCATCTCCTCTTCGGGACGACCTATCGGCATACCTACAGACATAACTCTGTTAGCTTGTTTCTTCGCCGAACTGTATAAAGGTTCGTTCGAGCACTTACTAAAAATGCTGCGTCGAAGCCTCTTATTCTCCTTCATGGAGTCAGCAAGCTGGCCCCGAACATCTCTTAGTTAAACGTCCAACCGGGTCTTGGCGTCCTTGAGATCATTATTCTCTCGAATAACCCATGTAAGGACGCGCTCGCCATCCTATAGCTGACGTTGAGCATGTTGCTCATTTTCCGACACGATCTCCGGATTGCCCCCGGGATTGTCTGCAGAATCTATTGTTAGGTTTGCATGCATGCCGAATACAACCTGGTACATGTCATTACATTCCTTTTTGATCGAGACAAGTATTACCAGATGGGATCTTCTTGGACTTCTCCATTCCGGCAACTATGGCCCATAGCTGGGCTTTGCACTCCTCCAGCTCTTTGGAAAGCTAAGTATTCTTCTTCGTAAGAACCTATGCATACAATGATCCTTAAATCAGTTGTGCCAACAATTTCAAGTCTCAGGGGCTACTGATATACATGATTATCAGATTTTCTTACCCGTATATCCTTCACATACTGGTCCGTGGCTCTGGCAAGTCCATCTTGAGCAGCTCGGATGTACGCGTCTCCTGAGTTGAAGGCATTGAATGCCTCTTCAGAGAAACTAGGATCGCAGAGTATGGCCCGACGACGCCTGCGATTCATGGCGCTCTCCACTTCGGAATTCATAGCGGACAATCTATCTGCATCCTCTGTAGGAGGACCATCCGGTGTTGTCCCTATGTTAGCCTCTGCCCCTAAGTCTGGCTCTGGAGTCTGGCTAGCGGAGGCATGGCCGGCAGGCTCTCAGGACACTATCCAGCGAGCGTTTTCTCTGCCAGGAACCACAGACATTACTATATTTTAAAGACGATAATCATGGAGCAAGTTTTTCATCATACCTCTGCGACGGTGTCTCAGTCCTAACCGCCTTCCTTTTGAGCCTAGCCGGCTTCGGTGCCCCTTGACGAGTCACCGCAGGTTCGGCACGGTGCCCCGATGGCCTTCCCTGTAAGACACAATACGTGTGCAGTGGGTAAGGTGCAAAGAAGGGATCCTTATCGGAAGTTGGGACTCCGGTTTTACTTACATGCGATGCAGGGAGTAGGCCAGGGTAATCGGCTATAATGGCCACCAAGGCACCATCACAACTTAGCTGATAGAACGTCATGCCGACGAGCTCCACAAACACGTCCGGATCTTCTTCGAGTCCGGGGTAGAGGGCCCGGTCGGGGTCCTCTGGCTGTGGGGACGGGCTATGGATCTCCCTCACAGCTTTTCGCAGTTCCTACTATGAATTAGAAAGATAAATATTTATGATAAAGAATGCGGGAAAGACTAGAGCAAAAGATAGCGGCTCACCCAGCTTGGAGGGTTGTACATGGAGAACCATCCCGTGGCTTAATACGTACGAAATCCTCTTCTTCTCCTTTGTACAAATAGGACAGTATCTTCACCAGAGCAGTGGCGGAGTCTAGACCTTTACGACCGCAGCGGGTGGCATCGTCTTCTCCATTGAAGTGCCACATGGGTTTTCCCCGATACTAAAGTGGCTGCACCCCCCGCATTATAAAAATTGACATAACCTCAATTATTGTCAGTCCTGATTTGGCCAACGTTTTTATCCTGCCCATCAGGTGAAGGACCTCTCTGTTGTATTCCTCCTGGGGGCTCCGAGGGCGCCAATTTTGGCGTTTCTTTAACGGGGCATTAGCAAACTCAGGAAGGCCCATCCGAATAGGGTCTGGAAGGGGGACGTCCTCCATATAAAACCACTCCAAAGGCCAGTCTTCGGACGTCTTCTTCGGAGTACCGGACAGGTATCCGGTCCCGGCGATGCGCCATATTTCGGCTCCACCCACTTGATATATCGACCCCTCCTGAGTGCGGGGTATGAGGCAGAATGGCCTCTTCCATAGCTCGAAATGAGCTTCACAACCCAGAAATAGCTCGTAGAAGGCGACGTAGCCTGTGATGTGTAGTATGGAGGCAGGGGTGAAGTTATGCAGTTGGAGGCCATAGAACTCCAGGGGCCCACGGAGGAATGGATGGATTGGAAATCTGAGTCCCCTCAGCAAGTAAGGGACAAGGCATACCCGCTCCCCCTTGCACGGGTTGGGAAAACTCTCCGCTTGCTCCCTGCTATTATAAGTGGCTAGTCCGACTCGGACGGGGACCATGTACGCAGGCGGGAGAAACCCCTGGGTCGGCAACTCTACCAATCGGCTATGGGTGACGGAACACTTCTCCCAATCACCTGGCTTGGTGCTATGGGAGTGAGAGGAGGAGCTGCGATGGGCGGCCAGGATGGGATGGTTTATTCCAGGCATGCTTTGATGGATACTCGTTGGGGAAGGATGATGTGATTTGGATCTGAAGATCCCCGTCTCATTAAATAGACGATTTGCTTACATGGTAAGGGTGGCAAATGTAAAAATACCCCGACTTCTCACATTCACTCGACACGTGGAGATTGCCATTATTGGAACACAGAAGTCGAGGAGTGCAACATTAATGGGAAGCCGGACACTACTCATTTCAACAGGTACTCTGGATTTGGAGGAGAACCCACCTTGCAATGCCAAAGACAATTTGCGTGCCAGACTCATCGTCACTGAAGCCTGGTTCGGGGGCTACTGTGGGAGTCCTGGATTAGGGGGTCCTCGGATAGCCGGACTATATACTTTGGCCGGACTGTTGGACTACGAAGATACAAGATTGAAGACTTTGTCCTGTGTCTGGGTAGGACTCTCCTTTGCGTGGAAGACTCTCTCTGCCGACTCTGTGTAACCCTAGCCCTGTCCGGTGTCTATATAAACCGGAGGGTTTAGTCCGTAGGAAAACAACAATCATAATCATAGGCTAGCTTCTAGGGTTTAGCCTCTACGATCTCGTGGTAGATCAACTCTTGTAATACTCATATGATTAAGATCAATCAAGCAGGAAGTAGGTGTCGGTGTCAAAACCGGCGGATCTCGGGTAGGGGGTCCCGAACTGTGCGTCTAGGCGGATGGTAACAGGAGACAAGGGACACGATGTTTTACCCAGGTTCGGGCCCTCTTGATGGAGGTAAAACCCTACGTCCTGCTTGATTAATATTGATGATGTGTGTTACAAGAGTGGATCTACCACAAGATCAGCTGAACCCTAGAAGCTAGCCTATGGTATGATTGTTGTAATGGAGGTTATGTCCTACGGACTAAAGCCTTCCGGTTTATATAGACAACGGAGAGGGCTAGGGTTACACAGAGTCGGTTACAATGGTAGAAGATCTACATATACGTATTGCCAAGCTTGCCTTCCACGCCAAGGAAAGTCCCATCCGGACACGGGACGGAGTCTTCAATCTTGTATCTTCGTAGTCTTGGAGTCCGGCGGACGATGATAGTCCGGCTGTCCGGACACCCCCTAGTCCAGGACTCCCTCAGTAGCCCCTGAACCTGGCTTCAATGACGATGAGTCCGGCGCGCATAATGTTCGGCATTGCAAGGTGGGTTCCTCCTTTGAATAATCCAGAGAAGATTGTGAACACCAGGATAGTGTCCGGCTCTGCAAAATAAATTCCACGTTCCACCGTTGAGAGAATAATATATACACAAGTTCAATCTGCTGACGTATTTTTTGGCATGAGGTCACACCACTACCAAGCCTTTACTTGAATCGTTTTTTATTATACCACCTCAGCGTGTTTAGCGAAGCGGTTTCCTTGGCACGTCTTGTCGAAGCAGAGATCGTGTTCCCCTTATTCCGGGATTCTCATCAATACGGACGTGGGTAACCCAACCGCGCCATTGATGGTGGCGCTTGGGAGATAAGCGAGTTTTACCAGGCTAGTGGGGACGCATAGTCTTCACACGCCTATATATAAGGGATAAGGATTCACCTTTTCACCTACGCCTTCTTCCTCCTTTGCTTATCCATCTCCGCGCACTCGAGCTCCAGCGCCCAAGTTCGCACATCTCGCCTCGACCTTCTCCGACCATGTCCGGAGCGGGAGGTAAATGGCTGGCCTCCACCGTTAAGGAGGAGCACATCACAAAGCTGCGCGGCGCCGGATACCTTTCCGGCGACGCCGCGCACCGGCTGCCCAACGAGGGGCAGCTCATCCCCACCCCCGGGCCCCATGAGAGGGTCGTTTTCCTCCCCCACTTCCTCCGCGGACTGGGCTTTCCACTTCACCCCATTGTTCGGGGGCTCATGTTCTACTATGGCCTGGATTTCCGTGATCTGGCGCCGAACTTCATCCTCAACATCTCGGCGTTTATCGTCGTGTGCGAGGCCTTCCTCTGCATCCAGCCCCACTTCGGCTTGTGGCTCAAGACCTTCAATGTCAAGCCGAAGGTAGTGAAGGGCACTCAAGCGGAGTGCGGAGGCGTCATGTTGGGCAAGATGCCCAACGTCCTTTGGTTCGAAGGGGCCTTCGTGGAATCCGCCAAGGGGTGGCAGTCGGGGTGGTTCTATATCACCGAGCCGCGTGACCCTTCATGGGCGGCGGCCCCCGAGTTCAGATCTGGTATCCCTACGCAGCTCACCTCCTGGAAAGAGAAGGGCTTGCCGTGGGGTAATTCGAAGGAGCTGACGGGACTCCAAGCCTGTATCCAGAAGCTGGTGAACAAGAAGCTCAGGCTGGTTAACATGGTCCAAGTCATGCTCGTCCGCTGGATTCTCCCATGCCAAGAACGGGCATTCAATCTGTGGGAGTTCGATCCGGAACAGCACCAGGCGCTGAGCGGGCTCTTCGACACAACGTACGAAGGCGCCTGGAGGGTGCTGTTTAAGGGCGCCGGAGCCCCCGCATCCGCGACGGAAGATCGCAGATTCAACTCGCAGCGTCCAGCTGACGAGGTAAGTGATTCTACCCCTTTATGGGACACTTGTTGTTGATAGTTCGACCCTAAGCGGGTTTTAATCTCCCTTCTCCTTTGACAGGAATGGATGAAGAAGGCCGAGCAGCTCGTCTGCCCGGCTCCCATGCCAGAAGACCCAGTGGACACCCGTCTGGCGGGGCTGTTGGTTCCGGCACCGCATGTGGTGCCGGAGAAGAAGGCCAAGAAGGTGGCCACGGGCACTCGAAAGAGTTCCTGTTTTCAGGTGTCCGACGACTCCGAGGCGGATTCCTCCCCCGAAGATGAGGAGGAGGAAGAAGACTCTCCCCCAGAGGAGGGAGAGAGAAAGAGGAAGGCCTCCCCAACAGGGGAGGCCGAAGGGTCCAAGAGGGGAAGAACTATTCCCCCGGACAGCTCTGCCAACACCAACGTTGGCGATGAAGAGTGGCCCCCAAGGGCCAGGCCTCAGGCGAGATCGTAAGTATCCGGATCCCTGAACGATCTGCAATTTCTTTTTGTCACATAGTGTCCTTATAACGCCGCATACTGCCTGCAGTCCGACCGACGATGATCTCCCAGCTTCGTCGAGCGGGTCGTTGGCTGCATCGGATGTGGAATCCATTCCGACTACCTCCACCCCTCGTGCCGCTGAGGATGCCGAGGTGGGATCCCGGGAAGGGACCCATCAGGAGGAGGCTCCGGAGGCGCCGCAAGGCAGCCTCCCGGACTTTGCGCCGGACTCTACGCCGGAACCCACAGTGGTTCCAGAGTCCGGCAGGCGGCCCCTTCGCAAGAAGGGCAAGACCGTGACACCGGTGGCCCCCGTCCAACCGGAGGCGCCGGATCACTTGTTGGAGGCGCTCAAAGGCGCTTCCATCGAGGAAGAACACCGCACTATCATGAGTGCGGTGATTCAGAAGGTTCAGCTCGCCAAGAGCAGGCTGACCGAAGCCTGCAGCAGCCTTCTAACAGGCTTTGAGGTAAGAAGTTAAAATTATGTAATGTAATACCGCATAGACAGTAGCCCTTGATGCTCAGTTCGGCGTTTGGGAAGAAAAGCAGGACTGAGGATCTAAAAAGATATACGCAGGGTTGCTAAAAAATATGTCAATATGGGTTTGCAGGCTGCGCTGCTGACCTCTGCCGCACTGACTGCGGAGGTCGGTGCATTGAAGCAGGATCTCGAGCGGTCCGAGCAAGATCTCGGCCGTGCCAACAAGCAGCTCGAGGACAAAGAAGGTGAGTAACACCACTTTAAAGATTTACCTTACAGAAAAGGATTTAGGTTGCAATAAAAATGACAAGGATAACGTGGGTACTGCAGGGGCCACTAACGAGGTGGCAACCCTGAAGGAGGCTGTGTCCGCGGCCGAACGCAATGCGGCCGCGGAACGGGCCGAGCGAGAGAAGCTGGAGGCGCGGGTGGCGGAAGTGCGGCAAGAGCTCCAAGCTCTCATGGAGAAGCATGAGAGTTTGGAGCGCGACTCCATGACTCGAGAGTCCGAGCTCGCCTTGGCTCTCGAAAGTGACAAGTCCGCCAAGGCCGAGGCCCGTAAGGTCCTTCAGGAGGTTGAAGATGTGAAGAAGATAGCGGCGGGTAAGGCATTTTCATGCAAAGCAAGCATGTTAATGTAAACTACCTGACACTTACCCGCATTCGGAGCTCTCCAGGGGCGTTTGCAGATCTGCCGCGCAGTGTATCTGATGCCGCCGCATTCTACTGTGGCCAGGAGGGGAGCTCAACAGAGAAGGTCTTCTGGTCTCAGTATGCTGAGGCCGGCCATCCGGTGCCCCCTAGCGACCAGCTGAAGCAGCTGGTCGAGCTCCACAAGGCGGCTGAGGAGGCCATGAAGGGCCTCATAGTCCGGCTGTGGCCTGGACAGGCCATGCCTGGGAGCTACTTCGGCCTCGTGCGGCGGCTGGTGGATGCGTGCCCCTGGGTGGAGGTCGTCAAGCGCTCCGCCTGTATTGAAGGTGCTCGTCGGGCCCTTGCCCACGCAAAGGTGCACTGGGGCAGGCTGGATGCGGAGAGGCTTCTTAGTGACCCGCCGCCAGCGGGCAAGGAGTATCGTACGCCCGAAATGTACTATAAGACTGTCCTGAAGGGTGCCCGCAATATTGCGGATGAGTGCCCTAGAGATGTAATTATTGAGTAAACTCGCTATGTATTATCCTGTGCACTGAAAACTTTGTTCTTATGCGCTTAAGCAATGCTTGTTTAATTTAAAATATTACCTTCTGTGCGGCCGTTTATAAAATCTGAGAGATGGCAAGTCATTGGCTTCAGCCCCCGAGCCGCAAGTGTTGGGGTGTTCGGGATAACTTGAGCACTCTTGTTCCCATTTTTGGGTCCATCTAGGGAGGCGCTCAACACAACGAACAAGGCAACCGGACTTATAATGCTTGAACACTCTCACTTAGCCATAGAATTCTATAATTTTAAATTTCAGTGAAGCCCCTAGTATTCGGAAGACCGAATTCGGGGCGCTATCCACGCCTTCGTCGGACATTATCCGGTACTTCACTCAAAGCGGCATGAGTCTTTAGGGACCCGAAAAGACCTCTCGAACAGCGACCAGTCTCTCGCCTTGTCATGCCAGTCAGTTTTAGCTTTCTCCACTGAGGCGCTCGCCCAGCTCAACCGGGGCGCAATCGCAGTGGTTCTCCCAGTGCCACCTTAGCCGACAGAACGGAATGTAAGGCACCAAAACGTGGGAGCCGGGCAAACCCAACTATTGACCCAAGACATGATTCGGAGCCGATTCATATAATGCTATAAGTTCGGGGTGCCGCACTTGTGAAAGTGTTCGGACTTATCACACCATAATGCGGGAACGTAAGCCCCTGGTGTATTCGGCCGTACCAAAATATACGGGTGCAAGATGTCATTAATGAACATATGTGTAAAGTAATGCAATAACAGGCAAAAGATGCTGCATTATTTATTCAAGGAATTCTGCTATGAGTGCGGAAGGATAGAAATAGTGCGGTAAGCAAGGGATTGGACTAAATAAACATGTCCCCCTCTAGGGGTGGGCTGCAGACTAGTGTATATAATCGAATTTAATGCTCGTAATGGAGACCACCCGAGTGTTCGTCGCAGCCTTCTTCCCTCCCTGGCTGTTGCATCGTGAGTTCGGCGGGTTCACCGCCGGACAGAACCTCTGGTGAACGGAGTCCTGTGTATACAAAGAAGGAAAATAAAATAAAAAAAGGCGACACACTTGTGAGCCCCTGGTGTGGTTGAGCCGCACTCTGGGTCTATTGTGGTCGTGCCCCTCCCCCCAGGCCCATGGTATCTCCAGAGCGTAATGATGTACACGGAGGGTTGGTCTTGCAATCATGCGAGGGCTGGGGTTGGGGCCGCATTGCTACGCATGCTCGGAATGTGCCAGGTGGTCTTGGTTGATGTTGCTCCGGGCGCGTTTGGCCATGTCTGGCCGTTTAACGGCCGGACTCGAAAATTGCCTTAGAAGGCTGCTTTGTACTTCTGTCGCGAGAGCCGCTGTATGTTCCCCCGTTCGGAGGGAGCGTTCCGTATTTCCGTTGACCGTGATGACTCCACGAGGGCCAGGCATCTTGAGCTTGAGGTATGCGTAATGCGGCACCGCATTGAACTTTGCAAACGCGGTTCGTCCGAGCAGAGCGTGATAGCCGCTGCGGAACGGGACTATGTCGAAGATTAACTCCTAGCTCCGGAAATTGTCCGGGGATCTGAAGACCACTTCCAATGTGACTGAGCCTGTACAATTGGCTTCAACACCTGGTATGACGCCTTTAAAGGTCGTCTTTGTAGGTTTAATCCTTGAGGGGTCTATGCCCATTTTGCGCACTGTATCCTGATAAAGCAGGTTCAGGCTACTGCCGCCGTCCATCAGGACTCTCGTGAGGTGAAATCCATCAATGATTGGGTCTAAAACCAATGCGGTGAATCCGCCATGGCGGATACTGGTCGGATGGTCTCTTCGATCGAAAGTGATCGGGCAAGAGGACCATGGATTGAACTTAGGGGCGACTGGCTCCATGGCATATACGTCCCTTAGTGCACGCTTCCGCTCCCTCTTGGGTATATGGGTTGCGTATATCATGTTCACCATCCGCACTTGTGGGGGGAAACCCTTCTGTCCTCTACTGTTCGGCGGCCAGGTCTCTTCCTCGTCATAGCTATGCAGCCCCTTGTCATTGTTTTCGGCAATTAACTTGCCTGCCTGCTTGAATACCCAATAGTCTCTGTTGGTGTGGTTAGCTGGCTTTTCGGGGGTGCCATGTATCTGGCATAAGCGGTCGAGGATTCGGTCCAAATTGGACGGACCCGGAGTGGTTCTTTTGAATGGCTTCTTCTGCTGACCGGGTTTGGAGCCACGGAATCCGGCGTTGACCGCCGTATCCTCCTTGTCGTCGCCGTTAATACGGTGTTTATTTTTGCTTCGACGCGACCTGCCATTGTCGTCCTTAGTATCCGGACTGCCAGAATTTTTACTAAGGTTGTTGCTGCGAGCTAGCCAGCTATCCTCTCCCGCACAAAAGCGGGTCATTAATGATGTGAGGGCTGCCATGGATTTCGGCTTTTCCTATCCTAGGTGCCGGGCTAGCCACCCGTCGCGGATGTTATGTTTGAAGGCTGCGAGGGCCTCTGCATCCGGACAATCGACGATTTGGTTTTTCTTTGTCAAGAACCGTGTCCAGAACTGTCTGGCCGATTCGTCTGGCTGCTGAATTATGTGGCTTAGGTCATCGGCGTCTGGTGGTTGCACATATGTGCCCTGGAAGTTGTCGAGGAATGCGGCTTCCAGGTCTTCCCAACACCCAATTGACTCTGCGGGCAAGCTGTTAAGCCAATGCCGAGCTGGTCCTTTAAGCTTGAGTGGGAGGTATTTGATGGCGTGGAGATCGTCGTCGCGGGCCATATGGATGTGAAGGAGATAATCTTCAATCCAAACCGCGGGGTCTGTTGTGCCATCGTAGGATTCAATGTTTACGGGTTTAAACCCTTCAGGGATTTGATGATCCATTACTTCATCAGTGAAGCATAGCGGGTGTGTGGCACCTCTATATTGAGCAATATCACGACGTAGCTCGAGTGAGCGTTGTCTACTGTGTTCGGTCCGCCCGGGGTTGTTG
Organism: Triticum timopheevii; assembly: GCA_963921465.1. Taxonomy (NCBI): domain Eukaryota; kingdom Viridiplantae; phylum Streptophyta; class Magnoliopsida; order Poales; family Poaceae; genus Triticum; species Triticum timopheevii. Next base: position 367,933,192 of record OY997262.1, read on the forward strand.
TATCCGGTGCGACGGTATTCGTCGTGGGTCGTGGGGCGCCCACGTGATCCGTAGATGGATTTGGATTGCCTTGCTTTGTCCTCCAATATATCTCGCAAGTCTGGCGCGTTCCCTCTTGGCTTCGCTCTTTTGGAGTGGTGCCGGGGTACGGTCTTGGTGGAGGGCCTGGATGCCTCTCTGTCCCGACCACGGGGTGGTCGGTCGGCCGTATTGTGCGCTGGTGATGAAGGTATGTATGCTTCCTCCTCTAATCGGGGGAGCAACTTGCGTTTTGGGTAGCTCTTGGAGGGGCGTTCGAGTTCATACTCTTCGGCCGCGAGGACCTCGGTCCATCGATCGGCCAGCAGGTCTTGATCAGCTTGAAGCTGCTGCTGCTTTTTCTTTAGGCTATTTGCCGTGGCGATAAGCCTGCGTTTAAAATGCTCTTGTTCGACGGGATCCTCTGGCACGACGAATTCGTCGTCGTTGAGGCTTGCCTCGTCTTCAGAGGGAGGTATGTAATTATCATCCTCGACCTCTTCGTCTACCGCTCTCTCGCGAGGGCTTGCTTCTGCATCCTCCTGTGCTGAATCTTGCTGGAGCGGATTGTCTTCGGCACTGTCTGGAGTGTTATTATCTCCTGTGCCGGAATCTCCATTCTTGCTGTGGCGGGATTTAGAGCGGCACCACTGACGCCGGCGCTTGGGTTGTTTCTTTAAGGAATCTGCCTCCGCTGCTTCTTCGCCGTCCCCATCTTTTGGGGTGTCCACCATGTATATGTCATATGACGAGGTGGTCTTCCAGTGCCCTGTAGGCGCTGGTTCCTGTTCGTCTCTGGCATCGTCGTCCATACCGTCGATGTCTTCGGAGTCATAGTCTAGCATGTCGGTTAGATCGTCGACAGTGGCTACAAAGTGGGTGGTGGGTGGGCTCTGAATTTCTACGTCGTCCGCATCCCAACCATCCTGGCCATAGTCCGGCCAGGTCTCTCCGGATAGCGAGAGATGCTTTAGCGAATTTAGGATGTCGCCAAAGGGCGAGTGCTGAAAGATGTCCGACGCGGTGAACTCCATGATCGGCGCCCAATCGGATTCAATTGGCAGAGGCGCCGGCGGTTTGGAGTCCGGCAGGGAGTCCGGCACCTCGGAGTCACGAGCTTTATGGGGGATAAGGTCAGAGTTCCGCTCCATCGCCGCGGAAGTTGCAGCCCCCGAGGCGGTGTCCAGCCACCGGTCCTCGATCTGGGCGATCGGCTCCGGACTGAGCGCCGGAGCGGATTCGTGTGCGGCCACCAAGGCACTGTCCGGTGGCAGAGCTAAATCATGCCCATCGTGACAGCGCGGCGCGCTCGGCTATGGCTCGGGTCCGTCGAAGATCAAGTCCCCACGGATGTCGTCCGTGAAGTTTAGGCTTCCGAACTTGACCTGATGGCCAGGGGCGTAGCTTTCGATCTGCTCCAGATGGCCAAGTGAGTTGGCCTGCAGTGCGAAGCCGCCGAATACGAAGGTCTGTCCGGGGAGAAAAGTCTCACCCTGGACGGCGTTGTTGATTGAAGAAGCCATCGAGCCTATCGGTGATGACATAGAGGAACTCTCAATGAAAGCACCAATGTCGGTGTCAAAACTGGCGGATCTCGGGTAGGGGGTCCCGAACTGTGCGTCTAGGCGGATGGTAACAGGAGACAAGGGACACGATGTTTTACCCAGGTTCGGGCCCTCTTGATGGAGGTAAAACCCTATGTCCTGCTTGATTAATATTGATGATGTGTGTTACAAGAGTGGATCTACCACGAGATCAAGGAGGCTAAACCCTAGAAGCTAGCCTATGGTATGATTGTTGTAATGGAGGTTATGTCCTACAGACTAAAGCCTTCCGGTTTATATAGACACCGGAGAGGGCTAGGGTTACACAGATTCGGTTACAATGGTAGGAGATCTACATATCCGTATTGCCAAGCTTGCCTTCCACGCCAAGGAAAGTCCCATCCGGACACGGGACGGAGTCTTCAATCTTGTATCTTCGTAGTCTTGGAGTCCGGCGGACGATGATAGTCCGGCTGTCCGGACACCCCCTAGTCCAGGACTCCCTCAGTAGGGTATTACCTCCATCAAGAGGGCCGAACCTGGGTAAACATTGTGTCCCCCGCCTCCTGTTACCATTAGCCTTAGACGCACAGTTCGGGACCCCCTACCCGAGATCCGCCGGTTTTGACACCGACAGCCATGTCGACCTCAGCATCATTGTGTTGGTTGCTCAAGAAGTTGAGGAAGAGGTGTCTGTCGGAGGTGTGGAGGAAGATCTGAGGAATCTGTAGACGATGTCCAGGGCACTGCTATGTTGTGATGGATAGTTCCATCGTTGCAGGAGCTCTGGCGAGCCGTAAGACGTTGAGGCTGAAGTAGCACAAGACAGACATCGTTAATCTCAAGTGGGATTCTAATAGCATCTCCAACAGATAATGTAAAAATACATTACCAAAAAGTGATAGATGTAAAATTTACATCACCAAAAACTACCGGACTACAATGGATGATGTAAAAACTGTTGACTCTGAACTAACTGTCGAAACTGGAATTTACTCTAGAATCTTAATGTTAATGTCGAAATTGAATGCAATGTTAGTAGAGAGGCGCTTCACATGTAGTTTAGGGAGGGCTTGCAATTCATCTTCAACCTGCACCCCCCTGAGCTGCCAGCCACCACCGGCCGAACCGCTGGCCCACGCCGCCCGCGGCCGGGAGCTCCGCCTCGCTGCCCCAAAACCATGCCCCTCCGTCGGTCCACCACCGGCCAGGCTAGCCCTCTATCCCCCCATGCCGAGCTTTTTCTCTGGCGATCCCCACGACACCGCCCCACCACCGTGCCCCCCATCACCGGCGACCACCACCCCCACCCTGAACCCTAAGATAGATAGTGGGGTACTGAGGGAGTCCTAGACTAGGGGGTGTCCGGACAGCCGGACTATCATTATCCGCCGGACTCCAAGACTACGAAGATACAAGATTGAAGACTCCGGCTCGTGTCCGGATGGTACTTTCCTTGGCGTGGAAGGCAAGCTTGGCGATACGGATATGTAGATCTCCTACCATTGTAACCGACTTTGTGTAACCCTAGCCCTCTCCGGTGTCTATATAAACCGGAGGGCTTTAGTCCGTAGGACAACATACATGACAACAATCATACCATAGGCTAGCTTCTAGGGTTTAGCCTCCTTGATCTCGTGGTAGATCTACTCTTGTACTACCCATACCATCAATATTAATCAAGCAGGACGTAGGGTTTTATCTCCATCGAGAGGGCCCGAACCTGGGTAAAACATTGTGTCCCTTGCCTCCTGTTACCATCCGCCTAGACGCACAGTTCGGGACCCCCTACCCGAGATCCGCCGGTTTTGACACCGACATTGGTGCTTTCATTGAGAGTTCCTCTGTGTCGTCACCGATAGGCTTGATGGCATCTTCAACCAACGATGCTGTCCATGGTGAGACTTTTCTCCCCGGACAGATCTTCGTATTCGGCGGCTTCGCACTGCGGGCCAATTCACTTGGCCGTCTGGAGCAGATCGAAAGCTATGCCCCTGGCCGTCAGGTCAGATTTGGAAGCTTAAACTTCACGGCCGATGTCCGCGGAGACTTGATCCTCGACGGACTCGAGCCACAGCCGAGCGCGCCGCACTGTGACGATGGGCATGATCTAGCTCTGCCGCTGAACAGTGCCTTGGTGGCCGCGCACGGATCCGCTTCGGCCATTAGCCCAGAGCCGATCGCCCAGATCGAGGGTCGGTGGATAGGCGCCGCCCTGGGGGCTTCAACATCCACGGCGATGGAGCCGAACACTAATCTTGTCCCCCGCGAAACTCGTGACTCCGAGGCGCCGAACTCCTTGCCGGACTCCGAACCTCCCGCGCCCCTACCAATCGATCCGGATTGGGCGCTGGTTATGGAATTCACCACCGCGGACATCTTCCAATGCTCGCCTTTCGGCGATATCTTGAATTCACTAAAGCATCTCTCGTTATCAGGAGAGTCCTGGCCGGATTATGGCCAGGATGGTTGGGATACGGACGACGAAGAAATTCAGAGCCCACCCACCACCCACTTTGTAGCCACTGTCGACGATCTAAACGACATGCTAGACTACGACTCCGAAGACATCGACGCTATGGACGACGATGCCGGAGACGAACAGGAACCAGCGCCCACAGGGCACTGGAAGGCCACCTCGTCATATGACGTATACATGGTGGATACCCCAAAAGACGGGGACGGCGAAGAAACAGCGGAGGCAGATCCCTTAAAGAAACAGCCCAAGCGCCGGCGTCAGCGGCGCCGCTCTAAATCTCGCCACAGCAAGAATGGAGATTCCGGCACAGGAGATAATAATACTCCAGAGAGTGCCGAAGACAATCCCCTCCAGCAAGACTCAGCGCAGGAGGATGCAGAAGCAAGCCCTCATGAGGGGGCGGCAGACGAAGAGGTTGAGGATCATAATTATATGCCTCCCTCCGAAGACGAAGCAAGCCTCAACTATGACGAATTCGTCGTACCCGAGGATCCCGTCGAACAAGAGCGCTTCAAGCGCAGGCTTATCGCCACAGCAAACAGCCTAAAGAAAAAGCAGCAGCAGCTTCAAGCTGATCAGGACCTGCTGGCCGATCGATGGACCGAGGTCCTCGTGGCCGAAGAGTATAAACTCGAACGTCCCTCCAAAAGTTACCCAAAACGCAAGCTGCTCCCCCGATTAGAGGAGGAAGCATTCGTACCTCCATCACCAGCGCACGATATGGCTGACCGACCACCCCGTGGTCATGACAGAGAGGCATCCAGGCCCCCAGCCAAGACCATACCCCGGCATCGCTCCAAAAGTACGAAGCCAAGAGGGAACGCGCCGGACTTGCGAGACATATTGGAGGACAAAGCAAGGCAATCCAGATCCATCTATGGATCACGTGGGCGCCCTACGACCCACGACGAATACCATCGTGCCGGATACAATAACCCCGGCCGGGCCGAACACAGCAGACAGCGCTCTCTCGAGCTGCGTCGCGATATCGCTCAATACAGGGGCGCCGCACACCCGTTATGCTTCACTGACAAAGTAATGGATCATCAGATCCCCGAAGGGTTTAAACCCGTAAACATCGAATCTTACGATGGCACAACAGACCCCGCGGTGTGGATCAAAGACTATCTTCTCCACATCCATATGGCCAGAGGAGATGATCTCCACGCCATAAAATACCTACCCCTCAAGCTCAAAGGGCCAGCCCGTCATTGGCTTAAAAGCCTCCCAGAATATACTGTTGGAAGTTGGGAAGAGCTCGAGGACGCGTTTAGAGCAAATTTTCAAGGGACTTATGTCCGTCCCCCGGATGCAGATGATCTAAGTCATATAACTCAACAGCCCGGAGAGTCAGCGCGGAAATTCTGGAACAGGTTCCTTACAAAAAAAGAACCAAATAGTCGATTGTCCGGACGCCGAAGCCTTAGCAGCTTTCAAGCACAATGTCTGAGATGAATGGCTCGCCAGGCACCTCGGTCAAGAGAAACCGAGGACAATGTCCGCACTAAGAAGCCTCATGACCCGCTTCCGTGCGGGCGAGGATAGCTGGTTAGCACGATGCAACACCAGTGACCCAAGTACATCAGAGATAAGAGATGGAAACGGAAAATCACGGCGCAGAAAAGAGCAGCGCCGGAATAAAGAGAAAAGCCCAAAGAGCGCGGCAGTCAACGCCGGATTCAAAAGCTCGCGGCCCAATAATAAAACATATCCTCTTAAGGATGACAGTAACGAATTGTCCAACTTAAATAAAATTTTGGGTCGGATATGTCAAATCCACAGTACCCCCGGAAGGCCTGCAAATCACACCCACAGGGATTGTTGGGTTTTCAAACAGTCCGGCCGACTAAATGCCGAACACAAGGGGCTCGACGCGTCAAGCAAAGAAGATAAACCCCACCAGCAGAGCACCGGAAAACAAAAGACTTTCCCACAAGGGGTCAAAGCAGTAAACTCACTTCATGTGATAATACGGAAAAATAGTGCGGCACTTTCTAAAAAGAGCTTCGCGCGGTCCAACCCAGTAGACCGTAGAGATTGGATATCAAAACCAATCACTTTCGACCACCTGGACTATTCCAGAAGCGTTTGAAATGCGGGACGGACTCCCCTGATATTGAATCCCATAATAGACGGATTGCAATTTACTAATGTCCTAATGGACGGAGGCAGTGACTTAAACCTGCTATATTCAAACACAATCCGTAGGATGGGGATAGACCCTACCAAAATTCGACACAGCTGCACTTCCTTCAAAGGAGTGACGCCAGGCCATTACGCCAAGTGCACAGGCTCCATATTATTAGAAGTCGTGTTCGGTTCGCCGAACAATTCTCGACGCGACAAATTACTTTTTCACATCGTCCCATTTGAAAGTGAATATCAAGCACTCTTGGGACGAAAGGCTTTTGTCCGCTTCAACGCCATACCGCATTACGCGTCTCTTACACTCAAGATGCCCGGACCGCATGGCGTAATTTTAGTGCGAGGCTTGGATAGACGAATCCGGCGTCAGTAGGCTAGGGGCTCCCTAGCCGCATACCCCTTCACAGGGGACCCCGGACTTGGATAGACGAATCCGGCGTCAGTAGGCTAGGGGCTCCCTAGCCGCATACCCCTTCACAGGGGGCTGCGCGCACAAATAACCGCGGGTTCATACAAACCCCGCTTTAATTATTTATATTTCTAATATTTTTCGCACGAATTGTTTTTAAACTAAATGTTCCTCTCTTTTTACAGATGAACAACGTGCATACCCGTCCAGGATAATGGCGCAACGGAGACACAGGCGCAGACGTGCAGTAGGGACCCGTTGTGAGGATTCTTTTCAGATTAAGATCCTGCGTAAACCTTTTTTACTGTCTCTTGTTGTTATTCTCCCTTGGTTTCTTCCTATAGCCAAAGCGGAGCCTGACGCTTTGGCATCGGCCGCGTCAGAAGACCATGCTCGTACCTGGACACTAGGGGCTTAGGGCATCGTTCTGCCCATTATTATAAAGACCGAACACCTTAGGGAGTGTTCGGCGTCTCGAGTTAGGCATTATATGCATCAGCTCCGAATCATGTCTTTGGTCAAATGTTGGGTTTGCCCGGCTCCTGTGTTTTGCTGCCTTACATTCCGTATCATCAGCTAACGCGGCACCAGGAGAACTACTGCGATTGTGCCCCAGTTCGGCTGGGCGAGCACCTCAGTAGAGAAAGCCGAAAACTGACTGTCATGATACAGCGAGAGACTGGTCAGCCACTCGATCGACTATCGGAATGTTTAGAATTCCCCGCTTTGACAAAGGGCCGTTTCCCGGTCAGGCACACGCGCTCCGACTTCGGAGAAGGGCGATGCCACCAGGGGCTATATCGTAGCCCCACCCTCGAGCTCCACGGGCTAAGTGAAAGTGATAAAGCATTATAGTCCGGATTGCCTCGTTCGCTACGCTACCACCTCCTTATAACAGGACCGAGACGTCGGATTAAGTGTGAAAACGCGCTATTTTTGCGAACACCCCAGCACCTTGTGCCTGGGGGCTGAAGCCGAAGACTGCCATCTTTCAAGTTATACACAAGTATACGTAAACGGCCGCACAGGAGAAGTTTTACTACTTGGACGCACAAGTATAAAAAGCAGTTATAACATAATCATCGATTTACAAGCTAATGCGTTCATCTGAACGTTACATTCTTCGAGCACTGCGACTCTATTACACGAGCGCCACGCATAACTTCCCCGAAATAGTGCTCGGCAGGGAGCCGGTCTTCATCCGAACCCTGGGCAGCAACAGCCGTGGCGTCCATCTCTGGACAATGCGCCTTCACACGGGCAAGAGCCATCCGCGCGCCCTCTATGCAGGCCGACCGCTTCATCTCCTTTATATGCGGCACCGCTCCAAGGAATTCCTGTAGTAAGCCAAAGAAAAGGCTTGCCAGTCATGATCTCTTCGGCCTGGCGCAGTTCCTCCTTCATAGCCCGCATTGCAGAGCGGGCATCCTTGGCTTCGGCGGTGGCCTTCTTCAGGTCTTCCCGCTCCGAGAAGCGCTCCTTTTCAAGAGCCTCATTGCGGTCGGCAGCATCCTTTACTTTCATGGCCAATTCGGCCACCTCGGCCCTGCTTAGGTAGTGCGCAGCCTTTTCGGCTTTCAACTCCTCGGCCGCCCTCGAGGCAGCCGCCTCACTCCTTCGGGCTTGCTCCTTAGCTTGAGCAAGTTCGGCCCGAAGGCCCTCCACAGCAGCAGCACCATCTGTACAAACAGCATATAATTTATCAGAGGAGGGCTTCGCCCCCCTTAATAAAGTGACTGCGGAGAACTCTTTTACCTTGCGACTCGTCAAGTCGCCTGTTGACAAGTGCGATGTCCGCATCTGCCAAGTCAAATTGCCGATTTAACTCGGCAAACTCACTAGTCCGGCTAGCCCCCGGACTATCCGCCACCTGTATAGGAACAACGGAATTCATTCCTTTAGATTTCGATCCTCGGTACGCTGTCGTTTCCGACAACCTACTGAGTCTTAGGGGCTACTATCTATACAGGGCACATTTTTTATATGCAAAACTGTTAAAAGACACAGGGGTGCGTCATTCTCGCATACCTCAAATCCCGCCAGCAAACTCATGGCGGCATTACGCAATTCGCTCTCAGCATACGAAATCCTTCCAATCACCATACACATTAACGCACGGTGATCTTCTGAAATGGACGCCCTCTCAAGCAGATTCTTCAGTTCTCCCGGCCGGACACTAGTAGGTGCCGAACTCTCTGGCCCCTCCGGACTCGGGGATACCGTCCGTGATGACACTTTGGGTTCGCCTGCCTCATCTGGCGGCGCGGCGGACGGAGGCGTATCGCTCTCCATCATCTTCGGAAGAAGGTCCCCCGAAGATGAACTCATCTGAGAAGGCTGCAGATCCGAACTACAATATAAATATTTCGGTTATCTACAGAAGCACAAATGAAGGTATTTCCTTACTATTTAACTCCCTCTTTCATACTCACGGCTCGCTGGAGGGCCGATCCTTTGATGATGATTGTGCGTCCGGATTCTTTCCGGGCGCCCCCCCCCCCCCCCCCCCCCGGGGAAGATCTCTTCCCACGCTTAGGGGCTTTGGCCTCCGGATCTTCGGAGGCGGTCCTCTTCTCCCCCTGAAGGGAGGGGTTCTTGCTTCCCCCCTCTTCAGTCGCCCCTTTGGGCGAAATATTAGCTCCTCTATTTTCCCCGTCACCCCCTTCTGTGGGCGCAACCTCCAACATTCTGACCAGCACGGGCTCTAGTGCGGTCTCTGGGAGGGGGGCCGGACACCTTATCAGCCTTGATCGCGCCACCCATTCCTGTAAAGAAGAAAGGGTCAGGAGGCGAACTCTAGAAAGGCACCTAAACAGAATGTCCGGACTCTGAGCTACTTACCTGAGTATCCGGGCGATCGCGGCTTAGGCCTGCATCCTCGGCTAAATCCGAACACGCCACCTGCGGCCCGAAGAACGACTTGCACATCTCCACGGGTGTCGCACCCACGAAGTGTTGGAGAATCCGAGGTCCCTCCGGGTTGAACTCCCATAGACGGAGAGGACGGCGTTTGCAGGGCAGAAGGTGCCTGATTAGCATAACCTGCATCACCTTGATCAGGTCGATCTCCCTCGCTTGGAGATCTCGAATCCGGCCCTGCAGTGAAGGCACGTCTTCGGACGGCCCCCAGTTGAGCCCTTGGTTGACCGACAACATCAGTTGGCGTGGAGGTCCCGGGCGGAATAAGGGCGGCGGCTTTTGCCTGCTGCCCCTTGGAGCGGTGATATAGAACCACTCCTGCTGCCACAGTCCAAGTTCCTCTTGGAAGGAACCCTCGGGCCACGGGGCATCGACCTTTTTGCTTATGGTCGCCCCGCCGCACTCCGCTTGACGCCCCCCGGTCATCTTTGGCTCCACCTTGAAGGTCTTCAGCCATAGGCCAAAGTGGGGAATGACGCGGAGGAAGGCTTCGCAGACGATAATGAATGCGGAGATATGGAGGATGGACTCCGGAGCCAAGTCGTGAAAGTCCAGCCCATAGTAGAACAGGAGCCCCCTCACGAAGGGATCCGTCGGGAAGCCTAAACCCCGACAGAGGTGGGATACGAAAACGACGTATTCACCGGGCTCGAGGGCTGGCACAGCCTGCCCTTGGGTAGGCAACCTGTGCGAAACCTCGTAGGCCAGGTACTTGGCCTCACGCAACTTCAATATGTCCTCCTCCGTGACGGAGGAGGGCATCCACCGGCCCTGGAGGTCGGAGCCGGACATGATTGAGGATCCGAAGCGCTCGAATCTGAGGCTCTGGGTGTTGGAACTGGGAGCGGGGAAGAGATTCGATGCGAGATTGAAGAACAATGGCGAGCCTTGGTCCTCTTATAAAGGGGAAGAAATACCAAGGGCCGTCTCTGTGACCGTTTGGGATTCCCCTTCGATAGAGGAGGCGTGGCGACGGGAGCAGTTGGGTTACCCACGCACGTATTGATGAGAATCCCGGAATAAGGGGAACACGATCTCTGCTTCGACAAGACGTGCCAAGGAAACCGCTTCGCTAAACGTGCTGAGGTGGTATAGTAATTCAAACAAAGGCCTTGTGGCAGTGTGATATCACGCCGCATGATACGTCAGCAGATTGAACTAAGTGTACATTTTATTCTCTCTACGGTGGAATGTGAAATTTATTTTGCAGAGCCGGACACTATCCTGGTGTTCATGATCTTCTCTGGATTATTCAAGAGAGGAACCCGCCTTGCAATGCCGAACATTATGCACGCCGGACTTATCGTCAATGAAGACTGGTTCAGGGGCTACTGAGGGAGTACTGGACTAGGGGGTGTCCGGACAGCCGGACTATCATTATCCGCCGGACTCCAAGACTACGAAGATACAAGATTGAAGACTCCGGCTCGTGTCCGGATGGTACTTTCCTTGGCGTGGAAGGCAAGCTTGGCGATACGGATATGTAGATCTCCTACCATTGTAACCGACTCTGTGTAACCCTAGCCCTCTCCGGTGTCTATATAAACCGGAGGGCTTTAGTCCGTAGGACAACATACATGACAACAATCATACCATAGGCTAGCTTCTAGGGTTTAGCCTCCTTGATCTCGTGGTAGATCTACTCTTGTACTACCCATATCATCAATATTAATCAAGCAGGACGTAGGGTTTTACCTCCATCGAGAGGGCCCGAACCTGGGTAAAACATTGTGTCCCTTGCCTCTTGTTACCATCCGCCTAGACGCACAGTTCGGGACCCCCTACCCGAGATCCGCCGGTTTTGACACCGACAGGTACCTCTCCGGTGAGCCCCCCTCCTCACTGCGGGTGGTTCTTCCTTAACTCCGGCGATCCCCCCACCCCCTGAAAATCGACTGACCCAAAAGTTGATTCAGTCGAATGAAGTGTAGCTAAATCAGAGCAGAGCAGCAGCACGAGCGAGGGGGAGAGCAGCAGCAGCAGCGCGAGCGAGAGCTGGAGTAGCAGCAGCAGATCCGGCTGGTATGGACACCGCCACCGAAGGGGCCTCGGACTTGGGAAGAGCCGTCATGGAGATTTCGCCTACGGTGCCGGCTTCGAGGTAGCCGCGCCATGGGGGTGCAGGATGGAGCACCATCGGTGCCGGGATGTCGAGTTAAGGAGAAGGTCAGATGCGATGAGTGTACAATCTCTTTGGTGGCGTCGAGTAGGGCTCGGCTTCATCCGAGGAGTCGGTGAGGATGCTGCGGTTTCGGTGGAGCAGGTTAAGGCGGTGCTGTGGGGATGGAGCAGCCACGACAGATGAGGTGATCGTCGGAGAAACTCCATGGAGGTGGAGGATGGGGTGGCTGAACCGGCGGGACGACGAGAAGGACGATGGATCCTCATCCGGGGAGGTGGATGAGGGACATCGAGCTGTTGTGGTGGACGACGTTGTCGGGGAAGAGGCTCCGGCCGGGCAGCGGTGAGGTGGCGGGCGAAGGAGGCTGGGGTTCACGGCTGGTTAGGAGAGGTTATGGCGGCCTGGGATTTCGAATGGCAAAAAGGAGGCGATGGGAGGGTGGGAACCATGACATAGGGATGCGCTTGGCCAAAATGTAGGGTGTGTTACAAAAGTACCATGACCTATTTGAACTAGCAGCCCTTTCGGCCCAAGTTTAGAAGGGGGATTTCACATGTCGGGATTTGGCAGCTAGAGGGAGTTTTCACGCGTGTTGTAATTTTGGGATAGCAAGGCGCGAGTTTTGGGAGCACGATATCTGAGGCCTCCTTTGGTTTAGAGGAATCTTGTAGGAATTTCATAGGGTATGATTTCTATAGGAAAAATTCCTTCAGAGCCCTTTGGTTTGTAAGAATGGAATCCTATTCCTATGGAGGAATTCTTCATATCCTTCACATTTCATAGAAAAATAAACATCGCCCTAGACTCAATGAAAAAAATCCTATGATGTGAATCAAAGGGCATCTCCTTGCCTATTCCTACTCATAGGATTTGAGATACATGTCGTCTCATTTCCTATGACTTTCCTATTCCTACGATTTTCCTACCCTATGAACCAAAGGAGGCCTGAATTTTTAGGGGTTGAATTTTAGGGACAATCCTAACGTGTAATATTGTACTTGTACATACCAAATCAATTCGCACTTCCCTCAACAAAAAAACATAACTATTCACACCACACAAATAGAGAGTCTTGTCCCGTTTTACTATACAAATGATATTCAAAGCTATGAATCCATGTTATGTCCAATTAATTTTTTTCACTGGCTGTATAATGCATGTAACCTACTCATACCAACATTTTAGTGCATTCCAAATGTCTATACTACCGCTGCAATTCAAACTAAATTTGAATTTGTTCCTCCATTTGAATAATAATCTACAATCATGATTGTTGCCAACTTCAACCATCATTCGTGTATTACCTTAACAACACACCACATGATTACTATAGCGATAGATATGAACTATGTGTACTATATGAACTCAAATTCAATTTTTTGAATACACTCGATGTTGATTCCAGATAATAGTACATTTGATGTACTAACTAGATATTCATAATCTAAACCATGTTCCATACTTACACCGTGTTTATCACACAAAGTATAGTGTCGCGCCCCCTACATTATGAAAGTATTTAGCCCTGAGCTGCAAAAGCCACAAATTATCCCAAATTATAATCAATGTTCTACATTACGATATCTTCTTCAAGTATCCGTATCCACTTTTCTATAATGAATTATGATCTCTGTTCATCTTTTACACCTTCACGATCCTCTTCTCTTTGTAGCTAGCTAGCACTAACTTTCTATCTTGCATGCACACGCCTGCCCCCCTCTCACCCTCCCTCAGTGTCCCCTCCATCGCGCACATTCGTTATTTCTCTTTAGGTCATTCACCCATGGTGTGTGTAGGCCCCCGGCTCCTTCTTTCCGGCACACACCGGTCGTTATACCTCTCTAGCCAAGTGTGCCTACCACAAATACACACTTCCCCTCTTCTCTTCTCACCATCCATGCCCCCTATGTCTAATACGGTTCCACGCAGGTGCACACTCCCGTCCCTCTTTTCATCGATCTTATACTCGCACACTCCTTCCCCCTCGACATAGTAGGCCTCTTGCACCACCTCCTAGCCGCACCCCTCTCCCCCTGTCCGCCTCTTCGGACCTTATTTGCTTCTAACACATGCATGCATGTATACATACCGATCTCCCTACATATAGCTAGGTCGACTATAATTCTTTTTCCCCACACACTGATAGACTTACCTCATTAGTTATGTCTCTCCCTTTCTCGGACACATGACGGTTGATATTCCTATGTAGTTACGTATGCTTACCACAACCATATCGTCCCCCCCATCATCCTTGCATACCTCTCGACCCGTCTCTCACATGCATGTGCATAGACAGGCAGACATCCCTGGCCCTCTCTTATTGATATTGCACTCGTACCTTCCGTTTGTCTAGCAGGCCTCTCCCACCATTTGTGAGAAGCAACTCCACCACCAACCCTCCGAAACTCTACCTTTGTCTTTCTCCCAACCTTATTCTCTGCTACACATATGCATGGATGCCAATCGATCTCCGTCAATACATAGCTAGGTCTCTCTCCTTCTCCACACATATACTAGTCGATCTACCTCTCTATAGTTAGTCTCTGCACCCTCCCCCCCACACCAATAGTTGAATGTTGTAGGTAGGTATCCATGCCACAGAGAAAAACTGCACCTCTGACCTCTCAAATTCTAGTAGGCCAGCCACCCTATATCTTTGACGTGGGCAAACACAAATTCGATGGCACTCTTTATCGATTGCGCAGCCACACATTTCATCCCTGTTTTCAATTCTATCGATATCTCTCGCCGATGATCCCTCCACTCTCTTCTCGTGGATCGCTCCCTCTATATGTGATATATCCATGACTCTATTTCACACACATTGCATATGTTATGTTTTTTAGTTTGAGATATCATCGACACATTGCCTTTGTTTCGCACAAACCATATCTCTCACAGTCCCACCCACGTACGTACCTGCACCTAAAGAAGAGGTGCACGTAGGATGCACATACTCACGTCTCCACTACAAAAATACACTTCCGTGATGATACGTGTTTGTCACAGTAGGTCACGTTTTCTGTCATGCATGTACATCCATGACAATTTTATGACAGAATCAAGATAGTCATACCTATGCTGTCGTAGAAGTGTTCCATGACATTACCAAAATTATCATCACGGAAGTGTCCACTTCCATGACAATAAATGTGAAAGTGCAACTATCCCTAGGTGGTTTTGGTAATTCATAACAACATATAGCTCATTGAGCTAATGCCATTCCAAGACTATTATTTCAGGAAAGCTCAATGAATGGCATGGCATGGATGATGAAAGTGGATCCCTCAAAATACTAATGACAAAGGATTGGCTCAAGCTCAAAAGCTCAAGACTCTTTGTCGGGGGTTGGGTGCGACATATGCCAATGGATGGCTTATCATGGTGGGAGCGAGTAGAACGTCGCCGGTGCCTGGAAGCGGGATAAGGCGTAGACACGAACGCCGGCGTACTTTACCTAGGTTCGGGGCTCTCCTAGGAGATAACACCCCTAGTCCTGCTCTACGGGGTCTCCGCATGATCACTAAGGCACAAGTGGTACAATGGTGCTCCTCAAGCTGTTTTCTAGAGGCAGGAGGAGGCAAGGCTTAGCTCTCTTCCTGCTCTAAGGGGTGGCTAGTTCTAATGGGGTCGAACCTTTGCATGGGTGGCCTGGGGGGTTTATATAGGCCTACCCCCCAGGGGTACAATGGTAATCTTGCCGGCTGCTGGGCCCGGCTGTCAGTGTCTCCAGCCTCTGGCTTCTCCGCCGACCGCTGGGGCCTGCCGCCTGGTGGGCCCCGCCGACTGGTTGGTGGCTGCTTACTGTAGTCGTGTCGTTGGTGATGAGAGCTTGGTCACCTTTGCGTGGCTACAGTCCCGCCGCCTGGCGGGAGGCCACTGTAGCCACACCTGGTCTCATCAGCTTAATGGCGTGCATGCCTCGGAATAAGGGACGGCCGCCTATTGGAGGCCGGCGCCTCTTGAATCCGCTTGGTCGAGCTTCCGCCGCCTTCCTTGAGGTCACTGCCCGATAGGGCCCGCCTCTGGCAGGCCGTACCGACAAGCCGTCATGGGGAATAGGACTCCGCCTGCCTGGAGCGACGTCAGGGGAGACATGGCATAGTGCCCCGCCGTGCGGAGATCTCCGTTTGTACGGAGCACTTTAGCCATGCCCGTCCTGAGCATTGGAGGCGACGCGCCTTATTGTAGCCATGCTCTATCTTGTACTCTTGAAGGGGGGCTCGGCCATGCTGCAGTTGTGAGGTGGCCGCCTGCCTGTTGCCGCCCTCTCTGGAAGGCGGCTGCTAGGAGTCGGCCACACGGAGTGCCGTAGTCTTGGGTCACCCACCCTCTGGCAGCCGGCCACTGAGCCAGCCGGCCCCAGAGGGCGGAGTTTTGGCTTGGGGCCCAGCTAGGCGGAGCTGGCCCGAAGTCTTGGTAAATCTTGGGACTCAGGTGAGTCTACCCGTGGCCCATTACTCCAACAGTAGTTCCAGAAGCCGGTGATGCGTCGTGGTCGAGGGGCCGCGAGGTCTCAATGGCTTCTCCCCTCCCCGGGCTCTGGGAAAATGTCGATCCGTCTGGTGGCCAGCCGACCGCTCAAGCTGGCCTCTCCCAGGCGGAGCTATGTGGTTGATTTTGAACTCCATGGCGGGAAATAGGTGGCGTGCCTGTTAAGCTTCCTAGGCAGCCGCCCGCCACGGAAGCGCCACGTGGCGCACGTCAGCCTGACAAGCCTGCCATCCCATGCTCTGGATGGGACATGACACCTGGCCGGGCCCACCACTACCACGCCTCGGCAGCCGGGCGGATTCACTGCGCTGGAGGGGGTGGTTGCCATCCCCACGACTATTCACGACGGGGTAAATGCGCGCGGGAGACGGGGGGGTCGTGGGGACGTGGGTGCAGTTAATCCCACGACCCCATGTCCCGCCCCCTCGGCTACATAGCCCGAGCGCTATAAGTAGGGAGGGGAGAGAGGTGCGGCAAAGTTCCTGCGCCCCCTCCCACTCTTCGTCTTCTCCTCTCAGCCTCTGCTGCTGCTGCCATAGCGCTGCCGTCGTTACTCGTCGCCGACGCGTCTCTCCCCTCCGTGCAGCCAGCCGGAGCCATTAGCGACTGGGATGGGTCGACCGTGATCGAGGATCACATCGCCTTCCTCCGCGACACGCGCCGGATGCCCAGCGCGGCCTTCGTCAAGGCGCGGGTGCTGCCGGAGACGGAGATCTCACCGGCGCCGCAGGAAGGTGAGCGGGTCGTCTTCCGCTTGCATTTCCTGCGGGGCTTCGGCCTCCCGGGGAGCGGCTTCTTCCGCACCTTCCTCAACTTCTACAACCTTCAACCCCACCATCTCACGCCCAACGCCGTGAACTTGCTCTCCACCTTCGTCACGGAGTGCGAGGGCTACCTCGGCATCCTCCCCACCATCGAGCTGTGGGGAGCATTCTTCTATGGAAAACTCGGCACCTCCGCCAAGGAGACGGCGGCCGAGTGCGGGGGCTTCATCGCCGTGCGCCAGCCGGCGCAGCGAAACGCCTTCCCCGTCATAAAGCTGGCGCAATCGGTGAAGATGTGGCAGCAGTCTTATTTCTACGTCGAGAACGTGGACCCTGCTGCCGAGTTCCTCAACCTGCCGGCCTACGAGGCCGGCCCCCCCATCGGAGCCCATGTCTCCTGGAAGTACAAGCCGAAGCCGGTGTCGGCGTACGCGGCGGCCGCTATTGGCCGACTCCGAGTGCTCCAGGAGTCGGAGGGCCTCGTGGCCTCCGACCTCCTCGTCGCCTTCGTGGAGCACCGGGTCCTCCCGCTCCAGAGCCGCCCTCATCCGATCTTCCGGATGGGCGGACACCACGATCCGTGTCGGCTGTGCACGAAGGGAATGCCGCTTGCCGAAGTCTCGTAGATGGTGAACGAGATCTCCGACCTCAAGTTGTCGGAGAAGGAGTGGCGGTACGGGAAGCGGCCGTACTCTCGCCACAACCCGCCTCTTGCGGTAAGTTTCTTGTATTTGTCCTTTGAACTGCTTTCTTCTGCTTTGTTTCTCTTTATGGCGCCTCCCTTCAAGACTTGATTCCTTCTTGGTTGCAGATTTATATGTCCGAGGCAACGGGCGCCCTCCTGGGGTCGGGTGATAACCTCCAGGCGGACTGGGTGGAGAGTGACGTGGATGACCCCGACTTCGGGGTGGCCGCCCTGGTCGACGATGCGACAGGCGGTGGAGGCAGAACGGACGGCGGTAGTGGAGCAGGCGGCTCCGAGGGAGGCGGCGGCATGGAAGCTTGGCCTGATGATGACGAAGACAACGACGAGCCGCGCCCCGCCAGGAGCTCTGCCACCACCGGCGCCGGCCCCTCTTCTGGGCCGCCCGCCCCAGGCGGCAAGCGCAAACGGAAATAGGGCTCGACCCTGTTCGGCAGCGCTCCCAAGAAGCCCAAGAACCCGGCCGCGGCGACCAGGCGGAGAGAGACCGCGGCCAAGGCGGCCCAGTACCAAAGGCAGCCGAAGGTGCCTGTCATGGTGTCGGTGTAAGCATCATTCCCTTACTCCTTGTTTTTTCATCAATCTGTCGTGAAAATCTTCTAACTTGCCTTCTTATTTCAGGGCCCCGCTGACCCTTGAGAAGTCGGGCACCAGCTCGGTTCTCAGGTTGGCAGCGACCTCCTCGACCAGCCGGCGCATCGACCCGGCCACCGACCTCTGGGAGGCAACAGAGCAGAATGCGCGGGAGGCGCGCGATGAGGCGGAGGCCGACCGCCTGGCCAAGGAGCAGGCGGACTTGTCTGCCGCGTGTGCCGTGAGGGCGCTGGCGCTGGCGGAAGCCCAGGCCGCAGAGAAGGAGCGGCTTGCGGAGGCCGTCCGCCGCCAAGAGCAACTACTTGTGGCCCCCCTAAACACTGCGCCACCTCCGCCTGATTTCGAGGCGACACCCGGAGGAGCCGGCGGTGACTACCCGATCCGAGAGCAGGGGGGCGGCGACGTAGCCATGCCGGACGTTTTTGTGCCGCCGCCCCCGCCACCGCCTCCGCCGTCTCTGCCAGCCAGCGAGCCGTGGGATGAACAGCCAGTAGCGCCGCCGGTGCCACCAGTCGGGACTACGGTGGCAACGGTCCTGGTTCCCGCGGTCCCTACTCCCACGCGCTGCTATCTGGAGAAGGCGGCCTCAGCGCCGCGGCCGCAGGAGATCGGCGCCTCGAGCTCGTCGGCCCTTGACACCGAGGCGACCAGCGCCGCGCCCGTGGTTTGGGTCCACGGGGGCGGAACCGGTGCCCTGAATGAGGCGTCTCTTGACGTCCAGGCCATGCTCCGGGCGGAGGCGGTGGCGCTCAAGCGCTGCAACGAGGCCTACTTGGAGTCGCGCACCGCCATCCGGGTAACTTGTCTTTTGGTTTCTTCTTCGAATGACCTTCTTTGTTTCTCTCGTGGGGGCACGCAAACACACCCACTGGGTGTAGTCCCCAAGTTCCGGGCTAGCTGCTGAGCAGGCGGGTCGGAACTTTAACTTGTAATTGTCGATTGCTGACTTTATTTTGATGTTTCTGCTGCAGGATTATCACAACCTCCGCGCGACCGCCTACAACTCCAAGGTTCAGGAGCTGGAGGCGTAGACGGCCCATCTCGCCGAGAGCCGGCGTAAGTTTCTGTCTTCTTTCTTCGCGGGGGCGCGCTGGCGCACCCGCGGGTTGTAGTCCCCGAGGTTCTGGCCGACTGCTGAGCAGTCGGGCCGAATCTCCTCAGTTGTTCTTTTTCCCTTGTCGATTACTTCCTTTCAGCAGGGGCGCGCTGGCGCGCCCGCGGGCTGTAGTCCCCGAGGTTCGGGCCGACTGCTGAGCAGTCGGGCCGAATCACCTCGGTTGTTTCTTTCCTTTGTCTTTTCTGCTTGACTGATGCCTTCTTCTCCTCTTTCTTTCTTCATAGGCTAATGCCACCCTGCAGCAGCAGTTGGGTGAAGCCGACACCGCCCTGCATGGCAAGGAGGCAGAGTGCAGCAAGCTGGCGGATGAGCGGGACCGCCTGGTCGCCCAACTTGCCGAACAGGCGGAAGTCCTCAAGGCGGCCCAGCAGAAGGCGGAGACGGCGGAGACCAGCCTCCTCGCCGAGTTTGAGCTCGAACGCTCTGCCTGGGCCGACAAGGAGGCCCAGGTGACGGCCTGCTTCAGCAGCATCGAAGACTTGGTCGATGGTAAGCCTTGCTCCCCTAGTTTCTTGCTTTGAGCTGCCTGCTCTTGCTTATGGTCTTGGCCTTTTTTCTTCTTCTACTCGTGCAGACTTCTTCCCGGGCCATTCCGTAGCCGCGATCCAAATGATCGAGGCCCAGCGCGAGGAGCAAAGAGCGGGAGGTGCGCAAACCGCTGCAGATGCCCCGCAAACACTTGGCGAACAGGTTCTCAGCATTCAGGCCTGGCTTCGGCCTGCCCACCACCTGCTGCGCCACCTCCAGCGCGCTGGAGCCCAGGCGGTTTCCGCCCTCTGGCCAGGCCTACCGGCTCCGCGCACTCCAAGTCGGACTGCCAACTGGCTGGAGGTAGCGGCCGGCCGCTTGGAGGCCTAGAAAGGCTTAGCAGCCCGGGCAGGAGCATGCCGGGCCTTGGAATTCGTCAAGGCGTGGTACCCTGGGCTAGATCTAGCCCAGTTAGCCACGTTCCGGCTAGAGGCGTAGGAGGAGTTGGCGGCGGTGGAAGCCGAGCTCGTCAACAGGGCAGCGGCGATCGCCGACTTCACCGACACCAATGTCTTTGTGCCGGAGGTGGTCGAGGAAGGCGGCGAGGCTCCGCACGAGTGGCTCGGGCTGAACCCGGAGGACAGCAAAGATTCCGCTAAAGTCATCGACTCCAGCGACGAAGGGGAAGACGGGGAGGAGGAAGGAGAGGAGGAGGAGGAGGAAGACGAGGAGAGCGACATCGATATGCCGGAGGTCGGGGCTGACGGTCAGCCCCACCCTGACCGGGCCTCAAGCAACGAGCCACGCACCAAGGCGCTGCCTGCTACTGGAGGCGTTCAGGTGGGGGTGGACCCACCGCCCGTTCCTCCAACGGATTCCACCAACTCCGTCCTCCAGCACTCCAATGCCTCGCCTGCAGCCGGCGATCCCTCTGCTCAGACGGAGCCGCCTGCCGGCCAGGTGGTGCGGCCGACTCCAGCGTTCAGCCGGAGCCCTTGGCCACGCCATCCAGCACCGGCCAACCGAATCCTTCTGCCGTGCCAACCGGCACCGCCCGGCCGGAGTCCTCTGCTGCGCCAACTAGCACCGCCCAGTCGGAGTCTTCTGCTGCTCCTTAGGATTTTATCTTCTTTCTGTTTGCTATTCTTAATATTTTGTTAAATTCGCGCAATTCCGCCCTCGGGGTGTATATCAAACTCTGTTTGAATGCTGGCCAGAGGCCTTTATCCATGTAAAAATATTTTATCATTGCTTATGTTTGCTGTGCCGACCTCCACTCTTCTTTCCTTTTTCTCCTTGGTTTTTTCCTTTGCCGCCGACCCTTTGGCTTTGCTTTCACCGGCCAGGCGGCCGCTCTGCGGACCGTGGCTGGTTTGAGCACTCTAGCCATTTGTGAGGGGGGCTAGGATTTAACCATTCAGAGCTTTGGGTAGTAAGTTGGGGGTCGGCCGTCCGGCCGCCAGGCGGCCAGACGACTAGGTGCGATGCCGCCTTCTACTATATGTGCCTTCTTCCTTAGTCGTTTTTTCGTGTGGGGCACTTCTTTGCAACCTTTGCCCGCCATGATGTCGCTCTGCGAGCTGTGGCTTCTGACAAAGGAGGCTTTGGTGCCGGCACACTACTTGTCCGGCTGCAGGAGGCGGCATATTGTAGAAGGTGGCGAGGCTCCGGGCCGACTGGTCGAACCCGGTGCTAGGCGGAAGAAAAATAGTGTACATTCTCATAGGCATGATACTTATCATATAGATAAAAAGAGGGCAGTCCCCGAGCTCTTCTCGGGGGACCCGGAGTCTTTATACATAGTACAAAAGGTAGCGTGATACATACTGCTTTCAACTGTAAAACCTTCGGAGGAGGTTTGCGTTCCACGGCCTCTCCGTTTCTTTGCCTGAATCATCTCTCTTGCGCGCTCTGGGCTTCTGGGTGTCGATCAGATAGTAGGCATCGATGCCTAGTACCTTACTGATGATAAAAGGGCCTTCCCAAGGTGCCGAGAGCTTGTGCTGTCCAGCTGTTCGCTAGATCAGCCGGAGCACAAGGTCTCCCTCCAGGAAGGACCATGGCTTTACCTTGCGGTTGTAGTATGAGCGCAGACTCTGCTGGTAGATGGCCGACCGGCTGAGTGCCAACAGCCGGCCTTCCTCCAGCAGGTCTACACCGTCTTCCCGTGCTTCCTTGGCGTCCGCCTCGGTGTACATGGTGACTCTTGGGGAGTCAAATTCGATATCCGTCGGGATGAAGGCTTCGGCACCATAGACGAGGAAGAAAGGCGTGAAGCCTGTTAATTTGTTTGGAGTTGTGCGCAAGCTCCAAAGGATGGCCGGCAGCTCATCGAGCCAGCAGCCGGCCGAACGCTCCAGAGGCTCGACCAGTCGGGGCTTTAGGCCAGACAAAATGAGGCCGTTTGCGCGTTCCACCTGGCCGTTTGACTGTGGGTGGGCGACGGATGCTAGGTCCAGGCAGATGCCCTGTGTCGCACAGAAACGAGCCAAGGCTCCCTTGGTGAAGTTGGTGCCGTTGTCGGTGATGATGCTGTGTGGGATGCCGTACCGCGTGGTGATGTCGGCGATGATGGTCACGGCAATCGGCCCATTCAGCTTCTTGATTGGATTTGCCTCTATCCACTTGGTAAACTTGTCCACTGCAACCAGCAAGTGAGTCATGCCACCGCGGGGCGTCTTGAATGGTCCCACCATATCTAATCCCCACACGACAAAGGGCCAGGCTATGGGAATGGTCTTGAGTGCAGAAGCCGGCTGGTGTGGCTTGGAACGGAATCGCTGGCACCCTTGACACTTCTTGACCAGCTCTTTGGCCTCTTCCAGGGCGGTCGGCCAGAAGAACCCGTGGCCGAAGGCTTTGGCCACCAGTGCTCTTGAAGCCGCGTGGTGGCCGCACTCGCCCTAATGGATATCTCTGAGTATTGCTTGGCCTTGGTCCGACTCCACACACCGCTGATAAACTCCTGTGACTCTTCTTCGCACCAGCTCTTTGTTGACTACGGTATAAGCTGCAGCTCGCCTCTGTACTTGTCGGGCTAAGATTTCATCGGTTGGCAGCTCCTTTTTCACCAGGAACTTGAGGATCGGCTGAGACCATGAGGGCGCCGCAATTTCTTCGACTGCAACCTCTACAACTTGTACGAGGGCGGTTGGGCCGGAAGGCGGTGGGTTGGCGGCTGCTTCCGCCTGCTGTGCTGAAGAAGTCCCCGGGCCAACTGGTGAAGTCCCCGGGCCGGGCTCCGAAGTCCCCAGGTTGGTCATGGCTGTAGCAGTCCCCCGGCCGCCTATCAAAACCCCCGTGCCGGCCCCTGGAATCACCAAGTCGGATCCGACTGCTTCGGGGGGCGGCGGCACAAAGATGGAGTCTGAATCAGGAGACGGCTTTACAGACGGCTTCAGAAGGCGGCGTAGGGCGACGCCGGCCGGTATTGCTTGTCGGGTGGTGCCAATCCGTGCCAAGGCATCCGCTTGCTCGTTGTCATTCCTAGGCACGTGAAGGAACTCGCACCCATCAAAGTATCCGCTGAGTTGCTGCACCAGGAAGCGGTAGCTCGCCATGTTTGCATCCTTGGCCTCCCAGTCGCCTGAAGACTGTTGGACCACCAAGTCGGAGTCACCATAACACAGGATCCGGCGAATGCCGAGTTCCTTGGCAAGCCGGAGCCCGTGTATGAGTGCCTCATATTCTTCTACGTTGTTGGAGGCGGTGAAGTGGACTTGCAGTACGTATTTAAGCTTGTCGCCTTTGGGAGAGGTGAGGACGACGCCGGCTCCTAGGCCAGTGCGCATTTTTGAACCATCAAAATGCATCCGCCAATGAGTGGCGTCTGGCGCAGGCGGCAAATATTGGGTTTTGGCCCAATCGACGAGGAAGTCGGCCAACACTTGTGATTTGATGGCGGTGCAACGCTGGTAATAGATGGTGTAAGGGGCGAGATCAATAGCCCATTTGGCCACTCGGCCTGAGGCATCCCGGCTTCCAATGATCTCAGCAAGCGGGGCTGTGCAGACGATAGTTATGGGGTGCTCTTGGAAGTAAGGCTTTAGCTTCTTGGCGGCAAAATCCACGCCGTAACACATCTTCTAGTAGTGGGGGTAGTTTTGCTTGGAGGCAGACAATACTTCGCTCAAGTAATACACTGGTCTCTGGACCGGCAATGATTTGTCCTTCTCCTTGCGCTCTACTACCATGACTATGCTGACAACCCGACTGGTGGCTGCAATGTAGAGGAGCATGGGCTCCATCTCAGTCGGAGCTGCCAGGACAGGCGGGGTTGCAAACATCTTCTTGAGTTGGAGAAATGCTTCGTCCGCCTTGTCGTTCCACTCGAAAAAGGTGGTCTTCTTCATGAGTTGGTATAGAGGAAGGGCCTTCTCGCCCAGCCGGCTGATGAAACGGCTGACTGACGCCAGGCAGCCGGTGAATTTCTGCACGTCCAGCAGTCGGGTGGGCACCTTCATCATCTCAATTGCCTTGACCTTCACAAGATTGCACTCTATGTCATGCTCTGAGACCAGGAAACCAATAAGCTGGCCGGCTGGTACTCCAAAGATACATTTCTCCGGGTTGAGCTTAATTTGGAATCGGCGCAGGTTTTCAAAGGTCTCCTTGAGGTCCTCTAGCAGATTGCCACGCTTCTCCGTCTTCACCACCACATCATCCACATATACATGGGCATTTCTGCCGAGTTTCTTGAGGAGGCACTTTTGCATGCAATGCTGAAACGTGGCGCCGGCATTTCTCAAGCCGAACGTCATGGTCAGGTAGCAGAAGGCTCCAAATGGCATGATGAAGGCAGTCTTCAGCCTGTCGGCCGGGTTCAGTTTTATCTGGTGATAACCTGAGTATGCATCCAAGAAACTCAACAGCTCGCATCCGGCTGTGGAGTCGATCACTTGATCAATCCTCGGCAGAGCAAAGGGATCTTTGGGGCAGGCTTTGTTGAGGCTGGTGTAGTCGATGCACATGCGCCACTGCTTGTTCTTCTTCAATACTAAAACTGGGTTGGCCAGCCACTCTGGGAAGAATACTTCCATGATGAATCCGGCTGCCAGGAGTCGCGCTATCTCTTCTCCCATAACTCTTCTCTTCTCTTCTGACAAGCGGCACAAGGGTTGCCTGACCGGCTTAGCGTCAGGTCAGACATGTAGCTTGTGCTCAGCGAAATCCATCGGAACACCCGGCATGTCTTTGGGGGACCATGCGAAGATGTCCCGATTCTCACGGAGGAAATCGACGAGCTCGCCTTCCTATTTGCCGTCAAGGCCTGTGCCTATGACAGCGTGCCTCTCCGGGTGCTCTGGGTCGAAGGGTATTTTCTTTGTTTCTTTGGCCGGCTTGAACGAACCCTCAGCTCCCGACTCCTAGGGTGTGGGTGGCATTTCCGGCTTCTTGCTTGCCAATGCCACCACCCGGTCAAGGAGCTTCTTCTTGGCTGCAATCACGAGGGACTCGGCCAGCCGGCTGCTATCTGCGGTGCAAGCGATCGACTTCTTAGTCTCTAACTACTGTCAAGATTCCCTTGGTACTCGGCATCTTCATTTTGAGGTAGGCGTAGTGGGCGACTACCATGAATTTGGCTAGAGCAGGCCGGCCTAGCAATGCATGGTAGGGGCTCTAAAGATCCACCACTTCAAACCAAACTGGCTCTCGGCGAAAGTGATTCTTGTCCCCGAAGAGGACATCAATCTGGGTCTTGCCGATTGGTGAGCAGGAAAGGCCAGGGACTATGCCATGGAATACAGTCCGACTGGGGACGAGCTGCTTCTGCTTGATTCCCAACTTCTCCACCGTATCACGATACAGGATGTTGATGCTGCTGCCGCCATCTATCAAGACTCTGGAGAAACGGGTTGCTCGTCTCTCTATTGCAAGGGTCGCTTCTAGGACCAGGGCGTACGAACCAGGGGAAGGCATCACTTCCGGGTGGTCGGCCCTGCTCCAACTGATAGGCTTCTCGGACAAATGCATGAACTCTGGGGTGTTGGAGGCCACTGCTTGCACTTCTTGTTCTTATTGCCGTCTGCTGCGTCTGTCATCGGCCACGCTGCTGAACACAACATAAGCTCCGTGTTCCTCCGGGTACTCGTCTTCTAAGGCGCCGACTGGTCGGGCCGCCGGCTGCTGGGGTTCAGGAGGCGGCGGTCCGGCAGGCGGAGGAGGCAGGAGTCCATCTCCCTTGGCAATTCTGGTGAGCCAGTGACACTTCCGAGTGGTGTGGTTGGAGGGCTTCGCGCCGCTATGGAATTTGTAGGGCGCATCTAAGGTCTGTTCGTAAGAGAAGGCGGGCAACCAATTGGACTTGCCGCCCTTCTACCGCTTGGGGGCTGGCTGCCCTTCTGGCTGCTGATCCTCGACCGTCGCCACCTGCCGGCTGGTGGAAGCCGGTTGAGTGGCCTTTCTCTTGTTATCTCCTAGCTGCTGTCGCTCACTGGCGTCACCAGCCGGAGTCCGAGGTGCCTGGGGTGCCACCTTTCCAGACGCGTCAACCAGGATTTCCGCCTTCATGGAGGAGTCGGCCGTGGCGTGCTTGTCGGCGATGACCAGCAGCTCATCAAGGGTCTTGGGCTCGTCGCAGAGGAGTCGATGCTTGAGGAGGGTGCCCTCTCAGCACCCGGTAGTAAAGTACTCGATTGCCTGCACCTTGTGCACGCCCTCGCAGGAATTGTGCAGCTCGGTCCAGCGCATGAGGTAGTCGCGAGTGGACTCTATGGGCCCTTGGCCGCATAAAGAGAGCTGCCAGGGCTTGGGGGCCAGCTTGTAAGTGTTGGTGAAGTTGTGGATGAAGACCTCGGTGAAATCAACCCAGCTGTTGATGCTATGGGGCTTCAGGCTGTTGAGCCATGTCCGAGCAGTGCCTTGAAGCATGAGCGGGACGTACTTCACGGCAACGCGCTTGTTGCCGTTTGCTATGCTGACGGCTGTGGAGTAGTCGACCAGCCAGTCCTCTGGCTTCACAGAGCTGGTGTATTTGGGCGTGTCTCGTGGGAGGGTGAACCCTTTGGGGAAGGGCTCATCACGGATCCGGGGGCCGAAGCAGGACGGGCCCAGTGCATCTTCTTCTTCAACCGCCAGGGATCGGTTGAGATGGTCGATCCGGTGGCGAGCATCGTTCTCTCCGACTCCCTCTCGACGGCCAAGGCGGTCGCCGAGTGTCGGGTGCGTGACAGGAGGCGGAGTGGGGTATCTCACTCCACGAGGCGGGGGAGGCGGCAGGTTGCCTCGCCGCTCTACTGCACGAGGGCGGCCCTCTTTGTCCCGCTCGATCGAGATGCGTGTCCGACTGCGGCTAGCAGCCGGCTCATTGCCCTTTCCTCCGCGGGTGCCGCCAGTTGGCGTTCGGGAGATCGCCCCATGCTCTCGGCATGGGGGCGGCTCGTTGTTTCGTCCGGCTGGGTCTTCAGGGTAGCAGGCGGCCTCCTGCTGTGCGGCTGCCGCGTCCAGGAGCTGCTGGACTCATTCCGTCATGTGGCGGAGTTCGTCGCCGTTGTACTTGTTCAGCTCATCCGTCACCGCCTGGGCGGCCCGGATGTTCTTTGCAGGCGTGGCGTAGACAGGGCACTCCGCCCCGAACATGGTGGCGATGGTCGCGCCACATTGCCGAACGGTGTCGAGGTGGCTGGGCCCGCCAGGAGCCGGCGTACCGCCTACGGCCTGGTCCATCTTGCGCCGATAGGCGTCCGATAGCCGGCGCATGCTGGCCAAGCGACCAACGCTCTCGATAAGCTGGAGGCGGCATGCCTCCAGTACCTCAGCATCCGCACCCTCGGGAATGGGCGCCGTGAGGTCGCGCAGGGTGGCCTCGAAGGGATCTTGAGCACGCCCGTCCGAGTGCTCCTCGTTGATGACGAGCACCTCCGTGACAGTGCTCCTGCCGCTGTACTCATGAGGAGGCGGCTTGTCGTAGACCACCACATTGGTGGGAAACGCGTCGAGCGACGCCGTGTCAGAGTCGACGATCATCGGATCGGTCGAGCCGACGGACTCTAGGTCCACAGCAGGCTCGCTGGTGACATGGAGCTGGTCGAGGAGGCTGACGAGGCGGCTCTCGGGGCAACTTGTGCCCGCGTCGGAGGCCGGCTCGTCGGAGAGGTCGACCTCTCCGACGAGGTGAGCGAGGCAACTCGCCGTGCAGGCGATCTCTGCGCCATGCAGCGCGTCGAGGCTGACGCCGTCGGGTGTGCTGGGCTGGCTTCGCTCGCCAGGAAGGAACAGGTTTCCCGTCCAGAGCAGATCTCCGGGAGAAGGTGCACCTCGCCCCACGGTGGCGCCAAATGTCGGGGGTTGGGTGCGACATATGCCAATGGATGGCTTATCATGGTGGGAGCGAGTAGAATGTCGCCGGTGCCTGGAAGCGGGATAAGGCGTAGACACGAACGCCGACGTACTTTACCCAGGTTCGGGGCTCTCCTAGGAGATAACACCCCTAGTCCTGCTCTGCGGGGTCTCCGCATGATCACTAAGGCACAAGTGATACAATGGTGCTCCTCAAGCTGTTTTCTAGAGGCAGGAGGAGGCAAGGCTTAGCTCTTTTCCTGCTCTAAGGGGTGGCTAGTTCTAATGGGGTCGAACCCTTTGCATGGGTGGCCTGGGGGGTTTATATATGCCTACCCCCTAGGGGTACAATGGTAATCTGGCCGGCTGCTGGGCCCGGCTGTCGATGTCTCCAGCCTCCGGCTTCTCCGCCTACCGCTGGGGCCCGCCGCCTGGTGGGCCCCGCCGACTGGTTGGTGGCTGCTTACTGTAGCCGTGCGTTGGTGACGAGAGCTTGGTCACCTTTGCGTGGCTACAGTCCCGCCGCCTGGCTGAAGGCCACTGTAGCCACACCTGGTCTCATCAGCTTAATGGTGTGCATGCCTCGGGATAAGGGACGGCCGCCTGCTGGAGGCCGGCTCCTCTTGAATCCGCTTGGTCGAGCTTCTGCCGCCTTCCTTGAGGTCACTGCCCCGATAGGGCCCACCTCTGGCAGGCCGTACCAACAGGCCGTCGTGGGGAACAGGACTCCGCATGCCCGGAGCGACGTCAGGGGAG
The DNA here is from genome assembly GCA_963921465.1 of Triticum timopheevii. NCBI lineage: Eukaryota > Viridiplantae > Streptophyta > Magnoliopsida > Poales > Poaceae > Triticum > Triticum timopheevii. The sequence goes on from OY997262.1 coordinate 367,962,001, forward strand.
ACATGGCACAGTGCCCCACCGTGCGGAGATCTCCGTTTGTACGGAGCACTGTAGCCATGCCCGTCCTGAGCATTGGAGGCAACGCGCCTTACTGTAGCCATGCTCTATCTTGTACTCTCGAAGGGGGCTCGGCCATGCTGCAGTTGTGAGGTGGCCGCCTGCCTGTTGCCGCCCTCTCTGGAAGGCAGCTACGAGGAGCCGGCTGCCCGGAGTGCCGTAGTCTTGGGTCACCCGCCCTCTGCCAGCCGGCCACTGAGCCAGCCGACCCCAGAAGGCGGAGTTTCGGCTTGGGGCCCAGCTATGCGGAGCTGGCCCAAAGTCTTGGTAAATCTTGGGACTCGGGTGAGCCTACCCGTGGCCCATTACTCCGACACTCTTCATTTTATAATTTAGTGATCCAAGATCACATTGAGTCTATAGGAAAAGCCAATACTATCAAGGAGGGATGAGGTGTTGCTTAATGAGCATCTTTCTTCATGTGCTTAGTGATATGCTCCAAATACCCTCAACTATTTTCTCACATCCACAAATGACCTAAACCTAAAGTCAAACTCAGCCCCACTGATTCTTTCTATCCGGCGCCACCGAGTTTGGGTGTCACAGCCACTGCCACAAACCCTAGGCAAATCGGTCCTACCGGTAGGGATCTCGGTCTCACCGAGATGGGATTGTAATATCTCTGTTTCCCTTCGTAACGTTTCAGTCTAACCGAAGTGAGCGATCGGTCCCACTGAGATTGCAATGTAAACTCTCTGTTTCCCTTTTGTAACATTTCGGTCTCACCGAAAAGAGCAAATCAGTCCCACCGAGTTTACCTGACTAACTCTTTGGAAAGCTTATTACCAAAATCGGTCTCACCGAGTTTGTGTAATCGGTCTCACCGAGATTACGTTATGCCCTAACCCTAACCATATCGGTCCTACTGAGTTGCATGTCGGTCCCACCGAAAATCCTAACGGTCACTAGGTTTACTAAATCGGTCCGACCGAGTCTGTTGAATCGGTCCCACCGAGTTTGGTAAATTGTGTGTAACGGTTAGATTTTGTGTGGAGGCTATATATACCCCTCCACCTCCTCTTCATTCGTGGAGAGAGCCATCAGAACAAACCTACACTTCCAACTTACCATTTCTGAGAGAGAACCACCTACTCATGTGTTGAGCCCAAGATATTCCATTCCTACCATACAAATCTTGATCGCTAGCCTTCCCCAAGTTTCTTTCCACTCAAATCTTCTTTCCACCAGATCCGAAACCTATGAGAGAGAGTTGAGTGTTGGGGAGACTATCATTTGAAGCACAAGAGCAAGGAGTTCATCATCAACGCACCATTTGTTACTTCTTGGAGATTGGTGTCTCCTAGATTTGCTAGGTGTCACTTGGGAGCCTCCGACAAGATTGTGGAGTTGAACCAAGGAGTTTGTAAGGGCAAGGAGATCGCCTACTTTGTGAAGATCTACCGCTAGTGAGGCAAGTCCTTCATGGGCGACGGCCATGGTGGGATAGACAAGGTTGCTCCTTCGTGGACCCTTCGTGGCTGGAGCCCTCCATGGACTCGCGCAACCGTTAACCTTCATGGGTTGAAGTCTCCATCAACGTGGATGTACGATAGCACCACCTATCGGAACCACGCCAAAAACATCTGTGTCTCCAATTGCGTTTGAATCCTCCAAACCCTTCCCTTTACTTTCTTGCAAGTTGCATGCTTTAATTTCCGCTGCTCATATACTCTTTGCATGCTTGCTTGAATTTTGTGATGATTGCTTGACTTGTCCTAAGACACCTAAAATCTGCCAAACTCTAAAATTGGGAAAAGGCTAAGTTTTTAATTGGTCAAGTAGTCTAATCACCCCCCCTCTAGTCATACTTCAAGGTCCTACAAAATGCCGCGTCATGGAAGTGCTTTCGTCATGGGTGACCGACACGTGGCATACACCATAACGGTCTCCTTAAGCTATCGGGTCCGGTTTTGGATCCGATAACCCGTTAGCCCGGACCAATGGGGATTTTCCACGTGTAAAATTCTCAATGGCCAGAGGAAACACGTGTTGGCTCACCGTTGGGACAGATGTCATCCACTCATTGGATAGGAGGCGCCTATGATACGTCGACACTTGGCACGGTCCAAAAGAGGCCTATTCCGGTGTAAAGGCCGGCCCATTTGACTTGGTCAAAAGTTAACGGCCCGGCCCACGGAAACCCTATTAACGGCATGTTTGTATATAGCCCATTTACAGCCTGCTAACTCCCGCCCGTTACGTCCTATCGAAATTAAGCCTAGTAGCTTCATCTGGGCCATCCAATATGATTCCAGCCCATTGTAACTTCTGGCCCATGTATGCCCCATGATGTCTTTCGGCCCATATGAGGCCCGAGATGAAACCGGCCCATAATGAACAGTGTGTCGCTTTAACCCTTTAACGGCCCATTATTTCGTCGGAAGTTTCCAGCCCGTGTTACCTTTCGGCCTTCTAAGGTCCCATTTATTCTTGGTCTCATTTCTAGAATTCGGTTAGTTACGGTCCGTTACTGGCCTATTCCGTTTGTGGGCCAAATTCAGCCTGTGGTTACATTCGTCCCATTTGTGGCCCATTAACCTATTGGGCTGTTTTCATAACATTATCAAATACGGCCTATTAATGGCCCGTTATGGTCCATGAATAGTATGGCCCATGTTTGACGAAATGATTATACACCTCGTAGAAGGCCCATGGATCCTATGGCCCATAGAAGGCCCATGGATCATACGGCCCATAGAAGGCCCATATATCATGCGACCCGTTGAAGGCCCATGAATCATACGGCCCGTAGAAAGTCCATGGATCCTATGGCCCATAGAAGGCCCATGGATCCTATGGCCCGTAGGAGGCCCATGGTTACAATAGTATGTGTGTTGCCATGATTATTATTGTAGCCTAGTTACCAAAAATAGGGTATTATGGCCACTAGAAAAACGCGGAAAAGAACTGCAGTGACTACAAGCAAACAACTAAAAAAGACAATAAGGAAATAAATAAGCAAGCAACTAACACACTAGTGCAGAACCGGGCAATAGCACCGGTTCGTAAGGCCCTTTAGTGCCGGTTCCGTAATCGGCACTAAAGTGTGGGCACTAAAGCCCCCCCCCCCTTTAGTACTGGTTCAGCACGAACCGGTGCTAAAGGGCAACCACGTGGCACGAGCCAGCTCTGGGGGCCTGGAGCCCTTTAGTACCGGTTGGTAAGACCAACCGGTACTATAAGGTTTGGGGGGTTTTTAGTTTTATGATTTCTTTTTCATTTAATTTTGTGTTTCCATTTTAATTCTTTTTCGTTTGCTGGTATTTTATGATACTACACATTGTACACGTTATGCATATATATATATATATATATAAATAGAATTTCTAGTGGAACCAATCATGCATATATATATCATTAATGTCTCACAAACCACCATATTAATTAATTCACACATACACACATGTGTAGCTATATACAATTTCTCCTACATATGCATGTTGCCTTCGGAGCCAGTGGCATTAGCCTAATTGGTGCCTTCGGAGCACGATGACAATTGGAAGTGGTTTTCATGGGGGTGGTAGCGGGTAATAGTATTCTCCCTTCGGATTTATGACCTGGTCGAGCAAAAATCCCGCTATTTCCTCTTGAAGTGCTTCTACGCGCTCCGTTTCTAGGAGCTTCTCCCGCACCCCTTTGAACTGTTAATAAGGAGATCAATATGCATGTGTATTAGTTGTGTGACTAGATATCCATAATGGTGTAAAAATTGTGAATAGTGTTCTGACAAGTGTACCCATTCCTGTCTTTGAGATCTGCTCCTTTCAGACGCCATCATGCGAATGTTCTCGCAAATGCAGAATGCACACAGATTAGTCCCCTGCGCCTGCTTCAGGGCCTTTACGAGAATGGAATTTGATCAGATAATAATTAATCAAGCATGATAATTAAAGGGATGGCAGCTAGCTAGCTAGCTAGCTAGTACTACTTAATTACTTACCTTGGGTCAAAACCATCTAAGCTTTTGTTTCCATTCGCCTTCCGTGACGCTGATGAACCTTGCCCAAGCCCTGCCCGCCAACAACGAAAATGAATAAAGGGGTTATTAAATAGTTCATATCATGAAATGATGAACTAAATAGGCCGAGATATATAGTTAATAATGACTAAAATTACCTGTTGACTATCCCAAACAAGATGTTATAGTCAGCTTTTGCTGTGAGTAGTGAGTCCAGTATTTCAACTGTTTCGGCGTCAACTTAATGATACACAAGATCCAGTGAAATCCGAAGTTGTAAGGAAGTAGTATATCTTCATTGTATTTGAGGCGCTTCAAGAACTCTAGCATGTTGTCCTCTACGTTCTTTTGATGATGTGGATTTATTAGCCATGTGTATTCATTAACGGTGTTTGGGTCAATGAACCCAATGCCAAAGCCTCCACCTTTTCTCATTTCATACATCTTCATCCTGCATAATACCACAGAAAAGAATATAGTGAGGATAATTACAGGTAATGATGACCAAAGGATCACTACAGCTAGCTTGAGACTTAAATTATAGAAAGAAATCACTTACAGACAATAACAACTGACGATAGATTTGTCGAGTGCGTCTTGATTGTATAACTGAAATAGTTCAGAATACTCAACGGATAGAGCTTTCTCATGGAAGTAATGCTCCTCCTTGACAGTCACCATGAGGGACAATCGATCTGAAATCTTGGTAATGTTCATGTACCATTGATGCAATTCATACATTCTCGTTGGGAGGTTCTTGACCTTGTCTGGCTCGACCAAAGGTTGGCCCCGGACATATTTCCGTTTTATTTATCCTCTCTAAGCACAGGCATGGGCTCGATCTCGAGGAGTTGTCCAACAGTGATGTTGAGAACTTCAGCCTGCATTATATGCTCCTCCGTTATTACCACATTGCCCACCTCGGGAACGTGCACTATTTGCCCACAATAATATTGGGCGCGCGTACTGTCACGTGTTATTGGCACAACAAGCGAGGGGATCGATTGCGCCGCCTGTTCTCCCAGCTGGGGAATGGTTTTCCCGCATTTTTTGACAGCTGCTTCATGTTTGCTCGATCCTGAGCTCGCCTCCTTTTGTAGACGTGCTCGATTTAACTTCCTGATGTGGCGCTCATAGTTTGTGTCAACAGGCTTGGGAGCTGGTGGTTGAGCCATACGAATGAAGTGGTCAATCGTTTCCTCAGGCACTTTCTCCCTTGGTGGCGGTGGCGGTTTCGGTGCAAAATGGGCTTCCACCTCGGCCTTCGATATGGCTGCGATTTCCTCCTCGGACCTATCATAAGCCCTCTGCGGAAGAGGCGTGAGGCTTGGACCATATTTATATCGCTTGCCTCCGCCTGTACTTCCTGTACTACCTCGACTCGTACCGCTACACACCATAGCTGCGGGGTGTCTCTTCTGCGATTGCTGAGGCGGCGGAGACGGCTGATGGGGCTGAGTTGGACGAGGAGGAGTGGCCTGAAGCTGTGCCGGACTTGGAGGAGGAGTGGCCTGAGGTTGTGCCGGACTTGGAGGAGGAGTGGACGTCTGACGCTGTGGCGGACTTGGAGGAGGAGGAGTGGCCTGACACTTTGCCGGACTTGGAGGAGGAGGAGTGGCCTGACACTTTGCCGGACTTGGAGGAGGAGTGGTGTCGGTGTCAAAACCGGCGGATCTCGGGTAGGGGGTCCCGAACTGTGCGTCTAGGCGGATGGTAATAGGAGACAAGGGACACGATGTTTTTTACCCAGGTTTGGGCCCTCTCGATGGAGGTAAAACCCTACTCCTGCTTGATTGATATTGATGATATGGGTAGTACAAGAGTAGATCTACCACGAGATCAAGGAGGCTAAACCCTAGAAGCTAGCCTATGGTATGATTGTTGTAATGTATGTTGTCCTACGGACTAAAGCTCTCCGGTTTATATAGATACCGGAGAGGGCTAGGGTTACACAGAGTCGGTTACAATAGTAGGAGATCTACGTATCCGTATAGCCAAGCTTGCCTTCCACGCCAAGTAAAGTACCTTCCGGACACGAGCCGGAGTCTTCAATCTTGTATCTTCGTAGTCTTGGAGTCCGGCGGACATTGATAGTCCGGCTGTCCGAACACCCCCTAGTCCAGGACTCCCTCAGTAGCCCCTGAACCAGTCTTCAATGACGATAAGTCCGGCGTGCATAATGTTCGGCATTGCAAGGCGGGTTCCTCCCTTGAATAATCCAGAGAAGATAATGAACACCAGGATAGTGTCCGGCTCTGCAAAATAAATTCCACATTCCACCGTAGAGAGAATAAAATGTACACTTAGTTCAATCTGCTGACGTATTATGCGGCGTGACATCACACCGCCACCAGGCCTTTGTTTGAATCATTATACCGCCTCAGCATTAGCAGAGCGGTTTCCTCGGCACGTCCTATCGAAGCAGAGATCGTGTTCCCCTTATTCCGGGATTCTCATCAATACGTGCGTGGGTAACCCAACCGCGCCATCAACGGTGACGCTTGGGAGATAAGCGAGTTTTACCAGGCCGGTGGGGGACACATAGTTTTGTCCGCCTATATATAAGGGATAAGGATTCACCTTCTCACCTACGCCTTCTTCCTCCTTTGCTTATCAATCCCCGCGAATTCAAGCTCCAACGCCCGAACTCGCGCATCTCACCTCGACCTTCTCCGAATATGACTGGAGCGGGAGGCAAATGGTTAGCCTCCACCGTCAAGGAGGAGGACATCACCAAACTGCGCAGCGCCGGATACCTTTCCGGCGATATCGCGCATCGGCTGCCCGACGAGAGGCAGCTCATCCCTACCCCCGGGCCTCATGAGAGGGTCATCTTCCTTCCCCACTTCCTCCGCGGACTGGGCTTTCCGCTCCATCCATTTGTCCGGGGGCTCATGTTTTACTACGTCCTGGATTTCCACGATCTGGCGCCGAACTTTATCCTCAACATCTCGGCGTTTATCGTCGTGTGCAAGGCCTTTCTCTGCATCCGGCCCCACTTCGGCCTGTGGCTCAAGACCTTTAACGTCAAGCCGAAGGTTGTGAAGGGTACGCAAGCGGAATGCGGAGGCGCTATGTTGGGCAAATTGCCCAACGTCCCTTGGCTAGAAGGGACCTTCGTGGACTCCGTCAAGGGGTGGCAATCGGGGTGGTTCTACATCACCGAGCCGCGCAAATCCACATGGGCGGCGGCCCCCGAGTTTAGATCAGGCATCCCCATGCAGCTCACCTCCTGGAAAGAGAAGGGCTTGCAGTGGGGGAATCCGGTGGAGGTTACGGGACTCCGAGCATGTATCAAGAAGATGGTGAGCAATAAGCTCAGGCTCGTCGACGTGGTCCAAGTCATGCTCATCCGGCGGATCCTCCCATGCCAAGAACGGGCATTTAATTTGTGGGAGTTCAATCTGGAACAGCACCAGGCGCTAAACGGGCTCTTCGATACAACATACGAAGGCGCCTGGAGGGTGCTGTTCAAGGGCGCCGAAGCCCCTACGTCCGCGACCAAAGACCGCGGATTCAGCTCGCAGAATCCAACTGACGAGGTAAGTGATTCAACCCCATTACGGGACACTTGTGATAATTAGATTGACTCTAGTGAGGCTTCATTCTGCCTCTTCCTTTGACAGGAATGGATGGAGAAGGCCAAGCTGCTCATCAGCCCGGCTCCCATGCCAGAAGACCCAGCGAACGCCCGTTTAACAAGGCTGCTGGTTCCGGCAGCGCACGTGGTGCCGGAGAAGAAGGCCAAGGAGGTGGCCGCGGGGACTCGAAAGAGTTCCCACAATCAGGCGTCTGACGACGACGAGGATTCCTCCTCCGAAGACGAGGAGGAGGAGTATTCTCTCCTAGAGGAGGGAGAGAAGAAAAGGAAGGCTTCCCCCATCGGGGGGGGCGAAGGGTCCAAGAGGGGGAGAACTATCCCCCCAGACAGTTCCGCCAACATCAGCGTTGGTGAGGATGAGCGGCCTCCAAGGGCCAGGCGTCCGGCAAGATCGTAAGTATCCGGATCCTTGATGTGTAATTTCTTTTATGTCGCGAAGTATCCTTCTAACGCCGCATTCTGTCCGTAGTCCGGCCAATGATGATCTCCCCGACTCATCGAGCGGGTCATTGGCCTCGTCGGACGTGAATTCCATCCCGACTGCCTCCACCCCACGCGCCAACGAGGACGCCGAGGTGGGATCCCAAAGAGGGACCCATCAGGAGGAGGCTCCGGAGGCGCCGTCAGGCAGCCCCCCGGACTTCGTACCGGACTCCACATCGGAACCCGCAGTGGTTCCAGAGTCCGGCAAGCGGCCCCTTCGAAAGAAGGGCAGGACCGTGACGCCGGCGGCCTCCGTCCAACTGGAGGCGCCGGATAACCTGCTGGAAGTGCTTAAGGGCGCTTCCATCAAGGAAGAACACCGCACCGTCATGAGTGCGGTGATTGAGAAGGTTCAGCTCGCGAAAAGCGGGCTGACCGAAGCCTGTAGTAGCCTTTTAACAGGCTTTGAGGTAAGAAGTTAAAATTATGTAATATAATACCGCATAGACAGTAGCCCCTGATGCTTAGTTCGGTGTTCGGAAAGAAAAGCCGGACTAAGGATCTATAACAAGATATACGCAGGGTTGCCTAAAATATGTCAATATGGGTTTGCAGGCTGCACTGCTGACCTCTGCCGCACTAACGGCGGAGGTTGACGTGCTGAAAAAGAATCTCGAGCGGTCCGAGCAAGAGCTCGGCCATGCAAAGAAGCAGCTCGAGGAAAAAGAAAGTGAGTAACACCTCTTTGAATAAGTACCTTACAGAAAAGGATTTTGGTTGCGAATAAAATTGACAAGGATAATATGTGCATTGCAGGGGCCACTAACGAGGTGGCAACCCTGAAGGATGTTGTGTCTGCGGCCGAACGCAATGCGGCCGCGGAACGGGCTGAGCGAGAAAAGCAAGAGGTGCGGGTGGCGGAAGTTCGGCAAGAGCTCCAGGTTCTCATGGAAAAACATGAGAGTTTGGAGCGTGACTCCAAGACTCGAGAGTCCGAGCTTGCCTCGGCTCTCGAAAGTGCCAAGTCCGCCAAGGCCGAGGCCCAGAAGGCCCTTCAGGAGGTTGAGGACATAAAGAAGATAGCGGCGGGTAAGGCGTTTTTCATGCAAAGCAGGCATGTTAATGTGAACTACCGGACACTTACCCGAATTCGGCGCTCTCCAGGGGCATTTGCAGATCTGCCGCGTAGTGCGGCTGATGCCGCCGCATTCTATCGTGGCGAGGAGGGGAGCTCGACGGATAAGGTCTTCTGGTCTCAGTATACTGAGGCCGGCCATCCGGTGCCCCCAAGTGACCAGCTGAAGCAGCTGGTCGAACTCCACAAGGTAGCTGAGGAGGCCATGAAGGGCCTCATAGTCCGGCTGTGGCCTAGACAGGCCATGCCTGGTAGCTACTTTGGCCTCGTGCGGCGGCTGGTGGATGCATGCCCTAGGCTGGATGTAGTCAAGCGCTCCGCCTGTATCGAAGGTGCTCGTCGGGCCCTTGCCCGCATAAAGGTGCAATGGGGCAAATTGGATGCGGAGAAGCTTCTCACGGACCCACCGCCACCGGGCAAGGAGTATCGCACGCCGGAGAAGTATTATAATGTTGTCCTGAAGGGAGCCTGCAATATTGCAGATGAGTGCTCCCGAAATGTAATCTTTGAGTGAACTCACAGTGTATTTATCCTGTGCGCTGAAAACTTCGCTCATATGCGCCATGAGCAACGCTTGTTTAATTTAAAATAGTACCTTCTGTGCGGCCGTTTATAAAATCTGAGAGATGGCAAGTCGTTGGCTTCGGCCCCCAAGCCACAAGTGCTGGGGTGTTCGGTGATAAACTTGAGCACTCTTGTTCCCATATTTGGGTCCATCTAGGGAGGCGCTCAACACGACGAACAAGGCAACCGGACTTATAATGCTTGAACACTCTCACTTAGCCATAGAATTCTATAATTTTAAATTTCGGCGAAGCCCCTGGTATTCGGAAGACCGAATCCGGGGCGCTATCCACGCCTTCATCGAACATAATCCGGAACATCGCTCGAAGCGGCGTGAGTCTTTAAGGACCCGAAAAAACCTCTCGAACAGCGACCAGTCTCTCGCCTTATCATGCCGGTCAGTTTTAGCTTTCTCCACTGAGGCGTTAACCCGGCTCAACCGGGGCGCAATCGCAGTGGTTCTCCCAGTGCTACCTTAGCCGACGGAACGGAAACGTAAGGAGCCAAACATGGGAGCCGGGCAAACCCAACTATTGACCCAAGACATGATTCGGAGCCGATTCATATAATGCTATAAGTTCGGGGTGCCGCACTTGTGAAAGTGTTCGGACTTTATCACACCATAAAGTGGGGAACATAAGCCCCTGGTGTATTATGCCGTACCAAAAATATACGGGTGCCAGAATGTCATATAATGAACATATATATATAATGTAATGCAATTACGATCATAAAGGTGCTGCATTATTAATGAAAGAAAAAGTCTGCTAGTAGAGCGGACTGATACAAATAGTGCGGTAAGCAAGGGATTTGGACTAAATAAACATGTCCCCCTCCATGGATGAGCTGCGGATTTGGTGTATATAATCGAATTTAATGCTCGTAATTGGGACCACCTGAGTGTTCGACGCGGCCTTCTTTAGTTCCTGACTATTGCATCATGAGTTCGGCAGGTTCACCGCCGGACAGGGCTTCTGGTTAACAGAGTCCTGTGTACAAAAAATAAGAAAAATAATAATAATAAAAAAGAGGCACATTTGCGAGCCCCTGGTGTGGTCGAACCGCACTCTGGGTCCGTTGTGATCGTGCCCCCTCCCCTGTGCCCATGGTATCTCCAAAGCGTAATGATGTACGCGGAGTGTTATTCTTGCAATCATACGCGGGCGAGGGTTGGGGCCGCATTGCTACGCATGCTCTGATCGCACCAGGTGGTCTTGGTTGATATTGCTCCGGGCGCGCTTTGCTGTATCCGGCCGTTTAACGGCCGGGCTCGAGAATTGCCTTAAAAGGCTGCTCTGTACTTCTGCCGCGAGAGCCGCTGTATGTTCCTCCGTTCGAAGGGAGCGTTCCATATTTCCATTGACCGTGATGACTCCACGAGGGCCTGGCATCTTGAGCTTTAGGTATGCATAGTGCGGCACCGCGTTGAATTTGGCAAACGCGGTTCGTCCGAGCAGAGCGTGATAGCCGCTGCGAAACGGGACTATGTCGAAGACTAACTCTTCGCTCCGGAAATTATCCGGGGATCCGAAGACCACTTCCAGTGTGACTGAGCCTGTACAGTTGGCTTCCACTCCTGGTATGACACCTTTAAAGGTTGTCTTTGTAGGTTTAATCCTTGATGGGTCTATGCCCATTTTGCGCACTGTATCCTGATAAAGCAGGTTCAGGCTACTGCCGCCATCCATCAGGACTCTCGTGAGGTGAAACCCATTGACGATTGGGTCTAAGACCAATGCGGCGAATCCGCCATGGCGTATGCTGGTCGGATGGTCTCTTCGATCGAAAGTGATCGGACAAGAGGACCATGGGTTGAATTTTGGGGCGACTGGCTCCATCGCATAGACGTCCCTTAGTGCGCGTTTCCTCTCCCTCTTGGGTATATGGGTCGCGTATATCATATTCACCGTCCGTACTTGTGGGGGAAAACCCTTCTGTCCTCTGTTGTTCGGCGTCCGGGTCTCTTCCTCGTCGTCGCTATTTAGCCCCTTGTCATTGTTTTCGGCAATTAACTTGCCGGCCTGCTTGAATACCCAGCAATCTCTATTGGTGTGGTTAGCTGGCTTTTCAGGGGTGCCATGTATCTGGCATGAGCGGTCGAGTATTCGGTCCAAATTGGACGGACCCGGAATGGTTCTTTTAAATGGCTTCTTCCATTGACCGGGTTTAGAGCCTCGGAATCCGGCATTGACTGCCGTATCCTCCTTATCATCGCCGTTAATTCGGCGCTTCTTTTTATTTCGATGTGACCTGTCATTGTTGTCCTCAATATCCGGACTGCCAGAATTTTTACGGAGATTGTTGCTGCGGGCTAGCCAGCTGTCCTCTCCCACACAAAAGCGGGTCATTAACGATGTGAGGGCTGCCATGGATTTCGGCTTTTCCTGCCCGAGGTGCCGGGCTAGCCATTCATCCCGGATATTATGTTTGAAGGCTGCAAGGGCCTCTGCGTCCGGACAATCGACGATTTGATTTTTCTTTGTCAAGAACCGTGTCCAGAATTGCCTAGCCGATTCGTCTGGCTGCTGAATGATGTGGCTGAGGTCATCGGCATCTGGTGGTCGCACATATGTGCCTTGGAAGTTATCAAGGAACGCGGCCTCCAGGTCTTTCCAACACCCAATTGACTCTGCGGGAAAGCTGTTAAGCCAATGCCGAGCTGGTCCTCGAAGCTTGAGTGGGAGGTACTTTATGGCATGGAGATCGTCGCCGCGGGCCATATGGATGTGGAGAAGATAGTCTTCGATCCACACCGCGGGGTCTGTTGTGCCATCATAAGATTCGATGTTTACGGGTTAAAACCCTTCAGGGATCTGATGATCCATTACTTCGTCAATGAAGCATAACGGGTGTGCGGCGCCCCTGTATTGAGCAATATCGCGACGCAGCTCGAGAGAGCGCTGTCTGCTGTGTTCGGCCCGGCCGGGGTTATTGTATCCGGCACGACGGTATTCATCATGGGTCGTAGGGCGCCCACGTGATCCATAGATGGATCTGGATTGCCTTGCTTTGTCCTCCAATATGTCTCGCAAGTCCGGCGCGTTCCCTCTTGGCTTCGTACTTTTGGAGCGATGCCGGGGTATGGTCTTGGCTGGGGGCCTGGATGCCTCTCTGTCACGACCACGGGGTGGTCGGTCAGCCATGTCGTGCGCTGGTGATGGATGTATGTATGCTTCCTCCTCTAATCGGGGGAGCAGCTTGCGTTTTGGGTAACTTTTGGAGGGACGTTCGAGTTTATACTCTTCGGCCGCGAGGACCTCGGTCCATCGATCGGCCAACAGGTCCTGATCAGCTTGAAGCTGCTGCTGCTTTTTCTTTAGGCTATTTGCTGTGGCGATAAGCCTGCGCTTGAATCGTTCTTGTTCAACGGGATCCTCGGGTACGACGAATTCGTCATTGTTGAGGCTTGCTTCGTCTTTGGAGGGAGGCATATAATCATGATCCTCAACCTCTTCATCTGCCGCCCCCTCATGAGGGCTTGCTTCTGCATCCTCCTGCGCTGAGTCTTGCGGGAGGGGATTGTCTTCGGCACTCTCTGGAGTGTTATTATCTCCTGTGCCGAAATCTCCGTTTTTGCTGTGGCGAGATTTAGAGCGGCGCCGCTGACGCTGGCGCTTGGGCTGTTTCTTTAAGGAATCTGCCTCCGCTGTTCCTTCGCCGTCCCCATCTTTTGGGGTATCCACCATGTATACGTCATATGACGAGGTGGCCTTCCAGTGCCCTGTGGGCGCTGGTTCCTGTTCGTCTCCGGCATCGTCTTCCATAGCGTCGATGTCTTCGGAGTCGTAGTCTAGCATGTCGGTTAAATCGTCGACAGTGGCTACAAAGTGGGTGGTGGGTGGGCTCTGAATTTCTTCGTCGTCCGCATCCCAACCATCCTGGCCATAATCCGGCCAGGACTCTCCTGATAACGAGAGATGCTTTAGTGAATTTAAGATATCGTCGAAAGGCGAGCATTGAAAGATGTCCGCGGCGGTGAATTCCACAACCGGCGCCCAATCTGGATCGATTGGTAGGGGCGCGGGAGGTTCGGAGTCCGGCGAGGAGTCCGGCGCCTCGGAATCACGAGTTTCGCAGGGGACAAGATTGGTGTTCGGCTCCATCGCCGTGGATGTTGAAGCCCCCGGGGCGGCGTCTATCCACCAGCCCTCGATCTGGGCGATCGGCTCCGGGCTAATGGCCGGAGCGGATTCGTGTGCGGCCACCAAAGCACTGTTCGGCGGCAGAGCTAGATCATGCCCATCGTCACAGTGCGGCGCGCTTGGCTGTGGCTCGAGTCCATCGAGGATCAAATCTCCTCGGACATCGGCCGTGAAGTTTAAGCTTCCAAATCTGACCTGACGGCCAGGGGCGTAGCTTTCGATCTGCTCCATATGGCCAAGTGAATTGGCCCGCAGTGCGAAGCCGCCGAATACGAAGATCTGTCCGGGGAGGAAAGTCTCACCCAGGACAGCGTTGCAGGTTGAAGATGCCATCAAGCCTATCGGTGACGACACAGAGGAACTCTCAATGAAAGCACCAATGTCGGTGTCAAAACCGGCGGATCTCGGGTAGGGGGTCCCGAACTGTGCGTCTAGGCGGATGGTAACAGGAGACAAGGGACACGATGTTTTTTACCCAGGTTCGGGCCCTCTCGATGGAGGTAAAACCCTACTCCTGCTTGATTGATATTTATGATATGGGTAGTACAAGAGTAGATCTACCACGAGATCAAGGAGGCTAAACCCTAGAAGCTAGCCTATGGTATGATTGTTGTAATGTATGTTGTCCTACGGACTAAAGCTCTCCGGTTTATATAGATACCGGAGAGGGCTAGGGTTACACAGAGTCGGTTACAATAGTAGGAGATCTACGTATCCGTATCGCCAAGCTTGCCTTCCACGCCAAGTAAAGTACCTTCCGGACACGAGCCGGAGTCTTCAATCTTGTATCTTCGTAGTCTTGGAGTCCGGCGGACATTGATAGTCCGGCTGTCCGAACACCCCCTAGTCCAGGACTCCCTCAAGTGGCCTGACTCTTTGCCGGACTTGGTGGACCTGCAGGAGCGGGAGTCTGCTGACTCGGTGGTGGACTTTGACGAGGAGTCGGCTGACGCGGTGTCGGTGGCCTTCGAAAGATGATGCAATCCTTTTTCCATAGGATGATACGATGTTTGGCCTCTCCGAGAAAGCGCTCGTCGTCACCTCCAGGAATGTCAAGCTGTAGCTCCGAATATGGTGGGTCCACCACCTCATCAACCAAGACACGAGCATAGCCCACTGGAATCGGGTTGCAATGGAAGGTTGCCTCGGGGGGGGGGGGGATTTGTAAAAGCAACGCCGTCCACCACCTTCATGGATATATTCTTCATTTTGACGTGTAGCTCGCAGTTAGTGTTCTCCGTGATATCATCCACGGGGTATCTACCCAGCATTGCGTCGTCCAGGACGGAACCCACGCTGCTTCTCGGCATGGATGGGGCGGTGCTATCCAATGCTGGATCATCCGCTAGCTGCTGCAGCTGCTGAGACCCCCTTTTGCTTGGTAAGTGAGTCGATCTGCTCCTGCTGCCGCTAGAATTTGACTGCCAATTCCGCTTGACTTGCTTCTAGGCCTTGAAGGCGTTCATAGTCCCGCTTCCTCTGCTCCTCCTCCATCTTCCGCTTCTTCTCCTCCGCAATCTTCTTTCTCGCACGGGTTCTGTAGTCGGTGTTCCATTCTGAAAACCCCTCATACCATGGAATAGCACCCTTGCCTCGTGTTCTTCCCGGGTGTTCAGGATTTCCCAGGGCATGCGTAAGCTCGTCGTTCTCTCTATTGGGCTGGAACACCCCCGATCGTGCCTCTTCTATTGCAACAAGTATCACATCGTCGGCTCCCTTCAGACTTGCCCTCGTCGAAACATTGCCTGTCTCCGGGTCCAACTCCCCCCCCATGAGCATAGAACCAAGTCCTGACCCTGGGGGGCCAGCTCTTAGTAACCGGAGTGACACCTGCATCCTCCATCTCTTTCTCAGACTTATCCCACTTAGGCATTGCCACCACATAGCCACCTGGCCCCAGCTTATGGAACTTATCCTTTTTTCGGCATTCTTCTTGTTTATTCTCGACCGTTCCTTAGCTAATTCTGAATCTTTGAATTTCACGAAATCGTCCCAATGAGCACGTTGGTTCTCTAGTGTTCCCTCGAATACTGGAGTCTTCCTTCCTCCCTTGACGTACTTGTTCCATTCACGATTCTTGTGGTTCTTGAATGCAACCGCCATCTTCCTAAGAGCAGCGTCCTTGACTTTCTGCACATCTGCTTCTGTGAAATGATCTGGTAGGGTGAAATATTCCATGAGAGTATCCCAAAGCAGATCTCTTTGATTCTTGTCAACAAAAGTAACATCAGGACGTGGCTTTGCTGGCTCTCTCCATTCTTGAAGTTTGATCGGGAGTTGGTCCTTCACAAGAACTCCGCACTGACGAACGAACTTGTCCACAATATTCTTAGGCTCTAATGGTTCGCCATTAGGTCTGCATGCCTCGATATTGTACTTTACGCCCTGCTTCAACTTTTTGTTCGGGCCTCGTTTCGTCCTTTTGCCTGAAGATTTGCTCGATCCGGATGGCTGAAAGAACAAAGATCGATTCGTTAATATATCTTCAAGTCATTTAAAACATGTGATGATCACCAGATGCCTGCTTATATAAATATATATACCTCGCCGGTCTTTGTTGTTTCAGGATCAACATGTTCTTCGTCATCGTCATAATCGTAGTTCATGACTTCATCAATTCGGTCGTCGCGATCGAATATCATATCACCCTCTCCGGTGTTGTTTAGAAATTCGGAGCCGTCATAATCTTCTTCATTCTGATCATCATCTGGCCCACGTATCATATCGAACATGGTCTGTTCTCCCTCTCTGTCGGTATTGTCTGCCATAGCTTTTATTTAACTAATCCAAAAGAAATATAAAACAATTTAGTATTCAAATTACATCGTCTCGAATAATAGATATAATCTCGAATACATCGTCTAGAATAATAGATATAATCTCGAATACATCGTCTCGAATAATATATAATATTGAATAGTACATCACTGGCTAGGTAGCTAATAAAGATTGAATACTATAGAAGAATCTAGGACACTCGCGGTTCCTGCGGCGCGGGTGGTGGACACCCAAAGAGAAGGAACCCTCATAGGATCATAGCTGAAGTGAGTTCCCCGAAGAAACTGCCAGGTATTGGAGAACCTGCCACCCTCTAACGCAACCATGTAGCGATGGGCGTGCTCGTCCTCCTCCCTGACACGGCGACGTACCACCTCCGGCGGGGCCGGGTCCCTCCGCACTGAAACTGGCCCACGCGAACGCCACCAAACGAGATCAGGGTCGACGATGGGACCCGGGGCCGGGTTCCTCATCAAGCGGCGCGCCCCTCCAGGCAGTACCTCCTAGTGCCAGCCCGGCGGAGCCCAGTCCCGGACATGGGTCGGCTGGACGTCGTCGCAGACGGGTCGACGGCGAGGATGCGGGCCGGGCATCGTCGAGAACAAATACTAGCTATATGCCCGCAAAAAGTAACATTTTTTTAATGATTGGATTTTGATAACTAAAATTTCTAACATTTCTATATAACACTAATTATGCTATCATTGCATATGTCAAAAATCTATATACTATTTCATACTAATTAAGCATCTAACACTAAAAACAGAAAACACAACTTCTATACATCCATTAAAAAACTGAAAAACAACATTATATAAAAAATTTCCATACTAATTAAACACTAATTATATCCATCTAACATGCATTCATACATATATAATAGTCAAAAAATAATAATCTAAATAATCTAAACTAATTAAACATACAAAATACGTATATACTAATATATACATGCATTAATTCATACATATGTACGTGTGTGTGTGTGTGTGTTCATCATGCATGCTTGTGTGTGTGTATGGGCTCGGGGAGGGGCGGCGCCCATGGTGGCCGCCGGGGGCGAGGGAGAGGGGTTAGAGGGGGAGAGCTCACAGCGGGGCGACGGCGACGGCGAGGCGACGGCGAGGCGACGGCCGGGGGCGGTGATGGGCCGGGGCGTGACGCGGGGGTGGCGACGCGGGGACGGAGCGACGGGGACGGGCCCGGGGGCGGCGACGGCGACGGAGACGAGGGCGGCGACGGGGACGGGGGCGGCGACGGAGACGAGGGCGGCGACGGGGACGGGGTCGGCGACGGCGACGGAGACGACGGAAACAGAGGAACAAACAGAGGGAAAATGAAATTTTCGTACCTGTTGTATATATAGAAGGCACCTTTAGTACCGGTTGGAGCCACCAACCGGTACTAAAGGCCTGTTTTGGCCAGGCCAAGCGGCGGGAAGCGACCCCCTTTAGTACCGGGTGGTGGCACAAACCGGTACTAAAGGCCCCCCTTTAGTACCGGTTTGTGCCACGACCCGGTACTAAAGGGGGTGCGCTGGCGCAGGTGCGGTGCGGCAAGTTTAGTCCCACCTCGCTAATCGAGGGGCTACCGCACTGGTTTATAAGCCCCAGAGTTGTTTTTTGAGTTGTTTTTTGTTGTATTTAGAGTTTCTTTGTGAATATTTTTACTTTAGGTACAAAAAATTACAAACTTTCTGTTAGTGCCGGTAGATTTCAAATTTGAATAGTTTAAATTTTGAATTATTTGAAATTTGTGTGAATCACTAGTTTGTGAATAACTTAACTTTGAAAAAAGTTTTTTCAGTGATTCTTTTTTCTTATGTTTAATATTAGTGTGTTTTATCATTATATTAAATTTAGTAATGCTTAGGTTATTTAAAAATGAAATGCCTTTGTAACAGTTCAGTTTTCGTCGGAAACCCTGATACTTCGAAAGAGATTGTCCATTTTGTACACGAAATGCATCCAGTTTTTGCCGTAACCCTCTCTACTTTCTTGCACACGCTATTTGTATGAAATTATGATACCATGCCAACTTTCAACCTTTTCTGAGTTCATTTGAAATGCTTTTCAATTTCAGGGTCATTTAGCTGGAAAAAAATCAGTAAATGCATGAAAAGAATTTGTTTGCACATAAAATTTCTTCGCGTTTCAAATGCCAAAACACATAAGTACCCTAACTATTACAGGCATTCCCTCCTGGGTGTGAAACACAGAAGAAAGTGATGATAGTGAAGCCGATAACATCCTAGATCTTTCGGTGTGAAACTTTTTCTTCGCGTGTGTCCCTTTGCGCCGTAACCATGGAAAATCTTCATCATTTAACGGGATGCTCGGGTCAATACTCACTGTGAATGGAGCAATTTCATCAAACTTTTCATAATCTTCTGACTTGTCTGTCTTGTCATCACTCCCACGATGTTTCTCTTCCCAGAAAGAACTATGTGCCGCTTTGGCTCATCGTACGATGCATTCGCTTCCTTATCTTTTCTTTTTCTTGACTTGGTAGACATGTCCTTCACATAGAAAACCTGTGCCACATCATTGGCTAGGACGAATGGTTCGTCTGCATATGCAAGATTGTTGAGATCCACTATTGTCATTCCGTACTGCGGGTCTTCCGTTACCCCGCCTCGTGTCATATTGACCCATTTGCACCGAAACAAAGGGACCTTTAAACCACGTCGATAGTCAAGTTCCCATATGTCATGTATATAACCATAATATGTTTCCTTTCCCGTCTTGGTTTCTGCATCAAAGCGGACACCACTATTTTGGATGGTGCTCTTCTTATCTTGGGCGATCGTGTAAAATGTATTACCATTTATCTCGTACCCTTTGAAAGTCATTATATTCGAAGATGGTAACTGGGACAGCAAGTACATGTCATCTTCAATAGAGGTGTCATGCATGGTACGTGTCTGCAACCAGCTGGCGAAACTCCTGGTTTGTTCACGTGTAATCCAGTCATCAGACCGCTCCGGGTGTTTGGAGCGTAGAAAATTCTTGTGTTCATCCATATACGGAGCCACCAAGGTGGAATTCTGTAGAACTGTGTAGTGTGCTTCAGTGAGAGAATGTCCGTCCATACATATTATTTGTTCCCCTCCTAGCGTGCCTTTTCCATCCAGTCCGCCCTTATGCCGCGATTCAGGAACACCAATCGGCTTAAGGTCAGGAATAAAGTCAATACAAAACTCAATGACCTCCTCATTTTGATGGCCCTTGGAGATGCTTCCTTCTGGCCTAGCACGGTTATGAACATATTTCTTTAAGACTCCCATGAACCTCTCAAAGGGGAACATATTGTGTAGAAATACAGGACCCGAAACGTTAATCTCTTCGCATAGGTGAACTAGGACGTGCGTCATGATGTTGAAGAAGGATGGCGGGAACACCAACTCGAAACTGACAAGACATTGCACCAAATCATTCTATAACCCTGGTATGATTTCTGGATCGATTACCTTCTGAGAGATTGCATTGAGAAATGCACATAGCTTCACAATGGCTAATCGAACGTTTTCCGGTAGAAGCCCCCTCAATGCAACCGGAAGCAGTTGCGTCATAATCACGTGGCAGTCATGAGAATTTAGGTTCTGGAACTTTTTCTCTGCCATGTTTATTATTCCCTTTATATTCGACGAGAAGCCAGACGGTACCTTAATACTGAGCAGGCATTCAAAGAAGATTTCCTTCTCTTCTTTGGTAAGAGCGTAGCTTGCATGACCCTGATGTATGCCGTCTTCTCCGTACATACGTTGCTGGTCCTCCCATGCCTTAGGTGTATCTTTTGTCTTCCCATACACGCCCAAGAAGCCAAGTAGGGTCACGCAAAGATTCTTCGTCACGTGCATCACGTCGATTGCGGAGCGGACCTCTAGGTCTTTCCAATATGGCAGGTCCCAAAATATAGATTTCTTCTTCCACATGGGTGCACGTCCGTCAGCGTCCTTCGGAACAGGTTGTCCGCCAGGACCCTTTCCAAATATCACCTTCAAATCCTTGACCATATCATGTACATCAGCACCATACGGTGGCGAGGCTTCGTCCAGTGATCCGCCTCACCTTTGAAATGCTTGCCTTTCTTTCTTACGGGATGCCTGCTCGGAAGAAATCGACGATGTCCCAGGTACACATTCTTCTTACAACTATTCAAATATATACTGTCGGTATCATCCAAACAGTGCGTGCATCCGCGGTATCCCTTGTTTGTCTGTCCTGAAAGGTTACTGAGAGCAAGCCAATCATTGATGGTCACGAACAGCAACGCATTTAGGTCAAATTCTTCCCCCATGTGCTCATCCACGCACGTACACCTGTTCCATTCCACAGTTGTAAGAGTTCTTCAACTAATGGCCTTAGGTACACATCAATGTCGTTGCCGGGTTGCTTAGGGCCTTGGATGAGCACTGGCATCATAATGAACTTCCGCTTCATGCACAACCAAGGAGGAAGGTTATACAAACATAGAGTCACAGGCCAGGTGCTATGGTTGCTGCTCTGCTCCCCAAAAGGATTAATGCCATCTGCGCTTAGACCAAACCATACGCTCCTTGCATCATCTGCAAACTCCTTCCCGTACTTTCTTTTGATTTTTCTCCACTGCGACTCGTCAGCGGGTACTCTCAACTTTCCGTCTTTCTTACGGTCTTCTCTATGCCATCGCATCGCCTTGGCATGCTCTTTGTTTTAGAACAAACGTTTCAACCGTGGTATTATAGGAGAATACCACATCACCTTGGCAGGAATCTTCTTCCTGGGGCGCTCGCCCTCGACATCAGGCTCATCGCGGCTGCTCTTATAGCGCAATGCACCACATATCGGGCAAGCGTTCAAATCCTCGTACTCACCGCGGTTGAGGATGCAATCATTAGGGCATGCATGTATCTTCTGCACCTCTAACCCTAGAGGGCAGACAACCTTCTTTGCTTCGTACGTACTCTCGGGCAATTCGTTGTCTTTTGGAAGCATATCCTTTATCATTACCAGCAACTTTCCAAATCCCTTGTCAGATACACCATTCTCTGCCTTCCATTGCAGCAATTCCAGTGTGGTGACCAGCTTTTTCTTATCACCTACGCAATTCGGGTACAACAATTTTTTGTGATCCTCTAACATGCGCTGCAACTTCTTCTTCTCCAAATCACTTGCGCAGTTTCTCTTTGCATCGGCAATGGCCCGACCTAGATCATCAACGGGCTCATCTGATGCCTCTTCTTCAGCTTCTTCCCGCATTGCCGGCTCAGCTTCTTCCCGCATTACCGGCTCAGCTTCTTCCCCCATTGTTATATCATCGTATTCAGGGAACCCATGGCTAGGATAGCTGTCGTCGTCCTCTTCTTCTTCATTGTCTTCCATCATAACCCCTCTTTCTCCATGCTTGGTCCAAACATTATAGTGGGGCATGAAACCGGACTCAAACAGGTGGACGTGAATGGTTCTTGATGTAGAGTAATTGCGACCATTCTTACAGTCAGCACATGGACAAGGCATAAAACCATCCACCCGCTTGTTTGCCTCAGCCGCAAGCAGAAAAGTATGCACGCCCTCAACGAACTGGGGAGAGCATCGGTCATCGTACATCCATTGCCGGCTCATCTTCATTACACAACACCGAATAGACCAAATTAATACAAGTTCATACATAAAGTTCATAGAACACTTAAATGCAACAAACAAATAACTCTCTAGCTAAAGCATTTAAATGCAACAAGAAATGCGATCAAGATCGCAACTAAGGTAACAATTGATCCAACAGCATAATGATACCAAGCCTCACTATCGATGGCATATTTTCTAATCTTTCTAATCTTCAAGCGCATTTTCTCCATCTTGATCTTGTGATCATCGACGACATCGGCAACATGCAACTCCAATTCCATCTTCTCCCCCTCAATTCTTTTCAATTTTTCTTTCAAGTACTCGTTTTCTCTTTCAACTAAATTTAACCTCTCGACAATAGGGTCGGTTGGAATTTCCGGTTCACATACCTCCTAGATAAAAATATCTATGTCAACTTGATGGGCATAATTTGTCATAAACACGAAATGCAACAAATAGTTTTAAAATAGAATATACCACATCCGAATCATAAAAAGGACGAGGGCCGACGGGGAAGGATATCAAAACCATGGCACTATGTATAACAAACAACGTACGGGTAAGATAATTATTATACGAGTAACTATATATCCAAATCACACAAACATCAATTTTTTATATAAAATTTCATGAACAAGAGGCTCACCACAAGGTGGTGCCGGCGACGGGACGGTGCGGGCGATCGACGGTGGTTACGACGGAGATTTAGAAGGCACTAAGTAAACCACACCTACATATGCAAACTAAGTGTTATTTTTGACCTCAAATTGCATATAAATCAAATACTAGCACATATATATATATACTCCCAAATTAATAAACTCACAAATTAATAACTATATAAAGCATTGCAAGAGCTAATCTAGCAATGAGAGATGAAAGGACAAAGTTGCTAACCTTTGTGATCATTTGAATGGATGGGGGCCTTCAAATCTTGACAAATTTTGGGCAAAATATGTGATGAGCTCGAGAGGAAGAGGGGAAGAACAGAGAGGAGAGGGGAAAGGGGAAGAACAGAGCGAGCTCGGGTGGACAAAGGGTTTATGTAGGATGACCTTTAGTACCGGTTCGTGCCAAGAACCGGTACTAAAGGTGCTGGAGGGGGCCCAGACTGACAATATCCTGCCACCACTCTCATTAGTACCGGTTCGTGGCACGAACCGGTGCTAAAGGTTAGCCACGAACCGGTACTAATGAGAGCGGCTCGGCTAGCCGTTGGAACCGGCACTAATGTATACATTTGTGCCGGCTCTAATACAAACTGGCACTAATGTGCTTCACGTTTGGCCCTTTTTCTACTAGTGACACTAGCCTATTACAACTATTATACACTAGTCATCGACCCGTGCGTCAGCACGGGCTAGTAATTTTGAAAAAAAAAACAGAAGTAGTAAAACAACTTAAGAACTTTTAATGTTAATTTAGCATAAGTTCAAAATATATGAGATCTTGGAATGCAATTTTCAGCATCTCCCAACAGATCATTATACATCCTGAATTAAGAGAAAAATACCACCATGAGAGATAAATTGGAATCAAAATGAAATATGGAATTTCAAGAATTTTTAGAAGAAAACACATGCCCGATTAATGGAGAAGAATGAATAAGACATTTTCATGGTCATTGGAAATGGAATCTAGTTAGTTAATTGTACATACATTCCCCACGAAAACATGGAATTGAACTGTATTATTATTGATGAGGGACACCAAAGAATATACTTGTTTCTCTTTAGCTTGAAGGACGTGGATTAGTGAAAATGCTGTTCTGAATTAACTAATCAGATTATTACATAAATTGTCTGACATACTTGTAAATGTACGTTCATATGAAAATAAAAATAGGAATAAATACATTTCTACAAATATATATCTATGTTTCTGCACAGAGTAGTGTTTTTGCTTTTGTGGATGCAGTCGCACCGGGGATGGAAACCGAAATTAGGCTTGTGCAGGTTTGAGCTTATAACATACTTGTAAATCTTTTGTCAAAATAAGCATTTTATGTCCCCTGCGAAAGAAATTTGAGTGCTCTAAAAACATTTTTTTATCGAAAAAATATTTTTTCGCATATAGTTTTCTTAAATATTTATTGCACTCAGAGGACTCGACATTGACTTGTGTGATTTTTTAAGGTTCCTGGTTAGCTAGTTGCTTACCCCATGCTAATGACCTGTCAACGTAATGGGGATCCTTCTAGGCATGTATGGCTCGGACTACCCTACTTGACCTGTCTTTACATGCATGCATGCCACATTCAGACTTCTTCGTTTGAATGTATTCTACCAAACTGTTTTTTCAGGAAAAATGTATTGTATCTATCAGTTGCTATTCCTTCAGGCGTGGTTATGAGCATGCAACAATTGAAATTAAATTAGGAACAATACGAAGATTTAACAGTCACAGGCAAGGGACAATTGCCATTCACTATACGCAGAATTCCTCAAACCTCTTCTTTCCGGAAAGGGGAATGACCCCGGCCTCTGCATCATCATGATGCACACAGCCACTTATAAAGAGTGCAGGAACAAACTTAAGATTAGAAAACTACCGCTATAACATGAAATCATTTCTCCTGGTTAGCTAAATGGCAAAAAAATAAATATACCCCGTAGATCAGTTCAGGATAACCATATATACATATGACATTCTACTTGTGTCATGTATATTAAAATTCATAATATATGCAAGAACAATAGAAAACTTTATTTAGGATGTGATTTTAGGCAACACGGTTGTATATGAGAGAAATCGAGTGCATGTTTTATTTCTTCCAAACCTTGACGTTTATAAAAAATCAAGAAATAAATGTGGGTGAATCAATATTTTTTTTTGTGTACGGGTGGTTGTGTTAGTGAAATCTAATTGCTTTGAGCTCTATTCTAGTATTTTCTTGTCCCTTTTGTGGAAAAAATATGTTTAAATGTTGTCTGAAAATGCCGCAAGATGTTGATTATTTTGTTAATTATTTTAACAACTGTGAATCAGACATGCATATGTTGTTAGGATGATAAAATAATTTTATTTTATTTTGCTGGTATACAACAAATCAGTAAAAATGTTATGGTGGTAACTGAGAATATATGACTGATTATTTCTCTTTTGCTATATATTTTTATTTATGAACATGGTGTAGACAACATCGATTTCTCATTCATTTATTGATGAGGAGTTTTCCAAATATTCTAAACACATGCATATGTATATGAGATCTTTTTAATACATGCAGGATTCCTACATATGGCTTAAGTTTTTTTGGCAAGTTCTGGATTTATTAGGCGCCCTACTGGATTTGATAAGGAATTCGCTCTCTTGAGTACGTGGTCAACATAAATACATATATCAATTATGCATACCAATATATCAGAGTGCGTGCATGTCTTTGTATATATATGCACAGGTAAACGTCCGTAATCCTCTGTTAGCTTAGCCCCCGCGACAAATCATATTATTCCAAGCTCTCCAAGACTATATAAGCTCACCATCTGCATCATGTGAAAAGGAATAAAATTATATGATTCCAGGCACTTCAAAACTATATGATCTCACCATTTGCATCATGTCAAAGGGAGTAAAGTAGTGAGAATAATTCATCCTAAGAATAGAAGTTGTGGTCGTACATGTATAAATAATAACGCATGTAGCCAAAACATGCACCTGGAGGCTCTCGGTTTGATTATCCTCTTCATTACTTGGGCTTTCATCAGGTAATGTGTAAATACGCAGTAAGTGAGCATTGTTTTTCTACAGATCTGAATATTCATGTTGTTGGCAAAATAACCCACCACTTGTTGCCGATGCTTCTCGCTGGACAAACCAACCATGCACGGACTTGATGGATATGAGAAAACTTATCGCTAGACACAACAGCCATGCACGTACTTGATTCTCACAGGATGCAACAGCCATGCATGTATTTGATGGATGTAAGAAAGCTGACACACATACACAGCTAGCACATGCCGTGCTGGTTGATTTAGATGAGGACGTGTACTACTTGCAGATGGAAGCTGAGATTGCAATGACCTCGGATTTCAACAGCAGGAGAGGAAGAGAATTAGGAGCGGACAGTTGCATCTTTTTAACATGGATCAAAGCGTGGAAACATAGGATGACATGGAAAGAACTGAGGGAATATCTGAGGAGGAGCATCAGGTGGAGTAGCGCTAGGGTTACGTCGTCAATTCGTCGGTACCCCGTGAGGAAGGATCGGTAGGGTGATCACTCCGTGATGGAGGAGTTGTTTTATTGGCAGCCCGTGGATGGTTTTTTTCTCTTAAAGAGGAGTACGTGGGACGGTGGTCGAGGACTCTTGCGGTACTTCATCCGACGGCTATAAATAGCTAATAGAATATCTAATGGATAATTTTACTTAATGATTGAGGATTAACGTCGAGCCTTTAATGGTGCCTCCAATTAGTAAATATAAGATATTACATCCACTTGGCATCAAAGTTCGCCAGCAGTGCAAATATAGGGAACAAAGCAGCATATTACATTCATTGGCCATCAAAATTGGTCACCAGTGCAAATAAATGCGGCAGCAAAACAAGTCCATAACTGAAACAACTTCAGAAGAGCTCAAGAAACGTTATCCTGGGTATCCACCATGCTGATAGCAAGCTTATTAGCATTGTCCTGTTTGGTGCTAAAATCCTCCAACGCTTGTTGTTGCACCAGAAAGTATGCATCTGAATGCTCTAGGGACTTCTGCAGTCCTTCCACTTTTTGTCGCAGCACAGCTGATCGATGTCTTTCAGCTTGTAGTTGAGACTAAAGAAACCGAACTGATTCAGACAGTGAGTTTGAATAGCTTGTGCAAGCGGTAGTGGCCAGTAACTCGAATAGTAAACCAGGACAAGACTTTGGGGTTGTCTCACTGTCTTCAAGATAGTTTTCCTTAGCTGTTTTATCAGCTTTGTTGGAGACCAACAAGGATGTCTCTCAATCTTGAACCTTATCTGCATTACTTTCTTTACCATTGCTTAATAAGGCACTCTTCCCCAATATTCTATCAGCATTCTAAAAGAAGAAACAAGCAGACACATAATAGGCTTAGCATGTACTAGTATATGAAACTCATTCCGGTGAACCAGTTCATTAGTAAGGTGGACAAGATTAAACTACCAAGTCTTCTATTGCCAAGTAGTACATTATAAAAGCATCAAACAAACATATATCTATGTCCTATGGTCACTGCATTGTCTTGCCAAATCAAAATAGAGACACGGTTCAAATCATATCAGTTCAAGAGAAAGCAGCACTGAAAGAATACAAAGCGTGGGAAACTACATGGCACAACAAGATTTCAGATGGATACCATGGGTCTACATGTACAAGAACACTATTGGCCCTGTTGTGATGCTAGTAATGTGCATGATATGAGAAGTTAACTGTATACACAATTGAAACTGAAATCAACAGAGCTATTTATAAGAGCAAACATGTTAAAAAAATGCGTAAACATACCTATTGTGCCATTGGAGTTTCCATTGGATCGTTCAATTTAAAAATAAGTTTGTATGAGTAAATACAGTGATACAAGAGCAAAGCAGTATGCACGATAGCAATGGAATCTTAAATGAGAACAGTTGTTCTTTAGGTTTAAGCACTTGTTCTACATGAACAGAGTACATCAAGACGCAAGCATATAGTACTTAAAATAAAATGAGCTCATAGACCTTACCACATTCTTGGTTCGGGACCAGTACAGAACAAGGCGTTCCCAGTCTTCGTCTAGTAAATGTGTCTCAGGAGAGCGTAAGGGAATTTGATGAGTTTCTTTGCCAGTGAAGTATGTTTCCTTCAGGTAATTCCGATACTGCCACCAAGCATTCTTGAAGATAGTAGAGGTATTAGCACAGGTTACCTCATCCTGAGTTTCCAAACCGGTCCTTCTCTATAGAGAAAAATGGGAAAATTTGCTGTATTATAACCATCATGGAGGTAGAATGTATGGGACAAAGCAAAGTAATTGCCATGAATAACATTACTTACACATAACTCCTGGACAAACACCTGCAACTGGCATTTTCCTTCATCTTCAGTATAATATTTCCATGATGGGAAGATATGCACATAGGATTTAACAACATCAAATGACTGGTTGTGCTTCCTCCATAGGAATAGGTGTACTAACTGGTGGAGTTAGGGTTCGCCGTGGTAGTAATGGCGCTTTGGGCACTGGAGCTGCCTTACTAACTACTCTTGTTTCACAGCTTTGTGGTGGAGATGGTGCTGTGTCAATAGGAACTGGGTTACTATCTGCTAGGGTTGGGGTTAGATTGGGTGAAGCTGGTTCGCTGTCCATCGCAATAGGGGTAAAATTGTCGAGAGTCTGGGTTATGTGTGGTAGGGCTGGTTCTCGCGCCTGTACAACCGGGGTGCTATCTCCACCAAGAGGTAGCACTGTTTTACTTGAAGACCGTGTTTTTACTCCGCTAGATATTGCCATCACCCGCTCCAATTCAAATGGCTGATATACAGGAAACATAGTTGAATGTACATACATTGTATGAGAGACAGATGCAATAGATAGTGTGAAAAAAGAGGGCATGAAATAGTTGACATGTATATTGTTTAACTAAAACGGATAGCATGACATAATTTCACATATATGATGTCTATCTAAACTGGATAACATATCATAACATAATTCAAAGATATGATGACTAACTAAACAAGATCGCATGACATAATTCACATACATGCTATCTAAGTAATCAGGACTGCATGATATAATTCACATATGTGATTTATATGCTAAGCAGAGGGCATTCACATATATCATGTCTAAACTAATTAAGAACATGGTGTTGAATATTGTGTATATGATGTCTAAACTATGCAATGCAAGATACCATATGCATGACATGAGCAGTATAACCGTGCCAAGTTAGAGCATACACCTCGGTGGGGGAATATGACTGGTCATCTATCCCTGAATCCATCTCTAAAGAGCTATCGGGACCCAGCAAGAGATCTGCTTTGACAGGTAGCACTGTCTGATCTGAAGGCCTTGTTTTCACTCCAGATTTTTCCACCACCCACTCAAATGGCTGATTCACAGGAAGAGTAGTTTAATGTACAAACATTGTCGACAATTGGAAATGTAATGAAGAAAAGGATGGGCAAGATATCATTCAAATATATGATGCCTGGTTAAATAGGATGGCATTGCACATTTCACATATATTATGGCTGGCTAAAAGACACGAGACTGCATATATGATATTGAAACTAAACAGGTCGCATTACAAAACATGTGTAAACTAAGCAGATGACATATATGATGTCGAAAGTAGGCACTGCAAGGCAACATATGCATGATATGACTCACATCATCATGCCAAGTTAGAGAAAACACCTTGGGGGGTAAATAGGAGTGACCAGCTGCGTCTGAATCCGCCTCAGAACAGAGATTACAATTTGGAGAGGGGGGAGGGTTTGCCATTAAACCCACCATGGAGCGATGTCTACATGACATTGTATTGCCGCACAAAACTCTTCTCTTTTTCTCTACATGTTTAGCATGACTGTGTACAATATCTGACATGCATACTAAAAAAATATAGTGAGATTATGTAAGGAGAGCATGAAGAAATCTAGAGTGATGGTAACAACCAGTGGATGGATCCAAAAATGATGATAGCAGGCTGATGATTGCTTTAATTTAACAAAAAAACAGATGATGATTGCTTTACTATTTGTTTCCCACCCAAGATGAACAACATAGGCATACCCTAGGTGAACTAGATATTAGACAGAGATACTATTCATTGCTGCCTCGATATGTGCCGCACAACTAATTTAGAACTCAAGTTTGAACATTAATTTCGACCTGACTTGGAGTCTAAGAGGTGAACAAGACGATAAAGTAGCAGGTAACATTAAGCAATGCATAACATAAGCAGAAACAAAAGAGTGCGACCTTGTTGGGTTCTACGGTAGGGTGCATCGACTGCAAATAAAAATTATCCTACGCGCAGAACAACATGAACATGCTACGGGAGATGGATCACAGTTCATTACCACTAGACGAGCAGTGCCATGCAGTGGAATAAGAGTTGGGGCAGCGCGTCCGCACGGGTCGTCTCCTCCTTGTCCGATCTCCGTCGAACAGCCGGTCGTTTGATTCCACGTACAAGTTCGCCGGAGTGGCGCAAGTGCACCGCCTCTAACGGCATCCGCACGTGCAGGAGGAACACCGTGCGGCGGACTGCTAGGTCAGATCACATAATCGGCGGCGAGTGGAGGTGGCTATTCGCAACACATGCAAACCCTAGTTGCAGCACCGAAGCGATTAACCAAATAAGTGCGCCGCACATCCACCTTATATAGGCGTCCGTCGCGGGCTCAACACTTGGGCCTCGCACGGACCCTAAAGCCCACAAGTCTACTCGGCCACAATCCGAATACAGCTCGGATCACATACGACCAGTGTCTTCGGATCCGACCTCGTAGGTTCCTTCCCTTAAGCGCGCAACCCCTTAGGTTCAAGTCAGCTTGGTCGCAGTTCGGATCACCTCCGAACTGCACAGTTGGTAGCGGACTCTAGCAAGGCATGCCGACCACCAAGCAGACTATGAAGCTGGTTAGGCGGACCTGTACAACGTGTCACACTTCTGTTCCCTTTGCCTCACGATATATGTTGTCGGGCTCAAGACGAGTCTGTCATCCTTGTGGTAGCCCGACCTCTTTCTCGTTCCAGTGATGCCGACCACAATCCGGATTATCTCATAATCCTTGTCGCATGGCCATGCTTCTCTTGGTCGTATCACACGAGGGGCCAGAGTATATCTCTCCTTATCGGAGGGGCAAATCCCATCTTGCTCGACCATGTCTTGCAGCATGGGACTGGACATACCCGAAACCTACCTCTGTAAATACCCAGTCATGGAGTAGTGTTTGGTCGGCCCAAAGCAAGTGTGTCACCATCCCGAGTACATGCGTCAGCTCAGGTCTTAGGACATAGAACGTATGTTGTACTAGAGACTCACAGATGACATATCGCTGTGTCTCATAGTTGGGTCTGTCCGACTCGGACCTTATCTCGACTCGGATCCGACTATGTTGAATCCAACCAGACCTTTCCAAGTCCATATTATCCGGTTAGCATCCAATGCTCCATGGCTAGTGAGACCAAGCCATCGACCGTGTCATATGCTAGTCTAGTCGGCTGCGCATCCACACAGCCCTTTCGACTAGGGACCTTTTAGGACAGTCATCATACAATGCATAGTCCCACAAACAAGTCACGTACTTGCTGATACACATCATTGATAATGTCCAAGGACTATCTTTATTCATAAACACATAGGAAATATCATCATACATGATTGCCTCTAGGGCATATCTCCAACAGTATCCCACTTGCACTAGAGTCAATCAAATAGACATCGAATGCCCATAGCTCTAACGTGCCCCTCATGCTTGGGTTGTGGAAGCGGCTTAGTCAACGGATCTGCAACATTTGCATCCGTGTGAATCTTGCATAACTCTACATCACCATTCTTTACGATCTTTCGTATCAGGTGATATTTCCCATCTATATGTCTGACCTTGTGGTGATTCCTCGGCTCCTTGGCTTGTGCGATGGCACTAGAATTATCACAATAAAGGTCCAACGGTTTCACCGAGACTGGGAAAATACCAAGATCATCCAGAAAATGCCGGATCCAAACACCTTCCTTTGCATCTTCACAAGCCGCAATGTATTCGGCTTCTGTGGTAGAATCGGCCACCGTATCCTGCTTGGAACTCATCCAGTGCACTGCTCCTCCATTCAGGACATACATGAATCCGGACTGTGATCGACAATCATCTCTGTCGGTTTGGAAACTAGCATCGATGTAACCCCTTACGACGAGCTCTTCCTCACCTCCATAAACTAGGAACATCTCTTTAGTCCTTTTCAGGTGCTTCAAAATAGTCTTCACCGCTGCCCAGTGACTCTCACCTGGGTTGTCCTGGTATCTACTTGTTAGGCTCATTGCAAAAGCAACATCAGGCCTTGTACATATCATGGCATACATGATGGATCCGATTGCCGAGGCATACAGAATCCTACTCATCCTGCTTCGCTCATCAGATGTCGAAGGACTCTGAGTCTCGCTTAGCTTTATACCATATGAGAGTGGCAAGAACCCTTTCTTCGCCTCACTCATGTTGAACCGCTTCAACACTTTATCTATGTATGTGCTCTGGCTTAAGCCGAGCAGCCTCCTCGATCTATCTCTATAGATATTAATGCCTAAAATATATACTACCTCACCAAGGTCCTTCATCGAAAACTTGCCATTCAATGATTCCTTGACCAAGTTTAGCATCAAAACATTATTTCCGATCAACAATATGTCATCCACATACAAGATCAAAAACACTATCGAGCTCCCACTTAACTTCTTGTATAAACAAGAGTCCTCTTTGCTTTTGATGAAACCAAGACCAGTGACGACCTCATCAAAACGAATGTTCCAACTCCGAGATGCTTGCTTCAACCCATAAATGGATCTCTTGAGCTTGCATACCTTACTAGTGCTAGTCGGATCGACAAAACCCTCGGGCTGTATCATATACACGTCCTCGGTTAAATTTCCGTGAAGGAAAGCCGTTTTGACATTTATCTGCCATATCTCGTAATCCAAATATGCAACTATAGCTAGTATGATCCTCACCGATTTCAGCATCGCTACCGGCGAGTAAGTCTCATCGTAGTCAATTCCTTGAACTTGTCCATAACCTTTAGCGACAAGCCGATTGTCGGTGTCAAAACCGGCGGATCTCGGGTAGGGGGTCCCGAACTGTGCGTCTAGGCGGATGGTAACAGGAGACAAGGGACACGATGTTTTTACCCAGGTTCGGGCCCTCTCGATGGAGGTAAAACCCTACTCCTGCTTGATTAATATTGATTATATGGGTAGTACAAGAGTAGATCTACCACGAGATCAGAGAGGCTAAACCCTAGAAGCTAGCCTATGGTATGATTGTTGTTCGTCCTACGGACTAAAACCCTCCAGTTTGTATAGGCACCGAAGAGGGTTAGGGTTACACAGAGTCGGTTACAATGGTAGGAGATCTACATATCCGTATCGCCAAGCTTGCCTTCCACGCCAAGGAAAGTCCCCTCCGGACACGGGACGAAGTCTTCAAGCTTGTATCTTCATAGTCCAGGAGTCCGGCCAAAGGTGATAGTTCAGCTATCCGGACACTCCCTAATCCAGGACTCCCTCAGTAGCCCCTGAACCAGGCTTCAATGACGACGAGTCCGGCGCGCATATTGTCTCCCGTAGGGCCCTTGCCCGTGCTAAAGTGCACTGGGGCAAGATGGACGCTGAGAAGCTTGTGACGGACAGACCACCGCCGGGCAGGGAGTATCGCAAGACCGAGATGTATTATGAGGGTGTCCTGAAGGGTGCCCGCCTTATAGCGGGTGAATGCTCCAAAGATGTAATTTTTGAGTAAACTCGCATTTGTTATCCTGTACGCTTGAAAACTTGTTCATATGCGCTAAGCAACGCTTGTGAATTTAAAATATTACCTTCTGTGCGGCTGTTTATTAAATTTGAGAGATGGCGAGTCGTCGGCTTCTGCCCCCATGCCACGAGTGCTGGGGTGTTCGGGATAAACTTGAGCGCTCTTTTTCCCATTCTTGGTCCTTCGAGGGAGGCGCTCAATGCAACGAACAAGGCAACCGGACTATAATGCTTGAACACTCTCACTTAGCCATAGAATTCTATAATTTTAAATTTTGGCGAAGCCCCTAGTATTCGGAAGACCGAATTTTGGGCGCTATCCACGCCTGGGCCGGACAAAGCCGACTCCTCGCTCTAAGCGGCATAAGTCTTTAGGGACTTGAAAACCTCTCGAACAGCGACCGGCTCTCGCCCTATCATGACGGTCAGTTTTAGCTTTCTCCACTGAGGTGCTTAACCCAGCTCAATTGGGGCACAATCGCAGTGGTTCTCCCAGCGCTACCTTAGCCGATATAACGGAACGTAAGGTACCAAAACATGGGAGCCGGGCAAACCCAACTATTGACCCAAGACATGATTTGGAGCCGATGCATATACACTACACCACAACACGGATCTAAGGGCAGTTAAACTGCCGGGAGAAGGCACTTAAGGGGGCAGCTAAACTGCCGGGAGAGTATTTCTCCCGGCAGACAGAACTGCCACAAGAACGGCTGCCGGCGATAGCTTCTCCCGGCAGATAACTTCTCCCGGCAGTTTTTGTGCCCCAACGAATGTACTTGCCAGCAGTTTTTCTGCCTGCACAAACACATTTACCCGGCAGGTAATATGCCATGAGGTGTTGTTTCACAAGTAACCTGAACTGTTCTGGGCAATATCAAATCACTATGTTTCAAGCAATCAGGACAAATCATACAACTCATAGATACACTTGAATCAAAGTTACATGTAAGGCGTCTTTCAATAACATAAACATACCAAATACACATGTTTCAAAGCACACACATGAAACGACCATATATTAAGAACATTGTGCCACATAAGGCAAAGTACATATCTTCCTAGGTAAATAAATTGTGCCACACCAAAATGGGTATACAGTGGCTAAATGTGCCAAAACATAGTGAAACTTGCCAACGTCTCCAAGTTCAACCAACAACACATATTACATATATATCATCACTGCAGCAACTTGCAGATCTTCCAAACCTCAATCAACTCATGCATCTTCGAGAGACCTGCAACAGATCGGAGATTCAAAATGGAGCTCTCATTTCTGATTTTAAATCAACGGTTTAAAGATTTCAACATGCTACACTGAACATACACAGAAGATACTAAAGTTTTTTTTACAGTATTCACAAAATCCGGCCCTATGCATACACTGGTCATAGTAGTCTACGAAGAACAGAAATAAATGCATCTCGTAATCTATTATACATGATATAGTTCTTTGATTAGCATTAACCATTAAATTAAGGGCAAGATGAGATGAATGCTTCTGGACTGCATGCTACTGAAATTAGTCAATAATTTGCATATATTTACCAAAAGGATTTAGAATTTCTTCAGATTATGTTTGTGCTCCCAGTGGAGCAGCCGTAAAACTATATTTAAAAACAGTGCAGATTTCCGAAGCACAAGATAACTTGAACTTGGTTGCGAAGATGAACCTGACATAGAAGACATATGTCGAATTCATTTCTGGTATATAAAATAAGATGTCTAATTTGTTTCTAGTATATAACCAGACAAACCTCAATCATGAAATAGCAAAAGTTAAATCTTGCAATTACAAAGAGTGGCCTGCTAGGAACTTGAAACACACCATTTGAGTTCAACTACATCTTTCTGATCATTGAAAAAATTTCTAAGATTTTGAGAACAAGACTATGCAACAAAGAGTTAATATTCTAGAAAAAACTGACAACTTCAAAGCATAAAGGTTGCTACAAGTGAAAATACGTACAAATATTTTTGCTGCAGCTTTGCTTGAAGGGGCGCCACTCTTCTTGCACGTGTATGTTTCAATAAACTGTAAATCAGAGTAGAAGTGCAGCAATACACATATTTTTGTGTTGTAAGGATAATGTATTAGATAAAAGGGCATGTTATGGTACCAGCCATAAAGTATACCTTTAAGGTTGTCCACATATGATTTTTTTTTGCTTAACATCGACCTTCCTCTAATCATCTTTGACCCAGCTGTGCTCACAGCCTGCTCCTCTTCCCCTTCTGGCTTCACCAAAACATATATTATCCTGCTTGTGGCCTGCAATGGTAAGTCTTCAAAATAAACATTATGGGGTTTAACTAATAAACATTATGGGCTTGCTAAAATGGCATGTTAATTAACATCACATATGTTGGTTGAGGCCTTGAGGGCGATCACGCACCTGAAATTTCATTACTCAAAAAGCCCAAGGGATAGCCGAATATATATATAGTGATTAAGAATGAAAAGGTACAATCAATAATCTGCAAGTTTCAATAGTTTAAGAAGTGCAGAACAGGGAAGGTTTTACAAGCCGAATATATATGATGATTTGTTTTACAACCTTTGTTGGTTGTTCCTGATATTCACTTACTTAATTAATATGAAAGTATCTGTAGAAGGATACTCACAATGTCATAAACACCACATGGTACTAAATTATAAACAGGTTATCAGTTGCCGAAATAAAGCATGCTATTACCTTCGACAAATAAACAGATTCAACATCAGTCTTCAACACATGAAGCAAAAGATGTGTGCTCCTCCCCGAATGAAGATTAAATGTTCTGGACAATCTGTACAAACAATAAGCAATAACAGGTTTAACCAAACAAGGCATCATAATTCCTTAATCAAGGGCAATCAATTTGCTAGTGATATGTACCACCGACATGTGTTAATCATGTGCACCTTCTGCCTACCGAACTGAGGGTGATGCCATGAACAAATAATAATAGAGATCAAACTTGTAGTCACAAGTTATAACCTGTCAACATCAAACATACTGAGCTGAGGGTGATGAGATGAACAAATAATAGAAGACACAAGGGCTCCTACAGATTGAAGAGTCTGCACTTATTGCAGGCGCTGTGCTTGCAGCAATTCCCATCCATGGCCACATCCACCTTCTGTGTACTCAAAAGATTTCAGATTATTAGCCTAAAAAAGATAAGGAACTACACCGAGGCAAAATACAGCAACACAATCACATCCTGCAATCTAGTTTCGGTGTCACAACACAAGTCCTCATTTGGTGCGTACAGGAGCCTCGTGGAAAAGGTACTGCCAGGGGAACGAGCTCCAGGAGGTTGAAGCGGCTCCCTGAGGATTGAGGAAGCAGGATGGTGGAGGACGGCGGTAGATCTAGGTCCCTGGAGAACCCCGCGTGGGGAGGCGCTGCTACTTGGGGCCGCACAGGGGAGGGTCGTCGGCGGGGTGGGGGGTGCTCGGAGATGCGTTGGACGGGGAGGTTGGGGAGGAGGCTGGGAATCGGCGGCCAACGCTAGGAGGTTGGGGGGAACCGGCGAACGGTGGTGCTCTGCGACGGAGGTTCGTGCTCGAAGACGGCGGTGTCCTTGGCGGCCCGGTCGGGGACGAAGATGATGCTGCGGTGAAGGGGGCGGACGATGGCCGGGGAGGAAGGCGGCACCGCCGTGAGTAGGGTGGTCAGCCTCGGCGGCGGCAGAGGAGGCTTAGATCTGGGAGATTTGGGGGTTCTGTTCTGGAGGTTGGGAGGATATCCCTTCGTTGTTTTGGACAGAAAATTTTCAGCCTCTCGTGCGCTCCTCCTCCCGCGCCAGCGCGCCTCTAGGCCAATTATTTGTGTGGGCCCGGAAACAGCACCAGGCAGATAAAATGCCTGGGTTTAGTTGTGACGGCAGTTTGTCTGACCCCAGAAGTGAGCAATAATTGCTGGCAGTGCGAGTGCCCTAGTTCCGCGACTTCTGCCGGTAGTTACATTGACGGTAAGTACGTGTGCCGGCAGTAGCACGATCCCCGGCAGATTTTCTGCCCTTAATATGGTATTTCTCCCTGCAGTTAATTGCCCTTAATTAGGGGTTGTGGTGTAGTGATAATGCTATAAGTTCGGGGTGCCGCACTTGTGAAAGTGTTCGGACTTATCACACCATATTTTGGGGTACTTAAACCCCTGGTGTATTTGGCCGTACCAAAGTGTACGGGTGCAACATGTCATAAGTGAACATATATAGATAAAAAAAAGAATGCAATAATAGGCAAAAGCTATGCATTGTTTATTCAAAAAGGCTGCGGTAAAAGCAGAATGATACAAATAGTGCGATAAGCAAGGGACGGGACTATTTGACATGTCCCCCTCCAGGAGCGAGCTGCGGGATGATATGTGAAACAAGTATACTGCTCGTTATAGAGACCACCTGGACACTCGACGTAGCTTTCCGCTTCCCTGGCTGTTGCATCGTGTGTTTGGCAATTCTACTGCCGGACAGGGCTTCTTGAGAACGGAGTCCTAAAAACAAGGAAAAAAAGAATGACACAATATGCGCCGCATTCTGGGCCTGCCGTGGTCGCGCCCCTCCCCCTATGCCCATGGTATTTCCAGAGCGTAATTATGTACGCGTAGTACTGGTTTCGCAATTTCGTGAGGGCTGGGGTTGGGGCCGCATATCTACGCGTGCTCGGAACGTGCCAGGCGGTCTTGTTGTAGGTTACTCCGGGTGCGCTTGACGGTGTCCGGACGTTTAATAGCCAGACTCGAGAATTGCCTTGAGAGGCTGCTTTGTACTTCCGCCGCGAGGGCCGCCGTATGCTCCTCCGTTCGGAGAGAGCATTCGGTGTTTCCGTTGACCGTAATGACTCCTCGGGGGCCTGGCATCTTGAGCTTGAGGTATGCGTTGTGCGGCACCGCATTGAACTTTGCAAATGCGGTTCGTCAGAGCAGTGCGTGATAGCTGCTGCGGAACGGGACTATGTCGAAGATTAACTCCTCGCTTCAGAAGTTATCCGGGGATCCGAAGACCACTTCGAGTGTAATTGAGCCTGTACAGTTGGTCTCCACACCTGGTATGACGCCTTTAAAGGTCGTCTTTGTGGGTTTAATCCTTGAGGGGTCTATGCCCATTTTGCGCACTGTATCCTGATAAAGCAGGTTCAGGCTGTTGCTGCCGTCCATCAGGACTTTAGTGAGGTGAAATCCGTCAACGATTGGGTCTAGAACCAATGCGGCGGATCCGCCTTGGCGGATGCTAGTGGGGTGGTCCCTTCGATCAAAAGTGGTTAGGCAGGAGGACCACGGATTGAACTTTGGGGCGACTGGCTCCATCGCATATACGTCCCTTAGCGCACTTGTAGGGGGAAGCCCTTCTGTCCTCTATTGTTCGGCGGCCGGGGCTCCTCCTCGTCGTCGCTATGCAGCCCCTTGTCATTGTTTTCGGCATTTAACTTGCCTGCCTGCTAGAACACCCAACAATCCCTGTTGGTGTGGTTGGTTGGTTTTTCGGGGGTGCCGTGTATCTGGCACGAGCGATCGAGTATTCGGTCCAAATTGGACGGGCCCGGAGTATTTCTTTTGAATGGCTTTTTCCGCTGACCGGGTTTAGAGTCTCTGAATCCGGCATTGACTGCCGTATCTTCAGCATTATCGCCATTAATGCGAAGCTTGTGCTTGTTGCGACGCGACCTGTCGTTGCTGTCCTTGGTATCCTAATTACCAGGGCTCTTGGTCATGTTGTTACTACGAGCTAGCCAGCTATCCTCTCCCGCGCAAAAGCGGGTCATGAGTGTTGTGAGGGCTGCCATGTATTTTGTCTTTTCCTGTCCTAGGTGCTGGGCAAGCCACTCGTCATGGATGTTATGTTTGAAGGCTTCAAGGGCCTCTGCATCCGGACAGTCGACGATTTGATTTTTCTTGGTTAGGAACCATGTCCAAAATTGTCTGGCTGATTCCTCTGGCTGCTGAATTATGTGGCTTAGGTCATCGGCGTCTGGTGGTCGCACATAAGTGCCCCGGAAATTGTCGAGGAATGTGGCTTCCAGGTCTTCCCAACAACCAATTGACTCTGCTGGCAAGCTGTTAAGCCAATGCCGAGCTGGTCCTTTAAGCTTAAGTGGGAGGTATTTGCTAGCGTGTAGGTCATCACCGCGGGCCATGTGGATGTGAAGGAGATAGTCCTCGATCCAGACCGCGGGATCTGTTGTGCCATCGTATGATTCAATGTTTATGGGTTTGAAACCCTCAGGGATTTGATGATCCATCACTTCATCTGTGAAGCATAGTGGGTGTGCGGCGCCTCTGTATTGGGCTATATCACGACGCAGCTCAAATGAGCTTTGTCTACTGTGTTCGGCCCGGCCGGAATGCCATATCCGGCGTGACGGTTATCGTCACGTGTACTGGGGCGCCCACGCGATCCGTAGATCGATCTTGTTTGCCTTGCCCTATCCTCCAATATATCTCGCAGGTCTGGCGCATTTCCCCTTGCCTTGGTATTTTTTGAGCGGTGCCGGGGTGCGGCTTGAGTGGAGGGCCGAGAGGCCTCTCTGTCTCGGCCACGAGGTGGCCGGTCGGCTGTATCATGCGCTGGTGATGTAGGTTTAGGTGCTTCCTCCTCTAATCGGGGTAGCAGCCTGTGTTTTGGGTAGCTCTTGGAGGGGCGTTCGAGTTCGTGCTCTTCGGCCGCCAGGACTTCAGTCCATCTGTCGGCTAGCAAATCTTGGTCAGCTCTAAGATGTTGCTTCTTTTTCTTGAGGCTGCTTGCCATGGCCATAATCCTGCGTTTGAAACGCTCTTGTTCGACGGGATCCTCAGGCACGACAAATTCGTCGTCGTCGAGGCTTGCCTCGTCTTCGGAGGGAGGCATGTAATTATCATCCTCTACCTCTCTGTCTGCCGCTCTCTCATGAGGGTTGGCTTCTCCATCCTCCTACGCTGAATCCTGCTGGAGGGGGTTGTCTTCGGCACTGTCCGGGGTGTTATTGTCTCCGGTGCCGGAATTGCCGTTTTTGCTGTGGCGGGATTTAGAGCGGCGCCGCTGACGCCGGCGCTTAGGTTGTTTCTTGGAGGGGTCATCCTCCGTTGTTCAATCGCCATTCCCATCGTTTGGGATGTCCACCATGTATATGTCGTATGACGAGGTGGCCTTCCAGTGCCCTGTAGGCGCTGGTTCTTGGTCGTCTCCTGCATCGTCGTCCATACCGTCGATGTCTTCGGAGTCGAAGTCGAGCATGTCGGTTAAATCATCGACAGTGGCTACGAAGTGGGTGGTGGGTGGGCTTTGAATTTCTTCGTTGTCCGCATCCCAACCTTCCTGACCATAACCCGGCCAGGGCTCTCCTGATAAAGAGAGAGACTTTAGTGAATTCAGGATGTCGCCAAAGGACGAGTGCTGAAAGATGTCCACGGCAGTGAACTCCATGATCGGCGCCCAATCGGATTCGACTGGCAGGGGCGCGGGAGGTTCGGAGTCCGGAGAGGAGTCCGGCACCTTGGAGTCACGAGCTTCGCAAAGGACAGGGTTGGTGTTTGGCTCAATCGCCGTAGAGATAGCAGCCCCCGAGGCGGTGTCCAGCCACCCGTCCTCGGCGCAGTCGGCTCCGAGCTAAGGGTCGGAGCGGACTCTGGTGCGGCCTCCAGGGCACTGTCCGGCGGCAGAGCTAGATCATGCCCGTCGTGATAGTGCAGCACGCTTGGCTGTGGCTCGAATCCGTCGAAGATCAAGTCTCCGCTGACATCAGCCGTATAGTTCAAACTTCCAAATCTGACCTGATGGCCAGGGGCGTAGCTTTCGATCTGCTCCAGATGGCCAAGCGAATTGGCCCGCAGTGCAAAGACGCCGAATATGAACATCTGTCCGGGGAGAAAAGTCTCACCCTGGACTGCATCGTTGTTGATGATCGGAGGAGCCATCGGGCCTAAATATGACGACACAGAGGAACTCTCAATGAAAGCACCAATGTCGGTGTCAAAACCGGCGGATCTCGGGTAGGGGGTCCCGAACTGTGCGTCTAGGCGGATGGTAACAGGAGACAAGGGACACGATGTTTTTATCCAGGTTTGGGCCCTCTCGATGGAGGTAAAACCCTACTCCTGCTTGATTGATATTGATGATATGGGTAGTACAAGAGTGGATCTACCACGAGATCAAAGAGGCTAAACCCTAGAAGCTAGCCTATGGTATGATTGTTGTTTGTCCTACGGACTAAAACCCTCCGGTTTATATAGGCACCGAAGAGGGTTAGGGTTACACAGAGTCAGTTACAATGGTAGGAGATCTACATATCCGTAATCCGAGCCTGCCTTCCACGCCAAGGAAAGTCCCCTCCGGACACAGGACGAAGTCTTCAATCTTGTATCTGCATAGTCCAGGAGTCCGGCCAAAGGTGATAGTTCGGCTATCCGGACACCTCCTAATCCAGGACTCTCTCACCGAGATTTGTGGATCTGAACATTTCCATCCACATCGGTTTTCTTCTTAAAGACCCATTTGCAACCAATGGCAGTTACGCCAGGTGGCGGATCAACCAAGTCCCAGACTTGATTCTCATCCATGGACTTTAACTCGGATCTCATGGCCTCCAGCCATGCCTTCGAATCTGGGCTCACCATCGCTTCTGCATATGTGGTCGGCTCGTCGCTTTCTAGCAACAATACATCACGCACTCTGCGCAATCTTTCCGACCTCCGTGGTTCCGGTGCCGCTTCCACTATGGGTTCCCTGACTGACTCCGGTATGATCTCATCACCAGCCGAGCCATCCCCGAGGGGTCCTAGAATTTCTTCGAGTCGAACCGTCCTCCCACTAGCCTCCTGACTGAGAAACTCTTTCTCAAGGAAAAACCCATTCCGAGGAACAAACACTTTGTTCTCTTCCCGGTTGTAGAAGCTATATCCCAAAGTTTCCCTCGAATATCCCACGAATATGCATTTATCCGACTTGGGTGTAAGCTTGTCTGACATAAGTCACTTGACAAATGCCTCACAACCCCAAATCTTTACAAAAGACAAACTGGGACTCTTCCCGGTCCACATCTCATGTGGTGTCTTGTCTACGGATTTTGATGGTACCCTATTAAGTGTCAAAGCTGCAGTTTCTAGAGCGTATCCCCGGAATGACAATGGTAAATCCGATTTGCTCATCATAGACCGGACCATGTCCAACAAGGTCCTATTCCTCCATTCCGACATGCCGTTTCTCTGTGGCGTACCCGGATGTGTGAGCTGAGGTACTATACCTCGGCTTTTCAGATGATCATCAAACTCCTGGCTCATGTACTCACCTCCACGATCAGATCGTAGAAGTTTTATAGTCTTGCCAAGCTGATTATCAACCTCGTTCTGAAACTCTTTGAACTTTTCAAAAGTCTCTGACTTGTGCCTCATCAAATAGATATATCCATATCTACTCAAGTCGTCAGTAAAAGTCACGAAGTACTGATAGCCACCTCTGGCAGTTGTGCTCATTGGACCACACACATCACTATGTATAAGTACCAATAGCTCGGATGTGTCGGATTTCGGGTTCCGGCAGACCCTTGAGGTTCGAACACTGGGGTGCGCGCGGAGATTTCGCCCTCAACCTACCTGTTCCTCGCCGACTCGTTAAGATCTAAACTACGAAAGGAACAACACAAGAGACACAGGGTTTATACTGGTTCAGGCCACCATTGTGGTCTAATACCCTACTCCAG
This sequence comes from Triticum timopheevii, assembly GCA_963921465.1. Taxonomy (NCBI): domain Eukaryota; kingdom Viridiplantae; phylum Streptophyta; class Magnoliopsida; order Poales; family Poaceae; genus Triticum; species Triticum timopheevii. Next base: position 368,005,397 of record OY997262.1, read on the forward strand.
TGTGTGGTGTGGTGGATTGCCTCTTGGGCTGATGATGAACAATACAAGGAAGAACAGCCTCGCGAGGGTCTGCTCTTAGCTGGGACGATGAACTGCTAGGAGGAGTTTAGTCGCCCTTCTCACTCTCTCTCTCTTTCTTGATTCAGGAGCAGATCCAGATGCCTCTCTTGATTCTAGATGCCTCTCTTGATTCTTGATCGATCTCCCTACCCTGGGGGTGGCTAGTCCTATTTATAGGCAAAGGCCCTGGGCCTCTTCCCAAATATTGAGCGGGAAGGGCGCCAACAATCAGCCATTTTGAAGGGGAACAGCGGGTACACTTATCCTGACTAAAGTTGGTCCTCGCCTGCCAAAGGCTCTGGTGGTGACGCCTGCTTAGGCTCCACAATGACTTCCTCCCTGTCATTGGGCTGGTCATGGTCTTGTTGCACATAAATGGATGCCTTTGCTTGATGCTCCCGCCTGCGCTTGCTCCCTTTGCACCAAAGGGGAAAGGAGGACACTGCACGGGCTGGCGCCCGACTGGCGCCCTTGGTCGTCATGGCTTGCATCATGGGCACCTCGTGAGGTACCCCGCATTGAACTCTCCGCCTCCTCGTGAGCCATCCTGATGAGGCCGTGCCTGATGAAGCTCCTTGTCGTCTGCCCCGCGAGGCTTGGCCCCTCACGAGGGTCTTGAGCTTGTGTTGATGAAGATAGGCCGTGCTGGGCCCCCTTTTGAGCCACGCTGCAGGCCGCAGGCAGGCAAGTCTGGGGACCCCCGTTCCCAGAACGCTGACAGTAGCCCCCGGGCCCAAGGCGCGCCCGGACTTGTCCGAGCAGAGAGGCAAAAGGGCAAGTGCGAAGCGCCGCGGGCCCTAGCAGCCTGCGGCCTTGGGCGCCGCGTGGCGGTTGATTGGACGTGGGCGCCTCAGCAACCGCGCGAGTTGATAAAGGGGCGGCATCTGTCTAGGCTTTACCTCCTTTGCTTTCTCCAGTTGCTGTTCAGATCCCCTTTCTTGCGCCTCTCCTTCCTGCCTCCAAAATCTTCAGATCTACTCCGTCCGCGTGCCCTAGCAAGACATGGCGCCTCGCCAGGCCCCGGCCGGAGCTTGGTATTCGTCCGCCTTGGACTCGCTGAACGTGTCGGAGGCGAGCCTCGCCCGGGTGCGCCAGATGGCGGCGGCGTAGGGCATCGACGGGGTGAAGGTGTTCAAGGCCGGCTCTGCCCTCCCTGAGGGCCAAGGGAGCACCTTCTATCCGCTCTTCGTGAGCGCCATTGTTGCTGGTCTGGTGCCTCCCTTTTCTGAGTTCTTCTTTTCTGTCCTCCGCCATTATAATCTTCAAGCTCTGCATCTCCACCCCAACTCTTTCCTTCTTCTGGCAATCTTCGCCTACTATTGCGAGGCTCACGTAGGGGTGAAGCCCTCAGTGGCTGTCACATCCCTAGTTCTGGCCTGACCTATGCTAGCTTCCATGTGAGCATCATGTTTAAATTCAAATGAAACTTGAATTGAGGAATTTTTTCAAAAGCCGCAGAAAACCTCTAAAAATAACCAACATTTAAATCTCATCAAATGAGTCCAAGAAAATGTTCATGTTATTTTGTAAAAATATTGGCATGAGGTAAAATTCAAACCAATATTTTTGGAATCACAGAAATATTTATTTTGGGCCTTTGACTTAAACCAATGACATATTTGAGTTGAATTTATTTCTGTTATATAAGAAATAAAGTTCAAATATTTTTGTAAGTTTCCTGTGACCTTGGACTAGTTCCTGAGCTCACATACAATTTACAGAAAGTTTAAAAAATGATTTGATGTTTTAAATCAAATCAAAACCAATTGCAGAAAATAGAAAACATTAATAATTAGAAAAACCAGAGAGAGAGAGAGAGAACTTACCTGGGGCACTTACCTGGCGCCACCTACCGGCCCATCACTGCAGTTGGCCGGCCCAGCCCACCACCGCCTCCTCCCTGTCGCCTTCCTCCTCGTGCCAGTAGGCAGGGACGCGTGCCCGGCGCGCGCGGCCACACGCCAGCCACCTCCTCCCTGCCTGGCTGCCTCATTCCCCCCTGGACGTCTCTCACAGACGCCACGCACCCCCTGGCCCCCTCTCATCCTCTCCCGTGCCTCTCCCCTCCTCCGCTCTCTCTCCCTCTCACGCCCGAGCGCAACCGTCGTCGCCGACGGCGTTTGCCATGCTCATTGTGCTCCCCTCGCCTCCCCGTCGTGTCTGCGAGCTCTGCCTCGACGCCCTCATCCTCACCGCCGAGTCAGGCAACATCAGACGCCCCCGAACGCCGCCAACGCCGTCGTCTTCAACCTTCTGCCCCCCAGATCGCCGGAGGTGCTCCGTCGTCGTCCGTGCCTCCCAGCGCTCGCCGTTCGTCTCCCTGGAACCGCTGTGAGCTCCTGCCCCTTCTCCCCCTCTCCGTTTGCCTTCTTGTGCACCACAGCGACCACACCGAGCTCGGCCGCACCCGCTGCCGCCATCGCACGTCGCCGTCGTGGACACAACCACGTTGGCTTGATTCCGAGCACGCCATCGTCTTCATCGTACTCACAGAAGCCCGTAGCACCTCCCCACGCGCCTCACCGTGCCTCATAGCGACGGCTTCGACCCCGCCCGAACTCCGGCGACCGCCAAGGTCGTCACCGGCGACCACTCCAGCCACCCCAGCCTTCGCCACCACCACGGATGGATGCGGACGAGCGTCCACATCCCGTAGCCGAGCTTCGCGCACCAAACGATGCTCTGTAGGCGAATCCCACAGTGCACCACCGCGTCTGGACTCGCCGGCGACTAAACGCCGGCGACCGCTGACCCATTGGCCGGCGTGGGTTGACCCCACTGCCCGGTTTGACTTCCCCCTCTCTCTCACTGACTTGCGGGCCCCGCCCGACTAATTACTCTAGTTAGCACTAATTAACTAGTTAGGTTAGTTACTATAGTCACTGACTAGTGGGCCCTGCCCAGTTAGTTAGGGGTACTAAAATAGTTAGTTAACTGGGTCACCGACCAGTGGGTCCCACTAGTCAGGTTTGACCTGGTCGACGCCTGTTGACCAGCTGACGTCACAGTGACGCAGTGCTGACGCATTAATTCAATTACTGGATTTATTCTTTTACAGGAAATTCCAGAAAATAGCCAAAACTTCTAAAAATCATAGAAAATCAACCGTAGCTCCAAATCAAACAAATTATATATGAAAAATGATCAGAAAAATCCAACCTATCCATCTGTACTAGTTTCATGCATGTTAGAGCAACCTAACCTTTCTGTTTAGATGAAACAAATTAATGCACTAATATAACCTCTTAAAATGGGTTTGCATTTGAATCTTTGGTTCAAATGGACTCATCTCAATCTGTTCTAGCTTGCATTAGCCCAAAACACATTCATATTGCCATGTCATAGCATGCATCATATTGTGCATTGCATTGATCGTGTTTCTTCTCTATTTGCCGGTGTTGTTCCCCCTCGGTAGACGTTGTACCGACGTTGTGATCGTTGACACTGATGAAGACTCAATGCTATCTTCAGAAGTGCCAGGCAAGCAAAACCCCCTTGTTCATTCCGATACAATCCCACTCTCTCGCTCCTGCTCTCTTTTACTGCATTAGGACAACAATGATTCATCTGTTACTTGCTGCGGTAGCTGAACCCCTTTATCCTTTGCATGACCTGTCATTCCACAGTAAATAGATGAAACCCACTAGCATGAGTAGGAGTTGTTTGAGCCCTATGGTGCCTACTCATTCATGCTTGTTTGTCATGCCTGCTACTGCTTAGAGTTGAGTCGGGTCTGATTCATCGAGGATGAATCAGAGGTGTGTGAACATGTCCTACTGTGTGTGTGAGCAAAGTGTGTGAACACGATTTGGTAAAGGTAGCGGTGAGGGGCCATGTAGGAGTACATGGTGGGTTGTCTCATTGCAGCCGTCCTCAGGAACTGAGTTCTGTGTTTGTGATCCATGAAACAGCTGCTACCACGCATTGGGCCCGAAACCAATGGACCCTCTCGGCTTCTTAATCACTCTTGTCCTCTGTCCAGGAGTTGCAAGTAGTTTCTGGTGTTTGTAGTATGCTGGAGGCTGTGCGCAGCGCTGACCGGAGGGGTGGGCTGTGATGCGGTAGGCACGTGGCCGGGTGTACCAGGCGCCCGATTGGTGTCTCGGGAACCCTGCACACATCGTTTGGGGCTGTGAGCGAAACTCCGGCCGGATCTCCTCGCGGATGGAACCCGAATAGGCGATAAACCTGGACTAGAGACTTGAGTATTTAGGTAGGTCGTGGCCGACACCCTTGTTGGGCTTCCGCTTGAAGGATGCCGAGTACATGTCGTGTAAACGGCGGTAAGTGGTGAGAGCGTGTGTGAAGAAGTACACCCCTGCAGGGTTAACATCATCTATTCGAATAGCCGTGTCCGCGGTAAAGGACTTCTGGGTTGCCTGTACAGTTCATAGACAAGTGAAAGTGGATACTCTAAAATACGCAAGATAAGCGTGAGTGCTATGGATGGCATTCTCGTAGGGAGACGGGAACGGATCCATAGTGGTGTATTGATATGGTGAATATGGGGACTCGTGTGCGCCACCTCAAAAGAGTTACTTACAGTCGTAGTTTAGGATAGCCACTGAGTCAAAGCTGGCTTGCTGCAGTTAAACCCCACCATTCCTTTTGATGATAATGATGCATATGTAGATAGTTCTGATGTAAGTCTTGCTGGGTACATTTGTACTCACGTTTGCCTATTCTATGTTTTTGTAGAGAGACTTTAGTCTCGCTAGTAGTTCCGCGTGGACTTCGACGTTTAGCTTGTTACCTCAGCTACGATCTTGTGCCCTCGGCAGGATCTGGTAGATAGTCAGGCTTCTAAGCCTTTTTCATTTGTAGATGTCTGTACTCAGACATGATAAGCTTCCACTTGTGCTTGACTTGTATGCTCTGAATGTTGGGTCGTGAGACCCATGTTTGTAATATCTCGCTCCTCAGAGCCTAATGAATAAATACCTGAGTCGTAGAGTCATGTTGTGATGCCATGTTGTATTTGCACATATCGAGCATATTGTGTGTATGTTATTGAAATGCTTGGTATGTGTGGGATCTGGCTATCTAGTTGTTTATCCTTAGTAGCCTCTCTTACCGGGAAATGTCTCCTAGTGCTTCCACTGAGCCATGGTAGCTTGCTACTGCTCCGGAACACTTAGGCTGGCCGGCATGTGTCCTTCTTCGTTCCTATGTCTGTCCCTTCGGGGAAATGTCACGCGATGAATACCGGAGTCCTGTTAGCCCGCTACAGCTTGGTTCACCGGAGTCCTGCTAGCCCAGTGCTACAGCCTGGATTCACTCGCTGATGACCGACACGTTCGATGCTGGGTCATGGATGCCTGTCCCTGTAAGTTTGTGCCACTTTGGGTTTACGACTAGCCATGTCAGCCCGGGCTCCTTATCATATGGATGCTAGCGACACTATCATATACGTGTGCCAAAAGGCGCAAACGGTCCCGGGCAAAGGTAAGGCGACACCCGTGGGAATACCGTGCGTGAGTCCGCAAAGTGATATGAGGTGTTACATGCTAGATCGATGTGGCATTGAGTCGGGGTCCTGACAGTGGCCTTGCTGCGCCACTACTTCTCCCTCCGGACCTCTCATGGTTCCGTCTCTGCGTGTGCGAGCTTCGTCGCGTACGGCAGCTCCATCGCCATTTCGAACCCCGGGAAAAGGATTGAGGGCTTCAGGAGCAAGTGGGTCTTGGTAGATGCTGGGCGCATCCACCCCCGGCTAATCTTGCCCACGGGGCACCCCTCGAGCTCCGACGACTGGTCTCGAGTGGAGCTTGTGGACCCCCGCGCAAGGCTGGTGTTGGAGAAGATGGATGCGGATCTGAGGCCGGCCAGCATGGCAGCGGCGAAGCTGACTGGCGCATCGCTGCTGAGGGAATTCCTGGAGCACCTGCTGGCTCCGCTTCGTCAGTACTCACTTCCGATGTGGAGGCCCCACCCGAGCCCCGCGGCCTTGGCCAACGAGGATCTGGCTGCGGTTCTCCAGTCTTTGGTCGGGGGCGACGTGGCGAGGTTGGAGGGCGCTCCTACGCCCCTGTTCCTCCGCGAGGACTAGGAGCAGGTAGTGGGGTCCATGCCCGTCTTCAACGGGGATGGGCCCATGCCCGCGGAGGCTCCCGAGGACCCGGTGGACGTGTCCTCCGGCGACTCCAGCGAAGAGAAGGAAGAAGCGGAACGGGAAAAGGGGGCTGACTCCGAGGCCGAGTCAAGGGCTCCCCCCCTTCGGTGCAGGTCCCGTGCTCTCCGCCTCTCTCTGAGTGATGACAACGAGCAGGGCGGCGGGAGCCTGCCCCCGATCCCGAAGGACTAGACCAGGCTGATCCCCCGCAAGTCTACCTCAGCCCCGAGGCGACCCGCAGGCGCACCTCCTGCTCCCGAGCTCCTTGAGGCTAATCCTTGCAGCCGGCTCTCGGGCTTCAAGTACGGCCGGAGGCTGCTCAAGCCCGCGAGCGACGACCTGTAAGTGCTTGATTCCTATCTTGATTCTTGTTCTGTTGCTGAGGCTTGATGTTCGTATCTCCCGGCTAGGCTGGCACCCGCGGCAAAGAAGTCGAAGGAAGCTCCTGAGGTTCCATCCGTGGCAGCGCCTCTGCCCGCGAAGGAAGGTGACCGTGACGCACGGGCCTCTCCGACCCGGTCGTCCTCGCGAGGCCTGGCTGAGCCGGCTGGGGCGAGCTCAGCCCCCATGGCCGAAGCGACTCCCGAGGTGCCCTTGCCTGATGCCGCCACCGCCGCCGTTGGGGCGCCGCAGGCTCCGCCTCAGGATACCGTGGTCACGCTGCCGTCTTGTCCTCCTACTCCACCGACCGTTGTTTCCCCGACTCCTCCGACTGTTCTGGATCGTGCTGCTGCCGAACTAGACCGTCTGCAGCAGGACCTTCTGGGTGCCGACCCTTGTTTAGTGGCCGGGCGCTTGGAGCTAGCTTCTGGCTGGATTCGGTCCGACGCTTCGATTTGGGCGGCGCTGGTCTGGGCCTCGACGGCTTGCGATGAGGAGAAGCAGGCCGTCCTTGGGGCGAAGGCTTCTCGCGATGCCACCTTGGGGGAGGCGGCTAATGTCCAAGGTTGCTGCGAGGCGCTGGAGAGTGAGCTGAAGGGCCTGCGGGGCCAGCTCGCCGAGGAGACCCGCCTTCGCCAAGAGCAGGAGGACGGCATGAAGGCTCGCGAGGCGGCCGTCAAGGACCGGGACGCCAAGCTCAAGAAGCGCCTTGACCCCCTGGGCGCGCTGGAGCAAGAGCTGGAGGCGAGGAAGGTCGAGCTGGACGGCAAGGCATGGGTTCTTGCTGAGGATTGCGTGGCCTTCACGGAGATGGAGGAGAAGGCTCGCACTTCGCTGAAGACGCTTTATGAGAGCGGCATGGAGAGCCCGCTGGCCGGCGACGAGGACGGTCCTGCCAAGCTGCTTCCCTTCCTGGTTCGTGCTCTTGAAGATGTCACCCTTGGCCTTGGCCCTACGGCTGAGGCTGAGGCGCGCGTCTTGTCTTCTGCAGCGCTGACGTGGGTCTTTACCCACATCTATCTTCGCGACCCTAACGTCGACCTCGACAGCCTGTTGGAGCCAGCGAGCGGCGAGCTTGCCGCTGCCGCTGCTGAGGCCATGAAGGGTCGTGCAGAGGCTCTGCTGGGGAAGTTCCGGGCCTTCAGCACCAAGCCGAGGCGAAGCGCTGCCAGCCCTGCAGCTCCACAAGGCGAACCCGCTCCGCGTAGCTCCACCGCCGGCAAGTGACTCCGTCATGGCTCCCATCCTACTTTTAATTCCTGCACATGTATCATGCCTCGGGGAGGCGTTAAAACTTGCATTTGGTGCTGTGATAACAGTATGGACTGTAATATTTGCTTTTGAATTCCTTGAAATTTGTGCTATTTCCTTCCTACTGGCTTATGTTCTACGCCGGCAGAGCCCGGCCCCGCGCATACCTCAGCCGCCGTTAGCCCCGACCGAAAACTAGGATGGGACCAAGGAGTGAGGGGCTACGTGACAAGTTAGGCTCCTGAGTCGCGATGCTCAGGAGTCCCCCTTGGCGCTCGAACAGCAAGTAGGGAGGTGAGATGCGGGGGTGGGCTACCGTTCTACGTCTGCAGAGCCCGGCCCCGCGCATACCTCAACCGCCGTTAGCCTTTGGAACTAAGGGGTGAGGGGCTACGTGATCAGTTAGGCTCCTGAGTCATGATGCTCAGGAGTCCCCCTTGACGCTCAAACGGCCTTTGTACCTTGGCTCCACTCGGGGAGGGACGTGCGACGAACCAGGCCCGAGGGGGCCTGGCTGGGTTGCTTGCGTCTGGGCGTGACCCAGGCGCAGCCCCCGTGCCCAGCCCCCTCGCGCGGCACTCTCGAGGGGAGGCATTGAGGTGAGGCTAGACACTAAGCTCTGGGCTCCCTGAGGTTGATGCAGCCCAGGGGCCACCCTCGGTTGTTTATCACCAGCGCGGAGCATAGCGCTTCCGTATGTGCATGGGCATAGCCGCTCCTCGGCAGTGTCATTAGCCAGTGCGGAGCATGGTGCTTCCACTGGTGCGTGGGAGGGGGCTCCCCTCCGGGAGGAGCCCCCGGGGCGTGTACAACCCCGCCTTGACACGTGGTTGGCACGGTAGGGCCTGACAAGGTGTATCTGGGCACCCGTGAGCCAGCGCGGGACTCGCGGGGCCCTACCTCAAGGTGGGTTGCGCCTGGCTCTGGGCCTTATCTCGGGATGTGTTCCTGCAAATTTGGCTAGATGTCGGCGCTCTACGTCCTCGGTTCCCGGCCCTCGAGCTGGTCTCAGCCGTCGCTGGTATGCCAGGTCGCGATGCCGTGGACAAGACCAGAGAATGAGGGCTGGAGAGCCGGTAGGAGCCCTGAGTCGCGATGCTCAGGTACCCCCCCCCTTCAACACGCAAGCTTGGTTAGATGTCGAAACTCTACGTCCTCGGGTCCCGGCCCTCGAGCTGGTCTCAGCTGTCGCTGGTCTGCCAGGTCGCGATGCCGTGGACAAGACCAGAGGGTGAGGGCTGGAGAGCCGGTCGGAGCCCTGAGTCGCGATGCTCACGTACCCCCCCTTTAACGCGCAAGCTTGGTTAGATGTCGGAACTCTACGTCCTCAGGTCCTGGCCCTCGAGCTGGTCTCAGCCGTCGCTGGTATACCAGGTCGCGATGCCGTGGACAAGACCAGAGGGTGAGGGTTGGAGAGCCGGTAGGAGCCCTGAGTCCCAATGCTCAGGTACCCCCCCTTTAACGCGCAAGCTTCCGACATCCAGGAAGAAAAGGTGCCATGGACAGGCACCAAATAACAAGCATGATGGGTCGAAAGCATGGCCCTAAGATAAATGCAAGAAGGGTACACGCCGCTGGGTCTGACCCTAGCGACTTGGGGATGATGCAGCCCGAGGGGCGCCCCCCAATAAAGTAAGCTGAGAACATGAAATAAAAGGGGTACACGCCACAGGGACGGACCCACGCGGCCTGGGAATAATGCGGCCCTGAGGGCGCTCCCAGCTGGAAATGAAACTTGAAAGATGTCACCTGATGATGTTGAGGACGAAGGGGTGTTGGTGTAGCAGACTCGGTGGGCTGCGGGAGCCGATCCTCACGAGCCCCCAGGCCCAGGGGCCTCGGGAGGCTCCGGAGGTGCTGGTGGCTCCTAGCGGACCATCTCCATCTCCGCCAGGGCTGCGTAACGCCTGACCTCTTGAGCCTCCAGGATGGCCCTGATGAGGCACTGGTACGCGGCAGCCGCGTTCGGCAAGCCATAAGGCATGCGAACGTAGCTGTGGGGCGGACCTTCGCAGCGTCCCACTTGCAAGGGCCAGAGGCGCTCCTGAGATGCTGCTCGGTTGAGCCCTGGTATGTCGATGTAGATGCGCAGCCCACCATCCTCGCCTGGATGGGGAGCCACAGCGGGTAAGCGGCAGCTGCCTCTCATGACTCTTGACTCCTGTAGTGTTGGGGAACGTAGTAATTTCAAAATTTTCCTACGTACACGCAAGATCATGGTGATGGCATAGCAACGAGAGGGAAGAGTGTTCGTCCACATACCCTCGTAGACCGTAAGCGGAAGCGTTAGCACAACGCGGTTGATGTAGTCGTACGTCTTCACGATCCGACCGATCCAAGCACCGAACGTACGGGGCCTCCGAGTTCAGCACACGTTCAGCTCGATGATGATATCCGGCCTCCGATCCAGCCGAGCTCCGGAGATGAGTTCCGTCAGCACGACGGCGTGGTGACGATGATGATGTTCTACCGGCGCAGGGCTTCGCCTAAACTCCGCAACTATATGACTGAGGTGGAATATGGTGGAGGGGACACCGCACACGGCTAAGGAACGATCCGTAGATCAACTTGTGTGTCTATGGGGTGCCCCCCCCGCCCCCGTATATAAAGGAGCAAGGGGGAGGCCGGCCGGCCCCTTGGGCGCGCCAAGGGAGGAGGAATCCTCCTCCTAGTAGGAGTAGGACTCCTCCTTTCCTACTCCTACTAGGAGGGGGAAGGAAAGGGGGAGAGGGGGGAAGGAAAGGGCCCCCCCCTCCTAGTCCAATTCGGACCAGAGGGAGAGGGTGCGCGCGGCCCACCCTGGCCGCCCCTCTCTCTTCCCACCAAGGCCCATGTGGCCCATTAACTCTCCCGGGGGGTTCCGGTAACCCCCCCCGGCACTCCGGTTTTCTCCGAAATCAACCAGAACACTTCCGGTGTCCGAATATAGTCGTCCAACATATCAATCTTTATGTCTCGACCATTTCGAGACTCCTCGTCATGTCCGTGATCACATCTGGGACTCCGAACAAACTTCGGTACATCAAAACTTATAAACTCATAATAAAACTGTCATCGTAACGTTAAGCGTGCGGACCCTACGGGTTCGAGAACTATGTAGACATGACCTAGAACCATTCTCGGTCAATAACCAATAGCGGGACCTGGATGCCCATATTAGTTCCTACATGTTCTACGAAGATCTTTATCGGTCAAACCGCATAACAACATACGTTGTTCCCTTTGTCATCGGTATGTTACTTGCCCGAGATTTGATCGTCGGTATTCAATACCTAGTTAAATCTCGTTACTGGCAAGTCTCTTTACTCATTACGTAATACATCATCTCATAACTAACTCATTAGTTACAATGCTTGCAAGGCTTAGGTGATGAGTACTGTCGAGAGGGCCCAGAGATACCTCTCCGACAATCGGAGTGACAAAACCTAATCTCGAATTATGCCAACCCAACATGTACCTTCGGAGACACCTGTAGAGCACCTTTATAATCACCCAGTTACGTTGTGACATTTGGTAGCACTCAAAGTGTTCTTCTGGTAAACGGGAGTTGCACAATCTCATAGTTGCAGGAACTTTGTATAAGTCATGAAGAAAGCAATAGCAGTATACTAAATGATCAAGTGCTAGGCTAACGGAATGGGTCATGTCAATCACATCATTCTCCTAATGATGTGATCCCATTAATCAAATGACAACACATGTCTATGGTTAGGAAACATAACCATCTTTGATTAATGAGCTAGTCAAGTAGAGGCATACTACTGACTTATATGTTTGTCTATGTATTCACACATGTATCATGTTTTCAGCTAATACAATTCTAGCATGAATAATAAACATTTATCATGATATGAGGAAATAAATAATAACTTTATTATTGCCTCTAGGGCATATTTCCTTCAGTCTCCCACTTGCACTAGAGTCAATAATCTAGATTACATAGTAATGATTCTAACACCCATGGAGTCTTGGTGCTGATCATGTTTTGCTCGTGAGAGAGGCTTAGTCAACGGTTCTGCAACATTCAGATCCGTATGTATCTTACAAATCTCTATGTCTCCCACTTGGACTTGGTCCTGAATGGAATTGAAGCGTCTCTTGATGTGCTTGGTCCTCTTGTGAAATCTGGATTCCTTTGCCAAAGCAATTGCACCAGTATTGTCACAGAAGATCTTCATTGGTCCCGATGCACTAGGTATGACACCTAGATCGGAAATGAACTCCTTCATCCAGACTCCTTCATTTGCTGCTTCCGAAGCAGCTATGTGCTCCGCTTCACATGTAGATCCCGCCACGATGCTTTGTTTAGAACTGCACCAACTTACAGCTCCACCGTTAAATAAAAATACGTATCCGGTTTGCGATTTAGAATCGTCCGGATCAGTGTCAAAGCTTGCATCGACGTAACCATTTACGACTAGCTCTTTGTCACCTCCATATACGAGAAACATATCCTTAGTCCTTTTCAGGTATTTCAGGATGTTCTTGACCGCTGTCCAATGATCCACTCCTGGATTACTTTGGTACCTTCCTGCCAAGCTTATTGCTAAGCATACATCAGGTCTGGTACACAGCATTGCATACATGATAGAGCCTATAGCTGAAGCATAGGGAACATTTTTCATATTCTCTCTATCTTTTGCTGTGGTCGGGCATTGAGTTTGACTCAACTTCACACCTTGTAGCACAGGCAAGAATCCTTTCTTTGCCTGATCCATTTTGAACTTTTTCAAAATTTTGTCAAGGTATGTGCTTTGTGAAAGTCCTATTAAGCGTCTTGATCTATCTCTATAGATTTTGATGCCCAATATGTAAGCAGCTTCACCGATGTCTTTCATTGAAAAACTTTTATTCAAGTATCCCTTTATGCTATCCAGAAATTCTATATCATTTCCAATTAATAATATGTCATCTACATATAAAATTAGAAATGCTACAGAGCTCCCACTCACTTTCTTGTAAATACAGGCTTCTCCAAAAGTCTGTATAAAACCATATGCTTTGATCGCACTATCAAAGCGTTTATTCCAACTCCGAGATGCTTGCACCAGTCCATAAATGGAACGCTGGAGCTTGCACACTTTGTCAGCACCTTTTGGATCAACAAAACCTTCCGGCTGCATCATATACAACTCTTCTTCTAGAAATCCATTCAAGAATGCAGTCTTGACATCCATTTGCCAAATTTCATAATCATGAAATGCAGAAATAGCTAACATGATTCGGACAGACTTAAGCATCGCTACGGGTGAGAAAGTCTCATCGTAGTCAACCCCTTGAACTTGTCGAAAACCTTTTGCAACAAGTCGAGCTTTATAGACAGTAACATTACCATCAGCGTCAGTCTTCTTCTTAAAGATCCATTTATTCTCAATGGCTTGCCGATCATCGGGCAAGTCAACCAAAGTCCACACTTTGTTTTCATACATGGATCCCATCTCATATTTCATGGCCTCTAGCCATTTTGCGGAATCTGGGCTCATCATCGCTTCCTCATAGTTCGTAGGTTCATCATGGTCAAGTAACATGACTTCCAGAATAGGATTACCGTACCACTCTGGTGCGGATCTTACTCTGGTAGACCTACGAGGTTCAGTAGGAACTTGATCTGAAGTTTCATGATCATTATCATTAGCGTCCTCACTAATTGGTGTAGTTGTCACAGGAACCAGTTCTCGTGATGAACTACTTTCCAATAAGGGAGTAGATACAGTTATCTCATCAAGTTCTACTTTCCTTCCACTCACTTCTTTCGAGAGAAACTCCTTCTCTAGAAAGGATCCATTCTTAGCAACGAATGTCTTGCCTTTGGATCTGTGATAGAAGGTGTACCCAACAGTCTCTTTTGGGTACCCTATGAAGACACATTTCTCCGATTTGGGTTCGAGCTTATCTGGTTGAAGTTTCTTCACGTAAGCATCACAACCCCAAACTTTAAGAAACGACAACTTTGGTTTCTTGCCAAACCACAGTTCATAAGGCGTCGTCTCAACGGATTTTGATGGTGCCCTATTTAACGTGAATGCGGCCGTCTCTAAAGCATAACCCCAAAACGATAGTGGTAAATCAGTAATAGACATCATAGATCGTACCATATCAAGTAAAGTATGATTACGACGTTCGCACACACCATTTCGTTGTGGTGTTCCAGGTGGCATGAGTTGCGATACTATTCCACATTGTTTCAAGTGTAGGCCAAACTCGTAACTCAAATATTCACCTCCACGATCAGATCGTAGAAACTTTATTTTCTTGTTACGATGATTTTCCACTTCACTCTGAAATTCTTTGAACTTTTCAAATGTTTCAAACTTGTGTTTCATCAAGTAGATATACCCATATCTGCTCAAATCATCTGTGAAGGTGAGAAAATAACGATACCCGCCGCAAGCCTCAACATTCATTGGACCACAAACATCAGTATGTATGATTTCCAACAAATCAGTTGCTCGCTCCATAGTTCCGGAGAACGGCGTTTTAGTCATCTTGCCCATGAGGCACGGTTCGCAAGTACCAAGTGATTCATAATCAAGTGATTCCAAAAGCCCATCAGTATGGAGTTTCTTCATGCGCTTTACACCGATATGACCCAAACGGCAGTGCCACAAATAAGTTGCACCATCGTTATCAACTCTGCATCTTTTGGTTTCAACACTATGAATATGTGTATCACTACTATTGAGATTTAGTAAAAATAGACCACTCTTCAAGGGTGTATGACCATGAAAGATATTACTCATATAAATAGAACAACCATTATTCTCTGATTTAAATGAATAACCGTCTCGCATCAAACAAGATCCAGATATAATGTTCATGCTCAACGCTGGCACCAAATAACAATTATTCAGGTCTAAAATTAATCCCGAAGGTAGATGTAGAGGTAGCATGCCGACCGCGATCACATCGACTTTGGAACCATTTCCCACGCACATCGTCACCTCGTCCTTGGCCAGTGCTCGCTTATTCCGTAGTCCCTGTTGCGAGTTGCAAATATTAGCAACAGAACCAGTATCAAATACCCAGGTGCTACTACGAGCTCTAGTTAGGTACACATCAATAACATGTATATCACATATACCTTTGTTTACTTTGCCATCCTTGTTATCCACCAAATACTTGGGGCAGTTCCGCTTCCAGTGACCAGTCTGCTTAGAGTAGAAGCACTCAGTTTCAGGCTTAGGTCCAGACTTGGGTTTCTTCTCTTGAGCAGCAACTTGCTTGCTGTTCTTCTTGAAGTTCCCCTTCTTCTTCCCTTTGCCCTTTTTCTTGAAACTAGTGGTCTTGTTGACCATCAACACTTGATGCTCCTTCTTGATTTCTACCTCCGCAGCTTTTAACATTGCGAAGAGCTCGGGAATAGTCTTGTTCATCCCTTGCATATTATAGTTCATCACAAAGCTCTTGTAGCTTGGTGGCAGTGATTGGAGAATTCTGTCAATGACGCTATCATCCGGAAGATTAACTCCCAGTTGAATCAAGTGATTATTATACCCAGACATTTTGAGTATATGCTTACTGATAGAACTATTCTCCTCCATCTTGCAGCTGTAGAACTTATTGGAGACTTCATATCTCTCAATCCGGGCATTTGCTTGAAATATGAACTTCAACTCCTGGAACATCTCATATGCTCCATGACGTTCAAAACGTCGTTGAAGGCCCGGTTCTAAGCCGTAAAGCATGGCACACTGAACTATAGAGTAGTCATCAGCTTTGCTCTGCCAGACGTTCTTAACGTCGTCAGTTGCATCAGCAGCAGGCCTGGCACCCAGCGGTGCTTCCAGGACGTAACTCTTCTGTGCAGCAATGAGGATAATCCTTAGGTTATGGACCTAGTCCGTGTAATTGCTACCATCATCTTTCAACTTTGCTTTCTCAAGGAACGCATTAAAATTCAACGGAACAACAACACGAGCCATCTATCTACAAACAAACATAGACAAGCAAAATACTATCAGGTACTAAGTTCATGATAAATTTAAGTTCAATTAATCATATTACTTAAGAACTCCCACTTAGACAGACATCTCTCTAGTCATCCAAGTGATTACGTGATCCAAATCAACTAAACCATGACCGATCATCACGTGAGATGGAGTAGTTTTCAATGGTGAACATCACTATGTTGATCATATCTACTATATGATTCATGCTCGACCTTTCGGTCTCCGTGTTCCGAGGCCATATCTGCATATGCTAGGCTCGTCAAGTATAACCTGAGTATTCCGCTTGTGCAAAACTGGCTTGCACCCGTTGTAGATGGACGTAGAGCTTATCACACCCGACCATCACGTGGTGTCTGGGCACGACGAACTTTGGCAACGGTGCATACTCAGGGAGAACACTTCTTGATAATTTTAGTGAGAGATCATCTTAAAATGCTACCGTCAATCAAAGCAAGATAAGATGCATAAAGGATAAACATCACATGTAATCAATATAAGTGATATGATATGGCCATCATCATCTTGTGCTTGTGATCTCCATCTCCGAAGCACCGTCGTGATCACCATCGTCACCGGCGCGACACCATGATCTCCATCGTAGCATCGTTGTCGTTTATGCCATCTATTGCTTCTACGACTATCGCTACCGCTTAGTGATAAAGTAAAGCAATTACAGGGCATTTGCATTTCATACAATAAAGCGACAACCATATGGCTCCTGCCAGTTGCCGATAACTTCGGTTACAAAACATGATCATCTCATACAATAAAATATAGCATCACGTCTTGGCCATATCACATCACAAGATGCCCTGCAAAAACAAGTTAGACGTCCTCTACTTTGTTGTTGCAAGTTTTACGTGGCTGCTACGTGCCGAGCAAGAACCGTTCTTACCTAGGCATCAAAACCACAACGATAGTTCGTCAGATTGGTGCTGTTTTAACCTTCGCAAGGACCGGGCGTAGCCACACTCGATTCAGCTAAAGTGGGAGAGACAGACACCCGCCAGCCACCTTTAAGCACAAGTGCTCGTAACGGTGAAACCAGTCTCGCGTAAGCGTACGCGTAATGTCGGTCCGGGCCGCTTCATCTCACAATACCGCCGAACCAAAGTATGACATGCTGGTAAGCAGTATGACTTGTATCGCCCACAACTCACTTGTGTTCTACTCGTGCATATAACATCAACGCATAAAATCTAGGCTCGGATGCCACTGTTGGGGAACGTAGTAATTTCAAAATTTTCCTACATACACGCAAGATCATGGTGATGGCATAGCAACCAGAGGGAAGAGTGTTCGTCCACGTACCCTCGTAGACCATAAGCGGAAGCGTTAGCAGAACGCGGTTGATGTAGTCGTACGTCTTCACGATCCGACCGATCCAAGCACCGAACGTACGGGGCCTCCGAGTTCAGCACATGTTCAGCTCGATGACGATCTCCGGCCTCCGATCCAGCGCGGTGACGATGATGATGTTCTATGGGGTGCACCGCACCATATGACCATATGACCGAGGTGGAATATGGTGGAGGGGGGCACCACACACGGCTAAGGAACGATCCGTAGATCAACTTGTGTGTCTATGGGGTGCCCCCCGCCCCCATATATAAAGGAGCAAGGGGGGAGGCCGGCCGGCCCCTTGGGCGCGGCAAGGGAGGAGGAATCCTCCTCCTAGTAGGAGTAGGACTCCTCCTTTCCTACTCCTACTAGGAGGGGGAAGGAAGGGGGAGAGGGGGGAAGGAAAGGGGGGCGCCGCCCCCCCCCCCGCCCCTCCTAGTCCAATTCGGACCAGAGGGAGAGGGGGCGCGCGGCCCACCCTGGCCGCCCCTCTCTCTTCCCACCAAGGCCCATGTGGCCCATTAACTCTCCCGGGGGGTTCCGGTAACCCCCCCCGGCACTCCGGTTTTCTCCGAAATCACCCGGAACACTTCCGGTGTCCGAATATAGTCGTCCAATATATCAATCTTTATGTCTCGACCATTTCGAGACTCCTTGTCATGTCCGTGATCACATCCGGGACTCCGAACAAACTTCGGTACATCAAAACTTATAAACTCATAATAAGACTGTGATCGTAACGTTAAGCGTGCGGACCCTACGGGTTCGAGAACTATGTAGACATGACCTAGAACCATTCTCGGTCAATAACCAATAGCGGGACCTGGATGCCCATATTGGTTCCTACATATTCTACGAAGATCTTTATCGGTCAAACCGCATAACAACATACGTTGTTCCCTTTGTCATCGGTATGTTACTTGCCCGAGATTTGATCGTCGGTATTCAATACCTAGTTCAATCTCGTTACTGGCAAGTCTCTTTACTCATTCCGTAATACATCATCTCATAACTAACTCATTAGTTACAATGCTTGCAAGGCTTAGGTGATGAGTATTACCGAGATGGCCCAGAGATACCTCTCCGACAATCGGAGTGACAAAACCTAATCTCGAATTATGCCAACCCAACATGTACCTTCGGAGACACCTGTAGGGCACCTTTATAATCACCCAGTTACGTTGTGACCTTTGGTAGCACACAAAGTGTTCTTCTGGTAAACGGGAGTTGCACAATCTCATAGTTGCAGGAACTTTGTATAAGTCATGAAGAAAGCAATAGCAGTATACTAAACGATCAAGTGCTAGGCTAATGGAATGGGTCATGTCAATCACATCATTCTCCTAATGATGTGATCCCATTAATCAAATGACAACACATGTCTATGGTTAGGAAACATAACCATCTTTGATTAATGAGCTAGTCAAGTAGAGGCATACTACTGACTTATATGTTTGTCTATGTATTCACACATGTATCATCTTTCCGGTTAATACAATTCTAGCATGAATAATAAACATTTATCATGATATGAGGAAATAAATAATAACTTTATTATTGCCTCTAGGGCATATTTCCTTCATGTAGCACATGAATGGCCTTGCTGACGAACTCCTGAGGGTTTGGCCCTCCTTGCCTTGCTCCTTCTTGAGGGAAACGTGCTTCGAAACACGCCTCCAAGTGGTGCCCAAGCGCCTCCCTCGTGACCTTGGCGAGGTCGGCGGCCCTCCAGGGGAGAGCCCCCGATCCCTGCCTGAGGAGGGCGCCAGGCGCGCTTCCCTATGTGATGGAAGGAGGTTCCCCCTGGGCAGGCGCGATCCATGAGGGGCCTGCCTCCTAAGGGGCCGGGCCGGACGATGTCTTCTTCTTCTTGGGGGCGGCCTCGGGAAGCCTCCTGCTTCCGCGATCCGGGTCTTCCAGTGATGCGGCCTAAAAGGCTTGCTCCAGGGAGCACACCGCGTCTTTCTCCTCGCAGGGTACCGTGATGACTCCGCCACTTCCTGGCATCTTGAGGACGTTGTAGCCATGGTGGGTTACGGCCATGAACTTGGCCAGCGCTGGGTACCCGAGGATGGCGTTGTACGGCAGGCGAATGTGGGCGATGTCGAAGTCGATGAGCATGGTGCGGTAGTTGTCGCGTGCCCCGAAGGTGACAGGGAGGCGGACCTGCTCAATCGGGACGGTTGAGCCGACGGTGACTCCGGAGAAAGGCTTGGTTGGCTGAAGCTGGTTGTAGGGCACTTGGAGATTGTCGAATGTTTCCACGGACAGGACGTTGAGCCCTGCCCCGCCATCGATGAGGGTCCCGATGACTAGCACATTGCTGATGATTGGGGAACAAAGCATCGGGAGGACTCCGGCTGTGGCCGCGCACTTGAGCTGATCCGCTAAGCTGAACGTGATGGCGCACGCCGACCACCTGAGAGGGCGTGTGGCCTCGAGCTTGGGGAGGACTGCATTTACTTCGCGAGCAAACTTCTTGAAGATGCGTTGAGAGGCTGGGGCTTGAGCTCCGCCCAGGATGCAGGCGATGGCACGTGGTTCCTGGAAGCCCCCAGCCCCCTCGTCCTGATGACGGTCCTCATTTCTCCTTGGCTGCGGCGGTAGCGGAGGGAGGCCTATGTTACCTTGCGGGCGATCCTCGCGAGCCTGATCCCTCCATGCTCCCTTGCGAGGCGGGTCCTGCCAGCGATCCTCGCGAGGTTGGTCGCGCCACCCTTGGCGAGGGTCGCGGTCTTCCCAGCGTCCTGCGTTCCTTCCTCCTCCTCGGCCGCAGCCCCGGTCGGTGCGGTCAGGGCATCGGCCGACCCTTCCTTCACACACGGCTCGGAGCTCTTGGCATTCATTGGTGTTGTGGGTGTGGAGGTCGTGGTACACGCAGTACTGACTGCCCTTGGAGGATTCGGGATGATCTCTGCCCCGCTTGGTGTCTGGCTCTACCGCGAGCACGACAGCCCCCTTGCGCTTCACGTCCTTGGCCTTGGGCTTCTTCTCTTCTGGGTCTGCGGCGGGCAGCTCGAGGAGGGAGAGGCGCCCTTCCTCAGCCCTGGCGCACTTGGTCACCAAGTTGAACAGCTCCAAGGAGGTGCACAGGTCTTCATGCATCGCCAGCTCCTCCTTCATCTTGACGTCGTGCACGCCGTCAGAGAAGGCTGAGATGATGGCCTCCTCGGTCACCTTGGGGATCTTGAGGCCCGCGTTGTTGAAGCACTGGATGTACTTCTACAGGGTTTCCCCTGGTTGCTGCTTGATACGGCGCATGTCGCTCACGGCGAGTGGCCGGTCGCGAGTATCCTGGAAGTTGGCGATGAAGCGGGTGCGCATCTCGTCCCAGGAGGAAATCGTGCCTGGAGCCAGGTTCAGGAGCCAGGTGCGGGCCCCGTCCTTGAGTGCCATGGGAAACCAGTTCGCCATGACCTTCTCGTCTCTGTTGGCAGCCTCGATACCCAGCTCGTAGAGCTGGAGGAACTCTGCAGGGTCAGCCGTGCCGTCGTAGCGAGGAGGCAGGTCTGGCTTGAACTTGCCGGGCCACGCGACGCTGCGTAGCTCGGTGGTGAAGGCGCGACAGCCTGCTGTGGCCACGGGAGGCCTTGGGTGACGAAGAGCTTGGTCCTGCGGGTCCCCATGCGCTGCAGCTGGGAGCAGCGCGGGGTCTTGACGTGCTGGAGCAGGGAGCGCTCAGGCAGCTTCTCGAGGGCGAGGGACTTCTTGGCAGCTCTGCTCTTGCCGCGCTGGCGCCTGACGGAGCGGGTTCCGCCCAGGGGCCGCGCGCCTTGGGGCCAGGGCGCCTTCTAGGGAGAGGCGGCTGAGGCGCCCCAGGAGCTTCATTGCCCGCGCAGGGCGGGGCGCGGTGCAGCGAGAAGGACGGCGCGGGGGAGCCCCCAGCGGCGCGGACGAGCTCGGCGACTCGGTCGAGCCACTCTTCATAGACGTCATCGATTGGGCGGTAGCGTAGGAGCTCGTTTGCCGCAATGAGCACAGCTCGAGCCTCCATGGCCGCGCGGGGCGCGCGGGACGAAGAACCAGCTGGGATGAGCGAGGGTGTGGCAGTGCGGCCGTCTCGCGTCATGGATGGATGCTGGGACGATGCTTGCTGCTCGTTCCCCGCCGGGCCAGTGGCGGTGTTGACGGCAGGTGACGGGGAACAACGAGGGCGCCCGCCGAAGGGAACCGTCTGGGCGACGCGGGAAGCGAGGGCGGCTCGGCGCTCGGCGCGAGCCCGACGAGCGTCAGACATGGATGCGACGGTCGGAGAAGAACAGGACGACGGAGGACGAATTCTGGCGCACCCCTACCTGGCGCGCCAAATGTCGGATTTCGGATTCCGGCAGACCCTTGAGGTTCGAACACTGGGGTGCGCGCGAAGATTTCGCCCTCAACCTACCTGTTCCTCGCCGACTCGTTAGGATCTAAACTACGAAAGGAACAACACAAGAGACACAGAGTTTATACTGGTTTAGGCTACCATTATGGTGTAATACCCTACTCCAGTGTGTGGTGTGGTGGATTGCCTCTTGGGCTGATGATGAACAATACAAGGAAGAACAGCCTCGCGAGGGTCTGCTCTTAGCTGGGACGATGAACTGCTAGGAGGAGTTCAATTGCCCTTCTCACTCTCTCTCTTTCTTTCTTGATTCAGGTGCAGATCCAGATGCCTCTCTTGATTCTAGATGCCTCTCTTGATTCTCGATCGATCTCCCTACCCTGGGGATGGCTAGTCCTATTCCTAGGCAAAGGCCCTAGGCCTCTTCCCAAATATTGAGCAGGAAGGGCGCCAACAATCGGCCATTTTGAAGGGGAACAGCGGGTACACTTATCCTAACTAAAGTTGGTCCTCGCCTACCAAAGGCTCTGGTGGTGACGCCTGCTTGGGCTCCACAATGACTTCCTCCCTGCCGTTGGGCTGGTCTTGGTCTTGTTGCACCGAAATGGATGCCTTTGCTTGATGCTCCCGCCTGCGTTTGCTCCCTTTGCACCAAAGGGGAAAGGAGGACACTGCGCGGGCTGGCGCCCGACTGGCGCCCTTGGTCGTCATGGCTTGCATCATGGTCACCTCGTGAGGTACCCCGCCTTGAACTCTCCGCCTCCTCGTGAGCCAGCCTGATGAGGCCGTGCCTGATGAAGCTCCTTGTCATCCTCCCCGCGAGGCTTGGCCCCTCGCGAGGGTCTTGAGCTTGTGTTGATGAAGATAGGCCGTGCTGGGCCCCTTTTGAGCCACGCCGCAGGCCGCAGGCAGGCAAGTCTGGGGACTCCCTTTCCCAGAACGCCGACAGGATTCCCTCTTGCAACTCTTTGCGAAGGGAGACTTAGTCATCTTGCCGAGCAAGCATGATTCCCATGTCTCGAACGACTCAAAGTCGGGTGAAGTTAGGAGCCCATCATCATGGAGCTTCTTCATGCGTTTCAGACTAATGTGACCAAGCCGGCAATGCCAGAAGTATGTCAGATTTATCTCATTAGGCTTATGCCTCTTGACATTCACGTTATAGACCGGTTCCTGTTCTAGATTCAATATAAATAGCCCATCTAAAATGGGTGCATAGCCGTGGAACATACCATTCAAAAATATCAAACAACCATTGTCCTTTAAATTGAATTCATAACCTTGACTCATCAAACATGAGGTAGAAATAATGTTCCGACTAAGTGCAGGAATGTAATAACAATTATTCAATTCCATAATGAATCTAGAAGGAAGCTGGAGCTGCATCATGCCGACCTCCAATGCAGCAACTCTTGCTTTGTTGCCGACCCTGATGTCAATCTCCCCTTGTGCCACACGCCTAGTTCTTACCAGCCCTGGCATCAAGTTGCAAATATGAACAACCGATCCGGTATCAAATACCCAAGAGCTACTAGGTATGTCAGCAAGGTAAATGTCTATAACATATGCAACAAGTGTACCTTTTCCTGAAGCAGCATTCCCGGCCTTCTTGCCATGCTCTGCAAGCCACTTGCTACAGTTCCTCTTCTAGTGACTAGTCTCCTTGCAGTGATAGCAAACGGTCTTCGAGTCCGGTCCAGACTTCGGCGCAGCGGCGGAGGTTACCGTCTCCGTGCCCTTTGCCTTAGCCTTTTTCTTGGACCAACTCTTCTTGAACTTAGCCGATTTCTGCACCATCAACACTTGATGCGTGCCTTTCTTAATATCCTGCTCTTCCACTTTGAGCATCCCACGCAATTCAGTGAGCTTCTTATCCATGCCATGCATATGATAGTTCGAGATGAACGTGCCATAGCTGGGCCGAAGAGAACCCAGAACAGCATCAGTAGCCAGTTCATCCAAGAGCGTGAAGCCCAAACGATCCAAAGCTTGAACATATCCAATCATCTTGATCACATGTGGGCTCATTGGATCACCTTCCTTCAGCTTGCAATCCATCAAGGATCGCCACATGTTGAACCTTTCGGTCCTAGCCTGTGTCTGAAACATGCTCTTGAGACTCTCGATCATATGTAAGCCTCAACATTTTTGAAATGTTGTTGCAAATCGGGCTCCATACAAGCCAGCATCAGATAGCTGATCTCCATTGATTCATCAATGAGTTTCTGGCAGGCATTCTTAGTTGTGGCATTAGCATTATCGGCAGGTTCCTCTGGAAGTGGATCCTCTAGAACATGTTCCTTTTTATCATGCTTGAGAATAATTCTCAGATTTCTATACCAGGTGGTGAAGTTTGTTCCATTCAGTTTATCCTTTTCCAGAATTGATTTCAATGCAAAGTTGGGTTGAGCAGGTGGTGCCATTGATCTACAACAGAAAATATGCAATCACTAAGCAATGTGTTTATGTAGAGTAATTCGCCTAACCAGAAATACTCCCACTGAAGTCAGCATCCCTCCGCAAACTCTCAGTGATTCAGGATCCGACTAGCGCATGCGACTAGTGAGCTTTAGCATCACTGCTAGCCAACATACCTATCTGGTAAGCAACTCCTTGCTAATCATATCTCTATACGACTCCTGTTGGTCGGGAAGGTATCTCATACCCCGGCTCCCAACCTTCTTTGCCACAAGGCCCAAAACCGTTTTGATAGCCTTGTCAAGTTAACATGATGCAGTGCATGTCCATGTCCGACACGAACCCTTCAGTTCAAGGACACCCAGCAGCACCCCACTTTTATGAGCCCACTACTAGAAGTACTTGACATGCGAAGGTGCAACATCGGGGATGGCAATTTGCTTGATATTCATGAGGGATCATTCTACCATTCTAACATGCGTAGAAACAAAGAAGCATAACAATCACAAATAAACACATATTGTGTAATAGTATGGCTCCTTCATGGATGTTCTTCCAGGTCGGCTCCGACTCTGATGACCATCTACGAACTCCATCTTGTTTGTCACGCCGGGACACCAAGCCACCAACTGATCTCTAATATCCAACTACTACAACTAGTAATGAATTTTACATAGAGTCACAAGTTGACATGCAGGTCGTTATACAATATAATGACAGCACTTTGGCTCCTACCGGCTGACAAACATAACACGCATGCCACGTATAAATTACACACATGCATCATATACACATGAGCCATACTATTCACATCAAACCTTCAAAACAAAGTTATGCATAGAATCGCATTCTACCGGTTTGTGTGTCGGGTACGAAATACACGGCGCTACGCACTCGACATTTTCGGAAATCACAGATCGCATCTGAACTCCGTTCACGCCGAATTTTCTGATCTGACCGATCATATCGATCATCGCGAATCCGATTCGGATTTACGTTTCACTGTTAACCCCGATGGCGGATGATCGACCGGTAGGGCTAGATCATGTCACGACCTCATCGATCTCGATGGGCAGAAAACATAGCCTCAACGATCCCCATGTGCAGTTGATCACATCAACTGTGCACATAGCCGATCTTATAAACAACAACAGATCTCATCTGCCGCCTCCACATATCTAATATGCATACGATCTGAATCCAAATCCTATAGCAGAGGCTCTAATACCACTATTGGGTTCTACGGTAGGGTGCATCGATTGCAAATAAAAATTATCCTACGCGTAGAACAACAGGAACATGCTACGGGAGATGGATCACAGTTCGTTACCACTAGATGCGCAGTACCGTGCAGCGGAAGAAGAGTTGGTGCAGCGCCTCCGCGTGGGTCGTCTCCTCCTCGTACGATCTCCCTCGAACAGTCGGTCGTCTGATGCCACATACAAGTTTGCCGGAGCGGCGCAAGTGCACCGCCTCCAATGGTATCCGCGTGTGCAAGAGGAACACCATGCGGCGGACTGCTAGGTCCAATCACACAATCAGCGGTGAGTGGAGGTGGCTATTCGCAACACATGCAAACCCTAGTCGCAGCGCCGAAGCGATCAACCCAATAAGTGCGCCGCACATCCACCTTATATAGGCGTCTGTCGCAGGCTCAACACTTGGGCCTCACATGGACCCTAAAGCGCACAAGTCTACTCTGCCACAATCCGAATACAGCTCTGATCACATCCGACCAGTGTCTTCGGATCCGACCTTGTAGGTTCCTTCCCTTAAGCGCGCAACCCCTTAGGTTCAAGTCAGCTTGGTCGCAGTTCGGATCACCTCCGAACTGCACGGTTCGTAGCAGCCTCTAGCAAGGCATGACGAACACCAAGCAGACTATGAAGCTGGTTAGGCGAACCTGTACAACGTGTTACACTTCTGTTCCCTTTGCCTCACGATATATGTTGTTGGGCTCAAGACGAGTCTATCATCCTTGTGGTAGCCCGACCTCTTTCTCGTTCCAGTGATGCCGACCACAATCCGGATTATGTCATAATCCTTGTCGCATGTCCATGCTTCTCTTGGTAGGATCACACGAGGGGCCCAGAGTATATCTCTCCTTATCGGAGGGGAAAATCCCATCTTGCTCGACCATGTCTCGCAGCATGGGACTGGACATACCCGAAACCTACCTTTGTAACTACCCAGTCACAGAGTAGCGTTTGGTCGGCCCAAAGCAAGTCTGTCACCATCCCGAGTACATGCGTCAGCTCAGGTCTTAGGACATTGAACGTATGTTGTACTAGAGACTCACAGATGACATATCGCTACGTCTCATAGTTGGGTCTGTCCGACTCGGACCTTATCTCGACTCGGATCCGACTATGTCGAATCCGACCAGACCTTTCCAAGTCCATATTATCCGGTTAGCATCCAATGCTCCATGGCTAGTGAGACCAAGCCATCGACCGTGTCATATGCTAGTCTAGTCGCCTGCGCGTCCACACAGCCCTTTCGACTAGGGACCTTTTAGGACAGTTATCATACAATGCATAGTCCCACAAACAAGTCACGTGCTTGCTGATACACATCATTGATAATGTCCAAGGACTATCTTTATTCATAAACACATAGGAAATATCATCATACATGATTGTCTCTAGGGCATATCTCCAACAGACCTCTCTTGTGGACCCGTGTACTCCTCAGGTTCATCTGCTAAGTCGATGATGGTGATGCCGTTGCGGTGGGTGCCGGCGGTAGGAAAGGAGATCTAAGGCGGCGAAAGACGGTCAGGAGTCATGATGTCTGGTATGGTGGATGCTTCTGTTGATGGAGCAGCTCAGGTGAGGTGGACGACGTCGTGGCAGTATCAAGTCAAACAACACAAAGTTTTCTTCGACACCTACCTATAACTGAAGTAATTCAGTAAGGGCTCATTTGGCTTGCATGATTCTAAAAACGCAGGGATAGGAGGAAAAACACCAGAATAGGTTAGGAATGCACATGGGAAACAGAGCATTTGTGAACACAGGATTTCTGTGAACTTGGATGTTTGGTTCACAGGAATTGGAGGAGCAGAGGAATGCAAAGAAACATGGCCAAAATAAAGTGAAACCATATGAAAGCGTGTATAGTTAGAATGTTATTCTGCCACTAATGCACTTGGCCTTGCTTTCATGCATAGTATTTTGAAAAGTAGGTCTAGGTGGAGTATTTGCTCTATTCCTTTCAACAAAATGCATGAATAATTGAATAGTAGAGTGCCATAGGAAAATTTCCGATTGCTATGTTTTTCCGTTGAACCAAAATAGCCGTAATGGAACGACATGAATGTAGAGTAATAAGTGATGCAACAAGTGTACAACCTCTTTGCCATAGCCATGTCAACCTCAGCATCTTTGGGTTGGTCGCTAAAGAAGTTGAGGCAGAGGTTGTTGTCGGAGGTGTGGAGGAAGATCTGAGGAATGTGTAGACGGTGTCCAGGGCACTGCTCTATTGTGATGGATCGTTCCATCGTTGGATCAGCTCCGGTGAGCCGTAAGACATAAGGGCTGAAGCAGCACAAGACAGACATCGTTAATCTCAAGTGGGATTCTAATAGCATCTCCTATAGATAATGTAAAATACATTACCAAAAAGTGGTAGATTTACGAGCATGATTGGTTTGCTGCCAATATTTGGCTAGCCAAATGTTGGAATTGCCAAATATTGGCAATACTAAGACTTGCCAAATATTGACAACTTTATGTGAGATAGGCAAGACAACTCGGTAACCAACCAAGTAGTAGCGAATATTTGTCACAATGCCAAACATTGACATGCCTATTTTTGGCACCAACCAATTATGCTCGCAAAATTTACATCACCAAGAACCACCTGACTACAACAGATGAGGTAAAAACTGTTGACTCTGAACTTAACCGTCGGAACTGAAATTTACTGTGGAATCTGAATGTTACTATCGAAACTGAACACAATGGTAGCAGAGAGGCACTTCACATGTAGGTAAGGGAGGGCTTGCAGTTCATCTTCAACCTGCACCCCCCTGAGCCGCCAGCCACCACTGGCCGAACCGCCGGCCCCTATGCCGCCTCGCCACCCTGAAACAAATCCCCACCGTCGGTCTGCTGCCACCTCACAGCCCCAAAACAACTCCCCACCGCCGGTCCGTCGCCGCCCCGGCCAGCCCTCTAGACCCCCTTGCGCCGAGTTTTTCTCCGGCGATCCCCACGCCACCGCCCCACCATCACGCCCCCACCGTAGCGACCACCGCCCCCACCCTGAACCCTAAGATAGATAGTGGGGTACCTCTCCGGTGAGCCCCCTCCCCACTGCGGGTGGTTTTTCCATAACTCCGGTGAGCCCCACCCCCTGAAAATTGACTGACCCAAAAGTCGATTCAGTCGACTGAAGTGTAGCTAAATCGGAGTAGAGCAGCAGCACGAGCGAGGGGGAGAGCAGCAGGAGTTGTGCGAGCGAGAGCCGGAGCAGTAGCAATAGATTCAGCTCGTATGGACGCCGCCAAAGGGGCCTCGCACTGGGGGAGAGCCATCGTGGAGATGTCGCCCGCGGCACTGGCTTCGAGGTAGCCGCTCCATGGGGGTGCGGGATGGAGCACCGTCGGAGCCGGGAGGTCAAGTTAAGGAGAAGGTGTGATGCGATGAGTGTACAACCTCTTTGGTGGCTCCGAGTAGGCCTCGCCTTCGTCCGAGTAGTCGGTGAGGATGCTTTGGTTCTGGTGGAGTAGGTTAAGGCGACGCTGTGGGTATGGAGCAGCCGCAATAGACGAGGCGATCGTCGGATCAGCTCCTTGGAGGTGCAGGATGGGGCAGTTGAACCGGTGGGACGACGAGATGGATGACGGATCCTCATCCAGGGAGGTGGATGAGGGATGTCGAGCTATTGCAGTGGACGACGTCGTCGGGGAAGAGGCTCCGGCTGGGCAGCAGTGAGGTGGCAGACGGAGGAGGGTGGGGTTTCATGGATGGAGCAGAGAGGTTATGGCAGCCTGGGATTTCGAATGGCGAAAAGGAGGCGATGGAAGGGGGAACCATGACTCAGGAACGCGCTTGTCCAAAATGTAGGGTGTGTTACAATAGTACCCCCACCGATTTGAACTAGCGGCCCTTTCGGCTCAGGGTTAGAAGGCAGGTTTCACGTGTCCGGATTTGGCAGCTAGAGGGAGTTTTTGCGCGTGTTGTAATTTTAGGATAGCAAGGCACGGGTTGTGAAGGCGTCAATTTTGGGAGCACGATATCTTAATTTTTGGGATACAACAAGGCGCGGGTTGAATTTTCGGGACAAGCCTAACATGTAATATTGTACTTGTACGTACCAAATCAATTCGCACTTCCCTAAATGAAAAAAATCTATTCACACCACACAAAGAGAGAGTCTTGTCCCGTTTTACTATACAAATGCTATTCAAAGCTAATATGAATCCATATTATGTCCAATTAAAAATTTTCGCTGGCTGTATAATGCATGTAATTGTAATGCCCCGGAACTCGATCTGTGAATTTGGGGGAGGAAGGAGAGAAGCAGAGTAGGTGAGGGGAAGACTTGGAGGAAGGGAAAGGATTTCATTCATCACACGCTACCGATCTGATCGGTGTCTCGCACATAAGTAGCTGCCCCTCACGGGCTGCCCTTACACGGCCTCCGGCCCACACACGGACACACTGGCCCAACGCCGAAACACACAAACACCATTCTAGTTCAGTTATCTGAATACTGACTGCACTTGTTCAGTCCGCTGCTGATGCGTTGTCAGCATCAGTAGGCGCAACATTGTCCTCCTCTTGAGATGGAGCTCCTTCCCAGATACAGGCTGATAGGTACCGCTGACGAAGAACATCGTAGTCCTCCCAAGTGGTGGCTGATGGCGGCATGTTTGCCCACTGAACATAGAGTTACACAACTGGTGCATCACCCTTCTTCATCATCCTCCGCTCCAGGATGGCCATGGGCTCAGTTTCCCCACCGGTGAGATCGGGCACTCGAGGCAGTTCTGCCAAGACTGGAGTGTAGTTTGGGGTGAAAGGCTTGAGCTGGGAGATGTGAAATACTAGATGGATGAGGCTGTCTAGAGGCAACTGCAGGTGATACACCAGTGTTCCAATTCGCTCTGTCATTTTAAGGGCCGAAGAACTTGTAGGAGAGCTTGCGGCACGGGCGGTTGGCGACAGATTATTGCACGTACGGCTGCAGCTTGAGGAGAACTTGTTTGCCGACGTTGAAGGCGCGTTCCGCGCGGTGGCGGTCGGCTAGTTTCTTGAAGCGAGCTTGGGCGCGCAGCATCTCGGTGTGCGCGGTCCAGTCTTGCTCTGGTGGTGCCGCTTGGTCTTGCAGGGGTGGAGCTCAGCTGCGGTAGGCCGCCCAGGTTTGGTTCCATACAACGCCTATGAACGGGGAGCACTTGAGCGAAGAGTGGTGGGCGGAGTTATAGCAGAACTCTGCTGCAGGAAGCCACTTGCGCCATTGCCGTGACGTGTCGTGTACCGCACACCGCAGGTACATCTCGAGGCACTAGTTGACGCGCTCTGTCTGGCCATCCGTCTGCGGGTGGTACGCCGTGGAGTAGAGCAATTTTGTTCCGGCGGCGGCAAGCAATTCGCGCCATAGGGCGCTGGTAAAAATCTTGTCGCAATCTAAGACGATGGAGTGAGGAACCCCGTGTAGCTTGATGACATGTTCCCAAAGCACTCGGGCGACTTGAGCAGCGGTGAAGGGATTATGGAGCGGAATGAAGTGCACGTACTTGGTCAGGTGATCGACCACGACCATGATGGCGTCAGACCCCTCGGACTTGGGCAGCCCCTCAATTGAATCCATGGTCAGATCGTGCCATGGTTCAGTGGGGATTGGTAGAGGTTGGTGAAGGAAATATGCCCTAGAGGCAATAATAAATTTATTATTTATTTCCTCATATCATGATAAATGTGTATTATTCATGCTAGAATTGTATTAACCGGAAACATGATACATGTGTGAATACATAGACAAACATATAGTCACTAGTATGCCTCTACTTGACTAGCTCATTAATCAAAGATGGTTGTGTTTCCTAACCATAGACATGTGTTTTCATTTGATTAATGGGATCACATCATTAGGAGAATGATGTGATTGACATGACCCATTCCGTTAGCCTAGCACTTGATCGTTTAGTATATTGCTATTGCTTTCTTCATGACTTATACATGTTCCTGTAACTATGAGATTATGCAACTCCCGTTTACCGGAGGAACACTTTGGGTACTACCAAACGTCACAACGTAATTGGGTGATTATAAAGGAGTACTACAGGTGTCTCCAAAGGTACATGTTGAGTTGGCGTATTTCGAGATTAGGTTTTGTCACTCCGATTGTCGGAGAGGTATCTCTAGGCCCTCTCGGTAATGCACATCACTATAAGCCTTGCAAGCAATGTGACCAATGAGTTGGTTACGGGATGATGCATTAACGAGTAAAGAGACTTGCCGGTAACGAGATTGAACTAGGTATTGGATACCGACGATCGAATCTCGAGCAAGTAACATACCGATGATAAAGGGAACAATGTATGTTGTTATGCGGTTTGACCGATAAAGATCTTCGTAGAATAACCAATATGGGCATCCAGGTTCCGCTATTGGTTATTGACCGAGAATGGTTCTAGGTCATGTCTACATAGTTCTTGAACCCGTAGGGTCCGCACGCTTAACGTTACGATGACAATTTTATTATGAGTTTATAAGTTTTGATGTACCGAAGTTTGTTCGGAGTCCCGGATGTGATCACGGACATGACGAGGAGTCTCGAAATGGTCGAGACATAAAGATTGATATATTGGACGCCTATGTTTGGACATCGGAAGTGTTCCGGGTGAAATCGGCATTTTACCGGAGTACGAGGGGGTTACCGGAACCCTCCCGGGGGTTATTGGGCCTACATGGGCCATAAGGGAGAAGAGGAGAGGAGGCAAGAGGTGGGCCGCGCCCCCTCCCCTCCCTAGTCCGAATAGGACAAGGAGAGGGGGGCAGCGCCCCCCCTTTCCTTCTCCTCTTCCTCCTCCTTCCCCACTTCTCCTACTCCAACTAGGAAAGAAGGGAGTCCTACTCCCGGTGGGAGTAGGACTCCCCCTTTGGCGCGCCCTCCTTGGCCGGCCGCCTCCTCCCCCCTGGCTCCTTTATATACAGGGGCGGGGCACACCCTAGAACACACAAGTTGATCTACGAATCGTTCCTTAGCCATGTGCGATGCCCCCCTCCACCATATTCCACCTCGTTCATATCGCCGCGGAGTTTAGGCGAAGCCCTGCGCCGGTAGAACATCATCATCGTCACCACGCCATCGTGCTGACGGAACTCATCCCCGAAGCTTTGATGGATCGGAGCCCGGGGATCGTCATCGAGCTGAACGTGTGCTGAACTCGTCGGTGCAGTACGTTCGGTGCTTGGATCGGTTGGATCATGAAGACATACGACTACATCAACCGCGTTGTGCTAACGCTTCCGCTTACGGTCTACGAGGGTACGTGGACAACACTCTCCCCTCTCGTTGCTATGCCATCACCATGATCTTGCGTGTGCGTAGGAATTTTTTTTGAAATTACTACGTTCCCCAACAGTCGTATCAGAGCCTAGGTTTTATGCGTTGATGTTATATGCACGAGTAGAATACAAGTGAGTTGTGGGCGATACAAGTCATACTGCTTACCAGCATGTCATACTTTGGTTCAGCGGTATTGTGAGATGAAGCGGCCCGGACCGACATTACGCGTACGCTTACGCAAGACTGGTTTCACCATTATGAGCACTCGTGCTTAAAGGTGGCTGGCGGGTGTCTGTCTCTCTCACTTTAGCTGAATCGAGTGTGGCTACGCACGGTCCTTGCGAAGGTTAAAACAGCACCAACTTGACGAACTATCGTTGTGGTTTTGATGCGTAGGTAAGAACGGTTCTTGCTAAGCCCATAGCAGCCACGTAAAATATGCAATAACAAAGTAGAGGACGTCTAACTTGTTTTTGCAGGGCATGTTGTGATGTGATATGGCCAAGACGTGATGCTATGTTTTATTGTATGAGATGATCATGTTTTGTAACCGAAGTTATCGGCAACTGGCAGGAGCCTTATGTTTGTCTCTTTATTGTATGAAATTCAAACGCCCTGTAATTGCTTTACTTTATCACTAAGCGGTAGCGATAGTCGTAGAAGCAATAGATGGCATAAACGACAACGATGCTACGATGGAGATCAAGGTGTCGCGCCGGTGACGATGGTGATCACGACGGTGCTTCGGAGATGGAGATCACAAGCACAAGATGATGATGGCCATATCATATCACTTATATTGATTGCATGTGATGTTTATCCTTTATGCATCTTATCTTGCTTTGATTGACGGTAGCATTTTAAAATGATCTCTCACTAATTATCAAGAAGTGTTCTCCCTAAGTATGCACCGTTGCGAAAGTTCTTCGTGCTGAGACACCACGTGATGATCGGGTGTGATAGGCTCTACGTTCAAATACAATGGGTGCAAAACAGTTGCACACGTGGAATACTCGGGTTAAACTTGACGAGCCTAGCATATACAGATATGGCCTCGGAACACGGAGACCGAAAGGTCGAGCGTGAATCATATAGTAGATATGATCAACATAGTGATGTTCACCATTGAAACTACTCCATCTCACATGATTATCGGACATGGTTTAGTTGATTTGGATCACGTGATCACTTAGATGACTAGAGAGATGTCTGTCTAAGTGGGAATTCTTAAGTAATATGATTAATTGAACTTAAATTTATCATGAACTTAGTACATGATAGTAATTTGCTTGTCTATGTTTGTTGTAGATAGATGGCCCGTGCTGTTGTTCCATTGAATTTTAATGTGTTCCTTGAGAAAGCAAAGTTGAAAGATGATGGTAGCAATTACGCGGACTGGGTCCGTAACCTGAGGATTATCCTCATTGCTACACAGAAGAATTACGTCCTGGAAGCACCGCTGGGTGCCAGGCCTGCTGCTGATGCAACTGACGACGTTAAGAACATCTGGCAGAGCAAAGCTGATGACTACTCGATAGTTCAGTGTGCCATGCTTTACGGCTTAGAACCGGGTCTTCAACGACGTTTTGAACGTCATGGAGCATATGAGATGTTCCAGGAGTTGAAGTTAATATTTCAAGCAAATGCCCGGATTGAGAGATATGAAGTCTCCAATAAGTTCTATAGCTGCAAGATGGAGGAGAATAGTTCTGTTAGTGAACACATACTCAAAATGTCTAGGTATAATAATCACTTGATTCAACTGGGAGTTAATCTTCCTGATGATAGTGTCATTGACAGAATTCTCCAATCACTGCCACTAAGCTACAAGAGCTTCGTGATGAACTATAATATGCAAGGGATGGACAAGACTATTCCTGAGCTCTTCGCAATGCTAAAGGCCGCGGAGGTAGAAATCAAGAAGGAGCATCAAGTGTTGATGGTTAACAAGACCACCAGTTTCGAGAAAAGGGCAAAGGGAAGAAGAAGGGGAACTTCAAGAAGAACAGCAAACAAGTTGCTGCTCAAGAGAAGAAACCCAAGTCTTGACCTAAGCCTGAAACTGAGTGCTTCTACTGCAAGCAGACTGGACACTGGAAGCGGAACTGCCCCAAGTATTTGGCGGATAAGAAGGATGGCAAAGTGAACAAAGGTATATGTGATATACATGTTATTGATGTGTACCTTACTAATGCTTGCAGTAGCACCTGGGTATTTGATACTGGTTCTGTTGCTAATATTTGCAACTCGAAACAGGGACTACGGATTAAGCGAAGATTGGCTAAGGATGAGGCGACGATGCGCGTGGGAAATGGTTCCAAAGTCGATGTGATCGCGGTCGGCACGCTACCTCTACATCTACCATCGGGATTAGTTTTAGACCTAAATAATTGTTATTTGGTGCCAGCGTTAAGCATGAACATTATATCTGGATCTTATTTGATGCGAGACGGTTATTCATTTAAATCAGAGAATAATGGTTGTTCTATTTATATGAGTAATATCTTTTATGGTCATGCACCCTTGAAGAGTGGTCTATTTTTATTAAATCTCGATAGTAGTGATACACATATTCATAGTGTTGAAACCAAAAGATGCAGAGTTGATAATGATAGTGCAACTTATTTGTGGCACTGCCGTTTAGGTCATATCGGTGTAAAACATATGAAGAAACTCCATACTGATGGGCTTTTGGAATCACTTGATTATGAATCACTTGGTACTTGCGAACGGTGCCTTATGGGCAAGATGACTAAAACGCCGTTCTCCGGAACTATGGAGCGAGCAACTGATTTGTTGGAAATCATACATACTGATGTTTGTGGTCCAATGAATGTTGAGGCTCGCGGCGGGTATCGTTATTTTCTCACCTTCACAGATGACTTGAGCAGATATGGGTATATCTACTTGATGAAACACAAGTCTGAAACATTCGAAAAGTTCAAAGAATTTCAGAGTGAAGTGGAAAATCATCGTAACAAGAAAATAAAGTTTCTACGATTTGATCGTGGAGGAGAATATTTGAGTTACGAGTTTGGTCTACACTTGAAACAATGCGGAATAGTTTCGCAACTCACGCCACCCAGAACACCACAACAAAATGGTGTGTCCGAACGTCGTAATCGTACTTTACTAGATATGGTGCGATCTATGATGTCTCTTACTGATTTACCGCTATTGTTTTGGGGTTATGCTTTAGAGACGGCCGCATTCACGTTAAATAGGGCACCATCAAAATCCGTTGAGACGACGCCTTATGAACTGTGGTTTGGCAAGAAACCAAAGTTGGCGTTTCTTAAAGTTTGGGGCTGCGATGCTTATGTGAAGAAACTTCAACCAGATAAGCTCGAACCCAAATCGGAGAAATGTGTCTTCATACGATACCCAAAAGAGACCATTGGGTACACCTTCTATGACAGATCTGAGGGCAAGATTTTCGTTGCTAAAATCGGATCCTTTCTAGAGAAGGAGTTTCTCTCGAAAGAAGTGAGTGGGAGGAAAGTAGAACTTGATGAGATAATTGTACCTGCTCCCTTGTTGGAAAGTAGTTCATCACAAGAACCGGTTCCTGTGACAACTACACCAATTAGTGAGGAAGCTAATGATATTGATCATGAAACTTTAGATCAAGTTTCTACTGAACCTCGTAGGTCTACTAGAGTAAGATCCGCACCAGAGTGGTACGGTAATCCTATTCTAGAAGTCATGTTACTTGACCATGATGAACCTACAAACTATGAGGAAGCGATGATGAGCCCAGATTCCGCAAAATGGCTAGAGGCCATGAAATCTGAGATGGGATCCATGTATGAGAACAAAGTATGGACTTTGGTTGACTTGCCCGATGATCGACAAGCCATTGAGAATAAATGGATCTGTAAGAAGAAGACTGACACTGATGGTAATGTAACTGTCTATAAAGCTCGACTTGTTGCGAAAGGTTTTCGACAAGTTCAAGGGGTTGACTACGATGAGACTTTCTCACCTGTAGCGATGCTTAAGTCTGTCCGAATCATGTTAGCTATTGCTGCATTTCATGATTATGAAATCTGGCAAATGGATGTCAAAACTGCATTTCTGAATGGATTTCTGGAAGAAGAGTTGTATATGATGCGACCAGAAGGTTTTTTTGATCCAAAAGGTGCTAACAAAGTGTGCAAGCTCCAGCGATCCATTTATGGACTGGTGCAAGAATCTCGGAGTTGGAATAAACGTTTTGATAGTGTGATCAAAGCATATGGTTTTATACAGACTTTTGGAGAAGCCTGTATTTACAAGAAAGTGAGTGGGAGCTCTGTAGCATTTCTGATATTATATGTAGATGACATATTATTGATTGGAAATGATATAGAGTTTCTGGATAGCATAAAGGGATACTTGAATAAAAGTTTTTCAATGAAAAACCTCGGTGAAGCTGCTTACATATTAGGCATCAAGATTTATAGAGATAGATCAAGACGCTTAATAGGACTTTCACAAAGCACATACCTTGATAAAATTTTGAAAAAGTTCAAAATGGATCAGGTAAAGAAAGGGTTCTTGCCTATGCTACAAGGTATGATGTTGAGTCAGACTCAATGCCCGACCACTACAGAAGATAGAGAGAAAATGAAAGATGTTCCCTATGCTTCAGCCATAGGCTCTATCATGTATGCAATGCTGTGTACCAGACCTGACGTATGCTTAGCAATAAGCTTGGCAGGAAGGTACCAAAGTAATCCAGGAGTGGATCACTGGACAGCGGTCAAGAACATCCTGAAATACCTAAAAAGGACTAAGGATATGTTTCTCGTATATGGAGGTGACAAAGAGCTAGTCGTAAATGGTTACGTTGATGCAAGCTTTGACACTGATCCGGATGATTCTAAATCGCAAACCGGATACGTATTTTTATTAAACGGTGGAGCTGTAAGTTGGTGCAGTTCTAAACAAAGCGTTGTGGCGGGATCTACATGTGAAGCGGAGTACATAGCTGCTTCGGAAGCAGCAAATGAAGGAGTCTGGATGAAGGAGTTCATTTCCGATCTAGGTGTCATACCTAGTGCATCAGGACCAATGAAGATCTTCTGTGACAATACTGGTGCAATTGCCTTGGCAAAGGAATCCAGATTTCACAAGAGGACCAAGCACATCAAAAGACGCTTCAATTCCATCTGAGACCAAGTCCAAGTGGGAGACATAGAAATTTGCAAGATACATACGGATCTGAATGTTGCAGACCCATTACTAAGCCTCTCTCACGAGCAAAACATAATCAGCACCAAGACTCCATGGGTGTTAGAATCATTACTATGTAATCTAGATTATTGACTCTAGTGCAAGTGGGAGACTGAAGGAAATATGCCCTAGTGGCAATAATAAAGTTATTATTTATTTCCTCATATCATGATAAATGTTTATTATTCATGCTAGAATTGTATTAACCGAAAACATGATACATGTGTGAATACATAGACAAACATATAGTCACTAGTATGCCTCTACTTGACTAGCTCATTAATTAAAGATGGTTGTGTTTCCTAACCATATACATGTGTTGTCATTTGATTAATGGGATCACATCATTAGGAGAATGATGTGATTGACACGACCCATTCTGTTAGCCTAGCACTTGATCGTTTAGTATATTGCTATTGCTTTCTTCATGACTTATACATGTTCCTGTAACTATGAGATTATGCAACTCCCGTTTACCGGAGGAACACTTTGGGTACTACCAAACGTCACAACGTAACTGGGTGATTATAAAGGAGTACTACAGGTGTCTCCAAAGGTACATGTTGAGTTGGCGTATTTCGAGATTAGGTTTTGTCACTCCGATTGTCGGAGAGGTATCTCTGGGCCCTCTCGGTAATGCACATCACTATAAGCCTTGCAAGCAATGTGACCAATGAGTTGGTTACGGGATGATGCATTACGTAACGAGTAAAGAGACTTGCCGGTAACGAGATTAAACTAGGTATTGGATACCGACGATCGAATCTCGAGCAAGTAACATACCGATGACAAAGGGAACAACGTATGTTGTTATGCGGTTTGACCGATAAAGATCTTCGTAGAATATGTAGGAACCAATATGGGCATCCAGGTTCCGCTATTGGTTATTGACCGAGAATGGTTCTAGGTCATGTCTACATAGTTCTCGAACCCATAGGGTCCGCACGCTTAACGTTACGATGACAGTTTTATTATGAGTTTATAAGTTTTGATGTACCGAAGTTTGTTCGGAGTCCCGGATGTGATCATGGACATGACGAGGAGTCTCTAAATGGTCAAGACATAAAGATTGATATATTGGAAGCCTATGTTTGGACATCGGAAGTGTTCCGGGTGAAATCGGCATTTT
Source organism: Triticum timopheevii (assembly GCA_963921465.1). Taxonomy (NCBI): domain Eukaryota; kingdom Viridiplantae; phylum Streptophyta; class Magnoliopsida; order Poales; family Poaceae; genus Triticum; species Triticum timopheevii. The sequence goes on from OY997262.1 coordinate 368,044,102, forward strand.
ACCGGAGTACCGGGGGGGTTACCGGAACCCTCCCGGGGGTTATTGGGCCTACATGGGCCATAAGGGAGAAGAGGAGAGGAGGCAAGAGGTGGGTCGCGCCCCCTCCCCTCCCTAGTCCAAATAGGACAATGAGAGGGGGGGCGGAGCCCCCCCCCCTTTCCTTCTCCTCTTCCTCCTCCTTCCCCCCTTCTCCTACTCCAACTAGGAAAGAAGGGAGTCCTAGTCCCGGTGGGAGTAGGACTCCCCCCTTAGCGCGCCCTCCTTGGCCGGCCGCCTCCTCCCCCCTGGCTCCTTCATCATGCTCATATGATTCGCGTTCGTTACTTTGATAATTTAATATGTGGGTGGACTGGTGCTTGGGTGCTACCCTTCCTTGGACAAGCCTCCCACTTATGATTTGCAAGCATCTGCAACTATGAAAGAAGAATTAATATAAATCTAACCATAGCATGAAACATTTGGATCCAAATCGGCCCCTTACGAAGCAACACATAAACTAGGGTTTAAGATTTTGTCACTCTAGCAACCCATCATCTACTTATTACTTCTCAATGCCTTCCCCTAGGCCCAAGTAATGTTGAAGTGTCATGTAGTCGACGTTCACATAACACCACTAGAGGAGAGACAACATACATCAGATCAAAATATCGAACGAATACCAAATTCACATGATTACTTATAACAAGACTTCTCCCATGTCCTCAGGAACAAACGTAACTACTCACAAAGCATATTCATGTTCATAATCAAAGGAGTATTAATTATTATTAAGGATCTGGACATATGATCTTCCACCAAATAAACCAACTAGCATCAACTATAAGGAGTAATCAACACTACTAGCAACCCACAGGTACCAATCTGAGGTTTTGAGACAAAGATCGGATACAAGAGATAAACTAGGGTTTGCGAGGAGATGGTGCTGGTGAAGATGTTGATGGAAATTGACCCCCTCTTGATGAGAGGATCGTTGGTGATGACGATGGCTTCGATTTCCCCCTCTCGAGGGCACCCCATAGACACACAAGTTGATCTACGGATCGTTCCTTAGCCGTGTGCGGTGCCCCCCTCCACCATATTCCACCTCGGTCATATCGCCACGGAGTTTAGGCGAAGCCCTGCGCCGGTAGAACATCATCATCGTCACCATGCCGTCGTGCTGACGGAACTCATCCCCGAAGCTTTGCTGGATCGGAGCCCGGGGATCGTCATCAAGCTGAACGTGTGCTGAACTCGGAGGTGCCCTACGTTCGGTGCTTGGATCGGTCGGATCGTGAAGACATACGACTACATCAACCGCGTTGTGCTAACGCTTCCGCTTACGGTCTACGAGGGTACGTGGACAACACTCTCCCCTCTCGTTGCTATGCCATCACCATGATCTTGCGTATGCGTAGGAAATTTTCTGAAATTACTACGTTCCCCAACAGTTGGAGCTTGCCTGCGGGATGCGTGTGCTTGTGCTTGGCATGTTGAAAAACGGCGCACTATTTGACAAAATTCTCCATGGCGCGCTTCAGGCTCGGCCAAGCGAATAACTTCCGGACGCGATGATACGTGGCCGTTGCGCCCGAGTGGCCACCGACAACACTGTGATGCAGAGCTGCGATGAGCTTGGTCTGCAGTGCATAATTGACCCCAATCCATAGACGCCCGCGCTGCCGGATCACACCGTTCTGAAATGTGCGTCCTTGGTCATCCGAGGTGGTGACCGCCAGCTTGGCCAGTAGTTCTTGCGAGTCGGGGTCAGTGTGGTAGGAGTTGGCGACCTCTTGCAACCATTGTGGCTGACAGACTAACAGCGCGTCGAGCGCCAGCAGGTGTCCAACCCTGGAGAGTGCATCTACGGCACCGTTGTCGACACCCTTCTTGTACCGGAAGGTGAATTGTAGGCCCACCATCTTGGATATGGCCTTGTGTTGCAGCTCAGTCACTAGCTACTAATCACCGAGTGTGCAGAGGCTCTTGTGGTCGGTGACGATCTCGAACGGGGCGCGCTGCAGATAGGGCCTCCACTTGTCGATGGCCATCATGACGGCTAGGAATTCCTTCTCGTACGTAGACAACTTCTGGTTTTTCACCCTCAGGGCCTTGCTGAGGTAGGCGACGAGGTGGCCATCCTGGGTGAGCACCGCACCCACGCCTGTGTCGCACGCGTCGGTCTCGATGGCAAATTGGCATGTGAAATCCGGAAGCGCCAGCACTGGTGTGCTCACCATGGCTTGTTTGAGCATGTCGAATGCCTGCTGGGCCTTGTCGCTCCACTCGAATCCTTTCTTGGTCAAGAGCTGGTGAGCGACTTCGTGATGATGTCGTAGTGTGGGACGAACTTGTGGTAGTAGCCGGTGAGGCCGAGGAAACCCCGCAGTTCGGTTGGTGTGGAGGGCACTGGCCAGGCTTGCATGGCGCTCGTATTGCTTGTGTCGGTGGCGACTCCGTCCCTGGAGATGAGTGGCCAGCTTGTCTTGAGAACCATGCTTTGGGCAAGGCTAATTCATTATCGCCTCGAGGTTGAATTTTGGACAGCCAAACCGGGGCATTGATGATTTCCCCTTATGACGCTGATTATTATTCTGGGTATTAGCCAAAAAGTCTGAACTGCTGTCAGTTTGCTTGCGCTTATCGTTATTACCTTGACCCGCCGTATTATGCTGCTGTCCCTTTGCATTGCCGTTCTACTTCCCTTTGCTAGCCTTCTCCTCACCAGACTCAGGGTCCTTAGTGTTATCAGAGTCGGTGTATTTGATAAGAGCCGGCATGAGCTCTCCCATATCATTGCAGTGGTGCTTAAGCCGCCCCAACTTCTGCTTGAGGGGAAGGAACCGACAAATTTTCTCCAAAATCAGGACGACTGAGCTGGCGTTGATACTATCTGATGAGTGGATAATAGCCGAAATCCGGCATACCCAATGGGTGGTTGACTCGCCCTCACTCTGGATACAAGTGTCTAAATCAAGAATCGACAGAGGCTACTTGCATGTGTCCTTGAAATTCTGAATAAAGCGTGTCTTCAATTAAGCCCATGACCTGATGGAGTTAGGGGGCAGTCCTTTTAGCCAGGTGCGAGCTGGCCCATCCAACATCATGGTGAAATACTTAGCGCGCATAGCGTCATTGACGTCCAAAATCTCCATGGCTAGCTCATAGCTCTCAATCCAAGCCTCCAGGGGTTGACCCGCTGTGCAATTGGCCACCTTGCGGGGGCCCTTAAAATCGTTGGGCAGGCGCTCATTATGCAAAGCCGGCATTAGGCACGGGACACCAATGGTTCTAGAAGTCATCCCAGCCTCCACAGACACCGACGGGTTAAGCTGAGGTTGCTGATGAGCCACTAACTGAGCCGCCAGCTCAGCCTCCCGACGTGCCCTGGCATGGTCCACCAAAACCTGAGCATGGTTATCAGCATGTGGCGGGTCATGCCCACAAGGCTGGTTCGGCGCAGCTCACTACTCGAAACCGTCGGCGACTCAATATGCCGGCTATAACTCCGACTGGGGCGTGGAGTCGAATGAATCCGCTCATGGTTGTATGAATATGCCAGTTGTTAAGCTACTGTGGTTTGAAGAAGCTCCCATGCCCTTCGTATCTCGACCGCTGCAGGAGACTCGCCTTGCACAGGGAGAGCCGCTAGTCGTGACGCTGTAGCAATCATGTTGTCCAGAGGGTTAGAATAATGACCCGGTGGCGTGGGCACTTGCTGGGGTGGGGTCAAATTCAAATGAAGCGGGTCTGCAACACGTGGTTGAGCCGTCGCCCTGGTCACGAGCGCCTCGACAGCCCGGTTTACCTCGGGCGGATTACTTGGTCCAGCCCCATGTGTGTTGAAAAGATTCCTCGAATCGTACTCCGAAGGTAAACGACTTTGGTGCCTCCTTCGCAGAACACCATTGGCTGCATTTTGATCAAGGCTTAACTAGAAATTTTCTGCTTGAATTCGTTGTGACTCAAGGTCCAGGGCAGCTCATTATGTCACCATCCTAGTGTTTTCACCATTGAGTTCCTCCTTGGCCTGAGCTATCTCATCTCGCAGTTTCGCAACGTCCACCTTATGCTGTGCTTGAGTATCTCATGTTACCTCTATAGCTAATAAGGTTGCCAAAGCATCCAAGAGCTTGGATAAAACTTGAGCCGACGGGTGCCCAGAGCCGCTCGCCACGGCCGTTGAGCTAGAAGTCATAGTTGCAGCGGTCGATGAATTTTGCACTGGTTGCGTGCCTGCCATGAAGATCCCAACTCTATTTGGCGGCTCATAGGGGTTCAGAATACTTTTGCTATCAGAGTAGCCCCCAAGCCCGCCATCTTGCAGTTGATACATTGAATCATTCTCCCGGTTGAGGACTCACCATTAGAATAGATGGCCATCTCTCCACCGGACACAGATCCTTCCTCACGATCGCCCCGTGGATGAAACCAATAAAGGCGTGCTTCACGGTGGTTTAAACTTTGGCGGGTTGTGTGCGCTGATCCTGTCTCGATGATGTCAGTGCAAGCATACATCTCAGGCTCCGTCCCGCCGATCTTGCCGATGAAGATGTGGATTCGGCCGAAGGGGACCGGTACCCATTGTCGGTGTCAAAACTGGCAGATCTTGGGTAGGGGGTCCCGAACTGTGTGTCTGAGGATCATTGTTAACAAGGGACGACGCGGACACAATGTTTACCTAGGTCTGGGCCCTCTTAAAGGAGGTAAAACCCTACGTCCTACTTGATTGTATTCAATGAGTATAGGCGTTACAAGAATTGATCTACCTCAAGATCTTAATGGCTAAACCCTAGCTGTCTAGACTATGAGAATTCTGATAGCCTCTATGGACTAAACCCTCCGGTTTATATACACATCGGAGAGGCCTAGGGTTGCACAATGTCGGTTTGCAGAGGAGGAAATAATACATCTGAACACCAAAAATTGCCGTTCACACACATAGGAGTCCTACCCGGACACTCGGGAGAATCTTCCGCTCCATATTCGCAACCCATCAGTCTAGCCCATGTCGAATAGGTCAGATACCCAAGGACCCCCTAATCCAGGACTCCCTCATTAGGCCCCGAACTTGATTTCAATGACGATGTAGTATCCGACTTATGTCTTCGGCTTTGTAAGGCGGGTTCTACATCATACTTCGGACTGACAACAGTTTGGTCCTGACCTTCATGTTCTGCCTTTTAAGATTCCTTTCTGTTGTCGCCTTGATCTCTGCATGCGGGGTGAATGCAAACGGTCAATAATAATAACTTTTATAAATAAACCCCTCACCAGCAGGGGTAGCATCTATATAAAGAGGCTAGATCCCCAAAGGCCATCCACATCACGTAGAAATCATCAGAGCCTGCCCCGAAAAAACCTCAAAACATGGCCAGCGCTCCTAGCTCATCTTCGCGCCCTCATGGCCCTCAAGAGGGTGATTGGCGAAGCTGCTTAGTGTCTCACCTTCAGTTGCGTCGACTTCAGATGTCAGGATATCTCCCTCTTGTAGATCTAGTCTTTGTGCGAGCGGGATTGGCCTCGATTGGCAACGATGCACTAGCAGAGAATTTCCCCAACCCCAACAAGGAGGAGAGGGTGTGCTTCGTTAGGTTTATTCTGTAGGGCTCAGGATTTCTGATACACCCCTTTCTCAGTGGTTTGTTGGAGTTCTACGGGATCCAGCTGCACAACCTCACCCCTGGTTCTATTCTGCACATCTCGGGCTTTGTCGCTCTCTATGAAGCGTTTCTGGGTTGTGAGGCTCATTTTGAACTATGGAGAAATTTCTTTTGCCTCATCCCTCATCATCGAGGGGGTTCCATATTTGAAGACGGTGGCGCCGAAGTATGGCACATAGCCGGATCAAGTTATCCAATCAGAACTCCCAAGGAGGTATCCCAAGAATGGTCTTCGGAATGGTTCTACATTGAGGATGTTCCCCTTCCGGACCTAGTTCAGCGCGGTCTCCCTGAATTCTCCACTGCTCCTTTGAAGAAACGCCTCAATTAGCACCTCGGGAGTCCCAAGGAAGAAGACAGTGCGAAAGTGAAGAGGTTGGTCAGGAAGGTCAGATTACTTGCTCATTCCGAGCTCTTGATAATTAAAGTCTTGGCCATCGCAATAAAGCGATGTATTCAGCCCCTGCAGTCCAGAGTGACCCCTTTATGGTGTTACAACGGACAGGACGGTGCATCTCATTACTGACGCAAAGGACCGGATACCCCAGCCGAACTGTCCATAATCCTGGCCGATCTTTATAAGGGGGTGAAAGAAGATTTCCTCCGTTTAAATTGCCGGGAAGGTTTTTCCATGTACAACCCCATTGAATGGGTAAGTTTTTGATTATCAGCACTATTTTACCTCATTATCGAGGCATGTTAATCAAATTGTTCTTGTTGTCTTAAAATAGTCATGGAGGAACGTGGTCGAGAACATTCATTGTCCCTCTCCACAGCCAGAGGATCACGCTCGTAATGAAGACCCCGGCTTCTGCGAGGATCCGAATATATACATAGAGTTCGATGATGGAGTATTTTATCAGGCGAGCCTTGACGACTCGGAAGTGGATATTACGGCCGACTACCCCCGCCTTTACCCTTTCTCCATTGTAAGTGTCGGATTTCGGGTTCCGACAGACCCTCAAGGTTCGAACTCTGGGGTGCGCGCGGAGATCACACCTCCTACCTACCTATGTCTCGTCGCCTCGCAAAGATCTAAACTACACGAAGAACAACACAAGGGACACGGGGTTTATACTAGTTCGGGCCACCATTGTGGTGTAATACCCTACTCTAGTTTGTGGTGTGGTAGATTGCCTCAGGGGCTGGTGATGAACAATACAGAGGAAGAACTGCCTCGCGAGGGGAGGAGTTCTTGTGGTGGTGGTGCTTCTTGGGAAGGATTGGATCCGGATCCCGCCTGATTTCTAGATGCCTTCCCACTGTGGTGGCTAGTCCTATTTATAGAGCGAGGCCTTGGTCCTCTTCCCAAATATTGAGCGGAAAGGGCACCAACAATTGGCCATTTTGAAGGGGAACATCTAGTACACTTATCCTGGCTAAAGTCAGTCCTCGCCTGCCAAAGACTCTGACGGTGACGCCGGCTTGGGCTCCACGATGACCTCCATCCTGTCGTGCTGCTGGTCTTGGTCTTGTTGCACCGAAATGGTTGCCTTTGCTTGATACTCTTGCATGCGCTTGCCCCCTTTGCACCAAAGAGGAAACAAGGACTCTGCGCAGGTCGGCGCCCGCCTGGCTTCGGTCGTCATGGCTTGCGTCATGGGCACCTCATGAGGTACCCTACCTTGATCTCTCCGCCTCCTCGCGAGCCAGCCTGACGAGGCTACGCCTGAGGAAACTTCCTGTTGTCCGCCCCGCGAGGCTTGGCCCCTCGCGAGGGTCTTGAGCATGTGTTGATGAAGATGGGCCATACTGGGCCACTCCTTGAGCCACGCCGCAGGCCGCAGGCAGGCAAGTCTGGGTACCCCCGTTCCCAGAATGCCGATAGTAAGTGCTCGAAAAGCTTCCTCAAATAGAAGCCCCTACTTGCACCTTATCCATCACACTAAACTGTGCTTCATAGGATCAGCGCTCGGCAAGCTGCACTCCATCGAGAGCAGCCTCTATGCAGGGCGATCGTTCAAAACGAAAGGAAACCGGGAGCGCTGTCGAGCTTCCTCCTTCTTTGAAGAGGTATGTCCTTTGATATGTGCCTAAGCATGAGATCAGATCGTTAAATTTCTCCTCCACCTTTATTGCAGGAGGAGCACGCGGCAAACTGTGGAAAAACGCCCTGCTAGCCGAATATCAGCTAATCCGGCACCGGGCTTGTCAACCAGGACGAGAGCTGATACAGTGCCAGATCCGCCCCCTCATGAGGATTTGGATGACTTATCCGTCATGAAATCCGAGGTGGAGAGCGTGATGAATCATCCAAATCCTCATGAGGGGGCGGATCTGGCACTGTATGGAGGGGTTGGCGAACTTGTTCAAAGGTGCCCGGTGCCGTTTTTAGCTATGGAAGGCGTCCACATGCCGGGAAGGTGCACGAGAGGCATGGGGGATGGTGAAAATGCGCTACACCGGAATCGATCTGAATCATATGGCCCGAGTTGGACCTTAGGGACCCGACGGAAAAGAGATTCCCGTGAACTTGGTATATGACCAAGTGATGATAGCTACGAAATATTCGCAAGAAGACTGTAGTTTAGACAGTCTTATAGATGGCATAGATAAAGAGTAAGCATTCGGTTCTATGTATCAATGTACTTTTATCATCGAACTTATCTCCAACCGAACATGTCAAAATTTGTCATCGTAGGCCTTCGGCTTCAACCTCTGAACCAAAAAGGTGGAGTGTTTCCGGATACCATGTCGGAACGTAAGAAACATTCATTTTGTCCAGAAACCAGGCAACCCAGTAATTTTTCTCAAACATACAAAACTTGTTCGGGGAGTTATGTTATATTACTTATTGAACATAAGAAACATCTTCCAAGGAAAATAGTTTCGTTAAGGGTTCCTTTCCTTGGGTTGGCATGCTTAATTATGCGTGCCTAGGCTTTGATCCGAATTACGGGAAGCCTGTCCTGTATTTTTTAGAAGAGTTACAGAAATGTAAACAATTTGTCGTTGCTTGCCGACCAATTATTCTCTTAAGAACGCTAGCTTTCGGCTTCACCCATCTGAGGTATAGGTCCGAATTACCCGGTTGTAACAATCGCAGAGGTGCTCCCTTTGCACCCTAGCTGAACAATAGGGAACGTAGGGTATAAACACAGGAACGAGGTGATACGTCTCCAATGTATATATAATTTTTTATTGTTCCATGCTATTACATTATCCATCTAGGATGTTTTATATACATTTATATGCTATTTTATATGATTTTCTAGACTAACCTATTAACCTAGAGCCTAGTGCCAGTTTCTGTTTTTTCCTTGTTTTTGAGTTTTACAGAAAAGGAATACCAAACGGAGTCCAATTGACGTGCCAATTTTTGATGATTTTTTATGGACCAAAAGAAGCCCACGGAGTACCGGAGATGGACCAGAAGAGTCCCGAGGCACCCACGAGGGTGGGGGGCGCGCCCTACCCCCCTGGGCACGCCCCCTACCTCATGGTCGCCTCGGAGACCCCCCCTGACTTGTTCCCGACGCTAAAAATCCCTATAAATATAGAAACCCCCGAAAAGAAACCTAGATCGAGAGTTCCGCCGCCGCAAGCCTCCGTAGCCACCAAAAACCAATCGGGGCCCTGTTCTGACACCCTGCCGGAGGGGGAATCCCTCACTGGTGGCCATGTTCATCATCCTGGTGCTCTCCATGATGAGCAGGGAGTAGTTCACCCTCGGGATTGAGGGTATGTACCAGTAGCTATGTGTTTGATCTCTATCTCTCGTGTTCTTGATTTGGCACGATCTTGATGTATCGCGAGCTTTCCCTTTGAAGTTACCTTATGATGTTTCTCCCCCTCTACTCTCTTGTAATGGATTGAGTTTTCCCTTTGAAGTTATCTTATCAGATTGAGTCTTTAAGGATTTGAGAACACTTGATGTATGTCATGCATGTGCTTATCTGTGGTGACAATGGGATATTCACGTGATCTACTTGATGTATGTTTTGGTGATCAACTTGCGGGTTTAGTGACCTTGTGAACTTATGCATAGGGGTTGGCACATGTTTTCGTCTTGACTCTCCGGTAGAAACTTTGGGGCACTCTTTGAAGTTCTTTGTGTTGGTTGAATAGATGAATTTGAGATTGTGTGATGCATATCATATAATCATACCCACAGATACTTGAGGTGACATTGGAGACATTAGGGTTTTGGTTGATATGTGTCTTAAGGTGTTATTCTAGTACGAACTCTAGGATAGATTGAACGAAAAGAATAGCTTCGTGTTATTTTACTACAAACTCTTGAATAGATCGATCAGAAAGGATAACTTTGAGGTGGTTTCGTACCCTACAATAATCTCTTCGTTTGTTCTCCTCTATTAGTGACTTTGGAGTGACTCTTTATTGCACTTGAGGGATTGCTATATGATCCAATTATGTTATTATTGTTGAGAGACCTTGCACTAGTGAAAGTATGAACCTTAGGCCTTGTTTCCTAGCATTGCAATACCATTTACGCTCACTTTTACTACTTGCTAACTTGCTGTTTTTATATTTTCAGATTAGAAAAACCTATATCTACCATCTATATTGCACTTGTATCACCATCTCTTCGCCGAACTAGTGCACCTATACAATTTACCATTGTATTGGGTGTGTTGGGGACACAAGAGACTCTTTGTTATTTGGTTGCAGGGTTGTTTGAGAGAGACCATCTTCAACCTACGCCTCCCATGGATTGATAAACCTTAGGTAATCCACTTGAGGGAAATTTGCTACTGTCCTACAAACCTCTGCACTTGGAGGCCCAACAACGTCTACAAGAAGAAGTTTGCGTAGTAGACATCAAGCTCTTTTCTGGTGTCGTTGCCGGGGAGGAGAGTACTTGAAGGTATATCTTTAGATCTTGCAATCGAATCTTTTTGTTTCTTGTTTTATCACTAGTTTAGTCTATAAAAGAAAACTACAAAAAAAATGGAATTGAGGGTGCCTCATATGCTTCATCTTTTTAATGTCTTTCGTGAAAATGATGGAAAGGAAAGTTGTCCCCAAGTGCTAGAAGAAGAACGCATTAAAATGTTTGGCACTAAATCTTTGAATGATGAGCATGATTGAAATGTTTTTAGCATGGATTCTTTGAATATCCATGATGCTAATAATATGCAAAGCCACAAGCTTGGGGATGCTAAGTTTGATGAAGATGATATTTTTAGTCCCCAACGTTTTGATGAGCAAATTTATTATGATGAAAGCATGCCTCCTATTTATGATGATTATTGTGATGACATGTATGCTATAAAGAATAAATATAACCATGAAACTTGTCATCATGATTTTAATTTTCAATTGGATTATGCTTCACATGATAGTTATTTTCTTGAATTTGCTCCCACTATTCCGAATAAGAATTTTGCTTATGTGGAGAGTAATGAATTTTCTATGCTTGTGGGTCATGAAAGGAATGATTTATGTTATGGTTATATTGTTGAATTCATTCATGATGCTACTGAAAAATATTATGAGGGAGGAATATATGCTTGTAGGAGTTGCAATAATATCAAGTTTCCTCTCAATGTGTTGAAAATCTTGAAGTTATGCTTGTTTTACCTTCCTATGCAAGTTGATTCTTGTTCCCATAAGTTGTTTGCTCACAAAATTCCTATGAATAGGAAGTGGGTTAGACTTAAATGTTTTAGCAATATGCTTCATGATGCTCTCTTTATGTTTCAATTCTTATCTTTTATGTGAGCATCATTAAAATCATCATGCCTAGCTAAAAAGGAAATAAAGAAAAGCGCTTGTTGGGAGACAACCCAATATTTAACTTTACTTTTTTGTGTGTTCACATGATTATGCTAGTGTAGTAATCATGTTCTATAGCTTTTGTTTCAACAAAGTGCCAAGTAGAACCTTTAGGATAGCTTACGGCGATAGTTGTGTTGATCCTGCTGAAAATCAGAAACTTTTTCGCCCAGTAAATTAGTTTTGATAATTAACATAAACGTGATTTTGATCTGATTCTTTTTTCTCTGGATTGGTACACAAATTTTGAAGGTTTTCCTAATTTGGTAGAAGTTTTGGAGTTATATAAGTATGGAAAATTACCAGATTACTACAAACTGTTCGGTTTTTGACAGATTTTGTTTTCAATGTCTTGTTTGCTTATTTTGATGAATCTATGAGTAGTATCGGAGGGTATGAACCATAGAGAAGTTGGAATACAGTAGATATTACACCAATATGAATTTAGAATGAGTTCATGACAGTAGCAAAAGTGGTGATTTGTTTTTTATACTAACAGAGCTTACGAGTTTTCTATTGATTTTTGTGTTGTGAAGTTTTCAAGTTTTGGGTAAAGATTCGATGGACTACGGAATAAGGAGTGGCAAGAGCCTAAGCATGGGGATGCCGAAGGCACCCCAAGGTATTATTCAAGGACAACCAAGAGCCTAAGCTTGGGGATGCCCCGGATGGCATCCCCTCTTTCGTCTTCGTTCATCGGTAACTTTACTTGGAGCTATATTTTTATTCACCACATGATATGTGTTTTGCTTGGAGCGTCATTTTATATTATTTAGTTTTTCTTGCTGTTTGAATAATATCCCAAGATCTTAAATTCTTAAATGTTAGAGAGTCTTCACATAGTTACATAATTATTCAACTACTCATTGATCTTCACTTATATCTTTTGGAGTATTTTGTCATTTGCTCTAGTGCCTCACTTATATATTTTTAGAGCACGGCGGTGGTTTTGTTTTGAAGAAATAGATGAACTCTCATGCTTCACTTATATTATTTTGAGAGTTTTTAGAACAGCATGGCAATTTGCTTTGGTTACGAATTTAGTCCTTATATGATGGGCATCCAAGATGGGTATAATAAAAACTTTCATATAAGTGCATTGAATACTATGAGAAGTTTGATGCTTGATGATTGTTTTGAGATATGAAGGTAGTGATATTAGAGTCATGATAGTTGAGTAGTTGTGATTTTGAGAAATACTTGTGTTGATGTTTGCAAGTCCTATAGCATGCACGTATGGTAACCGTTGTGTAACAAATTTGAAGCACGAGGTGTTTCTTTGATTGTCTTCCTTATGAGTGGCGATCGGGCATGAGCGATGGTCTTTTTCTACCAATCTATCCCCCTAGGAGCATGCGCGTAGTGCTTGGTTTTGATGAGTTGTAGATTTTTGCAATAATTATGTGAGTTCTTTATGACTAATGTTGAGTCCATGGATTATACGCACTCTCACCCTTCCATCATTGCTAGCCTCTTCGGTACCGTGCATTGCCCTTTCTCACCTCGAGAGTTGGTGAAGACTTCACCGGTGCATCCAAACCCCGTGATATGATACACTCTATCACACATAAGCCTCCTTATATCTTCCTCAAAACAGCCACCATACCTACGTATTATGGCATTTCCATAGCCATTCAGAGATATATTGCCATGCAATTTCCATCGTTCCGTTTATTATGTCATGCTTCTTCATTGTCATATTGACTTGCATGATCATGTAGTTGACATTGTATTTGTGGAAAATCCACCGTTCATAATTTTTCATACATGTCACTCTTGATTCATTGCACATCCCGGTACACCGCCAGAGGCATTCACATAGAGTCCTATTTTGTTCTAGTATTGAGTTGTAACTTTTGAGTTGTAAGTAAATAGAAGTGTGATGATCTTCATTATTAGAGCATTGTCCCATGTGAGGGAAAAAAGAGAGAAAGGCCAAATAAAAAAGGAGAAGGCCCAAAAAAAAGAGAAAGGCCAAATAAAAAAAGGGAAGGCCCAAAAAAATAAAAAAAATGAGAGAAAAAGAGAGAAGGGGCAATGTTACTATCCTTTTCCCACATTTGTGCTTCAAAGTAGCACCATGATCTTCATAATAGAGATTATCTTATTTTGTCACTTTCATATACTAGTGGAAAATTTTCATTATAGAACTTGGCTTATATATTCCAACAATGGGCTTCCTCAAATGCCCTAGGTCTTCGTGAGCAAGCAAGTTGGATGCACACCCACTTAGTTTCTTTTGTTGAGCTTTCATACATTTATAGCTCTAGTGCATCCGTTGCATGGCAATCCCTACTCCTCGCATTGACATCAATTGATGGGCATCTCCATAGCTCGTTGATTAGCCACATCAATGTGATACTTTCTCCCTTTTTGTCTTCTCCACACAACCTCCATCATCATATTCTATTCCACCCATAGTGCTATGTCCATGGCTCGCGCTCATGTATTGTGTGAAAGTTGAAAAAGTTTGAGAATACTAAAGTATGAAACAATTGCTTGGCTTGTCATCGGGGTTGTGCATGATGGGAGCATTTTGTGTGAAGAAAATGAAGCATGACCAAACTATATAATTTTGTAGGGATGAGCTTTCTTTGGCTATGTTATTTTGAGAAGACATAATTGCTTGGTTAGTATGCTTGAAGTATTATTATTTCTATGTCAATATTAAACTTTTGTCTTGAATCTTTTGGATCTGAACATTCATGCCACAATAAAGAAAAATACATTGAAAAATATGTTAGGAAGCATTCCACATCAAAAATTCTGTTTTTATCATTTACCTACTCGAGGACGAGCAGGAATTAAGCTTGGGGCCAACGTATCTATAATTTTTGATTGTTCCATGCTATTATATTATCCATCTAGGATGTTTTATATGCTATTTTATATGATTTTTGGGACTAACCTATTAACCTAGAGCCTAGTGCCAGTTTCTGTTTTTCCTTGTTTTTGAGTTTTACAAAAAAGGAATACCAAACGGAGTCCAATTGACGTGCCAATTTTTGATGATTTTTTATGGACCAAAAGAAGCCCATGGAGTATCGAAGATGGACCAGAAGAGTCCCGAGACACCCACGGGAGTGCGGGGCACGCCCTACCCCCTGGGCGCAGCCCCCTACCTCGTGGCCGCCTCGGAGAGCCCCCTGACTTGTTCCCAACGCTAAAAATCCCTATAAATATAGAAACCCCCGAAAAGAAACCTAAATCGGGAGTTCCGCCGCCGCAAGCCACTGTAGCCACCAAAAACCAATAGGGACCCTATTTCGGCACCCTGCCGGAGGGGGGATCCCTCACCGGTGGCCATCTTCATCATCCCGGCGCTCTCCATGACGAGGAGGGAGTAGTTCACCCTCGGGGCTGAGGGTATGTACCAGTAGCTATGTGTTTGATCTCTCTCTCTCTCGTGTTCTTGATTTGGCACGATATTGATGTATCGCGAGCATTGCTATTATAGTTGGATCTTATGATGTTTCTCCCCCTCTACTCTCTTGTAATGGATTGAGTTTTCCCTTTGAAGTTATCTTATCGAATTGAGTCTTTAAGGATTCGAGAACACTTGATGTATGTCTTGCATGTGCTTATCTGTGGTGACAATGGGATATTCACGCGATCTACTTGATGTATGTTTTGATGATCAACTTGCGGGTTCAGTGACCTTGTGAACTCAAACAGTCTGATCTATGTGCTTCAGTGTCATCCCTGGATCAGTAATGCTGACACGCACAGTACTCAAAGGATTTATAACAGAGTAGCAATCACACACTTATTACATCGAATGTCTCAAAAGAGAACTTATCACAATAAATATGGCTTAAGGCCATCTAACAACGATAATAGCGGAAGGCTTGGAAGATAAGTGAGTCCATCAACTCCAACGGCATCACTGACTATAGAACCATGACCTAAGGCACCTTACTGTCGTCTAAAAAGTCTACAACATGAATGTTGCAGCCCGAAAAAGGGTCAGCACATGGAATATGCTGGCAATGTAACACATAGAGAGTAATGAATAGAAATATGCTATACTACATGCATATATGGCTGGTGAAAAGCTCTATGGTTACAGTTTTTGCATAAAGCCAATTTTCCCTACTGCAAAGGAATAAATTTTAT
Source organism: Triticum timopheevii (assembly GCA_963921465.1). Taxonomy (NCBI): domain Eukaryota; kingdom Viridiplantae; phylum Streptophyta; class Magnoliopsida; order Poales; family Poaceae; genus Triticum; species Triticum timopheevii. The sequence goes on from OY997262.1 coordinate 368,059,599, forward strand.
TTAACTATCATGTTGGTTGTTAAACATTGAGAAGATAGACATCCTCTCAATCCCAATTAAACATCATCATTAAACCCAACAAATTAAATTAAAGTAACATGATTAGATTCACATGATAATCCAAGTACTAGATACTCAAGATGTCCATAACCGGGGACATGGCTAACCATGATTAGTTTATACACTCTGCAGAGGTTTGCGCACTTTTCCCCACAAGACTCGATCTCCTCCGTTGGGATTCTCACACTACATGATGTTTCAGAAACGGATGACCGAGATATAGTCTTTCAGAAGCATTTGCACCTTACGATTGGGTAGACAGTACCAACCTACATCCCCTACATCTGCTAGTCTACTATGCTAGAGCCCATAGTAGCTTGTGGCTGCACACGGAAGTTTCTAGCATGAATAATCTCATGAGCCCTTTGAGCCTGGGTGGCGATCCATAAAGAAAAACAGGCAATCGCTGGAATACCCAGGTGCCTCAATCCACCCAGATGTGTGTTAAAGTTGCCACCTTAAATAAACCATTAGTTCAACAATCTCACATCTGTCATGGATACACTCACCCAATCAACGTCTACTTCCCAAAACCCATATTTAATTAGATCCTAATCATGCAATGTTTGAGGATTGATCTAATGCAATAAAACTGGGTAGTAAAGAGGCATGATCAAAGTGTTACTTGCCTTGCTGATGATTCGTGAAACCTAGAGATTCGAAGTAGCAAGCCGCGCACTCTGGATACTCTATCGCAAAAAAAAAAACAAACAATCATACAATAAGTACTCATCTAATGCACGGGTAAAACTCAAATAAAAGAGCTAACCAGAAAGTTCAACTTAAGAACTCCGGTTTGCAAAAAGAATCAAATCAAACGAAGCAACAAAACTCAAACGGCGAAAGAAACAAGCTTCGTTTACTAATCTCGACCTAAGTCAAATTTTACAGTAGCAAAAACTTGTTTGAGTTGGTTAAACGGAAAGAGGGTTTTGAGACGAAAGTAGGCGCTTGAATCGCCTGATTCTGATAAACGAGCGAAGAGAAAAACTAAAAACGAAAATCGGATCAGAAATCGTGATCAGAAATAATCACGGAAAATCCAAGAAAAAGAAAAAAAAACGACGAACAGTTTAACGAACGAACGTTCGTTAACTGAAACTAAATGACGAACGCATCTGTTAAAACGGGCGAACAAGCGAATGCTCGCTAAATAAATAAACCGATCTAAAAATCTAGGGTTTTCTAAAAAAACGGATCGGTTTTCCTTAGAAAACCGGGGCGGCGGCGGGCGGCTACCTCGTCGGGCTCCGGCGAGGTCCGACGGGGTCAGGTGGGGCGGCGGGGCTCCGGGCGGCGGCGACGGTTGCCTTGTCGGGCTCCGGTGACGGGCGGCGGCGGCGGCGGCGACTCGGGAGGCGGGGCGGGTCGGGGTGAGGAGGGCGGCGACGGCGGCGGTATTTATGGAGGGGGGCAGCGTCCTGGCTTGGGGAAGGGTTGGGGAGGCGTGGTGCTTCCCGACTCGGGCGGCAGCGGCGATTGGGACTCCGGTCCCGATCCGGTGCAGGAGACGGCGGCGACTCTGGGCTGGCTCGGCTGGGCCTTCGGCCCAGTCGGGCGCGCAGCATTTTTTTTAAATAAATTCCGCCAAAACTAAAAAATTCTAGAAAATAAAATAAAAATCTAAAAATTCCAAAACAAATTTTTAGCATCTACATAAAATATTTAGAACAAGATGAACATTTTCTTGGGCCTAAAATGCAGTTTTGAAAAACGTGCAATTTTCCTAAATTCAAATAAAATAGCGAAAAACTCTGAAATAAAATCTTATTTGATTTTATTATTAAATCTTCAATATTTCTTTATTTTTGGAAAGTCATTTTATTCCCTCTCTCATATTTTTATAATTGAAATAATTGAAGATAAAATAAATAAAATCAAATGATCCTATTTTCAAAATTTGAGAAAAACTCAAATATGAAAATAACGAAATCCCCAACTCTCTCTGAGGGTCCTTGAGTTGCGTAGAATTTCTAGGATCATACCAAAGAGCAATAAAATATGATATGCAATGATGATCTACTGTATAACATTCCAAATTGAAAATTTGGGATGTTACAAATCTACCCCCCTTAAGATGAATCTCGCCCTCGAGATTCGGGTTGGCTAGAAAATAGGTGAGGGTGGTCCTTCAGCAGATCTTCCTCTCGCTCCTAGGTGGCTTTATCCTCGGTATGGTGGCTCCACTGAACTTTGCAGAACTTGATAACCTTGCTGCGGGTGACTCGGCTGGCATCCTCTAGAATTTTGATTGGTTTCTCCTCATAGGTCAAATCACTATCCAACGGAATCGCTTCCAGTGGTACTGTATCTCTCAGCGGTATATCAGCCATTTCTGCGTGGCACTTCTTCAACTGGGAAACGTGGAACACATCGTGAACTCCTGACAATCCTTTAGGCAATTCCAATTTGTAGGCAACTTCTCCCATACGCTCCAAAACTTTGTATGGCCCTACAAAACGTGGCGCTAACTTTCCCTTAACTCCAAAGCGCTTAACTCCTCGAAGTGGAGATACATGAAGATAAACTCAGTCTCCGACTTTGTATGTTGTCTCCTCGCGTTTAGAATCTGATAGCTCTTCTGCCTGGACTGGGCTACCTTGAGCCTATCGCGAATCAACTTCCTGATCTCTGGGTCATTAGGCACATAAACGCGGTCCTCAAACCATAAGGTATCGTGCTCATCCTCACGAAATCCCTTAGCTTTTCCTTTGCTCATCTTCTCCTTTATAGAGGCAATCTCCTTGTCTGTCTTCTGAGCTTCTATGATCTTATCCATCAGAGTAGACTAAATTTCCAATGCTGCTACATAGCCTCTCGGAACTATTTCCAAACATAGCTCGCGAAGATCCTCGGCTAACTCCCTTGGTAACTCTCTGGTCAAGAGTGTGTTGACATGGCTCTTGGGGCTCAACGCATCAGCTACTACGTTAGCCTTTCCTGGATGATAATGCAATCTCATATCATAATCCTTTATGAGTTCCAACCATATCCTTTGCCTGAGATTCGGCTCCTTCTGCGTGAAGATGTATTTCAAACTCTTGTGATCCGTATTCACCTCACAGTGGTTTCCGATGAGAAAGTGTCTCCTTGTCTTCAAAGCATGCACTACGGCTGCTAACTCCAAATCATGCATAGCATAATTTAATGCATGGGGTTTTAAGCTATCGTGAGGCATATGACACAACTCTTCCCTCATGCATAAGCACTACTCCAAGTCCTCGACGAGAAGCGTCGCAGTAAACTTCATAATCCTTGCGCTGATCTGGCAGAATCAACACCGGTGATGTAACCAAACGTTTCTTCAACTCCTGGAAATTGGCCTCACATTCCTCAGTCCAATTGAACTTGGTGTCTTTCTTTAGCAACTCCATCATGGGCTTTGCAATCTTTGAGAAATTCTCAATGAACCTCCGGTAGTATCCTGCGAGTCCATGAAAACTCTGGATCTCTCCAACTGACATGGGTGATTCCCAGTTTGTCACAGTGACAAATTTGGTGGGATCTACTGCTATTCCTTCTCCGGATATGACGTGTCCAAGGAATCCAACTTCTTTCAACCAAAACTCACATTTGCTGAACTTGGCATACAGCTGATGTTCTCTGAGCTTCTCAAGTACCAAACGCAAATGCTCCGTATGCTCTTCTTCATTCTTCGAGTAGACCAAAATATCATCAATGAACACCACGATGAACTTATCCAGAATCTCCATAAACACCTTGTTCATCATGTTCATGAAATAGGCAGGTGCGTTAGTCAGACCAAATGACATAACGGTATACTCATACAACCCGTACCTGGTGGTAAAAGTCGTCTTAGATATATCCTGCTCTCGTATCTTCAACTGGTGGTATCCTGATCGCAGATCGATCTTGGAAAATACCTTAGGTCCTTGCAATCGGTCAAACAGATCATTGATCATCGGTAGTGGGTACTTGTTCTTGATGGTCACTTCATTCAGTCCTCAATAACCAACAACCATCCTTAATGATCTGTCCTTCTTCTCCACTAGAAGCACTGGCGATCCCCAAGGTGAAGAACTTGGGCGAATATAGCCTTTTTCCAGTAACTCCTTAATCTACTTCTTAATCTCCTCCAAATCTTTTGCGGGCATCCTGTACGGTCCCTTAGATATTGGCCCTGTGCCTGGCATAAGCTCAATCAAAAACTCAATGTCTCTATCCAGTGGCATGCCTGGCAACTTCTCTGGAAATACGTCAGGGAAATCCTTCACCACTGGTACTTCCTCCTGTACAACTCCTGATAAGGAATTTACTCGAGTCCTCTTCGGCACATGCCGGGATACATACTTGATCCTTCTTCCTTATGGGGTGGTAAGCAAAATCGACTTACTGGCGCATTCAATGTTCCCTCCATACTTCGATAACCAATCCATGCCTAATATCACATCCAATCCTTGCGATTCCAATACTATTAGGTCCGAGGGAAACACGTAGTTACCAATCCTTAATGGTAACTGATCACACCATAAACTAGACATATACTCTGCTCCAGGCGAGGTTACTAACATGGGTGACCTAAGGGCTTGGGTTGGCAGTTTATACTTATCCACAAATCCCCTTGATATGTACGAATGCGATGCACTAGTATCAAAAAGAACGAGTGCAATAAATGACTTAACCAAAAACTTACCTATTACTGCATCTGGCTGGGCTTCAACCTCCTCCAATTAATGTGGTTCACCTGTCCCCTGTTGAAAGGGTTCGGATTCTTCCCAGAGCTTCCATTGCCATTACCATTCTGGGCTTCAGGACATTCATTGGCACAATGTCCAGTCTTCTGACACTTATAGCAAGTGACTTGGCTCAGGTCTCTCTTGGCTGGGGTTGATGGGTTGGTACGGTTTTGTTCGTTGCTTCCTCCATTCCCGTTACCATTCCTGGGGCCATTATGATTGTGCGAACTACCTCCTCCATGGGTGTGCTGAAAATGTCCTCTCGATTTCGGGGTAAAACGTGGCTTCTGCTGAGCTCTAGAATTGTACTTCCCTTGTCCATACTTCCTCTTGCGGTTGTCAATTTGCTGCTGCTTCCCTTCAATCATGAGGGCTCTATCTACCAACTCCTGCTAGTTGTTGAAGGTTGCTACCATCAACTGCATGCTCAGCTCATCATTCAGTCCATCCAGAAACTTCTCCTGCTTAGCTGCATCCGTAGCAACGTCATCTGGGGCATAACGTGCTAGCTTACTAAAGTCATCCACATAATGGACTACAGTACGTCCTCCTTGGCACAAGTTGCGAAACTCACGCTTCTTCATGGCCATAGCTCCTGCTGAAACATGGGCAGTATGGAAGGCCTGCTGAAACTGGTCCCATGTGATAGTGTTGATAGGATAAGTGGCTGTGAAATTCTCCCACCATGATGTTGCGGGTCCATCAAGCTGATGTGCGGCAAAATGCACCTTTTCCGCATCTATGCATCCTGCAATGGTCAACTCCCTTCTTGTCTTGTGGAGCCAATCATCTGCAACTATCGGCTCGGTGCTACTGGAGAACACCTGCGGGTTCAGACTAAGGAAATGGGTTAAGTGATCAACAGGTGGTGGAGGTGGTGGATTGTTGTTGTTGTTGTTGTTGTTCCCCGGATTCTGATTCTGGACTAGTAACTGCATCAACGCATTCTGCTGCTGGATCAACTGGGTGAGCTCCGGTGGGAAAGCAAATCCATTGTCACGTCTCGGAGGCATCTGAGGGTTTTGATAAGATGAGAATGTAGAATAGAATAAGGTCTAGAGAGAAAACACTACCCATATTCACATGAGACAAAAGCAAACAATATCACTTCATTCAAATCAAACAAGGGCATCACTACAAAAAAAGACACATTCGTGACATTTTGGGCCGAACGAAATTTTTTTCTGTCATACATATGATACTTCGATGACGATAATTGTGACAAAATCCGGTATCATCATAGATGTGGTGGGCTCCTACTTCTATGACAAAAAATCATGACAGAAAATGGGCTTTTCGTCCTGGGCGGGCCGGAGATGCAGCTGCATGACATTCTTTGGGCCGTCCATGACGGGAAAAACCGTGGTAGAAGCGAGGGCGAGGAAAATTTTGGGGAGTTCCCAGTTATGGTGGGAGGTCGGGGGCCGAGCGATGCGCGTTTCTCTCGTACACGTACGTGCGTGTGTGCGAGGCGTTGGCGCTAACTGAACCCGAGCAAGGCGTTGGGCTCTAACTGAACCCGAGTGACTGCACTGCAGGCTACGCGTTACTAAACCCGAGGGATCGATCGATGGCTGTTAACTGAACCCGATCGAGCGATTCCTTCGCTACTGATGCTAACTCAAGTCGATCGATTGAATGAACAGTGAGTGTTGCGGGGGGGGGGGGGGGGGGGGTTGGATGAATAGTGAGCGGCGGCGTTGCCTCTGGATGAACAGGACCCCGTGGTGTGGAGGGCTGGATGAATAGTAGACGGTGGAGGGGTGGATGAACAGGACCCCGTGGTGTGGAGGGCTGGATAAACAGTAAACGGAGGAGGGGTGCCCGTGGGGGGTGGATGAACAGGACCCCGTGGTGTAGAGGGATGGATGAACAATAGACGGTGGAGGGGTGCCCGTGGAGGGGTGGTTGAACAGTAGCCGGTGGAGTAGCACGCGGTGGAGGCTGGATGAACAGGAGCCCGTGGAGGCTGGAGGAGGTCGATGGTAGCCCGTGGAGGCTGGAGGAGGTCGACGGTGGAGATGAACAGTATCCCGTGGGGTCCCATTTTGTGGTACGCCACACTCCTCCCGATGAACAGGACCCCCGTTTCGACCGTAGGAGGTCCGTTTCGTCCGTTTTGCGGTACGCTAGACCCCTCCCAATCAAAAGGACCCCCGTTTCGACCGTAGGAGGTCCGTTTCGTCCTTTTTGCGGTACGCCACACCCCTCCCGATCAATAGGACCCCTGTTTCGACCGTAGGAGGTCCGTTTCCTCCGTTTTGCGGTACGCCAGACCCCTCCCGATGAACAGGATCTCGTTTCGAACATGGCTGGTCGAACACAAGGCCGTTTTTCCTCCATTCCGCAGTACGCAAGGCCTCGTTTCCATTGCCTGTTCCTTCCAAGCCCTCCCGATGAACACGACTACGCATTCCGTTCCGACCCAGCCGGTTGGCTCCCACGCGTTCCGTTGCCTCCCGATGAACACGACGCATTTCGTTGCCTCCCCATGAATACGACGCATTCCGTTGCCTCCCCATGAACACGACGACGACGCTGTTTCTCCGTTCCGACCTAGCCATGTACACGAGCCCTCGCTGTATGTATGCTCGAGTAGGCGTTCGTGACCCCGCCCGTATGTACACATACGTGGCCGTATTTTCTTTCTTGCACCCTGGCCACTGTACGTACGTGTACATGCTACGTGCGCGCCTCTACTACGACACGTGCGTGCCTCTACATCCACCAGTATATATGTACGTACACGTTCGCGACCAGAATGACAACGCTACGTACGCTTCGACTAGGTGGGTCCCAACTATCAGGCACTTCCTTGCGTGCGAAGATGTAGCTGGTGGGTCCCAGTAGTCAGGGGGCAAATCATTTTTTTTGCCCGGACGCACTTCCTTGCGTGCGAAGATGTAGCTGGTGGGTCCCAGCAGTCAGGGGGAATTGTTTTTTCATGAAATACGGTGGCCCGTCCGGTGGGTCCCCGCTGTCAGGTGGAGGAATAATTATTTTGCACGTAATAAGGAGGCACTAACTTGCTGCGGCCGTGGACCCAGCTGTCAGCCTCTCCACGTACAGTCGACGTTCGACGGAAGCCGTTCCGTAACCACGTTGACCGCGCCGCGCTGAGAGAACCAGGGTGGTGGACGACAGCGAGGCCTAGGAAGGGGACGACACAGAGCCAGAGAAGACGCGGCAGTGGATGCCCACGCGTAGAGGAGTACAAGGGTTCACTGGTTCGCTGCGGTGTGAGGCTGCCATCACCGCAGAATAACATGGGGTGCGGGTGAGTAGAGGAATGGCCTGGCCAGCGGTGGGAGTAGTAGGGGGCGGTGCGGCCTCCGCAGCATCACAGCCGGCCACGGGAGGCAGGAGCATGCGGCATGACCGACGCTGATTTGGGAGCCTGGAGCACGAAGACCAGAGGTTGAAGAAGCACTACAGCCGTTGGATGGACATAGTACGGTCACTGGAGCTAGAATCGTTCATATTGACTAAGTTGACAAAGCCCTCCGTCCCCGTAAACTTAGTAAGCCCACAAGTCAGCCTCCCACCAAGGTGAGTCCCAGCTAGCAGGGGGAGTATTCATTTTTTTTTGTGCGTAACAAGGAGGCATTTCCGGTGTGTCCGAGCTGACAGCGGGGGGACCGTTTTTTTGCGAAATACAGAGACCCTTCCGGTGGGTCCCAGCTATCAGGTGGAGGAATCATTATTTTGCGCGTAATAAGGAGGCATTTTCCTGTGTGGGCCCCTACTGTCAGGCTCTTCCGATGGCTGTTGTTTGTTGACCATGTTGACCTTACCGCGCCGAGAGCACAAATGCGGTGGACGAGGGCGAGGCCCAGGAAGAGAACCACCCGGAGCCGGCGAAGCAACCGCAGCGGATGCCCATGCTGAGGGGAGAACGAGCGTTGACTGGTCGGCTGCGGGGTGAGACTGACATCGTCGGAAAATAACAGGATGTGTGGGTGGTTAGAGGGATGGCCTGGCGGCAGCACAGCCAACCATGGGAGGAGGGACCAGGCAGTCCTGTCGGCGCTGGTTTGGGCGGCTGGAGCAGGAAGATCAGAGATTGAAGAAGCATGGCGGCCGTTGGATGGACATCCAACAGTCACTGTTATGTGTTGACTAAGTTGACAAAGCCTTGCGTACGCGTCAAAAAAAAATTAGGACAGCGTCATCGTCAACCTAGTAGGCCCAGAAGTCAGCCTCCAAATCAGTGGAAAACAGCATACAACCCATTAGCCATTATTTTCAATAATTTATAGCCCATTTCCTAATTCTTGAGGATATTTGAAGCCCATATTCTTTTTATTATCATTACAGACCATAAATTCTGGGCACTGCTAAAAACTTGAACGAAATTTTGCATATTTCGGTGGGGTCCGAACTCTTTTAATCACGAAATTTCGAGTCACGTTAAAAATAATTTTCAAAAAATTATATCAATATAAAATTCAAAAAACAATTCTCCGCAAAAAAATGAATGAAATTTAGAATCTTAACTAGCAAGATGCCCGTTCGTTACACTTAACATGAAGATGCATTTGTATGAGTAGTTTATCTTGTGGGAGAAAATATGATATTTTAATGTAATTGCCAGTTGGCTTTGGTTTCTATAAGAGTAGAAAGTAGAGAAATCCTGAAAAATGATATTTTAATGCAATTGCCGGTTGGCTTTGGTTTAAAAATTTACAGCCCATTTCTTACAACTTATAGCCCGTTTTTTAGGGAAGCCCATTTCTTACTACTTACATCCCTCCTCGTCTTGAAAGATTTGCAGCCCAGCTGGGCTGAGAAAAGCAAGTAGGCCGCGGTTTTGGTATTCTCCAAAAAAGAACTCGGCTAGCCAATTTCAGAAAGAAAAAATATATCAACTAGGCTCGTCATGTGCTTAATAAAAGCGTAAGCGTGGGCTAGACGGGCCACATCCCCCGCACAGCGCGCAGTTGAGCTCCGTCTCTGAAACTGAAAAACAACTGGGCGAGCTGCTGGGTCCCTGATGTTATCCGCTCATTGTGTAATGTTCTCGTTTATTGACTACATTGACAATGGCCTGGAACCTAGTTGTCAAACAATTAGGAGGAAGTATTTTTTTGGCTTGTAATAACGAGGCACCTGCTTGCGAAATGCAATGACCCTGGTGGGTCCCTACTGTCAGCCTCTCCACGTACATCATCTCCTGATTCTTGGTTGTTGACCATGTTGACAACGCCAGACGGCGGTGGGCACAGCGAGCTAACCAAGGCGGAGAACGACGGCAAGGCCTCGGACGGGAACGAACAGCAGCCATGGAAGATGCGGTAGTGTAGTGGCAGGTGGAGGGGAGTACGAGGGCAACAACATGCAAGTAAAGCATACAAATGGTACAAAAAGCCCAAGGATTAATTGTTCATCAAATTTTTAGACAAAACCCAGATTGAACATGACAGTAACATCTAACCCAACCACTCTTTTTTGCAGTCACAAACAAATGGATCGGTCTGATCCATAAAATCAACATCCTGTGCAAAAAAATTTATTTCAGGATGTCTACAACTTATTATAAATAGAAGCCGAGCATGTTTAGAAGCCCATTTGTCCACCTGAAACTTCTTTTTTTGATGTTCAACATGTTCGTCCGTGAGAAATCTCTTGCTGTAAAAATTAAGCCTCATGGACAATAGTAACCTCGCATTCAACAGGAAGAATGTGACAAAGCTTCTGTTTGCCTAGTTGGATGCATATCGTCCCATCGTTATTGTCCTCAAACGAATGTCATGAGAACTGGGAAAATCCTTGTGCTTATTGCGCCAACGATTGGTTACATGTTTTTCTCCATGTGGTTCTGCCTAAGTAGACATGAAGATTGAAAACAGTTAAGGTCTAGAAAAAGAGTAAGTCAAAATAACGACAGCTAAACAGTTAATTCTAGTACAATATATACGGGCTTTCAATGTGCATGAAATCGTCACCTCTATGTATAAATTCTCCAGAGATCAAAAGCATCGCAGCAAGCCAATAATTATGTCCAGATCAAAACTATACATTCTGATATATATGATCTTGACAGAATCCAGCAGCATTAATAGGCTATCAATGGACGAACTCTTCATTGAGCATATAACATAATATTAGTACCCAAAGTGTACTCCAACATGATATAAAACTTATGCGCACAAATGAAAAATGCAGCATATGATTACATATGTGTAGATGATAATATACGGTACCTGGAAAAGTGAGGAGCCAAAGACCCACTCCTTGTCATTATTAAATGGGTCATGAATTGCACCCAAGGTCTCCAGTTTAGGCGCAGAGACGACAGTTATTTCTGAAGGTGTATAACAATTATGAAGGAGCAACCTTTCAAGTGAAGGGGCATCTTCGATGATGAGCTGCTGTCCTTTAAAACAAATTCCAATGCTTTTAAGGTGAGGCGACTTTATTTGGAGACAACTGATACGATTTCTATTCCCAAAACAATCTGCAAGCGCTCCAGGGTAGGGCAACTGGAGTGGATGATGTTGTGCAGTGAGGCCTCCGACAGATAAACCACCACAAGCGAAAGTTTTTTTAGCAGTGGGAGTTGAAGCATTTGTACCAGATCGTCTGGTAGATGGCACCGGGCGAAGGTGGCGGTGTGGAGAGAGGAGGAAAACCGCGAGATGGACAACGGTGGTGTGCGCACGAATTCTTGGTATGTTCGTGGTATGAAACTTTCGTGGTAATGGTAGAACTCAAACTACTGGAGTTTTCCGAACTCAGGGGATGTCAGCCAAGCATCCACCTTGCTGGGTATGGACAGCAGGTAGCTTGTCAGGATGCAGAGGCAATGAACGGGGCCTGCTGGTGAGAAGAGACGATGGCTCTAAGGAGATCACATTCGGGAAGGACAGATATCTGATGACAGTCGAGATTGAGGGGCGCGGTGCGCCATAGAGGGCGCCACCGAGTTGAGAGGACTTGTGTGCGGCAGCAATCCTTGATGGGGAGAAGCGAGATGATCTCCTCAAGGATGACGCCCGGGAGATCACTGATGCGGTCCACCGAAGATTCTACCGGTTCCTCAGATCCGGGTGGGGGGGGGGGGGGGCTCGCCGCTTCTCCCCGTGCTACCGGGTGCGGGATCTACAACCGGCGTCGCCGCTGGCGGGAGCCTCATCTTCTTGGCGCTGGGGCCAGCCGACTCCATTTTCCTTGTGGGCGTCGCATTGAGCTCACGGGTTTGAGCAGAGTAGCCAGAGACGAGCCTAGTGGAAGTGCGAGTGGGGAAGAAGGAGGGCTGGGGATTTCTGTAGGAGTGGAAGAAGAGGAGCAGGCGTTTTCTGTATGAGTGAGGAAGAAGGTGAGCGGGGTTTTCTGGACGAGTGAAGAAGATTGGGGAGCGGGGGGAATTGGGTGGGGAGACGAAGCGGGAGAGCAAGCTGTTCGTGTTTATAAGGCCCGCTACACTAACTACTCACTTTTCCCAAGAACCGCTCTCTTCTTTTGCGTTGCTGCATTGGAGCTGGCACATGGGCTTGGCTGACTGGCCATGCATGCAGGATGCATGTGCCCGCCGGTCACTGCATGCGCCTGGTTTGTTACTAGGCCTATTTAATAGGGTACATTATGGAGTAAATTAAGGAGATTTATTTTCTCTGTGTGCATCCACCAAATTCGAGGATGCGGTACTGGATGCAGACACTCACATTAAACTAACATTCAGAAGAACAAAAGTTCAGCATGTCCATGCATCTCAATGATTCACCATACTATAACCAATATACAAAACTGTGAGAAGGTGTGGAAATAAAGAAAATCGATCGATGCTTCTCTAAGCAAAGGGCCTCCCTGCGCACGTATTAATTTCCTGGGCATGCTTGTTTCTTCTCAAAATGTTGCGAGCACTTTGAGCATGTTGGCAACTCCACAGCTAGCTAGCTGCCTCATCTTGCAATTGATGCTAACACATTTGCAGCAAACACATGAGGCAATAGAGATGACTCAACATGGGTCCATATTGTGGAGTTCCCCTAAAATCATATTCATTGTCCTGAATCTGAAAAGATAGGAAAACAGTAGCTATACTTAAATGGTGTTGCAAAACAGTAGCACATATCAATAGCTCGGCATGACAAAACACGATCATCTGGACGAAGGGGATACTGAACTGCCTGAGGAAGATTACATATAATTTCATAAGTCCTTGGTTGATTTCCACCTTCGGCTGCACACCTTGTTTGCTCCTCCACACATGACAGGATCATTCCGCACTGCATTCAGCAAGTCAACGTACGAATAAGCTAATTTCATCTTGCGGTGGTCATTGTACCTAGTTACGAATGTAGGAATACCTGGAGCACCATGAGGTTAGCTAACAGCAGGTAGATGCAGCCATATAAAATTTGTGCGGTGCTACCAAAATTGAGGTTTGTATCCCTTCCCGTTATGAGAATTCTTCTTGAAGTTGGTAGAATGTGACGGCTTGTTCTTTGCATCAAACTTGCCTTTCCCCTGAGATTTGTTCTTGTTGTTTTGGGGCTGGTTGGGCTGGAAGTTCTTCTCGTGTACCATGTGGGCACTAGAAGCTCCCTTAGCGACCCGAGCATGTGTGTCTTTTGCTCTTGCCTTCTCCTCAAAATCAAGAGTGCTAATGAGATCCAAAACAGAAAACTCATGTCTCTTGTTTTTCAGAGAAGTAGCAAAATCGTTCCACGAAGGTGGAAGCTTGGCAATGATGGTCCCAGCAACAAATTTGTCCAGCAACACACACTTAAAGTACTCAAGTTCCTTACAGAGTGACTGTATCTCATGAGTCTGCTGAACAACAGAGCGCTCATCAGTCATCTTGTAGTCACAGAATTGCTCCATGACGTACAACTCGTTGCCAGCGCCCGGGGCCCAAACGTGGCCTCGAGCGCAGCCAACATGTCTTTGCCGCTGTCAAACGACATATATGAATCCACAATGGAATCGTCAAGAACACTCAGTAGGGCGGCTTTGAAGAGGGTATCCATGTTCTGAAAAGCTTCCTGCTGTGTAGGATTAAGATCGCCCTCAGGCTTACCCTTAGTGGCGTCATAGCAGTACATGATCTGAAACCAATATACTGCTCTTGTGCGCCACCTTTTATATTGCACCCCCTTAAAAGTAGGCAGCTTCAAAAGAGCAGCAAAACCACTCAGAGTAAATTGCCTGTAATCAGGTTTTTGGATTGGATTGTTGAATATATGAGCAATTTAGTATGAGATTTAATCTGAATCAGCAGTAAATAGATCATGACGACAATTGCAAACATCGAAGTAATGATGCGGACTAAAGCAGGAGGACAGAATCACATACTGTATAGCGGGAGCAGAACCGATGTGGTTGATGTTGTCACTCATGTCGTTGATGAGGAGGTTACCGAGGTCGGGAAAGAAGGCTGTCATTGAGGAAGTCGTCGCTGGCAGCAGTCACAGGAGTGTGCTCCCCAAAATCTGATCGCCCCTCTCCCGTACAGGATCACGAAAGGTGGGGTTCGGAGGACTGCTGTCCCTTCTCGCGGTGCACGCCGGAAGGAGGGCTGGAGAAGAATTGTGTGGCGGCGCTAAGATCTGGAACGGTCCGAAACCATATGATACAGCATCGGCTAGGGTAGAGCATGTCAGGTCGGTCGTGTGAGTACAATAGTAGGCCTTTCGCCCCCAAACCCCACGTCCAAGTCAATAATAGCTCAAAAAAAGTCAATAATAGCCCCACCAAGGTTTATCTCAAAAAACGGAGTAATTAAGGCGTCCGTTAGTCCCTTTAGTATAAATACAATATCATTAATAATGGCCCCACCTTTTGTCTCACAAAGTATGTTGGAGTACAACCGGCTACACGTTTACAATCCGCTTCTCTTCTCTCTCCTCTTCTCTCTCCTTCAACTAAGCACAAATACTATATTTAAATCCTTATAGCCTGCTTATGTCATCTAATTGTAGTACTTGCTCTAAAGTTACTATCCACTGGGTAGTCTGAGATGCCGGGCATGCAGCGGGCGGTGCCCTCGGTCGGCGCGCCGCTTCAACGGCGGAAGCAGTGAGAGGTCGCGTCGCCCTGACTTACCATCAATGTGGAGCGGCGGGCTCAGCTGGCACCGGGCGGGAAGCGCGCGCGGGAGGGGGGAGCGGTTTTGTTGGGCCAAGAAGGTGAGAAGCCAACTTGGGATCGGTCCGGACGGGGAAATATCATGTGCTCCCATACTCTGCATATGATCCCTCCATTTTTGTATACAAGGCCACAAACTCATATTACAGGTACCAAGGTAAAATTTAATGTCTTGCTTTGTAAACTCACTTTTTTTTCTCGTTTAGTGGGATCATTAACACACCACATGCATGCAAGGAAGGGATAGAAAGCTGATTGGAGTGTCATTATGACTGCATGCATGCAAGTATTAAATAGACTACTAGTTCAAGAAAATAGCATTAACTTTTGTCTTGATTTTTGTTGGTGGCCTTGTATAGATGCAAAGTATATTTTCCATAGTGGCCTTGTATAAGTAAATGGAGGGAGTACTACTCCCTCCTTTCCGGTTTATAGAGATGTTTAGAGTAACATGGTAATATGTTACAGTACAAGTTACTCCCGACTATGACCAGCCTTGGCCTCTCCAAGTGCTCCACCATGTATAGCGGCTAAGCCTGCCACGTAGGCATAAAATATGATGTTGCACCAATAAACTAAGCACCTATGCATTGAGTTACTAAGCCATTTAATGCACTTAGCACCTCATCTAAAGATCATTAATAGTATAGCGAGTGGCATGTCATCTACAGCCCATCTTATAGTCAACATGTAAAAAATAGTAGATCAAAAGAGTGTACTACTACTTTTTTACTCCGTGGCCCACCTTTCATTCTCACAAAGTGCGTAGGAGCACGTGCTAGAGCTGGCTCTTCACGAAGAGCCCGCTTATCTTCTCTCTCCTCTTCTCTTTCCTCCAACTAAGTAGAAATATACTAGTTTATTCCTTAGAGCCCGCTGACTCAGCTCTATTGTACTTGCTCTAGCACCCCCTTGACCGTGGACCTTGACGGTGTACGTCACCTTATGTAGAAGATCTCACCCAAATCATCATTAGCATGTAGCCTCCTTGATAGACAACATGCGTAGAAGGAGTAGAGACTACTGGGGATGCACCACCACCACGTCGTGGGCACTCCGTATGTGCTCGTGTGCATGCAGCGTGCGTGTTTTTCCATTGGTGCTAGCTCTAAGGCCGAGGCTGCGGTCGTCTTCGTCTCTGACTGTGACTAGTAGTTGAGCAACGACGGCAAAGAGGTGCTGCAAGAGATGTCTATGCGCCGTTGCGTGTGAGCTTTGCCATAGCACGACGAACCAGACGTCGTCGCGGATGGCTCACGCCTCCATGCAGCCGAGTGTGTGCGCATGCATGTGTTATTCACATGGATTCTGCGACCGAGCGTGTGTGCATGCACGTCTTGTGTACGTGCGTTGTGTGCTCCATGTTGTGCGCGTATGTGCATGAGTTGGATCGGATGGAGTTAGTGCGTTGGCTTGTGTACATGCGTCTTGTACATGCGAAAAGTTCATGTTCTTTTATTTGTTTATAATTGGGCAGGCGGCAAAAAATAGGGGAAAATGCGCAAGGTTCCTTGCAGACGCTCCACCGCGAGGTTCCTTGCTCCTCCTCGGTCGTCCGGAATCTATGCTCTTCAACTCTTTTCTTTTACGTGAGCTTTGTTCATCCTTTTCCCAACACGCGAGACATCTAGCATCAAGGTGCACGTGTCATGCAAGAAAATGGAGATAATCAGATAAGCAGTGCGTAAGTGAGTCGTGCGGGGGGGGGGGGGGGAGCGGGGGGAAACCCTTTTTCATAAGTGAGTCATGCACTTCGATGGCACCTACGCAATATTTTTTCTTCTCGATGGCACGTGAATAGTGCACGTACTCAACGACGGAGCACAGGATGGTAGCAATGACATGGTCAGCCCTTTTTGGAGAGAGTACGTACTACTAGTAAATAACTTTGATGTGTCCCGTCAACTCGCAGAACGACGAGAAGCTTGATTATGCCTTCTCCCTCGCCAACGCATGCGCGGTGGCTCGCAGCACGAGGAGAAACTGTTGCTTACAAGCGGTGGACGTCTAGCAGTTCATCTGGTGTCAGATTGCCAGAAGCACTACTATAGAGCCATTGACTTCCGAAAGAGGCGAAGAGCCAAGCGCAAGGTCACCTACTAACCTTAGGCTAGGCGTAGTGGGAGTAACATAAGTAGGGGTACCTCCTTTTTTTTATTCTAGAAACAACCACACACGAATATCAAGGTGCTGGTTACGTAGAACAAATTTCCTGCAGTCCGTGCTCAGCCCTCCTCTATCTCTCTTCTCAACCAGCCAGCGGACGCGCGGGGCCCATCATCTGTTTGCTCACATGCGGCCCCACATGTCAGTGAAAACGCAAGAGGACCCACTGAACCTGCACATCTTTCACCTCGACGTGCTGGTGATGAAAAACAAATCCAATAAAGATCTTAGGTGGCCACTTTTGGAGTTACTCAAGAGTTGTTAGATTCTATTTACAGTTTAACCCAAGATGCACATCTCGTGGCTTCAACTACCACTCTATTTTCTTTCATGACACGACCTGGATGTTGGATGTCCCACGTGTCGGCAAAAGGAGGAAGAACCCGACCAAATCTTCGGTTGTGCTCTCGGATTAGACTAGTTGTGCTAACTTAAATATTTTATTGTGTACTCCCACTGTTCCAAAATACTTGACTTCCATTTGTCCAAAAATGGATGTACCTATATACTAAAACATGTCTAGATACATGTATATTTTGACAAATAGAAGGCATGTATTGTGCAACGGAGGGAGTAGAATGGATGCAAGTTTTTGTATTGGGAACAAGAGTACATGGATATATTGATAGAGCGTTGGAGTTGGCCTTACAAGTGGGACCGCAGTTGAGGAAACCGACTATCGGCAAACCCCCACCTCGCCCGCCGCGCGATGGCTGAGTTAGAGAAACGATGAGGTCGAAGAGATTGCTCTAGCACGGACTCCAAGAAATATGGTGTCAGATGGAAGTCGTGTTGGTGGCGTGTGCCATACTCCTGGACGTGAATGCTTGTTCTGGCCCATGCCACCCTACTACTCCTACTACTTACTTATATAGTACCTAGTATCAAGGATTCGAGGTGGTGGTTACGTACAATATGGCTACAGTAAACACACCCGCACGACGCGCGAAGCCTGTGAAGCTAGTACAAATAATGTACTACTATTGTTGATTGGCCTCATCCGATAACCTGTTGCAATGCACGTACAATTATGTATTCGGAAAATATTTTTTGCCTCGTCGCACCACTCACTCACAGAAGCAACTCGAAAGCCATTCATAAATTTAGTAAGTTTATCACAGACATATCATTTTATTACATACAACAGGTCATCAACCCACATCGACAACGAGGATACATTATAAATACTAAAGTTTTCACCACACAACAAATAACAAGCAATGAAATGAACTTCAACTCAACCATTCCTCGGTGTTGGAAACGCTTGCTTTGAACCACAAGTGATTCTCTGAGACGGGCCATCTATTGTCAATATCGAGACCAACGCAGGACTGATCATCCAGGCTGAAGTGGCCTACTATATTAGTACCGGGGTAGGGAACCACCCTAATGTCCGAGGTATAGACACAGTTTCTTCTCATAAATGGTACTAGTAACTTTGTGTCAACAGCAGTTGGATCGCCTTTCACCATCATCGGATAGTTTTGTCCAAGGAAGAGCGAGTTTTCTCCAAGACTATCAATTCTGTACCAGGGAGAAGGTGTTGGCGCTAGCACACTAGTATCCATCACGAATACCATGCAACGGGTGTTGGAATAGGTCCGGAGAGTGCGACCATGGGAGACAACACGTGCTCCCTCAGTAGTAACATCATCAGTGGGCTGTATACACACAAGAAGAGGTGATCCATCGGAACTAGTTGCCAGGTGCCACTAAGTATATATGTTCTGCTCGTCCTCATGCTCGTGATCATCACCATCGCCATCTCCCCCTTGGTTATAAAAATTTTCAAGTATAGGTGGTGGAATGTTCATAGGACCTTGGAAACACAAGAAGAAGGTTAATTAGTAAAGGGAGACTTTCTAACCCACATGCATGTGGATGAAACAATTATAATTACGGTGGAAGACAAACGTACGGAAACTACGAGGATCCCATGCAAAAACAGTGCCATGAGTGGTGGAAGCAAACACAAGGCCCTCGTATTGAATTGCATCATACTACACATCCATGTATAGAAACTGATTTTTGAGCAATATCCATCGAGTCAAACCACCAAGGACGGCAACAAGCTTGTCGAAGATAGCAACAACTTCATAGTTGTTGTAATTCCAAGAGTGGTTGGGAACTCGACAAATTGCTATCTTCCGTAGAAGACAGTCACCATGATCGTATTTGAACGTGCGTACAATACCGGTGTGCTCAACCTCTGGGCAGTCTGCTGAGATTTTTGGAAGTGGAACCCGGTCACGAGTGTACACATTCACAAGTTCCCACTCGCAGTTGGACCCAATGTAAACAACCCAATCTCCATTTGTGCCTGCCCAAGCCTTGCCCTCAAGCGATGGCATCTTAACATCATACGTATCATTATCAAGCGGCATCAACTTGCACAGGGCGAGGCCTCCGTCGTGCCGGCGCCAGTCATCAGGGTCACGGCGAAGAAGATAGGGGAGATCAAACCGCTCCTTGACTCTTGGGTTCCTTGTAATGATGTTATTAGTTGAGTCGAGAATGGGCTTGAACGAACCTACCATGCTAGCTGAGGTGATGACGTCGCACCAATCAATGAGTTCCTCCACCACGTCATCTTTCAGATTGGGGCAAGAATAACGGGATCGTTTCCGGCCTGTTCCCTCCATGGAGAAGACGATCGAACAATGGCAGAAGAAAGGGTGAAGGGCTAAAGAAAAATGGAGGAGGGAGAGGAAGAGCGTGCGACAGCAGTTCCAAATGGAGAGGGAAAGGCGAAGAGTCGGTGGACAGTTGCCAGTTTGCCACGGTTCACGAAGAGGCGCCCCAGCCTACACGTCCGTTCAGAAATACTCCTACTACTCGCCGTCATCTCACTGATACGTTGGAACGAGACCACATGTCAACGAAACATGGTGTGTAATTTCTTGCACAAAATGTGATCTGGCCGCGTTGGCCCGAGGTGCTGCATTAGTTTTTTTTGAAAGTTTGCCGCATTAGTTATCGACCTTTATTTTTTTTAACATGCAATATGAATGGATAGCTCCTGTGCTCATCACACGTGAGCGGATATAGTGATGGTTGATTCGCCCGAGCAACTTATTACTATGGGAATATGAGAGTACCAGCGGATTCAAGGAACAGAGAAATGATGGTTGCTTCGTCCGAGCAACTTACTGTGGCCAAGGTGGGGCTCTGTGATTTGACTGCTCACTAGTCATTACTACTGCGGCGCAACGACCGGGGTGAATCTTTCCCTGAAGTTGTGTTGTGCACTCAATATTGCTGCAAGGCAGGTGGAGCCGGATGAAGGATGTCCAACATGTCGGCGAAACGAAGTTGAATTGTTTCTGGCATTGCTATCAATCCTTCTGTCACACCCTAGCTAGTTCATGCATTAGAGTGTTGCATCATGTCTATTTCATTCAACAGAAACTTGAAATGGGGATGACAGAACCCCCACACCATTGAACCCATTTCCTCTGCATGACCTGTCATTGCCACAGTAACTAGATGAAACCCACTAGCATGTGTAGGAGTTGATTGAGCCATATGAATGTGTTGTTCCTACCTTGCTATGCCTGCTATGCTTAGAGTCGTGTCAGGTCTGGTTCATCTGGGTGATGGGCTAGAGTGAAATGATCGTGTCAGTGTGAGAGTAATGTGTTGAACACGATTTGGTAAAGGTATCGATGAGAGGCCATGTAGGAGTACATGGTGGGTTGTTTCATTGAGGCCGTCCTTAAGCACTGAGATCTGTATGTGTGATTGAAGATTCAGCTACTACCATGCATTGGGCCCGAAACCAATGGACCCTCTCGGCTTCTTATTCACCCTAGTCTTCTGTCCAGGAGTTGCAAGTAGTTTCTGGTGTTTGTAGCCTACTGGAGGCCGTGGACAGCGCTGACCGTAGGGGTGGGCTATGATGCGGTAGGTATGTGGCACGGTGTACCGGATGCCCGTTTGGTGTCTCGGGAACCCTGCTCACATCGTTTGGGGCTGTGAGCGAAACTCCGGCCGGATCTCCTTATGGATGGAACCCGAATAGGCGATAAACCTGGACTAGAGACTTGAGTGTCTAGGTAGGTCGTGGCCGACACCCACGTTGGGCTTCCGCTTGAAGGTTGCCGAGTACATGTCGTGTAAACGGCGGTAAGTGGTGAGAGCGTGTATGAAGAAGTACACCCCTGCAGGGTTAACATCATCTATTCGAATAGCCGCGTCCGCGGTAAAGGACTACTTGGTTGCCTATACAGTTCATAGACAAGTAAATGGAAACTACTAAAAGCCTCAAGATAAGTGAGGGAGGCCTGGACTAGGGGGTGTCCGGACAGCCGGACTATCAATGTCCGCCAGACTATCAAGACTACGAAGATACAAGATTGAAGACTCCACCCCGTGTCCGGATGGGACTTTCCTTGGCGTGGAAGGCAAGCTTGGCAATACGGATACGTAGATCTCCTACCATTGTAACCGACTCTGTGTAACCCTAGCCCTCTCCGGTATCTATATAAACCGGAGGGCTTTAGTCCTTAGGACAACATACACAACATACAATCATACCATAGGCTAGCTTCTAGGGTTTAGCCTCCTTGATCTCGTGGTAGATCTACTCTTGTACTACCCATATCATCAATATCAATCAAGCAGGAGTAGGGTTTTACCTCCATCGAGAGGGCCCGAACCTGGGTAAAAAACATCGTGTCCCCTGTCTCCTGTTACCATCCGCCTAGACGCACAGTTCGGGACCCCCTACCCGAGATCCGCCGGTTTTGACACCGACATTGGTGCTTTCATTGAGAGTTCCTCTGCGTCGTCACCGATAGAGCGGATGCCTCCGCCCGTCTTCAAAGACGGTGTTTTCGCCGGAGGGGCCTTGGCCGCCGGCCAAACTATCCGGCTTGGTGGTTTTCTCATGACCGCCTGCCCGGCCGCCGCTTCGGCAATGACTTCTCAGATCGTCGAAAGCAATCTTCGCGTCAGCCCTAAAGCTGCCGAACAGTTAGACCCAATAGAGCTCTCGTCTGTTAACGAGCTCTTGGATCGCATCGCTGCCCTGGGAGTCGCCACGGACTACAACCAGATTGGGCTTAAAACCGATCTGAGAGAGATTAACTCTCCCCAGGCCACCCACCACGTCGCAGTGGTGGAAGAGCAATACGGCAACTCTTTGCCAGTGTTGAAAACAATTCATGTCCGGATTCCCGAACCCTCCATGCCGGATTCCCGCGGAGGGACGGACTTCGATCGAGCATCGAATTTAAAATCATGCATCGCCCCGGACTCGCTGGATTGTCCCCAGCAAAACACACTTCCGAATTCGGAAACCCCTCGGCCTTTGAGCCTCAAGATGGGCAGGGATCCGGATTTTATTCCACCCGCCCGCCCAGACATATGCGATCTATCTCTAATACGGCAAGAGCCTACAGAAACAGTACATCACTACTGGGCCAGATTCCTCCTGGTTATGGACAGGATAAAGGACTGCCGAGAGGAAAACACAATATTAATCTTCCGCAATAACTGCACGGACAAGGGAATACTAAAAGCCATTGATCGTCGCAAAATTACGCGTTTTACCGATCTGGCGTCCATTGTACGAAAGTACTGTGCGATGGAGAGTTTCCGGAAAATCGAAAATCAATTTTGGGATAATCCGGCCCCAAACCCAGTCCGAAGTAAAAGGGCGCCTTACACTCAGGCCCCAGATGCAAAAACGAAAAAACAAAAACCCAATCAGGGAAACGGAACCGTACTGGAGGGATGGCTCGATGGACCCTGTAAGCTTCATAATACAGAGGGAGCCGTCCCAACTCATAGCCTTCGAGCATGTTGGATATTACGGCAGGTGGCCAAAAGTGGTGAAGAGCTTCTAGCTCCGGGAAACCACTCCAACAATACCAGCACGGTATCAACAGTCTTCGAGACTTTCGCATCAAATAATATGCGAAAACGATCAATCCGCGAACTCGCCGAAGTCTACCAGGTAGCAACAGCAAATCCATGGAGCGACACAGCCATTAAGTTCAATGGCAGCGACGAGCCCACATTCCGAACAACCAGAGCCCCAGCCGCACTGGTACTTAGTCCCATAGTGGACGGCTTTCGACTGACAAAGGTCCTCATGGACGGCGGCAACGGACTAAACCTCATTTACGAGGAAACTCTGCGAAAAATGGAAATCGATTGGAGCCGTATTGAGCGAAGCAGCACAACCTTTAGAGGAATAATCCCTAGCCGGGAAGCGCGCTGCACCAGAAAAATCACACTCGATGTGGTGTTCGGCTCTCCGGACAATTACAGATCCGAAGAAGTCACGTTCCAGGTGGCCTCGTTCAGCAGTGGATATCACGCCATATTAGGACGAGAGGCATTCACAATTTTTCAAGCAATACCTCATTACGGGTACATGAAGCTTAAAATGCCTGGGCCCAGCGGAATAATCACTCTCACTAGTGATCCGGACATAGCACTCCACGCTGAAAACAAGACAGCCGCACTAGCCCTCGAGGCACTATCCGAAGCCCTACCGGCAGAGGAACTCACCGCGCTGCGCTCTACGGTGAACAGGGACGATGTGATACTTGATAAAAGATCCAAGTCCACCTCCTTCAAACCAGCAGAAGAGATAATAAAATTCCAGGTCCATCCAACGGACCCAACAAAGACGGCCTCCATTGGGGCACAGTTGAACCCCGAAGTAGACGCCGCACTGCACGAATTCCTTCGGGAAAATTGGGATATCTTCGCCTGGCATCCTTCAGACATGCCCGGAATCCCTCGCAGGTTGGCAGAACACAGCCTCAACATCCTAAAAGGATTCAAGCCAGTCAAACAGGCTCTTTGACGATTTTCCAAGCCCAAAAGACAGGCAATGGGAGAAGAGCTAGCCAAACTATTGGAAGCCGGATTCATTAGAGATATCAAACATCCGGACTGGCTAGCAAATTTGGTGATGGTACCAAAGAAGGATAAATCCTGGCGCCTTTGTGTCGATTTTAAAGACCTCAATAAAGCCTGCCCAAAGGATCCCTTCCCTCTCCCCCGCATCAATCAAATTATCGACGCCACAGCAGGGCACGATTCGTTGTGCTTCCTGGATGCATACTCTGGCTATCATCAAATTAAGATGGCGGAAGCAGACCAAGCCGCAACGGCATTTATCACTCCATATGGACCATTCTGCTTCAACACGATGCCCTTCGGACTCAAAAATGCCGGCGCAACATATCAGCGCATGATTCAAACATGTCTGGCCACCCAGATCGGCAAAACAGTCGAGGCATACGTAGACGACGTAGTCGTCAAAAAAAACACGTCGAAACTTTAGTAGACGATTTGAGGCTCACATTCGACAACCTCAGAGCATATGACATCAAGCTGAATCCGGAAAAATGTGTTTTCGGCGTACCAGCCGGAAAGCTGCTGGGCTTCATCGTATCCGGTAGAGGAATTGAAGCAAATCCGGCCAAAATCCGAGCTCTGTCACAGTTGGATATTCCAAAAGACCTCAAGCAAATACAAAAATTAACAGGATGCGTGGCAGCCTTGAGCCGCTTTATCTCCCGTTTAGGAGAAAAGGCGTTGCCCCTCTATCGCCTCCTCAGGCGCACCGAACACTTCGAGTGGACGGATGCTGCCACTGCCGGACTCGAAGAAATAAAGGCCATACTGGCAACAAATCCGGTCCTGGCTGCGCCCACCCTGGGCGAACCAATGTTGTTATACATCGCAGCAACACATCAAGTTGTAAGCGCAGTCCTCGTCGTCGAACGAGCGACAGAAGGGCATAAATTTCCTCTTCAAAAACCAGTGTATTATGTATCCACTGTGTTAACCCCCTGCAAATCCCGTTACCCGCACTATCAGAAGATAGCATATGCGGTGTTCATGGCGTCTCGAAAGCTCCGGCACTACTTTCAGGAGTGCTCGATAACAGTGGCCTCTGAAGTTCCACTCAATGACATTATAAATAATCGCGACGCAACGGGCAGGATAGCAAAATGGGCCATTGAGCTCTTACCATTCGACATCACTTATAAACCTCGACGAGGTATAAAGTCACAAGTTTTGGCTGACTTCGTCGCCGAATGGACTGAAGCTGAACTCCCTAAAGAGTACGGCACGTACTCCAATTGGACTATGCATTTCGACGGCTCCAAAATGTTGGCCGGACTGGGGGCTGGCGTCGTACTGACGTCCCCCACCGGAGATACAGTCCAGTATGTACTTCAAATAATGTACACGGACTCCAACAATGCAGCCGAATACGAGGCCCTGTTACATGGTCTCCGGATGGCGGTCTCCATGGGCATTCAACGCCTAGAGGTGCGCCGGGACTCAAACCTTGCAATATCCCAGATAAATGGAGACTTCGACGCCAAGGATCCGAAAATGGCAGCATATCGTAACGCTGTCCTAAAAATGTCAGCTCGGTTTGAAGGACTCGAATTCCATCACATAGCCCGAGATAATAACCAAGCGGCCGACGTCCTGGCATGCATCGGTGCGAAACGTGATGCTGTCCCTCCAAATATCTTCCTGGAACGGCTCTTCAAGCCATCCGTATTATGGGAAGAGGAGCCCGGTAGCTACAAACCGGAGAAAACCACACCAACTGGTGATTCGGCAGACAACATAACACCTTCCGCCCACGTCATAATGGCGGTAATCGCCGCGTGGACAGAAGCTTTCCTAGCCTACTTACTTAGACAGGAACTTCCCGAAGACCAAAATGAGGCCCGCTGCATAGTCCGGCGATCGAAGGCCTAAAAGGTCCATGAGGGAGAACTTTATAAGAAAAGTACCACCGGAGTCCTTCAAAGGTGTATCTCCGAAGAAGAAGGGCGAAACCTCCTGGCTGAAATTCATGCCGGACTAGGCGGACACCACGCAGTAGCCCGGGCCCTTGTAGGAAAGGCATTCCGTACAGGATTTTATTGGCCGACGGCTCAGGCAGACGCACAGGACTTGGTCCAGCGATGCGTTGGTTGTCAGCTCTTTGCTAATCAGAGCCATATGCCACCCACCGCCCTCAAAACCATACCCATTACCTGGCCGTTTGCAGTCTGGGGGCTTGACATGGTTGGACCCCTTAAAGGGGGAACCCACAAGAAAAAATACCTATTGGTCATGGTGGATAAATTCACCAAATGGATAGAGGCCAAACCGGTCAAAACGGCAGAGTCCGGACCAGTGATAGACTTTATATCAGGGGTGGTACACCGTTATGGCGTCCCTCATAGCATCATCACCGACAACGGCATGAACTTCACAGCCGACGAGGTTAAATCATGGTGCAAAAATATGGGCATCAAGCTCGACTATGCATCAGTCTATCACCCTCAAACCAACGGTCAAGTGGAAAGAGCAAATGGTCTAATAATGAGCGGCATTAAACCCAGACTAGTGAGGTCACTCACTAAATCCGACACACAATGGGTCGAGGAGCTCGACTCTGTACTCTGGGGGCTGCGGACAACGCTTAACCGTACTACCGGATTCACACCATTTTTTATGGTATACGGCGCAGAGGCAGTCTTGCCCTGTGACATTATTCATGACTCACCTCGAGTGCGCATGTATGAGGAAAGAGAGGCCGAGCTTGATCGGCAGGACAGCTTGGACACATTGGAGGAAGAACGTGACGTCGCGAAGGCTCGTTCCGCATTCTATCAGCAGCAGGCCCGAAGATATCAAAGCAGAGAAGTACGGGCCAAGACTTACAACATTGGTGAACTAGTTCTACGCCTGCCGGACAAGAAAAAGCACAAGCTCAAGCCCAAATGGGAGGGTCCCTTCATCATCGATCAAGTACTGACCGGCGGAGCGTACCATCTACGAAATGCGTCGGATCACCGACTCGAGCCGAACCCATGGAACGCAGCCCGCCTCCGACGATTCTATGCCTAGCGCCGGACTAAGAGTTCGTCCCCTTCCCCCGTCCATACTTTTGCACTTTGGCTGTCTTTTGTTTCTCTTTTTATCCTTCTTATTTAAAAGCCCTTCCGGGCCTATTTTTGCATTCTTTGCATACGCATGATGTGCCATCCACACTCATTATTCCTGGGGGCTTCTTTTACAGAAGCTCAATTATACGCATGATGTGCTATCCGCACTCATTATTCCTGGGGGCTTCTTTTACAGAAGCTTAATTATACGGGTTTTATACCCATCACATGTGTCAAGATTCCACATGTACCTTTTATTCGCCATTATATGCATCGATATGACTTAAATTTTGGCCAAGCTGGGTTGCCTGGCTCCTGTGCTTACCCCTACGTTCCCGATTGTTCGGCTAGGAGGTAAAGGGAGCACCTCTGCGATTGTTACTGCCGGGTCAGCCGGATGTGTACCTCAGACTGGGTGAAGCCGAAAGCTAGCGTTCTTAAGGGAATATTCGGTCGGTGACTTAAAGGATGACTTTTTACCTATTTATCTATCTGCCCCCAGATGTTTTACTGCTTTCTTTGCAGTCCGGACATGCACTTTAGGGCATGCCTCCCAGCGAAAGGAACCCTTAACGGAACTATTCTCCCTGGAAGATGTTTCTTACTAACCATGTAATATAACATAACTAGTTGGGCACTTGTCTGATAAAGCACTAATGACCCCTACGCCTGGTCTCCATGCATACCACGGTTGTTTCTTAACCAAAAAGGTATTCGGACACACTCCGGACTCTAGGGTCCCGAGGTCGAAGCGAAAAGGTCGGCAAAGACAAACGATCTACAATCCGGCTAGAAGGCATTTCACATGTCACTTTAAAGGATAACATACATTGTCAAATTTATTGATTGTATTCCTCCTCAATCCCGTCTAACAGGCTGTCTAGTTTACAGTCCTGTTGGGAAAATTTAGCAGCCAACTCTACTTGGCTATACACTAAACTCACAAGGATCTCCTTCCCATCGGGCCCCACCGGTCCAACTTCGGCCATGTAGTTGGGATCTGCCTTCTTGTACCGCGTCTTCACCATGGCCCAAGCCTCCCTCGCACCTTGACGGCAAGCTGAAATCTTCCACAAACGGAAGCGCTGCCGCACTCCCTGCAGCTTCTCCGCAAGCTCCCCGAGGCCCTCGGGTAGGGTGAGGGCTGGCCATAAAGCCTGAACAACGCCGCTCATTGCCTGCCGAACTCGTTCGAGTGGCTGCAACAGTTCGGGAAGTTGATCACCCATTGATATGGGCATCTCCTCTGCAGGACGACCCGTGAGTATACCTACAAGACATATCATGTCAAAACGCTTCCTCGCCGAACTCTTCTTTTCAAAAGAGTTCGCTCAAGCACTTACTATAAATGCTGCGACGAAGCCGCTGATTCTCCTTAACGGAGCCGGACAGCTCGGCCTGTACGCCTTTCAGCTCTTCTCCGAGCTTGGCGTTGGCATCTTGGAGCCTGTTCCTTTCCTGCTGAACCCTATTCAGCACACTCTCGCCGGCCTTTAGCTGGCGCAGCAATGCTTGCCTGTCCGGATCCTGTCCGGCGGTACCTGCAAATGTCATTATTAGACTCGCGCGCATGCCGCACAGCGCTTATATTAATAAAAATGTGTTACCAGGAGGGGTCTTTCCGTCTCCTCCTGCGGCAGCAAGTGCGGCCTCAAGTTGGGCCTTGCTATCTTGCAGTTCCCGAGACAAATGGGCGTTCTTCTCGTTAAGTGCCTGAAATTTACAATGATCCTTAAATCAGTTAGCATAACTAATTTAAGTCTCGGGGGCTACTGGTATATACAACCATTTAAATTCCCTTACTCGTATGTCTTTCACATACTGCTCCATGGCTCTGGTAAAACCATTTTGAGCAGCACGGAGATGCACGTCCCCTGCGTTAAAAGCATCCAATGCCTCAGGGGAAAAGCACGCTTCTTGAAATACTGTCCGGCGGCGCCTATGGTTCATGGCGCTCTCCACCTCAGACTTGGTGGCGGACAGTCTGTCGGTATCCTCCGTTGGAGAAGGATCCGACTCGCATCTTGCGCTTGCCTCCCCCTCCAGGCCGGGCGCTGGAGCCTGGCCGGTGTTGGTTGGATTGGCAATTCCTGCGCTCGCAGTCCTTCTGGATCCTCGGGTTGCGGAGCAGGACTTACCATGTCCTCCACAATCCGGCGTAGACCCTGCGCCGAAGACATAATGTAAGAAGCTTAAACTTCGAAAGCATGGGCTGGGCCCTTCAAGGTGTTCACTTACCCATCCTCTGGGGTTGATCATGGAGAACCTATCCAAAGGGTTCGTTCGAAGGAAGTCCTCCTTCTCCCCCTTGTACAGGCTGGACAGGATCTTCACCAGATCCTCGATCGAATTCGGCCCTTTGCGGCCATGCCGGGTAGCATCGTCTTCCCCGTTGAAATCCCACATGGGGTGGCCTCTGTATTGCAGTGGTTGTACCCCTCGCTTGATGCATGTCACCATGACTCCGATCATGGTCAAGCCGGAATGAGCCATTAATCTTATCCGGCCCATCAAGTAATGGACGCTCTTGTCTTCCTCCAATAGGGGGCTCCGCGGGCGCCAGCTGAGGCGTTTCTTCAAGGGAGCAGCATTAAACTCCGGGAGGCCGATCCGAACTGGGTCTGGCAGCGGAGCGTCTTCTATATAAAACCATTCCGAGGGCCAGTCTTCGGACGCCCTCTTGGGAGTGCCGGATAGGTATCCGGTCCCGGCGATGCGCCATATTTCGGCGCCGCCCACTTGATATATGGACCCCTGGTAAGAACGGGGTACGAGGCAAAACAGCCTCTTCCACAACGCGAAATGGGGCTCAATGCCCAGGAATAGCTCGCAGAGAGCTACGTAGCCCGCGATATGCAGGACAGAGGCGGGCGTGAGGTGGTGGAGCTGGAGTCCGTAGAACTTCAGGAGCCCGCGGAGGAACGGATGTATTGGAAATCCGAGTCCCCTCGTCAGATAAGGGACAAAACATACTCGCTCCCCCTTATTGGGGCTTGGAGTGTCCTCGGCCTGTCTCCCACCTTGATAAGTAACCAGTCCGGCCCGGACGGGGATCATAATGGCCGGAGGGAGGAATCCCCCCGTTTGGAGCTTCTCGAGCTCGTTGTGCGAAATAGAGCACCTCCTCCAATTCCCCGGCGGTGGGCTGGGAGCGCGTGAAGAAGAGCTGCGTTGACGATCCATGGTGGAATGGACTTCTAGGTCAAAGGCGCTTCGATGGAGTATTCGCGGGAGGAAGATGGTGTGGTTTGGATCTAGAATTCTTGCCTCTTTTATAGGTAGGCGACTCGCACAGTTTGGGGGTGAAATGCAAAATACACCCTGGCTTTTCGCATTCATGCGACGCGTGGAAGAGGGCCATTATTTGGCGTAGAAGCCGAAGAACACAGTATTCAATATGAAGCCGGACACTGTTTGGCAGGTACATGGAATTTGAAGGGAGAACCCGCCTTGCAACGCCGAAGACTATAAACGCGCTGGACTTATCGTCATTGAAGCCTGGTTCGGGGGCTACTGAGGGAGTCCTGGACTAGGGGGTGTCCGGACAGCCGGACTATCAATGTCCGCCGGACTATCAAGACTACGAAGATACAAGATTGAAGACTCCACCCCGTGTCCGGATGGGACTTTCCTTGGCGTGGAAGGCAAGCTTGGCAATACGGATACGTAGATCTCCTACCATTGTAACCGACTCTGTGTAACCCTAGCCCTCTCCGGTATCTATATAAACCGGAGGGCTTTAGTCCGTAGGACAACATACACAACATACAATCATACCATAGGCTAGCTTCTAGGGTTTAGCCTCCTTGATCTCGTGGTAGATCTACTCTTGTACTACCCATATCATCAATATCAATCAAGCAGGAGTAGGGTTTTACCTCCATCGAGAGGGCCCGAACCTGGGTAAAAAACATCGTGTCCCATGTCTCCTGTTACCATCCGCCTAGACGCACAGTTCGGCACCCCCTACCCGAGATCCGCCGGTTTTGACACCGACAATAAGCGTGAGTGCCGAGGATGGCTCTTCCGTAGGAAGACGGAGGTGGATCCTCGGTAGAGTATTGAAGTGGTGAGTAGTGGACTCGAGTGCGCAAAACCATTTCAAGTTGGAGTCTCGTAGGATAGTTTAGCCAAGAGTCAAAGCTGGCTTGCTGCAATAACCCCACCAACCCTTGTTGATAATGTGCATGTATGTAGGATCTGATGTAAGTCTTGCTGAGTACCTTTGTACTCATGTTGCTTTAATTTATATTTTTCAGAAGATGCTACAACCCCTTCCGACGGGTTCTTCATAGACGTTGACATCGATGAGTAGACTAAGGCCCAGGTGGTGATCCTGAGCATGTGAAGGACCATGTAGTATAGCTAGGCTTACCCAAGCCTCTTTTATTTTACCAGTTGTCTGTACTCAGACAAAACACTTCCGCTATTGGCTTGTATGCTTGTATGACTTGAATGTGGGTCGTGTGACCCGTACTTGTGTGTATGCTATGTATGGCTCTCTGAGCCTTTAATAAATAAAGTACTTGTGTCGTAGATTCATGTTGTGATGCCTTGTTGTATTTGCACATATCGGGCATATTGTGTGTATGATTGAAATGCTTGGTATGTGTGGGATCTGACTATCTAGTTGTTTATCTTTAGTAGCCTCTCTTACCGGGAAATGTCTCCTAGTGATTCCACTGAGCCATGGTAGCTTGCTACTACTCCGGAACACTTAGGCTGGCCGGCATGTGTCCTTCTTCGTTCC
Organism: Triticum timopheevii; assembly: GCA_963921465.1. Lineage (NCBI taxonomy): Eukaryota > Viridiplantae > Streptophyta > Magnoliopsida > Poales > Poaceae > Triticum > Triticum timopheevii. The sequence goes on from OY997262.1 coordinate 368,091,284, forward strand.
TGTGTCTGTCCCTTCGGGGAAATGTCACGCGTTGGGTACCGGAGTCCTGTTAGCCCACTACAGCCCGGTTTACCGGAGTCCTGCTAGCCCAGTGCTACAGCCCGGAACTTACTCGCTGATGACCGACACGTTCGATGCTGGGTCATGGATGCCTGTCCCTGTAAGTCTGTGCCACTTTGGGTTTACGACTAGCCATGTCAGCTCGGGCTCCTTATCATATGGATGCTAGCGACACTATCATATACGTGTGCCAAAAGGCGCAAACGGTCCCGGGCAAAGGTAAGGCGACACCCGTGGGGATACCGTGCGTGAGGCCGCAAAGTGATATGAGGTGTTACAGGCTAGATCGATGTGACATTGAGTCGGGGTCCTGACAGCGTTGGCATCAGAGCTGGACTGCCTGTAGGTTCTCCAAGCCAAACTGGTCGATGTTGAGTCTATAAATGCTTTAGTTATATGTAGGGGAATTGATTGTGGGATGGTACGTAAGGCTCTTTTTACTCCTTTACCTCATGGCATTCTGATCTGAGTCAGTCCATTCTTCCACCGGGGGTTAAGGATTAGGATCTCTTCTCTCTATCAGGTTCACGTGTTACTAATCAGTAGTACCTTATAGGTTTGATGGTTACAAGCCTAGTTCAGTTCTACTATCCTGTTATGTTGCTAAGTTGGACCCAGAACCTTGATATGATATTGTTGAGTGGCTATGCAATTCTTTGTAAAATGTCTCAAAATCCTTTTTGAGCATTTACAGTCGTTATGCTGTCAAAATTCTGCTAGAAATTCTAATGTCTTTGCATTATGGTTATGCTTTCAGATGGCCACTCGTGACCAAAACCAAGTGGTTCGCCTGACCAGGTGCATCGATGTGGCCGGTCATACGGCTATGTTAGTCCGGGTAATGATCGAGACGGGTTACCGTTGGTATCCCGAATACACAGTCGAAGAGCAGTTCCGAGACTTTAATCAAAGCCAGTATCTCTGCACTGTCAGGATATTTCCCTCTTATCCTGGTTCCACCGAGCCCCTCCACTATTCCTATGGACTCGGTGTTACCATTTAGATGGCTGTGCAAGATGCTTCCTACTCCATGATGACCATCATGCGAGTCAGGACTGGCCTGCTTCGCAACACCGACTTCCGGTATATGCCAGCTTCACTTCCTGGAGCGCATGGGTATCTCCGGGCTATCTATGCTGATTCCAGTCAGGAGGACTCACTAACTCGCACCACTACCGAGTTGCTCGAGGATAAGGACCAAGAGAGTTGGGCCTTGAGAATGGAGCTTTTCAATGCCCGTGCAGATCACTGGGCCACTTTGACTCGGTTTGCACTGGCTGTGCAAGCTGGATATATGGATATGAGAGATCTGTATCCTATTAGATCTGTCCTGCCAGACATGATGGATTGGCGTGATGTGGGGGGCATCACCCCACCTTGTGGTCCCCGCAGGCCACCGTTTGTTGGTCGAAGACCTCACCCTAGCCCTTATGGTCCACAGGCTCCTCAGGACCGTCTGTTTCCGGACGCTCACGTTGAACTTCCAGGCTATGGAGGAGACTTCTATGAGAACTACTACGGAGACGTCTGAGTTAGTAGTAGTCTCACTAGTATTGTAATAGTTGTATCTCCACCATCCTGCGTGACTTGTGGAATATGACTTAGTGTGTATCAATTCCGGAGGTGTATGAAAAATAATGTATAGGAGCTTGGAATGCCTCCGATGACATGTAATCTTCCTTTCACCGTAGTAGTACTTTGTTTGGTCTTGTACTAAACCTTGTATGGTGTGTATGATGATGGAATAAAGAAGCAGTTTCTGTATCTACCATGTCATACGGATGATCATCTTGCATTTCGAGTTATCCATTACATTCTACATTTCTATGTCAGAATCTTATCATCCTGGACTAAATCCTTGTCTTGTTTTCCTAGGATGGTCAACACCCGCAACAACCCTGCTCCGTCGGAGTAGGCCGAAGGCAGCAGAGTTGGGGAAGCGAACCTGCCTCACCCTCCTTCTCTGGCCGAAGTTATGCTGGAGGCCGAGAGAAACAAGCGGCAGACCAACCGTTTGTTGGAGCGCATCGAACAGAACACAGCACATCATCAGAGGAATAACTTGGTGTCGCTTAGTGACTTCATCAAGTTACACCCACCTACTTTCCACCACTCCGTCGAGCCTCTCGACGCCGATGACTGGCTTCGCAGCATTACTCACAAGCTACATTCTGCACTCGTAGCTGAGGCTGATAAGGTCACCTTTGCTGCATATCATCTTGAAGGCCCCGCCAGCCTCTGGTGGGAGAACTATATGGCTATGCGCCCAGCTGGCCATGTCACTACTTGGGCAGAATTCAGCGAGGCTTTCCGTGAACATCACATTCCGGAGGGTCTCATGGATCGTAAACGTGAGGATTTCTGCAGTTTCACCCAAGGCCGTCTCTTTGTGGACGCTTATAGCAGGGAGTTCGGTAACCTCGCACGCTATGCAACTGAAGAGGTCTCCACTGACGCCAAGAAGCAGGCAAGGTTCCGCAAGGGACTTAGCCCCGAGCTTCGCCGAGATCTCCGACTGCATGAGTGCACCTCTTTCCAGAAGCTTGTGAACAAAGCCATCACTTCTGAGACAGGTCAGACTGATTTCAAAGCAACACGCAAGCATGGCCGTGACATGGGTTCCTCATCCGGTGCTGGACCACAGAAGCGCCGGGTGTGGGTGCCTAACACTTCCCTGCCACCCAGATTCACACCGAGGCCATCCTATCAGGCACCTCGTCCAGCTCAGCAGTTTGCACCAGCTAAGCCCTATGGTGGGCCAACCAACAATGCTCCTCCACACACCAGCCCCGTGACATGCTTCAAGTGTGGGGAATCAGGCCACTACATGCGCGAGTGTCCCCAGACCAACCCCAACCAGTCTGGAAAAGCTGTTGGCCATGGCAAGCCAGCAGGGAAGGTGTTCTATGCCAAGCCGGCCACCACTGCACGTGGCCATGTGAATTGTGTCTCAGCTGAAGAGGCCCAAGAGGATCCCAACGTCGTTCTCGGTATGCTCCTTGTTAATTGCCACCCGGCATCTGTTCTTTTCGATACTGGAGCATCTCATTCATTCATATCCGAGAATTATGCACGCTTGCATAACACCGCATTCTGTGACATGCCTTCTACCATGGAAATTTCTACTCTTGGTTCTAGATGGCAAACCTCTAGAGTAAGCCATGGGAATGAAATTCAGGTCGACAGACTTGTTTTCCTTGCATCATTGATAGCTCTCAAATCTTCGGATATTAACATCATCTTGGGTATGGGCTGGATGTCAGCCCATCATGCCAAAATTGATTGCTTCTCTAGAACTGTTCAACTCACGCACCCTTCGGGAAAGATAGTCAATGTCTTGACCCGAATATCCAAGCGACATCTATATTCTCTTAATGCCAGTCCCTTGCCAGACCTCGAAGACGTTCCGGTAGTCTGTGACTTTCCGGATGTCTTTCCAGAAGAATTGCTAGGTGTCCCACCTGACAGAGATGTCGAGTTCATGATAGATCTCATTCTAGGAACTGTCCCAATTTCTAGAAGACCCTATAAGATGGCACCCCTAGAACTAGCCGAACTTAAGAAACAACTCGATGAGTACTTGAAAAAGGGTTTCATCCATCCTAGTTCATCTCCATGGGCTTGCCCCATCCTCTTCGTCAAGAAGAAGGATGGTACGGACCGGATGGTTGTAGATTATCGACCCGTCAACTTGGTCACAATTAAGAACAAGTATCCGCTCCCCAGGATCAACGATCTGTATGATCAGCTCGCGGGATCCTCGGTCTTCTCTAAGATGGATTTGAGGTTAGGCTACCATCAAATCAAAATCCGGAACAGGGACATTCCCAAAACGGCCTTTGTGACTCGTTACGGCCAATACGAGTACACCGTCATGTCCTTCGGTTTAACCAACGCTCCAGCCACTTTCTCCCGGTTAATGAACTCAATTTTCATGGAGTATTTGGATAAATTCGTCGTGGTTTACCTCGATGACATACTCATCTATTCCAAGAACGAGGAAGAACATGCCGAACATCTAAGGCTAGTGTTGATGAAACTTCGAGAGCATCGCCTTTATGCCAAGTTTTCTAAATGTGAATTTTGGTTGCCAGAAGTGACCTATCTAGGACATGTAATTTCTAGAAAAGGTATTGCTGTCAACCCCGAGCGAGTTCAAGCCGTCCTTAATTGGACTCCACCTGAATCGGTCAAGCAAGTTCGGAGTTTCCTTGGCTTAGCGAGCTATTGTCGCCGCTTTCTCGAGAACTTCTCCAAAGTTGCTAAACCTCTAACTAAACTCCTCAAGAAAGATAAAAAGTTTGAGTGGACTCCACAATGTGAGCATAGTTTCCAGGAACTGAAAAGACGCTTAACTTCTGCTCCCGTACTGGTACCACCAGATTTCTCCAAGGACTTTGTTATCTATTGCGACGCCTCGCGACAAGGACTAGGATGCATTCTCATGCAAGATCGACACGTAATTGCTTATGCTTCACGGCAATTACACCCACATGAGGAAAACTACCCTACTCATAATCTAGAGCTTGCAGCTGTAGTCCATGCACTTAAAACTTGGCGACATTACCTCCTCGGTAATCGTTGCGAAATCTACACCGATCACCAAAGTCTGAAGTACATATTCACCCAACCAGATTTGAATCTCAGGCAAAGACGTTGGGTCAAGTTGATCACAGATTTCGACTTAGGGATAACTTACACCCCGGGAAAAGCCAACGTCATGGCTGATGCACTAAGTCGTAAATCTTATTGCAACAATCTGATGTTGCAACAAAGTCAACCACTTCTCCACGAGGAATTTTGGAAGCTTAACCTTCATATTGTTCCTCAAGGATTTCTTTCCACCTTGGTGGCGAAACCTACCCTTACGGATCAGATCATCAAAGCTCAGAAGGTAGATCCGGGGATTTCCCGCATCAAAAGAAACATCAAGAAAGGAGTTGCGGATTGTTTCTCCATTCATGATCAAGGAGTCGTATACTTCGGGAACCATCTAGTAGTTCCCAAAGTGCAAAACCTGAGGCGATTGATCCTTAAGGAAGCTCATGAATCTCCTCTCACCATTCATCCCGATAGCACCAAGATGTATCAGGACCTATGCCAGAGGTTCTGGTGGACTAGGATGAAGAGAGAAATTGCTCAGTATATTGCTAACTGCGACGTCTGTCATCGTGTAAAAGCAGAGCATCAACTGCCTGCTGGCACCCTTCACCTTTAGCTATTCCTGAATGGAAATGGGATAAAATTGGTATGGATTTCATCACCGGTTTTCCCAGGACTAAGAGAGGGAATAATGCTATCTTCGTTGTTATCGACCGTCTTTCCAAAGTGGCCCATTTCTTGCCTGTTCGCGAGAGTATAACCGCTAGTCAGTTAGCAGACTTGTACATCTCCTGAATAGTGTCTCTCCATGGTGTTCCACTGGAAATTAACTCGGATCCAGGAAGTCTCTTCACCTCTCGATTTTGGGAAAGTTTCCAAAACGCTATGGGAACCCGCCTTTCCTTTAGCACTGCCTTTCACCCTCAATCAAGTGGTCAAGTAGAACGTGTCAACCAAATCCTAGAAGACATGCTTCGAGCTTCTGTTATCTCATTCGGAATGGATTGGGAGAAATGCATTCCATTTGCCGAATTCGCTTATAACAACAGTTATCAATCTAGCTTGGGTAAAGCCCCTTTTGAAGTTCTCTATGGACGAAGGTGTCGAACGCCTCTTAACTGGTCAGAAACTGGGGAAAGACAATTCTTTGGCCCGGATATGATCCAGGAAGCAGAAGAGCAAGTTCGCATCGTTTGTGAAAAGTTGAAAACAGCCCAATCTCGTCAAAAGAGTCATTATGACCGAAAACATAAGGCTATGACTTACGAGGTTGACGAGAAGGCTTACCTTCGGGTTACTCCTCTGAAGGGAACCCATCGTTTCGGTATCAAGGGCAAATTGGCTCCTCGCTACATTGGACCTTTTCGCATTCTTGCCAAACGAGGAGAAGTTGCCTACCAATTGGAACTACCTCCGCATCTCTCCAAAGTCCACGATGTCTTCCACGTTTCTCAACTCAGGCGTTGCTTCTCGGATCCTATCCGTGGAGTGGACCACGAAACGCTTGATCTTCAAGATAATCTCACTTATCGAGAGTACCCCGTTCGTATCCTTGATCAAGCCGAGCGCACCACCCGACGGCATAATATCAAGTTTCTCAAGGTTCAATGGTCGCACCATTCTGAGAAGGAAGCTACTCGGGAAAGGGAGGATCATCTTCGACTTGAGTATCCCGCCTTCTTTCCGAAGGAACCTAAATCTCGGGACGAGATTCTTTTGAGTGGGGGTGAGTTGTCACACCCTTGCTAGTTCATGCATTAGAGTGTTGCATCATGTCTATTTCATTCAACAGAAACTTGAAATGGGGATGACAGAACCCCCAATCCCCTCTGAAACCAACTAGGGTTTACTAAAAAACATTTTCAATGAACCTGAAATGCCCTTCTAAAATGTCCATCATTTTTGTCTTGGTTCAGAACCTCTGCCAAAAGTGATGCACAGTTTCCTAGGTCATCCTAAGGTCTTTGAATTAAATCATAAGTATTTGAATTTGGGCATTTAAAATTTATAAAAATATTTCAAATGCTCAAATAATCACAAACTAAAATGTTCCATGTTGGAAATATTCCAACTAAGGACCAGGTGCAGTTTGATGAATTTTGGAGTTGCCTAGGTATTTTTAGTAATTCAACAAACTTACAGAATAAAAACAGAAAAAAAAAGGGAAAGGCTTACCTGTCGCCACCCAGAGGCCCACCTGCCGGCCCAGCCCAGCCACCGCTCCAGCGAGCTGCTTGGCTTGGCCAGGCAGGCAGGCAGGTGCTCGACGGCGGCACCAGCGCGCGCCACGCAGCTGCCCGTCGCCCTGCTTCCTCCCCTCGCCGCCTAGCTGGCCCGGACGGTCTCCACGTCGCACCCCGAACCTCGTGGACACACCCATTCGCCCCCAGCTCCTCTCCCTCGCTCTCCCGCACCATGGCCGACGCCACCGCCGCCGCACCGCCGCCGTAGTCGTGCTCCCCGTCGTTTCTATGCCGCGCCACCGTGTCCAGGAGCTTCGCCGCCCTCTACTCCTTCGAGCTAGCCGAGCCCCGAGCGCTCGCGTGCCCCGAAGCCACCGCACTGAACTCGACCGAACTGCCATCGCCGGAGATCCCCTTTGCCGTCGCCGCCGCACCAGCTCGTCCCCGACCACGCCGTCTGTTCCCTCAAGACCGTTGTGAGCCTGGCTACCTCCTCCCCCTTCCTTCTCTCGCTCCCGTGCACCACCGCGAGCACACATAGCTCACCCGCACACGCCGCCACGGAGCTCGTCGCCGACGTGTCTCCGGCTAACCACCGTCCACCCCACCTTGTCTAACATACTCACCGCGTTCCCAGGGGCCCAACGCACCTCACCACGGGCCTCGCCGTGCCCCGTAGCGTCGAATCCATCCTCACCCGACTCCGGTGACCGCCAAAGTCATCGCCGGCGACGTCTCCGGCCACCCCGAGCTCAGCCACCACCACCAATAGCCGCGGCTCGGTCTCAGCTACGCGTAGATGCCTTCCGCCGCCCGTTTGGTCGCCGGAATGCACAAAAGCACTTCCGCCGCCGTGTTCGGCCTCGCCGGCGGCTAGACGCCAGCGTGTTTGACGTTGACCTTGACCAGGGTGGGCCCAGATTGACTCCCCTGAGTCTATGACATGTGGGGCCCCTCTGCTAATTAACCCAGTTTAGCTTAAAACTTAATTTAGTTAGTTTAATTAACTACTAACATACGGGACCCACTGGTCAGTTTGACCTGACCAGCCCCGTTGACCACTGACGTCATCCTGACGTATTGCTGACGCAGTAATTTATTTACTGGAATTACTTTTACACAGGAAATTCCAAAAAATGCTACAAACTTCAAAAATTCATAGAAATTAATCTGTAGCTCCAAATGCAAAGTGTTATATATGAAAAATGATCAGAAAAATCCAACCTATCCATCTGTACTGGTTTCATGCATGTTTAAACAAGTTAACCTGCTGTTTACCACAGAACAAGATAAAGCACTTAAAATGGCAACTTATGAGTTTGAACTTTGAGTCATTGGTTCAAATTAGTTCAAACCCATCTGTTCTTAGTTGCACTAGCCCAATACACTCATTTGGCCATGTCTCATGCATGCATCATATTGTTGCATACTGTTTGGTAATGTTTGTGTATCGGTGCTCTCTGCGGCAGGTTCTGCCCCCGAGGAGTACCGTGATTACCCCAACGAAGAACAATACCAGTGCACCGACCCATCAGGCAAGCAACCAACCATTTGATCATATCGATAAAATCCCATGTTCTTGCTCCTGCTCTCTTTTACTGCATTAAGACAACGCGATTCAAATTAGTCTAGGCGATAAACCTGGACTAGAGACTTGAGTGTCTAGGTAGGTCATGGCCGACACCCACGTTGGGTTTCCGCTTGAAGGTTGCCGAGTACATGTCGTGTAAACGGCGGTAAGTGGTGAGAGCGTGTATGAAGAAGTACACCCCTGCAGGGTTAACATCATCTATTCAAATAGCCGCGTCCGCGGTAAAGGACTACTTGGTTGCCTATACAGTTCATAGACAAGTAAATGTAAACTACTAAAAGCCTCAAGATAAGCGTGAGTGCCGAGGATGGCTCTTCCGTAGGAAGACAGAGGTGGATCCTCGGTAGAGTATTGAAGTGGTGAGTAGTGGACTCAAGTGCGCAAAACCATTTCAAGTTGGAGTCTCGTAGGATAGTTTAGCCAAGAGTCAAAGCTGGCTTGCTGCAATAACCCCACCAGCCCTTCTTGATAATGTGCATGTATGTAGGATCTGATGTAAGTCTTGTTGAGTACCTTTGTACTCATGTTGCTTTAATTTATATTTTTCAGAAGATGCTACAACCCCTTCCGATGGGTTCTTCGTAGACGTTGACATCGATGAGTAGACTAAGGCCCAGGTGGTGATCCTGAGCATGTGAAGGACCATGTAGTATAGCTAGGCTTACCCAAGCCTCTTTTATTTTACCAGTTGTCTGTACTCAGACAAAACACTTCCGCTGTTGGCTTGTATGCTTGTATGACTTGAATGTGGGTCGTGTGACCCGTACTTGTGTGTATGCTATGTATGGCTCTCTGAGCCTTTAAATAAAGTACTTGTGTCGTAGAGTCATGTTGTGATGCCTTGTTGTATTTGCACATATCGGACATATTGTGTGTATGATTGAAATGCTTGGTATGTGTGGGATCTGACTATCTAGTTGTTTATCTTTAGTAGCCTCTCTTACCGGGAAATGTCTCCTAGTGATTCCACTGAGCCATGGTAGCTTGCTACTGCTCCGGAACACTTAGGCTGGCCGGCATGTGTCCTTCTTCGTTCCTGTGTCTGTCCCTTCAGGGAAATGTCACGCGTTGGGTACCGGAGTCCTGTTAGCCCGCTACAGCCCGGTTTACCGGAGTCCTGCTAGCCCAGTGCTACAGCCCGGAACTTACTCGCTGATGACCGACACGTTCGATGATGGGTCATGGATGCCTGGCCCTGTAAGTCTGTGCCACTTTGGGTTTACGACTAGCCATGTCAGCCCGGGCTCCTTATCATATGGATGCTAGCGACACTATCATATACGTGTGCCAAAAGGCGCAAACGGTCCCAGGCAAAGGTAAGGCGACACCCGTGGGGATACCGTGCGTGAGGCCGCAAAGTGATATGAGGTGTTACAGGCTAGATCGATGTGACATTGAGTCGGGGTCCTGACACCTTCAGGATTTGTTTATATGTACACGTAATTTTGATGAAATTGTACTGTGATGCTATGAAGGTTTCAACTTTGGTTCCTGCAGGAAAAAAAAGGTTTCAACTTAGGATTCATGTGTCTTGCCTCGATATTATCTCGTTACAACATTCCATCAAATACAAATGAAACTACCATGGCTAATGCATCTCAATGGTTCGCAGATCAGCACCAATATTCACATCACAACTGAAGACAAAGTTGTGAGAAGGTGTACAAATAAAGAAAAACTATATAATTGATCGATGTTGTTCGTAGGCATGGCTCCATTTCCTGGGCACAGTGTTCATTGCTTGGCAGCTAGTTTCACCCAGCTTTGTAGCCAAAAAAGAGGTGTATGAAGGACACCACAATCCGATCATTTTGTGCAGCTCCGCTAAAATCGAGTGGACCATCCCTATTTGCAAAGATATCCAGTCAGAGTGATTACAATAATAGTGGAACTAGATGATGAAACATAACACACATAAATAGAAGCCGATCACCTCTATGATCTCTCTTTAGGACTAACTTCTTGTTGGAGAAGATTAGGCACGGAGTTGGATGAGGAGGATAGCAAAACCAATCTCCCTTTCTGTAGTCCCACATAAATGTAAAAATGTTGCCCGTGTGACATTTTGGCGGAACTGCACAAAACACTCTTCAGAAAAGTGATTTGTGCAGTTCACCAAAAGGTCGCAATAGCAGCGAGGTGAAAATGGATAGCCCTATTTGCAAAAGGAGGTCGAAAGGAAAACTACTGCCCAATAACACGAGTTGAAGACACATACGCCGACCAAAAAGAAGCATGTTCCATGTAAAAAAGGGAAAGATAGCACATGGTGGTTTATCAAAAATGGTTTGAGGACGAGATTGCAAGATGGAAAGTACGTCGGCCGAGATATGATTTAAGCAAAGAACTAAAGAAGATCCACATGCAACAACGTGGGAAGATGGGCAGTGGAGCAAGGCCGGAGGAAGCTGTACCTGAGGGTCGTCGGGATGTTACTAGGAGGGCGCCGGCGGCCGGGATCTGCCCATACTACGGCAGCGAGCAAGTGGCGAAGGCCCTACCGCGCCGGAGCTTGGTCAGAGAGAACGGCGGGTACCGCAGATCAGGACGAGATGCCTCAACGCCGTCGAACGGAGAGACAATGCACATCCTCCCTTTCCGCCGGCGGACGGGATGCGGCCGGATCACTGACCAACGCTGAGAGAGAGAGAGGCCATGGCAGCCTTGTGTGAGATGGTGTGACGAGAGACAAACCCATTTTTCCATTTTCCCCACCATAATCATTTTATATTCTAGGCATGGTACTCGACCCTCCTTCGAGTAAACAACCGCTACACGCATCAAATTATCACGTGGGCTGCCTTTTCGTACAAAAACGAACTCCACCGTGTACCTGCGTGGCTGTGGCCGGGAACGAGACGTGAGTACATGTGTCCTGCGTGCACTTCTTCTTTAGGTGCAGGTATGTACGTGGGTGGGTTTGAGAGAGAAGGTTTGTGTGAAACAGAGGCAATGTGTTGATGATATCTCAATCAGAAAACCGTAACATATGCAATGTGTTTGAAATGGAGTCATGGACATGAGATATCGATAGAATTGAAAACAGGAATGAAGTGTGTGGCTGCACGATCGATAAAGAGTGCCATCGAATTTGTGTTTGCCCACGTCAAAGATACAGGGCGGCTGGCCTACTGGAATTTGAGAGGGCAGAGGTGCAGTTCTTCTCCCTGGCATGGATACCTACCTACAACGTTCGACTATCGGTGTGTGTGGGTGTGGGGGGGGTAGAGACCGGTCGACTAGTATATGTGTGGGGAAGGGGAGAGACCTAGCTATGTATTGAGGGAGATCGATCGACATCCATGGATATGTGTAGCAGAGGAATAAGGTTGGGAAAAAGACAAAGGTAGAGCGTCGGAGGGTTGGTGGTGGAGTGACATCTCACAAATGGTGGGAGAGGCCTGCTAGACAAATGGAGGGTATGAGTGCAATATCAATAAGAGAGGGCGGGGGATGTCTGTCTGTCTATGCACGTGCGTGTGAGAGACGGGTCGGGAGGTATTCAAGGATGATGAGGGGAGAAGATATGGTTGTGGTAAGCATGCGTAACTACATAGGAAGATCAACCGTCGTGTGTCCGAGAAAAGGAGAGACATAACTAGCGAGGTAAGTGTATCGGTGCTTGGTGAAAACGAATTATAGTCGACCTGGCTATATGTAGGGAGATCAGTTCATATACACGCCTGCATGTGTTAGAAGCAAATAAGGTCCAGAGAGGCAGACAGGGGGAGAGGGTGTGGCTAGGAGGTGGTGCGAGAGGCCTACCATGTCGAGGGGGAGGAGTGTGCGAGCATGTGATAAATGAAAAGAGGGGCGGGAGTGTGCACCTGTGTGGAATCGTATTGGACATATGGGGGCATGGACGGTGAGAAGAGAAGAGGGTAAGTATATATGTGTTTGTTGTAGGCACACTTGGCTAGAGAGGTATATCGACCGGTGTGTGCCAGAAAGGAGCCGGGGGCCTACACACACCGCTGGTGGACGACCTAAAGAGAAATAATGAACGTGCGCGATGGAGCGGACGCTAAGGGTGTGTGAGGGGGGTGGGCGTGTGCATGCACGATAGAAAGTTAGCGCTAGCTAGCTACAAATAGAAGAGGATCGTGAAGGTGTAAAAGACGAACAAAGATCATAATTCATTATAAAAAAGTGGATACGGATACTTGAAGAATATATCATAATGTAGAACATTGATTATAATTTGGGCTAATGTGTGGCTTTTGCAACTCAGGTCTAAATACTTGTCATAATGTAGGGGGCGGGGCACTATACTTTGTGTGATAAACATGGTGTACGTATGGAACATGGTTTAGATTATGAATATATAGTTAGTACATCAAATGTACTACTATTTGGAATCAACATCAAGTGCATTCAAAAAATAGAATTCGAGTTCATGTAGTACACATAGTTCATATCTATCTCTATAGTAATCATGTGGTGTGTTATTAAGGTAATACACGAATGATGGTTGAAGTTGGCAACAATCATGATTGTAGATTCTTATTGAAATAGAGAAACGAATTCAAATTTTGTTCGAATTGCAGTGGTAGTATAGACATTTGGAATGCACTAAAATGCTGGTATGAGTAGGTTACATACATTATACAGCAAGTGAAAAAATTTAATCGGACATAGCTTTGAATAGCATTTGTATAGTAAAACGGGGCAAGACTCTCTCTTTGTGTGGTGTGAATAGTTTTATTTTTTTCGTTTTCTTTTTGGCTGAGGGAAGTGCGAATTGATTTGGCACACACAAGTACAATAGTACTACACGTTAGGCTTGTCCCTAAAATTCAACCCGCGTCTTGTTATATCCCGAAAATTCAGATATCGTGCTCTCAAAACTGGCGCCTTCACAACCCGCGCCTTGCTATCCCGAAATTACAACACGCGCGAAAACTCCCTCCAGCTGCCAAATCCCGACACGCGAAATGCCCCTTCTAACCCTGAGCCGAAAGGGCCGCTAGTTCAAATCCGTGGGGGGTACTTTTGTAACACACCCTACATTTTGGACAAGCACGTCCCTAAGTCATGCTTCACCCCCTCCCATCGCCCCCTTTTCGCCATTCGAAATCCCAGGCCGCCATAACCTCTCCGCTCCAGCCACGAAACCCCACCCTCCTACGTCCACCACGTCACCGCTGCCCAGCCGGAGCCTCTCCCCGACGACGTCGTCCACCGCAACAGCTCGATGTGCCTCGTCCACCTCCCCGGATGAGGATCCGTCGTCCATCTCACTGTCCCGCCGGTTCAGCCGCCCCGTCCTCCACCTCCAAGGAGCTGCTTCGACGATCGCCTCGTCTATCGCGGCTGCTCCATCCCCACAGTGCCGCCTTAACCTGCTCCACGGAACTGCAGCATCCTCACTGACACCTCGGATGAAGCCGAGACCTACTCGACGCCACCAAAGAGGTTGTACACTCATCGCATCGCACCTTCTCCTTAACTTGACCTCCCGGCACCGACGGTGCTCCATCCCGCACCCCCATGGAGCGGCTACCTTGAAGCCGGCACCGTGGGCGACATCTCCACGGCGGCTCTCCCCCAGTGCGAGGCCCCTTCAGCGGCGGCGGCCATACCAGCCAGATCTGCTGCTACTGCTCCGGCTCTCGCTCGCTCGCTCGCGCTGCTGCTGCTACTCCGGCTCTCGCTCCATCGCTCACTCGCCCAGCTGCTGCTGCTACTCTTCCCCTCGCTCGTGCTGCTGCTCTGCTCCGATTAAGCCACACTTCAGTCGACTGAATCGACTTTTGGGTCAGTCGATTTTCAGGGGTTAGGGGGATTGCCGGAGTTATGGAAGAACCACCCGCAGCGGGGACGGGGGCTCGCCGGAGAGGTACCCCACTATCTATCTTAGGGTTTAGGGCGGGGGGCGGGGGGCCTAGAGGGCTGGCCGGGGCAGCAGTGGTGAGTTGTTTCGGGGCGACGAGGTGGCGCTGGGGCTGGCGGTTCGGCCGGTGGTGGCTGGCGGCTCAGGGGAGGTGCAGGTTGAAGATGAACTGCGGGCCCTCCCTAAACTACATGTCAAGTGCCTCTCTGCTACCATTGTGTTCAATTTCGACAGTAGCATTCAGATTCCACAGTAAATTTTAGTTTCAACAGTTAAGTTCAGAGTCAACGGTTTTTACCTCATCTGTTGTAGTTAGGTGGTTTTTGGTGATGTTAATTTTACATCCATTTTACATCATCTACTCGAGATGCTATTAGAATCCCACTTGAGATTGATGATGTATGTCTTGTGCTGCTTCAGCCTTGACGTCTTACGGCTCACCGGAGCTGCTCCAACGATAGAACGATCCATCACAACAGAGCAGTGCCCTGGACGCCGTCTACAGATTCCTCAGATCTTCCTCCATGCCTCCGACAGCCACCCCTGCCTCAACTGCTTCAGCGGCCAACCAATGATGCTGAGGTCGACACGGCTATGGCAAAGAGGTTGTACATTTGTTGCATCACTTATTACTATACATTCACGTTGATCCATTAGGGCTATTTTGGTTCAATGGAAAAATGTTGATCCACTGGTTGTTACCATCACTCTAAATTTCTGCATGCTCTCCTTACATAATCTCACCATATTTTTCTCGTATGCATGTCAAATATTGTACACAGCCATGCTGAACATGTAGAGAAAAGGAGAAGAGTTTTGCGCGGCAATATAATGTCATGCAGACATCGCTCCATGGTGGGTTCAATGGCAAACCCTCCCCACCCCTCTCCAGATTGTAATCCAGAGGAAGATATCTGTTCTGAGGCGGATTCAGACGCCGCTGACCACTCCTATTTACCCCCCAAGGTGTTTGCTCAACCTTGGCATGATGATGTTAGTCATATCATGCATATGTTGCCTTGAAGTGCCTACTTTTGACATCATATATGTCATCTCCTTAGTTTAGACATGTTCTGTAATGCCACCTGTTTAGTTTCTATATCATATATGGGAATTATGCAGTCTCATGTCTTTTAGCCAGCCATAATATATGTGAAATGTGCAATGCCATCCTGTTTAACCAGGCATCATATATTTGAATGATATCTTGCCCGTCCTTTTCTTCATTACATTTCCATTTGTCGACAATGTTTTTACATTAAACTACTCTTCCTGTGAATCAGCCATTTGGGTGGGAGATGGAAAATCTGGAGTGAAAACAAGGCCTTCAGAGCAGACAGTGCTACCTGTCGAAGCAGATCTCTTGTTGGGTCCCGATAGCTCCTCAGAGATGGTTTCAGAGACAGATGACCAGTCCTATTCCCCCACTGAGGTGTATGCTCTAACTTGGCACGGTTATACTGCTCATATCATGCATACGGTGTCTTGCATTGCATAGTTTAGACCACATATACACAATATTCAACACCATGTTCTTAGTTCAGACATCATATCGAATGCCCTCTATTTAGCATATAAATCACATATGTGAATTAAATGATGCGATCCTGATTACTTAGATAACATGTAGGTGAATTATATCATGCGATCCTGTTTAGTTATTCATCATATCTTTGAATTATGTTATTCTATGCTATCCAGTTTAGATAGACATCATATATGTGAAATTATATCATGCTATCCGTTTTAGTTAAACAATATACATGTCAAATATTTCATGCCCTCTTTTTCCCACACTATCTATTGCATATGTCTCTCATACAATGTCTGTACATTCAACTATGTTTCCTGTTTATCAGCCATTTGAATTGGAGCGGGTGATGCCAGTATCTAGCGGACTAAAAACACGATCTTCAAATAAAACAGTGCTACCTCTTGGTGGAGATAGCACCCCGGTTGTACATGCACAAGAACCAGCCCTACCACACATAACCCAAACTCTCGCAGATTGTACCCCTACTGCGATGGACAGAGAAACAGCTTCACCCAATCTAACCCCAACCCAGCCGATGGTAACCCAGTTCCTGTTGACACAGCACCATCTCCACCATAGAGCTCCCAAACAAGAGCAGTTAGTAAGGCAGCTCCAGTGCCCAAAGGGCCAGTACTATCACGGCGAACCCCAACTCCACCAGTTAGTACGCCTATTCCTGTGGAGGAAGCACAACCAGCTAGTCGTAGTTTAGCATCTATTGCATTTGATGTTGTTAAATCGTATGTGCGTATCTTCCCATGTTGGAAATATTATACTGAAGATGAAGGAAAATGCCAGTTGCAGGTGTTTATCCAGGAGTTATGTGTAAGTAATGTTATTCATGGCAATTACTTTGCTTCGTCCCATACATCCTACCTCCATGATGGTTATAATACAGCAAATTTTCCCATTTTTCTCTATAGAGAAGGACCAATTTGGAAACTCAGGATGAGGTAACCTGTGCTAATACCTCCGCTATCTTCAAGAATGCTTGGTGGCAGTATCGGAATTACTTGAAGAAAACGTACTTCACAGGCAAAGAAACTCATCAAACTCCCTTACGTTCTCCTGAGACACATTACTGGACGATGACTGGGAACACCTTGTTCTATACTGGTCCCGAACCAAGAATGTGGTAAGGTCTATGAGCTCATTTTCTATTTTTAAGTATTATATTCTTGCGTCTTACTGTAATCTGTTCATGTAGAACGAGTGCCTAAACTTGAAGAACAACTGTTCTAATTTAAGATTCCATTGCTATCATAGTTCAAAAAAGCGCTAGGCGTTAATTGTGCGTTTTGCCACCGCCTTGCGCTTTACTGACCAAAGCGCATGCTTATGCGCAGTTATGCACAGATTAAGCGTAGTTATGCGCAATGCGTTTTGCCAACGCCTAGAGCCTAGGCGCGCTAAAGCGCTCACTTAGGCGCGCCTTTTTTAACTATGATTGCTTTGCTCTTGTATCACTGTATTTACTCATACAAACTTGTTTTTAAATTGAAGGGTCCAATCGAAACTCCAATGGCACAACAGGTATATTCACGCATGTTTCTTTAACAGGTTTGCTCTTATCAATAGCTCTTTTGATTTCAATTTCAATTGTGTATACAGTTGACTTTCATATCATGCACATTACTAGCATCACAATAGAGCCAATAGTGTTGTTGTACATGTAGACCCATGGTACCCATCTGAAATCTTATTGTGTCGTGTAGTTTCCCACGCTTTGTATTCTTTCACTGCTGCTTTGTCTTGAACTGATATGATTTGAACCGTGTCTCTATTTTGATTTGGCAAGACAATGCAGTGACCATAGGACATAGATATATGTTTGTTTGATGCTTTTATTATGTACTAGTACTTGGCAATAGAATACTTGGTAGTTTAATCATGTCCACCTTACTAATGAACTGGTTCATCGAAATGAGTTTCATATACTAGTACATGCTAAACTTGTTATGTGTCTGCTTGTTTCTTCTTTTAGAATGCTAACAGAATATTGGGGAAGAGTGCCTTATTAAGCAATGGTAAAGGAAGTAATGTAGATAAGGTTCAGGATAGTGACACATCCTTGTTGGTCTCCAACAAAGCTGATAAAACAGCTAAGGAAGACTATCTTGAAGACAGCGAGACAACCCCAAAGTCATGTCTTGGTTTAGTGTTCGAGTTACTGGCCACTACCGCTTGCACAAGTTATTCAAACTCACTGTCTGAATCAGTTCGGTTTCTTGGTCTCAACTACAATCTGAAAGACATCGATCAGTTGTGCTGTGACAAGAAGCAGAAGGACTGCGGAAGTCCCTGGAGCATTCAGATGCATACTTTCTGGTGTAACAACAAGCGTTGGAGGATTTTAGCGCCAAACAGGACAAAGCTAATCAGCTTGCTAAGCTTATTGCTAGCATGGTGGATGCCCAGGATAATGTTTCTTGAGCTCTTCTGAAGTTGTTTCAGTTATGCTCTTGTTTTGCTACCACGTTTATTTGCACTGGTGGCCAATTTTGACGGCCAGTGTATGTAATGTGCTGCTTTGTTCCCTATATTTGCACTAGTGGCAAACTTTGATGCCCAGTGGATGTAATATGTGTAATAGAGGTAATAGGCTAGCATTAATTGCTTGCTTATTTATTTCCTTATTGTCTTGTTTTGTTGTTTGCTTGTAGTCACAATAGCCTATTTTTGGTAACTAGGCCAAAATAATCATGCCAACACACGAACTGTTGTAACCATGGGCCTCATGCAGGCCGTATGATCCATGGGCCTTCTTCCGGTCGTAGGATCCATCGGCCTTCTATACGGGCCTTAGGGTCCATGGGCCTTCTACGGGCCGTAGGGTCCCTGGGCCTTCTGCGGGCTGCAGGGTCCATGAGCCTTCTACAGGCCGTACGATCCATGGGCCTTCTACGGGCCGTACTATCCATGGGCCTCATACGGGCCGTAGGATCCATGGGCCTTCTATGGGGCGTATCATCATTTCGCCAATCATGGGCCGTACTATTCATGGACCATAACGGGCCGTTAATAGGCCGTATTTGATAACTCTATGAAAACAGCCCAACTGGTTTTTTTTGACATGAAAACGACGCAACGTATTAACGGTCCGCAAACGGGCCGACTGTAACGACGGGCTAAATTTGGCCCACAAGCAGAAAATGACAGTAACGGGCCGTATGTAACCGAATGCTGCAAATGAGCCCAAGAATCAATGGGCCCTGAGAAGGCCGAAAGACAACTTGGGTTGGAAATTGCCCAATGGAATAATGGGCCGTTAACGGGTATAACGTGATACAATGTTCATTACGGGCCAGTTTCACCACGGGCCATTAATGGGCCAAGAGTTACAAAGGGCCTCATATGGGCCGAAAGAAGTCATGGGCCACACATGGGCCGGAAGTCAAAACGGGCTGGAATCATATTGGACGGACTAGATGACACTACTGGGCCTAATTTGGATAGGGCGTAACGGGCCCTGGGTTAGCGGGCTATAAATGGGCTATATGCAAACAGGCCGTTAACAGGCTTTCCGTGGGCCGGCAGGCCACCTTTTGACCAAGTCAAACGGGCCGGCCATTTCATAGGAATGGGCCTCTGTTGGGCCGTGCCATGTGTCACCGTATCATAGGCGCCTTCGGTCCAATGAGTGGATGACATCTGTCCCAGCGGTGAGCCGACACGTGTTTCCTCCAGCCAATGATGATTTTACACGTGGAAAATCCCCATTGGTCAAGGTTGTTAACGGGTTATCGGATCCAAAACCCGACCCGATAGCTTAACGGCGTTCCGTTACGGTGGATGCCATGTGTCAGTCACCCTTGATGAAAGCACTTTTGTGACGCGCGATTTATCGTCATGGAAGTGGACACTTCCGTGATGATAATTTTGGTAATGTCATGGAACACTTCTACGACAGCATAGGTATGACTATCTTGGTTCTGTCATAAATTTGTCATGGATGTACATGCATGACAAAAAACGCGACCTACTGTGACAAACATGTATCATCACGGAAGTGTATTTTTTTTGTAGTGCATACAATCGATCTAACTATCGTTACAAAGTGCTCAGACTATACTATATTCATGGGGGAAATACTACTACTGTTATGGTAGTCGACTAGAAAAACTGCTCCGTTGAAGACTCCATGATATCTGCTCTAGCTTCATCAACATAGTCATCATCGCTATCATCGGGTCCGAGTCGGTGTCATCGATGATGATGTAGTTCTCTCGACAAGTGCAATTATCGTCTTCTCCTCCAGTCGCGGGGAATCCCATGAATACCTTCAGCTTCTTCTTTAGATCATCGTTCTTCTCCACGAGTGTTGCTATTTCCTCCTCATATCCATCGCATGTAGACTTGAGTTCTTCCTCCAGCTTCGTGATCTTGGTCATAGCCTTCTTTAGATCTATCGTGTCTGTGCACATTTGGTTCTCCTGGCATCGAATGTGCTGGTTTAACTCCTGGTTGAACTCTGCAATTGATCTATCCTTCCTGGTGCTAATCATCTCCCATTGATCATCTCGACACCCACAAATCTGGTAGATAGTATCCTTGAGATCCTTGTGGTAAACTTCTCCAATGTGTCCCATTGTGATGTGGGCTACCATGCTCTTTCCTAGACTCCAGGTTGGGGCATCAAAGGAAAACTCTTTGGGCTCAGTGACGGGCATGAACGTCCTTCCTGGAACTTGAACTTGAATCATCCAACGCTCCTCTTCTGGTAAAGTGGCGATGTAGGTCCCGGTGAAGCTTGGTACTCCGATGTTCAGGTATCTAGTGACTTCCTTCAAGTGGCGTCCAAAGGGTGTATCTTCATCCTGTTGCGTAAACTTGTTCCTTGCATCTGCCATCCTAAAAGAAATAGAAAAGATGAGGAGTCAGAAATGAGAAGAGTGAGTAGTGATCTAGGGCTTTAGCTTAGTGGTCGTGTCCTACAGTCAGCGTGTGCTCTGATACCATCTTGTAGCGACCAGAACTCAAATAGTCTGATCTCTGTGCTTCAGTGTCATCCCTGGATCAGTAATGCTGACACGCACAGTACTCGAAGGATTTATAACAAAGTAGCAATCACACACTTATTACATCGACTGTCTCAAAAGAGAACTTATCACAATAAATATGGCTCAAGGCCATCTAACAACGATAACAGCGGAAGGCTTGGAAGATAAGTGAGTCCATCAACTCCAACGGCATCACTGAGTATAGAACCACGACCTAAGACACCTTACTCGTCGTCTGAAAAGTCTGCAACATGAACGTTGCAGCCCAAAAACGGGTCAGCACATGGAATATGCTGGCAATGTAACACATAGAGAGTAATGAATAGAAATATGTTATACTACATGCATATATGGCTGGTGGAAAGCTCTATGGTTACAGTTTTTGCGTAAAGCCAATTTTTCCCTACTGCAAAGGAATAAATTTTATTTAACTATCATGGTGGTTGTTAAACATTGATAAGATAGACATCCTCTCAATCCAATTAAACATCGTCATTAAACCCAACAAATTAAATTAAAGTAACATGATGAGATTCGCATGATAATCCAAGTACTAGATACTCAAGATGTCCATAACCGGGGACACGGCTAACCATGATTAGTTTATACACTCTGCAGAGGTTTGCGCACTTTTCCCCACAACACTCGATCTCCTCCGTTGGGATTCTCGCACTACATGATTTTTCAGAAACGGATGACCGAGACATAGTCTTTCAGAAGCGTTTGCACCTTACGATCGGGTAGACAGTACCAACCTACATCCCCTACATCTGCTAGTCTAGCACTGTAAGAGGTCACACAACTTAATCAATTATGCTAGAGCCCATAGTAGCTTGCGGCTGCACACGGAAGTTTCTAGCATGGATAATCTCATGATCTCTTTGAGCCTGGGTGGCGGTCCATAAAGAAAAACAGGCAATCGCTGGAATACCCAGGTGCCTCAATCCATCCAGATGTGTGTTAAAGTTTCCACCTTAAATAAACCATTAGTTTAACAATCTCACATCTTTCATGGATACACTCACCCAATCCACGTCTACTAGCATGGCATAGCAATGTATACGCAAACGTAGAAGTAACTCCTAAGGGTTTGATAATAAAACAGGTAATAGGCCCTACCTCATCTAATTCCCAAAACTCACATTTAATTAGATCCTAATCATGCAATGTTTGAGGATTGATCTAATGCAATGAAACTGGGTAGTAAAGAGGTATGATCAAAGTGTTACTTGCCTTGCTGATGATTCGTGAAACCTAGAGATTCAAAGTAGCAAGCGGCGCACTCCGGATACTCTATCGCAAACAAACAAACAAGCATACAATAAGTACTCATCTAATGCACGGGTAAAACTCAAATAAAAGATCTAACCAGAAAGTTCAACTTAAGAACTCTGGTTTGCAAAAAGAATCAAATCAAACGAAGCAACGAAAATCAAACGGCGAAAGAAAACAAGCTTCGTTTACTAATCTGGACCTAAGTCAAATTTTACAGTAGCAAAAACTTATTTGAGTTGGTTAAACGGAAATAGGGTTTCGAGACGAAACTCTAGGCGCTTGAATCGCCTGATTCTGATAAACGAGCGAAGAGAGAAACTAAAACGAAAATCGGATCAGAAATCACGATAAAAAATAATCACGGAAAATCCGAGAAAAAGAAAAAAACAACGAACAGTTTAACGAACTGGCGTTCGTTAACTGAAACTAAACAACGAATGCATTCGTTAAAATGGATGAACGAGCGAACGCTCGCTAAATAAATAAACCGAAAAAAGAAAAAAAATAAACAGATCAAAAATAATCTAGGGTTTTCTAAAAAAAGGATCGGTTTTTCTTAGAAAACCGGGGCGGCGGCGGGCGGCTACCTCGTCGGGCTTTGGCGAGGTCCGGCGGGGTCAGGTGGGGCGGCGGGGCTCCGGGCGGCGGCGGCGGTTGCCTCGTCGGGCACCGGCGACGGGTGTTGGCGGCGGTGCGAAGGCAGCGGCGGCGGCTCGGGAGGCGGGGCGGGTCGGGGTGAGGAGGGCGGCGGCGGCGGTATTTATGGAGGGGGGGCGTCCTGGCTTGGGCAAGGGGCGGGGAGGCGTGGTCCTTCCGGACTCGGCCGGCGGCGGCGATCGGGACTCCGGTCTCGATCCGGTGCGGGAGACGACGGCGGCGCTGGGCCGGCACGGCTGGGCCTTCCGCCCAGTCGGGCGCGTGGTATTTGTTTTTTAATAAATTCCGCCAAAACTAAAAAACATTCTAGAAAATAAAATAAATATCTAAAAATGCCAAAACAAATTTTCACCGTCTAAATAAAATATTTAGAACAAGATGAACATTTTCTGGGCCCTAAAATGCAGTTTTGAAAAACGTGCAATTTTCCTAAATTCAAATAAAATAGCGAAAAACTCCAAAATCAAATCTTATTTGATTTTATTATTAACTCTTCAACATTTTTTTATTTTGGGAAAGTCATTTTATTCCCTCTCTCATATTTTTATAATTGAAATAATTGAAGATAAAATAAACAAAATCGAATGATCCTATTTTCAAAATTTGAGAAAAACTCAAATATGAAAATAACGAAATCCCCAACTCTCTCCGAGGGTCCTTGAGTTGCGTAGAATTTCTAGGATCAAACCAAAGAGCAATAAAATATGATATGCAATGATGATCTAGTATATAACATTCCAAATTGAAAATTTGGGATGTTACAGAGTGACTCTTTGTTGCACGTTGAGAGATTGTTATATGATCCAATTATGTTATTATTGTTGAGAGAACTTGCACTAGTGATAGTATGAACCTTAGGCCTTGTTTCCTAGCATTGCAATACCGTTTACGCTCACTTTTACCACTTGCTGCCTTGCTGTTTTTATATTTTTCAGATTAGAAAAACCTATATCTACCATCTATATTGCACTTGTATCACCATCTCTTCGCCGAACTAGTGCACCTATACAATTTACCATTGTATTGGGTGTGTTGGTTACACAAGAGACTCTTTGTTATTTGGTTGCAGGGTTGTTTGAGAGAGACCATCTTCAGCCTACGCCTCCCACGGATTGATAAACCTTAGGTCATCCACTTGAGGGAAACTTGCTACTGTCCTATAAACCTCTGCACTTGGAGGCCCAACAACGTCTACAAGAAGAAGGTTGTGTAGTAGACATCACGAGGCAACCCAACTTGGCAAAAGCTTAAGTCATATAGCGATAACTCACAAGTATAGGGGATCAATTGTAGCCTCTTTCGATAAGTAAGAGTGTCGAACCCAACGAGGAGCTAAAGGTAGAATTAATATTCCCTCAAGTTCTATCAACCGCTGATACAACTCTACGCAGGCTTGACGTTCGCTTTACCAAGAACAAGTATGAAACTAGAAGTACTTTGTAGGTGTGATAGGATAGGTTTGCAAGATAATAAAGAGCACGTAAATAAAATCTAGGGGCTGTTTAGATAAAGACACAACTAAGTTAGTTTTAGTATAGAGCTTTTGTCAACAAGAAAGTTATTTGTCCCTAGGCAATCGACAACAAGTACCGGTTATCATTCTTGTAATTTTATGAGGGAGAGGCATGAGCTAACATACTTTCTCTACTTGGATCATATGCACTTACGATTGGAACTCTAGCAAGCATCCTCAACTACTAAAGATCATTAAGGTCGTGAAACCCAACCATGGTGTTAAGTATCAAGTCCTCTTTACTCCCATACGCCATAACCCACCTATCCGCGTTTGGGCTGCTGTCATCCCCCGCAACACTGACAATAAGCAAACCATGAACATATCGTAACACCCTACAGCGGGGGCCCCTCACGTTTGTGCGAGATGGAGGGCATGTAGGACAGCACCATAAATAAAATATACAATCATACCAACCAAGATCACGATTAACCCATAGGACGAAACGGATCTACTCAAACATCATAGGATAACCATAGACCATTGGGAAGTAATATCTGGAGTTGAGAACCATGTTTAAGTAGAGATTACAACGGGGAGAAGAGGTGTTACACTGCTGCATAGTGGGGGAGAAAGTTGGTGTTGACGGTAGCAAGATTGTTGGTGTAGATCGTCGTCACGATCCTAGCCCCGGCGGCACTCCGGCGCCACCGGGAGAGGGGGGAGAGAGCTCCCCTCCTTCTTCTTCTTCATTGGCCTCCCCCCTAGATGGGAGGCGAGTTCCCCTTCTGTTCCATGGCCTCCATAGCCGTGGAGGGGCGAGAGCCCCTTCGAGATTGGATCTCCCTCCTTGTTCTCTTCTATTTCGCGTTCCCCAGATCTGGCCGAAAACCGTTTCTTATATTCTCGGAGATCCGTAACTCCGATTGCACTGAGATTTTCACGAGATTTTTTTTCTGGATATAAGCTTCCTTGCACCTAAATTAGAGCTCCAACCGACGTTCGAGGAGGGCACAACCCACCACGCCATGCCTGGCTCCGGGACCGCACCCTGGTGGGTTGTGCCCACCACGAGCTTCCGTTTGCGGTGATTCCAACTCCCAAAAGTCACATATATGCCAAAATAATTCTCCGTGAAATTTTATTGCATTTGGACTTCGTTTGATATGGATTTTCTGCGATACAGGAAACATGCAAAAAAACAGGCACTCGCACTGGGCACCGGATCAATAGGTTAGTCCAATAAATCATATAAATTGTTGCCAAAAACATGTGAAAGTTGTATAATATTGGCATGAAACAATCAAAAATTATAGATACGACGGTGACGTATCAACATCCCAAGGCTTAATTCCTGCTCGTCCTCGAGCAGGTGAATGATAAAAAAGATAATTTCTGATGTGGAATGGTACTTAGCATAAACTTGATCATATGTCTAGTCATGGCATGAATATTAAGACATAAGTGATTCAAAGCAATAGTCTATAATTTGACATAAAGACATCAATACTCAGGCATCCCAACAAACAATCATGTCTTTCAAAATATCAATGCTAAATAAAGTTATCCCTACAAAATAATATAATCTTGTCATGATCTGTCTTCTTAACACAAAGTATTTATCATGCACAACCCCGATGACAAGCCGAGTAATTGGTTCATACTTTTTAATGCGCTTCAGCTTTTTCAACCCTCATGCAATACATGAGCGCAAGCCATAGGTATAGCACTATAGGTGGAGTAGAGTATGATGATAGGGGTAAATATAGAGAAGACAAAAAAGTAAGAAAGTCTCACATCGACGCGACTAACCAACGAGCTATGGAGATGCCCATCAATCGATATCAATGTGAGGAGTAGGGATTGCCGCGCAACGAATGCACTAAGATCTATAAGTGTATGAAAGCTCAATATGAAAACTAAGTGGGTGTGGATCTAATCCTATAATGAAAAATTCCCACTAGTATATGAAAGTGACAACATAGGAGGCTCTCCATATGAAAAACATTGTGCTACTTTGAAGCACAAGTGTGGTAAAGGCTACTAACAATGCCCCTTCTCTCATTGTTTATTTTTTTTCCTTTTTTCCTTTTTCTTTTTTTTTCTTTCTTTTTTTCTTTCTTTATATTTTTAAATTTTTATATATTATTTCTCTCATTGTGCGGAGTCTCATCCCGACTTGTGGGGAAATCATAGTCTCCATCATCCTTTCCTCACTGGGGCACTGCCCTAAAAATGAATAATGATGATCATCACACTTCTATTTACTTATAACTCACAAGAAATAAAAATTACAACTTGATACCTATGACAAAATATGACTATATGAATGCCTCTGGCATGTACCAGGATGTGCAATGATCTAGCATAACATGTATGAAAAATGATGAATGGTGGCTGAGCCACAACTACTATGTTAGCTATATGATCATGCAAAGCAATATAACAATGAATGCTCAAGTCATCAAACAGAAGTGGTGGAAGTTGCATGGAGATATATCTCGGAATGGCCATGGAAAAGCCATAATAGGTAGGTAAGGTGGATGTTTTGAGGAAGATATAATAAGGCTTATGTGTGATAGAGCGTATCATATCACGGGGTTTGGATGCACCTGCGAAGTTTGCACCACATCTCGATGTGAGAAAGGGCAATGCACGGTACCGTAGAGGCTAGCAAATTGCGAAAAGGTAAGAGTGCGTATAATCCAAGGACTCACACTAGTCATAAAGAACTCATGTACTTATTGCAAAAGTTTATTAGCCCTCGAAGCAAAGTACTACTACACATGCCCCTAGGGGGATAGATTGGTAGGAAAAGACCATCGCTCATCCCCGACCGCCACTCATAAGGAAGACAATCAATAATAAAACATGCTCCGACTTCATAGCATAACGAGAGACTATACGTGCATGCTTCGGGAATCACAAACCTTAACACCAATATTCCTACTAAACACAACCATTCACTAGTACCTCCCACATATTCCATCTCTATATCGCAAAACTATTGCAAGGAATCAAACATATCATATTCATTGATCCATAAGTTTTATGTAGGATTTTATGACTAACCATGCAACTGACCAATTCCTTTTGACTCTCTAAATAGATATAAGTGAAGCATGAGAGTTAATTCTTTCTACAAAAAACCATTGTAACAAATATAAGTGAAGCAAAAGAGCATTCTTCAAATAACGGTTTTCTATTTGAAGAGAAACAGGCAATCCAAACTTCAAATGATATAAATGAAGCACATGAAACATTCTGTAAAGCCACACTCAAAATATATAAATGAAGTGCAATGAGCATTTTATAAATCAACCATGGACTATCTCATTCCAGCATGATGCATAAAAGAAAAGGGATTTTTATTTCTGTGTCCCTGGTTCCTTAGCTCTACTCATTCATCCCCACTCTGTTAACTTTTGCTCACTTTTCCCCACTTCCTTGCCTAAAACCCTCAGGACAGGTTATAACGGACATTGTCATCGGGTCAATGCCTTTGACTGTTAGCTAACGAGTGGGGCCATGTATATGTGGGCGCGTGCAAGACTGCGGTCGTGGGGTAGCACGTGTCCATGGACATGCCCAAAACATCCCATCATATAAAGAGGGCAACCACCTCCATCGCCCTACCATTTTCCCCCAAATCCCCTCCCTGCCGCATCGTCTTCCTCTCCCCCACCAATGTCGTCTCGCTCTCCTCCACTGCCTCCACCACACCGTCTCGCCCTCCCGCATCGCATCCTCTTCCTCACCTTCATAGCCTCAATCTGTTTAGATGGCCGATGCTCGTGGCGACGCCGGCGCAGCGGCCGGAGATGTGCTGGAGCTGGAGGGTCCGGGCGTGGTGACCGCGGATGTCGGCGGCGTCCACGGTGGTGCGGGGAAACTCGCAACCGCTGCATATGTGACGGGCTCCGCCTCATCGCTGCAGAAGGTGACGGTGTCGAGCAGCACAGTCCATCCAGATGCCCCCGTTGCGCCACCTGCCGTGGAGGAGCAGGTATTTGCAGTTGCTTAGCTTGTAGAGTTAGTTGCTCCCTAGTTGCATTGGTTAGATTGTGATTCATACGGTAGTTCAGATGGTTAGAGTAGTTGGTTTGACGGATGGGCCGGGGTTTTCTGTAGGGTATGGGTTGGGTGGCGGGGGTTTTTGGACTAGGGTTTGTTGGATAAATTCGTTGCAAAAATGCTATGTTGTGAACTATGATTTTAGGTGCTGCAATGATTGGGGTTTTTAGATTTGTTTTTAGATTTGGATAAATTCATTGAAAAAATGCTAGATGTTGTGAACAGATTGGGGTTTTTAATGTTAGATGCTTATTAGATTTGTTTTTAGTGCTTACAGATTGGGGGTTTTAATGCTACTCAGATTCATTGCCTTAGATTGAGTCCCTATTACATTTGTTTTTGAATGCTACTCAGATTGGGGTTTTGAATGTCATATGCCCAAATGGAATCCATTGATTAAGAAGTTATTTGATTCATTAGTATATAAATTTGTCCACAATATGTAGTTATATTAGCTCTGTTCTTCAATGTGTGTACAAATCTAATACATTGATATACTAGTGATGGATGTGTTTTTTAAATGCATAGAGCTAAGGGGCACAAAAATAAAAAAACCACTTCTAAAACATTTTTGATATTGGGAGTGTATTAGCCCTATGATCAATGTGCCATGTGTGCATATCTAAATTTTCAATTGGCTACTAGTGATGGATGTAATTGTATATGGCATTGTATATTCAGGAGGATGATGGTTGGGGGGAGAAAGAGGAAGCTGGCTGACTATGACCCATACGAGGGGGCGTTTAGTGACTATTCTGAATATGAGGTAAGCCTATCCCTTGTTCATTTAGTTCCTTTGACATGGTGTATATGAATCTATAATGTATTAATGCAATTCATTCATGTGTGCAGTATGATTCTGGAGATGATGTGTACAAGGGCAATGTCGCATCCTCCACAGCCAAGGAGGTGGACAAGATCAAGGCCAAGGGAGTTCCTTCCTTCTACAACCGCAAGTTCAAGAAGTGGCACTACCCCTACTGCACCACCAAGCCAAAGCCAAGGGATGGACGCTTCGATTACCTTCTGTCTCATGCTGAGGATGTAGCGATTCGCGGGGAGGACTACATGATCAGGGGGCAGCATGCCGCCCTCATGAAGGCCTTGACTCCGACGTGATGTGGTCGATGATGTGATGCTGTGTTACTTTTGGTTTGGTTTGTTGAACTGTTGGGTTAATTTTGGTTTGTTGAACTGAATCTCGTTGGTTATGGTTTGTTGAACTGAATCTCGTTGGTTATCCTAGTAATCTGGTTGCTATCTATATTTGTCTGTCCTTAAATTTTCATGTGGTATATTTGTATGTCCTAAATATATGGTTAGTTATGTTTAGATGTTGTGAACTATGATTTTA
Source organism: Triticum timopheevii (assembly GCA_963921465.1). Lineage (NCBI taxonomy): Eukaryota > Viridiplantae > Streptophyta > Magnoliopsida > Poales > Poaceae > Triticum > Triticum timopheevii. The sequence goes on from OY997262.1 coordinate 368,120,900, forward strand.
GGTGCTGCAATGATCACACATGTTGTGTAGGGAATCAAAAGCATGCTCCAAATGAGATCATGTAAACCTTGGCAAACCTGGACAGTATAAATTCAAGAAAATGCAAAAACAAGTAAAACCTTGGCAAACTATCTATATTTGTGTAGGAGATCATGTGTGCAAAATTTGAAGTGATTTAGAGGAGGTCAAAGAAATTTGAATTTGAGAAATGTGCTCCAAATGAGCTACCAGGCTAGGGTAAACAGCCCATTTGTAATCAAGTTTTTTTGGACCTACTCTAAATGAGCCAAATGTTTTTTTATTATCACATATTCACTTTCCATAGTGTACATTCGAAGTCTCACTATTTTTTGAATTAATATTCATATTTTTACATTTGCTTTTGAAAACATATGCTTTAATATAAAAACTATTAAAAACACGTTTTGAAATATGAAAATGGAAAACTAACTTCACATCCTTCTTAATCACTTTAAAATAAAGCTTTGGTGATTTTTTTTGATTTTTTTAATTTTTTTAAAAATAGAAGGTAACACCACCTCCTCTCCTTGAACTGTATGAACTCATGTACATGATAGCTCATATGTGTGAAGGTTTTCTCATGAAAATGACCATAGTCCAAGTTTATGATTTTTGGTTGGTAACATGTCACATAAGACAACATTGTGCGCAGGTTTTATATTTTTGATTTTTTTTAAATTAATGATGCTCATTTGACCTCGATCGTGCCAGCTAGGGTTTTTTCAAGAAAATGACCATAGACCAAGTTTAGTATTTTTCCTCGTTAGTGCGTCTTATAAAACGACGAATGGCGAAGGATTCATATTTTTATGATTTTTTTAAATTAGTTATGCTCAGTTAAAGCCTTCGAAACCCCGTTGACCAGCTCAAAACCCCTCTAAACCCCGTGAGGTTTGGCCTAACCCTAGCTCCCAATGTCAGCCGTCCGATCATACTCTCACGCCAAGCAACAACCCTCAGATCTGGTCTTCTAGAAGGAATTAGGTGGGCTGGTTGCGTGCAAGCTCCGAGTCGTTGGATCACAAGGACGGCTCTGCATCGTTGGATCGTGGGGCAATCCGTGAGAGGCGATCCTATTGGTTGTGCTCGGCTGCTCGACCACCACTGACTTCTCGAAAAAAAAACGTTGTTATTGGGCCCAAAAGGAAACCAAGCTCTGGTTGGGCTGTCGAATTGCGTCGTTTTTTTTGCATCGTTTGCTCTGTTTTTTGTGAACGTGTTGGCTCTGTATTTTTTCATCGTTTGAAATCAATTGACATTGTGTAGCAAATGACCAAATTTTTAAGGGCCAAATTTATTTTTTATCATGAAAAATGGCCACAAACTATTCAAAAATTGTCTCTTTTCGTTCATATAATATATATGACCACGGATTCCCATGCGTGCAATTAGCTTCTTTTTCTTCTTATTTTTCAAACCACCATTTCCCACGCGTGTACACTCCTGATGCTGCGGTGGGTTTGAAAACGGGTTACTTCACATTTGACCCCGTTATTGCCACGGCCAAATAACATGTAGCACTACGGCTATTTATGCCACCCTCTGCCTCTGACATCCCTCATCCATCTCCCATCCTATCTGCCATATGCACTTGTTGCTCTTCGATCACTTCTCCTTCTTCTAGCACATCCTCAGCCATGCAGTACACCGAACCAACCTACCACTTCCCACGCACCGTGCTGGAGAGGCTCTACCCTCCTGGCGTGTACGTTGAGCGCACACTACGTGTGTGGGAAATATCAAGGTGGAGGACCGCAAAGAACTTCACCGAGTTCTTCCTCGCGTCCGTCTACCACCATCTCCCATGGGGATCTCCAAGGATGTTCTGTGTCGAGGAGGTCATCCAGAACGGGGTGGTGGTTGCTCTCCTTCCCACTTCACCAACACATTTGACACCTTCTACCTCCTCGGCCGGGTGTTTTGGTGTAGCTACGAGTTCATTGCTTTCACCACCCACAACATGTTCACGGAGTACACCAAGATCTTCCCCACCGCGTCCCGCATGCACACTCTTCTGTACCCCATCGACAACGCCCCGGAGGAGCAGTGAAGGGCTCCCAGAGGAGCGAGGTAGAGAAGGCGTCGTCTAGGGTTCTAAACCCTCTATTTATTTATTTATTTTTAGTCTATGTTATGTTAAGTTGTAATCCCACTGAACTATGTGAGAGATGCTATGGGATTGTTGGCCCTTTTATCAAGTTCTATTATTAAGTTTTCTATCTATTCAACTATGAAGTTCTTCCTAGTTTCAACTATGTGATCGTGCAATGGGCTTGTTGCCCTACGATTGTTTTCTTAGAGAGCTCGCTTTGTTAGTAACCACCTAGTGCATGCAGCCACAACGAACCCTTCTTTTCTTACACAAGCCACAAATATGTAGCCACCTAGCTAGTGCATGCAGCCACAACATATTTGTTCAATCTATTTTTCGTAGAAACATGGGTGCATATGCGAGTGGATCGAAAAGGCTGCAACTGATCATAAAAATGATGCTCTAAATCGAGGAGACAAATGTGCGAGAAGAGAGGAACCAGCGGCAGCGACCGTCGCTGCATCCGTGGCGGCTGGCATGCATGAAAGCGGCTCGGTCAGTGCATCGTGGCGGCACGCATCAGCGCATGTAGGCTCGGTCGGTGCATCGACGCATGCAGGCAGGCTTGTTGGGTGCATGCATAGCAGGCTTCTGTCGTGGCGGCGCGTGCATGCATTCAATGCAAGGGACGGCCCAACGAAACCACGACCCAACGGTCAAACAGCTACAACCCCAACGCAGCCCCACTCGTCAGAGTTAACGGTCAAAGCATTGACCCGACGGCGACGTCCGTTGTGACCTCTTCTGAGGGTTTCAAGTAAGGGAGTGGGGAAAACTGAGCAAAAGTTAAGAGCGTGGGGATGGATGAGTAGAGCTAAGGAACCAGGGGCACAAATGTAAAAAACCTAAAAGAAAAAGGGGGGAAATAAAAGCAAAAGACGCTCCAAGATTTGCACATATCACATGTACGAAACGAAACAGAAAACATACCAATACTTGTTGAAGAAAGATGGGTTGCCTTCCGGGGCATCCCCAAGCTTAGACGCATGAGTCTCCTTGAATATTTACTTGGGGTGCCTTGGGCATCCCCAAGGTTGAGCTCTTGCCTCTCCTCCTTCTCCTCATATCGAAACCTCCTCGATCTTTGATCACTTCATCCACACAAAACTCAACAGAAAGTTCGGTAAGATCCGTTAGTATAATAAAGCAAATCACTACTCTAAGTACTATTGCAAACCAAATTATATTTTGTTTATGCATTGTAGCTACTGTAATATAACTTTTCCATGGCTTATACCATCGATAAAAATCGATAGTTTCATCAAAACGAGCAAAATAATGCATCAAAAACAGAATCTGTATTAAAGAGGACAGTCTGTAGTAATCTGAACATTCACCATACTTCTAGTACTCCAAAAATTCTGAAAATTAGGAAAAATAAACATTTTGTATAGAAATACAGTGCAAAAGGTTTCATAACTATTTGACGTTCCAGTAAAAAACGTAAAGTCTCGCACTACAGCCAAAGTTTCTGTTTTGCACCGCACAAATCAACAAGCAATTTAAACATCCTAAAGGCAAACCTTGGCACATTATTTTTACTAGGAAAAGAGCCCGCGTTGCAACGGGAGAGAAAACATAACACATGCTCTTAACTCAACAACCATCACTCAAGACCACAATAGGTCCATCTCCTTTATTTTTGCGTGGCATCATATTTGTGTATCACTTATCCTCCTTCTCACCCTTGCCGGTGATGGCCTCGGTGTTCACACAAAACAACAAAAAACGTGTTTGAATATGGTTAATCCTAAGGCGTCTCTCTCTCCCTCTCTCCTCCCTCTCCCTCTTGCTCTCTCTCTCTCTCTCTCGCTCGCTCACTCGCTTTTTCTCACTCTCGCGATGAGAAATCTGTTGTTTTCCCCTGTGACATTTTTCAGAGGTATGCATGTGTAGTTATCAATGTTTTCTTTTCCCTATATGGTTATGGTGGGGTGTTTATTTGCAATCTGGATTGCCGCCGGTACGAAAGGAAAACGGATCTTGTGCTATAAATTATAAGTTCGCTTCCAAAACAATATTTTAAAAATATTTAAATGGTAAAATTAACATCATATTTAGATTCCACACATTTTTCTACTAAAATTTCACATATAATATGTTAAAATCGAAGTTACGGTTTAAAAGATACAGATAATTTAGAAAATCAATTGTTTGACTTAAATATATTCCAAAATAATATTTAAAAATACTTAACAGGTAAAAATAATCTTATATTCATATTCTACATATTTTTCTAACCAAATTTCGTATATAACATGTTCAAATCGGAGTTACGGTTTAAAAGATATGGATGATTTTAAAAAGCATTTGTGTGACTTAAATATGATCCGCGGATGAATTACCTAAAACATCAGGGAGGTTTCGAAAAATGTAAAAATAATGGTTCGGGTGTGACTTAAATCCAGATGGCGGGTTGATTTCAGGAAAACACATGGACTTTTGTGTAAAATACGAAAAAACGGTTCCTTTTCACTTAAAGCAGGATTGCGGGTTGAATTCTCTGAAATAGAGGAACTTTTCTGAAAATGCCATGACGGACGACCAGAAAGCCAATTTGCTTTATTATTAGGTAAAGATAATACAATGGAATCGTACAAAGGGATAATTATTTTTGTTGAAAAGTTTCTGCAATTCAAGATTCACAAAGTTTCCATGGGCATGAACAAAGTTCAAGGCATGCTCTCGCTTCCACGGTGCTCATCCTTCTCACTTTCACTTTTCATTTTGTGCAGTTTTAAGTTCTCCTTTATATTTTTTTTGTTTTTAAACTATATAAAAGCACTCAACAGAAATAAATGACTCTCTAAAACTTTCGGGTTGTCTTCCTGGCAGCGCTTTCTTTAAAGCCATTAAGCTAGGCATAAAGTGCTCAAGTAATGGATCCACCCGGATCCCAAGGTATATCAAAGCCAATTTGAATTAACAATGATTTGGCATTTAGTAGTGAGCACAAAGCAACATATATCAAGCAATGACGAAGTCTAACTCTCTTCCTATGCATTGGCATGTCATACAAGAACAATTCATGCCCATCAAGTAAAGGCCAATACATAGCATAAGCAGTTTCTTACAATTTTACCATGTTGGAAACATAGAGAGGTGGAGATATAGTTCCTCTCTCATAATAATTGCAAGTAGGAGCAGCAAGCACACGCATATTATATTCATCAAAATCATTATGTGCAACAGTAAAAGGCAAATCATCAATATAATCCTTAACAAGAGCAAACTTCTTCGATATAGTGTAGTTGGGAGAATTCAAAAAGATAACAGGACTATCATGTGTGGGTGCAATAGCAACAATTTCATTCTTAACATAAGGAACTATAGCAAGTTCATCTCCATAAGCATAATTCATATTGGCATCTTGGCCACAAGCATAGCAAGCATCAGGTTCATCAAAAAGGGATATTTCAAATGAATCAACGGGATCATAGCAATTATCATAGCATTCATCCTTCGGTAAGAACGAAGGGAAAATAAACAATGTATGAGTAGAAGAGTTACTCTCATTAGAAGGTGGGCACGGGTGATCAATCCGCTCTTCCTCCTTTTGTTCTTCGCTCTCCTCATCATCTTTTTCATCCAATGAGCTCACAGTTTCATCATTTTCTTCTTCCATAGACTCTTGCAAAATATTAGTCTCTTCTTGGACATCGGAGACTTTCTCAATAAATTCATCAATATTGGAATTGTATTTATAATTATCATAGCAATATTTAAGGATGGCAAAAAATTCACATCTGTAAACATCATTGCTTCGTACTTTTCAAACAAAGATTCAATTTCATAAGCACCCTGAAAAGCAACAAATTCTTCTATTCTTTCCACATCATAATAATCATATATACCATTAGCATAAGAAGCCAACGTTTCATTATCATTAAATTCACATGAAAAGGGAAGATGTGGAGCTTTCATCCTAGAGCAACAAGTATAATCATATCTCAAGCATAGCTCCCGAGCATACCAATGCAACATATGAATTTGATCCCATAACAATTTCCCTTTATGAGTCAAGCGATAATCCCTAAAGTATTCACGTTGATCCAATGTTACTCTCATTATATAGTTGAATGGGGTTTTCTCAGGATTATTAAAGTAGTGCATAATATCTCTCACATAACGAGCATCGAGGGTTTTAGGAGGTTCCCCATCTCCATGAGTAGCAAGTACCACTAAATTTTTTGGTGTTTCGTGTTCCATATCCATAACTAAAGATAGAGAACAACTTAGAACAGGAAATAAAAACTACTTAGTGATAAAGCAAACAAGCACACACGAGAATATTCACCAGACGCTATTGCTCCCCGGCAACGGCGCCAGAAAAAGGTCTTGATAACCCACAAGTATAGGGGATAAATTGTAGCCTCTTTCGATAAGTAAGAGTGTCGAACCTAACAAGGAGCTAAAGGTAGAACAAATATTCCCTCAAGTTCTATCGACCACTCATACAACTCTACGCACGCTTGATGTTCGCTTTACCTAGAACAAGTATGAAACTAGAAGTACTTTGTAGGTGTGATAGGATAGGTTTGCAAGATAATAAAGATCACGTAAATAAAATCTAGGGGCTGTTTAGATAAAGACACAACTAAGTTAATTTTAGTAGAGAGCTTTTGTCAACAAGAAAGTTATTTGTCCCTAGGCAATCGATAACAAGTACCGGTAATCATTCTTGTAATTTTATATGAGGGAGAGGCATGAGCTAACATACTTTCTCTGCTTGGATCATATGCACTTATGATTGGAACTCTAGCAAGCATCCTCAACTGCTAAAGATCATTAAGGTCGTGAAACCCAACCATAGCGTTAAGTATCAAGTCCTCTTTACTCCCATACGCCATAAACCACCTATCCGGGTTTGGGCTGCTGTCATCCCCCGCAACACTGATAATAAGCAAACCATGAACATATCGTAACACCCTACAGCGGGGGCCCCTCACGTTTGTGCGAGATGGAGGGCATCGTAGGATAGCACCATAAATAAAATATACAATCATACCAACCAAGATCACGATTAACCCATAGGACAAAACGGATATACTCAAACATAATAGGATAACCATAGATCATTGGGAAATAATATTTGGAGTTGAGCACCATGTTCAAGTAGAGATTATGGCGGGGAGAAGAGGTGTTACACCGCTGCATAGAGGGAGAGAAAGTTGGTGTTGACGGTAGCAAGATTGTGTGTGTAGATCGCCGTCACGATCCTAGCCCCGACGGCACTCCGGCACCATCGGGGGAGAGGGGGAGAGAGCCCCCCTCCTTCTTCTTCTTCCTTGGCCTCCACCCTAGATGGGAGGAGAGTTCCCCCTCTGTTCCATGGCCTCCATGGCCGTGGAGGGGCGGGAGCCCCTCTGAGATTGGATCTCCCTCTATGTTCTCTTCTGTTTCGCGTTCCCCAGATTTGGCCGAAAACCGTTTCTTATATTCCCAGAGATATGTAACTCCGATTCCGTTGAGATTTTAACACGATTTTTTTGGATATAAGATTCCTTGTGCCCGAAGTAGAGCTCCAACCAACATTCGAGGAGGGCAAAACCCACCACGCCACGCCTAGCTCAGGGACCGCGCCCTGGTGGGTTGTGCCCACCACGGGCCTCCGTTTGCGGTGATTCCAACTCCCAAAAATCACATATATTCCAAAATAATTCTTCGTGAAATTTTATTGCATTTGGACTTCGTTTGATATGGATTTTTTGCGATACAAAAAACATGCAAAAAACAGGAACTGGCACTAGGCACTGGATCAATAGGTTAGTCCAATAAACCATATAAGTTGTTGCCAAAAATATGTCAAAGTTGTATAATATTGGCATGAAACAATCAAAAATTATAGATACGACAGAGACGTATCATAGAGGTGCATATAATGGCAGAAAAGTGTATATAACAAACGACATAGACAATGTAAGCCACAAGCTTTTAGTAATAAGCTTCGTCAAAGAAGCCCCCAGTCATAGTGGGGTGTATACATTTACAGATGTATACCCCTAACAGTTTGGCAGATCTGAACATACCCTGGGATGTATATAAAAAAGGAAAAACTAAAAAGAAGAGGAGAAAAAAGGAAACTAGAAAAAATAAAAAGGATGCGGCCGACCTATCCGTAGAATCATTGGAGCCAAGCATCATTCCATGGATTTGGCTCAAGGCGATTATCCGATGCATTACAAAGGCGATAGAGTCCTCCTGTAAGAACTTCATTTATGATGAAGGGGCCCTCCCATTTTGGTTTGAGCTTATCCTTCTTCTTCTCTGGGAGGCGCAAAACGAGTTTGCCGATGTTATAAGTCTTGGCCCACACTTCTCTGCTTTGGTATCACCTAGCCTGTTGTTGATAAAATGCAGAACGGGCTCGTGCAATATCACGCTCCTCTTCAAGGCCGTCTAGGTCGTCCTGCCGATCAAGCTCGGCTTCTCTCTCTTCATACATGCACACTCGAGGTGAGTCATGAATAATGTCTCAGGGCAAGACAGCTTCTACGCCGTACACCATGAAAAAAGGTGTGTATCCGGTCGTTTGATTAGGCATAGTCCACAGCCCCCAGAGCACGGAATCGAGTTCCTCAACCTAGTGCTTATCTGACTCCCGTAGGGAGCGCACCAGTCTGGGTTTAATGCCGCTTATTATCAGGCCATTGGCCCGTTCAACCTGACCGTTTGTTTGAGGGTGGTAGAATGCATAGTCGAGTTTAATGCCCAAGTTAGCACACCAGTTTTCCACCTCATCGGCTGTGAAATTGGAGCCATTATCAGTGATGATGTTGTGCGGGACACCATAACGGTGTACCACGTCGGACATAAAGTCGATCATTTGCCCTGTTTCAGCCGTTTTTACTGGTTCGGCCTCTATCCACTTAGTGAATTTATCCACCATAACCAGTAAATATTTCTTCTTGTGGCTTCCCCCTTTAAGGGGTTCGACCATGTCTAGCCCCTAAACCGCGAAAGCCCAAGCGATGGGGATTGTTCTCAAGGCAGTGGGAGGCATGTGACTTTGATTAGCGAAAAGCTGACATCCCACGCAGCGTTGCACGAGGGCTTGTGCGTCTGCTCGGGCCGTTGGCCAGAAGAAACCTTTCCGGAAGGCCTTGCTTACGAGGGCCCGAGCTATGGTGTGATGGCCTCCTAGACCAGCATGTATTTCAGCCAAGAGTTTTTGTCCCTCCTCTTCAGAGATGCACCCTTGGAGGACTCTAGTAGTGCTTTTCTTGTATAGTTCACCTCCATGAACTTTATAGGCTTTAGAATGTTGAACTATGCGACGGGCCTCATTTTGATCAATAGGAAGCTCCTGCCTATTAAGGTAGGCCAGGAAGGGTTCGATCCATGGAGCAATAACAGCCATGATTTCATGGGCAGAGGGTGTTATTTCGGTGCCCGAACCCCCAATGATATATGTATTGTGCTCGGCTGGTGGGGGCATGATCAGGTCCGGACTGGTGTTTTCCGCTCTCGTCCTGCCCGACCAAGGATGGCTTAAAGATCCTTTCCACAAAGGTATTAGGTGGGACGGGATCACGCTTGGCGCCCATTCGAGCAAGGATGTCCGTTGCTGGTTATTGTCTCGAGCAACATGATGAAACTCGAGCCCCTCAAACCGAGTCAATATTTTTAATATGGTGTTTTGATACGCCGCCATTTTTGGATCCTTTGCATCGAACTCTCCATTTATCTGGGATATTGCAAGGTTTGAATTAGTGCGCACCTCTAGGCATTGTATGACCATGGAGACAGCCATTCAGAGACCATGTAGAAGTTCCTCGTATTCAGCTATGTTATTGGAGTCCGTATACATGATTTGCAGCATGTAGCAGAATGTGTCCCTCGTAGGGGATGTCAAGATGACACCAGCCCCCAATCCGTCTAGCATTTTAGAGCCGTCAAAGTACATAATCCAGTTGGAGTATGACTGTACTCTTTAGGGAGCTCGACTTCCATCCACTCAGCGATGAAGTCGGCCAGCACCTGAGATTTAATAGCTCGGCGCAGCATGTATGTTATTTCAAATGGTAAGAGCTCAATGTCCCATTTAGCTATGTGGCCGGTGGCATCCTTGTTGTTTATAATGTCATTGAGTGATACTTCAGATGCCACCGTGATCGAACACTCTTGAAAATAGTGCCGGAGTGTTCGGAATGCCATAAAGACCGCGTAAGCTATCTTTTGGTAGTGAGGGTATCGGGATTTGCATGGTGTAAGGACCTCTGATACGTAATACACTGGTTTCTGGATGAGGAGTTTATGTCCCTCTTCCCCTCACTCGACAACGAGTACAATGCTCACTACCTTGTGAGTTGCGGATATATAAAGCAACATAGGATCGCGAACACTTGGGGCGGCAAGGATTGGGTTGCCTGCTAATAATGTTTTTATTTCTTCCAATCCGGCTGTAGCTGCATCCATCCACTCGAAGTTGTCGGTGCGTCTAAGCAGTCTATAAAGTGGTAATGCTTTTTCTCCTAATCTGGAGATGAAGCGGCTTAACACTGCCATGCACCCTGCTAGATTTTGGACCTACTCTAAGTCTGTTGGTATGACCAGTTGTGACAAGGCTCGGATTTTGGCTGGGTTCGCTTTGATTCCTCTATTGGAGACAATGAACCCTAGTAGCTTTCCGGCTGGAACGCCGAAATCACATTTTTCCGGATTGAGCTGTATGTCATATGTTCAGAGGTTGTCAAATGTGAGGCGGAGATTGTCCACCAATGATTTGATGTGTTTAGTCTTGATGACCACGTCGTCCACATATGCTTCCACTGTCTTGCCGATTTTTTTCAAACATGTTTAAATCATGCGTTGGTAAGTGTTGAAACAGAAAGGCCCGTATAGGGTAGTAAACGCCGTTGCGGCCTGGTCGGACTCCTTCATTTTAATCTGATGATATCTGGAGTAAGCATCGAGGAACCACAACGAGTCGTGTCCCGCGGTCGCGTTAATAATCTAGTCAATGTAGGGCAATGCGGAAGGGTCTTTGGGGCAAGCCTTATTGAGGTCTTTGAAATCGACACAAAGGCGCCAAGACTTATCCTTCTTCGGCACCATGACCAAGTTGGCTAGCCAATCTGGGTGTTTGATTTCTCTGATGAACCCGGCTTCGAGTAGTTTGGCTAGCTCCTCCCCCATAGCTTGTCGTTTGGGTTCGGAAAATCGCCGCAACGTTTGTTTGACTGGTTTGAACCCCTTGATTATGTTGAGGCTGTGTTCGGCCAGTTTGCATGGGATCCCAGGCATGTCCCAAGGGTGCTAGGCAAAGATATCCCAATTTTCACGCAGGAACGCTCATAGGGCGGCATCGACCGTCGAGTCCAGCTGTGCTCTAACAGACGTTGTTTTGTTAGGATCAGTCGGGTGCACTTGAAATTTAACTATTTCATCTGCTGGTTTGAAAGAGGTGGATTTGGGTCTATTATCGAGAATCACATCATCCTTGTCCAGCGTGGATTGCAGGGTGGTTAGTTCTTCGGCCGCAAGGGATTCGGATAGTTCCTCAAGGGCCAAGGATGCGGGTTTTTTTTGGCGCGGAGTGCTTTATCCGGATCACTTGTAACTATGATTATTCCATTGGGCCCCGATATTTTAAGCTTCATGTACCCGTAATGGGGTATGTCTTGGAAGTATGAGAAGGCGTCCCACCCCAAAAGGGTTGTATATCCGCTATTGAAGGGAGCCACATGGAAGAGTAACTCTTCCGACCTGTAATTCTTAGGCGTGCGGAATACTACATCAAGTTTAATTTTCCCTGAACATCGTGCTTCTCGACTGGGGATGATGCCTCAAAATGTGGTACTACTTTGCTCGATGTGTGCTTTGTCAATATGCATTTTTTCGATCGTGTCCTCATAAATGAGGTAAAGTCCACTGCCGCGGTCCATGAGCACTTTGATAAGTTGAAAGCCATCCATAGTTGGGTTTAAGACCAAGGCAGCGGGTGCTCGGACTGATCGGGCCCTTGGTTCATCGTTTGCGGTGAAAGTTATTGCCGCATCGTTCCATGGGCTCATTGCGGTTACTTGGTTAATTTAGGCGAGGTCGCAAAGTGCCCTTTTACGCCGATTATTTGAAGAGAAGGTCTCGAAGACCATAAAGACGTTAAGATCATCATCCTCCGGAGAATGCTTCTCTGGAGTAGCGGTAGTGAGGATAGCCTCACCGCTTTTAGCCACTTGCCGGAGTACCCAACATGCCCGAAGGCTGTGAGTTGGTTCGGTGCTCGGTGTTGCATGTATCTGACGGGGTTTGTCGAGGAGCTTGTCAAGGATGGACATGTGTCCCGCGAAGGGTTTGTTTTTCTTGCCAACGGGCTTATTGATCGAATGCCTCGTAAGGGTGTACCCGTTTTGCCCGGGCAGTGCACTGCTTAAAGGCAGCGGGTTCCAATTGGGTTGTTTGGGCCTTCCATGTGCTTTCCATCGCGCAGTACTTCCGTACTACATGTGATAGTTCGGTGAAACTCTGTATGCGACGACGGTTGAGGGCATTCTGAATTCCCTCATCGATGCAATTGTGATGAAAAATCGATACCGTATCATCGTCACAGCAATCTTTAATCTTGTTTTTGATAAGTAGAAACCTGGCCCAAAAGTGATGGACCATTTCTGGAGGTTGCTGTCATACATACATCAGGTCGTGTATGTCTGGAGGGCCTGAACTGCTTGGAGAGTATTGATTGTGGTGGGCGGGTGGGCTAAAACTTGAATCTCGGCCCAAAATTGTGTTCGGAGCTTGTAAATCTCCGAGGTCACCGGTTCGGGTCCGGGAAGATCCAAGTGCTCCCTGGACCTTAAGTTCGACCCTAAGTTTGGGGGATGTCGGGTATCCTCCAAAGGAAGAGTGTCCAGTTCAATGGATTCAGAGATCCGAACATAGCTGGTTTTTAACTTAGGGGAAGAAGTGTTCTTGTCTCGTTCCTCGACGACCGCCACCAGGTGAGTGATCGGCGAGAGATTGATTTCCCTTTGGTCAGGTTTAAGCCCGATCTGATCATAATCCATTGAAAGCCCCAAGGCGGCGATGCGATCAAGCAGCTCATTCAAGGACGAATCTGCCGGACCCATCTTTTTGGAGTGTTCGAGACCGATGTGGAGGTGATGTTTGGCGATCACGGGGGGCATCATGGGCTTGATGGCCATGTGGGTGCCCACAGTGAAACCGCTGAGCTGGAGGACCTGTCCTGAAGTTAGGCTCCTTCCAGAAGTGATATCATCATTGATGACAAGGCGAGCCATCGATCCTTCTATCGACAACACAATGGAACTCTCAATGAAAGCACCAATGTTGGTGCCAAAACCGACAGATCTCGGGTAGGTGGTCCCGAACAGTGCATCTGATGATCAATGTTAACAAGGGACGATGGGGACACAATGTTTACCCAGGTTCGGGCCCTCTTAAAGGAGGTAAAATCCTACGTCCTGCTTGATTGTATTCAATGAGTATAGGGGTTACAAGAGTTGATCTACCTCGAGATCGTAATGGCTAAACCCTAGTTGTCTAGCCTATGAGAACTCTGATAGCCTCTACGGACTAAACCTTCCAGTTTATATACACACCGGAGAGGCCTAGGGTTACACAAAGTCGGTTTGCAGAGGAAGGAAATAATGCATCCGGACACCAAAACTTGTCGTTCACGCACATAGGAGTCCTACTCGGACACGGGGGATAATCTTCCGCTCCATCTTTGCGGCCCATCAGTCCGGCCCATATCGAATAGGCCGGATACCCAAGGACCCCCTAATCAAGGACTCCCTCACCCATACTCAATTGAGCCGACCTCGGGGCCACAGCCAGCGTCGTTGATGTAGAGTTTGTCGCGGCGGCTCTTGGTCATCCGGCCGATGGCATATCCCTTGATCCCTGCGAAGTTGCACTTCAAGAACTCGAAACCAGCGTACTCTGGCCCCATGGTGGGTGCCAACTGTCGTGGACTTAACACGGAAGATGCCCTAGCAAAAGGACTTAGTTGTGGAGCCATCGCAACTAGGTTAGCTTGAAGGGGTCGAAAGGGACAAAGGACACATAGAGTTTACCCAGGTTCGGCCCCTCTCAATGAGGTAAAAGCCTACTCCTGCTTTAGGTTGTATTGGTTGGGTTTCGATTACTAGGGAGCGAATATGCTTGACCTAGCTCTTGATTTATTGTTTTCTTAAGTTAACCCGCCACTGGGTCACCCCTTTATATATAGGTTGATGTCCGGCGGCTTACAGAGTCCCGACCGGCTCACACAAACGTGATCGGCTCGGTTTCTAACTAAACTTGCCTTACAGAACAAGTTAACATATGGCGGATCATCCTTTGGGCCACAAGTCGCCTCCGGGTCTTGGGCCTTCAATAGGCTTGCTCTATGAACTGCCATCTTCATGTCTTCTTGGCCCTTATCAGGCCTCTTCATCTTTAAGCCGCCAATGGCATGACCCAGCCCCTACTGGGCAGGTCATACCTAGTATTTATATCCCCAACAGTAACCTTGAGCCTGCTATAGGCCGTAGGATCCATGGGCCTCCTACGGGCCGTCGGATAAATGGGCCTCCAACGGGTCGTATAATCAGTGAGCCTCAGGCTGACGGATAAATGGGCCCACATGGGCCGTAAATGGGCATAACTGGTATCGGGCCAGCATGGTAAGGGGTCGTTAATAGGCCGGAAGACAGCAAAGGCTTAATTCTGTCACAGGCATAATGGGTTCTTAATGGGCTAGAATATAGGATTGGCTGGAAATAGCGCAACGGGTTAACAAGCCACAAATGGGTCGATTCTAACCACAGGCCGAATTTGGCCCATTAGGGGAACATGCCAGTAACGGGCTGGAAATAATCGAGGACTGGAGAAGAGCCCAAGAATGTATGGGCCGTCAGTAGGCCAAAAGCTAACACGAGCTGGAAACGGCCCATGTGAATCATGGGCCGTTAATGGGTACAAAGAAATTTATTGTTCATTATGGGCCAGAGTCACCATGGGCCACTAAAGGGCCCAAAGATACGAAAGGCCTTATATGGGCCGAAAGACGTCGTGGGCCATACATGGATTGAAAGTGAAACGGGCTGGTGTTATATTCGATGGCCCACATGACGCTGTCGGGCCAATTTCGGTAAGGCCCTAACGGGCCGTGAGTTACCGGGCTGTAAAATGGCCTATATGCGAGCAGACCGTTAACACGCTTTTCATGGGCCGGCCCGCTTGCTTTTCACCAAGTCAAACGGGCCGGCCGTTGTAAGCTAAATGGGCCAGTGTTGGGCCGTTGCACGTGTCGACATATCATAGGCGCCTAACTGACCCAATGACGATCTGACACGTGTTTCCTTCGGCCGATGAGAATTTTACACATGGAAAATCCCCATTGGTCTGTGCTGTTAACAGGTTATCGGATCCAAAACCGGACCCGGTAGCTTAACGACGACCCGTTACGGTGGATGCCACATGTCGGTTACCCTTGACGAAAGCACTTCCATGATGTGCCATTTATCGTCATGGAAGTGAACACTTCCGTGATGATAATTTTGGTATTGCTATGGAACACTTCTACGACAGCACATGTATGACTATCTTGATTCTGTCATAAAATCGTCATGGGTGTACATGCATGACAGAAAACGTGACCTACTGTGACAAACACGTATCATCAGGGAAGTGTATTTTTTTTGTAGTGCTTGCTTCTTAACTGAGGGAAATACTTATCTCCACTGTATTGTATCATCCTCTCCTCTTTGAGGAAATGCCAACACACCTCACAAGTAGCAAATCCTAACCCCTCAGTCAAACCAATTTTGTCAACGACCAGAAGAACTCCGTCATTGTCGCTGATGAACTCAGCTGCACTGCAAGATATTTTCAAAGTCTTCAGTTCAAAGAAATATATAGGTAGCGTATAAGTTCTAAGCATCACTTTGGAAATACAATTATGTATCACCTAGACCCCCTTTAATAGTACGATGTTTCCTATGACTCAAAATAAAAAGAAAGAAATTTTGTAAACAAATTCTTCAAGCTTCCAATTCTTCACTTCAATTTCTTCAAAGGACGCACCAAATTCTTCACTTGAAGAGATACATTCTTAGGGGTCATCTTTCATGGGTTAAACCAAATCTTCAGGGACTAAAACTCATGTGTACACTCACGTACACATTAGTCCCTTGACCCATTTGTCTTCATTACTCCAAAACCACTAAGGGGGAACTAGATGCACTTACAATCTACCCCTTTTTAGTGATTGATGACAAATTGATTAAGTTTTCAACGAGGATAAATGATAGGAAGTGTAGGAACAGAGTATGAAGAATTTGATTACATGATAAAGGAACTCCTCATGAAGATGTGCATATGATGAATTTTCTTTGGATTGAAAATGCACATGGTGGGTTGAAATTGTGGAGATCCCCCCTATATCTTGGAATCCAATCATGCATTGATCATATGATATGAAGAAATTGTGATGCATGATGAAAATTGGTGTCCGACAAAATTCGGCATGCATGTACAGATATAACATTGAAGGTAAAACGGTTGGAAATGTGCCCTAGAGGCAATAATATTTGTATTATTATATTTCCATATTCATAATTAAGAGTTTATATTTCATTCTATAACTGCTATGATCCTGGAATATGCGATTCAGTGGAAAACTAATATGCACATGTGGAATGATAAAGGTTAAATAAAAGGTTCCTAGTCTTGCATCTCGGACTAGCTCAAGTGTTGTTGGTGATCATGTTTTCCGGATATTAGAATATCGTTAAGTGTAACAATAGTCCTAAAACAACATTGAGATTATGACATTGGAAGAACGATCATATTGAATCGACCTAAGCTTGTTTGTTGTGAATTGGATTAATATCGTCTGTATTCAATTGTAATAACACAGAGTGTTAACGTGTGATCTTGCTCCTTAGACCATGAGAGTGCCATGGTCACTTCTTACCGTATGGTGGACTTTGGGGTTGCTCAAACATCACCTATAACATGGTGATCATAACGACAACTTATAGGTTCATCGGAAAGTTTTACAAGTGGTCGGGTAGCTCAAGAGTGGGGTTTGCTCCTCCGATGATGGAGAGATATTCTTAGGGCCCTCTCGGTATGATGGCATCAATCATCATCTGGCCAGACACAAGTGACTTCATCACGGGGATGCCGGAACACAATAACGAGAAAGGAGAACAAAACCGGTAACAAGGATTTCGATATATAGAGGATGTCGATGACTCAGAAGGATATCGATGCATCCCAGGTTTTATGAACTATCGCCAAGCAAAGCGAACATCACATGATAACCAAGGTTCACTTGAATATCATTCGTGTACTCACAGGGACCAATATGGACGTCCACCGTCCCGCTGTCGGTCATTGGACGAACGGTTTCGTCTGTGTCTATGAGTTACTGAACCTACGGGGTCACAAGCTTAAGGCAATCATGATCTGCTGCGTGTTAGTAGGGCAGGATTCATGAAAATATATTTGTGAAAATATTTCATGAGTATTCATAATAGTTCCGAGAGGATCCGGAAGCGTTTCAAGGTCACCGAAAGCGTTTCGGTGGGTATCGGGTAATACTTGGTATTACCGATAAATTATATATATGTGGAAAAAGTTTCTGGAGATGTTAAAAAATATATAATGGTCTAAAAGTATTTAGAACATTTTATATTTAATTTAAATATCAACATGCCTTAAAAGGCCAAGAGGTGGAAGGAAACTTGGGCCGAAAAGGCCCAAGTGGGAAAGTGCCTCCCTTCCCTAAGGAAGGGAGCCGAATAGGAGTGGGGTAGGAGTCCAACTCCTCCTCCCTTGGCTGGCGCCCCAAGGAGGCTTTCCCTCCTTGGTGGCAGCCCTCCCTCTCCCCTCTGACCTATATATACTTGAGGAAATGGTCCTTTTGGATATACAAGTTTTGGAGCTTCCTCTAGTTCTAGTTGGTCCTAGTTAACTAATTAGAGCTAGACTAATCCTATTGTCTTCATATTTAGAAGCCCAGTGTGGTTGTAATCTCCTCCCTCTAATTCTCCGGCAATCGTGAAAGATTTGGATGGTGAAGCGCTGCCAAATCGTGAAAGATGCACACTTGCAACCAAGTAGAGAGGTCGTGCTTTCGATCTTCGGTTCGAGGGATCATTCATCACGGTTTGAGGGACTCCAAGTACTATCTACACCCACATGTTCTTCTTCCGCTGCAACTCCGTGACAGTAACGATCGTGATCCCAACCCGTTATGCATCTTCATATTGATCTTGGATGATCGTAGGCGCGTTTTTTTGTTTTCTACCATATTTCCCAACAAAAGCATGTAGTTTAAGCAGTTCAAAAGAGTCAGACCACCAATGAGCTTAAGTTGCAACTCATCATAGGAACACACTAGAAGAACCAAGACTTTCAACTTAACAAAAACAACCCAATATAAATAGACCCGCTTGAAGACTAACTCAGATTTCTCCCCATTTGTCATCAAATGACCAAAAGGAGACAAAATTGAGGACTAGCTCCCCTGAAGAATATCAGCTTGATGAAGGTGGAGGAGTGCCAGCGTGAAGCAGAGGGGCCTGATGCAGCGTCTTCGAGGTCCTCATTTCCGCTAGTCGAGCGTGATGGAGACATGGAATCTGGCACAAGAGGAGGAACTTGAACTTTTTTGAACTACTTCTTGGGCGGAATCGACCAATTGAAGTCTTGTTGGAATTCCATTTCTTCAAGTCCTTCGGTTGTCTTGAGATGTGAGAGAATGGCCAAGCTATGATCAAAGATCTCATGGGCGTAACAGTGATTTTTACTTACTGGGTTCTGTGCCACTGTCATGTTTGCAAGAATAGTAGCAACTTGACGCTTAACCCAGTCATGGTTCCTATCCACTTTCTGGTGCAAACTGATGAGCAGCTCACGATTTGTCATGACTCGAGGTGTTTCACCTTGATGAATTTGCTCTGAAGCATTTGCAGCAGTGCCGTGGCTAAGAATGTCTTCATGAGTGGACTGAGATGCTGGCTGATGAAACTACGCATCAAGGGGTCATGTTCCTTCATCAATAACAGCTTTGCCTTTTCCATGAACTGAAGATTGTGCTTTGAAGAATTTCGACTAGCGGCTGATACTCTCCAATGTATCTATAATTTTTAATTGTTTCATGCTATTATATTATCAATCTTGTATGTTTTATATGCAGTTTTGTATCTTTTTGGGGGCTAACCTATTAACCTAGTGCCAGGTGCTAGTTTCTATTTTTGCCTATTTTATTGTTTCACTGAAAAATGGTACCAAATGAAGTCCAAACACGATGAAACTTTATGGTGATTTTTTCTGGACTAGAAGGAACCTAGGAAGCTTCAGGAGGAGGCCAGAAGATATACGAGAGGGCAACAAGCTCGCACGGCGCCCCCGAGGGGGCACCGCCTGAGCTTGTAGGCCCCTCATAGGTCCTTTTGACCTAATTCCAACTACATAAGTTCCATAAAATCCCAAAACCACTAGAGTGAGACCCGACACAATTATTCTGCCACCACAAGCCTCTATTCTTTCATGATCCCGTTTGGAGGCCTCCGTCGGTACTCTATCGAAGGGGGAATCGATCACGGAGGGCCTCCACATCAACCTTGTTGCACCTCCAATGATGTGTGAGTAGTTCCCCACGGAACTACGGGTCCATAGTGATTAGCTAGAAGGCTCTCTCTCTCTCTCTCTCTCTCTCTCTGATATTCAATACTCCCTCCGTCCATGAATAAGTGTACATCTAGCTTTTGTCTTAAGTCAAAGTTTTAAAACTTTGACCACCTTTCTAGGAAAAAGTAAAAGCATTTCTGACACCAAGTTAGTATCACTAGATTAGTTTTGAAATGTACTTTGATAATCTATCAATTTGATGTCATATATGTTACTATTATTTTCTATAAAGTTGGTCAAAATTTTAAAACTTTGACTTAGAACAAAAGCTAGATGTACACTTATTCGTGGACGGAGGGAGTACAATGTTCTCCTCGGAGTTCCATTCGATGTAATCTTCTTTTGTGGTGAGTTTGTTGGGATCCGATGAATTATGGGTTTATGATCAGATTATTCATTGAAAGTAATTGAGTTATATTCTGAACTTTATTATGTGTGTGTCGGGGGTTGGGTGCGACATATGCCAATGGATGGCTTATCATGGTGGGGGCGAGTAGAACGTCGCCGGTGCCTGGAAACGGGATAAGGCGTAGACATGCACGCCGGTGAATCTTACCCAGCTTCGGGGCTCTCCAGGGAGATAACACCCCTACTGCTGCTCTGCGGGGTCTCCGCATGATCACTCAAGTGAAAAGGCTACAATGGTGCTCCTAGAGCTGTTCGTGAGGCAAGAGAGAGCAAGGCTAGTTCTCTCCTCCCTGGGCTATCTGGTCTAACTCTATCAAGGTCCGAACCCTTTGCATGGGTGCCCCGGGGGGTTTATATAGGCCTACCCCCCGGGGATACAATGGTAATCCGGCTGGGCGCGGGTCCCAGCCGTCTGTCTCTCATGCTGTTGTCCTTCCCGCCGGCTTCTGGGGCCCGCCGACTGGTGGGCCCCGGGGACAGGCCGACACTGTGCGGCACTCCTGGTGACACAGGCTTGGTCACCAGGGCGTGGCAACAGTGCCGCCGTCTATCGGGCGATCACTGTCGCCACTCCCCGTCCAATATGATTAATGGCTTGTGGGGCCCTGGAGGGAAGACGGCCGACTCCGGGGAGGCCGACTCCCACAGGGCCGTCTTCAGGTGCTCTGGCCGCCTTCGGTCCACCCACTGACAGGTGGCCCCGCAACCTTTGGGCCGTACAGGCCGGCGTCGTGGGCATAGTGCGTCGCGCACTGTGGCTGAGCTCAGGGCAGGCATGGCAACAGTGCCGCGCCTCGCCGGAGATCTTCCGACGATACGTCTCACTGTAGTCATGCCAGTCCCTCGTAGGCAGGGAGGGGCGGCCACGTCATGACCGTACCCCACATCGGGCTTCGTGAAGTGTCATGGGCCGACTCCCATAGTCGGCTCCCCTGGAGGTCGCCAGCTTGGAGTCGGCTTGCCTTGAAGTCGTCATCTGGGATTCGGCTCCTCTGGAGATCGCCAGCTGAGACTCGGCTTCTCTGGAGATCGCCAGCCGGGACTTGGCCTCTCTGGAGGTCGCCAGCTGGGACTCGGCTGGAGGGGCGTGGCCTGCCCCGATGTCTTGAAAGATCCTGGGTCCTGGGTCAGCCTACCCGTGGCCCATTACTCCGACAGTAGTCCCCGAAGCTGGTGAAGCCCTGTGGACGCCGCCTCGTGGGGCTTCAACAGTTTCAAACTTCCCAGCGCCGACTCTGAGATTCGGCCTTGTCTTATTTTTGGCCGACTCGCTGAAGTTGGATTCGTTCAGCGAGGGGCCGCTGTTTGTAAGTCGCGGCGGGAAATCAGGCGGCGTATTGGATACGCTTCCCTGCTGCCATCGAGGTGGTCCTATCGCGTGGCGCCATGTGGGGAGGATAGTCTGCTCACCCACGCGCGCGACGGGACGGGCCATCAGGCGGGGCCCGCGACTACCGCGCCTCGGCATCCGAACGGATCCGCTGCGGTCGCAAATGGTTGGCTTCCCCACGTCGTTACTGCGCGCAGTAACTTCGTGGGGTAAATCGTGGGGCGGCGTGGGTCTTCGTGCGCAGTTAATCCCACGCCCGCCCCCTCGGCTCCTCAGCCCACAGGGCTATAAATAGGCAAGGGGGAGCGGGACGGCACCGCACGCGCATCCTCTCCCCCACTCTCTTGCCTTCTCCTCTTCTTCCTCCGCCGCGAGCAAGAGCACCCCGCACCACGGCGATGAGTTCTTCCTCCGCCGCCTCCCGCCACGCGCTCCGGCATGTGGGACGGTTTGGATGTGGAGGCGGAACATATCGAGTTCCTCCGCCGGACCCGCCGTCTCCCCAGCGCGGACCTCGTGCGCGCCCGTCCTGCGCCGGTGGGAGAGACCCGGCCCGCGTCGGATGAAGGCGAGCGGGTCGTCTTCCGCTCACACTTCATGCGCGGCCTGGGGCTGCCGGCGAGCGGGTTCTTCCACTCGTTCCTGGAGTTCCACAGCCTCCAACCGCACCACCTTACTCCAAATGCGGTGGTGCTGCTCTCCGCCTTCGCCACTCTGTGCGAAGGCTTCCTCGGTGTTCTCCCCACCCTCGAGTTGTGGGGAGAATTCTTTTCTTCGAAGCTTGGTACACAGGCCGCTGGCACGCTGGCTCAGTGCGGCACCTACATCGCGGTGCGGTGCACGACGGCCGACAACCCCTTTCCTCCCATCTCGCTGATAAAGTCGGTGAAGATGTGGCAGCGCTCCTACTTCTACGTGAAGAACCTCTCCACCGACGGCGACTGGGTCAACCTGCCGCCCTTCAACCCGGCCCCCCTAACTGGGAGGCTCCCCAGTTGGTCTCACCGGTCCAAGTCGCTAACTCCCTCCGGAGCCGCCGCCGTAGCGCGACTCCGAGTCCTGCTGCAGTCGGAGGGCCTCGTCGGATCCGACCTTCTGGCCGCCTTCGTGGCGCGCCGAGTCCTCCCACTCCAAGGCCGGCCTCACCTAATCTATCAGATGAGTGGCCGCCACGACCCGAGCCGGCTGTGCACCAAGGAGATGCCTCGCAGGGAGGTGGCGAACTTGGTGAACCACATCGCGCACTGCGAGTTCACGGAGGACTGGCAGTTCGGCAAGGAGTCGTACTCGCGCGAAAACCCCCCTCCAGTGGTAAGTCGTATCTTTATGTAGTTTTGTCTTCTTTGCGGCCGACTCCGGCTTCTAATTCTTGTTGGTCTCTTCTGGGCAGAACCCCCTCATGGAGCCCGCAGCCGGCGCCACGCGAGAGCCCCGCGACTACGTCCCAGACCGCGCGGAGAGCGACGTTGACGACCCCGACCTGGGGGCGGCGGCATTGGAGGCCGACACCGAAGGCGGCGGGGAAGGGGCAGACGGCGGCTTCAGGCCCTCGGCCACCTTCGCCGACTGGCCCGAAGATGACGCCGACGTGGAAGTCGTCCCACGCCACCAGCTGAGGGCTGGCCAATCCGGCCAAGGCGGCGCGAAGAGGCGTCACGCCGGGCCGAGTGCGCCCGGCAGCAAGCCGAAGAAGTTCAAGGGGGCGGCCGCCGCGACCAAACGGGAGGAGGCGGCCGCGAAGGCCAACCGCTTCCGAAGGGAAGTGAGAAGGCCGCTGTTAGATTCCACGTAAGTCTTTTACGCTCTCTTATTTTTCTTTGTTGGATCTTGTCCGAGTCTTCTTTGATTTTTCCTCTGCCCCTCTCCAGGGCCCCCTTCTCCCTCGAAAGAGTCGCCGTCCCCTCCGTCATGGGGTCAGTAGAGACATCCGCCAACACCTGGCAGGTCGACCCCGCCGCCGACCTCCGGGAGGCGACGGAGCGGAACGCGCGGGAGAAGCGCGACGAGGAGGAGGCCGACCGCCTGGAGAAGGCGCAGGCCGAGAAGGCGGCCGCCAATGCCCAGAAGAAGTTGGACGACGCCGAAGCCACTGCTGCGGCAAAACGGCGTGCTGAGGAGGCCGCGCGTCGCCGATCGGCGATGCTCGTCCCCCCATTGTCGTCGGCGCCGCCGGCTCCAGAGTTCACGGGGCAGACCAGAGAGGTCGGCACCAAGAACCCCCTCGTGGAGGAGGGCGGCGAGGCTTCGGGCTCGGACACCCTCGCGCCGCTTCCGCCGCCTCCACCACCGTCTGGGAGGCCGCACGGCAAACAGCCCACAGGCCAGTCGGACCCGCCGATCGCGGATGAGGCCGAGGCGCGGCTGCTTCTTCAAGTCGCCGAGCCGGTGCGCCGCCGGCTTGAGAGGACGACCTCGGCGCCGCGAGCCCGGGAAATCGGCACCGCCAGCTCGGTGAGTCTGGACGTCGAGGCCTCCAGTGCCGCGCCCACCGGGTGGTTGTGCGGAGGCGGCACCGGACCGCTGAACCAAGCGCTCCTGGACGTCCAGGCGAAGCTGCACGCGGAAAGCGATGCCCTTCAAGTCTGCAACAGGGCGCATCTGGCCGCGCGGATATCCGTCCGAGTAAGTTTCCTTCTTTTTTCTGATTCTTGCTTTACTCCGTGGGGGCACGCCAGCGCACCCACTGGGTGTAGTCCTCGAGTTCCGGGCCGGCTGCTGAGCAGGCGGTTCGGAACTCCCTCTGACGAGTTCCGAATACTAACTTTGCCTTTGTCGGTTTCTTTGTAGGAGTATCATAACCTCCGCACCACTGCCTTCAACCACAATGTCGAGGAGTTGAACAAGCGGACCGCCGACTTGGCGGAAAGCCGGGGTAAGCTCTCTTCTTCCTTCTTCGCGGGGGCGCGCTGGCGCACCCGTGGGCTGTAGTCCCCGAGATTCGGGCCGACTGCTGAGCAGTCGGGCCGGATCTCCCCGGCGATCTACTTTACTGACGACTTGCATGTCTCTTTCTTCATTCTTCAGGTGCCAACGCCGCCCTGCAGGAGCAGCTGGGCGAGGCCAACACTGCTCGGCGTGCCAAGGAGGAGGAGTGCGGCAGGCTCGCCAAAGAGCGCGACCTGCTGGTGACGCAGCTAGCTGAGCAGAAGGAGCTGCTCCAGAAGGCGCAGGACGAGGCCAAGTCGCGGGAGGCCGCTCTCATGGCCGAGTTCGAGATCGAGCGCTCCGCCTGGACTGATAGGGAGGCGATGCTGACCTCTGGCTACCACGAGCTCGAGCGCATCGTTGATGGTGAGTCCCTTTCGTTTCTTTGGGCTTCTGACTATGCGTCAGGCCGACTTCTGATTTTCTGACTTTCTTCTTTTTGTCTTGGCAGACTTCTTTCCTAGTCATTCACAGGCAGTCCCTCTGGCCATCGAGGCTGCTCGGGAGGCGCGAAGGGCGAAGGGTGAGGTGATCGCTACCAATGCCCCTTGAACCATCGACGAGCAGCTCCTGAGCATTGGGGCCCGTCTTCGTCCGGCTCAACGGCTGCTGCGCCGGCTTCAACGTGCCGGCACCCAGGCGGTTGCCGCCCTGTGGCCCGACATGCCGGCTCTGCGCACCGCCAGTCGGACCGCCGACTGCCTGGAAGTCGCTGCCGGCCGTCTTGAGGCCTGGAAGGGCTCCTCGGCCCGGGCCGGAGCACGCCGGGCCTTGGAGTTCGTCAAGGCGTGGTATCCGGGGCTGGACCTGGACCGTCTGGCCGCGTTCCGGTCAGAAGCCCAGGCCGAGCTGGAGGCCGTGGAAGGCGCCCTTGTCGAGCGCGCAGCAGCCATCGCCGAGTACACGGACACCAACGTCTTTGTGCCCGAGTGGGCCGACGGCGGCGAGGAAGTGCCGCCGGACTGGTTCGAGATGGACCCGGAGTATGACGAAGACTCGGCGGAGGTGATCGACTCCAGCACCGAGGAGGAGGACAAGGCGGAGGACGGAGGCGAGGAGGAGGCGGCCAGCCTCAGCCCGATCGCGCCTCCAGCAACGAGCCGCGCGGAGACAAGGCGACTGCCGCCGGAGGCGACCAAGCTGAGACCGCCCAGCCGACTGCCCCGGCACCTGACACCGTCGTCACCTCCGATCCTCCGGCCCCGGAGGCCGCCTCCTAGACTGCTTTTTCCGTCTCTGTTTATCTGTCTTTTAGTGATCTTTTGAAAGACTTGTTAGGTTCGAACAATTCCACCCGCGGGGTGTATCCTGAATTTCTATTCGAAAATTCGGCCAAGGGCCTATGTAAATATTTATCCGATTTCCGCCTTTCCTTGCTTATTGCTCCTTAGGCTTTTTCCTTTGCCGTCTTCCCTTAGTTGCCATCTTGCCGGCTGGACAGCCACTCTGCGGACTTTCGCTAGGTCAAGTGCTTGGCTACTTCGGGAAGGCAAGTACTTGGTCGTTTAGAGTTTCTTTAGGAAGTCGGCTAGAAAGCGATAGGCCGACTATCCAAGAGTCGGCCGTCTTTGATGAAAGCTAAGACGGCGAGCCGACTACTCACGAGTCGGCTCTGTGGAGGGAGGCTGGTAGCCGGCTTGCGCTATGCATAAGCTTTTAGGTCCTTAGCCATTTTTTCATGCGTGCGCTCGTTCTTGCTTGTTCTCCGCCTGCCAGCAGTCGCTCTGCGAGCTGCGGCTTTCGACAGGAGACGGCTTGAGCGCAACACATTACTTGTCCAACTGCAGGAAGCATTTCATAGCGCAAGACGGCAAGTCCCCGGGCCGACTAGTCGGACCCGGTACCAGACGGTATGATAAAAAGAGTAGCATATTCGGAAGCGTATTTCTTATCATACAGATAACAAAAAGGCAGTCCCCGAGCTCGCCTCGGGGGGCCTAAGGTCTTAGTACTTTAATACAAAAGGGGTAGTGCGATACATACTGCATCATCTGTAAAATCTTCGAAGAAGGTTTGCGTTCCACGGGTGCTCTGTTTCTTTGCCGGAGTCGTCCCTCTTGCACGCTTGAGGCTTCTGAGCGTCAATCAGATAGTAGGCGTCATTCCCTAGCACCTTGCTGATGATGAAGGGACCCTCCCAAGGTGCCGACAACTTGTGCTGGCCGGCTGTTCTCTGAATCAGCCGGAGCACAAGGTCGCCTTCTTGGAACGATCTCGGCTTGACCTTGCGGTTGTAGTATTAGCGCAGACTCTGCTGGTAGATGTTGGACCGGCTGAGTGCCAATAGCCGGCCCTATTCCAGTAGATCAACGCCATCTTGGCGCGCTTCTTCAGCTTCCTCTTCGGTGTACATGGTGACTCGTCGAGAGTCGAACTCTATATCCGTCGGGATGACGGCTTCGGCACCGTAGACGAGGAAGAAAGGCGTGAAGCCGGTTGACTTGTTTGGAGTCGTGCACAGACTCCAGAGGACGGCTGGCAGCTCCTCGACCCAACAGCCAGCCGAACGCTCGAGTGGTTCGACCAGTCGAGGCTTGATGCCGGACAGGATGAGGCCATTGGCTCGTTCCACCTGGCCGTTTGACTGCGGATGGGCAACGGACGCTATGTCCAGTCGGATGCCCTGCGTCGCGCAGAAACGGGCCAAGGCGCCCTTGGCAAAGTTTGTGCCGTTGTCGGTGATGATGCTGTGCAGTATGCCGTACCGCACCATTATGTCGGCAATGAAGGTTACTGCAGTCGGCCCGTTCAACTTCTTGGTGGGCTTTGCTTCCACCCACTTGGTGAACTTGTCCACCGCGACAAGCAGATGAGTTAGGCTGCCTCGGGCCGTCTTGAATGGTCCTACCATGTCCAGGCCCCAAACTGCGAAGGGCCAGGCGATGGGGATTGTCTTCAGCGCGGAAGCCGGCTGAAGTGGTTTGGAGCGGAACATTTGGCACCCCTTGCATTTTTGGACTAGCTCTTTAGCTTCTTCCAGGGCAGTCGGCCAAAAGAAACCGTGCCAAAAGGCTTTGGCGATGAGTGCCCTTGAAGCCGCATGGTGTCCGCACTCGCCCTGATGGATGTCTCTAAGAATTGCTTGGCCTTGTTCTGATTCTACGCAGCGCTGGTAGACACCAGTGACACTGTGCCTGACTAGTTCTCTGTTGACTATGGTGTATGCTGTCGCTCGGCGCTGCACTTGCCGAGCCAGGATCTCATCTGTCGGCAGCTCTCTGTTCACTAGAAACTTGAGGATGGGTTGTGCCCATGAAGGTGCTGCTATCTCTTCGATTGCTACCACAGCGACTTGGACAAGGGTGGCTGTGCTGGGAGGCGGCGGGCTGGAGTCTGCGGCCGTTTGCTGGATTGGCGGAGTCTCTGGGCCGACTGGCGCAGTTCCTGGGCCGAGCTCTGAAGTCCCCGGGCCGACTGGCGTAGTCCCCGGGCCGGGCTCTGAAGTCCCCGGGCTGGTTGGCACAGTCCCCGGGCCGGGTTCTAAAGTCCCCGGGCCGGCTTCAACTGTGGTTTTCTTGAGGCTGTCTGCTGGGGCTTTGGAGTCGGATCCGACTACTTCTGGAGGAGCCGGCACAAAGATGGAGTCTGACTCTGGTGAAGGCTTGATAGACGGCTTGAGGAGGCGCTGAAGGGCGACGCCAGAAGGTATCGCTTGGCGAGTGGAGCCGACTCGTGCCAAGGCATCTACTTGATCATTGTCATTTCTTGGCACGTGAAGGAATTCACACCCCTCGAAGTATCCGCTGAGTTGCTGCACCAGGAAGCGGTAGCTCGCCATGTTTGCGTCTTTGGCGTCCCAGTTGCTGGATGATTGCTGAACCACCAAGTCGGAGTCGCCATAGCACAGGATCCGGCGAATGCCGAGTTCTTTGGCAAGCCGGAGCCCATGAATGAGCGCCTCATATTCAGCGACGTTGTTGGAGGCGGCGAAGTGGATCTGCAGCACATACTTGAGCTTGTCGCCTTTAGGGGAGGTGAGGACGACGCCGGCTCCCAGGCCGGTGCGCATCATGGAGCCATCGAAATGCATCCGCCAATGGGTGGAGTCAGGCGCTGGCGGCAGGTACTGGGTCTCGGCCCAGTCGACTAGGAAGTCGGCGAGCGCCTACGACTTGATGGCGGTGCGGGGCTGGTAGTAGATGGTGTAAGGAGCTAGATCTATAGCCCATTTGGCTACTCGGCCGGAGGCGTCTCGGCTTCCAATGATCTCGGCGAGTGGAGCGGTGCAAACCACGGTGATTGGATGCTCTTCAAAGTAGGGCTTCAGCTTCTTGGCGGCAAAATGCACACCGTAGCACATCTTCTGGTAGTGAGGGTAGTTCTGCTTGGAGGTCGACAGTACCTCGCTCAGGTAATATACCGGTCTCTGGATGGGGAGCGCCTTGCCTTCCTCCTTGCGCTCGACTACAATAACTGTGCTGACTACTCGGCTGGTGGCGGCGATGTACAAGAGCATGGGTTCTTTGGGAGTCGGAGCCGCCAACACGGGGGGCGTAGTCAACATCTTCTTCAGTTGGAGAAATGCCTCATCCGCCTTGTGGTTCCACTCAAAAAAGGTGGTCTTCTTCATCAACTGATACAAGGGCAGAGCTTTCTCGCCCAGCTGACTGATAAACCGGCTGATGGACGCCAGGCAGCCAGTGAACTTCTGCACATCCAACAGTCGGCTGGGTACCTCCATTCTCTCGATGGCCTTGATCTTCACGGGGTTGCACTCTATGCCGCGTTCGGAGACCAGGAAACCAAGGAGCTGGCCGGCTGGTACTCCGAAAACGCACTTCTCAGGGTTGAGCTTGATCTGGAACCGGCGCAGATTTTCAAAGGTCTCCTTGAGGTCTTCCAGCAGCATCCCACGCTTCTCCGTCTTCACCACTACATCATCCACATAGACGTGAGCGTTCCTGCCGAGTTGCTTGAGGAGGCACTTCTGCATGCAACGCTGAAAGGTGGCGCCGGCATTCCTCAAGCCGAACGTCATCGTCAGGTAGCAGAAGGCTCCAAACGGCGTGATGAAGGCGGTCTTCAGTCTGTCTGCTGGGTTCAACTTGATCTGGTGATATCCTGAATATGCATCTAGGAAACTCAGCAGCTCGCATCCGGCTGTGGAGTCTATCACCTGATCAATTCTTGGCAGAGAAAATGGGTCCTTTGGGCAGGCTTTGTTGAGGCTCGTGTAGTCGATACACATTCGCCATTGCTTGTTCTTCTTCAGCACCAAAACCGGGTTCGCCAGCCACTCTGGGAAAATACTTCCATGATGAAGCCGGCTGCCAGGAGCCGGGCTATCTCTTCTCCAACAACTCTTCTTTTCTCTTCTGACAGGCAGCGCAAGGGCTGCCTGACGGGTTTCATATCTGGCCTGACGTGTAGCTTGTGCTCGGCGAATTCCGTCGGTACACCCGGCATGTCTTTGGGGGACCATGCAAAGATGTCCCGATTCTCACGGAGGAAATCGACGAGCTCGCCTTCCTATTTGCTGTCAAGGCCCGTGCCCATGACAGCGTATCTCTCTGGGTGCTCCGGGTCCAAGGGTATCTTCTTGGTTTCTTTGGCCGGTTTGAATGATCCTTCTGCCTCCGATCCTTGGGGTCGGGCGACATCTCTGGCTGCTTCTCGGTCAAGGACTCACATTACCATCTACTACCAGCCATCGCCACGACCCGGTCAAGGAGCCGCTTCTCGGCTGCGATCACCAGGGACTCGGCCAGCTGACTGCTCTCGGCCGCGCAGGCGGACGACTTCTTGTAGTCGCCGGCTACGGTCAGAATCCCCTTGGAACTCGGCATCTTCATCTTCAGGTAGGCGTAGTGGGGAACCGCCATGAATTTGGCCAAGGCAGGTCGGCCAAGCAGGGCGTGGTACGGGCTCTCCAAGTCCACCACCTCGAACCAGACCGGCTCTCAGCGGAAGTGATCTTTGTCTCCGAAGAGGACGTCTATCAGGATCTTGCCGATCGGCGAGCAGGGGAGGCCGGGTACAATTCCATGGAACACGGTCCGGCTGCTCTGCAGCTGTCTTCGCTTGATTCCTAGCTTCTCCATGGTGTCCTTGTACAGGATGTTGATGTTGCTGCCTCCGTCTATCAGCACTCGCGAGAAACGGGCGGCCCGCCTATCAGTGGCCAAGGTCGCACCTAGGACCAGGGCATAGGAGCCTGGACTCGGCATCACCTCTGGGTGATCCGCCCGACTCCAACTAATAGGCCTCTCGGACCAATGCATGAACTCTGGGGCATCTGTTGCTACTGCATTTACTTCTTGTTGCTGTCGGCGCCTGCTGTGCCGGTCATCTGCCACACTGGTGAACACTACGTAGGCTCCGTGCTCTTCTGGGAACTCGTCTTGCACTGCGCCGACTGGCCGAACCGCCAGCTGCTGGGGCGGCGGTCCAGCCGACGGCGGTGGAGCAAGGCCGTCTCCCTTGGCGATCCTGGTGAGCCAGTGGCACTTTCTGGTGGTGTGGTTTGACGGCTACGCGCCGCTGTGGAACTTGCAAGGACCATCCAAAGTCTTCTCATAGGAGAAAGCTGGCAACCAATTGGACTTGCCGCCCTTCTGCCGCTTGGCCGGAGGCTGCCCCTCCGGTTGTTGATCTTCAACTGCCGCGACCTGCCGACTATTGGAAGTCGGCTGCTGGGCCTTGCGCTTGTTGTCGTTCTGTTGCTGTCGCTGACTGGTGTCTCCAGCCGGAGTTCTGGGAGCCTGGGGAATCACCTTGCCAGGCGCGTTGACTTGAATCTCTGTCTTCATGGACGAGTCGGCCGTGGCGTACTTGTCTGCTATGACTAGCAGTTCGTCGAGGGTTTCTGGCTTGTCGCAGAGGAGCCAGTGCTTGAGGAGGGTGCCCTCTCGGCACCCGGCGGTGAAGTACTCGATGGCCTGCATCTCGTGCACGCCCTCGCAGGAGTTTCGAAGCTCGCCCCAGCGCGTGAGGTAGTCACGTGTTGATTCATCAGGGCCTTGCACGCACAAGGAGAGTTGGTGCGGCTTGGGAGGTCGCTTGTACGTGCTCATGAAGTTGCGGATGAAGGCTTCAGTGAAGTTGACCCAGCTATTGATGCTGCGGGGCTTCAGGCTATTCAACCATGTCCGGGTCGTGCCCTGGAGCATGAGAGGAACATACTTCACGGCAACTCGCTTGTTGCCGTTCGCTATGCTGACGGCTGTGGAGTAGTCTATTAGCCAGTCCTTTGGCTTCACGGAGCCGGTGTACTTGGGTGTATCTCGGGGGAGTGTGAACCCTTTGGGGAAGGGCTCGTCTCTGATGCGGGGCCTGAAGCAAGGCGGACCCAGCACGTCTTCCTCTTCCAGCGCCAGGGACCGGTGGAGTCGGTCGATCCGATGGCGGGCGTCATTTTCTCGGACTCCCTCTCAGCGGCCAAGGCGACCTCCGAGAGTCGGATGCTCAATAGGCGGCGGGGAAACTTGGCACTCTCTTCTGGGCGGGGGAGGCAGGTAGTCGTCCCGCCGCTCTACTGCTCTTGGGCGGCCGTCTTGGTCGCGCTCGATGGTAATGTGAGTCCGACTGTGACTGATAGCCGGCTCCTTCTCCTTCCTTTCGTGGACTCCGCCAGTCGGCGTCCGAGAGGTCGCGCCTTGATCTCGGCGGGGAGGCAAGTCGTTGTTCGGCTGCTGCAACGCATCTGCGCGGCCGCCGGCCATGTTTTGTGCAGCAACCGCGTCAAGGAGCTGCTGGACTCGCTCCGTCATCACACGGCACTCTTCGCCCTCGAAGTTCTTCAGCTCGTCAGTCGCCGCTTGGGCGGCACGAATGTTCTCCGCTGGGGTGGCGTACACGGGGCGTTTTTCCCCGAGCAAGTCGGCGATGGCTGCGCCACGCTGCCGGACCGCACCTAGACGGCTCGGCCCAGTAGGAGCCGGCGAGCCGCCTACGGCGCGATCCATCTCGCGCTGGTATGCCTCTGACAAGCGCCTCATGCTTGCCAGCTTCTTGGCGCCTTCGATGATCTGAAGGCGGCGCGCCTCAAGTGTCTCGGCGTCCGCGTCCTCTGGAATGGGCGCGGTTAGGTCTTGCAGGGCCGCAGCTAGCGGGTCCTGGGCTTCTTCGCCGGAGTGCTCGCCGTGGCTGATGACGAGCACCTCCGTGACGGCGCTTCCGCCGCTCTCCTCGTACGGAAGCGGCTCATCGTAGATCACCATGTTGGTGGGGAAAATGTCAAGCGACACGGCGTCGGAGTCGACCAGCATCGGGTCGGTGGAGCCTACGGACTCCAAGTCTACGGCAGGCTTGCCGGCGATGTGGAGCTGGTCGAGGAGGCCTGCGAGAAGGCTCTCGGGGCCACCCGTGCCTGCGTTGGATGCAGGCTCGTCGGAGAGGCGCACCTCGCCGACAAGTTCGGCGAGGCCGCTCGCGGCGCAGGCGGCCTCAGCGCCGCACAGTGTGTCGATGCAGACTCCATCAGGCGAGCCTGGCTGGCTGCGCTCGCCTGGGAGGAAGAGGGTTCCCGTCCAGAACAGATCTCCGGACGACGGTGCACCTTGCCCCACGGTGGGCGCCAAATGTCGGGGGTTGGGTGCGACATATGCCAATGGATGGCTTATCATGGCGGGGGCGAGTAGAACGTCGCCGGTGCCTCGAAACGGGATAAGGCGTAGACATGCACGCCGGCGAATCTTACCCAGCTTCGGGGCTCTCCGGGGAGATAACACCCCTACTGCTGCTCTGCGGGGTCTCCGCATGATCACTCAAGTGAAAAGGCTACAATGGTGCTCCTAGAGCTGTTCGTGAGGCAAGAGAGAGCAAGGCTAGTTCTCTCCTCCCTGGGCTATCTAGTCTAACTCTATCAAGGTCCAAACCCTTTGCATGGGTGCCCCGGGGAGTTTATATAGGCCTACCCCCCGGGGATACAATGGTAATCCGGATGGGCGCGGGTCCCAGCCGTCTGTCTCTCATGCTGCTGTCCTTCCCGCCGGCTTCTAGGGCCCGCCGACTGGTGGACCCCGCGGACAGGCCGACACTGTGCGGCACTCCTGGTGACGCAGGCTTGGTCACCGGGGCGTGGCAACAGTGCCGCCGTCTATCGGGCGATCATTGTCGCCACTCCCCGTCCAATCTGATTAATGGCTTGTGGGGCCCTGGAGGGGAGACGGCCGACTCCGGGGAGGCCGACTCCCACAGGGCCGTCTTCAGGCGCTCTGGCCGCCTTCGGTCCACCCACTGACAGGCGGCCCTGCAGCCTTCGGGTCGTACAGGCCGGCATCGTGGGCACAGTGCGTCGCGCACTGTGGCTGAGGTCAGGACAGGCATGGCAACAGTGCTGCGCCTCGCCGGAGATCTTCCGGCGATACGTCTCACTGTAGCCATGCCAGTCCCTCGTAGGCAGGAAGGGGCGGCCACGTCGTGACCGTACCCCGCATTGGGCTTCGTGAAGTGTCATGGGCCGACTCCCATAGTCGGCTCCCCTGGAGGTTGCCAGCTTGGAGTCGGCTTGCCTTGAAGTCGTCATCTGGGATTCGGCTCCTCTGGAGATTGCCAGCTGAGACTCGGCTTCTCTGGAGATCGCCAGCCGGGACTCGGCCTCTCTGGAGGTCGCCAGCTGGGACTCGGCTGGAGGGGCGTGGCCTGCCCCGATGTCTTGAAAGATCCTGGGTCCTGGGTCAACCTACCCGTGGCCCATTACTCGACAGTGTGATTATTATAGCTATGCAATGCTTTACGGTCTACGAGTTTTCTTTGTCCAAGTTGATGATTAGATCTTCAGTGGAAGTGGTGCATAGTAGTAGGTTCAATCTTGCGGCATCCTCACCTCGTGATAGAAGGAGTAGTGAGGCACGTATTTGTATTGTTGCTACTAAGGGTAAAACGGGGTTTAATCATATTGCTTGGTTTTATTCTATCTACATTATGTCATCATACTTCATGAACTTAATACCGAGAGAGGCAAGCATAGAAACGTTCTCGAAGTGGAGTAATAGTAATAGGCTCCAGTAAGTTTAATGCATGGTCTACTTTTCACGTACCTAATCTCTATGTACTGATCATGCCATGAATAACATCATAATATGCTCTTTTATATATCAATTGCCCAACAATAATTTGTCTACCCACTGTATGCTATGTTCTTGAGAGAGATGCCTCTAGTGAAAACTATGCCCCCGGGTCTATTCACCATATTTACTAAAACCCTAAAAAGCCCGCTGGAATTTATTTACTTGTATTTCCTTTTGCAATTTATATATCTATCACCATCAGAATTAATTAATCCTTGCAATTAACGAGTACAAGGAGATCGGCAACCCTCTTGCCCATGTTGGGTGCAAGTATTTTGTTTGTGTGTGTAGGTATTGTCGACCTTGGTTCTCTACTAGGGAAATACTATCCGCTACTATATTGCTTCTCCCTTTCTCTTCCGAGAAAAACCCAACGCAGCTCACAAGTAGTAGCAGCAAGAAGTTGAGATGATTTTGACTATCAGCCCTGTAGTTGATAGAAGTCACTAGAAAAAAGACACATCCATGACATTATGGCCCGAACAAAAACTTTTTCTTTCATGGATGTGACACTTCTATGACGATAATTGTGACAAAAACACGTGTCATCATAGATATGGTGGGCTCCTACTTCTATGAAAAAAATTGTGACAGAAAATGGGCTTTTCATCCTAGGTGGGCTGGAGACACACCTGCATGACATTTTTGGGCCGTCCATGAAGCCTTGAACTTCCGGCTAACCCCGGAACTTCCGGCCTCAACTGCTCCAGCGCGTGCAAACCTTATGGTTAGCCCAAAACCGGGCCAGAACTTTTGTCCCCCAGAACTTCCGCCCGACCACAGAACTTCCACGCACAATGACTTCGACTAGTGCAAACTCTCTGGAAACCCCAGATCATGCCCAGAAGCTTGCTCGGAATGTCCGGTGTCCGGAACTTTTGGACGCTCCCAGAACTTCCAGTCCTGCGGGCGAGTAGTGTGTTCGGCGCAGCCCATGTACCGTTTTGCCCCTCACTTACCCCTTCGTGACTTGTACTATATATACTCCTCCACTACTAGGGAAAAGCCTATACACAGAATCTTACCAGTAGCGCTCTTCAAAATACCACGCTACTGCTATTTAGCAGCAGCGCGTGTTATCAAAACACGCTACTCACAGGAAAGTAGCAGTAGCGTGTCCACCGCATACAGCGCTACTGCTATAGTTGCCATGACCTCGTCCCCCCCCCCCCCCCGCTAGTTGTAGCAGTAGCGCACTATACTAAACAGCGCTACTGCTATTCAGATTAGCTGTAGCGCATTTTGGCAAACGCGCTACAAATATCCCTACCTTATCCCCACGCGCACGACCGGCCCTCTCACTCACACTCTCACTCTCGCCCGCGTAACCGTCGTCGTGCGTCGCCGCCGCCGCCACCTTCGTCTGTCCGCCGCCGAGGTACTCCCCTCCTTCCGTCCCTCCTCCCTCCTCCTCGCACATCCTCCCTCCGCCTGCGGCCGCCCCTCCTCCCTCCTCCGCCGGCAGCCCTCCTCCCACCGCCCTTGACCTCGCCGCCCCTAGCTACCTCTCCGTCGCCCCCCACCCCCTGCCACTAGTTAGTACTAGATTTAGTAGTAGTAGATGTTAATTTAGGGTTCATAGCTAGTACTAGATGTTGCTTAGTTAGTACTAGATTTTTAGTAGTAGTAGTGGTAGTTGAACTACTTTAGTTGTAGTTGAACTAGTTTAGTAAGTAAATTAATAAACTAGTTGAACTAGTTGAATTAATAGAACTAATGTATTTTTAGTAAGATAATTAATATAACTAGTTGAACTACTTTATTTTTAGAAAGAACTAGTTTTTTTCTATTTATAGTAAGTTTATATTTAGTAAGACTAGTTGAATTAATAAAACTAGTTGAACATGTCATATTTGTTGTTATTTTTTAGTTTAAGCAATTATTCGGGATGTATTAGTGATAACTTATATGGTTTCAGGTGACCACCGTCGTCCCCGTCACCGACCCCCTCCAACATCCCCGCCGTCGTCCCAGTCACCGACCCCCTCCGACATCAAGGTGAGACCAGCCAAATATCCTTGTATATCTTGTGTTGTTGCTCAAATAGGATATGTGGTTGCCCAAGTGGCCGTTCATGTTCAGTTTACATCTCCGAGTGGCCTATGTTTTGCCGGAGTGTTGATTATTTCCGTTCCGGCAAATTTCAGGCGCTCGATATGTCCTTTTTTAGCAAAGGTCATGTCGGATTTTTTTGCGAATTCTGGCATGACTTGTGCTAGAATATGTACAAGTTTAATCTTTGAATTATGATTGTAGGAAATGTCGTACTCGGACGACGACAGTCTCCCAGGGGAGTGTAGCTGGTGCCACGACGATCGAGGTATGTGCGACAGGTTCATTCGGCTGGACGAAGATCGGCGCTTCAGCATTAAGCTCAAGGAGACCTTCGATTGTGAAACGGTACGCAACAACGACAAGTGTTTTTTTCGTAATTAAGCATGACTTCAACTATTTCAACGTCTAATTTTCATATTTTACAATTCGACTAGCTTATCCCATGCCATGCAAGACGCTATGTCTTGGAGAGGATGGGTTTTGAAGACCATGAAAATTTCGAAACAAAGAAAATACACCTAAGGACCCATCATGATATGGATTTTGAAGTAAATCTGTGCAATTCTCAGAGCGTAACCCATTTTGGTTGCCAAAATTGGGAAGCACTTTGCAAAATGTATGGTTTTTATGAGGGTATGATTGTCACCATGGATCTTGGTGATCCTGACATCGAGGAAGACAATATGGACATTTGGGTTCTTGTTGATACGCTTCCAATTGTACCGCTATGTGAGTTTCTCAAACATAATTATTAACTAATTTATATTGTTTATTTCAAAATAGTTGATAGCTTATTTCCATTGACAGCTTATTTTGATTCTTCAAAGACTGTGCGGAAGATGGTAGATAAAACCCACTACACCGATGGCACCGAATTAATGTATAAGGAGAAAAATCATCTGATCGCATTTTGAACTCTTCTTGAGAATTACAATGACTATTATCGAACTCCTCCAAATTATGGTGAATACGTGCCACTAGTGCATGTGTTGAACCACGATAACTTCTCTGGAGATACCCTGGTAAGATTTTTTACTATTACGACATCCGTGCATCTTTTGCATACTTCTAAAACTAGTACATCATTGCTAACTACGAAGTTATTATTATGTTTTTCAACAGAAACTCCCCATGGATTGTGTGCCTCATCTGATGTCTCTGCATGGTCGCCTCTCAATTCTGAACATACTGCCAGGTAAATCTACGGAGCTCACCTGTCCATATCGGATTTCTAAAACCCGTGAACACATGTTCATCAAAGAATGGAAGAAATGTATGGACATTCGCAAGGAGGTTCTTGGAAGTAACATTTAGTGAAAGGCAAGAATTGGAGACAGGCTAATCTCCATTCTCCATAATGGAGAGTCAGGGGCTATCTTGTTTTTTTATTTTACCTTAGAAAATGTAGTAGGTCTTAATCGAATGTAATAGGTCCTATGAGGTACAATATGTTTATTATGTGGTAATGTGTTAGAGTTGATAATGATGATCTTGAGGAGGTGTTATGTGATGTCAATGATGAAAACAATGATCTTGAGGAGGTGTTATATGACAATGATGTATTATGATGATAAGTTGTTAATGATATGATGATGATGATGATATTATTATATCATTGGGTGAAAGAACTGCGGATTAGTTTCAAGTGGACGGACATCCACTTGAAACTAGTCCATGGTTCTTTCACCCCATGATGTAATAACTCATTATGATGTAAAAACAATCTCTAAATTCCTGTTGTATGAAAACTTGTGTAAAGGTGTATGAATACAACATGAAATAGAAAAGAAATAAAATACTAAATAATAGTAGTAGCGTGGGAGAGGAGAAGCGCTACTACTAATTACCAGTAACGATGTTCTAAAGAAGCGCTACTACTAAGTCAATTTAGCAGTAGCGTGGGTCCAGACGCTATATTGCTAAGCTGTAGCGCCTTATCAGTAGCGCTCCTGCCCGCGCTACTGATAGGCCCAAAACCCGCGCTGCTGCTAGGCTTTTCCCTAGTAGTGCTCCCCTTCCTCATTTCTAGGGTTAGCTAAGAATAGAAACCAAATCACATAGCTTAGCTCATGTATCACCCCTTGCGGGATTCCTCCTATGGGAGTTGAACCATCTATGGTTGCCAAGGCCTCCTAAGGGAGAAGGATTCCCCAAGTGAATCATCAAGATCTCCTAGGGGAGAAGGATTCCAAGTGAATCTCTAAGACTCATCCCTCCATGAGTTGGATGAACTACCCTTGTATCTTTTTTTCCTTTGCTGTTCTTGGATCTTGATGCACCTCCTGTATTGCTCGTGATATGAGGAGTATGTGGTGTGGATCTTGTCCAATAGAGTGCTTTCCTCTTTGATTTCTCCATGTTTTCCTCTGTGTTTTTTGTGTCCCTCCTCAAAAACCCCTCCAATTCGTGAAGATTGGGCCACATATGGTCCCTACGCTAAATCGGTAGGGGGGGAGGGCAGGGATTCAACGGATTGGGGGTAGCCAAGCTTTTGAAGAAGTTGGTCTCCAACCCAAAAGTAACCCCAAAAATCCGTATGAGCTCCCGGATCTCACTGAAGCCCCGAGGGTTAATTTATAACTACTTCTAAGTGCCTAAATAATACAGGTGCACGGAGAGTATTTAATTGCTTGTATATATTG
The DNA here is from genome assembly GCA_963921465.1 of Triticum timopheevii. NCBI lineage: Eukaryota > Viridiplantae > Streptophyta > Magnoliopsida > Poales > Poaceae > Triticum > Triticum timopheevii. The sequence continues at coordinate 368,160,032 of OY997262.1, forward strand.
GATGTGTTTTTTTATTGTTTTCACTTAGTTCACAGAATTGGTGATGTTCAATTTACTCATTGTCCGAGGGTGGGAAACACAATGGCACACTATTTAGCTAGAAATCTTTTGATTCAAACTCTGTAATCTGTTGGGACGGTGATCCCCCTAGGGTTCTTCTAGCTGATTTGGTTCAATATGTAACCACCATTTGAGTTTAATAAAGCATGTCACACCTTCAAACAAAAAAAAACTCTAGCAGAGCTTAGAAATCAGTAATCACACGGATGTCGTAGGACCGATGGGGTGAATCAACACAGAGGCGCACGACACACACACACGCGCGCGCACACACACACACACACACGAGAATGTGCATGCAAAGGCACACACACAAACACATAATATTGCTATTAAAAAATTAAGGATCTGACGGCAAAAAAACTGAAGTGCTATCACTCTCCGATCCATATTATTTGTTGTTGGTTTAGTACAACTTCGGTACAAAGTTGTACTAAGCTAGCAACAGGTGATATGGATCAGGGAGTAACAAAATTATTCACTTGAAGGCAGAATTTCATAAAGTTGCACACATCTTCGGTTCCCAACATATAATGTCCCATTTACACGCCTCTTGCAAGTATTACAAATTAAACGAAATATATGGTCCTCATCGATCATTTTGAGCAGGAAGCAAATCATCCTTGCATGGAGTATAGGTAAACGAGGTGATATCTGAGTTCATGATGAGAAGAGTATCACGTGCTGGGTAAAGTTTACCCAAGTACTGCAACTTGGAGCTTCCAAGGTAGTAAGCAAACCCGTTGTAACGGTTTCCCAAGAAAATAATTTCCTTGTAAGGATGATATCCCAACAAGTGAACACCATAGCATTTCTTTGTCTCGCCCCGCAGGTTGTTACCAGTCCCTCCCTCCGTGTCAATGATGCTATCATCTCCAGAGTCCCATCCCTGGTCTACTCTGTCGTTTAATCCTTCCTCCGAAATGTCTAAAATCCATGATTCAACCTCCTTTCCGGTGTTATTTGAGGTGTAGAATCGTGAAAAGGAGGGCTTGAAGTCAACTTGATGCTTCAGCTCCCATTCTGGCATATGACATGACTCTGATACTCCGTGCATTATCCATATCCGAAGTTCATATCCCCCGTGAGCTGTGAGGTAGAGTCCCTGCTTGGATTTCCCCAAATACAGATAGGGCGTAATATGATACCCGTAGTCATTAGTATGTGATGCTAATTTATGTGCCAATGTTGGTGTTTTGATCGTTACATACTTGTCCTCCAACAATGAAAACCTGCGGAGTAGAAAGAATGGAAGGTTGTTAGAGCATGGTTAATAGTATAGCCAGCTGCTGGCTATAAGCCAGTGCCATCTCATGTACAGCCCATCTTATAGCCAACATGTACAATAGTAGATCAAAAAAGTGTACTACTTTTTTATTATGTGGCCCACATTTTATTCTCACAAAGTGCCAAGGAGCACGTGCTAGAGTTGACTCTTGACGAAAAGTCTGCTTACCTTCTCTCTCTTCTTCTCTTTCCTCTAACTAAACAAAAATATACTAATTTATTCTTTATAGCATGCTGACTCAGCTCTATTGTACCTGCTCTTATAAGAAGGTCCGGGGACAAAGAAAAGAGTCAACAACTTGTTATGGCACCCTTCTTACCTCATGATGAATCCATCAAAACGTACGATGTAGAATGCTCCCTGCCAGCACACGCCGGTGTGGCGCCCATGCACACCGGAAACCAGCTGCGGATTGGACCACATCCCAGCCACGGTAGTTACTGCATCGCCTTGTCGGACAAAGTGCCTGTCCTCCCATTGGCCGGTTGCCGACGAGAACATCTGCACGGCATACGAGTACGGCGGCCACTCCATCGAGCCCATGCTCTCCACTTCTTGTTCGTAGCTCTCCCTTAGAGATAAGGGCAGGTTCTCAACATAAGTACTATTCCAGGTCACCAACGAATATCGGCCGCGGGGTTTCTTGGCAGGCGGTGGATAAACGGGTGGCGATGGCCTTTTAGGCACCCCGGGGAAGCACATCACGCGGTAGTGCAGCGACAAGGTTGGATCGAACACGAGGTGCTCACGACCGTGGGGGAAGCCTGCGGCCGGCCACGGCAGCTTCGCCCACCGCCGTGTCCACGGGTTGCACACGTACGTGGCCCTTCCGTTCCGGAATAGGATGAGGCCGTTGCAGTGATCCGAGATGTTACAATGACGATTCCACTCCCTCCACGCCCGCGATGTGTTCGGCAGGAATCCGAGCGAACCGTCGATCGGCGGTGTGGCGGCGCGGGAGAAGAAGCCGTGCCTTTTGTTGTAGGAGAAGTTGACGAAGATGCCGCGCAGAGGGCCCGGCGCGAGGTGCTCCAGCACCAACCCGCGGCCGTCTATGGCGTCCCGCCAGTTCCTGCAGACACGCCGGCAGGCGGCGAGGCGTCGCGGGGGGACGCGCCGGAGGACCTCGTGGAGCAACTCGTCGGGGAGATCCATGGTGAAGGGCGCTTAGGGTTAGGCTTGTGGCGGGAGTTAGAGGCCGAGGGAGGCGCGCGTCGCGGTAAGTAAAGGGGTGGATCACGCGGTACAATTCAAGGCGGAGTCGCGCGAACCCCTACTGAAAAATCTCGCTCGTGGTTTCGACCCCTCCTAAAAAAACTGGCTCGTGATTGCAACTGGTGTCTGCACGTCAGCACCGTCATAGCGCGCGAGGCGGGAGATCCTGATTGGAAAATCGTATATGGCGCTTCTTTTATTGAAGCAACTATATATTTCATTAGACAATCTGTTCACAGAGATTACACATATGGTCACCATACGAGACAAAAATGCTTGTCAAGCAACTTTGCATAAAGAATTCCATAAGAGGTAAAACTACTATTCCACCTTGCAGAAACTCGTGCCTCGGATAGTCCACAAATGTCCTCCGCCGCCACCATGGCAACGCCGGAAAAGGATGAGAACAACCGTCATACCAAGATCTGGGAGAACACCACCACATACAAAGATGCTTTTTGAGTGTCAAAGAGGCGACCAAACCCACAGGATAGCACTTCGAGGAATCTAAAACGGGTCGGCCCATTTTCTGGGTAGTGAAACGCACAACAGTAACTTTTTTTGCGGGAACACACAGCAGTAACTGGTATTGGGAATCTTCTATAAGGTTCCTGAACCGGTTTTTCTGTCTTTTTAGTTTTTCTTCCTTTATTTTTATATATTTCTTTCTTTTTTCTGTTTGCTTTTTTGCTTTTCTTTCCTTTTTCCTTTTAAAAGTATATTTTTCTTCTTAAAAAATGTTCTTGTTTCCAAAATTTGTTGATAAATTTATGTGCCATAAGTATTGCACATCTCAATCCTATGTCATTGATCTTACGGGGAGATTTGTGTGGGTATTTCCTTTTTCCTTTTTCTTTTCCTTTTTATTCTTGATTGATTCACTTAGATGTGCAATAACTAGGCACATCTAGATGTGTCCTAAACATTTCCATTGAAAAAATGTTCGTCTTTTTGTAAAATGTTTATAAATTTCAAGTTTTATTTAAAATTTTAAAACATATCCATGTTTCCAAAAAGTGTTAGGAAATTTCAAAAAATGACAGCATTTTTAAAAATCATAATTTTCAAAAACGTTCAGGTTTTCAAATGTTTTTCACACATTAAAAAAATAGAAATTTCCAAAAATATTCAAGGTTTTCAAAAATTGTTCACAAAAAGTGATCTCGTCCTATGTGACGTCCTCGAGAGCTCCTCCTAAGTGTTTGTTGCGCCGCCTAGTGAACAAGCATTCACGTGCATGCTTGCCTGGTCGGGCCCAACAATGCGAGGTCGCTCGATCAGATTAAAAGTGAAGAGGTTGACCGATGGACCAGTTGACCGGAATGGATCATAGACCATACAAAAAATCAGGACACGTCAGAAGAAATTTTCACGAAGTTAAGACAAGTTCATGAATTCATAAAAAAACACAAATTTTGAAAAATTTCATGTACTCAAGAAATGCTAACGGATTCAAAAAAATTTGAAAAAAGTTTCCAAACTCGAGAAATGTTGATGTATTTAAAATGTTCTTAAATATGCCAAAACAAATGGTCAAAAATTGGAAAATTTTCATGTAATTGGAAAAAATCATGAGTTTGTAAAAAGCTTGCGTATTTTTTAATTCACAAATTAAAAAAATCATCAATTTCGATAAAAAGTTCACGAAATTGAAAGAATGCTGATTTTGAAAAATAAAGTCCAGATTTTGAAAAAAGTTCATGGGTTTGAATATATTCATGCATTTGAAAAAATTCATGGCTTCGAATAAAAGTTTACATGATTTGAAAACAAGTTCATGATTTTTTTCAAATCACGTATTTGAAAAAAAACATGAGTTTGAACAAGTTCATGAATTTGGAAAAAAGTTTGCACTTTTGAAAAAAAGGGAAAAAGGAAAAATAAAAACCAAAAAAATGGTCCAAAAAAGGGCAGGAAGAAAACCGTCCTAGGAAGCTTCTGGGAGCTTCCCAAAAACGGAAAGGGAGATTCCCCTTAAAGTAGTCGGCCCATAAAGAAATGTAGCGAGGTAGGGGTGCGTGTTTGTTTTATCGATTACGATGTAACCGATGTAGCGACCGTCAAGTAGGATTTGGCGATGCTCACTACGTCAATAGGTACCCCATGTACACAGGGAGTCATCAACTAAGCCGGCCCATCAACTGAGCATGTAGCAGTGCCTAACATACACCACTCTAGCGACAACCACTGTAGCGGTCGAGCCGATGTAGTAATCGGAGCACTCTAGCGGTTTGGTTCACTGTAGCGGATGGCTACCATAGCCAATCAATTTTTTTATTGTATTTCAAACTTTTTCTAGAAAAGCTAACTTTTTTTATATCTTTTGAAAACGTAAACCTTTTTTGAATTTGTGACCAAATTTGGAAATAATAGCATTTTTTGAAATTATGGTAATCTAATGGAACACATGAACTTTTTTGAAATTCCACATATTTTTCAGAAACACGAACATTTCTTAAATTCTGAACAAAATTTGAAAACACGAATATTTTTAAATTCTGAACAATTGTTTGGAAACACAAATTTTTTAAAAGGAAATTACCGGATATTGTTAAATTTGTGAACAAAATTTGAAAACAGGAATATTTTTTGAAATTTTGAAAAAAAGGAAAGCACGTACGTTTTTTGAAATTACCGAACATTTTTATAATTTATATTTTTTCTAAAACTGAACCTTTTTGAAATTGTGTTTTCGAAAAGGTAAAAAAGAAACTTGAAAAGGAAAAAAAGAAAAACAAAACAGACAAGAAAAAGGGAAGAAAGAAAAAGGATAAAATAAACAAAAACCGTAAAAACAAAGTAAAAGAAGAAGAAAATCATACGAGGAACCTTCGAGAATGTTCCCAAACCCGGATCGGTTAAACGCTTTGACATGCCGACGCAGAACGTGTGCTCGCGCATCGCTCTGTGTGTGAAGTGTCGACAAATCAACACAAAGAGCGATGAATAGGAAATTCCTGAGAGGGCTATGTATCGCTTATTGCAAGATTTACTCGAGTCTCGCTCTCCCACTTCCGTAACTGGCCGACTCAATGTTGTAGCTTTCTAAAACGGTTTTGTAAATATTGAATAGCCAATTTGTATCGGTTTTAAAAGATTGCATGCGAATGCTAACTACACTAATCAGGTCTCCTCACCCTCTGACAGTGGGGTGACTAAGGCATGTTCTGACACAACTTATGTTCTCTAGCTAAACTATGCTTGTCTGGTGCAATGCTCATGTGGGGACCTTCTCTGTTGGTCTTCCTCACTGGGATATGGTGTTGGTGCACTCCCCAAACTGAAGAAGTCCAAGACCATTGCCACTTCATCGCTGAAGTGCAAGTCTCTGGTAGATGCTCCGTGAATGTGTTGCACTGTTTCAAGTCAATCTTTTTAATATGTGGAAGCCATCATTAAACTTTTAGGCTGTAACCTCAGTTTATCTTTCCCATAATTATAACTTGGTTTTGTTTTGCTACTAAACTATGATGCACAGGTTTCATTATGATAATGGATCCTTGAGGAATTTTGCCCCCTCATGATCTATTAAAAAAAGATTTCGGGCGACATTTTTTCAATGTATTTTTTTAACCTTTTTTTTGCGGGAAAACCTCGAATCTAGTCATCTTCAATTATGGTAGAAATAATAAAACATCCATATCCGTAGACCACCTAGCAAGGACTACAAGCACTGAAGCGAGCCAAAGGCGCGCCGCTGTCATCGCCCCTCCCTCGCCGGAGATGAGCAAACATTGTTGTAGTAGACAATTAGGAAGTCGTCGTGCCAAGGCTCCATAGAACAAATGCACCAGAATAGCAACCGCCGCAGCGCAGATGAAGAGTTTAGATCAAAAGGATCCAACCTGGAAACACAAGAACGAAGACGAACGACTAATAGATCCGAGCAAATCCACCAAAGATAGATCCGTGGGAGACACACCTCCGCACGCCACCGATAATGCTAGACGCATCACCGGAAGGGGGGCTAGGTGGGGAGACCTTTATTCCATCTTCAGGGAGCTTCCGCCGTCTCGCCTTCCTGAGCAGGACACAAACCCTAACAAAGCTCAAAAAAACATCTAAAAAAAGAGCCTTCCCACCGACAAGAGGCGAGATCCATTCCGCCTCCATGGCCCTAAGGCCACCGGAGATGGGACGGGCCGATGTCGGCGTTGGTGGGAGGCAGAGTACCCTAGCTTTTTGGAGGCGGCGGCTGGCTAGGTCAAGAGGCCAAGACAACTTGCCCTCCCTGCATCTAATTCTGCATTTTTTTTCCTCTTCTTGCTATTTTTCTTTTTCTCCATTTATGTGTTTCTTTTCTCGGTTTTATTTGTGCTTTCTTTGGTGGTTTTCTTTTCTTTTTAATTTTTTTCTTATGTTTTCGTTGTTTAATTAATTAATTAATTAATAATTTGCCTACTTTTCTAAAATACATGTTGAGCATTTCTCGTATATAGGTTCATTTCTTTCAAATACACATTGAACATTTTCCTGAATTACACGTTGAATACTTTGTCAAATGCACATTTTATCCTGAATTACATTCTGCACGAACACTGAATATTTTCAAAAAAGTCATGACCAATTATTTTAACGTGTAAACCATTTTGAGTGTTAGTATTTCTTTAAATATCAGGAAAAAAAAACTTTAATGGTAAAAAAAATCTCCTAACTACATGAACATTTTTTTCATCATATAATTTTTTTAAAAAAAATTCACGAACATATTTTTGGAACACTTGATTTCTTTGAATTTTACAAACATTTGATATAAATTTACAAACATTTTTTAAAATTGCATAAACATTTAGAAAAATTTCATGAATACAACTTAGAGACCATGATTTAAAAAAATGAAGAACATTGTTTTGAATTGTACAAAACATTTGTAGATGATGTGAACATTTTTTACATTGTGAAACAAAATTAAAATTCACGGACATTTTTTGAAACACACAAATATTTTTTAATGCACAAATATTTTTATGAATGTTACGAACTTTTTAAAATTAAATGAAGCGAAAACTTTAAACTACTACATGGATAGGTCTTTTTGTGTGCAATGATCTTTTTAAATTTTTATATTATTTTTTACATATATATGTATTTATAATATTTCAAAATATTTAGAACCTCCTCCTTTTTGTGGATGACAATTTACTCCTTTAATTGCTACTCCTGATATGGGCAGGCGAGTTGACTCTTTACTGCAGAAATATTCTAGTGCCTCGGGACAACAGATAAATTTAGATATATTATAACCGAACATCTTTCCAGCCCTCCCAGGCTATCAGTGTTTGCAGCCGTGGGATCGCTACTTTTGGATGTTAAACCGTCCGATTAGATGTGAACCAAACCACCGAGCGCTAATTCACAGGGCCGCTACTCCCGTAACAATATCGGAAGCCTGTGGTGAAATTGGGCCTAATGGGCTTTAATCCAGCGTGGGGCGAAATACAGCAAAGGACACAGCGACGGTTCAGCCCCCTTCTGCTTCTTCAACCTTGGCACGCCCATCTCGCGATTAGGGTTGTGTTTGCCGCCGCCACTGCTCTCCTCCTGCGTCGTGGCAGCTGCATCGAGTCGCCGCCAAACCCCGCAATCCCCTCATGCGTCGTCGACAGCTGCAGCCACCGCGCCGCCTCCTCCTTCCCTCCCCCGGTCCCTTTCCAAGTTTGACCGCGTCGCCTCCTATCCTCCTTGGTCCTTGTTGCGTCCTTCCATCATCTTCTCTCCTCCTTGCCCCGTGGTTCACACTTCACTTGACTCCACAACGGCGAAACCCTTCTCATCTCATGGTGGCGCGAGGAAACCGTGACGAGCACTCCCCGTCTGTCTTGGTGGCGTGAGGATGAAGGCAATTGCCAGATGCATACTGAATCAAACTCTCCCCCAGTGATCTTCTCGAGAGAAAACTGCCTGATGTTCCGCCTCCCCAATGGATCTCCTCTTGCGTCATCTCACGACGGCCGTCGAGCAGGTATATACATCAGTTTCTACATTTTAGATATGTCAGCGAGGTAAATTTTCACCATGGAGAAGACTGAATCATGGTTTCTCTTTGTTGTGCACTATCCTTCAGTGCAGCGCAAAATATTGCACCTGACAAGCAGAATTGAGAGAAGTAGAATGGGGCAAGGACCTTTATGCATGGGCTAACACAACAACAGTGCCCAGTCCCCAGTGACATTACTGGACCATCGATTCCAACCTTCAAGTCCAAGGACCTGCTTTGTCAGTATTTTGCGCTGCCTTTCATACATTACCAACAATGTGCTTTCTTTCTGGTTGCATAACAACCCTTTGTGGTCTGGACTCTGGAATATGCCTGAAATAATCGAGTCAAATGAATATTTACTGAAGTTTGCAGCATTTATGTAAACTGCAGTTTTTGATCTTTCGTATCACCATTGTTTTCAGATGTATCCATTAACGTCTTTTTTCTTTCTCCCATTCACAACGCAAACAAGTTGGAAATTTCTATAGTCCCCAAGTAAATCATTGATCGATTATATATTGCTCTTTGGTTTTAGAAAAATTAAAACATACTCCCTCTTTGTGCTATATATACTGCTCAATATTCGTTACCATCAATAATAGAATTGAAAGTGTGTGTGTAATTTCCCTCGTTGTGCACAAACACTTAACTTGCATTTTGATATTGGCCACCCTTTGGTTACTACATACTTATCCAGATGACTGTAGCAAGCCTTTTTTTTGTGGAACTATAGGAAGTCTCTGTTTTATAGCATTCTATCATTGCTTTCATTTCGTCTAGAACAAAAACACAAAGTATTTTATGAGATCTTTGGCTCTTCCTACATGAAATTTTCCATGTAACTATCGTTCCTGAAAGTACAACATAAATTTGTTTATCTAGACTCGTATGATTTATTACTTGGAAAAATAGCGTAAGCATATTGGCTTATGGCAGTGTTGCTGCAGATTCCGGTGTTCGCATTTGCCACCTTGATTTCCCTTTTAGACGTTTTTAATAAGACCATCACATGGGTTAATTGGTCAGGAGGGTCCAGCATCCTGCAAGATATGGTGCTGCAAAATGAATGTCGAATTTGTCCAGCTAATCAGGTGAGTGTACTGCAGTAACCTCGTCTGTTATTTTTTTTTCTGTTGCGATGGTTGATCTCCTGATTCTGTTGCTTAGTTGTAGTAGATTGCCATACTGCCCATACATGTGCTGTGTCTAGAGCTCTAGAAACCTATGATGATACAGGTTGCTTGAATGGTCAAGTCCATTGCTGGCTATCTTTTAATCTTATGATGCTTCTTGCATTATCTATTTCAGTGAGAAATTGTTATATGCCAAGAAACAAGCTTAAAGTTTAATTTAGAACAGATATAAATACATTCTTAGTCCAATAGTCAATTAGTATAACACGGGCAAGATTTGACTTGCTACTTTTGATTTTTGAGTCATCCATTAGTCCTATGTCGCTGACCAAGTGCAATTGCTTCTTAGGATCGGACTGCATTTTGGCTATCATGCTATCAATTGTTTTAGATGTTGTCTCTAGATGTGTGCTTCATCTTCTTACTGCATGAGACGTCTTCCCATATTTATCTGAATGAACAAGGTTACACCAAATATGTCTTATGAGAATCCATCTCAATCTCGCTCTATCTTGCTGTCTATTTCTAATTTGACTTTAATAGCCTTAGTGATCCAAAACCCTTAGGTGATTCGTCCACGTTTGATATTATTTACGGAGTAGGAAATTTTGATACAAACAAGCGTATTTATTTAGTACATGTATGTGTAATCAGTTTCCTGTCGTTTTCAATACTCACATCACCTGTCAAAGGTGAAAAAGATATCTATCTTTAGTTCTTCACCGACGGTCCATGGTTCTCGGGAGCCTGTACTGAAATGCCTTACAAAGAAGATAACAAAAGCTTACACAACTTCTCTGTAGTATGTAGCTTTTCCTTTTATCATTGTGTGTAGATGATCTTTTTACAGCATTGTGCGCTAGATGATGACTATGATCATTTTCAGTACAAGCTATACTGATGTGTTGAAGGTTGTATTCGTAGCAGCAGCATGATGATCCTTTTTCCCACCCTAAGTATATGATGATGGTTCATCTTGTTTCCCATCTGTGTCAAATGCAGTGGTGTATTCATGTTTCTTTTGGGTTGTTGCCTAGATTTTTACCTCGATTGTTACCGAGCTAACGAAGGTATTCCTTGGAATCTGCTGGTACTTGCGCCCATAGGTATAGATTGTGCAGTTGAAGAAGGTCGAGATAATATCAACTAATTCAGACGTTCTTATTTCGTTGTTACTTGGTATGATTGTTGAGTATCAATGAATGTTGTTTCCAGAAGCATGTTTGACCTCTTTCCATGTGTAGTTTGGGGAGAGCTTGTAATACTTGCAGGAACGGCCAAAGAAAGCTTGAGATCTCAATAGTAAAGGATTTTTTTACTGTGTTTGTGATAAAAACATGTGTTAATCATTTCAAGGGAGTGTGCAGCAGAGGGCCTATTTTTCAGATGGATGTACCATGTATGCAGCGTCATCATAATATGAAGATTTTACTTGCATCCTCGTAGTAACTATTGCATTCGTATTTTTTCTATCCCTATGATTGGATGCAAAACTGCAAGTATGCCAGCTGCGGGTCAATGTTTTTGCTGCCATTGGTTCACTGAGTGAAATATCTGTTGCTTCGTTCCAACTTAGTGCTCCCTCCTTTGAACGGATATAATACAATATTATTTACTACTCCCTCCTTCCCATAATGTAAGACGTTTTTTGACATTATACTAGAGTAAAAAAACATCTTACATTATGGGACGGAGGAAGTACTGTATTGGGTGTCTTGTTTCAAAAGAAATGAAAAACTTACATGAAATAACTCATTTGAGTATATTTATCATAAATTCAAGATAGACGGGCGCTGCAACGCGCGCCATCAATGATCTAGTAGATATAAGTCCTCTATTCTTTTCACTCAAGGGTATTTTGACCTTTTGAGATAGGAAATTAAGCAAGTCTTAGATGTCGAGAATGAGAAGTTGTCAGAAAATTATTTGGGTCTCCCCTCTTATGTGGGGAGAGCCAAAGAAGGTTGTTTCAAATACTTAAATGGTGTAATTTGGAAGTAAGTCCAGGGATGGATGAAAAAGCACTCTCTCGGGGGGGGAGTAAAGAAAGTTCTTATTCGCCCAAGCAATTCTGATCTACTACATGGCATGCTTCAAGCTCCCATGTGGGTTGTGTCAGCACATCAACGTACTTCTCGTAAGTTTTAGTGCGGATCAAGGATGGGTGAGAGGAAAAAAATTGGGTTTTATGGGAGCTCATGACACAGCCCAAATTCATGGGAGTTATGAATCTTGGTGATATTGAGTTTTTTAATTTGACTTTGCTTGTCTACTAGGCATGGCGCCTCTTGTAGGATCCTATTGTTGGGAAACGCGGTACAAACAAAAAAACGGCCTAAGATGAAGATGCCAAGACCTCTATGAAGATTGTGCATACAATGTTAGATCTGGTCTTACCAACAAACGAGGCGCAATGGAAGAAGAGTTGGTGAAGATGATCCGGCAGGGCTTCTCCGTCTAGAGCTCAGTAATGCCGGAGAAGAAGTAGAGGGAGGATCAGTCCTTCGAAGAGGACTTTGGTGGAGAACAAGAGAGAGGGGGGTGCCCGAACCTTTGTAGGAACTGGTGTGTACAAAGGGGGTGCCCGTTTGGGTATTTATAGGTGGGAGGGAGAGGGAGGTCGACTTTGAGGAGGGGCTCCCTTCCCTAGGGGTGGCTGCCAAGGAGGTGGGGCCCCTCCTCCAACCGTAGCCGCACCCTCCACTTGGAGTGCAAGGCAAGGAGGGGAGGTGCCACCTACATGGGCTTCTAGGCCCATGTGGCTGCCCCTTAATAGGCCTGGCCTATATGGGCTGCGCATGGGGGGGCGTCCCAGTAAATATCAGAGCCCTCCTAAATTATTCTTAAGTCCTGTGGAATCTTTTCACCTATGCAGTTTACCCGGTTTCTCTGAAAACACTTTCGGTTTTCCTAAAACGTTTTTGGTTCTCTATTGTAACAATTTCCAATATCTATTAAACATTTCCAATGATATTCTCCAATATTCCTAACTCAATTACCCCTCAACAGATCAAAGATTCTTAAGTGTGTGACCCTGCATGTTCGGTGAAATATAGACATGACCGAAACACCTTTCATTCAAAATGATCAATTGCGGAAGCATGGACATTCGTATTGACCCCTATACTCACACGAATAATATTTGAGTGAACATTTTGGTATCATATGTCATTCCTATTGCTTCGCGATATGTTACAAAACCCGAGGTGAGATATACCGGTATCCCCATGAGATCAACACATGCTCTCTATATCAGTCTTCCTCGTTATTAGTTTTGTTCTTTTTTCTCATTCTCGTGTTCTGGCATCCCCGTGAACAATTCACGTTGTGTATGGATAGATGATGATGAATGTCGTCACACCGAGAGGGTCATAAGAATATCTCTCCATCGCTGAGGAGTAAATTCCAGTCTCGAGCTATCCAGTCTCTAGTCTCTCGTCATACGTTTTTGATGAACTTGTAAGTTGTCATTGTGATCAACCTATTACGAATGACCTTGGAACAAGCCCAAATTGCACCATCCGACATGGAGTGACTTGATACTCTCATGGTCAAAGGAATCATACATACGTTAACTCATGTGTTATGAACTATAGACTCAAGACGATATAATCTCTAAGTATAACATACAACTTGGATCAATTCAATAAGAGCATTATACCAACAAAATCCTCTCAAATGTTACTGCATTACTTCATGCCCATGATCAGGAAAACAGAATCATCAAATTAACACTTCAGCTAGTCCTAGAGGCAAGACTAGGAATCTCATTTTATCGTTTATATCACTACACCATATGAGTTTTCGTCTGAATCACATATTCAAGAACCATAGCAGTTATATCATAGTATAGAAATATTAATTATAAATGTGGAAATAAATAATACAAATATCATTGCCACTAGGGCATATTTCCAACACCTAACTCTCTGAGCCCATGCATTCTCAAGTCTATTTATTACCCCACATGCTCTATTCTTGATGAGGACTTAGGAAATCATCCCTCGCAAGTGTGGCGGTCCATTTTGGAAGGAAGAGATACCATCAAGTTAGGTCTTATAAAGAGGATTGACAATGGGGAAGATACGAATGTTTATTATGATAACTGGATTCCTTGGGACTTCAAGTTGAGGTCGATTTGTTCCAAACCTTTGAATCCATCGCAAAAGGTCCCAAAACTTATTTATCACAACACAAAATCATGGAATGTAGCCATAATTGATGAACATTTTGTTTGATATGGACAAGGAGGTAATCCAAAATATTCCTCTCAGCTCTAGAGTGTAGGAGGACTTCTGGTTGTGGAATTATGAGACCAAGGGGTGTTTACCATGAGATCAGTGTGCATATTATTGTCATCAACGAAGAAGTAGCGTACGGATTGGTTTGAGCATATTCTAGGACACTCTCATATCGAGTCCGAATAAAAAGCTTGGGGAAAATTGTGGGTATGAATGTACCATCGAAAATAAGGGTATTTGCTTGGTGCCTTGCACAAACATCCCTACTCACAGGCGACGTACATAACAATAGGAGGTTTGCCGGATAGAACATCATGCTCAATTTCCAACTCAACTTTCGACTCATGGCGCCATTCCCTATTTGAGTGCAGGATGGCAAATTGTGTGGGCTCTAGCAGATGAGGCGCTGACGGGGCACTATTATCTTGAACCACACACATGATGCTAAGTTATGGATATTCTGGTTAGTGGACAGTCTCCCTCCAGCAGACCTCACTCACGTACTTGTTACGATGTGGGCAATGTTCTGTGCTAGAAGGTGTGTTATACATGACTAACAATTTTAGAGACCCATGAACACGTCATGCTTCATCACTACATAACACCCGCAGCCCTAGGACCTGCATGCAAGTGCCAGGGAGCCGCGTGTAACACGGAAGGACATGCATGTGACAGAATCACTAGCTCCAAGGAAATCTTGGCTAGCACTGGTTGAGCATGATGTGAAGGTGAATGTAGACATGGGCATCTCCATAAATGATACCAGAGGTGCGGCAACAACAATTTCCATGGACAAACATGTTGATGTCTACTATGCAACTTCTTCTTGTTGACTTTGTTGGGCCTCCAAGCGCAGAGTTTTGTAGGACAATAGCAAATTTCCCTAAAATGGATGACCTAAGGTTTCTCAATCCGTGGGAGGTGTAGGTGAAGATGTTTTTCTCTCAAACACCCTGCAACCAAATACAAGTGGTATCTTGTGTCTCCAACACACCCAATACAATTGTTAGTTGTATAAATGTACTAGTTCGGCGAAGATATGTTGATACAAGTGTAGTACAGATGGTAATAGGGTTTTGTAATCTGAACAAATAAAAACAGTAAGGTAGCAAGTAACAAAAGTGAGTTAAGACGGTATTGCGTTGCTTGGAACAAGGCCTAGGATTCATACTTTCACTGGTGCAATCTCTCAACATCATTAAAATATTTAAACATCATGATAATCCCTCAGAGTGCAACAAAGAATCACTCCAAAGTTTCTATTCTATCGGAGAAAGTATGATGAAATCACATAGGTAGCAAACCACCTCAAAGTTGTGTTTCCAATTAATCTATTGAACCATCCCCAAAGTGTCATGGATAGCCCCTAGAGATCGTACTACGACAACACCATATGATACGTATCGTTCAACGTTTATGCGTAGATTACTCATACGTCTCCAACGTATTCATAATTTTTTATTGTTCCATGTTGTTATATTATCATTCTTGAATGTTTTACAATCATTTTATAGCAACTTTATATCAATTTTTGGGACAAACCTATTGACATAGTGCTCAATTCCAGTTGCTGTTTTTTGCTTGTTTTTTTACTTTGCAGAAAATCAATTTCAAACGGAGTCCAAACGCAGTGAAACTTTTTGGGGATTTTTTCTAGACCAGAAGACACCTGTTGGGCCAAGTACCAGAGGGGGGCTCCGAGGGGAGCACAACCCACCTGGGCGCGCCTGGGGGCCCAGGCGCGCCCTGATGGGTTGTGCCCACCTCGGCCGCCTCCCATACTGCCTCTTTGCTCTATAAATACCCCGAAAATCCAAAAACCCTAGGGAAGTCGACGAAACACAATTCCAGCTGCCGCAAGTTTCAGAAACACCAGATCTAATCTAGACACCATCACGGAGGGGTTCATCATTCTCATTGGTGCCTCTTGATGATGCGTAAGTAGTTCATTGTAGACCTTCGGGCCCGTAGTTAGTAGCTAGATGGCTTCCTCTCTCTCTCTCTTTTGATTCACAATACAATGGTCTCTTGGAGATCTATTTGATGCAACTCTTTTTGCAGTGTGTTTGTTTGGACCTGATGAACTTTGAGTTTATGATTAGATCTATTTTATCCATGAAAGTTATTTGAGTTTTGATCTCTTATCTGCATGATTACTTATAGCCTCACATTTCTTCTTTAAATCTTTGGTTTAGTTAGGCCAACTAGATTGAATTTTCTTGCCATGCGAAGAGGTGCTTTGTGATGGGTTCGATCTTACGGTGCTCAATCCCAGTGAAAGAAGGGGACATGACACATATGTATTATTGCTGTTAAGGATAACAAGATGGGTTCTATTCCTACATGAATAGATCTTGTCTACATCATCTCATGGTTCTTATTGCATTACTCCGTTTCTCTATGAACTTAATACACTAGATGCATGTTGGATAGCAGTCGATGTATGGAGTAACAGTAGTAGATGCAGGCGGGAGTCGGTCTACTAATCTTGGATGTGATGCCTATTTAATGATCATTGCCTGGATATCGTCATGATTATTTGAAGTTCTGTCAATTGCTCAACAGTAATTTGTTTACCCATCGTATGCTATTTTTCTCGAGAGAAGCCACTAGTGAAATCTACGGCCCCTCGGGTCTATTCTTTATCATATTTGCCTTCGAGATCTATTTTTATTTGCTTTTATTTTCAGATATATTATTCCAAAAAACCCAAAAATACCTTGCTGCACTTTTTTATTACTTATTTTATTCCGTGTTTATTCGAGATCTATTTATCCAATCTATCATAAATTTTATCCCGTCAACTTGACAATTTCTGGCGCCGTTACCCGTAGAGGGATTGACAACCCCTCATAAGCGTCAGGTTGCAAGTATTTGTTCTTTGTGTGCATGTATCGTTTACATAGTGTTGCTTGGTTCTCCTACTGATTCGATAACCTTGGTTTCATCGATGAGGGAAATACCTACTGTAACAGTGCTGCATCATTCCTTCCTCTTTGGAGAAGTGCCGACGTAGTTCAAGTGACATCAGTCACCACAAGTATCCGCAAGTTAATTACCAGACATGCATCAAGTGATCTCAAATCCAAAATATTCAATCCAACATAAAAAAACTTAAAAGAGTAAGACACAATTCACCACAAAAAGAGATAGAGGGATATGAACATCATAAGATCCAACTTTATTAATAAAGCTCATGATACAATCAAGATCAAATCCATCAAGAACATGAGAGAAAGAGAGATCAAACACACAGTTACTAGTACATACCCTCAGCCCCGAGCATGAAATACTCATGCATCACCATGGAGGCGACAAGATTGATGAAGAGTCCTCTGTGGATGGTTCCCCCCTCCGCAAGAGTACCAGAAAAGGCCTCTAGATTGGATCGTCGTGAAACAGGTTCTCGCCCCGAGGGTTTGGAATATATGTGAATTTATAGGCCATGAATTAGGTCAAACGGAGATGTAGGGGGCCCACTAGTCTGGATGGTACGACCAGGGGGTAAGTCGCACCCCTTGGACTTGTGGGTCCCACACCCATCTTCTCATCCTCTTCGCATGCTTGCAGGTTTCTTGTTTTCCATTAAAAAATGTCGTAACTTTTCATTATGTTCGGACATTCCTAGATATGGATTTCCCGCGAAACCAAAAACATGCAAAAAAACAGGAACTGACACTGGGCACTAGATCAATAAGTTAGTCCATAAAATAATATAAAAGTACATCAAAATCGTATATAAATAATGTAAATATAACATGAATACTTCATAAATTATAGATACATTGAAGACGTATCACATGCCCAGTAACTTGTTTCATCGATGGTGGTTTTTGAAGGCCTCGTCGACCCGACGGCCCTTGAAGCTCGGTCGTGCAATGAAGCGTTGGCTCTCGCAACTCACATCCACATGGACTCCATATACATCGCTTCAAACTGCCTAGAAGTTCTTGCGAATATTGATATCGAAGCTCCCTATCATTATGCTGCTATCCTTTGAGAGGTAAACTATCGCCATGTCTTCTTCTATTACTTTCAGGAGCCATGTGTGCTTTCTATTTTGCCCGACATCATTTGTATCCCCATGATTTTTGAACTTTAAAAAAAGATGCATTTCCTAAAAATGGCATTTGATATTTAGCGTTCATAGCGTCACTTTTAGCTCTATTGGTACATGGCGCATACCCTTCAATCCTAATGTACATGCAAGACATAAGAATTTCATACCTCGAAAGTTCCCAACTCGATTTTGGAAACTACTAGAAGGTCCTCTTAAATTTTTTTGTCTTCTCGTTTTCTAGAGCGAGTTTTCTTCAGGTTTTTTCCTTTTTCCAAATGTGTGAACTTTTTCAAATTCTTAAACCCTTCACAAAACTCATAAACTATTCCTCAAATTTGTGGACCATTTTGCCAATTTGTATGTTTCTTAAATTCATTAAAATTTTCCCAATTAAGTTTAAAAAATTCAAAGTCAAACTTTTAGCTCAAATTTGTGAACTTTTTGTAAACTCGTGAATATTTTTCCCGAAATTTCTAAACTTTCTTCATATGCGTCAACTTTTATAAGTTCACAAACTTATTTTAAATTTATGAAGCTTTTTAAAATTCATGAAGGTTTTTCAAAATCAGCGATTTTTTTTTCATTTTTCTGAACTTTTCCCCATATTCGCGATTTTTTCAGAAATTCATTCTTTTCTTCCTAAAGTCAATGGTCAATCGGTCATGCTGTGATATCGATTGAGCGCCCGCAAAGACTAGGCACATGATAGATAGCTCTCATCTTGGGCCGGCCCAGGCGCATGAACGTCACTTGGTTTCATGGCGGAGAAGGCGTTGTATAGGAGCTCTTGATATAGGTTTACTAATTAGTAGTAATAGCGTCACTTTTAGCTCTATTGGTAAAGGGAAGGTGCACACCAGTCGATCATAATGGGTCGGCCAATCTAAGACAATTTTTCGAGGGAAGCTCGCCGATGCTTCCCAACCCGGTTTTGGGGAGTTTTCAGAGGCTTTTGGTCCATCTTCTCAAATTTGTGAACCGTTATTAAGTTTAAAATATTTTTTATTAAATTTGTTAATCTCTTCTCAATTAGGTGATAGTTTTTCAAATTTTTAACCTTTTTCTCTTTCTTGCGATTTTTTTAAAATTAGCGAACTTTTTCAAATGCGTGAGCCTTTTGAATTTCGCAAACTATTTTAAATTTAAGTTTTTTCAAATTCCTGAGATTTTTACAAAATCCATGATTTTTTTATTTTGTATATATTGTTTTTTTCAAAGTATGTTTATCTTTTAGGTTCATATTTTTCCTGAAAGTCAATGGTCAACCCGTCGATTAGTCAAACCGTGGAACGATTGAGCGCCCACAAAGGGCCGTAACTATACTTTGCTTAGTGCGAGACAGTATGAGCGCTCACCTACAAGAATGGGTCGGCCAGCGCGTGGGTCCTTAAGCACTCATTTTTCTTCCATTGTTTTACATTGTTGTTCTGGTTTCTTTAACTTCCATTTATATTAAAAATATTTTGAATATATATATACATTACCAAAACACTATTCATGCATTTGAATATTTTTAAATCTGTATAGATTTCTTTTCTGATCTATACAAAATTAGACAACCTTTATGAAAATAATTAGATATCAAAACATGTATATGACAAAAATGTTAATCATGTATTTGCAAAATGTTAAACGTGTATAACAAAATGATCCTGATGTATACAAGAGGTGTACAAGGTGTACACAAAAAGTAGACATCAAACATATGTTTAAAAAAATGCTAATCATATATTGGGAAAAAGTTAAACGTGTATAAATAAATGTTTACATTTATATGAAAAATATACGATGTGTATGAAAAAATAGACATCAAAACATATATTTTAAAAAAATTAATAATCTATTGTAAAATGTTAAATGTATAAAAGCTTTTTATGTATATAAAAATGCACAATGTGCATAAAAAATATAGACATCAAAAGATGTATTAAAAAAATGTTAATGATGTATTTGAAAAATGTTAAAATTTTTGTACTAAAATGTTTCTGATGTAGACAAAAAATGTTCAAGGTGTATGAAAAAAGTATAGATGAAGAATAAAAATGTTAATCTTATATTAAAAAACCATAAAGATGTATAAATAATGTTCATATGTACTTATAAAATGTATAATATGTATGAGAAAGGTAGACATCAAAACTGCTTCATCTTCGGTACACGCACAACAAGATAGAGACTTACAACTTTCTCTTAGTCTATCTCCCATGCCTGCTCCCACCCCCGACCTAGCCACCAGGCCCATACCGGCGGCGGTCCCTCCGACGCCGTCGGCCACCTCCCCGTCCCAGTCCCTGGCACTACTCGCCGACCTGATCCACAAACCCCAACAGCTTCTCTGGGATTTCCCCCCACCGCCGCTGAGCTCGGCGCCCGCAGCCGATCCAGATCTGGATTGGGCGACGCCGCCGCCGCCCCCCCTGGGCGTCCTGCCCACGCTACCTCGGTCGAGAAGTGGGTGCCGGAAACCCCTCCGGAGCTGCTCGCCCGCGTATCTGCCCCAACCACTGGCTTCAATGCGCCGGGAGTTGCCCGTCCCGTCCACGCGCCCGAAGTTATTGCTGGGCACGCCGGGGGATGGCTTGCTTGCTTTCAGTCTGAGAGGCCGCAGGCGCGTGCTGAGCTTTCAATCCCGCGCGGCGCGGCGGCTGCGGGGCTCGAGGCTGAGGTGACGGCGCCTTGGGTAGAAGTTAAGTCCCGCCGGCCACGCCCACCGGCCGAGCGCTTCGCTGCATTCACTGCGCGCAATCCCCTCCCCGACTGGATAAAAGGAAGGTGCTTCCGCTGTCTCTGCTCACGCCACAGGGCCATCGACTGTCGCGACCCCGTCGTCTGCCGTCGCTGCTTTTGTTCTGGCCACAAGGCGCGCGGCTGCACCCACAAGCCTCGCCCTCACCTGCGTCCCGGCGTCCTCAAGCCGCGCAGGCCGCCTGCTGTCCACCTGGGGGCTGTGCCTCCTGCACCTCCTGCGGCGATGGCCTCCTCTGTGGCTGCTCCCGTGGCCTGATCAGGGGACCATGTCGTCCGCCCCGAGGTCTTCTCCATCATCCACAACACCCCAGAGATGCTCATAGAGCTGGCCCTGCTGGAGTCCAATGCGGTGCTCGCCTGGTTCGACCGCGACTGCCAGGCGTCCACATCCGAGGTGGCGGCGGCCGTTGCTGCCAAGATTGGCACGCTGAAGGACGATGTCGTCGTGGTTCACCACTACCCCGAGCGCTTCCTGGTCCGTTTCGTTCATCGCCATCATGCTGAGCTCGCCGCTGGCCGCCACGACATCCCTTTCGGCAACACCAAGCTTCAACTTCGAGTGTGGCGCATGGAGAAGCACGCAGAGCACGTCGACATGGGCCACCATGTTCGGCTCTGCCTTGAGGGGCTCCCGCTCTACGCCTGGGATGAGTAGGCTGTCGCCAACGCCATCGGCTCCGGCTCTTCGCTCGACTACATCGAGCCCGCATCCAAGTTGAAGACCGCGACCAAGGTGCTGGCCCTCTGGGCATGGACGCCCTGTCCTAGTAAGGTGCCGAGGCTGAGCTGGATCACCCTGCCGGCGCGTACTGGCGGCGCGCCAGTGTACGGCCGCAAGGGGCTTGAGCATCGGGTGCTGGTTCATCTGGACATCCATGAAGACCCAACCTCCAGC
This sequence comes from Triticum timopheevii, assembly GCA_963921465.1. Lineage (NCBI taxonomy): Eukaryota > Viridiplantae > Streptophyta > Magnoliopsida > Poales > Poaceae > Triticum > Triticum timopheevii. The sequence continues at coordinate 368,181,652 of OY997262.1, forward strand.
AAAATTGTCTCCAGGCTGAACGTTTGGCGCTACAATGTGGTTGACGGCGAGTCCAGGGCGAGGGACAGGCGCGAGAGGATCTCCAGGCCCGTGCGCCACGAGCGGCGCGACCGTGATGACGAGGAGGACCGCGACCGCGGCCGCGGTCGCGACGGGCGGGACGCGTCCAGGGGCGACCAAGGCTGGGGCGCGCGCATTCGCCGGAGCCTCTCTCGCGCGCCTCGCGACGGCCACCGCGATGGCCGTCGTGGCAGTCGTGATGGTCGACGACGCACCTCCTCTCCTCTGCCGGTTGCCGTCCCTTCATCGTCGTCGCCGCTACTGGGCTCCGGCTCCACGAGCGTGCCTGCGGTGCAAGCAATTGAGCTCCTGCCCATCCCGCATGCTCAGTTGCCATCGGGGGTTCTCCCTGCTGCGGATGCTGGGCTCCGTGGCCGCAGCCCGGTAAGGAGGGCGCGCCCGGAGTCTGCTAGGCACCAGTCCAGGGAAGCTCTAACCCCTCCGGCCTCGCCACCCCATTCGCCAACGACGGTGCTTCGAGCCCCCAGGAGCTCCAAGCGTGATGCGGCGCGCGTTGCCGCTATGCTCGGCCAGGAGAGAAGCCCAGCGCTCATTGAGCTCTGCTCCCCGACGACCATGTTGCGCCCCCTCATCTCCACCTCTCCGGTGCACCCACCTGGCTTCGAGGCCTCCCCAACGCCGCCACTCCTCAACAGAGGCGCTCTGCATTGCACGCCCACCTCCCCTCGGGCTCGGCTGCATGCGGCTAATGACGCTTTGCCAGCAGGGCTTGCGGCGCTGGTTGTGCCCCGACCCTCGTTGGACCTCCCCGACCAGCTCTTCTGTGTGCACCAGCCTGCGGTGCTGCCTACCCCGGTGCCCCAGCCGCCGCTGTCGTCCCCTACAAAGAGACAGGCAGCGCGAAGGAAGACCTTGGCGGGCGTAAAGATCTCAACTGCCGGAGGCCTCTCTCTGCAGCGTGTGCGCCGGGCTCCAGTGCGTGCTCCTGATGTGCCAGCGGCCAAGAAGGCTGAGAGCCTCATTTGCCGCAGCCTGGGCATTACTAGAGATGGGCAGGATGTCACTGAAGACACTCTGAAGGCATTCACGGACAAGTTCAAGCAGCACCTTCCTGATGAAGTGATTATAGCCATGAGAGAGTTTTTTGAGCTCGACAACCCTACAGTCAACGCAGTTGAGGACGCGCTGATTGGACATGGGGGAGAGGGGGTGCTTGACCAAGCTGCTGGTGCGACTGGACTGCAAGATGGAGGAGGGCAAGACGTTATGGCGTGAGCAATGTCTTTCATGTTTCCGTAACGTAGGGTGTAGTTGGTTGCCCATGTTAATGCAACCTTTTGGAGTCTGTATGCTAGGGGTTAGCGTTGGAGCCTATTGCTGTAATATGGCTGGGTGTGTCCCCTGTACCAAACTTTGTTATCCAGTTTGCTTTCCCACCTCTATGTGCCTAGTGTGCTCAATAGTTCTCCATGACAGAACAACCGATTAACATGCTTTGCTGGAATGTGAGGGGTTTAAATTGCCCAGATCGAAGGGCAACAGTTAAAGCTACAATTGAGGGGTCCTCTTGCCATCTCATTTGCCTTCAGGAGACGAAGTTGAACTCAGTCAACATGTTCACTGCCGCGTCCATTGGTGGATGTAGATTTCGCGGCTTCGCGCAACGTCCGGCTATCGGAACTAGGGGAGGCATCCTATTGCTTTGGGATGAGAACCTTCTTGATGTCAATGACATTTTCGCAACCAACTACTGTTTGTCAGCCTCGGTGCGAATTCGTTCATCCGGAATCTGCTTCAAGGCAACAACTGTCTATGGCCCCACGGACCAGGCTAGCAAAGATGCTTTCTTTGCGGAGATCATCGCTCACAAGCCGTTGCCGGATATGGCATGGCTAGTCCTAGGGGACTTCAACCAGATCAACCGAGCTAGAGACAAAAATAAAAGGAACGTGAATCATAGTAGGATCAACCGCTTCCGATCTGCATTGCAAACCTACAAGCTCAAGGAAATCCACCTTCAGAATCGGCGTTTTACGTGGAGCAATGAGCGTAATAACCCAACGCTATGCAAGCTCGACTCATTCTTCTGCAATGCCGAGTGGGACACCACTTTCAACACTCATGGCCTCCATGCCCTGTCGTCCTCCCTCTCCGACCACTGCCCATTACTGCTAGCTGATGTCAAGGGGCCGAGACGGCCTAGATCCTTCAAGTTCGAAAACTTCTGGGTTTCTTTGCCTGGATTTCATGAGGTGGTCCAAAAAGCTTGGAATGAGCCAATGCAGCACTCTGAACCTTACCTAAGGCTTCACCATAAACTCAAAAAGACAGCTCTGCGGCTTTCTGAGTGGAGCAAAAATATGTTCTCTAAGGCCAAGATCCACCTACATGCAGCCCACATGGTCATCCTTCGCCTTGACATTGCTCAAGAGGAGCGGACTCTCTCTGTGGAGGAGCTAGACCTTCGCTCACGCCTCAAGCGGAGGGTGATTAGCCTTGCGGTGTTGCAAAGGACTAGGAAAAGGCAGTGCGCGAGGATTACAAATTTAAGGGAAGGGGATGCCAATACAAAATTTTTCCACCGCCGCGTCAATGCGAGAAGAAGGAAGAATCACATACACCGAATTAGGCTGGGCAGTGGATGGGTCATGGAGCACTCACGCAAGGAAAAGATTATCCACGACCACTTCTCTGGGGTCATGGGGGTTGGTTCCACGCCTACCGCTGATTTTAACTGGGATGAGCTCAACATCCAACCCCTCGATCTTCACGAGCTTGGCAATGATATAACTGAGGACGAGGTGTGGGAGGCCATTAAGGAGATGCCTGGCGACAAGGCACCCGGTCCTGACGGGTTCACCGGACTTTTCTTCAAGAAATGTTGGAGCTACATCAAACATGACATCATGAGAGTCATTAGTTGTTTCGGCGCCCTTCGCACTAACAACCTCCAGTGGCTCAACTCGGCCAATGTGGTGTTGTTGCCCAAGAAAGAAGGGGCGGAGGGCATTTCCGATTACAGGCCCATTAGCCTTATTCATGCCGTCGCAAAAATCATTGCCAAAGTGCTATCCCTAAGGCTCGCACCCCACATGGGCGCCCTTGTCTCCCACGCGCAGAGTGCATTCATTAAGAAAAGGAGCATTCATGACAACTTCATGTACGTTCGCAACTTCGCCCGCCGGCTCCACAAGTGCAAGACTCCCGCCCTCCTTTTCAAGCTCGACATCAAAAAAGCCTTTGACTCGGTCAAATGGGAATACATTCTAGACTTGCTGCAGCGAAAAGGTCTTTAGGGATTGGGTAGCAGCTTTGCTTTCCTCGTCATCATCGCGGTTCCTCCTCAATGGCATCCCTGGACCACCCATTAAGCATGGCAGCGGTTTCAGGCAAGGGGACCCCCTTTCGCCTCTGCTATTCATGCTAGCAATAGACCCACTTCACCACATCCTTGAGATGGCAACCCATAAGGGCCTTCTTCACAAGCTTCGCGGGCGGGGGGCCATGGTGAGAACCTCCTTGTACGCTGACGACGCGGCGGTTTTCATGGCTCCGATCAAGTCAGACATCGACAACCTGTCGATCATCCTCAGAGGCTTCGGCAATGTCACGGGCCTGCGCACCAATCTCCAAAAGAGTTCCGTCGTGCCCATTAGATGTGCCAACCTGGACCTAGAACACATCCTCAGCAATATGCCGGCGACACGGGTCTCTTTTCCCATAAAATATTTGGGCCTTCTGTTATCGGTTTGGCAGCTTCGGAAAACCGATTTCCAATATCTGGAGGACAAAGCGGCTGGCAAGTTGGTCACTTGGGAGGGTCAAAACATCACCACCATTGGTCGAACGACGCTTGTCAAATCTGTGGTCGCTTCTCAAGCGATATACTCCATCACGCCATTGATTGTCCCGCAAGGAACCCTCCACAACCTGAACAAGATTGAGAGAGCGTTCCTTTGGTCTGGTTCTGACAAGACAACCGGCGCGCAGTGCAAAGTCAATTGGGAAATTGTTTGCCGCCCTTCAGCATACGGAGGCCTAGGGGTGCTAAACACTGACAAGTTTGCTCGTGCATTAAGATTGAGATGGCTGTGGTACGAATGGAAGGAGCCGAGCAAACTTTGGGTGGGTTTGGGTAACCCATGTACTGCTGAGGACCATGATTTCTTCTATGCATCCACCATGATAGTTATGGGCAATGGTGCAAAAACACCTTTTTGGGACGCCCCTTGGCTTCTTGGCCGCAAGCCCAAGGACATTGCTCCTCTGATCTTTAAAGCCTCAAGGAGGAAAACTTGGAAGGTGCGAGACGCCCTCAGGGAGAATGCTTGGATGCTTCAGATCAGGAGGGACACCATCATCACCGGCGACCACGTGCGGGAGTTCTTCACCCTTTGGATGCTCACTCATGACTTCCACATAGATGACGACGCCGAGGACGACATAGTGTGGAAGCACTCCATGGACGGGATCTACTCAGTGTCCACTGCTTACAAGGCGCAGTTCCTAGGCCTGACGCTATCCCATTTGGACTTCATGGTGTGGAAAGCCTGGGCCCCTCCGAAAGTTAAGTTTTTCGCATGGCTTGCCTTGCAAGGGCGGATTTGGACTGCCGACCGCTTGGAGCGTCGTGGCTGGGCAAACTGTGGCCTTTGCCCACTATGCAAGAGAGAACAAGAGACTACCGTCCACCTCTTTGTTCGGTGCCGCTACTCTACACGGCTTTGGAGCATGGTCATCCAAAAATTTGGGCTTGTGCACATGGACACCACCACTTGGCATCTCCACGCATCCCTCTTCGACTGGTGGGACAAGAGGACTGACATGACGAACCCCCACAGGCGAGCCATGGCCTCCCTCACTATGCTTGTCTCGTGGACAATTTGGAATGAGAGAAACGCTATGGTATTTCGTCACAAAAGTGCGCCGCCTACAAGCCTTCTTCAACTCGTAACCGCTGAGGCAAAGCTTTGGGTAACCGCCGGCGCTAAGAACTTAGGGAACATTGTAATAAGCGAGTAATTGGCAGGCCGTGATGTGTGTTGGGTCAGGTCTTGTAACACTCCAAAACACTCTATCCTTCTCATTTAATAGATGAGGCAAATCTTTTGCCTCCGTTTCGAAAAAAAAATGTACTTAGAAAATGTAATCATTTATTGGGAAAATGTTAAAGGTATGTAATAAACATGTAAGTGTATGAAAATGATAGTCATCGAAGCATGTATTTTAAAAAAATATTCGCCTTGTATTTAAAAGATCTTAAATGTGTATGAAAAGTATATGCAATGTATAGAAAAATGTAGTATTCTATGGAAAAAATCGAAGATAACCAAAAAAACAAAGAAGAAGAAAAAGATATACACTTAATAACCATTGGAAAGCAAGCAAGAAAGAAAAAACCATAAGAAACCCGAGAAAAACCAAAAAAGAAAGTATAAACAACGAAAAGCAAACAAGCATTGAAAATCAAAGGAGAAAGAAGTATATAACCAAAAAAAAAAGGCAAAGAGATCCGAAGCGAACAACCAGCGAAGCAAGCACGATCGAGCGAACGAATGGGCTGGCCTAGTACTGTGGCGCGCTCGTGCTGGGTCGATCCAGGATGACCCAGGTGCGTGTGCGCCATTTCGTTCCATGGCGCAGATGGCTCTCGGTGCTGTCAGCCAAGCTGATGCACGCTGCGGTCCATTCGAACACAAGAGCCGATCACCGCTGAACTGTGCACCTGCCGCGTTGGCCGCCGCTCCCTTTCCCCTCGCGCGCTCTAGAGCCCACACCGCCCAACGGTCACCGCGCTCCCGGCCCTGATCTTGCTGGAAAAAGTTCATTTTAAACCCTGAATTTGTAGGTGTTCGGCGAAATGAACCTTCAAGTCGAAATCCCGGTCGATTGCACCCTGAACTATGCAATCCCGGTCTAAATTAAACCCTGGCTACAGTTAACCGGGATTTTGTCTAGCTGATGGGCCAAGGAGGGTCATGTCAGCAACTCAACGCACAGGCTTGATACATGACTGGGCCGGTCCACCAACCCGCCGTTGTTTCGTTTCCTTTTCCGCGCCCAACCAAGAGCCACTAGCCACTACACCACGAACAACAACACGAACATCACGGCGCAGAAATATATAAGAATAGACAGCAGCGTTGAGATTGGAAAACTTTTTCGAAAACATTTCTTGAATATTGCGAGCAGTTTTAAGATGCCACACTTTTTTGTATTCCATATTTTTGGAAAAGTGAAGGTGTTTTGTAATCTGATTTCAAAATGAAACACGAACAAAATTTGCAAACCCCAAATAGATCCAAAAACGCGAACAATTTAAAAAAAAAATCTGAAAAACAAACAAATTACGAAAAACACGAACACTTTTTGAGATTGTGAACAGTTTTTAGTATTTTTAGAAAATATATAACAGGAATGTTTTTAATTTAGCGACAAAAAAAGTTAAAACAAAAACTTTTTTTAAAAAGTGCACAAAATTTGTATTGTAAGCATTTTGGACATGCGAACAAAAATGAAAAGGTGGTGGACCATAATTCAAACTCGTGGCAAATATATGATAGCATTTTTGAAAAATATTAATAAATGAACATTTTTGTAATATATGTTGAACAAATTCGGAATAAATATTCAACAATTGTGCGATATACACTGAACAAATTTCTAATACAAGATGAACATTTTTTTAAATGAGTGAATTTTTTGGAAATTACTGTGAAGATTTCCTTAATATACGCAATGAACTTTGTATATAAACATGAAAAAGAAATAAAAATATAGTAAAGAAATATTAAAGAAAAATATGCACGAACACTTCTTAAATTTTACAGTTTGTTTTTCAAAATCTATGATTTTTTTTCCCAAATCCGTGGACTTTTCTTTTGAAAACCCGTGAACTTCTTTCAAAATTGTTGAACTTTTTCTAAATCCGTGATTTTTTTTTTCAAAATTTGTAAACAATTTTTATTTTGAAATTCTAGTTCAGAAGTTTCTTTTTTTTCGATCAAACAGCACCAGCATGGGGTCTCGTGTTCGACCAGAGTTTTTTTTGCTTTTTAACGAAAAACATATGCGGGCCGGCCCAGCAGGGAGTAGCGCCCTTTCCGAATTTTTGTTTTTTAATTGAAAAAAACTAAAGCGGGCTGGCCCAGCAGGAGCTGGTGTGCGCCCTCTGCGAAATGTTCGAATCCCGGCCATCCAAACGACCCGAAGGTTCGATTTAGACCGGGATTGCATAGTTCAGGGTGCAATCGACCAGGATTTTGACTTGGGGGTTCATTTCGCCGAACCTTTACAAATTCAGGGTTTAAAATGGACTTTTTCCGATCTTGCTCTTCCCGCCGCAGACGGGTACACGTACACACACGGCATACACGCGTGAGAGCTGAAGGCACGACGAAAGACCCATAATGTGGGCGCCGTTAAATTCCCATGACCCCACCCTACCCCTCGAAGTCGAACCTACCCATCTCTCGGCTCGCCGTGCCCCCCGCCGATGCGCCGAGTGCCGTGCCGCCCGTAGGGGCCATGATTGGCCGACACCAGTGCCTGGAGCGTTTGCCGTACCCCGCGACGAAACATCGGGCAATCATAGGAGCCGGCCAGAGGATGCTCTCCCCTTCACGCCACAACTGTGATGAGCATGCGCTAGCTGCATGTGTATATCGCCGTGTCGCGTGCGCAAACACACCAACGAGCCTCCCACCGGTAAACATTGGCACGCAAGCAGCACGCGAAGCCCGTGCCATTGATTCAGAATTAAAAAAATTTGAAACGCACGTACAGGGACACGTACAGAGACCAACCAGAGGGATCAAGTATAGCAGTAGTAGTAGTACAATTGTATTATGATTCTCGTCTGGTTCGTCCAGGATTGGAGTAACCAAGAGGAGGAAATGAGCAGCAAATCTTCTGGAAGTCGTAATGCCGAAGCTAAATTATAATTATATTTTAAAAAAGAACTCCTGCCCAGACCCGAGCTAAGCCAATGGTGTAGCCGGCTTTGAAGTTTGAACTACTTTAACTAGCCATAACTACATAGAGTATATCGAGCTGGGCATGCAGGTGGTCTCTTGACCTGAGCAGCTGTCGTCGATGAGGAGTAGCTGTCGTGCTGCTGCCAGTAGTAAAGAGTTTCAGTTACTGGACAGCCGAATACTGACTGGATCTCAGTCAGGCGGCCGCCGGGAAGAGGCAGTCCGGGCACCGGACGAGGCCGCTCGCGTTGCAGGCGGCGCAGGTGAGGACGCCGTCCTCGTCGCTCTGCTTCTTGCGGCTCCCGTCGTCGCTCTGCTTCTTCCGGCTCCCGTCGCAGCTGCCGCAGGGCACGCGGCGCTCGTCGCCGCAGCGGCCGCAGGGGGGATGGGCCGGGCCGGGGGATACCGGGGCCACGACGATGCGGTTGAGCTCGCCGCACTCGTGGAGGCGCTGGACCTCCTCGACGCCCCCGAGGTGGCGGCCGTCCACGAAGACCTGCGGGAGGGCCAGGCCCAGGCGGGGCGGCAGGAGCGCGGCGAACTCCGCGACGAAGGCGGTGTCCACGGCCAGGTCGCGCTCGTCGACGGTGGCGCCGATCCCCCGCAGGATGAAGCGCACGGTGTAGCAGTCCTCGTAGGTGCGGCGGACGACGCGGAGGGAGGTGGAGTAGAGCACCACGTGCACCTCTGGCTCCCGGGCGGTGGCGTGCGCCGAGGCCGACTTGAGGGCGCGGAGGAGGCGGAGGGCGGAGGCCGCGACGCGGAGGCGGTGGAAGACGCGCGGCGGGCGGGGTTGCTCCGGGCGGACCAGCGACGGGATGTCCTTGAGGGAGGGGGAGTGGGAGGCGATGGAGAATCGCCGGGTGGTGGCGGCAGCGGCGACGAGCGCGGTGGATGGGGAGGATTTGGACCTGGAAGCGCGCGTCTTCACCCAAGAAGGCCACATGGCCATGGGGGCTGCGAGGACGGAGGGGGACGGAAGCGGTGGGGTTTTGTCTGCCCTTTGCCTTGTGTCCGGCCTCGTTCGTTTGGGGTGGATTATATGGGGCGTGATTTGAAAACCCAGTCCATCTGAACATGTCATTTTTTTTCTAGGGATTTTCCAAGAATTTTAGGGAACATCACCTCACAAACCTTAATTTTTTTTGTTGCATGTACCATAACAAAAGAATTCGATAAGGTACACAATTTTTTTCTTGACAAGTATATATTTTATATTTTACATGTATTTTGTACTATAACACAAAATAGGCAAGCGTGCTTAGATTTTGTGAGATCGCGATGACAAGTCAAACATCCCCGCTTCGATAACCCGAGAAACGCATTAAACTTGAGTGCGCTATATCCAAATAATTTCAAATCTAGTATTGGAAGGAGACCTCGAAATCTCCGTCACCATTAAAATGTGCCCACTATCTACGTGAATGGAGCGTTAATGCGGTGACCACATTTGGATGCGCATAAAGACTTTCGAATTTCGATATTACGCGGAGGGTAAAATAGTCAAGAGTCATTACCTTCCTTAGTTGGAAAATTAAATTTTATTCCAATTATTGGTTTGCGCCACATGATTATCGTGTTTGCTTCCGAAGCCTTACCATGGACACGTCGTCATCAAAGGAAAATAAACCTTTGATTGAATTGTGACGACCCTTTTTCAGTTTGTTGTGGCCTATTCAACGTGTCTTTTGTGGGCTTTTTCTGTCCGGGGCTTGGACTTCAATTTTGCGGACTTTGGATTGGTTTCTCTTTTCTTTGTTTGGTAATCGTGCCTTTGAGTCATGTAAATAAACCCGGTGTTCAGTTTACCGACCATCATTTTTCCGAGACTCTTCTTCTTTCATCTCTTGGTTGCAATGGAAGCAGAGGAATTGGGCGATTTTTTGTGTGGAGGTTTCTTCAATCGGCCATGTGACCAAAGGAAGGTTGTTGCATGTACTTCCCTACTTTCTTGATCTGTGAATTGAGTTTTCCTTAGTTATGGCTTGATTTTTTGTTTGTATGGACATGTTCACATTTTTTATTCGAGGTAGTAAAGTCATGGTATTATTTTAGCATTTTTTGGTGTTGGAAAATTAACTGATGTACCGTTTCTCATGCGTATTTTGGTAGTGCGAAGCAGCATGCTCCACAAGGTTTTTGTTTCCTGCATTTCTAGGATTCGTTCTAGTTTGATTTATTCACATGTTTCATATGTGTGTTTACACTGATGGCTTTCACTCTTTTTTTAGAACATGATGGCTTGCACTCTGTGTACTAGGGTTGATAGCCCACCCCCCACCCCCACCCCCAAAATCTGTGAAGGAATGTCTTTTAGGATGATTCCCACAATGATTTCAAAGAATCTATGGTAGGTTAAACTTCTTCATTGTATGCTTATATTTGATCAACGTTTAGTCGTTTTGAACTGTGTCAGTGTGGTACATTGATTTTATGTGTGGACATTTTTAGCATGATAATAGCATCACCGATTATAACATTTTGTTCAGGCCATGCATTGTTTACCTTTTGTTGCTGTTATCCTTTTCATGATTTCTTTAGGGAATTAATTATCATTTCTTGATTGATCAGGTACCTTATATGGATTGTTTTATTATTTCCATCATCTTTGCCTTTCTTTTCACGTGTAACATTTTGATGGAAGTTAATAATCATTTGTTGTAATTGCAGTTAGGATGATTAAGTTATGTTATTTATTTTTCCCAAGTATTCCTGCATCAAATGGAACACTTTATTAACTTAACCATGAGGCGTGAAACCGTTCTTATTTGCACTAAGCATGGTATGCTATCAAGGTAACAAAAATATAAATGCTCAGATGGATATTCTAACATTAGATCAAGAAATTTAAATTAATAGTATCTTTATCTATTTTCCTATAACTATTGCACATTCTATATCATTTCACGGTCATGTGAGAGATCAATTTATTATTCTCACTAGAAACAACACATAAACATGCATTTTAGGAACGCAGTGAACATGATTTTGTTGGAAATATGCCGTAGAGGGAATAATAATTGTATTATTTATTTCCTCATTTATAATTAGATGTTTACACTCTATGCTAAACTGATATGGTTCTTCAATATGTGATTCAAAGGAAAACCCATAAGTACGTGCAGAGTTATAAATGGTAGAACCTGATTTCTGGTCTCGCCTCTAGGACTAGCTCAAGTGTTGCATGCTGGTTATGTTTTCCAGATCATAGGCATAGCTTAAGTGTAACAAGGATGCCGACAACCTTTAGAGTGTGATGTTAGAAGAACGATCATATTGAATTGAACCAACTTGTTTGTTATACTTAGAGATGTTATCATCGCAAGTCTACAGTAATAAGACGGAGAGTATGCCTAGTTCCTTAGACCATGAGAGCATCGAGTCACTTCATACTGGATGATGCACTTTGTGGTTGCTTTAGTCTCATATGTAACACCGTGATCATAATGACAACTTAAAGGTTTATCCGAAAGTATGACAAGGGGCTAGATAGCTCAAGAGTGAGTTTTGCTCCTCCGATGATGAAAAGATATTCTTAGGGACCTCTCAGTGTGATGACATCCATCATCGTCTGGCCAGACACAGGTGACTAGCTCACAGGGATGCCGAAACATGACAATGAGAAAGAATAATAAAAGCAGTAATGAGACCGGTATAGTGAGCATGTGTATGACTCATGGGGATACAACCATATCTCACCTCGGGTTGTGTAACATATCGTGAAGCAAAGGGAACAACATATAATAACCAAAGGTTCACTCGAATATCATTCGTATGGATATAGGGGTCAACATGGATGTGCACGGTTCCGTTGTTGATCATTGATCAAAAGGAAGTTTTTCTCATGTCTATATTCCACCGAACCTACAGGGTCACCCGCTCAAGGGAATATGATACGTTGAGTTCTAGTAGAGTGAGGAATATGAGAATATTTCCGATAATAAAAGAAATAGTTTTATAGAAACTGGAAGCATTTCAGGGAATACATGATAATGCGTATAATGATATATATAGGTGGAAAATGTTTTCGTGGACCTAATATAAATAATAAAGGGATCTGATAATGATCGAGAGGCCCCTAGGATTTTTTAAGTGTCAATGGGCTAAAGAAAATATTAATTAGTCCTAATAGGGGAGAGTTGATGGGCCTATGGGCCCAATAAGGAGGAGGCGCCCCCTAGCTTGTTGTACAAGTTTTTTTTTGGGGGGGGGGGGGGGGCTAGCTAGTTGGAGTTGGAGTGGGACTCCTCTCCCTAGGCCGGCATGCCAAGGGGAGGAGCCCTCCCCAAGTCAGTGCCCCCTCCTCCCCTCCACCTATATATACTTGAGGGGTGGGGGGGGGGGAGGTAGAGACACAAGTCCCTTTGCCTCATGTGCCCCCTCTCAGTTCTCTCAAGTTCTAGTTCTAGTTTGATCTATACTAGACCTAGTTCTAGTTTTCTCTCATCCACATAGAGAAGCCACGTGAGATTCGCTTCTCCCTCATTTAGTTCTCCGGTGACACAAAGCTCTATACGGTGAAGCGCTGGCGGATCATGAAACCTGTACCCGTGCAATCTATAGAGAGGTCGTGCTTTCGATCTTCGGTATGAGGGATCGTTCGTGAATGGTTCGAGGGACTTCGTCAATGATCATCACCAACTCTTCTTCCACTGCTACTCGAAGTTGGTAACAATCCAATCTAACCTTGTATGCATCTTCATAGTGACCGGGGATCGATTGTAGTGCAATTTTTTTGTTTTCTACTATGTTTCCCAACAGATCTAACCACTTAGCATGAGAGATAGGATAAAGAATGCTAGCTTCGAGTACTTTCGTTACCTCATTTATTTGAAACCTCTTTATTTGAGGATTTAAGAGGGTTGATGATCAACAATAGGCTTTGTACCCTCGTCCATATGAATCTTACGAGTTCATAATAACGGACTAATGCTCTTTTAAATCATTGAGTGCGTTCAACTGATTCATTATCCCCGAATCTAAAAAGAAGAATTGCGGATTTACATGAGCATATACTAAGAATTGTTGGGGTCCCTTGGGAATTGTTGATGGGAGCTTATTTGAAAGATAAGCCCTCAACACATTTAGGAAATGTTATTCAACATATGCTAAAAAGTTGGCATTGATAAGAACATGATATAGTTTTTTGGATTAATATCATTTATGCCTAGACTTTCAATTTTTTATTGAAATACATGATCTCCTTTAGGAGGAGTTGGCGGCTCTCCCAAAGTACAATATGGAATATTAATTTTCAAGAGAGGTGGTTCATCATAGAAAGTTTGTTACACTTACTTTTATCTTCATGATAAACTAGGCCTTCTTATTCTAGTGGTACCTCTAGAATAGTGGCAGAGCAAGGAAAGGGCCAGGCCTCGGGCCACCTTCGCACACTATATCATTGTAGCTGCAATATTTGCTACAGCCCACAAAGGAACCGGGCCTCGCGCCCTAGGCCACGGCCCATGCTGCTTGGGGCCTGTCTCCGCTCATGCTCCAGATCAATACCTATCAAAGCCATAAGTTCTATCTCATCTTGTTGAGTTTCTTGTCGACATGTTGATTCAAAAATTTGGAAATTAAAATCAGTCTTATCATCACCAATTCTAATAGACACTTACCCACAAAGACAAACAACTTCAGGACAAGCACTAAGTAAGAAAGATCTACTTAGTCCTACTACAAAGAACTTCAACATACTTAAAAATGTATATAGGTTTAATATTGTCGGCATCCTGGGAACTAGGGTACCCAGACTTGCCTGCCTGCGGCCCATGGCGTGGCTCCATCGACGACTTGGTACGGCCCATCTCCAGCATCGACAAGACAAGACCCTCACGAGGGGCCAAGCCTCGCGAGGCGGACGACACCAAGACCTCCGGAGGGAGCGGCCTCCCTAGATGACCTCCGGAGGAGCGAAGATTCCTATGCAAGCGCTCACCTCATGAGGTTGAGGTGATGCAAGCCAGCGGGCACAGAGAGCAGGTTTCCTCTTTGCTGCTAAGGACGCAAGCGCAGGCGCGGGGTCCCGAGGAATCAGACAAAGGTTTCCATTCCCATGCAACAAGACGAAGACCACCAGGAAGGCAGGACGGATGTCATCGCCGAGCCCACCACAGCGTCACGACCAGAAGCTTTGCAGGCGAAGACCACCTTTCTTCAGGATAGGATGTACTACTTGTCCCCTTTCAAATTGGCCACTGTGGGATCCCTTCCTGCCTTTGTTTTGGAGGAAGAGGACCGAGGCCACTATAAATATAGCTTAGCCACCACCGTAGGAAGGGAGAGACCTCTCGAACGGACACCAACACAAGAAAAGACCTCCTGAGGCTGTTCTTCCTCTTTACACGTTCATCCTCAGCCCCTCACGAGGCCAATCCACCACAAAACAGGAGTAGGGTCTTACACCGCAAGGTGGCTCGAACCTGGGTGAACTGCTGCTACCTCTTGAGCTTGGGTTGGTTTTTCCCTTGCGTTGGTAGGACTTAACCATCGCATGATCCCGACCTCCACACATAAGGAAGGCAATCAATAAATAAATCATGCTCCAACTTCATCACATAACGGTTCACCATACGTGCATGCTACGGGAATCACTAACTTTAACACAATATTCTTCAAATTCACAATTACTCAACTAGCATGTATCTAATATCACCATCCTCATATCTCAAAACAATCATCAAGCATCAAACTTCTCCTAGTATTCAACGCACTTTATATGAAAGTTTTTATTATACCCATCTTGGATGTCCATCATATTAGGACTAATTTTATAACCAAAGCAAATTACCATTATGTTCTAAAAGACTCTCAAAATAATATAAGTGAATCATGAGAGATCAATAATTTCTATAAAATAAAACCACCACCATGCTCTAAAAATATATAAGTGAAGCACTAGAGCAACATTGTCTAGCTCAAAAGATATAAGTGAAGCACATAGAGTGTTCTAATAAATTCCGATTCATGCGTGTCTCTCCCAAAAGGTGTGTACAGCAAGGATGGTTGTGGTAAACTAAAAGTCAAAGACTCAAATCATACAAGATGCTCCAAGCA
Source organism: Triticum timopheevii (assembly GCA_963921465.1). Taxonomy (NCBI): domain Eukaryota; kingdom Viridiplantae; phylum Streptophyta; class Magnoliopsida; order Poales; family Poaceae; genus Triticum; species Triticum timopheevii. The sequence goes on from OY997262.1 coordinate 368,196,708, forward strand.
AAACACATATCATGTGGTGAATAAAAATATAGCCTCAAGTAAAGTTACCGATAGATGAAGACGAAAGAGGGGATGCCTTCCGGGGCATCCCCAAGCTTAGGCTTTTGGTTGTCCTTGAATTACCTTGGGGTGCCTTGGTCATACCCAAGCTTAGGCTCTTGCCACTCCTTATTCCAAAATCCATCAAATCTTTACCCAAAAACTTGAAAACTTCACAACACAAAACTTCAACAGAAAATCTCATGAGCTCCGTTAGTATAAGAAAATAAACCACCACTTTAAGGTACTGTAATGAACTCATTCTTTATTTATATTGGTGTTAAACCTACTGTATTCCAACTTCTCAATGGTTCATACCCCCCGATACTACTCATAGATTCATCAAAATAAGCAAACAACACACGAAAAACAGAATCTGTCAAAAACAGAACTGTCTGTAGCAATCTGTAACTTTAGAATACTTCTGTAACTCTAAAAATTCTGAAATAAAATTTTGGACTTGAGGAATTTATCTATTAATCATCTGCAAAAATAATCATCCTAAAAGCACTCTCCAGTAAAAAATGACAGCTATTCTCGTGAGCGCAAAAGTTTCTGTTTTTTACAGCAAGATCGCAAAGACTTCACCCAAGTCTTCCCGAAGGTTCTACTTGGCACAAACACTAATTAAAACATAAAACCATATATAACCATAAGTTATATGAATTATTTATTACTCCCTCCGTCCCATAATGTAAGACATTTTTTCACACTAGTATAGTGTGAAAAAACGTCTTACATTATGGGACGGAGGGAGTACTAAACAGGAGCAAAAAGCAAAGAACAAAAATAAAATTGGGTTGCCTCCCAACAAGTGCTATCGTTTAACGCCCCTATCTAGGAATAAAAACAAGAATAGATCTAGTTATTGCCATCTTTGGTATACAATCCATAAGTGGATCTCATAATAGATTCATAAGACAATCTAATTTTCTTCCTAGGAAAGTGTTCCATGCCTTTCCTTAATGGAAATTGGAATCTAATATTTCCTTCTTTCATGTCAATAATTGCACCAATCGTTCTAAGGAAAGGTCTACCAAGAATAATAGTACATGTAGGATTGCAATCTATATCAAGAACAATGAAATTTACCGGCACATAATTCCTATTTGCAACAATAAGAACATCATTAATCCTTCCCATAGGTTTCTTAATGGTGGAATCTGCAAGATGCAAATTTAAAGAACAATCATCAAATTCACGGAAACCTAGCACATCACACAAAGTTTTTGGAATCGTGGAAACACTAGAACCCAAATCACACAAAGCATAGCATTCATAATCTTTAATGCTAATTTTAATAGTAGGTTCCCACTCATCATAAATTTTTCTAGGGATAGAAACTTCTAGTTCAAGTTTTTCTTCATAAGATTGCATCAAAGCATCAACGATATGTTTAGTAAAAGCTTTATTTTGACTATAAGCATGAGGAGAATTTAACATGGATTACAACAAGGAAATAAAATCTATAAAAGAGCAATTATCATAATTAAATCCCTTGAAATCCAAAATAGTGGGTTCATTGCCACGTAACGTTTTGACCTCTTCAATCCCCACTTTTATCAATTTTTTCATCTAGATCTAAAAACTCCGAATCATTGGGATGCCTTTTAACTAAAGTTGACTCATCTCCAGTCCCATCTTTATCAAGATTCATATTGGAAAACAAAGATTTAATAGGAGTCACATCAATCACTTTTAGATCTTCATCATTATTATCATGAAAACTAGAAGAACACGCTTTCACAAAGCAATCTTTTTTAGCACGCATCCTGGCGGTTCTTTCTTTGCACTCATCAATGGAAATTCTCATGGCTTTGAGAGACTCATTGATATCATGCTTAGGTGGAATAGATCTAAGTTTCAAAGAATCAACATCAAGAGAAATTCTATCCATGTTCCTAGCCAACTCATCAATCTTAAGCAATTTTTCTTCAATCAACGCATTGAAATTCTTTTGCAAACTCATAAGTTCTTTTACACTATTCTCAAAATCATAGGGCATCTTATTAAAATTTCCAGAAGAGTTGCTGTAGGAGTTACCATAATTATTAGAGTAATTACTAGGAAACGGCCTAGAATTAAAATTTCCTCTATACGCGTTGTTACCAAAATTGTTCCTACCAACAAAATTCACATCCATAGATTAATTTTTATTTTCAATCAAAGTGGACAAGGGAATATCATTAGGATCAGAAGAAACACTTTTATTAGCAAACAATTTCATAAGTTCATCCATCTTTCCACTCAAAACATTAATCTCTTCAATCTCATGAACTTTTTTACTAGTGGATCTTTTGGTGTGCCATTGAGAATAATTAACCACAATATTGTCTAGGAGTTTAGTAGCTTCTCCTAAAGTGATTTCCATAAAAGTGCCTCCCGCGGCCGAATCTAAAAGATTTCTAGAATCAAAATTCAATCCTGCATAATTTTTTGTATAATCATCCACAAATTCAAACCATGTGTAGGGCCATTACGCATCATTAATTTCATCCTCTCCCATGCTTGTGCAACATGCTCATGATCAAGTTGCTTAAAATTCATAATATCATTCCTAAGGGAGATAATCTTAGCGGGAGGAAAATACTTAGAGATAAAAGCATCTTTGCACTTATTCCATGAATCAATACTATTTTTAGGCAAAGAAGAGAACCAAGTTTTAGCACGATCTCTAAGAAAAAACGGAAATAGCTTCAATTTAACAATATCCTTATGCACATCTATCTTCTTTTGCATATCACACAAATCAACAAAGTTGTTTAGATGGGTTGCGGCATCTTCACTAGGAAGGCCAGAAAATTGATCTTTCATAACAAGATTCAACAAAGCGGTATTAATTTCACAAGATTCAGCATCGGTAGTAGGAGCAATCAGAGTGCTAATAAAATCATTGTTGTTGGTATTGGAAAAGTCACACAATTTAGTATTATCTTGAGCCATCGTGACAAGCAATCAATCCAACACACAAGAACACAAGAAGCAAGCGAAAAGAGACGAGTATAGTCATACGTGCAGCAATATAATGTAGGCATGTATCCCGAATATAGTCAAATGTGCTTATGGAAAAGAACTTGCATGACAACTTTTGTCCTACCCTCTCGTGGCAGCAAGGTCCTAATGGAAACTAAGGGATATTAAGGCCTCCTTTTATTAGAGTACCAGACCAAAGCATTAGCACTTAGTGAATTCATGAACTCCTCAAACTACGGTCATCACCGGGAAGTGTCCCGACTATTGTCACTCCGGGGTTTGCTGGATCATAACACATAGTAGGTGACTATAACTTGCAAGACAGAATCAAGAACTCACATATATTCATGAAAACATAATAGGTTCAAATCTAAAATCATGGCACACGGACCCTAGTGACAAGCATTAAGCATGGCAAAGTCATAGCAATATCAATCTTAGAACATAATGGATACTAGGGATCAAACCCTAACAAAACTAACTCAGTTACATGGTAAATCCCATCCAACCCATCACCGTCCAGCAAGCCTATGATGGGATTACTCACGCACGGCGGTGAGCATCATGAAATTAGTGATGGAGGATGGTTGATGATGACGATGGCGACGGATTCGCCTTTCCGAAGCCCTGAACGGACTCCAGATCTGCCCCCCCCCGAGGAAGAACAGGGCTTGGCGGCGGCTCCATATCGTAAAACACGATGAATCATTCTCTCTGTTTTTTTCTCCCTGAACGTGAATATAGGGAGTTGGAGTTGAGGTTGGTGGAGCTCCAGGGGGCCCACGAGGCAGGGGGCGCGCCCTAGGGGGGTGCAACCCACCCTCGTGACCAGGGTGTGGTCCCCCTTCTATTGATTCTTTCGCTAGTATTTTTTATTAATTCCAAAACGTGACTCCGTGAAGTTTTAGGTCATTCCAAGAACTTTCATTTCTGCACAATAATAACACCATGACAATTCTGCTGAAAACAGCACCAGTCCGGATTAGTTACATTCAAATCATGCAAATTAGAGTCCAAAACAAGGGCAAAAAGGGTTTGGACAAGTAGATACGTTGAAGACGTATCAACTTCCCCAAGCTTAAACTTTTGCTTGTCCTCAAGCAGTCCAGTTGACAAACTGAAAGTGATAAAGAAAAAATTTACAAACTCTGTTTGATCTTGTCGTTGCAAATATGTAAAGCCAGCATTAAAGTTTTCAGCCAAGATCATGAACTAACCATATTCACAATAAAAATTAGGTCTCACATTTACTCATACTAACAGCATAATCAACTAGCGAGTAATAATAATAAATCTCGGATGACAACATTTTCTCAAAACAATCATGATATGATATAACAAGATGGTATCTCACTAGCCCTTTTTGAGATCGCAAAACATAAAAGCAGAGCACCCCTAAAGATCAAGGACTGACTAGACATTATAATTCATGGTGAAAGAGATCTAGTCACAATCATACTCAATATCAATTAATAACAATCCATACAAATAACAGTGGTGCTCTCCAACTGGTGCTTTTTATAAGAGGATGATGACTCAGCATAAAAGTAAATAGTTAGGCCCTTCGCAGAGGGAAGTAGGGATTTGTAGAGGCGCCGGAGCTCGAGTTTTGAAATAGAGATAAATAATATTTTGAGTGGCATACGTTCATTGTCAACATAACAACCAAGAGATCTCGATATCTTCCATGCTACGTACATTATAGGCAGTTCCCAAACAGAATGGTAAAGTTTATACTTGTAGCGACCGCAATCCGGATGGACCGAAGTCTCTGTGCATCAGTGTCATCCCTGGATCGGTAATGTTGACACGCATAGTACTTGAGGATTTTTAATAGAGTTCAATCACACACTTATTACATCGAGTCCTCATAAAGAGTATGATTACACAAAAATATCATGGCTGAAGGCCATCTAAACTAAATAACCGCGGAAGCTTCAAAGGTAAATGAGTCCATCAACTCCAACGACATAGCTGAGTGCAAGACAACGACCTATCACACCTTATTCATCGTCTGAGTAGTCTACAACATGAGACGTTGCAGCCGTGTAGGTAAGCACATTGAATATGCTCGCAGAGTTACACTATAAAGCAATGAAATGCAAGAACTATATCCACATGCAATATTTGGCTGGTGGAGGCTCTAAGTATATGATTTTGCATAAAGCTAGTTTTTCCCTACAACAAAGGAATAAATTTATTTAACGACTCCCAAGTTGCCCAATATTTGAGAAGGTAACCCCAACTCAAATCCCAAATTAAAGTATCATCATTAAACCCAATTCAATTAATTAAAGAGTGATGAGATCAAATCAATAATTTAAGTACCAAATACTCAAGATGTCCATAACCAGGGACAAACCATGATTAGTTTATACACTCTGCAGAGGTTTGCGCACTTTTCCCCACAAGACTCGACCGCATCCATGATCGGATGATCGAGACATAGTCTTTCTGAAGCACTTACTCTCTACTCCGGGCGGACCGGTACACCTACTTTCCCCTACATCTGCTAGTCCACCTCTTCGAGAGATCACGCAACTTACTCAACTATGCCAGAGCCCATAATGGCTTGTGGCGGCACACGAATGTTTTTAGGCATGAAATATCATATGATCCCTTTGAACCAGGGTGGCATCCCGAAGGAAAAATCACACAGGTACTCCGGGAGTTCCTTAAATAGGCAACACTGGGTTCCCCAGGTGCCTCAACCAATCCACCCAGATGTATATTAAAGTTGCCACCTTAATGTTATCCAAGATTAATAACTCTCAAAACTTCCATGTGAAAATCTCGATCCAATCCCCGTCTATGAGCATGGCTAAGCAATAAATAAGCATAATGTATATTCCTGGGGTGATCAAAAGGTATTAGGTTCCTACCTCAAGTACTACAACCAAACCATGTGTTCCCAATCCTACTCACGCAATTGTTTGAGGGGCAATACTAACGTATAGTAAAAACTGGGTATGGAAGAGTATGATCAAAGTGTAACTTGCCTTGCTGACGATAGGGATTCGTAGTAACAAGCTTCGCACTCCGGGTAATCTAGCGTAGACAAACAGTAGCATACATAAGCAATCACTCAAACGAAACAACGAGAAAACAGAGAAAAGATCCAAATCAAACACAAAACAAGCATATGGCTTAGACTAACAGAAAGTAAAACCTAACAACATTATTATCATGTGAATTAGATCTTAACATTTGGTACATGTGATTATCTACGATTTGCAAAAAGAAACAACTCAAACGGAGAAACGAAACTCAAAATATGAACGAAACAAGATCGTTTACTAATCTGAACTAAACTGAAATTTTACAGTAGAAAAATCATGTTCAAGTTGATTAACTGGAAACAACAGAACGGTACGAATATTTAGGCGTTGGTTTCATCTAATTTGGAGAAGCGAGTAAAAAGTTACGCTAGTTTTAAGATCAGGGGCTAAATCGCGAGAAAACTATTTGCAGATAGGTCCCTAGCCGAATATAAACTAAAAAGAAAAAAAAACTATGGCGCGAACGTTCGTTAACAGAACTAATCTAACGAAAACCGTCCATTAAAATGAATGAATGTACGAACGTTCGTAATTAGGTAAACCTAAAAACCCGATATAATCTACTAAACTGACTAAACCAAAAAAACCAGATTGAAACCGAACGGTTTTTACCGTTTGACCAGCAGGAGATCGGCGGCGGCGGCGGGATCGGCGGCGGCGTCGACTGTGGCGTGCGGCGGCGCGGGTGTCGGCGAGGGCTGCATCGGCGACGGCAAGCGGCGGCAGTGGAGCAGCGGCAACACTAGCAGCGCGGGGCGGGGGTGGGCGGCGGCGGAGGCGAGATGCGGCAGCAGCGACGGCACAGACTCCAAGGAGTCCGGCACGGCTATGGCGATGTCGCGGCCTGCTGGGCCTCGGCCCAGTGCGCCTGGAAAGTTTTTTTTTTAAATAATTTTGCCGCGAAGGGAAAATCCTAAATAAATATAAAATAATTCTAAAAATTCCAGAAACAATTTTCACCATCCAAACCTAATATTTAGGACAAGATGAACATTTTTCTGGACTAAAATGCAGCTTTCAAAATACATTTTTTATAATTCAAATAAAATATCAATAAATAATAATTTGATTTTAAAATTCTTTCTCCAATATTTCTCTTAGGTTGAAGAAGTCATATTATCTTCTCTCATTTATTTGTATTATTGGAAATAATTGGAGAGAAAATAATAAAATCAAATTGATCCTCTTTTCAAATTTGAAAAAAAAATTCAAGCATGAATTTTGTGAAACCTCCAACTCTCTCCTTGGGTCCTTGAGTTGCTTAAGATTTTTAGGATCACAACAAAATGCAAGAATAAACATGATATGCATATGATGATCTATGTATAACATCCAGATTGAAAATTGGATGTTACAAACCTACCCCCCTTAAGGAGAATCTCGCACTCGAGATTCGGGTTAGTTAGCAAAAAGGTTTGGGTGGTCCTTGCGGGGAACTTCTTCTCGCTCCCAAGTGGCTTGCTCCTCGGTATGGTGGCTCCACCGAACTTTGCAAAACTTGATAACCTTGCTGCGATTAACTCGACTGGAAAACTCGAGAATCTTGACTCGCTTCTCTTCATAGGTCAGATCACTATCTAACTGAATTGCTTCCTGTGGCACTGTATCTCTTAAAGGAATATCGGCCATCTATGCGTGGTACTTCTTCAACTGTGAAACGTGAAACACATCATGAACTCCTGACAATCCTTCTGGCAATTCCAGCTTGTATGCAACTTCTCCCATGTGTTCCAAAACTCTAAATGGTCCCACAAAACGTGGTGCTAGCTTTCCCTTGATTCCAAATCGTTTAACTCCTCGAAGTGGGGACACACGAAGATATGCTCTGTCTCCAACTTTGAAACTATCTCCTTGCATTTAGTATCCGCATACTCTTCCGCCTGGACTGGGCTACCTTGAGTCTCTCGCGAATCAACTTAACCTTCTCTTCAGATTCTTTGGTTAAGTCTAGTCCGCACAACTATCGACCTCCAACTTCATCCCACGATAACGGTGTCCTGCACCTCCTTCCGTACAAAGCTTTGAAAGGGGCCATCTTCAAACAGGCTTGATAACTGTTGTTATAAGAGAACTCTGCATAGGGCAAATTGTCATCCCAACTAGATCCATAATCTAGCGCACAAGCCCTCAACATGTCTTCAAGAATCTGATTGACTCTCTCGGTCTATCCATCTGTCTGTGGATGAAAGGCTGTACTGAACTCTAGCCTGATACCCAAAGTTTCATGCAACTGATTCCAAAACTTTGAAGTAAACTGGGTTCCTCTATTTGATACAATGGTCCTAGAAACTCCATGCAGACATACGATCTTGGTCATGTATATCTTTGCCAACTTAGCACCCGTATAAGTTGTCTTCACCGAGATGAAATGGGCTACTTTCGTCAAGCGATCGACTACAACCCAGATAGAGTCATAGCCTGAACGAGTCCTGGGTAATCCAGTGATAAAATCCATGCCAAGTTTATCCCACTTCCATACGGGTATTGGCAATGGTTGTAGCAATTCAGCTGGCTTCTGATGCTCTGCCTTGACTCTCTGACATACATCACATACTGCTACATACTCGGCAATATCCTTCTTCATTCCTGTCCACCAGAAACTTTCTTTCAAATCCAGATACATCTTAGTGTTGCCTGGGTGAATCGAGTAAGGTGAATCATGGGCCTCCTGCAGAATCAACTTCCTGATTTCAGGGTCATTAGGCACATAAATACGATCTTCAAACCATAAGGTGTCGTGCTCATCCTCAAGAAATCCTTTAGCCTTTCCTTTACTCATCCTTTCCTTTATCTCGGCAATCTCCTTGTCAGTCTTCTGGGCTTCTCTGATCTTACCCAACAAAGTGGATTGAATTTCCAATGCTGCAACATAACCTCTCGGGACTATCTCCAAGCATAGCTCGAAGGTCATCAGCTAACTCCTTTCGTAATCCTCCGGTTATTAGCGTGTTAACATAACTCTCGCGGCTCAACGCATCTGCTACGACATTGGCCTTTCCGGGATGATAGTGCAATCTCATATCATAATCCTTTATGAGCTCCAACCATATCCTTTGCCTGAGGTTCAATTCCTTCTGCGTGAAGATGTATTTCAAACTCTTATGATCTGTGTATACATCACAATGGTTTCCAATGAGAAAGTGTCTCCATGTCTTCAACGCATGCACTACGGCTGCTAACTCCAAATCATGCGTAGCATAATTCAACCCATGAGGTCGAAGCTGTCGTGAGGCATATGAAACAACTCTTCCTTCCTGCATAAGCACACCTCCAAGTCCTCGACACGACGCGTTGCAATATACTTGGAAATCCTTACGTTGGTCTGGGAGAATCAGCACTGGGGCTGTAACCAACCGTTTCTTCAACTCCTGAAAACTAGCCTCACAATCCTCGGTCCATTTAAACTTTGTGTCCTTCAATAACTCCATCATAGGATTTGCAATCTTGGAGAAATTCTCAATAAACCTCCGATAATAACCTGCGAGTCTAAGAAAACTTCTGATCTCCTCAACTGAGGTGGGTGCCAACCATTTAGTGACAGAAGCAACCTTGGTAGGGTCTACTGCTATTCCTTCTCCGGATATAACATGTCTGAGAAATCCAACTTCCTTTAACCGAAACTCACATTTGCTGAACTTAGCATACAACTGATGTTCTCTGAGCTTCTCAAGAACCAAACGCAAATGCTCCTTATGCTCTTCTTCATTCTTCGAGTAGACCAATATATCAACAATGAACACCATGACGAACTTATCCAAAAACTCCATAAACACTTTGTTCATCATGCTCATGAAATAGGCAGGTGCGTTAGTCAAACCAAATAACGGTATACTCATATAGCCCATACCTTGTGGTAAAGGTTGTCTTAGGTATATCTTGCCCTCGGATCTTCAAATGGTGATAACCTGATCGAAGATCGATCTTGGAGAAACGTTAGCTCCTTGCAACTGGTCAAACAAATCATTGATCATCGGCAGAGGGTATTTGTTCTTGATCGTCACCTCATTCAGTGCACGATAATCAACAACCTTCCTCAAAGATCCATCCTTCTTCTCCACTAGAAGCACTAGGGCTCCCCAAGGTGATGAACTTGGTCGAATGTAACCTTTCTCCAGTAACTCCTTAATCTGCTTCTTAATTTCCTCTAGATCTTTTGCTGGCATCCGATACGGTCTCTTGGATATTGGTCTGGTGCCTGGCAATAACTCAATCAAAAGTTCAATGCCTCGATCTGGTGGCATGCCTGGTAACTCTTCCGGAAATACGTCGGGATAATCCTTCACCACTGGTACTTCCTCCTGAACAACTCCTGATAAGGAATTACCTGAGTTCTCCTCGGCGCATGCCGGGATACATACTTGATCCTCTTTCCTTCTGGGGTGGTGAGAAGAATTGATTTACTAGCGCAATCGATGTTTCCCTCAAACTTGGATAGCCAGTCCATGCCTAGTATCACATCCAATCCTTGTGACTCCAGAACAATCGGGTCGGTGGGGAAAACATGTCTACCTATGCTTACTGGCAACTGATAGCATCCCCTACTAGCCATATACTCCGCTCCTGGGGAACTTACTAACATAGGTGACCTAAGGGATACGGTTGGCAATTTATACTTATCCACAAATCCCCTTGATATGAAAGAATGTGATGCACCAGTGTCGAAAAGAAAAAGTGCGGTAAATGCATTAATCAAAAACTTACTGACAATTGCATCGGGTTGATCCTCAATATCCTCCACACTGACGTGGTTCACCTGACCTTTGGTGAAGGGGTTGGGCTTCTTGGCAGAACCTCCATTGCCATTTCCATTCTTTGCTTCAGGACATTCAGTGGCATAATGTGCGGTCTTTTGGCACTTGAAACAAGTAATGTGGATCAGATCCCTCTTGGCTAGTGTTGCGGGGTTGGAACGGTTCTGGCTGCTTCTTCCTCCATTCCCATTGCCATTCTTGGGGCCACTATGGTTGTGAAAACTTGCTCCATTGTGCGTATGTCCTCCATGGTTGTAGCCTCCATGGTTGTGGGTATGTCCTCCTGAGTACGGAGAATAGCGGGGCTTCTGCTGAGCTCCAGAAGTGTACCTTTCCTGTCCATACTACCTCTCAGGAATATCAATATGTTGTTGTTTGCCTTCAATCATGAGAGCCCTGTCTACCAACTCCTGGTAGTTGTTGAAAGTTGCCACCATCAACAGCATGCTCAGCTCATCGTTGAGTCCCTCAAGAAACTTCTCCTACTTAGCGGCATCCATGGCTACATCATCTAGGGCATAGCGTGCTAACTTGCTAAACTCATCCATGTACTGGCACACGGTACGCCCTCCTTGGCGCAAGTTGCAAAACTCGCGCTTCTTCATGCTCATAGCTCCTGCTGAAACATGGGCAGTGCGGAAAGCCTGCTGAAACTGATCCCATGTAACCGTATCAATGGGGTAAGTGGCGGTGAAATTCTCCCACCAAGATGTTGCGGGTCCATCAAGCTGGTGTGCGGCAAAGCGCACTCTCTCTGCATCTGTCCATCCTGCAGTGGTCAGTGCTACCTCTTGAGCACTGCGTTGGTTTTTCCTTGAAGAGGAAAGGGTGATGCATGCAGCAAAGTAGCGTGAGTATTTCCCTCAATTTATGAGAACCAAGGTATCCAGTAGGAGGCTCCTCAAAAGTCCCTCGTACCTACACAAACAAACAAGAACCTCGCAACCAACGCGATAAAGGGGTTGTCAATCCCTTCACGGTAACTTGCGAATTGAGATCTGATAGAGATAAAAAGATAAGATAAATATTTTAGGTATTTTTATGATATAGTTTGAAAAGTAAAGATTGCAAATAAAGATAGATCGGAAACTTATATGACAAAAGATAGACCCGGGGACCATAGGTTTCACTAGTGGCTTCTCTCAAGATAGCATAAGTATTACGGTGGGTGAACAAATTACTGTCGAGCAATTGATAGAAAAGTGCATAGTTATGAGAATATCTAGGCATGATTATGTATATAGGCATCACGTTCGCAACAAGTAGACCGAAACAATTCTGCATCTACTACTATTACTCCACACATCGATCGACTCCTGCCTACATCTAGAGTATTAAGTTCATAGGAACAAAGTAACGCATTAAGAAAGATGACATGATGTAGAGGGATAAACTCAAGCAATATGATATAAACCCCATCTTTTTATCCTCGGTGGCAACAATATAATATGTGCCTTGTTGCCCCTGCTCTCACTGGGAAAGGACACGCAAGATTGAACCCAAAGCTAAGCACATCTCCCATTGCAAGAAAGATTAATTTAGTAGGCCAAACCAAACTGATAATTTGAAGAGACTTGCAAAGATAACTAATCACACATAAAAGAATTCAGAGGAGATTCAAATATTTCTCATAGATAAACTTGATCATAAACCCACAATTCATCGGATCTCGACAAACACACCGCAAAAAGAGTTACATCGAATAGATCTCCAAGAAGATCAAGGAGAACTTTGTATTGAGATTCAAAGAGAGAGAAGAAGCCATCTAGCTAAAAACTATGGACCCAAAGGTTTGTGGTAAACTACTCACAACCCATTGGAGAGGCCTTGGAGATGATGTAGAGGCCCTCCATGGTCGATTCCCCCTCCGGCAGAGCGCCAGCGAAGGCTTGGGATCTTGCGGATACAGAAGGTTGCGGCGGTGGAAATAGTTTTTCGTGGTGCTCCTGGATGTTTTCAGGGTACGTGGATATATATAGGCGAAGGAGGCAGGTCAGGGGAGCCACAAGGGGCCCATGAGGGTGGGGGGCACGCCAACCCCCCTAGGGCACGCCCTCCTGCCTCGTGGCCGCCTCGGCTGCTTCTTGACGTCCACTCCAAGTCTCATGGATTGTGTTTGTTCCAAAAAAATTGCTCCCGAAGGTTTCATTCTGTTTGGACTCCGTTTGATATTCCTTTTCTTCGAAACACTGAAATAGGCAAAAAAACAGCAATTCGGGATGGGCCTCCTGTTAGTAGGTTAGTCCCCAAAATGATATAAAAGTGTAAAGTAAAGCCCATAAACGTCCAAAATGGGTAATATAATAGCATGTAACAATCAAAAATTATAGATACATTGGAGACGTATCAGTCAGCTCTCTTCCAATCTTGCGAAGCCAATCATCTGCAACAATCGGCTCGGTGCTACTAGAGAACACCGGCGGATTCAACCTTAGAAATCGGGCTAGGTGGTCAACAGGGGGTGGTGGCGGTGGGTTGTTGTTGTTGTTGCTTTGGTTCTGGTTCTGAACTAGTATCTGCATTAAGGCATTTTGCTGCTAGATCAGCTGAGTGAGCTCCGGTGGGAATGCAAATCCATTGTCATGTCTCGGAGGCATCTGATGGGTTAGAAGGGGTGAGAAAACAAAATAGAATTGAGGTCTAAGAGAGTTTCACTACCCATATGCCCATGAGACAAACACAATCAATTCACTTCATTTAATAGCACACAAGATTCACACAAACGATTTAACCTATGATTACAAACTCAATCGTTGCTAACTACTTGGAGGAATACTACTAGTTACATGGTGGTTGTCGGATTTAGGGTTCCGACAAAACCCTTGAGGTTCGAACACCGGGGTGCGCACGAAGATTTCCCCCTATCGAATCTCGCCCTCCGCCTCGCCGTGATCTCTAAGCTTAGCTCGATGAACTCACAACACAAGAGACACAAGATTTATACTGGTTCGGCCCACCGTTGTGGTGTAATACCCTACTCCAGTGTGGTGGTGGTGGATTGCCTCTTGGGCTGATGATGAACAGTACAAGGGAAGAACAGCCTCCTGAGGAGAGGTGTTCTTGTGCTTGGGTGGTGTTCTACTTGTTCTGGTTTTGGTCCCTCTCTCGATCTGTCCCTCTACTGGGGTGGCTAGTCCTATTTATAGAGGCCCTGGTCCTCTCCCCAAATATTGAGCGGGAAGGGATCCAACAAAGGCCAATTTGAAAGGGGACAGCTAGTACAAGCTATCCAGACTAAAGGTGGTCTTCGCTTGTCAAAGGCGCTGGTGGTGACACCCTCTTGGGCTCCACGATGACCTCCGTCCTGCCGTCCTGCTGGTCTTCTTGGTCTTGTTGCACCGATATGGAAACCTTTGCCTGATGCCTCGGTACTCCGCGCCTGCGCTTGCCCCCTTAGCACCAAAAGGGGAAACGAGGACACTGCGCACGCTGGCGCCCGCCTGGCCTTGGTCGTCATGGCTTGCGTCACGGGAACCTCACAAGGTACCCCTTGCCTTGATCTCTCCGCCCCCTCGCGAGCCTACCTGGTAAGGCCGCTCCTGAGGAGGCCTTGTGTCGTCTGCCTCGCGAGGCTTTGCCCCTCGTGAGGGTCTTGAGTGTTTGGCTGACGAAGACGGGCCGTACTGGGCCACTGGTGGAGCCACGCCATGGGCCGCGGGCAGGCAAGTCTGGGGACCCCCATTCCCAGAACGCCGACAGTAGCCCCCGGGACCAAGGCGCGCTCGGACTCGGCTTAGCGGCGAAGCCAAAGGGCAAGTGTGGAGCGCCGTGGGCCCCAACAGCCTGCGGCCTTGGTCGACGCGTGGTGACTGATTGGACGTGGGCGTCTCCGCTTCCCCATGCTGCCTCGGCAACTACCCGACTTGACGAGTCCCTGCGAGGAATCGAGAAACACCCCGCAGGGGCGTGTAAAGGGTCTGCGATGTCTTTTGTTGATGTTATCCTTATTATGAAATCGTGCGAGTGCTTGTCCTGTCCCGGCTAGGTTCCCCCGTTCTAACCTCGCGATGACTTCGTGCTCTACGCTGATAGGTCCCGGTCCCCAAGCAGGCTGCAGCCGTTGCCAGTATGCCAGGTCGCGATGCCGTGGTCAAGGCCGGGAGGTGAGCAGCTCGAGGTCCAGTAAGAGACCCTAAGGTGCGATGCTCAGGAGGTCCCCTTTAGCACGCAAGTAGCCGCCGAGAGGTGAGAAAGGAAGGCAACGTTGCCGCCACAGGGCCGCATCAAGTGAGAATTTCGCGTTGTAACGATTAGTTGTTCCAAGCATGAGACTTATCTCAGTAATATGGAGTCGTTCCCTTGTGTTGCGCCAGACCTGTGCGTCAGCAGCCGTGGCGCAGGTAGGTTAGGCCCGTGTGAGCCTCCCCCTTCTTCCCCGCACTCTCCTTTGTGCTCTACGTCCTTAGGTCCCGGCCCTCGAGCGAGCTCAGCCGCCGCTGGTATGCCAGGTCGCAATGCCAAGGTCAAGGCCAGGGGGTGAGAGCTGGAGAGCCAGTAAGAGCTCCTGAGTCGCGATGCTCAGGAGCCCCCCTTTTAATGTGCAAGCGGATCGTATGTGGAAGAGAGGGAGCTCATGGTGCCACCCGCTGTAGTCCTCAGGAGGTTCCTGCAAATCAACACGAGAAAGGCACGGGCTGCCATTATGATTGCCGACCGGCCATTGGTTGCTCCGAGAGAAGGGTGAGGGCACTGAGGGCCTGGTGAGGTGACGTGCACGGGGCATGCCGCGGGCCAGAGCTCGACCGCTCAGATTTGTCATTGTTGCAGGGACGGACCCGTGCGCAAGCGTCATGCTAGTGCGAGCGGCTCCCGTGGTAGGTGGCAATCGAGCAGGGATAATCAAAGGTAGATTAGGCATGAAAGGCAATCAGCTTAGGTAAATGCAAAGTGGATACATGCCACTGGGTTAGACCCAAACGACTTGGGGATGATGCAGCCCGAGGGGCGCCCCCACCAAGGTAAGCTAAAGACGTAAAAAGAGATGCATGCCGCAGGGACGGACCCATGCGACCTGGGAATGATGCAGCCCTGAGGGTGCTCCCAGCTAAAATGAACTTGGGAGATGTCACCTAGTTCCGTTGTAGAGGGTGTTGGGGCAGCTGAAGATGCATGATGATGAGGCCGACCTTCACGAGCCACCGGGGCCCTGAGCCTCAGGAGGCTCTGGGGGTCCAGGTGGTTCCTTGAGGGTCGTCTCCATCTCTGCTAGGATCATGTGGTTCCTGCCCTCCTGAGTCGCCAGGATGCTCCGCAGGTGACACTGGTAGGTGGCAGCCGCGTTCGGCAGGCCAAAAGGCATGCAAACGTAGCTGTGCAGCGGACACTCGCAACATCCCACGCGCGAAGGCCAGAAGCGCTCCTGAGATGCGGCTCGGTTGAGCCCTGGGACGTCGATGCAGACGCACATCCCACCATCCTTGCCTGGATGGGGAGCCACGCCAGGCGAGCGGTGGTCGCCGCGCACGGCCCTCGCTTGCTGAAGCTCCTGAGTGGTCTTGGCAATGAACTCCTGAACGTTGGGCTTTCCACGCCCTGTGCCTTCCTGAGGGAAACGTGTCGTGAAGCACGCCTCCAAGTGGTGCCCGAGTGCCTCCCTCGTGATGTTGGCGAGGTCTAAGGCCCTCCAGAAGAGAGCCCCCGAGCCCTGCCTGAGGAGGGCGCCAAGCGCGCCTTCCTATGCGATGGAACGAGGCGCCCCAGGCACGGGCGCTGATCCCGACGCGGCACCACCCGAGATACTGATGTTGGGGAACGTAGCAGAAATTCAAAATTTTCTACGCAACACCAAGATCAATCTATGGAGATTCTAGCAACAAGAGAGGAAGGAGAGTGCATCTACATACCCTTGTAGATCGCTAAGCGGAAGCGTTCAAGTGAACGGGGTTGATGGAGTCGTACTCGTCGTGATCCAAATCACCAATGATCAAGTGAACGGGGTTGTCATACTCATCGACATGCAAGTCGTGATTCCTATTACAAGAACATGATCAATCTCATACATCACATATCATTCATCACATTCTTTTTGGCCATATCACATCACATAGCATACCCTGCAAAAACAAGTTAGACGTCCTCTAATTGTTGTTTGCATGTTTTACGTGGCTGCTATGGGTTTCTAGGAAGAACGTTTCTTACCTACGCAAAACCACAACGTGATATGTCAATTGCTATTTACCCTTCATAAGGACCCTTTTCATCGAATCTGATCCAACTAAAGTGGGAGATACTGGCACCCGCTAGCCACCTTATGCAACAAGTGCATGTCAGTCGGTGGAACCTGTCTCACGTAAGCATACGTGTAAGGTAGGTCCGGGCCGCTTCATCCCACGATGTCGCCGAATCAAGATAAGACTAGTAATGGCAAGTAAATTGACAATATCGATGCCCACAACTTCTTTGTGTTCTACTCGTGCATAGAATCTACGCAATAGACCTAGCTCATGATGCCACTGTTGGGGAACGTAGCAAAAATTCAAAATTTTCTATGCAACACCAAGATCAATCTATGGAGATTCTAGCAACAAGAGAGGAAGGAGAGTGCATCTACATACCCTTGTAGATTGCTAAGTGGAAGCATTCAAGTGAACGGGGTTGATGGAGTCGTACTCGTCGTGATCCAAATCACCGATGATCCTAGTGCCGAACGGACGGCACCTCCGCGTTCAACACACGTGCAGCCCGGTGACGTCTCCCACGCCTTGATCCAGCAAGGAGAGAGGGAGAGGTTGAGGAAGACTCCGTCCAGCAGCAGCACGATGGCGTGGTGGTGGTGGAGGAGCGTGGCAATCCTGCAGGGCTTCGCCAAGCACCGCGAGATATGAGGAGAAAGAGATGTAGGGCTGCGCCAACAGGAGAAGAACTTCGTGTGTTGGGCTGCTCCTTTGCCTCCACTATATATAGGGGGAGAGGGGGCTGCGCCCCCACCTAGGTTTCCACCCCTAGGGGTGGCGGCCAGCCCTAGATCCCATCTAGGGGGGCGGCCAAGGGGGGAGAGGGGGAAACTTGCCCCCCAAGCAAGGTGGGGCGCCCCCTCCCCAAACCCTAGGCGCCTTGGGCCCTTGTGGGGGGGGGGGGGGGGCGCACCAGCCCACCTGGGGCTGGTCCCCTCCCACACTTGGCCCATGCTTCCCTCCGGGGATGTTGGCCCCACTTGGTGGACCCTCGGGACCCTCCCGGTGGTCCCGGTACGTTACCAATAAAACCCGAAACTTTTCCGATGACCAAAACAAGACTTCCCATATATAAATCTTTACCTCCGGAACATTCCGGAACTCCTCATGACGTCCGAGATCTCATCCGGGACTCCGAACAACATTCGGTAACCACATACAAACTTCCTTTACAACCCTAGCATCATCGAACCTTAAGTGTGTAGACCTTACGGGTTCGGGAACCATGCAGACATGACCGAGACGTTCTCCGGTCAATAACCAACAGTGGGATCTGGATACCCATGTTGGCTCCCACATGTTCCGTGATGATCTCATTGGATGAACCATGATGTCAAGGACTTTAAGCATCGCTACGGATGAGAAAATCTCATCGTAGTCAACTCCTTGAACTTGTGAAAAACTCTTCGCCACAAGTCGAGCTTCATAGACGGTGACATTACCGTCCACGTCCGTCTTCTTCTTAAGGATCCATTTATCTCAATGGCTTGCCGATCATCGGGCAAGTCCACCAAAGTCCATGCTTTGTTCTGATACATGGATCCTATCTCGGATTTCATGGCTTCTAACCATTTGTCGGAATATGGGCCCACCATCGCTTCTCCATAGCTCGTAGGTTTATTGTTGTCTAGCAACATGACCTTCAAGACAGGATTACTGTACCACTCTGAAGTAGTACGCATCCTTGTCATCCTATGAGGTATGGTAGTGACTTGATCCGAAACTTCATGATCACTATCATAAGCTTCTACTTCAATTGGTGTGGGCGCCACAGGAACAACTTCCTGTGCCTTGCTACACACTAGTTGAAGTGACGGTTCAATAACTTCATCAAGTCTCCACCATCCTCCCACTCATCTTTCCCAGACAAACTTTTCCTCGAGAAAGGACCCGATTCAAGAAACAATCCCTATTGCTTTCGGATCTGAATTAGGAGGTATACCCAACTATTTTGGGTGTCCTATGAAGATGCATTTTATCCGCTTTGGGTTCGAGCTTATCAACCTGAAACTTTTTCACATAAGTGTCGCAGCCCCAAACTTTTAAGAAACGACAACTTAGGTTTCTCCAAACCATAGTTCATTCGGTGTCGTCTCAACGGAGTTACGTGGTGCCCTATTTAAAGTGAGTGCGGTTGTCTCTAATGCCTAACCCATAAACGATAGTGGTAATTCGATAGGAGACATCATGGTATGCACCATATCCAATAGGGTGCATTTATGATGTTCGGACACACCATCACATCATGGTGTTCCAGGCGGTATTAATTGTGAAACAATTTCCACAATGTCTTAATTGCGTGCCGAAGTTCGTAACTCAGATACTCATCTCTATGATCATATCATAGACATTTTATCCTCTTGTCACGATGATCTTCAACTTCACTCTGAAATTACTTGAACCATTGAATAATTCAGACTTGTCTTTCATCAAGTAAATATACTCAGTATCTACTCAAATCATCCGTGAAGTAAGAACATAACGATATCCACTGCGTGCCTCAGCACTCATTGGACTGCACACATCAAAATGTATTACTTCCAACAAGTTGCTTTCTTGTTCCATTTTACTGAAACAAGGCTTTCAGTCATCTTGCCCATGTGGTATGATTTGCATGTATCAAGTGATTCAAAATCAAGTGAGTCCAAACGGTCCATTTGCATGGAGTTTCTTCATGCATATACACCAATAGACATGGTTCGCATGTCTCAAACCTTTCAAAAATGAGTGAGTCCAAAGATCCATCAACATGGAGCTTCTTCATGCGTTCTATACCAATATGACTTACATGGCAGTGCCAGAAGTAGGTGGTACTATCATTACTATCTTATATCTTTTGGCATGAACATGTGTATCACTACGATCGAGATTCAATAAACCATTCATTTTGGGTGCAAGACCATTGAAGGTATTATTCAAATAAACAGAGTAACCATTATTCTCCTTAAATGAATAACCGTATTGCGATAGACATAATCCAATCATGTCTATGCTCAACGCAAACAAACTCGATGGTAGAGGGAGCGTGCGATGCTTGATCACATCAAGATTGGAAAACACTTTCAACACATATCGTCAGCTCACCTTTAGCTAGTCTCCGTTTATTCCGTAGCCTTTTATTTCGAGTTACTAACACTTAGCAACCGAACCGGTATCTAATACCCTGGTGCTACTAGGAGTACTAGTAAAGTACACATTAACATAATGTATATCCAATATACTTCTATTAACCTTGTCAGCCTTCTCATCTACCAAGTATCTAGGGTAATTCTGCTCCAGTGACTGTTCCCCTTATTACAAAAGCACTTAGTCTCGAGTATGGGTTCAACCTTGGGTTTCTTCACT
This sequence comes from Triticum timopheevii, assembly GCA_963921465.1. Taxonomy (NCBI): domain Eukaryota; kingdom Viridiplantae; phylum Streptophyta; class Magnoliopsida; order Poales; family Poaceae; genus Triticum; species Triticum timopheevii. The sequence continues at coordinate 368,217,048 of OY997262.1, forward strand.
AGAGCAGCAGCTGATGCGCCGTTTCATGAAGTATCCCTTCTTGCCCTTGCCCTTTTTGAAACTAGTGGTTTTACTAACCATCAACAATTGATGCTCCTACTTGACTTCTACTTTCGTGGTGTCAAACATCGCGAGTACTTCAAGGATCATCATATCTATCCCTGATATGTTATAGTTCATCATGAAGCTCTAGCAGCTTGGTGGCAATGACTTTGGAGAAACATCACTATCTCATCTGGAAGATCAACTCCCACTCAATTAAAGTGATTGTTGTACTCAGACAATCTGAGCACAAGCTCAACGATTGAGCTTTTCTCCCTTAGTTTGCAGGCTAAGAAAATCGTCGGAGGTTTTATACCTCTTGACGTGGGCATGAGCCTGAAATCCCAATTTCAGCCCTCGAAACATCTCATATGTTCCGCGACGATTCGAAATCGTCTTTGGTGCCTCAACTCTAAACCGTTTAACTGAGCTATCACGTAGTTATCAAAACGTGTATGTCAGATGTTCGCAACATCCACAGACGACGTTCGAGGTTCAGCACACTGAGCGATGCATTAAGGACATAAGCCTTCTCTGAAGCAACGAGGACAATCCTCAGTTTATGGACCTAGTCCGTATAATCGCTACTATCAACTTTCAACTAAATTTTCTCTAGGAACATATCTAAACAGTAGAACTTAAAGCGCGAGCTTACGACATAATTTGCAAAGATCTTTTGACTATGTTCAGGATAATTAAGTTCATCTTATGAACTCCCACTCAGATAGACATCCCTCTAGTTATCTAAGTGATTACATGATCCGAGTCAACTAGGCCGTGTCTGATCATCACGTGAGACGGACTAGTCATCATCGGTGAACATCTTCATGTTGATCGTATCTACCATACGACTCATGCTCGACCTTTTGATCTCTTGTGTTCCGAGGCCATGTCTATACATGCTAGGCTCGTCAAGTTAACCTAAGTGTTTCGCGTGTGTAAATCTGGCTTACACCCGTTGTATGTGAACGTTAGAATCTATCACACCCGATCATCACGTGGTGCTTCGAAACAATGAACTTTCGCAACAGTGCACAGTTAGGGGGAACACTTTTCTTGACATTATTGCGAGGGATCATCTTATTTATGCTACCATCGTTCTAAGCAAATAAGATGCATAAACATGATAAACATCACATGCAATCAAAAGTGACATGATATGGCCAATATCATTTTGCTCCTTTTGATCTCCATCTTCGGGGCTCCATGATCATCATCATCACCGGCATGACACCATGATCCCCATCATCATGATCTCCATCATCGTGTCTCCATGAAGTTGTCTCGCCAACTATTACTTCTACTACTATGGCTAATGGTTTAGCAATAAAGTAAAGTAATTACATGGCGTTGTTCATTGACATGCAGGTCATACAATAAATTAAGACAACTCCTATGGCTCCTGCCGGTTGTCATACTCATCGACATGCAAGTCGTGATTCCTATTACAAGAACATGATCAATCTCATACATCACATATCATTCATCACATTCTTTTTGGCCATATCACATCACATAGCATACCCTGCAAAAACAAGTTAGACGTCCTCTAATTGTTGTTTGCATGTTTTACGTGACTGCTATGGGTTTCTAGCAAGAACGTTTCGTACCTACGCAAAACCACAACGTGATATGTCAATTGCTATTTACCCTTCATAAGGACCCTTTTCATCGAATCCGATCCGACTAAAGTGGGAGAGACTGGCACCCACTAGCCACCTTATGCAACAAGTGCATGTCAGTCGGTGGAACCTGTCTCACGTAAGCGTACGTGTAAGGTCAGTCCGGGCCGCTTCATCCCACGATGTCGCCGAATCAAGATAAGACTAGTAATGGCAAGTAAATTGACAATATCGACACCCACAACTTCTTTGTGTTCTACTCGTGCATAGAATCTACACAATAGACCTAGCTCATTATGCCACTGTTGGGGAACGTAGCAGAAATTCAAAATTTTCTACGCAACACCAAGATCAATCTATGGAGATTCTAGCAACAAGAGAGGAAGGAGAGTGCATCTACATACCCTTGTAGATCACTAAGCGGAAGCGTTCAAGTGAACGGGGTTGATGGAGTCGTACTAGTCGTGATCCAAATCACCGATGATCCTAGTGCCGAATGGACGGCACCTCCGCGTTCAACACACGTGCAGCCCGGTGACGTCTCCCACGCCTTGATCCAGCAAGGAGAGAGGGAGAGGTTGAGGAAGACTCCATCCAGCAGCAGCACGACGGCGTGGTGGTGGTGGAGGAGCGTGGCAATCCTGCAGGGCTTCGCCAAGCACCGCGAGATATGAGGAGAAAGAGATGTAGGGCTGCGCCAACAGGAGAAGAACTTCGTGTGTTGGGCTGCTCCTTTGCCTCCACTATATATAGGGGGAGAGGGGGCTGCGCCCCACCTAGGTTTCCACCCCTAGGGGCGGCGGCCAGCCCTAGATCCCATCTAGGGGGCGGCCAATGGGGGGAGAGGGGGAAACTTGCTCCCTAAGCTAGGTGGGGCGCCCCCTCCCCAAACCCTAGGCGCCTTGGGCCCTTGTGGGGGGGGGGGGCGCACCAGCCCACCTGGGGCTGGTCCCCTCCCACACTTGGCCCATGCTGCCCTCCGGGGATGGTGTCCCCACTTGGTGGACCCCCGGGACCCTCCCGGTGGTCCCGGTACATTACCGATAAAACCCAAATTTTTCCGGTGACCAAAACAGGACTTCCCATATATAAATCTTTACCTCCGGACCATTCCGGAACTCATAATGACGTCCGGGATCTCATCTGGGACTCCGAACAACATTCGGTAACCACATACACACTTCCTTTATAACCCTAGCGTCATCGAACCTTAAGTGTGTAGACCCTACGGGTTCGGGAACCATGCAGACATGACCGAGACGTTCTCCGGTCAATAACCAACAGCGGGATCTGGATACCCATGTTGGCTCCCACATGTTCCAGGATGATCTCATCAGATGAACCACGATGTCAAGGACTCAATCAATCCCGTATACAATTCCCTTTGTCTAGCGGTATTGTACTTGCCCGAGATTCGATCGTCGGTATCCCGATACCTTGTTCAATCTCGTTACCGGCAAGTCTCTTTACTCGTTCCGTAACACATCATCCCGTGATCAACCCCTTGGTCACATTGTGCACATTACGATGATGTCCTACCGAGTGGGCCCAAAGATACCTCTCCGTCACACGGAGTGAAAAATCCCAATCTCGATTCGTGCCAACCCAACAGACACTTTCGGAGATACCCGTAGTGTACCTTTATAGCCACCCAGTTACGTTGTGATGTTTGGTACACCCAAAGCATTCTTACGTCATCCAGGAGTTGCACAATCTTATGGTCTAAGGAAATGATACTTGACATTAGAAAAGCTTTAGCATACGAACTACACGATCTTTGTGCTAGGCTTAGGATTGGGTCTTGTCCATCACATCATTCTCCTAATGATGTGATCCCGTTATCAACGACATCCAATGTCCATGGTCAGGAAACCATAACCATCTATTGATCAACGAGCTAGTCCACTAGAGGCTTACTAGGGACATGGTGTTGTCTATGTACCCACACATGTATCTGAGTTTCCTATCAATACAATTATAGCATGGATAATATACGATTATCATGAACAAGGAAATATAATAATAATAACTAATTTATTATTGCCTCTAGGGCATATTTCCAACAGCTGACCTCCTGAGGCCCTGTGTAGAGTGGTTTCTTCTTCTTCTTGGGGAAGGCCTCAGGAGGGTTCTCGCCCTTACTGTCCGGGTCCTTGATTGGTGTGGCTTGGAAGGCACGCTCGAGGGAGCACACTGCATCTCTCTCTTCACAGGGGACTGTGATGATTCCGCCGCTTCCTGGCATCTTGAGGACATTGTAGCCGTGGTGGGTCACTGCCATGAACTTGGCTAGGACTGGATACCCGAGGATGGCATTGTACAGTAGGTGGATGTGCGCGACGTCGAAGTCGATGAGTTCGGTGCGGTAGTCGTCGCGCTGCCCGAAGGTGACAGGGAGGCGAACCTGCCCTATCGGGGTGGTGGAACCATCGGTAACTCCTGAGAAAGGCTTGGTGGGCTGAAGCTGGTCGGATGGCACTTGAAGGTTGTTGAACATCTCAATGGATAGGACATTAAGCCCCGCACCGCCATCGATGAGGGTCTTGGTGACTTGCACGTTGCTGATGACAGGTGAGCAGAGCATCTGGAGAACGCCAGCAGTAGCCGTGCACTTGAGTTGATCTGCCGAGCTGAAGGTGATGGCGCACTTGGACCACCTGAGCAGGCGTGTGGCCTCGAGCCTAGGGAGGGCTGCGTTCACCTCGCGAACAAACTGCTTGAAGATACGCTGAGAGGCTGGGGCCTGAGCTCCGCCCAAGATGTAAGCGATAGCACGTGGCTCCTGGAAGCCCCCAACACCCTCGTCCTGATGATGGTCATCATTCCTTCTTGGCGGTGGCGGCAACGGAGGAAGGCCTGCGTTACCCTGGGGGCGGTCCTCGCGAGGCTGATCCCTCCAAGCGCCCTCGCGAGGCTGGTCCTGCCAGCGATCCTCACGAGGTCGGTCACGCCACTCCTGGCGAGGGCCACAGTCGTCCCATAGTCCTCCTCCTTGGCCGTAGCCTCGGTCGTTATGCTCGGGGCATCGACCGAAGCGTCCTTCTCGAACAGCCCTAAGCTCCTGGCAATCGTTGGTGTTGTTGGTGTGGAGGTTGTGGTAGGCGCAGAACGGTCGGCTGCCCTTGGACGACTCCGGCTGGTCCTTGTCGCGCTTTGTGTTTGGTTTTGCCGCGAGCACGGCCACTCCCTTACGCTTCACGTCCTTGGCCTTGGCCTTCTTTTCTTCCGGGTCGGTAGCTGGGAGCTCGAGGAGGGAGAGGCGTCCCTCTTCAGCTCTTGCGCACTTGGTCGCCAGGTTGAACAGCTCCAGGGATGTGCACTACTCCTCATGGATGGCGAGCTCCTTCTTCATCTTGACGTCACGGACACCATCAGAGAACGCTGAGATGATGGCCTCGTCCATCACCTTGGGGATCTTGAGGCAGACAATGTTGAAGCGCTGGATGTATTTTTGCAGGGTCTCCCCGGGCTGCTGCTTGATACGGTGCAGGTAACCCGTGGACAGGGGGCGATCGCGAATGCCCTAGAAGTTGGCGATGAAGCGGCTGCGCATCTCGTCCCAGGAGGAGATCGAGCCGGGAGGCATGTTCAGGAGCCACGAGCGAGCACCGTCTTTGAGTGCCATGGGAAACCAATTCGCCATGACTTTCTTGTCGCCTTTGGCCGCCTCGATGCTCAGCTCGTAGAGCTGCAGGAACTCCATGGGGTTGGGGGTGCCGTCATAGCGAGGAGGCAGGTCCGGCTTGAACTTGCCTGGCCAGGCGACGCTACGCAGCTCGGGGGTGAAGGCGCGGCAGCCTACTGTGGTCACCGGGGCCCTTTGCTAACGTGGAGCTTGCTCTTGATGGTACCCGCGCACCGCTGCCATAGGAAGTATGAAGTCTTGTCGCACCGGTGCAGGGAGCACGGGGGCGCCTTCTTGAGGCCGAGGGATTTCTTCACATCTTCCTTCTTCTCGCGCGGGCGCTGGAAGCGGTGGGTCACACCCAGGGGCCGCGCGCCTTGGCGCTAGGGCGCCATCTTGGGGCAGAGGCGGTGGAGGCGCTCCATGAGCCACGTCGCCCATACCTGGCGAAGGGCGAGGCAACGAGAGGGACGGCGCGGGAGAGCCCCCTATGGCGCCGACGAGCTCGGTGATGCGAGCGAGCCATTCTTCGTAGAGATCGCCGACAGGGCGGTAACGCAGGAGCTCGCGTGCCATAAGCAGTGCGGCCTGCGGTCCGTGGGGGTGCGACGAGCGTGGGATGACAAACCGGATGGGGTCAACGACGGAGTGGCGGTGCAGCCGTACCGCCGCACCGAGGGCTGCAGTGAGAATGCTTGCTGCTCATTCCCCGCCGGGCCAGTGGCAACGTTGGCGGCAGGCGACGGAGAACGACGGGGAGGTCCGCCGACAGGAGCCGTCTGGGCGACGCGAGCAGCGAGAGCGGCCCGACGCTCAGCGTGGGCTCGGCGTGTGTGAGACATGGATGCGACGAAGCGATGGGATGCAGATCAGTAGAAGGAAGACTTCGGCGCACCCCCTACCTGGCACGCCAAATGTCAGATTTAGGTTTCCGGCAAAACCCTTGAGGTTCGAACACTGGGGTGCGCATGAAGATTTCCCCCTACTGAATCTTGCCCTCCGCCTCGCCGCGATCTCTAAGCTTAGCTCGATGAACTCACAACACAAGAGACACATGATTTATACTAGTTCAGGCTACCGTTGTGGTGTAATACCCTACTCCAGTGTGGTGGTGGTGGATTGCCTCTTGGGCTGATGATGAACAGTACAAGGGAAGAACAGCCTCCTGAGGAGAGGTGTTCTTGTGCTTGGGTGGTGTTCTACTTGTTCTGGTTTTGGTCCCTCTCTCGATCTGTCCCTCTACTGTGGTGGCTAGTCCTATTTATAGAGGCCCTGGTCCTCTCCCCAAATAATGAGCGGGAAGGGATCTAACAACGGCCAATTTGAAGGGGACAGCTAGTACAAGCTATCCTGACTAAAGGTGGTTGATAACCCACAAGTGTAGGGGATCGCAACAGCTTTCGAGGGTAAAGTATTCAACCCAAATTTATTGATTCGACACAAGGGGAGCCAAAGAATATTCTTAAGTATTAGCAGTTGAGTTGTCAATTCAAGCACACCTGGATAACTTAGTATCTGTAGCAAAGTATTTAGTAGCAAGGTAGTATGATAATAAAGGTAACGGTAGCAAAAGTAAAGATAATTGTTTTGGGGTTTTTTTGTAGTAGTTGTAATAGTAGCAACGGAAAAGTAAATAAGCGAAGAACAGTATGTGAAAAGCTCATAGGCCATGGATCAGTGATGGATAATTATGCCGGGTGCGATTCCTCGTGTAATAGCTATAACATAGGGTGACACAGAACTAGCTCCAGTTCATCAATGTAATGTAGGCATGTATTCCGTAAATAGTCATACGTGCTTATGGAAAAGAACTTGCATGACATCTTTTGTCCTACCCTCCTGTGGCAGCGGGGTCCTAGCGGAAACTAAGGGATATTAAGGCCTCCTTTTAATAGAGAAACGGAACAAAGCATTAGCACATAGTGAATACGTGAACTCCTCAAACTACGGTCATCACCGAGAAGTATCCCGATTATTGTCACTTCGGGGTTCTCGGATCATAACACATAATAGATGACTATAGACTTGCAAGATAGGATCAAGAACACACATATATTCATGAAAACATAATTGGTTCAGATCTGAAATCATGGCACTCGGGCCCTAGTGACAAGCATTAAGCATAGCAAAGTCATAGCAACATCAATCTCAAAACATAGTGGATACTAGGGATCAAATCCTAACAAAACTAACTTGATTACATGGTAAATCTCATCCAACCCATCACCGTCCAGCAAGCCTACGATGGAATTACTCACGCACGGCGGTGAGCATCATGAAATTGGTGATGGAGGATGGTTGATGATGACAACAGCGACGAATCCCCCTCTTCCGAGCCCCGAACGAACTCCAGATCAGCCCTCCCAAGAGAGATTAGGGCTTGGCGGTGGCTCCGTGTCGTAAAACGCGATGAAACTTTCTCTCTGATTTTTTTCTCCCCGAACGTGAATATATAGAGTTGGAGTTGAGGTCGGTGGAGGTCCAGGGGGGCCACGAGATAGGAGACCGCGCCCTACAGGGGGGCGCCCCCTGTCTCGTGGACAGGCCCTGGGCCCCCTGGTCTTGATTCTTTCGCCAAAAATTCTTATTAATTCCAAAAAGTGCCTCCGTGGATTTTCAGGACATTCCGAGAACTTTTCTTTTCTACACATAAAACAACATCATGGCAGTTTTGCTGAAAACAGCGTCAGTCCGGGTCAGTTTCATTCAAATCATGCAAGTTAGAGTCCAAAACAAGGGAAAAAGTGTTTGGAAAAGTAGATACGTTGGAGATGTATCAACTCCCCCAAGCTTAAACCTTTGCTTGTCCTCAAGCAATTCAGTTGATAAACTGAAAGTGATAAAGAAAAACTTATACAAACTCTGCTTGCTCTTGTTGTTGTAAACATGAAAAGCCAGCATTCAAGTTTCAACAAATATTATGAACTAACCATACCCACAATAATACTTAGGTCTCACAATTACTCATACCAATAGCATAATTAGCTAGCAAGCCATAATAATAAAACTCGGATGACAACACTTTCTTAAAACAATCATAACATGGTATAACAAGATGGTATCTCGCTAGCCCTTTCTAAGACCGCAAAACATAAATGCAGAGCACCTTTAAAGATCAAGGACTGACCAAACATTGTAATTCATGGTAAAAGAGATCCAGTCAAGTCATACCCAATATAAACCAATAGTAATGAATGCAAATGACAGTGTGCTCTCCAGTGGGTTCTTTTAATAAGAAGGGTGATGACTCAACATAAAAGTAAATAGATAGGCCCTTCACTGAGGGAAGCAGGGATTTGTAGAGGTGCTAGAGCTCGATTTTAAAATAGAGATTGAATAACATTTTGAGCGGCATACTTTCACTGTCAACACAACAACTATGAGATGGTTGTATCTTCCATACTAAATGCATTATAGGCAGTTCCCAAACAGAATGGTAAAGGTTTATACTCCCCCAACCACCAACAAGCATCAATCCATGGCTTGCTCGAAACAATGAGTGCCTCCAACATACAACAGCCCTGGGGGAGTTTTGTTTAATTATTTTGATTTGCTTTGATCTTTTTGGATCATGGGACTGGGCATCCCGGTTACTGATACGTATCCAACGTATCTATAATTTTTTTATTGCTCCATGCTACTTTATCTACTGTTTTGGACTATATTGGGCTTTATTTTCCACTTTTATATTATTTTTGGGACTAACCTATTAACCGGAGGCCCAGCCTAGAATTGCTGTTTTTTGCCTATTTCAGTGTTTCGAAGAAACAGAATATCAAACGGAGTCCAAACGGAATGAAACCTTCGGAAACGTGATTTTATCACCGAACGTGATCCATGAGACTTGGACCCTATGCCAAGGCACAGACGAGGCAGTCACGAGGGTGGGGGGAACCCCCCCTAGGGCGCGCCCCCTGCCTCGTGCCCCCCTGTTGCTCCACCGACGTACTCCTTAGTCCTATATATACCTACGTACCCCCAAACGATCAGAACAGGAGCCAAAAACCTAATTCCACCGCCGCAACCTTCTGTATCCATGAGATCCCATCTTGGGGCCTGTTCCGGAGCTCCGCCGGAGGGGGCATCCACCACGGAGGGCTTCTACATCAACACCATAGCCCCTTCGATGAAGTGTGAGTAGTTTACTTCAGACCTTCGGGTCCATAGCTAGTAGCTAGATGGCTTCTTCTCTCTTTTTGGATCTGAATACAATGTTCTCCCCCTCTCTCGTGGAGATCTATTCGATGTAATCTTCTTTTTGCGGTGTGTTTGTTGAGACCGATGAATTGTGGGTTTATGATCCAGCTTATCTATGAATAATATTTGAATCTTCTCTGAATTCTTTTATGTATGATTGAGTTATCTTTGCAAGTCTCTTCGAATTATCCGTTTGGTTTGGCCAACTATATTGGTAGTTCTTGCAATGGGAGAAGTGCTTAGCTTTGGGTTCAATCTTGCAGTGTCCTTTCCCAGTGACAGAAGGGGCAGCAAGGCACATATTGTATTGTTGCCATTGAGGATAACAAGATGGGGTTCTTATCATATTGCATGAATTTATCCCTCTACATCATGTCATCTTGCTTAAAGCGTTACTCTATTTTTAACTTAATACTCTAGATGCATGCTGGATAGCGGTCGATGAGTGGAGTAATAGTAGTAGATGCAAAATCGTTTCGGTCTACTTGTCTTGGACGTGATGCCTATATACATGATCATACCTAGATATACTCATAATTATGCTCAATTCTGTCAATTGCTCAACAGTAATTTGTTCACCCACCGTAGAATATCTATGCTCTTGAGAGAAGCCACTAGTGAAACCTATGGCCCCCGGGTCTATTCTCATCATATCAATCTCCATTACTTTATTATTTGCTTTGTTTTTACTTTGTCTTTTACTTTTCACTTTGCATCTATATACCAAAAATACCAAAAATATTATTTATCATCTCTATCAGATCTCACTCCCGTAAGTGACCGTGAAGGGATTGACAACCCCTAATCGTGTTGGTTGCGAGGAGCTATCGTTTTGTGTAGGTACGAGGGACTTGTGCATGGTCTCCTACTGGATTGATACCTTGGTTCTCAAAAACTGAGGGAAATACTTACGCTACTTTGCTGTATCATCCTCTCCTCTTCAGGGAAATCCAACGCAGTGCTCAAGAGGTAGCAAGAAGAATTTCTGGCGCCATTGCCGGGGAGGCTCACGCAAGAGCAAGTCAACCATACCAAGTACCCATCACAATCCCTATCTCTCGCATTACATTATTTGCCATTTGCCTCTCGCTTTCCTCTCCCCCACTTCACCCTTGCCGTTTTATTCGCCCTCTCTTTCCCATTCTCCTCCTCTTTTTCCTGTTGCCTTTTTGTTTGCTCGTGTGTCAGTTTGCTTGCTTGTCGTTATGTCTGAAATTGGGGAAATTATTGCCAACATGGGCGATAATAATATCATGGAAAATTCTGATGCTCCTGCTTAAGAATCCCCTACCTATCATACAAAAAGATTTCAAATCGGTAGTGGCAATATTATTGGAAAATGAGTTATTCAAGATTTATTTACTTGTGCCGGTGCTTTGCCCTCTATGGGCAGTTCTATTCTTCATAGAACTAGTAGTCTTGCGGACGCCATTGCCATGCTTATCGTTGAACTTGAAAGGCAATTTATGCATATGCACCCTTCTATACAAAGGATTTTCCTAGAATTTTCTAATATCAAACACTCCTCTGTTAAGCGTGCCGCTACTATCTTTTTGGCTCATGAATTCAGATTTATAATAAAAGAGGCCAAAGAAATCTTTGCGCATTATAGTGTGGACGCCGGCCGTCCTCCCATAGAATCTATCCTCTTTGATCAAGAAGAAATTATGCGTTTTCAATCTCTTGACTATGTTGCTTTCAATGAAAACCTTAGAGAAAAGGTGCCAACCAACATTTTAATTGATAGAATCTCTGAACTTAATGATGATTTGGCTATTCAAAATAATGAGTTAGGATACTCTCTTGAGTATAGACTCACAAGGTTCTGTCAAAAGAACGCTTATAATGATGAATTGGTTGTGCATTATGAAGGGCCAAAAGAGGAACCTATACCTCCTAAAATTGATCTTGGGGATTTTTGCCCTATTAAATTTAGCCCTTTTGATTACTTTTGTTTGCCTCAAAGAAAACTTTCTGCTGAATGTAGAGAATATGAAATGAGTTTGACCGATCTATCTTATTACTACGGCACTACCTAGATCTATCCTTGCTTTTATGCCTAGCTAGGGGAGTTAAACGATAGCGCTTGTTGGGAGGCAACCCAATTTTATTTTTTGTTTTTTGTTTTTTCTTCTGTTTAATAATAAATAATCCATCTAGCCTCTGTTTAGATGTGGTTTTATGTTTTAATTAGTGTTTGTGCCAAGTAGAAGCTATAGGATAACCTACGATGATAAGTTGATTTGATTCTGCTGAAAAACAGAAACTTTTCATGCACGAATATAATATTGTTAAATCACAGAAATGTGTTGTTGCGTTGATTCTTTTTTCTGCTGTTCAATAAACAAATTTTCCAGGACTTCCTATTTTGGTAGGATTTTTAGAGTTCCACAAGTTTGCGTTAGTTACAGATTACTACAGACTGTTTTGTTTTTGACAGATTCTGTTTTGCGTGTGTTGTTTGCTTATTTTTATGAATCTATGGCTAGTAAAATAGTTTATAATCCATAGATAAGTTGGAATACAGTAGGTTTAACACCAATATAAATAAAAAATGAGTTAATTACAGTACCTTAAAGTAGTCTTTTGTTTTCTTTCTCTAACGGAGCTCACGAGATTTCTATTGAGTTTTGTGTTGTGAAGTTTTCAAGTTTTGGGAGAATTCTTTTGATGGATTATGGAACAAGGAGTGGCAAGAGCCTAAGTTTGGGGATGCCCATGGCACCCCCAAGATAATCCAAGGACACCAAAAAGTCAAAGCTTGGGGATGCCCCGGAAGGCATCCCCTCTTTCGTCTACTTCCATCGGTAATTTACTTGGAGCTATACTTTTATTCACCACATGATATGTGTTTTGCTTGGAGCGTCTTGTATTATTTGCGTCTTTGCTTGTTAGTTTACCACAATCATCCTTGCTGTACACACCTTTTGAGAGAGCCATACATAAATTGGAATTTGCTAGAATACTCTATGTGCTTCACTTATATCTTTTGAGCTTGATAGTTTTGCTCATAGTGCTTCACTTATATCTTTTCAGCGTGATAATTTTTGCTCTAGTACTTCACTTAGATCTTTTAGAGCATGGTGGTGGATTTGTTTTAAAGAAACTATTGACATCTCATGCTTCACTTAGATTATTTTGAGAGTCATTAATAGCATGGTAATTTGCTTAATATTAATATACTTGGTATTTAAGATATGCGAAACTTTCTTTTGAGTGCGTTGAATACTAAGATAAGTTCGATGCTTGATAATTGTTTTGAGATATGGAGGTGATAATATCAAAGTCGTGCTAGTTGAGTAATTGTGAATTTGAGAAATGCTTGTGTTGAAGTTTGCAAGTCCCGTAGCATGCACGTATGGTTAAAGTTGTGTAACAAATTTGAAACATGAAGTGTACCTGGCTTGTGCATCCTAACGAGTGGCGGTCGGGGACGAGCAATGGTCTTTTCCTACCAATCTCTCCCCCTAGGAGCATGCGCGTAGTACTTGATTTTTGATGACTTCTAAATTTTTGCAATAAGTATATGAGTTCTTTTGACTAATGTTGAGTCCATGGATTATACGCACTTTTACCTTTCCGCCATTGCTAGCCTCTTCGGTACCGTGCATTGCCCTTTCTCACCTTGAGAGTTGGTGCAAACTTCGCCGGTGCATCCAAACCCCGTGATACGATACGCTCTATCACACATAAACCTCCTTATATCTTCCTCAAAACAGCCACCATACCTACCTATCATGGCATTTCCATAGCCATTCTGAGATATATTGCCATGCAACTTCCATCATCATATTCATGACATACATTACTTTTGTCATATTGCCATTGCATGATCATGTAGTTGACATCTCATTTGTGGCAAAGCGACCATGCATTATTTTTCATACATGTCACCCTTGATTCATTGCACCATCCCGGTACACCGCTGGAGGCATTCATATAGAGTCATATCTTTGTTCTAAGTTTTGAGTTGTAATCCTTATGTTGTAATCAATAGAAGTGTGATGATCATCATTATTAGAGAATTGTTCCCCCAAAAAAAGGGGAAAAAGAAAGGACAAAAAGGGTAAAAAAAGAAAGGCCAAAGAAAAAAAAGAAAAAAGGGGCAATGCTACTATCTCTTTTTCCACACTTGTGCTTCAAAGTAGCACCTTGTTCTTCATGTAGTGAGTCTCATATATTGTGCTTCAAAGTAGCACCTTGTTCTTCATGTAGTGAGTCTCATAAGTTGTCTTTTTATACTAGTGGGAATTTTTCATTATAGAACTTGGCTTGTATATTCCTACGATGGGCTTCCTCAAATGCCCTAGGTCTTCATGAGCAAGCGAGTTGGATGCACACCCACTAGTTTTCTTTTGTTGAGCATTCATAGCTCTAGTGCATCCGTTGCATGGCAATCCCTACTCCTCATATTGACATCAATTGATGGGCATCTCCATAGCCCGTTGATTATCCTCATCAATGTGAGACTTTCTCCTTTTTGTCTTCTCCACACAATCCCCATCATCATATTCTATTCCACCCATAGTGTTATATCCATGGCCCACGCTCATGTATTGCGTGAAGGTTGAAAAAGTTTGAGATTATTTAAGTATGAAATAATTGCTTGGCTTGTCATCGGGGGTATAGAAGTTGGGAACATCTTTGTGTGACGAAAATGAGGCATAGCCTAACTATATGATTTTGTAGGGATGAACTTTCTTTTGCCATGCTATTTTGAGAAGACATGATTGCTTTGATTAGTATGCTTGAAGTATTATTATTTTTATGTCAGTATGAACTTTTCTCTTGAATCTTTCGGATCTGAATATTCATGCCACAATTAAGAAGATTTACATTGAAATTATGTCAAAGTATCACTCCGCATCAAAAATTCTCTTTTTATCATTTACCTACTCGAGGACGAGCAGGAATTAAGCTTGGGGATGCCTGATACATCTCCAACATATCTATAATTTTTTATTGCTCCATGCTACTTTATCTACTGTTTTGGACTATATTGGGCTTTATTTTCCACTTTTATATTATTTTTGGGACTAACCTATTAACTAGAGGCCCAGCCCAGAATTGCTGTTTTTTGCCTATTTCAGTGTTTCGAAGAAACGGAATATCAAACGGAGTCCAAACGGAATGAAACCTTCGGAAACGTGATTTTCTACCAAACGTGATCCAAGAGACTTGGATCCTACGCCAAGGCACAGAAGAGGCGGTCACGAGGGTGGGGGGCGCCCCCCTAGGGCGTGCCCCCTGCCTCATGGCCCCCCTGTTGCTCCACCGACGTACTCCTTCCTCCTATATATACCTACATACCCCCAAACGATCAGAACATGAGCCAAAAACCTAATTCCACCGCCGCAACCTTCTGTATCCACAAGATCCCATCTTGGGGCCTGTTCCGGAGCTCCGCCGGAGGGGGCATCCATCATGGAGGGCTTCTACATCAACACCATAGCCCCTTCGATGAAGTGTGAGTAGTTTACTTCAGACCTTCGGGTCCATAGCTAGTAGCTAGATGGCTTCTTCTCTCTTTTTGGATCTCAATACAATGTTCTCCCCCTCTCCCGTGGAGATCTATTCGATGCAATCTTATTTTTGCGGTGTGTTTGTTGAGACCTATGAATTGTGGGTTTATGATCCAGCTTCTCTATGAATAATATTTGAATCTTCTCTGAATTCTTTTATGTATGATTGAGTTATCTTTGCATGTCTCTTCGAATTATCCGTTTGGTTTGGCTAACTAGATTGGTAGTTCTTGCAATGGGAGAAGTGCTTAGCTTTGGGTTCAATCTTGCGGTGTCCTTTCCCAGTGACAGAAGGGGCAGCAAGGCACGTATTGTATTGTTGCCATTGAGGATAACAAGATGGGGTTCTTATCATATTGCGTGAATTTATCCCTCTACATCATGTCATCTTGCTTAAAGCGTTACTCTGTTTTTAACTTAATACTCTAGATGCATGCTGGATAGCGGTCGATGAGTGGAGTAATAGTAGTAGATGCAGAATCATTTCGGTCTACTTGTCTTGGACGTGATGCCTATATACATGATCATACCTAGATATACTCATAATTATGCTCAATTCTGTCAATTGCTCAACAGTAATTTGTTCACCCATCCTAGAATATCTATGCTCTTGAGAGAAGCCACTAGTGAAACCTATGGCCCCCGGGTCTATTCTCATCGTATCAATCTCCATTACTTTATTATTTGCTTTGTTTTTACTTTGTCTTTTACTTTTCACTTTGCATCTATATACCAAAAATACCAAAAATATTATTTATCATCTCTATCAGATCTCACTCTCGTAAGTGAACGTGAAGGGATTGACAACCCCTAATCGTGTTGGTTGCGAGGAGCTATCGTTTTGTGTAGGTACGAGGGACTGTGCGTGGTATCCTTCTGGATTGATACCTTGGTCCTCAAAAACTGAGGGAAATACTTACGCTACTTTGCTGCATCATCCTCTCCTCTTCGGGGAAATCCAACGCAGTGCTCAAGAGGTAGCAGTTACCGGCCCTTTCTCGTGAATGAGGAGCGGAGTCCACTCCTCTTGAGAATAACCCACCTAGCATGGAAGATATAGGCAGCCCTAGTTATAACATGAGCTGCTCGAGCATACAAAACAGAATTTCATTTGAAGGTTTGGACTCATATGGAACAACTCTGGGGTTTAAGGAGTTTGGATGCACAAGCAGTATTCCTGCTTAGTACAGGTGAAGGCTAGCAAAAGACTAGGAAGCGACCAACTGAGAGAGCGACAACAGTCATAAACATGCATTAAAATTAATTCACACCGAATACAAGCATGAGTAGGATATAATCCACCATGAACATAAATATCATGAAGGCTATGTTGATTTGATTCAACTACATGCGTGAACATGTGCCAAGTCGAGTCACTCAATTCATTCAAAGGAGGATACCATCCCATCATACCACATCATAATCATTCTAATAGCATGTTGGCACGCAAGGTAAACCATTATATAACTCATAGCTAATCAAGCATGGCACAAGCAACTATAATCTCTAAATGTCATTGCAAATATGTTTACTTCATAATAGCTGACTCAAAAATGATGAGCTCATCATATTTACAAAAACAAGAGAGGTCGAGTTCATACCAGCTTTTCTCATCCCAATAAGTCCATCATATATCGTCATTATTTCCTTTCACTTGCATGACCGAACGATGTGTATAATAATAAGAGTGCACGTGCATTGGACTAAGCTGGAATCTGCAAGCATTCAACTCATAAGAGAAGACAAGTACTATGGGCTCTAAATTAAATAAACAATCATGCATATGAGATCCACTAAGCACTTTCAATATGGTCTTATCGACCCCCAAAAGAAAGGAAAAGAAAATAAAACTATTTACACGGGAAAGCTCCCAACAAGTAAAGAAGAAGAACTAGAAATCTTTTTGGGTTTTCATTTTAATTTCTAATACAAGCAAAGTAATTAAACTAACTAATTTTTTGGTTTTTTTTAAGTTTATCAAACACACAATAAGAAAATTAGAAAAGAAATTTAAACTAGCATGGATAATACAATGAAAGAGTATGAGCACCGATGACTAGTGTGTGAATATGAATGTAAAGTCGGTGAGAAATACGTACTCCCCCAAGCTTAGGCTTTTGGCCTAAGTTGGTCTAGTACCAAGGACCGCCGCTACTCTCCCCGGTGTATTGGGAAGTGTAATCAGGATACCACTGGCTGGTCATCTCCGGTTCCCACTGGACAGATGATGCACGATAAGGGTCCAGTTCAGGTTCCGGCTCAGGTTCAGGTTCTGGAGTAAAAGCTTGAGCTCGATGATTGTTCACCGCTTCCGGTGTGACAAGAAGATTTTCTGCAAGCAAATCAAAAAATAGAGGCGCAGGCAAAATAATAATCTCAAAGTGTTTCTTATTAAATCTAAGTTTACACGAGAGCATCTTTTCTTCGTTGTCAACAATAAATTTGTGTGCTACCTTGCTCTTATAATCTAAAATGTGTGGAGGCAATTTTATCTCCTCCTTCTCATGGTGCCTAATGGGTATCTGAAAATGTCCAGCAAGACGTGCATCATAGATACCTCCAAATATGGGGCCTTTTGTATGATTCAAGGCTAGCCGTTTAGCAACGACGGCACCCATACTAAAAGTATTGTCTCCAAGCAAAGCATGTTGAAGAATGATAATATCAGGAACGGTCAAGTTTCCACTATTTCCACGACCAATCAAGCATCTACTAGCAAATATGGCAAAGTAGCGTAAAACGAGATAGTGTATGCTAGAGACTTTTGCCTCGGAGCCCTTCTTTGGCTCCTCTACAGCTATGGTGTTAACAAAGCCACCCACATCTTCATGATGGGGTTCCCCTAATTCTCCCTCATAAGGTATCCTACACACCCCACAAAAATTACGTAAAGACATTTCTCTGAATTCATCATATAAATGAAATGATACTACAGGCGGTGACTTCTTAGGATAATAATAAAAGTTTTGCATGAAAGTATTAGTGAGTAAGAGATACTGATCGATTCGGTCGTTCATGAAACCGGTGAGGCCTGCAGTCTCGATCAAGGAATAAAAATCTTCATGAATTCCAGCTTCTTTCAAGAAATCCTCACATGGCCATTCACACGATCGTACTTCCGCTAAGCGGGGGATATTATACTTGGCTTTTTTCCTTCTCCTTGGCTTGATTTTCCTGAGAGCTTTGGCTAGAAGAGCCTCTCAAAAGTTTCCTCAACATTTTCTGAAAATTTCTGAAATTTTAGTAACTTCAAAATAAAAGTGAATAAAACTAAACAAGATTGATAGCAACTACTCCTACAAGTTCCTAGAGCCTATATCATGCATTGGAATTGCTTGGGACCTCAAAAATTTAACATGCAAGCTCAAGAACATGGTCACCTATGCAGCAAAAATTTGCAATGAATAAAGCACTAGAACAAAAACTAACTGGACCAATGGAGGAGTCACATACCAAGCAACAATCTCCCAAAGCAGTTTTGTGAATGGAGCTTTGAGCTAGGAGATCGAAAATCGCAGAAAAATGAGCTAGAACTCATGCTTGAGCTGGACGGGGATTTTTTTGGGTAGAAGATGAAGTGTGTGGATGATGGCATAAGTGGAGGGGGCCACCAGGGGCCCACGAGACGGGGGCGCGCCCTATAGGGGGGGGCCTCCACTCTCGTGGCCTGGTGATTGCCCCTCCTGCAGTGATTTCAGTGCCTAAAATCCTCAAATATTCTAGAAAAAATCATACTAAATTTGCAGGACATTTGGAGCACTTTCATTTTTGGACTACTTTTTAATGCACGGATAATTCAGAAAACAGACAGATAATACTATTTTTTCTTTATTTATTCTAAATAACAGAAAGTAAAAAGTGGGTACAGATGGTTGTGCCTTCTAGTTTCATCCATCTCGTGATCATCAAAATGAATTCACTAACAAGGTTGATCAAGTCTTGTTAACAAACTCATTCCGAGTAACACGGAACCGGAGAAATTTCGAATAACACTAACTTACCTCAACGGGGATATGAAAATCCCCAACAATAAGAATATCATACTTTTTCTTGACAGTAGGAAGAGGAAATTCAAAACCTCCAATAATAATAGTTGGAACTTTTCCAATAGAATTGATGCTATGAACTTGAGATTGTTTCCTCGGAAAGTGTACCGTATGCTCATTACCATTAACATGAAAAGTGACATTGCCTTTGTTGCAATCAATAACAGCCCCTGCAGTATTAAGAAAAGGTCTACCAAGGATAATAGACATACTATCGTCATCGGGAATATCAAGAATAACAAAGTCCGTTAAGATAGTGACATTTGCAACCACAACAGGCACATCCTCACAAATACCGACAGGTATAGTAGTTGATTTATTAGCCATTTGCAAAAATATTTCAGTAGGTGTCAACTTATTCAATTCAAGTCTACAATATAAAGAGAGAGGCATAACACTAACACCGGCTCCAAGATCACATAAAGCAGTTCTAACATAATTTCTTTTAATAGAGCATGGTATAGTTGGTACCCCCGGATCTCCAAGTTTCTTTGGTATTCCACCCTAAAAAGTGTAATTAGCAAGCATGGTGGAAATTTCAGCTTCCGGTATCTTTCTTTTATTTGTGATGATATCCTTCATGTACTTAGCATAAGGATTTACTTTGAGCATATCAGTTAAACGCATACGTAAGAAAATAGGTCTAATCATTTCAGCAAAGCGCTCAAAATCCTCATCATCCTTTGACTTGGATGGTTTAGGAGGAAAGGGCATGGGTTTCTGAACCCATGGTCCTCTTTCTTTACCGTGCTTGCTAGCAACAAAATCTCTCTTATCATAATGTTGATTCTTTGATTGTGGGTTATCAAGATCAACAGCAGGTTCAATCTCTACTTCATTGTTTTTGCTAGGTTGAGCATCAACATGAACATTATCATTAACATTATCACTAGGTTCAGGTTCATCACCTGATTGAGTTTCAGCATCAGAGATACAAATATCATTGGGATTCTCAGGTGTGTCTACAGTAGGTTCACTAGAAGCATGCAAAGTCCTATTGTTTTTCTTTTTCTTCTTTTTTGAAGAACTAGGTGCCTCTAAATTGTTTCTCTGAGAATCTTGCTCGATTCTCTTAGGGTGGCCTTCAGGATACAAAGGTTCCTGAGTCATTCTACCATTTCTAGTAGCCACTCTAACAGCAAAGTCATTTTTATTATTTAATTCATCAAGCAAATCATTTTGAGCTTTAAGTACTTGCTCAACTTGAGTAGCAACCATAGAAGCATATTTGCTAACGAGTTTGAGTTCATCTTTAACTCTAGCCAGATTATCGCTTACGCGTCCTATCTCGAAAGCATTATTCTTTAACTCTCTACCAACATAAGCATTAAAACTTTCTTGTCTAGCCATAAAGTCATCAAATTCGTCTAAGCATGGGCTATGAAATTTAGTAGAGGGGATTTCAACTTTATCATATCTACAGAGAGAATTTACCTTTACTACATGTGTCGGGTTATCAAGACAACGTGGTTCTTCAGGCGGTATATTAAGACCATGTATTTCTTCAATAGGAGGTAAATTCTTAACATCTTCAGCTTGAATACCTTTTTCTTTCATTGATTTCTTTGCCTCTTGCATATCTTCAGGACTGAGAAATAAAACACCTCTCTTCTTCGGAGTGGGTTTAGGAATAGGCTCAGGAGTTGGCTCAATTGGTTCAGGAATTACTTCAGGAATTGGCTCGGGAAGAGTCCAATTATTTTCATTAGTCAACATATTATTCAATAGTATTTCAGCTTCGTCGACTGTTCTTTCCCTGAAAACACAACCAGCACGACTATCCAAGTAGTCCTTGGAAGCATCGGTTAGTCCATTATAAAAGATATCAAGTATTTCATTTTTCTTGAGAGGATGATCAGGCAAAGCATTAAGTAACCGGAGAAGCCTCCCCCAAGCTTGTCGGAGACTCTCTTCTTTGATTTGCACAAGATTATATATTTCCCGCAAGGCAGCTTGTTTCTTATGAGCAGGGAAATATTTAGCATAGAAGTAATAAATCATATCCTGGGGACTACGCACACAACCAGGAGCAAGAGAATTATACCAAGTCTTAGCATCACCCTTTAATGAGAATGGAAATATCTTAAGGATATAAAAATAGCGAGACTTCTCATCATTAGTAAATAGGGTGGCTATATCATTTAACTTGGTAAGATGTGCCACAATAGTTTCAGATTCAAGGCCATAAAAAGGATCAGATTCAACTAAAGTAATAATCTCAGGATCAACAGAGAATTCATAATCCTTATCAGTAACACAGATAGGTGAAGTAGCTAAAGCAGGATCGGGTTTCATTCTAGCATTAAGAGACTGCTGGTTCCATTTAGCTAATAATTTTTTAAGATCATATCTATCATTGCAGGCAAAGATTTCCCTAGCAGCTTCTTCATTCATAACATAACCCTTAGGAACAATAGGCAATACATAATCATTGGGAGAACCTTCATTATCACTATCATCAGTAATAGGTTCTTCAGTAATTTCATTCCCCCTAACTCTAGCAAGTTGTTCATCAAGAAATTCACCTAATGGCAAAGTAGTATCACGCACAGAAGTAGTTTCATCATGCATAGCAGAAGTGGCATCATCAATAACATGCGACATATCAGAATTCATAGCAGTAGCAGGTTTAGGTGTCGCAAGCTTACTAATAACGGAAGGAGAATCTAGTGCAGAGCTAGATGGCAGTTCCTTACCTTCCCTCGTAGTTGAGGGAAAAATAGTAGTATGGTCGTCTTTCAAGTTCTTCATAGTGATGAACAGATATAAATCCCAAGTGACTCAGAGAATAGAGCTATGCTCCCCGGCAACAGCGCCAGAAATTAGTCTCGATAACCCACAAGTGTAGGGGATCGCAACAACTTTCGAGGGTAAAGTATTCAACCAAAATTTATTGATTCGACACAAGGGGAGCCAAAGAATATTCTTGAGTATTAGCAGTTGAGTTGTCAATTCAACCACACCTGGATAACTTAGTATCTGCAGCAAAGTATTTAGTAGCAAAGTAGTATGATAATAAAGGTAACGGTAGCAAAAGTAAAGATAATTGTTTTTGGGTTTTTGTAGTAGTTGTAACAGTAGCAACGAAAAAGTAAATAAGCGAAGAACAATATGTGAAAAGCTCGTAGGCAATGGATCAGTGATGGATAATTATGTCGGATGCGATTCCTCATGTAATAGCTATAACATAGGGTGACACAGAACTAGCTCCAGTTCATCAATGTAATGTAGGCATGTATTCCGTAAATAGTCATACGTGCTTATGGAAAAGAACTTGCATGACATCTTTTGTCCTACCCTCCCGTGGCAGCGGGGTCCTAGCGGAAACTAAGGGATATTAAGGCCTCCATTTAATAGAGAACCAGAACAAAGCATTAGCACATAGTGAATACATGAACTCCTCAAACTACGGTCATCACCGAGAAGTATCCCGATTATTGTCACTTCGGGGTTGTCGGATCATAACACATAATAGGTGACTATAGACTTGCAAGATAGGATCAAAAACACACATATATTCATGAAAACATAATAGGTTCAGATCTGAAATCATGGCACTCGGGCCCTAGTGACAAGCATTAAGCATAGCAAAGTCATAGCAACATCAATCTCAAAACATAGTGGATACTAGGGATCAAACCCTAATAAAACTAACTTGATTACATGGTAAATCTCATCTAACCCATCACCGTCCAGCAAGCCTATGATGGAATTACTCACGCACGGCAGTGAGCATCATGAAATTGGTGATGGAGGATGGTTGATGATGACGACGGCGACAAATCCCCCTCTGTGGAGCCCCGAACGGACTCCAGATCAGCCCTCCCAAGAGAGATTAGGGCTTGGCGGCGTCTCCATGTCGTAAAACGTGATGAAACTTTCTCTCTGATTTTTTTCTCCCCGAACGTGAATATGGAGTTGGAGTTAAGGTCGGTGGAGGTCCAGGGGCCCACGAGATAGGAGGGCGCGCCCTACAGGGGGGCGCCCCCTGTCTCTTGGACAGGCCCTGGGCCCCCTGGTCTTGATTCTTTCGCCAAAAATTCTTATGAATTCCAAAAAGTGCCTCCGTGGATTTTCAGGACATTCCAAGAACTTTTCTTTTCTACACATAAAACAACATCATGGCAGTTCTGCTGAAAACAGCGCCAGTCCGGGTTAGTTTCATTCAAATCATGCAAGTTAGAGTCCAAAACAAGGGCAAAAGTGTTTGGAAAAGTAGATACATTGGAGACGTATTAGTGGTCTTTGCCTATCAAAGGCGCTGGTGGTGATGCCGTCTAGGGCTCCATGATGGCCTCCGTCCTGCCGTCCTTCTGGCCTTGGTCTTGTTGCACCGATATGGAAACCTTTGCCTGATGCCTTGGTACTCAGCGCCTGCGCTTGCCCCCTTAGCACCAAAAGGGGAAACGAGGAGACTGCGCGCCCTGGCGCCCGCCTGGCCTTGGTCATCATGGCTTGCGTCACGGGAACCTCACGAGGTACCCCTTGCCTTGATCTCTCCGCCCCCTCGCGAGCCTGCTTGGTGAGGCCGCTCCTAAGGAGGCCTTGTGTCATCCGCCTCGTGAGGCTTGGCCTCTAGCGAGGGTCTTGAGTGTTTGGCTAATAAAGATGGGCCATACTGGGCCACTGGTGGAGCCATGCCGCGGGCCGCAGGTAGGCAAGTCTGGGGACCCCCATTCCCAGAACACCGACAGTGGTCATCTAGAAATTTTCATCAGACGAAGACTGCATAATATCTGCTCTAGATTCGTCAATGTAGTCGTCATCACTGTCATCACTTGCATCACTATTCGTGTCGGTGTCGTCCAGGATGATGTAGTTCTCCGAATGGATCTCCTTTGCTGGTTCTCGCTTGTGATTCTCCACTGGTAGTCCTAGCTTCCTCTTCAGGTCTTCATGCTTCTCTAGTAGTATGGCAATCTCTTCCTCACATCCATCGCGTGTAAACTTGAGTTCCTCTTCGATCTTGTTGTTTCTCTTCATCAGCTTCTTGCTCTTCTTCATGTTCATAATTTGTTGATTCTCTTGTCAACGAATATAATCTCCCATCTCTTGAATGTAGGCTGCAATTGATCCATCTCTCCTAGTACGAATCATCTCCCATTCTTCGTCTCGGCGGCCACATATTTGATAAATGGTGTTTTCCAGCTCCTTGTGATACACCTCACATAAGCGTCCAAAGGTGATATGGGCTGCCATGCTCTTTCCTAAACTCCAGCTTGGTGCATCCAGGTAGAAATCAATAGGCTCTATTGTTGGTGCAAATGTCCTCCCAGGTACCCAGACTTTGATCTTCCAGTGCTCCTCTTCCGGTACTGTTGTAGAGAAAGTCCCCGTGAAGCTTGGTAGTCCGATGTTCAAGTACTTAGTGACTTCCTTCAAGTGTCGTCCAAAAGGGGTGTCATCATCCGGCTGAGTGAACTTGTTCCAGGGATCCGCCATC
The DNA here is from genome assembly GCA_963921465.1 of Triticum timopheevii. Classification (NCBI taxonomy): domain Eukaryota; kingdom Viridiplantae; phylum Streptophyta; class Magnoliopsida; order Poales; family Poaceae; genus Triticum; species Triticum timopheevii. Next base: position 368,241,545 of record OY997262.1, read on the forward strand.
TATAGAGTAGAAATAGAGGAGAATTAGAAATGAGCATAGAAGATAAATCCTGCGGCTTATTCTATTGGTCGCGTCCTACAGTCAGCGTGTGCTCTAATACCATCTTGTAGCGACCACGATCCGAATGGACCAAAGTCTCTGTGCATCAGTGTCATCCCTGGATCGGTAATGCTGACACGCACAGTACTTGAGGATTTATAACAGAGTTCAATCACACAATTATTACATCGAGTCCTCATAAAGAGTATGATTACACAAAAATAGCATGGTTGAAGGCCATCTAAACTAAATAATTGCGGAAACTTCAAAGGTAAATGAGTCCATCAACTCTAACGGCATAGCTGAGTGCAAGACAACGACCTATCGCACCTTATTCATCGTCTGAGTAGTCTGTAACATGAGACGTTGCAGCCGTGTAGGTCAGCACATTGAATATGCTGGCAGAGTTACACTGTAAAGCAATGAAATGCAAGAACTATATCTACATCCAATATTTGGCTGGTGGAGGCTCTAAGTATATGATTTTGCATAAAGCTAGTTTTTCCCTACAACAAACGAATAAATTTATTTAACTACTCCCAAGTTGCCCAATATTTGAGAGGGTAACCCCAACTCAAATCCCAAATAAAGTATCATCATTAAACCCAATTCAATTAATTAAAGAGTGATGAGATCAAATCAATAATTCAAGTACCAAATACTCAAGATGTCCATAAGCGGGGACACGGCTAACCATGATTAGTTTATACACTCTACATAGGTTTGCACACTTTTCCCCACAAGACTCGACCACATCCATGATCGGATGATCGAGACATAGTCTTTCTGAAGCACTTACTCTCTACTCCGGGCGGACCGGTACACCTACTTTCCCCTACATCTGCTAGTCCACCTTTTCGAGAGCTCACGCAACTTACTCAACTATGCCAGAGCCCATAATGGCTTGTGGATGCACAAGGAAGTTTCTAGGCATGAAATATCATATGATCCCTTTGAACCTGGGTGGCATCCCGAAGGAAAAATCACACGGGTACTCCGGGATTTCCTTAAATAGGCAACACTGGGTTCCCCAGGTGCCTCAACCAATCCACCCAGATGTATATTAAAGCTGCCACCTTAATGTTATCCAAGATTAATAACTCTCAAAACTTCCATGTGAAAATCTCGATCCAATCCCCGTCTATGAGCATGGCTAAGCAATAAATAAGCATAACGTATATTCCTGAGGTGATCAAAAGGTATTAGGTTCCTACCTCAAGTACTACAACCAAACCACATGTTCCTAATCCTACTCATGCAATTGTTTGAGGGGCAATACTAATGCATAGTAAAAACTGGGTATAGAAGAGAATGATCAAAGTGTAACTTGCCTTGCTGATGATCCGCAAACTCTAGGGATTCGTAGTAACAATTAGGTAAACCTAAAAACGATCTAATCTACTAAACCGTCCGTTAAAACGAATGAACGAATGAACCTTCGTTAATTAGGTAAACCTAAAAAACCGATCTAATCAACTAAACCGACTAAACCGGAAAAAAACGGATTGAAACCAAAAGGTTTTTACCGTTTGACCGGCAGGAGACCGGCGGCGGCGGCGAGATCGGTGGCGGCGTCGGTTGCGGCATGCGGCGGCGAGGGCTACGGCGGCGACGGCGAGCGGTGGCGGTGGAGCAGCGGCAGCAGTAGCAGCGCGGGGCGGCGATGTGTGGCGAGGCGGCGGCGGAGGCGAGATGCGGCAACGGCGACGCTCGGGATCGGCGGCTGCGGCTTGGGGAGAGGAGGTGGTGGCGGGGGGTACTTAAAGGCCTCAGGGGGCGGCTCCCGACTTGGAGGCCAAGTCGGACAGGCGGTGGCGGCACGGACTACGAGGAGTCCAGCGCGGCTACGGCGACGTCGCAGGGGAAGGCGGTGCGGCCTGCTGGGCCGGCTGGGCTTTGGCCCAGTCCGCCCGGAAAGTTTTTTTTAAAAAAAATTCTCTGCGAAGGAAAAATCCTAAATAAGTATAAATAAATTCTAAAAATTCCAGAAACAATTTTCACCGTCGAAACCTAATATTTTGGACAGGGTGAACATTTTTCTGGACTAAAATGATAATTTTTCAAAAATGCATTTTTTTCTAATTCAAATAAAATAGCAAATAAAATATCAATAAATTATAATTTGATTTTAAAATTATTTCTCCAATATTTCTCTTAGGTTGAAGAAGTCATATTATCTTCTCTCATTTATTTTTATTATTGGAAATAATTGGAGAGAAAATAATAAAATCAAATTGATCCTCTTTTCAAATTTGAAAAAAAAACAAATATGAATTTTGTGAAACCTCCAACTCTCTCCTTGGGTCCTTGATTTGCTTAAGATTTCTAGGATCACAACAAAATGCAAGAATAAACATGATATGCATAAGATGATCTATGTATAACATCCAAATTGAAAATTGGGATGTTACAATACTCCCCACCACCAACAAGCACATTCCATGGCTGGTCCGAAACAACGGGTACCGTCCAACTAACAACAATCCTGGGGGAGTTTTGTTTGCAATTATTTTGATTTGATTTGAGCATGGGACTGGGCATCCTGGTTACCGACCAATTTCTCGTGAATGATGAGCAGAGTCCACTCATCGTGAGAGTAACCCACCTAGGATGGAAGATATAGACAACCCTAGTTGATACATGAGCTATTCGAGCATACAAAACAGAATTTCATTTGAAGGTTTAGAGTTTGGCACATACAAATTTACTTGGAACGGCATGTAAATACTGCATATAGGAAGGTATGGTGGACACATATGGAACAACTTTGGGGTTTATGGAAGTGGACGCACAAGCAATATTCCCACTTGGTACAAGTGAAGGCTAGAAAGATACTGGGAAGCGACCAACTAGAGAACGACACAGTCATGAACATGCATTAAGATTAACCAACAATGAGTGCAAGCATGAGTAGGATATAAATCACCATGAACATAAATATCATGGAGGCTATGTTGATTTTGTTTCAACTACATGCGTAAACATGTGCCAAGTCAAGCCACTCGAATCATTCAAAGGAGGATACCACCCTATAATACCACATCACAACCATTTTAATAGCATTTTGGCATGCAAGGTAAACCATTATAAACTCCTAGATAATTAAGCATGGCATGAGTAACTATAATCTCTAATTGTCATTGCAAACATGTTTCATTCATAATAGGCTGAATCAGGAATGATGAACTAATCAAATTTACAAAAACAAGATAGGTCAAGTTCATACCAGCTTTTCTCATCTCAATCATTTCATCATATATCATCATTATTGCCTTTCACTTGCACGACCAAATGGTGTGTATAATAATAATAGTGCACGTGCATTGGACTAAGCTGGAATCTGCAAACATTTAATTCAAAGGAGAAGACAAGGTAATATGGGCTCTTTGTTAGATTAACAATAATGCATATGAGAGCCACTCATTATTTTCATCATGGTCTTCTCCTCTTGACCCCCAAAGAAAAGAAAGGAAATTCAAAGAACGAGAAAAACTATTTACACGGGAAAGCTCCCAACAAGCAAAAGAAGAATGAGAAATATTTTTGGGTTTTCTTGTTTAATTACTACTACTACAAGCATGGAAAGTAAACTAGCTAAAACTTATAACTATTTTTTTTGTTTTTTCTCAAAGTTTTTCAAACACACAAGAAGAAAGCAAGAAAAGAAAATAAACTAGCATGGATAGTACAATGAAAAAGTATGAGCACCGACAACTAGAATGAGTGTGCGAACATGAATGTAATGTCAGTGAGAAATACGTACTCCCCCAAGCTTGGGCTTTTTGCCTAAGTTGGTCTATGCCCATGGATCAAAGTCGTTCTCTCCGGTGTACTGAGGAGGATCCTCGGGGTGCCACTGGTTAGCGAGCTCCTGCGGATCCCACTGATAAATAGACTCCTGATATGGATCAGGAGATGGCTCAGGCTCAGGCTCTGTGGACCGTATCCGCTCCGAGTATGCATAAATGTCATCAAGCAGGATGAGGTATGTGCCTGAATGTATGTTAAAAAAAGATGATGCAGGCAAGGTAATAATCTGACAAGTAGTTTTACTAAATACCAAGTTATAAATAAGTCTCTTCTCACTATCATTACCAATAAAATCATGTGCTACCATACTTTTATAGTCTAAGAAAATAGTGGACAGCATCGTTTCCTCTTTCTCATAATGCTTAATAGGTATCTCAAAGTATTTAGCAAGACGTGAAGCAAAGATACCTCCAAAAATGGGGCCCTTTGTACGGTTTAGACTCAACCGTTTAGCAACCATAGCGCCTTAACTGAAAGTTCTATCACGAAGTAAAGCATGGCGCAAAATGGCAAGGTCGGGAGCACTGAGGCCCCCACTGTTCCCGCGACCAATTAAACATCTACTAGCAAATATCGCATAGTAGCGTAGAACAGGAAAATGTATACTAGTAGTTCTTGCATCTGACACTTTTCTCGTTTCACCTACAACAATTTAATCAATAAATTCCTGCACATCACTAGGATGTGGTTCCTCGACACTGCCTTCAAAGGGCAACTTGCAAACCACACAAAAATCATAGAGTGACATCTCCTTAAACTCATCATATAAATAAAAATCTACCGAAGGTGGTGATCTCCTAGCATGGAAATGGAAGTTTTTCATGAAAATATTAGTAAGTAGGAGGTACTAGTCACACTTATCGTGGATGAAGTCGGTGATGCCTGCATTCTCAGCCAAATAATAAAAGTCTTCATAAATTCCAACAGCCCTCAAGAATGCATCACAAGGCCATTCACACGGTCGAACCTCCGCAGTGCGGGGAAGGTTGTACTTGGGCTTTTTATTCTCTTCATTATGCTTTTCCTTCGAACTTCGGCTCGAGGAGCCTCTCAACAATCACTTCAACATTTTTCTTCCTTTGAAAATTTCTAAAATTTTACTCAACATGAAAGTGAACCAAGCTCAACAAGATTGATAGCAACTACTCCCTCAAGTGCCTAGAGACTATATCATGCATTAAAACTACTTTGGACCTTATATATTTGACATGGAAGCTCAAGATCAGGGTCACCTCCGCAGCAAAGATTTTCAATAAATAAAGCACTAGAACAAAAACTAATTGGACCATTCGAGGAGTCACATACCGAAGAACAATCCCACAAAGCAGTTTTGTGAATGGAGCTTTGAGCAAGGAGATCGAAAATGGCAGCAAAACAAGCAGGAACACGGGTTTGAGCTACGGGATGATTTTTTCTGGAGGAAGATGAAGTGTGTGGGTACTGGAATAAGTGGAGGGGGGACACGTGGGGCCCACTAGGCAGGGGGCGCACCTAGGGGGTAGGGCGCGCCCTCCACCCTCGTGGCCAAATGGTGGGTCCCCCTGGTGTGTTCTTAGTGCAAGAAATTCTCAAATATTCTACAAAAAATCATAATCAATTTTCAGGGCATTTGGAGAACTTTAATTTTCGGGGTATTTTTTATTGCAAGGATAATTCAGAAAATAGACAAAAAAAATACTATTTTTACTTTATTTAAACTAAATAACAGAAAGTAAAAGAAGGGTATAGAGGGTTGTGCTTTCTAACTTCATCCATCTCATGCTCATCAAAAGGAATCCACTAACAAGGTTGATCAAGTCTTGTTAACAAACTTCTTCCAAATGGCATGAAACCGGAGAATTGTCGAATAACACTAGGTCGCCTCAATGGGGATATGCATGTCCCCAACAATAAGAATGTCATATTTATTTTTGACAGTAGGAAGAGGGAATTCAAAACCTCCAATAGTAATAGTTGAAAATTTTCCAATATAATTGATACTATGAACTTGAGGTTGTTTCTTCGGAAAGTGTACCGTATGATCATTACCATTAACATGAAAAGTGACATTGCCTTTGTTGCAATCAATAACAACCCCTGCAGTATTTAGAAAAGGTCTACCAAGGATGATCGACATACTGTCGTCCTCGGGAATATCAAGAATAACAAAGTCCGTTAAAATAGTAACGTTTGCAACCACAACAGGCACATCCTCACAAATACCAATGGGTATAGCAGTTGATTTGTCAGCCATTTGCAAAGAGATTTTAGTAGGTGTCAAATTATTCAAATCAAGTCTATGATACAAAGAGAAAGACATAACACTAACACCGGCTCCAAGATCACACAAAGCAGTTTTAACATAGTTTCTTTTGATGGAGCATGGTATAGTTGGTACTCCTGGATCTCCAAGATTCTTTGGTATTTCACCCTTAAAAGTATAATTGGCAAGCATGGTGGAAATTTCAGCTTCTGGTATCTTTCTTTTATTTGTAACAATGTCTTTCATGTACTTAGCATAAGGATTCATTTTTGGCATATCAGTCAAACGCATACGCAAAAAGATAGGTCTAATCATTTCAGCAAAGCGTTCAAAACCCTCATCATCCTTTTCCTTGGATGGCTTAGGAGGAAAAGGCATGGGTTTCTGAACCCATGGTTCTCTTTCTTTACCGTGCTTCCTAGCAACAAAGTCTCTCTTATCATAACGTTGATTCTTTGATTGTAGGTTATCAAGATCAACAACAAGTTCAATCTCTACATCATTATTATTACTAGGTTGAGCATCAACATGAACATCATTGATATTATCACTAGGTTCGTGTTCATTACCAGATTGTATTTCAGCATCAGAAATAGAAATATCATTGGGATTCTCAGGTGTGTCAATAACAGGTTCACTAGAAGCATTCAAAGTCATATCCTTATTCTTTTTATTTTTATTAGAAGGACTAGGTGTATCAGCATTAATCCTCTGAGAATCTTGCTCAACTCTCTTAGGGTGGACCTCAGGATACAAAGGTTTCTGGTACATTTTACCACCTCTAGTCATAACTCTTATAGCATTATCATTGTTCTTATTATTTAACTCATTGAGCAAATCATCTTGTGCCTTAAGTACTTGTTATACTTGAGTTGTAACCATGGAAGCATGTTTACTAATAAGCTTAAGATCACTTTTAACTCTAGATATATAATCACTCAAGTGTTCAACCACGTAAGCATTGCGTTCAATTGTCTACCAACATATGCATTGAAGTCTTCTTGTTTAACAATAAATTATCAAACTCATCCAAGCATTGACTAGCAAATTTAGTAGATGGGGTTTCACCCTTATCAAATCTAAAGAGAGAATTTACTTTTACTACCTGTAACGGGTTATCAAGACCATTTATCTCTTCAATAGGCGGTAAATTATTAACATCTTCAGCTCTAATACCTTTTTCTTTCATAGATTTCTTTGCCTCTTGCATATCTTCAGGACTGAGAAATAGAATACCCCTTTTCTTTGGAGTTGGATTAGGAGTGGGTTTGGGAAGTTTCCAATCATTATCATTACTCAGTATATTATTCAATAGCAATTCAGCTTGCTCAACAGTTCTTTCCGTGAAAACACAACCCGCACAACTATCCAGGTGGTCTCTGGAAGCATTGGTTAGTCCATTATAAAAGATATCAAGTATTTTATTTTTCTTGAGCGGATGATCAGGAAAAGCATTAAGTAATTGGAGAAGCCTCCCCCAAGCTTGTGGGAGACTCTGTTCTTCATTGTGCAAAATATTAAATATTTCCCGTAAGGCAGCTTGTTTCTTATGAGCAGGGAAATATTTTGCAGAGAAGTAATAAATCATATCCTGGGGACGATGCACACAGCCAGGAGCAAGAGAATTAAACCATATCTTAGCATCACCCTTTAATGAGAAAGGAAACAATTTGAGAATATACTAATAGCGAATTTTTTCCTCATGAGTAAATAGCGCGGCTATATCATTCAATTCAGTAAGATGTGCCACAACATTTTCAGATTCATAACCATGGAAAGGATCAGATTCAACCAAAGTAATTAACTCAGGATCGACAAAGAATTCATAATCCTTATCAGTAGCACAAATAGGTGAAGTAGCAAAAGTAGGGTCATATTCATTCTAGTATCCAAAGACTTCTCTTTCAGCTTAGCTAACAGTTTCTTAAGATCATATCTATCATTTCAAGCAAGAAAGTCTCTAGCAGTCTCTTCATCCATAACATAACCCTCAACAACAATAGGCAATTCATATCTAGGGGGAGAATCTTCATCATCACTTTCATTAATATCATTAGTTTTAGTAATTTCATTCTCTCTAACCCTAGCAAGTTGTTCATCAAGAAATCCACCTAGTGGCACATTATTATCAAGCATAGAAGTAGTATCATCATAAGCATCATGCATAGCAGAAGTGGCATCATCAATAACATGCAACATATCGGAATCAATAGCGGTGTAGGTGTCGCAAGTTTACTCAAAACAGAAGGTGAATCAAGTGCAGAGCTAGATGGCAGTTCCTTACCTCCCCTCGTAGTTGAGGGAAAAATCTTGGTTCTTTGATCTTTCAAATTCCTCATAGTGATCAACAGATTTAAATCCCAAGTGAATCCAAGAGTAGAGCTATGCTCCCCGGCAACAGCGCCAGAAAAAGGTCTTGATAACCCACAAGTATAGGGGATCATAATAGTTTTCGAGGGTAGAGTATTCAACCCAAATTTATTGATTCGACACAAGGGGAGCCAAAGAATATTCTCAAGTATTGGCAGCTGAGTTGTCAATTCAACCACACCTGAAAGACTTAATATCTGTAGCAAAGTATTTAGTAGCAAAGTAGTATGGAAGTAATGGTAATGGTGGCAAAAGTAACAGTAGCAGTTTTGTAGCAATCGTAATAGTGGCAACGGAGAAGTAACTATGCAAAGATCGATATGTGAAAAGCTCATAGGCAATGGATCAATGATGGATAATTATGTCGAATGTAATTCATCATGCAACAGTTATAACATAGGGTGACACAGAAGTAGCTCAGGTTCATCAATATAATGTTGGCATGTATTCCAAATATAGTCATATGTGCTTATGGAAAAGAACTTGCATGACAATCTTTGTCCTGCCCTCCCATTGCAGCAGGGTCCTAAGGGATATTAAGGCCTCCTTTTAATAGAGTATCGGACCAAACCATTAGCACTTAGTGAATTCATGAACTCCTCAAACTACGGTCATCACCGGGAAGTGTCCCGACTATTTTCACTCTGGGGTTTGCCGGATCATAACACGTAGTAGGTGACTATAACTTGCAAGATAGGATCAAGAACTCACATATATTCATGAAAACATAATAGGTTCAGATCTGAAATCATGGCACTCGGGCCCTAGTGACAAGCATTAAGCATGGCAAAGTCATAGCAATATCAATCTTAGAACATAATGGATACTAGGGATCAAACCCCAAAAAAATAACTCGATTACATGGTAAATCTCATCCAACCCATCACTTTCCAGCAAGCTTACGATGGGATTACTCACGCACGGCGGTGAGCATCATGAAATTGGTGATGGAGGATGGTTGATGATGACGATGGCGACAGATTCCCCTCTCCGGAGCCCTGAGCGGACTCCAGATCTGCCCTCCCGAGGAAGAACAGGGCTTGGCGGCGGCTCCATATCGTAAAACGCGATGAATCCTTCTCTTTGATTTTTTTTCTCCCAGAACATGAATATATGGAGTTGGAGTTGAGGTCGGTGGAGCTCCAGGGGGCCACGAGGCAGGGGGCAGCCTAGGGGGACGCCCCCCACCCTCGTGGCCAGGGTGTGGGCCCCCTTCTATTGATTCTTCTGCCAGTATTTTTTATTAATTCCAAAACGTGACTCCGTTAAGTTTCAGGTCATTCTGAGAACTTTAATTTCTGCACAAAAATAACACCATGGCCATTCTGCTGAAAACAGCGTCAGTCCGGGTTAGTTACATTCAAATCATGCAAATTAGAGTCCAAAACAAGGGCAAAATGGGTTTGGAAAAGTAGATACGTTGGAGACGTATCAGCGCGCGGATAAGAAAGCTGCCAGGTGGTGCAGTGGCCCCAAGGAGAGGCATGTGCACTCCCTGCACCTTCGTGCCAAGACTGTGTGCCACCCGAGGTGGCTGCACATGGGCGTCAAGACCAGGCTCCCCTCCACGGCGGGCTCCCTTGAGTGCGGCAGGTTGCCGAGCGTTCACTCCAGAGTTGTGCCACGTTGTCTGGCCTGGCAAGTTCAAGCCGGATGTGCCTCCGTGCTACGGCGGCACCCCTGACCCAGCTGAGTTCCTCTAGCTCTACGATCTGAGCATCGAGGCGGCGAACGGCGACAAGAAGGTCATGTCAAACTAGTTTCCCATGGCTCTCAAGGACGGCGCGCGCTTGTGGCTCCTGAATCTCCCAGTGGGGTCGATCTCCTCCTGGGATGAGCTGCATGAATGCTTCATCACCAACTTTTAGGGCACCCGCGATCGTGCCCCTGCCGCGGGCAACCTGCAGCGCATCAAGCAGCAACCAGGGGAGACCTTGCACAAATACATACATCGCTTCACCAACGTTCGCCTCAAGATTCCCAAGGTTTCGGAAGAGGCTATCATCTCAGCATTCATTGATGGCATCCGGGATGTCAAGATGAAGGAGGAGCTCGACATACACGAGGATCTGTGCTCAGCTCTAGAGATGTTCAATATGGCAACCAGGTGCGCGAGGGCAGTGGAAGGCCGTCTCTCGCTCCTCGAGCTCCCAGAGACCGACCCCGAAGACAAGAAGGCCAAAGCAAAGGACGTGAATCGCAAGGGCCTGACAGTGCTTGCGGCCGAGCCCAAGATGAAGCGCGATCGATATCACCCCGAGCCTTCCAAGGGCAACTGCCCATTCTGCGTCTTGCACAACGTGCACAACCACAACACCAACGACTGTCAAGAGCTCAGGGCCATTCGAGACGGGCGCCTTGGCCGCCGCCCTAAGCGCAACGACCGTGCCTATGGCCGCGGAGGAGGCCGTGGCAGAGGCCGCTGGGACAACCGTGACCCCCGTCAGGACTGGCGCGATCAGACTCTTGAGGACCGCTGGCAGGGCCAGCCTCGCGACAGTCCCTGGCAGTATTAGGCTCATGAGGATCGCCCTTAGGGCAACGCCGACCTCCCTCCACTGCCACTGCCACCAAGGAGGAATGACGACCACCGCCAGCATGATGGGGCCGGGGGCTTCCAAGAGCCTCGTGCTATCGCCTGCATCCTGGGTGGTGCTCAGGCCCCTCCTCCCATCGCGTCTTCAAGCAGTTCACTCTTGAGGTAACACAGCCCTCCCCAAGCTCGAGGCGTCGTGTCCCCACAGGTGGTCCAAGTACTCCATCACCTTCGACTCTGCGGATCAGCTCAAGTGTGCAGCCACTGCAGGTGTGCTTCTGATGCTCTACTCACCGACCATCAACAACGTCCTCATTACCAAGACACTCATCGATGGTGGTGCGAGGCTGAATGTCCTCTTTGCCGAGACATTCGAGAGACTCCAGGTGCCCTACGACCAGCTCCTCCCCACCAAGCCTTTCTCAGGGGTAACAGACGGCTCCACCGTCCCGCTGGGGCAGATTTGCCTCCATGTCACCTTCAGCAAGCACGACAACTATCGCACCGAGATCATCGACTTCGACGTTGCTCACATTCGTCTTCCATACAACGCCATCCTCGGATATCCAGCCCTTGCCAAGTTCATGGCGGTGACTCACCACAGCTACAACGTCCTCAAGATGCCGGGAAGTTGTGGCATCATCACGGTCGCCTGCGACGAGAAGAATGTGGTGTGCTCCCTCAAGCGTGCCTACCAGGCCGCAGTGGTTGAGAACTCAGATGGCGAGAGTGCCATCCACCCTCCCGAGGTCGTTCCCAAGAAGAAGAAGCAGCTCCCCCTCAGGGGCCCTCGGGAGGCTGGGACGTCTGACGATCGTGCTTCAAACCATGTGCCCTCTGCTGGGGCGCCTTTCCCTCTCGCATAGGAAGGCACGCCTGGCGCCCCTCTCAGGGTGGGCTCTGGGGCTCTCCTCTGGAGGCCCTTCGACCTGACCAGTGTCACGAGGGAGGCGTTCGGGCACCATGTGGAGGCGTGCTCCAACGCGTGCTTCCATGAGCAGGGCGTGGGGCGCAAAGCACCAAGAGCTCAGGAGTTCATCACCAAGGCGATCAGAGAGCTTCAAGAGGCGCGAGCCATGCCGACCCGCATCACTCAATGCAGCTGCCGCCCAGGATATGAGAGGCGAGCTACGCGTCTGCGTTAACATCCCGGGCCTCAACAGGGCTGCTTATCAGGAGCTCTTCTGGTTGTCTTGTGTCGAAAGGAGTGGAGGTTGCCCCTGTAGCCATCTTTGCATGCTATTCGGCCTGCTAGACATGGCTGCCACGCACTAGCGCTACATGCAGGGCATCCAGGCGGCTCGCGAGGCCAGGCACCAGGTGATCCTATCGGAGGAGGCGCTGGGCCCTTGTGAGCCTCTCGAGCCTCCGAAGCCTCACAAGACCCTGGAGCTAGACGACCCATGAGGAACGACTCCTTCAGCACGCATCCTCAGCTACCCCAACACTTCTTCAATGAGGGTGCCATGTGACTTTTTGGTTTGTTCAATCGAGGGCGCCCCTCGGGCTGCACTATCCTAAAGCTGCTAGGACTAGTCCTGCAGCCGCAAAATTTTGATTTGTGTACTCTACACTAGCATGCTTGCCTATGTTATCATGGTTATTTACATTACCCCTGTTGTCCTGTTATTTGTGAAGTCGCCCAGCGCGGCCTCCATGTGTCGCTAACCCGCCTCTTGCTCATCCAGCAATGGGGGCTACATGCTGGAACGGAGCCTGTGCTTGGGTCCGTCCCTGCAGCGCTAATAAATCCGAGAGACCGAGCTCTGGCTCGTGGCTTGCCCCGCGCATGTCACCTCATCGGGTCCCCAGTGCCTTCGCCTTTTCGCGGAAGGATCACAAGCAGGTCGGCGAGCGCGGTTATGTGCTATGTTTTCTTCCTTCGGCTAACTTGGAGGGACCTCCGGAGTCGGGACCGTGGGTCGCGACCCCTCCAAGGCACCTTCGTGGGACTAGCCACCCCTTTTTCCACGTGATTCTCTTGCACGTTAAAGGGGGGGCCCTGAGCACCGCGCCTCTAGGGCTCCTACCGGCCCTTGATCCCTCACCACCTGGCCTTGGCCATGGCATCGCGACCTGGCATAACAGCGGTGGCTGAGCCTTGCCTGAGGGCCGGGACCCGAGGACGTAGAGCATACAGATGAGCATGGAAGAAAGGGTCAGCACGAGTCTCACTTAGGAGCGCCACCACCCCCAGGACACGGCTCGGCATCAGCTACCCTCGCAGTGAGAGGATAACTGCAAGATTGCCAAGATAAGTCACCCCATACACGCGAATGTGGACCTCACAATCAGCATTTTGTCTCTCACGATCCCGCTTGGGCAGGGACGCTTCCCTTTTAGTCTTTCAGAAGCTGCTTGCGCGTTAAAGGGGGCACCCTGAGCATCACGCCTCAGGGGCTCTTACCGGACCTCGGCCCGCTCACCTCCTGGCCTTGACCACGACATCACGACCTGGCATACCAGCGATGGCTTGAGCCTGCCTGAGGACTGGGTCCTATCGACGTAGAGTACTAAGCTACCGCAAGGATGAAAGGGGGGACCATGCCGTAGCGGGGAAACACGAGCGTAGCATCGATTCAGAATAATAACGTCTAGACAAAAGCATCACAGTTTTTACATATCCCCGAGGGGTTCGTCATGATCTCGTGCAGGGTGAAACAAGAGAGGAACCCCTAAGGAAGCCACGGCCTCGGTGGCATCACCGGCGACGCCGGGCTGACGTTGTTGTCGAGGTGTGAGCACGGAGGCTTGGCGGCTCGTAGCTGTCGTCGTCGCTCGAGTCGTGCTCGGTGGAGGTGTTGCTGCTGTCGGAGGAATCGCGGACAAGGACAAGGGCAAGTTCATTGTCGGTGGTCTCGCCACCTTGATCGCCTCCCCTGGGGAAGCATTCCAGGCGCCGACCATCCTCACCGAAGACCTTGAAGAAAACGTCGACGCCCTGTCGTACTCGAAGTGGATAGCATGGCCTCCCTCTGGGGGGCAGGCGCGGGCAATCGCGCCCCATCCTCGAGTCATGAAGATGTCGCCGGAGTTGAAGACCTCGACCTCCGCCTTCGAAGCTTGGTCGCAGCATCCGTCATGCTGCAGCCACAGTTCGACGGGCCCTCTCAGCGGTATCCCCCTCGCGAGAGACCTCGGGAGCCGGATCCATGTGCGCGGCGGCATTGCCGCCCACACCATGAACTCACGGGCCGTGCCTTCGGCGTGGGTCCACGAGTGAGGTAGCCACATGGCCTCCGCCTATCCTCCTCCGTGACCTCGCTCATCGCAGCACCGGTCATCGCTCCTGTGTGCAGGGCCCTATGCGCGGGCATATAAGGGGACTGGGAAGCCTGATGGAGCCCGCTCGTGCCTAGGCCGCGTTGCCATGAGCTCCACGGCGGTGCCCTAGGAGCAATCGGGCCTCTTCATCGACGGGAGCAGCTCGAGTTTCACCTGAGGGGCCTTTCCCTTCTCCGCGGCAGAGAACCTCCTCACTGGCGCCATGGGCGCTCTGGCAAGATGGCAGAACGAAGAAGAAGTGAAGCAAGGGGCGAGAAGACAAAGATGATCTAGGGACTCCCTCCCCCCATTTATATTCGGAGGAAAGCCAACCATCGGCCTCCCACGATTCCAGGTAATGATGGTTTTATCATTTACCTACTCGAGGACGAGTAGGAATTAAGCTTGGGGATGCTGATACGTCTCCAACATATCCATAATTTCTGAAGTATTCATGTTGTTATATTATCATTCTTGGATGTTTTACAATCATTTTATAGCAAACTTATATCATTTTTTGGGACTAACCTATTGACCCAGTGCCCAGTGCCAGTTGTTGTTTGTTTGCTTGTTTTTTACATCGCAAGAAATCAATATCAAATGGAGTCCAAACACCGTGAAACTTGTTGTGGATTTTTTATGGACTAGAAGACATCCAATGGGCCAGAGTAGCACGAGGGGGGAACAACCCACCAGGGTGCGCCTGGGCCCCCAGGCGCGCTTCGATGGGTTGTGCCCACCTCAGTGGCCTGCTGCACCCCCTCTTTGCCCTATAAATTCCCAATTATTCCAAAAACACTCATGGAGAACCTAGATCGGAAGTTCCGCCATAGCAAGCCTCTGTAGCCACCGAAAACCAATAGGGAGCCCGTTCCGGCACCCTGCCAGAGGGGGAGATCATCATCGGTGGCCATCATCATCATCCTGATGGCCACCACGATGAGGAGGGAGTAGTCCACCCTCGGGGCTAAGGGTTTGTACCAGTAGCTATGTCTTTTATCTCTCTCGTGATCTTGAGATGTCACAGTCCTGATGTGTGATGGGCTTTGTTAACATAGATGGATCATATGATGTTTCTCCCCTCTCTATTCTTGTTGTGATGAATTCAATCATTACCCTTTGAAGTTTTGTCTTGTCGGATTGAATGTTCAGATCTGAGAACACATGATGTATGTCTTGTGGTGTGAATACTTGAGGTGACAATGGGGTATCATATTGATTCACTTGATGTATGTTATGGCACTCAACTCGCGGATTCCCGAGGTGACATTGGGGTAATCTATGCATAGGGGTTGATGCACGTTTTTATTATCTTTTCTCTAATAGACACTTTGGGGTCCCCTTGTAGTTCTTTGTGTGGATTGAATATTATGATCATGAAGTTTTTTGATGCATATCGTAGAATTAAGTCACGGATACTCGTGGTGACATTGGAGTATCTAGGTGACATTAGAGTTGGTTGATGTGTGTCATATGGTGTTATTTTAGTACAAACTCTTGGTTAGATTGATCGAAAAGAATAGCTTTCTGTTATTTTAGTACGAACTCTAGGATAGATTGATCGAAAAGAATAGCTTTGAGGTGGTTTTGTACCCTACAAACAATTTCTATCTTTTGTTCTCCGCTAATAGGAACTCGGGAGTGATTCTTTATTGCACTTTGAGGAATAATCATATGATCCAACTATGTTACCATTGTTGAGAGATTGCGCTAGTGCAAGTATGCACCCTAGGCCTCATTTTCCATCATTGCAATACCGTTTGTGCTTCGTATTACTATTTACTACCTTGCTGTTTTTTATTTTTTGCACTGCAAAAACTCATATCTACTATCCATACTGCACTTTTATGACCATCTCTTCGCCGAACTAGTGCACCTATACAATTTGTCATTGTATTGGGTGTGTTGGGGACACAAGAGATTTCTTGTATTTGATTGCAGGGTTGCTTGAGAGAGACTATCTTCATCCTAAGCCTCTGATGGATTGATAAACCTTAGGTCATCCACTTGAGGGAAAATTGCTACTGTCCTACAAAACTCTATGCTTGGAGGCCCAACACGAGTCTACAAGAATAAACTTGTGTAGCAGACATCATTGTCCAGTCGGGCGGTTGCCGAGGCAGCATGGGGATTGGGCCCGGGGGCTACTGTCGGCGTCCTGGGAACCAGGGTACCCAGACTTGCCTTCCTGCGGCTCATGGCGTGGCTCCATCGATGGCCTGGTACAGCCCATCTTCAGCATCGACAATACAAGACCCTCGCGAGGCGGAGGACATCAAGACCTTCAGAGGGACCATCCTCCCTAGGTGACCTCTGGAGCAGCGGAGATTCCTATGCAAGGCTCACCTCATGAGGTTGAGGTGACGCAAGCCATGACGACCCAGGCCAGGCGGGCGCTAGCGGGCGCGGAGCGGTAGGTTTCCTCTTTGGTGCTAATGAGGCAAGCGCAGGCACGGGGTCCCGAGGAATCAGACAAAGGTTTCCATTCCCGTGCAACAAGACCCAAGACCACCAGGATGGCAGGACGGATGTCATCGCCGAGCCCACCACGGCATCACAACCAGAAGCTTTGAAGGAAGACAACCTTTCGTCAGGATAGGATGTACTACTTGTCCCCTTTCAAATTGGCCACTATGGGATCCCTTCCCGCCTTCGTTTTGGAGGAAGAGGACCGAGTTGTAACGCCCCAGATTCGATGCGCCAGGTGTCTTCCGTTCATTCGTCGTTGTTGCCATGTCATTTGCTTGCATGTTGCATTTTGCCATGTCATCATCTGCTTTTCATCTGCATGTTTTTCAAAACTTGCATCCGGCCTTTTTCCCCGTTGTCCGTTTCGCGATCCTCCACTCCCACATGCACCGGCACACCCCCTCTTGTCTCTTTTCGTGAGCGGGTGTTAAAGGTTCTCGAAATGGACCGAGTCTTGCCAAGTGGCCTTGTACACCACCGGTAGACCACCTGTCAATTTTCGTCGCATTCAGAGTTTGTTTGACGCCCCAACGGTTAACCGCGTAGCCCGAAACCCCTCTCTCTTTGCATCCCAGCCCCTCTTCACCATAGCCCGTGAGCCCATCCAAACCCCCTCCATGCTCTCGGTCGTTGGAACATGATCGTGTGGGCGAAAACCGCACCTCATTTGGAGTCTCCTAGCTCCCTCTACCTATATAAAGGCCCTCCCCTTCCATTTTCGCGGATGAAACCCTAGTCCCCTTCCTCCTCACGCCATCGGACAGATCCTCCGCCGCCGGACATGTCCACCGCCGCCCCCTCGCCCAATCACCGCCCGCCACCTGTCGCCGCCGCCTCCCACCACCGCGGGCCCACCAGGCCCAGATCCGGCCCGCCCGGGCCCGGTCGCTCCGCCACCCGAGCGCCCGACCGCCGCCGCACGTCGAGCTCCGGCGACCAGAGCCTCGCCGGAGCCCAACCCCGCCGCCCCGCCGCCACGATCGTCGTCGTCGCCCCTTGGGGCGCCGCCGCCGCCCGGATCTGGAGGATCCCGAGCGCCTCCGCCGCCCGTCTGCTCCTTCCCGTGCGGCGCCTGCCGGCCGCCGCGACCCCGCCGCCCTCCAGCCTCGCCGGCGGCGCCCAGCGTGCTCGAGCTCCTCCGCCTTGCCGCCCGTGCCTCCCGCGCCCTGTCGCCGACCGTCCTTCGCCGGCGCCCCGCCGCCGCCTCCCCGTGCCTCCCCGCGCCGCCCCATGTCGGGATCCGGCCGGATCCCGCGATATCCGGCCCGGATCCGCCCGTCTCCGGCCATCTCCTTCCTCCCCGGCGAGATTCCGGCGCGTTGACTTTTTCCCCCCGCGAGGTTGATTTTGCTCCAAGTCCCGAAAATCTTGCATTATGTTAGCATGTTCATCATGTCATATCTCTTTGCATACTACTCCGATTTGCGTTCAGAATATATGAAAATGTTCATCATGAGATGATCTTCATTTCATTGAACCATGATTGTTTGAGTCCATCTTGATGCCCTAATCATCATTGCAAGAGTGCTATATGATGTTAGCTGCTGTCTGTTAACAGAACTTAGTGATTTGTCTTTTTCATTGCATTTTGTGTGTGCATCTTATAAGCTTGATGTCTACATGAGTTTTGAGCTACATCATGCTATATTAACAGTGGTGCAATCCATGTATTTTTGTGAGTCTTGTAGTGAGTGCATCGAGCTCGTGAAGTAGGGTACTTGTTGTTACTGTTTTGCTAGACTGAAACTGTTATGCCATGATGCTTTTGTAAACCTGCTGCTAAAAGTCATTCCATGCATAATCTGGAGATGTTCACTAAGGATGTTTTGTTTTACATGTCATGCTCTATCCGTACATGCCCCTGGTTGCATTTATATCCTGCTTTAGCTTGTTATAATCTTGCTCTCAAATTGCTAAATACTGTTGCTGTCAGCCTGTTAACATTAAGTTCAGTTTTGACATGTGTTTTGCTAGTGATCCATGCACCCTATGACTATGATATTGCCATGTATAGCTTCATAATTATGTCATATTACAGTTGGTCACCTTTACATGCCATTTATTCCTCTGTAGTGAATGGTACAAGCTCACCAACATGCCTACTTATCATGTTCCTGCCATGTCTGAATCTGTCATATCACTTGCCATGTTTTCATGGATGCTACCATCTTTTCTGTGGATCTTTGGAATAAGTTCAGTAAGGGAGTTTTGTTCTCTGGCTTTAGTATTAACATGCCATGCCTTTGTTTGCCATGTTAAGTTCCTGTGACATGTTGTTTGATAGCTCTAAACATTGCAACATGATGTTATTTCTGTTAAGTCTGTAAACTATTATTATTTGCAATCTTGCCGTGTCCTTTTGAGCATGTTCTATTGATTTCTGTAGATAGCTCAGTGTTCATGTTTTGTCATCCTTCACATGTACATAATGTCCATGCCTTTTGTTCTTAGGTTGAGGTGCTGTAGCATATTGTTTTGATGCTTTCTAGATGCCTAGTTGCTGTTTTGGACAGCTTGTGCTTTAAACTTGTATGGAGTGTATGTGTTGAACCGTTCCTCCGTTTTCAGTTTGCTCTATATGGAACTTGCTTGGTTTTGCATGAAGTTTCATATTATCATGTTGCATCCATGCTTTGAGAGTGTTTTCTTGATGTTTGTATGCATTTTGCATCAATGCCATGTTTAACTTGTTTTGCTCATATCTTCTAGGTCGTAGCTCCGAACTAAATGAACTTTATATGTAACTTGACTGGATTTGCGTGTAGATCATCTTGGTGCATCTTAACTTGATGTTTAACAACTTGAATATAAGGTTTATTCAGATCTGGACCAACTTCTAAATTTGCATATGAGGACTTACCGGATTTGTTATATGTTGTTTCCGGCCTCATTTAAACTTGCCTTGATATGTTGTTCTTGTTTGCATCATCTCTTGCCATGAGTAGCTTCATGTAGCCTTTGTCATGCTTATTTTTTGGTTGAGCATCATGTCATGGTTATGTGTTGCGTGTTTACCTTGTTGTTTGCTTCTTTCCGGTTGTGCTCCTTCTCGTTAGTTCCTGTTTCGTTGCGATCGTGAGGATTTGTTCGTCTACGCTTGGTTCGTCTTCGTGGCTTCATCTTCTTCATGGACTCATTCTTCTTCCTTGCGGGATTTCAGGAAAGATGACCATCACCCTGGATCTCACTACTATCATTGCTATGCTAGTTGCTTCGTTCTATCGCTACGCTGCGCTACCTATCACTTGTTGTTCAAGCCTCCCAATTTGCCATGTCAGCCTCTAACATTTTTCACCCTTCCTAGCAAACCGTTGTTCGGCTATGTTACCGCTTTGCTCAGCCCCTCTTATAGCGTTATTAGTTGCAGGTGAAGTTGAAGATTGCTCCATGGTGGACAGGATTATGTTGGGATATCACAATATCTCTTATTTAACTAATGCATCTATATACTTGGTAAAGGGTGGAAGGCTCGGCCTTATGCCTGGTGTTTTGTTCCACTCTTGCCGCCCTAGTTTCCGTCATACTAGTGTTATGTTCCTTGATTTTGCGTTCCTTACGCGGTTGGGTGATTTATGGGACCCCCTTGACAGTTCGCTTTGAATAAAACTCCTCCAGCAAGGCCCAACCTTGGTTTTACCATTTGCCTCACCACCACCTATACCCTTCCCTTGGGTCAGCCAACCCGAGGGCCATCTTTATTTTAGCCCCCCCCCCCGGGCCAGTACTCCTTCGAGTGTTGGTCCGAAACGGGCAGACTGCAGGGCCACCACGGGGCAACTCGAGGGCTGGCTTTACACGTAGGCTGACCTATCCGGTGTGCCCTGAGAACAAGATATGTGCAGCTCCTATCGGGATTTGTCGGCACATCGGGCGGCTTTGCTGGTCTTGTTTTACCATTGTCGAAATGTCTTGTAAACCGGGATTCCGAGACTGATCGGGTCTTCCTGGGAGAAGGAATATCCTTCGTTTACCGTGAGAGCTTGTGATGGGCTAAATTGGGACACCCCTGCAGGGTATAAACTTTCGAGAGCCGTGCCCGCGGTTATGTGGCAGATGGGAATTTGTTAATGTCCGGTTGTAGATAACTTGACACCAGATTCGAATTAAAATGCATCAACCGCGTGTGTAGCCGTGATGGTCTCTTTTCGGCAGAGTCCGGGAAGTGAACACGGTTTTGCGTTATGTTTGACGTAAGTAGGAGTTTAGGATCACCTCTTGATCATTGCTAGCTTCACGACCATTCCGTTGTTTCTCTTCTCGCTCTTATATGCGTATGTTAGCCACCATATATGCTTAGTCGCTGCTGCAACCTCACCACTTTACCCCTTCCTTTCCCATTAAGCTTTGCTAGTCTGGATACCCATGGTAATGGGATTGTTGTGTCCTCGTGGCTTACAGATTACTACAGCAACAGTTGCAGGTACAGGTTATGCGATGATCATGACGCGAGAGCGATGTTTGCTTGTTTTGGAGTCCTTCTTCTGCTTCTTCTTCGATCAGGGGATAGGTTCCAGGTTGGCAGGCTGGGCTAGCAGGGTGGATGTTGTTTGAGTTTCTGTTTGTGTTTCATCCGTAGTCGGATGGTGCTCTTATGTAAGATGATGTTGTATTCGTGTGGCATTGTATTCCTTTTGTATGTATCCCCATCCATTATATATTGTTGATGTAATGATATCCACCTTGCAAAAGCGTCTCAATATGCGGTTCTATCCTTGGTGGGACCTTCGAGTCTCTTTAGGATAGTATCACATATTGGGCGTGACAAGTTGGTATTAGAGCCTCGACCGAACTTAGGAGCCCCCCTTGTTTGATCGAGTAGCTTGGCCGCTGTCGAGTCTAGAAGAATTTTTTTGGAGTCTAGTTATATCGGAGAATAGGAATTCTTTTTACTCCTCAGCCCCTTTGTCGCTCTGGTGAGGAATCTTGACATAGGTGTTTTGAATTACTCCTCTTCCCCTTCAAATTTTTCTTTAGGTTCACGTAGTTGGTTTTCCGGTCGTTGGTTCTTAGCTCTTTTATCTGGTGTATTTCTCATCAAATTGACTCGAGCCTCTTCATCTTTGCCAATTTCAATCCTTAGTTGTTTTATTTTTCCCACCCACCCACCCCTTTTTTCATCTCGGAGTCGGAGCCCGTAATCGAGTATCCTTCCTACTCGTGTGAAGCCTTTGCATTCTTTCAACCGGTGTTTTCTCTTCAAGCTATTCGTCGGTTCTCCCTTCTAGGTGCCTTTGTTTTCCCGCCCTCCCACCCTATTCTTCCCAGATCCCGAGTCTCTTTCGGCCATCAATTTCATTCGTGCAGAGCCTCTTCAGTCTTTCGTCAATTATATCAACCGGTGAATTCTCTTTTGTTTGACATTCTTCACCTCTTTTCCGGTGCACTCAATTCAAGTTTTTTGGGTTGATCACGTTCTTTTCCTTGGATCAAGTGTTCTCCTTGCTCGTTTGCCTCTCGCCATTCAATCATTCCGGAGTTCGGAAGAAATCTCAGGAGATTCGTCTGTGTTCCAATTAAGTCGCGGTTGTCACCTCTTTCAAATATTTCAATTCTTCAGGTGCACCATCTATCTGTTCAACAATACTTTTTCAACGGTGTTTCTTTTAGTGGGACCTAACCCACAGGTCTTTTCCCAGGATCTTACCTGACTCGTCTAATTATTTCAAGGTTATTCTCAAATTCTTTTCAACTGTGACGTAAGAATGGATTTCATCAGTCAGATCTTTTCCAAGATCAATTTCAAATCATTTTCGTTATTGGCTCAACCTCTTCGCTTTTCATTCTCCCGGAGTATCTCAGTAATTTTGGTGGTGTTTCTCGTCATCATTCTTAACATTTGAAGACCGAAGAAGAGTTTTTCCTCTCAATCTTGCCCATTCTCCCGAAGATTCGTGGTTCTAGCTTCTTGTTACCCTCTCGAATTATTCTATTTGTCGGAAATTCCTTTTTCTCAACCATCCGGAGTATTTCAGGAGTTGATTTCTGTTTTATTTCACCGGAGGCCATCATTTCAGCTACCGTTATCCAATTATCCTGGTGCTTCATTCAAGTGTTCCTTAATCATCTCATGATCTCTTTATTCTTTTGCATCTAAATCCCCTCTAGCATATTGGTTCTTCTAATTCTTTTCGATGATTCATTCTCTTTCGTCAGTCATTTCCGAATTCTAACGGTGGTTCGTTCAAGATTCTTTTTCCTTGATTATCATATCAATTCATTCGTTCTTTCCAAATCCTACCGGTGGTTCATGAAGACTTTCTCAAGTTTTGCGCCATATTCCCCTTAATCCTTTTCCAACAAGAATAAGTAGTATGCAAAATCCATTGCTTGCCATATTTAATGTGATAAAGGATAAGCATACAATAAATCTTATTCTTATTTCATCCAAGTGAGTAATCCCTTCCTTCAGAGTTTGTTCTTGATGAATAAATTCTAGTTCCAAGTGTTTTCATCTTTTCTTTTCCGGAGTTCAAATTTCCTCGGCCATTTCGTCGGAACCTCCTTCTAAATCATCGCAAGGCTCATCTTATTCTTTCTTCCTTCATTCTATCTCATCATCCTTTTGTCACCGGAGTTCTTCACGGTGGTTCTTCATGATTTAATTCATTCTTCAAGAGTTCATCAAGACTTTGTTGGAGAAATTCAAGTATCTTTTCTTCTCGTGTCTCGAAGTGTAATTAATTATCCGTATTCTTTTGAAGTGGAGTTTTGCATTTCTTCGTTCTTCGCAGCTATCCAATCATTTCCGTTTGTGGCCGGTTATCACCTTATGATCTTGAGATGTTACCTATAAGACCACAACAAGCTTATTCTTTTCGTTGTTGATTTTCTTAGCAACTCCGTTTAAACATTCCTTCTAAAGATGCTTTCAATTTCATTCATGGCACAAGTTGTCATTTTCTTCTCCGTTCTTTTCATTCGACTCTTTCACTTCTTTCCGGAGGTTTTGTGTCATGTCTTCATCAAGTATCATTCCATCCTCTCAAGCTCGTGTTCTATTCCTCCATGTTTCAGCCGGAGTGCTGCCTAAATCCTTTCAGTCTTATTCGTTTTTTTATCTCGTTCTAACCGGAGTGGTTTCATATTCCATCTGATTCCATGAGCTTTCGATTCTCGTCATTCCTGTCACTCCTCTCTTCTTCTTGAGTGCTCTCAATTCTTTGATTCTTCTCTTGAGTTCTTGTTTCACCTCATCCCTTTTCCCTTCCGTCTCGGTCCTAAGATATCGGGACGAGATCTCTTGTTAGTGGAGGAGAGTTTTAACGCCCCGGATTCGATGTGTCAGGTGTCTTCCATTTATTCATCGTTGTTGCCATGTCATTTGCTGGCGTGTTGCATTTTGCCATGTCATCATCTGCTTTTCATCTGCATGTTTTTCAAAACTTGCATCCGGCCTTTTCCCCCGTTGTCCGTTTCGTGATCCGTCACTCCCACATGCACCGGCGCACCCCCTCTTGTCTCTTTCCGTGAGCGGGTGTTAAACATTCTCGGAATGGACCGAGTCTTGCCAAGTGGCCTTGGTACACCACGGTAGACCACCTGTCAATTTTCGTTGCATTCGGAGTCCGTTTAACGACCCCAACGGTTAACCGCGTAGCCCGAAACCCCTCTCTCTTTGCAGCCCAGCCCCTCTCACCACAGCCCATGAGCCCATCCAAACCCCCTCCATGCTCTCGATCGTTGGATCACGATCGTGTGGGCGAAAACCGCACCTCATTTGATGTCTCCTAGCTCCCTCTACCTATATAAAGGCCCTCCCCTTCCATTTTCACGGATGAAACCCTAGTCCCCTTCCTCCTCACGCCACCGGACAGATCCTCCGCCGCCGGACATGTCCGCCGCCGCCCCCTCGCCCAATCACCGCCCGCCACCTGTCGCCGCCGCCTCCCACCACCGCGGGCCTGCCAGGCCCAGATCCGGCCCACCCAGGCCCGGTCGCTCCGCCGCCCGCCCGCAGGCACCCGAGCGCCCAACCGCCGCCGCACGTCGAGCTCCGGCCACCGGAGCCTCGCCGGAGCCCGACCCCGCCGCCCCGCCACCACGATCCTCACCGTCGCCGCCCCTTGGAGCGCCGCCGCCGCCCGGATCGGGAGGATCCCGAGCGCCTCCGTCGCCCGTCTGCGCCTCCCCGTGCGGCGCCTGCCGGCCGCCGCGACCCCGCCGCCCTCCAGCCTCGCCGCCGGCGCCCAGCGTGCCCGAGCTCCTCCTCCTCGCCGCCCGCACCTCCCGCGCCCCGTCGCCGACCGTCCTTCGCCGGCGCCCCGCCGCCGCCTCCCCGTGCCTTCCCGCGCCGCCCCACACCGGGATCCGGCCAGATCCGGCGAGATCCGGCCCGGATCCGCCCGTCTCCGGCCATCTCCTTCCTCCCCGATGAGATTCTGGCGCGTTGACTTTTTCCCCCGCAAAGTTGATTTTGCTCCAAGTCCCGAAAATCTTGCATTATGTTAGCATGTTCATCATGTCATATCTCTTTGCATACTGCTCCGATTAGCGTTCATAATATATGAAAATGTTCACCATGAGATGCTATTCATTTCATTTCATTGCGCCATGATTGTTTGAGTCCAACTTGATGCCCAGTCCATCTTGATGCCCTAATCATCGTTGCAAGAGTGCTATATGATGTTAATTGCTATCTATTAACAGAACTTGGTGATTTGTCTTTTTCGTTGCATTTTGTGTGTGCATCTTATGAGCTTGATGTCTACATGAGTTTTGAGCTACGTCATGCTAATTTACAGTGGTGCAATCCATGTATTTTTGTGAGTCTTGTAGTGAGTGCATCGAGCTCGTGAAGTAGGGTACTTGTTGTTACTGTTTTGCTAGACTGAAACTGTTATGCCATGATGCTTTTGTAAACCTGCTGCTACAAGTCATTCTTTGCATAATCTGGAGATGTTCACTAAGGATGTTTTGTTGTACATGTCATGCTCTATCCATCCATGCCCCTGGTTGCATTTATAGCATGCTTTAGCTTGTTGTAATATTGCTCTCAAGTTGCTAAATATTGTTGTTGTCAGCCTGTTAACATTAAGTTCAGTTTTGCCATGTGTTTTGCTAGTGATACATGCACCCTATGACTATGATATTGCCATTTATAGCTTCATAATTATGTCATCTTACTGTTGGTCACCTTGTCATTCCATTTATTTTTCTGTAGTGAGTGGTACAAGCTCACCAACATGCCTACTTATCGTTGTTCCTACCATGTCTGAATCTGTCATATCACTTGCCATGTTTTCATGGATGCTACCATCTTTTATGTGGATCTTTGGAATAAGTTCAGTAAGGGAGTTTTATTCGTTGTCTTTAGTATTAACATTACATTCCTTTGTTTGCCATGTTAAGTTCCTGTAACATGTTGTTTGATAGCTCTAAACATTGCAACCTGATCTTATTTCTGCTAAGTATGTAAACTGTTATTATTTGCAATCTTGTCGTGTCCTTTTGAGCATGTTCTAGTGATTTCTGGAGATAGATCAGTGTTCATGTTTTGTCATCCTTTACCTGTAAATCATGTCCATGCCTTTTGTTCTTAGGTTGAGGTGCTGTAGCATATTGTTTTGATGCTTGCTAGATGCCTAGTTGCTGTTTTGGACAGTGTCCTTAAACTTGTATGGAGTGTATGTGTTGAACCGTTGCTCCGTTTTGAGTGTGCTCTATATGAAACTTGCTTGGTTTTGCATGAAGTTTCATATTATCATGTTGCATCCATGTTTTGAGAGTGTTTGCTTGATGTTTGTATGCATTTTGCACCAATGCCATGTTTAACTTGTTTTGCTCATATCTTCTAGGCCGTAGCTCTAAACTAAATGAACTTTATATGTAACTTGAATGGATTTGCGTGTAGATCATCTTGGTGCATCTTAACTTGCTGTTTAACAACTTGAATATAAGGTTTATTCATATCTGGACCAACTTCTAAATTTGCATATGAGGACTTACCGGATTTGTTATATGTTGTTTCCGGCCTCATTTAAACTTGCCTTGATATGTTGTTCTTGTTTGCATCATCTCTTTCCATGAGTAGCTTCATGTAGCCTTTGTCATGCATCATTCTTGGTTGAGCATCATGTCATGGTTATGTGTTGCGTGTTTACCTTGTTGTTTGCTTCTTTCCGGTTGTGCTCCTTCTCGTTAGTTCCTGTTTCGTTGCGATCGTGAGGATTCGTTCGTCTACGCTTGGTTCGTCTTCGTGGCTTCATCTTCTTCATGGACTCGTTCTTGTTCCTTGCGGGATTTTGGGCAAGATGACCGTCACCCTGGATCTCACTACTATCATTGTTATGCTAGTTGCTTCGTTCTATCGCTATGCTGCGCTACCTATCACTTGTTCTTCAAGCCTCCCAATTTGTCATGTCAGCCTCTAACCTTTTTCACCCTTCCTAGCAAACCGTTGTTTGGCTATGTTACCGCTTTGCTCAGCCCCTCTTATAGCATTGTTAGTTGCAGGTGAAGTTGAAGATTGCTCCATGGTGGACAGGATTATGTTGGGATATCACAATATCTCTTATTTAATTAATGCATTTATATACTTGGTAAAGGGTGGAAGGCTCGGCCTTATGCCTGGTGTTTTGTTCCACTCTTGCCGCCCTAGTTTCCGTCATACCGGTGTTATGTTCCTTGATTTTGCGTTCCTTACGCGGTTGGGTGATTTATGGGACCCCCTTGACAGTTCGCTTTGAATAAAACTCCTCCAGCAAGGCCCAACCTTGGTTTTACCATTTGCCTCACCACCACCTATACCCTTCCCTTGGGTCGACCAACCCCCCGAGGGTCATCTTTATTTTAGCCCCCCCTCCCCCGGGCCAGTGCTCCTTCGAGTGTTGGTCCGAAACGGGCAGACCACAGGGCCACCACGGGGCAACTTGAGGGATGGTTTTACTCGTAGGCTGACCTATCCAGTGTGCCCTGAGAACGAGATATGTGCAGCTCCTATCGGGATTTGTTGGCACATCGGGCGGCTTTGCTGGTCTTGTTTTATCATTGTCGAAATGTCTTGTAAACCGGGATTCCGAGACTGATCGGGTCTTCCTGGGAGAAGGAATATCCTTCGTTGACCGTGAGAGCTTGTGATGGGATAAGTTGGGACAACCCGGCAGGGTATAAACTTTCGAGAGCCGTGCCCGCGGTTATGTGGCAGATGGGAATTTGTTAATGTCCGGTTGTAGATAACTTGACACCAGATTCGAATTAAAATGCATCAACCGCGTGTGTAGCCGTGATGGTCTCTTTTCGGCAGAGTCCGGGAAGTGAACACGGTTTTGGGTTATGTATGACGTAAGTAGGAGTTCAGGATCACCTCTTGATCATTGCTAGCTTCACGACCATTCCGTTGTTTCTCTTCTCGCTCTTATTTGCGTATGTTAGCCACCATATATGCTTTGTCGCTGCTGCAACCTCACCACTTTACCCCTTCCTTTCCCATTAAGCTTTGCTAGTGTGGATACCCATGGTAATGGGATTGTTGAGTCCTCGTGGCTTACAGATTACTACAGCAACAGTTGCAGGTACAGGTTATGCGATGATCATGACGCGAGAGCGATGTTTGCTTGTTTTGGAGTCCTTCTTCTGCTTCTTCTTCGATCAGGGGATAGGTTCCAGGTCGGCAGCCTGGGCTAGCAGGGTGGATGTCGTTTGAGTTTCTGTTTGTGTTTCATCCGTCGTCGGATGGTGCTCTTATGTAAGATGATGTTGTATTCGTGTGGCATTGTATGTCTTTTGTATATATCCCCATCCATTATGTATTGTTGATGTAATGATAACCACCTTGCAAAAGCGTCTCAATATGCGGTTCTATCCTTGGTGGGACCTTCGAGTCTCTTTAGGATAGTATCGCATATTGGGCGTGACACGAGGCAACCTCTCGAACGGACACCAACACAAGAATAGACCTCCTAAGGTTGTTCTTCCTCTGTACCAGTTCATCCTCAGCCCCTCGCGAGGCCAATCCACCACAAAGCAGGAGTAGGGTCTTACACCGCAAGGTGGCCCAAACCTGGGTAAACTGCTGCGTGCGTTTCCTTTCTTGTTCATCGAGCCACGCCGTGAGAGTGGTGCGTTGGCTGGAAGGAGAGGTTGAGTTCTTCGCACACGCTCCAGAGTTCGAACCTTCCTTGGGTCTGTGGAGCCCTAAATCTGACAAATATCCATTAGGCCAAGCACGCCACGTGGTCAGGTGGGCCCATGGATGGTCTGGGTTGTCAGGAACAAGACAGATACGCATTATGATGGTGCACGGGTACACTTCATGCCAACTGGGCGGCTGCGTTGGAAATATTTCTAGTGTACAACTCAGCCAAATTCTTTCAACACTTGTCACAAACCGAGGTGGTACTCGTGACTTTGGACGTAGTCCAACACCAGAGCTTGACTACAAGGGGATGTTTTTGTTGAACAGTTTCAAGATCGGCGACCGAGGTAGACAAGCAATTCGGGTAAACCGAGGTGCTGCTAGCTTGAAGACCGGTTCAGAGGCTACTAACGGTGTGCCGACTAGGGTTCCTCTCACCACATCCACTCCCGTCCTGGTTGGCTGGGTTGAGGACCCGTTGTCGGTTCTGTCCTAGGCCGCATTAGGAAGTCCATGGTGTATACAAGGAAGATTCTAGAAAACTCGACGTACATGACAAGACGTTGGATTCGTGAAGGAATTTACCTCCTCGTACACAGCCGGCTAGGATCTTATACCCTAGGACCCTCCCGGTATCCTAGATAAGTGGAGGGGCTAGGCTCGTAGATACATCATACAATCTCTTTGTAGTTCACATGTATGACACATTTGAATGCAATAAAACACTAGTAGGACATAGAGTTGTATCTCCTAAAAGATCGTGAACCTGGATAAAATCTTGTGTTCTTGTTACCATCGTCCTAAGACGCCAAGCTTCGGATCCTCTACCTAGAGATCTTCTGGATTTAGCTCCGGCACGCATTGAAGCCAATTTTCAACTCCAGTAGCATGGTAACTTTTGAACAATTACCATTTTTTAGTGTTAGTGGCTTGGTAACTTTTCTACTCATGGTTCGTAAATTTTGTACACACTACAGAGTCTGGTATTTTTTTAGTGTTGATGGTTTCACATATTATTTGTTTTAGATGGTATACTGAAAACCCGAATTCTAGTTATATGTGTTTTGGATGGTTACCTTTGTCATTTCTTATTAGTTTCTTATCTCTACTACGTAAAAAATAAGTCGCGTTCCTTTTTCCGCCAGGCAGAACTCTTCATCAACTGGTTTTCTCCCTCCCACCATGTTCCTCCACCGATTTGTTTTTATCCAAACATTTTTTCCCACCACTTCACATTTGACCACACCTTCCAAATATGGCGCTCAATCATATTAATTTACTTACCATTTGTAGCAGTATTAACTCCACCTTAATTAACTTACCTTTTTCAATAACATGGAATTGAGCCGTCCGAATCCAGACCATATTTCACAGCGCACCTTCCCGTATGCCGCTCAATCATATTAATTTACTTACCATGCATGACCCATGCTACCAAATTAATGAGGTAAAACAATATTTAACCCCCGTAGCAATGCACGGGCATGCAAAGGACGGGTAAGTTTGTAGCATTTTGGATATGGGTTTTCTAAGTTTGAGAGCGAATGTGATAACAGTTTTTGGGTTGATAGGTAATTGCCCGTGCGTTGCTACGGGTGTAAAAATATTTTGATTGTTACACACTAATTGTGCAAGCGTGTATCTTCAGAATCCGCACGCATAAATCATGCTTCGATTTTGCAGGAAAACATTGTAGACTTATTTTTTCCTCAAAAGTTCATGTTTTCCTCCATTCGTCTCCACAACCCAAACTTGCCACCGTTAAAAGCGCATCAGGCACCCCACGGGTACGGGTTTGGGTGAAAAATATTGAGATGGGTACGGGTTTGATCATGCATTACCCATACCCTGCAGGCGCCATGTTGGAGCAAAGTGTTTCCTGTTGGTGGGTCTGCTCGACTAAGGTGTACTATGTCAATTAAAAAATATTTAATTATCCATGGCAATCATCAAAGGTAAACTGATTTACTAATATAAGTTAATCTAAATATTATGTCGCGTTCTCAACTTCTCCCTTGTGGCTTCTTTCTCTTTCTTCCCTTTGCTCCGTTGAGTACCTTCTGAAATTCACATAGAGTAGCAAGAAAAATATTAGTACATTGGAGAAGCTTATCTTAAGAGAAATTTTATACAAGTCAAAATTTAGTAGCTTGAGAAAAACTTGCAATCGATATAAAAGACTGTTATTTCTGCATAAAAACAATACAAATTATATTTTTTTCTTAAAAAGCTGACAAAAAACACCTTTATTGTATCTCAATGCCCGATGTAAGTCTAAACAAGTGGCAACGAATAGAAAAGAGGTTAATCACTTCATGAACTGAAAGCTCTTAAGGCAATATATCCTTTCTCAATATATCATAATAATTCCAGCGCTTATCTCCTAAATTCTCAAGCAAGCATTTTCTCCTAAAGAAAAATTGGTGAAGAATTTCATACTACAAGTAAATTAGAGAATAGATTAAAGTATCATATGAGAATTAAATGCGTGTTTTTAATCGACAAAACAAACTCTAGATGGTTTATGCCTACAGCTGCTCCTTCGATGCCAGCAGCAGGCTAAATCATTTACCTTCTTTTGGTTTCTATTATTCCTGTGATGTATATATATATATCAAAGACTCCAGGGCTCAATTTCCTTATAAAATTTGTACAGACATAAGCAAAAAACACGTGTCAGAGCAAAGAGAGGACAGAAAAATGATCAGTACAAAATACGTGCATAGGCTTGGCATACAATAGGAAAATTGAATGCAAAGGACTGTTTGCAGGGGCATGAAAAGGCTAATAATTCTGCTGTGGCATATCTCAAATAGCTTTGCTGGTACATCCGTACAAGCCCTAAATAAAGCAGGCCGCTTACAATTTTGAGCATCCAACCAAATTACAACAATTCAGTATGATTATCAGAATATAGTTGTGGTTGATTCAATCAGCAATTCAGTACCATTATGTATTATTGAAGGTGGTAGTACATACAAATTTCCATTGTAAAATTCTGAATATCCGCACTAATTCAGTAGCACTATTTGACATCCGTTGGTTCCGCAAACAGGGTAGTATTTCTTGCATGCAACAGCAGCCGATTCCCATGAACTCCTGGACTGTTCTAAAAGCCTCGTTGTGCTTCCTCTGCAGAATTCAACGGGACAACAACAATTAAAATAAAAAGGCACAGAAAAAAAAAAGGAAAAGCATGTCTGCTGACCATGGAAGAAAGTGCACAGCGCTAGGAGAGCTCCGGCAGAAGATTAAGATTTTCGCTAACCCGTGGAGAAAAAAGGAGATGTGATGAGGCTGCTGGCGGAGGTCGTTGTTGGAGTGATGGGGTTAGGTTTGAGGGAGGTGGCGTGGCCTGATGCAGTGCTCACACGCACGCTGCTTAAGGGCTCGCAGGTTGCAGCGCACACTGGCTTGGACCCTGGCAGCCATGGTCTGGCCTCTGTCAAGAGGAAGTCACAAAGTTGCTGCTGGTTGTGGATCTCTTCAGATCGGGGTCTCCGTCGTCGATCTAGGAAGGATCGCAGGTTGGGGCTGGACGGCTGCGCCCCTTGCCGGCAGCTGGTAGTGGTGGTGTTTGGCGGAGGCCGCCACAGCGAGGCGATAGGAATGGCGTAGGGGCGAGGCCGCGGATGGGAACCCTACCCGGATAGGGAGGAGTCCGATCTACCCTGTACCTCACGAGATCGGAAGAGGAGGGGAAGGGTGATGCCAGATTCGGTGGCGGCGACCATGGGAGGGGTAGCGCCAGGGGAATTGATTGGTGCGAGACCGTGGTTTCGGGAGCGAGAGGGAGAGAGAGAGAGCCGTGGATTCAGTTTGAGGGTTTTTTTCAGTGGAAAACCAACGTGGGAAGGCATGCGATCGCGTGGGAGAAGGGATCGACGAAAGGTGCGACGTAGGAGGGAAGAGGGAACCTTACGTTTCTTTTAGATAGTAGAGATGAGCTTAGTTGTGGGGTGGTGGCCTAGTAAGTTTAATAGGATTTGTTTGGTAACAAACTCCACTTTTTCAGATAAAAAAGACTACACCTTTCCCTCCTAATTTCTCATGGCAATAGTATTCATTTTGGGGCTCATAATATTCACATAGACTTGTGGTAATTAACTATAAGACATTTGTCTTGCAGTTAGTTACCACAAGTCTATGTGACGAGTAAGCTGAATTTGAATTTTGTTTACCTCTTTTATGTTTCTCTTGGATTTTGTGCCCAATTCCTGATAATTATCTTTCCTAGGGTTCTATCCCTCAAATCCCTAGTAGTTTTCATTGTTTAGGTATGAAATTGTGGTTCAACAGATTCAAAGTATAGATAGAAGAGAGATTTGCGGATCCTCAGAACAACTTGTCAAGGTGGGTGGTGCGTCTAGTATCGTCGTAGGTCATGTGGAGGTTTGCCTCCGTAGGATCTTGTGGGATTTGATCATTGCTGGTCTTTGATGGATCGGTTTGGATCCGGTCTTTGTTTGTCTTCGTTTGGGTGTTTGGGGGATTGACCCTTCTGATCTACGACTTTCTTCATCAGCGATGGTTGCTACCTGGTGCACTGGTCCTATGAGGTCTTATCACGACGACTTTCTGACTGTCTACTATAATAATGTTTGCTCGGCTCTGGTGAGGGAGGGGTGATGACGGTAGCGCGCCTTCGGCACGCTCCGGTGCTTATAGTCATCGCTAGGTGGTCCACGGACATGGTTGTAATTTTTGTTACATCTGTTGTTATTTGTACTGTCATGATTGAAGATGAATAGATTGGAAGTTTCTCGCAAAAAACTTTTCAAGGTGGGTGACACATTGGGTTCTAGATTGGGGGAGATAAGAGAGGGTTTGTGGCCAGTGAGGATGAGTCGATCTTGTTTTGTTGTGTGGGAGGGAAACATAGAGAAGGGTGCGGGGGGGGGGGGGGGGGGGCTATGGTGTTCTTGTTGCGAGATCGATGAGCCTTGTCTATCGCACGTGACTCGCCCTTCGCGAGGGAAAGGGTTCATAGTGGGACCTCCTTTACCACGTAGTGCGCGTCGCAAAATGCGCACCCCCACTGCCCGCCACTTTGGGCCGACACAAGTGTGGGGCTGGACGCCCCTTTTTCATTTTGTTTTTGCTTTTGTATTTTTTTCTTCTTTTAAATAATTCGAGATTTTAAAAAACAGTTTCAAATTTTAAATATATTTGAGAAAGTTCTAGAAATCATAAAATATTAGTAAATTCAAAATTTTTTCATAATTTTGAAAAAAAAATCAGAAAATCATAAATGTTCGCAGTTTCAAAAAAGTTCGTCATTGAAAAAAGTTCACATATTCAATAAACATTCATGATTTAAATAATGTTCAAGATATTTTTGAAAAACATTGCACTCAAAAACAAATGTTCATGAATTTGAAACATATTCACAAATTTAAAAATGTTCATGAGTTTTTAATAAAGGTTTGTAAAAATACAAAAATGAATTTTTAAAAAATGTTCACAAAAGTTTTAAAAAATATTCATCACTGCAAGTATTGTTTGTTGATTAAAGAAATATCCATGGTTTTTCAATAAATGTTCACAAATTTAAAAATATTTCGTGAATTTGTAAAAAACTCAAATCTGCAAATATTGTTTGGTGATTCGAAAAATGTTCATGTATTTCATAATTTTTTTGTCAAAATAATAAAATCGTGAATTTCAATGTTTGTCCCCAAATTCAATAATAAATCACCGATTAAAAACTATTCAAATTTTTTAAGAAAAAGTTCAGAATTTGAAAAAATGTTCATTAATGTATAAAAAATGTTCATGAATTAAAAATATTTATGAATTAAGAATATGTTTATGATTTCAGTAAGATATTCACAAATTTAGAAATATTCATGATTTGAAAAAATATTCACAAAGTTGAATATCTTTGGAAAACTTAAAGAAACAGGAAAGAAAATGAAAATAAAATAAAAAAGAACATGAAAAAGGGAAAAGCAAAATCTTGAATAAATGAATCTACGAAAAAAGAGAAAACTCACATATTGCAATAAATCACTAGTAGAAAACAAATAGTTGTCATAAACACTAAATAAAACAAATAGTTGTCATAAACACTAAATGAAATAAATCACTAGTCGAAACTAATTTCATCTTCTCTTCTTCAATTCTTTTCAATTTCTTTTTAAATAATTGTTTTCTTTTCAACTAAATTTAACCTCTCGACAAGAGGGTCGGTTGAAATTTCCGGTTCACATACCTCCTAGATAAAAATATCTATGTGAAGTTAGTCGGCATAATTGTCATAAACACTAAATGAAATAAATAGTTATAAAAGATAATATACAACATCCGAATTATAGACCGGACGAGAGCCGACGGGGGCGGATATCAAAACCATGGCACTATATAACAACAAACAATAATACAAGAAAATTATACAAGTAACTATCTAAATCATACAAGTAAGATTTTTTTTTCAAAAAATATAAGAACAAGAGGCTCACCATGATGGTGTGGGCGACGAGATCGATGCGGGCGATCGACGGCGGTGAGGACGGAGACGGGATGGGACGACACCCTACACTTGTGCAAACTAAGAAGTTAACTTGAGCTCAAATTGCGCATCTAAATCAAATAAACTCCCACACACGCTCCTCCACTAAAACCTACATACCACTCTACTTCTAGAGCATGAAATGAGCTAAAGTAGCAATGAAAGATTGAAAGGATGAAGTTGCTAATCTTTTAGAACACTTGGATAGTTGGTGCACCGTCAAATCTAAATAAATCTTGGGGAAAATGGAGCTTGCAGGTCGAGCTTGGAGGTCGAGCTTGGAGGAAGAACAGAGGAGAAGAAAGAGGAGAAAGCTTAAGTGTGGCTCGAGCACCTCATATCATGTTTGTTTTGTGTGAACTCAAGTGGCATCATGCTCTCAGACACTTCATAGGAAATTTTTTAGTCCCGGTTAGGGTCTAAAACCGAGACCGGAGACTGACCTTTAATCCCGGTTGGAGACACCAACCGGTGCTAAAAGGTATCGTGCCTGCCGCAACCCCTTTAGTCACGGTTGGTGTTTGGAACCGGGGCTAAAGGTCCCATTCGAACAAAAATTGATGCCTGCAAAGCCCCAGCTGGCGTCCTAGCCGCTCGAATCAAGACTAATGCTCACATAAGTCCCGGTTCGTAACGCGACCGGGACTATTGCTCCGATCCAGCTAGAACGAAAGCGCTATTTTCTACTAGTGAATGACGCAGGTGGGAGTGACGTTTGCGTAGAGTGCTACTTAATTAATGATTTCAAAAGAAAAAACTAAATATACTTATTTCTAAAATAGGCCGATGAAAAGCCCACAAGTCTGAAACAGGCGACCGTGGCGATCTTGTTTTTTCCTCCTCAATAATTCACAGGGAGCTGGATTACAGGTTTGTCAGTCCTTTTGCGAGCAAGCTCTTGTTGCATGGCGCCATGCCCGAGGCCGAGGGCAGTTATGAGATGGCCACTCCGCGGTGTGCGTGGTGCCACCGTTCGTTGACAACCTAGGCAGACAACGGGAACGGGTGTGAAGTTTGGGCGTGTTTGGTTGCCTGCATCGAGCCCAACCAGGCCCGCGCGGGAAGGAAGAGGTCTGTTTGGTTGTCTAGTTTCACTGTTGGGCCTGCGTCACACGCTTATCAAAGCAACCTAGAGCTTGTCTCACTGGAAACGGTCGGATCGGCAGTTTCTTGCGAGCCAGGCTGAGTGCGGCGCAAGGTCGCACGGGCGGGTGCGACGCGAGGGTGAGGGGTGATGGCGGGAGATGGAAATCTGGCGCGCCGTCCCGGCGCCAAATCTAGCCTCACCCCCCCTTTCGCTCGCTCACCCATAGCCACCACCCCCTTTCTTCCCTACTGCCTCACCACCAGCGGCGACTGTGATTTCAGATCTACGCTAGAGGCGGCGGTGACGGAAGAGGCGGCAACGTTTGCGGCGGATCTGTGCTCCCCTTGCTGTTGGCCATCGTCTGGTCGACCTTGTCTATGCCATGGCTCCCCCTACGCCGTCCTCGTCTCCGATGCCAGTAAGCAGCACCCTCCCACTTTGTTAGGTCGGTGGTCAGGCCGTTAGGCTAGGTGTAGGATCGATTTTCCACTGAACGAACCGTCGATGTCGACTAGGTTATTGACGCACAGATGAGGCTGATAATTTAGGCAGCTGCACTGATTAGTCTGATTCAGGCATGGGTCATGTTCATGCACCAGAGAGTTGTTCGTCGTGCTGGGAGACCTTTGATCCACTATGGTCCATTGTTTATCCGGGAACATGAGAGGAACCAAAATCTGAACTACATCTTCAACTACAATGACGTCGAGGCTCTATGGATGCTTCGAATGAAAAGAGCACCATTTGCCAGGCTTGTCAAGACCTTCAGGAGCAGGGGGGTGCTACAAGATAACATCAACACTAGTGTGGAAGAGCAAGTGTCCATGTTCCTCCATGTTGTTGGCCATAACCAAAGGTTCCGGGTCATTCACAACACGTTCAGGAGATCAACGGAGACCATCTCTAGGTACTTCAAGCAGGTGCTTTTTGCTATTGGGGAGCTTCGAGGAGAGATGATCAGGAGACCATCTGGCTAGTCTCCACCCAAGATTCGCGGAAGCCCAAGATGGTATCCATACTTCAAGGTGAGCATTGACAATATAACACTTTTCATGGCTTGATATGCTTGTATTGTTCAAGTTGAGCACTAACACAGGCTTGTGTGATGCCATTCCAGAATTGCATTGGAGCAATAGATGGTACTCATGTCACTGCCAGAATTCCTAGGTCACACTCTGCAGCATACAGGGGGAGGAAGCACTACACAAGCCAGAATGTGCTTGCTGCTGTTGACTTTGATCCGAAGTTCACATATGTGCTAGATGGCTGGGACAGGTCAGCGCATGATGCTAACATTCTTAGTGATAGCATGAGTCGACCTAATGGGATCAACATCCCCGACGGCAAGTTCTACCTTGGAGATGTTGGCTATGCATGTCAGCTGGGTATTCTTCCACCCTTCAGGAAAACCAGGTACCATCTCAACGAGTTCTCTGGTAGGAACTATCCTAGGACTGCACATGAGTTGTTTAATCTTAGACACTCCAGCCTTAGAGTAACTGGAGAGGGCATTTGGAGCTCTAAAGAATAGGTTTAAGATCCTGGATCAGAAGCCATTCCACCCATACTCCACTCAAGTTAAGCTTGTTCTTGCTTGTTGCATTCTGCATAACTGGATCCTCCAGTGGGGCTTTGATGAACACGTGCCTGAGGAGGAAGAGGTCGAGCCTGACGATGTCATTAGCTCCGGCCATGGTGTGGAGGCATTTGACAATGACGCTTGGAAGAACAAAAGGTTGGAGTGGGCAGGGGCAATATGGCTTAACAGAGGTCAGTGCAGGATTTGAAGAAGAGGAGAGAGAAGAAGAAGAAGAAGAAGAAGAAGAAGAAGCAAAAGCAGAAGCAGAAGAAGAGGAAGAGGAAGAGGAAGATCTGGTAGCAGCAACACCGATGAACTATCCCCTATTGCCAATGGCTCTTAATAATTTGAACTGTCATTTGATAGTAGTTAGGATGAACTGTCATTTGTTTAACTAGCTGGCACTATATGTTCAGATTGTGTGTGGTAAGCTCACCACTAGTTAGAAGTGATGACAACACCTTATGCAGGTTGCAACAAACACCATGTCATATGTGCGCCTAATGCAATGCGGGCAACCATACGCGAGGTCAAAAATGGTCGTCTCATGCAACTACGTACATGCAGGCAACCAAACTATGTGCATCTGGGGTCTTTTTACTTGCATCCCCTCAAACCGACTCACTAGAGCTAGACTCGCCGGGCTAGACTCAATTGGCAATGTAACCAAACACACCCTTTATTATAAACACTGAGGAGGTAAAGGACGATGAAAATGAACCCCGACGTCTAAATCCCTGAAGTCCATACCCTGACCTCATCAATCCGGGTCGTTTTTGACCTTCAGGCTGTATCCAAACAGAGGATTCATACGTGGCTCAGGAAAGCCCGGGATCGGCACGAGTCACGCCCTAAGCCATCTCCCAGCATAAGGTGTGCACCAGCGCGTCCAGTACGTGGTGCACCAGCGCCACCCCCGTCACGCGCAAATCCACCGGCCGGCAAATATGTTCTGCATTTGCATGTACGCATGTCATGTGTGATGAATTGTGTGTACGTATTTGAATAGCACTTCGGTTTTGAGGTCTGTGACGCTGTTTTCCCCGGCATCGGCACGGCCATGGGAGGCGATCAGCTGACTCCAGATCCTGTTCATCCATGCCACGACACGACAGACACAAGACGCTGAAGCCGGTGAAGCATAGTTCGCGGTGAACACGCTGATGATGGTGCTCTATTGTGGCTCGTCTGGTGACGGCGTCGGGCGATGACCACGACGCTAAGGCTCCAGACTGCCAAGGTCGTGCCGCTCGCCGCTCGTGCCGCTCCCGCCTCTCCGTGCGCGTGCTCCACGGACTTGTGTGCAGAGGAGGTCGAAGAAGTGCTAGCGCTGTGTAGCATCTGCCGCGGCTCGTGTGCTTGGCACCGCCGCCGGCGCCCCGCCTTGCCTCGCTGCTAGCACGCGAGCAGGAGCAACACCCACGACGGCCCCATTGCACCAGCGAGCACGGTGACTGCACATTCCCAGACCTGCAGTACACGTCGTCCGTGCACACCCCGAGGCACGTGGTAGCCACGCCAATGATGGGACATGCACTGCTCGAGGGGCTCCTGATGTGCACGATCGCGTCGGCCAGTAGCGCGCAGCCGTCGATGCCATAGCAGTACGCAGAGGCCAAGCCGCTGCATGCGGGGAAGAAGACTGAAGACGACGCCCGAGCTGAGTGCTGACATGGCAGTCATTTATTTGGTCAAAAGTCAGCAATCCCGGCCTCCCAGTGCCACATCACCAAATCCACTCCTAAAACCGCCTGAAGGTGTGGTCAGCGTATAGATTTCAGGGATTTGAACGTCGGGTTCATTTGCGTAACCTCTACAATCTTAGGGTTTAAATCAGACTTCACTCACGGGAACGGCAGGGTGAACTTTGCTGGTGCGCGATGCCTCTATTGCTGTCATGCTATTGACAGGCGCACCACGGCCGGTGGCGCGCGCGCGTCAGAGCACGGGGCGCCAATCTTGCAGTACCTTTGCGGAAGAAGCCGCCCATAGTGCCGCGTACATACACGGCATACCGTATGAGTTGAGTCAGCAAGACATCATGCTCCTGGGTTGAGTCATGGTCCGAGCTTGACGATGTTGACGCCCCTTGACTCGCCGTCGCCGTACGCCATCTGACCGGCGCCTACGATGCTGCCTCGACAGTCGACACGGACGGCGGCATGCGGACATGTGCATACAACGCTCCCAACACATAACTGAAACTGTCATCGACGTTGGTGAGGTGCCATGGAGCTGGAGGCATGGACCTGGCCTCGCGCTCCCGCTCCGCCAGGGCACCGCGAACATTGTCGGGGCGGGAACAAGTGATGCGCGCGTCGGAAGAATAGGGACGCCGAAGGCACCACTTACATGGACGTTCAGAACACGTGATGCGCGTGTCATGCACACTCTTGTATACTAGGATACGTATGCATGGCAGCGGCTGTTGTCCTGCCGTTTCGACGCCCTGTAATGCTGTGGGCCGAGTCCGGCTTCAGCCGCGACGACGTTGGCACGCGGCATGCTCGCCGTGGAATACGGACACCGCCCTGCCCGTGCCCGGAGTCCGGAGTTTGGCACTTGATGGCGTCCAGTGGGTCGGAGAAGAAAGGGCCGCTGAAATTCGCCACGGAATGAATGCACGGACGGAGCTTTTTGACGGAGACAGCAATCCGGTTGTCGGACGCGCAAACCTCGTGCGCCGGCCGCTCACCGATGTCCCAGCCCAGTTCTCGGACGCGGCATTGGTGCCAGCACTCTTCGCCGAGACCGTCACGTCACGTCGTAGGAAGACCTTGTGCCGTTGTGCGGACGCCATGTGCTTGCATGTCATGCGTGTGCGCTATACGAGTACGATGCATGACCGTGGGTATGGACCGCTACCTCCGTCACGCGCCGCAACGACGCGCTCTGGGCCGACTCCTGCCCCTGCATGCGCCCATGCACGAACAGCGCGACGCCTTGGCCACGTGGGCCGTCGATTCACGAATCACGATTACCCTGATCACATTGGTAGCAATAGGGTGTACAAATTCTCAAAAAAAAAAAAAGCAATACGGTGTACAAGGCAACTGGAAACGTCTCGCGTAAATCGCGTAAATGTATAGAAACAAATCGTGCTGCCTTATATACTAGTACTTCCTTCATAAACTAATATAAGAGCGGAGTACTAATCAAGAAGAGGCGCGAACCAACTTGTGATTGGATGATCAGAGGGACTGTGGTATTCCCAGCCCACCAGGGTTTAAATCCTGGTGCTCGCATTTATTCTTGGGTTTATTTCAGGATTTCCGGCGATGTGCATTCAATGGGAGGAGGCGCTCATAGGGGTAGGGTGTGCGTGTGTGCGTTCATAGGGGTGTGAGTGTATGCACGTGTATGAGCGCTTGCGTCTGTACTGTGTTAAAAAAATATCAAGAAGAGGCTATTAAGTCGGAGACATGAAGGAAAAGAAAAATCGTATCAATCGGTTGCTCAATGACCAAGGGGTTTGGCGGGAGGGTACACCCTACTTAAACCCAATGATCTCAAACTATTTTGCGGGCATTTTCTCCACAGAGATTGAGGAACCAGACCCAAGCTTGTTGGATAAGGTGGTGCCACGTGTTTCAACCGAGATGAATGATGTGTTCTTAAAACCTTACACAGCCGAGGATGTTCGGAAGGCGCTTTTCTCTATTGGGGATCTGAAGGCCCCGAGGACGGATGGACTCCATGCATTTTTTTTAAGAAATGTTGGAGCTTTTTGGGAGAGGCCATCACTGCGGAGGTTTTGGATGCAATAAATAAAAAAAATCATCCCAGAAGGCTGGAATGACATGGTCATTGTTCTCATACCTAAAGTGGACACTCCAAAAGAAATTTCTCGGTATAGGCCCGTCAGTTTGTGCAATGTCTTGTAAGGTCATATCAAAAATGAGCGTGTTACGATTAAAATCTTGCCTTGATGAAATAATTGCGCCTGTCCAAAGTGCTTTTGTTCCCGGCCGTCTTATTACAGATAATATATTGTTGGCTTACGAGTGTATACACACACAATCAAAAAAAAAGAAGAAGGGGAAGGTGGGGTATTGTGCGGTCAAGTTGGATATGCACAAAGCATATGATCGGTGGAGTGGAATTTTCTGGAGAGAATGATGCTCAAGCTTGGCTTCCGTGGGGAGATTGTGGAGCTACTGATGGCTTGTGTGAGTTCCGTTAAGTATAAGATGCGGTTTAATGATCAAGAAATAGATGGTTTTATTCCCACTAGGGGGCTTCGGTAGGGAGACCCCTTGTCACCTTAGTTGTTTCTTTTGTGGGCAGAAGGATTGTCTAGTGCTCTGGCTCATAAAGAGGAGATTCGTGGCATTGAAGGGGTGAAGGTGTGCAGGAATGCACCATCAGTATCACATTTATTATTTGCTGATGACTCTTTAATCCTTACGAAAGCTGATATGAATAATGCAACCTCATTGAGACAAGTACTGGACGAATATTGTGCTAGTTCGGGATAGTTAGTCAGTGAAGAAAAAAATTGTATATTTTTCAGTCCAAATGTTGATATTGATGTGAAAGGTGAGATGTGTGCAGAATTAAATATTATGACAGAGGCAATTTCAGATAAATACTTGGGCCTCCCTGCTATGGTAGGCCTAGATAGAAGTGACAGTTTCACCCACCTTGTGGAAAGGATTGTCAACAGACTGAAGGGCTGGAAGGAGAAACTCCTCTCTATGGGGGGCAAAGAAATTCTACTTAAGGCCGTGATTCAGACTATTCCTGTTTTTGCCATGGCTGTTTTCAATATTCCCAAAAAATATGTAAAGAGATCACAGATGCAATGTCAGGTTTCTGGTGGGGTGACACAGAGGAGACGAAAATGCATTGGCTAGCATGATGGAAAATGTGTTTCTCGAAAGATAGAGGAGGTATGGGGTTTTAGGGTCTTCATGCTTTTAACCTAGCAATGTTGGCAAAACAGAGTTGGAGAATGATCACCAACCCAGAAACATTGTGTGCCCAAGTCTTGAGAGCAAAGTACTTTCCGGATGGGAATTTATTAAAGGCCGGTCCAGAAAAGGGATCATCTTATACTTGGAAGAGTATTGTTGCTGGGTTACAAACTTTCAGGAGAGGATATATTTGGGGAGAAAATAAATATCTGAAAAGATCACTGGGTGCCAAGTAGTCCCACAAGAATGGTCTATACCAGGAAAGGTAACACTCTTTTTAGAACAGTGGATGAACTCATTGATGCATACACAGGATCATGGGACGAAAAGCTGATAAGAAGCATTTTTATAACAGTTGATGCAGAGAATTCCTCTCTCAGAACATTTGCAGGAGGACTTTTGTGGCGTGGCACAGGACCAAATCTTCTACATTCTCAGTTCGTTCAGCTTATTCCTTTTCTAAAAAAAAGTTCGTTCAACTTATTACACAGAATGGGAGCACCAATTTGGTTCCCGCAGTATCACCACTGTGGGGTCAGCTGGTACTAATCCGGTCTGGGCTGTGATTTGGAAACTCAAAGTCCCTAGCAAGGTTAAAATATACATGTGGCGGGCTCTGCGTGGAGTGATCCCGGGCATGGGGGTTTTGGCACACAGGCACATCAAAGTGTCTCCCCAATGCCCTATTTGTCAACAAGAAGCAGAAGACATTAGTCACCTGCTTTTCACATGTATGCGCACAAATAGTATGGTCTGCCCTTGGTATTTCGGACTTGATAGATAGAGCTTTGGCTGTTGATCGTTCTGGATCTGTGGTGCTTGAAGAACTATTAAGATGGCCGAAGCAGAAATCTCCAGTCCTCGGACAACTTGATTTTCAAGAAACTGTGGCCGTTGGTGCCCGGTACATTTGATGGGAGAGAAGAGAGGCCTTGAAAGAAGTTAGCATCAAGACTCCGGCGAGCTCAGCTTTTTCAATCCATGCAATTACAGCAAATCATGCGGGACACTTGCCAGAGGAGTCCTTGGAGAGGGTTACATGGAGTGCAACTACCGATACGAAGCATTGGCTGAATCGTTTTCCTCCTGTCCCTGGCGCTGGAACCCTAGCCGCCGCCAGGAGACCAATCTTCCAGCGCCGTCTTCCGGCGGCTCCCCTCCGCCGGCGACCTCGGTCGTCAGTGGTGAGGGGGGCCGCCGGATCCACGCGTGTGGATCATTTTTACTCTCTCGTAGTTTAGATTTTTAGGCTGTTCATCGTCTTCGTTTCAGCGACAACGATGACAGCGCTGAATAAAGATTCTTCGGATCCTTCCTTGACAAGGCCATCGGTCCTATGGTTGGGGATGGATTTGGAAACCAGTCCGTTCAAGCAAGGATGGCGTGGCGGCGGCGGCATCCTCGTGGTGGATATGTGTCCTCGGGCTCCGCCGTTGCGACGGCGTTTGCTCCAGCGTCGACGCGGAGCTTGGGAGGTAGTCCAGGAGCGGATGCAGATTGTGGTCTGCATCGACGACATCTGGAAGACGGAACATGTGCTGGGTTCGTGGTTCGTGGATGGCAGGTATGGTTTTCTTCTGCGACGTCTTAGTCGCGGTGGGGTGCCAGATCTGGAGTTCGATGGCGTGTCCGGGGTGTTGCCCCGGTCCGATTCGTTCAACGGTAAGGGCTTCACTTTTGGTGAGCCACCTTGGAGGTCCGCAAAGCTGCATATCAGCGATGGAGCCGCATCGAGCTCGGGTGAGGAGGTGATCCATCATTCTTTTCTTCGGTGGCTGCTGTTGTGGTGCCGGAGGCAGG
The DNA here is from genome assembly GCA_963921465.1 of Triticum timopheevii. Taxonomy (NCBI): domain Eukaryota; kingdom Viridiplantae; phylum Streptophyta; class Magnoliopsida; order Poales; family Poaceae; genus Triticum; species Triticum timopheevii. The sequence continues at coordinate 368,286,241 of OY997262.1, forward strand.
TGATGGGCGTTGGTGTCAAGCTCAGAAATGTTCTGCTAGCTTTTTAGTTTTGTCATGTCGGTCCTTACGTGACTTGTACTTTAATCTTTATGATATGAATGAGACACTTATTACCATGCAAAAAAAAAGAGGGTTACATGGAGTAAACCACCCGTCGGCATGTACAAGGTAAACACTGATGCCTCCTTTTCTGAGGATGGATTGGGTGCAGTTGCAGCAGTGGTCCGAAACTGGGCAAGTTGTGATGGGTGAAGCAGAACCTGTACAAACTTCTGATGCAACCTTGGCGGAAGCTCTAGCTCTTCAGCGTGGTCTACAGCTGGTTCATTGATTAGGCTGTTCAAAGGAGATCATTGAATCAGATTGCATGGAGATCATTGAAGCTTGCAATGGTGTGAAGGAGGTTAGAGCACCATACTCAGCTATAATGGCGGATTGCTTCCAGCTTGCACACAAAATTTCGGATCTTAGATTTGTTTTCTGTCCAAGGGATGCTAATCGCTTGGCACATACAGTAGCTAGACATGCTTACGATTCTAAGCTCGTTTTGTCTTGGGAGGATGAGCCCCGATTTTTATCCTACCGCATGTACTCAGCGATGTAACTTTCTCGATCATTGAATAAAGTGCCGAACCGGCTTCCCTTCAAAAAAAAAAAAGCCGCCGTGATATGCGCCAACTGCATTTTATACCGCGAGCCTATATAAAGATAGATCGATGGAGGGATCAAACGTAGCCTAGGTTTTCAGTCACCGCTAGCTAGCTTTCCCTTGGACGCATCCCAGGTTCCGGCCGCTAGCTAGGTTTTCAGTGCCCGCCTCCCCTTGGACGCATCCCAGGTTCCGGCCGCCAAGGACCCGGAACGCCGTCGCTGTCCTCGCCGGCAGGCCACGGCAACACACGGCCTGTTTATGTGCAGCCGGCCGGCCGTCAAGTACAAATTCATGCACACACCAAAAAACAGAGCTTCATTCTAGTAGAATAAGCATCGTAGCTCAGACCTACATTGCATTCTAGAACCATACAGATAAGATCTACTGTAGTTCAATGTCATTCAGCGACACTGCAGCAGCAATAGTTCTACCAAGTCTCAAACAAGTTTTTCGAGTCAAATTTTTTCATCAAACTTGCGTCTCTCACCAATCGCTCTGAATACGTACGCCTCCAAGAGTCAATTCCATAGCTCCACACCAAAAAATCACTGTTTTTGTCAGCTTACCTCCTAGACAGAGCAGGAAGACCCCACGCCCTAAACAAGAGCCTCGCGGAAGTCATCCACATAGCCAGCGGGGAACGGCGGAAGATCACCGAACTGCGTGTAGAGATCCTCGTCCAAGAGAATGAGCTGGAGCTGGCCCTCTGGCCCGATGACTTGGTCCAGGTTGTACAGCTCACAGTTTGCTATAGAATCTCGCAGTTTTATTTCCTTCTCATCTGGCTCATCCCGTAGCCCCTGCTCGACTTCCTGCACACCATCTCCTCCCTCAACCAACACCCTGTTTCTTGCATATAGGTTGTAGCGGCTCATTTTCTTCCACCTCCTCATGCGCACCCACATCAAGACCTCCAGTACATCATCCATAACTGCAGTGCAGCTCATCCTACTCATCATGTCCATGAAGATCATCAGTATTCTGCTAGCCTCGCAGAACAAAATGACTGCCCGCAGAAGAGCCCTCCGGACCGCTGCATCATCTGCTTGTGGGTTGGTGAGCACATAAAATATGTCCATCAGTGCAGCAGTAGGTCCCACGGGCATTGTTGTCTGTGCATCATGACGACCAGGGAAAGGCAAACTGGTAGAGGTAGCGAGCAAGTATCCTGGTATCGATGCTCGCTGGTCCTGGAAATAAAGCCAATCGGTCCAGACATTGCCATTATACCAACGATACGCTATCAAGTATAGATTCTGATCACAGACTAGAAATTCCACGTAAACATTAGGACGCGTAGGGTCTTCAAGTCTGAGTCTGTAATACGTTTGTCCACCTTGAGGATGCATCATTGGTGTAACGGGACGCGACCTGAACAGAGCTAGCCCAATGCGTATTTCTCTCCGTTTCTTGAGACGCATGACCCTTTGATACTCACGGAGACCCCCGCGCACATTCAAGGTAATCATCGGTATATGCTGCAAACAAATAACATAATTTACTTAATACGACTTGTAAAACAGGATACAAAAGGAATCTTTTATTTTTCTTAAACTACACATCATGTTCCCAATCGATAATAAAAACAATTGCTGCAGTATTTGTTATGACATGCCTTTTGTTTTCGTTTGCCAGCCATATGTCACGAGCAACGAAGCTACTCCCTCCGTCCAGAAATACTTGTCATCAAAATGGGATAAAACGGGATGTATCTAGACGTATTTTAGTTTGAGATACAACTCTTTTTATCCATTTTGTTGACAAGTATTTTCGGACGGAGGGAGTACATTGCAAGTTGCAACCATGGATGAATAGTTGGTCGACCAGCTGCACTACTGGTCACTACTTGTGCTGGATGACATGCCTTTTATTTTTTGATTTCTCCGCTTGGTTAACTCCCCCTCCTCTACTTCACTACCATATCTACTTATCCCTATGACTTTAAAATTATTGTGTTCTATGAATCGTTACCCTAGGGAGTAGGGACTCAGTCTCGACTCATAAATCCTTGGTTGCAACACCTAGCCACCTAGGTGATTTTGTTACAGCACAATGTTTCACCACACTTGTGGCTATAGCTGGCCATACCTCGGGCCGGGCCTAGCCAAGCCCGACGCAAAAAACTCAGGCCCAGGCCCGGCCCGATCCGGCCATCGGGCCTGTTTTCTAGGCCTGAGCCCGGCCCGAACACGTAAAAGCCCATCGGGCTCCGGGCCGGCCTGGCCCGACCTTCAGAAACGCAAAAACGACAGGCCCGGGCCCGGCCTTCGGGCTCAAAATCTAGGCCCGAGCCCAGCCCGGGGGCAGCATCGGGCCGGGCCGGGTCGGGCTTTTTCAGGCTGGGTCGGGCCGGGCCGGCCGGGCCGGGCTTCCCATGGCCAGGTATACTTGTGGCATATCGTGTCTTCTTTGACATGCACACCTATCCATTTGTTGACCTCAAAGTGTAGCCCATAAATTGATTTCCACGAGTGCATATTTTTGGAAATTGGGCTCCATGAATTCCATTTTTTTTTAATTTTGAAAAAACCAACATTCTAAATTTCAAAACACATGGACTGCACATTACAACCATGGATTAGGGGGTGTTCGACTAGTCGAGAATAGTCGTGCGACTAGTCTACTGGTCACTACTTGGGTGTCGACTCAATACTTCTACCCGACACGCGGGTGTAGTCAATCAATCGCTCGACTTGCCTTTGACAATTTTGGACTAGTTTAGTTTTTTTTTGGTTGAGCGACTAGTTAAAATCACTTATTAGGTTTGTCGATGAGCATAAGACTTCACCCCCGCAGAGTATGTGTTGCAAACATAGCTCTTCGCACGACATGCTGCACAACACGCCACCTCTTGCCAGGCCATGGCTGGTGCCCGCCGTTGTTGCAGCCCTGCTCCTCTGCCTACTTCACTTCTCCACACTAAAGCAATATTCTCCTCTGCCTCCTACTCCACTACGGATCTACTCACCCCCGTGACTTCAAGCTTCATCGTGTTATATAGGTAATGTATTATAGTATATGACACTATCTACTTCATGACTAGTCTATGAGTCGTTACCCTAGGGACTCAGGGGGTGTTTGGTTTAGAAGTCCTAGGACTTTTTCTAGTCCCAGGGACTAATCAAAAAAAAACTCTTCAGTAGAGTCTTTTTCTAGTCCCTGTAGAAAAAGTCCCTCCCGTTTGGTTCCTAGAGACTTTTTAGGAACTTTTTCTAGTCTCTGGGACTAAAAAGTCCCTGAACCAAACACCCCCTCAGTCTCGACTCGTTTGCTCATAAATGCTTGGTTGCAACACCTAGAAACTTAGGTGTTTTTGTTACACCACAATGCTTCATTCACCACACTTGTGGCATATCATGTCTTCTTTGACACACATACATATCCAGTTGTTGATCTCAAGGTGTAGCCAATAAATTGATTTCCTTGAGTGCATATTTTTGGAAATCAGGCTCCATGAGTCCCGGCATTTTCTTAAATTTTCAAACTCAACTTTTCAAATCTCATTTTTTTCAAAACTTTTACTACACGTTGCAACCATGAATCAAGAGGCGTTCAACTAGTCGAGAATAGTCGCACAACTGGTCTACTAGTCACTAGTTGGATGTCGACTCGGTACTTCGACTTGAGTCGTGGGTGTAGTCGATCGACGGCTCGACTTGCCTTTGACTACCTTTGACTAGTTTAGCCTTTTAGCTGCGACTAGTCAAAACCACATATTATGTTTATCGAGGAGGGTAGCACTTTATTCCGCAGAGTATGCCCTGTAAATATAGCTGTTCGAAAGACATGCTACACAACACGGCTCGTCTTGGCAGACTGTGGCTGGTGGCCATCCTTGTTGCAGCTCTGCTGCTCCGCCTGCTTCACTCCTCCCCAAACTAGAGCACTCTGCTCCATCATCTCCTCTACTCCACTATTAGATCTAATCATCCATATGCCTTCAAATTTTATTGTATTATACTAGTACTGTAGTAGTATCTACTTCACGACTACCCTATGAGGCGTTACCCTAGGGACTCGTCTCAACCCATCGGCTCATAAATCCTTGGTTGCAACACCTAGCCATGTAGGTGATTTTGGTAGACCAAATGTTTCACCACACTTGTGGCATATCATTCCTTCTTTGACACACACCTATACATTTTGTTGACCTCAGAGTGCTAGCCAATAAACTGATTCCCACCAGTGCAGATTTTTGGAGCTTGGGCTCTATGAATCCGATATTTTTTGTAACTTCTGAAAATTAACCTTTAAATTTTCAAAAAAATTCTAAAAGCAAATACACACGTAAATAGAGTTGTATTCTACATGTTCATATATTTTCATGATCAAATACATTACTACATGAGCTATAAAAAAACCCATGAATTTTTATGGTGTTTAATAACATGTGCTACAAAAAAAAAATCACAATTTGCCTTTTTTTTGTGTAGCTCACAACTTAACATATTTCATCATGAAACTATACATATGTGTAGACTATGTACCTAGTGTATTTGTATTTTTCTTAGAATTAAAAAAAAAAGATATTTTTGAATGTTTAGAAAAATGGGCTCCACGGAGCCTAAGCTCCAATAGCAATTTCTAGATTTCCTTGCCTTAGCTAATTTTACATGGATATATGTTGGTGTATGTTTAATTCAATGACTTAGAGTTGATGACTAGACACTTATCTCGAGGTAAAAATGCATGACGAACGAGTCCATACGCACGAACACATTTCTCTTCTTGAAAAAACAAAGTATAGTATGACAAATGGTGTCAATTGGAGTACAAGCGTAGAACAGCACTACTCCAGGAGAAACATCCTACTGTTTCGTATTAAATGCAGGAGGAATTTGATGAGATTTCGCATGAACTCCCAAGGAAAATGGAGTACGCTGCAGTACCGTGTGCCAAACTGCCAATACATGTGCTCTTTAGAATATTGATGAAAGGAGGAAGAGAAGTGTCCCTACTAACATCATTTATTTAGTACAGTAATGGGACCAAGAGACATCCACTTCTCACCAACCCCAACTAAGCTAAAAGAACATCTCAGTGCTGCTGTGATTATGTTATCTTGTGTTGCATTCAGACAAAGAGAAAACACCAAAAAAATGGCTATGACATTCAGAAAACAAGAGAAACATGGAGAAGAATCTGCTATTTCGGAATCTGCGATATAAAACAGGGTTTGGGTACAGTAAAGTATGTACTCCCTCCGATTCTTTTTACCCTGCGCATAAGTCTTGACCCGCATACCAAGGAGAGAACTCGGTGGACAATTTTGGACCAATTTACCCCTCGGTTCGCATGGAAAGAGCTGCAGCGTTTTAATTGCTTTAAATACTGCATGCAACGGATTGGCTAATCCCTCGTCAGTGCCGCATGCGCGCAGCCTGTGTCCCTTGCATGGCGGCCCTGATTGGCTTAACTGCAGCGGGGAGGTAGGGGCAGAGAAGGACAGCATCCCTTAAGAAGTGGATCGCGCAGAGCAATTAGGAAAAAACGAGAAAAAGTTATGCGCAAAGAAAATAGAAACGGAGGGAGTACATCCGTGGGAATATTACAAGGATGCAGAATACATACTTGCTAATCCCCCTACCCCACCCCCTAATGCAATGCTGCTTTTGCTAATCCCCCTACCCCACCCCCCACTCCAATCACCCTAACTCTTTTGGGCTAGAGTGTGTCGCGTGGTGGAATTATCGACCGTTTCGGAATTGGCCACAGTGCGGCGTGTGGGGAAACTAAAAATCATCTCTTTTGAGTAGATGGGTACTCAGCAATTGGTACCCACTAGCCAGTAAATAAATTTATTGACCGATTCGTCCGGCTCGTCAACACCTTCAATGCGAGATGATGACTACTATTATACCTCGAACTGCGTCTGCAACGGTGCGTGGGGAAGAGGCATCTCGGGTCTTCGCGCGCCGCATCACCCACAGGCTGAGCAAAATGCCAAAATCAAACCCTTGTTAGGGATAAAAATGGAAAGTCAAACCCTTGTTAGGTTAATGGAAACCAAATCCAAACAAAAAACACTACTACCTCCGTTTCAGTTTACAAGTCCTACGCGTATACCTAGGTTGCAATTTTATCACCCTAATATAAACTATATAACACAAAAATTATATCGTTTGAAAATAGAACATCTGAATTTTATATTAGTATATTTTTTGTAATATATGACTTGTATTAGGTTGGTCAAATTGACGACCTAGGGCTACGCGCACGCCCTCTAAACTGAGAGAGAGATAGTACTAAAATACATCATCTATTCAATGCACCAGTGCCGATGCGTATAAAAAGACTTACTCCATCTTTATATTATATGAGAGAGAGATCTCTTTCATTATATGATGTCTCTCATGATCAATGGTTTATATTTCGATTCCAAGTTTTCCTTGTGGTTTTCTGAATGGATTTGACAGCTTCCATCAACATTCTTACATTGTCAATATCTTCTACTCCCAGTACTGTATATTTCTCAATTTGTTAGTTTGTGGTACGTGAATCAGCCGCCTTAAATTCTGCCTCTAGAGTCCTTACATTGTTGGTACAATTGACACCATAAAATCACATCCCTGCATTGACTCTTCAGTCTTCACAGTATATTCAGAAAAGGACCCGGCACCTCTTCTATTTTCTCCTTTCCAAGCTTAGCCTCGTCAAGAGAAAGGCGTGCTCTTAAAACTTCATCTTGGAGGGTTATTTGGTAGATCATCTTGGAAGCTTGTCGACGGTCTCGGAAAAAGAAACATTTTTAATCAAACAAAGGATGTCATCCCACAGAGAAAGTAATCTCATGTCAACACATATATGGAAGGTTAATCTCAAATTTTCACACCATCCCAAGGTTGGGCAAGACTACAAGCGAGTCTCAATACAGTATGTTGCTCCCTCCGTCCCAAAAAAAGCGTCTCAACTTGGGACGGAGAGATATAATATAAATCACAAAATCTGTTTTTCAAAGAGCAATCGCTAATCCACCGATCATGCCAAAAGCTATTAGATTTGCCATCACCAACATGCTAGCTATAAAAATGTCTAGATGCCGACATGACCCAGGTCAATCCTTTCCAAAAAGGGGAACCAAAATTATTCTTGGCCCATAAATTGTTTTGCCTATTGGTATCAAATTTATAATCTAAAACTTCTTCCAAATCTTATCACACCAGCAAGGATGGAGATCTCACAAATGCTATCTCACAGTGCTTTCCTTCAAGTCTTGTCTAAAAGTAAATGTGTTGTGTACCCTGTGCTGCTGGAACATATTCTCCAGTTCTGAGAGCAAAGATAGTTTTTTTGATGTAGGGTATTTCTGAAGCAAATTACTCCCTCCGTCCGAAAAAACTTGTCCATCAAATGGATGTATGTAGCACCAACTAGTGCTACATACATCCATTTGATGGACAAGTTTTTCCGGACGGAGGGAGTACGTTTTCTATACAAAACTCCACTGTCTTTCGTTCTAATTGCACCAATAATTCCTGCTCTGGCTGTGTTGAACAACCATGTAGTTACAGCTTATGCTTCTGTCATGGTATGAAATAATTGCATTCGTTAGGAACACTATCAATTGTGGTCTCTAGAGAATTTGGCCTTCTTAAAGCCTTTGAAATTGACTACCCCCCCCCCCCCCCCCCCCCCCGGTTCTTCTGATGATCTTCTTTGTTTTTGCTACAGTTTCAGCTTTTGAACTTCAATCTTTGCTTGTTGATGTTTTACTTTTGTATTTGAGGATTGTGATAACTGATCAACATATTGAATAATTAATTCATGACCACAACTGGCCGTATCATGGCTGGCATAAATGAAGCAGAATCTTCCTCCTCCCTATATATAATCCCTCATTTGAGTTGTCCCTAAAGTTTGAGTCTGAAGAACTTTCATCCTCAAATTGTCTGTGCGATCTGCATTTTTGCATACTAATGGAACCATGTCCACGCGTATTGACTGCAGCTGTGGTTCAACCTGCAGAGCGATTTTTCCAAGCACCCGCTCCAGCACCAGAAGGCGAAGGCACAAGCAGATGATGTATGCCCCCTCATGTCCAGCCTGGCTCCGGTGCTTTATCTTTAGCCCATGGAAGAATCACACGGCAACAGTTTGTACACTTCCTCAAGCAGGCTCTGTGCTCCACTCTGCATCCAGGTTTGAGTTGATGCTATTCATGGCTCATGGATTGCTCCATCGATGATCGGTAATCCTAGTCCAATGCATCCTCATGGTTTCTGAAACCGGACTTGCAAAGGTCAAGTGCTGCTCCGGCAAGAAGTATGATTTCAGACATGTTTCAGTTCACCATCATGTGCTTTGGTATGTTACTTCTTGTTTGCCCAAAAAATGCTACTTACAGAATCAGGCCCATGTAAAGAAGTGGTATGGGCTGTGGACAGAACTAACCAGCACAAACAGCATCACCTTTACTGAGTGCAAAACTACTTGAGGACAAAATGGGCCTTACTGAGTGCAAAACCACACGAGTGCTAGTATAGGATTCACCATGAAAGATGAAACCAAAACTTTTCCAATTACGCATGGACAAAATGTGATTGCTTCAGAAAAACACGTGTATTCTTCCTACTTGCTCCAATCCTTGCTCTAGCTGTGTACAACGGCCATGTAACTACAGCTTCTGCCTCCTTATGTCAGCTGACAGACTCAAGAGAGTTTCATTCCTCAACATCAGTTGTAACCTGTAGTTTGCATTCGACCTTCTTAGAGCCTTTGAAACTGAGTCATGTACTTTTGACAATCTTTTCCTGGACTAGTGTTTTTGTTTTACTTCCAGCTTTTGAGTTTCCATCTCTGCTTATTATTGTTCTGCTTTGTGATAAATGATCATCTAGAATAACAAAATCACCACCACGAACTGCAGTGATGGCATGTGGAATCTTGCCTTCCCATATGCAGTACCTCATTTGAGCTGTCTCTCGACCTTAGAGAAGCATTTTCTCCCTATCCTACTATCTCAAAAACTGAAACTTCAATTAGACTCTGGGCCCGAAACTTCAGTTACACTAGCATTGCCACTAATCTTGCTTTCGAGAATATATTGCTAGGTTCGCTTCCAGTTCCAGCGGTTCTAACTTCCATGGAACCATGTCCATTTGTGTTCACTGACTTCTTTTTTCTCTTCGAGGGGACAAGATGGATTTCACACAATGCAAAAAGCATAGTTTGTCAAGCAAATATTGCTGCACAAAAGCATCAATTTCCGAGGGAACAAAAGGATGCTAGAAAGTATCCTCCCTGACAATGGGGATAGTCTTGCTAACTCATTGGCAATACAATTACCATCCCTCCCTATTTTCTGTATGCGGTAATCTTTCATTGTTTTGTTGAGGCAGAAGTTAATCTCATTCGGTTCCGTTGATGGGCTTTAGATTATAAAGCCGGGTGCTCTTTGCGCATTCGTTCTAAAAAAAGTTGATCTCATGGTATAGGTCATACTATCCGTACCTGTCTTTATCCTCTCTAGTATTCACAGACTCTTCTTTCTCTTGTATTGCAGATGTGGTTCAACCGGCACAGCTCTTTTCTTTGATGCAAATAGATAAGGCTGCTCCATCCATGTCCAATTTTTGGATCCCTCTCCCCCCATTCACTTGTATTGCTCAGTGCCCCCGCTGTGCTTCATCTGTTAGTCATGGAAGCTCCGTGAGGTCTAGCATAAGCAGTTTTGTGCACATCCTCCTTTGTATCCCTCCACTTATCATCCTGCTCTGACTTCGTGCTGTGCATGAATTGTTCGATCAATGATTGGTAATCATAGCCTGTGCATCCTCATAGGTTTCTGAAACGGAACAAATTATGTCGAGAAAGAGCAAGAGATACAAACTCATGTGTAGTATCCTCAAGTTCTGAGAGCAAAGATAGCCGGGGTGCTGAGTAAATAGGCAATTTCTTGATTAATTTAATCCAAGAATAAATCACTAGCATGCCATTGACAGAAATAAACACATAGGATATTCGATCATGCAAGCACATAGTATGCTAATTGCAGACACATCTACATATAACTGTAGCATGGCTAAAATAGAAATCGATAGGAGCGGGATAAACGAGTTATATCCTCCAGTTGGCCGGGCAGAAGCCGACGCGGCGGTGGCAGCAGCGGCATCCTCGGCGGCCTTCTTCTCGGCTTCGAGTTTCTTGGTGGCGGCACGTTTGGCGTCGCTGGACATGGTGATGAAGAAGGCGACGCGGACGTAGAGGAAGCAGACGAACGGAGGCAAGCAGTCGCGTAGTCGCTCCTCAAAAACCTAATCGCCCCTTTCCCGTGCAGGATCCGGAGAGGCGGGGTTTCAGAGGCCTGCTCTCCCATCAACCGTGTACACGGTGAACGGGATGGAGTCGCCGACGGCAGCAGCATCAATGGAACGACTTGAGCGTGGAGGCAGATGTGATCTGATTCGTGTGGCGGCTAGGGTTGGAAGACGGCTCACAGTATATAGGCGCAACCGTGTGGAGAGACGTGGGCTCGACCCACGTCCGAGTCGGTGACAACCCACAATCCGACGTCTCAGATAGTGGCCCGACTGTAAAAAACTCTCCGTTCCTGACCGACAAAAATAAGCGCATAGGTGTGAGCTCGGCTCGGCTCATTCCCGCAACCCGCGGCGCGTCGTGATGAGGCGTGGTGTGGCGAGGCCGGCGGTGGAGGAGGAGTGCGCAAGGGCCTCTTCTCGTCTCAAGCTCCAATAGCATGTGGAAGATAATCCCTTATAAAGAGATCCAACTCCTTCACCAGCGGGCTGGGACTAAACTTCTCACTACACCTAGTGCCATTTAACCCACATGGGCCCTTAGAGATTTACAGAAATTGTTAGATGGGCCCTAGGCCCACCCTAATATTTCAACAATCCCCCACCAGATCTCAAGGATCCATATTGTCCTTTGTTCCAAACACTGTTTAAATATCCAATATTTCAATGGAGACCTGTTAAGGTTGAGCTCTACCTAGAGAAAGTAGCTACACTCCTTCACAACTGAACAATGGATTATGCCTTGAATTGTCAGTTTGGCGTAAATAAGTTTCACTACATGTCTTACTAGTACTAGATTGTCGAAGGCTGACCCCTCAGGTGGAGCATATTAGTCACACACCTGGCCTATTCATGAACTTGCTGGAGATCACCCAAATCTCATAGACTGTGACCAGCAGTCGGGCTCATATAGGTGTGTTCCTCCAAAGATCGCTCTGTAGGATAGCATCTTGCTCACATAAGCTTTCGAACACATTAAGACAATAGTCATCCTACCATACAGTATCGAGAGTATTACATCTCCAACGGAGTGGGTTAGTAAAGTTACTCTCCTCGGTTCACCACTGGCTTGTTTTCCCAGGTCCTACTTCACGGGATCTTCGATCACATAGGTTGGGGTTCCACCATGGCAACTCAGTGGGCCTCGTACCCATCTTCCTTGTTGCATTATCTATCACAACACGCGATAGCCCTTTAGTAAAGGGATCTGCTAGATTTTTAGCCATTTGGACACAATTCAACGCTATCACTCCGGAGTTTCTTAATTTTCTGACAACTTTTAATTGCATTCTTATGTGTTTGTTAGACTTTTTGTTGTCCTTTGAACTCTTCACCTTGGTAACAACAGTTTGATTGTCACAGTTCATAAGGATAGCCGGAACCGACTTCTCAACCAATGGCAAGCCCATCAAAAGATCTCCGAGCCATTCTACTTCGGCACTAGACGTGTCTAACGCTGTTAATTCTGCTTCCATTGTCGATCTCGTTAAGATCATTTGCTTGCAAGACTTCCAGGAAACAGCACCACCTACAACAGTAAACATATACCTACTTGTGGCCTTCATCTCATCTGCATCATAGATCCAATTCGCATTACTATACCCTTCAAGTACTGACGGTTATCCGGTATAGTGGAGTCAATAGTTCATAGTGCCTTTTAGATAGCGCATAACTTTTTCAATAGCATGCAAATGTACATCACCCGGTTTGGAAACAAACCGACTCAGATTGTTCACAGCAAACGTGATGTCAGGCATCGTTGCACTCGCTAGGTACATGAGTGAACCAATAATTTGAGAGTAGATCAATTGATCCTTAGTTGTGCCTTCGAACTTTCGAATCAACACACTAGGATCATATGGTGTTTGAGATGGTTTGCAGTCCGAATATCCAAAACAACTCAATCTTCTCAACATAATGGGATTGCAGAAGTGTAATCTCACCCTCATTATCTCTCAGTAGCTTGGTGTTCAAGATAACATCAGCCACACCAAGGTCCTTCATCTCAAAGTTCCGAGATAAAAACGATTTAACCTCCTCAATCACTTTGAGGTTTGTTCCAAATATCAGTATGTCATCCACATAGAAGCACAGTATAACTCCTTCGCCCCCACCATGGCGATAGTATACACATTTGTCAGCTTCATTAACAACGAAGTCAACAGATGTCAGAGTTGTATTAAACTTCTCATGCCATTGCTTAGGTGCTTGTTTTAGGCCATATAAAGATTTCAGCAACCTACACACTTTTCCTTCTTGACCATCTATCACAAAGCCATATGGCTTTTGCATGTAGATTTCCTCGTCTAGCTCTCCATTCAGAAAAGCTGTCACATCCATCTGGTGGACGATAAGACCATACGAGGCTGCCAAGCCGCCAACGAGAGTAATACTCGAATGGTGGTCAGTCTGGCCACAGGTGCATAAGTATCAAAGAAATCTTCCTCTCCTTTTTGGTCATAGCCCTTGGCCACAAGCCTGGCCTTGTACTTTTCAATAGTACCTTCAGCTTATGCTTCTTTTTAAACACCCACTTACATCCCAATGGTTTGCAATCATAGGGATGTTTAGTGATCGCCCATGTCCCGTTAGCCATGATGGAATCCATCTCGCTACGTACCACATCCTTCCAGTAGTCAGCTTCTAGAGAGGCATACGCTTTCTGAAATAGACGTGAGAGTATCATCCACGAGGTACACGAAGAAATCATCACCAAAGATCTTTGCAGTCCTTTGTCTCTTGCCCCTACCAAGGGGTTCCTCGTCATCCTCAGAATTTTCATCATGTGTTTGTTCATAATATTCCATAGGAATGGCAGGCTCAGGAGTCTCCTCGGATTCCTGTTTAGAAGTGCTTTGCATATCTATCATAGGAAAAATATCCTCGGAGAATGTAGCATCCTCAGACTCCATAATTATACCAACCTTTTGGTCAGGTACCTCAGATTTCACTACTAGAAATCTATAGCCAACGCTATTCTTAGCATAGCCCAAATTAACACAGTCCACGGTCTTTGGTCCAAGCTTACGCTTTTTTGGGGATCGACACATTGAATTTCGCCAAACATCCCCAAGTACTCAAGTACGAGAGTGCTGTCATTCTCTTCGCCCATTTCTTATAGGGAGTGATCTCATTATCCTTTATCAAAACTTTATTCAAGACAGGACATGACGTCCATATAGCCTGCCCCCACCATGCCTTGGATAAACCTGATGTATTGAACATGGCGTTAACCAAATCAGTTAGAGTAAGGTTTTTCGCTCGTCAACCCCATTTGACTAGGGTGAATAGGGAGGCATACTCTCATGAGTAACACCATGTTCCGCACAAAAAGAATCAAGCTCACTCGAGAAGTTCTCTCCACCCAATCTGACCAGACTCGTTTAATTTTCTTTTCAAGTTGATTCTCAACTTCTGCCTTATAGATTTTAAGGTAGTGTAGAGCCTCATCTTTAGTATTTAACAGATACACATAGCAATATCTAGTGGAATCATCTATCATTGTCATGAAGTTTTTCTTTACACCTTTAGTCAACACACCATTCATCTCACAAAGATCAGAATGTATGAGTTCCAATGGTGCCAAATGTCTCTCCTCCATAGCCTTGTGACGCTTGCGAGGTTGCTTGGCTTGCACACACGAAATGCACTTAGAACCTTTGGCTAAAGTGAAACTCGGGATTAAATTCAAGTTAGCTAGCCATGTCATAACACCGAAACTAATGTGCCAAAGACATGAATGCCAAACTTCAGATTCATTAACACTCGAATGAATATTGTTCACGACTTTATTAGAAAAATCTGCGAGGGAAAGGCGGAACATCCCTCCGCTCTAATGACCTTTTCCAACAAAGAGTCCATATTTCGTAACAACTAATTTATTAGACTCGAAGACCAACTTAAACCCTTCTCTACACAAAAGGGAGCCACTAACTAGGTTCTTCTTGATGGCGGGGACATGCTGATGCGAGCATCCTACGGTTATCCCCATGGACCTACCTACGCCTCCCCAAGTTCCTAGTGGACCAATGGCACGAGCACGTGCAAGAGCTCTCGAGACCGAGGTGACATCTCTCCTTAGTGATATTCTGTATGACCCACGTGAGACATGGCTACTACCTAAAGCCAGAATGCTATGTGTGCTTAGGTACCAAGAAGACCCTCTCGGAGATGCTCGTGGTGATGGACAAGTTCCCAAGTACACGGACGAAGGAGCACGACGAGAGGAACCGGAGAAATTCCACTACAGGACCCGGACACCCGACCCCTCGTGGCTTCATCACTCGCAGCAGCCCAGCCGCAAGCCAGCTTCAGGCCCTAGACATTCGGCAGCCACCCAGAAATCCGGCCCCTTCACTACAGAACGCACCAGGAACTGGACCCACACCAGCCCAGACATCCGGGCCCAGCCCCGGACATCCGACCTCTCCTATCTGTGCACAGTAAACGAGCCACCGGCCCATGTACCCATCAATTCGTCCCAACTTGTACTCAGACTATAAATAGACCTCTCCCCTCTCCATCCAGGGTTAGCAATGTGATAGCTCATTTGAGATAGAGATTTGCTCATCCACTTATCCCCTGCTCCTTTGGAGACTAAGACCTCCTAAAGGAGAAGATCCCCCAAGTGGATTCAAGACCTCCTCATGGAGAAGACCCCCCTACTGAATTCAAGACCTCTTTCCTCACAGATTGGATGAACTAGCTACCATGTATCCTCCCTTGTTGACTTTGGATCTTGTATCCCCCCTTTGTCTTTGTGAATTTAGCACATGTTTGATTGGATCTCGTTGATCTGAGTATTTTCCCTCTCTTGTGTTCATCGTGTTCTTCGGGAATTCCCCTCCAAATCGTGAAAGAATGGCCATTGGGGTTCCACCCTACATCATCATGGTATCATGAGCCATGGTTGCACTACTGCAAGATGGTCCAAACGCGACACTACAATCAGAGACCCTTCGATGAAATTGTGTGCGATGCCATAATCGCAAACGGTAGTGTAAAAAACCGTCAAAAAAGGTGCAAAACATTTGCGATGACAGATGCATCAAACACAGTTTAGAATTTAGTTGCGTGTGCAATGCAGTGCATACAGTTCAGCTCAATTAACTGTTTGGGATGAGGAGGAACAAAAGAAACGGGTGGCCAGATGAAGGCGTATGCGATATATAGCATACAGTTCACTGGGATGAACTGTGTGTGACTAGGCAACACAATGGAAACGGTTCAACTAAACAAGATATTACCTGGAGCCTGCACATTCGAGGACAGCTTGCACGCCTCTCGGTCAGCCTGCGCACCGGACGGCGCTCGCACGCCTCCCGTTCAGTCAAGGTCAAGCAGCTGTCCGCACGACACCTCCTACAGCCATTGAAACCAAGACACATGGTGTAACGCGAATGGTTAACAGAACGCACATGGTTTGAATTCTACAAACGTTTGAGATATTAAAGTGGCAGCTATTTTTTCAAAATTCCTTTGTTGGCTGTCATTATTCGAGTGCGCCTTCTCTCAGAATGGACACGAAAAATACCACAGCATGTCGGGTGCCATTCCGTGATAGAATGCCAAGTCTCATGAATTTCAGACGACTTTTGGATTTACTATAATTTAAAAATAAAGTACTCAACATTTTGCTGGCAATCAACGGTGCCCTGGTGTTTGAAATTCATTCCCATTTCTTGCATGGGACCTAAGCATGCACCCAAGGATACATATTTGATTTTTCAACCAATTTATATGCACTGGAGCATGTGCATGTAGTTCAAATTTAAATTATGCACATAAATGCATTGAAAACTCAGTTATGCATAAAAATGTCCAAACGTACCTCGAAAAATGCCAAAAAAAATAACAAAACACTCCTGTTGTTCTATGTTGACACGAGAAAAAATTTGAAAGCAATAAGAGGCAATGGATATCATTTCGTCCCCAAAGGTGGGACGTTCCATACCAAAACCATCATGCTTCTTGTGAGAAGCTCTATTTTGTAAGAAACATATACCCAAACCTGCCCCAAATGTGACAAAAAATTTACCACAGCATGTTGATGCTGTTCCATGATAGCATGCCAAGTTTCATGAATTTCAGACGAGTTTTGGATTTACTAGAATTTAAAAACCAGGCATCTTAATGTTTTGCCGGCAATCAATGGTGCCCTGGTGTTTGAAATTCATTCCCATTTCTTGCATGGGACCTAAGCATGCACCCAAGGACACAGATTTAATTTTTCAACCAATTTATATGCACTGGAGCATGTGCAGGTAGTTCAAATTTGAATTGTGCACATAAATGCATTGAAAACTTAGTTAATGCATAAAAATGGCCAAACGAACCCCGAAAAATCACAAAATTCACACAACACTCCTGTTGTTCTATGTTGACACGAGAAAAATTTTGAAAGCAATAAGAGACAATGGATATCGTTTCGTCCTCAAAGGTGGGACGTTCGCTGCCGAAAACCATCATGCTTGTTGTGAGAAGCTCCGGTTTGTGAGAAGCATATACCCAAACCTGCCCCAAATGGGACAAAATTTGTACCACCGCATGGTGATGCCGCTCCATGATAGCATGCCAAGTTTCATGAATTTCAAACGAGTTTTGGATTTACTAGAATTAAAAAACTAGACATCTCAATATTTTCCGGCTATCAACGGTGCCCTGGTTTTTAAAATTCATTCCCATTTCTTGCATCGGACCTAAGCATGCACCCAAGGACACAGATTTGATTTTTCAACCAATTTATATGCAGTGGAGCATGTGCATGTAGTTCAAATATGAATTATGCACATAAATGCATTGAAAACTCAGTTAATGCATAAAAATGTGCAAACGAACCCCGAAAAATCACAAAAATTCACACAACACTCTTGTTGTTCTGTGTTGACACGAGTAAATGTTGGGGAACGTTGCAGAAAATTAAATTTTTTTCTACGGTTTCACCAAGATCCATCTATGAGTTCATCTAAGCAACGAGTCAAGGGAGTGAGTTTGCATCTACATACCACTTGTAGATTGGGTGCGGAAGCGTTCAAGGGGATGGTGATGATGGAGTCGTACTCGCCGTGATTCAGATCACCGATGACCAAGTGCTGAACGGACAGCACCTCCGCGTTCAACACACGTACGGGACAGACGATGTCTCCTCCGTCTTGATCCAGCAAGGAGGAAGGAGAGGTTGAGGAAGGCAGCTCCAACGGTAGCACGACGGCGTGGTGTAGTTGGTGCAGCAGTACTCCGACAGGGCTTCGCCAAGCACGTACGAAGGAGGAGAGGTGTTGGGGAGGGGAGGGGCTGCGCCTTGAGTTGTGTCCAACAGCCCTCCCCTCACCCCTCTATTTATAGGGGAAGGGGCAAGGGGGGCCGACCCCTCTAGATGGGATCTAGAGGGGGGGCGGCGGCCAGGGAGGGGAGGCTTGCCCCCCAAGCAAGGGGGGCGCCCCCCTTAGGGTTTCCCCCCCAACCCTAGGCGCATGGGCCCAAGGTGGGGGGCGCGCCCAGCCCTCTAGGGGCTGGCTTCCTGCCCCTTGCGGCCCGTGTGGCCCTCCGGGAGGGGTGGCCCCTCCCGGTGGACCCCCGGAACCCTTCCGGTGGCCCCGGTACAATACCGATAGGACCCCGAATTCTTCTGGTGTCCGTATGACAACTTCCCATATATAAAACTTCACCTCTGGACCATTCCGGAACTCCTCATGACATCCGGGATCTCATCCGGGACTCCGAACAACTTTCGGTAATCACATACAAGTCTTCCTAATAACCCTAGCGTCACTGAACCTTAAGTGTGTAGACCCTACGGGTTCGGGAGACATGCAGACATGACCGAGACTCTCCGGTCAATAACCAACAGCGGGATCTGGATACCCATGTTGGCTCCCACATGCTCCTCGATGATGCCATCGGATGAACCACGATGTCGAGGATTCGATCAAACCCCGTATACAATTCCCTTTGTCAATCGGTACGTTACTTGCCCGAGACCCGATCGTCGGTATCCCAATACCTTGTTCAGTCTCGTTACCGGCAAGTCACTTTACTCGTACCGTAATGCATGATCCCGTGATCAACCACTTGGTCACTTTGAGCTCATTATGATGATGCATTACCGAGTGGGCCCAGAGATACCTCTTCGTCATACGGAGTGACAAATCCCAGTCTCGATCCGTGTCAACCCAACAGACACTTTCGGAGATACCTGTAGTGCACCTTTATAATCACCCAGTTACGTTGTGATGTTTGGTACACCCAAAGCACTCTTACGGTATCCGGGAGTTACACGATCTCATGGTCTAAGGAGGAGATACTTGACATTGAAAAAGCTCTAGCAAACGAACTACACGATCTCATGCTATGCTTAGGATTGGGTCTTGTCCATCACATCATTCTCCTAATGATGTGATCCCGTTATCAACGACATCCAATGTCCATAGCCAGGAAACCATGACTATCTGTTGATCACAACGAGCTAATCAACTAGAGGCTCACTAGGGACATATTGTGGTCTATGTATTCACACGTGTATCATGATTTCCGGATAATACAGTTATAGCATGAATAAAAGACTATTATCATGAACAAAGAAATATAATAATAACACTTTTATTATTGCCTCTAGGGCATATTTCCAACAGTCTCCCACTTGCACTAGAGTCAATAATCTAGTTACATTGTGATGAATCGAACACCCATAGAGTCCTGGTGCTGATCATGTTTTGCTCGCGAGAGAGGTTTAGTCAATGGATCTGCGGCATTCAGATCCGTATGTACTTTGCAAATTTCTATGTCTCCATCTTGAACATTTTCACGGATGGAGTTGAAATGACGCTTGATGTGCCTGGTCTTCTTGTGAAATCTGGGCTTCTTCGCAAGGGCAATAGCTCCAGTATTGTCACAGAAAAGTTTGATCGGCCCCGACGCATTGGGTATGACTCCTAGGTCGGTGATGAACTCCTTCACCCAAATAGCTTCATGCGCTGCCTCCGAGGCTGCCATGTACTCCGCTTCACATGTAGATCCCGCCACGACGCTCTGCTTGCAGCTGCACCAGCTTACTGCTCCACCATTCAACATATACACGTATCCGGTTTGTGACTTAGAGTCATCCAGATCTGTGTCGAAGCTAGCGTCGACGTAACCCTTTACGACGAGCTCTTCGTCACCTCCATAAACGAGAAACTTGTCCTTTGTCCTTTTCAGGTACTTCAGGATATTCTTGACCGCTGTCCAGTGTTCCTTGCCGGGATTACTTTGGTACCTACCTACCAAACTTACGGCAAGGTTTACATCAGGTCTGGTACACAGCATGGCATACATAATAGATCCTATGGATGAAGCATAGGGGATGACACTCATCTCTTCTTTATCTTTTGCCGTGGTCGGGCATTGAGCCGAGCTCAATCTCACACCTTGTAATACAGGCAAGAACCCCTTCTTGGACTGATCCATTTTGAACTTCTTCAAAATCTTATCAAGGTATGTGCTTTGTGAAAGACCTATGAGGCGTCTTGATCTATCCCTATAGATCTTGATGCCTAATATATAAGAAGCTTCTCCAAGGTCCTTCATTGAAAAACACTTATTCAAGTAGGCCTTAATGCTGTCCAAAAGTTCTATATCATTTCCCATCAAGAGTATGTCATCTACATATAATATGAGAAATGCTACAGAGCTCCCACTCACTTTCTTGTAAACGCAGGCTTCTCCATAAGTCTGCATAAACCCAAACGCTTTGATCATCTCATCAAAGCGAATATTCCAACTCCGAGATGCTTGCACCAGCCCATAAATGGATCGCTGGAGCTTGCATACTTTGTTAGCTTTCTTAGGATCGACAAAACCTTCCGGCTGCATCATATACAGTTCTTCCTTAAGATGTCCATTAAGGAATGCTGTTTTGACGTCCATCTGCCATATCTCATAATCATAGTATGCGGCAATTGCTAACATGATTCGGACGGACTTCAGCTTCGCTACGGGAGAGAATGTCTCGTCGTAGTCAATCCCTTGAACTTGTCGATAACCCTTAGCGACAAGTCGAGCTTTATAGATGGTAACATTGCCATCCGCGTCCGTCTTCTTCTTAAAGATCCATTTGTTTTCTATCGCTCGCCGATCATCGGGCAAGTCTGTCAAAGTCCATACTTTGTTTTCATACATGGATTCTATCTCGGATTTCATGGCTTCAAGCCATTTGTTGGAATCTGGGCCCGCCATCGCTTCTTCATAGTTCGAAGGTTCATCGTTGTCTAACAACATGATTTCCAGGACGGGGTTGCCGTACCACTCTGGTGCGGAACGTGTCCTTGTGGACCTACGAAGTTCAGTAGCAACTTGATCGGAAGTACCTTGATCATCATCATTATTTTCCTCTTCAGTAGGTGTAGGCATCACAGGAACATTTTCTTGAGCTGCACTACTATCCCGTTCAAGAGGTAGTACTTCATCGAGTTCTACTTTCCTCCCACTTACTTCTTTTGAGAGAAACTCTTTTTCCAGAAAGCATCCGTTCTTGGCAACAAAGATCTTGCCCTCGGATCTTAAGTAGAAGGTATACCCAACGGTTTCCTTAGGGTATCCTATGAAGACGCATTTTTCCAACTTGGGTTCGAGCTTTTCAGGTTGAAGTTTCTTGACATAAGCATCGCATCCCCAAACTTTTAGAAACGACAGCTTAGGTTTCTTCCCAAACCATAATTCATACGGTGTCGTCTCAACGGATTTAGACGGTGCCCTATTCAAAGTGAATGTAGCTGTCTCTAGAGCGTATCCCCAAAATGATAGTGGTAAATCGGTAAGAGACATCATAGACCGCACCATATCCAATAGAGTGCGATTACGACGTTCGGACACACCGTTACGCTGAGGTGTTCCAGGCGGCGTTAGTTGTGAAACGATTCCACATTTCCTTAAGTGTGTACCAAATTCGTGACTTAAGTATTCTCCTCCACGATCTGATCGTAGGAATTTTATCTTTCGTTCACGTTGATTCTCTACCTCATTCTGAAATTCCTTGAACTTTTCAAAGGTCTCAGACTTGTGTTTCATTAAGTAGACATACCCATATCTACTCAAGTCATCTGTGAGAGTGAGAACATAACGATATCCTCCGCGAGCCTCAACGCTCATTGGACCGCACACATCGGTATGTATGATTTCCAACAAGTTGGTTGCTCGCTCCATTGTTCCGGAGAACGGAGTCTTGGTCATCTTGCCCATGAGGCATGGTTCGCCTGTGTCAAATGATTCATAATCGAGAGACTCCAAAAGTCCATCAGCATGGAGCTTCTTCATGCGCTTGACACCAATGTGACCAAGGCGGCAGTGCCACAAGTATGTGGGACTATCGTTATCAACTTTACATCTTTTGGTATTCACGCTATGAATATGTGTAACACTACGCTCGAGATTCATTAAGAATAAACCATTGACCATCGGAGCATGACCATAAAACATATCTCTCATATAAATAGAACAACCATTATTCTTGGATTTAAATGAGTAGCCATCTCGTATCAAACGAGATCCAGATACAATGTTCATGCTCAAACTTGGCACGAAATAACAATTATTAAGGTTCAAAACTAATCCCGTAGGTAAATGTAGAGGTAGCGTGCCGACGGCGATCACATCGACTCTGGAACCATTCCCGACGCGCATCGTCACCTCGTCCTTCGCCAGTCTCCGCTTATTCCGCAGCTCCTGCTGTGAGTTACAAATATGAGCAACGACACCGGTATCAAATACCCAGGAGTTACTACGAGTACTGGTAAGGTACACATCAATTACATGTATATCAAATATACCTTTGGTGTTGCCGGCCTTCTTATCCGCTAAGTATTTGGGGCAGTTCTGCTTCCAGTGACCCTTCCCCTTGCAATAAAAGCACTTAGTCTCAGGCTTGGGTCCATTCTTTGACTTCTTCCCGGTAACTGGCTTACCGGGCGCGGCAACATCCTTGCCGTCCTTCTTAAAGTTTTTCTTGCCCTTGCCCTTCTTGAACTTAGTGGTCTTATTGACCATCAACACTTGATGTTCTTTCTTGATTTCAGCCTCTGCTGACTTCAGCATAGAAAATACTTCAGGAATGGTCTTTTCCATCCCCTGCATATTGTAGTTCATCACAAAGCTCTTGTAGCTTGGTGGGAGCGACTGAAGGATTCTGTCAATGACCGCCTCATCAGGGAGGTTAATATTCAGCTGGGTCATACGGTTGTGCAACCCAGACATCTTGAGTATGTGCTCACTGACAGAACTATTTTCCTCCATCTTACAACTATAGAACTTGTCGGAGACGTCATATCTCTCGACCCGGGCGTGAGCTTGAAAAACTAGTTTCAGCTCCTCGAACATCTCATATGCTCCGTGATGCTCAAAACGCTTTTGGAGCCCCGGTTCTAAGCTGTAAAGCATGCCGCACTGAACGAGGGAGTAATCATCAGAACGTGTTTGCCAAACGTTCATAATGTCTTGGTTCTGTGGGATGGGTGCTTCACCTAGCGGTTCATCTAGGACATATGCTTTCTTGGCTGCAATGAGGATGATCCTCAGGTTCCGGACCCAGTCCGTATAGTTGCTGCCATCATCTTTCAGCTTGGTTTTCTCTAGGAATGCGTTGAAGTTCATGTTGACATGAGCGTTGGCCATTTGATCTACAAGACATATTTGCAAAGGTTTTTAGACTAAGTTCATGATAATTAAGCTCATCTAATCAAATTATTATAATGAACTCCCACTCAGATTTGACATCCCTCTAGTCATCTAAGTGATACACGATCCGAGTCGACTAGGCCGTGTCCGATCATCACGTGAGACGGACTAGTCATCGTCGGTGAACATTCTCATGTTGATCGTATCTTCCATACGACTCGTGTTCGACCTTTCGGTCTCCGTGTTCCGAGGCCATGTTTGTACATGCTAGGCTCGTCAAGTTAACCCTAAGTGTATTGCATGTGTAAATCTATCTTACACCCGTTGTATGTGAACGTAAGGATCTATCACACCCGATCATCACGTGGTGCTTCGAAGCGACGAACTTTAGCAACGGTGCACAGTTAGGGGAGAACACTTCTTGAAATTGTGTAAGGGATCATCTTATTTACTACCGTCGTTCTAAGTAAACAAGATGCATAAACATAATAAACATCACATGCAATTATATATTAGTGACATGATATGGCCAATATCATATAGCTCCATTGATCTCCATCTTCGGGGCTCCATGATCATCTTGTCACCGGCATGACACCATGATCTCCATCATCATGATCTCCATCATCGTGTCTTCAGGAAGTTGTCACGCCAACGACTACTTCTACTTCTATGGCTAACGCGTTTAGCGATAAAGTAAAGTAAGTTACATGGCGTTCTTCAATGACACGCAGGTCATACAAAAATAAAGACAACTCCTATGGCTCCTGCCGGTTGTCATACTCATCGACATGCAAGTCGTGATTCCTATTACAAGAACATGATCTCATACAAAACAATATGTCATTCATCATTCATCACAACTTCTGGCCATATCACATCACATGAACAATCGCTACAAAAACAAGTTAGACATCCTCTAATTGTTGTTGCATCTTTTACGTGGCTGCAATTGGGTTCTAGCAAGAACGCTTTCTTACCTACGAATAACCACAACGTGATTTTGTCAACTTCTATTTACCCTTCATAAGGACCCTTTTCATCGAATCCGCTCCAACTAAAGTGGGAGAGACAGACACCCGCCAGCCACCTTATGCAACTAGTGCATGTCAGTCGGTGGAACCGGTCTCACGTAAGCGTACGTGTAAGGTTGGTCCGGGCCGCTTCATCCCACAATACCGCTGAAGCAAGATAAGACTAGTAGAGGCAAGCAAGTTGACAAGATCTACGCCCACAACAAAATTGTGTTCTACTCGTGCAAAGAGAACTACGCATAGACCTAGCTCATGATGCCACTGTTGGGGAACGTTGCAGAAAATTAAAATTTTTTCTACGGTTTCACCAAGATCCATCTATGAGTTCATCTAAGCAACGATTCAAGGGAGTGAGTTTGCATTTACATACCACTTGTAGATCGGGTGCGGAAGCGTTCAAGGGGATGGTGATGATGGAGTCGTACTCGCCGTGATTCGGATCACTGATGACCAAATGCTGAACGGACAGCACCTCCGCGTTCAACACACGTACGGGACGGACGACGTCTCCTCCATCTTGATCCAGCAAGGAGGAAGGAGAGGTTGAGGAAGGCAGCTCCAACAGCAGCACGACGGCGTGGTGTAGTTGGCGCAGCAGTACTCCGACAGGGCTTCGCCAAGCACGTACGGAGGAGGAGAGGTGTTGGGGAGGGGAGGGGCTGCGCCTTGAGTTGTGTCCAGCAGCCCTCCCCTCACCCCTCTATTTATAGGGGAAGGGGCAAGGGGGGCGACCCCTCTAGATGGGATCTAGAGGGGGGGCGGCGGCCAGGGAGGGGAGGCTTGTCCCCCAAGCAAGGGGGGCGCCCCCCTTAGGGTTCCCCCCCAACCCTAGGCGCATGGGCCCAAGGTGGGGGGCGCGCCCAGCCCTCCAGGGGCTGGCTCCCTGCCCCTTGCGGCCCGTGTGGCCCTCCGGGAGGGGTGGCCCCTCCCGGTGGACCCCCGGAACCCCTCCGGTGGCCCCGGTACAATACCGATAGGACCCCGAATTCTTCCGGTGTCCGTATGACAACTTCCCATATATAAAACTTCACCTCCGGACCATTCCGGAACTGCTCGTGACGTCCGGGATCTCATCCGGGACTCCGAACAACTTTCGGTAATCACATACAAGTCTTCCTAATAACCCTAGCGTCACCGAACCTTAAGTGTGTAGACCCTACGGGTTCGGGAGACATGCAGACATGACCGAGACTCTCCGGTCAATAATCAACAGCGGGATCTGGATACCCATGTTGGCTTCCACATGCTCCTCGATGATGTCATCGGATGAACCACGATGTCGAGGATTCGATCAAACCCCGTATACAATTCCCTTTGTCAATCGGTACGTTACTTGCCCGAGACCCGATCGTCGGTATCCCAATACCTTGTTCAGTCTCGTTACCGGCAAGTCACTCTACTCGTACCGTAATGCATGATCCCGTGATCAACCACTTGGTCACTTTGATCTCATTATGATGATGCATTACCGAGTGGGCCTAGAGATACCTCTCCGTCATACGGAGTGACAAATCCCAGTCTCGATCCGTGTCAACCCAACAGACACTTTTGGAGATACCTGTAGTGCACCTTTATAATCACCCAGTTACGTTGTGACGTTTGGTACACCCAAAGCACTCTTACGGTATCCGGGAGTTACACGGTCTCGTGGTCTAAGGAAGAGATACTTGACATTGAAAAAGCTCTAGCAAACGAACTACATGATCTCATGCTATGCTTAGGATTGGGTCTTGTCCATCACATCATTCTCCTAATGATGTGATCCCGTTATCAATGACATCCAATGTCCATAGCCAGGAAACCATGACTATCTGTTGATCACAACGAGCTAATCAACTAGAGGCTCACTAGGGACATATTGTGGTCTATGTATTCACACGTGTATCATGATTTCCGGATAATACAGTTATAGCATGAATAAAAGACTATTATCATGAACAAAGAAATATAATAATAACACTTTTATTATTGCCTCTAGGGCATATTTCCAACAGTAAAAATATGAAAGCAATAAGAGGCAATGGATATTGTTTCGTCCCCAAAGGTGGGACGTTTGCTACCGAAAACCATCATGCTTGTTGTGAGAAGCTCCAGTTTGTGAGAAGCATATACCCAAACCTGCCCCAAATGGGATAAAATTTGTACCACGGCATGTTGATGCCGCTCCATGATAGCATGCCAAGTTTCATGAATTTCAGACGACTTTTCGATTTCCTAGAATTTAAAAACCAGGCATCTCAATGTTTTGCCGGTAATCAATGGTGACCTGGTGTTTGAAATTCATTCCCATTTCTTGCATGGGACATAAGCATGCACCAAGGACACAAATTTGATTTTTCAACCAATTTATATGCACTGGAGCATGTGCATGTAGTTCAAATTTGAATTGTGCACATAAATGCATTGAAAACTCAGTTAATGCATAAAAACGTCCAAATGAACCCCGAAAAATCACAAAAATTCACACAACACTCCTGTTGTTCTATGTTGACACGAGCAAAATTTGAAAGCAATAAGATACAATGGATATCGTTTCATCCTCAAAGGTGGGACGTTCGCTACCGAAAACCATCATGCTTGTTGTGAGAAGCATATACCCAGACCTGCCCCAAATGGGACAAAATTTGTACCACGGCATGGTGATGCCGCTCCATGATAGCATGCCAAGTTTCATTGAATTTTAGACGAGTTTTGGATTTTCTAGAATTTGAAAACCAGGCATCTCAATGTTTTCCAGCAATCAACGGTGCCCTGGTGTTTGAAATTCATTCCCATTTCTTGCATGGGACCTAAGCATGCACCCAACACATATTTGATTTTTCAACCAATTTATATGCATTGGAGCGTGTGCATGTAGTTCAAATTTGAATTATGCACATAAATGCAATGAAAACTCAGTTAATGCATAAAAATGTCCAAACAAACCCCAAAAAATCACAAAAATTCACACAACACTCCTATTGTTCTATGGTGACACGAGAAAAAATTTAAAGCAATAAGAGGCAATGGATATCGTTTCGTCCCCAAAGGTGGGACGTTCCCCACGGAAAACCATCATGCTTGTTGTGAGAAGCTCCGGTTTGTGAGAAGCTTATACCCAAACCTGACCCAAATGGGACAAAATTTGTACCACGGCATGTTGATGCCGCTCCATGATAGCATGCCAAGTTTCATGAATTTCAGACGAGTTTTGGATTTACTAGAATTTAAAAACCAGGCATCTCAATGTTCTGCTGGCAATCAACGGTGCCCTGGTGTTCGAAATTCATTCCCATTTCTTGCATGGGACCTAAGCATGCACCCAAGGACACAGATTTGATTTTTCAACCAATTTATATGCAGTGGAGCATGTGCATGTAGTTCAAATTTGAATTGTGCACATAAATGCATTGAAAACTCAGATAATGCATAAAAATGTCCAAACGAACCTGAAAAATTCACAAAAATTCACACAACACTGCTTTTCTTCTATGTTGACACAAGAAAAATTTGAAAGCAATATGAGGCAATGGATATTGTTTCGTCCCCAAAGGGGGACGTTCGCTACCGAAAACCATCATGCTTGTTGTGAGAAGCTCCGGTTTGTGAGAAGCATATACCCAAACCTGCCCCAAATGGGACGAAATTTGTACCACGGCATGTTAATGCCGCTCCATGATAGCATGCCAAGTTTCATGAAATTCAGACGAGTTTTGGATTTACTAGAATTTCAAAACCAGACATCTCAATGTTTTCCGGTAATCAACGGTGCTCTGGTGTTTGAAATTCATTCCCATTTTTTGCATGGGACCTAAGCATGCACCCAAGGACACAAATTTAATTTTCCAACCAATTTGTATGCACGGGAGCATGTGCATGTAGTTCAAATTTGAACTATGCACATAAATGCATTGAAAACTCAGTTAATGCATAAAAATGTCCAAACGAACCCCGAAAAATCACAAAAATTCACACAACACTCCTGTTGTTCTATGTTGACACGAGAAAATAAATTGAAAACAATAAGAGGAAATGGATATCGTTTCGTCCCTGAAGGTGGGAGGTTCCCTATCGAAAACCATCATGCTTGTTGTGAGAAGCTCCGGTTTGTGATAAGCATATACCCAAACCTGCCCCAAGTGGGACAAAATTTGTACCACGGCATGTTGATGTCGCTCCATGATAGCATGCCAAGTTTCATGAATTTCAGACGAGTTTTCGATTTACTAGAATTTAAAAACTAGGCATCTCAATGTTTTGCCGACAATCAACGGTACCCTGGTGTTTGAAATTCATTCCCATTCCTTGCATGGGACCTAAGCATGCACCCAAGGACATAGATTTGATTTTTCAACCAATTTATATGCACTGGAGCATGTGCATGTAGTTCAAATTTGAATTGTGCACATAAATGCATTGAAAACTCAGATAATGCATAAAAATATCCAAACGAACCCGAAAAAATCACAAAAATTCACACAACACTCCTGTTGTTTTATGTTGACACGAGAAAAAAATTTAAAAGCAATAAGAGGCAATGTTTATCGTTTAGTACCCAAAGGTGGGACATTCCCTACCGAAAACCATCATGCTTGTTGTGAGAAGCTCCGGTTTGTTAGAAGCATATACCCAAACCTGCCCCAAATGGGATAAATTTTTACCATGGCATGTTGATGCCGTTCCATGATAGCATGCCAAGTTTCATGAATTTCAGACGAGTTTTGGATTTACTAGAATTTAAAAACCAGGCATCTCACTGTTTTGCCGGCAATCAATGGTGCCCTAGTGTTTGAAATTCATTTCCATTCTTGCATGGGACCTAAGCATGCACCCAAGGACAAAGATATGATTTTTCAACCAATTTATATGCAATGGAGCATGTGCATGTAGTTCAAATTTGAATTGTGCACATAAATGCATTGAAAACTCAGTTAATGCATAAAAATGTCCAAATGAACCCGAAAAAATAACAAAAATTCACACAACACTCCTGTTGTTCTATGTGTACACGAGAAAAAATTTGAAAGCAATAAGAGGCAATGGATATTGTTTGATCCCCAAAGGGGGACGTTCGCAATCGAAAACCATCATGCTTGTTGTGAGAAGCTCTGGTTTGTGAGAAGCATATACCCAAACCTGCCCCAAATGGGACAAAATTTGTACCACGTCATGTTGATGCCGCTCCATGATAGCATGCCAAGTTTCATGAATTTCAGACGAGTTTTGGATTTACTAGAATTTAAAAACAAGGCATCTCAATGTTTTTCGGCAATCAACGGTGCCCTGGTGTTTGAAATTCATTCCCAATTTTTGCATGGGACCTAAGAATGCACCCAAGGACACATATTTAATTTTTCAACCAATTTGTATGCACTAGAGCATGTGCATGTAGTTCAAATTTGAACTATGCACATAAATGCATTGAAAACTCAATTAATGCATAAAAATGTCCAAACGAACCCTGAAAAATCACAAAAATTCACACAACACTGCTGTTGTTCTATGTTGACACGATAAAATAAATTGAAAACAATAAGGGGCAATGGATATCGTTTCGTCCTCAAGGGTGGGACGTTCCCTACCGAAAACCATCATGCTTGTTGTGAGAAGCTCCGGTTTGTGAGAAGCATATACCCAAACCTGCCCTGAATGGGACAAAATTTGTACCACGGCATGTTGATGCCGCTCCATGATAGCATGCCAAGTTTCATGAATTTCAGACGAGTTTTGGATTTACTAGAATTTAAAAACCAGATATTCAATGTTTTGCCGACAATCAACGGTGCCCTGGTGTTTGAAATTCATTCCCATTCCTTGCATGGGACCTAAGCATGCACCCAAGGACACAGATTTGATTTGTCAACCAATTTATATGCACTGGAGCATGGGCATGTAGTTCAAATTTGAATTGTGCACATAAATGCATTGAAAACTCAGTTAATGCATAAAAATGTCCAAACGAACCCGAAAAAATCACAAAAATTCACGCAACACTCCTGTTGTTCTATGTTGACACGAGAATTTTTTTTGAAAGCAATAAGAGGCAATGTTTATCGTTTCATCCCCAAAGGTGGGACGTTCCCTATCAAAAACCATCATGCTTGTTGTGAGAAGCTCCGGTTTGTGAGAAGCATATACCCAAACCTGCCCCAAATGGGATAAATTTTTTACCACGGCATGTTGATGCCGTTCCATGATAGCATGCCAAGTTTCATGAATTTCAGACGAGTTTTGGATTTACTAGAATTTAAAAACCAGGCATCTCAATGTTTTGCCGACAATCAACGGTGCACTGGTGTTTGAAATTCATTCCCATTTCTTGCATGGGACCTAAGCATGCACCCAAGGACACATATTTGATTTTTCAACCAATTTATATGCACTGGAGCATGTGCATGTAGTTTGAATTTGAATTGTGCACCTGAAATGTCTAGAAAACCAATTTAATGTATAAAATGTTCAAACAAACCCTGAATAATTCCAATTCTTTGACGACACACATATAGTTGCATGTCCACTCCAGATAAAAGGTCTAGCAATTCAAACACCGTCCATTGTTGCTGTGACCCCATTATGTAATTCAAATCAAGATGAAAAATCAAGTAGATCACACACAATTTATTATCAGCAACCGTGTGAGATGCAACACAAAATATCCTGGAGCATCGTTGGTGTATAGTACGCCTATGGCTTATGTGAGATGGTGCGTCAGCTACAGTCCATAGCCGGCGTCTCAAGCACACTAGGTCGCTCCCCAAATATCATTTTACTGTTCAATCGTCGTCGGTGAAAGATGGGCACATGGACCCGTGTCGTGAGGGCAACTTCGATGGACCACTCCGGCGAGAGCATGGCCGCAGCCGCCATGCGCATGCTAAGAAGGTGCATGAGCGCGGCCGCAATCTGCGACCGGGCGGCAAAGGCAGCTGCTACGTCTTGAGCTTGGGTTGGTTTTCCTCGAAGAGGAGAGGGTGATGCAGCAAAGTGTAGCGTAAGTATTTCCCTCAGTTTTGAGAACCAAGGTATCAATCCAGTAGGAGGCTCCTCAAAAGTCCCACGCACCTACACAAACAAACTAAGAACTCACAACCAACGCAATAAATGGGTTGTCAATCCCTTCACGGCCACTTGCGAAAGTGAGATCTAATAAAGATAGTATGATAAGATAGATATATTTTTGGTATTTTATAAGATAGATGCAAAAAGTAAAGATGCAAATAAAAGTAGATTGAAAGCAAATATGATAAGGGATAGACCCGGGGGCCATAGGTTTCACTAGAGGCTTCTCTCAACATAGCATAAGTATTACGGTGGGTGAACAAATTACTGTCGAGCAATTGATAGAAAAGCGCATAGTTATGAGATTATCTAGGCATGATCATGTATATAGGCATCACGTCCATAACAAGTAGACCGACTCCTGCCTGCATCTACTACTATTACTCCACACATCGACCGACTCCTGCCTGCATCTAGAGTATTAAGTTCATAAGTACAGAGTAACGTATTAAGCAAGATGACATGATGTAGAGGGATAAACACATGCAATATGATATAAACCCCATCTTGTTATCCTCGATGGCAACAATACAATACGTGTCTTGCAACCCTTTCTGTCACTGGGTAAGAACACCGCAAGATTGAACCCGAAGCTAAGCACTTCTCCCATGGCAAGAAATACCAATCTAGTAGGCCAAACCAAACTGATAATTCGAAGAGACTTGCAAAGATAACTCAATCATACATAAAAGAATTCAGAGAAGATTCAAATATTATTCATAGATAAACTTGATCATAAACCCACAACTCATCGGATCTCGACAAACACACCGCAAAAAGAGTTTACATCGAATAGATCTCCACAAGAGAGGGGGAGAACATTGTATTGTGATCCAAAAAGAGAGAAGAATCCATCTAGTTAATAACTATGGACCCGTAGGTCTGTGGTGAACTACTCACAACTCATTGGAGGGGCAAGGATGTTGATGTAGAGGCCCTCCGTGGTTGCTTCCCCCTCCGGCAGAGTGTTGGCGAAGGCTCCAAGATGGGATCTCGCGGATACAGAAGGTTATGGCGGTGGAAATTGTGTTTCGTGGTGCTCCTGGATGTTTTCGGGGTACGTAGGTATATATAGGAAGAAGAAGTACGTCGGTGGCCGCCCGAGGGGCCCACGAGACGGGGGGGCGCGCCCTATAGGGGGGCGCGGCCCCCTATCTTGTGGGGCCCTCAGGAGCTTCTTGACTTGCACTCCAAGCTCTTCGGATCAGATTTGTTCCAAAAATCACGCTCCCGAAGGTTTCATTCCGTTTGGACTCCGTTTGATATTCCTTTTCTTCGAAATACTGAAATAGGCAAAAAAACATCAATATGGGTTGGGCCTCCGGTTAGTAGGTTAGTCCCAAAAATGATATAAATGTGTAAAATAAATCCCATAAACATCTAAAAGGGGTAATATAATAGCATGGAACAATAAAAAATTATAGATACGTTGGGGACGTATCAAGCATCCCCAAGCTTAATTCCTGCTCGTCCTCGAGTAGGTAAATGATAAAAAGATAATTTTTGATGTGGAATGCTACCTAGCATAATTCATAATGTAATTTTCTTTATTGTGGCATGAATGTTCAGATCCAAATGAATACAAAATAAAAGTTCATATTGATAAAAGAAATAGTAACACTTCAAACATACTAATCAAAGTAATCATGTCTTCTCAAAATAACATGGCAAAAGAAAGTTCATCCCTACAAAATCATATATTTAGGCTATGCTTCATTTTCGTCACACAAAGATGTTCCCAACTTCTATACCTCCGATGACATGCCAAGCAATTGTTTCATACTTAAATAATCTCAAACTTTTTCAACCTTCACGCAATACATGAGCGTGAGCCATGGATATAGCACTATGGGTGGAATAGAATATGATGATGGGGATTGTGTGGAGACGACAAAAAAAAGAGAAAGTCTCACATTGACGAGGATAATCAACGGGCTATGGAGATGCCCATCAATTGATGTCAACATGAGGAGTAGGGATTGCCATGCAACGGATGCACTAGAGCTATAAATGAATGCTCAACAAAAGAAAACTAGTGGGTGTGCATCCAACTTGCTTGCTCACGAAGACCTAGGGCATTTGAGGAAGCCCATCGTAGGAATATACAAGCCAAGTTCTATAATGAAAAATTCCCACTAGTAAGAAAAAGAAAACTTATGAGACTCACTACATGAAAAACATGGTGCTACTTTGAAGCACACTATATGAGACTCACTACATGAAGAACAAGGTGCTACTTTGAAGCACAAGTGTGGAAAAAGAGATAGTAACATTACCATTTTTCTTTTTTCTTTTTTTTCTTTTCTTTTTTCCCTTTTTTTTTCTTTTGGCCTTTCTTTTTTTTCTTTTTTTTTTCTTTGGGCAATGTTCTAATAATGATGATCATCACACTTCTATTGATTACAACATAAGAATTACAACTCGAAACTAGAACAAGATATGACTCTATATGAATGCCTCCGACGGTGTACCGGGATGGTGCAATGAATCAAGAGTGACATGTATGAAAAATAATGCTTGGTGGCTTTGCCACAAATACGATGTCAACTACATGATCAAGCAATGGCAATATGACAAAAGTAAAGTATGTCATGAAAATGATGAACGGAACGGTGGAAAGTTGCATGGCAATATATCTCGGAATGGCTATGGAAATGCCATAATAGGTAGGTGTGGTGGCTGTTTTGAGGAAGATATAAGGAGGTTTATGTGTGATAGAACATATCGTATCACGGGGTTTGGATGCACCGGTGAAGTTTGCACCAATTCTCAAGGTGAGAAAGGGCAATGCACGGTACCGAAGAGGCTAGCAAAGGTGGAAAGGTGGAAAGGTGCGTATAATCCATGGACTCAACATTAGTCAAAAGAACTCATATACTTATTGCAAAAATTTAGAAGTCATCCAAAATCAAGTACTACGCACATGCTCCTAGGGGGATAGATTGGTAGGAAAAGACCATCGCTCGTCCCCGACCGCCACTCATAAGGATGCACAAGCCAAGTACACTTCATGTTTCAAATTTGTTACACAACTTTAACCATACGTGCATGCTTACGGGATTTGCTAACTTCAACACAAGCATTCTTTGAATTCATAATCACCCAACTAGCATGACTTTAATATCACTACCTCCATATCTCAAAACAATTATCAAGTATCAAATTGATCATGGCATCCAATTCACTTCCTACGATAGTTTTTATTATACCCAACTTGGATGCCTACCATTCTAGGACCAATTTTATAACCATAGCAAATACCATGCTGTTCTAAAAGACTCTCAGAAAGATATAAGTGAAGCATGAGAGACTAGCAATTTCTTCAAAATTAAGACACCACCGTGCTCTAAAAGATATAAGTGAAGCACTAGAGCAAAAACTATCAAGCTCAAAAGATATAAGTGAAGCACATAGAGTATTCTAGCAAATTATAATCAAATAGGCTTCTCCCAAAAGATGTGTACAGCAAGGATGATTGTGGTAAACTAAAAATCAAAGACTAATATAATACACGACGCTCCAAGCAAAACACATATCATGTAGCGAATAAAAATATAGCTCCAAGTAAAGTTACCAATGAACGAAGACGAAAGAGGGGATGCCTTCCCGGGGCATCCCCAAGCTTAGGCTTTTGGCTATCCTTGAATATCTTGGGGTGCCATGGGCATCCCCAAGCTTAGGTTCTTGCCACCCTTTATTCCATAGTCCATAAAAGCTTTACCCAAAACTTGAAAACTTCACAACACAAAACTCAACAGGAAATCTTATAAGCTCCGTTAGTGAAAGAAAACAAAACCACCACATAGGGTACTGCAATGAACTCATTATTTATTTAATTTGGTGTTAAACCTACTGTATTCCAACTTCTTTATGGTTCATAGACTGAATTACTAGCCATAGATGCATTGAAATAAGCAAACAACACACGAAAAACAGAATCTGTCAAAACAGAACAGTCTGTAGCAATCTGTAACTAACGCAAACTTCTATAACTCCAAAAATCCTACCAAAATATGAAGTCCTGTACAATTTGTTTATTGAACATCAGCAAAAATAATCAACGCAAAAGCACGTTCCTGTGATTTAACAAAATTATATTCGTGCGTGCAAAGTTTCTGTTTTTCAGCAGAATCAAATCAACTATCATCGTAGGTTATCCTATAGGTTCTACTTGGCACAAACACTAATTAAAAGATAAAAACACATCTAAACAGAAGGTAGATGCAAGATTTATTGCTAAACAGGAGCAAAAACAAAAAACATAAAGAAAATTGGGTTGCCTCCCAACTAGCGCTATCGTTTAACGCCCCTAGCTAGGCATAAAAGCAAAGATAGATCTAACGAGTGCCATCTTTGGCACTAGATTCATAAGTAGCATGCATGATAGATTCATATGGTAATTTGACTTTCTTTCTTGGAAAGTGCTCCATGCCTTTCTTTAATGGAAATTGGAATCTAATATTCCCTTCCTTCATATCAATAATCGCACCAATCATTCTAAGGAAAGGTCTACCAAGAATAACAGAGCAAGAAAGATTGCAATCTATATCAAGAACGATAAAATCTACGGGCACCAAATTTCTATTTGCAACAATAAGAACATCATTGATCCTTCCCATAGGCTTTTTAATGGTGGAATCCGCAAGGTGTAAATTTAAAGAGCAATCATCAAGATCATGGAAACCTAGAATATCACATAAAGTTTTCGGAATCGTGGAAACACTAGCACCCAAATCACACAAAGCAAAACACTCATAATCTTTAATTCTAATCTTTATAGTAGGTTCCCACTCATAATTAAGTTTTCTAGGTATAGAAACTTCCAAATCAAGTTTTTCATCATAAGATTGCATCAAGGCATCAACAATATATTTGGTAAAAGCTTTATTTTGACTATAAGCACGAGTAGAATTAACAACGGATTGCAACAAGGAAATACAACCTTTTAAAGAGCAATTATCATAATCAAATTCCTTGAAATCCGAGAGAGTAGGTTCAATATTATTATAAGTTGAGGATTCTCCAATCTCTCTTTTACCAAATTTAACATCAAGATCTAAAGATTCCGAATTTTTGGGACGCCTTCTAGGAAAAGTTGATTCATCATCACTCCCATAATCATCAAAATTCATATTGCAAAACATAGATCTAATCGGAGACACATCAATAACTTTAAGATCTTCATCATTATTTTCACGGAGACTAGAAGAACACGCTTTTATAAAGCTTTCTTTTTTAGCACGCAATCTAGCGGTTCTTTCCTTGCACTCATCAATGGAAATTCTCATTACTTTGAGAGACTCATTGATATCATGCTTAGGAGAAGAAGATCCAAGTTTAAGAGAATTAACATCAAGCGAAAGTCTATCAACGTTCCTAGCCAAATCATCAACTTTGATCAATTTTTCTTCAAGCAAAGCATTAAAATTCTTTTGAGAAATCATAAATTCTTTTACACTATTCTCAAAATCAGAGGGCATCTTATTAAAATTATCATAAGAATTATTGTAGGAATTTCCATAATTATTAGAGGGATTACTAGGGAACGGTCTAGCATTAAAATTTCCTCTATAAGCATTGTTTCCAAAACTATTCCTACCAACAAAATTCACATCCATAGATTCATTATTATTATCAATCAAGGAAGACAAAGGCATATCATTGGGATCAAGAGGAGTATTTTTAGTAGCAAACATCTTCATAAGTTCATCCATCTTTCCATTCAAAACATTAATTTCTTCTATAGCGTGCACTTTTTTACTAGAAGATCTTTCGGTGTGCCATTGAGAATAATTAGCCATAATATTATCAAGCAATTTTGTAGCATCTCCTAGTGTGATTTCCATAAACGTGCCCCCCGCAGCCGAATCTAAGAGATTTCTAGAAGCAAAGTTCAAACCAGCATAAAAATTTGTATGATCATCCATAAATTCAAACCATGAGTACGGCAATTGCGAAGCATCAATTTCATTCTTTCCCAAGATTGGGCAACATGCTCATGATCAAGTTGTTTAAAATTCATAATATCGTTCCTAAGAGTGATGATCTTAGCGGGAGGAAAATACTTAGAGATAAAAGCATCTTTGCACTTGTTCCAAGAATCAATACTATTTTTAGGCAAAGACGAAAACCAAACTTTAGCATGATCTCTAAGTGAAAACGGAAATAACTTCAATTTGACAATATTGTTATCCGTATCTTTCTTCTTTTGCATATCACACAAATCAACAAAATTGTTTAGATGAGTAGCGGCATCTTCACTAGGAAGGCCGACGAATTGATCTTTCATAACAAGATTCAGCAAGTGGTATTGATTTCACAAGACTCAACATCATTAAGAGGAGCAATCGGAGTACTAAGGAAATCATTATTATTGGTTTTCAAGAAATCACACAATTTGGTATTATCTTGTGCCATGGCAACAAGTAATCCAACACACCAGCAAACAGAAAAACGGCAAGCGAAAAAGAGGAGGAGATTGGGAAAGAGAGGGCGAATAAAACGGCAAGGGTGAAGTGGGGGAGAGGAAAACGAGAGGCAAATGGCAAATAATGTAAATGCGAGGGAGATGGGTTTGTGATGGGTACTTGGTATGTCTTGACTTGAGCGAAGACTTCCCCGGCAACGGCGCCAGAAATCCTTCTTGCTACGTCTTGAGCTTGCGTTGGTTTTCCTTGAAGAGGAGAGGGTGATGCAGCAAAGTGTAGCGTAAGTATTTCCCTTAGTTTTGAGAACCAAGGTATCAATCCAGTAGGAGGCTCCTCAAAAGTCCCACACACCTACACAAACAAACTAAGAACTCGCAACCAACACAATAAAGGGGTTGTCAATCCCTTCACGGCCACTTGCAAAAGTGAGATCTAATAAAGATAGTATGATAAGATAGATATATTTTTGGTATTTTATAAGCTAGATGCAAAAAGTAAAGACGCAAATAAAAGTAGATTGAAAGCAAATATGATAAGGGATAGTCCAGGGGCCATAGGTTTCACTAGAGGCTTCTCTCAAGATAGCATAAGTATTACGGTGGGTGAACAAATTACTGTCGAGCAATTGATAGAAAAGCGCATAGTTATGAGATTATCTAGGCATGATCATGTATATAGGCATCACGTCCATAACAAGTAGACCGACTCCTTCCTGCATCTACTACTATTACTCCACACATCGACCGACTCCTGCCTGCATCTAGAGTATTAAGTTCATAAGAATAGAGTAACACATTAAGCAAGATGACATGATGTAGAGGGATAAACACATGCAATATGATATAAACCCCATCTTGTTATCCTCGATGGCAACAATAAAATACGTGTCTTGCAACCCTTTCTGTCACTGGGTAAGAACACCGCAAGATTGAACCCAAAGCTAAGCACTTCTCCCATGGCAAGAAAGACCAATCTAGTAGGCCAAACCAAACTAATAATTCGAAGAGACTTGCAAAGATAACTCAATCATACATAAAAGAATTCAGAGAAGATTAAAATATTATTCATAGATAAACTTGATCATAAACCCACAGTTCATCGGATCTCGACAAACACACCGCAAAAAGAGTTTACATCGAATAGATCTCCACAAGAGAGGGAGAGAACATTGTATTGAGATCCAAAAAGAGAGAAGAAGCCATCTAGGTAATAACTATGGACCCATAGGTCTGTGGTAAACTACTCACAACTCATTGGAGGGGCAAGGATGTTGATGTAGAGGCCCTCCGTGGTTGCTTCCCCCTCCGGCAGAGTGCTGGCGAAGGCTCTAAGATGGGATCTCGCGGATACAGAAGGTTACGACGGTGGAAATTGTGTTTCGTGGTGCTCCTGGATGTTTTCGGGGTACGTAGGTATATATAGGAAGAAGAAGTACGTCGGTGACCGCCCGAGGGGCCCTCGAGACAGGGGGGGCGCCCTATAGGGGGGGGGGGGGGGGCGGCCCCCTCTCTCATGGGGTCCTCAGGAGCTTCTTGACTTGCACTCCAAGCTCTCCGGATCAGATTTGTTCCAAAAATCACGCTCCCGAAGGTTTCAGTCCGTTTGGACTCCGTTTGATATTCCTTTCTTCGAAATACTGAAATAGGCAAAAAAATAGCAATATGGGCTGGGCCTCCGGTTAGTAGGTTAGTCCCAAAAATGATATAGATGTGTAAAATAAAGCCCATAAACATCTAAAAGGGGTAATATAATAGCATGGAACAACAAAAAATTATAGATACGTTGGAGACGTATCAGCAGCCCAAACGGCCGCTGTTGCTTCTCAGGTGGCGGTAGCAACATCTACCTCGGGGATAGCAACTGGCGAGAGCGGCACAACAGCTGTCCGTTCCATAGCGGCGGCCTTAGCCCTGATGGAGGCCGCCCACGACCATGTCGAGGCCGCCCACGCCCAGCTCCTGGCAGTCACCGCACAAATCGAACGAAGCTTCTCCGACAACGGTCGACAACCCACGACCGAAGAGCTGGCAATCACCGAGAGCGTTCGAGCAGCCGTCCGTTCCTCCGCCGCATACCTTGCAACGACGGAGCCTGTCCAAGCCCAGATCGCATCCTCCCACGCCTAGCTCGTGGCGGCCTTTTCAAAAGAGATGGCAGACGCGGATGGCGAGATGCTTGCTGAGTATGGTGCGATGGATGCCATAGGGCCCCTTCCCCAAGAGACCGTCGGGCGCGAGCTGGACATGGAGGAGGCGGCGGAGATGGATGAGCACCAGCCGTAGTAGTACTCTTTGTTTTATTTAATTAAGAGCACCGACCTTTAATTTGTTAGAGTAATGTTTAGGTCAGCTAGCTCTGTTTAATTGCTGAACTCGCTCGATTGAGAAGTGTGAGTGTGCTGTAGTCTCCTTTGTGTATCCAAATTATGCAAGGACGTGGATGACCACTGTAACCATGGAAATTCGAACCAAAACTTTTGACGTTCAAACTCATCACACACGGGTTAAGCTATCTGAATTGTTTGTGATGTCCACATATCGTACACAGTTCTGACTAAGGGACCGTGTCTGATGACACTTTGCGCGCCAGTTTTTTGGCTGAAGCGATTCCAAATTTTTGGCTTCCACGGAAATATCTACCTCCCCACCCCCTCCCCCTTACCAAAAGCCACATTTCCCCTCTTTCCGCCTTCTTTCCAAGTTGAAACCTTCACTCCTTGCTTGCAGTGCCGCCTGCTCGTCGGTGACCCTCCTTCACGCTGCTCGGCCTCGTCTATCCAGGCAGGTACCACACCTGACCCCCATCCTCCTCCTCCTCCTCCTTCCACATCCCACATGCCTTGACCGCTGGTGCGAGCGCGATACCTTCCTCCCAAATCACCGACCCCTCCACCGAATAAGCGCCAGCCTAAGCCATGGTGCACGTAGTATAGCCAGGATCTCAAGGAGCATTTGGCAGTGGAGAAGCAAATCGCGTTTGGACACGCGGATGAGGTCGCGATGGCTGCCATTCGTGCTGACCCCCAGATCTTGGAGGAGCACCTTGCCATTTGCTAGCTATGCCGGTTAAGCATGCTCGGTTTACCCGTTGCATGTGCTGCTCCTGCCTTTCCTTCAAAAATCTAGTGAATTGTGCTATATAATTTTACCATGCAATCTGTTGCTCTAGTGTATATGTTCTATATGTCGTGAAGTCTGGTGCTCACCTATTAACTATTTTGTTAATTAGTTGTCATCATCAGTTAACTGTTTGGTTCAATTCTGCAAATGTGATGTTCAATTCTTCAGGTTGCAATTTTGTATTGTCCTCCATGTGAGAAATAAATCGAATTTATCTTTACAAAATACATGAGAAACGAATACAATTACTATATTCCCAGGTTGTCAAGCATGCTTGGTTTGGCTATACATTGTGCAATGTGGTGCTCAGTTAACGTTTGGTTCATTTGTGTTGTGGTGTTTAGTTAACTGTTTGGTTCAATTCTGCAATGCGATGTTCAATAGTTGTGGGTGCATTCTGTTATTGTATACCATGTGAGGAATAAATTGAATTTGGCTGTAGTAAATACATGAGAAACAAATACAATTGCTACAATTGGCTGTAGTTAACTGTTTGGTTAACTGTCTAATCTTCTATTAGGAGTATATTATATTGTGCAATGTGGTGCTCAGTTAATGTTTGGTTCATTTATTGTGGTGTTTAGTTAACTGCTTGGTTCAATTCTGCAATGCGATGTCCAATTGTCGTGGGTAGAATTTTGTATTGTTATGCATGTGAGGAATAAATCGAATTTGGCTGCACTTAATACATGAGAAACATATACAAGTGCTATATTTCCTAGTTCTTAATCATGCTTGGTTTGGGTAAATGGGTTTTCCATGTGGCTTGAATTAATCTGATGAATCCGCAATGTGCTTATTTTTTATCAACATATTTTACTGATAGCATGCGAACCCTTACTTAACCTAATGACTAACTACCTTACATGTGTTGCAGGGAAGCAATGGGAAGCACTGAGGTTTACAATCAAGGTTAGCACGTGCATGGTCCATTTTCTAATAGCACATTATTGTGCAATTGCAGGAACCATTCTAATATTTTGGTTTTTAACAATTTTCTCTTACACATGAAGGTCCTACTGTCAGAGGTTTTGACCCATTGTTCGACCCTTTTTGCATATGGGGAAATGAGTTGTCCATGAATATCAATCAAATCAAGAAACTCAGAAAGATTGTTAGGATAAAGAAATTAGCGACAAAAAACAACAAGATCTTTGTTTGCACAATGAAGAAGACATCAGTTCACTACAAGATGGTACTAACTATTATACCTTGCCTTTTTTATTCCTTTGCCCCATTTCCAATATAGAGAAGATATTTATGCACATCCTTGTTTTCAGGCCTTTCCAAAGCAGTTCACTGATCAATACCTCTCAAACCACCTCTATGGTAAGGAGGCGAGGAAGGTTTTTATACAACACCCACGGTTCAATATTGAAGTGTTCCT
Organism: Triticum timopheevii; assembly: GCA_963921465.1. Classification (NCBI taxonomy): domain Eukaryota; kingdom Viridiplantae; phylum Streptophyta; class Magnoliopsida; order Poales; family Poaceae; genus Triticum; species Triticum timopheevii. Next base: position 368,328,800 of record OY997262.1, read on the forward strand.
GAAGAGGACAAAGGACGGACGGTCAATCATCCACAGGCACTGGCCTAAAGTTGCAAAGACCTTCAACATAAATGAAGGCTCAATATTCGCCTTCCACTTCAGCAGTTTTCCAGATGAGATGCATCTGTCTATATACCATCTATGATGCTAATTTTGAAAGGTTCTACATGTTGCGTGAGAAACTTGGTGCTAGTATAGTTGTGTAATGGGGTAGCTGAGTGCTGAAGCTATATCATGTTGTACTCTGATGTATTTCAATTATGAAATTCTGCTTCCTTAATATGGAAATAAAGTATATTGTGTGCTTAATATGAAATGTCAATTAGATTAATAAATGGATTATGAATAATCGGATAATTAGCCTGCTAATTGGGTTTTGCTATTGCAAACGGTTGTTGAAAAAATACTATGGGCGATGACCTCAGGAAACGCACACAGTTTCTAGTAATAAACCGTGTTGGATCAATGAACAATCACACACGACTTTCTCTTGAAAACATTTTGTGTTAGGCCACCTTGCGCAAACGTTTACCACATAAAAACTATGTGTGATGGATAGCCTTTGCCACATAATTTCTTCTATGGACCGTGTGTGATACATTCAATAATGCAAATGATTTAACGGGAAAAAATTGTGTGTGATGTACCTGTGAACGGAAACATTTTCCTTGGAGCGACTGTGTGGGATGTACATACGAATGGAAACGTTTAGTGGGGACTGACTATGTGGGATGTACTTGCGACCGAAAACAATTTTGCCGTATAATTGTATTTTTTTAGCTCTACTATATGTATTTCCATATTTGAGTGCTCGTCGGTCGCACACGACCTCATTTTGCCGAGCGTGTGTGCCAGGAGGGCATATCCCCGACGGTTTCTGGGTTGTGTGTGAAGGACCCCCCTATCACCCACACTCACTTGGCGACGGTTCCAAATGCCGTCGCGGAATGGGGTTAAAAACCGTTTGTTTAGGACCGACGCATACCAGTGTTGATCAAGAATTTGGAGTCCCTACCCTCACTTTCCAGCCTAATTTTGCTTTGTTTTGTCCCAATTTCGAAAATCCCCACAAAGATAGCTGAAAGATCATGGATGTCGCCTAGAGGGGGGGTGGGGTGTGAATAGGCGCTTTAAAATAATTACGGTTTAGCCTTGAACAAATGCGGAATAAAACTAGTGGTTAATTTGTCAAGCATAAAACCTACAAGGACTAGGCTCACCTATGTGCACCAACAACTTATGCTAAGCAAGATAAACAACTAAGTGATAGCAAGATATATAACATGAAACACTATGGCTATCACAAAGTGAAGTGTATAAGTAAAGGGCTCGAGTAAGGAATAACCGAGGCATGTAGAGATGACAATGTATCCCAAAGTTCACACCCTTGCGGATGCTGATCTCTGTTTGGACTGGTGCTGGAGGCATAATTCTCCCCAAAAGCCACTAGAGCCACCGTAATGTCCTCACGCCCTCGCACAATGCAAGATGCCGTGGTTACACTAAGGGACCCTTGAGGGCGGTCACCGAACCCGTACAAATGGCAACCCTTGGGGGCGGTGACCGAACCCGTATACATTGGCAACCCTTGGGGGCTGTCGTGGATTTGTCACTTTAGATGTCCTAGTGTGAGGACTTAGTCATGAGGCTAACACAACTAGGTAGTAGCTTGAATGGGGTTGGTCAGAATCGACAAACGCGAGATTTTACCCAGGTTCGGCCCCTCATGGTGGAGGTAAAAGCCTACATCCTGCTCCAATGATATTGATGATGATGATGCTCACGGTTACATGGGTGCTCTTTTGCTACCTCTATCTTGGGAGCTATTGACTTGTCTCTCTTAACTTGTGAAACTTGTCCCTCCCAGGGCGCCTTGCCCCTCCTTATATAAGTTGGAGGGGTGGGTTACATGTAGAGTCCTAGTAGGATTAGGACTATTCTATTAGAAGTGGAATCCTTGTCTTGCTTCCCTTGTAAGGGAATTATTCCTTTTGCCTTCCTTCTCAATCCGGCCCACCATAATGTGAGTCAGCCTTCCCATGAGCCGCCTTATGGGCTGTTGGGTCTTGTCGTCCGTCTAACACGCCCGCCGGTTTACTAATGAGTCGCAAAGCTTGGGCGGGTTACCCGTGAGTCGCCAAGCTCTGGGAGGGTCACCAGTGACTCGCCGAGCTCCGGCCGGGTCATACATCCGGCCGGGTTACACTGCGGGGTATATCCCCGACATTTTCCCCCAGTTTAATTTGGATTGATCCATGTTAAACTAATCCTGCACAATAAACACAATAAAAAAATTGACAGGTTGTGCTCAGGGTTAAAAGTTCTTCTGAACTGGCACCTGATCATCCTTAAGTCCTTGTCATTTCCTTCTTCTGGAAATTCCGGGTCAAATAGACTAGCTTCATAGTCAATGTGCTGACATTGGTTTCTTGTGGAAAGACATTGTGAAAAATAATCCATTTGAATCGACCTCCAATACTCTGACTTGACAAAAATGTTGGTCTTGAAATACTTATTTGATTTTCAGCCACTTGAAAATGTAGATCTTGCCGATTTATGATTGCCAAAATTGTCGGGTTATAAAAACTGATGATTCCGGGTCATGATGGTTATAGACGCCAGGTCATGACTATTGCTGACGCCGGGGCAATCTTATGGCGACTTGGTGCTTGCTTTTGTAAATATAGCTTCCAATTGTTGAATCAGTTCTCCAAGCCTTTCTATGGATAGTTTGGAGGAAATAAATTTTGCAAATTTCTCCACTATGAATATGTACTTCCCTTATATCCATATTACCTATAGCCCCCAAGTATTGAGTAGAACAAAGTGACAGCTTAAGACTTGCTTTAATATAAATGCCGCAACTTTGGAGAAATCCGGGTTGTTCATGTAAGTCGCCAATCATAAACTGCACATTTTGAACTTCCCATGTGTAGCCCCCAGGTGTCGGGTCATTATGTAATAATGAGCAGGGACTTTGTAGATCTGATTATGTGGACTTTGAGAGGCAATGTGTAGCCCCCAAGGGCCGAGTCAGTAAGATAATACTGGGCTGGGAATTAGAAAAAAGATAGAAGGCTGGCTCATCTTCCTGAGATATCCAAGTCTGCGTGATGATCTGAAAAGAAACTTGCATTAGCCCCCAAGTGCCATGGTGCATGCTTGCAGCTACATGGGACTTGCATACTTGATGAAATCTTGACTTGAATAATGTAGCCCCAAAGTGCCCAGTCATATGCTTGCAACGATCGGGACTACTCCTTCCATTGTAGAATAAATCATATCCGTTGATAAAGAAATAATAGCCATTGCGCTGAAGCGACTTTGAAAATCTCAATCATAATACTGGTTATTGATAACCATAATAAAAATCCAGCCATGTTAGCTATTAAAGTTTTGAATAATACTGGTTATTGATAACTGAGGAGGCCATCATCTGAGCGTTCTCTGATGGCGTCCGCGACGTCAAGATGAAGGAGGAGCTGGCTATCCATGAGGATCTGTGCACATCTCTGGAGCTGTTCAACCTGACGACCAAGTGTGCAACGGCTGAGGAGGGGCGCCTCTCCCTTCTCGAGCTTCCAGCTGCTGACCCAGAAGAGAAGAAAGGAAAGGCCAAGGACGTGAAGCGCAAAGGAGCAGCTGTGCTTGCAGTAGAACCAGACACGAAGCGCGGCAGGGACCAGCCAGAGTCGTCCAAGGGTAGCCGATTCTGTGCCTACCACAACCTCTACACCCACAACACCAATGAATGCCAGGAGCTCAGAGCCGTTTGAGAAGGACGCATCGGTCGACGCCCCGAGCGCAATGACCGGGGCTACGGCCGAGGAGGAGGAAGGGGTGGAGGATGATGGGACGACCGAGTCCCTCGCTAGGAGTGGCATGGCCGACCTTGCGAGGATCGCTGGCAGGACCAGCCTCGCGAGGGGGCTTGGAGGGATCAGCCTCGCGAGGATCGCCCGCAGTGCAACGCAGGCCTTCCTCCTCCGCCACCACCGCCAAGAAGGAATGACGACCACCACCAGGATGAGGGGACTGGGGGCTTCTAGGAGCGACGTGCTATCACTTGCATCTTGGGCGGTGCCCAAGCCCCAGCCTCTCAACGCATCTTCAAGCAGTTTGCTCGCGAGGTGAATGCAGTCCTCCCCAAGCTCGAGGCCACGCGCACTCTAAGGTGGTCCACGTGCGCCATCACGTTCAGCTCAGCGGATCAGCTCAAGTGTGCGGCTACTGCTGGTGTCCTCCCAATGCTTTGTTCCCCAGTCATCAGCAATGTGCAAGTTACCAGGACCCTCATCGATGGTGGCGCAGGACTCAACGTTCTGTCCGTCGAGACGTTCAACAATCTCCAAGTGCCATATGATCAACTTCAGCCAAACAAGCCTTTCTCAGGAGTCACAGACGGCTCCATCACTCCGATAGGGCAAGTTTGCCTCCCTGTCACCTTCGGGCAGCTCAAGAGCTATCGTACCGAGCTCATCGACTTCAACGTTGCCCACATTCGCCTGCCATACAATGCCATCCTCGGGTATCCAGCCCTGGCCAAGTTCATGGCGGTGACTCACCATGGTTCCAATGTCCTCAAGATGTCGGGAAACGGCGGAATCATCAGAGTCCCCTGCAAAGAGAAGGATGCGGCGTTCTCTCTCGAGCGTGCCTTCCAAGCCGCATCAGTCGAGGACCCAAACAACAAGAGTGAGAACCCTCCTGAGGCAGTTCCTAAGAAGAAGAAGACATCACCCAGCTCAAGGCCTCAGGAGGTAGGCATCTTCGGAGGTTCCGTGTCAGGATCTGCGCCCGTGCAAGGGGCACCTCCCTCCGTCGCATAGGAAGGCGCGCCCAGCGCCCTCCTCAGGCAAGGCTCAGGGGCTCTCTCCTGGAGGGCCTCAGACTTTGCCAAGATCACGAGGGAGGCGCTCGGGCACCACTTGGAGGCGTGCTTCACGACACGTTTTCCTCAGGAAGGCATGGGGCAAGGAAGGCCCAACCCTCAGGAGTTCATCACCAAGGCCACTCAGGAGCTGCAGGAATCAAGAGTCATACGCGGCGATCGCTGCCTACCTGGTGTAGCTCCCCATCCAGGCGAGGATGGCGGGCTGCGCATCTGCATCGACTACCCAGGGCTCATCCGAGTCGCGTCTCAGGAGCACTTTTGGCCTTCGTGCGTGGGACGCTGCGAGGGTCCGCCGCACAACTACGTTCGCATGCCTTTCAGTCTGCCGAACGCGGCTGCCGCTCACCAGCGTCTTCTACGGAGCATTCTGGCAGCTCAGGAGGCCAGGCACCACACGATCCTGGCAGAGATGGAGATGGTCCTCGAGGAACCGCCCGGACCCCCAGAGCCTCCCGAGGCTCAAGAGTCCGGTGGCTCGTGAGGATCGGCCGCTTCACCGCGCATCGTCAGCTACTTCAACACCCGCTCTACAATGGTATCAGGTGATGATACGTCTCCAATGCATCTATAATTTGTGAAGCATTCATGCTATTTTATTATCTGTTTTGAATGATTACGGCCTTTATTATACACTTTTATATTACTTTTGGGACTAACCTATTAACTGGAGGCACAGCCCATATTGCTGTTTTATTGTCTGTTTCAGTATTTCAAAGAAAAGGAATATCAAACAGAGTCCAAACGGAATGAAACCATTGGGAGCGTGATTTTTGGAACGAACATGATCCGGGAGTCTTGGAGTACAAGCCAGGGAAGCTTCAAGGAGGCCAGGAGATAGGAGGGCGCGCCCACCCCCTGGGCGCGTCCCCCTGTCTCGCGGGCCCCTCGAGACTCCCCCGACCGACTTCTTTCGACTATATATTCCCATATACCCTAAAACCATCGAAGAACACAATAGATCGGGAGTTCCGCCGCCGAAAGCCTCTGTAGCCACCAAAAACCTCTCGGGAGCCCGTTCCGGCACCCTGCCGGAGGGGGCATCCCTCACCGGTGGCCATCTTCATCATCTCGGGGCTCACCATGACGAGGAGGGAGTAGTTCACCCTCGGGGCTAAGGGTATGTACCAGTAGCTATGTGTTTGGTCTCTCTCTCTCTCTCTCTCTCTCGTGTTCTCTCTATGGCACGATCTTGATGTATCGCGAGCTTTGCTATTATAGTTGGATCTTATGATGTTTCTCCCCCTCTACTCTCTTGTGACGAATTGGGCTTTCCTCTTGAAGTTATCTTGTCGGATTGAGTCTTTAAGGATTTGAGAACACTTGATGTATGTCTTGCCGTGCTTATCTGTGGTGACAATGGGATATCACGTGATCCATTTGATGTATGTTTTGGTGATCAACTTGCGGGTTCCGCCCGTGAATCTATGCATAATGGTTGGCACACCTTTTTGTCTTGACTCTCCGGTAGAAACTTTGGGGCACTCTTTGAAGTACTTTGTGTTGGTTGAATAGATGAATCTGAGATTGCGTGATGCATATCGTATAATCATGCCCATGGATACTTGAGGTGACAATGGAGTATCTAGGTGACATCAGGGTTTTGGTTGATTTGTGTCTTAAGGTGTTATTCTAGTATGAACTCTATGATAGATCGAACGGAAAGAATAGCTTCATGTTATTTTACTACGGACTCTTGAATAGATAGAATAGAAAGGATAACTTTGAGGTGGTTCCGTACCCTACAATAATCTCTTCGTTTGTTCTCCGCTATTAGTGGCTTTGGAGTGACTCCTTGTTGCATGTTGAGGGATAGTTATATGATCCAGTTATGTTATTATTGTTGAGAGAACTTTCACTAGTGAAAATATGAACCCTATGCCTTGTTTCCTACCATTGCAATACCGTTTACGCTCACTTCTACCACTTGTTACCTTGCTGTTTTTATAATTTAAGATTACAAATATTGCACTTGTATCACCATCTCTTCGCCGAACTAGTGCACCTATGCAATTTACCATTGCATTGGCTGTGTTGGGGACACAAGAGACTTTTTGTTATTTGGTTGCAGGGTTGCTTGAGAGAGACCACCTTCATCCTACGCCTCCCACGGATTGATAAACCTTAGGTCATCCACCTGAGGGAAATTTGCTACTGTCCTACAAACCTCTGCACTTGGAGGCCCAACAACGTCTACAAGAAGAAGGTTGTGTAGTAGACATCAAGCTCTTTTCTGGCATCGTTGCCGGGGAGGCTAGGTAGGCGACACTCACACCCCGTCAACTAAGCTCTTTTCTAGCGCCGTTGCCGGGGAGGTGAGTGCTTGAAGGTATATCTTTAGATCTTGCAATCGAATCTTTTTGTTTCTTGTTTTATCACTAGTCTAGTTTATAAAAGAAAATTACAAAAAAATGGAATTAAGGTTGCCTCATATGCTCCATCTTTTCAATGTCTTTCGTGAAAATGATGAGAAGTAAAGTTGTGCTCAAGTACTAGAAGAAGAATTGCATAGAATGCTTGGCATAAAATATGTGAATGATGAGCCTGATTGCAATGTTGTTAGTATGAATTCTTTGAATACCCATGATGCTAATGATATGCAAAGCCACAAGCTTGGGGATGCTATGTTTTATGAAGATGATATGTTTAGTCCCCCAAGTTTTGATGAGAATATTTATTCTGATGAAAGCATGCCTCCTATTTATGATGGTTATATTGATGAAAATGGGTTTGGAAGAGTGTCAACTTTAGGAAGTATTGATCCCACTATTTTGGAGGGTGTTAAATCTTATAATATTCATGAAATTGGATTTGGAGAGGTCATGACTTTATTTAGTGATGAATCCACTATTTCGGAAGAGGTTCCAATTGACTATGAGAACAAAGTTGCTATTTATGATGATTATTGTGATGACTTGTATGCTATTAAGAAATAATGATAACCATGAAACTTTTCATCATGATTTTAGTTTTCAATTCGATTATGCCTCACATGATAATTATTTTGTTGAGTTTGCTCCCACTACTATTCATGAGAAGAAATTTGCTTATGTGGAGAGTAGCAAATTTTCTATGCAAGTAGATCATGAAAAGAATGCTTTAGGTGCTGGTTATATCATTGAATTCATTCATGATGCTACTGAAAATTATTATGAGGGAGGAACATATGCTTGTAGGAATTGCAATAATGTCAAGTTTCCTCTCTATGTGTTGAAAATCTTGAAGTTATGCTTGTTTTTCCTTCCTATGCCAGTTGATTATTGTTCCCATAGGTTGTTTGCTCACAAATCCCTATGCATAGGAAGTGGGTTAGACTTAAATGTGCTAGTCATATGCTTCATGATGCTCCCGTTATGTTTCAATTCTTATCTTTTATGTGAGCATCATTGTCATCATCATGCCTAGCTAGAAAGGCATTAAAGAAAAGCGCTTGTTGGGAGACAACCCAATATTTACCCTTACTGTTTTTGTGTGTTCACATGATTATGCTACTGTAGTAATCATGTTTTATAGCTTTTTTTTAAATAAAGTGCCAAGTAAGACCTTTAGGATAGCTTATGGTGATAGTTGTGTTGATCCTGCTGAAAATCAGAAACTTTTGCACCCAGTAAATTAGTTTTGATAATTCACAGAAACGTGCTTCTGATATGATTCTTTTTTATTTGGATTGGTACATAAAGTTCTCAGGACTTCCTAATTTGGTAGGAATTTTGGAGTACCAGAAGTATACGTTTGATACAGATTACTACAGACTGTTCTGTTTTTGACAGATTCTGTTTTCTATGTGTTGTTTGCTTATTTTGATGAATCTATGAGTAGTATCGGAGGGTATGAACCATAGAGAAGTTGGAATACAGTAGATATTACACCAATATGAATTTAGAATGAGTTCATTACAGTACCTAAGTGGTGGTTTTATTTTCTTATACTAACAGAGCTTACGAGTTTTCTGTTTAGTTTTGTGTTGTGAAGTTTTCAAGTTTTGGGTAGAGATTCGATGGACTATGGAATAAGGAGTGGCAAGAGCCTAATCTTGGGGATGACCAAGGCACCCCAAGGTAATATTCAAGGACAACCAAGAGCCTAAGCTTGGGGATGCCCCGGATGGCATCCCCTCTTTCTTCTTCGTTCATTGGTAACTTTACTTGGAGCTATATTTTTATTCACCACATGATATGTGTTTTGCTTGGAGAGACATTTTATTTTGTTAGTATTTGCTTGCTGTTATTTAGAATAATTTTTTGCATCTTTGTGGGGGGTTGGGTGTGACATATGCCAAAGGATGGCTTATCATGGTGGGGGCGAGTAGAACATCGCCGGTGCATGGAAACGGGATGAGGCGTAGGCATGCACGCCGGCGAATCTTACCCAGATTCGGGGCTCTCCGAGGAGATAACACCCCTACTGCTGCTCTGTGGGGTCTCCGCATGATCACTAAAGCAAAGTGACTACAATGGCGCTCCTAGAGCTGTATCGGGAGGCAGGAGAGGATAAGGCTGGTTCTCTCCTCCCTGCGCTATCTGGTCTATCTCTATCAAGGTCCGAACCCTTTGCATGGGTGCCCCGGGGGGTTTATATAGGCCTACCCCCCGGCGGTACAATGGTAATCCGGCTGGGCGCGGGTCCCAGCCGTCTGTCTCTCAGACCGCCGTCCTTCCCACCGGCTTTTGGGGCCCGCCGACTGGTGGGTCCCGCAGACAGGCTTGACGCTGTAGTGGTACTCCAGATGACGTAGGCTTGGTCATTGGGTCGTGGCAACAGTGCCGCCGTCTATCGGGCGATCACTGTCGCCATTCCCCATCCTATCTGGTTAATGGCTCGTGGGCCCCTGGGAGGAGTCGGCCGACTCCAGGGAGGCCGACTCCCACAGATCCGTCTTCGGGGCATCCAGGCCGCCTTCGGTCCGCTCACAGACAGGCGGCCCCACGGTCTTCGGGCCGTACAGGCCGACGTCGTGGGCACAGTGCGTCGCGCACTGTGGCTGAGGTCAGGGCAGGCATGGCAACAGTGCCACGCCTCGCCGGAGATCTTCCAGCGATACGGCTCACTGTAGCCATGCCGGTCCTTCGTAGGCAGGGGGGAATGGCCACGCCGCGACTGTACCCCGCATCGTACTTCACGATGAGGGAGGAGTCATGGGCCGACTCTCCATAGTCGGCCTCTCTGGAGGTCGCCAGTCTTGGAGTTGGCTGATCTCGAAGTCGCCGTCTGGGACTCGGCTCGTCTTGGAGTCGCCTCTTGGGACTCGACTTGCCTTGGAGTCGGCTCCTGGGACTCGGCCTGAGGGGCGCGGCCTGCCCCGATGTCTTGAAAGGGTCTGGGACTCGGGTTAGCCTACCCGTGGCCCATTACCCCAACAGTAGTCCCCGAAGCTGGTGAAGCCCCGCGGACGCTGCATTGTGGGGCTTCAACAGTTTCAACCTTCCTCACGCAGACTCTAGAACTCGGCTGCCGTCTTCTCTTCGGCCGACTGTTGAAAGTCGGATCTCTTCTAGCGAGGAGCCGCTGCTTGAAAGTCGCGGCAGGAAATCAGGCGGCGTACCTGATACGCTTCCCTGCTGCCATCGAGGCAGTCCTATCGCGTGGCGCCACGTGGAGAGGACAGTCTGCCCACCCACGCGTGCGATGGGACGGGCCTTCAGGCGGGGCCCGCCACTACCGTGCCTCGACATACGAACGGATCCGTTGCGGCCGTGGATGGTTGGTTTCCCCACGTTGTTACTGCGCGCAGTAACTTCGTGGGGTAAATCGTGGGGCGGCGTGGGGCATCGTGCGCAGTTAATCCCACACCCGCCCCTTGGCTTCTCAGCCCATAGGGCTATAAGTAGGCGGGGGGGGGGGGGGGGAGCGGGGCGGCACCGCACACGCACCCTTCTCCCCCATTCCCCTGCCTCGTCTTCCCTTCTCTTCCTCCTGCCCCCGCCGTCGAGCGAGAGCACTCCTCACCGCGGCGATGAGCTCTTCCTCCACCGCGGCCCCCGCCGTGCGCTCCGGCGTATGGGACGGCTCGGAGGTGGAGGAGGAACACATCGAGTTCCTCTGCCAGACTCGCCGCCTCCCCAGCACGGACCTCGTGCACACCGCCCCGCGCCGGAGGAGGGCGAGCGGGTCATCTTCCGCTCGCACCTCATGCGCGGCCTGGGGCTGCCGGCGAGCGGTTTCTTCCACTCGTTCTTGGAGTTCCACAGCCTTCAACCACACCACCTCACTCCGAATATGGTGGTGTTGCTCTCCGCCTTCGCCACTCTGTGCGAAGGTTTCCTCGGCGTTCTCCCCACCCTCGAGCTGTGGGGAGAATTCTTCTCTTCTAAGCTCGGCACGCAAGTCGCCAGCATTCCGGCTCAGTGCGGCACCTACATCGCGGTGCGGCGCTCGACAGCCGACAACCCCTTTCCTCCCATCTCGCTGATAAAGTCGGTGAAGATGTGGCAGCGCTCATACTTCTCCGTGAAGAACCTCTCCACCGACGGCGACTGGGTCAACCTGCCGCCTTACAACGCCGCCCCCCTAACCGGAAGGCTCCCCAGCTGGTCTCACCGAGCCAGGTCGCTGACTCCCTCCGGAGCCGCCGCCGTAGCGCGACTCTGAGTCTTGCTGCAGTCAGAGGGACTCGTCGGATCCGACCTTCTGGCCGCCTTCATGGCGCGCCGAGTTCTCCCGCTCCAAGGCCGGCCTCACCTGATCTGTCAGATGAGCAGCCTCCAAGACCCAAGCCGGATGAGCACCAAGGAGATGCCCCGCAAGGAGGTGGCGAACTTGGTGAACCATATCGCGCACTGCGAGTTCGGGAAGGACTGGCAGTTCGGCAAGGAGCCGTACTCGCGCGACAACCCCCCACCAGTGGTAAGTCGCATCTCCCTGTTGTTTTGTCTTCTTTGCGGCCGACTTCGGCTTCTGACTCTTGTTGGTTTCCTCTGGCCAGAACCCCCTCATGGAGCCTGCAGCCGGCGCCACGAGACAGCCCTGCGAGTATGTCCCTGATCGCGCGGACAGCGACGTCGACGACCCCGACTTGGGGGCGGCGGCGTTGGAAGCCAACGCCGAAGGCGGGGGAGAAGGAACAGAGGGCGGCTTCAGGCCCTCGGCCACCTTCGCCAACTGGCCTGATGACGACGCTGACGGGGAAGTCGCCCTGCGCCACCAGCCGAGGGCCGGCCTGGCTGGCCAAGGCGGCGCGAAGAGGCGTCACGCCGGGCCGAGTGCGCCCGGCGATAAATTGAAGAAGCTCAAGGGGGCGGTCGCCGCGACCAAACGGGAGGAGGCGGCCGCGAAGGCCAACCGCTTCCGAAGGGAAGTGAGAAGGCCGCCGCTAGTCTCAGCGTAAGTCTTTATGCTTTTTATTTTCCTTCGTTGAATCTTGTCCGAGTTTCCTTTATTCTCCCTCCGTTCTTCTTCAGGGCCCCCCTCTCCCTTGAGAGAGTCGCCGTCCCCTCTGTCATGGGGTCGGCAGAGACATCCGCCAACACTCGGCGGGCCGATCCCGCCGCCGACCTCCGAGAGGCGACGGAGCGGAATGTGCAAGACAAGCGCGACGAGGAGGAGGCTGACCGCCTGGAGAAGGCGCAGGCTGAGAAGGCGGCCGCCAACACCCAGAAGAAGCCGGAGGACGCCGAAGCCGCCCTTGCGGTGAAACGGCGTGCCGAGGAGGCCGCGCGTTCCCGATCGGCGATGCTCGTCCCCCCATTGTCATCTGTGCCGCCGCCTCTGGAGTTCACTGGGCAGACCGGAGAGGCCGGCACCGAGAACCCCCTCGTGGAGAAGGAGGACGGCGAGGCTTCTAGCTTGGACACCCTCGTGCCGCCACCGCCGCCTCCGCCGCCGTCTGGGAGACCGCACGACAAACAGCCGCTGGGGCAGTCGGAGCCGCCGACTACGGACGAGGCCGAGGCGCGGCTGCTTCTTCAAGTCGTCTCGCCGGTGCGCCGCCGTCTTGAGAGGGCGACCTCGGCGCCGCGACCTCGGGAAACCGGCACCGCCAGCTCGGCGACCCTGGACGTCGAGGCCTCCAGCGCCGCACCCACTGGCTGGTTGCGCGGAGGCGGCACCGGACCGCTGAACCAAGCGCTCTTGGACGTCCAGGTGAAGCTACGCGCCGAAGGCGATGCCCTTCAAGCTTGCACCAGGGCGCATCTGGCCGCGTGGACGTCCGTCCGAGTATTTTTCCTTCTTCTTTATGATTCTTGTTTTTCTCTGTGGGGGCACGCCAGCGCACCTACTGGGTGTAGTCCCCGAGTTCCGGGCCGGCTGCTGAGCAGGCGGTTCGGAACTCCCTCTGGCGAGTTCCGAATACTGGCTTTGTCTCTATTTGACTTCTTGCAGGAGTATCATAACCTCCGCGCCACTGCCTTCAACCGCAACATTGAGGAGTTGAACAAGCGGACCGCTGACTTGACGGAAAGCAGGAGTAAGCTCTTTTTCCTTTCTTCGCGGGGGCGCGCTGGCGCACCCGCGGGCTGTAGTCCCCGAGATTCGGGCAGACTGCTAAGCAGTCGGGCCGGATCTTCCCGGCGATCTACTTTGCTGACGACTTTTTTGTTTCTTCTTTCGTTCTTCAGGCGCCAACGCCGCTCTTCAGGAGCAGCTGGGCGAGGCCAACACCGCCCAGCGTGCCAAGGAGGAGGAGTGCGGCAAGCTCGCCAAAGAGCATGACCTGCTGGCGGCGCAGCTGGCCGAGCAGAAGGAGCTGCTTAAGAAGGCACAAGACGAGGCCAAGACGCGGGAGACCGCTCTCATGGCCGAGTTTGAGAGCGAGCGCTCCGCCTGGACCGACAGGGAGGCGATGCTGACTTCCGGCTACCACGAGATCGAGGACATCGTTGATGGTAAGTTTCTTTCATTTCTTCGGGCTTCCGACTATGCGTCAGGCCGACTTCTGATTTTTCGACTTGCTTCTTTTTTTTCTTGGCAGACTTCTTTCCTGGTCACTCACAGGCAGTCCCTCTGGCCATCGAGGCTGCTCGAGAGGCGCGAAGGGCAAAAGGTGAGGAGGTCGCCGCTAATGCCCCCCGAACTATCGACGAGCAGCTTCTGAGCATTGAAGCCCGTCTTCGTCCGGCTCACCGGCTGCTGCGTCGGCTTCAGCGTGCCGGCGCCCAGGTAGTTGCTGCCCTGTGGCCAGACATGCCGGCTCTGTGCACCGCCAATCGGACCGCCGACTGGCTGGAAGTCGCCGCCGGCCGTCTTGAGGCTTGGAAGGGCTCCTCGGCCCGGGCCGGAGCACGCCGGGCCATGGAGTTCGTCAAGGCGTGGTATCCAGGGCTGGACCTGGACCGCCTGGCCGCGTTCCGGTCAGAAGCCCAGGCCGAGCTGGAGGTTGTGGAGGGCGCCCTTGTCGAGCGCGCGGCGGCCATTGCTGAGTACACGGACACCAGTGTCTTCGTGCCCGAGCGGGCTGAAGGCGTCGAGGAAGTGCCGCCAGACTGGTTTGGGATGAACCCGGAGTATGGCGAAGACTCGGCGGAGGTGATCGACTCCAGCATCGAGGAGGAGGACGAGGCAGAGGACGGAGGCGCCAGAAGACGGAGCAGGCGGCCAAGCTCGATTGCGGCTCCAGCAATGAGCCGCGTGGAGACAAGGTGACTGCCGCCGGAGGTGACCAAACCGAGACCGCCCAGCCGACTGCCCCGGCGCCTGACACCGCCGTCTCCTCCGATCATCCGACCTCGGATGCCGCCTCCTACGCTGCTTTTTCCGCCTTTGTTTATCTGTCTTTAGTAATCTTTTGAAAACTTTGTTAGATTCGAACAGTTCCACCCGCGGGGTGTATCTTGAACTTCTATTCGAAGATTCGGCCAAGGTCCTATGTAAATATTTATCTGATTTCCGCCTTTCCTTGCTTATTGCTCTTTAGGATTTTTCCTTTGCCGCCTTCCTGTAGTTGCTGCCTTGCCAGCTGGACAGCCGCTCTGCGGACTGTCGCTGGGTTAAGTGCTAGGCTACTTCGGGAAGACAAGTACTTGGCCGTTTAGAGTTTCTTTAGCAAGTCGGCTAGCAAGCGACAGGCCGACTACCCGAGAGTCGGCCATCTTTGATAGAGGCTAAGACGGCGAGCCGACTACTCATGAGTCGGCTCTGCAGAGAGAGGCTGGGAGCCGGCTTGAGCCATGCATGCGCTTTAGGTCCTTAACCATTTTTTCGTGTGTGCGCTCGTTCTTGCTTGTTCTCCGCCTACAAACAGTCGCTCTGCAAACTGCGGCTTTCGACAGGAGACATCTTGAGTGCAACACACTACTTGTTCGACTGCAGGAAGCATTTCATAGCGCAAGACGGCAAGTCCCCGGGCCGACTAGTCTGGCCCGGTGCCAAGCGGTTTGTAATGAAAGTAATGTACTCGAAGGCATAATTCCTATCATACAGATAACACAAAAAGGTAGTCCCCGAGCTCGTCTCGGGGGGCCCAAGGTCTTAGTACTTTAATACAAAGGGGGTAGTGCGATACATACTGCATCAACTGTAAAATCTTCGAAGAAGATTTGCGTTCCACGGGCGCTCTGTTTCTTTGCCGGAGTCATCCCTCTTGCGCGCTCGAGGCTTCTGAGCGTCGATTAGGTAGTAGGAGCCGTTGCCCAAGACTTTGCTGATCATGAAGGGGCCTTCCCAAGGTGCCGACAACTTGTGCTGGCCGGCTGTTCGCTGAATCAGCTGGAGCACAAGGTCGCCCTCTTGAAATGATCTCGGCTAGACCTTTCAGTTGTAGTATCGGTGCAGACTCTGCTGGTAGATGCTGGACCGGCTGAGTGCCAACAGCCGGCACTCTTCCAGCAGGTCAACGCCATCTTGGCGTGCTTCTTCAGCTTCCTCTTCGGTGTACATGGTGACTCGTGGAGAGTCGAACTCTATATCCGTCGGGATGACGGCTTCGGCACCGTAGACGAGGAAGAAAGGCGTAAAGCCGGTTGACTTGTTTGGAGTCGTGCGCAGACTCCAGAGGACGGCTGGTAGCTCCTCAACCCAACAGCCGGCCGAACGCTCAAGTGGTTTGACCAGTCGAGGCTTGATACCGGACAGGATGAGGCTATTCGCCTGCTCCACCTGGCCGTTTGACTGCGGAAGGGCAACGGACGCTAAGTCCATTCGGATGCCTTGCGTCACGCAGAAACGGGCCAAGGCGCCTTTGGCAAAGTTTGTGCCATTGTCGGTGATGATGCTGTGCGGTATGCCATACCGCACCGTGATGTCGGCGATGAAAGTCACTGCAGTCGGCCCGTTCAACTTCTTGATGGGCTTTGCTTCTATCCACTTGGTGAACTTGTCCACCGCGACAAGCAGATGAGTTAGGCCGCCTCGGGCCGTCTTGAATGGTCCCACCATGTCCAGGCCCCAAACTGCGAAGGGCCAGGCGATGGGAATTGTCTTCAGCGCGGAAGCCGGCTGAAGTGGCTTGGAGCGGAACTTCTGGCACCCCTGGCATTTTTGACTAACTCTTTAGCTTCTTCCAGGGCAGTCGGCCAAAAGAAACCATGCCGAAAAGCTTTGGCGACGGTGGCCGCACTCGCCCTAATGAATGTCTCTGAGGATTGCTTGGCCTTGTTCTGGCTCTACGCAGCGCTGGTAGACACCAGTGACACTGCGCCTGACGAGCTCTCTGTTGATTATGGTGTATGCTGCCGCTTGGCGTTGCACTTGCCGAGCCAGGATCTCATCTGTTGGCAGCTCTCTGTTCACTAGAAACTTGAGGATGGGCTGCGCCCATGAGGGTGCTGCTATTTCTTCAACTGCTACCACGGCGACTTGGACAAGGGTGGCCGGGCTGGGAGGCGGCGGGCTGGAGTCCGGGGCCACTTGCAGGATTGACGGAGTCCCTGGGCCGACTTGCGCAGTCCCCGGGCCGGGCTCTGAAGTCCCCGGGCTGGCTTCAACTATGATTTTCTTGGGGCCGTCTGCTGGGGCTCTTGAGTCGGATCCGACTTCTTCAAGAGGAGCCGACACAAAGATGGAGTCTGATTCTGGTGAAGGCTTGATAGCGGCTTGAGGAGGCGCTGAAGAGCGACACCAGAAGGTATTGCTTGGCGGGTGGAGCCGACTCGTGCCAAGGCGTCTGCTTGATCATTGTCATTTCTTGGCACGTGAAGGAACTCGCACCCCTCGAAGTATCCGCTGAGTTGCTGCACCAGGAAGCGGTAGCTCGCCATGTTTGTGTCTTTGGCGTCCCAGTCGCCAGATGACTGCTGGACCACCAAGTCGGAGTCGCCATAGCATAGGATCCAACGAATGCCGAGTTCTTTGGCAAGCCGGAGCCCATGGATGAGCGCCTCGTATTCGGCGACGTTGTTGGAGGCGGCGAAGTGGATCTGCAGCACATACTTGAGCTTGTCGCCTTTAGGGGAGGTGAGGGCGACGCCGGCTCCCAGGCCAGTGCGCATCTTGGAGCCGTCAAAATTCATCCGCCAATGGGTGGAGTCGGGCACTGGCGGCAGGTACTGGGTCTCGGCCCAGTCGACGAGGAAGTCGGCCAGCGCTTGCGACTTGATGGCGGTGCGGGGCTGGTAGTAGATGGTGTAAGGAGCCAGATCTATGGCCCATTTGGCCACTCGGCCGGAGGCGTCTCGGCTTCCAATGATCTCGGCCAACGGAGCCGTGCAAACCACGATGATTGGATGTTCTTGAAAGTAAGGCTTCAGCTTCTTGGCGGTGAAATGCACACCGTAGCACATCTTCTGGTAGTGAGGGTAGTTCTGCTTGGAGGTCGACAGTACCTCGCTCAGGTAATATACCGGTCTTTGGACAGGGAGCGCCTTGCCTTCCTCCTTGCGCTCGACTACGATGACTGTGCTGACTACTCGGCTGGTGGCGGCGATGTACAGGAGCATGGGCTCTTTGGGAGTCGGAGCCGCCAACACAGGGGGAGTAGTCAACATCTTCTTCAGCTGGAGAAATGCTTCGTCCGCCTTGTGGTTCCACTCGAAAAAGGTGGTCTTCTTCATCAATTGATACAAAGGCAGAGCTTTCTCGCCCAGCTGACTGATGAATCGGCTGATGGATGCCAAGCAGCCGGTGAACTTCTGCACATCTAACAGTCGGCTGGGTACCTCCATCCTCTTGATGGCCTTGATCTTCACGGGGTTGCACTCTATGCCGCGTTTGAAGACCAGGAAGCCAAGGAGATGGCCGGCTGGTACTCCAAAAACGCACTTCTCAGGGTTGAGCTTGATCTGGAATCGGCGCAGGTTCTCAAAGGTCTCCTTGAGATCTTCTAACATCGTCCCACGCTTCTCCGTCTTCACCACCACATCATCCATGTAGACGTGGGCATTCTTGCCGAGTTGCTTGAGGAGGCACTTCTGCATGCAACGCTGAAAGGTGGCGCCGGCATTCCTTAAGCCGAACGTCATTGTTAGGTAGCAGAAGGCTCCGAATGGTGTGATGAAGGCGGTCTTCAGTCTATCTGCCGGTTTCAGCTTGATCTGGTGATATCCTGAATATGCATCTAGGAAACTCAGGAGCTCGCATCCGGCTGTGGAGTCTATCACCTGATCGATTCTTGGCAGGGCAAACAGGTCCTTTGGGCAGGCTTTGTTGAGGCTTGTGTAGTCAATGCACATCTGCCACTGCTTGTTCTTCTTTAGTACCAAAACCGGGTTTGCCAGCCACTCTGGAAAAACCACTTCCATGATGAAGCCGGCCGCAAGAAGCCGGGCTATCTCCTCTCCAACAACTCTTCTCTTCTCTTCTGACAGGCGGCGCAAGGGCTGCCTGACGGGTTTCACATCTGGCCTGACATGTAACTTGTGCTCGGCGAATTCCGTCGGTACACCTGGCATGTCTTTTGGGGACCATGCAAAGATGTCTCGATTCTCACGGAGGAAATCGACAAGCTCGCCTTCCTATTTGATGTCAAGGTTTGCACCTACGACAGCGTACCTCTCTGGGTGCTCCGGGTCCAAGGGTATCTTCTTGGTCTCTTTGGCCGGCTTAAATGAGCCCTCAGCTTCCGACTCCTTGGGGTCGGGCGACATCTCTGGCTGCTTTCCGGCCATCGCCACAACTCGGTCAAGGAGCCGCTTCTCAGCTGCGATCACCAGGGACTCGGCCAGTCAGCTGCTCTCGGCCACGCAGGCGGACGACTTCCTGTAGTCGCCGGCTACGGTCAGAATTCCCTTGGAACTCGGCATCTTCATCTTCAGGTAGGCGTAATGAGGGACCGCCATGAACTTGGCCAAAGCAGGTCAGCCAAGCAGTGCATGGTATGGGCTTTCAAGGTCCACTACTTCAAACCAGACTGGTCTCGGCGGAAATGATCTTTGTCCCCGAAGAGGACGTCTATCAGGATCTTGCCGATTGGCGAACAGGAAAGGCCGGGTACAATTCCATGGAACACAGTCCGGCTGCTCTGCAGCTGTCTTCGCTTGATTCCTAGCTTCTCCATGGTATCTTTGTACAGGATGTTGATGCTACTGCCTCCGTCTATCAGTACTCTTGAAAAGCGGGCAGCCCGCCTATCAGTGGCCAAGGTGGCACCTAGGACCAGGGCATAGGAACCCGGACTCGGCATCACCGCTGGGTGATCCGCTCTACTCCAACTGATAGGCCTCTCGGACCAATGCATGAACTCTGGAGTGCTTGACGCAACCGCATTCACTTCTTGCTGCTATTGGCGCCTGCTGCGCCGGTCATCTGCTACACTAGTGAACACCACATAGGCTCCGTGCTCATCTGGGAACTCGTCTTGCACTGCGCCGACTGGCCGAGTCGCCGGCTGCTGGGGCGGCGGTGGAGGCGGCGGCCCAGCAGGCGGCGGAGGTACGAGGCCGTCTCCCTTGGCGATTCTGGTGAGCCAGTGGCATTTCCGGGTGGTATGGTTCAAAGGCTTCGCGCCGCTGTGGAACTTGCACGGACCATCCAGAGTCTGCTCATAGGAAAAGGCCGGCAACCAATTGGACTTGCCGCCTTTCTGCCTCTTGGCCGGAGGCTGCCCCTCCGGCTGTTGATATTCAACTGTCGCAACCTGCCGACTGTTGGAAGTCGGCTGTTGGGCCTTGCGCTTGTCGTCGTTCTGTTGCTGGCGCCGACTGGTGTCTCTAGCCAGAGTTCTGGGAGCCTGAGGAGCCACCTTGCCAGCTGCATTGACCTGAATCTCCGTCTTCATGGATGAGTCGGCTGTGGCGTACTTGTCTGCTATGACTAACAGTTCGTCGAGGGTCTCTGGCTTGTCGCAGAGGAGCCTGTGCTTGAGGAGGGTGCCCTCTCGGCACCCGGCAGTGAAGTACTCGATAGTCTGCACCTCGTGCATGCCCTCGCAAGAGTTCCGAAGCTCGCCCCAGCGTGTGAGGTGGTCGCGTGTTGATTCATCAGGGCCTTGCACGCACAAGGAAAGCTGGCGCGGCTTGGGAGGTCGCTTGTACGTGCTCGTGAAGTTGCGGATGAGGGCTTCAGTGAAGTCGACCCAGCTGTTGATGCTGCGGGGCTTCAGACTGTTCAACCATGTCCGGGCTGTGCCTTGGAGCATGAGTGGAAAGTACTTCACGGCAACCCGCTTGTTGCCGTTCTCTATGCTGACGGCTGTGGAGTAGTCTATCAGCCAGTCCTCCGGCTTCACAGAGCCGGTGTACTTGGGTATGTCTCGGGGGAGCGTGAATCCTTTGGGGAAGGGCTCGTCTCTGATGCGGGGCCCGAAGCAAGGCGGACCCAGCTCGTCTTCTTCTTCCAGCGCCAGGGATCGGTGGAGTCGGTCGATCCGGTGGCGGGCGTCGTTCTCTCCGACTCCTTCTCGACGGCCGAGGCGGCCTCCGAGAGTCGGATGCTCAACAGGCGGCGGGGAAACTCGCCGTTCTCTTCTGGGTGGGGGAGACAGGTAGTCGTCCCGCCGCTCCACTGCTCTCGGCCGGCCGTCTTGGTCGCGCTCAATGGTGAGGCGAGTCCGACTGTGACTGGCTGCCGACTCCTTTTCTTTCCTTCCGCGGACTCCGCCAGTCGGCGTCCGGGAAGTCGCACCTTGATCTCGGCGGGGAGGCAAGTCGTCATTTGGTTGCTGCAGCGCGTCCGCGCGGCCGCCGGCCACGTTCTGCGCAGCAACCGCGTGGAGGAGCTGCTGGACTCGCTCCGTCATCAAACGGCGCTCTTCGCCTTCGAAGTTCTTCAGCTCGTCAGTCGCCGCTTGGGCAGCGCGGATGTTCTCCGCTGGGGTGGCGTATACGGGGCGTTTAGCCCCGAGCAAGTAGGCGATGGTCGCGCCACGTTGCCGGACCGCGCCTAGGCGGCTCGGCCCTGTCGGAGCCGGCGAGCCGCCTACGGTGCGATCCATCTCGTGCTGGTATGCTTCTGACAAGCGCGTCATGCTCGCCAGCCTCTTGGTGCCTTCGATGATCTGAAGGCGGCGTGTCTCCAGCGTCTCGGCGTCCGCGTCCTCTTGAATGGGCGCAGTAAGGTCTTGCAGGGCCACAGCAAGTGGGTCCTGAGCTTCTTCACCGGAGCGCTCGTCGTGACTGATGACGAGAACCTCCGTGACGGCGCTTCTGCCGCTCTCCTCGTACGGAGGCGGTTCGTCGTAGACCACCACGTTGGTGGGGAAAGTGTCAAGCGACACGGCGTCGGAGTCGACCAACATCGAGTCGGTGGAGCCTACGGACTCCAAGTCCACGGCAGGCTCGCCGGTGACGTGGAGTTGGTCGAGGAGGCCCGCGAGAAGACTCTCGGGGCCACCCGTGCCTGCGTCGGATGCAGGCTCGTCGGAGAGCCGAACCTCGCCGACAAGTTTGGCGAGGCTGCTCGCTGCGCACGCAGCCTCAGCGCCGCGCAGCGCGTCGATGCAGACGCCATCTGGCGAGCCTGGCTGGCTGCGCTCACCAGGGAGGAAGAGGGTTCCCATCCAGAACAGATCACCGGACGACGGTGCACCAGGCCCCATGGTGGGCGCCAAATGTCGGGTGTTGGGTGCGACATATGCCAAAGGATGGCTTATCATGGTGGGGGCGAGTAGAACGTCGCCGATGCCTGGAAACGGGATGAGGCGTAGGCATGCACGCCGGCGAATCTTACCCAGCTTTGGGGCTCTCCGAGGAGATAACACCCCTACTGCTGCTCTGCGGGGTCTCCGGATGATCACTAAAGCAAAGTGACTACAATGGCGCTCCTAGAGCTGTATCAGGAGGCAGGAGAGGACAAGGCTGGTTCTCTCCTCCCTGCGCTATCTGGTCTATCTCTATCAAGGTCCGAACCCTTTGCATGGGTGCCCCGGGGGGTTTATATAGGCCTACCCCCCGGGGGTACAATGGTAATCCGGCTGGGCGCGGGTCCCAGCCATCTGTCTCTCAGACCGCCGTTCTTCCCGCCGGCTTCTGGGGCCCGCCGGCTGTTGGGTCCCGCGGACAGGCTTGACACTGTAGCGGTACTCCTGATGACGCAGGCTTGGTCATTGGGTCGTGGCAACAGTGCTGCCGTCTATCGGGCGATTACTGTCGCCATTCCCCATCCTATCTGGTTAATGGCTCGTGGGCCCCTGGGAGGAGTCGGCCGACTCCAGGGAGGCCGACTCCCACAGATCCGTCTTCGGGGCATCCAGGCCGCCTTCGGTCCGCTCACTGACAGACGGCCCCGCGGTCTTCGGGCCGTACAGGCCGGCGTCATGGGCACATTGCGTCGCGCACTATGGCTGAGGTCAGGACAGGCATGGCAACAGTGCCACGCCTCGCTGGAGATCTTCTAGCGATACGGCTCACTGTAGCCATGCCGGTCCTTCGTAGGCGGGGGGGGGGGGGGGGGGGGGGAACGGCCACGCCGCGACCGTACCCCACATCGTACTTCACGATGAGGGAGGAGTCATGGGCCGACTCTCCATAGTCGGCCTCTCTGGAGGTCGCCAGTCTTGGAGTCGGCTGATCTCGAAGTCGCCGTCTGGGACTCGGCTCGTCTTGGACTCGCCTCTTGGGACTCGGCTTGTCTTGGAGTCGGCTCCTGGGACTCGGCCTGAGGGGCGCGGCCTGCCCCGATGTCTTGAAAGGTTCTGGGACTCGGGTTAGCCTACCCGTGGCCCATTACTTCGACAATCTTTATTTTCAATAAAAATATCAAGGATAGCCTTTACCATACTTATTTTGCTAGTATGCATGTTGCTGTTTGAAAACAGAAAGTTTACCGCTATTGCAAAAATTCCCTAGAAAAGTCAGAGAATGGTATAATGTTGAATTTTTTTGCATAATGAGATATGATAAATCTTCTACAGCATAGTATTTTTCTCATAATTTTTGGAATTAGGGAAGTATGATGAATCTTGCATTCTTTACAGACTATACTGTTTTTGCAGATTGCTGTTATGGTTGCATTGTTTGCATATGTTTGCTTGTTTAATGATTCTATTTGAGGATAGGAGTATTAAATATGCAGAGGCATTTTGTATGCAATGTGGAATAATAATTTTAGTGATTTGTTACAGTAGAAAATGATAAGGTTTTGCTTTGGTTTATACTAACCTATCTCACGATTTCTTGTTGAGTTTGGTGTGGATGAAGCTTTTGATAAAAAGAGAAACCATGATATGAGAGGAATTAAGGAGACACAAAAGTTCAAGCTTGTGGATGCCCAAGGCACCCCAAGAT
The DNA here is from genome assembly GCA_963921465.1 of Triticum timopheevii. Lineage (NCBI taxonomy): Eukaryota > Viridiplantae > Streptophyta > Magnoliopsida > Poales > Poaceae > Triticum > Triticum timopheevii. The sequence continues at coordinate 368,352,221 of OY997262.1, forward strand.
AATATTTCAAGAAGTCTCAAGCATCTAAGCTTGGGGATTCCCCGGTAGGCATCCCACCTTTCTTCTTCAACAACTATCGGTTAGTATCGGGTTGAGCCTAAGTTTTTTGCTTCTTCACATGAGTTGTGCTATCCTTGCAATGTAATTTTAGTTTGCCTTGCTTGCTGTTTGAATAAAATATGAAGGTCTGAAATTCTTAATTGAGAGAGAGTCTTCACATAGTTACATAATTATTTAGCTACTCATTAATCTTCACTTATATCTTGTTGGAGTAGTTTGTCATTTGCTCGTCTGCTTCACTTATATCCTATGAGTAAATGGTTGAATGTCATAAATCTGAAATTATATATGTTTCATTTGCTTATCCCATGGGGAGTAATGACTTCACATCTAAGAAGTAGAGGTTGTATATTTATTAAAGGTTAGCAAGCATTGTATTGGTCATTTGAACAATTCATAAAAGAATATTGAAGGAAGAGAGATTTCACATATAAATATACTATCTTAGACATCTTTTATAATTGTGAGCACTCATTAAGTATGGCATTCTAAAGATTTGATGTTGGACAAGGAAGACAACATAATGGGTTATGTTTTCTCACATCTCAGTTAAAGTATATTGTCATGGATCATTCAAACATGTTGAGCTTGCCTTTCTCCCTCATGCTTGCCAAATACCTTGCACCAAGTAGAGATACTACTTGTGCTTCAAAATATCCATAAACCCAGTTTTGCCATGAGAGTCCACCATACCTACCTATGGATTGAGCAAGATCCTTCAAGTAAGTTGTCATCGGTGCAAGCAATAGAAATTGCTCTCTAAATATGTATGATCTATTAGTGTGAAGAAAATAAGCTTTATACGATCTTGTTATGGAAGCAATAAAAGCGACGGACTGCATAATAAAGGTCCATATACAAGTGGCAATACAAAGTGACGTTCTTTTGCATTAAGATTTTGTGCATCCAACCATAAAAGCGCATGACAACCTCTGCTTCCCTCTGCGAAGGGCCTATCTTTTACTTTATGTCTTTTACTTTATGCAAGAGTCAAGGTGATCTTCACCTTTCCTTTTTTCATTTTATCCTTTGGCAAGCACCTCGTGTTGGAAAGATCCTGATATACATATCCAATTGGATGTAGGTTAGCATGAACTATTATTGTTGACATCACCCAAAGGTGAATACATTGGGATGCAACACTATAAGCCCCTATCTTTCTCAGTGTCCGATTAAAACTCCATAACCATTAGTATTGCGTGAGTGTTAGCAATTGTAGAAGTCTATATGATAGTTGAGTATGTGGAGTTTGCTAAATCAAAGCTCTGACATAGACCCTTCCTGAAAATAAGATGAATTGTAATTGTCTGATGACTGAGAATGAAGTTTGCTAGTTTTCAAGAAAGTTTATGGTCTATGCTTTAACATGTGAATAGCTTGTTACTTGATCGTGAGAAGTTCTATGAGATGAACTACTGTTATGACATATAATCATGCTAGAAGAGGTGATTGAAATTATCATTGATCAAACTTGTGCACCTACTAGCATTCACACTTCATAAATTCTTTTCTTTTATGATTTACCTACTCGAGGACGAGCAGGAATTAAGCTTGGGGATGCTGATACGTCTCCAACGTATCTATAATGTATGAAGCATTCATGCTATTTTATTATCTGTTTTGAATGATTACGAGCTTTATTATACACTTTTATATTACTTTTGGGACTAACCTATTAACTGGAGGCCCAGCCCATATTGCTGTTTTATTGCCTGTTTCAGTATTTTGAAGAAAAGGAATATCAAACGGAGTCCAAATGGAATGAAACCTTCAGGAGTGTGATTTTTGGAACGAACATGATCCAGGAGTCTTGGAGTACAAGCCAGGGAATTTTCGAGGAGGCCAGGAGATAGGAGGGCATGCCCCCTGTCTCGTGGGCGCCTCGAGGCTCCCCCGACTGACTTCTTTCGCCTATATATTCCCATATACCCTAAAACCATCGAAGAACACAATAGATCGAGAGTTCCACCGCCGCAAGCCTCTGTAGCCACCAAAAACCCCTCAGGAGCCCGTTCCGGCACCCTGCCGGAGGGGGGATCCCTCATCGGTGGCCATCTTCATCATCCCGGTGCTCTCCATGACGAGGAGGGAGTAGGTCACCCTCGGGGCCGAGGGTATGTACCAGTAGCTATGTGTTTGATCTCTCTTTCTCTCTCTCTCTCTCTCGTGTTCTGTCTATGGCACGATCTTGATGTATCATGAGCTTTGCTATTATAGTTGGATCTTATGATGTTTCTCCCCCTCTACTCTCTTGTGATGAATTGAGTTTTCCTCTTGAAGTTATCTTGTCGGATTGAGTCTTTAAGGATTTGAGAACACTTGATGTATGTCTTGTTGTGCTTATCTGTGGTGACAATGGGATATCACGTGATCCACTTGATGTATGTTTTGGTGATCAACTTGCGGGTTCCGCCCATGAACCTATGCATAAGGGTTGGCACACCTTTTCGTCTTGACTCTCCGGTAGAAACTTTGGGCCACTCTTTGAAGTACTTTATGTTGGTTGAATAGATGAGTCTGAGATTGTGTGATGCATATCGTATAATCATGCCCACAGATACTTGAGGTGACAATGGAGTATCTAGGTGACATTAGGGTTTTGGTTGATTTGTGTCTTAAGGTGTTATTCTAGTATGAACTCTATGATAAATTGGACAGAAAGAATAGCTTCATGTTATTTTACTACGGACTCTTGAATAGATAGAATAGATAGGATAACTTTGAGGTGGTTTCGTACCCTACCATAATCTCTTCGTTTGTTCTCCGCTATTAGTGGCTTTGGAGTGACTCTTTGCTGCATGTTGAGGGATAGTTATATGATCCAGTTATGTTATTATTGTTGAGAGAACTTGCACTAGTGAAAGTATGAACCCTATGCCTTTTTTCCTACCATTGCAATACCGTTTACGCTCACTTTTACCACTTGTTACCTTGCTGTTTTTATAATTTCAGATTACAAATACCTATATCTACCATCCATATTGCACTTATATCACCATATCTTCGCCGAACTAGTGCACCTATACAATTTACCATTATATTGGGTGTGTTGGGTACACAAGAGACTTTTTGTTATTTGGTTGCAGGGTTGCTTAAGAGAGACCATCTTCATCCTACGCCTCCCATGGATTGATAAACCTTAGGTCATCAACTTGAGGGAAATTTGCTACTGTCCTACAAACCTCTGCACTTGGAGGCCCAACAACGTCTACAAGAAGAAGGTTGTGTAGTATACATAAGGTGACATCTTTCAAGTTTCATTTCAGCTGGGAGCGCCCTCAGGGCTGCATTATTTCCAGGTCGCATGGGTCTGTTCCTGCGGCATGTATCCCTTTTGCTTATGTCTTTAGTTCACCTTGTCAGGGGCGCCCCTCGGGCTGCATCATCCCCAAGCCGCTCGGGCCTGACCCAGTGGCAGGTATCTTTCCTGTGTCTATCTAAGCTGATTTTCCTTTCATGCTTAACCCGCTTGTGATAATCGCCTGCTCAATTGACACCTACCTTTGGAGCCGCTCGCATTGGCACGTCGCTTGTGCATGGGTCCGTCCCTGCAACGTCGACAAATCTGAGTGGTCGAGCTCTGGCCCACGGCAGCCCCGCAAGCGTCACCTCACCAGGCCCTCAGTGCACAGACCACACTCTCGGAGCAACCAATGGCCGGCCGGCAACCGTAATGGCAACCCTTGCTTCTCTCATGTTGGTTTACAGGGACTACCTGAGGAATAATGTGGGGGGCGTCGTGAGCTCTCTCTCCCTTACCCGTACGATCCACTCGCGCGTTAAAAGGGGGGCTCCTGAGCATCGCGACTCAGGGGCTCTCACTGGCTCTCCAGCCCTCACCCCTGGCGTTGTCCACGGCATCGCAACCTGGCATACCAGCGGCGGCTGAGCTCGCTCGAGGGCCAGGACCTGAGGACGTAGAGCACGAAGGAGAGTGCGGAGAAGGGAGGAGAAGCTCACGAAGGCCTAACCCAGCTACATCCCAGCTGCAAACATGCAAGTCTAGCGCCTCGCGAAGGATCTACCCTCTGCTTTTAAGATAAGTCTCACCCCCGGAATAGCTAATCGATGCGACATGAAACCCCCACTTAATGCGGCTCTGTGACGGCGACGTTGCCTTCCTTTCTCACCTTTCGGTAGCTACTTGAGCGCTAAAGGGGACCTCCTGAGCATCGCGCCTCAGGGGCTCTTACTGGACCTCGGGCCGCTCACCTCCTGGCCTTGCCAACGGCATCACGACCTGGCATACCAGCGATGGCTGAAGCCTGCCTGGGGACCGGGACCTATCAGCATAGAGCACCAAGTCGTCGCGAGGTTAGAAAGAGGGAACCAAGCCGGAACAGGACAAGCATTTGCACCACTTCATAATAAGGATAATATCAACCAAAGACATTGCTGTCCGCGTTCTAGGAATGGGGGTCCCTAGACTTGCCTGCCTGCGGCTTGCGGCGTGGCTCAAGTGGGGGCCCAGTGCGGCCCAGCTTCATCAGCTCAAGCTCAAGACCCTCGCGAGGGGCCAAGCCTCGCAGGGCGGACGACAGGAAGCTTCCTCAGGAGCAGCCTCATCAGGCAGGCTCGCGAGGAGGAGGAGAGATCAAGGCAGGGTACCTCGCGAGGAGCCCGTGACGCAAGCCATGATGATCGGGACCAAGCGGGCGCCAGGCGGGCATCGGCCTGCGCAGTGTCCTTGTTTCCCCTTTGGTGCAAGGGGGGCAAGCACAGGCCAAGGCATCAGGAAAAGGTTACCGTTTCGGTGCAACAAGACCAAGACCAACAGAACGGCAGGATGGAGGTCATCGTGGAGCCCAGGACGGCGTCATTGTCAGAGCCTTTGGCAGCCGAAGACCAACTTTAGTCAGGATAAGTGTACTAGATGTTCCCCTTCAAATTGGCCAATTGTTGGCGCCCTTCCCGCTCATTATTTGGGAAGAGGCCCAGGGCCTCCCTCAATAAATAGAGCTAGCCATCACAGGGCAAGGGGGACGGACGGATCGAGAGAGAGAGAGAGAGAGAGAGAGAGAGAGAGAGAAGCGACCGAACTCACCCAAGCAGTTCATCGCACCAGCTCAAGAACAGCCCCTCGCGAGGCTGTTCCCCTTTGTATTGTTCATCATCAGCCCCTGAGGCAATCCACCACACCACACACTAGAGTAGGGTATTACACCACAATGGTGGCCTAAACCAGTATAAACCTCGTGTCCCTTGTGTGTTCTTCTTTCTAGCCTAGATTCCTTGTGAAACATCGAGACGTGAGCTGGTAGGGAAAAGATCTTCGTGCGCACCCAGAGTTCGAACCTCAAGGGTCTGCCGGAACCCGAAATCCGACATTTGGTGCGCCAGGTAGGGGTGTGCCAAAGTTCTCCCTGCCAACGACCCACTCTCCACCGACATCGTGTTTCGCCCTCATGGCGGACAACACGCCACCCGCTCCGGCAGCCGATGCTGGCACTGGGGCTAGGGGGCTCCGAGCCTTGGCCCCTGCCTTGCAACAAGTGCAGTGGCCGCACAAGTTCAAGCCAGAGATGCCGCCGCATTACAACGGCACGACAGATCCGCTGGTTTTCCTACTGGCGTACGAGGAGGCCGTCCTCAAGGCCAGGGGTGACGACAGGGTGATGGCCAACTGGTTACCCATGGCCCTCGCCGGCGTTCTGCACATGTGGCTGCTCCGCCTACCAACAGCCTTTGTGACCTCCTGGGGGGAGCTGCGCGACCTCTTCCTCGCTCATTACGCCATGCTAGTGCCCCCGGTTGTCGCAGCTCTCTTGGGCGGCTCACAGGCACCACCTTCGAGCCGCCATGTCAAGCCATTCACCCGCCAGATCGGCACCGCCTCCAAGCGCCGAGAAGCTCCCCCGGGCTGGGTGGCACTCGAGGCCGATCTGGCCTTCAACTCGGACGATCACCCCTCCAACCCCGCCGGTTCGGGTGCGCTCCCGATGCTGTACACCCCCACCATCTTCCAAGTTGCCGTCACCAGGACCCTCATCGATGGCGGTGCCGGCCTCAATGTGCTCTCAGTAGAGGCCTTCAGCCTCCTCCACGTGCCACTAGAGCGGCTTCAGCCCAGCAGGCCTTTCTCGGGCGTCGGAGTCGGTTCCACCGCCTCCTTGGGATAGATTCGCCTCCCGGTGACCTTCGGCACCTATGATAACTTCCGCACAGAGCTGATCGGCTTCGACATCGCCCCCATCAGCCTCCCCTACAACGCCATCCTTGGCTACCCGACCTTGGCCCAGTTCATGGCAACAACTCACCCGGCGTACAACCTCATGAAGATGCTCGGGAGCAGCGGTGTCCTTACCGTGTTAGGAGACACAAGGGATCCACTGCAGGTGCTCAAGCTCGCTTTCAAGATGGCCGCGGTGGTGCAGCCTGCCAGCACTGACGCCCTTGAGCCCAAGGGGCTGCGCCAGCTAAGAAGAAGCAGCTATTCACCCAAGACAAGGCGGAAACCAAGCAGGTACCGGTCGACGAGGATGGATCCACTGACGCCACCTTCACCATAGGTGCCAACCTCGAACCCGAGCAGGAGGAGGCCTTGGTGAAGTTCCTGTGCGCAAACAAGAAGGGTGTTCGCATGGGAACCTGATCAGCTAGCAAGGGTCCCGAGTGGTGTGATTGAGCATCACCTCAACGTGTGCCCCAACATGTGCCCCATGAAGCAGAAGGCGAGGCGGCAGTCCACAAAGAAACAAGCTTTCATCATCCAGGAGACCCGCAAGCTAGAGGCAGCAGATGTTATTTGCGAGATCCGCTACCCAGATTGGTTGGCTAACCCGGTCGTCGTGCCGAAGAAGGGAGGAAAGGAACACATGTGTGTTGACTTCACCAACCTCAACAAAGCCTTCTCGCAGGATCCATTTCCGCTCCCCCGCATCGACCAGATCGTCGACTCCACCGCTGAGTGTGACCTGTTGTGCTTCCTGGATGCCTTCTCAGGCTATCACCAGATAAAGATGGCGGTAGAAGACATGGAAAAAACGGCTTTCCTAACCCCGTGTGGAGTGTACTGCTAGACATGCATGCCATTTGGGTTGCGCAACGCAGGCGCGACCTTTCAGAGGCTGATGCACATCGCCTTGGGCCGGCAGCTCGGGAGGAACGCTGAAGCTTACGTCGATGACATTGTGGTGAAGTCTCGGGAGGCAAGAACCCTGATAAAGGACTTGGACGAAACCTTTGCGAGCCTCAATGAAGTGGACCTGCGGCTCAACCTGGAGAAGTGTGTGTTTGGAGTCCCCTCAGGCAAGCTCCTAGGTTTCCTCGTGTCCCACAGGGGCATCAAGGCCAACCCAGAGAAGGTCAAGGCAGTCGAAGACATGAGCCCTCCGAAGACCCTCAGAGAAATGCAGAAGCTCACTGGGCGTGTAACCGCGCTAGGACGTTTCATCTCCAAGCTGGGGGAACAAGCACTGCCCTTCTTCAAGCCGATGAAGAAGAAGGGCCCCTTTGAATGGACTGAAGAGGCTGACAAGGCATTCCAAGATCTCAAGAGGTACCTTACCAGCCCTCCGGGGATGGTAGCTCCGTGACCTTGGGAGCCCCTGGTGCTCTACCTTGCGGCCACCCCCTACTCCGCTAGTGCAGCCCTGGTGGCGATTAGGGAGGAGCGTCAGACCAAGGCAGCAGCGACCGTCCGGGCCGAAGCAAAGCAAAGCCAAGACAACCTCACGAAGACCGCGCCCGCAAAGGACCAGTCGCAGCAGGGGAACGCACCTGGGGCAGAGGAGGCCTCTCCAAGCGACCAAGCGCTGGGGTTCCCTCATCTCAGGAGGCACCTCAACCTCTGGAGGACGCAAGCTGCGCCAGCACCCTCAACCTCGTCGATCACCCCGTGTACTTCGTCAGCACGGTGCTATGGGACGCAAGGGCGCGGTACCCCATGCGTCAAAAACTCCTCCTCGCGCTATTGGTAGCCTCATGCAAGCTGCAGCACTACTTCCAAGGCCATCCCATCAAGGTCGTCTCAGCGTACCCCTTAGAAAGGATACTCAGGAGCCCCAACTCAGCTGGAAGAGTCGCTGAATGGAACATCGAATTGCAAGCATTTCAGTTAGAGTTCAGCACGACCAGAGTCATCAAGGGAGCTGCACTTGTAGATTTCATGGCAGAATGGGCAGAGGCACCGGGCCTCAAGGCAGGCGAGGACCGATCACTTTCCTCGGGAAGCGAGGCACCGGACGGCTGGGTCATGTACTTCGACGGGGCATTCTCCCAACATGGTGCGAGGGCTGGTGCAGTGCTCGTATCTCCTAGTCAGGACAAGCTCTACTATGCCGTGCAACTCTGTTTCCAGCATGGAGAGAAGGTCTCCAACAACATAGCAGAATACGAAGGCCTGATAGCAGGCTTGAAAGCCATAGTCGCCTTGGGGGTAAAGCGCCTCATCATCAAGGGCGATTCGCAACTCCTCGTCAACTTCTCCAACAAAATATACGAGACGAAGGACGAGCACATGGAAGCCTACCTCGCGGAGGTTCGCAGGATGGAGAAACAGTTCTGGGGGCTTGAGTTGCAGCATGTGCCTCGTGGCACCAATCAATAGGCTGATGACATCGCTAAGAGGGCATCCAGGCGGTTGCCTCAGGAGCCTGGCGTCTTCGAGGAGCAACTCTTCAAACCCTCGGCGGCACCATCACTATCGAGCACGGCACAACCCAGGGAGGAGCTCCCTCAGCCGCCTGCCTCGGGAGCCCCAGCCTGCGGCCCGGCCTCAGGGGCACGTCTACTCCTGGCGTTGGAGCCTTAGGAAGGATGTTGGATTGCAGAGCTCAAGAACTACTTGACGCAAGGGACCCTTCCAGAGAAGGAGGAGGACGCGGAGCGTGTGGCGCGGCAGGCTACGGCCTACTACATCAAGGATAGAGAGCTCTACCGGAGGCGACCAAATGACGTGTCCCTACATTGCATTTCCAGAGAGCAAGGGAAGGAGCTATTGGCGGACATACACGGTGGAGATTGTGGGCACCACTCATCCTCACAAACCCTCATTGGCAAGGCGTTCCACAGCGGATTCTACTGCCCACAGCACTCAGCGACGCCGTTGAGCTGGTGAAGGCTTGTGAGGCCTGCCAATTCCACACCAAGCAGATCCACCAGCCGGCGGGGGGTCTGCAAACTATACCCCTCTCATGGCCGTTCGCAGTTTGGGGGCTGGACATTCTGGGCCCATTCCCTCGGGCGCCAGGGGGCTATCGCTACCTCTACGTCGCCATGGACAAGTTCACCAAGTGGGCTGAGGTGGAAGCTGTCCGCACCATCCCAGCGGGCTCCACAGTCAAGTTCATCAAGGGCCTCATGAGCCGATTTGGGGTGCCTAACTGCATCATCACCGACAACGGTTCGCAATTCACCAGTAATCTCTTCAAAACGTACTGTGCTAACCTTGGAACGCAGATATGCTATGCTTCGGCAGCACACCCCCGGAGCAATGGCCAGGCCGAGCGAGCCAACGCGGAGGTCCTGAGGGGCCTCAAAACCAGGACCTTCAAGAAGAAGCTGGAGGCCTGCGGCAGGGGCTGGTACGACGAGCTCCAGTCTGTGCTGTGGTCTATCCGCACGACCGCGGCCAAGCCGACTGGTGAGACCCCGTTCTTCCTCGTCTACGGAGCTGAGTCCGTCCTCCCTCACGAGGTTAGGCGTCGTTCCGAACGGGTCCTGGCGTTCGACAAGACGCAGCAGGACGCCATGCGGGGGACATATCTCATGCTGGGGGAGGAACACCATTGAGAAGCCGTGCTGCGAGCGGCAAGGTATCAACAGGCGCTGCGACCGTACCACTGCCGCAACATCTGCCCCAGAACTCTTGAGGTAGGGGACGTCGTGCTCAGACGGTTTCTCTCAAGGGAGGGGTTGCACATGCTCTCTCCCAATAGGGAGGGCCCATTCAAGGTTGTTCATGTTTCCAGGCCCGGCTCCGCGCGCTTGGAGACCCAGGAGGGGGTACCCGTCCAGAACGCATCGAACATTCAACATCTCCGAAGGTTCTACCCCTGAGCGAGGCCCAGTGCCTATGGAAAAGGCCCGGTGCCTGTGAAGAAGGCCAATGCGTGTGAAGCTGCCGCATTTTGGAAAAAGGCCCGGTGCCTGTGAACAAGGCCAATGCCTATGAAGCTGCCGCATTTTGGAAAAGGCCCGGTGCCTGTGAAGAAGGCCAATGCCTGTGAAGCTGCCGCATTTTGGAAAAGGCCCGGTGCCTGTGAAGAAGGCCAATGCCTGTGAAGCTGCCGCATTTTGGAAAAGGCCCGGTGCCTGTGAAGAAGGCCAATGCTTGTGAAGCTCGCCGCCCGTGACACTCTCACGTAATAATGAGTGGGGCTGTACACGCCCCGGAGTCTCCGGAGTGCCGCCCTCGGGCCTCGGGGGCTCCCGCCCATGCCTAGTGGCAGCACTTAGCTCCGCGCTGGTGAGAAGACGTTTAAGACTAGATTAGGTGCCGGACGCGGCTTTTTCATTTGCTTTCTGCATTTGGCTTGTTCGTTCCTATTTGAAGTTTTATTGGAGCTGTTGCCATCTCTAGCTTGTGACCCTTTGTCTTTTTCACTCACTTGCCTCGTTTTGTCTATTTGAAGTCTTGCGAGCGAGGTACGTGGGCACCCTTGCGAGTGTTTTCTGCCCCGGTCGTTTGAAGCTTTCCTATCCGAGTCCACCGCGGGAGCACTCCCCCCAGTCCGTGCCCCACGGGCATCGCGACGCAAGCACAGGACCTGGGTCGGTCGCCCCCACAACCGAGGCCAGAAACTACCCCTCCTAACTAATCCTTGCAGGACATGAAGCGCATGGCGAGGCCTCGGCCTCGGGAGGCAAAGACCGCGACAAGCCTCCCCGAGCTAAGTAATTCCCACACGCGGGCACGCGGCGCAGAAACATAGCACAGAGATAGCAGAAACAACACGAGAATTAACAACAACAGTTCAGCACGCCCCCGTGGGGCCCTATACTACCTTCTTTTTTGCGCAGGGAAGGAAGAAAAACAAAATAGGCACGACTTGCCCTGCACCAACTCGCGGCGAGGGCTCGTACTGCCTCCGGAGCTTAGTTAGATCCCTTCTCTTGCTTCACAGGGGCGCGGCGGCGGACCGACCCGCTACCTTCCCCCATAGCGGGCGCGACGGTGCGGGGGCTGGTCGCGGCCACCACTGGAGGAGCTACTGTCTGAAAGAGAGTCACCGAAGCTTGGCAAGCCCCGAGCGCCGCTGCCCACGTGCCTACCGCCACCTTCATCCTGATCAACGCTGGGGCTGGGCTCACGGCCGTGGTCATCGTCTTCGGGGCAGCACCCATGTAACGCCCCGGATTCGATGCGCCAGGTGTCCGCCAGTTATTCGCCCTCATTGCCATGTCTTTCGCTTGCGTGTTGCATTTTATCATGTCATCATGTGCATCTCATTTTGCATACGTGTTCGTCTCATGCATCCGAGCATTTTCCCCGTTGTCCGTTTTGCAATCCGGCACTCCTATGTCCTCCGGCGTCCCCCTTTTTTCTCTCGTTGTGAGCGGGTGTCAAACATTCTCGGAATGGCCCAAGGTTTGCCAAGCGGCCTTGGTATAGCACCGGTAGACCGCCTGTCAAGTTTCGTGCCATTGGGAGGTCGTTTGATACTCCAACTGTTAATCGGGGAACCGTAAAAGCCTCTTTTGTGTGCAGACCAACACCCCCTCCAAAGTGGCCCAAAACCCATCAAACTCCCTTCCATGCTCTCGGTCGTTCGATCGCGATCGTGTGGGCGAAAACCGCACCTCATTTGGACTCTCCTAGCTCCCTCTACCTATAAATACACCATCCCCTCCGAAATTCGCGGTGCAAACCTTAGCCTCTTCCACCTCCGCGCGCCGGACATTCCACTCCGCCGCCGGACATTCCACTCCGCCGCCGGACACGTCCAGCCGCCGCGCCGGATGAATCAGCCGCCGCCACGTCACCCAGCGTCTCCTCTCTCTCTCCTTCGCCGCCGCGCGGCCCGCCAGGCCCGCCATGGGCCCGCGCGAACCCAGCCGCCGCCGTCGCCCGGGCCGCCTCGCCCTGAGCCGCGCGCCACCCGGCCCCCATGCCCGGCTCCCTCCGCCCCGCCGCCGGCGAACCGCCGCCGCCACCGCCTTTCCGCGGACCCCAGGGCCCCGCCACCGCCATGGGAGCTCGTTGCCGGCCCCGTTCCGCCACCCCATCGCCGGATCTGGCGCCTCCCTCGCCAGATCCGCCCGCCCGGCTTGCCGGCTAACCTCCCTCGTCGGAGCCCGACAGGTGCTGCTGCCGTCCGCTCCCGTCGCCGCCGCCTTGCGGGATCGAGAGGAGCTCGATCTGGCCGTCGCGCCCCGTTGACCGACTGCGTGGGCCACGGCCCAGTCGCCTGGCCCAGCGCCCCGTCCGCCGGCCTGTCTCCTCCCCGACCTAGGCTCGGCCCATGGCGAGCAGCCCCCACTATCCCACGCCCGTGTGATTTTTACTATTTAGCGCTCAGTCATTTTTTCCCCAAAAAAACTGCCAAGTCCCGAAATATTTTGCATAATCATGCCATGTTCATCGCATCATAACTTGCTGCATACTGCTCCGATTCGTGCGTGTAATATGTCGAATTGTTCGTCTCAACGAGTACTTCATTTCATTCCATTGCATCATTTTCATTTGAGCTCATCTTTATGCTCGAACCATCGTTGTAAGAGTGCTATGTGATGTTAATCTGCTGGAACTGTTATAACTTGCTCATTTGTCATTTTTGCCATGTTTGATGTGTGCATCCTATGAGCGTGAGCTCTACATGTGTTTTGATCTATGCTATGTCATATTTCCAGGGGTGCCATCCATGTATTTTTTTGAGTTTTGTAGTTAGTGCATCAAGCTTGTTAATTAGGGTACTTGCTGTTGCTGTTTTGCTAGGCTGATTCTGTGATATTTTGTTGCTATGTAAACCTGCTGGTACTAGTCATTCTATGCATAATCTGGAGATGTTCACTAAGGATGATTTGTTATAAATGTCTTGCTCTATCCATTCATGCCCCTGGTTGCATTTATAGCCTGCTGTATCATGTTGTTATCTTGCTCCAAAGTTGCTAAATAATGTTGCTGTCAACCTATTAACATGAAGTTCAGTTTTGGCAATGTGCTTTTCTAGTGATCCATGCACCCTATGAACTTGATCTTGCCATGCTTAGCTTCATAAACATGTCTTCTTACTGTTGGTTGCCTTGCCATGCCATGTATTGCTCTGTGGTGAGTGGTACAAGCTCACCAACATGCCTACTTATTATTGTTCCTGCCATGTTTGAATCTGTCATATAACTTGCCATGTTTACATGGGTGCCATCATATCTTCTGATCCTTTTTGGCTCATGGTCAGTAAGGGACTTTTGTTCTATGCATTTAGTAGTATCATGCCATGCCTTTGTTTGCCATGATATGTTCCTGTAACATGTTTTTTGCTTGCTCTAAACTTTGCAACCTGATGTTATTTCTGCTAAGCGTTAAACTGTTAATATTTGCAATCTTCCCATGTCTTTTTGAGCATGTTCTAGTTGTTTCTGGAGATAGCTCAGTGTTCATGTCTTGTCATGCTTTACCTGTATTTCATGCTCATGCCTTTTGTTCTTATGTTGGGATGCTGTAGCTTGTTGTTTTGATGCTTGCAATATGCTTAGTTGCTGTTTTGGACAGATTGTTGTTATGTCTTGTATATAGTGTATGTGTTGAACCGTTGCTCCGTTTTGAGTGTGCTTTATATGAAACTTGCTTGGTTTTGCATGAAGTTTCATATTATCATGTTGCATCCTTGTTTTCAGGTGTTTGCTTGATGTTGGTATGCCTTTTGCATCAATGCCATGATTAACTTGTTTTGCTCATATCTTCTAGGCCGTAGCTCCAAATCTAATGAACTTCATATGTAACTTGACTAGAATCTCGTGTAGATCATCTTGGTGCATCTTAACTTGCTGTTGAAACACTTGAACACAAGGTTTATTCAGGTCTGGACCAATTTCGAAATTTGCATATGAGGACTTACTGGAATTGTTATATGTTGTTTCTGGCCTCATTTAAACTTGCCTTGATGTGTTGTTCTTGTTTGCATCATCTCTTGCCATGAGTAGCTTCATGTAGCTTTGTCATGCATCATGCATGTTGTGCATCACGTCTTGTCTATGTGTGGTGCGTTTACCATGTTGTGTGCTTCTTCTCGATAGTTCCCGTTTCGTTATGATCGTGAGGATTCGTTCGTCTACGCTTGGTTCGTCTTCGTGGCTTCATCTTCTTCATGGACTCGTTCTTCTTCCTTGCGGGATTTCAGGCAAGATGACCGCTACCCTGGATCTCACTACTATCATTACTATGCTAGTTGCTTCGTTCTATCGCTATGCTGCGCTTCCTATAACTTGTTCTTCAAGCCTCCCAAATTGCCATGAACCTCTAACCTTTGACACCCTTCCTAGCAAACCGTTGTTTGGCTATGTTACCGTTTTGCTCAGCCCCTCTTATAGCGTTGTTAGTTGCAGGTGAAGTTGAAGATTGCTCCATGGTGGACAGGGTTATGTTGGGATATCACAATATCTCTTATATTTAATTAATGCATCTATATACTTGGTAAAGGGTGGAAGGCTCGGCCTTATGCCTGGTGTTTTGTTCCACTCTTGCCGCCCTAGTTTCCGTCATACCGATGTTATGTTCTCGGATTTTTGCGTTCCTTACGCGGTTAGGTGATTTATGGGACCCCCTTGACTGTTTGCTTTGAATAAAACTCCTCCAGCAAGGCCCAACCTTGGTTTTACCATTTGCCTCACCACCACCTACCTTTCCCTTGGGAGTAATTAACCCAAGGGTCATCTTTATTTTAGCCCCCCCGGGCCAGTGCTTGTCTAAGTGTTGGTCCGAACCGGGCAGACTGCGGGGCCACCTCGGGGCAACTCGAGGTCTGGTTTTACTCATAGGCTGACCTATCCGGTGTTGCCCTGAGAACGAGATACGTGCAGCTCCTATCGGGATTGTCGGCGCATCGGGCGGCTTTGCTGGTCTTGTTTTACCATTGTCGAAATGTCTTGTAAACCGGGATTTCGAGACTGATCGGGTCTTCCTGGGAGAAGGTATATCCTTCGTTGATCGCGAGAGCTTATCATGGGCTAAGTTGGGACACCCCTGCAGGGTATAAACTTTCGAGAGCCGTGCCTGCGGTTATGTGGCAGATGGGAATTTGTTAATATCCGGTTGTAGATAACTTGACACCAGATCCGATTTAAAACGCATCAACCGAGTGTGTAGCCGTGATGGTCTCTTCTCGGCGGAGTCCTGGAAGTGAACACGGTTTCTATGTTATGTTTGACGTAAGTAGGTGCTCAGGATCACCTCTTGATCATTGCTAGCTTCACGACCGTTCCTTTGCTTCTCTTCTCGCTCTCATTTGCGTATGTTAGCCACCATATCATGCTTAGTCACTGCTGCAACCTCACCACTTTACCCCTTCCTTTCCCATTAAGCTTTGCTAGTCTCGATACCCATGGCAATGGGATTGCTGAGTCCTCGTGGCTCACAGATTACTACAACAATAGTTGCAGGTACAAGTTTTGCGATGATCTTGACGCGAGAGCGATGATTGCTTGTTTTGGAGTTCTTCTTCTGCTTCTTCTTCGGTCAGGGGATAGGTTCCAGGTCGGCAGCCTGGGCTAGCAGGGTGGATGTCGTTTGAGTTTCTGTTTGTGTTTCATCTGTAGTTGGATGGTGCTCTTATGTAAGACGATGTTGTATTCGTGTGGCATTGTATGCCTTTTGTATGTATCCCCATCTATTATGTAATGTTGATGTAATGATATCCACCTTGCAAAAGCGTTTCAATATGTGGGTCTATCCTTGGTGGGACCTTTGAGTTCCTTTTGGATAGGGTCGCATATTGGGCGTGACAAGTTGGTATCAGAGCCTCGACCAACCCTAGGAGCCCCCTTGATTGATCGTGTAGTTTAGCCGTTGTTGAGTCTAGAAGAAAACTGTTTTCAGAGTCTAGTTATGTCGGAGAGTAGGAATTCTTTTTACTCCTCTACCCCTTCGTTGCTCTGGTGAGGAATCTTGACGTAGGTGTTTTGAACTACTCCTCTTCCCTTCAAATTTTTCTTTAGGCTCACGCAGTTGGTTTTCCGATCGTTGGTTCTCAGCTCTTTTTATCCGGTGCATTTCTCGTCAAGTTGACTCGAACCTCTTTGTCTTCTGCGAGATCAATCCTTAGTTGTTTTCTTTTCCCACCCGCCCACCCCTTTTTCTTCTCGGAGCCGGAGTCCGTAATCGAGTATCCATCCGCGTGAAGTCCTTGCTTTCTTTCCTCAATGATTTCAATCGGTGTTTTCTCTTCAAGATATTCGTCAGTTTCCCCTTCCAAGTTGCCTTTGTTTTCCCGCCCTCCCACCCTTTTTCTTCACGGAGTCTGAGTCTCTTTCGACCATCAATTCCATTCGTGTGGAGTCTCTTCAGTCTTCCCTCAATTATTTCAACCGGTGAATTCTCGTCTCGTTCGTCATTCTTCATCTCTTTTTCTTTTCCGGTGGATTCAATTCAAGTTTTTCGGTGGTGATTATATTCTTTTCCTCAGCTCAAGTGTTCTCCTTGTTCGTTCGCCTCTCGCCAGTTTATCCTTCCGGAGTGCTCAAGACATCTCAGGAGATTCATTTGTGTTCGAACTAATTCGAGGTTGTCACCTCATTCAAATATTTCAATTGTTCTGGTGCATCATCTATCTGTTCAACAATCCTTTTCAACGGTGTTTTCTTTTAGTGGGCCCTAACCCATAGGTCTTTTCCCAGGATCTTACCTGACTCTTTTGTTTCCCCGGAGTTATTCTCAAATTCTTTTCAAAGTGTGACTTAAGAATGAATTTCATCAGTCACATGCCTTTTCCAAGATCGCTTTCAAGTTCTTTTCATTGTTGGCTCAACCTTTTCGGTTTTCATTCTACCGGAGTAACTCACTAGTTTTGGTGGTGTTTCTCGTCGTCAATTGAAGACCGAAGAAGAGTTTTTGCTCTAAATCTTGCCCGTTCTCTCGAAGATTCATGGTTCTAGCTTCATGTTATCCTCGCGAATTATTCCATTTGTCAGATATTCTTTTCTCACCCATCCGGAGTATGGCAGGAGTTGTTTTTCCCGTTTCTTTTCACCGGAGGCCATCGTTCCAGTTATCGTTCTCTATTTATTCAAGTGTTCTTTAATCACCTCATGATCTCTTTGTTCTTTTGCATCTAAATCCCCTCGAGCATATTTGTTCTTCTAATTCTTCCCGGTGATTCATTCGCGTTCGTCAGTCATTTCCGAATTCTTACGGTGGTTCATTCAAGATTCTTTGTCCTTGATTATCATATTAATTCATTCATTCTTTTCAATCCTACCAGTGGTTCATGAAGACCTTCTCAACTTTGCGATATGTCACTTCTCAATCCCTTTTCAAGAAGAATAAGTAGTATGCAAAATCCATTGCTTGTCATCAATTTAATTTGATGAAGGATAAGCATACAATAAATCTTATTCTTATTTCATCCAAGCGAGTAATCCCTTCCTTTGGAGTTTGTTCTTGAGAAATAAATTCTAGTTCCAAGTGTTTTCATCTATTCTTTTCCGGAGTTCAATTTTCCTCGGCCATTTCCTCGGAACATCCATCTAAATCATCGCAAGGTTTTAATCTTATTCTTTCATCTTTCAATTCTATCTCATCATCCTTTTGTACCGGAGTTCTTCATGGTGGTTCTTCATGATTTATTTCATTCTTCAAGAGTTCATCAAGATTTTGTTGGTGGAGCTCAAGTATCTTTCCTTCTTGCTTTTCGAAGTGCAATTAATTTCCGTATTCTTTTGAAGTGGAGTTTTGCATTTCTTCGTTCTTCTCAACTACCCAATCGTTTCTGTTGGTGGCCGGTTATCACCTTATAATCTTGAGATGTTACCTATAAGTCCACAACAGGTTTATTCTTTCGTTGTTGATTTTCTCAACAACTCCGTTCACCCCTTCCTTATAAGTTATTTTCATTCCACTATTTCAATTCTTTCCGGAGGTTTTGTGTCATGTCTTCATTAAGTAACATTCCATCCTCTCAAGCTCGTGTTCTATTCTTTCCATGTTCAGCCAGAGCACTGTCTAAATCCTTTCAGTCTTATTCGTTTCTTATCTCGTTCTAACCGGAGTGGTTTCATAGTCAATCGTTTCCGTGAGCTTTCGATTCTCGTCATCCTCATCGTTCCTCTCTTCTTCTCGAGTGCTCTCGACTCCTTGCTTCTTCTTTTGAGTTCTTGTTTCGCCTCATCCCTTTTCCCCTCCGTCTCGGTCCTAAGATCTCGGGATGAGATCTCTTGTTAGTGGAGGAGTGTTGTAACGCCCCGGATTCGATGCGCTAGGTGTCCGCCAGTTATTTGCCGTCATTGCCATGTCTTTTGCTTGCGTGTTGCATTTTATCATGTCATCATGTGCATCTCATTTTGCATACGTGTTCGTCTCATGCATCCGAGCATTTTCCCCGTTGTTCGTTTTGCAATCCGGCACTCCTATGTCCTCCGGCGTCCCCCTTTTGTCTCTCATTGTGAGCGGGTGTTAAACATTCTCGGAATGGCCCGAGGTTTGCCAAGCGGCCTTGGTATAGCACCGGTAGACCGCCTGTCAAGTTTCGTGCCATTGGGAGGTCGTTTGATACTCCAACGGTTAATCGCGGAACCGTAAAAGCCTCTTTTGTGTGCAGCCCAACACCCCCTCCAAAGTGGCCCAAAACCCTTCAAACTCCCCTCCATGCTCTCGGTCGTTCGATCACGATCGTGTGGGCGAAAACCGCACCTCATTTGGACTCTCCTAGCTCCCTCTACCTATAAATACACCTTCCCCTCCGAAATTCGTGGTGCAAACCCTAGCCTCTTCCACCTCCGCGCGCCGGACATGTCCACTCCGCCGCCGGACACGTCCAGCCGCCGCGCCGGACGAATCAGCCGCCGCCACGTCACCCAGCGTCTCCTCTCTCTCTCCTCCGCCGCCGTGCGGCCCGCCAGGCCCGCCGCAGGCCCGCGCGAACCCAGCCGCCGCCGTCGCCCGGGCAGCCTCGCCCCGAGCCGCGCGCCGCCCGGCCCCCTTGCCCGGCTCCCTCCGCCGCCGCCGCCACCGCCTCTCCGCGGACCCCAGGGCCCCGCCGCCACCATGGGAGCTCGTTGCCGGCCCCGTTTCGCCGCCCCATGGCCGGATCTGGCGCCTCCCTCGCCGGATCCACCCGCCCGGCTTGCCGGCGAACCTCCCTCGCCAGAGCCCGACCGGTGCCGCCGCCGTCCGCTCCCGTCGCTGCCGCCGCCTTGCGGGATCGAGAGGAGCTCGATCCGGCCGTCGCGCCCCGTTGACCGACTGCGTGGGCCACGGCCCAGTCGCCCGGCCCAGCGCCCTGTCCGCCGGCCTGTCTCCTCCCCGACCTGGCCTCGGCCCATGGTGAGCAGCCCCCACTATCCCGCGCCCGTGTGATTTTTACTATTTAGCGCTCAGTCATTTTTTCCCCAAAAAAACTGCCAAGTCCCGAAATATTTTGCATAATCATGCCATGTTCATCGCATCATAACTTGCTGCATACTGCTCCGATTCGTGCGTGTAATATGTCGAATTGTTTGTCTCAACGAGTACTTCATTTCATTCCATTGCATCATTTTCATTTGAGCTCATCTTTATGCCCGAACCATCGTTGTAAGAGTGCTATGTGATGTTAATCTGCTGGAACTGTTATAACTTGCTCATTTGTCATTTTTGCCATGTTTGATGTGTGCATCCTATGAGCGTGAGCTCTACATGTGTTTTGATCTATGGTATGTCATATTTCCAGGGGTGCCATCCATGTATTTTTGTGAGTTGTGTAGTGAGTGCATCAAGCTTGTTAATTAGGGTACTTGCTGTTGCCGGTTTGCTAGGCTAATTCTGTGATATTTTGTTGCTATCTAAACCTGCTGCTACTAGTCATTCTATGCATAATCTGGAGATGTTCACTAAGGATAATTTGTTATACATGTCTTGCTCTATCCATTCATGCCCCTGGTTGCATTTATAGCCTGCCGTATCATGTTGTTATCTTGCTCCAAAGTTGCTAAATAATGTTGCTGTCAACCTGTTAACATGAAGTTCAGTTTTGGCAATGTGCTTTTCTAGTGATCCATGCACCCTATGAACTTGATCTTGCCATGCTTAGCTTCATAAACATGTCTTCTTACTGTTGGTTGCCTTGCCATGCCATGTATTGCTCTTTGGTGAATGGTACAAGCTCAGCAACATGCCTACTTATTATTGTTCCTGCCATGTTTAAATCTGTCATATAACTTGCCATGTTTACATGGGTGCCATCATATCTTCTGATCCTTTTTGGCTCATGGTCAGTAAGGGACTTTTGTTCTATGCATTTAGTAGTATCATGCCATGCCTTTGTTTGCCATGATATGTTCCTGTAACATGTTGTTTGCTTGCTCTAAACTTTGCAACCTGATGTTATTTCTGCAAAGCCTGAAACTGTTAATATTTGCAATCTTCCCATGTCTTTTTGAGCATGTTCTAGTTGTTTCTGGAGATAGCTCAGTGTTCATGTCTTGTCATGCTTTACCTGTACTTCATGCTCATGCCTTTTGTTCTTATGTTGGGATGCTGTAGCTTGTTGTTTTGATGCTTGCAATATGCTTAGTTGCTGTTTTGGACAGATTGTTGTTATGTCTTGTATATAGTGTATGTGTTGAACCGTTGCTCCGTTTTGAGTGTGCTTTATATGAAACTTGCTTGGTTTTGCATGAAGTTTCATATTATCATGTTGCATCCTTGTTTTCAGGTGTTTGCTTGATGTTGGTATGCCTTTTGCATCAATGCCATGATTAACTTGTTTTGCTCATATCTTCTAGGCCGTAGCTCCAAATCTAATGAACTTTATATGTAACTTGACTAGAATCCCGTGTAGATCATCTTGGTGCATCTTAACTTGCTATTTAACAAATTGAACATAAGGTTTATTCAGGTCTGGACCAATTTCGAAATTTGCATATGAGGACTTACCAGAATTGTTATATGTTGTTTCTGGCCTCATTTAAACTTGCCTTGATGTGTTGTTGTTGTTTGCATCATCTCTTGCCATGAGTAGCTTCATGTAGCTTTGTCATGCATCATGCTTGTTGTGCATCACGTCTAGTCTATGTGTGGTGCGTTTACCATGTTGTGTGCTTCTTCTCGATAGTTCCCGTTTCATTGCGATCGTGAGGATTCGTTCGTCTACGCTTGGTTCGTCTTCGTGGCTTCATCTTCTTCATGGACTCGTTCTTCTTCCTTGCGGGATTTCAGGCAAGATGACCGCTACCCTGGATCTCACTACTATCATTGCTATGCTAGTTGCTTCGTTCTATCGCTATGCTGCGCTTCCTATAACTTGTTTTTCAAGCCTCCCAAATTGCCATGAACCTCTAACCTTTGACACCCTTCCTAGCAAACCGTTGTTTGGCTATGTTACCGCTTTGCTCAGCCCCTCTTATAGCGTTGTTAGTTGCAGGTGAAGTTGAAGATTGCTCCATGGTGGACAGGGTTATGTTGGGATATCACAATATCTCTTATATTTAATTAATGCATCTATATACTTGGTAAAGGGTGGAAGGCTCGGCCTTATGCCTGGTGTTTTGTTCCACTCTTGCCGCCCTATTTTCCGTCATACCGGTGTTATGTTCCCGGATTTTTGCGTTCCTTACACGGCCGGGTGATTTATGGGACCCCCTTGACAGTTCGCTTTGAATAAAACTCCTCCAGCAAGGCCCAACCTTGGTTTTACCATTTGCCTCACCACCACCTACCTTTCCCTTGGGAGTAATTAACCCAAGGGTCATCTTTATTTTAGCCCCCCCGGGCCAGTGCTTGTCTAAGTGTTGGTCCGAACCGGGCAGACTGCGGGGCCACCTCAGGGCAACTCGAGGTCTGGTTTTACTCGTAGGCTGACCTATCCGGTGTTGCCCTGAGAACGAGATATGTGCAGCTCCTATCGGGATTGTCGGCGCATCGGGCGGCTTTGCTGGTCTTGTTTTACCATTGTCGAAATGTCTTGTAAACCGGGATTCCGAGACTGATCGGGTCTTCCTAGGAGAAGGTATATCCTTCGTTGATCGCGAGAGCTTATCATGGGCTAAGTTGGGACACCCCTGCAGGGTATAAACTTTCGAGAGCCGTGCCCGCGGTTATGTGGCAGATGGGAATTTGTTAATATCCTGTTGTAGATAACTTGACACCAGATCCGATTTAAAACGCATCAACCGAGTGTGTAGCCGGGATGGTCTCTTCTCGGCGGAGTCCGGGAAGTGAACACGGTTTCTATGTTATGTTTGACGTAAGTAGGTGCTCAGGATCACCTCTTGATCATTGCTAGCTTCACGACCGTTCCTTTGCTTCTCTTCTCGCTCTCATTTGCGTATGTTAGCCACCATATCATGCTTAGTCGCTGCTGCAACCTCACCACTTTACCCCTTCCTTTCCCATTAAGCTTTGCTAGTCTTGATACCCATGGTAATGGGATTGCTGAGTCCTCATGGCTCACAGATTACTACAACAATAGTTGCAGGTACAGGTTTTGCGATGATCTTGACGCGAGAGCGATGATTGCTTGTTTTGGAGTTCTTCTTCTGCTTCTTCTTCGATCAGGGGATAGGTTCCAGGTCGGCAGCCTGGGCTAGTAGGGTGGATGTCGTTTGAGTTTCTGTTTGTGTTTCATCCGTAGTCGGATGGTGCTCTTATGTAAGACGATGTTTTATTCGTGTGGCATTGTATGCCTTTTGTATGTATCCCCATCTATTATGTAATGTTGATGTAATGATATCCACCTTGCAAAAGCGTTTCAATATGCGGGTCTATCCTTGGTGGGACCTTCGAGTTCCTTTTGAATAGGGTCACATATTGGGCGTGACAACCCAACACGGTGGTCGTCTTCCCCGAACACTCTCACGTAGAGGGTGGCATCACCGTCGAAGTTGAAGTGCAGGGTGCACCGCCGGCTCTGGCCACGCGCGCGGGCAAACGTTTGCCAGCTGCGGGTCAGGG
Source organism: Triticum timopheevii (assembly GCA_963921465.1). NCBI lineage: Eukaryota > Viridiplantae > Streptophyta > Magnoliopsida > Poales > Poaceae > Triticum > Triticum timopheevii. The sequence continues at coordinate 368,375,301 of OY997262.1, forward strand.
CCGCCACCCTGGCGACGGAGACCTCCAGTGAAGCCCAGGAGGCCCTGCTGCAGCAACCGTCCGCCTGAAGCCAGAGGCCGCCCGGAGCGCCAGCCGGAAGTTCACCTACAAAGAAGCGGGGGAGCTGGAGCCAGGTGCTGGTCGGGTCCGCCGACCACATGACGAACTCAGGCAGCACCTCCGCCGAGCGGAAGCGTGGCCTGGGGGGTCGCGCAGCCATGGCGTACCTCTCATCGGCAACCGGGCGCTCATCGCCGCGCAGGGGACCGCCTCCACGACCACGGGAAGCCACTACGGGGGCCGTAGGATGCTTGCGAGGGCGGCCCCGACCGCGCTTGGTCGGAGGAGAGTCAGGCCCTTCCTGATGAGCCTTTCCCTTCTCCACGGCCGAGAACCTCTTCGGCGGAGCCATGGGGATGGCGAGTGGTTGGGATGGAGAGAAAGGAGTAGCAGGAAGGGATGGACTGGAAGGGCTCATGCCGTGGCGTACTTATAGCCAGAGAAGGCCAACCGTCGGGCTCCACGATCGCAGGTAATCATGACCCGTTTTTGCATGCAGGCACTTGTCAAGTCATGCAGTTGCCGAGGCATCGTGGCGAAGCGGAGACACCCACGTCCAATCAATCGCCACGCGGTGCCCAAGGCCGCAGGCTATTGGGGCCCATGGTGCTTCGCACTTGCCCCTTCGCTTCTCTACTAAGTCAAGTCCGGGCGCGCCTTGGGCCCGGGGGCTACTGTCGGCGTTCTGGGAACGGGGGTCCCTAGACTTGCCTGCCTGCGGCCTGCGGCATGGCTCAAGTGGGGGCCCAGTGCGGCCCAGCTTCATCAGCTCAAGCTCAAGACCCTCGCGAGGGGCTAAGCCTCGCGTGGCGGACGACAGGAAGCTTCCTCAGGAGCAGCCTGATCAGGAAGGCTCGTGAGGAGGCGGAGAGATCAAGGGAGGGTACCTCGCGAGGAGCCCGTGACACAAGCCATGACGATCGGGACCAGGCGGGCGCCAGCCTGCGCAGTGTCCTTGTTTTCCCTTTGGTGCAAGGGGGGCAAGCACAGGCCAAGGCATCAGACAAAGGTTATCATTTCGGTGCAACAATACCAAGACCAGTAGAACGGTAGGATGGAGGTCATCGTGGAGCCCAGGACGGCGTCATCGTCAGAGCCTTTGGCAGCCGAAGACCAACTTTAGTTAGGATAAGTGTACTAGATGTTCCCCTTCAAAATGGCCAATTGTTGGCGCCCTTCCCGCTCATTATTTGGGAAGAGGCCCAGGGCCTCCCTCTATAAAGAGAGCTAGCCACCACAGGGCAAGGGGGACGGACGGATCGATCAGAAAGAGAGAGAGAGAGAGAGAGAGAGAGAGAGAGAGAGATAGAGAGAGATAGATAGATAGATAGATAGATAGAGAGAGAGAGAGAAGCGACCGAACCCACCCAAGCAGTTCATTGGATCAGCTCAAGAACAGCCCCTCGCGAGGCTGTTCCCCTTTGTATTGTTCATCATCAGCCCCTGAGGCAATCCACCACACCACACACTGGAGTAGGGTATTACACCACAATGGTGGCCTGAACCAGTATAAACCTCGTGTCCCTTGTGTTTTCTTATTTCTAGCCTAGATTCCTTGCGAAACATCAAGATGTGAGCTGGTAGGGGAAAGATCTTCGTGCGCACCCCAGAGTTCAAACCTCAAGGGTCTGCCGGAACCCGAAATCCGACAATTGCAGAAACTTTACATGCCCCCATGGGGTACTTTCTCAATTCCTCGCAGGGAGCAGAAGGCGCTAATCCTAGGGAGCCCTAACTACGCGCTCCCATGGCCGACGCCATCATCAACTGTGGGCCACGGGAGGCTGGCGCCAACCCCATCCAGATCAGCCGCGCCGGCGGCCTGATGCAGCCGCCTTGCTCCGGGCACGACGTGAGCTCGGGGGCACGTAGCTGTCATCGCTTGTCTCTGGAGTCGCAAAGAGCTCGGGAGAGTCGCTGGACTCCCAAGCATCGCCGCTGCTGCTTGAGGGGCCGCTGGGGAAGCCGGTGGCAGGCCTAGCCCTTGCCACATCGACGTCCCGGCTGCCTCCTTTGGGGCAGCACTCCAGTCGGCGACCTTCTGCATCGAAGATCTTGAAGAGCATCAAGGAGGCGCCATCGTATTCAAAATGAATCACGAGGGCACCCCCTGTTCGGCAGACCTGGGCAACCTCGCCCCAGCCTCGGGTCATGTAGACCTTGCCCGGAGCGATGACTTCGACCTCTGCTCCGGTCGTCGGGGTACCGCAGTCGGCGTGCTGCAACCAGAGCTCGAGGGCCCCCCGTAGTGGCATCTCGAAGGCGAGGAAGGGAGGAAAGCGGATCCAGGTGCCCTGAGGCATCGCAGTGTGGAGCACGAGCTCGCGAGAGGAGTCCGCGGCATGGACTCCAGGAACAACGGCGCGCACCGCCGTGGCTTGTCGGCATCGCTGGCGGCACGGGCGGCGCTGCTCAACGCCTTCTTCTCCAGGGCCCTCAGCCCGGGCGTACAGAGGTAGCGGAAACCCAGGAGGTGGCCGCTCGTACCAAGGCCTTGACGTCTCCAGTCATGCGACCTCGTTGCGGCGGCCGAGGACTGACCGCTTCTTTGGCGGGAGCTGGTCGGCCCCTCCCGGGGGGCGTTTCCTTTCTCCTCGGCTAAGAACCGCCGAATCGGTGCCATTGGTGGCAAGATGGAGGAGGAGCGAGGAAGAAGAAGCGAGCGGAGCGAGAAGAGATGGACTGCGGGGGCTCGCGCTTCTCCGTACTTATAGTACAGAGGAGGCCAACTGTCGGCCTCCACGATCACAGGTAATCATGACTCTTTTTGCATGTAGCAGGGACTCATCAAATCGGGCAGTTGTCGAGGCAGCATGGGGAAGCAGAGGCGCCCACATCCAATCAACCTCCACACGGCGACCAAGGCCGCAGGCTGTTGGGGTCCGCGGCGCTCCTCACTTGCCGTTTGGCTTTGCCGCTAAGCCAAGCCCGAGCGTGCCTTGGGCCCGGGGGCTACTGTCGGCGTTCTGGGAAAGGGGGTCCGTAGACTTGCCTGCCTGCGGCCTGCGGCGTGGCTCAAGCAGTGGCCCAGTATGGCCCATCTACGTCAACCCAAGCTCAAGACCCTCGCAAGGGGCCAAGCCTCACGGGGCGGATGACGCAAGGCTTCCTCAGGGGCGGCCTCGCCAGGAAGGCTCGCGAGGAGGCGGAGAGATCAATGCAAGGAGTACCTCGCGAGGTGCTCATGACGCAAGCCATGACGATCAAGACCAGGCGGGTGCCAGCCAGTGCAGTGTCCTCGTTTCCTCTTTGGTGCAAAGGGAGCAAGCGCAGGTGGGGAGGACGAGGCATCAAGCAAAGGTTACCATATTGGTGCAACGAGACCAAGACCAGCAGAGTGGCAGGACGGAGGTCACTGTGGAGCCCAAGACGGCGTCATCGCCGGTACCTTTGGCAGTCGAAGACCAACTTTAGTCAGCTTGTACTAGCTGTTCCCTTTCAAAATGGCCGTTGTTGGCTCCCTTCCCGCTCAATATTTGGGAAGAGGACCAGGGCCTCTATAAATAGAGATAGCCACCACCGTAGAAAGGGGAGATATCTCACCTAGAGCCAAGAGAGAAGGAGCCATTCCTCTCCAAGCACACCACCACAAGAACACCCCTCGCGAGGCTGTTCTTCCTCTGTACTGTTCATCATCAGCCCCAGAGGCAATCCACCACACCACACACTAGAGTAGGGTATTACACCACAACGGTGGCCGGAATTAGTATAAACCTTGTGTCCCTTGTGTTGTGCATCGTGTAGTTTAGATTCACGGCGAGGCGTTGGGATGTGGATTGGTAGGGAGTAGATCTTCGTGTGCACCATAGAGTTCGAACCTTAAGGGTTTTTCTGGAACCCGATATCCGACAGCGCCTATGATATGTCGACACATGTGACGACCCACCACTGGCCCATTTAGCTTACAAAGGTCGGCCTGTTTGACTTGGTAAAAAGTTAATGGGCTGGCCCATGAAAAGCTTATTAACGGTCTGTTTGCAAATAGCCCATTTTACGGCCCGACAACTCATGACCCATTAGGGCCTTATCAAAATCGGCCCAACAGCGTCATGTGGGCCGTCGAATATAACACCATCCCGTTTCACTTTCGGTCCATGTATGGCCCATGACGTCTTTTGGCCCATATGAGGCCTTTCGTATCTTTAGGCCCTTTAGTGGCCCACGGTGACTCTAGCCCATAATGCACAGTAAATTTCTTTGTACCCATTAACGGCCCATGATTCACATGGGCCGTTTCTAGCCCATGTTAGCTTTCAGCCTACTGACGGCCCATACGTTCTTGGGCTCCTTTCCGGCCCTCGATTACTTCCGGACTTTTACTGGCCTGTTCCACTAATGGGCCAAATTCGGATCGTGGCTAGAATCGACCCATTTGTGGCATGTTAATCCGTTGTGCCATTTCCAGCCCGTCCTATATTATGGCCCATTAATGACCCGTTATTCATGTCACAGAATTAAGCCCTTGCTATCTTCTGGCCTGTTAACGGCCCGTTACCGTGCTGGCCAAATACCAATTACGCCCTTTTATGGCCCATGTGGACCCATTTATCTGACGGCCCGACACCCACCGATTCTACGGCCCATTGGAGGCCCATTTATCCGACGGTCCGTAGGAGGCCCATGGATCCTACAGCCTGTAGCAGGGTCAAGGTTACCATGGACCGTATACGACCCATGGTTGTTGCGACCACTAGCAAACCAGGGAAAAAGAAGACAAGGAAATAAATAATCCCAAAACCAATGCTAGGCTATTAAGGCGATTGCATAGATTACATCCACTGGGCATAAAAGTTCGCCACCAGTGCAAATATAGTGAACACCCTACACTATACAAAAATGTTTTGTTGTTTTGTTCAGCCTGTGGCTGCATGTTAAGAACAAATTTTTTATCACAACAAAACAAATTACAACCATAAAACAAAAGGAAGGTTGGCATAAAAGTTAACAGTCTGGCAGATAAATGCACCACCAGAAGTTCAGAAGCTCAGTTCATTTGACCTGACTGTTATGTTTTCATGCTGTATTGTCCGATGGAGCACCATAACCTTTGCCTTCATTTATCCTAGGCTCCTGAACAACATAGCAAATATCTGATATTTTGGATTCAAAACCATACATATCTTGACGACATCGAACAATGGATGTGCTTGTTTCACAAAGGGTCTCTATTAGGGAATGGACTTGTGTCTGGAGGGCAGATATAACATTGTTTTGAGCTTGCATATCTTGATCATGAGGCAGTTTGGACGAGATTGCCTTAACAACCAACCCAGTATTACGCAAGAACATGCTTTTGGCACTGTTAGTGGACATGTACTAACCCACTGTAGCAAGAGGTGACATTGCAGTTATAGTTGCCTCGTCACCTTCAGAAGGTGGCGGTTCCACCATTTTTTCCATAGCTTGCTGCAAAGTTGAGTTTTTACATTAGTAGTACCAGTACATAAGATATTAAGGAGGCAGCAAAATCAAACAAATTAGCTTTGGTTTGTATACAGAACTTATTCTGGTGAACACATGTAAAATATGAGTTGTATTTTACTGCAAAGTACATAATAAAATGAGGTTCCAAACATATGACCATGTGCCATGGCTAATGCATTGTCTATTTCTTCACATTGTATTGACAGCTAAGGATAAAGAGTCAATTTATAATATGGAAAGCATAATATGACATCATTCATATCACAAAACAACTGAGAACAGACAAACATGCAATTGTAACGTTGTGTGGGCAAGTCCAGCACTGAACTAGATTACAGATCGAGATCAAAGGAACTTCACTCCTCACTTTTAAACCTTGTAAGGTGCAATGATACGCTAAGACAATTGTGTATAAAATTGAAAAGAGTAATAGACATTGGCTGCAAACCATGCAGTTCAATGCACAAGTCAGAGTAAGTAGTAGTTAAAAGGCATGAGGATTAAGGACTTACAACATCGGCTTTGACTGGTGTAGTCATGCCCTTGGTCTTGCTAGTGTGACAGTCCTTGAAGATTTCCACAGCATTTGGTTCAGGTACTTTTTGGTCCTTACGGGCTTTCCTCTGCATTTGGAACAATTCAATATAGATCTGATAATATGGTGCAGCAAAAAGAGTGAAACAACAGCTTATTGCAAGAGCCTCGCAATGTGCAATATAGCTATGCGATCCTGTCGTTTGTTGGAATTTCACTTTCATATGGTTGGCCTTGTTCTTTGAACAGTTCACCTACAAGAAGATAGATTTGTGAGGCACATGCGTAAATAGGAGTTCAACATGTGATCTGATCACATACATATAACGTACCTGATACTTTGGATCAGACCAATGTTTAACGAGGCCTCTTCAGTCTTCATCCGATATATTTTCCACTGGAGATGTTTGGGCAAGTTCACTGTTAGCCTTGCCTTCAAAGTGAGTTTTCGTCAAGTTATACCGATACTGTCGCAGAGAAGACTTGAAAACATGGGTGCAAGCTTGTCTGGTTGCATCATCTTGGCTATCTAACTTGAACCTCATCTATTGAAAAATATGGGAGTCTCATTATCAGCAACCTAGAAAGTATGGGACAACACAAGACGATATTACTAGTTTCCATACATAACCATACTTATAGATAAATGGTCAAGGAAGGTGTTGAACTGGGTTTCGTCTTTGTCATTCCTGTACTGAATCCATGTTAAGAGGATACGTGCATGACACCTAACGGCAACTGCTGCCTCTGATACTAACTTGGCTAACTTTGTAGCATCACGTGGCCTTTTTAAACCTGCCTCAAAACGGATCTCCATTCTTCCTCCTATAGATTTAGTTAACCTATCGAGCATTATCCCTGATGTTTGTTTCCTCTTGCGCCTAGGTGCTAGTCTAATAACGAATATAGGAAGTGTTAATGTACATCAAACTGTGAGACTACATATAAAGACGCATGCAACTGTAACTTGAATCCAGCAACTACCTTCTTGTTGTTGAAGCTCACAAAGTTCATCTGATCTTGCCAACTCGTCTTGTATCAAGAGTGCTTCAGAAGTAGTGTCAGGTGGCAAGGGAGCTTGGGAACGTGCTGCTAGCTGAGTTGCCGAATGAGTAACTCATGCAGCTGGTGGTACTATAGAAGGTGTTGCAACAACTAGGGCTTTCTCTACTTGTTTGGTGGCAGCTATTGGTTTCTATTTGGCTTGTTCTGCAGCTCGCACTTGTACGCGTCAGTGCTATACAAACGGTTTTAAACCTCATTTCGCGATGACATTTGGAACCATCGGCAAGTGAGTGTGGGCGATAGTGGGGGTCCTTCCTACATGACACATAAACCGTCGGGGATATGTCCTCCTGGCACACACGCTCGGCAAAATGAGGTCGTGTGCGACCGGCGAGCGCTCAAATACAATAATACATACAGTAGAGCTTAAAAAAGTACAATTATATAGGCAAAATTGTTTTCGGTCGCAAGTACATCCCACACAGTCAGTCCCCGCTAAACGTTTCCATTCGTATGTACAGCCCACACAATCGCTCCAAGGAAAACGTTTTCGTTCACAGGTACATCACACACAATTTTCCCCATTAAATCGTTTGTGATAGCGTTGCCATTGCACACGATATTAACAATTTTATCGTTTGCGTTATTGAATGCATCACACACGGTGCATAGAAGAAACTATGTGGCAAAGGCTGTGCATCACACACATTTTTTATGTGGTAAACGTTTGTGCAAGGTGGCCTAACACAAACAGTTTTGAAGAGAAGGTCATGTGTGATTGTTCATTGATCCAACACGGTTTATTCCTAGAAAATGTGTGCATTGCCTGAGGTCATCGCCCACGGTATTTTCTCAATAACCGTTTGCAATAGCAAAACCCAATTAGCAGGCTAATCCACCATTAGTAGGCTAATTGCCCTATTATTAATAATACATTTATTAATCTAATTGACATTCATATTAAGCACATAATATATTTCATTTCCATATTAAGGAAGCGGGATTTCATAATTGAAATACATCAGAGTACAACATGATATAGCTTCAGCACTCAGCTACCCCATTACACAACTGCACCAGCACCAAGTTTCACATGCAACATGTAGAACCTTTCAAAATTAGCATCATAGACGATATATAGATAGATGCATCTCATCTGGAAAACTACTGAAGCGGAAGGCGAATATTGAGCCTTCATTTATGTTGAAGGTCTTTGCAACTTTAGGCCAGTGCTTGTGGATGATTGACCGTCCGTCCTTCGTCCTCCTCAGGAACACTTCATTATTGAACCATGGGTGGTGTATAAAAACCTTCCTCGTCTCCTGACCATAGAGGTGGTTTGAGAGGTAATCATCAGTGAACTACTTTGGAAAGGCCTGAAAACAAGGATGTGCATAAATATCTTCTCTATATTGGAAATGGGGCAAAGGAATAAAAAAAGGCAAGGTATAATAGTTAGTACCATCTTGTAGTGAACTGATGTCTTCTTCATTGTGCAAACAAAGATCTTGTTGATTTTTGTCGCTAATTTCTTTATCCTAACAATCTTTCTGAGTTTCTTGACTTGATTCATATTCATGGACAACTCATTTCCCCATATGCAAAAAGGGTCAAATAGTGGGTCAAAACCTCTAACAGCAGGACCTACATGTGCAAGACCAAATTGTTAAAAACCTAAATTTTAGAATGGTTCCTGCAATTGCACAATAATGTGCTATTAGACAACGGACCATGCACGTCCTAACCTTGATTGTAAACCTCAGTGCTTCCCATTGTTTCCCTGTAACACATATAAGGTAGTTAGTCATCAGGTTGAGTAAGGGTTCGCATGCTATCAGTAAAATACATTGATGAAAACTAAGCACATTGCAGATTCATCAGATTAATTCAGCTACATGGAAAACCCATTTATCCAAACCAAGCATGATTAAGAACTAGGAAATATAGCACTTGTATATGTTTCTCATGTATTAAGTGCAGCGAAATTCGATTTATTCCTCACATGCACAACAATACAAAATTCTAGCCATGGCAATTGGACATCGCATTGCAGAATTGAACCAAGCAGTTAACTAAACACCACAACAAATGAACCAAACATTAACTAAGAACCACATTGCACAATATAACTTACTCCTAATAGATGATGAGACAATTGACCAAACCAAGCATGTTTAACAACTTGGAAATATAGCAATTGTATTTGTTTCTCATGTATTTACTATAGCCAAATTCAATTTATTCCTCACATGCTATACAATAATAGAATGCACGCACAACTATTGAACATCACATTGCAGAATTGAACCAAATAGTTAACTAAACACCACAACACAAATGAACCAAACGTTAACTGAGCACCACATTGCATAATGTATAACCAAACCAAGCATGCTTGACAACTTGGAAATATAGCAATTGTATTCGTTTCTCATGTATTTTATAAAGATAATTTCGATTTATTTCTCGCATGGAAGACAATACAAAATTGCAGCCTGAAGAATTGAACATCACATTTGCAGAATTGAACCAAACAGTTAACTGAAGACAACAACTAATTAACCAAACAGTTAATAAGTGAGCACCACACTGGATGATATATAGAACATATACACTCGAGCAACAGATTACATGGTAAAATTAGATAGCACAATTCACTAGAATTTGTGAAGGAAAGGCAGGAGCAGCACACTCAACGGGTAAACTGAGCATGCTTAACCGGCGTAGCTAGCAAATGGCAAGGTGCTCCTCCAAGATCTGGGGGTCGGCACGAATGACAGCCATCACGACCTCATCCACGCGTGCGGCCGTGATTTGGTTCTCCGCTGCCAAATGCTCCTTGAGCTCCTGGCTATACTACGTGCAGCATGGCTTAGGGCGGCGCTTATTTGGTGGAGGGGTCGGTGATTTGGGTGGAAGGTGTCACGCCGGCGGTCAGGGCATGTGGGATGTGGTAGGAGGAGGAGGATGGGGGTCGGGTGTGGATTACCTGCCAGGATAGACGAGGTCGAGCAGCATGAAGGAGGATCACCGGCGAGGAGGCGGCACTGCAAGTAAGGAGTGAAGGTTTCAACTTGGAAAGGAAATGCAAAAATAGGAGAAATGTGGCTTTTGGTAAGGGGGAGGGGGCGGGGAGGTAGATATTTCCGCGGAAGCCGAAAATTTGGAATCGCTTCAGCGAAAAAACTAGCGTGCAAAGTTTCTTCAGACACCGTCCCTTATTCAGAACTATGTATGATATGTGAACATCACAAATGATTCAGATAGCTTAACCCATGTGTGATGAGTTTGAACATCAAAATTTTTGGTTTGAATTTTCCTGGTTAAAGTGGTCATCCACGTCATTGCATAATTTGGGTACACAAAGGAGACTACAACACACCCACACTTCTTAATCGAGCAAGTTCAGCAAATAAACAGAGCTAGCTGACCTAGACATTACTCTAACAAATTAAAGACCAACACTCTTTATTAAACAAAACAAAGAGTACTACTACGGTTGGTCTCCTGGGGAAGGGGCTCCATGGCATCCATCGCACCATACTTGGCAAGCATCTCGCCATCCGTGTTGGCCATCTCTTTGGAAAAGGCCGCCATGAGCTGGGCGTGGGTGGCCATGATCTGGGTTGGGAGGGGCTCCCTCATCGCAAGGTATGCGAAGGAGGAACAGACGGCTACTCGAATGCTCTCGGCGATTGCCAACTCTTCGGTCGTGGGTTGCCGACCGTTGTCAGAGAAGCTTCATTTGATTTGTGCGGTGACCGCCACGAGCTGGGCGTGGGCGCCCTCGACATGGTCGGGGCGGCCTCCATCAGGGCTAAGGCCGCCACTGCGGAATGGACAGTTGCTGTGCCGCTCTCGCCAGTTGCTATCCCTGAGGCAGATGTTGCTGCTGCCACCTGAGAAGCAACAACGATCATTTGGGCTGCCTTGGCTGCTCGGTCGAAGTTGCGATCGCGCTCATGCACCTTGTTAGCACGTGCATGGCGGCTGCGGTCGCGCTCTCGCCGGAGTAGGCCGCCGAATTTTCCCTCATGAGGCGGGTCCATGTCCCCATCTTTCACCGGTGACGATTGAACAGTGAAATGATATTTGGGGAGCGAGCTAGTGTGCTTGACACGCCGGTGTGGACTGTAGCCGACACACCTTCTCGCATAAGCCATAGGCGTATTATACACCGATGGTGCTCCAGGATATTTTGTGTTGTATCTCACACGGTTGGTGATAATAAACTGTGTGGGATCTACTTGATTTTTCATCTTGATTTGAATTACATAATGGGTCACAACGGCAATGGATAGTGTTTGAATTGCTAGACCTTTTATCTGCAGTGAACATGCAACTATATGTCTGTCGTCAAAGAATTGGAATTATTCAGGGTTCGTTTGGACATTTTATACATTAAATTGGTTTTCTAGCCATTTCAGGTGCACAATTCAAAATTAAACTTTATGCACATGCTCTGGTGCAGCAACATGGGTTGTAAAATCATATATGTGTCCATGGGTTTATGCTTATGTCCCATGGAAGAAATGGGGATGAATTTTGAACACCACGGCACCTTGGCTCTCCGGCAAACGTCGACGTACTTGCTTTTGTAATTCTAGTAAATCCAAAAGTCGTCCGAAATTCATGAAACTTGGCATGCTATCATGGAGCGGCATCAACATGCCGTGGTAACATTTTTGTCCCATTTGGGGCAGTTTTGGGTATAAGCTTCTCATAAACCAGAGCTTCTCACAACAAGTGTGATGGTTTCGGTAGGGAACGTTCCACCTTTCTGGATGAAAGGATATCCATTGCCTCTTCTCGATTCCAATTTTTTCCTAGTGTCAACATAGAACAACAGAGTGTTTTGTCAATTTTTGGGATTTTTCGGGCTTCGCTTGGACATTTTTATACATGAACCGAGTTTTCTATGCATTCATGTGCATAATTCAAATTTGAACTACATGCACATGCTCTAATGCATATAAATTAGTTGAAAATTCAAATCCGTGTCCTTGGTTGCATGCTTAGGTCCCATGCAACACATGGGAATTAATGTCAAAAACCCTGCCACTGTCACTCCGCCACAAACATTGAGATACCTGGTTTTTAAATGCTAGTAAATCCAAAGCTCATCTGAAATTCATGAAACTTGGTATGCTGTCATGGAGAAGCATCAACATGCCGTGGTAAATTTTTTGTCCCATTTGGGGCAGGTTTGGGGATATGCTTATCACGAACCACAGCTTCTCACAACAAGTGTGATGATTTCGGTAGGGAACATTTCACCTTTCTGGACGAAACAATATCCATTGCCTCTTCTCAATTTCAAATTTTTTCCTAGTGTCAACATAGAACAACATGAGTGTTGTGTCAAATTTTGGGATTTTTCGGGGTTCGCTTGGACATTTTTATACATTAACTGAGTTTTCTATGCATTCATGTGCATAATTCAAATTTGAATTACACGCACATGCTCTAATAATGCATATAAATTGGTTGAAAATTCAAATATGTGTCCTTGGTTGCATGCTTAGGTCCCATGCAAGAAATGGGAATGAATGTCAAACACCCTGCCACCTCACTCGTCCGCAAACATTGAGATACCTGCTTTTTAAATTCTAGTAAATCCAAAGCTCGTATGAAATTCATGAAACTTGGCATGCTTTCATGGAGCGGCATCAACATGCCGTGGTAAATTTTTGTCCCATTTGGGGCAGGTTTGGGGATATGCTTCTCACAAACCAGAGCTTCTCACAACAAGCCAGATGGTTTCATTAGGGAACGTTTCACCTTTCTGGTTGAAACGATATCCACTGCTTCTTATTCTTTCAAAAAATTTCCTAGTATCAACATAGAACAACAGGAGTGTTGTGTCAATTTTTGGGATTTTTTGGGGTTTGTTCGGACATTTTAATGCATTAACTGAGTTTTCAATGCATTCATGTGCATAATTCAAATTTGAACTACGTGCACATGCTCTAATCACTGTACAATGACGTGCTATACAAACGGTTTTTAACCCCTTTCCACGACGGCATTTGGAATCGTCGCCAAGTGAGTGTGGGCGATAGGGGGGTCCTTCCCACACGACCCAGAAACCATCAGGGATAGGCCCTCCTCGGACACCAAATGAGCTCGTGTGCGATCGAGCGAGGCATCGAAACCCAATCATTTCCGTAGGTATGTACATCCCAAACGGTGAATCCTAGAAAAACATTTCCGTAGGTATGTATATCACACACAGTTCTTTGTGTGGAAGCGTTTGTGCAAGTACTACAAAATAAAGACACATCCGTGACATTTTTGGCCGAACGAAATTTTTTCTGTCATACTTATGACACTTCTATGACGATAATTGTGACAAAACCTGGTATCATCATAGATGTGGTGGGCTCCTACTTCTATGACAAAAAATCATGACAGAAAATGGGCTTTCGTCCTGGGCGGGCCGGAGATGCAGCTGCATGACATTCTTTGGGCCATCCTTGACGGAAAAACCGTGGTAGAAGCGAGGGCGAGGAAAATATCGGGGTGTTCCCGGTTATGGTGGGTGGTCAGGGCCGAGCGATGCATGGTGGTTTGCGCGTTTCTCTCGTACACGCACGCGCGTGGGTGCAAGGCGTTGTGCTCTAACTGAACCTGAATGAGGCGTTCGCCTACTGAACCCGAGCGATTGCACTGCAGGCTACGTGTTACTGAACCCGAGCGATCGATCGATGGCTGTTAACTGAACCCGATGGAGCGATTCCTTCGCTACTGCTGCTAACTGAAGCCGATCGATGCTGCCTCTGGATGAACAGTGAGTGTTTGCTGGGGGGTTTGGATGAACAGTGAGCGTTGCTGGGGTGTTTGGATGAACAATGAGCGGTGGGGGTGGATGAACAGGACCCCGTGGTGTTACCTCTGGATGAACAGGACCCCGATCGATCGAGCCGGTTGGGGCTAGATGAACAGGACCCCGTGGAGGGATGGATGAACAGGACGACCCCATGGAGGGCTGGATGAACAGTAGTCCATGGAGGGGTGGATGAACAGTAGCCCGTGGAGGGGTGGTTAAACAGGAGCCCATGGAGAGGGGTGGTTGAACAGTAGCCGGTGGAGTAGCACGCGGTGCAGGCTAGATGAACAGGAGCCCGTGGATGAACAGTCGCAGGTGGAGGTTGGTGGAGGTTGACGGTGGATGAACAGTAGCCCGTGGAGGCTGGAGGAGGTCGATGGTGGAGATGAACAGTATCCCGTGGAGTCTTGTTTTGCGGTACGCCACACCCCTCCCGATGAACATGACCCCCCGTTTCGACCGTAGTGCCCCAACACAAGTCCGTTTCCTCTGTTTTGCGGTATGCCACACCCCTCCCGATCAACAGGACCCCGTTTCGACCATAGGAGGTACAACACAAGTCCGTTTCTTCCGTTTTGCGGTACGCCGGACCCCTCCCGATGAACATGATCCCATTTCGAACGCGACCGGTCGAACACAAGGTTGTTTCCTCTGTTGTGCGGTACGCCAGGCCTTGTTTCCATCGGCTGTTCTGTCCAAGCCCTCCCGATGAACACGACGACACATTCCGTTCTGACCCAGCCGGTTGGCTCCCCATGAACACGACGACGACGCAGTTTCTTCGTTCCGACCTAGCCATGTACACGAGCCCTAGCCGTATGTACGCGCGAGTAGGCATTTGAGACCCCGCCCGTATGTACGTACGTGGCCGTATTTACTTTCTTGCACCCTGGCCGCTGTATGTACGTGTATATACTACATGCACACCTCTACTACAACACGTGCGCGCCTCTACATCGACTAGTATGTACGTACACATTCACGACCAGAATGACAACGCTATGTACGCTTCGACCAGGTGGGTGCCGACTTTCAGGCACTTCCTTGCATGCGAAGATGTAGCTGGAGGGTCCCAACAGTCAGGAGGCGAATCATTTTTTTGGCCGTAATATGGACGCACTTCCTTGAGTGCGAAGATGTAGCTGTTAGGTCCAAGCAGTCAAGGGGGAAATGTTTTTTTTACGAAATACGGTAGCCCATCCGGTGGGTCCCTGCTGTCAGTTGGAGGAATAATTATTTTGCGCGTAATAAGGAGGCACTTCCTTGCTGCAGCCATGGACCCAGCTGTCAGCCTTTCCACGTATAGTCCATGTCCGATGGAAGTCGTTCCTTGACCATGTTGACCATGCCGCGCCGAGAGCACCAGGACGGTGGACGACAGCGAGGCCTAGGAAGGGGATGACGCGGAGCTGGGGAAGACGCAGCAGTGGAAGCCCGCGTGGAGAGGAGTACGAGGGTTCACTAGTTCGGCTGCGGTGTGAGGCTGCCATCGCCACAGGGCCTGGCCAGCAGTGGGAATAGTAGGGGCGGTGAGGCCTCCTCGGCAGCATAGCCGACCATAGGAGGCAGGAGCATGCGGCACGACCGGCGCTGCTTTGGGCGGCTGGAGCACGAAGACCAGAGGTTGAAGAAGCACTACGGCCGTTGGATGGACATCGTACGATCAATGGAGCTAGAATCGTTCATATTGACTAAGTTGACCAAGCCCTCCGTCCCCGTCAACTTAGTAGGCCCACAAGTCAGCCTCCCACCAAGGTGAGTCCTAGCTCGCAGGGGGAGTATTTATTTTTTATGCGTAATAAGGAGGCACTTCCGGTGGGTCCGAGCTGATAGCGTGGGGAACGTTTTTTTCGCGAAATACAGAGGCCCTTCCAGTGGGTCCCAGCTATCAGATGGAAGAATCATTATTTTGCGTGTAATAAGGAGGCATTTCCCTATGTGGGCCCCTACTGTCAGCCTCTTCCGATGGCTGTTGTTTGTTGACCATGTTGACCTCGCCGCACCGAGAGCACAAACGCGGTGGACAAGGGCGAGGTGCAGGAAGAGAACCACCCGGAGCTGGCGAAGCCACCGCAGCAGATGCCCACGCTGAGGGGAGTACGAGCGCTGACTGGTCGACTGCGGGGTGAGGCTGACGTCATCGGAAAATAACAGGATGTGTGGGTGGTTAGAGGGATTGCCTGGCGGCAGCACAGCCAGCCACGGGAGGAGGGAGCAGGCAGTCCCGCTGGTGCTGGTTTGGGCGGCTGGAGCAGGAAGATCAGAGATTGAAGAACCACGGCGGCCATTGGATGGACATCCAACAGTCACTGCTATGTGTTGACTAAGTTGACAAAGCCTTGCATACGCGTCAAAATTTTTTTTAGGACAGCGTCATCGTCAACCTAGTAGGCCCAGAAGTTAGCCTCCAAATCTGTGGAAAACAGCATACAACCCATTAGCCATTATTTTCAATAATTTATAGCCCATTTGCTAATTCTTAAGGATATTTTAAGCCCATATTCTTTTTATTAGCATTACAGACCATATATTATGGGCACTGCTAAAAAATTCAACGAAATTTTTCATATTTCGGTGGGGTCCGAACTCTTTTAATCACAAAATTTCGAGTCACGTTAAAAATAATTTTCAAGGAATTATATCAAAAGAAAATTCAAAAAACAATTCTCCGCAAAAAAATAATGAAATTTAGAATCTTAACTAGCAACATGCCCGTTCGTTGCACGGAACATGAAGATGCATTTGTATGAGTAGTTTATCTTGTGGGGGAAAAGATGATATTTTAATGTAATTTCTAGTTGGGTTTGGTTTTTATAAGAGTGGAGAGTAGAGAAATCCTGGAAAAAAATGATATTTTAATGCAATTGCAGGTTGGCTTTGGTTTAAAAATTTACAGCTCATTTCTTACAACTTATAGCCCATTTTTCGGGGAAGCCCATTTCTTACTACTTACATCCCTCCTCGTCTTGAAAGATTTGCAGCCCAGCAGGGCTGAGAAAAGCAAGTAGGCCTCGGTTTTGGTATTCTCCAAAAAAAGAACTGGGCTAGCCATTTTCAGAAAGAAAAAATATATCAACTAGGCTCGTCATGTGTTTAATAAAAGTGTAAGCGTGGGCTAAACAGGGCACAACCCCTGCACAACGAGCAGTTGAGCTCCGTCTCTGAAACTAAAAAACAACCGGGCGATTTGCTTGGTCCCTGGTGTTATCCGCTCGTTGTGTAATTTTATCATTTATTGACTACATTGACAATGGCGTGGGACCTAGTTGTCAAACAATTAGGAGGAAATATTTTTTTGGCTTGTAATAACGAGGCACCTGCTTGCAAAATGCAATGACCTTGGCGGGTCCCTACTGTCAGCCTCTCCACGTACAGTCATCTCCTAATTCCTCTTGGTTGTTGATCATGTTGACAACACCAGACGACGGCGGGAACATCGAGCGAACCAAGGCGGAGAATGATGGCGAGGCCTCGGACGGGAACGAACAACAGCAGTGGAAGATGCGGCAGTGTAGTGGCAGGTGGAGGGGAGTACGAGGGTAACAACATGCAACTCAAGCATACAAATGGTACAAAAAGCCCAAGGATTAATTGTTCATCAAATTTTCAGAAAAAACCCAGATTGAACATGGCATTAACATCTAACCCAACTACTCTTTTTTGCAGTCACAAACAAATGGATCGGTCTGATCCATAAAATCAACATCCTGTGCAAAAATTTTTATTTCAGGATGACTACAACTTGTTCTAAATAGAAGCTGAGCACGTTTAGAAGCCCATTTTTCCACCTGAAACTTCTTTTTTTGCTGTTCAACATGTCCGTCTGTGAGAAATCTCTTGCGGTAAAAATTAAGCCTCATGGACAATAGTAACCTCGCATTCAAGAGGAAGAATGTGACAAAGCTTCTGTTTGCCTGGTTGGATGCATATCGTTCCATCGTTATTGTCCTCAAACGAATGACATGAGAACTGAGAAAATCCTGGTGCTTATTACGCCACCGATTGGTTATATGTTTTTCTCCATGTGGTTCAGCCTAAGTAGACATGAAGATTGAAAATAGTTAAGGTCTGAAAAAAGAGTATGTCGAAAGAACGACAGCTGAATAGTTAATTCTAGTACAATATATACGTGCTTTCAATGTGCATGAAATCATCACCTCTATATATAAATTCTCCAGAGATTGAAAGCATCGCAGCAAGACAATAATTATGTCCAGATCAAAACTAAACATTCTGATATATATGATCTTGACAGAATCCAGCAGCATTGATAGGCATCAATGGACAAACTCTTCATTGAGCATATAACATAATATTAGTACCCAAAGTGTACTCCAAGATGATATAAAACTTATGCGCACAAATGAAAAATGCAGCATATGATTACAAATCTATAGATGATAATATATGGTACCTGAAAAAGTGAGGAGCCAAACACCAACTCCTTGTGATCATTAAACGGGTCATGAATTACACCCAAGATCTCCAGTTTGGGCGCAGAGACGACAGTTATTTGTGAAGGTGTATAACAATTATCAAGGAGCAACCTTTGAAGTGAAGGGGCATCTTCAATGATGAGCTGCTATCCTTTAAAACAAATTCCAATGCTTTTAAGGTGAGGCGACTTTATTTGGAGACAACTGATACGGATTTCTATTCTGAAAACAATCAGCAAGCGCTCTAGGGCAGGGCAACTAGAGTGGATGATGCTGTGCAGTGAGGCCTCCGACAGATAAACCACCACAAGCGGAAGTTTTTTTAGCAGTGGGAGTCGAAGCATCTTTACCAGATCGTCTGGTAGATGGCACCGGGCGAAGGTGGCAGTGTGAAGAGAGGAGGAAAACCGCGAGACGAACAATGGTGGTGTGGGCACAAATTCTTGGTGTGTTCATGGTATGAAACTTTTGTGGTAATGGTACAACTTAAACTGCTGGAGTTTTTTGAATTCAGGGGATGTCAGCCAAGCGTCCACTCTGTCGGGTATGGACAGCAGGTAGCGTGTCGGGATGCATAGGCACTGAACGAGGCCCTGCTGGTGAGAAGAGACGATGGCTCTGAGGAGATCAAATTCAGGAAGGATAGATATCTGACGATAGTCGAGATTGAGGGGCACGGTGCACCATAGAGGGCGCCACCGAGTTGAGAGGACTTGTGTGCGGCATCAATCCTTAGTGGGGAGAAGTGAGATGATCTCCTCAAGGATGACGTCCGGGAGATCGCTGATGCAGTCCACCGGATATTCTACCGGTTCCTCAGATCCGGGTTGGGGGGGGGGGGGGGGGGGGGGCTCGCCGCTTCTCCCGCGCTACCGGGTGCGGGATCTACAGCCGGCGTCGCCGCTGGCAGGAGCCTCATCTTCTTGGCACTGGGGCCAGCCGACTCCATTTTCCTTGTGGGCGTCACGCCGAGCTCACGAGTTTGAGAAGAGTAGCCAGAGATGAGCCTAGTGGTAGTGCGAGTGGGGAAGAAGGAGGGCTGGGGATTTCTGTAGGAGTGGAAGAAGAGGAGCATGCTTTTTTGTACGAGTGAGGAAGAAGGTGAGCGGGGGTTTTCTGGACGAGTGAGGAAGATTGGGGAGCAGGGGGAATTGGGGGGAGACGGAAGCGGGAGAGCATGATGTTCGTGTTTATAAGGCCTGCTGCAATAACTATTCACTTTTTTCCCAAGAACCATTCTATTCTTTTGCGTTGCTGCATTGGAGCTGGCGCATGGTCTTGGCTGACTGGCCATGCATGCAAGATGCATGTGCCCGCTGGCCACTGCATGCGCCTGGTTTGTTACTAGGCCTATTTAATAGGGTGGTTATGGAGTAAATTAAGGAGATTTATTTTCTCTGTGTGCATCCACCAAATTAGAGGATGCGGTACTGGATGCAGACACTCACATTAAACTAAGCTTCAGAAGATATGGTATGCATACTAACATTCAGAAGAACAAAAGTTCAACATGTTTATGCATATCAATGATTCACCATACTATAACCAATACAAAGCTGTGAGAAGGTGTCGAAATAAAGAAAATCGGTCGATGCTTCTCTGAGCAAAGGGCCTCCCTGCGCACGCATTAATTTCCTGGGCATGCTTGTTTCTTCTCAATGTTGCGAGCACTTTGAGCATGTTCGCAACTCCACAGCTAGCTAGCTGCCTCATCTTGCAATTGATGCTGACACATTTGCAGCAAACACATGAGGCAATAGAGATGACTCAACATGAGTCCACATTGTGCAGTTCCCCTGAAATCATATTCATTGTCCTGAATCTGGAAAGATAGGAAAATAGTAGCTATACTTAAACGGTGTTGCAAAACAGTAGCACATATCAATAGCTCGGCATGACAAAATACAATCATCTGGATGAAGGGGATACTGACCTGCCCGAGGAAGATTATATATAATTTCATAAGTCCTTGGTTGATTTCCACCTACGGCTGCACTGCTTGTTTGCTCCTCCACACATGACAGGATCGTTCCGCACTGCATTCAACAAGTCAATGTACGAATAAGCTAATTTCATCTTGCGGTGGTCATTGTACCTAGTTACGAATGTAGGAATACCTGGAGCACCATGAGGTTAGCTGACAGCAGGTAGATGCAGCCATATAAATTTTTTGCGGTGCTACCAATTGAGGTTTGTATCCCTTCCTGTTATGAGAGTTGTTCTTGAAGTTGGTAGAATGTGATGGCTTGTTCTTTGCATCAAACTTGCCTTTCCCCTGAGATATGTTCTTGTTGTTTTGGGGCTGGTTGGGCTGGAAGTTCTTCTCGTGTACCATGTGGGCACTAGAAGCTCCCTTAGCGACCCGAGCACATGTGTCTTTTACTCTCGCCTTATCCTCAAAATCAAGAGTGCTAATGAGATCCAAAACAGAAAACTCATGTCTCTTATTTTTCAGAGAAGTAGCAAAATCGTTCCACGAAGGTGGAAGCTGGGCAATGATGGTCCCAGCAACAAATTTATCCGGCAACACACACTTAAAGTACTCAAGTTCCTTAGAGAGTAACTGTATCTCATGAGTTTGCTGAACAACAGAGCGCTCATCAGTCATCTTGTAGTCACATAATTGCTCCATGACGTACAACTCGTTGCCAGCGGCCGAGGGACCAAACGTGGCCTCGAGCGTAGCCTACATGTCTTTGCCACTGTCAAACGACATATATGAATCCACAATGGAATCGTCAAGAACACTCAGCAGGGCGGCTTTGAAGAGGGTATCCATGTTCTCAAAAGCTTCATGCTGTGTAGGATTAAGATCGCCCTCAGGCTTACCCTTAGTGGCATCATAGCAGTACATTATCTGAAACCAATATACTGCTCTTGTGCGCCACCTTTTATATTGCACCCCCTTAAAAGTAGGCGGCTTCAAAAGCGCAGCAAAACCACTTGCAATAAATTGCCTCTAATCAGGTTTTTGGATTGGATTGTGGAATATATGAGAAATTTACTATGAGATTTAATCTGAATCAGCAGTAAATAGATCATGATGACAATTGCAAACATCAAAGTAATGATGCGTACTAAACCAGGAGGACAGAATCACATACTGTACAGCGGGAGCAGAACCGCTGTGGTTGATGTTGTCACTCATGTCGTTGATGAAGAGGTTACTGAGGTCAGGGAAGAAGGCTGTCATTGAAGAAGTCGTCACTGGCAGCAGTCGTAGGAGTGTGCTCCCCAAAAACCTGATCGCCCCTCTCCGTACATGATCACGAAAGGTGGGGTTCGGAGGACTGCTATCCCGTCTCACGGTGCACGCCGGAAGGAGGACTGGAGAAGAATTGCATGACGGCGCTAAGATCTGGAACAATGCGAAACCATATGATAAAGCGGCGGCTAGGGTAAAGCATGTCAGGTCAGTGGTGTGAGTAAGACCAAGTATAATAGTAGGCTTTGGGCCCCAAACCCCACGTCCAAGTCAATAATAGCCCCACCAAGGTTTGTCTCAAAAATAAATGGAGTAATTAAGGCGTTCGTTAGTCCCTTTAGTATAAATACTATATCATTAATAATGGCCCGACTTTTTGTCTCACAAAGTATGTTGGGGCTCCTGCTACAACCGGCTACAAGTTTACAATCCACTTCTCTTCTCTCTCCTTCAACTAAGCGCAAATACTATATTTAAATCCTTATAGCCTGCTTATGTCATCTAATTGTAGTACTTGCTCTAAACTTACTCTCCGCTGTGTAGTCTGAAATGCCGGGCATGTAGCAGGCGGTGCCCTCGGTTGGCGCTACGCTTCAATGGCGGAAGTAGTGAGAGGTCGCGTCGCCCTGACTTGCCATCAATGTGGAGAGGCGGCCTCAGCTGGCGCCGGGCGAGAAGCACGCGCTGGAGGGGGGAGGGGTTTTTGTTGGGACAAGAAGGTGAGAAGCCAACTTGGGATCGGTCCGGACGGGGAAATATCATGTGCTCCCATACTCTTCATATGACACTAGTCTATGTTACTACTCCCTCCTTTCCGGTTAATAGAGATGTTTAGAGTAACATAGTAATATGTTACAGTATAAGTTACTCCCCACTATGACCAGCCATGGCCTCTCCCAGTGCTCCACCATGTATAGCTACTAAGCCTGCCACGTAGGCATAAAATATGATGTGGCAAGTTAATTAAGAAGAGAGAAACTAGTTTGGTGACCGCAGGAAGAAACGGTGGAAAGACAGTTTTGAGTCTATAGCTAATTAAATGAAGCAAGCTTAGCAACAATAAACTAAGCACCTAGGCATTGAAGACTTGAGTTACTAAGCCATTTAATGCACTAAGCACCTCATCTAAGCACATCTAAGCACTTAGCACTTTTCACCCCCTTGACCGTGGACCTTGATGGTGTACATCACCTTGTGTCTCATAATTTTCCTCGTCATCATCTGAGTCCTGGAAGATCTTACCCATATCATCATTAGGCATGCAGCCGCCTTGATAGACAACGTGCGCAGAAGGAGTAGAGGCGACTGGGGATGCACTCTGTACGTGCTCGTGTGCATGCAGTGTGCCTGTTTTTCCATCGGTGCTAGCTTTATGGCCGAGGTTGCGGTCGTCTTCATCTCCGACTAGTTGTTGAGAAACGACGGCAAAGAGGTGCTGCAAAAGATGCGTATGCGCTGTTGTGTGCGAGCTTCACTGTAGCACGACGAACCGGACGTCACCGTAGATGGCGCATGCCTCCATGCAGCCGAGTGTGTGCACATGCATGTGTTATTCACGTGCATTCTACGGCCGAGTGTGCGTGCATGCACATGTTGTGTACGTGCGTTGTGTGCTCCATGCTGTGCGTGTATGTGCATGAGTTGGATCGGATGGAGTTAGTGCGTTGGCTTGTGTACATGCGTGGCTGCATGCGTCCTGTACATGCGTGGCTTGTTGCATGGTTATCAATATAAACTATAAAACATCTTCAACTTAGCATCCTGATGTATCATTTCTAGTGGTTAGCGAAGAGTTCATGTTCTTTTATTTGTTTATATGTGGGCAGGCGGCAAAAAACAGGGGAAAATGCGCAAGGTTCCTTGCAGACACTCCACCGCGAGGTTCCTTGGTCCTTCTCGGTCTTTGGGAATCTATGTTCTTCAACTCTTTTCTTTTAGGTGAGCTTTGTTCATCCTTTTCCCAACACGTGAGACATCTAGCATCAAGGTGCACATGTGATGCAAGAAAATGGAGATAATCAGATAAGCAGTGCGTAAGTGAGTCGCGCACTTCGACGGCACCTACGCAATATTTTTTCTCCTCGATGGCATGTGAATAGTGCACGTACTCAACGACGGAGCACGAAATGGTAGCAATGACATGGTCAGCCCTTTTTTGGAGAGAGTGCGTACTAAATAACTTTGATGTGTCCCGTCAACTCGCAGAACAACGAGAAGCTTGATTACGCCTTCTCCCTCGCTAACGCGTGCGCGGTGGCTCGCAGCACGAGGAGAAACTTTTGCTTACAAGCGGTGGACGTGCAGCAGTTCATTTGGTGTCAGATTGCCAAAATTACTACTGTAGAACCGTCGAGTTCTGGAAGAGGCGAAGAGCCAAGCGCATGGTCTACTAACCTTAGGCTAGGCATAGTGGGAGTAACATAAGTAGGGGTACCTCCTTTTTTTTATTCTAGAAACAAACACACATGAATATCGAGGTGCTGGTTACGTAGACCAAATTTCCTGGAGTCCGTGCTCAACCCTCATCTATCTCTCTTATCAGCCATCCTGCGGACGCGCGGAGCCCATCGTCTGTTTGCTCATACGCGGTCCCACATGTCAGTGAAAATGCAAGAGGACCCACTGAACCTGCACATCTTTCACCTCGACATGCTGGTGATGAAAAACAAATCCAATAAAGATCTTCGGTGGCTGCTTTTGGAGTTACTCAAGAGTAGTAAGATTCTATTTACAGTTTAACCCAAGATGCACATCATGTGGCTTCAACTACCACTCTATTTTCTTGCATGACACGACGTGGATGCTGGATGTCCCACGTGTCGGTAAAAGGAGGAAGAACCCGACCAAATCTTCGGTTGTGCTCTCGTATTAGACTAGTTGTGCTAACTTAAATTTTTATTGTGTAGAATGGATGCAAGTTTTGGTATTGGAAAGAAGAGTACATCGATATATTAATAGAGCGCAATTTAGTAGATGTTCTAGCACTTTTAGCTAGCATAGAGGCTAGAGATGAGACTAGTACACTTGTTGATAGAATAGAGGCTAGACATGAGACTAGATGCGAGGAAGCAACGTCTACTTCTTTACACTCGAAGAAGAAAGAAGCACACAAGATCGAGCCTCCGTAGATCAACAATGAATGCATCGAGAAGGCACTAATCCAACTTACAAGAGCAGTTATGGAAGGTGGATATCTTCTAAAATGTATTCTTGTGGTTCTTGTTTTCTTTGGTCTTTCTTTTCTAGTCAAAATTTTGGTGATGAATTTCCATGTACCAAAAAATAAATGATGAAAAAAAGATATGTGTTTGCAAAGAAAAATGTACGCGGCCGGGATGCGACCGAACATTCGGCACACGGCCACCGCATCCGAGAAATGGCCTAGACACGACCCCATTGCCCTACCCAAACAGACAGAATCCGGGCAAAACGGAGGTCCGTTTGGGGTCTTGCGTTGGAGTTGGCCTTACAAGTTGGACCGCAGTTGAGGAAACCGACTATCGACAAACCCCCACCTCGCCCGCCGTGTGGTGGCTGAGTTAGAGAAACGACGAGGTTGAAAAGATTGCTCTAGCATAGACTCCAAGAAATATGGTGTCAGATGGAAGTCATGCTGGTGGCATGTGCCGTACTCCTGGACATGAATGCTTGTTCTGGCCCATGCCACCCTACTACTCCTACTACTTATATAGTACTAGTAGTATCGAGGGTTCGAGGTGCTGGTTACGTACAGTGAACACATTAACATATGGCAGTAAAAACACCCGCCCGACGCGCGAAGCATGTGAAGCTAGTACAAATAGTGTACTATATTGTTGATTGGCCTCATCCGATAACCTGTTGCAATGCACGTACAATTATGTATTCGGAAAATATTTTTTTGCATCATCGCAGCACTGACTCAAAGAAGCGACTCGAAAGCCATTCATAAATTTAGTAAGTTTATCACAGGCATATCATTTTATTACATACAACAGGTCATCAACCCACATCGACAACGAGGATACATTATAAATACTAAAGTTTTCATCGCACAACAAATAACAAGCAATGAAATGAAATTCAACTCAACCAATCCTCGGCGTTGGAAACACTTGCTTTGAACCACAAGTGATTCTCTGGGACGGGCCATCTATTGTCCATCTCGAGACCAAGGCATGACTGATCATCCGGGCTGAAGCGGCCTACTATATCAGTACCAGGGTAGGGAACCACCCAAATGTCCAAGGTATAGATACAGTTGCTTCTCATAAATAGTAGTAATGTTGTGTCAACAGCAGTTGGATCGCCTTTCACCATCATCAGATAGTTTTGTCCAAGGAGGAGCGAGTTTTCTCCAAGACTATCAATACTGTACCAGGGAGAAGGTGTTGGCGCTAGCACACTAGTATCCAACCCGAATACCATGCAAAGAGTGTTGGAATAGGTCCGGAGAGTGCGACCATGGGAGACAACACGTGCTGCCTCAGTAGTAACAAACTCAGTGCGATGTATACAGACAAGAAGAGGTGACCCATCGGAATTAGTTGCCATGCGCCACTGAGTATATAAGTTTTGCTCATCTTCATGCCCGTGATCATCACCATCGTCATCTCCCCCTTGGTTATAAATTTTTTCAAGTATATGTGGTGGAATGTTCACAGGACCTTGGAAACACAAGAAGAAGGTTAATTAGTAAAGGGAAACTTGCTAACCCGCATGCATGTGGATGAAGAATTATAATTATGGTGGAAGAAAAATGTACTGAAACTACGAGGATCCCATGCAAAAACAGTGCCATCAGTGGTGGAAGCAAACACAAGACCCTCATATTGAATTGCATCACAGTACACATCCGTGTATAGAAACTGATTTTTGTGCAATATCCATCGAGTCGAACCACAAAGGACGGCAACAAGCTTGTTGAAGATAGCAACAACTTCATAGTTCTTGTAATTCCAAGAGCAGTTGGGAACTCGACAAATTGCTATCTTTCGTAGAAGACAGTCACCATGATCGTATTTGAACGTGCGTAGAATACCGGTGTGCTCAACCTCTGGCAGTCTGCTGAGATTTTTCGAAGTGGAACCCGGTGACGAGTGTACACATTCACAAGTTCCCACTCGCAGTTGTACCCAATGTAAACAACCCAATCTCCATTTGCGCCTGCCCAATCCTTTCCCTCAAGCGATGGCATCTTAACATCATACGTATCATTATCAAGCGGCATCAACTTGCACAAGGCGAGGCCTCCATCGTCCCCGCGCCAGTCATCAGGGTCATGGCAAAGAAGATATGGGAGATCAAACCGCTCCTGGACCCTTGGGTTCCTTGTAATGATGTTATTAGTTGAGTCAAGAATGGTCTTGAACGAACCTACCATGCTAGCTGAGGTGATGACGTTGCACCGATCAATGAGTTCCTCCACTACGTCATCTTTCAGATCGGGGCAAGAATAACAGGGTCGTTTCCGGCCTATTCCCTCCATGGAGAAGACGATCGAACAATGGCAGAAGGAAGGGTGAAGGCAAATGGAGGAGGGAGGAAGAGCATGCGACAATAGTTCCAAATCAAGAGGGAAAGGCAAAGAGTCGGTGGATGGTTGCCAGTTTGCCATGGTACACAAAGAGGCGCCTCGGCCTACACGTCCGTTCAGAAATACTAGTAGAAAAGGACTCGCCGTCGTCTCACTCACATGTTGGAACGGGACCACATGTCAACGAAACATGGTGTGTAATTTCTCGTGCAAAATGTGATGTGGCTGCGTTGGCCCGAGGTGCCACATTAGATATTTTTTTGAAAGTTTGCCCCATTAGTTATCGACCTTTATTTTTTAACATACAATCTGAATGGATAGCTCCTGTGGTCATCACACGTGAGCGGATATATAGGTGGGCTAGGTGGGCAGGCGGTTGAGCAGGCGACAACAATCTAAGTGCTAACAGAGTTGATCCAATGCTTGGTTTTGTTTGGATTTTCCAACTATGACCATTCGATAGAGTGTCAATGGCTTACGTTCAAAGTTATTCTCATACTATTGAATTTTTGGTTCAGTTGCTGTGCTTCTATCGTCCAATATTCGTGTGTGGTTGTTTCTAGATTAAAAAACGAGGTATTAGTACTTATTGTGGGAAATGTGAAGTGATGGTTGATCCGCCCGAGCAACTTATTACTGTGGGAATATGGGAGTACCAGCGGATTCAAGGAACAGAGAAATGATGGTTGCTTCGTTCGAGCAACTTACTATGGCAAAGGTGGGGCTCTGTGATTTGACTGCTCACTAGTCATTACTATTGCGGCGCAACGACCGGGGTGAATCTTTCCTTGCAGTTGTGTTGTGCACTCAATATTGCTGCATGGCAGGTGGAGCCGGATGAAGGATGTCCAACATGTCGGTGAAACGAAGTTGAATTGTTTCTGGCATTGCTATCAATCCTTCAGGATTTGTTTATATGTACGCATAGTTTTAATGAAATTGTTCTGTGATGCTATGAAGGTTTCAACTTTGGTTCCCGCAGGAAGAAAAAGGTTTCAACTTAGGATTCATGTGTCTTGCCTCAAGATTATCTCGTTACAACATTCCATCAAATACAAATGAAACTACCATGGCTACCATGGCTAATGCATCTCAATGGTTCGCATATCAGCACCAATATTCACATCACAACTGAAGACAAAGTTGTGAGAAGGTGTACAAATACAGAAAAAAAATATAATTGATTGATGTTGTTCGTAGGCATGGCTCCATTTCCTTGACACAGTGTTCATTGCTTGGCAGCTAGTTTCACCCAGCTTTGTAGCCAAAAAAGAGGTGTATGGAGGACACCACAATCTGATCATTTTGTGCAGCTCCACTAAAATCGAGCGGACCATCTCTGTTTGCAAAGATATCCTGTCAGTGTGATTACAATAATAGTGGAGCTAGATGATGAAACATAACACACATAAATAGTAGCTGATCACCTCTACGATATCTCTTTAGGACTAACTTCTTGTTGGAGAAGATTAGGCACGGAGTTGGATGAGGAGGATAGTAAAACCAATCTCCCTTTCTGCAGTCCCACAGAAATGTAAAAACGTTGCCCGTGTGACATTTTGGCGGAACTGCACAAAACACTATTAAGAAAAAAGTGATATGTGCAGTTCACCAAAAGGTCGCAATAGCAACGAGGTGAAAATGGATAGCCTGTTTGCAAAAGGAGGTAGAAAGGAAACAATTACTTCCCAATAACACAAGTTGAAGACACATACGCCGACAAAAAAGAATCATATTCCATGTAATAAGGGAAAGATAGCACATGGTGGTTTATCAAAAATGGTTTGAGGACGAGATTGCAAGATGGGAAGTACGCCGGCCGAGATACGATTTAAGAAAACAACTAAAGAAGATTGACATGCAGCAATGTGGGAAGATGGGTAGTGGAGCAAGGCTGGAGGAAGCTGTACCTGAGGGTCGTCGGGATGTTACTAGGAGGGCACCGGCGGCCGGGATCTGGCCATACTGCGGCAGCGAGCAAGTGGCAAAGGCCTTACCGTGCCGGAGCTTGGTCAGAGAGAATGGCGGGTACCGTAGATCGGGACGTGCTTCCTCAACGCCGTCGAACGGAGAGACGATGCACATCCACCCTTTCCGCCGGTGGATGGGATGCGGCCGGATCATTGACCAACGCTGAGAGAGAGAGAGGCCACTGCCGCCTTGTGTGAGATGGTGTGACGAGAGACATACCCATTTTTCCATTTTCCCCACAGCAATCGTTTTATATTCTATATGTGCCATTGAGGAATATATATCTTTGTTTAATACTAATGCGTCAAGTCGAACTTTGTTCCGTCTAGGCGTGGTACCCGACCCTCCTTTGAGTAAACAACCGTTGCACGCGTCAAATTATCATGTGGGCTGCCTTTTCATACAGAAATGAACTCCTCCGTGTAGCCACGCGGGTGTGGCCGGGAACGAGACGTGAGTACATGCGTCCTGCGTGCACCTCTTCTTTAGGTGAAGGTACGTACGTGGGTGGGAGTGAGAGAGATGGTTTGTGCGAAACAAAGGCAATGTGTTGATGATATCTCAAACAGAAAAACGTAACATATGCAATGTGTGTGAAACGGAGTCATGGGCGTGAGATATCGATAGAATTGAAAACAGGGATGAAGTGTGTGGCCGTGCGATCGATAAAGAGTGCCATCGAATTTGTGTTTGCCCATGTCAAAGATACAGGCTGGTTGGCCTACTGGAAATTGAGAGGGCAGAGGTGCGGTTTTTCTCCGTGGCATGGATACCTACCTACAACGTTCGACTATTGGTGTGTGTGTGGGGGGGGGAGGGGAGGGGGCAGAGACCGATCGACTAGTATATGTGTGGGGAAGGAGAGAGACCTAGCTATGTATTGAGGGAGATCGATCGACATCCATGGATATGTGTAGGAGAGGAATAAGGTTGGGAGAAAGAAAAAGGTAGAGCGTCGGAGGGTTGGTGGTGGAGTGGCGTCTCACAAATGGTGGGAGAGGCTTGCTAGACAAATGGAGGGTACGAGTGAAATATCAATAAGAGAGGGTGGGGGATGTCTATCTATCTATGCATGTGCGTGTGAGAGACGGGTCGGGGGGTATGCAAGGATGATGAGGGGAGACGATATGGTTGTGGTAAGCATACATAACTACATAGGGAGATCAACCATCGTGTTTCCGAGAAAGGGAGAGACATAACTAGCAAGGTAAGTGTATCGGTGCGTGGGGAAAACGAATTATAGTAGACCTCGATATATGTAGGGAGATCAGTACGTATATACGCCTGCATGTGTTAGAAGAAAATAAGGCCCGGAGAGACAAACAGGGGGAGAGGGGTGCAGCTAGGAGGTGGTGCGAGAGGCCTACCATGTCGAGGGGGGAGGAGTGTATGAGTATGAGATCAATGAAAAGAGGGGCAGGAGTGTGCACCTGAGTGGAACCGTATTGTACATAGGGGGGCATGGACGGTGAGAAGAGAAGAGGGGAAGTATATATCACTACAAAAAAGACACATCCGTGACATTTTGGGCCGAACGAAATTTTCTTCTGTCATACTTATGACACTTCTATGATGATAATTGTGACAAAACCCAGTATCATCATAGATGTGGTGGGCTCCTACTTCCATGACAAAAAATCATGAGAGCAAATGGGCTTTTCGTCCTAGGCGGGCCGGAGATGCAGCTGCATGACATTCTTTGGGCCGTCCATGACGGTAAAAACCATGGTAGAAGCTAGGGCGAGGAAAATTTCGGGGAGTTCCCGGTTACGGTGGGTGGTTGGGGGCCGAGCGATGCGCGTGCCTCTCATACACGTACGCGCGTGTGTGCGAGGCGTTGGGCTGTAACTGAACCCGAGAGAGGCATTGGGCTCTAACTGAAGCCGAGCGATTGCACTGCAGGCTACGCATTACTGAACCCGAGCGATCGATCGATGTCTGTTAACTGAACCCGATCGAGTGATTCCTTCGCTACTGCTGCTGACTGAAGCCGATCGATGCTGCCTCTGGATGAACAGTGAGCGTTATGGGGGGGGGGGGGGGGTGGATGAACAGTGAGCAGTGGGGGTGGATGAACAGGACCCCGTGGTGTTTCCTCTAGATGAACAGGACCCCGATCGATCGACCCGGTTGGGGCTTGATGAACAGGTCCCCATGGAGGGCTGGATGAATAGTAGATGGTGGAGGGGTGGATGAACAGTAGCCCATGGAGGGGTGGTTGAACAGGAGCCCGTGGAGAGGGGTGGTTGAACAGTAGCCGGTGGAGTAGCGCACGGTGGAGGCTGGATGAACAGGAGCCTGTGGATGAACAGTCGCAGGTGGAGGCTGGAGGAGGTCGACGATGGATGAACAGTAGCCCGTGGAGGCTGGAGGAGGTCGACGGTGGAGATGAGCAGTATCCCGTGGAGTCCCGTTTTGCAGTACGCCACACCCCTCCCGATGAACAGGACCTCCATTTCGACCGTAGCGCTCCAACACAAGTCTGTTTCGTCCGTTTTGCGGTAAGCCACAACCCTGCCGATCAACAGGACCCCGTTTCGACCGAAGGAGGTCCAACACAAGTCCGTTTCCTCCGTTTTGCGGTACACCAGACCCCTCCCGATGAACAGAATCCCGTTTCGAACGTGGCATGTCGAACACAAGGCCGTTTCCTCTGTTCTGTGGTCCGCCAGGCCTCGTTTCCATCGCGTGTTCCGTCCAAGCCCTCCCGATGAACACGATAACGCATTTCGTTCCGACCCAGACGGTTGGGTCCCCATGAACATGACAACGATGCTGTTTCTCCGTTCCGACCCAGCCATGTACACGAGCCCTGGCCGTACGTATGGGAGAGTAGGTGTTCGAAACCCCGCCCTTATGTACGTACGTGGCCATATTTTCTTTCTTGCACACTGGTCGCTGTACGTACGTGTACATGCTACGTGCGCGCCTCTACTATGACACGTGGGTGCTTCTACATCCACCAGTATGTACGTACACGTTTGCGACCATAATGACAATGCTACGTATGCTTCGACCAGGTGGGTCCCGACTATCACGCACTTACTTGCGTGCGAAGATGTAGATGGTGGGTCCCAGCAGTCAGGGGGGCAAATCATTTTTTTGCCCGGATGCACTTCCTTGCGTGCGAAGATGTAGCTGGTGGGTCCCAGCAGTCAGGGGACGAATCATTTTTCGTGAACTATGGTGGACCATCCGGTGGGCCCCTGCTGTCAGGTCGAGGAATAATTATTTTGCCCGTAATAAGGAGGCACTTCCTTGCGGCCGCCATGGACCCAGCTGTCAGCCTCTCCACGTACAATACTCCAATGGAAATCGTTCATTGTCCATGTTGACCACGCCAAACGGAGAGCACCAGGGCGGTGGATGACGGCGATGCCTAGGAAGGGGACGACACGGAGCCGGGGAAGACGAGACAGTGGAAGCCCGCGCGGAGAGGAGTACGTGGGTTCACTGGTTGGGCTGCGGTGTGAGGCTGCCGTCGCCACAGAATAACTGGTGTGTGGGTGAGTAGAGGGATGACTTGGCCAGCGGTGGGAGTTGTAGGGGGCGGTGAGGCCTCCGTGGCATCACAGCCAGCCACGGGAGGCAGGAGCACGCGGCATGACCGGCACTGGTTTGGGCGGTTGGAGCAAGAAGACGAGAGATTGAAGAAGCACTACGGCCGTTGGACGAACATCGTACGATAACAGAAGCTAGAATCGTTCATATTGACTAAGTTGACAAAGCCCTCCGTCCCCGTCAATTTGGTAGGCCCACAAGTCAGCCTCCCACTATGCTGGGTTCCAGCTGGCAGGGGGAGTATTCATTTTTTTGTGCATAATAAGGAGGCACTTCCTTGCGTGAGAAGATAGCTGGTGGGTCCGACCTGTCAGCGTGGGCATGTTTTTTTCACGAAATACAGAGGCCCTTCCGGTGGGTACCAGATGTCAGGTGGAGGAATCATTATTTTGCATGTAATAAGGAGGCATTTCCTTGTGTGCGGCCATGGACCCAGCTGTCAGCCTCTCCACGCACAGTCTACTTCTGATGGTGTTGTTCGTTGACCACGTGGACCACGCCATGCCGAGCGCATCCAAGGTGGTGGACGACGACGAGGCCCCGGACAGCAACGAGCCGAAGATGGGAAGATGCAGGAGTAGAGTCGCAGATGGAGAAGTGTACGAGGGTTAACTGGTTCTAGTGCAGTGTGGTTCGGCAGTCAGTGGAGAAGAACATGAGGTGTGGAGGGGTGGAGGGATGGCCTGGCCAACGGAGGAGTAGCGCTTCACAGCGAAGCATGCTAAGCAGAGCTGCTAGCAGCAGGAGGCGGGAGGTGGTCCCGGCGGCGCTGGAGGAAGAAGACGAGAGATTGACGATGGATGCCGGTTGTTGGATGTAAATCCAACGGCTAACATGTCAGAATCATTAGTTGACTAAATTGACAATGACTTGCGTTGGCTTTGACCTATTGGCCCACATTTCAGCCTCCAAAAATGTTGCACGTGTTCAACCAATTTTTTCAAAATTTACAATATTTTTTTTGCGCGGTAGAATTTACAGTCAATTTGATTTTTTTGAATTACAGTCCATTAGCTGGGCTGGGTGAAGAAATAATGTAGTGTCCATGGGGCCCATTTACTTTATTTCCTAAAAAATTACAGGCCATTTGCACTTTCTCGAAATACACGATTTTGCTGGGCTGATTCTAATTATAATGTTGGGTTGGGCTAGCAATGTTATCAAAAAATAAAAAGGGGCTGAGCATTTTGTTATAAATATATTTAAATAATAAGTGATATTATTACATTCGTCCTTAAATCTTACCAAGCTTTTGTACACAATCACTAGGATTTTCGTGGCAAAACAATCCAGGATTTTATTGTTAAGAAATTATTTTTATAAGTTAATAAGATGTGGGATATTGTTTTCTTACATATGTAAGTATTCTGTTAAATATATGATGACAATAAAAATAATATATAATAACATATAAAATAATTTAAATATATATAATATAGTTAGAAGGGAAACATAAGTTGGACCTGGCGTTCCTACTCTTATATAGAAAAATAGAACAGATCTCTGTGTTTTCTTCAAAATAATACATATATTGGGCTGCCGATGTTTCAGGAAAAATAAAACCTCGGATGGGAGGTCCATAGGCCGGTCGATACATGACGGCCCTCAAGAAAATACAAACAGGCCTATGGACCTCCCATCCGAGGTCGTGGGCTGCACATGTTAAAAATGAAAGCCTAGACGGGGTAGCCCAAAACCCAGCTGATACTTGCTACCCCAGTGATAATAAATGATACCTGCCAGCACCCCGACTTTGTTGTGAATTTATCTCCTATAGTAACTACGTTGAAGCACCTAAAAAAATGTGACTATGTTGAGAAACCCGTGGGCCCCAATGTCAGTATAGCATTAGGAGGAAGTATTTTTTCGATGAGGCACTTGCTTGCATACGGCCATAGACCCGGTGGGTCCCGACTGTCCGCCTCTCCACGTATAGTCATCTCCAGATTCCTCTCATTTGTTCAGCATGTTCACAACGACAGACAGCGGCGTTGCGGCAAGCGCACAAAGGCGCAGGAGGGGATCCGATCACCTGAGGAAGTGCCTTATTATTAACGAAACTACTGAATTAGCCTAGTGGCCAAGTGACACTACCCGACAGCTGTTCCGCCCGGGTTCGATTCGACCTGTGCAGGGAAAATATCTCCAAATTTTTTGCCTCTGCCTTTATTGACATGTGGGTCCCCATTGTCATCTACGCACACCACGTCCAACACTTGCCAAAATTTCGTCCCTCGTTTTCTCTGTGTTTCGCACACTCGACATTGTGTAGGCATTTTGAAAATAGCATATCTTTTTGACTATGCATCATATGAAGATGTGCTATGCATGAATGTTGATCAGCATGATGTTAACTGGCTGGTAGTTCCATTTTCGACCATGAATAAAACTTCCAACATGATGTTAACCCTATTTGAAAAGGCCATGTTAATATAAATGCTTTGCCTCTGAAAGTTACAGTTTCTTATCTCAAACTGAAGTTGCAGTTTCTTATCTGAAACTGAAACTTACAGTTTCTTCTCTGAGAATCACATTGTCTGCACTTTTATACTCCTATGAAACTAAATTTTTTTAAGTGCTAAAAATAGATCTCTAGAATTCATAAAATACTTCATATGCTCAATACTACAAATCTGAAATTCAAAAGACATTCATATCTGAAAGTACTCTCAAAATACACAACACAAAACACAATTCACAACCTGCAAATACTGACAACCCTAAGATCCTCATGACAATTCACAACCTGCCCGACTATTGGGCTGGGGGGGGGGGGGCAGTCCCCTCCTATTCCTTGGTGGCAGACAGCCGCCCCGTGAGATGATGTGAATAGTGAGGGAGAGGATGGCGGGCAAGCGTCGTCGGGCCAATTGCTTTTCTCCTCTTGCAGTTGGGTTCGGTCAACGAAGACTCCACCGGCTTGCTCTGGCAGGACACCCACGAACGACACCTTGTAGATGCTCGATCCTTCAATCTCTGGTGGATGCTCCATCTGGGATTGATACTCCCACCACCGCTCCCTCATGATCGGATTCGGTGAATCTGTTTGCTCCATGGCCCAGAGGAGCAGCTCTATGTACTCCCGCGCGACTCCCTCCGGGAGTATCGCCGCCTTTTCGCTCTGTTGCAGATATTTGGCCATGGATGTCACCGTCACCGCTAGTTGGTCCTTGTTGTCAAACCAAGACTGTATCTCCAACATCCTAGCTAGCTTCACAGGGTTGCCGTCTGCGATCCTCACGTATCGGTTGTACTCCTCCATCGATCTACTTCTCCACAGCACCTTCACTCGCCGGCGGTAGTTTTTGAATGGAAGAGGAGAGGAGCAGGGCTGGTTTTGGATTAGAACAGGAGAGGAGCGACGCTGGTTTTGGACTGGAACAGGAGAGGAGGGGTGGTGGTTTTGAAATGGAAGAGGAGAGGAGCGGCGCTTGATTTAGATTGGAACAGGAGAGGAGCGGCGGTGGTTTAAGAGGAGAAGAGCGGAAGAGCGACACTGGTCTTGGAAGTATTTTTTTGTTGTTTTGCGTATTTTGGGTCAAAGTTTGACCACGTACTGTATTTTACAAGCAAAATGTGAATGCATGTCACCAAAAATTGTATCGTTTGGTTCATATTTGAATGTACTTTCAAATTATATTATTTTTGCAACGTATAACATATATTTTATGTGCAAAAATCATGGTCAATTATGACCCAGAATAAAAGGGAGACTAGTTAATGTGGGGTCGCTTTCTTAATTAAAGGGTAAATTGATTTTGATTTTGATCCAGTCACAGCGTGCCGGCCCTCTCGTCGAATCCTAAATCGCTGCCGCACGCTCCTCTCCCTCTTCTCCATTGCAAAACCATCTCCTCTCCTCTCCATCTTCTCCATTCCAAAACCGCCGTCTCGCCTCTCGCTCTTCTGATCTTCTCCATTGAAAAACCACCTCCTCTCCTCTCCATCATCTCCATTCGAAAACCACCATCTCGCCTCTCCCTCTTCTCTATTGCAAGACCACCGTCTCTCCTCCCATCTTCGAAAGCTAGCACCGGACCACTCAGAAGGACATCTATGGAGAGGATGCAGCAGCGAATCAGGCAGATCACCGGCGGCGACCAGGCAAAGTTAGCCAGGTTGAAGGAGATCCTTACTTGGTTTGACAATTAGTGGGAGATTTCGAGGACGGTGCGGGCCATGTGGCAATGTATGCGAAAGAGCGAGACGACGGCGATGTACATGTACTCCTCGGCGGCAGTCACGCCGCAGTTCTTCGAGTTCATCGAGTATCTCCTCTGGGCGATGGAGCAGACAGATTCGCCCGAGGCGACAGTCAGGCGGAGGTGGTGGGCGTACAGGTCGAAGGTCGAGCACCCAGAGGATAACGAATCGATCGCTTATGGTGTGCCGTTCGTGATGGTGCAGAGCCAGCCAGAGCCACATGAGTATTCGTTCTCGCACCGCAAGAGGAGGCCAGATGGCGCGATGTCGCTTCCCCACCGTTCTCCACGGTTCCCTCGATGCTCGCCTCATTTCAACGGTGGCGGTAGGGTTAAGGTAAGCTTCACACTAACCTAATCTTCCACCTGCTCATGTTTACAATCAGTGTGACAGCTAATGAAAATCATGCTTACAACCAGTCTCCGAGTACTACGCCAATCACCCTAAAATAGCTCTGGACCTTTTGGTCAAAGTTGTGACACAGTGTACAAATAAAGAAAAATAGATTGGTGCTTCTTTCAGAAAAGAGTACTCCCTAGAAAACTGGCAATATAAGATACTATTATTTGGTTAGAGGATTTGCTACCGAGAAAGATCCGTCCACAGAGAGCGCCACACATCCCAGTGGTGGTGGTGGATGCCAATGCGTGCATGCAGCATGGTTGCTGTCGGTAATTTGTACTTGGCACACCTCGCACTCTGCATATATGCCGGTTCCATATGTACATTTGTGCAGTTCCACCAAAATGCAGCTGAATAACCCTATTTGCACAGATAATGAAAAAGCATGATTACATTATAGTGGCACTAGTTGATGAAACACACAAAATAAATAGAAGAAAATATTGCGATAGTATCATAGTATGCCATGCTGCGAGGGCGAGATGGGCCCTGCGGCGCCTCATACTGGAAATCGTCCCAAGTCACCCAGATACACCTTTTGCCAGTATGAACATCAGTGTACAACGATAGTACAAGGAGGCGCCTTGAGACATTCAAATCTCTATTTTTGTACAGATCAACTGAAATTAAGCACCCCAGTTTGCAGAAACGCTTAAACATAAACAATGGGACTAGTTGATGAAACATACATTAACAAAGAGAAGCACTTTCTTTATCTACATTGGAAATGAAATGATAGAGAGGACACTCGCTCTATTTTAACTATATTATTACTTCATTTTACCAGTGATACTAGGGCTGAGCAGGTGGCAAACGAGGTGTACCGTGCATCGCAAGGATGGAGGCCAGAGTGCTTAGACTGGGATGCTGAAGCTGGCTCTTTCAGTCACCAACATGGATGATTCAATTCATGGGACCTTTTGGTGTAGTTCACCTAAAATGAAGCAATGTCCCGTGAGCTAGCAACTTCTTCTTCATTTTTTTAAGAAAAGGGCTCTAGCCCCGGTTCCATTTCCATCAGAAAACGAAACCCACAGAGCTTCTTCTTCATTAGTTACAATAAATTGAGCAACATTAAGGTTGGTTGTGAAGCTCCTGGAATGTTTAACTATAATTTGTATATCATTTGTGCAGTTCAACTAAGATCGAGCGTGAAATGTATATCTCTGTTTGCACAAAAAGGTGGAAAGGAGGGTGACTAACAAGTGATGAAACATGCATCAAATGAAAAGAAGCATGTTCCTTATCTGAATGGCAATCCTACAAGGATAGTAGCAATTTCTAAAGTAGTGGCATTGCTAGATATTAGTGTGGGCATTAGGATTAACTATGACAACCGTTAAATACGACATTACTTTGGGCATAGGAGAGTAGGCGGACCAGGACAGTTGCATTTCTAACGAAAAGAACCAACTTATCTTAATGGGAAATTTAGCAAGACATGTAAAAAAGTGCCATTGATTCATATTACTAGAGGAATTACATTGAAAACAACATTGGTTTAACGTGTCCTTACTTTTAGTAGTGCGACTGCTACATTTTACCAGTGGCATTACATAAGAGTGGCTCGGGGCAACAAACATCAGAACAGGATATCTGGGTTGGTCCCATTTCTGTTCGGTATAGACACCTTATACTGTGTGATGCTAGAAAATCTAGTGCTGGACTTACTCTATTGACTTGTCCCCCAGTCCCCACTTTCTTTCCTTTTTCAACCAATAGACCGGGTTTATATTGAGTTTGTACAACGTTTCCCTTTATTTCCCTATTAGACCTAGAGACCAGTTGGATAGCCAGTCTCTACTACTTTTCGCCCCCATTATTTCCTCTTTTGACCAAGTCCTAGATTCAGAGAACAAATCTTCCCCCACCCCCACCCCCTTTCTTCCTTGTTTGAACCAAATAGTACTAGATTCGAGTGCATGAACTAGTTTTACCTCTTAACCGTAAAAAAATAGGTGGTTTTCGAACAGCCGATCGATCCTATCTACGAGGGGGCCTGAGAAATAGTAAAAGATACAAATGCAGCAACGTCAGGAGCTCAGGAAGTAGAGCAAGGCCGGTTTCGAAGGAAGTTATACCTGATGGTCGCTGGGATGTCGCAAGGTGGGCAATGGGAGGCCAGATCTGCCCATACTACATCATCGAGGAAGAAGGGGTCAGAGGCCCTCCCTCGCCAGCGGTGCTTGGGAGAGAATGACAAGGCAGGATGATCGGGATGTGCCAGCAGTGGGTAAGAGCTGTCGCCGAGGACGACTGAGTGAGTCCTGGATTAAGGGGTCCTCGGAAAGCCGGACTATATACTTTAGCCGGACTGTTGGACTATGAAGATACAAGATTGAAGACTTCATGCCGTGTCCAAGTGGGACTCTCCTTTGCGTGGAAGGCAAGCTTGGCAATCCGGATATGTAGATTCCTTCTCTGTAACCGGCTCTGTGTAACTCTAGCCCCCTCCGGTGTCTATATAAACCGAAGGGTTTAGTCCGTAGGACAAGAACAATCATAATCATAGGCTAGCTTCTAGGGTTTAGCCTCTACGATCTCGTGGTAGATCAACTCTTGTAATACTCATATCATCAAGATCAATCAAGCAGGAAGTAGGGTATCACCTCCATTGAGAGGGCCCGAACCTGGGCAAACATTGTGTCCCCCGCCTCCTGTTACCATTAGCCTTAGACGTACAATTTGGGACCCCCTACCCAAGATCCGCCGGTTTTGACACCGACATTGGTGTTTTCATTGAGAGTTCCACTGTGTCGTCACGATAAGGCTTGATGGCTCCTTCAATCGTCTGCAACGATGCGACCCAGGGTGAGGTTTTCCTCCCCGGACAAGTCTTCATATTCGGCGGCTTCGTACTGCGGGCCAACTCGCTTGGCCATCTGGAGCAGATTGATAGCTACGCTCCTGGCCATCAGGTCAGGTTTGGAAGCTTGAACTATACTGCCGATATTGGTGCCGACATCCGCGGAGACTTGATCTTCGACGGATTCGAGCCCATGTCAGGTGCGCCATACAGTCACGACAAGCATGACTTAGATCTGCCATCGGACGGTGTTCGGGAGATCACACCTACTGCTGCTCCGGCTCGTAATTCGGAACAAATTGTGCCATCCGAGGATGGGTGGATAGACCCCGCCACGGAGACCGCACACTCATCGACACTAGAGCCGAACACAGTCTTCACCTCCAAAAAGATCTGTGTCATCGGACCCTTGGGCTCGGCTACGGCTATAGGTTCCGAACCGTGTGTGTCCGTGCCTATCGAATCTCATTGGGCACCGATCATGGAGTTTACCTCTATGGATATCTTTCATCACTCGCCCTTGGGCGACGTGCTAAACTCATTGAGGTCTCTCTCTCTCTGTCAGCGGATTCTTGGCCGAACTATGTACGGCTTGGGTGGGAAGCGAACGACGAAGAAATTCGTTCCCCACCCACCACCCACTTAATAGCCACTGTCGATGACTTAACCGATATGCTTGACTTCGACTCCGAAGACATCGACGATATGGACGACGATGCAGGAGAAGAACCAGAACCACCGCCCACAGGGCGCTGGATAGCCACCTCATCATATGATATATATATGGTGGACACTCCCAAAGAAAGCAATGGCGATGAGGCAATGGAGGATAATCCTCGTGAGAAGGAATCTAAGCCCCGCCATAGCGAAAATAGCGATTCCGGCACAAGAGACGATAGTAATCCGGATGGTGCCGAAGACGAAAACAACCCCCCCCCCCCCCAGCCAGGCTTCGAGCAGGCCAAGCGGGAGGTTGGGCAAGCTAGCCCTAAGGAACAGGCAACAGATGGAGAATCAAAGGATGACAATTACATGCCCTTCTCCGAAGACTAAGTGAGCCTTGTCGACGAAGAATTCATCGTGCCCGAGGATCCCGTCGAGCAGGAGCGCTTCAAGCGCCGGCTTATAGCCACTGCAAAAAGCCTGAAGAAGCAGTAGCAGCAGCTTCAAGCTGATCAAGATCTGCTAACTGATAGATGGACTGAGGTCCTGGCAGCCGAGGAATACGGACTCGAGCGCCCAACCAAAACTTACCCAAAGCGTAGGTTGCTACCTCAACTCGAGAAGGAGGCATTAAAGCCTACACTACTAGTGCACGATGCGGCTGACCGGCCACCTCGTGGCCTAGACAAAGCGGTGTATCCGCCCGAACACCAGCCCGCACCCCGTCTCCAATCAAACAATACACTAAGGCCCGGGGCTACATGTAGGACCAGCGAGACGTATTGGAAAACAAAGCAGGACAGTCAAGATCGATCTACGGATCACGGGGGCGCGCCACAATGCGTGATGATGACCGTCACACCGGATATACTAAAACCAAGTACGGCCAGGCTGAATACAATAGACCAGACTCATTTGAACTGCGTCATGATGTAGCCCTACCTAGAGGCGCCGCACACCCCCTATGCTTCACTGATGAAGTAATCGATCATGAATTCCTAGAAGGGTTTAAACCCGTAAACATTGTATCATATGATGGTACAATAGACCCCGCGGTATGGATTGAAGATTTCCTTCTCCACATTCACATGGCCCGCGGTGATGATCTACATGCCATCAAGTACCTCCCACTTAAGCTCAAAGGACCGGCTCAACATTGGCTGAATAGCTTGCCGGCAAACTCCATTGGCAGTTGGGAGAACCTGGAAGACGCATTCCTTGACAACTTCCAAGGCACTTATGTGCGACCACCGGACGCTGATGACTTAAGTCACATAACCCAACAGCCCGGAGAGTCAGCTAGGAAATTCTGGACTCGGTTCCTAACTAAAAAGAACCAAATTGTCGACTGTCCGGATGCCAAATCCCTAGCAGCCTTTAAGCATAACATCCGTGATGAGTGGCTCGCCCGACACCTCGGCCAAGAGAAGCCGAAGTCCATGGCAGCCCTCACAACACTCATGACCTGCTTTTGTGTGGGCGAGGATAGCTGGCTAGCTCGTAGCAATAGCACATCAAGAAATCATGGCACTTCAGAAGCCAGAGAAAGCAACGGCAAACCACGACGCAACAGACACAAGCGTCGCAACAATAGCGACAACGCCGAAGACACGACAGTCAATGCCGGATTCAGTGCCTCTAAGTCCGGTCAGCGGAAAAAGCCATTCAAAAGAAATAATCTGGGCCCATCCAGTCTGGACCACATACTCGATCGCTCGTGTCAAATTCACGGCACCCCCGATAAACTAGCCAACCACACCAACAGAGAATGCCGGGTGTTCAAACAGGCCGGCAAGTTGAACGCCGAAAATAAGGAAAAGGGGCTGCATAGCGACGATGACGAGGAGCCCCGGCCGCCGAACACATGAGGACAGAAGAAGTTTCCTGCCCAGGTGAAAACGGTGAACATGATATACGCAACCCATATTCCCAAGCAGGAACGGAAGCGTGCACTAAGGGACGTCTATGCGATGGAGCCAGT
Source organism: Triticum timopheevii (assembly GCA_963921465.1). Classification (NCBI taxonomy): domain Eukaryota; kingdom Viridiplantae; phylum Streptophyta; class Magnoliopsida; order Poales; family Poaceae; genus Triticum; species Triticum timopheevii. Next base: position 368,417,896 of record OY997262.1, read on the forward strand.
CACCCCAAAATTCAACCCATGGTCTTCTTGTCCAATCACTTTCGATCACAGGGACCATCCTACTAGTATCCATCATGGTGGTTCAGCAGCATTGGTCCTCGACCCCATCATTGATGGATTCCACCTCACACGAGTCCTTATGGACGATGGCAGCAGCCTGAACCTGCTTTATCAAGATACAGTGCGCAAAATGGGCATCGATCCCTCCAGGATCAAACCCACCAAAACCACCTTTAAAGGTGTAATACTAGGTGTAGAGGCATGTTGTACGGGCTCAATCACACTAGAAGTAGTCTTCAGATCTCCGGACAACTTCCGAAGTGAGGAGTTAATCTTCGATATTGTCCCCTTCCACAGTGGCTATCACTCACTGCTTGGACGAACCGCATTTGCCAGATTCAATGTGGTACCGCATTATGCATACCTCAAGCTCAAAATGCCAGGACCTCATGGGGTTATAACAGTTAATGGAAACACACAGCGCTCGCTCCGTATGGAGGCGCACACTACGGCCCTCACAGCAGAAGTACAAAGCAACCTTCTTAGGTAGGCCGCTAATTCGGTGATAAAGCCCCCGGACACCGTCAAGAGAGTCCGGAGTACCCTGCAACAGGATCGTCTGGCACGTCCAGAGCTCGACTAGCAATTCGGCCTCTGTCCTACTCCCAGTCAAGCGGTGAAATTTGTGCCGCACGTACATAATTACACACTCAAAATATCATGGGCATAGGCGGAGGCACGGCTACGACACGGCCCACAATGCGGCTCAACCACCACAGGTTCCGTATAACCTCACACCTTTTCTTTTCAGGTCCCTATTTTCGGGAGGCTCTTCCGATAGTCAGACTATCGGAGCCATAACGGGATGGAAACACCAAGGAGACAAGAAGCTTCGACATACAAGGGAATCCCCAGGTGGTTTCTGATATTGATCGTTATACCTGTTTTACATACCCACACGAAAGCTTGCCCTTGGCTAGGACATGTCAAATAGTCCTATTTTGCTTATCGCACTACTTGTATACATACGCTTTGACATATTATTTAAATAAACAATAGAAAATAATGTACAACGTCAGCTTATTATTACATTCCTTTACCTTTTTCCCTTGACTGCTTATTTATTACATATTGCACCCATCCACCTTGGTACATTCAGCTCACCAGGGGCTTCAGTGTACCCCATAACACGGCAAGAAAAGTCCGAACACTTTCCACAGTGCGGCACCGCGAACTTATAACATTATATGCATCTGCTCCGAATCATGTCTTGGGTCAATAGTTGGGTTTGCCCGGCTCCCATGTTTTGGTACCTTACATTCCGCTATATCGGCTAAGGTAGCACGGGGAGAAATACTGCGATTGTGTCCCGGTTCTTCCGGACGAGCACCTCAGTAGAGAAAGCCAAAAACTGACTGTCATGATGTGGCAAGAGTTGGTCGCTGTTCGAGAGGTCTCAAATCCTTAAAGATTTTTTCTGCTTCGGGCGAGGAATCGGCCTTGTCCGATTTAGGCGTGTATAGCGCCCAAGTTCGGCCTTCCGAATACTAGGGGCTTCGCTGAAATTTAAAATTGTAGACTTCTATGGCTAAGTGAGCGTTGTTGGGGAACGTAGTAATTTCAAAAAAAATTCTACCCGCACGCAAGGATCATGGTGATGCATAGCGACGAGAGGGGAGAGTGTTGTCCACGTACCCTCATAGACCGAAAGCGGAAGCGTTAGAACAACGTGGTTGATGTAGTCGTATGTCTTCGCGATCCGACCGATCCAAGTACCAAACGTACGGCACCTCCGAGTTTAGCACACGTTCAGCTCGATGACGATCCCCGGACTCCGATCCAGCAGGGTGTCGGGGAAGAGTTCCGTCAGCACGACGACGTGGTGACGTTAATGATGTTCTACCGATGCAGGGCTTTGCCTAAGCACCGCTACGATATGACCGAGGTGGAATATGGTGGAGGGGGGCACCGCACACGGCTAAGGAACGATCACGAAGATCAACTTGTGTCATGGGGTGCCCCCTGCCCCCGTATATAAAGGAGGTACGGGGGAAGGTGCGGCCGGCCCCTAGGGGTGCGCCTGGAGGAGTCCTACTCCCACCGGGAGTAGGACTCCCCTCTCTTGCCTTGTTGGAGAAGGAAGGGGGAAGGGGGAAAGAGGAAAGGGGGGCGCCGCCCCCCCTTCCTTGTCCTATTCGGACTTGGGGGAGGGGGCGCGCAGCCTGCCCCGGACGGCTCCCCTCTTCTCCCTTAGGGCCCATGTAGGCCCATTAACCCCCCACGGGGGGTTCCGGTAACCCCCCGGTACTCTGGTAAAATCCTGATTTCACCCGGATGGATTTCGATATCCAAATATAGGCTTCCAATATATTAATACTTATGTCTCGACCATTTCGAGACTCCTCGTCATGTCCGTGCTCACATCCAGGACTCCGAACAACCTTCGGTACATCAAAAACTATAAACTCATAATATAACTGTCATCGTAACGTTAAGCGTGCGGACCCTACGGGTTCGAGAACTATGTAGACATGACCTAGAACTGTTTTCGGTGAATAACCAATAGCGGAACCTGGATGCTCATATTGGTTCCTACATATTCTAAGAAGATCTTTATCGGTCAAACCGCATAACAACATACGTTGTTCCCTTTGTCATCGGTATGTTACTTGCCCGAGATTCGATCGTCGGTATCCAATACCTAGTTCAATCTCGTTACTGGAAAGTCTCTTTACTCATTACATAATGCATCATTCCATAACTAACTCATTAGCCACATTGCTTGCAAGGCTTATAGTGATGTGCATTACCGAGAGGGCCCAGAGATACCTCTCCCACAATCGGAGTGACAAAACCTAATCTCGAAATACGCCAACTCAACATGTACCTTTGGAGACACCTGTAGAGCTCCTTTATAATCATCCAGTTATGTTGTGACGTTTGGTAGCACACAAAGTATTCCTCTGGTAAACGGGAGTTGCATAATCTCATAGTTATGGGAACTTTGTATAAGTCATGAAGAAAGCAATAGCAACATACTAAATGATCAAGTGCTAAGCTAACGGAATGGGTCAAGTTAGTCACATCAATCTCCTAATGATGTGATCCCGTTAATCAAATGACAACACATGTCTATGGTTAGGAAACATAACCATCTTTGATTAATGAGCTAGTCAATTAGAGGCATACTAGTGACATTAAGTTTGTCTATGTATTCACACATGTATCATGTATCCGGTTAATACAATTATAGCATGAATAAGAAACATTTATCATGATATGAGGAAATAAATAATAACTTTATTATTGCCTCTAGGGCATATTTCCTTCAGTCTCCCACTTGCACTAGAGTCAATAATCTAGATTACACAGTAATGATTCTAACACCCATGGAGTCTTGGTGCTGATCATGTTTTGCTCGTGGAAGAGGCTTAGTTAACGGGTCTGCAACATTCAGATCCGTATGCATCTTGCAAATCTCTATGTCTCCCACCTGGACTTGGCCCCCGGTGGAATTGAAGCGTCTCTTGATATGCTTGGTCCTCTTGTGATATCTAGATTCCTTTGCCAAGGCAATTGCACCAATATTGTCATAGAAGATCTTCATTGGTCCCGATGCACTAGGTATGACACCTAGATCGGAAATGAACACCTTCATACAGACTCCTTCATTTGCTGCTTCCGAAGCAGCTATGTACTCCGCTTCGCATGTAGATCCCGCCACGACGCTTTTTTTAGAACTGCACCAACTGACAGCTCCACCGTTCAATATAAACACGTATCCGGTTTGCGATTTAGAATCGTCCGGATCAGTGTCAAAGCTTGCATCGACGTAACCATTTACGACTAGCTCCTTGTCACCTCCATAAATGAGAAACATATCCTTAGTCCTTTTCAGGTATTTCAGGATATTCTTGACCGCTGTCCAGTGATCTACTCCTGGATCACTTTGGTACCTCCCTGCTAAACTTATTGCTAAGCATACATCAGGTCTGGTACACAGCATTGCATACATGATAGAGCCTATGGCTGAAGCATAGGGAACATCTTTCATTTTCTCTCTATCTTCTGCTGTGGTCGGGCATTGAGTCTGACTCAACTTCACACCTTGTAATACAGGCAAGAACCCTTTCTTTGCCTGATCCATTTTGAACTTTTTCAAAACTTTATCAAGGTATGTGCTTTGTGAAAGTCCAATTAAGCGTCTTGATCTATCTCTATAGATCTTGATGCCCAATATGTAAGCAGCTTCACCGAGGTCTTTCATTGAAAAACTTTTATTCAAGTATCCCTTTATGCTATCCAGAAATTCTATATCATTTCCAATTAACAATATGTCATCTACATATAATATCAGAAATGCTACAGAGCTCCCACTTACTTTCTTGTAAATACAGGCTTCTCCAAAAGTCTGTATAAAACCATATGCTTTGATCACACTATCAAAGCATTTATTCCAACTCCGAGATGCTTGCACCAGTCCATAAATGGATCGCTGGAGCTTGCACACTTTGTTAGCACCTTTTGGATCAACAAAACCTTCCGGTTGCATCATATACAACTCTTCTTCTAGAAATCCATTCGAGAATGCAGTTTTGACATCCATTTGCCAAATTTCATAATCATAAAATGCGGTAATTGCTAACATGATTCGGACAGACTTAAGCATCGCTACGGGTGAGAAAGTCTCATCGTAGTCAACCCCTTGAACTTGTTGAAAACCTTTCGCAACAAGTCGAGCTTTGTAGATAATTACATTACCATCAGCGTTAGTCTTCTTCTTGAAGATCCATTTTTATTCTCGATGGCTTGCCGATCAGCGGGAAAGTCAACCAAAGTCCATACTTTGTTCTCATACATAGATCCTGAGGGAGTCCTGGACTAGGGGGTGTCCGGATAGCCGGACTATCATCATCGGCCGCACTCCAAGACTATGAAGATAGAAGATTGAAGACTTCGTCCCGTGTCCGGATGGGACTTTCCTTGGCGTGGAAGGCAAGTTTGGCAATACAGATATGTAGATCTCCTACCATTGTAACCGACTCTGTGTAACCCTAGCCCTCTCCGGTGTCTATATAAACCGGAGGGTTTTAGTCCGTAGGACGAAAAACCATTACAACAATCATACCATAGGCTAGCTTCTAGGGTTTAGCCTCCTTGATCTCGTGGTAGATCCACTCTTGTACTACCCATATCATCAATATTAATCAAATAGGAGTAGGGTTTTACCTCCATCGAGAGCGCCCAAACCTGGGTAAAAACACTGTGTCCCTTGTCTCCTGTTACCATCCGCCTAGACGCACAGTTCGGGACCCCCTACCCGAGATCCGCCGGTTTTGACACCGACATTGGTGCTTTCATTGAGAGTTCCTCTGTGCCGTCGCAATCAGGAAGGATGCCTCTTCCCGTCTTTAAAGATGGTATCATTGCCAAAGGAGCCCTGGCCGCCGGCCAAACTATCCGGCTAGGTGGTTTTCTCATGACCGCCTGTTCGGCCACCGCTTCGACGATGACCTCTCGGGTCATCAAAAGCAATCTTCACGTCAACTCGGAATTCGCCGAGCAGCTGGATCCAATAGAGCTCTGGTCCATAAACGAGCTCTTGGATCGCATTGCCGCCCTGGGAGTCGCTATAGACTACAATCAGATTGGGCTTAAAACCGATCTGAGAGAGATTAACTCTCCCCAGGTTACCCACCACGTTGCTGTGGTAGAGGAACAACGCGGCGATTCTTCTTCTACATTGAAAACTAGTTATGTCCGGACTCCCACCCTCCATGTCGGATTTCCGCGGAGGGACGGACATCGATCAAGCACTGAACCTAAAGTCAGACATCGGACAAGACTCATTGGACAACGTCCAGCAATCCAAGCTTCCAAATTCGGAAACTTTTCGGCCCTTGAGCCTCGAGACGGGTAGGGTTCCGGACTCAATTCCACCCACCCACCCAAACATATGCGATCTTTCTCAAATCCGGCAAGAGCCCGCGGAAACAGTACATCATTACTGGGCCAGATTCCTCCTGGTTATGGACAGGATAAAAGACAGCCGTGAGGAAAACGCAATTTCAATTTTTTGCAATAATTGCACGGACAAGGGAATCTTGAATGCCGAAAGTCGTCGTGAAATTACATGATTCGCCGACCTGGCGTCCATAGTACACAAGTATTGTGTGATGGAGAGTTTCCGGAAAACCGAAACCAAGTTTTGGGACAATCCGGCTCCGAATACAGCCCTAGTCAGAAACAAAAGGGTGCGTCATACTCAGGCACCAGGTACAAAAACCAAAAAGCAAAAACCCCATAAAGGGCACGGAACCGTACTGGAGGGGTGGCTCAGCGGACCCTGTAAAATTCACAGTACAGAAGGCGCCACTCCAACACATAGCCTTCGAGCATGTTGGATACTGCGGCAGGTGGCCAAAAGTGGCAAAGAGCTTCTAACCCCAGAGAACCACTCTAACAGTACCAGTACGGTGTCAACAGTTTTCGAGACTTTCGCATCAAATAATATGCGGAAACGAACAATCCGCTGCCTCGCTGATGTCTACCAAGTAGCAACAACAAATCCATGGAGCGACACGGCCATCACCTTCAACGCCAGCGACGAACCTAAATTCCGAACAGCCTAAGCACCAGCCGCATTGGTCCTCAGTCAAATAGTGGACGGCTTTCGTCTTACCAAGGTACTCATGGATGGCGGCAGTGGATTAAACCTCATCTACGAGGAAACTCTTCAAAAAATGGAAATAGACTGGAGCTGCATCGAGCGAAGCAGCACAACCTTTAGGGGAATAATCTCTAGCCGGGAAGCACGCTGCACAGGAAAAATCACACTTGATGTGGTGTTTGGCTTGCCGGACAATTACAGGTCCGAGGAGTCACGTTCCAAGTGGCCCCGTTCAGCAGCGGATATCATGCTATATTAGGACAAGAGGCATTCACAATTTTTCAAGCCATACCCCATTACGGGTACATGAAGCTGAAGATGCCCGGGCCCGGCGGAATTGTCACAGCCCTAGAGTTTGTTTGCAAGTAGTTGCATAATCATCCATGCATCATGTCTAAATTTTCTAGAAACTTGAAATGTGGATGCTTAAACCCTAGCACCAAATGAATTCAACTAGGGTCAAAATAAAATCTTTTTCATTGAACTCAAAATGCCCTCTAAAAATGTTCAACATTTCTGGTTTGAGGTGAAAGCATCTACAAAAATGGTTTATATTTTTGCAGGACATATTGGGCTCTGAATTAAATCATACTCTATTTGAATTTGGGCATTTAAATACTATAAAATATTTTAAATGCTCAAATAATCATAAACTAAAATGTTTACTGTTGGATATATTCTAAATTGTATCCCTGATTAGTTTCATGATTTTTGGATCTGCTTAAGTATTTTAAATAAAGACCTAAAGATTACAGCAAATAGAAAACAATAAATAAAAGCAGAGAGCAGAGGACTTACCCGACGCCCACCTGCCAGCCCACCTGGCCCAACTCCAGCTGGCGGCCTAGCCCACTAGCCTGAAGCGGCTGTCTTCAACCTCTGCCAGTAGGCAGAGGCGTGTCGACAGCGCGCGCGCCCGAGCTCCACCTCATGCTTGCCACCGAGGCGCCCCCAACGCGTCTGGAGACGCCCCGCAGCCCCCTCTGCCTCTCCCCTCACTCTCTGCTCTCTCCCTCTCCTCTGGTTCTCGCTCTCTCGCAGCCCCGAGCAACCCCGAGAGCCGCCGCAGTGCGCCGACGAGCACCAGCACGGCCACCGGCCACCCCACGCCTCACCGACGCGCTCAGAGGCTCCGCCTTGACCACCTCTTCCTCCCCACCGAGCCAGAAGACGCCGGACGCCCTGGAGCGCCGTCATCGACGCCATCTTCGTCCTCCGTACCGACGGCCGCCGTCGACCGATTCGTCATCACCAGGCCGTCCCCGAGCCCTATGAGATCACCGATGACCCCGCCGTGAGCTCCTCTACCTAACCCCTCTCTCCCCGCCGTCGTTCTCCTCCTCTAGCCCCGCGGTCCACCGGAGCCGAGAGCTCACCACCGCCGTGGTTCCTCGCCGTCGTGGCCAGGGCCACCGCAGCCCGCGCCTGAGCACGTCACCGTGCTCGGTGAACCCCCAGGAGCGCGTAGCACCTGCCAGTTTATCCCCTAGCGCCCCGTAGCGTCGACCCGGTCCACACCCGAACTCCGACCGCCGCGGAAGTGCTCGCCGCCGTTAACTCCGACCGCCCCAGCACCAAACACCACCACCGTTGGATGCGCCACATCGCCAGCTACTCGTAGCACCTACCCGCGCATCAAACCGTGGCCGGAGCAGCGTTTCCGACGCTCTCCGTCGTCTTGGCCTCGCCGGCGACTCGACGCCGACAGGTTTGACCTGCTGACCATCGACTAGGTGGGCCCAGTTTGACCTCTGGGTCACTGACATGTGGGCCACCCTTGTTAATTTTAGTTAGGTTAGTTTAGCGCTAATTAACCTAGATTTGTGACTGACCTAACACTAACTAACTCTGTTTAGTTAGTCAACTAACCACTGACATGTGGGACCCACAGGTCAGGTTTGACCTGGCCGACCCAATTGACCTGCTAACATCACAGTGACACAGTGCTGACGCAATAACTCATTTTCTGGATTTTTTCTTTTACAGGAAATTCCAGAAAATAACCAAAACTTCTAAAAATCATAGAAAATCAACCGTAGCTCCAAATCAAACAAATTATATATGTAAAATGATCAGAAAAATCCAATCTATCCATCTGCACTGGTTTCATGCATGTTAGAATACATTAACCTTGCTGTTTAGGTGAAACAAGTTAATGCACCGTTATGACTTCATATAATGGGTTTGCATTTGAATCTTTGGTTCAAATGGACTCATTTCAATCTGTTCTAGCTTGCATTAGCCCAAAACACATTCATATTGCCATGTCATAGCATGCATCATATTGTGCATTGCATTGATCGTGTTTCTTCTCTGTTTGTCGGTGTTGTTCCCCCTCGGTAGATGTTGTACCGACGTTGTGATCGTTGACACTGATGAAGACTCAATGCTATCTTCAGAAGTGCCAGGAAAGCAAAGCCCCCTTGTTCATTCCGATACAATGCTACTCTCTCGCTCCTGCTCTCTTTTACTTTATTAGGACAACAACGATTCATCTGTTACTTGCTGCGGTAGCTGAACCCCTTTATCCTCTGCATGACCTGTCATTGCCACAGTAAATAGATGAAACCCACTAGCATGAGTAGGAGTTGTTTGAGCCCTGTTGTGCCTACTCATTCATGTTTGTTTGTCATGCCTGCTACTTCTTAGAGTTGAGTCAGGTCTGATTCATCGGGGATGAATTAGAGGCGTGTGAACATGTCCTACTGTGTGTGAGCTAAATGTGTGAACACGATTTGGTAAAGGTAGCGGTGAGAGGCCATGTAGGAGTACATGGTGGGTTATCTCATTGAAGCCGTCCTCAGGAACTGAGTTCTGTGTTTGTGATCCATGATTCAGCTACTACCATACATTGGGCCCTGAAATATGACCCCGGTCGACTTCTTATTCACCCTAGTCCTCTGTCCAGGAGTTGCAAGTAGTTTCTGGTGTTTGTAGCCTACTGGAGGCCGTGGATAGCGCTGACCGTGGGGTGGGCTGTGATGCGGTAGGTACGTGGCCGGGTACACCGGGCACCCGTTAGGTGTCTCGGAACCCTGCTCACATCGTTCGGGGCCGTATGTGGAAACCTCGGCCGGACTCCCTGCGGATGGAACCTGAATAGGCGATAAACCTGGACTAGAGACTTAGGTGTTTAGGTAGGTCGTGGTCTACACCCACGTCGGCTTTCGCTTGAAGTCTGCCGAGCACATGTCGTGTGCAGACGCTAAGTGGTGGAAACATGTATGAAGAAGTACACCCCTACAGGGTTAACATCATCTATTCGAATAGCCGTGTCCGTGGTAAAGGACTTTTGGGTTGCCTATAACAGTTCATAGACAATTGAAAGCGGATACTCTAAAATACGCAAGATAAGCGTGAGTGCTATGGATGGCGTTCTCGTAGGGAGACGGGAGCGGATACATAGTGGTGTATTGATATGGTGAATATGTGGACTCGTGTGCGCCACCTCAAAAGAGTTACTTGCAGTCGTAGTTTAGGATAGCCACCAAGTCAAAGCTGGCTTGCTGCAGTTAAACCCCACCATCCCTTTGTTGATAATGATGCATATGTAGATAGTTCTGATGTAAGTCTTGCTGGGTACATTTGTACTCACGTTTGCCTATTTTATGTTCTTGCAGAGAGACGTCAGTCTCGTTAGTAGTTCCGCATGGACTTCGACGTTTAGCTTGTTACCTCAGCTACGATCTTGTGCCCTCGGCAGGATCTAGTAGTTAGTCGGGCTTCTAAGCCTTTTTAATTTGTAGATGTCTGTACTCAGACATGTTAAGCTTCCGCTTGTGCTTTGATTTCTATGCTCTGAATGTTGGGTCATGAGACCCCTGTTTGTAATATCTCGCTCCTCGGAGCCTAATGAATACATACTTGAGTCGTAGAGTCATGTTGTGATGCCATGTTGTATTTGCACATATCGGGCATATTGTGTGTATGTTATTGAAATGCTTGGTATGTGTGGGATCTGACTATCTAGTTGTTTATCCTTAGTAGCCTCTCTTACCTGGAAATGTCTCCTAGTTTGTTCCACTGAGCCATGGTAGCTTGCTACTGCTCTGAAACACTTAGGCTGGCCGGCATGTGTCCTTCTTCGTTCCTGTGTCTGTCCCCTCGGGGAAATGTCACGTGATGAATACCGGAGTCCTGTTAGCCCGCTACAGCCCGGTTCACCGGAGTCCTGCTAGCCCAGTGCTACAACTTGGATTCACTCGCTGTTGACCGACACGTTCGATGCTGGGTCATGGATGCCTGTCCCTGTAAGTTTGTGCCACTTTGGGTTTACGACTAGCCATGTCAGCCCGGGCTCCTTATCATATGGATGCTAGCGACACTATCATATACGTGTGCCAAAAGGCACAAACGGTCTCGGGCAAAGGTATGGCGACACCCGTGGGAATACCGTGCGTGAGGCCACAAAGTGATATGAGGTGTTACATGCTAGATCGATGTGGCATTGAGTCGGGGTCCTGACAGCTTTGGTATCAGAGCCTGACTGCCTGTAGGATTACCAAACCAAACTGGTCGAAGTTGTGTCTAGAAATGCTTTAGTTATGTAAGGGAATTGATTGTGGGATGGAACGTAAGGCTCTTTTTACTCCTTATACCTCATGGCCTTCTGATCTGAGTCATCCTCTTCTCTTCTACGGGGATTAAGAACTAGGCCTTCTCATCTATCTATCAGGATGACGTGTTACTAATCCATAGACTTATAGAATTGATAGTTTCAAATCTCAGTTCAGCTTTTACTACTTCTGTATGTTCATAGCTGGTCTCAGAACCTTGCTTTTGTGATGTTGAGTGGTTATGCCACCATTTCTGCAGGACATCTCAAATCTTTTTAAGCATTTACAGCCGTTATGCTGTCCGAGTCATCCTAGGTTTCTAAATAGTCTGATGCATTCGCAAATCCTTTCTTTCCGTTCCCGATGTCCTTTATGGTCAGAATAAGCACACTAACCGGTGCGTTGAGGTAATTTATTGCCTTGACATATATGTTGGAGCTATTATTATGACCCTAGGTGTTTTAGGGAGTCACCTAGTAATCTAGCAATGTTTAGAGTTCCCAGTGTGAAGATTCTGGCCATCATTCTCGAAAAGCATCCCGTGATGCAATTTAGTTAGTAGGTATTCTACTTCTGGGTTTTTGAACCCAAGACCCACCCTACTTACCTCATGTTGATAGTCTTTGCTCGTTCCTTTAGGATATTAGTAACTTTGAGATAGTCCTCGAGGTCCATGGTATTTCCTTCTTCCAAATACTATGAACCTCTTATGACAGAAGTTCCTCGCTGAACCGAAGGATCGCAATCAGAGTACTCTTGAGGAGTTCTCCATTCATAATTGTGAATCTGCCAGTTCTACCTTTCCGCATGGGTTATCCGGAAGAAATGTTGAGCTTCGCTCGACATACTAATCTATGCATCCACAACTCAGAAAATTATATGTTCCTTTGAGTTGTTCTCCTTAGTTGTACTCTGACCCTCGTCTATCAATTGATAGTCAAGAGTATGTGTACATTTGTTTATCGATGCCTATTACTTTTGTGGTCCGTCAAGCCATTCTATCCGGAATGACTTGGAGAAACAAACTCCAGTACCTTATCCATTTCTAGGATTGGGTCAAAGTAGTTGTATTCTACAGATCAAATGCCAAACCAGTTTTTGTTCTGTTCTACCTTGGAGCATTACCTATTTATGTCAGGAATGTCATGGGAATTGCACCAGCTCTTGTAAATTCTTGACATAGTGATACTTCTCGCTATCATTATTCATTCCTCGGCTCCGTGTTATTGTAACCGGAATGCTAACAAGTGAACTGTGATGTGTGAAATCGATACTTCCAGCAACCTCGTTGCTTGGTAGTAAATGGACAATATTCTCATTCTTAGCGTGTTGGTTATTGAATCATCATCCTAAGATTGATCGTGCTACCTAGTCCTTATTTCTGGTGCGCACTTCTATTGACGAGTTAGGATCTTGTCAAGTCCTCGCTCATTTGATCATATCATCTTGCCCTCAAAAGCAAGATTGTTCTCGGGCTTAGTAACGTACCGGTGGTTCGTGATTTTCCTTATTTCTTCTCCGAAGTATCACTAGGTGGTCACCTGGCCGCTATGTTGAGTTCATGATCAAGTTGGTTTTCGAAACCACCCTTTTCTCCAAGAATCTGTGTCGGATACCCTAAGCAAGTTGGTTAAGCTAAACAACAACCTGGAGAGTTGGAAGATAAAAGCTTGTCCGACTTAGTTCATTTTAAGGGATATCCTTTTGTGTGTGTGTTGAAGAAAGATGATACCTTCACCAATTCGTCCTCGTGACCAGTTGTTGGATCTGTTGTCTTGCCAAAACTTTGACTTGAGTATGGGCTATCATCAAGTCAAATCAGAACCAACGATGTTCGTAATGCTGTCTTACTCGTGGTTGATCCCTCGAGCATACACCATTACATCTTTGGGTCTGACCAATACTATCACTTTGTTCACATAGTTATGGAATTCCATCTCCATGGGAATCTGGATGAATTGTTGTTGAGCCCATCGACAACATCCTTGTCTTCTCCATAATTTTGTTGAACATTAAGCTAGTGTTGGAAACTTTTTAAAGCATTTGTTCATGTTAGCTCATCAAGCATATGTATGGATGTAAGAAGTGACTTCCTCTAGCTCATGTGCATTTGATGCAAGTTGCCGCCGTGGAGTCGAGAAAGTCAATGTTGCTTCTTTAGAATCATCCTAAATCGGTCATGCATACGTGTGAAGTATTCTGTGGTTCGGAGACATGCAACCTTCGTTCTATATTTGTCCCTAGCACACCAAGCCACTGATTGAATTGTTTAAGGAAAAGGAGTTGTTGTGCAAATCCTAGGTCATGCACAAGACTTCATTACCCTAGATGATGGTTCCCAACCAGAACTCGGTGGTGTTTTATTGTAAGACTACTATGTGGTCATGCTTGTCTTGGACAACGTGTTCACATGTATGTAGCAGAACCGGCTCATGTTTTGGAGCTTGCTATCGTAGTTCATCTCCCGAGAATCTCGAAATGTCATCTCGTCGATTTGTGTTGCAAACTTTCATTTTTCTTTCTGGACTTGATGAGTCTTGAATATTCTGACACCAACCAGATCTGAATCTCAGGCAGATATGATGATTGGAACATTTCCGACATTTGCATTTTGTTCCCAGCTTGCACCGCCTTGTGCCAATCTCCCTTGGATTGCCCTTCTCAGCAATTGTTGTTCAGGATCATCTTCAGAGGTGGTCCTACCATGGGTCCCATCCATTTCCGATAATAAGCAAATCATCCATTGCGTTGTTTTCAACAAGGTAATCCACATCATCCATTCTAATCTGGCATGCCATTCCTTCGCACTCTGCCAAACGATTGCTATGATTTGCCTTAGGCTGGTATTGAAAGTCCCAGTGATCTCTATATCAAAGGTAATTCTTTTTGCCACTTAAGGTAAAAATTCTACGAATCACCCTCCTCCAAGGTGTCTCGTTATGGTATCATGGCAATTCAACTCCTCGCTACGTTGACAACTGTTCATCACCTTCTTAAGTGTGAAATTGTTGTCTACCTAGTGAACCTTCGCCATCCGTACCACTCCATCCCTTTGGATGAATGCTTCATATCTCAGCTCGAGAGATGTTCTTACCTCTCACTCCATGAGTTGATCTTGAATACTCGATCTTCAAGGAGATCGTCTTCTGTAGAGTCTCCTTCTATTGTCATCGTGTTGGATGAAGACCTCGCAAGCAAAGACGTCAAGATTGTTTTGAGTCAACAGATCAACACCTCGAGAAGACAGTTGGATCTTGGAGCTCGTGTTATTAGTTTGTGTCCCCTTTGTCTTCTTACCTCACGCCTTGAATCTCAGGGCGAGATTCTTGTTTAGTGGGGGTGAGTTGTCACAGCCCTAGAGTTTGTTTGCAAGTAGTTGCATAATCATCCATGCATCATGTCTAAATTTTCTAGAAACTTGAAATGGGGATGCTTAAACCCTAGCACAAAATGAATTCAACTAGGGTCAAAATAAAATCTTTTTCATTGAACTCAAAATGCCCTCTAAAAATGTTCAACATTTCTGGTTTGAGGTGAAAGCATCTACCAGAAATGGTTTATATTTTTGCAGGACATATTGGGCTCTGAATTAAATCATACTCTATTTGCATTTGGGCATTTAAATACTATAAAATATTTTAAATGCTCAAATAATCATAAACTAAAATGTTTATAGTTGGATATATTCTAAACAGTATCCATGATTAGTTTCATGATTTTTGGATCTGCTTAAGTATTTTAAATAAAGCCCTAAAGATTACAGCAAATAGAAAACAATAAATAAAAGCAGAGAGCAGAGGACTTACCCGACGCCCACCTGGCAGCCCACCTGGCCCAACTCCAGCTGGCGGCCCAGCCCACTGGCCTGAAGCGGCTGTCTTCAACCTCTGCCAGTAGGCAGAGGCGTGTTGACAGCGCGCGCGCCCGAGCTCCACCTCATGCTTGCCACCGAGGCGCCCCCGATGCGTCTGGAGACGCCCCGAAGCCCCCTCTGCCTCTCCCCTCACTCTCTGCTCTCTCCCTCTCCTCTGGCTCTCACTCTCTCGTAGCCCCGAGCAACCCCGAGAGCCGCCACAGTGCGCCGACAAGCACCAGCACGGCCACCGGCCACCCCACGCCTCACCAACGCGCTCAGAGGCTCCGCCTCGACCCCCTCTTCCACCCCACCGAGCCACAAGACGCCGGACGCCCTGGAGCGCCGTCATCGACGCCATCTTCGTCCTCCGCACCGACGGCCGCCGTCGACCGATTCGTCATCACCAGGCCGTCCCCGAGCCCTCTGAGATCACTGATGACCCCGCCGTGAGCTCCTCTACCTAACCCCTCTCTTCCTGCCGTCGTTCTCATGGTCTAGCCCCACGGTTCACCGGAGCTGAAAGCTCACCGCCACCGTGGTTCCTCGCTGTCGTGGCCAGGGCCACCGCAGCCCGCGCCTGAGCATGTCACCGTGCTCGGTGAACCCCCAGGAGCGCGTAGCACCTGCCAGTCTATCCCCTAGCGCCCCGTAGCATCGACCCGGTCCACACCCGAACTCCGGCCGCCGCGGAAGTGCTCACCGCCGTTAACTCCGGCCACCCCAGCACCAAACACCGCCACCGTTGGATGCGCCACATCGCCAGCTACTCGTAGCACCCACCCGCGCATCAAACCGTGGCCGGAGCAGCGTTTTCGACGCTCTCCGTCGTCTCGGCCTCCCCGGCGACTCGACTACGGCAGGTTTGACCTGCTGACCATTGACTGGGTGGGCCCAGTTTGACCTCTGGGTCACTGACATGTGGGCCACCCTTGTTAATTTTAGTTAGGTTAGTTTAGCGCTAATTAACCTAGATTAGTGACTGACCTAACACTAACTAACTCTGTTTAGTTAGTCAACTAACGACTGACACGTGGGATCCACAGGTCAGGTTTGACCTGGCCGACCCAAATGACCTGCTGACGTCACAGTGACGCAGTGCTGACGCAATAACTCATTTTCTGGATTTATTCTTTTATAGGAAATTCTAGAAAATAACCAAAACTTCTAAAAATCATAGAAAATCAACCGTAGCTCCAAATCAAACAAATTATATATGTAAAATGATCAGAAAAATCCAATCTATCCATCTGCACTGGTTTCATGCATGTTAGAATACATTAACCTTGCTGTTTAGGTGAAACAAGTTAATGCACCTTTATGACTTCATATAATGGGTTTGCATTTGAATCTTTGGTTCAAATGGACTCATTTCAATCTGTTCTAGCTTGCATTAGCCCAAAACTCATTCATATTGCCATGTCATAGCATGCATCATATTGTGCATTGCATTGATCGTGTTTCTTCTCTGTTTGTCGGTCTTGTCCCCCCTCGGTAGACGTTGTACCGATGTTGTGATCGTTGACACTGATGAAGACTCAATGCTATCTTCAGAAGTGCCAGGCAAGCAAAACCCCTTGTTCATTCCGATACAATCCTACTCTCTCGCTCCTGCTCTCTTTTACTGCATTAGGACAACAACGATTCATCTGTTACTTGCTACGGTAGCTGAACCCCTTTATCCTCTGCATGACCTGTCATTGCAACAGTAAATAGATGAAACCCACTAGCATGAGTAGGAGTTGTTTGAGCCCTGTTGTGCCTACTCATTCATGTTTGTTTGTCATGCCTGCTATAGCTTAGAGTTGAGTCAGGTCTGATTCATCGGGGATGAATCAGAGGCGTGTGAACATGTCCTACTGTGTGTGAGCTAAATGTGTGAACACGATTTGGTAAAGGTAGCGGTGAGAGGCCATGTAGGAGTACATGGTGGGTTGTCTCATTGAAGCCGTCCTCAGGAACTGAGTTCTGTGTTTGTGATCCATGATTCAGCTACTACCATACATTGGGCCCTGAAATATGACCCCGCTCGACTTCTTTTTCACCCTAGTCCTCTGTCCAGGAGTAGCAAGTAGTTTCTGGTGTTTGTAGCCTACTGGAGGCCGTGGACAGCGCTGACTATGGGGTGGGCTGTGATGCGGTAGGTACATGGCCGGGTACACCGGGCACCCGTTAGGTGTCTCGGAACCCTGTTCACATTGTTCGGGGCCGTATGTGGAAACCTCGGCCGGACTCCCTGCGGATGGAACCTGAATAGGCGATAAACCTGGACTAGAGACTTAGGTGTTTAGGTAGGTCGTGGTCTACACCCACGTCGGCTTTCGCTTGAAGTCTACCGAGCACATGTCGTGTGCAGACGCTAAGTGGTGGAAACATGTATGAAGAAGTACACCCCTGCAGGGTTAACATCATCTATTCGAATAGCCGTGTCCGCGGTAAATGACTTCTGGGTTGCCTATAACAGTTCATAGACAATTGAAAGGGGATACTCTAAAATACGCAAGATAAGCGTGAGTGCTATGGATGGCGTTCTCGTAGGGAGACGGGAGCGGATACATAGTGGTGTATTGATATGGTGAATATGTGGACTCGTGTGCGCCACCTCAAAAGAGTTACTTGCAGTCGTAGTTTAGGATAGACACCGAGTCAAAGCTGGCTTGCTGCAGTTAAACCCCACCATCCCTTTGTTGATAGTGATGCATATGTAGATAGTTCTGATGTAAGTCTTGCTGGGTACATTTGTACTCACGTTTGCCTATTTTATGTTTTTGCAGAGAGACGTCAGTGTCGTTAGTAGTTCCGCGTGGACTTCGACGTTTAGCTTGTTACCTCAGCTACGATCTTGTGCCCTCGGCAGGATCTAGTAGTTAGTCGGGCTTCTAAGCCTTTTTCATTTGTAGATGTCTGTACTCAGACATGTTAAGCTTCCACTTGTGCTTTGATTTGTATGCTCTGAATGTTGGGTCATGAGACCCCTGTTTGTAATATCTCGCTCCTCGGAGCCTAATGAATACATACTTGAGTCGTAGAGTCATGTTGTGATGCCATGTTGTATTTGCACATATCGGGCATATTGTGTGTATGTTATTGAAATGATTGGTATGTGTGGGATCTGACTATCTAGTTGTTTATCCTTAGTAGCCTCTCTTACCGGGAAATGTCTCCTAGTGTTTCCACTGAGCCATGGTAGCTTGCTACTGCTCCGGAACACTTAGGCTGGCCGGCATGTGTCCTTCTTCATTCCTGTGTCTGTCCCCTCGAGGAAATGTCACGCAATGAATACCGGAGTCCTGTTAGCCCGCTACAGCCCGGTTCATCGTAGTCCTGCTAGCCCAGTGCTACAGCCTGGATTCACTCGCTGTTGACCGACACGTTCGATGCTGGGTCATGGATGCCTGTCCCTATAAGTTTGTGCCACTTTGGGTTTACGACTAGCCATGTCAGCCCGGGCTCCTTATCATATGGATGCTAGCGACACTATCATATACGTGTGCCAAAAGGCGCAAACGGTCCCGGGCAAAGGTAAGGCGACACCCGTGGGAATACCATGCGTGAGGCCGCAAAGTGATATGAGGTGTTACATGCTAGATCGATGTGGCATTGAGTCGGGGTCCTGACAGGAATAATCACTCTCGTTAGTGATCCGGACATAGCACTCCGCGCCGAAAACAAGACAGCCGCATTAGCCCTGGAGGCACTATCCGAAGCCCTAGTGGCGGAGGAACTCACTGCGTCGCGCTCTACGGTCAATAGGGATGATGTGATACTCGATAAGAGATCCAAGTCCACCTCCTTTAAACCAGCGGACGAAATAGTCAAATTCCAGGTCCATCCAACGGACCCAACAAAGACGGCCTCCATCGGGGCACAGTTGAACCCTGATGTAGACGCCGCACTACGAGAATTCCTTCGGGAAAATTGGGACATCTTTGCCTGGCACCCTTCAGATATGCCAGGAATCCCACGCAGATTGGCAGAACACAGCCTAAACATCTTAAAAGGATTCAAGCCAGTCAAACAAGCTCTTCAGCGATTTTCCGAACCCAAAAGACAGGCAATGGGAGAAGAGCTAGCCAAACTACTGGAAGCCGGATTCATCAGAGACATCAAACACCCGGACTGGCTAGCAAACCTGGTAATGGTACCAAAGAAGGACAAATCCTGGCGCCTATGTGTCGATTTTAAAGACCTCAACAAGGCCTACTCAAAGGATCCTTTCCCCTTTCCCCGCATCGACCAAATAATCGACGCTACTGCAGGGCACGATTCATTGTGCTTCCTTGACGCATACTCCGGCTACCATCAAATCAAGATGGCAGAGGCGGACCAAGCCGCAACGGCATTCATTACTCCATACGGACCATTCTGCTTCAACACGATGCCCTTCGGACTCAAAAACGCCGGCGCAACATATCAACGCATGATTCAGACATGTCTGGCTACCCAGATCGGCAACACAGTAGAGGCATACGTAGACGACGTAGTCGTCAAAACCAAACACGTCGAAACTCTAGTAGACGATTTGAGGCTCACATTCGACAACCTCCGAGCATATGACATTAAGATGAATCCGGAAAAATGCGTTTTTAGCGTACCAGCCGGAAAGCTCCTGGGCTTCATTGTATCCGGTAGAGGAATTGAAGCAAACCCAGCCAAGATCCGAGCTCTGTCACAACTAGATATTCCAAAAGACCTCAAACAAATACAAAAAATGACTGGATGCGTGGCGGCTCTAAGCCGCTTCATCTCCCGTTTGGGAGAAAAGGCATTGCCCCTCTATCGCCTCCTCAGGCGCACCGAACACTTCGAGTGGATGGATGCTGCCACTGCCGGACTCGAAGAAATAAAAGCCATATTGGCAACAAATCCGGTCCTGGCTTCGCCTAACCTGGGCGAACCAATGTTGTTATATATCGTGGCAACACATCAAGTTGTAAGCGCGGTGCTCGTTGTCGAACGAGAAACAGAAGGGCATAAATTCCCTCTTCAAAAACCAGTGTACTACGTATCCACTGTCTTAACTCCCTGCAAGTCCCGGTACCCGCATTATCAGAATATAGCGTACGCGGTGTTCATGGCATCCCGGAAGCTCCGACACTACTTTCAAGAGTGTTCGATAACAGTGGCCTCCGAAGTACCCCTCAACGACATTATAAACAACCACGACGCGACGGGCATGATTGCAAAATGGGCCATTGAGCTCTTACCATTCGATATAACTTATAAACCTCGGCAAGCTATAAAGTCACAAGTCTTGGCTGACTTCATCGCTGAATGGACCGAAGCCGAACTCCCTAAAGAGTACGAAGCATACTCCAATTGGATTATGCATTTCGACGGCTCCAAAATGTTGGCAGGCTTGGGGGCTGGCGTCGTACTAACGTCCCCCACCGGAGACACAGTCCAATACGTACTTCAGATAATGTACACGGACTCCAACAATGCAGCCGAATACGAGGCCCTCCTACATGGTCTCCGGATTGCAATCTCCATGGGTATTCAACGCCTAGAGGTGCACGGGGATTCAAACCTTGCAATATACCAAGTAAATAGAGACTTTGATGCCAAGGATCCGAAATTGGCAGCCTACCGTAACGCTGTCCTAAAAATGTCAGCTCGGTTCGAAGGACTCGAATTCCACCATGTAGCCCGGGATAATAACCAAGCAGCCGACGTGTTGGCACGCATCGGCGCGAAACGCGACGCTGTCCCTCCAAACATCTTCCTGGAACGACTCTTTAAGCCATCCGTACTATGGGAAGAGGAGTCCGGAAATAACAACCCGGAAACAACCGCGCCACCCAACACAGAACAATCTGACATAATCGGCGGTTCAGCCGATGAAATAACACCTTCAGCCCACGAAATAATGGCGGTAATCGCCCCGTGGACAGAACCATTCCTAGCCTACTTAATTAGGCAGGAACTTCTCGAAGACCAAAATGAGGCCCGCTGCATAGTTCGGCAATCTAAAGCCTACAAGGTCCATGAGGGAGAACTTTATAAGAAAGCACAACCGGAGTCCTTCAAAGGTGCATCTCCGAAGAGGAAGGGCGAAATCTTCTGGCTGAAATTCACGCCGGACTAGGCAGACACCACGCTGCAGCCCGGGCCCTTTTAGGTAAGGCCTTCCGTATAGGATTTTATTGGCCAACGACCCGGGCAAATGCTCAGGACTTAGTCCAAAGATGCGTCGGTTGTCAGCTGCTTGCTAATCAGAGCCATATGCCACCCACTGCCTTCAAAACTATACCCATTACCTAGCCGTTCGCGGTCTGGGGGCTTGACATGGTTAGACCCCCTTAAAGGGGGAACCCACAAGCAAAAGTACCTATTGGTCATGGTGGACAAATTCACCAAATGGATAGAGGCCAAGCCAGTTAAAACGGCAGAGTCCGGACCAGTGATAGACTTCATATCCGGGGTAGTACACCGTTATGGCGTCCCCCAAAGCACCATTACCGATAACGACACGAACTTCACGGCCGACGAGGTCAAACTCTGGTGCAAAAATATGGGCATTAAGCTCGATTACGCTTCAGTCTATCATCCTCAAACCAACGGTCAAGTTGAGCAAGCAAATGGTCTGATAAAGCGGCATCAAACCCAGACTAGTGCGGTCCCTTACGGAATCTAACACGCACTGGGTAGAGGAGCTTGACTCCGTACTCTGGGGGCTGCGGACCACGCCAAACCGTACAACCGGATTCACACCATTCTTTATGGTATACGGCGTAGAGGCAGTTTTGCCCTGCGACATAATTCATGACTCACCTTGAGTGCGCATGTACGAAGAAAGAGAAGCCGAGCTGGATCGGCAGGACAGCTTGGACGCATTGGAGGAGGAACGCGATGTGGCAAAGGCCCGTTCTGCATTCTATCAGCAGCAGGCTCGAAGATATCAAAGCAGAGAAGTACGGGCTAAAACTTACAATGTTGGCGAACTAGTTCTACGCCTGCCGGACAAGAAAAAGGATAAACTCAAGCCCAAATGGGAAGGTCCCTTCATCATTGACCAAGTCCTGACCGGCGGAGCATACCGTTTGCGAAATGCATCGGACAATCGACTCGAGCCGAACCCATGGAACGCAGCCCGCCTCCGAAGATTCTACGCCTAGCACCGGACTAAGAGTTCGTTTCCTTCCTCAGTCCATATTTTCACACTTCAGCTGTCTTTTGTTTCTCTCTTTTCTCCCACCTTTTTCGTAAAAGCCCTCGAGGGCCTATTTGCGCATTGTTTGCACACACTTGATGTGCTAACCGCACTCATTATACCTGTGGGCTTCTTTAATAGAAGCTTAGTTATACGGGCTTCACGCCCAGCACATGTGTTAAACTTCCACATGTACCTTTTATTCACCATTACATGCATCGATATGACTTAAGTTTTGGCCAAGCTGGGTTGCCTGGCTCCTGTGCTTACCCCTACGTTCCCGATTGTTCGGCTAGGAGGTAAAGGGAGCACCTATGCGATTGTTACTGCCGGGTCAGCTGGATGTGTACCTCAGACTGGGTGAAGCCGAAAGCTAGCGTTCTTAAGGGAATATTCGGTCGGTGACTTGAAAGATGATTTTTTACATATTTATTTATCTGCCCCCAGATGTTTTCCTGCTCTTTTCGCAGTCCGGACATGCACTTTAGGGCATGCCTCCCAGGGAAAGGAACCCTTAACGGAACTATTCTCCCTAGAAGATGTTTCTTACTAACCATGTAATATAACATAACTAGTTGGGCACTTGTCTGATAAAGCACTAATGACCCCTACGCCTGGTCTCCATGCATGCCCCGGTTTTTCCATAACCGAGAGGGTATTCGGACACACTCCGGACTCTAGGGTCCCGAGGTTGAAGCGAAAAGGTCGGCAAAGACAAACGATCTACAATCCGGCTAGAAGGCATTTTACATGTCATTTTAAATACATCATCAAATCGACTGACTGTACTCCTCCTCAATCCCGTCTAACAGGCTGTCTAATTTACAGTCCCGTTGGGAATACTTAGCGGCCAACTCTACTTGGCCGTACACTAAGCTCACAGGGATCTCCTTCCCATCAGGCCCCACAGGTCCGACCTCGGCCATGTGGTTTGGATCCTCCTTCTTGTACCGCGTCTTCACCATGGCCCAGGCCTCCCTGGCACCTTGACGGCAAGCTGATATCTTCCATAAGCGGAAGCGCTGCTGCGCTCCCTGAAGCTTCCCCGCAAGCTCTCCAAGGCCCTCGGGTAGGGAGAGGGACGGCCATAAGGCCTGGACGACACTGCTCATCGCCTGCCGAACACGTTCGAGAAGTTGCACCAGCTCGGGAACTTGGTCACCCATTGAACCGGGCATTTCCTCCGCAGGGCGACCTGTGAGCACACCTACAGACATATTTCTGTCAATTGACTTCCTCGCCGAACTCTTCTTTTCAAAGGAGTTCACTCAAGCACTTACTATAGATGCTGCGACGAAGCCGCCGATTCTCCTTCACGGAGCCAGACAACTCGGCCCGAACACCTTTCAGCTCTTCTCCAAGCTGGGCGTGGGCATCCTGGAGTTTGTTCCTCTCCTGCTGCACCTTCGTAAGCATCCTCTCGCCAGCCTTCAGCTGGCGTAGTAGCTGTTGCTTGTCCGGATCAAGTCCGGCAACATCTGCAATATCATTGTCAGATTTATACGCACGCCGCACACTGCTTATCTTTTTTGAAATAATGTGTTACCGGAGGGGGTCTCTGTGCCTCCTTCTGCGGCAGCTAGTGCGGCCTCAAGTTGGGCTTTGCACTCTTTTAGCTCCTGGGACAATTGGACATTCTTCTCCGTAAGATCCTGCATATCAAATGATACTTAAATCAGTTACTTTAACTACTTTAAGTCTTGGGGGCTACTGGCATATACAGCTATTAAAATCTCTTACCCGTATGTCTTTCACATACTGCTCCGTGGCTCTGGTTAAACCATCTTGAGTGGCACGGAGGTGCGCGTCTCCCGCGTTAAAGGCATTCAACGCCTCTAGAGAGAAACACATGTCACGCAGAACTGTCCGGCGACGCCTATGATTCATGGTGCTCTCCACCTCAGACCTGGTGGCGGACAGCCTATCGGCATCCTCCGCTGGAGGAGTATTCGGCTCGCGCCTTGCGCTCGCCTCCCCCTCCGGACCAGGTGTTGAAGCCTGGCGGGCGGAGGCTTGGTTGGCAACCTCTCCGGGCACAGTCCGGCGAGTGCTCTTTCTCCTGGAAAAGTCACGAGCGTTAATACACCTCCAGGGAATCCTTTCCTGAATAACGGTTGCGAGCTATACCGTTGCGGTGACGTTTCGATTCACACCGCACTCCTCTTCCGCCTGTTGGGCCGGACTGACCCTTGTTGGTCAGCCGCCGTGGGTTCGGCTTCCTGCCTTGAAGGCACCTCTTGCGAGACACCATTGTATACAGTGGTCAAAAATATGCAAGGATGAAGCAATAATGTCAGGACTCCGGTCATAATTACCTGGGAACCCGGAGTTAGGCCGGGGTAGTCAGCCGTGATGGCGACTAGAGCATTGTCCATGCTGAGTTGGTGGAACACCCCGTCAATTAGCTCCACCTTTATGTCCAGATCCTCTTCGGAGGCCGGATCAAGGGATCTTCCCGGATCCTTGGGTTGTGGGGCCGGACTATGTATGCTCTCCACATTCCGGCGCAGTTCCTGCATCGAAACCATAAAGTAAGGTACTTAACTTTGAAAGCACGGGTCGGATAAATAAATGTCCGCTTACCCAACTCCGAGGGTTATTCATGGAGAACCCATTCAATGGGCTCGTTTGGAAGAAGTCCTCTATCTCCCCCTTGTACAGGCCGGACAGGATCTTTACCAGATCCGCGGCCGATCCCGGCCCCTTACGGCCATGACGGGTGGCGTCGTTCTCCCCGCTGAAATCCCACATGGGGTGGCCCCTATATTGGAGCGGCTGCACCCCTCGCATGATGCATACGGCCATGACTCCAATCATGGTTAATCCGGAATGGGCCATCAACCTAATCCGGCCCATCAAGTAATGGACACTCCTGTCTTCCTCCTGTTGAGGGCTCCATGGGCGCCAACTTAGGTGCTTCTTCAAAGGAGCCTTGATGAACTCCGGGAGGCCGATCCGAACTGGGTCCGGCAGTGGAGCGTCTTCCACATAAAACCATTCCGAAGGCCAGTCTTCGGACGCCTTCTTTGGGGTTCCGGATAGATATCCGGTCCTGGCGATGCGCCATATTTCGGCTCCGCCCACTTGATATATTGACCCCTCTTGAGAACGGGGTACGAGGCAAAACAGTCTCTTCCACAGCGCAAAATGGGGCTCGATGCCCAGGAACAGCTTGCAAAGAGCTACGTAACCCGCAATGTGCAGAATGGAGGCGGGCGTGAGGTGATGAAGCTGGAGTCCGTAGAACTCCAGAAGCCCCCAGAGAAATGGGTGGATGGGAAATCCAAGCCCCCTTATTAGATAAGGGACGAAGCACACCCGCTCCCCTTTGGAGGGACTAGGGGTGGCCTCCGCTTGCTTTCCACCTTTGTAAGTGGCCATCCCGGCTCGGACCGGGACCATAAAGGCCAGAGGAAGGTATCCCTCCGCCTGGAGCGTCACCAGCTCGTTGTGCAGAACAGAACATCTCCTCCAATCTCCTGGCAGAGGGCTGGGAGCGCGAGAGGAGGAGCCGCGTCGACGGTCCATGGTGGAATGGATTTTTGGTTAGAAGCGCTCCGATGAGTACTCACGAAAGGAAGATGGTGTGATTTGGATCTGGATTCTTGCCTCTGTTATAGGCAGGTTATTTACGCAGCTAGGGGGAAAATATAAAAGATACCCTGGCCTTTCGCATTCGTGCGACGCGTGGAAGAGGGCCATTATTGGGCGTGGGAGCCAAGGAGCGCAACATTTGTAAGGGTGCCGGACACTATTCGGCAGGCACATGGAATTTGAAGGAGAACCCGCCTTGCAACGCTGAAGACAATACATGCACTGGACTCGTCGTCATTGAAGCCTGGTTTGGGGGCTACTGAGGGAGTCCTGGACTAGGGGGTGTCCGGATAGCCGTACTATCATCATCGGCCGGACTCCAAGACTATGAAGGTAGAAGATTGAAGACTTCGTCCCGTGTCCGGATGGGACTTTCCTTGGCGTGGAAGGCAAGTTTGGCAATACAGATATGTAGATCTCCTACCATTGTAACCGACTCTGTGTAACCCTAGCCCTCTCCGGTGTCTATATAAACCGGAGGGTTTTAGATCATAGGACGAACAACCATTACAACAATCATACCATAGGCTAGCTTCTAGGGTTTAGCCTCCTTGATCTCGTGGTAGATC
The DNA here is from genome assembly GCA_963921465.1 of Triticum timopheevii. NCBI lineage: Eukaryota > Viridiplantae > Streptophyta > Magnoliopsida > Poales > Poaceae > Triticum > Triticum timopheevii. Next base: position 368,444,291 of record OY997262.1, read on the forward strand.
CACTCTTGTACTACCCATATCATCAATATTAATCAAGCAGGAGTAGGGTTTTACCTCCATCGAGAGGGCCCGAACCTGGGTAAAAACACTGTGTCCCTTGTCTCCTGTTACCATCCGCCTAGACGCATAGTTCGGGACCCCCTACCCGAGATCCGCCGGTTTTGACACCGACAGATCCCATCTCAGATTTCATGGCTTCAAGCCATTTTGCGGAATCTGGGCTCATCATCGCTTACTAATAGTTCGTAGGTTTGCCATGCTCAAGTAACATGATTTCCAGAATAGGATTACCGTACCACTCTGGTGCGGATCTTACTCTGGTAGACCTACGAGGTTCAGTAGTAACTTGATCTGAAGTTCCATGATCAATATCATTAGCTTCCTCACTGATTGGTGTAGTTGTCACAGGAACCGGCTCTTGTGATGAACTACTTTCCAACAAGGGAGCAGGTACAGTTACCTCATCAAGTTCTACTTTCCTCCCACTCACTTCTTTCGAGAGAAACTCCTTCTCTAGAAAGGATCCGAATTTAGCAACGAAAATCTTGCCTTCAGATCTGTGATAGAAGGTGTACCCAATAGTCTCTTTTGGGTATCCTATGATGACACATTTCTCCGATTTGGGTTCGAGCTTATCTGGTTCAAGTTTCTTCACATAAGCATCGCAGCCCCAAACTTTAAGAAACGACAACTTTGGTTTCTTGCCAAACCACAGTTCATAAGGCGTCATCTCAATGGATTTTGATGGTGCCCTATTTAACATGAATGCGGCCATCTCTAAAGCATAACCCAAAAACGATAGCGGTAAATCAATAAGAGACATCATAGATCGCACAATATCTAGTAAAGTACGATTACGACATTTGGACACACCATTTTGTTGTGGTGTTCCGGGTGGCGTGAGTTGCGAAACTATTCTGCATTGTTTCAAATGTAAACCAAACTCATAACTCAAATATTCTCCTCCATGATCAGATCGTAGAAATTTTATTTTCTTGTTACGATGATTTTCCACTTCACTCTGAAATTCTTTGAACTTTTCAAATGTTTCGGACTTGTGTTTCATCAAGTAGATATACCCATATCTGCTCAAATCATCTTTGAAGGTGAGAAAATAATGATACCCGCCGTGAGCTTCAATATTCATTGGACCACATACATCAGTATGTATGATTTCCAATAAATCAGTTGCTCGCTCCATAGTTCCGGAGAATGGCGTTTTAGTCATCTTGCCCAAGAGGCACGGTTCACAAGTACCAAGTGATTCATAATAAAGTGATTCCAGAAGTCCATCAGTATGGAGTTTATTCATGCGCTTTACACCGATATGACCTAAACGGCAGTGCCACAAATAAGTTGCACTATCATTATCAACTCTGCATCTTTTGGCTTCAACATTATGAATATGTGTATCACTACTATCGAGATTCAATAAAAATAGACCACTCTTCAAGGGTGCATGACCATAAAAGATATTACTCATATAAATAGAACAACCATTATTCTTTGATTTAAATGTATAACCGTCTCGCATCAAACAAGATCCAGATATAATGTTCATGCTTAACGCTGGCACCAAATAACAATTATTTAGGTCTAAAACTAATCCCGATGGTAGATGTAGAGGTAGCGTGCCAACCACAATCACATCGACTTTGGAACCATTTCCCACGCGCATCGTCACCTCGTCCTTAACCAATCTTCGCTTAATCCATAGTCCCTGTTTCGAGTTGCAAATATTAGCAACAGAACCAGTATCAAATAACTAGGTGCTACTGCGAGCATTAGTAAGGTACACATCAATAACATGTATATCACATATACCTTTGTTCACTTTGCCATCCTTCTTATCCTCCAAATACTTGGGGCAGTTCCGCTTCCAGTGTCCAGTCTGCTTGCAGTAGAAGCACTTAGTCTCAGGCTTAGGTCCAGACTTGGGTTTCTTCTCTTGAGCAGCAACATTCTTGCTGTTCTTCTTGAAGTTCCCCTTCTTCTTCCCTTTACCCTTTTTCTTGAAACTGGTGGTCTTATTGACCATCAACACTTGATGCTCTTTCTTGATTTCTACCTCCGCAGCTTTTAGCAATGCAAAGAGCTCAGGAATAGTCTTGTCCATCACGTGCATATTATAGTTCATCACGAAGCTCTTTTAGCTTGGTGGCAGTGATTGGAGAATTCTGTCAATGACACTATCATCAGGAAGATTAACTCCCAGTTGAATCAAGTGATTATTATACCCAGACATTTTGAGTATATGTTCACTGACAGAACTATTCTACTCCATCTTACAGCTATAGAACTTATTGGAGACTTCATATCTCTCATTCCGGGCATTTGCTTGAAATATTAACTTCAACTCCTGGAACATCTCATATGCTCCATGACGTTCAAAACGTCGTTGAAGACCCGGTTCCAAGCCGTAAAGCATGGCACACTGAACTATCGAGTAGTCATCAGCTTTGCTCTGCTAGACATTCTTAACGTCGTCAGTTGCATCTGCAGCAGGCCTGGCATCCAGCAGTGCTTCCAGGACATAATTCTTCTATGCAGTAATGAGGATAATCCTCAGGTTATGGACCCAGTCCGTGTAATTTCTACCATCATCTTTAAACTTAGCTTTCTCAAGGAACGCATTAAAATTCAACAGAACAACAGCACCAGCCATCTATCTACAACAAACATAGACAAGCAAAATACTATCAGGTACTAAGTTCATGATAAATTTAAGTTAAATTAATCATATTACTTAAGAACTCCCACTTAGACAGACATCTCTCTAGTCATCTAAGTGATCACGTGATCCAAATCAACTAAACCATGTCCGATCATCACGTGAGATGGAGTAGTTTCAATGGTGAACTATGTTGATCATATCTACTATATGATTCATGTTTGACATTTCGGTCTCCGTGTTCCGAGGCCATATCTGTATATGCTAGGCTCGTCAAGTTTAACCTGAGTATTCCGCGTGTGCAACTGTTTTGCACCCGTTGTATTTGAACGTAGCTCATATCACACCCGATCATCACGTGGTGTCTCATCACAAAGAACTTTCGCAATGGTGCATACTCAGGGAGAACAATTCTTGATAATTTAGTGAGAGATCATCTTAAAATGCTACCGTCAATCAAAGCAAGATAAGATGCATAAAGGATAAACATCACATGCAATTAATATAAGTGATATGATATGGCCATCATCATCTTGTGCTTGTGATCTCCATCTCCGAAGCACCGCCGTGATCACCATCATCATCGGCGCGACACCTTGATCTCCATCGTAGCATCGTTGTCGTTTACGCCATCTATTGCTTCTACGACTATCGCTACCGCTTAGTGATAAAGTAAAGCAATTACAGAGTGTTTGCATTTCATACAATAAAGCGACAACCATATGGCTCCTTCCAGTTGCCGATAACTTCGGTTACAAAACATGATCATCTCATACAATAAAATATAGCATCACGTCTTGACCATATCACATCACAACATGCCCTACAAAAACAAGTTAGACGTCCTCTACTTTGTTGTTGCAAATTTTACGTGGCTGCTACGGGCTGAGCAACAACCGTTCTTCCCTACGCATCAAAACCACAACGATAGTTCATCAAGTTAGTGTTGTTTTAACCTTCGCAAGGACCGGGCGTAGCCACACTCGGTTTAACTAAAGTGAGAGAGACAGACACCAGCCAGTCACCTTTAAGCACGAGTGCTCGTAATGGTGAAACCATTCTCGCGTAAGCGTACGCGTAATGTCGGTCCGGGCCGCTTCATCTCACAATACCGCTGAACCAAAGTATGACATGCTGGTAAGCAGTATGACTGGCTCTGATACATCTACGCATAAAACCTGGCTCTGATACCACTGTTGGGGAACGTAGTAATTTCAAAAAATTTCCTACGCACACGCAAGGATCATGGTGATGCATAGCAACGAGAGGGGAGAGTGTTGTCCATGTACCCTCGTAGACCGAAAGCGGAAGCGTTAGAACAACGCGGTTGATGTAGTCGTACGTCTTCGCGATCCGACCGATCCAAGTACCGAACGTATGGCACCTCCAAGTTCAGCACATGTTCAGCTCGATGACGATCCCTGAACTTCGATCCAGTAGGGTGTCGGGGAAGAGTTCCGTTAGCACAACAGTGTGGTGACGTTTATGATGTTCTACCGACGCAGGGCTTCGCCTAAGCACCGCTACGATATGACCGAGGTGGAATATGGTGGAGTGGGGCACCGCACACGGCTAAGGAACGATCACGAAGATCAACTTGTGTCATGGGGTGTCCCCCTACCCCCGTATATAAAGGTGGGAGGGGGGAGGTGCGGCCGGCCCATAGGGGTGCGCCTGGAGGAGTCCTACTCCCGCCTCTTGCCTTGTTGGAGAAGGAAGGGGGAAGGGGAAAGAGGAACGGGGGCGCCGCCCCCCTTGCTTGTCCTATTCAGACTAGGGGGAGGGGGCGCACGGTCAGCCTTGGCCGGCTCCCCTCTTCTCCCTTAGGTCCCATGTAGGCCCATTAACCCCCCCCCTCGGGGGGGGGGGGGTCCGGTAACCCCCAGTACTCCGGTAAAATCCCGATTTCACCCGGAATGATTCCGATATCCAAATATAGGCTTCCAATATATTAATCTTTATGTCTCGACCATTTCGAGACTCCTCGTCATGTCCGTGATCACATCCGGGACTCCGAACAACCTTCGGTACATCAAAAACTATAAACTAATAATATAACTGTCATCGTAACGTTAAGCGTGCAGACGCTACGGGTTCGAGAACTATGTAGACATGACCTAGAACTGTTTCCGGTCAATAACCAATAGCGGAACCTGGATGCTCATATTGGTTCCTACATATTCTACGAAGATCTTTATCGGTCAAACCGCATAACAACATACGTTGTTCCCTTTGTCAACGGTATGTTACTTGCCCGAGATTCGATCGTCGGTATCCAATACCTAGTTCAATCTCGTTACCGGCAAGTCTCTTTACTCATTACGTAATGCATCATTCCGTAACTAACTCATTAGCCACATTGCTTGCAAGGCTTATAGTGATGTGCATTACCGAGAGGGCCTAGAGATACCTCTCCGACAATCGGAGTGACAAAACCTAATCTCGAAATACGCCAACTCAACATGTACCTTTGGAGACACCTGTAGAGCTCCTTTATAATCACCCAGTTACGTTGTGATGTTTGGTAGCACACAAAGTGTTCCTCCAATAAACGGGAGTTGCATAATCTCATAGTTATAGGAACTTTGTATAAGTCATGAAGAAAGCAATAGCAACATACTAAACGATCAAGTGCTAAGCTAACGGAATGGGTCAAGTCAATCACATCATTCTCCTAATGATGTGATCCCGTTAATCAAATGACAACACATGTCTATGGTTAGGAAACATAACCATCTTTGATTAATGAGATAGTCAAGTAGAGGCATACTAGTGACATTAAGTTTGTCTATGTATTCACACATGTATCATGTTTCCAGTTAACACAATTATAGCATGAATAATAAACATTTATCATGATATGAGGAAATAAATAATAACGTTATTATTGCCTCTAGGGCATATTTCCTTCAAGGGTGATAGAGCTGTATAGTCCGATTGCCTTGTTCGCTGCGCTAAACACCTCCTTAAAGGACCAAAAATTTGGATGAAGAGTGTTTAGATTTATCCCAAACATCCTAGTACTAGTTACATGGGGGCAGAAGCCGACGACTAGCCAACTCTCAGATTTTATAAATGGCTGCACAGAAGGTAATATTTTAAATCAACAAGCATTTATAGCACACATGAGCTCGTTTTCATATTACAGGATCACATGAGTACATTCATTCAAATATTACATCCTTAGCACATTCCTCTTCCACAAGGCGGGTGAGGGAGTCCTGGATTAGGGGGTATCCGGACAGTGTACAACATCCGGACTATTGAAGCGTGAAGATACAAGACTCAAGACTTTGGCCCGTGTCTGGATGGGACTTTCCTTGGCATGGAAGGCAAGCTTGGCGATCCAGAAATTACATTTCCTTCTTTGTAACCGACTCCATGTAAACCATAGCCCTCTCCGGTGTCTATATAAACCAGAGAGGTTGGTCCTTAGAAGGCCGATCACAATTACATTCATACCATCATAGGCTAGCTGGGCGACATGCTGGACTCATTGAAGTCTCCCTCCTTGTTGAGAGACTCCGGGCCGAACTATGTCCGGCTCGAGTGGGAAGCAGACAACGACGGAATTCTTTGCCCACCCACCACCCACTTCATTGCCACGATTGATGATCTAACCGACGTGCTTGACTTCGACTCCAAAGACAACGACGGTATGGACGACGATGTAGGAGAATCACAGGAGCCACCGCTCACTGGGCGGTGGACGGCCACCTCCTCATATGATATATATATGGTGGACACTCCGAAGGAAACTAATGGCGAAGAGGCAACGGAGGACAACCCCTTCGGAAAAAAGGCACAACATGTGCATTATCGGTACCACTCCAAACCCCGCCACACCAAAAACGGCCCCGGAAACGAGAGCAGTTCGGACGGTGCCAAAAAGGAATACAACCAGAGTCAGCCTACACTTAAGGAGGCCGGACCAATGACGACGGGATACTGGGAGAGGGACAATCACACACACCCCTCCGACGACGAGGCAAGCCTCGGCAACGAGGAATTCGGCTTACCAGAGGACCCAGTGGAACAAGTTCGCTTCAAGAGACGGCTCATGGCTACAGCAAGGAGCCTGCAAAGGAAACAAGAGCAGCCCACAGCTGACCAAGATGCGCTAGAGGATAGGTGGACCAAGATACTAGCCGCCAAACAATACGAACTCGAGAGCCCCAATAAAGGGCACATACGGCACAACTGGCTACCTCAACTCGAGCAGGAAAACCATGGGCACGCATGCAAACGCCCACGCATCACTACGGTCCAAGGCGGCAAGCAACAGATATGAAGAGGCACCCTCAGACCCCAGCATAAAGGTCATGAACATCAAGACAAGGAAGCTGGTGCCAAGTCTGGCAACGCTCAGTCCGACAAGCAGGCAAAGAGCAGCACAAGCCTACTCAACCGAAGATACACGCTGGATCAGCCGTGTGAAATTCACGGTACCCCGAGAAGGATGGCAAAGCATACCAATAGAGAATGCAGGATTCTCAAAACAAAGCGGCTGGTCGCACGCTGGAAGCAATAAAGGGGAGATGCCTTGTTAAGACACACCCAGAGCGTAATAGTACGGCCGACCGCCCAGGACCACCTAAACCACTTGTCACGCCCAATATGCGACCCTATCCAAAAGGAAGTCGAAGGTCCCACCATGGATAGACCCGCATATTGGAACGCTTTTGCAAGGTGGATATCATTACATCAACATTACATAATAGATGGGGATACATACATAAGGCATACAATGCCACACGAATACAACATCACAATACATTAGAGCATCATCCGACTATGGATGAAACACAAACAGAAACTCAAACGACATCCACCCTACTAGCCCAGGCTACCGACCTGGAACCTATCCCCTGATCGAAGAAGCAGAAGAAGAACTCAACGCAAGCAAGCATCGCTCTCGCGTCATGATCATCGCAAAACCTGTACCTGCAACTGTTGTTGTAGTAATCTATGAGCCACGAGGACTCAGCAATCCCATTACAATGGGTATCAAGACTAGCAAAGCTTAAAGGGAAAGGAAGGGGTAAGTGGTGAGGCTGCAGCAGCGGCTAAGCATGATATGGTGGCGAACATACGCAAATAAGAGCGAGAAGAGAACAAGCGGAACGGTCGTCAACTAGTAATGATCAAGAAGTGATCCTGAACTCCTACTTACGTCAAACATAACCCAGAAACCATGTTCACTTCCCGGACTCCACCGAGAAGAGACCATCACGGCTACACACACGGTTGATGAATTTTAATTCGGATCTGGTGTCAAGTTATCTACAACCGGACATTAACAAATTCCCATCTGCCAATAATCGCAGGCACGGCTTTCGAAATATTATACCCTGCAGGGGTGTCCCAACTTAGCCCATGACAAGCTCTCGCGATCAACGAAGGAATAGACCTTCTCCCAGGAAGACCCGATCAGACTCGGAATCCCGGTTTACAAGACATTTCGACAATGGTAAAACAAGACCAGCAAAGCCGCCCGATGCGCCGACAATCCTGATAGGAGCTGCACATATCTCGTTCTCAGGGCAACACCGGATGAGACATCCTACGAGTAAAACCAAACCTCGAGTTTCCCCGAGGGGGCCCCGCAGTCTACTCGGTTTGGACCAACACTTAGACAAGCACTGGCCCGGGGGGGCTAAAATAAAGATGACCCTCGGGTTGGCCGACCCAAGGGAAAGGGATAGGTGGTGGTGAGGCAAATGGTAAAACCAAGGTTGGGCCTTGCTGGAGGAGTTTTATTCAAAGCGAACTGTCAAGGGGGTCCCATAAATCACCCGACCGCGTAAGGAACGCAAAATCCGGGAACATAACACCGGTATGACGGAAACTAGGGCGGCAAGAGTGGAACAAAACACCAGGCAAAAGGCTGAGTCTTCCACCCTTTACCAAGTATATAGATGCATTAATAATATAAGAGATATTGTGATATCCCAACCAAAATCCTGTCCACCATGGAGAAATCTTCAAACTTCACCTGCAACTATCAATGCTATAAGAGGGGCTGAGCAAAAGCGGTAACATAGCCAAACAGTGGTTTGCATAGGAAAGGTGTCAAAGGTTAGAGGTTCATGGCAATATGGGATGGCTTGATGAACAAGTGACAGGTAACACAGCAAAGCGATAGAACGAAGCAACTAGCATAGCAATGATAGTAGTGAGATCCAGGGTAGCGGTCATCTTGCCTGAAATCCCGCAAGGAAGAAGAACGAATCCATGAAGAAGACGAACGGATGAAGCCGAACCAACCGTAGACGAACGAATCCTCACGATCGCAACGAAACATGAACTATCGAAAAGAAGCACACGACATGGTAAACACACCACACATGAACAAGGCATGATGCACAAACAAGAATGATGCATGACGAAGCTACATGAAGCTACTCATGGCAAGAGATGATGCAAACAAGAACAACACATCAAGACAAGTTTAAATGAGGCCGGGAACAACATATAACAATTCCGGTAAGTCCTCATATGCAAATTTCGAAGTTGGTCCAGATCTGAATAAACCTTATGTTCAAGTTGTTAACCATCAAGTTAAGATGCACCAAGATGATCTACATGAGATTCTAGTCAAGTTACATATAAAGTTCATTAGATTCGGAGCTACGGCCTAGAAGATATGAGCAAAACAAGATAAACATGGCATTGATGCAAAATGCACCCAAACATCAAGCAAACACCTCCAAACATGGATGCAACATGATAATATGAAACTACATGAAAAATCAAGCAAGTTTCATATCAAGCACACTCAAAACGGAGCAATGGTTCAACACACACGCACTATACAAGTCATAGCAACAATCTGTCCATAACAGCAAGTAGGCATATTGCAAGTATCAAAACAACAAGCTACAGGACCTCAACATAATAACAAAAGGCATGGGCATGATGTACAGGTAAAGCATAGCAAAACATGAACACTGAGCTATCTCCAGAAATCACTAGAACATGCTCAAACACACATGGGAAGATTGCAAATATTAACAGTTTCAGACTTATCAGGAAATAACATTAGGTTGCAATATTCAAAGCTATCAAACAATATGTTACAGGAACTTATCATGGCAAAAAAAGGCATGGCATAAATCTACTGAACCCATAGATCAAAAGTCCCTTACTGACCATAAGCCAAAAGGATCAAAAGATATGATGGCACCAATGTAAACATGGCAAGTTATATTACAGATTCAAACATGGCAGGAACAACAATAAGTAGGCATGTTGGTGAGCTTGAACTACTCACTATAGAGCAATACATGGCATGGCAAGGCAACCAACAGTAAGAAGGCATGTTTATGAAGCTAAGCATGGCAATAGCAAGTTCATAGGGTGCATGGATAACTAGCAAAACACATGGGAACAAGTGAACTTAATGTTAACAGGCTGACAGCAACATTATTTAGCAACTTTGGAGCATGAAAACAATAAGCTACAGCAGGCTATAAATGCAACCAGGGGCATGGATGGACAGGGCATAACATGTAGAACAAAACACTCTTAGTGAACATCTCCAGATTATGCATAGAATGATTAGTAGCAACATGTTTACATAGCATCACGAAATAACATATTCAGCCTAGCAAAACAGCAACAGCAAGTACACTACTTAACAAGCTCGATTCACTCACCACAAGTCATTGCATGACAAGATAAGCATAGCATCATCAAGAAGACATGTTTATGTAACCAACCAAGGAAAGAACAAGTTCATAGCATGCAAGGATCAACTATAGCAAGCATGGCTATATTGAATAACAAGTAAACAATCTGCCAGGAAACATTTTGAAGCAGAAGTAGAGCACAAAAATGACATGCTAGGCTACTCCATAATTGCAAACAAAGTCATGAATGGGTAGACAATAACCATATGTTCAAAACACCCTTACTGAAGTATCTCAAAATATGCATGGATAACTCTGTAGCATCAAGTTTACGTGGCATAAAAATAACAGCAGAACAGGGACTGAAATCAGCAATATCACGAAGCCTAGTTTGCATGCTTGTGCTAGTCACCACATTGACCACAAAAATACATGGTAAGCACCTCTGGAAAGATGACATGGCATAGATCAAAACACATGTAGACATCAACCTCATAGGATGCACACATCAATCATGGCAAAAATGACAAATGAGCAAGTTATAACAGTTTCAGCAGATTAACATCACTTAGCACTCTTCCAACAGCATTTAGGGCATCAAGATGAGCTCAAATGAAAATGATGCAATGGAATGAAATGATCTACTCTTCGAGACGAACAATTTGACATATTACATGCACAAAACGGATTGAAAATGAAAGGAGTAGAACATGAACTAGAGAAGATGGAATGAAACCTGATGAACTTTTGAAGAATGAATTAAATCATGAAGAACCACCATGAAGAACTCCGGTAACAAAAAGATTATGAGATTGAATGAAGGATGAAAGAATAAGATGAGCCTTGCGATGATTTAGATGGAGATTCCGACGAGATGGTCGAGGAAATTTGAACTCCGTAAACGAAAAGATGAAAACAGTTGGAAACTAGAATTTATTCGTTAAGAACAAACTCCGAAGAAAAGGATTAATCACTTGGATGAAATAAGGATAAGATTTATTGTATGCTTATATCCTTCATCAAGATAAATTGATGAAGAGCAATGGATTTTTGCATACTACTTATTCTTCTTGAAAAAGGATTTAGAAGTGACATATCGCAAACTTGAGAAGGTCTTCATGAACCACCGGTAGGATAGAAAGAATGAATGAATAAAAATGATAATCAAGGAAAAAGAATCTTGAACGAACCAGCGTAAGAATTTGGAAATGACTGATAAAAGAGAATGAATCACCGGGAAGAATTAGAAGAACAAATATGCTAGAGGGGATTCAGATGCAAAAGAACACGGAGATCATGAGCTGATTACAGAACACTTGAACGAAGCACCGGAATAAATATAGAACGACAACTGGAATGATGGCCTCCGGTGAAAAGAAATAGAGAACAACTCCTGACATACTCCGGATGGGTAAGAAAAGAATATCTGACCAATGGGATAACTCGAGACGATAGCACGAAACTAGAACCACGAAACTTCGATAGAACGGACAAAATTTCGAGGAAAAACTCTTCTTCAAACTTCAAATGACGACGAGAAACACCACCAAAATTACTGAGATACTCCGGAAGAATGAAAAGCAAAGAGGTTGAGCCAACAATGAAAATGATTTGAAATCGATCTTGAAAAGGCATGTGACTGATGAAATTCATTCTTACCACACACTTGAAAAGAATTAGTGATGGCTCTGGAATAATTAGAAGAGTCAGGTAAGATCCTGGGAAAAGACCTGTGGGTTAGGGCCCACTGAAGAGATAACACCGTTGAAAAGAGATGATGAACAGATAGATGAAGCACCGGAACAATTGAAATATTCGAATGAGGTGACAACCTCGAATTAATTCGAACACAGACGAATCTCCTGAGATGTCTTGAACACTCCAGAAGGATAAACTAGAGAGAGTCAAATGAAGAAGGAGAACACTTGATCGAAGGAAAAGAATGTGATCAACCCGAAAAACTTGAATTGAAACCACCGGAAAAGTAAAGCTGTGAAGAATGTCAAACGAGACGCGAATTCACCGGTTGAAACAATTTACGAAAGACTGAAGAGGCTCCACACGAAAGAGATTGATGGTCGAGAGAGAGACAGACTCCGGGAAGAAAAAGGGTGGGAGGGTGGGAAAACAAAGGCAACTTGGAGGGGGAAATGACGACTATCTTGAAGAGAAAACACCGGTTAAAAATCATTGAGAAAAGAAGGCAAAGACTTCGCATGAGTAGGATGGATACTCGATTACGGACTCCGGTTCCGAGAAGAAAAGGGGTGGGTGGGTGGGAAAAGAAAACAACTGAGGATTGAACTCAAATATGAAGAGGCTCGAGTCAACTTGACGAGAAATGCACCGGATGAAAAAGAGCTGAGAACCAACGATCGAAAAACCAACTGCGTGATCCTAAAGAAAAATTTGAAAGGGAAGAGAAGTAGTCCAAAACACTTACGTCAAGATTCCTTACCAGAGCGACGAAGGGGCAGAGGAGTAAAAAGAATTCCTACTCTCCTATATAACTAGACTCCGAAAACAGTTTTCTTCTAGACTCGACAACGGCCAAACTACACGATCAATCAAGGGGGGCTCCTAGGGTCGGTCGAGGCTCTGATACCAACTTGTCACGCCCAATATGCGACCCTATCCAAAAGGAACTCGAAGGTCCCACCAAGGATAGACCCGCATATTGGAACGCTTTTGCAAGGTGGATATCATTACATCAACATTACATAATAGATGGGGATACATACATAAGGCATACAATGCCACACGAATACAACATCACATCATACATAAGATCACCATCTGACTACAGATGAAACACAAACAGAAACTCAAACGACATCCACCCTGCTAGCCCAGGCTACCGACCTGGAACCTATCCCCTGATCGAAGAAGCAGAAGAAGAACTCAACGCAAGCAAGCATCATTCTCGCGTTATGACCATCTCATAACCTGTACCTGCAACTGTTGTTGTAGTAATCTGTGAGCCACGAGGACTCAGCAATCCCATTACCATGGGTATCAAGACTAGTAAAGCTTAAAGGGAAAGGAAGGGGTAAGTGGTGAGGCTGCAGCAGCGGCTAAGCATGATATGGTGGCTAACATACGCAAATAAGACCGTTCCGCTTGTTCTCTTCTCGCTCTTATTTGCGTATGTTAGCCACCATATCATGCTTAGCCGCTGCTGCAGCCTCACCACTTACCCCCTCCTTTCCCTTTAAGCTTTACTAGTCTTGATACCCATGGTAATGGGATTGCTGAGTCCTCGTGGCTCACAGATTACTACAACAACAGTTGCAGGTACAGGTTATGAGATGGTCATGACGCGAGAGCGATGCTTGCTTGCGTTGAGTTCTTCTTCTGCTTCTTCGATCAGGGGATAGGTTCCAGGTCGGCAGCCTGGGCGAGCAGGGTGGATGTCATTTGAGTTTCTGTTTGTGTTTAATCCGTAGTCGGATGGTGATCTTATGTATGATGTGATGTTGTATTCGTGTGGCATTATATGCCTTATGTATGTATCCCCATCTATTATGTAATGTTGATGTAATGATATCCACCTTGCAAAAGCATTCCAATATGCGGGTCTATCCTTGGTGGGACCTTCGAGTTCCTTTTGGATAGGGTCGCATATTGGGTGTGACACCACGGCAAGTTAATTGCCGTGCCTCTAGACCTAGTAATCTGGGGCTCCATAACACACAAAGCCCACAAGGGTATGACGCCACGGAAAACATCTCCTAAAAGATGTAAGCCGCAAAGCCAAGTTAGGTTGGCCCACCACTCTAAACGGCTGCCTTTGGACCATCCAAAAATGCTACGCCAAAGAATAAATCCTCGGCACCTCCCATACGATAGCTCACCGTATGATAACGGGAAAACCACGTCAACTAGATTCTACATGGTAAATTACCCAGGCCAACCATCCGGACATCCACTACGGAGTCCGTACTACCTCATGGTCTAACGACTGGGCACACCAGGGCCCGATTAGGGACCCTGGGAGCAATAACAAGAGGACACCTATCTTCAAGCATTTCGCATTTGCAAACTAACGTGTCGGATTTCGGGTTCGGCAGACCCTTGAGGTTCGAACACTGGGGTGCGCGCGGAGATTTCACCCTCTGCCTACTTGCTCCTCGCCGAAACGCTAGGGTCTAAACTACGGAAGAAACAACACAAGAGACACAGAGTTTATACTGATTCAGGCCACCATTGTGGTGTAATAACCTACTCCAGTGTGTGGTGTGGTGGATTGCCTCTTGGGATAATGATGAACAATACAAGGAAGAACAGCCTCGCGAGGGTCTGTTCTTGGTTGGTGCTGAAGGAAATATGCCGTAGAGGCAATAATAAAGTTATTATTTATTTCCTTATTTCATGATAAATGTTTATTATTCATGCTAGAATTGTATTAACCGGAAACATAATACATGTGTGAATACATAGACAAACATAGTGTCACTAGTATGCCTCTACTTGACTAGCTCGTTGAATCAAAGATGGTTAAGTTTCCTAGCCATAGACATGAGTTGTCATTTGATTAACGGGATCACATCATTAGGAGAATGATGTGATTGGCTTGACCCATTCCGTTAGCCTAGCACTTGATCGTTTAGTATGTTGCTATTGCTTTCTTCATGACTTATACATGTTCCTGTAACTATGAGATTATGCAACTCCCGTTTACCGGAGGAACACTTTGGGTGCTACCAAACGTCACAACGTAACTGGGTGATTATAAAGGAGTACTACAGGTGTCTCCAAAGGTACATGTTGGGTTGGCGTATTTCGAGATTAGGTTTTGTCACTCCGATTGTCAGAGAGGTATCTCTAGGCCCTCTCGGTAATGCACATTACTATAAGCCTTGCAAGCAATGTGACTAAATGAGTTAGTTGCGGGATGATGCATTACGTAATGAGTAAAGAGACTTGCCGGTAACTATATTGAACTAGGTATTGGATACCGTCGATTGAATCTCGGGTAAGTAACATACCGATGACAAAGGGAACAACATATGTTGTTATGCGGTTTGACCGATAAAGATCTTCGTAGAATATGTGGGAGCCAATATGGGCATCCAGGTCCCGCTATTGGTTATTGACCGGAAACGTGTCTCGGTCATGTCTACATAGTTCTCGAACCCGTAGGGTCCGCACGCTTAACGTTTCGTTGACGATATAGTATTATATGAGTTATGCATGTTGGTAACCGAATGTTGTTCGGAGTCCCGGATGAGATGATGGACATGATGAGGAACTCCGGAATGGTCCGGAGACAAAGTTTGATATATGGGATAATAGTGTTTGATCTCCGGAAGGGTTCCGGAATTCACCGGAAGGGGTTCCGGATGTTTCCCGAAATGTTTGGGTACGAGAACACATTATTTGGGCCAAAGGGGAAAGCCCACAAGGTTTTTGGAAAGCGCAAAAGGAAGTTTTGCGAAGTCCAGGGGCCAGACGCCAGGGTCCCTGGCGTCTGGGTCCATATGCCGGGAACCCTGGCGTCTGGCCCTGGAGTCCGAGAAGGACTCTTGCCTTTCGGGTGAAACCAACTTTGTGGAGACTTTTACTCCAAGTTTCGAACCCAAGGCTCAACATATAAATAGAGGGGCGGGGCTAGCACCAAAGAGACATCAAGAAACACCAAGCCATGTGTCGGCAACCCCGTCCCCTCTAGTTTATCCTCCGTCATAGTTTTCGTAGTGCTTAGGCGAAGCCCTGCGGAGATTGTTCTTCACCAACACCGTCACCACGCCATCGTGCTGCCGGAACTCATCTACTACTTCGCCCGTCTTGCTGGATCGAGAAGGCGAGGACGTCATCGAGCTGAACATGTGCAGAACTCGGAGGTGCCGTGCGTTCGGTACTTGGATTGGTCGGATCGTGAAGACGTACGACTACATCAACCGCGTTGATAAACGCTTCCGCTTAGCGATCTTCAAGGGTATGGAGATACACTCCCCCTCTCGTTGCTATAGCATCACCATGATCTTGCGTGTGCGTAGGAAATTTTTCGAAATTACTACGTTCCCCAACAGTGGTATCAGAGCCTATATTTTATGCGTTGATGTTATATGCACGAGTAGAACACAAGTGAGTTGTGGGCGATAGCAGTCATACTGCTTACCAGCATGTCATAATTTGGTTCGGTGGTATTGTGAGATGAAGCGGCCCGGACCGACATTACGCGTACGCTTACGCGAGACTGGTTTCACCATTACGAGCACTCCTGCTTAAAGGTGGCTGGCGGCTATCTGTCTCTCTCACTTTAGCTAAATCGAGTGTGGCTACGCCCGGTCCTTGCGAAGGTGAAAACAGCACTAACTTGAGGAACTATCGTTGTGGTTTTTGATGCGTAGTTAAGAATGGTTCTTGCTAAGCCCATAGCAGCCACGTAAAATTTGCAACAACAAAGTAGAGGACGTCTAACTTGTTTTTGCAGGGCATGTTGTGATGTGATATGGTCAAGACGTGATGCTATATTTTATTGTATGAGATGATCATGTTTTGTAACCGAAGTTATCGGCAACTGGCAGGAGCCATATGGTTGTCGCTTTATTGTATGAAATGCAAACGCCCTGTAATTGCTTTACTTTATCACTAAGCGGTAGCGATAGTCGTAGAAGCAATAGATGGCGTAACGACAACGATGCTACGATGGAGATCAGGGTGTCGCGCCTGTGACGATGGTGATGACGATGGTGCTTCGGAGATGGAGATCACAAGCACAAGATGATGATGGCCATATCATATCACTTATACTGATTGCATGTGATGTTTATCCTTTATGCATCTTATCTTGCTTTGATTGACGGTAGCATTTTAAGATGATCTCTCACTAAATAATCAAGAAGTGTTCTCCCTGAGTATGCACCGTTGCGAAAGTTCTTCGTGCTGAGACACCACGTGAAGATCGGGTGTGATAGGCTCTACGTTCAAATACAATGGGTGCAAAACAGTTGCAGACGCGAAATACTCAGGTCATACTTGACGAGCCTAGCATATACAGATATGGCCTCGGAACACAGAGACCGAAAGGTCGACGTGAATCATATTGAAGATATGATCAACATAGTGATGTTCACCATTGAAAACTACTCCATCTCACGTGATGATTGGACATGGTTTAGTTGATTTGGATCACGTGATCACTTAGATGACTAGAGAGATGTCTGTCTAAGTGGGAGTTCTTAAGTAATATGATTAATTGGACTTAAATTTATCATGAACTTAGTCCTGGTAGTATTTTGCAAATTATGTTGTAAATCGATAGCTCGCGTTGTTGCTTTCATATGTTTATTTTGATATGTTCCTAGAGAAAATTGTATTGAAAGATGTTAGTAGCAATGATGCGGATTGGATCCGTGATCCGAGGTTTATCCTCATTGCTGCACAGAAGAATTATGTCCTTAATGCACTGCTAGGTGACAAACCTATTGCAGGAGCAGATGCAGACGTTATGAACGTTTGGCTAGCTCAAAAGGATGACTACTTGATAGTTTAGTGCACCATGCTTAAACGGCTTAGAATCGGGACTTCAAAGACGTTTTGAACGTCATGGACCATATGAGATGTTCCAGGAGTTGAAGTTAATATTTCAAGCAAATACCCGAGTTGAGAGATATGAAGTCTCCAACAAGTTCTATAGCTAAAAGATGGAGGAGAATCGCTCAACTAGTGAGCATGTGCTTAGATTGTCTGGGTACTTCAATCGCTTGAATCAAGTGGGAGTTAATCTTCCAGATAAGATAGTGATTGACAGAATTCTCTAGTCACCATCACTAAGTTACTAGAACTTCGTGATGAACTATAGTATGCAAGGGATGACGTAAACGATTCCCAAGCTCTTCGTGATGTTGAAATCGACGAAGGTAGAAATCAAGAAAGAGCATCAAGTGTTGATGATTGACAAGACCACTAGTTTCAAGAGAAGGGCAAAGGGAAAGAAAGGGAACTTCAAGTGGAAAGACAAGCAAGTTGTCACTCCTGCGAAGAAGCCCAAAGCTGGACCATAGCCTGAAACTGAGTGCTTACACTGCAAAGGAAATGGTCACTGGAAGCGGAAATGCCCTGAATATTTGGTGGATAAGAAGGATGGCAAAGTGAACAAGGGTATATTTGATATACAGGTTATTGATGTGTGCCCTACTAGTGTTTATAGTAGCCCCTGAGTATTTGATACTTGTTCGGTTGCTAAGATTAGTAACTCGAAACAGGAGTTACATAATAAACAGAGACTAGTTGAGGGGAAGTGACGATGAGTGTTGGAAGTAGTTCCAAGATTGATATGATCATCATCGCACACTCCCTATACTTTTGGGATTAGTGTTAAACCTAAATAAATGTTATTTGGCGTTTGCGTTGAGCATGAATATGATTTGATCATGTTTATTGCAATACGGTTATTAATTTAAAATTAGAGAATAATTGTTGTTCTGTTTACATGAATAAAACCTTCAATGGTCATACACCCAATGAAAATAGTTTGTTGGATCTCGATCGTAGTGATACACATATTCATAATATTGATGCCAAAAGATGCAAAGTTAATAATCATAGTGCAATTTATTTGTGGCACTGCCGTTTGGGTCAAATCGGTGTAAAGCGCATGAAGAAACTTCATAAAGATGGATTTTCGGAATCACTTGGTTATGAATCATTTGATGCTTGCGAACCGTGCCTTTTGGGCAAGATGACTAAAACTCCATTCTCCGGAACAATGGAACAAGCTACCGACTTATTGGAAATAATACATACCGATGTATGCGATCCAATGAGTGTTGATTCTCGTGGCAAAGTATCATTATTTTCTGACCTTCACAAGGTGATTTGAGCAGATATGGGTATATCTACTTGATGAAACATAAGTCTGAAATAGTTGAAAGGTTCAAAGAATTTCAGAGTGAAGTGGAAAAATCATCGTAACAAGAAAATAAAATTTCTGCGATCTGATCGCGGAGACGAATATTTGAGTTACGAGTTTGGTATTCAATTAAAATAATGTGGAATAGTTTCACAGCTCACGCCACCTGGAACACCACAACTTTATGGTGTGTCTGAACGTCGTAACCGCACTTTATTGGATATGGTGCGATCTATGATGTCTCTTATTGATTTACCACTATTGTTTTGGGGTTATGCATTAGAGACAGCTACATTCACGTTTAATAGGGCACCATCTAAATCCGTTGAGACGACACCGTATGAACTATGGTTTAGTAGTAAACCTAAGCTGTCGTTTCTTAAAGTTTGGAGTTGCGATGCTTATATAAAAAAGGTTTTCAACTTGATAAGCTCGAACCCAAATCGGAGAAGTACGTCTTCATAGAATACCCAAAGGAAACTGTTGGGTACACCTTCTATCACAGATCCGAAGGCAAGATATTCGTTGCTTAAAATGTATCCTTTCTAGAGAAGGAGTTTCTCTCGAAAGAAGTGAGTGGGAGGAAAGTAGAACTTGATGAGGTAACTATACCTGCTCCCTTATTGCAAAGTAGTTCATCACAAGAACTGGTTCCTGTGACAACTACACCAATTAGTGAGGAAGCTAATGATATTGATCATGAAACTTCAGATCAAGTTTCTACTGAACCTCGTAGGTCTACCAGAGTAAGATCCGCACCAGAGTGGTACGGTAATCCTGTTCTGAAAGTCATGTTACTAGACCATGATAAACCTACGAACTATGACGAAGCGATAATGAGCCCAGATTCCACAAAATGGCTGGAGGACATGAAATCTGAGATAGGATCCATGTATGAGAACAAAGTGTGGACTTTGGTGGAGTTGTCCGATGATCGGCAAGCCATATTGTATAAATGGATCTTCAAGAGGAAGATGGATGTTGATAGTAGTGTTACTATCTACAAAGCTCGACTTGTCGCAAAAAGGTTTTTTACAAGTTCAAGGTGTTGACTACAATGAGATTTTCTCAATTGTAGCGATGCTTAAGTCTGTCCGAATCATGTTAGCAATTGCCACATTTTATGAAATTTGGCAAATGGATGTCAAAACTACATTCCTTAATGGATTTATTAAAGAAGAGTTGTATATGATACAACCAGAAGGTTTTGTCAATCCTAAAGGTGCTAACAAAGTGTGCATGCTCCAGCGATCCGTCTATGGACTGGTGCAAGCATCTCAGAGTTGGAATATACGCTTTGATGAGTTGATCAAAGCATATGGTTTTATACAGACTTTTGGAAAGGCCTGTATTTACAAGAAAGTGAGTGGGAGCACTACAGCATTTCTGATAAGTATATGTGAATGACATATTGTTGATCAGAAATAATGTAGAATTATTCTGCAAAGCATAAAGGAGTGTTTGACAGGAGTTTTTCAAAGAAAGACCTCAGTGAAGCTGCTTACATATTGAGCATCAAGATCTATAGAGATAGATCGAGACGCTTGATAAGTTTTTTCAATAAGTACATACCTTGACAAAGATTTTGAAGTAGTTCAAAATGGAACAGTCAAAGAAAGAGTTCTTGCCTGTGTTACAAGGTGTGAAATTGAGTAAGACTCAAAGCCCGACCACGGCAGAAAATAGAAAAGAGAATGAAAGTCATTCCCTATGCCTCAGTCATAGGTTCTATAAAGTATGCTATGATATGTACCAGACCTATTGTATACCTTGCTCTAAATTTGGCAAGGGAGTACAATAGTGATCTAGGAGTAGATCACTGGACATTGGTCAAGAATATCCTTAGTGAGGACTACAGAAATATTTCTCGATTATGGAGGTGATAAAAGAGACCGTCGTAAAGAGTTACATCGGTGCAAGCTTTTACACCGATCCAGATGACTCTAAGTGTCAATCTGGATACATATTGAAAGTGGGAGCAATTAGCTAGAGTAGCTCCGTATAGAGCATTGTAGACATAGAATATTTGCAAAATACATACGGCTCTGAATGTGACAGACCCGTTGACTAAGCTTCTCTCACGAGCAAAACATGATCAAACCTTAGTACTCTTTGGGTGTTAATCACATAAGCGATGTGAACTAGATTATTGACTCTAGTCAACCCTTTGAGTGTTGGTCACATGACGATGTGAACTATGGGTGTCAATCATATACAGATATGAATATTGGTGTTAAATCACATGGTGATGTGAACTAGATTATTGACTCTAGTGCAAGTGGGGGACTAAAGGAAATATGCCCTAGAGGCAATAATAAAGTTATTATTTATTTCCTTATTTCATGATAAATGTTTATTATTCATGCTAGAATTGTATTAACCGGAAACATAATACATGTGTGAATACATAGACAAACATAGTGTCACTAGTATGCCTCTACTTGACTAGCTCGTTGAATCAAAGATGGTTAAGTTTCCTAGCCATAGACATGAGTTGTCATTTGATTAACGGGATCACATCATTAGGAGAATGATGTGATTGACTTGACCCATTCTGTTAGCCTAGCACTTGATCGTTTAGTATGTTGCTATTGCTTTCTTCATGACTTATACATGTTCCTATAACTATGAGATTATGCAACTCCCGTTTACCGGAGGAACACTTTGGGTGCTACCAAACGTCACAACGTAACTGGGTGATTATAAAGGAGTACTACAGGTGTCTCCAAAGGTACATGTTCGGTTGGCGTATTTCGAGATTAGGTTTTGTCACTCCGATTGTCGGAGAGGTATCTCTAGGCCCTCTCGGTAATGCACATTACTATAAGCCTTGCAAGCAATGTGACTAAATGAGTTAGTTGCGGGATGATGCATTACGTAACGAGTAAAGAGACTTGCCGGTAACAATATTGAACTAGGTATTGGATACCGTCGATCGAATCTCGGGTAAGTAACATACCGATGACAAAGGGAACAACGTATGTTGTTATGCGGTTTGACCGATAAAGATCTTCGTAGAATATGTGGGAGCCAATATGGGCATCCAGGTCCCGCTATTGGTTATTGACCGGAAACGTGTCTCGGTCATGTCTACATAGTTCTCGAACCCGTAGGGTCCACACGCTTAACGTTTCGTTGACGATATAGTATTATATGAGTTATGCATGTTGGTAACCGAATGTTGTTCGGAGTCCCGGATGAGATCATGGACATGACGAGGAACTCCGGAATGGTCCGGAGATAAAGTTTGATATATGGGATAATAGTGTTTGATCTCCGGAAGGGTTCCGGAATTCACCGGAAGGGGTTCCGGATGTTTCCCGAAATGTTTGGGTACGAGAACACGTTATTTGGGCCAAAGGGGAAAGCCCACAAGGTTTTTGGAAAGCGCAAAAGGAAGTTTTGCGGAGTCCAGGGGCCAGACGCTAGGGTCCCTAGTGTCTGGGTCCAGACGCCGGGAACCCTGGCGTCTGGCCCTGGAGTCCGAGAAGGACTCTTGCCTTTCGGGTGAAACTGACTTTGTGGAGACTTTTACTCCAAGTTTCGACCCCAAGGCTCAACATATAAATAGAGGGGCGGGGCTAGCACCAAAGAGACATCAAGAAACACCAAGCCGTGTGCCGGCAACCCCATCCCCTCTAGTTTATCTTCCGTCATAGTTTTCGTAGTGCTTAGGCGAAGCCCTGCGGAGATTGTTCTTCACCAACACCATCACCACGCCGTCGTGCTGCCGGAACTCATCTACTACTTCGCCCGTCTTGCTGATCAAGAAGGCGAGGACGTCATCGAGCTGAACGTGTGTAGAACTCGGAGGTGCCGTGCGTTCGGTACTTGGATCGGTCGGATCGTGAAGACGTACGACTACATCAACCGCATTGATAAATGCTTCCGCTTAGCGATCTTCAAGGGTATGAAGATACACTCCCCCTCTCGTTGCTATACCATCACCATGATCTTGCGTGTGCGTAGGAAATTTTTTGAAATTACTACGTTCCCCAACAGGTGCTACTTGGTTCTGGCTCTTGGATTCTCGATCAGGTCCAGCTGCCTCTACCCCGGGGGTGGCTAGTCCTATTTATAGGCAAAGGCCCTGGGCCTCTTCCCAAATATTGAGCGGGAAGGGCGCCAACAATTGGCCATTTTGAAGGGGAACATCTGGTACACTTATCCTGACTAAAGTTGGTCCTCGCCTGCCAAAGGCTCTGGTGGTGACGCCTACTTGGGCTCCACAATGACTTCCTCCCTACCGTTGGGCTGGTCTTGGTCTTGTAGAACTGAAATGGATGCCTTTGCTTGATGCTCTCGCCTGCGCTTGCCCCCTTTGCACCAAAGAGGAAAGGAGGACACTACATGGGCTGGCGCCCGACTGGCGCATCTGGTCGTCATGGCTTGCGTCATGGGCACCTCGCGAGGTACCCTGCCTTGAACTCTCCGCCTCCTCGCAAGCCAGCCTGATGAGGCCATGCTTGAGGAAGCTCCTTGTCGTCCACCCCGTGAGGCTTGGCCCCTCGCAAGGGTCTTGAGCTTGTGTTGATGAAGATGGGCCGCGCTGGGCCCCCTTCGAGCCACGCCGCAGGCCGCAGGCAGGCAAGTCTGGGGACCCCCGTTCCTAGAACGCTGACAGTAGCCCTTGGGCCCACGGCGCGCCCGGACTTGGCCGAGCCGAGAGGCGAAAGGGCAAGTGCAAAGTGTCGCGGGCCCTAATAGCCTGCGGCCTTGGGCGCCGCGTGGCGGTTGATTGGACGTGGGCGCCTCCACTTCCCCACGACGCCTCAGTGACCGCACGGATTCGACAAGTCCCTGCATGCAAAGCTGGTTATGATTACCTACGATCGTGGAGGTCGGCGGTTAGCCTTTGCCGGCTATAAGTACGGAACGGCGAGCGCCCTCCAGTCTACCCCTTCTGCTTTTCCTTCTTCATGGCTCTGCCAAGGAAGTTCTCGGCCGCAGAGAAAGGAAAGGCTCGCCAGGTCGAGTCTGCCTCTCCCCCGCCCAAGCACAGTCGAGGCCGCCCTCGCAAACACCCGGCGGCCTCCACGGCGGCCCCCCGCCGTCACGGAGGTGGCTCTCTACACGGTGATGGGCGGCTGGCCGTGGCCGGGGGGCGTGCTCCGGCCGTGCGGCCCCCCAGGCCGCGCTTCCATACTGCGGAGGTGCTGCCGGAGTTCATTGTGTGGGCGGCGGAGCCAACTAGCTCCCGGCTTCATCTCCCTTGCTTCCTCCTAGGTCAGCTCCCAGCTGGCGCCCTGGGCGGCCTCTGGCTCCAGGCAGACGGCTGCTGCAGCCGGGCCTCGTGGGCTTCGCTGGAGGTCTCCGCAGCCGGGAGCCTGGCCTTGACCCACGGCTGGCAGACGTTTGCCCGCGTGCGTGGCCTGCGCCGCCGGTGCACTCTACACTTCAAGTTCGACGGTGATGCCACCCTCTACGCGAGGGTGTTTGGGGAAGATGGTCGCCGCGCAGGGTGTTGCCCTGAAGACGACGACCGCGGCCAGGGGCCCAGCCCTGACGAGGACAGAGAGGACAGCGCAGGCGTGGTTGGCAGCGCCCAGGGTTCCTCAAGCTTCACCAGTTCTTCTTCGGGCAGTGACTATTCCAGCAGCGGCCGTGGTCAACCTCCACGCCGGCGTGCCTGCCTGGAGGGTGGTGGCGAATCTGCCCGCCGCCGTGTCTTGGTGAAGCGCGAGAGGGAGTCCGCCTGAGCTCCGGAGGCGGGTCGAGTCTTCCCTGAGGGCCGGCGCGGGGCGAGCTTCGCAAGATTTGCCCTTTCTTCTCCTTTTTCCTGCGCAGAAAGACAGTAGTGCGGGGCCCCGTTGGGGCGTGTTTGGGGTACCGCTGTTAATCATCGTACTGTTTCCATTATTTTAGTATTGTTCTCTCCGGCCGCACGTTCGCGCGTAGGTAACGCGTAGGTAATCCTCTGCCTCAGCCGTGGGGGCAACCGACCCAGGCCCTGTATTCGTGTCGCGATGCTCGTGAGGCGCAGACCGGAGGGGTGCTCCTGTAGCGAGCCTGGGTTGAGGAAACCTTGAACGATAAGGGCGGAGAGAGAGATACTCGCGAGGGAGTCCTGGCTGCTCCCTCGTGAGGCCTCGCATGAAAGAAATCGAGGCAGGAGAGCGAAAAGTCGAAGAGCCACAACTCGAAGGCAACCGCTTCAATAAAACTTCAAATAAGAGCGAACAAGCCAACTGCAGAAAGCAAATGAAAAAGCCGCATCTGGCACCTAATCTAGTCTTCGACATCTTCTCACCAGCGCGGAGCTAAGTGCTGCCACTGGGCATGGAAGGGAGCCCCAGGTGAAAGTGCAACTAATCCCCGGGTGGTTTTGGTAATTAATAACAACATATATATCATTGAACTAATAGTTTCTTGAGAATCATTTCAGAAAGTTCAGTGATATGGGTATGGCAAGGACTGAAGAAGTGGACCCCTCAAAATGCTAAGGCAAGCATTGGCAAAAGCTCAAGACTCCATTTTTGGTTTAGTGATCCAAGATCACATTGAGTCTATAGGAAAGCCAATACTATTAAAAGGGGATGAGGTTATGATAATGATCTGGTTGCTCAAAGTGCTTAGTGATATATCTCCTAAACTATCAGCAACTCTCACTTCCATAATACACTCATAAGTAATCTCGGTCCCACCGATTTTCCAAACCCAGTCACACCGAGATGAACCACCTCAGCCATATAGCCAAACCCTAGAATTCTCGGATTTTCCGATTCTGAACTCGGTCTCACCGAAACTTGAGTTGCCAAGCTTCTGTAACCTTCTGTCATCAAATCGGTGTCACCGAGATGATGAAGTCGGTCCCACCGAGATTGGCAAGCTCTTGTCTTTGGACGAATCGGACTCACCGAGTTTGTATTTTCGGTCCCACCGAAAATCCCAACATTCACATGATTTGAACTTTCGGTCTCACCGAGTTGTCAACTTCGGTCTGACCGAGATTGGTCAAATGTGTGTAACGGTTGGATTTTGTGTGGAGGCTATAAATACCCCTCCACCCCCTCTTCATTCGTGGAGAGAGCCATCAGAAAGAACTACCACTCCTACCTTACATTTCTGAGAAGAAAACTTCCTACCCTTGTGTTGAGATCAAGTAGCTCCACTCCCACCATATGAAACTTGATCTCTAGCCTTCCCAAGTTGCTTTCCACTCAATCCTTTCTTCCACCACAGCCAAATCAGTGAGGAGAGTTGAGTGTTGGGGAGATTATCATTTGAAGCACAAGAGCAAGGAGTTCATCATCATCAACACCATCTATTACCTTTTGGAGGGTGGTGCCTCCTAGATTGGTTAGGTGTCGCTTGGGAGCCTCCGTCGAGATGTGGAGTTGAACCAAGAAGTTTGTAAGGGCAAGGAGATCGCCTACTTCGTGAAGATCTACCCCGAGTAAGGCTAGCCCTCCGTGGGCGTAGGCCATGATGGCATAGACAAGGTTGCTTCTTCGTGGACCCTTCGTGGGTGGAGCCCTCCGTGGACTCTCGCAGCCGTTACCCTCCGTGGGTTGAAGTCTCCATCAACGTGGATTGACGATAGCACCACCTATCGGAACCACGAGAAAAAATCTCCGTGTCTCCAAATTGCGTTTGCTCTTCTCCACCTCTCTTTACTACATGTGCAATTTACTTTCCGCTGCCTATACTCTAGAATTGCATGTGTAGGGTGATACTTGACTTGATCATCATTGTGAACTTGCCAAAAACTTGTCTTTATCGAAAGGCTGAATTTTTATATTGTCAAGTAGTCTAATCACCCCCCCTCTAGACATACTTTCGATCCTACAAGTGGTATCAGAGCTTTGGTCTCCATTGTATTGGTTTCCATTTCATTGGACTCCATAAGATTGGTTTCACAACCTAGGAGAGTATGGCGTCTAGTGAGGGTAATTTTCGTAGAGGTCCTTACTTTGATGGTACAAATTTTGCTAGTTGGAAGCATAAAATGAAAATGCATATTCTTGGTCATAACCCAGCCGCATGGGGCATTATTTGTGTTGGTTTGCAAGGTGAGTTCTTCGAGGAAGGAAAAGTTCCGGATCGCGAAGCTACAACGGATGAATTGCGGATGTTGCAAAACAATGCTCAAGCTTGTGACATTCTATTCAATGCTTTGTGTCCCGAGGAGTTCAACAAAATCAGCCGTCTTGAGAATGCAAAAGAGATTTGGGATACTTTGGTCGAAATGCACGAAGGTACCGAGTCCGTGAAGGAATCAAAGCGAGATATTCTTCAAGGTCAACTTGACAAGTTCAAGATGAAGGATGGTGAAGGAGTCGCTGAAATGTACTCTAGGCTTGCTCTCATCACAAATGAGATTGCCAGCTTAGGAAGCGAAGAAATGACCGACCGATTCATCATCAAAAAGATTCTCAGAGCTTTGGATGGAAAGTATGACACCGTGTGCACTTTGATCCAAATGATGCCAAACTACAAGAATCTCAAGCCAACCGAAGTCATTGGAAGAATTGTTGCTCATGAGATGACACTTAAGGATAAGGAAGAGCTTCACAACAAGTTAAGTGGTGCTTACAAAGCTACAAGTGATGCTCCCACAACCTGAAGTGACAAGTTAGTTTCAAATGAAGAGATAAGCCTAATGGTCAAGAACTTCAACAAATTCTACAAGAATAGAGGCAAAGAGAGAAGCTCAAAGTCTAGATCATATGATGAAAAGAGATCTTCTAGTCGTGATCGAAACTGCTACAATTGTGGAAGACCCGGACACTACTCAAATGAGTGTACGGCTCCCCACAAGAGAAGAGAAGAATCTCCAAGAAGAAGAAGCTCAAGAGATGAGTCACCTCGGAAAGAGAGAAGGAGCAGAGATGATCGTTATGAACGAAGACCCTCTCGGAGAAGCAAGGATTCGGAGAGGAAAGACAAGTCATCAAGGAGCTACACAAGAAGAAAACATCAAGCTCATGTAGGTGAATGGGTCTCCGGCTCCGACTCCGACAATCATTCCGAAAGAAGCTATCACTCCAACTCCGACTACAGTCAAGATGAAGGTGTTGCCAGTCTTGCTCTCGTGTCCTCCAACTCCAACTCCTATGACTTATTTGATTCACCAAATGAGGGAATTGGAAGATGCTTCATGGCTAAAGGCCCCAAGGTATCACACCCTGAATTCATTGACTTTGATAGTGATGAGGATGACTTGCTTGGTGAAGATGAGCTTTTACATGACAAATCTAGTGAGCCTAGTAATGATGAACATGCTAGTAGTCTTTATAGTCGAGAAGAGTCGAATGACAATGCTATGAAGGAGATTGAGCGTCTAACTAAAGAACTACACACTCTTAAGTTAGCTCATGAAACAACTCAAGAAGATCATAGAGAGCTCCTAAGATCTCATGAGAAGCTACGCTTCGAGAAGCTCAATCTAGAGCAAGAACATGAGTTCCTAAAAGCAATCAATGACGATCTTCGAAAGAAGAGTTCTTCATATCTTGCCAACCGACTTCTCTTGTCTAATTTCTTGCCACCTATTAAAACTAAGCATGACAAGCATAAGAAAAATTCTTCATCTAGAAGCAACAATATTGGTTCTAGTAGTTCTCTTGATTCCACTAACAATGTTTCAAGCCAAGTTACACTTGAGCAAGAAAATAGTTTATTGAAAGGGATTATAGAGAAAGGTGTCTACAAGAGCCTTGCCGGAAGCAAGAACTTTGAGGAAATTGTTCGCAAGCAAGGGAGGCACCGGAAGAATCAAGGAATTGGTTTTGAGCGAAAGTTCAACGCCGAGGGTGTTGAATGGGAAGAAGGTCAATATCCCACTCCAAAGTTTGTTTCTCAAAAGGAGAAGTACGATCCTACTTCTTCCAATGTGGAACAAGCTCAAGATGATCTTCCACCACAAGACCACAAGCTAAAAGACAAGGACAAGCTTCAAGAGGAGAATGATGCATTTACTGAAGCACCTAAAGCCATGGTCAAGTGGGTTCCCAAGGAAACGTCAAGTTCTACTTCGTCAAGCTCAACTACAACCCCAAGGATTCCCATCAAGATGATGTGGATCCCGAAGAAGAAGAACTAGAGAGTTCTTGAGGGTGACTCCGCCAACATACTTCACTCATATTCATCTTGGCAAGAACTTGTGCAATCAACTTCCACATCTTGCACTAGTTCATGGAGTCACAAACCCTCTTGTTGGTAAGTCAAGGGACAAGGTAATCATAGCTCTCATGGACATCATCCATTGTGTACTTCATTCTATGTCCATGGATATCCTTGTTTGTTCCTTGTGGGACTAACCCATGTAGGTATTGAAAGTGCCCGAATCCAAAGGATTGCTCCCAACTCTTGATGATCTTCATCAACATTGAGCATCCACATCTTCAACATCTACATGAAGTCTTCTACGACAACCCAAGGTTAGTTTGACCCTTTAAAAGGGGTTCTCACATCTAGGGGGAGCTTTGCTCTAAAGAATTGAGCTAAAGCATCTTCAAATGATGTGAACACATCAATGCTTTATGTAAAAGTGGTAACCCCACTTGTGCTTAAACGATGAGTATGACCTATGATCAAATGTTCTCATTTGACTCCTAAGTCAATATACTCATATATAGATGACCTAGTCATCGACAAATTGTGTGATAGTAGCTAGAGTTTTGATTGTGCATGTTTGACACATATTTCATTTGCTATCTTATTGTGTGAGCATGTTCGATGCATGATTTAATCCATTCGAGGACATCCATTTGTTGCTTTGGTCTTTTTGTTTTTTTTCTGACCAAATGGATGGACAAGAATGCCTAAGTACCTCCCCTAGCTATCTATGCTTTCTTGTCTCAAATTCTATTCATGCTTACATCACAAACTTTGAACAAGTCATTTTCGGACCCTCCGAGTGAGGAGCACTCGGAGCCACCGATCCGTCAAGGGCTAACTTCCAAAACCTTCTAAGTGATTTCGGTCAGACCAACCCACTCAAACTCGGTCAAACCGAAAGCATTTGGATTGATCTAGGTTTTCACCTTGGTGAAACCGAGTTGTGAATTTTGGCGTGACCGAAGTGCATAACTGCCCTGCAGTTATCCATCTCGGTGCCACCGAGTTTTACAACTCGGTCCCACCGACAGCAAAGGGGTATATATACTCCGAGGGCCGCGCGTTGATTTCTACTTCAAAACGCTTCGCCCCCACACCCCTTGCTGCCATCGCCTGGTCTCCGGATCGTCTCCGTCGTCGCCTGTGCGCCCTCGCCGCAGGTCTCCGTCGCCGTCAACGGACATCTTCTCCGCGCCGTTGCCGCCGTAGAGGAACTCCACCAAGTTAGGGTGAGTTTCGATCCCACTCGTCCTCTCATCTCCGATTCAATGCACGTTTGGTTTGCCTGTAATCTTGCCACGATTGAAATCTTCCTGAACACAAGATTAGTTCCTTTGAACGAAATTCGAGTAAAAGTTTTAGGGTTAGGTTTCCGCCGAACACATCTCGGTGCGACCGATTTTACATTCTCGGTATGACCGATTTGGCCTCTGGCCATTGCACTGCACCTTTCGGTCCAACCGAGTTGTGCAAATCGGTGTGAC
This sequence comes from Triticum timopheevii, assembly GCA_963921465.1. NCBI lineage: Eukaryota > Viridiplantae > Streptophyta > Magnoliopsida > Poales > Poaceae > Triticum > Triticum timopheevii. The sequence continues at coordinate 368,474,996 of OY997262.1, forward strand.
CGAAATGAGGATTTAGTGAAACCCTAGTGTTTTCGGCAGGACCGAAACCCACTTCGGTCCAACCGAAAGTGGTGTGAATGCTTCTGTTTGAACACTTCGGATTCACTGAATTTTAAACTCGGACTGACCGAAATGTCTTCTGTGAAAACCTAATACTAGAATTTGAACTCATTCTGTTTGCAAAATCTTCTGCAGTTTGTGATAACTCTTCTACTCTGCCTACACCTTATCTATTCACAGGTTGTCAGCCATGTCAGATGCCAGTGACAGCCAGAACAGGTCTGAGTCACCTATTGCTGATATTCCAGAGGCAGGCACTAGTCCTGAACCCAGCAGCTCATCAGATGATGGTGAGAGGAGCACACCAAGTGGTTTGCCTCCTGCAGCCACCAGGGCCAGAAAGAAGAGGAACTCTGATGAAGAAGATTCTGATTTCATTGTTGAGGAAGAGGTCTCCTCCAAGCCAAAGAGAAAGGTTGTTGCCAAAGAGCCTCAAGGGCAGCAAACCAAGAAAGGCACCAGAAAAGTGAAGCAGTCCACTGTTGCCAAAAAGCTGAGTATGGAAGAGGAAACTACAAGCAAAGTGAAGAAAACTTCCAAGAGAAAGAGGATAGTGTATGTGTCAGGAGCTAGAGCAGATATGTATATTGATCCTCATGCAGATGCAGCAGTAGAGGATGAGGATGAGGAAGCACCCCAGCCTCCTCAGAAGCCTAAGCTCATGGGTGATGCCATCAGGGCTGGAGCCACTTCAAAGTCCAAGCCATCTGCTCCAGTCAAGGCAGCTCCAGCAAAGCCTGCTGCCAAGCCCAAGAAGACCGTCAGAAACATTCCAGCGTCTGAAAAGAACAAGGATGATGTGCCACCAGCTGTGTCAGATGATGAGGCACCAGTTTTGCTGAAACTTCGTCCAAAACTGCCACTTCACAATGATGCTCATCCTCAAGCTGAAAACATGAAGGAAAGGAAGGATAGAGGTCTCAGGCTATGGAGACAAGCTGATCCATATGCTGTGAGGAGAAGAACTGCTGTTGATCCCAGATTTCACACCAGAGAGCAGCAGGACTTCTATGAGACTGTGCTGATGGACAAGAAGCCCATAGTGGCAGACACCAGATTTGTTGATTGGAAATACATTGACAGTGAAGAGCACAGAGACTTCTTTCCACATGTGCATGAGAGCTTCACTGCATGTGGTGTTGCAGACTTCGTAGGTCAAAAGCTGACAAGTTGGAATGATGAAATGATTATGCAATTCTATGCCACAACTCATTTCTATCCAGATGGAAAGATCACATGGATGACTGAAGGCCAAAGATTCTCTTCAACTGTAGAAGAATGGGCAGAACTACTGAATGCTCCAGTGCAGAGAGAGGATGATGTTGATGTCTATGGCATTCCCAAGAAGAACCATGAATCTATGAAGAATATGTACAAGGAGGTTCCAGCTAAGGATTTAGCAATCTGGAAGCTTGGCTCAGTGTATTATCTCCAGGCAGGTCTACCTACCACAAACACTATTCTGAGGCATACCTTGATGCCCAAGTCTGGAGATCATCGCATGATCAGAGGGTACTCTATCAACATGCTGCATATACTTGATGAGAAGGCACCGTTCAAGGTGATGGACTTGATAGTTGAGACTATTAAGAGGACTGCAGCTGACCAGAAAAGGTCGTGTGGATTTGCCCCGCATATTCAGATGCTTATCAATGCCAAGTTTGTCACGGGCACATTCTTGTTGGATAGAGAACACCTACCAATGCAGCCTGAGCATGAGGACAATGATGTTGTGATGGATGAGGAGGATCCAACTTCTGTTGAAGGTCAAGCAAAGATTGAAGCTGCCAAGAAAGCCAAAGCTGAGAAGGAAGCAGCAGCAGCAGCAGCTAAACCAAAGAGTGTTGGAGAGCAGCTCCTTGAAGCTACCCAAAGGATTGAACAACGCCTGGCCAGCATTGTACAGTCTCAGGAGAGCCTTGAGAGGATTGTTGAAGACAAGATCGATGCTCTGGATGTGAAGCTGACTGATGTGCAAGTAACTGTCAACAAGCTTGAGGCAGATATCGAGGAAGCAAAGAGGGAGAAGGAAGAGCTCATGCGTGAGATGCAGGATGACCTAGTCCAGGATGCTTATGAACAGACTGCTCCGGTTCCCACAGGACCCCGATCAGCTGCTATTCCAGTGACAGACACTAGGACTACAGCCTCAGCACCTCCCACAGCTCCATCAGTTGCTCCAGCTCCAGCTCCAGTGACCACTCCTCCAGCTCCACAGACATCAGCAGAAGTCTTCGCCGATGCAGCCATCTCAACTCCAACATCAACCCAGACAGGAGCCGCCAGCAGAGTCCCTAGTGACGTTTAGCTCTATACTTTTCGAACTTTTTGGTAACTTGTTGCCAGAGGGGGAGAAATTGTATAGATCATAGGACTTCGAGAGAGAGAGTGCTGTTTTTTTTTGCGCTTTTGTTCTTTTGGTTTTCGTGACATTCTGTGTGTTTGATACTACGTTTGATGAGTGCTTGGTTGTACTATGCCTTAATGTGTGCTTAATGCTTATCATATGCTATTCCTATCTTGTATGACCATTTACTCATGTCTTGGTGATTGGGTGCATGCTATTCATTCTTATCATTTTGTGCGCTCCACCAAGATGTATGTGACATGGAAGAGTGACCCATGATCCTAATCGATTGTGCATTTGCATTCAAACGCAAATCTTAAATAATGCACAAATTTAGGGGGAGCTCTTGCTTATCACATACTTCTCAAAGCGACGATATTATTCATTGATTATATCCTTTGTCGAAGCTTTGATCTATATGTTGTCATCAATTACCAAAAAGGGGGAGATTGAAAGTGCAACTAATCCCCGGGTGGTTTTGGTAATTAATAACAACATATATATCATTGAACTAATAGTTTCTTGAGAATCATTTCAGAAAGTTCAGTGATATGGGTATGGCAAGGACTGAAGAAGTGGACCCCTCAAAATGCTAAGGCAAGCATTGGCAAAAGCTCAAGACTCCATTTTTGGTTTAGTGATCCAAGATCACATTGAGTCTATAGGAAAGCCAATACTATTAAAAGGGGATGAGGTTATGATAATGATCTGGTTGCTCAAAGTGCTTAGTGATATATCTCCTAAACTATCAGCAACTCTCACTTCCATAATACACTCATAAGTAATCTCGGTCCCACCGATTTTCCAAACCCAGTCACACCGAGATGAACCACCTCAGCCATATAGCCAAACCCTAGAATTCTCGGATTTTCCGATTCTGAACTCGGTCTCACCGAAACTTGAGTTGCCAAGCTTCTGTAACCTTCTGTCATCAAATCGGTGTCACCGAGATGATGAAGTCGGTCCCACCGAGATTGGCAAGCTCTTGTCTTTGGACGAATCGGACTCACCGAGTTTGTATTTTCGGTCCCACCGAAAATCCCAACGTTCACATTATTTGAACTTTCGGTCTCACCGAGTTGTCAACTTCGGTCTGACCGAGATTGGTCAAATGTGTGTAACGGTTGGATTTTGTGTGGAGGCTATAAATACCCCTCCACCCCCTCTTCATTCATGGAGAGAGCCATCAGAAAGAACTACCACTCCTACCTTACATTTCTGAGAAGAAAACTACCTACCCTTGTGTTGAGATCAAGTAGCTCCACTCCCACCATATGAAACTTGATCTCTAGCCTTCCCAAGTTGCTTTCCACTCAATCCTTTCTTCCACCACAGCCAAATCAGTGAGGAGAGTTGAGTGTTGGGGAGATTATCATTTGAAGCACAAGAGCAAGGAGTTCATCATCATCAACACCATCTATTACCTTTTGGAGGGTGGTGCCTCCTAGATTGGTTAGGTGTCGCTTGGGAGCCTCCGTCGAGATGTGGAGTTGAACCAAGAAGTTTGTAAGGGCAAGGAGATCACCTACTTCGTGAAGATCTACCCCGAGTAAGGCTAGCCCTCCGTGGGCGTAGGCCTTGATGGCATAGACAAGGTTGCTTCTTCGTGGACCCTTCGTGGGTGGAGCCCTCCGTGGACTCTCGCAGCCGTTACCCTCCGTGGGTTGAAGTCTCCATCAACGTGGATTGACGATAGCACCACCTATCGGAACCACGAGAAAAAATCTCCGTGTCTCCAAATTGCGTTTGCTCTTCTCCACCTCTCTTTACTACATGTGCAATTTACTTTCCGCTGCCTATACTCTAGAATTGCATGTGTAGGGTGATACTTGACTTGATCATCATTGTGAACTTGCCAAAAACTTGTCTTTATCAAAAGGCTGAATTTTTATATTGTCAAGTAGTCTAATCACCCCCCCTCTAGACATACTTTCGATCCTACAAGTGGTATCAGAGCTTTGGTCTCCATTGTATTGGTTTCCATTGCATTGGACTCCATAAGCTTGGTTTCACAACCTAGGAGAGTATGGCGTCTAGTGAGGGTAATTTTCGTAGAGGTCCTTACTTTGATGGTACAAATTTTGCTAGTTGGAAGCATAAAATGAAAATGCATATTCTTGGTCATAACCCAGCCGCATGGGGCATTATTTGTGTTGGTTTGCAAGGTGAGTTCTTCGAGGAAGGAAAAGTTCCGGATCGCGAAGCTACAACGGATGAATTGCGGATGTTGCAAAACAATGCTCAAGCTTGTGACATTCTATTCAATGCTTTGTGTCCCGAGGAGTTCAACAAAATCAGCCGTCTTGAGAATGCAAAAGAGATTTGGGATACTTTGGTCGAAATGCACGAAGGTACCGAGTCCGTGAAGGAATCAAAGCTAGATATTCTTCAAGGTCAACTTGACAAGTTCAAGATGAAGGATGGTGAAGGAGTCGCTGAAATGTACTCTAGGCTTGCTCTCATCACAAATGAGATTGCCAGCTTAGGAAGCAAAGAAATGTACTCTCGACGATGCTCCTCCCCCAGCACGAGGTCCATCCCCCGCATGGCGTCCTACTGCGTCTCATCAAATGCCAGGACCCGTGCGGAACGACGCCTGACCTCGTGAGGGAGGACTGCTTCGGCTCCATAGACCAGGAAGAAGGGGGTCTCCCCAGTCGGCTTGGTCGCGGTTTTGCGGATGGACCACAACACAGACTGAAGCTCATCGTACCAATCTCTGCCACAGGCCTCCAGCTTCTTGAATGTTTTGGTCTTGAGGCCCCTCAGGACTTCTGCGTTGGCCCGCTCGGCCTGGCCGTTGCTTCGGGGGTGCGCCACCGAAGCGTAGCATATCTGCGTTCCAAGGTTAGCACAGTATGTTTTGAAGAGGTTACTGGTGAACTGCGAACCGTTGTCAGTGATGATGCGGTTCGGTACCCCGAACCGGCTCACGATGCCTTTCATGGACTTGACCGCAGAACCAGCAGGGGTGGTGCGGACGGCCTCGACTTCAGCCCACTTGGTGAACTTGTCCACAGCGACGTAGAGGTAGCGGTAGCCCCCTGGCGCCCGAGGAAACGGGCCCAGGATATCCAGCCCCCAGACTGCGAACGGCCACGTGAGGGGTATGGTTTGCAGACCTCCGGCCGGCTGATGGATCTGCTTGGCATGGAATTGGCAAGCCTCGCAAGCCTTCACTAGCTCGACAGCGTCATTGAGCGTAGTAGGCCAATAGAAACCACTGCGGAACGCCTTGCCAACGAGGGTCCGTGACAACGAATGATGCCCACAATCTCCACCGTGTATATCTGCCATCAGCTCCTTCCCTTGCTCTCTGGTGATGCAGCGCAAGGACACATCGTTTGGTCGTTTCCGGTAGAGCTCTCCATCCCTGATGCAGTACGCTGTAGCTTGCCGCGCCACACGCTTTGCTTCCTCCTCCTTCTCCGGCAGGGTCCCTTGTGTTAAGTAGATCCGGAGGTCCGTGATCCAGCTCCCCTCCTGAGGCTCCATCGTCAGGAGCAGGCGTGCTCCTGAGGCCGGGCCGCATGCTGGGGCTCCCGAGGCAGGTGGCTGGGGAAGCTCCACCCGAGGCTGCACCATGTTTGATAACGATGGCAGGGCCGAGGGCTTGAAGAGCCGCTCCTCGAAGACGCCCGGCTCCTGGGGCAACCGCCTGGAGGCTCATTTGGCGATGTCGTCGGCCTCTTGATTAGTGCCGCGGGGTACATGTTGTAGCTCCAACCCCCAGAACTGTTTCTCCATCCTACGGACTTCCGCAAGGTATGCTTCCATGCGCTCATCTCTTGGCTCGTATACCTTGTTGGAGAAATTGACGAGGAGCTACGAATCGCCCTTGATAGTAAGGCTCTTCACCCCTAGGGCAGCGGCGGCCTTCAAGCCCGCTATCAGTCCTTCGTACTCCGCTATATTGTTGGAGACCTTTTCACCTCGGTGGAAACAGAGCTGCACGGCGTAGTAAAGCTTGTCCTGAGTGGGAGATATGAGCACCGCCCCGGCCCCTGCGCCATGCCTGGAGAACGCTCCGTCGAAGTACATGACCCAGCCTTCTGGCACCTTGCTTCCCGGGGAGAGGGATCGATCCTCGCCGGCCTTGAGGTCCGGTGCCTCTGTCCATTCGGCCATGAAATCTGCTAGCGCAGCTCCCTTGATGACCCTGCTTGTGCTGAATTCGAGCTGAAATGCTTGCAGTTCAATGTTCCACTCGGCGACCCTTCCAGCCGAGTTAGGGCTCCTGAGCACCCTTTCCAAGGGGTATGCTGAGACGACCTTGATCTGGTGGCCCTGAAAGTAGTGTCGCAGCTTACGCGAGGCTACCAGTAGCACGAGGAGGAGCTTCTATGGCATGGGGTACCATGCCCTTGCATCCCGTAACACCGTGCTGACGAAGTACATCGGGTGCTCGACGAGGCTTGGAGCGTCGGCGCAGGCGGCGTCCTCCGGAGGCCGTGGCGCCTGCTAAGGCGATGGGGCCTCCGGAAGCTGGTTGTCTGGGGAGGGGCCTCCTCCGTTCCCGACGCGCTCCCCTACAGCGGCTGACCCTCCTCAGCCATGATAGTGATCGCTGCGAGTCCTTCCTGGTCCTGCTTTGCCTTGACACGGGTAGCTGTCGTGGCTTTGGTCCGGCACTCCTCCCTAACTGCCACCAGAGCCGCGCTGGCGGAGTAAGGAGTGGCGGCGAGGTAGAGTACCAAGGGCTCCCGAGGGCGTGGCGATGCCATCACCGGAGGACTGGTTAGGTATCCCTTGAGATCATGGAACGCCCTGTCGGCCTCTTTAGTCCATTCAAAGGGCCCCTTTTTCTTCATCAGCTGGAAGAAAGGCAGCGCTCACTCTCCTAACCTTGGGATGAAGCGCCCCAGCGCAGTCACGCGCCCCGTGAGCTTCTGCATTTCTCTGAGGGTCTTTGGTGGGCTCATGTCCTCGACTGCCTTGACCTTTTCTGGGTTGGCCTCAATGCCTCGGTGGGCCACGAGGAAGCCCAAGAGCTTGCCTGAGGGGACTCCAAACACACACTTCTCCGGGTTGAGCCGCAGGCTTACTGCATTGAGGCTTGCAAAGGTTTCCTCCAGGTCTTGTATCAGGGTCTTGGCCTCGCGAGACTTCACTACGATGTCGTCGACGTAAGCCTCCACATTCTTCCCGAGTTGAGGGCCCAAGGTGATGTGCATGAGCCGCTGAAAGGTGGCTCCCGTGTTGCGCAGTCCGAACGGCATGCATGTATAGCAGTACACTCCACACGGGGTCAAGAAGGCCGTCTTCTCCACGTCTTCCATCGCCATCTTGATCTGGTGATACCCGGAGAAGGCATCCAAGAAGCATAACAGGTCACACTCAGCGGTGGAATCGACGATCTGATTGATGCGAGGGAGCGGGGACGGATCTTGCGGGCATGCTTTGTTGAGGTTGGTGAAGTAGACACACATGCGCTCCTTCCCTCCCTTCTTTGGCACAATCACAGGGTTGGCCAACCAGTCTGGATACCGGACCTCGCAAATAACCCCCGCGGCCTCCAGCTTGCGGGTCTCCTGGATGATGAAGGCCTGCTTTTCGGTGGACTGCCGCCTCGCCTTCTGCTTCACGGGGCGCATGTTGGGGCACACATTGAGGTGGTGCTCGATTACGCCCCATGGAATCCCTGCCAACTAATTGGGCTCCTAGGCAAACACCTTCTTGTTTGCATGCAGGAACTTGACCAGGGCTTCCTCCTTCTCGGGCTCGAGGTTGGCGCCTATGGTGAAAGTGGCGTTAGTGGACCCATCCTCGTTGACAGGTATCTGCTTGGTCTCTGCCTTGTCTTGGGTGAACAACTATTTCTTCTTGGTTGGTGCAGCCCCCTTGGGCTTGGGGGTGTCTGCGTTGGCGGGTCGTGCTGCCGCCGCCGTCTTAAGGGCGAGCTTGAGCACTCGCAGCACATCTCAGGTGTCCCCGGGCACGGTGAGGACACCGTTGCTCCCGGGCATCTTCATGAGGTTGTACGTTGGGTGAGTCGAGGCCATGAATTGGGCTAGTGCTGGATAGCCAAGGATGGCATTGTAGGGGAGGCCGATGGGGGCGATGTCGAAATCGACCAGCTGTGTGCGAAAATTGTTGTAGGTGCCGAAGGTTACCGGGAGCCGGATCTGTCCCAAGGAGTTGGACGACCCGCCTCCGACGCCTGAGAAGGGCCGGCTGGGTTGCAGCCGTTCCCGGGGCAGCAAAGGAGGTTGAAGGTCTCAACTGAGAGCATGCTGAGGCCCGCGCCGCCGTCGATGAGAGTCCTGGTGACAGCCACCTGGTAGATGGTAGGCGTTCAGAGCATGGGGAGCGCACCCGAGCAGGCCGAGTTGGAGGGGTGGTCCTCTGAGCTGAAGGCCAGCCCGGCCGACGGCTTCGACCGACCCGGGGGAGCCCCCTGCCGCGTGGAGGCGGCGCCGACCCGGTGGACGAATGGCTTGACGTGGTGGCTGCAGGGTGGCGCCTGCGAGCCGCCCAGGAGGGCCGCGACGACCGAGGGAGTCGGCTCGACGTGGTGGGTGAGGAAGAGGCCGTGTGGCTCTTGCCAAGAGGCCACGGAGGGATGCTTGGACGATGCTCGCTGCCTGTTTCCCGCTGGGCCGGTGGCGGCATTGACGGCAGGTGACGGGGAACAACGAGGGCCCCCGCCGATGGGAGCCGCCCGGGCGACGCGGGAAGCGAGGGCGGCTCGGCGCTCGGCGCGAGCCCGACGAGCGTCAGACATGGATGCGATGGTCGGAGAAGAACAAGAAGACGGAAGGCGAATTCCGGCGCACCCCTACCTGGCACGCCAAATGTCGGATTTCGGGTTCTGGCAGACCATTGAGGTTCGAACACTGGGGTGCGCGCGGAGATTTCACCCTCTGCCTACTTGCTCGTCGCCGAATCGCTAGGGTCTAAACTACGGAAGAAGCAACACAAGAGACACAGAGTTTATACTGGTTCAGGCCACCATTGTGGTGTAATACCCTACTCCAGTGTGTGGTGTGGTGGATTGCCTCTTGGGCTGATGATGAACAATACAAGGAAGAACAGCCTCGCGAGGGTCTGTTCTTGGTTGGTGCTACTTGGTTCTGGCTCTTGGATTCTCGATCAGGTCCAGCTGCCTCTACCCCAGGGGTGGCTAGTCCTATTTATAGGCAAAGGCCCTGGGCCTCTTCCCAAATATTGAGCGGGAAGGGTGCCAACAATTGGCCATTTTAAAGGGGAACATCTGGTACACTTATCCTGACTAAAGTTGGTCCTCGCCTGCCAAAGGCTCTGGTTGTGACGCCTGCTTGGGCTCCACAATGACTTCCTCCCTGCCATTGGGCTGGTCTTGGTCTTGTAGCACCGAAATGGATGCCTTTGCTTGATGCTCTCGCCTACGCTTGCCCCCTTTCCACCGAAGAGGAAACGAGGACACTACGCGGGCTGGCGCCCGACTGGCGCCCCTGGTCGTCATGGCTTGCGTCATGGGCACCTCGCGAGGTACCCCGCCTTGAACTCTCCACCTCCTCGCGAGCTAGCCTGATGAGGCCGTGCCTGAGGAAGCTCCTTGTCCTCCGCCCCGCGAGGTTTGGCCCCACGCGAGGGTCTTGAGCTTGTGTTGATGAAGATGGGCCGCGCTGGGCCCCCTTCGAGCCACGCCGCAGGCCGCAGGCAGGCAAGTCTGGGGACCCCCGTTCCCAGAACGCCGACATAACGATTGACGCAGAACAAAACTGGCGGCATGGAATTATCCCGACACACAAAGGAAGGAACATGCAGGTAGAAGGCAGTTCGGATTCATTCTCGACCCGCTCACAGCCCCCTCCAATCCGGCCATAACAGGTTCCATCAAACAACACCTCTTTCCATACATCATACTAATATGCATAGACATAAAATTATACTACAATGCGTAAATAGCAATTACCGACTATCGTTTATCGCCGACGCTCTTTGTCGAAAATGAAAGCCACGCTCCGCGTTCGCCTGGTTGCACCAGGGGCTCCACAGTACGGCAAGCAAGTCCTACCACCTTTTCGGTCGTTCGGCACCCCAAACTTATAGCACTATATGCATCTGCTCCGAATCGTGTCTTGGGTCATTGGTTGGGTTTGCCCGGCTCCCATGTTTTGGTACCTTACGTTCCATTCTATCGGCTAAGGTAGCGCTGGGAGAACTACTGCGACTGTGTCCTGGTTCAGCCGGACGAGCACCTCAGTAGAGAAAGCCGAAAACCGACTGTCATGATGAAGCGAGAGCCGGTTCGCTGTTTGAGAGGTCATAAAATCCTTAAAGATTTATTCCGCATAACACCATCATAAATGCTAAGTGCGACGGATCGGTCTTTTGATCAGGCGCCAATAGAGCCCCTAGTTCGGCCTTCCGAACACTAGGGGCTGCGCCGACCATACTCAAATTCCTATGGCTAAGTGAGAGTAATAAAGCCCTATAGTCCGATTGCCTGGTTCGCGGAAAGATACACCTCCTTAAAAGGACCCAACTATGGGATAAAGAGCGTTCAGATATATCCCGAACACCCCCATATCCTTTTTACGAGGGGGCAGAAGTCGACAACTGGCCAACTCCCAGAATTTGCATACAATAAACAGCCTCATAGGAAGAACATATGTTCAAATAAAACAGGCAATATATAACAAACATGCCATTATCCCATATTACAACAAGTGGCATAGATGCCCTCAGGGAAATATGATGTCTTTAGTACACTTGTCCGCCACAAGGCGGGCCCCTTTCATCACACCTTCATAATACAGCTCGGGCTTGCGGTGTTCCTTACCCTCCGGCGGCCCTTAGTGATAAGCTTTTCCGTGTCAAGCCTCCCCCAATGCACTTTCGCATGGGAAAATGCCATACGTGCACCTTCTATGCAGACTGATCGCTAGATAGCATCTAGCCGAGGACAGGCGCCCATGATCCGCTTGACAAGTGCGAAGTAGCTGCTTGGAATCGGATCCGCAGGCCACAGCCGGACAACTAAGTCCTTCATGGCGAGTTCGGCCGCCTAGTGCAGTTCGATCAGCTGTTTCATCTGATCGATAAATGGCACCGGATAGTTCGGCGCCAGATACTGCGAACAGAAATCCCTCTCCGCAGTCTTCTTCTCCTCGGTGTGATAGAATTGAGCAGCATCTGATATGCTGCGAGGAAGATCCGCAAAAGCCCCTGGAAAAATAAGAATTCAGCCTGCCGCTTGGATTCTTCACATTCTAACATACACGAAGCTAAGAATACAGAAGGCCTTACCAGTCGCCACTTTTCGGGCCTCCTGAATGTCCCGCGCAGCACCTCGGGCTTCTTCCCGAGCACCTTCTGCATCCTCGAGAGCTTGGGCGAGCTCGGATTCTTTCCCTTTTAGACTGTGCTCCAAGCTCTCGCTTTTCTTCACAGCTTCCTGGAGCTCCCGCTCAGCGGTGATAAACCTGGCCTCGTGTTTTTCACGAAGCGCCTGTTCGACTTCAGCCTTCTTGTTGGCATCAGCCAAAGCTTTTTTTAGTGCCTCGTATTCGGCACACGCTCCTAGAGCACACAATACTAATTTTTTTTATTCTGCACACCATTCGTTCGTGCGAACTCTAAGACAGATGTTTTCAACATACCTTACTTGTCTTCCAGTTGCTTCCTCACACGGCCAAGTTCTTTCTTGGACCGTGCAAGGTTCTGCTTCAGTTCGGAAACTTTCGCCTTGAAAGCGGAAGTCCTCTCTACGGATGCCTGTTTTCACGCCAAATGGTATACGTCATTTTCACAGGCTCCTGCGAAGGCAGGGGGTTTGATCCCCTGCCCGGCTCTGTCTCCTTCGCCGGACAGTGTCTCAGGGGCTACTACTTATATAATGACAATTGCTTAAGGGTTTCCTAGGAAACATACCTCAAAAGTCTTTATAAGACTAAGGCAGGACGCGTTCAGCCCGCTCTCGGCGGACTGAATCCTTTCAACCACCTCGCCCACAAGGGCCCGATGCTCGTTGACAATAGATGCGTTCTTCAACGTTGTTAATAGACTGCCAGGCAGCTCTGCTTGAATAGAGGATGCCAGTGGCGTAGGCTGGCCCCCCGCCATCAGGGGGGCTGCTTGCTCGATCCCAGAACCCTAGAGGTCCCGGGGGCCGTATCCATCCCTATGTGTTCGGCACTAGGGATATGTCCTCCCTAGTCCGGGTCTTGTCGAGACGACACCTCGGTGTCGCGCCCAGACTTGGGGGAAGGGGCCTGCGGAGGCGTCTCGCTCGCCAAAGCATCCGAGTCCAGTGAATCCTCCGACGAGGACTGGCCGGTGCAGGACCTTGCCGGACTGTGCAAAACATAGGCAACAGTCAAAACCGCTATACCAAAAAAATGATCCCGGATGCATATGCGTGTTCGGATACTTATGACTTCTCCAGGGGCTGGGCCCTGGGGTCCCACTCCGGGCTGCTATCGGCAGCCATGGGGCATGCCCCTGGGAGGGAATGTTTCCCCCTCTTGGGCGATCCGGCCTCCAGAGATGCGGAGGCCGTTCTCTTCCTCCCACCATTAGAGTGAGGCTCATCCTCCTCTGCTTCCTCCTCTTCGTCGTCGGACGAAGGATCGTCGCTGGAGTCTTCGGATCTGGCGTCCAAAACCTCGCTACGGCGAAGGCCACCCTGGGTCTTCTTGACCTTCTTGGAGGCCTCCTTGTTTAGCGCCTTGTAAGGCGCGGGGACCAACATCTTCATCAGAAGAGGTCCGGCCAGTTCCTCCGGCAGGGGGGCTGGACAATGTAGCCACTCCACCTTCTTTACCCATCCCTGAGGTTGCAATGAAATATGATTAGGGTGTCTCCCGCATGATGTGCCAGTTAAAGCACGAATAGACAGAGTTTGGCTGTGACTTACCGAGCTGGGAGAGTGGGATGATTGATACCCACGGTCCTCGGCGGGGCCCGGCCATGATTTGCCGGACTTAAAAGCACCTTCCAGATATCCTTGTGGGTGGAGTCGTAAATCTCCTGAAGGGTTTGGTGCTCGGCCGGATCGAACTCCCACAGGGTATAAGCTTGGCGCTGGCAAGGGAGAACCAGGCGAACTAGCATCACCTGGACTACGTCGACGAGCTTGACGTCCCTATCGATCATGCCCTGGATGCGTGTCTGGAGCAGTAACAGCTCGTCAGACGAGCACCAGTTCGGGCCCTTCTCGGGCCAGGACGTGAGCCGCAGTGGAGCTCCAGATCTGAACTCTGGAGCTGCCGCCCACTTCTTGCTGCGTGGTTCGGTGATATAGAACCACTACTGTTGCCACTCCTTGACGGAGTCGTTGAAAGCGCCTTTCGGCCAGACAGCCTTGGACATCTTGCTTACTATGGCGCCGCCGCACTCGGCATGTTCACCACTCACCACCATGGGCTTCACATTGAAAATCTTCAGCCATAGGCCGAAGTGAGGTGGGATCCAGAGAAAGGCCTCGCACACGACGATGAACGTCGAGATATTGAGGAAGGAGTTGGGGGAAAGATCATGAAAATCGATCTCGTAGTAATACATGACTCCCCGAACGAACGGGTGGAGGGGAAACCCGAGACCACGGACGAAATGGGGAAGGAACACGACTCTCTCATGAGATTACGGAGGAGGGATGACCTGTCCTACCGGGGGAAGACGGTGGCCGATCTTCTGGGCCAGATACCCGGCTCCGCAGAGCTTCTTGATGTCCTTCTCCTGGACAATTGAGGCCATCCATTTGCCTCCTCCTCCGGACATCTTCAGAAAACTTCCCTTCGGTGGGGGAGAAGAGTGCTTGGGCGTTAGGGCTCGCACAAAGGGGAATGAGCTAGCAGGAGAAGGAAGCGTGGGTAAAAGAGAAAGGAACCTGACCTCCTTATAAAGGTGAAAAAGGATTTTTGTGCTTCCCCTCTTGCCTGGTGGAACCCGTCCGCCTCCCACTCGCCGCGATTAGCGGCACGGTTAGATTACCCATGCCTGTATTGATGAGAATCCCGTAATAAGGGGACACGATCTCTGCTTTGACAAGACGTGTCACAGAAACCGCCTCGTGATATGCGTTGGAGCTGGTTGTGTGGAAACGGTTCGAATAATGGATCCGATCATAATAACATGTCACGTCATCAGGAAAAGTTGTCAGCAGATTGCATATGTGAAATATCCTCCTCTCTACAGTGATATGCGAATATCGTTTTTCAGATCCGGACACGATTTGAGTGTTCGGTGATTACTTTGGAGTATTCGGTGGAGGAACCCGCCTTGCAATGCCGAAGACAATACTGCACGCCAGACTCATCGTCATTGAAGCCTGGTTCAGGGGCTACTGAGGGAGCCCTGGATTAGGGGGTCTCCGGACAGCCGGACAGTGTACAACGTCCGGACTATTGAAGCGTGAAGATACAAGACTCAAGAATTGGGCCCGTGTCCGGATGGGACTTTCCTTGGCGTGGAAGGCAAGCTTGGCGATCCGGATATTATATTTCCTTCTTTGTAACCGACTCCATGTAAACGCTAGCCCTCTCCGGTGTCTATATAAACCGGAGAGGTTGGTTCTTAGAAGGCCAATCACAGTTACATTCATACCATCATAGGCTAGCTCCTAGGGTTTAGCCTCTACGATCTCGTGGTAGATCTACTCTTGTAGTACCCATATCATCAATATTAATCAAGCAGTAAGTAGGGTTTTACCTCCATCGAGAGGGCCCGAACCTGGGTAAACATCTGTGTCCCTTGCTTCTTGTTACCATCAGCCTTGACGCACAGATCGAGACCCCCTACCCGAGATCCGCCGGTTTTGACACCGACAGTGGGCGCCCTTCATGACACCGTCATAATACTTTTTGGGGCGGCGGTGCTCCTTGCCCTACGGTGGCCCCTCCATCACTAGCTTCTCGGCATCCATCTTCGCCCAGTGCACTTTCGCACGGGCGAAGGCCCTGCGCGCACCTTCAATGCAAACTGACCGCTTAATGGCTTGAAGCCACGGACAAGCATTCACAAGCCGCTTTACCAAGCTGAAGTAGCTGCTGGGCAGGAGCTCGCCAGGCCACATTCGGATTATGAGATCCTTCATGGCCAGTTCTGCCGCCTTGTGAAGTTCGACCAGTTGCTTCAGCTGGTCGCTCAAGGGCATCGGGTGTTCAGCCCCAATATACTGGGACCAGAACAACTTCTTCGTCGAGCTCCCTTCCTCAGCTCAGTAGAACTCTGCGGCAACAGAGATGCTGCATAGCAGATCTACGAATGCTCCTGGAGAGCTCCGAAGTCGGGTAAGTAAAAGGAAAGTCTCCTTCGCATGCTTGCTTTGCATAATGAATGCCTTACCCGCCGCTATCTTCTTGGCCGCCTGTATCTCCTGAAGGGCCTTCTGGGTTGCGGCCTTGGCATCCTGTGCGCTCTGGAGGGCCTTCGCAAGCTCGGACTCGTGCATCTTAGAGTCACGCTCCAAGGACTCGTATTTCTTGACGAAATCCTACAGCTCTTGCTGGACCTTGTCTACTCGGGCCTCTTGCTTTTCGCACTCGATGCGCTCCTTGGCCGCTTTGTCTTCGGCCTCGGACATCACCTTTTTCTGGGCCGCCACTTCGGTCGTGGCCCCTATTAAAGTTCATGACGATTCTATGAGCTAAAACCAATTTTCTTTATGAATATACAGACAGGGTATAACTTACCGTTGTTCTCCTCGACCTACCTCTTCACGAGGCCAACCTCTTCCTCGCTCCGCTCCAGGTCTCCGCTTCAGTCCAGAGACCTCTGCAGTACGAGCGGCAGCGGCCAGTAGCGACGGCTGCTTATTCACATAGACATATTTTGATTAGAATCTTGTGGATGTTATTTCATCCTCTATTCGGCCTTTCTTTCCGAACACCAAACAGAGCATCATGGGCTATTGTCTATGCTGTTATTTGATTACTTACCTCAAAGCCTATTAGGAGGCTGGCGCAGGCTCCGCTCAAGCCGCTTTTGGTGGACCGAACCTTCTCAATCACCGCACTCATGATGGTGCGGTTCTCTTCGTCAATGGAAGCGCCGTGAAGCGCTTCCAGCAGGTTGTCCGATGCCTCTGGATGGATAGAAGTCATCATCACAGGCGGCTCGCCCTCCTTAGTAAGGGGCTGCCTACCTGAATCTGGAACCACTGGAGGTTCTGGCGCAGTATCCGGCTGGGGGCCAGACTTGCTGCGGCCCCCGTCATCAGAATCCATGGGGGTCTTCCCCCCCCCCCCCCATGTGCGCGGCATCTGGGATTTTGCCTTGGGGCATCTCCAGAACCATCTCCTCCTGGTCCGGTATCCTCTAGGACAACACCACGGTGTCATCCGCGGGCCGGGGGGGTGGTGGCCATCGGCAGCGAATCGATGTTCATCGCCGACTGACTCAAAGACCCATCTGAGGAGGATACGTTGATGTGGGCTTTGGACGGACTATGCAATCATATTTGACATGATAAAAAGCAATAAGGCAAAACATACCGGAAGTATTATAGTGTCCAGATACTACGACTTCGCTAGGGGCTTGTCCCTGGGCAGCCACTCCTCGTCGCTGTAGGCGGCTGTTGTGGAGTGGTCCGGAGGGAGGGTCCTTCCTTTATTGGACCCTTCGGCCTCCCCGGACAGGGAGGCCTTCCTTTTCTTTTCCCCCCGATTGGGGGGGGGAGGGTTTTCCTCTTCCTCCTCCTCATTTTCGTTGGAGGAGTGCGCCTCGGTGTCTTCGGACGATGAGTCCAACACAACCTTGCGCCGGAGACCTTTCCTGGTCCTTGTGGCCTTCTTCGCCGGCACCTCGTAGGGCACCGGTAACAGCATATCCGTTAAGAGAGCCGTTGCTGGATCTTTAGGTAGTGGAGCCGGACAGTCGATCCGCTCCGCTGTCGCTACCCAGTCCTATTAAATTGGCGTGGAGGCTTAGATTCCTCCCACGAATATACTGGGAAAAGGAGCATCTTGTACAATACATATAGCTTACCGGATTGGCGCGGCGCTTTGCGCCGAGCCCGCGATCCTCAGAGATTGGGGGAGGTACCTCAGCAGCCTTGAACAACACCTTCCAGACGTCCTTGTGTGTCATGTCGAAGAGCTCTCGCAGCATCTGGTGTTTGGCCGGGTCGAACTCCCACATATTGAATGACCGTCTTTGAAACAGAAGGATCCGGCAGAAGAGCATGACCTGGACCACGTTGACAAGCTTGATTTTCTTGCTTATCATATTTTTGACACAGTTCTGGAGTCCGGTCAGCTCCGCCGACTCACCCCAGGCTAAGCCCTTCTTTTTCCAAGAGGTGAGCCGCATGGGTATGGCAGATCGAAATTCGGGGGCCGCCACCCAGTTGGATTTGCGCGACTCGGTGATATAGAACCACCCCGATTGCCACCCCTTCACGATCTCCACCTAGGAGCCTTCGAGCCAAGTGACGTTGGGCATCTTGCCCACCATGGCGCCTCCGCACTCCGCTTGCTGGCCGACCACCACCTTCGGCTTCACATTGAAGGTCTACAGCCATAGTCCGAAGTGGGGCTTGATGCGGAGGAAGGATTCGCACACGACGATAAACGCCGAGATGTTGAGGATGAAATTGGGGGCCAGATCATGGAAATCCAGCCCATAGTAGAACATGAGCCAGCGGACAAATGGGTGGAGGGGGAATCCCGGTCCGCGGATGAAGTGGGCAAGGAATACAACCCTCTCATGGGGTTCTGGAGTAGGGACGATCTGCCCTACATCCGGGAGCCGGTGCGCGATGTCTGCGGCCAGGTATCCGGCCTCCCGGAGCTTCATGATGTCCTCCTCTGTAACGGAGGAGACCATACACTTGCCTCCTGCTCCGGGCATGTTTGTACTGGCTTTACAGAGAAGGTGAGAACTTGGGCGCTGGAGCTCGAGCGTGCGAGAATGGATGAGCAAGGGAAGAAGAAGGCGTGGGTGAAAAGGGGGAATCCCTATCCCCTTATAAAGGCGGTAGAAACTGTGCGCCTCCCCACTTGCCCGGTAAAATCGCTTATTCCCCAAGCGCCAGGATTGATGGCGCGGTTGGGTTACCCACACCCGTATTGGTGAGAATCCCATGATAAGGGGACACGATCTCTGCTTCGACAAGACGCCAAGGAAACCACCTCGCAATATGTGCAGTAGCTGGTTGTGAAAAACGGTTCGAATAATGACCGGGCCGTGGCGTGATGTCATGCTGTGAAAAGTTTTCAGTAGATTAGATTTGTGGAATATTGTACTCTCTACGGTGGTATGTGGAATTTGTTTTGCAGAGCCGGACACGATCCTTGTGTTCAAAACCTTCTACGGAGTATTCAGAGAAGGAACCCGCCTTGCAATGCCGAAGACAATCTGCGCGCCGGACTCATCATCATTGAAGCCTAGTTCAGGGGCTACTAAGGGAGTCCTGGATTAAGGGGTCCTCGGACAGCCGGACTATATACTTTAGCCGGACTGTTGGACTATGAAGATACAAGATTGAAGACTTTGTCCCGTGTCCGGGTGGGACTCTCCTTTGCATGGAAGGCAAGCTTGGCAATCTAGATATGTAGATCTCCTTCTCTGTAACTGACTCTGTGTAACCCTAGCCCCTCCGGTGTCTATATAAACCGGAGGGTTTAGTCCGTAGGATAAGAAAAATCAGAATCATAGGCTAGCTTCTAGGGTTTAGCCTTTATGATCTCGTGGTAGATGAACTCTTGTAACACTCATATCATCAAGATCAATCAAGTAGGAATTAGGGTATTACCTCCATCGGAGGGCCCGAACCTTGGTAAACATTGCGTCCCCCGCCTCCTGTTACCATTAGCCTTAGACGCACTGTTCGCGGCCCCCTACCCGAGATCCGCCGGTTTTGACACCGACATTGGTGCTTTCATTGAGAGTTCCACTGTGTCGTCACGATAAGGCTTGATGGCTCCTTCAACCGTCTGCAACGATGCGACCCAGGGTGTGGTTTTCCTCCATAGACAAATCTTCGTATTCGGCGGCTTCGTACTGCGGGCCAACTCACTTGGCCATCTGGAGCAGATCGATAGCTACGCCCCTTTCCATCAGGTCAGGTTTGGAAGCTTGAACTATACTGCCGACATCCATGGAGAATTGATCTTCAACGGATTCGAGCCCATGTCATGTGCGCAAAATAGTCACGACGAGCATGACTTAGATCTGCCATCGGACGGTGTTCGGGAGATCGCACCTATGGCTGCTCCGGCTCTTAATTCGGAACAGATTGTGCCATCCGAGGACGGGTGGATAGACCCCGCCACAGAGACCGCACACTCATCGGCGCTAGAGCCAAACACAGTCTTCACCTCCAAAAAGATCTGTGTCATCGGACCCTCGGGCTCGTCTCTGGCCATAGGTTCCGAACCACGTGCGTCCGTGCCTATCGAATCTGATTGGGCACCGATCATGGAGTTTACCTCCGTGGATATCTTTCAGCACTCGCCCTTGGGCGACGTACTAAATTCATTATGGTCTCTCTCTCTCTGTCAGGGGACTCTTGGCGGAACTATGTCCGGCTTGACTGGGAAGCGGACGACGAAGAAATTCGTTCCCCACCCACCACCCACTTAATAGCCACTCGAGGACTTAACTGACATGCTTGACTTCAACTCCGAAGACATCGA
The DNA here is from genome assembly GCA_963921465.1 of Triticum timopheevii. Classification (NCBI taxonomy): domain Eukaryota; kingdom Viridiplantae; phylum Streptophyta; class Magnoliopsida; order Poales; family Poaceae; genus Triticum; species Triticum timopheevii. The sequence goes on from OY997262.1 coordinate 368,494,967, forward strand.
CGGTATGAATGATGATGCAAGAGAAGAACAGGAACCACCGCCCACAGGGCACTGGACAGCCACCTCATCACATGATATATACATGGTGGACACCCCCAAAGAAAGCAATGGCGATAAGGCAACGGAGGATTATCCCCTTGGGAAGCAATCTAAGCACCAACATCATAGGCGCCGATCTAAGCCCCGCCATAGCAAAAATAGCGATACCGGCACAAGAGATGATAGCAATCCGGATGGTGCCGAAGACGAAAACAATCCCGCCTAGCCAGGCTTCGAGCAGGCCGAGCGGGAGCATGGGCAAGCTAGCCCAAAGGAACAAGCAACAGATGGAGAATCAGAGGATGACAATTACATGCCCCTCTCCGAAGACGAAGTGAGCCTTGGCGACGAAGAATTCATCGTGCCTGAGGATCCCGTCGAGCAGGAGCGCTTCAAGCGCCGGCTTATAGCCACTATAAAAAGCCTGAAGAAAAAGCACCAGCAGCAGCTTCAAATTGATCAAGATCTGCTAACTGATAGATTGACTGTCGGTGTACTAAAGTAGGGGGTACCTTAGTACCCCGAACTTGTGCACGGGCAGTCGCAGCGACCCGCGGCGGGGCTTGCCGGGCGTCCGCCAAGATCCTCCACGGCTACTTTGATGCCATTCAGGAACAAAGTACTCAAGCCAAAAGCCCCGGCAAACGGAGCTTGCCGGGAAGGCCAACCAAGGCCCCGGCAAGAGGAGCTTGCCGGGAAGGCCAACCAAGGCCCCGGCAAGAGGAGCTTGCCGGGAAGAAGACAAGACCCCGGCAAGAGGAGCTTGCCGGGGAGGCCACTCAAGGCATTTCAAGTAAACTTGCCGCGACGCCCCGCGCGTCCCGGCAAGGCCCGGCGAGCGGCAAGCTTGCTGGCGCAACAAGATAAGGGCCGCGGCAAGGCCGCCACTGTACACCCAAGCTCCAGCGCATCGAGCGACGTGTCACCCCAGGACTATCCCAGGAGCACGTGGCAAGCCGCTGTGCAGCCATGCAGTGCGAGGTGGCAAGCGAAGCTGACAAGAAGGCCATCGTGGCGATCGGTGGCGCCTCCAACGGTCGTTTCCTTGCACTGTTGGGGCGACCGGACGGGCATTAAATGCCCTTGTCCCCTGCCGTTAGAGTTAGGTAGGGGACACTATTGGTAGTAGTTGTACCAACCCGCGTTTTTACCTTTCTACCCCTCTTTCTACGCTGCCACCTGTCGGTGACCCCTTTAGCCTATAAAAAGGAGGCCCATGCGCACGTAGAGGAGGTTCGGAGTTTTTCCGCAGCTACGCCACACCCGCTCCCTCGAGCAAGAACATAATACGAAAACACAAAGAAGCAGTAGGAGTATTATCTCTCCGGAGAGCTCCGAAGCTGGGTAAAAACCCTCCCCGCGCGCTCTCGCCTCGATCCGCTCTGCGTGCGCCCTCCGCTCCCTTGCCGGACAAGAAGGGGCCCTCCTGCCCCATAGGTGCTCGTGGCCCTCATTCCCCACGACATCTCTGGCGCGCCAGGTAGGGGCGCGTCGAGGTCGTGCACATCTGATCCGGCGTCTGCGCATGCTACATCAACATATTCATCGACATGCCACCAAAGGAGAAGACTTCAGAGGTGGCCGCTCCGTCTGCGACTTCCCTACCGCCACCGGAGCAAGCGGGCGGTGGGGCGGACGCCGGCGGAGGAGCGGGCGCCGGCGGGGGGACGCGCATCGTCACCCGGTCCAAAGACAAGTCCCCGCAAGGTTCAGCTTCTGCATATCCACCGCACCCCTCCCAGGAGGTGCAGGATTGACAACGCCACGATGCTCCTAGCACCGTACTCGCGTTGGAACAAGGCCGAGCTGGTGGGTCGCGGGACGCTCAAGGCCAACATGCACGTCAACACGCTGGCACGAGTGCAGTGCGGTCGCCTGGACGAGATGTTACTCCTTCTAACACTGTTAGAAGTTTGAGCATGTCTCGCACCTCGCGTCGCTCGCCACCGCCACCCAAGACTCCAGAAGAAGCGCTGGCCCGAGCCCAGCTGCTTCTAGACTACCCTCCAGCGCCGGACAAGATCGACGACTGGAGGGCCGCCATTTATAGCCTCATTGGATTCGCCAACGGCGACAAGCCCCGGCGACCGAGCACATCGAAGCCACAGCAAAACGCCCAGGCGCAAGCCGATGCCGACAAGACCGCTGGGGGTGCCACCACTGCGCACTCCCCGCTCCGAAGGCCAAGATCGCCGACTCGCCGGGCCAACCTCGACACCGACTCCACCGCATCGTCAGACCCGCGAGCTCGCCGCGATCAACGCCAAGTTCTCCAAGAACGACGACACGAAGACGCTCGCACTCGCATCGAGCGTAGAAGAGAAGCGCGACGTCAATCTGACCGGCGTGCTGGGCCCACTGTCGACATGCATGCGCCAGGGGAACCAGGCGGCTTGCCGTACGCGCAGGTTGCCCTGCGTTCACCCGTGAGCTGCGGCAGGTCCAGTGGCCCAGTACCAAGAACTTCAAACCAAACGTGCCCGAGAAGTACGATGGCAGGATACATCCGTCAGAGTTCCTCAGCATCTACACCATCGTGGTGCAGGCCACCGGAGGGCGCGACGAGAAGATCCTCGCCAACTACTTCCCGCTGGTACTCAAGCCCAACGTCAGATCTTGGCTCATGCACTTGTCGGACAACTCCATCTCTTCGTGGGCGGACCTGTGCCATCAGTTCATTGGCGCCTTCACAGGCGGCCACAAACCCCATGGCCAGGAGAGTGATCTTCACCTGCTCGCACAGAAGGAAGGAGAACCCCTGCGCAAGTATATACAGAGATTCAGTCAGGTGCAGCGCAACATCCCAGACGTCCACCCTGCTACGGTTATCAGCGTGTTCCATTAGAATGTGCGTAACCGCAGGATGAGGGAGGAGATGGCGATGTGCAAAATCAGAGATGTCAGCGAGCTATATGCCCTGTCCGACAAGTGTGCAAGGGCTGAAGAGGGGAGGAGGCTCCCCGGGGAGAATGCAGGAGCAGAAGGATCTGACAGTGAAGGCGCCCCTCCGGCGAAGAGGAACCGGAGGCGGAATAACAGAAAGAGAAAGGCTAAGGATGTGCTAGTTGTTGAGCAATCCAGCAGCAGAGGCGGTTCCGAGAAGGCTAGAGCTAGTAACTCCAGTGAGGCTGTGGTGGCCGCCGACAAGCAGGATGGCTCCGGCAAGCAGTATTGCAAGATCCACCGCACCAAGGGCCATGACCTCCAAGCCTGCAAAAAAGTTGAGCAGATGGCGGAGCTACAGAAAGCCGAATACGAGCGCCGCGACAAGGAGAAGGCCCGGCAAGGTGGCGGAGGATCCGGCAAGCAGTATCCCGCCCGGGGAGGGCGCCGCAGCAAGGCCAAGCCGCGGCAAGGAGACAGGCCTCCCCGCGGCCGCGACAAAGACGAAGACCAAGATGAGGATGATGAAATGGAGGAAGATGAGACTGACAAGCAGGAGTTCCAGAAGGCAACAGAGGAGTTGTGCATCGACGGCGGTGCTTCTCTGCACACCTCGCACCGCCAACTCAAACAGTGGGTCCGGGAAGTGAACGCGGCAGAACCGTCCGTTGAGTCGTGCAAGCCCCTGAAGTGGTCCAGCACGCCCATCATCTTCGACATTGAAGATCATCCTGATCATATCACTGCGGTCGGGTGCTTGCCGATGTTGGTTTCGCCAACAATCCGCAACCTCAGGGTCACGAAGATGCTGGTTGACGGCGGGGCCGGCCTGAATCTAATCTCCTCCGCAGTGCTCAAGAAGCTCCAGATCCCCGACAGCGAGCTCGAAGAGACTGGTACCTTTCAAGGAATAAACCCGGGAAGGAGCAAGCCGAAAGGGAAGATCACACTGCCAGTGACATTTGGTAGCGAGCAGAATTTCAGGACAGAGAAAGTCACATTTGACGTTGCTGATTTCCCATTACCCTACAATGGGATACTTGGCCGTCCAGCGCTCGCTAAGTTCATGGCAGCCTCTCACTACGCCTACAATGTGCTCAAGATGCCTGGTCCGATAAGTGTCATTTCTGTCCAAGGCGACAAGAAGAATGCACTCATCTGTACCGACAAGATCTATCGGGAAGCAGCAGCCGCAGCAGAACGTGAACCACTTGCCGCTGAAGCTCCCGGGGGGAAGAAGAGGACCAAGTCCGGCAAGAGTAGCTCTGATGCCCACTCCGGCAAGCGCACCCCTTCGGAGTGCTGCGCTACCGTCAAGGACGCACCATCGAGCTCCACCGGCAAGTGCAAGAAGGTAAAGACAGCTTCACCAGAGACCAAGAAAGTGGCCGCCAAGGAGGACGGCACTGGTGGCACCTTCACCATTAGTGCCACGCTTGATCCCAAATAGGAAAGCGTGCTCGTTGCTTTCCTGCGGGCGAATGTCGACGTGTTCGCATGGCGACCATCTGACATCCCCGGTGTTCCCACGAAAGTAATTGAGCACCACCTTGCCGTCTGTCCTCATGCGCGGCCCGTCAAGCAGAGAGTCAGGAAGCAAGCAGTCGAGCGTCAAGAGTTCATTGCAGAGGAGATCAAGAAGTTGGAAGCAGCGGGCCTGGTCCGAGGAGTACTCCATCCGACGTGGTTGGCCAATCCAGTAGTCGTGCGCAAAGCAAACGCGAAGTGGAGGCTTTGTATTGACTTCACTAATGTTAATAAAGCTTGTCCCAAAGATCCATTTCCCTTGCCGCGCATTGATCAGATTGTCGACTCCACGGCGGGATGTGATCTGCTTTCATTCCTTGATGCATATTCAGGATATCATCAGATCTTCATGGCAGAAGAAGATGAAGAGAAAACCGCATTCATTACTCCGTGTGGCACGTACTGCTTTCTACGAATGCCCTTCGGACTAAAGAATGCTGGTTCAACATTTGCAAGAGTAGTCAGTCATGCTTTTGAGCCACAGTTGCACAGGAATGTGGAAGCTTACATGGATGACATAGTGGTCAAGAGCAAGGACAAAGAGACTTTGATCCAGGATTTGGACGAGACTTTTGCAAATCTGCGCAGGGTCAACCTCAAGTTGAATCCCGAGAAGTGTGTGTTTGGAGTTCCTTCCGGCAAGCTTCTCGGATTCTTTGTGTCCCAGAGGGGGATTGAAGCTAATCCCGACAAGATCAAGGCCATTGAGCAAATCGAAGCACCAAAGCGCGTCAAGGATGTGCGAAGGCTTGCCGGCTGTGTTGCTGCTCTCAGTAGATTCATCTCCAAGTCTGCTGAGCGTGCCCTGCCATTTTTCAAAATCTTGAAAAAGGCAGGTCCAATGAAATGGACTCCGGAAGCGGAGGCTGTGCTGCAGGACCTGAAGAGATACCTATCCTCTACTCCAACACTTGTCGCACCTAGGCCACAAGAGAAGTTGCTGCTATATCTGGCGGCAACCAATCAAGTGGTTAGTGTTGCGTTAGTAGCAGAGAGGGAGGCAGAAGGCGAGCCAGCGACCGCAGCAAGTGAATCCAGCGACAAGCGGGGGGCTTCTCCGTCAAGCTCTGGCCCGACAAGCCCCGATCCGGCAAGTTCTGGTTCCGGCAAAGATGGGCCTGCGCAGCCACAGGAAGAGAAACAGAAGAAGATGGTGCAGCGCCCAGTTTACTTTGTCAGTTCCCTTCTGCAGGGGGCTAGATCAAGGTACTCTAGTGTGCAGAAGTTGCTCTTCGGCCTCCTAATAGCCTCGAGGAAGCTGCGCCATTACTTCCAAGCACATGAGATCACAGTGGTCACTCGCTTTCACTTGAAGAGGATATTGCAAAATCCGGAAGCAACAGGCAGGATTGTCGAGTGGGCCCTGGAATTGTCAAGCTTTGGCCTCAAGTTGGAGAGTACCTCAACTATCCAGAGCCGAGCATTGGCAGAATTCATAGCGGAATGGATGCCAACACCTGATGAAGAAACTCCAGAGAGGAGCATCCCCGTCAAGGAAGCTATCAAGGAATGGATCATGTACTTCGATGGTGCCTTCTCGCTGCAAGGCGCCGGTGCGGGCGTACTACTTGTCGCACCCACCGGAGAGCACCTCAAGTACATGGTCCAAATGCACTTTCCCAAGGAGCAAGCAACAAATAATACTGCAGAGTATGAAGGCTTGCTTGCCGGGCTCAGGATCGCGGCAGAACTTGGGATCAAGAAGCTTATTGTCAGGGGTGACTCACAGCTTGTCGTCCACCAAGTTAACAAAGATTATCAGAGTCCGCTGATGGAAGCCTACATCGATGAAGTGAGGAAGCTAGAAGAGCATTTTGACGGCCTGCAAATGGAGCATGTCCCAAGAGCTTAGAATGACATTGCAGATGGACTGTCAAAGTGCGCTGCACTCAAGTTGCCTGTGGAACCAGGGATTTTTGTGCTCAAGCTGACTCAGCCATCTGTGACACCATCGACTGGACAGAACAAGAAAAGAAAGTTGGTTACTGGCGATTACTTTCCGGCAGAGCTCCCTGGAGCCGCCGCCAACAAGGTCCCCGGGATCAACGCAGAGAGTGCTGAGGAGCGGACTGCTTCGACAAGCCCCAGGGCTTGTTTCGTTGAAGCAGACGCTCCCGACAAGCTGTGTCCCGACACGCTTGCCAGGGAGCATCACACTCCGGCAAGATCCCAGATTCTTGTCGTAGAAGCGGATGTTCCCGCAGCAGCATTCGCGCCTTTAGTCCTTGTCGTCGAGCCACAAGCTCCGGCATGGGCACAGCAGATCGTCCATTTCCTTTAGACAGGAGAACTTCCCGAGGAACAGGAAGAAGCAGAAAAAGTAGCCCGGCAATCAAGTATGTACCAGTTTGTCGATGACATACTGTACAGAAAAAGATTCAATGGAGTGAAATTGAAGTGCATTTCCCGGGAAGATGGACAGGAGCTGTTGGCGGAGATACATGGAGGCATATGTGGTCACCACATTGGTGCAAGAGCACTTGCCGGCAAAGCCTTCCGGCAAGGTTTCTTCTGGCCGACAGCCCTCCAGGATGCAACTGCATAAGTAACCAAGTGTGAAGCGTGCCAGTTCCACTCCAAGCAGATTCATCAGCCAGCTCAAGCTCTCCGAGCAATCCCTTTACCCTGGCCATTTTCGGTCTGGGGGCTCGACATCCTCAACCCCTTTCCCCTCGCATGCTGATCGCCTCGAGTGCTCCCTTACGGTGAGCTTGAGCGAGAGCATCCGCGGAAAAGATGATGCGCTGCTCCTCGAGGAAGATCGTCTTTAGGCTGCGGTACAAGCTGCTCGCTACCGGCAAGCTTTGCGCCGCTACCATAGCCGCAAAGCTAATGCCAGAAGCTTCGAGGAGGAGAGGATAAAGGTGTGGGCCAGGTGTCGTTCAAAGGAGCATGGCCTCGCCGGACCACAGACGACAGAAAAGATAAGTTGCCAAAGTTTGAGCATAATCAAGTTTTAAATTTTTAAGTTATATTCCTTGAATGTCTGTGCCTTGTATGGAAAACCTGTGCGCGGAGGAGCCGGCTCATGGCTAAGTTGCGCCCTTGATTTGTTTCGAGTCCGCTCAACAATACAAGCGAGCTGCAACTAGCCCCGACAAGGTTTCTTGCCGGATGCAACACCGCCAGCGGGCTGCTGTTGTTCCGCACTCAGCAAGTGTGCTTGCGCCGGCAAGTTTCCCTCAAAGCGTAGGGTGAGAACATACAAGGGATGTAACAGAGTAAAGGATATAACATAGCGAGCAAGGTTATATTCCTTGAACGACCGTGCCTTGTGTGTAAAAACCTGTGCGCGGAGGAATCGACTCGTGGCTAAGTTGCGCCCTTGATTTGTTTCGAGTCCGCTCAACAATGCAAGCTAGCTGCAACTAGCCCCGACAAGGTTTCTTGCCGGATGCAACACCGCCAGCGGGCTGCTGATGTTCCGCACTCAGCAAGTGTGCTTGCGCCGGCAAGTTTCCCTCAAAGCGTAGGGTGAAAACATACAAGGGGCGAAATCAAGTAAAGGAAGTAACATAGCAAATAGTGCCCAGAACAAAGTTATATTGCAAAAGTAACTTGTCGCGGCACTGGCTAAGATGTTCTCATAACTAAAATGACAGTGACCAGGAAGAAGAAGAAGGGCGCGCCGGCACCTGGACTCCGGCAAGCCAGTGTTGCCGGGGGCCGCGAATATCAAGTTTCATCCGCGGCAAGCCAAAGTAGCCGGAGGCTGCGATATCAGATAAGTTTTTCATCCCTCATCATGCATCCTCTTATGGACTGGGGAGTGCGAAGCCGCGTCCTTGAACGACTGTGCCTTGTATGGAAAACCCGCGCGCGGAGGAACCTCCTCGTAGCTAGTTGCAGCCTTACTTCGTTTCGATTCAGCTCAACAACTTAAGCGAGCCGCTAAGCGCCCTTATTTTGCTTCGAGTCCGCTCAGCAACTTAGGTGAGTCACTAAGCGCCCTTACATTGTTTTCGAGCCCGCTCAACAACTTAAGTGCGCTGCAACTAGTTGCGGCAAGGTTTCTTGCCGGAACTGGCACCGCCAGCAGGCTGCTGATGTCCCGCACTCGGCGCACGCGGCAAGCGTGCTCCGGCACCGCCAGCAAGCTGCTGATGTTCCGCACTCAGCACTCGCGGCAAGCGTGCCCGTGCCAGCAAGTTCCCTAAAAGCGTAGGGTAAGAACGTACAAGGCATAGAATAAAGTAAAGGATATGACATAGCAAGCTTCCCCTTTCCATTAAAAAACATCACGCTCGGGTACAGTCCATAAAGGATGAAAAACATGAAAGAGAGGATTACAAGTTTTAAATGCAGCTAAGGCCCGAAGGCTTACAAATTAAAAAGATAAGATGCCCGTAATCCTTTTCCTGTCCCTCTCTTCAGGAGGTAGATCAAGGAGCCGAGGAGGGAAAAAGGGGCGCCTAGGCGAGCTACGGGTGCCAGAAGACACCAAGAGAACAGCCCGGGGGCTGTCCGAAGGCTGGACGGTGATGGCAGCGCCGGAAGCGGGGCTCGAAGACGGGGCGGCAGGACGTCAGCATGCTGTCGAGGGCACCATGCCCTCGTACTCCGACCTGACGGCCTTGCCAGCCCTCTTCCCCTTCCGTAGCCTCCCTACGCCAGCCGCCCAAGGAGACGACCCCGGGGAGTTCAAGGAGCCGGCGACGCGGATGATGGGGTCGCTGGTGACGCGCGGAGCGGCGCCCGACACCTAGTCGGACCCGCCACTCCACCGCCCGCTACCCTCGTCGTCGCTGCCGCTCCCCTCCTCGTCACTCTCGCTCGAAGGGGAGTCTTCGCTATCGGAGGAGCTGTCCACGCAGCACCTCGACCGGGTGCCGGAGTCCCCGAAGACCTTGACGGAGAGGAGGTCGCCCTCCATTAACTTAAAATAGAGGGTAAACCCCGCCGTCAGGCTGTGGATGCGGGCGAATGACTTCCACCCTCGGTCAAGATACATCACGCTGGGGGCTGGGAATGCGACGCGGACTCGCGTGCCGCTGATCCCACAGCCCCTCATCTGCAGTCTCAGCGTCTCGGGCGGTTCGGGTTCCATCGCGCTCGCGAACGGAGCTGGAAGCCGGAGGCGACGACGAGGCGCCCGGCGCAGCCTGACGAAGAACTCGCAAGGGTCGTCCCCTATGTGGACCGCCGTGGGGGGAGGAACCGCCGGCGGAGGCGAAGCTGGCGCGCCGCCCCGTCCGCCTCTTCCCCAAGCGCCTCGACCTCGTCCTCGGCCTCGTCCGCGACCTCGCCCCCTCCCTCTTCCCCTTGTGGCCGGCTCTCCCGCCAAGGGCGCGAGAGAGGGAGAGGTGCACTGTCTAGCGGCGACCCTCGCCGCCACCGATGAAGGGCCAGGATTCCCTTTCTCCATGGCGAATGGGAGAAAGGGGAGAAGAAGCTGAAGAAAGGAGGAGATGGGAGAGTGTGGGCTTCTGTGCTCCCCTCCTGCTCTTTATAAAGGAGCAAGGGTGGGGGCTCGGCCGCCCCGCTCAGCGAATCAAGGTACGGGAAAAGCAGGGGGTCAGGGCCGAACCGCTGCCTCTACTCGTGGCGACCCAGATTCCCACTTCCACCGTCCGTCACCCCGAGCGCATGGAAGCCACATGGAGGGGATGCAGAGCCGAGGCGACGGGTGAGGCGGCCTCGCCCCACCCCGTGATCACGGGAGTGGACGCCTCAAAGACCGCGCGCTGGCCCCGTCCAGTAAATGCACCACGCCCCCACGCCTACCTCCATTTAGGTAGGAGGGCGTGAGCCATCCCCTTCATCATGGCTTGACGCATGCTCACGGGGCTCAGCCCCGCACACGCCGCCCACGTCACCCACGACGCCGCGTTTGACGCGTGCCATTCCGGGCGTGCGCGGTGGAAGCGGAGAGATATGCGGTGTGACCTAGGCCGCGCGTGCCCGTGCCCTGTTTTGGGCCTGCCCAACAGCGCTCGGCACCGTGTATGGCCCAGGCCCGGGGGCTCCTGTCGGTGTACTAAAGTAGGGGGTACCTTAGTACCCCGAACTTGTGCACGGGCAGTCGCAGCGACCCGCGGCGGGGCTTGCCGGGCGTCCGCCAAGATCCTCCACGGCTACTTTGATGCCATTCAGGAACAAAGTACTCAAGCCAAAAGCCCCGGCCAAAGGAGCTTGCCGGGAAGGCCAACCAAGGCCCCGGCAAGAGGAGCTTGCCGGGAAGGCCAACCAAGGCCCCGGCAAGAGGAGCTTGCCGGGAAGAAGACAAGACCCCGGCAAGAGGAGCTTGCCGGGGAGGCCACTCAAGGCATTTCAAGTAAACTTGCCGCGACGCCCCGCGCGTCCCGGCAAGGCCCGGCGAGCGGCAAGCTTGCTAGCGCAACAAGATAAGGGCCGCGGCAAGGCGCTTGCCGCGGCAAGGCCACCACTGTACACCCAAGCTCCAGCGCATCCAGCGACGTGTCACCCCAGGACTATCCCAGGAGCACGTGGCAAGGCGCTGTGCAGCCATGCAGTGTGAGGTGGCAAGCGAAGCTGACAAGGAGGCCATCGTGGCGATCGGTGGCGCCTCCAACGGTCGTTTCCTTGCACTGTTGGGGCGACCGGACGAGCATTAAATGCCCTTGTCCCCTGCCCGCATTTTTACCTTTCTACCCCTCTTTCTATGCTGCCACCTGTCGGTGACCCCTTTAGCCTATAAAAAGGAGGCCCATGCGCAAGTAGAGGAGGTTCGGAGTTTTTCTGCAGCTACGCCACACCCGCTCCCTCGAGCAAGAACAGAATACAAAAACACAAAGTAGCAGTAGGAGTATTATCTCTCCGGAGAGCTCCGAAGCTGGGCAAAAACCCTCCCCGCATGCTCTCGCCTCGATCCGCTCTGCGTGCGCCCTCCGCTCCCTTGCCGGACAAGAAGGGGCCCTCCTGCCCCATAGGTGCTCGTGGCCCTCATTCCCCACGACATTGACTAAGGTCCTGGCAGCCGAGGAATACGGACTCGAGCGCCCAACCAAAACTTACCCAAAGCTCAAGTTGCTACCTCAACTCGAGGAGGAGGCATTGAAGCCCACACTACCAGCGCATGATGCGGATGACCGGCCACCTCGTGGCCAAGACAAAGCGGCATATCACCCCGAAGTCCAGCCTGCACCCCGCAGCCAAACAAGCAAAAACACGAAGGCCCGGGGCTCCACGCATGTCCTGCGAGACGTATTGGAAACAAAGCCGGACAATTAAGATCGATCTACGGATCATAGGGGCGCGCCCCAATGTGTGATGATGACTGTCATGCCGGATATACTAAAAACAAGTCCACCGGGCCGGTTACAACAGACCAGACTCATTTGAACTTCGTCGTGATGTAGCCCAGCATAGAGGCGCCGCACACCCCTTATGCTTCACGGACGAAGTAATGGATCATGAATTCCCAGAAGGGTTTAAGCCCGTAAATATCGAGCCTTACGACGGGACTACAGACCCCGTGGTATGGATAGAAGATTTCTTTCTCCACATTCACATGGCCCGCGGGGATGATCTACATGCCATCAAGTACCTCCCACTAAAACTTAAGGGGCCGGCTCGGCATTGGCTAAATAGCTTGCCGGCAAACTCCATCGGAAGTTGGGAGAACCTGGCAGACGCATTCCTGGTTAACTTCCAGGGCACATATGTGCCACCACCGGATGCTGATGATTTCAGTCACATAACCCAATAGCCCGGAGAGTTAGCCAGGAAATTCTAGACTCGGTTCTTAACTAAAAAGAATCAAATTGTCGACTGTCCGGATGCCGAAGCCCTAGCGGCCTTTAAGCACAATATCCATGACGAGTGGCTTGCTCGACATCTCGGGCTAGAAAAATTGAAGTCCATGACAGCCCTCACGACACTCATGACCCTCTTTTGTGTGGGCAAGGATAGCTGGTTGGCTCGTAGTAGCAACACAGCAAGCAATCCTGGCACTTCAGAGGCCAAGGATAGCAACGACAAGCCCCGACGCAATAAACACAAGCGCCACAAAAAGGGCGATAACACCGAACACACGACAGTCAATGCCGGATTCAGTAGCTCTAAGTCCGGTTAGCGGAAAAAGCCATTCCAAAAGGAAAGTTCGGGCATGTCCAGTCTGGACCGCATACTCGATCGTCCATGCCAAATTCATGGCACCCCAGGAACACCAGCCAATCATACCAATAGAGAATGCTGGGTCTTCAAACAAGCTGGCAGGTCAGGTGCCGCAAATAGGGAGAAGGGGTCTCAAAGCAATGACGACGAGGAGGAGCCCCGGTCACCAAATAAAGGAGGGCAAAGGAGATTTCCCCCGCAGATCAAAATGGTGAATACGATAAACGTCATCCACATCCCCAAACGGGAACGGACATGCACTTTTAGGGACGCTGACTTAACGGAGCCAGTCGCCCCACAATATAAACTATGGCCGATCACTTTCGATCATACAGATCGTCCGGCCAATACCAATCAGGGTAATTCAGCCGCACTCGTCCTCGACCCAATAATTGATGGGTTCCACCTCACATGAGTCCTTATGGATGGAGGAAGCAGTCTAAACCTGCTGTATCAGGACATAGTGCACAAGATGGGTATTGGTCATTCAATGATCAAGCCCACTCAAACAACCTTTAAATTTATTATACCCGGTGTGGAGGCCCGTTGTACAGGCTCTATCGCTCTTGAGGTAGTCTTCGGATCACCAGATAATCACCGTACCAAAGAGTTAAACTTCGACATCATCCCCTTTCACAGTGATTATCAGGAACTCCTCGGACGAACCGCACGCGTTGGCTCGATTCAACACAGTGCCACATTATGCCTACCATAAGCTCAAGATACCCGGTCCACGTTGTCGGATGTTGGGTTCCGGCAGACCCTTAAGGTTCGAACTCTGGGGTGCGCACGAAGATCTTCCCCGTACCGATCCACGTCCGATCGCGTCGCGAGAACTAAGCTAAATGATGAACAACACGAGGGACACAGGATTTATATTGGTTCGGGCCACCATTGTGGTGTAGTACCCTACTCAAGTATGTGTGTGGTGGATTGCCTTAGGGCCTAATGATGAACAGTACAAATGATGAACAACCTCGCGAGAGGTGTTCTTGAGCTGGTGTGATGAACTACTTGGATGAGCTGTATCGCCTCTCTATCTGATGAGGACTCGATGAGATGATCCCCCCACTGTGGTGGCTATCCCTATTTATAGAGGCCCTGGTCCTCTTCCCAAATATTGAGCGGGAAGGGCGCCAACAACGGCCATTTCGAAGGGGAACATCCAATACAAGTTATCCTGACTAAAGTTGGTCTTCGGCTGCCAAAGGCACTGGTGATGACGTCGTCTTGGGCTCCACGGATACCTCCATCCTGCCGCTCTACTGGTCTTGGTCTCGTTGCACTGAAATGGCAACCTTTGCCTGATGCCTTGGTACTCCACGCCTGTGCTTGCCCCCTTTGCACCAAAGAGGAAACAAGGACACTGCACGGGCCAGCGCCCGCCTGGTGCCTGCCTTGTCTTGATCGTCACGGCTTGCATCACGAGCGCCTCTCCCGAGCTTCACGTGGCTCCGGAGACGAGCGATGATAGCTACGAGCTCCCGAGCTCGCGTCGCGCTCAGAGTGGGGCAGCTGCATCAGGCCGCCGACGCCACTGATCTGGATGGGGTTGGCACCAGCGCCTGACGGCCCACTGTTGATGATGGCGTCTCCTGTGGAGGCGCGCGTAGTTAGCGTTCCTTAGGATTAGCACATTCTGTTCCCTGCGAGGAATCGAAGAAACACCCCGCGGGGGTATGTAAGGCGCCTGCCATGTATTTTGTGAATATTATCCTTATTATGAATGAATGCGAGATGCTGGTTCTGTCTCGGCTCGCCTCCCCCTTTCTATCCTCGCGAGGGCTTGGTGCTCTACGCTGACAGGTCCCGGTCCCCAGGCAGGCTTCTGCCGTCGCTGGTATGCCAGGTCGCGATGCCGTGGTCAAGGCTATGAGGTGAGCGGCCCAAGGTCCAGTAAGAGCCCCCGAGGTGTGATGCTCGGGAGGTCCCCTTTAGCGCTCAAGCAGCCTCCGCTGGGCAATAAAGGAAGGCAACGTCGCCGTGACAGAGCTGCACTAGGCGAGGGTTTGTCGTCGCGTTGATTTAGCTTTCGCTGAGGCATGACTTATCTCATAAGTTTGGAGTAGTTCTTCGGCGAGGTGCCGGGCCTGCGCGCCGGCAGCTGGGGTGTCGCTGGGTCAGGCCCTCGTGAGCTTCTCCCCTCTTCCCCGCACTTTCCTTCATGCTCTACGTCCTCAGGTCCTGACCATCAAGCGAGCTCAGCCGCCGCTGGTATGACAGGTTGCGATGCCATGGGTCAAGGCCAGGGGGTGAGGGCTGGAGAGAGAGAGGGAGCTCACGACGCCCCCACGCTATTCCTTAGGCGGATCCTGTACACCAACATGAGGAAAACAAGGTCGGCCATTACGGTTGTCAGCCAACCATTGGTTGCTCCGAGGGAGTGATTGAGGCACTGAGGGCCTGGTGAGGTAGTGCTATGCGGGGCTGCCACGGCCAGAGCTCGACCACTCAGATTTGTCGGTGTTGCAGGGACGGACCCATGCGCAAGCGCCATGCCAGAGCGAGCGGCTCCAAAGGTAGGTGTCAATCGAGCAGGCAATTATCTCAAGCAGGTTAAGCATGAAGAAGCAAATCAACTTAGATAGATGCAGAGAAAGGGAAACACCACTGGGTCAGGCCCAAGCATCTTGGGGATGATGCAGCCGAAGGGGCGCCCACAACAAGGTAAGCTGAAGATATAAGCAAAATGGATACATGCCGCGGGGACAGACCCACGCGACCTGGGAATAATGCAGCCCTGAGGGCGCTCCCAGCTGAAATGAAACTTGAAAGAAGCCACCTGATACCATTGCAGAGCGAGTGTCGGAGTAGCTGACGGTGCATGATGAAGAAGCCAATCCTCACGAGCACTAGGAGCTCCGAGCCTCGGGAGGCTCGGGAGGTCCGGGCGGCTCGGCGAGGTCCATCTCCATTTCCTCCAGGAGCGCGCGATGCTTGGCCACCTGAGCCTCCAGAATGCTTCTCATCAGGCGCTGGTGAGCAGCAGCTGCATTCGGCAGGCCGAAGGGCATTTTAACGTAGCTGTGTGGTGGACCTTCGCAACGTCCCACGCGCGAAGGCCAGATGCACTCATGAGACGCGACTCGGTTGAGCCCCGGGTAGTCGATGCAGACGCGCAGCCAGCCATCCTCGCCTGGATGGGGAGCTACGCTGGGCAGGCGGCGGTTGCTGCGCATGACTCTCGATTCCTGCAACTCATGAGCGACCTTGGTGATGAACTCCTGAGGGTTGGGCCCTCCTTTCCGTACCCCTTCCTGAGGGAACCGTGCAGCGAAGCACGCCTCCAAGTGGTGCCCGAGCGCCTCCCTCGTGGTCTTGGCAAAGTCAGTGGCTCCGCAGGAGAAAGCCCCCGAGCCTTGCCCGAGGAGGGTGCCGGGCGCGCCTTCCTATGCGACGGAGGATGGCGCCCCTTGGACGGGCGCATGTCCCGATATGGCGCCTCCGGAGGTGCCTGCCTCCTGAGGCCCTAAGCCAGGTGATGTCTTCTTCTTCTTGGGAGCTGTTTCAGGAAGGTTTCCACTCTTGCTATCTGGGTCCTTGATTGACGTGGCTTGGAAGGCGTGCTTGAGAGAGCACACCGCATCCTTCTCTTCACAGGGGACCGTGATGACTCTGCCACTTCCTAGCATCTTGAAGATATTGTAGCCATGGTGAGTCACTGCCATGAACTTGGCCAGAGCGTGGTACCCGAGGATGGCATTGTATGGCAGGTGAATGTGGGAGACGTCAAAGTCAATGATCTTGGTACGGTAGTTCTTGCGCTGCCCAAAGGTGACAGGGAGGCGGACCTGCCCTATCGGGACAGTGGAACTATCAGTGACTCCTGAGAAGGGCTTGGTTGGTTGAAGCTGATCGTATGGCACTTGAATATTGTTGAACATCTCGATGGACAGGACGTTGAGCCCTGCTCCGCCGTTGATGAGGGTCCTGGTAACTTGCACATTGCTGATGACTGGGGGAACAGAGAATCGGGAGGACACCGGCTGTTGCCGCGCACTTGAGATGATCCACTGAGCTGAACGTGATGGCGCACGCAGACCACCTAAGAGGGCGCATGGCCTCAAGCTTGGGGAGGACTGCATTCACCTCGCGAGCAAACTGCTTGAAGATGTGCTAAGAGGCTAGGGCCTGAGCGCCGCCTAAGATGCAAGCGATTGCACGCGGCTCCTGGAAGCCCCCAGCCCCCTCGTCCTGATGATGGTCGTCATTCCTTCTTGGTGGTGGTGGCATAAGAGGAAGTCCTGCGTTGCCTTGCAGGCGATCCTCTCGAGGCTGATCTCTCCAAGTCCCCTCGCGAGGCTGATCCCGCCAGCGGTCCTCACGAGGCCGGTCACGCCACCCTTGGCGAGGGCCACTGTCGTCCCAACGTCCTCCACCTCTTGCTCCTCCTCGGCCGTAGCCCCGACCGTTGCGCTCGGGGCGTCGACCGACACGGCCTTCTCGCACGGCCCTGAGCTCTTGGCATTCATTTGTGTTGTGGGTATGGAGATCGTGGTACACACAGTACCGGCTGCCCTTGGACGACTCCGGCTGGTCCCTGTCGCGCTTCATGTCTAGCTCTGCTGCGAGCACAGCTGCTCCCTTGCGCTTCACATCCTTGGCCTTGGCTTTCTTCTCTTCTGGGTCTGCTGCTGGGAGCTCGAGAAGGGAGAGGCGTCCCTCCTCAGCCCTTGCGCACTTGATCGCCAAGTTGAACAACTCCAGAGACGTACACAGATCTTCATGGATCGCCAGCTCCTCCTTCATCTTGACTCGTGGACACCATCAGAGAATGCCGAGATGATGACCTCCTCGGTCACCTTGGGAATCTTGAGGCAAGCGCCATTGAAGCGCTGGATGTACTTCAGCAAGGTCTCTCTGGGTTGCTGCATGATGCGGTGCAGGTCACCCACGGCCGGCGGATGGTCGCGAGTGCCCTGGAAGTTGGCGATGAAGCAAGTGCGCATCTCGTCCCAGGAGGAGATTGTGCCAGGAGGCAGGTTCAGGAGCCAGGTGCAGGCACCGTCCTTGAGTGACATGGGAAACCAGTTTGCCATGACCTTTTCGTCCCTGTTGGCGGCTTCGATGCCCAGCTCGTAGAGCTGTAGGAACTCCACGGGGTCAGCAGTGGGCAGGTCAGGTTTGAACTTGCCCGGCCAGGCGACACTGCGTAGCTCGGTATTGAAGGCGCGGCAGCCTGCGGTGGCCATCGGAGCTCTTTGCTGGTGCGGGGCTTGCTCTTGGGATTCCCACGCGCCGCTGCCTGGAGCAGCGCGGGGTCTTGATGTGGTGGCACAGGGATGCGGTCATGGCGCACCGGTGCCGGGAGCACACGAGCACCTTCTTGGGGACGAGGGATTTCTTGGCACCTCCTTTCTTGTCGCGCGGGCGCCGGACGGGGTGGATCTCGTCCTAGGGCCGCACGCCTTGGAGCCAGGGCGCCTTCTTGGGGAGGAGGTGGCGGAGGCACCTCCTGGGCTGCACCACCCGCACAGGACGGAGGGTGAGGCAGTGAGAGGGAGGGCACAGGGGAGCCCCCTGCGGCGCTGACGAGCTCGGTGATGCGAGCGAGCCACTCCTCATAGAGGTCGTCGACGGGATGGTAGTGTAGGAGCTCACGCGCCAAGAGCAACGCGGTGTGACGGGCGTGGGACGACGAACCAGCTGGAGTCAGCGACGGGGTGGCGGTGCGGCCTTCTCGCTGCACCGAAGGATGCAGCGACGAGGCATGCTGCTTGTTCCCCTTCGGACCGGTGGTGGCGTTGGCGGCAGGCGACGGGGACACCCACCGACGGGAGCCGTCTGGGCGACGTGGGCAGCAAGAGCAGCCCGACGCTCGGCACGAGCCCGGCGAGCGTCAGCCATGGACACGACGGAAGATCGACCCGAAACAGTGGAACAGAGATTCCGGCGCACCACTACCTGGCGCGCCAAATGTCGGATGTTGGGTTCCGGTAGACCCTTAAGGTTCGAACTCTGGGGTGCGCACGAAGATCTTCCCCTACTGATCCACGTCTGATCGCGTCGCGAGAACTAAGCTAAACGATGAACGACACGAGGGACACAAGATTTATACTGGTTCGGGCCACCGTTGTGGTGTAATACTCTACTCCAATGTGTGGTGTGGTGGATTGCCTCAGGGGCTGATGATAAGCAGTACAAAGGATGAACAGCCTCGCGAGAGTTGTTCTTGAGCTGGTGCGATGAACTACTTGGATGAGCTCTATCGCCTCTCTATCTGATGAGGACTCAATGAGATGATCCCCCCACTATGGTGGCTATCCCTATTTATAGAGGCCCTGGTCCTCTTCCCAAATATTGAGTAGGAAGGCGCCAACAACGGCCATTTCAAAGGGGAACATCTAGTACAAGTTATCCTGACTAAAGTTGGTCTTCGGCTGCCAAAGGCACTGGTGATGACGCCGTCTTGGGCTCCACGGTGACCTCCATCCTGCCGCTTTGCTGGTCTTGGTCTCGTTGCACTGAAATGGCAACCTTTGCCTGATGCCTCGATACTCCACGCCTGTGCTTGCCCCCTTTGCACCAAAGAGGAAACAAGGACACTGCACGGGCCGGCGCCCGCCTGGTCTCGATCGTCATGGCTTGCGTCACGAGCGCCTCGCGAGGTACCTTGCCTTGATCTCTCCACATCCTCACGAGCCTGCCTAGCGAGGCCGCTCCTGAGGAAGCCTCGTGTCATCCGCCCCACGAGGATTGGCCCCTCGCGAGGGTCTTGAGCCTTGCGTTGATGAAGATGGGTCGTACTGGGCCACCACTCGAGCCATGCCGCAGGCCGCAGGCAGGCAAGTCTGGGGACCCCCGTTCCCAGAATGCCGACACACGTGGCTTCATCACGGTTAATGGCTGGGCCGAACTCCCCCCCAGTGCCGAAGAATATACCGCTGCTTTAACAGTAGAAGCAACAAGTGGCATCTTTCAATCGAACCTCGAGTCGACGGCCAAGCTCCCGGACATGGTCAAAGGAGTCCGAACTACTTCGCGGCAGGATAGCCCGGCTCGTCCGGAGCTGAATTAAACACTCTGGCAAAAGCTAGGACAGGCCACATACTGCGGCTCAACTGCTCTGTGGCACACAAACATTTCTTGCATTTTCTTTGCAGGTTGACAGTTGCGTAGGCCAGGACTGGCGACATGGAAACAGCTCGAATGCATAAGGGAATCCTTAGAGATGCCCCTTGACGACCATCCGCACACAGCCTCCTCCCGCTTGATCTCAGCAGGTTCCATAGTCGTATTTCTTTTTCTATCACATTACTTGTATGCATACGCCTTGGCGTATTATTCAATTACAATATGTGGCTTTATATGACGTCTATCTGCTGTTGTTTCTTACTGACACTCTCCATTAAAATGGCATCCGAAATCGTGATATGCCTTAATATGCCAGGGGCCTCCCTGTACCCATAATAGTGGCAATAACGTCCGAACACCTTCACGGACGTTCGGCATCCCAAACTTATAGCATTATATGCATCAGCTCCGTATCATGTCTTGGGTCAATAGTCGGGTTTGCCGGGCTCCCAAGTTTTGGTACCTTACGTTCCGCTATATCGGCTAAGGTAGCACAGGGAGAACTACTACGATTGTGCCCCGGTTCTTCCGGACGAGCACCTTAGTAGAGAAAGCCGAAAACTGACTGTCATGATATGGTGAGAGCTGGTCAGCTGTCCGAGAGGTTGTAAAATCTTTAAAGATTTCTTACGCATAATGCCATAACTAATGCAGCGTGCGATGGATTGTCTTTTCTTCCGATCAGGTGCTTATAGAGCCCCTCGTGCAGTCTTCCGAACACCAGGGGCTGCGCCTACCTTTCTTTTGTCAAACTCCTATGTCTAAGTGAGAGTGATAAAGCCCTATAGTCCGATTGCCTGGTTCATTGTGCTGAACACCTCCTTCAAGGACCCAACACTAGGATAAAGAGTGCTCAGGTTTATCCCGAACACCCCCGTACTTCCTACGTGGGGGCAAAAGCCGACGACTGGCAAACTCTCAGAATTAATATATAAAACGGCCATGCAGGAGGAAATACTTTCAAATAACAGGCAATAAATAATAGAAATGACCTTGTTCGACATTACAAAGGACAACATGACTGTATTCATGGAAATACAACATCCTTGGTGCATTGCTCCGCCGCAAGGCGGGCTCCTTTTAGGACGCTATCATAATATAGCTCAGGCTTGCGGTGCTCCTTCCCCTCCGGCGGCCCCTCGGGCATCAGCTTTTCAGCATCCATCTTCCCCCAGTGCACCTTGTCATGGGAGAAGGCCATTCGTGCACCCTCCATACAGACCGACCGCTTGATGACGTCAAGTCGAGGGCAGGCACTCGCAAGCCGCTTCACGAGCCCCAAGTAGCTACTTGGAATCGGCTCGGCGGGCCATAGCTTGATAATTAAATCCTTCATGGCTAGCTCGGCTGCCTTATGCATTTCGATCAGCTGCTTCAGCTGATCGGCAAATGGCACCGGATACACCAGCGCCAGATACTGCGACCAGAAGAGCTTATCCGCAGTGTTCCTTTCTTCGGCTAGGTAGAATTGGGCGGCATCAGATATGCTGCATGGCAGCTCTGCAAACACCCCTCGAGAAATCCGAACTCAAAATAAGAAACATGATTTTCTCCTCAAATACTTTCTTTACACGAAAAAACCTTACCCACCGCAATCTTCCTCGCCTCTTGGGTTTCCCCCCGGGCATCGCATGCGGCCTGATGAGCCTCGATGAGTTCGGATTCTTTCTCCGTTAAAATCTGCTCCCAGGTCTCACATTTCTTCACAGCCTCTTGAAGCTCTTGCTCAGCTTCAATAACCCCGGCCTCGTGTTTCTCACGAAGAGCCTGCTCTGCGACTGCCTTTTTATCGGCCTCAGCCACAACCTTCTTAAGAGCCTCGACTTTGGTCATCGCCCCTAGAGCAAAACATGAAAAATATTTTTATCATACTAAAAATTCATTCGCACTAAACGCAAGCAAGGTTTGTGCATACCTTGTTTATCCTCCCACTGCCTTTTCAAATGGCCAAGTTCTTCTTTGGCCCGCTCCATACTTTGATTAGACCTCCGCGACATGAGAGGCGGCAGTCGTTACAGACGCCTGCTTATAAAAGAAGAGAGAGATATGTCATCAAGTGAGTCTCCTGCAAACATAAATTTGATCCTCTGTCCACTTCTTTCTTTCACCGGACAGTGTATCAGTGGCTACTATCTATACTATGACACTCTTCGAAACCTCATAAAACATACCTCAAAGCCTCTTATAAAACAGACTTCATTCAGTCCACTCCCAGCGGACTAAATCTTCTCAATCACCGCACACATAAGGGCACGGTGTTCATCAATGATGGAGGCGCTTCTCAGCGCCGCCGATAAAGTATCCGGCATCTCTGGTTGGACGGAGGTTGCCGGTGGAACAGGCACACTCCCTCTAGCCGAGGGAGGCTGCCTACCTGCTTCTGGAGCCGTATTGGTCTCCGGAATTGAGTCCGACTGGGGGCCGAATTCAAGATCGCCCCATCGTCGACGTCCATGGGAGCCTTCTCACCCATGTGTCCGGCCCCTAAAGTTCGACCTCCTGGCGCCGCCTTTACGATCTCCCCCCCCCCCCCCCCGCTCCTTGGCCTGGGTCCTCCTGGGACGAAACCTTGGTGTCATTCACATGTTTGGGGGAAGGGGCCTTCGGGGGCATCCCGCTTTCCATAGCATCTGAACCCAGCAAATCCCCCGACAAGGATTGTTCGGTGTGGGACCTCGCCGGACTGCAAAAAAGTATGGCTCAGATTAAAATATTATGCCATGACAAGCCTGGATGCATAAGCATATTCAGATTTTCTATACTCATGAGTTCACCAGGGGCTGGTGTTGGGTTCTATGGTAGGGTGCGTCGACTGCAATTTAAAATTATCTACGCACAGAACAACCAAGAACGTGCTACGGGAGATGGATCACAGTTCGTTACCACTAGACGTGCAGTGCCGTGCAGCGGAAGAAGAGTTGGGGCAGCGCGTCCGCGTGGATCGTCTCCTCCTCGTCCGATCTCCCTCGAACAGCCGGTCGTCCGATCCCACGTACAAGTTCGACGGAGCGGCGCAAGTGCATCGCCTCTAACGGTATCCGCGCGTGCAGGAGGAACACCGTGCGGCGGACTGCTAGGTCCGATCACACAGTCGGCGGCGAGTGGAGGCGGCTATTCGCAACACATGCAAACCCTACTCGCAGCGCCAAAGCAATCAACCGCATGAGTGTGCCACACCTCCACTTTATATAGGCATCCGTCGCGGGCTCAACACTTGGGCCTCGCACGGACCCTAAAGCCCAAAGTCTACTCGGTCATGTTCCTAGTCCAGTTCGGATCTCATCCGATCAGTGTCCTACGATCCGACCTCGTAGGTTCCTTCCCTTATGCGCGCGACCCCTTAGGATCAAGTCGGCTTGGTCACAATTCGGATCACCTCCGACTTGCACGGTTGGTAGCAGCCTCTAGCAAAGCGTGCCGACCACCAAGCAGACTATGAAGCTGATTAGGCGAACCTGTACGACATGTCACACTTCTGTTCCCTTTGCTACACGATATATGTTGTCGGGCTCAAGGCGGGACTGTCATCCTTGTGCTAGCCCGACCTCTTTCTCGTTCCAGTGATACCGACCACAAACTGGATTATCTCATAATCCCTGTCGCATGGCCATGCTTATCTTGGTCGGATCACACGAGGGGCCCAGAGTATATCTCTCCTGATCGGAGGGGCAAATCCCATCTTGCTCGACCATGTCTTTCAGCATGTGCTGGACAAACCCGAAACCTACCTTTGTAACTACCCAGTCACGGAGTAGCATTTGGTTGGCCCAAAGCAAGTCTGTCACCATCCCGAGTACATGCGTCAGCTCTGATCTTAGGACATAGAACGTATGTTGTACTAGAGACTCACAGATGACATATCGCTGTGTCTCATAGTTGGGTCTGTCCGACTCGGACCTTATCTCGACTCGAATCCGACTACGTCGAATCCGACCAGACCTTTCCAAGTCCATATTATCCGGTTAGCATCCAATGCTCCATGGCCAGTGAGACCAAGCCATCGATCGTGTCATATGCTAGTCTAGTCGACTGCACGTCCACACAGCCCTTTCGACTAGGGACCTTTTAGGACAATCACCATACAATGCATAGTCCCACAAACAAGTCACGTACTTGCCAATACACATCATTGATAATGTCCAAGGACTATCTTTATTCACAAACACATAGGAAATATCATCATACATGATTGCCTCTAGGGCATATCTCCTACAGTCTCCCACTTGCACTAGAGTCAATCAAATAGACATCGAATGCCCATAGCTCTAACGTGCCCCTCATGCCTGGGTTGTGGAAGCGACTTAGTCAACGGATCTGCAACATTTGCATCCATGTGAATCTTGCATAATTCTACGTCACCATTCTTTACAATCTTTCGTATCAGGTGATATTTCCGGTCTATGTGCCTGACCTTGTGGTGATTCCGCAGCTCCTTGGCTTGTGCGATGGCACCAGAATTATCACAATAAAGGTCCAACGGTTTCACCAAGCCTAGGAAAATACCAAGATCATCCAGAAAATGCTGGATCCAAACACCTTCCTTTGCAGCTTCACAAGCCGCAATGTATTCAGCTTCTGTGGTAGAATCGGCCACCGTATCCTTCTTGGAACTCATCCAGTGCATTGCTCCTCCGTTCAGGACGTACACAAATCCGGACTGTGATCGACAATCATCTCTGTCGGTTTGGAAACTAGCATCGGCGTAACCGTAGCTCTTCCTCACCTCCATAAACTAGGAACATCTCTTTAGTCCTTTTCAGGTACTTCAAAATAGTTTTTACCGCTGCCCAGTGACTCTCACCTGGGTTGGCCTGGTATCTACTTGTTAGGCTTATTGCAAAAGCAACATCAGGCCTTGTACATGTCATGGCATACATGATGGATCCGATTGCAGATGCATACGGAATCCTACTCATCCTACTTCGCTCATCAGATGTCGAAGGACTCTGAGTCTCGCTTAGCCTTATACCATGTGAGAGTGGCAAGAACCCTTTCTTCGCCTCACTCATGTTGAACTGCTTCAACACTTTATCTATGTACGTGCTCTGGCTTATGCCGAGCAGCCTCCTCGATCTATCTCTATAGATCTTGATGCCTAAAATATACACTGCCTCACCAAGGTCTTTCATTGAAAACTTGCCATTCAATGATCCCTTGACCGAGTTCAACATCGAAACATCATTTTCGATCAACAGTATGTCATCCACATACAAGATCAAAAACACTATCGAGCTCCCACTTAACTTCTTGTATAAACAAGAGTCCTCTTCGCTTTTGATGAAACCGAGACCAGTGGCGACCTCATCAAAACGAATGTTCCAACTCCGAGATGCTTGCTTCAACCCATAAATGGATCTCTTGAGCTTGCATACCTTACTAGTGCTAGTCGGATCGACAAAACCCTCAGGCTATATCATATACACGTCCTCGGTTAAATTTCCATGAAGGAAAGCCATTTTGACATCCATCTGCCATATCTCGTAATCAAAATATGCAGCTATAGCTAGTATGATCCTCACCGATTTTAGCATCGCTTCGCTACCGGCGAGTAAGTCTCGTTGTAGTCAATTCCTTGAACTTGTCCATAATCCTTAGCGACAAGCCGAGCTTTGTGGATCTGAACATTTCCATCCACATCGGTTTTCTTCTTAAAGACCCATTTGCAACCAATTGCCGTTATGCCAGGTGGCGGATCAACCAAGTCCCAGACTTGATTCTCATCCATGGACTTTAACTCGGATCTCATGGCCTTCAGCCATGCCTCAGAATTTGGGCTCATCATCCCTTCCACATACGTGGACGACTCGTCGCTTTATAGCAACAATACATCACGCACTCTGCGCAATCTTTCTGACCTCCATGGTTCCGGTGCCGCTTCCACTACAGGTTCCCTGACTGACTCCGGTATGATCTCATGACCAACCGAGCCATCCCCGAGTGGTCCTCGAATTTCTTCGAGTCGAACCGTCCTCCCACTGGCCTCCCGACTGAGAAACTCTTTCTCAAGGAAAACCCCGTTCCGAGCAACAAACACTTTGTTCTCTTCCCGGTTGTAGAAGCTATATCCCAAGGTTTCCCTCGGATATCCCATGAATATGCATTTATCTGATTTAGGTGTAAGCTTGTCCGACATAAGTCGCTTGACAAATGCTTCACAACCCCAAATCTTTAGAAAAGACAAACTGGGACTCTTCCCAGTCCACATCTCATGCGGTGTCTTGTCTACGGATTTTGATGGTACCCTATTAAGTGTGAAAGCTGCAGTTTCTAGAGCGTATCCCTAGAATGACAAGGGTAAATCCGATTTGCTCATCATAGACCGGACCATGTCCAACAAGGTCCTATTCCTCCATTCCGACACGTCGTTTCTCTGTGGCGTACCCGGAGGTGTGAGCTGAGGTACTATACCTCGACTTTTCAGATGATCAGCAATCTCCTGGCTCATGTACTCATCTCCACGATCAGATCGCAAAAGCTTTATAGTCTTGCCGAGCAGATTCTCAACCTCGTTCTGAAACTCTTTGAACTTTTCAAAAGTCTCCGACTTGTGCCTCATTAAATAGATATATCCATATCTACTCAAGTCATCGGTAAAAGTCACGAAGTACTGATAGCCACCTTTGGCAGTTGTGCTCATTGGACCACACACATCACTATGTATGAGTTCCAATAGATCAGATGCTCTCTCGCAACTCTTTGCGAAAGGAGAATTAGTCATCTTGCCGAGCAAGCATGATTCACATGTCTAGAATGACCCGAAGTCGGACGAAGTTAGGAGGCCATCATCATGGAGCTTCTTCATGCGTTTTAGACTAATGTGTCCAAGCCGGCAATGCCAGAAGTATGTCGGATTTATCTCATTAGGATTATGCCTCTTGACATTTATGTTATAGACCAGTTCCTGTTCTAGATTCAATATAAATAGCCCATCGACAATGGCACTACAAAAAAAATACACTTCCGTGATGATACGTATTTGTCACAGTAGGTCGCGTTTTTTGTCATGCATGTACATCCATGACAAATTTATGACAGAATCAAGATAGTCATACCTGTGCTGTCGTAGAAGTGTTCCATGACATTACCAAAATTATCATCACAGAAGTGTCCACTTCCATGATGATAAATCGCGCATCATAGAAGTGCTTTTGTCAAGGGTGACCGACACGTGGCATCCACCGTAACGGAATGCCGTTAAGCTATCGGGGCAGATTTTGGAACCGATAACCCGTTAACAGCCCCGGCCAATGGGAAATTTCCACGTGTAAAATTCTGATTGGCCAAAGGGAACACCTGTCAACTTGTCAGTGGGCCAGATGTCGCCCGTCCATTGGAGGATACGTGGCAATGGTACGTTGACATGTGGCTGGGCCCAACAGAGGCCCATATAGGTTAAAAAGGCCGGCCCAATCAAAGGCCCATAGAACTTAATCAGGTACTAGTGGGCCAGACCAATAACGGCCTACTTAATAAAGGCCCATTTATAGCCCGAAACCAGATATGGCCCGTTAATTGTTCACCCAATATTTGGGCCCATTTACGGCCCGAAGCCAGATCTGGCCCGTTAATTGTTTGCCCAATATTTGGGCCCATTTGTGGCCCGAAGCCAGATCTGGCCCATTAATTGTTTGCCGAATATTCTGGCCCAACTACAGCCCAGTGACTTTCAGCCTGTTAGAGACCTGATGTAGATATGGGCCCATTTCAGCCCGGTGTGACTTTCGGCCTGGGAATGGCCCGTGCTGCCCATGGGCCATATATGGTCCGACGGGACATCGGGCCCAGTAACGGCCCGTGCTAAAGGTGGCAACAGTTAAGCCCAACGTGCCTTTGGGCTTGTTATAGGCATGTCGCGTAATTCAGCCCGTTGATGCCTGTACTAAGCTTTCGGCCTCTTAAAGGCCCATGATATCAGTGGGCCAACTAAGGCCCGAGATATGTTTCGGCCTGGTAACAGCCCGTGAGCTAATTGGGCCCATAATGGCCCGGTCTACATTTCGGCCTGCTGAAGGCCCGTCGACGACTAGTGAAAATTGAGGCCCAACATGCATTTTGGCCTGCTAAAGGCCTGTGGTTTCATCTCGGTCGTAATAGGCCAGTACAATATTCAGCCTGTTAATGGCCCAACACTACCTGGGCCAAACTAAGCGTTGGGTCGACAAAAGGCCCAACTAAAATATAGGCCGGCGCAATGTGTGAAGGCCCCAATCATTCGGGCCCAAGAAAGATGCAGGCCGGCCCAATTGTGGCCCGCTAAAAACATGGCCCGTTATCGAATGTTTCGGCCCGGTCGACTACATCTGATTTTTTTCAGATAGCGAATGATGGCAGTAACTAGTAGGAATTAAGAACAAACCTACTCTATACAATAAAGAAATTACGGCATAGTAACTAAGAATAAACCTACACTATACAATAAAGGATTTAAGGTATATTACATCCACTGGGCATCGAAGTTCGCCACCAGTGATCATAAAGCGCAACGAAGAAGCAGATTACAAAAACTGGGCACTATTGCAGCGTAACAAAATAATACTGAACCGAGACCACTTCCAAGACAGTTCAAGAAAGGTTAGCCTTTCGGGGGAACTGCTGCGCAAGCTGCTGAGCAAGGCTATGAGACCGGCCTAGCATGTCGGTCATAGCTTCCAGGTGTAGCTTTTTAGCGATTAGGTTCTCATTGGTGTTCTCCGCAATCTTTCTTAGAGATAGGACTTCAAGTCGAAGTTGAGTTGCAAAATGCCTTTCTGCTAGAACTTGGGACTGAAGAAGTCGAACTGATTCAGACAACGAATTCTGTGAGCTTTTCTGACTGTTAGTCTCAAGTAACTTGAACACTGCATCAAGACAAGACTTTGGGGTTGTCTTGCTATCTTCAAGATGTTTTGCCTTCTTTGCTGCAATATATGTTGGGTTTGTCTCACAGCCTTCAGCAGACTTGTGCATGCCATCAGGCATATCACCCTGAAACAAAGCAGAGAGATGACAGGTTTTGCACGTGTATAAACAAAGATGATAAATGTTCTGTCAGTTCTATCCAATTTCAAATTAGAAAATAAAGAGTAAGTTCAAAATATCAATAGCATAATTTGGCATTGTTCATAATGCGGGGAGCTTCACCACACTACTAGATTACCATGTCAACATAACAAGCATAGATGAAGGGCAAATAAAATCATTGTATCTATTTTGGATAATGTGCATGGCATGTTGTTCATATCATCAGCCACATCAGTAAGATAAAACAGGAGATGACAAGGTGCAAACGTGGGCTGCTTCACCACACACTGGACTATAGATCCACAAAACCAAGCATACATATAGGGAGTATTAAGTAATGTGCATTGTATGAATAAGAAATTTGGTTTTACAAGTAAAACTTAGAACTTACGGTTCTTACGAACATGCATTTTGGTAGAAACAGCAAACTGAACAGCAGTAAACGATAGGGAGTATGAGCAAATTAAACAGCAGTTGAGGATAAAGGCTTTAGAAGGACTGACTTACATTAACAGTTAACACCGGCTTTATAATGCCCTTCTCCATGTCAAGGGAAGGATAACTCAAGAATTTCAGCACAGAATCTTCTTCATAAGCATTGCCTGTACTCTACATTTTGTAGAGAGTAATTATAGATATGATAATACTAGAAGGGATAGAGGATAATGAAGATAAGATGTAGATTCATGCTACATAATCAACTACCAATCCCTGGAACTACAAGCGTTACAGGACAAAATGTACTGACAAGAGCAATGGGCTACACTTCTGCACTGGCATTGTCTGTGTATTCTACTTGTTGGTAAGATTAAATATAGATCTGATCTTTTTTAGTAAATGGTGGGCGAGGGAGATAAGATGCAAAATGCTACAAAATGAACCAATCCCTCTTCCCATAATACAAGAGTGTTTTGAACACTGGTGTACTGTACAAAACGTTCTTATATTATGGGATGGAGGGAGTAGCTGTTAATGTAAGTACAGTGATAGACCACGTTCAGTCCTTATAAGAGGACTGCAGAGGTAAACCTCTTCAAAAGCATTGGGTTGATTCTAAATTTGTATAAGAGTCCATACGGATCTTATAATGTCCACCAAATGGACGATTACGAGGCTAACATGTGCAGTGATGCTACATAATCAAACAGCTATGAAAGTAAGTATGGTCATACAGGGCAAGAGGTACTCACGAGAGCAATGCAGTGTGCAGTATAGTTGCGAGATTCTGTGGTCCCTTGAGAATGAATGTTCTTCTGCTAACAGTTTTCATACAAGTGAGACATTCAGGCAAATGCATAAATATAGTTCAAATTGTGATGTGATATCATAGGCAGTACCTTACGCTGCAGCCGAGACCAATGTGTAACAAGATTATTCCAGTCACCGTCGGATAAATGTAGCACCGGAGACTTTACAAAAATTTCGTTCAGAGGCTTGCCATCAAAGTGCGCTTGCCTCAGGTAGGAATGATACTTCATCAACAAGTGCTTGAAAAGCGCAACCAACTCTTGCTCGTCATCACAATACATTTTGCTCCTTGCCTATTTAAAAGAATGAAATATTGTGTCTTCTGTCAGCAGAAACATATGCAGTAATGACCATGAATAACATTAGTACATTACTTACGCTTAAGTTGCGGAGGAAGACTGGAAATTGTTCTGTGTCTGCGGTATAATCTTTCCATGAAGGAAAGATGCGCACAAAGTTCCTGACAACAACATAAGCTTCATCTTCTAAACTGGGAAGAAATGGAACATGGGTCCTATTTGCTGCAACCGGGGCTCTCTCTGGTTCGAAAAGGGATTTGGCAACAGGATTTGGTGTACTCTTTGCTGGAATGGGGGTTTTGCATCGTACAGCTGGTGCTATGTCAACTGGCATAATCGTACTGTTTGCTGCAGTTGGGGTCTGGTGAGTTGGGGCATCAGAAATGACCAGTGTAGTAGGGCTAGAGTCTACTAGAGTTGGGGTATTTTGTGGGTCAGGTGATATTGCAACTACACCTAATGGGCTATTTGATTTATCAGGTGCCACTACCTTTTCCAAATACATTGCATGTGCTCCTCCACGATCAGCAATCTCCCTCTTCCTTTTGAATGTCTGATACACAAGAACAACATTTGAATGGATAAATATGGTATGATGACAGATGGAATATGTACTGAAAATGGATAGACAGGGCTTATTCACATACACGATGTGTAAACTAAGCTAATGGCAGTTCAACAAAGTAGAAGCAATGCAAAGCATCCGTTGCAAGATATGTGCAAGTAATATAACCTTGGAAAGTTAGATCAAGTACCTTGATGGGTGAATAAGATAGGGCATCTTCCTCTGACTCCTCCACTAGGGAGCTACATTGACTTAGGTCTCCCTCTAGCTCAGAATCACTGTTAGGATCATATTCTGAGCATGAATCTGTAGGTGGAGAGCATTTGCATTGCATTTTATCCAGACTTGATTTCAGTCCCTTAATGCCAAGTTTGACAGCCATGGCATTGTTCTGCTTTATTCTTTTCATGCGCGCAAGCTCATAATCATTATGATGCTGTTCAGAATCTGAGATTCATGAAAACATAAAAAGTAGTCAGATTATCTATGGAATGCATTGCGGATTCAACTCGGAGAGTGTCTCCCTATAAACCTCTGCATATGCAAAGTTCACCTCCCCAACCGTGCTGACCAGACCACACACAAAAATACTAACCCCTTATGTCTCTATAACAGGTAGGCACACATTTCAAAACTGAAGTAGGAACATTAGAATCATATGAAATTCATATTTGAACAAATAAACTAAGCAATTATGAGTGGCATAATGTTTAGCTTCAAGGGTGGAGTGTTGGTAGTGTGATACAAAGCAAGTAGGCAGATTGTATTCCATGTAAAAGATCAAAACCTATGTAAAAGCTGGAAATGACACTTTCTTTCTATACAATGCAGTGTTCGTTACCCACACATGATGGAAGAGATCACATAGAGAAATACTATTCACTCAGGTCTACGGTTCCAGTATTTAGAAACAGGGTGGTCCACCCTAAAAGAATATTGACAACAAATATGACAAGGCAAGCATAGATGTAGTGAATCAATCATTTACTTGTGAGCTTATTAGGACAAGTATGCAGAATTGTAACTGCAGTAAGAGACCGTCCAAAATCTGAATGAAGAAGTTTGTCTAGCACTTATTGTTTGCAACTAATCGATGTGAATAATTGGATATTATATCGAATGAGTAAGAAAGACAAGTTAAATTGTCAACAAACCTGGCTTGCAGTAGTAATCTAGGTCAATGTCACTACGACCAACAATCCAAAATGACTAGTTTCTGTTCCGAGGGCCGGATTTTGAAAACCCTGTGAACTTTAGAGGTACTAAAGATTACCGAAATACATCTGAACCATTAAGTGTAGGTAGCACTGAGCACACAACAAACCCTAATGACAATCCTGCCTAATGAGTAATGAATCAATTAGAAAATGGCTGATGAGGAGTGGCTGCTGAGTGTTGAGGACATATCTCAGGATAAATCGGGTTGGCTTGGTGGGTGCTGCACGCCTGAGCCCTGAACGGACTGGGAAGGTAGGCACGGCGGCGTGCTCGGGCAGCGGTGATGCTGTTGGGAGAGCGGCTCCTGGCCTCCTATTAGTCCGGCGTCTCCTCCTAGAGTCATGTCGTCCGGGGACGGCAAGTCGCCGGCGAGGCAGGTGGCTGGTGGCGAGTAGAGATCGGAAGCACGCAACAGAACAGAGGGGAATCGGGGCCTGGGACGACCCAAAATCCTAGGGTGGGCCGGCCCACCGTGGGCACCCTGTAGAGATACACACCCGAGCGGCGAACATGCATTTTTGAAACTAATTTAGGAACATTTAGCTGACCAATTAAACAACTCTGTTTTAATAATATCAGATTCGTATTTGAACATCTAAGCTTGTTTAGCCTAATGCATGGAGCAGTGTTATTATGACACGAAGCACGTATTCTGATTGTATAGTGATCATAAAAGGGGGAAACTATAAGCATATTTTTTTAGCAAAAGAGGGTTTCCCCTTCGATTTCTATTAAAGAAACCACCACGGAACCAACATGATCAATTAAACCCTAAGCATGATCAATTAAACCGTATTATGGCTGTGCCATGGCAGATTTGAAGCTGCAAACCGGAGAAATGATATTTAGCATCCATTGTTTGCTTCGAACTAAGAACTAAATTCTAAGAGCTGAAAAGAAAGTAGAGTAACCAAGTTAAGATCTATTTTCTGGTTGAGATCAAAAAGTTGAGGAGATATGAAGTACCACCTCTCTTGCAGCGCCGTGTAGGCATCGGGGGTGCGATGGCTGTCGGTGGCGTTGAAGCAGATCTGCGACGGTAGACGGGTGCATCGGGGGATAAGTCCCGTTGCGGTGGAAGAGAAGGTCGTGTGAGCGGCCCCGGCAAAGAGGACGACGGCGCCGATGAAGCGAGAGGACGTGATGGAAGGCTATTGGTCTGTCGCCGTGGATGAGAAATGTCCATCTCTAGTAGTGGACGACGCTGTCTTGGTAGGCGCTCCGGCATGGTGGAGGACGGTGGCGATGGATGTGGTGTAGGACGGTGGCGATGGATGGGGTGGCGGACGGAGGCTGGTGTGGGGATGGGGTGTTCTAGCACGGACGATGTATGAATCGGAAAATGGAGGGAGAGGTATGGGGAACCATGTTTTTGGGATGCGCCTGTCTGAAATATGGGAAAGTTACGAACTTAGCCCCCGTTTAAAATTTGGACGTCTCGTCGGTTGGGGATAGGACGGTAATCTCGCATCTCGCCAATATTTGCCCAGAGCGATTTCGGGCAAGGAGAGGGTGGTTGGCGCCCATGGTTGGCGCCCACGTTGTATGAACAGGGCTGATAGGTAGGGCGGTTGTGTCACGTCTGAGTGAAGTTACAAACCTAACCCTATTGATAATATTTGCCTACATCGATTTCGGCCGAGTCGAGTTTGTTTTGCCGCCCACCGTGTATGAATGGGGAATGGAGGGAGAGACAGAGGTCTTTTGAACGAGCTTGAACCAAATGTGTTTTGCCGCCCATCTTTGCCGCCCACCGTGTCGGAATGGGCTCAGAGGCGGTCGTGTCACGTCTAATTAAAGTTACTGGCCTATCCCTATTTAGAGCAGTGGAAATCGGGCCGATGGATTGTCCGTGTAACGGGTAGACAGTAATTTCCATCTCCCAAACACTTGGCTTCGGGCAGCCGACGTGGGAGTGGACATTTTGCTGCTTCTTTCGAATTTTGGGACAATAAGCATCCACATTTACCCTGGCAACTAAATTCGAATCCATTTTGTATTCCTATATGTATCTTTATAAATCAATCTATGTGTTTTTATATATCTTCAAAAGGATGACAAAGATGTATTCCACTGTCATATATGAATATGGTTTACAAATGCCGATACTCAAATTCAGAAACTAATATCTAGTTTAAGGTGAATTCGAATATTTGGAACACTTCATGTCCAACTCAAATGTCACACGCATCATAATGTGTACTCCCATTCAGATATGTACACAAGCGATGTATCAAGATTCAAATACCTAGTCAATCAACCAAGAATGTACAGAACTAACAGACATATAAACACTTATAGAGTATATGGATCAATAATATCAACTAACATACATAAGCCAGGCCGCTGTACTTTTTTTGGCTACAACATCTTTTTTTAACCAGCATCTTGGCCCTTTCCGATGCGTGCCACTTATGGTCCATCTATACTACTACTATTGCTGAATGCACATTCAGCCCGATTGGCATATTTGTAGGTGTGGCAAAGCAATCCAAATGAAATGTCTCTGAGTCTTATCAATTAATACAGACTTGTGCTCAAATAAAATTACAAACCAAAAAAAACAATTATTACATGATCTCTAAAACAAATGGTTTGATTGATTACATGAACAGACAACACAAAGGTTATTCAACTATGGAAAGAATATTTCACCTATGGTTTACCAAGTAGGAATTTAATTTCCTTTTTTCCTTCAGGACCTTAACAATCTGGTCAGTCTCAGCTTGCTTCGTTTTGAAATCCACCAAATATTTAATGGTTGTCTTGAGTACTGCTTGTGATTGTGTTGTTTGCTTCCTCAACATGTCAACTTCATCTCTAAGTGCGGAAGCCGAATCTCTTTCTACCACTAGTTTAGCTTCTAGAGCATCAGCAGTTGGCAATTCATAATGCACGATTGGGCCGGTGCTACTGCTGTGGGATGATGCAACGTCCATGGGGACCTTGCTCTTTGATCTTGGGCTAACCTGTTTTGCCATTAAAGTTCCGATTGGATTCAGAAAATTTGAAGTTAGAAAAACATCTCAACTGGGAGTTATAACAGCAAACTAGCTAAACAAATATGGAATTAAAGAATTTCAATTGGATGCTGAAAAGTAGAGTAGTTATTAACATCATTGTAACCCGTTGTTGCAGCAGCAAAGCAGTTAAACAAACAAGTAGATATTTAATTAAGGCAAACAGGTAATTCTTAACAGTATGTATCAAACACATAGATAGGCGTAGTCTACAATATGATTAACAGGCTGTGCCATTATGTTATCAGTAGCAAACTAAATTAAGCCAAGCAACATAATTAAACAATTTTGCAATAAGTGGCTAACTAAAATTCCGAGAAGCAGGTAATTGAACTTACGCTAGTTCTTTGTACAGGCACACTGCAACTTCCTTTTCGCTTACAAGGTTGTACAAAGGAGTCCATGGCATCAATTGCTTGGATACGCAGTCCCAATACTTCTTTCTTCCCACGCTGCATGGGTAAGTCGAATGGTTAATCTGGTAAGATGGTGCGTCCTTGATATGTTATATGAGGACATGTAGTCAGACTAGTTGTAGCCAAACACATAACACTGGCTTTTACTGTATATTTCATGTGATTACTTTTGGCATATCGAGATCTAAGCAATCTACAATAGGATGAAAAGACTGGCATCCTTCACATTATTGGCGATCTCAGTTCATAGAAACAAGCAATTCAACCATTTTGTGGGTAAATCAAAAGCGCCACTGGAATATTTTTCACTGTCCAATCATACACGCAAAAAGGCGCGATGCCACCATAGGGGCTGGTATGGGCGGCCGCCTCAGGTGGCTGGAAAGTGTGCACCTAGTTTGAGTCATCCAAGTTGTCCCACGCTAGTTTTGTTCGTCCCAACGCACGAGCAGGCAATGTAAAAAATGAAGAAAAATGTTTCAATTTGGATGGGCCAATAACATAAGTGCAAGGCAGGCCCTATAGCAGGCTCGTGGCCCAAATGAGTTCCTCACATATCGATCGACAGCAGGAAAAATCCCAATTCATTTGCTCCAGCCTCCAGTCTGGTTCGCTCCTAACCTAGCCGCCACTGGACAGACTGACACAGCACTTCCTCGCGCCCTCGTTGGAGGGCGGTCGCCGGGCTTCAAGCGAACGGAAAGACAAGAAGATGAAGATCCAACCCTGGGTGTAGCCTGCGTGGGAGGCAGCGGCGGCACCACGGGCATGGCATCGAGCTTGCGCAAACGGACAGTCGCAGCTTGCAAGAGTAGCATGCGCAACGAGCAGGTACATCACATCCCTGGTTATATCTAATTCCACTCTTCAATTTCTGGCCAATAGTTAAACCTGACGGTGTTGTAAAACTGCTTGTATGTAGGGAATCTATGAGAAAATGAAACCAATTTCTACTTATTTTATAACTCCCCCAATCATTACTGAACTGACTGAATCTGATGTATCTAATCAAGTTTCCGGTGCAAACATACAAGCTCATGTTGTTCTTGAGCCTGAAGTGTCTAATGAACAGACTGCTAATGAAGGATTTGATGCAAACATTTTACATGCTCCTGGTGATGAACATATAGTGTCTAATGAGGGATCTAATGCAAGCATTTTGCAAGCTCATTGAAGGATTTAGTGTCTAATGATGATCTACTATGTTGAGAGAGGCAGAGATTTGCAGGCATTGATGACAAGCAAATTATAGTGCATTTTCATAGCTTGAGGAAACGCCGAGGCCATCTACCAGAAAGTCCCCGTATCATGACAACATAGCATAAATACTTTTCTAATTTGTTGTTTGAAACTATTGGCATACTTGTGCAGGGTAGATATATTGATATGCAGTTTGCGCACTGGTTCTACGTGCAATTACACTTTGACATTTTCAGCCAGAGAACGAATAATGCAAGCAGGTACAGACCATGTTTGTAGTCCTTGTACACCATGTTGCACTTTGTGTTTTTTGGTGCTTGCATCATTTAGTGTTTATAATCTGAACTACTTTGGATCATTAGCTGGTTTTCAAAGTGCATGTAGCTTCACATTTCTCAAGTTATGTTGATTTCCGGAGTGCAATTCGTATTTTTTAAGTTAAATGTTCGCCCCTGGTAACTTGAATTCGTGGATCAGCCACTGCACACAAATCATACACGAATGCCAGTACGAATTAAATCAAATGCAGGGACTTACACTAGCTCGTTGTACAGGCTCACTGCAGCTTTGCTTGCGCTTGGGATGTTCCATGTACAAGTCCATGTTACCACTTGCTTGGATGTGCAGGCATTGTGCTCCTTGCATCCCCCTCTGCATTTTTGACACGGCGAATGGTTGATCAAATAAGAGGAATCGACATTGATGTTGTACCGGAGGACGGATACTTACAAGGTTATACGGGTGTGCAGGATGTGTACCAGATCCCGTAGCCCCATCATGCTTCGCTAAAAAATGGATTTGCTTGTTTCAGATGATATCTCCAGAAGAAATAAGAGTTAAAGTCAGAGTTGCTTAGGCGTGTAAGCTAAGAGAGCAGTGATAGGATATCCAAGCATCATCGGAACAGTGCACAAGGGAGTGATGTGTGGATACCTAGTTCGGGCCGACGTTTGGGCATGCTCGCCTAGCTAGAGTACGGGTCACTTCAGAGCCGTTGAGGGTGATGCACTGGCGTTGGCTGGCCGCGCATGGATGCAGATCTTGAGTGGCAGCGGAGCGCTACGATGCAGTGGACGAGACTGTTGGTGAAGCCCCAATGGACTCGGGGGGCAGAGGTGCGACGATGTGCTCGATGAAGTAGCCCTGGTGAGCTGGGAGACGACATCGGTGAAGCGCACCTGATGCGGTGGAACTTGGTGTCTGTGAGGCATGTCGATTGCGGCGGCCAACGTTGTCGGTGGACCACCCGGTGCGGTGGACGAGGGTGTAGATGAGGTAGCTCCGGTGTGGTGGTGAAGCAGACCGTCGTCTTCGTCGTCATCGTCCGGCACAGAGGTGGGGAACAGTGGGGAAAGAGACGAGACGAGGGGCGATTTGAGGGATGGCGGCGAATTAGGGATTTGAGCAATCTGGGCGCGGAAGGGGACGGTGGAGAAGAGAGATTTTGCAGGGCTGGAATTGGGGCCGCCAGATATTTCAATCCGAAACGTGGAAGCACGAACTTATATTGTCGTCCTCCTTTTTGGGGGGGGGGGTGGCTGGGTGCTACACATCCGTCCGACACACGCGACCACCCCGACAGGACTATGCTTCGGTGCCTTAAGGCACCTGCCTTTGTGTCCATGACATGTGGGCCCAACAGGTGGCAGGCCCACATGTCAGTCACCCAAGGGCAGTTGCCTTTAAGGCACCGAAGCAGCGTCCACCCCGACACGACCCTAGTCTGCCTGGTGCACCTACATTTGAGAATGCAAACGAATCTTCTTTCATTTGCAAACGAATCTGTATGCATTACCATGCCCGTGTTTTCCTTGCAATAATTAGTCATTCGAAATGAGATACTCCATCCGTTCACTTTTGTAAGTCGTTTCAAACGACTTAAAATGAACTGTTTTGCACATTGTCTGAAATGTCTTCAAGGTCTTATAAAAGTGAACAGAGGGAATACTATACATTAATTAATGAGGAGTTATTTGAAAAAATTGAAACGGTACCCACGCTAACATGGATTAGAGTGTGTCACATAATTAGTTATTTGAATTAGAGTGTGTGTGTCACGTAGTTAGTTATTTGAATTAGAGTGTGTGTCACGTAGCAATCTCCAATTCTAACGTGGATTTCGCATTTCACTGTATCCATGCTACTTTTTTAATACAAATTCATATGTATATGATGAACACCATGGTAGTGAGAAAACTTTTGGATGGATTCAAACATATGACCTACAAAATAGGACAACAAATTGATCCAATGTCAACTTTTCGAAACTTAGTATGGCACGAATTTGAAATAATTACCCGTATGCCTAGTCCTCGGTTCAAATCTTACAATGTACACCGAATTAAAACATCGATATTAAGTCTCGTACTATGTACATTCAAATGTTGTTTTTAGCCCCCCCCCCCCCCCCCCCCCCCCGTGCACAAACGCTACATACCTCCTGTATCGGTCAATCATCCTCTCCTAACCACCTTAGCAAGCTTTCGGTTTCCAACACACGTTCATTCTTTCTCTCCATGTTTCGATCTCTAAGTCTCTCAACTACACAACCCATTTTTCCACTCCTGTTACCAAATGTATTTACCTCACACACCCGCCATTGCACCCCATGCCGAGCTCTCTCTCCCCCCTCTCCCTCTCACCCTCTCACGCTAAATACATGCATTGCCTATCTAGCCCCCCCAACCTCTCGTGCGCATGAACGCACATTGTATATCTAGGTCACTCCCTCGAGACTGTCTCACTCTTTCTTCCGCACGGCGGGCCACACTCACTCAATCTCCTTCTCTTTATCTAAGTCTCGTTTAACCTTGTTTTCTTTCACACACAAATGATATAACTCCCTGTTCGGGCCTCGATCGACACACTCTATACTCTCTCACGCAGATTGTCTATCTAGGTCAGTCCATCCAAGCCATCGCCACTCTTTCGACCTCATGGTGGGCCACGCTCACTCAATCTCTCTCTCTCCATCTTTCTCTCTCTCTCTCTCTCTCTCTGTATGTCTTGATTTACCTCGCTCTTTCTCAGACAAAAACGATATATCACCATGTTTGAGCCCAATTCGACCTATTCACATTGTATACTCTCTCACGCACATCGTCTATCTAGGTCACTCTCTCCAACCCGTCTCACTCTTTCGATCGCACGGCGACCCTATGTGATCGGTTGACCTTGCTTCCTCCCACGCACAAAATATATCTACACGTCTGTGACTGGAAAATCTCTCAAGCTCTATCTTACAGCCCTCACCCTTACCAAAAGCTCAATCGGACAATATCTCTCCAGAGCATATATATTTGTTCAATGAATGTCGGACCACACTCACTTTGTCTCTCTATCTATATGTCTCTCGATTGACCTCGCTTTCTCACACCGTATCTTCCACGCGTTGAAGCTACTACCTCTCCATCCCTCGCAAAGCTGGAGCTATTTACATTGCGAGGGGCACTCCAACCTTGGATTAATTTGTGTAGGCATTTATTCCGGTCAGTTTAGATTATATTTTCGTAGCATTCGGTCCACAACTACTCCAAACACCGTTGCAACCCATGCAACTCCCCTAGTTGATTTCCCTCTGGCTCGGTCATCGCTCTCTCGCACGTCCTTTCTCTCCTTCAACATCGCACCATTGTATTATTGAAAAAACTATGTTGTTCTCTTTAATTATCATAAATAAGCTACATAACTACACACCGATAGTCCACTTGGAATGGAACAAATTTCGACCCACAAATTAAAGTGCTACAAACTACACATCGAGGGGACCACATGTCATGAAAAAAATTTGGACCCATATACAAGTTAAACAATAAAGGACGAGGATTGAACATGCGACCGGGCCTTCAAGACGCACGTCAATAGGCAACATACGTAGAATAGCAATGTTTGTTGTACCCCCTTTGTTCACATAATGTTTTTATATTACCACAGCCTAATTAATGGATAACATGTAATATTATTTTTAGTACTATTCGCCTTCACTTACTGGTGGGTTCCTTGTGTGCTCTCTCTCTCCTCCCCTTCTGCGTTTAGACGCACGGGCAAAAAGGAAGAACTCGCGGGCGATGTTGCGGTTGACCATATCTGGACGCATTGACAAGTCACGGCACCAGTTTCACATACTAGCAGCACTAGTCAGTGTGTACGTGCAATGCATGTTAACTTGGAAGTATATTAAGTGCATGCGGATATTAACTACTAGGATATTATTTGCGTCTTGTCATGTGATTAGCACTATTTTTGGCATGAAATTAGCTGCACGCTAAACGTGTTGAGCGCTCGACATTGAAGCAGTCTAGGTAGTTGGATGACAAGGAATACATGTGGATTGATGACGTTTATATTTAATTTGATATGGCTCTGGCAGAACATTCAATCGATCAAACCATACATTTCGTTCAGTCTGACTCCGACTTTAAATTATACGACGATCGATATAAAATAAACGGAAATGATAAAGGTTCGGATTTTAAGCATGGCAATCCGAACGTTTTTCATGGCAAATTTAGATTACGCGGCGGCGGCGGGGGCGTCTCGCGGTGGGAAGCGGCTCTTCTGCCGTGCTCTGTGTGTCGTCGGGCCACTGACCGATGGTGATGGTGGCGTCTTGCGCTGTTGTTGGCGTACTCCTGGACATTGGCCTAGCTTCAAGGAAGGCCAAAATGTTCTGGACTTCGGAGCGAGTCAACTGGCGGGAGGAGGCGACTGGCGTTGGTGCAAGGAAGCGGTCGACGACGGCCATCCATGCCGCTGAGGGGGGCACTAGCACCCGCGCGGGGACAGGCGCTGTCAACGGCGCGGCGGAGACACTCGTGTGCACGGGCACCGGCACGGGCGCACATGTCAGTGCACGCGCAGGCGCATGCGCTGGCAGGTGCACGGGCACCGGCACGGGCGTGCACGTCAGTGCATGCGCAGGCGCATGCGCTGGCAGGTGCACGGGCGCGTGAAAGTTGGCGGGGACCTCGTGGAACCCCGTGGCATCAAGCTCGGCGATAATGTGTGGCTCCCAGCCCATCAATGCCACCGGGAGGGGCGCTGGCGCAGTCAGGGCGATGGGAGCCGGAACGGGAGCGGGGACAGGCG
Organism: Triticum timopheevii; assembly: GCA_963921465.1. Classification (NCBI taxonomy): domain Eukaryota; kingdom Viridiplantae; phylum Streptophyta; class Magnoliopsida; order Poales; family Poaceae; genus Triticum; species Triticum timopheevii. The sequence continues at coordinate 368,536,620 of OY997262.1, forward strand.
CGGCGTCTTCCCGCAAGGCCAGTTCAAACTTGTCCCAAAGCGCCTTATGTTCTTGAGACTCCGGTTGGGTGTCTTCCTCATGAAATTGGAACACTAAGGGCAGACCATCGTGATGCGGCATGGCGTACGTTTAGGTCAGGCTAGTTGGAGGTAGATGACGGGAGAATCAGAGAGGAAGAGAGAGGATTGTAGCGATATCGGATAGTGCGGGGTTGATTTTAAACTGCAGTGCCGGTGACATTAAAAGTGGGAGTAGTTGGGACGACGATGGGCGGCGGAGGCTGGTCAAAGGGCTCGCCTCCCGGTGAGGCTGCACAGCAGTCTGCTCGCACGCCTCCCTGACAGCCGGCGCAGCGGTCTGCTCGCACGCCTCCCGTCGACTCACACGCTTGCTGGGACGGCACCTACCGATGAGAAGCGGGGACTCGTGGCGGCACGTAAATGCCCACAGTTTCTATAGTGAAAGCGGTCGCCTTAACGTGACAGGTCTTTGTTCCAAAATACCTTGGCTCTTCATTTGTGCAACTTGTCACAAGCAGCTTGTCTCGAATTGAAGAAAAACTTACGAAGTAATATTTGTGCCATATCACGTGACCATGCTCAGTTTCAAGAATTTATGCTCAATTTTGGATTTTCTGAAATTTAAGATCCAGGATTCGAAACAATATCATAACCTGCATCATGCAATAAATTTTCAAGCCGTACATATGTCCTGTTGTATTTCTTAAGAAAGGATTTGGCCAAACATTTTGCTTAGTTAAACCTCCTTTCCGGTTTATAGGGCTCAATTCAAAAATCTCACCAACCAAGGTAGATGGTGAGTGGTGGAACAATTGTTGCAGTTTGCAAAACCACTCAATTAATGCGCTTGTTTTCCTCAAAAATTGTGTTTACGAATGCAATAATTGTAATGCATGCATGCATAAAGTACATGCATTGGTCAATTTTCTCTTAATACTTGCATGTAATGATTTATTGCACCTTGAAATCTGAACTTGTGATGGGGAACAACCAAATTGAGACTTATAAAATGGAAAAACTAAAATTTTGAGATAAGCCCTATAAACTGGAAAGGAGGGAGTAAAAGGATAATCCCTCCGTACCAGTGCATTACCTGATATATTAACTCAAGTACTACTAGGCACGAACAAACGGGCTCAATTCTGTGCTCATCCTGGTGTAGTAGTAGTAGTACTAGGCAATGCAGTTGATGGGTGACCTTGACGAGCGGCGACCGAGGGAACCGTGCTCGGCATGGTAGGTAACATTGTCTAGTTACTAAAGCATCCCTCCGTTGTTCATTGGTAGTCATTATGGACCAGGGACATGAGGGGAATTTCCTAGGGCTGGAATTCTGGCCGCCAGATATTTCGACTTGAAACGCTGAGGCTCGACTGGTTGGGGTTGCCTAATGTGCGCACCACGCACGCCACCGAAGGATGCGAGCCCCCTTTTTTTCTAGGATCAACACGAGCCAAGGTATGGCTGGTACGTCGTTGGGTCCTACCATTTGAGAATACGAAAGGAACCTTTAAAATTGCCGAACGAATCTATGTGTATTACAATATCCATATTTTCCTTGCAAATACTAATCTCAACGTGGTAATTGATTTATGGCGAGTTGTTGAATTAGAGTGAATTTGTGATGTAGTGATCTCAACATGGATTTCACATTTCATGGTATCCCTAGTTAGTTTTCCAATGCAAATTCAAATTTAAAAGTTGAACAATATGGAGGTGAGAAAACTTTGTATGTATCAAGCATATGACCACACACACACACACACACACACACACGCACGAACACAACAACAATCCAATAAGTATAGTGCATATATTTTTCCAACCCATGCATGTATGACACGAGTTCAAAAATACTCCTTCTATTCCTAAATATTAGTCTTTTAGAGAGTTCAACAAGTGACTACATACGGAGCAAAATGAGTGAATCTAGACTCTAGAATATGTCTATATACATCCGTATGTGCCAGTCCATTTGAAGCCTCTAAAAAGACTAATATTTAGGAACGAAGGGAGTAAAATGTAAGACATCCATGGTCCTCAGTTCAATATTTAAAATGAACATGAAACTGAAACATGAATATTAAGTCTAGTACTACAGTGCATGCAAATGTTGTGTTTAGGCGGAGCTATGATTGTCGGGGGTCAACCCCTCGACCTTAGATAAAATTGTGGAGCTGTGTTTAGGGTTGTTTAGATTATATTTGTCCCCACCCTCCCAACCACCGATTGGTTGTGCACCCCCCACCCCTCCTCCCCAGGAGAATATCATGTGCCCCCATACCTTACATGCTATATGCCGATACGAGTTGCTTGGAGCTTGTAGATCTGAGATATAGCAGCTCACATTATGTGTCTTAATTTTTTTTGCAGGAAACCTTGATGAGTTTGAGAATTGCACACAATTTGTACAAAAACTACTTAGATGCCCTTTGATCCCATATCCAACGACCTCGAAGCTCGTATCACCGTAGCATCTAAGATGAAGGAGGACATCATATTCTCCTGTATGTAAGAATATCATGTGCCACCACACCTCAGATGCTTTGGTGATACAAGCTCTTCTAAGGCGTTGAATTTGTGACCCAACACCTCCTCGGTGGTACGAATGGTTTTTTCCAGAAAAGCCCCAAAAGAGTTCGGGCACTGCTTACAAGCACAAAGACTGCTCAGATGCCATTGGATCTCAGATCAAACAACCTCCAAGCTCGTATCACCGTAGCATCCAAGCTGCGATAGCACCTTATGTTTTCTCGCACGGGAGTATGAGGTGCTCCCGCACCGTAGATTCTATGGTGATACGAGTTCACTGAGATCTAATGGCCCACAGTAGGAGGTTTGAATGTTTATGCAAGATACGGCTGATAGAGTTTGGGAAATACGCAGAAAGTACAAGTACTATGCATGTGCCATCTGATCACTGATCATACGACCAAGATGCTCATATCACCGTAGCGGGTAATTAAGCTATGGGGAGCACCTAATATTAGCACCGGGGAGCCGTTGGATCGAAGATGCAGCGGCACACACGAGGCCTGAATGTTTTATTTGCAAAAAAAAAACTATGGAGAGTTTGGAAATTGCGCATAATTACAAAAGACTCCCAAGCCATTGGATCTCACTTCCAACGGTGTAAAAACTCGTATCACCATAGTATCTAAGCTGCGGGGTGGATGTGATATTCTATGCCGCTATCATTTTTGTTCGTAAACTTGCAAAATACATGTAACTCGTGCCATTACTTGTCTAACCGCGCAAAGTGTTTGTTCAAAAAGACCATCCTACACTGAAATATCGGAACAACACACGGGGGTCCCACTTGTCATTAATCAAATTTGGACCTAAAACTAACAAATCTAAAAGACGAGATTCGAACTAGCAACCTGGACTACAAAGCGTAAGTCGATAGCCTGAAAAAACGAACGGTTGTGGGCTTTGTCCCATAACTTGATTTTATACAGTACTTGCATTGAGTAGAGTAGAGGGAGTGCCTCGTCAACACGTGCATGACCGTTGTCTCACTTACGGGTGGGTCTCAGGTCTGTGATCTCAATCTCTCTTCTCTCCATCGTCTAACCTTTGCACGGGCACACACGAAGAGTGGCGCTAGCTTGCCGTGGTGTTATTACAACTAAAAAAAGCTTGGAAAATAGAAGAATCGCCTAGAGCAAGAGACATTGTGGCTGGTCGAGACAGAGCTAACCGTGCCACGTTTGCATGATGAAGTTGTGTGGGTAGTGGGGTGTTCTCGACCGACAGGCTATGTCCCGAGGTCGAACCATAGGTACTACGTCGGATACAGTATATTTTTACATGCACATTTTTCCTCCGTGCCGAGACATGGCACACCCTATCGTGCGGTTTCAGGGTCCTCCCGGGTGGTGCACGCATATATTCTTCCTGACGTGGGACGCCCTACCGCGCATTTTCTGGGTCCTCCTCGATCGTAGCGCCGAAGCAAGTAAATGAGTCGTCCAATCACGAAAGACCACCTTTCCCGCCGAGTACATCAGTGAAGCACGGTGGCTAGCTAGTTGGGCTAGTTCGACCGATTAGCTAGGCCGCCGCCACATTTGTTTTTTCACCCCTTTTTTATCTACTTGATGGCAGGTAAATTTAAATATCCACCGCAGCGTTGCTCTGGTGTTTGGGTGCGGCAAGATTTTTAATTTTTTGATTGAAGGTAGGCGCGGCTGGATTTTTAATTTTTTGGTTGACGGGAGAAGGCGCGGTCGCAATTAGTCACGATGACTCCGCCTGTAAAAAACCACTGCTCCCTGATGTGAGAAGCCGTCGACTGGTGTCTTACCGTGGTGAAAACCAAAAGATTCCCCACTCCTCGGCTGGCTCCCACCGCCTTCCCTTAGATTGCATTGCCTTTCAGCCGTTTCGCCCCCTTTGCTTCCTCTCCCCATTGCTTCTACCTGGTGCCATGGCGGCGAAGCAGATCACGGAGTCCGAGGTGAGGCGCCTGACACAGGAGCTCCATGCCAAGGATGTGGAGCTCAGGGCCAAGGACGTGGAGCTCCGTGAGCTCAAGGAGGACAGGAGTGCCATGCTCCTCCGTTATGTGCAGGAGTTCATGGAGCTTCAAAAGCGGTAGGTGTCCACCACAAAGATGCTTGAGGCATCGGCGGCATTGCTGCAGAAAGCGGGAGATACGATAGGCCATCAGGGGAGCCAGCTGGAGCGCGAGCGGGCCGATCGTGATGAGGTCCAGGATCGCCTCAGCCACTTGGTGAACCAACTTGCCACGCACGTGTTGCGGCTGCGCGATGCCTACCGTCGTGCCAGTGCGACGATGCCGGCCGTCGGGCTAAACCCGTTCGACCACCCAGTCGACTTCAACGAGCTGCGGCTTCCTGATCTGGTCTCCTTCTTCACCTATATCTCCGAGGAGCTGAGCCATCTCCGCGCTATGGTGGGGGCTGAGCTCGACAAGGAGGGGTTGCGCGCTGCCATCACCGTTGACGGGCGAATCCTTTCAGGGCTCCATCACCGGAATCCAGTCGTGCCATTGGACGCCGTCTTTGACGAGCTGGCTCCCGTCGATCGGGAGCGGGCTCTGCGGGCAGTTGCACCCTACATCACCAACGTCGTGTGCCTCGAGAAGCAGAGGGACTTCGGTGGTGTTTAGGCGCCCTCTGAATGGGCATGTCCATTGTCGGATTTCAGGTTCCGGCAGACCCTTGAGGTTCGAACACTGGGGTGCGCGCGGAGATTTCGGCCTCTACCTACCTGCACCCCGCCGACTCGCTAGGATCTATACTACGGAAGGAACAACACAAGAGACACAGAGTTTATACTGGTTCAGGCCACCATTGCGGTGTAATACCCTACTCCAGTGTGTGGTGTGGTGGATTGCCTCTTGAGCTGATGATGAACAATACAAGGAAGAACAGCCTCGCGAGGGTCTGTTCTTGGCTGGGACGATGAACTGCTAGGGGGAGTTCAGTCGCTCTCTCTACTCATTTCTTGGCGAGGATCATGTCCGTCCTCTCTCTCCCTTGTGGTGGCTAGTCCTATTTATAGGCAAAGGCCCTGGGCCTCTCCCCAAATATTGAGCGGGAAGGGCGCCAACAATTGGACATTTTGAAGGGGAACATCTGGTACACTTATCCTGACTAAAGTTGGTCCTCGCCTATCAAAGGCTCTGGTGGTGACACCTGCTTGGGCTCCACAATGACTTCCTGCCGTTGGGCTGGTCTTGGTCTTGTTGCACCGAAATGGATGCCTTTGCTTGATGCTCTCGCCTGCGCTTGCTCCCTTTGCACCAAAGAGGAAAGGAGGACACTGCGCGGGCTGGCACCCGACTGGCGCCCTTGGTCATCATGGCTTGTGTCATGGGCACCTCGCGAGGTACCCTGCCTTGATCACTCCGCCTCCTCGTGAGCCTGCCTGATGAGGCCGTGCCTGAGGAAGCTCCTTGTCGTCCGTCCCGCGAGGCTTGGCCCCTCGCGAAGGTCTTGAGCTTGTGTTGATGAAGATGGGCCGTGCTGGGCCCCCTTTGAGCCACGCCGCAGGCCGCAGGCAGGCAAGTCTGGGGACCCCCGTTCCTAGAACGCCGACAGTAGCCCCCGGGCCCAAGGCGCGCCCGGACTTGGCCGAGCAGAGAGGCGAAAGGGCAAGTGCGAAGCACCGTGGGCCCTAATAGCCTGCGGCCTTGGGCGCCGCGTGGTGGTTGATTGGACGTGGGCGCCTCAGCAACCACGCAGTTGATAAAGGAGCAGCATCTGTCTAGGCTTTGCCTCTTTTGCTTTCTCCGGTTGCTGCTCAGATCCCCTTTCTTGCGCCTCTCCTTCCTGCCTCCGAAATCTTCAGATCTACTCTGTCCGCGCGCCCTAGCAAGACATGGCGCCTCTCCATGCCCCGGCCGGAGCTTGGTATTCGTCCGCCTTGGACTCGCCGAACGTGTCGGAGGCGAGCCTTGCCCGAGTGCGCCAGATGGCAGCGGCGCAGGGCATCGACGGGGCGGAGGTGTTCAAGGACAACTCTGCCCTTCCCGAGGGCCAAGGGAGCACCTTCTATCTGCTCTTTGTAAGCACCATTGTTGCCGGTCTGATGCCTCCCTTTTCTGAGTTCTTCTTCTCTGTCCTCCGCCATTACAAGCTACAAGCTCTGCATCTCCACCCCAAATCTGTCCTTCTTCTGGCAATCTTCGCCTACTATTGCAAGGCTCACGTAGGGGTGAAGCCCTCAGTGGCCTTGCCGCGCCACTACTTCTCCCTCCGGACCTCTCGTGGTCCCGTCTCTGCGTGCGCGAGCTTCGTCGCATACAGTAGCTCCATCGCCATTTCGAACCCCGGGAAGAGGATTGAGGGCTTCAGGAGCAAGTGGGTCTTGGTAGATGCTGGACGCATCCACCCTCGGCTTATCTTGCCCACGGGGCACCCCATGAGCTCCGACGACTGGTCCCGAGTGGAGCTCGTGGACCCCCGCGCGAGGCTGGTGTTGGAGAAGATGGACGCGGATCTGAGGCCGGCCAACACGACGGGGGCGAAGCTGACTGGCGCATCGCTGCTGAGGGAATTCCTGGAGCATCAGCTGGCTCCGCTTCGTCAGTACTCACTTCCGATGTGGAGGCCCCACCCGAGCCCTGCGGTCTTGGCCGACGAGGATCTAGCTGCGGTCCTCCAGTCTTTGGTCGGGGGTGTCACGCCCAATATGTGATACTATCCTAAAGAGACTCGAAGGTCCCACTAAGGATAGAATCGCATATTGAAACACTTTTGCAAGGTGGATATCATTACATCAACATTACATAATAGATGGGGATACATACATAAGGCATACAATGCCACACGAATACAACATCACAATACATAAGAGCACCATCTGACTACGGATGAAACACAAACAGAAACTCAAACGACATCCACCCTGCTAGCCCAGGCTGCCGACCTGGAACCTATCCCCTAATCGAAGAAGCAGAAGAAGAACTCAACGCGTAACCTGTACCTGCAACTGTTGTTGTAGTAAACTGTGAGCCACGAGGACTCAGCAATCCCATTACCATGGGTATCAAGACTAGCAAAGCTTAAAGGGAAAGGAAGGGGTAAAGTGGTGAGGCTGCAGCAGCGACTAAGCATGATATGGTGGCTAACATCCGCAAATAAGAGCGAGAAGAGAACAAGCGGAACGGTCGGCAACTAGTAATGATCAAGAGGTGATCCTGAACACCTACTTACGTCAAACATAACACAGAAACCGTGTTCACTTCCCGGACTCCGCCGAGAAGAGACCATCACGGCTACACACGCGGTTGATGCGTTTTAATTCAGATCTGGTGTCAAGTTATCTACAACCGGACATTAACAAATTCCCATCCGCCTATAACCGCAGGCACGGCTTTCGAAAGATTATACCCTGCAGGGGTGTCCCAACTTAGCCCATGACAAGCCCTCGCGATCAACGAAGGAATAGACCTTCTCCCAGGAAGACCCGATCAGACTCGGAATCCCGGCTTACAAGACATATCGGCAATGGTAAAACAAGACCAGCAAGACCGCCCGATGCGCCGACAATCCCGATAGGAGCTGCACATATCTCGTTCTCAGGGCAACACCAGATAAGCGAAGCGTACAGGAACCAACGAATCCAAGTTGCCAAGGAAATGGTCCCGCACGGTGCTCTAGTTTGGACCAACGCTTAGACAAGCACTGGCCCGGGGGGGCTATAATAAAAATGACCCTTGGGTTAATTACTCCCAAGGGAAAATGTAGGTGGTGGTGAGGCAAATGGTAAAAGTCAATGTTGGTCCTTGCTGGAGGAGTTTTATTCAAAGCAAACTGTCAAGGTGGTCCCATAAATCACCCGATCGCGTAAGGAACGCAAAATCCGGGAACATAACACCGGTATGACGAAAACTAGGGCGGCAAGAGTGGAACAAAACACCAGGCATAAGGCCGAGCCTTCCACCCTTTACCAAGTATATAGATGCATTAATAATATAAGAGATATTGTGATATCCCAACAAAAACCCTGTCCACCATGGAGCAATCTTCAAACTTCACCTGCAACTAGCAACGCTATAAGAGGGGCTGAGCAAAGCGGTGACATAGCCAAACAGTGGTTTGCATAGGAAAGGTGTCAAAGGTTAGAGGTTCATGGCAATATGGGATGGCTGGGTAAACAGGTGATAGGTAGCACAGCATAGCGATAGAATGAACAACTAGCATAGCAATGATAGTAGTGAGATCCAGGGTAGCGGTCATCTTGCCTGAAATCCCGCTAGGAAGAAGAACGAGTCCATGAAGAAGACAAGCGGACGTGGTCGAACGAATCCTCACAACTCCGGAACGAAACCGAAGGCAACCCGGAAAGAAGCAAACAACATAGTAAACCAACAAGCATAAGCATGGCATGATGCATAAACAAGTATGATGCATGTCCGGTTTAATGAGGCATGGCATGGCAAAGTGCAACAAACAACACTACAAGTTAAGTGGAGCTCAATATGCAACGAGTTGCATATTGACAAAACACCACATCCATTATTTAGTTTGATCTCGGTTATGTACCCAACAATATTAAATGTTATTAAACATGGCAAGAGGTGTAACATAATGAAACTACCTATCTAGGCAATTTTAAATGAGGCCGGAAACAACAAACAACAATTCCGGGAAATCCCCATATGCAAATTATGGATTCGGTACTGTTCTGCCCTAAACACAATTTTAGAGTTGTTAAACAGCAACATAAAGTGGACCATGTTAATCTAGGCATTTTTCCACCCCATTTACATATAAAGTTTATTTAAAATGGAGCTACAGTTAATTAGTTATGAATTAAAGCATTTTAACATGGCATATTAGCAAATTTTAATAAACAGCAAGTTAAACATTTTAACATGGGATGAAAATGGCATATTATTAATCTACACAATTTTCTGAGCATTTTACATATATAAAACATTTTAATCCGATGCACGGTTTAAGAGATATTAAATGCATGAACTCTAGGGACTTTTCTGTAAATCAGTAAATCCTGGATAAATAGCAAATTCGCAGCAGGGAAAAAATACAATGCGGGCCGAATCTGGTGGGCGCAGGCTAACATGTGGTGCGCTGGGGCGAGGGATAGGCTGGAGGCTCACCATGGGCTTCAGCCCAGTCGGAGGAGAGGCCAAGGCAGGCCTTGGAGGCCGCTGGCCGGCGGGTCCTGGAGGAGTCGGCGCGCTGGGCCTGGAGGGGAGGGGCCGAGGCCCACGTGGGGAGGTCGGGCCACGAGGCTGGCGGCGCCTGCGTCGTCCTCGCGACGCACAGAGACGAGGCCGGCGGCGCGGAAGGCGATGAGAGCCGGCGGTGGGGCGAGGGAAGGCCGGAGAGGTCCGGGATGGGGCGGATCCGGCGGATCCTGGCCGGATCCATCCATTCCCGGTGGCGGCGGCGCACAGGGACGACTCCGGCGAGGAGCTGCAAGGGCGGCGGGAATCTGCAGAGGGAAGAGCTCGTGAGGAAGAGGGAGGAGAGGGAATGGGGCGGCAGCAGCGCGTTGACCTGAAGCGGCAGCGGCGCGGCAAGGTCCGGCGAGGCGGCATGGGGTCCGGCGAGGCGAAGGGAAGGAGGTCGAGGCCAGCTCGGGCGCTGCCGGATCTTCCTGGCTCGGGGACGAGGGGACGCGGCGCTTGGGCGCGGGCGAGCGGGAGCCGGGCCCAGATGGGTTTCGGCGGGCCTGGGACGGGCCTGGCGGCGCGGGGAGCGCGGGGAACAGGTGGCGAGCGAGGAGTGGGCGAGGGAGGCTTCGGCGGCGACGGCTGGCCAATTGGGTGGCGCCAAGTGGCAGCGGCGGGCTGGCAGCGCCAGATCCGAGGGAGGGAGGCCCTGATTTCGAGGAGGGAGGCGGCTGGGAGGTAGGGGAAGGCTAGGGATGCCCAAAATGGAAGGAGGGGTGCTATTTATAGAAAGAGGGGTTAGGGTTGGGGGTTTTGCTCCGTTTCGGAGCCGTTCGATCTCGATCGGACGGTCCGGAGCGGAGGAGGGTTAGATAGGTGGGCTAGGAGGGGTTAGTGGGCTGTGTGAGAGAGAGGCTTGGGCTGATAGGAGAGAGAGGAGAAATGCAGCCCGGCACGATTTCGAAGACCGAAACGTCCGACGATTATACCGACTATATCGCGGTTATATATTTAATGGTTGGGCAGTCAAACGAACTCCGAATGCGATGAAACTTGGCAGGCGCTCTGTCTACACTATAATAAGACCGCATGACAAGTTGCAACCCATTCCGAGAACATTTTTATGCCACTTAATAAAAATAATATTTCGGAGGTACCGCGGGCGCGTGTGAGAGTGGTCCGGCTCAGAACGGACAACGGAGAGAACCGACGGAACCTGAACGGATGCAAGTTTTGAAAAACATGCAGATGAAATGAAGAAGATGACATGAGATGAGATGCATAACAAGAACAAAATGCAAAACAAAAGACAAAAACCCAACCACGAAGGAAATATCATATCGCATCTCCGAAAAAGACAAGAGTTGGAGTTACGAATATGGAAAGTTGTATCCGGGGCGTTACAACACTCCACCACTACGAGAGGATCTCGTCCCGAGATCTAGGATGGCACCGGAGAGAAGCGGAAGAGGAAGAGCAGAGGTAAAACTAAGTTGCTTCTTCGACAAAGGAGTGAAACCACAAATCCTGAGAGGTTGAGCAATTTAAAAGAAAGAGTACAACAGAGATGAACGAGATTGCAAACAATCCGTTAGAAAAGAGGAACAAGGAACATTACGAGAACTTGACGGTTGCAAAGACACGAATCTAGAGTTTGTTGGAGAAGATAGAATTCGAAACCACTCCGGTTAAAACAAGATGAGAGAGGAAGAATTCGGGCAGCACTCCGGTTGAACATGGAAGGAATAACATGAACTTGAGAAGATGGGATGATACTTGATGAAATCAACAACACACTACCTCCGGAACTATTGAAAGAATGGCATAATGGGTGAGAAGGATTTCAGACAGCACTCAGGTTGGCAAGAGAGGCAAAACTTGACAAGATGAAAGAACTTGAATGAGAACACAACACTCCGGTTAAGTGGATAAGCATGAAAAGAACATGGTCCTCACAATTCGAGATGATTAGTGAAGAGAGCAACATCACCATGCCTCCAGAAGAAAGAATAGAAGATAGATTGTTCGGATAAAGGGGTGGAGAAGAAAATGACAATTTCTGCCGCAAATGAACTTGGAAAGCATCCTTGCAAAGAAGGATTGAACGGAGTTGTTGGAAAACCAACAACGAAAAGAATAAGCTTGTAGTGGGCTTATGGAAAACATCCCAAAATTATGAGGTGACAACCGGCCACTAACGGAAACAATTGCTTGCTTGAGAACAATGAAGAGATGAAAAACCTCTTTCACCGAGAAGGATATGGAGAAAGCTTGGATCATTGATAAGCACCACAAATAGCAACATTCCTTAGGGAAGGCTTTAGGTGAAATCTATACCAAGATAACTCCAAAGAAGAGATTGATGGATTTAAAATACCTCATTCTTGACAACATATGAATCATGAAACATGAAGGAAATTGTCAAGAGTGACATAACACCACCACAAAAGATAAGGTAGAAAGAATTGCACTTCAGAATGCAAGATGAAGAATACTTGAACTCCTCAAAACAAAACATGTGTTGAACACCATGTTTATTTTAGAGTCTAGCTTAGCAGATCATAACTTCAAGAGAAATCTTGAAGAACAATTAAAGAATGAAAAGAATCCTTGATGAACCACCATGTTGAGACTCCATGAAGAACTCCGGTAATAAAAGAATGATCAAATGAAAGAGAATTTGAAAACACAAGGTGAAGCCTTGCAATGATTTTGATGGAGCTTTGCGACGATATAACCGAGAAAACTTGGAACTCCGGAAAGAAAAGATGAAGCACCTCGAACCGAGAAATTACTTCATCATGAACAATCTCTGGAAGAAGGAATTAATCACTTGGATGAAACAATAATAAGAATTACGTTATGCCTATCCTTCACCAAATTAAATTGATGACAAGCAATGGATTTGGCATACTACTTATTCTCGTAGAAAGAATTAAGAGGAATATATCATAAACTTGAGAAGGTATTCAACGAACCACCGGTGGAATTGAAGGAACGAATGGATTAAAATGATAACGAAGGAAGAGAAATCTTGAACGAACCACCGTAAGAATTAAAAATGAACATAGCAAAGGCACAATTCACCGGGAAGAATTGGAAAACAAATGAAGATACTTGAGGGGATTTAAATACATGAGAACAAAGAAATCATGAACTGATTAGAGGGTATTTGAATGATGCACCGGTAAGATTTGGAGAATGATAGCTACACGCTGAGAATGAAGAATTATGACATGATGGCCTTCGGAGGAAATAAATGGAAAACAACTCATGAAATGCTCCGGATGGTAAGAAAATAAATCTCACAATCAAAACGATTATGAGGATAGCATGAGGCTAGAACCATGAATCTTCAAGAGAACGGACCAAGATTTAGGAGAAATCCTTATTCAATCTTCAACTGACGACGAGAAACACCACCAAAATTACTGAGATACTCCGGGAGAATGAAAAGCAAAGATGTTGAGCCAACAATGAAAAAGAATTTGAAAGCGATCTTGGAGAAAGACATTTGACTGATGATAATTCATTCTTACGTCAAATTTGGAAATGAATTTGAGAATAACTCCGAAAAAGAATTAGAAGAGTCAGGTAAGATCTTGGGAAAAGACCTGTGGGTTAGGGCCCACTGAAAAGAAAACACCGTTGAACGATTTTGAAGAGAGATTGCACCGGTTGAATTAAATAGCTTGAATGAGAGAAAAACTTGAAGTAACTCGAACAGATTAAGAAAGGAAACATGATTCTTCTGAGATATCTTGAGCACTCCGGACAAGAATAGAGGAAGGTGAACAATTAAGAGGTGCACCGACGTGGAGAAACATTTGAAACGAGGAAAAGAATATGATCAACACTGAAAGCTTGAATTGGATCCACCGGGGAAGAAAAAGAACGAAGGATGATGAACTTGAAGCTCGTGAGCATCTTCATGAGGGATCACCGGATTAGAACATTGATTGGGAAGAGTGAAGTGACTTCATATGAATAAATGGATACTTGATTAAAAAATCTGAGTCCTTGAAGAAAAGGGTGGGAGGGTGGGGAAAAACAAAGACAACTTGGGATGAACGAAACAAACACCATTGAGAAAACTTAGAATTGATCTTGTGGATGGGGAGAATGATGAGATCATCTCGAAGAGAAGCACACCGGTTAGAAAAGATTTAACATGACAACCTCAATGATCAAAAAGGATTAGTACTCCCATAGAAATATTAGAACAACATTTAGGAAAGGTATGGATTCAACATTTGACTTTGAAGCAACTCGAATACCACAAATAAAACAAAACAAAGGATTTGGCTTGCAGAATAAGCCGGAAACAAACATATGATAGAGATTTACCCAATCCCGTATCATGCGTTTGTCGGAAAGATATTCTAGGAGCTACTTGAATTCCCACCTATAAACTCCCGAAACTTTCTGGTTATGCAATCTGGTGTTGGGGATACAGGGGAAGCAATATATCTCACTCAAACTAACAATACCTACATCCAGCTGTATCCATCCGTCAACACATAACCAAGAAACCTTCGGAAATCGTGTACCTCAACCTTCGAAAAGCATCCGTTATACGAGTTATGGCAATACTCCCGAGCTCGCCCCAGTACTGGGTTATCGGGGTTATCTAACCAACAACTGCATAAAAGAGATTTTCGATGTCGGCAAAACTCAGGTATTCCAGAACTGCAATGATAAAATTATGACGACAAAACCTCGGAGCTCAACTCCCCGGGACACTGCCACAACCCCTAAATGTCAGGAGGCACCAAGAACAATGTTCTCGTCATAAGAATATCGGAACGATCCCAAGATACCCGCGTGATCCTAAAAAAAATTTAGTGAAATTTGAGGAGAGGAAAGACAAAATATCTACGTCAGGAGACCTCACCAGAGAGACGAAGGGGCTGAGGAGTAAAAAGAATCCTACTCTCCGATATATATAATCCTAAGACTCAAAATAGTTTTCTTCTAGACTCAACAACGGCCAACAATCAAGGGGGCTCCTATGGTCGGTCGAGGCTCTGATACCAACTTGTCACGCCCAATATGCGATACTATCCTAAAGAGACTCGAAGGTCCCACTAAGGATAGAACCGCATATTGAAACGCTTTTGCAAGGTGGATATCATTACATCAACATTACATAATAGATGGGGATACATACATAAGGCATACAATGCCACACGAATACAACATCACAATACATAAGAGCACCATCCGACTACGGATGAAACACAAACAGAAACTCAAACGACATCCACACTGCTAGCCCAGGCTGCCGACCTGGAAACTATCCCCTGATTGAAGAAGCAGAAGAAGAACTCAATGCAAGCAAGCATCGCTCTCGCGTCATGATCATCGCATAACCTGTACCTGCAATTGTTGTTGTAGTAAACTGTGAGTCACGAGGACTCAGCAATCCCATTATCATGGGTATCAAGACTAGAAAAGCTTAAAGGGAAAGGAAGGGGTAAAGTGGTGAGGCTGCAGCAGCGACTAAGAATGATATGGTGGCTGTCGGTGGCAAAACCGGCGGATCTCGGGTAGGGGGTCCCGAACTGTGCGTCTAGGCGGATGGTAATAGGAGACAAGGGACACGATGTTTTTTACCCAGGTTCGGGCCCTCTCGATGGAGGTAAAACCCTACTCCTGCTTGATTAATATTGATGATATGGGTAGTACAAGAGTAGATCTACCACGAGATCAAGGAGGCTAAACCCTAGAAGCTAGCCTATGGTATGATTGTTGTAATGTATGTTGTCCTACGGACTAAAGCCCTCCGGTTTATATAGATACCGGAGAGGGCTAGGGTTACACAGAGTCGGTTACAATAGTAGGAGATCTACGTATCCGTATCGCCAAGCTTGCCTTCCACGCCAAGTAAAGTACCTTCCGGACACGAGCCGGAGTCTTCAATCTTGTATCTTCGTAGTCTTGGAGTCCGGCGGACATTGATAGTCCGGCTGTCCGAACACCCCCTAGTCCAGGACTCCCTCAGTAGCCCCTGAACCAGTCTTCAATGACGATAAGTCCGGCGTGCATAATGTTCGGCATTGCAAGGCGGGTTCCTCCCTTGAATAATCCAGAGAAGATAATGAACACCAGGATAGTGTCCGGCTCTGCAAAATAAATTCCACATTCCACCGTAGAGAGAATAAAATGTACACTTAGTTCAATCTGCTGACGTATTATGCGGCGCGACATCACATCGCCACCAGGCCTTTGTTTGAATCATTATACCACCTCAGCGTTAGCAGAGCGGTTTCCTCGGCACGTCCTATCGAAGCAGAGATCGTGTTCCCCTTATTCCGGGATTCTCATCAATACGTGCGTGGGTAACCCAACCGCGCCATCAACGGTGACGCTTGGGAGATAAGCGAGTTTTACCAGGCCGGTGGGGGACACATAGTTTTGTCCGCCTATATATAAGGGATAAGGATTCACCTTCTCACCTACGCCTTCTTCCTCCTTTGCTTATCAATCCCCGCGGATTCAAGCTCCAACGCCCGAACTCGCGCATCTCACCTCGACCTTCTCCGAATATGACTGGAGCGGGAGGCAAATGGTTAGCCTCCACTGTCAAGGAGGAGGACATCACCAAACTGCGCAGCGCCGGATACCTTTCCGGCGATATCGCGCATCGGCTGCCCGACGATGGGCAGCTCATCCCTCCCCCCGGGCCTCATGAGAGGGTCGTCTTCCTTCCCCACTTCCTCCGCGGACTGGGCTTTCCGCTCCATCCATTTGTCCGGGGGCTCATGTTTTACTACGGCCTGGATTTCCACGATCTGGCGCCGAACTTTATCCTCAATATCTCGGCGTTTATCGTCATGTGCGAGGCCTTTCTCTGCATCCGGCCCCACTTAGGCCTGTGGCTCAAGACCTTTAACGTCAAGCTGAAGGTTGTGAAGGGTACGCAAGCGGAATGCGGAGGCGCTATGTTGGGCAAATTGCCCAACGTCCCTTGGCTAGAAGGGACCTTCGTGGACTCCGTCAAGGGGTGGCAATCGGGGTGGTTCTATATCACCGAGCCGCGCAAATCCACATGGGCAGCGGCCCCCGAGTTTAGATCAGGCATCCCCACGCAGCTCACCTCCTGGAAAGAGAAGGGCTTGCAATGGGGGAATGCGGTGGAGGTGACGGGACTCCGAGCATGTATCAAGAAGATGGTGAGCAATAAGCTCAGGCTCGTCGACATGGTCCAAGTCATGCTCATCCGGCGGATCCTCCCATGCCAAGAATGGGCATTTAATTTGTGGGAGTTCAATCCGGAACAGCACCAGGCGCTAAACGAGCTCTTCGATACAACATACGAAGGCGCCTGGAGGGTGCTGTTCAAGGGCGTCGAAGCCCCTATGTCCGCGACCAAAGACCGCGGATTCAGCTCGCAGAATCCAACTGACGAGGTAAGTGATTCGACCCCATTACGGGACACTTGTGATAATTAGATTGACTCTAGTGAGGCTTCAATCTGCCTCTTCCTTTGACAGGAATGGATGGAGAAGGCCAAGCTGCTTATCAGCCCGGCTCCCATGCCAGAAGACCCAGCGAACGCCCGCTTAACAGGGCTGCTGGTTCCGGCACCGCACGTGGTGCCGGAGAAGAAGGCCAAGGAGGTGGCCGCGGGGACTCGAAAGAGTTCCCGCAATCAGGCGTCTAACGACGACGAGGACTCCTCTCCCGAAGACGAGGAGGAGGAGTACTCTCTCCCGAAGGAGGGAGGGAAGAAAAGGAAGGCTTCCCCCATCGGGGGGGGGGGCGAAGGGTCCAAGAGGGGGAGAACTATCCCCCCCGAACAGTTCTGCCAACATCAACGTTGGTGAGGATGAGCGGCCTCCAAGGGCCAGGCGTCCGGCAAGATCGTAAGTATCCGGATCCTTGATGTATAATTTCTTTTATGTCGCGAAGTATCCTTCTAACGCCGCATTCTTTCCATAGTCCGGCCAATGATGATCTCCCCGACTCATCGAGCGGGTCATTGGCCTCGTCGGATGTGAATTCCATCCCGACTGCCTCCACCCCACGCGCCAACGAGGACGCCGAGGTGGGATCCCAAAGAGGGACCCATCAGGAGGAGGCTCCGGAGGCGCCGTCAGGCAGCCCCCGGACTTCGTGCCGGACTCCACATCGGAACCCGCAGTGGTTCCAGAGTCCGGCAAGCGGCCCCTTCGAAAGAAGGGCAGGACCGTGACGCCGGCGGCCTCCGTCCAACCGGAGGCGCCGGATAACCTGCTAGAAGCGCTTAAAGGCGCTTCCATCGAGGAAGAACACCGCACCATCATGAGCGCGGTGATTGAGAAGGTTCAGCTCACGAAAAGCGGGCTGACCGAAGCATGCAGTAGCCTTCTAACAGGCTTTGAGGTAAGAAGTTAAAATTATGTAATATAATACCGCATAGACAGTAGCCCCTGATGCTTGGTTCGGTGTTCGGAAAGAAAAGCCGGACTAAGGATCTATAACAAGATATACGCAGGGTTGCCTAAAATATGTCAATATGGGTTTGCAGGCTGCACTGCTGACCTCTGCCGCACTAACAGCGGAGGTTGACATGCTGAAAAAGAATCTCGAGCGGTCCGAGCAAGAGCTCAGCCAGGCAAAGAAGCAGCTCGAGGAAAAAGAAAGTGAGTAACACCTCTTTGAATAAGTACCTTACAGAAAAGGATTTTGGTTGCGAATAAAATTGACAAGGATAATATGTGCATTGCAGGGGCCACTAACGAGGTGGCAACCCTGAAGGATGCTGTGTCCGCGGCCGGACGCAATGCGGCCGCGGAACGGGCTGAGCGAGAAAAGCAAGAAGTGCGGGTGGCGGAAGTTCGGCAAGAGCTCCAGGTTCTCATGGAAAAACATGAGAGTTTGGAGCGTGACTCCAAGACTCGAGAGTCCGAGCTTGCCTCGGCTCTCGAAAGTGCCAAGTCCGCCAAGGCCGAGGCCCAGAAGGCCCTTCAGGAGGTTGAGGACATAAAGAAGATAGCGGCGGGTAAGGCGTTTTTCATGCAAAGCAGGCATGTTAATGTGAACTACCGGACACTTACCCGAATTCGGCGCTCTCCAGGGGCATTTGCAGATCTGCCGCGTAGTGCGGCTGATGCCGCCGCATTCTATCGTGGCGAGAAGGGGAGCTCGACGGAGAAGGTCTTCTGGTCTCAGTATACTGAGGCCGGCCATCCGGTGCCCCCAAGCGACCAGCTGAAGCAGCTGATCGAACTCCACAAAGTAGCTGAGGAGGCCATGAAGGGCCTCGTAGTCCGGCTGTGGCCTGGACAGGCCATGCCTGGTAGCTACTTTGGCCTCGTGCGGCGGCTGGTGGATGCATGCCCTAGGCTGGATGTAGTCAAGCGCTCTGCCTGTATCAAAGGTGCTCGTCGGGCCCTTGCCCGCATAAAGGTGCAATGGGGCAAATTGGATGCGGAGAAGCTTCTCACGGATCCACCGCCACCGGGCAAGGAGTATCGCACGCCGGAGAAGTATTATAATATTGTCCTGAAGGGAGCCTGCAATATTGCAGATAAGTGCTCCCGAAATGTAATCTTTGAGTGAACTTGCTGTGTATTTATCTTGTGCGCTGAAAACTTCGTTCATATGCGCCAAAAGCAACGCTTGTTTAATTTAAAATATTACCTTCTGTTTGGCCGTTTATAAAATCTGAGAGATGGCAAGTCGTTGGCTTCAGCCCCCAAGCCACAAGTGCTGGGGTGTTCGGTGATAAACTTGAGCACTCTTGTTCCCATATTTGGGTCCATCTAGGGAGGTGCTCAACACGACGAACAAGGCGACCGGACTTATAATGCTTGAACACTCTCACTTAGCCATAGAATTCTATAATTTTAAATTTCGGCGAAGCCCCTGGTATTCGGAAGGCCGAATCCGGGGCGCTATCCACGCCTTCATCGGACATAATCCGGAACTTCGCTCGAAGCGGCGTGAGTCTTTAAGGACCCGAAAAAACCTCTCGAATAGCGACCAGTCTCTCGCCTTATCATGCCGGTCAGTTTTAGCTTTCTCCACTGAGGCGTTAACCCGGCTCAACCGGGGCGCAATCATAGTGGTTCTCCCAGTGCTACCTTAGCCGACGGAACGGAAACGTAAGGAGCCAAACATGGGAGCTGGGCAAACCCAACTATTGACCCAAGACATGATTCGGAGCCGATTCATATAATGCTATAAGTTTGGGGTGCCGCACTTGTTAAAGTGTTCGGACTTTATCACACCATAAAGCGGGGAACATAAGCCCCTGGTGTATTATGCCGTACCAAAAATATACGGGTGCCGGAATGTCATATAATGAACATATATAAAAAATTTAATGCAATTGCGATCATAAAGGTGCTGCATTATTAATGAAAGAAAAAGTCTGCTAGTAGAGCGGACTGATACAAATAGTGCGGTAAGCAAGGGATTTGGACTAAATAAATATGTCCCCCCTCCAGGGATGAGCTGCGGATTTGGTGTATATAATCGAATTTAATGCTCGTAATTGAGACCACCTGAGTGTTCGACGCGGCCTTCTTTAGTCCCTGACTATTGCATCATGAGTTCGGCAGGTTCACCGCCGGACAGGGCTTCTGGTTAACAGAGTCCTGTGTACAAAAAATAATAAAAATAATAATAAAAAAGAGGCACATTTGCGAGCCCCTGGTGTGGTCGAGCCGCACTCTGGGTCCGTTGTGATCGTGCCCCCTCCCCTGTGCCCATGGTATCTCCAAAGCGTAATAATGTACGCGGAGTGTTATTCTTGCGATCATACGCGAGCGAGGGTTGGGGCCGCATTGCTACGCATGCTCTGATCACGCCAGGTGGTCTTGGTTGATATTGCTCCGGGCGCGCTTTGCTATATCCGGCCGTTTAACGGCCGGGCTCGAGAATTGCCTTAAAAGACTGCTCTGTACTTCTGCCGCGAGAGTCGCTGTGTGTTCCTCCATTCGGAGGGAGCATTCCGTATTTCTATTGACCGTGATGACTCCACGAGGGCCTGGCATCTTGAGCTTTAGGTATGCATAGTGCGGCACCGCGTTGAATTTGGCAAACGCGGTTCGTCCGAGCAGAGCGTGACAGCCACTGCGAAACGGGACTATGTCGAAGACTAACTCTTCGCTCCGGAAATTATCCGGGATCCAAAGACCACTTCTAGTGTGACTAAGCCTGTACAGTTGGCTTCCACTCCTGGTATGACACCTTTAAAGGTTGTCTTTGTAGGTTTAATCCTTGATGGGTCTATGCCCATTTTGCGCACTGTATCCTGATAAAGCAGGTTCAGGCTACTGCCGCCATCCATCAGGACTCTCGTGAGGTGAAACCCATCGACGATTGGGTCTAAGACCAATGCGGCGAATCCGCCATGGCGTATGCTGGTCGGATGGTCTCTTCGATCGAAAGTGATCGGACAAGAGGACCATGGGTTGAACTTTGGGGCGACTGGCTCCATCGCATAGACGTCCCTTAGTGCGCGTTTCCTCTCCCTCTTGGGTATATGGGTCGCGTATATCATATTCACCGTCCGTACTTGTGGGGGAAAACCCTTCTGTCCTCTGTTGTTCGGCGGCCGGGTCTCTTCCTCATCGTCGCTATTTAGCCCCTTGTCTTTGTTTTCGGCAATTAACTTGCCGGCCTGCTTGAATACCCAGCAATCTCTATTGGTGTGGTTAGCTGGCTTTTCAGGGGTGCCATGTATCTGGCATGAGCGGTCGAGTATTCGGTCCAAATTGGACGGACCCGGAATGGTTCTTTTAAATGGCTTCTTCCGTTGACCGGGTTTAGAGCCTCGGAATCTGGCATTGACTGCCGTATCCTCCTTATCATCACCGTTAATTCGGCGCTTGTTTTTATTTTGACGTGACCTGCCATTGTTGTCCTTAGTATCCGGACTGCCAGAATTTTTACGGAGATTGTTGCTGCGGGCTAGCCAGCTGTCCTCTCCCGCACAAAAGCGGGTCATTAACGATGTGAGGGCTGCCATGGATTTCGGCTTTTCCTGCCCGAGGTGCCGGGCTAGCCATTCGTCCCGGATATTATGTTTGAAGGCTGCTAGGGCCTCTGCGTCCGGACAATCGACGATTTGATTTTTCTTTGTCAAGAACCGTGTCCAGAATTGCCTGGCCGATTCGTCTGGCTGCTGAGTAATGTGGCTGAGGTCATCGGCGTCTGGTGGTCGCACATATGTGCCTTGGAAATTATCAAGGAATGCGGCCTCCAGGTCCTTCCAACACCCAATTGACTCTGCGGGCAAGCTGTTAAGCCAATGCCGAGCTGGTCCTCTAAGCTTGAGTGGGAGGTACTTTATGGCGTGGAGATCGTCGCCGCGGGCCATATGGATGTGGAGAAGATAGTCTTCAATCCACACCGCGGGGTCTGTTGTGCCATCGTAAGATTCGATATTTACGGGTTTAAACCCTTCGGGGATCTGATGATCCATTACTTCGTCAGTGAAGCATAACGGGTGTGCTGCGCCCCTGTATTGAGCAATATCGTGACGCAGCTCGAGAGAGCGCTGTCTGCTGTGTTCGGCCCGGCCGGGGTTATTGTATCCGGCACAACGGTATTCGTCATGGGTCGTAGGGCGCCCACGTGATCCATAGATGGATCGGGATTGCCTTGCTTTGTCCTCCAATATGTCTCGCAAGTCCGGCGCGTTCCCTCTTGGCTTCGTACTTTTGGAGCGATGCCGGGGTATGGTCTTGGCTGGGGGCCTGGATGCCTCTCTGTCACGACCACGGGATGGTCGGACAGCCATATCGTGCGCTGGTGATGGATGTATGTATGCTTCCTCCTCTAATCGGGGGAGCAGCTTGCGCTTTGGGTAACTTTTGGAGGGACGTTCGAGTTTATACTCTTCGGCCGCGAGGACCTCGGTCCATCGATCGGCTAGCAGGTCCTGATCAGCTTGAAGCTGCTGTTGCTTTTTCTTTAGGCTGTTTGCTGTGGCGATAAGCCTGCGCTTGAAGCGCTCTTGTTCAACGGGATCCTCGGGTATGACGAATTCGTCATTGTTGAGGCTTGCTTCGTCTTCGGAGGGAGGCATGTAATCATGATCCTCAACCTCTTCATCTGCCGCCCCCTCATGAGGGCTTGCTTCTGCATCCTCCTGCGCTGAGTCTTGCGGGAGGGGATTGTCTTCGGCACTCTCTGGAGTGTTATTATCTCCTGTGCCGGAATCTCCGTTTTTGCTGTGGCGAGATTTAGAGCGGCGCCGCTGACGCCGGCGCTTGGGCTGTTTCTTTAAGGAATCTGCCTCCGCTGTTCCTTCGCCGTCCCCATCTTTTGGGGTATCCACCATGTATACGTCATATGACGAGGTGGCCTTCCAATGGTCTGTGGGTGCTGGTTCCTGTTCGTCTCCGGCATCGTCTTCCATAGCGTCGATGTCTTCAGAGTCGTAGTCTAGCATGTCGGTTAAATCGTCGACAGTGGCTACAAAGTGGGTGGTGGGTGGGCTCTGAATTTCTTTGTCGTCCGCATCCCAACCATCCTGGCCATAATCCGGCCAGGACTCTCCCGATAACGAGAGATGCTTTAGTGAGTTTAAGATATCGCCGAAAGGCGAGCATTGAAGGATATCCGCGGCGGTGAATTCCATAACCGGCGCCCAATCTGAATCGATTGGTAGGGGCGCGGGAGGTTTGGAGTCCGGCGAGGAGTCCGGTGCCTCGGAATCACGAGTTTTGCAGGGGACAAGATTGGTGTTCGGCTCCATCGCCGTGGATGTTGAAGCCCCCGGGGCGGCGTCTATCCACCAGCCCTCGATCTGGGCGATCGGCTCCGGACTAATGGCCGGAGTGGATTCGTGTGCGGCCACCAAAGCACTGTTTGGCGGCAGAGCTAGATCATGCCCATCGTCACAGTGCGGCGCGCTTGGCTGTGGCTCGAGTCCATCGAGGATCAAATCTCCTCGGACATCGGCCGTGAAGTTTAAGCTTCCAAATCTGACCTGACGGCCAGGGGCATAGCTTTCGATCTGCTCTAGATGGCCAAGTGAATTGGCCCGCAGTGCGAAGCCGCCGAATACGAAGATCTGTCCGGGGAGGAAAGTCTCACCCAGGACAGCGTTGCAGGTTGAAGATGCCATCAAGCCTATCGGTGACGACACAGAGGAACTCTCAATGAAAGCACCAATGTCGGTGTCAAAACCGGCGGATCTCGGGTAGGGGGTCCCGAACTGTGCGTCTAGGCGGATGGTAACAGGAGACAAGGGACAAGATGTTTTTTACCCAGGTTCGGGCCCTCTCGATGGAGGTAAAACCCTACTCCTGCTTGATTAATATTGATGATATGGGTAGTACAAGAGTAGATCTACCACGAGATCAAGGAGGCTAAACCCTAGAAGCTAGCCTATGGTATGATTGTTGTAATGTATGTTGTCCTACGGACTAAAGCCCTCCGGTTTATATAGATACCGGAGAGGGCTAGGGTTACACATAGTCGGTTACAATAGTAGGAGATCTACGTATCCGTATCGCCAAGCTTGCCTTCCACGCCAAGTAAAGTACCTTCTGGACACGAGCCGGAGTCTTCAATCTTGTATCTTCGTAGTCTTGGAGTCCGGCGGACATTGATAGTCCGGCTGTCCGAACACCCCCTAGTCCAGGACTCCCTCAGTGGCTAACATACGCAAATAAGAGCGAGAAGCGAACAAGCGGAACTGTCGGCAACTAGTAATGATCAAGAGGTGATCCTGAACACCTACTTACGTCAAACGTAACACAGAAACCGTGTTCACTTCCCGGACTCCGCCGAGACGAGACCATCACCGCTACACACGCAGTTGATGCGTTTTAGTTCGGATCTGGTGTCAAGTTATCTACAACCGGACATTAACAAATTCCCATCTGCCTATAACCGCGGGCACGGCTTTCGAAAGATTATACCCTGCAGGGGTGTCCCAACTTAGCCCATGACAAGCTCTCGCGATCAACGAAGGAATAGACCTTCTCCCAGGAAGACCCGATCAGACTCGGAATCCCGGTTTACAAGACATTTCGGCAATGGTAAAACAAGACCAGCAAGACCGCCCAATGCACCGACAATCCCGATAGGAGCTGCACATATCTCGTTCTCAGGGCAACACCGGATAAGCGAAGCGTACAGGAACCGACGAATCCAAGTTGCCAAGGAAATGGTCCCGCACGGTGCTCTAGTTTGGACCAACGCTTAGACAAGCACTGGCCCGGGGGGGGCTATAATAAAGATGACCCTTGGGTTAATTACTCCCAAGGGAAAATGTAGGTGGTGGTGAGGCAAATGGTAAAAGTCAATGTTGGGCCTTGCTGGAGGAGTTTTATTGAAAGCGAACTGTCAAGGGGGTATAATACCAAATCCGGGAACATAATACCGGTATGACGGAAACTAGGGCGGCAAGAGTGGAACAAAACACGAGGCATAAGGCCGAGCCTTCCACCCTTTACCAAGTATATAGATGCATTAATAATATAAGAGATATTGTGATATCCCAACAAAAACCCTGTCCACCATGGAGCAATCTTCAAACTTCACCTGCAACTAGCAACGCTATAAGAGGGGCTGAGCAAAGCGGTGACATAGCCAAACAGTGGTTTGCATAGGAAAGGTGTCAAAGGTTAGAGGTTCATGGCAATATGGGATGGCTGGATAAACAGGTGATAGGTAGCGCAGCATAGTGATAGAACGAACCACTAGCATAGCAATGATAGTAGTGAGATCCAGGGTAGCGGTCATCTTGCCTGAAATCCCGCTAGGAAGAAGAATGAGTCCATGAAGAAGACAAGCGGACGTGGTCGAACGAATCCTCACAACTCTGGAACGAAACCGAAGGCAACCCGGAAAGAAGCAAACAACATAGTAAACCAACAAGCGTAAGCATGGCATGATGCACAAACAAGTATGATGCATGTCCGATTTAATGAGGCATGGCATGGCAAAGTGCAACAAACAACACTACAAGTTAAGTGGAGCTCAATATGCAACGAGTTGCATATTGACGAAACACCACATCCATTATTTAGTTTGATCTCGGTTATGTACCCAACAATATTAAATGTTATTAAACATGGCAGGAGGTGAAACATAATGAAACTACCTATCTAGGCAAGTTTAAATGAGGCCGGAAACAACAAACAACAATTCCGAAAAATACCCATATGCAAATTATGGATTCGGTACTGTTCTGCCCTAAACACAATTTTAGAGTTGTTAAACAGCAACATAAAGTGGACTATGTTAATCTAGGCATTGTTCCACCCCATTTACATATAAAGTTTATTTAAAATGGAGCTAGAGTTAATTAGTTATGAATTAAAGCATTTTAACATGGCATATTAGCAAATTTAAATAAAAAGCAAGTTAAACATTTTAACATGGGATGAAAATGGCATATTATTAATCTACACAATTTTCTGAGCATTTTACATATATAAAACATTTTAATCCGATGCACGGTTTAAGAGATATTAAATGCATGAACTCTAGGGACTTTTCTGTAAATCAATAAATCCTGGATAAATAGAAAATTCGCAGCAGGGAAAAAAAATACAATGCGGGCCGAATCTGGTGGGCGCAAGCTAACATGTGGTGCGCTGGGGCGAGGGATAGGCTGGAGGCTCACCATGGGCTTCAGCCCAGTCGGAGGAGAGGCCAAGGCAGGCCTTGGAGGCCGCTGGCCCGCGGGGCCTGGAGGAGTCGGCGCGCTGGGCCTGGAGGGGAGGGGCCGAGGCCCACGTGGGGAGGTCGGGCCACGAGGACGGCGGCGCCTGCGTCGTCCTCGCGACGCACAGAGACGAGGCCGGCGGCGCGGAAGGCGATGAGAGCCGGCGGTGGGGCGAGGGAAGGCCGGAGAGGTCCGGGATGGGGCGGATCCGGCGGATCCCGGCCGGATCCATCCATTCCCGGTGGCGGCGGCGCACGGGGACGACTCCGGCGTGGAGCTGCAAGGGCGGCGGGGATCTTCAGAGGGAAGAGCTCGTGAGGAAGAGGGAGGAGAGGGAAACGGGGCGGCAGCAGCGCGTTGACCTGAAGCGGCGGCGGCGCGGCAAGGTCTGGCGAGGCGACATGGGGTCCGGCGAGGCGAAGGGAAGGAGGTCGAGGCCAGCTCGGGCGCTGCCGGATCTTCCTGGCTCGGGGACGAGGGGACGCGGCGCTTGGGCGCGGGCGAGCGGGAGCCAGGCCCAGATGGGTTTCGGCGGGCCTGGGACGGGCCTGGCGGCGCGGGGAGCGCGGGGAACAGGTGGCGAGCGTGGAGTGGGCGAGGGAGGCTTCTGCGACGACGGCTGGCCAATTGGGTGGCACCAAGTGGCAGCGGCGGGCTGGCAGCGCCAGATCCTAGGGAGGGAGGCGCTGATTTCGAGGAGGGAGGCGGCTGGGAGGTAGGGGAAGGCTAGGGATGCCCAAAATGGAAGGAAGGGTGCTATTTATAGAAAGAGGGGTTAGGGTTGGGGGTTTTGCTCCGTTTCGGAGCCGTTCGATCTCGATCGGACGGTCCGGAGCGGAGGAGGGTTAGATAGGTGGGCTAGGAGGGGTTAGTGGGCTGTGTGAGAGAGAGGCTTGGGCTGATAGGAGAGAGAGGAGAAATGCAGCCCGGCACGATTTCGAAGACCGAAACGTCCGACGATTATACCGACTATATCTCGGTTATATATTTAATGGTTGGGCAGTCAAACGAACTCCGAATGCGATGAAACTTGGTAGGCGCTCTGTCTACACTATAATAAGACCGCATGACAAGTTGCAACCCAGTCCGAGAACAATTTTATGCCACTTAAAAAAATATTTTGGAGGTACCGTGGGCGCGTGTGAGAATGGTCGGGCTCAGAACGGACAACGGAGAGAACCGGCGGAACCTGAACGGATGCAAGTTTTGAAAAACATGCAGATGAAATGCAGAAGATGACATGAGATGAGATGCATAACAAGAACAAAATGCAAAACAACAGACAAAAACCCAACCACGAAGGAAATATCATATCGCATATCCGGAAAAGACAAGAGATGGAATTACGAATATGGAAAGTTGTATCCGGGGCGTTACAGGGGGCGACATGGCGAGGTTGGAGGGCGCTCCTACGCCCTTGTTACTCTACGAGGACTGGGAGCAGGTAGTGGAGTCCATGCCCGTCTTCAACGGGGACGGGCCCGTGCCCGCGGAGGCTGCCGAGGACCCGGTGGACGTGTCCTCCGGTGACTCCAGCGAAGAGAAGGAAGAAGGGGAGCGGGAAAAAGGGCCTGACTCCGAAGCGACCGACGGAGAGTCGAGGGCTCCCCCCCTCGGTGCAGGTCCCGCGCTCTTCGCCTCTCTCTGAGTGATGACGACGAGGATGATGACGAGCAGGGCGGCGGGAGCCTGCCCCCGATCTCGAAGAAGGACAGGACCGGGCTGATCCCCCGCGGGTATGCCCCGGCCTCGAGGCGATCCGCAGACTCGCCTCCTGCTCCCGAGCTCCTTGAGGCTGATCCTTGCAGCCGGCTCTCGGGCTTCAAGTACGGCCGGAGGCTGCTCGAGATCGCGCGTGACGACCTATAAGTGCTTGATTCCTGTCTTATTTCTTGTTTTGTTGCTGAGGCTTGACGTTTGTATCTCCCGGCTAGGCTGGCGCCCACGGCAAAGAAGTCGAAGGGAGCTCCTGAGGTTTCATCCGGGGCAGCGCCTCTGCCCACGAAAGAAGGTGACCGTGACGCACGAGCCTCTCCTGCCCGGGCGTCCTTGCAAGGCCTGGCTGAGCCGGCTGGGGCGAGCTCAGCCCCCACGGCCCAAGCGACTCCCGAGGTGCCCTTGCCTGATGCTGCCACCACAGCCGTTGGGGCGCAGCAGGCTCCACCTCAGGATACTGTGGTCACGCTTCCGTCTTCTCCTCCTACTCCACTGACTGCTGCTTCTCCGACTCCTCCTACTATTCTAGATCATGCTGCTGCCGAACTGGACCATCTGCGGCAGGATCTTCTGTGCGCCGACCCTCGTTTAGTGGCCGGGTGTCTGGAGCTGGCTTCTGGCTGGATTCGCTCCGATGCTTAGATTCGGGCGGCGCTGGTCCAGGCCTCAACTGCTTGCGACGAGGAGAGGCAGGCCGTCCTTGGGGCGAAAGCTGCTCGCGACACCGCCTTGGGGAAGGTGGCTGATGTCCGAGGTCGCTGCAAGGCGCTGGAGAGCGAGCTACAGGGCCTGCGGGACCAGCTCGCCGAGGAGTCCCGCCTTCGCCAAGAGCAGGAGGAAGGACTGAAGGCTCGCGAGGCGGCCGTCAAGGACCGGGACGCCAAGCTCAAGAAGCGCCGTGACCGCCTAGGCGCGCTGGAGCAAGAATTGGAGGCGAGGAAGGTCGAGCTGGACGGCAAGGCACGGGTTCTTGCCGTGGATCGCGTGGCCTTCACGGAGATGGAGGTGAAGGCTCGCATCTTGCTGAAGACGCTTTGTGACAGTGGCCTGGAGAGCCTGCTAGCCGGCGCCGAGGACAGCCCTGCCAAGCTGCTTCCCTTCCTGGTTCATGCTCTTGAAGATGTCACCCTTGGCCTTGGCCCTACGGCTGAGGCCGAGCCACGCGTCTTGTCTTCTGCAGCGCTGACGCGGGTCCTTACCCACATCTATCTTCGCGACCCCAAAATCGACCTCGAGAGCCTGTTGGAGCCAGCGAGCGGCAATCTTGCCGCTGCCACTGCTGAGGTCGTGAAGGGTCGCGCGGAGGCTCTGCTGGGTAAGTTCCGGGCCTTCAGCACCAAGCCGAAGCGGGGCGCTGCCGGCCCTGCAGCTCCACAAGGCGAACCCGCTCCACGCAGCTCCACCGCCGGCAAGTGACTCCGTCGTGGCTCCCGTCCTGCTTTTAATTCCTGCACATGTACCATGCCTCGGGGAGGCGTTAAAACTTGCATTTGGTGTTGTGATAACAGTATGGACTGTAATATTTGCTTTTGAATTCCTTGAAATTTGCACTATTCCTTCCTACTTGCTTATGTTCTATGCCGGCAGAGCCCGGCCCCGCGCATACCTCAGCCGTTGTTAGCCCCGACCGGAAACCAGGACGGGACCAAGGAGTGAGGGGCTACGTGACAAGTTAGGCTCCTGAGTCGCGATGCTCAGGAGTCCCCCTTGGCGCTCGAACAGCAAGTAGGGAGGTGAGATGTGTGGGTGACTCCTTAGGAAGGTGAGATGTGGGTGGATCTACCGTTCTACGTCTGCAGAGCCCGGCCCCGCGCATACCTCAACCGCCGTTAGCCTTTCGGAACTAAGGAGTGAGGGGCTACGTGACCAGTTAGGCTCCTGAGTCGCGATGCTCAGGAGTCCCCTTTGAAGCTCAAACGGCCTTCGTACCTTGGCTCCACTCGGGGAGGGACGTGCGACGAACCAGGCCCGGGGGGCCTGGCTGGGTGGCGTGCGTCTGGGTGTGACCCAGGCACAGCCCCCGTGCCCAGCCCCCTCGCGCGGCACTCCCGAGGGGAGGCGTTGTGATGAGGCTAGACACTGAGCTCTGGGCTCCCTGAGGTTGATGCGTCCCGGGGGCCACCCTCAGTTGTTTATCACCAGCGCGGAGCATAGCGCTTCCGTATGTGTACCGGCAGAGCCGCTACTTGGCAGTGTCGTCAGCCAGCGCGGAGCATGGTGCTTCCATTGGTGCGTGGGAGGGGGCTCTCCTCCGGGAGGAGCCCCGGGGCGTGTACAGCCCCGCCCTGACACGTGGCTGGCACGGTAGGGCCTGACGAGGTGTATCTGGGCACCCGTGAGCCAGCGCGGGGCTCACGGGGCCCTACCTCAAGGCGGGTTGCGCCTAGCACTGGGCCTTATCTTGGGATGTGTTCCTGCAAATTTGGTTAGATGCCGGCGCTCTACGTCCTCGGGTCTCGGCCCTCGAGCTGGTCTCAGCCATCGCTGGTATGCCAGGTCGCGATGCCGTGGACAAGGCCAGAGGGTGAGGGCTGGAGAGCCGGTAGGAGCCCTGAGTCGCGATGCTCAGGTACCCCCCCCTTTAACGTGCAAGCTTGGTTAGATGTCGAAGCTCTACGTCCTCAGGTCCCGGCCCTTGAGATGGTCTCAGCCGTCGCTGGTATGCCAGGTCGCGATGCCGTGGAATAGGCCAGAGGGTGAGGGCTGGAGAGCTGGTAGGAGCCCTGAGTCGTGATGCTCAGGTACCCCCCCTTTAACGCGCAAGCTGCCGACATCAAGGAAGAAAAGGTGCCATGAACAGGCACCAAATAACAAGCATGATGGGTCGAATGCATGGCCCGAAGATAAATGCAAAAAGGGGTACACGCCGCTGGGTCTGACCCGAGCGACTTGGGGATGATGCAGCCCGAGGGGCGCCCCCAACAAAGTAAGCTAAAAACACGATCAAAAGGGATACGCGCCGCAGGGACGGACCCACGATGCCTTGGAATGATGCAGCCCTGAGGGCGCTCCCAGCTGGAAACGAAACTTGAAAGATGTCACCTGATAGTGTTGACGATGAAGGGGTGTTGAAGTAGCAGGCGCGGTGGGCTGCGGGAGCCGATCTTCACGAGCCCCCAGGCCCAGGAGCCTCGGGAGGCTCCGGAGGCGATGGTGGCTCCTCGCGGACCATCTCCATCTCCGCCAGGGTTGCGGAATGCCTGACCTCTTGAGCCTCCAGGATGCCCCTCATGAGGCGCTGGTACGTGGCGGCCGCGTTCGGCAAGCCATAAGGCATGCTAACGTAGCTGTGGGGTGGACCTTCGCAGCGCCCCACTTGCGAGGGCCAGAGGTGCTCCTGAGATGCGGCTTGGTTGAGCCCTGGTATGTCGATGCGGACGCGCAGCCCACCATCCTCGCCTGGATGGGGGGCCACAACGGTTAAGCGGCGGCTGCCTCTCATGACTCTTGACTCCTGTAGCTCCTGAATGGCCTTGCTGACGAACTCCTGAGGGTTTGGTCCTCCTTGCCTTGCTCCTTCTTGAGGTAAACGTGCTTCGAAACACGCCTCCAAGTGGTGCCCAAGCGCCTCCCTCGTGACCTTGGCGAGGTCGGCGGCCCTCCAGGGGAGAGCCCCCGAGCCCTGCCTGAGGAGGGCGCCGGGCGCGCTTCCCTATGCGATGGAAGGAGGTTCCCCCTAGGCAGGCGCGGGCCCTGAGCGGCCTGCCTCCTGAGGGGCCGGGTCGGACGATGTCTTCTTCTTCTTGGGGGCGGTCTCAGGAAGCCTCCTGGTTCCGTGATCCGGGTCTTCCAGTGATGCGGCCTGAAAGGCTCGTTCCAGGGAGCACACCTCGTCTTTCTCTTCGCAGGGCACCGTGATGACTCCGCCACTTCCTGGCATCTTGAGGACGTTGTAGCCATGGTGGGTTACAGCCATGAACTTGGCCAGCGCTGGGTACCCGAGGATGGCATTGTACGGCAGGCGAATGTGGGCGACGTCGAAGTCGATGAGCTCGGTGTGGTAGTTGTCGCGTGCCCCGAAGGTGAAAGGGAGGCGGACCTGCCCAATCGGGGCCGTGGAGACGTCGGTGACTCCGAAGAAAGGCTTGGTTGGCTGAAGCTGATTGTAGGGCACCTGGAGATTGTTGAATGTTTCCACGGACAGGATGTTGAGCCCTGCCCCACCATCGATGAGGGTCCTCGTGACTAGCACGTTGCTGATGATTAGGGAACAAAGCATTGGGAGGACTCCGGCTGTGGCCGCGCACTTGAGCTGATCCGCTGAGCTAAGCATGATGGTGCACGCCGACCACCTGAGAGGGCGCGTGGCCTCGAGCTTGGGGAGGACTGCATTTACCTCGCGGGCGAACTGCTTGAAGATGCATTGAGAGGCTGGGGCTTGAGCTCCGCCTAGGATGCAGGCGATCACACGTGGCCCCTGGAAGCCCCCAGCCCCCTCGTCCTGATGACAGTCCTCATTTCTCCTTGGCTGCGGCGGCAGCGGAGGGACGCCTGCGTTGCCCTGCGGGCGATCCTCGCGAGGCTGATCCCTCCAGTCTCCCTCGCGAGGTAGGTTCTGCCAGCGATCCTCGCGAGGTTGGTCGCGCCACCCTTGGCGAGGGCCGCGGTCTTCCTAGCGTCCTGCGTTCCTTCCTCCTCCTCGGACGTGGCCCCGGTCGCTGCGGTTGGGGCATCAGCCGATCCTTCCTTCACACACGGCTCGGAGCTCTTGGCATTCATTGGTGTTGTGGGTGTGGAGGTCGTGGTACACGCAGTACCGACTGCCCTTGGAAGATTCAAGCTGATCTCTGCCCCGCTTGGTGTCTGGTTCTGCCGCGAGCATGGCAGCCCCCTTGCGCTTAACATCCTCGGCCTTGGGTTTCTTCTCTTCTGGGTCTGCGGCAGGCAGCTTGAGAAGGGAGCACTACTAGGGAAAACGTTATACACAGAAATTTAGCAACAGCGCGGGTCAAAAAAGCGCGCTAGTGCTATATAGCAGTAGCGATCTAAGAAAAACCGCGCTATAGATACAAACTTAGCAGTAGCGCTTGTGGGCGAGAAAGCGCTACTACTAATATTCCCATTGGCAGAATGCTAGGCTACGCATAGCAGTAGCGGGCTTCGAAGAAACGCGCTACCGCTAGAGCATAATTAGCAGCGCGTTTCCTCGGAAGAGCGCTACTACTAACGAAAATAACATAAGATGAAAAACAAATAGAAAAGTAAATGAAAATGAAAGAAATAGAAAAAGGAGAAAGGGAAAAATAAAATGTAAAGAAAAATAAGAAAAAGCGAAAAATCGGAGGAAGGCATAGCAGCAGCGTTTGTTTGTAAGAGGCGCTATAGCTAACGTAGCTGCAACACGTGTCGTAGACCCCCGCTATAGAAACAGAAAAGGAAATTAAAAAAGGAAGAAATTTACATAGCTATAGCAGCAGCGCGTTTTGCAGAAACCGCTATAGCTATCTTAGCTATAGCGCGTTTTCCGAAACGCGCTACCGCTAAGTTTGACTTAGCCAAAAAACCGTTTCCCGCCGGCCCGGCCACCACTTCTCCCCCAAATCCCTCAACCCACCCCGCGCGCCACCGTATCCCCGATTCAGCGTCGCCCCACTTTGCCGCCGCCGCCGACGCCACCAGAGCCGTGCGCCGTCGACGACACCGGAGCCGCCCCCAATGCCACGGCGCCGCGTGGCCTCATCAACGCCACCGGAGCCGCCGTCGACGCCACCTTCCTCGCCGTCACCGGAGACGCCCCTGCCTCCCTCGCCGTCACCGGAGACGCCCCTGCCTCCCTCGCTACCACTGCCTCCGTCGCCACCACTGGAGCCATCATCTGTAAGCCCCCACCCCTCCTCTCTCTCTCATGCATAGGTTAGCCAGTTTAATTTGGTTAATTATCTAGGTTAGGGCAAAAATTTAGTTAGGGCATTGACAGAGAAGTAGTTAGGTTAACTAGTTTAATTAGGTTAATTATCTAGGTTAGTGCAAAAACTTAGTTAGGGCTTTGACTGAGAACTAGTCAGGTTAACTAGTTTAATTAGGTTAATTATCCATGTTAATTAGTGCAAAAATTTATTTTAGGCTTCGACAGAGAACTAGCTGCGTTAACTAGTTTAATTAGGGTTAATTATCTAGGTAAACTAGATTAACTAACTAGGTTAAATAGGTAGGTTAATTAGGTTCGTTGGATTAACAAGCTAGGTTAAGTAGATTGGCAAAGGTTTTTGATTTTTGAAAAGACCACTATTTTCAAGGAAAATAATTTAGGCAAATTTTATTTTTCATTGAAGTGGTCATGTTATATCTTTTCATTGAAGTTGTTCGATTGTGCCCAAGTGGCTTTGTTGTTTCCAGGGAATGATGCTGAGTGGCCTATGTTTTGCCGGAATGTTGATTCATTTCTGTTCTGGCAAATTTCAGGTTCTCGATTTGTCCACTTTTTAGCAAAGGTCATGCCGAAATTTCCCGTGAATTTCGGCATGACTTGTGCTACAAACTAGGACATATCGAGTGCCCGGGATTTGCCGCACCAAGAAGGAGTCAACATTCCTGCAAAACAATTGTCCTTTTTTATGTTATTATTCATTTTATTAGGTCTAGAATTAATTGACTAGATTTAATCATAGGAAACATGGCTAGCAACGATGAAGGACAGGGTTCTAGTGATTGCGACGACGTCTACCGGGCGGCAGACGAATTTTTTAGCCATACTGACGATCAACAGATGTTGTTGCTGGGCCCACCGGTGGCATCGGGGACTGAGACCGACACGCAGACCGGTGCTGAGACCGAAACACAGACCGGTGCTGAGACTGAGACCGGCGTTGAGATTCAGACCGGCATCAAGACCGGCGCTGAGACCGGTGCTGCCTCGGGGAGCGGAGCCGGTGTAGAACCGAAAGCAAAGAGGCAACGGGTTCCTAACAAACTCAGGACTACTAGACTGGTGGTCATGGAGGTGGACAACGGCAATTTTGAGCCAAAGGCGCCCGAGGAAGCGCGCGCGTGCTACGGCAATCAAATAGGCTGCATCATACGGACAACCGGCACCATCAACGATGAGAATCTAAAGAAGATAGAAAATATGAGGAGCTCCCTCCTAAAGAAGTTTCACCAAATATTCTTGTTCCCGGGCCGGAATGAGAAGGATTATGTAGATCCAGACAAGGACCCGGCAATGAAGAAGATAAACAAACACCACGCCATGACCAAGTTTAGCAACGCGTTGGCCGCCTGTAAAAATCAAGTGAAAGCAAAGATCAACGACGGGGAACCCTACTCCGAGATTGTAAAGGAAAGTCCGACAATCACAGAAGAGCAGTTTCAAATATTCAAGGAGGCTTGCAAGGCCGAAGCTGCCAAAGAAAAGTCTAAGTACATGAAGGGGCTTCAAAAGAGGAACATTGGGACCCACCACCTCGGAAGCCGTGGTTACGGCGGAAAGAGGTCCAAATGGGCCAAGGAGGACGCGGAAGCCGCGTGTCTGGGCATCCCAGACCCCTTGGCGGATTCCACCGTCCCACAGGAGCGTGACGTCCTTAGGGCCCGCCACCGTTGGGACCCACTGAAGAAGGTTTATGAGACAACACCGGTCATTACGGAGTTCATGAGACTGCTGGTAATTTTAGTTTCTGATCAATTCGACTGCACACGTTAGTCATATTTGTAAACGATCCTTGTGCCTTTTGCAGAGAGAGCAGCACCGAATTGCGGCCGAAAGCGACTCGCCATCTGAGGCATTGGCGAGGGCCAAGTGGGACACTCCATTCAACCGGGCGTTGAACATATTGAAGCAAAAACCGTTGGATACTCGACCGTCGTATGGACGCGTGCACGGTGTCAGAGACGGCGCCACGTGGAAGAAGTACTACCGTGAGACCACGGAGGAGAAAAAGGAAAGACGAAGGTTAACTGAAGAAAGCATCGACAAGAAGGTTGAGATTGCGGTTGAGAAGAAATCATCTCAGACAGTCGCAACAGCGGTAGCTGCCACAAAACAGGCAATTGCAGATATATCTACTTCCTTGGTGACGGGCGTTCACACTTGGACAAGGGAAAATCCAAAAAAAATGCAGAGGACTTTCCCCTTGCTGACTTCTTGGCAGCACCTGCTCCCGCACCGGCTCCCGCACCGGGTGCCGCACCGGACGTGCTCGGTGGTGCCTCCTCTTTGGTTGAGCTCGACGCCCTCACGGTATCTGCCACACCGGCCCCCTTCAATATAAATGTATAATCTCCCGTTTTCGTTGCCTTTCAGATGTCTCACATCACAGACTTTTCTTTGCAGGCCGAGGAAACCCCGTGCACCATATTGTACACCATCGGTGAACAGAAGGTGGACGTGGGGAAGGGGACGATAATGGAGCCGAAGGAACCATTGTTCCACAGCCGGTCGATCCCCCTGAACGTCTTCAAGGTTTCTGTGGCCAGTGTCAAACCGGGCCACGAGAATTTGCCTCCTCTAATACTAGTGGGGGATGACGACGAGACCCTGCGGTGGCTTGGTGAT
The DNA here is from genome assembly GCA_963921465.1 of Triticum timopheevii. Taxonomy (NCBI): domain Eukaryota; kingdom Viridiplantae; phylum Streptophyta; class Magnoliopsida; order Poales; family Poaceae; genus Triticum; species Triticum timopheevii. The sequence goes on from OY997262.1 coordinate 368,573,085, forward strand.
TGTTGCAATGGGTGGGTCCTGTTGTGGCCAAAGAGTCTGCTTCGTCTGGAGGCGGCCGGAGCACACCCACGAGCACGCAGCCTCAGCAAGGTATGAACATCAACACCCCACCTACCCAATTAGCGCCGGGTGTCGGGTTGGGTGATAGCGGACGGGGTAAGCAGGTGGCTCCATTAGTCGCTGATGACGTTTCCATGGATGTGGATGAGGATGACGATGGCGCTGAACAGTATGTCTATACTGGCGCCTCCTCAGGGTTTGAGCATCATGAGTCGGTGCCTGAATTACCGTCTCAACTTGTTATTGACGACCATCCGGTGGTAAAGAAGCCTAGGAAGAGAGCGAGGAAAGGCAAAAAAGCTAATTCTATGATCCAGCCGCCTCAGCAGCCTCGGCTTCAGGACCGTGTAGATATCCCCGATGCAGATAAATGGCTTATCCCCGGTCGACCAATCCTACCTGAAACAGCGCTACGGGCCAGATTCGGCGATCTAAGGAGACTTCATGACGATGTGCTGCGGGTAGAGAAAGGCCTCATCGCCTCGAAAGATCCAGGATACCCACTCTACGTGGTTAACGTTCTGCGGCAAAGGTCGTACGTCGACTGCTTCCCCGCGGATAAGTTCTTCCTCTGATTCGATTACATATTCGACATGTTTCACGTGAAGAAGCTGGATTTTACTTTTGTCCGCCTTTATGCCTTGGACATGAACTACATCATTGGGGTTGAGCAGATACATTTTATCTGTGTCGCTGACCCGTACTACATGCACGAGGGCTTCTTGGGAGTTTGTGCACAGCATCGTGAATACGCGAGGGATTACATCATCAGTTTCATGCTCGCCAATAAGGACAAGGAGGCGATTCTCGTGCCTTATCATCCCGTGTAAGTCATCCGCGCTGCTATCCTTCCTTCGATTTCAATAATTCATTTGCACGGTGGAGGCTAATTAATTTGAGGTGTACTTATTTTGCGCAGCGGCAGGCGCGCCATCCTCATCATCCTCTACCCCCGATTCTCCCACGCTCTTTACTTGGACTCGTCGAAGAACATTCACAAAAAGGATCACACCCACATCAAAGATGTTCTCGACAGTGCTATGTTTTACTACCAAGCAAGGGGTGGATAGGTTAGGGACAAGAAGAGAAGGGGCGGCAGGGCCGCCTTCAGCTATAAGACCGACTTCTGCTGCATCCAGCAACCAAACGATTCTCTTAATGATGGATTCTATGTCCTACACCACATGCTGGAGTACCGACGGGATCACCAGAACCTTCACATGGCACCTAGATCTGGCGATGCCCATATTCTGCAATGGGCAAAGGACATAGGAGATATCGAGGATCATCGACTTCGAGCTGAGTTCTATAACATCCAGCGCGAACTTGCCCAAATCATCATGAATGAGGTCGTTGGAAAAACAGGGATGTTCCATGCAGAAGGACAAATGTCGCGGGAAGACGTCCGAACATGGATAGCCTCTCAGCGTCTCGACATGAAGCCTTTCACTAAGCTCGATGACTATCTCCCTGACTTGGATGGATGGCACGACATGATGGAGTGATTGTCGATATATGACAATGTTTCCATTTAGTCCATACTTTCTTTTATGACAAAACTTTGAGTTATGCATGGTGAAACTTTATTTGTGATGTAATTAAACCGTCCTCCTCCTCGACTAGCGAAAATCACTCTAGTTAGGTCATTTTGGGTACGATGAACTTTGTTATTTATGCTTATGATATGTTGTTTCTATTTTTGCCAAGTCTGTCTCTTTCTGTTGCTCAACTATATATGTTGCATATCATCGACTCATGTGATGATGCAGGTGCATAGATCATAGATGGCGAAGAAGTGCTACGCCAGGAGTATATATACGACAAGTGGCCGGAGTGTCAGGCCCAGGTGTACCGGTTTTTGGTTTTCGAGCGACACGCAGTACTTAGTTTAGGTTCACGCTAATGCGAGAGAGGGATACGAACTCATGTACTCAAAGTGATAGCTATTCTCGCGTATATCATTGTTTAGATGGATGACGATGTATTTGCAAGTAATCGAGACTTGTATCGCTATTTTCGAGATTGATGACGTGAGACCACTTTGTGTTGGATGATGATTATGATGATGACATGATTTGATGAGACTAATTGTATGTATATGCTATGATTACATTTGTATGTGGATGATATGCTAAAGATTATTGTATAAAGCCTATTCAAATGCAAAACAAATAAAAAACAAATATGCAGGGAAAAAAACTAATAAAACTAGTAGTAGCGAGGGGGGGATTTAGCAGTAGCGCCGACTTACCAGTAGCGCTTCCCTGTAAACGGTGCTGTAGATAATATCAGTAGCATCCTTTTCTAAAGAGCGCTGCAGCTATTCATGTGTAGCAGTAGCATGGGTCAATAGGCGCTACTGCTATACGTTAGTTGTAGCGCCTTATTAATAGCGCTGGTACCCGCGCTACTGAGAGGGGCAAAACCCGCACTGCTGCTAGGCTTTTCCCTAGTACTGGAGAGACGCCCTTCCTCAGCCCTGGCGCACTTGGTCGCCAAGTTGAACAGCTCCAAGGAAGTGCACAGGTCTTCATGCATCGCCAGCTCCTCCTTCATCTTGACGTCGCGCACGCCGTCGGAGAAGGCTGAGATGATGGCCTCCTCGGTCACCTTGGGAATCTTGAGGCGTGCGTTGTTGAAGCGCTGGATGTACTTCTGCAGGGTTTCCCCTGGTTGCTGCTTGATACGGCGCATGTCGCTCACGGCGGGTGGCCGGTCGCGAGTACCCTGGAAGTTGGCGATGAAGCGGGTGCGCATCTCGTCCCAGGAGGAGATCGTGCCTGGAGCCAGGTTCAGGAGCCAAGTGCGGGCCCCGTCCTTGAGCGCCATGGGAAACCAGTTCGCCATGACCTTCTCGTCTCCGTTGGCAGCCTCAAGGCCCAGCTCGTAGAGCTGGAGGAACTCTGCGGGGTCAGCCGTACCATCATAGCGAGGAGGCAGGTATGGCTTGAACTTGCCGGGCCACGCGACGCTGCGCAGCTCGGTGGTGAAGGCGCGACAACCCGCCGTGGACACGGGAGGCCTTGGGTGATGAAGAGCTTGGTCCTACGGGTCCCCATGCGCTGCAGCTGGGAGCAGCGCGGGGTCTTGACGTGCTGGAGCAGGAGCGTGGTCGTGACGAGCCAGAGCAGGGAGCGCTCAGGCAGCTTCTTGCGGGCGAGGGACTTCTTGGCAGCTCTGCTCTTGCCGCGTTGGCGCCTGATGGAGCGGGTTCCGCCCAGGGGCCACGCACCTTGGGGCCAGGGCGTCTTCTTGAGGGGGAGGTGGATGAGGCGCCCCCGGAGCTTCGTCGCCCACGCAGGGCAGGGTGTGGTGCAGTGGGATGGACGGCGCAGAAGAGCCCCCTGTGGCACGGACGAGCTCGGCGACGCGGTCGAGCCATTCTTCATAGACGTCGTTGATGGGACGGTAGCGCAGGAGCTCGTTTGCCGCGATGAGCGCAGCTCGAGCCTCCATGGGCACGCGGAATGCGCGAGACGAAGAACCAGCTGGGGTGAGCGAGGGGGTAGCAGTGCGGCCGTCTTGCCTCACGGAGGGATGCTGGGACGATGCTTGCTGCTTGTTCCCCGCCGGGCCGGTGGCGGCGTTGACGGCAGGTGACGGGGAACGACGAGGGCGCCCGCCGATGGGAGCCGTCTGGGCGACACGGGAAGCAAGGGCGGCTCGGCGCTCGGCGCGGGCCCGACGAGCGTCAGACATGGATGCGATGGTCGGAGAAGAACAGGGCGACGGAAGATGAATTCCGGCACACCCCTACCTGGCGCGTCAAATGTCGGATTTCGGGTTCCGGCAGACCCTGGAAGTTCAAAAACTGGGGTGTGCGCGGAGATTTTGCCCTCTACCTACCTGCACCCCGCCGACTCGCTAGGATCTAAACTATGGAAGGAACAACACAAGAGACACGGAGTTTATACTGGTTCAGGCCACCATTGCGGTGTAATACCCTACTCCAGTGTGTGGTGTGGTGGATTGCCTCTTGGGCTAATGATGAACAATACAAGGAAGAACAACCTCTCGAGGGTCTGTTCTTGGCTGGGATGATGAACTGCTTGGGGGAGTTCAGTCGCTCTCTCTACTCATTTCTTGGCGAGGATCCTGTCCGTCCTCTCTCTCCCTTGTGGTGGCTAGTCCTATTTATAGGCAAAGGCCCTGGGCCTCTCCCCAAATATTGAGCGGGAAGGGCGCCAACAATTGGCCATTTTGAAAGGGAACATCTGGTACACTTATCCTAACTAAAGTTGGTCGTCGCCTGTCAAAGGCTCTGGCGGTGACGCCTGCTTGGGCTCCACAATTACTTCCTTCCTGCCATTGGGCTGGTCTTGGTCTTGTTGCACCGAAATGGATGCCTTTGCTTGGTGCTCTCGCCTGTGCTTGCTCCCATTGCACCAAAGAGGAAAGGAGGACACTGCGCGGGCTGGCACCCGACTGGTGCCCTTGGTCGTCATGGCTTGTGTCATGGGCACCTCGCAAGGTACCCCGCCTTGATCTCTCCTCCTCCTCGTGAGCCAGCCTAATGAGGCCGTGCCTGAGGAAGCTCCTTGTCGTCCGCCCCGCGAGGCTTGGCCCCTCGCGAGGGTCTTGAGCTTGTGTTGATGAAGATGGGCCGTGCTGGGCCCCCTTTGAGCCACGCCGGAGGCCGCAGGCAGGCAAGTCTGGGGACCCCCGTTCCCAGAACGCCGACATCCATGTCTCGGCACAACATGACCATTGGATCAAACTCAGATGGTGCAGATCAGTCACTCTAGCACAAAGCGTGTGGGTGTGTTTGGTTGCATTCTCATCTCAATATAGTTGTTTCCTCTTCGTGTATTTGGTCAACCTACTAGTGTGGACTCATGCACCCTTCATGCACTCTGCCAAACACCCAAAATTGGGTCGAGAAGGGAACTTTTGCTCCCATCCCGTGCACCCTTCATACACCCTGTCTAACACTATAGGATGTGCTTCATATGGTTCATGTTCCGTGGAGTACTGTAGCACCGTACTCTCCGTGCGCTGTGGACCTAGTTCTGTTAACATTGATCTCACCGTTCATTCTTGACCGGACAGTCGAAAAAGCGGTACTATGTTACATATAGGAGTAGTTGACATGCGCACAACATCATTTGTTATCGTCATATCTTACTGTACTACACTAGCAACAAGATTGTGTAGTACTGACGTATGAACCACTGCACATGCCTAGTAGTAGGAGCACTGTGTATGCTCAAGTGGCTGCCGTGTTTCGCACTCCTCCGTCGTAAGAGTGGAAACGCTTGTTGTAATCATTTTCTTCTTCAGAATGAAAAACTGTCGACACGCTCTACCATGCGGATCCTCCTCCAGCCATGCACTAAATTACTCACTTTCGCCGACGTGTGGGACAGCCAGCACCTGGGTCCACCAGCCATGCACTAAATTACTCCGTAGTAGAGTGACGGTAGACTACCCCATCGAACCACCACAGTAATGCCCAATGAGCCGTCAAATCACAAAACCCCCTCCTTTCCAGTAGTAAGTTGGACGGACGAAGCAACCATCATTTCACTCTTCTCTCTCAGCTTCCTCTCTTGAAGAAAACCCCCACTCGCTTCGCTTCTCCCTCATCTCGTTCCTCCTTTCACTCTTCTCTCTCAGCTTCCTCTCTTGGATGGATGCCGGAGCACCGGCCGATGTGATGTCTATGGCTCTGGCCAAAACCATCGAGGCTCATGGTACGAAGAAGCGCAAGCACCCCGCCGAGACTACCGCAGACAAGCTCAAAGCCATCGCCCTGTCCAAGCCCCCCTCTCTGGGATCCCTCATTAAGCAAGTCCAGGTAATGTCTCTTGTTGACGATCTTTTTCTCGATCTTGATCGTGTTTTTTCATCTAACACGCAGTACTAGTACTGGTAGTACAACTTTCTGGGTGATCTTGCATGTGATTTTAGTGTGCCAAATGACGGTTCTAAATTCCTCTTTTGACCAAAACGTGCGCGAGGTTGACACTGATTTCTTATAGATTACTTTCAACTACTCCCTCTGTCCCAAATTTCTTGTCTTAGATTTGTCTAGATACGGATGTATCTAATACTAAATGTGACTTGATACATCCGTATCTAGACAAATTCAAGACAAGAATTTTGGGACGGAGGGAGTACTTTATGAGCATCAATGCTACCTTTTAAGAGGGTATATTTGCCTCAGTAACTTGTGTTATGGATATTGCATGTAATCCCTCGGCTCTCATGCCTTTGAAGACATGTTCTAGTGTCTTTGTTCACTCATTTCTGTGCGTATATGTAGTCATATATGGAGTATAATATCGAAAATCATCTTATATTTCTGAACGGAGGTAGTAATGAAATATGGTTTTTGTTTGAATTAGAACCAGGTCCGCGGTGGAGATGAAGTTCTCAAAGTCATGCCGTGTGAACTGGAAGACCTGATGATGAGTTGTACTGCTGAACTATCCAGCTGCTGTGTCCTTGTCGCCACGTGTCCTAAACTAGTGTTTTCCTGTAGCATTGTTGTCAGGCATGTTCTCGAGGCTGTACTTGACCACAACAATTTCCTGGTTGTGCCTTCGATTACGAAGGGTGTGGTCCTTGTAAAGCTTCCCAACAAATCTGACGCGGCCTGTCTTCATCATCATGTTTATGAGTGGAAAGACCACTCTGTTAGGTTCTCCAAGGTTGACAAGATGATGATGGTGCATGTAGACATCTCACACGAAGTCCATGGCCTAGTCAATTATGCGGGGTTCATCCCATAGGTCGGTGGCAAGAAATAGTCTGCAGAGTTTAGTTAGTGCAACTTTGCTTGTCCGTAGTAAGTACTATTGTTCAGTACTTGATTTGTGTTTGTGAACCCTGTATTGTTTATTAGTACTGCCGCTTTTGGCGTGTGGTCAGTCCTGAGAACGGTCTATGTTAATGTCTGTCCACTCAATTCAGTCTGTACATTTTGAAGTATCCAGATCATATTTTTTGTGAGGACGGTTTATCAATTATGGTTACACTCCAATATCTGTACGCATTGCAGGGTTTATCGCACCCACCAGGATTTCCAGTCCCATGGATGTTCGGTCCATACGATTTGTCATGACCTTTGGACTATCCTGCTTGTGGGAGTAGGCAGGGCCCCTGCATGCCACGCGTAGTTGGACGATCATTCTTCTGTTTAGTACTTCAACATAGTTATTTCCTGGTAAGGATTCACTCGTGTCACATCAAGTAAATCTTATTGATTTACTGTCTAAATCTTATTGATTTAATGTCATGTTTTCTTTCTTTTCCTGCAACTTTACGATGCAGGTTTTGCCATGTGACATTCATCAAAGAATAAACCGTTTGGTTTGCTCTACGATGGCTATTTTTGCAGGTTTCACTTCTTATGTCGTGTCAGTAACGAAGGCACTGTCCATCACTTATATTACTGGAAAAAATTGGATCAGTCTGTTGTCTGAGTACAAGTTGAATCCCTATGATGAACTGCAGTTTGGTTTAACAAAAACGCCATAATTAGTGCTTCTCGCTTTTAAAAGAAATGAAGAAAAAAACTGGATCACGGTCACGGATCCTAGTCAAGTTAGAAATCTGATCATAGCAGACCAAACACGATCACCGCTGTCTCGCACAGATCGAGCACCGACAATTTCTCTAGCACTGACAGCGGCAGCAACTCAGTCTGATCCAGCTGAGGATTGGGCACCGACCACGTCAGCAGATCAGTCTGATCTACCGGAGGATCGAGCATCGACACCGGCACCAGCTCTATAAGGAGCACCATCTCCGGCAGCAGCGGCGGCTTCGGCACCTGCACCAACACTTGCACTTGCATTTGTTCCGGCCCGTGCAGTTGCACCGGCAACAAACTGGGCTGTAGTTCGCACTTCATATACCAAAGTCCTTACAAAAACCGACATGTCCACCTTCTTGGTAAGCATTGGCCACCCAAGTGCTTTGTTCTTTTTTCTTTCCATGTTGTTTCACATGATTCACTGTGTTGATCTAACTGTTTCGGTATGTCTTCTTGTTTTCAAATAGAGAATTCCTAGAGCAATGAGGGAGTCGTTCAATAATCCGGGCGACCGCGACCAAGTTTCTCTTACCATGTGCAGCCTTGGTGTGAATGAACCTGCTCAATATACCATAATTACAAAGGATGGTCGCATGATGATTGATGCTAAAGGATGGTCAAGGTTCAAATCTAAATCATATCTTGCGGTAGGGGATGATGTCAAAATTGAACTTTCTCGGCAAGGAGAGCTGGTCCAAATCAACTTTGAAATTCTTCAGTAGCAGCACGCAACTGCCGAACTGATCTATCCTCCGAGAGATTTTGATGTAATAATCTGGCATGGTGAAACAAGTGTCTGGTGTGTATAAGTAGTACAACAATATTATTTATCACATGGTATATCGTTGATAGAATTGCAACTCTGATTGCTGGTTAGAAACTGTCCTTCGATTTCATTCCAACAGCTGCCATGCTTTATTCAATTTTGTGTATTTGCCTTGCGACAACATCTAAAACCAGCGGAGTATCGATCGCTTGCAATATAAAAAGCGTTGAGGTAGAACACATGGGCCCCCGAACATGCAGGGTCGTCCTGCGGCCCAAAGTCCAGAACCGTGAGCCTATCTGAGTATTATATTCTCAGCTGAACCCCCATAAAAAAGCTGAACCCCCATAATGCCCATGCGTTGCAGAGGGAGTATATTTCTCGGCAATGTGAGCCTGTGATATAAAATATTTGTATATTTCTTTACAGAGGGAGTATCTCTCTATCAAAATATATATTTATGTGTAACTAGTTACTCCTGTCTTTCTACTTCCTTTCGCTGATATGTGGGGCAACCGGCAATGGGGTCCACGTGCCATATGCACAAATTAGAGTGCACAACTTCACGGTAGACACATCCCGGTCGTAGCGCCGCAGTAATGCCCAATGAGCCATCAAATCACAACCCCCCCTTTCCAGCTTTAGCAGTAAGCTGGACGGACAAAGCGGCAATATTTCACTGGGCCTGAATCCCCTTCTCCCTCGTCTGCTTGTTCAGAGAAAACCCCCGCTTGGTGAGTGCATAGGGTTTTCTCATGGAGAACTAGGTACGAATTCTTCATCCATCCCCAATAAATCCAAGTCCCTTGGTTGCAGGTAATCCTAGGATGGCAGCCGCCGCCGTTGATGCATTTTTCTTCATACTGAATCTAGTGTGTTTCAGTTGTAGTGCCCAAAGTGCGAGTACCCTACAGATTTATGTGCCCATGGCGAGACGCCACACTTGTTCCTTCTCATCCTACCATAGCATTTTAAAACGCGCACAGTATGTTCCTAGAATCCTCTTCTCTATCCGGAAGGGTGGGTTTTTTTTGAACATGCCGTGTTCTCATATTATTTTTCCTGCAATGTATTATTTGCTCTGCCAGAACACATGTACTCAAGATGCTTGGCCTTGCCATAACTGAATACACTAGTTTAATGGTCACAGTGAAGACAATCCATGGATATTGCTTCCGAGTTGGGTTCATGAACCAAGAAGATCGCTGCTTTTTTTATGGCTGAACTTGGATAAACTTTCTCAAGTGTTACGGACTGAAAGTTGGCACACGAATGTTGATGGAAATAGCAGAACCTGGTCTCATCTTCACTGCGATCTTCCACCCCGACGTCGTTCCAATTGTTCATCCATGTTAGTTTTGTATCTGGTTCTTGCTTGTTGCCTCGATTACTTCTTAATCCACCTATTCTGTCCAACTAATCACAATTTAACTTTAGAAGTAGAAATGAATGTCTCACGAAGATGCTACTTCTAACTAATATTTTCTTATAATTGGTGGCACGTGTAGGTTTTTTCACAGTTAAGCAGTCTGCTCGTTTGTTACTCTGTAATAACTCGGCTGTTACTAATGGCACTGAAGTTGACTGGATTGACATCCACAAGTTCCTAGACTTTATTGATCGTCTTGAGGTCCTTGTGGGGCGTTTCAATGGTGGAAGGCCATGTGGGATATGTGTGCCACTGCTGCACTCGTTGAACAGGTCCAACTATGTCGAGAAACTTATGGTACGAGCTGTTTTCTATTATATATGTTGTTCATAAACTATTGCTTATACATAGTTTTACAGCTGTGATCTTCTTGAAACAGGAACTGTCGAGTTCTATTGTTCCTATATAGATGCCTGACCATGGTCGGGTCAGACTTGCGCTTGGTCACAACATGATGTTTATGTCGACCTACTCAATTCCCCTTGGAGGCGAAAAGATACTTATTCGTGGGTGGTCTTAGATAATGAAGGCCCGTCCATCTTGGAGAATAGGACAGAAGATTATGTTCATGCTTTTCCATGGCTCTGAAGCGAATATCCTGTTTATTGACCATGTTGCGAGATGAAGCCGCTTTCAGAAGGTTATGGATGCGCGGGGTGGCGCCTGTGCCTTTTCCTGGGGCTTGGCGGCCTCACCCTTGGTTAACTGTAGGCAAAGTAGCACTGTTCGAGGCATGCTTTGTACGGTTGAACCTGTATAAGTACTCATACTTCTTTCAGCTTTGGTTGTTAAGTGCCCCTGCTAGTTTCAGTTAAGGTTGTTAAGTACTACTGCTGCTTTTACAGTCTGTCATGTTTCTTCAGTCCTGTCTTCCTCCAGCCGCCAAAACCAAACCAGCACCGGCGGGGCCGCCTGCTTCTGCCTCCCACGGCTGGCTGCACCTCAGCGCACGCATCACCGCCCCATCGTCTCCTAAATCGTTAACGCCGACGTCCTCCGCGCGCATTGGTGCACTCGCCGCGGCGCCACCCTCTCGCGTTGTCAACATGGTCAACAAACAACAGGAATCGGCAGAAGTACATGGAGAGGATGACAGTAGGGGCCCACCACGTCAGCGTATGGAAAAATAAAATGCTTCCTCCTAGTGTTTTCCTGACATCTGGGACCCACGACATTGTGAGCGTATATAGTCAATAGACAAGAGAATAGCACAAGATCGGCTGACACCTGGGACGTAGCTACTCGAGCAGTATTTTTTTGTTTGGTATTGTTGAGACGGGGCAGGGTTTGAACTGGGCTGTGGCCCATCTAGTCCAGGCTTATATTTTATGTTCACCATGTGACCAACCCAGCTATTTTTTCTTTGTGAAAATGAGCCCAGTTTATTTTTTCTGAAGAATACCCAATCTAGGCCTACTTATTTTTCTATGCCCTGATGGGCTGCAACTCTTTCAAGACGCTTGCAAATCTTGAAAGTAATATGAAATGTGTTGTAAATATAAAAACAAATGACAAATTGGCAATTACTTTATAATTTCTGATTTTTTTTCACATTTTCAGATTCCTATTTCACTGGGCATTAACCTAATTCAAATATATCTTCAAAGTACTTTAAATCTGGCTCGACATTTCGGGATTAAAAATTGTTTGGAACCCATAGAAATATGCGAAACTGGCCCTGGCCAACCAAAAAAAAACGACTACAATAAATTGCATAAGAAGTTGCCATGAGCTATATATAAATTATTAAAAAAAGAGGGAGTGGTCTGACTTGTGGGCCTGTTTAGTTGACGCGTATGCAAGATTTTTTTAGTTATTATATACTACGTCAACAAACAATTCTAGCAGACGTAACCGTTGGACGTCAATCCAACGGCCGTCGTGTTTCTTCAATCTCTGATCTTCTTGCTCCAGCCGCCAAAGCAGCACCGGCGGGACCGCCTGCTCCCGCCTCCCGTGGCCGGCTATGCTGCCGCGCAGGCCTCAGCGCCCCCTACTACTCCCACCACTGGCCAGGGCATCCCTCTACTCACCCACACCCCCTGTTATTCTGCGTCGACGGCAGCCTCACACCGCAGCCGAACCGGTCAACCCTCGTACTCCTCTACGCGTGGGCATCCACTGTCGCGTCTTCCCTGGCTCCGTGTTGTCCCCTTCCTAGGACTCGCCGTCGTCCATCGCCATGGTGCTCTTGGTGCGGCGTGGTCAATGTGGTCAACGACCGACTTCCATCAGAAGAGTACTGTACATGGAGAGGCTGATAGCTAGATCCACGGCAACCGCAAGGAAGTGCCTCCTTATTACGCAGAAAATAATTATTCCTCCACCTGACAGCTGGCGCCCACTAGACGGGCCACCAGTATTTCGCGAAAAAAATGTTTCCCCTGACTGCTGGGACCCACAGGTCGGGCCACCATATTTCGTGAAAAAAAACGTTCCCCCCGCTGTCAGCTCGGACCCACCGGAAGTGCCTCCTTATTACGCACAAGAAAATGAATACCCCCTGCTAGCTGGGACCAACCTTGGTGGGAGGCTGACTTGTGGGCCTACTAAGTTGACTGGGACGGAGGCCTTTGTCAACTTTAGTCAATATATGAACGATTCTAGCTCCAGTGACCGTACGACGTCCATCCAACGGCCGTAGTGCTTCTTCCACCTCTGGTCTTCTTGCTCCAGCTGCCCAAAGCAGCGCCGGTCGTGCCGCCTGCTCCTGTTGCCCGTGGCCGGCTGTGATGCCGCGGAGGCCCCACCGCCCCCTACTACTCCCACCGCTGGCCAGGCCATCCCTCTACTCACCCACACCCCCTGTTATTCTGCAGCGACGACAACCTCACACCGCAGCGAACCAGTGAACCCTCGTACTCCTCTATGCATGGGCATCCACTGTCGCGTCTTCCCCGGCTCCGCGTCGACCCTTCCTAGGCCTCGCCGTCGTCCACCGCCCTGGTGCTCTCGGCGCGGCGTGATCAACATGGTCAAGGAACGGCTTCCATCGGACGTGGACTGTATGTGGAGAGGCTGACAGCTGGGTCCATGGCCGCAGCAAGGAAGTGCCTCCTTATTACGCGCAAAATAATTATTCCTCCACCTGACAGCGGGGACCCACCGGACGGGCCACCGTATTTCGCAAAAAAAACATTTCCCCCTGTCTGCTGGGACCCACCAGCTACATCTTCGCACGCAAGGAAGTGCGTCCGAAAAAAATGATTCGCCCCCCTGACTGCTGGGACCCTCCAGCTACATCTTCGCACGCAAGGAAGGGCGTCCGAGGAAAAAAAACCAAAACGATTGGCCCCCCTGACTGCTGGGACCCACCAGCTACATCTTCATAGGCAAGGAAGTGCCTGACAGTTGGGACCCACCTGGTCGAAGCGTACGTAGCGTTGTCATTCTGGTCGCGAACGTGTACGTACATACTGGTCGTTGTAGAGGCCCGCACGTGTCGTAGTAGAGGCGCACACATAGCATGTACACGTACGTACAGCGGCCAGGGTGCAAGAAAGAAAATACGGCCACGTATGTGTACATACGGGTGGGGTCTCGAACGCCTACTCGCGCATACATACATGGCTGGGTCGAAACGGAAAAACGGCGTCATCGTCGTGTTCATGGGGAGCCAACCGGCTGGGTCGGAACGGAATGCGTGGTCGTGTTCATAGGGAGGGCTTGGACGGAATAGGCGATGGAAACGAGGCCTGGCGTACCGCACAACGGAGGAAACGGCCTTGTGTTCGACCGGCCACGTTCGAAATGGGATCCTGTTCATCGGGAGGGGTCTGGCGTACCACAAAACGGAGGAAACGGACCTCCTACGGTCGAAACGGGGGTCCTGTTGATCGGGAGGGGTGTGGCGTACCGCAAAACGGAGGAAACTGACCTCCTACGGTCGAAACGGGGGTCCTCTTGATCGGGAGGGGTGTGGCGTACCGCAAAACGGACGAAACGGACTTGTGTTGGAGCGCTACGGTCGAAACGGGGGTCCTGTTCATCGGGAGGGGTGTGGCGTACCACAAAACGGGACTCCACGGGATACTGTTCATCTCCACCGTCGACCTCCTCCAGCCTCCACGAGCTACCGTCGACCTCCTCCAGCCTCCATGGGCTCCTATTCATCCAGCCTCCACCGCGCGCTACTCCATCGGCTACTGTTCAACTACCCCTCCACCGTCTACTGTTCATCCAGCCCTCCACCCTCTACTATTCATCCAGCCCTCCACACCATGGGGTCCTGTTCAACCACCCCTCCACGGCCACCCCTCCACCGTCCACTGTTCATCCAGCCCTCCACACCACGGGTTCCTGTTCATCCAGAGGCAACGCTACCGCTCACTGTTCATCTAAACCCTCCCACAACGCTCACTGTTCATCCCAGAGGCAGCATCGATCGGCTTCAGTTAGCAGCAGTAGCGAAGGAATCGCTCCATCGGGTTCAGTTAAAAGCCATCGATCGGTCGCTCGGGTTCAGTAACGCGTAGCCTGCAGTGCAATCGCTCGGGTTCAGTTAGAGCCCAACGCCTCGCTCGGGTTCAGTTAGAGCCAACGCCTCGCACTTGTACGAGAGAAACGCGCATCGCTCCGCCCCGACCTCCCACCGTAACCGGCAACTCCCCGAAATTTTCCTCCCCCTCTCTTCTACCACGGTTTTTTCCATCATGGACGGCCCAAAGAATGTCATGCAGCTGCGTCTCCGGGCCGCCCAGGACGAAAAGCCCATTTTCTATCATGATTTTTTATCATAGAAGTAGGAGCCCACCACATCTATGATGATACCGGGTTTTGTCACAATTATCGTCATAGAAGTGTCATATGTTTGACAGAAAAATTTTCGTTCGGCCCAAAATGTCACGGATGTGTCTTTTCTTGTAGTGCGGGTGCATAGCCATGGAACATACCATTCAAAAATATCGAACAACCATTGTCCTTTAAATTGAATTCATAACCTTCACTCATCAAACATGAGGTGCAAATAATGTTCCGACTAAGTGCAGGAATGTAATAACAATTATTCAATTCCATTATGAACCCGGAAGGAAGCTGGAGCTGCATCGTGCCGACCTCCAACGCAGCAACTCTTGCTTTGTTGCCGACCCTGATGTCAATCTCCCCTTGTGCCACACGCCTAGTTCTTACCAGCCCCTGCATCGAGTTGCAAATATGAACAACCAATCCAGTATCAAATACCCAAGAGCTACTAGGTATGTCAGCAAGGTAAATGTCTATAACATATGCAACAAGTGTACCTTTGCCTGAAGAAGCATTTCCGGCCTTCTTGCCATGCTCTGTAAGCCACTTGCTACAGTTCCTCTTCCAGTGACCGGTCTCCTTGCAGTGAAAGCAAACGGTCTTCGAGTCCGGTCCAGACTTTGGCGCAGCGGCGGAGGTTACCGTCTCCATGCCCTTTGCCTTAGCCTTTTTGTTGGACCAACTCTTCTTGAACTTAGCCGATTTCTGCACCATCAACACTTGATGCGTGCCTTTCTTAATATCCTGCTCTGCCACTTTGAGCATCCCATGCAATTAAGTGAGCTTCTTATCCATGCCATGCATATGATAGTTCGATATGAACGTCCCATAGCTGGGCGGAAGAGAACCCAGAACAGCATCAGTAGCCAGCTCATCCAAGAGCGGGAAGCCCAAATGATCCAAAGCTTGGACATACCCGATCATCTTGATCACATGTGGGCTCAGTGGATCACCTTCCTTCAGCTTGCAATCCATAAAGGATCGCTAGACGTTGAACCTTTCGGTCCTAGCCTGTGTCTAAAACATGCTCTTGAGACTCTCGATCATATCGTAAGCCTCAACATTTTCGAAATGTTGTTGCAAATCAGGCTCCATGCAAGCCGGCATCAGACAGCTGATCTCCGTTGATTCATCAACGAGTTTCTGGTAGGCATTCTTAGTTGTGGCATTAGCATTATCGGCAGGTTCCTCTGGAAGTGGATCCTCTAGAACATGTTCCTTTTTATCGTGCTTGAGAACAATTCTCAGATTTCTATACCAGGTGGTAAAGTTTGTTCCATTCAGTTTATCCTTTTTCAGAATTGGTTTCAATGCAAAGTTGGGTTGAGCAGGTGGTGCCATTGATCTACAACAGAAAATATGCAATCACTAAGCAATGTGTTTATGTAGAGCAGTTCTAGCCTAAACAGAAATACTCCCACTGAAGTCAACATCCCTCCGCAAACTCTGAGTGAATCAGGATCCGACTAGCGCATGCGACTAGTGAGCTTTAGCATCATTGCTAGCCAACATACCTATCCGGTAAGCAACTCCTTGCTAATCGTATCTCTATACGACTCCTGTCGGTCGGGAAGGTATCTCATACCACTACTAGGGAAAATCCTAGCAGTAGCGCGGGTTTTGTGTCCACTAGTAGCGCGGGAGGCCGCGCTACTAATAAGGCGCTACAGCTATTGCTTAGCAGTAATGCATGCCCGCACGTGCTACTGCTAGGACAAATAGCTGTTGCATTTGTTCAGTACCACGCTACTGCTAAGGTAACTACTTGCAGCGTGTTTTCTGTCCATCGCTACTAGTATTTTTTTAGTGTATTTATGCGCCATCATACAAATATTGGTACAATACCAGTTATGAGGTTTACATCATTATGTCCATAACAGTGTGTCAAATGAAGGTAGATTAGGTTCAAGTGGAGGCAATATGTGGTGCATGTCAAAAGTATACTACTAATCCAAACTTGATCTAGTTTGGACTAGTAGTACTTTCGATGTGCACCACATGTTGCCTCCACTTGAATCTAATCCGCCAGCACAAGCTATTTAATCATCATCATAGTCATTACCACCAACAATATTTATTTAATCACCACTAACACTAGCTATTTTATCATCATACTAATAGTGTAGCACATCATCATCATCAAACTCATTTCTAGCTAGCTAATAATAATCATCATAGTCATTACCACCAACACTAGCTATTTTATCATCATAGTAATAGTGTAGCACATCATCATCCTCAAACTCATTTCTAGCTAGCTAATCACTCCTGCTGCTCTCTCTTAGGTAAAATAACATAAAACATGTATAGCTCTCCTCCTTGATCAAGCTGGAGCATGCGGATGAACCTGTCTCCTAATCGTGGGTAGCGCATCTGTTTGCTGCCCCCTAGTACTTCTCTGCGCTCCCCCATCACATATTTGGTCCAGTCTTGCACTATTAAGCATCCGTCGCTAATCTTGAATGCACTAAAGTAATCTATAGGATATCTTTGCCATAAGCTGATAATACTCGTGGTACCTTTAGTCTCGTTCCCATAAGGGACAACATTCATCGGGAGTCCCTGTTGAAGAACATCGTATGGTAACATACTTAGCAATGAAGTTTAGCTTCAAAAATAATGTATGGAAAAGATGCACTGATGACAAATAGTAAAAATCTTACCATCCTTCCTAAATAGATGTGACCGTAGTTCATTACGAACACTATTGGTCGCACATTTTCAGTACTAACATTTCTAAATGCAGGAAGAAAATTTGTCTTGACAGTATCAAGATCCTCAAGCCATGAAACATAATGACTAAGCTCCTCGCAGTTGAGTTCAGCCCCAGGACAGTATACGGTCCTGTCTACCAAGCGCTGGACATGTTTGCTTGCACTGAAATAAGCTGACCATACAAATTAGTTGTCAACTATTTTTGAATAAACAATATCAAAGACATAAATATGGTTGAGAAACTTACATAATGGTATAACTGGAGGCGTCTGCACATCGACCCAGATGTTGGTACTACCTTCAATATCATCTTCCGGACGAATATCAAAGGTGATAACCATATCAGGCTCAAATGCATAAGTCTTGCATAGTGCTCGCCATGTTTTGCATCCAAAATAGGTGTAGTCGTCTGAATTGTATAATTTTGCATGGAAAATATAACCATGCTCGGTCTTCAAGTAAACTTTCTTTTCCTCCGTACTATGACTGAAACCTATCTTATCCAATACAAAAACTCTTGCATGGCAAGGGATACGCTAGTAGAATAGTAAAAAAAATATAAGTTGAAGCAAATGCCATGCTTAATTACGAAAAAAGACTTGTCGTTGTGACTTACTGTATCCACTTCGAAGTTCTCGTCCAGCTTGATGCTGAAGCGCCTATCATCATCTAGGAAGATTCCATTGCACAGGCTGCGCTCGTCTTCGCAGTATTTGCAAATACTGAAATCCTTTTCGTCGTCAGACATTTCCTATGTTCATAGTTAAAACATTAATTGAAAATTGATCGAAGACAACTACCAAGATATTCAACACACAAATCCGGGGCACTCGATATTTCCTACATATTTTGGCACAAGTCATGCCAAAATTCACGGAAAAATACGGCATGACCTTTGCTAAAATAGGACATATCGAGCGCCTGAAATTTGCCGGAACGGAAATGAATCAACACTCCAGCAAAACATAGGCCAGTCGGAGGTGCAACCTGCAAACATGACCGGCCACTTGGATATTGAGCAACACAAGATATACATTTCAAAATATCTTATAGGACTCAAATTAGCATGCTCTCAGTAAGCAAAAGTAAATCAATTCATGCGTCCGTACATCGTCGAATATTATCACTAATACATCACGAATAGTGTCATACATATAACATCACTAATACAACTAAAACCCTAGCACACGACGGGTATCGGCATGGGCGGTGGACACCCACAAAGAAGGAACCATCACGGGATCATAGCTCCAGTGAGATCCCCGGAGAACCTGCCAGGTATTGGAGAACAACATGTGCTCCAACGCAAACAAGTAGCAACGGACGTGCGCGTCCTCCTCACTGACACGGTGAAGCACCACCTCCGCGGAGTCCTCGAGCCTCTGGATCGTCACTGGCCCACACGACCGCCAACAAAGAAGGTTCGGGTCAATGACAGGCTGGCTCCTCACCAACCTGCGCCCCCGATAGGTAGCGCCTCCCAGTACCACCCCGGCGGAGCCCAATCCCAGACATGGCCGATCTGGTCAAGCAGGTGTCGTCCTCCGCCGACTCAATGACAAGGATGCGGGATAGGCATCGTCCATGTCGAGGCGGGAAAAATTGCTTTAACTAAAAAATAGAAACAAGTTCTTACTAACTAGTTCTATTAATTCAACTAGTTCTTACTAAAAATAAACTTACTATAAATAAAAATATTATAGTACCTAATTAGTACCTAGTTCTTACTAACTAATTAGTACCTAGGAACTACTGCCCTAATTACCATCTAAGTAATTAACTAACTAGCACTAAAAATAGCCTAGGGTTCATACTAACTAGCACTAAATAGCTAGGGTTCATACTAAGCAGAGAAGAGGGATCGGAAGGGGAGAGTGCTTACAGAGGGCGGGGATAGAGATGGGGTCGGGGGAGACGGCAGCACCGAGGCGCAGCGAGGCGGGGTCGGGGTAGACGGTGGCGAGGCGGGGTCGGGGGAGACGGCGGCGAGGCGGGGTCGGGGAAGACAGCGGCGAGGCGGGGTCGGGGGAGACGGCGGCGAGGCGGGGTCGGGGAAGACGGCGGCGAGGCGGGGTCGGGGGAGACGACGGCGAGGCGGTGTCGGGGGACGGTGTGACACCCCAAAAATTTGGCCTTGTTTTAATGAATTAAATTTTTTGCCAGGAATTAAAACTTTGAATTTCTGAGCTACATTTTGATTTTTAATCATTTCCTTCCCTATTATGATGAGTTTTTCCCTAAGTGAAAACCTTTCAAATATGTATTGGACTTATTTAACCTCTCAAGAAAAACTTTTCTTTTATCAGTATAATAATTAAATTGCTTGATCTTTATTTTCTTGAAAAATGGTGTTTCAAGGTTGTATGGCCATATTTGAACTACAACCATTTGATAAATTCACCTAAAATTCTAACCAAAGATTGGAGATGTCATGTGATGTTTTTAAATCACTTTTGTACAAAAATATCTTTTATTTATGTAATAATTTGAGCTCTGCATCAATTTTTCCTTCTCTGGTCCACAGTGCAATTTGCACTAAAACCCTTTTAAATAATTCTTACTAGCCTCCACCAAAATTATGGGATGTCAGTAGGAGCATATCATTCCATTATATGCAAAAAAACCTAGTGCTGTTATTTGAAGATATTGAGTGAATCAACCTCTTTTCCATTCTGGTCCAGCCTTGTGATTTCTACTGCAACCCTATTTAATTTTGCTCCAACGATCTTGTGCTTTCTCCCACTTGTAGATAGCCCTACAAAACCCCCAAATCCAGGAGCATGCACCCATTGGATTATTTTTGGTTCATGAAATAATGTCATTTATTTCCTGTCCAGAATTGAAATTCTACAAAACTTGCACTAGAAAGTTTATGCTTTTCACCAACTAACATCACCACACTCTCTTTCATCCACAGAGACACTGATCTGGAGATTTTGGCCACCCCAAGTATTGCCTAAGTGCCCTTAGCATTTTGTCAAACACCTTATGGGCATGATCTGTTTTGGCATGAATTTTTGGTTTGCACTGTGAACCTGATCCCCTGACCAAACCAGCTTGTCCACTGATCCCCTTGCAAGCCCAAACCTAGCCCTGTTTCTACCCAGCCTCAACTGCGACCTCTAGCATGCTCTGGCTTTATGTCGAGCACGTCCCGTGCACGCCCGGAGCGCGAGCAGAGCATGCGTTTGGCACGCGCGTGCGCCGAGCCGACACGCTGACACCACGGTCTTGGCCCGCTCTGCAGCACCGCGCCACGCGCTCCCTTTCTCACTGCAACACGCCAAGCCGCCCCGCGCCACGCACCGGCAAGCCAACAGCTAGCCGCCACCGCCGCCTGACAGCCCCTGCGCTGGCCAGCGCCGCCAAAGCCACCTCCGCTCGCCAGCTCGCCCCTGGAGCAGTGCCCACTCGTCCGCTAGCTCCTGCTGTCATCCCCAGCCACGCCACGTTGCCCTGCAAGCTACAGAGAGGCAGTTCGCCGGAGAGCTTATCCGGCCGCCGCGGAACCGACCTCGACGAGCTATAAAAGGAGGCCCCCGAGCTTCCCCGAGCACACAGGCAACCTTAGAATGCTCCCCTAGTTCTCCCACGGCAGCCAATCGACCCGGGGAAGGTCTTCTTCCCCACCTCCGGCAACTGCAGCCGCCACCACTGCCCTGGCCAATTCGGCACCACCAGGGCCTCCTCCTCTCCGTTCTCTCCACCAAGAACTTCCTCATCCTCCCGTCAACCATTTCCACTACTCGATTTCGATAGGGGCTCACTGCGGGAGAATTTTCACTCCACCCTTGAAGCCTCCTCCGCCGCGAAGCTCGCCGCCGGCAGCTCCCTCCGTCCCCACTGGCCTGGCAACCACCGGGAGGACCGCACTGGAGTGGCGGATCCATCCCCGCCCTCGGGGCCCCGCGAAGAGCTGCCAGTCGCCAGCGACGATCGCCTGAGCTCCGCCTCCGCTCGGACAGGGGAAGGAGGGGGAAAGAGAGACTAGTCAAACCTGACTAGTGGGACTTCCTGGACCCACTGTCAGTGTCTCACCGCGCCGTCCATGTGTTTAAGTAAAGGCGTAAAAACCCCCAGTACGTCTCCCCCGCTCCGAAAGCGTATTCCTCTCTGAAACGTTTTCTTTTTCCTGATTTTATTAAAAACAGATTTTGACCACAACTTTGACTGCCTATAACTTTTTAAATATAACCCCAAATGAATTAATTCTTATTCCTACCTCTCTCAAATTTCACCTAGTTTATTTTAAGATTTATTTGAAAAAAATTTAGAACAACTTTTGGTGCTGTTTTTATTTTGTGTGTTAATTCTTTTATATTGCTAAAATAGGATTTTTGAAGAGAGGAGAAAAGTTTCATGTTTTGGAGTGCACCCTGCCTTTCCACACATTGAAGGCAAGCATTCTGAATCCCGGCATAATATTTTGGTGTGATCGTTGATACATTTATAACACCACCGCATTTCGAAGGACTTGTTATTTCATGTGGTATGATCATATGCATGAGTGCATATTAATGATTTCCATGCTATTGGAAATGAAGACACTTGTGATGATAATCATCCTCATGTGGCTTGCATGCATACCGGCAGGAACCCGGGAAAACCTCTGCCTTGAGTAGGCATGAGTTTGTCGCCGGTGTCCGTCGGGACGGTTATGTCTGGTATGGCATGGCAAGGTGATATGAGTGGTGACTCTGTTGGTTGAAATACATTTGTCATGCTAATCATGCAGGGAATACTTAAACCACCTGAGTCGACCGTAGATCGAGTCTTGTGCCAGTAACCCCCATACTTGTTTCGTACTACCACTCGTCTCTACAAGTAGAGTACGGTTCAGTAAGTTGTCAACCTCTTTCTAGCACACACCGTACAGAGAGGCCATGGTGGAAGATACCGGTTGTAGCTGGTAGGCAGGCCACCTGGTCCAGCGGCATGGGTGTTTCCGGTTGGGACCGAGAGGGGAGGCCACCCCTTAGAGCGCGCGATATAAATTTGATCCCATGCTACGCGAGGTTGTAGCCTCCCCACTTAGACTTTTGCTTAACAAGTGTCGTGGGTGATTCCAGACACCGATGAGTTAAGCTGGTGTGTGCAAGTTAGGTGTGTTTTCAACAAAAAGACCGTAGACGGAATTAGTCCCGATGGACTAAAGAAATCCGTTACTCGTGGGTAAAGAGTACACCCTCTGCAGAGATTAAAACTATTCGAATAGCCGTGTCCATGGTTAAGGACAACAGTCTGGGATGGGTCAAGTGTCGGTCTTAGTGTCGGTCTTCGGAGGTGAAACTGTTAACCAGAGCTGGAACTACTACTTGTGACTTGTGATAATTATGTTTATTATTATTGTTGACTAACCCGTGATATTATTGTTATTATCGAGTATCTCTGGGACGGTTCTACCTCCGGGATATTCACTATGATTGTTTATTTTAAAGCCCTTTATGTCGTGTCGCTAAGACGCCCGACTGTGGCATTTCTTTTAAAGCCCTTTATGTGGCGTCGCTCAGACGCCCGACTGTGGCATTTCTTTTAAAGCCCTTTATGCGGTGTCGCTAAGACGCCCGACCGTGGCATTTCTTTTAAAGCCCTTTATGTGGTGTCTCTAAGACGCCCGACTGTGGCATTTCTTTTAAAGCCCTTTATGTGGCGTCGCTCAGACGCCCGACTGTGGCATTTCTTTTAAAGCCCTTTATGTGGTGTCGCTCAGACGCCCGACTGTGGTAATTCTTTTAAAGCCCTTTATGTGGTGTCGCTCAGACGCCTGACTGTGGCATTTCTTTTAAAGCCCTTTATGTGGTGTCGCTCAGACGCCCGACTGTGGCATTTCTTTTAAAGCCCTTTATGTGGTGTCGCTAAGACGCCCGACTGTGGCATTGCTTGATATTTATTTCATAAATTTTAATACTACCATGTTATTGCATTTTTATAAATAACTTGCTTGCACGCATCAGAGTTTTATTTATCTTTTGTGACTGACGTCATGAGCATAAAATATTTTCAGCACATCGTTGTTATATTATACCTGTGTTCATAATGTTTGCGAGTACATTCAAAGTACTCACTAGCTTGTCCCTGGCTATTGTCTTGGCCAGATTTTCTTGCACGGAGAGGAGCGACGCGATGACACCCCCGGGACCTAAGCAAATGGAGATAGCAGCCTCGCGAAGATAGGAGTTAACCTGGTCAGCTGTTCCTGTGGGAAATGGAGTCCCATAGACACTGATGTTTCACAACCCGCTTCCGCCATCAACCACTAGAAACCATTTGTTGTACTCGCACGCCAGAATGGTCTTGTACTACATCTTTTTTGTATTTTGCTTGGACTTTCTGTATCAAGTTGGAGCCTCATCAGCTAACAGTAATCCTGGGGCTGATGAGCACAACGGTCTTTTCTGGAAATTTATACCCGGAAAACCGGTCGTGACAGACTTGGTATCAGAGCCAGGCTAACCATTGGCTAATCCTATCTTAGCCGGGTCTATAAAATTAGGCAAACCAACCCACCAAACCATAACCAAACCCCAGCCAAGCTTCTCGTGCAAGATAGCCACACAGTGACCCAACACCTTTTGGCAGTCGGTGCCCAACCTATCAACCTAACCTGTCGCTCATGCGCCAGTGATCGAATCCTAAATAGTCCTTTCTCGCAAGCGTGCAAAGGAAGACTCCGTCCCCTTTTTCCTATAAAAAGGGGCATACTAGCACCAACACAACACAACACAGCCTCTACTCCAAACCAAGCTACAATGCCCGGCCCCGTCGTGCACAATGAGACCACAACAGCCAACCTTGGAGGTTTTGTCACCATCCTCGCCAACCTCACCCGTCGTACCTATGCATTAGAAGAGCCACCTGAATATGTTGTGTACCAAGGACCCATGAGCGGTGAAGACCGTCAATTCTGGGCCACTATGCACATCTACGGTAGGGGTCTAGCACCCGAGCGCCCCTACAGGTTCACCGGAAGAACAACTTCCTTTGAGCTTCAAACCATCCAACTAGCCGCTCGAGAGGCTATAGTTCATCTCAGGCACTTGTCGCCCAGAGTTAACTGTCGCTCGTTCCACTACTACCCCAGACGTGAAGGGTATGGTAGACCACCTCAAGTTGCCAACGGAGATCACGAGACAGATCCCGCATTGTTGCACCTAGTGCGCTATGTAAGTGCACTAGAGGCACTGTTCGACTAGATCACCATTGATCTGATCGCAGCTCGAGGAGAGCTGGTTCGTCGAGCCCCAGCAAGAAGAGAAGACGAGCCCGATGCCGACAACCTAGTCGTACTGTTCGGACAACCGATCGAGACCCTGAGATCAGCTCCAGCCACCAACCGAGATGCTTTGATGACCCTAGAAGTGCTTCGTCGCCTTTTGGGAACCCACTCCAACGGGATTGCGGCTAACAATCCCCGAGATGGTCATCATCGCTACCCCGATCCTGCAGTTCCTCCGCCATCTCCGACTAATCCCGGCAGTGAGACACGTGGAGAAGCCTCGACATCCACCAGGCACGACCGTTTAGACGTAAACGAGGTAGATTAAGCCGTGCGAGTAGCACCGAGTTTCAGTGTATCCTCGCTTTGTAATCATGCGACCTCGTATATAAACGCAGCCTGTCGTTGTGCCTCTATTTTAATAATAGCCTTGCATTTTTTTGGTCAGCGCATAGTTGCATAATTTTTCCGGGCACAGCTACCAAAACCAACCCGACGACAACCACAATAACACGTCTCTTTATGAGATATGTGTATCTCTGACACTGACCTGACCTTTGGAGCTGAGCTGGCAAATTTATTACCTTTCACCATGGTAAAATGATCTAGCTCCATTGCTATATAAAGGCCACCTTGTGACCTTACCCAGCAACCCTCACCTTGTGCACCACACTCACAACCTTTTCCTGTCATGCCAAGCCCTAGTATTTATCGGATAACCCCAGATGCAACCCCGGGTAGCTTTGTCAAAATATTGTGGGACTTTACCCGCAGTACCATGGGTTCTACCCAGCCACCCCAGTACGAGCTGTTCAAATCAAGGATCACCCCTTCCACCTCGGAATATTGGGCAGCAGTACACATTCCTCCTGTAAACCCCAACCAAGACCCAACAGAAGTTTCCTTCGTGGGAAAATCTATGCCAACCCCACACCTGGACATAGAAGATGCTGCAAAAGAAGCGATTGCTCGCCTTCGATCCGCAGTACCCTATGCCCGTGAACGAGGATATTATTATTTTCCGAGTCGTGCAACACCCGGAGGAGTGACATCTTTTCCCGGTGGACGGATTGAGAAAGACCCAGTACTAGCCAACCTTACCCAGTACATCATCGCTCAAGAGCATTTGAACCAGCGAGTAATGGATTATCTCCAGAGTCTCACTGATTTAAATCCTCAGATTGCCATCGGCAGAGCACTAAGGCCCGACCAGGAGGGACACGTGCATCGACTGGTCAATCCACTGCCTCCGATAGAAGAGGAGTGTATCCCTTTACCAGAGACATTTTATCAGGACCCCAACCAGTTACCGTTTTCATTTTAGACGTAACTACTGTATTTGTTATTTCAGCATTTATTTATGTGTGTGACTTATGTGCGATACCCTGAGTTTGTACGACGAGTCAATTATTTGGCTTCTACTAATGTGTGTAGTTTTTGTTGTGATTTATGCTCCTTTAAATTAACTGTTTTTCCCTCGCAAAATTCTGGAGTGAGATTTCTTATCCCTGAGCTGCTACATCTACACTTTCTCACGGCGTGGATTTATTAATTTCACACAGCACCACGGCAGCAGACTCACAACCATAATCTTTCGGACACATACACTGTTTGCAAAGCTTTGCAACAGTGTTGCATCCAGCTAATCACCCCTAACAACAGTTAGCACCCGGCACACCCCACCTACTCCTCGTGATCACCACCACCGTGGAGAGCCAACACCCGAGCAACAGCGTCACGATGATCATCGAGGATCATCGCGCACAGGAGCACAGAGAGCCCCAGCAGTGTCGCCAGCCCTCCGCATATCAGGATCGCAAACCAGTCCGGCATCGCCTCCGCCATTAGAGCCTCACCCGAGCTTCTGTAAGCAGTAATGGAGAAAGAAGGAGGAGGAGAAGTGAGGCCAGGTGTGAGGAAGAAGAGAGAGGCACCCCGGCTGTTTTATAGCTCGAGTTCGGTGTACGGTGGGAGAAGTCCACCAACGCCGCTCGTCGCCGATCGCCGGTGTTCGGAGTCGAATCCGCGAGCAGTGCCGACAGCGCGCTGGCCCGCAAGTGAGTGCACGCTGCACCGGCAGCTAGCACGCCGCGCACTACCACGGTACGGCCTAGACGCCCTACACACTAGGCGTCGCCGGTGGAGAAAGCGCGCGGGAGAGAGGAAGAAGAAAGAGCCAGAGGGAGAAGAAGAGGCTGACAGTGGGCCTCGGGTCCACCTGTCGGCCAGAGAGAGCACTGTGCTCTCGGGTACGACCAGCGTATATTTAAATTTAGAAGTTATTCTAAATTTATATCCAGCGTAGAAATCTCACGTTTTTGTCTCGAACCGTAGACTTTTCCACGCAGCACCAGTTTTCAGACTATGATTTGTCACCACTTATTGCCCTCTCACTGTAGCCCTTTTTATTGCGTATAGTTTTTCTTAAAACAGCTTTTAACAAATCTCGAGGACGAGATTTTTCTTAAGGGGGGTAGTGTTGTGACACCCCAAAAATTTGGCCTTGTTTTAATGAATTAAAATTTTTGCCAGGAATTAAAACTTTGAATTTCTAAGCTCCATTTTGATTTTCAATCATTTCCTTCCCTATTATGATGAGTTTTTCCCTAAGTGAAAACCTTTCAAATATGTTATTGGACTTATTTAACCTCTCAAGAAAAACTTTTCTTTTATCAGTATAATAATTAAATTGCTTGATCTTTATTTTCTTGAAAAATGGTGTTTCAAGGTTGTATGGCCATATTTGAACTACAACCATTTGATAAATTCACCTAAAATTCTAACCAAAGATTGGAGATGTCATGTGATGTTTTTAAATCACTTTTATACAAAAATATCTTTTATTTATGTAATAATTTGAGCTCTGCATCAATTTTTCCTTCTCTGGTCCAGAGTGCAATTTGCACTACAACCCTTCTAAATAATTCTTACTAGCCTCCACCAAAATTATGGGATGTCAGTAGGAGCATATCATTCCATTATATGCAAAAAACCTTGTGCTGTTATTTGAAGATATTGAGTGAATCAACCTCTTTTCCATTCTGGTCCAGCCTTGTGATTTCTACTGCAACCCTATTTAATTTTGCTCCAACGATCTTGTGCTTTCTCCCACTTGTAGATAGCCCTACCAAACCCCTAAATCTAGGAGCATGCACCCATTGGATTATTTTTGGTTCATGAAATAATGTCATTTATTTCCTGTCCAGAATTGAAATTCTGCAAAACTTGCACTAGAAAGTTTATGCTTTTCACCAACTAACATCACCACACTCTCTTTCATCCACAGAGACACTGATCTGGAGATTTTGGCCACCCCAAGTATTGCCTAAGTGCACTTAGCATTTTGTCAAACACCTTATGGGCATGATCTGTTTTGGCATGAATTTTTCGTTTGCACTGTGAACCTAATCCCCTGACCAAACCAGCTTGTCCGCTGATCCCCTTGCAAGCCCAAACCTAGCCCTGTTTCTACCCAGCCTCAACTGCGACCTCTAGCATGCTCTGGCTTTACGTCGAGCACGTCCCGTGCACGCCCGGAGCGCGAGCAGAGCATGTGTTTGGCACGCGCGTGCACCGAGCCGACACGCTGACCACACGGTCTTGGCCCGCTCTGCAGCACCGCGCCACGCGCTCCCTTTCTCACCTCAATACGCCAAGCCGCCCCTCGCCACGCCCCGGCAAGCCAACAGCTAGCCGCCACCGCCGCCCGACAGCCCTTGCGCTGGCCAGCGCCGCCAAAGCCACCTCCGCTCGCCAGCTCGCCCTTGGAGCAGTGCCCACTCGTCCGCTAGCTCCTGCCGTCACCCCAGCCACGCCACGTTGCCCTGCAAGCTACAGAGAGGCGGTTCGCCGGAGAGCTTATCCGGCCGCCGCGGAACCGACCTTGACGAGCTATAAAAGGAGGCCCCCGAGCTTCCCCGAGCACACAGGCAACCTTAGAATGCTCCCCTAGTTCTCCCACGGCAGCCAATCGACCTGGGGAAGGTCTTCTTCCCCACCTCCGGCAATTGCAGCCGCCACCACTGCCCTGGCCAATTCGGCACCACCAGGGCCTCCTCCTCTCCGTTCTCTCCACCAAGAACTTCCTCATCCTCCCGTGAACCATTTCCACTACTCGATTTCGATCGGGGCTCACTGCAGGAGAATTTTCACTCCACCCCCGAAGCCTCCTCCGCCGCGAAGCTCACCGCCGGAGCTCCCTCCGTCCCCACCGGCCTGGCAACCACCGGGAGGACCGCACTGGAGTGGCAGATCCATCCCCGCCCTCGGGGCACCGCGAAGAGCTGCCAGTCACCAGCGACGATCGCCTGAGCTCCGCCTCCGCTCGGACAGGGGAAGGAGGGGGAAAGAGAGACTAGTCAAACCTAACTAGTGGGACTTCCTAGACCCACTGTCAGTGTCTCACCGCGCCGTCCATGTGTTTAAGTAAAGGCGTAAAACCCCCCAGTACGTCTCCCCCGCTCCGAAAGCGTATTCCTCTCTGAAACGTTTTCTTTTTCCTGATTTTATTAAAAACAGATTTTGACCACAACTTTGACTGCCTATAACTTTTTAAATATAACCCTAAATGAATTAATTCTTTTTCCTACCTCTCTCAAATTTCACCTAGTTTATATTAAGATTTATTTGAAAAAAAATTAGAACAACTTTTGGTGCTGTTTTTATTTTGTGTGTTAATTCTTTTATATTGCTAAAATAGGATTTTTGAAGAGAGGAGAAAAGTTTCAAGTTTTGGAGTGCACCCTGCCTTTCCACACATTGAAGGCAAGCATTCTGAATCTTGGCATAATATTTTGGTGTGATCGTTGATACATTTATAACACCACCGCATTTCGAAGGACTTGTTATTTCATGTGGTATGATCATATGCATGAGTGCATATTAATGATTTCCATGCTGTTGGAAATGAAGACACTTGTGATGATAATCATCCTCATGTGCCTTGCATGCATACCGGCAGGAACCCGGGAAAATCTCTGCCTTGGGTAGGCATGAGTTTGTCGCCGGTGTCCGTCGGGACGGTTATGTCTGGTATGGCATGGCAAGGTGATATGAGCGGTGACTCTGTTGGTTGAAATACATTTGTCATGCTAATCATGCAGGGAATACTTAAACCTCCTGAGTCAACCGTAGATCGAGTCTTGTGCCAGTAACCCCCATACTTGTTTCGTACTACCACTCGTCTCTACAAGTAGAGTACGGTTCAGTAAGTTGTCAACCTCTTTCTAGCACACACCGTACAGAGAGACCATGGTGGAAGATACCGGTTGTAGCTGGTAGGCAGGCCACCTGGTCCGGGGGCATGGGTGTTTCCGGTTGGGACCGAGAGGGGAGGCCACCCCTTAGAGCGCGCGATATAAATTTGATCCCATGCTACGCGAGGTTGTAGCCTCCCCACTTAGAGTTTTGCTTAACAAGTGTCGTGGGTGATTCCAGACACCGATGAGTTAAGCTGGTGTGTGCAAGTTAGGTGTGTTTTCAACAAAAAGACCGTAGATGGAATTAGTCCCGATGGCCTAAAGAAATCCGTTACTCTTGGGTAAAGAGTACACC
This sequence comes from Triticum timopheevii, assembly GCA_963921465.1. Classification (NCBI taxonomy): domain Eukaryota; kingdom Viridiplantae; phylum Streptophyta; class Magnoliopsida; order Poales; family Poaceae; genus Triticum; species Triticum timopheevii. The sequence continues at coordinate 368,603,107 of OY997262.1, forward strand.
CTCTGCAGAGATTAAACCTATTCGAATAGCCGTGTCCATGGTTAAGGACTACAGTCTGGGATGGGTCAAGTGTCGGTCTTAGTGTCGGTCTTCGGAGGTGAAACTGTTAACCAGAGCTGGAACTACTACTTGTGACTTGTGATAATTATGTTTATTATTATTTTTGACTAACCCGTGATATTATTGTTATTATCGAGTATCTCTAGGACGGTTCTACCTCCGGGATATTCACTATGATTGTTTATTTTAAAGCCCTTTATGTCGTGTCGCTAAGACGCCCGACTGTGGCATTTCTTTTAAAGCCCTTTATGTGGCGTCGCTCAGACGCCCGACTGTGGCATTTCTTTTAAAGCCCTTTATGCGGTGTCGCTAAGACGCCCGACTGTGGCATTTCTTTTAAAGCCCTTTATGTGGTGTCTCTAAGACGCCCGACTGTGGCATTTCTTTTAAAGCCCTTTATGTGGCGTCGCTCAGACGCCCGACTGTGGCATTTCTTTTAAAGCCCTTTATGTGGTGTTGCTCAGACGCCCGACTGTGGTAATTCTTTAAAAGCCCTTTATGCGGTGTCGCTCAGACGCCTGACTGTGGCATTTCTTTTAAAGCCCTTTATGTGGTGTCGCTCAGACGCCCGACTGTGGCATTTCTTTTAAAGCCCTTTATGTGGTGTCGCTAAGACGCCCGACTGTGGCATTGCTTGATATTTATTTCATAAATTTTAATACTACCATGTTATTGCATTTTTATAAATAACTTGCTTGCACGCATCAGAGTTTTATTTATCTTTTGTGACTGACGTCATGAGCATAAAATATTTTCAGCACATCGTTGTTATATTATACCTGTGTTCATAATGTTTGCGAGTACATTCAAAGTACTCACTAGCTTGTCCCTGGCTATTGTCTTGGCCAGATTTTCTTGCACGGAGAGGAGCGACGCGATGACACCCCCGGGACCTAAGCAAATGGAGATAGCAGCCTCGCGAAGATAGGAGTTAACCTGGTCAGCTGTTCCTGTGGGAAATGGAGTCCCATAGACACTGATGTTTCACAACCCGCTTCCGCCATCAACCACTAGAAACCATTTGTTGTACTCGCAGGCCAGAATGGTCTTGTACTACATCTTTTTTGTATTTTGCTTGGACTTTCTGTATCAAGTTGGAGCCTCATCAGCTAACAGTAATCCTGGGGCTGATGAGCACAACGGTCTTTTCTTGAAATTTATACCCGGAAAACCGGTCGTGACAGACTTGGTATTAGAGCCAGGCTAACCATTGGCTAATCCTATCTTAGCCGGGTCTATAAAATTAGGCAAACCAACCCACCAAACCATAACCAAACCCCAGCCAAGCTTCTCGTGCAAGATAGCCACACAGTGACCCAACACCTTTTGGCAGTTGGTGCCCAACCTATCAACCTAACATGTCGCTCATGCGCCAGTGATCGAATCCTAAATAGTCCTTTCTCGCAAGCGTGCAAAGGAAGACTCCGTCCCCTTTTTCCTATAAAAAGGGGCATACTAGCACCAACACAACACAACACAGCCTCTACTCCAAACCAAGCTACAATGCCCGGCCCCGTCGTGCACAATGAGACCACAACAGCCAACCTTGGAGGTTTTGTCACCATCCTCGCCAACCTCACCCGTCGTACCTATGCATTAGAAGAGCCACCTGAATATGTTGTGTACCAAGGACCCATGAGCGGTGAAGACCATCAATTCTGGGCCACTATGCACATCTACGGTAGGGGTCTAGCACCCGAGCGCCCCTACAGGTTCACCGGAAGAACAACTTCCTTTGAGCTTCAAACCATCCAACTAGCCGCTCGAGAGGCTATAGTTCATCTCAGGCACTTGTCGCCCAGAGTTAACTGTCGCTCGTTCCACTACTACCCCAGACGTGAAGGGTATGGTAGACCACCTCAAGTTGCCAACGGAGATCACGAGACAGATCCCGCATTGTTGCACCTAGTGCGCTACGTAAGTGCACTAGAGGCACTATTCGACCAGATCACCATTGATCTGATCGCAGCTCGAGGAGAGCTGGTTCGTCGAGCCCCAGCAAGAAGAGAAGACGAGCCCGATGCCGACAACCTAGTCGTACTGTTCGGACAACCGATCGAGACCCTAAGATCAGCTCCAGCCACCAACCGAGATGCTTTGATGACCCCAGAAGTGCTTCGTCGCCTTTTGGGAACCCACTCCAACGGGATTGCGGCTAACAATCCCCGAGATGGTCATCATCGCTACCCCGATCCTGCAGTTCCTCCGCCATCTCCGACTAATCACGGCACTGAGACACGTGGAGAAGCCTCGACATCCACCAGGCATGACCGTTTAGACGTAAACGAGGTAGATTAAGCCGTGCGAGTAGCACCGAGTTTCAGTGTATCCTCGCTTTGTAATCATGCGACCTCGTATATAAACACAGCCTGTCGTTGTGCCTCTATTTTAATAATAGCGTTGCATTTTTTTGGTCAGCGCATAGTTGCATAATTTTTCCGGGCACAACTACCAAAACCAACCCGACGACAACCACAATAACATGTCTCTTTATGAGATATGTGTATCTCTGACACTGACCTGACCTTTAGAGCTGAGCTGGCAAATTTATTACCTTTCACCATGGTAAAATGATCTAGCTCCATTGCTATATAAAGGCCACCTTGTGACCTTACCCAGCAACCCTCACCTTGTGCACCACACTCACAACCTTTTCCTGTCATGCCAAGCCCTAGTATTTATCGGATAACCCCAGATGCAACCCCAGGTAGCTTTGTCAAAATATTGTGGGACTTTACCCGCAGTACCATGGGTTCTACCCAGCCACCCCAGTACGAGCTGTTCAAATCAAGGATCACCCCTTCCACCTCGGAATATTGGGCAGCAGTACACATTCCTCCTGTAAACCCCAACCAAGACCCAACAGAAGTTTCCTTCGTGGGAAAATCTATGCCAACCCCACACCTGGCCATAGAAGATGCTGCAAAAGAAGCGATTGCTCGCCTTCGATCCTCAGTACCCTATGCCCGCGAACGAGGATATTATTATTTTCCGAGTCATGCAACACCCGGAGGAGTGACATCTTTTCCCGGTGGACGGATTGAGAAAGACCCAGTACTAGCCAACCTTACCCAGTACATCATCGCTCAAGAGCATTTGAACCAGCGAGTAATGGATTATCTCCAGAGTCTCACTGATTTAAATCCTCAGATTGCCATCGGCAGAGCACTAAGGCCCGACCAGGAGGGACACGTGCATCGACTGGTCAATCCACTGCCTCCGATAGAAGAGGAGTGTATCCCTTTACCAGAGACATTTTATCAGGACCCCAACCAGTTACCGTTTTCATTTTAGACGTCACTACTGTATTTGTTATTTCAGCATTTATTTATGTGTGTGACTTATGTGCGATACCCTGAGTTTGTACGACGAGTCAATTATTTGGCTTCTACTAATGTGTGTAGTTTTTGTTGTGATTTATGCTCCTTTAAATTAACTGTTTTTCCCTCGCAAAATTCTGGAGTGAGATTTCTTATCCCTGAGCTGCTGCATCTGCACTTTCTCACGGCGTGGATTTATTAATTTCACACAGCACCACGGCAGCAGACTCACAACCATAATCTTTCGGACACATACACTGTTTGCAAAGCTTTGCAACAGTGTTGCATCCAGCTAATCACCCCTAACAACAGTTAGCACCCGGCACACCCCACCTACTCCTCGTGATCACCACCACCGCGGAGAGCCAACACCCGAGCAACAGCGTCACGACGATCATCGAGGATCATCGCGCACAGGAGCACAGAGAGCCCCAGTAGTGTCGCCAGCCCTCCACATATCAGGATCGCAAACCAGTCCGGCATCGCCTCCGCCATTAGAGCCTCACCCGAGCTTCTGTAAGCAGTAATGGAGAAAGAAGGAGGAGGAGAAGTGAGGCCAGGTGTGAGGAAGAAGAGAGAGGCACCCCGGCCGTTTTATAGCTCGAGTTCGGTGTACGGTGGGAGAAGTCCACCAACGCCGCTCGTCGCCGATCGCCGGTGTTCGGAGTCGAATCCGCGAGCAGTGCCGACAGCGCGCTGGCCCGCAAGTGAGTGCACGCTGCACCGGCAGCTAGCACGCCGCGCACTACCACGGTACGGCCTAGATGCCCTACACACTAGGCGTCGCCGGTGGAGAAACCGCGCGGGAGAGAGGAAGAAGAAAGAGCCAGAGGGAGAAGAAGAGGCTGACAGTGGGCCTCGGGTCCACCTGTCGGCCAGAGAGAGCACTGTGCTCTCGGGTACGACCAGCGTATATTTAAATTTAGAAGTTATTCTAAATTTATATCCAGCATAGAAATCTCACGTTTTTGTCTCGAACCGTAGACTTTTCCACGCAGCACCAGTTTTCACACTATGATTTGTCACCACTTATTGCCCTCTCACTGTAGCCCTTCTTATTGCGTATAGTTTTTCTTAAAACAGCTTTTAACAAATCTCGAGGACGAGATTTTTCTTAAGGGGGGTAGTGTTGTGACACCCCAAAAATTTGGCCTTGTTTTAATGAATTAAAATTTTTGCCAGGAATTAAAACTTTGAATTTCTGAGCTCCATTTTGATTTTCAATCATTTCCTTCCCTATTATGATGAGTTTTTCCCTAAGTGAAAACCTTTCAAATATGTTATTGGACTTATTTAACCTCCCAAGAAAAACTTCTCTTTTATCAGTATAATAATTAAATTGCTTGATCTTTATTTTCTTGAAAAATGGTGTTTCAAGGTTGTATGGCCATATTTGAACTACAACCATTTGATAAATTCACCTAAACTTCTAACCAAAGATTGGAGATGTCATGTGATGTTTTTAAATCACTTTTATACAAAAATATCTTTTATTTATGTAATAATTTGAGCTCTGCATCAATTTTTCCTTCTCTGGTCCAGAGTGCAATTTGCACTACAACCCTTTAAAATAATTCTTACTAGCCTCCACCAAAATTATGGGATGTCAGTAGGAGCATATCATTCCATTATATGCAAAAAACCTTGTGCTGTTATTTGAAGATATTGAGTGAATCAACCTCTTTTCCATTCTGGTCCAGCCTTGTGATTTCTACTGCAACCCTATTTAATTTTGCTCCAACAATCTTGTGCTTTCTCCCACTCGTAGATAGCCCTACCAAACCCCTAAATCTAGGAGCATGCACCCATTGGATTATTTTTGGTTCATGAAATAATGTCATTTATTTCCTGTCCAGAATTGAAATTCTGCAAAACTTGCACTAGAAAGTTTATGCTTTTCACCAACTAACATCACCACACTCTCTTTCATCCACAGAGACACTGATCTGGAGATTTTGGCCACCCCAAGTATTGCCTAAGTGCCCTTAGCATTTTGTCAAACACCTTATGGGCATGATCTGTTTTGGCATGAATTTTTCGTTTGCACTGTGAACCTAATCCCCTGACCAAACCAGCTTGTCCACTGATCCCCTTGCAAGCCCAAACCTAGCCCTGTTTCTACCCAGCCTCAACTGCGACCTCTAGCATGCTCTGGCTTTACGTCGAGCACGTCCCGTGCACACCCGGAGCGCGAGCAGAGCATGTGTTTGGCACGCGCGTGCGCCGAGCCGACACGCTGACCCCACGGTCTTGGCCCGCTTTGCAGCACCGCGCCACGCGCTCCCTTTCTCACCTCAACACGCCAAGCTGCCCCTCGCCACGCCCCGGCAAGCCAACAGCTAGCCGCCACCGCCGCCCGACAGCCCTTGCGCTGGCCAGCGCCGCCAAAGCCACCTCCGCTCGCCAACTCGCCCTTGGAGCAGTGCCCACTCGTCCGCTAGCTCCTGCTGTCACCCCAGCCACGCCACGTTGCCCTGCAAGCTACAGAGAGGCGGTTCGCCGGAGAGCTTATCCGGCCGCCACGGAACCGACCTCGACGAGCTATAAAAGGAGGCCCCCGAGCTTCCCCGAGCACACAGGCAACCTTAGAATGCTCCCCTAGTTCTCCCACGGCAGCCAATCGACCCGGGGAAGGTCTTCTTCCCCACCTCTGGCAACTGCAGCCGCCACCACTGCCCTGGCCAATTCGGCACCACCAGGGCCTCCTCCTCTCCGTTCTCTCCACCAAGAACTTCCTCATCCTCCCGTGAACCATTTCCACTACTCGATTTTGATCGGGGCTCACTGCAGGAGAATTTTCACTCCACCCCCGAAGCCTCCTCCGCCGCGAAGCTCACCGCCGGAGCTCCCTCCGTCCCCACCGGCCTGGCAACCACCGGGAGGACCGCACTGGAGTGGCGGATCCATCCCCGCCCTCGGGGCACCGTGAAGAGCTGCCAGTCGCTAGCGACGATCGCCTGAGCTCCGCCTCCGCTTGGACAGGGGAAGGAGGGGGAAAGAGAGACTAGTCAAACCTGAGGGGGAAAGAGAGACTAGTCAAACCTGACTAGTGGGACTTCCTAGACCCACTGTCAGTGTCTCACCGCGCCGTCCATGTGTTTAAGTAAAGGCGTAAAACCCCCCAGTACGTCTCCCCCGCTCCGAAAGCGTATTCCTCTCTGAAACGTTTTCTTTTTCCTGATTTTATTAAAAACAGATTTTGACCACAACTTTGACTGCCTATAACTTTTTAAATATAACCCTAAATGAATTAATTCTTTTTCCTACCTCTCTCAAATTTCACCTAGTTTATATTAAGATTTATTTGAAAAAAAATTAGAACAACTTTTGGTGCTGTTTTTATTTTGTGTGTTAATTCTTTTATATTGCTAAAATAGGATTTTTGAAGAGAGGAGAAAAGTTTCAAGTTTTGGAGTGCACCCTGCCTTTCCACACATTGAAGGCAAGCATTCTGAATCTCGGCATAATATTTTGGTGTGATCGTTGATACATTTATAACACCACCGCATTTCGAAGGACTTGTTATTTCATGTGGTATGATCATATGCATGAGTGCATATTAATGATTTCCATGCTGTTGGAAATGAAGACACTTGTGATGATAATCATCCTCATGTGCCTTGCATGCATACCGGCAGGAACCCGGGAAAATCTCTGCCTTGGGTAGGCATGAGTTTGTCGCCGGTGTCCGTCGGGACGGTTATGTCTGGTATGGCATGGCAAGGTGATATGAGCGGTGACTCTGTTGGTTGAAATACATTTGTATCATGCAGGGAATACTTAAACCTCCTGAGTCGACCGTAGATCGAGTCTTGTGCCAGTGACCCCCATACTTGTTTCGTACTACCACTCGTCTCTACAAGTAGAGTACGGTTCAGTAAGTTGTCAACCTCTTTCTAGCACACACCGTACAGAGAGGCCATGGTGGAAGATACCGGTTGTAGCTGGTAGGCAGGCCACCTGGTCCGGGGGCATGGGTGTTTCCGGTTGGGACCGAGAGGGGAGGCCACCCCTTAGAGCGCGCGATATAAATTTGATCCCATGCTACGCGAGGTTGTAGCCTCCCCACTTAGAGTTTTGCTTAACAAGTGTCGTGGGTGATTCCAGACACCGATGAGTTAAGCTGGTGTGTGCAAGTTAGGTGTGTTTTCAACAAAAAGACCGTAGATGGAATTAGTCCCGATGGACTAAAGAAATCCGTTACTCTTGGGTAAAGAGTACACCCTCTGCAGAGATTAAACCTATTCGAATAGCCGTGTCCATGGTTAAGGACTACAGTCTGGGATGGGTCAAGTGTCGGTCTTAGTGTCGGTCTTCGGAGGTGAAACTGTTAACCAGAGCTGGAACTACTACTTGTGACTTGTGATAATTATGTTTATTATTATTGTTGACTAACCCGTGATATTATTGTTATTATCGAGTATCTCTTTGACGGTTCTACCTCCGGGATATTCACTATGATTGTTTATTTTAAAGCCCTTTATGTGGTGTCGCTAAGATGCCCGACTGTGGCATTTCTTTTAAAGCCCTTTATGTGGCGTCGCTCAGACGCCCGACTGTGGCATTTCTTTTAAAGCCCTTTATGTGGTGTCACTAAGACGCCCGACTGTGGCATTTCTTTTAAAGTCCTTTATGTGGTGTCGCTAAGACGCCCGACTGTGGCATTTCTTTTAAAGCCCTTTATGTGGCGTCGCTCAGACGCCCGACTGTGGCATTTCTTTTAAAGCCCTTTATGTGGTGTCGCTCAGACGCCCGACTGTGGTATTTCTTTTAAAGCCCTTTATGTGGTGTCGCTTAGACGCCCGACTGTGGCATTTCTTTTAAAGCCCTTTATGTGGTGTCGCTCAGACGCCCGACTGTGGCATTTCTTTTAAAGCCCTTTATGTGGTGTCGTTAAGACGCCCGACTGTGGCATTGCTTGATATTTATTTCATAAATTTTAATACTACCATGTTATTGAATTTTTATAAATAACTTGCTTGCACGCATCAGAGTTTTATTTATCTTTTGTGACTGACGTCATGAGCATAAAATATTTTCAGCACATCGTTGTTATATTATACCTGTGTTCATAATGTTTGCGAGTACATTCAAAGTACTCACTGGCTTGTCCCTGGCTATTGTCTTGGCCAGATTTTCTTGCACGGAGAGGAGCGACGCGATGACACCCCCGGAACCTAAGCAAATGGAGATAGCAGCCTCGCGAAGATAGGAGTTAACCTGGTCAGCTGTTCCTGTGGGAAATGGAGTCCTATAGACACTGATGTTTCACAACCCGCTTCCGCCATCAACCACTAGAAACCATTTGTTGTACTCGCAGGCCAGAATGGTCTTATACTACATCTTTTTTGTATTTTTCTTGGACTTTCTGTATCAAGTTGGAGCCTCATCAGCTAACTGTAATCCTGGGGCTGATGAGCACGACGGTCTTTTCTGGAAATTTATACCCGGAAAACCGGTCGTGACAGACGGCGGCGAGGCGGAGGCGACGAGGATTAGTAGAGGAGAATTGGGGGAGGAAGCAGAGGAGAGGGAATCAGGCCGCGCGAGGGGTTAGGTGAAAATAGCTTTAACTATAGCGTGGGGAGGAAAAACGCGCTGCTGCTAAAATCCGTAGTAGTAGCGCTGTTCGTAGAAGGGTGCTACTACTATACCTAGCACGTCGGGAACGGTGTGGCAATTATAGTAGTAGCGCTTTCTGTTCCAGCCGCGCTACTGCTAAGCGGGTAACAGTAGCGTGGTTCTGGCAGACGCGCTACTGCTAAGTAGTAGTAGCGCCTCATTTTATCAAGCGCTACTGGTAACATTCTGTGTATAAGGTTTTCCCTAGTAGTGTACCCCGACTCCCAACCTTCTTTGCCACAAGGCCCAAAACCGTTTTGATAGCCTTGTCAATTAACCTGATGCAGTGCATGTCCGTGTCCGACACGAACCCTTCAGTTCAAGGACATCTAGCAGCACCCCAATTTTATGAGCCCACTACTAGACGTACTTGACGTGCGAAGGTGCAACATCGGGGATGGCAATTCGCTTGATATTCATGAGGGATCTTTCTACCATTCTAACATGCATAGAAACAAAGAAGCACAACAATCACACATAAACATATATTGTGAAATAGTATGGCTCCTTCATGGACGTTCTTCCAGGTCGGCTCCGACTACGATGACCATCTAGGAACTCCATCTTATTTGTCACGGCGGGACGCCAAGCCATCAACCTGATCTCTATGATCCAACTACTACAACTAGTAATGAATTTTACATAGAGAATCACAAGTCGACACGTAGGTCGTTATACAATATAATGACAGCACTTTGGCTCCTACCGGCTGACAAACATGACACGCAGGCCACGTATAAATTACACACATGCATCACATACACATGAGCCATAATATTCACATCAAACCTGCAAAACAACGTTGTGCATAGAATCGCATTCTAACGGTTTGTGTGTCGGGTACGAAATACATGGCACTACGCACACGGCGGTCCCCATGTGCAGTTGATCACATCAACTGTGCACATAGCCGATCTTATCAACGACAACAGATCTCATCTGCCGCCTCCACATATCTAGTATGCATACGATCTGAATCCAAATCCTATAGCAGAGGCTCTGATACCACTGTTGGGTTCTACGGTAGGGTGCGTTGACTGTAATTTAAAATTACCTACGCGCAGAACAACCAAGAACATGCTATGGGAGATGGATCATAGTTCGTTACCACTAGACACGCAGTGCCGTGCAGCGGAAGAAGAGTTGGGGCAGCGCATCCGCGTGGATCGTCTCCTCCTCGTCCGATCTTCCTCGAATAGCCGGTCGTCCGATCCCACGTACAAGTTCGCCGGAGCGGCGCAAGTGCACCGCCTCTAACGGTATCTGCGCGTGCAGGAGGGACACTGTGCGGCGGACTGCTAGGTCCGATCACACAGTCGGCGGCATGTGGAGGTGGCTATTCGCAACACAAGCAAACCCTAGTCGCAGTACCGAAGCGATCAACCGCATGAGCGTGCCGCACCTCCACTTTATATAGGCGTCCGTCGCGGGCTCAACACTTGGGCCTCGCATAGACCCTAAAGCCCAAAGTCTACTCGGTCACGTTCCTAGTCCAGTTTGGATCTCATCCGATCAGTGTCCGACGATCCGACCTCGTAGGTTCCTTCCCTTAAGCTCGCGACCCCTTAGGTTCAAGTCGGCTTGGTCACAGTTCGGATCACCTCCGACCTGCACGGTTGGTAGTGGCCTCTAGCAAGGCGTGCCGACCACCAACCAGACTATGAAGCTGGTTAGGCGAACCTGTACAACATGTCACACTTCTGTTCCCTTTGCCACACGATACATGTTGTCGGGCTCAAGGCGAGACTGTCATCCTTGTGCTAGCCCGACCTCTTTTCTCGTTTCAGTGATACCGACCACAAACCGGATTATCTCATAATCCCTGTCGCATGGCCATGCTTATCCTGGTCGGATCACACGAGGGGCCCAAAGTATATCTCTCCTGATCGGAGGGGAAAATCCCATCTTGCTCGACCATGTCTCGCAGCATGGGACTGGACAAACCCGAAACCTACCTTTGTAACTACCCAGTCACGGAGTAGCGTTTGGTCGGCCCAAAGCAAGTCTGTCACCATCTCAAGTACATGCGTCCGCTCAGGTCTTAGGACATAGAACGTATGTTGTACTAGAGACTCACAGATGATATATCGCTGCGTCTCATAGTTGGGTCTATCCGACTCGGACCTTATCTTGACTCGGATCTGACTACGTCGAGTCCGACCAGACCTTTCCAAGTCCATATTATCCGGTTAGCATCCAATGCTCCATGGCCAGTGGGACCAAGCCATCGACCGTGTCATATGCTAGTCTAGTCGGCTGCGCGTCCACACAGCCCTTTCTACTAGGGACCTTTTAGGACAATCACCATACAATGCATAGTCCCACAAACAAGTCACGTACTTGCTGATACACATCATTGATAATGTCCAAGGACTATCTTTATTCATAAACACATAGGAAATATCATCATACATGATTTCCTCTAGGGCATATCTCCAACAACTGGGCCCTGGGATCCCACTCCGGGCTGCTATCGGCGGCGGAAGTGGACTCCTCTAGAAGAGGAGTTTTCCCCTCTTAGGAGACTCGGCCTCCAAGGATGTGGAGGCCGTCCTTTTCTTTCTTCCCTTCGCCGGGGATTCGTCTTCCTCCTCCTCGTTGTCCTCTTCGAAGGAAGAATGGACATTGGAGTCTTCGGATTTTGTGTCCGAGGCGCCGCAGCGACGGAGGCTGCCCCTGGTCTTCTTGGCCTCCTTCTCGGCCTTCTTCTTTAGTGCCTTGTAAGGTGCCGGGAGCAGTATCTTTGTCAGAAGCGGGTCGGCCGGTTCTTCTGGCAGTGGGGCCGGACAATAGATCCGCCCCGCCTTCTTCGTCCAGCCCTAGGAGAGTTGTGGAAAACACATTAAGCATTTTCCTCAGGATATGCGAATAAAACATGCGAATTGCCAACATAACGGTGACTTACCGAACTTGCAGGGCGGGACTATTGGTACCCACGGTCCTCGGCGGAGTCTGGCCACGATTTTTCGGACTTAAAAAGCACCTTCCATATGTCCTTGTGCGAGGAGCCAAAGAGCTCCAGTAGGGTCTGGTGCTTGGTCGGGTTGAATTCCCATAAATTGCAAGCCCGGTGTTGACAAGGAAGAATCCGGCGAACAAACATCACCTGGACTAGATTGACAAGTTCGATATTCTTGTCTTCCATATCCTTGACGCGCGTCTGGAGCACCGACAGTTCGTCGGACGAAGACCAATTCAGGCCCTTCTTGGGCCAGGATGTAAGCCACAGGGGGGCTCTGGATCGGAATTTGGGAGCAGCGGCCCATTTCGTGCCGCGCGGTTCAGTGATGTAAAACCACTGCTGTTGCCACTCCTTGACGGAATCATTGAAAGTACCTATTGGCCATGGGACGTTGGGCATCTAGATCACCATGGCGCCTCCGCACTCGGCGTGCTCGCCGCTCACTACCTTGGGCTTCACATTAAAAACCTTCAGCCATAAGCCGAAGTGTGGTGAGATGTGGAGAAAGGCCTCGCACACGACGATGAATGTCGAGATGTTGAGGAAGGAACTGGAGGATAGATCAGGAAAATCGATCCCGTAATACTACATGATGCCGCAAACGAATGGGTTGATGGGAAACCCTAGCCCGCGGACAAAATGAGGGAGGACTACAACACTCTCGTGGGGTTCCTGTAACAGCCGCAAAATTGGGTTATCAATTTTTGTGCTGTTATTCCTTCCTGACACTCATTTTCAAAGATCTTTCTCCTGAGTTTTGCTGATGACCCTGAGAGATCTTGTCATTTCCAACCTTTCAAAACTTGCTCATGTCTTTTTCAGTGGGGAAGACCTCAGTTGCATCATCTTAAACCCTCTCAAACCCCAGTTCAAAATTTTTGGAATTTGAATATGCCCTTTGTGATTTCAAAGGGGCTATCATTTTCCTTGATCTGCTGATCATCCCATTTGTTCCTAGAGACCCTTCTATCCTTCTAAACCTTGGATATGCAAAAATATTGCCAAGTCCGATGCAATGTTTTTGCATTATGATTTATTCCTTTTCTTGCCTTTCCGAGGAATAAAATCAAAAGGCATATCTATCCATCTCCTAAATTCATGTGAATTGGTGGAGTTGATAATTATGCCTAATCCAAGCTCTGGTAATTCTATTGGCCATAATTAAATAAGGAAAATTGCCATTTCTTATTTTATGCCAATATTCCAATTCTGCCACTTTCTAAAGGAACTATTATTTTTATAGCAGGGAAAATTCTCACATAAATTGTGGAGCTTGCCCTTGCTATATAATCACTAGTTCCATCATCATCTCATGTTCCACAGATGAAAAATTGGGCACATGATCCAATGCAAGTTTCTCCCTTCTCTAAAATTTTCCAAAGGTATTGCTTTATTCCTAATTCCATTTGAGCTGCAATTTCGCAGGGTGATTAATATTGATAAATAACCCATGGATACCGAAGATGAGCTCAATCCAACCATCCTAGCTCCCTGTGCAATTTTTCAAAGTTTCTGACCAGATTGTCACTTTGTGAAGGACGTACCTTCATAGAGTTTCCAAATGGGATGAAACTTTGCCATCCTCTCAAGTATCCCAAATCATTATCCTTCACCCAAAGTCAGCTCCTTTCATTTAGCTATGTGAGAACAGGAGAAATTCTTGTTCTCTGTCCAAATTTTCAGTTTGTTAAGCAAGTATATTTTATGTTACTCCATTATGGCTGAAAATAATTCCAGGCCTTCTTCTATCCATTTAACCAACCGACCCAAGAGTTTGGATAATTTCATTTAGCCAATATTTTCCTAGAAATTTCCAAAGTTTCTGGTCAAAAGTGATGCTTGTGAAGCAAGTACCAATTTGGTATGTTCATTTGGTGTGATATCTTTACAGCATCTACTTATGACCAAATCATTAGGATTTGCCAAGTTATAGCTCAATCCAACCCTCCTAGTGAGTGCTTCATCATCATTTGATTTCTGGACATATTTTAGCAGTTGTTAAGTAACTATGCTAAATATGTGTCCCAATGACCTGAAACCCCCCAGGACCGTAGTCCTTGCTACACTAAGCCTCCCAGACAACATTTCTACCTTTTACCCTCTCTGATTTTTTCTCCAGAATGTTGCCAAGTTTGCAATAGCAAACTTGTGGAGCATGGTTTACTCATATCCCTTTGTCTCTGACCGTTTCTTTACCATGGTAACAATCTATCTTCGAAGGACCACGCGGTAGACATGATTTAACCTCAGTAAAACCCCAGAGCGCGCCATGTCCGTGGTGATCACAATGGAAGCTAGCCAAAACGGTGGTCTAGCCATTGTTCTCGTCGGCAGCGCTCCTCCGACCGTCCTTGACCTCGCCATTAATGTCCTACAGCTCCCCCTTGTCATCGTCGTTCGCCTGTACCCCGCTCCCCCTCCGTTTTCTTCTCCGACGAGGTCGTGCCAAGGGTCGAGCAGTGCGCCTGTGGCCATCATCTTCTTCATCTCTTCTGTTTTCTTCTCCCTCTCGTCCACGAGTGCCCGTCATCTCCGTGAGCCTCTGCTGATCGTCGTGACCCTCCTTGTCGCCTTCCAGTGCGTTCCCGTGAGCCTTGGTTGCGCCTGCAGACGCTGGGCCGTCGCCGACGTGCAGACACATCGCCCGATGCATGCCACCTCGCACCTCCCCCTTGAGCTCTCCCCGCGGCTATAAGTAGCAAGCCTCGAGCTCCCTCGCAGTCCCCAAGCCTCCCGCAGCTCTCCCCCTCGCCCGGAGCTTCTCCAGCCCCTCCCCCATCGCCATGGCTGCCGCCTCGGTCTTCTCTAATTCCGGCGACTAGGGCCTCCCCTCATCATTCCTCCTCCACCACCGCATCCCCCATACTCCGGCGAGTCTCCCCGTGGCATCAGTCTTTCCGTTTCCCCACCATAGCTCCATCCCCGTCGGAGGCCGGAGCTCCTTTCTATTGCGGGTCTTGCTGCTCCTTCTCCCGCGCTCCTCACCGGCAACATAGACTGCCCCGGGGTGCACCTCCTCCTCCTGAGCCCGTGGGTAGGTCGCCCGTCGCCTGCCGTGGCCGGACGCGCCGACGAGCGCCGTCAGGGCGGGCGTCTCTCCTCGGCCCGGCATGCGTCGAGCGGCATAAGAAGCAAGCAGCCCGACTGGCGCGTTGACCTGGCCAGGCTGGCCAGGCGGGCCCCATGGCCCCACCCGTCAGCTGCCCTGGCGCCTAGCTCCGCCTCTGCCCCTTTTGACCGGTCTTTGCCATGTCATCTAAGTGGAGGCGCCAGCCACAAACCGTTTCTCTGGATCAAAGACGTATTTTGGCAAATACGCTTTCAGCTCAGCCCCAGCCCACCGAAATATTTAATCTGTGAACGTTCACTGCTTTAGTGCATTTTCTGCCTAAAAAGTGGACGGCCACAACTTTGCGCTCGTAACTCCGGTTGAGCCCCCTACGAGAGAGAACTGTTTCCGGCAAATTTTTCTGCGGTCGTTTCTCACTTCTTCCCGGAGTATTTGTCGACCCCCAGGCAAGCCAACCTCTTATCACGAGCCCCGAACTTGCATGTTCACTTTGCTTGCACCTTGTGTGTGTGTGTAGTTGCAGTTGTTGCTTATCATTTTTATCTGCAGTTACTCCGTTATGCTTACCATGCATGCCTGTGTTTTCATGCTATCTTTTGCCATGATAGTTAGAATGTTGATAGTGATAATGCCATGTCAGTACACTACTTTATTTTCATGTCATTGTTATAAAATGCTATGATGATGGTAATGCACCTTTGGTATGCTAGTACTTAGTTCTGCCATATGCTATAGTTGTTCACCTGAGAAGTTCGGTATTTTATTAAAGCATTTGTATGATGTATGCTCATTGTTGCATTCATGTTCATGATGATGGAGAAGCTAATAAAATGACTTAATGATAACAAACCTCCTCCGTCATCGATGGGATCGAGTCATAGTGCTGCCAAATCAAACTTTTCCAGTGCAACCACATTTGCCGATATGGGACGGCCCTAATGCGGTCTATTGTCATGCCTCTCGCCGGTGCCTCCAACGAGGGAAGGTTATGGGCACGCTCTACCCTGATCAGGTAGGCGGACATAAGCCTTGTGTGCCCGTAGTTGGATTTTGCACGCTTTTGTCCTCGTGTGGGATTGTTTATGTTTTTCCACGATGGTGGTTTGAGGTGTCTTGAGGTAGACACGGGGCCACCCATGACTAAGCCCAGAGGGGAGTGAGTCGGAGTTGCCGGGAGAGTGTCATGGCAGTAGATCGGTTTTTTCGGAACGCCGTTGGTCCACCTGAATGGGATGGCGAGGCCATGGGTTCTGTGGTGTGGGAACATTACGCTACCTCTGCAGAGTGTATTTAAACTATTGATAGCCGCGTCCTCGGTCATGGGCATAAGTTCATAGTAGGGTACACTATCGGGTCTTGGTCGAAATGGAGGATAAACCGGAAATAATTAAGCTGATTTATGTGGTTGTGATTGTCGTAAGGATCATGGGCCATTTGTTGGTCGGGTTGTGATCGCCGTAAAGATCACGAGTTTGTCTCTGTTTGTGATCAGGAAATGAGATGATCACCGTTGGTAAGATAGTCCGAGGGACTCAGTGCACAAGTTTGGTGGCATTGCATGAGTAATATGTTTGCATTTAAAGAACCATGGTAGAACATGAGATGGTTGCATAGAGTTAACATGCTATGTCTGCATTTGATATGATTGGTAGTTTATTTTGAGCATAGTTTCATGATGCCATGCCATGCTTTGATTGATATGATTGAGATGATATGCTATGTTTTGTTCTTGCCATGTTAGAAATAAATTTGCTATGCCATGTTGTTGCCATGCTAGGGGATGCCATGATGATAATTTGATTTATGTCTTTGGTTGATATTATGCCATGCTTAGTTTCTGATATCAGATAGGTTGTTGCATTCGCTTGGTTCCTGCTTTGTCTTCTGCTTGTTTGGATGCTATGTATTTGGTTGTCTTGCAAGTACATTCAATGTACTGACCTGGCGTGTCATGCCAGTTTTGTAGTTCATTCACTTGTTCCGTCGTGCTAGGCCGTAATCTTGCCTGTCCTGTGAGTTGTGGAGCCCAGCAAGAGTGATAAGCTGCCAAGACTTCCGCCGCCATTTTAATAGACTTCCGCTGCCATGTAAATAGCCTTAGGGCTATGCCA
This sequence comes from Triticum timopheevii, assembly GCA_963921465.1. Taxonomy (NCBI): domain Eukaryota; kingdom Viridiplantae; phylum Streptophyta; class Magnoliopsida; order Poales; family Poaceae; genus Triticum; species Triticum timopheevii. Next base: position 368,620,252 of record OY997262.1, read on the forward strand.
AAGATTATATTCATCACTGATGTAATCATATACACATGTATTTGATGAATATTCTTGTACCTGGAATGTTGTATCATGGACCTGCCGTGCGTCAGGTGTTATCCTGGGCTAACGTGCGAAGGCCCCCTGCTCCATGCGGATCGGGGTGCCACAGGGCTTGGTATCAGAGCTGCTAGGCTGGCATAGATTATCCTAGCATTAGATCATCGCCACCATCAAATCATAATAACCCTAAGGGATTTGACCCATCCCTGGCATCCGGCATGGCCACTGTTAACCAACAGGTGGTGCAGTCGCGACCGACACATCCTCAGCCCGCTATCCCCGCCTATTTATCCGTGGAACATATAGCAATCCTATCCTTTCTGGTCGGCCGCACCGCATTCCCTTCGCCATTAAGGGAAAGGGGCCACACCATGCGGGGCCTGTCCCGTGTAGCTCCCTATAAATGCCCTTTCCGCTAGCTGTATCACTCGCTCCTCATTCTTCCATGTCCCTGCAGAGAAGCTTAGCTAGTAGCACCCCAGTCATGGCTAGCAGCTCCAAAACTCCCACGTATTACACCCGCACCTATGCTGTCAACCACCCTGGTTTTCCACCCCTTCTTGCTGAGATGCTTACCAAAGCATTTGGCGGTAAGACTAGCCCCGATTACCTGGTATTCCAATTGACACCCGCCCCTCACCTTCATCGCTTTGTTGCAAGAGTGCACATCAGCCTAGGTCCGGCAGCAGATGTCCAGCCTTTGGTTTTACAGGGTAGAGCCATGCCTACCTCTGGTTTAGCCATTCAAGCTGTTGCTATGGAGGCTATCCAACACCTCCGAACAAACTTCCCGCATGTAGCAACAAGGAGGGAGTTCTGCTTTTTCCCCACTGTGTCAAACGCAGTAATGCAGCCTTCTTCTGTTAGCCAAGCAGATGATCCTGCAATCGCTCGCCTGGTGCAATAAATCACTGCCCAGGGGATGTTGATTTCAATGCTTCTTGCCGAGTTTAGAGCCATGGATAATAATGTGGTATGAGTCGTCAAGGAAGCTTACCGTGAGGCTCGTAAGTTCGCATCTCAAGCTGTTGGCCCAATGCCATCCGAACCAGTGCTATCCTCTCAACCTGTGCTATGGTCCAAGCCAAATATCTTCACCCTCGACAAGTCTCTTCTCCGGATCCATCAGAAGCATTTCCCTAGAGCAATTTCAGCCCCACCGCCCCAACCCATATAAGTGTCGACGATGAAGATGGAGATTGGCTCAGTCTTCGTCCTCTAGGAGAGCCCCAGTAAGGCCAGTCTTCTACATGACCTCAGTCACACAGCTAGTGGTTCCTACTAGTCGATCGGTCTGTCGGTTCGTCCCTGATATGAGGATAGAACCATGTATCCCGCAGCAAGTAGTTTCGATTAGCATGTAGCGCGTTTGTCCTTTGATGTATGCTGGTACTGTTGTAACCCATATGCTGTGTTATTTGCTTGCTTGCTTTTGTTTGTGTGTTTGTTTTTGCTTGTCTCTCTGTCAAACAGAAATGTTTGACACTGTTGGCAATGTGTGCAAACAAGACTTTAATCAGTACGACACACACACTAAAAACAACATTGACTCGTTCCGAGTCTCTAATAAAATGCGCGCGGGTGTAGGTATATGTATACCAGGAGTACATATACCCACTAGCATTAAAACACCTTAGTGTGATTTGTCTGGTGTGTTTTTATATTGCATGTTTATTGCATCTGTCTGTTTGTTTGGATTTTACTGCATACTGCACGCATACCCGGTTCACCCACGAGTACAATTGAGCAGTACTCGGGGGAATGCAAATTCACATATCCCTCTCTATCTGTGCATACCCCGTGTGCAAAATTTTCCAAACCCAGAACCTCGAAGAGGGCATTTTCATCTTGCCATTTCTCGTCCCTGATTCTTTTTTGTGAACCCAATTGTGTTTTCGGAGAAACACTGCCAGCTTTATTTCTCGCGATCCGTTACAACTCCCCGATACAGATTTCAACTCCGATTCTACCTCGACACCTACATTTCTTGGAGCAATCCGCGAAATTTTTCCCGTGCCCTAAATCGACTCCTGAGCTGGCGTAGCCACCTCACCCGCATCTGAACCCATCATCCACACCATCATTGCCTTGCGTGGCGCCGCAAGTCACCACCACCGCTCCACCGCAGCACGTGATTACTCCACTGGCACGAAGCGATGGAGGATGAAGCAAAGCGGAGGACCACCCCGCGCACCATCTTCTTCCACACCTCGAGCGACCAGCTGCGTGTTGTCTCGAGCCCGCTCGTTCCTGATGAGTATCACGAGAAGGATCGACGAGCCGACCAGCATGCCCAGTAGTGCCGCGAGGAACAACCGTAGCACCACCAAGAACACCTCCTCGCCGAAGGAGCTCGGCTCGATCTCGCTCAAACCAAAGAGGTAGTAGAGTGGCATTGTGTTTGTGTGTTGGAAGCAAGCCGTGCTGCCATTTTTATATCCCAACCCCAGTGTACGGTGAGCGGAGTCCAGGAAACTCGCTCGTCACCAGATCACCGACGTCCAGGAGGCGAATCCGCGAGCAGTGCCGACAAGGTGCTGGCCCACGATGTGAGTGCTCGTTGCACCGGCGTCGTGCACGCTGTGCACTGCAGCACTAGGGTCCTCATCGCCCTAGGAGCTAGATGCGTGCTGCGCCAAGCCACACGCGAAGCAGCATCACAGGAGAAGCACTTAGCCGGAGGTAGAAGAAGGAGACTGCCAGTGGGCCCTGGACCCACGTGTCAGCACGTGAGTCCACTGTTCACTGGGTGCATCTAGCAATTTTTCGAGAGTTTGATCTCGAGTGCCCCTAGCCATGGATATAACTGTGTTTTTCCATATCTCTTCCTGGGTATACCAATTATCGGTGCCCCAACTCGTTCAAATTCAATCAAAGGGTTAAATTTTAACCTAGAGATTTTTTTCCCGGAGTGGTTATTTTTTCTTTGTGCTGTAACCCTAGGAATCTCGAGGACGAGATTCTTTTAAGGGGGGAAGGTTTGTAACAGCCCCAAAATTGGGTTATCAATTTTTGTGTTGTCATTCCTTCCTGGCACTCATTTTCAAAGATCTTTACCCTAAGTTTTGCTGATGACCCTGAGAGTTCTTGTCATTTCCAACCTTTCAAAACTTGCTCATGTCTTTTTCAGTGGGCAAGACCTCAGTTGCATCATCTTAAACCCTCTCAAACCCCAGTTCCAAATTTTTGGAATTTGAATATGCCCTTTGTGATTTCAAAGGGGCTATCATTTTCCTTGATCTGCTGATCATCCCGTCTATTCCTAGAGACCCTTCTATCCTTCTAAACCTTGGATATGTAAAAAATATTGCCAAGTCCCATGCAATATTTTTGAATTATGATTTATTCCTTTTCTTGCCTTTCTGAGGAATAAAATCGAAAGGCATATCTATCCATCTCCTAAATTCATGTGAATTGGTGGAGTTGATAATTATGCCTAATCCAAGCTCTGGTAATTCTATTGGCCATAATTAAATAAGGAAAATTGCCTTTTCTTACTTTATGCCAATATTCCAATTCTGCCACTTTCTAAAGAAACTATTATTTTTATAGCAGGGAAAATTCTGCCACTTACATAGTGCCGCCGAATCGAACTTTTCCAGTGCAACCACATTTGCCGGTATAGGACGGCCCTAATGCGGTGTATTGTCGTGCCTCTCGCCGGTGCCTCCAATGAGGGAAGGTTATGGGCGCGCACTACCCTGATCAGGTAGGCGGACATAAGCCTTGTGTGCCTGTAGTTGGATTTTGCACGCTTTTGTCCCCGTGTGGGATCATTTATGTTTTGCCACGACGGTGGTTTGAGGTGTCTTGAGGTAGACACGGGGCCACCCATGACTTAGCCCAGAGGGGAGGGAGTCGGAGTGGCCTAGAGAGTGTCATGGCAGTAGATCGGTTTTGTCGGAACGCCGTTGGTCCACCCGAATGGGATGAGGAGGCCATGGGTGATACGTCTCCAATGTATCTATACTTTTTGATTACTCCATGCTACTTTATCTACTGTTTTGGACTATATTGGGCTTTATTTTCCACTTTTATATTACTTTTGGGACTAACCTATTAACTGGAGGCCCAGCCCAGAATTGTTGTTTTTTGCCTTTTTCAGTATTTCGAAGAAACAGAATATCAAACGGAGTCCAAACGGAATGAAACCTTCGCGATCGTGATTTTCCAACCGAACGTGACCCAGGAGACTTGGAACCTACTCCAAGAAGTGCCCGAGGAGGTCACGAGGGTGGAGGGTGCCCCCCCTGGGCGCACCCCCTACCTCGTGGGCCCCTCGGAGCTCCACCGACGTACTCCTTCCTCCTATATATGCCTACGTATCCCCGAACGATCAGAACAGGAGCCAAAAACCTAATTCCACCGCCGCAACCTTCTGTATCCACGAGATCCCATCTTGGGGCCTGTTCCGGAGCTCCGCCGGAGGGGGCATCCACCATGGAGGGCTTCTACATCATCACCATAGCCCCTCTGATGAAGTGTGAGTAGTTTACTTCAGACATTCGGGTCCATAGCTAGTAGCTAGATGGCTTCTTCTCTCCTTTTGGATCTCAATACAATGTTCTCCCCCTCTCTCGTGGAGATCTATTCGATGTAATCTTGTTTTTGCGGTGTGTTTGTTGAGATCGATGAATTGTGGGTTTATGATCCAGTATTATCTATGGAAAATATTTGATTCTTCTCTGAATTCTTTTATGTATGTTTGAGTTATCTTTGCAAGTCTCTTCGAATTATCTTTTTGGTTTGGCCAACTAGATTGGTAGTTCTTGCAATGGGAGAAGTGCTCAGCTTTGGGTTCAATCTTGCGGTGTCCTTACTCAGTGATAGAAAGAGTTGCAAGGCACGTATTGTATTGTTGCCATTGAGGATAACAAGATGGGGTTTTTATCATATTGCACGAATTTATCCCTCTACATCATGTCATCTTGCTTATGGTGTTACTCTGTTTTTACTTAATACTCTAGATGCATGCTGGATAGCGGTCGATGAGTGGAGTAATAGTAGTAGATGCAGAATCGTTTCGATCTACTTGTTTTGGACGTGATGCCTATATACATGATCATTGCCTAGATATACTCATAACTATGCTCAGTTTTGTCAATTTCTCAACAGTAATTTGTTCACCCACCGTAGAATACTTATGCTCTTGAGAGAAGCCACTTGTGAAACCTACGGCCCCCGGGTCTATTCTCATCATATCAATCTATATCACTTTATTTACTTGCTTTGTTTTTACTTTGCCTTTATCTTTTAAAAGTGATTTTCAGAGCCTCTTTTACACTGCAACCATTTGATAAATGCCTCAAAAAATTTCATCAAAATTTGGGGATGACATATGATGTCCCTAAATCACTTTTATGCAAAAACATCTTCTGTTCATTGGAGATTTTGTGCTCTACACCAAGTTTTCAAATCTGGTCCAGTGGGCAATTTTGCACTACAACCTATTTAAATACTACTTTTAAACTTCAACCAAAATTAGGGGAGGTCAGTAGGAGTATATTATCCACATTTATGCAAAAACGCATTTATGTCCTTTGAAAATTTTGAGTGAATCAACCTCATTTTCATCCTGGTCCCTCTTGATGATTTGTACTGCAACCATGTTTTAACTTGCTCTTTTATCCATGGTTCCTTTTCCTGCTTGTAGTCCTTCCAACAAAACCCTTAAGTCCAAGAGCATGAACCCATTGGAATATTTTTGGTCCATGAAGTGGCAGCCTTTAGTTTCTGCCCAAAATTGGTTTTCTCATGTAATTGCACTAACAAGTTTCTTTATTTGGCAAACTAACCTGGTCAAAATCACCTACACCAAAAGAGACCCCAGTATGGAGATTTTGGCTACTCCAAGAACTGCCTAGATGCCTCTAGCATTTTGTCAAACACCTTGTGTGCGCGGCCAGTTGTGGCATGATTTTTAGTTAGCATTGCAAGCTTGGTTCCCTGACCTAACCCCCATGTCCCTAAACCTTCTTACTAACCCTAGCCTAGTACTGTTAATTGCCAGCCTTGCTCAAGCACTCTAGGTCACCCCGGCATTCTGTTGAACACATAGCGTGCATGCTCTAGGCGCGCCCAGAGCCAATGTTTTGCACGCGCGCGCGCAACCTAGCCACCGCGTTCGCTCGCCCGCGCCCCTGGCCTTTGCTCACCTGCAGAGCCACCCCCTCGGCCTCAGCAGCTCACCAGAACACGCCAGCCGTCCCTGGGCAGCACAGCGCCTCCGTCAGGTCGGCCACGACGGCTAGCGGCTGGCCACAGTGAGCTTCTGCCCCGGACGGTGCCGCCCGAGCCACCCCAGCGCGCCAGCTGCCCTCTGGGACAGCGCGATCCTATCCGCAAGCCCGTCCTCTAGCTCGTGTCGCCGCTAGGTCACCCTGCAACAACAGAGAGGCGGTTCGCCGCTGTTCTTATCTCCGGCCGCCTTGGGACCGACCTAACCGCGCTGTAAAAGGGGCCCCAGAGCATGTTCGAACCTCAGGCAACCTCGCACCACCCCTCTGGTGCGCCCCACGTCCAGCAAGCAATGGCGGGAGGCCTTCTTCCTCGCCTCCGACCGATTCGGCCGCCGCTACGCTCTAGTTCAATTCTTCGCAAGCAGAGCTTCCCCCACCCTTCCGGCACCACCACCCAACTCCTCTTCATCTTGCGGAACCGCCCAGACCCCCAGCTACAGCAGAGAACCACCCTAGCCAGAACCCCCAAATCGACCCGAAGCTATCGCCGCCAAGGAGCTCACCACCGGCGAGTCCCTCCGTCCCCACCTGCCTAGCAACCACCGGGAGGACCATCCTGGACCCACGGATCCATCCCTGCCCTGCGGAGCCCTCGGGGAGCCGCCAATCGCCGGAGTTCCTCCCCCGCTCGGACAGAGGAAGAGGAGGGAGAGGGGACTGGTCAAACCTGACCAGTGGGTCCCCTGGACCCACTGTCAGTGACCCACGCACGGTCCACGCTAGATAAGAGGAGACGTAAACTCGGAATACGCCTTCAACGTGGTCAGTTTTCGAAATGTTTTTCTTTTTTTTCTGTTTTATTTTAAAAATAGATTTTGACCAAAACTTTGACTGGCTATAACTTTTTAAATATAAGTCCAAATGAATTGATTCCTTTTCCTACCTCTCTCAAATATTGTGTAGTTTATTTTCACATTTACTTGAAAAAAATTCAGACAACTTTTTTGTACTGTTTTTGAAACTATATATTAATTCAAAAATATTTTAAATAGGATTTTTGGAGAGAGGAGAAAGCTTTCAAAAGTTTTGGAATGCACCCTGCCTCCCCACAACTTGAAGGCAAGCATTCTGAACCCTGGCATAATATTGTCGTGTGTTGTTTGATATGATTGCAACACCTCGCGTCTCGGAGTTTTTCGTGATTTTTTTTTGTGATGATATGTTCAAACTCATGAGTGCATATTGATGATTCCTGCTGTTGGAGTTTGATATGCTTGGGATAGTAGTCACCATCACATGCCTCTCATGCATACCGGAAGGAAACCAGGCAAAGCCTCTGTCTTGGGTAGATACGAGCTTGTCTCCGGTCGTTGAGACGATTGTGTCCGGTACGGCATAGGGAGACATGATGAGTGGTGGTTATGACTGTTGGTTGAGAACATATTTGTTATGCTAATCATGCAGGTAACACCTAAACCTCCTGAGTCGACCATAGATTGAGTCTTGTTCCAGTAACCCCCATACTTGCTTCGTACTACCACTTGTCCCTGTTGTAGGTAGGGTACGGTTCAGTAAGTTGTCAACCCCTTTCTAGCACACACCGTACAGAGAGGCCATGGTGGAAGATACCGGCTGCATCCGGTAGGCATGCCACCTGGTCCGGGGGCATGGGTGTTTCGGTTGTAGCCGAAGGGGGTAGCTCCCCTAGTTTGCGTGCGGTATAAATTTTGAGATCCCATGCTAATCGAGGTTGTAGCCTCCCCACTTAGAGTTTTGCTTAACAAGTGTCGTGGTTGATTCCAGACACCGATGAGTCAAGCTGGTGTGTGCGGTTGGGTGTGTTTTCAACTAAAAGACCGTAAGCGGAGTTAGTCCGGATGGACTAACGGAATCCGTTACTCGTGGGTAATGAGTACACCCTCTGCAGAGGTTATACCTATTCGAGTAGCCGTGTCCATGGTTAAGGACTACAGTCTGGGTTGGATCAAGTGTCGGTCTTAGTGTCGGTCTTCGGAGGAAAAGAACAACCAAGTTAGAACATTGATTATGACCGGTGACATATGATGATTATGATTATTATTATTATGGACTAACTATTTTCTTTACTTGATTTACTGAGTATCCCTGGGACGGTTCTACCTCCTGGATATTCACTGTGATTATTCTGTTATAAGCCCTTTATGTGGTGTCGCATAGACGCCCGACTGTGGCATGTTTGTTATTTATTTGCCACATAAGCCCTTTATGTGGTTTCGCTGAGACGCCCGACTGTGGCATGCTTGTTATGTATTCACTTTATAAGCCCTTTATGTGGCGTCTCGCAGACGCCCGACTGCGGCATGTTTGTTACCTATTTCACTTATGCGCCCTTTCTGTGGTGTAGCTCAGACGCCCGACTGAGGCATTCTATTTCTACTCTCTAATTGCATTATTCAGGTGCTACGTGAATAACTTGCTTGCATGCATCATGGATTTTATTTCTGTGACTGACGTTGTGATCATAGAATATTTCAGAGTATGATTATCATTTGTTATATATACCTGTGTCCATAATGTTTGCGAGTACATTCAAAGTACTCACTGGCTTGTCCCTGGCTATTGTCTTGGCCAGATTTCTTGCTTGGAGAGGAGCTTTGCGATGACAGCCCCGGAACCTAGTCAATGGTGATAGCAGCCTCGCGAAGATAGGAGTTATCTAGGTCAGCTGTTCCTATGGGAAATGGAGTTCCACAGACGCAGATGACCACAAACCGCTTCCGCCATCAACCACTAGAAACCTTGTATTGTATTTATAGGCCAAGATGGTCTTGTACTAGATATTATGTATTTTGCTTGGAGTTATTGTATCAAGTTTGTGTCTCGCCAACTAAGAGTAATCCTGGGGCTGGTGAGCATAAGGGCCATTTTCTGGGAAATTAAAATCCCGAAAATCCGGTCCTGACAGAGCATGCGCGTAGTACTTGAATTTTTGATGACTTCTAAATTTTTGCAAGAAGTATATGAGTTCTTTTGACTAATGTTGAGTCCATGGATTATACGCACTCTCACCTTTCCACCTTTGCTAGCCTCTTCGGTACCGTGCATTGCCCTTTCTCACCTTGAGAGTTGGCGCAAACTTCGCCGGTGCATCCAAACCCCGTGAGACGATACACTCTATCACACATAAACCTCCTTATATCTTCCTCAAAACAGCCACCATACCTACCTATCATGGCATTTCCATAGCCATTCCGAGATATATTGCCATGCAACTTCCACCATCATCATCATGACATACATTATTTTTGTCATATTGCCATTGCATGATCTTGTAGTTGACATCGTATTTGTGGCAAAGCCACCATGCATTATTTTTCGTACATGTCACTCTTGATTCATTGCACCATCCCGGTACACCGCCGGAGGCATTCATATAGAGTCATATCTTGTTCTAAGTTTCGAGTTGTAATCCTTGTGTTGTAATCAATAGAAGTGTGATGATCATCATTATAAGAGTATTGCCCAAAAAAAAGAGAAAGGCCAAAAAGAAAAAAAAGAAAGGCCCAAAAATAGAGAAAATAAAAAGGGCAATGCTACTATCTCTTTTTCCACACTTGTGCTTCAATTTAGCACCTTGTTCTTCATGTAGTGAGTCTCATATATTGTGCTTCAAAGTAGCACCTTGTTCCTCATGTAGTGAGTCTCATAAGTTGTCTTTTTTATACTAGTGGGAATTTTTCATTATAGAACTTGGCTTGTATATTCCTACGATGGGCTTCCTCAAATGCCCTAGGTCTTCGTGAGCAAGCAAGTTGGATGCACACCCACTAGTTTTCTTTTGTTGAGCATTCACATCTCTAGTGCATCCGTTGCATGGCAATCCCTACTCCTCATATTGACATCAATTGATGGGCATCTCCATAGTCCATTGATTAGCCTCGTCAATGTGAGACTTTCTCCTTTTTGTCTTCTCCACACAATCCCCATCATCATATTCTATTCCACCCATAGTGCTATATCCATGGCTCACGCTCATGTATTATGTGAAGATCGAAAAAGTTTGAGATTATTTAAGTATGAAACAATTGCTTGGCTTGTCATCGGGGGTATAGAAGTTGGGAACATCTTTGTGTGACGAAAATGAAGCATAGCCTAACTATATGATTTTGTAGGGATGAACTTTCTTTTGCCATGTTATTTTGAGAAGACATGATTGCTTTGATTAGTATGCTTGAAGTATTATTATTTTTGTGTCAATATGAACTTTTGTCTTGAATCTTTCGGATCTGAATATTCATATCACAATTAAGCAGATTTACAATGAAATTATGCCAAAGTATCACTCCGCATCAAAAATTCTTTTTTTATCATTTACCTACTCGAGGACGAGCAGGAATTAAGCTTGGGGATGCCCGATACGTCTCCAACGTATCTATAATTTTTGATTGCTCCATGCTACTTTATCTACTGTTTTGGACTATATTGGGCTTTATTTTCCACTTTTATATTACTTCTGGGAGTAACCTATTAACCGGAGGCCCAACCCAGAATTGTTGTTTTTTGCCTTTTTCAGTATTTCGAAGAAACAGAATATCAAACGGAGTCCAAACGGAATGAAACCTTCGGGATCGTGATTTTCCAACCGAACGTGACCCAGGAGACTTGGACCCTACTCCAAGCAGTGCCCGAGGAGGTCACAAGGGTGGAGGGTGACCCCCTGGGCGTGCCCCCTACCTCGTGGGCCCCTCGGAGCTCCATTGACGTACTCCTTCCCCCTATATATACCTACGTATCACCGAACAATCAGAACAAGAACCAAAAACCTAATTCCACCGTCGCAACCTTCTGTATCCACGAGATCCCATCCTGGGGCCTGTTCCGGAGCTCCGCCGGAGGGGGCATCCACCACGGAGGGCTTCTACATCATCACCATAGCCCCTCCGATGAAGTGTGAGTAGTTTACTTCAAACCTTCGGGTCAATAGCTAGTAGCTAGATGGCTTCTTCTCTCTTTTTGGATCTCAATACAATGTTCTCCCCCTCTCTCATGGAGATCTATTCAATGTAATCTTCTTTTCGCGGTGTGTTTGTTGAGACCGATGAATTGTGGGTTTATGATCTAGTATTATCTATGGAAAATATTTGATTCTTCTCTTAATTCTTTTATGTATGATTGAGTTATCTTTGCAAGTCTCTTCGAATTATCTTTTTGGTTTGGCCAACTAGATTGGTAGTTCTTGCAATGGGAGAAGTGCTTAGCTTTGGGTTCAATCTTGCGGTGTCCCTACTCAGTGACAGAAAGAGTTGCAAGGCACGTATTGTATTGTTGCCATCGAGGATAACAAGATGGGGTTTTTATCATATTGCATGAATTTATCCCTCTACATCTTGTCATCTTGCTTACGGCGTTACTCTGTTTTTACTTAATACTCTAGATGCATGCTGGATAGCGGTCGATGAGTGGAGTAATAGTAGTAGATGCAGAATCGTTTCGATCTACTTGTTTTGGACGTGATGCCTATATACATGATCATTGCCTAGATATACTCATAACTATGCTCAATTCTGTCAATTGCTCAACAGTAATTTGTTCACCCACTGTAGAATACTTATGCTCTTGAGAGAAGCCACTAGTGAAACCTATGGCCCCCGGGTCTATTCTCATCATATCAATCTATATCACTTTATTTACTTGCTTTGTTTTTACTTTGCCTTTATTTTTAGTTTGCATCTATCTATCAAAAATACCAAAAATATTATCTCTATTAGATCTCACTCTCGTAAGTGACCGTGAAGGGATTGACAACCCTTAAGCGTTGGTTGCGAGTTGCTATCGTTTTGTGTAGGTACGAGGGACTTGTGCGTGGTCTCCTACTAGATTGAAACCTTGGTTCTCAAAAAATGAGGGAAATAGTTATGATACTTTACTGCACCATCCTCTCCACTTCGGGGAAATCCAACGCAGTGCTCAAGAGGTAGAAATGGGTTCTGTGGTGTGGTACAGTGCGCTACCTCTGCAGAGTGTATTTAAACTATCGATAGCCGCGTCCTCGGTCATGGGCATAAGTTCGTAGTAGGGTACACTATTGGATCTTGGTTGAAATGGAGGATAAGCCAGAAATAATTAAGCTGATTAATGTGGTTGTGATCGCCGTAAGGATCACGGGCCATTTGTTGGTCGGGTTGTGATCGTTGTAAGGATCACGAGTTTGTCTCTGTTTGTGATCGGGAAATGAGATGATCACTGTTGGTAAGAGAGTCCGAGGGACTCAGTGCACAAGTTTGGTGGCGTTGCATGAGTAATATGTTTGCATTTAAAGAACCATGGTAGAACATGAGATGGTTGCATACAGTTAACATGCTATGTTTGCATTTGATATGATTGGTAGTTTATTTTCAGCATAGTTTCATGATGCCATGCCATGCTTTGATTGATATGATTGAGATGATATGCTATGTTTTGCTGTCGCCATGTTAGAAATAAATTTGCTATGCCATGTTGTTGCCATGCTAGTGGATGCCATGATGATAATTTGATTTATGTCTTTGGTTGATATTATGCCATGCTTAGTTTCTGATATGAGATAGGTTGTTGCATTCGCTTGGTTCCTGCTTTGTCTTCTACCTGGGTAAAAACATCGTGTCCCTTGTCTCCTGTTACCATCCTCCTAGACGCACAGTTCGGGACCCTCTACCCGAGATCCACCGGTTTTGACACCGACATTGGTACTTTCATTGAGAGTTCCTCTGTGTCGTCATCTTTAGGCCCGATGGCTCCTCCGATCATCAACAACGATGCGGTCCAGGGTGAGACTTTTCTCCCCGGACAGATCTTCGTATTCGGCGGCTTTGCACTGCAGGCCAATTCACTTGGCCATCTGGAGCAGATTGAAAGCTACGCCCCTGGCCATCAGGTCAGATTTGGAAATTTGAACTATACGGCTGACGTCCACGGAGAGTTGATCTTCGATGGGTTCGAGCCACAGCCAAGCGCGCCGCACTGTCACGATGGGCATGATCTAGCTCTGCCGCCGAAAAGTGCCCTGGAGGCCGCACCAGTGTCCACTCCGACCCTTAGCTCGGAGCCGACTGCGCCGACCGAGGACGGGTGGCTGGACACTACCTCGGGGGCTGCGATCTCTACGGCGATTGAGCCGAACACCATCTCTGTCCTTTGTCAGGCTCGTAACTCCAAGGTGCCGGACTCTTCTCCAGACTCCGAACCTTCCGCGCCCCTGCCAATCGAATCCGATTGGGCGCCGGTCATGGAATTCACCGCCGCGGACATGTTTTAGCACTCGCCCTTTGGCGACATCCTGAATTCACTAAAGTCTCTCTCTTTATCAGGAGAGCCCTGGTCGGACTATGCTCAGGAAGGTTGGGATGTGGACGACGAAGAAATTCAAATCCCACCCACCACCCACTTCGTAGACACTGTCGATGATTTAACCGACATGCTCGATTTCGACTCCGAAGACATCGACGGTATGGACGACGATGCAGGAGACGACCAAGAACCAGCGCCTACAGGGCACTGGAAGGCCACCTCGTCATACGACATTTACATGGTGGACATCCCAAAAGATGGGAATGGCGATGGAACAACGGAGGATGACCCCTCCAAGAAACAGCCTAGGCGTCGGCGTCAGCGGCGCCGCTCTAAATCCCGCCACAGCAAAAATGGTGATTCCGGCACGGGAGGCAATAACACCTCGGACAGTGCCGAAGACAACCCCCTCCATCAGGATTCAGTGCAGGAGGATGGAGAAGCCAGCCCTCATGAGAGAGCGGCAGGTAGAGAGGTAGAGGACGATAATTACATGCCTCCCTCCGAAGACGAGGCAAGCCTCGACGACGACGAATTTGTCGTGCCTGAGGATCCCGTCGAACAAGAACGTTTCAAACGCAGGCTTATGGCCACGGCAAGCAGCCTCAAGAAAAAGCAGCAACAGCTTAGAGCTGACCAAGACTTGCTAGCCGACAGATGGACTGAAGTCCTTGCGGCCGAAGAGTATGAACTCGAACGCCCCTCCAAGAGCAACCCAAAACGCAGGCTGGTACCCCGATTAGAGGAGGAAGCACCTAAACCTACATCACCAGCGCATGATACGACCGACCGGCCACCTCGTGGCCGCGACAGAGAGGCCTCTCGGCCCTCCACTCAAGCTGCACCCCGGCACCGCTCAAAAAATACCAAGGCGCGGGAAAATGCGCCAGACCTGTGGGATATACTGGAGGACAAGGCAAGGCAAACAAGATCGATCTACGGATCGTGTGGGCGCCCCACGATACATGATGATAACCGTCACGCCGGACATGGCAATTCCAGCCCGGCAGAACACAGTAGACAAAGCTCATTTGAGCTGCATCGTGATATAGCTCAATACAGAGGCACCGCACACCCACTATGCTTCACAGACGAAGTGATGGATCATCAAATACCTGAGGGTTTCAAACCCGTAAACATTGAATCATACAATGGCACAACAGATCCCGCTGTATGGATCAAGGACTATCTCCTTCATATCCACATGGCCCGCGGTGATGAGTTACACGCCATCAAATACCTCCCACTCAAGCTTAAAGGACCAGCTCGGCATTGGCTTAACAGCTTGCCAGCGGAGTCAATTGGTTGTTGGGAAGACCTGGAAGCCGCATTTCTCGACAACTTCCAGGGCACTTATGTGCGACCACCAAACGTCGATGACCTAAGCCACATAATTCAGTAGCCAGAGGAATCAGCCAGACAATTCTAGACACGGTTCCTAACCAAGAAAAATCAAATCGTCGACTGTCCGGATGTAGAGGCCCTTGTAGCCTTCAAATATAACATCCGCGACGAGTGGCTTGCCCGGCACCTAGGACAGGAAAAGCCAAAATCCATGGCAGCCCTTACAACACTCATGACCCTCTTTTGCATGGGAGAGGACAGCTGGCTAGCTCGTAGTAACAATATGACCAAGAGCCCTGGTAATTCGGATACCAAGGACAGCAACGGCAGGTCGCGTCGCAACAAGCACAAGCGCCGCATTAATGGTAATAATGCTGAGGATATGGCAGTCAATGCCGGATTCAGAGGCTCTAAAATCGGTCAGCGGAAAAAGCCATTCAAAAGAAATACTCCGGGCCCATCCAATTTGGACCGAATACTCGATCGCTCGTGCCAGATACACAGCACCCCCGAAAAACCATCCAACCACACCAACAGGGATTGTTGGGTGTTCAAGCAGGCAGGCCAGTTAAATGCCAAAAACAATGACAAGCAGCTGCATAGCGACAACGAGGAAGAGCCCCGGCCGCCGAACAATAGAGGACATAAGGGCTTCCCGCTACAAGTGCGGACGGTGAACATGATATACGCAACCCACATACCTAAAAGGGAGCGGAAGCATGCACTAAGGGACATATATGCGATGGAGCCAGTCGCCCCAAAGTTCAATCCGTGGTCCTCCTGCCCGATCACTTTTGATCGAAGGGACCACCCCACTAGCATCCGCCATGGCAGATTCGCCGCATTGGTTCTAGACCCAATCATTGAAGGATTTCACCTCAGTAGAGTCCTGATGGACGGCGGCGGCAGCCTGAACCTGCTTTATCAGGATACAGTGCGCAAAATGGGCATAGACCCCTCAAGGATTAAACCCACATATACGACCTTTAAGGGCATCATACCAGGTGTAGAGGCCAACTGTACAGGCTCAGTTACACTTGAAGTGGTCTTCGGATCCCCGGATAACTTCCAAAGCGAGGAGTTAATCTTCGACATAGTCCCGTTCCGCAGCGGCTATCACGCACTGCTCGGACAAACCGCATTTTCAAAGTTCAATGCGGTGCTGCACTATGCATACCTCAAGCTCAAGATGCCAGGCCCTCGAGGAGTCATTACGGTCAACGGAAACACCGAACGCTCTCTCCGAACGGAGGAGCACACGGCAGCTCTCGTGGCAGAAGTACAAAGCAACCTCTCAAGGCAATTCTCGAGTCCGACTAATAAACGTCCGGACACCGTCAAGCGCGCCCGGAGTAACCTACAACAAGACCGTCTGGCACGTCCCGAGCACGCGTAGCAATGCGGCCCCAACCCCAGCCCTCAAGAAATTGCGAAACCAGTACTACGCGTACATAATTACGCTCTAGAAATACCATGGGCATAGGGGGAGGGGCACGACCACGGTAGGCCCAGAATGCGGCTCAACCGCACCAGGGGCTCCCGATTGTGTAATTCCTTTTTCTTACTTTCAGGACTCCTTTATGAAGAAGCCCTGTCCGGCAGTAGAATCGCCGAACAAACGATGCAATAGCCAAGGAAGCAGAAAGCTACGTCGAGTGTCCACGTGGTCTCTATAACGAGCAGTATACTTGTTTTACATATCATCCCGCAGCTCGCTCCTGGAGGGGGACATGTCAAATAGTCCCGTCCCTTGCTTATCGCACTATTTGTATCATTCTGCGTTTACCGCAGCTTTTTTAATAAACAATGCACAGCTTTTGCCTATTATTGCATTCCTTTTTCTTATCTATATATGTTCACTTATGACATGTTGCATCCATACGCTTTGGTACAGCCAAATACACCAGGGGCTTAAGTACCCCAAAATATGGTGTGATAAGTCCGAACACTTTCACAAGTGCGGCACCCCGAACTTATAGCATTATATGCATCAGCTCTGAATCATGTCTTGGGTCAATAGTTGGGTTTGCCCGGATCCCATGTTTTGGTACCTTACGTTTTGTTATATCGGCTAAGGTAGCGCTGGGAGAACCACTGCGATTGTGCCCTGGTTGAGCTGGGTTAAGCACCTCAGTGGAGAAAGCTAAAACTGACCATCATGAGAGGGCGAGAGCCGGTCGCTGTTCGAGAGGTTTTCGAGTCCACAAAGACTTATGCCACTTAGAGCGAGGAGTCGGCTTTGTCTGGCCCTGGCGTGGATAGTGCCCTGAACTCGGTCTTTCGAATACTAGGGGCTTCGCCGAAATTTAAAATTATAGAATTCTCTGGCTAAGTGAGAGTGTTAGAGCATTATAGTCCGGTTGCCTCATTCGTTGTGTTGAGCGCCTCCCTCGAAGGACCCAAGAATGGGAAAAAGAGCGCTCAAGTTTATCCCGAACACCCCAACACCCGCGGCATGGGGGCAGAAGCCGACGACTCGCCATCTCTCAAATTTAATAAACGGCCGCACAGAAGGTAATATTTTAAATTCACAAGCATTGCTTAGCGCATATGAACAAGTTTTCAAGCGTACATGATAACAAATGCGAGTTTACTCAAAAATTACATCTTTGGAGCATTCACCCACTATAAGGCGGGAACCCTTCAGGACACCCACATAATACATCTCGGGCTTGCGATACTCCCTGCCCGGCGGTGGAGCGTCCGTCACAAGCTTCTCAACGTCCATCTTGCCCCAGTGCACTTTAGCACGGGCAAGGGCCCTACGGGCACCTTCGACACAGACGGAGCACTTGACGACTTCAATCCATGGACAGGCGTCCACCAGCTGCCTCACCAGCCCAAAGTAGCTCCCAGGAATGGCTTCCTTAGACCACACCCGAACTATGATGCCCTTCATGGCTTGTTCGGCCACCTTATGGAGCTCGACCAGCTGCTTCAGCTGGTCGCTCAAGGGAACCGGGTGTCCGGCCTCAGCATACTGAGACCAGAACACCTTCTGTGTCGACCTCCCCTCCTCGGCCCGGTAGAATGCGATAGCGTCGGACACACTGCGGGGCAGATTTGCGAATGCTCCTGGAGAGCTCCGGTTTCGTGTAAGTAACAAGTAATTCACTTTCACGTGCTTGCTTTGCATGAAGAATGCCTTACCCGCCGCTATCTTTTTCATTGCCTCAATTTCCTGGAGGGCTTTTTGGGCTTCGGCCTTAGCGGCTTTGGCGCTCTCAAGAGCCGAGGCAAGCTCGGACTCTCGACTCTTTGAGTCACGCTCCAAACTCTCGTGTTTCTCCACGAGAGCCTGGAGCTCTTGCCGCACCTCCGCCACCCGCGCCTCCTATTTCTCTCGCTCGGTGCGCTTCGCGGCCGCATTGCTTTCGGCCTTGGACACCGCTTCCTTCAGGGTCGTCACCTCATTCGTGGCCCCTGCAATTCTCACGTTATTTTTGTCATTTTTTGCAACCACATCTTTTATATACTTCCATAAGGTATTACTTACCTTCCTTGTCCTAAGCTGCTTTTTGGCAAGGCCGAGCTTGTTCTCGGACCGCTCGAGGCTCTGCTTCAATGCATTGACCTCCGTAGTCAGTGCGGCAGAGGTCAGCAGCGCAGCCTGCATTCCCCATATTGACATACTTATGTTAGACTCCTGCGTACATCTTTTTAGATCTTCAGTTCGACTTTTCTTTTCGAACACCAAACTGAGCATCAGGGGCTACTGTTTATGCGGTAATATTTTTACATATCTTAAATACATACCTCAAAGCCTGTTAGGAGGCTGGCACAGGTTCCAGTCAGCCCGCTCTTGGCGGACTGAACTTTTTGGATCACCACACTCATAACAGTGCGGTGCTCCTCGTCGATGGAGGCGCCGTTAAGCGCCTCCAGCAAATTATCCGGTGCCTCCGGTTAGACGGAGGTCACCGGTGTTGCAGTCTCGCCCTTCTTACGAAGGGGCCGCCTGCCGGACTCCGGAACCATTGAAGGTTCCGGTGCGGAGTCCGGCCCAGGGCCGGACTTAGAGCCCTTTGGGGTTTGATCCCCCATGTACCTGGAGTCCGGGAGGTTGCCTTCCGGCGCCTCCTGGACCTCCTCCTCCTGGCTGGGCCCCTTTTGGGACCCCACCTCAGCGTCATCCGCAGCGCAAGGAGAGGAGGCAGCCGGAAGTGAAGTGCTATTCACGTCCGACGGAGCCAGGGAGCCGCTCGTTGAAGTGTCGAGCCCGTCCTTGGGCGGGCTGCATCGTTATATTCGGCGTTAGGAGATTCTATACAACAAACGAAACGCCATGAGTTATTCTGGTATCCGGACACTTACGATGTTGCCAGGGGCATAGCCCTCGGTGGCCACTCCTCTTCGCCGTCGTCGATGTTGCTGGAGTAGTCCGGAGGAAGGGTCCTTCCCTTCTTGGACCCTCCGGCCTCCCCAGTTGGGGCAGCCTTCCTTTTCTTCTCTCCCCCGCTGGGGAAGAGGCCTCTTTTTCCTCCTCCTCGTCTTCGCGGGAGGAGTCCGCCTCGGAGTCATCGGATGATGAGTCCGACAACACCTGGCACCGGGAACTCCTACGAGTTCCCGTGGCCTTCTTCTTGGCCTTCTTCTACGGCACCACGTGAGGTGTCAGAACCAGCAGCCCCGTCAATCGAGCGTCCGCTGGGTCTTTTGGCAAGGGAGCCAGACAGTCAACCTGCCCGGACGTCTTCTGCCAGGCCTGTCAAAGGTAAGGGAGTTTAGATCCCGCATAGAGTCAAACTATGAAAAACAACTGTCCTATAAAGGGTAAAATAGCTTACCTCGCTGGCTTGACGCCGTGAGCTGAATCCACGATCTTCAGTAGCGGATGCGGGAGCCTCGGCGCCCTTGAACAGCACCTTCCAGGCATCTTCATACGTAGTGTCGAAGAGCCTGCTCAAGGTTTGGTGTTGTGCCGGATCAAACTCCCACAAGTTGAAGGCCCATTGTTGGCACGGGAGGATCCGGCGGATGAGCATGACCTAGACTACATTGACAAGCTTGAGCTTCTTGTTCACCAGGTTTTGGACGCAGGATTGGAGTCCGGTCAGCTCGGTCAGGCCCCATGTCAGGCCCGTCTCTTTCCAAGAGGTGAGCCGTGTAGGGAAGCCAGATCGGAATTCGGAGGCCGCTGCCCATTTAGGGTCACGCGGCTCAGTGATGTAGAACCACCCCGATTCCCACCCCTTTATGGTCTCCACGAAGTTGCCCTCGAGCCATAAGACATTGGGCATCCTGCCCACCAAGGCCCCTCCGCATTCCGCCTGGCGGCCGCCCACTACCTTCGGCTTGACATTGAATGTAACGCCCCGGATTCGATGCGCCAGGTGACCGCCAGTTATTCGCCGTTCTTGCCATGTCATTTGCTTGCTTGTTGCATTTTATCATGTCATCATGTGCATCTCATTTCGCGTTCATGTTCATCTCATGCATGTGAGCATTTTCCCCGTTGTCCGTTTTGAAATCCGGCACTCCTATGTTCCCCCAGCATCCCCCTTTTGTCTCTCATTGTGAGCGGGTGTTAAACTTTCTCGGAATGGACCGAGTCTTGCCAAGCGGCCTTGGTATACCACCGGTAGACCGCCTGTCAAGTTCTGTGCCATTTGGATGCCGTTTGATGCTCCAATGGTTAACCGGGTAACCGTAAAAGCCTCTTTTGTCTTGCAGCCCAACACACCTCCAAAGTGGCCCAAAACCCAGCAAACTCCCCTCCATGCTCTCGGTCATTTGATCACGATCGCGTGGCCGAAAACCGCACCTCATTTGGAGTCTCCTAGCTCCCTCTACCTATTTATAGACCCTCTCCCCCGAAATTCTCGGTCTAACCCGAGCCTCCTTCTACCTCGCGCCGCCGGACGAAAGCCCCCACTGGCCGGACATGTCCGCCCGTCCAGCGCCGCCGCGCCAGCCAACGGGAAGCTTCCACGTGGTACTCCCCGCCGCCGGCCGCCGCCGGCCCGCCCGAGCCCGCCTCCGGCCCTCCTGGCCCGCGCGCCGCCCGCCGCCGTGTCCCGTCCCCGCCGCCGGTGCCCTCGCCGCCCGGCGCCGGCGACCTCCGCCGCCCACGCCAAGCGCCCCCGCCCGCGTCCCGCGCCTCCCATGCCTCGCCGCCCTCCGCCTTCGCCTCTGCCCGGCGCCGCCCTTGCCTCGCCGTGCCGCAGCGCGTCCTCGCTGGTCGAGCGCCGACCGGAGCTGCGCCGGCCCACCTCTGCCCGGCCGCCCCGGCCGCCCGCCGACTCCGGCCACCGGCGCCGCCCCCGGCCTCCTCCTCCTCGCCGGCGCCTCCTCGGGCCAGATCCGGTTAGCCCCCACCGGATCCGGCTGGGATCCCTCCTCCTCGCGCCTCCCCGAGCCTCCCCGGCATATTCCTCCTCATCTCCGGTGATGAGCTCCGGCGAGCCTCGAAATCCGCGCCCGGGTCAACCCCCAGATCTAGAGGTGATTTTTCCTCCAAGTCCCCGAATATTTTTGCATAATGTTGCCCTGTTCATCGCATCATAACTCCATGCATACTACTCCGTTTTGTGCGTGTAATATGTAAAATTGTTCGCCTCGACGAGTACATCATTTCATTCCATTGCATCATGTTCATTTGAGTCCATCTTGATGCACGAACGATCGTTGAAAGAGTGCTATGTGATGTTAACCTGCTGAAACTATTAAACTTGATGATTTGTCATTTTGGTTGCATTTGATGTGTGCATCCTATGAGTATGAGCTCTACATGTGTTTTGTGATACATCATGCCATATTTACAGTGGTGCCAACCATGTATTTTTTTTGAATCTTGTACTGAGTCCAACGAGCTCGTGAAGTAGGGTACTTGCTGTTGCTGTTTTGCTAGGCTGATTCTGTTATATTTTGTTGCTATATAAACCGGCTGCTACTAGTCATTCTATGCATAATTTGGAGATGTTCTCTAAGGATGATTTGTTATACATGTCTTGCCCTATCCATTCATGCCCCTGGTTGCATTTATAGCCTGCTGTCACATGTTGTTATCTTGCCGTCAAAACTACTAAATAATGTTGCTGTCAGCCTGTTTACATTAAGTTCAATGTTGCCATGATTGTTGTTAGTGATCCAAGCATGCTATGACCTTTCTCTTGCCATGATTAGCTTCATAAACATGCCTTATTACTGTTGATTGCCTTGCCATGCCATGTATTGCTCTGTGGTGAGTGGTTCCAGCTCACAAACATGCTTACTTATTGTTGTTCCTGCCATGTATGAATCTGTCATATAACTTTCTATGTTTACATGGGTGCCATAATATTTTCTGTGCCATTTGGCTCATGGTCAGTAAGGGACATTTGTTCTGTGAGTTTAGTAGATTCATTCCATGTCTTTGTTTGCCATGATAAGTTCTTGTAACATGTTGTTTGATAGCTTTAAACATTGCAACCTGATGTTATTTCCTGGTAAGTCTGAAACTGTTATTATTTGCAATCTTGCCATGTGTGTTTGAGCATGTTCTAGTGATTTCTGGAGTTAGCTTAGTGTTCATGTTTTGTCATGCTTTACCTGTACTTCATGCCCATGCCTTTTGTTCTTACGTTGAGATGCTGTAGCATATTGTTTTGATGCTTGCAATATGCCTAGTTGCTGTTTTGGACAGCTTGTCCTTTAAACTTGTATAGAGTCTATGTGTTGAACCGTTGCTCCGTTTTGAGTGTGCTCTATATGAAAATTGCTTGTTTTTTCATGTAGCTTCATATTATCATGTTGCATCCTTGTTTTGAGGTGTTTGCTTGATGTTTGTATGCATTTTGCATCAATGCCATGTTTAACTTGTTTTGCTCATATCTTCTAGGCCGTAGCTCCGAACTAAATGAACTTTATATGTAACTTGACTAGAATTTCGTGTAGTTCATTGTGGTGCATCTTAACTTGCTGTTTAACAACTTGAACATAATGTTTATTCAGATCTGGACCAATGTTGAAATTTGCATATGAGGACTTACCGGAATTGTTATATGTTGTTCCCGGCCTCATTTAAACTTGCCTTGATGTGTTGTTCTTGTTTGCATCATCTCTTGCCATGAGTAGCTTCATGTAGCCTTGTCATGCATTATGCTTGTTGTGCATCATGTCTTGTCTGCGTGTGGTGTGTTTACTATGTTGTGTGCTTCTTCTCGATAGTTCCTGTTTCATTGCGATCGTGAGGATTCGTTCATCTACGCTTGGTTCGTCTTCGTGGCTTCATCTTCTTCATGGACTCGTTCTTCTTCCTTGCGGGATTTCAGGCAAGATGACCGCTACCCTGGATCTCACTACTATCATTGCTATGATAGTTGCTTCGTTCTGTCGCATTGCTGCGATACCTATCTCTTGTTATTCAAGTCTCCCCAAATTGCCACGAACCTCTAACCTTTGACACCCTTCCTAGCAAACCATTGTTTGGCTATGTTACCGCTTTGCTCAGCCCCTCCAATAGTGTTGTTAGTTGCAGGTGAAGTTGAAGATTGCTCCATGGTGGACAGGGTTATGTTGGGATATCACAATATCTCTTATATTATTAATGCATCTATATTCTTGGTAAAGGGTGGAAGGCTCGGCCTTATGCCTGGTGTTTTGTTCCACCCTTGCCACCCTAGTTTCCGTCATACCGGTGTTATGTTCCCGGATTTTGCGTTCCTTATGCGGTTGGATGATTTATGGGACCCCCTTGACAGTTCGCTTTGAATAAAACTCCTCCAGTAAGGCCCAACCTTGGTTTCACCATTTGCTTCACCACCACCTACTTTTCCCTTGGGAGTCGCTCTCTCGAGGGTCATCTTTATTATAGCCCCCCCAGGCCAATGCTTGTCTAAGTGTTGGTCAAAACTAGAGCACCATGCGGGACCATCCCTTGGCAACTAGGGTTACGTCGGTACCTGTACGCTTAGCTTATCCGGTGTTGCCTTGAGAACGAGATATGTGCAGCTCCTATCGGGATTGTCGGCGCATCAGGCTGTCTTGCTGGTCTTGTTTTACCATTGTCGAAATGTCTTGTAAACCGGGATTCCGAGACAGATCGGGTCTTCCTGGGAGAAGGTATATCCTTCGTTGATCGCGAGAGCTTATCATGGGCTAAGTTGGGACACCCCTGCAGGGTATTATCTCTCGAAAGCCGTGCCCGCGGTTATGTGGCAGATGGGAATTTGTTAATGTCCGGTTGTAGATAACTTGACACCAAATCCGAATTAAAACGCATCAACCACGTGTGTAGCCATGATGGTCTCTTCTCGGCGGAGTCCGGGAAGTGAACACGGTTTCTGTGTTATGCTTGACGTAAGTAGGAGTTTAGGATCACCTCTTGATAATTACTAGTTGACGACCGTTCCGTTTGCTCTCTTCTCGCTCTTGTTTGCGTATGTTAGCCACCATATCATGCTTACTCGCTGCGGCAACCTCACCACCTTACCCCTTCCTTTCCCTTTAAGCTTTGCTAGTCTTGATACCCATGGTAATGGGATTGCTGAGTCCTCGTGGCTCACAGATTACTACAACAACAGTTGCAGGTACAGGTTATGCGATGATCATGACGCGAGAGCCATGTTTGCTTGTTTGGAGTTCTTCTTTTGCTTCTTCTTTGATCAGGGGATAGGTTCTAGGTCGGTAGTCTGGGCTAGCAGGGTGGATGTCGTTTGAGTTTCTGTTTGTGTTTCATCCGTAGTCGGATGGTGCTCTTATGTAAGATGATGTTGTATTCGTGTGGCATTGTATGCCTTATGTATGTATCCCCATCTATTATGTAATGTTGATGTAATGATATCCACCTTGGAAAAGCATCTTCAAGATGCGCTTCTATCCTTGGTGGGACCTTCGAGTTCTTTTAGGATAGGGTCGCATCTTGGGCGTGACAAGTTGGTACAGGAGCCTCGACCGACCATAGGAGCCCCTTGATTGATCGTGTAGTTTGGCTGTTGTTGAGTCTAGAAGAAAACTATTTCTGAGTCTAGTTATATCGGAGAGTAGGAATTCTTTTTACTCCTCAGCCCCATCGTCGCTCTGGTGAGGAATCTTGACGTAGTTGTTTTGAATTACTTCTCTTCCCCTTCAAACTTTCTTTAGGATCACGTGGTTACTTTTTTTCGTTCGTTGGTTCTCAGCTCTTTTATCCGGTGCATTTCTCGTCAAGTCGACTTGAACCTCTTTGTCTTTCACGAGATCAATCGTCAGTTCTTCCTCCATGATGTTGTTTCCCTGTACGAAGTTGTCTTTGTTTTTCCCACCCGCCCACCCTTCTTATTATCGGAACCGGAGTTTGTAATCGAGTATCCTTTATACTCGTGCGAAGTCGTTGCATTCTTCCCTAAATCATTTCAGCCGGTGTTTTTCTCTTCAAGTTAGTCGTTGATTCCCTGTTCCAGTTGCCTTGTTTTCCCGCCCTCCCACCCCTTTTATTTACGGAGTCTGAGCCTCTATTGTAGTATCAATTTCATTCATGCGGAGTATCTTCAGTCTTTCCTCAATTGTCTTCTCCGGTGAAGTCTCGTCTAGTTCATCATTGTTCGTCGCATTTTCTTTCCGGTGGATCCAAATTCAAATTTTTGTTGTTGGTCATATTCTTTTCATCAACTCAAGTGTTTCCCCTTGCTCGTTCGCCTCTCGCCATTCTATCATCCTGGAGTGTTGAAAACATCTCAGAAGATTCGTGTTTGCATTCTATTATTTCGAGGTTGTCACCTCATTCAAATATTTCAATCATTCTGGTGCATCATCTACCTCTTCAACATCCCTTTCCAATGGTGTTTTTCTTTTAGTGGGCCCTAACCCACAGGTCTTTTCCCAGGATCTTACCTGACTCTTCTAATTCCCCCGGAGTTTTTCTCAATTCTTTTCAAGTGTTATGTAAGAATGGATCCCATCAGTCACATGCCTTCTCCAAGATTGCTTTCAAATTCTTTTCATTGGTGCCTCAACCTCTTCATTTTTTTCGTTTCCCCGGAGTGCCTTAGCAATTTTGGTGGTGTTTCTTGTCATCATTTGATGATCGAAGAAGATTTCTCTTAAATCTTGTCCGTTCCCCCGGAGATTCGCGGTCCTAGCTCGATGTTATGCTATCAAATTGTTTCTAGTCATGCAAATTCTTTTCATCCATCCGGAGCATTTCAGGAGTTGCTTTCTCTCTCGATCATCCGGAGGCCATCTTTTTGGAAGATCTCTTCATTCTAAGTTTTTAGATTCGTTCTCCAATTATTCTATATCCGTGCCCCTTCGTTCGTCTCAATATTCTTCGGGTGCTTCGCTCAAGTGTTCTTTAATCAGCTCATGATCTCTTTGTTCTTTTGCATCTAAACCGCCATCAAGAATATTTGTTCTTCTAATTCTTCCTGGTGATTCATTCTCTTTCATCAGTCATTTTTGAATTCTTACGGTGGTTCGTTCAAGATTCTTTTTCTTTGATTATCATTTTAATTCATTCGTTCTTTCCAATCCTACCGGTGGTTCAGGAAGACTTTCTCAAGTTTTGTGCTATACACTCCTCAATCCTTTTCAAGAAGAATAAGTAGTATGCAAAATCCATTGCTTGTCATCAATTTAATTTGATGAAGGATAAGCATACAATAAATCTTATTCTTGTTTCATCGTCGTCAAGTAATCCCTTTTCTTCGGAGTTTGTTCTTGATGAATAAATTCTAGTTCCAAGTGTTCTCATCTTTTCTTTTCCGGAGTTCAATTTCCTCGGTCATTTCGTTGGAACCTCCATCTAAATCATTGTAAGCCTTAATCTTATTCTTTCATCCTTTATTGTATCTCATCATCCTTTATGTCATCAGAGTTCTTCATGGTGGTTCTTCATGATTTAATTCATTCTTCAAGAGTTCATCGAGATTCTTGTTGGTGAAGTTCAAGTATCTTTTCTTCTCACGTCTCGAAGTGCAATAAATTCTCCGTATTCCTTAGAAGTGGAGTTTTGCATTTCATCGTTCTTCTAAGCTCTCCAATCATTTCCGTTTGTGGTCGGTTATCACCTTATGATCTTGAGATGTTACCTATAAGACCACAACAAGCTATTTCTTTTCGTTGATTCATTTTCTCAACAACTCCGTTCAATCCTTCCTTCTAAGTTTTATTCATTCAAAAATTTCTATTCTTCCGGAGGCATTGCATTGTTCATCCCGTCAAGTGCCATCTCATTGGGTGAAGTTCATGTCCTAATCCTTCCTTTTTCAGCCGGAGTGCTGCCTAAATCCTTTCAGTCTTATTCGTTTCTTATCTCGTTCTAACCGGAGTGGTTTCATAGTCTATCTGATTCCATGAGCTCTCGATTCTCGTCATTCTCATCGGTCCTCTCTTCTTCTTGAGTGCTCTCGATTCTTTGCTTCTTCTCTTGAGTTCTTGCTTCACCTCTTCCTTCTTCCCTTCCGTCTCGGTCCTAAGATTTCGGGACGAGATCTCTTGTTAGTGGAGGAGTGTTGTAACGCCCCGGATTCGATGCGCCAGGTGTCCGCCAGTTATTCGCCATTGTTGCCATGTCATTTGCTTGCGTGTTGCATTTTATCATGTCATCATGTGCATCTCATTTCGCATTCATGTTCGTCTAATGCATCCGAGCATTTTCCCCGTTATCCATTTTGAAATCCGGCACTCCTATGTTCCCCCAGCGTCCCCCTTTTGTCTCTCGTTGTGAGCGGGTGTTAAACTTTCTCGGAATGGACCGAGTCTTGCAAAGAGGCCTTGGTATACCACCGGTAGACCGCCTATCAAGTTTCGTGCCATTTGGAGGTCGTTTGATGCTCCAACGGTTAACTGGGTAACCGTAAAAGCCTCTTTTGTCTTGCAGCCCAACACCCCTCCAAAGTGGCCCAAAACCCAGCAAACTCCCCTCCATGCTCTCAGTCGTTCGATCACGATGCCGAAATCTGCACCTCATTTGGAGTCTCCTAGCTCCCTCTACCTATTTATAGACCCTCTCCCCCGAAATTCTCGGTCTAACCCTAGCCTCCTTCTACCTCGCGCCGTCGAACGAAAACCCCCGCTGGCCGGACATGTCCGCCCATCTAGCGCCGCCGCGCCCAGCCAATGGGAAGCTGCCACGTGGCGCTCCCCGCCACCAGCCGCCGCCGGCCCGCCCGGGCCCGCCTACGGCCCTCCTGGCCCGCGCGCCGCCCTCAGCCGGGTCCCGTCCCCGCCGCCGGCGCCCTCGCGGCCCGGCGCCGGCGACCTCCGCCGCCCGCGGCAAGCGCCCCCGCCAGCGTCCCGCGCCTCCCGTGCCTCGCCGCCCTCCGCCTTCGCCTCTGCCCGGCGCCGCCCTTGCCTCGCCGTGCCGCCGCGCGTCCTCGCCGGCCAAGCGCCAACCGGAGCTGTGCCGGCCCGCCTTTGCCCGGCCGCCCCGGCCGCCCGCCGACTCCGGCCACCGGCGCCGCCCCCGGCCTCCTCCTCCTCGCCGGCGCCTCCTCGGGCCAGATCCGGTTAGCCCCCACCGGATCCGGCCGGGATGCCTCCTCCCCGCGCCTCCCCGAGCCTCCCCGGCATATTCCTCCTTGTCTCCGGCGACGAGCTCCGGCGAGCCACGAAATCCGCGCCCGGGTCAACCCCCAGATCTGGAGGGGATTTTTCCTCAAGTCCCCGAATATTTTTGCATAATGTTGCCCTGTTCATCTCATCATAACTCCATGCATACTGCTCCGTTTCGTGCGTGTAATATGTAAAATTGTTCGCCTCGACGAGTACATCATTTCACTCCATTGCATCATGTTCATTTGAGTCCATCTTGATGCCCGAATCATCGTTGAAAGAGTGCTATGTGATGTTAATCTGCTGAAACTGTTAAAACTTGATGATTTGTCATTTTTCTTGCATTTGATGTGTGCATCCTATGAGCATGAGCTCTACATGTGTTTTGTGATACATCATGTCATCTTTACAGTGGTGCCATCCATGTATTTTTGTGAATCTTGTACTGAGTGCAACGAGCTCGTGAAGTAGGGTACTTGTTGTTGCTGTTTTGCTAGGCTGATTCTGTTATATTTTGTTGCTATGTAAACCTGCTGCTACTAGTCATTCTATGTATAATCTGGAGATGTTCTCTAAGGATGATTTGTTATACAAGTCTTGCTCTATCCATTCATGCCCCTGGTTGCATTTATAGCCTGCTGTAACATGTTGTTATCTTGCCCTCAAAACTGCTAAATAATGTTGCTGTCATCCTGTTTACATTAAGTTCAATGTTGCCATGATTGTTGTTAGTGATCCAAGCATGCTATGAACTTTCCCTTGCCATGCTTAGCTTCATAAACATACCTTCTTACTGGTGGTTGCCTTGTCATGCCATGTATTGCTCTGTGGTGAGTGGTTCAAGCTCACCAACATGCTTACTTATTGTTGTTCCTGCCATGTATGATCTGTCATATAACTTGCTATGTTTACATGGGTGCCATAATATTTTATGTGCCCTTTTGGCTCATGGTCAGTAAGGGACATTTGTTCTATGAGTTTAGTAGATTCATGCCATGCCTTTGTTTTCCATGATAAGTTCCTGTAACATGTTGTTTGATAGCTCTAAACATTGCAACCTGATGTTATTTCCTGATAAGTCTGAAACTGTTATTATTTGCAATCTTGCCATGTGTGTTTGAGCATGTTATAGTGATTTCTGGAGTTAGCTCAGTGTTCATGTTTTGTCATGCTTTACCTGTACTTCATGCCCATGCCTTTTGTTCTTACGTTGAGATGTTGTATCATATTGTTTTGATGCTTGCAATATGCCTAGTTGCTGTTTTGGACAGTTTGTCCTTTAAACTTGTATTGAGTGTATGTGTTGAACCGTTGCTCCATTTTGAGTGTGCTCTATATGAAACTTGCTTGTTTTTGCATGCAGTTTCATATTATCATGTTGCGTCCTTGTTTTGAGGTGTTTGCTTGATGTTTGTATGAATTTTGCATCAATGCCATGTTTAACTTGTTTTGCTCATATCTTCTAGGCCGTAGCTCCGAACTAAATGAACTTTATATGTAACTTGACTAGAATTTCGTGTAGTTCATCATGGTGCATCTTAACTTTCTGTTTAACAACTTGAACATAATGTTTATTCAGATCTGGACCAATTTCGAAATTTGCATATGAGGACTTACCGGAATTGTTATATGTTGTTCCCGGCCTCATTTAAACTTGCCTTGATGTGTTGTTCTTGTTTGCATCATCTCTTGCCATGAGTAGCTTCATGTAGCCTTGTCATGCATCATGCTTGTTGTGCATCATGTCTTGTCTGCGTGTGGTGTGTTTACTATGTTGTGTGCTTCTTCTCGATAGTTCCTGTTTCGTTGCGATCGTGAGGATTCGTTCGTCTACGCTTGGTTCGTCTTCGTGGCTTCATCTTCTTCATGGACGCGTTCTTCTTCCTTGTGGGATTTCAGGCAAGATGACCGCTACCCTGGATCTCACCACTATCATTGCTATGTTAGTTGCTTCATTCTGTCGCCTTGCTGCGCTACCTATCTCTTGTTCTTCAAGCCTCCCCAAATTGCCATGAACCTCTAACCTTTGACACCCTTCCTAGCAAACCGTTGTTTGGCTGTGTTACCGCTTTGCTCAGCCCCTCTTATAGCGTTGTTAGTTGCAGGTGAAGTTGAAGATTGCTCCATGGTGGACAGGGTTATGTTGGGATATCACAATATCTCTTATATTATTAATGCATCTATATACTTGGTAAAGGGTGGAAGGCTCGGACTTATGCCTGGTGTTTTGTTCCACCCTTGCCACCCTAGTTTCCATCATACCGGTGTTATGTTCCCGGATTTTGCGTTCCTTACGCGGTCGGGTGATTTATGGGACCCCCTTGACAGTTCGCTTTGAATAAAACTCCTCCGGCAAGGCCCAACCTTGGTTTTACCATTTGCTTCACCACCACCTACTTTTCCCTTGGGAGTCGCTCTCTCGAGGGTCATCTTTATTATAGCCCCCCCGGGCCAACGCTTGTCTAAGTGTTGGTCCAAACTAGAGCACCGTGCGGGACCATCCATTGGCAACTTAGGTTACGTCGATACCTGTACACTTAGCTTATCCGGTGTTGCCCTGAGAACGAGATATGTGCAGCTCCTATCGGGATTGTCGGCGCATCGGGCGGTCTTGCTGGTCTTGTTTTACCATTGTCGAAATGTCTTGTAAACCGGGATTCCGAGACTGATCGGGTCTTCCTGGGAGAAGGTATATCCTTCGTTGATCGCGAGAGCTTATCATGGGCTAAGTTGGGACACCCCTGGAGGGTATTATCTTTCGAAAGCCGTGCCCGCGGTTATGTGGCAGATGGGAATTTGTTAATGTCCGGTTATAGATAACTTGACACCAGATCCGAATTAAAACGCATCAACCGCGTGTGTAGCCGTGATGGTCTCTTCTCGGCGGAGTCCGGGAAGTGAACACGGTTTCTGTGTTATGCTTGACGTAAGTAGGAGTTCAGGATCACCTCTTGATCATTACTAGTTGACCACCGTTCCATTTGCTCTCTTCTCGCTCTTGTTTGCGTATGTTAGCCACCATATCATGCTTAGTCGCTGCTGCAACCTCACCACCTTACCCCTTCCTTTCCCTTTAAGCTTTGCTAGTCTTGATACCCATGGTAATGGGATTGCTGAGTCCTCGTGGCTCACAGATTACTACAACAACAGTTGCAGGTACAGTTTATGCGATGATCATGACGCGAGAGCGATGTTTGCTTGTTTGGAGTTCTTCTTCTACTTCTTCTTCGATCAGGCGATAGGTTCCAGGTCGGCAGCCTAGGCTAGCAGGGTGGATGTCGTTTGAGTTTCTGTTTGTGTTTCATCCGTAGTCGGATGGTGCTCTTATGTAAGATGATGTTGTATTCGTGTGGCATTGTATGCCTTATGTATGTATCCCCATCTATTATGTAATGTTGATGTAATGATATCCACCTTGCAAAAGCGTCTTCAAGATGCGCTTCTATCCTTGGTGGGACCGTCGAGTTCCTTTAGGATAGGGTCGCATCTTGGGCGTGACATTGAAGGTCTTCAACCATAAGCCGAAGTGGGGCTGGATGCAGAGGAAGGCCTCGCACATGACTATGAACGCCGAGATGTTGAGGATGAAATTCGGGGCCAGATCGTGGAAATCCAGGCCGTAGTAGAACATGAGCCCCCGGAAAAATGGGTGAAGTGGAAAACCTAGTCCGCGGAGGAAGTGGGTGAGGAACACCACCCTCTCATGGGGCCTGGGGGTGGGGATAAGCTGCCCCTTGTCGGGGAGCCGATGCGCGATGTCACTGGACAAGTATCCGGCCTTTCGCAACTTTTTGATGTGCCCCTCCGTGGCGGAGGAGACCATCCACTTGCCTCCCCCTCCAGACAGGGCTGGGGAAGGTTGAGGCGAGATGTGCGGACTTGGGCGCTGGAGCTCGAGTGCGCGGAAATGCATGAGCAAAGGAGGAGAAGGCGTGTGTGAAAAAGTGGATCCTTATCCCCTTATATGGACGGACGAAACTATGCGTCCCCACCAGCCTGGTAAAACTCGCTTATCTCCCAAGCGCCGTAATCAATGGCGCGGTTGGGTTACCCACACACGTATTGATGAGAATCCAGGAATAAGGGGACACGATTTCTTCTTTGACAAGACGTGCCAAGGAAACCGCCTCGCTAAACGCGCTGGGGTGGGACAGTGAAAACGATTCAAATAAAGGCTTGGCCGTGGTGTGATGCCACGCCATGGGGTACGTCAGCAGATTGAAGTTGTGTAAATATTATTCTCTCTACGGTGGTATGTGGAACTTATTTTGCAGAGCCGGACACTATCCTTGTGTTCAAAATCTTCTATGAAGTATTCGGAGGAGGAACCCGCCTTGCAATGCTGAAGACAATATGCGCGCCAGACTCGTCGTCATTGAAGCCTGGTTAAGGGGCTACTGAGGGAGTCCTGGATTAGGGGGTGTCCGGATAGCCGAACTATCACCTTTGGCCGGACTCCTGGACTATGAAGATACAAGATTGAAGACTTCGTCCCATGTTCGGATGGGACTTTCCTTGGCGTGGAAGGCAAGCTTGGCGATACGGATATGTAGATCTCCTACCATTGTAACCGACTCTGTGTAACCCTAACCCTCTTCGGTGCCTATATAAACAAGAGGGTTTTAGTCCGTAGGATGAACAACAATCATACCATAGGGTAGCTTCTAGGGTTTAGCCTCTCTGATCTCGTGGTAGATCTACTCTTGTACTACCCATATCATCAATATTAATCATGTAGGAGTAGGGTTTGACCTCCATCGAGAGGGCCCGAACCTGGGTAAAAACATCGTGTCCCTTGTCTCCTGTTACCATCCGCCTAGACGCACAGTTCGGGACCCTCTACCCGAGATCCGCCGGTTTTGACACCGACACCAACCCTCCTAGTGAGTGCTTCATCATCATTTGATTTCTGGACGTATTTTAGCAGTTGTTAAGCAACTATGCTAAATATGTGTCCTAATGACCTCAAAACCCCCAGGACCATAGTCGTTGCTACCCTAAGCCTCCCAGACAACAATTCTACCTTTTACCCTCTCTGTTTTTATCTCCAGAATGTTGCCAAGTTTGCAATAGCAAACTTGTGGAGCATGGTTTACTCATATCCCTTTGTCTCTGACCGTTTCTTTACCATGGTAACAATCTATCTTCGAAGGACTACACGGTAGACATGATTTAACCTAAGTAAAACCCCAGAGCATGCCATGTCCGTGGTGATCACGAGGGAAGCTAGCCAAAACGGTGGTCTAGCCACTGTTCTCATCGGCAGCGCTGCTCCGACCGTCCCTGACCTCGCCATTAATGTCCTACAGCTCCCCCTTGTCATCGCCGTTCGCCTGGACCCCGCTCCTCCTCCGTCTTCTTCTCCAACGAGTCATGCCAAGGGTCGAGCAGTGCGCCCGTGGCCATCGTCTTCTTCCTCTCTTCTGTTTTCTTCTCACTCTCATCCGCAAGTGCCCCCTCGTTTCCGTGAGCCTCTGCTGATCGTTGTGACCCTCCTCGTCGCCTTCCCGTGCGTCCCCGTGAGCCTTGGCCGCGCTTGCTGACGTTGCGCCGTCACTGACACGCGGACACGTCGCCCGCCGTGTGCCACCTCGCCCCTCCCCCTCGAGTTCTCCCTGCGGCTATAAGTAGCAAGCCCCGAGCTCCCTCGCATATGAAGAAGATTTCAGCGCACAGGATAAATAAACAGCGAGTTCACTCAAAGATTACATTTCGGGAGCACTCAACTGCAATATTGCAGGCTCCCTTCAGGACAATTTTATAATACTTCTCCGGCATGCGATACTCCTTGCCCGGTGGCGGTGGGTCCATGAGAAGCTTCTCCGCATCCAATTTGCCCCATTGCACCTTTATGCGGGCAAGGGCCCGACGAGCACCTTCGATACAAGCGGAGCACTTGACTACATCCAGTCTAGGGCATGCATCCACCAGCCGCCGCACGAGGCCAAAGTAGCTACCAGGCATGGCCTGTCCAGGCCACAGCCGGACTATGAGGCCCTTCATGGCCTCCTCAGCTACCTTGTGGAGTTCGACCAGCTGCTTCAGCTGGTCGCTTGGGGGCACCGGATGGCCGGCCTCAGCATACTGAGACCAGAAGACCTTCTCCGTCGAGCTCCCCTCCTCGCCACGATAGAATGCGGCGGCATCAGACGCACTACGCGGCAAATCTGCAAACGCCCCTGGAGAGCTCTGAATTCGGGTAAGTATCAGGTAGTTCACATTAACATGCCTGCTTTGCATGAAAAACGCCTTACCCGCCGCTATCTTCTTTATGTCCTCAACCTCCTGAAGGGCCTTATGGGCCTCGGCCTTGGCGGACTTGGCACTTTCGAGAGCCGAGGCAAGCTAGGACTCTCGAGTCTTGGAGTCATGCTCCAAACTCTCATGTTTTTCCATGAGAACCTGGAGCTCTTGCCGAACTTCCGCCACCCGCGCCTCTTTCTTTTCTCGCTCAGCCCGTTCCGCGGCCGCATTGCGTTCGGCCGCGGACACAGCATCCTTCAGGGTTGCCACCTCGTTAGTGGCCCCTGCAATGCACATATTATCCTTGTTAATTTTATTTGTAACCAAAATCCTTTTCTGTAAGGTACTTATTCAAAAGAGGTGTTACTCACCTTCTTTTTCCTCGAGCTGCTTCTTTGCATGGCCGAGCTCTTGCTTGGACCGCTCGAGATCCTTTTTCAGCACCTCAACCTCCGCCGTTAGTGCGGAAGAGGTCAGCAGTGCAGCCTGCAAACCCATATTGACATATTTTAGGCAACCCTGTGTATATCTTGGTATAGATCCTTAGTCCGGCTTTTCTTTCCGAACACCGAACTAAGCATCAGGGGCTACTGTCTATGCGGTATTATATTACATAATTTTAACTTCTTACCTCAAAGCCTATTAAAAGGCTACTGCAGGCTTCGGTCAGCCCGCTTTTCGCGAGCTGAACCTTCTTAATCACCGCACTCATAATAGTGCGGTGTTCTTCCTCGATGGAAGCGCCTTTAAGCGCCTCCAGTAGGTTATCCGGCGCCTCCGGTTGGACGGAGGCCGCCGGCGTCACGGTCCTGCCCTTCTTTGGAAGGGGCCGCTTGCCGGACTCTGGAACCACTGCGGTTTCCGATGTAGAGTCCGGCACGAAGTCCGGGGGGCTGCCTGACAGCGCCTCCGGAGCCTCCTCCTGATGGGTCCCTGAGGGAGTCCTGGACTAGGGGGTGTCCGGACAGCCGGACTATCAATGTCCGCCAGACTATCAAGACTACGAAGATACAAGATTGAAGACTCTGCCCCGTGTCCGGACGGGACTTTCCTTGGCGTGGAAGGCAAGCTTGGCAATACGGATATGTAGATCTCCTACCATTGTAACCGACTCTGTGTAACCCTAGCCCTCTCCGGTATCTATATAAACTAGAGGGCTTTAGTCCGTAGGACAACATACAATCATACCATAGGCTAGCTTCTAGGGTTTAGCCTCCTTGATCTCGTGGTAGATCTACTCTTGTACTACCCATATCATCAATATCAATCAAGCAGGAGTAGGGTTTTACCTCCATCGAGAGGGCCCGAACCTGGGTAAAAAACATCGTGTCCCTTGTG
Organism: Triticum timopheevii; assembly: GCA_963921465.1. NCBI lineage: Eukaryota > Viridiplantae > Streptophyta > Magnoliopsida > Poales > Poaceae > Triticum > Triticum timopheevii. The sequence goes on from OY997262.1 coordinate 368,656,158, forward strand.
TCCTGTTACCATCCGCCTAGACGCACAGTTCGGGACCCCCTACCCGAGATCCGCCGGTTTTGACACCGACATTGGTGCTTTCATTGAGAGTTCCTCTGTGTCGTCACCGATAGAGCGGATGCCTCCCCCCGTCTTCAAAGACGATATTTTCGCCGGAGGGGCCTTGGCCGCCGGCCAAACTATCCGGCTTGGTGGTTTTCTCATGACCGCCTGTCCGGCCGCCGCTTCGACAATGACTTCTCAAGTCGTCGAAAGCAATCTTTGCGTCAGCCCTAAAGCTGTCGAACAGTTAGATCCAATGGAGCTCTCGTCTGTTAACGAGCTCTTGGATCGCATCGCCGCCCTGGGAGTCGCTACGGACTACAACCAGATTGGCCGAGATTAACTCTCCCCAGGCCACCCACCACGTTGCAGTGGTGGAAGAGCAATACGGCAACTCTTCGCCGGTGTTGAAAACAATTCATGTCCGGATTCCCGCGGAGGGACGGACTTCGATCGAGCATCGAACTTAAAATCATGCATCGCCCCGGACTCGCTGGATTGTCCCCAGCAAAACACACTTCCGAATTCGGAAACCCCTTTGCCTTTGAGCCTCGAGATGGGCAGGGATCCGGATTTTATTCCACCCACCCGCCCAGACATAAGCGATCTATCTCTAATACGGCAAGAGCCTACAGAAACAGTACATCACTACTGGGCCAGATTCCTCCTGGTTATGGACAGGATAAAGGACTGCCGAGAGGAAAACGCAATATCAATCTTCCGCAATAACTACACGGAGAAGGGAATACTAAACACCATTGATCGTCGCAAAATTACGCGCTTTACCGATCTGGCGTCCATAGTACGAAAGTACTGTGCGATGGAGAGTTTCCGGAAAACCGAAAATCAATTTTGGGATAATCCGGCCCCAAACCCAGTCCGCAGTAAAAGGGCGCCTTACACTCAGGCCCCAGATGCAAAAACGAAAAAACAAAAACCCAGTCAAGGAAACGGAACCGTACTGGAGGGATGGCTCAACGGACCCTGTAAGCTCCATAATACAGAGGGAGCCATCCCAACACATAGCCTTCAAACATGTTGGATATTACGGCAGGTGGCCAAAAGTGGCGAAGAGCTTCTAGCTCCGGGAAACCACTCCAACAATACCAGCACGGTATCAACAGTCTTCGAGACTTTCGCATCAAATAATATGCGAAAACGATCAATCTGCGAACTCGCCGAAGTCTACCAAGTAGCAACAGCAAATCCATGGAGCGACACAGCCATTACCTTCAATGGCAGCGACGAGCCCATATTCCGAACAACCAGAGCCCCAGCCGCACTGGTACTTAGTCCCATAGTGGACGGCTTTCGACTGACAAAAGTCCTCATGGACGGCGGCAGCGGACTAAACCTCATTTACGAGGAAACTCTGCGAAAAATGGAAATCAATTGGAGCCGTATTGAGCGAAGCAGCACAACCTTTAGAGGAATAATCCCTAGCCGGGAAGCACGCTGCACCGGAAAAATCACACTCGATGTGGTGTTCGGCTCTCCGGAAAATTACAGATCCGAAGAAGTCACGTTTCAGGTGGCCTCGTTCAGCAGTGGATACCACGCCATATTAGGACGAGAGGCATTCACAATTTTTCAAGCAATACCTCATTACGGGTACATGAAGCTTAAAATGCCTGGGCCCAACAGAATAATCACTCTCGCTAGTGATCCAGACATAGCACTCCGCGCCGAAAACAAGACAGCCGCACTAGCCCTCAAGGCACTATCCGAAGCCTTAGCGGCAGAGGAACTCACCGCGCTGCGCTCTACGGTGAACAGGGACGATGTGATACTCGATAAAAGATCCAAGTCCACCTCCTTCAAACCAGCAGACGAGACCATCCAACGGACCCAACAAAGACGGCCTCCATTGGGGCACAGTTGAACCCCGAAATAGACGCCGCACTGCGCGAATTCCTTCGGGAAAATTGGGATATCTTCGCCTGGCATCCTTTAGACATGCCCGGAATCCCCCGCGGGTTGGCTGAACACGGCCTCAACATCCTAAAAGGATTCAAGCCAGTCAAACAGGCTCTTCGACGATTTTCCGAGCCCAAAAGACAGGCAATGGGAGAAGAGCTAGCCAAACTATTGGAAGCCGGATTCATTAGAGATATCAAACATCCGGACTGGCTAGCAAATTTGGTGATGGTACCAAAGAAGGATAAATCCTGGCGCCTCTGTGTCGATTTTAAAGACCTAAATAAAGCTTGCCCAAAGGATCCCTTCCCTCTCCCCCGCATCGATCAAATCATCGATGCCACAGCAGGGCACGATTCGTTGTGCTTCCTGGATGCATACTCTGGCTATCATCAAATCAAGATGACGGAAGCAGACCAAGCCGCAACGGCATTTATCACTCCATATGGACCATTCTGCTTCAACACGATGCCCTTCGGACTCAAAAACGCCGGCGCAACATATCAGCGCATGATTCAAACATGTCTGGCCACCCAGATCGGCAAAACAGTCGAGGCATATGTAGACGACGTAGTCGTCAAAACAAAACACGTCGAAACTTTAGTAGACGATTTGAGGCTCACATTCGACAACCTCAGAGCATATGACATCAAGCTGAATCCGGAAAAATGCGTGTCCGGCGTACCAGCCGGAAAGCTGCTGGGCTTCGTTGTATCCGGTAGAGGAATTGAAGCAAATCCGGCCAAAATCCGAGCTCTGTCACAGTTGGATATTCCAAAAGACCTCAAACAAATACAAAAATTAGCAGGATGCATGGCAGCATTAAGCCGCTTTATCTCCCGTTTAGGAGAAAAGGCGTTGCCCCTCTATCGCCTCCTCAGGCGCACCGAACACTTCGAGTGGACGGATGCTGCCACTGCCGGACTCGAAGAAATAAAGGCCATACTGGCAATAAATCCGGTCCTGGCTGCGCCCACTCTGGGCGAACCAATGTTGTTATACATCGCAGCAACACATCAAGTTGTAAGCGCAGTGCTCGTCGTCGAACGAGCGACAGAAGGGCATAAATTCCCTCTTCAAAAACCAGTGTATTATGTATCCGCTGTGTTAACCCCCTGCAAATACCGTTACCCGCACTATCAGAAGATAGCATATGCGGTGTTCATGGCGTCTCGAAAGCTCCGGCACTACTTTCAAGAGTGCTCGATAACAGTGGCCTCTGAGGTACCACTCAATGACATTATAAATAACCGCGACGCAACGGGCAGGATAGCAAAATGGGCCATTGAGCTCTTACCATTCGACATCACTTATAAACCTCGATGAGCTATAAAGTCACAAGTTTTGGCTGACTTCGTCGCCGAATGGACTGAAGCCGAACTCCCTAAAGAGTACGGCGCGTACTCCAATTGGACCATGCATTTCGACGGCTCCAAAATGTTGGCCGGACTGGGGGCTAGCGTCGTACTGACATCCCCCACTGGAGATACAGTCCAGTACGTACTTCAAATAATGCACATGGACTCCAACAATGCAGCTGAATACGAGGCCCTGTTACATGGTCTCCGGATGGCGGTCTCCATGGGCATTCAACGCCTAGAGGTGCGCGGGGACTCAAACCTTGCAATATCCCAGATAAATGGAGACTTCGACGCCAAGGATCCAAAAATGGCAGCATATCATAACGTTGTCCTAAAAATGTTAGCCCGGTTTGAAGGACTCGAATTCCATCACATAGCCCGAGATAATAACCAAGCGGCCGACGTCCTGGCACGCATCGGTGCGAAACGTGATGCTGTCCCTCCAAATATCTTCCTGGAACGGCTCTTCAAGCCATCCGTACTATGGGAACAGGAGCCCGGTAGCTACAAACCAGAGAAAACCACACCAACTGGTGATTCGGCAGACAACATAACACCCTCCGCCCACGTCATAATGGCGGTAATCGCCGCGTGGACAGAACCTTTCCTAGCCTACTTACTTAGGCAGGAACTTCCCGAAGACCAAAATGAGGCCCGCTGCATAGTCCGGCGATCGAAGGCCTACAAGGTCCATGAGGGAGAACTTTATAAGAAAAGTACCACCGGAGTCCTTCAAAGGTGTATCTCCGAAGAAGAAGGGCAAAACCTCCTGGCTGAAATTCATGCCGGACTAGGCGGATACCACACAGCAGCCCGGGCCCTTGTAGGAAAGGTATTCCGTACAGGATTTTATTGGCCGACGGCTCGGGCAGACGCACAGGACTTGGTCCAGCGATGCGTTGGTTGTCAGCTCTTTGCTAATCAGAGCCATATGCCACCCACCGTCCTCAAAACCATACCCATTACCTGGCCGTTCACGGTCTGGGGGCTTGACATGGTTGGACCCCTTAAAGGGGGAACCCACAAGAAAAAGTACCTATTGGTCATGGTGGATAAATTCACCAAATGGATAGAGGCCAAACCGGTCAAAACGGCAGAGTCCGGACCAGTGATAGACTTTATATCAGGGGTGGTACACCGTTACGGAGTCCCCCACAGCATCATCACCGACAACGGCACGAACTTCACAGCCGACGAGGTTAAGTCATGGTGTAAAAATATGGGCATCAAGCTCAACTATGCGTCAGTCTATCACCCTCAAACCAACGGTCAAGTGGAAAGAGCAAATGGTCTAATAATGAGCGGCATTAAACCCAGACTAGTGAGGTCACTCACCAAATCAGACACACAATGGGTCGAGGAGCTTGACTCCGTACTCTGGGGGCTGCAGACAACGCCTAACCGTACTACCGGATTCACACCATTTTTTATGGTATACGGCGCAGAGGCAGTCTTGCCCTGTGACATTATTCATGACTCACCTCGAGTGCGCATGTATGAGGAAAGAGAAGCCGAGCTTGATCGGCGGGACAGCTTGGACACATTGGAGGAAGAACGCGACGTCGCGAAGGCTCGTTCCGCATTCTATCAGCAGCAGGCCCGAAGATATCAAAGCAGAGAAGTACGGGCCAAGACTTACAACATTGGTGAACTAGTTCTACGCCTGCCGGACAAGAAAAAGGACAAGCTCAAGCCCAAATGGGAGGGTCCCTTCATCATCGATCAAGTACTGACCGGCGGAGCGCACCGTCTACGAAATGCGTCGGATAACCGACTCGAGCCGAACCCATGGAACGCAGCCCGCCTCCGACGATTCTATGCCTAGCGCCGGACTAAGAGTTCGTCCCCTTCCCCCGTCCAAACTTTTACACTTCGGCTGTCTTTTGTTTCTCTTTTTATCCTTTTTTATTTCAAACAAAAAAAACCCTTCCGGGCCTATTTTTTGCATTCTTTGCATACGCATGATGTGCTATCCGCACTCATTATTCCTGGGGGCTTCTTTTACAGAAGCCTAATTATATGGGTTTTATACCCATCACATGTGTCAAGCTTCCACATGTACCTTTTATTCGCCATTATATGCATCGATATGACTTAAGTTTTGGCCAAGCTGGGTTGCCTGGCTCCTGTGCTTACCCCTACGTTCCCGATTGTTCGGCTAGGAGGTAAAGGGAGCACCTCTGCGATTGTTACTGCCGGGTCAGCCGGATGTGTACCTCAGACTGGGTGAAGCCGAAAGCTAGCGTTCTTAAGGGAATATTCGGTCGGTGACTTAAAATATGACTTTTTACCTATTTATCTATTTGCCCCCAGATGTTTTACTGCTTTCTTTGCAGTCCGGACATGCACTTTAGGGCATGCCTCCCAGCGAAAGGAACCCTTAACGGAACTATTCTCCCTGGAAGATGTTTCTTACTAACCATGTAATATAACATAACTAGTTGGGCACTTGTCTGATAAAGCACTAATGACCCCTACACCTGGTCTCCATGCATACCACGGTTGTTTCTTAAGCAAAAAGGTATTCGGACACACTCCGGACTCTAGGGTCCCGAGGTCGAAGCGAAAAGGTCGGCAAAGACAAACGATCTACAATCCGGCTAGAAGGCATTTCACATGTCACTTTAAAGGATAACATACATTGTCAAATTTATTGATTGTATTCCTCCTCAATCCCGTCTAACAGGCTGTCTAATTTACAGTCCTGTTGGGAAAAATTAGCAGCCAACTCTACTTGGCTATACACTAAACTCACAGGGATCTCCTTCCCGTCGGGCCCCACCGGTCCAACTTCGGCCATGTGGTTGGGATCTGCCTTCTTGTACCGCGTCTTCACCATGGACCAAGCCTCCCTCGCACCTTGACGGCAAGCCGAAATCTTCCACAAACGGAAGCGCTGCCTTAATCCCTACAGCTTCTCCGCAAGCTCCCCGAGGCTCTCAGGTAGGGTGAGGGCTGGCCATAAAGCCTGAACGACGCCGCTCATTGCCTTCCGAACTCATTCGAGTAGTTGCAACAGTTCAGGAAGTTGATCACCCATTGATATGGGCATCTCCTCTGCAGGACGACCCGTGAGTATACCTGCAAGACATATCATGTCAAAACGCTTCCTCTCCGGACTCTTCTTTTCAAAAGAGTTCGCTCAAGCACTTACTATAAATGCTGCGACGAAGCCGCTGGTTCTCCTTAACGGAGCCGGACAGCTCGGCCTGTATGCCTTTTAGCTCTTCTCCGAGCTTGGCGTTGGCATCTTGGAGCTTGTTCCTTTCCTGCTGAACTCTATTCAGCACACTCTCGCCGGCCTTTAGCTTGCGTAGCAATGCTTGCCTGTCCAGATCTTGTCCGGCGGTACCTGCAAATGTCATTATTAGACTCGCGCGCACACCGCACAGCGCTTATATTTATAAAAATGTGTTACCAGGAGGGGTCTTTCCGTCTCCTCCTGCGGCAGCAAGTGCGGCCTCAAGTTGGGCCTTGCAATCTTGCAGCTCCCGAGACAGCTGGGCGTTCTTCTCGTTAAGTGCCTGAAATTTACAATGATCCTTAAATCAGTTAGCATAACTAATTTAAGTCTCGGGGGCTACTGGTATATATACAACCATTATAATTTCCTTACCCGTATGTCTTTCACATACTGCTCCGTGGCTCTGGTAAAACCATTTTGAGTAGCACGGAGATGCGCGTCCCCTGCGTTAAAAGCATCCAATGCCTCAGGAGAAAAGCACGCTTCTTGAAACACTGTCCGGCAGCGCCTATGGTTCATGGTGCTCTCCACCTCAGACTTGGTGGCGGACAGTCTGTCGGTATCCTCCGTTGGAGAAGGATCCGGCTCGCGTCTTGCGCTTGCCTCCCCCTCTAGGCCGGGCGCTGGGGCCTGGCCGGTGTTGGTCGGATTGGCAATTCCTGCGCTCGCAGTCCGGCGAGCGCTTTTTCTCCTACAGAAATCATGGGCACTTAGACGTTTCCTCGGAACGTTGCTCTAAAAACTCAAATATGAGCTATACCTCTGCGGCGACGTTTCCGTCCGCACTGCGCTCCTTTTCCGCCTGCTGGTTCGGACTGACCTCTGTTGGTCGGCCACCGCGGGCTCGGCTTCCTGTCGTAAAGGCGCTTCCTGCGAAATACCATCGTTCGCGAAGGTTAGAAATGGGCAGGGATGAGATAATGGTGTCCGGACTTCGGTCGCAGTCACCTGGGAAGCCGGACTTAGTCCGGGGTAGTCCACCGTAATGGCGACCAAAGCATTGTCTATGCTGAGCTGGTGATACACCCCGTCGATCAGCTCCACCTCGATATCCGGGTCCTCTTCGGAGGCTGAACCCAGGGATCCTTCTGGATCCTCGGGTTGCGGAGCAGGACTTACCATGTCCTCCACAATCCGGCGTAGACCCTGCACCGAAGACATAATGTAAGAAGGTTAAACTTTGAAAGCATGGGCTGGGCCCTTCAAGGTGTTCACTTACCCATCCTCTGGGGTTGATCATGGAAAACCCATTCAAAGGGTTCGTTCGAAGGAAATCCTCCTTCTCCCCCTTGTAAATACTGGACAGGATCTTCACCAGATCCTCGGTCGAATCCGGCCCTTTGCGGCCATGCCGGGTAGCATCGTCTCCCCCGTTAAAATCCCACATGGGGTGGCCTCTGTATTGTAGTGGTTGTACCCCTCGCTTGATGCATGTCGCCATGACTCCGATCATGGTCAAGCCGGAATGAGCCATTAATCTTATCCGGCCCATCAAGTAATGGACGCTCTTGTCTTCCTCCAATCGGGGGCTCCGCGGGCGCCAGCTGAGGCGTTTCTTCAAGGGAGCAGCACTAAACTCCGGGAGGCTGATCCGGACTGGGTCTGGCAGCGGAGCGTCTTCTATATAAAACCATTCCGAGGGCCAGTCTTCGGACGCCCTCTTGGGAGTGCCGGATAGGTATCCGGTCCCGGCGATGCGCCATATTTCGGCGCCGCCCACTTGATATATGGACCCCAGGTAAGAACGGGGTACGAGGCAAAACAGCCTCTTCCACAATGCGAAATGGGGCTCAATGCCCAGGAATAGCTCACAAAGAGCTACGTAGCCCGCGATATGCAGCACAGAGGCGGGCGTAAGGTGGTGGAGCTGGAGTCTGTAGAACTTCAGGAGCCCGCGGAGGAACGTATGTATTGGAAATCCGAGTCCCCTCGTCAGATAAGGGACAAAACATACTCGCTCCCCCTTATTGGGGCTTGGAGTGTCCTCCACCTGTCTCCCACCTTGATAAGTAACCAGTTCGGCCCGGACTGGGATCATAATGGCCGGAGGGAGGAATCCCCCCGTTTGGAGCTTCTCGAGCTCGTTGTGCAAAATAGAGCACCTCCTCAAACTCCCCGGCGGTGGGCTGGGAGCGCGCGAAGAAGTGCCGTGGTGACGATCCATGGTAGAATGGATTTCTAGGTCAAAGGCGCTTCGATGGAGTATTCACGGGAGGAAGGTGGTGTGGTTTGGATCTGGATTCTTGCCTCTTTTATAGGCGGTTAACTCGCACAATTGGGGGGTGAAATGCAAAAAACACCCTGGCTTTTCGCATTCGTGCGACGCATGGAAGAGGGCCTTTATTTGGCGTAGAAGCCGAGGAACACAGTATTCAAGATGAGGCCGGACACTGTTCGGCAGGTACATGGAATTTGAAGGGAGAACCCGCCTTGCAACGCCGAAGACTATAAACGCGCTGGACTTATCGTCATTGAAGCCTGGTTCGGGGGCTACTGAGGGAGTCCTCGACTAGGGGGTGTCCGGACAGCCGGACTATCAAGACTACGAAGATACAAGATTGAAGACTCTGCCCCGTGTCCGGACGGGACTTTCCTTGGTGTGGAAGGCAAGCTTGGCAATACGGATATGTAGATCTCCTACCATTGTAACCGACTCTGTGTAACCCTAGCCCTCTCCGGTATCTATATAAACCGGAGGGCTTTAGTCCGTAGGACAACATACAATCATACCATAGGCTATCTTCTAGGGTTTAGCCTCCTTGATCTCGTGGTAGATCTACTCTTGTACTACCCATATCATCAATATCAATCAAGCAGGAGTAGGGTTTTACCTCCATCGAGAGGGCCCGAACCTGGGTAAAAAACATCGTGTCCCTTGTCTCCTGTTACCATCCACCTAGACGCACAGTTCGGGACCCCCTACCCGAGATCCGCCGGTTTTGACACCGACAGTCCCTGTCTGGGATCCCACCTCAACGTCCTCATTGGCGCGTGGGGTGGAGGCAGTCGGGATGGAATTCACATCCGACGAGGCCAATGACCCGCTCAATGAGTCGGGGAGATCATCATTGGCCGGACTACGGGCAGAATGCGGCGTTAGAAGGATACTACGCGACATAAAAGAAATTACACATCAAGGATCCGGATACTTACGATCTTGCCGGACGCCTGGCCCTTGGAGGCCGCTCATCCTCACCAACGCTGATGTTGGCGGAACTGTCCGGGGGGATAGTTTTCCCCCTCTTGGACCCTTCGGCCCCCCCGATGGGGGAAGCCTTCCTTTTCTTCTCTCCCTCCTCCGGGAGAGAGTACTCCTCCTCCTCGTCTTCGGGAGAGGAGTCCTCGTCGTCGTCAGACGCCTGATTGCAGGAACTCTTTCGAGTCCCCGCGGCCACCTTCTTGGCCTTCTTCTCCGGCACCACATGCGGTGCCGGAACCAGCAGCCCTGTTAAGCGGGCGTTCGCTGGGTCTTCTAGCATGGGAGCTGGGCTGATGAGCATCTTGGCCTTCTCCATCCATTCCTGTCAAAGGAAGAGGCAGAATGAAGCCTCACTAGAGTCAATCTAATTATCACAAGTGTCCCGTAATGGGGTTGAATCACTTACCTCGTCAGTTGGATTCTGCGAGCTGAATCCGCGGTCTTTGGTCGCGGACGCGGGGGCTTCGGCGCCCTTGAACAGCACCCTCCAGGCGCCTTCGTATGTTGTATCGAAGAGCTCGCTTAGCGCCTGGTGCTGTTCCGGATTGAACTCCCATAAATTAAATGCCCGTTCTTGGCATGGGAGGATCCACCGGATGAGCATGACTTGGACCGCGTCGATGAGCCTGAGCCTATTGCTCACCATCTTCTTGATACATGCTCGGAGTCCTGTCACCTCAACCAGATTCCCCCACTGCAAGCCCTTCTCTTTCCAGGAGGTGAGCTGCGTGGGGATGCCAGATCTAAATTCGGGGGCCGCCGCCCATGTGGATTTGCGCGCCTCGGTGATGTAGAACCACCCCGATTGCCACTGCTTGACGGAGTCCACGAAGGTCCCTTCTAGCCAAGGGACGTTGGGCAATTTGCCCAACATGGCGCCTCCGCATTCCGCTTGCGTAACCTTTACAACCTTCGGCTTGACGTTGAAGGTCTTGAGCCACAGGCCGAAGTGGGGCCGGATGCAGAGAAAGGCCTCGCACACGACGATAAACGCCGAGATGTTGAGGATAAAGTTCGGCGCCAGATCGTGGAAATCCAGGCCGTAGTAAAACATGAGCCCCCGGACAAATGGATGGAGCGGAAAGCCCAGTCCGCGGAGGAAGTGGGGAAGGAAGACGACCCTCTCATGAGGCCCGGGGGTAGGGATGAGCTGCCCCTCGTCGGGGAGCCGATGCGCGATATCGCCGGAAAGGTATCCAGCGCTGCGCAGCTTGGTGATGTCCTCCTCCTTGACGGTGGAGGCTAACCATTTACCTCCCGCTCCAGACATATTCGGAGAAGGTCGAGGTGAGATGCGCGAGTTCGAGCGTTGGAGCTTGAATTCACGGGGATGGATCAGCAAAGGAGGAAGAAGGCGTAGGTGAGAAGGTGAATCCTTATCCCTTATATATAGGCGGACAAAAGTATGCATCCCCCACCGGCCTGGTAAAACTCGCTTATCTCCCAAGCGCCACCGTTGATGGCGCGGTTGGGTTACCCACGCACGTATTGATGAGAATCCCGGAATAAGGGGAACACGATCTCTGCTTCGACAAGACGTTCCAAGGAAACCGCTTCGCTAAACATGCTGAGGTGGTATAGTAATTCAAACAAAGGCCTGGTGGCGGTGTGATGTCACGCCGCATAATACGTCAGCAGATTGAACTAAGTGTACATTTTATTCTCTCTACGGTGGAATGTGGAATTTATTTTGCAGAGCCGGACACTATCCTGGTGTTCATTATCTTCTCTGGATTATTCAAGGGAGGAACCCGCCTTGCAATGCCGAACATTATGCACGCTGGACTTATCGTCATTGAAGACTGGTTTAGGGGCTACTGAGGGAGTCCTGGACTAGGGGGTGTTCAGACAGCTGGACTATCAATGTCCGCCGGACTCCAAGACTACAAAGATACAAGATTGAAGACTCCGGCTCATGTCCGGAAGGTACTTTACTTGGCGTGGAAGGCAAGCCTGGCGATACGGATACGTAGATCTCCTACTATTGTAACCGACTCTGTGTAACCCTAGCCCTCTCCGGTATCTATATAAATCGGAGGGCTTTAGTCCGTAGGACAACATACACGACATACAATAATACCATAGGCCAGCTTCTAGGGTTTAGCCTCCTTGATCTCGTGGTAGATCTACTCTTGTACTACCCATATCATCAATATTAATCAAGCAGGACGTAGGGTTTTACCTCCATCGAGAGGGCCCGAACCTGGGTAAAAACATCGTGTCCCTCGTCTCCTGTTACCATCCGCCTAGACGCACAGTTCGGGACCCCCTCCCCGAGATCCGCCGGTTTTGACACCGACAGTCCTCAAGCCTCCCGCAGCTCTCCCCCTCGCCCGGAGCTTCTCCATCCCCTCCACCATCGCCATGGCCGCCGCCTCGGTCTTCTCTGGTTCCGGCGAGCAGGGCCTCCCTGAGGGAGTCCTGGATTAGGGGGTATCCGGACAGCCAGACTACATACATCGTCCGGACTATTGAAGCATGAAGATACAAGACTCAAGACTCCGGCCTGTGTCCGGATGGGACTCTCGTTTGCGTGGAAGGCAAGCTTGGCGATCCGGATAGTGTGTTTCCTTCCTTGTAACCGACTCCATGTAGACCCTATCCCTCTCCGGTGTCTATATAAACCGGAGAGGTTGGTCCTTAGAAGGCCGATCACAATTACAATCATACCATCATAGGCTAGCTTCTAGGGTTTAGCCTCTACAATCTCGTGGTAGTTCTACTCTTGTACTACTCATATCTTCAATATTAATCAAGTAGGAAGTAGGGTTTTACCTCCATCGAGAGGGCCCGAACCTGGATAAACATTGTGTCCCTTGCTTCCTGTTACCATCAGCCTAAGACGCACAGATCGGGACCCCCTACCCGAGATCCACCGGTTTTGACACCGACATTGGTGCTTTCATTGAGAGTTCCTGTGTGTCGTTGTTGCAAGGCTTGATGGCCCCTTCAATCGTCAACAACACGGTCCAGGGGGAGACTTTTCTCCCTGGATAGATCTTCGTGTTCGGCGGCTTCGCGCTGCGGGCCCATTCGCTTGGTCATCTGGAGCAGATCTATAGCTACGCCCCCGGCCACCAGGTCAGGTTCGGAAACTTGAACTACACGGCGGATATTCGCGGAGACTTGATCTTCGACGGATTTAGGCCTGCGCCAGGAGGACCGAACAGTCACAATGAGCACGGCTTAGACCTGCTATCGGACGAAACTCAGGATATCACCCCCGCAGTGGCCCCGGACCTAAACCCGGTGCAGGCTGCGTCGCCTGAGGATGGAGGGATGGGCCCCGCCCCGCAGGCCGCACACTCATCGGTGGTGGAGCCGAACACAGGTCCCACCTCTGTGGAGACCTGTGACTCCGGACCCCCGGACTCATATCTGGTTGTTGGTTCTAGTCCGCGCACTCTCGAGCCAACCGAGCCAGGTTGGGCTCCGATAATGGAGTTTACTGCTGCGGATATCTTCCAGCACTCGCCCCTTGCCGACATGCTAAACTCATTAAAGTCTCACTCTTTTTCAAGAGACTCTCGGGCGAACTATGTCCGGCTCGAGTGGGGAGCAGGTGACGAGGAAATTCGTTACCCACCAACCACCCACTTCATAGCCACGGCTGATGATTTAACCGACGTGCTTGACTTCGACTCCGATGGCATCGATGGTATGGACGACGATGCAGGAGAAGATTCAGAATCTATGGGGCGCCGGACTACTACCCCGTCACACAATAAATACATGGTGGACACGCCCAAGGAGGACGGCGGCGGCAATCTGGAAGATAAAACTCCTGGGTAAAAGCCAAAACATCGACGCAGACGCCGCTCAAAGTCCAGCAACAGTAAATATAGCGACAAGAGCGCAAGAAGGATCGACATACCAGCAAACTCCGAAGGCAATAACGACCGTGAGGACCCAACGATGGAGCAGGACGAGCCAGGTCACGCCGAACCAAGTTCGGAGCAGATGCCAGATCACAATGATCCAAAGGGATGAGTTCATCAAACCGGCCCAGGACAAGAAGATATTCCAGACGATGATGCATTCATCATTCCGGAAGAACGCGTGGAACAAGATAACCTCCACAAAAAACGTATGGCCACAGCGAGAAGTCTAAAGAAGCAGAAGCAACGGCTCAAAGCCGCATAGGAAACGCTCAATCGCAGATGGAATAAGGTGCTAGACACTGAAGAAAGATATGGAGATGATCGCCATACAAAGAGCTATCCAAAATGCAAGCTACTGCCAGAATTCGACGAGGAGGCCATTCCACCAAAGAGTAAAACGACCAGGAGGCAAGACGTACCACTTCATAACCGCAACAAAGCGGCTACAGACGCCGCTCATGGTCTACGTGAGCACCTGGATAAGAAAGCTGGCGCAGCTAGGTCCATCTACGGATCTAAAGGACACACCCCGGCGAGGGACTGTGGTCACCAAAACGATTATGCTAATCAAATACCAGTTCGGAACAAACACCGTACACAACATCAGCCGACGGCGTGCCACAGCACGTCCAGATACAGAGGGGCTGCTCACCCCCTGTGCTTTACCGAAGAAGTACTGGACCATGAATTTCCACAGGGCTTTAAACCTGTGAACATAGAGGCATACGACGGAACGACAGACCCAGGGGTCTGGATCGAGGACTTTATCCTACATATACATATGGCTCGTGGGGATGACCTCCACGCCATCAAATACCTTCCCCTAAAACCAAAGGGACCAGCTCGACACTAGTTGAAGAGCCTCCCCGAAAATTCAATTGGGAGTTGGGAGGAACTCGAGGACGCTTTCAAGGCCAATTTTCAAGAGACTTATGTCTGGCCTCCGGATGCTGACGATTTAAGTCACATAATCCAATAGCCCGGAGAGTCCGTCCGCAAGCTTTGGAATAGATTTCTCACTAAGAAGAATAAAATTGCAATTGTCTGGACGCCGAAGGCTTAGCGGCATTCAAACACAGCATCCACGACGAGTGGCGCGCCAGACACCTCGGCTAAGAAAAGCCAAGGACAATGGCAGCCCTAACAAGCCTTATGACCCGCTTTTGCGCGGGTGAAGATAGCTGGCTAGCCCGTAAAGGCACCAGCGACCCCAGCACATCCGAAATAAGGGATGGCAACAGGAAGCCACAACGTAATAAAAAAAGCCAGAACAAGGAAGAGAGCCCGGATAACACAACGGTTAATGCTGGATTCAGGGGCTCTAGACCTGATCAACAAAAGAAGCCATTTAAAGGCAGTAAAGAGGGACCGTCCGGTCTGAATAGAGTCCTAGATACACTGTGCCAAATTCATGGCACCCCTGACAAACATGCGAACCACACGCACAGAGAGTGCTGGGTCTTCAAGCAGGCCGGCAAATTAAATGCCGAACACAAGGGAAGGGAAACACCAAGTGAAGACAAGGATGAACCTCGCCAGCCGAACACTGGGGGACAGAAAAAATTCCCGCCAGAGGTTAAAACAGTGAACATGATCTACGCGACTCGCACATCCATGAGAAGGAACGAACGGGCGCGATATAGAGCCCATCATACCCACACCTAACTACTGGATGTCTTATCCGATCACCTTCGATCACTTGGACGGCCGAACTAGTATTCGGCGCGGAGGATCAAAGGCCTTGGTGCTTGACCCAATAATCGACGGATACCGTCTCACCCGTGTCCTCATGGATGGCGGCAGTAGTCTCAATTTAATATACGAGGACACTGTCCGCAGGATGGGGATACACCCATCCAGAATTAGGCAAAGCAACACCTCCTTTGAAGGGGTGATACCGGGTGTTGAAGCCTATGGCAGGGGCTCCGTCGTACTGGAGGTAACATTTGGCTCCCCAGGCAATTCCAGAAGTGAAGAACTACTCTTCACCATCGCACCCTTCCAAAGTGGCTATCATGCATTGCTTGGAAGAACGGCCTTCGCCCGTTTCAATGCATTACCACACTATGGCTACCTTATACTCAAGATGCCCGGTCCACGTGGCGTCATCACCATTAACGGAATCACAGAGCGCTCTTCACGTGCATAGGAACATGCGATGGCCCTAGCAGCCGGACTATAAGCGGCCTCCAATATCAAAAACATGGCTGGTCATTAAGACCACAAACACGGTTAGGCGAGTCCGGTAGCCCGGATAAAATCGAACCAGGGCACCGCATATGTAATCCCATAGCGGACACCAGGGGCTATAAATATTTAATAAAGCCCCACACTTGGCTCAACCTTATTGGCAGGCCATACATCTTACACTTTTATTATCCATCGCATACTTACGTTGTGCTCTCCTACGAGTTCTCTTTTTCACAGACAACGTTCGCGCGATACCCTTCCAGGATACGGCACAACGGAGATAAAGGCGCAGACGTGCAGCAGGGCCCCGCTCAACAGGTTTTTTTTAGATTAAGCCCATGTGTAAACCTTTTCTATTGCCTCGTGTTGTTTAACCATCCCATGGGTTCCATACCCACAGAGGATACTGCCGTTATTGGCATTTCTCCACGATATTTTAACGCACGTACCTAGAAACACAGGGTTTATAATGAATGGGCATTCTTGAGCCCATCGTCTGTTATAAAGTTTGAATACCTTCGGGAGTGTTAGGCGTCACGAGTTTGGCCTTATATGCATCAGCTCCGAATCATGTCTTTGGTCAAATGTTGGGTTTGCCCGGCTCCTGGGTTTGCCGCCTTACATTCCGTTATTATCGGCTAAGGTGGCCAAAGGAGAACTATTGCGATTGTGCCCTGTTTATTTCGGATGAGCACCTCAGTAGAGAAAGTTGAAAACTGACTGTCATGATACAGCGAGAGACTGATCAACCACTCGAAGACTCACCGGAATCTTTAGGATTCCTCTGCATTAACGAAGGGCCATTTCCCGGCCATGTACATATGCGCCCGTATTCGGATGCACGCGAAGGTACCAGGGGCTACATAGTAGCCCCAACGTTAGACTCCCATGGCTAAGCGAAAGTGTTACAACTATATGGTCCGGTTGCCTAATTCGACATGCGATCACCTCCTTAATGGACCAAGACGTTGGATCAAGTGTGATTAAGCATATTTCTCGCGAACACCCCCGCATTGTATGCGTGGGGGCGGAAGCCAATGACTGCTAACTTTCAGATATATATATATATATATATATATATATATATATATATATATATATATATATATAGGGTGGGTCTATTATGATAACACCCCTTAATTCCTTATTCTGCACATCAATCCGGCTTATTCTGCTAACACCCCGACCCACCCGCCTGAAGAGAAACAAAAAAGAAACAGGTCAACCTGGCCACCCACTTTTACTCATACCCACCCACCACCGCACCAGCTCTCTCCCTTCCCCACCACAACCGCAGCACCTCCTCCCCCACCCCCGCAACCCACGTCGATCTCCTACGCCCCCGCCCCACCCGTGATCTCCATCCACTCGCCGCGCGAGACACCCCTCGCCCGGCCACCCCTCAGCACGAGCCCCGGCCAGATCCAGGCCGCGGCCAGCCCCCCGTGTCGTCCCAGTCCCGGTGACGGATCCAGGCCGCAGCGGCCCACCGAGACTCCCCATCGCCGGAGCCAGGGCGGCGGCCTCCCGCGACGACCTGCTGCCACCTCCAGCCGACGCAGTCCGGGTCGACCACCATGCCGGCGACCTGCTCCACACCGAGCTCGCATCTGGCACCACCCGGTGTCGTGGACCTGCAGTTCGGTCCTCGTGGGCGGGCGGTCCGGCCACCAGTCAGGCAGTTCCACCGGCGGTGCGGCTCAGCCGCGCGTGCAGTTAACCCCTCCCCCCTCCCCCCTACTCCTACCTCTCCCCGCCCTCGGCGACCTTCTTTTGTGCCGCGACCGCCGGATCGACCCTTCCCCGCCCCGACAACCTCATGCTGTGTCCGCGACGGCCGAATCCACCCTCCCCTGCCTCGGCACTGCATGCTCAACAGAAGCGCACTGCATCATTTTGACGACGAGCACTGCAATAGAGACTAGTGAACTTCTCGTCGGAAAAAACTGCACGTGTTATTTTTCGGTACTGTTTTCGCACTAATTTTTTAACTGTTTATCGGAATGAGGCGTGTAATATACCATTGAAAGCTATGGATTAGGTGCAACTTCGACATGTTGAACACTTTTCGAGATTACACACGGTTTAAGAGCAGTTTTGAAAATAGTGCGGCAGATGACGAGTGATAGCGAGCGTTTTTTGGCAATTTCTTCTAAACCGCTCGTCGGAATGAAGCAAATGATACGCCGTTGGATAGATATCATCGAGGCGCATCTTTTCCATATGTAAATCTTTCTCTAATTCATTACGGTTTAAGAGCAGTTTCAAATTTACTAAATCGCGGAATTCTGTTTTTCAATTTTTTTCCAATTTTCGGTACTGGTTTTGCTCTAGTTTTTGAACTGTTTGTCGAAACGAGGCGTATGATACGTCGTTGGAAACCTATGGACAAGGCGCAACTTTCATATGTAGGAATGGTTTTGAGATTCCTTACGGTTTTAAGTTAATTTTAAAAATCGTGCGGCGAACGACGAGTGACAGCGGCCATTTTTGGCGAAATTTTTGCAAACCGCTGGTCTGAATGATTCAAATCATACGCCGTTGTAAAGATATCAACGAGACACAACTTTCTCATGTAGAACACTCTCTCTAATTCCTCACAGTTTAAGAGCAGTTTCGATTTTACCGAAAAGCGGACACTCTGTTTTCGCGACACCCAAATCGACGTGGGTACTTCATCCGACTGAAAACCGCACTACAGCGGACGAAAAAACGCACTGCATCACACAGGTAAGAGAACTGCATGGTGTCTTTTATTCAAACACAATTTTTCCAAGGACGAGAAAGTAGAGTGCACTTCACATCGGGTGTAAATGAACCACAACACTATGATGAAGTGAACCGCATTACTTTTCTTCGCTTTCGTAACAATTTTTTTGCACTTACGGGATAAACAACATCATACGACCGACCGCACTGCTTCAGAATGAGAACCGCACTGCATCGGACGGGCAAGCGAGCTGCATGATTTCTTTTGTCAGACGTAATTTTTCTCAAAGGAGTTTTTCTTGTTTTTTTTCCAACATTTTTTATGAACGAGAGTGGACGGCAGAGACAAGGGCAAGTGAACCGCCGCATATATCAAAGTGAACAGCATTACTTTGTTTTGTTTCACTATTTTTTTCACACTTCCATGAAGTGCGCAAGTGAACAATATCACTCTAAAAATGAACCACATCAAGGACCAAATGCACTGCAAGTGTTTGATGTTAGTCGACTGATTTTTTGAGACACACAAACAATTTGCACTTCATACATAAGGGTACTGAGCTGCTACACAAATCGCACACACTGCATTGGCAAAATCTGAAACAAAAATAGCTCCAAAATGAAATTACATCCCTGGAGAAGTGCGCATTGAATAGAGGAGTTGGTGCAAATTGAATAAAACTGCACATTTGAACCCCACTGCAGCTGGATGCACACACACCGAAGTGCACCGAATGGTCGAAAAAACTTAACCACGGAAACAATTTCCACAACAGCGAACTGAATGTGCTGCACTCCGAGCTGCACACACACCGATGATGTGAACCTTGTCTCGAATCCAAGATAGATGTCACCCGGAGGAGAGGAGCTCTGGACTGCACACTCGTGGCCCAACACGGCACACACAAATCAGATAACACAAAAATACAACAGGAAAATAACATGTATTTAGAATTTAGGGGCTAGCGGACTGGACGCTACTAGCTGCCGAAACACATGCACACCGCCGACGAGCTGCAATTGTTGTGTTTGCGAACCACATGGCACGCATGCGATCAACCAAATGGGAACAGCACGCTGGAGATGCATGCATCAATGCACACATAGAGCTCCCGTATTGCATGCCACGGTTTTGCACAACTGTGAGGTGCACAGAGCTGCATGGCGTCGCCGTCCGCACTGCATGCCGCAGACGCCGGGGACCTCGTCGGGAGATGAGGAATGGGAGGTCAGTAGAAATTTTGGGCTCCCGTGGCAGACGTGGAGAGAGCAGGGGCCGGCGTGCTTGGAAGGGACGGTAGCTGGGGGTGAACGGTCATGGGGGAGAAGGAAGCAGGGGGCGTCGGTGGGAGGTTGTCGTCCCAGATCCGCCGCCGGGAGGCTCGCTGGAGCGGTTGCTGGCCCGAATCCGCCGCCGGGAGGCTCACTGGGGTGGTTGCCGGCCCGAATCCGCCGATGGGAGGCGCGCTAGGGGCGGTGCCGGCCCGGATTCGTCGCCGGCAGTCTACCACGCTGGGGACGCATCGGGTGTCACCGGATCTAGGCCCCTGCGAGGTGCCTGCGCGGCAGGAAGGGCCTGTTCTCCCCGGAGGAGGCGAGGCCGACGCAAGGTGGAGGGAGGTGGCGCCGAGACGCTGGGTGGAGGCCGGGGTGGGCGGCGCGGGGGGCGGAGGTGGTGGTGCGGCGCACGGGGACGGAGGTGGTGGTGCGGCACGGTGGAGGGAGCGCGTGGTGGGGCTAGGTGGTTGCGTGGGAGCGGGAGGCCGGTTCCGGTCGCTCGGATCCAGGGCGGCGTGGTGGCGCTTTCCTGTCCGGCGGCGGTGAGGAAGGTGGCTGGAGAGGGTGGGGCGGCCGGGGCAATGGTGGAGGTTGGGGCAGATTGGGGAAGGTGAGGAGGGCACGGAGGAGAGAGAAAGGAAGAAGGTGGAGGGGGTGGGGGCTGCGTATGGAGCGGGGGAAGGAGTTGGGCACGATGGAGACAGAGAGGAAAAGGTGGAGGGGGGTGGGGCGGGTGTGGTTCGGTTCCCGGTTTTTGGCGGTGCGAATGTGTTAGCAGAATAAGCTTTTGGTGTGCATAATAAGACTTTTAAGGGTGTTATCATAATAGACCCATATATATATGACAAATTTTTCCTACTATCGGGTGTAGTTACACCTATTTTTATTTTGTATGTTTTAGGTAGTATCTACCATACCGCAATGTATGTATGCGTAGTATGTAGTATGTAAGAATATTTAGGTAGTATATATACTATTTTTTAGGTAGTATGTAGTATATATTTTTAGCATACTTCTTTTTACGTACAAATATGTACGTATTTTCACAAATATGATAAAAACATGAGCTCACATGCAATTTTTTCACATAACTCGCTTTGGAGTATCTTAGATATAGTATATGAACATACTAAAAATGATAAAGTAGTATATATACTACCACATAGTAGTATATGAGAAATGGGTGTAGCTACACCCGGTAGTAGGATGCATTTTCCCTATATATATATATATATATATATATATATTGGCCGCAGAAGGGACACAATCATATTTTCAGGCAAATAGTATAAATATAGCCTCATAATCAAAATAAACATTGTTTTTACAATGCTTCGATTCATCACTCGAATAAGACATTCTTCGAGCACTGCGCCTCTATTAGGCGGGCACCTTCTGTGACCTGCGCCAAGTAGTGCTTGGCCGGGTATTTGCCCCCCACCGGATCCTGGGTCGCTATAATGGTGGCCTCCATATCCGTCCAATAGGCTTTAACGCGGTCAAGGGCCATTCGTGCACCCTCTATGCATGCCAACCATCTCATGGCATCGATCCGAGGCACGACCCCAAGGAACTGTTGCACCAAACCAAAGTAACTGTCCGGCTTAGGCCCCTTCGGCCAAAGATGGTCTATTACAGACCGCATTGCAAGCCCGGACAGCCTGTGAAGATCCGCTACAGCAGCCATCTTGTCACTTAATGGCAGCGGGCGAGTGGGAGCATTGAATTGCAACCAGAAAAGCTTCTCCACTTCCTTATCACCCTGATCCTCGAAGAACTCGGCAGCGTCATCTGTACTCTTCGCCAAATCCGCATACGCGTCCGCAGGACTCCAGCGTCCATCCAGGGGAGCGTACTTCGGATCAAAAAACTTCGTCCGCAGCAAGTAGGAGCCCCTAGCTGCGATTTTACGGGCCTGTTGAAGCTCCTCCCGCGCACCCTTGAGCTCGGTCCGTATTTCCTTGGTGGCATTAAGTGCCTTGTTCAGGTCGGCCGAACTATCCTTATGCTCCTTTTTAAGGAGCTCATACCGGTCAGCAGCATTTTTTAACTCCACAGCCATTTAGGCTATCTTTTCCTCGCTTCGGCGATGAGCAGCCTGTTCGGCTCTCAATTCCTCGGCCGCCTTTAGGGCAGCCGCATTGCTAACCCGAGCTTGTTCCTTGGCCTGGGCAAGTTCCGCCCTCAGGGCCTCCACGGCAGCAGCTCCATCTCACACTTTCCTATACCACATAATAAGGGAAGCAGAGCACATACCCTGTGACTCATCCAGCCGCTTGTTCACCAGCGTGATATCAGCATCGATAGATCCGATTTGCCTACTTAGTTCGGCAGCCTCAACAGACTGGTCGGCTGTTGGATCCTTAGACACCTGCGCACATGTACGGAGCTATTACTATATGATCCCCCGTTTGCCGCCTATGGTGGGCAACCAGAGTATCAGGGGCTACTATCCATATGGAGCACACCTAGCGCGTGCCTTACAGCCAAAAAGTAGTGCATCTTTTCACTACATAACTCAAAGCCTCTGAGCAGGCTCGTAAATGCCTCATTCAAACCGCTTGTACCGGATGAAATCTTCTTAAGAGCCATGCTCATTAATGAGCAGTGCTCCTCCGACAGCGCAGCTCGCTCCAGAAGGCCTGTCAGTATATCCGACCGGACATTGAACTGTGCTGAACCCTTCTCATTGCCCCCCGTGGGAGCCAAACGCTTCGGGCTCAGAGCGGCTGACTATTGGCCTCCGGCTTCGGCAGGTCTGGACTCCTCTGTAACGACACCTCGGTGTCGCCCGCTTCATTAGGCGGAGAGGTGGGTGGAGTCTCTCTCTCCATCATCTCCGGAGGAAGATCCCCCGAAGACGAGCTCTGTTGAGAAGAGCTGCTAGCCGGACTGCAAAAGACGGATCCTGGTTATGGATCTCGGAGAAACACAGTACCTTTGAACAAAAAATTAACTTACAGCTCGGTAGAGGGCTGGCCCGTTGGTGGGCACGACGCGGTGAGGGTGCCCGTCAGGGCAGAGCCCCCTGGTGATACCTTTTCCCCTTGCTTGGGCATCTCCGTCTCCAAGTCTTCGGAGGCAGCCCTCTTCTTCCCGCACGGGGAGGAGGCCTTAGCCTCCCCTTCCCGACTATCCTCCTTAGGGGAGGTACCAATTCCCCCGGTTCAGATGCCTAGCGTGTGGAGTTCGGTTTCTTCGTTCTTCCCCTTGTCTTTCCCTGAGGGCATTTTGCTGAGTACCCGGTCAAGCATCTTGGCCATGGTGGGACCAGGCGAGCCTTCGGGAAGTGGCGCCGGACACCTGATTCTCTCCGCCTTGCTGAGCCATTCCTGGCCACAGATGATTTTCAGAATAAACAATTATGACAAATACAAAACAAGGTGTCCGGTATCAAGGTTACTTACTTGGGTATCTAGGCGATTGTAGCTTAGGCCCGCATCCTCGGTGGTGTCCGGACATTCTGCTTTCGGTCCGAAGAATAATTTGCACGTCCCTTCGAGCTTCAAGCCGAAGAAGTGCTTGACAGTCCGCGGACCCTCTGGGTTGAACTCCCACATCCCGAGAGGCCGGCGTTGGCACGGCAACATCCGTCGGATTAACATCACTTGCATTATGCTGACAAGGTTAATGTCCCTCTCAAGAAGCTCTCAGATGCGGCTCTGCAGTACTTGTACATCGCCAGCGGGCCCCCAATTCCGTCCTATGTCGGTCCAAGACGCTAGTTGTGATGGACGGCCCGAGCGGAATGCGGGGGCGGCCACCCACTTTGTGCCTCTGGGAGCCGTGACATAAAACCACCTCCGTTGCCATACATCGGATACTTCTGGGAAAGAACCCTCTGGCCATGGGGCATCGGTGTTCCTGCTTATTACGGCACCTCCGCACTCCGCATGTCGCCCCTCGATCATCTTCGGCTTCACATTGAAGGTCTTGAGCCATAAGCCGAAGTGTGGGGTGACATGGAGGAAGGCCTCGCACACTATAATGAACGACGAGATATGGAGGATGGCGTACGGAGCTAGATCATGAAAATCCAACCCATAGTAAAACATGAGCCCCCTCACAAAAGGATCGAGGGTGAGACCCAAGCCATGGAGGAAGTGAGGAACAAACACGATGCACTCATTAGGCTCCGGTGTAGGGATCACCTGCCCTGGAGTAGGAAGCCTATGCTCGATGTCGGCGGTCAGATATCCGACCTCCCTAAGCTTCGCAATGTCTTCCTTTTGAATCGAGGAGGCCACCCATCGGCCTTGAGGGTTGGATCCGGACATATTGGAGGATCTGGGGTGTTGGAGATTAGGTCTCGGGTGTTAGAACTCGAGGTGCGAGGAGGCGCGAGGAAGGTGGAAAAGAGGCATAGGCCTCGACCCTTTTATAAAGGGGGTGAATATCAAGAGTCCTCGGCGTGGCCTCTTGAGACTTATCTAAAAATACTCGGAGTCATACCAACGGTCGTCGCGGGGTTACGCACGCCCATATTGATGGAAAATCCCGTAATAAGAGGAACAAGATCTCTGCTTTGGCAGGATGTGCCAATAAAACCACCTCGCAACACAAGTCGAGGTGGGGCATGAAACGCCGGTTCGTGTTGGACCAGGCCATGATGCAAGGGCACGATGTACGAAGATTGTCAGCAGATCAGATTTACGCTATGTTCCCTACAAGGGTATGTGAAGATCATCTTGCAGATCCGGACACGGTCTAAGTGTTCGATAATTACTTTGGAGTATTCGGAGATGGAACCCACCTTGCAATGCCGAAGACAAGACTGCGCGCCAGACTCATCGTCATTGCAGCCTGGTTCAGGGGCTACTGAGGGAGTCCTGGATTAGGGGGTATCCGGACAGCCGGACTATATACATCGTCTGGACTATTGAAGCGTGAAGATACAAGACTCAAGACTCCGGCCTGTGTCCGGATGGGACTCTCGTTTGCGTGGAAGGAAAGCTTGGCGATCCGGATATTGTGTTTCCTTCCTTGTAACCGACTCCATGTAAAGCCTAGCCCTCTCCGGTGTCTATATAAACCGGAGAGGTTGGTCCTTAGAAGGCCAATCACAATTACAATCATACCATCATAGGCTAGCTTCTAGGGTTTAGCCTCTACGATCTCGTGGTAGATCTACTCTTGTACTACTCATATCTTCAATATTAATCAAGCAGGAAGTAGGGTTTTACCTCCATCAAGAGGGCCCGAACCTGGGTAAAACATTTTGTCCCTTGCTTCCTGTTACCATCAGCCTAAGACGCACAGATCGGGACCCCCTACCCGAGATCCGCCGGTTTTGACACCGACACTCCCCTCGCCGTTCCTCCTCCACCACTGCATCCCCCATACTCCAGAGAGTCTCCCCGTGGCCTCAGCCTCTCCGTTCCCCCACCATAGCTCCATCCTCTCCGGAGGCCGAAGCTCCTTGCCGCCGCAGGCCTTGCTGCTCCTTCTCCCATGTTCCTCGCCGGCAACAGAGACTGCCCCATGGTGCGCCTCCTCCTCCTGAGCCCATGGGTAGGTCGCCCGTCGCCTGCCGTGGCCAGACGCGCCGGCGAGCACTGTCGGGGCGGGCGTCTCCCCTCGGCCCAGCGCGCATCGAGCGGGAGAAGAAGGAAGCAGCCCAGCTGGCGCGTTGACCTGACCAGGCTGGCCAGGCGGGCCCCGCGGCCCCACCTGTCAATGGCCCTGGCGCCCGGCCCCGCCTCTGCCCCTTTTTGACCGGTCGTCGCCACATCATCTAAGTGGAAGCGCCAGCCGCAAAGCCGTTTCTCTGGATCGAAGACGTATTTTGGCAAATACACTTTCAGCTCAGCCCCAGCCCACCGGATTATTTAATTTGTGAACGTTCACTGCTTTAGTGCATTTTCTGCCTAAAAAGTGAATGGCCACAACTTTGCGCTCGTAACTCCGATTGAGCCCCCTCCGAGAGAGAACTGTTTCTGGCAAATTTTTCTGCGGTCGTTTCTCACTTCTTCCCGGAGTATTTGTCGACCCCCAGGCAAGCCAACCTCTTATCATGAGCCCTGAACTTGCATGTTGACTTTGCTTGCACCTTGTGTGTGTGTGTAGTTGCACTTGTTGCTTATCATTTTTATCTGCAGTTATTCCGTTATGCTTAGCATGCATGCCTGTGTTTTCATGCTATCTTTTGCCATGATAGTTAGAATGTTGATATTGATAATGCCATGTCACTACTCTACTTTATTGTCATGTCATTGTTATAAAATGCTATGATGATGGTAATGCACCTTTGGTATGCTAGTCATTAGTTCTGTCATATGATATAGTTGTTCACCTGAGAAGTTCGGTATTTTATTAAAGCATTTGTATGATGTATGCTCATTGTTGCATTCGTGTTCATGATTATGGAGAAGGTAATAAAATGACTTAATGATAACAAACCTCCTCCTTCATCGATGGGATTGAGTCATAGTGCCGCTGAATCGAACTTTTCCAGTGCAACCACATTTGCTGGTATGGGACGGACCTAATGCGGTCTAGTGTCGTGCCTCCCTTCGGTGCCTCCAACGAGGGAAGGTTATGGGCGCGCGCTACCCTGGTCAGGTAGGCGGACATAAGCCTTGTGTGCCTGTAGTTGGATTTTGTGCACTGTTGTCCCCGTGTGGGATCGTTTATGTTTTGCCACGACGGTGGTTTGAGGTGTCTTGAGGTAGACACGGGGCCACCCATGACTTAGCCCAGAGGGGAGTGAGTCGGAGTGGCCGGGAGAGTGTCATGGCAGTAGATCGGTTTTGTCGGAACGCCGTTGTGGGTCCACCCAAACGGGATGAGAGGCCATGAGTTCTATGGTGTGGGTACAGTGCGCTACCTCTGCAGAGTGTATTTAATCTATCGATAGCCTCGTCCTCAGTCATGGGCATAAGTTGGTAGTAGGGTACAATATCGGGTCTTGGTCGAAATGGAGGATAAACCGGAAATAATTAAGCTGATTTATGTGGTTGTGATTGCCGTAAGGATCACGGGTCATTTGTTGGTCGGGTTGTGATTGCCGTAAGGATCACGAGTTTGTCTCTGTTTGTGATTAGGAAATGAGATGATCACCATTGGTAAGAGAGTCCGAGGGACTCAGTGCACAAGTTTGGTGGCATTGCACGAGTAATATGTTTGCATTTAAAGAACCATGGTAGAACATGAGATGGTTGCATACAGTTAACATGTTATGTATGCATTTGATATGATTGGTAGTTTATTTTCAGCATAGTTCCATGATGCCGTGCCATGCTTTGATTGATATGATTGAGATGATATGCTATGTTTTGTTGTTGCCATGTTAGAAATAAATTTTCTATGCCATATTGTTGCCATGCTAGTGGATGCCATGATGATAATTTGATTTATGTCTTTGGTTGATATTATTCCATGCTTAGTTTCTGATATGAGATAGGTTGTTGCATTCGCTTGGTTTCCGCTTTGTCTTCTGCTTGTTTGGATGCTATGTATTTGGTTGTCTTGCAAGTACATTCAATGTACTGACCTGGCGTGTCATGCCAGTTTTGTAGGTCGTTCACTTGTTCTGTCGTGCTAGGCCGTAATCTTGTCAGTCCTGTGAGTTGTGGAGCCCAGCCAGAGTGATAAGCTACCAAGACTTCCGCTGCCATTTTAATAGACTTCCGCTGCCATGTAAATAGCCTTAGGGCTATGCCAGAAGATTATATTCATCACTGATGTAATCATATACACATGTATTTGATGAATATTCTTGTACCTGGAATGCTGTATCATGGACCTGTCGTGCGTCAGGTGTTATCCTAGGCTGACGTGCGAAGGCCCCCTGCCCCATGCGGATCGGGGTGCCACAGTTCCGAAGTAGGGACGATCTGTCCCACCATCGGAAGACGGTGGCCAATTTTCTTGGCCAGATACCCGGCCTCCCGAAGCTTTTTGATGTCCTTCTCCCGGACGGTAGAGGCCATCCACTTGCCTCCTGCTCCGGATCCGGGCATTTTCGGAGGACCTTTTTGGCGGAGAAGACGAACTCTTGGGCGCCAGAGCTCGAGCGAGGGGGAATGGATCAGGAGAGGAAGAAGAAGGCATGGGTAAAAAAGGGAGTCCTTATCCCCTTATAAAGGCAGCAGGGATCCTGCGCCTTCCCACTTGCCCGGTAAACTCGCTTATTCCCCAAGCACCGCGTTGATGGCGCGGTTGGGTTACCCGCACCCGTATTGATGAGAATCCCGTGATAAGGGGACACGATCTCTGCTTCGACAAGACGTTCCAATAAAACCGCCTCGCGATATGTGCGGTGGCAGGTTGAGAAAAAATGGTTCGCATAATGACCAGGCCGCGGCGTGATGTCACGCTATGAAAAATTGTCAGCAGATTAGATTTGTGAAATATTGTACTCTCTACGGTGGTATGTGGATTTTGTTTTGCAGAGCCGGACACAATCCTCATATTCAAGATCTTCTATGGAGTATTCGGAAAAGGAACCCGCCTTGCAATGCCGATGACAATCTGCACGCTGGACTCATCGTCATTGAAGTCTGGTTCAGGGGCTACTGAGGGAGTCCTGGATTAGGGGGTCCTCGGACAGCTGGACTATATACTTTAGCCGGACTGTTGGACTATGAAGATACAAGATTTAAGACTTCGTCCTTGTCCGAGTGGGACTCTCCTTTGCGTGGAAGGCAAGCTTGGCAATTCGGATGTGTAGATCTCCTTCTCTGTAACCGACTCTGTGTAACCGTAGCCCCCTGCGGTGTCTACATAAACTAGAGGGTTTAGTCCGTAGGACAACAACAATCAGAATCATAGGCTAGTTTCTAGGGTTTAGCCTCTATGATCTCGTGGTAGATCAACTCTTGTAATACTCATATGATCAAGATCAATCACGGAGGAAGTAGGGTATTACCTCCATCGAAAAGGCCCGAACCTGGGCAAACATTGTGTCCCCCGCCTCCTGTTACCATTAGCCTTAGACGCACAGTTCGGGACCCCCTACCCGATATCCGCCGCGGTTTTGACACCGACAACGTCGTCCAACACAACAACTCGACGTCCCTCATCTACCTCCCCGGATGAGGATCCGTCATCGATCTTGTCGTCCCGCCGGTTCAGCCGCCCCATCCTCCACCTCCAAGGAGCCGCTACAACGATCGCCTCGTCTATGATGGCTGCTCCATCCCCACAACGCCGCCTTAACCTGCTCCACCGGAACCGCAACATCCTCATCGACTCCTCGGACAAAACCGAGGCCTACTCGGCGCCACCAAAGAGGTTGTACACTCATTGCATCGCACCTTCTCCTTAACTCGACCTCCCGGCGCTGACGGTGCTCAATCCCGCACTCCCATGGAGCGGCTACCTTGAATCTGGCGCCGCGGGCGACATCTCCATGGAGGCTCTCCCCCAATGCAAGGCCCCTTCGGCGGCGGCGTCCATACCAGCCGGATCTGCTGCTGCTTCTCCAGCTCTCGCTCGCTCACTCGCGCTGCTGCTGCTGCTCTCCCCCTCGCTCGTGCTGCTGCTCTGCTCTGATTTAGCTACACTTTAGTTGACTGAATCGACTTTTGGGTCAGCCGATTTTCAGGGGGTGGGGGGGATCGCCGAAGTTAAGGAAGAACCACCCGCAGTGGGGAAGGGGGCTCGCCAGAGAGGTACCCCACTATCTATCTTAGGCTTCAGGGTGGGGGCGAGGGGCCTAGATGGCTGGCCGGGGCGGCAGCGGACCGGCGGTGGGGAGTTGTTTCGGGGCGGCGAGGCGCGCTGGGGCCGGCGGTTTTGTCGGTGGTGGCTGGCGGCTCAAGGGGGTGCAGGATGAAGATGAACTGCATGCCCTCCCTAAACTATATGTCAAGTGCCTCTCTGCTACCATTGCGTTCAATTTCGACAGTAACATTCAGATTCTAGAGTAAATTTCGGTTTTGAAAGTTAAGATTAGAGTCAACAGTTTTTACCTCATCTGTTGTAGTCAGGTGCTTTTTGGTGATGTAAATTTTACATCTATTTTACATCATCTATTGGAGATGCTATTACAATCCCACTTGAGATTGACGATGTCTTTCTTGTGCTGCTTCAACCTTGACGTCTTACGGCTCACCGGAGCTGCTCCAACGACAGAACGATCCATCACAACAGAGCAGTGCCCTGGACGTCGTCTACAGATTCCTCAGATCTTCCTCCACACCTCTGACAGCCACCTCTGCCTCAACTGCTTCAGCGACCAACCCAATGATGCTGAGGTCAACATGGCTACGGCAAAGAGGTTGTACACTTGTTGCATCACTTATTACTATACATTCATGTCGAGCCATTAGGGCTATTTTGGTTCAACAGAAAAACATAGCAATAGGGAATTTTCCAATGGCACTCTACTATTCAATTGTTCATGCATTTTGTTGAAAGGAATGAAGCAAAACATCCACCTGGACCTACTTTTCAAAATCCTATGCATGAAAACATGACCAAGTGCATTAGTGGCAGAATAACATTCTAACTGTACACGCTTTCATATGGTTTCACTTTATTTTGTCCATGTTTCTTTGCACTCCTCTGCCCTTCCAATTCCTGTAAACCAAACACCCTAGTTGACAGAAATCCTGTGTTTGCAAATGCTTTGTTTACCATGTGCATTCCTATCCTATTCCGGTGTTTTTCCTATTCCTACATTTTTAGAATCATGCAAGCCAAATGAGCCCTTATAGAATTACTTCAGTTAGAGGTAGGTGTCGAAGGGAACTTCGTGTGGTTTGTTCTGCTCCTGCCGCGACGTCGTCCACCTCACCTGAGGTGCTCCATCGACAGAAGCATCCACCAAACCAGACATCACGACTCTTGACCGTCTTTCGCCTCCTCAGATCTCCTTCCCTGCCGCTGGCACTCACCGCAACAGCATCACCATCATCGACTCTGCAGATGAACCTGAGGAGTACACAGGTGCACAAGAGAGGTCACACTCTTTTTTTCTGCTTATGTTATGCATTGCTTAAAATTACTTGCTACTTTATCGTCCTGTTCACCTATTGGAGCTCAAGTTAGGTCCAAATTAATGTTCAAACTTGAGTTCTAAATTAGTTGTGTGGCACATATCGAGGTAGTAATGAATAGTATGTCTGTCTAATAGCTGGTTCACCTAGGGTATGCCTATGTTGTTCATCTTGGGTGGGAAACAAATTGTAAAGCAATCATGATATGTCTCTTTATTAAATTAAAGCAATCATCAGCCTGCTATCATTATTTTTGGATCCATCCACTGGTTGTTACCATCACTCTAAATTTCTGCATGCTCTCCTTACATAATCTCACCATATTTTTTTCGTATGCATCTCAGATATTGTACACAGTCATGCTGAACATGTAGAGAAAAAGAGAAGAGTTTTGCGCGGCAATACAATGTCATGCAGACATCGCTCCACGGTGGGTTCAATGGCAAACCCTCCCCACCCCTCTCCAGATTGTAATCCAGATGAAGATATCTGTTCTGAGGCGGATTCAGATGACACTGACCACTCCTATTTACCCCCAAGGTGTTTGCTCTACCTTGGCATGATGATGTTAGTCATATCATGCATATGTTGCCTTGCAGTGCCTACTTTTGACATCATATATGTCATCTGCACAGTTTACACATGTTCTGTAATGCCACCTGTTTAGTTTCTATGTCATATATGGGAATTATGAAGTCACATGTCTTTTAGCCAGCCATAATATATGTGAAATGTGCAATGCCATCCCGTTTAACTAGGCATCATATATTTGAATGATATCTTGCCCATCCTTTTCTTCATTACATTTCCATTTGTTGATAATGTTTGTACATTAAACTACTCTTCCTGTGAATCAGCCATTTGGGTCGGAGATGGAAAAATCTGGAGTGAAAACAAGGCCTACAGAGCAGACAGTGCTATCTGTCGAAGCAGATCTCTTGTTGGGTCCCGATAGCTCCTCAGAGATGGATTCAGAGACAGATGACCAATCCTATTCCCCCACCGAGGTGTATGCTCTAACTTGGCACGGTTATACTACTCATATCATGCATATGGTGTCTTGAATTGCATAGTTTAGACATCATATACACAATATTCAACACCATGTTCTTAG
The DNA here is from genome assembly GCA_963921465.1 of Triticum timopheevii. NCBI lineage: Eukaryota > Viridiplantae > Streptophyta > Magnoliopsida > Poales > Poaceae > Triticum > Triticum timopheevii. Next base: position 368,688,036 of record OY997262.1, read on the forward strand.
TTCAGACATCATATCAAATGCCCTCTGTTTAGCATATAAATCACATATGTGAATTAAATGATACGATCCTGATTACTTAGATAACATGTAGGTGAATTATGTCATGCGATCCTGTTTCGTTATTTATCATATCTTTGAATTATGTTATGCTATGTTATCCAGTTTAGATAGACATCATATGTGTGAAATTATGTCATACTATCCGTTTTAGTTAAACAATATACATGTCAACTATTTCATGCCCTCTTTTTTCCACACTATCTATTGCATATGTCTCTCATACAATGTATGTACATTCAACTATGTTTCCTGTTTATCAGCCATTTGAAATGGAGTGGGTGATGCCAGTATCTAGCAGACTAAATACACGGTCTTCAAATGAAACAGTGCTAACTCTTGGTGGAGATAGCACTCCGGTTGTACATGCACAAGAACCAGCCCTACCACACATAAACCAAACTCTCACAGATAGTACCCCTACTGCGATGGATAGAGAACCAGCTTCACCCAATCTAACCCCAACCCCAGCAGATAGTGTAAGTGCATCTAGTGCCACCCCTTGTTGGTTTTGGATTATTGACGACAAATTTGGTTGAGGGACTAATGTGTTTGTGAGAATTGTAGGATAACACAGGCAGTAGTCCCATATTGATTCGGTTTACCTACCAGAGATGACCCCTAAAAATGTGTGAAGACATTGAAGACAATGGTGGTCTGTGAAGACATTCACATTGCAGACTATGACAGGAGAAGACATCAAGTGAAGACTATGGAGTGTGAAGACATAGTTGTTTCATAGTTTCCTTTTCTTCTCTGTTAAGTCATAGGAACCACCGTATTGTTAAGTGGGTTCCAAGTGAACAAAGTCAGAGTGACTGATGTGATGCTCAACCAAATCCTATGTCTTCAAGCGAAGACAATGAGAGCAAATCTTATCTAGAGCTGGATGAGTCATCTTTACTAGTATCCCAAGTCAAGCTGCCGTGTGTGTTCGAAATCTGACCGTTAGACACGTGTCAGTTCCTTAGTGACCCAGGGTCATTTTGGGCAAATCAGGTCGGGTTGCCTCCTGTCTATAAAAAGCCCACCCCATACACCATAAATTGGTGGATGCTCAGAGTTAGTGCACGACTGTTGTCGTTTGAGAGCAACCCACCTCCGAACCCTTTGAGAGAGAATCCTTGCAAGGACAAAGCCCAAAACACCCAGAGCCAAAGAGTGTTAGGCATCACTAAAGTATTTCTGTCTGCGTGATCTGAAGACCTATTACACTTGAGGACTATGAATTCTCCATCCAGTTAGGCATCACGTTCTGAGCATCCAAGAGTCATTGTGGATTGCTGGTGAACGAAGTCTATGAAGGTTTGGAAGTCTCCCTTGAAGACTTACCAGAGTGATTGGGCGAGGACTAAGTGTTCTTAGCTCAAGGGGAATAAGGTGAAGACATGGTCTTCTGAGTTAAATCTCAGCCTCCCTAACCATAGTACAGTTGTCACAGCAACTAGAACTGGTCCAACAAATCCCTTGTCCTCTCCGATCAACTGGTTCTATCCTACCACTCTCACGTTACTTAAAGTTTGTCTTCGTGAAGTCTTTGCCTACTTACCTTATCTGTTTGACTTAACTGTGTGAATATTGTCGTCTGTTTGGCTTCATACCATCTTCCATCCTGATCCAATCTACCTAGCTGCTTATAGTCTTCGTGCTTTCACTTCATTGCTTACTTGACTATGGCTTGTCTAGTGTAGTCTACCTTCCGCTGCATATCAATAGGGTCATTTCTATTGTTTGTCTTCGAAACACCCATGTTTTGAAGACTTACATAAAAATCGCCTATTCACCCCCCCTCTAGTCGAATACTAGCACTTTCAATTGGTATCAGAGCAAGGTGCTCCCTTTATGTGTGTGATTTGGTTTAACCACCTGGAGTTTAGCTATGTCGACTGTGTGGATAATCAAAGTCTTCGCTGCATGCCCTATCTTGGATGGCACAAATTACCCCTACTCGAAGAATAAGATGCGCATGCATCTTGAAGCCATTGATGTCGATCTCTGGTATGTCGTCAAGAATGGTGTTCCTAAGACTGGTGAAGGTGTCACTCCTGCTGATGTCAAGAAGTTCGTGCAACTGGACTCGAGTGCCAAGAACATTATCTGTGGTCATCTGACCAAGGGCCAGTATGGTCGTGTGAGTGCTCTGGAAACTTCAAAGCTAGTCTGGGGCTGGATCTCCAAGGTCAATGAAGGTGTCTCAACACAGAGAGATTCAAGGATCAGTGTTCTTCGCAATCTCTTCAACCGCTTCAAGAGAAATGACAATGAGAATGTCCAGCTCACATTTGATCGCCTCACTGATATCACCAATGAGCTTCATGCACTCGGCGCCACTAGGATCACCAAGCACTAATTAGTCAAGACACTTCTGAGATCTCTCGACAGCTCATTTGACACCCTGGCCCTGATGATTCAAGAGCGCCCTGACTTCAAGACTCTCGATCCGTCTGACATACTTGAGAGGCTCAACACACATGAGTTCCAGCTATCTGAGAAAAGAGACATCTATGGTCCCTATGGTCGTACTCGCGCTTTGAAGGCAAAGGCCGTCTCCTCGTCTGAAGAAGAATCTGACTGCAGTTCTGGCGATCCTGAAGACATTGGAATGGAACTTGCTATGCTCGTGAAGAAGTTCTATAAGTTCACCAAGAAGAAAGACTTCATAAAGTCTTCAAGATCTAGCTCAAGGAATGATGAATCTTCCTCTCGTGATCAGAAGAAGAGAACCTGTCACAAGTGCAAGAAACCTAGTCACTACATCTCTGAGTGTCCATAGTGGGACAACGAGACAAAGAAGAAGAAGAAGAGCAAGGACTATGATTCTGGTGACAAGAAGAAGAAGAAATCCTCAATGTCTTCTTCCAAGTCTTCGTCGAAGTCTTCTTCACACAAGAAAAGCTCATCTGGCAAGGCTCGTTCTTTTGTTGGCAAGGAGATGGATTCAGAGGAGGAGTCTGCATCTGAGGAGGCAGAGGTGGAGTCCGAGGAGGAATATGATTCTGGAGTGGCAAGACTAGCTCTAGCTTCTGCATATGTCGCCAAGTCCATCTTCGACACTGAAGACAATGGCCTCGTCACCAACACTGATGCCAAGGATGAGGATGACTCTGCCCCCACCTACTGCTTTACGACACGTGGTGCCAAGGTAAACTCATGCGATGCTTACTTTCAAACATCAAGTGAAGATGACTCTGAATGTGAATCTAAACCTAGCTACAAAACACTTGCTAAAAATTGCAACTAAACAACAGAATGCCATGGAACATATTCAAAAACTGTTAGACAAAAGCGATGACCTGTTGGGCGCGGAAATGACCCGGTCTCAGTCCTTAATTGAAGACATAAAAAATCTTCATGTTAAGTATGAGAAACTTGAAAGTCGTCATGAATCGCTGTCAACCTCTCATGAAAAGCTTTGCTATGATTATCTTCAAAGGAAGCAAGAACTTGAGAAATTGAGATCGGCTCATGAAGATCTTCAAAAGGAAAACGAGTCACTCCGCGCTCAACAGACCAGTTCCGCTCAGGAAGGATTTGAACCACCATGTATAAAATGTGTTGAGCGTGATAATGTTGTCTCTGTTGCTGAATGTTCAACTGCTACTACTGTTGCAATATCTTCAACTGCTGATGTGGTAACTAACCCCTCATTTGAGGATACCACTACTATTGCTGATGAGAATGCCAGGTTGAAGTCATTACTTGAGACAGGAATGCACAAAAGTCTCAAAGGGCATCAGACACTATGTGATGTCCTTAAAAAGAAGATACTGAACCGAAACCCTTGGAACGAGGGTGTTTGGTTCGAGAGGAAAATGAATGTTGATGGTTCTTACTAGATGCCTGAGCAGTACCCCAAAACCACATGGGTTGCTGCTAAGGGACCTTCAGTAGATCCATCTACCTTATCTGGCTTCACTAGTGCTAACCTAATTATCATTAATGAATCCTTTGATGCAAACTATAAACTGTTTAGGAATCAGAATGGTGAAGTGTTTGCCAGGTATATTGGTACTAACTACAGGAACGGACCATGTCTTAAGAAGATCTAGGTACCCAAAAGTTGTCTTGAAAGTCTTCCCATGAATGGGAAGAAGACAAACCCCAGACCAAAGGCTCCATATGGTCCAAAGGCTTCATATAGACAAAAGACTCACCTGAGTCACCCTAACACCAATGTTTTGCAGGGAAATCATACTCAGACCTTTGAATATGAGCATGTTTCATCAAACTGCTATGTTCATAAGTCTAAGAACTTTTCTGCTTATTCATATGAGTATTATTCTCCTCCTGCAGGGCTATTTGCTAGGGCTTCAAAGCCGAAGTTCTTAGATGCTGCACTTAGACTCATTGCTTCTAAGCCACCCCTGAAAATGTGGGTGGTTAAGAAAACTTAACTCTCTTTTGCAGGGAAAGGTCTCCAACCGGAAATCAAATGCGTCTGATGATTATGCTGGGGACCTTAAACATCTTGTGGGGCGCAAGATAAAATGCCCAAATGGTCTTACTATGTATTTCGTCCCGGGATTCCTTGACACTCATCCTATCTACCCTAACCAAGATCTAAACTTCTATGTTCCACTTGTTCGTCAAATGTTTATGCTTCACAACTCTCTTGGTGAACCCTATTCCCCAAACTGTACTGTAGGCTATGACACCTCATGCTTCAGAATGGATTATGGATAGTGGCTGCAGCAACAACATGACTGGTGATCGAAGTCTTCTGATGGATTCAACTCTTCGGCCATCTGATAAAAGTCATATGAAATTTGCTGACACTGGTAAAAGTAAGGTATTGGGTCTTGGTAGAGTTGCAATCACAAAGGACCAGCACATGGATAAAGTGATGCTTGTTGAATCCCTTGGTTTCAACTTAATGTTTGTATCAATGCTATGTGATTTGAATATGATTGTGATATTTGCAAAATATTGTTGCCTTGTCCTTATGGAATCTGACAAATTGTCGGGGGTTGGGTGCGACATATGCCAAAGGATGGCTTATCATGGTGGGGGCGAGTAGAACGTCGCCGATGCCTGGAAACGGGATGAGGCAAAGACATGCACGCCGGAGGATCTTGCCTAGCTTCAGGGCTCTCCGAGGAGATAACACCCCTACTGCTGCTTTGCGGGGTCTCCGCATGCTCACTAAGGCAAAGTGAGTACAAGGTTGCTCCTAGAGCTGTTTCTGGAGGTAGGAGAAGGCAGGGCTAGCTCTCTCCTCCCTGTGTGGTCTGTCTTGTACTAATGGATTCGAACCCTTTGCATGGGTGCCCTGGGGGGTTTATATAGGCCTACCCCCCAGGGTTACAATGGTAAAACCGGCTGGGAGCGAGTCCCAGCCGTCTGTCTCTCAGGCGTCGTCTTCTCCGCCGACTCCTGGGGCCCGCTGACTAGTGGGTCCCCCCGACTGGCCTGGTACGAGGGCGTCAGCCCGCGCCCGCCGTGGGCGGGTCTTGCTGGCTGCAGATTACTGTAGCCGTGCTTCTAATGACGCGGGCTTGGTCATGGGGTCATGGCAACAGTGCTGCCGCCTGGCGGGCGATCACTATTGCCATTCCCCCGTCGCGTCTGGTTAATGGCGTGTGGGGCCCGTGGGAGGGGCCGGCCGACTCCTGGGGGCCGACTCCCAACGGGTCCGACTCGTGGCGCTCTCGCCGTCTTCAGTACTCCCGTTGACTGGTAGGCCCCGTCTTCTCCGGGCCGTACAGACAGGCCGTCATGGGTACTGGGCCCCGCCCCAATGGCTGATGTCAGGGCTGGCACGGCAACAGTGCCGCGTCGGGCGGAGATCTCCGTGGGTAGGGCGCACTGTGGCCACGCCTGCCTTTAATTATCGGGGTGGTTGGAGTCGCGGGCCGACTCCCCATAGTCGGCTTCCTTGGAGTCGCCTCTAGGACTCGACTTAACTGGGAGTCGCCTCTAGGACTCGGCTCGTCTTGGAGTCGCCTCTAGGACTCGGCTCGTCTTGGAGTCGCCTCTGGGACTTGGCTCGTCTTGGAGTCGCCGCAGGTACTTGAGGGGCGCAGTCTGCCCCGATGCCTTGAAAGGTTCTAGGGCTCGCGTTAGCCTACCCGTGGCCCATTACTCCGACAGTAGTCCCCAAAGCTGCTGAGGCTCCGAGGGTGATATGTCGCGGGCCTCAATAGTGTCATTCTTCCGGTGGGGGAATCTAGGCCTTGCTCGCTGAGGGAGTCCTGGACTAGGGGGTGTCCGGACAGCCGGACTATCATCGTCCGCCGGACTCCAAGACTACGAAGATACAAGATTGAAGACTCCGTCCCGTGTCCGGATGGGACTTTCCTTGGCGTGGAAGGCAAGCTTGGCGATACGGATATGTAGATCTCCTACCATTGTAACCGACTGTCACACCCTAGCTTGTTAATGCATTAGAGTGTTGCATCATGTTTATTCTTTCAACAGAAACCTGAAATGGGGATGACAGAACCCCCAGCCCCCTCTGAAACCAACTAGGGTTTACTAAAAACTTTTCCAATGAACCTGAAATGCCCTTCTAAAATGTCCATCATTTTTGTCTTGGTTCAAAACCTCTGCCAAAAGTGATGCACAATTTCCTAGGTCATCTTAGGGTCTTTGAATCAAACGATAAGTATTTGAATTTGGGCATTTAAAATTATATAAACTATTTCAAATGCTCAAATATTCCTAAACTGAAATGTTTCATGTTGGAAATATTCCAACTTTGGATCAGGAGCAGTTTGGTGAATTTTGGAACTTTTTAGGTACTTTTAAAAATTCAACAAAGTTGCAGAAAAATAGAAAAAGAAAAAAACAGAAAGGAAGGAGTTACCTGGCGCCTACTAACCGGCCCACCTGCCGGCCCAGCCCAGCTGCCGCGCCAGCGAGCTGCTTGGCTCAGCAGGCAGGCAGGCAAGGTGCTCGGTGGCGAGCACCGCATGGGTGCCACGCACCTGCTCGCCGCCTAGCCGCTTCCCTCATCCAGCTGAGACGTGGATCGACCCCTCTCTCTCCCCCGAACCCCCCAGACACCTCCTCTCCTCTCCAGCTCCTCCCCCTCGCGCTCCCCAGCCATGGCCGACGCCACCGCCACCGCTCCATTGTCGTAGCCGCGCTCCCCGCCGCTTGTGCTCCGTCTCGTCGTGTCCAGGAGCTCCGCCGTCATCCACTTCGTCGAGCTAGCCGAGCCCCGCGTGCTCGTGCGGCCCGAGTCCACCGCACCGACCTCGCCCGAGTCCGCCGTCGCCGGAGATCCCCTTCAACACCATCGCCGCCTCAGTCCGACCCCGACCCTGCCGGTGGCCTCTACGAGTGCTCTGTGAGCATAGCTACCCCCCTTCCCTTCCTCTCTCACCGACGAGCTGTGTATCAACCGCACGAAGATCACCCGCACGCACCGCCGCAGATCTCGTCGCCGACGTGCTCCCGGCCATCCTCCGGCCACCTCACGGTGTCCAACGCACTCACCACGCTGCGTTGAGTCCAACCGTGCACTCCTCGCACCTCACTGCACCCCCTAGCTCGAGTTCGTCCCCAACCGAACACCGGTGGCCGCCTAGGTCGTCGCCGGCGCCAACTCCGGCCACCCCGACCCCAACTGACTCCACCAAGAGTTGCGGGTCGTCCTCAGCTCCACCCCGATGCCCTCCATGACCCATTTGGTGGCCGGAACGGCCAAAACCACTTCCGCCGCCGTGTCGGGCTCGCCGGCGGCTAAACGCCGGTGCAGCTGACTTTGACTTTGACCACGGGTGGGCCAGGTTGACTCCGTTAAGTCACTGACAGGTGGGGCCCAGCCCTGTTAACTAATCTAGTTTAGTTTTAATTTAATTTCAACTAAACTAATCGCACTGACACCCTGGACCCACGCGTCAGGTTTGACCTGGACCGGGTCTGTTGACCTGCTGAGGTCAGCGTGACGCAATGCTGACGCAGTAATTATTTTCTGGTTTTAAAAATAATTCAGGAAATTCCAGAAATTAGTATAAACTTCTAAAAATCATAGAAATTCAACCGTAGCTCCAAATCAAACAAATTATATATGAAAAATGATCAGAAAAATCCAATCTTTCCATCTGTACTGTTTTCATGCATGATTACACCAGTTAACTTGCTGTTTAGTGCAAAACATGATAAAGCACTATTTAAGATCACAGATGTGTTTGGAAATTGAATCTTTGGTTCAAATTGGTTCAAACCCATCTGGTCTTAGTTGTTTTAACCCAACACACTCATATATGCCATGTCTCATGCATGCATCATATTGTTGCATATTTTTTGGTGATGTTGTGTATCAGTGTTCTCTACAGCAGGTTCTGTCCCCGAGGAGTACCGTGATTACCCTAACGAAGAGCAATATCAGTGCACCAACCCATCAGGCAAGCAACCAACCGTTTGATCATATCGATACAATCCCATGTTCCAGCTCCTGCTCTCTTTTACTGCATTAAGACAACGCGATTCAAACTGCTGTGTGCTGCGATAGTTGAACCCATTTCCTCTGCATGACCTGTCATTGCCACAGTAACTAGATGAAACCCAATAGCATGTGTAGGAGTTGATTGAGCCATGTGTGTATGTTGCTCCTTCCTTGCTATGCCTGCTATGCTTAGAGTCGTGTCAGGTCTAGTTCATCTGGGTGATGGGCTAGAGTGAAATGATCATGTCAGTATGAGAGTGGTGTGTTGAACACGATTTGGTAAAGGTATCGATGAGAGGCCATGTAGGAGTACATGGTGGGTTGTTTCATTGAAGCCGTCCTTAAGCACTGAGATCTGTATGTGTGATTTAAGATTCAGCTACTACCATGCATTGGGCCCGAAACCAAAGGACCCTCTCGACTTCTTAATTACCCTAGTCCTCTATCCAGGAGTTGCAAGTAGTTTCTGGTGTTTGTAGCCTATTGGAGGCCGTGGACAGCGCTGACCGTAGGGGTGGGCTGTGATGCGGTAGGTACGTGGCTGGGTATACCGGGCACCCGTTAGGTGTCTCGGAACCCTGTTCACATCGCTTGGGGCTGTGAGCGAAATCCCGGCCGGATCTCCTCATGGATGGAACCCGAATAGGCGATAAACCTGGATTAGAGACTTAGGTGATTAGGTAGGTCATGGCCGACACCCACGTTTGGCCTCCGCTTGAAGGTTGCCAAGTACATGTCGTGTAAACGGCGGTAAGTGGTGAGAGCGTGTATGAAGAAGTACACCCCTGCAGGGTTAACCTAATCTATTCGAATAGGCGCGTCCGCGGTAAAGGACTAGTTGGTTGCCTATACAGTTCATAGACAAGTAAACTGGAAACTACTAAAAGCCTCAAGATAAGCGTGAGTGCCGAGGATGGCTCCTCCGTAGGAAGACGGAGGTGGATTCTCGGTAGTGTATTGAAGTGGTGAGTAGTGGACTCGTGTGCGCAAAACCATTTGAAGTTGCAGTCTCGTAGGATAGCTTAGCCAAGAGTCAAAGTTGGCTTGCTTCAATAACTCCACCAACCCTTCTTGATAATGTGCATGTATGTAGGATCTGATGTAAGTCTTGCTGAGTACCTTTGTACTCATGTTGCTTAAATTTATATTTTCAGAAAATGCCACAACCCCTTCCGACGGGTTCTTCGTAGACATTGACATCGACGAGTAGACTAAGGCCCAGGTGGTGATCCTGAGCACGTGAAGGACCATGTAGTATAGCTAGGCTTACCCAAGCCTCTTTTATTTTACTAGTTGTCTGTACCCAGACAAGATACTTCCGCTGTCGACTTGTATGCTTGTATGACTTGAATGTGGGTCGTGTGACCCGTACTTGTATGTATGTTATGTATGGCTCTCTAAGCCTTTAAATAAAGTACTTGTGTCGTAGAGTCATGTTGTGATGCCTTGTTGTATTTGCACATATCGAGCATATTGTGTGTATGATTGAAATGCTTGGTATGTGTGGGATCTGACTATCTAGTTGTTTATCTCTAGTAGCCTCTCTTACCGAGAAATGTCTCCTAGTGTTTCCATTGAGCCATGGTAGCTTGCTACTGCTCCGGAACACTTAGGCTGGCCGGCATGTGTCCTTCTTCGTTCCTGTGTCTGTCCCTTCGGGGAAATGTCACGCATTGAGTACCGGAGCCCTGTTAGCCCGCTACAGCCCGGTTTACCGGAGTCCTGCTAGCCCAGTACTACAGCCCGGACCCACTTGCTGATGACCGACACGTTCGATGCTGGGTCATGGATGCCTGTCCCTATAAGTCTGTGCCACTTTGGGTTTACGACTAGTCATGTCAGCCCGGGCTCCTTATCATATGGATGCTAGCGACACTATCATATACGTGAGCCAAAAGGCGCAAATGGTCCCGGGCAAAGGTAAGGCGACACCCGTGGGGATACCGTGCGTGAGGCCGCAAAGTGATATGAGGTGTTACAGGCTAGATCGATGTGGCATTGAGTCGGGGTCCTGACATCGTTGGCATTAGAGCCGGACTACCTGTAGGTCCTTCAAGCCAAACTGGTCGATGTTGAGTCTAGAAATGCTTTAGTTATATGTAGGGGAATTGATTGTGGGATGGTACGTAAGGCTCCTTTTACTTCTTTACCTCATGGTATTCTGATCTGAGTCAGTCCATTCTTCTACCGGGGGTTAAGGACTAGGATCTCTTATCTCTATCAGGTTCACGTGTTACTAATCAGTAGTACCTTATAGGTTTGATGACTACAAGCCTAGTTCAGTTCTACTACCTTGTTATGCTGATAAGTTGGACCTAGAACCTTGATATGATATTGTTGAGTGTCTATGCAATTTTTTGATAAATGTCTCAAACCCTTCTTGAGCATTTACAGCCGTTATGCTGTCGAAATTTTGCTAGAAATTCTAATGCCTTTGCATTATGGTTGTGCTTTCAGATGGCCACTCGCGACCAAAATCAAGTGGTTCGCCTGACCCGATGCATTGGTGTGACCGGTCAGACGGCCATGTTAGTCCGAGTGATGATCGAGACGGGTTACCGTTGGTATCCCGAATACACGGTCGAAGAGCAGTTTCGAGATTTTAATCAAAGCCAGTATCTTTGCACCATCAGGATATTTCCCTCTTATCCTGGTTCTACCGAGGCTCTTCACTGCTCCTATGGGCTCGGTGTTACTATTGAGATGGCCGTGCAAGATGCGGCTTATTCTATGAAGACCATTATGCGAGTCAGGACTGGCCTGCTTCGCAACACCGACTTCCGATATATGCCGGCTTCACTCCCTGGAGCGCACGGTTATCTCCGGGCTATCTATGCTGACTCCAGCCAGGAGGACTCACTAACTCGCACCACTGCCGAGTTGCTCGAGGATAAGGACCGAGAGAATCGGGCCTTGAGAATGGAGCTTTTCAACACCCGCGCTGATCATTGGGCCACCTTGACTCGGTTTGCACCGGCTGTGCAAGCTGGATGCATGGATATGAGAGATCTGTATCCTGTTAGGTCTGCTCTGCCGGACATGATGGATTGGCGTGATGTGGGAGGCATCACCCCACCTCGTGGTCCTCGCAGGCCACCGTTTGTTGGTCCAAGACCTCACCCTAGCCCTTTTGGTCCACAGGCTCCTCAGGACTGTCTATTTCCGGATGCTCACGTTAAACTTCCAGGCTATGGAGGAGACTTTTATGAGAGCTACTACGGAGATGACTGAGATAGTAGTAGTTCCACTAGGTATTGTAATAGTTGTATTTCCACCGTCCTGCGTGACTTGTGGAATATGACTTAGCGTGTAGTAATTCCGGGGGTGTAGGAAAAATAATGTATAGGAGCTTGGGATGCCTCCGATGAGCTGTAATCCTCTTTTCACCGTAGTAGTACTTTGTTTGGTTCTGTACTAAACCTTGTATGGTGTGTATGACGATGGAATAAATGAAGTAGTTTCTGTATCTGCCATGTCATACGGATGATCATCTTGCATTCTGAGTTGTCCATTACATTCTACATTCTATGTCGGAATCTTATCATTTTGGACTTAACCATTGTCTTGTTCTCCTAGGATGGTCAACACCCGCAACAACCCTTCTCCCCCAGAGCAGGCCGAAGGCAGCAGAGTTGGGGAAACAAACCTGCCTCACCCTCCTTCTCTGGCTGAAGTTATGCTGGAAGCCGAGAGAAACAAGCGGGAGACCAACCGTTTGTTGGAGCGCATCGAACAGAACACAGCACACCATCAGAGGAATAACTTGGTGTCACTCAGTGATTTCATCAAGTTACATCCACCTACCTTCCACCACTCCGTCGAGCCTCTCGACGCCGACGACTGGCTTCGCAGTATCACTCACAAACTGCGTTCTGCACTCGTAGCTGAGGCTGATAGGGTCACCTTTGCTGCATACCATCTCGAAGGCCCCGCCAGTCTCTGGTGGGAGAATTATGAAGCTATGCACCCAGCGGGCCACGTCACTACTTGGGCTGAATTCAGCGAGGCTTTCCGTGAACATCACATTCCGGAGGGTCTCATGGACCGTAAACGTGAGGAGTTTTGTAGTTTCACTCAAGGTTGACTCTCTGTTGACGCTTACAGCAGGGAGTTTGGTAACCTTGCACGTTATGCAACTGAGGAAGTTTCTACCGATGCCAAGAAGCAGGCAAGGTTCCGTAAGGGACTTAGTCCTGAGCTTCGTCGTGACCTCCGTCTGCATGAGTGCACCTCTTTTCAGAAGCTTGTGAATAAAGCCATCAGTGCTGAGACGGGACAGACTGATTTCGACGCATCACGCAAGCATGGCTGTGACTTGGGCTCCTCATCCGGTGCTGGACCACAGAAGCGCCGTGTATGGGTGCCTAACACTGCCCTGCCACCCAGGTTTACACCGAGGCCATGCTATCAGGCGCCTCGCCCAGCTCAACAGTATGCACCAGCCAAGCCTTATGGTGGTCCAACCAACAATGCTCCCCCACGCACCAGTTCCGTGACGTGCTTCAAGTGTGGGGAATCAGGCCACTATATGCGCGAGTGTCCCCAAACCAACCCCAACCAGACAGCAAAAGCTGTTGGCCGCAGCAAGCCGACAGGGAAAGTGTTCTACACCAAGCCGGCCACCACTGCATGTGGCCATGTGAATTGTGTCTCTGCGGAAGAGGCTCAAGAAGATCCCAACGTCGTTCTCGGTACGCTTCTTGTAAATTGCCACCCGACATCCGTTCTTTTTGATACTAGAGCATCTCATTCATTCTTATCCAAAAACTATGCTCGCTTGCATAACACCGCATTCTGTGACATGCCTTCCACCATGGAAATTTCCACTCCTGGTTCTAGATGGCAAACCTCTAGTGTAAGCCATGGGAATGAAATTCAAGTCGACAGACTTGTTTTTCTTGCATCCTTGATAGCTCTTAAATCTTTGGATATTAATATCATCTTGGGTATGGATTGGATGTCAGCCCATCATGCCAAGATCGATTGCTTCTCTAGGACTATTCAACTCACACACCCTTCGGGAAAGATAGTCAATGTCTTGACCCGAGTAGCTAAGCGGCAACTATATTCTCTTAACGCCAGTCCCTTGCCAGACCTTGAAGACGTCCCAGTAGTCCGTGATTTCTTGGATGTCTTTCCAGAAGAACTGCTAGGTATCCCACCTGACAGAGATGTCGAATTTGTGATAGATCTCATTCCAGGAACTGTCCCAATTTCCAGAAGACCCTACAAGATGGCACCTTTTGAACTAGCCGAACTTAAGAAACAACTCGATGAGTCCTTGAAAAAGGGTTTCATCCGACCTAGTTCATCTCCTTGGGCTTGCTCCGTCCTCTTCGTCAAGAAGAAGGATGGTACGGACCGGATGGTTGTAGATTATCGACCTATCAACTTGGTCACAATTAAGAACAAATATCCGCTCCCCAGGATCAACGACCTGTATGATCAGCTCGCTGGATCCTCAGTCTTCTCTAAAATGGATTTGAGGTTGGGCTACCATCAAATCAAAATCAGGAACGGGGACATTCCGAAAACGGCCTTTGTTACTCGTTATGGCCAATACGAGTACACCGTCATGTCCTTCGGTTTAACCAACGCTCCAGCCACCTTCTCTCGGTTGATGAACTCAATCTTCATGGAGTATTTGGATAAATTCGTCGTGGTTTACCTCGATGATATACTCATCTACTCCAAGAACGAGGAAGAACATGCCGAACATCTAAGGCTAGTGTTGAATAAACTTCGAGAGCATCGCCTTTATGCCAAATTCTCTAAATGTGAATTTTGGTTGTCAGAAGTGACCTATCTTGGACATGTAATTTCTGGTAAAGGTATTGCTGTTAACCCTGAGCGAGTTCAAGCCGTCCTTAATTGGACTCCACCTGAATCGGTCAAGCAAGTTCGGAGTTTTCTGGGCTTAGCGAGCTATTGCCGTCGCTTTGTTGAGAATTTCTCCAAAGTTGCCAAACCTCTAACTGAACTCCTCAAGAAAGATAAAAAGTTCGAGTGGACCCCACAATGTGAGCACAGTTTGCAGGAACTGAAAAGACGTCTAACTTCTGCTCCCGTACTAGTACCACCAGATTTTTCCATGGACTTTGTTATCTACTGTGACGCCTCGCGACAAGGACTAGGCTGTATTCTCATGCAAGATCGACACGTAATTGCTTATGCTTCACGGCAATTACAACCACATGAGGAAAACTACCCCACTCATGATCTAGAGCTTGCAGCTGTAGTCCATGCACTCAAAACATGGCGACATTACATCCTCGGTAATCGTTGCGAAATCTACACTGATCACCAAAGTCTGAAGTACATATTCACCCAACCGGATTTAAATCTCAGGCAAAGACGTTGGGTCGAGTTGATCACAGATTTCGACTTAGGAATAACTTATACCCCAGGGAAAGCCAATGTCATGGCTGATGCGCTAAGTCGGAAATCTTATTGCAATAATCTGATGTTGCAACAAAGTCAACCACTTCTCCATGAGGAATTTCGGAAACTTAATCTCCACATTGTTCCTCAAGGATTCCTTGCCACCTTGGTGGCGAAACCTACCCTTACGGATCAGATCATCAAAGCACAGAAAGTAGATCCGGGAATTTCCCGCATCAAGAGAAATATCAAGAAAGGAGTTGCAAATTATTTCTCCATTAATGAACAAGGAGTCATATACTTCGGGAAGCGCCTAGTGGTCCCCAAGGTGCGAAACCTGAGGTGATTGATCCTTAAGGAAGCTCATGAATCTCCTCTCACTATTCATCCCGGTAGCACTAAGATGTATTAGGACCTACGCCAGAGGTTCTGGTGGACTAGGATGAAGAGAGAAATTCCTCAGTGTATTGCTAATTGCGACGTCTGCCGTCGTGTAAAAGCAGAGCATCAACGGCCTGCTGGCACCCTTCAACCCCTAGCTATTCCTGAATGGAAATGGGATAAAATTGGTATGGACTTCATTACCGGTTTTCCCAGGACCAAGAGAGGGAATAACGCTATCTTCGTCGTTATCGACCGTCTTTCCAAAGTGGCCCATTTCATACCTGTTCGTGAGAGTATAACTGCTAGTCAGTTAGCAGACTTGTACATCTCCCGAATAGTGTCTCTCCATGGTGTTCCTTTGGAAATTAACTCGGATCGAGGAAGTCTTTTCACCTCTCGATTTTGGGAAAGTTTCCAAAATGCTATGGGAACCCGCCTTTCTTTTAGCACCGCTTTTCACCCTCAATCAAGTGGTCAAGTAGAACGCGTCAACCAGATTCTAGAAGACATGCTTCGAGCTTCTGTTATCTCATTCGGAATGGAATGGGAGAAGTGCCTTCCATTTGCCGAATTCGCTTATAACAACAGCTATCAATCTAGCTTGGGTAAAGCCCCTTTTGAAGTTCTCTATGGACGACGGTGTCGAACACCCCTTAACTGGTCGGAAACCGGGGAAAGACAATTCTTTGGCCCGGATATGATCCAAGAAGCAGAAGAGCAAGTTCGCATCGTTCGTGAAAAGTTGAAAACAGCCCAATCTCGTCAAAAGAGTCAATATGACCGAAAACATAAGGCTATGACGTTTGAGGTTGACGAGAAGGCTTACCTTCGGGTTACTCCTCTGAAGGGAACCCATCGTTTCGGTATCAAAGGCAAATTGGCTCCTCGTTACATTGGACCTTTTCGCATTCTCGCTAAACGAGAAGAAGTTGCCTACCAATTAGAACTACCTCTGCATCTCTCCAGAGTCCACGATGTCTTCCACGTTTCTCAACTCAGGCGTTGCTTCTCGGATCCTATCCGTGGAGTGGACCACGAAATGCTTGATCTCCAAGATAATCTCACGTATCGAGAATACCCCGTTCATATCCTCGATCAGACCGAGTGTACCACTCGATGTCATAATATCAAGTTTCTCAAAGTTCAATGGTCGCACCATTCTGAGGATGAAGCAACTTGGGAAAGGGAGGATCGTCTGCGACTCGAGTATCCCGCCTTCTTCTCGGAGGAACCTAAATCTCGGGACGAGATTCTTTTGAGTGAGGGTGAGTTGTCACACCCTAGCTAGTTCATGCATTAGAGTGTTGCATCATGTTTATTCTTTCAACAGAAACCTAAAATGGGGATGACAGAACCCCCAGCCCCCTCTGAAACCAACTAGGGTTTACTAAAAACTTTTCCAATGTACCTGAAATGCCCTTCTAAAATGTCCATCATTTTTTTCTTGGTTCAGAACCTCTGCCAAAAGTGATGCAGAATTTCCTAGGCCATCTTAGGGTCTTTGAATTAAATGATAAGTATTTGAATTTGGGCATTTAAAATTATATAAACTATTTCAAATGCTCAAATATTCCTAAACTAAAATGTTTCATGTTGGAAATATTCCAACTTTGGACCAGGAGCAGTTTGGTGAATTTTGGAACTTTTTAGGTATTTTTAAAAATTCAACACAGTTGCAGAAAAATAGAAAAAGAAAAAAACAGAAAGGAAGGAGTTACCTGGCGCCTACTAACCGGCCCACCTGCCGGCCCAGCCCAGCTGCCGCGCCAGCGAGCTGCTTGGCTCGGCAGGCAGGCAGGCAAGGTGCTCGGCGGCGAGCACCGCATGGGTGCCACGCACCTGCTCGCCGCCTCGCCGCTTCCCTCATCCAGCTGAGACGTGGATCGACCCCTCTCTCTCCCTCGAACCCCCCAGACACCTCCTCTCCTCTCCAGCTCCTCCCCCTCGCGCTCCCCAGCCATGGCCGATGCCACCGCCGCCGCTCCATCGTCGTAGCCGCGCTCCCCGCCGCCCGTGCTCCGTCTCGTCGTGTCCAGGAGCTCCGCCGTCATCCTCTTCGTCGAGCTAGCCGAGCCCAGCGTGCTCGTGCGGCCCGAGTCCACCGCACCGACCTCGCCCGAGTCTGCCGTCGCCGTAGATCCCCTTCAACGCCATCGCCGCCTCAGTCCGTCCCCGACCCCGCCGGTGGCCTCTACGAGTGCTCTGTGAGCATAGCTACCCCCTTGCCTTCCTCTCTCGCCCACGAGCTATGTATCAACCGCACGAAGATCACCCGCACGCACCGCCGCGGATCTCGTCGCCGTTGTGCTCCCGGCCATCCTCCGGCCACCTCATGGTGTCCAACGCACTCACCACGCTGCGTTGAGTCCAACCGTGCACTCCCCGCACCTCACTGCACCCCTAGCTCGAGTTCGTCCCCATCCGAACTCCGGTGGCCGCCTAGGTCGTCGCCGGCGCCAACTCCGGCCACCCCGGCCCCAACTGACTCCACCAAGAGCTGCGGGTCGTCCTCAGCTCCACCCCGATGCCCTCCGAGACCCATTTGGTGGCCGGAATGGCCAAAACCACTTCTGCCACCGCGTCGGGCTCGCCGGCGGCTAAACGCCGGCGCAGCTGACTTTGACTTTGACCACGGGTGGGCCAGGTTGACTCCGTTGAGTCACTGACAGGTGGGGCCCAGCCCTGTTAACTAATCTAGTTTAGTTTTAATTAAATTTCAACTAAACTAATCGCACTGACACCCTGGACCCACGCGTCAGGTTTGACCTGGACCGGGTCTGTTGACCTACTGAGGTCAGCATGACGCAATGCTGACGCAGTAATTACTTTCTGGTTTTAAAAATAATTCAGGAAATTCCAGAAATTAGTATAAACTTCTAAAAATCATAGAAATTCAACAGTAGCTCCAAATCAAACAAATTATATATGAAAAATGATCAGAAAAATCCAATCTTTCCATCTGTACTGTTTTCATGCATGATTACACAAGTTAACTTGTTGTTTAGTGCAAAACATGATAAAGCACTATTTAAGATCACAGATGTGTTTGGAAATTGAATCTTTGGTTCAAATTGGTTCAAACCCATCTGGTCTTAGTTGTTTTAACCCAACACACTCATATATGCCATGTCTCATGCATGCATCATATTGTTGCATATTTTTTGGTGATGTTGTGTATCAGTGTTCTCTACGGCAGGTTCTGCCCCCGAGGAGTACCGTGATTACCCTAACGAAGAGCAATATCAGTGCACCGACCCATCAGGCAAGCAACCAACCGTTTGATCATATCGATACAATCCCATGTTCCTGCTCCTGCTCTCTTTTACTGCATTAAGACAACGCGATTCAAACTGCTGTGTGCTGCGGTAGTTGAACCCATTTCCTCTGCATGACCTGTCATTGCCACAGTAACTAGATGAAACCCACTAGCATGTGTAGGAGTTGATTGAGCCATGTGTGTGTGTTGCTCCTTCCTTGCTATGCCTGCTATGCTTAGAGTCGTGTCAGGTCTGGTTCATCTGGGTGATGGGCTAGAGTGAAATGATCATGTCAGTATGAGAGTGGTGTGTTGAACACGATTTGGTAAAGGTATCGATGAGAGGCCATGTAGGAGTACATGGTGGGTTGTTTCATTGAAGCCGTCCTTAAGCACTGAGATCTGTATGTGTGATTTAAGATTCAGCTACTACCATGCATTAGGCCCGAAACCAATGGACCCTCTCGACTTCTTAATTACCCTAGTCCTCTATCTAGGAGTTGCAAGTAGTTTCTGGTGTTTGTAGCCTACTGGAGGCCGTGGACAGTGCTGACCGTAGGGGTGGGCTGTGAGGGTACGTGGCCGGGTATACCGGGCACCCGTTAGGTGTCTCGGAACCCTGTTCACATCGTTTGGGGCTGTGAGCGAAACCCCGGCCGGATCTCCTCATGGATGGAACCCGAATAGGCGATAAACCTGGATTAGAGACTTAGGTGATTAGGTAGGTCGTGGCCGACACCCACGTTGGGCCTCCACTTGAAGGTTGCCGAGTACATGTTGTGTAAACGGCGGTAAGTGGTGAGAGCGTGTATGAAGAAGTACACCCCTGCAGGGTTAAACTAATCTATTCGAATAGCCGCGTCCGCGGTAAAGGACTACTTGGTTGCCTATACAATTCATAGACAAGTAAACTGGAAACTACTAAAAGCCTCAAGATAAGCGTGAGTGCCGAGGATGGCTCCTCCGTAGGAAGATGGAGGTGGATTCTCGGTAGTGTATTGAAGTGGTGAGTAGTGGACTCGTGTGTGCAAAACCATTTCAAGTTGGAGTCTCGTAGGATAGCTTAGCCAAGAGTCAAAGCTGGCTTGCTGCAATAACTCCACCAACCCTTCTTGATAATGTGCATGTATGTAGGATCTGATGTAAGTCTTGCTGAGTACATTTGTACTCATGTTGCTTAAATTTATATTTTCAGAAGATGACACAACCCCTTCCGACGGGTTCTTCATAGACGTTGACATCGACGAGTAGACTAAGGCCCAGGTGGTGATCCTGAGCACGTGAAGGACCATGTAGTATAGCTAGGCTTACCCAAGCCTCTTTTATTTTACTAGTTGTCTGTACCCAGACAAGATACTTCCGCTGTCGACTTGTATGCTTGTATGACTTGAATGTGGGTCGTGTGACCTGTACTTGTATGTATGTTATGTATGGCTCTCTGAGCCTTTAAATAAAGTACTTGTGTCGTAGAGTCATGTTGTGATGCCTTGTTGTATTTGCACATATCGAGCATATTGTGTGTATGATTGAAATGCTTGGTATGTGTGGGATCTGACTATCTAGTTGTTTATCTTTAGTAGCCTCTCTTACCGGGAAATGTCTCCTAGTGTTTCCATTGAGCCATGGTAGCTTGCTACTGCTCCGGAACACTTAGGCTGGCCGGCATGTGTCCTTCTTCGTTCCTGTGTCTGTCCCTTCGGGGAAATGTCACGCATTGAGTACCGGAGCCCTGTTAGCCCGCTACAGCCCGGTTTACCGGAGTCCTGCTAGCCCAGTACTACAGCCCAGACCCACTTGCTGATGACCGACACGTTCGATGCTGGGTCATGGATTCCTGTTGAGGGAGTCCTGGACTAGGGGGTGTCCGGACAGCCGGACTATCAATGTCCGCCGGACTCCAAGACTACGAAGATACAAGATTGAAGACTCCGGCTCGTGTCCGGATGGTACTTTCCTTGGCGTGGAAGGCAAGCTTGGCGATACGGATATGTAGATCTCCTACCATTGTAACTGACTCTGTGTAACCCTAGCCCTCTCCGGTGTCTATATAAACCGGAGGGCTTTAGTCCGTAGGACAACATACATTACAACAATCATACCATAGGCTAGCTTCTAGGGTTTAGCCTCCTTGATCTCGTGGTAGATCTACTCTTGTACTACCCATATCATCAATATTAATCAAGCAGGATGTAGGGTTTTACCTCCATCGAAAGGGCCCGAACCTGGGTAAAAACATCGTGTCCCTCGTCTCCTGTTACCATCCGCCTAGACGCACAGTCCGGGACCCCCTACCCGAGATCCGCCGGTTTTGACACCGACATTGGTGCTTTCATGAGAGTTCCTCTGTGTCGTCACCGATAGGCTTGATGGCATCTTCAACCTGCAACGCTGTCCAGGGTGAGACTTTTCTCCCCGGACAGATCTTCGTATTCGGCAGCTTCGCCCTGCGGGCCAATTCACTCGGCCATCTGGAGCAGATCGAAAGCTACGCCCCTGGCCGTCAGGTCAGATTTGGAAGCTTAAACTTCACGGCCGATGTCCGCGGAGACTTGATCCTCGACGGACTCGAGCCACAGCCGAGCGCGCCGCACTGTGACGATGGGCATGATCTAGCTCTGCCGCCGAACAGTGCCTTGGTGGCCGCACACGGATCCGCTTCGGCCATTAGCCCGGAGCCGACCGCCCAGATCGAGGGTCGGTGGATAGACGCCGCCCTAGGGGCTTCAACATCCACGGCGATGGAGCCGAACACTAATCTTGTCCCCAGCGAAACTCGTGATTCCGAGGCGCCGGACTCCTCGCCGGACTCCGAACCTCCCGCGCCCCTGCCAATCGATCCGGATTGGGCGCCGGTTATGGAATTCACCGCCGCAGACATCTTCCAATGCTCGCCTTTCGGCGATATCTTGAATTCACTAAAGCATCTCTCGTTATCAGGAGAGTCCTGGCCGGATTATGGCCAGGATGGTTGGGATACGGATGACGAAGAAATTCAGAGCCCACCCACCACCCACTTTGTAGCCACTGTCGACGATCTAACCGACATGCTAGACTACGACTCCGAAGACATCGACGCTATGGACGACGATGCCGGAGACGAACAGGAACCAGCGCCCACAGGGCACTGGAAGACCACCTCGTCATATGACGTATACATGGTGGATACCCCAAAAGATGGGGACGGCGAAGAAACAGCGGAGGCAGATCCCTTAAAGAAACAGCCCAAGCGCCGGCGTCAGCGGCGCCGCTCTAAATCCCGCCACAGCAAGAATGGAGATTCTGGCACAGGAGATAATAATACTCCAGAGAGTGCCGAAGACAATCCCCTCCAGCAAGACTCAGCGCAGGAGGATGCAGAAGTAAGCCCTCATGAGGGGGCGGTAGACGAAGAGGTTGAGGATCACAATTATATGCCTCCCTCCGAAGACGAAGCAAGCCTCAACGATGGCGAAATCGTCGTACCCGAGGATCCCGTCGAACAAGAGCGCTTCAAGCGCAGGCTTATCGCCACAGCAAACAGCCTAAAGATAAAGCAGCAGCAGCTTCAAGCTGATCAGGACCTGCTGGCCGATCGATGGACCGAGGTCCTCGCGGCCGAAGAGTATAAACTCGAACGTCCCTCCAAAAGTGACCCAAAACGCAAGCTGCTCCCCCGATTAGAGGAGGAAGCATACGTACCTCCATCACCAGCGCACAATATGGCTGACCGACCACCCCGTGGTCGTGACAGAGAGGCATCCAGGCCCCCAGCCAAGACCATACCCCGGCATCGCTCCAAAAGTACGAAGCCAAGAGGGAACACACCGGACTTGCGAGACATATTGGAGGACAAAGCAAGTCAATCTAGATCCATCTATGGATCACGTGGGCGCCCTACGACCCACGACGAATACCGTTGTGCCGGATACAATAACCCCGGCCGGGCCGAACACAGCAGACAGCGCTCTCTCGAGCTGCGTCGCGATATCGCTCAATACAGGGGCGCCGCACACCTGTTATGCTTCACTGACGAAGTAATGGATCATTAGATCCCCGAAGGGTTTAAACCCGTAAACATCGAATCTTACGATGGCACAACAGACCCCTCGGTGTGGATCGAAGACTATCTTCTCCACAGTCATATGGCCCGCGGTGACGATCTCCACGCCATAAAGTATCTCCCACTCAAGCTTAAAGGACCAGCTTGGCATTGGCTTAACAGCTTGCCCGCAGAGTCAATTGGGTGTTGGAAAGACCTGGAGGCCGCATTCCTTGATAACTTCCAAGGCACATATGTGCGACCACCAGACGCCGATGACCTAAGCCACATTAGTCAGCAGCCAGACGAATCGGCCAGACAATTTTGGACACGGTTCTTGACGAAGAAAAATCAAATCATCGATTGTCCGGACGCAGAGGCCCTTGCAGCCTTCAAACATAACATCCGGGACGAGTGGCTAGCCCGGCACCTGGGGCAGGAAAAGACGAAATCCATGGCAGCCCTCACATCGTTAATGACCCGCTTTTGTGCGGGAGAGGACAGCTGGCTAGCCCGCAGCAACAATCTCCGTAAAAATTCTGGCAGTCCGGATACTAAGGACAACAACGACAGGTCATGTCGAAACAAAAACAAGCGCCGAATTAACGGCAACGATAAGGAGGATACGGCGGTCAATGCCGGATTCCGAGGCTCTAAACCCGGTCAACGGAAGAAGCCATTTAAAAGAACCACTCTGGGTCCGTCCAATCTGGACCGAATACTCGACCGCTCATGCCAGATACATGGCACCTCTGAAAAGCCAGCTAACCACACCAATAGAGATTGCTGGGTGTTCAAGCAGGCCGGCAAGTTAATTGCCGAAAACAATGACAAGGGGCTAAATAGCGACAACAAGGAAGAGACCCGGCCGCCGAACAACAAAGGACAGAAGGGTTTTCCCCCACAAGTACGGACGGTGAATATGATATACGTGACCCACATACCCAAGAGGGAGAGGAAACGCGCACTAAGGGACGTCTATGCGATGGAGCCAGTCGCCCCAAAGTTCAACCCATGGTCCTCTTGTCCGATCACTTTCGATCGAAGAGACCATCCGACCAGCATACGCCATGGCGGATTCGCCGCATTGGTCTTAGACCCAATCGTCGATGGGTTCCACCTCACGAGAGTCCTGATGGACGGCGGCAGTAGCCTAAACCTGCTTTATCAGGATACAGTGCGCAAAATGGGCATAGACCCATCAAGGATTAAACCTATAAAGACAACCTTTAAAGGTGTCATACCAGGAGTGGAAGCCAACTGCAGAGGCTCAGTCACATTGGAAGTGGTCTTCGGATCCTCGGATAATTTCTGGAGCGAAGAGTTAATCTTCGACATAGTCCCGTTCCGCAGCGGCTATCACGCCCTGCTCGGGCGAACCGCGTTTGCCAAATTCAACGCGGTGCCGCATTATGCATACCTAAAGCTCAAGATGCCAGGCCCTCGTGGAGTCATCACGGTCAATGGGAATATGGAACGCTCCCTCCGAACGGAGGAACATACAGCGGCTCTCGCGGCAGAAGTACAGAGCAGCCTTCTAAGGCAATTCTCGAGTCCGGCCATTAAACGGCCGGATACAACAAAGCGCGCCCGGAGCAATGCCAACCAAGACCTACTAGCGCGATCAGAGCACGCGTAGCAATGCGGCCCCAACCCTCGCCCGCGTATGATCGCAAGAATAACACTCTGCATACATCATTATGCTTTGGAGATACCATGGGCACAGGGGAGGGGGCACGATCACCAACGGACCCAGAGTGATGTTCGACCACACCAGGGGCTTGCAAATGTGCCCCTCTTTTTTATTATTTTTCTTCTTTTTTGTACACAGGACTCTGTTAACCAGAAGCCCTGTCCGGCGGTGAACCTGCCGAACTCATGATGCAACAGTCAGGGACTAAAGAAGGCCGCGTCGAACATTCAGGTGGTCTCAATTACGAGCATTAAATTCGATTATATACACCAAATCCGCAGCTCATCCCTGGAGGGGGACATGTTTATTTAGTCCAAATCCCTTGCTTACCGCACTATTTGTATCAGTCCGCTCTACTAGCAGACTTTTTCTTTCATTAATAATGCAGCACCTTTATGATCGCAATTGCATTACATTTTATATATATGCTCATTATATGACATCTGGCACCCGTATATTTTGGTACGCCATAATACACCAGGGGCTTATATTCCCCACTCTATGGTGTGATAAAGTCCGAACACTTTCACAAGTGCGGCACCCCGAACTTATAGCATTATATGAATCGGCTCCGAATCATGTCTTGGGTCAATAGTTGGGTTTGCCCGGCTCCCACGTTTTGGTGCCTTACGTTCCGTTCTGTCGGCTAAGGTGGCACTGGGAGAACCACTGCGATTGCGCCCCGGTTGAGCCGGGTTAACGCCTCAGTGGAGAAAGCTAAAACTGACTGGCATGATAAGGCGAGAGACTGGTCGCTGTTCGAGAGGTTTTTTCGGGTCCTTAAAGACTCATGCCGCTTCGAGCGAAGTTCCGGATAATGTCCGATGAAGGCGTGGATAGCGCCCCGGATTCGGTCTTCCGAATACCAGGGGCTTCGCCAAAATTTAAAATTATAGAATTCTATGGCTAAGTGAGAGTGTTCAAGCATTACAAGTCCGGTTGCCTTGTTCGTCGTGTTGAGCGCCTCCCTAGATGGACCCAAAAATGGGAACAAGAGTGCTCAAGTTTATCCCGAACACCCCAGCACTTGTGGCTTGGGGGCTGAAGCTAACGACTTGCCATCTCTTAGATTTTATAAACGGCCGCACAGAAGGTAATATTTTAAATTAAACAAGCGTTGCTCATGGCGCATATGAATGAAGTTTTCAGCGCACAGGATAAATAAACAGCGAGTTCACTCAAAGATTACATTTCGGGAGCACTCATCTGCAATACTGCAGGCTCCCTTCAGGACAATTTTATAATACTTCTCCGGCGTGCGATACTCCTTGCCCGGTGGCGGTGGGTCCGTGAGAAGCTTCTCCGCATCCAATTTGCCCCATTGCACCTTTATGCGGGCAAGGGCCCGACGAGCACCTTCGATACAGGCGGAGCGCTTGACTACATCCAGCCTGGGGCATGCATCCATCAGTCGCCGCACGAGGCCAAAGTAGCTACCAGGCATGGTCTATCCAGACCACAGCCGGACTATGAGGCCCTTCATGGCCTCCTCAGCTACCTTGTGGAGTTCGACCAGCTGCTTCAGCTGGTCACTTGGGGGCACCAGATGGCCGGCCTCAGTATACTGAGACCAGAAGACCTTCTCCGTCGAGCTCCCCTCCTCGCCACGATAGAATGCGGCGGCATCAGACGCACTACGCGGCAAATCTGCAAACGCCCCTGGAGAGCTCCGAATTCGGGTAAGTGTCAGGTAGTTCACATTAACATGCCTGCTTTGCATGAAAAACGCCTTACCCGCCGCTATCTTCTTTATGTCCTCAACCTCCTGAAGGGCCTTATGGGCCTCGGCCTTGGCGGACTTGGCACTTTCAAGAGCCGAGGCAAGCTCGGACTCTCGAGTCTTGGAGTCATGCTCCAAACTCTCATGTTTTTCCATGAGAACCTGGAGCTCTTGCCGAACTTCCGCCACCCGTGCCTCTTGCTTTTCTCGCTCAGCCCGTTCCGCGGCCGCACTGCGTTCGGCCGCGGACATAGCATCCCTCAGGGCTGCCACCTCGTTAGTGGCCCCTGCAATGCACATATTATCCTCGTTAATTTTATTTGCAACCAAAATCCTTTTCTATAAGGCACTTATTCAAAGAGGTGTTCCTCACCTTCTTTTTCCTCGAGCTGCTTCTTTGCATGGCCGAGCTCTTGCTCGGACCGCTCGAGTTCCTTCTTCAGCATGTCAACCTCCGCCGTTAGTGCGGCAGAGGTCAGCAGTGCAGCCTGCAAACCCATATTGACATATTTTAGGCAACCCTGCGTATATCTTGTTATAGATCCTTAGTCCGGCTTTTCTTTCCGAACACTGAACTAAGCATCAGGGGCTACTGTCTATGCGGTATTACATTACATAATTTTAACTTTTTACCTCGAAGCCTGTTAAAAGGCTGCTGCAAGCTTCGGTCAGCCCGCTCTTAGCGAGCTGAACCTTCTCAATCACCGCACTCATGATAGTGCTGTGTTCTTCCTCGATGGAAGCGCCTTTAAGCGCCTCCAGCAGGTTATCCGGCGCCTCCGGTTGGACGGGGGCCACCGGCGTCACGGTCCTGCCCTTCTTTCGAAGGGGCCGCTTGCCGGACTCTGGAACCACTGTAGGTTCCGATGTAGAGTCCGGCTCAAAGTCCGGGAGGCTGCCTAACGGCGCCTCCGGAGCCTCCTCCTGATGGGTCCCTCTCTGGGATCCCACTTCGGCGTCCTCGTCGGCGCGTGGGGTGGAGGCAGTCGGGATTGAATTTACATCCGACGTGGCCAATGACCCGCTTGATGAGTCGGGGAGATCATCATTGGCCGGACTACGGGCAGAATGCGGCGTTAGAAGGATACTACGCGACATAAAAAGCATTACACATCAAGGTTCCGGATACTTACGATCTTGCCGGACGCCTGGCCCTTGGAGGCCACTTATCCTCACCAACGCTGATGTTGGCGGAACTGTCCGGGGGGATAGTTCTCCCCCTCTTGGACCCTTCGGCCCCCCCGATGGGGGAAGCCTTCCTTTTCTTCTCTCCCTCCTCCGGGAGAGAGTACTCCTCCTCCTCGTCTTCAGGAGAGGAGTCCTTGTCGTCGTCAGACGCCTAATTGCGGGAACTCTTTCGAGTCCTCGCGGCCACCTTCTTGGCCTTCTTCTCCGGCACCACGTGCGGTGCCGGAACCAGCAGCCCTGTTAAACGGGCGTTCGCTGGGTCTTCTGGCATGGGAGCCGGGCTGATGAGCAGCTCGGCCTTCTCCATCCATTCCTGTCAAAGGAAGAGGCAAAATGAAACCTCACTAGAGTCAATCTAATTATCACAAGTGTCCCGTAATGGGGTTGAATCACTTACCTCGTCAGTTGGATGCTGCGAGCTGAATCCACGGTCTTTGGTCGCGGACGTGGGGGCTTCGGCGCCCTTGAACAGCACCCTCCAGGCGCCTTCGTATGTTGTATCGAAGAGCCCGCTTAGCGCCTGGTGCTGTTCCGGATTAAACTCCCACAAATTAAATGCCCGTTCTTGGGATGGGACGATCCGCCGGATGAGCATGACTTGGACCACGTCGATGAGCCTGAGCTTATTGCTCACCATCTTCTTGATACATGCTCAGAGTCCCGTCACCTCCACCGGATACCCCCACTGCAAGCCCTTCTCTTTCCAGGAGGTGAGCTGCGTGGGGATGCCAGATCTAAACTCGGAGGCCGCCGCCCATGTGGATTTGCCCGGCTCGGTGATATAGAACCACCCCGATTGCCACCCCTTGACGGAGTCCACGAAGGTCCCTTCTAGCCAAGGGACGTTGGGCAATTTGCCCAACATGGCGCCTCCGCATTCCGCTTGCGTACCCTTCACAACCTTCGGCTTGACATTGAAGGTCTTGAGCCACAGGCCGAAGTGGGGCCGGATGCAGAGGAAGGCCTCGCACACGACGATAAACGCCGAGATGTTGAGGATAAAGTTCGGCGCCAGATCGTGGAAATCCAGGCTGTAGTAAAACATGAGCCCCCGGACAAATGGATGGAGCGGAAAGCCCAGTCCGCGGAGGAAGTGGGGGAGGAAGACGACCCTCTCATGAGGCCCGGGGGTAGGGATGAGCTGCCCCTCGTCGGGCAGCCGATGCACGATATCGCCGGAAAGGTATCCGGCGCTGTGCAGCTTGGTGATGTCCTCCTCCTTGACAGTGGAGGCTAACCATTTACCTCCCGCTCCGGACATATTCGGAGAAGGTTGAGGCGAGATGCGCGAGCTCGGGCGTTGGAGCTTGAATTCGCAGGGATGGATAAGCAAAGGAGGAAGAAGGCGTAGGTGAGAAGGTGAATCCTTATCCCTTATATATAGGCGGACAAAACTATGCGTCCCCCACCAGCCTGGTAAAACTCGCTTATCTCCCAAGCGCCACCATCAATGGCGCAGTTGGGTTACCCACGCACGTATTGATGAGAATCCCGGAATAAGGGGAACACGATCTCTGCTTCGACAAGATGTGCCAAGGAAACCGCTTCGCTGAATATGCTGAGGTGGTATAGTAATTCAAACAGAGGCTTGGTGGCGGTGTGATGTCACGCCGCATAATACGTCAGCAGATTGAACTAAGTGTACATTTTATTCTCTCTACGGTGGAATGTGGAATTTATTTTGCAGAGCCGGACACTATCCTGGTGTTCATGATCTTCTCTGGATTATTCAAGGGAGGAACCCGCCTTGCAATGCCGAACATTAGGCACGCCGGACTTATCGTCATTGAAGACTGGTTCAGGGGCTACTGAGGGAGTCCTGGACTAGGGGGTGTCCGGACAGCCGGACTATCAATGTCCACCGGACTCCAAGACTACGAAGATACAAGATTGAAGACTCCGGCTCGTGTCCGGATGGTACTTTCCTTGGCGTGGAAGGCAAGCTTGGCGATACGGATATGTAGATCTCCTACCATTGTAACCGACTCTGTGTAACCCTAGCCCTCTCCGGTGTCTATATAAACCGGAGGGCTTTAGTCCGTAGGACAACATACATTACAACAATCATACCATAGGCTAGCTTCTAGGGTTTAGCCTCCTTGATCTCGTGGTAGATCTACTCTTGTACTACCCATATCATCAATATTAATCAAGCAGGACATAGGGTTTTACCTCCATCGAGAGGGCCCAAACCTGGGTAAAAACATCATGTCCCTCGTCTCCTGTTACCATCCGCCTAGACGCACAGTCCGGGACCCCCTACCCGAGATCCGCCGGTTTTGACACCGACACCTGTCCCTGTAAGTCTGTGCCACTTTGGGTTTACAAATAGTCATGTTAGCCCGGGCTCCTTATCATATGGATGCTAGCGACACTATCATATACGTGAGCCAAAAGGCGCAAACGGTCCCGGGCAAAGGTAAGGCGACACCCGTGGGGATACCGTGCGTGAGGCCGCAAAGTGATATGAGGTGTTACAGGCTAGATCGATGTGGCATTGAGTCGGGGTCCTGACACCGACTCTATGTAACCCTAGCCCTCTCCGATGTCTATATAAACTGGAGGGCTTTAGTCCGTAGGACATAACCTCCATTACAACAATCATACCATAGGCTAGCTTCTAGGGTTTAGCCTCCTTGATCTCGTGGTAGATCCCCTATTGTAATACACATCATCAATATTAATCAAGCAGGACGTAGGGTTTTACCTCCATCAAGAGGGCCCGAACCTGGGTAAAACATCGTGTCCCTTGTCTCCTGTTACCATCCGCCTAGACGCACAGTTCGGGACCCCCTAACCGAGATCCGCCGGCTTTGACACCGACATTGGTGCTTTCATTGAGAGTTCCTCTATGTCGTCACTGATAGGCTTGATGGCTTCTTCAATCAACAACGCTGTCCAAGGCGAGACTTTTCTCCCCGGACAGATCTTCGTATTCGGCGGCTTCGCACTGCGGGCCAACTCACTTGGCCATCTGGAGCAGATCGAAAGCTACACCCCTGGCCATCAGGTCAGGTTCGGAAGCCTAAACTTCACGGCCGATGTCCGCGGGGACTTGATCTTCGACGGACTCGAGCCACAGCCGAGCATGCCGCGCTGTCACAATGGGCATGATTTAGCTCTGCCGCCGGACTGTGCCCTGGTGGCCGCACACGAATCCGCTCCGATCCTTAGTCCGGATCTGATCGCGCAGATCGAGAACCGGTGGCTGGACACTGCCTCGAGGGCTGCAATTTCCACGGTGATGGAGCCGAACACTGACCTTGTCCCCTGTAAAGCTCGTGACTCTGAGGCGCCGGACTCCCTGTCGGACTCCGAACCCCCTGCGCCCTTGCCCATCGAATCCGATTGGGCACCGATAATGGAGTTCACTGCCGCGGACATCTTCCAACACTCACCCTTTGGCGACATACTAAATTCGCTAAAACATCTCTCGCTATTCGGAGAGCCCTGGCCGGACTACAGCCAGGATGGTTGGGATGCGGACGACGAAGAAATTCAAAACCCACCCACCACCCACTTTGTTGCCACTGTCGACGATCTAACCGACATGCTAGACTATGACTCCGAAGACATCGATGGTATGGACGACGATGCCAGAGACGAACAAGAACCAGCGCCTACAGGACACTGGAAGTCCACCTCGTCATATGACATATACATGGTGGACACCCCAAAAGATGGGGACCGCGAAGAAACAGCGGAGGCAGATTCCTTAAAGAAACAGCCCAAGCGCCAACGTCAGCGGCGCTGCTCTAAATCCCGCCACAGCAAGAATGGAGATTCCGGCACAGGAGATAATAACACCCCAGAAAGTGCCGAAGACAATCCCCTCCAGCAAGATTCGGTGCAGGAGGATGCAGAAGCAAGCCCTCACGAGAGAGCGGCAGATGAAGAGGTCGAGGATGATAATTACATACCTCCCTCCGAAGACGAGGCAAGCCTCAACGACGACGAATTCGTCGTGCCGGAGGATCCCGTCGAACAAGAGCGTTTTAAACGTAGGCTTATCGCCACGGCAAATAGCCTAAAGAAAAAGCAGCAGCAGCTTCAAGCTGATCAAGACCTGCTGGCCGACAGATGGACCGAGGTCCTCGCGGCTGAAGAGTATGAACTCGATTGCCCCTCCAAGAGCTACCCAAAACACAAGTTGCTCCCCCGATTAGAGGAGGAAGCATACATACCATCCTCACCAGCGCATAATACGGCCGACCGACCACCCCGTGGTCGAGACAGAGAGGCATCCAGGCCCTCCACCAAGACCGTACCCCGGCACCACTCTAAAAGCGCGAAGCCAAGAGGGAATGCGCCGGACTTGCGAGATATATTGGAGGACAAAGCAAGGCAATCCAGATCCATCTATGGATCACGTGGGCACCCCACGACCCACGACGAATACCGTCGCGCCGGATACAACAACCCCGGACGGGCCGAACATAGCAGACAACGCTCCCTTGAGCTACGTCGTGACATTGCTCAATACAGAGGCACCGCACACCCGCTATGCTTCACTGACGAAGTAATGGATCACCAAATCCCTGAAGGGTTTAAACCCGTAAACATCGAATCCTATGATGGCATGACAGACCCCGCGGTTTGGATCGAAGATTATCTCCTTCACATCCATATGGCCCGCGGCGACGATCTCCACGCCATCAAGTATCTCCCACTCAAGCTTAAAGGACCAGCTCGGCATTGGCTTAACAGCTTGCCCGCAGAATCAATTGGGTGTTGGGAAGACCTGGAAGCCGCATTCCTCGACAACTTCCAGGGCACATATGTGTGACCACCAGACGCAGATGACCTAAGCCACATAATTCAGCAGCCAGATGAATTGGCCAGACAGTTCTAGACACGGTTCTTAACAAAGAAAAATCAAATCGTCGACTGTCCGGATGCAGAGGCCCTCGCAGCCTTCAAACATAACATCCGCGACGAGTGGCTAGCCCGGCACCTAGGACAGGAAAAGCCGAAATCCGTGGCAGCCGTCACATCGTTAATGACCTACTTCTGTGCGGGAGAGGACAGCTGGCTAGCTCGCAGCAATAACCTCCGTAAAAATTCTGGCAGTCCGGATACTAAGGACCATAATGGCAGATCGCGTCGAAACAAAAATAAACGCCGCATTAACAGCAATGACAAAGAGGATACGGCAGTCAACGCCGGATTCCGAGGCTCTAAACCCGGTCAGCGGAAGAAGCCATTCAAAAGTACCACTCCGGGTACGTCCAATTTGGACCGAATACTCGACCGCTTATGCCAGATACATGGCACCCCCGAAATTGTTGGGTATTCAAGAAAGCAGGCAAATTAATTGCCAAAAACAATGACAAGGGGCTGCATAGCGACGACGAGGAAGAGACCCGGCCGCCGAACAGTAGAGGACAGAAAGGTTTCCTCCCACAAGTGCGGACGATAAACATGATATACGCAACCCATATACCCAAGAGGGAGCGGAAGCGTGCACTAAGGGACGTATACGCGATGGAGCCAGTCGCCCCGAAGTTCAATCCATGGTCCTCTTGTCCGATCACTTTTGATCGAAGAGACCATCCGACCAGCATCTGCCACGGCGGATTCGCCGCATTGGTTTTAGACCCAATCGGCGATGGATTTCACCTCACGAGAGTCCTGATGGACGGCGGCAGTAGCCTGAACCTGCTTTATCAGGATACAGTGCGCAAGATGGGCATAGACCCCTCAAGGATAAAACCTACAAAGACGAGCTTTAAAGGCGTCATACCAGGTGTTGAAGCCAGTTGTACAGGCTCAGTCACGCTGGAAGTGGTCTTCGGATCCCCGGATAATTTCCGGAGCGAGGAGTTAATCTTCGACATAGTCCCATTCCGCAGCGGCTATCATGCTCTGCTCGGACGAACCGCGTTTGCAAAGTTCAATGCGGTGCCGCATTATGCATACCTAAAACTCAAGATGCCAGGCCCTCGTGGGGTCATCACGGTCAACGGAAATACGGAACGCTCCCTCCGAACAGAGGAACATACAGCGGCTCTCGCGGCAGAAGTACAGAGCAGCCTTCTAAGGAAATTTTCGAGTCCGGCCGTCAAACGGCCGGACACGGCCAAACGCGCCCGGAGCAACATCAACCAAGACCACCTGGCACGACCCGAGCACGTGTAGCAATGCGGCCCCAACCCCAGCCCTCGCATGATTGCAAGACCAACCCTCCGCGTACATCAATACGCTCTAGAGATACCATGGGGCAAGGGGGAGGGGCATGACCACAACTGACCCAGAGTGCGGCTCGACCACACCAGGGGCTCACAAGTGTGTCACCTTTTTCTCTATTTTCCTTTTTTTATATACACAGGACTTCGTTCACCAGAGGCTCTGTCCGGTGGCGAACCCGCCGAACTCACGATGCAACAGCCAGGGAGGGAAGAAGGCTGCGACGAACACTAAGGTGGTCTCCATTACGAGCATTAAATTCGATCATATACGCCAGTCCGCAGCCCATGCCTGGAGGGGGACATGTTTATTTAGTCCAATCCCTTGCTTACCGCACTATTTGTATCCTTCCGCACTCATAGCAGAATTCCTTGAATAAATAATGCAGCATTTTTTGCCTGTTATTGCATTACTTTACACATAAGTTCATTAATGACATCTAGCACCCGTATATTTTGGTACGGCCAAATACACCAGGGGCTTATGTTCCCCGCATTATGGTGTGATAAGTCCGAACACTTTCACAAGTGCGGCACCCCGAACTTATAGCATTATATGAATCGGCTCCGAATCATGTCTTGGGTCAATAGTTGGGTTTGCCCGGCTCCCACGTTTTGGTGCCTTACGTTCCGTTTTGTCGGCTAAGGTGGCACTGGGAGAACCACTGCGATTGCGCCCCGGTTGATCTGGGCGAGCGCCTCAGTGGAGAAAGCTAAAACTGACTGGCATGATAAGGCGAGAGACTGGTCGCTGTTCGAGAGGTCTTTTGGGATCCCTAAAGACTTACGCCGCTTCGAGCGAAGTTCCTGATAATGTCCGACGAAGGTGTGGATAGCGCCCCGAATTCGGTCTTCCGAATACTAGGGGCTTCGCCGAAATTTAAAATTATAGAATTCTATGGCTAAGTGAGAGTGTTCAAGCAGTGTAAGTCTGGTTGCCTTGTTCGTTGTGTTGAGCGCCTCCCTAGATGGACCCAAAAATGGGAACAAGAGTGCTCAAGTTTATCCCGAACACCCCAGCACTTGCGGCTCGGGGGCTGAAGCCAACGACTTGCCATCTCTCAGATTTTATAAACGGCTGCACAGAAGGTAATATTTTAAATTAAACAAGCGTTGCTTAAGCGCATATGAACAAAGTTTTCAGTGCACAGGATAATACATAGCGAGTTTACTCAATAATTACATCTCTGGGGCACTCATCCGCAATCTTGCGGGCACCCTTCAGGACAGTCTTATAGTACATCTCGGGCGTATGATACTCCTTGCCCGCTGGCGGCGCGTCAGTGATCAGCCTCTCCGCATCCAGCTTACCCCAGTGCACCTTTGCACGGGCAAGGGCCCGACGAGAACCTTCAATACAGGCGGAGCGCTTGATGACCTCCACCCAGGGGCACGCATCCACCAACCGCCGCACAAGGCCGAAGTAGCTCCCAGGCATGGCTTGTCTAGGCCACAGCCGGACTATGAGGCCCTTCATGGCCTCCTCAGCCGCCTTGTGGAGCTCGACCAGCTCCTTCAGCTGGTCGCTAGGGGGCACCGGATGGCCAGACTCAGCGTACTGAGACCAGAAGACCTTCTCCGTTGAGCTCCCCTCCTCGCCACGATAGAACGTGGCGGCATCGGATACACTGCGCGGCAGATCTACAAACGCCCCTGGAGAGCTCTGAATTCGGGTAAGTATCAGGTAGTTTACCTTAACATGCTTGCTTTGCATGAAAATGCCTTACCCGCCGCTATTTTCTTCACATCTTCCACCTCCTGAAGGGCCTTACGGGCCTCGGCTTTGGTGGACTTGGCACTTTCGAGACCCGAGGTGAGCTCGGACTCTCGAGTCTTTGAGTCGCGCTCCAAACTCTCATGCTTCTCCAAGAGAGCCTGGAGCTCTTGCCGCACCTCCGCCACCCGCGCCTCCTGCTTCTCTCGCTCTGCCCGTTCCGTGGCCGCATTGCGTTCGGCCGCGGACACAACCTCCTTCAGGGTTGCCACCTCGTTAGTGGCCCCTGCAGTACCCATGTTATCCTTGTTATTCTTTTATTGCAACCTAAATCCTTTTCTGTAAGGTAACTATTCAAAGTGGTGATACTCACCTTCTTTGTCCTCGAGCTGCTTCTTGGCACGGCCGAGCTCTTGCTCGGACCGCTCGAGATCCTGCTTCAATGCACCGACCTCCGCAGTTAGTGCGGCAGAGGTCAGCAGCGCAGCCTGCAAACCCATATTGACATATTTTTTAGCGACCCTGTGTATATCATTTTCGATCCTCAGTCCGGTTTTTCTTTCCGAACACCGAACTGAGTATCAGGGGCTACTGTCTATGCGGTACTACATTACATAATTTTAACTTCTTACCTCAAAGCCTGTTAGAAGGCTGCTGCAGGCTTCGGTCAGCCCGCTCTTGGCGAGCTGAACCTTCTGAATCACCGCACTCATGATAGTGCGGTGTTCTTCCTCGATGGAAGCGCCTTTGAGCGCCTCCAACAAGTTGTCCGGCGCCTCCGGTTGGACGGGGGCCGCCGGTGTCACGGTCTTGCCCTTCTTACGAAGGGGCCGCCTGCCGGACTCTGGAACCACTGCAGGTTCCGGCGTAGAGTCCGGCGCAAAGTCCGGGAGGCTGCCTTGCGGCGCCTCCGGAGCCTCCTCCTGGTGGGTCCCTTCCTGGGATCCCACCTCGGCGTCCTCAGTGGCGCGAGGGGTGGAGGCCGTCGGGATGGAATCCACATCCGACGGAGCCAACGACCCGCTCGATGAAGCGGGGAGATCATCGTCGGCCGGACTGCAGGCAGTATGCGGCATTAGAAGGACACTATCTGAACAAAAAGAAATTGTAGATCATTCAGGATCCAGATACTTACGATCTTGCCTGAGGCCTGGCCCTTGAGGGCCACTCTTCATCGCCAACGTTGGTGTTGGCGGAGCTGTCCGGGGGAGTAGTTCTTCCCCTCTTGGACCCTTCGGCATCCCCTGTTGGGGAAGCCTTCCTCTTCCTCTCTCCCTCCTCTAGGGGATAGTCTTCTTCCTCCTCGTCATCTTCGGGGGAGGAGTCCGCCTCGGAGCCGTCGGAGACCTGAAAACGGGAACTCTTTCGAGTACCTGTGGCCACCTTCTTGGCCTTCTTCTCCGGCACCACATGCGGTGCCGGAACCAGCAGCCCCGCTAGACGGGCGTCTACTGGGTTTTCTGGCATGGGAGCCGGGCAGATGAGCTGCTCCGCCTTCTTCATCCTGTCCTGTCAAAGGAAAAGGGAGATTGAAACCCACTTAGAATCAAACTATTAACAACAAGTGTCCCGTAAAGGGGTAGAATAACTTACCTCGTCAGCTGGACGCTGCGAGCGAAATCCGTGATCTTCCGTCGCGGATGCAGGGGCTTCGGCACCCTTAAACAGCACCCTCCAGGCGCCTTTGTACGTCGAGTCGAAGAGCCCGCTCAACGCTTGGTGCTGCTCCGGATCGAACTCCCACAGATTGAATGCCCGTTCTTGGCATGGGAGAATCCGGCGGACGAGCATGACTTGGACTACGTTAACCAGCCTGAGCTTCTTGTTCACCAGCTTCTGGATACAGGCTTGGAGTCCCGTCAGCTCCTCCGAATTACCCCACAGCAAGCCCTTCTCTTTCCAGGAGGTGAGCTGCGTAGGGATACCAGATCTGAACTCGGGGGCCGCCGCCCACATAGGGTCGCGCGGCTCGGTGATATAGAACCACCCCGACTGCCACCCCTTGACGGATTCCACGAAGGCCCCTTCAAACAAAAGAACGTTGGGCATCTTGCCCAACATGGCGCCTCCGCACTCCGCTTGACTGCCCTTCACTACCTCGGCTTGACATTGAAGGTCTTGAGCCACAAGCCGAAGCTGGGCTGGATGCAGAGGAAGTCCTCGCACACGACGATAAACGCCGAGATGTTGAGGATGAAGTTCGGCGCCAGATCATGGAAATCCAGGCCGTAATAGAACATGAGCCCCCGGACAAAGGGGTGAAGTGGAAAGCCCAGTCCGCGGAGGAAGTGGGGGAGGAATACGACCCTCTCATGGGGCCTGGGGGTGGGGATGAGCTGCCCCTCGTCGGGCAGCCGGTGCGAGACGTCGCCGAAAAGGTATCCGGCGCTGCGCAGCTTTGTGATGTGCTCCTCCTTAACGGTGGAGTCCAACCATTTACCTCCCGCTCCGGACATGATCGGAGAAGGTCGAGGCGAGATGCGCGAACTTGGGCGCTGGAGCTCGAGTGCACGGAGATGGATTAGCAAAGGAGGAAGACGGCGTAGGTGAAAAGGTGAATCCTTATCCCTTATATATAGGCGGACGAAGACTATGCGTCCCCACTAGCCTGGTAAAACTCGCTTATCTCCCAAGCGCCACCATCAATGGCGCAGTTGGGTTACCCACGTCCGTATTGATGAGAATCCCGGAATAAGGGGAACACGATCTCTGCTTCGACAATACGTGCCAAGGAAACCGCTTCGCTAAACGCGCCGAGGTGGTATAATAAAAAACGATTCAAGTAAAGGCTTGGTAGTGGTGTGACGTCATGCCGCAAAATACGTCAGCAGATTGAACTTGTG
Source organism: Triticum timopheevii (assembly GCA_963921465.1). Lineage (NCBI taxonomy): Eukaryota > Viridiplantae > Streptophyta > Magnoliopsida > Poales > Poaceae > Triticum > Triticum timopheevii. The sequence goes on from OY997262.1 coordinate 368,725,867, forward strand.
TATATGTTATTCTCTCTACGGTGGAATGTGGAATTTATTTTGCAGAGCCGGACACTATCCTGGTGTTCACAATCTTCTCTGGATTATTCAAAGGAGGAACCCGCCTTGCAATGCCGAACATTATGCACGTCGGACTCATCGTCATTGAAGCCAGGTTCAGGGGCTACTAAGGGAGTCCTGGACTAGGGGGTGTCCGGACAGCCGGACTATCATCGTCCACCGGACTCCAAGACTACGAAGATTAAAGATTGAAGACTCAGTCCCGTGTCCGGATGGGACTTTCCTTGGTGTGGAAGGCAAGCTTGGTGATACGAATATGTAGATCTCCTACCATTGTAACCGACTTTGTGTAACCCTAGCCCTCTCCGGTGTCTATATAAACCGGAGGGCTTTAGTCCGTAGGACATAACCTCCATTACAACAATCATACGATAGGATAGCTTCTAGGGTTTAGCCTCCTTGATCTCGTGGTAGATCCACTCTTGTAATACACATCATCAATATTAATCAAGCAGGACGTAGGGTTTTACCTCCATCAAGAGGGCCCGAACCTGGGTAAAACATCGTGTCCCTTGTCTCTTGTTACCATCCGCCTAGACGCACAGCTCGGGACCCCCTACCCGAGATCCGCCAGTTTTGACACCGACACTCGCCGTCTTCCTTCAAGCCGACTGGCTGGAGTCGGGTTCACAGAAGGCCGTCTTGTTTCAAACTGACTAGCTGGAGTCGGATTCAATGAGGGCCGTCTTGCCCCCTAAGGAGTTTGAAAGCCGCGGCAGGAACCAGGCGGCGTGCCTGATACGCTTCCTGCGGTCGCTCGCCACGGCCCCGTCACGCGGCGCCATGTGGCAGGGGCAGTCTGCCTACCCTCGCGCGCGACGGGACAGGCCGTCAGGAGGGGCCCGCCACTACCGCGCCTCGGCACGCGAACGGATCCATTGCGGCCGTGCGGACGGTTGGGTTCCCCACGTCGTTACTGCGCGCAGTAACTTCGTGGGGTAAATCGTGGGGGGCGTGGGGTCTCGTGCGCAGTTAATCCCATGCCGCCCCATCGGCTTCTCAGCCTTCAGGCTTATAAGTAGGTGGCGGGAGCGGGACGGCGAAGCACGCGCGCTCATTCCTCCCTGCTCCCCCGCTTCCTCCTACCTCTTCTTCTTCTTGCCCTTGCCGCACCAAGCCTCGCCGCACCCGCAGCGATGAGCTCCTCCTCCGCCGCCGCGGCTCCTGTCGTGCGCTCTGGCGTGTGGGACGGCTCTACAGTGGACGACGACATCATCGAGCACCTCCGCAAGACGCGCCGGCTCCCCGGCGCGAACCTGGTGCGAGCCCGTGCCGCGCCGGCGGGGGAAATAAGGCCGGCGCCGGAGGAGGGCGAGCGGGTCATATTCTGCTCGCACCTCATGCGCGGCCTGGGCCTGCCGGCGAGCGGCTTCCTTCGCTCCTTCTTGGAGTTCAACAGACTCCAGCCACACCACCTCACTCCGAACACGGTGGTGCTGCTGGCCGCCTTCGCCACCCTGTGCGAGGGTTTTCTTGGCGTTCTCCCCACCATCGAGCTGTGGGGGAATTTCTTTCAATCTAAGCTCGACACACACGTCGCCGGCGTGCCGGCTCAATGCGGCGCCTTCATCGCCATGCGAGGGTCGACCGCCAACAACCCATTCCCCTCCATCATGCTAATCAAGTCGGTGAAGATGTGGCAGCGGTCGTACTTCTATGTGAAGAACGTCGGCACGGAAGGCGACTGGGTCAACCTGCCGCCCTACGAGGCCGGCGCGTCGGCTGGGAGGCTTCCCAGCTGGTCCCATCGGGCCAAGACACTGACTCCCGCAGGTGCCGCCGCCGTCGCGCGACTCCGAGTGCTGACGCAGTTAGAAGGCCTGGTCGGGGCTGACTTGCTGGCCGCCTTCGTGGCGCGCCGAGTCCTCCCTCTCCAAGGCCGTCCTCATCTAATTTGTCAGATGAGCGACCGCCGAGACCCGAGTCGGATGTGCACCTAGGAAATGCCCCACGCGGAGGTGGCGAACATGGTGAATCACATCGCGAACTGCGAGCTCGCGGAAGATTGGCAGTTCGGCAAGGAGACGTATTCACGTGCTAACCCTCTGCCTGTGGTAAGTCGTACGTTTTGTTCCTCTGTTTTTTCTTCTGTAGCCGAATCTGACTTCTGACCCTCTTGGTTTCTTTGAGTCAGAACCCCCTTATCCAGTCTGCAGCCGGCGCCACGGGGCCGCCCCGCGAGTTTGCTCCCGATCGGGCGGAGAGCGATGTTGATGATCCCGACTTGGCGGCGGCGGCAATGGAGGCCGACGCCGAAGGCGGAGGAGAAGGAGCAGAAGGCGGCTTCCGGCCCTCGGCGACCTTCGCCGACTGGCCAGAAGACGAGGCTGAAGGGGAAGTCGTCCCGCGCCGCCAACCGAAAGCCGGCCATCCAGGCGCGAGTTCCTCCGCCGGCTTGGCCGGTCAAGTCGGCGCGAAGAAGCGCCGGGCCGCGCCGAGTTCGCTCGGTGGTCGGCCGAAGAAGTTCAAGGGGGCGGCCGCCACGACCAAGCAGGAAGAGGCGGCCGTGAAGGCCAACCGCTTCTGTAAGGAAGTGAAGAAGCCGCCGCTAGTCTCTGCGTAAGTGCTCTTCTACCTTCGTCTTGTTTTCTTTGATGGATCTTTTCCGAGTCTTTTTTATTCCGTCTTTTGCTTTAGGGCCCCTCTTTCTCTTGAGAGGGTCGCTGTCCCCTCTGTCATGGGGTCGGCCGAGACGTCCGCCAATACTCGGGGGGTTGACCCCGCCGCCGACCTCCGGGAGGCGACGGACCGCAATGCGCGGGAGAAGCGCGACGAGGAAGAGGCCAACCGTCTGGAGAAGGCGGAGGCCGAGAAAGCCGCGGCCTTCTCCCAGAAGAAGCTGGAGGAAGCTGAAGCCGCCGCCGCAGCAAGACAGCGGGCTGAGGAGACCGCGCGCCGCCAATCGGCGTTGCTTGTCGTCCCGCTGAACTCCGCGCCGCCGCCCCCGGAGTTCACGGGACAAACTGGAGAAGTCGGCGGGGAGCACCCCATCATGGAGAAGGACGGTGGCGAGGCCTCCGCGTCGGGCACGGCCACGCCGCCGCCGCCGTCTTCGCCGCCATCAGGAAGTGCGCATGGCAAGCAGCCGGCAGGCCCACCAGCGCCACCGACTGAGGACGAGGCGGTGACGAGGCTGCTCCTTCAAGTCGCCTCACCAGCGCGCCGCCGCCTTGAGAAGGCGGTTTCGGCGCCACGCCCCTTGGAAGCCGGCGCCGCCAGCTCGGCCATCCCAGATGCTGAAGCGACAAGCGCCGCGCCTACTGGGTGGGTGCGAGGAGGCGGTGATGGTCCGCTGAACCAGGCACTCCTGGACGTGCAAGCGAAACTGCGAGATGAGGGCGAAGCCATCCAGAGCTGCACCAAGGCGCATCTGGCGTCGCGAGCGTCTATCCGGGTATGCTTTCTTTTTTTGACTTTGTCTTTTCTCGTTCTTCTCTGTGGGGGCGCGCCAGCGCACCCACTGGGTGTTGTCCCCGAGTTTTGGGCCGGCTGCTGAGCAGGCGGCCCGGAAGTCAATCTGGCGAGTTCCTCATTTTTGTCTTTGTCCGATTGTTTATCACAGGAGTATCACATCCTCCGCGTCAACGCCTTCAACCGCAACGTTGAGCAGCTGGGGAAGCGGACTGCCGACTTGTCGGAGAGCCGAAGTAAGTTCTTCTTCTTTTTCGCGGCGGCGCGCTAGTGCACTTGCGGGCTGTAGTCCCCGAGATTCGGGCCGACTGCTAAGCAGTCGAGCCGGATCTTCCCGGCGACCTTCCTTGTTGACGACTTAACGTCTTTTCTCTTTGTTCTTCAGAGGCCAATGCCGCTCTTCAGGAACGGTTGGGCGAAGTCAGCACTGCCCTACGCGCCAAGGAGGAGGAGTGCGGCAAGCTCGCCACAGAGCGCGACTTGCTGGCCGCGCAGTTGGCGGAGTAGAAGGAGCTGCTTAAGGCGGCTCAGGACGAGGCGGAGAAGAAAGAGACCGCTCTCCTGGCCGAGTTCGAGAGCGAGCGCTCCTCCTGGACAGACAAGGAGGCTATGCTGACTTCCGGCTTCCACGAGATCGAAGACATTGTCGACAGTGAGTTTCTTTGCTTTCTTTCTTCGAGCCGCTGACTGCAGGTTAAGCCAACTCCTGATTCTTTCTTTTGCTTCTTTCTGTTTTGGGCAGACTTCTTCCCTGGCCACTCGCAGGCGGTCACCCGAGCCATTGAGGCAGATCGCGAGGCGCGGAAGGCGAATGGCAAGGAGATCGCTGCCAACGCCCCCCTGACCGTCGACGAGCAGCTCCTGAGCATCGAGACTCGTCTGCGGCCGGCCCACCAGCTGCTGCGCCGGCTTCAACGCGCTGGTGCTCAGGCGATCGCCGCCCTGTGGCCAGGCATGCCGGTTCTGCGTACTCCCAGTCGGACTACCGACTGGTTGGAGGTCGCGGCTGGCCATCTTGAGGCTTGGAAGGGTTCCTCGGCCCGGGCTGGAGCGCGCCGGGCCTTGGAATTCGTTAAGGCTTGGTATCCAGGGATGGATCTGGACCGACTAGTCGCGTTCCGGTCAGAGGCCCAGGCGGAGCTGGTAGCTGTGGAAGGCGCCCTCGTCGAGCGTGCGGCGGCGATTGCCGACTACACCGACACCAGCGTCTTCGTTCCTGAGCGGGCCGCGAACGGCGAAGAGGTGTCGCGGGAGTGGTTCGGGATGAACCAAGACTACGATGAGGACTCGGCGGAGGTGATCGGCTCCAGCACCGAGGAGGAAGACGAGGCGGGGGACGGAGACGAGACGGAGGCGCCAGAAGACGGAGCGGACGACCAGCCTCAGCTCGACCGCGCCTCCAGCAACGAGCCGCGTCCGACCGGGCCAACTGCCGCCGGAGATGATCAAGACGAGACAGCCCAGCCGGCCGCTCCGGCGCCTGACACCGCCTTCTCCACCGACCCTCCAAACCCGTCTGCCGCTTCTTAGGCTGCCGTCTTGCCTTTATTTTTCCTGCCTTAGTAGTCTTTGAAAGAACTTGTCAATTCGCACAATTCCACCCGCGGGGTGTATCTTGAACTTGGCCGGAGGCCTATGTTATGTAAATATCTATCCGACTTCTATCTTTCCTTGCTAGTTGCTCTTTTTTGGCTTTTTCCTTTGCCGCCTTCCCATAGTCGCCGCTTTGCCAGACGGGTAACCGCTCTGCGGACTGCCGTTGGGTCAAATGCTTGGCTTCCTTAGGGAGGGCAAGTACTTGGCCTGTTTTAGAGTCTTTTTAACAAGTTGGATAGATGGCGGCAAGCCGACTATTCAGGAGTCGGCTCTGCGGAAAGGAGCTGGAAGCCGGCTTGTGCTATGCGCATGCTTTGAGTCCTTAGCCATTTTTCGTGTGGGCGCTCATTCTTCCTTACTCTCTGCCCACCGACAGTCGCTCTGCGAGCTGCGGCGTCTGACAGGAGACGACTTAAGCGCCGCACACTATTTGTCCGACTACAAGAAGCATTTTATAGCACAAGACGGCGATTCCCCGGGCCGACTTAGTCGAACCCGGTGCCCAGCGGCATAACAAAAGAGTAGCATATTCGAAGGCATAATTCTTATCATATATCTGACAACAAAAGGGGCAGTCCCCGAGCTCATCTCGGGGGGCCCAAAGTCTCGATACTTAAATACAAAGGATAACATGATACATACTGCATCAACTGTAAAATCTTCACAGAAGATTTACGTTCCATGGTCGTTCTGACTCTTTGCCGGAGTCGTCCCTCTTGCGCGCTCGGGGCTTCTGGGTGTCGATTAGGTAGTAGGAGTCGTTGCCCAGCACTTTACTGACGATGAAGGGGCCTTCCCAAGGCGCCGACAACTTGTGCTGGCCGGCTGTTCGCTGGATCAGTCGGAGCACAAGGTCGCCCTCTTGGAAAGATCTTGGCCTGACGTTCCTCTTGTAGTATCGGTGCAGACTCTGCTGGTAGATGCTGGACCGGCTGAGTGCCAACAGCCGGCCCTCTTCTAGCAGGTTGACGCTGTCTTGACGTGCTTCTTCTGCTTCCTCTTTGGTGTACATGGTGACTCGTGGAGAGTCAAACTCTATGTCCGTCGGGATGACGGCTTCGGCACCGTAGACGAGGAAGAAGGGCGTGAAGCCGGTTGACTTGTTTGGAGTCGTGCGCAGACTCCAGAGGACGGCTGACAGCTCCTCAAGCCAACAGCCGGCCGAATGCTCAAGTGGTTCGACCAGTCGAGGCTTGATGCCGGACAGGATGAGGCCGTTTGCTCGCTCCACCTGGCTGTTTGACTGCGGATGGGCAACGGACGCTAAGTCCAGTCGGATGCCCTGCATCGCGCAGAAACGGGCCAAGGCGTCTTTGGCAAATTTTGTGCCATTGTCGGTGATGATGCTGTGTGGTATGCCGTACCGCACCGTGATATCGGCGATGAAAGTCACTGCAGTCGGACCATTCAACTTCTTGATGGCTTTGCTTCTATCCATTTGGTGAACTTGTCCACTGCGACGAGTAAGTGAGTCAGGCCGCCTCGGGCCGTCTTGAATGGTCCCACCATGTCCAGGCCCCAAACTGCAAAGGGCCAGACGATGGGGATTGTCTTCAGCGCGGAAGCCGGCTGGAGCGGCTTGGAGTGGAACTTCTGGCACCGCTTGCATTTTTGGAGTAATTCTTTAGCCTCTTCTAGGGCAGCCGGCCAGAAGAAACCATGCCGAAAGGCTTTGGCGACGAGTGCTCTTGAAGCCGCATGGTGGCCGCACTCGCCCTGATGGATGTCTCTGAGAATTGCTTGGCCTTGCTCTGGCTCCACGCAGCGCTGATAGACACCAGTGATGCTGCGTTTGACCAGCTCTCTGTTGATTATGGTGTAGGCTGCCGCTCGGCGTTGCACTTGCCGAGCCAAGATTTCATCAGTTGGCAGCTCTCTGTTCACTAGAAACTTGAGGATGGGTTGCGCCCATGAGGGTGATGCTATTTCTTCAACCTCCACCACTGCGACTTGGACAAGGGCGGCTAGGCTGGGAGGCGGTGGGCTAGAGTCTACGGCCGCTTGCTGGATTGACGACGTCCCCGGGCCGACTGGCGCAGTCCCCGGGCTGGGTTCTGAAGTCCCCGGGCCGGCTTCGATTGTGATTTTCTTGGGGCCGTCTGTTGGGGCTCTTGAGTCGGATCTGACTTCTTTGGGGGGAGCCGGCACAAAGATGGAGTCTGATTCTGATGAAGGCTTGGACGGCTTAAGGAGGCGCTGAAGAGCGACGCCGGACGGTATCGCTTGGCGGGTGGAGCCAACTCGTGCCAAGGCGTCTGCTTGGTCGTTGTCATTTCTTGGCACATGAAGGAACTCGCACCCCTCGAAGTATCCACTGAGTTGCTGCACCAGGAAGTGGTAACTCGCCATGTTTGCATCTTTGGCGTCCCAGTCGCCAGATGACTGCTGGACCACCAAATCGGAGTCGCCATAGCATAGGATCCGGCGAATGCCGAGTTCTTTGGCAAGCCGGTGCCCGTGAATGAGTGCCTCGTATTCGGCGACGTTGTTGGAGGCGGCGAAGTGGATCTGCAGCGCATACTTGAGTTTGTCGCCTTTAGGGGGGGTGAGGACGACGCCGGCTCCCAGGCCGGTGCGCATCTTGGAGCCGTCGAAATGCATCCGCCAATGGGTGGAGTCGGGCGCTGGCGGTAGGTACTGGGTCTCGGCCCAGTCGACGAGGAAGTCGGCCAGTGCTTGCGATTTGATGGCAGTGCGGGGCTGGTAGTAGATGGTGTAGGGAGCCAACTCTATGGCCCATTTGGCTACTCGGCCAGAAGCATCTCGGCTCCCGATGATCTCAGCCAGCGGGGCTGTGCAAACCACCGTAATTGGATGCTCTTGAAAATAGGGCTTCAGCTTCTTGGCGGCAAAATGCACACCGTAGCACATCTTCTAGTAGTGGGGGTAGTTCTGCTTGGAGGTCGACAGTACCTCGCTCAGGTAATACACCGGTCTCTGGATAGGGAGCGCCTTGCCTTCCTCCTTGCGCTCGACTACTATGACTGTGCTGACTACTCGGCTGGTGGCGGCAATGTATAGGAGCATGGGCTCTTTAGGAGTCGAAGCCGCCAGAACAGGGGGAGTAGTCAACATCTTCTTCAGCTGGAGAAATGCTTCATCCGCCTTATGGTTCCACTCAAAAAAGATGGTCTTCTTCATTAGTAGGTACAAAGGGAGAGCCTTCTCGCCCAACCGACTGATGAATCGGCTGATGGATGCCAAGCAGCCGGTGAACTTCTGCACATCTAACAGTCGGCTGGGTACCTCCATCCTCTCGATGGCCTTGATCTTCACAGGGTTGCACTCTATGCCGCATTCAGAGACCAGGAAGCCAAGGAGCTGGCCGGTTGGTACTCCAAAGACGCACATTTCAGGGTTGAGCTTGATCTGGAATCGGCGCAGGTTTTCAAAGGTTTCTTTGAGGTCTTCCATCAGTGTCCCACGCTTCTCCATCTTCACCACTACATCATCCACGTAGACGTGGGCGTTTCTGCCGAGTTGCTTGAGGAGTCACTTCTGCATGCAACGCTAAAAGGTGGCGTCGGCATTCCTCAAGACGAACGTCATGGTCAGGTAGCAGAAGGGTCCGAATGGCGTGATGAAGGCGGTCTTCAGTTTGTCTGCCGGGCTCAACTTGATCTGGTGATACCCCGAGTATGCATCCAAGAAGCTCAACAGCTCGCATCCGGCTATGGAGTCTATCACCTGATCAATTCTCGGCAGGGCAAATGGGGCCTTCGGGCAGGCTTTGTTGAGGCTTGTGTAGTCAATACACATCCGCCACTGCTTGTTCTTCTTCAACACCAGGACCGGGTTTGCCAACCATTCTGGAAAAATACTTCCATAATGAAGCCGGCGGGTAGGAGCCGGGCTATCTCTTCTCCTACGACTCTTCTCTTCTCTTCTGATAGTCGGCGCAAGGGCTGCCCGACGGGCTTCACATCAGGTCGGACGTGTAACTTGTGCGCGGTGAATTCCGTCGGTACACCTGGCATGTCTTTAGGGGACCATGCAAAGATGCCCCGATTCTCACGGAGGAAATCGACGAGCTCGCCTTCCTATTTGCGGTCAAGGCTCACGCCTATGACAGCGTACCTCTCTGGGTGCTCCGGGTCCAAGGGTATCTTCTTAGTTTCTTTGGCCGGCTTGAATGAACCCTCAGCTTCCGACTCCTTGGGGTCAGGCGACATCTCTGGCTGCTTTCCGGCCATTGCCACGACCCGATTAAGGAGCCTGTAACACCCCAGATGTAACATGTCCCATTTTGGCAATATATCAACTTGACCTTCATCCAATTCTTGTGGGTTTTGTCATGCTTGGCCTCATCTTGTTTTGCTTATGTGTGTTATTCTGTTCATTGTCATATTCCTTTTAGCCATATTGCATTTGTGCTTCTTGTCATCATCATATAGTGCATTTTCATCTCATTCCATCTCATGTTGCATTTTGTCATTCATGTTGTTGCCATGAGCATCATGGGCATGACCTTGTCCCCCCCCCCCTTTTCAACCATGGCACCATCACTTCTCCTTCCTCCCCTTTTCCTTCCATTCTTTGCGAGTGCCATTTTGCCTCCACCATAAATGTTCATTTTTTTCCCAATATTCTAACACTATGTACCTAGCCTCTCTCGCAAATTGCAGCTCATTTGAAGTCGTGTTGGTTAGGTTCAAAAATGCTCCAAGTTTGAACTATATTCAAACTTCTTGTTTTTTTCTACCTCTAAAACAATACCCAACTCAATTTTATCAAATTGAGAATAATTCCAGAATCCTGAGGATATTTTCATATCTCTCATAAACCCCCCCAATCCTTCTGTGCTTTTCGCTCTTTTTTTCTGTTCGAAAGAATGGGAAAGAGTCAGAGGGAGAGAGGGAGCACCAGCAGCAGCGCAGCCTAGTAGCGCAGTCCACCCACGCGGCCCAGCAGGCCTCCCGCAGCCCTTTAGCCTGCAAGCATCAGTTGCTTCGTCCTCCTGTACGGCAGGACATCCAGAGGAGACACGTCGATAACCTCGTTGATTTGACGGCCGGAGAAGCTCCACAGACCCCTATAAAGTTGTCCCCGGTGCCCTAGGGTCTCCCCTCAACCGATCCCCTCCTCTCCTTCCCTCGCTGCCGCCAGGTAAGCCAAGACGCGCCTCGCCGTCGCCCTACCCACCATGAACCGACCGAGTGTCAGCTCGAGCTCGGGATAGCCATTGCCGGCGTTCACTCCGGCCACCTCTGCCTCGCCAACGTCGTCCGTCTTCCTCCACGACGTCGACTACGTCCCCTTCGTCCTCTTCCTCGCCTGGGATTGTCAAGTCCGGCTACTTCCCCGACGTCCTCTTCGTCCTGTACGTCGTCTCCTTCTCGGACAGCAAGTCCACCGAAGATCTTCGCCTCCCCGTCGTCGATCTGCTGCGCCACCGGTCTCACCTCCTTGTCATAGGTATACTAGGTATACCCATCCTTCCCCCTGCTCTTTTCGTTTCGTCCATCGGTCCCCGTAGGAGCGGCCAAGATCTCGCCGTCGTCGTGTTCCCAGCGCACCGAGGCGAGTTCTGAAGTTTTCTTCAGTTCGGTAGTTTAGAGACAGCCCGTGTGCACCTCCTGCTCCGGATCCTCCTAGCCGAGCTCCTCCATGCCTTGCTGCACCCACGCCGCGCACTCTCTCGCACATGCCCGTGTCGCGCCCTGCTGCTTTCCCCTGCTCGTCGTGCTCGTCGTAGCCCGAGTCGAGCAGATGCTCGAGCTCGAGTACCCCGCACGCCAACTCCCGCAGCTGCTCCACAAGCACGCACGTTCCCACACCTGCGCTGCTGCACCCGCACTCCCTGGCCTATCCCGCACCCCCGCCGGTACCCCTTGGCTCCGGTGGTCGTCGCCGTTGCTCGCAGGCACCGCCGGCGACTTCTCTGCTGCAGATGAGAAGGGACCCGTCCCCGCTTCAGGTTGCCTCAAGAGAAGCCGAGCCCCTACCAAACCAGCAACCCTGTCCTAGTCCAACTGGTAGCACACCCGCGATTCCAACCAGGAGACCTGGGTCCGAATCCCAGGCTCTCCACAGTTTTTGTTGGTTTTATTCTTCCATGAGTCTCTGACGCCTCGGCCCCACTGGTCATACTCACATCTAGCCACGTGGCCCACGGCCCTACCAGTCAGTCTAACGGCTGGGTACAGCCTGGGTGCACCTAGCTTTCCCGACAGGCTTTCTGTTTTACTCCATTTCGGAATATGCCAGTTTTGGCATATGCTGAGGTTACCATTTAGGGCAGGTTGTATCTTTGTGCATTTGTGATGATTTTTCTACAGCAACCCTAACATATTATATATGTTTTTGGGGTAGAAAAATACCACCAATCCATTGGTGGCATTAGTTTCTGCATTTGAGCGAGTTCATAATCATGCCATCTCACTTCTTATTGTTGTTTTGTCTCTTATGTGCTTGTTCATGCAAATATGCTAGTTGTTTGTGTTGCACATGAGTAGCTTCATTTTCATGCCTACTTCATGCTAGTACTTGTTCCATGCCATGACATGCCTGGTAGTGAGTTAATCAAACCTGTAGAGATGCCATGATGAATCTGTTTCTGCTATGTCTAGTAATTCCACTAAGTCTACAGAACTGTTATCTTTTGCATCATTGCCATGCTATTTTAGTCATGCTCTAGTGGTTTTTAGTTTGAGCTCAGTGTTCATGTTTCGTAGAGCATCTCATGTACATCACTATTGTGCATCTTGTTCATATGTTTGGGTGCTATAGCTTATTCATACTTTGCATACAAGTGGACATGTTGCTGTTTGCCTCATATCTTGTCTTGCTTGTCTTTTGCAAACCGTGCACCCGAGTCCAGTGATCTCTATATCGATTTCAACCGAAATCATCTCATCTTTCCAGCGGCATACTTGGTTTGCCAAGTTGATGCCCTGTTCATCATCTTTCCTTCCGAAGCACGCTTACGCTTTGCATATCACCTCTCGCATATCATGACATATTTTGCATCATGATGCCTGTGCATTGCACCGTGATTTATTGTGGTTCCTTTGCTTGTGTTCTTGCTTTGGGTAGATCCGGGAGACGAGTACGTGAACGAGGAACCTGTTGAGAACACTTTCGAAGATCAAGCCTTCGACAACTCTCAGAACTTTGCAGGCAAGATGACCATACCTTCGATATCACTTCTATCTTTGCTTTGCTAGTTGCTCACTCTCTCGCTATGTTAGCCCTACCTGCCATTGTTTACCATGCCTCCCTATTGCCATGTAAACCCTCTAACCACCCTGTCCTAGCAAACCGTTGATTGGCTATGTCACCGCTTTTGCTCAGCCCCTCTTATAGCGTTGCTAGTTGCAGGTGAAGATGAAGTTTGTTCCTGGTCGGAACATGGATATTTTGGGATATCACAATATCTCCTGTTTAATTAATGCACCTTATATATATTTGGTTAAGGGTGGAAGGCTCGGCCTTATGCCTGGTGACTTGTTCCACTCTTTCCGCCCTAGTTTCCGTCATACCGGTGTTATGTTCCTTGATTTTGCGTTCCTTACGCGGTTGGGTGATTTATGGGACCCCACCTTGACAGTTTGCTTTGAATAAAACTCCTCCAGCAAGGCCCAAACTTGGTTTTACCATTTGCCACCTATACCCCTTTTTCCCTTGGGTTTTCGCGAGCCCGAGGGTCATCTTTATTTTAAACCCCCCCCCCGGGCCAGTGCTCCTTCGAGTGTTGGTCCGAACCGAGCAGCCTGCGGGGCCACCTCGGGGAAACTTGAGGGTTGGTTTTACTCGTAGCTTGACTCATCCGAATGTGCCCTGAGAACGAGATATGTGCAGCTCCTATCGGGATTTGCCGGCACAATCGGGCGGATTTGCTGGTCTTGTTTTACCATTGTCGAAATGCCTTGCGAACCGGGATTCCGAGACTGATCGGGTCTTCCCGGGAGAAGGTTTATCCTTCGTTGACCGTGAGAGCTTATGATGGGCTAAGTTGGGACACCCCTGCAGGGTATATAATCTTTCGAAAGCCATGCCCGCGGTTATGAGGCAGATGGGAATTTGTTAATGTCCGGTTGTAGATAACTTGACACTTGACTTCATTAAAATGCATCAACCGTGTGCGTAGCCGTGATGGTCTCTTCTCGGCGGAGTTCGGGAAGTGAACACGGTTTAAGTTATGCTTGACGTAAGTAGTTTCAGGATCACTTCTTGATCGCTTCTAGCTTCTCGACCGATGCGTTGCTTCTCTTCTCACTCTCACTTGCGTATGTCAGCCACCATATATGCTTAGTGCTTGCCGCAGCCCCACCATATTACCCCTTTCCTACCTTTGATCTTAAATAGTCTTGATCTCGCGGGTGTGAGATTGCTGAGTCCCCGTGGCTCATAGATTCTACCAAAATAGATGCAGGTGCCGAGGATACTGGCGCAGATGGCGCAACCGAGCTCAAGTGGGAATTTGATGAGGCCCTTGGTCGTTACTATGTTTCGTTTCCAGATGATCAGTAGAGGTGCCCAGTCGGGATGATCGGGGATCTGTGTAGCATTTGGGGTAGTCTTCTTTTATTTTGGTTCCGTAGTTAGACCTTGAGTGTAATCTGGATGATGAATGTTTATTTATGTATGGTGTGAAGTGGCGATAGTAAGCCAACTATGTACCTCTTTCCCTTATGTATTACATGGGTTGTGCGAAGATTACCTCACTTGCGACATTGCTTTCAATGTGGTTATACCTCTAAGTCGTGCTTCGACACGTGGGAGATATAGTCGCATCGAGGGCGTTACAAGTTGGTATCAGAGCCATCCCCGACTTAGGAGCCCCCTGCTTGATTGTTTGCTGGCGATGTTGAGTCTAGAACAAAAAATGTTTTGAATCTTAGGATTATATATATCGGAGAGTAGGATTCTTTTTACTCCACAGTCCCTTCGTCGCTCTGGTGAGGTCTCCTGACGTAGATGTTTTGACTTTTCTCTTCTCAAATTTCACTAAAAAAAAATTTAGGATCACGCGGGTATCTTGGAATCGTTCCGATGGTTTTGTGACGAGAACATTGTTCTTGGTGCCTCCTGGCATTTAGGGATTGTGGCAGTGTCCCGGGGAGTTGAGCTCCGAGGTGTTGTCGTCACAATTTTATAGTTACAGTTCTAGAATACCTGAGTTTTGCCGACATCGAAAATCTCTTTTGTACAGTTGTTGGTGAGATAACCCCGATAACCCAGTACTGGGGCGATCTCGGGAGTATTGCGATGACTCGTATAACGGATGCTTTTCGAAGGTTGAGGTACACGATTTCCGAAGGTTTCTTGGTTATGTGTTGAAGGATGGATACAGCTGGATGTAGGGATTGTTAGTTTGGGTGAGATATATTGCTTCCCCTGTATCCCCAACACCTGATTGCATAACCGGAAAGTTTCGGGAGTTTATAGGTGGGATTCAAGTAGCTCTAGCATTTCTTCCCGCAGATATTTGGTTTGTGATTGGGTAATCCTTACCACTTATTTGTTCCATCCGTACCTTGCCTTTTAATTTTCTTTCATCAATCTCTTATCAAGTGGCTTCTCACCTTAATGGATGTGTGATGTTAGCTTTGGGAATTCATACGTTCATCCTTGTTCGAATGTTTATTGTGAAGACTATATGTTGCAATTTCTATCCGTTGTTTCAACTTGTCTATCTATCTATCAAGATGCTAACGGATGTCACCCTCTTTAGGATGGCTCCGCCAACGCGTCAGAATCCGGAACGCAATGATGGGAATCAGGCAAACCCTCCACCTCCACCTCCGCCTCCGGAGGCATGACAAGCCTTGATGGCAGCCTCAAACGCCCATACCCAGATGATGATTCAGCTCATGCAAGAGCGCAACCAAGGCCAAGGCAACCAAGGGAATCAAGGTCAAGGGCAGTTCAATCATCAGCCTCAGTTTCCTACCCTCAACCAATTCCTTGCAAATCAGCCGAAGTCTTTCAGCTACTGTGCCGAGGCCACAGACGCCGATGATTGGCTCATGGATATCAACAAGCATTTCGAATGCAGCAATGTCAGGCCTGAGGACTATGTTAAGTTCGCTTCTTTTTAGCTCAAGGATCAAGCAGCTGATTGGTTCTAGCTATACAAGGATTCCAGAGGTGGTCGAGTGATTACTTGGACTGATTTCTGTCGGGACTTTAAAGCTCACCATATTCCTACCAGTGTTGTTGAGAGCAAGCGTGAGGAGTTCCGCAATCTCAAGCAAGGCAACATGTCAGTGTAAGAATACAACAAGCAGTTTCAGAAACTTGCTCGCTTCGCTAAGCAAGACGTTCCTGATGAAAAGAGTATGATCTATCAATTCAGAGGTGGCCTTAGAGAGGATCTGCAGTTAGCTCTCGTTCTTGTTGAGCCTACTCAGTTTGATCAATTCTACAATATGGCACTCAAACAAGAAGGTGCTCAGCTCAAGTGTGAGGCATCTAAGAAGAGAATCAGGGATGCAGTTCAGTCTTCTTCTTCCTCTCAAGTGGCAGCTAAGCAGCAAAAGTTCTACCTTCCTCCTCCTCCGTTTCGTCAGCCTTACCAGCAGAAGAACTCAGGTGGTCGTGGATCTTCCCACCCACCCAACCCAGGCTATCAGAACAAGTCTCAGCCTCAAGCTCCAAGGTCAAATGCTCCTTATCACCGTCCGCTCTCAGAAGTGACTTGCAACAAGTGCCAGCAGAAAGGTCACTATGCGAACAAGTGTTTCAATCAAAGGCGCCTTCCTCCTCCTCCTCCTGTGAGATCTTCAAGCAATGAAGTGGTCAAGCATAATCCGAAGCATGCAAAGGTGAATATGATGAATGCAGCTCAGGCAGAGGATTCTTCAGATGTGATAATGGGTAATCTCTCAGTTAATGATATTCCTGCAAAAGTCTTATTTGATACTGGTGCATCGCATTCTTTCATTTCAAGACCTTTTGTGGCTATGCATGATTTGGTTACTCAAGTATTGCCGAGTCCTTTGTCGATTGTTTCCCCAGCTCGACAAATGACTTCTCGAGCTTTCGTTCCAAATGTCGGTATCAAGATGGGCGACTACAATTTTCTGTCTTCTCCAGTTGTTCTTGGCAATTCTGATATTGATCTAATTCTTGGGATGGACTGGCTTTCTAAGCACAAGGCTCAGCTTGATTGTGCTGCCAGGCAAATACAATTGACACACCCTTCTGAGGATGTTATCATCTATGCCGCTCGTGATGAAACCATTCGGTTGTTCTCTCTCAATGAGAAGGGCGAGTTGGATGCTATTTCTCAAATTCCAGTCATTTGTGAGTACCAAGATGTCTTTCCAGAAGAGCTTCCGGGTATGCCTCCTCATCGGCCTGTTGAGTTCGTTATTGATCTTGAGCCTGGAACTGAACCTGTTTGCAAGCGTCCTTACAAGCTTGGACCCAAGGAGCTGAAGGAATTGAAGAAACAACTCGATGAACAAGAGCGTCTGGGTTTGATCAGACCGAGTTCATCTCCATGGGGTTGTGGAGTTCTTTTTGTCCAGATGAAGGATGGCACGGACCGACTTTGCGTCGATTATCGTCCATTGAACAAGAAGACAATCAAGAACAAGTATCCACTTCCCAACATCAATGAGCTTTTCGAGCAACTCAAAGGTGCTAAAGTATTCTCCAAGCTTGACCTTCGTATGGGTTATCATCAGATTCGCATTCGTGAACAAGATATCCCCAAGACAGCATTCAGAACAAGCTATGGTTCTTATGAATATACTGTCATGTCTTTCGGCCTTGTCAATGCTCCTCCAACATTCTCTCGCATGATGAACTTTATCTTCAACCCCTACACAAATGAATTCGTCTTGGTGTATCTTGATGATATTTTGGTCTTCTCCAAGAATAAGCAGGACCATGCCAAACATTTGCGGTTGGTGCTCGACAAGCTCAGAGAGCATCAATTCTATGCGAAATTTTCCAAATGTGAGTTCTGGCTTGATGAAGTTCTTTACCTTGGTCATATCATCTCCGCCAAGGGAATTGCTGTTAATCCGGTGAAGGAGTCTGCAGTTGTGAATTGGGAACCTCCTCAGAATGTCAAGTAGCTCCGCAGTTTTCTTGGTCTTGCTAGCTATTGCCGAAGATTCGTTGAGAATTTCTCTAAGATTGCAAAGCCTCTTTCCAATCTCCTCCAGAAGCATATCAAGTATGTCTGGACGCCTGAGTGTGACGTCGCTTTCAACACCCTCAAAGAGAAGCTAGTCACAGCTCCTGTCTTGACTCCTCCTGATGAATCCAAGCCATTCGAAGTTTTCCGTGATGCTTCTCTTCAAGGTATCGGTGCTGTATTAATGCAAGAGAAGAAAGTTGTGGCCTATACCTCTCGCCAGTTGAAGCCCAACGAAAAGAACTACCCCACTCACGATCTTGAGTTGGCGGCAGTTGTCCATGCATTGATAACATGGAGACATCTCTTATTGGGAAGGCAAGTGGACATTTTCACCGATCACAAGAGCCTCAAGTATATCTTCACTCAACCAAACCTCAACCTCAGGCAAACTCGATGGGTCGAAATGATTCAAGAGTACAATCCAAGTATTGAATATACTCCTGGCAAGGCGAATGTGATTGCAGATGCTCTGAGCAGAAAGGCTTATTGCAATAGTCTAATTCTCAAGCCATTTCAACCGGATCTTTGTGAAGCTTTCCGCAAGCTGAATCTTCAAGTTGTTCCTCAAGGCTTTCTTGCCAACCTCATAGTCTCTCCTACTTTGGAAGATCAAATTCGTGAGGCACAACTCCTGGATACCATGGTGAAGAAGGTGAAACGTGGTATTGACAAGGGCATTTCCAAATACAAGTGCTATCGCTTGGATGACAAAGATACTCTTTTCTTCGAGGATCAAATTGTGGTTCCCAAAGGCGATCTGAGAAAAGTCATCATGAATGAGGCACACAATTCACTCCTATCCATTCATCCTGGAAGTACGAAGATGTACCATGACCTCAAGCAGTCATATTGGTGGACTCGAATGAAGCGAGAAATTGCTCAATTCATGAATAAATGTGATGTCTGGAGAAGGGTGAAGGCAGAACACCAAAGACTAGCTGGTCTCCTTCAGCCTCTTGCTATTCCGGAATGGAAGTTTGATCACATCGAGATGGACTTCGTGACTGGTTTTCCTAAGTCCAAGCGTGGAAATGATGCTATCTTCATTGTCATTGACAAGCTTACTAAAGTGGCTCATTTCCTTCCTATCAAAGAATCTATCACAGCAGCTCAGCTGGCAGAGCTATACACCTCCAGAATTGTCTCCTTGCACAGCATTACACAATTGATATCTTCAGATCGTGGAAGCATTTTCACTTCTAAGTTCTGGGACTCCTTTCAGGCAGCCATGGGCACCAACATTCGTTTCAGCACAGCTTTCCATCCTCAAACAAGTGGCCAAGTCGAGCGAGTCAATCAAATTCTTGAAGATATGCTCAGGGCTTGTGTCATCTCTTTCGGTATGAAGTGGGAAGATTGTCTTCCATATGCTGAGTTCTCCTACAACAACAGCTTCCAAGCGAGTTCGGGCAAGGCCCCATTTGAAATTCTCTATGGCAGAAAGTGTCGTACTCCTCTCAACTGGTCTGAGACAGGTGAACGCCAACTTCTTGGCAATGACTTGATCACAGAAGCCGAAGAAATGTGCAAAGTCATTCGTGAGAATCTCAAAGCCGCGCAATCGCGCCAAAAGAGCTACTATGATAGCAAGCACCGTGATTTGACTTTTGAAACCGGAGACCATGTCTACCTCCGCGTCTCTCCAATGAAAGGCACTCGTCGCTTCGGTGTCAAAGGGAAGCTTGCCCCTAGATACGTGGGTCCTTTCAAGATCATTGGCAAAAGAGGCGATCTCGCCTATCAACTCGAGCTTCCATCCAACTTTGCAAACGTGCACGATGTGTTTCACGTGTCACAGCTTCGCAAGTGCTTCAAGACTCTTGAGCGCACTATCAACTTTGAAGAGATTGACCTCCAAGAAGATCTCTCTTATCATGAGCACCCCGTTGCTATTCTTGAAGAAACCGAGCGCAAGACTCGCAACAAGTCAATCAAATTCCTGAAAGTGAAGTGGTCACACCATTCCGACCGAGAAGCCACCTGGGAGCGCGAGGATCACCTCCGTTCCGAATATCCGGAGTTCTTCCAGTCCTAGATCTCGGGACGAGATCCTCTTGTAGTGGAGGAGAGTTGTAACACCCCAGATGTAACATGTCCCATTTTGGCAATATATCAACTTGACCTTCATCCAATTCTTGTGGGTTTTGTCATGCTTGGCCTCATCTTGTTTTGCTTATGTGTGTTATTCTTTTCATTGTCATATTCCTTTTAGCCATATTGCATTTGTGCTTCTTGTCATCATCATATAGTGCATTTTCATCTCATGCCATCTCATGTTGCATTTTGTTATTCATGTTGTTGCCATGAGCATCATGGGCATGACCTTGTCCCCCCCTTTTCAACCATGGCACCATCACTTCTCCTTCCTCCCCTTTTCCTTCCATTCTTTGCGAGTGCCATTTTGCCTCCACCATAAATGTTCATTTTTTCCCCAATATTCTAACACTATGTACCTAGCCTCTCTGCCAAATTGCAGCTCATTTGAAGTCGTGTTGGTTAGGTTCAAAAATGCTCCAAGTTTGAACTATATTCAAACTTGTTGTTTTTTTCTACCTCTAAAAAAATACCCAACTCAATTTTATCAAATTGAGAATAATTCAAGAATCCTGAGGATATTTTCATATCTCTCAGAAACCCCCCCAATCCTTCTGTGCTTTTCGCTCTTTTTTTCTGTTCGAAAGAATGGGAAAGAGTCAGAGGGAGAGAGGGAGCACCAGCAGCAGCACAGCCCAGTAGCGCAGTCCACCCGCGCGGCCCAGCAGGCCTCCTGCAGCCCTTTAGCCTGCAAGCGTCAGTTGCTTCGTCCTCCTATATGGCAGGACATCTAGAGGAGACACGTCGACAACCTCGTTGATTTGACGGCCGGAGAAGCTCCACAGACCCCTATAAAGTTGTCCCTGGTGCCCTAGGGTCTCCCCTCAACTGATCCCCCTCCTCTCCTTCCCTCGCCGCCGCCAGGTAAGCCAAGACGCGCCTCGCCATCGCCCTGCCCACCATGAACCGACCGAGTGTCAGCTCGAGCTCGGGATAGCCGTTGTCGGCGTGCACTCCGGCCACCTCCGCCTCGCCAACATCGTCCGTCTTCCTCCATGACGTCGACTACGTCCCCTTCGTCCTCTTCCTCGCCTGGGATCGTCAAGTCCGGCTACTTCCCCGACGTCCTCTTCGTCCTCTACGTCGTCTCCTTCTCGGACAGCAAGTCCACCGGAGATCTTCGCCTCCCCGCCGTCGATCTGCTGCGCCACCGGCCTCACCTCCTTGTCATAGGTATACTAGGTATACCCATCCTTCCCCCTGCTCTTTTCGTTTCGTCGATCGGTCTCTGTAGGAGCGGCCAAGATCTCGCCGTCGTCGTGTTCCCGGCGCACCGAGGCGAGTTCTGAAGTTTTCTTCAGTTCGGTAGTTTAGAGACAGCCCGTGTGCACCTCCTGCTCCGGATCCTCATTGCCGAGCTCCTCCATGCCTTGCTGCACCCACGCGCGCACTCTCTCGCACATGCCCGTGCCGCGCCCTGCTGCTTTCCCCTGCCCGTCGTGCTCGTCGTAGCCCGAGTCGAGCAGACGCTCGAGCTCGAGGACCCCGCACGCCAACTCCCGCAGCTGCTCCACAAGCACGCACGTTCCCACACCTGCGCCGCTGCACCCGCACTCCCTGGCCTATCCCGCACCCCCGCCGGTTCCCCTTGGCTCCGGTGGTCGTCGCCGTTGCTCGCAGGCACCGCCGGCGACTTCTCTGCTGCAGATGAGAAGGGACCCGTCCCCGCTTCAGGTTGCCTCAAGAGAAGCCGAGCCCCTACCAAACCAGTAACCCCGTCCTAGTCCAACTGGTAGCACACCCGCGATTCCAACCAGGAGACCTGGGTCCGAATCCCAGGCTCTCCACAGTTTTTGTTGGTTTTATTCTTCCATGAGTCTCTGACGCCTCGGCCCCACTGGTCATACTCACATCTAGCCACGTGGCCCACGGCCCTACCAGTCAGTCTAACGGCTGGGTACAGCCTGGGTGCACCTAGCTTTCCCCGCAGGTTTTCTGTTTTATTCCATTTCGGAATATGCCAGTTTTGGCATATGCTGAGGTTACCATTTAGGGCAGGTTGTATCTTTGTGCATTTGTGATGATTTTTCTATAGCAACCCTAACATATTATATATGTTTTTGGGGTAGAAAAATCCCACCAATCCATTGGTGGCATTAGTTTCTGCATTTGAGCAAGTTCATAATCATGCCATCTCACTTCTTATTGTTGTTTTGTCTCTTATGTGCTTGTTCATGCAAATATGCTAGTTGTTTGTGTTGCACATGAGTAGCTTCATTTTCATGCCTACTTCATGCTAGTACTTGTTCCATGCCATGACATGCCTGGTAGTGAGTTAATCAAACCTGTAGAGATGCCATGATGAATCTGTTTCTGCTATGTCTAGTAATTCCACTAAGTCTGCAGAACTGTTATCTTTTGCATCATTGCCATGCTATTTTAGTCATGCTCTAGTGGTTTTTAGTTTGAGCTCAGTGTTCATGTTTCGTAGAGCATCTCCTGTACATCACTGTTATGCATCTTGTTCATATGTTTGGGTGCTACAGCTTATTCATACTTTGCATACAAGTGGCCATGTTACTGTTTGCCTCATATCTTGTCTTGCTTGTCTTTTGCAAATCGTGCACCCGAGTCCGGTGATCTCTATATCGATTTCAACCGAAATCATCTCATCTTTCCAGCGGCATACTTGGTTTGCCAAGTTGATGCCCTGTTCATCATCTTTCCTTCCGAAGCACGCTTACGCTTTGCATATCACCTCTCGCATATCATGACATATTTTGCATCATGATGCCTGTGCATTGCACCGTGATTTATTGTGGTTCCTTTGCTTGTGTTCTTGCTTTTGGTAGAGCCGGGAGACGAGTACGTGAACGAGGAACCTATTGAGAACACTTTCGAGGATCAAGCCTTCGACAACTCTGAGAACTTTGCAGGCAAGATGACCATAACTTCGATATCACTTCTATCTTTGCTTTGCTAGTTGCTCGCTCTCTCGCTATGTTAGCCCTACCTGCCATTGTTTACCATGCCTCCCTATTGCCATGTAAACCCTCTAACCACCCTGTCCTAGCAAACCGTTGATTGGCTATGTCACCGCTTTTGCTCAGCCCCTCTTATAGCGTTGCTAGTTGCAGGTGAAGATGAAGTTTGTTCCTGGTCGGAACATGGATATTTTGGGATATCACAATATCTCCTGTTTAATTAATGCACCTTATATATATTTGGTAAAGGGTGGAATGCTCGGCCTTATGCCTGGTGACTTGTTCCACTCTTGCCGCCCTAGTTTCCATCATACCGGCGTTATGTTCCTTGATTTTGCGTTCCTTACGCGGTTGGGTGATTTATCGGACCCCCTTGATAGTTCGCTTTGAATAAAACTCCTCCAGCAAGGCCCAAACTTGGTTTTACCATTTGCCACCTATACCCCTTTTTCCCTTGGGTTTTCGCGAGCCCGAGGGTCATCTTTATTTTAGCCCCCCCCCCCGGGCCAGTGCTCCTTCGAGTGTTGGTCCGAACCGAGCAGCCTACGGGGCCACCTCGGGGAAACTTGAGGGTTGGTTTTACTCGTAGCTTGACTCATCCGGATGTGCCCTGAGAACGAGATATGTGCAGCTCCTATCGGGATTTGTCGGCACAATCGGGCGGCTTTGCTGGTCTTGTTTTACCATTGTCGAAATGTCTTGTGAACCGGGATTCCGAGACTGATCGGGTCTTCCCGGGAGAAGGTTTATCCTTCGTTGACCGTGAGAGCTTATGATGGGCTAAGTTGGGACACCCCTGCAGGGTATATAATCTTTCGAAAGCCGTGCCTGCGGTTATGAGGCAGATGGGAATTTGTTAATGTCCGGTTGTACATAACTTGACACTTGACTTCATTAAAATCCATCAACCGTGTGCGTAGCCGTGATGGTCTCTTCTCGGCGGAGTCCGGGAAGTGAACACGGTTTGAGTTATGCTTGACGTAAGTAGTTTCTGGATCACTTATTGATCGCTTCTAGCTTCTTGACCGATGCGTTGCTTCTCTTCTCGCTCTCACTTGCGTATGTTAGCCAGCATATATGCTTAGTGCTTGCCGCAGCCCCACCATATTACCCCTTTCCTACCTTTGAGCTTAAATAGTCTTGATCTCGCGGGTGTGAGATTGTTGAGTCCCTGAGGATACCGGCGCAGATGGCGCAACCGAGCTCAAGTGGGAATTTGATGAGGCCCTTGGTCGTTACTATGTTTCATTTCTAGATGATCAGTAGAGGTGCCCAGTTGGGATGATCGGGGATCTGTGTAGCATTTGGGGTAGTCTTCTTTTATTTTGGTTCCGTAGTAGGACCTTGAGTGTAATCTGGATGATGAATGTTTATTTATGTATTGTGTGAAGTGGCGACTGTAAGCCAACTATGTATCGCTTTCCCTTATGTATTACATGGGTTGTGCGAAGATTACCTCACTTGCGACATTGCTTTCAATGCGGTTATGCCTCTAAGTCATGCTTCGACACGTGGGAGATATAGCCGCATCGAGGGCGTTACAGAGCCTCTTCTCAGCTGCGATCACCAGGGACTCGGCCAGCCGACTGCTCTCAGCCGCGCAAGCGGACGACTTCCTGTAGTCGCCAGCGACGGTCAGAATCCCCTTGGAACTCGGCATCTTCATCTTGAGGTAGGCGTAGTGAGGAACCGCCACGAACTTGGCCAGTGCAGGTTGGCCAAGTAATGAGTGGTATGGGCTTTCAAGGTCCACCACTTCAAACCAGACTGGCTCTTGGCGGAAATGATCTTTGTCTCCGAAGAGAACGTGTATCAGGATCTTGCCGATTGGTGAGCAGGAAAGGACAGGTACGATGCCGTGGAACACAGTCCGGCTGCACTGCAGCTGTCTTTGCTTGATTCCTAACTTCTCCATAGTGTCCTTGTACAGGATGTTGATGCTACTGCCTCCGTTTATCAGCACTCTCGAAAAGCGGGCAGCCCGCCTATCAGTGGACAATGTGGCACTCAGGACCAGGGCATAGGAGCCCGGATTCGGCATCACCTCTGGGTGATCTGCTCTGCTCCAACTGATAGGCTTCTCAGACCAATGCATGAACTCTGGAGCATTTGATGCCACTGCATTCACTTCTTGCTGCTGCAGCCGCCTGCCGCGTCGATCATCAGCCACACTGGTGAACACCACATAGGCTCCATGATCTTCTGGGTACTCGTCCTGTACTGCGCGGACTGGCCGAGCAGCCGGCTGCTGGGGCAGCTGTGGAGGCGGCAGCCCAGCAGGCGGGGGAGGAAGGAGGCCGTCTCCCTTGGCGATTCTGGTAAGCCAGTGGCACTTTCGGGTGGTATGCTTTGACAGCTTCGCACCGCTATGGAACTTGCAGGGACCATCCAGAGCCTGCTTGTAAGAGAAGGCCGGCAACCAGTTGGACTTGCCACCTTTCTGTCGCTTGGCCGGAGGCTGCCCCTCTGGCTGTTGATCTTTGACTGTTGCAACCTGCCGACTGCTGGAAGTCGGCTGTTGGGCCTTGCGTTTGTTGTCGTTCTGTTGTTGTCGCCGACTGGTGTCTCCAACTGGAGTTCTGGGAGCCTGAGGGGCCACTTTGCCAGCCGCATTAACTTGAATTTCTGTCTTCATGGAGGAGTCGGCTGTGGCGTACTTGTCTGCTATGATCAGCAGCTCGTCGAGGGTCTCTGGCTCGTCGCAGAGTAGCCTGTGCTTGAGGAGGGTGCCTTCTCGGCACCCGGCGGTGAAGTACTCGATAGCCTGCACCTTGTGCATGCCCTCGTAGGAGTTCCGGAGCTCGCCCCAGCGCGTGAGGTAGTCGCGTGTCGACTCGTCAGGGCCTTGCACGCACAAGGAAAGCCTGCGCGGCTTGGGAGGTCGCTTGTACGTGCTTGTGAAGTTGTGGATGAAGGCCTCGGTGAAGTCGACCCAGTTGTTGATGCTGCGGGGCTTCAGACTGTTCAACCATGTCCGGGCCATGCCCTGGAGCATGAGTGGAACATACTTCACGGCAACTCGCTTGTTGCCGTTTGCTATGTTGACGGCCGTGGAGTAATCAACTAGCCAGTCTTCCGGCTTCACGGAGCCGGTATACTTGGGCGTGTCTCGGGGGAGCGTGAACCCTTTGGTTAAAGGCTGGTCTCGGATGCGGGGCCCAAAGCAAGGCAGACCCAGCTCATCTTCTTCTTCCAGCGCCAGGGATCGGTGGAGTCGGTCGATCCGGTGGCGAGCGTCGTTTTCTCCGACTCCCTCTCAGCGGCCAAGGCAGCCACCGAGAGTCGGATGCTCAACAGGCGGCGGGGAAACTCGCCGTTCTCTTCTCGGTGGGGGAGGCAGGTAGTCGCCCTGCCGTTCCACTGCTCTCGGACGGTCGTCTTGGTCGCGCTCGATGGTGATGCGAGTCCGACTGCGACTGACAGCCGGCTCTTTGTCTTTTCATCTGTGGACTCCACCAGTAGGCGTCCGAGACGTCGCGCCTTGATCTCGGCGGGGAGGCAAGTCGTCGTCTGGTCGTCGCGGCGCCTCCGTGCAGCCGCCGGCTGCATTCTGCGCGGCAACCGCGTCAAGGAGCTGCTGGACTCGCTCCATCATCATGCGGTGCTCTTCGCCTTCAAAGGTCTTCAGCTCGTCAGTTGCCACCTGGGCGGCACAGATGTTCTCTGCAGGCGTGACGTACTCGGGGTGATTGGCCCCAAACAAGTCGGCGATGGTCGCGCCGCGTTGCCGGACCGCGCCTAGGCGGCTAGGCCCAGTCGGAGCCGGCGAGCCGCCCACAGCGCGATCCATCTCATGCTGGTAGGCTTCTGACAAGCGCCTCATGCTTGCCAGCTTCTTCGCGCCTTTGATGATCTGAAGGCGGCGTGTCTCCAACGTCTCAGCATCTGCGTCTTCTGGAATAGGCGCAGTCAGGTCTTGCAGAGCCGCGTCGAGCGGGTCATGAGCTCCCTCATCGGAACACTCATCGTGACTGATGACGAGCACCTCCGTGATGGCGCTTCCGCCGCTCTCCTCGTGAGGGAGCGGCTCGTCATAGACCACCACGTTGGTGGGAAAAGTGTCAAGCGACACGGCGTCGGAGTCGACCAACATTGGGTCGGTGGAGCCTACGGACTCCAAGTCCACGACAGGCTCGCCGGTGACATGGAGTTGGTCGAGGAGGCCCGCGAGGAGGCTCTCGGGGCCACCCGTGCCTGCGTCGGACGCAGGCTCGTTGGAGAGGCGAACCTCGCCGACAAGTTTAGCGAGGCATCTCGCTGCACAGGCGGCCTCAGCGCCGCGCAGCGCGTTGATGCAGAGTCCGTCTGGCGAGCCTGGCTGGCTGCGCTCGCCAGGGAGGAAGAGGGTTCCCGTCCAGAACAGATCTCCGGACGACGGTGCACCTTGCCCCACGGTGGGCGCCAAATGTCGGGGGTTGGGTGCGACATATGCTCATGGTGGGGGCGAGTAGAACGTCACCGGTGCCTGGAAACAGGATGAGGCAAAGACATGCATGCCGGCGGATCTTACCCAGCTTCAGGGCTCTCCGAGGAGATAACACCCCTACTGCTGCTCTACGGGGTCTCTGCATGCTCACTAAGGCAAAGTGAGTACAAGGTTGCTCCTAGAGCTGTTTCTGGAGGTAGGAGAAGGCAGGGCTAGCTCTCTCCTCCCTGTGTGGTCTGTCTAGTACTAATGGATTCGAACCCTTTGCATGGGTGCCCTGGGGGGTTTATATAGGCCTACCCCCCAGGGTTACAATGGTAAAACCGGCTGGGAGCGGGTCCCAGCCGTCTGTCTCTCAGGCGCCGTCTTCTCTGCCGACTCTTGGGGCCTGCCGACTGGTGGGTCCCGCCGACTAGCCTAGTACGAGGGCGTCAGCCCGCGCCCGCCGCGGGCGGGTCTTGCCGGCTGCAGATTACTGTAGCCATGCTTCTAATGACGCGGGCTTGGTCATGGGGTCATGGCAACAGTGCCGCCGCCTAGCGGGCGATCACTATTGCCATTCCCCCATCGCGTCTGGTTAATGGCTTGTGGGGCCCGTGGGAGGGGCCGGCCGACTCCTGGGGACCGACTCCCAACGGGTCCGACTCGTGGCGCTCTCGCCGTCTTCAGTACTCCTGCTGACTGGTAGGCCACGCCATCTCCGGGCTGTACAGACATGCCATCGTGGGTACAGGGCCCCGCCCCAAGGGCTGATGTCAGGGCTGGCATGGCAACAGTGCCGCGCCGGGCGGAGATCTCCGTGGGTAGGGCGCACTGTGGCCATGCCTGCCTTTAATTATCGGGGTGGTTGGAGTCGCGGGCTGACTCCCCATAGTCGGCTTCCTTGGAGTCGCCTATGGGACTCGGCTTAACTGGGAGTCGCCTCTGGGACTCGGCTCATCTTGGAGTCACCTCAGGGACTCGGCTCGTCTTGGAGTCGCCTCTAGGACTTGGCTCGTCTTGGAGTCGCCGCAAGTACCTGAGGGGCACAGTCTGCCCCGATGTCTTGAAAGGTTCTAGGGCTCGGGTTAGCCTACCCATGGCCCATTACTCCGACACAAATCTCTAGTCTTTGAGGGGTATCAAAAAAGATGATCTGTATATGCTAGATTTCTCAGCAGGACCACAGCTAGCACATGTCTTCTAGCAAAAGCTTCAGAGTGCTGGCTTTGGGATCGGAGGCTAGGACATGCGGGCATCAGGAACTTGTACACTCTCACGAAGAAGAAGCATGTCGTGGGCATTGAAGGCATCAAGTTCAAGAAAGACCATCTGTGTTGTGCCTGTGAAGGTGGGAAGATGACTAGGCCAAGCATCCCTAGAAAACAATCATGACAACATCTCAACCCTTCGAGCTGCTTCACATGGACTTATTCGGCCCTACTCATTACTCGACTCTTACTACAACTGCTTCTCTCTATGGTTTTGTTATTGTTGATGATTACTCGAGATATACCTGGGTGCATATAATGCTCTATAAGAATGAAGTGCAGGATGTCTTCAGACGCTTCTCTAATCGTGCCATGATGAACTACGGTGTCAAGATCAAGCACATCAGAAGTGAAAACGGCACAAAATTCAAGAACACCGGCCTCGACACTTCCCTTGATACACTTGGCATCACTCATGAGTTTTCTGCTCCATAAACACCGTAGCAGAATGGCATCATGGAACGCAAGAATAGAACCCTCATCGAAATGGCTCGGACGATGCTAGATGAGAACAAGACTCCAAGAAAGTTCTGGCTTGAAGCCATTGACACTGCATGCCACATCATCAACCGAGTTTATCTTCAAAATCTTCTAAAGAAGACTTCATATGAGCTGCTAACTTGTAAGAAGCCAAACATCAGTTACTTTAGAGTATTTGGTGCTAGGTGCTTGATCAAGGATCCACATCACACTTCAAAATTTGCACCGAAAGCACATGAAGGTGTTATGCTTGGATACGGAAACGACTCGCACTCCTACAGAGTCTTCAACATCTTTCACTATAAAGTGGTTGAAACTGTGGATGTGTGGTTCGATGAGACTAACGACTCACAAAGAGAGCACCTGCCAAATGTGCTAGATGAAGTTCCTCCTAGTGAATCTATCAAAACTCATGGGCACTGGAGAGATCATACCATCCGAACCTCAGGCTGAAGAAGAACTCATCATTGCACCAAGTCAACATGACGACAATGCTCAGCCTGAAGTCAATGCTGAAGCTAAAGACAATGATTTGCAAGGGCAAAATCTTCGTCCAGTACATCCCCGTGTTGCAAATGAAGTACAGATTGAGAAGATCATTGACAACATCAATGCACCTGGTCCACTCACTCGTTCGAGAGCAACACAACTGGAAAATTTCTGTGGGCACTTTGCATTTGTCTCAATATCTGAACCTAAGAAAGTTGATGAAGCTTTCATGGAACCTGAATGGATTCAAGCCATGCAAGAAGAGCTTCATCAGTTCGAGCTGAACAATGTCTGGGAACTAGTCAAGCGTCCTGATCCTCGCAAGCAAAATGTCATTGGCACCAAATGGATCTATTGAAACAAACAAGATGAACATGGTCAAGTTGTCAGAAACAAGGCTCGTCTGGTTGCTCAAGGTTACACTCAAATAGAAGGGATTGACTTCCATGAAACATTTGCTCTTGTGGCAAGACTTGAAGCCATTCACATACTGCTCTCATATGCCAACCATCACAATATCCTTCTGTACCAAATGGATGTGAAGAGTGCCTTTCTCAATGTCACGCCCAAGATGCGACCCTATCCTAAAGGAACTCGAAGGTCCCACCAAGGATAGAAGCGCATCTTGAAGACACTTTTGCAAGGTGGATATCATTACATCAAACCATTACATAATAGTTGGGAATATATACATAAGGCACAACCGCCCCAAGAATACATCAACATCATATAAGAGATCAACATCCGACTATGGATGGTACACAAACAGAAACTCAAACAATATCCACCCTGCTAGCCCAGGCTGCCGACCTGGAACCTATCCCCTGATCGAAGAAGAAGCGGAAGAAGAACTCCAAAACAAGCAAACATTGCTCTCACGTCATGATCATCACATAACCTGCACCTACAACTGTTGTTGTAGTAATCTGTGAGCCACGAGGACTCAGCAATCCCATTACCATGGGTATCAAGACTAGCAAAGCTTAATGGGTAAGGAAGGGGTAAAGTGGTGAGGTTGCAGCAGCGACTAAGCATGACATGGTGGCTAACATACGCAAATAAGAGCGAGAAGAGAAGCAACGGAACGGTCGTGAAGCTAGCAATGATCAAGAGGTGATCCTGAACTCCTACTTACGTCAAACATAACCCAAAACCGTGTTCACTTCTCGGACTCCGCCGAAAAGAGACCATCACGGCTACACACACGGTTGATGCATTTTAGTTTGGATCTGGTGTCAAGTTATCTACAACCAGACATTAACAAATTCCCATCTGCCACATAACCACGGGCACAGCTCTCGAAAGTTTATACCCTGCAGGGGTGTCCCAACTTAACCCATCACAAGCTCTCATGGTCAACGAAGGATATCCCTTCTCCCAGGAAGATCCGATCAGTCTCGGAATCCTGGTTTACAAGACATTTCGACAATGGTAAAACAAGACCAGGAAAGCCGCCCGATGTGCCGACAATCCCGATAGGAGCTACACATATCTCATTCTCAGGACAACACCGGATAAGTCAAGCTACGAGTAAAACCAGCCCTCAAGTTGCCCCGAGGTGGCCCCGCAGGTTGCTCGGTTCGGACCAGCACTTAGAGAAGCACTGGCCCGGGGGGGCTAAAATAAAGATGACCCTCGGGTTGGCCGACCCAAGGGAAAGGTATAGGTGGTGGTGAGGCAAATGGTAAAACCAAGGTTGGGCCTTGCTGGAGGAGTTTTATTCAAAGCGAACTGTCAAGGGGGTCCCATAAATCACCCAACCGCGTAAGGAATGCAAAATCAAGGAACATAACACCGGTACGATGAAAACTAGGGCGGCAAGAGTGGAACAAAACACCAGGCATAAGGCCGAGTCTTCCACCCTTTACCAAGTATATAGATGCATTAATTAAATAAGAGATATTGTGATATCCCAACATAATCCTGTCCACCATGGAGCAATCTTCAACTTCACCTGCAACTAACAACGCTATAAGAGGGCTGAGCAAAGCGATAACATAGCCAAACAACGGTTTGCTAGGAAAAGTGAAAAGGTTAGGGGCTGCCATGGCAATTTGGGAGGCTTGAAAAACAAGTGATAGGTAGCGCAGCATAGCGATAGAACGAAGCAACTAGCATAGCAATGATAGTAGTGAGATCCAAGGTGACGGTCATCTTGCCTGAAATCCCGCAAGGAAGAAGAATGAGTCCATGAAGAAGATGAAGCCACGAAGACGAACCAAGCGTAGACGAACGAATCCTCACGATCGCTACGAAACCGGAACTAACGAGAAGAAGCACAACCGGAAAGAAGCAAACAACACGGTAAACACACAACACATAGGCAAAACATGATGCTCAACCAAGTATGATGCATGACAACGCTAGATGAGGCTACTCATGGCAAGAGATGATGCATACAAGAACAACACATCAAAGCAATGTTAAATGAGGCCAGAAAGAACATATAACAATTCCGGTAAGTCCTCATATGCATATTTAGAAATTGGTCCAGAACTAAATAAACCTTATGTTCAAGTTGTCAAACAGCAAGTTAAGATGCACAAGATGATCTACATGAGATTCTAGTCAAGTTACATATAAAGTTCATTAGATTCAGAGCTACGGCCTAGAAGATATGAGCAAAACAAGTTAAACATGGCATTGATGCAAAATGCATACAAACATCAAGCACACACCTCAAATCATGGATGCAACAAGGTAACACGAAACTACATACAAAACTAAGCAAGTTTCATATAGAGCACACTCAAAACGGAGCAACGGTTCAACACATACACATGAAACAAGTTTAAAGGACAAGCTGTCCAAAACAGCAACTAGGCATCTAGCAAGCATCAAAACAATAAGCTACAGTACCCCAACATGGAAACAAAAGGCATGGGCATGAAGTACAGGTAAAGCATGACAAAACATAAACACTGAGCTATCTCCAGAAAACATTATAACATGCTCAAAAGGACATGGCAAGATTGCAAATAATAACAGCTTACAGACTTAGCAGAAATAACATCAGGTTTCAATGTTTAGAGCTATAAAACAACATGTTACAGGAACGTAACAAGGCAAACAAAGGCATGGCATACTAGTACTAAATACAAAGAACAAACCTCCCGTACTGAACTTATCCGAAAGATCAACAGAAAAGATGATAGCATCCATGCAAACATGGCAAATGCTATGTCAGATTCAGACATGGCAGGAACAACAATAAGTAGGCATGTTGGTGAGCTTGTACCACTCACCACAGAGCAATAAATGGCATGAAAAGGTGACCACCAGTAAGAATACATGTTTTTGAAGCAAAGAATGGCAAAAGCAAGTTCATAGGGTGCATGGATCGCTAGCAAAGCTCATGGCAAAACTGAACTTAATGATAACAGGCTGACAGCAACATTATTTAGCAATTTGATAGCAATATTACAACAAGCTACAGCAGGCTATAAATGCAACCCAGGGAATGGATGGATAGAGCATGCCATGTATAACAAAACATCCTTAGTGAACATCTCCAGATTATGCATAGAATGACTTTTAGCAGCAGGTTTACATAGCATCATGATATAGCAGTTTCAGCCTAGCAAAACAACAACAGCAAGTACCCTACTTCACGAGCTCGAATCACTCACTACAAGACTCACAAAAATACATGGATTGCACCACAGTAAACATGGAATGATGGAGTTCAAAACACATGTAGACATCAAGTTCATAGGATGCACACACAAAATGCAATGAAAAAGACAAAACAGCAAGTTCTGATAACATACAGCAGTTAACTTCATATAGCACTCTTGCAACGATGATTCGGGCATCAAGATGGACTCCAACAAACATGGCACAATGTAATTAAATGAATAGCATCCCATGATGAACACTTTGATATATTATGCACATGAGACGGAGCTACGGATGATGAGATATGATGCCATGAACAGGGCTCCAGAATGTGCAAATAAAGGACTTAGAAATAATGTCAACCTCCGAGATCTAGGGTTCTTGGCACGCGGATCGAGGTAGGGTCGGAGTTCGCCGGACCCTTGCCGGAAAAGGGCCGGAGAGGAGGAAGTCGAGGACGGGGTGAACGACGGCGACCAGATCCGGCACTGGGTCGCCGGAGAGGGACGGGGCGGGGTGGATCTGGGCGCCCCCGACCCGATCCGGCCGGACCCGGCGGCAGGGGCGGCGCGGGCTGCAGGGTCCCGGCGTGCGGCGGCGCTGCGCGCGAGGTGGCGGACGGTGACGGGGCACGACGGCGGGGCGGCGGACCGGCGAGCGGCGGCGCGGGCGGCGCTCGGGGCAGGCGCGCGAAGGTGCGCGGGGGAGGCGCGGGCCCGTTCGGCCCAGGGCAGGCCTTCCCTGGGCCCAGGCGAGCCACGGCGGTGGGGCGCCGGCCAGGGACGCGTGGCGCGCCCCGGTTTACTGAGGAGGCATCTGGCGGCGCGACAAGTGGCGGCGGGGAATCTGCCGGCACGGAAAACGAGGCAGAAGTGGCGACGGCTGAGAGGTGGGAGGAGGCTAGGGGTAGGTAGGAGGTCAGGGAGGCGTCTATATATAGAAAGTGGGCTAGGATTAGGGGTTTTGGAAGGTTTTCGAGCCATACAATCGCGATCGTGCAGCTCCGGACAGAGGGGGGACTAGGTGGGCTGTGAAGAGAGGCCTCGGGCTGAGAGGAGAGAAGAGAAGTGAGGCCCGGTGACTGTTCCGGAGACCGAAACGTCCGGCGAAAATACCGGCAACGGTGCCGCTATATATTTAACGTTTGGGCTCTGAAACGAGCTCCGAATGCGATGAAACTTGACAGGCTCTCTGTCTACACTATAATAAGACCGCGTGCCAAGTTTCAACCCATTCCGAGAACATTTTTGGCCACTCTCGCAACGAGGTAAAAAGGGGCGCCGGAGGACATAGGAGTGTCGGATTGCAAAATGGACAACAGGGAAAATGCTCGGATGCATGAGACGAACACATATGCAATGCAATGCACATGATGACATGGCAAAATGCAACAAGCAAGCAGCTGACATGGCAAAGACGGCGAATAACTGGCAGATACCTGGTGCATCAAATCCGGGGCGTTACACTCAATGGCAAGATTGAAGTAGAAGTGTATGTTGCACAACCACCTGGCTTTGAAGATCCAAAACATCTTGATATGGTGTACAAGCTCAACAAGGCACTGTATGGCCTCAAACAAGCTCCTCGTGCTTGGTATGACACGCTCAAAGACTTCTTGAAGAGCAAAGGCTTCAAATCTGGTTCACTAGATCCAACACTCTTCACGAAGTCATATGACGGTGAACAGTTTGTGTGGCAAATCTATGTGGATGACATTATCTTCGACTGCACTGATAAGAGATACAACGATGAATTTGGGAACATGATGCAAGAGCTATATCAGATGTCCATGATGAGTGAGCTGAAGTTCTTCCTTGGTCTTCAAATCTGACAACAAAGAAACAGCATCTTCATGTCACAAGAGAAATACCTCAAAGACTGCATGAAGAAGTTTGGAATGCAAGAATACAAAGGTTACACAACGTCAATGCCAACCAAAAGTCATCTGGGTCCTGACGACAATGGTAAAGAGTTCGATCAAATGGTATACCGATCCATGATTGGTTCCTTACTTTACTTATGTGCATCTAGGCCAGATATAATTCTTAGCGTTTGCATGTGTGCCCGATTCCAAGCGGGACCAAAGGAGTCGCATCACCTAGCAGTGAAGTGAATTCTTCAATATTTGGCTTACACCCCAACGATAGGATTATGGTATCCAAAGGGATCAACATTTGATCTGATTGGGTATTCTAATGCTGATTATGCTGGTGACAAGGTGAAAGTGCGTTATGTCGACTAGAGGGGGGGTGAATAGGCGATTTTTATGAATTCTTCACTGAGGAATTTGCTAGTGAGGAAATTCCTTAGCGAAGAACTACTTGCAGCGGAATAAGTACTCAGAGGTAAGCATAACAGAATACACGCATGGTCATCATGATGAAATGAAGACAAGCACAGAGTACAGAAAGCGTAATCACAGGATAACACAAGATGAAGACAAACAGACTGAGGAAATTGAGAAAGTCTTCAGTCAAAGTCTTCAAGCACATATATGAACAAACATTCAACACAGTAATGAGGAAATGGAAGGGTTGAGGAAATAGAACCAGTAAGTTGGTGAAGATAATGATTTGGTAAACCAGTTCCAACTGTTGTCTCAGTTGTACGTCTGGTTGGAGCGGCTGAGTATTTAAACTCGAGGACACGCAGTCCCGGACACCCAGTCACTGAGCCGCAACTCAGGACACCCAGTCCTCACTGTATTCTCCTTGAACTAAGACCACGCAGGCCTCGTCCAATCACTCGTGGTAAGTCTTCAGGTGACTTCCAAACCTTCACAGACTTGGTCGCTCGGCGATCCACAATTCCTCTTGGATGCTCTAGACCTTGACGCCTAACCGTCTGGAAGAAGCACAGTCTTCAAAGGTAACAAGCGTCGGATCCACGCAGGATCAATTTCTTCAGTGATGCTCAATCACTTTGGGTTTGTGCGGGTTTTGTTTTTGGGATTTTCCTCACTTGATGATTTTTGCTCAAAGTCCTCGGAGGATGGGTTGCTCTCAAATGACAAGTGTCAAGTTCTCTCGGAGCAGCCAACCAGCTAGTGGTTGTAGGGGGCGGCTATTTATAGCCTAGGGAGCAGCCCGACATGATAAGACATAAATGCCCTTCAATGATATGACCGTTAGGTGGATAAGATATTTTGGGACAGCCGGCGCGCAGCACAGCAACGGTCGGAAATTTGACTCTCAAATTCCTCAGGGCTATCATGTTCCTCACTGTGTAGGCAATTCGCACTGGCGAATTCCTAACTCCTCAGTCAGAGCAAAGTCCTCAGTGACCAGAAGAACTACGTCTCTGTCACTGAAGAAATTGACTGATCTGTATGAGATTTCCAATGGCTTCACTCAAAGGGATTGGTAGGTGCAGGATTTTGAGTTGAGCATCACATGGAAAATTTGCCTTAGTATTTCCTCGACCCCCTTTAACAGTACGGTGTTTCCTATGACTCAAGAAAGAGAAAATGAAACTACGAAAACAAAAGTCTTCACGCTTCATGTTCCTCAAGTGAATAGCAAGTCTTCAAGGTCACACCAATTTCTTCACTTTCAAAGTCTTCAGAAAGTCTTCAGAATATCAAAGTCTTCAGTCAAAGAACTTCATTTTTAGGGGTCGACTTTCTCTGTAAATATCAAACTCCTCATAGACTTATAGACCTGTGTACACTCACAAACGCATCAGTCCCTTAACCTATAAGTCTTCAATACACCAAAATCACTAAGGGGCACTAGATGCACTTACAATCTCCCCCTTTTTGGTGATTGATGACAACATAGGTTAAGTTTTCAATGGGGATAAACATATGAAGTGTAAATACTGATATTGAGGAATTTGATTGCAAGATATAGAAGAACTCCCCCTAAAGATGTGCATAGTTAGGAATTTGCTTTTGAGGCAATGCACATTTGAAGAGTTGAATCATGGAGATCTCCCCCTATATCTTGTAATTCATACACGCATTTGATATATAATATGAAGAATTTGAAATGCATGATGAAATATGGTGCCTGATGAGATTCAGCATGCGTGCAATAATATTAACAAGGAATAAGCATGCAGAATAGCACATCAAAAGTATCAGAGCACAGTGCATCAAAAGTATCAGAGCACCATGCACCGTCCAAAAGTATCAGGGCACCATCGCGTTTAAGATTACAACTCGATCCAGTAAAAAGTTTCGGAAGAACGAGAGTTGTAACTTAACAAAACACCCATTATATAAACCCGCTTGAAGACTAACTCAGATTTCTCCCCCTTTGTCATCAAATGACCAAAAGGATCGAAACTGAGGACTAACGCCCCTGAAAAATTCCAAGTTGATGGAGGAGCGCCAGCGTCGTCGGGGTTGTTTGTTGTAGCAGGGCCTGCCGCAGTGTCGTCCAAATCTTCATATTCATCAGTGTCACGCGATGAAGAATAAGAGCTGGGAACCGGATCAGGAACTTTGACCCTCTTGAATTTCTTCGGAGGTGGTGCAGACCAGTCAAATGCTTCCTTGAGACCCATAGTCTTCAGTTCTTCAGCGCTATAGACATGAGTGAGGACAACCCAGGTGCGTTTGAGGGTTTCATGAAGGTGATAATGGTTTTTCTTCACTGCATTATGTGTTGAGGTCATGTTGTGAAGAACGGCAGCAAACTGACGCTTTACCCATTTGTGATGGCGATCAACCTTCTGATGAAGACTGAGGAGTAACTCACGGTCAGTCATTACCCTGGGTGCTGTGGCTTGAGGATTTTGCTTAGCTGAGGTATTTGCAGCAGAGTCATGTGTGGCAGAGTCGTCATTGGTGGAGTAAGATGTAGCCAGATGAAATTGAACATCCAATGGACGAATGCCTTCATCGATCACAGTAGCTGCCTTGCCTTTATCATCAGATGATGAAACTGGCCGCTTGAGGACTTCAATGGGAGGCAAGTAGCTACCCTGGTTCAGAGTGTCAGCCTTGTAATTCAGTGAAGATCTTGCCCTTATGAATCTCATAATCCAAGGCGCATATGGCTTCAACTCAAAAGGTGACATAGCAACATTTGCCAGAGTCCTCATGAAGAAATCATGGAAGTTGACGGGAACGCCATGAATGATGTTGAAAAGCATGTTCTTCATGATGCCAACGACATCTTCATCATTTGAGTCGTGACCTTTGATAGGACTCATTGTCTTCGTCAGAATGCGATAGATAGTCCGAGGCACAGAGAGCAATTCCTTGACGAGGAATTTGGTTCGTGGGGCCTGCCATGGCTTCAAAGGCTTCATGAGCACTTGCATATAATGATTTGTCAGTTTAGGGTCATTGTAAATGCAACGTGCACTGTCATGGGGAGGATCGAGAGGAAGGACACGAAGCAATTCAGTTGCTGGTGCCTTGTAGTGAGTGTTTTCGGTCATCCAATCCAACACCCATGAATTGACATCTTCAGCGTCTCCAGTGATATGCAGTGTGGCGTAGAACTGAAGAATGAGTTCTTCATTCCAATCGCATATGTCAGTGCAAAAATTCAGTAATCCTGCATCATGAATAACACTGAGGACTGGCTCGAAGCATGGCAGAGATTCCATATCCACGTGAGGAATATGTTCATGATCGAAGATTTTGTCCTTGTCAAATAGCACTGAGGAATAGAAGTTGGCTTGACTGGCAGTCCAGAAACGCCTCTTCCTTATGCGAGCAGAGTCATAAGGGTTGTAGTCAGTGAAGAACACATGCTCGGAAAAGAAGTCTTCATCCTTGAACTTCTGTTTGCTTGAGAACGGATTCTTCGGCTTTGGCAGAGGGATATCAGTGATTTGCAGTACCACCTCAGGAATCGCGAGCTCAGGTTCTTTAGGCTGAGGAATTTTTGGTTCCTCTTCTTGTGCAATCTGTGGATCAGCAGTAGCAGGTTCTTCAGCACTAGCAGCCGGAATATCTTCATGAACAGAGGAAGTGGGATGAGTTTCTTCAGAGCCCATTTGAACTGTGGTTGCCGGGGACTGAGGAATCTGTTGAATAGGAGTGAAGAGAGGAGTATTGGGATGCTGACTTTCCCAAAAATCATCATTCATCACAGGTGTGGAGCATCTAATATCCACATCTTCATCTTCAATTTCCTCAACACCAGCCTCTTCAGCTGTGAACTGAGGCATGGGTGAGGAATTGACTGTCATTGAAGGGATGGTATCCACTTCAATTTCTTCATCAATCTGCTCTGATGAAGCAGCAGAATGATTTTCTTCATCAGATCCGCTTGGAATCTTGTAGTCTTCTCCAAAAGGAACAATTTCCTTCGATGACATGGAGGAAATCGGAACGGCATCAATTGGATGTTCAAGTGAGTTGGTCATTGGCTTCATTTTCTTCGCAGCCGAAGAATTTGACGCAGCTGATGCCTTCCTTTTCTTCACTGCAGCTCGCTCTGCAGCCTTGGTCTTCTTCACTTCATAGGCAGAAGGAAGAATTGGAGTTGGTGTAGGCGCGGGAGGAGCTAAGGACTTTGGTTGATTTTCTTCAGGCGCAACTGATGCAGTTGCCCTGATCTCTTTAGTTTCTTCAGGCGCACCACTAGTGGATGCCCTGGCAATTTCATCAGTGGCTGGGATGGAGTCATCAGCCCTGGAACTTGCATTTTCTTCAGAAGGCTGAAAGTCATCAGTGGTGCTGGCATGTTCTTCAGCAGGCTGAGCAGAGTCTGCAGCCTGAGGATTTTCTTGTTGTGATGGGGCTGCAACAGTTGTCATTTTCTTTGTCAGGTTGACGAATCTCACTTTGGCTCCTTGCCAATCAGCATAGTATGCATCGAAGTCTTTGCTGAGGGCTTGGATTTCAGACTGAGCTTTGAGAAGTTCCTCAGGTGTCATTCTGGCAACATTTTCAGGAGCTTCTCCTTCCTGTATTGAGCCTTCTTGATCTCTCTGGCCTTTTCAAACTTCCATTTCTCTTGAGTGATGAAATGGGTTAGCATGTGACTTTGACCAGGAGTCAGTTGAAAATCAGGCATGGGGGTGTTTGGATCCTTGTGCCATAGGTCAATGTAGTCGAGGATTTTCCTCGGATCCAAAAGCAGTGGCACAGATGTGCCTTTGGCTCTAGCAGCCTTCACTTGTCTGTCTCTGATGATTTCTGCAAGTTCCTCATCAGAAGCTTCATCATTAGAGGGCACTTGGAATGCGACCTGTTTCTTCCTTGGACTTGGCCGAGGACCGCGTCCAGCTGTTGCTTTAGTCTTCAATAGTGTGGGGCCTGATGAGGACATTGGTGCAGCTGAGGAACTTGCTGAGACACCAGAAGCAATTGAAAAACCCGTAGTCCTTTGGCATGTAGCCAGATGCACAGGAGTTGAGGACTTTGGTGGAACAGTAGCAGTCTGAGGAATTTGCCGTGAGGGCATAGCTGAGGAACTTGGCCGTGAGGGTGCTGTTGGTGAAGCACTTGGTTTACGAGCAGGCTTCTTTGGCATTGATTTCCTCGGCTTGACCGAGGCCTCAGTAGCAGCAGCAGCAGCAGAATCCTCATTGAATTTCCTCACTGCCTCCTTGGCTTGTCTTGCCAATTTTGCTTGGCGCCTAGCCCATTCTTCAGGAAAGTCCTCACCATGCTTGATGCTGGTGGGATTAGCTACTTGGCCAGGTGCCAATGGAGCTCTTGGGGATGGAGGATTTAAAGCGAATTTCTTCATGTACTTTGGAGTAACATATCGATATTCCCTCCATTCTCTTGCCCATCTCCGTTCAATCCTCTGAATGCGCACCTTGCGCTGATTTTTGTTCTCTCCACCAAACTTGGCTTCATCAGGTGTGCAATAATCCTTGTAAATGTCATCAGGGATTTCGAAAGCAGTCATGACCTCAGGTTTCTTTCCTCCTTTCTGGGGTCTCTTTCCTTCAGCCATATTCTTCAAATGAGGAATTTGAACAATTGAACACTCTGAAGAAGTATGCAGTTTTTCTTCGAGGAATGCTGCAAATGAGTTAAGTTGATGAGAACCTAGTGATTCAGCAGCGGACATGAGTACCTATGAACAGAGTGTAGGTGCGAGGAATTTGGAGAGGTCATATGCGTTCTCAGAAGGTTTTTCGAAAAGACAAGTTTTGAGGAATTTGACCAGTCGAGCCTTGAGGAATTTCACTAAGCGTTCTTTGTCTTAGGTTCCAGAGTTGTACAGATCAAAAATCCACACAATTGAGGAATCTTGAAGAAAATGAGTGCTTAGAGAAATGAATCAAGAGCATACAGTGTGTGAGGTGTTCAGATGTGTGAAGATTTGAAGAATAAAACACCTTTGAAGATTTTCAGGAAAGCTTGAGAATCAAAGTGAGTAATAAAAGTAACTTTTAATTACCCAAACTGAAGAACACGACGAACTGAGATGAATAGAGGTGAAGTTCGTCAAGTTAGATCTCCCACGCCCTAACTTGGCAGAGGGAGACAGCTACGGCGGCGGCGGAGTGAAGATTTCCGCAACCGGCGCGAGTACGACGGCGACGAGGTCGAGGCAGTGAAGCTCTTCCTCACCGGCAACGATGAAGTAGCGGCGGCGCTAGGGTTTGAGGAGCTCGAGCGAGAGACAGCGACCGAGTGGAGTAAATGAAGTGAGGAAGGGGAGGGGGTATTTATAGCCACGGTGAAAAACGGTTCGTCCGAAGATTTTGGGATGAACATGCCCCTGCCCTTTCTCCTTCACGCGACATGTGTCACCCACGTACTGTGCAGATGAGATCGTGTAAGATCGTGGGTGAATATAATAATGCATCGTGGGATGCGGAATGGTTCGAGCGGCAAAACCGAAAATCTGGATAAGATTTGTTTTAAAGTTTCGTTCGCAATTTCTTCAGCTGACAAGGACACAGTGAAGACTTTGAACGAGTTTCAAATAGAACACACATGAAGAATTTGTGAATAGATTGGGTTGAGTATAGCATAGAGGGGGAAGGGTCCGATCACATTCACTTAGCAGAAAACGCAACTTGAAGAAATAGCCATAAGTGAATGCTGTAGAGGACATAAACTCATATATATATATAGCCAATGAAGAAAAACGATGGAACCTATGAAGATTTTGCAAAGTTGAGGAATTTGAAAAACTGAAGAATTTCAAAAATTGAGGAAAAACTCAAATTGAAGATTTTCAACTTTTTGTGGTGGCGTGACCCACCGTATAAGAATGATGATTTCAGACACCGCGTACAATTGTCGTAGGGTTCTGAGAATCAAATTCTTCATTAATTTCTTCACACTTAGAGTGTTATTCTTCATTGATTGAAGAAAAATGTTTCTTCATGTGTTGCACATCTAAGTCATCAATTTTGCATAAGTGTTAGGATGTGTGTCTTTTTCAAAGAACATTCGAAGACTCTAAGATATTTAGCTCACACCGCAACTTGCTAAATCTCTTCTCATCCAAGGGCTTAGTGAAGATATCAGTTAGCTGTTCTTCAGTCATCACATGCTCGATAGAGATGTCACCCTTCAACACATGATCGCGAAGAAAATGATGACGAATCTAAATGTGCTTTGTCTTCGAGTGCTGAACTGGGTTGTGAGCAATCTTGATGGCACTCTCATTGTCGTAGAGGAGAGGCACATTCTTCACGTTGACGCCATAGCCCTTGAGGGTTTGCTTCATCCAAAGCAGTTGAGCACAGCAAGAGCCAGCAGCAATGTATTCAACTTCAGCAGTAGACAGTGATACACAGTTCTGTTTCTTCGAGGACCAACAGACCAAAGATTGTCCGAGGAAATGACAAGTGCCAGATGTTGACTTGCGGTCCACACGATCACCAGCATAGTCAGAGTCAGAATATCTAATGAGATCAAAAGCAGAGCCCTTGGTGTACCATAATCCTAGTGTTGGTGTGTGAGCTAGATATCGAAGAATATGCTTCACAGCCTTATGGTGTGATTCCTTCGGTGCAGCTTGAAATCGGGCACACATGCAAACACTAAGCATTATATTTGGCCTAGATGCACATAAGTACAATAAAGAACCAATCATGGAGCGGTATACCTTGTGATCGAAGTCAATACCATTTTCATCAGTGCATAGATGGCCATTTGTGGGCATAGGAATTTTGACGCCTTTGCAATCTTGCATGCCGAATTTCCTTAGTACATCTTTGAGGTATTTCTCCTGAGATATGAATATGCCATTGCGCTGCTGACGAATTTGGAGACCTAAGAAGAATTTCAACTCTCCCATCATAGACATTTGATATTCTTCACTCATCATATAGGCAAATTCATCACTATATCATTGGTCAGTACAGCCAAAGATAATATCATCAACATATATTTGGCACACAAACAGTTCACCATCATAAGATTTAGTAAAGAGAGTAGGATCGAGTGAACCGGATGTGAAGCCATTCTTCACGAAGAATTCCTTCAATGTATCATACCACGCCCGAGGGGCTTGCTTGAGGCCATAGAGAGCCTTATTAAGTCTGAAGACTTTGTCAGGATTCTTTGGATCTTCAAAACCTGGGGGTTGAGCAACATATACTTCTTCCTCAAGCTTACCATTGAGGAATGCACTTTTCACATCCATTTGATATAAGATTATATCATGATGGTTAGCGTAAGCAAGTAATATGCGAATAGCCTCAAGTCTAGCAACAGGTGCAAAAGTTTCATCGAAATC
The DNA here is from genome assembly GCA_963921465.1 of Triticum timopheevii. Classification (NCBI taxonomy): domain Eukaryota; kingdom Viridiplantae; phylum Streptophyta; class Magnoliopsida; order Poales; family Poaceae; genus Triticum; species Triticum timopheevii. The sequence continues at coordinate 368,768,931 of OY997262.1, forward strand.
AATTCCTTCAACCTGTGTGTAGCCTTGAGCTACTAGTCGTGCCTTATTCCTCATCACAAGGCCATTTTCATCTTGCTTGTTGCGGTAGATCCACTTTGTGCCAATGATATTATGCTTGCGAGGATCTGGGCGATTGACCAGTTCCCAGACATTGTTAAGCTCGAACTGATGTAATTCTTCTTGCATAGCCTGAATCCACTCCGGCTCCAGAAATGCTTCATCTACCTTAGTGGGCTCTGTGATAGAGACAAAAGCATAGTGCCCACAAAAGTTAGATAAATGTGAAGCTTTTGAGCGTGTGAGAGGACCTGGTGCGCTAATATCATCGATGATCTTCTCCACTTGCACTTCTTTTGCAACGCAAGGATGAGCTGGTTGTCGCTGAGGAATTTGATCAGCATTTTCTTCAGCACCATTTTCCTCATCATGTTCTTCAGGTGCATCAGCTCGACGTTCTTTATGAACAGGAATGAATTCTTCAGCACATTCTTCAGTAGGAATGACATCCTCGGTTGCCTTGAACTTGATGGAATCCTCAGGTGCTGGTTCATCTAACACAGAAGGTAGGTGCTCTCTTTGCGAGCCATTAGTTTCATCGAACCGCACATCTATAGTGTCAACAATCTTGTGAAGAACAATGTTGAAGACTCTGTAGGTGTGCGAGTCCTTTCCGTAACCAAGCATAAAACCTTCATGTGCTTTCGGTGCAAATTTAGAGTTGTGGTGAGGATCTCTAATCCAATATTTAGCACCGAAGACTTTGAAATAACTCACATTGGGTTTCTTGTCAGTGAGGAGTTCATAGGCAGTCTTCTTGAAGAATTTGTGAAGATATACTCTGTTGATGATGTGGCACGCAGTATCAATTGCATCAATCCAAAAACGCTAAGGCGTTTTGTATTCATCGAGCATAGTGCGAGCCATCTCAACAAGAGTTCTGTTCTTGCGCTCCACGATGCCATCTTGCTGAGGAGTATAGGGAGCAGATAACTCATGAGTAATACCAAGTTCATCAAGATAGGCATCAAGACCGGAATTCTTGAACTCGGTTCCATTGTCACTTCTGATATGCTTGATCTTCCCACCAAAGTTGGTTGAAGCCGTCGAGGAAAATCGTTTGAAGACTTCCTGCACTTCATGTTTGTAAGTAACAATGTGTACCCATGTATATCGAGAATAATCATCAACAATGACAAAACCATATAGAGATGCATCATTAGTGACTGCTGAGTAATGATTAGGTCCGAAGAGGTCCATGTGAAGCAATTCGAATGGACGGGTAGTGGTCATGATAGTCTTCGCTGGATGCTTGGCCTTGGTCATTTTTCTAGCTTCACAGGCTCCGCATGAGTGATCCTTGAGGAATTTGACATTCTCAATGCCAATGACATGCTTCTTCTTTGCAAGCGTGTGCAAATTCCTCATGCCTGCGTGACCAAGTCGTCGATGCCATAGCCAGCCTTCTGAAGCTTTTGCAAGTAGACACACGGCTGGTTGTGGTCCTATAGAGAAATCAACAATATACAAATCTCCTCTCCTAAAGCCTTCGAAGACTTTGGAATTGTCAGCTTCCATAATCACAACACAGCGATACTTGCCAAAGACAACAACCATATCAAGATCACAAAGCATTGAGACCGACATGAGATTGTATCCTAAGGACTCAACAAGCATGACTTTGTCCATGTGTTTATCCTTAGAGATTGCAACCTTACCAAGACCCAATACCTGACTTTTGCCTTTGTCAGCAAAGATGATATGCTTCAGAGGTGACGGTGATAAGGGAGCATCCATCAATAGATTCTTGTCACCAGTCATGTGATTAGTACATCCACTATCGAGGACCCATTCAGTAATTTTGGGTTGATCATCCTGCAGATGAATTAGTGTAGCTTACAATCTCATATGCTTCATCAGTGAAGAATATGATATCAAGTTCATCATATGAATTTCATCAAGCAGTAAACAGATATAGCAGTATGAGGACGTGTGAAATGAAGGTTCATTTCATCATAATTCGCCTGCGTCCTTTCAGGCATTTTGTCAGGTCCCCAGCAAATTATTCAGACGTTAAAGCACGTCTGGAGACCTGACCCTGCAGAAGAGATTAGTTCTTTTTCTTCACCACCCACATATGGAGGGGTGGCAAAGAATTCATCACTCTGCGAGCACCATATGAGAAAGGTGGCAAAGATGCCAAACCGTTTCGTTTCACATAAGAGGGGTTAGGGTAAGCATATGAATAAGCAGAGTAATTCTTCGAGGACTTATGAACATAATGGTTTGAAGAATAATTCACATATTCATAGCCCTTAGCTCTACCCTGCGAGACAGAGTTGTTAGCACGATGATAATCATGTGAGGACTTTGATCCTTTTGAGGAATTTGATCCATCTGAGGAATTTGGTCTGTATGAGGACTTGGATCCATATGAAGAGTTTGGTCCATATGAAGAATTTGATCTGGGGTTCCTGTTCTTCACAGGTGGTGTCATGAGGACATTCACCTGAAGACTTTCAACATAACTTTTGGGAACCCAGATTTTCTTCATAGGGGAACCGTTCCTGCAGTTAGTGCCAACATATCTAGCAAATACTTCACCATTCTGAGTTTTGTACAGTTTATAGTTGGAGTCAAATGACTCATCAGAAGAATGAGGAGATTCACATGTAAAGCCAGATAAGTTAGATGGATCAACTGGAGGTCCCTTTGCAGCAACCCATGAGGTTTTGGGGTACTGCTCAGGCTTCCAATGTGTTCCATCAGCATTGAGTTTCCTCTCAAAGGCAATACCCTCTTTCCTAGGGTTTCTGTTGAGGATCTACTTTTTAAGCACATCACAAAGAGTCCGATGCCCTTTGAGGATTTTGTACATGCCTGTCATGTACAATTCCTTCAGCCCTGCATTGTCAGTGATACTAGCAATGTCCTCAGATGAGGAATTAGTGATAGCAGAGGCAGATGAAGAATTTGTAACAGTTGAAGCATTTGAACATTCAGGTGAAGAATTAGCAGATTCATGTTCTATGCACTTTAAGCATGGAGGAACAAATTCTTCCTGAGAAGCGCTGATTTGTTGAGTTAGTAATGAATCGCGCTCCTTCTGAAGATCTTCATAACACACTCTTAGCTTTTCAAGATCTTCCTTTCTTTGAAGAGATTCAGAGGAAAGCTTCTCATGATCTTGATTTTCTTGAAGAAATTCATAAGAAAGTTTCTCATGATCGGATAAGAGAGTGTTATGATGACTTTGAAGGTTATCAAACCTAGATTGAAGTCTCTGAAGATTTTCAGTCAGGGCTTTAGTGCGATCCATTTCTTCATCCAACATATCATCACTTTTGTCTAGCATGTTTTGAACCTTTTGAAAAGCCCATTGTTGTTTCACAGCAATCTTAGCAAGTTTAGAGTAGCTGGGCTTGAGATCCTCATCAGATTCATTTTCACTAGATTCAGAGGAGTTGTATTTGAGTACCTTAGCACCTTTCGCCATGAAGCAATAGGTGGGAGCGTAGTCATCATTATCTTCATCAGGCTTGTCGGTGGAGTCAGTTTCTTCAGTGTTGAAGATGGACTTGCTAACAAAAGCAGTAGCGAAGGCTAGACTCGCCACACCAGATTCAGATTCTTCAGACGCCTCCTCTTCATCATTTTCCTCAGATTCAGCTTCAGAGTCCATCTCCTTGCCAATGAATGCCCGAGCCTTCTTGGAGATGTTCTTCTTGTGAGATGAAGTCTTCGAGGATTTTGATGACGAAGATTTTGATGATTTCTTCTTCTTCTTTGCATCATCAGAACTGTAATCCTTGTATTTCTTCTTCTTCATTTCCTTTTCCCACTGAGGACAATCTTGGACATAGTGACCAGGTTTCTTGCATTTGTGGCACAGCCTTCTCTTATAGTCAGTGGATGAGGAATCACTGCTTCTTTAGGATTTTCCAAAGCGACCACGTCTTGAGAACTTCTGGAATTTCTTCACGAGCAGTGCTAGCTCCTGGCTCAATTCTTCAGGATCACCAAGGCTACTACCAGAATCCTCATATTCAGAGTCAGACACAGCCTTGGCCTTCAGGGCACGTGGTTTGCCATAGTTTGAACCATAGAGATCTCTCTTTTCAGCAAGCTGGAACTCGTGAGTATTTAGCCTTTCGAGGATATCAGCAGGATCAAGAGACTTGTAGTCAGCACGTTCTTGTATCATCAGTCCCAGAGTATCAAATGAGGAATCAAGCGATCTCAACAGTTTCTTCACCACCTCATGATCAGTGATGTCAGTGGCACCGAGGGCTTGAAGCTCATTTGAGATGTCAGTGAGGCGATCGAAGGTTTGTAGGACATTTTCATTGTCGAGTCTTTTGAAGCGGTTGAAGAGATTTCGAAGAAGATCAACTCGAGAGTCACGCTGAGTTGAGACTCCTTCATTTACTTTGGACAGCCTATCCCAGATAAGCTTAGCAGTTTCCAAAGCACTCACTCTTCCATACTGTCCTTTGCTCAGATGGCCACATATGATATTCTTCGCTTGAGAATCGAGTTGCTTGAATCTCTTCACATCGGTAGCGTTCAGTGAGGGTGAGACAGAGGGAACACCATTTTCCACAACATACCAGAGATCGATATCAATTGCCTCAAGATGCATTCACATCTTGTTCTTCTAGTAGGGGTAGTCCGTTCCATCAAAGGTAGGACACCCAGTCGAGACCTTGATCATACCTGCGGTCGACATAACTAAAACTCCAAGCGATTAAACCAAAATCACACAGAACAAGGGAGTACCGTGCTCTAATACCAATTGAAAGTGTGTTATGTCGACTAGAGGGGGGGTGAATAGGCGATTTTTATGAATTCTTCACTGAGGAATTTGCTGGTGAGGAAATTCCTTAGCGAAGAACTACTTGCAGCGGAATAAGTACTCAGAGGTAAGCATAACAGAATACATGCATGGTCATCATGATGAAATGAAGACAAGCACAGAGTACAGAAAGCGTAATCACAGGATAACACAAGATGAAGACAAACAGACTGAAGTAATTGAACTGAGGAAATTGAGAAAGTCTTCAGTCAAAGTCTTCAAGCACAGATATGAACAAACATTCAACACAGTAATGAGGAAATGGAAGGGTTGAGGAAATAGAACCAGTTAGTTGGTGAAGACAATGATTTGGTAAACCAGTTCCAACTGCTGTCTCAGTTGTACGTCTGGTTGGAGCGGCTGAGTATTTAAACTCGAGGACACGCAGTCCCGGACACCCAGTCACTGAGCCGCAACTCAGGACACCCAGTCCTCACCATATTCTCCTTGAACTAAGACCACGCAGGCCTCGTACAATCACTCGTGGTAAGTCTTCAGGAGACTTCCAAACCTTCACGGACTTGGTCACTCGGCGATCCACAATTCGTCTTGGATGCTCTAGACCTTGACGCCTAACCGTCTGGAAGAAGCACAGTCTTCAAAGGTAACAAGCATCGGATCCATGCAGGATCAATTTCTTCAGTGATGCTCAATCACTTTGGGTTTGTGGGGTTTTGGTTTTTGGGATTTTCCTCACTTGATGATTTTCGCTCAAAGTCCTCGGAGGATGGGTTGCTCTCAAATGACAAGTGTCAAGTTCTCTCGGAGCAGCCAACCAGCTAGTGGTTGTAGGGGGCGGCTATTTATAGCCTAGGGAGCAGCCCGACATGATAAGACATAAATGCCCTTCAATGATATGGCCGTTAGGTGGATAAGATATTTTGGGACAGCTGGCGCGCAGCACAGCAACGGTTGGAAATTTGACTCTCAAATTCCTCAGGGCTATCATGTTCCTCACTGTGTAGGCAATTCGCACTGGCGAATTCCTAACTCCTCAGTCAGAGCAAAGTCCTCAGTGACCAGAAGAACTGCGTCTCTGTCACTGAAGAAATTGACTGATCTGTATGAGATTTCCAATGGCTTCACTCGAAGGGATTGGTAGGTGCAGGATTTTGAGTTGAGCATTACATGGAAATTTTTCCTTAGTATTTCCTCGACCCCCTTTAACAGTACGGTGTTTCCTATGACTCAAGAAAGAGAAAATGAAACTACGAAAACAAAAGTCTTCATGCTTCATGTTCCTCAAGTGAATAGCAAATCTTCAAGGTCACACCAATTTCCTCACTTTCAAAGTCTTCAGAAAGTCTTCAGAATATCAAAGTCTTCAGTCGAAGAACTTCATTTTTAGGGGTCGACTTTCTCTGTAAATATCAAACTCCTCCTAGACTTATAGACATGTGTACACTCACGAACGCATCAGTCCCTTAACCTATAAGTCTTCAATACACCAAAATCACAAAGGGGCAGTAGATGCACTGACACAAGGTTGATCGCTAGTCCACCTCAGGAACATGTCACTTTCTCGGTCGATCACTTGTCTATTGGTCTTCAAAGAAGCAGAACTGTGTGTCACTCTCGACTGCTAAATCTGAATACATTGTTTTTGGGTCGTGTTGTGCTCAGCTTTTATAGATGAAGCAAACTCTCAAGGATTATGGCATCAAGACGAAGAATGTTCGACTCCTCTGTGACAATGAAAGCGCCATCAAGCTTTCCAAGAATCCAGTTCAGCACTCGAAGACAAAGCACATTCAGATCCGTCATCACATTCTTGAGCTTATGTCAACAAGGAAGACATTGATATCATTCACGTCAACACTGAAGAGCAATTGGCTGATATCTTCACTAAGCCCTTGGATGAGAAAAGGTTTTGCAAGTTGCGATGTGAGCTAAATATCTTAGAATCCTCGAATGTCCTGTGAATGGACACACATCCTAACGCTTATGCATGTTGATGACTTAGATGTGCAACACACGAAGTAACGTATATCTTCAATTAATGAAGACTTACCTTCTGGGTGTGAATACATTAATGTGGAATTTGACTTCGGAGCGCCACGATAATTGTGCGCCGTGTCTGGGTCTAATACTTCCTATACGGTGGGTAATGCCACCACCAAATTCTTATTGAAGTGTTTCTCTTGGCGTTACAATTGCAAAGTTTTCGCATTTGGATTGTCTTCAACATTAATTTATCTTCATGATTTATCTTCAATGTTGATTTGGTTCATATACATATATATACATTTGTGTTCTGTCCTCTACAGCATTCACTTATAGCTATGTCTTCACTCTTGAATCTTTTGATCTAAGTGAATGTGATCGGACCCTAACTTGGTCTATGCTTCTACCTCAACTCTATCTGTCCAAATCATATGCATTCTACTGAACCTGCTGATTTTCTTCTCTGAATCATTGTTAGCAGATGACAATCTGACAAACATTTAATCTGTTTTTAATGCTGCATCCTTATTACCTGGAAACCGGAGAAGCCAGAACGACCACCCGACAATCCAGGCGTGCGTGGGAACCTGGAAAAACTTCCAATGTGTTGCATGTTTGCCACGTGTCACTCAGATGTGAACCTCCAGAGGCACCTGACTAATTGTGTTGTGTTGTCCCTTTCCTTATAAATACACATCACATCGCGGTCAAAATCCTTCTTCCACCTCCACACCTCGCTCAAACCCTTGCGCCACCGCTAGCTCTTAACGACGCCGGCGACGAAGCACTTAGCTGCCGCAACCTCACTGACACCCTCCTCACGCCGGCCGCAGACCTCGTCTTCTCCGCCGCCACCATAGGTGTCTTCCGTCGCCAAGTTAGGGCCTACTCCGTTCTGTCTAGCAGTTCTACGTGTGGTAATTAAAACTTACTTTTTACTACCTTTTTGATCTGATAGATTCATCCTACTCTACCAAAAGTGGTTTCTATGCTTCCAAAGTTGAATCTATCTTGTTCTGCATCTCATATTCTGCCTAGTATATTCACTTATGCTTCACTACAAGTTGGATTCCTCACTTGTACCTATTCTTGGATTCGTACAAATCAGGAACCAACTCTCAACATATAAGTGAATGTCTTCGCGTTATGAGGTCAATATCTTCAAACTGATTTATCTTCAAAATCTTCTGAGAATGCATATGACCTCTTCCCCTTCCCTCGCACCTCTAATGCTATCACAGGTACATGTCCATGGGAGAGTCCCTTGGTTCTCATAGTCCGCATTCATTTGCAGAATTCTTATAGAATCACATCAATTCGCTTGAAGCCAGTTCTTGTCTGACCAGCCGTCGGAAGCCTTTGCAAGTTCTGAAGCCTTTCAGGTTAAGCTTCATGGCAAAAGAAAAGTCAGCTAGAAAGAGCAACAGACAGCGCCGTGGGAATACATCCAAAGATTTGCCACGAGATCTTCATGAAATGTACAAGACAGATCCTGAAGAAACTTATGGTGAACGCAAAACTCGAGTCCAATGGATTGGAAGATATTGGGCTGAGGAATGGTATAAGTACAGATTTATCACTGCTGAGTATGCCAAGAAGAATACCATCAAGAAACCTCGGGGAGATATATTATACAAAAATCTTCAACCCCAGTCCCTGTCTGAAGCTATTGATCAAGGCTTCTACCTGTGCATGGTTTGCGGACCACAGCCAGAGAACGCTGACCCATCTTCTCTGCTATGGTGTCGTGAAGACAATCTGTTTAAGCGCAACCTCAACCTCAAATTTCGTCGAGTTCCTGGTTATGGTGGGTGGTCGGGGGCCGAGCGATGCATGTTTCTCTCGTACACGTACGCGCGTGTGTGCGAGGCGTTGGATGTAACTGAACCAGAGCGAGGCGTTGGGCTCTAACTGAACCCGAGCGATTGCACTGTAGGCTACGCGTTACTGAACCCGAGCGATCGATCGATGGCTGTTAACTGAACCCGATCGAGCGATTCCGTTGCTTCTGCTGCTAACTGAAGCCGATTGATACTGCCTCTGGATGAATAGTGAGCATTGCGGGGGGGGGGGGGGGGTTGGATGAACAGTGAGTGGTGGGGGTGGATGAACAGGACCCCGATCGATCGAGCCAGTTGGGGCTGGATGAACAGGACCCTGTGGAGGGCTGGATGAAGAGGATGACCCCGTGGAGGGCTGGATGAATAGTAGAAGGTGGAGGTGTGGATGAACAGTAGCTCGTGGAGGGGTGGTTGAACAGGAGCCCGTGGAGAGGGGTGGTTGAACAGTAGCCGGTGGAGTAGGACGTGGTGGATGCTGGATGAACAGGAGCCCGTGGATGAACAGTCGCAGGTGGAGGCTGGAGGAGGTCGACGGTGGATGAATAGTAGCCCATGGAGGCTGGAGGAGGTCGACGGTGGAGATGAACAGTATACCGTGGAGTACCGTTTTGCGGTATGCCACACCCCTCCCGATGAACAGGACCGCCGTTTCGACCGTAGCGCTCCAACACAAGTCCGTTTCATCCGTTTTGCGGTACGCCACACCCCTCCTGATGAACAAGTCCCCATTTTGACTGTCAGAGGTCCAACACAAGTCTGTTCCCTCCGTTTTGTGGTACGCCAGACCCTCCCGATGAACAGGATCCCATTTCGAACGTGGCCGGTCGAACACAAGGTCGTTTCCTCCATTCTGCGGTACGCCGGGCCTCGTTTCCATCGCCTGTTCCGTCCAAGCCCTCCCGATGTACACGACGACGCATTCCGTTCTGACCCAGCCGGTTGGCTCCCCATGAACACGACGACGATGCTGTTTCTCTATTCTGCCCCAGCCATCTACACGAGCCCTGGCCATACGTATGCGCGATTAGGCATTCGAGACCCCACCAGTATGTACGTACGTGGCCGTATTTTCTTTCTTGCACACTGGCCGCTGTACGTACGTGTACATGCTACGTGTGCGCCTCTACTACGACACGTGCGCACCTCTACATCCACCAGTATGTACGTACACGTTCGTGACCAGAATGACAATGCTACATACGCTTCGACCAGGTGGGTCCCGACTATCAGGCACTTCCTTGCGTGCGAAGATGTAGCTAGTGGGTCCCAGCAGTCAGGAGGCGAATCGTTTTTTTGCCCGGACGCACTTCCTTGCGTGTGAAGATGTAGCTGGTGGGTCCCAGCCATCAGGGGGGAAATGTCCTGTGGGTCCCTGCTGTCAGGTGGAGGTATCATTATTTTCTGTGTAATGAGGAGGCACTTCCTTGCTGCGTCCGTGGACCCAGCTGTTAGCCTTTCCACGTACAGTCCATGTCCAATGGAAGTCGTTCCTTGACCACGTTAACCACGTCGCGCCGAGAGCACCACGGCGGTGGACGATGGCGAGGCCTAGGAAGGGGATGACGCGGAGCCAGGAAAGACGCGGTAGTGGATGCACACACGGAGAGGAGTATGAGGGTTCACTGGTTCGGCTGCGGTGTGAGGCTGCCATCACCGCAGAATAACAGGGGGTTTGGGTGAGTAGAGGGATGGCCTGGCCTGCGGTGGGAGTAGTATGGGGGCGGTGAGGCCTCCATGGCAGCACAGCCGGCCATGGGAGGCAGGAGCAGGCAGCACGACCGGTGCTGCTTTGGGCGGCTGGAGCAAGAAGACCAGAGGTTGAAGAAGCACTAGGTCCGTTGGATGGACATCATATGGTCACTGGAGTATTGACTAAGTTGACAAAGCCCTCCATCCCCGTCAACTTAGTAGGCCCACAAGTCAGCCACCCACTATGGTGGGTCCCAGCTAGCAGGGGGTATTCATTTTTTTGTGCGTAACAAGGAGACACTTCCTTGTGTGCAAATATATAGCTGGTGGGTCCGACCTGTCAGCTGGGGGAACGTTTTTTTCACAAAATACAGAGGCCCTTCTGGTGGGTCCGAGATGTCAGTTGGAGGAATCATTATTTTGCGCGTAATAATTAGGCATTTCCTTATGTGCGACCGTGGACCCACTGTCAGCCTCTCAACGTATAGTCCACATCCGATGGAAGTCGTTCCATGACCACGTTGACCACGCCGCGCCGAGATCACCAGGGCGGTGGATGACGGCGAGGCCTAGGAAGGGGATGACACAGAGCCGGGGAAGACGCAGCAGTGGATGCCCACGCGGAGAGGAGTACAAGGGTTCATTGGTTTGGCTGCGGTGTGAGGATGTCATTACCGCAGGGCCTGGCTAGCGGTGGGAGTTGTAGGAGCAGTGAGGCCTCAACGGCAGCACAGCCGCCCACTGGAGGCAGGAGCAGGCGGTCTCGCCAGCGCTGGTTTGGGCGGCTAGTGCAAGAAGAGCGGCACTTGAAGAAGCAACAGGACCGTTCGATTCAAATCCAACAGTTACTGCTGCTACAATTGTTTGTTGACTAAGCTGACAAGCCCTGCATACGCGTCAACTTAGTAGGCCCACAGGTCAGCCTCCCAACCGGTGTGCCCCAGATGTCAGTGGAAGGAATCATTTTTTTACATAATAAGGAGGCAGTTGATTGCGTGCGGCCAGGCCAGCGGAGGGAGTAGGATGTGCCGGGAAGCCTGCGCGACATCATAGCGGGCCACAAGTGGAGGGAGCAGGCAGTCCCGCCGGCGCTAGTTTAGGCGGCTGGAGCAAGAAGATCAGAGATTGAATAAGCACGTCGGCCATTGGATGGACATGCAACAGTCACTGTTGCTAGAATCGTGTGTTGACTGACAAAGCCTTGCGTAAACAAGTTAGCCTCGAAATTTGTGGCGTGTACAGCCCATTTGCTATTATTTTTATAAGTTTTACTCATTTTCTAATTCATATGGAATTTATTGCAGCCCATTTTCCTTTTTTAGAATTGCTACCCATTTTCTGGTCAGTACCAGGGTTAAAAAAATAACTAAATATGGGCGAAATTTTGAAAATTCGCAAATTTTGGTTATGGAGCAAAATATTCTTAATCCAAAAATTAGTAGCCATACTAAAACAAATATTAAAATAAATTAGTACTATGTCATGTTAAATCCAATGAAATACTGTAAAATATCAGTGAAGAACAAAAACAAAAAAAGAAACTAATATCCCGTTTGCTATAATCTTTTTGGAATTTTCAACCCCTTTGATATTACTTTTAACAGACACTAACCATACTCTTTGGCAAGGCCGGAATGCATCCCTCCTCGTCTTGAAAGATTTGCAGCCCAGTAAGTCGAAGAAAACAAATAGGCCTAGCTTGGATAGTCTTCAAAAAGAAATACTGGGCTACCTATTTTCCCAAAGAAAAACCTGCTGGGCTAGTCATGTTGTTAGACGGGCCATAGAGACCGCACAACCTTTATAGCCTGCTCCTCCGAATTACTACTCAAAAAAAGTTGTGCAATTCTGTCGTTAATTGACTATACGTTAAAAATGATGTGGGTCCCAAATATCAGCAGGGTGGATTAGAGTAAAAAAATGACAGGTGCATCTGAGTAGTAAAAGAGGCGATTGCTTGTGTTCGGGAGTGGACCTAGTGGGTCCGTACTATCATACTCACAACTACAGTTCTCTCCCGATTCACTATGTGGACAGGGACCATTTTGAAAACAAAACTATGTTTACAGGGCCGGACGGCGGCGCCGCGGCGAGCGCACCAAGGCGGAGGATAAAGTGTTGTCGCCAATGTGCTGGGCTAGGTTGGACATTCTTATTGAAAAATAAAAATGGACCGGAACTATTTACGATGTTGACTACGATTTGCATGGGTCCGCTGGTTGCAGGAAGAAAATGCTGGGAGAAAGAAGACTGGTTGCTATCTTTGCCTAAGAATAATATCGACTGAATGTAACAACACTACCATAGGAAATATTATCCTCCTGTTAAATCATGAATTTAAAGAACTGGTGAATGAGCATTTAGCTTTATTTATTTATTTACTTATTTATGTTTAGGGGACCATGAGCATGTACCTGGGTAGGAATCATGTGAGAGCCTCCCTTCCAGTTAATTATGGGCTCCTCTATTGGGCCTTCATCAGTGGGCTGCATGTTATCAACAAGTGGAAAATGTGTTCCGTACGAAAAATAGTATGCGTTACGTACGGTACGGGGCACTAAGGATCAAACCATGCAAAGACTTCCAAAACATTGTGTTTGTCGTTCTAACAACACATTTATTCAACCAACAGACGAAATATACTACTGATTGTACATTGAAAATAGAAGCAGCAGCAACCAGGGTTGGGGGTGCAACAGAAGCAGTAAGCAGGCCAGAAGAGTGAAGGCACAGCTCTCTCTTCCAAACCAAAAATCAGCCATTATTACAAAAGGGCTACCAAAAAAGAACAAGTGTATGCATCAAACTAAATAAAGATCCTACTACACCAAGTGTACGCATCTAACTAACTAGGTTAGTTAGACGTTACTATTTATTGAGCTGTGGAGATTGGCTGACGGCTTGAACCAGATGGGTGCCTGACGGGGGAAACTCCAGCCAGCAGGTCGAAGTCTGATACTTGCGACCCTATCTCCTACTTTGGGCTGTAGAGCGTGGCGACACATATTAGGGTATGGTGCATGCAAAGACGCATGGTACGCTGTGTACACACAGTTTTTCCTGATGACCGAAACCACGCTGCCATCATGATCCTTGCCGTCGGTTATCTCCTGGTTAATTGGATAATTCAGTCCGACAAACAGATTGCGTGTACCAAGGCTACTTACTAGCCTACAGTCAAAAATTCCTGAAGGCCCAGAGAAGCTGGGATCCTTCTCAAAGACCTTATAGTGACTGTGATTGTATTCCGCGAAACAACATGTCCGGTACGTGCGATCGATCACCAATCGTTCGCCGTCGTCTAATCGAGCCAGGAACCACCTGCAACTGCCATGCCGCTTTTATTTGAAAGGTTCTGGGATTAGGAAGGGTAGGGACACCAGGCGGCCTACAACATCATATCAAGTTGGAGTCAAATAAAAAAGGGCTCTTGATGTAGTCAATCTTAACAACAGCATGTTATGAGCATGAATATTTTTTCAGTAAATGTTGACAGTAATATAAGCAAGCCATCATGATATCATAGGAAAGTAACATACTGCTATAACAGCCGATTGTAGCGATGACTGGAGTAGGCCAGCAATACGTCCAACCATAGAAGGAGTCGACAGCATAAATGAAGCCCTTGTGTTCAATGGCATCAGAGAACCATGGAGGATGTATGATCCTGCGATGGACGTGCAGATTTATCCACTTACCGTAGTGACCTATCAGATAGGCGAGATCGCAGTTGAAGAATGCAATTAGCCTGAAGTCTTTATAATTCACAGATCTTGTGGGCACTTGGCAGATTACAACCTTGAGCAAATCAAACTTGGTATCATGTTGGCTATTGTAAGATTCCGACTATTCTGGGCCGCGGTGCCAAAGCAGTGGAGTGTTAATCAAAGGAAGGGGGATCAATCGCCGGGTGTAGACCTCCATGAGCATCCAGCTGCCGCGGCCATCAACGAGCACCATCCAATATGTGTTCATGCCAACCCAGTACATACTGTTAATGTAGTTGAGGGTGACGGGGATCGAACCGAGTCAAGGGGGTTGATGCTCGCCACCCAACGATCATTATGTTGCATGGCACGCCATTTCTGAAGATCAGGCGGCATCAGCAAGCAAGGAGCTGGCTTAAAAAGCTCCGGCTTGAGGGCTTTGAGTAAACGGTACAACCCCGACAAGCACGCGGCGAGCGGCATGGTACTGAGATTGTCCACACGTGAAACAATGATCTTAATTACCTCTGTGGGGAGCGAATTCCAGCCACTCTTTCGGCAGACGTTGCTCGGTTTTACCATTGTTAGTGCTTGGGTTTCGGACGAGGGGGGAGGCGCCTTAGCGGGGATGGAAGATTGGACGATATTATGTGCGGACAAAGATGGAGAAGCGAATATGTGCTGCGGGAACTGGGCAGGTGATGATGACTATAGCATGCCGCTTGACTTACGAGACACATACCAGCAGCGTAGGGTCATATCGATGTCAGACAACTTGCTTGAGTGATCACAGTACTGGTACTCCCTACAGTACATACGACTATGCCCTAACTTGCTTCAGTAGAGTAGTAGAGTAGGACTCTGCTCTACTACTAGCACCGGAGGAGGAGTATATTCTAATCTAAAATAGTTACAAACTTCAATGCCTGAGCGTGGAACGATGATGAACCGTGCTAACTCCAATCCCCAGGAAACGTTCACTGGGAGACATGGCAGTTGCAAACGCCCGCGACGTAGTTACAGTACGTGTGCATGGCTTAAAAACAGGCCACCGTCGGATGGAAATCTGACTAAAAATTGAACTAACATTATATATAGTACGATAAATGCTGATGCATGTCACCTAAAATTATATCATTCAAAACTATGTTCAAATACGAATCCAACGATATAGTTTTTTTTGACATGCACTAACATTTTGTTAGTTAAATCTCCAGTCAAATTAAATGGGGGACTAATAAACCACGACCGATGTAGTACAAGTGTAGAGGGCGGCGCTGCACGGGACTCTCACCCTGCTCGTGGCGCGGCAGTAAAGCCGTCATATCACAAAACGCAACCACTGCCAGTAATAAGTGGCCTGGTTAAATAAACGGACAAGCAACCATCACATCCCTCCGTCTTTTTTGCATTTCATCTCTCTGCATTTACTTTCTCGGTTTATCTCGCACACTCGATCCCTAGCTACTACTCCTAGTATCCCTAGCTACTACTCCTCGGGCCAGTTCTTTTGGGGCTTAAAAAATAAGCCGTCTCTTCCCCAGCTTTTCCCATAAGACTAGTCACAGTGGAGAGTAACATTAAGGCGCCTCACTCATTTATTTGGCCTTATAAATTACTACTAGTACTCCCTTCATTTTTATATACAAGTCCACAAACTCAAATTACAGGTACCAAGATAAAAAACAATGTGTTCTTTACAAGTCAATTTAATTTTTCGTTTACCGGGTTAATTAATAGGGTGCATGCACATTAGAAGAAATTGAGTGGCCGTGAGAGAGGAAGTAGATGAGTTTGTCATTATCATCCACTACATGCATGCTAGTAATTAAGCCATGGGTTACTAGTACGAGGAAACATCATTAATATTTGTCTCGATTACTGTTGGTGGCCTCGTATAGATGCAAAATGTATTTTTTATAGTGGCCTTGTATACAAAAATGGAGGGAGTACCTCCGTCCTGGTTTATTCATCACCATTGTAATTTGTGGTAAATTTTGACCAAAGATCTTGACATCACAAACATTTCATTAGTTAAATTTATGATCAAAATTTGACACAGATTACAATGGGGACCAATAAACCAGGACGGAGCTAGTAGTAAAGGGATTACTACTAATCTAGAAGCCTAAACGAACTGGCCCCTGGTACTCCTACTAGTAGTATTAGTAATAAAGTTGGAATTCCAATTGCACGACAATTCTTGTTAGCCAAAAAATTCGATACAGGGTGTAGGAAGCGGTTTGGGAATTTGCATGCCTTTCCGACCAGTGAGATACTCCATACAAAGTACGACAGAGAAATAACCACAGAGAAGGTAGCTAATGGTAAACAATCAAACGAGCATTTTTGCATTTGTTTTGCATTGAATCGTTTCACAAGCTTGACTAGTGTTGTTTTTCTACTTTTACAAAAACGGCATCGTAATGTTAAAATGTGCATTTGCCCGTACATAAGTGATAGTAGTACTCCCTCCGTCTAGGTGTATAAAGTCTTCCCTCCTTCTTGGTCATGTTGCACAACCAAAGATGACTTATTCACCTGGACGGAGGGAGTAGCACAGTCTGCAAGCATATATAGAGAGAGATGTGTAGTGCGATAGTATATAGTACTAAAGTTTATGCTATATGCACCTACTTACAAAATGCGTACGGATACACAAGGTTTCCAAACTTTCCCTCTTACATACTTAATTAAGGACGCTAATAATTCCCGAACGTTTGGGACTTATTATTTGCGTCCCAAAACTAATGAGATCACCTTACGAAACTAAATTATACTCCTTACTAAAAGCCATGGTGCTCGCAGGAGCTTTTGCGGCGCGCCACGAGTGCCCTGGTGCGCGGCTGTTTCCCAGCGCGCCGACACAACGCCTCTTCCTCAGCCTCGCAACTCGCGAGGTGCTGATTGATGGCTTGCCGATGGGCGAGCGCGATCTCACCGGTGTGGTGATCCGGTGCCAGCAGGTACTCCTCCTCGCTGGAAGCGTGCACCCGGTGAACGTATCGTCAAGCGTAGATGAGGCGCTTGGGCCCGACTGCACTCAGGGCTTTGGCACGGGCGTCCTCCGCCACCGTCACGGCCCTTGCATGAGCCTTCTGCCAAAGAGCCGATTGCCTGACTCTCTCGGACATGACATAGACCTGCCAGGCAGCTTGCCGCATGGCGCGCTTCTCTTCCTCGGCCTTCTTCTTTGCCTCTATTTTGGCGTGCTCTGCCGGCGACAAAGCCTCCCACATGGCGACATCCATTTCTTTCTAAAGCTCCTCAAGGCTGGGGGGCTCGGTGGGCAGCGCGGCGTTCTCCTTGTAGCAGGGAGCCGACGCGCGTGCTGGCGAGATTGGGAACGCCAACACGTCCACCTTGACACGTCGCGGCGAGGAGTGGAACACCGACGTGTCCTCCTCGACTAGTGATGGCGACGAGCGGAACGGCGATGTGTGACTGTCCGGGCGGTGCAGCGAGGGGCGCTTTGGGCTTGGGAGGGGCGATGCCATGGTGGTCGACGTGAGAGGGAGGGGAAGGAGATAGCGATGAACGTGAGCGTTCTTCCGAATGTCGTGGGAGGCGTAGTATTTATAGCGAGCAATGGCACACGTATGTAAGATATGGACTGAGCTGCACTAACTTAACTGCAGGTCCAGTTTCGTCACTAACATGTGGGCCAGACCTTTTTGGGCCCATATGTCAGTGACCCAATGCACCTGCAGTTAAGTAACTGAAGCAGCATCCTGGAAGATATGTTGCGTGATTAACGTAACAGCTACTTGGGCATATTTGTTGGAGTAAATTACAGGGGAGGGAAGGGGTGGAAATATTTCTGGTGATAATGGATTGGACGAGCGTGGGGGGAGGAGAGTCATGGATGCAGATTTTTTCCACACGGGGTGGAGTGGTGGGACCACCGGAGGAAGAAGGAGAGTCTGGCAGGCATATTGTTTCCACACATGGAGAGGAAAAGATTTGGAGATGAACGGGCTTCCTGCAAGTATGGGGAACGGTGCATAATAAGTCATCTTGCATGTCGGGCTAGGTATAGTCCCAAGTCATTAAAAACATACACGCCACACACATGTTCATATTTAAAGGTGCACTAAATTATTGCATGCGATGATTAAGGCTGGCCATAATGGTGGTATCTTAGCTGGTATCATGCACACGGAAATAGCAAACATGCTGATGTGGCAAAGAATTAAAGAAGAAAGGGGGGTTAGAGTAACTAGTGTTCATGCATGCATTGGTAAACACATATTTTTGTGAAGAACGACAACGTTAGTTGAGTACTTTTGCAGACTTCAAAAACTATTCCATCGCCTCTACTATCTTGCTAAGAGTAGGTGAAATTTATGAATCGAGCCCTTTAAACTAGAAGGGAGGTAGTAGTACTCTAATAGCTAACCTTGTTGTGATGGCACGCACCTGGACGGAGGAACTAGTCTGCATTGTGCATTTAAGTTTTGTCTGAAGTCAATGTACCTCTACTTTGACCAAACTTATAGAAAAATGTATCAACATTCACAATGTCAAATCAATATTTTTACACTCATTATAAAACGTAGTTCTTATACTCATTATAATTATTATTGTAGATAGTGATATTTTTAGTATAAATTTGGTCAAATAGTTTGCAAATGGTTGATGGGAGTAAAAAGGACTAGAGGGAGTATCATGCATGCGTAGTAGGCAAAAAAATTGCTCATTTATAGCCGGTCGAAGTCTCAAAGGGCGCGACCGCACGAGGGAGCAAAGGTCGTGGGAGGCGCGATGGTTGACGGAATTAAGTGAAGTTACATCCACGCACCGGCATGGCGTGCGAATAGGCAGAAGCTATACCGCCAGGCCTACGATATGGGTCTAGTAGACATGACATCTAGTGGGCCCCACATAGTTCTCGAGAACTCTTTGGGGGCTTGCAGCCATTTATCCATCGGGCAAGCCAGCAACCCCACGCCATTCGCACGCCCTACTCGTCCCCGTCTTCTACCTTACAACAGTTCGCTCCCAGTCGTCTCGTCCTTTCACATTAGTTCGCTCCCAGTTCTTTTTGCGGGGTAAAACAGTTCAACTTCTCCTAACCCTCCTCCAAAATCCATGGCCTCCCAAATCTCCATGGTCACCGCTGAGTACCAGGTTAGAGCCATCACCGGCGATGAGTTCATCATCATCTACACACGTGGATCAGCGATGGTGAAAGCATGGCTTGCTCGCTTCCTACGCATGTTCGACAGTTCAACGGATGAGTGGGTCGCTGGGCTAGATGTTGAGTATACCACAGTCCTGGAAAGAGAGAAGATTCTAAAGGAGGCAGAGAGGAAGAAGCCTGCCGTGATCCAGGTTTGTGTACATAACGTTTGCTTGCCAGGTGAGGGAGTCCTGGACTAGGGGGTGTTCGGACAGCCGGACTATCAATGTCCGCCGGACTCCAAGACTACGAAGATACAAGATTGAAGACTCCGGCTCGTGTCCGGAAGGTACTTTACTTGGCGTGGAAGGCAAGCTTGGCGATATGGATACGTAGATCTCCTACTATTGTAACCGACTCTGTGTAACCCTAGCCCTCTCCGGTATCTATATAAACCGGAGAGCTTTAGTCCGTAGGACAACATACATTACAACAATCATACCATAGGCTAGCTTCTAGGGTTTAGCCTCCTTGATCTCGTGGTAGATCTACTCTTGTACTACCCATATCATCAATATCAATCAAGCAGGAGTAGGGTTTTACCTCCATCGAGAGGGCCCGAACCTGGGTAAAAACATCGTGTCCCTTGTCTCCTGTTACCATCCGCCTAGACGCACAGTTCGGGACCCCCTACCCAAGATCCGCCGGTTTTGACACCGACATTGGTGCTTCCATTGAGAGTTCCTCTGTGCCGTCACCGATAGGCTTGATGGCATCTTCAACCTGCAACGCTGTCCTGGGTGAGACTTTCCTCCCCGGACAGATCTTCGTATTCGGCGGCTTCGCACTGCGGGCCAATTCACTTGGCTATCTGGAGCAGATCGAAAGCTACGCCCCTGGCCGTCAGGTCAGATTTGGAAGCTTAAACTTCACGGCCGATGTCCGAGGAGATTTGATCCTCGATGGACTCGAGCCACAGCCAAGCGCGCCGCACTGTGACGATGGCCATGATCTAGCTCTGCCGCTGAACAGTGCTTTGGTGGCCGCACACGAATCCGCTCCGGCCATTAGCCCGGAGCCGATCGCCCAGATCGAGGGCTGGTGGATAGACGCCGCCCTGGGGGCTTCAACATCCACGGCGATGGAGCCGAACACCAATCTTGTCCCCTGCGAAACTCGTGATTCCGAGGCGCCGGGCTCCTCGCCGGACTCCGAACCTCCCACGCCCCTACCAATCGATCCAGATTGGGCGCCGGTTATGGAATTCACCGCCGCGGACATCTTTCAATGCTCGCCTTTCGGCGATATCTTAGATTCACTAAAGCATCTCTCATTATCAGGAGAGTCCTGGCCGGATTATGGCCAGGATGGTTGGGATGCGGACGACGAAGAAATTCAGAGCCCACCCACCACCCACTTTGTAGCCACTGTCGACGATTTAACCGACATGCTAGACTATGACTCCGAAGACATCGACGCTATGGAAGACGATGCCGGAGACGAACAGGAACCAGCGCCCACAGGGCACTGGAAGGCCACCTCGTCATATGACGTATACATGGTGGATACCCCAAAAGATGGGGACGGCGAAGGAACAGCGGAGGCAGATTCCTTAAAGAAACAGCCCAAGCGCCGGCGTCAGCGGCGCCGCTCTAAATCTCGCCACAGCAAAAATGGAGATTCCGGCACAGGAGATAATAACACTCCGGAGAGTGCCGAAGACAATCCCCTCCCGCAAGACTCAGCGCAGGAGGATGCAGAAGCAAGCCCTCATGAGGGGGCGGCAGATGAAGAGGTTGAGGATCATGATTATATGCCTCCCTCCGAAGACGAAGCAAGCCTCAACAATGACGAATTCGTCGTACCCGAGGATCCCGTTGAACAAGAACGCTTCAAGCGCAGGCTTATCACCACAGCAAACAGCCTAAAGAAAAAGCAGCAGCAGCTTCAAGCTGATCAGGACCTGCTGGCCGATCGATGGACCAAGGTCCTCGCGGCCGAAGAGTATAAACTCGAACGTCCCTCCAAAAGTTACCCAAAACGCAAGCTGCTCCCCCGATTAGAGGAGGAAGCATACATACATCCATCACCAGCGCACGACATGGCTGACCGACCACCCCGTGGTCGTGACAGAGAGGCATCCAGGCCCCCAGCCAAGACCATACCCCGGCTTCGCTCCAAAAGCACGAAGCCAAGAGGGAATGCGCCGGACTTGCGAGACATATTGGAGGACAAAGCAAGGCAATCCAGATCCATCTATGGATCACGTGGGCGCCCTACGACCCATGACGAATACCGTCGTGCCGGATACAATAACCCCGGCCGGGCCGAACACAGCAGACAGCGCTCTCTCGAGCTACGTCGCGATATTGCTCAATACAGGGGCGCCGCACACCCGTTATGCTTCACTGACGAAGTAATGGATCATCAAATCCCTGAAGGGTTTAAACCCGTAAACATCGAATCTTACGATGGCACAACAGACCCCACGGTGTGGATCGAAGACTATCTTCTCCACATCCATATGGCCCGCGGCGATGATCTCCACGCCATAAAGTACCTCCCACTCAAGCTTCGAGGACTAGCTCGGCATTGGCTTAACAGCTTGCCCGCAGAGTCAATTGGGTGTTGGAAAGACCTGGAGGCCGCGTTCCTTGATAACTTCCAAGGCACATATGTGCGACCACCAGATGCCGATGACCTCAGCCACATCATTCAGCAGCCAGACGAATCGGCCAGGCAATTCTGGACACGGTTCTTGACAAAGAAAAATCAAATCGTCGATTGTCCGGACGCAGAGGCCCTTGCAGCCTTCAAACATAATATCCGGGACGAATGGCTAGCCTGGCACCTCGGGCAGGAAAAGCCGAAATCCATGGCAGCCCTCACATCGTTAATGACCCGCTTTTGTGCAGGAGAGGACAGCTGGCTAGCCCATAGCAACAATCTCCGTAAAAATTCTGGCAGTCCGGATATTAAGGACAACAACGGCAGGTCACGTCGAAATAAAAACAAGCACCGAATTAACGGCGATGATAAGGAGGATACGGCAGTCAATGCCGGATTCCGAGGCTCTAAACCCGGTCAATGGAAGAAGCCATTTAAAAGAACCATTCCGGGTCCGTCCAATTTGGACCGAATACTCGACCGCTCATGCCAGATACATGGCACCCCTGAAAAGCCAGCTAACCACACCAATAGAGATTGCTGGGTATTCAAGCAGGCCGGCAAGTTAATTGCCGAAAACAATGACAAGGGGCTAAATAGCGACGACGAGGAAGAGACCCGGCCGCCGAACAACAGAGGACAGAAGGGTTTTCCCCCACAAGTACGGACGGTGAATATGATATACGCGACCCATATACCCAAGAGGGAGAGGAAACGCGCACTAAGGGACGTCTATGCGATGGAGCCAGTCGCCCCAAAGTTCAACCCATGGTCCTCTTGTCCGATCACTTTCGATCGAAGAGACCATCCGACCAGCATACGCCATGGCGGATTCGCCGCATTGGTCTTAGACCCAATCGTCGATGGGTTTCACCTCACGAGAGTCCTGATGGATGGCGGCAGTAGCCTGAACCTGCTTTATCAGGATACAGTGCGCAAAATGGGCATAGACCCATCAAGGATTAAACCTACAAAGACAACCTTTAAAGGTGTCATACCAGGAGTGGAAGCCAACTGTACAGGCTCAGTCACACTGGAAGTGGTCTTCGGATCCCTGGATAATTTCCGGAGCGAAGAGTTAGTCTTCGACATAGTCCCATTTCGCAGCGGCTATCACGCTCTGCTCGGACGAACCGCGTTTGCCAAATTAAACGCGGTGCCACACTATGCATACCTAAAGCTCAAGATGCCAGGCCCTCGTGGAG
The DNA here is from genome assembly GCA_963921465.1 of Triticum timopheevii. Taxonomy (NCBI): domain Eukaryota; kingdom Viridiplantae; phylum Streptophyta; class Magnoliopsida; order Poales; family Poaceae; genus Triticum; species Triticum timopheevii. Next base: position 368,791,958 of record OY997262.1, read on the forward strand.
TCATCACGGTCAATGGAAATACAGAACGCTCCCTCCGAACGAAGGAACATACAGCGGCTCTCGCGGCAGAAGTACAGAGCAGCCTTTTAAGGCAATTCTCGAGCCCGGCCGTTAAACGGCCGGATACAGCAAAGCGCGCCCGGAGCAATATCAACCAAGACCACCTGGCGCGATCAGAGCACGCGTAGCAATGCGGCCCCAACCCTCGCCCGCGTATGATCGCAAGAATAACACTCCGCGTACATCATTACGCTTTGGAGATACCATGGGCACAGGGGAGGGGGCATGATCACAACGGACCCAGAGTGCGGTTCGACCACACCAGGGGCTCGCAAATGTGCCTCTTTTTTATTATTATTATTTTTCTTATTTTTTGTACACAGGACTCTGTTAACCAGAAGCCCTGTCCGGCGGTGAACCTGCCGAACTCATGATGCAATAGTCAGGGACTAATGAAGGCCGCGTCGAACACTCAGGTGGTCCCAATTATGAGCACTAAATTCGATTATATACACCAAATCCGCAGCTCATCCCTGGAGGGGGACATGTTTATTTAGTCCAAATCCCTTGCTTACTGCACTATTTGTATCAGTCCGCTCTACTAGCAGACTTTTTCTTTCATTAATAATGCAGCACCTTTATGATCGTAATTGCATCACATTTTATATATATGTTCATTATATGACATTCTAGCACCCGTATATTTTTGGTACGGCATAATACACCAGTGGCTTATGTTCCCCACTTTATGGTGTGATAAAGTCCGAACACTTTCACAAGTGCGGCACCCCGAACTTATAGCATTATATGAATCGGCTCCGAATCATGTCTTGGGTCAATAGTTCGGTTTGCCCGGCTCCCATGTTTGGCTCCTTACGTTTCCGTTCCGTCGGCTAAGGTAGCACTGGGAGAACTACTGCGATTGCGCCCCGGTTGAGCCGGGTTAACGCCTCAGTGGAGAAAGCTAAAACTGACTGGCATGATAATGCGAGAGACTGGACGTTGTTCGAGAGGTTTTTTCGGGTCCATAAAGACTCATGCCGCTTCGAGCGAAGTTCCGGATTATGTCCGATGAAGGCGTGGATAGCGCCCCGGATTCGGTCTTCCGAATACCAGGGGCTTCGCCGAAATTTAAAATTATAGAATTCTATGGCTAAGTGAGAGTGTTCAAGCATTATAAGTCCGGTTGCCTTGTTCGTCGTGTTGAGCGCCTCCCTAGATGGACCCAAATATGGGAACAAGAGTGCTCAAGTTTATCACCGAACACCCCAGCACTTGTGGCTTGGGGGCTGAAGCCAACGACTTGCCATCTCTCAGATTTTATAAACGGCGGCACAGAAGGTAATATTTTAAATTAAACAAGCGTTGCTCATGGCGCATATGAACGAAGTTTTCAGTGCATAGGATAAATACACCGCGAGTTCACTCAAAGATTACATTTCGGGAGCACTCATCTGCAATATTGCAGGCTCCCTTCGGGACAACATTATAATACTTCTCTGGCGTGCGATACTCCTTGCCCGGTGGCGGTGGGTCCGTGAGAAGCTTCTCCGCATCCAATTTGCCCCATTGCACCTTTATGCGGGCAAGGGCCCGACGAGCACCTTCGATACAGACGGAGCGCTTGACTACATCCAGCCTAGGGCATGCATCCACCAGCCGCCGCACGAGGCCAAAGTAGCTACCAGGCATGGCCTGTCCAGGCCACAGCCGGACTATGAGGCCCTTCATGGCCTCCTCAGCTACCTTGTGGAGTTCGACCGGCTGCTTCAGCTGGTCACTTGGGGGCACCGGATGGCCGACCTCAGTATACTGAGACCAGAAGACCTTCTCCGTCGAGCTCCCCTCCTCGCCACGATAGAATGCGGCGGCATCAGCCGCACTACGCGGCAGATCTGCAAATGCCCCTGGAGAGCGCTGAATTCGGGTAAGTGTCCGGTAGTTCACATTAACATGCCTGCTTTGCATGAAAAACGCCTTACCCGCCGCTATCTTCTTTATGTCCTCAACCTCCTGAAGGGCCTTCTGGGCCTCGGCCTTGGCGGACTTGGCACTTTCGAGAGCCGAGGCAAGCTCGGACTCTCGAGTCTTGGAGTCACGCTCCAAACTCTCATGTTTTTCCATGAGAACTTGGAGCTCTTGCCGAACTTCCGCCACCCGCACCTCTTGCTTTTCTCGCTCAGCCCGTTCCGCGGCCGCATTGCGTTCGGCCGCGGACATAGCATCCTTCAGGGTTGCCACCTCGTTAGTGGCCCCTGCAATGCACATATTATCCTTGTCAATTTTATTCGCAACCAAAATCCTTTTCTGTAAGGTACTTATTCAAAGAGGTGTTACTCACTTTCTTTTTCCTCGAGCTGCTTCTTTGCATGGCCGAGCTCTTGCTCGGACCGCTCGAGATTCTTTTTCAGCACGTCAACCTCCGCCGTTAGTGCGGTAAAGGTCAGCAGTGCAGCCTGCAAACCCATATTGACATATTTTAGGCAACCCTGCGTATATCTTGTTATAGATCCTTAGTCCGGCTTTTCTTTCCGAACACCGAACCAAGCATCAAGGGCTACTGTCTATGTGGCATTATATTACATAATTTTAACTTCTTACCTCAAAGCCTGTTAAAAGGCTACTGCAGGCTTCGGTCAGCCCGCTTTTCGCGAGCTGAACCTTCTCAATCACCGCACTCATGACGGTGCGGTGTTCTTCCTCGATGGAAACGCCCTTAAGCGCTTCCAGCAGGTTATCCGGCGCCTCCGGTTGGACGGAGGCCGCTGGCGTCACGGTCCTGCCCTTCTTTCGAAGGGGCCGCTTGCCGGACTCTGGAACCACTGCGGGTTCCGATGTGGAGTCCGGCACGAAGTCCGGGGGGCTGCCTGACGGCGCCTCCGGAGCCTCCTCCTGATGGGTCCCTCCTTGGGATCCCACCTCGGCGTCCTCGTTGGCGCGTGGGGTGGAGGCAGTCGGGATGGAATTCACATCCGACGAGGCCAATGACCCGCTCGATGAGTCGGGGAGATCATCATTTGCCGGACTACGGACAGAATGCGGCGTTAGAAGGATACTTCGCGACATAAAAGAAATTACACATCAAGGATCCGGATACTTACGATCTTGCCGGATGCCTGGCCCTTGGACGCCGCTCATCCTCACCAACGCTGATGTTGGCGGAACTGTCCGGGGGGATAGTTCTCCCCCTCTTGGACCCTTCGGCCCCCCCGATGGGGGAAGCCTTCCTTTTCTTCTCTCCCTCCTCTAGGAGAGAATACTCCTCCTCCTCGTCTTCGGAGGAGGAATCCTCGTCGTCGTCAGACGCCTGATTGCGGGAACTCTTTTGAGTCCCCGCGGCCACCTCCTTGGCCTTCTTCTCCGGCACCACGTGCGGTGCCGGAACCAGCAGCCTTGTTAAACGGGCGTTCGCTGGGTCTTCTGGCATGGGAGCCGGGCTGATGAGCAGCTTGGCCTTCTCCATCCATTCCTGTCAAAGGAAGAGGCAGAATGAAGCCTCACTAGAGTCAATCTAATTATCACAAGTGTCCCGTAATGGGGTTGAATCACTTACCTCGTCAGTTGGATTCTGCGAGCTGAATCCGCGGTCTTTGGTCGCGGACGTAGGGGCTTCGGCGCCCTTGAACAGCACCCTCCAGGCGCCTTCGTATGTTGTATCGAAGAGCCCGTTTAGCGCCTGGTGCTGTTCCGGATTGAACTCCCACAAATTAAATGCCCGTTCATGGCATGGGAGGATCCGCCGGATGAGCATGACTTGGACCACGTCGACGAGCCTGAGCTTATTGCTCACCATCTTCTTGATACATGCTCGGAGTCCCGTCACCTCCACCGGATTCCCCCACTGCAAGCCCTTCTCTTTCCAGGAGGTGAGCTGCGTGGGGATGCCTGATCTAAACTTGGGGGCCGCCGCCCATGTGGATTTGCGCGGCTCGGTGATGTAGAACCACCCCGATTGCCACCCCTTGACGGAGTCCACGAAGGTCCCTTCTAGCCAAGGTACGTTGGGCAATTTGCCCAACATAGAGCCTCCGCATTCCGCTTGCGTACCCTTCACAACCTTCGGCTTGACGTTAAAGGTCTTGAGCCACAGGCCGAAGTGGGGATGGATGCAGAGAAAGGCCTCGCACACGACGATAAACGCCGAGATGTTGAGGATAAAGTTCGGTGCCAGATCGTGGAAATCCAGGCCGTAGTAAAACATGAGCCCCCGGACAAATGGATGGAGCGGAAAGCCCAGTCCGCGGAGGAAGTGGGGAAGGAAGACGACCCTCTCATGAGGCCCGGGGCTAGGGATGAGCTGCCCCTCGTCGGGCAGCCGATGCCGATATCGCCGGAAAGGTATCCGGCGCTGCGCAGTTTGGTGATGTCCTCCTCCTTGACGGTGGAGGCTAACCATTTGCCTCCCGCTCCAGTCATATTCGGAGAAGGTCGAGGTGAGATGCGCGAGTTCGGGCGTTGGAGCTTGAATTCGCGGGGATTGATAAGCAAAGGAGGAAGAAGGCGTAGGTGAGAAGGTGAATCCTTATCCCTTATATATAGGCGGACAAAACTATGTGTCCCCCACCGGCCTGGTAAAACTCGCTTATCTCCCAAGCGTCACCGTTGATGGCGCAGTTGGGTTACCCACGCACGTATTGATGAGAATCCCGGAATAAGGGGAACACGATCTCTGCTTCGATAGGACGTGCCGAGGAAACCGCTCTGCTAACGCTGAGGCGGTATAATGATTCAAACAAAGGCCTAGGGGCGGTGTGATGTCACGCCGCATAATACGTCAGCAGATTGAACTAAGTGTACATTTTATTCTCTCTACGGTGGAATGTGGAATTTATTTTGCAGAGCCGGACACTATCCTGGTGTTCATTATCTTCTCTGGATTATTCAAGGGAGGAACCCGCCTTGCAATGCCGAACATTATGCACGCCGGACTTATCGTCATTGAGGACTGGTTCAGGGGCTACTGAGGGAGTCCTGGACTAGGGGGTGTTCGGACAGCCGGACTATCAATGTCCGCCGGACTCCAAGACTACGAAGATACAAGATTGAAGACTCCGGCTCGTGTCCGGAAGGTACTTTACCTGGCGTGGAAGGCAAGCTTGGCGATACGGATACGTAGATCTCCTACTATTGTAACCGACTCTGTGTAACCCTAGCCCTCTCCGGTATCTATATAAACTGGAGAGCTTTAGTCCGTAGGACAACATACATTACAACAATCATACCATAGGCTAGCTTCTAGGGTTTAGCCTCCTTGATCTCGTGGTAGATCTACTCTTGTACTACCCATATCATCAATATCAATCAAGCAGGAGTAGGGTTTTACCTCCATCGAGAGGGCCCGAACCTGGGTAAAAACATCGTGTCCCTTGTCTCCTGTTACCATCCGCCTAGACGCACAGTTCGGGACCCCCTACCCGAGATCCGCCGGTTTTGACACCGACACCAGGATTTTAAGAACTTCCTCAAGGACAAAAGAGTGAAATTCGTTACTGTAGACTTTAGGAACGACAGGGTTGTCCTGCATCGAATAGGTCTCGTTGTAGGCTAGCCCTTCGATCTCCAGAAGGCAAGCCTGTTGTCCTCCTCTCAGCCTTCAATGCTGACCCTGGCAGCAGCCATGATTGATCCTTCGTATGCTAAACTTAAGAAACCTCATCACGAGTTTCATCATGCATGGGAGTTGAAGACATTAGATGAAGACCACATCCTGTACGCAGCAATGGATGCCTAGCTTTGTTTTAATATCTACAAGGGTTGGATGAAGAAGCAGAGCCTAGTGTCCGGTTCAAGCAAAGAAGCGTCGGCGAAGAGGAAGAGGAAGAGGGACGAGGACGAAGTCGAGGACGTGGACTCGGACTCCGAGTAGGTGGCACTGCCGTCACTCATGATGGTTCTACTGCAGTGTCAAGCAGACTAGTTGCTTAGTTTATTTTCAAGGGTGTGTTATGCTAAGGCCCCAGCAGAACTATGTTTATGTTCTTTCTCGTTATTTGAACTCTTTAGTACGTATAGTAGTACTAGTACTATGTCTTACTACTGTTCCTCTTGCAGTTGGTACTACTGCTCATATCTTCATGTTCCTACTGCACTTAATACGTTCGTACTGGTAGTATAATTTTGGTCAGTCGATTTGTGAAAGAAGTTCGACGGAGCGAAGGAAGAAGATGGTAGAAGAGGTGGAAGAAGCCCTTCTATCCATCCATGTTGCATCAAACGGCTCACAAGAGTTGACTGACCCAAATTGCTCCTTGAGATTGCAAGATCCACGTGGCATTCAAGGTCTCGAAGGTAGATTCCACGTCCGCACCCGGTTTGCAGGCTCGACGCGTGCGCGACTGGCTTCCGCCGCGACAGCCACCATGCGCGCCTCCTCTGAGCGGGCGGAGACGACAATGACACGCCAGTTCCTCCTCGCCGCCGTGCTGGAGCACGCGCTCGTCCTCCTCTTCGTACACTGTGTGCATAGACGCGGCTCCACCAGCTGCTCGTGTGCTCGACAGCGCGGCGGCATCGCGAGGAGGGACTGCAGACGACGTGAGGGGGCGAGCCTTCAGCTTCATGGCACAGGTATGGAGGCGACACGGCAGTGATGGGCGAGAAATTGTTGGTCGGAGCAGGTGGGCACCGACATACGCAATAGCGGCGGCATATGGGAGCTTACTTTAGTTTTATATAGGGTTGGTCAAACTTAAAAGAAAATCGTACTAGTACACGTAAACACTAGACTTAGGCAGCGCTTTTATTAGTTAGTACCACAACCACGATACGGAATCCTGTGCAAGCGCGTGAACCGCGGCTGCGCGGTCGATCGAATGGTGCGTCACTGTGTCGCACTCAAAGGACATCCACCAAACCTTTTCGTGTGTGTGAAAACAATCCCCGAATATTACTCAACTTTTTTTCATGGAAAAGTTCTTGATGCTACAATATTTCCATATATTTGAATTTAGCTCCAGTTCGTGTTTATTTGGATTTGGACGTTTTAGGTGCGCCCTAGTTCTTTTTAATACTGATTTTGTGTGTGTGATTGAGAGAGAACGTGTGTATGTCTCCATATGTGTGTTGTGGCGGAAGGGCAATGTGGAGACGGTGTGCGTGTGATACAAACATAGAGAGGTGTGAATGTGCAAATGATCATGCATGAGTGAGACATAGATAGATGTCGATACGTTGTGTATACATGAGAGAATGGTCTTCTAGTTTACTTGTGTGTGTGTGTGTGCAAGAGAGAGAGGATCATCCGTAACACAACAACCGTCTCTCTCGATTCGTCCGTCCCTCGAATGATCGCATGTAACACATGCATCAACGCGCACATTTTGACATCCTCACCCGACCCCTGCCTACCTCAAAGCCCGCACAATCTCTTCGTGAATACCCATTTCTCTCCTTAGGTTTGTTTTCTCTCAATATCTGACACACACACGCACAGCACAACACACACACTCCCCCGAGCACACAATTCATGCCCATCCAAGGTTATACGGCGACCACTCTCGCTTGTGCTTCTTTGCACCCAAACATGCACAACACCTCAATCTTCAAAGAGGGCATCGAGGAGATCAAAGACGGCGACAACACCGCGCTAGAGAATGCGGGGCCATTTGGAAGTAGGATGATGTGACGACGGCTGACTGACTCCTCCCCCACCCTCTCTCTCGCACACAAAATTACCAATCCCTCAACCCACGAGATCCTTCACCTCTCGTCCATGTTTTTCCAGCTCTCTCATCAAACATGTTGTCTCTTCTCCTTCCACGTATACAGAATTCGGATGCACACGCATCTCACGTATATTACATGTCTCCATCTTTCTCACGGACCTAACTTCTTCCTCTCTCTTTCTCTCTCTATCTCTCTCTCTTTGTCTTGTTAGGGTTGTCTACTACTCTCTCGTCCACATACGTACAATCTTTCCCGCCCTATCTGCTCCATCTTCGCAAGCTCTCTCTGCACGTTTCATTCACACATTGGGATATGTTCAAAATGTTGCTTCTATAATGGCTGATGTAGAGTTATGGTTGGTTTTGTTGCATCCTACAAAGTAATAACTATGAAATGCATTTAGATTCTCATTTGACTGGGATTATGTGAGTTTGAGCATGTTGTGAAGTACTATAGACCTTGTATACATCTTGGGATTTGACAATGATTGTAACTATTGAATTGTATAGACCATTACATTCGAAGTCAATAGCCTAATATATTTATTTCACAATTTCAAGAAATGATTAGTTCACTACAAACTAAAAAACAAATGTGTACTCCCTCCGTTTTTATTTAAGTCCGCGTATTTTCATTGGACAAAGTCAAGTTTTGTAAACTCTCAGAAAGCTTATAACAAAAAATATTAACATATACAATAACAAATAAATACCATTAGATTCATTATTGAATGTACTTTCACATCATACATATTTGTTATGGTAAATGTTTATATTTTTCTATAAACTTGGTCAAACTTTAGAAAGTTTGACTTCGGTCAAACCTAATATGCAGAGTTTACTAGTACTACTTGCTAGTTGCTTAGCCGAATCACTCAACACGCCAGATGGGGAGTTCAGTGTCACAAAATTTTGAGGTCGGCGGGAAAATCTCCAGGGACCCTGATTCGAGCAGTGGGAAGTTACCATCATAGCCTTCGGAACAGGCCCACGGATGACGCTTGGTAGGGGGCCGTTTTTGTAACTTCATGTTCACCCTACCCAGCCAACCCCACCCCAGCACCCAGATCGAGTAGTACACCTGAATACTCCCCATTTTCTATCCCCACCGCAAAATAGACTTCTCCACGGCACCGTAGCCTTCGTGCTCCTCCCCTTCTACATCGGCGCACTCGTCCACCGAAGCACATCTGCCTCATCGATGACCTCGTACGCTGCACTGGAGCCGGTCCATCGTCGTCGTCGTACACAGAGCCTCTTCCTCGGCACCGTCTTCCACGGTATCGGATCTGCTTCCCGGAAGCCGATGCCAAACGCAGAAGCACCACCGTCGTGGACAATGAATTGACTCCCGTTGCCGACCATGACTCACAGAAGCTGCCGCGACCATCGTTCTCCTCCTCGATTGGTAATGTGTGTATTGAATCACTTAGCAGTACATGTGCAGTTTCAATTTTGTTCATACCTACCCTTCAAATTTCCTGGGTGCTATTGTTCCCGTAAAAGTAATTGGTTATAGCCTCCATTGTCCAACAGAATATCAACTTGTACTTGTGCGTCGCTCCTGTATCGCGCTGTGCTTGGGTAGGTTTTTCATCTGCAACCAGTAGTGTGGCAAATGATGGAAAGTTTTTTAGAACTAGCAAGATGCCCATGTGTTGCACGCATCAAGATGCATTTGTATGAGTAGTTTATCTTGTGGGAGAAAAGGATGAACGAGGGAAGGCCTTATTTGCAAATTTGGAGAGGGGTATGGGTATCTTTTGCAAAATTCCCATTGTTTCCTTCCTATCTGTCAGATATAAATCGGACGGCCTATATTGCAGGAGGGCAGGCACACCATCATCACCAACTCTGTTTTTTTATAAGAAAAAAAAGTATAGAGAAAAGAAAGTAGATAGTAGAGAAGTAGAGATAAACATTAAATATAAAATAAATATAACAGTAGAGAAGAGAGTAGAGATAGCAGAGACGTTGGGTAAGGATCACGCACGCGCGGGAAAAAGCGGCCGGGCGTGCACTAGTTTTGGCGCGCGGCGTCGGCGCGCTTTATAAAATCCAACGCCCTCCCACCGCTCTGTGCCTTGCCACCGCTATCTCGCCGCTCTTTGCCTCGCCACCACTCTCTCCCCGCTCTTTCTCGCATCGCCACCGCCGCGCCACCATGCCGCCGCGTCGCCGGGAAACTTGGGGATACCGCGGCGTCCGCGTGCGCCCCTCCAGCGGCTTATCCACCGAGACCTGGTTCTGCAGGAAGCGTCTCGGCCTCGGCAATTTCGACACCGCCAATGAGGCCGCCCGCGCGTACGACGCGGCATCGTGGCGCCTCCGGTGGCCTCATAGAACATTGAACTTCCCCAACAAGCCGACACGGGAGCGGGGGCAGGAGCTCGTGCCTCTACTGCTATCTCTTGAGCACTGCGTTGGATTTCCCCGAAGAGGAGAGGATGTTGCAGCAAAGTAGCGTATGTATTTCCCTCAGTTTTTGAGAACCAAGGTATCAATCCAGTTGGAGACCACTCACAAGTCCCTCATACCTAAACAAAACGATAGCTACTCGCAACCAACGCGATCAGGGGTTGTCAATCCCTTCATGGTCACTTACGAGAGTGATATCTGATAGAGAAGAAAAATAATATTTTTGGTATTTTTGATAGATAGATGCAAAGTGAAAAGTAAAAGGCAAAGTAAAAACAAAGCAAGTAAATAAAGTGATAGAGATTGATATGATGAGAATAGACCCGGGGGCCATAGGTTTCACTAGTGGCTTCTCTCAAGAGCATAAGTATTCTACGGTGGGTGAACAAATTACTGTTGAGCAATTGACAGAATTGAGCATAGTTATGAGTATATCTAGGTATGATCATGTATATAGGCATCACGTCCGAGACAAGTAGATCGAAACGATTCTGCATCTACTACTATTACTCCACTCATCGACCGCTATCCAGCATGCATCTAGAGTATTAAGTTAAAAATAGAGTAACGCTTTAAGCAAGATGACATGATATAGAGGGATAAATTCATGCAATATGATAAAAAAACATCTTGTTATCCTCGATGGCAACAATACAATATGTGCCTTGCTGCCCCTTCTGTCACTGGGAAAGGACACCACAAGATTGAACCCAAAGCTAAGCACTCCTCCCATTGCACGAACTACCAATCTAGTTGGCCAAACCAAAAGGATAATTCGAAGATACTTGCAAAGATAACTCAATCATACATAAAAGAATTCAGATAAGATTCAAATATTGTTCATAGATAATACTGGATGATAAACCCACAATTCATCGGTCTCAACAAACACACCGCAAAAAGAAGAAGATTACATCGAATAGATCTCCACGAGAGAGGGGGAGAACATTGTATTGAGATCCAAAAAGAGAGAAGAAGCCATCTAGCTACTAGCTATGGACTCGAAGGTATGAAGTAAACTACTCACACTTCATCGGAGGGGCTATGGTAATGATGTAGAAGCCCTCCGTGGTGGATGCCCCCTCTGACGGAGCTCCGGAACAGGCCCCAAGATGGGATCTCGTGGATACAGAAGGTTGCGGCGGTGGAATTAGGTTTTTGGCTCCTGTTCTGATCGTTTGGGGGTACGTAGGTATATATAGGAGGAAGGAGTACGTCAGTGGAGCAACATGGGGGGCACAAGGCTGGGGGTGCCCCCAGGGGGGAGGGCGCGCCCCCACCCTCGTGACCGCCTCTGTTACATCTTGGAGTAGGGTCCAAGTCTCCTTGATCACTTTCGGTGAGAAAATCACGTTCCCGAATGTTTCATTCCGTTTGGACTCCGTTTGATATTTCGTTTCTTCGAAACACTGAAATAGGCAAAAAACAGCAATTCTGGGCTGGGCCTCCGGTTAATAGGTTAGTCCCAAAAATAATATAAAAGTGGAAAATAAAGCCCAATATAGTCCAAAACAGTAGATAAAGTAGCATGGAGCAATCAAAAATTATAGATACGTTGGAGACGTATCAGGCATCCCCAAGCTTAATTCCTGCCCATCCTCGAGTAGGTAAATGATAAAAAAGAATTTTTGATGCGGAGTGATACTTTGGCATAAATTCAATGTAAATCTTCTTAATTGAGGCATGAATATTCAGATCAGAAAGATTCAAGACAAAAGTTCATATTGACACAAAAATAATAATACTTCAAGCATACTAATCAAAGCAATCATGTCTTCTCAAGTAAGGCTATGCTTCATTTTCGTCATACAAAGATGTTCCCAACTTCTATACCCCCGATGACAAGCCAAGCAATTGTTTCATACTTAAATAATCTCAAACTTTTTCAACCTTCACGCAATACATGAGCATGAGCCATGGATATAGCACTATGGGTGGAATAGAATATGATGGTGGGGATTGTGTGGAGAAAACAAAAAGTAGAAAGTCTCACATTGACGAGGCTAATCAACGGGCTATGGAGATGCCCATTAATTGATGTCAATATGAGGAGTAGGGATTGCCATGCAACGGATGCACTAGAGCTATGAATGCTCAACAAAAGAAAACTAGTGGGTGTGCATCCAACTTGCTTGCTCACGAAGACTTAGGGCATTTGAGGAAGGCCATCGTAGGAATATACAAGCCAAGTTCTATAATGAAAAATTCCCACTAGTATGAAAAGACAACTTATGAGACTCACTACATGAAGAACAAGGTGCTACTTTGAAGCACAAGTGTGGAAAAGAGATAGTAGCATTGCCCTTTCTCTTTTTTTTGGGCCTTCCTTTTTTTGGCCTTGCTCTCTTTTTTATTTTATTTTATTTGGGCAATGCTCTAATAATGATGATCATCACACTTTTATTGATTACAACATGAGGATTACAACTCGAAGCTTAGAACAAGATATGACTCTATATGAATGCCTCCGGCGGTGTACCGGGATAGTGCAATGAATCAAGAGTGACATGTATGAAAAATAATGCATGGTGGCTTTGCCACAAATACGATGTCAACTACATGATCATGCAATGGCAATATGACAAAAGTAATATATGTCATGATGATGATGATGGAAGTTGCATGGCAATATATCTCGGAATGGCTATGGAAATGCCATGATAGGTAGGTATGGTGGCTGTTTTGAGGAAGATATAAGGAGGTTTATGTGTGATAGAGCGTATTTTATCACGGGGTTTGAATGCACCGGCAAAGTTTGCACCAACTCTCAAGGTGAGAAAGGGCAATGCACGGTACCGAAAAGGCTAGCAAAGGCAGAAAGGTGAGAGTGCGTATAATCCATGGACTCAACATTAGTCAAAAGAACTCATATACTTATTGCAAAAATTTATAAGTCATCAAAAATCAAGTACTACGCGCATGCTCCTAGGTGGATAGATTGGTAGGAAAATACCATCGCTCGTCCCTGATCGCCACTCATAAGGATGCACAAGCCAGGTACACTTCATGTTTCAAATTTGTTACACAACTCTAACCATACGTGCATGCTATGGGATTTGCAAACTTTAACACAAGCATTTCTGAAATTCATAATTACTCAACTAGCACGACTTTGATATTATCACCTCCATATCTCAAAACAATTATCAAGCATCAAACTTATCTTAGTATCAAATTCACTCAAAAGAAAGTTTCACATATCTTGAATACCAAGTATATTAACATTAAGAAAATTACCATGCGATTAATGACTTTAAAAATAATCTAAGTGAAGCATGAGAGATCAATAGTTTCTTTAAAAAAATCCACCACCATTCTCTAAAAGATCTAGGTGAAGCACTAGAGCAAAAATTATCACGCTCAAAAGATATAAGTGAAGCACTATGAGCAAAACTATCAAGCTCAAAAGATATAAGTGAAGCACATAGAGTATTCTAACAAATTCCAATTCATGTATGACTCTCTCAAAAGGTGTTTACATCAAGGATGATTGTGGTAAACTAACAAGCAAATACGCAAATGATACAAGACGCTCCAAGCAAAACACATATCATGTGGTGAATAAAAATATAGCTCCAAGTATATTACCGATGGAAGTGGACGAAAGAGGGGATGCCTTCCGGGGCATCCCCAAGCTTTGACTTTTTGGTGTCCTTGGATTATCTTGGGGGTGCCATGGGAATCCCCAAGCTTAGGCTCTTGCCACTCCTTGTTCCATAATCCATCAAAAGAATTCACCCAAAAATTGAAAACTTCACAACACAAAACTCAACAAAAATCTCGTGAGCTCCGTTAGAGAAAGAAAACAAAGAACTACTTCAAGGTACTGTAATGAACTCATTCTTTAATTATATTGGTGTTAAACCTACTGTATTCCAACTTCTCTATGGATTATAAACTATTTTACAAGCCATAGATTCATCAAAATAAGCAAACAACACCCGCAATACAGAATCTGTCAAGAACAGAACAGTCTGTAGCAATCTGTAACTAACGCAAACTTCTGGAACTCTAAAACTTCTACCAAAATAGGAAGTCCTGGACAATTTCTCTTTTGAACATCAACAAAAAGAGTCAACGCAAATTCACGTTTCTGTGATTTAACAAAATTATATTCGTGCGTGCAAAGTTTCTGTTTTTCAGCAAAATCAAATCAACTATCATCGTAGGTTATCCTATAGGTTCCACTTGGCACAAACACTAATTAAAACATAAAACCACATCCAAAAAAAGGCTAGATGGATTATTTATTACTAAACAGAATCAAAAACAAAAAACACAAAATAAAATTGGGTTGCCTCCCAACAAGCGCTATCGTTTAACGCCCCTAGCTAGGCATAAAAGCAAGGATAGATCTAGGTATTGCCATCTTTGGTAGCCAATCCATAAGTGGCTCTCATGATAGATTCATATAGTAATTTTATTTTATTTCTAGGGAAGTGTACCATGCCCTTCTTTAAGGGAAATTGGAATCTAATATTCCCTTCCTTCATATCAATAATTGCACCAATCATTCTAAGGAAAGGTCTACCAAGAATAATAGGACATGAAGGATTGCAATCTATATCAAGAACGATAAAATCTACGGGCACATAATTCCTATTTGCAACAATAAGAACATCATTAATTCTTCCCATAGGCTTTTTAATAGTGGAATCCGCAAGATGCAAGTTCAGAGAGCAATCATCAAAGTCATGGAAATCAAGCAAATCACACAAAGTTTTTGGAATAGTAGAAACACTAGCACCCAAATCACACAAAGCATTAAAATCATAATCTTTAATTTTAATTTTAATAGTAGGTTCCCACTCATCATAGAGTTTTCTAGGGATAGAAACTTTCAACTCAAGTTTTTCTTCATAAGATTGCATCAAGGCATCAACAATGTGTTCGGTAAAGGCCTTATTTTGACTATAAGCATGAGGAGAACCTAGCACGGATTGCAAGGAAATACAACCAATTAGAGAGCAATTTTCATAATTAAATTCCTTGAGATCCAAAATAGTGGGTTTAGCAACATCTAGGTTTTTATTTCTGTCAATCCCACTTTTATCAAATTCATCATCAAAATCTAGAAACTCTGAATTCTTAAAACGCCTTCTAGGTAAAGGAAGATTATCTTTAGTTTCATCAAGATTCATATTGCAGAACAAAGATTTAGTTGGGGCACATCAATAACTTTTAGATCTTCATCTTGATTTTCATAGGAATTGGAAGAACACACTTTAATAAAGGCATCTTTAGAAGCACGCATCCTAGCAGTTCTTTCTTTGCACTCATCAATGGAAATTCTCATGGCTTTGAGAGACTCATTGATATCATGCTTAGGAGGAATAAATCTAAGCTTTAAAGAATCAATTTCAAGAGAAATTCTATCAACATTCCTAGCCAAATCATCAACTTTAAGCAATTTCTCTTCAAGCAAAGCATTAAAATTCTTTTGTGAATTCATAAACTCTTTCACACTATTCTCAAATTCAGAGGGCATCTTATCAAAGTTTCCATAAGAGTTGTTGTAGGAATTTCCATAATTATTAGAAGGATTACTAGGATAAGGCCTAGGATTAAAATTACCTCTATACGCGTTGTTTCCAAAACTATTCCTACCAACAAAATTCACATCCATAGATTCATTATTATTCTCAAGCAAAGTAGACAAAGGCATATCATTGGGATCAAGAGGAGTATTTTTAGGAGCATAGATCTTCATAAGTTCATCCATCTTTTCACTCAAAACATTAATTTCTTCTATAGCATGCACTTTTTTACTAGAAGATCTTTCTGTGTGCCATTGAGAATAATTAGCCATAATATTATCTAGCAATTTTGTAGCATCTCCTAACGTAATTTCCATAAACGTGCCTCCCGCGGCCGAATCTAAAAGATTTCTAGAAGCAAAACTAAGTCTGGCATAAAATTTTTGTATGATCATCCATAAATTCAAACCATGAGTAGGGCAATTGCGAAGCATCAATTTCATTCTTTCCCAAGATTGGGCAACATGCTCATGATCAATTTGTTTAAAATTCATAATATCGTTCCTAAGAGTGATGATCTTAGCGGGAGGAAAATATTTAGAGATAAAAGCATCTTTGCACTTGTTCCAAGAATCAATAATATTTTTAGGCAAAGACGAAAACCAAACTTTAGCACGATCTCTAAGTGAAAATGGAAATAACTTCAATTTGACAATATTGTTATCCGTATCTTTCTTCTTTTGCATATCACACAAATCGACAAAATTGTTTAGATGAGTAGCAACATCTTCACTAGGAAGGCCGGCAAAAGCAGTATTGATTTCACAAGACTCATCATTATTAAGAGGAGCAATCGGAGTACTAAGGAAATCATTATTATTGGTATTCGAGAAGTCACACAATTTGGTATTATCTTGCGCCATGGCAACAAGTAATCCAACACACAAGCAAACAGAAAGGCAACGGGAAAAGGCAAACGGGAAAGAGAGGAGGAGATTGGGAAAGAGAGGGAGAATAAAACGGCAAGGGTGAAGTGGGGGAGAGGAAAACGAGAGGCAAATGGCAAATAATGTAATGCAAGAGATAGGGATTGTGATGGGTACTTGGTATTGTTGACTTGCTTGCGTGAGCCTCCCCGGAAACGGCGCCAGAAATTCTTCTTGCTACCTCTTGAGCACTGCGTTGGATTTCCCCGAAGAGGAGAGGATGATGCAGCAAAGTAGCATAAGTATTTCCCTCAGTTTTTGAGAACCAAGGTATCAATCCAGTAGGAGACCACACACAAGTCCCTCGTACCTACACAAAACGATAGCTATTCGCAACCAACGCGATTAGGGGTTGTCAATCCCTTCAGGGTCACTTACGAGAGTGAGATCTGATAGAGAAGAAAAATAATATTTTTGGTATTTTTGATAGATAGATGCAAAGTGAAAAGTAAATGGCAAAGTAAAAACAAAGCAAGTAAATAAAGCGATAGAGATTGATATGATGAGAATAGACCCGGGGGCCATAGGTTTCACTAGAGGCTTCTCTCAAGAGCATACATATTCTACGGTGGGTGAACAAATTACTGTTGAGCAATTGACAGAATTGAGCATAGTTATGAGTATATCTAGGTATGATCATGTATATAGGCATCACGTCCGAGACAAGTCGATTGAAACGATTCTACATCTACTACTATTACTCCACTCATCGACCGCTATCCAGCATGCATCTAGAGTATTCAGTTAAAAACAGAGTAACGCCTTAAGCAAGATCACATGATGTAGAGGGATAAATTCATGCAATATGATAAAAACCCCATCTTGTTATCCTCGATGGCAACAATACAATATGTGCCTTGCTGCCCCTTCTGTCACTGGGAAAGGACACCGCAAGATCGAACCCAAAGCTAAGCACTTCTCCCATTGCAAGAACTACCAATCTAGTTGGCCAAACCAAAAGGATAATTCGAAGAGACTTGCAAAGATAACTCAATCATACATAAAAGAATTTAGAGAAGATTCAAATATTGTTCATAGATAATACTGGATCATAAACCCACAATTCATTGGTCTCAACAAACACACCACAAAAAGAAGAAGATTACATTGAATAGATCTCCACGAGAGAGGGGGAGAATATTGTATTGAGATCCAAAAAGAAAGAAGAAGCCATCTAGCTACTAGCTATGGACCCAAAGGTCTGAAGTAGACTACTCACACTTCATCGGAGGGGCTATGGTGATGATGTAGAAGCCCTCCGTGGTGGATGCCCCCTCCAGCGGAGCTCCGGAACAGGCCCCAAGATGGGATCTCATGGATACAGAAGGTTGCGGCGGTGGAATTAGGTTTTTCGCTCCTGTTCTGATCGTTTGGGGGTACGTAGGTATATATTGGAGGAAGGAGTACGTCGGTGGAGCAACAGGGGGGGCACAAGGCAGGGGCGCGCCTAGGGGGGATGGCGCGCCCCCCACCCTCGCTACCGCCTCTGTTACATCTTGGAGGTTGGTCCAAGTCTCCTGGATCACGTTCGGTGAGAAAATCACGTTCCCGAAGGTTTCATTCCGTTTGGACTGCGTTTGATATTCCGTTTCTTCGAAACACTGAAATAGGCAAAAAAACAGCAATTCTGGGCTGGGCCTCCGGTTAATAGGTTAGTCCCAAAAATAATATAAAAGTGGAAAATAAAGCCCAATATAGTCCAAAACAGTAGATAAAGTAGCATGGAGCAATCAAATATTATAGATACATTGGAGACGTATCATCTGCCGCGGCTTAGCACCGACGAGGATTGTCGCGACAACCGGAGGCAGAAGCACCATCTCGGCATCGCCGAGATGGACGGGGAAGCCATGGTGCTGTGGCGCCAACGCTTCCCGCAGGACATCATCAACGAGCGCGAGTTCTACGCGCAAAGGAGGGCGGAGAGGGATAAGAGGAGGGAGGAGTGAGCCGCCTATCATGAGGACAAGCGTAGGCAAAAAGTGGATGATCAATTCAACATGAGGCTAGGAGCATCGTCGCCCTGGGAATCCAACGACGATCGGTATCTTCACGCCTACAGTCAGACATCGGAGGAGGACATCACCGAGGAGGAGTTAGACGACGAGGAGCAGTTGAATTATCTATTTTTTATCTATCAATGCTGAGAACTATCCTCTACTCTCTAGTCTCTCTACTTCTCGATCTCAGCACTGTAAATGCTTTTTTAAAGCGCCGCGCATTGCGGTTCTGTGGGAGATGCTCTAAGATGGCAGATGAGTGCTTTAATGTTGCCCACAAGATGCGCGAGTATTACTAGTAGTATATTTTTCTTGTCATGTTGAGATTTTAAAACCACGAATGCGAACATGCAGAGTAGAAATGAAGACCAAACACGGGATATTGGGGACATCTTCAAGGAGCGTGGCAAGTTAAAGAGGAGATGCACCAAACCTGTAAAATGAGCTTTGGTAAGTAACACCCTTTCAATGACTTCCGTTTAGCCTCATTTTGTTTGATGTGTATATGTTGTAGTTTCTGTTTCTCTTAAGCATGGTGTTCTTTGATGTGTAATAAGAAGAGTCTTAATCGTCCTAATGCTTTTGTTTTTAGCTTGACATAGGAAGTAGGTGTTCTCACCTTGTAGTCTATTTTTATATTTTTTTTCCTTCTGAATTCACTTGTCCGAGTTCTGTTTATCTGGCTTCTACTAAATGGATCTGGGTTGCTCTGAGTATTGATCTAAAAAGGAAGTAACTTCATGTCAGGATGCAGTTCCTGCGAGGAGGGAAGTATGGTTAACCACGAGATCATGTTTCCAAAATGAGGCTGGATTACACAGAATGTGCCAGTTCCATAATGATGTTGGATTAGACACTAGGTGCAAATTCCCAGATGATGCTAGATTACACACAAGCCAGGTGGAGTCGTGAGCTGTTCATGTCCTCATGGCTCAAGTAAAGGCTGAAAGAAAGCATGCAGCAACCCTTGAGAATGTAGCTGAGTTTCTTAAGAAGCAAAAAGAGCAATCGTATGCTCTCTTCACCCAAGCCAAAGAAGAGATGGAAGAAGCCAGAAATAAGCTAGCAGAGGCAGAGCAGGCTAGGCGTCTCCTGCTATCTAAAACTGTTGTCAATACAAAATTTCCTTCATAATAGCTAGGTTCAAATGTTTATCCAGTCAGCATGCCTGTTGCGATGTCCGTGCATCTACTAATGTGGCACACAATATTTTTTTGGGTCATGTAATAACAGCAATTACTTTCCAAACAATAACAGACGAAGCATTGGACATGCACTACAAAACAAATACTCTTCCGTGATGATACGTGTTTGTCACAGTAGGTCGCATTTTTTGTCATGAATGTACATCCATGACAAATTTATGACAGAATCAAGATAGTCATACTTGTGCTGTCGTAGAAGTGTTCCATGACATTACCAAAATTACCATCACGGAAGTGTCCACTTCCATGACGATAAATCGCGCGTCACAGAAGTGCTTTCGTCAAGGGTGACCGACACGTGTCATCCATCGTAACGGAACACCGTTAAGCTATCGGGTCGGGTTTTGGATCCGATAACCCGTTAACAGCCCCGACCAATGGGGATTTTCCACGTGTAAAATCATCATTGGCTGGAGGAAACACGTGTCAGCTCACCGTTGGGACAGTTGTCATCCACTCATTGGACAGAAGGCGCCTATGATATGTCGACACGTGGCATGGCCCAATAGAGGCCCATTCCTGTGAAAAGGCTGACCCATTTGACTTGGTCAAAAGGTGGCGGGCCGGCCCATGTAAAGCCTGTTAACGGCCTGTTCGCATATAGCCCATTTACAGCCCGCTAACCCAAGGCCCGTTACGCCCTATCCGAATTAGGCCCAGTAGCGTCATCTGGGCCACCCAATATGATTCCAGCCCGTTTTCACTTCTGGCCCATGTATGGCCCATGATGTCTCCAACATCAGCATGCCAAGTTAGAGCAAAGACTTCATGGGGTAAATAGGAGTGGTCTTCTCCTTCTGAATCTCCCTCAGAACAGTTATCTTCCTCTTGATTACGATCCAAAATGGGTGGAGGGGGGCTGCCTTTGCGCCCACCATGGAATGACGTCTGCATGAAATTTTATTGCCACGCAAGGCTCGTCTCTTTTGATCTACATGATCATTTCCATTGTGTACAATAACTGGCATGCATAGGAATAAAACATAGTGAGATTATGTAAGGAGTGCATGCACAAATCCAGAGTGATGGTAGCAAACTGTGGATAGACCCAAAACCAATGATGGCAGGCAGATAATAGCTTTAGTTAAAAAATACAGATAATGGCTCCTTTAATGTTTGTTTGCACCCGACATGAAACTCATAGTAGACACCGGAGATTAACCAGATAGTAGACAGATAGTACTGATTGCTGCCCCAATATGTACCCCACAACCATTTAAAAACTCAAGTTTCAACATTAGTTTGGACCTGACTCGGAGTCTAGTAGGTGAACACGACGATAATGTAGCATGTCATCATATTAAGTGACGCATAACATAAGCAGACACGGAAGAGTGCGACCTCTCTTGCGGACCCGTGTAGTCCTCAAGGTCATCTGCTCGGTTGATGATGGTAATGCAGTTGCCGTGGCTGCCGGTGGCGGTGAAGAAGATCTGAGGCGGCGAAAGACAGTCTAGAGAGTGGATCCCTGCTGTGGTGAACCCTTCCGTCGTTGGAGCAGCTGAGCTGGGGTGGAACATAGCGCTGCAGGAGCAGGACAAACCACACAAGGATTTCTTTGAGACATATCTGTAACCGAAGTAATTGAGTAAGGGCTTGTTTGAATTTGAGGATTCTAACAATGCAGGGATAGGAAATAGACAGGAATAGGACAGGAATGCACGTGCAATACAAAGAATTTAAAAACACAAGATTTCTGCCAATCTGGGTGTTTGATTCACAACAATTGCAGATCACAGGATGCAACAAAGCATGGTGAGATTAAGTCAAACCACAAGAAAATGTACAGTTATAATGCTATTATGCTACTATATCTTGGTCTTGTGCTTGATGAATATGAATATGAAAAGGAGGAGAAGTGGAAATTAGAATTCCTACGGTTTTTCTTTCAAGGAGACACTAAAGGAACAAATCCTACAGTTTTCCTTTTCTCCATTCCTTTGCACCAAATTCATGAAAAGTAGTACCATAGGAAACTTTCCAATTCCTATGTTTTTCAGTCACTTTTCCTTTCAAGCACTGGCGATTCTAGTAGGCGGGCTTGAGCAAGGAAAATCCTACACTAAAAAAATGTTTTTGTGCTACTTCTATTACTTTGGACCCAGGCCACTGCCATACTAGCTCAACTCCCAAGCCCATCGACAAATGCAAAGCTCAAACGCGCAGAGATAAATAATGATGGCATTTAAGAGAGTCCATCACGGATAGCTAAGTTGCCTGGTACCTCACAGCTTGTCATATAGTAGGATAAAATAATCGTATTTCCTGTTACTACGAGTGCTCAATGGACAATATATATAACATGTAGAGTAAAAAAGAGATGCAACAAGTGTACAACCTTTTTGGCGAAGCCATGTCGATCTCAGCGTGATTGGGTTGGCCGGTGAGGATGCTCCAGCTTACTTTGCTGTCGGAGGAGGGGAAGAAGATCTTAGGCGTCTGGAGATGGAGCCCGAGGTACTGCTCCGCTGTGATGGAGGGTTTCGTCGCTGGAGCAGCTCCGGTGAGTTGTACGACGCCGAGGCTGAAGCAGGACAAGAGAGACAACGAACGACGTTAACCTGAGTGGAATTCTAATAGCATCTCCAATACATGACGTAAAATACATAACCACAAAGTGCTAGATGTAAAATACATCAGCCGCTCATCTCTGAACTTAACTGTCGAAACTGAACTTAACTGTTGAAACTGAACTAAACTGAACCTAACTGTCGAAACTGAATTTTGATGTCGAAACTGAATTTTGCTGTCGAAACTGAACGCACTAGCAAGGTGAGGCTACACGTCGGTCGACTGACTTTTTCATCTCTGGTCAGTCGATTTTGCAGCCGTTGGATATGAAATCCAGGGCCTGCAGTTCATCTTCAACCTCCACCCCCTGATCCACCAACCACCACTGGCCAAACAGCAGCCCCCCGCCGCCCGCGGCTGGCGGTACACCGCCCCTCCCGCCCTAAAAACACTCCCCATTGCTGGTTCGCCGCCGCCCCGGCCATCCCTCGAAGCCCGCCCATGCCCAGCTTTTTCTCCGGCGATCCCCACGCCACCGCCTCGCCAACGCCCCGCCACCGCTGGTGGCCACCGCCCCCATCCTGAACCCTAAGATAGATAGTGGGGTACCTCTCCGACGAGCCCCCCTCCCCGCTGTGGCTGGATCTTCCTTCACCCCGGCGAGCCCACCCCTTGAAAATCGACTGACCCAAAATTCGATTCAGTCGACTGAAGTGTAGCCAAATTGGAGCAGCATCGCAAGCATGACCAAGAGCGAGAGCAGCAGTGTGAGCAAGAGCAATAGCAAGAGCAGACCAGGCAAGGGATTGAGAGCAAGAGCAGAGCAGCAGCGCGAGCGAGAGCTATAGCAGCAGCAGCTCCTACTGATGTGGACGTCGCCGCCGAGGGAGCGACACCGTGGAGGAAGTGGCCGGCGATGCCGCCGTGGATGGAGCCGTGCCGTGTAGGCTCGGGATCGAGGGCCAGCAGCACCGTGAGATCGAATCAAGAAGAAAATGCGGCGATTAGTGTACAACCTCTTTGGTGGCGCCGATTAGGCCGCAGCTTCATCCGAGGAAACGGTGATGATGATGCTATTCCGGTGGTGCAGGTGAAGACGGCGGTGTGGGAATGGGGGTGGTGCGAAAGATGAGGGAAACGTCGGGGCAGCTCCTTGGAGGTGGAGGACGGGGTGGCTGAACCGGCAGGATAATGAGATCGACGATGGATCCTCATCCGGTACGGTGGATGAGGGACGTCGAGGTGTTGCTGTGGACGACATCGTCGGGGAAGAGGCTCCGTCTGGGTGGTGGACGGAGCAGGGTGTGGGGTTTCGTCGCGGGTTTTCGCGGCCTCGGTGTACAAATGGGTGGGCGGATGGGATGGCAGTGGGGAACCATGGCTTAGAGACGCGCTTGTCCGAAATGTGGGGTAAGTTACGAAAATACTGCCCACCAATTTGAGGCGGTTCTTTCGGTTCAGGGGTACCACGGGCATTTTGCGTGTCGGGATTTCACAGGAGGTGGGATTTTTTGCGCGCGTTGTAATTTCGGAATAGCAAGGCGCGGGTTGAGATGGAGGGAGTTGTCGGAGCACAACGAGACAAAGATATATCTTAAATATTTCAGGCTAACAAGGCGCGGGTTGAAGAGGCGGGAGTTTCACAGCACGATAGACAGAGACGCTAGCTTCAATTTGCGGCATAACAAGGCGCGGCTTGAAATTTCAGAAGAACAAGCTTAACGTGTACCCAAAAAAAGACAATTTGCACCTCAACACGCACAACACACACACAAACACCATTTATACTAGAGTAAGGTACACGTGCATTGCACGCATGAGATTTGGCAACCAAATTATGAATAAATACCACATTATAGCATGCAAGCTTTGAGTCATATATGCATGATGTAGATGTTCGTTTAATTCTTATAGTTCATTTCATTCAAAATCATCTAGTTTTTATAAGAAAGCTAATCTATTTTAAGATTCATGGAATCGTGCGTTGTAAGACATAAAGTAAAAACAAAAAATGGCAAATCATGTAGAAAAACATTTGGGCAATTCTGATACGGAATATTCTAGAACAAATAAGAAGTGCTTGTTTTTTGATGTTTGTGCATTATGCTTAAGTTCAACCATGGAGTCTTCTAGATTATACATGTGGCGAAATCTGGTGGAATCTAGATGATATCCAACGACCAATAGTGCTCAAATTTGCCATCCAACGACCATCTTTCAAAGTTAAAGTTACCCGCACACAATATAAAAATATATATAATATAATATATATATATAGGGGTATAGATATAGATATGTGATGCGAAAGCCGCCCATCATCTCCAATTACATGCACCGATGCGACATGGGCAAATGATGTCTGCCATCGGTATCTCAAATTCAAATTAGTCTGACCTTGTTCAATGTGTATACATTACAACATGCTCGTTTCCAAACCACACTGCACAGATCTCCATTATATTCATGCATGCATGGGTTTCAAACATCGGGATCTCTTATTCAAATATTTGAATTCAACTTTACATTGATTATGACCTCACCTATTCTTTTACACCCACACAGTAGTCTTCTCTTTATAATTGTACCACTAACTTTCTTTCGTGCATGCATGCACACACACACTACCAGTCGGCATTATCTATCGCACGCATGCAATCTTTTTTCTTCAGGTCGGTCTCCCATGAAGGCACACACCCACACACATCCCCCTCTCCACCATACCGGGCATTCTTTATCTCTCACGCGTGCATGCGCAACGATCGATGTTCCTCTATGTATGTGTGTATATAGCTAGGTATTTCATAGTTTTCCACACAAACCGATCAATCAATATATCCAGTGAGGTCTCACCCTCTTTCCCACATCCACATCGATCAATCTATACCTCTCCCACGTCCACATCCATCAATCTATACCTCTCTATATAGGATTAACATAAATAGCTAATACACCCATATTAATTATATATCCAACGTCCCCCTCTCATCATCCATGCCTTCCGCTTCATCTCTCAGATGCTTGCACAATGGCGAAGACAGGGGCCAGTAAGGGCCCTACCCCCCCCCCCCTAACATCACTATATATCGAGGCTAATATGAATTTGATCATTAGACAAATGCTGCTAAAAATGTTTAATTTCATGAATTGACCCTCCTCGTAAAGGATTAGCAATGCTTGGCCCCCTAGCTCATTTATTTTTCATCTCTCCGCCACTGCGTGCAACAGCGCACGTGTTCGCCCCCTCTCTCTAAATATCGATCTCGCACTTGTGCATTCTCTCATAGTCTCTATCGGTGTTAAAACCGGCGGATCTCGGGTAGGGGGTCCCGAACTGTGCGTCTAGGCGGATTGTAACAGGAGACAAGGGACACGATGTTTTTACCCAGGTTCGGGCCCTCTCGATGGAGGTAAAACCCTACTCCTGCTTGATTAATATTGATGATATGGGTAGTACAAGAGTGGATCTACCACGAGATCAAGGAGGCTAAACCCTATAAGCTAGCCTATGGTATGATTGTTGTAATGGTTGTGTCCTACGGACTAAAACCCTCCGGTTTATATAGACACCGGAGAGGGCTAGGGTTACACGGAGTCGGTTACAATGGTAGGAGATCTACATATCCGTATCGCCAAGCTTGCCTTCCACGCCAAGGAAAGTCCCATCCGAACACGGGACGAAGTCTTCAATCTTGTATCTTCATAGTCTTGGAGTCCGGTCGATGATGATAGTCCGGCTATCCGGACACCCCCTAGTCCAGGACTCCCTCAGTTGCCCCTGAACCAGGCTTCAATGACGATGAGTCCGACGCGCATATTGTTCGGCATTGCAAGGTGGGTTCCTCCTCTGAATAATTCATAGAAGATTGTGAACACCAGGATAGTGTCCGGCTCTGCAAAATAAATTCCACATAGCACCGTAGAGAGAATAATATGCACACAAGTTCAATTTGCTAACGTATTTGGCGGCATGATGTCACACCACCACCAAGCCTTTACTTGAATCGTTTTTTATTATACCACCTCAGTGCGTTTAGCGAAGTGGTTTCCTTGGCACGTCGTGTCGAAGCAGAGATCGTGCTCCCCTTATTCCGGGATTCCCATCAATACGGACGTGGGTAACCCAACCGCGCCTTTGATTGTGGCGCTTGGGAGATAAGCAAGTTTTACCAGGCCGGTGGGGACGCATAGTCTTCGTCCGCCCATATATAAGGGGATAAGGATCCGCCTTTTTTACATACGCCTTCTTCCTCCTTTGCTTATCCATCTCCGTGCACTCGAGCTCTAGCACCCAAGTCCGCACATCTCGTCTCAACCTTCTCCAGCCATGTCCAGAGCGGGAGGCAAGTGGATGGCTTCCTCCGTTACAGAGGGGCACATCGAAAAACTGCGCGGCGCCGGATACCTATCCAGCGACATCGCGCACCGGCTGCCCGACAAGGGGCAGCTCATCCCCACCCCCAGGCCCCATGAGAGGGTCGTATTTCTTCCCCACTTCCTCCGCGGACTGGGCTTCCCACTTCATCCCTTCGTCCGGGGGCTCATGTACTACTACGGCCTGGACTTCCACGATCTGGCGCCAAACTTCATCCTCAACATCTCGGCGTTTATCGTCATGTGCGAGGCCTTCCTCTGCATCCAGCCCCACTTCGGCTTGTGGCTAAAAACCTTCAATGTCAAGCCGAAGGTAGTGAAGGGCGTCCAAGCGGAGTGTGGAGGCGCCATGGTGGGCAAAATTCCCAACGTCCTCTGGTTCGAGGGCGCCTTCGTGGAAACCATCAAAGGGTGGCAATCGGGGTGGTTCTATATCACCGAGCCGCATGACCCTAAATGGGCAGCGGCCCCCAAGTTCCGATCTGGTACCCCCATGCAGCTCACCTCCTAGAAAGAGAAGGGCTTGCTATGGGGAAGTTCGGAGGAGCTGACCGGACTCCAGTCCTGTCTCTAGACCCTGGTGAACAAGAAGCTTAAGCTCGTCAACGTGATCCAGGTCATGCTCGTCCACCGGATTCTCCCCTGCCAACAACGGGCCTTCAATCTGTGGGAGTTCGATCCGGCACAGCACCGGACCCTGAGCGGGCTCTTCGACACGATGTACGAAGCCGCCTGGAGGGTGCTGTTCAAGGGCGGAGAAGCCCCCGCATCCGCGACTGAAGATCGAGGATTCAGCACAAAACGCCCGGCCGGTGTGGTAAGATATGTTATCCTTTATGGGACATTTATTTCTTTCATAGTTTGACTCTATTGTGGGATCTAAAATTCCCAATGCCTTTGAAAGGACTGGCAGAGGATGTCCGGACAGGTTAACTGTCCGGCTCCCCTCCCCGAAGACCCAGCGGATACCCGTTTAACGGGGCTGCTAGTCCCGGCACTTTATGTGGTGCCGGAGAAGTAGGCCAAGAAGAAGGCCACGGGAACCCGGAGGAGTTCCCGATGCCAGGTGGTATCAGACTCATCGTCCGATGGCTCCGAGGCGGACTCCTCCCCTGAAGACGAGGAGGAGAAAGAGGACTCTCCCCAGGAGGGGGGAGAGAGGAAGAGGAAGGCTTCCCCAACGGGGGAGGCCGAAGGGTCCAAGAGGGGAAGAACCCTTCCTCTGGACAGCTCCACGAATGCCAACGACGGCGACGAAGGCTGGCCCTCAAGGGCCAAGCCCCCGGCAAGATCGTAAGTATCCAGATTCCTGAATGATTTATAATTTCTCTTTTGTGCCACCTAGGGTCCTTATAATGCCGCACACTTCCTGTAGTCCGGCCGAGGATGATCTTCCCGCCTAATCGAGCGAGTCCTTAGCTCCATCGGATGTGGATTCCATTCCGATCGCCTCCACCCCTCATGATGCTAACGACGCCGAGGTGGGATCCCAGGAGGGGACCCATCAGGAGGAGGCTCCGGAGGTGCCGCAAGGCAGCCTCCCGGACTTTGCGCCGGACTCCGTGCCGGAACCCGCAGTGGTTCCAGAGTCCGGCAGGCGGCCCCTTCGTAAGAAGGGAAAGACCGTGACACCGGCAGCCTCCGTCCAACCGGAGGCGCCGGACAACTTGTTGGAGGCGCTCAACGGCGCTTCCATCGAGGAAGAACACCGCACTATCATGAGTGCAGTGATTCAGAAGGTTCAGCTCGCCAAGAGCAGGCTGACCGAAGCCTACAGCATCCTTCTAACAGGCTTTGAGGTAAGAAGTTTTATAATATGCAATGTAATACCGCATAGACAGTAGCCCCTGATGCTCAGTTCGGTGTTCGGAAAGAAAAGCCGAACTGAGGATCTAAAAAGATATACGCAGGAGTTCTAAAAATTATGTCAATATGGGGTTGCAGGCTGCGCTCCTGACCTCTGCCGCATTGACTGCGGAGGTCGGTGCTTTGAAGCAAGACCTCGAGCGGACCGAGAACGAGCTCGGCCTTGCCAAGAAGCGGCTCGAGGACAAAGAAGGTGAGTAACACCGTATTAAATTTGTACCTTACAGAAAAGGATTTTGGTTGCAATAGAAATAACAAGGATAACGTGGGCACTGCAGGGGCCATGAACGAGGTGGCGACCCTGAAGGAGGCCGTGTCCGCGGCCGAACATAATGCGGCCGCAGAACGAGCGGAGCGAGAGAAGCAGGAGGCGTGGATGGCGGAGGTGCGGCAAGAGCTCCAGGCTCTCATGGAAAAGCATGAGAGTTTGGAGCGCGACTCGAAGACTCGAGAGTCCGAGCTTGCCTCGGCTCTTGAGAGTGCCAAGGCCGCGAAGGCCGAGGCCCATAAGGCACTCCAGGAGATTGAGGCGGTGAAGAAAATAGCCGCGGGTAAGGCTTTTTTCATGCAAAGAAAGCATGTGAAAGTGAATTACCTATTACTTACCCGAATTCGGAGCTCTCCAGGAGCGTTTGCAGATCTTCCATGCAGCGTGTCCGATGTTGCCTCGTTCTACCAAGCCGAGGAGGGGAGCTCAACGGAGAAGGTCTTCTGGTCTCAGTACGCTGAGGCCGGACATCCGGTGCCCCTTAGCGACCAGCTGAAGCAGCTGGTCGAGCTCCACAAGGTAGCCGAGCAGGCCATGAAGGGCCTCATAGTCCGGCTGTGGCCTGAAGAGGCCATGCCTGGGAGCTACTTCGGCATTGTGCGGCGGCTAGTGGATGCGTGTCCTAGGGTGGAAGTCATCAAGCGCTCCGCCTGCATTGAAGGTGCCCGTCGGGCCCTTGCCCGCGCAAAGGTGCACTGGGGCAGGCTGGATGCTGAGAAGCTTCTGACGGACGCGCCGCCGGCGGGCAAGGAGTATCGCACGCCCGAAATGTATTATAAGAGTGTCCTGAAGGGTGCTCGCAAGATTGCGGATGAGTGCCCCAAAGATGTAATATTTGAGTAGACTCGCGATGTGTTATCCTGTGCGCTGAAAACTTTGTTCATATGCGCTAAGCAACACTTGTTGATTTAAAATATTACCTTCTGTGCGGCCGTTTATCAAATCTGAGAGATGGCAAGTCGTCGGCTTCAGCCCCCATGCCACGAGTGCTGGGGTGTTCGGGATAAACTTGAGCGCTCTTGTTCCCATTTTTGGGTCCATCTAGGGAGGCGCTCAACACAACAAACCAGGCAACCGGACTTATAATGCTTGAACACTCTCACTTAGCCAGAGAATTCTATAATTTTAAATTTTGGTGAAGCCCCTAGTGTTCGGAAGACCGAGTTCGGGGCGCTATCCACGCCTGGGCCGGACGAAGCCGGTTCCTCGCTCTAAGCGGCATAAGTCTTTAGGGACTCAAAAAGACCTCTCGAACAGCGACCAGCTCTCGCCTTACCATGACGGTCAGTTTTAGCTTTCTCCACTGAGGCGCTCGCCCAGCTCAACCGGGGCGCAATCGCAGTGGTTCTCCCAGTGCTACCTTAGCCGACGGAACGGAACATAAGGTACCAAAACATGGGAGCCGGGCAAACCCAACTATTGACCCAAGACATGATTCGGAGCCGATGCATATAATGCTATAAGTTCGGGGTGCCGCACTTGTGAAAGTGTTAGGACTTATCACACCGTTATGCGGGGAACATAAGCCCCTGGTGTATGCGGCCGTACCAAAGTGTACGGATGCAAGATGTCATAAATGAACATATATAAGAAATGGAAAGCAATTATAAGCGAAAAGTGATGCATTGTTCATTCAAGGAATTCTGCATGAGTGCAGAACGATACAAATAGTGCGGTAAGCAAGGGATTGGACTATTTAAACATGTCCCCCTCCAGGGGTAGGCTGCGTACTGGTGTATTTAACAAATTTAATGCTCATAATGGAGACCACCTGAGTGTTCGTCGTAGCCTTTGTCCTTCCCTGGCTGTTGCATCGTGAGTTCGGCAGGTTTACTGCCGGACAGGGTCTCTGGTGAACGGAGTCCTGTGGATAAATAGAAAAAAGAAAAAAAAAGGAAAATAAAAAGAGCGACACACGTGGCTCTAAGCGGCATAAGTCTTTAGGGACTCGAAAAAAACCTCTCGAACAGCGACCGGCTCTCGCCTCATCATGACGGTCAGTTTTAGCTTTCTCCACTGAGGCGTTAACCCAGCTCAACTGGGGCGCAATCGCAGTGGTTCTCCCAGTGCTACCTTAGCCGATAAAACGGAACGTAAGGTACCAAAACAAAGGAGCCGGGCAAACCCAACTATTGAACCAAGACATGATTCGGAGCCGATGCATATAGTGCTATAAGTTCGGGGTGCCGCACTTGTGAAAGTGTTCGGACTTGTCACACCATAATGCGGGGAACATAAGCCCCTGGTGTATTCGGCCGTACCAAAGTGTACGGATGCAAAACGTCATAAATGAACATATATGTAAAAAAGGGATGCAATTATAAGCGAAAAGTGATGCATTGTTTATTCAAGGAATTCTGCCATGAGTGCAGAACGATACAAATAGTGCGGTAAGCAAGGGATTGGACTTTTAGACATGTCCCCCTCCAGGGGTAGGCTGCGGCATGGTGTATTTAACAGATTTAATGCTCATAATGGAGACCACCTGAGTGTTCGTCGTAGCCTTTGTCCTTCCCTGGCTGTTTGCATCTTGAGTTCGGAAGATTCATCGTCGGACAGGGTCTCTGGTGAACGGAGCCCTGTGGATAAATAGAAAAGAAAAAGAAAAAGAGCGACACACTTGGGAGCCCCTGGTGTGGTTGAGCCGCACTCTGGGCCTGTCGTGGTCGTGCCCCTCCCCCTATGCCCATGGTATCTCCAGAGCGTAATGATGTACGCGAAGAGCTGGTCTTGCAATCATGCAAGGGCTGGGGTTGGGGCCGCATTGCTACGCGTGCTCGAAACGTTCCAGGTGGTCTTGATTGATGTTACTCCAGGCGCGTTTGGCCATGTCCGGTCGTTTAACGGCCGGACTCGAAAATTGCCTTAAAAGGCTGCTCTGTACTTCTCCCGCGAGAGCCGCTGTGTGTTCCTCCGTTCAGAGGGAGCGTTCAGTATTTCCGTTGACCGTGATGACTCCACGAGGGCCTGGCATCTTGAGCTTAAGGTAGGCATAATGCGGCACCGCGTTGAACTTTGTGAACGCGGTTCGTCTAAGCAGAGCGTGATAGCCACTGCGGAACGGGACTATGTCGAAGATTAACTCCTCGCTTCGGAAATTATCCGGGGATTCGAAGACCACTTCCAGTGTGACTGAGCCTGTACAATTGGCCTCAACACCTGGTATGACGCCTTTGAAGGTCGTCTTTGTCGGTTTAATCCTTGAGGGGTCTATGCCCATCTTGCGCACTGTATCCTGATAAAGCAGGTTCAGGCTGCTGCCGCCGTCCATCAGGACTCTAGTGAGGTGAAATCTATCGATGATTGGGTCTAAAACCAATGCGGCGAATCCGCCATGGCGGATACTGGTGGGGTTGTCCCTTCTATCGAAAGTGATCGGGCAAGAGGACCATGGATTGAACTTCGAGCCGACTGGCTCCATCACATATACGTCCCTAAGTGCACGCTTTCTCTCCCTCTTGGGTATATGGGTTGCGTATATCATGTTTACCGTCCGCACTTGTGGGTGGAAACCCTTCTGTCCTCTACTGTTCGGCGGCCGAGTCTCTTCCTCGTCATCGCTGCGCAGCCCCTTGTCATTGTTTTCGGCAATTAACTTGCCTGCCTGCTTGAATACCCAACAATCCCTGTTGGTGTGGTTGGTTGGCTTTTCGAGGGTGCCATGTATCTGGCAAGAGCGGTCGAGTATTCGGTCCAAACTGGACGGACCCGGAGTGGTTCTTTTGAATGGCTTCTTCCGCTGACCGGGTTTAGAGCCTCTGAATCCGGCGTTGACTGTCGTATCCTCATTGTTCTCGCCGTTAACGCAGCGTTTGTTTTTGTTTCGACGCGACCTGCCATTGCAGTCCTTAGTATCCAGACTGCCAGCATTTTTGCTGAGGTTGTTGCTGCGGGCTAGCCAGCTGTCCTCCCCCGCACAGAAGCGGGTCATGAGTGATGTGAGGGCTGCCATGGATTTCGGCTTTTCCTGTCCTAGGTGCCGAGCCAGCCACTCATCGCGGATGTTGTGTTTGAAGGCTGCGAGGGCCTCAGCATCCGGACAGTCGATGATTTGATTTTTCTTTGTGAGGAACCATGTCCAGAACTGTCTGGCCGACTCGTCTGGCTGCTGAATTATGTGGCTTAGGTCATCGACGTCTGGTGGTCGCACATATGTGCCCTGGAAGTTTTCAAGGAATGCGGCTTCCAAGTCCTCCCAACACCCAATTGATTCTGCTGGCAAGCTGTTAAGCCAATGCCGAGCTGGTCCTTTAAGCTTGAGTGGGAGATATTTGATGGCGTGGAGATCGTCACCACGGGCCATATGGATGTGAAGGAGATAGTCTTTGATCCAAACCGCGGGGTCTATTGTGCTGTCATATGATTCAATGTTCATGGGTTTAAACCCTTCGGGGATTTGATGATCCATTACTTCATCTGTGAAGCATAGTGGGTGTGCGGAGCCTCTATACTGGGCAATATCGCTACGCAGCTCAAGAGAGCTTTGTCTACTGTGTTCGGCCCGGCCGGAGTTGCTGTATCCGGCACAACGGAAGTCGTCTCGCATTGTGGGGCGCCCACGTGATCCATAGATCGATCTTGATTGTCTTGCCTTGTCCTCCAATATGTCTCGCAAGTCCGGTGCATTCCCCCGTGGATTCGTACTTTTCGAGCGGTGTCGGGGTACGGTCCTGGTGGAGGGCCTAGATGCCTCTCAGTCGCGGCCACGTGGTGGTCAGTCTGCCGTATTGTGCGCTGGTGATGAAGGTTTATATGCCTCATCCTCTAATCAGGGGAGCAACTTGCGTTTTGGGTAGCTTTTGGAGGGGCATTCGAGTTCATACACTTTGGCCGCCAGGACTTTAGTCCATCTGTCGGCTAGCAAATCTTGATCAGCTTGAAGCTATTGCTGCTTTTTCTTTAGGCTATTTGCCGTGGCCATTAGCCTGCGTTTAAAACGCTCTTGTTCAACGGGATCCTCAGGCACGACGAATTCGTTGTCGTTGAGGCTTGCCTCATCTCCGGAGGGAGGCATGTAATTATCATCCTCGACCTCTTCGTCTGCCGCTCTCTCGTGAGGGCTGGCTTCTGCATCCTCCTGTGCTGAATCTTGCTGGAGGGGGTTGTCTTCGGCACTCTCTAGGGTGTTATTATCTCCGGTGCTGGAATCTCCATTCTTGCTGTGGCGGGATTTAGAACGGCGCCGCTGACGTCGGCGCTTGGGCTGTTTCTTAGGGGAATCTGCCTCTGTTGCTTCTTCGCCGTTCCCGTCCTTTGGGATGTCCACCATGTATATGTTGTATGACGAGGTGGTCTTCCAGTGCCCCGTAGGCGCTGGCTCTTGGTCGTCTCCGGCATCGTCCTCCATACCATCGATGTCTTCGGAGTCGTAGTCTAGCATGTCGGTTAAATCGTCGACAGTGGCTACACAGTGGGTGGTGGGTGGGTTCTGAATTTATTCGTCATCTGTATCCCAACCATCCTGACCGCAGTCCGGCCAGGGCTCTCCTGATAACGAGAGATGCTTTAGCGAATTCAAGATGTCGCCAAAGGGTGAGTGCTGAAAGATGTCCGCAGCGGTGAACTCCAGGATCGGCGCCCAATCGGATTCGGTTGGCAGGGGCGCAGGAGGTTCGGAGTCCGGCAAGGAGTCCGGCACCTCGGAGTCACGAGTTTTGCAAAGGACAAGATCGGTATTCGGCTCCATCGCCGTAGAAGTTGCAGCTCCCGAGGCGGTGTCCAGCCACCTGTCCTCGATCTGCACGGTCGGCTCCGATCTATGGGTCAGAGCGGACTCGTGTGCGGCCTCCAGGGTACTGTTCGGTGACAGAGCTAAATCATGCCCATCGTGACAGTGCGGCGCGCTCGGCTGTGGCTCAAATCCATCGAAGATCAAGTCTCTGTGGATGTCAGCCGTGAAGTTTAGGCTTCCAAATCTGGCCTGATGGCCAGGGGCGTAGCTTTCGATCTGCTCCAGATGGCCAAGTGAATTGGCCCGCAGTGCAAAGCCGCCGAACACGAAGATCTGTCCGGGGAGGAAATTCTCACCCTGGACTGCATTGTTGTTGATTGAAGAAGCCATCAAGCCTATTGATGACGACAAAGAGGAACTCTCAAT
Organism: Triticum timopheevii; assembly: GCA_963921465.1. Taxonomy (NCBI): domain Eukaryota; kingdom Viridiplantae; phylum Streptophyta; class Magnoliopsida; order Poales; family Poaceae; genus Triticum; species Triticum timopheevii. Next base: position 368,826,821 of record OY997262.1, read on the forward strand.
GAAAGCACCAATGTCGGTGTTAAAACCGGCGGATCTTGGGTAGGGGGTCCCGAACTGTGCGTCTAGGCGGATGGTAACAGGAGACAAGGGACACGATGTTTTTACCCAGGTTCGGGCCCTCTCGATGGAGGTAAAACCCTACTCCTACTTGATTAATATGGATGATATGGGTAGTACAAGAGTGGATCTACCACGAGATCAAGGAGGCTAAACCCTAGAAGCTAGCCTATGGTATGATTGTTGTAATGGTTGTGTCCTACGGACTAAAACCCTCCGGTTTATATAGACACCGGAGAGGGCTAGGGTTACACGGAGTCGGTTACAATGGTAGGAGATCTACATATCCGTATCGCCAAGCTTGCCTTCCATGCCAAGGAAAGTCCCATCCGGACACGGGACGAAGTCTTCAATCTTGTATCTTCATAGTCTTGGAGTCCGGCCGATGATGATAGTCCGGCTATTCGGACACCCCCTAGTCCAGGACTCCCTCAGTCTCCCTCCACTCGGTCCCTCGCACTATCTTCTAGCCCCCCACCAGATTTTGCCACATGTACAATCTAGCAGACTCCATGGTCGAACTTAAGCATAATGCACAAACCTCAAAACAACAGTGGTTCTCTGCCCAAACTTTTTTTCTAGTTGAATTGCCATTATTTGTTTTTACTTTATGCTTTACAACGCACAATTCCATGAATCATAAAATAGATTAAGGGCTTCTTTGATTCAAAGGATTCTCAAAGGAATTTTGGAGGATTCTAATAATTAGGAATTTTTCCTATCTTGGTTGTTTGATTTGTAGGATTGTAAACCATAGAAATTTTTCCATATGATTCATTTGCACTAGATTTCATAGGAAACATCCCATCCACTCAAACCTCTTTGAAAGAATTCTGTGTTTTTTCTATGCACAATCAAACACTCGTACAATCCTGTAGGATTCAACACGACATTCCACTATAATCCCATGTTTTTCCTATTCATGTGTTCTTAGCTTTTTTATAAAAACTAATTTGATTTTGCATGAGATGAACTATAATAGTTAAATGAAGGTCTACATCACACATATATGACTAAGAGCTTACATGCTATAGTGTGGTATTTATTGATAATTTGGTTGCAAAATCTGATGCGTGCAATGCACGTGTAAATTACTAGTACTTCGAGTATGTACAAAACACGTAAATTAGAATACCAATGGCACGCTACACAGTGTCTCTCTTACAGTTCATGAAGCCACGTGGAACATGTGGAGGCGTTGTCGCGACCTCCTTGCGTGGATTGATCGAAGTGACGTGCTGCTAGTTCCAGAAGAATGTACTTGTCCTCCCTGAGCCATACTGGTGGTACATGCATGAAGCGAAGATGTGCACGCACGCCACGCACGCACTCATTCCCTCACACGCACACGCGGGTACACGGGCGGACGCAATTTTGTACCAAGATCCACCCCATGTGATAATTTGACGCGTGTAAAGTCGTTCACTTCATTGATGGTCAATTAATACAACGCGGAAGAAAGACATTATTACTCCACTGCGCGCATGCGAGTAGTTAAATCGTGGGTTGCTAGTAGTACTTCCGTTTTTCTCCTTCATATTTTGTGCCAATTTTTGACAGTAACATAATATTTACACATTTGAGCAGTGTAGTACTTGAAATTTATGTTCCGTTAAACTCATCGGGAGCCGTTTCGGGCCTCGAAACCAAAACCATCAATTAATCTTTACTTTGTTCCCATCACAATCGAAAGCCTGCTCACACCTACTAGTACTACGTACCAAACCTGAACGTGTTCCCACTATGCAGGTATTAGTACTACTAGTGATAGTACTTAGGTTATAAAAAGGGGAACTACCTAACCGAAAATTACTCTACCTTTCCTCCTCATAAGTTCTTCTTCTTCGCCCGTCGTTGCCATGGCCGATGAGCAGAGCTCTAGGTCGAGAACTACTCGTAACAAGGGAGCGGCAACCAAGGCTGTGGAAAAAAATGAGAGGGCTCGCTGCCACGCAGAGACCTCGAAAGATCTCTCATGGGTAGGCGATGGCTCCCAAGAGCGCCCTAGCCGCGGAGGCGAACATGCCGAGCCGGCGGAGCTGGAGTCGTTATCCCTCGACGGCATGCCCGATCAGCTCAATAAGCACCTCAATAAGCAGAAGGAGTTCATCCAAGGCTTGACGGAGTTGCTGAAGGAGAGCCTCGATGACATGCCCGCGGAGCTCAGTCAGCAAGGGGAGTTGACCGCCACCTTGGTGATGCTGCTGAAGAAGAGCATTGCCTCAGAGAAGAAGGCGACCGGCGAAATCCTGCGACTTTCGGAGGACAAGGCGAAGGTCTGCCACGAGATCGACCTATTGAAGGAGAAGAACACCGGCTGGAAGAAGCTGCATAAGAATAGTAGTTCCTCGATGAAGATGTTGCAGGCCCTCGTCATGGAACAGAAGGAGGAGTTGGTGAAGCTCCGCATCGAGCACCCGGCTGCTGTTAAGGTACGTAATGCGGCCGTGGAACAGATGATGAAGGCTCGCGTCGAGAAATCCCGCGTCATGGACAGAATGAAGAAGATGGCGGAGGAGACGCACAAGGAGATGGAGGTCGTGGAGGCGATGAAGAAGCAGTTATGACTCTGCGGCGAATTAGATCATTTGGGGTGATAATCTTCCTTCTTCTTTTTCTGCAGTGTTTCATCTTTTGCTTCGGGTGTTTCGCCGCACATGTCACGTTCTCTGCGAGGCATGAATAGAAAAATGGTTTTTGTTTTTTCAGGGAATGAATAGAACAATGCTAACAATGAGATGACTAGCAAATTAGATCATTTTTATCGCCATATGGCACTGGGCTGCCGTGTTTCGTGCTCCTCTGTTGCAGTACTACTCCAGTGGAAAACTTGAGTATACCGCACGATTCTTTGGTCCTCCTCGATCAGGTCGTCGGCGCATTTATACGAGCAGTCAAATCACAAGGCCCCGCCTTCTACCAGTAATGAGACGTCAAATCACAAAGGCCCTCGCCTCTCGTGAAACCGACCAAGCTAGACTGCCCCGCCCTCTAGCCTTTTAAAAAATGTATACCTTTGTACAGCAGTAGTATCGATGGATTGCGCCATGGAGCAAAACTAGAAATTAAAAAAAAGGTGGTACATATAGAGAGCGCTCGTCGCCAAATTATGCATATAGTACTATTAAAAGGGCAAGTCACAATAATGGTGTCCAGCATAACCCACCCCTCAAATAAAAGTAAGCACCCTGGAATTCTTTGACAAAACTAAGCACCCTGAAATTCTTGGACAACTAAACTGCTGGCTATATGATGTTGGCCATATATATTGTACGTATATAATGTGAATAAATGAGTGGTAGTACTATACCAACTAAAAGATGAAATGTAAGAAATACTAGTATGTACTTACTAAAGAGTTAAAGTAACAAGAAGAAACATAACATAGTTCTGCTGGGGACTCAGCACAACACACCCCTAAAATTAAATTAAGCACACCTGAAATTAAACTTTGCAACTATTCCGGTAGACACTGCATTAGAACCACCATGAGCAACGACACTGCCACCTTACTCGGAGTCCTCGCCCACGTCCTCAACTTCGTCCTTGTCCCTCTTCCTCTTGGCCGATACTTCTTTGCTTGAACCGCCAACTTGGCTGTTGCTCTTCATCCAACCCTTGTAGATATTGAAACAAAGCTAGCCATCCATTGCAGCGTACTGGATGTGGTCTATATCTAGTACATTCCGCTGCCATGCATGACGATGAAACGTGTATGGATATTTCTCCAGTTTACCGTACGAAGGATGAACCATGGCTCCTGCCAGGGTCAGCATTGAAGGCTGACGAGAGGACACCAGCCGATTCTTTTGGAGGTCAAAGGTGTTTCCTACAACGAGGCCTATCGGGCGCAGGACTTCTTTGTCGTTACCAAAGTCTACAGTAACGAATTTGACTAGGTTGCTCTCGAGGAAGTCCTTAAAATCCTGGCACTCAACGCCGGCATGGCATATGTGGTAGACCAAGCATAAGTCATGCACGCAAACCTGGATCACGGCGGGCTTCTTCCTTTCTTTGTCCTTTAGATCCTTCTCTCGTCCCACGACTGTGGTGTACTCAACATCTAGACCGGCGACCCACTCATCATCTGAGTCTTTGAACATGCGTCTGAAGCGAGAAAGGCATCCTTTCCACGTCGTGGAAGAACAGGTGTAGATGACGTCGAACTCATCACCGGTGATGATTCTAACCTTGTACTCATCGCCGATCGGGGAGATTTGGGACGCCATGGATTGGGAGGAGGGTTAGGATCAGTGGAACTACCGTAATGTGAATGGACGAGATGACTAGGAGTGAACCGCCGTAGTATTAAAGGACGTGCGGGGACGAGTAGGAGCGAACTGCCAGCGTGCGAACGGTAGGGTAGTGGCTTTGCATTCTCCCATGATACGGGCTTCCGAGAGCCCTTGGATCGGAGATCGAATGGTTGCATGGCGTGATTCTAGACCAATGGGTGAATATCCTATCCCGGAGGGTTATTCTGCAAATTTTTAGCAACTTAACATGCGACCGTTTGATCTCAGATCCAAGGGCTGCTAGCAGCCCGTATCATGGTCGCGCCTACCACGACCGTCGCGTCGCTCGCGCGGTCGCGCCCTTGGAGATTTAACATGGTGCGTTAGGCTATCTAATGTTGGCATGTCATACATAGTCATCACTTAGTCACTCATACTACAACAAGGTTGGCTATAAGGTTGTCTATAAGTGTATTTTTTTACTCCTCTCTATCTCTTTCTTCGTACTCCCTCCGTCCCATAATATAAGGACATTTTGACACTAGTGTAGTGCCAAAAACGTTCTTATATTATGGGACACAGGGAGCACTAGTATTTATTGCATTTGCCAAGGAGTGACCTCTTCCAATGAAATGGTGTTGCTTAGTTTGCTTCATTTAATTAGCTATAGACTCAAAATTGAATTTTCACATAGGTACACGCGCTTAGCACCATTTCTTCCTTGGGTCACCAAACTAGTCTGTCTCTTCTTGGTTAACTTGCCACATCAGACTTTATGCCTATGTGGCAAGCTTAAGCACCTGTAGGAGCAAGTAAGGTGCCCGTCCGTTGCACGGAAGAGTGAAATGCATTGATCGGGGTGTTGTTTATTTTAACAAAGGATGTGGGGGTCATCTCATGTGTAACAGGTATCGATAGGTTTCTTCCGATATTATTTCATCTCTAGAGCTCAGAAACATCCGGGTGAAATAGATTAAAAAGTATCGTTTGCAAACAAAAGCGTTCAACTGTTCAACCTGCATCCAAAACTTGTGAAGAAATAACTTTTATTGTGCTTTGCAGGAAATGGTTCATCATAAGTCTTTCACCGGTACTGTAGTAAAAATTCATACATGCAAGATTCTAGACTAAACCATAAATGGATACACTTTTATTCATGTGCGATACTCCAATAGAGCAAGATCATGCATGGAAGTCTCCACATGCTTAGACAGTGGATTACATTGAGCGAAGACTAATGATCAACATTTAACTTAGTAATGCATATGTCCAGGTGAACCTCCTTGGAGTCCCCATGCACATTGTTGGGTGTCAAATAATACCATGCGTCTTCCATGTCCACATCAGCGGGAAGGTCCCAGCTCAGCAGAGTCCAAGTCATCTTGACGTAGCCAGTGTCGCCGCCCACGGACGTCCGAGGGGTAGTAATAGTGAGCACGCACCCGTACATCGGCCTCGTGTCAGTGTAGGTGTTAGCGGCGTCGCCCCTGACGCAAACTACAGAGATGTGGCGGCGGCCTGCGCGGGCCTCGCCGGTGGCCACGATCAAGAGGAAGACGCTGCCGTCCTCCTCCGAGACTAGCAGGCGGCGCTGATCCTCCAGCGACTCCGGCACGGTGAACGGGTAGCATGTCTTGTACTTGATGTTCTTCGCCAAGGGCCAGTAGTGATCACCGCACGCTTGCGTCAGGTGATGCACGATGTCCGCCGGCGAGCCCCAAAAAGGCACCGGGCACTCATAGCAGTAGACGAAGGGCTCCTTGGAGGCATCGACCAGGCCATCCATGAAACGGAAGTGGCTGTAGGGGACGTTCCGCCAGTTGAATATATGAGCAAGTTACTACGAGATTTACTACAAAATAAATCATGACGGCTATAATAGAGATTAAACTAATCATGCGGACTAGGATAGTAGATGAACAGATCGAGTCTAGGACACAGACTAGAAACATGAATTCTACCACGATTTCGAATAGGAAGGACAGAAACACATACGGTGCAATGGGAGCAGCACCATTGGCGTTGAGGTTGTCGCCCATGTCGTTGAGGAAGAGGTTGCCGAGGTCAGGGAAGAAGTCCTGGCTGCTAGCAGTCACGAGAGTGCGCTCCCCAAATGTCAACAGCGCCCGCTGAATGGAGCGCAGGAGGGAGTTGCTGTAGGGGACGTCGCAGCTGCCGAATGGAGCGCAGGAGTGGCCCACAAAGCAGTAGACGGTGCTCCTCCCTAGTCTCTATTTTTATCTCTATCTCTACTACTCTTCTTTGTTTTTTATAATATACTAGTTGTAGTTGTCAAATTGAATAGTACTGCACCGTCCACAGCACGCCCGGCTGAACATGCCTCCTCGCCTCCATTAAACCCGCATGCAAACCGAGAAACCTACTCCGGCCCGCGGGAGGAAATTTGCCGGTTCCCCGGGAGGGTTATTCTGCAAATTTTCAGCAACTTAGCATGCGACCGTTTGATCTCGGATCCAAGGGCTGCCAGCACCCCGTATCATGGCCGCACCTACCACGACCGTTGCGTCGCACGCGCGGTCGCACTCTTGGAGATTTAACATGGTGCGTTAGGCTATCTGATGTTGGCATGTCATACATAGTCATCACTTAGTCACTCATACTACAACAAGGTTAGCTATAAGGTTAGTCATCACTTAGGAGAAAATTTTACTACTCCCTCCGTTTACTCCTCGTCCCTACTACGTACGTACTTTGGTTAGTACTCCCTCCATTTACTTATACAAGGCCACTATAAAAAAAATACATTTTGCATCTATACATGGCCACAAATAGTAATCGAGCCTTTCCAGTTTATGGCTCAATTTCAAAATCTCTCCAACCAAGGTAGACGGTGAGTGGTCGAATTAATTTCATAGTTTGCACAGTACGCTGGTTTTTCTCAAGAAGTTATGTTTACTGAGGCATTAATTAGAACGAATGCATGAGTGACCAATAAATTTCCATGAACTTGTACATGCATTGGTTAGTTTCCTCTTCACACTGCTTGCGTCGGGTGATCTAACGCACCTCGAAATCAAACATGTAATGGTACTACTACTAGTATAGTAGAATTGAGACTTATCAAACGGAAAAACGAATGTTTTTTAGATGAGCCCTATAAACCATAGTGGGTACGTACTCGGTAAAAACAGATTTTTCGAAACTAAGTCGCTCCCTTTCATGAATTCTGTAGTATACTCCTCCGTCGACGCTCCCTTTCATGAATTCTGTACTTCCTGTCACCGACATCTGGGACATATAGCAACCGGGTCGACGTGTCAAGCACCAAATAACAGTGCAGAACAGCAGGGGGACGCACCCCACTCGTACCGGCCCAATGTTAGTAATGAGCAATGAGACGTCAAATCACAATGCCGCACCTTCCCAGACGGACGAAGCAACCATTATTTCACACTTCGGTTCAACATCATCTCAAACCACGTACTAGTATTGCTTCTGCCTCGAGAGGGACACACGCATCGCCTTGGTACATCATGACACATGGGACTGCATGGCAGGCCATGCTCCTCCGCCGATCGCTCGGTAAAATCACCTCATTTTTACTATACTTCCTCCGGATCGGTTTACTACATGGCATGCACGTCGTTCTAGGTTGAGAATTTAACGGGCTATATATATATATATATGTGTGTGTGTGTGTGTGTGTGTGTGTGTGTGTGTGTGTGATGAACAGTACGCTAGCCTTTTAAAAAAATGTATACTTTTGTACAGTAGTACTCCACTATCGATGGATTGCGCCATGGAGCAAAAATTGAAATTAAAAAAAAAGGTGGTACATATAGAGAGCGCTCGTCGCCAGATTATGCATATAGTACTACTAAAAAAGCTAGTACGTGCTTAATTGGGGTGCTAAATTCTATTAAAGAAATACTAGTACTAGTATGTACATACTGAAGAGTTAAAGTAACGAGAAGAAACATAACATAGTTTTGCTGGGGGCTCAGCACAACACACCCCTCAAATTAAACTAAGCACACCTGAAATTAAACTATGCAACTAATCCGGTAGACACTGCATTAGAAGTTTAGAACCGCCATGAGCAACGACACTGCCACCTTACTCGAAGTCCTCGTCCACGTCCTCGACTTTGTCCTTGTCCCTCTTCCTCTTGGCCGATACTTCTTTGCTTGAACCGCCAACTTGGCTGTTGCTCTTCATCCAACCCTTGTAGATATTGAAACAAAGGTAGCCATCCATTGCAGCATAGTGGATGTGGTCTATATCTAGTACATTCCGCTTCCATGCATGACGATGAAACGTGTAATGATGTTTCTCCAGTTTGCGGTACGAAGGATGAACCATGGCTCCTGCCAGGGTCAGCATTGAGGGCTGACGAGAGGGCACCAGCCGATTCTTCTAGAGGTCGAAGGGGTTGCCTACAACGAGGCCTATCCGACGCAGGACTTCTTTGTCGTTCTTAAAGTCTACAGTAACGAATTTGACTGTTCTATCCTCGAGGAAGTTCTTAAAATCCTGGCACTCAACGTCGGCATGGCATATGTGGTAGACCAAGCAAACGTTATGTACCCAAACCTGGATCATGATGGGCTTCTTCCTCTCATCGTCCTTTAGATCCTTCTCTTGTCCCACGACTGTGGTGTACTCAACATCTAGCCCAGCGACCCAGTCATCATGTGAGTTTTCGAACATGCGTCTGATGCAAGAAAGGCATCCTTTCACCGTCACGGAAGTACGGGTGTAGATGACGTCGAACTCATCGCCGGTGATGGTTCTAACCTTGTACTCACCGCCGATCGGGGAGATTTGGGACGACATGGATTTGGGAGGAGGGTTAGGATTAGTGGAACTGCCGTAATGTGAATGGACGGGACGACTAGGAGCGAACCGCCGTAGCATTAAAGGATGTGCGGGAAAGAGTAGGAGCCAACTGCCAGCGTGCGAACGGCAGGGTAGTGGCTTTCCATTCTCCCATGATACGGACTTCCGAGAGCCCTTGGATCTAAGATCGAACGGTTTCATGGCGTGATTCTAGACCTATGGGTGAATATCCTATCCTGGAGGGTTATTCTTAAAATTTTCAGCAACTTAGCATGCGACCGTTTGATCTCAGATCCAAGGGCTGCCAGCAGCCCGTATCATTGTCGCGCCTACCACGACCGTCGCGTCGCTCGCGCGGTCGCGCCCTTGGATATTTAACACGGTGCGTTATGCTATCTGATGTTGGCATGGCATACATAGTCATCACTTAGTCACTCATACTACAACAAGGTTGGCTATAAGTGTATTTTTTTACTCCTCTCTATCTCTTTCTTCGTACTCCCTCCGTCCCATAATATAAGAAAGTTTTTGACACTAGTGTAGTGTCAAAAACGTTCTTAGGTGGGTCATAGTGGGAGTAACATAGGTAGTAACATAGATGCCACATATGCAAAAATGTTGATGTGGCAAGTAGTTAATGAGGAGAGAGGTAAATAGAGTAACCTAATATGTTACCATCACATAGCGCTTTCCAATGCAAAATGAGTGTACAAGACAATAAATAAACATGTGTATGTTACTACACATATGACACTTCCCACTATAAAGGTAGTAACATAGAGTCGTAACGTATGCATGTTACTACTCTAAGTTACTCCCCACTATGACTAGCCTTATATAATGGGACACAAGGAGTACTAGTATTTATTGCATCTGCCAAGAAGTGACCTCTTCCAATGAAATGGTGTTGCTAAGTTTGCTTCATTTAATTAGCTATAGACTCAAAATTGTCTTTTCACCTAGGTACACGCGCTTAGCACCATTTCTTCCTTGGGTCACCAAACTAGTCTCTCTCTTCTTGATTAACTTGCCACATCAGACTTTATGCCTATGTGGCAAGCTTAAGAACCTGTAGGAGCAAGTAAGTACAATAGTGCGCTTTACATGGCATTTTTGCATATGTGGAGGAAAGAGAGGCAAGGAAAAAGTGGAGAAGTGGGCTCTCATGCAAGAGCCAGCCTCTACTACTACATGGTGGAGCATTGGGAGAGGCACCTGTATGGAGGTGGTCAGGAATCGGGAGACTCATGTCGGTCGTAGCGCCATAGTTAAAATGATAATGGCAAGTCAAATCACGAGGCCCCACCTGTCCAGCAGTAACTTGCCGTCAAATCACATAGCCCTACGTTTGCAGCAGCCTACTCCCTCATCTTCTCGCATCTCTGTCGAACCGACTAGGCGGAACTGTCCCGCCGCCTACCGGGCAGGAAAAGCCCCGCCCTCGACTTTTAAATAGTATACAGTATACTAATTTTGTATCCATGGATTGCGTCGGCGCCATGGAGCAAAGCGTCTAGAAAACGGCGGTACACATGTACGGAGTATACAACACGCCCGTCGTGTTCGCGTCACACCCCAGACGGTCGGTCGGTCTGGCACGCTGCTCTCCGAATGGAACGCGCGTCATATTGCATTCGCACACGCATGTGGGACGGCAATTGAGAACCGACCATAGGCACACTCCCCGGCCCCGCAAGTCGGGTGACTTAATAGAAGAGGGAGACGAGCGATAGTACTAGAGAAGTGTTGTAATACGTTGGTGCCTGGACGATCCCTGCAAGACATGGAAGATCAGTTCCTCCATGCATGTGACCAGACTCCAGCAGACACGCCTGGATTGGCTATCGTCTACATATCGTGCAGGCTGTGTTGTACATGGCTGTAGTTGTGGTGAGAAATTTAAAAAAAGGTTTCTTGTCATCTCGCAAAATTATGTGTCATGTGCTTCGGATCACTACAAGGGTTAAACAGCGATAACTGAGATGGGCTAGTCATTGGGGGCACATGCACGAATAGTGACTACTCGGCTGCCATCTAGGTCAAGCCAGCTATGTTAATTAGGACATCTATCGACGGACCCCTTTTCTATGAGTTTATCTTTAATTTGAGCTTTGTTCCTCGTCTAGTTTGTCTGTCGGGATTCATGTTTTCTCCTTTGGGAAGTAAGGTTATGATTTCTTGTCATGTGGCATTTTTTCGTGTTATATGTTATAATCCGGCACTTCCGATCAAAATGACGACAACTGCGGCTCCGGGCCACGTGCATGAAGACTTCTCGACAGTCATTGACGAGGTCAAGCTGGCTCCGGTAGACAAAAGAAAACTAAGTACTACTCCACTATATAGGCAGGAGCCTCTGCGCTTGCTTGCTAGTGTTGCTCTCTTCACACTGTCTCGGCCTCTCCAGATCTAAACACGACAGGGGTGGCCACACACTCTCTCTCTCTCTGCTCACCGCTGGTCACAGATCCAGCCGGATCCTCTCCGCAGGGGAAGGTGAGAAGGTGCAACATTCACGCGGTCGTCCTCGGCGATGGCTCTTACCCACTATTGGGCACGTCCCGATCAGCCTGCCTTGCCGTTCTCTCCCAAGAACCGCTGGCGAGGGAGGGCCTCCGACCCCTTCTTCCTCGCTACCGTAGTGTGGGCTGATCCGGCCTCCCGCCGCCCACCTAGCGACATCCCGGTGACCATCAAGTATAACTTCCTTCGAAACCGGCCTTGCTCTACTTCCCGAGCTCCTGACATCACTGCATTTGTAACTTTTACTATTTCTCAGGCCCCCTCGTAGATAGGATCGATAGTCTTTTCAAAAACCACCTAATTTTTTTACGTTTAAGAGGTAAAACTAGTTCATGCACTCGAATCTAGTACTACTTGGTTCAAACAAGGAAGAAAGGGGGTGGGGGTGGGGGAGGATTTGTTACCTGAATCTAGGACTTGGTTGAAAGAGGAAATAATGGGGGTGAAAAGTAGCAGAGACTGGCTATCCAACTGGTCTCTAGGTCTAATATGGAAATAAAGGGAAACGCAGTACAAACTCAATATAAACCCGATCTATTGGTTGAAAAAGGAAAGAAAGTGGGGACTAGGGGACAAGTCAACAGATTAAGTCCAGCACTAGATTTGCTAGCCTCACACAGTATAAGGTGGCTATACGAAACAAAAATGGGACCAACCCAGATATCCTGTTATGATGTTTGTTGCCCCGAGCCACTCTTATGTAATGCCACTGGTAAAATGTAGCAGTCGCACTGTTAAAAGTAAGGACACGTTAAACTAATGTTGTTTTCAATGTAATGCCTCCAGTAATATGAATCAATGACACTTCTTTACATGTCCTGCTAAAATTTCCCATTAAGATAAGTCGGTTCTTTTCATTAGAAATGCAACTGTCCTGGTCCGCCTACTCTCCCGTGCCCAAAGTAATGTCGTATTTAACGGTTGTCATAGTTAATCCTAATGCCCACACTAATATCTAGCAATGCCACTGCTTTAGAAATTGCTACTATCCTTGTAGGATTTCCATTCAGATAAGGAACATGCTTCTTTTCATTTGATGCATGTTTCATCACTTGTTAGTCACCCTCCTTTCCACCTTTTTTGTGCAAACAGAGATATACATTTCACGCTCGATCTTAGTTGAACTGCACAAATGATATCCAAATTATAGTTGAGCGTTCTAGGAGCTTCACAACCAACCTTGATGTTACTCAACTTTATTGCAACTAATGAAGAAGAAGCTCTGTGGGTTTCGTTTTCTAATGGAAATGGAACCGGGGCTGGAGCCCTTTTCTTAAGAAAAATTGAAGAAGAAGCTGCTAGCTCACGGAACATTGCTTCATTTTAGGTGAACTGCACCAAATGGTCCCATGAATTGAATCATCCATGTTCGTGACTGAAAGAGCCAGCTTCAGCATCCCAGTCTAAGCACCCCCGGCCTCCATCCTTGCGACGCATGGTACACCTTGTTTGCCACCTGCTCGACCCTAGTGTCACTGATAAAATGAAGTAATAATACATTTAAAATAGAGCAAGTGTCATCTCTATAATTTCATTTCCAATGTAAATAAAGAAAGTGCTTCTCTTGTTAAAGTATGTTTCATCAACTAGTCCCATTGTTCATGTTTAAGCGTTTCTGCAAACTAGGGTGCTTAATTTTAGTTGATATGTACAAAAATAGAGATTTGAATGTCTCAAGGTGCCTCCTTGTACTACTGTTGTACACTGATGTTCATCACTGGCAGAAGGTCTATCTGGGAGACTTGGGACGATGTCCAGTATGAGGCGTACCGTATGAGGTGTCGCAGGGCCCATCTCGCCCTCGCAGCATGGCATACTATGATACTATCGCAATATGTTCTTCTATTTATTTTGTGTGTTTCATCAACTAGTGCCACTATAATGTAATCACGCTTTTTCATTATTTGTGCAAACAAGGTTATTCAGCTGCATTTTGGTGGAACTGCACAAATGTACGTATGGAACCGGCATATATGCAGAGTGCGAGGTGTGCCAAGTAAAAATTACTGACACCAACCATGCTGCATGCACGCATTGGCATCCACCACAACCAGTGGGATGTGTGGCGCTCTCTGTGGACGGATCTCTCTCGGCAGCAATTCCTCTAACCAAATACTAGTAGCTTATATTGGCAGTTTTCTAGGGAGTACTCTTTTCTGAAAGAAGCACCAATCTATTTTTCTTTATTTGTACACTATATCACAACTTTGACCCAAAGGTCCAGAGCTATTTTAGGGTGATTGGCGTAGTACTCGGAGTCTGATTGTAAGCATGATTTTCATTAGCTGTCACACTGATTGTAAGCATGAGCAGGTGGAAGATTAGGTTAGTGCGAAGCTTACCTTAAACCCTACCGCCGCCATTGAAATGAGGCGAGCATCGAGGGAACCGTGGAGAATGTCGGGGAAGCGACGTCGTGCCATCTGGCCTCCTCTTGCGGTGGGAGAACGAATAATCTTGTGGCTCCGGCTGGCTCTGCACCCTCATGAATGGCACACCATACTCGATTGATTCATTATCCTCGGGGTGCTCGACCTTCGACCGGTACGCCCACCACCTCCGCCTGACTGTCGCCTCGGGAGAATCTTTCTGCTCCATCGCCCATAGGAGATACTCAATGAACTCGGAGGACTGCGGCGTGACTGCCGCTGAGGAGTACATGTACATCGCCGCCCTCATCGCTGTCGTCTCGCTCTTTTGCATACATTGCCACATGGCCCGCACCGTCCTCGAAATCTCCCACTCATTGTCAAACCAACTAAGGATCTCCTTCAACCTGGCTAACTTTGCTTGGTCGCCGCCGGCGATCTGCCTGATTCGCTGTTGCATCCTCTCCATAGATGTCGTTCTGAGTGGTCCGGTGCTAGCTTTGGAAGATGGGAGGAGAGACGGTGGTCTTGCAATAGAGAAGAGGGAGAGGAGAGGAGGTGGTTTTGGAATGGAGATGATGGAGAGCAGAGGAGGTGGTTTTGCAATGGTGAGAAGATCAGAAGAGGGAGAGGCAAGACAGTGGTTTTGGAATGGAGATGATGGAGAGGAGAGGAGGTGGTTTTGGAATGGAGATGATGGAGAGGAGAGGAGGTGGTTTTGCAATGGAGAAGATCAGAAGAGGGAGAGGCGAGACGGTGGTTTTGGAATGGAGATGATGGCGAGGAGAGGAGGTGGTTTTGCAATGGAGAAGAGGGAGAGGAGCGTGCGGCAGCGATTTAGGATTGGGCGAGAGGGCCGGCACGCTGTGACTGGATCAAAATCAAAATCAATTTACCCTTCAATTAAGAAAGCGACCCCACATTAACTAGTCTCCCTTTTATTCTGGGTCATAATTGACCACGATTTTCGCACATAAAATATATGTTATACGTTGCAAAAATAATATAATTTGAAAGTACATTCAGATACGAACCAAACGATACAATTTTTGGTGACATGCATTCACATTTTGCTTGTCACATACAGTACGTGGTCGAACTTTGACCCAAAGTACGCAAAACAACAAAAAATACTTCCAAGACCAGTGCCGCTCTTCCGCTCTTCTCCTCTTAAACCACCCCCGCTCTTCTCCTGTTCCAATCTAAATCCAACGCCGCTCCTCTCCTCTTCCATTTCAAAACCACCGCCCCTCCTCTCCTATTCCAGTCCAAAACCAGCGTCGCTCCTCTCCCGTTCTAATCCAAAACCAGTGCCGCTCCTCTCCTCTTCCATTCAAAAACCACCACCGGCGAGTGAAGGTGCTGTGGAGAAGTAGATCGATGGAGGAGTACAACCGATACGTGAGGATCGCAGACGGCGACCCTGTGAAGTTAGCTAGGATGTTGGAGATACAGTCTTGGTTTGACAACAAGGACCAACTAGCGGCGATGGTGACATCCATGGCCAAATATCTGCAATAGAGCGAAAAGGCAGCGATACTCCCGGAGTGAGTCGCTCCGGAGTACACAGAGCTGCTCCTCTGGGCCATGGAGCAAACAGATTCACCGAATCCGATTGTGAGGGAGCGGTGGTGGGAGTATCGATCCCAGATGGAGCATCCACCAGAGATTGAAGGATCGAGCATCTACAGGGTGCCGTTTGTGAGGGTGTCCTGCCAGAGCGAGCCGGTGGAGTCTTCATCGACCCCCAACTGCAAGAGAAGAAAAGCAGTTGTCCCGACGACGCTTCCCCGCCATCGTCTCCCTCGCCGTTCACATCGACTCACGGGGCGGTTGTCTGCCGCCGAGGAATAGGAGGGGGCTGCCCCCCTCCTATTGTCAGGAGGAGCTTAGGGTTGTCAGTATTTGCACGTTGTGAATTGTGTTTTGTCTTGTGTATTTTGCGAGTACTTTCAGATGTGAATGTCTTTTAAATTTCAGAGTTGCAGTATGGAAGAATTTTATGAATTCTAGAGATCTATTTTTAGCACTTAAAAATGTAGTTTCATAGGAGTATAAAAGTGCAGACGAGAAGAAACTGCAAGTTTCAGTTTCAGATAAGAAACTGCAAGTTCAGTTTCAGATAAGAAACTGCAAGTTTAGTTTCAGATAAGAAAATGCAACTTTCAGAGGCAGAGCATTTATATTAACACGGCCTTTTCAAAGAGGGTTAACATCATGTTGGAAGTTTTATTCGTGGTCGAAAATAGAACTACCAGCCAGTTAACATCATGCTGATCAACATTCATGCATAGCACATCTTCATATGATGCACAGTCAAAATTCCCACACAATGTTGAGTGTGTGAAACACAGAGAAAACGAGGGACGAAGTTTTGGCAAGTTTTGGACGCGGTTTTGGGCTGCCCCGTCTAGGCTTTCATTTTAACATGCGCAGCCCACGACCTCGGATGGGAGGGCCTGTTTGTATTTTCTTAGGGCCGTCATGTATCGACCGGCCTATGGACCTCCCATCCGAGGTTTTATTTTTGGCAGCCCAATTTATGTATTTTTTTGAAGAAAACGCAGAGGTCCGTTCTATGTTTCTATATAAGAATAGGAATGCCAGGTACAACTTATGTTTCCCTTCTAACTATATTATATATATTTAAATTATTTTATATGTTATTATATATTATTTTTATTGTCATCATATATTTAACGGATACTTACATATGTAAGAAAAACAATATCCCACATCTTATTAACTTATAAAAATAATTTCTTAACAAATAAAATCCTGGATTATTTTGGCACGAAAATCCTAGTGATTATGTACAAAAGCTTGGTAAGATTTAAGAACGAATGTAATAATATCACTTATTATTTAAATATATCTATAACAAAATACTCAGTCCTTTATTATTTTTTGATAACATTGCTGGGCCAACCCAACATTATAATTAGAATCAGCCCAGCCAAATCGTGTATCTAGATAAAGTGCAAATGGCCTATAATTTTTTAGGAAATAAAATAATTGGGCCGCATGAAAGCTACATTAATTGTTCACCCAGCCCAGCCAATGGCTGTAATTCAAAAAAAGATCAAATTGACTGTAAATTCTACCGCGCAAAAAAAAGACTGTAAATTCTGAAAAAATGGGTTGAATACGTGCCACATTTTTGGAGGCTGAAATGTGGGCCAATAGGTCGAAGCCAACGCAAGTTGTTGTCAATTTAGTCAACAAATGATTCTGGCATGTTAGCCGTTGGATTTACATCCAACAGCCGGCATCCATCTTCAATCTCTCGTCTTCTTCCTCCAGCGCCATCGGGACCACCTCCCACCTCCTGCTGCTAGCAGCTCTGCTTAGCACGCTTCACTATGAAGTGCTACTCCACCATTGGCCAAGCCATCCCTCCACCCCTTCACACCTCCTGTTCTTCTCCACCGACTGCCGAACCACACCACACTAGAACCAGTTAACCCTCGTACACCTCTCCGTCTGCGACTCTACTCCCGCGTCTTCCCATCTCCGGCTCGTTGCTGTCCGGGGCCTCGCCGTTGTCCACCACCTTGGATGTGCTCGGCGTGGCGTGGTCAACGTGGTCAACGAACGACACCATCAGAAGTAGACTGTCCATGGAGAGGCTGACAGCTGGGTCCACGCCCGCACACAAGGAAATGCCTCCTTATTGCGTGCAAAATAATGATTCCTCCACCTGACATCTAGGACCCACCGGAAGGGCCTCTGTATTTCGCAAAAAAAAACGTGCCCCCCGCTGACTTGTCGGACCCACCAGCTATCTTCGCACGCAAGGAAGTGCCTCCTTATTACGCACAAAAAAATGAATACTCCCCCTGCCAGCTGGAACCCAGCATATTGGGAGGCTGACTTGTGGGCCTACCAAGTTGACGGGGACGGAGGGCTTTGTCAACTTAGTCAATATGAATGATTCTAGCTCCTGTTACCATACGATGTTCATCCAACGGTTGAAGTGCTTCTTCAACCTCTGGTCTTCTTGCTCCAGCCGCCCAAACCAGCGCCGGTCGTGCTGCGTGCTCCTGCCTCCCATGGCCGGATGTGATGCCGCGGAGGCCTCATCGCCCCCTACTACTCCCACCGCTGGCCAGACCATCCCTCTACTCACCCACACCCCCTGTTATTCTGCGAAGACAGCAGCCTCACACCGCAGCCGAACCAGTGAACCCTCGTACTCCTCTTCGTGTGGGCATCCACTGCTGCGTCTTCCCCGGCTCCGAGTCGTCCCCTTCCTAGGCCTCGTCGTCATCCACCGCCTTGGTGCTCTCGGCGCGGCGTGGTCAATGTGGTCAAGGAACGACTTCCATCGGACATGGACTGTACGTGGAGAGGCTAACAGCTGGGTCCACGACCGCAGCAAGGAAGTGCCTCCTTATTACGCGGAAAATAATGATTCCTCCACCTGACAGCGGGGACCCACCGGACGGGCCACCGTATTTCATGAAAAAAAGTTTCCCCCTGACTGCTGGGACCCACCAGCTACATCTTTGCACGCAAAGAAGTGCATCCGGGCAAAAAAAATGATTCGCCCCCCTGACTGCTGGGACCCACCAACTACATCATCGCACGCAAGGAAGTGCGTCCGGGCAAAAAAATGATTCGCCCCCCTAACTGCTGGGACCCACCAGCTACATCTTCGCACGCAAAGGAAGTGCGTCCGGGCAAAAAAAACGATTCTCCCCTCTCACTGCTGGGACCCACCAGCTACATTTTCGCATGCAAGGAAGTGCCTGACAGTTGGGACCCACCTGGTCGAAGCGTACGTAGCGTTGTCATTCTAGTCGCAAACGTGTACGTACATACTTGTCGTTGTAGAAGCGCGCACGTGTCATAGTAGAGGCACGCACGTAGCATGTACACGCACGAACAGCGGCCAGGGTGCAAGAAAGAAAATACAGCCACGTATGTGTACATACGGGCGGGGTCTTGAACGCCTACTCGCGCATACGTACATGGCTGGGTCGGAACGGAGAAACAGCGTCGTCGTTGTATTCATGGGGAGGCAACGGAATGCATCGTGTTCATGGGGAGGCAATGGAATGCATCATGTTCATCGGGAGGCAACGGAACGCGTGGGAGCCAACCGGCTGGGTCGGAACGGAATGTGTGGTCGTGTTCATCGAGAGGGCTTGGACGGAACAAGCGATGGAAATGAGGCCTGGTTTACTGCACAACAGAGGAAACGGCCTTGTGTTCGACTGGCCACGTTTGAAACGGGGTCCTGTTGATCGGGAGGGGCCTGGCGTACCGGAAAACGGAGGAAACGGACCTCCTATGGTCAAAACAGGGGTCCTGTTGATCGGGAGGTGTGTGGCATACCGCAAAACGGAGGAAACGGACCTCTTACGGTCGAAATGGGGGTCATGTTGACGGGGAGGGGTGTGGCATACCGCAAAACGGACGAAACGGACCTCCGACGGTCGAAACGGGGGTCCTGTTCATCTGGAGGGGTGTGGCGTACCGCTAAACGGGACTGCACGGAATACTGTTCATCTCCACCGTCGACCTCACCACCTCCACGGGCTACCGTCGACATCCTCCAGTCTCCACCGCGCGCTACTCCACCGGCTACTGTTCAACCACCCCTCCACGGGCACCCATCCACCATCTAACGTTCATCCAGCCCTCCACACCATGGGGTCTTGTTCAATCACCCCTCCACGGCCACCCCTCCACCGTCTACTGTTCATCCAGCCCCCCACACCACGGGTTCCTGTTCATCCAGAGGCAACGCCACCGCTCACTATTCATCCACCCCCCCCCCCCCCGCAACGCTCACTGTTCATCCAATCGACCGGCTTCAGTTAGCAGCAGTAGCGAAGGAATCGCTCCATCGGGTTCAGTTAACAGCCATCGATCGATCGCTTGGGTTCAGTAACGCTTAGCCTGCAGTGCAATCGCTCGGGTTCAGTTAGAGCCCAACGCCTCGCTCGGGTTCAGTTAGAGCCAACGCCTCGCACACACGCACGTACCAGTACGAGAGAAACGCGCACCGCTCTCCCACCGTAACTGGCAACTCCCCGAAATTTTCCTCCCCCTCGCTTCTACCACGGTTTTTTCCGTCATGCACGGCCCAAAGAATGTCATGCAGCTACGTCTCCAGCCCTCCCAGGACGAAAAGCCCATTTTCTGTCATGATTTTTTGTCATAGAAGTAGGAGCCCACCACATCTATGATGATACCAGGTTTTGTCACAATTATCATCATAGAAGTGTCATATGTATAACAGAAAAAAAATTCGTTCGGCCCAAAATGTCACGGATGTGTCTTTTTTTGCAGTGATGGTATAGTTCACGCGCAAGCCCGACATTCCAAGTTCAACTTCCACATCAAACTCATGCTCACAGATATCTGCACATTCATACATAATGTCCACAACCATGTTTCACTTCAAAGCTCAAAAAAATGTGAGGAGAGTTATAAATAAAGAAAAACCTCTACTAGTTCCTGCTACCAGTGCGAGCACAACAAGTCAAGACCATGCGTAAATTAATTATATTTTAGTCATTTTTTGTGTTCTAAAATGCTGCCGGCTCGCGGAAGGACGTGTTGCCGGCACACGTGCGGATTCAATGAAGGCAGGTGGGGCAGTCTGAAGCTCGTTGCACGCGGCGAGGAGGCGTGCTCAGCCGGGCCTGCAGCGAGTGGGGCCCACTTGGCCGGCGCACCGGTTCCATGGCTGCGCTATGAGAGGTCGCGTCCGTGTCAGAGCAATCACTCCCTCCAGCCCTTTTTTGTTTCGGTATAACAAAATCTCGTTTTGCATTCACATTTTACAAATAAAATTCGTGGACAAACTTTGACCCAAAATACGATGGGGACTAGTAAACCAGAATGGAGGTAATAGTTTTTTTAATCAAAGATGGGTTTCCCCCTTTCGATTTTCATTACTGAAAACCAGCATCTAAATCTGAACCATAGTATTTGCCCTAGAACTACCAGGTTCAACATCTCCCAACATAAACCCATACAACCATACGCCAAGGAGGTACATAGTACTATGAATTCCATTTTCGCTCCATACCAATCGTTCTAAAAACTACTTAGTACTTATAACGCGCCATTGAAAATCAGAACTCTTAACCACGCTAAAAATGATATTTTAAACGTGGCTACTCGATTTGTGGCAACTGGCGAGCCACCGCCTCCAAGTCGTTCACCTGTGATCCCGACCATCAACTCCTACGGATCAAATTATCACGCAAGCTAACTATTCCTACAAAGGTGCTCCACCACGTACCCGGTACCCGCTAATGCAGCAATCGTGCACCTAGGGTTTTAGGGTTTATTTGTTAACATCGCCTTTACGTAACACTCATGTGTGCGAGACAGCGAGAGACCGACTACGTGCGTGCGCCTCTTCTCTTCGTATATGTACTCCACTGTTTGTCTGGTGTCCAAAAATTTATAATAACTACTAGCAATGTGCCAATGCGTTGCCACACCATCAAAGTAGATTAATACATATTCACCGATTTGATAGAAAAAAGTCTAGTTTTGAAATATGTATATCACTAAAAATATGTTATGTTTCACTCAAAATATATTCCTTTGGCGGTTTTGATGAGATAAGGGAGGAATGTTGTTTGTTTCATGATTCGAGAAGTGGTTTATGTCTAATTTCTACTCCTACTAGCAAGATGCCCATGCATTGCACGGAACATCAAGATCTTGTGGGAGAAAAGGATGAACGAGGGAAGGTCTTATCTGCAAATGTGGTGAGGAGTGCGGGTAAATTGCCATATTTTCCTTTCTATCCGTCAGATATAAATCGGACGACCTACATTGCAGGATGGCAGGCCCACCATCATCACCAACTCTGTTTCTTATCCCTACACTTATAAAAATCATTGTCGATGATGATCGTGTGCCTGCCATCCTGCAATATAGGCCGTCCGATCTATATCTGACGGATAGGAAGGAAACTATGGCAATTTTGCAAAAAGGTACCCACACCCCTCACCACATTTGCAAATAAGGCCTTCCCTTGTTCATCCTTTTCCCCCACAAGATAAACTACTCATACAAGTGCATCTTGATGTTCCATGCAATGCATGGGCATCTTGCTAGTTGTTGCAAAAAGTCCATGTGTGTGAGAGGGAGAGGGAGTGTGGAGGAGGACGGAGTGCATGTGTGACAAAGACACAAAGAGTGTGTGTGCGATAGGTATCAGCTTAAAATGAGGTGATAGTGTGTGTGCACGATCGAGAGGGCGTGTCTCAAGAGGGGAAGAAAAATCTACATAGATACAAGGAGCTGGAGAGACATGTATGCGATAGTGGAAGCACGAGTGTGCGGGTGTATAAACCTATCTAGAGGCTAGTCGATAAATGCTTGTGAGAGAAATATGATTCAGGGTGCAAAAGCGAGAGTTTTGTGTGTGTGTGAGAGAGACGGTAGTCGGGAAGGGGAGTGGAAGGAGTTGTGTGTGTGTGTGAGAGAGAGAGCGGGGGGGGGGTGTCTGATCGGTAAACAAATGAATAATGTCAGTCTGGGATGGAGACGAAAAGGAGACCGCAACAAATGTTGTGTCTACTAGAGAGAGAGAGAGAGAGAGAGAGAGAGAGAGAGAAAGAGAGAGAGAGAGAGAGTAATTTTAGTGGTATGAGTCATATCTAGAGACATATAGGGTGTGTGAGAGAATCCCATAGAGAGAAAGAAAAAGTGAAAGACGAGTGGAGATTGTGTGTGTGGCGGTGAAAAAGAAAGCTTAGGTACCGAGTGATACCAGAGAACAGTTGAGACGTGAAAGATAATGAAAACCGTGTAATGTATAATGATAGGAGAGTGTGACACTTCTCAAGGGAGACGTCGAGAGACCATGTTTGCGAGGATAGGAGAAACATGAAATGAGCGTGCGGGTGAGCTGGAGAAAAGAGAGTGATAGATACATGAAGCAGCATGCATGCAAGAGAGATGGCCGTGAAAGGAGTGAACATAAAAGGGATTCAAATACTTGAATTCGAGATGATGATACATGTAATCCATACTCGAACCAAAATTGATATATCAAACATGCATACACATATGAATTCATGCGCATCTACGTTATTTAATATGTAGATATTACTGATCCATACATTGTAGTAGAACATAATTTGGTTAAAAAAATTGAATTCAACCTTAAGATTTTGAGATCATTGTATTTGTAAATCATATTATACATATAAAGGAGCAGAATTCTTTGTTGTGCTTTTGAAAGTATATATAAAAATGATGTATATAGAATTTAATTCCAATTGAAAATGGATCCCACCCGAAAAAATAGAATACAAATGGGATTCGAATTGAGTTGGCATGGTAAACGTGCACTCTGCAAAATTTGAACGAAGCGGGGAAAGTCGCAGTAATTGCCCGAAACCAAAATCTGTGAGATGGAAATTACTACTGCCTATCCCTGCCACACAAAGCCTATCTGCTAGATTTCTATAGGTTTCGATAGGGGTAGGTTTGTAATTTCAACCAAACGTGACGTAACCGCCTCTCACACGGATTCATACACGATGGGCGCCAAAACATAGTGTGTCCTCGGCCTAAATCGACTCCCTCCCCGATTCATACACGCACTACCATAAAAAGACACATCCGTGACATTTTGGGCCGAACGAAAAAAAATTCTGTCATACATATGACACTTCTATGACGATAATTGTGACAAAACCCGTCATCATAGATGTGGTGGGCTCCTACTTCTATGACAAAAAATCATGATAGAAAATGGCTTTTCGTCCTAGGCGGGCCGGAGACGCAGCTGCATGACATTCTTTGGGCCGTCCATGATGGAAAAAACCTTGGTAGAAGCAAGGGCGAGGAAAATTTCGGGGAGTTCCCGGTTACGGTGGGTGGTCAGGGGCCGAGCGATGTGCGTTTCTCTTGTACACGTACGCGCGTGTGTGCGAGGCATTGGTTCTAACTAAACCCGAGCGAGGGCGTTGGGCTCTAACTGAACCCGAGCGATTGCACTGCAGGCTACGCGTTACTAAACCTGAGCGATCGATCAATGGCTGTTAAGTGAACCCAATCGAGTGATTCCTTTGCTACTGCTGCTAACTGAAGCCTATTGATGCTGCCTCTCTAGATGAACGGTGAGTGTTGCGGGGGGAGGATGAACAGTGAGTGGTGGCGTTGCCTCTCGATGAAAAGGACCCCGTGGTGTGGAGGGCTAGATGAACAGGACAACTCCATGGAGGGATGGATGAATAGTAGATGGTGGAGGGGTGCCCGTGGAGGGGTGGTTGAACAGTAGCCGGTGGAGTAGCGCGCGGTGGGGGCTGGATGAACAAGAGCCCGTGGAGGCTGGAGGAGGTCAACGGTAGCCCGTGGAGGCTGGAGTAGGTCGATGGTGGAGATGAACAGTATCCCCTGGAGTCCCGTTTTCCGGTACGCCACACCCCTCCCGATGAACAGGACCCCCGTTTCGACCGTAGCGCTCCAACACAAGTCCGTTTCGTCCGTTTTGCGGTATGCCGCACCCCTCCCGATCAACAGGACCCCCGTTTCGACCGTAGGAGGTCCGCTTCCTCCATTTTGCCGTACGCCAGACCCCTCTCGATGAACAGGATCCCATTTCGAAAGTGGCTGGTTGAACACAAGGCCATTTCCACTGTTCTGTGGTACGCCAGGCCTCGTTTCCATCGCCTCTTCCGTCCAAGCCCTCCCGATGAACACGATGACGCATTCCTTTCCGACCCAGCCGGTTGGCTCCCACGCATTCCGTTGCCACCCGATGAACACGACGCATTCCGTTGCCTCCCCATGAAGATGACGCATTCCATTGCCTCCCCATGAACACGATGACCAGCTGTTTCTCCGTTCTGACCCAGCCACGGGCCCTGGTCGTACGTCTGCGCGAGTAGGTGTTTGAGACCCCGCCCCTATGTACGTACGTGGCCGTATTTTCTTTCTTGCACCCTGGCCGTTGTACGTACGTGTACATGCTACGTGAGCGCCTCTACTATGATACGTGCGCGCCTCTACTATGACACTTGCGCGCCTCTACATCAACTAGTATGTACGTACACGTTTGCGACCAGAATGACAACGCTACGTGCGCTTCGACCAGGTGGGTCCCGACTATCAGGCACTTACTTGTGTGCGAAGATGTAGCTGGTGGGTCCTAGCAGTCAGGGGGCGAATCGTTTTTTTTCCCGGACGCACTTCCTTGCGTGCAAAGGTGTAGCTGGTGGGTCCTAGCAGTCAGGGGGCGAATCGTGTTTTTTCGGACGCACTTCCCTGCGTGCGAAGATGTAGCTGGTGGGTCCCAGCAGTTAGGGAGGTGAATCGTTTTTTTCGGACGCACTTCCTTGCGTGCGAAGATGTAGCTGGTGGGTCCTAGTAGTCAGGGGGCGAATCATTTTTTTCACGAAATACGGTGGCCCGTCCGGTGGGTCCCCGCTGT
This sequence comes from Triticum timopheevii, assembly GCA_963921465.1. Lineage (NCBI taxonomy): Eukaryota > Viridiplantae > Streptophyta > Magnoliopsida > Poales > Poaceae > Triticum > Triticum timopheevii. Next base: position 368,852,224 of record OY997262.1, read on the forward strand.
CAGGTGGAGGAATAATTATGTTACATGTAATAAGGAGGCACTTCCTTGTGGCTGCCGTGGACCCAACTGTCAGCCTCTCCACGTACAGTCCACGTCCGATGGAAGTCGTTCCTTGACTATGTTGACCACGCCGTGCCGAGAGCACCACGGCGGTGGACAATGGCGAGGCCTAGGAAGGGGACGACGCATAGCCGGGGAAGATGCGGCAGTGGATGCACACGCAGAGAGGAGTACGAGGGTTCACTGGTTTGGCTGCGCTGCCGTCGCCGCAGAATAACAGGGGGTGTGGTTGAGTGGAGGGATGGCCTGGCCAGCGATGGGAGTAGTAGGGGGCGGTGAGGCCTCTGCGGCAGCACAACCGGCCACGGGAGGCAGGAGCAGGTGGCACAACCGGCGCTGCTTTGGGCGGTTGGAGCAAGAATACCAGAGGTTGAAGAAGCACGATGGCCGTTGGATGGACATCGTACGGCCACTGCAGCTAGAATCGTTTATATTGACTAAGTTGACAAAGACCTTCTTACGTCAACTTAGTAGGGCCACAGGTCAGCTTTTGAAATGGTGCGCCCCAGATGTCAGTGGGAGGAATCATTTCTTGGGCAGGTGAAGCTAGAATATCCGAGATTGAAGAAGAAGCAAGGCATCCGTTGGATGGACATCCAACGGCCACTGCTGCTAGAACCGTGTGTTGACTATAAGTTGACAAAGCCTTGCATACGCGTCAACTCTCTTTTTTTTAGTGGACGCGTCAACTTAGTAAGGCCAGAAGTGTGTGGCAGAGAACTTATAGCCCATTTGAGATTTGTAAGAATGTGCAGCCCATTTTTGAATTCTAATGGAATTTACTACAGCCCATTTACAGTTTGTTAAATGTACAGCCCATTTCAACCAATCGTTCAAAATAGAATTCAATAAAATTTCCCACATTTTGATGGGATCCGAAATATTTTTATCCCAAAATTTCTAGTCAGATTAAATACAATTTCAATATAAATTTATATTACGTAAAAATCCAACGAAACATTGTGCTTGCAATAATTAATGAAATTAAAATTTTCAATATCCAAAAATAATATTTTATAAAGTAATTACGTGTTTGGTGCATTTTTTATAGTTACTGCCCAGTTTTTATAATTACATCCCATTTATTATTTCTTAAAGCCCATTTTCTTGTTAACCCTAATGAATCCCTCCTAGGAAAGATTTGCAGCCCAGCGGGGCGGAGAATAACAACTTGACCTTGCATGGGTATTCCTAAAAAAAGTATAGCTGGGCTAGCCATTTTCAGCTTGAAAAAATTTAATATCTGGGCTGGATATCTGGCCTAGGCTAGACGGGCCACAGCCCGCCCAGTTAATACCTGCAGTGATGTTTTCGTTGTTGTTCAGAGGAGAAAAATTAATATCTGGTCTAAACATCAAAAAAACTCTGCAGTGCTCACAACTCAAAAACACAAATACTGCTCGAGCTGCTTGGTCCCAGCTGTCGGCCGCTTCTTGTGCAATTCTCTCGTTTATTGACTACTCCCTCCTTTTCGGTTTATAGTGCTCAATTCAAAAATCTTGCCAATCTGGAATACTTTTTGTAGTTTTGCAAAAGGACCTAATTAATGCTCTTGTTATCCTCAAAAAATATGTTTATCAATGCATTAATTGCAATGCATGCATGCATAAAGTACATGCATTGGTCAATATTCTCTTAATACTTTCATGCAATGATTTAATGCACCTTGGAATCTGAACATGTGATGGAAAACAACAAAATTGAGCCTAATAAAATGGAAAAAACTAAAATTTTGAGATAAGCCCTATAAACCGGAAAGGAGGGAGTACATAGGTTGACAATGGTGTGGGACCGTGATGTCAGGAAACCAGGATGAAGCAAAATAAATTATAGTTATATATATATAGATATATATAATAAGGAGGCACTTGCGTATGTGAGGCTATGGCCCTGGTGGGTCCCCATTGTCATCCTCTCCAAGTAAAGTCATCTCCTCGCCCGCGCGCGCTTTCCGCCCGAAACAGTCAGCGCTGCCCGCCCCGCTTCCCGGTGCAGGCGATTGCTCTGCCTTCAAATGACACAAGTGACGTCCGTCCGTCCATCTGCCGCCCACATTAATGATACGCGGTTGCCGAGGCGGCTACTCCGGCGCCACACATCCATCCCTCCGCCGCCCATCATTGCTATATAAACTGTTGCGCCGGCCATAGCCGCAGTCATCCGCATCCGTTCCCTTTCTCATGTCCATACCACTACTGCCCACCATGGCTTCCTCGTGCTCCAGCGCTCTTCGGGACAAGCGGATGATGGACCACAAGGAGATGGCAGCCATTGCTGCCGACCGGCTAGCCGGCAGGCAGCCGAAGGACGACGACATCCCAATGGAGAACATGGTAGTCGACGATCCGGCGCCAACCCATTCCTCCGCGCCATCCTCGCCGGTGCATTGCACCATGACCATCGGCGAGGCCCTTGCCCAATATATGGACACGGTGAGGCAGATGCGTGAGGAGCAGTTCTGGGAGGCACAGGCCGACACAGCCTACAACCACCATCTCCTCCAGGAGCACCTACGGGCGGAGGAGCAGATCGCCGCAGAGCGGTCGACCAGGAGGCGCTGCTCGACTTGTACCGCTCCGCCCGCAAGGGCCGCCTCGGGCGCTGGCGGTACCACATGCGGGTAGCAGAGGCTGCGGCCACCTACAAAGAGGGCGATGAAGCGGGCGAGGCGCTGTTTGGCGAGACCAAGGACGAGGCAGAGGACAATGCCGGCTCCGACGAGTCCCCACTCCGCTGGCTTCGACGAGGCCCTGCTCTGCCGAGGCCCTGCGGGGCCAATAACGAGGCAGAGGACACTGCCGGCTCTGCCGAGGCCCCGCCCCGCCAACAACGAGGCAGAGGACATCACCGGCTCAGCCGAGGCCCCACCTTGCCGGCAATGAGGGGGAGGATTTCCCTCGCTTCGCCGAGGCGCCACCCGCCGGCAACGAGACAGTGGACATCGCCGGCTCCGTCGAGGCCCCGCCCCGCTGCCAACGAGGCCGCTCCACACAGAAAACAAGGAAGGGTAGAACACGGTAGGTCGCCGCCGCACGGGTCCAAGTAAGGCCACCGCTGCTACCCTCCGGTTGAAGCCAAGCTAGGCGGGTTGACCATTGACGGCCGGTTAGCTTCTTGGCGGCGACGTGGAGTTGGAGAGCTGGACTGGAGAAGAACGCTGCTTCTACTTAACTGCTGGTGCAGTTGGCTGACCGACACGTGGGCCCAACAGGCCACATGTCAGTTACGCAACTGCACCTGTAGTTAAGTCACTGAAGCTTCTGTTCAGCTCAGCGGGACACAGGTGGGTACCTTCGATCAATTAATTATACCTCCAGCGCACCCCTTTTTAGTTGAAGAATGTATGAAATGTAATGAAATCTAGCATGTTATATGAAATCCGACCGAGTATGAATGAATTTATTTCGAGTAGTTCGAATTCCTGTATCATTGGCATTGGATGAACATGCAAAATAATACGTACTAGCATTATTCCCAGGGTGATCACCTCGTTTGCAGCAATTTCACATGTACTCCCTCCGGTACTTTCTAGTCTGCATACAAGCTTTGTCTGCAGTCAAAGTATCTCTACTTTGACCAATCTTATACAAAAAAGTATGCACTTTCACAATGTGCGAAGTAAAAAGGAACAAAAGGAGTACAAAGAGTTTGAGCAGCTTTTTAGCGTTTCTGCACATTGCAATCAAACACATAGGGCTAGCAATTCATAGAGAACATTCAAAACAATCGATGATTATGCATCTCAGCGACTCACATGTCAGAGGCAATATTTACTTCACAACTAAAGTATAAAGGAAAAAATTGATCGACACTACTGACAGCAAAGGGCGTCCCATTCGAAAATATCAAACACATGTCTTGCTAAAATCAATCAGCAAAATTTGACAAGGTTGTCCCATTCCAAAATATCAAATGCCTACGATTGTGGAATCGGTAGGGTTTGCCATCAGTTCGAACATTGACATGGCACCTCGTGCTAAATAAACTAGTTGTTCTTTTTGTGCAGTTCCACCAAAATCAACCAAATTCGCGCGTAGCTTGTATGATTTCGCCCTTATATGTTGCAATGCCTTGAACTTATCGGCACCTCCTTTCTTGTGGTGGAAATGAATGATTCGATGTATTCATGAACATTTCATGCAGTTCCCATTGAAATCAAGCAGAGCACCCATGTTTGCACAAATACAAAAAATTGATTAGAATAAAGCAAACTGTACTATGAATTGACAGTTTAAACAGGCACCTACATGGTCCTTGTGGAGCACACTTTTAGAAAAATGGAACTCACCAGAAAGAATCCTAGAACAACATTGTACTCACGCATCACAGCAAAAAAATGGAGATTTGTTAGTCCTTCTGAGCTGAAGTTAGTTTGGTCTTGTGGGGAGTAATGTAACCATCCTTCAACTGCTCCTTCTGATGAGAAGATAGACATGGCTTCTTCATCCTGGCATAATCGGAACTAGTCACTTCACGTACTCCATATTCTTATTCAGAGGAATATAATCCTGTTGTGCAAAGACAAGAGGACTACTAAATGCTAGAATCCCTGTTTGTCCAAAAAAGGAAAGGAAATATTTAAAACAACACAGATGAAGCACTTCTCAAGGACAATACCATTTTTTCATGACAGTATCTAAACAGTAGCACAACACCAATAGAGACGACAAAGCTCAATCATATGGACGAAATCAGTGGGCGAGTACCAACCTTTCTCAGGAGGCTTATTGTGTAGAGCATACAGATGAAGCACTTCTCCAGAACCATCTGTTGCTATCTACGGTGATGGCCATGCTTACTATATACTCCTCGATTAGTTTAATGTTTCCGACAATTTCTTGTGCAGTTCCACTAAAATATATGGTATCTTCAAAGAAGATCCCTGTTTGCTCAAGTAGAGATAATTACGTATTACATTAAGAGTGGCATCAAATCAGTGGCAAAACAATTGCTCGTTCCAGCCATAGCAATAAATTAAGATGCAAAACTATATCATTACTTGTGTCATCACAGTTCTAGTGCTTCATTACAGCACCGGGAGTTGATTTTTGTCTTTCTTCCGCTTGTTCTTCCCCTTCATCACTTGGTTCAATAACAGACAAGCTTCGCCTTCAATGTAAGATTTGGCATGTCAATTAGGGAGCACAAGTATAGTACTAAACTTAATTTTCTTATGAAAGTGGCAAAATACAGGCCAACAGTTGTGAAATATCCTTATCTTACCTCAATGGGATATTACGGTGCACATACAGATTGGAAGTCTTGTCCCCATTTGTGCAGTTCACTAAAATCAAGCAACATTATCGTACAAGTAGCACAACGTATGAAAGAACACTGTAGAATCATGTGAAAGAAGGCTAGTACTGACCTCTCATGATGCGGAATTCAAACAACTCACAAGGAGAAGATCTGAACCAAATTTGCCAACACGGATAGGAAGTAAGATCTCCTCTTATGTCGTTCCACTAAGATCAAGAAATCAAGCAACGTTGTCGGTGTGAAATTTTGGTTGAACTACACAAAACACTCTTAAAACAAAAGTGTTTTGTGCAGTGCAACAAAAGGTCACAATGGCAATGAGGTGAAGTAGATAACCCTGTTTACAGAGAGGTGCAAAGGAAACAATTAGTGGTCAATAACGGTGGATGACATAGAAGCCAACAAAAAGAAGCATCTACCTTATCTAAATGGGAAAGAAAGCAAGACAGTAGCATTTCTCAAATGGTGGCAAAGATTAATATTAACATAGAGATTATATTAACAATAAAATTCGTTAAACATGTAATTTGCTTTTAACTGTGGCATTGCATCAATTTTCCAGCGGCATTATTAGAGGGTGTTTGTTTACAGGGACATTTTGGTGTAGGGACTAAAATAACTCTGTGTCAGTCCCATCTAAACCAATAGGAGGGACTTTTAGGGACTAAAAGTGGGCATTTGGGACTAAAGAAAGAAGACCCCGAGGGAGTCTTTTTGGGACTTTTTCCAACAGTTGCCCCTGCCACGCATCACACCTTGTCTCTATTAGTTCATTACTAGGGGTAACATGGTCTTTTAGCATGTCATTTAATAACCTCTAGTCCATGTTTAGTCCCTGGAACCAAGAAGGTAGGGACTAGGGAGTTTTTAACCAAACAGGGCCTTAGATTGACAACAGCTAATGAGTTGCACGGGACAGTGGACGCACCAGCACCATGTGCATCTACCGATGTACTGTGGTCATGCACAGTCTATTGCAACAAAGAACAAAACAACCAAGGAGCATATTTGTGTTGGTCCCAGTTTTGTTATCTTTAGACACCTTTCCCTATGTGAGCACAGCAAATCTAGTCCTACTCAAACTCTACAGCCTTGTCCCCCAAAACAAAAGATCAGTTCGTTACAGATGTGCGTACTGCGTTTGTCATTGTTTTCCCTTTTCGACCAACGTAGGTGCTGGATAGACAGTCTGTATTAGTACTTTCGCCCCTTCCTTTCCTCTTTGAACCACATCCTAGATTTATGTGATACAACTTTCCCCACTACTTTCCCCCATTCCTTTCCTCTTTGAACCACGTCCTAGATTCATGCTATACAACTTTCCCCCTTCATTTCCTCTTTGAACCACGTCCTAGATTCATGCTATATACAACTTTTCCCACTACTTTCCCCCACTCCTTTCCTCTTTGAACCACGTCCTAGATTCATGGTATACATGCAGCTAAAGAAATGCATGTGGAGTAAGTAAATTATACCTTAAGGTTCTTGGGGTGTGGTTCGGTGGGCGACAGGACGGCGGCGAAGAAGAAGGGGTCGGAGGCCCTCCCGCGCCGCCGCTGGGTGAAAGTGAACAGCTGCGCCGGTAGTGGATTCCCTCCCTCGCCGGCGGCGGCAGCGTTAAGCCTCCTTCCCTTCCCAGCGGACGGATCCTGCCAGCTCTTTGAGCAGCAGTGAGGGGAGAGAGAGGCCAAAGAAGTCTAGTTTAGATCTGGAGAGGGCGAGACAGTGTGAAGAGAGCGACTACAAGCGCTGAGGCTCTAGCATGTATATATATACTGGAGAGAGAGTGTGAAGTATGCAAACCCTAGAAGACAAGGGCCGAGGCTGCAGCTTATACGTGATGACGTGATTGTACGGTCACTACGAGATCGTATAGCTCCGTATCCATCCATTTTGACCAGTCAAAGAATCCTCCTAGCACAAATTACGCTCAAGTGTAGTTATCGAACCCGAGACCTAAAGTTTGATGAGCGATCAGGCTAACCAGCTACACAACCCTCCCGTTATGTTCAGCGAGAGGAAAATAACCTTTTATACATTCCTGCATTCGTGTGACAAGCATGCCGTGTTTTTTTTGTGTGTGTGTGGGAGTCATTGGGATTTCAATCATAATCATGTCATGTGGCTTTGGTGGTAAGACTATCCACAGTGGTGCAGAAATAATGCAGCCTTAGTCACCTTACCTCTCTCCACGTTGTACGTTGGGTCCCACCAGTCAGAGGGTGAAACAAACAAATTAATAAGAAAAATTAAAAGCGCCAACGGTGTATCTTACCCCACACATCTCGCTACTGCTCAGGAACACTGTCCAATTGATCCCTCTGTTCGCTCACGTACAATTTTAAGTGAATCCTTATTATAACATGCACACAAATTTTCGGCACTTATATTCGACTTAAGTCAGTGTGCCACCATATCGCGTATACTTACTACTCCCTCCATCTAGGTGTAACGGGACCAAGGTGCGTGCGTGTGCGTGCACGCACGCACGCGTGTGTGTGTATTGTTAACAACATGTCTGTGTTAGAGAGAGCGACAGATCGACCTACTCCTACAGAGAGATGGTGTGTAGTGTACGATTTTAGCCGCGAGAGTCGGTGCATCCTCTCATTTCTGGGCGTGTCCAGTAGGGACATGCGGACAGCTGCCATGCCCGCTCCTGACCAGCCTGGCCCACCCAAAGCCCCACCATCGCCCGCGCACGCTTCCCGCCCAAAACGGTCAGTGCCGCTCCAAAGAATCGGTGCCGCATTAATGCCCAGGCAGAGCGGACGCGACCACTCACTGGCGCAAGAGTGATGGTTGCTTCGTCCGTCCAACTTACTGCTGGGTCTATGTGATTTGATGGCTCATTGGTCTTTATTACTGAGGTGGTAGGACTGCTGGAAGTCCCACGCTTTCGGCGAAAGGAGGTACTACTAGATTACAATTTTCTCCATTCTTACAGTAGAGGAGTGCAAGAGCAGTGAAAACACGCAGGCTCAGTGATTACATGGCCCACCTCACACTATCACCGTGCGACACCAAACTCTTTACATAGTACTCCCTCTGTTCCTAAATATTACTAGATGAGTCCCCGCGCATTGTTGCGGAACAGCTGTATATCTCTCTGTGCAAAATTATCGATTTCATAGAACTAAAAAATAACTCTATAACCGCATGACAAATGTGGTAGACAAACTAAATAAACTCCCATCATCATTTTGATCATCCCACATAAGGAAAAAAAGATCAGCCAACTCCTACTACATAATGGGATTATATTTTTCTTTTTGACATGTTAATGGGACTTAAAAGCTCACTTACATGCATGCTACCGGTGCATGCTTGCATGCAGACATGTTGATGTGATTTAAAACCCACTCACATGCATGCCACGGTATTTCTTCATGCTTGCATGTGGCTTACTGCGGAGCCTCTCAACGTCTAGATCAGACGGCTATTATGGACTGATTTAGTTCATCTAACAGCTACATTAATTTTGATGATGTGGCTCAAGGAGAGGATAGAGAATTCCTAGTAGTGAGTAGATAAGTCTTTGTAGAGATTCCACTAGGTGAACTACATACGGAACAAAATGAATGAATATACACTTAAAATGCATCTATATACATCCGCATGTGGTTCATGGTGAAATCTCTACAAATACTTATATTTAGGAACGGAGGAAGTACTAGTATAGTACATACTGTAATTTATCAGCGAGGTAAATTTGTACAATGCTATGAAGCTTCCAGCATCTGTTACATGTATCTTGCGTCCAAGGTTGCCCGTTGCCACATTTCATCAAATACAAAGGAGACTAACATGCATGCTATTGCATCTCAATAATTAACAGATCATAGCAAATATGTACTCCCTCCGTTCCAAAATAAGTGTCTCAACTTTGTGCAAACTTTAGTACAAAGTTGTACTACTACTAAAGTTGACACTTATTTTGGAACAGAGGCAGCTAAAGAAAAAAACAATCTATGCAGTCCCTAGCCCTTGAACCGTGAACCCTAACCATGCTTCAATTTGCTGGCAACATTCGAGCTTCCTAATAAATGAAGTTTGCAACCTTTTGACCATCGGATCATTTTGTGCAGTTTCACCAAAATCGAGATGAGCATCCCTGTGGCAAAGAAATTGAAGAAGAGTGATTAGAATAAGATTACTGGGACTAGTTGATGAGAAATAAACTCATCACAAATACAGTACGTAGAAGCCAGTAGAAGTATGTGCAGGGAAAAGAAGTAGAGAAATATCCACAGGGAGTGATGTGGGCAGCTGGAGCAGTGGTGCAAGCTGGCTGTAAAGGGAGCTGTACCTGAGGGACGTAGCTCAACCTTGAGGAGGGCGGCGGGAGGCGGCAACTGCCCACGTCGCGGCTGTGAGCAAGGGACGAAGGCAACCTCACCGGCTTTGTGAGAGAGAACGGCGGGGACCCCTGATTGGGATGTGCCGACAATGGGTTTTCGCCGTCAGCGATGGCGACCGCATCTACATTAAGCATCCACCCCTTCCCCCAGCGGACGTGATCCGCCGGGATGTTAGAGATGTGGCCACAGTCGTTTTGTGCGAGAGAGAGTGTGAACAGAGCAACCCCAACAAGCAACCGTGTAGGCTGGCCCGTCCTGACTATGTATATAGTGGAGCGGTTTCCTTTTCTCCCCATATGAACCTATCATATTGCGTACGTGCCACTGAAGAAAAAAAACTTTATTTATAAATGACGCGGCACCTACTACTCGTTCTCCTATAACCTTGCGCTTGGCATCTCCAAAATATTAACCTTGCGATGGCTCTTTGTCTCTTCGGGAAGTCGAGCAATAATGGTAGTGCAGTATATATCGTTCTGGCTATATGAGACCGAATGAATTGCTGCACGTCCACCACGTGGGCGAGGGTCGGGGGGCGAGGGAGAGTGCTACATACGGAGCAAAATGAGTGAATCTACACTCTAAAATACGTCTATATACATTAGTGTTTGGAGTATGTATTAGTAGTTCATATTGAAATCTACTAAAGGATATATATATTCCAAACAATATGATATAATCTCTATAACCAAGGTAGTAGGGACAAGGAGTAAACAGAGGGAGTAGTAAATATTTCTCCTCGTCCTGCGAGCCACCGCGCGCATGGGCGAGGGAGCGGGCGTAAGCCGGAGCAAGCTTCACCTCATCCTGCGAGCCACCGCGCCCGTGGGCAGGGGAGATGGCGTACTAAGCAAGCTTCTCCTCGTTCTGCAAGTTGACAGGACACATCAAAAGTACTCCAGTGTATAGAGCCTTGCCTCTAAGGTAGGCCCCACATGGTTTGCCTCTCTTTTTAATTTAACATAACACGTCAAGTCGCAATTTTCTTGTTCACCCATGGTAGACGATCCTCCCTCCACCAAGTGGACAACCAGTACACGTGCCAAATTACCACATGGGCTGCCTTTTTCGTACAGAAATGAGCTCCACCGTGTACCCGCGCGGGTGTGGTTGGGAAAGAGATGGGAGTACATGCGCCGTGCATGCACCTCTTCTCTTCGTGCACGTCCCCCACCTACGTGGGTGTGTGTGAGAGATACAAACCGCGTTCGTGAGTGTTTTTTGTTTTGGGGTGGGGGTGGGGGTTTGGTGGGGGGTTGATTTCGTGAATTATTTGTGGGAATATGTTTCGATGACATCTCAAATAAAATTTTGCATGCAATGTGTGTGAAATGGAGGCCTATCCATATCGTATATAGAGGGTTGGGCAATCCACGAGAAGAGAGGGAGGGGTCATAGCTATCGATAGAGTCGAAGAGAGGATCAAGTGGGTGGGCGCGAGACCGATGAAGATAGCCATCGAAGTTGTGTGCGTGTGCAAATCAAAGATATAGGGTGACTGGCCTACCGGAACGTTAGCAGGCATATGTCAAGTTTGTGTGTGGCAGGGAGACATGACTAGAGCGCTCGATGTATCGGTGTGTGTCGGGGGGAGGGGTGGGGGGAGGGGTAGGCAGAGGCCAAACTATAGAGGTAGAACGACTCAAATATGTGTTGAGAAGGAGAGACCCAGCTATGCCTTGAGGGAGATCGGTCGACATCCATACATAACTGAAGGACGTGAAATATGATGGTGCAGAGAGAGAGAGGAGAGAGAGAGGGAGGGAGAGGGGTAGAGTGCTGGATGGGTGATGGAGTTGCTTCTCGAAGATGGTGGGAGAGGCCTACTAGACAAACTGAGGGTGGAACTGCAATGTTATCAATAAGAGTGGGGATGTGTTTTTGTGTGTGCCTGTGCGTGATAGATTTGTCGGGACGCATCCATGGATGATGAAGGGGAACCATGTGTTTGGTAAGCAAACCTAACTAGATCGTTAAATCAATTGTTGTTTGTCGGAGGCGATGTGCTCTTCGCCTCTTCGGGAAGTCGAGCAATAATGGTAGTGCAGTATATATCGTTCTGGCTATATGAGACCGAATGAATTGCTGCACGTCCACCACGTGGGCGAGGGTCGGGGGGCGAGGGAGAGTGCTACATACGGAGCAAAATGAGTGAATCTACACTCTAAAATATGTCTATATACATCAGTGTTTGGAGTATGTATTAGTAGTTCATATTGAAATCTACTAAAGGACATATATATTCCAAACAATATGATATAATCTCTATAACCAAGGTAGTAGGGACGAGGAGTAAACGGGGGGAGTAGTAAATATTTCTCCTCATCCTGCGAGCCACCGCGCGCATGGGCGAGGGAGCGGGCGTAAGGCGGACCAAGCTTCACCTCATCCTGCGAGCCACCGCGCCCGTGGGCTGGGGAGACGGCGTACTAAGCAAGCTTCTCCTCGTTGTGCAAGTTGACAGGACACATCAAAAGTACTCCAGTGTATAGAGCCTTGCCTCTAAGGTAGGCCCCACATGGTTTGCCTCTTTTTTTAATTTAACATAACACGTCAAGTCGCAATTTGTTTGTTCACCCATGGTAGACGATTCTCTCTCCACCAAGTGGACAACCAGTACACGTGCCAAATTACCACATGGCCTGCCTTTTTCGTAAAGAAATGAGCTCAACCGTGTACCCGCGCGGGTGTGGTTGGGAAAGAGACGGGAGTACATGCTCCGTGCATGCACCTCTTCTCTTCGTGCACGTCCCCCACCTACATGGGTGTGTGTGAGAGATACAAACCGCGTTCGTGAGTGTTTTTTGTTTTGGGGAGGGGGTGGGGGGAGGGGTAGGCAGAGGCCTAACTATAGAGGTAGAACGACTCAAATATGTGTTGAGAAGGAGAGACCCAGCTATGTCTTGAGGGAGATCGGTCGACATCCATACATAACTGAAGGACTTGAAATATGATGGGACAGAGAGAGAGAGGAGAGAGAGAGAGGGAGGGAGAGGGGTAGAGTGCTGTATGGGTGATGGAGTTGCTTTTTGAAGATGGTGGGAGAGGCCTACTAGACAAACTGAGGGTGGAACTGCAATGTTATCAATAAGAGTGGGGATGTGTTTCTGTGTGTGCCTGTGCATGATAGATCTGTCGGGACGCATCCATGGATCATGAAGGGGAACCATGTGTTTGGTAAGCAAACCTAACTAGATCGTTAGATCAATTGTTGTTTGTCGGAGGAAGGGAGAGACACAACTAATGAGGTAGATCGATCGACGCATGGGTAAAAACAAGTTATAAGGACCTAGCTAGCTATATGTATAGCGAGAGATCGGTCGGTGTACGTCCATTTGTTAGAGGCAAATAAGGCCCAGCGAGATGGATAGACAGAGAGAATGGAGCTAGGAGGTGGTGCGAGAGGCCCAGCTACTAGCTAGATAGGGGGAGGAGTGTGCGGTTGTGAGATTGATGAAAAGAGGGGTGAGAGTTTACACGTGTGTGTGACCGTATGAGAGATACGAGGCAAGGACACATAAAGGAGGAGATTGAAGGTGTGTATGTATGTTGTAGGCAGGCATCGCTGGAGAGGTTTATCGATCGCTGTGTGTCGGAAAGGAGTTGTGGAGACTCTGGGAGAACGACCTAAAGAAAAAAAATGAATGTGCCCAGTGGTTAGAATGCCGAGGGAGGGGGAGGGCGAGGAGGGCGTGTGCATGCACGAGAGAAAGTTAGTGGTAGCTACAAAGGTTAGAGGATTGTGTGGGTGTAAGAGACTAACAAAGATCATAATTTGATATGAAAGCGGATTCATATATTCGAATAGGAGATCATAGTGTTTTAAACATTGCATGCATGAATATAGCGGTGATACACGTGATGTGCACATGTTATACCATAATGTGATAATGCATGGCATTTGCAACTCACAGCTAAATGCCGAACAATCTAAACCATACTATGCATCAAACAATCTCACATTTTATTTGAATTTGTAATAATGTGTGGCATTTGCAGCTTAGAACTAAATATTGAACAATCTAAACAATACTATATATCGAACATTCTCACATTTTATTTGAATTTGTGGTAATGTGTGTTGCAACTCACTTCTTAATACTTGTAGGCGTAGGGGGCGGTGCACCATACATAGTGTGATAAACACATTATACATATGAGACATGGTTTAGATTATGAAGATCTCGCTAGAGCTAGAAATGTAATGTGATTTGAAATCAAAATAAAGTGGATTCAAAAAATTGAGTTCGAGTTCATAGAGTACACATAGTTCATATGTAACTCGAGACTAATCATGTGGTGTGCTGTGAAGATAATACACAAGCGATGGTTTAACTTGACAATAATGATGATTGTAGATCTTATTAAAACAGATAAACAAATTCAAATGCTTTGTCTTTACAACAATCATTACTGTAGATCTTATTCAAATAGAGAAATGAATTCAAATTTAGTTCATATTGAAGCAGTAGTATATATGTTTGGAATGCACTAAAATGTTCATTTGAGTAGTAGGTTGCATGCATTATACACGTAGCAAAATATTTTAATTGAACATAACATGAATTCAAAGGTTTGAATGACATTTGTAGTGCGCATTGATTTGGTACATTACACGTTAGGCTTGTCCGGAAATTTCAACCCGCGCCTTGTTAGCCCAAAATATTTAAGATATATCTTTGTATCGTCGTACTCCGACAACTCCCTCCATCTCAACCCGCGCCTTGCTATTCCGAAATTACAACGCGCGCCAAAACTCCCACCTCCTGCGAAATCTCGACACGCGAAATGCATGTGGTACCCCTGAACCAAAAGAACCGCCTCAAATCGGAGGGGGTAATTTCGTAACTTACCCCACATTTCGGACAAGCGCGTCCCTAAGCCATGGTTACCCACTGCCATCCATCCACCCATCCATTCATATACCGAGGCCGCGAAAACCCGCGACGAAACCCCACACCCTGCGCCGTCCTCCACTCAGCCGGAGCCTCTTCCCCGACGACATCGTTCACAGCAACACCTCGACGTCCCTCATCCACCGTACCGGATGGGGATCCATCATCGATCTCGTCATCCTGCCAGTTCAGCCACCCCGTCATCCACCTCCAAGGAGCTGCCCCGATGTTCCCCTCGTCTTTTGCGCCACCTCCATTCCCACACTGTCGTCTTCACCTGCATGACCGGAAGAGCATCATCATCACCGTTTCCTCAGATGAAGTTGCGGCCTAATCGGCGCCACCAAAGAGGTTGTACACTAATTGCCGCATTTTCTTATTGATTCGATCTCATGTGGTGCCGGCGCTCAGTCCCGAGCCGACACGGCGCGGCTCCATCCACGGCGGCGTCGCCGGCCACTTCCTCCACGGCGTCGCTCCCTCGGCGGCGATATCCACATCAGTAGGAGCTGCTCCTGCTTTAGCTCTCTCTCGCGCTGCTGCTCTGCTCTTGCTCTCGGTCCCATGCCTGGTCTGCTCTTTCTATTGCTCTTGCTATTGCTCTTGCTCGCGCTGCTGCTCTCGCTCTTGCTCTTGCTTGTGATGCTGCTCCGATTTAGCTACACTTCAGTCGACTGAATCGACTTTTGGGTCAGTCGATTTTCAGGGGGTGGGGGGCTCGCCATAGTGGGCTCGCCGGAGAGGTACCCCACTATCTATCTTAGGGTTTAGGGTGGGGGCGGTGGTCACCGGCGGTGGCAGGGCGGTGGCGTGGGGATCGCCGGAGAAAAAGCTCGGCAAGGGGGGCCTAGAGGGATGGCCGGGGCAGCGGCGGACCAATGGTGGGGAGTGTTTTTGGGGCGGGCGGGGCGGCGCACCGCCGACCGCGGGCGGCGGGGGGCTGCTGTTTGGCCGGTGGTGGCTGGCGGCTCAGGGGGTTGGAGGTTGAAGATGAACCGCAGGCCCTGATTTCGTATCCAACGACTACAAAATCGACTGACCAGAGATGAAAAAGTTAGTCAACTAACGTGTAGCCTCACCTTGCTACTGCGTTCAGTTTCGATAGCAAAATTGAGTTTCGACAGCAAAATTCAGTTTCGACAGTTGAGTTCAGTTTCGACAGTTAAGTTCAGTTTCGACTGTTAAATTCAGTTTCGACAGTTAAGTTCAGAGATGAGCGGCTGATGTATTTTACATCCAGCACTTTGTGGTTATGTATTTTATGTCATGTATTGGAGATGCTATTAGAATTCCACTCAGGTTAACGTTGTTCGTTGTCTCTCTTGTCCTGCTTCAGCCTCGGCGTCGTACAACTCACCGGAGCTGCTCCAACGACGAAACCCTCCATCACAGCGGAGCAGTACCTCGGGCTCCTTCTTCAGACTCTCCGACAGCCAAGTCAGCCGGATCATCCTCACCGGCCAACCCAATCACGCTGAGATCGACATGGCTTTGCCAAAGAGGTTGTACACTTGTTGCATCTCCTTTTTACTCTACATGTTATATATATTGTCCACTGAGCACACGGATTTGTTCCTTTAGTGTCTCCTTGAAAGAAAAACGTAGGAATTTTAATTTTCACTTGTCCTCCTTTTCAAATTCCTATTCATGAAGCACAACACTAAGAGATAGTAGCATAATAGCATTATAACCGTACATTTTCTTGTGGTTTGACTTAATCTCACCATGCTTCTTTGCATCCTGTGATCTTCCAATTGTTGTGAATCAAACACCAGATTAGCAGAAATCATGTGTTTTTAAATTCTCTGTTTTGCACGTGCATTCCTATCCTATTCCTGTCTATTTCCTATCCCTGCATTGTTGGAATCCTCCAATTCAGACGAGCCCTTACAGAATTACTTCTCTTACAGATAGTTGTCAAAGAAAACCTTGCATGGTTTGTCCCGCTCCTGCTGCACCGTCGTTCACCCCAGCTCAGCTGCTCCAATGACATAAGGGTCTAGCACAGCAGGGATCCGGCCTCCAGACTGTCTTTCGCCACCTCAGATCTTCTTCGCGACCGCCGGCAGCCATGAAAACTGCATTACCATCATCAACCGGGCAGATGACCTCGAGGACTACACGGGTTCGCAAGAGAGGTCGCACTCTTTTGTGTCTGCTTACGTTATGCACCGCTTAACATTACATGCTACTTTATCATCCTGTTCACCGATTAGACTCTGAGTCAGCTCCAAACTAATGGTCAAACTTGAGTTTTTAAATGGTTGTGGGGTACATATCAGGGCCGCAATCAATAGTGTCTATCTACTATCTGCTTAATCTCTGGTGTCTACTATGAGTTTCATGTTGGGTGGGAAACAAATAGTAAAGAAGCCATTATCTGTATTTTTTAACTGAAGCCATTATCTGCCTGCTATTACTGGTTTTGGGTCGATCCACAGGTTGCTATCATCACTCTGGATTTCTGCATGCACTCCTTACATAATTTCACTATGTTTTATTCCTATGCATGATAGTTATTGTAAACAATGGAACTGAACATGTAGAGCAAAAGAGACGAGCCTGGCGTGGCAATAAAATTTCATGCAGACGTCGCTCCATGGTAGGCGCAAAGGCAGCCCCCTCCACGCATTTCGGATTGTAATCGATAGGAAGATATCTGTTCTGAGGGGGATTCAGAAGGAGAAGACAACTCCTATTTACCCCCTGAGGTCTTCGCTCTAACTTGGCATGCTGATGTTGGTTATATCATGCATATGGTGTCTTGCATTGCTTACGTTATACATCAAATATGTCATCTGCTTAGTTTAGACATCCTTTGTGCGAATGCCATCTGTTTAGTTTATTCATCGTTTATGTGAATTATGCAACGCCATCTTGTTTAGCCAGGCATCATATATGTGAATTTTGCAATGCCATCCTACTTAGCCAGTCATCTTATATGTAAATTATATCAGGACATCCTTTTTTTCGTTACATATTACATTTGTCAACAATGTTAGTACATTCAACTGCTCTTCGTGTGCATAAGCCATTTGACACGGTGATGGCAAATTCTGGAGTGAAAACAAGGTCTTCAGAGCAGACTATGCTATCTGACAAAGCGCATATCTCA
The DNA here is from genome assembly GCA_963921465.1 of Triticum timopheevii. Classification (NCBI taxonomy): domain Eukaryota; kingdom Viridiplantae; phylum Streptophyta; class Magnoliopsida; order Poales; family Poaceae; genus Triticum; species Triticum timopheevii. The sequence continues at coordinate 368,869,914 of OY997262.1, forward strand.
CTGGTTACTGATAGCTCCTCAGAGGAGGATTCAAAGACAGATGACCAGTCCTACCCCCCCCCCCCCCCCCGTGGTGTATGCTCTAACTTGGCAGGGTTATATTGCTCATATCGTGCGTATGGTGTCTCGCATTGCTATGTCATTTGATTAGCTTAGACATGCTTTGTGTGAATGCCACCTGTTCAGTGTCTAATTACCATATATGTGAATTATGCATTGCCATGTTGTTACAAGACATTATATATGTGAATTATAAAATGTTATCTTGTTGCAAAGGCATTATATATGTGAATTATGCAATGCCATGTTGTTATCCAGTCATCATGTATGTGAATTATATCATGCTATCATTTTTTTGTATTACGTGTTCCATTTGTCGACAACATTTGTATATTCAACTACTCTTCCTGTGTATCAGCCATTTGAAGTGGTGATGGAAGTATCTGGAGTGAAAACAAGGTATTCAGAGAAGGCAACGGTACCTGCTGAAGCAGACATCTTGCTGGTTACAGAGAGCTCCTTAGAGGAGGATTCAGAGACTGATGACCAGTCCTATTTCCCCCCTGAGGTCTATGCTCAAACTTGGAAGGCTTATATTACCCATGTCATGCATGTTGTCTTGCATTGCTTAGTTTTTACATCATATATGGATTGCCATCTGCTTACTTGCTTACTATATAAATCATATACTTGAATTATATCATGCCTTCGTGTTTACATAGTACATGCACATCATCTATCTGAATTATGGCATGGCAACCCATTTAATAAAGACATCATATAGTTATATCATCTCATCCAATTTAGTGTTTGCAGTCATCATATTTCGAATTATGGCATTCTATCCGTCAATGTATGTGAATTATGGCATGCCAACCTATTTAATAAACACATTATATAGTTATATCATGTCATCCTGTTTACATAGTCTCATATTTTGAACTATGTCTTTCCATCTTTTTTAGTTAGCCATCATAATGTGAAATTGTGTCATGCTATCATGTTTAGTTAGCCATCATATATGTGAAATTGTGTCATGCTATCCTGTTTGGTTAGACAACATAAATATGAATTATTTCATGCCCTCTTTTATTCCACACTATCCATTGCACCTATCTATCATACAATGTCTATACTTTCAATTACTTTTCTTTTTTATCAGCCATTTGAATTGGAGAGGGTGATGGCAGTATCTAAGGGAGTAACAACACGGTCTTCAGAAAAGATAGTGCTACCAGTTGATGCAGATAGAACGATGGTTGTACTTGCCCAAGGACCAGATCCACCACACATAACCCAGACTCTCGCAGATTGTACCCGTACCTAGTTGGACAGAGAACCAGCTATACCCCTTCTAACCCCAACCCCAGCAGATAGTAACCCACTTCCAGTTGACACAGCACCGTCTCCACCACAGAGCACCCAAACACGAGCAGTTAGTAAGGGAACTGCAGTGCCCAAAGCATGAGGACCACCACTCTGAATCCCAACTCAACACTTAAAGGAGAAGAAGATTTGTTCTCAGGTCAGGTTTTGTAGCTACGGTTCATACTCCTTTGCTCTTGCATTACTGTATTTACTCATACCAACTATTTTCAAATTTGAAGGATGGAATTGAAACTCCAATGGTGCAACAGGGATGTTTTAAACCTGTTTCTTTAACTAGTTTGCTGTTGTAACCTGCTCTATGTTGATTTTAGTTTCAATTGAATAAATAGTTATGTTCTCATGTCATGCACATTACAAGTGTTGTTATTGCTCTATAGTTTCCCACACTTATATTCTGTCTATTCTGCTTTGTCTTGAACAAATATTATTTGAACTGTGTCTCTATCTTGATTTGGCAACAAAAACTAGAATGATATAGACCATAAAGTGACCATGGTACATAGATATATGTTTGTTTCATGTTGTTATCCTATCCACTTTACTACTGAACTCATTTACCAAAATGAGTTTCATATACGACATGGTAAACATGTGATGTGTCTGCTTGTTTCTCTTTTAGAATGCGGACAAAATATTGGAGAACAGTACCGTGTTATCCAATGGTAAAGGAAGTAATGCAGATAAGGTTCAAGATAGTGAGACATCCCTGTTGGTCTCCAAGAAAGCTGATAAAAACTATCTTGACGACAGTGAGAGAACCCAAAAGTCCTGTCTTGATGTAGTGTTCGAGTTACTGGCCACTACTGCTAGCACAAGCTCTTCGAACTTGCTGCCTGAATAAGTTCGTCTTCTTGAGTCTCAACTTCAAGTTGAAAGACATCGATCAGATGTGCTGCGATAGGAAGCTGAAGGACTGAGGAAGTCCCTGCAGAATTCAGATGCATATTTCCTGGTGCAACATCAAGCGCTGGAGGATTTAAGTGCCAAACAAGAGAAAGTTAATAAGCTTGCTAAGCATCTTGCCAGCATTATGGGTACCCAGGATATTGTTTCTTGAGATCTTCTAAAGTGGTTTTAGTTCTGGATTTGTTTTGTTGTGGCGTTTATTTGCGCTCGTCGCCAACTTTGACAACCAGTGTATATGATATGCTGCTTTGTTCCCTATATTTGCACTGGTGGCGAACTTTGATGCCCAGTGGATGTAATATGTGTAATAGCCGTGATAGCCTAGCGTTAGTTGCTTGCTTATTTATTTCCTTGTTGTCTTGTATTTGTTTGCTTGTACTCATTGCAGTTCTTTTTCCGCGGTTTGATAGTGGTTGCAATAACCTATTTTTTTAAAACTATGACACAATAACCATGGGCTAATATTTACTGTAGTGACACTGGGCCTCCTACGGGCCATAGAAACAGTGAGCCTTCTACGGGCCGTAGAAACATTGGGTCTTCTACGGGACGTAGAAACAATGGGCCTTCTGTGGGCCGTATCATCAATGGGCCGTATACGGGCCGCATGATCGATTGGCCAAACAAGGGCCAAACAGACCGCATTATGGCGGTAAACGGGCTAGAGTTGGAATCGACCGTTCATGGGCCGACCATAACGGGCCATCGTTAATAGGCCATATTTGATGACGCTATGAAAATGGCCCAATGTATTAACGGACCACAAACGGGCCGACTGTAACCACGGGCTGAGTTTGGCCCACAAGCAAAAAATGACAGTAATGGGCCGTAAGTAAACGAATGCTGGAAATGAGCCCAAGAATAAATGGGCTCTGAGAAGGCCGAAAGATAACATGGGCTGGAAATGACCAAACGGAATAATGGGCCATTAATGGGTATAAGGTGATACACTGTTCATTACGGGCCAGTTTCACCACGGGCCGTTAATGGGTGTAAAGTGATACATTGTTCATTATGGGCCAGTTTCACCATGGGCCATTAATAGCCCAAGAGTTACAAAGGGCCTCATATGGGCCGAAAGACGTCATGGGCCATACATGGGCCAGAAGTGAAAACAGGCTGGAATCATATTGGATGGCCTAGATGACGCTACTGGGCCTAATTCGGATAGGGCGTAACGGGCCTTGGGTTAGCGGGCTTTAAATGGGCTATATGCTAACAAGCCGTTAACACACTTTCCATGGGCCGGCCCGCCACCTTTTGACCAAGTCAAACGGGCCGGCCTTTTCATAGGAATGGGCCTCTGTTGGGCCGTGCCACAATTCGACGTATCATAGGAGCCTTCTGTCCAATGAGTGGATGGCATCTGTCCCAACGATGAGCTGACGTGTGTTTCCTCCAGCCAATGATGATTTTACACGTGGAAAATCCCCATTGGTCGAGGCTGTTAATGGGTTATCGGATCCAAAAGACCTGATAGCTTAACGGTGTTCCGTTACGGTGGATGCCACGTGTCGGTCACCCTTGACGAAAGCATTTCTGTGATGCGCGATTTATCGTCATGGAAGTGGACACTTCCGTGATGATAATTTTGGTAATGTCATGGAACACTTCTACGACAGCACAGGTATGACTATCTTGATTCTGTCATAAAATCATCATGGATGTACATGCATGACAAAAAACATGACCTACTGTAACAAACACGTATCATCACGGAAGTGTATTTTTTTGTAGTGACGGTGGGCACCAAAAACAAACTCTCGTCGGCAAATATTCGGTGTATGTGAGATTACCATCCTATCCCCAACCTACTAATATTGCAGCGATGTAGGAAATTTGAAACGGGGGCTAATTTTGTAAATTTCCTCGCATTTGAGACAAGCGCGCCCTGAATACATGGTCCCCCCTTCCTCTCTACCTCCCTTTTCCCCATTCGTACTCTGTGGGCGCCAAAACACCCTCTCCACCCCAGCCTCCTCCGTCCGCCACCCCATCCACCGCCGTCCTCCTCCACCATGCCGGAGCTGATACCCCGATGCTGCCGTTCATTACAAGAGATTGACATCTCTCGTCAACGCCTTCGGACCGGGATTCTTGCATCCCGTCCTCTAGCTTCATCCCTGCCGTCGTCCACCTTGTCAGTGTCCCTCCTACGACCATCTCGTCCACCACGCCCCGCCGCCACCGTCTACCCTCCTAGATCTGCTTCCACGCTGCCGACAGCCATCACTACCGCATCATCGTCAAATTCTCAGCAGATGCCTACACGGCGCGGCACCATAGGCGGTACTCTTTCGTATCTGCTCAACTTATTTATAGCATCAGGAAAATAGATCGCCACTGCTTTACTCTGATTTCTTGTCTTGGTTGCGAAGTTGCCTTTGTCCGGTTTGCACCTTCAGATCCTCCATGGCACCCTCAACACTATACTCCCAATGCTTATGGTTTTCCCCTTTTATATTCCACACTAGTTAAATCATAGTAGGCTAAATTTCAAAATTGGCTCAGTCGATTTTTCAGAACTCATCAGAGTTTGCCGGTGTGAATGAAGGGGCTCGGGTGGTTGTGGGGGGCGGTGGTGGGGCCTCGCCAAATGAAGAAAACTCGACGCGGGTGGGGCAGGGGTGGCGGAGGAACACATGCGGTGGGGGCCGGTGGTCCGGCCGGCGGCCCGTGCGGTGTTTTGTATGGGAAGAATGAGAGACGAGGAAGAAGAAGGGTTAGGAGACGTAGGATCTTCATCCTACTGCCTGAAATGGTCGAGAGACGGCAGGGAGTTGCATTCTTAATGCGCTCTGGTTCATCATGTGTGGTTACTGCGCAACCAACATTTTATTATCCAAAATTTGCTTGCTCTTCTTTATCATGTTCCTATTCTGTTCTTCTTTAATATGTACTCTCTCCATTCCTAAATACAAGTCTTTGTATAGGTTCCACCATGGACTACATATGGAGCAAAATGAGTGTATCTACACTCTAAAATGTATCTGGATACATCTATATGTGATCCATAGTGGAAATCTCTACCAAGACTTATATTTTGGAATAGAGGGAGTATGATAGTAGTACAGTATGTTCCTTGTACTGAAGATGAGCAGGGACATTTGCAGTGTAGAGGTCTATACAGTCGGTTGTGATAGACACTTTGAGCCTCTTTGATTCGTAGGATTTTGTAAACATAGGAATAGGATTTGTAGTGACCCTGCCAACTTGAATCCTATAAGAATAGCAAGGAAATGCATGTCGCCTTTGAGAGTTACACTGATATTAACAGTACCGCACCTTCAGTTGAAGATAACTGGTATTCGAAGCCTTTCTAGCCGTACCGGCAGTACTAGCACATATATTCCAGCAAGTTCCACTTTGCTGATTTTACTCTCATGCTTACAGTTTTACCGTTATATCTACATTATGATATGTGTAGCTCCTTTGTGTCGCACTAGCAGCAGTCCACTCTTGAAGCTAAACTCTTCAATGACTTACAAAATTGGCACCAAGGCATTGAGTGCCATTCTGGATGCAATGAAACTCACACGCTCCCCACCTATTGATTCTTGTTCAGAATATGATCCTAATGACTATTCTAACCTCGAGGAGTCAAAGGCAGATGGCTTGTCCTGTTCACTCATCAAGGTGCCTGTTCTAATTTGGCAAGGTTTTATTGATTGCGCGTATCTTGCATATGTTGTCTTGCATTTCTTCTACTTTGTTGCACCGCCATCTGCCTAGTTTACTCATCATATATGTCGAGATGCCATGCCCATCCTTTATCAATACATATTCCATCTGTCATCATACCATGTTTTTTCACTCAAATGTTGTTCTTGTGCATCAGACATCAAAAAGGAAGAGGGTGGTTGCCGAACCTGAAGGAGCACCAGCAAAGTCCTTGGAAAACATGGTGGTGTCGGAGAAAACAGACAACACCCCACTTATATTGGCTGTACAACCAGTGACACAAAACGTAGGACCGACTCCAGCAGACTGTACCCATACTTCACTGGCCACACCACTAGCCCCACCACACAGGACCTGCACTCCAGCAAAAGGTATACCGATTTCATTTGCCATAGCACCAGCCATACCATAGAAAAATCCCACTCCAGCAAAAAGTACAGCAAGTCCACTGGCCGAAGACCTATCCCAACTGCAGAGATGGCCAATTCCTGCAGATTGGAACCCCATTACATTTATTCCCACTTTAAAAGACAATGCTTTCAATGTTGTTAGGGACTACGTGCATATATTCCCATCATGGGAAGATTATAGTGAAGACAAACACCATTTTCACATCTTCCTGTCTAACTTACGTGTAAGTGCTATTATTCATGGTTATTATTTTCCTGTTTTCTGCTGATTGAACAAATCAATGATTTACATTACATTGTTGTAACTAGGCAAGGGTCAATCAGGATAGTCATGACGAGCAAAGCTTGCTTGTGCTTTTCAAGGAAGCATTCCAGAAATATCGGTGTTACCTGAGGAAATCACACTTTGATGGCAAGTCTATAAACGAATTTCCGGTGAAGTCTCCTCTGCTAAATTTAGAAGACATTGAATGGAAAAACCTTGTTATGCACTGGTCTCGTTCCCAGGATGAGGTACTGTCTATGAAATCACATGGCAATTTGAACTTCTACTTTTCCGCATGTGCCTTACGGATCTTTTTTGTAGGAAATCTGCTGGAAGAGGAATTCCGGTTTGATAAGAACGATAGGTTATCGCAAATATGTTATCCGTTGTTGTGCTCTTGTTAGTACCTATTGTCCTGTATCACTATACTTGCATACATACCTAGTTCATTATGTGATAGCAGTATGCATGCTAGCTTGCTTATCAATTGTTCGCTCCAAATTATTTGATCTGTATGAATGGTTACATTAGTGTAGAATATATCCAATGCAAATGAATTTTGTTAGCTCTGCATTGTTCTTGTAAGTACATGTTATCCTTTATCAGTGTACTTATATTGACAGGTAGTTGTCCATGTACCATCACTCTGCATCTTATTTTCCTTTGCCCTCCATTTTCTACACATCAGATCTATATTTACTCTTACCATAAGGTTGGATAACACCGATGGTACTGAAGAAGTTTAGCTGTGCATTGCTCTTGGTTGTACCTTTTGCCTATATCGCTGCACTTACATTTATAGCTACTTGGTTATGTAGCACCACTCTTCATCTTATCTTAAATATTCTCCATTTTTCTGTATATTATCACATCTATATTTACTCTTAACAAAATGTACAATAAAGGCAATGCTTATGAAGAATATTTTGTGGTAAACTTCTTGAATAGCCACCCCATCAGCATGGGCAAGGGCTTTATAGAGCCTGTCTTCACCAGTAATGCAAGTTTGTCCTTCTCAAGCCTTCAATCATTGTTGTGTATATTTGGTTAGGCATGACTACAACAGCTGTTTATTTTTGGTGTTTGCATCAAATTGCATGTTTAAAGTTTATTATGTAGTTTATAAACAAAAGTTTGTCCTTCTCAATTTAAGTTTTCAGTTGTACAACTAAGTTCCTTCTTCATACCATGTAAATTAAACTATAGAGAGCAAGTGATCGTCTTTTGCACTGCATGTATGCTTCTATTCTTCATCCGTAATCCAGTGGTGTGGTGAACCTACCCACTATAGTACAATGTCATATTCTGCAATGTCTTAACTATGAACAATGTCATATCATTCTACTATTATTTAAACCATATGTTTATTTGCCAATCTGAAATGGGATAAATTGACAGCACACTAACCATTGATACTTATGTGTTCTTGATCTGTAATCCAGTGGTGTCATGAAGCTGCCAACTCCTTCACAATGTCATTTCCTGCCATGTCTTGACCTGAACAATACCATATTGTGTCAATGCAATTTTAAACCGTGTCACTTTATTTGTCAGTAAGAAATGTGATGAATTGTCAGCACTGATAATTTTATGTGCAAAACTTGTCATCTGCCTGCTTGTTTATCTTTCAGAATGAGGAAGATATAAGTGTTGAACAAGCACAGTCTCATCAGCTTGCTCAGCTGCTTGCGCTGCAGCTCCCCAGCAGGGCTATCCTTTCTTGAACTCTATTGACGTGCTATCAGTTTTGTATATTATTTTGTCGGCGTGTTTATTTGCACTGGTGGCGATCTTTGATGCCCGGTGTATGTAATCTGTTGTCTGCTTGTGCTTTATTATCATAGTGGCGAACTTTGATGCCCAGTGGATGTAATATGCCGTAATTTCGTTATTGAATAGTCTAGGTTTTTTCTTATTCACGATGCTGCAGTTATTTTACTGTATATATATCCTGTCTTCGCAGTAAACCGGCCAAACCGTAAAATTACGGTACATAATCGGGCCGTCATGCAATCACGATGTATGATCCGCATCATGGGCCCCGTCATCTTGGTCCGTTAAAAGGCAAAAAGTAAACTGGCCTACTAGTAGATTTGGGCCTTTAATAGGCCAAGTAACCGATGGCCGTCTTTTCGCAAGAAAACTCGATGGGCTTTTAGGCCTTGTACAATGGGAGGTGCTTAGAGAGATGCTTAGAAAAATAACCCGGGTTTTTCTGAAGCACCGGTGCCTATTTCTACAAGAGAGACACTTAGTTAAGCGTCTATCCTGTACAAATAAGCACCGGTGCTTAAGAAAAGCCTGGTTTATTTCTCTAAGCACCTCCCATTGTACAAGGCCTTAGGAGGCTGAGAAGTAGGTTGGGCCGGAAACGTGCCGAACAGCTCGTGGGCCGGCAGCAGCCCAAAATGGACCCCGACCCATGATTGTGCGAATCGAATCACGGGCTTTTAACAGGCCAAAATTGTCTCGGTCCTTGTTTGGCCCAATCAGATATCGGCTGCGAGCAGGCCAAATGCAAACCAGGCCGTAGTTAGGCCCAACTATATGACGGGCTTTTAATAGGCAGAAATTAATATAGGGCCGAAATGTTAAATGGGCCCTTAACAGGCCGAAACTAATATCAGGTCGAATTACTAACTTGGCCTTTAGCATGTGGATCCAAAAGCATAGCACCCAGTTGACGGGCCGAATCTGATATGGGCCATAATTTAGCCCAAAGCCTCTTAAAAGGCCAGACCTGATCTGGGCTGTAATTTGGCCCAGAACGTGGTAGGCTTTTAATGGGCCGGGTCTCATATGGGCCATTATTAGGCCCGGAACATGGCAGGCCATTAATGGACCGGATCAAATATGGGCCGGCATTTGGCCCAAAACATGGCAGCTAGTTAATGGGCCGGCCTACTAGGGTCCTCAAAATCTTGTAGGCCTACAGCTGGGCCGGCCCATTAATGTCGGCGAAATCTTGTGGGCCTTTAGCTGGGCCGGCCCATTATGATCCGCAAGAATCTTGTGGGCCTTTACACGGGCCGGCCCATTATGGCACACAAAAATCTTGTGAGCCTTTACCTGGGCCGGCCCATTATGGCCCGCAAAATCTTGTGGGCCTAGCTGGGCCAGCCCATTATGGTCCGCAAAATCTCGTGGACCTTTAGCTGGGCCGGCCCATTGTAGCGACCCGACCTCAAATGGTCAAGTCTCTGTGCTCAGGTGTCATGCCTGGATTAGTAATGCTGACACCACACAGTACTTCGAAGGATTTATAACAGAGTAGCAATCACACACTTATTACATCGATGTCCCAAAAGAGGACTTATTACAATAATCATGGCATAAGGCCATCTAATAATGATAACAGCGGAAGACTTGGAAGATAAGTGAGTCCACCAACTCCAACGGCATCACTGAGTATAGAACCACGACCTAAAAGCACCTTACTCGTCGTCTGAAAAGTCTGCAACATGAAAGTTGCAGCCTGAAAATGAGTCAGCACATGGAATATGCTGGCAATGTAACACATAGAGAATAATGAATGATAAGCCTATACTACATGCATATATGGCTGGTGGAAAAGCTCTATAGTTACAGTTTTTGCGAAAAGCCAGTTTTTCCCTACTGCAAAGAATAAATTTATTTAACTATCATGGTGGTTGTTAAACATTGAGAATGGTTGACGGCATCCTCAATCCCAATTAAAAAGTAATCATTAACAAACCCAGCAATATTAAATTTAGAGTAACATGTTGAGATTCACATGATATTCAAGTACTAGATACTCAAGATGTCCATAACCGGGGACACGGCTAATCATGATTAGTTTGTACACTCTGCAGAGATTTGCGCACTTTTCCCCACAAGACTCGATCGCCTCTGTTTGGTTTCTCGCACTGCATGGTGTTTGAGAAACGGATGACCGAGACATAGTCTTTCAGAAGCGCTAGCACCTTACGACGGGTAGACCGGTACACCTACATCCCCTACATCTGCTAGTCTACCACTATAAGGGTTCGCACGACTTAGTCAACTATGCCAGAGCCCATAATGGCTTGTGGCTGCACACGGAAGTTACTAGCATGAATTATCTTATGATCCCTTTGAGCCTGGGTGGCGATCCCTAGGAAAATCACACGGTAACCCCGGGATTTCCAAAAAAACAGGCAATCACTGGATACCCCAGGTGCCTCAATCCACCCAGATGTGTATTTAAGTTGCCACCTTAGATAAACCATTAATTAACAATCTCACATCTGTCATGGATATTCACTCACCCAATCCACGTCTACTAGCATAGCATGGCATAATAAGCAAACGCAGAAGTAACTCCCAAAGGTTTCATAAGTAACACAAGTAATAGGTACTACCTCATCTACTTCCCATCCCACAATTTAATTTGATCCTAATGATGCACTATTTGAGGATTGATCTAATGCATAAAAACTGGGTAGTAGAAAAGATATGATCAAGTGTTACTTTCCTTGCTGATGATCCGCGAAACCTAGAGATTCGAAGTAACAAGCGGCGCACTCCGGGTGATCTATCGCAGACAGACAACAAGCATACAATAAGTACTCATCTAATGCATAGGTAAATCTCGAATAAAAGATCTAACCACAAAGTTCAACTTAAGAACCCTGGTGGCAAAAGAATCAAATCAAATAAAGCAATGAAGGTCAAATGGCGAAAAGAAAACCGCTCGGTTCTAGCAAATTGAAACTAGGTCAAATTTTACAGTAGCAAAACTTTGTTTAAGTTGATTAGTCGGAATGGCGGTTTCGAAATGAAACACCAGGCGCTTGAATCACCTAATTCCGATAAACGAGCGAGAAGATAAACTAGAACGAAGATCGGATCTGAAATCGCGATCAGAAAAATAGTGGAATAAATCCGATTAAAAGAAAAACGACGAACGGTTAAACGAACGAACGTTCGTTAACCGGGGATAACCGGTGATCACGTTCGTTAAGACAAACGGTCCGGCGAACGCTCGCTAAACAACAAAACGAAAAAAACCGATCTAGGGTATTTTTTAAAAAAAAACCGAAACATTGAAAAAAACCGAACCGAGGGGGGGGGGGGGTGGCGCCGCGCGGCTACCTCGAGGAGGCGGGGCTCCGGCGGGGTGGCGGCTTGGCGGCGGGGCGACGGCGTCGCGGCGGCGGCGGCGGCAGGCGGCGCGGGCGGCGGCGCTGGCGGCGGCCGATGGCGCAAGCGGCGGCGGCGGCGGCTGTGGTGGCATGCGGCTGCTGCTGCTGCTGCTTGGGGCGGCGGGGCGGTGTGGGGAGGAGAGGGGGGGTGTTGGGTATTTAAAGGGGGGGGGGAAGGGTGGCTTGGGGGAGGGGGCAAGCAAGGGGAGGAGGAGGAGGAATCCTCCTCGGATTCGGCCGGTGGCGGCGGCGCGGCTGCGCGCGGGCGCGCGCGCGTGAGGGGGCGCGGCTGGGCCGGCTCGGCTGGGCCCTTGGCCCAGTCGGGCGCTGCGGGGTTTTTTTTTTAAATAAATACGCGCGCAGAAAACGAATAAAATAAAACCTAAACGAACTCCAAAATTTACAAAGTAAATTTTCCCCGACTCCTAAAAATGAGTCGAACAAAATGAACTTTTACTCGGGGCCAAAAATGCAATTTTTGAAAACACGCATTTTTCCCTAAGGCAAATAAACTCCGAGAAAAATCCAAAATTTGACTTATTTATTAAATCTTCATTTTTTCCTAAATCTTGGGAAAGTCATGTTATTCCCTCTCATATTTTTGAGGTTGAAAAATTATTTGAAGATGAAATAAATAAAATCAAATGATCCTCTTTTCATAATTCGAGGAAACTCAAATATGAAAATTTCGAAATCTCCAACTCTCTCCGAGGGTCCTTGAGTTGTGTGAAATTTCTAGGATCGGCAAATGCAAGAAAATATGTAATGCATGATGATTTCATGTATAACATTCCAAATTGAAAATTTGGGATGTTACAAACCTACCCCCCCTTAAGATGAATCTCGCCCTCAAGATTCGGGTTGGCTAGAAAATAGGTAAGGGTGGTCTTTGAGCAAATCTTCTTCTCTCTCCCAGGTGGCTTCATCCTCAGTGTGGTGGCTCCACTGAACCTTGCAAAACTTGATAACCTTGCTACGAGTAACCCTGCTAGCGTGTTCGAGAATCTTGATGGGTTTTTTCCTCATATGTTAAATCATCCTTCAACTGAATTGCTTCAAGTGGCATTGTATCTCTTAGCGGTACCTCCGCCATCTCGGCGTGACATTTCTTCAGCTGAGAAACATGGAATATGTCATGAACTCCTGACAGTCCTTCTGGTAATTCCAACTTATAAGCGACTTCTCCCATGCGCTGCAAGATCCTATACGGTCCAACGAAACGTGGTGCTAATTTTCCTTTAACTCCAAAACGCTTAACTCCTTGAAGTGGGGATACTCTAAGATAAACTCTGTCTCCAACTTCATATTCTATTGCCTTGCGTTTTGAATCCGCATAGCTTTTCTGTCTGGACTGGGCTACCTTGAGCCTATCGTGAATCAACTTAACTTTCTATTCAGACTCCTTATTCAAATCTGGTCCAAACAACTGACGGTCTCCAACTTCGTCCCATGACAACGGTGTCCTGCACCTCCTTCCGTATAAAGCTTCGAAAGGTGCCATCTTCAAGCTGGTTTGGTAACTGTTGTTATAAGAAAACTCTGCATACGGCAAGTTATCGTCCCAACTACATCCATAATCTAGTGCACAAGCTCTCAGCATATCCTCCAAAATCTGATTGACTCTCTCAGCCTGTCCATCGGTCTGTGGGTGAAAAGCTGTACTGAATTCCAGCCTGGTTCCCAATGTTTCATGCAACTGATTCCAAAACTTTGAGGTAAATAGGGTTCCTCTATCTGATACGATACTCCTCGGAACTCCGTGCAAACACACAATTCTGGTCATGTATATCTTTGCCAACTTAGCACTGCTATAAGTAGTCTTGACTGGAATGAAATGAGCTACCTTCGTCAAGCGGTCGACTATAACCCAAATCGAGTCATAGCCTGAACGAGTCTTTGGCAAACTTATGATGAAATCCATGCCTAGTTTATCCCACTTCCATTCGGGTATCGGCAATGGTTGCAACAATCCAGCCGGCTTCTGATGTTCTGCCTTCACTCTCTGACATACATCACAAACTGCTACATACTCCGCAATATCCTTCTTCATTCCGGTTCACCAGAACGTTTCCTTCAAATCCAAATACATCTTGGTATTTCCTGGGTGAATCGAATAGGGTGAATCATGTGCTTCTTGCAGAATCAACTTCCTGATCTCCGGGTCATTTGGCACATAAACACGGTCCTCAAACCATAGGGTATCGTGCTCATCCTCATGAAATCCCTTTGCTTTTCCTTCGCTCATTTTCTCCTTTATATCCGCGATCTCCTTGTCATTTTTCTGAGCTTCCCTGATTTTATCCATCAAGGTAGACTGAATCTCCAATGCTGCTACATAGCCTCTCGGAACTATTTCTAAACATAGCTCACGAAGATCTTCTGCTAGCTCCTTTGGTATCTCTCCCGTCATCAGCGTATTGACATGGCTCTTACGGCTCAATGCATCAGCTACTACATTAGCTTTTCCGGGATGATAATGCAATCTCATATCATAGTCCTTGATGAGTTCCAACAATCTTCTTTGTCTAAGGTTTAACTCTTTCTGCGTGAAAATGTACTTCAAACTCTTGTGATCCGTGTACACCTCGCAATGATTTCCAATGAGGAAATGTCTCCATGTCTTCAATGCATGCACTACGGCTGCTAACTCCAAATCATGTGTGGCATAATTTAATCCGTGAGGTTTCAGTTGTCGTGAAGCATACGAAACAACTCTTCCTTCCTGCATAAGCACTGCTCCAAGTCCTCGATGTGAAGCGTCGCAATACACCTCATAATCCTTGGTCTGATCTGGCAAAATTAACACTGGTGAGGTAACCAATCTTTTCTTCAACTCCTGAAAACTTGCCTCACAATCCTCAGTCCATATGAACTTGGTATCCTTTTTCAGCAACTCCGTCATAGGCTTTGCAATCCTTGAGAAATTCTCAATGAATCTCCGGTAGTATCCTGCGAGTCCAAGAAAACTCCGGATCTCTCCAACTGTCATTGGTGCTTCCCATTTGGTTACGGTCTCAACCTTTGTGGGGTCAACTATTATCCCTTCTCCGGATATAACATGTCCAAGAAATCCAACTTCCTTTAGCCAAAACTCACATTTGCTGAACTTGGCATATAACTGATGTTCCCTTAGTTTCTCCAAAACCAATCGCAAATGTTCCTTATGTTCCTCTTCATTCTTCGAGTAAACCAAAATATCATCAATGAACACCACGATGAACTTATCCAAAAACTCCATAAACACTTTGTTCATCAGGTTCATGAAATAGGCAGGTGCGTTAGTCAGTCCAAATGACATAACGGTATACTCATACAGTCCATATCTTGTGGTGAACGCTGTCTTAGGTATGTCCTGCTCTCGAATCTTCAGCTGATGGTACCCTGATCGCAAATCGATCTTGGAAAACACTTTAGCTCTTTGCAAACGATCAAACAGATCATTTATCATTGGTAGTGGGTACTTGTTCTTGATTGTTACTTCATTCAATCCACGATAATCAACAACCATCCTTAACGATCCATCCTTCTTCTCCACTAAAAGTACGGGTGATCCCCAAGGCGAAGAACTTGGGCGTATATAACCTTTGTCCAATAGCTCGTTAATCTGCTTCTTGATTTCCGCCAAATCCTGTGCGGGCATCCTGTATGGTCGCTTCGATATTGGGCCTGTACCTGGCAAAAGCTCAATCAGAAACTCAATGTCTCTATCCGGTGGCATTCCTGGCAATTCATCAGGAAATACCTCAGGGTAATCCTTCACCACTGGCACCTCTTCCTGCACGACTCCTGATAAGGAATTTACTTGATTCCTATTTGGTCCATGTCGTGATACATACCTAATCCTTCTTCCTTCTGGCGTTGTGAGCAAAATCGTCTTACTCGTGCAATCAATGTTTCCTCCATACATCGATAGCCAATCCATACCGAGAATCACATCAAATCCTTGGGATTCCAGAATGATCAAATCCGTCGGGAATACATGCCTTCCTATACTTAATGGCAGTTGAAAACATCCTTCCTATACTTAATAGATAGATGAATCTCATCTAGGAAACTGCAGAAGCGGAAGGCAAATACTAAGGCTTCAGTGATGTTGAATCTCCATGTAACTTTAGTCCAGTGGCTATGGATAATTGCCCGCCCAACCTTCATCATCAGCAAGACTTCAATATTGTACCGTGGGTGTTGAATGGATACCTTCCTCACCTCTTGACCGTGCAGGTGGTTTGAGAGGTAATCATCGGTGAACTGCTTTGAAAATTACTGAAAACAAAGCTATGCATAAATCGCTGTTATAAATTTTGAAAAGGCGAAAGGGGTAAAAACAAGGTAAAAGAGTTAGTACCATCCTATAGTTGACTGATGTCTTCTTCATTGTGCAAACAAAGATCTTGCTGTTATTTTTTGCAAGTTTCTTTATCCTAACAATCTTTCTGAGTTTCTTGACTTGACTGATATTCATGGACATCTCATTTCCCCATATGCAAAATGGGTCAAACAGTGGGTCTAAGCCTCTGATAGCAGGACCTACATGTCCAAGACCAAATTGTAAGAAACCTAAATATTAGAATGATTCCTGCAACTGCACAATAATGTGCTATTAGCCAAAGGACCCTGCATTAACAAACCTCAATGGTAAACCGCAGTGTCTCCCATTGTTTCCCTGCAACACAAATAAGGAAGATCTTGATCAGGTTAACTGAGAGTTGCGATACTATCAGTAGAATATGTATTGAGTACAGCCAAATTCGATTGATGTGACATGCATAACAATACAAAATTGTACCCACAACAAATGAAAATCAAAACTGAACCAAACAGTTAAATGGACAGCGAACCAAATGAACCAAAATAGTTAACTGAGCACGACATTGCAGAATAGAAACATGTACTAGAAGATAAGACAGTTAACAAAACAAAGAATGTTTGAGAACAGTACTACGAAATGTAGCAATTGTTGGACCAAAGTGTTAACTGAACATTACATTTTAGAGGAACAAAATGTTAACTGAACATCAGATTGCATATTAACATTACAGAGGACAAATCACTAGAAGGCACTGGCGGTGGCCTCAAGAAAACAACACTAACTGTATTTTAAAGTAGACAGCCATGTGGCGGTGTTGACGGTGGCCTCGAAGACGAGGTGCTCCTCCAAGATCTGGCGATCGACACGCATGGCAGCCATAGTGACCTCATGCTCGTGTGCGGCTGCATGCTACTGAGGTCCACGTTATACTACATGCAAAATGGCTATGGGCAGTGCTTAATTGGAGGAGGGGTAGTGATTTCGGCAGAGGTGTCGCGACGGCGGTCGGGGCATGTCGGATGGGAAAGGGGGAGGATGGTGTGGGTGGGGTGTGGATTACCAGACCATATCAACGAGGTCACACAGCAAGAAGATGGGTCAGCGGTGAGGAGGCTGCGCAGCAAGAAGAAGGGTCGCCGGCGAGAAGGCGGCGCTGCAAGAAAAAGGGTCGCCGGTGAGGAGGCAGCGCTTCAACAAGAATGGTCGCCGACGAGCAGGCTGAGCTGCCAGTAAGTAGTAGTGAAGGTTTGAACTTGGAAAGCAAGGAGGAATAGTGGAAATGTGGCTTTTGGTAGGAAGGAGGTGGCGGGGAGATAGATATTTCTACGGTGGCAAAAATAATTCGCTCGGTGCCGCGAGAAACTGGCGCGCAAGTGTGGTTCAAGCGGGGGCGATGGACTGTAGACTACAAAGCTTCCTACGTAAGCCAGACAAGACAATGCGCCAAGATATTTTATATCGCATCCCACATGATTCTTTCTAGTAAACTGCTTGTGGTGTACCTGGTTTTTTTCATTATGTTTTGAAAGACAAAATGGTGTTAAGGAGGGAAAGGATGGTGTTTGAATTGCTAGAACATTTATGTACAGTGAACATGCAACTAGTACATGAGTGTTATGTTTAAATTTGGAATTATTCCGGGTTCGTTTGGCATTTTTATGCATTAATTGAGTTTCTAGGCATTTAATGTGCATAATTCAAATTTGAACTACAAGCACATGCTCCAATGCACCAAAGTTTGTCGAAAAATCACATGTGTGTCTTTGGGTGAATTCATTGGTCCCATACAAGAAATAGGAATGAAATTCAAACATGTGGGCGTCGTGGCTCGGCCGGAAAGATTGAGAAACTTGGTTTTTTAATTTTTGTAAATCCAAAACACGCCTGAAAATCATGAAACTTGGAATGGTGTCATGACATGGCACCAACATGCCGTGGTAAATTTTTTGGCCTAATTGGGACAAGCTTTGGTGTAAGCTTCTTGCAAACCGGAGCTTCCCTCAAGAAGGCTCATGGTTCCGAGAGGGAACGTGTCACCTCCGTGTGCGAAACGACATAGGTACACTGCTGAGGGAGTCCTGGACTAGGGGGTGTCCGGACAGCCGGACTATCAATGTCCGCCGGACTATCAAGACTACAAAGATACAAGATTGAAGACTCTGCCCCATGTCCGGACGGGACTTTCCTTGGCGTGGAAGGCAAGCTTGGCAATACGGATATGTAGATCTCCTACCATTCTAACCGACTCTGTGTAACCCTAGCCCTCTCCGGTATCTATATAAACCGGAGGGCTTTAGTCCGTAGGACAACATACAATCATACCATAGGCTAGCTTCTAGGGTTTAGCCTCCTTGATCTCGTGGTAGATCTACTCTTGTACTACCCATATCATCAATATCAATCAAGCAGGAGTAGGGTTTTACCTCCATCGAGAGGGCCCGAACCTGGGTAAAAAACATCGTGTCCCTTGTCTCCTGTTACCATCCGCCTAGACGCACAGTTCGGGACCCCCTACCCGAGATCCGCCAGTTTTGACACCGACATTGGTGCTTTAATTGAGAGTTCCTCTGTGTCGTCACCGATAGAGCGGATGCCTCCCCCCGTCTTCAAAGACGATATTTTCGCCGGAGGGGCCTTGGCCGCCGGCCAAACTATCCGGCTTGGTGGTTTTCTCATGACCGCCTGTCCGGCCGCCGCTTCGACAATGACTTCTCAAGTCATCGAAAGCAATCTTCGCGTCAGCCCTAAAGCTGCTGAACAGTTAGATCCAATGGAGCTCTCGTCTGTTAACGAGCTCTTGGATCGCATCGCCGCCCTGGGAGTTGCTACGGACTACAACCAGATTGGGCTTAAAACCGATCTGAGAGAGATTAACTCTCCCCAGGCCACCCACCACGTTGCAGTGGTGGAAGAGCAATACGGCAACTCTTTGCCGGTGTTGAAAACAATTCATGTCCGGATTCCCGAACCCTCCATGCCGGATTCCCGCGGAGGGACGGACTTCGATCGAGCATCGAACTTAAAATCATGCATCGCCCCGGACTCGCTGGATTGTCCCCAGCAAAACACACTTCCGAATTCGGAAACCCCTTGGCCTTTGAGCCTCAAGATGGGCAGGGATCCGGATTTTATTCCACCCACCCGCCCAGACATAAGCGATCTATCTCTAATACGGCAAGAGCCTACAGAAACAGTACATCACTACTGGGCCAGATTCCTCCTGGTTATGGACAGGATAAAGGACTGCCGAGAGGAAAACGCAATATCAATCTTCCGCAATAACTGCACGGACAAGGGAATACTAAACGCCATTGATCGTCGCAAAATTACGCGCTTTACCGATCTGGCGTCCATAGTACGAAAGTACTGTGCGATGGAGAGTTTCCGGAAAGCTGAAAATCAATTTTGGGATAATCCGGCCCCAAACCCAGTCCGCAGTAAAAGGGCGCCTTACACTCAGGCCCCAGATGCAAAAACGAAAAAACAAAACCCAGTCAGGGAAACGGAACCGTACTGGAGGGATGGCTCAACGGACCCTGTAAGCTTCATAATACAGAGGGAGCCGTCCCAACACATAGCCTTCGAGCATGTTGGATATTACGGCAGGTGGCCAAAAGTGGCGAAGAGCTTCTAGCTCCGGGAAACCACTCCAACAATACCAGCACGGTATCAACAGTCTTCGAGACTTTCGCATCAAATAATATGTGAAAACGATCAATCCGTGAACTCGCCGAAGTCTACCAAGTAGCAACAGCAAATCCATGGAGCGACACAGCCATTACCTTCAATGGCAGTGACGAGCCCATATTCCGAACAACCAGAGCCCCAGCCGCACTGGTAATTAGTCCCATAGTGGACGGCTTTCGACTGACAAAATCCTCATGGACGGCGGCAGCGGACTAAACCTCATTTACGAGGAAACTCTGCGAAAAATGGAAATCGATTGGAGCCGTATTAAGCGAAGAAGCACAACCTTTAGAGGAATAATCCCTAGCCGGGAAGCGCGCTGCACCGGAAAAATCACACTCGATGTGGTGTTCAGCTCTCCGGACAATTACAGATCCGAAGAAGTCACGTTTCAGGTGTCCTCATTCAGCAGTGGATACCACGCCATATTAGGACGAGAGGCATTCACAATTTTTCAAGCAATACCTCATTACGGTACATGAAGCTTAAAATGCCTGGGCCCAACGGAATAATCACTCTCGCTAGTGATCCAGACATAGCACTCCGCGCCGAAAACAAGACAGCCGCACTAGCCCTCGAGGCACTATCCGAAGCCTTAGCGGCAGAGGAAGTCACCGCGCTGCGCTCTACGGTGAACAGGGACGATGTGATACTCGATAAAAGATCCAAGTCCACCTCCTTCAAACCAGCAGACGAGATAATAAAATTCCAGGTCCATCCAATGGACCCAACAAAGATGGCCTCCATTGGGGCACAGTTGAACCCCGAAATAGACGCCGCACTGCGCGAATTCCTTCGGGAAAATTGGGATATCTTCGCCTGGCATCCTTCAGACATGCCCGGAATCCCCCGAAGGTTGGCTGAACACGGCCTCAACATCCTAAAAGGATTCAAGCCAGTCAAACAGGCTCTTCGATGATTTTCCGAGCTCAAAAGACAGGCAATGGGAGAAGAGCTAGCCAAACTATTGGAAGCCGGATTCATTAGAGATATCAAACATCCGGACTGGCTAGCAAATTTGGTGATGGTACCAAAGAAGGATAAATCCTGGCGCCTCTGTGTCGATTTTAAAGACCTAAATAAAGCTTGCCCAAAGGATCCCTTCCCTCTCCCCCGCATCGATCAAATCATCGATTCCACAATAGGGCACGATTCGTTGTGCTTCCTGGACGCATACTCTAGCTATCATCAAATCAAGATGGCAGAAGCAGACCAAGCCGCAACGGCATTTATCACTCCATATGGACCATTCTGCTTCAACACGATGCCCTTCGGACTCAAAAACGCCGGCGCAACATATCAGCGCATGATTCAAACATGTCTGGCCACCCAGATCGGCAAAACAGTCGAGGCATATGTAGACGACGTAGTCGTCAAAACAAAACACGTCGAAACTTTAGTAGACGATTTGAGGCTCACATTCGACAACCTCAGAGCATATGACATCAAGCTGAATCCGGAAAAATGCGTGTTCGGCGTACCAGCCGGAAAGCTGCTGGGCTTCATTGTATTCGGTAGAGGAATTGAAGCAAATCCGGCCAAAATCCGAGCTCTGTCACAGTTGGATATTCCAAAAGACCTCAAACAAATACAAAAATTAACAGGATGCATGGCAGCATTAAGCCGCTTTATCTCCCGTTTAGGAGAAAAGGCGTTGCCCCTCTATCGCCTCCTCAGGCGCACCGAACACTTCGAGTGGACGGATGCTGCCACTGCTGGACTCGAAGAAATAAAGGCCATACTAGCAACAAATCTGTTCTTGGCTGCGCCCACTCTGGGCGAACCAATGTTGTTATACATCGCAGCAACACATCAAGTTGTAAGCGCAGTGCTCGTTGTCGAACGAGCGACAGAAGGGCATAAATTCCCTCTTCAAAAACCAGTGTATTATGTATCCGCTGTGTTAACCCCCTGCAAATCCCGTTACCCGCACTATCAGAAGATAGCATATGCGGTGTTCATGGCGTCTCGAAAGCTCCGGCACTACTTTCAAGAGTGCTCGATAACAGTGGCCTCTGAGGTACCACTCAATGACATTATAAATAACCGCGATGCAACGGGCAGGATAGCAAAATGGGCCATTGAGCTCTTACCATTCGACATCACTTATAAACCTCGACGAGCTATAAAGTCACAAGTTTTGGCTGACTTCGTCGCTGAATGGACTGAAGCCGAACTCCCTAAAGAGTACGGCGCGTACTCCAATTGGACCATGCATTTCGACGGCTCCAAAATGTTGGCCGGACTGGGGGCTGGCGTCGTACTGACGTCCCCCACCGGAGATATAGTCCAGTACGTACTTCAAATAATGTACACGGACTCCAACAATGCAGCCGAATACGAGGCCCTGTTACATGGTCTCCGGATGGCGGTCTCCATGGGCATTCAACGCCTAGAGGTGCGCGGGGACTCAAACCTTGCAATATCCCAGATAAATGGAGACTTCGACGCCAAGGATCCGAAAATGGCAGCATATCGTAACGCTGTCCTAAAAATGTCAGCCCGGTTTGAAGGACTCGAATTCCATCACATAGCCCGAGATAATAACCAAGCGGCCGACGTCCTGGCACGCATCGGTGCGAAACGTGATGCTGTCCCTCCAAATATCTTCCTAGAACGGCTCTTCAAGCCATCCGTACTATGGGAAGAGGAGCCCGGTAGCTACAAACCGGAGAAAACCGCACCAACTGGTGATTCGGCAGACAACATAACACCCTCCGCCCACGTCATAATGGCGGTAATCGCCGCGTGAACAGAACCTTTCCTAGCCTACTTACTTAGGCAGGAACTTCCCGAAGACCAAAATGAGGCCCGCTGCATAGTCCGGCGATCGAAGGCCTACAAGGTCCATGAGGGAGAACTTTATAAGAAAAGTACCACCGGAGTCCTTCAAAGGTGTATCTCCGAAGAAGAAGGGCGAAGCCTCCTGGCTGAAATTCATGCCGGACTAGGCGGACACCACGCAGCAGCCCGGTCCCTTGTAGGAAAGGCATTCCATACAGGATTTTATTGGCCGACGGCTCGGGGAGACGCACAGGACTTGGTCCAGCGATGCGTTGGTTGTCAGCTCTTTGCTAATCAGAGCCATATGCCACCCACCGCCCTCAAAACCATACCCATTACCTGGCCGTTCGCGGTCTGGGGGCTTGACATGGTTGGACCCCTTAAAGGGGGAACCCACAAGAAAAAGTACCTATTGGTCATGGTGGATAAATTCACCAAATGGATAGAGGCCAAACCGGTCAAAACGGCAGAGTCCGGACCAGTGATAGACTTTATATCAGGGGTGGTACACCGTTACGGAGTCCCCCACAGCATCATCACCGACAACGGCACGAACTTCACAGCCGACGAGGTTAAGTCATGGTGCAAAATAATGGGCATCAAGCTCGACTATGCGTCAGTCTGTCACCCTCAAACCAACGGTCAAGTGGAAAGAGCAAATGGTCTAATAATGAGCGGCATTAAACCCAGACTAGTGAGGTCACTCACCAAATCCGACACACAATGGGTCGAGGAGCTCGACTCCATACTCTGGGGGCTGCGGACAACGCCTAACCATACTACCGGATTCACACCATTTTTTATGGTATACGGCGCAGAGGCAGTCTTGCCCTGTGACATTATTCATGACTCACCTCGAGTGCGCATGTATGAGGAAAGAGAAGCCGAGCTTGATCGGCAGGACAGCTTGGACACATTGGAGGAAGAACACGATGTCGCGAAGGCTCGTTCCGCATTCTATCAGCAGCAGGCCCGAAGATATCAAAGAAGAGAAGTACGGGCCAAGACATACAACATTGGTGAACTAGTTCTACGCCTGCCGGACAAGAAAAAGGACAAGCTCAAGCCCAAATGGGAGGGTCCCTTCATCATCGATCAAGTACTGACCGGCGGAGCGTACCGTCTACGAAATGCGTCGGATAACCGACTCGAGCCGAACCCATGGAACGCAGCCCGCCTCCGACGATTCTGTGCCTAGCGCCGGACTAAGAGTTCGTCCCCTTCCCCCGTCCAAACTTTTACACTTCGGCTGTCTTTTGTTTCTCTTTTTATCCTTTTTTATTTAAAAAAAAACCCTTCCGGGCCTATTTTTTGCATTCTTTGCATACGCATGATGTGCTATCCGCACTCATTATTCCTGGGGGCTTCTTTTACAGAAGCCTAATTATACGGGTTTTATACCCATCACATGTGTCAAGCTTCCACATGTACCTTTTATTCGCCATTATATGCATCGATATGACTTAAGTTTTGGCCAAGCTGGGTTGCCTGGCTCCTGTGCTTACCCCTACGTTCCCGATTGTTCGGCTAGGAGGTAAAGGGAGCACCTCTGCGATTGTTACTGCCGGGTCAGTCGGATGTGTACCTCAGACTGGGTGAAGCCGAAAGCTAGCGTTCTTAAGGGAATATTCGGTCGGTGACTTAAAAGATGTCTTTTTACCTATTTATCTATCTGCCCCCAGATGTTTTACTGCTTTCTTTGCAGTCCGGACATGCACTTTAGGGCATGCCTCCCAGCAAAAGGAACCCTTAACGGAACTATTCTCCCTGGAAGATGTTTCTTACTAACCATGTAATATAACATAACTAGTTGGGCACTTGTCTGATAAAGCACTAATGACCCCTACGCCTGGTCTCCATGCATACCACGGTTGTTTCTTAACCAAAAAGGTATTCGGACACACTCCGGACTCTAGGGTCCCGAGGTCGAAGCGAAAAGGTCGGCAAAGACAAACGATCTACAATCCGGCTAGAAGGCATTTCACATGTCACTTTAAAGGATAACATACATTGTCAAATTTATTGATTGTATTCCTCCTCAATCCCGTCTAACAGGCTGTCTAATTTACAGTCCTGTTGGGAAAACTTAGCAGCCAACTCTACTTGGCTATACACTAAACTCACAGGGATCTCCTTCCCGTCGGGCCCCACCGGTCCAACTTCGGCCATGTGGTTGGGATCTGCCTTCTTGTACCGCGTCTTCACCCTGGCCCAAGCCTCCCTCGCACCTTGACGGCAAGCCGAAATCTTCCACAAACGGAAGCGCCGCCGCACTCCCTGCAGCTTCTCCACAAGCTCCCCGAGGCTCTCGGGTAGGGTGAGGGCTGGCCATAAAGCCTGAACGACGCCGCTCATTGCCTGCCGAACTCGTTCGAGTAGTTGCAACAGTTCGGGAAGTTGATCACCCATTGATATGGGCATCTCCTCTGCAGGACGACCCGTGAGTATACCTACAAGACATATCATGTCAAAACGCTTCCTCGCCGGACTCTTCTTTTCAAAAGAGTTCGCTCAAGCACTTACTATAAATGCTGCGACGAAGCCGCTGGTTCTCCTCAACGGAGCCGGACAGCTTGGCATGTACGCCTTTTAGCTCTTCTCCGAGCTTGGCGTTAGCATCTTGGAGCTTGTTCCTTTCCTGCTGAACTCTATTCAGCACACTCTCGCCGGCCTTTAGCTGGCGTAGCAATGCTTGCCTGTCCGGATCTTGTCCGGCGGTACCTGCAAATGTCATTATTAGACTCGCGCGCACGCCGCACAGCGCTTATATTTATAAAAATGTGTTACCAGGAGGGGTTTTTCCGTCTCCTCCTGCGGCAGCAAGTGCGGCCTCAAGTTGGGCCTTGCAATCTTGCAGCTCCAGACAGCTGGGCGTTCTTCTTGTTAAGTGCCTGAAATTTACAATGATCCTTAAATCAGTTAGCATAACTAATTTAAGTCTCGGGGGCTACTCGTATATACAACCATTATAATTTCCTTACCCGTATGTCTTTCACATACTGCTCCGTGGCTCTGGTAAAACCATTTTGAGCAGCACGGAGATGCGCGTCCCCTGCGTTAAAAGCATCCAATGCCTCAGGGGAAAAGCACGCTTCTTGAAACACTGTCCGGTGGTGCCTATGGTTCATGGCGCTCTCCACCTCAGACTTGGTGGCGGACAGTCTGTCGGTATCCTCCGTTGGAGAAGGATCCGGCTCGCGTCTTGCGCTTGCCTCCCCCTCCAGGCCGGGCGCTGGGGCTTGGCCGGTGTTGGTCGGATTGGCAATTCCTGCGCTCGCAGTCCGGCGAGAGCTTTTTCTCCTACAGAAATCATGGGCACTTAGACGTTTCCTCGGAACGTTGCTCTAAAAACTCAAATATGAGCTATACCTCTGCGGCGACGTTTCCGTCCGCACTGCGCTCCTTTTCCGCCTGCTGGTTCGGACTGACCTCCGTTGGTCGGCCGCCGCGGGCTCGGCCTGCCGTAAGGGCGCTTCCTGCGAAATACCATCGTTCGCGAAGGTCAGAAATGGGCAGGGATGAGATAATGGTGTCCGGACTTCGGTCACAGTCACCTGGGAAGCCGGACTTAGTCCGGGGTAGTCCGCCGTAATGGCGACCAAAGCATTGTCCATGCTGAGCTGGTGATACACCCCGTCGATCAGCTCCACCTCGACATCCGGGTCCTCTTCGGAGGCCGGACCCATGGATCCTTCTGGATCCTCGGGTTGCAGAGCAGGACTTACCATGTCCTCCACAATCCGGCATAGACCCTGCGCCGAAGACATAATGTAAGAAGCTTAAACTTCGAAAGCATGGGCTGGGCCCTTCAAGGTGTTCACTTACCCATCCTCTGGGGTTGATCATGGAAAACCCATTCAAAGGGTTCGTTCGAAGGAAATCCTCCTTCTCCCCCTTGTACAGACTGGACAGGATCTTCACCAGATCCTCGGTCGAATCCGGCCCTTTGCGGCCATGCCGGGTAGCATCGTCTTCCCCGTTAAAATCCCACATGGGGTGGCATCTGTATTGCAGTGGTTGTACCCCTCGCTTGATGCATGTCACCATGACTCCGATCATGGTCAAGCCGGAATGAGCCATTAATCTTATCCGGCCCATCAAGTAATGGACACTCTTGTCTTCCTCCAATCGGGGGCTCCGCGGGCGCCAGCTGAGGCGTTTCTTCAAGGGAGCAGCACTAAACTCCGGGAGGCCGATCCGGACTGGGTCTGGCAGCGGAGCGTCTTCTATATAAAACCATTCTGAGGGCCAGTCTTCGGACGCCCTCTTGTGAGTGCCGGATAGGTATCCGGTCCCGGCGATGCGCCATATTTCGGCGCCGCCCACTTGATATATGGACCCCAGGTAAGAACGGGGTACGAGGCAAAACAGCCTCTTCCACAATGCGAAATGGGGCTCAATGCCCAGGAATAGCTCGCAAAGAGCTACGTAGCCCGCGATATCCAGCACAGAGGCGGGCGTAAGGTTGTGGAGCTGGAGTCCGTAGAACTTCAGGAGCCCGCAGAGGAACGGATGTATTCGAAATCCAAGTCCCCTCGTCAGATAAGGGACAACACATACTCTCTCCCCCTTATTGGGGCTTGGAGTGTCCTCCGCCTGTCTCCCACCTTGATAAGTAACCAGTCCGGCCCGGACTGGGATCATAATGGCCGGAGGGAGGAATCCCCCCGTTTGGAGCTTCTCGAGCTCGTTGTGCAAAATAGAGCACCTCCTCCAACTCCCCGGCGGTGGGCTGGGAGCGCGCGAAGAAGAGCCGTGGTGACGATCCATGGTAGAATGGATTTCTAGGTCAAAGGCGCTTCGATGGAGTATTCGCGGGAGGAAGGTGGTGTGGTTTGGATCTGGATTCTTGCCTCTTTTATAGGCGGCTAACTCGCACAATTGGGGGGTAAAATGCAAAAAACACCCTGGCTTTTCGCATTTGTGCGACGCGTGGAAGAGGGCCTTTATTTGGCGTAGAAGCCGAGGAACACAGTATTCAAGATGAAGCCGGACACTGTTCGGCAGGTACATGGAATTTGAAGGGAGAACCCGCCTTGCAACGCCGAAGACTATAAACGCGCTGGACTTATCGTCATTGAAGCCTGGTTCGGGGGCTACTGAGGGAGTCCTGGACTAGGGGGTGTCCGGACAGCCGGACTATCAAGACTACGAAGATACAAGATTGAAGACTCTGCCCCGTGTCCGGACGGGACTTTCCTTGGCGTGGAAGGCAAGCTTGGCAATACGGATATGTAGATCTCCTACCATTGTAACCGACTCTGTGTAACCCTAGCCCTCTCCGGTATCTATATAAACCGGAGGGCTTTAGTCCGTAGGACAACATACAATCATACCATAGGCTAGCTTCTAGGGTTTAGCCTCCTTGATCTCGTGGTAGATCTACTCTTGTACTACCCATATCATCAATATCAATCAAGCAGGAGTAGGGTTTTACCTCCATCGAGAGGGCCCGAACCTGGGTAAAAAACATCGTGTCCCTTGTCTCCTGTTACCATCCGCCTAGACGCATAGTTCGGGACCCCCTACCCGAGATCCGCCGGTTTTGACACCGACAACTGCCTTCTCCCACCTTAATTTTTTTACATAGGCAGATTAGACCAAATAGAAGTATCGTGCTAAATTTTAGAATTATTTCGGGTTTGTTTGGCCTTTTTTATACATTAATTGAGTTTCTGGGCATTTAATATGCATAATTAAAATTTGAACTACAAGCACATGCTCCAGTGCACCAAAGTTGGTTGAAAAATCACATGTGTGTCCTTGGGTGAATTTCTAGGTCCCATGCAAGATATGGGAATGAAATTCAAACATCTGGGCATCGTGGCTTGGTCGGAAAGATTGAGAAACTTGGTTTTTTAATTCCTGTAAATCCAAAACATGCTTGAAAATCATGAAACTTGGCATGGTGTCATGACATGGCACCAACATGTTGTGGTAATTTTTCTGTTTTGGGCTCTAATTTGCATGATTTCAATGAACCTAACTCCGGACTGACGCTATTTTTAGCAGAACTATCATGGTGTTATTTTTGTGTAGAAATAAAAGTTCTTGGAATGGAACAAAACTTTGCGAGGATTTTTTATATCAATAATAAGAATTTCTGGAGCCAAGACCCACCAAACAGGGGCCCCTGGTTGGGCACAACCCACCAGGGTGCGCCCCCCCACTCCTGGCGCGCCCAGGTGAGTTGTACCCGCCTGGTGGCCCCGCTAACGACCCCCTGATACTACAAATTCACATTATTCCAAAAAAATCAGGAAAAAGAATTATCGCGATCCACGAGATGGAGCCGCCGCCAAGCCCTGTTCTTCCTCGGGAGGGCAGATCTGGAGTCCGTTTGAGGCTCCAGAGAAGGGGATCATCGTTCTTCGTCATCACCAACCCTTCTCCATTGCCAATTCCATGATGCACCCCACTCGAAGTGAGTAATTCCTACGCAAGCTCGCTGGTCAGTGAGCAATTGGATGAGATTCATCATGTAATTGAGTTAGTTTTGTTAGGGCCTGATCCCTAGTATCCACTATGTTCTTATATTGATGTTTCAATGACTTTGCTATGCTTAATGTTTGTCACTTTGGGCCCGGGAACCATGAACTCAGATCTGAACCGTTTATGAATTCATCATTATATCCATGTTTTAGATCCTACCTTGCAAGTTATAGTCACCTACTACGGTTATGATCTGACAACCCCAGAGTGACAACAACCGGGCCAACTCTCGGTGATGATAGTAGTTTGAGGAGTTCATGTATTCACTATGTGTTAATGCTTTGTTTCAGTTCTCTATTAAAAGGAGGCCTTAATATCCCTTAGTTTCCAATATGGACCCCGCTGCCATGGGAGGGTAGGAAAACATGTCATGCAAGTTCTTCTAATAAAGCATGTATGACTATTTACTGAATACATGCCTACATTATATCGATGAACTGGACCTAGTGCCATATCACCCCAGTTTATAACTATCTCATGATGAATATCATCAAACAAGTCACCGATCCAATGCCTACAAAATTGTCCTATATTGATCTTGCTAGTTACTGTTGCTGCTGCTACTGTACACTTGCTACAAAATACTGCTATCACTATTACTGTTACTATTGTTGCTATCACTACTATCAAAACTATCAAACTACTTTGCTACTGATCACTTTGCTGTAGATAATTAATCTCTAGGTGTGGTTGAATTGACAACTCAGCTGCTAATACCTTCAAATATTCTTTGGCTCCCCTTGTGTCGAATCTATAAATTTGAGTTGAATACTCAACCCTTGAAAACTATTGCAATCCCCGATACTTGTGGGTTATCAAGACCTTTTTCTGGCGCCGTTGTCGGGGAGCATAGCTATATTTGTTGAGTCACTTGGGATTATTATCATATTATCACTATGAAGAATCTGAAGGATCCAAAGACTAAGATATTTCCCTCAAGTACGAGGGGAGGTAAGAAACTGCCATCCAGTTCTGCTTTAGATTCACCTTCTGTTATGAGTAAACTTGCAACACCACCACCACATGCTATTAATTCTGATATGTCGCAAGTTATTGATGATGCTACTTCTACTATGAATGATGCTTATGATGATGCTAGTACCTTGCTTGATAATGATGATGTGCCCCTTGGTGAATTTCTTGATGAAGAAATTGCTAGAGTAATAGAACATGATGTTGTTGAATCTGATGATGAACTTGAAACTGAAACTCCTGAAACACTTGCCAGAACTAGCCCTCCTAGATATGAATTGTAAACATACCGGAAGGCTATGTTATGAGTGAAGAAGCAACTAGAGATATTCTTGCTTGTAAGGATAGAGATGATCTAGAGAAATTATTACACAAGTATAAAGAAAAATCTCTGAATGCTAGAATGAAATGTGATCCTAAGTTTGCTACTTCACCTATCTTAATTGATGATAAGGATTATGAATTCTCTGTCGACCCAGAGTTAATTACTTTGGTTGAATCTGATCCTTTCTATGGTTATGAAACTGAAACTGTTGTGGCACATCTTACTAAGTTGAATGATATAGCCACCTTTTTACTCATGATGAGAAAACTCGCTATTACTTTATTCTCAAATTATTTCCTTTCTCATTAAAGGGTGATGCTAAATCTTGGTACAATACTCTTGCTCCTGGTTGTGTGCGTAGTCCCCAGGATATGATTTATTACTTCTCTGAAAAATATTTTCCTTCTCATAAGAAACAAGCTGCCTTACAAGAAATATTTAACTTTGCACAAATTAAAGAAGAGAGTCTCCCACAAGCTTGGGGGAGGCTTTGCCAGTTACTTAATGCTTTGCCTGGTCATCCTCTTAAGAAAAATGAAATACTTGATATCTTCTATAATGGACTAACCGATGCTTCTAGGGACTTCCTAGATAGTTGTGCTGGTTGTGTTTTCAGGGAACGAACTATTAGACAAGCTGAAGAATTGTTGAATAATATCTTGAACAATTATGATGATTGGACTATTCCTGAACCACCATCTAAACCCACTGCGAAGAAGACGGGTATATTATATCTCTGTCCTGAAGATATGCAAGAGGCAAAGAAATCTATGAAGGAAAAGGGTATTAAAGCCGAGGATGTTAAAAATTTACCTCCTATTCAAGAAATACACGGGCTTAATACGCCACCACTGCCTGAGGTGGTAGAGGTAAATTCTCTTATGGAATTCAATGAAAATGATAGTCCTCACAACATGCATCCTAGTGAATGCCTTTATGAGTTTGAAAACTATATTAGAAAACAAGATCACTTCAACGCAAATGTTATGAAACAATTGAAATATAATTCTGATATGATTGCTCACTTGAGTGACTTGTTATTTAGAATATCAAATGATGTTAGAGGTGTTGGAAAACATGCTTCGATGGTTCAAACTCAATTAGAACAAGTTGCTAAATCACAAAGAGAATTACTTTATGAAATGAATCATAATAGGCATGACTTTGCTGTTAGAGTTGCAACTAGAGGAGGTAAAATGACTAAGGAACCACTTTATCCTGAGGGACACTGCCGGTGGGAAACGACACCTATGGGATCACAAGAATCCCTACCATGGTTGCGGGGCGCGGGGTGGTGAGAAGAGCGGGATTAGCAGTTAGTACTAGCACGCAGGTCGTTTACCCAGGTTAGGGCCGCAGGGATGCATAATACCCTAGTCGTGCCTTGATGTGTATATTTGTGTTCTTGAGGTTCTTGGACTAGCTACAATGAGCGTAACTTGCCCAAAAGTCTGAATCCTTCTCTTGGATGCCTTGGGCCTCCTTTTATAGGCAAGGGGATCGCCACCATGGCACACAGGAGGTGGCATCGAGGTACTGTGGTTAAGCCCCTATCGTTAGCTATTACGGGACAAGACGCATTTAATGTGCCTCTGACGTGTCCCCTTCACTTTACTTCCGCTTTGACCTGCCTTGACACGCGCCTGGGCCAGCAAGGCGGCCAGCACCATGTAGGCTGGCAGGCTCCTGAGGTGGCGCGGTGGTAGGGCCTTCACGAAGATTTGCATGCCACCACGTAGGCATGCGCTGAGTTGGCCGAGAAGCCTTCCATTGACATGCAGACGCCTGCCTAGCTGGTGGGCTGGCAGCTACATGGGAGTGGTGATAGAAGTTTGGCGGGTGTAGGCCTGGGTGTGGCCTCACGAACATCCTCGGCAAGGGCCTTGCCGGGGCCCCGGCAAGGGGCTTGCCGTGGCATTGCAGTTGTCCCCGGCAAGGATCTTGCCGGGGGTCTTGTGGATTTCCTCGGCAAGGATCTCGCCGAGGTTCGTCGTCTTCTACTCTTGTGATTTGAAGTGTTCCTTGTCTTCACAAAGATCTGCATGCCACCATGGAGGCGCCTCCCGAGCCTATGTCCCAACGCAGTTGGTGACGCTGGAGAAACTGGGGCCCAAGGGTGGTGCGCCCTGCTGGCGTCAGGTAGGCTGCCGCAGCAAGGTCCTTGCCGGGGCCGTCGAAGCCGCCCTGGCAAGGGTCTTTCCAGGGGAAACCACTTCGCCTTCTTGTTCTTTAAGCCTCTGTCTTGGCGTTGCTTTGGCCATCCCGCGGCTTTGATTTCCTGTCTCTGCCTTGCTTAAGTGTGGTCGTGGGCGCGGCTCTGACTGCCCGTGCACAATATAAGGGGTACAAAAGAGCGCCCCTATTTTGGTACACCAACAGGAGCCGCCGGGCCTGGGCCACACATAAGCGCGACACGTTGTTGGGCCAGGCCCAGAACGGTGTGCGGGCAGGCGGCGCGGTTTTTTACCGCGGTAGCTTTCCGTCCGCTGCACTTCCCCACGACCCGCGTTGAATGTGTCACGTGGGGGTCCGCGCGCGTGATCGAAGCACGCTTGTGTCATCTTGCGGTGAACAGTAAAGAGACGGCTTGCGTGTCCATTAGAGACCACAGGGCCGCCACTCATTTACTGTCCTTGCATGGGAACTGTCGCTCCACGCGTCCCATTACGCCCATCTCTCACGCCATGTACGCCGCATGCATGATGCAGAGCGAATGACAGGCGCACGGGATACGGGAAGTTGTGCGCGTGTGGGTCGATTCCCACACGCCTTTAATTGTGCGGGGAGGACGGCCGACGGCGTCGAGCGCTGTCACCTTAATGAGCCAGATTGGCTGAAAGGGGCGGCTGAGCCCCAACCCCTTCCTTTATAAGGAGGGGAGCGGGAGGAACGGCGCCTCTCAGTCCTTCGTCATCCGCCTCTCCCCATCCCTGCTCCTTCCTCCCTTCTGTCATGGCGAGAGGGCGCGGTGATGCTTCATCGGTGGCGGCGAGGGTCTCTGCTAGACAACGTGTCGCTCCTCCCTAAGAGCTCGTGGCAGCGGAGCCATCCATTAGAGGAAGGGGGAGGGGGTGAGGTCGAGGCTGTCGCGGTGCTCGGGGAAGAGGAGGACGGGGCGGCAAGTCGGCCTTGCCTCTGCCAGCGGCCCCTCCCCCAGTGGAGGGCCTCGTCGGGGACAGCCCCTACGAGTTCTTCATCAGGCTGAGCCGGCCGGTGCACCGCCGTCTTTGCCTACCGACCCCATTTGCTTGGGAGATGGAGCTAGACCCGCCGCAGGCACTTAGACTGCACATGAGGGGCTGTGGGAACAGCGGCACATGGGTCAATGTTGAGTTCCCAGCCCCTCACATCATGTACCTTCGCCATGGGTGGAAGACCCTCGCTCACATCCACAGCCTGACGGAGGGGCTCACTCTCCATTTCAAATTAATGGAGAGTGCACTTCCCTCCGTCAAGGTCTTTGGACACTTCGGGACTCGCGTAAGGTGCTGCGTGGAGAGCTCCTCTGATAACGAAGACTCTTCCTCGAGCGGGAGTGGCGAGGAGGACAGCGGCAGCGACGACGAGGGTAGCGGGCGGCGGGATGACGGGTCTGACTAGGGGTCGGGCGCGCCGCTCCTGAGCGACACCGGCGACCCCATCATCCGTGTTGCCGGCTCCTTGAACTTCTCGGGGTAGCCTCCTTGGGCAGCTGGTGTGGAGAGGCCGGAGAAGGCAAAGAAGGCGGGTGGCGGGCCGTCAAGTCGGATTACGATGGCACC
Organism: Triticum timopheevii; assembly: GCA_963921465.1. NCBI lineage: Eukaryota > Viridiplantae > Streptophyta > Magnoliopsida > Poales > Poaceae > Triticum > Triticum timopheevii. The sequence goes on from OY997262.1 coordinate 368,904,039, forward strand.
GACGCCTTCGTAGCATATTAACGGACCGCTGCCTCATCTTCCAGCTCTTCCTCCGGCGCCACCGCCGCCAGCCCTCTCCTAGGCGACTGCCGGCATGTTCTCTTAGCGCTTTCTGCTGCTCGTACCTCGCGTAGGCGTGATACGTCCATTTTGCATCATGCTTTTATATCGATATTTATCGCATTATGGGCTGTTATTTCACGATATGTCACAATACTTATGGCTATTCTCTCTTATTTTACAAGGCTTACCATGAAGAGGGGGAATGCCAGCAGCTGGAATTCTGGCTGGAAAAGGAGCAAATATTGGAGACCTATTCTGCCAACTCCAAAAGTCCTGAAACTCCATGGAATATCTTAAAAGAAATAAAGAAAAATCGTCGCCAAAGATGAAGGCCAGGGGGCCCACACCCTGCTCAGGAGGGTGGGGGGCGCGCCCCTCCCCCCTGGGCGCGCCCCCCTACCTCGTGGGCCCCCTGGTGGCTCTCTGACACCCATCTTCTCCTATATGAAGTCTTTCGATGAGAAAAAAAAAGAAGCAACCTTTCGGGACGAGACTCCGCTGCCACGAGGCGGAACCTTGGCGGAACCAATCTAGGGCTCCGATAGAGCTGTTCTGCCGGGGACACTTCCCTCCGGGAGGGGGAAATCATCACCATCGTCATCCCCAACGCTCCTCTCATCGGGAGAGGGCAATCTCCATCAACATCTTCACCAGCACCATCTCATCTCCAAACCCTAGTTCATCTCTTGTATCCAATTCTTGTCTCCAAGTCCGGGATTGGTGCTAGTAGGTTGCTAGTAGTGTTGATTACTCCTTTTAGTTGATGCTAGTTGGTTTATTTGGTGGAAGATCATATGTTCAGATCCTTTATGCACATTATATCCCCTCTGATTATGAACATGAATATGCTTTGTGAGTAGTTACGTTTGTTCCTGAGGACAAGGGAGAAGTCTTGCTATTAGTAGTCATGTGAATTTGGTATTTGTTTGATATTTTGATAAGATGTATGTTGTCTAACCTCTAGTGGTGTTATGTGAACGTCGACTACATAACACTTCACCATTATTTGGGCCTAGAGGAAGGCATTGGGAAGTAATAAGTAGATGATGGGTTGCTAGAGTGACAGAAGCTTAAACCCTAGTTTATGCATTGCTTCGTATGGGGCTAATTTGGATCCATATGTTTCATGCTATGGTTAGGTTTACCTTAATACTTTTGTTGTAGTTGCGGATGCTTGCAATAGAGGTTAATCATAAGTGGGACGCTTGTCCAAGTAAGGGCAGTACCCAAGCACTGGTCGACCCACATATCAAATTATCAAAGTATCGAACGCAAATCATATGAGCGTGATGAAAACTAGCTTGACGATATTCCCATGTGTCCTCGGGAGCGCTTTTCTTATTATAAGAGTTTGTCCAGGCTTGTCCTTTGCTACAAAAAGGATTGGGCCACCTTGCTGCACTTTATTTGCTTTTGTTACTTGTTTCTCGTTACCATTTATCTTATCACAAAACTATCTGTTACCACTTATTTCAGTACTTGTAGAGAATACCTTGCTGAAAACCGCTTATCATTTCCTTCTGCTCCTCGTTGGGATCGAAACTCTTACTTATCGAAAGGACTACGATAGATACCCTATACTTATGGGTCATCAAGACTCTTTTCTGGCGCCGTTGCCGGGGAGTGTAGCGCCTTTGGTAAGTGGAATTTGGTAAGGAAAAATTTATATAGTGTGCTGAAATTTTCTGTCACTTGTTACTATGGAAAGTGAATCTCTTAGGGGCTTGTTTGGGGTATCTTCACCCCGTCTAGTAGAGCAAAGAGTTTCTCCTCAACCTATTGAACCTATTGAAAATGAAACTCCTTTTGAATTTCCTTCTGGTATTATGGAAAAATTGCTGGCTAATACTTTTACAGGAGATGGGACAAAGCATCCCGACGAGCATCTACGCTATTTGGATGATATTTGTGGATTATTTAAGCTTGCAGGTATACCCTATGATGTTGTTAAGAAGAAGGCTTTCCCTTTATCTTTGGAGGGAGACGCATCGACATGGTATAGGCTATGTGATGATACGAGATAATGGAACTATAAAAGAGTGAAATTGGAATTTCATCAAAAGTATTACCCTATGCATCTTGTTCATCATGATCGCAATTATATATATAATTTTTGGCCTCGCGAAGGAGAAAGCATCGCTCAAGCTTGGGGGAGGCTTAAATCAATGTTATATTCATGCCCCAATCATGAGCTCTCAAAATTGACAACTCTCCAGAATTTTTATGCTCGGCTTTCTGAAAATAATCGCAACATGCTCGATACTTCTTGTGCTGGTTCTTTTATGATGAAGTCTATTGAATTTGAATGGAATTTATTGGATAGAATTAAATGCAACTCTGAAGATTGGGACCTCGACGAAGGTAAGGAGTCAGGTATGACACCTAAGTTTGATTGTGTTAAATCTTTTATGGATGCCGATATTTTCCGTAAATTTAGCACTAAATATGGACTTGACTTTGAGATAGTAGCTTCTTTCTATGAATCTTTTGCTACTTATGTTGATCTCCCCAAGGAGAAGTGGTTTAAATATCATCCTCCCATAGAAGTAAAAGTAGCTGCACCTATTAAAGTTGAAGAAAAGACCATCACTTATAATGATCCTATTGTTCCCACCTCTTATGTTGAGAAACCACCTTTCGCTGCTAGAGTAAAGGATCTGCTAAAGCTTCAACTATTGTTCGTAAAAGCAATACTAGAACTTTTACACCTCCTGAGCAAGTCAAAGTAGAACCTAATATTGCTATTGTTAAAGATCTCTTGTCCGATAATATTGATGGGCATGTCATTGAATTCTCTGGTGAAACTGCTAGAATTGCTAAACCCTGTGATAGAGATAAACATAGACCTATGGTAGGCATGCCTGTTATCTCTGTTAAAATAGGAGATCATTGTTATCATGGCTTATGTGATATGGGTTCTAGTGCTAGTGTTATACCCATTGACTTATATAAAGAAATTATGCATGATATCGCACCTGCTGAGTTAGAAGATATTGATGTTACGATTAAACTTGCCAATAGAGATACTATATCTGCAATGGGAATTGTTAGAGATGTTGAAGTCTTGTGTGGGAAAACCAAATATCCCGCTGATTTTCTTGTTCTTGGTTCCCCACAAGATAGCTTTTGTCCCATTATATTTGGTAGACCCTTCTTGAATATTGTTAATGCTAAGATAGACTGCGAAAAGAATGTTGTTACTATTGGCTTGGATGATATGGTTCATGAGTTTAATTTCTCCAAATTTAGTAAACAACATCGTGAGAAAGAATTGCCTAGTAAGGATGAAATTATTGGTCTTGCTTCTATTGATGTACCTCCTAGTGATCCTTTAGAACATTATTTGCTAGACCATGAAAATGAGATGTTCATGAATGAAAGAAGGGAAATAGATGAAGTATTTTTTAAACAAGAACCTATTCTGAAACATAATTTGCCTGTTGAAATCCTAGGGGATCCTCCTCCACCCAAGGGTGATCCCGTGTTTGAGCTTAAACCGTTGCCTGATAATCTTAAGTATACTTGTCGTGGTATTCTCACGGGGGGTGTTGCAAGACGACATATGCCACAAGGGCTTAGTGTGTGGGTAAGACTGCTGCTGATAGGCCCGGGAGCGGGTATGCGAGTAGCACGTGGTCGTTTACCCAGCTTCGGAGCTCTTCGGAGAGATAATACTCCTACTGCTGCATGTCTGAGTGTATCTGATATATCTAGTACAGAGTTGCTCCTGGAGCTGTATCTGGAAACAGTGCCATGGGCATCTGGTTTCGTATATGCATGTATGTGGTATGGTGGCCGTTTCTCTTGGCCGAATGGGTGTTCCTGGGCATGTATGCATGCGTGTGAGCATGTCTCCCCCTCCATGGATGGAGGCTTCCTAGCTAGCTTATATAGTGTGGAGTGGTCATGGGACATGGCTTTGGTTGTAAGCTACCTTGGGTAGCTTACAAGCCAAGCCATGTATGGGGCATGGTGCATGTCATGCTTGTCCCCTGGGCACTTTATAGAATAGTGCCAAGGGGACAGGTACACTGTAGATGATGTCGCGGTATGGCCGTCTTGTCGATGTCTCGTCGGTGTCGGGTCGGGTTGCAGCCGGCAGCTCGCTGGTTGGCGCAGTCGGCAGCCGGCAGCCGGCCGGGCAGAACAGTCGGACGGGGAGCCGACAGGAGCGGACGGGCAGTCGGACTGAGGGGCTTTGCTAGCCCCGATGTCTTGAAATATCGTCTTGCCGTCTTCGGGGTACCCGTGGTCAATTACTCCGACAATGCTTATCTTGATGAAAAGAAAATATATCATGTTATTATTAGTGCTAACCTTTCAGAGCATGAAGAAGAAAGATTATTGAAAAATCTGAAAAAGCATCATGCCGCTATTGGATATACTCTTGATAATCTTAAGGGCATTAGTCCCACTCTGTGTCAACATAAAATAAATTTGGAAGCGGATGACAAACCAGTTTGTGATCCTCAACGATGTTTGAATCCTAAAATGAAAGAAATGGTAAGAAAAGAAATACTCAATCTTCTGGAGGCAGGTATAATTTATCCCGTTGCTGATAGTGAGTGGGTAAGTCGTGTGCATTGTGTCCCTAAGAAGGGAGGTATTACTGTTGTTCCTAATGATAAAGATGAATTGATCCCGCAAAGAATCATCACAGGTTATAGGATGGTAATTGATTTCCGCAAGTTAAATAAAGCTACTAAGAAAGATCATTACCCCTTACCTTTTATTGATCAAATGCTAGAAAGATTATGCAAACATACACATTATTGCTTTCCAGATGGTTATTCTGGTTTCTCTCAAATACCTGTGTCGGCTAAAGATCAACCAAAGACTCTTTTACATGCCCTTTTGGTACTTTTGCTTATAGACGTATGCCTTTTGGTTTATGTAATGCACCTTTTACCTTTCAAAGATGCATGATGGCTATATTCTTTGATTTTTGTGAAAATATTTGTGAGGTTTTCATGGACGACTTTTCCGTCTATGGTTCCTCTTTTGATGATTGCTTGAGCAATCTTGATCGAGTTTTGCAGAGATGTGAAGAAACTAATCTTGTCTTGAATTGGGAAAAGTGCCACTTTATGGTTAATGAAGGTATTGTCTGGGGGCACAAAGTTTCTGAAAGAGGTATTGAAGTTGATAAAGCCAAGGTTGATGCTATTGAAAAGATGCCATGTGCCAAGGACATCAAAGGTATAAGAAGTTTCCTTGGTCACGCTGGATTTTATAGGAGGTTCATTAAGGACTTCTCAAAAATCTCTCGGCCTCTGACTAATTTATTACAAAAAGACGTACCATTTGTCTTTGATGATGATTGTGTAGAAGCATTTGAAATACTTAGGAAAGCATTAGTCTCTGCACCTATTTGTTCAGCCACCTGATTGGAATTTACCCTTTGAAATTATGTGTGATTCTAGTGATTATGTTGTAGGTGATGTTCTAGGGCAAAGAGTTGATAAGAAATTGAATGTTATCCATTATGCTAGTAAGACTCTAGACAATGCTCAAAGAAATTATGCTACTACCGAAAAGGAACTTTTAGCAGTTGTATTTGCTTGTGATAAATTCAGACCCTATATTGTTGATTCTAAAGTAACTATTCACACTGATCATGCTGCTATTAAATATCTTATCAAAAAGAAAGATGCAAAACCTAGACTTATTAGATGGGTTCTCTTGCTGCAAGAATTTGATTTACATATTGTTGATAGAAAAGGAGCTAAGAACCCCGTTGAAGACAACTTGTCTAGGTTAGAGAATGTTCTTGATGACCCACTACCTATTGATGATAGCTTTCCTGATGAACAATTAAATGTCATAAGCACTTCTCGTAGCACTCCATGGTATACTGATTATGCTAATTATATTTTTGCTAAATTTATACCCCCTAGCTTCACATACCAACAAAAGAAAAAGTACTTTTATGATTTGAGACATTACTTTTGGGATGACCCACATCTTTATAAAGAAGGAGTAGATGGTGTTATTAGGCATTGTGTACCTGAGCATGAATAGGAACAGATCCTACGCAAGTGTCACTCCGAAGCTTATGGAGGACATCACGCTGGAGATAGAACTGCACATAAGGTATTACAATCTGGGTTTTATTGGCCTACTCTCTTCAAGGATGCCCGTAAGTTTGTTTTGTCTTGCGATAAATGTCAAAGAATTGGTAATATCAGTAGACGTCAAGAAATGCCTATGAATTATTCACTTGTTATTGAGCCATTTGATGTTTGGGGCTTTGATTATATGGGACCTTTTCCTGCCTCTAATGGTTACACTCATATTTTAGTTGCTGTTGATTACGTTACTAAGTGGGTAGAAGCTATTCCAACTAGTAGTGCTGATCATAACACTTCTATTAAAATGCTTAAGGAAGTTATTTTTCCGAGGTTTGGAGTCCCTAGATATTTAATGACTGATGGTGGTTCACACTTTATTCATGGTGCTTTCCGTAAAATGCTTGCTAAATATGACGTTAATCATAGAATTGCATCTCCATATCACCTGTAGTCTAGTGGTCAGGTAGAATTGAGCAATAAAGAGCTCAAATTAATTTTGCAAAAGACTGTCAATAGGTCTAGAAAGAATTGGTCCAAAAAACTGAATGATGCATTATGGGCATATAGAATTGCGTATAAGAATCCTATGGGTATGTCTCAGTATAAGATGGTTTATGGAAAAGCATGTCATTTACCTCTCGAACTAGAACATAAGGCATATTGGGTTATGAAATAGCTCAACTATGATTTCAAACTTGCCGGTGAGAAGAGGTTACTTGATATTAGCTCACTTGATGAATGGAGAACCCAAGCCTATGAAAATGCCAAGTTGTTTAAAGAAAAAGTTAAAAGATGGCATGACAAAAGGATACAAAAGCGTGAGTTTAATGTAGGTGATTATGTATTACTATACAACTCTCATTTAAGATTTTTTGCAGGAAAAATTCTCTCCAAATGGGAAGGTCCTTACGTTATCGAGGAGGTCTATCGTTCCGGTGCCATAAAAATCAACAACTTCGCAGGCACAAATCCGAAGGTGGAAAACGGTCAAAGAATCAAACATTATATCTCAGGTAATCCCATAAATGTTGAAACCAATATTATTGAAACCGTAACCCCGGAGGAATACATAAGGGACACTTTCCAGAACGTTCCAGACTCCGAAAAGGAATAGGTATGTGGTACGGTAAGTAAACCGACCCCAAAACAATTTTTAAAGCAATATTTCTCCGTTTTGGAATATTTAGAAAAATAGAAAAATAAGTAGAAGTCCGGGGAGGATGCGAGGCCTCCACGAGGGTGGAGGGCGCGCCCTACCCCCTAGGCGCGCCCCCCTACCACGTGAGCACCTCGTGTGCCCTCCGGACTCCGTTTTCTTGCACGATACTATTTTGGTCGGTAAAAATTCATTATATATTCTCCCAAAGGTTTTGACAACTGTATCACACAAATATCCTCTGTTTTCGTTTCGAACTGTTTCCATTGCAGATTTGAGGATTCCGGAGACTCGATCATCCTTCTATGAGGGTGAGCCTATGCCATGGAAGGTGGACGACAAGCTTCCATCACCAACAACACCTCCACCGTCAACAACAAAGAAGGAGATATAATCACATGGGTATGGGCACTCCCCTTGGCAACTGCCAAGCTTGGGGGAGGTGCCCCGGTATCGTATCACCATCACAACTCCTATCTTTACCGTTTTTCTTAGTTCGATCCTATTAGTAGTATCTTGATTTAGTAGAATAAAGTCATGGCACGATCTCGTTTTGAGTTTTGCTTTATGATCCCTTTATGCAATCGAGTCCATGAGCTATATATAATAAAGATTAGTGTTGAGTCAAGGGCTTGATTACTTTGCCATGATCTTGGGTGAATAAAGAAAAGAATAAAAAGAAACAAAGAGTTTATATTGATCTTAGTGAAAGTAATGACTCCACATAGAAAGAGTATGATGGTCAAAAGTTGTTGGGAGTTGGCAAATATAGCTTTGGTCATCGTTGCAATTAATAGGAAGTAATAAGGAGAGAGAGGTTTCACATATAGATAAATTATCATTGACATCTTTTATGACTGGGAGCACTCATTAAAATATGACATGCTAAAGAGTTGATGTTGGACAAGGAAGACAATATAATGAGTTATGTTTTCTTACATCTGAGATAAAGTATGTTGTCATGGTTCCTCTACCATGTTGAGCTTGCCTTTCCCCCTCATGCTAGCCAAATTCTCAGCACTAAGTAGAAATACTACTTGTGCTTCCAAATACCCTTAAACCAGTTTAGCCATGAGAGTCCACCATATCTACCTATGGATTGAGTAAGATCCTTCAAGTAAGTTGTCATCGGTGCAAGCAATAATAATTGCTCTTTAAATATGCATGACTTATTAGTGCAGAGAAATAAGCTTTGTACGAACTTTTTGTGGACGCAATAAAAGCGACGGACTGCATAATAAAGGTTCACATACAAGGGGCAATATAAAGTGACGTTCTTTTGCATAAGATTTTGTGCATCCAATCATAAAAGCGCATGGCAACCTCAGCTTCCCTCTGCGAAGGGCCCATCTTTTATTATTATCCTCTACTTTATGCAAGAGTCACGGTGATCTTCACCTTTCCTTTTTCATTTTATCCTTTGGCAAGCTCAGCATGTTGGAAAGAAAATGATATATATATATATATATATATATATCTAATTGGATGTGGGGGAGCATGAATTATTATTGTTGACATTACCCTTGAGGTAAAAGGTTGTGGGGCAAAACTACAAGCCCCTATCTTTCTCTATGTCCGATTAAAACTCCGTAACCACAAGTATCGCGTGAGTGTTAGCAATTATGAAGGATTGAGTGATAGTTGAGTATGTGGGCTTGCTTTTAAGCTCTGACATAGACTCTTTCCGATGTTATGATAAATTGCAATTGCTTCAATGACTGAGATTATAATTTTTGGTGCCCAATAAGGTTTCTGATTCATACTTTGGCTTTGTGAAAAGATCATCACTTGAACATAAGTAATCATATGACAAATCTATATATGTTGCTGTTATGAAAATAAGCATGATGCCTTCATGTCAGTATTTTATTTTTATCGACGCCTCTACTTCTAAACATGAGGACATATTTATTGTTATCGGCTTTTCGCTTGAGGACAAGCGAGGTCTAAGCTTGGGGGAGTCGATGCGTCCATTTTGCATCATGCTTTTATATCGATATTTATCGCATTATGGGCTGTTTTTTCATGATATGTCACAATACTTATGGCTATTATCTCTTATTTTACAAGGCTTACCATGAAGAGGGGGAATGCCTGCAGCTGGAATTCTGGCTAGAAAAGGAGCAAATATTAGAGACCTATTCTGCGCAACTCCAAAAGTCCTGAAACTCCACGGAATATCTTAAAAGAAATAAAGAAAATCATCGCCAAAGATGAAGGCCAGGGGGCCCACACACTGCTCACGAGGGTGGGGGCGCGCCCCTCCCCCCGGGCGCGCCCCCCTACCTCGTGGGCCCGCTGGTGGCTCTCCGACTCCCATCTTCTCCTATATGAAGTCTTTCTATGAGAAAAAAAATAAGAAGCAACCTTTCGGGACGAGACTCCGCCGCCACAAGGCGGAACCTTGGCGGAACCAATCTAGGGCTCCGACAGAGCTGTTCTGTCGGGGACACTTCCCTCCGGGAGGGGGAAATCATCACCATCGTCATCACCAACGCTCCTCTCATAGAGAGAGGGCAATCTCCATCAACATCTTCACCAGCACCATCTCATCTCCAAACCCTAGTTCATCTCTTGTATCCAATTCTTGTCTCCAAGTCCGGGATTGGTGCTAGTAGGTTGCTAGTAGTGTTGATTACTCCTTGTAGTTGATGCTAGTTGGTTTGTTTGGTGGAAGATAATATGTTCAGATCCTTTATGAACATTATATCCCCTCTGATTACGAACATGAATATGCTTTGTGAGTAGTTACGTTTGTTTCTGAGGACAAGGGAGAAGTCTTGCTATTAGTAGTCATGTGAATTTGGTATTCGTTCGATATTTTGATAAGATGTATGTTGTGTAACCTCTAGTGGTGTTATGTGAACATCGACTACATAACACTTCACCATTATTTGGGCCTAGAGGAAGGCATTGGGAAGTAATAAGTAGATGATGGGTTGCTAGAGTGACAGAAGCTTAAACCCTAGTTTATGCGTTGCTTCGTAAGGGGCTGATTTGGATCCATATGTTTCATGCTATGGTTAGGTTTACCTTAATACTTTTGTCGTAGTTGCGGATGCTTGCAATAGAGGTTAATCATAAGTGGGACGCTTGTCCAAGTAAGGGCAGTACCCAAGCACCGGTCCACCCACATATCAAATTATCAAAGTACCGAACGTGAATCATATGAGCGTGATGAAAACTAGCTTGACGATATTCCCATGTGTCCTCGGGAGCGCTTTTCTTATTATAAGAGTTTTTCCAGGCTTGTCCTTTGCTACAAAAAGGATTGGGCCACCTTGCTGCACTTTATTTGCTTTTGTTACTTGTTGCTCGTTACCATTTATCTTATCACGAAACTATCTGTTACCACTTATTTCAGTACATGCAGAGAATACCTTGCAGAAAACCGCTTATCATTTCCTTCTGCTCCTCGTTGGGTTCGACACTCTTACTTATCGAAAGGACTATGATAGATCCCCTATACTTGTGGGTCATCAAGGCGCTCCTTATGCCCTTTTGCCCTCTTGTTTCATTTCCTGAGGAGAGGGACAAGAAAGGGATTATGGGCATGTTATCTTTTTTGAGTTTGTAAGCCTACGGGCCTTAGTCAGATTTAAAACTTGTAACCTCCCTATTCATGTTTACATTCCGTATGAATTGTACCTGTATGGAACGTATTAATGGAAAAGGGTGCTTGCTGGGTCTTGTGTGTGTGTGAGCAAAGCCACAACCAAGGAACAAATCCTTGTTATTTTCAATATAAACACCGTTCCCCGGCAGCAGGCCTTGCCGTTCCCCCACTCCGTTCGTCCATACTGACGCCTTTGGCGGAGGCAGGATGAAGTGGGGGTGGGCCCTATGCTTGCTTCCTTGCCGCCGCGGCCACAGCCATATTCCGAACCAAGAAGTTCTTGGGTGATAGGAACGAGGGGAGCACGGTAGCCTTGGAACAAAATGAGGTTCCATACGTTCCAAGTTTCATACGAAATTGCATAACAGGGGATGGGAAAACTTATCTGGATCTGCAGACCCCGGCAACCCTAACTTGCCGTGGGTGGACCTTCGTGTCTTCAGCCCTCGGCAAGCTTGGCTGGCCGGGTCTGGAGCACCGGCTTGTCCTCTTCCTTCCACTCGGCTTGGCGGAAACATTTATGTACCCTGCGAACCAAAGAGGATGGATAAGAACAAAGAGACGCAAACTCGACCTCTATGCTAGGGGTTAGTTGCTGCTAAGCACTATCAACCCTAACCGAGGGAGAGACTCAATATAGCATGCATGCTATAACTTAGGGCGCCAGCGCTTCAATTATTTAGGCTCAGGGTCTGCGCCTGGCTTTGTACAGAGGGTTACATGACTTGCCGGCAAGGCTTGTACAAAAGGTGGCTTGCCAGGGGGAGCCGGCAGCCACGCCTTATGGGTAAAACTTGTGAAGATGCTCGATGTTCTAGGAGTTGCTCACTGGAATGGCATCTTTGGTCTCCAGGCGGACTATGCAAGGCCTGGTGACTCGTGTTACCCGATATGGGCCTTCCAACTTCGGCGTCAACTTGTTGGAATTCTTGGATGACTGAACGCGCCGAAGAACAACGTTGCCTTCCTCAAAGCTCCGGGCATCAACCTTGCGGCTATGGTAGCGACGCAAGGCTTGCTGGTAGCGTGCTGCTCTCATAGTCGCCCGAAGACGATCTTCCTCGAGGAACGTCACATCATCTTGCCGCAATCGCTCTTGCTCAAGCTCATCATAAGCGAGCACTCGAGGTGAACCGTATATGAGTTCCATGGTGAGAACTGCTTCAACCTTGTAAACTAGGGCAAAAGGTGTCTGGCTGGTGGCTCGATTTGGCATTGTTTTGATCGGCCATAGAACCGCCGACAACTCATCAATCCAGCAGCTCCCGCTCTTGTGCAGCCTGTCAAAACTCTTTGTACTCAGGCCATGGAGCACTTCTACATTTGCCCTCTCCGCTTGGACGTTGCTCCGTGGGTGCACCACAGAAGCAAAACAGACCTTGCTGCCGAGGTCCTTGATATACTGCATGAAGGTGTGGCTTGTGAACTGCATGCCGTTGTCAGTGATGATTCTGTTGAGCACACCAAAGCGGCAAACTAGCCCCTTGAAGAATTTGACGGCTGACTGTGCGGTCACCTTCCTCACTGCTTCCACCTCCGGCCACTTTGTGAACTTGTCGATTGCAACGTACAAGTACTCAAAGCCCCCAACGGCATGGGGAAAGGGGCCCAGTATGTCGAGCCCCCACACCAAAAATGGCCAGGAGAGAGGGATTGTCTGCAAGGCCTGAGCTGGCTGATGAAGTTTCTTTGAATGGAACTAGCACACTTCACACTTGGTTACTAGTGTCGTCGCATCCTGGAGGACAGTGGGCCAGAAGAAACCTTGCCGGAAATTCTTGCCGACAAGGGCCCTTGACCCTATGTGGGAGCCACAAATGCCTCCATGTATCTCCGCCAACAGCTCCAGTCCTTCCTCCCAGGAGATGCACTTTAATTTCACCCCATTCGGTCTTTTTCTATACAAGACGTGGTCAATGAATTGGTACAGAGCAAACCGATAGGCTACTCTCTCTGCTTCTTCCTGCTCCTCGAGAAGCTCTCCTATTTGGAGGAATCGGATGGTGTGCTGCGCCCATGCTGGAGCCTGTGGCTCGACGGCAAGGACCAAAGGCATTTCTTCTGCCGCGGGAACGGTTGCCTCCGCGGCAAGGGCTTGGCGCCCCTCCGGAGTCGTTTGTCCCATGGCAGGCTCGGCGTCCATGGCAGCTCCTTCGCCAGCGGCTCCAGGGAGCTCGGTGGGTAAGTACTTGTCGGGGCCTAGCTTCCTCTGCTTGTCCTATTCTGTTGATGGTTCAACGGATGGTTGAGTTAACCGAAGCACAAAAGTACCTGGTTCCACAGGTAGCTTGAGGGCATCACGCTTTGACAGGTAGTCGGCGATGTCGTTCTCCAGCCGGGGGACATGCTCTGCCTATATACCATCAAAGCGCTCCTCCAGTCTCCTCACTTCATCTACGTAAGCTTCCGTCAACGGGCTCTGATAATCTTTGCTGATCTGCCTGACGACAAGCTGCGAGTCACCCCTGACGATGAGCTTCTTGACTCCGAGGTCTGCTGCAATCCTGAGACCGACAAGCAATCCCTCGTACTCGACAGTGTTGTTTGTCGACATCTCCCTGGGAAAGTGCATTTGGATCACGTACTTAAGGTGCTCTCTGGTGGGTGCGATGAGCAGCACACCAGCACTGGTGCCTTGTAGCGAGAAGGCTCCATCAAAGTACATGATCTAGTTGTGACTCGTTTCCCTGCTGGGGTGAGTGGTCTCCTGGACCTCTTCGTCGGGCGTTGAGGTCCATTCAGCAACGAACTCCGCCAAGACTCTGCTCTAAAACGTCGAGGTGCATTCAAACTTTAAGCCAAAACTCGACAGCTCCAGGGCCAATTCCACAATCCTCCCCGTTGCATCCCGGTTTTGCAGTATCCATTGCAACGGGAGGCGGGTAACAACGGTGATCTCGTGTGCTTGTAAGTAATGAGACAGCTTCCTCGAGGCCATAAGGAGGCCGAAGAGCAATTTTTGCACACCAGAGTACCTCGACCTAGCCCCCTACAAGAGGGAGCTGACGAAGTAAACTGGGTGCTGCACCATTTTCTTCTTCTACACCACTTCACCTAGTTGCGCGGGCCCTGTTGCACTGACATCAGCCCTAGACGGGGACTCAGTCTTGTCGGGACCGAGCCCTGCCGGGGAGGGTTCCGGCTCACCATCCGTTGATTCTGCCGTTGATGCTGCATCATCGTCGACCTCTCTCTACACCACCAGGGCGGCGCAAACCACCTGATTCATTGACGCTAGGTACAGCGGCAACGGTTCTTGTGGTTTAGGCGCAACCAGCACTGGGGTAGAGGAGAGGTATTTCTTCAAATCCTGCAGCGCTGCCTCAGCCTCCAGGGTCCACTCCATTTGGCCTGCCTTCTACAAGATCTTGAAAAGGGAAGGGCACGCTCCGCGGACTTGGAGATGAATCTGCTCATGGCGGCAACGCAGCTAGTGAGCCGACGCACGTCCTTGATTCGCTTAGGTGCCTCAATCTGCTCGATGGCCTTGATCTTGTCTGGGTTTGCCTCAATCCCACGCTGCGACACAAAGAACCCGAGAAGCTTGCCAGATGGGACACCGAAGACACACTTCTCAGGGTTCAGCTTGAGGTTGATCTTGCGCAGGTTTGCAAATGTTTCCTCAAGATCTTGCACAAGTGTTGCTTTGTCCTTGGTTTTGACCACTATGTCATCCATATAAGCTTCCATATTTCTATGTAGTTGGGGCTCAAAACCAATTTGGACTACTCTTGCAAAAGTCGAGCCAGCACTCTTCAACCCGAAAGGCATCCGTAAAAAGCAATACGTACCACATGGGGTGATGAATGTTGTCTTTTCCTCATCTTCTCTTGTCATAAAGATCTGATGGTACCCTGAGTTGGCGTCGACGAATGATAGTAGGTCACACCCGGCCGTGGAGTCAACAATCTAGTCGATGCGCGGTAACGGGAAAAGATCCTTTGGACAAGCTTTATTGATGTCTGTGTAGTCAATACGTAGCCTCCACTTCTCGTTTGCCTTGCGCACCACTACCGGGTTGGCCAGCCACGTCAGATGGAGCACCCTCCCTTACCAAGTCTGCCGCCTCTAGCTTTCTAATCTCCTCTGTGATGAACTCCTGCCTCTCCAGAGCTTGCTTCCTGACCTTCTGCTTGACGGGCCGTGCATGAGGAAAAACAACAAGATGGTGCTCAATCACTTCCATGGGAACGCCGGGGATGTCAGATGCTTGCCATGCAAACACATTGACATTCGCCCGCATGAAAGTGACGAGCTCGCTTTCCTATTTGCCGTCGAGGGTGGAGCTTATGGTAAAAGCTCCTCCCGTGTTATCCTCCTTGACGGACACCTTCTTGGTCTCTGGTGGTGCAGCTCTGGATTTCTTGCTCTTGCCGGCGGAGCTCTCTGGCACGTCCTCGACAGGAGCGCAACACCCCGAAGAGGTGCGCTTGCCGGAGTGGGTGCAAGGAGTCTCGCCGGTCTTCTTTCCTCCCGGGGCCTCAACGGAAGGAGCAGGTGCTTTGGCGGCAGCTGCTGCAACCGCTTCCCGGTAGAGTTGGTCAGCGCAAATCAACGCATCTTTCTTGTCGGAGGGGATGATGATGATGTTCATCGGCCTGGCCATCTTCAGCGTGTTGTAGGCATAGTGAGAAGCCGCCATGAACTTGGGCTGGCGGTGATCTCACACGCCCACTACTTGAGCTGGTGGTGGGATGTATGCAGCGAGGCGCCACCATCGACGCACATGGCCTCTGTAGCTTTCTAGAACTCGTGGTCGCCGGACTCATCATCCTCGGCATGATCATAGTCTTCCTTCTTCTTGTCGCGGCCCCGGGCGGGCCTCTCTTGCCGATTGTCCTTGCCGCGGTGGCCTCCTTGGCCATCGCGCTTCTTGCCAGATCCTTCCGCACCCTCTTGGCCCTTCTCCTTGTCCCGCCACTCATACTAGGCTTTCTGCTTCTCAGCGAGCAACTCAACTTGCCGGTAGTTCTAGAGGTCGTGGCACTTGGTGCGGTGGATCTTGCAATACTGCTTGTCAGAGCCCCCCGGCTTCTCGGTAGCCGCCAAGGCCCGGCAAGCGGCACACCCGGCAACCTCCTTGCCGGGTTCGCTTGCCTTGGCCTTCTTGGTGGTGCCGGTGTCGTCAAACACCTCGACGGAAAGCACGGTCTTGCCCTTGCGCTTCCTGTTACGGCACTGGCCCTTCTTTCCCGGGGCGGCGGTGTCCTCTATGGAGTCGGTTTTTGCTCCGGCGTCCTCACTGGGGTACTTCCTCCCCTCTTCTGCTCGAGCGCACCAATCGGCCAGAACATAAAGCTCGCCACATCCTTGACCTTGTTCATCGCCAGCTCCTCACGCATCTTGCGGTTGCGCACATTCTGATGGAATGCACTGATCACCGTGGTGGGATGAACGTCTGGGATGTTATACTGCACTTGGCTGAACCTTTGGATGTACTTGCGCAAGTTTTCTCCTTCCTTCTAGAGGATAATGTGCAAGTCGCTCGCTTGGCCATGAGCTTGGTGGCCTCCAGTAAAGGCGCCAACAAACTCATGACACAGATCCGACCAAGAAGAAATGGAGTCCACCGGCAAGTGCATCAACCATGACATAACATTGGGCTTGAGTGCCAACGGGAAGTAATTGGCAAGCACCTTATCATCGCGATCCCCAGTAGCTTGCATCACAATGGTGTAGATGCTGAGGAACTCCGATGGGTGAGTCTTGCCATTGTACTTCTCGCCAACATCAGGCTTGAACGTGCGGTGGTAGGGCCACTGGAACTTCCGCAGCTCATGGGTGAAGGCCGAATAGCCCACCTCGTAGGGTAGGCCACCGTAGCTTCCCGGTGCTGGGTGGTCCATAGTGGGCCCTGCCCGCCTGTCCGACTGGTGGCGCGCATCGCGTCGGCGCTCAATGGTGGTCCGAGCGTCTTCATGAGCTCGCTCCTGAAAAACTTGACATTGATCGCAGTGGGTTCGTGGGTCGGACAACGCTATGGACATATCATCATGAGTGTCGTCGTGATGGAGAGACACCCGCGATGGCTGGTGTGGAGGAGGGAGTGCACCGTGGCTGCATCGCCTCCCGCCCGTCCACCGCTGGCATGCGGTGGCTCGACGGAGCGACGGCCTACGGGCCCTGATGGTCACAACTCATCTTTGTTGGCGATGCCGATGAGGCTCCGAACAGTGGCCCTCCATTTGTCGAGCTTCTCCGCAGCAGGAGGAAAGTCAAGGAGCAGCAGCGCGCGTGCTAGGGCTTCTGCTGGTGTGGGCGGCGGCGAAAGTTGCATGGACCGTGACGCGCTTCGACTACTAACTACGTTAGAAGGAGCACCGTCATAGCCCTGCGGCCGTCCGCCATTTTTGCCAACACCTCGGCGCACATGCTGGCCCTCCTCGTCACGTGAAGGGCGCACGGGACTCTTACCAAGTCAGCGCCCAGGGTCACCAGCGGGGCGGCGCTGCTCATCGCGCACGACCTGAGAAGAGCGCACCATGGGCGCCGGTGTTGGTGTCTTGGAGGTCGCCACGCCACCGCCTGGCGGCATGATGACGCCCCTGGAGGGCCCCGCGCCGCCTGCGGGGAGGCCAACTACGTCTCTGGAGTTTGCGACGGGTGGCTCGTCGCCTGGCGCACGAACGACGCCGCTCACTAGGCCTGGACTGCCAGGATGATGTGATTGTTCGCGGGCCGCGCCACGGGTTCTCTCTGCGACTGGCCCGCTACTGGTCCGCACCGGTACAGGCAGTCCGGTCCCGGACGAACCGATCGCCATGGTCGTCTTGCTCTTGGGAGCCATGGCGATGAAGAGCTGTGCTTCTAGCTGCTAAACCAGATTCTCACTACTGCGCCCCCTACCTAGCGCGCCAAAGACGTCGGTGGGAAACGACACATATGGGATCACAAGAATCGCTACTACGGTGGCGGGGAGTGGGGTGGTGAGAAGAGCAGGATCAGCAGCCAGTACGAGCACGCGGGTCGTTTACCCAGGTTCCGGCCGCAGGGATGTGTAATACCCTAGTCCTGCCTTGAGGTGTATATTTGTGTTCTTGAGGTTCTTGAACTATCTACAAAGAGCGTAACTTGCGGAAAAGTCTGAATCCTTCTCCTGGATGCCTCGGGCCTCCTTTTATAGGCAAGGGGATCGCCATCATGGCACACAGGAAGTGGCATCGGGGTACTGTGGTTATGCCTATCGCTAGGTATTACGGGACAAGACGCATTTAATGCGCCTCTCACGTGTCCCCTTCACTTTACCGCCGCTTCACCCTGCCTTGACACGCGCCTGGGCCATAGAGGCGGCCAGCGCTATGTAGGCTGGCAGGCTGCTGAGGTGGTGCGGTGGTAGGGCCTTCACGAAGGTTTGCATGCCACCACGTAGGCATGCGCTAAGTTGGCCAAGAAGCCTTCCGTCGACATGCTGGCGCCTACCCAGCTGTTGGGCTGGTAGCTGCATGGGAGTGGTGATAGAAGTTTGGCGGGTGCAGGCCTGGCTGTGGCCTCGCGAACGTCCTCGGCAAGGGCCTTGCCGGGGCCCCGGTAAGGGGCTTGTCGTGGCGTTGCGGTTGTCCCCGGCAAGGATCTTGTCAGGGGTCTTGTGGGTTTCCACGACAAGGATCTCGCCGAGGTTCGTCGTCTTCTACTCTTTTGATTTGAAGTGTTCCTTGTCTTCACAAAGATCTGCATGCCACCATGGAGGCGCCTCCCGAGCCTATGTCCCAACGTTGTTGGTGACGCTGGAGAAACTGGGGCCCAAGGGTGGTGCACCTTGCTGGCGTCAGGTAGGCTGCCCCAGCAAGATTCTTGCCGGGGCCGTGGAAGCTGCCTCGCCAAGGGTCTTGCCGGGGGAAACCACTTCGCCTTCTTGCTCTTTATGCCTCTGTCTTGGCGTTGCTTTGGCCGTCCCGCGGCTTTGATTTCCTATCTCTGCCTTGCTTAAGTGTGGTCGTGGGCGCGGCTCTGACTGCCCCGTGCACAAATAAGGGGTACAAAAGAGCGCCCCTATTTTGGTACACCGACACACACCCAAAAATGATTGAACAAGATTCACAAAGAGCTAACACTAGTGCACCTAGTCCTTCTAGAAAGAAAAAGAAGAAGAAAAATTATAGGACTTTGCACACTTCTAGTCAACCTGAAATAGAAAAACCTCCTGATCATGATAATGAAACTTCTATCTCTGATGCTGAAAATCAATCCGGTAATGAACATCCACCTAGTGATAATGAAAAAGATAATGCTTGTGTTCATGAAGATGCTCAACCTAATGATAAAGAACCAGATAATGAAGTTGAGATAGAACCACCTGTTGATCTTGATAACCCACAACCTAAGAATAAAAGGTATGATAAAAGTGACTTTGTTGCTAGAAAACACGATAAAGAAAGAGAACCGTGGGTTCAAAAACCTATGCCTTTTCCACCAAAGTCAACTAAAAAGAAAGATGAAGAAGAATTTGAACGCTTTGCTGAAATGTTGAGGCCAGTCTTTTTGCGTACTCGCTTGACTGATATCCTTAAAATGCCTCCTTATGCAAAGTATATGAAAGACATCATCACGAATAAGAGAAAAATACCAGAAGCTGAAATCTCCACTATGCTTGCTAATTATACTTTTAAAGATGGAGTACCTTAAAAAACTTGGAGATCCGGGAAGACCAACTATACCTTGCTCTATAAAAAGGAGTTATGTCAAAACTGCTTTGTTTGATTTAGGAGCTGGTGTTAGTGTTATGCCTTTCTCTTCATATAAAAGACTTGACTTGCATAAACTCACACCTACTGAAATATCTTTGCAAATGGCTAATAAATCAACTGCCATACCTATCGCTATCCGTGAGGATGTGTCCGTTGTTGTTGCTAATGTTACTATTTTGACTGACTTTGTTATACTTGAGATGCCCGAGGATGACAACATGTCGATTATCCTTGGTAGACCCTTCTTGAATACTGCAGGGGCTGTTATTGATTGCAATAAAAGCAAGGTCACTTTTCATATCAATGGTAATGAGCATATGATGCACTTTCCAAAGAAACAATTCCAAGTGAATGGTATTAATGTTATTGAAAAATCTCCAACAATCACTATTGGAAGTTTTCAAATACCTCTACCTATTGTCAAAAAGAAATATGAAATACTTATTGTTGGGGAAATGCATATCTCCATTGAGGTAACTAAGTGATTTACGAAAGTTCTTCGGTTTCATGCTAATCGAAAGTGGTTGTTAATAAGACTTGATCAACCTTATTAATGGATAATTTTTGAATTTAGTAAGCACGACCTTCTGTCCCTAATTTTTTATTAGTTAAATAAAATAAAATGTCATGCTTTGTCTGTTTTTTGAATTTCCCGTGCAATAAAAAATTGATCCAAAAATAAAAGTTCTCCGAATGCCCTGAAAATTTTATATGATTCTTTTCTGAATATTTAAGAATTCTTGGTGCAAATAATACCAGAGGGAGGTGCACCAGGTTGGCACAACTCACCTGGGCATGCCAGCACCCCCTGGCGCACCCTGGGGGTTGTGGTCCCCACGTGGGCCCCCTCACTTATCTCTTCATCCCACATTGTCACCTACCTCCAGAAAAAAATCACTCTTGCTCTCTCTCCCGTGTTCTTGAGCTCAAACCCGTGGATTTCGATCTCTTAGCTCGATGCTCCGTTTCCGAAACCATTTCGGGGGATTGTTTCTTGGTATGTGACTCCACCATTTGACCAATTAGTTTTTTTAGTGGTTTATACTTTGAATAATTAGCTACTCTTGGTGCTGCTGTAGATGTGCTTGCATGATTGAATTCTTAGTGTTCTAAGTAGTTTGAATGCTTTCTATGGCCTCTATGTATCCCTATGAGTAGTTGCTATCAATTTTGTGAAGTTTTGTTGACAAATTTTTGTCACCCCAAAAAATTTATTTTCAGAAAATTGTACGCGAACATGATGAACCTATTTGGAAGGAGTTCTTCGAGGAGACAATCCTCGGGGGCATCTTCTAGTGACAGTTTTGCTCGCCGGTCTTATGTTGAACCTAGTGAAAGTTCATCGCGAGATGCCGCCACCAAAACATGCTTATGGCCTTGCGATGAATATATGATGCAGGTGGGCATCAAAGAGGAATTTGAGAAATATGTTTACAATGCCGGTCTCGGTCCCTACCTCTCAGATAAACGTGAACAGCGCCATCTTCTCACTGAATCATTTGTCAAAGGATTTAAATATTTTCCACGTGATTCTAGGGTGTCATTTATGCTTTATGACAACCCATATACTATTTCACTAGAGAACTTTGCTTACCATTGCAAGCTTCCATTTTGGGGTTCGCTTGATGAGCCAGCAAAGGCTGAGTATGAGTCTTTCTTGACTAGCCTTTGTTATGGTGAAAATAGGGGAGTGAGACAAGGAAGAATAAATAGCATTCACTTTCCCGCAATCCAGTACTTTGCATTATTTAACAGGAAATGCATAGTAGGCAAGCAAGACTGTAGCATACTTTGTGTGCCAGACTTGAGCCTCATTCACACCGCTCTCACTGGTGAAAGGAATTATAACCTTGGAGCGATTATTGCACGTAGACTTCAGCATAACACCAAAAGTGGTTGGTTCTATGGGGGAATATATGCCACGCATTTAGCATGAGGGTTGCGTGTTTCACCTTTGCCTTTTGATCCTATCCTTCCCACTGGGTATTTAGATTTTGATGCTTTAAAAGAGCATAAGATTCTCGCGGGAAGGGCTGATAACTTCACTTATAATTTTTTGTTTAACCAATCACATGTTGTGGACACATATTTGCATGCGCCTGCTCTCTTTGATTATTACAGCAAGGAAAGGTATTTTGTTCTTGAGAGCGAGGCCCGAGCTCACAACGCAGCAGTGTTGGTGGCACGACATGTTGAGGCCTCCGCACCGAGAGCCTCTGTGAGCTACCACGCCGACTACTACCCTCCAGGCTACTGATTGATTACCAACTTAGGCCAAAAGCCTAAGCTCGGGGAGTACGTGTTTCTCACCGACCGTTCATCCACAGGCTCCTGTTCATCCAGCCTCCACCGCTCCTCCACCGGCTACTGTTCAACTAGCCCTCTCCACGGGGTCCTGTTCAACCACCCCTCCATGGGTTACTGTTCATCCAGCCCTCCACCTGCTACTGTTCAACCAGCCCTCCACGGGGTCCTATTCATCCGGCCCCAACTGGCTCGATCGGGGTCCTGTTCATCCAGCGGCAACGACCTCTACTACCACGGGGTCCTATTCATCCAAAGGAACTATTCATCCAACCCCCCCCCCCCCCCCCCCCGCCGAACAACACTCACTATTCATCCAGAGGCAGCGTCGATCGACTTTAGTTAGCAGTAGTAGTGAAGGAATCACTCGGGTTCAGTTAGCAGCAAGGGACCGATCGCTCTCGAGTTCAGTAACGTAGCTAGT
Organism: Triticum timopheevii; assembly: GCA_963921465.1. Lineage (NCBI taxonomy): Eukaryota > Viridiplantae > Streptophyta > Magnoliopsida > Poales > Poaceae > Triticum > Triticum timopheevii. Next base: position 368,926,357 of record OY997262.1, read on the forward strand.
GCAATCGCTCAGGTTCAGTTAGAGCCCAACGCCTCACTCGGGTTCAGTTAGAGCGCAACACCTCGCACACACCCGCGTATGTACGAGAGAAATGCGCATCGCTCAGCCCCCGACCACCCACCGTACTCGGGAACTCCCCCGATATTTTCCTCGCCCTTGCTTCTACCACGGTTTTTTCGTCATGGACGACCCAAAGAATGTCATCAGCTGTGTCTCCGGCCTGCCCAGGACGAAAAGCCCATTTTCTGTCATGATTTTTTTTCATAGAAGTAGGAGCCCACCACATCTATGATGATACTAGGTTTTGTCACAATTATCGTCATAGAAGTGTCATAAGCATGACAGAAAAAATTTGTTCGGCCCAAACTGTCAGGGATGTGTGTTTTTTTGTAGTGACCAGTCATGCTTGTGAGGATGTCCCTGTTCGTCACTCAGCGAGACAGGCAGGACATTCCCCTGAGCCGTATCCTCCACCACCGACTCCACCGCCACATCTGCCCTCCACTGAACAAATTATGTGCATGTTTGAAGAAAGAAGGAACAACGATCTGATTGAGCTATTAAAAAGTGTGCAAGCTATGGTTGGGCAGAATGGAAATCAGAATGGTCATCACTCCAAGCTGTCAGATTTTTAGAGGACCAAGCCTTCCAGTTTCAGTCAAGTTAACGATCCTTTAGAAGCTGATGATTGGTTGAGGACTATTGAGAAAAAACTTGAGATTGCTCGCACTGAAGAAGCTGACAAGGTTCCGTTTGCTACACACTATCTTGAAGGAGTTGCAGCTATATGGTGGGATAATGCTAAAGCCATGTGGCCTGCGGATGAAGAAATCACTTGGACTAAATTCAAGGACCATTTCCGCAAATATCATATTCCCACCGGTATTATGAAGGTCAAGCAGCGTGAATTCCCTGCGCTCACCCGAGGAAGCCTGTCAGTAAGTGAGTATCTACATAACTTCAACCATTTGGTCTGTTATTCTCTCTATGATGTGGCCACAGAAGAAAGAAAGATCGACAAATTTCTTGGAGGACTGAACCAGCACCTCAGATGCACTCTCAGTATGTTTGATTTCCTGGATTTCCAAACTCTAGTAAACAAGGCCCTCATTGTTGAAAGATAACACAAGCTCATGCGCGACAATAAGCCCGCTAATAATGATCATAAGCGCAAGTTTGAGCCTAAGAAGGATGGACCACCGATGCAGAAGTCTCATACTTGGCAGCAGACTCGGGTTGAGTACAAACCCAATTGGCAGCAGAATGTTAACAAGACCACTACTCAAGTCAAGAATGTCGTGACCAGCCCGGTGCGCGAAGAGTGTCAGCACAACAATTTGTGTTTCAATTGCGGACAAAGCGGACATTATGCCAGACAGTACCCCAAGAGTGGCAAGCCAACTACTCCATTTAGGCCGCAAGTCAACCACATGGGGCCATATCCTATTCAAAATACCATCCAAGGGCAAATTCACCACCTCTCCGCAGACGAAGCCCAAGAGGACCCAGAAGTCGTCATTGGTATGTTTCCTGTTAATAGCCCAAGAGGACATGCAATAATTTTATTTGACTCTGGGGCTTCCCACTTTTTTATTTCGCAGAGTTTTGTTGCCCAAAACAAATTTCCTTGTTCGATTTTGGGAAAGAGCATGATGGTACAATCCCCGGGATATGTGCTCAGAAGCAATCTAGTCTGCCGTAATTTGGAAATTGGTATCAAGTGAGTCAGCTTCCCAACTTCTTTGATAGTCATCGAGTCTGCCAAGTTGGATATTATTTTGGGGATGAACTGGTTGACCCTAAGTCAAGTATGCATCAAATGTATGACTAGAGAAGTCACATTGACAAGTTACGAAGCTCGAACTACAAAATTCTATGCCTGCAGAAGCATACCCAAGAAATAAATGGTCTACACAGTTGTAGCTGAAGAGTTGGATTTAATTCCTGTGGTCAGTGAGTTTACAGATGTATTTCCTGAGGAATTACCCGTAATGCCGCCTGACCGAGAGCTTGAGTTTGCAATTGACATGTAGCCGGGACCGCACCGTTATATAAGAAGTATTATCGGATGCCGTCCTCAGAATTAGTGGAATACCGTGCTACCTCGGGGATACATCTGTCCAAGCTCTTCACCATGGGGATCACCCGCAATATTTGTGCACAAGAAATACGACAGTCTTCCGATGTGTGTGGACTACCGTGCTACCTCTTGAGCACTGTGTTGGTTTTCCGTTGAAGAGGAAAGGGTGATGCAGCAAAGTAGCGTAAGTATTTCCCTCAGTTTTTGAGAACCAAGGTATCAATCCAGTAGAAGGCTCCTCAAAAGTCCCTCGTACCTACACAAACAAACAAGAACCTCGCAACCAACACGATAAAGGGGTTGTCAATCCCTTCACGGTAACTTGCGAAAGTGAGATCTGATAAAGATAATAAGATAAGATAAATATTTTTGGTATTTTTATGATATATATTGGAAAGTAAAAGATTGCAAATAAAGATAGATCGGAAACTTATATGATAAAAGATAGACCCGGGGGGCATAGGTTTCACTAGTGGCTTCTCTCAAGATAGCATAAGTATTACGATGGGTGAACAAATTACTGTCGAGCAATTGATAGAAAAGTGCATAGTTATGAGATTATCTAGGCATGATCATGTATATAGGCATCACGTCCGCAACAAGTAGATCGAAATGATTCTGCATATACTACTATTACTCCACACATCGACTGCTATCCAGCATGCATCTAGAGTTCATAAGAACAGAGTAACGCATTAGGCAAGATGACATGATGTAGAGGGATAAACTCAAACAATATGATATAAACCCCATCTTTTTATCCTCGATGGCAACAATACAATACGTGCCTTGCTACCCCTGCTATCACTGGGAAAGGACACCGCAAGATTGAACCCAAAGCTAAGCACTTCTCCCATTGCAAGAAAGATCAATCTAGTAGGCCAAAGCAAACTGATACACTTGCAAAGATAACCAATCATACATAAAAGAATTCAGAGGAGATTCAAATATTTCTCATAGATAAACTTGATCATAAACCCACAATTCATCAGATCTTGACAAACACACCGCAAAAAGAGTTACATCAAATAGATCTCCAAGAAGATCAAGGAGAACTTTGTATTGAGATTCAAAGAGAGAGAAGAAGACATCTAGCTAACAACTATGGACCCGAAAGTCTGTGGTAAACTACTCACAACTCATCGGAGAGGCCTTGGAGATGACGTAGAGGCCCTCCATGGTCGATTCCCCCTTTGGCGGAACACCGGCGAAGGCTCCAAGATGGGATCTCGGGATACAGAAGGTTGCAGCGGTGGAAATAGTTGTTCGTGGTGCTCCTAGATGTTTTCAGGGTACGGGAGTATATATAGGCGAAGGAGGAAGGTCAGGGGAGCCACAAGGGGCCCACGGGGGTGGGGGGCGTGCCCACCCCCCAGGGCGTGCCCTCCTACCTCGTGGTCGCCTCGGCTGCTTCTTGACGTCCACTCCAAGTCTCCTGGATTGCGTTTCTTCCAGAAAGATTGCTCCCAAATGTTTCATTCCGTTTGGACTCCATTTGATATTCCTTTTCTTCGAAACACTGAAATAGGCAAAAAAAACAGCAATTCGGGCTAGGCCTCTGGTTAGTAGGTTAGTCCCAAAAATTATATAAAAGTGTAAAGTAAATCCCGTAAACATCCAAAACAGGTAATATAATAGCATGGAACAATCAAAAATTATAGATATGTTGGAGCCACCGGGGGCCCACGAGGGTGGGGGGCGCGCCCACCCCCCTAGGGCGCGCCCTCCTGCCTCATGGCTGCCTCGGCTGCTTCTTGACGTCCACTCCAATTCTCCTGGATTGCGTCTGTTCCAAAAAGATCGCTCCCGAAGGTTTCATTCCGTTTGGACTCTGTTTGATATTCCTTTTATTCGAAACACTGAAATAGGCAAAAAAACAGCAATTTGGGCTTGGCCACCGGTTAGTAGGTTAGTCCCAAAATTGATATATAAGTGTAAAGTAAAGCCCATAAACATCCAAAACAGGTAATATAATAGCATGGAACAATCAAAAATTATAGATACGTTTGATATGACTCTATATGAATGCCTCCGACGGTGTACCGGGATATGCAATGAATCAAGAGCAACATGTATGAAAGAATTATGAAGGTGGGTTTGCCACAAATACGATGTCAACTACATGATCATGAAAAAGCAATATGACAATGATGGAACGTGTCATAATAAACGGAACGGTGGAAAGTTGCATGGCAATATATCTCGGAATGGCTATGGAAATTCCATAATAGGTAGGTATGGTGGCTGTTTTGAGGAAGATATAAGGAGGTTTATGTGTGATAGATTGTATCGTATCACGGGGTTTGGATGCACCGGCGAAGTTTGCACCAACTCTCAAAGTGAGAAAGGGCAATGCATGGTGCCATAAAGGCTAGCAATGATGGAAGGGTAAGAGTGCGTATAATCCATGGACTCACATTAGTCCTAAAGAACTCATATACTTATTGCAAAAGTTCTATTAGCCCTCGAAGCAAAGTACTACAACGCATGCTCCTAGGGGAAGGGTTGGTAGGAGTTAACCATCGTGCGATCCCGACCTCCACACATAAGGAAGGCAATCAAAAGAGAGCCCCATGCAACAAATTTGTTACACAACTTTTACCATATGTACATGCTACGGGACTTGCCAACTTCAACACAAGTATTCTTTAAATTCACAATTACCCAACTAGCATGACTCTAATATCACCACCTCTATATCTCAAAAACAATTATCAAGCATCAAATTGATCATAGCATCCAATTCACTTCCTATGATAGTTTTTATTATACCCAACTTGGATGCCCATCATTCTAGGACCAATTTTATAACCATAGCAAATACCATGATGTTCTAAAAGACTCTCAGAATAATATAAGTGAAGCATGAGAGATCAACAATATCTACAAAATTAAGCCACCGCCGTGCTCTAAAAGATATAAGTGAAGCACTAGAGCAAAATTATCTAGCTCAAAAGATATAAGTGAAGCACATAAGTATTCTAATAAATTCCAAATCATGTGTGTCTCTCCCAAAAGCTGTGTACAGAAAGGATGATTGTGGTAAACTAAAAGCAAAGGCTCATATCATACAAGACGCTTGTCATGGTGGGCGCACGGCAGATGCCATGGGATGGCTAAAGAGAGGAGGAGGCTCGAGGGCACTGGGGGGCTCCAGAGGCGGGGTTTGCATGAGCGAGCGCGGGACGAAAGACATACCCAGGTTCGGGGTTCTTCGGAGAGATAACACCCCTAGTCCTGCCGAGTGTGGTTGACATGCAACAGTACAAGGTTGCTCCTGGAGCTGTATGGAGGAAGAAGGAGGACTGGACAAGGCTTAGGCTGCTCCTTCTCCTCGGGTGTGTTCTACTGATTGGTGGCTAACTTCTCTATCCTTACTTACTTGCCTGTATGCGTGACGGCTCCTGGGGGTTTTATAGGCCAACCCCCCAGGGGTACAATGGTAATGTTACAAGATTGTGGGGCCGAGTCGTCAGTGTCTGAAGACCCGGGCTGGGTCCCGCCGGGGGCCTGTGGTTCACCGGGTTCCCCTAGGTGCGGGCCTCGCATGCCTAGGGGGACTGTGCGCCGTCTTGTCAATCATCAGGGAGTGGCCGAGTCGAGTCGTCTATGGTGGCGCTCCGTCAGGTCGCCGCTTGATGTCGTCAGCAGTGACGACGGGGGCACTATTGCCACGCCAGCCCTGGTCAGCGGGTAGGTGAGGGGCACTGTTGCCACGCTCCGGCTGACCAGAGGCATGGGCGGGGCACTATTGCCATGGTCATCAATGAATGAAGACTCATCCCATCGCACGGCCTAGATGGGACGGGAGCTGACCCACGGCTGGGTTGTGAAATACGCCATGAGTGGAGCTGGCTTGTGGAGGAAGTCTTGGTTGTGCCGGGTTCGTCTGTCTTGTACTGGTTGTCGAGGCCGAGTCGAGGTGCCTGGCCGGGTCGCAGGGCCTGGCCGGGTCGAGCAACCCGGCCAGGCGCGCGCCGGCTTGAGGGGCGAAGCCGGCCCTATTGTTTTTGAAAAGGATCCGGGTTCCGTTGCCTGCCCGGGGTTCATCCCCTCGACTATAGTCCCCGAAGCTGTGAAGGTCCGCCGTCTTTGGATGGGAGGGCCTTCGCAGTTTCCCCCTATGAACAGGCGACTTTTGTGAGCGCCGGGTCCATCAACATCCACTGTGTGCCGGTTTTTTGGAAACCGGATTGCAGCATCCCAGCGGTGGCGGGAACCGAGGAGTCCATCGAATCTTGGGGCAATCCCTCAGGCTTCACGCGGGCGCCACATGGTGCCTAGAAGTCGGAGGGGCCTAATAGGCCACACGCATGATGGGACTAGTCGACGGGCTGGGGCCCGCCACCGCGTGCCCTTGGCCCACGCGCGCGGATTTACTGCGGCGTCCGGGGTCGATTGCTCTTCCTAGTGCAGTTATTGCATGCGTACGTGCGCACTTATTGCGGGGTTGTGGGAAAGGCGAGCGCAGACGATCCCACTCCCCCACATTCAAATCGAGGCCTATAAATTGGGGCGAGGGGGCGGCGGACATTATTCTCGCTCACGCTCCCCTGCCTCTTCGCCCTTGCTCTGCTTCTTGCGACCGCTACGCTGCGATGCCCGCTGCTTCGTGTAGAGCTTCATCATCATCCATCTTCTTCCCTTCTCTTGTCTCTGTTGATTGGGCTGTCGTCGGGCTCTTGGATGGGCTCGACCGTCACCATCGAGGACATCGCCTACCTCTGCTCCTCCCAGTGGTTGCTGCGGGAAACGGAGGTAGCCGTGCACCTTCCGCGGGCGAGCAGAGGCCGCAGCCCCAAGGCATGGAGTGTGTGGTCTTCCTCCCACACTTTGAGCGTGGGTTCGGGCTGCCGGCGAGCTCCTTCTTCCGCACGTTCCTGGAGTTCTTCGGGCTCCATCCCCACCATCTTGGCACCGGCGCCATCATCCAGCTATCGGGCTTCATCACCCTCTGCAAGGGGTACCTGGGGGTCGAGCCCATGATCGATCTCTGGGCGCGCCTCTTCTTCCTAAAGCAGCAGGGGCCGATGGCCGGGGAGTCTGCCGATTGCGGTGACGCTGTCATCTTGAAGCGGTCAGGGGCGGACTGCTCCAAGATTCCGTTGGAGGATTCTGCTAAGAAGTGGCATAATTCCTTCTTCTACGTCTGCAACCTGGGAGCGGACCGCATCAACCTTCCGGTCTTCGCCATCACGCCACTGCAGGCGAAGACAAACTGGGGCTACTGCCCTAGGAACCCGTCGCAGGAGATTCTCAATCTCTGCAAGCGTGTGGCGGTGATGAAGACGCGGGAGGGGCTCACCGGCACCAACCTTCTCACCGCCTTCATCACGCATCGGGTTCTTTCGCTTCAGCGGCGCACCTGCCTCATCAGCGAGATGGCCGGTCTTCAAGACCCCAATTGCATGGGGGCAGTGCGCCTGTCGGCGGACCAGATCGCGCGCCGGGTGAATGACATCTCCAAGGCCTATCTTGGGGACGACTGGCGGTTCGGCAAGGCGCCGTATAGCCAATCGAACCCGGTGCCTCTGGTGAGTATTTGGTCTTCTTACTTTGCTACTGCGCATCTCCTCGTTCGTCCCGACGCGACAAGGAAGGTGATTCTGAATGCCATCCGGCACCCTTACACCCGGGCTCTGTCGCAGGTGGTGCGGTCGGCATCGGAGGAGCCTGCAGCCCACGGCGGAGAGGAGGAGGACAAAGTCAACATCAGTGCTAGGCGTCGCGCGGGTAAGTCCTGCCTTCTTACCTTCTTTTTCGTGTTTCTTGAGTCGTCGGTCGTGATGTGGGGTGGGCGATGCTGATGCCAATTGTTTGATGTAGTGGCGTTGGGCGGAGGAGGAGGCGACACGGGCATAGCAGGGTCGTCGCAAGGAGCGGCGCCGAGCCGTCCGCACGGGAAGGACAACATCGCACCACCGCCTCGGGCCCCGAAGTGCGCGGCGGACCCGGTCGGGAGCGCCAGGCCGGCCAAGAGGAAGTGTGGTGTTGGGTGAGAGAGGCCGGTGAGGGCCGCCGTCCTGGTCTTCTCGGGGTAAGTTGCTTCTGCTTCCTCCGGGTAGTCGAGTCGGCTTTGCTTTTTTGTTCATTTTATCTTTTCTTCAGGTCGCCGATCACGCTGGCGAGGGCGGCGGCTGATGCCACAGCCGCTGAGGAGGCTACATTCCGAAGGAGCCGGTCTGGCCCCGTCGACTAGGATGACGAGTAGGAGCCGGCGGACTAGCGCACCCACTGGGTGTAGCCCCTAAGGTTCGGGCCAACTACGTAGTAGTCGGGTCGAATCTTTAGAATATTGTCTTTGTTCTGATCGCTGCCTTTTTCAGCAACTCGGCGCCTACTGGGTCGACGCCTTCAACCGCCTCCTGGGCAAATACTAGGACCTCAAGGAGCAGCTCGCTGCCAAGGAGGAGGAGCTCCGCATCGCGGCAGGTATCTTTGTGCTTTTTTCTAGTGGGGGCGCGCTAGCGCACCCACTAGGTGTAGCCCCCGAGATTTGGGCCAACTGTGTAATAGCTGGGCCAAATCTTAAGTCTTCCTCTTTCCTTCTCTAAATATTTCTTTTTGCAGCCGAGGTGTTGTTGTCCCGGCAGACCCGGCTGCTCCGGGCCGGTCATCACTATGACCAGCTTGTCGCTGACACCAGCCGTCTTGGGGCCGAGGTGGCGCGGGCAAAGGCGAAGGCGATGGCAGCCCGAAAGTCACTTGACAAGGCCAACCAGCTGCGGGAGCAGTTGGCGGGACACAAGAGCCACCTTGAGGCCGAGGTGGAGCACCTTAAGGCGGAGGCCGCCAAGGTGGTGGAGGCACAGCGGGCCCTGGTCGAGGCGGACCAGCAACGCGGCAGGCTGGCCGATGACATGGGCCGGCTTCAAGCCGAGGTGGAGCGCCTGAAGAGGCAGGTGACTGTGGCGGAGGGGGCTCGTCAGGACGAGGCCCGCCGTCGCGAGGCGTCCGAGAAGGCGACCGAGGACAAGGACGCCAAGTTGAAGGCAGCCCTTGCCAAGTAGGCCGACTTGGAGAGGGCACTCCAGGAGCGTGACCGCACCATTGATCTAGAGCGGTACCGTACGTTGCTCGAAGCGCAGCACCTGGAAGAATCCTTCTCTAGTAAGTGCTTTTCTTGAGTTTTGCTGGGTTGGGATCCGGCTTCTCGTCTTTGTTGTCCTTTTTTCTGACTTGCTTTGCTTTCTGACACGGGCCTTCCCGGAGACGCATCGGCTGGCGGAGGAGGTTGTCCGCTTCCAGCATGACCTGTTGGGGGTTGTTGGCTTCGGGACCGATCTGCAGGTGGCATGGACCTTCCCGGAAATCATGACTGCCGCCAAGGCCCACCTGCAGGTCCTGGGTGAAAAGATGGGGCGGCTGTCCCAGGCCGAAATGGCGACGACGGCGGCCCTTTGGTCGGGCTCTGTTGCACCGAGTAGCTTCACACGGTTCGCACGCTGACTGGAGATGGGGCTGGACCAGCTCCACGAGTGGCGCGTCTCCGTCGCTCGTGCCAGTGCCGAGATGGTGCTCTGGTTCGCGTTGCCTTGGCACCCGGACCTGCAGCTGGACGCGCTGATGGGCCATCGGGCTGGCTCGGAGCAGCAGCTGCAGGAGCAGGCCGGCCGGTTGGCCTCCCTGGCCAGTTACATCACCGAGTTCGCCTTCCACGACGAGTTCCACCCAGAGCAGGCGGAAGATGGCGGAGTAGTGGCCGGCGACGACTACGTCCTGCTTCCTCACGATCCGGAGGGCACCTCCGAGGAGACGGGAGTCTACCGCGATGGAGGTGCCGAGGAGGACACCGGGCCCGGAGGCCGCCAGGGGGGAGCCGTCAACCACGCGACCCGGCGCTGGAGATGCCTGAGATGACTTGGTAGAATCTGTCATTACGTAGCAGGTCCACCCACCCACTGGGGGTTGCTAGGTGTAATGAACTCTGGTCGTGGGCCTTTAAGTATTTATGTGATGTGTATATGTCCTGAGTATTTTTCCTCATTTTTTGAACCAATTTCTTGCGCTTTTCCTTTCTCAAACCTCCCCCCACGAGTCTGATGGCCGAGGCTCCGGTCCGTGACAAGGAGTTCGGTTCTTTGAGAGGAGCGCGCAGTACTTAGATTTTCATAACGTTGAGCGAAAGCGAAACACCCACTGGGCCGGCTTGCGGCAACCCGGCTGAGCCGGTTGGCGAGCAGCCGGTCGTGTGGCTATTTTTTAAAGTGACGGGCCGGGTTGGTCGTCCCAGCAGCCTTTTGACTTGGTGTTTGAAACACGCCGGAGCTTTGGCCCATTGTGCTTGCCAACCGACAGCCGAAGCCGGGTCTGTGTCTTAGGGCAAAGTTAGGGGCCGCGGCATCCTTCCCTCATCAGGAATCACCAAGGAAGGTGGCGGGTGGCGAACAAGCCAGCCAGCCCCTGAGCCTCTGGGTCGAGCGGGTTGGACCGGTGGTCGGGTTCTCGAGCATAGTGATGCATAAAAGTAGGGGACACAATAACTTGGTCGGCAAAAGGCAGCCCCCGAGCATCGTTCGGGGACCGCATAGTTTCATACGTTTACAAAAGGCAGCGATACATACACTCGTACGACTAACTGTAAAACGGGGGGAGGAGTTCCGCATTCCACGGCCGGGTCATTTCTCCATCGGTGGTGTCTCTCTTGCACTTGTTTGACTTGCATGCGTCGATGAGATAGTAGGCATTGCGGTCGCGCAAGACCAGGCTCACGATGATCGGGCCCTCCCATGGAGGGGACAGCTTGTGCTGGTCGGCTTGCTATAGGACGAGTCGGAGGACGAGGTTACCTTTGCGGAACGCAAGGTACTTGATCTTCTTGCTGTGGTAATGCCTCAGGCCTTGCTGGTAGATGGCCGAATGGCTGAGCGCCAGGAGGCGGGCTTCTTCGAGTAGGTGGACGCCGTATTCGCGGGCTTCTTTCGCTTTGACTTCAGTGTACATCGCAACACGCGGCGAGTCGAACTCGACGTCGGTCGGGATGACGGCTTCAGCTCCATGGACGAGGAAGAATGGGGTGAACCCGGTCGACCGATTCGGCATAGTTCGGAGAGTCCAGAGGACAGCCGGCAACTCGTCAAGCCAGCTGCCGGGTGAGCGGATGAGCGGCTCAACGAGCCGCGGCTTGATGCCGGACAGGATGAGGCCGTTGGCCTGCTTGACCTGCCCGTTGGACTACGGGTGTGCAACGGAGGCCAGGTCGAGGCGGATGCCGGAGACGGAACAGTATTGCTCGAGCGCGCCCTTGGCGAAGTTGGTGCCGTTGTCCGTGATGATGCTGTTCGACATGCCGTAGTGAACCGTGATGTCTTCGATGAACCGGACGGCTATTGGCCCGTCCAGTTTCTTGATTGGCCTTGCTTCGATCCACTTGTTGCACTTGTCCACCGCCACCAGCAGATGCGTCATGCCGCCTCGGGCGGTTTTGAAGGGTCCCTCCATGTCGAGTCCCCAGACGGCGAAGGGCCAGGCGATCCGAATGGTGCGGAGTGCTGACGCCGGCTGGTGGCTGCGCTTGCTGAAGTGCTGGCATCCCACACACTTGAGGACGCGTGACTCGGCGTCTTGGAGGGCCGTGGTCCAATAGAAACCATGGCGGAAAGCCTTGGCCACCAGGGATCGTGATGCGGCGTGGTGCCCGCATTCGTCATGGTGTATGTCGAGGAGGATGTCGACGCCTTGGTCTTGCACGACGCAGTGTTGGAACACGCTAGTGGAGCTGCGCTTGATAATATCGGCGTTCTGGGAATGGGGGTCCCCAGACTTGCCTGCATGCGGCCTGCGGTGTGGCTCAAGCAATGGCCTAGTACGGCCCGTCTTCATCAACCCAAGTTCAAGACCCTCGCGAGGGGCCAAGCCTTGTGGGGCGGATGACGCAAGGCTTCCTCAGGGGCGGCCTTGCTAGGCAGGCTCGCGAGGAGGCGGAGAGATCAAGGCAAGGGGTACCTCGCGAGGTGCTCGTGATGCAAGCCATGACGATCGAGACCAGGCGGGCGCCAGGCGGGCGACAGCCGGCGCACTGTCCTCATTTCCTCTTTGGTGCAAAGGAGGCAAGCACAGGCGCGGAGTACCAAGGCATCAAGCAAAGGTTTCCCTATCGGTGCAACGGTACCAAGACCAGTAGAGCGGCAGGACGGAGGTCACTGTGGAGCCCAAGACGGCGTCATCACCAGTGCCTTTGGCAGTCGAAGACCAACTTTAGTCAGGATAACTTGTACTAGTTGTCCCCCTTCAAAATGGCCGTTGTTGGCTCCGTTCCCGCTCAATATTTGGGAAGAGGACCAGGGCCCCTATAAATAGGATAGCCACCATAGTAGAAGGGATCGGGATCTCACCGAGAGCCAACAGAGACGGAGCCATTCCTCTCCAAGCACACCACCACAAGAACACCCCTCGCGAGGCTGTTCTTCCTCTGTACTGTTCACCATCAGCCCCAGAGGCAATCCAGCACACCACACACTAGTGTAGGGTATTACACCACAACGGTGGCCCGAACTAGTATAAACCTTGTGTCCCTTGTGTTTTCATCGTGTAGCTTAGATTCGCGACGAGGCTTTGGGGCGTGGATCGGTAGGGAGTAGATCTTCGTGCGCACCCTAGAGTTCGAACCTTAAGGGTTTTGCCAGAACCCGATATCCGACATTTGGTGCACCAGGTAGGGGTGCGCTGGAGCTCTCCCTTCCATCGACCTGCTCTCCATCAACACCACGCTTCACCCTCATGGCAGACAATGCACCGCCCGCTCCGACTGCCGACACTAGCACTGGGGCCATGGGCTCTGAGCCTTGTCCCTCGCCTTGCGACAGGTGCAGTGGCCGCACAAGTTCAAGCCAGACATGCCGCCGCGCTACAACGGCACAACAAATCTGTTGGCTTTCCTGCTGGCGTACGAGGAGGCCGTCCTCAAGGCCGGGGATGACGACAGGATCATGGCTAACTGGTTTCCCATGGCCCTCACCGGCATCCCGCGCATGTGGCTGCTCCACCTGCCAACGGCTTCTGTGGCCTCCTGGGAGGAGCTGCGCGACCTCTTCCTCACCCATTACGCTGCGCCGGCACCTTCGGTCATCGCAACTCTCCTGGGCGGCTCGCAGGCGCCACCCTCGGGCCGCCACGTCAAGCCATTCGTCCACCAGATCGGCGCCGCCTTCACGTGGCCTGGAGCTCCTCCAGGTTGGGCGGCACCCAAGGCCGACTTGACCTTCAACTCGGACGATCACCCTGCGAACACCGCTTGCTCGGGTGCACTCCCGATGTTTTGCACGCCCGCCATCTACCAGGTGGCCGTCACCAGGACCCTCATCGACGGTAGTGCCGGCCTCAACATGCTCTCGGTGGAGGCCTTTAGCCTCCTCCAAGCGCCGTTGGAATGACTCCTACCCAGCAAGCCCTTCTCGGGCGTCGGAGCTGGTTCCTCCGGCTCCCTGGGGCAGATCCGCCTTCCGGTGACCTTCGGCACCCACGACAACTTCTGCACGGTGCTGATCAACTTCAACATCGCCCACATCAGCCTCCCATACAACGCCATCCTCGGCTACCCTGCCTTGGCCCAATTCATGGCAGCGACTCATCTGGCCTACAACCTCATGAAGATGCCCGGGAGCAGCGGCGTCCTCACCATAGCTGGAGATACAAAAGATGCTCTGCAGGTGCTCAAGCTCGCTCTCAAGACGGCTGCAGCAACGCGGCCCACCAGCGCCGACACCCCCAAGGCCAAGGGGGCTACGCCAACTAAGAAGAAGCAGTTGTTCACCCAAGACAAGGCGGAGACCAAGCAGGTACCAGTTGATGAGGATGGATCCTCCGGCACTGCTACGTCTTGAGCTTGTGTTGGTTTTCCTTGAAGAGGAAAGGGTGATGCAGCAATAGTAGCGTAAGTATTTCCCTCAGTTTTTGAGAACCAAGGTATCAATCCAGTAGGAGGCTCCTCAAAAGTCCCACGCACCTACACAAACAAACAAAGAACTCGCAACCAACGCAATAAAGGGGTTGTCAATCCCTTCACGGCCGATTGCAAAAGTGAGATCTAATAGAGATAGTATGATAAGATAAATATATTTTTGGTATTTTAAAATATAGATGCAAAAAGTAAAGACGCAAATAAAAGTAGATTGGAAGCAAATATGATAAGAGATAGACCCGGGGGCCATAGGTTTCACTAGTGGCTTCTCTCAAGATAGCATAAGTATTACGGCGGGTGAACAAATTATTGTCGAGCAATTGATAGAAAAGCGAATAATTATGAGATTATCTAGGCATGATCATGTATATAGGCATCACATCTGTGACAAGTAGACCGACTCCTGCTTGCATCTACTACTATTACTCCACACATCGACCGACTCCTGCCTGCATCTAGAGTATTAAGTTCATAAGAACAGAGTAACGCCTTAAGCAAGATGACATGATGTAGAGGGATAAACTAATGCAATATGATATAAACCCCATCTTTTTATCCTTGATGGCAACGATACAATACGTGCCTTGCAACCCTTTCTGTCACTGGGTAAGGACACCGCAAGATTGAACCCAAAGCTAAGCACTTCTCCCATGGCAAGAAAGATAAATCTAGTAGGCCAAATCAAACTGATAATTCTAAGAGACTTGCAAAGATAACTCCATCATACATAAAAGAATTCAGAGGAGATTCAAATATTTCTCATAGATAAACTTGATCATAAACACATAATTCATCGGATCTCGACAAACACACCGCAAAAAGAGTTTACATTGAATAGATCTCCACAAGAGAGGGGGAGAACATTGTATTGAGATCCAAAAAGAGAGAAGAAGCCATCTAGATAATAACTATGGACCCGTAGGTCTGTGGTAAACTACTCACAACTCATCGGAGGGGCTATGGTGTTGATGTACAAGCCCTCCATGGTCGATTCCCCCTCCATCAGAGCGCCGGCAAAGGCTCCAAGATGGGATCTTGCGGATACAGAAGGTTACGGCGGTGGAAATTGTGTTTTGTTGGCTCCCTGGATATTTTCGGGGTACGTAGGCTTATATAGGAGGAAGAAGTACGTCGGTGGCCGCCCGAGGGGCCCACGAGACAGGGGCGCGCCCTGTAGGGGGGGCGCCCTACCCTCTCGTGGCCGCCTTGGCTGCCACTTGACTTGCACTCCAAGTCCTCTGGATCACGTTCGTTCCAAAAATCACGCTCCCGAAGGTTTCATTCCGTTTGGACTCCTTTTGATATTCCTTTTCTTCGAAATACTAAAATAGGCAAAAAAAACAGCAATATGGGTTGGGCCTCCAGTTAGTAGGTTAGTCCCAAAAATGATATAAATGTGTAAAATAAAGCCCATAAACATCCAAAAGTGGTAATATAATAGCATGGAACAATCAAAAATTATAGATATGTTGGAGACGTATCAGGCACCACCTTCGCCATAGGCGCCAATCTTGACCCCGACCAGGAGGAGGCTCTGGTGAAATTCTTGCGCACGAACAAGGAGGTGTTCGCATGGGAACCCAAGCAGCTAGCGGGGGTCCCAAAGCCAGGTGATCGAGCATCACCTGAATGTGTGCCCCAATGTGCGCCCCGTGAAGCAGAAAGCAAGGAGGCAGTCCACCGAGAATCAGGCCTTCATCGTCCAAGAAATCCGCAAGCTGGAAGCTGCAGGTGTCATTCGCGAGGTTCGCTACCCTAAATGGCTGGCAAACCCTGTCGTTGTGCCTAAGAAGGAAGGAAAGGAGCGCATGTGCGTCGACTTCACCAACCATAATAAGGCCTGCCCTCAAGATCCATTCCCACTCCCCTGCATCGACCAAATTGTCGACTCCACTGCTGAGTGCGATCTGTTGTGCTTCCTGGATGAGTTTTCGGGCTATCACCAAATCAAGATGGCGATAGAAGACGTGGAGAAGACGGCCTTCCTAACCCCGTGCGGGGTGTACTGCTACACCTCCATGCCGTTCGGGTTACGCAACCCGAACGCAACTTTCCAGCGAATGATGCATATCGCCTTGGGCCGGCAGCTCGGTAGAAACGCCGAGGCCTACGTCGACGACATTGTGGTGAATTCTCGGGAGGCGAAGACCCTGATACAGGACTTGGAAGAAACCTTCGCGAGCCTTCATGAAGTGGACCTACGGCTCAACCCGGAGAAGTGCATGTTTGGTGTTCCCTCTGGCAAGCTTCTGGGCTTCCTCGTGTCCCACAAGAGGATCAAGGCCAACCTAGAGAAGGTCAAGGCAATCGAAGACATGATTCCTCCGCAAACCCTCAGGGAAATGCAGAAGCTCGCAGGATGCATAACTGCTTTAGGGTGCTTCATCTCCAAGATGGGGGAACGTGCCCAGCCCTTCTACAAGCTGGTGAAGAAGAAGGGCTCGTTCGAATGGATACAAGAGTCTGATGAAGCGTTCCAAGATCTCAAGAAGTACCTGACCAGCCCTCCGGTGATGGTGGCTGATGACCCACAAGTGTAGGGATCTATCGTAGTCCTTTCGATAAGTAAGAGTGTCAAACCCAATGTGGAGTAGAAGGAAATGATAAGCGGTTTTTAGTAAGGTTTTCTCTGCAAGCACTGAAATTGTAGGTAACAGATAGTTCTGTGATAAGATAAATTGTAACGAGTAACAAGTAAATAAAGTAAATAAAGTGCAGAGAGGTGGCCCAATCCTTTTTGTAGCAAAGGACAAGACTGGACAATTTCTTATAATGAGAAAGGAGCTCCTGAGGACACATGGGAATTATCGTCAAGCTAGTTCTCATCACGCTCATATGATTCGCGTTTGGTACTTTGATAATTTGATATGTGGGTGGACCGGTGCTTGGATACTGCCCTTACTTGGACAAGCATCCCACTTATGATTAACCCCTATTGCAAGCATCCGCAACTACAAAAGAAGTATTAAGGTAAACCTAACCACAGCATTAGACATATGGAACCAAATCAGCCCCTTACGAAGCAAGGCATAAACTAGGGTTTAAGCTTCTTTCACTCTAGCAACCCATCATCTACTTATTACTTCCCAATGCCTTCCTCTAGGCCCAAATAATGGTGAAGTGTCATGTAGTCGACGTTCACATAACACCACTAGAGGAAAGACAACATACATCTCATCAAAATATCGAACGAATACCAAATTCACATGACTACTAATAGCAAGACTTCACCCATGTCCTCAAGAACAAATGTAACTACTCACAAAGCATATTAATGTTCATAATCAGAGGAGTAATAATATGCATTAAGGATCTGAACATATGATCTTCCACCAAGTAAACCAATTAGCATCAACTACAATGAGTAATCAACACTACTAGCAACCCACAGGTACCAATTTGTGGTATTGATACAAGATTGGATACAAGAGATGAACTAGGGTTTTGAGACGAGCTGGTGCTGGTGAAGATGTTGATGGAGATTGACCCCCTCCCAATGAGAGGATCATTGGTGATGATGATGGTGATGATTTCCCCCTCCCGGAGGGAAGTTTCCCTGGCAGAACAGCTCTGCCGAAGCTCAAGATTGGTTCCGCCAAGGTTCCGCCTCGTGGCGGCAGAGTTTTGTCCCGTAAGCTTGCCTCTATTTTTTTTCAGGGTAAAAGCCTTCATATAGCAGAAGATGGACACCGGAGGGCCACCAAGGGGCCCAGGAGACAGGGGGCGCGCCTAGTAGGGGTGGGCGCGCCCCCCACCCTCCTGGCCAGGGTGTGGGCCCCCTTCGGTAGCTTCTTCGCTCAATAATTCTTATTAATTCCAAAAATAAGTTTCATGGAGTTTCAGGATTTTTGGAGCAGTGCAGAATAGGTTTCCAATGTTTGCTCCTTTTCCAGCCAGAATTCCAGCTGCCGGCATTCCCCCTCTTCATGGTAAACCTTGTAAAATAAGAGAGAATGGCCATAAGTATTGATATATATTGTGTAATAACAGCCCATGATGCAATAAATATTGATATAAAAGCACGATGCAAAATGGACGTATCAACTCCCCCAAGCTTAGACCCCGCTTGTCCTCAAGCTGAAGCCGATATCGAAAAATATGTCCACATGTTAAGAGATAGAGGTGTCGATAAAAATAAAATATGGACATGAGCGCATCATGATCATTCTTATAACAACAACATATATAGATTTTATCGTGTAATTTCTTATGCTCAAGTAACAATCAATTCATAATGTCAAGTATGGTTCAGAAATTGCATTGGGAACTAACAAACTATAATCTCAGTCATTGAAGCAATTGCAATTTATCATATCATCAGAAAGAGTCAAGAATAGATCCTTTCAGCAAGTCCACATACTCAACTATCATATATTCTTCTACAATTGCTAACACTCACGCAGTACTTGTGCTTATAGAGTTTCAACCGGACACTGAGAAAGATAGGGGCTTATTGTGTTGCCTCCCAATGTATTCACCTTTAGGTGATGTCAACAATAATAGTTCATGCTAACTTACATCCAATTGGATATATATATATATATATATATATATATATATATATATATCTGGGCTTTCTGTTACGCGTAACAGAATATTATTCTGTTACCCTTTTTGAACTGACGTTTTCACGTGGTTGTACTGATGTTTTCGAAGCGGTTGAACTGATGCTTTCAGTTGTGTTTAACAGATCGTCTTCTTTAGTTTAAAAACTTTTTGTAATTTTTTGTTGGAACGGGGCGTGTAATATATCATTGGAAAGCTCTTGACAACCATATTTCAAGTATATTGAACGTTTTTGCAAAATCATTATGGTTTAAGAGCAGTTTTGAAAAAACGTTTTTTTCAAAACCAAAAACGTGAATCGTATTTTAGACTCAATTTCCAAACCGTTTGTCGGAATTGAGCAAGTAAGATGGTGTTGGAAAGCTGATGAAAATCCGCATCTTCCATATATGTATTGTTTTTTCTAATTATATATGATTTAAAAGTAATTTGAAAAATGGTGAAATTTTGGGCGAAACGTATTTTCGTGATTTTTTGCAAATGGTTTGTCGGATTGACACAAATGATACGGCGTTCGAAAGCTATGGAAAATGCGCAACTTTTTCGTATATAAATGTTTTTCTAATTCCTTATGGTTTAAAAACGAATTCGAATATGGTCAAATTTGATTTTTAACGCGATTTTTTTAAAAAGTTTATCGAAATATGGCAAATAATATACCGTTGGATAGCTATCGAAAATGCGAAACTTAGTCATGTTGAATGTTTCCTCTACTTCGCAACCGTTTAAGAGTAATTTTGAATACGGCATGACGGATCTTTGTTGTTTTCTTGTCTGAAAAACAGAGTAGTCGTACTGATATATGTGTATGTTTGTACTGAGCTATTTTTTGTAGAGTAATTTTGAATGGTTCCAAAAAAGGGTACTTGTACTGATGCTTGCATGGGTTTGTACTAAGCGTATTTTCACTAACTAGACTTTGCTCTGTTTTTTGGGTAATATGTTTCTCATAAGTTTTCAACGGTTTATTGTATCCTAGCCCCGAACTTGCATGATTTATATTGTTGAATTAAATGTTATTGTATCGTCACCCTTGTACTTCCATGGATTATATCCTCGAACTGAATAATATTTTTTTCAAAAATAAAATGTTTTTTATTCTTTTTTTAACTAAACATTTTTTTACAACAATGTTCTGGACTTCTCTTATTTCATGACTTGTACTTTTACCATTTGAATTGCATGGGTTTCCTTTTTGCTAGAATTGAGCAAAAATATTTTTTTAAACTTTTCAAATGCTTCAAATGGATTTTTTTTATTTTGAACTTACTGGGATTTTGCATTAAAATCTTTTCAAAACACAGAACTGATCATTTTTTTAATTCGGACTTCTATGTTTCTATTTTTCGAAACTGGTTTTTCTTATTTTTAATTTGAACATATCATTGTTTTTAATTCAAAATGTTTTTTAATTCGAACTGGTCATTGTTTTTTATTTGAACTGATTATTCTCTCTAATTTAAAATGGTCATTCATTTTTTAATTCGAACTAATCATGGTTTTTAATTCAAATTGACCATTTCTTTTATTTCAAACTGATCATTGTTTTTAATTTGTACTGATCAATGTTTTTAATTCAAACCATTTTGTTCATTCTTGCACGCACATCAAATTGTCATGTATACCTTCTTTCAATAAGTAGCAATTATATCATCGGACAGAAAATTTTCCACATATAATACATGTACAAGAATGACATATACACCGCACAGACCGCACATTTTCATACATGAATGACATAACACGCTCCGTACTGTTCAGATTGATGCGGAATTTGATGCACCATGGCGTACATGATGCACCTTCCCTACTGTTCAGATTAGGTAGATCGTTCGGTTCCATAACACGCTCATCCACGCGGCGCACGGAGGCAGACACATTGGTCACCTAGAAGGCAGAGCAGGAGCAGCTGCGCAAGGCGGAGCTCGGGAGGACGCCGTGCCCAGCGGACCGTGGGACGGCGCGCCTTGGGGGGACGGTGGGGTGGCGCGTCGTGGGTGCCGGCAAGTGCGACTGCAAGTGGCTTCTAAAGTCTGACCTACCTGCAATAGTCAATAATGTATTAATCCTGCACTCATGTATCCAAAGTGATATTCTCACAAGTTATTGGAGTTCGGCTGCTCCTTTACATAGCAAGACTGCTGCTACTACTACAGATTAAATGATGTATACATGTAGCCTATACTAACATAGAAGAGATTAAACATTGTCAATTTGATGTAATTTTTTTTGTTCTGTGTACTGACATAGCAGTAATATAAGGCAAGACATTTGAAGGATTGCTCACACTAAAATAAGAAATTGTACTGAACTTAAAATAAGATTTGCACTGAACTAAAACTAGATTTTGAACTGAACTAAAATAGATCTTTGTTTAGGCATTTAAGCAAACACCTGACGGCAAAAAAAGTGACTGGCATTTAGAAATAAAGACGATGGTACAGAAAAAATTCATGCAAGAATGAGAAGTACGACTCCGACATTTTAGCAACAAACAAAGGACTAGGGTAGCAAATGTTCAAACTGAAACAAATCCATCTCTCTCTCATATTAACTCTTTGTCCATGGATCCATGTGTTGTAGCATGTGAACTCCAAAGCTAGCAATAGTAGTAGCTTCCATCTTGTATATCCCAATCCCAGGCGGCATGACTGCCATGGACTCATAACAAACCGCTTATGCATTTTAAACAAACACCTAGAAGGCATGACAATGGGCAAAAAAAATCAATTGTAGAGTTGCAGACTAGTGAGCCAACCATAGAATAGAGCGAATGGAAGAGCTTGAACAATCCACAGCATATACACACGAGAATTGAGTTTCTGAAAAGAATTTTAGTTATGATGTACTGAACTAAAACCACGTCAACAATTTGCGAACAGAGGTAATAATATACTATAGGAGGAATTTATTTAAATGTTTTTCAATTTTTTGAACTTACGGTTCTCGCGATTCCAAACATCTAGATCTCTGTTGTGCGAAGATCTTGACTTTTTCCTGGTGACAAATAAAAATGCTATAAGTAATACTGAATTCCTGCATCACGCCTTCAAGGGTGAACCACATAGGAAGCTTGACCAAAATCCTCATGGGAGTTTATATTTGAACTAGCAACGATTTATTTTTTGAACTGACCTGGCAGTAATACATGAACTCTAGCACCCAATACAAGTATCATGCAACAATCTGTAAAAAAAAGATATATGTTAAAACAAAAGTTGAAATAGCAGACAAACTCGAAGAAGCTAGCATCAACGATCTTCTAACTGAAGCACCATAGGTTCCTAATTTAATAACACTACAGAGTACTACAATAATTCTGTCAAAATTAAGTACGCAAAGAACCTGCACATCAATCCATCATAGGATCATCCATTTTACGTTCCATCCCCAAATATGCATGGCAAGTTTCAGTGTTGGAAGCCCTCTAAATTAAGCCATCTAAAAACTAAGTGATACATATATGCAGGAACAAAACTAACTCTAATAAATCTATTCGGCAAGAGGCATCATAGGGTATCCTTTCTTTGCCCTATTATACCAAATACCAAACAACAAAAATTGGTTCTCATAAGAATTTCAACAAGCACCTAGACCATCAATTATTTTCATATAAGTAGAATGGAATCGAATAGAGCAACAGTAGGGCATGAGAAGAAAGAAGTAGTAGCAACACCTCAAGATCCTACCATTTTTTGTACATGATGCATCTCCCCTGTCGTTCAGATACAGGAGATCATTGAGTTCACTTACTGGAGATCATTCAGTTCAATTTGTGTACATGCTCGCAGGCCGCATCAGGCACCAGGCATGCACCAGCGCATACGCCACAGCACACACGCAAGTTCTAGTAGGTAACATGGATTATTTTGTTGCATCCATTGAACTGAAGGGAGCTCCTTCGACCTGTAAGATGAACGGAAAAAAGAAAATGAAATTTGTGAAGGTCGAAATGACCATAATAAGCATGTAAAACATGTAAAATAACGACAAGTTCATGCACAGTAACATGAGAAGTACACAAGAGAAACCTAAAATAGAAGTTCTGTACTTTGAAATACTTCGTTTTAGTTCCCAAGTACTTCATTTGTTTCAAAATATGAACTTCTATATTTATGTTCTTAGAACTTATTATGTTTTCCCTGCAAATTACATGGGTGAGAGCATGGTGCTCTAATTCAATTGCATATATCTAAAACTCCACACGCGACCTGAACTTATGCATAACAGTATGAGTGCAGAATACTTGTAAGCATAAGAAAAAGACATAGAGTGCACATATAATTTCAAGATTTCCTTGATGTTCTGCATATTAAAGTTGATTTACTGAAAAGAATGCAATTTTTGAACTGAAAATCAAGTAAAAGCTGAACTCATATAAATTTCAAGGTCAAAAGAACCTCCACATCCATCAAACTTCATATCATGTAGTTCAACTTCTGTAAAAATAGAACTTGTGGTATCCCTCGTAAATCAACAAGAAAACCTGCAGAAAAATGTACATGTTCTCATTGGCATATCAACAAGCACCTTCAGAGAACAGAGTGTCATATGCCCTTATCTACAGAGAAGCCATCCGTCCATGGCAGAGAAAGCATTCTTCAGAGCAAGATCAATGACACATCACACATATGACCCTAATTCTTCTTAAATTTATCACCCTCTCATCAAGGTCAAGTTGTACTGCAACTCACATTTTGAGTGACCGGCGGCGGGGCAAGAAGTTGGACTGATGACATGTAGGTCTTCCAGTTGACTAGCTTGTGGGTGAGGATAGCAGGAGGGAGCGACAGTGCAGGGGTGGAGGACTGGGAAGATCAAGTACAAGGCAGCGAGCGGATCACCTCGAAGAGATGAGGGGGCTGGGAGGAACGACAGAAGGAGGGAGGCCTGTGGTGTTGACCTGAGATGCGATGGGACCGGAGATGTGTTGCAGAGTCGAGGGTAGTGCTGGTCTCGGCGGACCAGAGGAGCGACGGTGACGGGTGGGTAGTGAACCTTTTGCCTTAACAACTACAATTCTACCATATAGTAAACTACTGTATGATTAGAAAACAGTCTGAATTTTTTGCACAAACACTGTACTGTTTTATATGTTTTCCAAGAACTTGAGATAGCTCACGTACTAAACTGAGAACACCTACTTTGTGTTTCAGGAAATAAAATAGACATCCTCTGTTTTTTGTGATAAAACTAGTGTGGAGTTGGGAGGAGAGGCAGTGTGGACGGACAATTAACATCTCATTTTTCTTGCTCTTGAATGCATGCAGCTAGGAACTCATGGCGACAGAGGTGGTCGTCGCGCGGCTGGGAGGAGCAGGAGGGCGGAGGTGGTTGTTGCCGATGCTCCGCTTTCCCACCGGTGGCCGCCCCTGCGGAGGCAGATCCATGGTCCACCGCCGGAGGTGGGAGGCAAGGGTGTGGCACATTGCCGGAGGTGGGAGGCAAGGACGTTCGCCTCACGGAGGTTGGTCAGTCCACTAATTCTTTGGTGGCGACGGTTCATCACACAAACTCAGTAACAGATACTGCACTACCTATATTCATCGGACTTAAGACACTTTTATTTTTATATGAGAACTGATGTTGTTTATCAGATACTACCTATATAACTAAATGCAAGACATTTTTGCAGTACTTCCCTAAATCCTATAAGTGCAGACCAAATACAGTTATAGAAATACTACACTAGGAGGTATCAATCACTCTAATCTATAGCACATTTTGCTAATATGCGTGTGTGATCCGTAGCCCATAGCCTATGTGTGATTTGTTCCAATTAATCCATGCATTTTTTATCCTCTGCTGCCTGCAGCTATGGCTAGACCCGTTGGAGAGGTGGGGTGTTTCAAGTTAATGGCTTGCTTTCAGAAACTTCAGACAAGAGCGGAGTAAAGGCTGGAAGGTAAAACTACTGTTAGCATGTGTACCTTTTTTGTAGCATCTCATCTCCTTTGCTTCAACTTTGGGCACTTTGATATGGTCAGCCTCTTTGATTTTGCAAGTGCCGGTAGTCCACAAATTGAAACTAGTTCTAGAAAATGGTCAAGTGACAATACCTCTAGCAATGGACGATTACTAAGCCAAATGCCCATTTCTTATCTACAGAAAATACTGGGTTTTTTTACTTTCCTTAGTGGTGCAACTACCTTCAGATTAAAAGGATCTAGATAACACTCATCCATTAAACTACACATATTTGACATCATTTACACGCCTAATAATAAATCCATCTCAAAGTATTAGCTATCTACTCACAAAGTATAAAATACCACAAGAACTTGAAAAAGAATTTTCACTTCACAAAACTATCAGCTATGAGTTCACCGAGTCGAGATGGACAACTCTTCGAGGTCTCAACTATCAGTTCACACAAACTACAAAGCATGGAGTTCATCGAGTCTTAACTATCAGTTCATACAAACTACAAAGCATGGAATTCATAGTGTCAACTATCAGTACACACAAACTACAAACAACGGATTTCATCAAGTCTAAGCTATCAATTCACACAAACTACAAATGATGAGGAGACAGAGAGCATGAGAGAGAGAATCTTACCCATCAGCTCATCGAAACTACAGATCAGAACAACAATTATCCATAATTATTTTTTGGATCCATCAGCTAGCCTGTGACCATGTTGTAGCTACGAGAGAGGGAGCAAGAATATCACATAGCAAGAGAGTTGATGCATGATCAACAGTTCAGGAGATGAAAACAGAGCAGGACAAGTAGGCAGATGAGAGATAGGACGGGAGGGAGAAAGCTGAGCCAGGCCCATGGGTGGCGCGATGGAGTTGTGGACGGCGCCGAGCACGTCGGTGGACTGACGTCGCAGGTGCCGGTGCTGGAACCGGTAGCTCCATCTTGGCTTTACCCATGGCGTCGCGCCGGATACCGAATGGTGCCCGGCGACCTGGTCTTGTGTGAACTGACGCGCGCTCATTACCTGGACGGCCGGGACAAGGTAGAGGCGCGTCAGCGGCCGAGAGGTGGAGAAGCACCGGCGACCGAGAGGTGGAGGCGCGCCGGCGAAAATGAGGAGGTGGAGGCGGGGACGTTGGGGGCGGGGCGGAGCCGGGGGCGGGAGAGGAGGTGGGGCGGTCGACAGATGTATGAGAAGGAGCGGGACGGGGCAGAGGTGGTTGTTGCTGATGCTCCGCCCTCCGCCGGTGACCGCTCCTCCAGCACGTCGTGGGAGGTGGGAGGAGGAGCCATGGCGCGTCGCCGGAGGTGGAGGGGAGGGCGTGGCGTGGCCGGAGGTGGAGGCGGGTGGCGTGGCGCGCCACCACAGGTGGAAGGTGGCGGGCGTGACCGACCCCGGAGGTGGGATTCGGGGGAGAGGTGCGCCGCTGCGGGTGGGAGGCGAGGGGCATGGCCAACGCCGGAGGTGGGAGTCGGGGGGCGAGGCGCACCGCCGCAGGTGGGAGGCAGCGGCGTGGCTGACGCCGGAGGTAGGTGGGGAGGGTGGAGGAGATCTGGTTTGAGGGGGAGCTTTTTTCCAGTCAAGGAATCACCGTCGTCGCTCGCTCGGCCGGAACGGGTCAGGGAGTTTCTACTGCAGTCTGCACGTCGCTCCCTTGAACCGATGATAACAGAATAATATTCTGTTACCGGTAACAGAATAGTCCAGCCCTTGCATCAAGATCTTTCAAACACGAGGAGCTTGCCAAAGGATAAAATGAAAAGGGAAAGGTGAAGATCACCTTGACTCAAGCATAAAGTAAAGACATAAAGTAAAAGATAGGCCCTTCGCAGAGGGAAGCAGAGGTTGTCATGTGCGTTTAGGGTTGGATGCATGAAATCTTAATGCAAAAGAACGTCACTTTATATTTCCACTTGTATGTGGACCTTTATTATGCAGTCCGTCGCTTTTATTTCTTCCACAACAAGATCGTATAAAGCTTATTTTCTCTGCACTAATAAGTCATACATATTTAGAGAGCAATTTTTATTGCCTGCAACATGACAACTTACTTGAAGGATCTTACTCAATCCATTAGGTACGTATGGTGGACTCTTATGGCAAAACTGGGTTTAAGGATATTTGGAAGCACAAGTAGTATCTCTACTTGATGCAAGGAATTTGGCTAGCATGAGGGGGAAAGGCAAGTTCAACATGTTTGGAAGGTCAATGACAATATACTTTAACTGAGATGTGAGAAAACATAAACCATTACGTTGTCTTCCTTGTCCAACGTCAACTCTTTTAGCATGTCATACTTAATGAGTGCTTCACAATCATAAAAGATGTCCAACATAGTATATTTGTATGTGAAACCTCTCTTTCCTTATTACTTCCTATTAATTGCAACAATGACCAAAACTACGTTTGTCAACTCTCGACAACTTTTATGCCTCATACTTTCTATGTGTGAAGTCATTACTATTCATAAGATCAATATGAACTCTTTTTATTCTTTCTACTTCCTCAAGATCATGGCAAGAAAGCAGAGCCCTTGACTCAACACTAATCTTTATTATAGATAGCTCACGGACTCGATTACATAAAGAGATCACAAAGCGAAACTCAAAACTACTTGAAATCAAAACTTCAATCTACTAGATCAAGATACTACTAAAAGGATCGAACTAAATAAAACGGTAAAGATAGGAGTGTGATGGTGATACGATACCGGGGCACCTCCCCCAAGCTTGGCAGTTGCCAAGGGGAGTGCCCATACCTATGTGATTATGTCCTCGGAGGTGGTGAAGTAGGAGTTGTTGATGATGTAGGCTTCTTCCTCAATTTACGCGTGAGGATAGTATTCTGCTCCTTTAGATCATCAATCTCTTGCTCAAGACTTAATATTCTTTTGCATAGTTCCTGTTTATTTTCCTGTAGGAGACGAAAAGGGATAAACTCGATCTTTGGCTTCTTTGCTCTATCAGGTATGCTTGACTTTTTAAACTCCACATGCATGTCCCCAGGTTGAGGTAATGGATCCTTGTCTTCGTCTGAACTCGTCTCCTCCTTTCCCTTAGGCACATAGTCTTCCTCTTCTTCAGTGGTCCAGCCACCATGCTCCAAGTCCCCATAGACCTTAGGGTCTGCAAGGTAATCAGCTACATAGCTTTCCCCTTCCGAATCCTGTGACGACATATTGCTCTAAATATGTAATAGAAATAGCTCGAAACGAAAACAGAGGATATTTGCGTGATACGGTGGTCAAAGCCTTCGAGAGATTATATAATGAATTTTTACCGACCAAAATACGTAACGTGAAAGAAAACGGAGTCTGGGAGGCACAAGAGGTGGCCACGAGGCAGGGGGGCACGCCCAGGAAGGATGGGCGCGCCCTCCACCCTCGTGGAGGCCTCGTGTCCTTCCTGGACTACCTCTTTCTTTCTAAAATTCTTAAATATTCCAAAACTGATAAAAATTGCCATTAGAATTGTTTTGGAGTCGGTTTACTTACCGTACCACATACCTATTCCTTTTTGGAGTCTGGAACGTTCTGGAAAATGTCCCTTATATATTCCTTCAGGGTTACGGTTTCAACAATATTGGTTTCAACATTGATAGGATTACCTGAGGTATAGTGTTTAGTTCTTTGACCGTTCACCACCCTCGGACTTGTGCCTTCGAAGTTTTTGATTTTTATAGCACCAGAATGATAGACCTCCTCGATAACGTAAGGACCTTCCCATTTAGAGAGAAGTTTTCCTGCAAAAAATCTTAAACGAGAGTTGAATAATAACACATAATCACCTATGTTAAACTCACGCTTTTGTATCCTTTTATCATGCCAGCGTTTGACTTTTTCTTTGAATAGCTTGGCATTCTCATAGGCTTGGGTTCTCCATTCATCAAGTGAGCTAATGTCAAATAACCTCTTCTCACTGGCAAGTTTGAAGTCATAGTCGAGCTCTTTAATAGCCCAATATGCTTTATGTTCAAGTTCAAGAGGTAAGTGACAAGCTTTTCCATAAACCATTTTATACGGAGACATACCCATAGGATTTTTGTATGCAGTTCTATAGGCCCATAATGCATCATCAAGTTTCTTGGACCAATTCTTTCTAGATCTATTCACAGTCTTTTGCAAAATTAATTTGAGCTCTCTATTGCTCAACTCTACTTGACCAATAGATTGCGGGTGATAAGGAGATGCGATTCTATGATTAACATCATACTTAGCAAGCATCTTACGGAAAGCACCATGAATAAAATGTGAACCACCATCAGTCATAAGATATCTAGGGACTCCAAACCTCGGAAAAATAACTTCTTTAAGCATTTTAATAGAAGTGTTATGATCAACACTACTAGTTGGAATAGCTTCTACCCACTTAGTAACATAATCAACAGCAAATAAAATATGTGTGTAACCATTAGAGGCAGGAAAAGGTCCCATATAATCAAAGCCCCAAACATTAAATGGTTCAATAATAAGAAAATAATTCATAGGCATTTCTTGACGTCTACTAATGTTACCAATTATTTGACATTCATCACAAGATAAGACAAACTTACGAGCATCTTTGAAGAGAGTAGGCCAATAAAAACCGGATTGCAATACCTTATGTGCAGTTCTATCTCCAGCGTGGTGTCCTCCATAGGATTCAGAGTGACACTTGCGTACGATCTGTTCTTGTTCATGCTCAGGTACACAACATCTAATAACACCATCTACTCCTTCTTTATAAAGGTCTGGGTCATCCCAGAAGTAATGTCTTAAATCATAAAAGAACTTTTTCTTTTGCTGGTATGTGAAACTAGGTGGTATAAATTTAGCAACAATGTAATTAGCATAATCAGCATGCCAAGGAGCAGTACGAGAAGCATTAACGACCGCTAATTGTTCATCAGGAAAGCTATCATCAACAGGTAGTGGGTCATCAAGAACATTCTCTAACCTAGACAAGTTGTCTGCAACGGGGTTCTCAGCTCCCTTTCTATCAATAATATGCAAATCAAATTCTTGGAGCAAGAGAACCCATCTAATGAGTCTAGGCTTAGCATCTTTCTTTTCCATAAGATATTTAATAGCAGCATGATCAGTGTGAATAGTAACTTCGGAATCAATAATATAAGGTCTAAACTTATCACATGCAAACACAACTGCTAAGAACTCTTTTTCAGTAGTAGCAAAATTTCTCTGGGCAGTATCAAGAGTTTTACTAGCATACTGGATAACATTCAATTTCTTATCAACTCTTTGCCCTAGAACAGCACCTACAGCATAATCACTAGCATCACACATAATTTCAAAGGGTAAATTCCAATCAGGTGGTTGAACAATAGGTGCAGTGATCAAAGCTTTCTTAAGCATTTCAAATGCTTCTACACAATTATCATCAAAGACAAAAATAATATATTTTTGCAATAAATTAGTGAGAGGCCTAGAGATTTTAGAAAAGTCCTTATTGAACCTCCTATAAAAACCGGCATGACCAAGGAAACTTCTTATACCTTTTATGTCCTTGGGACATGGCATCTTTTCAATAGCATCAACTTTAGCTTTATCAACTTCAATACCTCTCTCGGAAATCTTATGCCCCAAGATAATGCCTTCATTAACCATAAAGTGGCACTTTTCCCAATTCAAGATGAGACTAGTGTCTGCGCATCTCTACAAAACTCGATCAAGGTTGCTCAAGCAATCATCAAAAGAGGATCCATAGACGGAGAAATCATCCATGAATACCTCACAAATCTTTTCACAAAAGTCAGAGAATATAGCCATCATACATCTTTGGAAGGTAGCACGTGCATTACATAAACCAAAAGGCATACGTCTATAAGCAAAAGTACCGAAAGGGCAAGTAAAAGTAGTTTTAGATTGATCCTTTGCTGATACAGGTATCTGAGAGAAACCAGAATAACCATCTAGAAAGCAGAAATGCATGTGTTTGGATAGTCTTTCTAGCATTTGATCGATAAAAGGTAAAGGGTAATGATCTTTCTTAGTAGCTTTATTTAATTTACGGAAATCAATTACCATCCTATAATCTGTAATAATTCTTTGCGGGATCAATTCATCTTTATCATTAGGAACAACGGTAATACCTCCCTTTTAGGAACACAATGGACAGGGCATACCCAATGACTATCAGCAATGGGATAAATTATACCTGCCTCGAGGAGCTTTAGTATCTCCGTTCTTACCACTTCTTTCATCTTAGGATCCAATCGTCGTTGAGGATCTCTAACTGGTTTGGCATCGTCCTCCAAATTAATTTTGTGTTGTCATAATGTGGGACTAATGCCCTTAAGATCATCCAGAGTATATCCAATAGCAGCACGGTGCTTCTTCAGAGTTTTCAATAATCGTTCCTCTTCTTGCTCTAAAAGGTTAGCACTAATAATAGCAGGATATATTTTCTTTTCATCAAGGTAAGCATACTTAAAATTATCAGGTAATGGTTTGAGTTCAAACACGGGATCACCCTTGGGTGGAGGGGGATCCCCTAGAATTTCAACGTGTAGGTTGTGTTTCAGCATAGGTTCCTGTTGAAGGAACACTTCATCTATTTCCCTTCTTTCCTTCATAAACATATAATTTTCATGGTCTAGCAAATATTGTTCTAATGGATCAGTAGTAGGCACGGCAATAGAAGAAAGACCAATAATCTCATCCGTACTAGGTGATTCTCTATCACGAGGATGTCTAAGAAACTTAGCAAAATTAAACTCACGAGACATACCCTCTAAGCCAATTGTAACAGTATCCTTTTCACAATCAACCTTAGCATTAACTGTATTCAAGAAGGGTCTACCAAAAATAATGGGACAAAAGTCATCTTGTGGGGAACTAAGAACAAGAAAATCAGCAGGATATTTAACCTTCCCACACAAGACTTCAACATCTCTAACAATCCCAATTGGTGAAATAGTATCTCTATTGGCAAGTTTGATAGTAACATCAATACCTTCCAATTCAACGGGTGCAATATCATGCATAAGTTCTTTATATGTCATAGGGTATTGCACTACCACTAGCACCCATATCACATAAGCCATGATAACAATGATCTCCTATTTTAACAGAAATAACAGGCATGCCTACCACAGGTCTATGTATCTTAGCATCTGGTCTAACAATATTAGCAGTCTCACCACAGAAATAAATAACATGCCCATCTAAATCATCATCCAAGAGATCTTTAACCATAGCAATACTAGGTTCAACTTTAATTTGCTCGGGAGGTGTATAAGTTCCAGTATTACTCTTACGAACAACAGTCGAAGTTTTAGCATTATCCTTTATCCTAACAGGAAAAGGAGGTTTCTCAACATAAGTAGTAGGAACAATAGGGTCACTATAAGTGACAGTCTTTTCTTCAACTGTAATAGGAGCAACTACTTTTACTTCAATGGGAGGATTATATTTAAACCACTTCTCCTTAGGGAGATCAACGTGAGTAGCAAAAGATTCACAAAAGGCAGCTACTATCTCAGAGTCAAGTCCATATTTAGCGCTAAATCCACGAAAAGCATCGGTATCCATAAAAGATTTAACACAATCAAACTTAGGTGTCATACCTGACTCCTTACCATCGTCGGAACCCCAATCTTCAGAGTTGCATTTAATTCTTTCCAATAAGTCCCATTTGAATTCAATAGTCTTCAGCATATAAGAACCAGCACAGGAAGTATCGAGCATGTTGCGATCATTGAGAGAAAGCCGAGCACAAAAATTATGAATAATCATTTCTCTAGAGAGCTCATGATTGGGGCATCAATATAACATTGACTTAAGCCTCCCCCAATCTTGAGCGGTGCTTTCTCCTTCGCGAGGCCAGAAATTATATATGTAATTACAATCACGATGAAAAAGATGCATAGGATAGAACTTCTGGTGAAATTCCGACTTCAATCGTTTATAATTCCAAGATCTCGTATCATCACATAGCTTATACCATGTCAATGCATCTCCCTTCAAAGAAAAAGGGAAGACCTTCCTTTTGACAGTATCATCGGGAATACCTGCAAGCTTAAATAATCCACAAACTTCATCCACAAAGATAAGGTGTAAATCGGCATGCAATGTTCCATCTCCTGCAAATGGATTAGCTAGCAGTTTCTCTATCATACCCGAAGGTATCTCAAAGTAAATATTTTCAATAGGTTCAGTAGGTTGAGGAGCAACTCTTTGCTCTTCTGTTCAGGGTGAAGATACCCCGAACAAGCCCCTCAAAGGATTACTTTCCATAGTAACAAGTGACAGAAAATTTCAGCACACTATATAAATGTTTCCTTACCAAGTTCCACTCACCAAAAGCGCTACACTCCCCGGCAACGGCGCCAGATAAGAGTCTTGATGACCCAGAAGTGTAGGGATCTATCGTAGTCCTTTTGATAAGTAAGAGTGTCGAACCGAACGAGGAGAAGAAGGAAATGATAAGCGGTTTTCAGTAAGGTTTTCTCTGCAAGCACCGAAATTGTAGGTAACAGATAGTTTTGTGATAAGATAAATTGTAATGAGTAACAAGTAATAAAGTAAATAAAGTGCAGCAAGGTGGCCCAATCATTTTTGTAGCAAAGGACAAGCCTGGACAATTTCTTATAATGAGAAAGGAGCTCCCGAGGACACATGGGAATTATCGTCAATCTAGTTTTCATCACGCTCATATGATTTGCGTTCGGTACTTTGATAATTTGATATGTGGGTGGACTGGTGCTTCGGTACTGCCCTTACTTGGACAAGAATCCCACTTATGATTAACCCCTATTGCAAGCATCCGCAATTACAGAGGAAGTATTAAGGTAAACCTAACCACAGCATTAGACATATGGATCCAAATCAGCCCCTTACGAAGCAACGCATAAACTAGGGTTAAGCTTCTGTCACTCTAGCAACCCATCATCTACTTATTACTTCCCAATGCCTTCCTCTAGGCCCAAATAATGGTGAAGTGTCATGTAGTCGACGTTCACATAACACCACTAGAGGAAAGACAACATACATCTCATCAAAATATCGAACGAATACCAAATTCACATGACTACTAATAGCAAGACTTCACCCATGTCCTCAGGAACAAACGTAACTACTCACAAAGCATATTAATGTTCATAATAAGAGGAGTAATAATATGCATTAAGGATCTGAACATATGATCTTCCACCAAGTAAACCAATTAGCATCAACTACAAGGAGTATTCCACACTACTAGCAACCCACAGGTACCAATTTGTGGTTTTGATACAAGATTGGATACAAGATATGACTAGGGTTTTGAGAGGAGATGGTGCTGGTGAAGATGTTGATGGAGATTGACCCCTCCCTATGAGAGGATCGTTGGTGATGATGATGGTGATGATTCCCCCCCCCCCCCCTCCCGGAGGGAAGTTTCCCCAGCAGAACAGCTCTGCCGGAGCTCTAGATTGGTTCCGCCAAGGTTCCGCCTCGTGGCGGCGGAGTTTTGTCCCGTACGCTTGCCTCTGATTTTTTTTCCAGGGTAAAAGCCTTCATATAGCAGAAGATGGACACCGGAGGGCCACCAGGCGGGCCAGGAGACAGGGGACGTGCCCAGTAGGGGTGGGCGCGCGCCCCACCCTCCTGGCCAGGGTGTGGGCCCCCTCCCGTAGTTTCTTTGCTCAATAATTCTTATTAATTCCAAAAAAAGTTCCGTGGAGTTTCAGGATTTTTCCAGCAGTGCAGAATAGGTTTCCAATGTTTGCTCCTTTTGCCGCCAGAATTCCAGCTGTCGGCATTCCCCCTCTTCATGGTAAACCTTGTAAAATAAGAGAGAATGGCCATAAGTATAGATATATAATGTGTAATAACAGCCCATAATGCAATAAATATTGATATAAAAGCATGATGCAAAATGGACGTCTCAGTGGCGCCATGCCCTCGGGAGCCCCTGGTGCTCTGCCTCACTGCCACGCCATACTCCGCCAGCGCAGCTCTGGTGGCGGTTTGGGAAGAGCGCCAAGCCAAGGCCGCATCGCGAATGACCGCGGCCCCAGCCGCAGCAGTACCAGACCGAGAATGCCTCGCGAAGACCATGGACTCGGCAGATGGGGACCTGCCTCAGCAAGAAGACACCGACGGGGCTGAAGGGGCCTCAGCAAGCAGCCAGGAGCTGGGGGCTTCGACGTCTCAGGAGGCGCCCAACTCTCCGGAGGGCACGGGCTCCTTCGGCACACCCACCCTCATCGAGCATCCTGTGTATTTCGTCCGCACTATGTTGTGGGATGAAAGGGCACGATACCCCATGCCTCAGAAGCTCTTGCTCACACTATTGGTGGCCTCACGTAAGTTGCGGCATTACTTCTAAGGTCACCCCATCAAGGTCGTCTCAGCCTACCCATTAGAGAGGGTACTCAGGAGTCCCAACTCCGCTGGAAGGGTTGCTGAATGGAACATCAAGCTGCAAGCATTTCAGTTGGAATTCAGCACGACCTGGGTCATCAAGGGAGCCGCACTTGCAGATTTTGTGGCAGAGTGGAAAGAGGCGCCAGGGCTCGAGGCAGGCGAAGATCGGTCACTTTCCCCAGGAAGCGAGGCACCAGACGACTGGGTTATGTACATCGATGGAGAATTCTCACGACATGGTGCGGAGGCTGGGGCAGTGCTTATATCCCCCGCTAAGGACAAGCTCTATTACGCCGTGCAGCTCTGTTTCCAGCAGGGCAGGAAGGTTTCCAACAACATAGCAGAATACGAGGGCCTCATAGCAGGCTTAAAAGCCGCGGCAGCTCTGGGGGTGAAGCACCTCGTCATCAAGGGAGACTCACAGCTCCTCTTCAACTTCTCCAACAAACTGTATGAGCCAAAGGACGAGCACATGGAAGCATATCTTGCGGAGGTGCGCAGAATGGAAAAGCAATTTTGGGGGGTGGGGTTGCAGCATGTGCCCCGCGGCACCAACCAAGAGGCTGATGACATCGCCAGGAGGGCATCAAGGCGGCTACCTCAGGAGCTTGGCGTTTCCGAGGAACGGCTCTTCAAGCCCTCGGTAGCACCAACGCTGTGCAGCACAGTGCAACCTCGGGAAGAGCTCCCTCAACCACCTACCACAGGAGCCCCGGCCTGTGCCCAACATCTGGAGCACGCTTGCTCCTAGCGCTGGAGCCTCAGGAGGGGTGCTGAATACGGAATTCAAGGACTACCTGATGCAAGGGACTCTACCAGAGAAGGAGGAGGATGTGGAACGCGTAGCTCGGCAGGCAACGGCCTACTGCATCCAAGACGGGGAGCTCCACCGGAAGCGGCCAAACGATGTTTCCCTGCGTTGCATCTCCAGGGAACAGGGGAAGGAGTTGTTGGCTGACATACACGGTGGAGATTGTGGACACCACTCGTCATCGCGGACCCTCGTCAGCAAGGCGTTTCGCAGCGGGTTTTACTGGCCTATAGCACTCAACGATGTAATCGAACTGGTGAAGGCTTGCGAAGCCTGCCAATTCCACGCCAAGCAGATTCATCAGCCAGCTCAGGGCCTGCAGACCATCCCACTCTCATGCTCGTTCGCGGTCTGGGGGCTGGATATCCTGGGCCCGTTTCCTCGAGCGCCTAGGGCTACCACTACCTCTACGTCGCCATCGACAAGTTCACCAAGTGGGCGGAGGTGGAAGTCGTCCGCACTATCCCAGCAGGTTCTGCGGTCAAGTTCATCGAGGGCCTCATGAGCCGATTCGGGGTCCCTAATCGCATCATCACCGACAACGGTTCACAGTTCACCAGCAATCTCTTCAAAACATATTGTGCTAACCTTGGAACGCAGATATGCTATGCTCTGGTGGCACATCCCCGGAGTAAAGGCCAGGCTGAATGCACCAACACAGAGGTCCTGAAGGGCCTCAAAACCAGGACCTTCAGGAAGAAGCTGGAGGCCTACGGCAGGGGCTGGTATGATGAGCTCCAGTCTGTGCTGTGGTCCATCCGCACTACCGCCACCAAGTCGACTGGCGATACCCCATTCTTCCTCGTCTATGGAGCAGAGGCGGTCCTCCCTCACGAGGTCCGGCGACGCTCCGCGCGGGTCCTGGCGTTTGATGAAGTGCAGCAGGACGCCATGCGGGGGAAGTACCTCGCGCTGGGGGAGGAACACCGTCGGGAGGCTGCGCTATGAGCAGCAAGATACCAGCAAGCGCTGCAGCGGTACCACTGCCGCAACATCCGCCCGAGGACTCTTGAGGTAGGTGACCTCGTGCTCAGGAGGGTGCTCTCCATGGAAGGGCTGCACAAGCTCTCGCCCATGTGGGAGGGCCCGTTCAAGGTTGTTCATGTTTCCAGACCTGGCGCCGCGCGCTTGGAGACCCAGGAAGGGGTGCCCATTCCGAACACGTGGAACATTCAGCACCTCTGGAGGTTCTACCCTTGAAGTGAGGCCTAGTGCCTGTAAAGAAGGCCTGGTGCCTGTGAAGAAGGGCCCAGTGCCTATTAAGAAGACCCGGTGCCTGTGAAGCTCGCCGCACCAAGAAAGGCCCAGTGCCTGTGAAGAAGGTCCAGCGCCTGTGAAGCTCGCAGCCCGTGACACTCTCACGTAATAATGAGTTGGGGATGTACATGCCCCGGAGTCTCCGGAGAGCCGCCCTCGGGCCTCGAGGGCTCCCGCCCACGCCAAGTGGCAGCACTTAGCTCTGCGCTGGTGAGAATACGTCGAAGACGAGACTAGGTGCCGGACGCGGCTTTTCATTTGCTTTCCGTAGTTGGTTTCTTCTCCCTTGTTTGAGCCTTTATTGGAGTTGCTTCTAGTGTTGCTTGCCGTCCCCTGCCCCAGTTTTCTGTCTTTGGTTTTTGCTCGCCTCGTTCTCTCTCTCGCAAGCCTCGTGAGGGGGCTATGCAGGCGCCCTCGTGAGCCCTTTTCCCGCCTAATTTCGCGAGGCTCCCTCACTCAAGTTCACAGCGGGAGCACCCCTCCCGGTCCATGCCCCACGGGCATCATGACGCAAAACACTGGACCTAAGCTGGTGACCCTCACGGAAAAGGTTCGACAACTATTCTCCCGACTGACTTTTGTAGACCTTAAGACGCCTGGCGAGGCCTCAGGCGAGTACCTCGCGAGGCAGAAACTGCGGCGAACCACCCGAGCTAAGTTGTTCCTACGCGCAAGCACATATCCGCAACACCATAACACAGCACGTGAACGATAAAATAGCATGATAATTAGGGATGATACTCTTGCACGCCCCCACGGGGGTCCATACTTCTCTCTCTCCCTCAATGCAGGAAAAGGAGGCAAACAAAATAACGCGGCGTGCTGTCGGTGTACTAGAGTAGGGGTACCCAAGTATCCCGAACTTGTGCACGGGCAGTCGCAGCACCCCGCGGCAAGGCTTGCCGGGTGACCGCCAAGGTCCTCCATGGTTCCTTTTGGAGCCATTCATGAACAAAGTATTTATGCCAAAGAGACAAGACCCCGGCAAGAGGAGCTCGCCGGGAAGGCCAACTGAGGCATCTCAAGGAACTTGCCGCGACGCGCCACGCGTCCCGGCAAGGCCCGGTGAGCGACAAGCTTCTGGACGCGACAAGACAACGACCGCGGCAAGGCGCTTGCCGCGGCGAGCTACCACTCCGTACCCGCGCTCCAGCACATCCACCAACGTGTCGCCCTGGGACCTCTCCAGGCACGCGTGGCAAGAGGCTATGCAGCCAGCGGTGCGCGGTGGCAAGCGGCGCTGACAAGATTACCATCATGGCAAGTGGTGCCGCCCCTAACGGTCCCTGTTTGCACTGTTTGAGCGACGCAGATGGGCATTTAATGCCTTTGTCCCCTGCCGTCAGGGTTAGGTATGATACACTGTATAGGTAGTTGTACCAACCGTGACATTTTTCCATTTTTACCCTTGCCTGCGTTGCCACCTGTCGGTGACCCCTTGAGCATATAAAAGGAGGCCCATGCGCAACGTAGGAGGGGGGTTCGGAAGGTTCGAAAACACTCATGCTCGGTCTCGTGTGTACTGTAGCACTCAGCGCTCCCAAGCAAGAACTGAATACACACAGACATGCAGCAGTAGGAGTATTATCTCTCCGGAGAGCTCCGAAGCTGGGTAAACTGCTCATGTGCTTCGCCTCGATCCGCTCTTCGTGCGATCTCTGCCCCCCGCCGAACCGAAAGGGGCTCGGTCCGCCGGTCCCATAGGTGTTCGTGGATCAGCTTCCCCGACATCTTTGGCACGCCAGGTAGGGGGCGTTGAGGTTGTGTGAACCTGATCCGGCGTTCACACGAGCTAGATCTTCGTTTTCTTCATCAACATGCCACCGAAGAAGAAGGCTTCGGAAGCGGCTACTCCGTCTGCGTCGATCCCACCGCCACCGGAGCAAACGGGTGGTAGGGTGGACGCCGGCGGAAGAACGGGCATCGACGAGGGAGCTCACGATGCTGCCAGGTCCAAGGACAAGGCTGCGCAGACCTCGGCGTCCGTACATGCACCGCGCCCATCTCAGGAGGCGCGGGACCGACAGCGCCATGGTACTCGCAGTACCATGCACTCGTTGGATCCAGATCGAGCTGGTGGATCTCGGGGTGCTCAAGACCAGCATGCACGCCAACATGCTGGCACGAGCGAGACACGGTCGCCCGGACGGGATACTGCTCCTTCTAACTTAGTTAGAAGTCCGAGCATATCCCGCTCCTCGCACCGTTCGCCACTGCCACCCTACACTCCAGCAGAAGCTTTGGCCCGAGCTCAACTGCTCCTGGATTACCCTCCAACGGCGGACAAGATCGACGAATGGAGGGCCACCATTCAGAGTCTCATCGGCTTCGCCAACGGCGACGTTCCACGGCAGCCAAGTACATCGCAGCCGCGGCAAGACTGCCAAGCGCAAGCCGATGGCGACAAAACGGTGGGGGTGCGACCACCATGCACTCTCCGCCCCGAAGGCCAAGATCGCCGACTCGCCGGATCTACCTCGACAGCGACTCCACCGCATCGTCAGATCCACGAGCTCGTTGCGATCAGTGCCAAGTTCTTCACGAACGACAGCAAGAAGACGCTCGTACTCGCATCGAACGCCGAAGAGAAGCGCGACGTCAGTCGGATCAGTGCGCTAGGCCCTCTGTCGACATGCATGCGCCAGGGGAACCAGGCGACTTGCCGTACGCGGTAGGTTGCCCTGCGTTCACTCGTGAGCTGCGGCAAGTCCAGTGGCCCAGCACGAAGAATTTCAAGCCATACGTACCAGAGAAGTACGACGGCAAGTCGCATCCGTCGGAGTTCCTCAGCATCTACACCATCGCGGTGCAAGCTGCTGGGGGGCGGGACGACAAGATCCTTGCCAACTACTTCCCGCTGGTGCTCAAGCCCAATGTCAGATCCTGGCTCATGCACTTGCCGGACAACTCCATATCCTCCTGGGCAGACCTATGCCATCAGTTTGTCGGCGCCTTTACAGGCGGCCACAAGCCTCATGGCCAAGAGAGCGACCTTCATCTGCTCACCCAGAAGGAAGGAGAGCCCCTGCGCAAGTATATTCAGAGATTCAGCCGTGTACAGCACAACATCCCGAATGTCCACCCTGCCGCGGTCATCAGCACGTTCCATCAGAACGTGCGAAACCGCAAGATGCGGGAGGAGATGGCAATGTGCAAGATCAGAGACGTCGGTGAGCTATACGCTCTCGCCGACAAGTGTGCACATGCTGAGGAAGGAAGGAAACTCCCCGGAGAGAATGCAGGAGCAGGAGGATCTGATAGTGAGGATGCTGCCCCGGCAAAGAAAAACCGGCGGCGGAACAACAGGAAGAAGAAAGGCAAAGATGTGCTAGTTGTTGAGCAGTCCGGCAACGGAGGTGGCGCCAAGAAAGCCAAAGCTGGTAGCTCCGGCGAGGAAGCTGTGGCGGCGGCCGACAAGCAGGACGGCACCAACAAGCAGTACTGCAAGATCCACCGCACCAAGGGCCATGATCTCCAGAGCTGCAAGAAGGTCGAGCAGCTTGTTGAACAGCAAAAGGCTGAATACGAGCGACGCGACAAGGAAAAGGCCCAGGAAGGTGCTGGAGGAGCCGGCAAGAAACGCCCCGGCTGAGGAGGACGCCGTGGCAAGGCCAAGCAGCGGCAAGGAGACAGACCTCCCCGCGGCCGCGACAAGGATGAAGATGACAACGACGATGAAGATATGGATGATGACGAGACCGATGAGCAGGAGTTCCAGAAAGCCATAGAGGTCTTGTGCGTTGACGGCGGTGCTTCTCTGCATACTTCACACCGCCAGCTCAAACAGTGGGTGTGGGAAGTCAATGCGGCAGAACCACCCATTGAGTCACGCAAGCCTCTAAAATGGTCCAGCACGCCTATCATCTTTGATATTGAGGACCACCCTGATCGCATAACTGCGGTTGGGTGCTTGCCGATGTTGGTTTCACCAACTATCCGCAACCTCAAGGTCACTAAGATGCTAGTTGACGGTGGGGCCGGCTTGAACCTGATCTCCTCCGCGGTACTCCAGAAACTCCAGATCCCTGACAGCGAGCTCGAAGAGACCGGCACATTTCAAAGAATCAATCCGGGAAGGAGCAAGCCGAAGGGAAAGATCACGTTGCCGATGACATTTGGCAGCGAGTTGAACTTCAGGACTGAGAGGGTCACTTTTGACGTTGCTGACTTTCCATTGCCTTACAATGGGATACTCGGCCGTCCAGCACTCGCCAAATTCATGGCAGCCTCTCACTATGCGTACAACATGCTAAAGATGCCAGGCCCGATAAGTGTCATCTCTGTTCCTGGCGACAAGAAGGATGCTCTTATTTGAGCCAACAAGATCTACCGGGAAGCAGCAGCCGCAACAGATCGCAAGTCACTTGCCGCTGAAGCTCCCGGGGGGAAGAAGAAGACCAAGTCCGGCAAGAGTTTCGATGCCCACTCCGGCAAGCGCACCTCTTCGGAGTGCTGCGCTACTGTCGAGGACGCACCATCGAGCTCCACCGGCAAGTGTAAGAAGACAATGGCAGCTCCACCAGAAACCAAGAAGGTGTCCGCCAAGGAGGACGGCACAGATGGTACCTTCACCATCAGTGCCACTCTCGACCCCAAATAGGAAAGTGCGCTCGTTGCTTTCCTGCGGGCGAACGTCGACGTGTTTACGTGGCAACCGTCTGACATCCCTGGTGTTCCCAGGAAAGTAATCGAGCACCACCTTGCCGTCTGTCCTCATGCGCGGCCTGTCAAGCAGAAAGTCAGGAAACAAGCAGTGGAGCGCCAAGAATTCATCGCAGAAGAAATCAAGAAATTGGAAGCAGCAGGCCTTGTCAGAGGCGTGCTCCATCCTACGTGGTTGGCCAATCCTGTAGTCGTGCGCAAGGCAAACGGGAAATGGAGGCTTTGTATCGACTTTACCGATGTCAATAAAGCTTGTCCCAAAGACCCATTTCCCTTGCCGCGCATTGACCAGATTTTTCACTCCACGGCCGGATGTGACTTGCTTTCATTTCTTGACGCATACTCAGGATACCATCAGATCTTCATGGTAGAAGAGGATGAAGAGAAGACCGCATTCATCACTCCATGTGGCACATACTATTTTGTACGGATGCCTTTCGGTTTAAAGAATGCTGGTTCAACATTTGCAAGGGTAGTCCATGATGCTTTTGAGCCACAAATACACAGAAATGTGGAAGCCTACATCGATGACATAGTGGTCAAGAGCAAGGACAAGGCGAC
Source organism: Triticum timopheevii (assembly GCA_963921465.1). Classification (NCBI taxonomy): domain Eukaryota; kingdom Viridiplantae; phylum Streptophyta; class Magnoliopsida; order Poales; family Poaceae; genus Triticum; species Triticum timopheevii. The sequence goes on from OY997262.1 coordinate 368,968,467, forward strand.
TCTGATTCAAGATTTAGACGAAACCTTTGCAAATCTGCGCAAGATCAACCTCAAGCTTAATCCCGAGAAGTGTGTGTTTGGAGTCCCCTCCGGCAAGCTTCTCGGGTTCTTCGTGTCTCAGCGGGGAATTGAAGCCAATCCCGACAAGATCAAGGCCATTGAGCAGATTGAAGCACCAAAGCACGTCAAGGATGTACGAAGACTTGCCGGTTGCGTGGCTGCTCTCAGCAGGTTTATCTCTAGGTCTGCTGAGCACGCCCTACCGTTTTTCAAAATATTGAAAAAGGCAGGTCCAATGAAATGGACTCCAGAGGCGGAGGCTGCGCTGCAGGACTTAAAGAGATACCTGTCCTCCACTCCAACACTTGTCGCACCTAAGCCACAAGAGAAGTTGCTGCTGTATATAGCGGCAACCAATCAAGTGGTTAGTGATGCATTAGTGGCGGAGAGGGAGACCGATGATGAGCCAGCAACCACGGCAGATGCATCCAGCGACAAGCAGGGGGCTTCACCGACAAGCTTTGGTCCCGACAAAGATGGATCTGCGCAGGCGCGTGAGGAAATGCAGAAGAGAATGGTGCAGCGCCCAGTTTACTTTGTCAGTTCCCTTCTGCATGGGGCTAGGTCAAGGTACTCTGGTGTGCAGAAATTGCTTTTCGGCCTTCTCATGGCCTCGAGAAAGCTGCGCCATTACTTCCAAGCACATGAGATCACAGTCGTCACTCGCTTTCCGCTGAAGAGGATACTGCAAAATCCAGAAGCAACAAGCAGGATTGTCGAGTGGGCACTAGAACTGTCGAGCTTTGGCCTCAAGTTTGAGAGCACTTCAACTATCCAAAGCAGAGCATTGGCAGAATTCATAGCAGAGTGGACGCCAACACCAGATGAAGAAATTCCAGAAACGAGCGTCCCCGTCAAAGAAGCAAGCAAAGAGTGGCTGATGTACTTTGATGGTGCCTTCTCGCTGCAAGGCGCGGGCGTGCTGCTTGTCGCACCCACCGGAGAGCACCTCAAGTACGTAGTCCAGATGCACTTTCCCAGGGAGCAAGCAACAAACAATACTGCAGAGTATGAAGGTTTGCTTGCCGGTCTCAGGATCGCGGCAGACCTTGGGATCAAGAAGCTCATCGTCAGGGGTGACTCGCAGCTTGTCGTCCGCCAAGTGAACAAGGATTATCAGAGTCCGTTGATGGAAGCTTACGTTGATGAAGTGAGAAAACTAGAAGAGCACTTTGACGGCCTGCAGATGGAGCATGTTCCAAGAGCTGAGAACGACATTGCCGATGGCCTGTCGAAGTGCGCCGCACTTAGATTACCTGTGGAACCAGGGATCTTTGTGCTCAAGCTGACTCAACCGTCCGTAACACCATCAACTGGACAGGGCAAGAAGAGGAAGTTGATTTCTGGTGACTACTTTCCGGCAGAGCTCCCTGATGTCGCCGCCAAGAAGGTCCCCAAGATCAACACCAAGGGCGCTGAGGAGCAGTCTGCTCCGGCAAGCCATAGGGTTTGTTCCGTTGAAGCAGACGCTCCCGACAAGTTTTGCTCCGGCAAGCTTGCCAGGGAACGTCAAGCTTCGGCTGAGCCGCAGGTTCTTGCCGTAGAAGCGGATGTTCCCGCAGCAGTAGATGTGCCTTTAGTCCTTGTTGTCGAGCCACAAGCTCCAGCATGGGCACAGCAGATTGTCCGTTTCCTTCAGACAGGAGAACTTCCCGAAGAACAAGAAGAAGCAGAAAGAGTAGCCCGGCAGTCAAGTATGTACCAGTTTGTCGACAACACACTGTACAGAAGAAGACTCAACGGTGTGAAATTGAAGTGTATTCACCGGGAAGACGGACAAAAGCTGTTGGCAGAGATACATGGAGGCATATGTGGTCACCACATTGGCGCAAGAGCCCTTGCCGGCAAAGTGTTCCGGCAAGGTTTCTTTTGGCCGACAGCCCTCCAGGATGCAACTGCACAAGTAACCAAGTGTGAAGCATGCCAGTTCCATTCCAAGCAGATACACTAGCCAGCTCAAGCTCTCCAGACGATCCCTTTATCCTGGCCATTTTTGGTCTGGGGGCTCGACATCCTCGGCCCCTTTCCCCGAGCTGTCGGGGGCTTCGAGTACTTGTACGTTGCAATCGACAAGTTCACAAAGTGGCCGGAAGTGGAAGCAGTGAGGAAGGTGACAGCACAGTCAGCAGTCAAGTTCTTTAGGTCGATTGTTTGCCGCTTCGGGATCCCTAACAGGATCATCACCGACAACGGCACGCAATTCACGAGCCGCACCTTCATGCAGTACGTCCAAGATCTTGGCGCCAAGGTCTGCTTCGCTTCTGTTGCTCATCCGAGAAGCAACGATCAAGCGGAGAGGGCGAATGCTGAAGTGTTGCGCGGGCTCAAGACCAGAACTTTCGACAGGCTGCGTAGGTGCGGAAAGAACTGGATTGAGGAGCTACCGGTGGTTCTTTGGTCGATCAGGACGACGCCAAATCGAGCCACTGGCCAAACACCTTTTGCTCTGGTCTATGGAGCAGAGGCAGTTCTCCCCACGGAACTCGTATACGGATCGCCTCGAGTGCTCGCTTATGATGAGCTTGAGCAAGAGCAGCTGCGACAAGATGACGCGCTGCTCCTTGAGGAGGACCTTCTTCACGCCGCTGTACGAGCTGCTCGATACCAGCAAGCTTTGCGCCGCTACCACAGCCGCAAAGTTAGTGCCAGAAGTCTCGAGGAAGGCGACCTTGTTCTTCGGCGCGTTCAGTCCGCCAAGAATTCCAACAAGTTGACGCCAAAGTGGGAAGGCCCTTACCGGGTGAGACGAGTCACTAGGCCCGGCGCAGTCCGCCTTGAGACCGAAGATGACATTCCGGTGAGCAACTCCTGGAACATTCAGCATCTTCGTAAGTTTTACCCGTAGGGCGCGGTTGCCGGAACCTGTTCCGGCAACCACCTTTTGTACAAGTCTTGCCGCTGTTGCATGTAATCCTTCGTACAAAGCCGGGTGCAGACCCCGTGCATAAATAAAGCTTATGTTCTCTGCACATTCTGTCAATTTCATGCTTTCTATTTTCTGCATATGTTATTTGACACTTTGTGCAGCACCTACCCCCGGTAAGCAATAACGAGCCGTAAGGCTCCATATCTTTATTTTCTCTTCTTTCTTTTTCTCAAATAAAGGAAGGTTCCCTCGCCCACAAGTTCACCGGGGGGAAAGGAGAAGATAATGGTGTGGACCAGGCGTCGTTCAAGAAAGTTTCGCCTTACCGGGAAGCGAACGACAGAAAAGCTAAGTTGCCAAAGTTTGAGCACTCAGTTTTAAAAAAATTTAAGTTATCTTCCTCGAACGACCGTGCTTTGTATGGAAAACCTGTGCGCAGAGGAACCAACTCGTAGCTTGTTGCGCCCTTACTTTGTTTCGAGTCTGCTCAACAACTTAAGTGAGCTGCGACTAGTTGCGAAAAGGTTTCTTGCCGGTAGCGGCACCGCCAGCAGGCTGCTGACGTCCCGCACTCAGCGCTCGCGGCTAAGGTGCCTGCACCGACAAGTTCCCTAAAAGTGTAGGGTAAAAACATACAAAGGAAGGAATCAAGTAAAGGAAATAACATAGCAATCACTACCCAAAATAGAGTTATATTACAAGATAGCTTGTCGCAGCTCTAACTGATTGTTCTCATAACATGATCAGCAGCGACAAGAAAAAGAGAAAACGGGCGGCCTAATCTACGCGATCGCCCTCAACCCTCTTGATCCCACTCACCTTGTCCACAATGGGTGCGACAAGGGCCTTGCGTGCTTCCAGATCAGCATCCGGCAGCAAGGATCTGAGGACGTTGGTGACGTTGAGGCCTGGGTTGTGGAAGGCCACCTTCACCAGCACCTTTTGGAGAGCTCCCGCACAGATCTTGCACGACTCGTCAGCCAGCTGCTTTGGGATCTTCTCCCAGAGTCACTGGAGGGCCGTCGCCACGCCTTTGAAGAACAAAGTAAGCTTGGCGCTGGGTTGGAGGTTCTCGTCGGGGGGATACCCAAGATCCTCCATCCCCAGTTGCGCCAGCTCCCTGTCGATGGCTGCGGCAATATCCACGAGACCCTCCGTCCAGAGCTCCACATTATTCCTGAAGGTGTTCTGGGTGTCGGCAGCCCTCGCCCGCAGCGCCTCGTTGGCCTGGATCTCTTTCTTCAAGGCCACCTCTCGCTCCTTGGCGATGTCCAGCGTTTTGGTCAAAGTGGCCAGCTTCAGCTCAAGATCTGCGTTGGAGTCCTTGGCGGCGCTAAGCTCCTGGCTCCTCTCGGCGAGACGACCCTGCAGCTCGCCAAGAGTGTAGGCATCCTTCTCGCGCTCACGCTTGAGCGCGGCAAGCTCTTCACTGTTTGCCTCGAGATCGGCCTCCAGCTGCGCCACCTTTGTCTCCAGCTTCTTCTTGGCGGCCTCGGCAGCTGCGGCAGCAGCCTCTGCTTCCTTAAGAGCCCCGCCGAATGTTTCCTCGCGCGTGGCGAGCTCCTCCTCGTGGCTGTCAAGGTTGACCTTCCGCTGCGCCAGCTCGCCCTCCCGCGCAAACAGCTCCTCGGCGACAAGCCGCTGTGGCTCTTCAGCTTCAGCCTTCTCGAGGAGAAAGGCCTTCTGCTCCTCGGCAAGTTGCTTCCGCTCCTCTGCCAGGGACTAGAGAGCTTCCTGGTTAGCGTCCCGGAGCTCCTCTGCGCGCTTCTTGATGTCCGCTCCCGCCTTCGCGACAAGCGCTTCTCGGGATTCCAGCTTGGCCTGCCGAGCGTGGTAGAGCGACAGCAGCTTCCGCAGCAGCTGCTCCTCCTCAGGCTCGCCGCTGCTGCTGCTCGGCGCGTCAACCAGTGTCAGCCCAGCAGAGGCGAGCACCTCTCCATCAAGGATCTCTCCTTCGACCGGTGCCCTGGAGCTTGACGCCCAGGGAAGCTTGATGAAGATGCCAACGCCGGCCTTCAAATAGGCGCTAGGCTGGGGCTCTTCGGAGCCTGGTGCTGCGGCAGCGGCGGAGGGATCGGCGGTCGGTGTAGCGCCTGGCGCTCCTGCGGCCTCGGGGCCGTCAGTGCGATCGCCGGACCCCTCCCCAGCTTCTGCGGCGGCAGCTTTGGCAGCTTCTTCGCCGGCGGGATCATCAGCGCTGGCTTCTTCTTCGGTGGCAGCGACGTCGTCGGTGTTGCCACGCGCGTTCTCATCGCCGGCAACCTCGGTCTCCATCGGCTCCATGGCGGATGGATCTAACAACCGGAAAGGGAGAGAAAAGTCAAGCAAATATCCAAAGAGAAAATCAGCAGAAGAAGAACCCAAGGGAAGTTTTTCAGGCAAGAGGATTACCTGTGCTGGGTTCCATAGTCACGGTCTCCACCACAGGGGGATCGATGGTGCTGTCCCTTGCCGGAGAACTCTCCCTTGCCGGGGACTTCTCCCTTATCGCCGGAGATTGCTCCCTTGTCGGGGAATCCTCCCTCGGCGGTGTAGTCGAAGCAGATAGCATGTCAGGAGTGGCTTCTGGGGGCCCCTAGTAAGGTTGTTCTGTTCCTACACAAACAAATAATTAGATATCAGCAAAGAAAGAGCACCCATGCGCGCCTAAACAGCGGGAAGCAAACCATGTACTTATGCTGGGGGCTGCGCTGGGGGCTGCTTTGTGGAGTAGTTGCCGGGTCCGACAAGGTGGTCTCGGACACGTCCCCTGCCGTCGCGGTGGGTTCGTCCTCGATGACAATCACCGGGGCCTTGGCTCTCTTCGCCGCTCTCTGGGCCAGAGTCCTGAAAAGGGAATGAGTTCAGAGTAAAGCAAATCAGATACAAGACAAAAACAGCAAAGAATTGAAGAACTACAAGTACAGCAGAGAATCTTACTCTTCTTCTTCCTCATCGGAGCTGAGTGCGGAAAGGTCGCAGTCCGGCCCACCTTAGGCGCGACGGGGCGGAGGAGTAGGTTCCCTTGGCCGCTTGGCGAGGGCAGCGGCGGTGGACCGGGAAGACCCCGCTCCGGTCGCCACAGCGGCATGAGGTGCCCCCGCGGCAACATTGCTTGTCGCGGCGGAGCGTGTCGCGCGGCGCGGCGGTTGTTGTCTCGTTTGCCGCCCTGCTACGTCACCGGCCTTGCGGAGACGCCTTCTTGGTGGAGCTGGGGGCTGCGCTGGGGGCTCTGCTTGCGACAATCTGCCTGGAGATGGCGGGCCGCTCGCACCCTCGGCGGGCTCGCTCGACTCGGCATCAGGCCCGGCAAGCTCTTCCTCGCCGTCAAGCCACTCTTGCTCGGCAAGACTTGCCGCCTATGCTGCTTCTGCCTCCTCCACGGTGAATCCAAACTCGCCCGCGGCAGCGGCTGCCGGCGCCTCTTCCGCCCTTGTGGCGATGCGCTGCATCTCCGCATCGGTGGTGTCGCGGGTGAGGCTTTTCTGCTCGTCGGAGCGGACCGCCACCTCCACCAAGCCATCAAAGAACGCCTGTACGACGTCATCTGCAGGCTCTTGCCAGGTTGGGACAATTCCATGCGAGTCTCACAATGGCATCATTGCACGGATGCGGTCGAGCGAGGAATTGTTGCACAGCAGAACGACACCCCTCGGCAATCTGAACCATTCGGGATGTTGAGGGTCGTGTTTGAACAGTTCCTTGAGCATCACGTCCAGTTCCAGGACAGTGAAGTTGAAGTTGAGGCCCGGGTGCAGCCTCATAATGTCCGCCGCACCCCCGAACTCCCAGGTGGGTCCCCTCCTCTCTTGCAGGGGGGCGATGCAGCGGCGAAGAAAATCGGCGCCAACGGCGCCTATAGTAAGCCCGGCTAGCCTGAGGCGTAGGATCCGTGTGATGGCAATCTTCAGCCTAGCGTCTTCCGGGGCCAAGTTGCTCCAATCATTGCCGCGTACTGCTGGGGCTTGGCGCTGGGCGGTGAAGGGCTGCGGGTTCTCCTCGACAATCCAGCACCAGTCTGCCCTCCACTCCTCCCACTTGCTGCGGAGCTCCCCCTCCAGATAAGCTTCCTTCTTGTCGGCCCTCGAGATCCAGGGGATCCCACCAGATAAAGGTTCTCCTCTCTCAACTCAGGGCATAAAGAAGTGGCAGAAAAGGGCTACATTTGGGTGGACTCCGACAAAGTTTTCGCAGAGATGTGCAAAAACTGCCAGGGTCAGAACGGCATTGGGGGTGAAGTAAAGGAGGTGGAGCCCGTAGGTGTTCATGATATCGCAGAAGAATTCAGAGAAAGGCGGGCAGAGCCCGCAGTAGAAGAACAACGCGAAGAAGGGGTATCCATTCGGAGCCCGTTCCGAAGCGGCGGCGGAGAGTACCTTCGTGCGCGGATGCGCTCGCGTCTCCGTCGACCAGAAGAGGTAGTACCACTCCCTCAGCTCCTTCGCGGCGAGATCGGGGGGGGGAAAGTTGCCCGCTCCTTTCGCAGCGCCTCGAGCCACAGCGCCTCGGCCGACTTCATGGTCTTCCCGGCTTTCGGAGCCATGGCGGCGGTGGTGGAGGAGATCGACGGCGTTGGCGGCGCCGGTGGCGATAGGGGGCGGAGCGCTGCTCTCTTTCGGCTTTGGAAGAAGGGGAGAGCGGCGGAGATTTCTGAGATTGGGATAGCAATGGCAAGATGGGCGAACTGCCCCTGTTTCCCCTACTTATAAAGGGGGAGGGGCGGACGTTACGCCTTTCCGAATAAAGAAACCACCCACGATCTCTCCCACGACGCCGCGTTCGATGCGTGCCGTTAGGGGAGGGCGCGGTGGGTACGGAGTAGGATACGGCGTAAACCAGGCCGCGCGTGCCCGTGCCCTGTTTTGGGCCTGGCCCAACAGCGCTCGGCACCGTGTGTGGCCCAGGCCCGGGGGCTCCTGTTGGTGTACTAGAGTACGGGTACCCTAGTATCCCGAACTTGTGCACGGGCAGTCGCAGCACCCCGCGGCAAGGCTTGCCGGGTGACCGCCAAGGTCCTCCGTGGTTCCTTTTGGAGCCATTGATGAACAAAGTATTTAAGCCAAAGAGACAAGACCCCGGCAAGAGGAGCTTGCCGGGAAGGCCAACCGAGGCATCTCAAGGAACTTGCCGCGACGCGCCACGCGTCCCGGCAAGGCCCGGTGAGCGACAAGCTTCCGGACGCGACAAGACAACGACCGCGGCAAGGCGCTTGCCGCGGCGAGCTACCACTCCGTACCCGCGCTCCAGCACATCCACCAACGTGTCGCCCTGGGACCTCTCCAGGCACGCGTGGCAAGAGGCTGTGCAGCCAGCGGTGCGCGGTGGCAAGTGGCGCTGACAAGATTACCATCGTGGCAAGCGGTGGCGCCCCTGACGGTCCCTGTTTCCACTGTTTGAGTGACGCAGACGGGCATTTAATGCCTTTGTCCCCTGCCGTTAGGATTAGGTATGATACACTGTACAGGTAGTTGTACCAACCGCGACATTTTTCCATTTTTACCCTTGCCTGCGTTGCCACCTGTCGGTGACCCCTTGAGCATATAAAAGGAGGCCCATGCGCAACGTAGGAGGGGGGTTCGGAAGGTTCGAAAACACTCACGCTCGGTCTCGTGTGTACTGTAGCACTCAGCACTCCCGAGCAAGAACTGAATACACACAGACATGCAGCAGTAGGAGTATTATCTCTCCGGAGAGCTCCAAAGCTGGGTAAACTGCTCGTGTGCTTCGCCTCGATCCGCTCTTCGTGCGATCTCCGCCCCCCGCCGAACCGAAAGGGGCTCGGTCCGCCGGTCCCATAGGTGTTCGTGGATCAGCTTCCCTGACACGTGCCCCGCGACGGCTCACGAGGAGGGATCTGCACCGCCTCCCGAGCTCAATCAGACTCCTCCTCGCGCTTCACCGAGGCGCGATGGCGGGACGACCCGCTACCACCCTCGAAGCGGGCGCGGTGGCATGGTGGCTGATCGCGGCCACCGCTGGAGGAGATGTCACCATAGGAGGAGCCGCTGAAGCTTGGCAAGCTGAGAACACCGCCAGGACCGAGCTCGCCTTCGCCCTCATCACGGTCGTCTCCAAGGACAAGCACCCCATCGCCGTCATCGTCTTCAGGGCAGCCCCCAACACGGCGGCCGTCTTCTCCGAACACCCTCAAGTAGAGGGTCGCGTCGCCATCAAACTTGAAGTGGAGGGTGCACCGCCTGCCCAGGCCGTGCGCGCGGGCAAACGTCTACCATCCACGGGCCAGGGCCAGGTTCCCGACGATGGAGATCTCCACCGCGACCCAGGAGGCCCTGCTGCAACAGTCGTCCGCCTGGAGCCAGAGCCCACCAGGGGCATCGGTCGGCACTTTGCCGACAAAGAAGCGGGGGAGTTGGAGCCAGTTGCTGGCCGGATCTGCCGACCACACAACAAACTCTGGCAGCACCTCTGCCGAGTGAAAGCATGGCCAGGGAGGCCGCGCGGCCACAGCGCGTCTTCCCCCGCCAACCGGGCGGCCATCACCATGCGAAGGACCACCGCCGCGACCGCGGGAGACGCTGCAGGAGTCGCGGGGTGCTTGCGGGGACGACCTCGGCCGCGTTTGGGTGGAGGGGAGCCAGGACCTTCCTGGCGATCCTTCCATTTTTCCGCGGCCGAGAACCTCTTCATGGACGCCATGGGACACGGCAAGCAACTGGAGCAAGGAGGAAGAAGAAGCAGGCGGGGGAAGGGAGACGTGCAGCGGGGAGGGGGGCTGCACTCCTCCACATTTATAGCCCAAGGCAGGCCAACCGTCGGCCTCCACGATCACACGTAATCATGACTCTTTTTGCATGCAGCAGGGACTCGTCAAATCGGGCAGTTGCCGAGGTAGCCTGGGGAAGCGGAGACGCCCACGTCCAATCAACCGCCATGCAGCACCCAAGGCCGCAGGCTGTTGGGGCCCACGGCGCTTCGCACTTGCCGCTTGGCTTCGCCGCTAAGCCAAGTCTGAGCGTGCCTTGGGCCCGGGGGCTACTGTCGGTGTTCTGGGAACGGGGGTCCCCAGACTTGCCTACCTGCGGCTTGCGGCATGGCTCAAGCAGTGGCCCAGTACGGCCTGTCTTCACCACCCCAAGTTCAAGACCCTCGTGAGGGGCCAAACCTCGGGGGGCAGACAACGCAATGCTTCCTCAGGGGCGACCTCACCAGGCAGGCTCGCGAGGAGGTGGAGAGATCAAGGCAAGGGGTACCTCGCGAGGTGCTCGTGATGCAAGCCATGACGATCGAGACCAGGCGGGTGCTAGGCGGGCGCCAGGCGGTGCAGTGTCCTCATTTCCTCTTTGGTGCAAAGGAGGCAAGCGCAGGCACGGAGTTCTGAGGCATCAAGCAAAGGTTTCCCTATTGGTGCAACGAGACCTAGACCAGCAGAGCGGCAGGACGGAGGTCACCGTGGAGCCCAAGACGGCGTCATCACCAGTGCCTTTGGCAGTTGAAGACCAACTTTAGTCAGGATAACTTGTACTAGTTGTCCCCTTCAAAATGGTCGTTGTTGGCTCTGTTCCCACTCAATATTTGAGAAGAGGACCAGGGCCCCTATAAATAGGATAGCCACCACAGTAGAAGGGATCGGATCTCACCGATTGCCAACAGAGACGGAGCCATTCCTCTCCAAGCACACCACCACAAGAACACCCCTCGCGAGGCTGTTCTTCCTCTGTACTGTTCACCATCAGCCCCAGAGGCAATCCACCACACTACACACTAGAGTAGGGTATTACACCACAACGGTGGCCCGGACTAGTATAAAACTTGTGTCCCCCGTGTTGTTCATCGTGTAGCTTAGATTCGCGACGAGGCTTTGGGGCATGGATCGGTAGGGAGTAGATCTTCGTGCGCACACCAGAGTTGAAACCTTAAGGGTTTTGCCGGAACCCGATATCCAACAGACGAGCTCGTTATTGATGATGATGTAGGCGGATGCCCGGCACTGCACCTGCCAGGCCTCGGTCTCATCCATGGGGAGGACCCCATTTTCCAGGAATTCTGGGATTGGCAGGGCCCAAGATGGAGTGTCACCGCGGCGAAGACGGCCACCAGGGTGGGTTCCGGGTTGGCAGCCCCCAAGCCAGGTTGTGCAGCCCCCAGGTCAGGGATGATGACGGCCAAGTCGAGGGTGATGGTGGCCGGGTCGAGCTGAGCAGCCCCCGGGTTGGGTTCAGCAGTCCCCAGGCTGGGTTGAGATGCGGTCAGGTCATCTGGAACATGGATGGACTCAGAGTCCGGAGACGGCTTGTGTAGGTGCTCGAGGGAGACGCCGGACGGGATGGACTGCCGGGACGAGGCGATCTTGGTGAGCATGTCAGCCGCTTCATTCTCCTCGTGCGGAACATGGAGGAACTCGCAGCCCTCGAAGGAGCCGGACAGCTTCTGGACGAGGAAGCGTTAGCTTGCCATGTTGGAGTCGCGGGCGTCCCACTCGCTGGAACACTACAGTGCCACCAGATCCGAGTCGCCGTAGCACAGGACGCGCCGGATGCCGAGTTCCTTAGCAAGCCGAAGGCCGTGCACAAGGGCTTCATACTCGGCGACGTTGTTGGAGGCAGCAAAGTGGATCTGGAGTGCATAACGGAGTCGGTCGCCCTTTGGGGACGACAACACGATGCCGGCCCCTAGGCCGAGTCGCATCTTGGAACCGTCGAAATGCATGCGCCTGTGCGTCGAGTCGGGAGGTGGCGGCAGGTACTGGATCCTAGTCCAGTCGACAAGGAAGTCGGCCAGGGCCTGAGACTTGATCGTGGTGCGGGGCTCGTAGACGATGGTGTGGCCAGCTAGCTCGAGCGCACACTTGGTGACCCAGCCATAGGCATCCCGGCACCCGATGATCTCGCCGAGAGGGGCTGTGCTGACCATGGTGATGACGTGCTCTTGGAAGTACTGCTTCAGCTTCTTGGCGGTGAAGTATACTCCATAACACATCTTCTGGTAGTGCAGGTAGTTCTGCTTGGAGTTGGAGAGCACATCACTCATGTAGTAGACCGGGCTGACCGACCATGAGGTCGCGGCTATGTAGAGCAACAGCGGCTCCTTGTTGGCCGGCGCGGCTAGGACTGGGGCGGTGGAGAGCATGCGCTTGAGGTCTCGAAAGGCCTCGTCTGCCTGATCGTTCCATTCAAACGGCATCATCTTCTTCATCAGCTGGTACAGGGGTAGTGCCCTCTCGCCCAGCCAACTGAGAAACCGGCGGACCGAGGCCAAGCAGCCGTGAATTTCTAGACATCGCGCAACCGAGCCGGCTTGCGCATGCACTCGATGGCCTTGATCTTCTATGGGTTCGCCTCAATGTCGTGCTCCGAGACGAGGAAGCCGAGTAGCTTTCCGGCCGGATGCCGAAAACGCATTTCTCCGGGTTGAGCTTGACCTTGTATTCGCGGAGGTTGGTGAATGTTTCCTTTAGGTCATCGAGGAGCGTGAGGTGCTGCTTGGTCTTCACCATGATGTCGTCCACGTAGACGTGGATATTGCGGTCGAGTTGCGGCAGGAGGCATTTCTGCATGCAACGTTGGAACGTGGCGCCGGTGTTCTTCCAGCCGAACAACATGGTAATGTGGCAATACGCCCCAAAGGGCGTGATGAAGGACGTCTTCAAGGCGTCGGCCGGGTCCAGCTTGATCTGGTGGTAGCCGGAGTAAGTGTCCAGGAAGGACAGGATCTCACACCCAGCGGTTGAGTCGATGACTTGGTCGATCCGCGGGAGGGCGAACGGATCCTTGGGATAGGCCTTGTTGAGGGTGGTGTAGTCGATACACATGCGCCAGGTCTTGTTCTTATTCAGGACGAGGACTGGGTTGGCCAGCCACTCGGGGTGAAACACTTCCATGATGAAGCCGGCCGCCGAAATCTTGGCGGCCTCTTCACCGATGGTTCTTCTCTTCTCTTTGGAGAAACATCGCAGGGGTTGACGGACAGGTTTGGCGTCCTTGCGGACATGGATTCTGTGCTCGGCGTACTTCCTCGGGATACCCGGCATGTCCTTGGGGGTCCATGCAAAGATATCCCGATTCTCACAGAGGAAGTCGACGAGCTCGCCTTCCTATTTGCTGTCGAGGCGGGTGCCTACAACAATGTACTTGCTGCAACTGGGGTCTTCCGGGTCCAGCTTCACTTTCTTGGTCTCCTTGGAGGGCTTGAAGGCGGCCTCGTCGGCCGGCTCCTCAGTTGGGATCGATGCGGCCGAGGTCTCGCCCGCCATGGCGACGATCCGATCGAGCTGGTGCCGCTCCTCGGCGATGACCAGTGACTCGGCCAGCTTGGCACCGTCTCGGGCGCACTACAGGGACTCGCGGTAGTCGCCGGTGACGGTGATGAGGCCCTTCGGACCCGACATCTTCATTTTCAGATAAGTGTAGTGGGGGACCACCATGAATTTGGTGAGCGCGGGTTGGCCCAGCAATGTGTGGTACGCGCTGGACAGGTCCACCACCTTGAACCATATCGGCTCACGCCGGAAATGGTTGTTGTCGCCGAACAGGATGTCGAGCCGGACCCGGCGAATGGGAGAGTAGGAGAGGCCGGGAACGATGCCATGGAAGATCGTCCGGGTCGGCTCCAGGTCCTTGGCATCGTTGTTGGGGAACGTAGTAATTTCAAAATTTTCCTATGCACACGCAAGATCATGGTGATGACATAGCAACGAGAGGGGAGAGTGTTGTCCACATACCCTCGTAGACCATAAGCGGAAGCGTTATGACAACGCGGTTGATGTAGTCGTACGTCTTCACGATCCGACCGATCCAAGCACCGAACGTACGGCACCTCCGAGTTCAGCACACGTTCAGCTCGATGACGTTCCCCGGGCTCCGATCCAGCAAAGCGTCGGGGATGAGTTCCGTCAGCACGACAGCGTGGTGACGATGATGATGTTCTACCGGCGCAGGGCTTCGCCTAAACTCCGCGACAATATGACCAAGGTGGAATATGGTGGAGGGGGGCACCGCACACGGCTAAGGAACGATCCGTAGATCAATTTGTGTGTCCTAGGGTGCCCCCCGCCCCCGTATATAAAGGAGCAAGGGGGAGGCCGGCCGGCCGTAGAGGGCGCGCCAAGGAGGAGGAGTCCTCCTCCTAGTAGGAGTAGGACTCCCTCTTTCCTACTCCTACTAGGAGGGGGAAAGGAAGGGGGGAGGGAAAGAGGGAAAGAGGGGGGCGCTGCCCCCCCCCCCTCCTAGTCCAATTCGGACTAGAGGGGGAGGGGGGCGTGCGGCCCATGCTGGCTGCCCCTCTCTCTCTACACTAAGGCCCATAGGGCCCATTACTTCTCCCGGGGGGGTTCCGGTAACCCTCCGCCACTCCGGTTTTCTCCGAAAACGTCCAAAACACTTCAGGTGTCCGAATATAGTCGTCCAATATATCAATATTTATGTCTCGACCATTTTGAGACTCCTCGTCATGTCCGTGATCACATCCGGGACTCCAAACAAACTTCGGTACATCAAAACTTATAAACTCATAATAAAATCTGTCATCGTAACGTTAAGCGTGCGGACCCTACGGGTTCGAGAACTATGTAGGCATGACCTAGAACTATTCTCAGTCAATAACCAATAGCATAACCTGGATTCCCATATTGGTTCCTACTTATTCTACGAAGATCTTTATCGGTCAAACCGCATAACAACATACATTGTTCCCTTTGTCATCGGTATGTTACTTGCTCGAGATTCGATCATCGGTATCCAATACCTAGTTCAATCTCGTTACCGGCAAGTCTCTTTACTCATTACGTAATGCATCATTCCGTAACTAACTCATTAGCTACATTGCTTGCAAGGCTTATAGTGATGTGCATTACCAAGAGGGCCCAGAGATACCTCTTCGACAATCGGAGTGACAAAACCTAATCTCGAAATACGCCAACCCAACATGTACCTTTGGAGACACCTGTAGTACTCCTTTATAATCACCCAGTTATGTTGTGACATTTGGTAGCACCCAAAGTGTTCCTCCGGTAAATGGGAGTTGCATAATCTCATAGTTACAGGAACATGTATAAGTCATGAAGAAAGCAATAGCAATATACTAAACGATCAAGTGCTAGGCTAACGGAATGGGTCATGTCAATCACATCATTCTCCTAATGATGTGATCCTATTAATCAAATGACAACACATGTCTATGGTTAGGAAACATAACCATCTTTGATTAATAAGCTAGTTAAGTAGAGGCATACTAGTGACGTTGTGTTTGTCTATGTATTCACACATGTATTATGTTTCCGGTTAATACAATTCTAGTATGAATAATAAACATTTATCATGATATGAGGAAATAAATAATAACTTTATTATTGCCTCTAGGGAATATTTCCTTCAGTCTCCCACTTGCACTAGAGTCAATAATCTAGATTACATAGTAATGATTCTAACACCCATGGAGTCTTGGTGCTGATCATGTTTTGCTCGTGAGAGAGGCTTAGTCAACGGGTCTGCGACATTCAGATCCGTATGTATTTTGCAAATCTCTATGTCTCCCACTTGGACTTGGTCCCGGATGGAATTGAAGCGTCTCTTGATGTGCTTGGTCCTCTTGTGAAATCTGGATTCCTTTGCCAAGGCAATTGCACCAGTATTGTCACAGAAGATCTTCATTGGTCCCGATGCACTAGGTATGACACCTAGATCGGAAATGAACTCCTTCATCCAGACTCCTTCATTTGCTGCTTCTGAAGCAGCTATGTACTCCGCTTCACATGTAGATCCCGCCACGACGCTTTGTTTAGAACTGCACCAACTTACAGCTCCACCGTTTAATAAAAACACGTATCCGGTTTGCGATTTAGAATCGTCCGGATCAGTGTCAAAGCTTGCATCGACGTAACCATTTACGACTAGCTCTTTCTCACCTCCATATACGAGAAACATATCCTTAGTCCTTTTCAGGTATTTCAGAATGTTCTTGACCGCTGTCCAGTGATCCACTCCTGGATTACTTTGGTACCTTCCTGCCAAGCTTATTGCTAAGCATACATCAGGTCTGGTACACAGCATTGCATACATGATAGAGCCTATGGCTGGAGCATAGGGAACATTTTTCATTTTATCTCTATCTTCTGCTGTGGTTGTGCATTGAGTTTGACTCAACTTTACACCTTGAAGCACGGGTAAGAACCCTTTCTTTGCCTGATCCATTTTGAACTTTTATAAAAATTTATCAAGGTATGTGCTTTGTGAAAGTCCTATTAAGCGTCTTGATCTATCTCTATAAATCTTGATGCCCAATATGTAAGCAGCTTCACAGAGGCCTTTCATTGAAAAACTTTTATTCAAGTATCCCTTTATGCTATCTAGAAATTCTATATCATTTCCAATTAATAATATGTCATCTACATATAATATCAGAAATGCTACAGAGCTCCCACTCACTTTCTTGTAAATACAGGCTTCTCCAAAAGTCTGTATAAAACCATATGCTTTGATCACACTATCAAAGCGTTTATTCCAACTCCGAGATGCTTGCACCAGTCCATAAATGGATCGCTGGAGCTTGCACACTTTGTTAGCACCTTTTGGATCAACAAAACCTTCTGGCTGCATCATATACAACTCTTCTTCCAGAAATCCATTCAAGAATGCAGTTTTGACATCCATTTGCCAAATTTCATAATCATGAAATGCAGCAATAGCTAACATGATTCGGACAGACTTAAGCATCGCTACGGGTGAGAAAGTCTCATCGTAGTCAACCCCTTGAACTTGTTGAAAACCTTTCGCAACAAGTCGAGCTTTATAGACAGTTACATTACCATCAGTGTCAGTCTTCTTCTTAAAGATCCATTTATTCTCAATGGCTTGCCGATCATCGGGCAAGTCAATCAAAGTCCATACTTTGTTCTCATACATGGATCCCATCTCAGATTTCATGGCCTCTAGCCATTTTGCGGAATCTGGGCTCATCATCGCTTCCTCATAGTTTGTAGGTTCATCATGGTCAAGTAACATGACTTCCAGAATAGGATTACCGTACCACTCTGGTGTGGATCTTACTCTGGTAGACCTACGAGGTTAAGTATAAACTTGATCCGAAGTTTCATGATTAATATCATTAGCTTCCTCACTAATTGGTGTAGTTGTCACAGGAACCGGTTCTTGTGATGAACTACTTTCCAATAAGGGAGCAAGTACAGTTACCTCATCAAGTTCTACTTTCCTCCCACTCACTTCTTTCGAGAGAAACCCTTTCTCTAGAAAGGATCCATTCTTAGCAACGAATGTCTTGCCTTCGGATCTGTGATAGAAGGTGTACCCAACAGTCTCTTTTGGGTATCCTATGAAGACACATTTCTCCGATTTAGGTTCGAGCTTATCTGGTTGTAGTTTCTTCACATAAGCATCGCAGCCCGAAACTTTAAGAAACGACAACTTTGGTTTCTTGCCAAGCCACAGTTCATAAGGCGTCGTCTCAACAGATTTTGATGGTGCCCTATTCAACGTGAATGCTCCCGTCTCTAAAGCATAACCCCAGAACAATAGCGGTAAATCAGTAAGAGACATCATAGATCGCACCATATCCAGTAAAGTACGATTACGACGTTCGGACACACCATTTCGTTGTGGTGTTCCGGGTGGCGTGAGTTGCGAAACTATTCCGCATTGTTTCAAATGTAAACCAAACTCGTAACTCAAATATTCTCCTCCACGATCAGATCGTAGAAACTTTATTTTCTTGTTACGATGATTTTCCACTTCACTCTGAAATTCTTTGAACTTTTCAAATGTTTTAGACTTGTGTTTCATTAAGTAGATATACCCATATCTGCTCAAATCATCTGTGAAGGTGAGAAAATAACGTTATCCGCCACGAGCTTCAACATTCTTCGGACCACATACATCTGTATGTATGATTTCCAACAAATCTGTTGCTCTCTCCATAGTACCGGAGAACGGTGTTTTAGTGATCTTGCCCATGAGGCACGGTTCGCAAGTACCAAGTGATTCATAATCAAGTGATTCCAAAAGTCCATCAGTATGGAGTTCCTTCATGCGCTTTACACCGATATGACCTAAATGGCAGTGCCACAAATAAGTTGCACTATCATTATCAACACTGCATCTTTTGGCTTCGACATTATGAATATGTGTATCACTACTATCGAGATTCTATAAAAATAGACCACTCTTCAAGGGTGCATGACCATAAAAGATATTACTCATATAAATAGAACAACCATTATTCTCTGATTTAAATGAATAACCGTCTCGCATCAAACAAGATCCAGATATAATGTTCATGCTCAACGTTGGCACCAAATAACAATTATTCAGGTCTAAAACTAATCCCGAAGGTAGATGTAGAGGTAGCGTGCCGACCGCGATCACATCGACTTTGGAACCGTTTCCCACGCACATCGTCACCTCGTCCTTGGCCAGTGCTCGCTTATTCTGTAGTCCCTGTTTCGAGTTGCAAATATTAGCAACAGAACCAGTATCAAATACCCAGGTGCTACTGCGAGCTCTAGTAAGGTACACATCAATAACATGTATATCACATATACCTTTGTTCACTTTGCCATCCTTCTTATCCGCCAAATACTTGGGGCAGTTCCGCTTCCAGTGTCCAGTCTGCTTGCAGTAGAAGCACTCAGTCTCAGGCTTAGGTCCAGACTTGGGTTTCTTCTCTTGAGCAGCAACTTGTTTGCCGTTCTTCTTGAAGTTCCCCTTCTTCTTCCCTTTGCCCTTTTTCTTGAAACTAGTGGTCTTATTGACCATCAACACTTGATGCTCCTTCTTGATTTCTACCTCCACATCTTTTAGCATTGCGAAGAGCTCGGGAATTGTCTTGTTCATCCCTTGCATATTATAGTTCATCACGAAGCTCTTGTAGCTTGGTGGCAGTGATTGGAGAATTCTGTCAATGACGCTATCATCCGGAAGATTAACTCCCATTTGAATCAAGTGATTATTATACCCAGACATTTTGAGTATATGCTCACTGACAGAACTATTCTCCTCCATCTTGCAGCTGTAGAACTTATTGGAGACTTCATATCTCTCAATCCGGGCATTTGCTTGAAATATTAACTTCAACTCCTGGAACATCTCATATGCTCCATGACGTTCAAAACGTCGTTGAAGACCAAGCCGTAAAGCATCGCACATTGAACTATCGAGTAGTCATCAGCTTTGCTCTGCCAGACGTTCTTAACGTCGTCAGTTGCATCAGCAGCAGGCCTGGCACCCAGCGGTGCTTCCAGGACGTAATTCTTCTGTGCAACAATGAGGATAATCCTCAAGTTACGGACCCAGTCCGTGTAATTGCTACCATCATCTTTCAACTTTGCTTTCTCAAGGAACGCATTAAAATTCAACGGAACAACAGCACGAGCCATCTATCTACAACAAACATAGACAAGCAAAATACTATCAGGTACTAAGTTCATGATAAATTTAAGTTCAATTAATCATATTACTTAAGAACTCCCACTTAGACAGACATCTCTCTAGTCATCTAAGTGATTACGTGATCCAAATCAACTAAACCATAACCGATCATCACGTGAGATGGAGTAGTTTTCAATGGTGAACATCACTATGTTGATCATATCTACTATATGATTCACGCTCGACCTTTCGGTCTCCGTGTTCCGAGGCCATATCTGCATATGCTAGGCTCATCAAGTTTAACCTGAGTATTCTGCGTGTGCAAAACTGGCCTGCACCCGTTGTAGATGGACGTAGAGCTTATCACACCCGATTGTCACGTGGTGTCTGGGCATGACGAACTTTGGCAATGGTGCATACTCAGGGAGAACACTTCTTGATAATTTTAGTGAGAGATCATCTTAAAATGCTACCGTCAATCAAAGCAAGATAAGATGCATAAAGGATAAACATAACATGCAATCAATATAAGTGATATGATATGGCCATCATCATCTTGTGCTTGTGATCTCCATCTTCGAAGCACCGTCGTGATCACCATCGTCACCGGCGCGACACCTTGATCTCCATCATAGCATCATTGTCGTTACGCCATCTATTGCTTCTACGACTATCGCTACCGCTTAGTGATAAAGTAAAGCAATTACAGGGCGTTTGCATTTCATACAATAAAGCGACAACCATATGGCTCCTGCCAGTTGCCGATAACTTCGGTTACAAAACATGATCATCTCATACAATAAAATATAGCATCACGTCTTGACCATATCACATCACAACATGCCCTGCAAAAACAAGTTAGACGTCCTCTACTTTGTTGTTGCAAGTTTTACGTGGCTGCTACGGGCTTAGCAAGAACCGTTCTTACCTACGCATCAAAACCACAACGATAGTTCATCAAGTTAGTGTTGTTTTAACCTTCGCAAGGACCGGGCGTAGCCACACTCGATTCAGCTAAAGTGAGAGAGACAGACACCCGCCAGCCACCTTTAAGCACGAGTGCTCGTAACAGTGAAACCAGTCTCGCGTAAGCGTACGCGTAATGTCGGTTCGGGCCGCTTCATCTCACAATACCGCCAAACCAAAGTATGACATGCTGGTAAGCAGTATGACTTGTATCGCCCACAACTCACTTATGTTCTACTCGTGCATATGACATATACGCATAAAACCAGGCTCGGAATCCACTGTTGGGGAACGTAGTAATTTCAAAATTTTCCTACGCACACGCAAGATCATGGTGATGACATAGCAACGAGAGGGGAGAGTGTTGTCCACGTACCCTCGTAGACCGTAAGCGGAAGCGTTATGACAACGCGGTTGATGTAGTCATACGTCTTCACGATCCGACCGATCCAAGCACCGAACGTACGGCACCTCTGAGTTCAGCACACGTTCAGCTCGATGACGTTCCCCGGGCTCCGATCCAGCAAAGCGTCGGGGATGAGTTCCGTCAGCACGACGGCGTGGTGATGATGATGATGTTCTACCGGCGCAGGGCTTCACCTAAACTCCGCGACGATATGACCGAGGTGGAATATGGTGGAGGGGGGCACCGCACACGGCTAAGGAATGATCCGTAGATCAACTTGTGTGTCCTAGGGTGCCCCCCGCCCCCGTATATAAAGGAGCAAGGGGGAGGCCGGCCGGCCCTAGAGGGCGCGCCAAGGAGGAGGAGTCCTCCTCCTAGTAGGACTAGGGCTGCAAACAAGTCGAGATCGAGCGAGTTGGAGTTGGCTCAGCTCAGCTCATATGAAAATTCGAGCGAGCTCAAACTAAGTGAAGCTCATGATCGAGCTGTAGAACATGACTCGTGCTCAGCTTATAACGATCTCAAGTCGATCTCGAGCTAGTTTCTTGCTAAATGTGATGGTAAAAATTATAAATCTATGGATGAAAACCCAAAAAATTAAGGTGAATATGCTGGGAACCTTTGCCAAAAATATATGATATTTAACACCTAGTCGACCACATGCCATAATTAGGCCTAATTCTTCTTTGCACTTAATTAAGTTTCCATGTTCGTTGGTAAATAAAATGGAGAAAAATTATGGACAACATATATGGTAATAAATTATTTTATTTTCCTTTAATATATGGCAAGATCATTTAACATAATGATATTTTGTCGAGCTATTGAGCTAAAATCGAGCGAGCCAACATTGGCTCAAGGTCAGCTCGTTTCTCGATCGAGCTACATAAAGTGTTCAAACTCAACTCGTTTCTTTTCGAGTCGATCTCGAGTTGAGTCAAAAAACGAGTCGATCTCGAGCGGCTCATGAGCCTCGAGCTTTTCTTGCAGCCCTAAGTAGGAGTAGGACTCCCTCTTTCCTACCCCTACTAGGAGGGGGAAAGGAAGGGGGAGAGGGAGAGGGAAAGAGGGGGGCGCCGCCACCCCCCCCCCCCCCCCCTCCTAGTCCAATTCGGACCAGAGGGGAGGGGGCGCGCGGCCCATGCTGGCTGCCCCTCTCTCACTCCACTAAGGCCCATAGGGCCCATTACTTCTCCCAGGGGGGTTCCGGTAACCCTCTGGCACTCCGGTTTTCTCCGAAAACGTCCGGAACACTTCCGGTGTCCGAATATAGTCGTCCAATATATCAATCTTTATGTCTCGACCATTTCGAGACTCCTCGTCATGTCCGTGATCACATCCGGGACTCCGAACAAACTTCGGTACATCAAAACTTATAAACTCATAATAAAAACTGTCATCGTAATGTTAAGCGTGCGGATCCTACGGGTTCGAGAACTATGTAGACATTACCTAGAACTATTCTCAGTCAATAACCAATAGCGGAACCTGGATGCCCATATTAGTTCCTACATATTCTACGAACATCTTTATTGGTCAAACCGCATAACAACATACGTTGTTCCCTTTGTCATCGATATGTTACTTGCTCGAGATTCGATCGTCGGTATCCAATACCTAGTTCAATCTCATTACCGGCAAGTCTCTTTACTCGTTACGTAATGCATCATTCCGTAACTAACTCATTAGCTACATTTCTTGCAAGGCTTATAGTGATGTGCATTACCGAGAGGGGCCAGAGATACCTCTCCGACAATCGGAGTGACAAAACCTAATCTTGAAATACGCCAACCCAACATGTACCTTTGGAGACACCTGTAGTACTCCTTTATAATCACCCAGTTATGATGTGATGTTTGGTAGCAACCAAAGTGTTCCTCCGGTAAATGGGAGTTGCATAATCTCATAGTTACAGGAACATGTATAAGTCATGAAGAAAGCAATAGCAATATACTAAACGATCAAGTGCTAGGCTAACAGAATGGGTCATGTCAATCACATCATTCTCCTAATGATGTGATCCTATTAATCAAATGACAACACATGTCTATGGTTTGGAAACATAACCATCTTTGATTAATAAGCTAGTCAAGTAGAGGCATACTAGTGGCGTTGTGTTTGTCAATGTATTCACACATGTATTATGTTTCCGGTTAATACAATTCTAGCACGAATAATAAACATTTATCATGATATGAGGAAATAAATAATAACTTTATTATTGCCTCTAGGGTATATTTCCTTCACTCGTGGCCGAGCTTGGTCATCGTGTCGCGGTAGAAGATGTTGATGCTGCTGCCGCCGTCGATGAGGACTCAGGAAAACTTGCACGTGCGTCGCGCAACAATGGTGGGGTTGAGGACGAGGGCGTCGCCACCCGGATTTGGCATGACAGTCGGGTGGTCTTCCAGGGTCCAGGTGACCAGGCGGTCCGACCAGTGCATGAACTCTGGTTTGGCCGGGATGACAGTGTTCACCTCCTACCAAAGGAGCTGCTCGCTGTGCTTGTCGTCGCTGAGGCTGGTGAAGACGACGTAGGCCGCATTCTGGTCGGGGTAGGCGTCGTAGCGCATCGCACCTCCGGTTGGGTGCGGTGGTGGAGGCGGAGGCGGCTGTCCCGCGCTAGGAGCCAGAGCCGGAGGAGGCGGGACGTCGCCCCTCATGATGCACTTGGTGATGCCGCACTACCGAAGCGTGTACGTGGACGGCCTCGCGCCGCTGTGGTTCTTGCAGGGAGTGTCGAGCATCACTTCGAAGCTCATGGCGGGTTGCCACGCCGTCTTGCCGGTCTACCAGCGCTTGGCTGCTGGATCCGCCACAGGCTCGGTGGCTGTGACGAGCCGGTTGTCGTAGCACTAAGCCGGCTGGTCGGCTTTGCACTTGTTGTTCTGCTGGTGCTGCTGCCGGCTGCTCTTGCCGGCTGGCTTCGGAGGGGGAACCGGCTTTGCCTTGCCGGCTCCATCCAGTGCCACCTGGATCTTCATGGCGGAGTCGGCGTTGGCGTACTTGTCCACTGTCACCATGAGCGCAGCCATGGTGGCCGTCTCGGAGCGCAAGAGCTTGTGCTTGAGGAGGGTGCCATCTCGGCACCCGTTGATGAAGTACTAGATTGCCTGAACCTCGTGGACGCCCTCGCAGCTGTTCCGGAGCTCGGTACAGCGTGTGAGGTATTCGCGGTCGGTCTCCGACAGCCCCTGCACGCACATGGTGAGCTGGCTGGGGCGGCTGGGTCACTTGTAGGTCCCCATGAAGTTGCAGATGAAGGCCTGCTCGAAGTCGACCCACGTGTTGACGTTGCCCATTGGCAGACTGTTCAACCAGGTGCGGGCCGACCCTTGGAGCATGAGCGGTGCGTAGCGCACGGTGAGTCGGCGATTGGCGCCAGTGATGCCAATGGCGGTGGTGTAGTCGGTGAGCCAATCCTCTACTTCACGGTCCCGTTGTACTTGGGGGTGTTGCGGGGGAGCGTGAACCCCTTTGGGAAGGGCTCTTCCCGGATGCGTGGGCCGAAGCACGCCGGCCCAATGGCGACACTTTCCTCCACCTCCAGGGAGTGAGCGAGCTGGTCGAGGCTGTGGCGAGCGTCGGTATCGTCGATGGCACACGGGCCGAGTCTACTGGCGACCAGGCCGCGGGGGGTCGGGTCGGTCGGAGCCGGACACCGGCTAGGTTGGCCGGGTCCGCGCTGGTTCTCCAGGGCGGGTTCGTCGCCCAACCCGCCGGTGGCCGTTGGGGCCGGGTCGCGCCGAGTCCAGGCTCGGCTAGAGTGCGCCTCACCGGCTGGAGAGGACGCTGTGTGCTGAAGTTCGTCGGGTCCGCCAGCGCGGGCGGAGCTGGATCCCGCCGGCTTGGCGAGCTGGTTGAGGCGGTCTTGCTGTGTGTTGGCCGCGTTGAGGAGGTCGTGCATCCGCTCGATGCGCTCCTTCAGTTCCTCGCCCGTGAACTGATCCAGGTCGACTGCGGCCACCTGGGCAGCGCGCATGTTCTTCATTGAGGTTTCGTAGACGGTTGGGATGGCGCCGAGGGCGCGGCTGGTCACACCTCCCCGGGCACGCACGTAGGCAACCCAGCTCGGCTCGGCCGCGGTAGGCATGAAGCCGTAGGCGGCGTTGCGCTCTAGCTGAGCGGAATCTAGGCGACGCTGTGTGGCGGCGAACGTCTCGGTTAGGTCCAGCATCTGATGCGGCCTTCCTCATCTTGCTCGACGAAGAGTAAGCATCGGTGCCGGTGTCGAAGACCTCCACGTGGACGTCCATTGCCCTGGCGAAAATGCCACCGCCGAGGGAGAGGGGAGAGTCGGAGCAGCTGAGTACCTCGCTGGGGTACTCGTCGGCCGCAGACACATCGGAGATGCGCAGTACGGCGAAGGAGGCGGCGAGCGCGTCGACGACGTCGTCTGCCAGCATGACGGGCTCGTCGGAGTCAGAGAGGAGCCCCGTCTGAAGCATGCTCCTGGCAGCTCCTCGAGCTGCCCCATGGTGGGCACCAACTGTTGTGGTGGGCGCATGGCAGATGCCATGGGATGGCTAAAGAGAGGAGGAGGCTCGAGGGCACTGGTGGGCTCCAGAGGCGGCGTTGGCATGAGCGAGCGCGGGACGCAAGACATACCCAAGTTCGCGGCTCCCCGGAGAGATAACACCCCTAGTCCTGCCGTGGGTGGTTGATATGCAACAGTACAAGGTTGCTCCTGGAGCTGTATAGAGGAAGAAGGAGGACTGGCCAAGGCTTAGGCTGCTCCTTCTCCTCGGGTGTGTTCTACTGATTGGTGGCTAACTTCTCTATCCTTGCTTATTTACCCATATGCGTGAGGGCTCCTGGGGGGGGTTTATAGGCCAACCCCCCAGGGGTACAATGGTAATGTTACAAGATTTTGGGGCCGGGTAGTCAGCGTCTGATGACCCGGGCTAGGTCCCGCCGGGGGCCTATGGTTCACGGGGTTCCCCTAGGTGCGGGCCCCGCCTGCCTAGGGGGACTGTGCGCCGTCTTGTCGATCGTCAGGGAGTGGCCGAGTCGAGTCGTCTATAGTGGCTCTCCATCAGGTTGCTGCTTGCTGTCGTCAGAAGTGACGACGGGGGCACTGTTGCAATGTCGGCCCTGGTCAGCGGGTAGGTGAGGGGCACTGTTGCCATGCTCCGGCTGACCAGAGGCATGGGCGGGGCACTGTTGTCTTGGTCATCAGTGAATGAAAACCCGTCCCATCGCACGGCCTAGATGGGACGGGAGCTGACCGGCGGCTGGGTTGTGGAACACACCACGGGTGGAGCTGGCTGGTGGAGGCAGTCTTGGTTGTGCTGGGTTCGGCTGTCTTGTACTGGTTGTCGAGGCCGAGTTGAGGTGCCTGGCCGGGTTGGAGAGTTCGGCCGGGTCGCGGGGCCTGGCCGGGTCGAACGACCCAGCCAGGCACGCGCTGGCTTGAGGGATGATGCAGGCCCTGTTGTTTTTGAAAAGGATCCAGGTTTCGTTGTCTGCCCGGGGTTCATACCCCCAACAACGCTCCAACAAAACACATATCATGTGGTGAATAAAAACATAGCTCCAAGTAAAGTTACCGATAGACAAAGACGAAAGAGGGGATGCCTTCTGGGGCACCCCCAAGCTTAGACTTTTGGTTGTCCTTGGATTATCTTGGGGTGCCATGGGCATCCCCAATCTTAGGCTCTTGCCACTCCTTATTCCATAGTCCATCAAATCTTTACCCAAAACTTGAAAACTTCACAACACAAAACTCAACAAGAAATCTCATGAGCTCCGTTAGTGCAAGAAAGAAAAATCACCACTTAAGTACTGTAATGAACTCATTCTTTATTTATATTGGTGTTAAACCTACTATATTCCAACTTATCTATGGTTCATACCCCCCGATACTAGCCATAGATTCATCAAAATAAGCAAACAACACACGAAAAACAGAATCTGTCAAAAATAGAACAGTTTGTAGATATCTATAACTTTCGAATACTTCTGAACTCTTAAAATCCTACCAAAATAGGAAGTCCTGGGAAAATTTTCTATTGATCTACTACAAAAAGAATCAACTAAAAATCACGTATCTGTGATTTATTAAAATTATTATCATGCGCACAAAAGTTTCTGTTTTTCAGCAGAATCAAATTAACTATCACCGTAGGTTATCCTATAGGTTCTACTTGGCACAAACACTAACTAAAACATAAAACCACATATAAACAGAAGCTAGATGATTTATTTATTACTAAACATAAGCAAAAAAGCAAGGAACAAAAATAAAATTGGGTTGCCTCCCAACAAGCGCTATCGTTTAACGCCCCTAGCTAGGCATAAAAGCGAGAATAGATCTAAGTATTGCCATCTTTGGCATTTAATTCATAAGTGGCTCGCATAATAGATTCATAAGGTAATTTTACTTTATTCCTAGGAAAGTGTTCCATGTCTTTCCCGAATGGAAATTGGAATCTAATATTCCTTTCCTTCATATCAATAATTGCACCAATCGTTCTAAGGAAAGATCTACCAAGAATAATAGGACATGAAAGATTGCAATCTATATCAAGAACGATAAAATCTATGGGCACATAATTCCTATTTGCAACAATAAGAACATCATTAATCCTTCCCATAGGTTTCTTAATAGTGAAATCCGCAAGGTGTATGTTTAAAGAGCAATCATCAAGTTCATGGAAACCTAGCACATCACATAAAGTTTTCGGAATCGTGGAAACACTAGCACTCAAATCACACAAAGCATAGCATTCATGATCTTTAATTTTAATTTTTATAGTTGGTTCCCGCTCATCATAAAGTTTTGTAGGTATAGAAACTTCCAACTCAAGTTTTTCCTCATAAGATTGCATCAAGGCATCAACAATACGTTTGGTAAAAGCTTTATTTTGATTATAAGCATGAGGAGAATTCAACATGGATTGCAACAAGGAAATACAATCTATTAAAGAACAATTATCATAATTAATTTCCTTGTAATCCAAAATAGTGGGTTCATTGCTAAGTAAAGTTTTGACCTCTCCAATCCCACTTTTACCAAATTTATTATCAAGATCTAAAAACTCCGAATCATTGGGACGCCTTTTAACTAAAGTTGACTCATCTCCAGTCCCATCATTATCAAGATTCATATTGCAAAACAAAGACTTAATAGGAGACACATCAATAACTTTTAAATCTTCATCATTATTTTCATGGAAACTAGAAGAACACGCTTTTACAAAGCAATCTTTCTTAGCACGCATCCTAGCAGTTCTTTCTTTGCACTCATCAATGGAAATTCTCATGGCTTTTAGAGACTCATTGATATCATGCTTAGGTGGAATAGATCTAAGTTTCAGAGAATCAACATCAAGAGAAAGTCTATCAACGTTCCTAGCCAATTCATCAACTTTAAGCAATTTTTCTTCAAGCAAAGCATTGAAATTATTTTGAGAGATCATAAATTCTTTAACACTATTCTCAAAACCAGAGGGCATAAGAATTGTTGTAGGAATTACCATAATTATTAGAGGAATTACTAGGAAACGGCCTAGGATTAAATTTTCCTCTCTACGTGTTGTTACCAAAATTATTCCTACCAACAAAATTCACATCCATAGATTCATTATTATTCTCAATCAAAGTAGACAAAGGCATATCATTAGGATCAATAAGAGCACTCTTAGTAGGAAACAATTTCATAAGTTCATCCATCTTTCCACTCAAAACATTAATCTCTTCTATTGCATGAACTTTTTTACTAGTAGATCTTTCGGTGTGCCATTGAGAATAATTAACCATAATATTATCAAGGAGTTTAGTAGCTTCTCCTAAAGTGATTTCCATAAAAGTGCCTCCCGCGGCCGAATCTAAAAGATTTCTAGAAGCAAAATTCAATCCGGCATAAAAAATTTGTATGATCATCCATAAATTCATACCATGTGTAGGGCAATTGCGAATCATTAATTTCATTCTTTCCCAAGATTGGGCAACATGCTCATGATAAAGTTGTTTAAAATTCATAATATGGTTTCTTAGAGAGATGATCTTATCGGGAGGAAAATACTTAGGGATAAAAGCATCTTTGCACTTATTCCATGAATCAATACTATTTTTAGGCAAAGAGGAAAACCAAGTTTTAGCACGATCTCTAAGTGAAAACGGAAATAACTTCAATTTAACAATATCATTATCCGTATCTTTCTTCTTTTGCATATCACACAAATCAACAAAGTTGTTTAGATGAGTAGCGGCATCTTCACTAGGAAGGCCGGAGAATTGATCTTTCATAACAAGATTCAACAAAGCAGCATTGATTTCATAAGATTCAGCATCATTAAGAGGAGCAATCAAAGTGCTAAGGAAATCATTGTAGTTGGTATTGGAAAAGTCACACAATTTAGTATTATCTTGAGCCATCGTGGCAAGCAATCCAACACACAAGCACACAAGAGGCGAGCGGAAAAAAAGCAAACAGAAAAGAGAGGGCGAATAAAACGGCAAGGTTGAAGTGGGGGAGAGGAAAACGAGAGGCAAATGGCAAATAAAGTAATGCAAGGGAGATGAGTTTGTGATGGGTACTTGGTATGTCTTGACTTGAGCGAAGACCTCCCCGGCAACTGCGCCAAAAATCCTTCTTGCTACCTCTTGAGCACTGCGTTGGTTTTCCCTTGAAGAGGAAAGGGTGATGCAGCAAAGTAGCGTAAGTATTTCCCTCAGTTTTTGAGAACCAAGGTATCAATCCAGTAGGAGGCTCCTCAAAAGTCCCTCTTACCTACACAAACACAGAAGAACCTCGCAACCCACGCTATAAAGGGGTTGTCAATCCCTTCAAGGTAACTTGCGAAAGTGAGATCCGATAAAGATAATAAGATGAGATAAATATTTTTGGTATTTTTATGATATAGATTGGAAAGTAAAAGATTGCAAATAAAGATAGATCGAAAACTTATATGATAAAAGATAGACCCGGGGGGATAGGTTTCACTAGTGTCTTCTCTCAAGATAGCATAAGTACTACGGTGGGTGAACAAATTATTGTCGAGCAATTGATAGAAAAGTGCATAGTTATGAGATTATCTAGGCATGATCATGTATATAGGCATCACGTCTGCAACAAGTAGATCGAAACGATTCTGCATCTACTACTATTACTCCACACATTGACCACTATCCAGCATGCATCTAGAGTATTAAGTTCATAAGAACAGAGTAACGCATTAGGCAAGATGACATGATGTAGAGGGATAAACTCAAACAATATGATATAAACCCCATCTTTTTATCCTCGATGGCAACAATACAACACGTGCCTTGCTGCCCCTGCTGTCACTGGGAAAGGACACCGCAAGATTGAACCCAAAGCTAAGCACTTCTCCCATTGCAATAAAGATAAATCTAGTAGGCCATACCAAACTGATAATTCAAAGAGACTTGCAAAGATAACCAATCATACATAAAAGAATTTAGAGGAGATTCAAATATTTCTCATAGATAAACTTGATCATAAACCCACAATTCATCGGATCTCGACAAACACACTGCAAAAAGATTTACATCGAATAGATCTCCAAGAAGATCGAGGAGAACTTTGTATTGAGATTCAAAGGTAGAGAAGAAGCCATCTAGCTAATAACTATGGACCCGAAGGTCTGTGGTAAAATACTCACAACTCATCGGAGAGGCCTTGGAGATGATGTAGAGACCCTCCATGGTCGATTCCCCCTTTGGCAGAACACCGACGAAGGCTCCAAGATGGGATCTCGCGGATACAGAAGGTTGCAGCGGTGGAAATAGTTTTTCGTGGTGCTCCTGGATGTTTTTAGGGTACGGGAGTATATATAGGCGGAGGAGGTAGGTCAGGGGAGCCACGAGGGGCCCATGAGGGTGGGGGGATCCCACTCCCCTAGGGCGTGCCCTCCTGCCTCGTGGCCGCCTCGGCTGCTTCTTGACCTTCACTCCAAGTCTCCTGGATTGCGTTTGTTCCAAAAAGATCGCTCCTGAAGGTTTCATTCCGTTTGGACTCCGTTTGATATTCCTTTTCTTTGAAACACTAAAATAGGCAAAAAAACAGCAATTCGGGCTGGGCCTCCGGTTAGTAGGTTAGTCCCAAAAATGATATAAAAGTGTAAAGTAAAGCCCATAAACATCCAAAACAGGTAATATATTAGCATGGAACAATCGAAAATTATAGATACGTTGGAGACGTATCATACCGTCAATTGAATGATGTCACTATCAAGAACAAATATCTACTTCCAAGAATTGATGCTTTATTCGATCAACTCAGCGGGGCAAAAGTATTCTCCAAGATTGATTTGAGGAACGGATATCACCAGCTAAAAATCAAGAAGGGAGATATTCCTAAGACCGCTTTCACTACTCAATACGGTCTTTACAAATACACCGTCATGTCATTCGGCCTCACCAATGACCCCGCTTTCTTCATGCATATGATGAATAAAGTATTCATGGATTTCTTGTATAAGTTTGTGGTGGTTTTTATCGATGACATCCTCATATACTCAAAAGGTGAAGAAGAGCACAAGGGACATCTCAGAGCAGTATTGCAAAGACTCCGTGACCATCAGCTATACGCAAAATTTAGCAAATGTGAGTTTTGGCTCAAGCAACTCAGTTTTTTGGGGCATGTTCTTTTAGCAGAAGGCATAGCTGTGGACCCAAGCAAAGTGAAGGACGTGCATGATTGGACAGCACCCACAACAGTATTAGAAATTCGGAGTTTTCTTATATTAGCCGGATACTACCGCCAATTCATAGAAGGTTTTTCTAAGATTGCCAAGCCAATGACAGAACTCCTCAAGAAAGATAAGAAATTTGAATGGACTGAGGACTGTGAGAAAAGCTTTAATGAGTTAAAGACTAGACTGACAACAGCACCTGTGTTGACCCTTTTAGACATCTACCGCAGCTTTGATGTATATTGCGACGCATCCAGGAAAGGTATTGGATGTGTACTCATGCAAGATGGCAAGGTTGTAGCATACGCATCTCGACAGCTACAGCCTCACGAAGGAAATTATCCAACCAATGATTTGGAATTGGCTGCAGTTGTGCACACATTAAAAATTTGGAGGCACTGCCTCATTGGCAAAAGATGTCAGATATTTACCGACCACAAGAGTCTCATGTATATATTCACCCAACCGGATCTGAACCTCCGACAGCGAAGATGGATCGAATTGGTCAAGGATTATGACCTTGGAATAAATTATCATCCAGGTAAGGCCAACGTGGTTGCCGATGCTCTCAGTCGCAAGCCTGCCAGTCTGAATGCCATGATGGAGTCCTTGCCTCCTGAACTTCAAGAAGAGATTGCCCAGCTTAACTTGGTTATTGTTGTTGTGGGCCTTGACAATATATTGGAAGTTACTCCTACCCTCGTAGAAGAGATCCGCATGGCCCAGCAAGATGACCCAGTCCTGCAACACCATGACAAGGGTATGCAAGAAGGCAAGACCCAAGATTTCTCTAAAGATACGCAAGGTATACTAAGGTTTCGAGGATGGATTTGCGTACCTAAGCAAGCATACCTGAGAAAGAAAATCTTGGTAGAAGCGCATGAATCTTCATACAATCCACCTAGGAGGTACCAAAATGTACGAAGACCTTCGACAGATATTTTGGTGGGATGGAATGAAGAAAGACATCACTCATTTTGTCGCTTGTTGCAATATATGCAACAAAGTGAAGGTGGAACATCAGAAACCCGCTGGACTTCTTCAACCCCAACCCATTCCACAATTGAAGTGGGACGATGTCTGCATGGATTTTGTCACCGGCCTACCAAGGACTCATCAAGGCAATGATGCAGTATGGGTTGTGGTGGACATGCTGGCAAAGGTAGCTCACTTTATTCCCATCCGAACCACCTATCGAGCTGATCAACTCGCACAGTTATATGTGTCCAGAATAGTCAGTTTGCATGGACTGCCAAGAACTATCACTTCTGACAGAGGTTCACTCTTTACCCCCACATTCTGGTCACGTCTCCATCAAGCTTTGGGGACCGCACTAAAATACAGGATAGCCTATCATCCTCAGACAGATGGGCAGACTAAGCGAGTAACTCAAATACTTGAAGATATGCTCCAAGCATGTGCTTTGGCTCAAGGACCCAAACGGGAAGATTATCTGCCTTATGCCGAGTTCTCTTACAACAACAGTTTCAAGACCAGCCTGAATATGTCACCGTATGAAGCTTTGTATGGCCGTAAGTGCCGCACTCCGCTAAACTAGTCTCAAACTGGAGATAGCCATATTTTTGGGACTGACTTGATGATGGAGGCTGAAAAGCAAGTCAAGCAGATCCGGGATAGACTACAATTGGCTAAGTCCCGACAAAAGAGTTATTATGATGCAAAGCACCGTCAGATCAGCTTTGAACCTAGAGAGTATGTGTACCTCCAAGTTACACCCATGAAAGGAGTCAAGAGATTTCAGACCCGAGGAAAATTGGCACCCATATATATTGGTCTGTTCTCAGTTATGTCCAGGGTTGGTACTATTGCTTATCAGTTGGAATTGCCACCAGAATTGTCAGAAGTGCACAATGTGTTCCATGTCCTCGGCTAAGAAGGTGCATCTCGCCACCGAAGAAAACGACTGATATGGCAGAGATAGAGCTTGCTAAGTATTTAACCTATGAGGAGAAACCGTTCCGAATATTGGATGAGACTGAACGAGTCACACGCAGCAAGGCGATAAAATTTTATAAGGTTCAGTGGGAGCATCACACCGAGGAAGAACCAACATGGGAAAGAGAGGAATTTTTAAGGGCATCCTATCCAGAATTGTTTTCACGAGCAACCGAATCTCGAGGACAAGATTCATCCTAAGTGGGGGAGGTTTGTGACAGCCTGGTTTTTGCCCTCTCTCTTTTTTTGGATTTTCTTGCCATTTGATTTGAATTTGAATTTTTTAATCAACTCAGTTGGACTTAAACACTTGGGCGTGTCCTTGATTTTCACCCAAGTGACCCATCTCTCTCTCAAAACCATCATTCCCTCTCTGATAAATCCCAAAATGGCCATAGGAATATTTTTCATAAAGGAAAAATATTCATTTTCTCTTCAAAAACCTCACTTCAGCAACCTATGCTCCAAAGCAACCCTCATTTTTCTTGCCCACAAAAATCTGAGAAAATTCTCAAATATTATTTGAACCTTGGCACACCTCCCTGAGCAAAAATATTGCATAGGTTTTTGGAATATTTTTGCTACAGAAAATCATTTCTGTTCTGGTCAAAAAATGCAGTTTCTACAGGGAGTGCATTTTTCCTTGATCAAATGAGGCTGAGATTTTTAGGGCTTCATTACCCTCCTAAGAAACCACTAACCACCCAAGATCAGCCCTAAACTCCTTCTAGATTTTTCTCAGTTAGCCTCACAAGTTTCTGTCCAGAAACTTGCCAGGAAGAAACCCACTCGCACAGTCCACTTATGATCAACTCAAAGCATTGGCACAACCCAAACCATCAAGGACTACACGCCAGACATGAATTTATTGCAGTGTGTGGCGTGATGCCAGAGTTCATGCGGTGAGCACGTTCGGCCAAGCGTGCTGGCATGTGTCTGACGCGCTCTATGCCGTGCCCGAGTCTCTGTTGAGCTTGTGCTCGCTTCCCAGCTTGCGTCGCCTTGCCAAACCTCGCCACAATCACCGTCTCGACGCCCTTAACACCCCCTGGCACTTGTCGACACCGGAGCTTGCAGCAGCGGGCACGACGCGGACAAATAGACAGAACGCACGTGCCACTGTGATCGTCGCCACCCGCGCTCCTGTGCTCGTCCCCGTCTTCCCATAGTGGCCGCGTGAGCTGCGTCTCCTTCTCCCCCCCCCCCCCACTGACGCCTCTCGTCGCCACTTGCCGCTTCCAGAGAACTCCGCCAGAGCCTGAGGCCCTCTCCTCCCTCGCCTTTAAATACGGCCCCTACCCAGCCTCTCCGAGCATCACCACACACTCACACCTCCAACACAATGTCGTAGATAGCCGCAGCCCAGCTGGGTAGGCCTCTAGCCACCGTCCCCGACCGGAGTTCGCCGACGATCCCCACTGCTGCCCCTCACCTATCCAGTGAAGGAAATATGCCCTAGAGGCAATACTAACGTTATTATTTATTTCCTTATTTCATGATAAATATTTATTATTCATGCTAGAATTGTATTAACCGGAAACTTGATACATGTGTGAATACATAGACAAACAGAGTGTCACTAGTATGCCTCTACTTGACTAGCTCGTTGATCAAAGATGGTTAAGTTTCCTAGCCATAGACATGAGTTGTCATTTGACTAACAGGATCACATCATTAGGAGAATGATGTGATTGACTTGACCCATTCCGTTAGCTTAGCATTTGATCGTTTAGTATATTTCTATTGCTTTCTTCATGACTTATACATGTTCCTATGACTATGAGACTATGCAACTCCCGTTTACCAGAGATAACACTTTGTGTGCTACCAAACATCACAACATAACTGGGTGCTTATAAAGGTGCTCTATAGGTGTCTCCAATGGTACTTATTGAGTTGGTGTAGATCAAGACTAGGATTTGTCACTTCGATTCTCAGAGAGGTATCTCTGGGCCCTCTCGGTAATGCACATCACTGTAAGCCTTGCAAGCAATGTGACTAATGAGTTAGTTGCAGGATGATGCAATACGGAATGAGTAAAGAGACTTGACGGTAACGAGATTGAACTAGGTATGATGATACCGACGATCGAATATCGGGCAATTAATATATCGATGACAAAGGGAACAACGTATGTGGTTATGCGGTTTTACCGATAAAGATCTTTGTAGAATATGTGGGAGCCAATATGAGCATCCAGGTTCCGCTATTGGTTATTGACCGGAGACGTGTCTCGGTCATGTCTACATAGTTCTCGAACCCGTAGGGTCCGCATGCTTAAAGTTTGGTGACGATCGGTATTATGAATTTACGTGATTTGATGTACTGAAGGTAGTTCGGAGTCCCGGATGAGATCGGGGACATGACGAGGAGTCTAAGAATGGTCGAGACATAAAGATCGATATATTGGATGACTATGTTCTGACACCGGAAGTGTTTCGGGATGTTTTGGACATTTACCGGAGTACCGGGGGGTTACCGGAACCCCCTGGGGAGTATATTGGGCTTAATGGGCCTTAGTTGGAGAAGAGGAGGGGCGGCCAGGGCAGCCGCGTGCCCCCTCCCCCTCTAGTCCGAATTGGACAAGGATGGGGGTGGCGCCCCCTTTTTCCTTCTCCTCTCTCCCTTCCTTCCCTTCTCCTACTCCAACAAGGAAGGGAGGAGTCCTACTCCCGGTGGGAGTAGGACTCCCCCCTTGGCGCGCCCTCCTTGGCCGGCCGCCTCTCCCCACTTGGTCCTTTATATACGGGGGCAGGGGGCACCTCTAGACACAAGTTCATCTGTTGATCTCTCCTAGCCGTGTGCGGTGCCCCCCTCCACCATATTCCACTTCGGTAATATTGTAGCGGTGCTTAGGCGAAGCCCTGCGTCGGTAGCATCATGAACACCGTCATCACGCCGTCGTGCTGACGGAACTCTCCTGCAAAGCTTAGCTGGATCGGAGTTCGTGGGACATCATCGAGATGAACGTGTGCTGAACTCGGAGGTGCCGTACATTCGGTACTTGGATCAGTCGGATCGTGAAGACGTACAACTACATCAATCGCGTTGTGCTAACGCTTCCGCTTTCGGTCTACGAGGGTACGTGGACACACTCTCCCCGCTCGTTGCTATGCATCACCATGATCTTGCGTGTGTGTAGGAATTTTTTTTAAATTACTATGTTCCCCAACAGTGGCATCCGAGCCAGGTTTATGCGTAGATGTTATATGCACGAGTAGAACACAAGTGATTTGTGGGCGATACAAGTCATACTGCTTACCGGCATGTCATACTTTGGTTCGGCGGTATTGTTGGATGAAGCGTCCTGGACCGACATTACGAGTACGCTTACGCGAGACTAGTTCTACCGACGTGCTTTGCACACAGGTGGCTGGCGGGTGTCAATTTCTCCAACTTTAGTTGAACCGAGTGTGACTACACCCGGTCCTTGAGAAGTTTAAAACAACACTAACTTGACGAACTATCGTTGTGGTTTTGATGCGTAGGTAAGAAAGGTTCTTGCTCAGCCCGTAGCAGCCACGTAAAACTTGCAACAACAAAGTAGAGGATGTCTAACTTGTTTTTGCAGGGCATGCTATGATGTGATATGGTCAAGACATGATGCTATATTTTATTGTATGAGATGGTCATGTTTTGTAACGGAGTTATCGACAACTGGTAGGAGCCATATGGTTGTCGCTTTATTGTATGCAATGCAATAGCCATGTAATTGCTTTACTTTATCACTAAGCGGTAGCGATAGTCGTAGAAGCAATAGTTGGCGAGACAACAACGATGCTACAATGGATATCAAGGTGTCGCGCCAGTGACGATGGTGATCATGACGGTGCTTCAGAGACGGAGATCACAAGCACAAGATGATGATGGCCATATCATATCACTTATATTGATTGCATGTGATGTTTATCCTTTATGCATCTTATTTTCCTTTGATTGACGGTAGCATTATAAGATGATCTCTCACTAAATTTCAAGGTAAAAAGTGTTCTCCCTGAGTATGCACCGTTGCCAAAGTACGCCGTGCCGAGACACCACGTGATGATCGGGTGTGATAAGCTCAACGTTCATCTACAACGGGTGCAAGCCAGTTTTGCACACGCAGAATCCTCGGGTTAAACTTGACGAGCCTAGCATATGCAGATATGGCCTCGGAACACTGGAGACCAAAAGGTCGAGCGTGAATCATATAGTAGATATGATCAACATAGTGATGTTCACCATTGAAAACTACTCCATCTCACGTGATGATCGGACATGGTTCAGTTGATTTGGATCACGTGATCACTTAGATGATTAGAGGGATGTCTATCTAAGTGGGAGTTCTTAAGTAATTTGATTAATTGAACTTTAATTTATCATGAACTTAGTCCTGATAGTATTTTGCAAATTATGTTGTATATCAATAGCTCGCGTTGTTGCTTCCCTATGTTTTTATTTTGATATGTTCCTAGAGAAAAACTATTTTGAAAGATATTAGTAGCAATGATGCGGATTGGATCCGTGATCTGAGGATTATCCTCGTTGCTGCACATAAGAATTATGCCCTTGATGCACCGCTAGGTGACAGACCTATTGCAGGAGAAGATGCATATGTTATGAATGTTTGGCTACCTCAATATGATGACTACTTGATAGTTTAGTGCACCATGCTTAACGGCTTAGAATCGGGACTTCAAAGACATTTTGAACGTCATGGACCATATGAGATGTTCCAGGAGTTGAAGTTATGGTCACTAGAAGCTGAACTACCCCAAACATTTGGCGGGTAAGAAGGATGGCAAAGTAAACAAAGGTATATTTGATATACAGATTAATGATGTTTACTTTACTAGTTTCATAGTAACCCCTCGGTATTTGATACTAGTTCAGTTACTAAGAGTAGTAACTCAAAACGGGATTTGCAGAATGAACATAGACTAGTTAAGGGTGAAGTGATGATGTGTGTTGGAAGTGGATCCAAGATTGATATGATCATCATCGCACACTCCCTATACTTTCGGGATTAGTGTTGAACCTAAATAAGTGTTATTTGGTGTTTGCATTGAGCATGAATATGATTTGATCATGTTTATTGCAACACAGTTATTCATTTAAGTTAGAGAATAATTGTTGTTTTGTTTACATGAATAAAACCTTCTATGGTCATACACCCAATGAAAATGGTTTGTTGGATCTCGATCGTAGTGATACACATATTCATAATATTGAAGCCAAAAGATGCAAAGTTAATAATGATAGTGCAACTTATTTGTGGCACTGCCGTTTAGGTCATATTGGTGTAAAGCGCATGAAGAAACTCCATGCTGATGGGTTTTTGGAATCACTTGATTATGAATCACTTGATGCTTGTGAACCATGCCTCATGGGCAAGATGACTAAAACTCTGTTCTCCAGAACAATGGAGCGAGCAACAGATTTGTTGGAAATCATATATACTGATGTATGTGGTCCGATGAATGTCGAGGCTCGCGACGGGTATCGTTATTTTCTCACTTTCACAGATGATTTGAGCAGATGTGGGTATATCTACTTGATGAAACATAAGTTTGAAACATTTGAAAAAGTTCAAAGAATTTCAGAGTGAAGTGGAAAATCATCATAACAAGAAAATAAAGTTTTCTGTGATTTGATCGTGGAGACGAATATTTGAGTTACGAGTTTGGTCTTCAATTAAAACAATGTGGAATAGTTTCACAAAATCATGCCACCTGGAACACCACATCTTAATGGTGTGTCCGAACGACATAACCATACTTTATTGGATATAGTGCAATCTATGATGTCTCTTACCGATTTACCACTATCGTTTTGGGGTTATGCGTTAAAGACAGCTACATTCACATTAAAAAGGGCACCATCTAAATCCGTTGAGATGACAACGTATGAACTATGGTTTGGCGAGAAACCTAAGCTGTCGTTTCTTAAAGTTTGGGGTTGCGATGCTTAGGTTAATAAGTTTCATCCTGATAAGCTCAAACCCAAATCGGAGAAGTGTGTCTTCATAGGATACCCAAAAGTAATTGTTGGGTACACCTTCTATGACAGATCCGAAGGCAAGATATTTGTTGCTAAGAATGGATCCTTTCTAGAGAAGGAGTTTCTCTCGAAAGAAGTGAGTGGGAGGAAAGTAGAACTTGATAAAGTAATTGTACCTTCTCCCGAATTGGAAAGTAGTTCATCACAGAAACCAGTTCCAATGATGCATACACCGATTAGTGAGGAAGTTAATGATGATGAAACTTCGGATCAAGTTACTACCAAACCTCGTAGGTCAACCAGAGTAACATCTGCACCAGAGTGGTACGGTAATCCTGTTCTGGAGTTCATGTTGCTTGACCATGATGAACCTACGAACTATGAGGAAGCGATGATGAGCCCAGATTCCGCGAAATGGCTTGAGGCCATGAAATCTGAGATGGGATCCATGTATGAGAACAAAGTGTGGACTTTGGTTGACTTGCCCGATGATCGGCAAGCCATAGAAAATAAATGGATCTTCAAGTGGAAGACGGACGCTGATAGTTGTGTTACTATCTACAAAGCTTGAATTGTCGAAAAAGGTTTTCGACAAGTTCAAGGTGTTGAATACAATGAGATTTTCTCACTCGTATCGATGCTTAAAAGTCTATCCGAATCATGTTAGCAATTGCCGCATTTTATGAAATTTGGCAAATGGATGTCAAAACTACATTCCTTAACGGATTTCTTAAAGAAGAGTTGTATATGATGCAACCAGAAGGTTTTGTCGATCCTAAAGGTGCTAACAAAAATGTGCAAGCTCCAGCGATCCATCTATGGACTGGTGCAAGCATCTCGGAGTTGGAATATACGCTTTGATGAGTTGATCAAAGCATATAGTTTTATACAGACTTGGGGTGAAGTCAGTATTTACAAGAAAGTGACTGGGAGCACTACAACATTTCTGATAAATATATGTGAATGACATATTGTTGATTAGAACTAATGTAGAATTTTCTGGAAAGCATAAAGGAGTATTTGAAAGGATTTTTTCAAAGGAAGACCTCAGTAAAGCTACTTACATATTGAGCATCAAGATCTATTGAGATAGATCAAGACACTTGATAAGATTTTCAATTAGTACATACCTTGACAAGATTTTGAAGTAATTCAAAATGCAACAGTCAAAGAAAGAGTTCTTGCATGTGTTGCAAAGGTGTGAAATTGAGTAAGACTCAAATCCCGACCACGGCAGAAAATAGAAAGAGAATGAAAGTCATTCCCTATGCCTCAATCATAGGTTCTATAAAAGTATGCCATGCTATGGACTAGACCTATTGTATACCCTGCCCTGGTTTGGCAAGGGAGTAAAATAGTGATCTAGGAGTAGATCACTGGACATTGGTCAAAATTGTCCTTAGTGGAATAAGGATATGTTTCTCGATTATGGAGGTGACAAGAGGTTCGTCATAAAGGGTTACGTCGATGCAAGTTTTGACACTAATCCATATGACTCTAAGTCTCAATCTGGATACATATTGAAAGTAGGAGCAATTAGCTAAAGTAGCTCCGTGCAGAGCAATGAAGACAGAATATTTGCAAAATACATATGGCTCTGAATGTGACAGACCCGTTGACTAAACTTCTCTCACAAGCAAAACATGATCACACCTTAGTACTCTTTGGGTGTTAATCACATAGAGATGTTAACTAGATTATAGACTCTAGTAAACCCTTTGGGTCTTGGTCACATGACGATGTGAACTATGGGTGTTAATCACATACAGATCTGAACTATTGGTGTTAAATCACATGATGATATGAACTAGATTATTGACTCTGGTGCAAGTGGGAGACTGAAGGAAATATGCCCTAGAGGCAATAATAAAGTTATTATTTATTTCATTATTTCATGATAAATGTTTATTATTCATGCTAGAATTGTGTTAACCGGAAACTTGATACATGTGTGAATACATAGACAAACAGAGTGTCACTAGTATGCCTCTACTTGATTAGCTCGTTGAATCAAAGATGGTTAAGTTTCCTAGCCATAGACATGAGTTGTCATTTGATTAACGGGATCACATCATTAGGAGAATGATGTGATTGACTTGACCCATTCTGTTAGCTTAGCACTTGATCGTTTAGTATATTGCTATTGCTTTCTTCATGACTTATACATGTTCCTATGACTATGAGACTATGCAACTCCCGTTTGTCGGAGGAACACTTTGTGTGAAACCAAACGTTACAACGTAACTGGGTGATTATAAATGTGCTCTACAGGTGTCTCCAATGGTACTTGTTGAGTTGGTGTAGATCAAGATTAGGATTTGTCACTCCGATTGTCGGAGAGGTATCTCTGGGCCCTCTCGGTAATGCACATCACTATAAGCCTTGCAAGCAATGTGACTAATGAGTTAGTTGCAGGATGATGCATTATGGAATGAGTAAAGAGACTTGACGGTAACAAGATTGAACTAGGTACGATGATACCGACGATCAAATCTCGGGCAAGTAACATATTGATGACAAAGGGAACAACATATGTTGTTATGCGGTTTGACCGATAAAGATCTTCGTAGATTATGTGGGAGCCAATATGAGCATCCAGGTTCCGCTATTGGTTATTGACCGGAGACGTGTCTCGGTCATGTCTACATAGTTCTCGAACCCGTAGGGTCCGCACGCTTAAAGTTTGGTGACGATCGGTATTATGAGTTTATGTGATTTGATGTACCGAAGGTAGTTCGGAGTCCCGGATGAGATCGGGGAAAAGACGAGGAGTCTCGAAATGGTCGAGATGTAAAGATCGATATATTGGATGACTATGTTCGGACACTGGAAGTGTTTCGGGAAGTTTCGGACATTTACCGGAGTACCGGGGGTTACCGGAACACCCCGGGGAGTATATTGGGCTTAATGGGCCTTAGTGGGAGAAGAGGAGGGGCGGCCAGGGCAGCCGCGTGCCCCCTCCCCCTCTAGTCTGAATTTGACACGGAGGGGGCGGCGACACCCCCCTTTTTCCTTCTCCTCCTCTCTCCCTTCCTTCCCTTCAACTACTCCAACAAGGAAAGGAGGAGTCCTACTCCCGGTGGGAGTAGGACTCCCCCCTTGGCGCGCCCTCCTTGGTCGGCCGCCTCTCCCCCCTTGCTCCTTTATATACGGGGGCAGGAGGGCACCTCTAGACACAAGTTGGTCTGTTGATCTCTCCTAGTCGTGTGCGGTGCCCCCCTCCACCATATTCCACCTCGGTAATATCGTAGCGGTGCTTAGGCGAAGCCCTGCGTCGGTAGCATCATCAACACCGTCATCTCACCGTCGTGCTAACGGAACTCTCCTGCAAAGCTCTGCTGGATCGGAGTTCGTGGCACGTCATCGAACTGAACGTGTGCTGAATGCGGAGGTGCCGTACGTTCGGTACTTGGATCGGTCGGATCGTGAAGACGTACGACTACATCAACCGCGTTGTGCTAACGCTTCCGCTTTCGTTCTACGAGGGTACGTGGACACACTCTCCCCGCTCATTTCTATGCATCACCATGATCTTGCGTGTGCGTAGGAAAAAATTTGAAATTCCTACGTTCCGCAACATCCTGTGCCGCTCGAGCTCGACCGACTTCTCCGGGGTGCTCCTGGTGATCCACTGATCACGCTGGTGCAGTTGGAGCCCCTGGGAACGCCTTGCCTCGCCGGAATCGTCTTCTCCGACGAGCCTCCTTCGCCGACGCCTCTGGAGACGACCACCGCGACCAACTCCGACCACCTCTAGCCACGTTCCAGGTATGTAAGGGTTCGCAGGAGTCTTGCATGTCCATCCCCCACCTCCACGGCGGCAGCTGGCCTCTCCTCGCCGGAGAATCGCCGGAGAACCATTGCCCCTCCTTTGTTTCCTCTTCTCCCCTCTAAAATCTGACATCATGGGCCCGCTGTCAGCCTCTCAGCCACGGCCGAAGCTGTATGAGTGCTGGCGCCCCACGGAAATACGCTTTCGACGTCACACCCCCCCTGGTCTTTTTCTTTTCATTTGAATTTAACTCAGTTTGACCAGGAACTTTGACCATCCATAACTTTTAAACCATAAGTCCAAATGAATTGATTCTTTTTTGCATTGTGTTTGTGTTGAAATATTCTAGCAGCACACCAAAGTTGAGAGTTTTCCCTGCTGACTAGAATTTCTGATGATTTTCAGAAGTGTTCTTGATATTTTATTTTTGTGGTTTTAATTATTTTCAGAGGGAGAAGCTTGTCTTGAGGAGAACCAAGAGGAGTGTGAACCTCCTCTGAACTAAGGCAATCCACACCAACATTTGCATGGTGTCATTTCAATATTTAGGATTTTCCAACTTGAATATGAGTTATTTCATGCATTTAATTATTTAAATGAATATTGCTTATCTTACTTACTTTGCCATGGTTCAAATGCTTAGTTTATAGTAGTGTATAAATGCATAGACTAGTATGAGGTAGTAGAAGTAGATTTGATTGTGTGATTATGATATGGTCATAATATGACTAGCATCGGTATTATTTTCATATGTGAGAAATTCATTTTAATATGTTAGTGTCACAACTAAAAATAATGAGTGTTAAAAACCAGTGAAGAAGAATCAGTAAAGTTTAGTGATGACTAGTGCAAGTAGAAAACTTTATGATGTTGATCTGTTTACTCTAAGTGATATATGATGCATGTTGGATGGTTGCATGTTCATGGCATATTGTGACTCGAGTTATTTTAATTGCAAGTTAAACCTGATGTTAATTCAACTTGAACATAATGTTGATCGACTCATGGTGCCACTGAATCGAGTTTTTCCTAGTGCAACCACA
The DNA here is from genome assembly GCA_963921465.1 of Triticum timopheevii. Taxonomy (NCBI): domain Eukaryota; kingdom Viridiplantae; phylum Streptophyta; class Magnoliopsida; order Poales; family Poaceae; genus Triticum; species Triticum timopheevii. Next base: position 369,012,489 of record OY997262.1, read on the forward strand.
TTTGCCTTTAAGGGAAGGCCTTTATTCGATCCGTTGTGATGCCTCTGGTCGGTACCTCCAATGAGGGAAGGTTATGGGCGTGCGGTACTCTGCCCCGGTAAGCAGCCATAACCTTGTGTGCCCATTATTGATTATGGTACCTTGTCCCCGTTTGGGACTGATGACCCACAAATATAGGGGATCAATTATAGCTCTTTTCGATAAGTAAGAGTGTCGAACCCAATGAGGAGCAGAAGGAAATGAAAAGTAGTTTCCGGTAAGGTATTGTCTCCAAGTGCTGAAATTGTAAGTAGCGGAGTAGTTTGATAGCAAGATAATTTGTAACAAGCAAGTAACGATAATAGTAACAAAAGTGCAGCAAGGTAGCCCAATCCTTTTGAGGCAAAGGGCAGGCCAAAACGGTCTCTTATGATAAGCAAACCGTTCTTGAGGGTACACGGGAATTTCATCTAGTCACTTTCATCATGTTGGTTCAATTTGTGTTCGCTACTTTGATAATTTGATATGTGGATGGACCGGTGCTTAGGTGCTATTCTTATTGAACAAACCCCCTACTTATGATTAACCCTCCCGCAAGCATCCGCAACTACGAGAAAAGTATTAAGAATAAATTCTAACCATAGCATTAAACTTCTGGATCCAATCAGTCCGTTACGGAATAGCGCATAAACTGGGGTTTAACCTTCTGTCACTCTTGCAACCCACCATCTAATTGCTACTCCACAATGCATTCCCTTAAGCCCAAATATGGTGAAGTTTCATGTAGTCGACGTTCACATGACACCACTAACGGAATAACAACATACATACTATCAAAATATCGAACACATATCAAGTTCACATGATTACTTGCAACATGATTTCTCCCGTGACCTCAAGAACAAAGGTAACTACTCACAAATGATAAACATGTTCATGATCATAGGAGTATTAAATAGCATAATGGATCTGAACATATAATCTTCCACCAAATAAACCATATGGTAATCAACTACAAGATGTAATCAACATTACTAGTCACCCACAAGCACCAATCTATAGTTCCGGTAACAAGATTGAATATAAGAGATGAACTAGGGTTTAAGAGGAGATGGTGTTGTTGAAGATGTTGATGGAGATTAACCTCCCCAAGATAGGAGAGTTCTTGGTGATGATGATGACGATGATTTCCCCCTTTGGGAGGGAAGTTCCCCCAGCGGAATCCCTCCGCCGGAGGGCAAAAGTGCTCCTGCCCAAGTTCCACCTCGAGGCAGCGGTGCTTCATCCTGAAAGTCCTCCCCTTATATTTTCTAGGTAAAAATCACCTACATACCAGAAGATGGACACCAGAGGTGGACCGAGGAGGCCACAACCCACCAGGGCGCGCCTGGGTGGCCTGGCGCGCCCAGGTGGGTTGTGCCCACCTGGTGGCCCCCCTCTGGTGGTTATTGGCTCCAGTATTTCTTAAATATTCCATAAAAAATCTCTGTGAAGTTTCAGCTTATTTGGAGTTGTGCAGAATAGGTAGCCTGACGTAGCTTTTTCAGGTCTAGATTTCCAACTGCCGGAATTCTCCCTCTTGGTGTGTTCCTTGCAAATTATGAAAGGAAAGGCATTAGAATTACTCCAAAAAGCATTATTATTGATAAAAAGTTATAAATAATAGTAAGAAAACATGATGCAAAATGGACGTATCAAATCCCCCAAGCTTAGACCTCGCTTGTCCTCAAGCAAAAACCGAAATCGAAAAACATGTCCACGTGCTTTGAGAGAGAGGTGTCGATAAAAACAAAATACGGACATACAAGCATCATGTTGATTATTATAGCAGCAACAAAATTAAACATAGGAATTTTATCATAGAACTTTTATCATATACTTCTCATGAATAAGTAATAGTTCATCAAACAATTGAAGTATAAAGCAAAAAATCTATTAGAAACTAACAAACTATGTTCTCAGTCAACTTTGCAACTACAATTCATCATCTTTTCAGGAAGAGTCACGTGTCGGAGCCTTTAGGCAAGTCCACATACTCAACCATCATATAGTCTTCTATGATTGCTAACACTCACCTTGTACCCATGAACAAAACGTTTCAACCAGACACAAAGAAAGATAGGGGCTTATAGTTTTGCCTCCCAACATACTCACCTCAAGGGTCATGTCAAGAATAATAACTCATGCCATCTATCACTGGTATGCGTCGGTGCTATACAAACGGTTTTTAACCCCTTTCCATGACGGCATTTGGAACCATCGCCAAGTGAGTGTGGGCGATAGGGGGTTCCTTCCCACACGACCCAAAAATTGTCGGGGATAGGCCCTCTCGGAACACAGGCTGGGGCCGTGTGCGATCGGGCGAGGCATCGAAACCCAATCATTTCCGTAGGTATGTACACCCCACACAGTGAATCCCAGAAAAACATTTCCGTAGGTATGTACATCCCACACGGTGAATCCCAGAAAAACATTTCCGTAGGTATGTACATCCCACATGGTGAATCCCAAAAAAACATTTATGTAGGTATGTACATCCCACATGGTGAATCCCAGAAAAACATTTCTGTAGGTATGTATATCACACACAGTAAATCCAAAATACATTTCCGTTCTTATGTACATCCCACACAGTCTATCCAGGGAAAACGTTTTCGTTCGTATGTACATCCCACACAGTTTTATGCGTAGGCTCGTGTGTGAAAGGTGTAACTATCACACACGGTCTGCCTTGGTTTACTGTTGGCTTTTATCAACTACATCACACACGATTTGATGAAGAAAACTGTGTGGCATTGGGCTATCCATCGCAAGCGCTTTTACTGCTAGAACCGTTTGCAAAGGTCCATGACACATTTAGCAGGTTTATTAGTTTACAATTAATAATTACAGTATTATGCAAATTCACATTTCATTCGAATAGTTGTTTGCCAATTTCATATCAGGCACATAAGTATATTATAACATCACGGTAAGATAGCTACATGAAAACAGCACATTACAACATATAGCTAGTTCAACTTCATAAGAACAATATATTCATTTCCCTAATCGAGATCATCCAGGCTTGTCTTATCCACCTCTGCTTTCAGTTCAGTAAGAACCTGTTTTGCACGGGCCAACTGGGAAAGTGCCTCCTCCTTCACCAACACCATATTAGCAAAGTCTGATTTAAAAAATCTGAGCTCATTCTCCATCTTTAAATTTTTATCCCGCATCTTCAGATATTATTCAGCATTGACAAGAGTTTCTCTAAGCCTGCGTCTGTTCTCTTCCTCATACATGCTCCAGAGCTTCGCTAGGCACATCTTCAAAGACTATGGCCACTCTTGATCAACCCACTCCCGGTAAGAACACTTCCATTCATCCTATAATATTTAAAACTAGATCGGTAACAATTGTAGCGGAAATGGGTTTATAGCAACATAGAAAATCACCAATGCTTATTTTGAAAAAGTGAAGAAACATGTTAATTATGACATATCTTCTCAAAAAGATCAATGTGCAAATGAATTAATTGCTACTGATACAACAACCAAATTCTGGAACATCAGAAGCTATAATTAACTACAACAACGCTTCAAGTTCTTATGTACAATAAATAAAAAATTGAACATTTTATGAGGAAGGTAAATATAACTGCAACAACATAGGACAGTGTTTGGATGACAGCAAATTGATACTAACAGGTGTGTACATGCACAAATTTAGTAACATAGAACAAATAGCACTAAGGACGTTCACTATGTATGCCAATACTGGGGTAAAGATAACTGTTGCTACATCTCACACCGGTGCCCTGCAGTGGCGAGCCGATGCAGCAGAAAAAAATCAGGGACCCAGACTCGGGAGCACGTAGTTGCTCCGATGCCCAGTTCCTTCGTGCCATAAAGATTTAGTATTTTACTGCTTGGCTACTTAGATGTGTGGACCAAAGTTGTCTGCACAAACTACTGAAGCGGTGCCAAATAATTTTCTAATGGCACCGCTGATGAGATGGCAACAATTTAAGATACTAGGTACAAACTGTGACACTGTCTTAGGATGTGTTTGGTTGAAGGTGTGGTATGAATGGGTTGGGACCGTGACAGTGTCTGAATCACATCTAACAAATGATTTGTAACAATGAAAGAGGGTCTAACCTTCTCTGCACTTGCCAGAAACTTCCTGCCACTGTCCATAGATTCGAACGCAACTAGCTTCACGCATGGAGATTGATGGTGACAACGAGCAGATAGATCTTCAGCCACCCCGCTCCATTCGTTGCCACTGATGGTCCTAGGGAGCTATAAGAGGAAGAAATGACTCAAATCGACCGCCGGGTAAAAATCCTTCATTCCAAGTCATAGCCCGAGATAGAGAAGAGAGGCATACCCGGGTGGTGAAGGAGTCGTCTCCGGAGGAGGAACCGCTGGAGAGGTCTTTGAAGAAGACCATGGCGACCCCGGCGGTAGGATGCGAGATGGCAAGAGCGAGGAAGCGGCTATAGCTTAGGAAGGAAGGAAGGAAGAAAGGAGGAAACAGGAGAAATGTGACTTGTGGTCGGGGAGAAAAGGGGCTGGGAAGGGGGGAGGGGGCAGGGGTAGATATTTTGGCGGTAGACCAAAATTTTGGAAATGTGGAGGGAAACTTTGTGCGCGGTGCTGCCGAACCATTCACTTTGAACGATTGTGTGCATTGCAAACGATTCTTCTGCTTTACGCGCATGGGATGAGTTTGATAATTCAAATTTTGGTGGAACTTTCCCCGGGTACATCATTGCATAATTTAACATCGCTTGCTAATTTGGGCACACAAAAGAGCGTACAGTAGATAGACCACACTAACTGAATCGAGCAATTTTAGTAATTAAACAGAGCCAGTTGACCTAAACATTGCTCTAACAAAAGACTAGCATTAAAAACAAAGCCTGAGTACGCATAATTTTAACACATCCGCCGCCGCGCCGGCCTATGCATCACCGGTGTGAGATGAGACATTGATGACTTGTCCTGGCGACATGCCGCCGTTGGTGGATTCCATGTCCCCTTGCTGAAGTCAACCGCGTCCTCGTCCTCGTCCTCATCCTCGTCCTCCTCCTCGGCGCCACCCTCAAGGTTGTAGTACTCGTAGTAATGGCTGCACCAGAGCTCGCGTTGGTACTCCACCGCCGATTCCTTGACGGACATACTCTTCTCTACCTCGACCTCGGCCGCGCGCAACTCCTCCTCCTAGAGCTCCTCGATCTCCGCTGCCTCCTGCATCTCCAGCTCCCGCTCGACGACCTCATGAGGAAGCAGGTGCTCCATGGCCACAGCTGCCTTTTTAGGCGTGGGTTACATGCTAGAGTCCAAGGTGGCCTGGAATATCTTGGCGTGTGCATCCTCGATCTTGGCGTGGATGGCCTCGACCCGGGCCAGGGCGACATCGGCGGCACGGACGGCAGCTCGAGCTCTCTTGGCATTTGCAACCACCGTCGCAACAGCAGCTGCAGCCGTCTCGGCTGCTGCAGCTGCCCTGTCGGCTGCCGTAGACACCCTCTCGGCAGAAACGGCCGCACTCAATGCGGATGCGGCGGCACTCTCGGTGTAGGTGGTTGCACTCTTGGCACAGGCGACCCCGCTTGGGGGGACGCGACCATCATACGGGCCTTCACGAAGCATTTCCACGGCGTCATCTTTGCAAGAAGGGGGTGCGGGAAAGGGGATCAGGATTCGTGGATTCGGGGGTTGCCGGCACTGGAGCAGACGAGCCGGCGAAGCTTAAGGAGGGAGAATTAAATAGACCCAGATATTTTCATCACAAACGGTTCCTAGAAAACAATTGTGTGTGATGTTGTAGATATTTTTTATTAGCTGTGAAAGACGAATTTGTTGTAAAGTGGCAACGGATGGTGTTTTAAATGTAAGAGCAATTTTGTAGTACTAATACAATTGTCATGTCAAATTTTGGAAAATTTCAGGGGTCATTTGACCTTTTAAGACATTTAAGTGATTTTCTAGCCATTTAATGACCGTAATTGAAATTTGAACTACATGTACACGCAACAGCTAACCATAACGGTTTGAAAACTCATATTTTGTGTACTTGTGTGCGATTTAATTCCATGTGCAGCAAATTGGAAGGAATTTTCAAACATATTCGTCTAACGGCTATGACACAATTAAGCATGGAGTGACATGGCAATTTAATTCCAAAAAATTAAAAAAAATATTTAAAACGCATGAAACCTTGGTTGATGTAATGTCATGCCACCAAGATGATGTGGTAAATTTTTTGGCATGTTGGACGAAAGTTTGGACACACACCCCTCACAAACCGGAGCAACTCACTAGAAGCGCGTGGTTCCGAGAGGGAACAATGCATGTTTGATGACGAATGGGAGATAGCTTCCTCTTACAGCCTTTAATTTTTTTTTCTATGTTTAACGTGCACTACTACAACTGTAATGTGAAATTTTGGAAAATTCTAGGGGTCATTTGACCTTTTAAAGACATTTGAGTGATTTTCTAGCCATGTAATGACCGTAATTCAAATTTGAACTACATCTACATGCAACATCTAACCATAACGGTTTGAAAAATCATACTCCCTCCGTTCCTTGATATAAGGTGTATAGATTTTTGAGAAAAAAAATCTGAAATATAAGGTATATTGCGTTGCACCACTCATTTGGATAATCCTTTTAGGGATTTGATTACATTTCCTTATATTATGTAAGCTCCTCTATTTTCTCATGTCAATTAGTCAGGTGAAATCTTTTCCAAAACTTGTGAAATTTTCGACATACGTTCTTTAATTTTCGTGCCAAAAACTATACACCCTATATTTAGGAACGGAGGGAGTATTTGTGTACTTGTGTGCGAGTTCATTCCATGTGCAGTAAATTAGAAAGGGATTTTCAAACATATTTGTCTCACGACATGGACACATGCATATGTATGCATGGAGTGACATGGCACTTTAATTCCAAAAAATAAAAAAAAATAAAAAACACATGAAACCTTGGTTGATGTAATGTCATGCCACCAAGATGATGTGGTAAAAAAATTGGCATGTTTGACGAAAGTTTGGGCACACACCCCTCACAAACCGGAGCAACTCACTAGAAGGCTCGTGGTTCCAAGAGGGAACAATCCATGTTCGATGACGAACGGGAGATATATATAGCTTCCTCTTACGGCCTTCAATTTTTTTCTACGTGTAACGTGCACTACTACAACTGTAATGTGAAATTTTGGAAAATTCTAGGGGTCATTTGACCTTTTAAAGACATTTAAGTGATTTTCTAGCCATTTAATGACCGTATTCAAATTTGAACTATATCTACATGCAACGGCTAACCATAACGGTTTTAAAAATCATATTTGTGTAATTGTGTGCGAGTTAATTACATGTGCGGTAAATTAGAAGGAGTTTTCAAAGATATTTGTCTCACGACATGGACACTTACATATGTATGCATGGAGTGGCATGGCATTTTAATTCCAAAATATTAAAAAAATCAGAAACACATGAAACCTTGGTTGATGTAATGTCATGCCACCAAGATGATGTGATAAAAAAATTGGGATGTTTAACGAAAGTTTGGACACACACCCCTCACAAACCGGAGCAACTCACTAGAAGGCTCATGTTTCCGAGAGGGAACAATGCATGTTTGATGACGAATGGGAGATAGCTTCCTCTACGGCCTTCAATTTTTTTCTACGTCTAACATGCACTACTACAACTGTAATGTGAAATTTTGGAAAATTCTAGGGGCCAGTTGACCTTTTAAAGTCATTTAAGTGATTTTCTAGTGATTTAATGACCATAAATAAAATTTGAACTACATCTACATGCAATGCCTAACCAAAACGGTTTGAAAAATCATATTTGTGTACTTGTGTGCGTGTTAATTCCGTGTGCAGTAAATTAGAAGGAATTTTCAAACATATTTGTCTCACGACATGGAAACATGCATATGTATGCATGGAGTGACATGGCATTTTAATTCCAAAAATTAAAAAAGTATCAGAAACACATGAAACCATGCTTGATGTAATGTCATGCCACCAAGATAATATGGTAAAAAAATTGGCATGTTTGACGGAAGTTTGGACACACACACCCCTCACAAACCGGAGCAACTCACTAGAAGGCTCATGGTACCGAGAGGAAACAATGCATGTTTGATGACGACCGGGAGATAGCTTCCTCTTACGGCCTTCAATTTTTTTTTCTACGTCTAACGTGCACTACTACAGTTATAATGTGAAATTTTGGAAAATTCTAGGGGTCGTGTGACCTTTAAAAGACATTTAAGTGATTTTCTATCCATTTACTGACCATAATTCAAATTTGAACTACATCTACATGCAATGCCTAACCAAAACGGTTTAAAAAATCATATTTGTGCACTTGTGTGTGAGTTAATTCCATGTGCAGTAACCATGCATATGATGCATGGAGTGACATGGCATTTTAATTCCAAAAAATTAAAGAAATATCAGAAACACATGAAACCTTGCTTGATGTAATGTCATGCCACCAAGATGATGTGGTAAAAAATTGGCATGTTTGACAAATGTTTGGACATACACCCCTCACAAACCGGAGTAACTTACTAGAAGGTCCGTGGTTCCGAGAGGGAACAATGCATGTTTGATGACAAACAGGAGATAGCTTCCTCTTACGGCTTTCAAATGTTTTTTCTATGTTTAACATGCACTAATACAACTGTCATGTGAAAATTTGGAAAATTTCAGGGGTCATTTGACCTTTTAAAGACATTTAAGTGATTTCTAGCCATTTAATGACCGTAATTCAAATTTGAACTACATCTACATGCAACGCCTAACCATAACAGTTTGAAAAATCATATTTTTGTGTACTTGTGTGCGAGTTAAAAAATCATCATACGATGTAAATATCTAGTGTTCAAAAAAGAAAATGTAAAGATGTGGAAACACAACCGGCCCCCACATGATTGGCACTCTATCTCGCGGCTCGATGTTTGGTAGGTGAGTGGCGGGGATCATTAATCAGAGACGGTTCTGCATTGGAAACCGTCAACTATTATGTTCACACACGGATTTTGGCTATTATATTCACACACGGATTTTGCTGCGGGAATCGTGTGTAATTCAAACTACAGTACTCGTAAATTCCGGCGACCGGCGTGTGTACTATCCCCATCGATCTAGATTCCGGCCGCCAATAAATACTACCTTGCTCACGTCGTCCGGCCTGCATTCTCATCTACATCCTCCCCTCGCTCGCCCTCTTTCTCTTTCTCAAATCTCTATCATGGCACCGCCGGTCTGCCCACGTGCCAACGAGGAGTCGCCGCCCCCCGAGGACACTCACTCGAATAGCAGCGACGAGGACCCCAACGCGCCGCCGAACAAGGTTGCGCCGGACCCCCCAACTTTGGATTGGTTTTGGGGCCAGTACAATCATTGTCTGTGGAAGTCGCTGCCGCCGGCTGAGAAAGCCAGGAAAGTGGCATTCAAGAAGGAGATGGTGGAGGAGGAAGCCAGGTACCAGGCGACCTGTGAAGCCCGTGATGCCGCCTAGAAAAAGGAGGCGGCGGAGCTTTGGGGGTGGATGCGTCATCGTGCCGAGGAGGTGTACAAAGACGGGTACTTCACAAGGAAGGTCATAGGCATTGGGTGCCTCGTCGTTGCGTGAAGGTAGGCCCATAAGCTCCAGCGTGCCACCGACGAGGAGCTACGGTTGGCGCCCAACGAAATGGCAAGATCGTTCACGCGCGTCCGCCAGCAAGAGGCAGTCAAGCGCTGTGAGGCGGAGAACGCAGAGTACTGCCTCCGCACTGGGAAGATGCTGCGCACCAGGGAGCTGCTAGCGAGGGGCTGCCGGAATACTAGCCCAGGAGGGATTATTATTTTTAGTATTGTTCGTTTTCAATTTTATGCATTGTACATAGTAGTTAAGTATCATCACGTATATGTGATTATATTATATTATATATATATATATATATATATATATTCTATGATGAACTAATGAACAATTAATATATATATATATATATATATATTATGAATTCCATTTTCTATCTGTTTTTGTATACTAATTTGAATCTAGCCGTTATCATCCACATATATAGAATGGAAAGCGTATATACACACATTGACACAGAACATATAATAACGGAAAACAGAGTACACACATTGAAACAGAGGAATAAACAGAGCAATACTATGATTGTTGTGAATACATAGCTATCCACGTCGAAACGACTCAACAAGATAAAATGCGTCCATGAGACCATGACCAGGAGCCCTTGCCTACGGTAGCTCTTGGCTCTGCCTGAACTCGTGCAGGCGTTCGTCCAAGCGGTCGACACGCTCGCGGTACATCTGGAGCATGATCTTGAGCTCCAAGTTGGCTATTTTATCGGAGATCACCAGCTCGAGGATGAGACGGCCATGTTCCTCTACTGCACCCAGGTGGACGCTTGGGCCAAGGAGGCGGTCGAGCCTACGGACCAGTGCGTTGGCATCTAGCAGGCTGCGGACAAGGCGAACGGCACCACCCATGTGAACGGCGCGGCGGGCGTCCGGTGCAAGTACGGCGCGACCGGCCTCTGGTGCAAGTACGGTGCTGAGGGCCTCTGCCCACTCCTGGCGAGGAATGGGGGTACTGACGGGACGTGTACCCAGCTGCGACGCTGCGTCGACAGCAGGCAAGCACCGATGGATCCGCTCTTGCTGTGCGGCGCGCCGCGCCTCTCGCTCTGCAGTGCTCCAATGGTCTCGCCGTGCGGCGAGCCACGGCCTATCGACGCGGACGCGCCTAGCTTGCTTTGCGGCGCGCCATCGATCATTTTGTGCAGCGAGGTGCAGCCTGTCGGTGCTAACGTGCCTATCTTGATCCGCGGCCTCAAGCGCCATGCGCCAAAGGTCTGCTCAACCCTGGCGATGACACACATCACGGCATCGTCTATCGCATTGTCGGGGAGTGCCTCGACCTCGACGGGCCATGGCACCTGCTCGTTTTCCTCGTCGACGAGGTTGATGGCAGAGGCGGCGCTTTGGTGGGTTGGCATGCTTGGAAAAGGTGGATGTGCTACAGGTTGCGCTTGTCGCCTCCGTGCGTCGCATGCTGCCTAGGTTTATGTGCAATATCGCTGGGTGGTGGGAAACAGGTGACGAAATGGCGGGAAATGGTGGCGTGTTCATAAAACACCATCAATTAATGGAAACTTAGCATAGAAGGAACATCGAGCTAGCACAAGAAGTAAATGATGATCAGATGAACACAGACCACACTAGGGAACCCGTCGGTGATGAATTCATCAATCGCAAACAGTTGAATACTAGCAAGTGTTTGCCCACAACACACATGGCTTATTCCATCACAAACAGTTCGGATGGATCAACTATATGCCACGTATCGCACATTGTCAAAAAGTAATGCGGTAGACCTTCTTTAACATGTGTTAAAAAATAAAAATAAATAAATAACAAGGACCTCGAGGTTAAATTAACTCATGGCTTCTCCATCAACACAACTTCCCATCCAGTCACCCATCTGATGGTTGCTCCAGCCTGAGCACACTTAACTTGAGAGTTCTCTTACATGAGCTACTGGTGGAACAGCTAGTCCTTGCTGATATAGGATGCCTCTTCGCATCCTAATGGCGTATCCGGATGACCGTCTGTCCCCCAATGGCCAATAGATGTTGTGTAGATAGAGCATATCACATATGTCTTATTAGAAGCAATCGTCTGTGTTATTATCGGTCTTCGCACACATTTCTGATTACAGACCTGTTTGTCGCGTATCACACACATCTTGATATATTGAACCGTTTTTGTTCTCTTGTCTCAACACAAAAAGTTCATCCGAGTGAACCGCATATTGTATATCGCACACACCTTGGTCTGGCTAACCGTTTCTTTTGTGTTCCCTAATCACAAACAGTTTATCCGAGTGAACCGTATGCTGTATATCGCACACACCTTCATCTGGTTGCCCATTTCTTTTGTTCCTCCTCATCGCAAACAGTTAATTAAACTGAACCATGTGCCCTGCATCGCACATGCAACTAAAATCTGAACCTTGTTTGATGCATCCTCCATCGCAAACGTTTTGCACCTTTTTTGACGGGTTTTTTACACCACCGTTTGTGATTATTGCATCGCACATAGTTTCGTCGAAGGGTCTCTGGTCGTAGTGTCGCGTTAGCAGCATCCTACAGTAGTGTATATTCAACTGGACATATGTGCCTAGATCGTTCCTCACCACATGATGCTTGCCAAAGGAGAAAAATAAAAAGGAATAGAGAGAAAAACTTTGACTCTTGCATAAAAGTAAAAGATAGGCCTTTCGCAGAGGGAAGCAAAGGTTTCCATGCGCTTATTTGTTTGTATGCTCAATCCCGTAGTGCAAAAGAACATCACGTTACGTTGCCCCTTGTGATAGAGACCTTTATTATGCAGTTTGTCGCTTTTATTCTTCACCATCACAAGTTCGTGCAGCGCTCAATTTTCTCTTACACTAAATGATCTCACACTTTTAGAAGCAATTTTTATTGCCTTTTTGCACCGATGACAACTTACTTGAGGGATGTTGCTCAATCCCTAGGTAGGTATGGTGGACACTTGAAAATAAGATTTGGGTTTAAGGGTTTTTGGATGCACAAGTAGTATCTCTACTTAGTACAGAATTTTTGGCTAGCAAAGATAGGGGGCAAGCATCACATGTTAAAGGATGTATGACAATATGACTTCTATGTGAATATAAACAAACATAAACAATTAAGTTGTCTTCCTTGTCCAACATCAACAATTTTGGCATATAATATTTTGATGAGGGCTCACAATCACAAAAGATTTCTAGGATAGTATATCTATATGTGAATCTTCTCTTCCCTTATTAATTCTTTCATGAGTTGCATCATTGACTAATGCTATGTTTGTCAATCTCTAATAAAATTTTCTACTTATACTTTTCCTTATGTGGTGCTATCACCTACCATAGGATTAGTATATAAACTTTTCATTATTTATTTCCTTTCTTATTTCTTTTCTTTTCTTTATTTACAACATGAAAATAAAGATAGCAAAAACTCAAACTAACTTTATTATATAACTTGCACACGATTACGAGGATATATCACTAAGCAAACTCTTGAATAAGAAAGGATCAAACTAAGCTTTATTTCATCTAAAAGCAAAAGATCGAACTAAGATAAGTAAAAGCAAAAGATCGAACCAAGATAAGTAAAAGCAAAACGATAGTGGGATGATACGATACCGGGACACCTCCCCCAAGCTTGGCGGAAGCCAGGGGGATTGCCCATACCTGATACTCAGTTCTCCTTTGGTGGTGAAGAAGATGATGGTGGTGATGTATCGATCCTATCTTTAAGGGTTAGAAGATTCTCCAATCGACGGATGACGCTCCTGAGGTGGGTGATGTGCTCTTGATGCAAAATATTCTCGCGAGTGAGATACTTATTTTGTATGCGAACTATTTCAATGATGTAAAAGGCCTCAATCTTAGCAGGAGTAAGATGAGTAAGGTAAGGTTTAAGGATATCTTCCTCCTCCTCGTCAGCTGGCAATGCTTGTTCGAAGACCGGAGGCTGATCTACGGTAACTTCCTTGCTCTCATCTTCTCCGACAGCTCCCGCGGGATATTCTCTCTTCAGCTCGATCTTCATCAACCAAGCATCCTCTTCCACGTGGTTGGAGGAAGAAGAAGACATGATGCCTGGCCCAACAGATCTGACAGAAAACAGCAAGAAAAGAGAACAGGGGATTTCTCCGTGATACGGTGATCAACAGGTTCGGGAAGTATATATAGATTTTTTTTATCTTGGAGGAAAAGTACATGGTAGAACAACGGAGTACGGGAGGTGTCCCAGGTGATGGCGCGCCCTGGTGTCTTGTGCCCACCAGGGGACGCTTCCTGGGAGTTTTTTTATTTGCAAAATTCTAAAATATTCTAAAACTAATAAAAAACATTTTTCGGAGTCCGTTTACTTACCGAATCACGTACCTCTTTATTTTCATGATTCTAGAGTGTTCCGGAAGGACTCTTTTATGTGTTCCTCCGGTGTCAACTTTTGGTTAATATTACTTTCAATATTAATAGGTGTACCTGAGATACAATACTTTATCCGTTGCCCATTGACAACCTTCGGGTTAGTACCTTCGGAGTTATTTATTTTGATGGCTCCGGACCGGGAAACCTCCTCGATGACATATGGGCCTTCCCATTTTGAAAGGAGCTTTCCTACAAAAAATCTAAAATGAGAGTTGTACAAAAGAACAAATTCTCCGACTTTAAACTCACGCTTTTGGATTCTTTTGTCATGCCATCTTTTAACTTTTTCTTTGAATAACTTTGCATTTTCATAAGCTTGGGTTCTCCATTCATCTAAAGAACTTATATCAAATAACCTCTTTTCACCAGCAATCATAATTGAGTTCTTTAACTACCCAATATGCTTTATGTTCTAACTCAAGAGGCAAATGACAAGCTTTTCCATAAACCATTTTATATGGAGACATACCCATAGGATTTTTATAAGCTATTCTATAAGCCCAAAGTGCATCATCTAATTTCTTAGACCAATTCTTCCTGGACGTATTGACAGTCTTTTGCAAAATTAATTTTATATCTCTATTGCTAAGTTCAACTTGACCACTAGACATAGGATGATATGGTGATGCAATTCCATGGTTAACATCATACTTGGCAAGCATTTTACGGAAAGCACCATGAATAAAGTGTGAACCACCATCATTCAATAAATATCTAGGGACTCCAAACCTTGGGAATATGACTTCCTTAAGCATTTTAACAGAGGTATTGTGATCAGCACTACTAGTTGGAATAACTTCTACCCATTTAGTAACATAATCAACAGCAACCAAAATATGTGTATACCCATTAGAGGAAGGAAAAGGTCCCATGTAATCAAATCCCCAAACATCAAATGGTTCAACAGCAAGTGAATAATTCATAGGCATTTCTTGACGCTTACTGATATTACCTATTCTTGACATTCATCACAAGAAGAGACAAACTTATGGGCATCCTTGAAGAGAGTAGGCCAATAAAATCCAGATTGCAATACCTTGTGAGCAGTTCTATCTCCAGCATGATGCCCTCCATAAGCCTCGGAGTGACATTTCCGTAGGACTTGTCCTTGTTCATGCTCAGGTACACAACATCTAATAATACCATCTACTCCTTGTTTATAAAGATGTGGGTCATCCCAAAAGTAATGTCTCAAATCATAGAAGATTTTTTTCTTTTGCTGGTATGTAAAGCTAGGTGGTAAATATTTAGCAACAATGTAATTAGCATAGTTAGCATACCAAGGACTACTATTAGCAACATTTATCGCAGCTAACTGCTCATCAGGAAAACTATCATCAATAGGTAGTGGGTCATCAAGCACATTTTCAAGCCTAGACAAGTTATCAGGTACTGGGTTCTCAGCTCCTTTTCTATCAATGATATGTAAATCAAATTCTTGCAACAAGAAAACCCAACGAATAAGTCTAGGTTTAGCATCTTTCTTTTCCATAGGATATTTAATAGCAGCATGGTCTGTGTGAATAGTTACTTTGGAATCAACAATATAAGGTCTAAATTTATCACAAGAAAACACCACTGCTAAGAATTCTTTTTCAGTAGTAGCATAATTTCTTTGAGCACTGTCTAGAGTTTTACTGGCATAATAAATAACATTAAGTTTCTTATCAACTCTTTCTCCTAGAACAGCACCAATATCATAATCACTAGCATCATACATGATTTCAAAAGGCAAGTTCCAATCAGGTGGTTGAACAATAGGTGCAGAAATTAAAGCTTTCTTAAGTGTTTCAAAGGCTTCAAGACAATCATTATCAAAAACAAAAGGAATATCCTTTTGCAAGAGACTAGTAAGAGGCCTAGAAATTTTAGAGAAGTCTTTGATAAATCTCCTATAGAAACCAGCATGACCTAGGAAACTATGAATACCTTTGATATCCTTAGGACATGGCATTTTATCAATGGAATCAACCTTAGCTTGGTCCACTTCAATACCTCTTTCAGAAATTTTATGACCCAAGACAATGCCTTCATTAACCATAAAGTGGCAATTTTCCCAATTCAAGACAAGATTTGTTTGTTCACATCTCTGCAAAACTCGCTCAAGATTGCTTAAACAATCATCAAAAGACTTCCCATAAACAGAAAAGTCATCCATGAAAACCTCAACAATCTTTTCACAAAAATCAGAGAATATAGCAGTCATACATCTTTGAAGGTAGCAGGTGCATTACATAAACCAAAAGGCATACGTCTATAAGCGTAAGTTCCAAAGGGACAAGTAAAAGTGGTCTTTTCTTGATCAGGTTGAGAAACAGGTATTTGTGAAAAGCCAGAATATCCATCAAAGAAGTAAAAGTGTGTGTGCTTAGATAATCTTTCAAGCATTTGATCAATAAAAGGCAAAGGGTAATGATCTTTTCTAGTTGCTTTGTTTAATTTTCTATAATCAATTGCCATTCTATAGCTTGTAACAATTCTTTGTGGAATAAGCTCATTCTTATCATTAGGAACAACAGTTATACCTCCTTTCTTAGGGACACAATGAACAAGACTTACCCATCTACTATCAGCTATGGGATAGATTATACCTGCTTCCAGAAGTTTTAATATTCCGTTCTTACCACTTCTTTCATCTTCGGATTTAACCGACATTGGTGATCAACAACGGGTTTAGCATCAGGTTCCATATTAATCTTGTGCTGACATAGAGTGGGACTAATGCCCTTTAAATCATCAAGAGTATATCCAATAGCAGCTCGGTATTTCCTTAGAACTTTCAATAATCTTTCTTCTTCATGTTCTGAAAGGTTAGCACTAATAATAACAGGATATATTTGCTTTTCATCAAGATAAGCATATTTCAAAGTGTCTGGCAATTGTTTTAATTCAAACACAGGATAACCTTTAGGTGGAGGAGGACCTCCTAGAGTTTTAATAGGCAAATTGTGTTTAAGTAGAGGACGTTGTTCAAAGAAAATCTTATCTATTTATTTCTTTCATGCATATGTAAATCATTTTTATGGTCTAGCAAATATTGTTCTAAAGTATCAGTAGGTGGAACAGCAATAGAAGCAAGACCAATTAATTCATCCTTACTAGGCAATTCTTTTTCATGATGATTTCTACTAAACTTGGAAAAATTAAACTCATGAGACTCATCACCAAAGCTAACACTAACAGTTTGCTTCTTACAATCTATCTTAGCATTAACTGTGTTCAAGAAAGGTCTACCAAAGATAATTGGACAAAATTCATCTTGTGGGGAACCGAGAACAAGAAAATTAGTGGGGTATTTTATTTTCCCACACAAGACTTCAACATCTCTAACAATCCCAATTGTTGATATTGTGTCTCTATTAGCAAGTTTAATAGCAACACCTATTTCTTCTATCTCAGCAGGTGCTATGTCTTTCATGATTTCTTCATATGAAGTGTAAGGAATAGCACTCACACTAGCACCCATGTCACATAAACCATGATAACAGTGATCTCCTATTTTAACTGAAATAACAGGCATGCCAACCACAGGTCTATGTTTATCTTTTCTATCAGGTTTAGCAATTCTAGCAGCTTCTTTACAGAAGTAAATAACATGCCCATCCATATCTTCTTCCAAGAGATCTTTAACCATAGCAATACTAGGTTCAACTTTAATTTGTTCATCAGGTTTAGGTGTTCTAATATAGCTTTTGTTAACCACAGTTGAAACTTTAGCATGTTCCTTTATCCTAACAGGGAAAGGTGGTTTCTCAATATAAGCAGAAGGAACAACTGGATCAACATTATAAAGTATAGTTTCTTCTTTAACTGGTATTGGTTCTTTAGTTTCTTCTTTAATAGGTGGGTGATATTTAAACCACTTCTCTTTAGGGAGTTCAACATGAGTAGCAAATGATTCACAAAAGGAAGCTACTATCTCAGAGTCGAGTCCGTATTTAGTGCTAAACTTTTGAAAAGCATCGGTATCCATAAAAGATTTAACACAATCATACTTAAGCTTAATACCTGACTCTTTACCTTTGTCGAGTTCCCAATCTTCAGAGTTGCATTTAATTCTGTTCAAAATATCCCACCAAAATTCAATAGTCTTCTTCATAAATGAACCAGCACAAGAAGTATCAAGCATGGTTTGATCATTACGAGAAAGTCGAGCATAAAAATTCTGAATAATGATTTCTCTTGAGAGCTCATGATTGGGGCATGAATATGACATTGAATTAAGCCTCCCCCAAGCTAGAGCGATACTTTCTCCTTCATGAGGCCAAAAATTATATATATAATTCCGATCACGATGAACTAGATGCATAGGATAAAATTTTGGTGGAACTCCAATTTCAAACGATTCCAATTCCATGATCCAACATCATCACATAGCCTATACCATACCAATGCTTTTCCCTTCAAAGATAAAGGGAAAACCTTTTTCATCACTTCATCCCTGGGTAAACCTGCAAGCTTAAACAATCCATAAATTTGTTCCACATATATCAAGTGCATATCAGGATGTTCGGTTCCATGTCCTGCATAAGGATTAGCTAGCAGTTGTTCTATCATACCCGAAGGAATTTCATATTCAATATTTTCAGCAGGTGCAGTAGATTGAGGGGTGGCTAATTGTGGTTCCGGATGAGGTGAAGATACCCCGAACAAACCCCTCAAAGGATTGTTTTCCATAGTAACAAGTGACAATAAATTTCAAAACACTATATAAATGTTTCCTTACCAAAGGCGCTTCACTCCCCGGCAACGGCGCCAGAAAATAGCCTTGATGACCCACACGTATAGGGGATCAATTGTAGCTCTTTTCGATAAGTAAGAGTGTCGAACCCAACGAGGAGCAGAAGGAAATGACAAGTAGTTTCCGGTAAGGTATTGTCTCCAAGTGCTGAAATTGTAAGTAGCGGAGTAATTTGATAGCAAGATAATTTGTAACGAGCAAGTAACGATAATAGTAACAAAAGTGCAGCAAGGTAGCCAAATCCTTTTGAGGCAAAGGACAGGCCAAAACGGTCCCTTATGATAAGCAAAGTGTTCTTGAGGGTACACGGGAATTTCATCTAGTCACTTTCATCATGTTGGTTCGATTTGTGTTCGCTACTTTGATAATTTGATATGTGGGTGGACCGGTGCTTAGGTGCTATTCTTACTTGAACAAACCTCCTACTTATGATTAACCCTCCCGCAAGCATCTGCAACTACGAGAAAATTATTAAGAATAAATTCTAACCATAGCATTAAACTTTTGGATCCAATCGGTCCCTTACGAAATAGCGCATAAACTGGGGTTTAAGCTTCTGTCACTCTGGCAACCCACCATCTAATTGCTACTCCACAATGCATTCCCTTAGGCCCAAATATGGCGAAGTGTCATGTAGTCGACGTTCACATGACACCACTAACGGAATAACAACATACATACTATCAAAATATTGAACACATATCAAGTTCACATGATTACTTGCAACATGATTTCTCCTGTGACCTCAAGAACAAAGGTAACTACTCACAAATAATAAACATCTTCACGATCAGAGGAGTATTAAATAGCATAATGGATCTGAACATATAATCTTCCACCAAATAAACCATATACTAATCAACTATAAGATGTAATCAACACTACTAGTCACCCACAAGCACCAATCTATAGTTCCGGTAACAAGATTGAACACAAGAGATGAACTAGGGTTTGAGATGAGATGGTGTTGTTGAAGATGTTGATGGAGATTGCCCTCCCCAAGATGGGAGATTTGTTGGTGATGATGATGACGATGATTTCCCCCTTCGGGAGGGAAGTTCCCCTGGTGGAATCGCTCCGCCGGAGGGAAAAAGTGCTCCTGCCCAAGTTCCGCCTCGAGGCGGTGGCGCTTCGTCCTGAAAGTCCTCCCCTAATTGTTTCTAGGTCAAAATCACTTATATACCAGAAGATGGGCACCGGAGGTGGGCCGAGGAGGTCACAACCCACCAGGGCGCGCCTGGGGGCCTGCCGCGCCCAGGTGGGTTGTTACCACTTGGTGGCCCCCTCTGGTGGTTATTGGCTCCAGTATTTCTTAAATATTCCATAAAGAATCTCCATGAAGTTTCATCTTATTTGGAGTTGTGCAGAATAGGTAGCCTAACGTAGCTTTTTCAGGTCCAGATCTCCAGCTGCCGGAATTCCCACTCTTGGTGTGTTCCTTGCAAATTATGAGAGAAAATGCATTAGAATTACTCCAAAAAGCATTATTATGGATTAAAAACATTATAAATAACAGTAAGAAAACATGACGCAAAATGGACGTATCAGGGACCGTTTAAGTTTTGCCACGGCGGTGGCCGTTGATGTCTTTCGTAGACACGGGGCCACCCATGACTTGCCCAGAGGGGAGTTAGTCGGAGTGGTCGGGAGAGTGTCATGGCAATGGGAGGGTTCTGTCGGAATGCCTGGCCCACCCGAATGGGAATGCGAGGCCATGACTTCCATGATGTGGGTACAGTGTGCTAACCTCTGCAGAGTGTTTATTAAATCTATCAATAGACGCGTCCTCGGTTACGGACATAGCTTGTGAGAAAGTCACACCATGGATCAACATTAATAAGTAATTTTGCACACTAAATTTATATGCTTGGCACTGGTTAAGTGATGATTTTTGTGAGATCATGAAGATGATCGTTGTGGGAACCAAAGTGTTGGTTTCGTTTGTGATCCGGGCATGATCATCGTTTGGTTACGAGGTAACCCGTTTGGTAAGAGAGTCCGAGGGACTCAATGCACAAGTTTGATTTCACTGCATCAGTAGTGT
Organism: Triticum timopheevii; assembly: GCA_963921465.1. NCBI lineage: Eukaryota > Viridiplantae > Streptophyta > Magnoliopsida > Poales > Poaceae > Triticum > Triticum timopheevii. The sequence continues at coordinate 369,033,296 of OY997262.1, forward strand.
GTTATCGCATTGCATTTAACTTGATTAATTGTCATGATATTGTTTTGCCATTATGCTTATGCTTGTTGTGAGCTTGCAAGTACATTCAATGTACTAACCTGGAGTGTTATGCCAGATTTCAGGGAAGTCTTACCGGATCGGAGTGCTACCCATGTCTAGATCATGTCCACATCGGTGTCCCTGAGCTATGGAGTTCCGCTTCGTCGTCGTTCCGCTGTCGCGTAGTTATCGTGATCGAGGCCCCTTCATGTTCATTAAATAATGTACATATTGTTCAGCCGCACCGTGTGTGCCTCTTGGCCTCGTTACTTGATGTAATATCGAACTTATGTTTCCGCTAGCATCAATAAAGCGGTTGTTTTTTGTACCAAGATGCAAGGTAAACCAGTCGCTCTGAGCCGGGGTGCCACAACCATGACCAAACATACACAACAACCTCACTGGATGTCGCCACCGCCCACCACCGAGCACCACCGCGACCACCACCACTGCAGCAACAAACGCCGCATCGCGAGAGACAGCAACAAGACCTGAGACACTCCGATCCAGATCGAAGCCGCTCCATCGAAGCAGCAGAACAGAGGACGAGAAGGGCCACCCATAGCACACCTCGCGCTCCGAAGAAGCAATCTGCCACACCTGCGGGTCGTCGCGTCCAACCTACACGAGCCGCCACCACACCCAGCTGTCGATCCGCGCCCCGCGTGCGCATCCTGCGCCGAGCGCCGCCGCACACGAGGTCCACACCCAGGCCGCGCCGAGAGCCCGGGCCAAGGCCGCCGGCGCCCAGCACCAAGTTGTGCCCAAGCGCACACGCTCCTTCCCCCACGGGCGACCGAAGATTCCCACCCTCTTTCAAGGGTGGGGCACGCTGCCACCGTGGTAGGAGCCAGCGACAGCGGTGACGGGAGGAGTCGATGGGGAGGGCCGGCTACAGGAGGTTAGGTTTCCCCTGAGCCGCCAGAGCTAGGCGATGCAGGGGTATTTTTTGCGCTACCAATAATAGCCCTCTCGTAGTTGTGGTTGTGGTTTAGAGAAAATTGGATATTTGCCACTTTGAATACATGCAACTTTCAAGATTGTCTTCACAAAATTGCCACCCAGCTCGTGACCCCTTAATTATCATGACATTTACCTTCTTTCATTGATTTCTTTTCCCCTTTTCCATTTACAAGCATTGATTGTCTTCAACATAAGGAAGTGCAAGACCAGCAAAAGAATGGTTCATTTGTATACCCTCACATTAATCCAGCACAATTAACACATACTGTATTTTATAGTACAGGAAATTTTGTATTTCTAACCTGTAAATGCCGCCCTGAGAATGTGCAAGTATAATGTTTAAACAGTTAATTAAAACAGCAGATCTAACTTATCCTCACATGCAACAACATTCAAAGATATTCGATTTTCATCATTAATTAGCACAAAACATGACTCGTAAAATGCCATTTCAGAAGCAACAACCACGACACATAACATGCCATTTCAGAAGCAACAACCATATATAGTACATAATATATCGCACTACATAAAACATATCGCATAGGTCAGACAAGTTCCTGCTAGCACCAGCCTCACACAAAAGTTCATTAAAGAACTGTGGCCAAGTTATTATAGTTAGACAGCAGCTACTATCCGCCTCACCCATTCTTGGGTGAAGGAATACTGTCAGTGGGATAACATAACGGAAAAAGGGACCAGCCAACGGTAACTTCCATTTCACACGAGCCAACCTTAAGCGAACGAGAGCTTCTACCAGATTCTAATGGTTGAAAGAACACCTCCCGGTCAACCTGCTGGCTGCCTAGCCAACCTGCTGCATGCACTCTCAGCTCCCCAAAGCTTTCAACAGAAACCACGCGTCGTGACAGCTCAATGGTGCCATCAGCAGCAACAACAGGCGTATCCTTATCTCCAATATTGAGCAGTAACACCCTCATGTGACTGACGCTAGCAGTCGAGGCAATGAACAGCCCGCTGAATCCATCTGGCCAGGACCCGCCAACAATACGCACACTGATTGTGGCCTCAATGGATGAGACTACAATGCCACATGTCAGCTCCAATGTGCTCAGCTTGCTTCTATGTTTTTTGGCTGCTCACGCATGATCTGAGGGCGTGCTCTCCCTTACTCGCTTGATAATTGATTGACTTGCAGCACTCGTAGCGAAAGCCTAGCAGGCTTAGATCTTTGTCCTCTAACTCATTGCTGTGCTTCACTTTCAGCGTGATATCGAAATGCATAGGCCCAAACAGAGTCAAGGGAGCACGGGTAGGACCTGTTAATACTAAATATGGATCCTGCATGCAACACCACCAATTTGAGTAAACAATGAGAATATCTCCAATACTGGCAAAAGAAAAGGGACAGCTGATCATCAACTGTAACTTAATTTATAGTGATAATATATTGGCTTAAACTAGAAATCTGTGGGCACAACAACAAAAAATGGATAGTGAACACAATGCCAATAAAATGGATGTTCAAATATTTCTGAAGCCTTCAAACCAACAGAGCAAATATGAACTAACAAGTGAAGTTGGATAAGAGGTAAAATTTGAGCAGCAGAATCAGGAGAACGTTACCATGCATAGAGCATAATACAATGTGAGGTGCAAACAAATGATGGCAGAAAACATTAGCGTAAATGCGTTAGCGTAACATAAAAAAGAAGGAACTATAGTGGTTGAGGTCTGCACATATAGCTCAAAGCATATTAACGAAAGTCATGTCTGCAACATTTGCTTTCCAATACCTTGAAATGTTTCTAAAACATCTTGCAACCATTTCTCATGAAGTACAGTAAAAGACAATACTAGTATCAAACACACACTAGAGGTTGTGAAGTAAAAACCATAACAGACATATGGTACATACAATACGGAAACACTCAAGGACAGTAATCAAAAAAGGCTTTGTTGCAGAGCTAGAAACAAATAAAACATAATGAATGTGAGAAATAAGAACCTCCTCATTGAGAGTTTGACAGTTATCCCTTTTGCGCTCAAAGATAATATTGCGACGGTGATCCAGGTCATCCCTCACAGCAACGATACCAAACACATCCAGCGGCCAATGTAAATCCCCATATATTTCCTCAACTTTAACTGAAAAGATCTGCATACTACGCTCGGGGTTAGTAACACCAGGCTTCGTCGGCTTGTCCGTGAAACACATGGCTGGGATCCGAGCTGCATGTAGTGGCAGGAAATTTCACTTCAGTTAAAGAGATATTACCTATGCATGTGGTGACAGTAAATTGTGATTCAGTAATGTCCTACCTCTATCTATCCAGATCAATGGTGAAATTAAATATAGGAACATCAATTGATCGAATATACAGCAAGAAGAGATGCAATGGAATCATCAATTGATTGGAAATATACTGTTTAGTCCCTGATGAAAGAACCAAAGATCAAACGAAATTCGACATGATAAAAGTTCGACAAAGCAGCCTGAGTTTCTGATATAGTAGAAACACTTTGTAATGAGACTATCAGAAATGTAAGCCCGTTGGATAGATTTATTTTCAAATTATAGGAAGCCCAAAAATGTCTACATTTATGGGGGAGAAACAGAAGAGGAGAAATTCTATAGTTCTGAACAAGAAGTTGCAGAATAAATTACAAAATCTAGAGGAGACGAGAGTAATTTGCAGAGAGCAACTTGCACGTAGGGGCAAATACAAACTGGATTGTCTAAGCTTTATGAGGATAATGAATACTATTGATTTCAACGGTGTAGCAAGAAGTGGCTATTGGAGGGCGATAACAAAACAGCGTGCTTTTACAGGGTAGCAAATGAGTGGCAACGGAAACATACTATTTATTCAGTGACGAAGGATGATGTGTGGATTAAAGGTTTGCCCAATTTACTGAATTTAGTCATATGCTTTTATACTGATCCATTTTGTAAAAACAGTAAGGAATACTATAGACATTGAACTTTGAAAAAATGCACGACTAAATCAATTGGAATTTTCTTTTTCATTTCATAGAGAATCAAGGATTTAGTGAAATGTGGCTGAAATGGCTCAAAAGTGTTATAACAGGGGGTACTTTGAATGTCAAATTGCTTGGCAAAATATGGCACAATTGAGTGATGCAATAATCGGACTCGTACCATATTTGGTTGAAGAAGGGGGTATCTATCCTACAATACGTGGATGATACTGTCACACTTATGCAGGATGATTCATATGTGGCCAAAAATATGAAACTATTACTATTTATGTTTGAAGGAATACAAGGCCTCCAAATTAACTTTTAGTCAGTCAGGTTGGTTCATGGCAAATAATGTAGTTAGGTGTACCAGGGCGGGGCTACTGATTGAACATTAGAGCGATTTAATTGAAAAATGCAAAACACTAGAAAGGTTAAAATATGCAAGCCTAATGGAAAGGAGAGGTCTTATATATAGATGATAGAAGAATAGCTATAGGGGATGGAAAAATACTGATTTTTGGACTGATCGAGCAAAGCTTCCACAACTATTTAAACTGTCAAACCACCAGGGTAAAGAGCCTGAGGCATACAACAGTGGGATCAAATGCAGATAAACCTATTTGGGGCTTGAGTAAGGAAAAACAATCAGCGCCATCAATGCATAACTATCTAACACAGTTCTGGAATAACAGACTGTTTAATCACATTTGGAAAGCAAAATTACCGCTGAAAATCAAACTGACAGGGAATTTACAATGCTGGGTGCTGAAGGTTTACAGAAAGTAGCATCACAACAACAACACAAGAGAAATTCAAAGCTGTGATAAGTAACAATGTGGATTTGACAGGTTTCAGTGCGATGAAAACCAACCAGCAGATAGAAGTATACACTGGCACAAGTGGCGTGCTCATTGAGGAGATATCATCTGCTTAGTGAAGACAAAATGGAGGTCAAGACCACACCGGCAGCTTAATTCACATGCATTTTCATGTAATAAGTAGAACTATATTTCTGCTTTATCATTCGTACCAGAAATAACTGCCTGCAATACTTGGTTAAACCTGTTTAAATTTCAGCTGTTTTTGCTTGATTTCTCAGGATGTACAGTCGCAAACAGATCTGATGCTAAGCATCACAACTCTGTTACACTGAAGGTAGTGAGATCCGTCACGACCCTTGTGGGGAAATTCCTACACAGTAATAAGAGAAAGGAATGGAGATTGACTTACTCGTGGCCTCGAAGGAGCCGAACTCTTCGGCATATTTCCACTCCCAGTTCTCTCGGTAATATTGGTAAGACCGCTCGTCGGGATCCTTCTTCGGTTTAGTTTTCTCCAACTCCAGTCTTGCCATGTCTTCCGCCGCCATCTTATCCACGTACGCCTGACCAATCAGCACCTCCCTGGCCAAATGCTCTCGCTCCAGCGACTCTCGCTGCTCCTCCGTGAGCGCTTCCACCACGAGTGGCGTCGCGTCGGGGTTCTCGGCGTTCCACCTCGCCACCAGCCACTCCATTTGCTCCTCTAGTACCTGATTCATCGCGGCATCCATCGCATCCAGCACCGATGCATACTCCGTCTTTGTGATCTTCCTCGAGGTTCTCCTACTCCCCCCGGCCATCTCGGTTCCGCTGTGGGTTTCTCTCTTTCTCCCAGCCTCCTTCGTCATCTCCGAACCCGCCTCCATCTCGGCAAGCCGCTGCAACTCGTCTGCCGCCGTCGCCTCTCTGCTCCTGATGGGGAAAACCTAGATCTACTCCTCTGGGTACGTTTGGCACTTCTGGGTTGGGAGGCTCCCCAAAACTCACAAGTGCTCGGGCCGGCCCGTGTAGTCTGCTACCCCTCCTAAAAGAACGTATGGCGGAGATCGAGAGCATCTGAACCGTACACATCCTTAGATCCAACGTCCTATATTGTTTCAATGCTTAGCATCAACCATGTTTTATATAGCGCGCTACAAAACAAAATTGGCACAACACCGTCACGACGCCCTGAGAGCAACTCCAACGCATCGACTCATTTCGCCCGCGCGTGTCCGTTTAAGTCGAAACGGACACAAAAGTTGGCCCAATGTGCTGACCTAAACGGACGCGTGTTCGCTTTTTGTCCGTCGGACGACCCATTCCAGGCCCAAATTGGGCCTCGTTTGCGTTAACGCGGACGCGCGCGACACCCGCCTACTCCTCCCCTGGGCATGCCAGTCGGTGGCACATAGGCCATTTTTTCTCCCATCGACAACCAGCACACTCGGCCACCCCACCCCGTCGTCGTCGCCGCCCTTTCCGGTGCCCAGGCCAGTTGTCTGCACCCACATGCCTCCCCCCGCCCGTACCACGCCACCACCGCCGCAGCTTCCCCCGAGCGGGCAGAAGCGCAGCGACCTTCATTGTCTGACGTCGCCACGCTCGCCGGACGCCGACAGGGCCTGCTACCAAGTCTAGGGGAGGTCGTGGCACTTCACTGGTCAGTTTCTTCAACGACGCCCCCAAGTTGTTCCAGGGTTTGCCCGCAAGGTACAAATGGACTCCGCCGACGAGTTCTTTTTCCACAATTTCATTTGCGAGTCGGATGATTCTTCATCCGACGATGAGGAGCTTGTGCCTAAGGTGTTAGTCGTCCATGACCACCTTAGTAGGCAGTGACCTTTGTTCTGGGGCTCAAACCCGGGGCACACTCCGGCGTTGAATCGCAACCAAGAGAACAGTCATTTCCTAGTCTGGGAGGACTACTTCGAGACACCCAAACCGCTCTTCCAACATCGCCTCTTCCGGCGTCGTTTCCGTATGGCTAGGCATGTGTTCAACCGTATCCGGGAGGGGGTGGAGGCATACGATAAGTATTTCGAGTGCAAGAAGGATGCCCTGGGAAAGATTGACTTCTCCTCTTATCAAAAATGCACTGCAACTATTAGGATGCTTGCATACGGAGTCCACCGTGATCTCATTGATGAGTATGTCTGTTTGAGCGAGCCAACGTGCCTTGAGTCCATGTATAGGTTCTACAAGGTTGTGATAGCAGTGTTTGGCCCTGAGTACTTGAGAGAACCAAATGTTGCAGATACAGCCTGCTTGGTGGCTAAATGCTAGGAGGGGCTTTTCGGGGATGCTTGGTAGCGTAGATTGTATGCACTGGGAGTGGAAGGACTGCCCTTCTTCTTGGCATGGGCATGTTAAAGCGTGCACCGTCATACTCAAGGTCGTGGCTTCACAAGATCTCTAAATTTGGCACTCTTGTAGGATCGAAAGTATGTCTAGAGGGGGGTGATTAGACTACTTGACCAAATAAAAATCTAGCATTTTCCCAATTTTAATTAGCACTAGTCAAGCATTACAATACAATTCAAGCAAGCATGCAAAGAGTATATGAGCGGCGGAAAGTAAAGCATGCAACTTGCAAGAAAGTAAAGGGGAGGAGTTTGGAGGGAGCAAACACAATGTTGACACGGATATTTTTGACGTGGTCCCGATAGGTGGTGCTATCGTACACCCACGTTGATGGAGACTTCAGCCTACGAAGGGTAACGACTGCGCGAGTCCACGGAGGGCTCCACCCACGAAGGGTCCACGAAGAAGCAACCTTGTCTATCCCACCATGGCAATCACCCACGAAGGACTTGCCTTACTTGGGGTAGATCTTCACGAGTAGGCGATCTCCTTGCCCTTACAAACTCATTGGTTCAACTCCACAATCTTGACGGAGGCTCCCAAGTGACACCTAACCAATCTAGGAGACACCACTCTCCAAAAGGTAATAGATGGTGTGTTGATGATGAACTCATTGCTCTTGTGTTTCAAATGATAGTCTCCCCAACACTCAACCCTCTCTCACGGATTTGACTATGATGGAAAGATGATTTGAGTGGAAAGCAACTTGGACAAGGCTAGAGATGTCACAGCCCTAGAATTTGGTTGCAGATAGTGGCATTGCATCCATGCATCATATTTAAATTCAAGAAACTTGAATTGAGGAAATTTGAAAGCCTCAAAATTGGAAACATTGGATGCATTTTCCAGGGTTATTTGCCATTCTTTTAATTAAAATTTTGAGGCTTTCAAATTTCCTCAATTCAAGTTTCTTGAATTTAAACATGATGCATGGATGCAATGCCACTATCTACAACCAAATTCTAGGGCTGTGACAAGAGATCAAGATTCTTGTGGTTGGAATGGAATGTCTTGGTCTCAACACATGAGTAGGTGGTTCTCTCTCAGAAAATGAATGGTGGAAGTGTAGGCACGTTCTGATGGCTCTCTCCACGAATGAAGAATGGGTGGAGGGGTATATGTAGCCTCCACACAAAATCTAACCATTACACACAGATTCCCAAACTCGGTCAGACTGATTCAGGTCAAAACATGAATGTTAGGCTTTTCGGTGGGACCAATATGATCAACTCGGTGGGACCGATGCGCTAGGGTTAGGGCATAACTTAATCTTGGTGAGACCGATCACATGAACTTGGTGGAACTAATTTCAGTAATAGGCACATAGAGAGTTGGTCAGGCAAACTCGGTGGGACCGGTTCGCTCATTTTGGTGGGACCAAAACGTTACGAAAAGGAAACAGGGAGTTTGCATTGTGAACTCGGTGGGACCGATCGCTCATTTCGGTGAGACAGAACCATTACGAAAGGAAACAGGGAGTTTGCAATCCCATCTCGGTGAGACTGAGATCCCTATCGGTTAAACCAAAGTGATTAGGGTTTGTGGCAGTGGCTATGTCAAATGAACTCGATGGCGCCGGATATATCAAATTGGTGGGGCCGAGTTTGACTTTTAGGTTTAGGACATATGTGGAAATGAAAAAGTGGCTGAGGGTTTTGGAGCATATCACTAAGCATTTTGAGCAAGCAAGCCATCAAGCAACACCTCATCCCCTTTTAATAGTATTGGCTTTCCTATGGACTCAATGTGATCTTGGATCACTAAAATGAAAATATAGAGTCTTGAGCTTGTTGCCAATATGTGTCCTTAGCATTTTGAGGGATCCACATCTCTAGTCCATGCCATGCCAATCATTGAACTTTCTAAAATGATCATCTTGAAAGAGCATTAGTTCAATGAGCTATATGTTGTTAAGAATTACCAAAACCACCCAGGTATTAGTTGCACTTTCAACTCTTCTTCGACATGGCTGGATCTCACAATGATTTAAACGCTCTCCGGTGTTTGCAATGATGGCAGAAGGCAACTGCCCAGAGGTCAATGTTGACATCAATGGTCACCACTACAACAAAGGATACTACCTAACTGACAGTATCTATCCTTAGTGGACTACTCTCGTGAAGACCATCTCATCCTTGTGGGAGAGAAGAAGAAGAGATTTTCCCAAGAGCAAGAGAGTGCTAGGAAGGATGTGGAGCATGCCTTTGGTGTTCCTCAATCTCGATGGGGGCATCGTTTGGTATCCTGCTAGAACTTGAAGCACCAAGAAGTTGTGGGAGGTGATGACTGCTTGTGTGATCATCCACAACATGATCGTAGAGGATGAGCGTCCGAAACATATCTATGATCAGGGGTTTCAGTTCGAAGGTGACAATGTTGTCCCTAAGCATGGAGGAGCTGCAATGTTTGCATAGTTCATCGAATTTTATCATCAAATGCGTGATTGGGAAACTCAGATGCACTGCAAAAATGATTTGGTTGAGCATATGTGAGCTCACATTAGCAACCAGTAGATATATCTTTCTTTAATGTATTTGAGACAATTTAATTTCCATTTGTCTTGTAAACTATGATATATTTTTTTGGTTGTGAAACTATATAAGATGTCTGAATTATGTAAACTGGGATCAAAATTTCATATGTTTGAGCGCTAGGCCGGCCGCAAGGATGAAAATGCGCCGGTGCGTTGGGTGCACAGCCGACCGAAATGCAAAGGGGGCGGACGATGAGCGGCCGGCCAATCCAAATGGACAAGGAGCGCGTCCATTTGGGTCAACGCGTTGGAGTTTCTCTAAGACCAACTCCAAGGATCCATTTCGTCTATCGCCAGTGTCCGTTTATGTCTGCGCGAACAGGGAGATGTGCCCCAAGAAAAAGATTCATTTTGTTTTTTGTCTGTCTTGTGTCCGCTTGGACTAATTTTCTCTCCAAATTTGAGACAAGTTTGCATCTGAAGCAGACACAAACCAGACGTTCTCTGTGTCCTCCTTGTCCGGCTATGTCCGGTCTAGCTCATATGTCAACTACCCACCTCTCTCTGCTCATTTTTCTCTCCACCACTACAAAAAAAATACACTTCCGTGATGATACGTGTTTGTCACAGTAGGCCGCATTTTTTGTCATGCATGTACATCCATGAAAAATTTATGACAGAATCAAGATAGTCATACCTGTGCTGTCGTAGAAGTGTTCCATGACATTACCAAAATTATCATCACGGAAGTGTCCACTTCCATGATGATAAATCACGCATCACAGAAGTGCTTTCATCAAGGGTGACCGACACGTGGCATCCACCGTAACGGAACGCCGTTAAGCTATCGAGTCGGGTTTTGGATCCGATAACCCGTTAACAGCCCCGACCAATAGGAAATTTCCACGTGTAAAATTCTTATTGGTCGGACGAAACACGTGTCAGCTCGTCAGTGGGTCAGATAGGCGCCTATGATATGTCGACACGTGCCACGGCCCACAACTGGCCCATTTAGCTTACAAAGCCGGCCCGTTTGACTTGGTCAAAAGTTAACGGGCTGGCCCATGAAAAGCCTGTTAACGGTCTCTTTGCAAATAGCCCATTTAACGGCCCGTTAGGCACTAAAGGAAATCGGCCCAACAACGTCATGTGGCCCATCGAATATAGCACCAGCCCATTTCACTTTCGGCTCATGTATGGCCCATGACGTCTTTTGGCCCATATGAGGCCTTCGTATCTTTAGGCCCTTTACAGGCCCACGGTGACTCTAGCCCATAATGAACAGTAATTTTCTTTGTACCCGTTAACGGTCCGTGATTTACATGGTCCGTTTCTAGCCCGTGTTAGCTTTCGGCCTATTGACGGCCCATACGTTCTTGGGCTCCTTTTCGGCCCTCGATTACTTCCGGCCCCTTACTGGCCTGTTCCCCTAATGGGCCAAATTCGTCCCATGGCAAGAGTCGGCCCATTACTGACATGTTCCCCAAATGGGCCAAATTCGTCCCATGGCAAGAGTCGGCCCGTTACTGGCATGTTACCCAAATGGGCCAAATTCGGCCCATGGAAAGAGTCGGCCCGTTACTGGCCTGTTACCCTAATGGGCCAAATTCGGCCCATGGCAAGAGTCGGCCCATTTCTAGCCAGCCCGTCCTATATTCTGGCCCATTAACGACCCGTTATGCCTGTGACAGAATTAAGCTTTTGCAGTCCTACGGCCTGTTAATGGCCCGCTACAGTGATGGGCCGATACCAATTATGCCCGATTATGGCCCATGTAGACCCATTTATCCGACGGCCCAAGGCCCACCGATTACAGGCCCATTTATCGATGGCCCGAGGCCCACCGATTACAGGCCCATTTATCGACGGCCCGTAGGAGACCCATGGATCCTACGGCCCGTACATGGCCCATGGGTAGTTGCGGCCACTAGCAAACCAGGGAAAAAGAAGATTAGGAAATAAATAAGGCCCAAACTAACGCTAGGCTATTAAGGCGATTGCACAGATTACATCCACTCGGCATCAAAGATCGCCACCAGTGCAAATATAGGGAACATCCTACACTATACAAAAATGGCTTGCTGTTTTCTTCAGCCGGTGGCTGCACGTTAAGAATAAATTTTGTATCGCACCAAAACAAATTACAACTATATAACAAAAGGAAGGTTGGCATAAAACTTAATAGTCTACAGATAAATGCACCACCAGAAGTTCAGCAGCTCGGTTCATTTGACCTGACTGTTACATTTTCATGATGTATTGTCCGATGGAACACCATAACCCTTGCCTTCATTTCGCCTAGGCTCCTGAACAACATAGCAAATGTCTGATAGTCTGGTTTCAAAACCATGCATATCTTGACGACATTGAGCAATGTTTCTCCTTGTTTCACAAAGGGCCTCTGTTAGGGAATGGACTTGTGTTTGGAGCGCAGATATAACATTTCTTTGAGCTTGCATATCTTGATCATGAGGCAGTTTGGACGATATTGCCTTAACAACCAACCCAGTATTACGCAGGAACGTGCTTTTGGCATTGTTAGTGGACAGGTACTGACCCACTGCAGCAAGAGCTGACATTGCGGTTATAGTTGCCTCGCCACCTTCAGAAGGTGGCGGTTCCAACATTTTTTCCATAGCTCGCTGAAAAGTTGAGGTTTTACATTAGTAGTACCAGAACAGAAGATATTAAGGAGGCAGCAAAACCAAACAAAATAGCTTTGGTCTATATACAGAACTTATTCTGGTGAACCCATGTAAAATATTAGTTGTATTTTATTGCAAAGTACATAATAAAACCAGGTTCCAAACATATGACCATGTACCATCGCTAATGTATTGTCTATTTCTTCACATTGTATTGAGGGCTAAGGATAAAGAGACGAAGTTTATAATACGGTAAGCATAGTATGACATCATTCATATCACAAAACAACTGAGAACAGACAAACAGGCAATTGTAACATTGTGTGGGCAAGTCCAGCACGAAACTAGATTACGGGTCAAGATCAAAGGAACATCACTCCTCTCTTTTAAACCTTGTAAGGTGCAATGATACGCTAAGACAATTGTGTATAAAATTGAAAAGAGTAAGAGACATTGCCTGCAAACCATGCAGTTCAAGGCACAAGTCAGAGTAAGTAGTAGTTAAAAGGCATGAGGATTAAGGACTTACAACATCGGCTTTGACTGGTGTAGTCATACCCTTCTTGCTGGTGTGACATGATGACCCACAAGTATAGGGGATCTATCGTAGTCCTTTCGATAAGTAAGAGTGTCAAACCCAACGAGGAGAAGAAGGAAATGATAAGCGGTTTTCAGCAAGGTATTCTCTGCAAGTACTGAAATAAGTGGTAATAGATAGTTTTGTGATAGTATAAATTGTAACGAGCAACAAGTAACAAAAGTAAATAAAGTGCAGCAAGGTGGCCCAATCCTTTTTGTAGCAAAGGACAAGCCTGGACAAACTCTTATAATAGGAAAAGCGCTCCTGAGGACACATGGGAATATCGTCAAACTAGTTTTCATCACGCTCATATGATTCGCATTCGGTACTTTGATAATTTGATATGTGGGTGGACCGGTGCTTGGGTACTGCCCTTACTTGGACAAGCATCCCACTTATGATTAACCTCTATTGCAAGCATCCGCAACTACAACAAAAGTATTAAGGTAAACCTAACCATAGTATGAAACATATGGATCCAAATCAGCCCCTTACGAAGCAACGCATAAACTAGGGTTTAAGCTTCTGTCACTCTAGCAACCCATCATCTACTTATTACTTCCCAATGCCTTCCTCTAGGCCCAAATAATGGTGAAGTGTTATGTAGTCGATGTTCACATAACACCACTAGAGGTTAGACAACATACATCTTGTTAGGAATAAGGAACTTGTATTCCCATGAGGCCATAGGCCGATATATATACATGTACAGGTGTGGAACATATGCAGAAAACCCCTTATACAACGAGATTAATACAAAGGGGTACATGACTTATATTATAACTCTAACACCCCCCTCAAACTCATGGTGGATGAACAACACTGAGTTTGGAGAGATAAAAGCCATGTTGTGCTCTAGTCCGGGCCTTCGTCAGGAAGTCTGCCAACTATAACTCGGAAGGCACATACTGAAGAGCAATAACCTTGTCCTGCAAACCAGCGCGCACATAGAAAGCATCAACACCAATATGCTTGGTGAGCTCATGCTTCACAGAATCGCGCGCAATGCTAATAGCACCTGTACTGTCAGATAAGAGCAGAGTCGGTGTAGTGACAGACACACCAAAATCCTGAAGTAACCACCGTAACCAAGTCACCTCTGCCGTCAAAAGAGCCATTGCTCGCAACTCAGCCTCTGCACTCGAACGGGAAACTGCAAGCTGTTTCTTCGTCTTCCAGGCAATGAGAGAACCACCAAGAAAAACACAGTAAGTAGAAAGTGAATGGCGATCTGAAGGATCACTAGCCCACGTAGCATCCGAATAGGCCTGAAGCTGTAAAGAACTGGAGCGAGGAAAGAATAGACGGTGAGAGATTGTGCCCCGAAGATATCGGAGAACACGAAATAGATGACTATAGTGGACTGAGGTGGGAGCGGATACGAACTGACTCAGAATATGAACCGGATAAGAGATATCCGGACGAGTGACAGCTAGATAGACAAGACTGCCAACAAGATGACGATAACGCGTCGGGTCAGGTAGGGGATCACCATCAGTAGGACGGAGGTGAACATTGAGCTCCATAGGAGTCTCAACAATGCGCTCGTCAGTAAGAGCAGCACGAGCAAGAAGATCCTGGATATACTTTTCCTGGGATATAAAAAAGCCATCAGAGGTAGAAGAGACTTCAATCCCAAGAAAGTAGCGAAGAGGTCCAAGATCAGACATAAGAAACTGCTCACTAAGACGGGCCTTTACAAAGGCAATATACTCGGGGTCATCCCCAGTGATGATCATGTCATCAACATAGAGAAGAAGAAGAGTCCGACCACGAGGAGAAAGGTGAATAAACAATGCTAGATCATGAGCACTGGCTGAAAAACCAGCGGTAGTGACCACAGAGGCAAAACGCTCAAACCAGGCGCGGGGGGCTTGCTTAAGGCCATAGAGAGATCGACGAAGACGACATACCATGCCATCAGGAACAAAATACCCAGGTGGTGGCTGCATGTATACCTCCTCACGCAGCTCACCATTAAGAAAGGCATTTTTAACATCAAGCTGAGATATAGACCAGTGGCGTGCAGAGGCAACGGCAAGAAGTGTACGAACAGTGGTCATATGGGCCACAGGAGCAAAAGTCTCATCAAAATCACGACCATGCTCCTGCTGAAAACCATGAGCCACAAGACGAGCTTTGTGACGCTCAAGAGAACCATCGGAGCGAGTCTTAACCTTGTAGACCCACTTACAAGTGATGGGACAGACTCCGGGAGGAAGAGAAACAAGATCCTAGGTACCAGTGCGTTCAAGAGCAGCAATCTCCTCTGCCATCGCAAACTGCCATTCAGGATGAACAACAGCCTGATGATAAGAAGTCGGCTCAAGAACAGCAGCACCAGCAGTGGGAAATCCAAAGCGATCAACAGGCGGACGAGGACGAGAACGCAAGCCATAAGTAGGCTGAGAGGAAGATGACGACTCATCCACAGAGGCATTCACAGGTCGTGAACAACAAGTGTAATGCTGAGGAAAAGATGGAACAATAGAAGGAGGAATTGCCAAGGTAGAATCGGGGGTGGCGACGAAGAAGTCACCGGAGATGAAGGTGTAGAATCCGGTGACATGCTAGGCGAGGAGACCGGGGAAGATGGGGGCTGCAAATCGACGAGAGGTGGAGAAGCAGAGGGAGTGGAACGAATAAACACAGGCTCGATAGGGGTGATAGGTGAGTCAGGAAAAGTGAGGAAAGATATATCCTCCACTGAAAAAGTCGAGGAAGATGGGCGTGGGTAGAAGGGACGAGACTCATCAAAAGTCACGTCTCGAGAGATACGCATCCGACGACTGATAGGATCCCAACAACGATAGCCCTTATGCTCATCACTGTAGCCTAAGAAGACACACTCAACAGACTGAGCGGTCAGTTTAGTGCGTTCGCGAGGGGCAAGAAGAACATAGCCAACACAACCAAACAAGCGAAGCATCGAATAATCGGGGGAATGATCAAAAAGACGGTCGAAAGGAACACCACCCTGTAGAGCAGCGGAAGGTTGTATATTGATAAGATAGGTGGAGGTGGAGACGGCCTCAGCCCAAAAATGAGGCGGGAGAGAGGCAGCAATCATCGATGCACGAGCTGTCTCAAGAAGATGTCGATGCTTGCGCTCAGCCACACCATTCTGAGCATGAGCACCAAGACAAGAGAATTGAGAGAGAGTCCCTTGCTCAACAAGAAATAGCACGCAACATCTTAGAGATATACTCACCAGCGGAGTCAGCACAAAAAACACGAATGGGTGAAGAGAACTGAGTATGAACCATGGCAGCAAAACGCTTATAAATAGACAACACCTCACTACGAGAAGTCATGAAATAAAGCCATGTGTAACGAGAGAAATCATCTATGAAAATAATATAGTATTTATGACCACCTTTCGAAGCGAAAGGAGCCGGACCCCATACATCAGAATGGACTAAATCGAACGGACGTTTAGACACTAACTCACTATGTGAATATGGTAACTGAATCTGCTTACCTAGACGACAACCCTGACAATCTAAAGAGACATCTCTTGAGACAGACCCCAGAAGACCTTGATGAACTAAAGACGACAATCGAGAACCACACAGATGACCAAGTCGATGATGCCACTGCTTGAAGGAACCAGTAACGGAGGCGACTGAAGCGGAAGAACTGGCGATGGTGGTGGCAGCGGAAGGAACATGAAGCCAGTCCAACTCCCAAAGACCCTGAGAATCACGGCGGCGAGGGCCAGCCCCAACCAGAGTGTGCGTGTGACGGTCCTGGACAGAACAAGAGTCAACATCAAGGATGACGCGACAACCAGAATCAGTAAGTTGACCAGCAGAAAACAGATTCATGGTAAGTCGAGGAACATGAGCAACATCAGGAACAGAATAAGAAGGAGTGGTAAGATTGCCTCTACTAACAACAGAAAGTGGAGTACCATCAGCAGTTAGAACATGAACAGGAGAATCCAGTGATCGAAGAGACGACAAACTGGAAGAATGAGAAGACATATGAAAAGAAGCTCCAGAGTCCAGAACCCATGGGGATGTACCTGACTGTGTAGAGGGTGGTTGCTCAGTGCGAGAAGCATCAGTCACAGAACCAGCAGTACCCGCCGAGGAAGAACCTGAAGCCGCGAGCAGACGCTTAAGTCTCAGAATATCCTGCTCAGTCAAAGCAATAGCTGAAGCTGTCGAGGTAGATGACGAAGTCCCTGAAGATGATGATCGCGCCTTGCGAAGGTGTTTCCTCTTCGTGTAGCACTGGGACTCAATATGACCATCATTGTTGCAGTAGTCGCAATGTGGACGGGGGTGACCCGAGCCTCCAGAAGGAGTGGGCAGGAGCGGCGGAGCACTCGAGCGAGAAGGGGTCGGTGCAGTAGGTGGCGTGGAAGGAGGCCGAGTAGCGAGCACGGAGGGAACCTCCAGCAAACCAGCACCACGTAAGCGAGTCTCCTCAGCATGAATCTCAGAAAGCGCCTCCATGAGAGAAATATGGCCACGAGCAAACAACTGAGCACGCCGGGGCTCAAACTCCTTACGGAGCCGAGACAGGAACTCGTAGACGCGATGAAACTCCAAATTGGCCTAGACAGCCTGGCAACAGGGGCAAGTATGACAACCAGCACTGCGGAGAGAATCAAGCTGGCGCCAGATAGCAGAACTCTATGCATAGAAGCCATCAACAGTAGAGTCACCCTGCTGAAGAGCATGCTCCTGACGGACCACAGAAAGGTATAAGGCATCACCAGAGGGCTGATACCGCTGACGAAGACGGGTCCACATCTCAAAGACAGTAGGAAGACCCAAAAACTCAGAAGCAAACTGAGGCAGAACACTAGCAGTGAGAACAGCTGCAGCACGAGCATCATCATCAAGCCACTGGGTATAAACAGACAGAGCACCATGATACGTCTGAAGAGCCTCCTCATAAGCCAAAACCCTCTCTTCATAAGCACGATCAGCAGCCTCATCAGCAAGCTTAGCCGCATCCTTGGCAGCCTGATTAGCATCCGTAGGAAGAACCGGTGGAGTCGGCGGAGTAGGGGCCACCAGAGGAACCGGACGTGGCGGACAGCAGACCTCGCCAGAAAGAACACCCCAGAGACGGATGCCACACATGTGAATGCGTATGAAGCCAGTGAACTCGGTGTAGTTAGTCCCATCGAAGATCACCGGACAGCGAGGGACAGCAACATAGCCCGATGCAGCAGACATTTTTTTAACAAGAGATCGATCTGGGACGAAGACTCGCAGAGGGCGACGGGATTTCGGGACTGGAGTGCGGGAGTCCTGCACCTCTCGCGCCGGGATCAGATTGGGTGGAGCAGGGCGGGCCTGCGAGATCGAGGCATTGCAGGACTGGCGTGCGGGCTCTCGCGCCGGGATCAGATCGGGCGGAGCAGGGCGGGCGTGCGAGATCGAGGTGAAGCAGCTCTCACATCGGGGGCGGAGCACGGCGGGCCTGCGAGATCGAGGCGAAGCAGGATCTGCGAGAGTCTGCGGAAGTCTGCGATCCAATTGGGAGACAGAGCAGAGCTGTCGATCAATCCAATCGGGAGATAAAGGAGGCTGCGATCCAATCTCGAGTAGGAGTCGGGCACCAGCAGTAGGAGCGGACGTGGGAACCGGCGGCGGAGAGAAGCAGCCGCGGCGCCACGGGAGGATCAATCACACGAGTTGCGGCGTGTAAAAAATTAACCTAGCTCTAATACCATGTTAGGAATAAGCAACTTGTATTCCCATGAGGCCATAGGCCGATATATATACATGTACAGGTGTGGAACATATGCAGAAAACCCCTTATACAACGGGATTAATACAAAGGGGTACATGACTTATATTATAACTCCAACACATCTTATCAAAATATCAAACGAATACCAAATTCACATGACTACTAATAGCAAGACTTCTCCCTTGTCCTCAGGAACAAACGTAACTACTCACAAAGCATATTCATGTTCATAATCAGAGGGGTAATAATGTGCATAAAGGATCTGAACATATGATCTTCCACCAAATAAACCAACTAGCATCAACTACAAGGAGTAATCAACACTACTAGCAACCTACTAGCACCAATCCCGAACTTGGAGACAAGAATTGGATACAAGTGATGAACTAGGGTTTGGAGATGAGATGGTGCTGATGAAGATGTTGATGGAGATTGCCCTCTCCCGATGAGAGGAGCGTTGGTGATGACGATGGTGATGATTTCCCCCTCCCGGAGGGAAGTGTCCCCGGCAGAACAGCTCTGCCAGAGCCCTAGATTGGTTCCGCCAAGGTTCCGCCTCGTGGCGGCGGAGTCTCGTCCCGAAAGGTTGCCTTCTATTTTTTTTCTCATCGAAAGACTTCATATAGGAGAAGATGGGCGTTGGAGAGCCACTAGGGGGCCCACGAGGTAGGGGCGCGCCCAGGGGGGGCGCCCCCACCCTCGTGAGCAGGGTGTGGGCCCCCTGGCCTTCATCTTTGGCGATGATTTTTCTTTATTTATTTTAAGACATTTCGTGGAGTTTCAGGACTTTTGGAGTTGCGCAGAATAGTCCTTCAATATTTGCTACTTTTCCAGCCCAGAAGTCCAGCTGCCGGCATTCTCCCTCTTCATGTAAACCTTGTAAAATAAGAGAGAACTAGCAGAGTGGCCCACGCATTTGCGCGGCTAGAATGGTAAGTCTTATCGTTTTGACGCATTTTGTATTGGTTTTAAGAGTAAATTTTTAGTATGCTTTCTGCAAAAACTTAACTTTGTTCTTATAATCCAGACATTGTTAGAACTAAAATGGATTGAATATGAAATTTTATATCAACCTAAATATGTAGTGTAAAAAACATGATTAGAATATATTGGCTTAAAAATATTTCGAGAACAAAATAACATGAATCGGTGAGATCATGTTTTGTATGTTGTCCGTGAAAAATGGGAATAAGAATGGCACTATAGAGTCCTAATGATAGAACAAATGAAGAGAGGAAAAAACATGGTTTAGAATACTTTATTTTAAAAGTTGGCGTCATCCAATTTTCTTGGAAAATAATACTAATTTATTAAACTCTTGCGGAGAAATGTCTGTTGCTCATCTGCGGAGAAATCATATTTACTTCCATGGTTATTTATCTCAAGCAACTTATTAAAATAAACTCATCATTAAATGAATTAAATCAGGCAAAAAAACTACATTCTTCCTTGTCAGAGGTAAAAATACGAAGCTAATTTACAAACGAATATTACCAAAGAATTTTGCTAAAGATGTAGAGAAAATTTGTTGATAGCCAATACACTGCCCTGAGTGAAAAAAAATATATGCAACTATAAGTGTGTTGGATAAACTGAGGTTAAGTATCAACCCCTGGTGTGAAGTTAAAAAGAAGCACTGAACAAATAAGCATCAATATATCGGTTTAATAGAACAATATTGTGCAGTAGTGTATACACACCTAAGCCAGCTTGGCTGCAAGAATGATGCCTGATACATCATCACTTAGCCTTGTACGTATACTGATCAGTTCAGTACTACAACCTTAGTACAATTTAAATCACATAACATACATGTATGTCTTTCTACCTCATGTGTAAATATGTATGCATTTCAAATTATATTCTTCACCAGTGCTCTTATTGGTAGAAGAAAGTGGAATGATGATTTATCAACCATAGAAAAGAAAAACAATCATGCAGTATACATACCATAAAGAGGGAAGGAACCACGATAGGACAAATGTCAGTGCAAGGCTCACATGTTACCTGAACATGATCACTCAAAGTGACGTTGCAGTTTGTAAGCGTTCTGAACTGAAAAAAGAGATGTGAGTTGAATCTTCATACATTTCCTTACGTACCTTGAATTATTTTTGATACTTTTAAATTTGCGGTAAACTTGAAAACATGATGAATCCTATCTTAAGCGCCAACCACGCGCTGGTTTAACTAAAAATAAGCACTTGAAAAAATGCATTAATATTTGGGTCTTAATACAACAATATCGTGCAAAACGTTTATAGGACGTAATGGAAACATAATGAACTGGAAAAATTATTTGAGTTGGATCTGCGTACATTCGGTTCCTTGCATACCTTGAATCATTTTTAACATTTTGCTGCTATAGTGAGACATTCCTTGGAGCATCTAGGCATCTGGCAGGCAATCTAGCTATGTAAACCGTGCACCTTAAATGCATGTACGGTGATGCTGCAACATTTTCAGTAGTAAAATCCATGGAAAAGTTAACCTCAAATGGTTGAATTTCTGTTACTGGAAATTTTAGCACTTCGTTACAGTTGCAACAACCACTCCCTTTTCTCACACAAAATACTAAAAGGTATATCCAGCTAGGAGAAGTGCTCAGGCCTAAGAGGAATGTACACATCAGAAAAGAAAAAGGAAAGGCAGACTACATAAATCCAATGACCATTGACATCCTATAAAACATTGGTGAACTGTACGATTTTTACATTACCTTCTCAAATCATTGACCATGTGCCTGTAGCCGTTGCCTTCGCGAACTGATAACTATTAAAAACGCTTTAGGATCCCACATGTTATATAACTGGCAAATCAACAACATTCTTAATTGGAAACTTATATACCACTTACGCATGCACTTGTTACCATGCTCGTGTACATATAGAAATTATTAGCTCAAATCAACATCGTTAGTTTGAAACTGTTTCAAAAAAACATCGTTAGTTTGAAACACAATGAATCATACTAAATAATATAACTTCTCCAAACAATTTAAATGGTACAATTATTTAAAAAAAGTATATGTCATATAAGTTGGTCATTTAAAAACTTGTTGAACTGGAAACATACCATAGTTTGCTCATAATTGTTGAGTTCCTCCTTTTGATCATTTTTTAGTTCTCTCATGTATATGCTACAATGCTCACACATGTATTATTAGCTCAAATCAACAACATCTTGTTTGAAACAATACCAATTGTATTTGTATTACATGGCACCACCGGGCCAAAGCCTTCTTTTCAAAAATCAATTGTACCATTCCCCTGAATATTTTCTTCAATACACATGACGTATTTTTGTTATAATTAATGTGCATATATTTTTTATAGGTTTGCAAATAAGATTAACCTTGATAAATAAATCCAATAGAAGTAGATGTAGCGTTGTCAAGGTCCTGCTGCAAAATAAGATGACAAAATGATTAGTATAAGGGCCCTTAATGTTTTGGTGTATGCATGTGTTGTCTAACTGTAAACTTTATGTACATAGGCTACTCACGGCCACCGGCATAGCAGTCACCAATTCAGACAATTCCTTTGGCGTGTAGATTGGGCTGCAAATCAGCGACATAAGCAACTGTTACGTGTGGTAATCATGTCATTGAGCGATGTCAGTTTTACCCAAGGTAGCTAGTCCGACTTACCTGTAACCGTTGACGTTGGCAACGTACTTGTCAACAAACTGGTACAGACCCTTCTTGCTGACCTTCCGGCCATTGGCGTCGATGTGCACTGTCAAGCCGCCTCCTATTCCTGCAGAGAAACAAATAATTCATCGAATTAGACTACCGAATCCATCCAATGGATCTCAGCATGGTCACCAGAACATGGCTGTGTGGAACACAGCAGTTCGAGGACGCATGCATGCAGGGGATGGCTGATGACGGACGTACCTAAGGGCTACTCAGTCTTGATCTTTTAAGGCTCTAAGAACATCAACCCAACATCCAACAATTTCAACTATGCATTCACTAATCGTAGCAACCACTAAATCTAGTTATGCAGAAGATGAACAAACCTGAGAACTGATGAACCAAAGATTAAATAGACCTCAAGCATCACCGACATGGCACATCATAGTCATCAGTTATGGTGACCTGTAGGGGGTGTGTCTCAGACATGGCCGCTGGTCCGGGGTGTCATGCATCCTCGCTCGATGCAGCGGCCCCGTGATATATGCATGTGCAAGGCCAAGAAGGAGAAGCACACGAATGATGAAGGCGGTCTTTGGCTTGTTGTTGATCTGCTCCATGATGTTGATGTCTCACCGTAGTTGATGTGCTGATGACGGCGAGGAACGGATCAGATGTGTCAAGTCGCAGCGCCTAGGAATTGAAGCCCTAGCAGCACAACTTCTCTATAACGTTGGGTACTAAGGGAATTGGAGCTGTCGAGGTATGATTTTTTCCCTAGAATTAAGATATAAAGATTTTTTTTGCGGGTGATTATAAGATATAAAGATTTGCATGTGTTTCCGGCAATCATGACGTCTTCCAGATGTTTCCATATTCTATGTTATCTACTACTCCTTGCAGAGTCCTAGTCCTAGTTAAAAAATTAGTAACCTAGTCCGAGCGATTGTGACTTCCTGTTTTATTTCTTCCATATATGTAGATACGTGATTAATTTTGCCTCTTTTAAGACGACTAGTAGATGTGCACGTGCAACGCACGTGTCGAGAAAATTAGTCATGACAATGCGATGATTCAGACAATGTAATGATACACATATAGTTAATCCATGTTGCTAATTACAGATAGAAGAGAAGGTGTTGTATTTGAACCTGAATTGCTACTGAGATATATATGGCTTGGATTTAGCTCTATGGACCCCGATAAAAGACAGATAGTGCAATTCTATCTCATCACGAGCACCTTCTCTTTCACCATGTCAGATCACACAACTCTATTTCTTCAAAACCCATAGTAGTACGTGTAGAACAAAGGTCTTCAAGATAGAGCAAACAAAGGCCTTAAAGTTGCAAGAAAAAACTCTATAACACACAGGCAACTCTGGTTCGTCAAAACGTGCCAAGCTTCTATGGTTACAATTGAAAGCGACTATTTCAGGCTCGAAAAGATTTTTTTCTTCAGTCAGTTTTCCCTCCGCCCTCCCATATTATGCATCCAACGGACTGTAACCTTCTTCCTCCAGACACATGAACGCTCGCACTGTAACCTTCGCCGCCCTGGTCTGCCCGAGTTGCCGTTGCTGCCACCGGTCATCCCTCTAACTCACCTCCACCCAAACCCCGCAACCTGCTGCATGTCCTCCGCTGATGACGCCGGGACAAGTTGTGTCGTCCCTGCCTCCATCTAGGTCCTAGATCTTCATCTTGGAGACGCCACCACAAGTAGTGTCGTCCCTGCCTCCGTCCAGGTCCTAGCTCAGCATCTTGGAGACGTTGTGGCAGGCAATGTCGCCTCCATCTCAGCCTTAGCACCGTCTTACCTACTTCTCAGGCACATGTCGGCTGACGCGGCTCAAAATTTCAGTCACCTGAAAGCAGCCATTAGGCATTTGGACTTCACTTTTATAAGAGAGAGAATTAGGAGTACATATCGACTGATTGTTAGTCTCGATGGTGAGCATGTTATTGACTGTGAACCCATATTAGGCTATTTACACAGAGGAATGAAAAAAATCACGGAAAACCGAACTATTATACAATACTTATCTTATCTAACAAAGATATAGAGAGATTGTAGAAAGGGATAGGATAGTTATTTTTTCAAGAGACTTGTTGTAAATTCCGTAACTTAAAAAACAAAAAAGGGTGGTCAACATTCTGGTGCAGACTTCACTATCCCGACTGATTCCGTTATAGCAACATGATATTCCAAATTTTATCATGATCTCACATATGAGCTCAAAAATTAAAATAATCTACTCACATATCCGCGCTCTAGGTAATACGTACTAAGGTTACATTTTTTATCCTACCAAATTTACATAAACCCTTCCTTTCTAAAAAGATTTAGCATCAGGACATGCGTGCGGTCCCCTTTTAAGATATTAATGTAAATCAATTGATTAACCAGCAATACTCCTATTCTTGGAAATTATAGAAGTTTATTGGATGTCGGAATTGATTTATCCAGTAATTAAATTAAGATCAGTTCCAAATATAAAATTCAACCAAAACATGATTTCACCACAACCATAGTAATTAGAGCAGAAGTTCCTATCCAATCTATCACGCCAATACATACCACAAACTTCATTCAAAATACATACTGCCGAGTGCCGACTCAAAACCATCCAATACTCCTAGTCTTATACAGACTGCACACACTCGTAAACCAAACCCTCATTAAAACAATACATCAACCAGCTATACACCCAAATGTATGTACATATATTTGTACCAGCAATCTGTGATGCTCAAGACAGATCAGTGATTGCCCCCATCCTGAAGGAAGTGAACCAACTAAGTAGAGTTTATTCTAGTTTTCAATTTAGGCTTGTGCACAGACCAGCTAATGTTGTTGCTCACCTGTGTGCAAAAAATGGTTCGCCTGAGCGGCAAAGGTGTGCTTGGATAAATATGAATCATGGCTTCGTTTTCAGCCTTCAGCTTGACTATAACTCTACTTATTCAGTCCGGAAAAGCTCCCGATTCCCCAAAAAGGTGCACGTGCATGAAACAAGGATCTAGCAAAAAAACACTTAAATACAATCAAATTCTGAAAGGTGTGCTTGGATAAATATGAATCATGGCTTCGTTTTCAGCCTTCAGCTTGACTATAACTCTACTTATTCAGTCCAGAAAAGCTCCCGATTCCCCAAAAAGGTGCACGTGCATGAAACAAGGATCTAGCAAAAAAACACTTAAATACAATCAAATTCTGAAACAAAAGGATTAAAAGTATGCAGAAGGAGCAACACATCTCTGTTTATAAGAAGTACACAAACCACATATTTCATATTTAGGAAAGGAAACCAAGATATAACCAAGAAAAAGGAAACATAGGATCCATAAATGTAAGATTCTGTAAATTGATGAGGCAGCACTAACCTTATCAAAACTTTTCCCATCATGAATAGCCCGTTCGTGTTTCTCTTCATTGAGCCGTTTAAAGAGTTGTTCTTCTATATGATCGCTAAGCATGGCCCTTGGCAGATCTTTAGCCCCAAGAACAGAATTTTGTGGCAAAGGCATACGTAAGCCATGCTCGATCTCCCAAACACAGCACTTAGGGCAAGTTTAATCTGCTTCTTTGGAATCACCCCATTTGAAATTTAAAAGGGCACAAATCAGACGCCGGCAACGTTCACATTTGTCACACATTACACAACGTAGATTCAAGTATGAAGTTTATCCTTAGGAAATTGATTAACTTCCACCTGAATTGTGAACTGTGAGTCTCATTCTAACACAGGATACAGAAATTGTGACAAGTCTCAGTAGCAGTAGCAGTATAGTATGCATTTCATTTTATCCAAGCAACACAAGGAGAACAATAAATTGGTGGAGGCTAAAAAAGAGGTTCTCTCCTTTGCAAAGCTTTTTCAGTGTATTCAATCACTTGATACTTTAGTACTTTAGCATTGCTCTGTCAAATGATGGAACATTATAAATAGTTTACACTTTGTAGTGCAATAAGCATATAACTGTTTAATATGCTTACACTATGAACAATGGTAATACCAGTGAAACATGTACATAGCTATGAACATGGATCGATCATTATTGTCATCAATGAAACTTATATAAGAAAATTGCAAACGGAACTTCTTGATAGAACATGTGCATGTCTGAAAATAGATCATTGTAGACTCATGCTTCATAGCTATGAAGCACCGGCGTTACAGATACGGCGATAAGGAAATGGGGATACGGCAATTTCAAGAAACAGTAATACGACGGTATGGTGGGTATATATAAATAATTAATAAAATTGTACGTAAAGAAGAACAAATAATCTATGTGCGAGATGACATGAGATCAAAATACTGCCCCTTTGTTGCCTTCATGCCTCTTTTTATATCATCAACGACTGAATGATCATTAATTTCCTAGATCCTCATAATTGAATGTTGTGTATCTCTGGACTCACTCCCTGACCAGCACAGCAGCAACATCAGGAGGACAGCAGCAGTAAGCAACAACATCAACAGGTCAGCAGTAGCAACTTAACAATGTCAATATGAAACAAAGCATAGCTGCATACAAGATGCAAGCATTATACAAATATATACAGTAAAGCAGCAGCAAGCCAACAGCGACAAGCACCCAGTGACAAGCCAACAAGCACCAGCGTCAAGCACAGACAGCACACACACGCAACCGGCAAGGCGGGAGGACGGAGGCATGGCCAGGCCGGACTTGGCTGAGTCCTGTGCAAGATAACAAAGTGAGGCCCTTTGCCGGTTCAAGTGCCAATTAGACCTTATATTTGTCCTAAAATTTCTTCAATGACTTCCTTTTGAGAATTTATAAACTCACGTGTTAATCTTCTCTTTCTTTGTTTTTTCATGTTACAAATACTTTTGGGATGACATCTTAAAACACAAAGGCATGAAACTTGAAAAATTAAACCTGGAGGAGGGAGAGCGACCATGGCACAACACCACATAGGTGTGAAAGAAATCCATCAACGAACGCTTGTCGATGGAGTAGTACTGCTATACAGGTCTTCTCTGAAATTAGTAGTACTGATTAGTGACCCGGATAGATGTAACATGTATTGACCTTGATTGCCGGAATTAGTAGATAATGGAGTAGAGTAACCTTCTCTTGCTCTCTCAAGTGGAGCATATGGAGAATTAGTACAGCCCAAAAAGAAGTAAAGCACAAATTAGATCGGATACAAAGCAAAGCAACCAGCTCCGCTTATAGAGGAGGATCTTTTACTGATCAATGCAAATTAGAGAGTGAATCATAGGGATCAATGAATCACTGATGGCTCGGTGATTGCTCGCACCGGCTGCACATGCCCAGGCCAGGGCCTAACCGGAGGAGAGCAGTTACCTTGCCGGCGACGGTGCGGATTTCAAAAACCAGCAGGGGGAAGAGGGATCCGCGCCGCAGGCTCGCGCGCGGCCTCGTTCGCCTCTCCGGCCGGCACACATGCGCCCACTTCGTCCTTTGGGAGGATACCGATGCGGCCGGAGAGGCGAGGGGGAGCGGGCGCCGCCGCGCCACGGGCTTGCGCACGACCTCCATGGCCGACCCGAAAGAGCGCCACCACGCCTCCCCTTGCCTCCCGGCGGTGGCCGCACTCCTTCCCGGCTCCGGCTTACAGTGCACGCCGCTTCGGGCCGCTCTGGCGAAGAGCGCGCCGATGAGGGCGTTGTGCGGGCGGCGGGGAGAGTGCCCGGTGAGGGCAGTTCGGCTGAGGATTGGGGGTTGCGTCATTGTGGGAGAAGGGAGGAGGCGGCGCTGTTTTCCTCGATCCGGGGAGAAAAAGAAGGATCACGGAGGCAGAATCAGCCTGAAAATTAGGGAGCTGCGAGCGGAATCGAGGGCGCGATTGTTTCCCTCGTGCGGGCGCGGGGAACGGCAGAGTTTTCGTTCGCCATGTTTTCTTGTTTAATAGTAGTGTAGAAGAAGCGTGACAATTTTTTTAGGGAAGAAGTGTGACTGTTTGCTACCGTGTATAGATTGTTTGGCACGTGCCATGATATTTCCCTGCACATGGTTATTGTTGTGCGTAACGTTTTTTACTTTTAATCTAAGCCGTTATAGTTAGAATTGACGGATTATATATTTTTAACATATGTGGACGAACGTGATGGCTTGTTTGACTTTTGTTTTAATTATATAATAGATAGATAGCTATAAGTGTTGTGACATAACGTGAAATAACAGCCCATAATGCAATAAATATTGATATAAAAACATGATGCAAAATGGACGTATCAACTCGCCCAAGCTTAGACCTCGCTTGTCCTCAAGCGAAAAGCCGATAACAATAAATATGTCCTCATGTTTAGAGGTAGAGGCGTCGATAAAAATAAAATACGGACATGAAGGCATCATGATTATTTCTAAAACAGCAACATAAATAAATTTTGTCATATGATTACTCATGTTCAAGTGATGATCTTTTCACAAAGCCAAAGTATGAATCAGAAACCTTATTGACCACCAACAAATTATAACCTCAATCATTGAAGCAATTGCAATTTATCATAACATCGGAAAGAGTCTATGTCAGAGCTTAAAAGCAAGTCCACATACTCAACTATCACTTAGTCCTTCATAATTGCTAACACTCACGCAATACTTGTGGTTACGGAGTTCTAATCAGACACAGAAAAAGATAGAGGCTTATAGTTTTGCCCCACAACCTTTTACCTCAAGGGTAATGTCAACAATAATAATTCATGCTCCCCCACATCCAATTAGATATATATATCATGTTCTTTCCAACATGCTGAGCTTGCCAAAGGATAAAATAAAAAGGGAAAGGTGAAGATCACCGTGACTCTTGCATAAGGTAGAGGATAATAATTAAAGATAGGCCCTTCGCAGAGGGAAGCAGAGGTTGTCATATGCGTTTAGGGTTGATGCACAAAATATTAATGCAAAATAACGTCACTTTATATTGCCCCTTGTATGTGAACCTTTATTATGCAGTCCGTCACTTTTATTGCGTCCACAACAAGTTCGTACAAAGCTTATTTCTCTGCATTAATAAGTCATGTATATTTAGAGAGCAATTTTTATTACTTGCACCGATGACAACTTACTTGAAGGATCTTACTCAATCCACAGGTAGATATGGTGGACTCTCATGGCAAAACTGGTTTAAGGGTAATTGGAAGCACAAGTAGTATTTCTACTTAGTGCTGAGAATTTGGCTAGCATGAGGAGGAAAGGCAAGCTCAACACGGTAGAGGATCCATGACAACATACTTTATCTCAGATGTAAGAAAACATAACTCATTATGTTGTCTTCCTTGTCCAACCTCAACTCTTTAGCATGTCATATTTTAATGAGTGCTCCCAATCATAAAAGATGTCAATGATAATATATCTATATGTGAAACCTCTCTTTCCTTATTAATTCATATTAATTGCAACGACGACCAAAGCTATATTTGCCAACTCCCAACAACTTTTAATCATGATACTCTTTCTATGTGAAGTCATTACCTTCAATAAGATCAATATGAACTCTTTGATTCTTTTTATTCTTTTTCTTCTAATCACTCAATATCATGGAAAAATAATCAAGCCGTTGACTCAACACTAATCTTTATTATATAGCTCACGGACTTGAATACAAAGGAGGATCATAAAGCAAAACTCAAAACTAGATCATGTCATGACTTTATTCTACTAAATCAAGATACTACTAAAAGGATCGAACTAAGAAAAACGGTAAAGATAGGAGTTGTGATGGTGATACGATACCAGGGCACCTCCCCCAAGCTTGGCAGTTGCCAAGGGGAGTGCCCATACCCATGTGATTATTTCCTCGGAGGTGATGGAGGTGTTGCATTTTTCTTCTCCAGCTTGCGTCTAAGGCTAAAATTTTCCTCCCTTAGATCCTCATTCTCGAGCTCAAGTTTCATTATCTTTTTACATAGTGCTGCCTTGCTGTCCTGCGAAAAACAAGGTGGGATAGATTGGACCTTAGGGAGGCTTGACTTCTTGAACTCCACATGCATATCACCAGGTTGAGGTAGGGGATAGTCCTCTTCGTCGGAACTCGTTTCCTCCTTCCACTTTAGATCATAGTCTTCTTCTTCCTCCGTGGTCCAGCCATAATGCTCCGCATCCCCATATACTTTTGGATTTACAATATAATCAGCCATGTAGCTCTCTCCCTCTGAATCTTGGGAAGACATCTTGCTCTAATCTGCAGCAGCAACAGCTCGAAACGAAAACAGAGGATATTTGCGCGATACGAGAGTCAAAACCTTCGAGAGTATATATAATGAATTTTTATCGACCAAAATACGTACCGTGCAAGGAAACGGAGTTTCGGAGGGCACACGAGGTGCTCACGAGGTAGGGGGCGCGCCCAGGGGGTAGGGCGCGCCCTCCACCCTCGTGGAGGACTCGTGTCCTCCCCGGACTGCTACTTATTTTTCTATTTTTCTAAATATTCCAAAACGGAGAAATATTGCCTTAAAAATTGTTTTGGAGTCGGTTTACTTACCGTACCACATACCTATTCCTTTTCAGAGTCTGGAACATTTTGGAAAGTGTCCTATGTATTCCTCCGGAGTTACGGTTTCAATAATATTAGTTTCAACATTTATAGGATTACCTGAGATATAGTGTTTGATACTTTGACCGTTTACCACCTTCAGATTTGTGCCTGCAAAGTTGTTGATTTTTATGGCACCGAAATGATAGACCTCCTCGATAACGTAGGGACCTTCCCATTTAGAGAGAAGTTTTCCTGCAAAAAATCTTAAACGAGAGTTGTATAGCAATACATAATCACCTACATTAAACTCACGCTTTTGTATCCTTTTGTCATGCCATCTTTAACCTTTTCTTTAAACAACTTGGCATTTTCATAAGCTTGGGTTCTCCATTCATCAAGTGAGCTAATATCAAATAACCTCTTCTCACCGGCAAGTTTCAAATCATAGTTGAGCTCTTTAATAGCCCAATATGCCTTATGTTCCAGTTCAAGAGGTAAGTGACATGCTTTTCCATAAACCATTTTATACGGAGACATACCCATAGGATTCTTATATGCAGTTCTATAGGCCCATAGTGCGTCATCAAGTTTCTTGGACCAATTCTTCCTAGACCTATTGACAGTCTTTTGCAAAATTAATTTGAGCTCTCTATTGCTCAATTCTACCTGACCACTAGACTGCGGGTGATATGGAGATGCAATTCTATGATTAACATCATATTTAGCAAGCATCTTACGGAAAGCACCATGAATAAAATGTGAACCACCATCAGTCATTAAATATCTAGGGACTCCAAACCTCAGAAAAATAACTTCCTTAAGCATTTTAATAGAGGTGTTATGATCAGCACTACTAGTTGGAATAGCTTCTACCCACTTGGTAACGTAATCAATAGCAACTAAAATATGTGTATATCCATTAGAGGCAGGAAAAGGTCCCATATAATCAAAGCCCCAAACATCAAATGGTTCAATAACAAGTGAATAATTCATAGGCATTTCTTGACGTCTACTAATATTACCAATTCTTTGACATTCGTCGCAAGACAAAACAAACTTACGGGCATCCTTGAAGAGAGTAGGCCAATAAAAACCGGATTGCAATACCTTATGTGCAGTTCTATCTCCAGCGTGGTGTCCTCCATAAGCTTCGGAATGACACTTGCGTAGGATCTGTTCCTATTCATGCTCAGGTACACAACGTCTAATAACACCATCTACTCCTTCTTTATAAAGATGTGGGTCATCCCAAAAGTAATGTCGCAAATCATAGAAAAACTTTTTCTTTTGTTGGTATGTGAAACTAGGTGGTATAAATTTAGCAACAATATAATTAGCATAATCAGCATACCATGGAGTGCTATGAGAAGTGCTTATGACATTTAATTGTTCATCAGGAAAGCTATCATCAATAGGTAGTGGGTCATCAAGGACATTCTCTAACCTAGATAAGTTATCTGCAACGGGGTTCTCAGCTCCTTTTCTATCAACAATATGCAAATCAAATTCTTGAAGCAAGAGAACCCATCTAATAAGCCTAGGTTTTGCATCTTTCTTTTCCATAAGATATTTAATAGCAGCATGATCTGTGTGAATAGTTACTTTAGAATCAACAATATAGGGTCTGAATTTATCACAAGCAAATACAACTGCTAAAAGTTCCTTTTCGGTAGTAGCATAATTTCTTTGAGCATTGTCTAGAGTCTTACTAGCATAATGGGTAACGTTTAATTTCTTATCAACTCTTTGCCCTAGAACAGCACCTACAGCATAATCACTAGCATCACACATAATTTCAAAGGGTAAATTCCAATCAGGTGGCTGAACAACAGGTGCAGAGACTAATGCTTTCTTAAGTATTTCAAATGCTTCTACGCAATCATCATCAAAGACAAATGGTACATCTTTTTGTAATAAATTAGTCAGAGGCCGAGAGATTTTTGAGAAGTCCTTAATGAACCTCCTATAAAATCCGGCATGACCAAGGAAACTTCTTATACCTTTGATGTCCTTGGGACATGGCATCTTTTCAATAGCATCAACCTTGGCTTTATCAACTTCAATACCTCTTTCAGAAACTTTGTGCCCCAAGACAATACATTCATTAACCATAAAGTGGCACTTTTCCCAATTCAAGACAAGATTAGTTTCTTCACATCTCTGCAAAAATCGAGCAAGATTGCTCAAGCAATCATCAAAAGAGGAACCATAGACGGAAAAGTCATCCATGAAAACCTCACAAAACTTTTCGCAAAAGTCAGAGAATATAGCCATCATGCATCTTTGAAAGATAGCAGGTGCATTACATAAACCAAAAGGCATACGTCTATAAGCAAAAGTAGCAAAAGGGCATGTAAAAGTAGTCTTTGATTGATCCTTAGCCGACACAGGTATTTGAGAAAAACCAGAATAACCATCTAGAAAGCAATAATGTGTATGTTTGCATAATCTTTCTAGAATTTGATCAATAAAAGGTAAGGGGTAATGATCTTTCTTAGTAGCCTTATTTAATTTGCAGAAATCAATTACCATCCTATAACCTGTGATAATTCTTTGTGGAATCAATTCATCTTTATCATTAGGGACAACAGTAATACCTCCCTTCTTAGGGACACAATGGACAGGACTTACCCACTGACTATCAGCAACGGGATAAATTATACCTGCCTCCAGAAGCTTGAGTATTTCCTTTCTTACCACTTCTTTCAATTTAGGATTCAAACATCGTTGAGGATCTCAAACTGGTTTAGCATCCGCTTCCAAATTTATTTTATGTTGACATAGAGTGGGACTGATGCCCTTAAGATCATCCAAAGTATATCCAATAGCGGCACGGTGCTTTTTCAGAGTTTTCAATAATCTTTCTTCTTCATGCTCTGAAAGGTTAGCACTAATAATGACAGGATATATTTTCTTTTCATCAAGATAAGCATATTTAAGATTATCAGGCAACGGTTTAAGCTCAAACACGGGATCACCCTTGGGTGCAGGAGGATCCCCTAGGATTTCAATAGGCAAATTGTGTTGCAGAATAGGTTCCTGTTTAAAGAATACTTCATCTATTTCCCTTCTTTCATTCATGAACATATCATTTTCATGATCTAGCAAATAGTGTTCTAAAGGATCA
This sequence comes from Triticum timopheevii, assembly GCA_963921465.1. Classification (NCBI taxonomy): domain Eukaryota; kingdom Viridiplantae; phylum Streptophyta; class Magnoliopsida; order Poales; family Poaceae; genus Triticum; species Triticum timopheevii. Next base: position 369,067,063 of record OY997262.1, read on the forward strand.
CTAGGAGGTACGACAATAGAAGGAAGATCAATAATTTCATCCTTACTAGGCAATTCTTCCTCACGATGTTGTTTACTAAATTTAGAGAAATTAAACTCATGAACCATATCGTCCAAGCCAATAGTAACAACATTCTTTTCGCAGTCTATCTTAGCATTAACAGTATTCAAGAAGGGTCTACCAAATATAATGGGACAAAAGCTATCTTGTGGAGAACCAAGAACAAGAAAATCAGCGGGATATTTGGGTTTTCCACACAAGACTTCAACATCTCTAACAATTCCTATTGGTGAAATAGTATCTCTGTTGGCAAGTTTAATTGTAACATCAATATCTTCTAACTCAGCAGGTGCAATATCATGCATAATTTCTTTGTATAAGTCAATGGGTATAACACTAGCACTAGCACCCATACCACATAAGCCATGATAACAACGATCTCCTATTTTAACAGAAATAACAGGCACGCCTACCACAGGTCTATGTTTATCTCTATCACAGGGTTTAGCAATTCTAGCAGTTTCACCAGAGAATTGAATAACATGCCCATCAATATTATCAGACAAGAGATCTTTAACAATAGCAATATTGGGTTCTACTTTGACTTGCTCAGGAGGTGTATAAGTTCTAGTATTGCTTTTACGAACAACAGTTGAAGCTTTAGCATGATCCTTCATTCTAACAGGGAAAGGTGGTTTCTCAACATAAGAAGTGGGAACAATAGGATCATTGTAACTACTTTTACTTCTACGGGAGGATGATATTTAAACCACTTCTCCTTGGGGAGATCAACATAAGTAGCAAAAGATTCACAGAAAGAAGCTACTATCTCAGAGTCAAGTCCATATTTAGTGCTAAACTTATGGAAAATATCGGTCTCCATAAAAGATTTAACACAATCAAACTTAGGTGTCATACCTGACTCCTTACCTTCGTCGAGGTCCCGATCTTCAGAGTTGCGTTTAATTCTATCCAATAAATTCCATCTAAATTCAATAGGCTTCATCATAAAAGAGCCAGCACAAGAAGTATCGAGCATGGTGCGATTGTTATCAGAAAGCCGAGCATAAAAACTTTGCATAATTACTTCTCTTACGAGCTCATGATTGGGGCATGAATATAACATTGATTTAAGCCTCCCCCAAGCTTGAGCGATGCTTTCTCCTTTGCGAGGCCAAAAATTATATATATAATTGCGATCACGATGAACAAGATTCATAGGGTAATACTTTTGATGAAATTCCAATTTCAATCTTTTATAGTTCCATGATCTCATATCATCACATAGCCTGTACCATGTCAATGCTTCTCCCTTCAAAGATAAAGGGAAGGCCTTCTTCTTAACAACATCATCGGGTATACCTGCAAGCTTAAATAGTCCACAAACATCATCCACATAGCGTAGATGTTCATCAGGATGCTTTGTTCCATCTCCTGTAAAAGTGTTAGCTAGCAGTTTTTCCATCATACCCGAAGGAATCTGAAAAGGAGTTTCATTTTCAATAGGTTCAGTAGGTTGAGGAGCAACTCTTTGCTCAACTGGACGGGGTGAAGATACCCCGAACAAGCCCCTTAGACAATTACTTTCCATAGTAACAAGTGACAGAAAATTTCAGCACACTAAATAAATTTTTCCTTACCAAATTCCACCTACCAAAGGCGCTTCACTCCCCGGCAACGGCGCCAGAAAAGAGTCTTGATGACCCACAAGTATAGGGGATCTATCATAGTCCTTTCGATAAGTAAGAGTGTCGAACCCAACAAGGAGCAGAAGGAAATGATAAGCGGTTTTCAGCAAGGTATTCTCTGCAAGTACTAAAATAAGTGGTAACAGATAGTTTTGTGATAGTATAAATTGTAACGAGCAACAAGTAACAAAAGAAAATAAAGTGCAGCAATGTGGCCCAATCCTTTTTGTAGCAAAGGACAAGCCTGGACAAACTCTTATAATAGGAAAAGCGCTCCCGAGGACACATGGGAATATCGTCAAACTAGTTTTCATCACGCTCGTATGATTCGCGTTCGGTACTTTGATAATTTGATATGTGGGTGGACCGGTGCTTGGGTACTGTCCTTACTTGGACAAGCACCCCACTTATGATTAAACTCTATTGCAAGCATCCACAACTACAACAAAAGTATTAAGGTAAACCTAACCATAGCATGAAACATATGGATCCAAATCAGCCCCTTACGAAGTAACGCATGAACTAGGGTTTAAGCTTCTCTCACTCTAGCAACCCATCATCTACTTATTACTTCCCAATGCCTTCCTCTAGGCCCAAATAATGGTGAAGTGTTATGTAGTCGACATTCACATAACACCACTAGAGGTTAGACAACATACATCTTATCAAAATATCGAACGAATACCAAATTCACATGACTACTAATAGCAAGACTTCTCCCTTGTCCTCAGGAACAAACGTAACTACTCACAAAGCATATTCATGTTCATAATCAGAGGGGTAATAATGTGCATAAAGGATCTGAACATATGATCTTCCACCAAATAAACCAACTAGCATCAACTACAAGGAGTAATCAACACTACTAGCAACCTACTAGCACCAATCCCGGACTTGGAGACAAGAATTGGATACAAGAGATGAACTAGGGTTTGGAGATGAGATGGTGCTAATGAAGATGTTGATGGAGATTGCCCTCTCCCGATGAGAGGAGCGTTGGTGATGACGATGGTGGTGATTTCCCCCTCCCGGAGGGAAGTGTCCCCGGCAGAATAGCTCTGCCGGAGCCCTAGATTGGTTCTGCCAAGGTTCCGCCTCGTGGCGGCGGAGTCTCATCCTGAAAGGTTGCCTTCTATTTTTTTCTCATCGAAGGACTTCATATAGGAGAAGATGAGCGTCGGAGAGCCACCAGGGGGGCCACGAGGTAGGGGGGCGCGCCCAGGGGGCGCCCCCACCCTCGTGAGCAGGGTGTGGGCCCCCTGGCTTCATCTTTGGCGACAATTTTTCTTTATTTATTTTATGACATTCCGTGGAGTTTCAGGACTTTTGGAGTTGCGCAGAATAGTCCTTCAATATTTGCTCCTTTTCTAGCCCAGAATGCCAGCTGCCGGCATTCTCCCTCTTCATGTAAAACTTGTAAAATAAGAGAGAATAGCCATAAGTGTTGTGACATAACGCGAAATAACAGCCCATAATGCAATAAATATTGATATAAAAGCATGATGCAAAATGGACGTATCATGACAGTCCTTGAAGATTTCCACAGCATTTGGTTCAGGTACTTTTTGGTCCTTGCGGGCTTTCCTCTGCATTTCGAACAAGTCAATATAGATCTGATAATGTGGTACAACGAAAAGAGTGAAACAACAGCTAATTACAAGTGCCTCGCAGTGTGCAATATAGCTACGAGATCCTATAGTCTGTTGGAATTTCACTTTCGTACGGTTGGCCTTGTTCTTTGAACAGTTCACCCCCAAGAAGATAGATTTGTGTGGCACATGCGTCAATAGGACTTCAAGATGTGATCTGATCACATATATATAATGTACTTGATACTTCAGATCAGACCAGTGTTTAACAAGGCCCTCCAGTCTTCATCCGATATATTTTCCACTTGAGATGTTTGGGAAAGTTCACTGTTAGCCTTGCCTTCAAAGTGAGTTTTCTTCAAGTTATACCGATACTATCGCAGAGCAGACTTGAAAACATGGGTGCAAGCTTGTCTGGTTGCATCATCTTGGCTATCCAACTTGAACCTCATCTGTTGAAAATTATGGGAGTCTCATTATCAGCAACCTAGAAAGTATGGGACAGAGCAAGATGATATTACTAGTTTCCATACATAACCATACTTACAGATAAATGGCCGAGGAAGGTGTTGAACTGGGTTTCATCTTTGTCATTCCTGTACTGAATCCATGTTGGGAGGATACGTACATGACACCTAACGGCAACCGCTGCCTCTGATACTAACTTGGCTGACTCTATAGCATCACGTGGCCTTTTTAAACCTGCCTCAAAACGGATCTCCATCTTCCTCCTCTAGATTTAGTTAACCTATCGAGCATTATCCCTGATGTTTGTTTCCTCTTGCGCCTAGGTGCTAGTCCAACAACAAACATAGGAAGTGTTAGTGTACATCAAACTATGAGACTACATATAAAGAATCATGCAACTGTAATTTGACTCCAGCAACTACCTTCTTGCTGTTGAAGCTCACAAGGTTCATCTGATATTGCCAACTCGTCTTGTGTCAAGAGTGCTTGGGAAGTAGTGTCAGGTGGCAAGGGAGCTTGGGAACGTGCTGCTAGCTCAGTTGACGCACGAGTATGTCGTGCAGCTGGTAGTACTATGGTAGGTGTTGCAAGAACTAGGGCTGTCTCTACTTGTTTGGTGGCAGCTATTTGTTTCTGTTTGGCTTTTTTTGCAGCTCGTGTAGCATGGGATGCCATGTTTGTAGAATTTTCCGCTGGACTTTCACCTTCTATTGCACCATCAGTACCAACAGAATCTACAGGATTCATCCGCTTCTCATTCCCTGCCATTCTTTGTTTCTTCCTCTTTCTCTGTGCCATGTTAAGTCAAGCCGACAAGAAAAACGAATAACAATTTAGTTCTTCAGAACAAATTGATGCGTGATGCAGACGAATAAAACTTTGATGTTAGACAACCACACGATAGGAGGATGTAATATGTATGAAAAACAGGACGGAAGAGATAACCAGAACTATGATGTGTAAACTAAGAAGAAGACATTTCACCAAATTAGAAGCAATGCAATGGAAGGTAGACACCATGTGAAAGATGCTACAAATATCGCTCTGCCAAGTTAACAGTGTCTCAGCATAAATGGCGTTTAAACAAATGTGAAGGAGCATAAGAAATAAATCATATGCAAGATGCAAACAACATCACACTACCATGTTAGAGGTCTCTCGTCACTACTGCCATTGCATATTCACAGCATTACATATTCACAGCTTATGATGTGTAAACTAAGGAGAAGGCATTTCAACAAATTAGAAGCAATGAAAGCTAGACATCATATGAAAGATGCAAATAATATCACTCTACCAAGTTAAAACTGTCTCGTCATAAGTGTCATTTCAACAAATTAGTAGTACAAGCTAGAAAAGAATGTGAGATGTAACCTATATCACACTCCGAAGTCAAATGTGTCTTATGATAAGTGATTGTTGCAGGTTACACAACAGTAGTAATTTGATGTAAGAACATGGTGTGATAGACAGATATTGTATGTTCTAGAAACAGGAACACGTGTCTTATTCAAGTATAATGTGTAAAGTAAGCAGATGAAATTCAACAAAATTAGAAGCAATACAAGCTAGACATCACACATATCATGCAACCACATATAACAGTGCCAAGTTAGAGGGAGCACCAGTGATGCTGCACTAGGGGAGACGTGCTCATCATAAACACAACTTTGTTGAGTGTCTATGCATGTGTTGTCTTGGAAATCATCTTGGGGGTGTGGAGGAGTAGAAACTATAGAGGCCCTCCATTTGGAAGGAGCACCTTTATCCGCTGCCTTGCTAACTTCCTTCCGCTTTATTGATTTTGAATTGTCAAGTAAAACCGACAAGAAAAAGCAATAAAATTCTCTCTTCAGAACTCATTCATGCATGATACTGACAATCACTACTTTGATGTAAGGCAAACACATGATACCAGGATGGAATATGTACGAAAAACAGGACGGCATGGCATGTTCACAACTGTTTGTGTAAACTAAGCAGAAACCATTCCAGCAAATAAGAAGCAATGCAAGCTAGACACCACATGAAAGATGCAACCAATATGACTGCCAAGTTAAAAGCGTCCCATCATAAATGGAATTTCAACAAATTAGAAGTAGCGCATGCTATAAATCATATGAAAGATGCAACTAATATCGCACTGCATATACTAAAGGTGTCTCGTCATATTGATTGATGTGGGATACAAAAAAAACAATAGTTTTATGTAAGCACATGCTTAATAGATAGATGTACTATGTACTAAATACATGAAGGCATGTCACATTAACATGTATAATGTCACATTTATAGGAGTATAAGCTAAGTAGACTAGCACATGCAGTTTAACCAGATTGGAAGAATTACAATCTAGACACCATATGCAACATGCAACCACATATCACGCTGCCAAGTTAGAGCAAGCACCTGCAATGCTAGTGTAGGGGAAATGTTGTAATCAACTACAGAGCTACGTTCACTATCTTCATCTAGCATTTCTGTTTCTTGAGAATCATGTCGGGAGGCTGACGCTGCATTCTTTAAATGAGGAGTAGTCCCCTTGCCTGCCTGCCTCGTCATAAGTGATTGATGAGGGATACACAAAAACATTAGTTTGATGTAAGAACATGGTTAATACACAGATGTACTAGTATGTACCAAAAACAGAAAGGCATGTCATATTCAAAGGTATAATGTGTAAGCTAAGCAGATGCAATTTAACCAAATTGGAAGCAATACAAGCTAGACATCTAGCTGGAGTGGTGAACATGATCATCTAGGACCTGAGAGCCTGGTGGGAGGCGGGCTGCTTCGCCACCATTGCAGCTTTTTAGTTGGCTTCCAGGTGATGCCTGTCTTTGCTGGGCTTGTCACTGGCTCGACCAGTGCCTCGACTAGCTATTTGTCTTCTAGTGCTCACGGGATGGTGGTTCATGTAAAAAATATCTTTCCTTATCTTAATAAAGACCGACTTCGGCCTTTCGAATACAAGCTAGACACCATATGGAACATGCAACCACATATGACACCGTGAAGTTAAAGCAAGCACCTGGGATGGTGGTTCATTGTGAGCGAGGTCATCAACTCCAGAGCAACGTTTATCGTCTCCATCTGCTGACACTGCACCCTTTATAGCGCGGTAACATGTCTTGCCTACCAGCATACGAAGTTGGAGCGACTTCTCTCTTTTCTTTGCTGTTTCTCTTTCGGCAGGAGAGTCTAAAATACCCTTGCATAAAACACAATAGTGAGAGTATGGGTGAAGTGTGTGCAGAACTAGTGCACTGTAAAAGTAGCAGATAGCAGGTGGCTGAAAAATAAATGACAGGAGACATATGATAGCTCTACAACATTGCATGGCAAACAAAATTAGATTCTACTCCGTATGATTTTGTAATATATAAGCACAGGAAATGCAGGTACTCCTCCAGCACACCACCACATTTGGTCATATCTAAGATAACAGTTGACTGAAAATAAATAGGTCAGTCGATTTTTTTAATGAACCGTCCGATCTATAAGGAACGGGCAGATGGCCTTCGTCTACCTCCCGCCAGTCACTGTTGACGATCTTTCTCGAACCGCCAGCGACCACCGGCCCAGACCCGTGCTTCCGCCGCCCCGCCCTCGGATCGACCTCATACCACTGCCGTGCTTGGCAGTGCCCCCAAGCCATCCCTTTAATCCCGGCCGACCTCCAGATCGGGCGCTAGTAGCTCTAGGCCGCAGACGCCCCTAAGATAAACACCAAGGCACTGCTTCCCCAGCGTAATAGTCGTACTAGCGCCTGTTACGCCGGGGAATGCTTCCGTTAATTGGGAATTAACTGGCCAAAAATTGAAATTCAGGGGGGCGACGGACCTCTAGCTAAGGTGAAATAGTGTATGAGGAGAAACCTTGTGCATCGCAAGTTACTAGGAACATCTAGTATCAAGAAGAAGTGGTCAACTAGTGTCTTCTGTGGGATGAATACCGTGCAAGCAGAGACATAAGATTTGCATGAATAAGGGAAGAGGAGTATCTTCTTCGGTTGCCGGTGTGGTCACCTCCACATGTCGCGCCGATCTTCTTGTTTTTACCGGGGAAACCGATGTTCTGGAGGGTGCAGTCTTGGACGAACCCATGGCCAAATTGTTGACTGTGTTGCCGTGGCTGTATGTCGGCGGAGGGGAAGTAGATCCCAGGCGGCGAAGGACGGTGTAGCAGGAACAACTCCGGTGCGGTGGAGGGTGGCGAAGTTGGAGCGGCAGCGGTGAGGCGCAGGACAGCGTGGTTGAACTGGCTCGGGTACGGACGGCTCGGCCTTGGCTTCAACTACTAGCCGTGGAGGGCGTTGCGGTTGAGGTTGCGGTGGACGACGACATCGGGGTATCGGCTCCGGCGTGATGGGTGGGATGGGGTGGCGGACGGAGGACGCCGGGGTTTCACGGCTAGTGGAGAGGTAGTTTTGGCGCCCACGGAGTACGAATGGGAAATCAGACGGGTGGGGGGAACCATGTTTTGGTCTGGGACGCGCTTGTTTTTGGCTTTTTTGAACAGAAGATGGGACGCGCTTGTTTGAAATTTGGGGAAAGTACAAACTTTACCCCCCTCTTAAATTTCGGACCTACTGTGGGTCGGGGGTAGGATGGTAATCCCAAGTGTCCCAAATAGTGGCGGGAGTGATTTCGGCCGCGCGCATGTGTGCTTAGGCGGCCATTGTGTATGAATGTTTTTCGGAGGCGGTTGCGTGGCGTCTAGATGAAGCTACAAACCTACCCCGGTTTAGACCTTTGGACGTCGGGCCGGTAGGTTTCACAGGTCAGAGTTATTAGAAAAGTAATTTCCTTGTACTACCAAACATTGGTCTCACGCGGTTTCGGGCGAGTAGAGGCTCTTTTGGCGCTTCGTTCGAAATTTTGAAACACAAGCATTCACGTTTAGAGTACACTTGAACTATGAGGATTGACCTAAATAGACAACGTTATCACTACAAGAAATATGTCAACTTGTGACCACCACTATTGGTCACTGAAAGGTCATGGTTTTTCATTTGCGACCTTTTTGTGACCAAAAACAGAAGGTCAAAAGCTGGCGGTCGTAAACTGACTATAGCGACCTTTCTTCTGGAATGGTCGTAGACGTTTATGACCAAAATATGTCCACTGTGGCGTTTTGGTCACTAGCAACCTCCCCAGTCCACCTAGGCATCCAGTGTGGCAAGCTGATGTGGCACAAGATTCAGCCCGGCCCGATTCGGCATTTTACATGGGCCGAGCCCAACAATTCGGCCTTTTTATATATGTTTTCTGTCAATTTTTTATCGTCTTCATGTGCCAAGCCCAACAATTCAGCCTTGTTAGTTTTTGAGGCCCTTGAGCTTTTTGCAGTCCATTTCTTTTTTCTGTAAGACTTTTCATTTCATTTTTGAAATTGTTTGATGCTTGTTGGTATGTGGCCTATTTCAGCCCAGTTATTTGTCCAGTTTGGCCCAAGCAGACTTTAGCCCAATCACACACATACATCCAACATTATTTCATTCAAATTAGGAAAACTCCCAGGTTTACATAACACAAAAAGAAAATATCTCCCAGGTTTACATAACACAAAAAATCATCTCAGGAATACATTTCCTTACACAGGAATATACAATAAGAAAATGATGGCACATCTGCTACTATCATAACAGCACAATGTACTTTTTTTAACGGAACAGTACAATGGATTTCATTGCTCTCTCTTATGCAACATGCTCCAGCTGCCACAACTTGCCATCCTACAATGACAGAGATATAACATTAGTGGAGCAAACTGTCATCCAGGCACATTAGTTTTATGAGAAAACTGATCCATGAAGCTATCTACAATGAGGCGAACGAGTAGCTCCATCCTCAGGGACTAGGCAAATCGATGATCGTGCTTGGCTAAAGCTAGGTAACACAATTCAGATTAAGAAAGCAAGGAAAAAAACCTAAACTAAACAAGGTTATTCCCGTAGATCATTGACAAAGAAAACAACAATCAGCAAAGGGAGATTCAGATTTTACTCAATATCTTTTTGGTATTTTCATTATACTTGACAATCTAAAACACTAACACAAAGGGAAATAATTTGACAAGGACAGTTGCATATATAACTATCAAGCATATGACCGGAGGAAGAAACAAGCTAATATGTCAGGGACAGAATTATATCACAACACAAACAATTATAGTAGGCATATATATCACAAACATTTATCTCACAAGAACTTGAGCTAGTACATGGACTACGAAACTGAATTTATTTCTGCAGAAAAGGGAACACACCGGTGACAACACATACATGAACTGGAATTAAAAGACACAGGGTGAACTCACATATGAGCTAGCAGACCACTAATTCATAGATCAAATCAAACATACCAAATGTTTTCCAAAGCAACTAGACATCAACTAGTCAGAACACATAATAAGATGCACCATATTATACAAGTACGAGACTGAACAATTATCAGGTTGCAAGATCTTATCAAATCTGAATATTACATGTACTACATGTCTCAAATTTTACAGAAATTTCAGAGAAGAGAGGGAGAAAGAGAGATAGCAGCAGCAAGATTGAGGAGAGAGCAGTAGCAAAGGGAGGTTGAGAGAGAGAGAGATTCAACAGAAGGTGTTGAAGAAGGAGAAGCAGTAGGCAGAAAGTGAAGGAGAAGAAAGGAAGCAGAGGCGTGGGGAAAGCAGCAGCAAGATTGAAGAAAGAGGAGCAACAAGGACGTGAGGATGGGGAGCAGCAGCAGTTTTGGGGATAGAAGAAGAAGACAACAGCAACAGTTATGAGAAAACTCATCCTACAATGAGAGAGAACTATCAAAGTGTTTTATTAACCTCTAGGTTAAAACAACCACATTTTTATTGTCACTTGTTAGTCGGAAAATATAGCTATCTCTCTTGTGTAAATATGTACATGTTGGCATTAAATGAAAAAAATGGGTATGAACAAGCATGCGCTGCTGCACAATAATGAAAGAGAACAATCAGGTACTGGCAGGGGTATATGGCTGCAGCATCAGTTAATGCAGGACACTGCCAGGAGCGTAAATGCAGCAGTAACCCTTTCGACATTTGAGAGCACTCTCACTGTGCTATAATTAACTGCATTTTCATTTTCAAAAAAATTTATGGAGCACTTAGTTCTAAATAGCTGTTCTAAATATGCAGTTTCTAAATTACAAATCTCTGTTTTGATCATCCAATAGTCAGACACGACATCAACATGGCAGGCAGACAACATCATATATGAGACAAACTACTAGAGAATACACACGTACACCAAACAACACCTATCTATGCTTAGTAGCTGCACCTTGATACACAGAGTGAAAAAAGAGGTAAATCACCTCCACAAACACCAGCACCTTGAGAAGGAATTGTACAAGGAATTGTGCCAAAACACGTATTTAATCATGCCTAAAATACATCACATCCACATCGCGCACCAAATTAACATAGGAAGCAGGGGAGTAGGTCGATGTACCAATCCATCACCTTGAGTAGGGGAAGAGAAGAAGCAGAGGAGGGAGGTCCATGGTGTCCCTCCCAAGCAGCAGCACAACACATCACGCCTTCATCTCCCATGGTGACGTCGTGGTTCGAAAGAGAGATGAGAAGGGGGTCAGACAGAGAGCGGAAGAAGAAAAGACGAGGGGAGGAGAAAGGGATTCATACCTTTGAGCCCTGCGGTTGGAGCTACTCGTTTGCCACGGCCCATGGCCAGTGGTAGGAATCCCGAGAACAAGAACACGGACGGACGGAGCTTCTCCATGGCACCGAGGCAGGGGAGGAAGCAGCCATCGTCCATGACGTCCTGGTGCTCGAGCGAGGACGACATCCTAGATCTGGGAGGCAGAGACGACGAACTGAGGAAGTTAGGAATGGTTGTGAGGAGGAGATGGAGTAGATGGACGCACCTGAGTCGTCGGAGCCACGCCGACCGAAACCCTAGTGACGGGAGCCGATCGCGGTTGGCGCTGGAGGACGCGCGCGACGGATCTCGACGGGGAACGCTAGCCTCCCCAAGCCGCGCCTGCTCGATCCGGAGGGAGGGAGTGGGGGTGGCGGCGGCGGTGCCTGCTCGATCCAGAGGAAGGGAGGTGGGAAGGAGGGATTACTACTGGATCTGGCCATGAGATGAGCGGATCTGCATGGGGGGGTGGAAGGCGAGGGTGGGGCTGGAGGTGGAGGCCACACGGAGGCGGGCGAGGACGGGGTGCACGCGGAGGCTGGAGGTGGAGGCCGCGCGGAGACGGATGGCAGCGAATCTGAGGGAGGGAGAGGCGAGGCGGCGGCGATGGGGAAAAGGGAGCGACAATGGCGATTGGGAGAAGGGGCTAGGGTTTCGTGGGTGGACGAGGATGAGAGGGATACGGGGTGATTCGGGAGAGGGTGAGAGCGACGAGGGGGTGTGTGGGCTGCCGTTGGATCTGGGTGCACCCGACGGTGCTTAATTCATGATCCGTGTGAGCTGATTTTAGACCAATCAGAACGCAGTATCCCCTTTGATGATGTTAAGACCATTTAAATTGGTCATAATCGACTGAAAAGAAGATTTTGAATCATGTCTCCTATTTGACGACCTAAGAAATTTATAAAAATAAATAGAAATCAAAAACCTTCGCATTGTGTCACCAAGTGTGACCTACTTTTCAGTAAAAATAACAAACTCTGAATAATGTAGATATCATTAAAAAAATTATTTTCCATTTTTTAGTGCTCAAAATGAGTTCTTTTTTGTAAAAGACCTACCAAATATTTGTTCAAATGATATTATTTATATTCTTTATATTTGTTCAAAATGAGTTCTTTATACTCTGCAAAAGTTTACATCTTGGAATAGTAAACAATATCGACAAAGGGATTTTTTATATTCTTTGCACAAAAAATCATTTTCCATTTTTCGAGTGCCCCAAATGAGGTTTTTTTGTGAAGGACCTACCAAATAATTGTTGCAAAATTGGACCAAATCATTTTTATAAAATACTAGGCCATATTTAATGCACAAATGACCAAATGGTTGGGTGAAAAAAGTTTTGATCCACCTCTCATGAAAAAGACAAATTTCCACCAATTTAGTTGGAAGCGGGTCAAATTTGAACTGTAGCTACCTCGTAGTTTGTTCTTTATTTTTTCTAAAAATCATTTCTAGGTACGTAAGTATCTATTTAATCATAGAAACACCAAAAAAAAATCCAAGATTCAACCACTAGCTAGGAACGGTCAAGCCCGCCGTTTTGACCGCATTTTGAAACGGGCATAAAAAATTCAAAAAAATCGAAAAATTGGAAAACATTCGCATTGTGTCATTATATGTGACCAAGTTTCCAGGAAAAATAATTGTAATATGGTAATTATTTTAAAAAAGTGTTCTCAGAAATGAGCTATCATGCGTGAAGATTCATGGATTTCAAGCCAAATGATCAATCTTATGACCACATTCATGGCATAGTTTGTTCAAATGATCTCATATTGTGCACAAGGGTGCATCTTGGAATTCCAAACAATGTTGCCTAAGGAAGTTTTTATTCTCTTTGCACGGAAAATTCATTTTTCATTTTCCGAGTGCCCAAAAGGAGGTTTTTTTGTGAAGGACCTACCAAATAATTATTGCAAAAATGGACCAAATCATTTTTATAAAATACTAGGCCATATATAATGCACAATTGACCAAATGGTTGGGTGAAAAAACTTTTGATCCACCTCTGGTGAAAGAGACAAATTGCCGTCGATTCAGTTGGAAACGGGTCAAATTTGAACTGTAGGTGCCTCATAGTTTGCTCTTTATTTTTTCCAAAAATCATTTCTAGGTACGTAAGTATCTATTTAATCAGAGAAACACCAAAAGTTTTCCAAGATTCAACCACTAGCTAGGAACGGTCAAGCCCGCCGTTTTCACCGCATTTTGAAACGGGCATAAAAAATTCAATAAAAATCACAAAATTGGAAAACCTTCGCATTGTGTCATTATATGTGACCAAGTTTCCAGGAAAAATAATTGTAATACGGTAATTATTTTAAAAAAGTGTTCTCAGAAATGAGCTATCATGCGTGAAGATTCATGGATTTCAATCCAAATGAAAAATCTTATGGCCACATTCATGGCATAGTTTGTTCAAATGATCTCATATTGTGCACAATGGTGCATCTTGGAATTCCAAACAATGTTTCCTATGGAAGTTTTTATTTTCTTTGCACAGAAAATTCATTTTTCATTTTCCGAGTGCCCAAAAGGAGGTTTTTTTGTGAAGGACCTACCAAATAATTCTTGCAAAAATGGACCAAATTATTTTTATAAAATACTAGGCCATATATAATGCACAATTGACCAAATGGTTGGGTGAAAAAAGTTTTGATCCACCTCTAGTGAAAGAGACAAATTGCCGTCGATTTAGCTGGAAACGGGTCAAATTTGAACAGTAGGTGCCTCATAGTTTGCTCTTTATTTTTTCCAAAAATCATTTCTAGGTACATAAGTATCTATTTAATTAGAGAAACATCAAAAGTTTTCCAAGATTCAACCACTAGCTAGGAACGGTCAAGCCCGCCGTTTTGACCACATTTTGAAACGGGCATAAAAAATTCAAAAAAATTCAAAAAATTGTAAAACCTTCGCATTGTGTCATTATATGTGACCAAGTTTCTAGGAAAAATAATAAACTTGTAATACAGTAATTATTTTAAAAAAGTGTTCTCAGAAATGAGCTATCAAGTGTGAAGATTCATATCTTTCAAGCCAAATGATCAATCTTATGGCCACATTCATGGCATAGTTTGTTCAAATGATCTCATATTGTGCACAAGGGTGCATAGTGGAATGGCAAACAATGTTGCCTAAGGAAGTTTTTATTTTCTTTGGACGAAAAAACCATTTTCCATTTTCTGAGTGCCTCAAATGAGTTTTTTTTGTGAAGGACCTACCATATATTTGTTGCAAAATTGGACCTAATCAATTTTATAAAATACTAGGCCATATTTAATGCACAATTGATAAAATGGTTGGGTGTCAAAAATTTTGATCCACCTCTGGTGAGAAAGACAAATTCCCGTCGATTCAGCTTGAAGCGGGTCAAATCTGAACTGCAGTTGCCTCATAGTTTGCTCTTTATTTTTTCCAAAAATCATTTATAGGTAAATAAGTATCTATTTAATCAGAAATACATGGTTTGATAGCGAGACATCGAGGTTTGGACGGTGGCCGAGGGCCCCAACTCTAGAGCGCGTAAGCTCGCATGCCCGCCGTGTGGTCACCGCGTGACCGTGGCGTTGCCATGTGTTATGGGCGGCCTAGGCATGTCTAGTGGGTTGGGCACTCCCCAGGTAGGTGCTAGGAAGAAAATCACAATATAAGATTCTCACGAGGAGACCAATCGATGCTCAAACATGAATAAGCAGCCAAGTGTTTGATTTGCGGTACGGGAAATGCACATGGCTAATGGGCGTGAGTTTCGGCTGAGGATGATCAGTTACTAAGAAGACCGTCTTCACAAATTTTCACCTCAAAAGGAGGAGCCTAGGTGGTACTTGCTTTACAAAGTACCACACTGGACATAAATACGAATGTTGAAGCTGGGCTCAAAATAATGAATGGATTCAGCTGGCATTTGGTGGAGGATGGTTATTTGGGCATAGGAAAGCACTGTAGAAAATGGATACCATTTGGACATGCCAAAGTGGTACTTCCTTCACAAAGTGCTTCTCTGAACAGAATAGGAAAATGAATATTTTCGAATTATTTTAGAACTAGGCGAGGAATGTTTTTGACATATTTTATGAAGATATGATCCAAAACATTTATGACAATTTTTTGGGAATTTTTGGAATAACAGAAATATAGGTTGCTTCACAACCTAGGGCAAAAACTGCGACATGGACATGACACATAGGCAAAACTGATGAGATGGCGCCTAGTCATCACAACCCACCACAATCTACAAGGCTATGACCATCTATATTGGTCATTAACAACTAGAAATAAGGCAGCGGACTAGCACTGTTTGCTTTGTGACCATTTCGTGTAAGGAAATTACGACCTTTCTGACCAAAATGGTCGCAATGGTTTAGGGTTTGGAGCCCCCCGAACAGCTTTTGACCAATTGGTCTGAAATGGTCATAGATCTATGACCAATTATTCCAGGGTCACTGACAGAAGGTCACTAGTTGACATATTTCTTATAGTGTATATTTGACCTTGTATGTTTGAAAACCTCATTAAATTATCCGCTTCCTTTTGAAATTTTGACACTTGAAAATCCTATAACTACGATTATTTTGGAATGGAGGAGCTAAATTTGAATCTATTTTGTACACGACTACATATGCTATTATGTACAAAATCAGAGCAAAGATTGGTACCCCCATAGTTTAGGTATGGTTTACAAATGCCATGATATCAAATTCAAATAATTGAATGGACTTCATGTTGAATTTGATTTTTTTAAACCACCTTAGGTTGAATTCAAATGTATGCTAGTTCATAGGTAGCTATTTATAAATGTCCATTGTGTAACTTTCGTATGTATAATGTGCTTTACACACACAACATGAACTATACTCACGTTTATATTCGATTGCTAAAGCGATGCATTGTCTGGAGTTCAAAATACTAACTATGTGGATCAATTGTGTCGAATAATAACATAGACATGCTCAAATTCGATAGAATCTAGATGTCTGATGGATCAACGACCGCTCCTTACGCGAATTGCAAATATCATGATCCCATCCTAATATTTGGATACAATTTATATCTTTAATCATTGTGTCGAGCAGTCTTTTACGTGTAGTTTCACTTTCCATCGGTGGTCTCTCACACATGCTCACACACTCTCTCCCAAGGTGTCTTTCTCGCACACATTCTCTAGATATAACCCTCCCTCCCTCTCGTAACTATTTACAACTGTTTTCACTAACCTTTATCACAAGCACTCTTCCTCTCGCAAATATACACACGCACAATCCTCATCGACCCTTTCTATATACATGGACCTGCCTACGTGTCTCATGTACACACATTATCTTTACGCCTGTCTCTCATGCATTATCTCACACCTCTCTTCCTAATCGACGAGTATGATTCTAGTAGAGCATTCTGTAGGATGCCCCTTAAAGTTAGGTTAGATGAATAGTAATATCAGAGATAAAGGGGTTACCTTAGTCCGAGAACCTAGGGTTACAAATCCTAGCCGGCTTTGTCAGTGGACACAGAGTCCTTCACAATTCTACTATCTTTGTCTTGTACGACTAGTCATCCATGGGTCTTCCTAAATGTGTCATGGGCCGACCAATGTGGCGCAGGACGGAACCGAACGAAGGGCCTCACCTCGACCCACCAGACCTCACACGGTGACACACCCTCTGCCCCCACGTCTCATTATCTTCTCACACCCACACATACCAACACAAACACCACACACACAGAAAATTTCTCCTGGTGCCTCTATTCCCCCCTTGCATATACACACTCAAGGGAATGGAATCTCTTGTCGTGACGTCATATTCGTCTTTCTCTCTCTAGACCACCCTCATTTCTCGTGCTATCTCTCCCATGCCCCCCCGTCGGCCCCTCTATCCATGCCTCTCTCGAATACGTAATACACACACATACCTCTCTAGGCCCCGCCAAATGCATCAACTACACATTCACACATGTTACATCATGTACCCCATTGATCTAAAAAGCCCTCTCTTCATGTTTATTTCGCATACAACATTCCTTTTGAATAAAGTGTGGCCAAAAAAATTATTTTAGAGTTTCTACATATATACAACATTACAAAGTTATATGGAGGAGTATGAACGCTAATTTGCATTGCATTGTGCCCACAATGATATTTATTCCGCACTGTGAATTTGTATATTTTTATACTATATACAAAGTTAGTCATAATAAAGAGAAACGAAAAGCATCTCTCTCTCCATCGCATACCCCCCCAGTACGCCCCTTTCACGTATGCACATAAAACTATCTCCAGGTCCTCTAAAAGTAAGCCCCTAGAAAATTCACGCGTGTTTCATCTTTCTCTCGCGATATATGCAATGACGATCATTGTATTTGAAGCGAAAGCACGATACATACATTGGACTTCATAATCCACTCATTACGGTCACCGTTTACGTTTTGTGGTTATTATACAGTCACGGGCTCACCGTACAACTTTGTATTTGCTCATGACAAGACTAGTTAACCAGTTGAACGCTCCATGTGGCACCTCTAGTGTTGCATCACATTATCTCACTAACATCGTGCCCACCTATCGACTTGTATCTACTCTACATCTACACTATTATAAAATACATAAAATACACTCTTATAAAAAACAGAGTTGGTGATGATGGTGTGCCTGCCATCCTGCAATATAGGCCGTCCGATTTATATCTGACGGATAGGAAAGAAACTATGGCAATTTTGCAAAAAGGTACCCACACACCTCTCCACATTTGCAAATAAGGCCTTCCCTCGTTCATCCTTTTCTCTCACAAGATAAACAAGTCATACAAATGCATCTTGATGTTACGTGCAACGCACGGGCATCTTGCTAGTAAGAATGAAAACAAACGACAAAAAAGTATTTTGACGGTGGTGCGAAGTCATGACCGCGGGCACAGCGGACAAGGTGGCCTTGTATTGGTATGCTGAGCCGTCTGTTTTAACACACAGGAGCTGGTGTGGTGATTATACACACACGCACGCATGCACACGAACTCCATCCACGCAACACTCACACAAACACATGCACCCACGCACACACGCAACACTCACACGTACACATGCAGCCACGCACGCACGCAACACTCACACGCACACACGCACGCATGCATGCACACTACACCACACGACCAACACACACTCTCAGGCTCAAGTGCTCAACCTACACGTGCATGCGCACACATCAGGCCCTGACAGACACATACACAACCAGGTGATTCCCGCACACGGGTTGGAGCCTTGTCGCGCCCGCGTAAATTTGTGTTTATCTGACCTTTTCCCTATGCGAACTGACAGGTGGGACCCACAAGGATAGTGGTGAATTTAACTAGTCAACATGGCGCCACACAGACTATTTGGCCAGTCAACAGAGTGCAATCCGATGCTGAACTGTGAGCAAGTGACCGGATAATCACCGCAAAACGTATATAGTGACCGTAATCATCTTATTCTGAAGTTCGGTGACCGTATTACGCTTTTCTCTTTGTAGGCCCTCCAAAACTACATCTCTACACATTCTCGCATGTTACATCTAACAACTATGCAATACAGCACTACCACTACACTCTAACACAATAAATCATATGTGTTTTTAGTTTTACTAGATATCATATTGTTACTTATAATTATTCAGTTTGCATACATTAAAATTGCCTTTGAAATGTATGGCCAGTATCATCTACCGCGCGGGAAAAATCCCGCCCTTTCCTGTTTAATCGGGTTTGTATTGATGGATCGTGCGAAACAGCAAAACTATAGTACTATACAGTACGAGTGACAGTTCACTGGGCCGTCGTGTCGTCTACTACTCCGTCGTAAGAGTGGAGCGCTCGCTTCCATAAATCTTCTAGTCCCTTTCGCCGACATGTGGGACATCAAGCTACCGGGTCCACGTGCCATACCGGAATACAGTGCAGAGCAGCCGGGGTGAAGCACCCCAGTCATGGCGCCGGCGTAGTAATGAGCAATGAGGCGTCAAATCACAAAGCTGCACCTTTCCCGTAGTTAAGTTGGAGGGACGAAGTAATAATGCTAAAAAAAGAAGTTGGAGTGACGAAGCAACCATCATTTCACTCGTTGCTGAATCCGCTTCTCCCTCATCTTCTTCAACTTAACCACGTGTTGCTTCTGCCGTTGTTCTGCCTCATGTGGGACGCGGATCAGCTTGGTAATGCACTGACATGTGGGACCGCATGTTAGCAAACCGCCAGGATAACATCCTCCGAAAATAAGAAACCTCCCCTGCCATCCGCGCGGCAAAATCACCTCCTTTTTACTAATCTTTGATTCTATAATTTTTTAGATCAATATAAGTGAGATTTGTATAGATAGCACACAGGAGCAAAACCAAGTGGTATGGTTAAGGGCATCCACAATGTGTAGCCAAATGTGAAAATAGCTTTTGGCATCGTGGGAACCATTGTGGACGGTGTTGCCAAAGCCAAAAAGATGGAACCGAAGCTCCCTGATTGATTGATTGAAGGAATAGAAAAATGCAACGTCTCTCCTCTTTCTCCCATGCTTGGATGCATGTAGGAGTAGTACAGTATAGAGCAAAGAGTCTACTCCCCTGTCCCTTCTATCACAAATCACAAAGCACTGAGGCGTAAAATCACAAAGCATGGACGAAGCAACTATCATTTCACTCTTCGCTGACTCTGCTTCTCCATCATCTTCTTCGAGAAACCATCTCACCGCACTAGTACTCCTAGTAGTAGTACTAGTAAAGGACTTCCTGGATGCAAATAAGGCGGTTGTCTCGGCTTGCAGGCGGCACTTGCGAATGACTTACTGTGGTCTCCCTCAATGGTGTTCTCCGTCGAACGCACTTCGCCAAACCACACAAAAAAACAGCGTCGACGTCACTGCAATGGGCAAGGAATTCAAATATAGTCACTACCTCCATCTTTTTGTACACAAGGCCAGTATATCAAAATTACAATTTGCAAAGGGCCACTAACACTAATCGAGGCAAAATTGATGGGGTTAGCAACCAAGGACATCAATATCCCCTGCATGCATGCGGAAGTGAGAAGGTTTGTTTGCATGGCGCTGCATTAATCAAGCGATGAGGAGTGAGATGGTTAGCTCTTTGGTCTTTCGAGAAAAAAATACGCATTAATTGACACGTGAAACGAGGATTTGTATCGAAGGAAAACCCCGCCTTTCTTTTTTAACACTAGTACTCCTAGTACGTACGTACTTATCCTGTTTGGGTCTAGGCCTTGCATTGCCAAACTTCGCTATACATTTTTGCCAAGCTTGCCTAAAGTTTTCAAAATGAGAAGGAGGTACACTTGCGCACAGCTATCGCGGTCGCACCGCACCCTCACACGGTCGCTCCTGCACGCCGCGGTCGCACCGCACCCTCACATAGTCGCTCCTGCACGCCACGAACCCAACCAAGGGAACGCACCCTCACTGACACGTGCTGTCGCATGTGAACAAACCAAACTCAGCCATCCTATCGCTGAAACATAATTTTTGTTCATAGAGTATGTTTATCCAACCGGAGTATCCGTACGGCCCGTGCGGTGGTCTCTTGGATAAGAAGAAGAGGCGAGGAAGAAGGAAAGAAGGGTTAGGAGACGTAGGATATTCATCCAACCACCTGAAATGGTAGACTGACCCAAGTCAGGCGACTTGCATAACAAATAGTATGTTTTTACACAGCAAAAGATCCAACAACAACAAACAACAACAACAACAAAGCCTTTAGTCCCAAGCAAGTTGGGGTAGGCTAGAGGTGAAACCCATAAGATTTCGCAACCAACTCATGGCTCTGGCACATGGATAGCAAGCTTCCATGCACCCCTGTCCATAGCTAGCTCTCCGGTGATACCCCAATCCTTCAGGTCTCTCTTAACGGACTCCTCCCATGTCAAATTCGGTCTACCCCGCCCTCTCTTGACGTTCTCCGCCCGCTTTAGCCATCCGCTATGCACTGGAGCTTCTGGAGGCCTGCGCTGGATATGCCCAAACCATCTCAGACGATGTTGGACAAGCTTCTCTTCAATTGGTGCTACCCCAACTCTATCTCATATATCATCATTCCGGACTCGATCCTTCCTCGTGTGGCCACACATCCATCTCAACATACGCATCTCCGCCACACCTAACTGTTGAACATGTCGCCTTTTAGTCGGCCAACACTCAGCGCCATACAACATTGCGGGTCGAACCGCCGTCCTGTAGAACTTGCCTTTTAGCTTTTGTGGCACTCTCTTGTCATAGAGAATGCCAGAAGCTTGGCGCCACTTCATCCATCCGGCTTTGATCCGATGGTTCACATCTTCATCAATACCCCCATCCTCCTGCAGCATTGACCCCAAATACCGAAAGGTGTCCTTCCGAGGTACCACCTGACCATCAAGGCTAACCTCCTCCTCCTCACACCTAGTAGTACTGAAACCGCACATCATGTACTCGGTTTTAGTCCTACTAAGCCTAAACCCTTTCGATTCCAAGGTTTGTCTCCATAACTCTAACTTTCTATTTACCCCCGCCTGACTATCGTCAACTAGCACCACATCATCCGCAAAGAGCATACACCATGGGATATCTCCTTGTATATCCCTTGTGACCTCATCCATCATCAATGCAAAAAGATAAGGGCTCAAAGCTGACCCCTGATGCAGTCCTATCTTAATCGGGAAGTCATCAGTGTCGACATCACTTGTTCGAACACTTGTCACAACATTATCGTACATGTCCTTGATGAGGGTAATGTACTTTGCTGGGACTTTGTGTTTCTCCAAGGCCCACCACATGAAATTCCGCGGTATCTTATCATAGGCCTTCTCCAAGTCAATGAACACCATATGCAAGTCCTTCTTTTGCTCCCTATATCTCTCCATAAGCTGTCGTACCAAGAAAATGGCTTCCATGGTCGACCTCCCAGGCATGAAACCAAACTGGTTTTTGGTCACGCTTGTCATTCTTCTTAAGCGGTGCTCAATGACTCTCTCCCATAGCTTCATAAAGAAAAACAACAACATAAAGAAAAACTATCACTGCTCGCGGAAAGAGACGGCCTCGTCGTCTTTGGCTGCCGGCGCGAACCAGCCGTCGCTGCCGACGTGTGTCTCCGCACCGTGGTTGTCCTCGGCCTCCAGCTACTCGTTCAAGCGAAGCGTGCGGGCGCTCTGCACGGATGAGAGCACATCCCGGTTCAAGTCGAGGACGTCCGGTTCCGCCTGCAGGAGGGCCTCGATGGCAGCGGCATCGGCGCGCTCCACGTCGAGTCGAGCCTCCGCCGCCCGGTTCAAGTCCAGGACTTCCGGTTCTGCCTGCAGGAGGGCGTCGATGAGAGCGGCATCCGCGCGCTCGGCGTCGAGTTGAGCCTCCACCGCCCGGTTCAAGTCCAGGACTTCCGGTTCCGCCCGCAGGAGGGCGTCGATGAGAGCGGCATCCACGCACTCTGCGTCTAGTCGAGCCTCTGCCGCCCGGTTCATGTCCAGGACGTCCGGTTCCGCCTACAGGAGGGCCTCGATGGCAGCGGCATCCATGCGCTCCACCTCAAGTTGAGCCTCCGCTGCTCGGTTCACATCCATGACATCCAGTTCCGCCTGCAGGAGAGCCTCGATGGCAGCGGCATGCGCGCGCTCCGTGTTGAGTTGAGCCTCTGCCTCCCGGTCCTCCTTTAGTATCGCCATGTTGAACCGCTGGTCCGCCTGCACCATGGAGACTCGAACGCCGGCACGACGTCGACATCCATCGTCTCATACCCATCGGGGGCCTTCTGCACCGCGACCTCCGCAGTGAACATTGGATCGGCTTCCTCCTCCTCGTAGCTTGGCTCCAGAGAACTCGGGGATTGGCCCGCTGCAAAGCGAGCTTGGGAACGGAGGTCTGTGGCGCCGACCGCCGCCGCGATTTCTGCGCGGCGCTCCGGCATCAGCATCTTGTAGTAAGTGATCTTGCGGCGCACCATGCCTTTCCCGCGAACTAGGGGACGCTTGATGCGGGCTAGGGGATCGAAAGGTGGGGGAATGGTTTGGAGATTTGGTGTGGTTTTAGGGCAGTGGCTGGCGTAGGCCGAGCAGCGAAGGTTCTGGTGTGAATAGTGGTTCCGGTGACGACCGGTCAATCGATTTTGACTGTACATCGCTCTTGTCGTGTTCGCGTTGCATCCCGGCATGCTGGACTCTCCACGTCGCTCACCGAATGGAACGCTCTTCGTCTTGCATTTTCGCTCGCTTGTGGGACCGCAGTTGAGAGCAAACTGACGTCCCTCCCCCTCCCCCGCCCGCGTCATTTATTATACCACCACTCCCTCCATTTTATGCGGAGTAAATAAAAACAGAGGGAGTATACTACGGATGAGGATCCCCTGACGTGGCCGAACCCATTGAGTAACTGACATGCGGGGCCTAGCAAGCATGGGGTCCGCCAGTAAGTGACCTAAAGGGAGGGTAAGGCAGGGATACCTACGTCAGAGAATCCACTTCCACTATACTACTTTGACCAAATGTTAGAGTAATAATATATGACATGCAACTTACACAAATGTTAGAGTAATAATATATGACATGCAACTTACACAAAGCATACAGGGTCTAATGCGTTTTTCGAGGCTAACTTTGACCAAATGTTAGAGTAATAATATATGACATGCAACTTACACAAAGCATATGGTCAATTTTGTATGTGAAAGGAGTTTCCAATGATATAATTTTCACATTATACATCTCATGTACTCCCTCCATCTAGGTGTGTAAGTCATCTTACGAAAACCAAATAATCCCAATACACGTAGGCGCGGTGCATTAACTTCTACCTCGTTTCTTGTTTCTTGACATATGAACCAATAAGAGATGAGGGTGTGTGATGTCTACTACACAACCTTGTTCTTGTAGACGTTGTTGGGCCTGCAAGTGCATAGGTTTGTAGGACAGTAGCAAATTTCCCTCAAGTGAATGACCTAAGGTTTATCAATCCGTAGGAGGCGTAGGATGAAGATGGTCTCTCTCAAGCAACCTTGCAACCAAATAACAAAGAGTCTCTTGTGTCCCCAACACACCCAATACAATGGTAAATTGTATAGGTGCACTAGTTCCGCGAAGAGATGGTGGTACAAGTGCAAAATAGATAGTAGATAAAGGTATTTGTAATCTGAAAATATAAAAACAGCAAGGTAACTAAAGGTAAAAGTGAGCGTAAACGGTATCGCAATGATAGGAAACAAGGCCTAGGGTTCATACTTTCACTAGTGCAAGTTCTCTCAACAATAATAACATAGATAGATCATATAACAAGCCCTCAACATGCAACAAAGAGTCACTCCGAAGCCACTAATAGTGGAGAACAAACGTAGAGATTATGGTAGGGTACGAAACCACCTCAAAGTTATTCTTTTGGATCGATCTATAAAAGAGTTCGTACTAGAATAACACCTTAAGACACAAATCAACCAAAACCCTAATGTCACCTAGATACTCCATTGTCACCTCAAGTATCCGCGGGCATGATTATACGATATGCATCACACAATCTCAGATTCATCCAATCAACATAAAAGTACTATAAAAGAGTGCCCCAAAGTTTCTATCGGAGAGTCAAGAACGTGTGCCAACCCCTATGCATAGGTTCCCAATGTCACGAAACCCGCAAGTTGATCACCAAAACATACATCAAGTGGCACATGATATCCCATTGTCACCACAGATAATCACAGCAAGACATACATCAAGTGTTCTCATAAAAGACTCAATCTGATAAGATAACTTCAAAGGGGAAACTCAATTCATCACAAGAGAGTAGAGGGGGAGAAACATCATAAGATCCAACTACAATAGCAAAGCTCGGGATACATCAAGATCGTGCCATAGAGGGAACACGAGAGAGAACACGAGAGAGAGAGAGATTAAACACATAGCTACTGGTACATACCCTTAGCCTCGAGGGTGAACTACTCCCTCCTCGTCATGGATAGCGCCGGGATGATGAAGATGGCCACCGGTGATGGGATCCCCCTCCGGCAGGGTACCGGAACGGGCTCCCGAGAGGTTTTTGGTGGCTACAGAGGCTTGCGGCGGCGGAACTCCCGATCTATCTTCTGTTCTGGAAGTTTTAGGGTACAAGAGTATATATGGGTGCAGGGGGTACGTCGGAGGAGCTACGGGGGCCCCACGAGGCAGGGGCGCGCCCGAGGGGGGGGGGGTGGGCGCGCCCGCCACCCTCGTGGGCAGCCCGTATCTCCCCTGAGGTGCACTCCAAGTTCCCTGGGTTGCTTTCCTTCCAAAAATAACTTCTCCAGTTGATTTCGTTCCGTTTTGACTCCGTTTGATATTCCTTTTCCTCGAAACACTGAAATAGGCATAAAACAACAAATCTGGGCTTGGCCTCCGGTTAATAGGTTAGTCCCAAAAATAATATAAAAGTGGATAATAAAACCCAATATTGCCTAAAACAGTAGATAAAGTAGCATGGAGCAATCAAAAATTATAGACATGTTGGAGACGTATCAAGCAATTGTTTCATACTTATGACATTCTCAAAACTTTTTCAATCTTCACGCAATACATGAGTGTGAGCCATGGATATAGCACTATATGTGGAATAGAAGGGTGGTTGTGGAGAAGACAAAAAAGGGA
The DNA here is from genome assembly GCA_963921465.1 of Triticum timopheevii. NCBI lineage: Eukaryota > Viridiplantae > Streptophyta > Magnoliopsida > Poales > Poaceae > Triticum > Triticum timopheevii. The sequence continues at coordinate 369,093,107 of OY997262.1, forward strand.
AGATAGTCTCACATCAACTAGGCGTATCAACGGGCTATGGAGATGCCCATCAATAGATATCAATGTGAGTGAGTAGGGATTGCCATGCAACGGATGCACTAGAGCTATAACTATATGAAAGCTCTACAAAATAAACTAAGTGGGTGTGCATCCAACTCGCTTGCTCACGAAGACCTAGGGCATTTTGAGGAAGCCCATCATTGGAATATACAAGCCAAGTTCTATAATGAAAAATTCCCACTAGTATATGAAACTGACAAAATGAGAGACTCTCTATCATGAAGATCTTGGTGCTACTTTGAAGCACAAGTGTGGTAAAAGGATAGTAACATTGTCCCTTCTCTCTTTTTCTCTCATTTTTTTATTTGAACCTTTCTCCCCCTTTTTTGGCCTCTTTTTTTTCGTCCGGAGTCTCATCCCGACTTGTGGGGGAATCATGGTCTCCATCATCCTTTCCTCACTTGGGACAATGCTCTAATAATGATGATCATCACATTTTTATTTTTCTTACAACTCAACAATTACAACTCGATACTTAGAACAAAGTATGACTCTGCCTCCGGCGGTGTACCAGGATATGCAATGAATCATGAGTGACATGTATGAAAGAATTATGAACGCTGGCTTTGCCACAAATACGATGTCAACTACATGATCATGCTAGCAATATGACAATGATGGAGCGTGTCATAATAAACAGAACGGTGGAAAGTTGCATGGCAATATATCTCGGAATGGCTATGGAAATGCCATGATAGGTAGGTAGGGTGGCTGTTTTGAGGAAGGTATATGGTGGGTGTATGATACAGGTGAAAAGTGCGCGGTATTAGAGAGGCTAGCAATGGTGGAAGGATGGGAAAAAGTGCGTATAATCCATGGACTCAACACTAGTCATAAAGAACTCATATACTTATTGCAAAAATCTAGAAGTTATCAAAGCAAAGTATTACACGCATGCTCCTAGGGGGATAGATTGGTAGGAAAAGACCATCGCTCGTCCCCGACCGCCACTCATAAGGAAGACAATCAATAAATAAATCATGCTCCAAGTTCATTACATAACGGTTCACCATACGTGCATGCTATGGGAATCACAAACTTCAACACAAGTATTCTTTAAATTCACAACTACTCAACTAGCATGACTCTAATATCACCATCTTCATATCTCAAAACAATTATCAAGCATCAAACTTATCTTAGTATTCAACTCACTCAAAAGAAAGTTTCACATATCTTGAATACCAAGTATATTAATATTAAGCTAATTACCATGCTATTTAAGACTCTCAAAATAATCTAAGTGAAGCATGAGAGATCAATAGTTTCTTTAAAACAAATCCACCACCATGCTCTAAAAGATATAAGTGAAGTACTAGAGCAATAACAAAAACTACTCTGAAAGATATAAGTGAAGATCAATGAGTAGTCGAATAATTATGCAACTATGTGAAGACTCTCCCATTTAATAATTTTAGATCTTGATACTTTATTCAAACAGCAAGCAAAGCTAAATAAAACTACAATGCAAGGATAGCACAACTCATGTGAAGAAGCAAAAACTTAGGCTCAACCGATACTAACCGATAGTTGTTGAAGAAGAAAGGTGGGATGCCTACCGGGGCATCCCCAAGCTTAGATGCTTGAGACTTCTTGAAATATTATCTTGGGGTGCCTTGGGCATCCCCAAGCTTGAACTTTTGTGTCTCCTTAATTCCTCTCATATCATGGTTTCTCTTTTTATCAAAAGCTTCATCCACAACAAACTCAACAAGAACTCGTGAGATAGGTTAGTATAAACCAATGCAAAACCTTATCATTTTCTACTGTAATAAATCACTTAAATAATTCTTCAACATTGCATACTAAATGCCTCTGCATAATTAATACTCCTATCTTCAAATAGAATCATTAAACAAGCAAACATATGCAAACAATGCAACCATAACAGCAATCTGCCAAAACAGTACAGTCTGTAAAGAATGCAAGAGTCATCATACTTCCCTAACTCCAAAAATTATGAACTAAAATTCCCACTGTAATAAATTTATCAGAGCTCAGTATGCAAAACGATTCAACACTATACCTCTCTCTGACTTTTCTAGGGAATTTTTGCAACAGCGGTAAACTTTCTGTTTCCAAACAGCAACATGTATACTAGCAAAATAAGCATGGCAAAGGCTATCCTTGACTTCTTTATTGAAACTAGAGATGCAAAACATTATTCTAACTAACAAAAAGCAAAAACTAACAAAAGAAAATGACGCTCCAAGCAAAACACATATCATGTGGTGAATAAAAATATAGCTCCAAGTAAAGTTACCGATGAACGAAGACGAAAGAGGGGATGCCTTCCGGGGCATCCCCAAGCTTAGGCTCTTGGTTGTCCTTGAATATTACCTTGGGGTGCCTTGGGAATCCCCAAGCTTAGGCTCTTGCTACTCCTTATTCCATAGTCCATCGAATCTTTACCCAAAACTTGAAAACTCCACAACACAAAACTCAACAAAAAACTCGTAAGCTTCATTAGTATAAGAAAATAAAACAATCACTTAGGTACTGTAATGAACTCATTCTAAATTCACATTGGTGTAATATCTACTGTACTTAAACTTATCTATGGTTCATACCCTCCGATACTACTCACAGATTCATCAAAATAAGCAAACGACACATAGAAAACAGAATCTGTCAAAAACAGAACAGTCTGTAGTAATCTCTATCAAACATATACTTCTGGAACTCCAACAATTCTACCAAATTAGGACGACCTGTGCAATTTGTGTACCAATCCATAGCAAAAAGAATCAGATCAGAAGCACGTTTCTGTGAATTAACAAAACTAATTTACTGGGTGCAAAAGTTTCTGATTTTTAGCAGGATCAACACAACTATCACCGTAAGCTATCCTAAAGGTCTTACTTGGCACTTTATTGAAACAAAAGCTATAAAACATGATTACTGCAGTAGAATAATCATGTGGACACACAAAAACAGTAAGGATAAATATTGGGTTGTCTCCCAACAAGCGCTTTTCTTTAATGCCTTTCTAGCTAGGCATGATGATGACAATGATGCTCACATAAAAGATAAGAATTGAAACATAACGGGAGCATCATGAAGAATATGAATAGCACTTTTAAGTCTAACCCACTTCCTATGCATAGGGATTTTGTGAGCAAACAACTTATGGGAACAATAATCAACTTGCATAGGAAGGTAAAACAAGCATAACTTCAAGATTTTAAGCACATAGAGAGGAAACTTGACATTATTGCAACTCCTACAAGCATATGTTCCTCCCTCATAATAATTTTCAGTAGCATTATGAATGAATTCAACAATATAACCAGCACCTAAAGCATTCTTTTCATGAGATACAAGCATAGAAATTTTATTACTCTCCACATAAGCAAAATTCTCCTCATTCGGAATAGTTGGAGTATCATAAGAGACTTGAACACTAAAAATTGTTTCCACATTAAAAGAGTAATGTTCAGAAAAAGGGTAATCATAATCATGACAAGATTTGTAAATATAAGTTTCATCACAATAGTCATCATAAGTAGCAACTTCGTTCTCATCATAATCGATTGAAACCTCTCCCAAGATAGTGGAATCACTAAATAAAGTTGACACTCTTCCAAATCCACTTTCGTATTCATCACAATAAAATTCAATATCCTCCAAAATAGTGGGATCACTACTTCCTAAAGTTGACTCTCTTCTGAACCCACTTTCATCAGTATAATCATCATAGGTAGGAGGCATGCTATCATCATAACAACTTTGCATATCAAAACTTGGGATGCTAAAAATATCATCTTCATTAAACATAGCATCCCCAAGCTTGGGACAAATATTAATTCCAGCAAATATATTCTCAAATATTTCATCTCAATCAAACATAGCTTCCCCAAGCTTGGGCCCTTTCATATCATAAGCATAATCACTCTCATCATTAAAAATATTGATAGCACCAATAGTATAGCAATTATCATCATCACAATGAGTAGTAGGAGCAACATCATTTGGGAGGGGTACCTTTTTATCTTTGCTGCTCCTTCTTTTCTTTTTCTGCTTCACATTATGTGTTGGTTCAACTTTCCTCTTTGAGATCCTTATTGATGAGATTGGTTGAATAGAAAGCTCCTCCTCGTTACCTGATTCATCATAAGAAATAATAGGAGGAGATTGGGAAGCCTCTTCCCTTTCATTAATATTCTCATCATCTTCCATTTGCTTTCTTTTCTTCAGGTAATTGGCAATATAAGTATTTTCAATGCAATTCACCGCACAATACATATAAATCTTCTCTAGATCAAAATCAAGAAATCTATCAAGATTAAATTTGGGAATACCCTCAGTTATACGTTTCATTTCTTCATAACCCAAAAGAAGGCTAAGCTCTTTATGATGCTCAAGGGTAATCAAATTATCACAATATTTGGACACGACCTGATCATGAAACAAATAGCATTGGAGCTTTAAATGACCATGTTCATTGCAAAGTTCACAAGGAGCACGAAAAATATTGAATCTTTTAGCACATTCATCTAGATCTTCTTGCAACAATTTGGTTTCTAAGTACTTATGCCTCTTGCAATAAATATCTTCTCTATTTGGTGTGTTCATGCAAACATGCACTTCACAAAAGTTGACATGCTCATAAGTGATATTTGTTGGAAATATGCCCTAGAGGCAATAATAAAAGTGTTATTATTATATTTCTTTGTTCATGATAATAGTCTTTTATTCATGCTATAACTGTATTATCCGGAAATCGTAATACACGTGTGAATACATAGACCACAATCTGTCCCTAGTGAGCCTCTAGTTGACTAGCTCGTTGTGATCAACAGATAGTCATGGTTTCCTGGCTATGGACATTGGATGTCGTTGATAACGGGATCACATCATTAGGAGAATGATGTGATGGACAAGACCCAATCCTAAGCCTAGCACAAAGATCGTGTAGTTCGTATGCTAAAGCTTTTCTAATGTCAAGTATCTTTTCCTTAGACCATGAGATTGTGCAACTCTCGGATACCGTAGGAATGCTTTGGGTGTACCAAATGTCACAATGTAACTGGGTGGCTATAAAGGTGCATTACAGGTATCTCCGAAAGTGTCTGTTGGGTTGGCACGAATCGAGACTGGGATTTGTCACTCCGTGTAAACGGAGAGGTATCTCTGGGCCCACTCGGTAGGACATCATCAGAATGTGCACAATGTGACCAAGGGGTTGATCACGGGATGATGTGTTACGGAACGAGTAAAGAGACATGCCGGTAACGATATTGAACAAGGTATCGGTATACCGATGATCGAATCTCGGGCAAGTAAAATAGCGCTAGACAAAGGGAATTGTATACGGGATCGATTGAGTCCTTGACATCGTGGTTCATCCGATGAGATCATCGTGGAACATGTGGGAGCCAACATGGGTATCCAGATCCCGCTGTTGGTTATTGACCAGAGAACGTCTCGGTCATGTCTACATGTCTCCCGAACCCGTAGGGTCTACACACTTAAGGTTCGATGACGCTAGGGTTATAAACAAAGTTTGTATATGGTTACCGAATGTTGTTCGGAGTCCCGGATGAGATCCCGGACGTCACGAGGAGATCCGGAATGGTCCGGAGGTAAAGATTTATATATGGGAAGTCTTATTTTGGTCGCCGGAAAAGTTTCGCACTTTATCGGTATTGTACCGGGAGTGCCGAAAGGGGTCCGGGGGTCCACCGGGGGGGTCCACCTGCCCGGGGGTGCCACATGGGCTGTAGGGGGTGCGCCTTGGCCTATATGGGCCAAGGGCACTAGCCCCAAGAGGCCCATGCGCCAAGGAAACTTGGGGAGGAAGAGTCCTCAAGGGGGAAGGCACCTCCGAGGTGCCTTGGGGAGGATGGACTCCTCCCCCCCCCCCTTGGCCGCACCCCTTCCTTGGAGGAAGGGGCAAGGCTGCGCCTCCCCCCTCTCCCTTGCCCCTATATATTGTGGAGGGGAGGGAGGGCATCCATACCTGAAGCCCTGGTGCCTCCCTCCCTCCCGTGACACCTCCTCCTCTCCCGTAGGTGCTTGGCGAAGCCCTGCAGGATTGCCACGCTCCTCCACCACCACCACGCCGTCGTGCTGCTATTGGATGGAGTCTTCCTCAACCTCTCCCTCTCTCCTTGCTGGATCAAGGCGTGGGAGATGTCACCGGGCTGTACGTGTGTTGAACGCGGAGGTGCTGTCCGTTCGGCACTCGGATCTCCGGTGATTTGGATCACGATGAGTACGACTCCTTCAACCCCGTTCTCTTGAATGCTTCCGCTTAGCGATCTACAAGGGTATGTAGATGCACTCTCCTTCCCCTCGTTGCTGGTTTCTCCATAGATAGATCTTGGTGGCACGTAGGAAAATTTTGAATTTCTGCTACGTTCCCCAATAGTGGCATCATGAGCTATGTCTATTGCGTAGATTCTTTGCACGAGTAGAACACAAAGTAGTTGTGGGCGTTGATGTTGTTCAATATGCTTACCGTTACTAGTCCAATCTTGTTTCGACGGTATTGTGGGATGAAGCGGCCCGGACCGACCTTACACGTACTCTTACGTGAGACAGGTTCCACCGACTGACATGCACTTGGTGCATAAGGTGGCTAGCGGGTGCCAGTCTCTCCCAATTTCGTCGGAACGGATTCGATGAAAAGGGTCCTTATGAAGGGTAAATAGCAATTGACATATCACGTTGTGGTTTTGCGTAGGTAAGAAACGTTCTTGCTAGAAACCCATAGCAGCCACGTAAAACATGCAAACAACAATTAGAGGACGTCTAACTTGTTTTTGCAGGGTATGCTTTGTGATGTGATATGGCCAAGAAGAATGTGATGAATGATATGTGATGTATGAGATTGATCATGTTCTTGTAATAGGAATCACGACTTTCATGTCGATGAGTATGACAACCGGCAGGAGCCATAGGAGTTGTCTTAATTTATTGTATGACCTGCGTGTCATTAAACAACGCCATGTAATTACTTTACTTTATTGCTAAACGGTAGCCATAGTAGTAGAAGTAATAAGTTGGCGAGGCAACTTCATGGAGACACGATGATGGAGATCATGATGATGGAGATCATGGTGTCATGCTGGTGACGATGATGATCATGGAGCCCCGAAGATGGAGATCAATGGAGCTATATGATATTGGCCATATCATGTCACTACTATATAATTGCATGTGATGTTTATTATGTTTATGCATCTTGTTTACTTAGAACGACGGTAGTAAATAAGATGATCCCTTACACCAATTTCAAGAAATGTTCTCCCCTAACTGTGCACCGTTGCTAAAGTTCGTCGCTTCGAAGCACCACGTGATGATCGGGTGTGATAGATCCTTACGTTCACATACAACGGGTGTAAGACAGATTTACACATGCAATACACTTAGGGTTAACTTGACGAGCCTAGCATGTGCAGACATGGTCTCGGAACACGGAGACCGAAAGGTCGAGCATGAGTCGTATAGTAGATACGATCAACATGAAGATGTTCACCGATGATGACTAGTCCGTCTCACGTGATGATTGGACACGACCTAGTTGACTCGGATCATGTAATCACTTAGATGACCAGAGGGATGTCTATCTGAGTGGGAGTTCATAAGATGAACTTAATTATCCTGAACATAGTCAAAAGATCTTTGCAAATTATGTCATAAGATCGCACTTTAGTTCCACTGTTTAGATATGTTCCTAGAGAAAATATAGTTGAAAGTTGAAAGTAGCGATTATGCGGACAGTAGAAAGCTTATGTCCTCAATGCACCGCTCAGTGTGCTGAACCTCAAACATCGTTTGTGGATGTTGCGAACATCGGACATACACGTTTTTATAACTACGTGATAGTTCAGTTAAACAGTTTAGAGTTGAGGCACCAAAGACGTTTTCGAAACGTCGCGGAACATATGAGATGTTTCGAGGGCTGAAATTGGGATTTCAGGCTCGTGCCCACATCAAGAGGTATAAGACCTCTGACGATTTTCTTAGCCTGCAAACTAAGGGAGAAAAGCTCAATCGTTGAGCTTGTGCTCAGATTGTCTGAGTGCAACAATCACTTGAATCAAGTGGGAGTTGATCTTCCAGATGAGATGGTGATGTTTCTCCAAAGTCATTGACACCAAGCTGCTAGAGCTTCGTGATGAACTATAACATATCAAGGATAGAGATGATGATCTTTGAGGTATTCGTGATGTTTGACACCGCGAAAGTAGAAATCAAGAAGGAGCATCAATTGTTGATGGTTGGTGAAACCACTAGTTTCAAGAAGGGCAAGGGCAAGAAGGGATACTTCATGAAACGACAAATCAGCTGCTGCTCTAGTGAAGAAACCCAAGGTTGAACCCAAACCCGAGACTAAGTGCTTCTGTAATAAGGGGAACAACCACTGGAGCGGAATTACCCGAGATACTTGGTAGATGAGAAGGCTGGCAAGGTCGATAGAAGTATATTGGATATACATTATGTTAATGTGTACTTTACTAGTACTCCTAGTAGCACCAGGGTATTGAGATACCGGTTCAGTTGCTAAGTGTTAGTAACTCGAAATAAAAGAGCTACAGAATAAACGGAGACTAGCTAAAGGTGAGCTGACGATATGTGTTGGAAGTGTTTCCAAGTTTGATGTGATCAAACATCGCACGCTCCCTCTACCATCAAGATTAGTATTAAACCTAAATGATTGTCATTTGGTGTTTGCGTTGAGCATAGACATGATTGGATTATGTCTGTTGCAATATGGTTATTCATTTAAGGAGAATAATGGTTACTCTATTTATTTGAATAATACCTTCAGTGGTCTTGCACCTAAAGGAATGGTTTATTGAATCTCGATCGTAGTGATACACATTTTCATGCTAAAAGATATAAGATAGTTATGATAGTACCACTTACTTGTGGCACTGCCATGTAAGTCATATTGGTGTAAAACGCATGAAGAAGCTCCATGTTGATGGATCTTTGGACTCACTCATTTTTGAAAAGTTTGAGACATGCGAACCATGTCTATTGGTGTATACGCATGAAGAAACTCCATGCAGATGGATCGTTTGGACTCACTTGATTATGGATCACTTGAGATTTGCAAATTATACCACATAGGCAGGATGACTGAAAGCCTCGTTTTCAGTAAAATGGAACAAGATAGCAACTTGTTGGAAGCAACACATTTTGATGTGTGCAGTCCAATGAGTGCTGAGGCATGCAGTGAATATCGTTATGTTCTTACTTCACAGATGATTCGAGTAGATGTTGAGTATATTTACTTGATGAAACACAAGTCTGAATTATTGAATGGTTCAAGTAATTTCAGAGTGAAGTTGAAGATCATCGTGACAAGAGGGTAAAATGTCTATGATATGATCATAAAGATGAGTATCTGAGTTACGAGCTTTGGCACGCAATTAAGATATTGTGGAAATTGTTTCACAATTAATACCGCCTGGAACACCATAGTGTGATGGTGTGTCCGAACATCATAATTGCACCCTATTGGATATGGTGCGTACCATGATGTCTCTTATCGAATTACCACTATCGTTCATGGGTTAGGCATTAGAGACAACCACACTCACTTTAATAGGGCACCACGTAATTCCGTTGAGACGACACCGTTCGGAGAAACCTAAGTTGTCGTTTCTTAAAAGTTTGGGGCTGCAACGCTTATGTGAAAAAGTTTCAGGTTGATAAGCTTGAACCCAAAGCGGATAAAATGCATCTTCATAGGACACCCAAAACAGTTGGGTATACCTCCTAATTCAGATCCGAAAGCAATAGGGATTGTTTCTTGAATCGGGTCCTTTCTCGAGAAAAGGTTTGTCTCGAAAGAGTTGAGTGGGAGGATGGTGGAGACTTGATATGGTTATTGAACCATCACTTCAACCAGTGTGTATCAGGGCACAGGAAGTTGTTCATGTGGCACCTACACCAATTGAAGTAGAAGCTTATGATAGTGATCATGAAGTTTCGGATCAAGTCACTGCCGTACCTCGTAGGGTGACAAGGATACGTACTACTTCAGAGTGGTACAGTAATCCTGTCTTGAAGGTCATGTTGCTAGACAACAATGAACCTACGAGCTATGGAGAAGCGATGGTGGGCCCAAATTCCGACAAATGGTTAGAAACCATGAAATCCGAGATCGGATCCATGTATCAGAACAAAGCATGGACTTTGGTGGACTTGCCCAATGATCGGCAAGCCATTAAGATAAATGGATCTTTAAGAAGAAGACGAACGTGGACGGTAATGTCACCGTCTATGAAGCTCGACTTGTGGCGAAGAGTTTTTCACAAGTTCAAGGAGTTGATTATGATGAGATTTTCTCATCCATAGCGATGTTTAAGTCCGTCGGATTCATGTTAGCATTAGCTGCATTTATGAAATCTGGCAGATGGATATCAAAACGAGTTTCCTTACCAGTTTTCGTAAGGAAAGGTTGTATGTGATACAATCAGAAAGTTTTTGTCAATCCTAAGGATGCTAAAGCTATGCTAGCTCCAGCGATCCTTCTAAGGACTAGAGTAAGCATCTCGGAGTTGGAATGTACACTTTGATGAGATGATCAAAGATTTTGGGTTTGTACAAAGTTTATGAGAAACTTGTATTTCCAAAGAAGTGAGTGGGAGCACTATAGAATTTCTGATGAGTATATGTTGTTGACATATTGTTGATCAGAAATGATGTAGAATTTCTGGAAAGCATATAGGGTTATTTGAAAGGTGTTTTTCAATAAACCTGAATTGAGCTACTTAAACATTGAGCATTAAGACCTATGAGGATAGATCAAAATGCTTAATAATACTTTCAAATGAGCACATACCTTGACATGATCTTGAAGGTGTTCAAGATGGATCAGTCAAAGAAGGAGTTCTTGCCTGAGTTGTAAGGTACGAAGTTAAGACTTAAAGCTCGACCTCGGCAGAAAATAGAGAAAGGACGAAGGTCGTCCCCTATGCTTTAGATGTAGGCTCTACAGTATGCTATGCTAAGTACCGCACCGGTTGTGTGCCTTGCTACATATCTGGCAAGAGAGTACAAAGGTGATCAAGGAGTAGATCACCAGATAGCGGTCAAAATTGTCCTTGGAGTAATAAGGACATGTTTCTCGATTATGGAGGTGATAAAGAGTTCGGCGTAAAGGGTTACGTTGATGCAAGCTTTAACACCTATCCGAGTGACTCTGAGTAGCAAACCGGATACGTATAGTGGAGTAACCATTTGGAATAGCTCCAAGTGGAGCGTGGAAGCAGCATTTACAATATGACCTAGAGATTTGCGAAGTACATACAGATCTGAATGTTATAGATCCGTTGACTAAAACCTCTCTCACAAGCAGAACATGATCAAACCCCAGAACTCATTGAGTCTTAATCACATGATGATGTGAACTAGTTTAGTGACACTAGTAAACTCTTTCGATGTTGGTCACATGGTGATGTGACCTGTCAGTGTTAATCACATGGTGATGTGAACTAGATTATTGACTCTAGTGCAAGTGGGAGACTGTTGGAAATATGCCCTAGAGGCAATAATAGAAGTGTTATTATTATATTTCTTTGTTCACGATAATAGTCTTTTATTCATGCTATAACTGTATTATCCGGAAATCGTAATACACGTGTGAATACATAGACCACAATCTGTCCCTACTGAGCCTCTAGTTTACTAGCTCGTTGTGATCAACAGATAGTCATGGTTTCCTGGCTATGGACATTGGATGTCGTTGATAACGGGATCACATCATTAGGAGAATGATGTGATGGACAAGACCCAATCCTAAGCCTAGCACAAAGATCGTGTAGTTCGTATGCTAAAGCTTTTCTAATGTCAAGTATCTTTTCCTTAGACCATGAGATTGTGCAACTCCCGGATACCGTAGGAATGCTTTGGGTGTACCAAACGTCACAACATAACTGGGTGGCTATAAAGGTGCATTACATGTATCTCCAAAAGTGTCTGTTGGGTTGGCACGAATCGAGACTGGGATTTGTCACTCCGTGTAAACGGAGAGGTATCTCTAGGCTCACTCGGTAGGACATCATCAGAATGTGCACAATGTGACCAAGGGGTTGATCACGGGATGATGTGTTACGGAACGAGTAAAGAGACTTGCCGGTAACGAGATTGAACAAGGTATCGGTATACCGACGATCGAATCTCGGGCAAGTAAAATACCGCTAGACAAAGGGAATTGTATACGGGATCGATTGAGTCCTTGAGATCGTGGTTCATCCGATGAGATCATCATGGAACATGTGGGAGCCAACATGGGTATCCAGATCCCGCTGTTGGTTATTGACCGGAGAACGTCTCGGTCATGTCTACATGTCTCCCGAACCCGTAGGGTCTACACACTTAAGGTTCGATGACGCTAGGGTTATAAAGGAAGTTTGTATGTGGTTACCGAATGTTGTTCGGAGTCCTGGATGAGATCCCGGACGTCACGAGGAGTTCCGGAATGGTCCGAAGGTAAAGATTTATATATGGGAAGTCTTATTTTGGTCGCTGGAAAAGTTTCGCACTTTATCGGTATTGTACCGGGAGTGCCGAAAGGGGTCCAGGGGTCCACCGGGGGGGTCCACCTGCCCGGGGGGGCCACATGGGCTGTAGGGGGTGCGCCTTGGCCTCTATGGGCCAAGGGCACCAGCCCCAAGAGGCCCATGCGCCAAGGAAACTTGGGGAGGGAAGAGTCCTCAAGGGGGAAGGCACCTCCGAGGTGCCTTGGGGAGGATGGACTCCTCCCCCCCTTGGCCGCACCCCTTCCTTGGAGGAAGAGGCAAGGCTGCGCCTCCCCCCTCTCCCTTGCCCCTATATTTAGTGGAGGGGAGGGAGGGAATCCATACCTGAAGCCCTGGTGCCTCCCTCCCTCCCGTGACACCTCCTCCTCTCCTACAGGTGCTTGGCGAAGCCCTGCAGGATTGCCACGCTCCTCCACCACCACCACGCCGTCGTGCTGCTGTTGGATGGAGTCTTCCTCAACCTCTCCCTCTCTCCTTGCTGGATTAAGGCGTGGGAGACGTCACCGGGCTGTGCCTGTGTTGAACGCGGAGGTGCCGTCCGTTCGGCACTCGGATCTCCGGTGATTTGGGTCACGACGAGTACGACTCCTTCAACCCTGTTCTCTTGAACGCTTCCGCTTAGCAATCTACAAGGGTATGTAGATGCACTATCCTTCCCCTCGTTGCTGGTTTCTCCATAGATAGATCTTGGTGACACGTTGGAAAATTTTGAATTTCTGCTACGTTCCCCAACAATATTTTCATCATAACTAGTGCAATCATCATTAGCATCATGGATATTCAAAGAATTCGTACTAACAACATTGCAATCATGCTCATCATTCAAAGATTTACTGCCAAACAATTTAGAGATTTCTTCTTCTAGCACTTGAGCACAATTATCCTTTCCATCATACTCACGAAAGATATTAAAAAGGTGAAGCGTATGAGACAAACTTAACTCCATTTTTTTGTACTTTTCTTTTATAGATCAACTAGTGGTAAAACAAGAAACAAAAAGATTCGATTGCAAGATCTAAAGATATACCTTCAAGCACTCACCTCCCTGGCAACGACGCCAGAAAAGAGCTTGATGTCTACTACACAACCTTCTTCTTGTAGACGTTGTTGGGCCTGCAAGTGCACAGGTTTGTAGGACAGTAGCAAATTTCCCTCAAGTGAATGACCTAAGGTTTATCAATCCGTAGGAGGCGTAGGATGAAGATGGTCTCTCTCAAGCAACCCCACAACCAAATAACAAAGAGCCTCTTGTGTCCCCAACACACCCAATACAATGGTAAATTGTATAGGTGCACTAGTTCGGCGAAGAGATGGTGATACAAGTGCAAAATAGATAGTAGATAAAGGTATTTGTAATCTGAAAATATAAAAACAGCAAGGTAACTAAAGGTAAAAGTGAGCGTAAACGGTATCGCAATGATAGGAAACAAGGCCTAGGGTTCATACTTTCACTAGTGCAAGTTCTCTCAACAATAATAACATAGATAGACCATATAACAAGCCCTCAACATGCAACAAAGAGTCACTCCGAAGCCACTAATAGCGGAGAACAAACGTAGAGATTATGGTAGGGTACAAAACCACCTCAAAGTTATTCTTTCGGATCGATCTATAAAAGAGTTCGTACTAGAATAACACCTTAAGACACAAATCAACCAAAACCCTAATGTCACCTAGATACTCCATTGTCACCTCAAGTATCCGTGGGCATGATTATACGATATGCATCACACAATCTCAGATTCATCCAATCAACATAAAAGTACTTCAAAGAGTGCCCCAAAGTTTCTATCGGAGAGTCAAGAACGTGTGCCAACCCCTATGCATAGGTTCCCAATGTCACGAAACCCGCAAGTTGATCACCAAAACATACATCAAGTGGCACATGATATCCCATTGTCACCACAGATAATCACAGCAAGACATACATCAAGTGTTCTCATTAAAGACTCAATCCGATAAGATAACTTCAAAGGGGAAACTCAATTCATCACAAGAGAGTAGAGGGGGAGAAACATCATAAGATCCAACTACAATAGCAAAGCTCGGGATACATCAAGATTGTGCCATAGAGGGAACACAAGAGAGAACACGAGAGAGAGAGAGATCAAACACATAGCTACTGGTACATACCCTCAGCCCCGAGGGTGAACTACTCCCTCCTCGTCATGGATAGCGCCGGGATGATGAAGATGGCCACCGGTGATGGGATCCCCCTCCGACAGGGTGCCGGAACGGGCTCCCGAGAGGTTTTTGGTTGCTGCAGAGGCTTGCGGCGGCGGAACTCCCGATCTATCTTCTGTTCTGGAAGTTTTAGGGTACAAGAGTATATATGGGTGCAGGGGGTACGTCGGAGGAGCTACGGGGGCCCCATGAGGCAGGGGTGCACGCCCGAGGTGGGGGGGGGCTGGGCGTGCCCCCACCATCGTGGGCAGCTCGTATCTCCCCTGACGTGCACTCCAAGTTCCATGGGTTGCTTTCCTTCCAAAAATAACTTCCCCAGTTGATTTCGTTCCGTTTTGACTCCGTCTGATATTCCTTTTCCTCGAAACACTGAAATAGGCATAAAACAGCAAATCTGGGCCGGGCCTCCGGTTAATAGGTTAGTCCCAAAAATAATATAAAAGTGGATAATAAAGCCCAATATTGCCTAAAATAGTAGATAAAGTAGCATGGAGCAATAAAAAATTATAGATACGTTGGAGACGTATCAGTGTGCATGCTTTTAATGACCCGAGACTATCAAACATGACATGCAGTGGTTAGTTCATTGCATGCAATACTATTAATTAGCAAATAAACATTAACGTCTCTCGTTTTCCCCTCCTCCTTGGTCACGGTGCACAGCCTAAGATGACTTACTCACCTATGTGAAAGGAGTACTATTAATCTTGTCAATAGTCAAATTGGAAACCATCTCGAGTACAAATCTAGAAGTACGTACGAATCTAACAATATTGATTGGGCGTTTTTGAATGTTGATACCTTTTTTTTATCATAGTCGAGATACTTTGACTACATAAAACTTATATGTAAAGTAGAAAGGATAGGAGGGAGTATATTGTACGTTCAAAAACAAAACGAACATTGAATACCCTTTATATATTATTTGCAGATGTTATGATCACCAGTTCAAAATTTTGAATCCGCCTTAGGTATCACATGCCCCCACTCGTTACCTCTCGATTTCATCTCGGGGTATAGAGATCTATTGAAAGAGGACTAGGGTGGGTACATGCAAATGATACTCGGTGGAATGTTCAAATGAGGCATGCGGGAGGATGGACTCGACTGGAGGGCGACATGATCGATGGAGAAGAGGGTTGGAGAGGAATGAGAAATAAGCAAACACCACATGATTACACTTGAACGGATCAAATAAACAATAAGTTGTCTCGCTTGGCCTACATAGTGAAAGGCCTAATGCGCAACGCGGAGCACTAACGCTCGAATATGGCCGAGAAAACAGGGAAACCGACATGTGGGGCACACCCGTCGGGACGACGTAGCGCAGACTAGTCCAATGGAGAAGCTGGCCCACGACCTCCTCGCCACCGACAACCGTTCATGTGGGTCGTTGGAGCCAACAACGGGGCATAGCTCCAACACTGCCTCTGGACACGGCGACCGCGGTGAGCGACACGCTCATATCGTCGATAGACACGGTCGGTTTCAGTGTGCCGAGGGTGGCGTTTGTGCTGTGGCACGACCAACGGTATGTTTGGTTTGTGCCCAAGGTTGCCCCACCAAAGCATTGGGTAGCCAAAATTTTGGTTGAGGTATTGGTTGGCCATGATTTGGCCGACATTGGCAAGAAAAATGAACTAGAGTTGTCTAGAGTTCATTGGCATGCCAAAGAAATGGAAACCATCCAAACAAAGACCAATCTTTGGGTCATGACCAAAATTTTGGTAAGGTGCACTTTGGCCACAATCCAAACACACCCCAACACCCAGCTCGTCGAGGATGCACGAGGTGTCGTGACGCGTCCGCAGAGTGGTGTAGCGTGGCCAACCGCATCCTCTGGACTTGAGACCATGCCGGGTCGTCTTGCTTTTTCAATGAAATGCGGGGATCGCATTTGAGCAAAGGGCATATCCAACGTTGCCACGACCGCAGCTAATTACCCTGGCACACCAAAGCCCCCATTCCTCGCACCGTCGTACGATGCATTCCCAGCCGGTGCCAGCTGCCCGCATTCATGCCGTCCATTTGTATGTCGTTGTTAACAGGCTCGGTGCCCGAGGAACCAACTCCGGCGACTTAATGACGCACCCGAACACTTGGCCTCACCGAAATGCGCTACTTAAAGCGGCAACACCCAGCTAACCTCCACACCGTAGCGCATCGTCCTCCTACTTGGCACCACATCCGCCATGACCGCAAGTGCGAACGCTCTGCGGGAGAGCTTGTCTTCGAGGATGAAGCTCGAGGTCGCTGCCCTCGCTCAAGTCGCCTCTCGCGACGCAATAGCGGCGTAGCCGGACGCGGACGCGACCGCACAAGCGGTGGCCAAGCTGGCGGCCGACGACGGGAGCACTGTTAGCCACGCGTCCTACTTGCCGCCGTCCAATGTCCGGCACCGCTGAGGTCGGGGACTCCTCCGAGGATGAGTAGGGCATGGGAGGCGGCAGGGCATGGTGTGCCAACTGGCCGGTCCGTATCCCGTGTTCTACTCTTCCTCGCCGGAGACCGCACCTTCACTTCACGGGTCTTGAACCCTGCCCCCGTACATAGAGATCGTAGATGGAGGACATCGGTCGCCGCCATAGAATAGGTTTAGGGTTGGGTTTCTTTTAGTTTTTTGTCTTACAAAAGTTTGAAATGTAATGAAAATCTGCCGTGTTTGCATTAATCTCGGCCGGTGTATATGAACTTTCACAATAATATACATATTTTAGGAGAACTAGCAAGATGCCCGTGCGTTGCACGGAAGATCAAGATCTTGTGGGAGAAAAGGATGAACGAGGGAAAGCCTTATCTGCAAATGTGGAGAGGAGTGCGGGTAAATTGTCATAGTTTCCTTCCTATCCGTTAGATATAGATCGGACGGCCTATATTGCAGGATGACAGGCACACCATCATCACCAACTCTGCTTTTTATTGAACCGAGACAAATCTAAAAAACCCAACTAAGCCAACCTCCCAGCATATCGCGCGGGAAAAGACCCGACCGTGCCATTTTAGTCGGGATTACCGGATTACTAGTAGTAGTATCGATGGATCGCACGAAGAAACTTTTTTTTGAGGGGGCGAATCACCTAGTTTAAAAGGAAAAAAGGCGGTACACTCACAGCACTCCTGTCGCGCTCGCATTGCACCCCACACACGTCCGGTCCTGCACACGGCTCACGCAAATTGAACGCGCTTCGGCTTGCCTCTTCACTGACACGTGGGACTGCACTTGGAGAAACCGACCATGCGCCAAACTCCCCCTGCCCACCGTGCGAAAATCCTCCCCCCCCACAAAATTTCCCCCCAAATTCGATTCAACCGCCCTTCGGCCAAATATTCCCCAAACCCCCTCCCCCTGTCCCCCCTCCACTCCATTTGCTCCGGCAAAGCCGCCCTCCCCGCCGCTCCGATACGTCGGCGCCGCGGTTCGTCGAGGGGACGCACGGCGATCCTCTCACTCCCACAGTACGCTCTTGTAGACTGCCGTCCTCTAGTCGCGTCGCCACCTCTGACTATGTTCTTGTGGAGGCGCACTGAGGTCAGCGCCGCCACCGCTGGCGATGTTCGTGTGGAGACGCACGACGGTCAGCTTCTCCCACGGTACGCGCATTCTAGACTGAGGCCCCGTTCATGCCGATGTAGCACTGAATGTTAGCTGATAGACACTATTAATCTCACTATTTGCCGAAGTAGTTTACTATCAATATGCTCTTCTTAAGAAGCTTCCTTGCCCCGTTCTGCACTCAATCTGCTTAGCTGAGATGGCATGCCAAGGCCGATTAGTTGCTAAAATATCCTGCCATATATTTATTGTGACGTAGATTGCCATGGTCTAGTAGCCAATCTGTTAGTTGAAATAGCTCTACACCGTTTTATACTCAATCTTTGTTGCTGCGATGGCCTTCGATAGTTTGATGGCTGTGTGCTCGGCCTCATTGATAGCTGAAACAACCTGCCATAATTTAGCACTCAAATCTGTTTGCTGAATTAGCTTTACATATATTTTTTTACTTAGATCTGCTCGTCCAAATATCTTGCCATAGCTTTAGACATCGACCTAGGTATTTTTTTCTGGACTTCATAAAAAATCATATATGTTTTTCCTGTAATATCTAGTAGAAGAACTAATTTGTATGTCTAACAGATGGACAGGACTTGGATAACTTCTGCTCGAAGATTCTCCGCTGCATATGTCGAGGGGGTTGAGAACTTCATGAACATTATCAGAGCTGAGTACAGTGGTCCGAAATCAGATGTGCTCTGCCCGTGTAGCAGTTGTATGAATTCAGTTACAAGACCCCAGTCAACTATGCAAAATCATCTACACTTGTATGGGATGTCGGTCACATATACTAGGTGGGTTCATCATGGTGAAGCTGTGAACGTCAATGTTATTGACTACGTGGAAGCAGCAAATCACCATCTTGATCTGCCTGATGCTCAGGTGGAAGAGGAGGTGGAGGTGGTGGTGGCGGAGCCAGTGAGTTTGACCAACATTGAAACAATGCTACGAAATGCTCGTGCATTCCGTGAACTTTCACCTGCAGAAGAAAAATGTTGGGCCCGCATGTTGGAACAATGCAACGTTGCTGTCATCCCAGGAAATAAGCTATCAGTATTCTTAGCTATGGTCACCTTTCTTCAGGTGAAGACATCTGAGCGGATGACCAACAAATCATTCGATGCGATGTTGGCTGCTTTCCGCAAATCTTTCCTAGATGCGTCTGAGCTGCCACACACCTACAGTAAAATGAAGAATTTCCTTCGTGCAGTTGGAATTGGATATGATATGATCCATATTTGTAAGAATAATTGTGTTCTATTCCAGAAGGATTATGCCAACTTAAGTGAATGTCCGAAATGCAAATCATCAAGATGGAAAGATGGCGATGCTGTGAAGGGGTTCCTCATAATGTTCTGAGACATTTTCCAATTACACCAAGATTGCAGAGGTTGTTTCATGATGCTGAAACAAGAGAGGATGTACTGTGGCAAGGAACCAGGAGTACAGAGATCAGAATGTAATGAGCCATCCATCTCATGGTAGTGAGTGGAAAAGCTTTAATGATAAACACAAAGAGTTTGCTGCTGACCCCAGAAACATTAGACTTGGCTTAGCTTTAGATGGATTTAATCCATTTGGCCACCAGAGCGCCACATATAGCATGTGTCCAGTGCTTGTTATCCCTTACAACATGCCTCCAAATGTCTTCACCAAAGAAGCAAACTACATGATGGCCTTGCTCATCCCAGGTCCAAAAAGTCCTGGAAAGGATTTTGATTTGTTCATGGAGCCTCTTGTGGAGGAACTTCAACAGCTATGGAAGGGTGTTCTCACTCGAGACCTATATAGCAGCCCACCAGCTGATTTGTTTCTGTGTGCTGTTGTAATTTGGTGCATCCATGATTATCCGGCTTTGGGCACTAAGTCAGGGCGAACTACACATGGTTACAATGCATGTGTTCGCTGTGACAGGAATCCACTGTCATATGCAATACTTAGCAAGATCTGTTACATTGGACACCGCCGTTTCCTTGCCAAGGACAAGCCGCATCCTAGAAAATACCGAAGACATGTGTTCAATGCAAAGCATGAAAACCGTTGTCGATGTCAAAACCGGCGGATCTCGGGTAGGGGGTCCCGAACTGTGCGTCTAGGCGGATGGTAACAGGAGACAAGGGACACGATGTTTTTACCCAGGTTCGGGCCCTCTCGATGGAGGTAAAACCCTACTCCTGCTTGATTAATATTGATGATATGGGTAGTACAAAAGTGGATCTACCACGAGATCAAGGAGGCTAAACCCTTGAAGCTAGCCTATGGTATGATTGTTGTAATGGTTGTTTTTTCCTACGGACTAAAACCCTCCGGTTTATATAGATACCGGAGAGGGCTAGGGTTACACAGAGTCGGTTACAATGGTAGGAGATTTACATATCCGTATCGCCAAGCTTGCCTTCCATGCCAAGGAAAGTCCCATCCGGACACGGGACGAAGTCTTCAATCTTGTATCTTCATAGTCTTGGAGTCCGGCCGACGATGATAGTCCGGCTATCCGGACACCCCCTAGTCCAGGACTCCCTCAGTAGCCTCTGAACCAGGCTTCAATGATGATGAGTCCGGCGCGTATATTGTTTGGCATTGCAAGGCGGGTTCCTCCTCCGAATAATTCATAGAAGATTGCAAACACCAGGATAGTGTCTGGCTCTGCAAAATAATTTCCACACAGCACCGTAGAGAGAATAATATGTACACAAGCTCAATCTGCTGACGTATTTTGTGGCATGAGGTCACACCACCACCAAGCCTTTACTTAAATCGTTTTTATTATACCACCTCAGCGCGTTTAGCGAAGCGGTTTCCTTGGCACGTCTTGTCGAAGCAGAGATCATGTTCCCCTTATTCCGGGATTCCCATCAATACGGATGTGGGTAACCCAACCGCGCCCGTAGCCACGCCTCCTCTATCGAAGGCGAGTCCCAAACGGTCACGGAGACGGCCCTTGGTATTCTCCCTCTTTATAATGGGACCAGAGCTCGTTTCTTTTCTTCAATCCTCAATCGAATCTTCCCCTTGCCCCGAGTTCCAACACCCAGAGCATCAGGTTCGAGTGCCTCGGACCTTCAACGATGTCCGGATCCGACCTTCAGGGCCGGTGGATGCCCTCCTCCGTTACGGAAGAGGACGTGCAAAAGCTGAGAGAAGCCAAGTACTTGACCTACGAGATTTCGCATAGGCTGCCCACCAAAGGGCAAGTCATTCCCACTCCCGAGCCCGGCAAAAGCGTCGTGTTTGTGTCCCACCTCCGTCGGGGTTTAGGCTTCCCGATGGATCCTTTTGTGAGAGGGCTCATGTTTTACTATGGGTTGGATTTCCACGACTTGGCTCCGGAGTCCATCCTCCACATCTCGTCATTCATTGTCGTCTGCGAGGCCTTCCTCCGCACTACCCCCCACTTCGGTTTGTGGCTTAAAACTTTTAACGTGGAGCCGAAGATGATCGAGGGGCGCCAAGCAGAGTGCAGCGGGGCAGTTGTAAACAGGAGGGCCGATGCTCCATGGCCCGAGGGCTCTTTCCAAGAGGAGCTCGGCTTGTGGCAACAGGAGTGGTTTTATATTACCGCTCCCAGGGGCAGCAGGCAGAAGCCGCCGCCCATCTTCCGCTCGGGACCTCCACGACGGCTGATGTCATGGGTCAACCAAGGGCTCAACTGGGGGCTGTCAAAGGACGTGCCCCTATTGCAGGGCCGGATTCGAGACCTCCAAGCGAGGGAGATCGATCTGGTCGTGGTGATGCAGGTCATGCTGATTAGGCGTCTCCTGCCCTGCAAACGTCGTCCTCTCCGGCTGTGGGAATTTAATTCGGAGGGACCACGAATTCTCCAACACTTCATGGGTACGACACCCATGGAGATGTACAAATTGTTCTTCGGATCACAAGAGGTGTGTCCGGAATTGACCGAGGACGCCGGCTTAAGCTGCAATCGCCCGGATACACAAGTAAGTAAATCTGTGTCCGGACATATCGTTTCTTTGCATTTCAACGATTCGCCTTTTAACCAACTGTCCTCTAAACAGGAGTGGATAGCGCAAGCAAAACTGATATGGTGTCCGGCCCCCCTCCCAGAGACCATGCCGGATCCCGTGCTGGTTAGGATGCTGGAGGTTGCGCCTTCAGAAGAAGGCGAAGGGGAGAACAGAGGAACTACCGCCTCTACCAAGGAGGCTTTTGAGAAAGGGGGGATCGAGAATCCCTCCTTCCAAGGGGAGAAGAGGACCGCTTCCGAAAACCCGGAGGCCAAGGCCCCGAAGCGGGGGAAGAGATCTTCACCAGAGGGTCCTGCGTCCGGGGAGGCCCCGGCCGCACTGTCTCCCCTAAGGAATCAGCCCTCCAGCGAGCCGTAAGTAGAAAAAGGGGAGTTTTGTAATACGGGACATCCCTATTTGCGCTTCTGAGGATAACTTAACTTTTTACCTTGTAGTTCGGATCTCCGACCTTCTCAGATGAGCTCGTCTTCGGGGGACCTTCATCCGGAGATGATGGAGAGCGAGACGCCACCATCTGCCGCACTGTCAGGTGGAGCGGACGACCCTGAGGTGTCATCACGGAGGGTATCCCCAAGTCTGGCAGGGCCGAAGAGTTCGGCGCCAACTGGTGTACGGCCGGGGGAGCTGAAGGATCTGCTTGAGAGGGCGTCTATCTCAGAAGATCACCATACATTGATGAGTATGGTGATTGAAAGAATTTCGTCTGCCGAAGGCGGGTTGCAGGATGTCGTCAGAAGCTTGCTGGCGGGGTTTGAGGTACGTAAAAATGACATACCTTTTGATAGTTTTACACATAAAGTGCGCCCTGTATGGATAGTAGCCCCTGAGACTCGGTAGGTTGTCGAGAGTGACAGCGTGCCGAGGATCAAAATCGCAGGTATTGATTTTCGCCTTTCCTATGCAGGTGGCGGATAGTCCGGTGGCCAGCCGGACTGATGGAGTTGCCGAACTAAAGCGGCAACTCGACGTTGCGGATGCGGACATCGCGCTAGTCAACAAGCGACTTGACGAGTCGCAAGGTAAGTTTTTTTTTCGTGGTCACCTGGTAAGGGAGCTGAAGCCCACTCCTTACAACATGTGTGCTCAATGCAGATGGTGCCGCTGTTGTGGAGAGCCTTCAGGCAGAACTTGCTCGAGCCAAGGAGCAGGCCAGAAGAAGCGATGCGGCTGCCTTAAGGGCGGCCGAAGAGCTAGAAGCCGAAAGGGCTGCTCACTGCCGAAGCAGGGAGGAGATGGCCGAAATGGCCGTGAAGTTGAAAGATGCTACCGACCGCTATGAGGTTCTTGAAAAAGAACGCCGAGCAAAGCAAGAAGACCTGAGGAAGGCCACCGCCGAAGCCAAGGATGCCTGTTCTGCAATGCAGGCTATAAAGGAGGAGCTGCGCCAGGTCGGAGATATTGTGGTTGGCAGGCCCTTTCTGCTGCGTCGGAGGTTTACAGATCCGAAGTATGCTCAGCTTGGCCAGCTGTGGGGTCCGGAGGATCCTTATATGGACTTAGCGGCGAGTGCGGCAGATGCTATTGTGCACTTCCGAAGTCAAAAGGATCACGAGACGGAAGAGCTTTTTTGGTCTCAATTCCATAGTCCGGAGCGTTCACTTCCGCTGACCGATCGGTTGGCCAAGTGGGCTGAGCTGAATAGATTGTCCGGACTTGCCATGACTAATATTGTGGCTCATGTCTGGCCGGATAGGCCCAAGACGAAGAGTTATTTTGGCTTATTGCAACAATTCCTTGGGGCGGTGCCGCATATCAAGGCGATGAAGCGGTCGGCCTGCATAGAGGGTGCACGGATGGCCCTCGCCCGTGTGAAGACATACTGGACGGAGACGGATGCCACCGCTGTTGCGACCCAGGGTTCGGACGAGAGCCGGTTACCCGCCGAGCACTATTTTGGGGAAGTTCTGCGTGGTGCTCGTGTAATAGAGTCGCAGTGCTCAAAAAATGTCATGTTCAAATGAACTTTATGGTTTGTAAAAAGATGTTTATAATATAAGCGCTTTTTGTACTTGTGCGTTCAAGTATTGAAATATCTCCTGGGCGGCCGTTTATGTATACGTGTGTATAACCTGAAAGATGGCAGTCGTCGGCTTCAGCCCCCACGCACAAGGTGCGGGGGTGTTTGCAAAAATAGTGCATTTTCACACTTAATCTGACGTCTCGGTCCTGTGAAGGAGGTGGTAGCATAGCAAACGAGGCAACCGGACGATAATGCTTTATCACTTTCACTTAGCCATAGGAGTTCGAGGGTGGGGCTACGATATAGCCCCTAGGGGCACCGCGCTCTCCGAAGTCGGGGCGCATATGTGCCTGACCGGGAAACGGTCCTTCGTCAAAGCGGAGGAATTCTAAACATTCCGGTAGTCGATCGAGTGGTTGACCAGTCTCTCGCTGTATCATGACACTCAGTTTTCGGTTTTCTCTACTGAGGTGCACGCCCGGCCGAACCGGGGCACAATCGCAGTAGTTCTCCTGGTGCCGCGTTAGCCGATGATACGGAACGTAAGGCAGCAAAACACAGGAGCCGGGCAAACCCAACATTTGACCAAAGACATGATTCAGAGCTGATGCATATAAGGCCTAACTCGAGACGCCGAACACTCCCTAAGGTATTCGGTCTTTATGATAACGGGCAGAACAATGCCCTAAGCCCCTAGTGTCCAGGTACAGGCGAGAATTTCTGGCGCGGCCCATGCCAAAACTCCAGCCTCCTCGTTGGTTATGGTAAAAAACCGTGGGATGTGAATCAACAAGAGACAGTAAGAAAGTTCTACGTAGGGTCTTAATCTGAAAAGAATCCTCGCGACCGGTCCCTGCGGCACGTCTGCGCCCGTGTCTCCGTTGTGCCGTATCCTGGACGGGTGTACACGCTGTTCATCTGTAAAAAGAGAGGAACTTAGTTTGAAAAGAAGTCGTGCAAAGAATGTATTAAAAATCAAAATATGAATGAATGAATAGAGCTGAGCTTTTATTAGCTCTTTATTGCTTATACGCACAGCCCCTTGTGAAGGGGTGTGCGGCTAGGGAGCCCCTAGTTTATTTATGCCGGACTCGTCTAGCCGTGTCCGGGGTCTTGAACGACCTTTTAATGACATGATGCCGCGTGGACCGGGCATTTTAAGTGTAAGAGACGCGTAGTGCGGTATTGCGTTAAAGCGGACGAAAGCTTCACGTCCCAACAGTGCTTGATGGCTACTTTTAAATGGGGCGACATGGAAGGTTAGCTTTTCGTGACGGAAGTTGTTGGGTGATCCGAACACAACTTCTAGTAGTAAGGTGCCCGTGCACTTGGCGTAAGGGCCTGGTGTCACTCCTTTGAAGGAAGTGCAGCTATGGTGAATTTTAGTAGGGTCTATCCCCAACTTGCGGATTGTGTCCGGATATAGCAGGTTTAAATTGCTGCCGCCATCCATCAGGACTTGTGTAAATTGTAGTCCGTCGATTATAGGATCTAATATCAGAGTAGTCCATCCTGCGTTTTGAATACTTCTGGAATAGTCCAGGTGGTCGAAAGTAATTGGTTTTATCATCCAATCTCGAGGTTCCGCTGGGGTGGACCGTGCGGCACGTGCTTTAGCGGGTGCCGCACTATTGTTCCGTATTATCACATGAAGTGAGTTTACTGTTTTGACTTCTTGTGGGAAAGTCTTTTGTTTTCCGGTGCTCTGCTAGTGGGGTTCGTCGTCGTCCTCACTTGGCGCGTCGAGGCCCTTGTGTTCGGCGTTGAGTCGGCCGGACTGTTTGAAGACCCAACAATCTCAGTGGGTGTGGTTTGCAGGCTTCCCGTGGGTACTGTGGATTTGACATATCCGATCCAGAATTTTGTTGAGGTTGGATAGCTCATCACTATTGTCCTTAAGAGGTAGTGTTTTGTTGTTCGGCCGTGAGCTTTTGAATCCGCTGTTGACCGCCGTGTTCTTTGGGCTTTTTTCTTTATTCCGGCGCTGGTCCTTTCTGCACTGTGAATTTCCGTTTCCATCTATGATCTCGGATGTACTCGGGTCGCTGGTGCTGCATCTTGCTGGCCAGTTGTCTTCCACCGTGCAAAAGCGGGTGAGGGAGTCCTGGACTAGGGGGTGTCCGGATAGCCGGACTATCATCATCAGCCGGACTCCAAGACTATGAAGATACAAGATTGAAGACTTCGTCCCGTGTCCGGATGGGACTTTCCTTGGCGTGGAAGGCAAGCTTGGCAATACGGATATGTAGATCTCCTACCATTGTAACCGACTCTGTGTAACCCTAGCCCTCCCCGGTGTCTATATAAACCGGAGGGTTTTAGTCCGTAGGACAACAACCATTACAACAATCATACCATAGGCTAGCTTCTAGGGTTTAGCCTCCTTGATCTCGTGGTAGATCCACTCTTGTACTACCCATATCATCAATATCAATCAAGCAGGAGTAGGGTTTTACCTCCATCGAGAGGGCCCGAACCTGGGTAAAAACATCGTGTCCCTTGTCTCTTGTTACCATCCGCCTAGACGCACAGTCCGGGACCCCCTACCCGAGATCCGCCGGTTTTGACACCGACATTGGTGCTTTCATTGAGAGTTCCTCTGTGTCATCATCGATAGGCTTGATGGCTTCTTCAATCAACAACGATGCAGTCCTGGGTGAGACTTTTCTCCCCGGACAGATCTTCGTATTCGGCGGCTTCGCACTGCGGGCTAATTCACTTGGCCATCTGGAGCAGATCGAAAGCTATTCCCCTAGCCGTCAGGTCAGATTTGGAAGCCTAAACTTCATGGCGGATATCCGCGGGGACTTGATATTCGATGGATCCGAGCCGCAGCCGAGCGTGCCGCACTGTCACGATGGGCATGATCTAACTCTGCCACTGGACAGTACCTTGGAGGCCGCACACGAATCCGCTCCGACCCATAATTCGGAGCCGATCGTGCAGATCGAGGACGGGTGGCTGGACACCGCCTCGGGAGCTGCAACTTCCACGGCGATGGAGCCGAACAGTGACCTCGTCCCTTATAAAGCTCGTGACTCCGAGGTGCCGGAGTCCCTGCCGGACTCCGAACCTCCTGCGCCCCTGCCAATCGAATCCGATTGGGCGCCGATCATGGAGTTCACCGCTGCGGACATCTTTCAGCACTCACCCTTTGGCGACATCCTAAATTCGCTAAAGCATCTCTCACTATCCGGAGAGCCCTGGCCGGACTACGGCCAGGATGGTTGGGATGCGGACGATGAAGAAATTCAAAGCCCACCCACCACCCACTTTGTAGAAACTGTCGACGATCTAAAAGACATGCTAGACTATGACTCCGAAGACATCGACGGTATGGATGACGATGCCGGAGACAATCAAGAACCAGCGCTCACCAAGCACTAGAAGGCCACCCCCAACCCATGGTGTATAGATGGTGGACACCCCAAAAGGAAGCGATAACGAGGAACAATGGGGCGCGGCAAAGGATAATCCCGCCGACAAACTACCAAAACGGCAACGCAGACGCCGCCCTAAGTCCCGCCTCGACAAAAACAGCGCTCCTAATGACCCAGCAATAGAGCAGGGCAAACCAGTGGACAATGAACATGCAACCAAGCAACCGTCCGAACAGGACGAATCGGATAATCAATCCATGCCCGGCGAAACCAACAGTCGAGATGACCTCACGCCGGACACACCACCGGAGCATAAGAACCTTCACAAAAGACTCGTCACCACTGCAAGAAGTCTGAAGAAGGAAAAACGGAAGCTCAAAACAGCGGAAGACATACTCAGAATGAGGTGGAGCAAAGTACTCAAGACCGCGGACAAATATGGCAATGGCCACCAAACAAAGAGCTACCCGAAGTGCAAACTGCTGCCTGAATTCGACAAGGAGGCCATAGAGCCCCCACAGTCAAAAACAAAGAGGACGCCTGGTCGGATAAACGACCAGATGATAGGCCAAAATCGACAAGCGGCGCCGCACGCAAGCCGACCCATGATCCTAGGAAAACAGATGGCCCGGTTAGGTCCATTTATGGGCCAAAGAAGAGGGCCCCATGAAGCAACACAACACGCCAAGTGTTCAAAGACAACGGCACACCCAAATACAGGGGTGCCGCACACCCACTATGTTTCACCGATGAGGTGCTGGATCATGAATTTCCAGCGGGGTTCAAACCCGTGAACATAGAGGCATACGACGGAACAACAGACCCTGGAGTCTGGATTGAGGATTACATCCTCCACATACACATGGCTAGAGGAGACGATCTCCACGCCATAAACTACCCCTCAAGCTCAAAGGGCCGGCTCGGCATTGGCTAAAAAGCCTCCCAGAAAACACTATTGGAAGCTGGGAAGAGCTTGAGGATGCGTTTAGAGCAAATTTTCAGGGGACCTATGTCCGCCCTCCGGATGCTGACGATTTAAGTCATATAACTCAACAGCCCGGAGAGTCTGCGCGCAAATTCTGGAACAGGTTCCTTACCAAAAAGAACCAACTAGTCGACTGTCCGGACGCCGAAGCCTTAGCAGCTTTTAAACATAATGTCCGAGACGAATGGCTCGCCAGACACCTCGGCCAAGAGAAACCGAGAACAATGGCCGCGCTAACAAGCCTCATGACCCGCTTTTGCGCGGGGGAAGACAGCTGGCTAGCAA
Organism: Triticum timopheevii; assembly: GCA_963921465.1. Classification (NCBI taxonomy): domain Eukaryota; kingdom Viridiplantae; phylum Streptophyta; class Magnoliopsida; order Poales; family Poaceae; genus Triticum; species Triticum timopheevii. The sequence continues at coordinate 369,122,003 of OY997262.1, forward strand.
GATGCAGCACTAGCAACCCGAGTACATTCGAGATCAGGGATGGAAACGGAAAATCACGACGCAGAAAGGATCAACGCCGGAACAAAGAAAAAAGCCCAAAGAACACGGCGGTCAATGCCGGATTCAAAAGCTCGCGGCCAAACAATAAAACACTGCCTCTTAAGGACAACAGTGACGAGCTCTCCAACTTAAACAAAATTTTGGATCGGATATGCCAAATCCACAGTACCTCCAGAAGGCCTGCAAACCACACCCACCGAGATTGCTGGGTTTTCAAACAGTCCGGCTGAGGGAGTCCTGGACTAGGGGGTGTCCGGATAGCCGGACCATCATCATCAGCCGGACTCCAAGACTATGAAGATACAAGATTGAAGACTTCGTCCCGTGTCCGGATGGGACTTTCCTTGGCGTCGAAGGCAAGCTTGGCAATACCGATATGTAGATCTCCTACCATTGTAACCGACTCTGTGTAACCCTAGCCCTCCCCTGTGTCTATATAAACCGGAGGGTTTTAGTCTGTAGGACAACAACCATTACAACAATCATACCATAGGCTAGCTTCTAGGGTTTAGCCTCCTTGATCTCGTGGTAAATCCACTCTTGTACTACCCATATCATCAATATCAATCAAGCAGGAGTAGGGTTTTACCTCCATCGAGAGGGCCCGAACCTGGGTAAAAACATCGTGTCCCTTGTCTCCTGTTACCATCCACCTAGACGCACAGTCCGGGACCCCCTACCCGAGATCCGCCGGTTTTGACACCAACATTGGTGCTTTCATTGACAGTTCCTCTGTGTCGTCATCGATAGGCTTGATGGCTTCTTCAATCAACAACGACGCAGTCCTGGGTGAGACTTTTCTCCCCAGACAGATCATCGTATTCGGCGGCTTCGCACTGCAGGCTAATTCACTTGGCCATCTGGAGCAGATCGAAAGCTACGCCCCTGGCCGTCAGGTCAGATTTGGAAGCCTAAACTTCACGGCGGATATCCGCGGGGACTTGATCTTCGATGGATCCGAGCCGCAGTCGAGCGTGCCGCACTGTCACGATGGGCATGATCAGACTCTACCACCGAATAGTACCTTGGAGGCCACACGCGAATCCGCTCTGACCCATAATTCAGAGCCGATCGCGCAGATCAAGGACGGGTGGCTGGACACCACCTCGGGAGCTGCAACTTCCACGGCGATGGAGCCGAACACTGACCTCGTCCCTTATAAAGCTCGTGACTCCGAGGTGCCGGACTCCCTGCCGGACTCCGAACCTCCTGCGCCCCTGTCAATCGAATCCGATAGGGCGCCGATCATGGAGTTCACTGTTGCGGACATCTTTCAGCACTCACCCTTGGGCGACATCCTAAATTCGCTAAAGCATCTCTCGCTATCCGGAGAGCCTGGCCAGACTACGGCCAGGATGGTTGGGACGCGGACGACGAAGAAATTCAAACAGTCCGGCCGACTCAACGCCGAACACAAGGGGCTCGACGCACCAAGCGAGAATGATGACGAACCCCACCAGCAGAGCACCGGAAAACAAAAGACTTTCCCACAAGAAGTCAAAACAGTAAACTCACTTCATGTGATAGTACGGAAAAACAATGCGGCACCCGCAAAAATAAGTGCCGCACGGTCCACCCCAGCGGAACCTCGAAGTTGGATGTCAAAACCAATCACTTTCGATCACCTGGATTATTCCAGAAGCATTCGAAACGCAGGATGGACTGCTCTGATATTGGATCCCATAATCGACGGACTACAATTCAAACAAGTCCTGATGGACGGTGGCAGCGATTTAAACCTGCTATATCCGAACACAATCCGCACTATCGGGATAGACCTTACTAAAATTCGACATAGCCACACTTCCTTTAAAGGAGTGACGCCAGGCCCTTACACCAAGTGCACAGGCTCCTTACTACTAGAAGTCGTGTTCGGGTCACCTGACAACTTCCGACGCGCAAAGCTAATCTTTCATGTCGCCCAATTTAAAAGTAGCTATCAAGCACTATTGGGACGTGAAGCTTTTGTCCGCTTTAATGCAATACGACATTACGCATCTCATATGCTTAAAATGCCCGGTCCACGTGGCATCATTTCATTGAAAGGTCATTCAAAGACCCAGGACACGGCTAGACGAGTCCGGCATAAATAAACTAGGGGCTCTTTAGCCGCACACCCCTCCACAAGGGGCTGTGCGTATAAGCAATAATGAGCTAATATAGGCTCAACCTTATTCATTCATTAATATTTTGATTTTTAACTTTTCGCACGATTTCCTTTCAAACTAAGTTCCTCTCTTTTTACAGATGAACAACGTGCACACCCGTCCAGGATACGGCACAACGGAGACACAGGCGCAGACGTGCAGTAGGGACCCGTGGCAAGGATTCTTTTCAGATTAAGACCCTGCGTAAACCTTTTTTACTGTGTCTTGTTGCTATAACCCCCTGGTTTCTCATTATAACCAGAGAGGAGACTAACGTTTTGGCATCGGCCGCGTCAGAGGACCTTGCCCGTACCTGGACACTAGGGGCTTAGGGCATCGTTCTGCCCATCATTTTAAAGACCGAACACCTTAGGGAGTGTTCGGCGTCTCGAGTTAGGCCTTATATGCATCAGCTTCGAATCATGTCTTTGGTCAAATGTTGGGTTTGCCCGGCTCCTGTGTTTTGCTGCCTTACGTTCCGTATCACTAGCTAACGCGGCACCAGGAGAACTACTGCGATTGTGCCCCAGTTCGGCTGGGCGAGCACCTCAGTAGAGAAAGCCGAAAACTGACCGTCATGATACAGCGAGAGACTGGTCAACCACTCGATCGACTACCGGAATGTTTAGAATTCCTCCGCTTTGACGAAGGACCGTTTCCCGGTCAGGCACATACACGCGCCGAATCCAGAGAGCGCCGTGCCACTAGGGGCTATATCGTAGTCCCACCCTCGAACTCCAATGGCTAAGTGAAAGTGATAAAGCATTATAGTCCGGTTGCCTCGTTTGCTACGCTACCACCTCCTTAACAGGACCGAGACGTCGGATTAAGTGTGAAAATGCGCTATTTTTGGGAACACCCCTGCACCTTGTGCATGGGGGCTGAAGCCGACGACTGCCATCTTTCAGGTTATACATACGTATACATAAACGGCCGCATAGGAGATATTTCAATACTTGAACGCACAAGTACAAAAAGTGCCTACATCATAAACATTGTTTTATAAAATAAAACATTCATTTGAACGTGACATTTTTTGAGCACTGTGACTCTATTACACGAGCATCACGCAGAACTTCCCGAAAATAGTGCTCGGCGGGTAACCGGCTCTCGTCCGAACCCTGGGTCGCAACTGCGGTGGCATCCATCTCTGTCCAATGTGTCTTCACACGGGCAAGGGCCATCCGTGCACCCTCTATGCAGGCTGACCGCTTCATTGCCTTAATATGCGGCACCACCCCAAGAAATTGCTGCAATAAGCCAAAATAACTTTTCGGCTTGGGCCTATCCGGCTAGACATGAGTCACGAGATCCGTCATGGCAAGTCCGGACAACCTATTCAGCTCAGCCCACTCGGCCAACCGATCGGTCAGCGGAAGTGAACGCTCCGGACTATGGAATTGAGACCAAAACAGCTCTTCCGTCTGGTGATCCTTCTGACTTCGGAAGTGCACAACGGCATCCGCCGCACTCGCCGCTAAGTCCATATAAGGATCCTCCGGACCCCACAGCTGGCCAAGCTGAGCATACTTTGGATCCGTAAACCTTCGGCGCAGCAGAAAAGGCTTGCCAGCCACAATGTCTCCGGCCTGGCGCAGCTCCTCCTTTATAGCCCGCATTGCAGAACGGGCATCCTTGGCTTCGGCGGTGGCCTTCCCCAGGTCTTCTCGCTCCGCTAGGCACTCCTTTTCAAGTACCCCATTGCAGTCGGTAGCTTCTTTTAGCTTCACGGCCATTTTGGCCATCTCTTCCCTGCTTCGGCAGTGTGCAGCCCTTTCGGCTTCTAACTCCTTGGCCGCCCTTGAGGCAGCCGCATCACTCCTTCTGGCTTGCTCCTTGGCTTGAGCAAGTTCTGCCCAAAGGCTCTCCACAGCAGCGGCACCATCTGCGTCAAGCACAAATATTGTAAGAGATGGGCTTTGGCTCCCTTAATAGGTGACTGCGGAGAAACAACTTACCTTGCGACTCGTCAAGTCGCTTGTTGACTAGCGCGATGTCCGCATCCGCAACGTCGAGTTGCCGCTTTAGTTCAGCAACTCCATCAGTCCGGCTGGCCCCCGGACTATCCGCCACCTGCATAGGAAAGGCGACAATTAATACCTGCGATTTTGATCCTCGGCACGCTGTCGCTTTCGACAACCTACCGAGTCTTAGGGGCTACTATCTATAGAGGGTGCACTTTATGTGCAAAACTGTCAAACAGGTGTGTCATTTTTACGTACCTCAAACCCCGCCAGCAAACTCCTGACGGCATTACACAATCCGCTTTCGGCGGACGAAATCCTTCCAATCACCATACTCATCAATGCGTGGTGATCTTCTGAGATAGACGCCCTCTCAAGCAGATCCTTCAGCTCCCGCGGCCGCACACCAGTTGGCGCCGAACTATCTGGCTTTGCCGGACTCAGGGATACCCTCCGTGATGACACTTCAGGCTCGTCCGCCCTATTCAACGGTGCAACAGACGGAGGCGTCTCGCTCTCCACCATCTCTGGACGAAGGTCCCCCGAAGACGAGCTCATCTGAGAAGGTCAGAGATCCGAACTACAAGGTAAAAAATTCAGTTATCCTCAGAAGCAGAAATAGGGATGTCTCTTATTACCAAGCTCCCTTTTTTCTACTTATGGCTCGCTGGAGAGCTGATGCTTTAGGGGAGATGGTGTGCCCGGGGCCTCCCCGGACGCAGGACCCTCTGGTGAAGATTTCTTCCCCCGCTTAGGGGCTTTGGCCTCCGGGTCTCCGAAGGCGGTCCTCTTCTCCCCTTGGAGGGAGGGATTCTCGATCCCCCCTTTTTCAAGAGCCTCCTTGGGCGAGGCGGTAGCTCCCTTAGTTTCCCCTTCGCCTTCTTCTAAAGGCGCAACCTCCAGCATCTTGACTAGCACGGGATCCGGTGCGGTCTCTGGGAGGGGGGCCGGACACTGTATCAGCTTTGCTTGCGCTATCCACTCCTGTTAAAGGACGACGGGTTAAAAGGCAAATTGTAGAAAGGCAAACAAACGGTACGTCCGAACACCGAGCTACTTACTTGAGTATCCGGGCGATTGCAGCTTAGGCCGGCGTCCTCGGTCAATTGCGGACACACCTCCCGTGATCCGAAGAACAATTAGTACATCTCCACGGGTGTCGAACCCATGAAGTGTTGGAGAATCCGTGGTCCCTCTGGATTAAACTCCCATAGCCGGAGAGGACGGCGTTTGCAGGGCAGGAGACGCCTAATCAGCATAACCTGCATCTCCACGACCAGATCAATCTCCCTCGCTTGGAGGTCTCGAATCCGGCCCTGCAACAGGGGCACGTCCTTTGACGGACCCCAGTTGAGCCCTTGGTTGACCCACGACATCAACCGTCGAGGAGGTCCCGAGCGGAATACGGGCGGCGGCTTCTGCCTGCTGCCCTTTGGAGCGGTAATATAGAACCACTCCTGTTGCCACAAGCCGAGATCCTCTTGGAAGGAGCCCTCGGGCCACGGGGCACCGGCCCTCCTTCTTACGGCCGCCCCGCTGCACTCTGCTTGACGCCCCTCGATCATCTTCGGCTCCACATTGAAGGACTTCAGCCACAGGCCGAAGTGGGGGATGACGCGGAGGAAGGCCTCGCAGACGACGATAAATGCAGAAATATGGAGGATGGACTCCGGAGCCAAGTTGTGGAATTCCAACCCGTAGTAGAACATGAGCCCTCTCACAAAAGGATCAATCGGGAAGCCTAACCCCGACGGAGGTGGGATACAAAGACGACGTACTCGCCGGGCTCGGGGGTGGGGATGGCCTGCCCTTCGGTGGGCAGCCTGTGCGAAATCTCGTAAGGCAGGTACTTGGCCTCTCGCAGCTTTAGCATGTCCTCCTCTGTGACGGAGGAGGGCATCCACCGGCCCTGAAGGTCGGAGCCGGACATTGTTGAAGGTCTGAAGCACTCGAATCTGGGGCTCTGGGTGTTGGAACTTGGAGCAAAGAGAAGATTCTACGGAGGATTGAAGAAAAGAAACGAGCCTTGGTCCTATTATAAGGAGGAAGAATACCAAGAGCCATCTCCATGACCGTTCGGGACTCGCCTTCGATAGAGGGGGCGTGGCGACGGGCGCGGTTGGGTTACCCACGTCCGTATTGATGAGAATCCCGGAATAAGGGGAACACGATCTCTGCTTCGACAAGACGTGCCAAGGAAACCGCTTCGCTAAACGCACTGAGGTGGTATAATAAAAAACGATTCAAGTAAAGGCTTGGTAGTGGCGTGACGTCATGCTACAAGATACGTCAGCAGATTGAACTTGTGTACATAATATTCTCTCTATGGTGGAATGTGGAAATTATTTTGCAGAGCCGGACACTATCCTGGTGTTCGCAATCTTCTATGAATTATTCGGAGGAACCCGCCTTGCAATGCCGAACAATATGCGCGCCGGACTCATCGTCATTGAAGCCTGGTTCAGGGGCTACTGAGGGAGTCCTGGACTAGGGGGTGTCCGGATAGCCGGACTATCATCATCAGCCGGACTCCAAGACTATGAAGATACAAGATTGAAGACTTCGTCCCGTGTCCGGATAGGACTTTCCTTGGCGTGGAAGGCAAGCTTGGCAATACGGATATGTAGATCTCCTACCATTATAACCAACTCTGTGTAACCCTAGCCCTCCCTGGTGTCTATATAAACCGGAGGGTTTTAGTCCGTAGGACAACAACCATTACAACAATCATACCATAGGCTAGCTTCTAGGGTTTAGCCCCCTTGATCTCGTGGTAGATCCACTCTTGTACTACCCATATCATCAATATCAATCAAGCAGGAGTAGGGTTTTACCTCCATCGAGAGGGCCCGAACCTGGGTAAAAACATCGTGTCCCTTGTCTCCTGTTACCATCTACCTAGACGCACAGTTCGGGACCCCCTACCCGAGATCCGCCGGTTTTGACACCGACACCGGCCGACTCAACGCCGAACACAAGGGGCTCGACGCACCAAGCAAGAATGATGACGAACCCCACCAGCAGAGCACCGGAAAACAAAAGACTTTCCCACAAGAAGTCAAAACAGTAAACTCACTTCATGTGATAGTACGGAAAAACAATGCGGTACCCGCAAAAATAAGTGCCGCACGGTCCACCCCAGCGGAACCTCGAAGTTGGATGTCAAAACCAATCACTTTCGATCACCTGTATTATTCCAGAAGCATTAGAAACGCAGGATGGACAGCTCTGATATTGGATCCCAAAATCGACGGACTACAATTCACACAAGTCCTGATGGACGGCGGCAGCGATTTAAACCTGCTATATCCGAACACAATCCGCACTATGGGGATAGACCTTACTAAAATTTGACATAGCCACACTTCCTTTAAAGGAGTGACACCAGGCCCTTATGCCGAGTGCACAGGCTCCTTACTACTAGAAGTCGTGTTCGGGTCACCCGACAACTTCTGACGCGCAAAGCTAATCTTTCATGTCGCCCCATTTAAAAGTAGCTATCAAGCACTATTGGGACATGAAGCTTTTGTCCGCTTTAACGCAATACAACATTACGCGTCTCGTACGCTTAAAATGCCCAGTCCACGTGGCATCATTTCATTAAAAGGTCATTCAAAGACCCCGGACACGGCTAGACGAGTCCGGCATAAATAAACTATTGGCTCCCTAGCCGCACACCCCTCCACAAGGGGCTGTGCGTATAAGCAATAATGAGCTAATATAGGCTCAACCTTATTCATTCATTAATATTTCGATTTTTAACTTTTCGCACGATTTCCTTTCAAACTAAGTTCCTCTCTTTTTACAGATGAACAATGCGCACACCCGTCCAGGATACGGCACAACGGAGACACGGGCGCAGACGTGCAGTAGGGACCCGTGGCAAGGATTCTTTTCAGATTAAGACCCTGCGTAAACCTTTTTTTACTGTTGGGGAACGTTGCATAAAATTAAATTTTTTTCTACGGTTTCACCAAGATCCATCTATGAGTTCATCTAAGCAACGAGTCAAGGGAGTGAGTTTGCATCTACATACCACTTGTAGATCGAGTGCGAAAGCGTTCAAGGGGATGGTGATGATGGAGTCGTACTCGCCGTGATTCGGATCACCGATGACCAAGTGCTGAACGGACCGCACCTCCGCGTTCAACACACGTACAGGACGGATGACGTCTCCTCCGTCTTGATCCAGCAAGGAGGAATGAGAGGTTGAGGAAGATTGCTCCAACGGCAGCACGACGGCGTGGTGTTGTTGGTGCAGCAGTACTCCGAGGCTTCGCCAAGCACATACGGAGGAGGAGAGGTGTTGGGGAGGGGAGGGGCTGCGCCTTGAGTTGTGTCCAGCAGCCCTCCCCTCACCCCTCTATTTATAGGGGAAGGGGCAAGGGGGGCCGACCCCTCTAGATGGGATCTAGAGGGGCGGCAGCGGCCAGGGAGGGGGGACTTGCCCCCCAAGCAAGGGGGGCGCCCCCTTTAGGGTTTCCCCCCCAACCCTAGGCGCATGGGCCCAAGGTGGGGGGCACGCCCAGCCCTCCAGGGGCTGGCTCCCTGCCCCTTGAGGCCCATGTGGCCCTCCGAGAGGGGTGGCTCCTCCCGGTGGACCCCCAGAACCCCTCCGGTGGCCCCGGTACAATACCGATATGCCCCCGAAATTTCCGGTGTCCGCATGACAACTTCCCATATATAAAACTTCACCTCCGGACCATTCCGGAACTCCTCGTGACGTCCGGGATCTCATCCGGGACTCCAAACAACTTTCGGTAATCACATACAAGTCTTCCTAATAACCCTAGCGTCACCGAACCTTAAGTGTGTAGACCCTACGGGTTCGGGATACATGCAGACATGACCGAGACGACTCTCCGGTCAATAACCAACAGCGGGATCTGGATACCCATGTTGGCTCCCACATGCTCCTCGATGATGTCATCAAATGAACCACGATGTCGAGGATTCGATCAAAAACCCCGTATACAATTCCCTTTGTCAATCGGTACGTTACTTGCTCGAGACTCGATCGTCGGTATCCCAATACCTTGTTTAGTCTCGTTACCGGCCAGTCACTTTACTCGTACCGTAATGCATAATCCCGTGACCAACCACTTGGTCACTTTGAGCTCATTATGATGATGCATTACCGAGTGGGCCCAGAGATACCTCTCCGTCATACGGAGTGACAAATCCCAGTCTCGATCCGTGTCAACCCAACAGACACTTTCGGAGATACCTGTAGTGCACCTTTGTAGTCACCCAGTTACGTTGTGACGTTTGGTACACCCAAAGCACTCTTATGGTATCCGGGAGTTACACGATCTCATGGTCTAAGGAAGAGATACTTGACATTGAAAAAGCTCTAGCAAACGAACTACACGATCTTGTGCTATGCTTAGGATTGGGTCTTGTCCATCACATCATTCTCCTAATGATGTGATCCCGTTATCAACGACATCCAATGTCCATAGCCAGGAAACCATGACTATCTGTTGATCAACGAGCTAGTCAACTAGAGGCTTACCAGGGACATATTATGGTCTATGTATTCACACGTGTATTACGATTTCCGGATAATACAGTTATAGCATGAATAAAAGACTATTATCATGAACAAAGAAATATAATAATAACACTTTTATTATTGCCTCTAGGGCATATTTCCAACAGTCTCCCACTTGCACTAGAGTCAATAATCTAGTTACATTGTGATGAATCGAACACCCATAGAGTTCTGGTGCTGATCATGTTTTGCTCGCGAGAGAGGTTTAGTTAATGGATCTGCGACATTCAGATCCGTATGTACTTTGCAAATATCTATATCTCCATCTTGAACATTTTCACGGATGGAGTTGAAATGACGCTTGATGTGCCTGGTCTTCTTGTGAAACCTGGGCTCCTTGGCAAGGGCAATAGCTCTAGTGTTGTCACAGAAGAGTTTGATCGGCCCCGACGCATTGGGTATGACTCCTAGGTCGGTGATGAACTCCTTCACCCAAATAGCTTCATGCGCTGCCTCCGAGGCTGCCATGTACTCCCTTCACATGTAGATCCCGCCACTACGCTCTGCTTGCAGCTGCACCAGCTTACTGCTCCACCATTGAACATATACACGTATCCTGTTTGTGACTTAGAGTCATCCAGATCTGTGTCGAAGCTTGCGTCGACGTAACCCTTTACGACGAGCTCTTCGTCACCTCCATAAACGAGAAACATGTCCTTTGTCCTTTTCAGGTACTTCAGGATATTCTTGACCGCTGTCCAGTGTTCCTTGCCGGGATTACTTTGGTACCTTCCTACCAAACTTATGGCAAGGTTTACATCAGGTCTGGTACACAGCATGGCATACATAATAGATCCTATGGCTGAAGCATAGGGGATGACACTCGTCTCTTCTTTATCTTTTGCCGTGGTCGGGCATTGAGCCGAGCTCAATCTCACACCTTGCAATACAGGCAAGAACCCCTTCTTGGACTGATCCATTTTGAACTTCTTCAAAATCTTATCAAGGTATGTGCTTTGTGAAAGACCTATGAGGCGTCTCGATCTATCTCTATAGATCTTGATGCCTAATATATAAGCAGCTTCTCCAAGGTCCTTCATTGAAAAACACTTATTCAAGTAGGCCTTAATGCTGTCCAAAAGTTCCATATCATTTCCCATCAAGAGTATGTCATCTACATATAATATGAGAAATGCTACAAAGCTCCCACTCACTTCCTTGTAAACGCAGGCTTCTCCATAAGTCTGCATAAACCCAAACGCTTTGATCATCTCATCAAAGCGAATATTCCAACTCCGAGATGCTTGCACCAGCCCATAAATGGATCGCTGGAGCTTGCATACTTTGTTAGCGTTCTTAGGATCGACAAAACCTTCCGGCTGCATCATATACAGTTCTTCCTTAAGATGCCCGTTAAGGAATGCCGTTTTGACATCCATCTGCCATATCTCATAATCATAGTATGCGGCAATTGCTAACATGATTCGGACGGACTTCAGCTTCGCTACGGGAGAGAATGTCTCGTCGTAGTCAATCCCTTGAACTTGTCGATAACCCTTAGCGACAAGTCGAGCTTTATAGACGGTAATATTACAATCCGCGTCCGTCTTCTTCTTAAAGATCCATTTGTTTTCTATCACTCGCCGATCATCGGGCAAGTCTGTCAAAGTCCATACTTTGTTTTCATACATGGATTCTATCTCGGATTTCATTGCTTCAAGCCATTTGTTGGAATCTGGGCCCGCCATCGCTTCTTCATAGTTCGAAGGTTCACCGTTGTCTAACAACATGATTTCCAGGACAGGGTTGCCGTACCACTCTGGTGCGGAACGTGTCCTTGTGGACCTACAAAGTTCGGTAGCAACTTGATCCGAAGTACCTTGATCATCATCATTATTTTCCTCTTCAGTTGGTGTAGGCATCACAGGAACATTTTCCTGGGCTGCACTACTATCCCGTTCAAGAGGTAGTACTTCATCGAGTTCTACTTTCCTCCCACTTACTTCTTTCGAGAGAAACTCTTTTTTCCAGAAAGCATCCGTTCTTGGCAACAAAGATCTTGCCCTCGGATCTTAAGTAGAAGGTATACCCAACGGTTTCCTTAGGGTATCCTATGAAGACGCATTTTTCTGACTTGGGTTCGAGCTTTTCAGGTTGAAGTTTCTTGACATAAGCATCGCATCCCCAAACTTCTAGAAACTACAGCTTAGGTTTCTTCCCAAACCATAATTCATACGGTGTCGTCTCAACGGATTTAGACGGTGCCCTATTTAAAGTGAATGTAGCTGTCTCTAGAGCGTATCCCCAAAATGATAGCGGTAAATCGGTAAGAGACATCATAGACCGCACCATATCCAATAGAGTGCGATTACGACGTTCAGACACACCGTTATGCTGAGGTGTTCCAGGCGGCATGAGTTGTGAAACGATTCCACATTTCCTTAAGTGTGTACCAAATTCGTGACTTAAGTATTCTCCTCCACGATCTGATCGTAGGAACTTTATCTTTCGGTCACGTTGATTCTCTACCTCATTCTGAAATTCCTTGAACTTTTCAAAGGTCTCAGACTTGTGTTTCATTAAGTAGACATACCCATATCTACTCAAGTCATCTGTGAGAGTGAGAACATAACGATATCCTCCGCGAGCCTCAACGCTCATTGGACCGCACACATTGGTATGTATGATTTCCAACAAGTTGGTTGCTCGCTTCATTGTTCCGGAGAACGGAGTCTTGGTCATCTTGCCCATGAGGCATGGTTCGCATGTGTCAAATGATTCATAATCGAGAGACTCCAAAAGTCCATCAGCATGGAGCTTCTTCATGCGCTTGACACCAATGTGACGAAGGCGGCAGTGCCACAAGTATGTGGGACTATCGTTATCAACTTTAGATCTTTTGGTATTCATGCTATGAATATGTGTAACATTACGCTCGAGATTCATTAAGATTAACCATTGACCATCGGAGCATGACCATAAAACATATCTCTCATATAAATAGAACAACCATTATTCTCGGATTTAAATGAGTAGCCATCTCGTATCAAACGAGATCCTGATACAATGTTCATGCTCAAACTTGGCACTAAATAACAATTATTAAGGTTCAAAACTAATCCCGTAGGTAAATGTAGAGGTAGCATGCCGACGGCGATCACATCGACTCTGGAACCATTCCCGACGCGCATTATCACCTCATCCTTCGCCAGTCTCCGCTTATTCCGCAGCTCCTGCTGTGAGTTACAAATATGATCAACGGCACCGGTATCAAATACCCAGGAGTTACTACGAGTACTGGTAAGGTACACATCAATTACATGTATATCAAATATACCTTTGGTGTTGCCGGCCTTCTTATCCGCTAAGTATTTGGGGCAATTCCGCTTCCAGTGACCCTTCCCCTTGCAATAAAAACACTCAGTCTCAGGCTTGGGTCCATTCTTTGACTTCTTCCCGGTAACTGGCTTACCGGGCGCGGCAACATCCTTGCCGTCCTTCTTGAAGTTCTTCTTTCCCTTGCCCTTCTTGAACTTAGTGGTCTTATTGACCATCAACACTTGATGTTCTTTCTTGATTTCACCCTCTGCTAACTTCAGCATTGAGAACACTTCAGGAATGGTCTTCACCATCCCCTGCATGTTGTAGTTCATCACAAAGCTCTTGTAGCTTGGTGGGAGCGATTGGAGGATTCTGTCAATGACCGCCTCATCAGGGAGGTTAATGTTCAGCTGAGTCAGGTGGTTGTGCAACCCAGACATCTTGAGTATGTGCTCACTGACAGAACTGTTTTCCTCCATCTTACAGCTATAGAACTTGTCGGAGAAATCATATCTCTCGACCCGGGCATGAGCTTGGAAAACAAGTTTCAGCTCTTCGAACATCTCATATGCTCCGTGATGCTCAAAACGCTTTTGGAGCCCCGGTTCTAAGCTGTAAAGCATGCCGCACTGAACGAGGGAGTAATCATCAGCACGAGTCTGCCAAGCATTCATAATGTCTTGTTTCTCTGGGATGGGAGCGTCACCTAGCGGTCCTTCTAGGACATATTGTTTCCTGGCAGCTATGAGGATGATCCTCAGGTTCCAGACCCAGTCCGTATAGTTGCTGCCATCATCTTTCAGCTTGGTTTTCTCTAGGAACGCGTTGAAGTTCATGTTGACATGAGCGTTGGCCATTTGATCTACAAGACATATTTTGCAAAGGTTTTATACTAAGTTCATGATAATTAAGTTCATCTAATCAAATTATTAAAATGAATTCCCACTCAGATTAGACATCCCTCTAGTCATCTAAGTGTTACACGATCCGAGTCGACTAGGCCGTGTCCGATCATCACGTGAGACGGACTAGTCATCGTCGGTGAACATTCTCATGTTGATCGTATCTTCCATACGACTCGTGTTCGACCTTTCGGTCTCCGTGTTCCAAGGCCATGTCTGTACATGCTAGGCCCGTCAAGTTAACCCTAAGTGTTTTGCGTGTGTAAATCTGTCTTACACCCATTGTATGTGAACGTAAGAATCCATCACACCCGATCATCACGTGGTGCTTAGAAGCGACGAACTTTAGCAATGGTGCACAGTTAGGGGAGAACACTTCTTGAAATTGTTTAAGGGATCATCTTATTTACTACCGTCGTTCTAAGTAAACAAGATGCATAAACATAATAAACATCACATGCAATTATATATAGTAGTGACATGATATGGCCAATATCATATAGCTCCATTGATCTCCATCTTCGGGGCTCCATGATCATCTTGTCACCGGCATGACACCATGATCTCCATCATCATGATCTCCATCATCGTGTCTTCATGAAGTTGTCACGCCAATGACTACTTCTACTTCTATGGCTAACGCGTTTAGCAATAAAGTAAAGTAAGTTACATGGCGTTCTTCAATGACACGCAGGTCATACAAAAATAAAGACAACTCCTATGGCTCCTGCCGGTTGTCATACTCATCGACATGCAAGTCGTGATTCCTATTACAAGAACATGATCTCATACATCACAATATATCATTCATCATTCATCACAACTTCTGGCCATATCACATCACATGAAAATTGCTGCAAAAACAAGTTAGACGTCCTCTAATTGTTGTTGCATCTTTTACGTGGCTGCAATTGGGTTCTAGCAAGAACGTTTTCTTACCTACGAATAACCACAAGGTGATTTTTTCAACTTCTATTTACCCTTCGTAAGGACCCTTTTCATCGAATCCGCTCCAACTAAAGTGGGAGAGACAGACACCCGCCAGCCACCTTATGCAACTAGTGCATGTCAGTCGGTGGAACCGGTCTCACGTAAGCGTACGTGTAAGGTTGGTCCGGGCCGCTTCATCCCACAATACCGCTGAAGCAAGATTAGACTAGTAGCGGCAAGCAAGTTGACAAGATCTACGCCCACAACAAAATTGTGTTCTACTCGTGCAATAGAGAACTACGCATAGACCTAGCTCATGATGCCACTGTTGGGGAACGTTGCAGAAAATTAAAATTTTTTCTACGGTTTCACCAAGATCCATCTATGAGTTCGTCTAAGCAACGAGTCAAGGGAGTGAGTTTGCATCTACATACCACTTGTAGATCGAGTGCGGAAGCGTTCAAGGGGATGGTGATGATGGAGTCGTACTCGCCGTGATTCGGATCACCGATGACCAAGTGCTAAACGGACAACACCTCCGCGTTCAACACACATACGGGATGGACGACGTCTCCTCCGTCTTGATCCAGCAAGGAGGAAGGAGCGGTTGAGGAAGATTTCTCCAACGGCAGCACGACGGCGTGGTGTTGTTGGTGCAGCAGTACTCCGACAGGGCTTCGCCAAGCACGTACGGAGGAGGAGAGGTGTTGGGGAGGGGAGGGGCTGCGCCTTGAGTTGTGCCCAGCAGCCCTCCCCTCACCCCTCTATTTATAGGGGAAGGGGCAAGGGGGGGGGACCCCTCTAGATGGGATCTAGAGGGGGGGCGGCAGCCAGGGAGGGGGGACTTGCCCCCCAAGCAAGGGGCGCCCCCTTTAGGGTTTCCCCCCAACCCTAGGCACATGGGCCCAAGGTGGGGGGCACGCCCAGCCCTCCAGGGGCTGGATCCCTGCCCCTTGCGGCCCATGTGGCCCTCCGAGAGGGGTGGCCCCTCCCGGTGGACCCCCGGAACCCCTCCGGTGGCCCCGGTACAATACCGATATGCCCTCGAAACTTTCCGGTGTCCGCATGACAACTTCCCATATATAAAACTTCACGTCCGGACCATTCCGGAACTCCTCGTGACGTCCGGGATCTCATCTGGGACTCCGAACAAGTTTCGGTAATCACATACAAGTCTTCCTAATAACCCTAGTGTCACCGAACCTTAAGTGTGTAGACCCTACGGGTTCGGGAGACATGCAGACATGACCGAGACAACTCTCTGGTCAATAACCAACAGCGGGATTTGGATACCCATGTTGTCTCCCACATGCTCCTCGATGATGTCATCGGATGAACCACGATGTCGAGGATTCGATCAAAAACCCTGTATACGATTCCCTTTGTCAATCGGTACGTTACTTGCCCGAGACTCGATCGTCGGTATCCCAATACCTTGTTCAGTCTCGTTACCGGCAAGTCACTTTACTCGTACCATAATGCATGATCCCGTGACCAACCACTTGGTCACTTTGAGCTCATAATGATGATGCATTACCGAGTGGGCCCAGAGATACCTCTCCGTCATACGGAGTGACAAATCCTAGTCTCGATCCGTGTCAACCCAACAGACACTTTCGGAGATACCTGTAGTGCACCTTTATAGTCACCCAGTTACGTTGTGACGTTTGGTACACCCAAAGCACTCTTACGGTATCCGAGAGTTACACAATCTCATGGTCTAAGGAAGAGATACTTGACATTGAAAAAGCTCTAGCAAACGAACTACACGATCTTGTGCTATGCTTAGGATTGGGTCTTGTCCATCACATCATTCTCCTAATGATGTGATCCCGTTATCAACGACATCCAATGTCCATAGCCAGGAAACCATGACTATCTGTTGATCAACGAGCTAGTCAACTAGAGGCTTACCAAGGACATATTATGGTCTATGTATACAGTTATAGCATGAATAAAAGACTATTATCATGAACAAAGAAATATAATAATTACACTTTTATTATTGCTTCTAGGGAATATTTCCAACAGTCTCCCACTTGCACTAGAGTCAATAATCTAGTTACATTGTGATGAATCAAACACCCATAGAGTTCTGGTGTTGATCATGTTTTGCTCGCGAGAGAGGTTTAGTCAACGGATCTGCGACATTCAGATCCGTATGTACTTTGCAAATATCTATATCTCCATCTTGAACATTTTCACGGATGGAGTTGAAACGACGCTTGATGTGCCTGGTCTTCTTGTGAAACCTGGGCTCCTTGGCAAGGGCAATAGCTCAAGTGTTGTCACAGAAGAGTTTGATCGGCCCCGACGCATTGGGTATGACTCCTAGGTCGGTGATGAACTCCTTCACCCAAATAGCTTCATGCGCTGCCTCCAAGGCTGCCATGTACTCCGCTTCACATGTAGATCCCTCCACTACGCTCTACTTGCAGCTGCACTAGCTTACTGCTCCACCATTCAACATATACACGTATCCGGTTTGTGACTTAGAGTCATCCAGATCTATGTGGAAGCTTGCGTCAACGTAACCCTTTACGACGAGCTCTTCGTCACCTCCATAAACGAGAAACATGTCCTTTGTCCTTTTCAGGTACTTCAGGATATTCTTGACCGCTGTCTAGTGTTCCTTGCCGGGATTACTTTGGTACCTTCCTACCAAACTTATGGCAAGGTTTACATCAGGTCTGGTACACAGCATGGCATACATAATAGATCCTATGGCTGAAGCATAGGGGATGACACTCATCTCTTCTTTATCTTTTGCCGTGGTCGGGCATTGAGCCGAGCTCAATCTCACACCTTGCAATACAGGCAAGAACCCCTTCTTGGACTGATCCATTTTGAACTTCTTCAAAATCTTATCAAGGTATGTGCTTTGTGAAAGACCTATGAGGCGTCTCGATCTATCTCTATAGATCTTGATGCCTAATATATAAGCAGCTTCTCCAAGGTCCTTCATTGAAAAACACTTATTCAAGTAGGCCTTAATGCTGTCCAAAAGTTCCATATCATTTCCCATCAAGAGTATGTCATCTACATATAATATGAGAAATGCTACAAAGCTCCCACTCACTTCCTTGTAAACGCAGTCTTCTCCATAAGTCTGCATAAACCCAAACACTTTGATCATCTCATCAAAGCGAATATTCCAACTCCGAGATGCTTGCACCAGCCCATAAATGGATCGCTGGAGCTTGCATACTTTGTTAGCATTCTTAGGATCGACAAAACCTTCCGGCTGCATCATATATAGTTCTTCCTTAAGATGCCCGTTAAGGAATGCCGTTTTGACATCCATCTGCCATATCTCATAATCATAGTATGCGGCAATTGCTAACATGATTCGGACGGACTTCAGCTTCGCTACGGGAGAGAATGTCTCGTCGTAGTCAATCCCTTGAACTTGTCGATAACCCTTAGCGACAAGTCGAGCTTTATAGACGGTAATATTACCATCCGCGTCCGTCTTCTTCTTAAAGATCCATTTGTTTTCTATCACTCGCCGATCATCGGGCAAGTCTGTCAAAGTCCATACTTTGTTTTCATACATGGATTCTATCTCGGATTTCATTGCTTCAAGCCATTTGTTGGAATCTGGGCCCGCCATCGCTTCTTCATAGTTCGAAGGTTCACCGTTGTCTAACAACATGATTTCCAGGACAGGGTTGCCGTACCACTCTGGTGCGGAACGTGTCCTTGTGGACCTACGAAGTTCGGTAGCAACTTGATCCGAAGTACCTTGATCATCATCATCATTTTCCTCTTCAGTTGGTGTAGGCATCACAGGAACATTTTCCTGGGCTGCACTACTATCCCGTTCAAGGGGTAGTACTTCATCGAGTTCTACTTTCCTCCCACTTACTTCTTTCGAGAGAAACTCTTTTTCCAGAAAGCATCCGTTCTTGGCAACAAAGATCTTGCCCTCTGATCTTAAGTAAAGGTATACCCAACAGTTTCCTTAGGGTATCCTATGAAGACGCATTTTTCCGACTTGGGTTCGAGCTTTTCAGGTTGAAGTTTCTTGACATAAGCATCGCATCCCCAAACTTTTAGAAATGACAGCTTAGGTTTCTTCCCAAACCATAATTCATACAGTATCGTCTCAACGGATTTAGACAGTGCCCTATTTAAAGTGAATGTAGCTGTCTCTAGAGCGTATCCCCAAAATGATAGCGGTAAATCGGTAAGAGACATCATAGACCGCACCATATCCAATAGAGTGCGATTACGACGTTCGGACACACCGTTATGCTGAGGTGTTCCAGGCGGCGTGAGTTGTGAAACGATTCCACATTTCCTTAAGTGTGTACCAAATTCGTGACTTAAGTATTCTCCTCCACAATCTGATCGTAGGAACTTTATCTTTCGGTCACGTTGATTCTCTACCTCATTCTGAAATTCCTTGAACTTTTCAAATGTCTCAGACTTGTGATTCATTATGTAGACATACCCATATCTACTCAACTCATCTGTGAGAGTGAGAACATAACGATATCCTCCGCGAGCCTCAACGCTCATTGGACCGCACACATCGGTATGTATGATTTCCAACAAGTTGGTTGCTCGCTCCATTGTTCCGGAGAACGGAGTCTTGGTCATCTTGCCCATGAGGCATGGTTCACATGTGTCAAATGATTCATAATCGAGAGACTCCAAAAGTCCATCAGCATGGAGCTTCTTCATGCGCTTGACACCTATGTGACCAAGGCGGCAGTGCCACAAGTATGTGGGACTATCGTTATCAACTTTACATCTTTTGGTATTCACGCTATGAATATGTGTACAACGGCATCCACCGCACTCGCCGCTAAGTCCATATAAGGATCCTCCGGACCCCACAGCTGGCCAAGCTGAGCATACTTTGGATCCGTAAACCTTCGGCGCAGCAGAAAGGCTTGCCAGCCACAATGTCTCTGGCCTGGCGCAGCTCCTCCTTTATAGCCCGCATTGCAGAACGGGCATCCTTGGCTTCGGCGGTGGCCTTCCCCAGGTCTTCTCGCTCCGCTAGGCGCTCCTTTTCAAGTACCCCATTGCGATCAGTAGCTTTTTTTAGCTTCACGGCCATTTCAGCCATCTCTTCCCTGCTTCGGCAGTGTGCAGCCCTTTCGGCTTCTAACTCCTTGGCCGCCCTCGAGGCAGCCGCATCACTCCTTCTGGCTTGCTCCTTGGCTTGAGCAAGTTCTGCCCGAAGGCTCTCCACAGCAGCGGCACCATCTGCGTCAAGCACAAATATTGTAAGAGGTGGGCTTTGGCTCCCTTAATAGGTGACTACGGAGAAACAACTTACCTTGCGACTTGTCAAGTAGCTTGTTGACTAGCGCGATGTCCGCATCCGCAACATCGAGTTGCCGCTTTAGTTCAGCAACTCCATCAGTCTGGCTGGCCCCCGGACTATCCGCCACCTGCATAGGAAAGGCGAGAATTAATACATGCGATTTTGATCCTCGGCACGCTGTCGCTTTCGACAACCTACCGAGACTCAGGGGCTACTATCTATACAGGGCGCACTTTATGTGCAAAACTGTCAAACAGGTGTGTCATTTTTACGTACCTCAAACCCCGCCAGCAAACTCCTGACGGCATTACACAATCCGCTTTCGGCGGATGAAATCCTTCCAATCACCATACTCGTCAATGCGTGGTGATCTTCTGAGATAGACGCCCTCTCAAGCAGATCCTTCAGCTCCCCCGGCCGCACACCAGTTGGCACCGAACTATCCGGCTTTGCCGGACTCAGGGATACCCTCCGTGATGACACTTCAGGCTCGTCCGCCCTATTCAACGGCGCAGCAGACGGAGGCATCTCGCTCGCCACCATCTCCGGACGAAGGTCCCCCGAAGACGAGCTCATCTGAGAAGGTCGGAGATCCGAACTACAAGGTAAAAAATTCGGTTATCATCAGAAGCACAAATAGGGATGTCTCTTATTACCAAGCTCCCTTTTTTCTACTTACGGTTCACTGGAGAGCTGATGCTTTAGGGGAGACGGTGCACCCGGGGCCTCCCTGGACGCAGGACCCTCTGGTGAAGATTTCTTCCCCCGCTTAGGGGCTTTGGCCTCCGGGTCTCCAGAGGCGGTCCTCTTCTCCCCTTGGAGGGAGGGATTCTCGATCCCCCCTTTTTCAAGAGCCTCCTTGGGCGAGGAGGTAGCTCCCTTATTTTCCCCTTCGCCTTCTTCTGAAGGCGCAACCTCCAGCATCTTGACCAGCACGGGATCCGGTGCGGTCTCTGGGAGGGGGGCCGGACACCGTATCAGCTTTGCTTGCGCTATCCACTCCTGTTAAAGGACGATGGGTTAAAATTCGAATTGTAGAAAGGCAAACAAACGGTACGTCCGAACACCGAGCTACTTAATTGAGTATCCGGGCGATTGCAGCTTAGGCCGGCGTCCTCGGTCAATTCTGGACACACCTCCCGTGATCCGAAGAACAATTTGTACATCTCCACAGGTGTCGAACCCATGAAGTGTTGGAGAATCCGTGGTCCCTCCGGATTAAACTCCCATAGCCGGAGAGGACGGCGTTTGCAGGGCAGGAGACGCCTAATCAGCATAACCTGCATCACCATGACCAGATCAATCTTCCTCGCTTGGAGGTCTCGAATCCGGCCCTGCAACAGGGGCACGTCCTTTGACGGCCCCCAGTTGAGCCCTTGGTTGACCCACGACATCAACCGTCGAGGAGGTCCCGAGCGGAATACGGGTGGCGGCTTCTGCCTGCTGCCCTTCGGAGCGGTAATATAGAATAACTCCTATTGCCACAAGCCGAGCTCCTCTTGGAAGGAGCCCTCGGGCCACGGGGCATCGGCCCTCCTTCTTACGGCCGCCCCGCCGCACTCTGCTTGACGCCCCTCGATCATCTTCGGCTCCACATTGAAGGACTTCAGCCACAGGACGAAGTGGGGGGTGACGCGGAGGAACGCTTCGCAGATGACGATAAATGCAGAAATATGGAGGATGGACTCTGGAGCCAAGTCGTGCAATTCCAACCCGTAGTAGAACATGAGCCCTCTCACAAAAGGATCCATCGGGAAGCCTAAACCCCGACGGAGGTGGGATACAAAGACGACGTACTCGCCGGGCTCGGGGGTGGGGATGGCCTGCCCTTCGGCGGGCAACCTGTGCGAAATCTCGTAAGACAGGTACTTGGCCTCTCGCAGCTTTAGCACGTCCTCCACCGTGACGGAGAAGGGCATCCACCGGCCCTGAAGGTCGGAGCCGGACATTGTTGAAGGTCTGAAGCGCTCGAATCTGGGGCTCTAGGTGTTGGAACTTGGAGCAAAGAGAAGATTCGATGGAGGATTGAAGAAAAGAAACGAGCCTTGGTCCTATTATAAGGAGGAAGAATACCAAGAGCTGTCTCCGTGACCGTTCGGGACTCGCCTTCGATAGAGGGGGCGTGGCGATGGGCGCGGTTGGGTTACCCACGTCCGTATTGATGAGAATCCCGGAATAAGGGGAACACGATCTCTGCTTCGACAAGACGTGCCAAGGAAACCGCTTCGCTAAATGCGCTGAGGTGGTATAATAAAAAACGATTCAAGTAAAGGCTTGGTAGTGGCGTGACGTCATGCTATAAGATACGTCAGCAGATTGAACTTGTGTACATAATATTCTCTCTACGGTGGAATGTGGAAATTATTTTGTAGAGCCGGACACTATCCTGGTGTTCGCAATCTTCTATGAATTATTCGGAGGAGGAACCCGCCTTGCAATGCCGAACAATATGCGCGCCGGACTCATCGTCATTGAAGCCTGGTTCAGGGGCTACTGAGGGAGTCCTGGACTTGGGGGTTTCTGGATAGCCGGACTATCATCATCAGCCGGACTCCAAGACTATGAAGATACAAGATTGAAGACTTCGTCCCGTGTCCGGATGGAACTTTCCTTGGCGTGGAAGGCAAGCTTGGCAATACGGATATGTAGATCTCCTACCATTGTAACCGACTCTGTGTAACCCTAGCCCTCCCCAGTGTCTATATAAACCGGAGGGTTTTAGTCTGTAGGACAACAACCATTACAACAATCATACCACAGGCTAGCTTCTAGGGTTTAGCCTCCTTGATCTCGTGGTAGATCCACTCTTGTACTACCCATATCATCAATATCAATCAAGCAGGAGTAGGGTTTTACCTCCATCGAGAGGGCCCGAACCTGGGTAAAAACATCGTGTCCCTTGTCTCCTGTTACCATCCGCCTAGACGCACAGTCCGGGACCCCCTACCCGAGATCCGCCGGTTTTGACACCGACAGCGGGTCATGAGGCTTGTTAGTGCGGCCATTGTTCTTGGCTTTTCCTGGCCGAGGTGTCTGGCGAGCCATTCGTCTCGGACGTTATGTTTAAAAGCTGCTAAGGCTTTGGCGTCCGGGCAGTCGACTATTTGGTTCTTTTTGGTGAGGAACCTGTTCCAGAATATGCGCGCTGACTCTCCGGGCTGTTGAGTTATGTGACTTAAATCATCTGCATCCGGAGGGCGGACATAAGTCCCCTAAAAATTTGCTCTAAACGCGTCCTCGAGCTCTTCCCAACTTCCAATGGTATTTTCTGGGAGGCTTTTGAGCCAATGCCGAGCCGGCCCTTTGAGTTTGAGGGGCAAATATTTTATGGCGTGGAGATCGTCTCCTCTAGCCATATGTATGTGCAGGATGTAATCCTCAATCCAGACTCCTGGGTCTGTTGTTCTGTCATATGCTTCTATGTTCACGGGCTTGAACCCCGCTGGAAATTCATGATGCAACACCTCATCGGTGAAACATAGCACTACAAGAAACATGTTAATCCATGACGGATTTCTGTTGACGTTCCTAGAAACTGTCACAGATTGGCCAGCTGGGCGTAGCCAGGTCTAAACTTTTTCTTATATAAACTATTCAGACCATCACGGATGGCTCCTGCTGATGTGTTGTATCCTATATGGCGTCCAAGCTGCTTTCTGATTGGTTCATACCACCCTCCCACGGATCGTGTATAACCACCGTCCATCGCCCCCGGATCCAATGGTAGGCACAGTCACCCCCCCTCTCTCTCCCCTTTCTTCCTCCAACCCGAGCCGCCGCCGGCTGCTCTTCCATCGAGAGGAACGAAGCCCCTCCCTCCCCTGTGCTCCATCTTCTATCTCACCTCCCGTGATCTCTGCCGTCCCACCTCCCCCGATTCATCTTCAGATCGAGGCTCCGGAGGCTGCATCGAGAGTAGCACCGCCACACCCAACTCCGCTCCCTTCCGGCGCTAATCCATGCTCAGCAGATCTGGTCGCGAAAAGGACGGCGCCCCACCGCCCCTGCTGGATCCGCCGAGCCAGCGGCCGGATCTATCGAGATGCGCCGGGATCCCGAGCCTTGCTCCTCCCCACCTTCTCCTCCATCGACAGTAGGCAGCAGAGCAAGGCGCGGGCGACTGCTCCGGCTAGAGGAGGGCGTGAGGTGCAACGCGACCTCACTGGGGCGCGACTCCGTCAGCCAGCACCAACGCCCAACTGGGATCCACCGAACCCAGGCGCGGCCTACGGCGGGCGTGCGGTTTTGAGTTCAACAGGAGAGCTCGCGCGAGATTGAGCGCTGCTCCCGTCTTCCAGCGAATCCAAAAGAGAGCAGAGGAGGAGATGACCAAGGGCGTTGGTCCACCGATCGGCATCAACCTCGGGATGACCTACTCCTGCATTGGCGTGTGGCAGCAGGTCGACATCATGGGCAGCGACCAGGCCACCATGGCAACTGCACCATGCCCTCCTACGTCTCCACCATCAGAGACGCCGCCAGGAACCAGGTCGCAATGAACTCCACCAACACCGTCTTCTGTACGTGCATCAATCTAGAATTTCTTCTAGTACGCGTCGTCGTTGCTCTTTTTCATATGCACACAATATGATAGTTGGGGTTGGACCTATGATTATTTGAATAATATAATCAGATGTATGTGTCGTCGAATCTGTCATGCAGTCCCTTTTTTATTATTAGTTCATATCTGCATGTCTATTCTCTGTTTTGAGATTTGTTTTGCTATGTTAGGTTCTCACTTGATAATCGATGCCTTGAATTAAGTTGCGATGCTACCTTAGTATTATATTCCGCTGTTTCAGATTGAACATAGCTTTACTGTAGTATTAGATTCGTAAATTACCATAGGATCAGAATTACGCTATTGATTTATACATATTTTGAATTAAGCTGCATTATTAGATCCCCATGTTTAGTATAGAAGGGATGACTTGAATTATTGTCGAGAAACTCCTTAGGATTGAAATTATGCTACCTAATTTTGTATTTCTGTTCTTTGTTATCCTTTTGGAACAGTTGTTGTCCGCGGTAGCTTACTGAATGTACCTCCTTGTTCTAAAGAAACAACATGCCTAGATTATACTGTATATCTTAGTGGTATTTTGGGAAATTATGCTTTGTTTTAGTAAATCACGAAATTCATTGTTGAACCATGCAACCAATAGATTTAGATAATACCAGCTCATTGAATTTCGGGAACCATTGTCTTTCAAGATGAGAGCGACATAGTTTGAGATGATCTCTTCTACACCCAGATATTTTGATTTTGTATTCAGAGTAATCAAGGAGTGCTGATCTATTCCCTTAAGTAAAATCCTATTAGCTACGATTAACTTATATAATGTCATGAGAAATCTTGTTTCTTAAACATGTACATCTTTAGAAAATGTCTCTATTCATTATCAATGCACAAATAGCCAGTAAAATTGTTCAACGTGAAGAACAGGGAAGCCTATTGGTCGGTCTGTAGCTCTCTGCTTAAGGATGGCATGCTGATGCATTTAGTCCACTTGAATTATGTAGCTGGTCTTATTTTTGCTAATACTAGCAGATAACATGTAAGTGGTTTATCGTTTCAAACTCCATTTGTTTAGAATGTAGGAATTCCCACAATGGGCATGATTGTAACATCAGCTCAATAGTGATCTATGAAGTTGTTGTGCTGGTGATAGTAGATTCTCATGGATTTATTGGTGCGCTAAAAGTTGTTTTGAAGCTAGTGGAATTTAGTAGTTTCTTTTTTCTGTTTTTTGCCTTTTTCTTTTCTTTTGCCACTCAGACACACACAACAAAACTTTAAGCTGTGATATATGTTTGACAAGCTGCAGGCTTTTATGATCTCCCTTTCTATCTCATTCACAAGTCACGATACTTCACTGGTCTATTTCATTCATAGAAAATCCTTTGACAATGCCACTCTTTTATACCAAGTGTATGTTGTATCTGAGTATAATTTCTACGATTTCAATAATTCGAAACTTGCTTGTTTTGTTCAAATACATATCACGTGTCCATTATTTTCACTAACATCTTTGACCTTTGGTTTGAAGGTTCGCCACAGTTGAGTATTGGAGATCGTGTGTGATTGAAACATCATTTACATTGATCTGGGCGAGGACAACACATGGCTTGCTGGTCTTAAACATATTTTGTACTGATATTTCTGTAATGTCTCATGTGACGTTTTCTGTAATTTTGACATAGGCTGTTATGGTTCTGCATGGTTCTTGTGATGTTCTAATTGTTGTCTTAATGTGACCTTAATGATGCTTAATTTGTGATTGGTGTGATTGGCGTACTCTTAATCAAGACTGGTTTTATTTTTTTAATCCAAATTGGTTCAAATGCTAATGGGCTGCCCAAAATAATAGGGCCAATGATAACATTTTCACACAACTAAAATTTGTGGGCCAACATCCTAATTGGGTCGATTACTTGAAGGCCCAGAATTGTAAGTGGGCTGGTAACTCTAAAGGCCGCCACGTCAGATCCTTGCTAGTTGCCATGTCAGATGATGACATGGCATGCAAGTTAACACCGTTACCTGCCAGAGATCGGTGACAGTTAAAGACCGTCATAGATTTGTGACGGTTCACTTATCTGTCATGAAATGTGTGGTGGTCAAATTATGACGCGATATACATGATGAATTTTAAATCCGTCATGGGTGCCTTTCGATGACAGTTATGTGCTTATGTGTGACGGTATAAATCTGTCATGGATTAACAGATTTCTTGTAGTGTAGTGGGTGTGCGGCGCCCCTGTATTTGGGTGTGCCGTTGTCTTCGAACACTCGGTGTGTTGTGTTACTTCCTGGGGCCCTCTTTTTTGGCCCATAAATGGACCTGACCGGGCCATCTGTTTTGCGAGGATCATGTGTCGGATTGTGTGCGGCGCCGCTTGTCGCTTTTGGTCTGTCATCTGATCGTCTATCCGGCCAGGCGGCCTTTTTGCTTTTTGACTGTGGGGGCTCTACGGCCTCCTCGTCGAATTCGGGCAGCAGCTTGCGCTTCGGGTAGCTCTTTGTTTGGTGGCTGTTGCCATATTTGTCCGCGGTTTTGAGTACTTTGCTCCATCTCATTCTGAGTATGTCTTTCGCTGTTTTGAGCTTCCGTTTCTGCTTCTTCAGGCTTCTTGCTTCGAGGCGGGACTTAGGGCGGCACCTGCGTCGCCGTTTTGGTTATTTTTCGGCGGAATTATCCTTTGCCGCGTCCCGTTGTTCCTCGTTATCGCTTCCTTTTGGGGTGTCCACCATATATACATCATGAGTTGAGGTGGCCTTCCAGTGCTCGGTAGGCGCTGGTTCTTGGTCGTCTCCGGCATCGTCGTCCATGCCGTCGATGCTTTCGGAGTCATAGTATATCATGTCAGTTAGATCGTCGACAGTGGCTATAAAGTGGGTGGTGGGTGGGTTTTGGATTTCTTCGTCATCCGCATCCCAACCGTCCTGACCGCAGTCCGGCCAGGGCTCTCCTGATAACGAGAGATGCTTTAGCGAATTCAAGATGTCGCCAAAGGGTGAGTGCTGAAAGATGTCCGCAACGGTGAACTCCATGATCGGCGCCCAATCGGATTCCGTTGGCAGGGGCGCAGGAGGTTCGGAGTCCGGCAAGGAGTCCGGCACCTCGGAGTCACGAGCTTTGCCAGGGACAGGACCAGTGTTCGGCTCCATCGCCATAGAGATTGCAGCCCCTGAGGCGGTGTCCAACCACCTGTCCTCGATCTGCGCGGTCGGCTCCGAACTAGGGGTCGGAGCGGACTCATGTGCGGCCTCCAGGGCGCTGTCCAGCGGCAGAGCTAAATCATGCCCATCATGACAATGCGACGCGCTTAGCTGTGAATTTTAGGCTTCCAAACCTGACCTGATGGCCAGGGGCGTAACTTTCGATCTGCTCTAGATGGCCAAGCGAATTGGACCGCAGTGCGAAGCCGCCGAATACGAAGATCTGTCCGGGGAGAAAAGTCTCACCCTGGACTGCGTTGTTGTTGATTGAAGAAGCCATCAAGCCTATCGATGACGACACAGAGGAACTCTCAATGAAAGCACCAATGTCGGTGTCAAAACCGGCGGATCTCAGGTAGGGGTCCCGAACTGTGCGTCTAGGCGGATGGTAACAGGAGACAAGGGACACGATGTTTTTACCCAGGTTCGGGCCCTCTCGATGGAGGTAAAACCCTACTCCTGCTTGATTAATATTGATGATATGGGTAGTACAAGAGTGGATCTACCACGAGATCAAGGAGGCTAAACCCTAGAAGCTATCCTATGGTATGATTGTTGTAATGGTTGTTTTTTCCTGCGGACTAAAACCCTCCGGTTTATATAGACACTGGAGAGGGCTAGGGTTACACAGAGTCGGTTACAATGGTAGGAGATTTACATATCCGTGTTGCCAAGCTTGCCTTCCACGCCAAGGAAAGTCCCATCCGGACACGGGACGAAGTCTTCAATCTTGTATCTTCATAGTCTTGGAGTCCGGCCGACGATGATAGTCCGACTATCCGGACACCCCCTAGTCCAGGACTCCCTCAACCGTGATGCGCCAAAGAGGCTCACCGCCGATGAGCTGCAAGTGGAATTAGAGAAGGTCAGGCATATTACACCAAGAAACCATCCTGGTAATGGTAGAGGGAAAAGGAAGCATGGCACGGTAGAAGAGATATTATTGTTTACCCGTAGGTCCACTTTGTGGGACTTTGAGTATTGGAAAGATTTGGATCTGCGGCATAATCTTGATGTGACGAGAAAAATATATGTGACAGCATTATCGGCACACTTCTTAACATGGAAGGCAAGATGAAAGATACCTTAAAATCTAGGATTGATTTGACACACCTGGGTATCAGAAAGGATTTGCAGGTGCAAGATGAAGGTAAACCACGGGATATGGCACCAGCTGTGTACGTCTTGGACAAGGTAAAAAGAAAAGAATTCTACAAGGTCCTGTCACGTGTGATATTCCCACATGGATTTGCTTCCAACCCTGAAAGGAGAGTCAGTGGAGATGGAAACAAGGTACAAGGGTTGAAAACTCATGACTGCCACGTCCTACTTCAAAGGGTTTTACCTGTTATCCTTAGAGGATTGGGCCGCCCTGACTTATACAGAGCAGTTGCAGAGTTGGGACAATTCTTCAGGGAACTCTGCAGTATAAATATCAGGATAGATGCTTTGGAGTGTCTTAGAGACAAGATACCAACTATCCTATGCGACCTTGAGAAGATATATACTCCAACCTTCTTTGATGTGATGGTGCATTTGGCTGTTCATCTACCTGATGAGGCACTACTTAGAGGTCCAGTACAGTATGGCTGGACGTACCCTATTGAAAGGCGGCTAGGCACTTCCAAGGGCTATGTTAGGAACAGAGCTAGACCCGAGGGTTCCATTGCAAAGGCCTACATTGCTACAGAAGCGTTGACATTCTGCTCAAAATACATTGAAACAGCTGATCAGCTTAGCAAAGAGGTGGGTGAAGACAATCCCGGGCTCAATGTTTTCGATTATTCTGTTCGAGTTACAGGGAAGAGTTGACAAGAGGACAAACCTAAAGATTTGGACAAAATGGTTTGGTATGTGTTGAAGAACTGTCATGAGATACTACCTTATATCAAGTAAGTGTAGTACTGCAGCTTATACATCGTAATCTACTAAACTTGCAGCACATTCTTATATATTTAGATGTTTGACACGATCACTATGTTGTGCAGCATCTACAAAGAGGAGTTACTGCCACAAAATCCAAGAAACATTGACAAACTGGTTATGGCAGGATTTGCGAAATGGTTCAAGAACCATGTAAGCTTTTGAAGTGCACTGTCAGTTTTTTTAATATATTGAGTACATAAGATGATCAGCTTGTCTATTTTCTAACCATAGGTTAAGAAGATGCGGGAGGATGGGCAGGCAGTTGATGATGCCCTTTACTCACTAGCAATGGGTCCTGATACTCGGGTAAGACATTATGAATCTTGCGTTGTTGGAGATGTGCGCTACAACACCCTTGCATGAGACGAAGGCAGGAAGACACAAAACAGTGACATCATGAGCACGGATATGTATGACAAAGAGACAACTGAAATGTATGCTAACATAACAGACATTGTTCAGATGTAGTATATCTCCAGTTTCGAGGATCATCGGTGTGTGGTTCTGTTGTGCTGTCATTGGTATAACCTATTTTCCAGGATCGCAAAACCCAAAGTTGATGATTATTTCAAATCCATCAATGTCAAGGCGGCGTACCAGACCAACGAGCCTTTCATTTTGGAAAATCAAGCAACACAGATATTTTTCTTGGAAGACACATTTGCACGTAGCGATGACTGGAGAGTATTGCAAAGGTTTGAGCAGAGGAATTCGTTTAATGAAGTTACACAACAAGATGATGCTTACACTGCTCCTGATGTACAAGATAACATAGATGTTCCTAATATCTTTGAGAACCATCACGTCAATGACGCCGGCGAAAAGATTGCCTGTCGTGCTGTGGACATACAAGAGTTGATCAAGAAGAAGCCAACGTTCGAGGACGTTGAGAACGAAGAAGAAGATGACACCATGGGGAATTACGATTCAGACTGATACACATGGCGAAGATGTTGACGCTACTGCTGTGGATGATGATTACATTGCTTTTGTCGTATTTGCCTGTCAGAAGACGTTTTTTTATCTACTATGTGAAATTGTGTTTGCTATGACAAGTGAAACCTGATGAACATGTTGTTTAGTATTTTGCTGTGAGAACATCACTTGTTATGTATGCTGATTTGTGTTTGGTGATTGTATGACAACTAAAACATGATGACATTGTTGTTTAGTTGTACTCATATTTGGCTGTGAAACTTGAATTTGATGACATAGTTTGCTGCTGGACTGCAATTTGCTCGACGTCTTCGAATGAGAACAAAGCTGACCCGACAGGGCCTCTGCTATCTATTTATTTATATGAGCAAAAGGGGACACCCCCTGATTTCCGTTAATAGAAATCATTAGACGTTCACAACACTACGCCCAACCTACTACACAGGTTTCATTCATTACTAGTTTGAGCAAAGTTCTCATGTCGTAGCCACTGAATACATCACGAGTGCTACATACACTGCAAATAAAGAGACAATCATCCTACAGAGCACATCGATTTTGCCCATTATCTTCACAAGCTCTTTCATCTCCTCATTGCTGTCAAGGCCGTTCAGCAGCTGTTGCTTGGCCATGATCAAAGGAACTGCATCTTTAACCTTCTACTCTGCATCTTCCTCTTTTGCCGTTCCTTCAGTTACTTGTCCAACACCCCAACCTGCTGGTATTGGGATTCCTCGGCTAACCAAATAATCAGCGTAGTTGCATTCCCCCACATCAGCAACTTCCCAGAAATACAAATCACATGAATCTTCCCTTTTCTGCACGAATCAAATTGGAAGATCATCAACCAAACTATTAAAAAAATCAGCAACTGAAAGCAGCAGAACAACACTTAAACATATTATTACCCCATGATTCGGGCATTTGTAGAAGACTCGGCCAGGGTTGCGGATTGTGGTTGAGACGCGATGGATGACTCTGCGTGATTTGCAGCAGTGGCACCACACCAACGCCAGCGGGTTGTGATGAGCAATCGGCTACGGTGCGCATGCCGGCGGGGTCTGATGAGACCCACAGGCGATGGTACGGGAGGCGACTTGGCGCATATCTGGTTGTTGCCTGCTGAAGAGCAGGTGGACGAGCATCCAGCGGACATGGTTGCTGCAGCCAGAGCTTCTGATGCTAGGCAGAGTAAGTAGAGAAGAGGAGAAGCGAACGTTGGATATGTCAGTTTCATTACTTGCAGAGTAGCATAGCACCATATATAGTCATAGTCTAGGTTTGGATTCGAACCAGCTACAGGAGCACGTCTTTCTTTTTTCTAAAACTCAGCAACGTCTCTTTACTGGTACACTAGCTTGTTCTGTACGCCTTCCCAAGTCTTTGATTTTCTTTCCCTTTTTTTCGAGGAAGGAAGGAGGACAAAATTGAGAGTTCCTCAGACTCGAACCCAAGACCTCTCGGTTGAAAACCAAGGGTGCTAGTCACTTATGTGGCGAACGTTCCCTGTGAGGAGGACGGCAGACGAACGCATTTCCTCGTAGTTTTCTTCCTATATATATAAAAATATGCTACTTGGTGTCCTCTTAGTCAAAAAACGATTGTGCCAACCTTGACCGTTCGATTGACATTCAACGTCTGTCGCGTTTCTTCAGTCTCTTCTTCCTCGAGCCGCCAAAGCCAAACCAGCACCGGCGGGACCGCCTACTCCCGCCTCCCATGGCTGGCTGTGATCTTCCCCGGCTCCTGTTCGTTCCCGTCCGAGGCCTCACCATCGTCCTCCGCCTCGCCGCGGCGCTGCCCTCCGGTGTTGTCAACATGGTTAACAACCGAGAGGAATAAGGAGATGACTGTACATGGTGAGGATGACAGTAGGGACCCAGTAGCATGCGCAGTAATTTTGTTTTTCGGGGCGGATAAGGGTATGAACTGGGTTGTGCGGGACTCGTGGCCCGTCTAGCCCAGGCTTTTATTTCGTATGTTTAGCACATGACTAGCCCAGTTTGTTTTTTTCCTTTCTGAAAAAAGGCTAGCCAGCTATTTTGTTTTTTGCAGAATAACCAACATAGGCCTACTTGCTTTTCTACGCCCTGCTGGGACGGAAATCTTTCAAGACAAGGAGGGATGCATTTTGCCTAGAAAATAGGCTATAAGTAATAAGAAATGGGCTATAACTAATAAGAAATGGGCTGTAAAATGAAAAAAATACAGCAAACAGGCAATTAGTTCCCAAATACTGTTTTCTTTCGGATTTTGATATTTTAAATTTAATTGTTTTTGTGCGGGTAAAATTTCATTGAATTTAAATTAAAGTATATTTGGATTTAAAATTAATTTGAATCCGGCTAGAAATTTCGGGCTATATGCTGTTTGGGACAGATTTGGAGGCTGACTTGTGGGTCTACTAGGTTGACGTGTACTTTGGCTTTGTCAACTTAGTCCACAAACGATTCTAGCAGCAGTGATCGTTGGATGTTAATCCAACGGCCGTGCTGCTTCTTCAATATCTGATCTTCTTGCTCCAGCCGCCCAAACCAGCTCCGGTGGAACTGCCTGCTCCCGCCTCCCGTGGCTGGTTGTGTTGCCGCACAGGCCGCACCGCCCCACCCTACTTCATTGCTGTCCAGGCCATTCCTCTACTCACCCACACCTCCTATTATTTTCCGGCGACGGCAGCTGGACCAGTAAACCCTCATACTCCCCACCGCATGGGCAACCATTGCCGAGTCTTCCCCGGCTCCGTGTCGTTCCCTTCCTAGGCCTCACTGTCGTCCACCGCCATGGTGCTCTCGGCGCGACCTGGTCAACATGGTCAACGAACGACATCCATCGGCCATAGACTGTACGCGCAAAATAATGATTCCTCCACCTGACAGCTGGGACTCACCAGAAGGGCCTCTGTATTTCGCGAAAAAAACGTCCCCCCCGCTGACATGTCGGACCCACCAGCTATATCTTCACACGCAAGGAAGTGCCTCCTTATTACGCACAAAAAAATGAATACCCACCCTGCTAGATGGGACCCACCATAGTGGTAGGATGACTTGTGGGCCAACTAAGTTGACGGGGATGGAGAGCTTTGTCAAATTAGTCAATATGAACGATTCTAGCTCCAGTGACCGTACGATGTCCATCCAACGGCCGTAGTGCTTCTTCAACCTCTGGTCTTCTTGCTCCAGCCGCGCAAAGCAACGCCGGTCGTGCGGCGTGCCCCTGCCTCTCGTGGCCGGCTGTGATGCCGCAGAGGCCTCACCGCCCCCTACTACTCCCACCGCTGGCCTAGGGTATCCCTCTACTCACCCACACCCCCTGTTATTCTGCAGCGACGGCAGCCTCACGCCGCAGCCGAACCAGTGAACCCTCGTACTCCTCTCCGCGTGGGCTACCACTTCTGCGTCTTCCCCGGCTCCGCGTCGTCCCCTTCCTAGGCCTCGCCGTCGTCCAGACCACCGCCCTGGTGCTCTCGGCGCGGCGTGGTCAACATGGTCAACGACCGACTTCCATCGGAAGAGTACTGTACGTGGAGAGGCTGACAGTTGGGTCCAGGTGGCCGCAAGGAAGTGCCTCCTTATTACGCGCAAAATAATTATTCCTCCACATGACAGCAGGGACCCACCGGACGGGCCACCTTATTTTGCGAAAAAAACATTGCCCCCTGACTGCTGGGATCCATCGGACGGGCCAACGTATTTCGTGAAAAAAACATTCCCCGCGCTGTCAGCTCGGACCCACCGGAAGTGCCTCCTTATTACGCACAAAAAAATGAATACTCACCTTGCTAGCTGGGACCCACCATGGTGGGAGGTTGACTTATGGGCCTACTAAGTTGACTGGGACGGTGGCCTTTGTCAATTTAGTCAATATGAACGATTCTAGCTCCAGTGACCGTACGATGTCCATCCAACGGCCGTAGTGCTTATTCAACCTCTGGTCTTCTTGCTCCAGCCGCCCAAAGCAGCGCCGGTCTTGCCGCTTGCTCCTGCCTCCCATGGCCGGCTGTGCTGCCGCGGAGGCCTCACCGCCCCCTACTATTCCCACCGCTGGGCAGGCCCTGCGGCGACGGCAGCCTCACACCGCAGCCGAACCAGTGAACCCTCGTACTCGTCTCTGCGCGGGCTTCCACTGCCGCGTCTTCCCCGGCTCCCCGTCGTCCCCTTCCTAGGCCTTGCCGTCGTCCACCGCCCTGGTGCTCTCGATGCGACGTGGTCAACATGGTCAAGGAACTACTTCCATCGGACGTGGATTGTACGTGGAGAGGCTGACAGCTGGGTCCACGGCCGCAACAAGGAAGTGCCTCCTTATTACGCGGAAAATAATGATTTCTCCACCTAACAGCTGGGACCCACCAGACGGGCCACTGTATTTCGCGAGAAAAATGTTTCCCCTGACTGCTGGGACCCACCAGCTACATCTTCGCACGCAAGGAAGTGCGTCCGGGCAAAAAAACAAAACGATTCGCCCCCCTGACCGCTGGGACCCACCAGCGACACCTTCACACGCAAGGAAGTGCGTCCAAAAAAAACGATTCACCCCCTGACTGCTGGGACCCACCAGCTACGTTTTCTAACGCAAGGAAGTGCGTCTGGGCAAAAAAAAAACGATTTGCCCCCCTGACTGATGGGACCCACCAGCTACATCTTCGCAGGCAAGGAAGTGCTTGACAGTCGGGACCCACCTGGTGGAAGCGTACGTAGGGTTGTCATTCTAGTCGCGAACGTGTATGTACATACTGGTCTTTGTAGAGGCGCACACGTGTTGTAGTAGAGGCGCGCACGTAGCATGTACACGTACGTACAACGACCAGGGTGCAAGAAAGAAAATACGGCCACGTATGTGTACATACGAGCGGGGTCTCGAACGCCTACTCGCGCATACGTACATGGCTGTGTCGGAACGGAGAAACAACGTTGTCGTCGTGTTCATGGGGAGGCAATGGAATGCGTCATGTTCATGGGGAGGCAACGAAATGCATCGTGTTCATCGGGAGGCAACGAAACGCGTGGGAGCCAACCGGCTGGGGCAGAACGGAATGCGTGATCGTGTTCATTGGGAGGGCTTGGATGGAACAGGCGATGAAAACGAGTCCTGGCGTACCACACAATGGAGGAAATGGACCTCCTACGTTCGGAACGGGGTCCTGATGGTCGGGTGGGGTGTGGCGTATCGCAACACGGAGGAAACGGACTCCTACGGTCGAAATGGGGGTCCTGTTGATTGGGAGGGGTGTGGCATACCGCAAAATGGAGGAAACGGACCTCCTACGGTCGAAACGGGGGTCCTATTGATCGGAAGGGGTGTGGCGTACCGCAAAACAGACGAAACGGACCTCCTACGGTCGAAATGGGGGTCCTATTGATCGGGAGGGGTGTGGCGTACCGCAAAACGGACGAAACGGACCTCCTACGGTCAAAACGGGGGTCCTGTTCATTGGGAGGGGTGTGGCGTACCGCAAAACGGGACTCCACGGGATACTGTTCATCTCCACCGTCGACCTCCTCCAGCCTCCACGGGCTACCGTCGACCTCCTCCAGCCTCCACGGGCTCCTGTTCATCCAACCTCCACTGCGCGCTACTCCACCAGCTACTGTTCAACCACCCCTCCACGGGCACCCCTCCACCGTCTACTGTTCATCCAGCCCTCCACACCATGGGGTCCTGTTCAACCACTCCTCCACCGTCTACTGTTCATCCTGCTCTCCACACCACGGGTTCCTATTCATCCAGAGGCAACGCCACCACTCACTGTTCATCCAACCCCCCGCAACGCTCACTGTTCATCCAATCGATCGGCTTCAGTTAGCAGCAGTAGCGAAGGAATCGCTCCATCGGGTTCAGTTAACAGCCATCGATCGATCGCTCGGGTTCAGTAACACGTAGCCTGCAGTGAAATCGCTCGGGTTCAGTTAGATCCCAACGCCTCGCTCGGGTTCAGTTAGAGCCAACGCCTCGCACACACGCGCGTACCTGTACGAGAGAAATGCGCATCACTCTCCCACCGTAACCGGCAACTCCTCGAAATTTTCCTCCCCCTCGCTTCTACCACAGTTTTTTCTATCATGGACGGCCCAAAGAATGTCATGCAGCTGCATCTCCGGCCCGCCTAGGACAAAAAGCCCATTTTCTGTCATGATTTTTTGTCATAGAAGTAGGAGCCCACCACATCTATGATGATACCGGGTTTTGTCACAATTATCGTCATAGAAGTGTCATATGTATGATAGATTTTTTTTGTTCGGCCCAAAATGTCATGGATGTGTGTTTTTTTGTAGTGCACTCACCCACCCATCCACGCACCACACACATCTCTCCTCGCCCTCTCTCTCTCTCTCTCTCTCTCTCTCTCTCTCTCTCTCGGGTAACACCCCTATGTATTAAGCTACCATAACCTACTAATGTTACCTACCTGCTTATCCTATATGCTTAGTATAGGTTGGTTAGTGATCCACCAGTGACTCCTCACTTTTATGACCGATGACTCGATCAATGTGATCGACGTCCAAAGCCCGACACATCACCTCACACCCCCTTAGATGTATGACTCGGCAGAGCTACTATTGAGTGCCAAGGGTGATACCTCGTAACGCACTCCTGATGATAACTCTGTAGTATAGCTATTCAGTAGTAGATTATGGAGGGTGATTCCTCCTTCATCACTTCCGATAACGACTCTGTCGTGCAACCCCTCGAGTGTGAACCTTCGAGGGTGATTCCTCCAAGTTCACCTTTACGGTTACATCAAGTGATCACAGGTACAGCAAGCTGCTATACAAATAGTTTTTAACCCCTTCCCGCGACAACATTTTAAACCGCCGCCTAGTGAATATGGGCGATAGGGGGTCCTTTCCACATGAGCAAAAACCACCGGGGATAGGTAGTAGCAATGCATATGTTTTCGATAACTAAACGTATGCGTTGCCAACATGTATCCCAAACACTCCATCCTTGCTATTCATTTGTGCTTGCATTACCATCGCAGTCGGACTTATGTGGTTTTACCTTATACCAGGCACAGGCTAGGCATATCCAGGCACGGGATTTTTCTAGGCACGTACCAAAATGGTTCTATGTTTACGATGTGCGCCACATCACAAGCAGTTCATGATTGTAAAGCGTGTGCGATAAAGCGACAATCACACACCTTTAGGTTTCTTGCACTGTTTGTAATATTGTCTGACATCACACACGCTTTGCAAACGACAAGTGTGTGCATGGTTACACATGTTTCCTCTCAGTGAACCGTGTCGGATTATGATGTATATCACACACATTGTGCTTCATAGACCGTGTGCGCCGTAATGACCTACAAAGCATAATTTCACCCTAATTTAATTGTTGCTATTTAAAGTTGTACCGAATTTGAATTTAAATGCAGGCTATAGCTTTATTCATATTCATCAGGTTTAAACAACCAATGCATTATTCGATTCACAAGTACATATGTTCAAGAACTACATCAAAAAAGAATTACATAAGCACCAAATAAAGAATGATGAACCAGGGTTGTATACTTGTACTATTAAAGATGGTAAAGAAAGAGGCAAGAGACATTCTGGTTGCTGAACAAGGTGAAGTGGAATGTTCCTATTGTGCTCTCCTCCATGCAGAAGGCACGCACGACTCTAGTCCAACCCCTTGTGATGGTCGGCCGCCAATCATGTAGTTTGAGAGGTAATCTTGAGTAACCTGCTTTGGGAACCACTGTAAAGGAAAAAAGATTCAATCATTGTCATCTAACACAACTCATTATGGGCAGTAAAAACAAGGCTACAGAGTTCTTACTTACCATCCTGCAGTTCACTATTGTCTTGCATAAAGTGTAAATAGATAATTCGATTGACATCTTTTACCCCATTTTAATGACAATCTTTATCAGTTCCCTCACTTGATGTTGGTTCATGAATACTCATTGCCCCATACACAGAAAGGGTCGAAGCATGGATCTTTGGCAATGACATATGTACCTAAAAGCACCAAGTTAATGTTAGAAACTAAACAACAACTACACAATTATGTAGTACAACACTCCCTCCATCCCATTATATAAGATCTTATTACATGTATATCTAGACATCATCAGAACATTAAGGTAACACTCTTCATTGTTGATATGTAGCCTCAGATTGCATATTTAGTCATTCAATACAATCCATGTTGCTATGTAGCCTCAGATATATTAAATATGGCCCTAGTTAACCTACCGATAAATGGGTTACAGATATACTCAGTGAAATGTCCAATTCGATGATTAATCCCTTATCAACCCCTAGGCTATATGGTACTAGCTACCGATATCCTGAACAGTGAGTATGTATAAGCAATGCAATGAAACTAACCTCAATGGAAAACAACAGTTGTTCCCAATATTGTCCTGTGTGAGTACATCTAAAGGCATGTTAAGCACAACAGGCTAAACATCAACCAAATATATCCATGGTAGACCACATAATCTCCAAATGATAGCTCAAGTGTGCAGGTTTAAGCATGCTAGTTAAGCAAAATAAGAAGTGAAAAGGTGTGTTAACTACAACAGGCATAAGATTTAAAAACAAGCAAATATAGTCATTCAAACTGGTATTGTGTAGGTCTAAAGTACACTTGTTGTTGTTAAAAAACGGAAAGGCGTGGTAACTGCAACATCCTTAATAGCAACCAAATATCATAATTCATAGTGGTATTGTTGAAACTGTTATTGATGAAATTGAACTCCACGGCAAATAGTTGCACATATAGAGCATCACATTGTCAATAACTGAAATAAACAAGGCATAAGGCCATCTCTAACTGATCCTGTAAAAGTTAATGGAATAAAACCCTTAGTGAGTATATATATACTCCAACAATTTTTTTCCGTTTCTAGTCGATCCCCTAAACTTAACGTTATAAACTTCAATTTGATCAAGTTCAAAGCAGGTTCAACCAAAAGTAGCATGCATTCAAACATAAACATAGATAGTTTTGCATAACCTAATATAAAACATAAATTTAAACTAAACTAAACTACGTTTGGTCGAAGTGGAGGTCGAGCCAATCCTTCTTCGTCAGGTATGGTGTGTCGTGAGCTGGGTACGAGCCGGTGCCATCATCGGGGTCGTTGGGGAAGACACTCCTCCACTCGTCGACATCAATCTCCTCGTCCTCGTCGCCCACCTCGACGCCCTCCACGTCGCCGTCCTCGCCACCTTCGACCTCATTGTCGAAGGAGAGCACGATAACCTCGCTGCTCTCCACGTCGGCAAAGATCATCCGCTCCGCCTCCACAAGCTACGGGTGCTACCGGCGGAGCTCTTGCATATAGGCCTCATTGTCGGCCTCGGTCTCGAGGCGCTCCCTCACCTCATGGTCCTCCCGCGCCATAGCCGAGTGATACGTCTCCAACGTATCTATAATTTTTTATTGTTCCATGCTATTATATATATTATCCATCTTGGATGTTTTATATGCTATTTTATTTTATTTTTGGGACTAACCTATTAACCTATAGCCCAGCGCTAGTTTCTGTTTTTTCCTTGTTTTTTGAGTTCTAGAGGAAAGGAATCTCAAATGGAGTCCAATTGACCTGAAAATTTACGATGATTTTTTATGGACCAGAAGAACCCCCCGAAGCAAAAGAGTGGGCCAAAAGAGCCATGAGGCCTCCACAAGGGTGGAGGGCGCCCCCCTAGGGTGCTCCCTCCGGTCTTGTGGGTTCCTCGTGGACCCCCCTGACTTGTTCTCAATGCCAAAAATTCCTATAAATATAGAAACCCCCAGAAATAAACCTAGATCAGGAGTTCCGCCACCACAATCCTCTATAGGCACGAAAAACCAATTGGGAGCCCGTTCCGGCACCCTGCCGGAGGGGGAAACCATCACCGATGGCCATCTTCATCATCTCGGCGCTCTCCATGATGAGGAGGGAGTAGTTCACCCTCGGGGCTGAGGGTATATGCACCAGTAGCTATGTGTTTGATCTCTCTCTCTCTCTCTCATGTTCTTGATTTGGCACGATCTCGATGTATCGTGAGCTTTGTTACTATAGTTGGATCTTATCGTGTTTCTCCCCTTCTACCTTCTTGTGATGAATCGAGTCTTTTCTTTTGAGGTTTTGTTATGTCTGATGGAATCTTTGGATGTGAGAGCACTTGATGTATGTCTTGCGATGGGATATCCGTGGGGACAATGGGATGATCTATTGATCCACTTGATGTATGTTTTGGTTATCAACATGCGGATTCCTGTGGTGACATTGGGGTAATCTATGCATAGGGGTTGGTACGCGTTTTCATATTCCTTTCTCCGATAGAAATCTTGGGATACTCTTGAAGTTCTTTGTGTTGGATTGAATATTATGAATCTGAGATTGTGTGATGCATATAGTATAATTGTCCCACAGATACTTGTGGTGACATTGGAGTATCTAGGTGACATTAGGGTTGATTGATGTGTGTCATATGGTGTTATTTTACTACAAACTCTAGGGCTGTTTGTGACACTTAAAGGAATAGCCCAATGGATTGATCGGAAAGAATAACTTTTATGGGTTTTGTACCCTACATGCAACTTCATCTTATGTTCTCCGCTATAGGCACTTTGGAGTGACTTTTGTCGCGCGTTGAGGGATTGCCATATGATCTAATTATGTTATCATTGCTGAGAGAACTTGCACTAGTGAAAGTATGAACCCTAGGCCTTGTTTCCAAGCATTGCAATACCATTTTCGCTCACTTTTGTTACTAGTTCCTTGCTGTTTTTATATTTTCAGATTACAAAAACCTATACCTACTATCCATATTATACTTGTATCACCATCTCTTCGCTGAACTAGTGCACCTATACAATTTACCATTGTATTGGGTGTGTTGGGGAAACAAGAGACTCTTTGTTATTCGGTTGCAGGGTTGTTTGAGAGAGACCACTTTCATCCTATGCCTCTCACGGATTGATACACCTTACGTCATCCACTTGAGGGAAATTTGCTACTGTCCTTCAAAACTCTGCGCTTGGAGGCCCAACACGAGTCTACAAGAAGAAGGTTGTGTAGTACACATCAAGCTCTTTTCTGGCGCCATTGCTGGGGAGGTTAGTGCTTGAAGGTATATCTTTAGATCTTGCAATGCAAAGTTTCTTGTTTTATCACTAGTTTAGTTTATAAAAGAAAACTAAAAAAACTGGAATTGAGGTTGCCTCATATGCTTCATCTTTTTAATTTCATCGTGAAAATGATGGAAATGAAAATTGTGCTCAAGTGTTAAAAGAGGAAGTCAATTAAATGTTTGGCATGAAATATCTGAATGATGAGCATGATTGCAATGTTGTTAGTATGAATTCTTTGAATATCCATGATGCTAATGATATGCAAAGCTACAAGCTTGGAGATGCTATGTTTGATGAATATGATCTTTTTAGTCTCCCAAGTTTTCCTGCGAAAATTTATTGTGATGAAAGCATTGTTGGGGAACGTAGCATGCAATTTCAAAAAATTTCCTACGATCACGCAAGATCTAACTAGGAGATGCATAGGAACGAGAGGGGGAGAGTGTGTCCATGTACCCTTGTAGACCGAAAGCGGAAGCGTTAGGTTAACGCGGTTGATGTAGTCGAACGTCTTCACGATCCAACCGATCTAGCACCAAACGTACGACACCTCCGAGTTCATCACACGTTCAGCTCGATGACGTCCCTCGAACTCTTGATACAGCAGAGGGTCAAGGGAGAGTTTCATCAGCACGATGGCATGATGACGGTGATGGTGATGTGAACCGCGCAGGGCTTCGCCTAAGCACTACGACGCTATGAACAAAGGTGTAAACTGTGGAGGGGGCACCGCACACGGCTAAGAGAACAATTTATGTGACTTTGGGGTGCCCCCCGCCCCCATATATAAAGGAGGGGAGGAGGAGGCTGCCGGCCTGGAGGGGCACGCCATGGGGCGGGGAGTCCTACTAGGACTCCACTCCTAGTAGGATTCGGCCCACCTCCTATGGCCGGCCCTCTCTTCTCAACAAAGGCCCATGTTGGCCCATTACTTTCCCGGGGGGGGGGGGGGGATCCGGTAACCTCCCGGTACTCGGAAACTTATCCGAAACTTCCCGAAACCATTCCGGTGTCCGAATGTAACCTTCCAATATATGAATCTTTACCTCTCGGTCATTTCGAGACTCCTCATCATGTTCGTGATCTCATCCGGGACTCTGAACAAACTTCGGTCACCAAAACACATAACTCATAGTACAAATCATCCTCGAACGTTAAGCGTGTGGACCCTATGGGTCCTAGAACTATGTAGACATGATCGAGACACATCTCCGATCAATAACCAATAGCGGAACCTAGATGCTCATATTGGCTCCTACATATTCTACAAAGATCTTTATCAGTCAAACCGCATAACAACATACGTTGTTCCCTTTGTCATCGGTATGTTACTTGCGTGAGATTCGATCGTCGGTATCGTCATACCTAGTTCAATCTCGTTACTGGCAAGTCTCTTTACTCGTTCTGTAATGCATCATCTCATAACTAACTCATTAGTCACATTACTTCCAAGGCTTATAATGATGTGCATTACCGAGAGGGCCGATAGATACCTCTTCGATACACGGAGTGACAAATTGTAATCTTGATCTATGCCAACCCAA
Organism: Triticum timopheevii; assembly: GCA_963921465.1. NCBI lineage: Eukaryota > Viridiplantae > Streptophyta > Magnoliopsida > Poales > Poaceae > Triticum > Triticum timopheevii. The sequence goes on from OY997262.1 coordinate 369,165,304, forward strand.
CAAACACCTTCGAGCTATTCTTGGGGTGCGGGACCGGATCCTTGTAGAGGTTCGGATAGTCATTGGAAGTCAAGGCCAGATTTTCATCCCTGTGTGTGGATTCCATGTCAGGGCTTGAGACCGAGTTGTTTTGGGCCGGGAGTAATTTTTGGAAGTTGGCTGCCACTTCATCATGGGAGTTCACAGCTGGGTGAGCATTGTGGAAGAATGGTTCGACCGAGATTGATTCCTGGCTTCCGCCTCCTGATCCTGCCTCGAAGGTCGAGGACAAATCTTCCATGGACATGATGGGTTCGGGTGAAGGTGGAGTCTGGCCACCGCTCGGAGCAAAGCTCTCCTGGCTTGAATCTGCTGGGGTTGATCCGTAGATCGGATTGGAGGGAGACTCCAGGGCTGGCACGACGAGGCATGCGTGGGTGCGGGAAGGGGTAGTGAATCCGATGACGACCAGATCGCCCCGTGAGTCTGTCATGTATTCCAGGTTGTCGAATCGGATTCGGTGTTCGGGGGCGAAGTTGTTGATTTGATCCAGCCAACCAGTCGGGTCGGCGTGCAGGACAATGCTGCTGAACGCGAAGAGTTGACAGGGGGTGAAGAAGTCCCCGGATTCGATGCCTTCTCCTATGATCTGGCGGGCCATCGATCCTTTGGGTGATCCCACAGCGAAACTCTCAATGAAAGCACCAATGTCAGTGTCAAAACTGACAGACCTCGAGGTAGGGGGTCCCGAGCTGCGGATCTAGGATCGATGGGTAATAAGGGACGACGAAAACAATGTTTACCCAAGTTCGGGCCCTCTCGAAGAGGTAAAACCCTACGTCCTACTTGATTCTATTGAATGTATAACGTGGTTTACAGAGTAGATCTACCTCGAGTTCAACAAGAGCTAAACCGTAAGGCTATGAGGCGATGAATGTAGCTCTAGCCCTACAAACTAAAAACCCTTGGTTTATATAGACACCGATAGGGTTAGGGTTACCGAAGATAGATTACAACAAGGAATTAAGGAGATCTTCCACCTTCTTGACTTGGAGGGAACACCACGGCTTCATAGATCTCCCGTCATTACACGGCTCCACAAGTCCGGCCCATGTACAATGAGCCGTTGCCCCGAGGGCCCCTTAGTCCATGACTCCCTCAGACCGATTTGGATCCAAAAGTTTAATGCTATGGTTAGATTTTATCTTAATACTTTTCTCATAGTTGCGGATGCTTGGGAGGGGGTTAATCATAAGTAGGAGGTTTGTTCAAGTAAGAACAACACCTAAGCACCGGTCCACCCACATATCAAATTATCAAAGTAGCGAACACAAATCGAACCAACATGGTGAATGTGACTAGATGAAATTCTAGTGTACCCTCAAGAACACTTTGCCTATTATAAGAAACTGTTTTGGCCTGTCCTTTGCCACAAAAGGATTGGGATACCTTGCTGCACTTAATTTACCATTACCATTACTAGCTCATTACAAAATATCTTGCTATCAAACTACCTGTTATCGACAATTTTACTGCTTGCAAGAAATTACCTTGCTGAAAACCACTTGTCATTTCCTTCTGCTCCTCGTTGGGTTCGACACTCTTAATTACTTATCGAAAGGACTACGATTGATCCCGTATATTGTGGGTTGCTACGTCTCGATCTTGCGTTGGTTTTCCCCGAAGAGGAGAGGATGATGCAGCACAGTAGCATAAGTATTTCCCTCAGTTTTTGAGAACCAAGGTATCAATCCAGTAGGAGGTCACGCGCAAGTCCCTCGTACCTGCACAACATGATAGCAACTAGCAACCAACGCTTAGGGGTCGTCAATCCCTTCACGCTCACTTATGAGAGTGAGATCTGATAGAGATAATATTTTTGGTATTTTTGATAGATAGATGCAAAGTAAAAAAGTAAAGGTAAAGTAAAAACAAAGCAAGTAAATAAAGTGATAGAGATTGATATGATGAGAATAGACCCGGGGGCCATAGGTTTCACTAGTGGCTTCTCTCAAGAGCATAAGTATTCTACGGTGGGTGAACAAATTACTGTTGAGCAATTGACAGAACTGAGCATAGTTATGAGTATATCTAGGCAATGACCATGTATATAGGCATCACGTCCGTGACAAGTAGATCGAAACGATTCTGCATCTACTAATATTACTCCACTCATCGACCGCTATCCAGCATGCATCTAGAGTATTAAGTTAAAAACAGAGTAACGCTTTAAGCAAGATGACATGATGTAGAGGGATAAATTCATGCAATATGATAAAAAAAACCATCTTGTTATCCTCGATGGCAACAATACAATACGTGCCTTGCTGCCCCTTCTCTCACTGGGTAAGGACACCACAAGATTGAACCCAAAGCCATGCACTTCTCCCATTGCAAGAACTACCAATCCAGTTGGCCAAACCAAACGGATAATTCGAAGAGACTTGCAAAGATAACTCAATCATACATAAAAGAATTCAGAGAAGAATCAAATATTTTCCATAGATAATACTGGATCATAAACCCACAATTCATCGGTCTCAACAAACACACTGCAATAAAAGATTACATCGAATATATCTCCACGAGAGAGGGGGAGAACATTGTATTGAGATCCAAAAAGAGAGAAGAATCCATCTAGCTACTAGCTATGGACCCGAAGGTCTGAAGTAAACTACTCACACTTCATCGGAGGGGCAATGGTGATGATGTAGAAGCCCTCCATGGTGGATGCCCCCTCTAGCGGAGCTCCGGAACAGGCCCCAAGATGGGATCTCGTGGATACAGAAGGTTGCGGCAGTGGAATTAGGTTTTTGGCTCCTCTTCTGATCATACGGGGATACGTAGGTATATATAGGAGGAAGGAGTATGTCGGTGGAGCTCCGAGGGGCCCACGAGGTAGGGGGCGTGCCCAGGGGGGCGCCCTCCACCCTCGTGACCTCTTCGGAAGCTTCTTGGAGTAGGGTCCAAGTCTCCTGGATCACGTTCGGTTGGAAAATCACGATCCCGAAGGTTTCATTCCGTTTGGACTCCGTTTGATATTCTGTTTCTTCGAAATACTGAAAAAGGTAAAAAACAGCAATTCTGGGCTGGGCCTCCGGTTAAAAGGTTAGTACTAAAAATAATATAAAAGTGAAAAATAAAGCCCAATATAGTCCAAAACAGTAGATAAAGTAGCATGGAGCAATCAAAAATTATAGATACGTTGGAGACGTATCAAGCATCCCCAAGCTTAATTCCTGCTCGTCCTCTAGTAGGTAAATGATAAAAAAAGAATTTCTGATGCGGAGTGATACTTTGGCATAATTTGAATGTAAATCTACTTAATTGTGATATGAATATTCAGATCCGAAAGATTTAAGACAAAAGTTCATATTGCCACAAAAATAATAATACTTCAAGCATACTAATCAAAGCAATCATGTCTTCTCAAAATAACATGGCAAAAGAAAGTTCATCCCTACAAAATCATATAGTTAGGCTATGCTTCATTTTCGTCACACAAAGATGTTCCCAACTTCTATACCCCCGATGACAAGCCAAGCAATTGTTTCATACTTAAATAATCTCAAACTTTTTCAACCTTCACGCAATACATGAGCGTGAGCCATGGATATAGCACTATGGGTGGAATAGAATATGATGATGGGGATTGTGTGGAGAAGGCAAAAAAGGAGAAATTCTCACGTTGACGAGGCTAATCAACGGGCTATGGAGATGCCCATCAATTGGTGTCAACATGAGGAGTAGGGATTTCCATGCAACAGATGCACTAGAGCTATGAATGCTCAACAAAAGAAAACTAGTGGGTGTGCATCCAACTTGCTTGCTCATGAAGACCTAGGGCATTTTGAGGAAGCCCATCATAGAAATATACAAGCCAAGTTCTATAATGAAAAATTCCCACTAGTATGAACAAGACAACTTAAGAGACTCACTATATGAAAAACATGGTGCTACTTTGAAGCACAATATATGAGACTCACTACATGAAGAACAAGGTGCTACTTTGAAGCACAAGTGTGGAAAAAAGATAGTAGCATTTCCCTTTTTATTTATTTTCTCTTTTTTGGGCCTTCCTTTTTTTATTTTGGCCTCTCTCTTTTTTTTGGGCCTTTCTTTTTTTTCCTTTTTTTATTTGGGCAATGCTCTAATGATGATCATCACACTTTCATTACAACATATGAATTACAACTCGATACTAGAACAAGATATGACTCTATATGAATGCCTCCGGCGGTGTACCGGGATGGTGCAATGAATCAAGAGTGACATGTATGAAAAATAATGCATGGTGGCTTTGCCACAAATACGATGTCAACTACAAGATCATGCAATGGCAATATGACAAAAGTAATGCATGTCACGGTGATGATGGTGGAAGTTGCATGGCAATATATCTCGGAATGGCTATGGAAATGCCATGATAGGTAGGTATGGTGGCTGTTTTGAGGAAGATATAAAGAGTTTTATGTGTGATAGAGCATATCGTATCACGGGGTTTGGATGCAGCAGCGAAGTTTGCACCAACTCTCAAGGTGAGAAAGGGCAATGCACGGTACCGAAGAGGCTAGCAAAGGCGGAAAGGTAAAAGTGCGTATAATCCATGGACTCAACATTAGTCAAAAGAACTCATATACTTATTGCAAAAATTTAGAAGTCATAAAAAATCAAGTACTACGTGCATGGTCCTAGGGGGATAGATTGGTAGGAAAAGACCATCGCTCGTCCCCGACCGCCAGTCATAAGGATGCACAAGCCAGGTACACTTCATGTTTCAAATTTGTTACACAACTTTAACCATACGTGCATGCTACGGGATTTGCTAACTTCAACACAAGTACTTCTCAAATTCATAATCACCCAACTAGCACGACTATGATATTATCACCTCCATATCTCAAAACAATTATCAAGCATCAAACTTATCTTAGTATTCAATTCACTCAAAAGAAAGTTTCACATGTCTTGAACACCAAGTATATTAACATTAGGCAAATTACCATGCTATTAAAGACTCTCAAAATAATCTAAGTGAAGCATGAGAGATCAAGTTTCTTTAAAAAAATCCACCACCGTGCTCTAAAAGATCTAAGTGAAGCACTAGAGCAAAAATTATCACGCTCAAAAAGATATAAGTGAAGCACTATGAGCAAACTATCAAGCTCAAAAGATATAAGTGAAGGACATAGAGTATTCTAACAAATTTCAATTCATGTATGGCTCTCTCAAAAGGTGTGTACAGCAAAGATGATTGTGGTAGACTAACAAGCAAAGACACAAATAATACAAGACGCTCCAAGAAAAACACTTATCATGTTGGTGAATAAAAATATAGCTCCAAGTAAATTACCGATGGAAGTGGGCGAAAGAGGGGATGCCTTCCGGGGCATCCCCAAGCTTTGACTTTTTGGTGTCCTTGGATTATCTTGGGGGTGCCATGGGCATCCCCAAGCTTAGGCTCTTGCCACTCCTTGTTCCATATGGCATCCCCAAGCTTAGGCTCTTGCCACTCCTTGTTCCATAATCCATCAAAAGAATTCACCCAAAACTTGAAAACTTCACAACACAAAACTCAACAGAAATCTCATGAGCTCCGTTAGAGAAAGAAAACAAAAGACTACTTCAAAGTACTGTAATGAACTCATTCTTTATTTACATTGGTGTTAAACCTACTGTATCCCAACTTCTCTATGGTTTATAAGCAATTTTACTAGCCATAGATTCATCAAAATAAGCAAACAACACACGAAAAACAGAATCTGTCAAAAACAGAACAGTCTGTAGTAATCTGTAACTAACGCAAACTTCTGGAACTCTAAAAATTCTACCAAAATAGGAAGTCCTGGAAAATTTGTTTATTGATCAGCAGCAAAAATAATCAACGCAAAATCACTCTCCAGTAAAAAATGGCAGCTAATCTCGTGAGCGCTAAAGTTTCTGTTTTTCAGCAGAATCAAATCAACTATCATCGTAGGTTATCCTATAGGTCATACTTGGCACAAACACTAATTAAAACATAAAACCACATCCAAACAGAAGGTAGATGGATTATTTATTCCTAAACAGAAGCAAAAACAAAAAAACACAAAATAAAATTGGGTTGTGTCACACCCTGATTTTCATGCCACAACACTTAAGTAAATAAATCATGCTAAAATGTGGTTTGACAAAAACTTTTGAGTGTTTTGTCTTTGCTTTGATTGAATGTTTGACTGCTGTTTGCAAGTGCTCTAAAAATCAAATAAATTCTCCAACCCTTATATTCCTTCCCCTTGATCCAACAACCTTTCCCAATGATCATGCCATGTGTATAGGACATACAAATAATTTCTTACAAAAATAATTTGGCCAAATAGTATTTTCAAAAACTAGTTTTCCAAAAACCCCTGAATTGAGATTTGCACTGCAAGTACTTAATTAAGGGCAGTAAAAATCTTTCCAAAAATATATTTGACTCCTGTTAGATATATGATACCTAGAAACCACAAAAATATAATTTTAAAAGTTATTTTCGTATTTTATTTAAAAGCTTTTTCTTAAGGCCAGAAATGGTCTTTAATAGGAAAAAATTATTTTATTGTTTCAAAATTATTTGACAAAAATTAGGGAAACTCAGTGGACATATATTTTCCATATATAAGAGTTTCAACACATGGTCATGTTCAAAATATTGGTCAAATCCCTCAAAAACCCTTTCTGGATATTTCAAGCTTTTGAAATATTTACAAAGACAATATTCTCCAAAAATTCCAAGAAAATTCTAGCATGTCACATATGACATGTTTGATGGTCTTGACAAGTGTCATGTCAAGGAGAATAGTATAACCCCATGAAATCCCCTCAAAACCATTTCTGTCCATTTTGATGTTTGAGCAACTTTACATTGCCAAACATTCCCAAATAATCTCAAACCTTGTGAACATTCTCAAATGTTCTAATTATTCATCTAGACCAAATGGCACAAGTTGGAGAACAAGTTAACTTGATCAAAGTGCCCCAAAACCCTTCCTGTCCAGAACCAAATTTGGACAACTCTACATTGCCAAGTGTGTCCTTTTGGTCTGAATTTTTGTGGACATGTTCAAATCCTCAAATGATGACACTACACCAAGTGGTGCATCAAGGAGAATTGATTTGCATGACTAAATCTTGGTAAAGCCATTTCTGCTAATTTCTAGGGTTTACCAAAGTTGCATTGTCAACTTCCTCCAAATGAGCTCCAACTTGGTGATCAACCCCATTTCTATATGACACTTGATCCTGTTAATCTTCATATCAATTGGAATCAATTTACTTGCCCAAACCACCATCAAACACCTTCTGGCACAAATTTAAAATGCTTGTTTTAGCCATTTCCACACATCTCCATGAGCTGAGCTTTTTACCACAGCCTCATCTGGTCCTCCTCTACCTCCTGCATCTTTCCCTGCCCGAGAAGCCATGATGAAGGGGGTGAAAAGCCCTTTTCCCCCCCTCTGGACAGCAGCCTTCCTCCCATTTTCTCACCTCTCTCTCACTCCTGCCAAGCCCCAGGGTATCCAATGCATTTTCCCACATTGTTTACTCCCCGGTGCAGCCACTAGACACAAGTGGACACGCGAGTGCGCGCGCAAAAGCCACACATGCCAGCAAAAGACGCGCTCTAGAGCACGCTACCGTGCTCCCGACCGTTTACACGGCGCTCCCGTCCACCTCGAGCCTCCCCCTCGCGCCAGTCGAGGTGCCTCGGCGTCCGCAACACGCTACGCGGTCGGCCCCCTCCTCTCTCCTCCTCCCCGCGCCTCCGCGCTAGCAAACAGAGGCCGCCCGAGCGCGCCAATGGTGTAGCTCACACGCGCGCGTCTCTGACCTCTCCCCACTCCCTCTCTCTATCTCTCCTGACATAGTCCACGTCGAGGAACACCCCAGACACGCCAACACGAGCCCCCGTGGTTTGCAGCGATGGCAACAACCTCGCGGGCGCACGGCCCCGCTGTGCACCTCGCCCCCTTTTATTTAAGGCCACCCCCGAGCCTCCTCTCTACTCCTTTGCCTCTCTCTCCCTCCCAGCAACCGTCTGGGCCAACTCGTTCTTCCTCCCGTGCCCTCCATCCACCACCATGGCCGGAGCCTTGCCTTCGGCCTTCGCCTAAATTTGCGCCCACCTCTCCTCCTCCTTCCCTCTGGGCCGCACTAGAGCATCACCGCCATCACCGCGAGCCCCTCCCGTGCTTCTCCCTCTCCTCCCGGTGGCCGTAGCGCGGTAACCGCCGCCGCCACCGACCTCCTCCACCGCGGCCAATGCCGTGCTCGACCCTGAGCTCCTCGGCGGTCGTGCCACCCATGGATGGGCGCGGCATCACCTCCTGAGCACGCCGGTGGGCAGAACACCGCCGGAAGTGGCCCCTGCCGCCCGGGAGAGCGTCGACGCCCGTTCAGCCTCGCCTCCCCTGCCTCTGCTCTGCTCGAGCGGGAGGTAGGAGATGGCCTGAGCACCGGGCCCCGCTCGTCAGCGACCCGGTGGGCGGGCCCCGCCGTTTAAGTGGAAACGGCTTCGGCCGGATCCGTCTCCCCTGCACGAAGGCGTACCCCCGCGAAGCCGCCTTCGACGTGGCCTCCTAGCGGGCGCGCGCGAGAGGCTGAGCCAGGCCCAGTGGCGCCCTGCTGCTAAACCTCGCCCGGTGTGCGCCGCCGCCGCCCAGATCCAGTCCATTTGGGTAAAAACCTTTTCCCCTTTTCTTTTACGTACAGTTGGTAAAATCCATAAACAATTCAAATGGACTCCAAATTTGATGATTCAAATTTCTAGTGACTCTATAAATCATGATCTACGTGTTAGTGCAACATGCACATTTTTCCAGAAACCTTTCCTTCACAAATATTTATCAAATCCTACTTTTCCTATTTTTGTGGTGAACTTTAGAAAATCACAGAGAGCTCAAGATTGATCCAAATGCCATGATTCAAATCCCTAGATACTTCTAAATTCATAACCTAGTTTATGAAGTTTTTCTTGATACTTTCGGTATCACCTCGAATAATGGTCTATTTCTTCATGTATAGCCAACTTTGCAAAGTCATAGGATATCCATTTGAACTCCAAATCCAGTGAAACCAACTCCTAGATGCTTCTAAAATCATGCTTTGTCAAATGGGTGCCTCTGCCCATTTTTGAAAATAATGTTTCTGTACACTTCTTGCAAATCCATTAATCCCTTGACTCCATCATATTGAAATGTTCAGAGATATCCATTGATCCACTTCCAATGAAATCACCTTGGTCATTCCTCATATGACCAGAGGTATCCTAGAAAAGTCCAACTCACATTTTTAGAGCACTTTTATTTTTGCCTTGTTGTGTTGCTTATTATGGTTGGTTTCGACAATAGTTGACGAAGTAGACGAAATGCTCGGAGTTGGACTAGAGATATTTGAAGACCTCGAAGACTTTGTTAAAACAGGCAAGCAGCCCTTTGACCATGATAAACCCTTTTTATCATAGTAACATTTCTTTCCGTGATTGTTGAATGCATGATATCTTGAATGGCAACCTTGCTAGGTTTGCCTTCGTTGCATACCCCGTTGATACTTGCATTGATCATGACTCTATCCTTGTTTAGAGTTGTGTTGGTGGGTTGTAGAAGTATGCTATAGTTGTTGGCTGAGCAAAATGGGACCTGGTTATGCATGGAAAGGAACCAAGTGTGGTTTGACATACTTGCAAATAGCCCAGTGGGTGCCACTAATTCCCCTGGGAGATGATGATGAACTAGGTCACTACTTGGGGGAAAGGTAGTGTACCAAGGCCTGATGAAAGTGTTGTTTACAGAGACGGATTAGATTTAAGATTTGATGACTGTCCCAACCTTACATGCGCAACCACTCTACCCTTATATGGGAAAGGGCATTATTGATTACCTAGGTCGATACTAGCTTGGGGCCCGCATTACTAGTGACGGGGGAGAGTTGGTGCTCTCTCTCGGGACGGGGTCGTGCCAGGTAGGGCGGCCATGACTGTTTTTACAGGGCACCGGACACACCGTTGGTACCCCGTGCTTGTGGTATGTGATGAATATGGGAGCGAGGCTCCACAACTTTATGATGTGAAATGTTGGGCACGGGGGTTACTACCAATCGAGTGGACTCCATGTTAGTGTCGTCTAGGGAAAGGTAGTGATCGGGTGCTTACCCCGAGTACTTGAGGTATCGCGGGTCGTGGATGACATGGAAGTTCCCCGGATCTTGTGGGTACAGTGTGCAACCTCTGCAGAGTGTAAAACTATTCGAATAGCCGTGTCCACGGTCAAGGACAGTTGGGTGGTGCTACTTAGACTATGTCCATATGTTTCTGACAAACAACACTGTTTGGTGATATTGATGATGTGACTTGTGAGGAAGTCATGATGAGCTTGAGCATGGGTTGTTCATAACTCTTTCTCGATGTTGATGTCTGTAACCTCCTGATGCTTGTTGCAGACGCATTTTGTCCTTGATAAATGTTGATCATACTTGCATGAGAAAAACTAGCTTTCCGCAACAATGCCAATTAAGCAGTAGAGCTTTGCATAATTATTTTGTTATCACTCTTGGGTTGCTTGCGAGTACATTTAAAGGACTCATTGGCTTGCCACTGGTTATTTTATTGGCCAGGCATGAGAGAACAGGATATGATGAGGAATGCTTCGGTGACGAACATGCGAGCTAGGACGCTTCCCAGTCAGAATGCCTGTAGGGTTAAGGCAGATGGCATGGGTCCAAGTTATCGATGAAGATTTCCGCTGCAATGTTATACTCAAGACTTGACCATAATGGTCCTACTTGTGTAAGACGGTATGTAAGGATGTAAGACTCTTGCTATTCAGCTTCTGTGTGTTCAGTGAGCATTCATCTCTGGGATCACTGTACACGTGCAATCGGTGATCACGACTTATGAGTCGGGGTCCCCACAGAGCTGGTATCAGAGCCATCCTGACTGTAGGAAGCCTTAGTTAGCATGGTCGTTAGTTAGGGTAAAATATTTCCAAAACTACTACTAAGTTCTCAAAACTATCTGTACTTCTCTTCCCTTCTCAGTTTTTTGAAAACTAAGATATACTTTCCTCTTCCCCTTCAAATTTAATGGTCACTAGAATCCTTGTGCCCCTGACCGCTGGATTCCTTGTGATCCTCGTGGATAATCTAGAAGGAAGATGCCTTGCCAGACATTCACCCACATCTCCTGAACACAAGATTGGCGACATCACAACAAGACGATACCAACAGAAGATACATCCTCGAGGAATGAGGACCTGAAGACCCAGGAGATGGTGACACCCTTGACACTGCCCCAAGATGATGCAACCTTAGCCTACAATGATCAGGGCATAGAATATGCAAGATCATGATATACATCGCTAATAGAGTGACCCTGTCACTACCGTTGTTGTATCGGCAACCACCGATGGATGAGAACCTAGCCATTTGGTCCACCTCACCATAGTGAGCAGGAAAACGGTTCTCCTCATCCCCCGCTCTTGGTGTCGATGTTGCAATCAACGTAACCGACATGATGGACCTCTAATATGCCTTGATAATGTCATTGCATAAAGGATTACCTACCTGGTACCATCGACGGCTTAGAAGACAAAAAGGGATCGTCGTGATTAAGAAGACAATAGAAGACCAAGTCAATGCCAGTTACGAGGAGCCACCTTCACCCTAACACTTCAACAGGCGGGAAGTCATTAAAGAATCTTCAGGCTCAACCCGGATTGTTTCATCGAACAAGTACAAGAGACGTAGCAACACCTGAGGAAAACTCAGAAGACTGCATTAGGCACAAGGCACGACTACTGAGTCCGAGAACCCCTAGGGTAGGACGAGTCGTGTACCCCCTATGCGCAGTCGAGTCCGTATGATAGTTCGAATAGAACCATGATTGTGTGTTGCTTGTTTTTATTTGTTTGTGTTTTGATATAGATCGCACTTTTGCCCTAGGCGACAAGCATGCGACTAAATCACCTTCCTCACCTTGTTTCTTTTGTTTGGCCCTCTTTGCACCTGTTTGTTTGCACTAGCACTATAGAACCCCCTTTAGGCATTCCTCTCCTCTATGCTACTTTCCCTCTCATCTCTCTCCCCAACTGAAGGTTAGCAAGACAAGATACACCAAGGATTCTACTTTGGCAACCAACCAGCACTGAAGACTTTTGCTACAACCTCCTCGACCCAATGCAACCCTGTAGAATTATGTTTAACCCTCAAGATTAGAAAACCATTCCTAGACCCTTCGAGACTTCATAAGATACCCCAGTCGAATCCTTAACCATGTGCTTAACCCACAGAATTGCAAGAGAACCTGTTAAGCCTCCGCAACCTTGCTTATCACTGGGATCATTAGGGAACTAATGGGCATAGTGAACGAGCACATTATCTTCCTAAGATAGCACCAGAACTGACGATGCCATAGGAAGGACCAATCTGAGGATATAGGAATAGAGGACAAGTGACTTGATGAGTTTATATCAATGACTTGGGGAATTATATGAGACTATTTGGTGGATTATGAGGCTTTGATGTTGGTAGATGAACTGGGTGGGATCATGAGTATAGATTAGCATAGCTTTCTTTACCCCTGAGTAAATTGGATTTAGTAGGATAATTGTGTTCGCAAGCTGGAATTCTTGGAAGTATTTGTATTTAACTTAGCCATGGGATATTGATAGGAGACAATTGATATTACGTAAATGACTTGGGGGAAAGTGTGGAAACTCTCGCGGGACATGAGATTTGGATTAAATAAGTTACCCTAGTGGAGTATGGATGCAGACATGGTTTGGAGTAAATTGGATTTAGACTGATGATCTTGATCATGATACCATGTTTCTCGGTGGACCATAGATGAGGAGATTGGATTAATTGTTGGAGTTGATTCATAAAAAAGGAAACAAGACTTTGGAGTGGCATACGACGTGTTTCCTTAGGATAGAGGTGCTTTATCTTAGACCTTGGAAGAATAAGCTGAGCACTTGGATTGTCACGTTCAAGCTTAGCAGCTTATATGTTCTACCCATGGATTTTTAGGGGTAGACATACATATGAGTTTGGGGATTGTAGACATATATGATTTTGTTAGACCTCCTCTCGGGAGCCATGAGGATATGAATCACATGAGTGATGATTGGAGTTGACATATGCAAAATGATGCTATCGGTGATATGGTGTGATTTGTTTAAAGTACTAGATAGACTATTGGCATCTCAGAAACCGTGCTTAAAGATAAGTTGATAAATGTTCACTCGCACACTAGAATCCTTGAAACCCTTAAGCCCTACCAAGCCACAACACGGTCAGATCCTGACCTTGGGCTTTGGCTCTAGATCGATAAGACCTTGGCCAATACTCAACCGTAACCATCACCAATGCCTCAGCCCACTTTACGTACCCCATAGACTTCATGGAGTTCTTAGACAAGATAGTTGTCATCATCATCTGGTGACCTACTTGTCCACCCGAAGACGGAAGAAGAGTCGTTCAGCTAGTCCAAGAACATTTGAAGACCGCCATGCCAAGGAGGAAGAACTACAACCATCATCAAGAAGTAAACATCCACGTCGAAGACCAGGTGTATCTGCAAGCCACTTCTCTCTAAGGAACCAAGCATTTCCATGACAAGGAAACCCACACCAAGATTCATCGACCCCCTTCGAGATCACTCCAAGATTAAACAACCCCCTCTGAGATCACTACGAGATGAAGAGAAGACAGTTACCAGCTGGAGTTGCCACCTGAGCTACCTGATGTGCACAATGCTTTCCATGCATCACAACCCCGGAAGTGTTTCCAACTTCCTAACTTGCCCGATCTCTATGAGGGCATTAACCACCGAGCCATCGACCCCTAGCCCGAGCTAACCTACCGCGAGCTACCCATTAGCAACCTGGATCAAGAAGAGCATCATACACGAAGCCACACCATTAAGTACTTCAAGCTCAATGGAGCACTACAGGAAGCAGAAGCAACATGAGGACTTGAAGACTACCCCGGATCCAGTTTTCATATTCCTTTCCACGCCTAGTTTGGGAATCTCGGGGACGAGATTCTTGTAAGGGGGGTAGGTCTGTCACACCCTGATTTTCATGCCACAACACTTAAGTCAATACATCATGCTAAAATGTGGTTTGACAAAAACTTTTGAGTGTTTTGTCTTTGCTTTGATTGAATGTTTGACTGCTGTTTGCAAGTGCTCTAAAAATCAAATAAATTCTCCAACCCTTATATTCCTTCCCCTTGATCCAACAACCTTTCCCAATGATCATGCCATGTGTATAGGACATAAAAAATAATTTCTTACAAAAATAATTTGGCCAAATAGTATTTTCAAAAAGTAGTTTTCCAAAAACCCCTGAATTGAGATTTGCACTGCAAGTACTTAATTAAGGGCAGTAAAAATCTTTCCAAAAATATATTTGACTCCTATTAGATATAGGATACCCAGAAACCACAAAAATATAATTTTAAAAGTTATTTTCCTATTTTATTTAAAAGCTTTTTCTTAAGGCCAGAAATGGTCTTTAATAGGAAAAAATATTTTATTGTTTCAAAAATATTTGACAAAAATTAGGGAAACTCAGTGGACATATATTTTCCATATATAAGAGTTTCAACACATGGTCATGTTCAAAATATTGGTCAAATCCCTCAAAAACCCTTTTTGGATATTTCAAGCTTTTGAAATATTTACAAAGAAAATATTCTCCAAAAATTCCAAGAAAATTCTAGCATGTCACATATGACATGTTTGATGGTCTTGACAAGTGTCATGTCAAGGAGAATAGTATAACCCCATGAAATCCCCTCAAAACCATTTTTGTCCATTTTGAAGTTTGAGCAACTTTACATTGCCAAAAATTCCCAAATAATCTCAAACCTTGTGAACATTCTCAAATGTTCTAATTATTCATCTAGACCAAATGGCACAAGTTGGAGAACAAGTTAACTTGATCAAAGTGCCCCAAAACCCTTCCTGTCCAGAACCAAATTTGGACAACTCTACATTGCCAAGTGTGTCCTTTTGATCTAAATTTTTGTGGACATGTTCAAATCCTCAAATGATGACACTACACCAAGTGGTGCATCAAGGAGAATTGATTTGCATGACTAAATCTTGGTAAAGCCATTTCTGCTAATTTCTAGGGTTTACCAAAGTTGCATTGTCAACTTCCTCCAAATGAGCTCCAACTTGGTGATCAACCCCATTTCTATATGACACTTGATCCTGTTAATCTTCATATCAATTGGAATCCATTTACTTTCCCAAACCACCATCAAACACCTTCTGGCACAAATTTAAAATGCTTGTTTTAGCCATTTCCACACATCTCCATGAGCTGAGCTTTTTACCACAGCCTCATCTGGTCCTCCTCTACCTCCTGCATCTTTCCCTGCCCGAGAAGCCATGATGAAGGGGGTGAAAAGCCCTTTTCCCCCCCTCTGGACAGCAGCCTTCCTCCCATCTTCTCACCTCTCTCTCACTCCTGCCAAGCCCAGGGTATCCAATGCATTTTCCCACATTGTTTACTCCCCGGTGCAGCTACTAGACACAAGTGGACACGCGAGTGCGCGCGCAAAAGCCACGCATGCCGGCAAAAGACGCGCTCTAGAGCATGCTACCGTGCTCCCGACCGTTGACACGGTGCTCCCGTCCACCTCGAGCCTCCCCCTCACGCCAGTCGAGGTGCCTCGGCGTCCGCAACACACTACGCGGTCGGCCCCCTCCTCTCTCCTCCTCCCCGCGCCTCCGCGGTAGCAAACAGAGGCCGCCCGAGCGCGCCAATGGTGCGGCTCACACGCGCGCGTCTCTGACCTCTCCCCACTCCCTCTTTCTATCTCTCCCGATGTAGTCGACGTCGAGGAACACCCCAGACACGCCCACACGAGCCCCCGTGGCTTGCAGCGATGGCAACAGCCTCGCGGGCGCACGGCCCCGTTGTGCACCTCGCCCCCTTCTATTTAAGGCCACCCCCGAGCCTCCTCTCTACTCCTTTGCCTCTCTCTCCCTCCCAGCAACCGTCTGGGCCAACTCGTTCTTCCTCCCATGCCCTCCATCCACCACCATGGCCGGAGCCTTCCCTTCGGCCTTCGCCTAAATTTTCACCCACCTCTCCTCCTCCTTCCCTCTGGGCCGCACTAGAGCATCACCGCCATCACCGCGAGCCCCTCCTGTGCTTCTCCTTCTCCTCCCGGTGGCCGTAGCGCCGTAACCGCCGCCGCCGCCGACCTCCTCCGCCGCGGCCAACGCCGTGCTCGACCCTGAGCTCCTCGGCGGTCGTGCCACCCATGGATGGGCGCGGCATCACCTCCTGAGCACGCCGGTGGGTAGAACACCGCCGGAGGTGGCCCGTGCCGCCTGGGAGAGCGCCGGAGCCCATTCGGCCTCGCCTCCCCTGCCTCTGCTCTGCTCGAGCAGGAGGTAGGAGACGGCCTGAGCACCGGGCCCCGCTCGTCAGCGACCCGGTGGGCGGGCCCCGCCGTTTAAGTGGAAACGGCTTCGGCCGGATCCGCCTCCCCTGCGCGAAGGCGTACCCCCGCGAAGCCGCCTTCGACGTGGCCTCCCAGCGGGCACGCGCGAGAGGCTGGGCCAGGCCCAGTGGCGCCCTGCTGCTAAACCTCGCCCGGTGCGCGCCGCCGCCGCCCAGATCCAGCCCATTTGGGTAAAAACCTTTTCCCCTTTTCTTTTCCGTACAGTTGGTAAAATCCATAAACAATTCAAATGGACTCCAAATTTGATGATTCAAATTTCTAGTGACTCTATAAATCATGATCTACGTGTTGGTGCAACATGCACATTTTTCCAGAAACCTTTCCTTCACAAATATTTATCAAATCCTACTTTTCCTATTTCTGTGGTGAACTTTAGAAAATCACAGAGAGCTCAAGATTGATCCAAATGCCATGATTCAAATCCCTCGATACTTCTAAATTCATAACCTAGTTTATGAACATTTTTCTTGATACTTTTTGTATCACCTCGAATAATGGTCTATTTCTTCATGTATAGCCAACTTTGCAAAGTCATAGGATATCCATTTGAACTCCAAATCTAGTGAAACCAACTCCTAGATGCTTCTAAAATCATGCTTTGTCAAATGGGTGCCTCTGCCCATTTTTGAAAATAATGTTTCTGTACACTTCTTGCAAATCCATTAATCCCTTGACTCAATCATATTGACATGTTCACAGATATCCATTGATTTACTTCCAATGAAATCACCTTGGTCATTCCTCATATGACCAGAGGTATCCTAGAAAAGTCCAACTCACATTTTTAGAGCACTTTTATTTTTGCCTTGTTGTGTTGCTTATTATGGTTGCTTTCGACAATAGTTGACGAAGTAGACGAAATGCTCGGAGTTGGACTAGAGATATTTGAAGACCTCGAAGACTTTGTTAAAACAGGCAAGCAGCCCTTTGACCATGATGAACCCTTTTTATCATAGTAACATTTCTTTCCGTGATAGTTGAATGCATGATATCTTGAATGGCAACCTTGCTAGGTTTGCCTTCGTTGCATACCCCGTTGATACTTGCATTGATCATGACTCTATCCTTGTTTAGAGTTGTGTTGGTGGGTTGTAGAAGTATGCTATAGTTGTTGGCTGAGCAAAATGGGTCGGGGTTATGCATGGAAAGGAACCAAGTGTGGTTTGACATACTTGCAAATAGCCAAGTGGGTGCCACTAATGCCCCTGGGAGATGATGATGAACTAGGTCACTACTTGGGGGAAAGGTAGTGTATCGAGGCTTGATGAAAGTGTTGTTTACAGAGACGGATTAGATTTAAGATTTGATGACTGTCCCAACCTTACATGCGCAACCACTCTACCCTTATATGGGAAAGGGCATTATTGATTACCTAGGTCGATACTAGCTTGGGGCCCGCATTACTAGTGACAAGGGAGAGTTGGTGCTCTCTCTCGGGACGGGGTCATGCCAGGTAGGGCGGCCATGACTGTTTTTACAGGGCACCGGACACACCGTTGGTACCCCGTGCTTGTGGTATGTGATGAATATGGGAGCGAGGCTCCACAACTTTATGATGTGAAATGTTGGGCACGGGGGTTACTACCAATCGAGTGGACTCCATGTTAGTGTCGTCTAGGGAAAGGTAGTGATCGGGTGCTTACCCCGGGTACTTGAGGTATCGCGGGTCGTGGATGACACGGAAGTTCCCCGGATCTTGTGGGTACAGTGTGCAACCTCTGCAGAGTGTAAAACTATTCGAATAGCCGTGTCCACGGTCAAGGACAGTTGGGCGGTGCTTCTTAGACTATGTCCATATGTTTTTGACAAACAACACTGTTTGGTGATATTGATGATGTGACTCGCGAGGAAGTCACGATGAGCTTGAGCATGGGTTGTTCATAACTCTTTCTCGATGTTGATGTCTGTAACCTCCTGATGCTTGTTGCAGACGCATTCCTGTCCTTGATAAATGTTGATCATACTTGCATGAGAAAAACTAGCTTTCCGCAACAATGCCAATTAAGTAGTAGAGCTTTGCATAATTATTTTGTTATCACTCTTGGGTTGCTTGCGAGTACATTTAAAGGACTCATTGGCTTGCCACTGGTTATTTTATTGGCCAGGCATGAGAGAACAGGATATGATGAGGAATGCTTCGGTGACGAACATGCGAGCTAGGACGCTTCCCAGTCAGAATGCCTGTAGGGTTAAGGCAGATGGCATGGGTCCAAGTTATCGACGAAGATTTCCGCTGCAATGTTATACTCAAGACTTGACCATAATGGTCCTACTTATGTAAGATGGTATGTAAGGATGTAAGACTCTTGCTATTCAGCTTCTGTGTGTTCAGTGAGCATTGATCTCTGGGATCACTGTACACGTGCAATCGGTGATCACGACTTATGAGTCGGGGTCCCCACAGGTTGCCTCCCAAGAAGCGCTATCGTTTAACGCCCTTAGCTAGGCATTGATAGTTTTAATGATGCTCACAAGAAAGACAAGAATTGAAGCGCAAAGAGAGCATCATGAAACACGTGAAAAACACATCTAAGTCTAACATACTTCCTATGCATAGGCACATTATAAGCAAACAAATTTGCAAGGCAAACAAAAACTAGCATATGCAAGGAAAGAGACGATAGCAATTTCAACATAACGAGAGGTGAAATATTATCATGAAAATTTCTACAACCATATTTTCCTCTCTCATAATAATTACATGTAGGATCATAAGAAAATTCAACAATATAGCTATCACAAAACATATTCTTAACACGATCCACATGTATGCAAAGTTGACACTCTTCCGAAATAGTGGGATTAACATTAACTAAAGTCATGACCTCTCCAAACCCGCTTTTATCAAAAATTTCATAAGATTGAAAATTCTCCAAATATGTGGGATCTAAAGTTGACACTCTTCCAAACCTACTTTCAATATTATTGCAAACAATATTATCAATCTCATATTCATCATGGGGATTAAATAAATTTTCAAGATCATAGGAAGAATCACCCCAATCATGATCATTGCAACAAGTAGTAGACATAGCAAAACTAGCATCCCCAAGCTTAGGGTTTTGCATATTATTAGCATAATTGACATCAAGAGGATTTATAGTAAAATCATTGCAATCATGCTTTTCAGCGAGGGAACTATCAAGCATGGGTGCAATAGCAACGATCTCATGTTTAACATACGGAACTATAGCAAATTCATCTTCATAAATATTGGCATCATGGCCACAAGAATAGCAAGCATCATGTTCATTAAGGGATATTTCAATCAAATCATCGGAATCACAATTATCTATAGATTCATGCATATCATTATTTTCTTCCGAAGCAACGATCATTCCTTCAATAAATTCTTGGACATAGACATTATGAGCAAGGTTTTCATTGCAATATTTAAGTATGACGGAATTTTCAAATTTGTTGAGAGTAAAATCATACTTTTCAATCAAAGAAGCAACTTCATTAGCACCCTTAAAAATGACAAATTCTTCAATTTGTTCAATATCATAGTAACTATAAACACCCTTTGCATAAGAAGATAAGATTTCATTATCATTGAACTCACAAAGGTAGGGAAGGTGTTTTTTAGGGTTCTTAGAGCAACAAGTAAAATCACACACTTCACAAAGATTCCCAGCATAGCATAGCAAACTATTTATATGATACCATAAGAGTCTCCCCTTTTCAGACAAACGGTGACGCACAAAATGAGCATGCTCATCTAAAGATTTCCCATCAACTAGGCTAGTTGGGATTTCAGCACGAGCACATAAGGATCGAAGATGATCCAAGTAGAACACTTTAAGTGGATCCATATCAATAGATTTTCAGCAAGTGAAGATGCAAGCATATAGAAGGCACAAGGAAACACAAACAAAGATACAGACGGGAAGAAGGCGAACAAAAAAGAGAGGGCGAATAAAACGGCAAGGGTGAAGTGGGGGAGAGGAAAACAAGAGGCAAATGGAAAATAATGTAATGCGAGAGATAGGGATTGTGATGGGTACTTGGTATGTTGACTTTTGCGCAAGCCTCCCCGGCAACGGCGCAAGAAATCCTTCTTGCTACGTCTCGAGCTTGCATTGGTTTTCCCCGAAGAGGAGAGGATGATGCAGCACAGTAGCGTAAGTATTTCCCTCAGTTTTTGAGAACCAAGGTATCAATCCAGTAGGAGGTCACGCGCAAGTCCCTTGTACCTTCACAACACGATAGCAACTCGCAACCAACGCTTAGGGGTTGTCAATCCCTTCACGGTCACTTACGAGAGTGAGATCTGATAGAGATAATATTTTTGGTATTATTGATAGATAGATGCAAAGTAAAAAGTAAAGGTAAAGTAAAAACAAAGAAAGTAAATAAAGTGATAGAGATTGATATGATGAGAATAGACCCGGGGGCCATAGGTTTCACTAGTGGCTTCTCTCAAGAGCATAAGTATTCTACGGTGGGTGAACAAATTACTGTTGAGCAATTGACAGAATTGAGCATAGTTATGAGTATATCTAGGCAATGATCATGTATATAGGCATCACGTCCGTGACAAGTAGATCGAAACGATTCTGCATCTACTACTATTACTCCACTCATCGACCGCTATCCAGCATGCATCTAGAGTATTAAGTTAAAAACAGAGTAACGCTTTAAGCAAGATGACATGATGTAGAGGGATAAACCCCATCTTGTTATCCTGGCAATAATACAATACGTGCCTTGCTGCGCCTTCTGTCACTTGGTAAGGACACCGCAAGATTGAACCCAAAGCCATGCACTTCTCCCATTGCAAGAACTACCAATCTAGTTGGCCAAACCAAACGGCTAATTCGAAGAGACTTGCAAAGATAACTCAATCATACATAAAAGAATTCAGAGAAGAATCAAATATTTTCCATAGATAATACTGGATCATAAACCCACAATTCATCGGTCTCAACAAACACACCACAAAAAAAGATACATCGAATATATCTCCATGAGAGAGGGGGAGAACATTGTATTGAGATCCAAAAAGAGAGAAGAAGCCATCTAGCTACTAGCTATGGACCCGAAGGTCTGAAGTAAACTACTCACACTTCATCGGAGGGGCTATGGTGATGATGTAGAAGCCCTCCGTGGTGGATGCCCCCTCTGGCGGAGCTCCGAAACAGGCCCCAAGATGGGATCTCGTGGATACAGAAGGTTGCGGCGGTGGAATTAAGTTTTTGGCTCCTCTTCTGATCATACGGGGATACGTAGGTATATATAGGAGGAAGGAGTACATCGGTGGAGCTCCGAGGGGCCCACGAGGTAGGGGGGCGCGCCCAGGGGGGCGCCCTCCACCCTCGTGACCTCCTCGGAAGCTTCTTGGAGTAGGGTCCAAGTCTCCTGGATCACATTCGGTTGGAAAATCACGATCCCGAAGGTTTCGTTCCGTTTGGACTCCGTTTGATATTATGTTTCTTCGAAATACTGAAAAGGGCAAAAAACAGCAATTCTGGGCTGGGCCTCCGGTTAATAGGTTAGTCCCAAAAATAATATAAAAGTGAAAAATAAAGCCCAATATAGTCCAAAACAGTAGATAAAGTAGCATGGAGCAATCAAAAATTATAGATACGTTGGAGACGTATCATGGGTCAGCACTCACCCGCGGAATCCATGATATATTTCCCGGAAGGGATTTATCTTCGACTCGGGGGGTGTAGAAGTTTCGGAACAGGTCCACATTGGGAGCAACTCCAATGAAGTTATCGCAAAAGTGAGCGAACACTGCCATGCACGTCATCACATTTGGCGTGAAATCCAGCAAACGGAATCCGAAAGAATACATCATCATGCTGTAAAAGTCGGAGAAGGGAGGAGAAAGCCCGGAGTAGAAGTAAGCGCAGAAGAACGGGTATGAGTCATTCGGAACCTTGGATCCGTTAGGGAGGACGACTCTATCTCCATGCCATTTGGTTCTTCTCCTCCGCATGAAGGCATACCTCTGGATCAAGGCGTTGCCATCCAGTTTCGACGGCAAGAAAACCACGTTCCTCTGCCGCTGTAGAGCCAACTACTCCGCCTCTATCTTCTTCTCTTCCGCCTTTTGATCTTCAGGATTAGCCGCCTGCTTTCCCTTCATGGCGCTCTTCTTCTACCGCATTTCCTCGGGCAATGGGGAGGGAGAGATCTGGTGTGGCGGAGGAAGGAATTGGTGGCAGCGGAGGCAGTTTTGGCTTGAGGAAGAAGATGAAGAAAAAGGGCCGAAAGATGAGAATGAACCACGCTCCTTCATGTCCTCTCTGTTTTATTGGGATTACGCGAAGGGGCTGGCACAACACTAATCCGCCCTGAAAAACCGCTGTTTTCAGGAGCGCTCCCCTAGTAACTGCTGCAAAACCACGACCACACGACTTGCGGTAATTGCGCGAAGCGGACGTGTGATTGACAAGGCAATAAAGTCATTCCAAGCGGACAAGAGGTTTCTATCGCATGTCTGTGCACTACTTGGGGCCCTAACCCAACACACTCGCGGCGCGTTTGGCTCAGGCCCGGGGGCTACTATCAGTGTACACAAACAGGGGTGTTTGTTTCTCCCTGACCCATGCACAGACCAGTAGGGCCTTCAGGCGAACCACCTCTTTCTCGAAGCATATCAAGAAGAACAAGCACCAGAAGGATATCACCTTTGGAAAGCCTCCCTTGCTAGGCAGGAGAACCTAGCCGGGTAGAGGCCGCCCCAAGGACAAGCCCAGATTTCCCCAGCAAGCTTGTCGGGGCCGCCAAGATCAAACCCCCACCAAGTTCTTTCGAAGAACCTCCTGTAAGATGCCACCGCTCCACCTCACTGCACCCAAGTCACCAATCCATGCGGTCTCAAGGTGTTAAGCAACCAGGTGGATCCTTTCAAGCATGTGGCAGCCTCAAGGGAGAGAGATTAGCTTTATTTACACCCGTCCAGGAGGTGTGTCAAGTTGATAAGAAGAGGCAGATAAGCGGCATGACAGACTTGATGGGATCGGCCCTCGGCACGACACCTTGCGGTGCATTTAATGCACTTTGTCCTAACTGCCAGAGTTAGGCATGATATCACTGTTAGCTATCTAATCATACCCAAATGAATGTTTTGCCACTATGGTCGCCCCTTAACCTATAAAAGGAGGCCTGAGGCAACCTAGCAAAGGGTTTGAACACTTCGACTCCCCCCAGCATTTGCAAGATCACGTTGCTTTCCCCGAGGCATCCTTGTCGGGCCAAAGCGCGTCGAGCCTTCTTCGACCTCCAGATCAATCCACCAAAGCATGAGTAGGGTTTTACGCTGCAAAGTGGCCCGAATCTGGGTAAAATAGAGGGAGTCCATTTTCGTGATGTCCCCCACTACCTCTGCACTTTGTGCAACGCAGCTATCCCCATGCAAAACCACAAAGGGGTACCCCTGCCCCATAGGCGATCGTGCTTCCATGCTGACAAAAGCCAATTATCAATTTGCAAAAGCTTTAGCAGAACATAGTAAGAAATACTTCAGCCCCAACTTTGATTGTGGCCCTTCCAAAGCAAGACAAGATGTGTCGTGGAATTAACACGTCAGATGTCCTTAGTGTGAGGACTTAGTCGCGAGGCCAACGCATCTATGTGGTAGCTTGAGAGGGGTTGAGCAAAATCGAGAGACACAACACAAGACAAGGGTTTAGACAGCTTCGGGCCCCGGGAAACATCATCCGGTAAAAACCCTACAAGCAGGCTAGATCTCATTATCATCACGAGGGAGTCGCCATAAACCGGCTCTCCTCTAGTTGTGTCTAGCCCTAGAGATTGTTTCTTGCTTGTCCCTCTTTGGGGAGCCCTGCCCCTCCTTATATATGTTGAAGGGGCGGGTTACATGTGGAGTCCAACTCGGACTTTAACTTAAACTATTTTGACTTCCCTTCCTGGGCTTCTTAACGTCTGCCGGTTTAACATTGTCTGCCGATTTAACATTGTCTGCCGGTTTAACACCAGCCGGTTTACCGTCTGTCTTAGCCATCTGTCTTGACTCTCCGCCGGTTTACCATCTGCCGGTTTACCGTCTATCTTAGCCATCTGTCTTGACTCTCCGCCGGTTTACCGTCCGCCGGTTTACCAAGTCCCAGCCGGTTTACAACTCCAACCGGGTCATACCGCGGGGCATATCCCCGACATTAGCCCCCAATTTAATTTGGATTTATCCATGTTAAACTGACTCTGATCATCCTTAAGTCCTTGTCACTTCCTTCTTCTAGAAAATCCGGTTTAATAGGCCAGCTTCATAATCAATTTGCTGACATTGTTTTGTCACAGAGAAATATTGTGAAGAATAACTTCTTTGACTCAGATCCCAATGACTTAACAAAAATAATGGTCCTTGAAATCCTCATCTGATCTTCAGCCGGTTTGAGAATGTAGAACTTGCCGGTTTATAAACATTGATAGCACCGGGTCATACTTGTAGTTAACATCCAGTTTGAAAATATACCTCTTATATGACTATCACTTGTAGCCCCCAAGTCTTAAGAAGGCAGCATAGCAATAGCTTAAGACTTGCTTCAATATAAATATCACAATCTTGAAGAAATCCAGGTTGTTCATCTCAATCACTAGTCAGAATTGAGTATTCCACATATGTAGCCCCCAAGTGCCGGGTTGTCATGCTTGCAGCAACCTGGGACTTGTAATTTCCTGATGCTCATAAAAACTTCAACCAATGTAGCCCCCAAGGGCCAGGTCAATATGCAATAGTGAGCAGGGACTTTGTAAATATAATCTTGTAAACTTTGAACAACAATGATGTATAGCCCCCAAGGGCCGGCTCAGTAAGATAATATTGAGCTGGGACTTGATAATATACTTCAATGAAAATAACATCATATGATATAGCCCCCATCATGGGGCTTGAATCCACGTCCACAAGGTTAAGAGCCTTGTGTTTTACCAACTGAGCAGTGGACAATGTAATGGATAAAAAACTTTGTACCTTGAATTGTTGACAGAAGCAATTGGTAGCCCCCAAGGGCCGGCTCATTACGATGTGATGAGTCGGGTCTTCAATAAGGTGAGCAAATAATGACTTTGCATTAGCCCCCAAGTGTCATGGTGCATGCTTGCAGCGACATGAGACTTGTGTATTTGATGTAATATAGCCCCCAAGTACCGGGTTGTAAGCCTGCAGCAACTCGGGACTATTCCTTCAATTGTAGAATAAAAATCATATCCATTGATAATATGATAGCCATTGCGCTAAAGCGACTTTGAAAACCTTGATCATAATAGTGGTTATTGATAACCATAATAAAATCCAGCGATGTTGGCTATTTGAATAATATACCCAATGATTTATAAGCGCATAATTCCAATGGCGCAATCCAAATATATACTGGTGACTTATAGTCCAAAGCCAGGCCGGGTCAATAAACACCGGATTATAAGTGATTATGTACTGAAAACTTGTAGTTGAAAGTCGAGCCGGGTTAATGAACACCGGGTTAATTTGATGACTGATAGTCATGCCGAGTCAATAGACACCGGTTCAACATAAAATTTATCAAAAGAGAAAACATGTTGACAAAGGCAAATAAAACCATGTAGTCAAGGCTTTTTTAGGCCTGCCAGGCCCAAATTCGAGGCTTTCTGTGGGCTGCCAGGCCGCTGAGTTGAACCATTTAACAAAGCCTTTTAAGATGGAGCTCCAACTAACCAATCACCATTTTAACTTTGACAAGTGCAGGGTCTCAATGAGAGTAACTGTCAAACGTTCGGAGGGCCGTGCCAGGATGACCTGGATAGGAGTGTCTTACTTGATGAAGGCAGGTTAACCTGGGGTTTTAGGTAAATATACCAGGCTTCCAAGCCCTGGGTCGATACCCAGCTACAAGGGTCCATTCGAACTCCTTGGTATTTGACACAAGGAGCCCCCAAATAACGTGATGAGCTGTGCTCATTGGGTGCCTATGTTTGAGCTATGCGTAGCAACAAGACTCTCTTTGGCCCCTTGGGTGTGAAGCTCCCAAGCTTTGTTGTGGCGTGATAGCCGGATTAATGGACAGAACTCCGCTTTGTCAGCTGAAGCCCCCATGTAATCAATAATATGATAAGCCAATAAGGCAGGATACCCATGTTTCAACCGCGCGTCAGGGCAGCAGGTCCTCTTTGGCAACCTTTAAATTTTTGCAAGAGATAAATTCTTCTTGAACCGGATTTGAACCAGATACTAAGGGCTTCAACGCTATGTGGGAGACGGGATTTCCCTTAACCGGACTATAAACCGGAAGCACCATTGTGAGCTGGAGTTTTTCTGACGGCCTTTAATGTTTTATCAATATAATAGTAGCCTCCGGGACCGGGTTATCTTTCCCTCCATCGTCCTGGGGTTCTTGAATTTGCTGAAACTGGCAAGACTTGCTGAGTCATATCATCGTAGCCCCCGAGTCTTAAGATGACTCAAGGAGTTGTCTTGATATTCTCCGTACTTGACCATAGCAGATGGTATATATATCATCGGTGTTAATAACACGATGTAAATCCATAGAAGGTTGAGGTGACTGCGGCAGATTATAAATGATCTCGTATGAGCCGTGTCAGCAACTCGGCCAATGGTTCCTTCCAACTGGCTGTTTGATGTGGACCAAACTGTAGTGGCAGCGATTTGTGTGCATGTCCATTCATCCATCCAGTGCAGACAGCGGCTGAATGATAATTTGCCTCCAATTTGAAAGAAAACCGGGCTACCCAAGCTGTGACTTGCTCATACTCAATGAACAGCTCATGCAGACAGGTGCGGCCTGGCGTGTTGATGTAGACCAGGTCACGAGAGACGGACGGGAAATACGTCCGCAGCATCAGAGGTGGCACAGACAGATGCGTCGGCCGCGGCTGAGGGAGTCCTGGACTAGGGGGTGTCCGGACAGCCGGACTATCAATGTCCGCCAGACTCCAAGACTACGAAGATACAAGATTGAAGACTCCGTCCCGTGTCCGGATGGGACTTTCCTTGGCGTGGAAGGCAAGCTTGGCAATACGGACATATAGATCTCCTACCATTGTAACCGACTCTGTGTAACCCTAGCCCTCTCCGGTGTCTATATAAACTGGAGGGCTTTAGTCCGTAGGACAACATACATTACAACAATCATACCATAGGCTAGCTTCTAGGGTTTAGCCTCCTTGATCTTGTGGTAGATCTACTCTTGTACTACCCATATCATCAATATTAATCAAGCAGGACGTAGGGTTTTACCTCCATCGAGAGGGCCCGAACCTGGGTAAAAACATCGTGTCCCTCGTCTCCTGTTACCATCCGCCTAGACGCACAGTTTGGGACCCCCTACCCGAGATCCGCCGGTTTTGACACCGACATTGGTGCTTTCATTGAGAGTTCCTCTGTGTCGTCACCGATAGAGCGGATGCCTCCACCCGTCTTCAAAGACGGTGTTTTCGCCGGAGGGGCCTTGGCCGCCGGCCAAACTATCCGGCTTGGTGGTTTTCTCATGACCGCTTGTCCGGCCGCCGCTTCGGCAATGACTTCTCAAGTCGTCGAAAGCGATCTTCGCGTCAGCCCTAAAGCTGCCGAACAGTTAGATCCAATAGAGCTCTCATCTGTTAACGAGCTCTTGGATCGCATCGCCGCCCTGGGAGTCGCTACGGACTACAACCAGATTGGGCTTAAAACCGATCTGAGAGAGATTAACTCTCCCCTGGCCACCCACCACGTTGCAGTGGTAGAGGAGCAATACGGCAACTCTTTGCCAGTGTTGAAAACAATTCATGCTCGGATTCCCGAACCCTCCATACTGGATTCCCGCGGGGGGACGGACTTCGATCGAGCATTGAACTTAAAATCATGCATCGCCCCGGACTCGCTGGATTGTCCCCAGCAAAACACACTTCCGAATTCGGAAACCCCTCGGCCTTTGAGCCTCAAGATGGGCAGGGATCCGGATTTTATTCCACCCACCCGCCCAGACATATGCGATCTATCTCTAATACGGCAAGAGCCTACAGAAACAGTACATCACTATTGGGCCAGATTCCTCCTGGTTATGGACAGGATAAAGGACTGCCGAGAGGAAAACGCAATATCAATCTTCCACAATAACTGCACAGACAAGGGAATACTAAACACCATTGATCGTCGCAAAATTACACGCTTTACCGATCTGGCGTCCATTGTACGAAAGTACTGTGCGATGGAGAGTTTCCGGAAAACCGAAAATCAATTTTGGGATAATCCGGCCCCAAACCCAGTCCGCAGTAAAAGGGCGCCTTACACTCAGGCCCCAGATGCAAAAACGAAAAAACAAAAACCCAATCAGGGAAACGGAACCATACTGGAGGGATGGCTCAATGGACCCTGTAAGCTTCATAATACAGAGGGAGCCGTCCCAACACATAGCCTTCAAGCATGTTGGACATTACGGCAGGTGGCCAAAAGTGGCGAAGAGCTTCTAGCTCCAGGAAACCACTCCAACAATACCAGCACGGTATCAACAGTCTTCGAGACTTTCGCATCAAATAATATGCGAAAACGATCAATCCGCGAACTCGCCGAAGTCTACCAAGTAGCAACAACAAATCCATGGAGCGACACAGCCATTACCTTCAATGGCAGCGACGAGCCCACATTCCGAACAACTAGAGCCCCAGCCGCACTGGTACTTAGTCCCATAGTGGACGGCTTTCGACTGACAAAAGTCCTCATGGACGGCGGCAGCGGACTAAACCTCATTTACGAGGAAACTCTGCGAAAAATGGAAATCGATTGGAGCCGTATTGAGCGAAGCAGCACAACCTTTAGAGGAATAATCCCTAGCCGGGAAGCGCGCTGCACCGGAAAAATCACACTCGATGTGGTGTTCGGCTCTCCGGACAATTACAGATCCGAAGAAGTCACGTTCCAAGTGGCCTCGTTCAGCAGTGGATATCACGCCATATTAGGACGAGAGGCATTCACAATTTTTCAAGCAATACCTCATTACGGGTACATGAAGCTTAAAATGCCTGGGCCCAGCGGAATAATCACTCTCGCTAGTGATCCGGACATAGCACTCCGCGCCGAAAACAAGACAGCCGCACTAGCCCTCGAGGCACTATTCGAAGCCTTAGCAGCAGAGGAACTCACCGCGCTGCGCTCTACGGTGAACAGGGACGATGTGATACTCGATAAAAGATCCAAGTCCACCTCCTTCAAACCAGCAGAAGAGATAATAAAATTCCAGGTCCATCCAACGGACCCAACAAAGACGGCCTCCATTGGGGCACAGTTGAACCCCGAAGTAGACGCTGCACTGCGCGAATTCCTTCGGGAAAATTGGGATAGCTTCGCCTGGCATCCTTCAGACATGCCCGGAATCCCTCGCAGGTTGGCAGAACACAGCCTCAACATCCTAAAAGGATTCAAGCCAGTCAAACAGGCTCTTCGACGATTTTCCGAGCCCAAAAAACAGGCAATGGGAGAAGAGCTAGCCAAACTATTGGAAGCCGGATTCATTAGAGATATCAAACATCCGGACTGGCTAGCAAATTTGGTGATGGTACCAAAGAAGGATAAATCCTGGCGCCTCCGTGTCGATTTTAAAGACCTCAATAAAGCTTGCCCAAAGGATCCCTTCCCTCTCCCCCGCATCGATCAAATTATCGATGCCACAGCAGGGCACGATTCATTGTGCTTCCTGGACGCATACTCTGGCTATCATCAAATCAAGATGGCGGAAGCAGACCAAGCCGCAACGGCATTTATCACTCCATATGGACCATTCTGCTTCAACACGATGCCTTTCGGACTCAAAAACGTCGGCGCAACATATCAGCGCATGATTCAAACGTGTCTGGCCACCCAGATCGGCAAAACAGTCGAGGCATACGTAGACGATGTAGTCGTCAAAACAAAACACATCGAAACTTTAGTAGACGAGTTGAGGCTCACATTCGACAACCTCAGAGCATATGACATCAAGCTGAATCCGGAAAAATGCATTTTGGGTGTACCAGCCGGAAAGCTGCTGGGCTTCATCGTATCCGGTAGAGGAATTGAAGCAAATCCGGCCAAAATCCGAGCTCTGTCACAGTTGGATATTCCAGAAGACCTCAAACAAATACAAAAATTAACAGGATGCGTGGCAGCCTTAAGCCGCTTTATCTCCCGTTTAGGAGAAAAGGCATTGCCCCTCTATCGCCTCCACTGCCGGACTCGAAGAAATAAAGGCCATACTGGTAACAAATCTGGTCCTGGCTGCGCCCACTATGGGCGAACCAATGTTGTTATACATCGCAGCAACACATCAAGTTGTAAGCGCAGTCCTCGTCGTCGAACGAACGACAGAAGGGCATAAATTCCCTCTTCAAAAACCAGTGTATTATGTATCCACTGTGTTAACCCCCTGCAAATCCCGTTACCCGCACTATCAGAAGATAGCATATGTGGTGTTCATGGCGTCTCGAAAGCTCCGGCACTACTTTCAAGAGTGCTCGATAACAGTGGCCTCTGAAGTACCACTCAATGACATTATAAATAACCGCGACGCAACGGGCATGATAGCAAAATGGGCCATTGAGCTCCTACCATTCGACATCACTTACAAACCTCGATGAGCTATAAAGTCACAAGTTTTGGCTGACTTCGTCGCCGAATGGACTGAAGCCGAACTCCCTAAAGAGTACGGCGCATACTCCAATTGGACTATGCATTTCGACGGCTCCAAAATGTTGGCCGGATTAGGGGCTGGCGTCGTACTGACGTTCCCCACCAGAGATACAGTCCAGTATGTACTTCAAATAATGTACATGGACTCCAACAATGCAGCCGAATACGAGGCCCTATTACATGGTCTCCGGATGGAGGTCTCCATGGGCATTCAACGCCTAGAGGTGCGCGGGGACTCAAACCTTGCAATATCCCAAATAAATGGAGACTTCGACGCCAAGGATCCAAAAATGGCAGCATATCGCAACGCTGTCCTAAAAATGTCAGCTCGGTTTGAAGGACTCGAATTCCATCACATAGCCCGAGATAATAACCAGGCGGACGACGTTCTGGCACGCATCAGTGCGAAACGTGATGTTGTCCCTCCAAATATCTTCCTGGAACGGCTCTTCAAGCCATCCGTACTATGGGAAGAGGAGCCCGGTAGCTACAAACTGGAGAAAACCGCACCAACTGGTGATTCGGCAGACGACATAACACCCTCCGCCCACGTCATAATGGCGGTAATCGCCGCGTGGACAGAACCTTTCCTAGCCTACTTACTTAGATAGGAACTTCTCGAAGACCAAAATAAGGCCCGCTGCATAGTCCGGCGATCGAAGGCCTACAAGGTCCATGAGGGAGAACTTTATAAGAAAAGTACCACCGGAGTCCTTCAAAGGTGTATCTCCGAAGAAGAAGGGCGAAACCTCCTGGCTGAAATTCATGCCGGACTAGGCGGACACCACGC
Organism: Triticum timopheevii; assembly: GCA_963921465.1. NCBI lineage: Eukaryota > Viridiplantae > Streptophyta > Magnoliopsida > Poales > Poaceae > Triticum > Triticum timopheevii. The sequence goes on from OY997262.1 coordinate 369,197,181, forward strand.
AGCAGCCCGGGCCCTTGTAGGAAAGGCATTCCGTACAGGATTTTATTGGCCGACGGCTCGGGCAGACGCACACGACTTGGTCCAGCGATGCGTTGGTTGTCAGCTCTTTGCTAATCAGAGCCATATGCCACCCACCGCCCTCAAAACCATACCCATTACCTGGCCGTTCGCGGTCTGGGGGCTTGACATGGTTGGACCCCTTAAAGGGGGAACCCACAAGAAAAAGTACCTATTGGTCATGGTGGATAAGTTCACCAAATGGATAGAGGCCAAACCGGTCAAAACGGCAGAGTCCGGACCAGTGATAGACTTTATATCAGGGGTGGTACACCGTTACGGAGTCCCCCACAGCATCATCACTGACAACGGCACGAACTTCACAGCCGACGAGGTTAAGTCATGGTGTAAAAATATGGGCATCAAGCTCGACTATGCGTCAGTCTATCACCCTCAAACCAACGGTCAAGTGGAAAGAGCAAATGGTCTAATAATGAGGGGCATTAAACCCAGACTAGTGAGGTCACTCACTAAATCCGACACACAATGGGTCGAGGAGCTTGACTCCGTACTCTGGGGGCTGCGGACAACGCCTAACCGTACTACCAGATTCACACCATTTTTTATGGTATACGGCGCAGAGGCAGTTTTGCCCTGTGACATTATTCATGAATCACCTCGAGTGCGCATGTATGAGGAAAGATAGGCCGAGCTTGATCGGTAGGACAGCTTGGACACATTGGAGGAAGAACGTGACGTCGCGAAGGCTCGTTCCGCATTCTATCAGCAGTAGGCCCGAAGATATCAAAGCAGACAAGTACGGGCCAAGACTTACAACGTTGGTGAACTAGTTCTACGCCTGTCGGACAAGAAAAAGGACAAGCTCAAGCCCAAATGGGAGGGTCCCTTCATCATCGATCAAGTACTGACCGGCGGAGCGTACCGTCTACGAAATGCGTCGGATCACCGACTCGAGCCGAACCCATGGAACGCAGCCCGCCTCCGACGATTCTATGCCTAGCGCCGGATTAAGAGTTCGTCCCCTTCCCCCGTCCAAACTTTTACACTTCGGCTGTCTTTTTTTTTCTCTTTTTATCCTTCTCATTTAAAAGCCCTTTCGGGCCTATTTTTGCATTCTTTGCATACGCATGATGTGCCATCCGCACTCATTATTCCTGGGGGCTTCTTTTATAGAAGCTCAATTATACGCATGATGTGCCATCCGCACTCATTATTCCTGGGGGCTTCTTTTACAGAAGCTCAATTATACGGGTTTTATACCCATCACATGTGTCAAGCTTCCACATGTACCTTTTATTCGCCATTATATGCATCGATATGACTTAAGTTTTGGCCAAGCTGGGTTGCCTGGCTCCTGTGCTTACCCCTACGTTCCCGATTGTTCGGCTAGGAGGTAAAGGGAGCACCTCTGCGATTGTTACTGCCGGGTCAGCCGGATGTGTACCTCAGACTGGGTGAAGCCGAAAGCTAGCGTTCTTAAGGGAATATTCGGTTGGTGACTTAAAAGATGACTTTTTACCTATTTATCTATCTGCCCCCAGATGTTTTACTGCTTTCATTGCAGTCCGGACATGCACTTTAGGGCATGCCTCCCAGCGAAAGGAACCCTTAACGGAACTATTCTCCCTGGAAGATGTTTCTTACTAACCATGTAATATAACATAACTAGTTGGGCACTTGTCTGATAAAGCACTAATGACCCCTACGCCTGGTCTCCATGCATACCACGGTTGTTTCTTAACCAAAAAGGTATTCGGACACACTCCGGACTCTAGGGTCCCGAGGTCGAAGCGAAAAGGTCGGCAAAGACAAACGATCTACAATCCGGCTAGAAGGCATTTCACATGTCACTTTAAAGGATAACATACATTGTCAAATTTATTGATTGTATTCCTCCTCAATCCCGGCTAACAGGCTGTCTAGTTTACAGTCCTGTTGGGAAAATTTAGCAGCCAACTCTACTTGGCTATACACTAAACTCACAGGGATCTCCTTCCCATTGGGCCCCACCGGTCCAACTTCGGCCATGTGGTTGGGATCCGCCTTCTTGTACCACATCTTCACCATGGCCCAAGCCTCCCTCGCACCTTGACGGCAAGCTGAAATCTTCCACAAACGGAAGTGCTGCCGCACTCCCTGCAGCTTCTCCGCAAGCTCCCCGAGGCCCTCGGGTAGGGTGAGGGCTGGCCATAAAGCCTGAACGACGCCGCTCATTGCCTGCCGAACTCGTTCGAGTAGCTGCAACAGTTCGGGAAGTTGATCACCCATTGATATGGGCATCTCCTTTGCAGGACGACCCGTGAGTATACCTACAAGACATATCATGTCAAAATGCTTCCTCGCCGAACTCTTCTTTTCAAAAAAAAGTTCGCTCAAGCACTTACTATAAATGCTGCAACGAAGCCGCTGATTCGCCTTAACGGAGCCGGACAGCTCGGCCTGAGCGCCTTTCAGCTCTTCTCCGAGCTTGGCGTTGGCATCTTGGATCTTGTTCCTTTCCTGCTGAACCCTATTCAGCACACTCTCGCCGGCCTTTAGCTGGCGTAGCAATGCTTGCCTGTCCGGATCTTGTCCGGCGGTACATGCAAATGTCATTATTAGACTCGCGCGCATGCCGCACAACGCTTATATTTATTAATAAAAATGTGTTACCAGGAGGGGTCTTTCCGTCTCCTACTGCGGCAGCAAGTGCGGCCTCAAGTTGGGCCTTGCAATCTTGCAGCTCCCGAGACAGCTGGGCGTTCTTCTCGTTAAGTGCCTGAAATTTACAATGATCCTTAAATCAGTTAGCATAACTGCTTTAAGTCTCGGGGGCTACTGGTATATATAACCATTAAAATTCCCTTACCCGTATGTCTTTCACATACTGCTCCGTGGCTCTGGTAAAACCATTTTGAGCTGCACGGAGATGCGCGTCCCCTGTGTTAAAAGCATCCAATGCCTCAGGGGAAAAGCACGCTTCTTGAAATACTGTCCGGCGGCGCCTATGGTTCATGGCGCTCTCCACCTCAGACTTGGTGGCGGACAGTCTGTCGGTATCCTCCGTTGGAGAAGGATCCGGCACGCGTCTTGCGCTTGCCTCCCCCTCCAGGCCGGGCGCTGGAGCCTGACCGGTGTTGGTCGGATTGGCAATTCCTGTGCTCGCAGTCCGGCGAGCGCTTTTTCTCCTACAAAGATCATGAGCATTCAGACGCTTCCTCGGAACGTTGCTCTAAAAATTCAAATACGAGCTATACCTTTGCGGCGTCTCCATCCGCACTGCGCTCCTTTTCCGCCTGCTGGTTCGGACCGACCTCTGTTGGTCGGCCGCCACGGGCTCGGCTTCCCGCCGTAAAGGTGCTTCCTGCAAAATACCATCGTTCGCGAAGGTCAGAAATGGGCAGGGATGAGATAATGGTGTCCGGACTTCGGTCGCGGTCACCTGGGAAGCCGGACTTAGCCCGGGGTAGTCCGCCGTAATGGCGACCAAAGCATTGTCTATGCTGAGCTGGTGATACACCCCGTCGATCAGCTCCACCTCGATATCCGGGTCCTCTTCGGAGGCCAGATCCAGGGATCCTTTTGGATCCTCGGGTTGCGGAGCAGGACTTACCATGTCCTCCACAGTCCGGCGTAGACCCTGCGCCGAAGACATAATGTAAGAAGCTTAAACTTCGAAAGCATGGGTTGGGCCCTTCAAGGTGTTCACTTACCCATCCTCTGGGGTTGATCATGGAAAACCCATTCAAAGGGTTCGTTCGAAGGAAATCCTCCTTCTCCCCCTTGTACAGGCTGAACAGGATCTTCACCAGATCCTCGGTCGAATCCGGCCCTTTGCGGCCGTGCCGGGTAGCATCATTTTCCCCGTTGAAATCCCACATGGGGTGACCTTTGTATTGCAGTGGCTGTACCCCTCGCTTGATGCATGTCGCCATGACTCCGATCATGGTCAAGCCGGAATGAGCCATTAATCTTATCCGGCCCATCAAGTAATGGACGCTCTTGTCTTCCTCCAATCGGGGGCTCCGTGGGCGCCAGCTGAGGCGTTTCTTCAAGGGAGCAGCACTAAACTCCGGGAGGCCGATCCGAACTGGGTCTGGCAGCGGAGCGTCTCCTATATAAAACCATTCCGAGGGCCAGTCTTCGGACGCCTTCTTGGGAGTGCCGGATAGGTATCCGGTCCTGGCGATGCGCCATATTTCGGCGCCGCCCACTTGATATATGGACCCCTGGTAAGAACGGGGTACGAGGCAAAACAGCCTCTTCCACAATGCGAAATGGGGCTCAGCAAAATACACCCTGGCTTTTCGCATTCGTGCGACGCGTGGAAGAGGGCCATTATTTGGCGTAGAAGCCGAGGAACACAGTATTCAAGATGAAGTCGGACACTGTTCGGCAGGTACATGGAATTTGAAGGGAGAACCCGCCTTGCAACGCCGAAGACTATAAACGCGCTGGACTTATCATCATTGAAGCCTGGTTCGGGGCTACTGAGGGAGTCCTGGACTAGGGAGTGTCCGGCCAGCCGGACTATCAATGTCCGCCGGACTCCAAGACTACGAAGATACAAGATTGAAGACTCCGTCCCGTGTCCGGATGGGACTTTCCTTGGCGTGGAAGGCAAGCTTGGCAATACGGACATATAGATCTCCTACCATTGTAACCGACTCTGTGTAACCCTAGCCCTCTCCGGTGTCTATATAAACCGGAGGGCTTTAGTCCGTAGGACAACATACATTACAACAATCATACCATAGGCTAGCTTCTAGGGTTTAGCCTCCTTGATCTCGTGGTAGATCTACTCTTGTACTACCCATATCATCAATATTAATCAAGCAGGACATAGGGTTTTACCTCCATCGAGAGGGCCCGAACCTGGGTAAAAACATCGTGTCCCTCGTCTCCTGTTACCATCCGCCTAGACGCACAGTTCGGGACCCCCTACCGAGATCCGCCGGTTTTGAAACCGACAGCGGCATTATAAGCCGATGCGAACGAGCAAGTTATCCTTCGCGTTGTAAGCCGGCACGAACGCGTGAACCGACGGTGAAGGCGGACGGGCGAATCGTCCGTGGTGTAGTGAGGTGGTGCGGACGGGTGAGTCGGCCGGTGCGTTGATGTAAACCGGACTGCGATATGCGTATCCATGAAGCTGCGCGGCACAGCCGAACGTGCATCTGTGGTATAATGGCATAAACAATTGTCCTATGTAAAAATATTACAGGGTAGAGTAATTGTTGTGGGATAAATTAATATGTACTGACAAAATACATAGGAAAAATAACACCTGGTATTTTTTGCCGGATGAATGCAGATGCTTGTGCTGGATACTACATAATGATGTTTTGGCTTTTGACAAAAGATTTGATCTGAAAAATCATGCCATGTTGAGAGGAGTAGTAACACTGGTCCTCTTGTCTTCAAATGCGTAGGATGATTGAGGTCTCCACGTGGGGATGCAAACCCCACTTTTTTTTCTCTTAGCAAATCCAAAGTAGTACTACATGGCGTGCCATGCTAGTAGCCTTGATCTTATGCTTTTTTTCTTTAGGAGACGTGACGTTTTGCCTCAGTTAACACCATAATGGCAGCAGGCACACACACACCTGATAGAACCAACAGCCACTGCCCTCTTTTTCCTTCCTCTTTTTATTCTGTCTCACCGTCTGGCGCCGTAATGGTTGGGCGATACAGGTTAGGAGCATTTATGTCAGGACCCCGACTCAATGCCACATCGATCTAGCATGTAACACATCATATCACTTTGTGGCCTCACGCACGGTATCCCCACGGGTGTCGCCTTACCTTTGCCCGGGACCGTTTGTGCCTTTTGGCACACGTATATGATAGTGTCGCTAGCATCCATATGATAAGAAGCCCGGGCTGACATGGCTAGTCGTAAACCCAAAGTGGCACAAACTTACAGGGACAGGCATCCATGACCCAGCATCGAACGTGTCGGTCATCAGCGAGCGAATCCAGGCTGTAGCACTGGGCTAGCAGGACTCTGGTGAACCGGGATGTAGCGGGCTAACAGGACTCCGGTATTCATCGTGTGACATTTCCCCGAAGGGACAGACACAGGAACGAAGAAGGACACATGCCGGCCAGCCTAAGTGTTCCGGAGAAGTAGCAAGCTACCATGGCTCGGTGGAGACACTAGGAGACATTTCCCGGTAAGAGGGGCTACTAAGGATAAACAACTAGATAGTCAGGTCCCACACATACCAAGCATTTCAATAACATACACACAATATGCTCGATATGTGCAAATACAACATGGCATCACAACATGACTCTACGACTCAAGTATTTATTCATTAGGCTCCGAGGAGCGAGATATTACAAACATGGGTCTCACGACCCAACATTCAGAGCATACAAGTCAAAGCACAAGCGGAATCTAACATGTCTGAGTACAGACATCTACAAATGAAAAAGGCTTAGAAGCCTGACTATCTACCAGATCCTGCCGAGGGCACAAGATCGTAGCTGAGGTAACAAGCTAAACGTCGAAGTCCATGCGGAACTACTAGTGAGACTGAAGTCTCCCTACAAAAACATAAAATAGGCAAACGTGAGTACAAATGTACCCAGCAAGACTTACATCAGAACTAACTACATATGCATCGTTATCAACAAAGGGGATGGTGGGGTTTAACTGCAGCAAGCCAGCTTTGACTCGGTGGCTATCCTGATCTACTATTGCAAGTAACTCTTTTGAGGTGGCGCACACGAGTCCACATATTCACCAACCAATACACCACTATGGATCCACTCCCGTCTCCCTACGAGAACGCCATCCATAGCACTCACGCTTATCTTGCGTATTTTAGAGTATCCACTTTCACTTGTCTATGAACTGTACAGGCAACCCAGAAGTCCTTTTCCGCGGACACGGCTATTCGAATAGATGATGTTAACCCTGCAGGGGTGTACTTCTTCACACACGCTCTCACCACTTACCGCCGTTTACATGACATGTACTCGGCAACCTTCAAGCGGAAGCCCAACGAGGATGTCGGCCACAGCCTACCTAAACACTCAAGTCTTTAGTCCAGGTTTATCGCCTATTCTGGTTCCATCCATGAGGAGATCCGGCCGGGGTCTCGCTCACAGCCCCAAACGATGTGAACAGGGTTCCCGAGACACCAAACGGGCGCTCGGTACACCATGCCACGTGCCTACCGCATCACAGCCCACCCTTCCGGTCAGCGCTGCCCACGGCCTCCAGCATACTACAAACACCAGAAACTACTTGCAACTCCTGGACAGAGGACAAGGGTGATTAAGAAGCCGAGAGGGTCCATTGGTTTCGGGCCCAATGCGTGGTAGTAGCTGAATCATGGATCACAAACACAGAACTCAGTTCCTGAGGACGGCTGCAATGAGACAACCCACCATGTACTCCTACATGGCCTCTCACCGCTACCTTTACCAAATCGTGTTCACACACTTAGCTCACACACAGTAGGACATGTTCACACACCTTTGATTCACCCCCGATGAATCAGACCTAACTCAACTCTAAGCAGTAGCAGGCATGACAAACAAGCATGAATGAGTAGGCACAACAGGGCTCAAACAACTCCTACTCATGCTAGTGGGTTTCATCTATTTACTATGGAATGACAGGTCATGCAAAGGATAAAGGGGTTCAGCTACCGCAGCAAGTAACAGTTGAATCGTTGTTGTCCTAATGCAGTAAAAGTGAGCAGGAGCGAGAGAGTGGGATTGTATCGGAATGAACAAGGTGGTTTTGCTTGCCTGGCACTTCTGAAGATAGTATAGTTCTTCATCGGTGTCATTGATCACATCGTCGGAACCACGTATATCGAGAGGGGACAAACACCGACAAACAAAGAAGAAACACAATCAATGCAATGCAACAATATGATGCATGAATGTGACATGGCAATATGCTGTGGTTTGAGCTAATGCAACTAGCAACAAAGTTAAATGAAGTTGGTTTGAACCCTAAGTTCAAATTCAAACTCCATATGTGAAATTCAAATGCCATTTATATGATTTGTTCTAAACAGTAGGTATAAGTTGTTCTAACATGCATGAAAATGGTACAGATGGATTCCTTGAATTTTTCTGATCATTTTTCATATATAACTTGTTTGATTTGGAGCTACGGTTGAATTACTATGAATTTTAGAAGTTTTAGGCATTTTCTGGAATTTCCTGAATTATTTTAAAACCAGAAAATGATTTATTGCGTCAGCACTACGTCATGCTGAGCTCAGCAGGTCAATAGGCGTCGACCAGGTCAAACCTAACGCTGGGACCACTAGTCAGTGGCTAGACTAATTAACAGGGGGGTTAGTGCTAATTTAATCCTAACTAAAAGTGTTAGTGGGTCAAAGTGCGGTCAAACCCGGGTCAAACTCGCCGGAGTTGACCCGCGGCTCATCGCCGGTGGAGCCAGAGACGGCGGAGGGGTGCGGGTTTCCTCCTCCGGCGACCAAATGGCCGGCGGAGGGCATCTACGTGACGCGGGCGCTCGTCCGCGTCGAGTAGTGGCAGCGGCTGGGCCTAAGATGGCCGGAGTCGTCACCGGCATCGACCGTGGCGGTCGTCGGAGCTCGGGCGAGCTCGGGGTCGACGCTACGGTGGCCGGGGAGGATCGTGCGAGGCACCTACGTGCTCTACGCAGCGCGGGGAGACAGCTGAGCACGACAGTCGGGCCACTGGGTGGCCGGAGGCATGTCGGCGGCAGTCACGGGCGGCGGCGGGTTTCGGCCAAACTCGGTGCAGTTGCTGTGGTGCTCGAGAGCGAGAACGGGAAGGGGGAGGAGGAAGAGGAGCTCACGGGGAGTCGGTTGGATCAGACGGCGAGCTCGGGGAGGCGGCAACGGCGGCAAATCGACTGCGGCGGTCCTCGGTGGCCGAGGAGGGGAACGGCGGAGCTAGCGGCATCCAGGAGCTTCCGGCACCTTTCATATGGGTGAGGATGAAGAGGGAGGCAAGGCGGAGCTTCCTGGGGCGTCGGCGAGGCGGGGCGGTGGCTGTGGCCGCGGCGAACGGCGTCGGTGGCGATGGTCGCGTTCGGTCCGGGCGAGAGAGTGGGAGCGGAGGAGAGGGTGAGGACGGGGGAGAGTGAGAGGGTCCAGGGGGGGGGGGGGGCGTGGCGTCTCCCAGAGGGGTCCAGGCGTCGAGGTGGAGCGGCAAGCAGGAGGTGGCCGGGGCGAGCGCCGACGTGCGTCGTCCATGCGCCTGTGCCTACTGGCGCGAGGAGGAAGGCGACAGGGGGGGGGGGGGCGCCTGGTGGGCTGGGCTGGCCAACTGGGCCGCCAGGCTGGACAGGTAAGCGGCCCAGGTAGTTTCCTCTCTCTCTCCGTTTTCTATTTTTGTTCTGTTTTCTATTTTTTTATATGTTTTGAATTAGTAAAAATACTAACTCATTTTATAAAATCCTGACAAAAATTGTGGACACTATTTGAATTATTTCCAATAGCCCCCAAGTACTTTCAGGATTATTTGGACATTTAAAAATATTATAAGAGTTAAATGTCCAAATTCAAATACTTATGAATTAATTCAAATAACCAGAATAGCCTCCAAAAATATGAAACCATTTTTGGCAGAGGGTTTAGCCAGGACCAAAGATGGTGAACATTTATGAAGGGCATTTTGGTTTCATTGAAAAGATTTTAGTAAGCCCTAGTTGAATTCATTTAGTGCTAGGGTTTCAACATCCCCAGTTCAAGTTTCTTAGTAATGTAAACATGATGACATGATGAGCAGGCAAAGTCAAGCAAGGCTGATCTGGGGCTGTGACAGCTCACTCCCACTAAACAAAAATCTCGTCCCGAGATTCAAGGCGTGAGGTAAGAAGACAGAGGGGGGCACAAGCTAACACGGTCTTCACGATCCAGGTTGCACTTCACAGGAACGTTGTTTCGATCACCATCTTTGTCTCGACATCTTGTTCTGAGAACTCCAGTTATTATGACAATGAGAGGAGAAGGAGACTCTAGAAGGATCGATCTTCTTGAGGATCGAACAACTCAGGATCAACTCACAGAGTGAAAATACCTCTCGAGCTGAGACACGAAGCAAACATCTAGAGAGATGGAGTGGAACAGATGGCGAGGGTTCACTAGGTAGACAACAATCCCGCCTTAAGAAGGTGGTGTACGGATGTCCACGTAACGAGGAGTTGAGTTGCCATGATACCATAACGAGACATCTTAGGGGTGGTGACTCGTAGATATATCCCCTTAACTGGCAAAAAGAATTACCTTTGATTCAGAGATCATTGAAACTCTTTATACCAGCCTAAGGCAATTCACAATCGATCATTTGAAGGAGTCCGAAAGAATGACATACTCGGACTAGAATGGATGATGTGGACTACCTTGTTGAAGACAACGCAATGGATGATTTTCCTTATCATCGGAAATGGATGGGACCCATGGTAGGACCACTTTTGAGGACGATCCTGAACAAAAGTTACTGAGAAGGCAGCCCATAGCGAAATGGCACAAAGACGGTGCAAGCTAGGAACAAAATGGAAATGTTGGGAATGTTCCAACCATCATATCTGCCTGAGATTCAGATCCGATTGGTAATAGGATACTTCAGACTCGGCAGGTCTGAAAAGAAAGTTTGCAACACAATTCGACGAGATGACGTTGCGAGATTCTCGCGAAATGAACTACGATAGTAAGCTCCAAAACATGAGCTGGTTCTGCTACAAACATGTGAACACATTGTCCGAGACAAACGAGACCACGTGGTAGTCTTATAATAAAATACTACCAAGTTCAGGTTGGGAAACCATCATCGAGGATAACTAAGTACTAATATAAGTCATGATTCTCAAGAAGGAACTTCTTCTCCTTGAACAAATCGATCAGTGGCTTGGTGTGCTAGGGACACATATAGAATGAAGGTTGCAAGTCTCCACACCACAGAATACTTCGCATGTATGCATGACTAACTTGGGATGATTCCAGAGGAAGCAACATTGACTTTCTCGAATCCATGGCGGCAACTTGCATCAATGCACATGAACTGGAGGAAGTCACTTCTTACATCCAAACATATGCTTCATGCACGGGACATGAAGATAATGCTTATAAAAGTTTCCAACACTAGCTGGATGTTCAACACGAATCATGGATGAGACAAAATGTTGCTGATGGGCTCAACAACAAGTCATCGAGATTTCCATGTAAATGGAATTCCATAATTATGTGAACAAGTGATAGCATTGGTCAGACCCAAAAGATATAATGGTGTATGCTTGAGGGATCAACCACGAGTAAGACAACATTACGAATATTGTTGGTTCTGGTCTGATTTGATGATAGCCCATACTCAAATCAAAGGTTGGATAAAATGATAGGTCCATTAACTGATCACGAGGGTCAATCGATGAAAATACCATCTTTCTTCAGCACACGTACAAGATATCCCTTAAAATGAACTAAATCGGACAAGCTTCTATTTTCCAACTCTCCAAGTTGTTGTTTAGCTTAACCAACTAGCTCAGGGGTATCCTGCACAGATCCTTGGAGAAGGTTGGTTTACAAGAAACCAACTTGATCACGAGCTCAACATAGTGGTCGGGTGACGACCCGGTGATACTTCTGAGAAGATAATCGGAAAATCACAAACCACCGATATGTTATTAAGCTCGAGATCAATCTTGCTTTTCAGGGCAAGACGATATGATCAAGAGAGTGATGGATTGACACAATCCTATCTCATTGATCGAGGAGTGCACCAGGGAAAATGGACTAGGTAGCACGATCAATCTTAGAATGATGATTCAAAAACCAACACGCTAAGAATGAAATTATTGTCCGTTAACTCCAAGCAACGGAGTTGCTAGGAGCATAGATTACTCACACCACGATTCACTTGTCGGCATTCTGGTACAATAACACAGGAACCGAGAAATGAACAATGATGGCAAGAAGTATCACTGTACCAAGAGTTCATAGGATGGTGGGCAATTCCTATAATAATCGCGATATAAAAGATGGTAATACTCCAAGGTAGAACAGAACAAAAGCTGGATTAGCAATTTGATCTGCGGAGCACAACTTCTTTGACCCAACCCTGGATATGGATCAGGTTCTGGAGTTTGTTTCTCCTAGTCATTCTGGAATAGAATGGCTTGACGGACCACAAGAGCAATAGGCATCGATAAACGAATGCATGCATACTCTTGACTATCAATTGATAGACGAAGGTCAGTAGACAACTAAAGAGGGACAACTCAAAAGAACATATGTTTTTCTGAGTTGTGGACGCATAGATTAGTATGTCGAACGAGTTCAACATATTTCTTCCAGATAACCCATGCAGAAAGGTTGAACTGGCAGAGTCACAATATAGAATGGAGAACTCATCGAGAGCACTCTTGTTGTCATCTTTTGGTTCAAAAGAACTCCTGCCAAGAATGGTTCATGGTAATTGGAAGAAGGATGTATCACGAACCTCGAGGACTATCGCAAAGGTTACTAATATCCTAAAGGAACTAGCAACACTATCAACATGATGTAAGTAGGGTGAATCTCGGGTTCAAGAACCCAGGAATAAAATACCTACTACTAAATGGCATCACGGGATGCTTTCGAGAACAAAGGCCAGAATCACCACACTGGGACACAAATCATGGCTAGATTACTAGATGATCCCCTAGGACACCTAGGGTCATAATAATAATTCCAACATATATGTCAAGGCAATAAATTACCTCAACGCACCGGTTAGTGTGCTTATTCTGACCATAAGGACATCGGGAATGGAAAGAAAGGATTTGCAAATGCATCAGACTATTCAGAAACCTGGGATGACTCGGACAGCATAACGGCTGTAAATGCTCAAAAAGTTTGGAGACATACTACAAAATGGTGGCATAACCACTTAGAAGCACAATATCAAGGTTTCGAGATCAACAATTAACATACGGAAGTAGTAGGAACTGAACTGAGACTTAAATCCAACAAACTTATAAGTCTACTGATTAGTAACACGTGATCCTGATAGAAAGAGGAGATAGCCTAGTTCCTTAACCCTGTAGGAAACATAAGATGACTCGGATCAGAGGGCATGAGGTATAAGGAGTAAAAAGAGCCTTACGTTCCATCCCACAATCAATTCCCCTACATGTAACTAAAGCATTTCTAGACTCAACTTCGACCAGTTTGGCTTCGTAATCCTACAAGCAGTTAGGCTCTGATACCAAAGCTGTCAGGACCCCGACTCAATGCCACATCGATCTAGCATGTAACACATCATATCAATTTGCGGCCTCACGCACGGTATCCCCACGGGTGTCGCCTTACCTTTGCCCGGGACTGTTTGCGCCTTTTGGCACACGTATATGATAGTGTCGCTAGCATCCATATGATAAGAAGCTCGGGCTGACATGGCTAGTCGTAAACCCAAAGTGGCACAAACTTACAGGGATAGGCATCCATGACCCAGCATCGAACGTGTCGGTCATCAGCGAGCGAATCCAGGCTGTAGCACTGGGCTAGCAGGACTCCGGTGAACCGGGCTGTAGCGGGCTAACAGGACTCCGGTATTCATCGCGTGACATTTCCCCGAAGGGACAAACACAGGAACGAAGAAGGACACATGCCGGCCAGCCTAAGTGTTCCGGAGCAGTAGCAAGCTACCATGGCTCGGTGGAGACACTAGGAGACATTTCCCGGTAAGAGGGGATACTAAGGATAAACAACTAGATAGTCAGGTCCCACACATACCAAGCATTTCAATAACATACACACAATATGCTCGATATGTGCAAATACAACATGGCATCACAACATGACTCTACGACTCAAGTATTTATTCATTAGGCTCCGAGGAGCGAGATATTACAAACATGGGTCTCACGACCCAACATTCAGAGCATACAAGTCAAAGCACAAGCGGAAGCTAACATGTCTGAGTACAGACATCTACAAATGAAAAAGGCTTAGAAGCCTGACTATCTACCAGATCCTGCCGAGGGCACAAGATCATAGCTGAGGTAACAAGCTAAACATCGAAGTCCACGCGGAACTACTAGTGAGACTGAAGTCTCTCTGCAAAAACATAAAATAGGCAAACGTGAGTACAAATGTACCCAGCAAGACTTACATCAGAACTAACTACATATGCATCATTATCAACAAAGGGGATGGTGGGGTCTAACTGCAGCAAGCCAGCTTTGACTCGGTAGCTATCCTGATCTACTATTGCAAGTAACTCTTTTGAGGTCGCGTACACGAGTCCACATATTCACCAACCAATACACCACTATGGATCCACTCCTGTCTCCCTACGAGAACGCCATCCATAGCACTCACGCTTATCTTGCGTATTTTAGAGTATCCACTTTCACTTGTCTATGAACTATACAGGCAACCCAGAAGTCCTTTTCCACGGACACGACTATTCGAATCTATGATGTTAACCCTGCAGGGGTTTACTTCTTCACACACGCTCTCACCACTTACCGCCGTTTACACGACATGTACTCGGCAACCTTCAAGCGGAAGCCCAACGAGGGTGTCGGCCACGGCCTACCTAAACACTCAAGTCTTTAGTCCAGGTTTATCGCCTATTCGGGTTCCATCCATGAGGAGATCCGGCCGGGGTTTCGCTCACAGCCCCAAACGATGTGAACAGGGTTCCCGAGACACCAAACGGGCACTCGGTACACCGTGCCACGTGCCTACCGCATCACAGCCCACCCCTCCGGTCAGCGCTGCCCACGGCCTCCAGCATACTACAAACACCAGAAACTACTTGCAACTCCTGGACAGAGGACAAGGGTGATTAAGAAGCCGAGAGGGTCCATTGGTTTCGGGCCCAATGCGTGGTAGTAGCTGAATCATGGATCACAAACACAGAACTCAGTTCCTGAGGACGGCTGCAATGAGACAACCCACCATGTACTCCTACATGGCCTCTCACCGCTACCTTTACCAAATCGTGTTCACACACTTAGATCACACACAGTAGGACATGTTCACACACCTCTGATTCACCCCCGATGAATCAGACCTGACTCAACTCTAAGCAGTAGCAGGCATGACAAACAAGCATGAATGAATAGGCACAACAGGGCTCAAACAACTCCTACTCATGCTAGTGGGTTTCATCTATTTACTGTGGAATGACAGGTCATGCAAAGGATAAAGGGGTTCAGCTACCGCAGCAAGTAACAGTTGAATCGTTGTTGTCCTAACGCAGTAAAAGAGAGCAGGCGCGAGAGAGTGGGATTGTATCGGAATGAACAAGGGGGTTTTGCTTGCCTGGCACTTCTGAAGATAGTATAGTTCTTCATCGGTGTCATTGATCACATCGTCGGAACCACGTCTATCGAGAGGGGACAAACACCGACAAACAAAGAAGAAACACAATCAATGCAATGCAACAATATGATGCATGAATGTGACATGGCAATATGTTGTGGTCTGAGCTAATGCAACTAGCAACAAAGTTAAATGAAGTTGGTTTGAACCCTAAGTTCAAATTCAAACTCCATATGTGATATTCAAATGCCATTTTTATGATTTGTCCTAAACAGTAGGCATAAGTTGTTCTAACATGCGTGAAAATGGTATAGATGGATTCCTTGAATTTTTCTGATCATTTTTCATATATAACTTGTTTGATTTGGAGCTACGGTTGAATTACTATGCATTTTAGAAGTTTTAGGCATTTTCTGGAATTTCCTGAATTATTTTAACACCAGAAAATGATTTATTACGTCAGCACTAGGTCATGCTGACCTCAGCAGGTCAACAGGCGTCGACCAGGTCAAACCTAACGCTGGGACCCACTAGTCAGTGGCTAGACTAATTAACTCGGGGGGTTAGTGCTAATTTAATCCTAACTAAAAGTGTCAGTGGGTCAAAGTGTGGTCAAACCCGGGTCAAAATCGCCGGAGTTGACCCGCGGCTCGTCGCCGGCGGAGCCAGAGACGGCGGAGGGGTGCGGGTTTCCTCCTCCGGCGACCAAATGGCCGGCGGAGGGCGTCTACGTGACGCGGGCGCTCATCCGCGTCGAGTCGTGGCAGCGGCTGGGCCTAAGATGGCCGAAGTCGTCACCGGCGTCGACCGTGGCGGTCGTCGGAGCTCGGGCGAGCTCGGGGTCGACGCTACGGTGGCCGGGGAGGCTTGTGCGAGGCACCTACGTGCTCTACGCAACGCGGGGAGACAGCTGAGCACGACAGCCGGGCCACTGGGTGGCCGGAGGCACGTCGGCGGCGGTCACAGGCGGCGGCGGGTTTCGGCCGAACTCGATGCAGTTGCTGTGGTGCTCGAGAGCGAGAACGGGAAGGGGAGGAGGAAGAGGAGCTCACGGGGAGTCGGTTGGAGCAGACGGCGAGCTCGGGGAGGCGGCAACAGCGGCAAATCAACGGCGGCGGTCCTCGGTGGCCGAGGAGGGGAACGGCAGAGCTAGCGGCATCCAGGGGCTTCCGGCGCCTTTCGTATGGGTGAGGATGAAGAGGGAGGCGAGGTGGAGCTTCCTGGGGCGTCGGCGAGGCGGGGCGGTGGCTGTGGCCGCGGCGAACGGCGTCGGTGGCGATGGTCGCGTTTGGTCCAGGCGAGAGAGAGGGAGCGGAGGAGAGGGTGAGGACGGGGGAGAGTGAGAGGGTCCAGGGGGGTGCGTGGCGTCCCCCAGAGGCGTCCAGGCGTCGAGGTGGAGCGGCAAGCAGGAGGTGGCCGGGGTGTGCGCCGGCGTGCGTCGGCCACGCGCCTGTGCCTACTGGCGCGAGGAGGAAGGCGACAGGGGGGGGGGGCGCCTGGTGGGCTGGGCTGGCCAACTGGGCCGCCAGGCTGGACAGGTAAGCGGCCCAAGTAGTTTCCTCTCTCTCTCCGTTTTCTATTTTTGTTCTGTTTTCTATTTTTTTATATGTTTTGAATTAGTAAAAATACTAACTCATTTTATAAAATCCTGACAAAAATTGTGGACACTATTTGAATTATTTCCAATAGCCCCCAAGTACTTTCAGGATTATTTGGACATTTAAAAATATTATAAGAGTTAAATGTCCAAATTCAAATACTTATGAATTAATTCAAAAAACCAGAATAGCCTCCAAAAATATGAAACCATTTTTGGCAGAGGGTTTAGCCAGGACCAAAGATGGTGAACATTTATGAAGGGCATTTTGGTTTCATTGAAAAGATTTTAGTAAGCCCTAGTTGAATTCATTTAGTGCTAGGGTTTCAACATCCCCAGTTCAAGTTTCTTAGTAATTTAAACATGATGACATGATGAGCAAGCAAAGTCAAGCAAGGCTGATCTGGGGCTGTGACAATTTACCCTTGAGATTCTGTCAATGGAGCCACCACGGAAACAATCAGAATGCTAAAGTTGCTTGTTTAGTGTTACTGTAGGCCGGTGCCACTAGATGCTTCTGCAGCATTTCGTGGCAAAATTTCATGTTTTGACCCTTTTGTGAAACAAAATCGAGATCTGACCCCAGTCTGAAAACATTTCGAAATCTGACCCTTTTGCTACCGCCAAAACCTCAGGCGGTAGGGTTGCACAGCCTACCGCCGCAGGTTCCGGCGGTAGGTGTGCCTGACGGCCGTCAATCTGTTAACGACTGCTGACGTACCTACCGCCAAAGACCTTGGCGGTAGCCCGCACAAACCTACCGCCGAGTTCCCTGGCGGTAGGTTGGCACTAAACTTAACTACTTTGTTTTTGTCTTCAATTTTTTTTCGCCATAAGACATAACAGAAGAAACATAACATAGACATAAGAAACATAACATAAGCACAATTTTATAGACATAACATAGTTTGATCACATCCACAAAATTTTGCCATTACGGACTAAGAAACAAGTACCAAATAACATAGTTTGATCACATAACATAGTATGAAGGCAACATAAGAAGTTTAACGAGTTCAACGGTCATCGACCACATAAAAGGTTTCATCCATAGGTAGAAATCAAACATGACGATCATCAGCAGCCACACACATATATAGTTTAGATGATATCGATGACGATCATCATCTTCAAGCCTTGATGGGTGGTCTTCCTGATAGTAATAAGGATGGCCTGTCCAACATGAAGATTCTTGTCAACGAGGAAGCTCTTCCACCCATGTGTGCTTAAATTTGTGCGGCCGTCCGTGTCCACGCCTTACGCACAAGTAGTGACGGGGCCCGTTGCGGTAAGGCGTATTCCAGCATAGCCTTCTTCATCAGCCTCGATGCCACAACTCTCAGATAGGCTCTTTGGCAATTTCTGAATAAGAAAAACATATCAATTAATAAGTATGGATTATCTAAACTATTAACAATTACTTGGATTCTACACTAAAAACATACCATATCATGTCGATCGACCATGGTAGTTGTCAGACGGGTCACGAATGGCGCCCTGATCAATTCAGCACGTGGCAGAAAGTTGTCCCAAGTTGCACACCTCCTGTTCGCTCAGCCTCACTCTTTGAGCACAGATGGCTTCCTCAAGTGGGTCTTCATCTTCATAGTCCTCATCAAGTGGTGGTGGCGGCGCCATGTTCCTTATATAAGCATTGATTGGATAAAGTTAATTAAACATGAATATTTGTTCTAATGCAAGCAAAACAAATATCTACAATATTCACACAATAAGTCATCACATATGGTGGTGGTGGTGGCTATAAGAAAGACTAAACCTAGGGTTCATCTAGGTTCTAGGGTTCATCTAGGTTCTAGGATTCATCTAGGCTCTAGGGATCATCTAGGTTCTAGGGTTCATCTAGGTTCTAGGGTTCATCTAGGTTCTAGGGTTCTAGGATTCATCTAGGTTCTAGGGTTCATCATATCAACTAGATAGGGTTCCTCGTATTGCTATAAGAAAGACTAAACCTAGGGTTCATCAACTAGGTTTATCACATTGCAATCATCTAGGTTTAGGGTTCATCATAACAACTAGATAGGGTTCCTCATATGGCTATAAGAAAGCGGAATGATTGACTCAAAGTAATTAGGGGATTGGAGGAGCTTACCTTCCTCTTTCCGTAGCCATCTCGATACGCAAAATCCGTGAATCAACAAAGAAGATCGGAGTGGGGAAGTGGAGGAGATGAGAAAATGGGCGAGAGGAAGAAGGCGGCTGGGTGGGTGGGATTAGGGTTTGTGGTGGGGTGGGCGTGGGCGGCTGGCTTTATAAATGCCCAAACCTTACCGCCATAGTATTCGGCGGTAGCCAGCCACGACCTACCGCCATCCGGCCTGGCGGTAGGATGCCTCTCCCCCACGCCAATCTTCTGTGACCAAAAAATCGAGCAACGCAGCGGTAGGGTTGCGCCGCCTACCGCCAAGGGCCTGGGCGGTAGGGTGCTACCGCCGAGAGCCCTGGCGGTAGGCTGCGCAACCCTACCGCTACGGTTGTCAATTTTTTGGTCACAGAAGATCGGCATGGGGGGGAGGAAGCCTACCGCCGGGCATGTTGGCGGTAGGTCGTGGCCGGCTACCGCCGCATACTATGGCGGTAGGGTGCCTTTGTGTGCAATTTTTTGCTCCTTCTAACTTCTTTTGGCTTCAATTTTTGGCATACAACATTTAAACAGCATATGTATGACATATAAAGCACACAATGTATGATATATGATGCACACACCATAGAACTATAAATAAGGTAGGTTCTATACACCACAAATCTAAAAATAAGGTAGGTTCGGTACATAGCAAGTTAACAAAACAGTTTCACGAGCAAATTCATATGGTTCACGAAGCAAATATGCAAACAGTTTCACGAGCAAGTTCAACAACACGGCAGCAACTTCAGTCCTTCCTTCCCCTCTTCGACGTTCGGTCCTCGTTATCCTTGGTTGGCTGAGTTGCTGGAGGTCTGTCGTCATCATCGTACTCCTCCTCCTCCTCATCGTCGTCCTCTTCCTCTTCCTCCTCATCATGTTCTTCTTCTGCGCCCTCTTCTTCATCTTCCTCTTCATCATCATCGTCCTCGCTCTCCTCCTCGTCATCTTGTACCGCCCTAGACGACGAGGGTGCATGGCTCGATGAAGCGAGGCTACGCATCGGTGCAGGAGGAAAAACATCCTCGGTGTTTGTAGCGCACCCAAGCAGGCTGACAAGCCGGCGTGCTTTGTTGACGTATTTCTGCAATGATAACAGAAGAATATGTTAAATTCTCCAATGTCCAATGATAACAAAAATGAACTCCGTATTACCTTCACCGTTTCCCTCAACTTCTTCTTGCTAGCTCGAGTCCCAGGGACACCACTAAGCGCATCAGAGGCATGAAAAATGCTTTTGTTCAGCTCCGAAGACTGCAAAGTAATAAAATGAGTCAATAGCACGAAAAGCTGATTTCATCCAACCGTCGGTTCGAAAGAGGTAGAAACAACATACCACCATAATCATATATCAATATTATTATGAACTAAATACAATACATATATCAACTAAATAAAATACTTGCATATAACAAATACTTGCAATTACCATGTTAAAAAAATGAACTAGGGTTCATCTTGAGGATTCATATACTACATATAACAAATACTTGCAATCACCATGTTAAAAAAATGAACTAGGGTTCATCTTGAGGATTCATATACTACATATAAGAAATATATCAAATATTTGCATCATCCAATACTTGCATCATAGCATCCAATACTTGCATCTTAGCATAGGAACGTGCATCATCCATCATATAAAAAAACCATTCAAATCAATTATGAACTAGGGTTCATGTTAACACAACCATAGCATAGGAACATGCATCATCCATCATATAGTTCAAATCTAACACAATATAACATCTAGAATCAACCTAAATCAATCCTAGGGTTAAAAAAATTCAAATAGGAGTGATTTCAAACGAATAATGCGACGAATCGGAAGGTGTTTGATTAAAACTTGTTGGAGGGATTGAAAGAGCTTACTTTTCTTTCTTCGGGGCCATATCAATCCGCAAAATCCGTCAAGAAACGAGGAAGATCGGAGGGGGGGAGTGGAGGGGATGAGAGAGGGCGACTTTGAGCAGTTTTGGTCTGTTCTTCGTGGTGGGGGCGGTTGGGTGGGGGAGAAAGGGGTGGGGGCCGGAGGCCGGCCCGCGGTTTATATATGTCCACACCCTACCGCCGGAGACTCTGGCGGTAGGTTCAGACAACCTACCGCCGGGTGGGGCGGCGGTAGGGTGTGACGGAGGGGGAACGGCGGCAGTTATCGGTGCTGACGTGGAAAAGTTTGCTACCGCGGCAGTGCTCGGTGGTAGGCTATACGATCCTACCGCCGGGCCTCTTGGTGGTAGGCAAAAGGGTCAAATCCCGAAATGTTTTCAGACTGGGGTCAGATCTCGATTTGATTTCCCAAAAGGGTCAAAACACGAAATTTTGCCGCGTTTCGTCTCTTCAGAAAATCAAAACCTCAGGAGAAAAGTAATGCGTACTTCAAACAAGATCTTAAAACTGCTCCCCATATTGAAGAAAACCAGTGGAGCGGCGCGTGCGGCTAGGCACGGTGTAGAAGAATAGCAGCAGGTGTAGCTGAGCGAGGGGCGGCTCAGCGAGTCCATGGTGGAAGGGCAAATCACGGCGAGTCAGCGGCAGCGACGGCAGAGGGCCGGGCGGTTTAAAGCGGCGACAAGGCGAGGCGAAGGTAGCCCGTGGTGGTAGAGGCGCCGCACCGCTCGCGTCGGGGCGGTTTAATACGGCAGCGGAGGAGAAGCGGTCGTGGAGCGGCAAACAGCGATGCCGACTCCAGCAGGTCTCGGTGGTGGCGATTCAGGCGCAGCCGGTTTGACGAGGCGACGACGGATTGTGGACGCGCTCGTGACCACAACAATAGAGGCGAAAGACCGTGGCAGAGGTGTGGCCCGCTCACGGCTACGGTGATGAAAAAAGGCGATTTGAACACCTAGGGGACGGCTCGTCGCCCAGGCATCGAGCCGGCGGGCCGGTTTAGCAAGCCTGCAAGTGTAGTGACCCACGGCAGTGGAGTGAGGCCGCAGACGCGGCGACGGGTTGGAGAGGCGCCGGCGGGGGCAGAGGGCCAGTTCAACAACTGCTCACGGCTGAGGCGGAGCCGGGCAGCGCAACGGTCTGGAATGGATGGCGGTTCCAGTGATTCCAGCAACTCCCTGACAGCAGCTGTCGTCGGTTTGAAGGAGCCACGGAGGGAGCTGACTGCTGGAGGCGGAGGTGAGGCCGTAGAAGCGGCCAATCATCGGGGTGACGGTAGAGGTTCAAAACGAGCAGTGGCCGGTTTAAAGCGGAACAAAGCCGAGCTCCGCGGCCGGCTTCAAAACGAGCAGTGTCTCCTGGCGGCAACCTGTGGTGGCGGATCGACCCACAAGTAGCAGGGCAGGCCCGTGGTGACCCGACAACAGCTTGAGCTGAGGTGAACCGGCGACGGCGGTTCGTGGAAGAGCATGGCTGAAGTAGCGCAAGGTGATTCCAGTTTGTCGGGTCGGCACCCAGCACGGTGATTCAGGGCATCACGAGGAAGAAGGCGACAGCGATCTTGGCGACTTGGCGTCGGCGGTCTGAGGCCGGGGTAGCCCGGACGGTGGCTCTGGTGACGAGGCAACGGGGATGGCAGGCGCGCTTGCCGCGATGGCAGGAGGCCCCTGGCAGCCCGAGGCCTGGGATGGCGGTTCGTCGAAGGCGGCGACTTAAGACCGCGCCGGTGAGGCCGACCGCAGCGGATGGCGAGGCTGGCAAAACCGGGGTGCATCGATGGAGGGGCTCGGTCGATGCAAGACAGAGTCCAGGTGTGGCTCTCAACCGGGAGTAAGCCGGACCGGAGTGGAGACGAGCTCGGCGGCAACTCGGGAACGGGCGGCTTAGCACGAGGGGGCACCGGCTAGGCGAGGCGCCGGCTTGAAGAGCCACACCAGCGGCGGCAGGCGGAGAAGCGGAGGCAGCCGCTCGGGGCACGACGACGCGGGAACCAGCCTGGAGCAACGCCGGTCGGAGGCAGAGGCACAAGGCGAGAGCCGGCTCGGAACAACCACAGAGTCCGTGCCCACGATCCTATCCTCTTCCAGATTGTGGTTGACTAGACCTTTTTTTAAACCGTCTCCAGCTAGCACTTTCCTTCTTGACGTGACGCGTAGTAGCCTGTGGACTTGTATTGGATCCGATGTGCTTCAGTGTTTGTCGCGGCGAAAGTTTTTGCTGATCTCGTCGATTTGTGGCGGCTTAGATGCAGCCCTAACTCTTGATCTCAATCTTGTATTTGATGCTTCAAACTTGAATCATGACAATGATCATAACTCAATGAATTTGTCGATTCTTCTTCATTGGATGAATTGCGAGCTTCTCGAACCCTGGATGAGATCCTTCAAGAACTCAACACCATAGTGCGCGGGCCCCACGGTGGGCACCAAATGTCGTGGAATTAACACGTCAGATGTCCTTAGTGTGAGGAATTAGTCGTGAGGCCAACGCATCTATGTGGTACCTTGAGAGGGGTTGAGCAGAATCGAGAGACGCAACACAAGACAAGGGTTTAGACAGCTTCGGGCCCCGGGAAACATCATCTGGTAAAAACCCTACATGTTGTTTGAGGCTAGATCTCATTATCATCATGAGGGAGTCGCCGTAAACCGGCTCTCCTCTAGTTGTGTCTAGCCCTAGAGATTGTTTCTTGCTTGTCCCTCTTTGGGGAGCCCTGCCCCTCCTTATATATGTTGAAGGGGCGGGTTACATGTGGAGTCCAACTCGGACTTTAACTTAAACTATTTTGACTTCCCTTCCTGGGCTTCTTAACGTCTGCCGGTTTAACATTGTCTGCCGGTTTAACATTGTCTGCCGGTTTAGCACCAGCCGGTTTATCGTCTGTCTTAGCCATATGTCTTGACTCTCCGCTGGTTTACCATCCGCCGGTGTACCGTCTGTCTTAGCCATCTATCTTGACTCTCCGTCGGTTTACCGTCCGCCGGTTTACCAAGTCCCAGCCGGTTTACAACTCCAGCCGGGTCATACCGCGGGGTATATCCCCGACAAGATGGCAACCATGAGGCCAATGAAAACCGCACCAAGGTTTGGGTATTTTCACAATATCTTGATCACATGAAGGCCATTGAAGTCGCTGCTCAAGAGAGTGAAGATGAATTCCGTCCAGTCTCCCCACAACCGAAACACAAGTCAAAGGCTTCCAAGCCTGCTGCTGTTCCAAGGGTTTCCAAGTCAAAGTTGGTACAAATTGCACCTCCGGAAACTAGTGTGCACACGGAGAATGAATCCAGAAATTCTCCGAAAACAAAGAGATCTGTTAGGTGTGGCCCCAAGGCAGCCAACACCTTGATGGATGACAACAACATCATCGATCTGTCTGACGACGATTATGATTTTGATGCCCTTGAGAAAATCATCAAGAGCAAACAAGAATAAGATTATAGGCTGAAGGATTTACCTTTGTTCGACCATGACACCCTTCACCATTTTATTGATGAAGGGTTTGTTGGTCCAACCATCACCATTGATGATCTTCAGCTACCGATTAGCATCAGTGTTGCTTTCAGAGGCATCACTTATCAAGAGCTTTAGATTGTGTAGAAGGTCAAGGAACAGAAAGCTATGATCCAACATGAAAAAGAACTATTCTAGAAACATGTTGCCAAGCTCAATGCCACACAAGTTCTTGCCTGTAAGAAGATGATGTCTGATCTGAAGGCAAAGTTTGTAAAGGCATCGAGATGAATCCAAAGGCGTGAGAGATCGCCTAAACAAGAATGTTGAAACTATTGTCGAGGCTCACAATGAAAGCCTGAAGTAGAAAGCATTTCGCCAACTGGCTATTGATCCAAAACTTCTAAAGAAGAAGAAGCCGGTAAAACTGACTTCAAGCGAGCCAACTCCAAGACAAGAGGTGCAGAAGATTATATTCTCGCCAAACTTTGCTGGCCCCAAGACTTCTGTGTCTTGCATTGCAGTAGAGAGCAAAAAGACCAAAAACACTGAGGCTGAAGCCAAAAAGCGTAAGCTTGCATAGACTGTAGCTTCCCCACTACAGAAAAGGCTGGAGACAAAGACCACATAGTCTTCACGCAAGGCCTAAGTCCTCCCACCCAACCACTTCAACACCGTCTGCTCAAGAGGAGCCCATCTTTGTGACTCCTATTTCAGTGGATCCTCGAGCTTCATCAAACATTGAGGGGCGTGTGATTATCCACGAGCCTGCACCCACAGAGGCTCAATAGTAAGTGAAAGAAGAGATACAAATTGTTGCCAATATCGCGGCTGAAGACATTGCTCCTGAGGACAATGTATAGTCTGACCCCATGATTGTTCCTCAAATTGTTACTCTAGTGGTATCATCGCCTTCTCATGAGGTAAGTGAACAAGTCAGCATTAGTGAACCTGGAAGTCCAATCATACAAGATGGTTTCTGGGAACGGGAACATCCCCACTCTCCAATGCATAAAGTGATTGCCCATATGCCTCCAACTTAAACTGCTACTCTTATGCTCGAATCCCCTGAATCACCACCTGTGTTCATGGAGGCTGAACAAACTGAGAATTAATCACCCTTGAAACGGCTTCGCAAAGGACCTAGGCCCTCCTCCTCCTCCATGACTAGTATACCTGAAGAGGAAGTACAAGATGATACGACTACATCAGTCGTCCAACCTATGCAGCAAGAAGAGGTCGTTGCAAAACAGTCTAAAGATATTTCGGTTGCATCAACCAAAGATACTCATGTTGAGAACACTAAAAACAATGCCTCGGTACATGATGATGAACCCCATGTCCAGCAAATATCAGGGCCTTCACCTGATGGTCCTCCAGTTAGTGCATGTGTTTCCACTGAAGGTAATGTAGATGACATTGTGTTGGCTTATGATAGAGTTGGTACTCAAGTTTGCATCAGTTGGCCTCGGCTTCTCACACCAGAGAGGGTTGGGCCTCAATATGAGTTCAATATGCACAATTGTCTCATTATCCTCAGCCCTCAGCCTCATTTGCCTCGACTTTGCAACTCTGCACCTGCAGAAAATAATAGTTCAGTTTTCTTCGCTTTCGCGACAACAACACATTCCTTGACACTTCAAAGAATCCATACAATAAGCCTCATTCATCAGATTGTTTCTAGAGCCAGCATCAGAGAAGTTACTATATATGTGTGATATACAACCAGGACATGATTCATCCTCACCAAAATTTGTGTGTTGAAGCCATGCATGGTTGGGCTTCTCTGCCTTGATCAAGCGCTAGAATGCTTCAAGGATGTTGGATTGTTTCCCTTTGTCCTCGACAAGGAGCATTCGAATGAATAACTAATTCTTCAATTTTATGCAGCTCTACACATCTCTGGCTTTGGTAGAGATAAAAAAAACTTGGGTTCTGGATTGGATGATGATAACCCACAAGTATAGGGGATCGCAACAGTTTTCGAGGGTAGAGTATTCAACCCAAATTTATTGATTCGACACAAGGGGAGCCAAAGAATATTCTCAAGTATTAGTAGTTGAGTTGTCAATTCAACCACACCTGGATAACTTAGTATCTGGAGCAAAGTATTTAGTAGCAAAGTAGTATGATAGTAATGGTAATAGTGGCAAAAGTAACGATAGCAGTTTTGTAATAATTGTAACAGCAGCAACGGTAAAGTAAATAAGCAAAGAGCAATATGTGAAAAGCTTGTAGGCATGTATCAGTGATGGATAATTATGTCGGATGCGATTCCTCATGTAATAGTTATAACCTAGGGTGACACAGAACTAGCTCCAGTTCATCAATGTAATGTAGGCATGTATTCCGAATATAGTCATACGTACTTATGGAAAAGAACTTGCATGACATCTTTTGTCCTACCCTCCCGTGGTAGCAGGGTCCTAATGGAAACTAAGGGATATTAAGGCCTCCTTTTAATAGAGTACCAGACCAAAGCATTAACACATAGTGAATACATGAACTCCTCAAACTACGGTCATCACCGAGAAGTATCCCGATTATTGTCACTTCGGGGTTGTCGGATCATAACACATAATAGGTGACTATAGACTTGCAAGATAGGATCAAGAACTCACATATATTCATGAAAACATAATAGGTCTAGATATGAAATCATGGCACTCGGGCCCTAGTGACAAGCATTAAGCATAGCAAAGTCATAGTGATACGTCTCCAACGTATCTATAATTTTTTATTGTTCCATGCTATTATATTACCCGTTTTGGATGTTTATGGGCTTTACTTTAAACATTTCTATCATTTTCGGGACTAACCTACTAACCAGAGGCCCAGCCCATATTGCTATTTTTTTTTGCCTATTTTAGTGTTTCAAAGAAAAGGAATATCAAACGGAGTCCAAATGGAATGAAACCTTCGGGAGCGATCTTTTTGGAACAAACGTGATCCAGAGGACTTGGACTGGAAGTCAAGAAACAACCGAGGCGGCCATGAGGGTGGAGGGCGCGCCCCCTACTAGGCGCGCCCCCTATCTCGTGGGCCCCTCGGGCGTCCACCGACCTACTTCTTCCTCCTATATATACCCATGTACCCCGAAAACATCAGGGGAGCCCACGAAAAACTATTTCCACCTCCATAACCTTCTGTATCTGCGAGATCCCATCTTGGAGCCTTCGCCGGCGCTCCATCGGAGGGGGAATCAACCATGGAGGGCTTCTACATCAACACCATAACCTCTCCGATGAGTTGTGAGTAGTTTACCACAGACCTTCGGGTGCATAGTTATTAGCTAGATGGCTTCTTCTCTCTCTTTGGATCTCAAGACAAAGTTCTCCTTGATCTTCTTGGAGATCTATTCGATGTAACTCTTTTTGCGGTGTGTTTGTCGAGATCCGATGAATTGTAGGTTTATGATTAAGTTTATCTATGAGAAATATTTGAATCTTCTCTGAATTCTTTTATGTGTGCTTAAGTTATCTTTGCAAGTCTCTTCGAATTATCAGTTTGGTTTGACCTACTAGATTGATCTTTCTTGCAATGGGAGAAGTGCTTAGCTTTGGGTTCAATCTTGCGGTGTCCTTTCCCAGTGACAGCAGGGGCAGCAAGGCATGTATTGTATTGTTGCCATCGAGGATAAAAAGATGGGGTTTATATCATATTGCATGAGTTTATCCCTCTACATCATGTCATCTTTCTTAATGCGTTACTCTGTTCTTTATGAACTTAATACTCTAGATGCATGCTGGATGGCGGTCGATGTGTGGAGTAATAGTAGTAGATGCAGGCAGGAGTCGGTCTACTTGTCACGGACGTGATGCCTATATACATGATCATGCCTAGATAATCTCATAATTATTCGCTTTTCTATCAATTACTCGACAGTAATTTGTTCACCCACTGTAATACTTATGCTATCTTGAGAGAAGCCACTAGTGAAACCTATGGCCCCCGGGTCTATCTTTTATCATATAAGCTTTTAATATATCTTTTATTTGCAATCTTTACTTTCCAATCTATATTATAAAATACCAAAAATATATTTATCTTATCATACTATCTCTACCAGATCTCACTTTCGCAAGTGGCCGTGAAGGGATTGACAACCCCTTTATTGCGTTGGTTGCGAGTTTTTGTTTGTTTGTGTAGGTGCATGGGACTTTTGAGGAGCCTCCTACTGGATTGATACCTTGGTTCTCAAAAACTAAGGGAAATACTTAGGATACTATTGCTACATCACCCTTTCCTCTTCAAGAAAAACCAACACAAGCTCAAGACATTGCAAGAAGGATTTCTGGCGCTGTTGCCAGGGAGGTCTTCGCTCAAGTTAAGACATACCACTATAAAAAAATACACTTCCGTGATGATACGTGTTTGTCACAGTAGGTCGTGTTTTATGTCATGCATGTACATCCATGACGATTTTATGACAGAATCAAGATAGTCATACCTGTGCTGTCGAGAAGTGTTCCATGACATTACCAAAATTATCATCACGGAAGTGTCACTTCCATGATGATAAATCGCGCGTCACAGAAGTGCTTTCGTCAAGGGTGACCGACACGTGGCATCCACCGTAATGGAACGCCGTTAAGCTATCGGGTCAGGTTTTGGATCCGATAACCCATTAACAGCCCCGGCCAATGGGGATTTTCCACGTGTAAAATCATCATTGGCTGGAGGAAACATGTGTCGGCTCACTGTTGGGACATATGTCATCTGCTCATTGGACTGAAGGCGCCTATGATACGGCGACACATGGCACGGCCCAACAGAGGCCCATTCCTGTGAAAAGGCCGGTCTGTTTGACTTGGTCAAAAGGTGGCGGGCCGGCCCACGGAAAGCCTGTTAACGGCCTGTTCGCATATAGCCCATTTACAGCCCGCTAACCCAAGGCCCGTTATGCCCTATCCGAATTAGGACCAGTAGCATCATCTAGGCCGTCCAAATATGATTCAGCCCGTTTTAACTTCCGGCCCATGTGTGGCCCATGACTTCTTTCGGCCCATATGAGGACCTTTGTAACTCCTGGCCCTTTAACGGCCCGTGGTGAAACTGGCCCATAATGAACAGTGTATCACTTTATACCCATTAACGGCCCGTTATTCCATTGGGCCATTTCCAGCCCAAGTTATCTTTTGGCCTTCTCAGGGCCCATTGATTCTTGGGCTCATTTGCAGCATTCGGTTACATACGGCCCGTTACTCTCATTTTCTGCTTGTGGGCCAAATTCAGCCCGTCGTTACAATCGGCCCGTTTGCGGACCGTTAATACGTTGGGCCGTTTTCATGTAAAAAAAACCCCGTTGGGCTGTTTTCATAGAGTTATCAAATACGGCCTATTAATGGCCCGTTATGGTCCACAAATAGTATGACCCATGATTGGTGAAATGATGATACGCCCCGTAGAAGGCCCATGGATCCTACGGCCCGTATGAGGTCCATGGATCCTACGGCCCGTATGAGGCCCATGGATCGTACGACCCGTAGAAGGCCCATGGACCCTACAGCCCGTAGAAGGCCCATGGACCCTAAGGCCCGTATAGAAGGCCGATGGATCCTACGGCCCGTATAGAAGGCCAATGGATCCTACGGCCGGACGATGGCCCA
The DNA here is from genome assembly GCA_963921465.1 of Triticum timopheevii. NCBI lineage: Eukaryota > Viridiplantae > Streptophyta > Magnoliopsida > Poales > Poaceae > Triticum > Triticum timopheevii. Next base: position 369,227,142 of record OY997262.1, read on the forward strand.
TGGATCATACGGCCTGCATGAGGCCCATGGTTACAACAGTCCGTGTGTTACCATGATTATTTTGGCCTAGTTACCAAAAATAGGCTATTGTGGCCACTAGAAAAAAACAAAAAAAGAACTGCAGTGACTACAAGCAAACAACTAAACAAGACAATAAGGAAATAAATAAGAAAGCAATTAACGCTAGCCTATTACTTCTATTACACATATTACATCCACTGGGCATCAAAGTTCGCCACCAGTGCAAATATAGGGAACAAAGCAGCACATTACATACACTGGCCGTCAAAATTGGCCACCAGTGCAAATAAACGCGACAGCAAAACAAGAGCATAACTGAAACAACTTAAGAAGAGCTCAAGAAACGTTATCCTGGGTATCCACCATGCTGGCAATAAGCTTAGCAAGCTGATTAGCTTTGTCCTGTTTGGCACTAAAATCCTCCAACGCTTGTTGTTGCACCAGAAAGGATGCATCTGAATACTCCAGGGACTTCCGCAGTCCTTCCTCTTCTTGTCGCAGCACAACTGATCGATGTCTTTCAGCTTGTAGTTGATACTCAAGAAACCGAACTGATTCAGACAGTGAGTTTGAATAGCTTGTGCAAGCCGTAGTGGCTAGTAACTCGAACACTAAACCAAGATAGGACTTTGGGGTTGTCTCGCTGTCTTCAAGATAGTCTTCCTTAGTTGTTTTATCAGCTTTGTTGGAGACCAACAAGGATGTTGTTGGCGTTCTGGGAACGGAGGTCCCCAGACTTGCCTGCCTGCGGCCTGTGGCGTGGCTCAAAGGAGGCCCAGCACAGCCCATCTTCATCAACACAAGCTCAAGACCCTCACGAGGGGCCTAGCCTCGCGGGGCGGACAACAAGGAGCTTCCTCAGGCACAGCCTCGTCAGGCTGGCTCACGAGGAGGCGAAGAGTTCAAGGCGGGGTACCTCGCGAGGTGCCCATGATGCAAGCCATGACGACCAAGGGCGCCAGTCGGGCGCCAGCCCGCGCAGTGTCCTCCTTTCCTCTTTGGTGCAAAGGGAGCAAGCGCAGGCGAGAGCATCAAGCAAAGGCATCCGTTTCGGTGCAACAAGACCAAGACCAGCCCAACGGCCGGAAGGAAGTCATTGTGGAGCCCAAGCAGGCGTCACCACCAGAGCCTTTGACAGGCGAGGACCAACTTTAGTCAGGATAAGTGTACCGGATGTTCCCCTTCAAATTGGCCAATTGTTGGCACCCTTCCCGCTCAATATTTGGGAAGGGGCCCAGGGCCTTTGACTATAAATAGGACTAGCCACCCCCAGGGTAGGGCATCTGGATCCTCACCAAGAAACCAATAGATAGAGCGATTAAACTCCTCCCAGCAGTTCGTCGCACCAGCCAAGAGCAGACCCTCGCGAGGCTGTTCTTCCTTGTATTGTCCATCATCAGCTCAAGAGGCAATCCACCACACCACACACTGGAGTAGGGTATTACACCACAATGGTGGCCTGAACCAGTATAAATCTTGTGTCTCTTGTGTTGTTCTATTTGGTAGTCTAGATCCTAGCGATTCAGCGAGGAGCAAGCCGATAGAGGGTTAAATCTCCGCGCGCACCCCAGTGTTCGAACCTCAAGGGTCTGCTGGAACCCGAAATCCAACATTTCGCACGCCAGGTAGGGGGTGCGTCGGAATTTGCCTTCCGTCGTCTCGTTCTTCTCCGACCATCTCATCTATGTCTGATGCTCGTCGAGCTCGCGCCGAGCGCCAAGCCGCCCTCGCTTCCCATGTCGCCTGGACGGCTCCCGTCGGCGGGCGTCCTCGTCGTTCCCCGTCACCTACCGTTAACGCCGCGACCGGCCCGGCGGGGAACGAACAGCAAGCATCGTCCCAGCATCCATCCATCAGGCGGGACGGCCGCACTGCCACACCCTCTCTCACCCCCGCTGGTTCTTCATCACGCGCGCCCCGCACGGCCATGGAGGCCCGAGCTCCGCTCATCGTGGCAAACGAGCTCCTGCGCTGCCACCCCATCGATGACGTCTACGAAGAGTGGCTCGATCGAGTCACCGAGCTCGTCCGCGCCGCCGGGGGCTCGTCCGCTCCGCCGGGGGTTCCCCCGCGCCGTCCTTCTCGCTGCACCGCGCCCTGCCCTGCGCAGGCAATGAAGCTCCTGGGGCGCCTCAGCCGCCTCCTCCTCAAGAAGGCGCCCTGGCCCCAAGGCGCGCGGCCCCTGGACGGAACCTGCTCCGTCAGGCGCCAGCGCAACAAGAGCAGAGCTGCCAAGAAGTCCCTCGCCCTCGAGAAGCTGCCCGAGCGCTCCCTGCTCCAGCACGTCAAGACCCTGCGCTGCCCCCAGCCGCGGCACATGGGAACCCGCAGGACCAAGCTCTCCATCGCCCAAGGCCCCTTGTGGCCACAGCGGGCTGCCGCGCCTTCACCTCTAAGCTACGCAGCGTCGCGTGGCCCGTCAAGTTCAAGCCACACCTGCCTCCTCGCTACGACGGCACGGCTGACCCTGCAGAGTTCCTCCAGCTTTACGAGTTGGGCACGAGGCTGCCAACGGGGACGAGAAGGTCATGGCCAACTGGTTTCCCATGGCGCTCAAGGACGGGGCCCGCACCTGGCTCCTGAACCTGGCTCCAGGCACGATCTCCTCCTGGGACGAGATGCGCACCCGCTTCATCGCCAACTTCCAGGGTACTCGCGACCGGCCACCCACCGTAAGCGACATGCGCCGTATCAAGCAGCAACCAGGGGAAACCCTGCAGAAGTACATCCAGCGCTTCAACAACGCGCGCCTCAAGATCCCCAAGGTGAAGGAAGAGGCCATCGTCTCAGCCTTCTCTGACGGTGTGCGCGACGTCAAGATGAAGGAGGGGCTGGCGATGCATGAAGACCTGTGCACCTCCTTGGAGCTTTTCAACTTGGCGACCAAGTGCGCCAGGGCTGAGGAGGGACGCCTCTCCCTCCTCGAGCTGCCTGCCGCGGACCCAGAAGAGAAGAAGCCCAAAGCCAAGGATGTGAAGCGCAAGGGGGATGCCGTACTCGCGGCAGAGCCAGACACCAAGCGGGGCAGAGATCAGCCCGAATCCTCCAAGGGCAGTCGATACTGCGTGTACCACGACCTCCACACCCTCAACACCAATGAATGCCAAGAGCTCCGGGCCGTGTGTGAAGGAAGGGTCGGCAGACGTCCCGACCACAGCGACCGGGGCTACGGCCGAGGAGGAGGAAGGAACACGGGACATTGGGAAGACCGCGGCCCACGCCAAGGGTGGCGCGACCAACCTCGCGAGGATCGCTGGAAGGACCCGCCTCGCGAGGGAGGCTAGAGGGATCAGCCTCGGGAGGATCGCCCGCAAGGGAACGTGAGCCTCCCTCCGCTGCCACTGCAGCCAAGGAGAAATGAAGACCGTCATCAGGACGAGGGGGCTGGGGGCTTCCAGGAACCGCGTGCAATCGCCTGCATCCTGGGCGGAGCTCAAGCCCCAGCCTCTCAATGCATCTTCAAGCAGTTCGCCCACGAAGTGAATGCAGTCCTCCCCAAGCTCGAGGCCACGCACCCTCTCAGGTGGTCGGCATGCGCCATCACGTTCAGCTCAGCGGATCAGCTCAAGTGCGCGGCCACAGCAGGGGTCCTCCCGATGCTTTGTTCCCCAATCATCAGCAACGTGCTAGCCACCAGGACCCTCATCGACGGTGGAGCAGGGCTCAATGTCCTGTCCGTGGAAACGTTCAACAATCTCCAAGTGCCCTACAGTCAGCTTCAGCCAACCAAGCCCTTCTCCGGAGTCACCGACGGCTCCACGGTCCCGATTGGGCAGGTCTGCCTTCCTGTCACCTTCGGGGCACGCGACAACTACCGCACCGAGCTCATCGACTTCGACGTCGCCCACATTCGCCTGCCGTACAATGCCATCCTCGGGTACTCGGCGCTGGCCAAGTTCATGGCCGTAACCCACCATGGCTACAACGTCCTCAAGATGCCAGGAAGTGGCGGGGTCATCACGGTGCCCTGCGAAGAGAGGGACGCGGTGTGCTCCCTGGAGCGAGCTTTTCAGGCCGCATCACTGGAAGACCCGGACCGCGGAAGCAGGAGGCCTCCCGAGGCCGCCCCCAAGAAGAAGAAGACATCGTGCAGCCCGGTCCCTCAGGAGGCAGGCCCCTCAGGGCCCGCGCCTACTCAGGGGGAACCTCCTTCCATTGCATAGGGAAGCACGCCCGGCGCCCTCCTCAGGTAGGGCTTGGGGGCTCTCCCCTGGAGGGCCGCCGACCTCGCCAAGGTCACGAGGGAGGCGCTTGGGCACCACGTGGAGGCATGTTTCGAAGCACGTTTCCCTCAAGAAGGAGCAAGGCAAGGAGGGCCCAACCCTCAGGAGTTCATCAGCAAGGCCATTCAGGAGCTACAGGAGTCAAGGGTCATGAGAGGCAGTTGCCGCCTACCCGCTGTGGCCCCCCATCCAGGCGAGGATGGTGGGCTGCGCGTCTGCATCGACATACGGGGGCTCAACCGAGCCGTGTCTCAGGAGTGCCTCTGGCCCTCGCGAGTGGGACGCTGCGAGGGTCCGCCCCACAGCTACGTGCGCATGCCTTATGGCTTGCCGAGCGCGGCTGCTGTGCACCAGCGCCTCATGAGGGCCATCCTAGAGGCTCAAGAAGTCAGGCGTTCCGTAGCCCTGGTGGAGATGGAGATGGCCCGCGAGGAGCCGCCAGCGCCTCCGGAGCCTCCTGAGGCCGATGGGCCTGGGGGCTCGTGAGGATTGGCTCCCGTAGCCCGCCGAGTCTGCTACACCAACACCCCTTCGTCCCCAACATCATCAGGTGACAAGTTTCAAGTTTCATTTCCGACTGGGAGCGCCCTCAGGGCCGCATTATTCCCAGGCCGCGTGGGTCTGTCCCTGCGGCGTGTATCCCTTTTATTTCATGTTCTTAGCTTACCTTATTGGGGGCGCCCCTCGGGCTGCATCATCCCCAAGACGCTCGGGCCTGACCCAGCGGCGTGTACCCTTCTTGCGTTTACCTTCGAGCTATGTTTTCGACCCATCATGCTTGTTATTTGGTGCCTTTTCCTCCTGGGTGTCGGAATCTTGGGCGTTAAAGGGGGGATGCCTGAGCAACGCGACTCAGGGCTCCTACCGGCTCTCCAGCCCTCACCCTCTGGTCTTGTCCATGGCATCGCGACCTGGCATGCCAGCGACGGCTGAGACCAGCTCGAGAGCCGGGACCCGAGGACGTAGAGTTTCGACATCTAACCCAGCTTGCGCATTAAAGGGGGGTGCCTGAGCATCGCGACTCAGGGCTCCTACCGGCTCTCCAGCCCTCACCCTCTGGTCTTGTCCATCGCATCGCGACCTGGCATGCCAGCGACGGCTGAGACCAGCTCGAGAGCCGGGACCCGAGGATGTAGAGTTTCGACATCTAACCCAGCTTGCGCGTTAAAGGGGGGGAGCCTGAGCATCACGACTCAGGGCTCCTACTGGCTCTCTGGCCCTCACCCTCTGGTCTTGTCCATGGCATCGCGACCTGGCATGCCAGCGACGGCTGAGACCAGCTCGAGAGCCGGGACCCAAAGACGTAGAGCACCGGCATCTAGCCAAATTTGCAGGAACACACTCCAAGATAAGGCCCAGAGCCAGGCGCAACCCGCCTTGAGGTAGGGCCCCGTGAGTCCCGCGCTGGCCCACGGGTGCCCAGATACACCTCGTCAAGCCCTACCGTGCCAGCCACGTGTCAAGGTGGGGTTGTATAAGTCTCGGGGGTTCCTCCCGGAGGGGAGCCCCCTCCCACGCACCAGTGGAAGCACCATGCTCCGCGCTGGCTGATGACACTGCCTAGGAGCGGTTATTCCCGTACGCATACGGAAGTGCTCTGCTCCGCGCTGGTGATAAACAACTGAGGGTGGCCCCCGGGCCGCATCAACCTCAGGGAGCCCGAAGCTCAGTGTCTGGCCTCATCGCAATGCCTCCCCTCGGGAGTGCCGCGCGAAGGGGCTGGGCACGGGGGCTGCGCCTGGGTCACGCCCAGACGCACGCCACCTGGCCAGGCCCCCCGGGCCTGGTTCATCGCACGTCCCTCCCCGAGCGGAGCCAAGGTACGAAGGCCGTTTGAGCATCAAGGGGGACTCCTGAGCATCGCGACCAAGGAGCCTAACTGGTCATGTAGCCCCTCACTCCTTAGTTCCGAAAGGCTAACGGCGGTTGAGGTATGCGCGGGGCCGGGCTCTGCAGACGTAGAACGGCACACCATCTGCATCTCACCTCCCTAAGCAGTCACCACCACATCTCACCTCCCTACTTGCTGTTCAAGCGCCAAGGGGGACTCCTGAGCATCGCAACTCAGGAACCTAACTTGTCACGTAGCCCCTCACTCCTTGGTTCTGTCCTGGTTTCCGGTCGGGGCCAATGGCGGCTGAGGTATGCGCGGGGCCGGGCTCTGCCGGTGTAGAACATAAGCAAGTAGGAAGGAATAGTGCAAATTTCAGGGAATTCAAAAGCAAATATGACAGTCCATACTGTTATCACAGCACCAAACACAAGTTTTAACGCCTCCCCGAGGAATGGTACATGCGCAGGAATTAAAAGCAGGACGGGAGCCACGACGGAGTCACTTGCCGGCGGTGGAGCTGCGTGGAGCAGGTTCGCCTTGTGGAGCAGCAGGGCTAGCGGCGCTCCGCTTCGGTTTGGTGCTGAAGGCCCGGAACTTCCTTAGTAGAGCCTCCGCATGACCCTTCATGGCCTCAGTAGTGGCAGCGGCACGCTCGCCGCTCACTGGCTCTAGCAGGTTGTCGAGGTCGATGTTGGGGTCACGAAGATAGATGTGGGTGAAGACCCGCGTCAGCGCTGCAGAAGACAAGACGCGTGCCTCGGCCTCAGCCGTAGGGCCAAGGCCAAGGGTGATGTCTTCAAGGGCGCGAACCAGGAAGGAAAGCAGCTGGGCGGGGCCATCCTCCTCGCTGGCCAGCGGGCTCTCAAGGCCGATATCATAAAGCGTCTTCAATGAAGTACGAGCCTTCTCCTCCATATCCGCAAAGGCCACACGATCCTCGGCGAGAACCCGAGCCTTGCCGTCCAGCTCAATCTTCCTCGCCTCCAGCTCTTGCTCTAGCGCGCCTAGGCGGCCACGGCGCCTGTTGAGCTTGGCGTCCAGGTCCTTGACGGCCGCCTCGCGAGCCTTCATGCTTTCCTCCTCCTCTTGGCGAAGGCAGGCCTCCTCGGCAAGCTGGTTCTGCAGGCCCTTTAGCTCGCTCTCCAGCGCCTCGCAGCGACCTCAGGCACTAGCTGCCACCCCCAAGGCAGCGTCGTGGGCAACCTTCGCCCCAAGGACGGCCTGCTTCTTCTCGTCGCAAGTCGTCGAGGCCTGGACCAGTGCCGCCCGTACCGAAGCATCGGAGCAAATCCAGCCAGAAGCCAGCTCCAAGCGCCCGGCCACTAGACGAGGGTCGGCACCCAGAAGATCCTGCCGCAGACGGTCCAGTCCGGCAACGCGCGATCCAGAACAGAAGTCGGAGAAGCAGCAGTCGGTGGAGTAGGAGGAGAAGACGGCAGTGTGACCACGGTATCCTGAGGCGGAACCAGCTGTGCCGCGACGGCTGTGGAGGCAGCATCAGGTAAGGGCACCTCGGGAGTCGCCTGGGCCATGGGGGCTGAGCTCGCCCCAGCAGGCTCTGCCTGGCCTCGCGAGGATGCCCGGGCAGGGGAGGCCTATGCGTCACAGTCACCTTCTTTATCGGGCAGAGGCGCTGCCACGGATGGGGCCTCAGGAGCTCCCTTCGACTTCTTTGCCCCGGGTGCCAGCCTAGCCGGGGGACACGAGCGTCAAGCCTCAGCAACAAAACAATAACCAAGACAGGAATCAAGCACTTACAGGTTGTCGCTTGCGGGCTCAAGCAGCCTCCGGCCGTACTTAAAGCCCGAGAGCCGGCTGCTAGGATCAGCTTCAAGGAGCGCGGGAGCAGGAGGTGCGCCTGTGGATCGCCTCGGGGCTGGGGCAGACCCGCGGGGGATCAGCCCGGTCCGGTCCTTCTTCAGGATCGGAGGCAGGCTCCCGCCGCCATGCTCATCATCACCCTGGTCATCATCACTCAGAGAGAGGCGAAGAGCGCGGGACCTGCGCCGAAGGGGGGGAGCCCTTGACTCCGCCTCAGAGTCAGCCCCCTCTTCCTGCTCCCCTTCTTCCTTCTCTTCACTGGAGTCGCCGGAGGACACGTCCACCAAGTCCTCTGGAGCCTCCACGGGCACGGGCCCCTCCCCGTTGAAGACAGGCATGGACCCCACTACCTGCTCCCAGTCCTCGCGGAGGAACAGGGGCGTAGGAGTGCCCTCCAGCCTCGCCACGTCGCCCCCAACCAAGGACTGGAGGACCGCAGCCAGATCCTCATCGGCCAAGACCGCGGGGCTCGGGTGAGGCCTCCACATCGGAAGTGAGTACTAACGAAGCGGAGCCAGCTGGTGCTCCAGGAATTCCCTCAGCAGCGATGCACCGGTCAGCTTCGCCGCCGCCACGCTGGCCGGCCTCAGATCCGCGTCCATCTTCTCCAACACCGGCTTCGCACGGGGATCCACAAGCTCCACTCGAGACCAGTCGTCAGAGCTTGCGGGGTGCCCCATGGGCAGGATCAGCCGAGGGTGGATGCGCCCAGCATCCACCAAGACCCACTTGCTCCTGAAGCCCTCAATCCTTTTCCCAGGGTTCGAAATGGCGATGGAGCCGCCGTACGTGACGAAGCTCGCGCACGCAAAGATGGAACCGCGGGAGGTCCGGAGGGAGAAGTAGTGGCGCAGCAAGGCCACTGAGGGCTTCACCCCTACATGAGCCTCACAATAGTAGGCGAAGATTGCCAGAAGAAGGACGGAGTTGGGATGGAGGTGCAGAGCTTGAATGTTATAGTGGCGGAGGACAGAGAAGAAGAACTCAGAAAAGGGAGGCACCAGACCGGCGACAATGGCGCTCACAAAGAGCAGACAGAAGGTGCTCCCTTGGCCTTCAGGGACGGCAGAGCCGGCCTTGAACACCTTCGCCCCATCGATGCCCCGCGCCGCCACCATCTGGCACACCCGAGCGAGGCTCGCCTCCGACACGTTCGGCGAGTCAAAGGCAGACGAGTACCAAGCTCCGACCGGGGCTTGGCGAGGCGCCATGTCTGGCTAGGGCACGCGGACGGAGTAGATCTGAAGATTTCGGAGGCGGGGAGGAGAGGCGCATGAAAGGGGATCTGAGCAGCAACCGGAGAAAGCAAGGGAGGCAAGGGGCAGGTGGCGCTCCTTTACCAACTCGCGCAGTTGCAGAGGCGCCCACGTCCAATCCACTGCCACGCGGCGCCCAAGGCCGCAGGCTGTTAGGGCCCGCGACGCTTCGCACTTGCCCTTTCACCTCTCTGCTCGGCCAAGTCCGGGTGCGCCGTGGGCCCGGGGGCTACTGTCGGTGTTCTGGGAACGGGGGTCCCTAGACTTGCCTGCCTGCGGCCTGCGGCTTGGCTCAAAGGAGGCCCAGCACAGACCATCTTCATCAACACAAGCTCAAGACCCTCACGAGGGGCCAAGCCTCGCGGGGTGGACGACAAGGAGCTTCCTCAGGCACGGCCTCATTAGACTGGCTCACGAGGAGGCGGAGAGTTCAAGGCGGGGTACCTCGCGAAGTGCCCATGACGCAAGCCATGACGACCAAGGGCGCCAGTCGGGCGCCAGCACGCGCAGTGTCCTCCTTTCCTCTTTGGTGCAAAGGGAGCAAGCGCAGGCGAGAGCATCAAGCAAAGGCATCCGTTTCGGTTCAACAAGACCAAGACCAGCCCAACGGCCAGAAGGAAGTCATTGTGGAGCCCAAGCAGGCGTCACCACCAGAGCATTTGATAGGCGAGGACCAACTTTAGTCAGGATAAGTGTACCGGATGTTCCCCTTCAAATTGGCCAATTGTTGGCGCCCTTCCCGCTTAATATTTGGGAAGAGGCCCAGGGCCTTTGCCTATAAATAGGACTAGCCACCCCCGGGGTAGGGCATCTGGATCCTCACCAAGAAACCAGTAGATAGAGCGATTGAACTCCTCCCAGCAGTTCGTCGCACCAGCCAAGAGCAGACCCTCGCGAGGCTGTTCTTCCTTGTGTTGTCCATCATCAGCCCAAGAGGCAATCCACCACACCACACACTGGAGTAGGGTATTACACCACAATGGTGGCCTGAACCAGTATAAATCTTGTGTCTCTTGTGCTGTTCTATTTGGTAGTCTAGATCCTAGCGATTCGGCGAGGAGCAAGCCGGTAGAGGGTTAAATCTCTGCGCGCACCCCAGTGTTCGAACCTCAAGGGTCTGCCGGAACCTGAAATCCGACAGATGTGTCACTATCCTGAACCTTATCTGCATTACTTCCTTTACCATTGCTTAATAAGGCACTCTTCCCTAATATTCTGTCAGCATTCTAAAAGAAGAAACAAGCAGACGCATAACAAGTTTAGCATGTACTAGTATATGAAATTCATTTCGGTGAACCAGTTCATTAGTAAGGTGGACAGGATTAAACTACCAAGTCTTCTATTGCCAAGTACTAGTACATAATAAAAGCATCAAACAAACATATATCTATGTCCTATGGTCACTGCATTGTCTTGCCAAATCAAAATAGAGACACGGTTCAAATCATATCAGTTCAAGACAAAGCAGCAGTGAAAGAATACAAAGCGTGGGAAACTACACGGCACAACAACATTTCAGATGGGTACCACGGGTCTACATGTACAACAACACTATTGGCTCTGTTGTGATGCTAGTAATGTGCATGATATGAAAGTCAGCTGTATACACAATTGAAATTGAAAGCAACAGAGCTATTGATAAGAGCAAACCTCTTAAAGAAACATGTGTGAACATACCTACGGTGCCATTGGAGTTTCGATTGGATCCTTAAATTTAAAAATAAGTGAGCAAAGCAATCATAGTTAAAAAAAGGCGCGCCTAAGCGAGCGCTTAAGCACGCCTAGGCTCTAGGCGTTGGCAAAACGCATTGCGCATAACTACGCTTAATTTGTGCATAACTGCGCATAAGCATGCGCTTTGGTCAGTAAAGCGCAAGGCGGTGGCAAAACGCACAATTAATGCCTAGTGCTTTTTTGAACTATGATAGGAATGGAATCTTAAATTAGAACAGTTGTTCTTCAGGTCTAGGCACTTGTTCTACATGAACAGAGTAGAGTAAGACGCAATAATATAATACTTAAAAATAGAAAATGAGCTCATAGACCTTACCACACACTTGGTTCGGGACCAGTACAAAACAAGGCGTTCCTAGTCATCGTCCAGTAAATGTGTCTCAGGAGAAAGTAAGGGAATTTGATGAGTTTCTTTGCCGGTGAAGTACGTTTTCTTCAGGTAATTCTAATACTGCCACCAAGCATTCTTGAAGATAGCAGAGGTATTAGCACAGGTAACCTCATCCTGAGTTTCCAAATCGGTCCTTCTCTATAGAGAGAAATGGGAAAATCTGCTGTATTATAACCATCATGGAGGTAGGATGTATGGGACGAAGCAAAGTAATTTCCATGAATAACATTACTTACACATAACTCCTGGACAAACACCCGCAACTGGCATTTTCCTTCATCTTCAGTATAATATTTCCAAGATGGGAATATACGCACATACGATTTAACAACATCAAATGCGATAGATGCTAAACTACGACTAGCTGGTTGTGCTTCCTCCACAGGAATAGGCATACTAACTGGTGGAGTTGGGGTTCGCCGTGATAGTACTGACCCTTTGGGCACTGGAGCTGCCTTACTAACTGCTCTTGTTTGGGAGCTCTGTGGTGGAGATGGTGCTGTGTCAACAGGAACTGGGTTACTATCGGCTGGGGTTGGGGTTAGATTGGGTGAAGCTGGTTCTCTGTCCATCGCAGTAGGGGTACAATCTGCGAGAGTTTGGGTTATGTGTGTTAGGGATGGTTCTTGTGCATGTACAAACGGGGTGCTATCTCCACCAAGAGGTAGCACTGTTTTATTTGAAGACCATGTTTTTAGTCCGCTAGATACTGACATCACCCGCTCCAATTCAAATGGCTGATAAACAGGAAACATAGTTGAATGTAAAGACATTGTATGAGAGACAGATGCAATAGATAGTGTGGAAAAAAGAGGTCATGAAATAGTTGACATGTATATTGTTTAATTAAAATGGATAGCATGACATAATTTCACATATATGATGTCTATCTAAACTGGATAGCATAGCATAACATAATTCAAAGATATGATGAATAACTAAACATGATCGCATGACATAATTCACCTACATGTTATCTAAGTAATCAGGATCGCATCATTTAATTCACATATGTGATTTATATGCTAAACATAGGGCATTCGATATGATGTCTGAACTAAGAACATGGTGTTGAATATTGTGTATATGATGTCTAAACTATGCAATGCAAGACACTATATGCATGATATGAGCAGTATAACAGTGCCAAGTTAGAGCATACACCTCAGTGGGGGAATAGGACTGGTCATCTATCTCTGAATCCATCTCTGAGGAGCTATCGGGACCCAACAAGAGATCTGCTTCGACAGGTAGCACTGTCTACTCTAAAGGCCTTGTTTTCACTCCAGGTTTTCCATCTCCCACCCAAATGGCTGATTCACAGGAAGAGTAGTTTAATGTACAAACATTGTCGACAAATGGAAATGTAATGAAGAAAAGGATGGGCAAGATATCATTCAAATATATGATGCCTGGTTAAATAGGATGGCATTTCACATTTCACATATATTATGGCTGGCTAAAAGACATGAGACTGCATAATTCCCATATATGATATAGAAACTAAACAGGTGGCATTACAGAACATGTCTAAACTAAGCAGATGACATATATGATGTCAAAACTAGGCACTGCAAGGCAACATATGCATGATATGACTAACATCATCATGCCAAGGTAGAGCAAACACCTTGGGGGGGTACATAGGAGTGGTCAGCGGCGTCTGAATCAGCCTCAGAACAGATATCTTCCTCTGGATTACAATCTGGAGAGGGGTGGGGAGGGTTTGCCATTGAACCAACCATGGAGCGATGTCTGCATGACATTGTATTGCCACGCAAAACTCTTCTATTTTTCTCTACATGTTCAGCATGACTGTGTACAATATCTGACATGCAGACGAAAAAAATATGGTGAGATTATGTAAGGAGAGCATGCAGAAATTTAGAGTGATGGTAACAACCAGTGGATCGACGTTTTTCCGTTGAACCAAAATAGCCCTAATGGATCGACGTGAATGTATAGTAATCAGTGATGCAACAAGTGTACAACCTCTTTGCCGTAGCCGTGTCGACCTCAGCATCATTGGGTTGGTCGCTGAAGCAGTTGAGGTAGAGGTGGCTGTTGGAGGTGTGGAGGAAGATCTGAGGAATCTGTAGACGGCGTCCAAGGCACTGCTCTGTTGTGATGGATCGTTCTGTCGTTGGAGCACCTTCAGTGAGCCGCAAGACGTCAAGGCTGAAGCAGCACAAGACAGACATCGTCAATCTCAAGTGGGATTCTAATAGCATCTCCAATAGATGATGTAAAATGGATGTAAAATTAACATCACCAAAAACCACCTGACTACAACAGATGAGGTAAAAACTGTTGACTCTGAACTTAATTGTCGAAACTGAAATTTACTGTGCAATCTGAATGCTACTGTCGAAACTGAACGCAATGGTAGCAGAGAGGCACTTGACATGTAGTTTAGGGAGGGCCTACAGTTGATCTTCAACCTGCACCCCCCCTGAGCCGCCAGCCACCACCGGCCGAACCGCCGGCCCCGGCGCCGCCTCGCCGCCCCGAAACAACTCACCACCGCCGCCCCGGCTAGCCCTCTAGGCCCCACGCCCCCACCCTGAACCCTAAGATAGATAGTGGGGTACCTCTCCGGCGAGCCCCCATCCCCGCTACGGGTGGTTCTTCCTTAACACCGGCGAGCCCCCCAACCCCTGAAAATCGACTGACCCAAAAGTCGATTCAGTCGACTGAAGTGTGGCTTAATTGGAGAAGAGTAGCAACACGAGCGAGGGGGAGAGCAGCAGCAACAGCCGGGCGATCGAGCGAGAGCCGGAGCAGCGGCGACAGATCTGGCTGGTATGGAATCCGCCACCGAAGGGGCCTCGCACTGTGGGAGAGCCGCCGTGGAGATGTCGCCTGCGGCGCCGGCTTCAAGGTAGCCGCTCCATGCGGGTGCGGGATGGAGAACCGTCTGTGCCGGGAGGTCAAGTTAAGGAGAAGGTGCGATGCGATGAGTGTACAACCTCTTTGGTGGCGCCAAGTAGGCCTCGGCTTCATCCGAGGAGTCGGTGAGGATGCTGCAGTTCTGGTGGAGCAGGTTAAGGCGGCGCTGCGGGGATGGAGCAGTCGCGATAGACGAGGCGATCATCGGAGCGACTCCTTGGAGGTGGAGGACGGGGCGGCTGAACCGGTGGGACGGCGAGATGGATGACGGATCCTCATCCGGGGAGGTGGATGAGGGACGTCGAGCTGTTGCGATGGATGACGTCGTCGGGGAAGAGGCTCCGGTTGGGCAGCGGTGACGTGGCGGACGGAGGAGTGTGGGGTTTTGCGGCTGGAGCGGAGAGGTTATGGCGGCCTGGCATTTCAAATGGCGAAAAGGGGGCGATGGGAGGGGGTGAAGCATGACTTAGGGACGCGCTTGTCCAAAATGTAGGGTGTGTTACAAAAGAACCCCCCACCATTTGAACTAGCGGCCCTTTTGGCTCAGGGTTAGAAGGGGGATTTCGCGTGTCGGGATTTGGCTACTAGAGGGAGTTTTCACGTGCGTTGTAATTTCGGGATAGCAAGGCGCGGGTTGTGAAGGCAACAGTTTTGGGAGCACGATATCTAAATTTTCGGGATATAACAAGACACGGTTGAATTTTAGGGACAAGCCTAACATGTAGTAATATTGTACTTGTACGTACCAAATCAATTCGCACTTCCCTCAACCAAAAATAAAACAAAAAAATAAAACTATTCACACCACACAAAGAGAGAGTCTTGCCCCGTTTTACTATACAAATGCTATTCAAAGCTAGTCCCTCCTTCCATCTATATAAGGCCTAATGCGTTTGTCAATGCTAACTTTGACCAAATATTAGAGCAATGATATATGACATGCAACTTACACAAAGCACACCGTTAAATTCGTCTGTGAAAGGTTCTTTCAATGATATAATTTTCACATTGTGCATGTCATGTACTATTAATCTTGTCAATAGTCAAAGGCGGTCTTAAAAATCTCATTACGCCCTATATAGATGGAAGGAGGGAGTATGAATCCATGTTATGTCCGATTAAATTTTTCGCTTGCTGTATAATGCATGTAACCTACTCAAACCAACATTCTAGTGCATTCCAAATGTCTATACTACCGCTGCAATTCGAACTAAATTTGAATTTGTTTCTCTATTTCAATAAGAATCTACAATCATGATTGTTGCCAACTTCAACCATCACAGTTTCCTTGCTATCCGCCAGATATAAATCGGACGGCCTATAATGCAGGATGGCAGGCACACCATCATCAACAACTCCTTTTTTTATAAGAGTAGAGATAAAATATATTAAATGTAGTATAACATGTTCATAACCACACCATGTGTATCACCGTTATATATATTCACACATGCATCGGTTTAAAACAGTATGATTAATTCTTCAAATATCCGAATTTGCTTTTTATAATGAAGTATATATGATCTCTATTCATCTTTTACACCCACACAACCCTCTTATCTTTGTAGCTAGCGCTAACTTTATCTTGTGCATGCACACGCCCGCATCCCTCTCACCCTCCCTCAGCATTCTCTAGCTCCATCGCGCAAATTCGTCTTTTCACCTTAGGTCATTCACCCACGGTGTGTGTAGCCCCCCCAATTCCTTCTTTATGGCACACATCGATTGATATGCCTCTCTATCCAGGTGTGCCTAGCACAAACACAAGCTTCCCCACTTCTCTTGTCACCGTCCATGCCTCACTCCCACCACTCTTTTCATCGTTCTCGTACTCGCACACTCCTCCCCCCTCAATATAGTATGCCTCTCGTACCACCTCCTACATGCATCCCTCTCTCTCTATCCTTCTCCTTGTGCCTCATTTGCTTCTAACACACACATGCATGTATACCGATCGATCTCCCAACATATACATAGATCGACTGTAACTACCCCCCCATCGATCGATGTACCTCACAAGTTATGTCTCTCCTTTCTCTAACAAAGGGCGATTGATCTTCTTATGTAGTTACGTCTGCTTACCACAGCCACATCGTCCCCCCTCATCATTCGTGCATGCCTCCTAACCCGACTCTCACACGCACGTGCACAGACAACAAGCAGCCATCTCCTCTCTTATTGATATTGCGGGCGTGCCCTCTGTTTGTCTAGCAAGCCTATCCCACCATTTGTTAGAAGCAACTACACTACCCCCCCCCCTCCAACACTCTAGCTCTGTCTCTCTCCCAACCTTATTCCTCTCCTGCACATATGCATGGATGCCCATCGATCTCCCTTAATACATGAGGCAGATCGATCTCCTTAATACATGAGGTAGGCCTCTCTCCTCCTCCACCCATATACCAGCCATTGTACCTCTATAGTTAATTGGTCCTCCCTCTTCCCCCACCACACACCGATAGTCGAGCGCTGTAGGTAGGTATCCATGCCACAGAGACAAACTGCACATGTCCCCTCTCACGTTCCAGTAGGACAGCCACTCTATATCTTTGACGTGGGCAGACACAAATTCGATGGCACTCTTTATCGATCGGGCGCGCACACACACACACACATCATCCCTCTCTTCGATTCTATGGACACCTCAAGCCGATGATACCTCCACTCTCTTCTCGTGGATCGCCCCCTCTATATATATGTTATATCCAGGACTCTATTGACCCCCCCCCCCCAAAACTCTCAAGAACCCACACACTATATCTCTCTAGGTTTGTATCTCTCTCACACAACCCCACGTAGGTGGTGTACGTATACAAGAAGAGAATAGGTGCACCGTGCACGTACTCATGCCTCGTGCCCAACCACACCTATGCGGGTACACGGTGGAGCTCATTTCTTTACGAAATGGAAGCCCACGTGCTAATTTGAACGCCTGTAGTGGTTGTTTACCTAGGGAGGTCGTGTACCACGCGTGCACGAAACAAAGTTCAACTTGACGTGTTGCCGTATTATTTTTAAATAAAGTTATAGCACTCAATGGCACGTACACGGAATATAAAATGATTTTTATGGAGAAAAAGGTAGTCTGCTCACTATATACAATCGAGCCTGCCTGCCTGGTTTGTCGCTCTTCAGAGTATCTCACACAAGGCTGGGGTGGCCTCTTTCTCTCTCTCAACATTGGTCACTGATTCGGCCGCATACCGTCCGCTGGGGGAAAGGGAGTGCGGTGGCTTCTCTCTCTCTCTCTCACCGTTGGTCACTGATCCGGCCGCATCCCGTCCGCCGGGGGAAAGGGAGGAAGTGCATCATTTCTCTGTTCGACGGCGCCGAGGCAGCACGTCCCGATATGCGGTACACGCCGTTCTCTCTAACCAAGCTTCAACGCGGCAGGGCCTATGCCACCTGCTCGCAGATTCCGCCCGCCGCCGCTCACCTAGTTACATCCTGAGGACCTCCAGGTATCCCCTATGGCCTTGCTCCACTTCCCGTCTTCCCACGTCGCTGCATGTGGATCTTCCATAGTTCTTTGCCCAAAATGTAGCTCGTCCGGCGTACTTTCCATATTGCATTCTCGTCCTCACACCATTTTAGACAAACACAACCATGTTGTTATCTTCCCTTAGGAAAAGGAATATGCTTCTTTTTTGTCGTCGCATGTGTCATCAATTGTTATTGGCCAGTAACTGTTTCCTTTCTACCTCTTTTTTGCAAACAGGGCTATCCATTTCACCTCGTTGCTATTGCGACCTTTTAGTGAACTGCACAAATCAATTTTTTCTTAAGAGTGTTTTGTGCAGTTGTACTAAAATGTCACACAGGTAACGTCTCTACATTTCAGTGCGACTGCACAAAGGGAGATTGGTTTTGCTCTATCCTCCTCATCCAACTCCGAGCCTAATCTTCTCCAACTAGTTAGTCTTAAGAGAGGCTGCAAAGGTGACCGGCTTCTATTTGTGTGTTTATTGTTTCATCAGTAGTCCTCTATTATCGTAATCACACTTAATATCTTTGGAACAGGGACGCTCAACTCTATTTTAGTGGAACTGCACAAAATGATCGGAATGTTGCATGCTCCAGACAACTACTTTTTTCCCAACATGCCTTGTTGATTTAGACAGAGCTGGGGGGACGTTGCTTCCAATGAAAGCATGGATCAATTTTAATTTAACACCTTCTCACAACTCTGTCTTCAGTTGTGATGTAATTATTAGCTCTGATTTGCTAATAATTGACATGCATTAGCAAGGAAGTTAGTTTTTATTGTTTCTGAAAGAGCATCGATGTCAAGACACACGAAACAAAAGCTGAAAGCTCACACCATTGTACAATTTCATGTCGCTGGAAAATTATTTGTATAGTACGTCAATTATGTAAACAAATGATGGAAGCTTGATAGCATTGCCAGAAGCCTCTTCATCATCCGGGTCCATGTGCCATGCACAAAATTATAATACTTCGTTCCTAAATATTTGTCTTTTTACAAATTTCTAATGGGCATATTTTAGAGTGTAGATTCACTCGTTTTGCTTTGTATGTGTACTCCCTCCGTTCCTAAATATTATATTCGTCTTTCTAGAGATTTCAACGAGTGACTACATACGGAGCAAAATGAGTGAATCTACACTCTAAAATATGTCTATATACATCCATATGTGCCAGTCCATTTGAAATCTCTAAAAAGACAAATATTTGAGTAGTCACTCGTTGAAATCTCTAGAAAGACAAATACTCCGGAGTATATTTAAGAACCGAGGGGGTAGTGCACAACCGCATGGGAGACTCAGCCTGGTCGTTGCGCCGCATTAATAGTGAGTAATGAGCAGTCAAATCATAAGCCACACCTTTCCCACTGTAAGTTGCTCTGAAGAAGCAACCATCAATACGCTCTTCTTTGAATTCGCTCATACTACTCCATCTGTCACTGTTTATACAGCGCGCTTCAGAAAAAAGAAAAAAAATCTGTGGGACCAAGGCGACTAGCGATCGGCCTGAAAAATAGCATTGGTAGTTATAGCACGGCGTCTATTACTAGAGGGAATAATGCGTACACACATGCATGCAGTGCTTCCACCCTGGGTACACACATGCATGCACTTACTCCATTCCGTAGTAGTACAGTACATGGAGAGAAAATTGTGGACTTGATTGCGGTTACCACGCCCTAATTAATTGAGCATTAAACCAAACACGTCTAAAGTCTCTCTGGTGATGGAAATGCATTGAGAGAAATGCATCATAATGAAGCGCGCCCTGTAAACTGTGACGGAGGGAGGAGTAGTATGAAGGTGCAAAACCAAGTATGTGTATGGCCACTCGGTCAACGCATCTCCTCTTGGCATATCACTGACATGTGGGACAGGAGTGTGAGCAAACCAATCTCAATTGACGGCAAAGAGCCAACCCGCCGTTCCTTGAGAGAGACGAGGAGCGAGAACACACAGACGGGATCGCACGGAGGACAAGATATATTCGAGCATGGTTGGTTGATCGATATCATTCATTACATGTTGGCCTGCCGTTTTACGCCCTTCTCCAGAATAAACATGTACTTTATCGGAGATAAAAAATAAGAGTACAGACGCTCCACCATGCAGTTCTAGTAGTAGTACTACTCGTACTACTGCGCTTGGCTCTTCGCCTCTTCGTGAAGTCGAACAATGATGGTACTCCGCATGTTGGTTACTACAGTGTATGCCTTTGACAATCTGACACTGAATGGACTGATGCATGTCCACCGAGGGTAGGTTGCATTAGTCAAAAGGCGTAAGCGAGCTTCACCTTGTCCTGCAAGCTTCTCCTCGTTCTGTGAGTTGACGGGACACACCAAAAAGTAGTGCTAGTCCATGCCCCTCCTTTCCGGTTAATATGGCTTAATCTTTTTTGCGGGTAAATGAGAGAGCTTTATTCATATATAAGCATTCTTAGGATGATCAGCCAAGACACTGGTCACTAGGAAGCGAGGTACCCCGCAAAAAAGAAGTAGGAAGCTAGGTGTTTCATCAAGCCAACTCTCGGCCACATTCAAAGTGCAACCTTCTCCTCGTTCGGCAAGTTGACGGGACACAGCAAAGTAGTGCTAGTCCATACTGCCTCCTCTACGGTTAATATGGCTTAATTTCAAACGAGATAAATACACTGTCTATCAATGTATATTTGTAAAAATACGGTCAGTGAACTTCATAATACGCTCATTGCGCTCAATATATATATATATATATTCCGGTGTTTATACGGTCACTAGCTCACCCTGACTGAGTATGTGTGTGCATGCACGTGTTGGTTGAGCACTTGAGCATGACTGTGTGTGTTCCGTCGTGTGCTCGGACATGTATGCATTAGGGCGTCGCGCGTGTTTTTGCGTCCATGTGTACGTGTGACAGTTGCATACACGTAGGGGGAGTACGTGTAGGGGGCACTAAGGAGCAGTCAAATCACACAGTAAGTTAGTCGGAAGAAGCAACCATCATTTCACTCTTGAATGACACGTATGCAATATAAAATGGTTGATATGGAGAGAAAAAGAAAACCACTATATATACACTAGCAGGAGCCTAAGCTACAAGCCTGCTTGCTTAGGTTGCTCCCTTCACAAGTATAGAACGACAGGCCTAATCCCGCAGCTGGGGGAAGGGAACAATGTTCTGCGTAGACGCGGTCGACATCGGCGAGGGAGAAAACCCACAGTCGGTGCATCCCAATCGGGGGTCACCGCGGTATGGGCCGATGCCGCGTCCCAACCGCCCTTCTAGCTACAACCCGACGTCCTAGGTAGTCCATCTTCCTTTTGGAGCCGGCTTGCTCCACTGCCATAGCTCCATCTCCATGTCGATCTTTCTCTACTTCTACTGGCTTTCTACTTGTGATGAGTTTATGTCTCATGAACTAGTGCTAGTACTATTATTCTAATCACACTTATTCAATATCTTTGCCATCAGGGATGCTCAGGTTGATTTTAGTGGAACTGCACAAAAGCATCGTATGATCCGAGGGTGCCAGCCGTCTTTCCTTCGACAGGCTCTACCTGGCCAGGAAATTAAATCATATTTAGGGTTTAGGGTTTAAGTCGTAGTGACCCCATCAGTAGTTTTTCTTTCGTACACGCTCTCAAAACTTTTTTCTTTAGTTGTGAAGGAAATATTGGCTATGATCTGTGAATCATTGAAATGCATCATCATGCGTGTTAGTTTTCCTTTGTATTTGATGGAATGTTGTAATGGGGCAACCTTTGAATAGGAATGAAAATGGAGTGGAAAGTTTTCGTTTTTCCGGAGAAAAAATGGAAACGGAGAGAAACCAACGTTTCGTTTCGTTGGATTGCGCCATCGAGCAAAACCAACGTTTAAATCACGTCTGCCGTGTTCGTGTCTCACCCTCCTCCATGGCTCGACCCCACACGGTCGCTCGGCATGCCACTCACCGCAAACTGAGTATATGATAACTTTCCCGCCTGCTTGTCGATGGATCGCGCCATCGAGTACTAGCACTACTGGAAGAGATTGACGAGTTGGGGGAGGACAGCTAGCTGTAGCACGGACTCCCAAGAACTTTTTACATGCATGTTGTAGCCGGCTATTGCGACCTTTGAACGCGGAGCAGCCGCGTGCGCCCGGAAGCGGCGCGAGCGACGCTCTCTCAGCCGGCGCGCCACTTCAATGCCGGCGCCAGTGAGAGGTCGCGTCCGCTCTGGCCGGGCATGAATGCGGCACTGACCGTTTCGGGCGGGAAGCACGCGCGGGTGATGAAGAGGGTTCGGGTTGGTCAGGACCGGCCGTGGCAGCGGTCCGGACGTGCACAAACAAGAGATGTTGTATGTTAATATTGCTGCGTATATAATTAACAACGTAAATAATGTGCCAGTTGGACAAATATGATTGGAGAGGGAGATGGAAATGGAATTTTACGTAAACATGGATATGCATGTCTATGTCTATTTGTGTGTGCGCGACGACTCTCGCGACCTAGAAGCGGGGGCGTGTTTTTTGATCGAGTTTTCTTTCTTGATATGTTAGAAAATCAGTTTGTCTAATTCACATCTAGATGTTATTTAAGGATATCACATCTAAGCTTCCACAAGTATATAATGTAGCAACAAGAAACAAAAGAAACTAGGAAAAAAATAGACCACAAACAGAGTGGACATCAACTTACATGTGACATAACTATGTCACATCTAGATGTGTCCTAGACAGACCCTTAAAAAATTGTCCGCTAGTTTCATTTCTTTTTTCCGGGAACGCACCTATTCTATTTAAAACCACTGCTATGGAGAGATTTTTTTACTCCATTATAGCCTCTTCTTTGATAGAGTTTCTCACGTCTTGCTCTCTCACCCTCTACATATCAAAACAAGATGACAGTGTCCACTCTATCTCTCTCCTCACCGGTGGTCACAGATCCGGCCGAATCCCGTCCGCTGCGGGAGGTGAGGAGGTGCAGCATTGACGTTGTCGCCGTCGGCGATGGAGGAAGCCGATGCGCACCGTCCTCTCGGAGCCGGCGCTGGCGCGGACGAAGATCCTCCGCGCCCTTGTTCACTGCTGTCGTGTGGGCAGATCCTGCCCGCCCGCCTAAACAACATCTCGCCCACCTGAGGTATAACTTCTTGTACTGGTCCAGCTCCCCAGGTCGCTGCGTGCGGGTTTTCTTCTATGCGACTACTCCCCAGCTCCCCATGCATAGTAGCTAGGGTTTGTCTGCTGGTCCAACATCACCTACTAGTACTATTATAGAGTAAATGCCACTCGATAAGTTGTCTGATTTATGCCTCGGTGGAGGTATACATGTTGTTTCGACAAACTGTACATGGTGGTTGTGCGGTCATTGTCCATATGGTGGTAGTACTATCATTGGTTAAATGAAGAAATGCTTTTTTTCTCGGGTATCCTGGTTTAGTTCCCATCAAGATATAATTATGATGCTTCTGTTTATTGGTGTACTTTTCATTAATTCTTATTGACAATTGAGATGTCGTTGCTAACCCTTTTTTATATTTTTGGAAACAGTGATGCGTGTCTCCATACCCGGGTATGTCTTCCTCAATTTTAGTGGAACTGCACAAAATTGGATGGCCATTGTTGTTCCGCCTCACTGAACTCTGCCACGTGGTTCTTCCTTCCTAGAGCTTGATTACTAACAAGAAATAGACCACAGTGAGGATTTGTCGAACTTCATAGGTGCCTCACCCAAACTTGATGCCAAATGGATGATGCATCACCATGATGACCTATCGATGCTCATGGTTGCGTCGGCTGGTGAAGCTGATCGATTTTCAATGAAAAACAAGCTATCTTCCATCAGTGCTCTTTGCTTGTTACGCACAAAGATGATATCCTTCGTCAGTTCACCTTGGTTGCGTTGGAGACGCAGTCGTCTTTCATGTTGGTGCAATTTTATCACACAATTGGCTATGAACCAAATGTTTCCTCGAAGAAGGATCGACGTTGGTACTAAGAGCATAAGTTTTGTATTGATTTCTAATCCTTCTCACAAGTTTGTCTCCAGCTCCCCTGTAATTTTATTTGTCCAGCTATTAACTTTGATTTAAAAAATGGCGTGGACTAAAAACCCGGATGGACGTAGTAGCCCTCCATTTTTATTTACTCCGCATATTAGATTTGACTGAAGCCAAACTTTGTAATACTCTGAAACCTTTCCGATAATTGAAATTAAAATTCTTTATTTGTACACACTCTCACACGTTTCCGATAATTTGGCGCATTTGTGGTTGTTCACTTAAGGGAGGGTAGTGTACCACACGTGAAGGACAGGAAGTGCGACCAGGACGCGTGGGCGTGGATCGTTAGTTCATCGGAAGTAGTACTAGTTTTCTTCACAGTACATCAAATAAAGAGTTTCTTTTTGTACTTA
Organism: Triticum timopheevii; assembly: GCA_963921465.1. Taxonomy (NCBI): domain Eukaryota; kingdom Viridiplantae; phylum Streptophyta; class Magnoliopsida; order Poales; family Poaceae; genus Triticum; species Triticum timopheevii. Next base: position 369,251,181 of record OY997262.1, read on the forward strand.
CACAATTTAAAACGATTGTTATGGAGAGAATAAGAAAACCACTCCACTATATATTAGTCGTATACATGAGAGTACTATATGGACGCAGCTTCATTGACTTAGTGCACCTGCCTTTGGGTTTATGACAGGTGGGCCCAAAATGTGGCTGGCTCACCTGTCATACAACCAAAAGCTGGTGCAGTGAAGGCACCGGAGCTCAATCCGTACTACAGTCGTATATATATAAGCGGGAGCCTCAGCGCTTGTTCGCTAGGGTTTGCACTCTCCACACGCTCGCCGCACTACATATATGTTACACGCTGGAGGCTCAGCGTTCATTTGCTAGGGTTTGCTATATTCACAGTCTCTCACCCTCTCTTCACCAGATCTAGACAAGACTGCGTTGGCCTCTTGTCTCTCTCTCCCCCTCATAGCTGGTGAAGGAGGGTCCGTATCCCATCGCACTGGGAAGGGGAGGAGGTGCAGCATTCACTCTATCGCCTTCGGCGAGGAAGGCAATCCACTACTGGCTGCGCTGTTCTCTTTCACCCAGCGCCTGTGCGGGAGGGCCACCGACCCCTTCTTCCTCGCTGCCGTACATAGTGTGGGCAGATCCGGCCTTCCGCCGCACGCCTTGCCACATCCCAACGACCCTAAGGTATAAGTTTCTTTGAAACCGTCGTTGCTCTAGCTGCATGTGGATCTTTTTCAATCTGTAATCGAATCTAGGTCTTGGTTCAAAGAGGAAAGAAGGGTATGTGGGCTGGAGTAAGAATCTAGGACGTGGTTCAATGAGGAAAGGAGGGGCAGAAAGTAGTATAGACTGGCTATCCAGCCGCTTTGTAGGTCGAAAAGGGAAAAGGGGGGTAACCGAGTACACACATCTGTAAGGAACCGATCTCTTTGTTGAAAAGGGAAAGAAACTGGGGGGTCGGGTAGTTTGTGCAGGACTAGATTTGCTGCCCTCACATAGGAAAAAGGTTCAAAGAGAACAAATATGGGACCAACGCATATATGCTGCTTGGCTACATACTCTGCATCACCCATTTATACGTGTGGACGCACATGGTGCTGGCATGTCCCATACAGCTATTTTGCTGTTGTTAATCTAAGAATGCCGCCAGAAAATTGAAGCAATGCCACTGTTAAAAGTAAATTACATTTTTTAACGAATGTTGTTTCAAGAGAATGTCTCTGTTAATATGAGTCAATGCAACCGTTTTAGAAATGCTACTTTCCTACTTTGTTTTCAATCCAAGATAAGTTAGATGCTTCTTTCTGTTGTCACCGTTTGTTTCATCCTCCTTTATCAGCAAGTAATTGTTTCCTTTTTTGCCTCTGTTAAAATAGGGGTATTGATTCAACTTGTTGCTATTGCGACATTTTGCTTTGCTACTCGAAACACTTATGTTTTAAGAGTGTTTTGTGCAGTTCAACTTGAATGTCACACCAGTGACTTTGCTTAATTTTTGTGGAACTGCACAAAAGGAGATCGAGATTTGTTTCTAGTCTTCGTGGCGAGTTGTTTCAAATCTTGGTCTCATCCACATGATGTGCAGTGTGCTTTGAGATGTTGTGCTACTTTTTTTGGTACTGTTTTAAATAAATGTTGAATTGAAGCTATTGTATTGCTGTCTTTTCCCATTAAGTAGTGAAAAAAATAGGACCAACCCAGACATGATGCTTGTTGCTTTGTTACAACAAATTCAGCATCACCCCCTTTATAAGCCAGTAATTGATGCCACTCTCAGAATTAACTACTGAATCTTATTTCAAAACTGCAACACTTGTTAGGGATTGGCGGGATTACCATTTTTGTGGCCGCATGTTTCATCCTCCTTTATTAGCTAGTAATTGATTCCTTTTTTGCCTCTGTTTAAACAGGGATATCTATTCAACTTGTTGCTATTGCGACATTTTGCTTCGCTACGCGAAACACTTTGCTTGATTTCAGTGCAACTGCACAAAACAAGATTGGATTTCCTATTCGTGTTGGAACATTTATATTTTATCCTGGTGGTCTCATGAAAGGTCAGTACATGCCTTCATCCACATGATTGTGCAGTGTGCTTTGAGATGTCATGCTACTTGTATTGGTACTATTTTAAATAAATGTTGAATTGAAGCTATTGTATTGCTGTCTTTTCCCATTAAGTAGTGAACAAAAATGGGACCAACCCAGACATGATGCTTGTTGCTTTGTTACAACAAACTCTGCATCACCCCCTTTATAAGTAGATGGAAGCACATACTGTTGTTGCGCCCACTCTCCCCTGGAACTGCTTATGCATTCCTGAAAATAGTGTTGGAAAGTGCCCAACCAAGTTTTAGCTCTTATGCTACCACCATGAATAGTAAAATCTAAAAAAGTTCAAAAAAATTCAAAAAAAATTGGTGGCAAAGAACGACAAATGTTTTAAGTGCCTGCCAAGTTTCATCAGGAAATAACATTCATGGAAGTCGTGGCAAAAAAATAATCTATTTTGGAGTGCTGATTGTTCTTTTTTGCGGCAGCACCCACGAATGTTATTCCCTGATGAAGCTTGGCAGGCACTTAAAACATTTTTCATTCTTTGCCACCAATTTTTTTTTGAATTTTTTTGAACTTTTTAGATTTTACTATTCATGGTGGTAGCAAAAGAGCTAAAACTCGGTTGGGCACTTTCCAACACTTTTTTCATGAATGCAAATGACACTCACATATAGGTGATGTTTTTCTGAACATTTTGGTATCTTATTTGTATTTTTCTGATTTAGTATGAATTAGTTATGAAGTTTTCAAACTGACGGTCAAACGGTCAAAGGGCAAAAGCATAAGAGGAGCAATGTGACTTGGACAGAACCGGTGACTTTTGGGAATTAGGGGTAAAACAGATGAGTGGGACACAACTAGGGGCATAAATCTAATTATCCCTTCTTTCTACATGTTTAACCAAGGTATTGTTAAGATAATGTCTCTGTTAAAATGAATCAGTTGCATTATTTTAGGAATGGTACTTTTCTGCTTTGTCGTTCTTTATACATGTTGAAACAAGGCATTGTTAAGATAATGACTCAGTCAATATGAATGAATCACACTGATGGAGAATTGCTACTCTCCTTCTTTGTTTCCCATTAAGATAAAGTAGATCAGTAGATGCTTTTCTTCTGGGAGTACAAGTCATCAACCGTTATTTCTCAGTAATTGTTTCCCTTATACCTATTGTTGCTTACAGGGATATCAAAATTAAAGCTGGGTTTTATTCCGACTTTGATTTTAGTTGAACTACATAAAAGGAGCCAATGTGTCCAAGGCAAACTACTGCATTACTGGGTCCAATTGGTCGTTCCACTTTGCAGAAAGAAGCAGTCACTGTTTGCACTACATTACAGAAGGAATGACCAAGAAGCTTTACAGAATATTATTAGACACCGATGACATGACTAGTCTGCAGAGACCATTGGCAATTTAACAACACGTGGAGTGCCCTGGGGAAAAAGTGCCCAAACAAGTACAAGAAGCTACGACAGGACTCCACGATCATAGGCATTACATATTTTGAATGGGAAAAGCTTGTCAAAGTTTAATCATTGATGTTAGCAAGAAGATGTTAGTTTAATATATTGGAATTGGAAAACCTTGTCAAAATTTGCTCATTGATGTTAGCCAGAAGACATGCATTTGATATTTTTGAGTGGGACGCCCTTGTTGTGAGAAGCGTCAAGTGTTTTTTTCCTATTCCTGTGTTCAGTTTAGAAGTAAATAGTTACTTTGCTGAGATATTCCTGTGTTAAGAGTTTGTTCTGAATATTGTCTATGTAATGCTAGGCCTTGTGTTTGATTGCAAAGTTGAGCTTGGAATGTTGTGGCATGCAGCATCACGAGCTGTTCACTGTGCCTCCTGAGAATAATGCTTCGTATTGTTTTGCATGTCGATCTAATGCCAGTGATTTGCTTGTTAGGAAGATCATCCTCTTCTGTTGTTTCCGTGCTTAAGAAGTTCATCGTGTGATGTTTCATTCATAGCCTATACGACAAGTCGGGTAGGTTAGATGTGAAACCATATGATCTTCCGACCAACTCATGATATTAGGCCGTGATTGGATAGTCGTTTTCCAACCAAAACCGCTTGCAAAATTAACGCTTGTAAATTAAAGCAGATGGTCTCGGGCAAAGGCGCTTGGTTGGTCGATTTCGACTAGTAAAATATTGGAAGTACTTCACACACAATAAAAACGCTGAACGACACTCGGACGATTGCTAATCCAGCCGTTAGCTACTGTTTTAGCCTTGCCCATGGATGGCACGATATGCACGTCGTGCATGTATCGTCTGGTAATGTCGTCCATATAGTAGTGCTCGTAAAATATACACTGGTCTCTCACACGTGTAACCCTCCAGTTTTACTTACAGACCTCGGGCCCTCAGTTTCATTACGCCTGTATTTTACGCGTTCTTTCCGATGACGAGTAAATTACACTTGTATGTTAATACAGGTTTGAAATAAACCAGAGCTCCCAAGCGCGGCCTTACCGTTTCATGCCGTCTCAGTTTCTCGAAGGTGCTCATAGGTGTCCGATGATCCTGGCTTCCTGAATGAGCAGCGGGCGTTGTATGAGACCATCCGTAGGGCCTGCGAGGCCCTCTCCGTTGTCCTTCGAGTTGTTGCGCTCGCCGTGGCGCCGAGCATTGTTAACATCGTCAACGAACATAAGGATTCAGAAGATGACTTTATTTTGACTGGATGACACTAGGGACCCACTAGGGCCATAGCCATACGTACGCAAGTGCCTCATTATTATGTACAACTATATTTTTTTTGCTTTCTCCTAGTTTCCTGACATCACGGTCCCACACCATTGTCAACCTATGTAGTCAATATAAACGAGAGAATTGCACAATGTGCGGCCGACAGCTGGGACCAAGCAGCTCGAGCATTATTTGTATTTGTGTTTTTGAGGCGTGAGCACTACAGAGTTTTTCTTGGCGATGATTTCGTTGTTGTTCAGAGGAGAGCGGGGTATTAACTGGGCGGGCTGTGGCCCGTCTAGCCCAGGCCAGATACCCAGCCCAGATACTAATTTTATCAATATGAAAATGGCTAGCCCAGCTATATGTCTTTTTGAGGAATACCCAGGCAAGGTCAACTTGTTATTCTCCGCCCCGCTGGGCTGCAAATATTCCCTAGGAGGGATGCATTAGGCTTAACATGAAAATGGGCTTTAAAAAAATAATAAATGGGATGTAATTATAAAAACTGGGCAGTAACTATAAAAAAATGCACCAAACACAAAATTAGTTTATAAAATATTATTTATGGATTTTGAAAATCTTAAATTTTCATTGTTGTGCGCGCAATGTTTCGTTGGATTTTTACATAATACAAATTTATATTTAATCTAACTAGAAATTTCGGGATAAAAATATTTCAGATCCCATCAAAATGTGGGAAATTTTATTGAATTCTGTCTTCAACGGTTGGTTGAAATTATTAATCATTGTCCTAGCTAGAAAATGGGTTGTACTTTTAACAAACTGTAAATGGGCTATTGTAAATTCCATTAGAATTCAAAAATGAGTTGTACATTCTTAGAAAACGCAAATGGGCTATAAGTTCTCTGCCACACACTTGTGGGCCTACTAAGTGACGCGTCCCATAAAAAATAAGTTGACGTGTATGCAAGGCTTTGTCAATTTATTATAGTCAACACACGGTTCTAGCAGTAGTGGTCGTTGGATGTCTATCCAATGGATGTCATGCTTCTTCTTCAATCTCGGATATTCTTAGCTTCGGCCGCCCAAAAAATGATTCCTCCCCCTGACATCTGGGGCGCACCGTTTCAGAGGCTGACCTGTGGGCCTACTAAGTTGGAGCGTACCAAGGGCTTTGTCAACTTAGTCAATATAAACGATTCTAGTTTCATTTACCGTACGATGTCCATCCAACGGCCGTAGTGCTTCTTCAACCTCTGGTCTTCTTGGTCCAGTCGCCCAAAGCAGCGCCGGTCATGCCGCCTGCTCCTGCCTCCCGTGGCCGGCTGTGCTGCCGCGGAGGCCTCACCGCCCCCATACTACTCCCACCGCTGGCCAGGCCATCCCTCCACTCACCCACACCCCCTGTTATTCTGCGGCGACGACAGCCTCACACCACAGCCAAACCAGTGAACCCTCGTACTCCTCTCCGCGCGGGCTTCCACTGCTGCATCTTCCCCGGCTTCGCGTCGTCCCCTTCCTAGGCCTCGCTGTCGTCCACCGCCCTGGTGCTCTCGGCGCGGCGTGGTCAACGTGGTCAACAACCGACTTCCATCGGAAGAGTACTATATGTGGAGAGGCTAACAGCTGGGTCCACGGCGGCCGCAAGGAAGTGCCTCCTTATTATGCGCAGAATAATTATTCCTCCACCTAACAGCAGGGACCCACCGGACAGGCCACCTTATTTTGCGAAAAAATGTTTCCCCTGACTACTGGGACCCACCGGACGGGCCACCGTATTTCGTGAAAAAACCGTTCCCCCCGCTGTCAGCTCGGACCCACCAGAAGTGCCTCCTTGTTACGCATAAAAAAATGAATACTCCCCCTGCTAGCTGGGACCCACCTTGGTGCGAGGCTGACTTGTAGGCCTACTAAGTTGACGGGGACTGAGGGCTTTGTCAACTTAGTCAATATGAACGATTCTAGCTCCAGTGACCGTATGATGTCCATCCAACGGTCGTAGTGCTTTTTCAACCTCTGGTCTTCTTGCTCCAGCCGCCCAAAGCAGCACCGGTCGTGCCGCCTGCTCCTGCCTCCCGTGGCCGGCTGTGCTGCCGCGGAGGCCTCACCGCCCCCTACTATTCCCACCGCTGGCCAGGCCCTGCGACGACGGCAGCCTCACACCGCAGCCGAACGAGTGAACCCTCAAACTCCTCTCCGCGTGGGCATCCACTGCCGCGTCTTCACCGGCTCCGCATCGTCCACCGACCTGGTGCTCTCAGCGCGGCATGGTCAATGTGGTCAAGGAACGACTTCCACCGGACGTGGACTGTACGTGGAGAGGCTGACAGCTGGGTCCACATCCATAGCAAGGAAGTGCCTCCTTAATTATTACGTGCAAAATAATGATTCCTCCACCTGACAGCAGGGACCCACTAGACGGGCCACCGTATTTTGCAAAAAAAACATTTCCCCCTGACTGCTGGGACCCACCAGCTACACCTTCGCACGCAAGGAAGTGCGTCTGGGCAAAAAAACGATTCGCCCCCCTGACTGTTGGGACCCACGAGCTACATCTTCACGCACAAGGAAGTGCCTGACAGTCGGGACCCACCTGGTCGAAGCGTACGTAGCATTGTCATTATGGTCGCGAACTTGTACGTACATATATACTGGTCGATGTAGAGGCGCACACGTGTTGTAGTAGAGGCGCGCATGTAGCATGTACGTACGTATAGCGGCCACGGTGCAAGAAAGAAAATACGGCCACGTACGTACATACGGGCAGTGTCTCGAACGCCTACTCGTGCATACGTACATGGCTGGGTCGGAACGGAGAAACAACATCGTCGTCGTGTTCATGGGGAGCCAACCGGCTGGGTCGGAACGGAATGCGTGGTCGTGTTCATCGGGAGGGCTTGGACGGAACAGGCGATGGAAACGAGGCCTGGCGCACCGCAGAACGGAGGAAACGGACCTCCTACGTTCGGAACATGGTCTTGTTGATCAGGAGCAGTGTGGCGTACCGCAAAACGGAGGAAACGGACTTCCTACGGTCGAAACGGGGGGTCCTGTTGATCGGGAGGGGTGTGGCGTACCGCAAAACGGAGGAAACGGACCTCCTACGGCCGAAACGGGGGGTCCTATTGATCGGGAGGGGTGTGGCGTACCGCAAAACAAACGAAACAGACCTCCTATGGTCGAAACGGGGGTCCTGTTCATCGGGAGGTGTGTGGCGTACCGCAAAATGGGACTCCACGGGATACTGTTCACCTCCACCATTGTCGTGGAATAGTCACGTCAGATGTTCTCGTGAAATGACTTAGTTGTGGAGCCATCGCAACTAGGAAGCTTGAAGGGGTTAAATCGGGACAAGAGACACGAGAGGGTTTATACTAGTTCGGCCCCTTACGGTGAAGGTAAGGCCTACGTCTAGTTGGGTTGGTATTGATGTTTCTATGACCAGGGAGCGAGATACGCTATGCCCGGCTCTCGATGAGTTGTTTCTTGCCCTAAGCCGCCAGCAGGTCATCCCCTTATATACACGGGTTGACGCCCTGTGGCCTACAGAGTCCCGGCCGGCTTATAAACAGTGTCCGGCTCGGTGACTACTTAAATATACCTTACAATACAAGTCATTCCATTACGGCGGTTTATTACAACGGGCTTAAGTCGCCTGTGGGCCTTAAGCCTTTTATTGAACCGCCATCTTCATGCTTGGCCTTGGGCTTCTCTCTGGTGAATCCTCTTTGCGTAACCCGGCCCCTCCTGGGCGGCTTACACAAATAGTTATATCCCCAACATTAGGCCCCAGATTGATTTGAACCTGTTCATGTCAATCTTAAAATACCTTAACATATACTCAATCTTCTGTCCGTGCAAAAGGTTTCTTTTAACCCACCATGACATCATCTCTTGGATCCGGGTTAAGCTACTGTGACATAACCGTATCTTTCAACGGATCTCTGCCTTTATTGACTGTTCCGAAAATCGAGGCGTCGGGGCCGCTGGATAATAATTCTTATCTCCTCGTTTCCCGTGCCGTCTCAGTTATTCTCTCCTTATAAATAGGCACGACCTAGGTCTCCCATTCTCCTCCTTCCTGTCGTCTTCTTCCTCTTGCCTCCTCTCTGCCACTCGAGCTCCGCCGCCGCCGCCGCGGATCTTCCTGTCCTCACCAACTCAGGCCGCTGCATCAACCTAGTTGGACCAGAAAAAACGCGTCATCCTTCCGCGGCAACCTTGCATCGGTGAGTCTCCCCTTTCCTGCTCCTTAGATCTACATCAAGGCCTTCGAGTTCCTCGAGTTCTTCGCTGTTCAGTAGCTCTCTTCCATAGATTTCTTTATCCTCGCCCTTCTTGATCTTGAAGATGATAAAAACTGATGCGGCAGATGTTTTGCACCTACTTTGAAATGCAAATAAACCCCTTTCTGTCACATAGAGGCCCCATTCAAGCCCTTGAACTTTATCCACTCCAGTCTTAGGTCTAGAAAATTTTCTTTTCAGAACAGTTGTTTGATCCAAGATAACAGTCGTAGATGGTAAATCCTGTTTGTATCACCCGGAAAATTACTTCTGTCAAATACCCATAAACACGACTGTCCATGTAGCCGGTTTAAATAAGTGATACTGAGCCGAAAACCTTGCTTTCTTCTCATGACCTTAAGAATTTTGAACTGCTCTTGATACTTGTAGCGGCTTAAATATTGTTGCACTGTCACCCTTATATCATTAGGCCCCTTGCTTAAGCCGCCACTTTAAATAATCTTGAATATTTCTCCCGGGTTAAATGTGAACCGGAACTTTTTACTTTGTCGTAGGCCACTGCTGTTATGGCTCCTAAGGCGGACAAGGCCCCTGTGACTTGCAACTGGGTTCCATCCACAGTCACCAAAAGCAAACTTGTTGAGTTTGTGACATCTGGCCATCTGCCAAAAAAGGAGATCATGTCCTATCGTGCCCCTCACCCGTCTGAGGAGATACCTCAACCCAAAGACGGGGAGGTAGTCATTTTCACAGACCATATGAACCGAGGATTTGCCCCTCCCGGCTCAAAATTCTTCAGGGAAGTTCTGGCTTTCTTTGACCTGAGGCCTCAAGATATTGGACCCAATTATGTGTCCAATCTATGTAATTTCCAAGTCTTCTGCGAGGTTTACTTAGGAGAGGAACCAAGCCTGCTGCTGTTCAGAGAGCTTTTTTACCTGAACCGGCAGAATGAGCGCGCCAGCGGACCTAGTCTTGAACTTGGCGGCATCTCAATCCAGCGGCGGAGAGACTGCCTTTTTCCTTACGCTGAGCTACCGAGTCATCCCAAAGACTGGAATCGGACGTGGTTCTACTGCCAAGACACCTCTCCGGCTAACGAGAAGCCTCTGCCCGGCTTTCGCGCCCTGTGCCTTGAGTCCAATCATCCTCTGGCGGACAAGTTAACTGTTGTTGAGCGCCTGCCTCTTAACCCCACCATCAGAAAGATCAAGGCCCTTTTGGGCAACGGGTTAACTGGCATTGACTTGGTCCGGGTCTGGGTCACCTGGCGGATACTACCATTAAGCCGCCGCTCCGGCTTAATGTGTACTTACACAGGCGAAAAGGACGACTCAATGCGTCACAGTCCTGAGGACTTACCAGATGATGTGGCAGATGCTACAGTCCAATCACTATTGAAGGAGGGCACTGTAACCAGTAATACTTTCAATTTGCTTCCCTTCTGCAAGAAGAATCCGGCTCCTGCAGTAAGTTACTAGTATTCACAAATACTCTTTAATATGTTACCTTCTGGTACTTATGATTCCTTGTCTTTTTCCACAGGCCGATGACAATTTCTGGAAGGTCAAGTATGACCATGAGGCTGCAAAACTGGCCCGGGCGACCAAGAAGACCGAAAGGAAAGCCACCAGGACGGGTACCTCTAAAAAGAAGAACCCCAGCGCCTCTGATATGATGAGATTGGACGACTCTTCTTCAGATGAGGAAGAGGTAATCTTTTTAATTTTCTTTAATTCCTTCACCGTTATCTTACTGACATTTAGATCTTTTCAGGAGGATACTGGGAACAGCCAAGCAGCTGGCGAAGAGGTAACTATAATTTCCTCCGACTCAGAGCCTTTGCCAACACAAAGAATCCGAAGGGTGACCCGGAAAGTAAGGTTTTCACATCCTCTCGCTTACCAAGATCCTCAATTTCTTTTGAAGCAACAACAGCTTGAGAACCGGCAGCAGACTCGGGCCAACCAGGATGCTGAGCTTTCCTCTGGCTTACCCGATGCAACCAGGAAGCATTGGACTGAGGTGATCTACGACTTACGTTTTGTTTTACCCTTGATGGGTTTGATTCGCCAACCTCTCAATTCATCTGACTCCAACTATCAGCATACTTCCCCTTCTTCTGATGAGTCGATGCAATCGAACATGCCGGCTTTCAAAATGGCTCCCGGGTAATATAATTTTTCCTACTGTGAGGTTATCCATACTTACAACTTGATACTTATCTTTCCGCTTTTTTTGACAGCTTGCAAGTAAAGCCCAACAAGAGGGCGAAGAAGAATAAGCCGTCCCAAGACCCGGTGGTTACCGAACCGGTTCTTGACTCATCCGTTCCAGACAGCTCCACTCCTCAGCCACCGCCTGAACCGGCTTCTGACATTCTGGAGCCAGCTTCTGACCCGCTTGCAGAGGACGTGATGCACAACTCGGATGACCCGGAAATCCCTAGCCCGACCAAGATGGCTGACCCAGAAGTTGAGATTGTGAAGAGCCAGCATGTTGAACCGGGCCGGCCTACTGCCCTTGCCCAATGCACCGCCAAGGAAGAGTTTGCCCAGCACCGGAAGTCCAAACAAGACATCACTGATTACTCTCATCTAAGTATTGGTGATATAGTCTTGGGCTATCTGAACCAAGTACACAGCAGTCGTGACCTGGAAATTGACATGGTGAAGCAAATACATCATAAATCTGATGTAAAATTTAAGCTTTCACTCTGAATCTTACTTACTGTATCAGCCCCCAAGTCTATTGCTTATGAATGAATATGCTGTAGACTTAGTAATCTACTAGCTATTAGTTTTGTCCGGTTTAAGTTGAATATGTTTGACCCGGTGATAACATGAAACGTTAAATTTGGGTTACATTAGCCCCCAAGTGTCAAGTACCTTTACTTGTAAAGTGCTTGAGACTTAATATGCGTGACTTGGTAAAATAGACTAAAAATTCTTTAAATATACATTAGCCCCCAAGTGTCAAGTATCTTTACTTGTAAAATACTTGGGACTTAAATGTTACCTTACCAAGATTCTTACCATAACCTGATGTCAATGCAGGCCACCGCAAGTCAATTTGAGGCGGAGATTGCTGATTTGAAGAACCAGTTGAAAACCCAAGAGCTCGAAGCTCAGAAAGCCAATTCCAAGTTTGAATTCAGTGTCTCTGAACAAGAGAAGCTGAAGAAGAATTTTGAATCGGAAAAGAAGGCTTGGGTTTGATGAGAGGGCTTCACTGGTGACCCGGGTTGAGACAGCGGAGGCATCTCTTGCCGAAGCAACAAATGAGCTGTCCGACTTAAAGCGGCACATATCCCAAATGGTCTCAGCTATTTTGGTAAGCCGCTCATAAATATTGTAATCCTTCAAGAGTTATTGTAATAGTTGCCTCCGACTTACTGTTATACCTGTGAATATGCAGGCCCCAGGAGTACCAACCTGAAGGAAAACATGCTTGTCAAGCTTAAGGCAGTGTACACCTTGACAGAGCGGCTGTACTCTGGGTCACAGCGTGTGTTGACCACTGTGGCTTTATCAAATACCTCTCCCCGACTCCTGCAAGACGTTTTGAGACATCTGTCGGTGCTACCTCAACGCATTCAAGACTTAAGGCGGGCATCTGCGAGAGCCGGAGCAGTGGCTGCATTGAGTCGGGCAAAAGCATGGATGCCAGAGCTTGACCTTGTTGACCTCTCTCTTGGATATCCAAGTCTTAAGGAGGACGGTACTGCTTTTGGCGAACAGGACTTCACTGCCTGTGTTTAGGTCGTACGCCCTCTGGCGACACTCATTGGGGAGGACACTGATCTCACCAATTATTCGCCGGGTTATGATAGCGAGAACCAGAGAATCCCCAATGTCCCATATGACCAAGTCAGTCTACTCCCTCCAACGCGTAAGCATACCTTTGCCCCTGAAGTGGACCTGGCCAGTTTAATAGATGATGAAGCTGAATTTGCAGCTTTGAGCAGCATTGACTGGGCCTCGTCCACCTTCCAGGACACAACAACCGAAGGAGAGGCGGGGAAGGATAACCCGGAGTCATCAAACCAGCCGGAGGAATGAGCCGCCAGCCGGGTTATAACTTGGCAAAAAACAATGTTTCACTTATTCAGACTCGGAGAGTCTTGTAATAGGATAGAAAAACTCCTTAATGCCTGTCATGCCTTATGGTACTTATTGCTTTTGTTAAGCCGCCAGTACCAAATTCACCTTGCTTATGTTAATCAAGTGTTTCCTTGATCCTTCACCTTGCTCCGTTTTAACCTTCACATAAAACAGGCAAGGCTTTCCTGGACGATTCACTGCACCCGCGGGTTATAGAATATTGATAACCCAGACATGATCAAAAATCATATGTATAAGCCGGTTGATGATCAGTTAAAACATAATCATAATAGCATACCTGCAACCCTTTTTGATAACCTCGTCGGCTCATATAAGTTTTTACCTGGCACTTGTTAGAACCTGAAGTAACTAATATAAAGCCAGAAAGATCAAGAACCGTCTCCTCAAGAAGGTTTCAATGATAGTGAAAATACTCATACATGCAAATGTTCACAGGCTCCTGATTCGAATACGATCAGAGAGCCGTTCCAAAGGGGTTAAGCTAAGATTCGGATACGATCATATAGCCCCCAGTGGCTTTGGCGATGCCGATCAAGTAGGTATCGATAGCTATGTTCTCTTTGGTTCGAATATGACCTATGTTTGAACTGGAAGCCCCCAAGTGAACATAAGAGTTGTTTAATGACGCTGATTCGAATACGATCCACGTCAGACCCAAAGGGGTTAAGCTATGATTCAAATTTGATCAGGAAGCCCCCAAGTGGGTTTGGCAATATGCCCATCAAGTGGGTATCAATAGCAATGTTCTCTTTGGTTCGAATACGACCTATGTTTGAACAGGAAGCCCCCAAGTGACCAAGGCTAGATTCAGATATGATCATAAGCCGGACCAAAAGGAAAGCCGGATTCAGATATGATTCGTCCCCTGTTGGCATTGTACATCACCTGATAAAGAAAACATGAAATATTCTTTATGGGAAAAAAGGACAGAGGTCCTTCTTTATTGCTTTATATAATATGTACATTATAGAAAGTATCTTAAGAAGTAACTTAAGTATAGTAAGGCCGGAGATGAGCTATGTTCCACGGCCGGCGGGTCTCCTCCTCCGATTTAAATGAGTCCTTGCGCTCTCAAATATCGATGAGATAATATGACCCATTGTGCAGATTCTTGCTGACCACAAAGGGTCCTTCCCAAGGCGGGGATAGCTTGTGCATATCAGACTGATCCTGGATGAGCCGGAGCACCAAGTCGCCTTCCTGAAAGGTTCTGTTTCTATCCCGACGGCTGTGATAGCGGCGCGGGTCTTGCTGGTAAATCGCCGAGTGGGCTATTGCCAAGTCTCGCTCCTCATCCAACAAATCAAGTGCATCCTGACGAGCCTTTTCATTATCCGCCTCAACATAAGCCGCCACACGGGGTGAGTCGTGCCGAATGTCACTTGGTAGGACCGCCTCTGCTCCATAAACCATGAAGAAAGGTGTGTATCCCGTAGATATGTTAGGCGTAGTGTTGATGCTCCATAACACGGAGGGTAACTCCTCCACCCAACAACCCGGAGTCCGTTGTAAGGGAACTAAGAGCCAGGGTTTGATACCTTTCAGGATCTCTTGATTAGCTCTCTCTGCTTGACCATTGGATTGTGGATGAGCAACGGCCGAAACATCAAGCGGGATATGTTCTCTTTGACAGAACTCTTCCATGGCACCCTTAGAGAGATTAGTGCCATTATCAGTTATAATGCTATGTGGAAAACCAAAACGAAAGATCACCTTTTTTTATGAACTGAACCGTCGTGGCTGCATCACATTTACTGATCGGCTCTGCCTCAATCCACTTGGTAAACTTATCCACTGCCACCAGTAGATGTGTCTTTTTGTCTTTAGACCTTTTGAAAGGTCCAACCATGTCAAGCCCCCAGACCGCAAACGGCCAAGTGATTGGGATCATCCTCAACTCTTGAGCCGGCACATGGGCTCTTCGTGAGAACTTTTGACACCCATCACATTTACTGACCAGATCCTCCGCATCCTTGGCTACGAGGGATTTTGACCCGGCATGATGGCCGCAGTCTCCTTCATGGATCTCACGGAGTATTTCTTGGCCTTCTGCACGTGACACACAGCGTTGAAATGCCCCCGTGACACTGAGGTGATGTAGCTCGCCGTTAACAATTGTCATGAATTTGGAACACCTGATGATTTGTCTTGCCAACGTCTCATCCTCCGGCAACTCACCCCGGTTCATATAAGCCAAGTAAGGCACCTTCCAGTCCGAGATAACGTGAAGAGCTGCCACCAGCTGTGCCTCCGGGTCTGGCACTGCTAAGTCTTCCTCGGTAGGTACCTTTGCTTGGATTCAATGAGCACCTCACTGATGTAGTAAACCGGCCGTTGAACCGGATGCTCCTTGCCGGCTTCCTTACGCTCCACCACGATGGCAACGCTGACGGCTCGCGAATTGGCAGCCACATACAACAGCAAAGGCTCTTTGTCAATTGGAGCCACAAGAATCGGCGGCTCAGACAATTGTCTTTTTAAGTCCTCAAAAGCAGCATCAGTGGCCTCACTCCACACAAAAGTGTCAGTTTTCTTCATCATCTGATACAATGGGAGGGCTTTCTCACCGAGCCGACTTATGAACCGACTTAAGGCGGCGACGCGACCCGCCAGTCGCTGAACATCATTGATGCACGCCGGTTTAGCCAGAGAGGTAATCGCCTTAATCTTCTTCGGGTTAGCTTCGATGCCTCTGTTGGACACCAGAAAGCCCAAAAGCTTGCCTGCAGGAACACCAAAGACACATTTGGCCGGGTTAAGCATCATCTTGTTGACCCGGATATTATCGAAGGTCTCCTTTAAGTCAGATATCAAGGTCTCCTTTTCTCTGGACTTCACCATGATGTCATCCACATAGGCATGGACATTACGCCCAATTTGGTCATGCAAGCAGTTCTGTACACACCGCTGATAAGTCGCTTGGGCACTCTTGAGCCCAAATGTCATAGATACATAACAGAAGGCTCCAAACGGAGTGATGAAAGCCGTCTTCTCCTGGTCCTTAACTGCCATCTTAATCTGATGATAACCGGAGTAAGCATCCAAAAAGCTCAAACGCTCACAACCTGCCGTAGCATCAATGATTTGATCAACACAGGGGAGAGCAAAAGGGTCAGCCGGACAAGCCTTGTTTAAGTCCGTGTAGTCCACACACATCCGCCAGGTGCCATTCTTTTTGAGGATGAGCACCGGGTTAGCCAATCACTCCGGGTGAAAAACTTCAATGATAAACCCGGCTGCTAAGAGCCGGGCGACTTCTTCCCCAATAGCTTTCCGTCGTTCTTCATTAAAACGGCGAAGAAACTGCCTTACCGACTTATACTTTGGATCAATATTGAGAGTGTGCTCAGCGAGTTCCCTCGGTACACCCGGCATGTCAGAAGGTTTCCATGCAAAGATGTCCCGGTCCTCACGGATGAACTCGATGAGCACGCTTTCCTATTTGGGATCCAAGTTGCTGCTGATGCTGAATTGTTTAGAAGAATCACCCGGGGTAAAGTCAACAAGCTTTGTCTCAGCTGCCGACTTAAACTTCAACGTCGGGTCATGCTCTGTAGTTGGCTTCTTCAGGGATGTCATATCCGCCGGGTCAACATTATCTTGGTAAAATTTGAGCTCCTCTGCTGCGCAGGCCGACTCAGCATAAGCCGCGTCACCCTCTTCACACTCCAATGCTACCTTACGACTACCATGTACAGTGATGGTGCCCTTGTAACCCGACATCTTGAGCTCTAAATAAACATAACATGGGCGGGCCATAAACTTAGCATAAGCCGGCTGTCCAAATAGAGCGTGGTATGGGCTCCGGATCTTGACCACTTCAAACATCAATTTCTCAGCTCGGGAGTCATGTTCGTCTCCAAAAGCCACCTCCAGCTCAATCCTGCCAACTGGGTAAGCCGAAATACCAGGGACAACTCCATGGAAAACAGCGTTGGATGTTCTCAGATGTTTATCAGTCAACCCCATGCGCTGAAAGGTCTCGTAGTAAAGGATGTTGATACTACTGCCCCCATCCATCAGCACCTTTGTGAACTTATACCCACCAACCTGAGGCACCACTACCAAAGCCAACTGACCTGGGTTATCGACCCGTGGAGGATGATCCTCCCTGCTCCATATGATGGGCTGCTCTGACCACCTTAAATAACGAGGGATTGCCGGTTCAACGGAATTCACAGCCCTCTTATGAACCTTCTGGTCACGTTTGCACAAGCTAGTGGTAAACACGTGATATTGTCCACCACTCAACTGCTTCGGATGGCTTTGATAACCCGACTGTTGCTGCTGTTGTGCACCTTGACTAGACTGCTGCTGACTGTTGCCACCTGGATGCCCCTGAAAACCGGAATTTGAACCGCCTCCCGGGCCATGAAAGCCGCCGGCCCCTGAGCCGCCACCAGATCCTTGACTGCCGTCGAAGGTGTTGGAGTTTTTAAACACCTTCATGATCGCACAATCCTTCCATAGATGTGTGGCTGGCCGCTCCCGGGTGCCGTGTCTCGGGCAAGGCTCATTGAGTAGTTGCTCCAGCGATGGGCCTGACCCGCCGGATCATGGCGGTTTACCCTTACGTCTCTGATTGTTACCTCGTACATTGGCATTGGCCACAAACTCCGGGTTACCGTCCGCCTTACGCTTATTGCCGCCTTGAGTCCCCGGGTTATGCTGCTGATCCTTTCCATTACCGTTCCTTTTTCCCTTCCCTATCTTCTCATCGCCAGACGCGGGATCCTTGGTACTATCAGAATCGGCATATTTCACTAAAGCTGCCATCAGCGTACCCAGATCTGTGAGGTCACGTTTAAGGCGCCCCAGTTTCATCCTTAGCAGCTCAAAACAACAACTTTTCTCCAGCATAAGGACCGCAGAGCCGGCATCCATCTTATCGGAGGAATGAATTATCTCCTTGACCCGGCGTACCTAATGGGTAGTGGATTCTCCTTCCTCTTGCTTGCAATCCGTCAAGTCCACAATCGACATAGATTGTTTACAGGTGTCCTTGAAGTTCTGGATGAACCGGGCCTTTAACTCGCCCCATGAGCCAATGGAATTTGGTGGCAATCCTTTCAGCCACGACCGGGCTGTTCAATCTAACATCATGGTGAAGTATTTAGCCATTGCCGCATCATTGACTTCCAACAACTCCATGGCCATCTCATAACTCTTGATCCACGCCGCGGGCTGTAAATAGGCCGTGTAATTTGGTACCTTTCGAGGTCCCTTGAAGTCCTTGGGCAGACGTACGTCACGTAGAGCCTGCACCAGGCAAGGGACACCGCCGGTTCTAGTGGCTACTCCCGCCTCAACCGATGTCATTGGATACTCCGGGTGATCATTCTCCTGACGTACTTGGTCCTGCGCCGGGTTGTAGCCCCCGGGTTGGTTACGCCGTTGGGCATTGCTTGACAAAGCTTCTGACTCCATGCGTCTGCTGTAACTCGGGCTCCAGTTCTGGCGAGGCGGTGCTACCCAAGGCGGGGGAGTCGAATGAATCATGTCCTGGCTGTAAGAATAGTTCTCCTGCTAAGCCAGGGCTGTCTGGAGGAGCTCCTTGACCCTCCGGGTCTCCACCGCCGTCGGGTCATCTCCTTCCATAGGAAGAGCCGCTAAACGTGCTAAGGCTGCGATCAAGTTCTCCATGGGGTTGGAAAAGTTACCCGGTGGAATCGGCACATAACGCGGTGGTGGCATGCTCACGTGAGGCGGCACCATATCCCTAGGCTGAGCCGGTCCTCCTGTTCCGGCTGTCATAAGCCGATCGTCCTCTAATGGGTTACTAGGGCCGGCTCCGGGTGTAGCAAAGAGAACCTGGGGGTCGTAATTCAGAGGTAAACGGGACTGCGTTTTCTGATGTCTCCTCCTCATTACCTCGTTGGATGCGTTTAAGCTCATCGTGAACTGGTAAGCTTCTGACTGCAAGCGCTGTGCCCGGGCGTCGAGAGCCGCCCGTTCTGCAGCTAGTCTAGTATCCTCAGCTGCCAGGGCCTCCTTGGCCTGAGCTATCTCCTCACGCACCTGAGCTACTTCTGCATCGTGCTCATCCTTGTCGGCAGGAATAACCATAGCGGTTAGCAGGGCCGTAAGCTTGTCCATGAGATCCATCAGCACCTGAGCTGGCGGGCGCACGGGGCCGCCTGCCCCGGCTGCTCCTGACCCGAACGTGATCGCTACGGCTGCCATAGAGTTTGAACCGGGCTGAGTCCCAGCCATGAAGATTCCGGCCCATCGTGGCGGCTCATCGGGGTCCGGAATACTGATGCCATCGGAACAGCCCCCGAGCGCGCCGTCTTTTACCTGATACAATGAATCGGTTGAGCCGGCGGACGAGTCACCGTCTGAGAGGACGGCCGGCTCACCCCCATCTTCAGATCCAAAAAGTTCCTCTCCATGGATGCAGCCCACGAAGGCACGCCTCATAACTGGCTGAGTCCGGGTCTTCCTCGCATGCTGAGCCATCTCGACGAGGTCGGTGCAGTTGTCCGGCTCAGGGCCCGGTTCACCGATCCGGCCGATGAAGACGTGGATTCCGCCGAAGGGGACCCGGTACCCGTACTCAATTGAGCCGGCATTGGGACCCCAGCCTTCATCGTTGATGTAGATCTTGCCACGACGACTCTTGGTCATCCGGCCCACTATGTATCCCTTGATCCCTTCAAAGTTGCCCTTCAAGAACTCAAATCCACCGTGCGTTGGGCCCACGGTGGGCGCCAACTGTCGTGGAATAGTCACGTCAGATGTCCTCGTGAAAGGACTTAGTTGTGGAGCCATCGCAACTAGGAAGCTTGAAGGGGTTAAATCGGGACAAGAGACACGAGAGGGTTTATACTAGTTCGGCCCCTTACGGTGAAGGTAAGGCCTACGTCTAGTTGGGTTGGTATTGATGTTTCGATGACCAGGGAGCGAGATACGCTATGCCCGGCTCTCTATGAGTTGTTTCTTGCCCTAAGCCGCCAGCAGGTCGTCCCCTTATATACACGGGTTGACGCCCTGTGGCCTACAGAGTCCCGGCTGGCTTATAAACAGTGTCCGACTCGATGACTAGTTAAATATACCTTACAATACAAGTCATGCCATTACGGCGGTTTATTACAACGGGCTTAAGTCGCCTGTGGGCCTTAAGCCTTTTATTGAACCGCCATCTTCATGCTTGGCCTTGGGCTTCTCTCTGGTGAATCCTCTTTGCGTAACCCGGCCCCTCCTGGGCGGTTTACACAAATAGTTATATCCCCAACAACCATCGACCTCCTCCAGCCTCCACGGGCTACCGTCGACCTCCTTCAGCCTCCACGGGCTCCTATTCATCCAGCCTCCACCGCGCGCTACTCCACTGGCTACTGTTCAACCACCCCTCCACCGTCTACTATTCATCCAGCCCTCCACACCACGGGGTCCTGTTCAACCACCCCTCCAGGGGCACCCCTCCATCATCTACTGTTCATCCAGCCCTCCACACCACGGGGTCATGTTCATCCACCCCTCCAGGGGCACCCCTTCACCGTCTACTGTTCCTCCAACCCTCTACACCATGGGGTCCTGCTCATCTAAAGGCAAGGCCACCCCTCACTGTTCATCCAACCCCCCCCTCCCGCAACGGTCACTGTTCATCCAATCGATCGGCTTCAATTAGCAGCGGTAGCGAAGGAATCGCTCGATCGGGTTTTGTCGTGGAATTGTCACGGCAGATGTCCTCGTGTAAGGACTTAGTCGCGAGGCCAATGCATCTATGTGGTAGCTTGAGAGGGGTTGAGCGGAATCGAGAGACGCAGCACAAGACAGGGATTTAGACTGCTTCGGGCCCCGGGAAACATCATCCGGTAAAAACCCTACATGTTGTTTGAGGCTAGGTCTCATTATCATCACGAGGGAGTCGCCGTAAATTGGCTCTCCTCTTTGTGTCTAGCCCTAAGATTGTTTCTTCTTGCTTGTAGCTTCTAACTTGTCCCTCTTTGGGGAGCCCTGCCCCTCCTTATATATGTTGAAGGGGCGGGTTACATGTAGAGTCCTATTAGGATTAGGACTAGTCTATCTCTAATACAAACCGGATACAAGTCCTGGTCTTAATTCCTTATAAGGCAAATATTCCTTTCCTCTTAAACCGGCCCACAATAGTTGAACCGGCCTTCCGGGCCTTGGGCCTTGTCATCCGTCTGATCCGCCCACCGGGTTACCAGTGAGTCATAACGACCAAGCGGGTTGCTTGTAAACCGCCAACGTCAGGGCGGGTCTTCAGACAAACCGCCAAGTCCGGCCGGGTTAACTTCCGGCCGGTTTACGTCGCGGGGTATATCCCCGACAGGTTTAGTTAACAACCATCAATTGATCGCTCGGGTTCAGTAACGCCTAGCCTGCAGTGCAATCGATCGGGTTCAGTTAGAGCCCAACGCCTCGCTTGGGTTCAGTTAAAGCCAACACCTCACACACACGCGCGTACGTGTACGAGAGAAACACGCATCGCTCGGCCCCCGACCTCCCACCGTAACCAGGAACTCTCCGAAATTTTCCTCCCCCTCGCTTCTACCACGGTTTTTTCCATCATGGACGGCCCAAAGAATGTCATGCAGCTGCGTCTCCGGCCCGCCCAAGACAAAAAGCCCATTTTCTGTCATGATTTTTTGTCATAGAAGTAAGAGCCCACCACATCTATGATGATACCGGGTTTTGTCACAGTTATCGTCATAGAAGTGTCATATGTATGACAGAAAAAAATTTCGTTCGGCCCAAAATGTCACGGATGTGTCTTTTTTTGTAGTGTACCAAGTACCCATCACAAACTCATCTCCCTCGCATTTACATTATTTGCCATTTGCCTCTCGTTTTCCTCTCCCCCACTTCACCCTTGTCATTTT
Source organism: Triticum timopheevii (assembly GCA_963921465.1). Lineage (NCBI taxonomy): Eukaryota > Viridiplantae > Streptophyta > Magnoliopsida > Poales > Poaceae > Triticum > Triticum timopheevii. Next base: position 369,273,073 of record OY997262.1, read on the forward strand.
ATTCGCCCTCTCTTTCCCAATCTCCTCTCTCTCTCTCTTTCGCTTGCCTTTTTGTTTGCTTGTGTTTTGGATTGCTTGTCGCGATGGCGCAAGACAATACCAAATTGTGTGACTTTTCCAATACCAATAATAATGATTTCCTTAGTACTCCGATTGCTCCTCTTAATGATGTTGAGTCTTGTGAAATCAATGCTGCTTTGCTGAATCTTGTTATGAAAGATCAATTCTCCAGCATTCCTAGTGAAGATGCTGCTACCCATCTAAACAACTTAGTTGATTTGTGTGAGATGTAAAAGAAGAAAGATACGGATAATGATATTGTTAAATTGAAGTTATTTCTGTTTTCACTTAGAGATCGTGCTAAAGTTTGGTTTTCGTCTTTGCCTAAGAATAGTATTGATTCATGAAATAAGTGCAAAGATGCTTTTATCTCTAAGTATTTTCCTCCCGCTAAGATCATCTCTCTTAGAAACGATATTATGAATTTTAAACAACTTGATCATGAGCATGTTGCCCAATCTCGGGAAAGAATGAAATTGATGATTCACAATTGCCCTACTCATGGTTTGAATTTATGGATGATCATACAAAAAAATTATGCCGGATTGAACTTTGCTTCTAGAAATCTTTTAGATTCGGCCACGGGAGGCACGTTTATGGAAATCACCTTAGGAGAAGCTACCAAACTTCTTGATAACATTATGGCTAATTATTCTCAATGGCACACCGAAAGATCTACTAGTAAAAAAGTGCATGCTATAGAAGAAATTAATGTTTTGAGTGAAAAGATGGATGAACTTATGAAATTATTTGCTCCTAAGAGTGCTTCTATTGATCCCAATGATATGCATTTGTCTACTTTGATTGAGAATAATAATGAATCTATGGATGTGAATTTTGTTGGTAGGAATAATTTTGCTAACAATGCTTATAGAGGAAACTTTAATCCTAGACCGTCCCCTAGTAATTCCTCTAATAATTATGGAAATTCCTACAATAATTCTTATGGTAATTATAATAAGATGCCCTCTGATTTTGATAATAGTGTGAAAGAATTTATGATCTCTCAAAAGAATTTTAATTCTATGCTTGAAGAAAAATTGCTTAAAGTTGATGATTTGGCTAGGAACGTTGATAGACTTTATCTTGATGTTGATTCTTTGAAACTTAGATCTACTCCTCCTAAGCATGATATCAATGAGTCTCTCAAAGCTATGAGAATTTCCATTGATGAGTGCACAGAAAGAACCGCTAGATTGCGTGCTAAGAAAGATTGCTTTGTAAAGGCGTGTTCTTCTAGTTTCCATGAAAATAATGATGAAGATCTAAAAGTTATTGATGTGTCCCCTATTAAATCTTTGTTTTTCAATATGAATCTTAATAATAATGGGACTGGATATAAGTCAACTTTAGTTAAAAGGCATCCCAATGATTCGGAGTTCTTAGATCTTGATGCCAAATTTGGTAAAAGTGGGATTGGAGAGGTCAAGACTTTAAATAGCATTGAACCCACTATCTTGGATTTCAAGGAATTTAATTATGATAATTGTTCTTTAGAATGTTGTATTTCCTTGTTGCAATCCGTTGTGAATTCTCCTCATGTTTATAGTCAAAATAAATCTTTTACCAAACATATTGTTGATGCCTTGATGCAATCTTATGATGAAAAACTTAATTTGGAAGTTTCTGTGCCTAGAAAACTTTATGATGAGTGGGAACCTACTATAAAGATTAAAATTAAAGATCATGAGTGTTATTCTCTATGTGATTTGGGTGCTAGTGTTTCCACGACTCCGAAAAGTTTATGTGATATTCTAGGTTTCCACGATTTTGATGATTGCTCTTTAAATTTGCACCTTGCAGATTCCACCATTAAAAAGCCAATGGGAAGGATAAATGATGTTCTAATTGTAGCAAATAGGAATTTTGTGCCCGTAGATTTTATCATTCTTGATGTAGATTGCAATCTTTCATGTCCTATTATTCTTGGTAGACCTTTCCTTAGAACGATTGGTGCGGTTATTGATATGAAGGAAGGGAATATTAGATTCCAATTTCCATTAAGGAAAGGCATGGAGCACTTTCCAAGAAAGAATGTCAAATTACCTTATGAATCTATCATGCGAGCTACTTATGAATTGAGTGCCAAAGATGGCACTAGTTAGATCTATCCTCGCTTTCATGACTAGCTAGGGGCATTAAACGATAGAGCTAGTTGGGAGGCAACACAAATTTATTTGTGTTTTTTGTTTTTGCTTCAGTTTAGTAATAAATTTTTCATCTACCTTATGTTTAGATGTTTTTTTATGTTTTATTTAGTGTTTGTGCCAAGTAGAACCTACAGGATAACCTATGGTGATAGTTAATTTGATTCTGCTGAAAAACAGAAACTTTGCGCGCACGAAAATAATTTTGGTAATTCACACAGAAGTGATTTTGCATTGATTCTTTTTGATGTAGATCAATAGTGATTTTGCGCGCACGAAATTTCCCAGCATTTCCTATTTTTGTAGGATTTTTAGAGTTCCAGAAGTATTCGAGAGTTACAGGTTTCTACAGACTGTTCTATTTTTGTCAGATTCTGTTTTTCGTGTGTTGTTTGCTTATTTTGATGCATCTATGGCTAGTATTAAGTGGTGTGAACCATAGAGAAGTTCGAATACAGTAGATTTAACACCTATATCAATAAATAATGAGTTCATTACAGTACCTTATGTGGTGGCTTTGCTTTCTTTCACTAACGGAGCTTATGAGATTTCCTGTTGAGTTTTGTGTTGTGAAGTTTTTAAGTTTTGGGTAAAGATTTGATGGATTATGGAATAAGGAGTGCAAGAGCGTAAGCTTGGGGATGCCCATGGCACACCAAGATATTCAAGAATAGCCAAAAGCCTAAGCTTGGGGATGCCCCGGAAGGCATCCCCTCTTTCGTCTTCGTTCATCGGTAACTTTACTTGGAGCTATATTTTTATTCGCCACATGATATGTGTTTTGCTTGGAGCCTCTTGTATGATATTAGTCTTTGCTTTTTAGTTTACCACAATCATCCTTGCTGTACACACCTTTTGGTAAGAAGCCCACTTGATTGAAATTTATTAGAATACGCGATGTGCTTCGCTTATATCTTTTAAGCTTGATAGTTTTTGCTCTAGCGCTTCACTTATATCTTTTAGAGCACGGCGGTGGCTTAATTTTGAAGAAATTATTGATCTCTCATGCTTCACTTATATTATTTTGAAAGTCTCTTAGAACAGCGTGGTATTTGCTATGGTTATAAAATTGGTCCTAGAATGATGGGCATCCAAGTTGGGTATAATAAAAACTATCATAGGAAGTGAATTGGATGCTATGATCAATTTGATGCTTGATAATTGTTTTGAGATATATAAGTGGTGATATTAGAGTCATGATAGTTGGGTGATTATGAATTTAAAGAATGCTTGTGTTGAAGTTTGTGATTCCCATAACTTGCACGTATGGTGAACCGCTTTGTGATGAAGTTGGAGCACAATTTTATTTATTGATTGTATTCCTTATGAGAGGAGGTCGGGGACGAGAGATGGTCTTTTCCTACCAATCTATCCCCCAAGGAGCATGCGCGTAGTACTTTGTTTTCGATGACTTGGTACATGAGTTATTTATGACTAATGTTGAGTCCATGGATTATACGCACTCTCACCTTTCCACCATTGCTAGCCTCTCTTGTGCCGCGCAACTTTCACCGGTACCATACACCCACCATATACTTTCCTCAAAACAGCCATCATACCTACCTATTATGGCATTTCCATAGCCATTCCGAGATATATTGCCACGCAACTTTCCACCATTCCGTTTATATGACACGCATCATTATTCTCATATTGCTCTTTGCATGATCATGTAGTTGACATCGTATTTGTGGCAAGGCCACCTTCATAATTTTCATACATGTCACTCTTGATTCATTGCATATCTCGGTACACCGCCGAAGGCATTCACATAGAGTCATATATTGTTCTAAGTATTGAGCTGTAATCTTGAGTTGTAAGTAAATAAAAGTGTGATGATCTTCATTATTAGAGCATTGTCCCAGTGAGGAAAGGATGATGGAGACTATGATTCTCCCACAAGTCGGGATGAGACTTCGGACTTTATTAAAAAAAGAGGCCAAAAAAAGAGAAAGGCCAAATAAAAAAATGAGAGAAAAAGAGAGAAGGGACAATGTTACTATCCTTTTTACCACACTTGTGCTTCAAAGTAGCACCATGATCTTCATGATGGAGAGTCTCCTATGTTGTCACTTTCATATACTAGTGGGAATTTTTATTATAGAACTTGGCTTGTATATTACAATGATGGGCTTCCTCAAAATGCCCTAGGTCTTCGTGAGCAAGAGAGTTGGATGCACACCCACTTAGTTTCTTTTGTTGAGCTTTCATACATTTATAGCTCTAGTGCATCCATTGCATGGCAATCCCTACTCACTCACATTGATATCTATTAATGAGCATCTCCATAGCCCGTTGATACGCCTAGTTGATGTGAGACTATCTTCCTCCTTTTTTGTCTTATCCACAACCACCATTCTATTCCACTTATAGTGCTATGTCCATGGCTCACGCTCATGTATTGCGTGAAAGTTGAAAAAGTTTTAGATTACTAAAGTATCAAACAATTGCTTGGCTTGTCATCGGGGTTGTGCATGATTAAATACTTTATGTGATGAAGATAGAGCAACAACCAGACTATATGATTTTGTAGGGATAACTTTCTTTAGCCATGTTATTTTGAGAAGACATGATTGCTTGATTAGTATGCTTGAAGTATTACTATTTCTTATGTCAATATGAACTTTTATTTTGAATCATTCTGATCTGGACATTCATGCCACAATAAAGAAAATTACATTGAGAATTATGCTAGGTAGCATTCCACATCTAAAATTCTGTTTTTATCATTTACCTACTCGAGGACGAGCAGGAATTAAGCTTGGGGATGCTTGATACGTCTCCAACGTATCTATAATTTTTGATTGTTCCATGCTATTATATTACCCGTTTTGGATGTTTATGGGCTTTACTTTACACATTTATATCATTTTTGGGACTAACCTGCTAATCGGAGGCCCAGCTCATATTGCTATATTTTTTTGCCTATTTCAGTGTTTGAAAGAAAAGGAATATCAAATGGAGTCCAAACGGAATGAAACCTTCAGGAGCAATATTTTTGGAACAAACTTGATCTAGAGGACTTCGAGTGGAAGTCAAGAAACAACCGAGGCGGCCACGAGGGTGGAGGGCGCGCCCCCACCTACTGGGCGCGCCCCCTATCTCATAGGCCCCTCGGGCATCCACCGACCTACTTCTTCCTCCTATATATACCCATGTACCCTGAAAACATCAGGGAAGGCCACGAAAAACTATTTCCACCGCCGTAACCTTCTATATCCGCGAGATCCCATCTTGGAGCCTTCGTCGGCGCTTCGTCGGAGTGGGAATCGACCATGGAGGGCTTCTACATCAACACCATAGCCTCTCCGATGAGTTGTGAGTAGTTTACCACAGACCTTCGGGTCCATAGTTATTAGCTAGATGGCTTCTTCTCTCTCTTTGGATCTCAATACAAAGTTCTCATTGATCTTCTTGGAGATCTATTCGGTGTAACTCTTTTTGCGGTGTGTTTGTCGAGATCCGATGAATTGTGGGTTTATGATTAAGTTTATCTATGAGAAATATTTGAATCTCCTCTGAGTTCTTTTATGTGTGATTAAGTTATCTTTGCAAGTCTCTTCGAATTATCAGTTTGGTTTGGCCTACTACATTGATCTTTCTTGCAATGGGAGAAGTGCTTAGCTTTGGGTTCAATATTGTGGTGTCCTTTCCCAGTGACAACAGGGGAAGCAAGGCATGTATTGTATTGTTGCCATCGAGGATAAAAAGATGGGGTTTATATCATATTGCATGAGTTTATCCCTCTACATCATGTCATCTTTCTTAATGTGTTACTCTGTTCTTTATGAACTTAATACTCTAGATGCATGCTGGATAGCAGTCGATGTGTGGAGTAATAGTAGTAGATGCAGGCAGGAGTCGGTCTACTTGTCACGGACGTGATGCCTATATACATGATCATGCCTAGATAATCTCATAATTATTCACTTTTCTATCAATTACTCAACAGTAATTTGTTCACCCACCGTAATACTTATGCTATCTTGAGAGAAGCCACTAGTGAAACCTATGGCCCCCGGGTCTATCTTTTATCATATAAGCTTTTAATCTATCTTTTATTTGCAATCTTTACTTTCCAATCTATATTATAAAATACCAAAAATATATTTATCTTAGCATACTATCTCTATCAGATCTCACTTTTGCAAGTGGCCGTGAAGGGATTGGCAACCCCTTTATTGCGTTGGTTGCGGTTCTTGTTTGTTTGTGTATGTGCGTGGGCCTTTTGAGGAGCCTCCTACTGGATTGATACCTTGGTTCTCAAAAACTGAGGGAAATACTTACGCTACTATTGCTGCATCACCCTTTCCTCTTCAAGGAAAATGAACGCAAGCTCGAGACGTAGCACATAGCAACATCAATCTCAGAACATAGTGGATACTAGGGATGAAATCCTAACAAAACTAACTTGATTACATGGTAAATCTCATCCAACCATCACCGTCCAGCAAGCCTATCATGTAATTACTCACGCACGGCGGTGAGCATCATGAAATTGGCGATGGAGGATGGTTGATGATGACGACGACGATGAATCCCCTTCTCTAGAGCCCCGAACGGACTCCAGATCAGCCCTCCCGAGAGAGATTAGGGCTTGGCGGCGGCTCCGTATCGTAAAACGCGATGAAATTTTCTCTCTAATTTTTTTCTCCGCGAAAGCAAATATATAGAGTTGGAGTTGAGGTCGGTGGACATCCAGGGGGCCCACGAGGCAGGGGGCGTGCCCAGGGTGTGGGCCCCCTGGCCTTGATTCTTTTGCCAGTATTTTTTATATTTTCCAAAAGTAATCTCCGTGGATTTTCAGGTCATTCCGAGAACTTTTGTTTCTGCACAAAAATAACACCATGGCAGTTCTACTGAAAACAACATCAATCCAGGTTAGTTTCATTCAAATCATGCAAGTTAGAGTCCAAAACAAGGGTAAAGTGTTTGGAAAAGTAGATATGTAGGAGACGAATCAACTCCCCCAAGATTAAACCTTTGCTTGTCCTCAAGCAATTCAGTTGATAAACTGAAAATGATAAAGAAAAACTTTTACAAACTCTGTTTGCTCTTGTTGTTGTAAATATGTAAAGCCAGCAATCAAGTTGTTAGCAAAGTTTATGAACTAACCATATTCACAATAACACTTAGGTCTCATGTTTACTCATATCAATGGCTAATCAACTAGCGAGCAATAATAATAAAACTCGGATGACAACACTTTCCCAAAACAATCATAATATGATATAACAAGATGGTATCTCGCTAGCCCTTTCTGAGACCGCAAAACATAAATGCAGAGCACCTTTAAAGATCAAGGACTGTCTAAACATTGTAATTCATGGTAAAAGAGATCCAGTCAAGTCATACCCAATATAAACTAATAGTAATGCTTGCAAATGACAGTGTGCTCCAACGGGTGCTTTTTAATAAGAGGGTGATGACTCAACATAAAAGTAAATAGATAGGCCCTTCGCAGAGGGAAGCAGGGATTTGTAGAGGTGCCAGAGCTCGATTTTAAAATAGAGAGGAATAACATTTTGAGTGGTATACTTTCACTGTCAATGCAACAACTATGAGATCCCAATATCTTCCATGCTACATACATTATAGGCGGTTCCCAAACAGAATGGTAAATTTTATACTCCCCCACCACCAACAAGCATCAGTCCATGGCTTGCTCGAAAAAACGAGTGCCTCCAACCACTACAGGAATCAGCTACTTTGCCATCAGCCACGGCGGATGGCAAAGGCATGGATGGCGGACGGCAAAGGTCTTTGCCGTCTGCCGCGGACGGAAAAGTAGGGGACGGCTAAGAGCTACGTTGCCGTCTGCTTCGGGCGGCTGACGGCAAAGGGGCCTTTGCCATCAGCAGCGGACGGCAAAGAATGCAGACGGCAATAAATGTGCTGTTACTCCGTTAGGTGGTTAACGGCAGGCCTTTGCCGTCCGCTGAATGATGTCAGCCGACGTCACTACACGGCAGGCCTTTGCCCTCTGCCGCTGTAGGCAAAGTTTTTCTCTTTGCCGTTCGCTGTGGACGGCAAAGCCTTTGCCGTCAGCCACTGTAGGCAAACTGACCAAATTGGTCAGCCTCCCAGGAAGCACAATTGCCTCCCACGTGGCCTCTTTGCCGTCCGCTGCTGATGGCAAAGATCCCTTTGCCGTCGGTGGCAGACGGCAAAGAGCCTGCATATTGTCTCTTTTTTCTGTTTTTTTTAATCCAACAATTTTCACAGCAAATATATATGACATATATAGATATATTTCCATATCACATATCCAGCACATAAGTTTCATATCACATATCACATCAGTTTCATCCATACACATTGTTCATACATAAGCAAGTTCCATCCATACACATTGTTCCATACATATACATATTACAATGCAAAGTTTCATCAAGATAGCAAGTTCCATCATAGCAATCTAGATACAATGCAAAGTTTCATCAAAGGAAAAGCAAGCACTCCATCATAGCAAGCTAGCTTCCATGAAGTGAATGAAATCTACAAAATGGTAAATAAGAAAGTTAGAAATAGGTGACTAGAACAAGAAGAAGACTAGAACAAGAAGTATATGTCATTTATGAGCTAACTTAGGTGAAATTGATCATATATGAGCTAACTAAGTTGAAATGGGTTGTTTATGAGCTAACTTAGTTGAAATGGATCATTTATGAGCTAACTTAGTTGAAATGGGTCGTTTATGAGCTAACTAAGGTGAAGGGCATCGTTTTTGAGCTAAGTAAGGTGAAATGGATCGTTTTTGAGCTAACTTAGGTGAAATGGATCATTTATGTGCTTTTATGAGCTAACTTAGTTGAAATGGGTCGTTTATGAGCTAACTAAGGTGAAATGCCACGTTTTTTAGCTAACTAAGGTGAAATGGATTGTTTTTGAGCTAACTTAGGTGAAATGGATCATTTATGAGCTTTTATGAGCTAACTTAGTTGAAATGGGTCGTTTATGACCTAACTCAGGTGAAATGCCACGTTTTTTAGCTAACTAAGGTGAAATGGATCGTTTTTTAGCTAACTTAGGTGAAATGGATCAATTAAGAGCTAATTTAGGTGAAATGGATCATTTTTAGCTAACTTAGGTGAAATGGATCGTTTAGGAGCAAATCTAGGTGAAATGGGTCATTTTTGAGCTAACCTAGGTGAAATGGGTCATTTTGGAGCTAACCTAGGTGAAATGGGTCATTTTAGAGCCAACTTGGATAAATTGGATCATTTGTAAGCTAACTAAGGTAAAATGAGTCATTCTAGAGCTAACTTAGGTAAAATGGATCGTTTATGAGCAAACTAAGCTAATTATGCAATTTTTGACATAAGTAACCTAAGTACATATCGTTTTAGAGCTAACATAGGTAGAATGGATGGTTTATGAGGTCCGTAAGCATATTAAGTCATTTTGGAGGAAAAGAACCTAACTCTAGGTCATTATGGTAAGCATATTGGAGGAAATAAAGGTAAGTCTAGGTCTTTATGCATTTGTTAAGCAAGACACTAGAGAAACTTACCGTGATCAGGGGTGTGTACGAGCGGGCTGGCTCGCGCCGGTAGCTGGAGAAGGATCGTGCGATGCGTTTCTGGAGTTAAGCTGCACCAAAGATCATTTCCAATGTCTCGTTAGCATTATGACACTCAAATGTTAAGACTAGCAAGTAATGTCCATTCTAATTAAACTCACCATGCTCCCAGGAGCAATCACTGGCATCGGCGGAGCGGTCTGACCGGACTTCTCGCACACAGACTGCACATTTGGTTTTCACAACAAAGTCATACTAGTTAGTAATGAGACTCAAATGTTAAGACTAGCAAGTAATCTGCAGAAGAAACTTACCACAAGGAGCTCGTACATGGCCCTTGCATGCATGTCATTTCGTGCCCTCTCCTCCTCCAACATCTTTGTCGTCCTCTCCTCCAACTCCTGCTGCCTCTCCGCCGCCTCCGCCAGAAGTTTCTCCGTTCTATCTCTCTCACTCTGTATAGCAGCCTGCAACACCACTCACATGACCATTTGTAATCATTGATGGAAGCGCACACAATGTAATGGAGAAAGATAGCTGAGTACTTATAACTAACCTTGAAGGCGAGTTGGACTGGCCGTTCACGAGGCCTTATCTCAGGAGCGGAGCTCGACAGGCGCGCCTTGATCTCCGGGAGAGTGCTAGGATAACGGATAAGTCCATCTCCCATGGCTATGGATCCATGGGACCTCCCGCCACCAGATATCATCAGCAGCTCTGTATCAATGGGACCCTGGCTCGGGTTAAAGTCCTCCCCTTTCCTTGCCTTCCCCTGATCTCTATATTGCACGAGCTTGTCGTGGGCGGAGATGTTGGTGAAGTTCTTTGGATCATCGAGGTCAGACGCAGAGAATGCCTTGACTTTCTTGTAAGGGCCAGTGTGGGCCATGGCATACAGGTCGTACACCTCTGGCACCTTATCCGCCTTATTGTAGCGTGCCTGAAAGAGAGAAACAAAGTAAATTAGTAATTAAAGGGCTAAAGCTAGCATGGTGAATGAATTGCATGAATCATGAAGCAAACCACATACCCAGTTCCGCCCATGCTGAAATAAGTTGGAGCTGCCTTGGTGGTGTGGCACACCTTCCATTTGGGCACGTTTGTCCTTGGCCTCGTTGTGGGTGGCCCGCCATTCTTTTGAGCACCACGCATTGACCAACACCTCCCAACAATCCATCCGATCCGCACACCATCTCGGAGGGGCCTAAGTTAGCAAATAGAAACTTGAGAGCTACGGCTATGAATTACTAAATGAAGGAAGTAAGTACAAGGCCTTAAGAATTACCTTCATTTACTGCTCCTTACTCAAGAACTTATCGCGGCACTCCTGCTAGGGCTTCTTGATACCACGCCCGGCGTAGTAGTCTCGAACAGCCTACACCTGAACCTCATGCCGTAAGTTCTGAAGTAGGCGCTTGCACTCCTTGTCGATAACATTTGCCGCCGCCTCCTCGTATCCCTCCTCACACCTGTAGAATGTCTGCAATCAAATGAGACAATATTGATTAGTACAATTAATAACTAGCTAGTTCAAGATTTTTAATTGTGTAAAGGAGAAATTACGTAGAACTTTTTGATCACCACGTCTGCCCTCGTCTTGCACAAGACACCGTCTATAATCTCACCCGGCGGGGCCGGGGTAGCCAAGTAGTGCTCCCAACTCAATCCAACCTCTGGAAGCCGACCCTCACCAGGCAACGTGACAAACCCCGGGAAGTTTTGCTGAATCAGAACTCCAAGGAAGGAGTTGGGTCGGCAGACACTTCCATGGTGGTCCCAACCCCTGCAGCATGGCAAGGCAACCACATTAGTTATTTGAAGAAACGTGAATGCAGAAGGTACAAAAAGATTAAATGCACTTACGGGTCGCTGGCACGGACGGGAGCCGTGTAGCACCACGCTGGTAGACATTGCCCCCCTCCTCCTCAATATCAGTCGGCTCCCCGTCATCATCAGCATGGCCACTCGGCTCCTCAGGCTGACCCGACCAGGTACCCCATCCAGACATGTGCTTCTCTGGGGTCTCGTGGGCCCAACTCTCATGGGCCGAAGGCCCGTCGACCCGAGGCTCGTGGGCCGAAGGCCCGTCGGCCCGAGGCTCGTGGGCCAAAGACCCGTGGACCGGACGCTCATGGACCGGAGTCCATGTAGCCTCCTCCTCGGACGAGTCCACCCTAGCAGTCACGTGCTCGGGTGAAATTGCTGGGGGTGGCGGCGAGGAAGGCGCCGTAAGAGTCACCCTACCTCCTCTCCCGCGACCACGTGCTCCACCTCCTCTCTTCTTCTTACCTCGTCCCCTGCTGGGCACCGCAGTCGACGTAGAAGGGCCAGGTGGTGTCGACATACTGTCCAGCAACGCTCGGCGGAGAGGTGCATGTGCAATGGAAGACCTCGCACCACGCGCCGATGAAGAAGGGGCCTTGGCGCGCTCCCGACCAGCGCCCACCATCTTTCAACACCTGCCATGACAAAGAATAAACGAAATTAGTACAACATAAAAAAAAGTACCGACATGAATAATAATATGTATATCACTTAAGTGTATCATCATCAAGTACAACATAAAAAAATTGAATACCTGACACTACTAATAATCTCGATCAGTATCATCAATAAATGCATAATCATCATCATCACTATAACCAATGATGGGCTCACTATAATCATCATCATCACTATCATCACTATAATCATCATCATCATCACTGGACACACAACAATTATATATATAATTCACCATGTATATATTCATCAGTTGATCTACTTTGTCAATTTTATTACGTCCATGCAACCTACACTCTAATAGGTAATGATAGGTCCTAATCCCACCTGAGTATGTGTAGATTGGGTTCATTTTCCCATGCTATGCTCCGGATCCTACGCAAAATTTCGGCAGCACCTCCCCGCTGTTCTCCTGATACACGTCTCTGCAATAAACAGAGAGGATGTGTACCTGGAGAACAATAGGGGTGGCACTGATGAAATTTATGCGTCGGATCTGGAGCAAAGCATATGCGTCGGATCGGGTGCTGTTTCGGGGTCGGGGGTTCAGGGTGTCGTGTCGGTGTCGGGGTGCCGTGTCGGGGTTGGGTGCTGTTTCGGGGTCGGGGGGTCGGGGTGTCGTGTCGGGGTCGGGGTGTCGGGGTCAGGGGTCGGTTGTCGGGGTCGGGGTGTCGGGTCAGGTCAGGCTCGGGGTCGAGGTGTCGGGTCAGGCTCGGGGTCGGGGTGTCGGGATCGGGGTCAGTCTCGGTGTCGGGGTGTCAGGTCAGGGTGCCGGGTCGGGGTCGGGGTGCCGTGTCGGTGTCGGGGTCGGGGTGTCAATCGAGTCAGGCTCGGGGTCGGGGTGTCGGGGTCGGGGTCGGGGTATCGGGGTCGGGGTCGGGGTCTCGGGGTCGGGGTGTCGTGTCGGGGTCGGGGTGCCGTGTTGGGTCGGGTTTTTTTCCTCTTTTTTCCTTTTCTTCTTCTTCCTCTTCTTCCTTTTCTTCCTTTTCTTCCTTTTTTTCCTTCTTCTTCTTCTTCTTCTTCCTCCTCCTTTCCTTTTTCCTCTTCTTCTTCTCCTCCTCTCCTCTTTTTTCTTCTTCTTCTTCCACTTCTTCTTTTTTTCTCCTCCTCCGCTTCTTCTTCTTCCTTTCCTTTTTCCTCTTCTTCTTCTCCTCCTCTCCTCTTTTTTTCTTCTTCTTCTTTCCTAAACCTAAACCTAAACCTAAAACTAAACCTAAATCTAAAACTAAAACTAAAACTAAATCTAAATCTAAACTAAACATAAACCTAAAACTAAAAAAACAGAAAAAAACAGAAAAAAGAGGAGGTAGAGCTCACCTGGGGCAGGGCCGGTGGAGGAGGTGGCCGGTGGAGGAGGGGGGCGGGGCGGCACCGGGCGGCAGTGGCCATGGGGCCGGGGCTGGGGCGGTGGGGCGCGCGGGGGCCGTGGTGCCGTGGGGCCGGAGCGCGGCGGCGCCGAGACGGCAGGGCGGCGGGGGAAACGGGGCGGGGGCCAGTGGGGCACCGGGTGGTTGGGCGCGGGGGGCCGGAGCCGGGGCGGTGGGGCGCGGGGGGGCCGGGGCGCGGTGGCACCGAGACGGCAGGGCGGCGGGGGCGACGGGGTCGCGGTGGCACCGGGCCGGCGGGCCGGTGGGGCGGCGGGGTGGTGAGGCGACGGGGCGGCGGAGAGTGGTGGGGCGATGGGGCGGCGAAGAGTGGTGGGGGCGGTAGCGCGTGTGTGAAGAGGGAGAGAAACAGAGAGAGAGGGGCGGGGTGGGGCACGGCCGCCGTTAGATAAGTTAAATCTTTGCCGTCTGTTAGCGGACGGCAAAGAGGGGGGGCCGTTAAGTTTTTTTAAGCAGCTCGTCAGTGGGGCCCCCTCCCTCTTTGCCGTCTGCTAGCCGACGGCAAAGCTTCTTTGCCATCCGCTAGCAGACGGCAAAGAACTGGCTGATGCCAAATATGATCTTTGCCATCAGCCAGTTCTTTGCCGTCTGTTTTTTGGAAACGGACAGCAAAGACCTCCTTTGTCGTCCGCTAGCAGACGGCAAAGAAAGGGCTGATGGCAAATCCTTTGATTCCAGTAGTGAACTAGCAACAGCCCTGGGGGAGTTTTGTTTAATCATTTTGATTTGCTTTGATCTTTTTGATCATGGGACTAGGCATCCCGGCTACCAGCCATTTTCTCGTGAATGAGGAGCGGAGTCCACTCCTCTTGAGAATAACCCACCTAACATGGAAGATACAGACAACCCTAGTTAATACATGAGCTGATTGAGCATATGAAACAGAATTTCATTTGAAGATTTGGAGGTTGGCACATACAAATTTACTTGGAACGGCAGGTAAATACCGCATAAAGGAAGGTATGGTGGACTCATATGGAATAACTTTGGGGTTTATGGAGCTTGGATGCACAAGTAGTATTCCCGCTTAGTACAGGTGAACGCTAGCAAAAGACTGGGAAGCGACCAACTGAGAGAGCGACAACAATCATGAACATGCATTAAAATTAATCAACACTGAGTGCAAGCATGAGTAGGATATAATCCACCATGAACATAAATATCGTGAAGGCTATATTGATTTGTTTTCAACTACATGCATGAACATGTGCCAAGTCAAGTCACTCGAATCATTCAAAGGAGTATACCACCCTATCATACTACATCACAACCATTTTAATAGCATGTTGGCACACAAGGTAAACCATTATAAGCTCCTAGCTAATTAAGCACGGCATAAGCAACTATAATCTCTAATTGTCATTGCAAACATGTTTATTCATAATAGGCTGAATCAGGAACGATGAACTCATCATATTTACAAAAACAAAAGAGGTCAAGTTCATACCAGCATCTCTCATCTCAATCAGTCCATCATATATCGTCATTATTGCCTTTCACTTGCACGACAGAACGTTGTGTATAATAATAATAGTGCACATGCATTGGACTAAGCTGGAATCTGCAAGAATTCAATTCAAGAGAGAAGGCAAAGTAATGGGCTCTAAATTAAATCAACAATCATGCATATGAGAGCCACTAAACACTTTCATTATAGTCTTCTCCTCTCGACCCCCAAAGGAAAGAAAAGAAATAAAACTATTTACACGGGAAAGCTCCCAACAAGCAAAAGAAGAACGAGAAATATTTTTGGGTTTTCATTTTAATTTCTACTACAAGCATGGAAATTAAACTAACTATTTTTTTTGGTTTTTCTTAAGGTTTATCAAACACACAAAAAGAAAGCTAGAAAAAGAAATTAAACTAGCATGGATAATACAATGAAAAAGTATGAGCACCGAAAACTAGAATAAGTGTGTGAACATGAATGTAATGTCGGTGAGAAATACATACTCCCGAAAGCTTAGGCTTTTGGCCTAAGTTGGTCTCTGGCCATGGATAGTCTGGCTGATATCCGAAGTTATAACTGGGGTCGTACTGAGATGCAGCAGCCATTGCCTCCTGAGCTGCGGCATGGTGGCGAGTTGCCTCCGCTCTCCTCTCGTATTTGTTTGCCTCCTCCCTGGTGACAACATATCTTCGTTTTGCCTGGTAATCAAAAAGGGAAGGAGAAGGGAGAGTAACATGGATAGAGCAACGTCTGTCAAAGATTAGTCGATACTGGAGGAATTGTTCATTCCTCACAAGAAAATGATGACTGACCATAGCATTATAATCTAAAAAGGCGGGAGTCAACTCCCTATCACCCTCACGTGGAGGTATACCAAGATAATTAGCAACACGGATCGCATAAATCCCTCCAAACAAATCTCCAACTAAACCATTATTATGCAACCTACATGCAACAATTGCCCCCAAGTTGTAATCTTTATTACCTAATATAGTACTCTTGAGAACACAAAGATCAGGAACACACATGTGACATGCTTCATCCTTACTATTAATGCATCTACCAATGAAGAGAGAAAAATAATGTATAGCAGGAAAATGAATGCTCCCTATGGTAGCTTGTGCTATTTCTCTAGATTCTCCCACAGTAATACTAGCAAGAAAGTCTTTATATTCAGATTTACGGGGTTCATTAACACTACCCCACTGCGGGAGTTTGCAAGCAGTAGTAAAATCTTCTAGGTCCATGGTATATGATTGATCATAAATATCAAACAGGACACTTTGAGAATTACGTGAAGATGTAAATTTAAACCTTCTCATGAATGAATCAGTCAAGTAGTAGTACTGAGGACACTTATCTTGCATGAAGTCCTCAAGATCGGCATTACGCGCATATGCATCAAATTCATCCTGATGCCTGCATTGACCATAAACTCTTCTGACGGTCATTCACAAGGCTGCACATCAGCTTCCTTTGGTGGTTCATCGTCTTGCTCACGCATTGCGCGCCTGGGTGCTTGCTTTCTTAAAGAACCACCATGGTACATTTTCCTAGACATATTTCTTCCTTTGAAATATTTCTGAAATTTTTAGTAACTCAAAATAAAAGTGAATCAAACTCAACAAAACTGATAGCAACTACTACCACAAGTGCCTAGAGCCTATATCATGCATTAAATTACTTGGGACCTTATAAATTTGACATGCAAGCTCAAGAACAGGGTCACCTAGGCAGCAAAAATTTGCAATGAATAAAGCACTAGAACAAAAACTAATTGGACCTTTGGAGGAGTCACATACCAAGGAACAATCTCCCAAATCAGTTTTGTGAATGGGGCTTTGAGCAAGGAGATCGAAAATGGCAACAAAGTGAGCTAGAACTCGTGCTTTAGCTGGATGTTCATTTTTTTGGGGAGGAAGATGAAGTGTGTGGGTGCAGGAATAAGTGGAGGGGGGCCACCATGGGCCCACGCACGACCAGTCAGAGTGGGCGCGCCCTGGACCCTCGTGGCCAGGTGCTTGCCCCCCTGCTGTGTTCTCAGTGCCTAAAGTCCTCAAATATTCCATAAAAAACATACTAAATTTGCAGGGCATTTGGAGAACTTTTATTTTCGGGATATTTTTATTGCATGGATAATTCAGAAAACAAACAGCTAATACTATTTTGCTTTATTTATTCTACATAACAAAAAGTAAAAAGAGGGTACAGAAGGTTGTGCCTTCTAGTTTCATCCATCTCATGATCATCAAAAGGAATCCACTAACAAGGTTGATCAAGTCTTGTTAACAAACTCATTCCGAATAACATGGAACCAGAGAAATTTCGAATAACACTAGATTACCTCAACAGGGATATGCACATCCCCAATACTAAGAATATCATATTTTTTCTTGACAGTAGGAAGAGGAAATTTAAAACCTCCAATAATGATAGTTGGAATTTTTCCAATAGAATTGATGCTATGAACTTGAGGTTGTTTCCTCGGAAAGTGTACCGTATGCTCATTACCATTAACATGAAAAGTGACATTGCCTTTGTTGCAATCAATAATTGCCCCTGCAGTATTCAAAAAGGGTCTACCAAGGATAATCGACATACTATCGTCCTCGGGAATATCAAGAATAACAAAGTCCGTTAAGATAGTGACGTTTGCAACCACAACAGGCACATCCTCACAAATACCGACATGTATAGCAGTTGATTTATCAGCCATTTGCAAAGATATTTCAGTAGGTGTCAACTTATTCAATTCAAGTCTACGATATAAAGAGAGAGGCATAACACTAACACCGGCTCCAAGATCACATAAAGCGGTTTTAACATAGTTTCTTTTAATGGAGCATGGTATAGTTGGTACTCCTGGATCTCCAAGTTTCTTTGGTATTCCATCTTTAAAAGTATAATTAGCAAGCATGGTGGAAATTTCAGCTTCCGGTATCTTTCTTTTATTTGTAATAGTTCTAATCATTTCAGCAAAGCGCTCAAAATCCTCATCATCCTTTTTCTTGGATGGCTTAGGAGGGAAAGGCATGGGTTTCAGAACCCTTGGTTCTCTTTCTTTACAGTGCTTCCTAGAAACAAAATCTCTCTCATCATTACGTTGATTATTTGATTGTGGGTTATCAGGATCAACAACAGGTTCAATCTCTTCATCATTATTATTGCTAGGTTGAGCATCAACATGAACATTAGCATTAACATTATCACTAGGTTCATGTTCATCACCAGATTGTGTTTCAGCATCAGAAATAGAAATATCATTGGGATTCTCAGGTGTGTCTACAACAGGTTCACTAGAAGCATGCAAAGTCCTATCATTTTTCTTTTTCTTCTTTTTAGAAGTACTAGGTGCATCTAAATTATTTCTCTGAGAATCCTGCTCAATTCTCTTAGGGTGGCCTTCAGGATACAAAGGTTCCTGAGTCATTCTACTAGTTCTAGTAGCCACTCTAACAGCAAAGTCATGTTTATTATTTAATTCATCAAGCAAATCACTTTGAGCTTTAAGTACTTGCTCCGCTTGAGTGGTAACCATAGAAGCATATTTGCTAATCAGTTTAAGTTCACCTTTAACTCTAGCCATATAATCACTCAAGCGTCCAATCATGTGAGCATTACTCTTTAATTCTCTACCAACATAAGCATTAAAACTTTCTTGTCTAGCCATAAAGTCATCAAATTCATCTAAACATTGGCTAGGAAATTTAGTAGACAGGATTTCAACTTTATCATATCTATAGAGAGAATTTACCTTTACTACCTGTGTCGGGTTATCAAGACAATGTGTTTCTTCAATAGGTGGTATATTAAGACCATGTATTTATTCAATAGGAGGTAAGTTCTTAACATCTTCAGCTTTAATACCTTTTTCTTTCATAGATTTCTTTGCCTCTTGCATATCTTCAGGACTGAGAAATAGAACACCCCTCTTCTTCGGAGTTGGTTTAGGAATAGGTTTAGGAGTTGGCTCAGGAAGAGTTCAATTATTTTGATTAGTCAACATATTATTCAATAGCAATTCAGCTTGGTCGACTATTCTTTCCCTAAAATCACAACCAGCACAACTATCCAAGTGATCCTTGGAAGCATCGGTTAGTCCACTATAAAAGATATCAAGTATTTCATTTTTCTTAAGAGGATGATTAGGCAAAGCATTAAGTAATCGGAGAAGCCTCCCCCAAGCTTGTGGGAGACTCTCTTCTTCGATTTGCACAAAATTATATATTTCCCGCAAGGCAGCTTGTTTCTTATGAGCAGGGAAATATTTAGAAGAGAAGTAATAAATCATATCATGGGGACTACACACACAACCAGGATCAAGAGAATTAAACAAAGTTTTAGCATCACCCTTTAATGAGAATGGAAATATCTTAAGGATATAATAATAGCGAGACTTCTCATCATTAGTGAACAGGGTGGCTATATCATTCAATTTAGTAAGATGTGACACAACATTTTCAGATTCATAGCAATAAAAGGATCAGATTCAACCAAAGTAATTATCTCGGGATCAACAGAGAATTCATAATCCTTATCAGTAACAAAGATAGGTGAAGTAGCAAAAGCAGGGTCATATTTCATTCTAGCATTCAGAGATTGCTCCTTCCATTTAGCTAATAACTTCTTAAGATCATATCTATCATTGCAATCAAGAATAGCTCTAACAGCTTCTTCATCCATAACATAACCCTCTGTAACAATAGGTAATTCATACTTAGGGGGAGAACCTTCATCATCACTATCTTCAATAATATCATCTTCAATAATTTCATTCTCTCTAACCCTAGCAAGTTGTTCATCTAGAAATCCACCTAATGGCAAAGTAGTATCAAGCATAGAAGTAGTTTCATCATAAGTATCATGCATAGCAGAAGTGTCATCATCAATAACATGCGACATATCAGAATTCATAGCAGTAGCAGGTTTAGGTGTCGCAAGCTTACTCAAAAGAGAAGAAGAATCAAGTGCAGAGCTAGATGGCAGTTCCTTACATCCCCTCGTAGTTGAGGGAAAAATCTTAGTTCTTTCGTGTTTCAAGTTCTTCATAGTGACCAGCAGATATAAATCCCAAGTGACTCAAAGAATATAGCTATGATCCCCAGTAACGGCACCAGAAAATTGTCTTGATAACCCACAAGTATAGGGGATCACAACCGTTTTCGAGGGTAGAGTATTCAACCCAAATTTATTGATTCAACACAAGGGGAGATAAAGAATATTCTCAAGTATTAACAGTTGTCAATTTAACCACACCTAGATAACTTAGTATCTGCAGCAAAGTATTTAGTAGCAAAGTAGTATGTTAGTAATGGTAAAAGTGGCAAAAGTAATGATAGTAGTTCTGTAATAATTGTAACAGCAGCAACGGTAAAGTAAATAAGAAAAGAGCAATATGTGAAAAGCTCGTAGGAATTGGATCAGTGATGGATAATTATGTCGGATGTGATTCCTCATGTAATAGTTATAACCTAGGGTGAAACAGAACTAGCTCCAGTTCATCAATGTAATGTAGGCATGTATTCCGAATGTAGTCATACGTGCTTATGGAAAAGAACTTGCATGCCATCTTTTGTCTTACCCTCCCGTGGCAGTGGGGTCCTAATGGAAACTAAGGGATATTGAGGCCTCCTTTTAATAGAGTACCAGACCAAAGCATTAACACATAGTGAATACATGAACTCCTCAAACTACAGTCATCACCGAGAAGTATCCCTATTATTGTCACTTCGGGGTTGTCGGATCATAACACATAATAGGTGACTATAGACTTGCAAGATAGGATCATGAACTCACATATATTCATGAAAAGATAGTAGGTTCAGATCTGAAATCATGGCACTCGGGCCCTAGTGACAAGCATTAAGCATAGCAAAGTCATAGCAACATCAATTTCAGAACATAGTGGATACTAGGGATCAAACCCCACTACAAAAAAAGACACATCCATGACATTCTGGGCCGAATGAAATTTTTTCTATCATACTTATGACACTTCTATGATGATAATTGTGTCAAAACCCGGTATCATCATAGATGTGGTGGGCTCCTACTTCTATGACAAAAAATCATGACAAAAAATGGGCTTTTCGTCCTGGGCGGGCTGGAGACGCAACTGCATGACATTCTTTGGGCCGTCCATGACGGAAAAAACCGTGGTAGAAGCGAGGGCGAGGAAATTTTTGGGGAGTTCCCAGTTACGATGGGTGGTCGGGGGCCGAGCGATGCGCGTTTCTCTCATACACGTACGCGCGTTTGTGCGAGGCGTTGGCTCTAACTGAACCCCAGCGAGGCGTTGGGCTCTAACTGAACCCGAGCGATTGCACTGCAGGCTACGCATTACTGAACCCGAGCAATCGATCGATGGCTGTTAACTGAACCCGATCGAGCGATTCCTTCACTACTGCTGCTAACTGAAGCCGATCGATGCTGCCTCTGGATGAATAGTGAGCGTTGCGGGGGGGAGGGGGGGTTGGATGAATAGTGAGCGGTGGGGGTGGATGAACTGGACCCCGTGGCATTGCCTCTGGATGAACAGGACCCCGATTGATCGAGCCGGTTGGGGCTGGATGAACAGGACCCCGTGGAGGGATGGATGAACAGGACAACCTCGTGGAGGGCTGGATGAACAGTAGAAGGTGGAGGGGTGGATGAACAGGAGCCCGTGGAGGGGTGGTTGAACAGGAGCCCGTGGAGAGGGGTGGTTGAACAGTAGCCGATGGAGTAGCACGCTGTGGAGGCTGGTTGAACAGGAGCCTGTGGAGGCTGGAGGAGGTCGACGGTAGATGAACAGTAGCCCGTGAGGCTGGAGGGCGACGGTGGAGATGAACAGTGTCCCGTGGAGTCCCGTTTTGCGGTATGCCACACCCCTCCTGATGAACAGGACCCCCGTTTCGACCGTAGCGCTCCAACACAAGTTCGTTTCATCCGTTTTGCGGTATGCCACACCCCTCCCGATTAACAGGACCCCCGTTTCGACCATAGGAGGTCTATTTCCTCCGTTTTGCGGTACGTCAGACCCCTCCCAATGAACAGGATCCCGTTTCGAGCATGGCCGGTCGAACACAAGGCCGTTTCCTCCATTCTGCGGTACGCCAGGCCTTGTTTCCATCGCCTGCTCCGTCCAAGCCCTCCCGATGAACATGATGACGCATTCCGTTCCGACCCAGCCGGTTGGCTCCCCATGAACACAAAGACGATGCTGTTTCTCCGTTCCGACCCAGCCATGTATACGAGCCCTGGCCGTACGTATGTGCGAGTAGGCGTTCGAGACCCTGCCCATATGTACACATACGTGGCCGTATTTTCTTTCTTGCACACTGGCCGCTGTACGTACGTGTACATGCTACGTGCGCGCCTCTACTACGACACCTGCGCGCCTCTACTACGACACGTGCGCGCCTCTACTACGACACGTGCGCGCCTCTACATCGACCAGTATGTATGTACACGTTCGCGACTAGAATGACAACGCTACGTACGCTTCGACCAGGTGGGTCCCGACTGTCAGGCACTTCCTTGCATGCGAAGATGTAGCTGGTGGGTCCCAACAGTTAGGGGGGCGAATCATTTTTTTGCCCGGACGCACTTCCTTGCGTGCGAAGATGTAGCTGGTGGGTCCCAGCTGTTAGGGGGAAACATTTTTTTCGCGTAATGCGGCGGCCCGTCTGGTGGGTCCCCGCTGTCAGGTGGAGGAATAATTATTTTACGCATAATAAGGAGGCACTTCCTTGCTGTGGCCGTGGACTGATACATCTCCAACGTATCTATAATTTTTGATTGTTCCATGCTATTATATTACCCATTTTGGATGTTTATGGGATTTATTTTACACATTTATATCATTTTTGGGACTAACCTACTAACCGGAGGCCCAGCCCATATTGCTGTTTTCTTTGCCTATTTCAGTATTTCAAAGAAAAGGAATATCAAACGGAGTCCAAACTGAATGAAACCTTCGGGAGCGTGATTTTTGGAACAAACGTGATCCAAAGGACTTGGAGTGCAAGCCAAGAAGTAGCCAAGGCGGCCACGAGGGTGGAGGGCGCGCCCACCCCTACAGGGCGTGCCCCCCTATCTCGTGGGCCCCTCGGGCGGCCACCGACCTACTTCTTCCTCCTATATATACCCACGTACCCCGAAAACATCCAGGGAGCCAACGAAAAACAATTTCCACCGCCTTAACCTTCTGTATCCGCGAGATCCTGATACGTCTCCAACGTATCTATAATTTTTTATTGTTCCATGCTATTATATTACCCTTTTTGGATGTTTATGGGCTTTATTTTACACATTTATATCATTTTTGGGACTAACCTACTAACCGGAGGCCCAGCCTGTATTGCTGTTTTTTTTGCCTATTTCAGTATTTCGAAGAAAAGGAATATCAAACGGAGTCCAAATGGAATGAAACCTTCGGGAGCGTGATTTTTGGAACGAACGTGATCCAGAGGACTTGGAGTGCAAGTCAAGAAGCAATCGAGGCGGCCAGGAGATAGGAGGGCGCGCCCACACCTACAGGGCGCGCCCCTGTCTCCAGGGCCCCTCGGGCGGCCACCGACGTACTTCTTCCTCCTATATATACCCATGTACCCCGAAAACATCTAGGGAGCCAACGAAAAACAATTTCCACCGCTGTAACCTTCTGTATCCGCGAGATCCCATCTTGGAGCCTTCGCCGGTGCTCCGCCGAAGGGGGAATCGACCATGGAGGGCTTCTACATCAACACCATAGCCCCTCCGATGAGTTGTGAGTAGTTTACCACAGACCTTCGGGTCCATAGTTATTAGATAGATGGCTTCTTCTCTCTTTTTGGATCTCAATACCATGTTGTCCCCCTCTCTTGTGGAGATCTATTTGATGTAACTCTTTTTGTGGTGTGTTTGTCGAGATCCGATGAATTGTGGGTTTATGATCAAGTTTATCTATGAGAAATATTTGAATCTCCTCTGAATTCTTTTATGTGTGATTAAGTTATCTTTGCAAGTCTCTTCAAATTCTCAGTTTGGTTTGGCCTACTAGAATGATCTTTCTTGCCATGGGAGAAGTGCTTAGCTTTGGGTTCAATCTTGCGGTGTCCTTACCCAGTGACAAAAAGTGTTGCAAGGCACGTATTGTATTGTTGCCATTGAGGATAAAAAGATGGGGTTTATATCATATTGCTTGAGTTTATCCCTCTACATTTTGTCATCTTTCTTAATGCGTTACTCTATTCTTTACGAACTTAATACTCTAGATGCATGGTGGATAGCGGTTGATGTGTGGAGTAATAGTACTAGATGCAGGTAGGAGTCGGTCTACTTGTCACGGACGTGATGCCTATATACATGATCATGCCTAGATAATCTCATAATTATTCGCTTTTCTATCAATTGCTCGACAGTAATTTGTTCCCCCACCGTAATACTTATGCTATCTTGAGAGAAGCCACTAGTGAAACCTATGGCCCCCGGGTCTATCTTTTATCATATAAGCTTTGAATCTGCTTTTATTTGCATCTTTACTTCTCGCATCTATATTATAAAATACCAAAAATATATTTATCTTATCATACTATCTCTATCAGATCTCACTTTCGCAAGTGGCCGTGAAGGGATTGACAACCCCTTTATTGAGTTGGTTGCGAGTTCTTTGTTTATTTGTGTAGGTGCGTGGGACTTCTGAGGAGCCTCCTACTGGATTGATACCTTGGTTCTCAAAAACTGAGGGAAATACTTACGCTACTTTGCTGCATCACCCTTTCCTCTTCAATGAAAACCAACGCAAGCTTAAGACGTAGCAAGAAGGATTTTTGGCGCCGTTGCCGGGGAGGTCTTTGCTCAAGTCAAGACATACCAAGTACCCATCACAAACTCATCTCCCTCGCATTTACATTATTTTCTATTTGCTCTCGTTTTCCTCTCCCCCACTTCACCCTTGCTGTTTTATTTGCCCCCTCTTTCCCAATCTTCTCCTCTCTTTTTTCGCTTGCCCTTTTTCTGTTTGCTTGTGTGTTGGATTACTTGTTGCCATGGCGCAATATAATACCAAATTGTGTGATTTCTCCAATACCAATAATAATGATTTCCTTAGTACTCCGATTGCTCCTCGTAATGATGTTAAGTCTTGTGAAATCAATACTGCTTTGTTGAATTTTGTTATGAAAGATTAATTCGCCGGCCTTCCTAGTGAAGATGCCGCTATTCATCTAAACAACTTTGTTGATTTGTGTGATATGCAAAAGAAGAAAGATACGAATAATGATATTGTTAAATTGAAGTTATTTCCGTTTTCACTTTGAGATGGTGCTAAAGTTTGGTTTTCGTCTTTGCCAAAAATAGTATTGATTCTTGGAACAAGTGCAAAGATGATTTTATCTCTAAGTATTTCCCTCCCGCTAAGATCATCACTCTTAGGAACGATATTATGAATTTTAAACAACTTGATCATGAGCATGTTTCCCAATCTTGGGAAAGAATGAAATTGATGATTCGCAATTGCCCTACTCATGGTTTGAATTTATGGATGATCATACAAATTTTTTATGCCGGTTTGAACTTTGCTTCTAGAAATCTTTTAGATTCGGCCGCGGGAGGCATGTTTATGGAAATCACGTTAGGAGGTGCTACAAAACTTCTTGATAATATTATGGCTAATTATTCTCAATGGCACACCGAAAGATCTTCTAGTAAAAAAGTACATGCTATAGAAGAAATCAATGTTTTGAGTGGAAAGATGGATGAACTTATGAAGTTGTTTGCTACTAAAAATACTCCTCTTGATCCCAATGATATGCCTTTGTCTACTTTGATTGAGAATAATAATGAATCTATGGATGTGAATTTTGTTGGTAGGAATAGTTTTGGAAACAATGCTTATAGAGGAAACGTTAATTCTAGACCGTTCCCTAGTAATTCCTCTAATAATTATGGAAATTCCTACAATAATTCTTATGGTAATTTCAATAAGATGTCATCTGATTTTGAGAATAGTGTGAAAGAATTTATGAATTCTCAAAAGAATTTTAATGCTTTGCTTGAAGAAAAATTGCTCAAAGTTGATGATTTTGGCTAGGAACGTTGATAGACTTTCGCTTGATGTTGATTCTCTTAAACTTAGATCTACTCCACCTAAGCATGATATCAATGAGTCTCTCAAAGCAATGAGAATTTCCATTGATGAGCGCAAGGAAAGAACCGCTAGATTGTGTGCTAAGAAAGATTGCTTTGTAAAGGCATGTTCTTCTAGTTTCCGTGAAAATAATCATGAAGATCTTAAAGTTATTGATGTGTCCCCTATTAGATCTTTGTTTTGCAATATGACTTAATAATAATGGGACTGGAGATGAGTCAACTTTAGTTAGAAGGCGTCCCAATAATTCGGAGTTTTTAGATCTTGATGCTAAATTTGGTAAAAGTGAGATTGGAGAGGTCATGACTTTAAATAGTATTGAACCCACTATCTCAGATTTCAAGGAATTTGATTATGATAATTGTTCTTTAGAAGGTTGTATTTCCTTGTTGCAATCCGTTGTTAATTCTCCTCATGCTTATAGTCAAAATAAAGCTTTTACCAAACATATCGTCGATGCCTTGATGCAATCTTATGATGAAAAACTTAATTTGGAAGTTTCTATACCTAGAAAACTTAATGATGAGTGGGAACCTACTATAAAGATTAAAATTAAAGATCATGAGTGTTTTGCTTTATGTGATTTGGGTGCTAGTGTTTCCACGATTCCGAAAACTTTATGTGATATTCTAGGCTTCCATGATCTTGATAATTGCTCTTTAAATTGGCACCTTGCGGATTCCACCATTAAAAAGCCAATGGGAATGATCAATGATGTTCTCATTGTTGCAAATAGAAATTTGGTGCCCGTTGATTTTATCGTTCTTGATATAGATTGCAATCTTTCATGTCCTATTATTCTTGGTAGACCTTTCCTTAGAAGGATTGGCGCAATTATTGATATGAAGAAAGGGAATATTAGATTCCAATTTCCATTAAGGAAAGGCATGGAGCACTTTCCAAGAAATAAAGTCAAATTACCTTATGAATCTATCATGCGGGCTACTTATGAATTGAGTGCCAAAGATGGCACTACTTAGATCTATCTTCGCTTTTATGCCTAGCTAGGGGCGTTAAATGATAGCGCTAGTTGGGAGCAACCCAATTTTATTTGTGTTTTTTGTTTTTGTTTCTGTTTAGTAATAAATTTTGCATCTACCCTTTGTTTAGATGTGTTTTTATGTTTTAATTAGTTTTTGTGCCAAGTAGAACCTATAGGATAACCTATGGTGATAGTTAATTTGATTCTGCTGAAAAACAGAAACTTTGCACACACGAAATTAGTTTTGTTAAATCACAGAAACGTGCTTTTGCATTGATTCGTTTTGCTGCTGATCAATAGACAAATTGTCCAGGACTTACTATTTTGGTAGGATTTTTAAAGTTCCAGAAGTTTGCGTTAGTTATAGATTGCTACAGACTGTTCTGTTTTTGACAGATTCTATTTTTCGTGTGTTGTTTGCTTATTTTGATGCATCTATGGCTAGTATTAAGTGGCATGAACCATAGAGAACTTGGAATGCAGCAGGTTTAACACCAAAATAAACAAAGAATGAGTTCATTACAGTACCTTATGTGGTGGTTTTGTTTTTTTCACTAACGGAGCTTATGAGATTTCCTGTTGAGTTTTGTGTTGTGAAGTTTTCAAGTTTTGGGTAAAGATTTGATGGACTATGGAATAAGGAGTGGCAAAAGCCTAAGCTTGGGGATGCCCATGGCACCCCAAGATATTCAGGAATAGCCAAAAGCCTAAGCTTGGGGATGCCCCCGGGAAGGCATCCCCTCTTTCGTCCTCGTTCATTGGTAACTTTACTTGGAGCTATATTTTTATTCGCCACATGATATGTGTTTTGCTTGGAGCATCGTGTATTATATTATTCTTTGATTTTTAGTTTTCCACAATCATCCTTGCTATACACATCTTTTGGGAGAAGCCTACTTGATTAGAATTTATTAGAATACTCTATGTGCTTCACTTATATCTTTTGAGCTTGATAGTTTTTGCTCTAGTGCTTCACTTATATCTTTTAGAGCATGTTGGTGGCTTATTTTGTAGAAATTGCTAGTCTCTCATGCTTCACTTATATTATTTTGAGAGTCTTTTAGAAAATCATGGTATTTGCTATGGTTATAAATTGGTCCAAGAATGGTAGGCATCCAAGTTGGGTATAATAAAAACTATCATAGGAAGTGAATTAGATGCTATGATCAATTTGATACTTGATAATTGTTTTGAGATATGGAGGTAGTGATATTAAAGTCATGCTAGTTGGGTGATTATGAATTTAAAGAATGCTTGTGTTGAAGTTAGCAAGTCCCGTATCATGCACGTATGGTTAAAGTTGTGTAACAAATTTGAAACATGAAGTGTACTTGGATTGTGCATCCTTATGAGTGGCGATCGGGGACGAGCGATGGTCTTTTCCTACCAATCTATCCCTCTAGGAGCATGCGCGTAGTGCTTGGTTTTTGATGACTTCTAAATTTTTGCAATAAGTATATGAGTTCTTTTGACTAATGTTGAGTCCATGGATCATACACACTTTTACCTTTCCACCATTGCTAGCCTCTTCGGTACCGTGCATTTCCCTTTCTCACCTTGAGAGTTGGTGCAAACTTCATCGGTGCATCCAAACCCCGTGATACGATACGCATCCGTGACATTTTGGGCCGAACGAAATTTTTTTCGGTCATACATATGACACTTTTATGACGATAATTGTGACAAAACCCGGTATCATCATAGATGTGGTGGACTCCCACTTCTATGACAAAAAATCATGACAGAAAATGGGCTTTTCGTCCTGGGCGGGCCGAAGATGCAGCTGCATGACATTCTTTGGGCCGTCCATGACGGAAAAAACCGTGGTAGAAGCGAGGGCAAGGAAAATTTTGGGGAGTTCCCGGTTACGGTGGGAGGTCGGGGGCCGAGCGATGCGCGTTTCTCTCGTACACGTACGCGCGTGTGTGCGAGGCGTTGGTTCTAACTGAACCCGAGCGAGGCATTGGGTTCTAACTGAACCCAAGCGATTGCACTGTAGGCTACGCATTACTGAGTCCGAGCGATCGATCGATGGCTATTAACTGAACCCGATCGAGCGATTCCTTCACTACTGTTGCTAACTGAAGCCGATCGATGCTGCCTCTCTGGATGAACATTAAGCGTTGCGGGGGGGGCGGGGGGTTGGATGAACAGTGAGCGGTGGTGTTGCCTCTGGATGAACAGGACCCCGTGGTGTGGAGGGCTGGATGAACAGTAGACGGTGGAGGGGTGGTTGAACAGTAGCCGGTGGAGTAGCGCACGGTGGAGGCTGGATGAACAGGAGCCCGTGGAGGCTGGAGGAGGTCGACAGTAGCCCGTGGAGGCTGGAGGAGGTCGACGGTGGAGATGAATAGTATCCCATGGAGTCCTGTTTTGCGGTACACCACACCCCTCCCCATGAACAGGACCCCCGTTTCGACCATAGCGCTCCAACACAAGTCCGTTTCATCCGTTTTGCGGTATGCCACACCCCTCCCGATCAACAGGACCCCCGTTTCAACCGCAGGAGGTCCGTTTCCTCCTTGCGGTATGCCACACCCCTCCCGATCAATAGGACCCCCGTCTCGACCGTAGGAGGTCCATTTCCTCCGTTTTGCGGTATGCAAGACCCCTGACGATGAACATGACCCCATTTCGAACGTGGTCGGTCGAACACAGGGTCGTTTCCTCCGTTCTGCGGTACGCCAGGCCTCATTTCCATCGCATGTTCCGTCCAAGCCCTCCCGATGAACTCGATGACGCATTCCGTTCAGACCCAGCCAGTTGGCTCCCATGCGTTCTGTTGCCTCCCGATGAACACGACGCATACCGTTGCCTTCCCATGAACACGACACATTCCGTTGCCTCCCCATGAACACGACGACGATGTTGTTTCTCCGTTCTGACCCAGCCATGTACACAAGCCCTGGCCATACGTATGCGCGAGTAGGCGTTCGAGACCCTGCCCATATGTACACATACGTGGCCGTATTTTCTTTCTTGCACCCTGGCCGCTGTACATACGTGTACATGCTACATGCACGCCTCTACTACGGCACGTGCGCGCCTCTACATCGACCAGTATATATGTACGTACACATTCACGACCAGAATGACAACGCTACGTACGCTTCGACCAGGTGGGTCCCAACTGACAGGCACTTCCTTGCGAGCAAAGATGTAGCTGGTGGGTCCCAGCAGTCAGGGGGGCGAATCGTTTTTTTTTTGCCCGGACGCACTTCCTTGCGTGCGAAGATGTAGCTGGTGGGTCCCAGCAGTCAGGGGGAAACATTTTTTTGCGAAATACGGTGGCCCGTCCGGTGGGTCCCCGCTGTCAGGTGGAGGAATAATTATTTTGCACGTAATAAGGAGGCACTTCCTTGCTGTGGCCGTGGACCCAGCTGTCAGCCTCTCCACGTACAGTCCACGTCCGATGGAATTTGTTCCTTGACCACGTTGACCAGGCCGCGCTGAGAGCACCAGGGCGGTGGACGACAGCAAGGCCTAGGAAGGGAACGACACGGAGGCGGGGAAGACTCGACAGTTGTTTCCTACGCGGAGGGGAGTATGAATGTACGAGGGTTTACTGGTTCGTCTGCCGTCGCTGGAGAATAACCGCAGGGGTCGGTGAGTAGAGGGATTGCTAGGCCAGTGATGGGAGTACGGTGGGGCGGTGAGGCCTGCGCGGCAGCACAGCCGGCCGCAGGGAGGAGGGAGCAGGCAGTCCCGCCGGCGCTTGTTTGAGCGGCTGGAGCAGGAAGAGCAGAGATTGAAGAAGCGCGGCGGCCCTTGGATGGACATCTAACAGTCACTGCTTGTGCGTCAACCTTTTTTTAGGAAAGCCTCAAATATGTGGAAAACAGCATACAACCCATCTGCCATTATTTCTAATAATTTACAACCCATTTGCTAATTCTTAAGGTTTTTTTTGGAGCCCATATTCTTTTTGTTAGCATTACAACCCATATTGTGGCCACGGTTAAAAAATTATACGAAATTTTGCATATTTCGATGCGGTCCGAACTATTTTTAATCCCGAAATTTCGACTCACATTCAAAATGATTTTAAACATAAATGTATATCAATATAAAATCCAACAAATTCTCCACGCATAATGTAATTTAAAATCTTGAAATGAAAAAAAAGATATTTGAAACTAATTGCCGGTTTGATGTGTTTTAAAAATGTACATCCCATTTCTCATTATTGATGGGCCATTTTCTCAGCCAGCCGAATGAAAGCTCTCCTCGTCTTGAAAGATTTGCAGCCCAACAGGCCTGACAAAGCGACTTACTTGGCCAATCACAAAAAAACTGGGTTGTGGCCATGGACCCAGCTGTCAGCCTCTCCATGTACAGTACTCTTCCGATGGAAGTCGTTCCTTGACCATGTTGACCACGCCACGCGGAGAGCACCACGGCGGTGGACAACGGCGAGGCCTAGGAAGGGACGACGTTGAGCCGGGGAAGACGCGGCAGTGGAAGCCCGCGCGGAGAGGAGTACGAGGATTCACTGGTTCGGCTGCGATGTCAGGCTGCCGTCGCCGCAGGGCCTGGCTAGTGGTGGGAATAGTAGGGGTGGTGAGGCCTCCGCGGCAGCACAGCCGGCCCCGGAAGGTAGGAGCATGCGGCACGACCGGCGCTGCTTTGGGCAGCTGGAGCAAGAAGACCAGAGGTTGAAGAAGCACTACGGCTATTGGATGGACATCATATGGTCACTGGAGCAAGAATTGTTCATATTGACTAAGTTGACAAAGCCCTCCGTCCCCGTCAACTTAGTAGGCCCACAAGTCAGCCTCCCACCAACGTGGGTCCCAGCTAGCCGGGGGAGTATTCCTTTTTTTGTGCGTAATAAGGAGGCATTTCCGGTGGGTCCGAGCTGACAGCGGGGGGAACATTTTTTGCACGAAATACGATGGCCCGTCCGGTGGGTCCTGGCAGTCAGGGGGAAACGTTTTTTTTCGCAAAATACTGGTGGCCCGACTGGTGGGTCCCCATTGTCAGGTGGAGGAATTATTATTTTCCGCGTAATAAGGAGGCACTTCCTTGCGGCTGCCATGGACCCATCTGTCAGCCTCTCCATGTAGAGTACTCTTCCGATGGAAGTCGGTCATTGACCACATTGACCACGCCGCGCTGATAGCACCACGACGGTGGACGACGGCGAGGCCTAGGAAGGGGACGACGTGGAGCCGGGAAAGACGTGGCAGTGGATGCCCACGCAGAGAGGAGTACGAGCATTCACTGGTTCGGCTGCGGTGTGAGGCTGCCATCGTCGCAGAATAACAGGGGGTGTGGGTGAGTGGAGGGATGGCTTGGCCAGTGGTGGGAGTAGTATGGGGGCGGTGAGGCCTCCGCGGTAGCACAGCCGGCCATGGGAGGCAGGAGCAGGCGGCACGACCGGCGCTGCTTTGGGCGGCTGGAGCAAGAAGACCAGAGGTTGAAGAAGCACTATGGCCGTTGGATGGACATCATACGGTCACTGGAGTATTGACTAAGTTGACAAAGCCCTCCATCCCCGCCAACTTAGTAGGCCCACAAGTCATCCCAACAATATGGTGGGTCCCAGCTAGCAGGGGGTATTCATTTTTTTGGGCGTAATAAGGAGGCACTTCCTTGCGTGCGAAGATATAGCTGGTGGGTCCAACCTATCAGCAGGGGGAATGTTTTTTTCGTGAAATACAGAGGGCCTTCCTATGGGTCCTAGCTATCAGGTGGAGGAATCATTATTTTGCTCGTAATAAGGAGGCATTTCCTTGCGTGCGGCCGTGGACCCAGCTGTCAGCCTCTCCACGTACAGTCCACTTCTGATGGATATCGTTCATTGACCACGTTGAACAGGCCGCGCCGAGAGCACCAGGGCGATGGACGACGGCGAGGCCTAGGAAGGGAACGACACGGAGCCAGGGAATACTCGGCAGTTGTTTCCCACGCGGAGGAGTATGAGGGTTTACTGGTTTGTCTGCTGTCACCGGAGAATAACAGCATGTGTGGGTGAGTAGAGGGATGGCTAGGCCAGCGATGGGAGTACGGTGGGGCCATGAGGCCCGCGCGACAGCATAGCCGACCGCGGGAGGAGGGAGCAGGAAGTCCCGCCGGCGCTTGTTTGAGCGGCTGGAGCATGAAGAGCAGAGAT
The DNA here is from genome assembly GCA_963921465.1 of Triticum timopheevii. Classification (NCBI taxonomy): domain Eukaryota; kingdom Viridiplantae; phylum Streptophyta; class Magnoliopsida; order Poales; family Poaceae; genus Triticum; species Triticum timopheevii. Next base: position 369,306,346 of record OY997262.1, read on the forward strand.
TGAAGAAGCACGGCAGCCGTTGGATGGATATCCAATAGTCACTGCTCTCGTGTGTTGACTAAGTTGACAGGGCGTTGCGTGTGCGTCAACCTTTTTTTTATGAAAGCATACGCGTCAACCTGTAGTAGGTGCACAAGTCAGCCTCAAATTTGTGGAAAACAGCATACATACCGTCTGCCATTATTTCTAATAATGTACAGCCCATTTGCTAATTCTTAAGAATTTTTTTGGAGCCCATCTTCTTTTTGTTAGCATTACACCCCATATTGTGGCCACGGTTAAAAAGTATACGAAATTTTGCATATTTCGGTGCGGTCAACTGTTTTTAATCCAGAAATATCGATTCACATTCAAACTATTTTGAAAAATAATCTATATAAATATAAAATCCAAATAATTGTCCACGCATAAAAATCAATGGAATTTAAGATCTTGTAATGAAAAAAATTTGAAACTAATTCCCGGTTTAATGTGTTTTAAAAATGTACAACCCATTTCTGGGTAAACCGAATAAAACTCTCATCGTCTTGAAAGATTTGCAGCCCAGCAGGGCCGATAAAGCAAGTAGGCCTTGTTTGGGCATTTCTTTAAAAAAAATAGAACTGGCACCACAAAAAAAATACACTTCCGTGATGAAACGTGTTGGTCACAGTAGGTCGCGTCTTTTTGTCATGCATGTACATCCATGATGATTTTATGACAGAATCAAGATAGTCATACCTGTGCTGTCGTAGAAGTGTTCCATGACATTACCAAAATTATCATCACGGAAGTGTCCACTTCCATGACAATAAATTGCGCGTCACAGAAGTGCTTTCGTCAAGGGTGACCGACACGTGGCATCCACCGTAACGGAACGCCGTTAAGCTATCGGGTCCGGTTTTGGATCCGATAACCCGTTAATAGCCCGGACCAATGGGGATTTTCCACGCGTAAAATCATCATTGGCCGCAGGAAACACGTGTTGCCTCACCGTTGGGACAGATGACATCCACTCATTGGACAGGAGGCGCCTATGATAGGTCGACACGTGGCATGGCCCAATAGTGGCCCATTCCGGTGAAAAAGGCCGGCCCAGTAAAAATTAGCAGGCCGGCCCATATAAGGCCTACTTGTGTCAGGTCCATTTAAGCCCACGGCCCATATGAGATGTGCCAATTCGGCCCGTCAACGGCCCGTTAAAGATTTGACACCATTGCAGCCCATCATCGGTTCGAGCCCGTTAACAGCCCGCTATATATTTGGGCTCAATATCGGCCCGATGAGATTTCGGCCTGTTAACGGCCCATTTAATGGATGGGCCAATTTTCAGGATGTACATATTTTGGCCTTTTAGCGACCCATTTAAATGTTGGGCAAATTTCCGGCCCGGTGTGTCTTTTAGCCTGTTGACGGCCCATAAATTTGATGGGCCATTTGTTGTCGGACCTGAGTTTCGGTCTTTTAGCGGCCCATTTAAGTGTTGGGCCAATTTCTGGCCCGGTGTCACTTTCAGCCTGTTGACGGCCCATAAATCAGTTGGGCCATTTGTAGTCGGACCTGAGTTTTGGCCTTTTAGCGACCCATTTAAGTGTTGGGCCAATTCCCGGCCCTGTGTGCCTTTCGGCCTGTTAACGGACCATAAATGAGTTGGGCCGTTTGTAGTCGGACCTTAGTTTTGGCCTTTTAACAGCCCATGCCCTTCATGGTCCAATACCAGCCCGGTTTCTCTTTCGGCCTGCTAAAGGCCCACAACACAGTTGGGCCATTTACAATACAACCTGACTTTTGGCCTCTTAGCGGCCCATGCTCTTCATGGTCCAGTACAAGCCCGCTGTGTCTTTCGGCCTGCTAAAGGCCTACAGTATAGTTGGGCCATATGTAGCCCAAACTTAGTAATGGCCTGTTAACGGCCCGTGAAATAAATTGGGGCCACCTGTTGCCCGCTTCGATGTCGGCCTGTTGACGACCCGGGAGGTAAGAGGGTTGACCATTAACTTTCGGCCTAGTAACGGCCCATTAACTTAATGGGCCCACTAAAGTTTGTACATGTCTTTAGGCCAAATTAGATAATTTGAGCCCATTACGACGAGCAATTATGCACAGGACCAAAACCGATCAAGAAATGGTACGGCATACAGGGAATAACGTTGCACATCCAGCATATATTACAGGAAATTACATCCACTAGGCAATCAAAGATTGATGCCAGTGCAAATAAATGAGCAGAACCTAACCATCTACAACGTCACAATCTGCAACCTCAGCACAGATGACGCCCATAAGCATGTGGGAAAGTTCTTGCTGCTTTGCTACACTGTCTCTGAAAACATTGATCAGTTGTTGTGTCGCACGACTCTGCACCTCTGATTCATCCACCATTTCCATCATTGCTTCAGCCATTAATTGGTTCACAGAGATACATTTATTCCGTTGCATTTGAGACAGAGGATCTAAACAGATTCAGATAGCGATTTTGGCAGGCTTGTATTATTGATAGTGGAGCGTGTCTCGACCACTGCATCATAACATAAATTAGGACGGGAACCTAACAGATTAATCATGAGTTATTGCCATATTACCTGGCCTAGATTTACTAGAAAGAAACAATGGGGTTGCCTTGCTGTTTTCAGAGTTTGTCTTCTTATCTTCAGCAGCCTGCACAAAATTAACACACTAGCATTGCTATCATTGGCCAAGTCGGATAATAGGAAAGCAACATTGACACAACAAACGTTTGGGAAACTAGCCTACACCAAATTAACACAATATGGCACAGCTATCATCAGCCAGGTAAGGTAGTATGAAAGCAACATTGCCACAATGAATGAATGGGCAACCAGAGAAGCACTACAATTCAGTAATGTGCGTGATATGAGATAGTACATTCATGCAGCTCAGTATGCAAAACTACCAGGCAGTTTTCCTTACAAAAATAAACATTGGCGCCTTTAACATTTTGCTACAACTAATTTTAGATCAGATAAAAGTTAGATTCACGCCGATTAACAAAATACATGTTGATGTAAAAATATAGTGATATACAACAGGTACTTACATCAGCATTGGAGCACAGAGAATTCCGCAAGATATTTTCCTCGAATACGATCCCAATGGAGAAAGTCTTCTATCGTTTAACCTTATTTTCTAACAGAGAGATGAGTAAGAAACATGTAGAAAATATGATCAGAATGCTATAAAATTTCATGATGCAAGGATACGCACACGCTTCTTAGAATGGAGTTGATATTCTTTTGTTGGACTGGAGCGGACAAGTTCTTTGGCCACTGGAATCTGCTTATTATCAGTGGGAGTTGGGTTTCTCTGTGCTGGAGCAGTATCTATGAAAAATGGAGTTGGTTTATTATCTCCTGGCGTTTGGATCTTTTGCTAAGACCTAGTTTGTAACCCTTCAGATTCTAACATAGCCGTCTTCCCCTTGCATGCCTTATATAGAAGAATGGTGATTCAGTTATAAAACATGCTGCATCAGAGATGGAATAGGTACTGAAGAATAGAAAGGCATGACATATTGACATGTATTCCCTCCATCCGGAAATAAATGGATGGGTCTAGGCGTATTTCAGTTCTAGATACATCCAGTTGTATCCATTTCTACGACATTTAATCCGGACGGACGGAGTATGATGTAAGAGCTAGGGATACGACAGGACAACACAGTAAAAAAAACACTGAAAAACCCACTGCAGAACCAAAGTATTCAAACCCACTGATATGAGATAGTACACTCATGCAGCTCAGGACACAAAACTACCAGACAGTTTTCCTTACAAAAATCAACATTGTGGCCTTTAATCATACATTTTGCTACAACTAAACTTAGATCAGATAAAGGTTGGATTCACGCCGATTAACAAAATACATGCTGATGTAAAAATATAGTGATATACAACATGTACTTACATCTACATTGGAGCACAGAGAATTCCTGCAAGAATCTTTCCTCATAAACGATACCATTGCAGAAATTCTTCTATCTGTTAAGCTTATTTTCTAAAAGAGAGATGGGTAAGAAACATGTAGAAAATATGATCAGCATGCTATAAAATTTCATGATGCAAGGATACACACACGCTTCTTAGAATTGAGTTGACATATTTTTGCTGGACTAGAGCGGACTAGTTCTTTGGCCACTGGAATCTGCTTATTATCAGTAGGAGTTGGGTTTCTCTGTGCTGGAGCAGTATCTATAAAAACTGGAGTTGGTTTATTATCTCCTGGCTTTTGGATCTTTTGCAAAGGCCTTGTTTGTAACCCTTCAGATTCTAACATAGTCGTCTTCCGCTTGCATGCCTTGTATAGAAGAATGGTGCTTTAATTATAAAACATGTGACAGCAGAGAGATGGAATAGGTACTGAAGAATAGAAAGGCATGACATATTGACATGTATTCCCTCCATATGGAAAAAAATGGATGGGTCTAGGCGTATTTCAGTTCTAGATACATCCTTTTTTATCTATTTCGGCAACATGTAATCCGGACGGAGGGAGTATGGTGTAAGAGCTAGGGATACGACAGGACAACACAGCAAAAAAAACACTAGTTGAATGTAAAACTATATGCTAGCGGAATACGTACAAAAATAACTAAGGTAACATACACGTGTATGATTGGGAAAATAAGATGGCATTGCAACAGAGCACTAGAACAGCACTTCAATGTAAAAAAACATGGTATGGCAGACAAATGAAGTACATACTGATGAATAACAATGCATAAGATATTCAGAAGCATGATGTCCAAATTAAGCAGATGGCATTGCGATAGAGTAGAATGATAGTACTTGAATTTGAAAACATGTTATCATGAATGGAATAGGTACTGAAAAACAGGAAGGCATGACATATTTACATGCATGATCGATCAGCATGCTAAGCACATGGCATTGCAACAGAGTAGATACACTCCAGGACATTATATGCATGTTGTACCCATATCACATGCCAAGTTAGAGCAAGGACCTTGTGGGGTGAAGAGGATTCATCATCTTTCTGCAAGTCTTCTGAAGAACTGCCTTTACATGTTCCATCATATTGTGTATCATTGACATCAAGTTTATAGGCCTTTACGTTGCTCCGTGAGGTTCTTGTGGATATATCAGTGTGTGCAATTATATCTGACACGCATGGAAGACAACTAGTAGTTAGATTTATGTAATGAGTGCCTGTAGGAGACGACATAAATAGTAGGACTGGGGTTAACTAGCAGCAACAGGTCTCATAAACTAAAGTGAGAACACAGATGAAAGCTACAGAATATGTATCATTTGTACTCGAGATTAACTAGATGGCACACAAAAGTATTAAAGAACAACATAGGTAATACTAGATGTGGTATAATACTATAATCACCAGCCTGTGGGATAGCATTGGCTGATGGATGATAACTATGGAACAACGTTACCTAAAGAACAAGTATCTTAGCTGAACTATGGAACAGCGTGAACTCCTGAACAAGACCCGTAAGAGATCAGCATGAATATACAGTAAAATGTGATGATCTATTTTCCATGCTTAGATGAATAACAAAGCCATAAATGTTGCACACAAGTAAGATGAGGGTACAACCTATGTCGCTGCCATCCATAGGAGTGAGCATCATGTGCTGACTTGTCGATGGCCCTGCAGTTGTTGTGGCTATCCATGTCGGGCACGCGCATTCGATGCAGGGAACTGTTGAGTGGGGACTATAGCTCCCTTATGGTGTATGCTTCCCTTGTTGGAGCAGCTGCGGTGAGTCGGAAGATGGTGTGTCTAAAGATGCAGATAACGCACAATGTTAAGAATGACATATCTCTTTGATCTGAAGAAATACACTAAGATATCAAAAACAAGGTACGAGAGTGGTCACTCATCTGTTGACTGAAGACTAAATTGGGGTCACATGATTTTATTTTATTTTGGTACTGTCCGATCTATGTTGGATGGCTTGATGGCCGTCTTGTGCCTCCCGGCTGACACTGTTTGGAATCTTCCCTGAAGAGCCAGCGACCAACGGCAGAGCAGCCTGCCTCTGCCGTCCGTGGCCCCGGCCAAAACCCCGGTCCCCGCCCCACCGCACTGCCGTGGTTGCGCCGCCCCCGGGCCAATCCACAAAGACTCCCCTTCATCTAGATCAGGCGGCGGCAGTACCTTCAACCCACGCAACTCTAAAAGATAGCCATCTAAGCACTGCTTCCGCGGCGAACTTGCGGCCCCTCACCCTTACGTTAGACACCAGCCAACCGGCAGCCTAGGAGCTCCGCCGCCTCGAGGGATGCTGCTTCCCATTGGGAATCGATTGGCCCAGAATAAAAATTCAGACAACTGACGCCTAAATAAAGTGATTTGAGATGAGGGTGTGACCTATCTGGCGGCATGGTGAAGTAGGCAGGTCCAGCTGCTGAGTCGGTGAGGCAGGCGCGGTTGCGGTGGCAACCCGCGGCAGGGAAAGAGCGATGTCACGACGGTCGACGGCTACGCGGAAGCAGTGCCAGGACTCTGGACGGATGCGAAGTTGGAGCCACTCCGACGCCGTGAACAACGGCGGGGGTGAATCGGCTCCGGTACGGTTCACGCGGCCGTCGTCGAGGCAGCACCAGCAGCACAGAGTAAGAGGCACACTGCCCAGTGCATGATGGCAATTGGACAGCATCTCCGGTATTAGGGAGGAGGGCGGCTGTGAAATTGGTGCGGTGGGGGCACCATGGAGGTGGGGCTGAGGTTTCGCGGCTCGGGAGAAGGGAGCTTCCCAGGGAGAAGGTGATTTGGCGCCCACGAGGTATGAATGGGGGCGGGCGGGGGGGATTGGGAGGGGAGTGGAACCATGCCTTACAGACGCATTTGTCTGAAATGTGAGGGGGAGTTACAGTTCTACCCCTGCCTATAGACTTCTCGGCTTGGGTCTGTGTACTGAGGGTCGGGGATAGTAGAGTAACTTTGCCTCTCCCCAAATAGTAGGCGGGAGCGATTTCAGGCAAGGAGGGCGTGTTTTGAACTATAGTGGGCGCGAGCGATTTCGGGCGAGGAGAGTGTGTTTTGAAATAGTGGGGGCAAGCTATTTCGGGCGAGGAGAGCATGTTTTGCCAACCATGGTTTATGAATTATTCGGCACATGTCATTTCGGCCGAGGAGAAGGCGCGCTTGGATGAACTTACGAACCTACCCTCGATGTACAATGGGCCAATTGATGCGTGTACCACATAGGATGGTAATTTCGCGCCTCCCATTTATTTTCTCAGGCGAATTCCACTGAGCAGAGAGGATGTTTAACGGTTCGTTCAAATTTTGGGAGAACAAGCATCCACGTCTACCTTACCAAGTCGATTCGAATTAAATTTTGAAATATTAGCTTGCCACCTCTTTTTTAGATGGAGAGATGATGCTCGGGAGAATGTGTTTTTACATGCTCGTTGCTAGCCATTTACTATGTGACAAATAGTTGACCCACTCAAAAACGCGAATCAAACCCAAAATGAAATATCTCGATTCAATGAAATACCTCGTTCAGTAGGTCAAAATAGTGAACTAAATCCAAAATTGAACACCTCAATCGAGTAGCATGTTGTACAGTATTATAGTACTCCATGAACATGTTGAAAGTCAAATTAATGAACTCGTTTGATATACGCATATATCTGTTCATGTGTGGATTGCAGACAACATGTTCTCCAATTTAAATATTTGAATGCAAGTTTATATCGAAACACGGTTTATATCAGTCTTTGATGCATAAAACACGACCTGCCCCTCTCCCGCACTCCTGCTCGCTCTCTCTCTCTCTCTCTCCCTCCCTCCGACAATTTCAATTCTATCGCACGCATCCGGCACAAAAACCTTGTTGGTCCCTCTCCCTCTCTCTCTCTCTCTCTCTCTCTCTCTCTCTCTCTCTCTCTCTCTCTCTCTCTCTCTCTCTCTCTCTCTCCGACAACTTCAATTCTATCGCACGCATCCGGCACAAAAACCTTGTTGGTCCCTCTTCCTTTCTCTCCATCTCTCTTTCTCTCCATCTCTCTCTCTCTCTCTCTCTCTCTCTCTCTCTCTCTCTCTCTCTCTCTCTCTCTCTCTCCGACAACTTCAATTCTATCGCACGCATCCGGCACAAAAACCTTGCTGGTCCCTCTCTCTCTCTCTCTCTCTCTCTCTCTCTCTCTCTCTCTCTCTCTCTCTCTCTCTCTCTCTCTCTCTCTCTCTCTCTCCGACAACTTCAATTCTATCGCACGCATCGGGCACAAAAACCTTGTTGGTCCCTCTCTCTCTCTCTCTCTTTGTGTGTGTGTGTGTGGGGAGGGGCGGGCTTTCTAGTTCGCATGCATATATACACCATCTATAGGTCTGTCTCGCACACTATGTATGATACTCTAGCTAGTCCAAGCTAGATATCTTGGGTGCACTCACCATCTATAGGTCTCTCACGCACCACTATGTCATCTCGGAGCTATTCCCCCCTCTCTCAAACTCTCCATCCACCTGGGTCACACATACACATGCATATCTCACTCGCATTCGATAGGCCCATCTAAAACTCTATCTCTCTCCCTCGTTCTCTCTCCATCTCACACGCACACACACACACAATCTCATGCCCAGCTAGCCAAGTATGATGGTCTCTCACTCAATTGTAGGCACACGCAGTCCCCCCTATATGTATATGACTAGCTAATCTTAGTCTCCATCACAAACAAGTGCATGGTCTATCTCGATTTCTCTCGGGGCATCTTTCTATCACACACGCACTCCCTCGATCTCCCACCCACATAGTCCCCTCACTATCTCAAGGGGATCTCTCTATCACAAAACACCCTTTCTACCTCCCCATGCACCCATGCCATCCATGTGTCCCTCTCGACCTTTTTTCCTTGTTGGCCAGACCTCTATTGGACATGTGCTACAGGGGTGTCTCTCTCAAACTTTATTGGTCAGTTTGGTTCGTGACCTGACCCTCATGCCTTGATGGCCGGTACTGCCTGGTGTGGACGTGAGATGTAAAATATTTCTGCCTAGCTAGGCTTGGTGCTGAAGCGTTTGGTTCATGTCTGGGCCAGGCAAAGCATCAACGTCCCATCAATCAATCCATGCATCAATTATTTAATGCTAATATCCATCCATGTTTTTGTTAGCCTCGTGGCCGCACGACTAGGCACAGCCAGGCGTTCGACATCGGTCGCTTGGGCCAGGCTACTTGCAGTGTCTGGAGTTCAGCCAGGCTAATTAAAGTGCAAGGGAACCCAGCCCAGGCGGGCTTTCTTTTTCATAGGGTAGCAACCAAACAAGCGTGCATGAAATCCAGCCACAACCCCAGGCCACGCAAAAGATGCTCAGGACGCAAGCCAAATTGGCCTTATATCTCCCTGGTTCACACATACACATGTCTTGCTCGCGCTATACACATGTATTGCTCGCGCTATACATGTCTTTAAGGGTTAGAAGATTCTCCAATCGACGGATGATGCTCCTGAGGTGGGTGATGTGCTCTTGATGCAAAATATTCTCGCGAGTGAGATACTTATTTTGTATGCGAACTATTTCAATGATGTAAAAGGCCTCAATCTTAGCAGGAGTAAGATGAGTAAGGTAAGGTTTAAGGATATCTTCCTCCTCGTCGTCAGCTGGCAGTGCTTGTTCGAAGACCGGAGGCTGATCTACCGTAACTTCCTTGCTCTCATCTTCTCCGACAGCTCCCGCGGGATATTCTCTCTTCAGCTCGATCTTCATCAACCAAGCATCCTTTTCCACGTGGTTGGAGGAAGAAGAAGACATGATGCCTGGCCCAACAGATCTGACAGAAAACAGCAAGAAAAGAGAACAGGGGATTTCTCCGTGATACGGTGATCAACAGGTTCGGGAAGTATATATAGATTTTTTTATCTTGGAGGAAAAGTACATGGTAGAACAATGGAGTACGGGAGGTGTCCCAGGTGATGGCGCGCCCTGGTGTCTTGTGCCCACCAGGGGACGCTTCCTGGGAGTTTCTTTATTTGCAAAATTCTAAAATATTCTAAAACTAAAAAAAATTGTGGATTTTTTGGAGTCCGTTTACTTACCGAATCACGTACCTCTTTATTTTCATGATTCTAGAGTGTTCCGGAAGGACTCTTTTATGTGTTCCTCCGGTGTCAACGTTTGGTTAATATTACTTTCAATATTAATAGGTGTACCTGAGATATAATGCTTTATCCGTTGCTCATTGACAACCTTCGGGTTAGTACCTTCGGAGTTATTTATTTTGATGGCTCCGGACCGGAAAACCTCCTCGATGACATATGGGCCTTCCCATTTTGAAAGGAGCTTTCCTGCAAAAAATCTAAAATGAGAGTTGTACAAAAGAACAAATTCTCCGACTTTAAACTCACGCTTTTGGATTCTTTTGTCATGCCATCTTTTAACTTTTTCTTTGAATAACTTTGCATTTTCATAAGCTTGGGTTCTCCATTCATCTAAAGAACTTATATCAAATAACCTCTTTTCACCAGCAAGTTCGAAATCATAACTGAGTTCTTTAACTACCCAATATGCTTTATGTTCTAACTCAAGAGGCAAATGACAAGCTTTTCCATAAACCATTTTATATGGAGACATACCCATAGGATTTTTATAAGCTGTTCTATAAGCCCAAAGTGCATCATCTAATTTCTTAGACCAATTCTTCCTAGACCTATTGACAGTCTTTTGCAAAATTAATTTTATATCTCTATTGCTAAGTTCAACTTGACCACTAGACATAGGATGATATGGTGATGCAATTCTATGGTTAACATCATACTTGGCAAGCATTTTACGGAAAGCACCATGAATAAAGTGTGAACCACCATCATTCAATAAATATCTAGGGACTCCAAACCTTGGGAATATGACTTCCTTAAGCATTTTAACAGAGGTGTTGTGATCAGCACTACTAGTTGGAATAACTTCTACCCATTTAGTAACATAATCAACAGCAACCAAAATATGTGTATACCCATTAGAGGAAGGAAAAGGTCCCATGTAATCAAATCCCCAAACATCAAATGGTTTAACAGCAAGTGAATAATTCATAGGCATTTCTTGACGCTTACCGATATTACTTATTCTTGACATTCATCACAAGAAGAGACAAACTTACGGGCATCCTTGAAGAGAGTAGGCCAATAAAATCCAGATTGCAATACCTTATGAGCAGTTCTATCTCCAGCATGATGCCCTCCATAAGCCTCGGAGTGACATTTCCGTAGGACTTGTCCTTGTTCATGCTCAGGTACACAACATCTAATAATACCATCTACTCCTTGTTTATAAAGATGTGGGTCATCCCAAAAGTAATGTCTCAAATCATAGAAGATTTTTTTCTTTTGCTGGTATGTAAAGCTAGGTGGTAAATATTTAGCAACAATGTAATTATCATAGTCAGCATACCAAGGACTACTATTAGCAACATTTATCGCAGCTAACTGCTCATCAGGAAAACTATCATCAATAGGTAGTGGGTCATCAAGCACATTTTCAAGCCTAGACAAGTTATCAGGTACTGGGTTCTCAGCTCCTTTTCTATCAATGATATGTAAATCAAATTCATGCAACAAGAAAACCCAACGAATAAGTCTAGGTTTAGCATCTTTCTTTTCCATAGGATATTTAATAGCAGCATGGTCTGTGTGAATAGTTACTTTGGAATCAACAATATAAGGTCTAAATTTATCACAAGAAAACACCACTGCTAAGAATTCTTTTTCAGTAGTAGCATAATTTCTTTGAGCACTGTCTAGAATTTTACTGGCATAATGAATAACATTAAGTTTCTTATCAACTCTTTCTCCTAGAACAGCACCAATATCATAATCACTAGCATCATACATGATTTCAAAAGGCAAGTTCCAATCAGGTGGTTGAACAATAGGTGCAGAAATTAAAGCTTTCTTAAGTGTTTCAAAGGCTTCAAGACAATCATTATCAAAAACAACAGGAATATCCTTTTGCAAGATACTAGTAAGAGGCCTAGAAATTTTAGAAAAGTCTTTGATAAATCTCCTATAGAAACCAGCATGACCTAGGAAACTATGAATACCTTTGATATCCTTAGGACATGGCATTTTATCAATGGAATCAACCTTAGCTTGGTCCACTTCAATACCTCTTTCAGAAATTTTATGACCCAAGACAATGCCTTCATTAACCATAAAGTGGCAATTTTCCCAATTCAAGACAAGATTTGTTTGTTCACATCTCTGCAAAACTCGCTCAAGATTGCTTAAACAATCATCAAAAGACTTCCCATAAACAGAAAAGTCATCCATGAAAACCTCAACAACCTTTTCACAAAAATCAAAGAATATAGCAGTCATACATCTTTGAAGGTAGTAGGTGCATTACATAAACCAAAAGGCATACGTCTATAAGCGTAAGTTCCAAAGGGACAAGTAAAAGTGGTATTTTCTTGATCAGGTTGAGAAACAGGTATTTGTGAAAAGCCAGAATATCCATCAAAGAAGCAAAAGTGTGTGTGCTTAGATAATCTTTCAAGCATTTGATCAATAAAAGGCAAAGGGTAATGATCTTTTCTAGTTGCTTTGTTTAATTTTCTATAATCAATTGCCATTCTATAGCTTGTAACAATTCTTTGTGGAATAAGCTCATTCTTCTCATTAGGAACAACAGTTATACCTCCTTTCTTAGGGACACAATGAACAAGACTTACCCATCTACTATCAGCTATGGGATAGATTATACCTGCTTCCAGAAGTTTTAATATTCCGTTCTTACCACTTCTTTCATCTTCGGATTTAACCGACATTGGTGATCAACAACGGGTTTAGCATCAGGTTCCATATTAATCTTGTGCTGACATAGAGTGGGACTAATGCCCTTTAAATCATCAAGAGTATATCCAATAGCAGCTCGGTATTTCCTTAGAACTTTCAATAATCTTTCTTCTTCACGTTCTGAAAGGTTAGCACTAATAATAACAGGATATATTTGCTTTTCATCAAGATAAGCATATTTCAAAGTGTCTGGCAATTGTTTTAATTCAAACACAGGATAACCTTTAGGTGGAGGAGGACCTCCTAGAGTTTTAATAGGCAAATTGTGTTTAAGTAGAGGACGTTGTTCAAAGAAAATCTTATCTATTTATTTCTTTCATGCATATGTAAATCATTTTTATGGTCTAGCAAATATTGTTCTAAAGGATCAGTAGGTGGAACAGCAATAGAAGCAAGACCAATTAATTCATCCTTACTAGGCAATTCTTTTTCATGATGATTTCTACTAAACTTGGAAAAATTAAACTCATGAGACTCATCACCAAAGCTAACACCAACAGTTTGCTTCTTACAATCTATCTTAGCATTAACTGTGTTCAAGAAAGGTCTACCAAAGATAATTGGACAAAATTCATCTTGTGGGGAACCCAGAACAAGAAAATCAGTGGGGTATTTTATTTTCCCACACAAGACTTCAACATCTCTAACAATCCCAATTGTTGATATTGTGTCTCTATTAGCAAGTTTAATAGCAACACCTATTTCTTCTATCTCAGCAGGTGCTATGTCTTTCATGATTTATTCATATGAAGTGTAAGGAATAGCACTCACACTAGCACCCATGTCACATAAACCATGATAACAGTGATCTCCTATTTTAACTGAAATAACAGGCATGCCAACCACAGGTCTATGTTTATCTTTTCTATCAGGTTTAGCAATTCTAGCAGCTTCTTTACAGAAGTAAATAACATGCCCATCCATATCTTCTTCCAAGAGATCTTTAACCATACCAATACTAGGTTCAACTTTAATTTGTTCATCAGGTTTAGGTGTTCTAATATAGCTTTTGTTAACCACAGTTGAAACTTTAGCATGTTCCTTTATCCTAACAGGGAAAGGTGGTTTCTCAATATAAGCAGAAGGAACAACTGGATCAACATTATAAAGTATAGTTTCTTCTTTAACTGGTATCGGTTCTTTAGTTTCTTCTTTAATAGGTGGGTGATATTTAAACCACTTCTCTTTAGGGAGTTCAACATGAGTAGCAAATGATTCACAAAAGGAAGCTACTATCTCAGAGTCGAGTCCGTATTTAGTGCTAAACTTTTGAAAAGCATCGGTATCCATAAAAGATTTAACACAATCATACTTAAGCTTAATACCTGACTCTTTACCTTTGTCGAGTTCCCAATCTTCAGAGTTGCATTTAATTCTGTTCAAAATATCCCACCAAAATTCAATAGTCTTCTTCATAAATGAACCAGCACAAGAAGTATCAAGCATGGTTTGATCATTACGAGAAAGTCGAGCATAAAAATTCTGAATAATGATTTCTCTTGAGAGCTCATGATTGGGGCATGAATATGACATTGAATTAAGCCTCCCCCAAGCTAGAGCGATACTTTCTCCTTCATGAGGCCAAAAATTATATATATAATTCCGATCACGATGAACTAGATGCATAGGATAAAAATTTTGGTGGAACTCCAATTTCAAACGATTCCAATTCCATGATCCAACATCATCACATAGCCTATACCATACCAATGCTTTTCCCTTCAAAGATAAAGGGAAAACCTTTTTCATCACTTCATCCCTGGGTAAACCTGCAAGCTTAAACAATCCACAAATTTGTTCCACATATATCAAGTGCATATCAGGATGTTCGGTTCCATGTCCTGCATAAGGATTAGCTAGCAGTTGTTCTATCATACCCGAAGGAATTTCATATTCAATATTTTCAGCAGGTGCAGTAGATTGAGGGGTGGCTAATTGTGGTTCCGGATGAGGTGAAGATACCCCGAACAAACCCCTCAAAGGATTGTTTTCCATAGTAACAAGTGACAATAAATTTCAAAACACTATATAAATGTTTCCTTACCAAAGGCGCTTCACTCCCCGGCAACGGCGCCAGAAAATAGCCTTGATGACCCACACGTATAGGGGATCAATTGTAGCTCTTTTCGATAAGTAAGAGTGTCGAACCCAACGAGGAGCAGAAGGAAATGACAAGTAGTTTCTGGTAAGGTATTGTCTCCAAGTGCTGAAATTGTAAGTAGCGGAGTAATTTGATAGCAAGATAATTTGTAACGAGCAAGTAACGATAATAGTAACAAAAGTGCAGCAAGGTAGCCAAATCCTTTTGAGGCAAAGGACAGGCCAAAACGGTCCCTTATGATAAGCAAAGTGTTCTTGAGGGTACACGGGAATTTCATCTAGTCACTTTCATCATGTTGGTTCGATTTGTGTTCGCTACTTTGATAATTTGATATGTGGGTGGACCGGTGCTTAGGTGCTATTCTTACTTGAACAAACCTCCTACTTATGATTAACCCTCCCGCAAGCATCTGCAACTACGAGAAAATTATTAAGAATAAATTCTAACCATAGCATTAAACTTTTGGATCCAATCGGTCCCTTACGAAATAGCGCATAAACTGGGGTTTAAGCTTCTGTCACTCTGGCAACCCACCATCTAATTGCTACTCCACAATGCATTCCCTTAGGCCCAAATATGGTGAAGTGTCATGTAGTCGACGTTCACATGACACCACTAACGGAATAACAACATACATACTATCAAAATATTGAACACATATCAAGTTCACATGATTACTTGCAACATGATTTCTCCTGTGACCTCAAGAACAAAGGTAACTACTCACAAATAATAAACATCTTCACGATCAGAGGAGTATTAAATAGCATAATGGATCTGAACATATAATCTTCCACCAAATAAACCATATACTAATCAACTATAAGATGTAATCAACACTACTAGTCACCCACAAGCACCAATCTATAGTTCCGGTAACAAGATTGAACACAAGAGATGAACTAGGGTTTGAGATGAGATGGTGTTGTTGAAGATGTTGATGGAGATTGCCCTCCCCAAGATGGGAGATTTGTTGGTGATGATGATGACGATGATTTCCCCCTTCGGGAGGGAAGTTCCCCTGGTGGAATCGCTCCGCCGGAGGGAAAAAGTGCTCCTGCCCAAGTTCCGCCTCGAGGCGGTGGCGCTTCGTCCTGAAAGTCCTCCCCTAATTGTTTCTAGGTCAAAATCACTTATATACCAGAAGATGGGCACCGGAGGTGGGCCGAGGAGGTCACAACCCACCAGGGCGCGCCTGGGGGCCTGCCGCGCCCAGGTGGGTTGTTACCACTTGGTGGCCCCCTCTGGTGGTTATTGGCTCCAGTATTTCTTAAATATTCCATAAAGAATCTCCATGAAGTTTCATCTTATTTGGAGTTGTGCAGAATAGGTAGCCTAACGTAGCTTTTTCAGGTCCAGATCTCCAGCTGCCGGAATTCCCACTCTTGGTGTGTTCCTTGCAAATTATGAGAGAAAATGCATTAGAATTACTCCAAAAAGCATTATTATGGATTAAAAACATTATAAATAACAGTAAGAAAACATGACGCAAAATGGACGTATCAGGGACCGTTTAAGTTTTGCCACGGCGGTGGCCGTTGATGTCTTTCGTAGACACGGGGCCACCCATGACTTGCCCAGAGGGGAGTTAGTCGGAGTGGTCGGGAGAGTGTCATGGCAATGGGAGGGTTCTGTCGGAATGCCTGGTCCACCCGAATGGGAATGCGAGGCCATGACTTCCATGATGTGGGTACAGTGTGCTAACCTCTGCAGAGTGTTTATTAAATCTATCAATAGACGCGTCCTCGGTTACGGACATAGCTTGTGAGAAAGTCACACCATGGATCAACATTAATAAGTAATTTTGCACACTAAATTTATATGCTTGGCACTGGTTAAGTGATGATTTTTGTGAGATCATGAAGATGATCGTTGTGGGAACCAAAGTGTTGGTTTCGTTTGTGATCCGGGCATGATCACCGTTTGGTTACGAGGTAACCCGTTTGGTAAGAGAGTCCGAGGGACTCAATGCACAAGTTTGATTTCACTGCATCAGTAGTGTGTTATCGCATTGCATTTAACTTGATTAATTGTCATGATATTGTTTTGCCATTATGCTTATGCTTGTTGTGAGCTTGCAAGTACATTCAATGTACTAACCTGGAGTGTTATGCCAGATTTCAGGGAAGTCTTACCGGATCGGAGTGCTACCCATGTCTAGATCATGTCCACACTATGGAGTTCCGCTTCGTCGTCGTTCCGCTGTCGCGTAGTTATCGTGATCGAGGCCCCTTCATGTTCATTAAATAATGTACATATTGTTCAGCCGCACCGTGTGTGCCTCTTGGCCTCGTTACTTGATGTAATATCGAACTTATGTTTCCGCTAGCATCAATAAAGCGGTTGTTTTTTGTACCAAGATGTTGTGTGTTGCCAAAAGACTTGATCCCTGGGCTGGCAATGCAAGGTAAACCAGTCGCTCTGAGCCGGGGTGCCACAACCATGACCAAACACACACAACAACCTCACTGGATGTCACCACCGCCCACCACCGAGCACCACCGCGACCACCACCACTGCAACAACAAACGCCGCATCGCGAGAGACAGCAACAAGACCTGAGACACTCCGATCCAGATCGAAGCCGCTCCATCGAAGCAGCAGAACAGAGGACGAGAAGGGCCACCCATAGCACACCTCGCGCTCCGAAGAAGCCATCTGCCACACCTGCGGGTCGTCGCGTCCAACCTACACGAGCCGCCACCACACCCAGCTGTCGATCCGCGCCCCGCGTGCGCATCCTGCGTCGAGCGCCGCCGCACACGAGGTCCACACCCAGGCCGCGCCGAGAGCCCGGGCCAAGGCCGCCGGCCCCCAACACCAAGTTGTGCCCAAGCGCACACGCTCCTTCCCCCATGGGCGACCGAAGATTCCCACCCTCTTTCAAGGGTGGGGCACGCTGCCACCGTGGTAGGAGCCAGCGACAGCGGTGACGGGAGGAGTCGATGGGGAGGGCCGGCTACAGGAGGTTAGGTTTCCCCTGAGCCGCCAGAGCTAGGCGATGCAGGGGTATTTTTTGCGCTACCAATAATAGCCCTCTCGTAGTTGTGGTTGTGGTTCAGAGAAAATTGGATATTTGCCACTTTGAATACATGCTACTTTCAAGATTGTCTTCACAAAATTGCCACCCAGCTCGTGACCCCTTAATTATCATGACATTTACCTTCTTTCATTGATTTCTTTTCCCCTTTTACATTTACAAGTATTGATTGTCTTCAACATAAGGAAGTGCAAGACCAGCAAAAGAATGGTTCATTTGTATACCCTCACATTAATCCAGCACAATTAACACATACTGTATTTTATAGTACAGGAAATTTTGTATTTCTAACCTGTAAATGCCGCCCTGAGAATGTGCAAGTATAATGTTTAAACAGTTAATTAAAACAGCAGATCTAACTTATCCTCACATGCAACAACATTCAAAGATATTCGATTTTCATCATTAATTAGCACAAAACATGACTCGTAAAATGCCATTTCAGAAGCAACAACCACGACACATAACATGCCATTTCAGAAGCAACAACCATATATAGTACATAATATATCGCACTACATAAAACATATCGCATAGGTCAGACAAGTTCCTGCTAGCACCAGCCTCACACAAAAGTTCATTAAAGAACTGTGGCCAAGTTATTATAGTTAGACAGCAGCTACTATCCGCCTCACCCATTCTTGGGTGAAGGAATACCGTCAGTGGGATAACATAACGGAAAAAGGGACCAGCCAACGGTAACTTCCATTTCACACGAGCCAACCTTAAGCGAACGAGAGCTTCTACCAGATTCTAATGGTTGAAAGAACACCTCACGGTCAACCTGCTGGCTGCCTAGCCAACCTGCTGCATGCACTCTCAGCTCCCCAAAGCTTTCAACAGAAACCACGCGTCGTGACAGCTCAATGGTGCCATCAGCAGCAACAACAGGCGTATCCTTATCTCCAATATTGAGCAGTAACACCCTCATGTGACTGACGCTAGCAGTCGAGGCAATGAACAGCCCGCTGAATCCATCTGGCCAGGACCCGCCAACAATACGCACACTGATTGTGGCCTCAATGGATGAGACTACAATGCCACATGTCAGCTCCAATGTGCTCAGCTTGCTTCTATGTTTTTGGCTGCTCACGCATGATCTGAGGGCGTGCTCTCCCTTACTCGCTTGATAATTGATTGACTTGCAGCACTCATAGCGAAAGCCTAGCAGGCTTAGATCTTTGTCCTCTAACCCATTGCTGTGCTTCACTTTCAGCGTGATATCGAAATGCATAGGCCCAAACAGAGTCAAGGGAGCACGGGTAGGACCTGTTAATACTAAATATGGATCCTGCATGCAACACCACCAATTTGAGTAAACAATGAGAATATCTCCAATACTGGCAAAAGAAAAGGGACAGCTGATCATCAACTGTAACTTAATTTATAGTGATAATATATTGGCTTAAACTAGAAATCTGTGGGCACAACAACAAAAAATGGATAGTGAACACAATGCCAATAAAATGGATGTTCAAATATTTCTGAAGCCTTCAAACCAACAGAGCAAATATGAACTAACAAGTGAAGTTGGATAAGAGGTAAAATTTGAGCAGCAGAATCAGGAGAACGTTACCATGCATAGAGCATAATACAATGTGAGGTGCAAACAAATGATGGCAGAAAACATTAGCGTAAATGCGTTAGCGTAACATAAAAAAGAAGGAACTATAGTGGTTGAGGTCTGCACATATAGCTCAAAGCATATTAACGAAAGTCATGTCTGCAACATTTGCTTTCCAATACCTTGAAATGTTTCTAAAACATCTTGCAACCATTTCTCATGAAGTACAGTAAAAGACAATACTAGTATCAAACACACACTAGAGGTTGTGAAGTAAAAACCATAACAGACATATGGTACATACAATACGGAAACACTCAAGGACAGTAATCAAAAAAGGCTTTGTTGCAGAGCTAGAAACAAATAAAACATAATGAATGTGAGAAATAAGAACCTCCTCATTGAGAGTTTGACAGTTATCCCTTTTGCGCTCAAAGATAATATTGCGACGGTGATCCAGGTCATCCCTCACAGCAACGATACCAAACACATCCAGCGGCCAATGTAAATCCCCATATATTTCCTCAACTTTAACTGAAAAGATCTGCATACTACGCTCGGGGTTAGTAACACCAGGCTTCGTCGGCTTGTCCGTGAAACACATGGCTGGGATCCGAGCTGCATGTAGTGGCAGGAAATTTCACTTCAGTTAAAGAGATATTAACCTATGCATGTGGTGACAGTAAATTGTGATTCAGTAATGTCCTACCTCTATCTATCCAGATCAATGGTGAAATTAAATATAGGAACATCAATTGATCGAATATACAGCAAGAAGAGATGCAATGGAATCATCAATTGATTGGAAATATACTGTTTAGTCCCTGATGAAAGAACCAAAGATCAAACGAAATTCGACATGATAAAAGTTCGACAAAGCAGCCTGAGTTTCTGATATAGTAGAAACACTTTGTAATGAGACTATCAGAAATGTAAGCCCGTTGGATAGATTTATTTTCAAATTATAGGAAGCCCAAAAATGTCTACATTTATGGGGGAGAAACAGAAGAGGAGAAATTCTATAGTTCTGAACAAGAAGTTGCAGAATAAATTACAAAATCTAGAGGAGACGAGAGTAATTTGCAGAGAGCAACTTGCACGTAGGGGCAAATACAAACTGGATTGTCTAAGCTTTATGAGGATAATGAATACTATTGATTTCAACGGTGTAGCAAGAAGTGGCTATTGGAGGGCGATAACAAAACAGCGTGCTTTTACAGGGTAGCAAATGAGTGGCAACGGAAACATACTATTTATTCAGTGACGAAGGATGATGTGTGGATTGAAGGTTTGCCCAATTTACTGAATTTAGTCATATGCTTTTATACTGATCCATTTTGTAAAAACAGTAAGGAATACTATAGACATTGAACTTTGAAAAAATGCACGACTAAATCAATTGGAATTTTCTTTTTCATTTCATAGAGAATCAAGGATTTAGTGAAATGTGGCTGAAATGGCTCAAAAGTGTTATAACAGGGGGTACTTTGAATGTCAAAATTGCTTGGCAAAATATGGCACAATTGAGTGATGCAATAATCGGACTCGTACCATATTTGGTTGAAGAAGGGGGTATCTATCCTACAATACGTGGATGATACTATCACACTTATGCAGGATGATTCATATGTGGCCAAAAATATGAAACTATTACTATTTATGTTTGAAGGAATACAAGGCCTCCAAATTAACTTTTAGTCAGTCAGGTTGGTTCATGGCAAATAATGTAGTTAGGTGTACCAGGGCGGGGCTACTGATTGAACATTAGAGCGATTTAATTGAAAAATGCAAAACACTAGAAAGGTTAAAATATGCAAGCCTAATGGAAAGGAGAGGTCTTATATATAGATGATAGAAGAATAGCTATAGGGGATGGAAAAATACTGATTTTTGGACTGATCGAGCAAAGCTTCCACAACTATTTCAACTGTCAAACCACCAGGGTAAAGAGCCTGAGGCATACAACAGTGGGATCAAATGCAGATAAACCTATTTGGGGCTTGAGTAAGGAAAAACAATCAGCGCCATCAATGCATAACTATCTAACACAGTTCTGGAATAACAGACTGTTTAATCACATTTGGAAAGCAAAATTACCGCTGAAAATCAAACTGACAGGGAATTTACAATGCTGGGTGCTGAAGGTTTACAGAAAGTAGCATCACAACAACAACACAAGAGAAATTCAAAGCTGTGATAAGTAACAATGTGGATTTGACAGGTTTCAGTGCGATGAAAACCAACCAGCAGATAGAAGTATACACTGGCACAAGTGGCGTGCTCATTGAGGAGATATCATCTGCTTAGTGAAGACAAAATGGAGGTCAAGACCACGCCGGCAGCTTAATTCACATGCATTTTCATGTAATAAGTAGAACTATATTTCTGCTTTATCATTCGTACCAGAAATAACTGCCTGCAATACTTGGTTAAACCTGTTTAAATTTCAGCTGTTTTTGCTTGATTTCTCAGGATGTACAGTCGCAAACAGATCTGATGCTAAGCATCACAACTCTGTTACACTGAAGGTAGTGAGGTCCGTCACGACCCTTTTGGGGAAATTCCTACACAGTAATAAGAGAAAGGAATGGAGATTGACTTACTCGTGGCCTCGAAGGAGCCGAACTCTTCGGCATATTTCCACTCCCAGTTCTCTCGGTAATATTGGTAAGACCGCTCGTCGGGATCCTTCTTCGGTTTAGTTTTCTCCAACTCCAGTCTTGCCATGTCTTCCGCCGCCATCTTATCCACGTACGCCTGACCAATCAGCACCTCCCTGGCCAAATGCTCTCGCTCCAGCGACTCTCGCTGCTCCTCCGTGAGCGCTTCCACCACGAGTGGCGTCGCGTCGGGGTTCTCGGCGTTCCACCTCGCCACCAGCCCCTCCATTTGCTCCTCTAGTACCTGATTCATCGCGGCATCCATCGCATCCAGCACCGATGCATACTCCGTCTTTGTGATCTTCCTCGAGGTTCTCCTACTCCCCCCGGCCATCTCGGTTCCGCTGTGGGTTTCTCTCTTTCTCCCAGCCTCCTTCGTCATCTCCGAACCCGCCTCCATCTCGGCAAGCCGCTGCAACTCGTCTGCCGCCGTCGCCTCTCTGCTCCTGATGGGGAAAACCTAGATCTACTCCTCTGGGTACGTTTGGCACTTCTGGGTTGGGAGGCTCCCCAAAACTCACAAGTGCTCGGGCCGGCCCGTGTAGTCTGCTACCCCTCCTAAAAGAACGTATGGCGGAGATCGAGAGCATCTGAACCGTACACATCCTTAGATCCAACGTCCTATATTGTTTCAATGCTTAGCATCAACCATGTTTTATATAGCGCGCTACAAAACAAAATTGGCACAACACCGTCACGACGCCCTGAGAGCAACTCCAACGCATCGACTCATTTCGCCCGCGCGTGTCCGTTTAAGTCGAAACGGACACAAAAGTTGGCCCAATGTGCTGACCTAAACGGACGCGTGTTCGCTTTTTGTCCGTCGGACGACCCATTCCAGGCCCAAATTGGGCCTCGTTTGCGTTAACGCGGACGCGCACGACACCCGCCTACTCCTCCCCTGGGCATGCCAGTCGGTGGCACATAGGCCATTTTTTCTCCCATCGACAACCAGCACACCCGACCACCCCACCCCGTCGTCGTCGCCGCCCTTTCCGGTGCCCAGGCCAGTCGTCTGCACCCACATGCCTCCCCCCGCCCGTACCACGCCACCACCGCCGCAGCTTCCCCCGAGCGGGCAGAAGCGCGGCGACCTTCATTGTTTGACGTCGCCACGCTCGCCGGACGCCGACAGGGCCTGCTACCAAGTCTAGGGGAGGTCGTGGCACTTCACTGGTCAGTTTCTTCAACGACGCCCCCAAGTTGTTCCAGGGTTTGCCCGCAAGGTACAAATGGACTCCGCCGACAAGTTCTTTTTTCACAATTTTATTTGCGAGTCGGATGATTCTTCATCCGACGATGAGGAGCTTGTGCCTAAGGTGTTAGTCGTCCATGACCACCTTAGTAGGCAGTGACCTTTGTTCTGGGGCTCGATCCCGGGGCACACTCCGGCGTTGAATCGCAACCAAGAGAACAGTCATTTCCTAGTCTGGGAGGACTACTTCGAGACACCCAAACCGCTCTTCCAACATCGCCTATTCCGGCGTCGTTTCCGTATGGCTAGGCATGTGTTCAACCGTATCCGGGAGGGGGTGGAGGCATACGATAAGTATTTCGAGTGCAAGAAGGATGCCTTGGGAAAGATTGACTTCTCCTCTTATCAGAAATGCACTGCAACTATTAGGATGCTTGCATACGGAGTCCACCGTGATCTCATTGATGAGTATGTCTGTTTGAGCGAGTCCATGTATAGGTTCTACAAGGTTGTGATAGCAGTGTTTGGCCCTGAGTACTTGAGAAAACCAAATGTTGCAGATACAGCCTGCTTGGTGGCTGAATGCCAGGAGGGGCTTTTCGGGGATGCTTGGTAGCGTAGATTGTATGCACTGGGAGTGGAAGAACTGCCCTTCTTCTTGGCATGGGCATGTCAAAGCGTGCACCGTCATACTCAAGGTCGTGGCTTCACAAGATCTCTAAATTTGGCACTCTTGTAGGATCGAAAGTATGTCTAGAGAGGGGTGATTAGACTACTTGACCAAATAAAAATCTAGCATTTTCCCAATTTTAATTCTTGGCAGATTTTAGCAACTTAGCACTAGTCAAGCATTACAATACAATTCAAGCAAGCATGCAAAGAGTATATGAGCGGCGGAAAGTAAAGCATGCAACTTGCAAGAAAGTAAAGGGGAGGAGTTTGGAGGGAGCAAACACAATGTTGACACGGATATTTTTGGCGTGGTCCCGATAGGTGGTGCTATCGTACACCCACGTTGATGGAGACTTCAGCCCACGAAGGGTAACAACTGCGCGAGTCCACGGAGGGCTCCACCCACGAAGGGTCCACGAAGAAGCAACCTTGTCTATCCCACCATGGCAATCGCCCACGAAGGACTTGCCTCACTTGGGGTAGATCTTCATGAGTAGGCGATCTCCTTGCCCTTACAAACTCATTGGTTCAACTCCACAATCTTGACAGAGGCTCCCAAGTGACACCTAACCAATCTAGGAGACACCACTCTCCAAAAGGTAATAGATGGTGTGTTGATGATGAACTCATTGCTCTTGTGCTTCAAATGATAGTCTCCCCAACACTCAACCCTCTCTCACGGATTTGGCTATGATGGAAAGATGATTTGAGTGGAAAGCAACTTGGACAAGGCTAGAGATGTCACAACCCTAGAATTTGGTTGCAGATAGTGGCATTGCATCCATGCATCATATTTAAATTCAAGAAACTTGAATTGAGGAAATTTGAAAGCCTCAAAATTGGAAACATTGGATGCATTTTCCAGGGTTATTTGCCATTCTTTTAATTAAAATTTTGAGGCTTTCAAATTTCCTCAATTCAAGTTTCTTGAATTTAAACATGATGCATGGATGCAATGCCACTATCTACAACCAAATTCTAGGGCTGTGACAAGAGATCAAGATTCTTGTGGTTGGAATGGAATGTCTTGGTCTCAACACATGAGTAGGTGGTTCTCCCTCAGAAAATGAATGGTGGAAGTGTAGGCACGTTCTGATGGCTCTCTCCACGAATGAAGAATGGGTGGAGGGGTATATATAGCCTCCACACAAAATCTAACCATTACACACAGATTCCCAAACTCGGTCAGACTGATTCAGGTCAAAACATGAATGTTAGGCTTTTCGGTGGGACCAATATGATCAACTCGGTGGGACCGATGCGCTAGGGTTAGGGCATAACTTAATCTTGGTGAGACCGATCACATGAACTCGGTGGAACTGATTTCAGTAATAGGCACATAGAGAGTTGGTCAGGCAAACTCGGTGGGACCGGTTCGCTCATTTCGGTGGGACCGAAACGTTACGAAAAGGAAACACGGAGTTTGCATTGTGAACTCGGTGGGACCGATCGCTCATTTCGGTGAGACAGAACCATTACGAAGGGAAACAGGGAGTTTGCAATCCCATCTCGGTGAGACTGAGATCCCTATCGGTGAAACCGAAGTGATTAGGGTTTGTGGCAGTGGCTATGTCAAATGAACTCGATGGCGCCGGATATATCAAATTGGTGGGGCCGAGTTTGACTTTTAGGTTTAGGACATATGTGGAAATGAAAAAGTGGCTGAGGGTTTTGGAGCATATCACTAAGCATTTTGAGCAAGCAAGTCATCAAGCAACACCTCACCCCCTTTTAATAGTATTGGCTTTCCTATGGACTCAATGTGATCTTGGATCACTAAAATGAAAATATAGAGTCTTGAGCTTGTTGCCAATATGTGTCCTTAGCATTTTGAGGGATCCACATCTCTAGTCCATGCCATGCCAATCATTGAACTTTCTGAAATGATCATCTTGAAAGAGCATTAGTTCAATGAGCTATATGTTGTTAAGAATTACCAAAACCACCCAGGTATTAGTTGCACTTTCAACTCTTCTTCGACATGGCTGGATCTCACAATGATTTAAACGCTCTCCGGTGTTTGCAATGATGGCAGAAGGCAACTGCCCAGAGATCAATGTTGACATCAATGGTCACCACTACAACAAAGGATACTACCTAACTGACAGTATCTATCCTTAGTGGACTACTCTCGTGAAGACCATCTCATCCTTGTGGGAGAGAAGAAGAAGAGATTTTCCCAAGAGCAAGAGAGTGCTAGGAAGGATGTGGAGCATGCCTTTGGTGTTCCTCAATCTCGATGGGGGCATCATTCGGTATCCTGCAAGAACTTGAAGCACCAAGAAGTTGTGGGAGGTGATGACTGCTTGTGTGATCATCCACAACATGATCGTAGAGGATGAGCGTCCAAAACGTATCTATGATCAGGGGTTTCAGTTCGAAGGTGACAATGTTGTCCCTAAGCATGGAGGAGCTGCAATGTTTGCATAGTTCATCGAATTTTATCATCAAATGCGTGATTGGGAAACTCAGATGCACTGCAAAAATGATTTGGTTGAGCATATGTGAGCTCACATTAGCAACCAGTAGATATATCTTTCTTTAATGTATTTGAGACAATTTAATTTTCATTTGTCTTGTAAACTATGATATATTTTTTTGGTTGTGAAACTATATAAGATGTCTGAATTATGTAAACTGTGATCAAAATTTCATATGTTTGAGTGCTAGGTCGGCCGCAAGGATGAAAATGCGCCGGTGCGTTGGGTGCACAGCCGACCGAAATGCAAAGGGGGCGGACGATGAGCGGCCGGCCAATCCAAATGGACAAGGAGCACGTCCGTTTGGGTCGACGCGTTGGAGTTTCTCTAAGACCAACTCCAAGGACCCATTTCGTCTGTCGCCAGTGTCCGTTTATGTCTGCGTGAACAGGGAGATGTGCCCCAAGAAAAAGATTCATTTTGTTTTTTGTCTGTCTTGTGTCCGCTTGGACTAATTTTCTCTCCAAATTTGAGACAAGTTTGGATCTGAAGCAGACACAAACCAGACATTCTCTGTGTCCTCCTTGTCCGGCTATGTCCGGTCTAGCTCATATGTCAACTACCCACCTCTCTCTGCTCATTTTTCTCTCCACCACTACAAAAAAATACACTTCCGTGATGATACGTGTTTGTCACAGTAGGCCGCATTTTTTGTCATGCATGTACATCCATGACAAATTTATGACAGAATCAAGATAGTCATACCTGTGCTGTCGTAGAAGTGTTCCATGACATTACCAAAATTATCATCACGGAAGTGTCCACTTCCATGACGATAAATCGCGCATCACAGAAGTGCTTTCGTCAAGGGTGACCAACACGTGGCATCCACCGTAACGGAACGCCGTTAAGCTATCGGGTCGGGTTTTGGATCCGATAACCCGTTAACAGCCCCGACCAATGGGAAATTTCCACGTGTAAAATTCTTATTGGTCGACGAAACACGTGTCAGCTCGTCAGTGGGTCAGATAGGCGCCTATGATATGTCGACACGTGCCACGGCCCACAACTGGCCCATTTAGCTTACAAAGCCGGCCCGTTTGACTTGGTCAAAAGTTAACGGGCTGGCCCATGAAAAGCCTGTTAACGGTCTCTTTGCAAATAGCCCATTTTACGGCCCGTTAGGCACTAAAGGAAATCGGCCCAACAACGTCATGTGGCCCGTCGAATATAACACTAGCCCATTTCACTTTCAGCCCATGTATGGCCCATGACGTCTTTTGGCCCATATGAGGCCTTCGTATCTTTAAGCCCTTTACAGGCCCACGGTGACTCTAGCCCATAATGAACAGTAATTTTCTTTGTACCCATTAACGGCCCGTGATTTACATGGGCCGTTTCTAGCCCGTGTTAGCTTTCGGCCTATTGACGGCCCATACGTTCTTGGGCTCCTTTTCGGCCCTCAATTACTTCCGGCCCGTTACTGGCCTGTTTCCCTAATGGGCCAAATTCGTCCCATGGCAAGAGTCGGCCCATTACTGGCATGTTCCCCAAATGGGCCAAATTCGTCCCATGGCAAGAGTCGGCCCGTTACTGGCATGTTCCCCAAATGGGCCAAATTCGGCCCATGGAAAGAGTTGGCCCATTACTGGCCTGTTACCCTAATGGGCCAAATTCGGCCCATGGCAAGAGTCGGCCCATTTCTGGCCAGCCCGTCCTATATTCTGGCCTATTAACGACCCGTTATGCCTGTGACAGAATTAAGCTTTTGCAGTCCTACGGCCTGTTAATGGCCCGTTACCATGCTGGGCCGATAACAATTATGCCCGATTACGGCCCATGTAGACCCATTTATCCGACGGCCCGAGGCCCATCGATTACAGGCCCATTTATCGACGGCCCGAGGCCCACCGATTACAGGCCCATTTATCGACGGCCCGTAGGAGACCCATGGATCCTACGGCCCGTATATGGCCCATGGGTAGTTGCGGCCATTAGCAAACCAGGGAAAAAGAAGATTAGGAAATAAATAAGGCCCAAACTAACGCTAGGCTATTAAGGCGATTGCATAGATTACATCCACTCGGCATCAAAGATCGCCACCAATGCAAATATAGGGAACCCTACACTATACAAAAATGGCTTGTTGTTTTCTTCAGCCGGTGGCTGCATGTTAAGAATAAATTTTGTATCGCACCAAAACAAATTACAACTATATAACAAAAGGAAGGTTGGCATAAAACTTAATAGTCTAGCAGATAAATGCACCACCAGAAGTTCAGCAGCTCGGTTCATTTGACCCGACTGTTACATTTTCATGCTGTATTGTCCGATGGAACACCATAACCCTTGCCTTCATTTCCCCTAGGCTCCTGAACAACATAGCAAATGTCTGATAGTCTGGTTTCAAAACCATGCATATCTTGACGACATTGAGCAATGTTTCTCCTTGTTTCACAAAGGGCCTCTTTTAGGGTATGGACTTGTGTTTGGAGCGCAAATATAACATTGCTTTGAGCTTGCATATCTTGATTATGAGGCAATTTGGACGATATTGCCTTAACAACCAACCCAGTATTACGCAGGAACGTGCTTTTGGCATTGTTAGTGGACATGTACTGACCCACTGCAGCAAGAGCTGACATTGCGGTTATAGTTGCCTCGCCACCTTCAGAAGGTGGCGGTTCCAACATTTTTTCCATAGCTCACTGAAAAGTTGAGGTTTTACATTAGTAGTACCAGAACAGAAGATATTAAGGAGGCAGCAAAACCAAACAAAATAGCGTTGGTCTATATACAGAACTTATTCTGGTGAACCCATGTAAAATATTAGTTGTATTTTATTGCAAAGTACATAATAAAACCAGGTTCCAAACATATGACCATGTACCATCGCTAATGTATTGTCTATTTCTTCACATTGTATTGAGGGTTAAGGATAAAGAGACGAAGTTTATAATACGGTAAGCATAGTATGACATCATTCATATCACAAAACAACTGAGAACAGACAAATAGGCAATTGTAACATTGTGTGGGCAAGTCCAGTACGAAACTAGATTACGGGTCAAGATCAAAGGGACATCATTCCTCTCTTTTAAACCTTGTAAGGTGCAATGATACGCTAAGACAATTGTGTATAAAATTGAAAAGAGTAAGAGACATTGCCTGCAAACCATGCAGTTTAAGGCACAAGTCAGAGTAAGTAGTAGTTAAAAGGCATGAGGATTAAGGACTTACAACAGCGGCTTTGACTGGTGTAGTCATACCCTTCTTCTTGCTGGTGTGACATGATGACCCACAAGTATAGGGGATCTATCGTAGTCCTTTCGATAAGTAAGAGTGTCAAACCCAACGAGGAGCAGAAGGAAATGATAAGCGGTTTTCAGCAAGGTATTCTTTGCAAGTACTGAAATAAGTGGTAACAGATAGTTTTGTGATAGTATAAATTGTAACGAGCAACAAGTAACAAAAGTAAATAAAGTGCAGCAAGGTGGCCCAATCCTTTTTGTAGCAAAGTACAAGCCTGGACAAACTCTTATAATAGGAAAAGCGCTCCTGAGGACACATGGGAATATCGTCAAACTAGTTTTCATCACGCTCATATGATTCGTGTTCGGTACTTTGTGTTGGGGAACGTAGCAGAAATTCAAAATTTTCCTACGTGTCACCAAGATCTATCTATGGAGAAACCAGCAACGAGGGGAAGGAGAGTGCATCTACATACCATTGTAGATCGCTAAGCGGAAGCGTTCAAGAGAACGGGGTTGAAGGAGTCGTACTCGTCGTGATCCAAATCACCGGAGATCCTAGTGCCGAACGGACGACACCTCCGCTTTCAACACACGTATAGCCCGGTGACGTCTCCCATGCCTTGATCCAGCAAGGAGAGAGGGAGAGGTTGAGGAAGACTCCATCCAGCAGCAGCACGACGGCGTGGTGGTGGTGGAGGAGCGTGGCAATCCTGCAGGGCTTCGCCAAGCACCTGCGGGAGAGGAGGAGGTGTCACGGGAGGGAGGGAGGCGCCAGGGCTTCAGGTGCGGCTGCCCTCCCTCCCCTCCACTATATATAGGGGCAAGGGAGAGGGGGGAGGCGCAGCCTTGCCCCTTCCTCCAAGGAAGGGGTGCGGCCAAGGGGGAGGAGTGCCTCCCAAGTCAAGTGGAGGCCCCCCCTTTAGGGTTTTCCCCTCCCATGCGCATGGGCCTTGGGGGGGCTGGTTCCCCTGGCCCATTAAGGGTATTTGACGTGGTGGAACAATTTCCGGACCTCCGGACCCCTCCGGAATCCTCTGGAACCTTCTAGAAGCTTCCCGGTACAATACCGAAAAAACCCGAACTTTTTTCGGAACCCGAACAACAACTTTCCATATATAAATCTTTACCTCCGGACCATTCCGGAACTCCTCATGACGTCCGGGATCTCATCCGGGACTCCGAACAACATTCGGTAACCACATACAAACTTCCTTTATAACCCTAGCGTCATCGAACCTTAAGTGTGTAGACCCTACGGGTTCGGGAACCATGCAGACATGACCGAGACGTTCTCCGGTCAATAACCAACAGCGGGATCTGGATACCCATGTTGGCTCCCACATGTTCCACGATGATCTCATTGGATGAACCACGATGTAAAGGACTCAACCGATCCCGTATACAATTCCCTTTGTCTAGCGGTATTATACTTGCTCGAGATTCGATCGTCGGTATACCGATACCTTGTTCAATCTCGTTACCGGCAAGTCTCTTCACTCGTTCCGTAACACATCATCCCGTGATCAACCCCTTGGTCACATTGTGCACATTATTATGATGTCCTACCGAGTGGGCCCAGAGATACCTCTTCGTTTACACGGAGTGACAAATCCCAGTCTCGATTCGTGCCAACCCAACAGACACTTTCGGAGATACCTGTAGTGCACCTTTATAGCCACCCAGTTACGTTGTGACGTTTGGTACACCCAAAGCACTCCTACGGTATCCGGGAGTTGCACAATCTCATGGTCTAAGGAAAAGATACTTGACATTAGAAAAGCTTTAGCATACGAACTACACGATCTCTGTGCTAGGCTTAGGATTGGGTCTTGTCCATCACATCATTCTCCTAATGATGTGATCCCGTTATTAATGACATCCAATGTCCATGGTCAGGATACCGTAACCATCTATTGATCAACGAGCTAGTCAACTAGAGGCTTACTAGGGACATGGTGTTGTCTATGTACCCACACATGTATTTGAGTTTCCTATCAATACAATTATAGCATGGATAATAAACGATTATCATGAACAAGAAAATATAATAATAACTTATTTATTATTGCCTCTAGGGCATATTTCCAACAGTCTCCCACTTGCACTAGAGTCAATAATCTAGTTCACATCGCCATGTGATTAACACTGATAGGTCACATCGCCATGTGACCAACATCCAAAGAGTTTACTAGTGTCATTAAACTAGTTCACATCATCATGTGATTAAGACTCAATGAGTTCTGGGGTTTGATCATGTTTTGCTTGTGAGAGAGGTTTTAGTCAACGGGTCTGCAACAATCAGATCCGTATGTACTTCGCAAATTTCTAGGTCATATTGTAAATGCTGCTCCCACTCTCCACTTGGAGCTATTCCAAATGGTTGCTCCACTATACGTATCCGGTTTGCTACTCAGAGTCATTCGGATAGGTGTTAAAGCTTGCATCGACGTAACCCTTTACGTCGAACTCTTTATCACCTCTATAATCGAGAAACATATCCTTATTCCTCTAAGGATAATTTTGACCGCTATCCGGTGATCCACTCCTTGATCACCTTTGTACCCTCTTGTCAGACATGTGGCAAGGCACACATCAGGTGCGGTACTTAGCATAGCATACTGTAGAGCCTACGTCTAAAGCATAGGGGACGACCTTCGTCCTTTCTCTCTTTTCTGCCGTGGTCGAGCTTTAACTCTTAACTTCGTACCTTACAACTCAGGCAAGAACTCCTTCTTTGACTGATCCATCTTGAACACTTTCAAGATCATGTCAAGGTACGTGCTCATTTGAAAGTACCATTAAGCGTTTTTGATCTATCCTCATAGATCTTGATGCTCAATGTTCAAGTAGCTTAATCCAGGTTTTCTATTGAAAAACACCTTTCAAATAACCCTATGTGTTTTCTAGAAATTCTACATCATTTCTGATCAACAATATGTCAATAACATATACTCATCAGAAATTCTATAGTGCTCCCACTCACTTCTTTGGAAATACAAGTTTCTCATAAACCTTGTACAAACCCAAAATCTTTGATCATCTCATCAAAGTGTACATTCCAACTCCGAGATGCTTACTCCAGTCCATGGAAGGATTGCTGGAGCTAGCGTACCTTTTAGCATCCTTAGGATTGACAAAACCTTTCTGATTGTATCACATACAACCTTTCCTTACGAAAACTGGTAAGGAAACTCGTTTTGACATCCATCTGCCAGATTTCATAAATGCAGCTAATGCTAACATGAATCCGATGGACTTAAGCATCGCTACGGATGAGAAAATCTCATCGTAGTCAACTCCTTGAACTTGTGAAAAACTCTTCGCCACAAGTCGAGCTTCATAGACGGTGACATTACCGTCCACGTACGTCTTCTTCTTAAAGATCCATTTATCTTAATGGCTTGCCGATCATTGGGCAAGTCCACCAAAGTCCATGCTTTGTTCTGATACATGGATCCTATCTCGGATTTCATGGTTTCTAACCATTTGTCGGAATTTGGGCCCACCATCGCTTCTCCATAGCTCGTAGGTTCATTGTTGTCTAGCAATATGACCTTCAAGACAGGATTATTGTGCCACTCTGAAGTAGTACGTATCCTTGTCACCCTACGAGGTACGGCAGTGACTTGATCCGAAACTTCAT
This sequence comes from Triticum timopheevii, assembly GCA_963921465.1. Lineage (NCBI taxonomy): Eukaryota > Viridiplantae > Streptophyta > Magnoliopsida > Poales > Poaceae > Triticum > Triticum timopheevii. The sequence continues at coordinate 369,339,668 of OY997262.1, forward strand.
GATCACTATCATAAGCTTCTACTTCAATTGGTGTAGGTGCCACATGAACAACTTCCTGTGCCCTGATACACACTGGTTGAAGTGATGGTTCAATAACCATATCAAGTCTCCACCATCCTCCCACTCAACTCTTTCGAGAGAAACCTTTCCTCGAGAAAGGACCCGATTCAAGAAACAATCCATATTGCTTTCGGATCTGAATTAGGAGGTATACCCAACTGTTTTGGGTGTCCTATGAAGATGCATTTTATCCGCTTTGGGTTCGAGCTTATCAACCTGAAACTTTTTCACATAAGCGTCGCAGCCCCAAACCTTTAAGAAACGACAACTTAGGTTTCTCTAAACCATAATTCATACGGTGTCGTCTCAACGGAGTAACGTGATGCCCTATTAAAGTGAGTGCGGTTGTCTCTAATGCCTAACCCATGAACGATAGTGGTAATTTGATAAGAGACATCAAGGTACGCACCATATCCAATAGGGTGCAACTATGATGTTCGGACACACCATCACACTATGGTGTTCCAGGCGGTATTAATTGTGAAACAATTTCCACAATGTCTTAATTGCGTGCCAAAGCTCGTAACTCAGATACTCATCTCTATGATCATATCATTGACATTTTATCCTCTTGTCACATTGATCTTCAACTTCACTCTGAAATTACTTGAACCATTCAATAATTCAGACTTGTGTTTCATCAAGTAAATATACTCAACATCTACTCGAATCATCTGTGAAGTAAGTGTTGGGGAACGTAGCAGAAATTCAAAATTTTCCTACGTGTCACCAAGATCTATCTAAGGAGAAACCAGCAACGAGGGGAAGGAGAGTGCATCTACATACCCTTGTAGATCGCTAAGCGGAAGCGTTCAAGAGAACGGGGTTGAAGGAGTCGTACTCGTCGTGATCCAAATCACCGGAGATCCTAGTGCCGAACGGACGGCACCTCCGCGTTCAACACACGTACAGCCCGGTGACGTCTCCCACGCCTTGATCCAGCAAGGAGAGAGGGAGAGGTTGAGGAAGACTCCATCCAGCAGCAGCACAACGGCGTGGTGGTGATGGAGGAGCGTGGTAGTCCTGCAGGGCTTCGCCAAGCACCTACGGGAGAGGAGGAGGTGTCACGGGAGGGAGGGAGGTGCTAGGGCTTCAGGTATGGCTGCCGTCCCTCCCCTCCACTATATATAGGGGCAAGGGAGAGGGGGGAGGCGCAGCCTTGCCCCTTCCTCCAAGGAAGGGGTGCGGCCAAGGGGGGGGGGAGGAGTCCATCCTCCCCAAGACACCTCGGAGGTGCCTTCCCCCTTGAGGACTCTTCCCTCCCAAAGTTTCCTTGGCGCATGGACCTCTTGGGGCTGGTGCCCTTGGCCCATATAGGCCAAGGCGCACCCCCTACAGCCCATGTGGCCCCCCGGGGCAGGTGGACCCCCCCGGTGGACCCCCGGACCCCTTTCGGCACTCCCGGTACAATACCGATAAAGTGCGAAACTTTTCCGGCGACCAAAATAAGACTTCCCATATATAAATCTTTACCTCCGGACCATTCCGGAACTCCTCGTGACGTTCAGGATCTCATCCGGGACTCCGAACAACATTCGGTAACCACATACAAACTTCCTTTATAACCCTAGCGTCATCAAACCTTAAGTGTGTAGACCCTACGGGTTCGGGAACCATGCAGACATGACCGAGACGTTCTCCGGACAAGAACCAACAGCGGGATCTGGATACCCATGTTGGCTCCAACATGTTCCACGATGATCTCATCGGATGAACCACGATGTCAAGGACTTAATCAATCCCGTATACAATTCCCTTTGTCTAGCGGTATTTTACTTGCCCGAGATTCGATCGTCGGTATACCGATACCTTGTTCAATCTCGTTACCGGCAAGTCTCTTTACTCGTTCCGTAACACATCATCCCGTGATCAACCCCTTGGTCAAATTGTGCACATATTCTGATGATGTCCTACCGAGTGGGCCCAGAGATACCTCTCCGTTTACACGGAGTGACAAATCCCAGTCTCGATTCGTGCCAACCCAACAGACACTTTCGGAGATACCTGTAGTGCACCTTTATAGCCACCCAGTTACGCTGTGACGTTTGGTACACCCAAAGCATTCCTACGGTATCCGGGAGTTGCACAATCTCATGGTCTAAGGAAAAGATACTTGACATTAGAAAAGCTTTAGCATACGAACTACACGATCTTTGTGCTAGGCTTAGGATTGGGTCTTGTCCATCACATCATTCTCCTAATGATGTGATCCCGTTATCAACGACATCCAATGTCCATAGCCAGGAAACCATGACTATCTGTTGATCACAACGAGCTAGTCAACTAGAGGCTCACTAGGGACATATTGTGGTCTATGTATTCACACGTGTATTACAATTTCCGGATAATACAGTTATAGCATGAATAAAAGACTATTATCATGAACAAAGAAATATAATAATAACACTTTTATTATTGCCTCTAGGGCATATTTCCAACAGTCTCCCACTTGCACTAGAGTCAATAATCTAGTTCACATCACCATGTGATTAACACTGACAGGTCACATCACCATGTGACCAACATCCAAAGAGTTTACTAGTGTCACTAAACTAGTTCACATCATCATGTGATTAAGACTCAATGAGATCTGGGGTTTGATCATGTTTTGCTTGTAAGAGAGGTTTTAGTCAACGGGTCTGCAACATTCAGATCCGTATGTACTTCACAAATCTTTAGGTCATATTGTAAATGCTGCTTCCACGCTCCACTTGGAGCTATTCCAAATGGTTGCTTCACTATATGTATCCGGTTTGCTACTCAGAGTCATTCAGATAGGTGTTAAAGCTTGCATCGGCGTAACCCTTTACGCCGAACTCTTTATCACCTCCATAATTGAGAAACAAATCCTTATTCCTCTAAGGATAATTTTGACCTCTATCTGGTGATCCACTCCTTGATCACCTTTGTACTCTCTTGCCAGATATGTAGCAAGGCACACAAACGGTGTGGTACTTAGCATAGCATACTGTAGAGCCTACGTCTAAAGCATAGGGGACGACCTTCGTCCTTTCTCTCTTTTCTGCCGTGGTCGAGCTGCAAGTCTTAACTTCATACCTTACTACTCAGGTAAGAACTCCTTCTTTGACTGATCCATCTTGAACACCTTCAAGATCTTGTCAAGGTATGTGCTCATTTGAAAGTACCATTAAGCGTTTTTGATCTATCCTCATAGATCTTGATGCTCAATGTACAAGTAGCTTAATCTAGGTTTTCTATTGAAAAACACCTTTCAAATAACCCTATATGCTTTCTAGAAATTCTACATCATTTCTGATCATCAATATGTCAACAACATATACTCATCAGAAATTCTATAGCGCTCCCACTCACTTCTTTGGAAATACAAGTTTCTCATAAACTTTGTATAGACCCAAAATCTTTGATCATCTTATCGAAGCGTACATTCCAACTCCGAGATGCTTACTCCAGTCCTTAGAAGGATCGCTGGAGCCAGCATACCTTTTAGCATCCTTAGGATCGAAAAAACCTTTCTGATTGTATCGCATACAACCTTTCCTTACGACTGGTAAGGAAACTCGTTTTGACATCCATCTACCAGATTTCATAAATGCAGCTTGTGCTAACGTGATTCCGACGGACTTTAAGCATCGCTACGGATGAGAAAATCTCATCGTGAAAAACTCTTCGCCACAAGTCGAGCTTCATGGACGGTGACATTACCGTCCACGTCCGTCTTCTTCTTAAAGATCCATTTATCTCAATGGCTTGCCGATCATCGAGCAAGTCCACCAAAGTCCATGCTTTGTTCTGATACATGGATCCTATCTCGGATTTCATGGCTTCTAACCATTTGTATTGTTGTCTAGCAACATGACCTTCAAGACAGGATCACCGTACCACTCCGAAGTAGTACGCGTCCTTGTCGTCCTACGAGGTTCGGTAGTGACTTGATCTGAAGCTTCATGATCACTATCATAAGCTTCCACTTCAATTGGTGTAGGTTCCATAGGAACAACTTCCTGTGCCCTGCTACACACTAGGTGAAGTGATAGTTCAATAACCTCATCAAGTCTCCACCATCCTCCCACTCAACTTTTCGAGACAAACCTTTTCTCGAGAAAGGACCCGATTCAAGAAACAATCCCTATTGCTTTCGGATCTGAATTAGGAGGTATACCCAAATGTTTTGGGTGTCCTATGAAGATGCATTTTATCCGCTTTGGGTTCAAGCTTATCAACCTGAAACTTTTTCACATAAGCGTCGCAACCCCAAACTTTTAAGGAACGACAGCTTAGGTTTCTCCAAACCATAGTTCATACGGTGTCGTCTCAACGGAGTTTCGTGGTGCCCTATTAAAGTGAGTGCGGTTGTCTCTAATGCCTAACCCATGAACGATAGTGCTAATTCGATAAGAGACATCATGGTACGCACCATATCCAATAGGATGCAACTATGATGTTCGGACACACCATCACACTATGGTGTTCCAGGCGCTATTAATTGTGAAACAATCTCCACAATGTCTTAATTGTGTGCCAAACTCGTAACTCAGATATTCATCTCTATGATCATATCATAGACATTTTATCCTCTTGTCACAATGATCTTCTACTTCACTCTGAAATTACTTGAACCATTCAATAATTCAGACTTGTGTTTTATCAAGTAAATATACTCAACATCTACTCGAATCATCTGTGAAGTAAGAACATAACGATATTCACTGCATGCCTCAGCACTCATTGGACTGCACACATCAAAATGTGTTACTTCCAACAAGTTGCTATCTTGTTCCATCTTACTAAAACCGAGGCTTTTCAGTCATCTTGCCTATGTGGTATGATTTGCATATCTCAAGTGATTCAAAATCAAGTGAGTCCAAACGATCCATCCGCATGGAGTTTCTTCATGCGTATACACCAATAGACATGGTTCGCATGTCTCAAACTTTTCAAAAACGAGTGAGTCCAAAGATCCATCAACATGGAGCTTCTTCATGCGTTTTATACCAATATGACTTATATGGCAGTGCCACAAGTAAGTGGCACTATCATTACTATCTTATATCTTTTGGCATGAAAATGTGTATCACTACTATTGAGATTCAATAAACCATTCCTTTAGGTGCAAGACCACTGAAGGTATTATTCACATAAATAGAGTAACCATTATTCTCCTTAAATGAATGACCGTATTGCAACAGACATAATCCAATCATGTCTATGCTCAACGCAAACACCAAATGACAATTATTCAGGTTTAATACTAATCTTGATGGTAGAGGGAGCGTGCGATGTTTGATCACATCAAACTTGGAAACACTTCCAACACATATCGTCAGCTCACCTTCAGCTAGTCTCCGTTTATTCCGTAGCTTTTATTTCGAGTTACTAACACTTAGCAACCGAACCGGTATCTTAATACCCTGGTGCTACTAGGAGTACTAGTAAAGTACACATTAACATAATGTATATCCAATATACTTCTATCGACCTTGCCAGCCTTCTCATCTACCAAGTATCTAGGGTAATTTTGCTCCAGTGGCTGTTCCCCTTATTACAGAAGCACTTAGTCTCGGGTTTGGGTTCAACCTTGGGTTTCTTCACTAGAGCAGCAACTCATTTGCCATTTCATGAAGTATCCCTTCTTGCCCTTGCCCTTCTTGTAACTAGTGGTTTCACCAACCATCAACAATTGATGCTCCTTCTTGATTTCTACTTTCGCGGTGTCAAACATCGTGAATACCTCAAGGATCATCATATCTATCCCTGATATGTTATAGTTCATCATAAAGCTCCAGCAGCTTGGTGGCAATGACTTTGGAGAAACATCACTATCTTATCTGGAAGATCAACTCCCACTCGATTCAAGTGATTGTTGTACTCAGACAATCTGAGCACAAGCTCAATGATTAAGCTTTTCTCCCTTAGTTTGCAGGTTAAGAAAATCGTCGGAGGTCTTATACCTCTTGACGTGGGCACGAGCCTGAAATCCCAATTTCAGCCCTCGAAACATCTCATATGTTCCGCGACATTTCGAAAAACGTCTTTGGTGCCTCAACTCTAAACCGTTTAACTGAACTATCACGTAGTTATCAAAACGTGTATGTCCGATGTTCACAACATCCACAAATGACGTTTGGGGTTCAGCACACTGAGCGGTGCATTAAGGACATAAGCTTTCTACTGTCCGCATAATTGCTACTGTCAACTTTCAACTATATTTTCTCTAGGAACATATCTAAACAGTGGAACTAAAGCGTGAGCTTACGACATAATTTGCAAAGATCTTTTGACTATGTTCAGGATAATTAAGTTCATCTTATGAACTCCCACTTAGATAGACATCCCTCTGGTCATCTAAGTGATTACATGATCCGAGTCAACTAGGCCGTGTCCGATCATCATGTGAGACGGACTAGTCATCATCGGTGAACATCTTCATGTTGATCGTATCTACTATACGACTCATGCTCGACCTTTCGGTCTCTGTGTTCCGAGGCCATGTCTGTACATGCTAGGCTCGTCAAGTTAACCCTAAGTGTTTTGCATGTGTAAAACTGTCTTACACCCGTTGTATGTGAACGTAAGGATCTATCACACCCGATCATCACGTGGTGCTTCGAAGCGACGAACTTTAGCAACGGTGCACAGTTAGGGGAGAACACTTCTTGAAATTGGTGTAAGGGATCATCTCATTTACTACCATCGTTCTAAGTAAACAAGATGCATAAACATAACTAGCACAAATGCCCGTGCGTTGCAACGGGGCATACATATTCTATTGCACAATATCAATTTTGTGCGACATATATAGGATACGTATTCTATGGTTCAATATCAACTGTGTGTACCACATATCTTTTTGACTATCACATAAATCAGGTGACAATGTTGACCTTTTTTACTGTTGAACTACTCCTTCCTCCACCCTACATACATGTCTCTTTGTGTTCAGTGTCATCTTACAAGATTCTCTTTCTCTACCGCTCGATCTTTGGATGACTCTCTAAAGAGGTTCATGTTAGTTGGGGTTTGCTCGTCTTGATTGATCGAACGATGGACGTTTTCCATCTCAAGAAAAAAATGATGAGCGTTGCCTCATGTTGTAAGAAATGTTTAAATTGCATTATTCCAATTTTCTTTTTGTTCGAGGGTGATTGGTAAATGTGTCTATCGAAAAACTGTATGAGTATTGTAGGAGTACAAGGCACATGTACAATAGCTTTATGAGATAGTTTAAGCCACTATTGAATACAAAATAAAATTTGGCCATCACTTTAATGGGAAAATTGCACTGACCCTTTAGAAATGCAAATATTCACTCATACCTGCTGCAGAGTATGCAAAAGTTCATACATTAGAAAGCATACAATAGAGCAGGGGTGGCCGATTGTCTCTTCAACTAAGGAAAAATTAGATAGCAAAGAGATAGATTCCCAAACTATGATTTTAGGCATGGAAAAATTACTGTTCATCAATTAAAAGGACATTTCGTATGATAATAGAAAATCACAGTGATTAGGCAGATCTGTAAGAACTATTCTGATGTTGTACTGTTTTTTTTATATTGATAGTCATATTCGGCAGCTAACTTGTGTGCCTATAGTTCCATGCCTTTTCATTTTATAAGCTTTAGGACAGAATAAAACTGTGTAGTACCGAGGTCCACACCAGTGTACTTTTCCAATTTACTTAATTAACTTTGCACAGATGCTCACTGTCACAGTATTGTTTATTTGAGGCACTACCATTGCTTTTGAGCTATACTTTCAGCTTGCAGCTTGCTCCTCACACACACGTACGTGTATTTTTGCCTCTTTGTACGTACTCACGTGCCCCAGCCTGAGCTCTTTTTGCATGTGTGTGTATGTGCGTAGGCCATGTGTGTTCCTCGTTTTTGAGGATAAAATCGAATCCACGCCTGACCTCTAATTGCTGCTTGCTGATTATTTTTTGCTGCAGACCAGACCCAGCATCGGCCCATATGTGGGATAGAGCGTCCATAAGTTTATTTGTACATGAATTAAGTAGTAACTTCGTTTTTCTATCACAATTGAGAGCTTGCTCAACTGGCTATGATCATCGTAACAACACAGGAGGTTTGGAGTTCGACTCCCACCGTAGCCAACATGATTTCTTTTTTCCAGTTCTAATTTGGGATTGTTTGCGTTGATAGGCCGAGGCCCAACGTGGTCCAGCATGGATGCTACACTTTGGGCCGCATGTGTCTGGCCGAGCGAGATCACGGTGCGGCCAGGCCGAGGCCCAACGTGGTCCAGCATGGATGCTACACTTTGGGCCGCATGTGTCTGGCCGAGCGAGATCGCGGTGCGGCCCAGCCTGCTGTTTGTACTTGTTTCAAAAAAATATGTTGTTCGTACGCTCTACGACGGATGAAAATCTGAACAAAAAGCTGCCGAAATTTCCTTCATACAAAAAAAAAACATAAAACAGGACCATACAAAGTGAAACCAAACCAAGAATATCTATTCCCTTTAATAGTAGGTATAGATAAACATCACATGCAATTATATAGTAGTGACATGATACGGCCAATATCATATAGCTCCATTGATCTCCATCTTCGGGGCTCCATGATCATCATCGTCACCGGCATGACACCATGATCTCCATCATCATGATCTCCATCATCGTGTCTTCATGAAGTTGTCTCGCCAACTATTACTTCTACTACTATGGCTACCGGTTAGCAATAAAGTAAAGTAATTACATGGCGTTGTTTAATGACACGCAGGTCATACAATAAATTTAAGACAACTCCTATGGCTCCTGCCGGTTGTCATACTCATCGACATGCAAGTCGTGAATCCTATTACAAGAACATGATCAATCTCATACATCACATATCATTCATCACATTCTTCTTGGCCATATCACATCACATAGCATACCCTGCAAAAACAAGTTAGACGTCCTCTAATTGTTGTTTACATGTTTTACGTGGCTGGTATGGGTTTCTAGCAAGAACGTTTCTTACCTACGCAAGACCACAACGTGATATGCCAATTACTATTTACCCTTCATAAGGACCCTTTTCATCGAATCCGTTCCGACTAAAGTGGGAGAGACTGGCACCCGCTAGCCACCTTATGCACCAAGTGCATGTCAGTCGGTGGAACCTGTCTCACGTAAGAGTACGTGTAAGGTCGGTCCGGGCCGCTTCATCCCACAATACCGTCGAAACAAGATTGGACTAGTAACGGTAAGCATATTGAACAAAATCAACGCCCACAACTACTTTGTGTTCTACTCGTGCAAAGAATCTATGCAATAGACCTAGCTCTGATACCACTGTTGGGGAACGTAGCAAAAATTCAAAATTTTCCTACGTGTCACCAAGATCTATCTATGGAGAAACCAGCAACGAGGGGGAGGAGAGTGCATCTACATACCCTTGTAGATCGCTAAGCGGAAGCGTTCAAGAGAACGGGGTTGAAGGAGTCGTACTTGTCATGATCCAAATCACCGGAGATCCTAGTGCCGAACGGACGGCACCTCCGCGTTCAACACACGTACAGCCCGGTGACGTCTCCCATGCCTTGATCCAGCAAGGAGAGAGGGAGAGGTTGAGGAAGACTCCATCCAGCAGCAGCACGACGACGTGGTGGTGGTGGAGGAGCGCGGCAATCCTGCAGGGCTTCGCCAAGCACCTGCGGGAGAGGAGGAGGTGTCACGGGAGGGAGGGAGGCACCAGGGCTTCAGGTGCGGCTGCCCTCCCTCCCCTCCACTATATATAGGCGCAAGGGAGAGGGGGGGAGGCGCAGCCTTGCCCCTTCCTCCAAGGAAGGGGTGCGGCCAAGGGGGGAGGAGTGCCTCCCAAGTCAAGTGGAGGCCCCCCCCTTTAGGGTTTTCCCCTCCCATGCGCATGGGCCTTGGGGGGGCTGGTTCCCCTGGCCCATTAAGGCTAGGGCGCCCCCTACAGCCCATGCTGCTGTATTGGACGTGGTGGAACAATTTCCGGACCTCCGGACCCCTCCGGAATCCTCCGGAACCTTCTAGAAGCTTCCCGATACAATACCGAAAAAACCCGAACTTTTTTCGGAACCCGAACAACAATTTTCCATATATAAATCTTTACCTCCGGACCATTCCGGAACTCCTCGTGACGTCCGGGATCTCATCCGGGACTCCGAACAACATTCGGTAACCACATACAAACTTCCTTTATAACCCTAGCGTCATCGAACCTTAAGTGTGTAGACCCTATGGGTTCGGGAACCATGCAGACATGACCGAGACGTTCTCCGGTCAATAACCAACAACGGGATCTGGATACCCATGTTGGCTCCCACATGTTCCACGATGATCTCATCGGATGAACCACGATGTCAAGGACTCAATCGATCCCGTATACAATTCCCTTTGTCTAGCGGTATTATACTTGCCCGAGATTCGATCGTTGGTATACCGATACCTTGTTCAATCTCGTTACCGGCAAGTCTCTTTACTTGTTCCGTAACACATCATCCCGTGATCAACCCCTTGGTCACATTGTGCACATTATGATGATGTCCTACCGAGTGGGCCCAGAGATACCTCTCCGTTTAGACGGAGTGACAAATCCCAGTCTCGATTCGTGCCAACCCAACAGACACTTTCGGAGATACCTGTAGTGCACCTTTATAGCCACTCAGTTACGTTGTGACGTTTGGTACACCCAAAGCACTCCTAAGGTATCCGGGAGTTGCACAATCTCATGGTCTAAGGAAAAGATACTTGACATTAGAAAAGCTTTAGCATACGAACTACACGATCTCTGTGCTAGGCTTAGGATTGGGTCTTGTCCATCACATCATTCTCCTAATGATGTGGTCCCGTTATCAATGACATCCAATGTCCATGGTCAGGAAACTGTAACCATCTATTGATCAACGAGCTAGTCAACTAGAGGCTTACTAGGGACATGGTGTTGTCTATGTACCCACACATGTATCTGAGTTTCCTATCAATACAATTATAGCATGGATAATGAACGATTATCATGAACAAGGAAATATAATAATAACTTATTTATTATTGCCTCTAGGGCATATTTCCAACACTTTGATAATTTGATATGTGGGTGGACCGGTGCTTGGGTACTGCCCTTACTTGGACAAGCATCCCACTTATGATTAACCTCTATTGCAAGCATCCGCAACTACAACAAAAGTATTAAGGTAAATCTAACCATAGTATGAAACATATGGATCCAAATCAGCCCCTTACGAAGCAACGCATAAACTAGGGTTTAAGCTTCTGTCACTCTAGCAACCCATCATCTACTTATTACTTCCCAATGCCTTCCTCTAGGCCCAAATAATGGTGAAGTGTTATGTAGTCGACGTTCACATAACACCACTAGAGGTTAGACAACATACATCTTGTTAGGAATAAGCAACTTGTATTCCCATGAGGCCATAGGCCGATATATATACATGTACAGGTGTGGAACATATGCAGAAAACCCCTTATACAACGGGATTAATACAAAGGGGTACATGACTTATATTATAACTCTAACACCCCCCTCAAACTCATGGTGGATGAACAACACTGAGTTTGGAGAGATAAAAGCCATGTTGTGCTCTAGTCTGGGCCTTCGTCAGGAAGTCTGCCAACTGTAACTCGGAAGGCACATACTGAAGAGCAAGAACCTTGTCCTGCAAACCAGCGCACACATAGAAAGCATCAACACCAATATGCTTGGTGAGCTCATGCTTCACAGAATCGCGCGCAATGCTAATAGCACCTGTACTGTCAGATAAGAGCAGAGTCGGTGTAGTGACAGACACACCAAAATCCTGAAGTAACCACCGTAACCAAGTCACCTCTGCCGTCAAAAGAGCCATTGCTCGCAACTCAGCCTCTGCACTCGAACGGGAAACTGCAAGCTGTTTCTTCGTCTTCCAGGCAATGAGAGAACCACCAAGAAAAACACAGTAAGCAGAAAGTGAACGGCGATCTGAAGGATCACTAGCCCACGAAGCATCCGAATAGGCCTGAAGCTGTAAAGAACTAGAGCGAGGAAAGAATAGACGGTGAGAGATTGTGCCCCGAAGATATCGGAGAACACGAAGTAGATGACTATAGTGGACTGAGGTGGGAGCGGAGACGAACTGACTCAGAATATGAACCGGATAAGAGATATCCGGACGAGTGACAGCTAGATAGACAAGACTGCCAACAAGATGACGATAATGTGTCGGGTCAGGTAGGGGATCACCATCAGTAGGACAGAGGTGAACATTGAGCTCCATAGGAGTCTCAACAATGCGCTCGTCAGTAAGAGCAGCACGAGCAAGAAGATCCTGGATATACTTTTCCTGGGATATAAAAAAGCCATCAGAGGTAGAAGAGACTTCATTCCCAAGAAAGTAGCGAAGAGGTCCAAGATCAGACATAAGAAACTGCTCACTAAGACGGGCCTTTACAAAGGCAATATACTCGGGGTCATCCCCAGTGATGATCATGTCATCAACATAGAGAAGAAGAAGAGTCCGACCATGAGGAGAAAGGTGAATAAACAATGCTAGATCATGAGCACTGGCTGAAAAACCAGCGGCAGTGACCATAGAGGCAAAACGCTCAAACCAGGCGCGGGGGGCTTGCTTAAGGCCATAGAGAGATCGACGAAGACGACATACCATGCCATCAGGAACAAAATACCCAGGTGGTGGCTGCATGTATACTTCCTCATGCAGCTCACCATTAAGAAAGGCATTTTTAACATCAAGCTGAGATATAGACCAGTGGCGTGCAGAGGCAACGGCAAGAAGTGTACGAACAGTGGTCATATGGGCCACAGGAGCAAAAGTCTCGTCAAAATCACGACCATGCTCCTGCTGAAAACCACGAGCCACAAGACGAGCTTTGTGACGCTCAAGAGAACCATCGGAGTGAGTCTTAACCTTGTAGACCCACTTACAAGTGATGGGACAGACTCTGGGAGGAAGAGAAACAAGATCCTAGGTACCAGTGCGTTCAAGAGCAGCAATCTCCTCTGCCATCGCAAACTGCCATTCAGGATGAACAACAGCCTGATGATAAGAAGTCGGCTCAAGAACAGCAGCACCAGCAGTGGGAAATCCAAAGCGATCAACAGGCGGACGAGGACGAGAACGCAAGCCATAAGTAGGCTGAGAGGAAGATGACGACTCATCCACAGAGGCATTCACAGGTCGTGAACGACGAGTGTAATGCTGAGGAAAAGATGGAACAATAGAAGGAGGAATTGCCAAGGTAGAATCGGGGGGTGGCGACGAAGAAGTCACCAGAGATGAAGGTGTAGAATCCGGTGACATGCTAGGCGAGGAGACCGGGGAAGATGGGGGCTGCAAATCAACGAGAGGTGGAGAAGCAGAGGGAGTGGAACGAATAAACACAGGCTCGACAGGGGTGATAGGTGAGTCAGGAAAAGTGAGGAAAGAGATATCCTCCACTAAAAAAGTCGAGGAAGATGGGCGTGGGTAGAAGGGACGAGACTCATCAAAAGTCACGTCTTGAGAGATACGCATCCGACGACTGATAGGATCCCAACAACGATAGCCCTTATGCTCATCACTGTAGCCTAAGAAGACACACTCAACAGACTGAGCGGTCAGTTTGGTGCGTTCGCGAGGGGCAAGAAGAACATAGCCAACACAACCAAACAAGCAAAGCATCGAATAATCGGGGGAATGATCAAAAAGACGCTCAAAAGGAACACCACCCTGTAGAGCAACGGAAGGTTGTATATTGATAAGATAGGTGGAGGTGGAGACGGCCTCAGCCCAAAAATGAGGCGGGAGAGAGGCAGCAATCATCAATGCACGAGCCGTCTCAAGAAGATGTCGATGCTTGCGCTCAGCCACACCATTCTGAGCATGAGCACCAGGACAAGAGAATTGAGAGAGAGTCCCTTGCTCAGCAAGAACACCACGCAACATCTTAGAGATATACTCACCAGCGGAGTCAGCACGAAAAACACAAATGGGTGAAGAGAACTGAGTATGAACCATGGCAGCAAAACGCTTATAAATAGACAACACCTCACTACGAGAAGTCATGAAATAAAGCCATGTGTAACGAGAGAAATCATCTATGAAAATAATATAGTATTTATGACCACCTTTCGAAGCGAAAGGAGCCGGACCCCATACATCAGAATGGACTAAATCGAACGGACGTTTAGACACTGACTCACTATGTGAATATGGTAACTGAATCTGCTTACCTAGACGACAACCCTGACAATCTAAAGAGACATCTCCTGAGACAGACCCCAGAAGACCTCGACGAACTAAAGACGACAATCGAGAACCACACAGATGACCAAGTCGATGATGCCACTGCTTGAAGGAACCAGTAACGGAGGCGACTGAAGCGGAAGAACTGGTGATGGTGGTGGCAGCGGAAGGAACATGAAGCCAGTCCAACTCCCAAAGACCCTGAGAATCACGGCGGCGAGGGCCAGCCCCAACCAGAGTGTGCGTGTGACGGTCCTGGACAGAACAAGAGTCAACATCAAGGATGACACGACAACCAGAATCAGTAAGTTGACCAGCAGAAAACAGATTCATGGTAAGTCGAGGAACATGAGCAACATCAGGAACAGAATAAGAAGGAGTGGTAAGATTGCCTCTACTAACAACAGAAAGTGGAGTACCATCAGCAGTGAGAACATGAACAGGAGAATCCAGTGATCGAAGAGAGGACAAACTGGAAGAATGAGAAGACATATGAAAAGAAGCTCCAGAGTCCAGAACCCATGGGGATGTACTTGACTGTGTAGAGGGTGGTTGCTCAGTGCGAGAAGCATCAGTCACAGAACCAGCAGTACCCGCCGAGGAAGAACCTGAAGCCGCGAGCAGATGCTTAAGTCTCAGAATATCCTGCTCAGTCAAAGCAATAGCTGAAGCTGTCGAGGTAGATGACGAAGTCCCTCAAGATGATGATCGCGCCTTGCGCAGGTGTTTCCTCTTCGTGTAGCACTGGGACTCAATATGATCATCATTGTTGCAGTAGTTGCAATGTGGACGGGGGCGACCTGAGCCTCCAGAAGGAGTGGGCAGGAGCAGCGGAGCACTCGAGCTAGAAGGGGTCGGTGCAGCAGGTGGCGTGGAAGGAGGCCGAGTAGCGAGCACGGAGGGAACCTCCAGCAAACCAGCACCACGTAAGCGAGTCTCCTCAGCACGAATCTCAGAAAGCGCCTCCATGAGAGAAATACGGCCACGAGCAAACAACTGAGCACGCTGGGGCTCAAACTCCTTATGGAGCCAAGAAAGGAACTCGTAGACGCGATGAAACTCCAAATTGGCCTGGACAGCCTGGCAACAGGGGCAAGTACGACAACCAGCACTGTGGAGAGAATCAAGCTGGCGCCAGATAGCAGAACTCTATGCATAGAAGTCATCAATAGTAGAGTCACCCTGCTGAAGAGCATGCTTCTGACGGACCACAGAAAGGTATAAGGCATCACCAGAGGGCTGATAGCGCTGACGAAGACGGGTCCACATCTCAAAGACAGTAGGAAGACCCAGAAACTTAGAAGCAAACTGAGGCAGAACACTAGCAGTGAGAACAGCTGCAGCACGAGCATCATCATCAAGCCACTGGGTATAAACAGACAAAGCACCATGATACGTCTGAAGAGCCTCCTCATAAGCCAAAACCCTCTCTTCATAAGCACGATCAGCAGCCTCATCAGCAAGCTTAGCCGCATCCTTGGCAGCCTGATTAGCATCCGTAGGAAGAACCGGTGGAGTCGGCGGAGTAGGGGCCACCAGAGGAACCGGACATGGCGGACAGCAGACCTCGCCAGAAAGAACACCCCAGAGACGGATGAAACACATGTGAATGCGTATGAAGCCAGTGAACTCGGTGTAGTTAGTCCCATCGAAGATCACCGGACAGCGAGGGACAGCAACATAGCCCGATGCAGCAGACATTTTTTTTAACAAGAGATCGATCTGGGACGAAGACTTGCAGAGGGCGACGGGAGTTTGGGACTGGAGTGCGGGAGTCCTGCACCTCTCGCGCTGGGATCAGATTGGGTGGAGCAGGGCGGGCCTACGAGATCGAGGCATTGCAGGACTGGCGTGCGGGCTCTCGCGCCGGGATCAGATCGGGCGGAGCAGCGCGGGCGTGCGAGATCGAGGCGAAGCAGCTCTCGCGTCGGGGGCGGAGCAGGGCGGGCATGCGAGATCGAGGCAAAGCAGGATTTGCGAGAGTTTGCGGAAGTCTGCGATCCAATTGGGAGACAGAGCAGAGCTGTCGATCAATCCAATCGGGAGATAAAGGAGGCTGCGATCCAATCTCGAGTAGGAGTCGGGCACCAGCAGCAAGAGCGGACGTGGGAACCGGCGGCGGAGAGAAGCAGCCGCGGCGCCACGGGAGGATCAATCACACGAGTTGCGGCGTGTAAAAAATTGACCTAGCTCTAATACCATGTTAGGAATAAGCAATTTGTATTCCCATGAGGCCATAGGCCGATATATATACATGTACAGGTGTGGAACATATGCAGAAAACCCCTTATACAACGGGATTAATACAAAGGGGTACATGACTTATATTATAACTCTAACACATCTTATCAAAATATCAAATGAATACCAAATTCACATGACTACTAATAGCAAGACTTCTCCCTTGTCCTCAGGAACAAACGTAACTACTCACAAAGCATATTCATGTTCATAATCAGAGGGGTAATAATGTGCATAAATGATCTGAACATATGATCTTCCACCAAATAAACCAACTAGCATCAACTACAAGGAGTAATCAACACTACTAGCAACCTACTAGCACCAATCCCGGACTTGGAGACAAGAATTGGATACAAGAGATGAACTAGGGTTTGGAGATGAGATGGTGCTGATGAAGATGTTGATGGAGATTGCCCTCTCCCGATGAGAGGAGCGTTGGTGATGACGATGGTGATGATTTCCCCCTCCCGGAGGGAAGTGTCCCGGCAGAACAGCTCTGCCGGAGCCCTAGATTGGTTCCGCCAAGGTTCCGCCTCGTGGCGGCGGAGTCTCGTCCCGAAAGGTTGCCTTCTATTTTTTTCTCATCGAAAGACTTCATATAGGAGAAGATGGGTGTCGGAGAGCCACCAGGGGGCCCACAAGGTAGGGGACGCGCCCAGGGGGGCGCCCCCACCCTCGTGAGCTGGGTGTGGGCCCCCTGGCCTTCATCTTTGGCGACGATTTTTCTTTATTTATTTTAAGACATTCCGTGGAGTTTCAGGACTTTTGGAGTTGCGCAGAATAGTCCTTCAATATTTGCTCCTTTTCCAGCCCAGAATTCCAGCTGCCGGCATTCTCCCTCTTCATGTAAACCTTGTAAAATAAGAGAGAACTAGCAGAGTGGCCCGCGCATTTGCGCGGCTAGAATGGTAAGTCTTATTGTTTTGATGCATTTTCTATTGGTTTTAAGAGTAAATTTTTAGTATGCTTTCTGCAAAAACTTAACTTTGTTCTTATAATCCAGACATTGTTAGAACTAAAATGGATTGAATATGAAATTTTATATCAACCTAAATATGTAGTGTAAAAAACATGATTAGAATATATTGGCTTAAAAATATTTCGAGAACAAAATAACATGAATCGGTGAGATCATGTTTTGTATGTTGTCCGTGAAAAATGGGAATAAGAATGGCACTATAGAGTCCTAATGATAGAACAAATGAAGAGAGGAAAAAACATGGTTTAGAATACTTTATTTTTAAAAGTTGGCGTCATCCAATTTTCTTGGAAAATAATACTAATTTATTAAACTCTTGCAGAGAAATGTCTGTTGCTCATCTGCGGAGAAATCATATTTACTTCCATGGTTATTTATCTCAAGCAACTTATTAAAATAAACTCATCATTAAATGAATTAAATCAGGCAAAAAAACTACATTCTTCCTTGTCAGAGGTAAAAATACGAAGCTAATTTACAAACGAATATTACCAAAGAATTTCGCAAAAGATGTAGAGAAAATTTGTTGATAGCCAATACACTGCCGTGAGTGAAAAAAAATATATGCAACTATAAGTGTGTTGGATAAACTGAGGTTAAGTATCAACCCCTGGTGTGAAGTTAAAAAGAAGCACTGAACAAATAAGCATCAATATATCGGTTTAATAGAACAATATTGTGCAGTAGTGTATACACACCTAAGCCAGCTTGGCTGCAAGAATGATGCCTGATACATCATCACTTAGCCTTGTACGTATACTGATCAGTTCAGTACTACAACCTTAGTACAATTTAAATCACATAACATACATGTATGTCTTTCTACCTCATGTGTAAATATGTATGCATTTCAAATTATATTCTTCACCAGTGCTCTTATTGGTAGAAGAAAGTGGAATGATGATTTATCAACCATAGAAAAGAAAAACAATCATGCAGTATACATACCATAAAGAGGGAAGGAACCACGATAGGACAAATGTCAGTGCAAGGCTCACATGTTACCTGAACATGATCACTCAAAGTGACGTTGCAGTTTGTAAGCGTTCTGAACTGAAAAAAGAGATGTGAGTTGAATCTTCATACATTTCCTTACGTACCTTGAATTATTTTTGATACTTTTAAATTTGTGGTAAACTTGAAAACATGATGAATCCTATCTTAAGCGCCAACCACGCGCTGGTTTAACTAAAAATAAGCACCTGAAAAAATGCATTAATATTTGGGTCTTAATACAACAATATCGTGCAAAACGTTTATAGGACGTAATGGAAACATAATGAACTGGAAAAATTATTTGAGTTGGATCTGCGTACATTCGGTTCCTTGCATACCTTGAATCATTTTTAACATTTTGCTGCTATAGTGAGACATTCCTTGGAGCATCTAGGCATCTGGCAGGCAATCTAGCTATGTAAACCGTGCACCTTAAATGCATGTACGGTGATGCTGCAACATTTTCAGTAGTAAAATCCATGGAAAAGTTAACCTCAAATGGTTGAATTTCTGTTACTGGAAATTTTAGCACTTCGTTACAGTTGCAACAACCACTCCCTTTTCTCACACAAAATACTAACACTTCCGCTTCGGTAGACCCCTGTAAACACAAGGAGGGCTGAGATTGCCCAATACCCCTTCATAACAAAGGGTAGGATGGGAATAAGATTGCCCCGCCGGCCCGCCCGCCCGCAAAATAAAAAACAGACGGAGGTATACGTATACGAATACAGGCCGGCCGCCCGCTCGGGAGGGAAAAAAAATAAACCGGCCGCTCGCAGTCAACGCGTTGTCGGTGGCGCCGCGCCGGCCCCACCCCCACGACCGCCGGCCCCACGCAATCCCACGCCCGTCGTGTGGCGTGTCGGCCGCCAATCACGGCGCCCGAGGCGCGCATGCACGCAGGCGGTTCCACGCGCGTGCCTCCTCGCCTGCCGCGCCGCCGCTGCCGCCTGCCGCCGCGCCTGCCGGACGCGACCGCTGCCGCCTCCTCGCCTGCCGGACGCCACCGCTGCCGCCTCCTCGCCTGCCGCGCCGCCTGCCGGACGCCACCGCTGTCGGCTACTCGGCTGCCGCGCCGTTGCTGCCACCCGACCGGCCCGGCGCCTGGCCTGCCCCCTCCCGACGCATTACCGAGGAGGCGTTCTGATTAATACCGATTAATACCGATTACATTACCGAGGATCACATAGAGGCCGCGAAAGTTTATATCCAGACACTATCAGACTTGGAGAAGCTTAGTAGGAAAACTGTCGTGCACATGACAGGAATTGCTGGGGAAACATGTACACCTGATATGCTTCAAGCCATCATTGCGAAAAAATGGTTGCATGGCGGTGTAAGTAGTACAACAATTATATGCATTTGTACATGTCATTTTTAATTTGTTTCTAAGAGGAGTATTGTTATTATGTTATTTTCAGGTCATCAATAGTTATTGCAAGCATATGCAGACCCATAATCGTCGTGCTGACCGTCACATTTTATCATCTTGGGTGTCACACTGGCTTCTTCTTCGTGGTGAAGGAAAGGTTAAGAACTCCAAGCACCATTTTATGGAGCATTTCACAAACCAATCTAAAATGGTGTCTAGAGTTAATGATGAGTATTTCATTACAGATAAGGTACTTCACTTTTGTATGATCCTTCGTAGTACATAACTATTTGTGTGTCCAAGAACTTGAATAAACTTTGTTGTAGGCGTACTTTCCTTTTCATCTGGAAGAAAATCACTGGATAACAATTCTCATGCACAACAAGAAAAAAGAGTTTCAAGTTTTAAATTCTACTGGTAAATGCAGCAAGGGAGTTTTTTAAAAAATAAGGCACCTGGTAAGTTTCTTTCTTTACATTAAACAAGATAGATAGTAGTAATTAGTTATGTATTTCATATGAACTTCACATTTTTATTTCAGAGGGCAGAAATAGCTAAAGATACGTTGGAGGTGAACTCCCTTCTAAAAATGGAACATCCAGACGTATCTTCCTGGCCAATAAATGAGTACGATATGCCGTTACAAAAGGATGGGTATGTGCAACTGTTTAAGTTCTAAGTATTTCTCTTACACAGCGATGGCTGACTCGGGTTTTGTTGCAGAGTTTCGTGTGCTCTGTTTGTGGTGAAATGCATTCAAAACTGGAATGGAGATGAATGGATATTTCACTTTGATCAAGCTGAGGTGAATGCTTCAAGGGGACGCATTCTAGCTGAAATACTTTTTTCGGAGTGCAACACGATGGAAACTGTGAAAGAGAAGATTTTGAAGATCATGGAGAAGAAATTAGTGCGTTGATGGGTTTTTGATCGCAACTAAATAAACGTGCCGTTGACGGCACTAGGAACGATTTAGATATTATGACATTTTTTATTGTAATGGGCATGACTACGCACGTCCGCATCTAAATAAATGTGCCGTCGTCGGTACTAGCTACAATATTTATTTGCTTATTTTCCAACTATATATGTTCAGCTGCTGTTTGCTATATGCTTATGTGATGATGATGCCGCCGATGCTTATGTCTGCTATATGCTTATTTTAATTTTTTTGCTATGTGCTATATGCTATATATGTTCAGCTGCTACGTGCAATATAAATTTGTGATGATATAAATGCAGGCGGACGCCTCCTCCTTTGTTACAGAAATTATGTTTAGGAAAAAAAACAGCCCAACCTTGCCTTGTGGACCCAGGGACTAAACCAACCCAAATCTAGCCCGACAGGCGACTCAGGCGGTCGGTCGGACCCCACAAGGGCCCACAAGGAGGTCCAACGGGGCTGAGAAGGAGCTTGTAACAGAGGAGTTCGAAACACACGGCCGACGCGGCTATTTAAGCCGGTCGGTGCTCCTTTCTGCTTCCGAGGTGGGACTAAACAAGTGATGCGGTCGAGTGAACGCTGACTATCCTCCATTTCTACGAAGTCGCCGGCCGGCCCAAGTCGGCCCAATACGATAGGCCCAGCGTCGCCTCTCCCCGGCCCATGCACCGTCGCCTCGCGCGCCCGACGTACGAGTTTAGTCCTACCTCAGAAGCTGACGGGGGTGAGGACCAGCTTAAATATGCGGCCGTGGTACACAGGTCGAACTCCTGTGCTACTACTGCTTGATGTCGACGCCCAGTTGGACCTGGCTGCTGGGCCCTTGTTGGGCTTTATATGGACCTCCCGAGTTGCCTGGTCATATATCCCAACTTGCGGTCCAGCTGCCGGTCGGGCATTTTTTTGCACAAGGACGGACGGCTTTGTTTTTGCGCAGAACGACGGTCGGGTATATTTTTGCAACAGAATCAGTAACTAAAACGCAGTACATTAGAATTGTGAAGTCTTTCACATAGCAGTACAAATAGAACTGTGAAGTCTTTCACATAGCAGTACAAATAACATGACAATTCTACAAATAAATATGATGTGTCATGTCACATATGTTCACATAAATATTTTCATCTCACAAAAACAAAACGAGACACAGAGTTTGCTGCCACACAAGTACGAACAAGAAACACCATAGTTTATTCGGACTAGACTCGTGCAACCATTTTTTTCTTCCAACATAGCAAGATGCTTCTCTACGCCCAATTCCTGAACATAACATAAAAAAATGGGTGAGAAAATATTGTTTGCAAAACCTAAGTACCAACATAACAAAAAATAAAAAAATAGCATCTTACTTCTCGTTTTTTATGCATGTAGCCTTGTTATGACCTGGTTGACTACACAGACTGCACAAAGGACCACTTTTTTTCTCTGTAAAATCTTTTGGCCTACCATTCTTCGTAACATCAGGGCCCCCCTTTGACCGCCCCTTCTTAGGTGCACCCTTCGTCGAAACTTTATCAGGATCACCAATACCAGGCTCAACTTGTTGCGCTTGACTTGCCTCCTTCTTAAGCTTAGCATACCTTCTACTTCCTATAAGCTCCTCCTCTGGTATCTTTTTCTGCGCTATTATGTTGTCCAGACACTTCATCAACTCATCAAACAAGAAGGGATCATTTGCTGCAACATGAGCTGCCTCTGCGGTTTTTATGCTTACTTGACTATACCGGTCTCTCTCTAATGGCCCTGACCAACCCCACCCAAACATATCACTCTTCCGCTGCACAGGCAAACCATCTCTCGCATTTTTTGACAACCGATGAAGGACACAACACTTTGGTATTTCAGTTATGCTCAGATGATGGAGAACAAAAAGAATGTGTTTGCATGGCAGGCCTTTCCGAACCATCCTAAGACAACTGCATGATATTGTTTCTTCTGAGTTACCTGGTTCATAAACAACATTGTACATGAACTTGTGGTTATCCTTCCATGTCACCATATATGTCTGACGCTCAATTCCCACGAGCGTCTCAAATATCTCCAGCTGACCCATCTTGTGCAAATCATCTTGCAGGATGTAAAAATTAGCAGGTGTGAATACTTTGGCGGCATGCTCCTCAAGTGCCTTATATTCAGTAACCGACGGTGGTTCTTTTTGGTGAGCCTCACAATCATCGTACGCCTCATTCTCACGCAGGCGAACTATACAGTTCTCATAATGCACAACCAAATCAACTATTGTCATACCGTAGTCCAGGTGTAGGTGAAGGCAGGAGTTGAGGCTTTCGCTTCTCTAGTTACTTCACATACCAAGGAAAAAACCATCAGAAAGATACAAAGCTGCCCAAAGTCTCTTCTTCCTGTACATCCTGTCAAGCCACTCTTTAGTTCTATCTGTCTTCCACTTATTATAGAAAGCGGTCCATCTCTGCTCAAAGTTCGCTTGAGAGGTGGCATAGTACAGGAGCGATCTGAACTCATCCAGTGACTTGTAATGCAGGTGCCTCTGCATATTTTTCTCGATATGCCAGGAGCAAAGACGATGGAAAACATCTGAAAGCACAGTACGAATAGCCCGGATCATTGCAGCGTCACCATCTGTGATTATTGACTTTGGCTTCACCTGACAGTTTGCCTTCATAAATGTCTGCAACAGCCACACATATGTCGCTTCCGTCTCGTCAGCAATTATGGCACATCCAAACACTGTGGTGCAACGGTGGTTGTTAACTCCGACAAAGGGGACGAACGGCATACCATACCTGTTCATCTTATACGTGCTATCAAACACAACCACATCTCCGTAGTCCTGATAGTCCCTTCACGACTGTGCATCACACCAAAACATACTCTTCAGTCGCCCTTCCTTGTCACGCACATACTCAAAAAAAAACTCAGGGTCCTTCTCCTTCCTGCTCCTCATGATGCCAACTGCCGTCTCTGCGTCACCTTTTGCAATGAGCTTCATTTTTTCTCTACAACAAAGATTGTAAATATCCCTCCTGATAAGCCCGCACTTATCATACGAACCGTATCTGCTGATAAAGTTGTCCATTATTATATGTTTTCTTATCCCGGCAGCTTCCAACGCCAATATCTCTGCCCTCGTGCCTTCTCCAATCCGTCTGTGAGACCACAGAAAACAAACCTCGTCGGGCCTAGCCATCGCGTGGTTGTGATCATCCACGAATGACGCGACGAACCAAACACCACGTTCTCTGTCCAGCTTCACCACCATATGTGCACCGCAATCGCAACGAGTCTCCGGTCTAAGCCTGCGCTTGCGGCCCTCCATGGTTATAAACTTGCTCTGCCTTCTACTTGCCCTGGAGCAAAGAAATCTCCGGTACCGTATCATTCCTGAAGCACCTCGTTTGACCTTCTGTTTTCTGATGCTAAACCCGTTCTCTTTGGCGTGATTGTTATAGAATATGTATGCATCACCTTGCGACCGAAAGGTCATAGCCATCACCTTCCAATGTGTATCCACCATTCGCTGCTGCCTTCGAGCCTCCTCAATGTCAATCTCTCCCTCATCGTGATCACCGCTAATACCATCTGACTCCTCCTACAAAATTCATATGAAATGTATATGTTAATTACTATCATTTAATTCACAATATTCATTCATATACAACATCCATCTATGAACCTGGCTCAAGTTATCCGCCAATGATTCCTGTAAACTATTTTCCACATTGTCAACATTCACATCTTCCTGCAAATTTTTACACATAGATAAATAGTTAGCCATGGCATACATTGAACGTTCAAAGATGAAATCAAAATATACGGCACTTACATTTTCACTATTTGCGCCATGTTCATTATGATCAAAATCCTCCGGAGGCAAGATATCAAAAGACGATACGGAATCGTTGTCGCTGCTGTCATCATCCTCATTAAAAAATTTGTTATCATTCAGAGTAGCCTTATTAGTACCATTATCATCCCCCGTCAATGCGGTTTGTTCATCCATGGCAACACGCCTAACTGACCAAACTGCATAACATTGTTAATTCATCACGTGTTAAGTTTTTACTGTGGATCATGCCCAAGTGCAACTCTATCTGCCTACAACATGCGGTCCTCCGGGGAGGCGCCGCTGCGACAGCATGTTAACTCAACCATAAACCCTAGGTCACTACGTGTGACTCATATCAACTAGCATGCTAGATTTAGACGAGGAGATTAGATGGCAAACCTTGGGCTGCGGAGTAGACAGCGGCGACGTGCAAGACGAGGGTTAGATGGAAGACGCCGGCGACGTGAAAGACGAGGGCCGCGGTCTAGACGTCGCGGACGTAGGTCGTCGCAGGGCCCGATCCGCGGCTTCGGGACGACAGCTCGGTCAGTCGCAGCCGACAAGCCGTCCGACGGTGACGTGCAAGACGAGGGTTAGATGGAACACGGCGGCGACGTGGAAGACGACGGCCGCGGTGTACACGTCGTCGACGTACGTCGACGCGGGACGGATCCGCGGCGACGTTCAGATGCGGCGTCGGATGGGGACCAGTCGGCGGCGATCGCACAGTTGGAAAATGGGCGTGATCGACGTGCGTGATCGTCGGGCGGGCGAGAAGATCGTGTAGCTGATTTTTTCCTCTACACGCGCGGCGGTTTTTTTTGTTTTTTTTCATTCCTTAAGGTATACAGACGTCGATCTATACGGTATGATAGGAGGTGGGCATACGTTTCTTCCGTATGACCATTATGCCCTTCTACGTTTTTGGGGGGGGGGGGGGGGGGGTCTACCGAAGCAAGCCCCAAATACTAAAAGGTATATCCAGCTAGGAGAAGTGCTCAGGCCTAAGAGGAATGTACACATCAGAAAAAAAAAAAGGAAAGGCAGACTACATAAATCCAATGACCATTGACATCCTATAAAACATTGGTGAACTGTACGATTTTTACATTACCTTCTCAAATCATTGACCATGTGCCTGTAGCCGTTGCCTTCGCGAACTGATAACTATTAAAAACGCTTTAGGATCCCACATGTTATATAACTGGCAAATCAACAACATTCTTAATTGGAAACTTATATACCACTTACGCATGCACTTGTTACCATGCTCGTGTACATATAGAAATTATTAGCTCAAATCAACATCGTTAGTTTGAAACTGTTTCAAAAAAACATCGTTAGTTTGAAACACAATGAATCATACTAAATAATATAACTTCTCCAAACAATTTAAATGGTACAATTATTTAAAAAAAGTATATGTCATATAAGTTGGTCATTTAAAAACTTGTTGAACTGGAAACATACCATAGTTTGCTCATAATTGTTGAGTTCCTCCTTTTGATCATTTTTTAGTTCTCTCATGTATATGCTACAATGCTCACACATGTATTATTAGCTCAAATCAACACCATCTTGTTTGAAACAATACCAATTGTATTTGTATTACATGGCACCACCGGGCCAAAGCCTTCTTTTCAAAAATCAATTGTACCGTTCCCCTGAATATTTTCTTCAATACACATGACGTATTTTTGTTATAATTAATGTGCATATATTTTTTATAGGTTTGCAAATAAGATTAACCTTGATAAATAAATCCAATAGAAGTAGATGTAGCGTTGTCAAGGTCCTGCTGCAAAATAAGATGACAAAACGATTAGTATAAGGGCCCTTAATGTTTTGGTGTATGCATGTGTTGTCTAAACTGTAAACTTTATGTACATAGGCTACTCACGGCCACCGGCATAGCAGTCACCAATTCAGACAATTCCTTTGGCGTGTAGATTGGGCTGCAAATCAGCGACATAAGCAACTGTTACGTATGGTAATCATGTCATTGAGCGATGTCAGTTTTACCCAAGGTAGCTAGTCCGACTTACCTGTAACCGTTGACGTTGGCAACGTACTTGTCAACAAACTGGTACAGACCCTTCTTGCTGACCTTCCGGCCATTGGCGTCGATGTGCACTGTCAAGCCGCCTCCTATTCCTGCAGAGAAACAAATAATTCATCGAATTAGACTACCGAATCCATCCAATGGATCTCAGCATGGTCACCAGAACATGGCTGTGTGGAACACAGCAGTTCGAGGACGCATGCATGCAGGGGATGGCTGATGACGGACGTACCTAAGGGCTACTCAGTCTTGATCTTTTAAGGCTCTAAGAACATCAACCCAACATCCAACAATTTCAACTATGCATTCACTAATCGTAGCAACCACTAAATCTAGTTATGCAGAAGATGAACAAACCTGAGAACTGATGAACCAAAGATTAAATAGACCTCAAGCATCACCGACATGGCACATCATAGTCATCAGTTATGGTGACCTGTAGGGGGTGTGTCTCAGACATGGCCGCTGGTCCGGGGTGTCATGCATCCTCGCTCGATGCAGCGGCGCCGTGATATATGCATGTGCAAGGCCAAGAAGGAGAAGCACACGAATGATGAAGGCGGTCTCTGGCTTGTTGTTGATCTGCTCCATGATGTTGATGTCTCACCGTAGTTGATGTGCTGATGACGGCGAGGACCGGATCAGATGTGTCAAGTCGCAGCGCCTATGAATTGAAACCCTAGCAGCACAACTTCTCTATAACGTTGGGTACTAAGGGAATTGGAGCTGTCGAGGTATGATTTCCCCCCCTAGAATTAAGATATAAAGATTTTTTTGCGGGTGATTATAAGATATAAAGATTTGCATGTGTTTCCGGCAATCATGACGTCTTCCAGATGTTTCCATATTCTATGTTATCTACTACTCCTTGCAGAGTCCTAGTCCTAGTTAAAAAATTAGCAACCTAGTCCGAGCGATTGTGACTTCCTGTTTTATTTCTTCCATATATGTAGATACGTGATTAATTTTGCCTCTTTTAAGACGAAGAAGCGTGACAATTTTTTTAGGAAGAAGTGTGACTGTTTGCTACCGTGTATAGATTGTTTAGCACGTGCCATGATATCTCCCTGCACATGGTTATTGTTGTGCGTAACGTTTTTTACTTTTAATCTAAGCCGTTATAGTTAGAATCGACGGATTATATATTTTTAACATATGTGGACGAACGTGATGGCTTGTTTGACTTTTGTTTTAATTATATAACTAGCGGAGTGACCCGCACATTTGCGCGGCCAGATTTGCATGTTTTCGTGTTTATATTTTTGTGTTTTTTGTCAGATTATTAGTCCTTTTGGCAAACAATTACAATTTCAAAGAATATTTGCAGCCTAAATACACGACGCGGACACTTATTTGGTTACCGCTTAGATAAAATATTTATAAAATATTCTCTTTGGGTCAGTTATTTTGTCTCGCTCACTCTCGACATAGTTTGTTCACTTTTATATCATGAAAATATAGTTCTAGATATCAACATAGTTTATTACACTTGACTTGGGCCTCTTAGGAATGCATGGATTTAAATGCATTTTAGGTGTAATACACATGAATTGCTACGTAGATTATTCTGATATTGCACACAAAAAGATGATTTGTTAAGAGGATGCTCTTGAATGCCGCATACAAAAAATGGAAAAATCTAGATGAGGGGTTACTTGATTAGAGACATGATGTAGAATGAAAGAAAGGGGATGCATTGAATTTGAAAAGATTTCCCCATCAGATTAGATTTCATGGTTTGTTTTGTATCATCAGAAAAATTGTCAAAAAGCTGCTAAACTTTCTATGAAACAATTTAATTTTGGTTTCCTTGCATGGTGCGGGCTTTTGCTATTATTTTTTACTTTCTATACTGTATCATCATTTAGTTTTCTTGTGTGATGCAAACAGTATGCTTCTCTTTTACGGGGAATCTTTGATTCATGTTCTTATTAAAATATTAAAGCAACGGAAGATTTAGGATTTTCATATATAACTTTTCATACAACCCATATCTCTCTGAAAGATTTTTTTTTCTTTTTGCAATCGTGGGAAATCAAGTCGATATCACACTGTGGTATGTGCTTTTCTATTTGTGTATTTATCTTCCTGCGAGTCAAAAATACCCTAATTAAATTTGGCAATACGAATGTGTATGTCCTACAGAATGTAAATTATTGGCGTATTAAATTCAACTGTTTTCCTAAAAAAACTCAATTGGTATGGCATGAAAATAGGCTTCAAGGACTGCTTGTCATGGCCATTTTTTTAGATAAGCCTGACTCAGACGTGCTTCCCAAGCATGAATGCAGTGTGAGTCCCAGGCCTATCAGTATATATTATGTAAACTCACAAAGAAAAATTACGTATAAATAGGAGTCCAATCTTGTGCCGCTGGCGCATATCTATGCTACATAGGAGTTCATCCTATCTCCCTGCTGTGTTCAAAAAAATCCTATCTCCCTGCTCGGCTGAATCGCTAAAGGCCATCATATCTCCGTTCCCTTCCAAATTAGGCCATCATATCTCCGTGCCTTTCCAAATCGGTATACATGTGCTTGCCTGTACGCATACATGCATATATTTTTAAATCTCAACTATAGTTTTAATGGTAAAGTAAAAATAAAGGGATTAGATATTTTAGTCCACGTGGAAGAACGTGTGGTGGCTCATTTTGAAATTTGCATTCAAGAGATCAGTGTGTGTAGCCATGGCTTTATACTGTATTATATACCAGTTGGCGTCTGAACTATCATGTAGTAGTTCGGCCTTAAGGAAAGGAGTCGAATAAACGCTCTTATATTTCTTTACGGAGGGAGCACGTGAGAGCTTACCGAGAGGCGGAAGAAAGGACAATATTTTTGTGGCTTGCTTAGACTGTCCGATGGAAGTTGTATCTTCTTCAATATTCTAATCAATCCATATGTGATATGATTAGACTCCTCTTTCTATTTCTATTCAACTTCTATCTCTCTCGCTTCTAACCCTTTTTTTGGTCAGAACACACTTCTATCCTTTTGAACATAGATAGATGTAGTTTCACAAAAAATAAGACAGTTGTATGTGTGGACATATATTATGGAACGTCACAATAGTTGTACATGTCGGTTACATTACGTGATATGGTTGCATTTTTCCATCATAGGTACATGGACGTGACAGACTTTACATGTGCAACAAATATCTATCTGTACACAAATATTTGTGTGTAACGTTATATTTTAAATCTCAATCGTTTATATCTAAGAGTTAACGGCCAAGGAAATCTAATTTATGTGAAAGAACGTGGTATCTTATTTGTCTCTTGTCTTAATTATATAATAGATACCAGTGTTGTACACTATAAGTAGATCTGAAACAGATCTTCACGTATTAAGCTAATGGCAGCATCTTAAGGAAATAGTGATGGCGAAGATCGAATTACACAATTGACATCTACTGATCTATAATCATCGATATCAGATATCTTAACTGAAGAACACATGTACGGTTCACTGTAATATTTTGAGGAATCACTTTTCAGTAAGAAAATATTTGAATTGGCTTATATTAGTTGAATCTGCAAGATAACGACTTAGAAATAATTTATCGCGAAGATAATGTTCGTGTATGGAATAAAAGAAATTTTGCACACATGCCACCGGGACATTTTTTTTCATATATATCAATTTACGGGTGACACATTATTACAGTTCTCCATGGATTGCTTCTCCTAAGTCCTAACTGTATTATTAGGCTCTACACTATGTAATTTTGGAATTAGACGTAGGATGTGTTTATGATAGAATAGTTTAGCACAAGGATTTGCTCATTCCCCACCCTGAACATTTTAAAAAGCCCCACGACCACCTAATTCAGCTCACCCGTTAGTACGACCATGCTCTTAAATTGGGAGTTAGTTCCAGAAGTCTAATGAAATGCCACTTTACTTTTACGCAATAATAAAAGTGAGAAATTTCTGCTTAGCAATTCAACATATGAAAGGATTAATTAAGGCAAAACATATCAATAAGAATGTTGACTGAAAATTGTTGGAATGTCGCTTCGTCGAGCACGTTACCTAGAACATTTGTACGATTGGCCGCCATGTATGCATGCTACAGGGATCAAATTGCTCTTGCTGTGCGTGGGCAACATATTTGGCAAGCATGCTCTAGTGGCTAGTCCAAACCATGCACGCTGTCATCTCAAGTATTACATGA
Organism: Triticum timopheevii; assembly: GCA_963921465.1. Taxonomy (NCBI): domain Eukaryota; kingdom Viridiplantae; phylum Streptophyta; class Magnoliopsida; order Poales; family Poaceae; genus Triticum; species Triticum timopheevii. The sequence goes on from OY997262.1 coordinate 369,370,508, forward strand.
CTACCATCCATAACCATGAGCACCAGTTACATGGATCCATCCGATCGTAGTGTGCCATGGCCTGTAGAAAATAATGTATGTGTTGGTTCCATACTCAACTTTAGTTTCTCTGAGATGACCCGCGAGTTGCCGGATACTTTCTACCCAGAGCGACCTATGAAACCTTTCTCGGTTTGCTTGCTGATGCGATATTGCTGAAACTACTCTTCACGTACAAAGTCTGCTTGATCAACCTGATCAATCCACCTGCAATAACTCATGTGAAATACCACATGCCAAAGTCGATCTACATAAGAATTTGTGTACGTGCATGCCATGTAGTGTGTGTCCCCGTAGGAAATCAATCAGATGGTCATTGCTTACTTGTGTATCTCTACCGCGTCCGATCAGCTCGAAGAGTTGTTATGGCTGGCCATCAAGCCCAGCCTGGAGCTCCTTCGCCGTCCTGCCCTTGCTCTGCTCCTAGCCGGCGGCGATGCGCGCCACCCCGCATGGAGCCGGCGAGATTAGCCGCGAGTCGTTATCCATTGGCCCAGGTCCTCGCACTACAGCCGCAGCAGCGCCTCGCCCGTGTGGTGGGCCTCGAAGCGTTCAGGAAACTGGGCTTCGTATGTTGGCCCTTGAGTAACTTGGCTGGCGCTTGTTGTTTGCCTCAAAAAAAAAAAAATACAAACCGGAACTCATTACATGGAAAATGATTACGTGACGATGGCAAAGTAAGATCGTCTCCTTCTCATGTACATGACCGAGATTGCACTTTCCTATCACAGATAGATATATACGTGACAGTCTTTCCTGCTGCAACACAATATTTACATGTACTCAATATTTGTATGTAACGTTATATCTTTCAATCTCAGCCGTTTAGATCAAAAATAAATGGTAGAGATAATTTAATCTGTGTGGATCAATGTGATGGCTTGTTTGCCTTCTGTATTATGTATATATAATAGATAGATAGATAGTCATAAGTGTTGTGACATAACGCGAAATAACAGCCCATAATGCAATAAATATTGATATAAAAGCATGATGCAAAATGGACGTATCAACTCCCCCAAGCTTAGACCTCGCTTGTCCTCAAGCGAAAAGCCGATAACAATAAATATGTCCTCATGTTTAGAGGTAGAGGCGTCGACAAAAATAAAATACGGACATGAAGGCATCATGATTATTTCTAAAATAGCAACATAAATAAATTTTGTCATATGATTACTCATGTTCAAGTGATGATCTTTTCACAAAGCCAAAGTATGAATCAGAAACCTTATTGAGCACCAACAAATTATAACCTCAGTCATTGAAGCAATTGCAATTTATCATAACATCGGAAATAGTCTATGTCAGAGCTTAAAAGCAAGTCCACATACTCAACTATCACTTAGTCCTTCATAATTGCTAACACTCACGCAATACTTGTGGTTACGGAGTTTTAATCGGACACAGAGAAAGATAGAGGCTTATAGTTTTGCCCCACAACCTTTTACCTCAAGGGTAATGTCAACAATAATAATTCATGCTCCCCCACATCCAATTAGATATATATATATATCATGTTCTTTCCAACATGCTGAGCTTGCCAAAGGATAAAATAAAAAGGGAAAGGTGAAGATCACCGTGACTCTTGCATAAGGTAGAGGATAATAATTAAAGATAGGCCCTTCGCAGAGGGAAGCAGAGGTTGTCATACGCGTTTAGGGTTGATGCACAAAATATTAATGCAAAAGAACGTCACTTTGTATTGCCCCTTGTATGTGAACCTTTATTATGCAGTCCGTCACTTTTATTGCGTCCACAACAAGTTCGTACAAAGCTTATTTCTCTGCATTAATAAGTCATGCATATTTAGAGAGCAATTTTTATTGCTTGCACCGATGACAACTTACTTGAAGGATCTTACTCAATCCACAGGTAGATATGGTGGACTCTCATGGCAAAACTGGTTTAAGGGTAATTGGAAGCACAAGTAGTATTTCTACTTAGTGCTGAGAATTTGGCTAGCATGAGGGGGAAAGGCAAGCTCAACACGGTAGAGGATCCATGACAACATACTTTATCTCAGACGTAAGAAAACATAACTCATTATGTTGTCTTCCTTGTCCAACCTCAACTCTTTAGCATGTCATATTTTAATGAGTGCTCCCAATCATAAAAGATGTCAATGATAATATATCTATATGTGAAACCTCTCTTTCCTTATTACTTCCTATTAATTGCAACGATGACCAAAGCTATATTTGCCAACTCCCCAACAACTTTTAATCATCATACTCTTTCTATGTGAAGTCATTACCTTCAATAAGATCAATATGAACTCTTTGATTCTTTTTATTCTTTTTCTTCTAATCACCCAAGATCATGGAAAAATAATCAAGCCCTTGACTCAACACTAATCTTTATTATATAGCTCACGGACTCGAATACAAAGGAGGATCATAAAGCAAAACTCAAAACTAGATCATGTCATGACTTTATTCTACTAAATCAAGATACTACTAAAAGGATCGAACTAAGAAAAATGGTAAAGATAGGAGTTGTGATGGTGATATGATACCAGGGCACCTCCCGCAAGCTTGGCAGTTGCCAAGGGGAGTGCCCATACCCATGTGATTATTTCCTCGGAGGTGATGGAGGTGTTGCATTTTTCTTCTCCAGCTTGCGTCTGAGGCTAAAATTTTCCTCCCTTAGATCCTCATTCTCGAGCTCAAGTTTCATTATCTTTTCGCATAGTGCTGCCTTGCTGTCCTGCGAAAAACAAGGTGGGATAGATTGGACCTTAGGGAGGCTTGACTTCTTGAACTCCACATGCATATGACCAGGTTGGGGTAGGGGATAGTCCTCTTCGTCGGAACTCGTTTCCTCCTTCCTCTTTGGATCATAGTCTTCTTCTTCCTCCGTGGTCCAGCCATAATGCTCCGCATCCCCATATACTTTTGGATTTGCAATATAATCAGCCATGTAGCTCTCTCCCTCTGAATCTTGGGAAGACATCTTGCTCTAATCTGCAGCAGCAACAGCTCAAAACGAAAACAGAGGATATTTGCATGATACGAGAGTCAAAACCTTCGGGAGTATATATAATGAATTTTTATCGACCAAAATACGTACCGTGCAAGGAAACGGAGTCCGGAGGGCACACGAGGTGCTCACGAGGTAGCGGGCGCGCCCAGGGGGTAGGGCGCGCCCTCCACCCTCGTGGAGGACTCGTGTCCTCCCCGGACTGCTACTTATTTTTCTATTTTTCTAAATATTCCAAAACGGAGAAATATTGCCTTAAAAATTGTTTTGGAGTCGGTTTACTTACCGTACCACATACCTATTCCTTTTCGGAGTCTGGAACATTTTGGAAAGTGTCCTTTATGTATTCCTCCGGGGTTACGGTTTCAATAATATTAGTTTCAACATTTATAGGATTACCTGAGATATAGTGTTTGATACTTTGACCGTTTACCACCTTCGGATTTGTGCCTGCGAAGTTGTTGATTTTTATGGCACTGGAACGATAGACCTCCTCGATAACGTAGGGACCTTCCCATTTAGAGAGAAGTTTTCCTGCAAAAAATCTTAAACGGGAGTTGTATAGAAATACATAATCACCTACATTAAACTCACGCTTTTGTATCCTTTTGTCATGCCATCTTTAACCTTTTCTTTAAACAACTTGGCATTTTCATAAGCTTGGGTTCTCCATTCATCAAGTGAGCTAATATCAAATAACCTCTTCTCATCGGCAAGTTTGAAATCATAGTTGAGCTCTTTAATAGCCCAATATGCCTTATGTTCCAGTTCAAGAGGTAAGTGACATGCTTTTCCATAAACCATTTTATACGGAGACATACCCATAGGATTCTTATATGCAGTTCTATAGGCCCATAGTGCGTCATCAAGTTTCTTGGACCAATTCTTCCTAGACCTATTGACAGTCTTTTGCAAAATTAATTTGAGCTCTCTATTGCTCAATTCTACCTGACCACTAGACTGCGGGTGATATGGAGATGCAATTCTATGATTAACATCATATTTAGCAAGCATCTTACGAAAGCACCATGAATAAAATGTGAACCACCATCAGTCATTAAATATCTAGGGACTCCAAACCTCGGAAAAATAACTTCCTTAAGCATTTTAATAGAGGTGTTATGATCAGCACTACTAGTTGGAATAGCTTCTACCCACTTGGTAACGTAATCAACAGCAACTAAAATATGTGTATATCCATTAGAGGCAGGAAAAGGTCCCATATAATCAAAGCCCCAAACATCAAATGGTTCAATAACAAGTGAATAATTCATAGGCATTTCTTGACGTCTACTAATATTACCAATTCTTTGACATTCGTCGCAAGACAAAACAAACTTACGGGCATCCTTGAAGAGAGTAGGCCAGTAAAAACCGGATTGCAATACCTTATGTGCAGTTCTATCTCCAGCGTGGTCTCCTCCATAAGCTTCGGAATGACACTTGCGTAGGATCTATTCCTGTTCATGCTCAGGTACACAACGTCTAATAACACCATCTACTCCTTCTTTATAAAGATGTGGGTCATCCCAAAAGTAATGTCGCAAATCATAGAAAAACTTTTTCTTTTGTTGATATGTGAAACTAGGTGGTATAAATTTAGCAACAATATAATTAGCATAATCAGCATACCATGGAGTGCTATGAGAAGTGCTTATGACATTTAATTGTTCATCAGGAAAGCTATCATCAATAGGTAGTGGGTCATCAAGGACATTCTCTAACCTAGATAAGTTATCTGCAACGGGGTTCTCAGCTCCTTTTCTATCAACAATATGCAAATCAAATTCTTGAAGCAAGAGAACCCATCTAATAAGCCTAGGTTTTGCATCTTTATTTTCCATAAGATATTTAATAGCAGCATGATCTGTGTGAATAGTTACTTTAGAATCAACAATATAGGGTCTGAATTTATCACAAGCAAATACAATCGCTAAAAGTTCCTTTTCGGTAGTAGCATAATTTCTTTGAGCATTGTCTAGAGTCTTACTAGCATAATGGATAACGTTGAATTTCTTATCAACTCTTTGCCCTAGAACAGCACCTACAGCATAATCACTAGCATCACACATAATTTCAAAGGGTAAATTCCAATCAGGTGGCTGAACAACAGGTGTAGAGACTAATGCTTTCTTAATTATTTCAAATGATTCTACGCAATCATCATCAAAGACAAATGGTACATCTTTTTGTAATAAATTAGTCAGAGGCCGAGAGATTTTTGAGAAGTCCTTAATGAACCTCCTATAAATTCCGGCGTGACCAAGGAAACTTATTATACCTTTGATGTCCTTGGGACATGGCATCTTTTCAATAGCATCAACCTTGGCTTTATCAACTTCAATACCTCTTTTAGAAACTTTGTGCCCCAAGACAATACCTTCATTAACCATAAAGTGGCACTTTTCCCAATTCAAGACAAGATTAGTTTCTTCACATCTCTGCAAAACTCGAGCAAGATTGCTCAAGCAATCATCAAAAGAGGAACCATAGACGGAAAAGTCATCCATGAAAACCTCACAAATCTTTTCGCAGAAGTCAGAGAATATAGCCATCATGCATCTTTGAAAGGTAGCAGGTGCATTACATAAACCAAAAGGCATACGTCTATAAGCAAAAGTAGCAAAAGGGCATGTAAAAGTAGTCTTTGATTGATCCTTAGCCGACACAGGTATTTGAGAAAAACCAGAATAACCATCTAGAAAGCAATAATGTGTATGTTTGCATAATCTTTCTAGCATTTGATCAATAAAAGGTAAGGGGTAATGATCTTTCTTAGTAGCCTTATTTAATTTGCACAAATCAATTACCATCCTATAACCTGTGATAATTCTTTGTGGAATCAATTCATCTTTATCATTAGGGACAACAATAATACCTCCCTTCTTAGGGACACAATGGACAGGACTTACCCACTGACTATCAGCAACGGGATAAATTATACCTGCCTCCAGAAGCTTGAGTATTTCCTTTCTTACCACTTCTTTCAATTTAGGATTCAAACATCGTTGAGGATCTCAAACTGGTTTAGCATCCGCTTCCAAATTTATTTTATGTTGACATAGAGTGGGACTGATGCCCTTAAGATCATCCAGAGTATATCCAATAGCGGCACGGTGCTTTTTCAGAGTTTTCAATAATCTTTCTTCTTCATGCTCTGAAAGGTTAGCACTAATAATGACAGGATATATTTTCTTTTCATCAAGATAAGCATATTTAAGATTATCAGGCAACGGTTTAAGCTCAAACACGGGATCACCCTTGGGTGGAGGAGGATCCCCTAGGATTTCAATAGGCAAATTGTGTTGCAGAATAGGTTCCTGTTTAAAGAATACTTCCCTTCTTTCATTCATGAACATATCATTTTCATGATCTACCAAATAGTGTTCTAAAGGATCACTAGGAGGTACGACAATAGAAGGAAGATCAATAATTTCATCCTTACTAGGCAATTCTTCCTCATGATGTTGTTTACTAAATTTAGAGAAATTAAACTCATGAACCATATCGTCCAAGCCAATAGTAACAACATTCTTTACGCAGTCTATCTTAGCATTAACAGTATTCAAGAAGGGTCTACCAAATATAATGGGACAAAAGCTATCTTGTGGAGAACCAAGAACAAGAAAATCAGCGGGATATTTGGGTTTTCCACACAAGACTTCAACATCTCTAACAATTCCTATTGGTGAAATAGTATCTCTGTTGGCAAGTTTAATTGTAACATCAATATCTTCTAACTCAGCAGGTGCAATATCATGCATAATTTCTTTGTATAAGTCAATGGGTATAACACTAGCACTAGCACCCATATCACATACGCCATGATAACAATGATCTCCTATTTTAACAGAAATAACAGGCACGCCTACCACAGGTCTATGTTTATCTCTATCACAGGGTTTAGCAATTCTAGCAGTTTCACCAGAGAATTGAATAACATGCCCATCAATATTATCAGACAAGAGATCTTTAACAATAGCAATATTGGGTTCTACTTTGACTTTCTCAGGAGGTGTATAAGTTCTAGTATTGCTTTTACGAACAACAGTTGAAGCTTTAGCATGATCCTTCATTCTAACAGGGAAAGGTGGTTTCTCAACATAAGAAGTGGGAACAATAGGATCATTGTAACTACTTTTAGTTCTATGGGAGGATGATATTTAAACCACTTCTCCTTGGGGAGATCAACATAAGTAGCAAAAGATTCACAGAAAGAAGCTACTATCTCAGAGTCAAGTCCATATTTAGTGCTAAACTTACGGAAAATATCGGTCTCCATAAAAGATTTAACACAATCAAACTTAGGTGTCATACCTGACTCCTTACCTTCGTCGAGGTCCCAGTCTTCAGAGTTGCGTTTAATTCTATCCAATAAATTCCATCTAAATTCAATAGGCTTCATCATAAAAGAGCCAGCACAAGAAGTATCGAGCATGGTGCGATTGTTATCAGAAAGCCGAGCATAAAAACTTTGCATAATTACTTCTCTTGCGAGCTCATGATTGGGGCATGAATATAACATTGATTTAAGCCTCCCCCAAGCTTGAGCGATGCTTTCTCCTTTGCGAGGCCAAAAATTATATATATAATTGCGATCACGATGAACAAGATGCATAGGGTAATACTTTTGATGAAATTCCAATCTCAATCTTTTATAGTTCCATGATCTCATATCATCACATAGCCTGTACCATGTCAATGCGTCTCCCTTCAAAGATAAAGGGAAGGCCTTCTTCTTAACAACATCATCAGGTATACCTGCAAGTTTAAATAGTCCACAAACATCATCCACATAGCGTAGATGTTCATCAGGATGCTTTGTTCCATCTCCTGTAAAAGTGTTAGCTAGCAGTTTTTCCATCATACCCGAAGGAATCTGAAAAGGAGTTTCATTTTCAATAGGTTCAGTAGGTTGAGGAGCAACTCTTTGCTCAACTGGATGGGGTGAAGATACCCCGAACAAGCCCCTCAGACAATTACTTTCCATAGTAACAAGTGACAGAAAATTTCAGCACACTAAATAAATTTTTCCTTACCAAATTCCACCTACCAAAGGCGCTTCACTCCCCGGCAACGGCGCCAGAAAAGAGTCTTGATGACCCACAAGTATAGGGGATCTATCATAGTCCTTTCGATAAGTAAGAGTGTCAAACCCAACAAGGAGCAGAAGGAAATGATAAGTGGTTTTCAGCAAGGTATTCTCTGCAAGTACTGAAATAAGTGGTAACAGATAGTTTTGTGATAGTATAAATTGTAACGAGCAACAAGTAACAAAAGAAAATAAAGTGCAACAATGTGGCCCAATCCTTTTTGTAGCAAAGGACAAGCCTGGACAAACTCTTATAATAGGAAAAGCGCTCCCGAGGACACATGGGAATGTCGTCAAACTAGTTTTCATCACGCTCGTATGATTCGCATTCGGTACTTTGATAATTTGATATGTGGGTGGACCGGTGCTTGGGTACTGCCCTTACTTGGACAAGCATCCCACTTATGATTAACCTCTATTGCAAGCATCCACAACTACAACAAAAGTATTAAGGTAAACCTAACCATAGCATGAAACATATGGATCCAAATCAGCCCCTTACGAAGTAACGCATGAACTAGGGTTTAAGCTTCTGTCACTCTAGCAACCCATCATCTACTTATTACTTCCCAATGCCTTCCTCTAGGCCCAAATAATGGTGAAGTGTTATGTAGTCGACATTCACATAACACCACTAGAGGTTAGACAACATACATCTTATCAAAATATCGAACGAATACCAAATTCACATGACTACTAATAGCAAGACTTCTCCCTTGTCCTCAGGAACAAACGTAACTACTCACAAAGCATATTCATGTTCATAATCAGAGGGGTAATAATGTGCATAAAGGATCTGAACATATGATCTTCCACCAAATAAACCAACTAGCATCAACTACAAGGAGTAATCAACACTACTAGCAACCTACTAGCACCAATCCCGGACTTGGAGACAAGAATTGGATACAAGAGATGAACTAGGGTTTGGAGATGAGATGGTGCTGATGAAGATGTTGATGGAGATTGCCCTCTCTCGATGAGAGGAGCGTTGGTGATGACGATGGTGATGATTTCCCCCTCCCGGAGGGAAGTGTCCCCGGCAGAACAGCTCTGCCAGAGCCCTAGATTGGTTCCGCCAAGGTTCCGCCTCGTGGCGGCGGAGTCTCGTCCCGAAAGGTTGCCTTCTATTTTTTTCTCATCGAAAGACTTCATATAGGAGAATATGGACATCGGAGAGCCACCAGGGGGGCCACGAGGTAGGGGGGCGCGCCTAGGGGGGCGCCCCCACCCTCGTGAGCAGGGTGTGGGCCCCCTGGCTTCATATTTGGCGACAATTTTTCTTTATTTATTTTATGACATTCCGTGGAGTTTTAGGACTTTTGGAGTTGCGCAGAATAGTCCTTCAATATTTGCTCCTTTTCTAGCCTAGAATGCCAGCTGCCGGCATTCTCCCTCTTCATGTAAACCTTGTAAAATAAGAGAGAATAGCCATAAGTGTTGTGACATAATGCGAAATAACAGCCCATAATGCAATAAATATTGATATAAAAGCATGATGCAAAATGGACGTATCATGACAGTCCTTGAAGATTTCCACAGCATTTGGTTCAGGTACTTGTTGGTCCTTGCGGACTTTCCTCTGCATTTCGAACAAGTCAATATAGATCTGATAATATGGTACAACAAAAAAAGTGAAACAACAGCTAATTACAAGAGCCTCGCAGTGTGCAATATAGCTACGAGATCCTATCGTCTGTTGGAATTTCACTTTCGTACGGTTGGCCTTGTTCTTTGAACAGTTCACCCACAAGAAGATAGATTTGTGTGGCACATGCGTCAATAGGTCTTCAACATGTGATCTGATCACATATATATAATGTACCTGATACTTCGGATCAGACCAGTGTTTAACAAGGCCCTCCAGTCTTCATCCGATATATTTTCCACTTGAGATGTTTGGGAAAGTTCACTGTTAGCCTTGCCTTCAAAGTGAGTTTTCTTCAAGTTATACCGATACTATCGCAAAGCAGACTTGAAAACATGGGTGCAAGCTTGTCTGGTTGCATCATCTTGGCTATCCAACTTGAACCTCATTTGTTGAAAATTATGGGAGTCTCATTATCAGCAACCTAGAAAGTATGGGACAGAGCAAGATGATATTACTAGTTTCCATACATAACCATACTTACAGATAAATGGCCGAGGAAGGTGTTGAACTGGGTTTCATCTTTGTCATTCCTGTACTGAATCCATGTTGGGAGGATACATACATGACACCTAACGGCAACCGCTGCCTCTGATACTAAATTGGCTGACTCTATAGCATCACGTGGCCTTTTTAAACCTGCCTCAAAACGGATCTCCATCTTCCTCCTCTAGATTTAGTTAACCTATCGAGCATTATCCCTGATGTTTGTTTTCTCTTGCGCCTAGGTGCTAGTCCAACAACAAACATAGGAAGTGTTAGTGTACATCAAACTATGAGACTACATATAAAGAATCATGCAACTGTAACTTGACTCCAGCAACTACCTTCTTGCTGTTGAAGCTCACAAGGTTCATCTGATATTGCCAACTCGTCTTGTGTCAAGAGTGCTTGGGAAGTAGTGTCAGGTGGCAAGGGAGCTTGGGAACATGCTGCTAGCTCAGTTGACGCACGAGTATGTCGTGCAGCTGGTAGTACTGTGGTAGGTGTTGCAAGAACTAGGGCTGTCTCTGCTTGTTTGGTGGCAGCTATTTGTTTCTGTTTGGCTTTTTTTGCATCTCGTGTAGCATGGGATGCCGTGTTTGTAGAATTTTCCGATGGACTTTCACCTTCTATTGTACCATCAGTACCAACAGAATCTGCAGGATTCATCCGCTTCTCATTCCCTGCCATTCTTTGTTTCTTCCTCTTTCTCTGTGCCATGTTAAGTCAAGCCGACAAGAAAAACGAATAACAATTTAGTTCTTCAGAACAAATTGATGCGTGATGCAGACGAATAAAACTTTGATGTTAGACAACCACACGATAGGAGGATGTAATATGTATGAAAAACAGGACGGAAGAGATAACCAGAACTATGATGTGTAAACTAAGAAGAAGACATTTCACCAAATTAGAAGCAATGCAATGGAAGGTAGACACCATGTGAAAGATGCTACAAATATCGCTCTGCCAAGTTAACAGTGTCTCAGCATAAATGGCGTTTAAACAAATGTGAAGCAGTATAAGAAATAAATCATATGCAAGATGCAAAGAACATCACACTACCATGTTAGAGGTCTCTCGTCACTACTGCCATTGCATATTCACAGCATTACATATTCACAGCTTATGATGTGTAAACTAAGGAGAAGGCATTTCAACAAATTAGAAGCAATGAAAGCTAGACATCATATGAAAGATGCAAATAATATCACTCTACCAAGTTAAAACTGTCTCGTCATAAGTGTCATTTCAACAAATTAGTAGTACAAGCTAGAAAAGAATGTGAGATGTAACCTATATCACACTCCAAAGTCAAATGTGTCTTATGATAAGTGATTGTTGCAGGTTACACAACAGTAGTAATTTGATGTAAGAACATGGTGTGATAGACAGATATTGTATGTTCTAGAAACAGGAACACGTGTCTTATTCAAGTATAATGTGTAAAGTAAGCAGATGAAATTCAACAAAATTAGAAGCAATACAAGCTAGACATCACACATAACATGCAACCACATATAACAGTGCCAAGTTAGAGGGAGCACCAGTGATGCTGCACTAGGGGAGACGTGCTCATCATAAACACAACTTTGTTGAGTGTCTATGCATGTGTTGTCTTGGAAATCATCTTGGGGGTGTGGAGGAGTAGAAACTGTAGAGGCCCTCCGTTTGGAAGGAGCACCTTTATCCGCTGCCTTGCTAACTTCCTTCCGCTTTATTGATTTTGAATTGTCAAGTAAAACCGACAAGAAAAAGCAATAAAATTCTCTCTTCAGAACTCATTCATGCATGATACTGACAATCACTACTTTGATGTAAGGCAAACACATGATACCAGGATGGAATATGTACGAAAAACAGGACGGCATGGCATGTTCACAACTGTTTGTGTAAACTAAGCAGAAACCATTCCAGCAAATAAGAAGCAATGCAAGCTAGACACCACATGAAAGATGCAACAAATATGTCTGCCAAGTTAAAAGCGTCCCATCATAAATGGAATTTCAACAAATTAGAAGCAGCGCATGCTATAAATCATATGAAAGATGCAACTAATATCGCACTGCATATACTAAAGGTGTCTCGTCATATTGATTGATGCGGGATACAAAAAAAAACAATAGTTTTATGTAAGCACATGCTTAATAGATAGATGTACTATGTACTAAATACATGAAGGCATGTCACATTAACAGGTATAATGTCACATTTACAGGAGTATAAGCTAAGCAGACTAGCACATGCAGTTTAACTAGATTGGAAGAATTACAATCTAGACACCATATGCAACATGCAACCACATATCACGCTGCCAAGTTAGAGCAAGCACCTGCAATGCTAGTGTAGGGGAAATGCTGTAATCAACTACAGAGCTACGTTCACTATCTTCATCTAGCATTTCTGTTTCTTGAGAATCATGTCGGGAGGCTGACGCTGCATTCTTTAAATGAGGAGTAGTCCCCTTGCCTGCCTGCCTCGTCATAAGTTATTGATGAGGGATACACAAGAACATTAGTTTGATGTAAGAACATGGTTAATACACAGATGTACTAGTATGTACCAAAAACAGAAAGGCATGTCATATTCAAAGGTATAATGTGTAAGCTAAGCAGATGCAATTTAACCAAATTGGAAGCAATACAAGCTAGACATCCGACTGGAGTGGTGAACATGATCATCTAGGACCTGAGAGCCTGGTGGGAGGCGGGCTGCTTCGCCACCATTGCGGCTTTTTAGTTGGCTTCCAGGTGATGCCTGTCTTTGCTGGGCTTGTCACTGGCTCGACCAGTGCCCTGACTAGCTATTTGTCTTCTAGTGCTCACGGGATGGTGGTTCATGTAAAAAATATCTTTCCTTATCTTAATAAAGACCGACTTCGGCCTTTCGAATACAAGCTAGACACCATATGGAACATGCAACCACATATGACACCGTGAAGTTAAAGCAAGCACCTGGGATGGTGGTTCATTGCGAGCGAGGTTATCAACTCCAGAGCAACGTTTACCGTCTCCATCTGCTGACACTGCACCCTTTATAGCACGGTAACGTGTCTTGCCTACCAGCATACGAAGCTGGAGCGACTTCTCTCTTTTCTTTGCTGCTTCTCTTTAGGCATGAGAGTCTAAAATACCCTTGCATAAAAACACAATAGTGAGAGTATGGGTGAAGTGTGTGCAGAACTAGTGCAATGTAAAAGTAGCATATAGCAGGTGGCTGAAAAATAAATGACATGAGACATATGATAGCTCTACAACATTGCATGGCAAACAAAATTAGATTCTACTCCATATGATTTTGTAATATATAAGCACAGGAAATGCAGGTACTCCTCCAGCACACCACCACATGTGGTCATATCTAAGATAACAGTTGACTGAAAATAAATAGGTCAGTCGATTTTTTTAATGAACCGTCCGATCTATAAGGAACGGGCAGATGGCCTTCGTCTACCTCCCGCCAGTCACTGTTGACGATCTTTCTCGAACCGCCAGCGACCACCGGCCCAGACCCGTGCCTCCGCCGCCCCGCCCTCCGATCGACCTCATACCACCGTCGTGCTTGGCAGCGCCCCCAAGCCATCCCTTTAATCCTGGCCGACCTCCAGATCGAGCGCTAGTAGCTCTAGGCCGCAGACGCCCCTAAGATAAACACCAAGGCGCTGCTTCCCCGGCGTAATAGTCGTACTAGCGCCTGTTACGCCAGGGAATGCTTCCGTTAATTGGGAATCAACTGGCCATAAATTGAAATTAAGGGGGGCGACGGGACCTCTAGCTAAGGTGAAATAGTGTATGAGGAGAAACCTTGTGCATCGCAAGTTACTAGGAACATCTAGTATCAAGAAGAAGCGGTCAACTAGTGTCTTCTGTGGGATGAATACCGTGCAAGCAGAGACATAAGATTTGCACGAATAAGGGAAGAGGAGTATCTTCTTCGGTTGCCGGTGTGGTCACCTCCACATGTCGCGCCGATCTTCTTGTTTTTACCGGGGAAACCGATGTTCTGGAGGGTGCAGGCTTGGACGAACCCATGGCCAAATTGTTGACTGTGTTGCCGTGGCTGTATGTCGGCGGAGGGGAAGTAGATCCCAGGCGGCGAAGGACGGCGTAGTAGGAACAACTCCGGTGCGGTGGAGGGTGGCGAAGTTGGAGCGGCAGCGGTGAGGCGCAGGACGACGTGGTTGAACTGGCTCGGGTACGGACGGCTCGGCTCGGCTTCAACTACTACCCGTGGAGGGCGTTGCGGTTGAGGTTGCGGTGGACGACGACATCGGGGTATTGGCTCCGGCGTGATGGGTGGGATGGGGTGGCGGACGGAGGACGCCGGGGTTTCACGGCTGGTGGAGAGGTAGTTTTGGCGCCCACAGAGTACGAATGGGGAATCGGACGGGTGGGGGAACCATGTTTCGGTCTGGGACGCGCTTGTTTTTGGCTTTTTTGAACAGAAGATGGGACGTGCTTGTTTGAAATTTGGGGAAAGTACAAACTTTGCCCCCCTCTTAAATTTCGGACCTACTGCGGGTTGGGGGTAGGATGGTAATCCCAAGTGTCCCAAATAGTGGGCGGGAGCGATTTCGGCCGCATGCATGTGTGCTTAGGCGGCCATTGTGTATGAATGTTTTTCGGAGGCGGTTGCGTGGCGTCTAGATGAAGCTACAAACCTACCCCGGTTTAGACCTTTGGACGTCGGGCTGGTAGGTTTCACAGGTCAGAGTTATTAGAAAAGTAATTTCCTTGTACTACCAAACATTGGTCTCACGCGGTTTCGGGCGAGTAGAGGCTCTTTTGGCGCTTCGTTCGAAATTTTGAAACACAAGCATTCACGTTTAGAGTACTCTTGAACTATGAGGATTGACCTAAATAGACAATGTTATCACTACAAGAAATATGTCAACATGTGACCATCACTATTGGTCACTGAAAGGTCATGGTTTTTCATTTGCGACCTTTTTGTGACCAAAAACAGGAGGTCAAAAGCTGGCGGTCGTAAACTGACTATAGCGACCTTTCTTCTGGAATGGTCGTAGACGTTTATGACCAAAATATGTCCACTGTGGCGTTTTGGTCACTAGCAACCTCCCCAGTCGACGTAGGCATCCAGTGTGGCAAGCTGATGTGGCACAAGATTCAGCCCGGTCCGATTCGGCGTTTTACATGGGCCGAGCCCAACAATTCGGCCTTTTTATATATGTTTTCTGTCAATTTTTTATCGTCTTCATGGGCCAAGCCCAACAATTCAGCCTTGTTAGTTTTTGAGGCCCTTGAGCTTTTTGCAGTCCATTTCTTTTTTCTGTAAGACTTTTCATTTCATTTTTGAAATTGTTCGATGCTTGTTGGTATGTGGCCTATTTCAGCCCAGTTATTTGTCCAGTTTGGCCCAAGCAGACTTTAGCCCAATCACACACATACATCCAACATTATTTCATTCAAATTAGGAAAACTCCCAGGTTTACATAACACAAAAAGAAAATATGTCCCAGGTTTACATAACACAAAAAATCATCTCAGGAATACATTTCCTTACACAGGAATATACAATAAGAAAATGATGGCACATCTGCTACTATCATAACAGCACAATGTACTTTTTTTAACAAACAGTACAATGGATTTCATTGCTCCCTCTTATGCGACATGCTCCAGCTGCCACAACTTGCCATCCTACAATGAGAGAGATATAACATTAGTGGAGCAAACTGTTGTCCAGGCACATTAGTTTTATGAGAAAACTGATCCATGAAGCTATCTACAATGAGGCGAACGAGTAGCTCCATCCTCAGGGACTAGGCA
This sequence comes from Triticum timopheevii, assembly GCA_963921465.1. Lineage (NCBI taxonomy): Eukaryota > Viridiplantae > Streptophyta > Magnoliopsida > Poales > Poaceae > Triticum > Triticum timopheevii. The sequence continues at coordinate 369,386,538 of OY997262.1, forward strand.
AATCGATGATCGTGCTTGGCTAAAGCTAGGTAACACAATTCAGATTAAGAAAGCAAGAAAAAAACCTAAACTAAACAAGGTTATTCCTGTAGATCATTGACAAAGAAAACAACAATCAGCAAAGGGAGATTCAGATTTTACTCAATATCTTTTTGGTATTTTCATTATACTTGACAATCTAAAACACTAACACAAAGGGAAATAATTTGACAAGGACAGTTGCATATATAACTATCAAGCATATGACCGGAGGAAGAAACAAGCTAATATGACAGGGACAGAATTATATCACAACACAAACAATTATAGTAGGCATATATATCACAAACATTTATCTCACAAGAACTTGAGCTAATACATGGACTACGAATCTGAATTTATTTCTGCAGAAAAGGGAACACACCGGTGACAACACATACATGAACTGGAATTAAAAGACACAGGATGAACTCACATATGAGCTAGGAGACCACTAATTCATAGATCAAATCAAACATACCAAATGTTTTCCAAAGCAACTAGACATCAACTAGTCAGAACACATAATAAGATGCACCATATTATACAAGTATGAGACTGAACAATTATCAGGTTGCAAGATCTTATCAAATCTGAATATTACATGTACTACACGTCTCAAATTTTACAGAAATTTCAGAGAAGAGAGGGAGAAAGAGAGATAGCAGCAGCAAGATTGAGGAGAGAGCAGTAGCAAAGGGAGGTTGAGAGAGAGAGAGATTCAACAGAAGGTGTTGAAGAAGGAGAAGCAGCAGCAGAAAGTGAAGGAGAAGAAAGGAAGCAGAGGCGTGGGGAAAGCAGCAGCAAGATTGAAGAAAGAGGAGCAACAAGGACGTGAGGATGGGGAGCAGCAGCAGTTTTGGGGATAGAAGAAGAAGACAGCAACAAAAGTTATGAGAAAACTCATCCTACAATGAGAGAGAACTATCAAAGTGTTTTATTAACCTCTAGGTTAAAACAACCACATTTTTATTGTCACTTGTTAGTCGGAAAATATAGCTATCTCTCCTGTGTAAATATGTACACGTTGGCATTAAATGAAAAAAATGGGTATGAACAAGCATGCGCTGCTGCACAATAATGAATGAGAACAATCAGGTACTGGCAGGGGTATATGGCTGCACCATCAGTCAATGCAGGACACTGCCAGGAGCGTAAATGCAGCAGCAACCCTTCCGACATTTGAGAGCACTCTCACTATGCTATAATTAACTGCATTTTCATTTTCAACAAAATTTATGGAGCACTTAGTTCTAAATAGCTGTTCTAAATATGCAGTTTCTAAATTACAAATCTCTGTTTTGATCGTCCAATAGTCAGACACGACAGCAACATGGCAGGCAGACAACATCATATATGAGACAAACTACTAGAGGATACACACGTACACCAAACAACACCTATCAATGCTCAGCAGCTGCACCTTGATAAATATAGTGAAAAAAGAGGTAAATCACCTCCACAAACACCAGCACCTTGAGAAGGAATTGTGCCAAAACACGTATTTAATCGTGCCTAAAATACATCACATCCACATCGCGCACCAAATTAACATAGGAAGCAGGGGAGTAGGTCGATGTACCAATCCATCACCTCGAGTAGGGGAAGAGAAGAAGCAGAGGAGGGAGGTCCATGGTGTCCCTCCCAAGCAGCAGCACAACACATCACGCCTTCATCTCCCATGGTGACGTCGTGGTTCGAAAGAGAGATGAGAAGGGGGTCAGACAGAGAGCGGAAGAAGAAAAGATGAGGGGAGGAGAAAGGGATTCATACCTTTGAGCCCTGCGGTTGGAGCTACTCGTTCGCCACGGCCCATGGCCGGTGGTAGGAATCCCGAGAACAAGAACACGGACGGACGGAGCTGCTCCATGGCGCCGAGGCAGGAGAGGAAGCGGCCATCGTCCATGACGTCCCGGTGCTCGAGCGAGGACGACATCCTAGATCTGGGAGGCAGAGACGAAGAACTGAGGAAGTTAGGAATAGCTGTGAGGAGGAGATGGAGTAGATGGATGCACCTCAGTCGTCGGAGCCACGCTGACCGAAACCCTAGTGACGGGAGCCGATCGCGGTTGGTGCTGGAGGACGCGCGCGACGGATCTCGACGGGGAACGCCAGCCTCCCCAAGCTGCGCCTACTCGATCTGGAGGGAGGGAGTGGGGGTGGGGGCGGCGGCGCCTGCTCGATCCAGAGGCAGGGAGGTGGGAAGGAGGGATTACTGCTGGATCTGGCCATGAGATGAGCGGATCTGCGTGGGGGGGGGGGTGGAAGGCGAGGGTGGGGCTGGAGGTGGAGGACGCGCGGAGGCGGGCGAGGACGGGGTGCACGCGGACGGCAGCGAATTTGAGGGAGGGAGAGGCGAGGCGGCGGCAATGGGGAAAAGGGAGCGACAGCGGCGATTGGGAGAAGGGGCTAGGGTTTCGTGGGTGGACGAGGATGAGAGGGATACGGGGTGATTCGGGAGAGGGTGAGAGCGACGAGGGGGTGTGTGGGCTGCCGTTGGATCTGGGTGCATCAGACGGTGCTTAATTCATGATCCGCGTGAGCTGATTTTAGACCAATCAGAACGCAGTATCCCCTTTGATGATGTTAAGACCATTTAAATTGGTCATAATCGACTGAAAAGAAGATTTTGAATCATGTCTCCTATTTGACGACCTAAGGAATTTATAAAAATAAATAGAAATCAAAAACCTTCGCATTGTGTCACCAAGTGTGACCTACTTTTCAGTAAAACTAACAAACTCTGAATAATATAGATATCATTAAAAAAATTATTTTCCATTTTTAGTGCTCAAAATGAGTTCCTTTTTGTAAAAGACCTACCAAATATTTGTTCAAATGATATTCTTTATATTCTTTATATTTGTTCAAAATGATTTCTTTATACTCTGCAAAAGTTTACATCTTGGAATAGTAAACAATATCGACAAAGGGATTTTTTATATTCTTTGCACAAAAAATCATTTTCCATTTTTCGAGTGCCCCAAATGAGGTTTTTTGTGAAGGACCTACCAAATAATTGTTGCAAAATTGGACCAAATAATTTTTATAAAATACTAGGCCATATTTAATGCACAAATGACCAAATGGTTGGGTGAAAAAAGTTTTGATCCACCTCTCGTGAAAAAGACAAATTTCCACCGATTTAGTTGGAAGCGGGTCAAATTTGAACTGTAGCTACCTCGTAGTTTGTTCTTTATTTTTTCTAAAAATCATTTCTAGGTACGTAAGTATCTATTTAATCATAGAAACACCAAAAAAATCCAAGATTCAACCACTAGCTAGGAACGGTTAAGCCCGCCGTTTTGACCGCATTTTGAAACGGGCATAAAAAATTCAAAAAAAATCGAAAAATTGGAAAACCTTCGCATTGTGTCATTATATGTGACCAAGTTTCTAGGAAAAATAATTGTAATACGGTAATTATTTTAAAAAAGTGTTCTCAGAAATGAGCTATCATGCGTGAAGATTCATGGATTTCAAGCCAAATGATCAATCTTATGGCCACATTCATGGCATAGTTTGTTCAAATGATCTCATATTCTGCACAAGGGTGCATCTTGGAATTCCAAACAATGTTGCCTAAGGAAGTTTTTATTTTCTTTGCACGGAAAATTCATTTTTCATTTTCCGAGTGCCCAAAAGGAGGTTTTTTTGTGAAGGACCTACCAAATAATTATTGCAAAAATGGACCAAATCATTTTTATAAAATACTAGGCCATATATAATGCACAATTGACCAAATGGTTGGGTGAAAAAAGTTTTGATCCACCTCTGGTGAAAGAGACAAATTGCCGTCGATTCAGTTGGAAACGGGTCAAATTTGAACTGTAGGTGCCTCATAGTTTGCTCTTTATTTTTTCCAAAAATCATTTCTAGGTACGTAAGTATCTATTTAATCAGAGAAACACCAAAAGTTTTCCAAGATTCAACCACTAGCTAGGAACGGTCAAGCCCGCCGTTTTCACCGTATTTTGAAACGGGCATAAATTTTTTAATAAAAATCACAAAATTGGAAAACCTTCGCATTGTGTCATTATATGTGACCAAGTTTCCAGGAAAAATAATTGTACTACGGTAATTATTTTAAAAAAGTGTTCTCAGAAATGAGCTATCATGCGTGAAGATTCATGGATTTCAATCCAAATGATCAATCTTATGGCCACATTCATGGCATAGTTTGTTCAAATGATCTCATATTGTGCACAAGGGTGCATCTTGGAATTCCAAACAATGTTGCCTAAGGAAGTTTTTATTTTCTTTGCACAGAAAATTCAGTTTTCATTTTCCGAGTGCCCAAAAGGAGGTTTTTTTGTGAAGGACCTACCAAATAATTCTTGCAAAAATGGACCAAATCATTTTTATAAAATATTAGGCCATATATAATGCACAATTGACCAAATGGTTGGGTGAAAAAAGTTTTGATCCACCTCTGGTGAAAGAGACAAATTGCCGCCGATTCAGCTGGAAACGGGTCAAATTTGAACTGTAGGTTCCTCATAGTTTGCTCTTTATTTTTTCCAAAAATCATTTCTAGGTACATAAGTATCTATTTAATTAGAGAAACATCAAAAGTTTTCCAAGATTCAACCACTAGCTAGGAACGGTCAAGCCCGCCGTTTTGACCGCATTTTGAAACGGGCATAAAAAATTCAAAAAAAATAAAAAAATTGGAAAACCTTCGCATTGTGTCATTATATGTGACCAAGTTTCCAGGAAAAATAATAAACTTGTAATACGATAATTATTTTAAAAAAGTGTTCTCAGAAATGAGCTATCAAGTGTGAAGATTCATATCTTTCAAGCCAAATGATCAATCTTATGGCCACATTCATGGCATAGTTTGTTCAAATGATCTCATATTGTGCACAAGGGTGCATATTGGAATGGCAAACAATGTTGCCTAAGGAAGTTTTTATTTTCTTTGGACGAAAAAACCATTTTCCATTTTCTGAGTGCCTCAAATGAGTTTTTTTGTGAAGGACCTACCATATATTTGTTGCAAAATTGGACCTAATCAATTTTATAAAATACTAGGCCATATTTAATGCACAATTGATAAAATGGTTGGGTGTCAAAATTTTTGATCCACCTCTGGTGAGAAAGACAAATTCCCGTCGATTCAGCTGGAAGCGGGTCAAATTTGAACTGCAGCTGCCTCATAGTTTGCTCTTTATTTTTTCCAAAAATCATTTATAGGTAAATAAGTATCTATTTAATCAGAAATACATGGTTTGATAGCGAGACATCGAGGTTTGGACGGTGGCCGAGGGCCCCAACTCTAGAGCGCGTAAGCTCGTATGCCCGCCGCGTGGTCACCGCGTGACCGTGGCGTTGCCATGTGTTATGGGCGGCCTAGGCATGTCTAGTGGGTTGGGCACTCCCCAGGTAGGTGCTAGGAAGAAAATCACAATATAAGATTCTCACGAGGAGACCGATCGATGCTCAAACATGAATAAGAAGCCAAGTGTTTGATTTGCGGTACGGGAAATGCACATGGCTAATGGGCGTGAGTTTCGGCTGAGGATGATCAGTTACTAAGAAGACCGTCTTCACAAATTTTCACCTCAAAAGGAGGAGCCTAGGTGGTACTTGCTTTACAAAGTACCACACTGGACATAAATACGAATGTTGAAGCTGGGCTCAAAATAATGAATGGATTCAGCTGGCATTTGGTGGAGGATGGTTATTTGGGCATAGGAAAGCACTGTAGAAAATGGATACCATTTGGACATGCCAAAGTGGTACTTCCTTCACAAAGTGCTGCTCTGAACAGAATAGGAAAATGAATATTTTCGAATTATTTTTGAACTAGGCAAGGAATGTTTTTGACATATTTTATGAAGATATGATCCAAAACATTTATGACAATTTTTTGGGAATTTTTGGAATAACAGAAATATAGGTTGCTTCACAACCTAGGGCAAAAACTGCGACATGGACATGACACATAGGCAAAACTGATGAGATGGCGCCTAGTCATCACAACCCACCACAATCTACAAGGCTATGACCATCTATATTGGTCATTAACAACTAGAAATAAGGCAGCGGACTAGCACTGTTTGCTTTGTGACCATTTCGTGTAAGGAAATTACGACCTTTCTGACCAAAATGGTCGCAATGGTTTAGGGTTTGGAGCCCCCCGAACAGCTTTTGACCAATTGGTCTGAAATGGTCATAGATCTATGACCAATTATTCCAGGGTCACTGACAGAAGGTCACTAGTTGACATATTTCTTGTAGTGTATATTTGACCTTGTATGTTTGAAAACCTCATTAAATTAGCCGCTTCCTTTTGAAATTTTGACACTTGAAAATCCTATAACTACGATTATTTTGGAATGGAGGAGCTAAATTTGAATCTATTTTGTACACGACTATATATGCTATTATGTACAAAATCAGAACAAAGATTGGTACCCCCATAGTTTAGGTATGGTTTACAATGCCATGATATCAAATTCAAATAATTGTATGGACTTCATGTTGAATTTGATTTTTTTAAACCACCTTAGGTTGAATTCAAATGTATGCTAGTTCATAGGTAGCTATTTATAAATGTCCATTGTGTAACTTTCGTATGTATAATGTGCTTTACACACAACATGAACTATACTCATGTTTATATTCGATTGCTAAAGCGATGCATTGTCTGGAGTTCAAAATACTAACTATGTGGATCAATTGTGTCGAATAATAACATAGACATGCTCAAATTCGATAGAATCTAGATGTCTGATGGATCAACGACCGCTCCTTACGCGAATTGCAAGTATCATGATCCCATCCTAATATTTGGATACAATTTATATCTTTAATCATTGTGTCGAGCAGTCTTTTACGTGTAGTTTCACTTTCCATCGGTGGAATCTCACACATGCTCACACACTCTCTCCTGAGGTGTCTTTCTCGCACACATTCTCTAGATATAACCCTCCCTCCCTCTCGTAATTATTTACAACTGTTTTCACTAACCTTTAGCACAAGCACTCTTCCTCTCACAAACATATACACGCACAATCCTCATCGACCCTTTCTATATACATGGACCTGCCTACGTGTCTCATGTACACACATTATCTTTACGCCTATCTCTCACGCATTATCTCACACCTCTCTTCCTAATCGATGAGTATGATTCTAGTAGAGCATTCCGTAGGATGCCCCTTAAAGTTAGGTTAGATGAATAGTAATATCAGAGATAAAGGGGTTACCTTAGTCCGAGAACCTAGGGTTACAAATCCTAGCGGGCTTTGTCAGTGGACACAGAGTCCTTCACAATTCTGCTATTTTTGTCTTGTATGACTAGTCATCCATGGGTCTTCCTAAATGTGTCATGGGCCGACCAATGTGGCGCAGGACGGAACCGAATGAAGGGCCTCACCTCGACCCACCGGACCTCACACGGTGACACACCCTCTGCCCCCATGCCTCATTATCTTCTCACACCCACACATACCAACACAAACACCACACACACAGAAAATTTCTCCTGGTGCCTCTATTCCCCCCCTTGCATATACACACTCAAGGGAATGGAATCTCTTGTTGTGACGTCATATTCGTCTTTCTCTCTCTAGACCACCCTCATTTCTCGTGCTATCTCTCCCACGCCCCCCGTCAGCCCCTCTATCCATGCCTCTCTCGAATACGTAATACACACACATACCTCTCTAGGCCCCGCCAAATGCATCAACTACACATTCACACATGTTACATCATGTACCCCATTGATCTAAAAAGCCCTCTCTTCATGTTTATTTCGCATACAACATTCCTTTTGAATAAAGTGTGGCCAAAAAAATTATTTTAGAGTTTCTACATATATACAACATTACAAAGTTATATGGGGGAGTATGAATGCTATTTTGCATTGCATTGTGCCCACAATGATATTTATTCCGCACTGTGAATTTGTATATTTTTATACTATATACAAAGTTAGTCATAATAAAGAGAAACGAAGAGCATCTCTCTCTCCATTGCATACCCCCCCAGTACGCCCCTTTCACGTATGCACATAAAACTATCTCCAGGTCCTCTAAAAGTAAGCCCCCAGAAAATTCACGCGTGCTTCATCTTTCTCTCGTGATATATGCAATGACGATCATTGTATTTGAAGCGAAAGCATGATACATACATTGGACTTCATAATCCACTCATTACGGTCACCGTTTACATTTTGTGGTTATTATACAGTCACGGTCTCACCGTACAACTTTGTATTTGCTCATGACAAGACTAGTTGACCAGTTGAACGCTCCACGTGGCACCTCTAGTGTTGCATCACATTATCTCACTAACATCGTGCCCACCTGTCGACTTGTATCTACTCTACATCTACACTATTATAAAATACATAAAATACACTCTTATAAAAAACAGAGTTGGTGATGATGGTGTGCCTGCCATCCTGCAATATAGGCCATCCGATTTATATCTGACGGATAGGAAAGAAACTATGGCAATTTTGCAAAAAGGTACCCACACACCTCTCCACATTTGCAAATAAGGCCTTCCCTCGTTCATCCTTTTCTCTCACAAGATAAACAAGTCATACAAATGCATCTTGATGTTACGTGCAACGCACGGGCATCTTGCTAGTAAGAATGAAAATAAACGACAAAAAAGTATTTTGACGGTGGTGTGAAGTCATGACCGCGGGCACAGCGGACAAGGTGGCCTTGTATTGGTATGCTGAGCCGTCTGTTTTAACGCACATGAGCTGGTGTGGTGATTATACACACACGCACGCATGCACACGAACTCCATCCACGCAACACTCACACAAACACATGCACCCACGCACGCACGCAACACTCACACGTACACACGTAGCCACGCACGCACGCAACACTCACATGCACACACGCACGCATGCATGCACACTACACCACACGACCAACACACACTCTCATGCTCAAGTGCTCAACCTACACGTGCATGCGCACACATCAGGCCCTGACAGACACATACACAACCAGGTGATTCCCGCGCATGGGTTGGAGCCTTGTCGCGCCTGCGTAAATTTGTGTTTATCTGACCTTTTCCCTATGCGAACTGACAGGTGGGACCCACAAGGAACGTGGTGAATTTAACTAGTCAACATGGCGCCACACAGACTATTTGGCCGGTCAACAGAGTGCAATCCGATGCTGAACTGTGAGCAAGTGACCGGATAATCACCGCAAAACGTATATAGTGACCGTAATCAGCTTATTCTGAAGTTTGGTGACCGTATTACGCTTTTCTCTTTGTAGGCCCTCCAAAACTACATCTCTACACGTTCTCGCATGTTACATCTAACAACTATGCAATACAGCACTACCACTACACTCTAACACAATAAATCATATGTGTTTTTAGTTTTACTAGATATCTTATTGTTACTTATAATTATTCAGTTTGCATACATTAAAATTGCCTTTGAAATGTATGGCCAGTATCATCTACCGCGCGGGAAAAATCCTGTCCTTTCCTGTTTAATCGGGTTTGTATCGATGGATCGTGCGAAACAGCAAAACTATAGTACTATGCAGTACAAGTGACAATTCACTGGGACGTCGTGTCGTCTACTCCTCCGTCGTAAGAGTGGAGCGCTCGCTTCCATAAATCTTCTAGTCCCTTTCGCCGACATGTGGGACATCAAGCTACTGGGTCCACATGCCATACCAGAATACAGTGCAGAGCAGCCGGGGTGAAGCACCCCAGTCATGGCGCTGGCGTAGTAATGAGCAATGAGGCGTCAAATCACAAAGCTGCACCTTTCCCATAGTTAAGTTGGAGGGACGAAGTAATAATGCTAAAAAAGAAGTTGGAGGGACGAAGCAACCATCATTTCACTCGTTGCTGAATCCGCTTCTCCCTCATCTTCTTCAACTTAACCACGTGTTGCTTCTGCCGTTGTTCTGCCTCATGTGGGACGCGGATCAGCTTGGTAATGCACTGACACGTGGGACCGCATGTTAGCAAACCGCCAGGACAACATCCTCGGAAAATAAGAAACCTCCCCTGCCATCCGCGCGGCAAAATCACCTCCTTTTTACTAATATTTGATTCTATAATTTTTTAGATCAATATAAGTGAGATTTGTATAGATAGCACACAGGAGCAAAACCAAGTGGTATGGTTAAGGGCATCCACAATGTGTAGCCAAATGTGAAAATAGCTTTTGGCATCGTGGGAACCATTGTGGACGGTGTTACCAAAGCCAAAAATATGGCACCGAAGCTCCCTGATTGATTGATTGAAGGAATAGAAAAATGCAATGTCTCTCCTCTTTCTCCCATGCTTGGATGCATGTAGGAGTAGTACAGTATAGAGCAAAGAGTCTACTCCCCTGTCCCTTCTATCACAAATCACAAAGCAGTGAGGCGTAAAATCACAAAGCACGGACGAAGCAACTATCATTTCACTCTTCGCTGACTCTGCTTCTCCATCGTCTTCTTTGAGAAACCATCTCACCGCACTAGTACTCCTAGTAGTAGTACTAGTAAAGGACTTCCTGGATGCAAATAAGGCGGTTGTCTCGGCTTGCAGGCGGCACTTGCGAACGACTTACCGTGGTCTCCCTCAATGGTGTTCTCCGTCGAACGCACTTTGCCAAACCACACAAAAAACGTCGTCGACGTCACTGCAATGGGCAAGGAATTCAAATATAGTCACTACCTCCATTTTTTTATACACAAGGCCAGTATATCAAAATTACAATTTGCAAAGGGCCAGTAACACTAATCGAGGCAAAATTGATGGGGTTAGCAACCAAGGACATCAATATCCCCTGCATGCATGCGGAAGTGAGAAGGTTTGTTTGCATAGCGCTGCATTAATCAAGCGATGATGAGTGAGATGGTTAGCTCTTTGGTCTTTCGAGAAAAAAATACGCATTAATTGACACGTGAAACGAGGATTTGTATCAAAGGAAAACCCCGCCTTTATTTTTTAACACTAGTACTCCTAGTACGTACGTACTTATCCTGTTTCGGTCTAGGCCTTGCATTGCCAAACTTCGCTATACATTTTTGCCAAGCTTGCCTAAAGTTTTCAAAATGAGAAGGAGGTACACTTGCGCACGGCTGTCGCGGTCGTACCGCACCCTCACACGGTCGCTCCTGCACGCCGCGGTCGCACCGCACCCTCACATAGTCGCTCCTGCACGCCGCAAACCCAACCAAGGGAACGCACCCTCACTGACACGTGCTGTCGCATGTGAACAAACCAAACTCAGCCATCCTATCGCTGACACATAATTTTTGTTCATAGAGTATGTTTATCCAACCGGAGTATCCGTACGGCCCGTGCGGTGGTCTCTTGGATAAGAAGAAGAGGCGAGGAAGAAGGAAAGAAGGGTTAGGAGACGTAGGATATTCATCCAACCGCCTGAAATGGTAGACTGACCCAAGTCAGGCGACTTGCATAACAAATAGTATGTTTTTACACAGCAAAAGATCCATAATAATAAAAACAACAACATAAAGAAAAACTATCACTGCTCGCGGAAAGAGACGGCCTCGTCGTCTTTGGCTGCCGGCCCGAACCAGCCGTCGCTGCCGACGTGTGTCTCCGCACCGTGGTTGTCCTCGGCCTCCAGCTACTCGTTCAAGCGGAGCGTGCGGGCGCTCTGCACGGATGAGAGCACATCCCGGTTCAAGTCCAGGACTTCCGGTTCCGCCTGCAGGAGGGCCTCGATGGCAGCGGCATCGGCGCGCTCCGCGTCGAGTCGAGCCTCCGCCGCCCGGTTCAAGTCCAGGACTTCCGGTTCCGCCTTCAGGAGGGCATCGATGAGAGCGGCATCCGCGCGCTCCGCGTCGAGTCGAGCCTCCGCCGCCCGGTTCAAGTCCAGGACTTCCGGTTCCGCCCGCAGGAGGGCGTCGATGAGAGCGGCATCCGCGCGCTCTGCGTCGAGTCGAGCCTCTGCCGCCCGGTTCATGTCCAGGACGTCCGGTTCCGCCTATAGGAGGGCCTCGATGGCAGCGGCATCCATGCGCTCCGCCTCAAGTTGAGCCTCCGCCGCCCGGTTCACATCCACGACATCCAGTTCCGCCTGTAGGAGAGCCTCAATGGCAGCGGCATGCGTGCGCTCCGTGTCGAGTTGAGCCTCTGCCTCCCAGTCCTCCTTTAGTATCGCCATGTTGAACCGCTGGTCCGCATGCACCATGGAGACTCGGACGCCGGCACGAAGTCGACATCCATCGTCTCATACCCATCGGGGGCCTTCTGCGCCGTGACCTCTGCAGTGAACATTGGATCGGCTTCCTCCTCCTCGTAGCTTGGCTCCAGAGAACTCGGCGATTGGCCCGCTGCAAAGCGAGGTTGGGAACGGAGGTCTGTGGCGCCGACCGCCGCCCGCGATTTCTGCGCGGCGCTCCGGCATCAGCATCTTGTAGTAAGTGATCTTGCGGCGCACCATGGCTTTCCGGCGAACTAGGGGACGCTTGATGCGGGCTAGGGGATCGAAAGGTGGGGGAATGGTTTGGAGATTTGGTGTGGTTTTAGGGCAGTGGCTGGCGTAGGCCGAGTAGCGAAGGTTCTGGTGTGAATAGTGGTTCCGGTGACGACCGGTCAATCGATTTTGACTGTACATCGCTCTTGTCGTGTTCGCGTTGCATCCCGGCACGCTGGACTCTCCACGTCGCTCACCGAATGGAACGCGCTTCGTCTTGCATTTTCGCTCGCTTGTGGGACCGCAGTTGAGAGCAAACCGACGTCCCTCCCCCTCCCCCGCCCGCGTCATTTATTATACCACCACTCCCTCCGTTTTATGCGGAGTAAATAAAAACAGAGGGAGTATACTACGGATGAGGATCCCCTGACGTGGCCGAACCCATTGAGTAACTGACATGCGGGGCCTAGCAAGCATGGGGTCCGCCAGTAAGTGACCGAAAGGGAGGGTAAGGCAGGGATACCTACGTCAGAGAATCCACTTCCACTATACTACTTTGACCAAATGTTAGAGTAATAATATATGACATGCAACTTACACAAATGTTAGAGTAATAATATATGGCATGCAACTTACACAAAGCATACAGGGTCTAATGCGTTTTTCGAGGCTAACTTTGACCAAATGTTAGAGTAATAATATATGACATGCAACTTACACAAAGCATATGGTCAATTTCGTATGTGAAAGGAGTTTCCAATGATATAATTTTCACATTATACATCTCATGTACTCCCTCTGTCTAGGTGTGTAAGTCATCTTACGAAAACCAAATAATCCCAAAACACGTAGGCGCGGTGCATTAACTTCTACCTCGTTTCTTGTTTCTTGACATATGAACCAATAAGAGATGAGGGTGTGTGATGTCTACTACACAACCTTCTTCTTGTAGACGTTGTTGGGCCTACAAGTGCACAGGTTTTTAGGACAGTAGCAAATTTCCCTCAAGTGAATGACCTAAGGTTTATCAATCCGTAGGAGGCGTAGGATGAAGATGGTCTCTCTCAAGCAACCTTGCAACCAAATAACAAAGAGTCTCTTGTGTCCCCAACACACCCAATACAATGGTAAATTGTATAGGTGCACTAGTTCCGCGAAGAGATGGTGATACAAGTGCAAAATAGATAGTAGATAAAGGTATTTGTAATCTGAAAATATAAAAACAGCAAGGTAACTAAAGGTAAAAGTGAGCGTAAACGGTATCACAATGATAGGAAACAAGGCCTAGGGTTCATACTTTCACTAGTGCAAGTTCTCTCAACAATAATAACATAGATAGATCATATAACAAGCCCTAAACATGCAACAAAGAGTCACTCCGAAGCCACTAATAGAGGAGAACAAACGTAGAGATTATGGTAGGGTACGAAACCACCTCAAAGTTATTCTTTCGGATCGATCTATAAAAGAGTTCGTACTAGAATAACACCTTAAGACACAAATCAACCAAAACCCTAATGTCACCTAGATACTCCATTGTCACCTCAAGTATCCGTGGGCATGATTATACGATATGCATCACACAATCTTAGATTCATCCAATCAACATAAAAGTACTTCAAAGAGTGCCCCAAAGTTTCTATCGGAGAGTCAAGAACGTGTGCCAACCCCTATGCATAGGTTCCCAATGTCACGAAACCCGCAAGTTGATCACCAAAACATACATCAAGTGGCACATGATATCCCATTGTCACCACAGATAATCACAGCAAGACATACATCAAGTGTTCTCATAAAAGACTCAATCTGATAAGATAACTTCAAAGGGGAAACTCAATTCATCACAAGAGATTAGAGGGGGAGAAACATCATAAGATCCAACTACAATAGCAAAGCTTGAGATACATCAAGATCGTGCCATAGAGGGAACACGAGAGAGAGAGAGAGAGATCAAACACATAGCTACTGGTACATACCCTCAGCCCTGAGGGTGAACTACTCCCTCCTCGTCATGGATAGCGCCGGGATGATGAAGATGGCCACCGGTGACGGAACCCCCTCCGGCAGGGTACCGGAACGGGCTCCCGAGAGGTTTTTGGTGGCTACAGAGGTTTGCGGCGGCGGAACTCCCGATCTATCTTCTGTTCTGGAAGTTTTAGGGTACAAGAGTATATATGGGTGCAGGGGGTACGTCGGAGGAGCTACGGAGGCCCCACGAGGCAGGGGCGTGCCCGGGGGGGGGGGGGGGGTGGGCGCGCCTGCCACCCTCGTGGGCAGCCCTTATCTTCTCTGACGTGCACTCCAAGTTCCCTGGGTTGCTTTCCTTCCAAAAATAACTTCTCCAGTTGATTTCGTTCCATTTTGACTCCGTTTGATATTCCTTTTCCTCGAAACACTGAAATAGGCATAAAACAGCAAATCTGGGCATGGCCTCCGGTTAATAGGTTAGTCCCAAAAATAATATAAAAGTGGATAATAAAGCCCAATATTGCCTAAAACAGTAGATAAAGTAGCATGGAGCAATCAAAAATTATAGATACGTTGGAGACGTATCAAGAAATTGTTTCATACCTATGACATTCTCAAAACTTTTTCAATCTTCACGCAATACATGAGCGTGAGCCATGGATATAGCACTATATGTGGAATAGAAGGGTGGTTGTGGAGAAGACAAAAAAAGGGAAGATAGTCTCACATCAACTAGGCATATCAACGGGCTATGGAGATGCCCATCAATAGATATCAATGTGAGTGAGTAGGGATTGCCAAGCAATGGATGCACTAGAGCTATAACTATATGAAAGCTCTACAAAAGAAACTAAGTGGGTGTGCATCCAACTCGCTTGCTCACGAAGACCTAGGGCATTTTGAGGAAGCCCATCATTGGAATATACAAGCCAAGTTCTATAATGAAAAATTCCCACTAGTATATGAAACTGACAAAATGAGAGACTCTCTATCATGAAGATCTTGGTGCTACTTTGAAGCACAAGTGTGGTAAAAGGATAATAACATTGTCCCTTCTCTCTTTTTCTCTCATTTTTTTTATTTGGACCTTTCTCCCCCTTTTTTTGGCCTCTTTTTTTTTCGTTCGGAGTCTCATCCCGACTTGTGGGGGAATCATGGTCTCCATCATCCTTTCCTCACTTGGGACAATGCTCTAATAATGATGATCATCACATTTTTATTTTTCTTACAACTCAACTATTACAAATCGCTACTTAGAACAAAGTATGACTCTATATGAATGCCTCCGGAGGTGTACCAGGATATGCAATGAATCATGAGTGACATGTATGAAAGAATTATGAACGGTGGCTTTGCCACAAATACGATGTCAACTACATGATCATGCTAGCAATATGACAATGATGGAGCGTGTCAAAATAAATGGAACGGTGGAAAGTTGCATGGCAATATATCTCGGAATGGCTATGGAAATGCCATGATAGGTAGGTAGGGTGGCTGTTTTGAGGAAGGTATATGGTGGGTGTATGATACAGGTGAAAAGTGCGCGGTATTAGAGAGGCTAGCAATGGTGGAAGGATGGGAAAAAGTGCGTATAATCCATGGACTCAACACTATTCATAAAGAACTCATATACTTATTGCAAAAATCTAGAAGTTATCAAAGCAAAGTATTACACGCATGCTCGTAGGGGGATAGATTGGTAGGAAAAGACCATCGCTCGTCCCCGACCGCCACTCATAAGGAAGACAATCAATAAATAAATCATGCTCCAAGTTCATTACATAACGGTTCACCATACGTGCATGCTACGGGAATCACAAACTTCAACACAAGTATTCTTTAAATTCACAACTACTCAACTAGCATGACTCTAATATCACCATCTTCATATCTCAAAACAATTCTCAAGCATCAAACTTATCTTAGTATTCAACTCACTCAAAAGAAAGTTTCACATATCTTGAATACCAAGTATATTAATATTAAGCTAATTACCATGCTATTTAAGACTCTCAAAATAATCTAAGTGAAGCATGAGAGATCAATAGTTTCTTTAAAACAAATCCACCACCATGCTCTAAAAGATATAAGTGAAGTACTAGAGCAATAACAAAAACTACTCTGAAAGATATAAGTGAAGATCAATGAGTAGTCGAATAATTATGCAACTATGTGAAGACTCTCCATTTAATAATTTTAGATCTTGATACTTTATTCAAACAGCAAGCAAAGCTAAAGAAAACTACAATGCAAGGATAGCACAACTCATGTGAAGAAGCAAAAACTTAGGCTCAACCGATACTAACCGATAGTTGTTGAAGAAGAAAGGTGGGATGCCTACCGGGGCATCCCCAAGCTTAGATGCTTGAGACTTCTTGAAATATTATCTTGGGGTGCCTTGGGCATCCCCAAGCTTGAACTTTTGTGTCTCCTTAATTCCTCTCATATCATGGTTTCTCTTTTTATCAAAAGCTTCATCCACAACAAACTCAACAAGAACTCGTGAGATAGGTTAGTATAAACCAATGCAAAACCTTATCATTTTCTACTGTAATAAATCACTTAAATAATAATTCAACATTTCATACTAAATGCCTCTGCATAATTAATACTCCTATCTTCAAATAGAATCATTAAACAAGCAAACATATGCAAACAATGCAACCATAACAGCAATCTGCCAAAACAGTACAGTCTGTAAAGAATGCAAGAGTCATCATACTTCCCTAACTCCAAAAATTATGAACTAAAATTCCCACTGTAATAAATTTATTAGAGCTCAATATGCAAAAAGATTCAACATGATACCTCTCTCTGACTTTTCTAGGGAATTTTTGCAACAGCGGTAAACTTTCTGTTTTCAAACAGCAACATGTATACTAGCAAAATAAGCATGGCAAAGGCTATCCTTGACTTCTTTATTGAAACTAGAGATGCAAAACATTATTCTAACTAATAGAAAGCAAAAACTAACAAAAGAAAATTACGCTCCAAGCAAAACACATATCATATGGTGAATAAAAATATAGCTCCAAGTAAAGTTACCGATGAACGAAGACGGAAGAGGGGATGCCTTCCGGGGCATCCCCAAGCTTAGGATCTTGGTTGTCCTTGAATATTACCTTGGGGTGCCTTGGGAATCCCCAAGCTTAGGCTCTTGCTACTCCTTATTTGTCACGCCCAATATGCGACCCTATCCAAAAGGAACTTGAAGGTCCCACCAAGGATAGACCCGCATATTGAAACGCCTTTGCAAGGAGGATATCATTACATCAACATTACATAATAGATGGGGATACATACAAGCGGCATACAATGCCACACGAATACAACAACATCATACAAGAGAGCACCATCCGACTACGGATGGAACACAAATAGAAGCTCAAACGACATCCACCCTGCTAGCCCAGGCTGCCGACCTGGAACCTATCCCCTGATCGAAGAAGCAGAAGAAGAACTCAATGCAAGCAAGCATCGCTCTCGCGTCATGATCATCACATAACCTGTACCTCCAACTATTGTTGTAGTAATCTGTGAGCCACGAGGACTCAGCAATCTCATTACCATGGGTATCAAGACTAGCAAAGCTTAATGGGAAAGGAAGGGGTAAAGTGGTGAGGTTGCAGCAGCGGCTAAGCAAGATATGGTGGCTAACATACGCAAATAAGAGCGAGAAGAGAAGCAAAGGAATGGTCGTCAACTAGCAATGATCAATAGGTGATCCTGAACACCTACTTACGTCAAACATAACCCAGAAACCGTGTTCACTTCCTGGACTCCGCCGAAAAGAGACCATCATGGCTACACACGCGGTTGATGCGTTTTAATTCGGATCTGGTGTCAAGTTATCTACAATCGGACATTAACAAATTCCCATCTGCCACATAACCGCGGGCACGGCTCTCGAAAGTTTATACCCTGCAGGGGTGTCCCAACTTAGCCCATGATAAGCTCTCGCGATCAACAAAGGATATAACTTCTCCCAGGAAGACCCGATCAGTCTCGGAATCCCGGTTTACAAGACATTTCGACAATGGTAAAACAAGACCAGCAAAGCCGCCCGATGCGCCGACATCCTGATAGGAGCTGCACATATCTTGTTCTCAGGGCAACACCGGATGAGACAGGCTACAAGTAAAACCAGACCTCGAGTTGCCCCGAGGGGGCCTCGTAGGCGGCTCGGTTCGAACCAGCACTTAGAGAAGCACTGGCCCAGGGGGGGGGGGGCTAAAATAAAGATGACCCTCGGGTTGGCCGACCCAAGGGAAGGGTATAGGTGGTGGTGAGGCAAATGGTAAAACCAAGGTTGGGCCTTGCTGGACAAGTTTTATTCAAAGCGAACTGTCAGGGGGGTCCCATAAATCACCCGACCGCGTTAGGAACGCAAAATCCGGGAACATAACACCGGTATGACGGAAACTAGGGCGGCAAAAGTGGAACAAAACACCAGGCATAAGGCCGAGCCTTCCACCCTTTACCAAGTATATAGATGCATTAATAATATAAGAGATATTGTGATATCCCAACATAACCCTGTCCACCATGGAGCAATCTTCATCTTCACCTGTAGCTAGCAACGCTATAAGAGGTCCTGAGCAAAGCGGTAACATAGCCAAGCAATGGTTTGCTAGGAATGGTGTCAAAGGTTAGAGGTTCATGGCAATTTGGGAGGCTTGAAGAGCAAAAGATAGGTAATGCAGCATAGCGATAGAACGAAGCAACTAGCATAGAAATGATAGTAGTGAGATCCAGGGTAGCGGTCATCTTGCCTGAAATCCCGCTAGGAAGAAGAACGAGTCCATGAATAAGATGAAGCCACGAAGACGAACCAAGCGTAGACGAACGAATCCTCACGATCGCAACGAAACGAGAACTATCGAGAAGAAGCACACAACATGGTAAACACACCACACATGAACAAGACATGATGCACAACAAGCATGATGCATGACAAAGCTACATGAAGCTACTCATGGCAAGATATGATGCAAACAGGAACAACACATCAAGGCAAGTTTAAATGAGGCCGGAAACAACATATAACAATTCCGGTAAGTCCTCATATGCATATTTCGAAATTGGTCCAGATCTGAACAAACCTTATGTTCAAGTTGTTAAACAGCAAGTTAAAGAGCACCAAGAGGATCTACACGAAATTCTAGTCAAGTTACATATAAAGTTCATTTAATTCAGAGTTACCGTCTAGAAGATATGAGCAAAACAAGTTAAACATGGCATTGATGCAAAATGCATCCAAACATCAAGCAAACACCTCAAAGCAAGGATGCAACATGATAATATGAAACTACATGCAAAATCAAGCAATTTCATATAGAGCACACTCAAGACGGAGCAACGGTGCAACACATACACCCTATACAAGTCATAACAACAATCTGTCCAAAACAGCAACTAGGCATATTGCAAGCATCAAAACAATATGCTACAGCACCCCAACATATTAACAAAAGGCGTTGGCATGAAGTACTGGTAAAGCATAACAAAACATGAACACTGAGCTATCTCCATAAATCACTAGAACATGCTCAAAAAGACATGGAAAGATTGCAAATAATAACAGTTTCAGACTTTGCAAAAATAACATCAGTTTGCAATGTTTAGAGCTATCAAACAACATGTTACAGGAACATATCATGGCAAACAAAGGCATGGCATGAATCTACTAATGGCATAGAACAAGAGTCCCTTACTGGCCATGAGCCAAAAAGGACCAGAAGATATGATGGCACCCATGTAAACATGGCAAGTTATATGACATATTCAAACATGGCAGGAACAACAATAAGTAGGCATGTTGGTGAGCTTGAACCACTCACCACAGAGCAATACATGGCATGGAAAGGCTACCAACAGTAAGAAGACATATTTATGAAGCTAAGCATGGCAAGAGCAAGTTCATAGGATGCATGGATCACTAGAAAATAACATGACCAAAACTGAACTTAATGTTAACAGGCTGACAACAACATTATTTAGCAAGTTTGGAGCAAGATAACAACAAGCTAACGTAGTCTATAAATGCAACCAGGGGCATGAATGGATAGAGCATAACATGTATAACAAAAGATCCTTAGTGAACATCTCCAGAATAATGCACGAAATGACTTGTAGCAGCAGGTTAACATAGCAACAAAATATAACAGAATCTGCCTAGCAAAACAGCAACAGCAAGTACCCTACTTAGCAAGCTTGATGCACTCACTACACAACTCACAAAAATACATGGATGGCACCACTGGAAAGATGGCATGGCATAGATCAAAACACATGTAGAGCTCATGCTCATAGGATGCACACATCAAACATGGCAAACATGACAAATTAGCAAGTTATAACAGTTTCAGCAGATTAACCGCAACATGCACTCTTCCAACAGCATTCCGGGCATCATGATGGACTCAAATGAAAACGATGCAATGGAATGAAATGAAGTACTCATCGGGGCGAACAATTCGACATATTACACGCATGAAACGGAGCTACGGATACAGAGTTATGATGCAACGAACATGGCATGATAATGTCAGAAACTCAGGGACTTGGACGAATTTTACCTCCCGAAAACGGATCTAGGGTTTCAGGGCACATGGATCGAGGTTCGCCGGCAACTACGCCGGAGTTGGCCGGAGATGAGGACAGTGGCCTGAGAGGCGCCGGAGAGGTCGGGGACGAGGTGCTTGGGCCGGATCGGGCCGGATGCCGGCAGGGGCGTCGCGGGAGACGCGGGGCGCGGTCGCCGGAGCTCGCGGCCGGCGAGTTGGCGACGACGGCGGCGGAGGGACGGCCGAGGCGGAGGCGCGGGGCAGTGGCGACTGGAGGCGAGGCCGACACGGGGGCGGCGGCGCTTGGCGCCGAGCGGAGGCGGGGATCCTCGGGGACGACGGGCGGTGACCGGAGGCGAGGTCGCCGGCGCCCGGGGCGAGGCGTGGGTGGTGGAGTCTCAGGCGGCGGGGCGGAGCACGGGCGCGGGGAGGGCGCGGGCCGCGGGGGCCCGCGGCGGGCCGACGGCGAGGGGCGGCGGCGCGGGCCACGTGGCGGCGCGGGATTGGGCGAGGAGCGGCGGTGGACATGTCCGGCGGGGTCCGGACGTGTCCGGCTGTGGGAGGAGGATGAAGCTAGGGTTAGGGTAGGATTAGACCGCGAATTTGGAGGGGGAGGCACCTATTTATAGGTAGAGGGAGCTAGGAGAGTCCAAATGGGGAGCGGTTTTCGCCCACACGATCGTGATCGAACGACCGAGAGCTTGGAGGGGAGTTTGCTGGGCTTTGGGCCACTTTGGAAGAGGTGTTGGGCTGCAACAAAAGAGGCTTGTGCGGTTACCCGGTTAACCGTTGGAGTATCAAACGACCTCCAAATGGCACGAAACTTGACATGCGGTCTACCGGTGCTATACCAAGGCCACTTGGCAAACCTCGGGCCATTCCGAGAAAGTTTAACACCTGCACACGAAAAGAGACAAGAAGGGAACGCCAGGTGACATAGGAGTGCCGAATTGCAAAACGGACAACGGGGAAAAGGCTCGGATGCATGAGACGAACACGTATGCAAAATGAGATGCACATGATGACATGATATGAAATGCAGATGATGACATGACAAAATGCAACACACAAGCACATGACATGGCAATGACGGCGAATAACTGGCGGACGCCTAGCGCATCGAATCCGGGGCGTTACATTATTCCATAGTCCATCGAATCTTTACCCAAAACTTGAAAACTCCACAACACAAAACTCAACAGAAAACTCGTAAGCTTCGTTAGTATAAGAAAATAAAACAATCACTTAGGTACTGTAATGAACTCATTCTAAATTCATATTGGTGTAATATCTACTGTACTTCAACTTATCTATGGTTCATACCCTCCGATACTACTCATAGATTCATCAAAATAAGCAAACAACACATAGAAAACAGAATCTGTCAAAAACAGAACAGTCTGTAGTAATCTGTATCAAACGTATACTTCTGGAACTCCAAAAATTCTACCAAATTAGGACGGCCTGAGCAATTTGTGTACCAATCCATAGCAAAAGAAATCAGATCAGAAGCACGTTTCTGTGAATTAACAAAACTAATTTACTGGGTGCAAAAGTTTCTGATTTTTAGCAGGATCAACACAACTATCACCGTAAGCTATCCTAAAGGTCTTACTTGGCACTTTATTGAAACAAAAGCTATAAAACATGATTACTGCAGTAGAATAATCATGTGGACACACAAAAATAGTAAGGATAAATATTGGGTTGTCTCCCAACAAGCGCTTTTCTTTAATGCCTTTCTAGCTAGGCATGATGATGACAATGATGCTCACATAAAAGATAAGAATTGAAACATAACGGGAGCATCATGAAGCATATGAATAGCACTTTTAAGTCTAACCCACTTCCTATGCATAGGGATTTTGTGAGCAAACAACTTATGGGAACAATAATCAACTTGGATAGGAAGGTAAAACAAGCATAACTTCAAGATTTTAAGCACATAGAGAGGAAACTTGACATTATTGCAACTCCTACAAGCATATGTTCCTCCCTCATAATAATTTTCAGTAGCATTATGAATGAATTCAACAATATAACCAGCACCTAAAGCATTCTTTTCATGATCTACAAGCATAGAAATTTTATTACTCTCCACATAAGCAAAATTCTCCTCATTCGGAATAGTTGGAGTATCATAAGAGACTTGAACACTAAAAATTGTTTCCACATTAAAAGAGTAATGTTCATAAAAAGGGTAATCATAATCATGACAAGATTTGTAAATATAATCATCACTACTTTTTATAGCATAAGTTTCATCACAATAATCATCATAAGTAGCAACTTTGTTCTCATCATAATCGATTGAAACCTCTCCCAAGATAGTGGAATCACTAAATAAAGTTGACACTCTTCCAAATCCACTTTCGTATTCATCACAATAAAATTCAATATCCTCCAAAATAGTGGGATCACTACTTCCTAAAGTTGACTCTCTTCCGAACCCACTTTCATCAGTATAATCATCATAGGTAGGAGGCATGCTATCATCATAACAACTTTGCATATCAAAACTTGGGATGCTAAAAATATCATCTTCATTAAACATAGCATCCCCAAGCTTGGGACAAACATTAATTCCAGCAAATATATTCTCAAATATTTCATCCCAATCAAACATAGCTTCCCCAAGCTTGGGCCCTTTCATATCATGAGCATAATCACTCTCATCATTAAAAATATTGATAGCACCAATAGTATAGCAATTATCATCATCACAATGAGTAGTAGGAGCAACATCATTTGGGAGGGGTACCTTTTTACCTTTGTTGCTCCTTCTTTTCTTTTTCTGCTTCACATTATGTTTGGTTCAACTTTCCTCTTTGAGATCCTTATTGATGAGATTGGTTGAATAGAAAGCTCCTCCTCGTTACGTGATTCATCATAAGAAATAATAGGAGGAGATTGGGAAGCCTCTTCCCTTTCATTAGTATTCTCATCATCTTCCATTTGCTTTATTTTCTTTAGGTAATTGGCAATATAAGTATTTTAAATGCAATTCACCGCACAATACATATAAATCTTCTCTAGATCAAAATCAAGAAATCTATCAAGATTAAATTTGGGAATACCCTCAGTTATACGTTTCATTTCTTCATAACCCAAAAGAAGGATAAGCTCTTTATGATGCTCAAGGGTAATCAAATTATCACAATATTTGGACACGACTTGATCATGAAACAAATAGCATTGGAGTTTTAAATGACCATGTTCATTGCAAAGTTCACAAGGAGCGCGAAAAATATTGAATCTTTTAGCACATTCATCTAGCTCTTCTTGCAAAAATTTGGTTTCTAAGTACTTATGCCTCTTGCAATAAATATCTTCTCTATTTGGTGTGTTCATGCAAACATGCACTTCACAAAAGTTGACATGCTCATAAGAGATATTTTCATCATAACTAGTGCAATCATCATTAGCATCATGGATATTCAAAGAATTCGTACTAACGACATTGCAATCATGCTCATCATTCAAAGATTTAGTGCCAAACAATTTAGAGATTTCTTCTTCTAGCACTTGAGCACAATTATCCTTTCCATCATACTCACGAAAGATATTAAAAAGGTGAAGCGTATGAGACAAACTTAACTCCATTTTTTTGTACTTTTCTTTTATAGATCAACTAGTGCTAAAACAAGAAACAAAAAGATTCGATTGCAAGATCTAAAGATATACCTTCAAGCACTCACCTCCCTGGCAACGGCGCCAGAAAAGAGCTTGATGTCTACTACACAACCTTCTTCTTGTAGACGTTGTTGGGCCTGCAAGTGCACAGGTTTGTAGGACAGGAGCAAATTGCCCTCAAGTTAATGACCTAAGGTTTATCAATTCGTAGGAGGCGTAGGATGAAGATGGTCTCTCTCAAGCAACCCTGCAACAAAATAACAAAGAGCCTCTTGTGTCTCCAACACACCCAATACAATGGTAAATTGTATAGGTGCACTAGTTCGGCGAAGAGATGGTTATACAAGTGCAAAATAGATAGTAGATAAAGGTATTTGTAATCTGAAAATATAAAAACAGCAAGGTAACTAAAGGTAAAAGTGAGCGTAAACGGTATCGCAATGATAGGAAACAAGGCCTAGGGTTCATACTTTCACTAGTGCAAGTTCTCTCAACAATAATAACATAGATAGATCATATAACAAGCCCTCAACATGCAACAAAGAGTCACTCTGATGCCACTAATAGCGGAGAACAAACGTAGAGATTATGGTAGGGTACGAAACCACCTCAAAGTTATTCTTTCGGATCGATCTATAAAAGAGTTCGTACTAGAATAACACCTTAAGACACAAATCAACCAAAACCCTAATGTCACCTAGATACTACATTGTCACCTCAAGTATCCGTGGGCATGATTATACAATATGCATCACACAATCTCAGATTCATCCAATCAACATAGAAGTACTTCAAAGAGTGCCCCAAAGTTTCTATCGGAGAGTCAAGAATGTGTGCCAACCCCTATGCATAGGTTCCCAATGACACGAAACCCGCAAGTTGATCACCAGAACATACATCAAGTGGCACATGATATCCCATTGTCACCACAGATAATCACAACAAGACATACATCAAGTGTTCTCATTAAAGACTCAATCCGATAAGATAACTTCAAAGGGGAAACTCAATTCATCACAAGAGAGCAGAGGGGGAGAAACATCATAAGATCCAACTACAATAGCAAAGCTCGGGGTACATCAAGATCGTGCCATAGAGGGAACACGAGAGAGAACACGAGAGAGAGAGAGAGAGAGATCAAACACATAGCTACTGGTACATACCCTCAGCCCCGAGGGTGAACTACTCCCTCCTCGTCATGGATAGCGCCGGGATGATGAAGATGGCCACCGGTGATGGGACCCCCCTCCGACAGGGTGCCGGAACGGGCTCCCGAGAGGTTTTTGGTTGCTGCAGAGGCTTGCGGCGGCGGAACTCCCGATGTATCTTCTGTTCTGGAAGTTTTAGGGTACAAGAGTATATATGGGTGCAGGGGGTACGTCGGAGGAGCTACGGGGGCCCCATGAGGCAGGGGTGCGCGCCCGAGGTGGGGGGGGGGTGGGCATTCCCCCACCGTCGTGGGCAGCCCGTATCTCCCCTGACGTGCACTCCAAGTTCCATGGGTTGCTTTCCTTCCAAAAATAACTTCTCCAGTTGATTTCGTTCCATTTTGACTCCGTCTGATATTCCTTTTCCTCAAAACACTGAAATAGGCATAAAACAACAAATCTGGGCCGGGCCTCCGGTTAATAGGTTAGTCCCAAAAATAATATAAAAGTGGATAATAAAGCCCAATATTGCCTAAAACAGTAGATAAAGTAGCATGGAGCAATCAAAAATTATAGATACGTTGGAGACGTATCAGTGTGCATGCTTTTAATGACCTGAGACTATCAAACATGACATGCAGTGGTTAGTTCATTGCATGCAATACTATTAATTAGCAAATAAACATTAATGTCTCTCGTTTTCCCCTCCTCCTTGGTCACGGTGCATAGCCTAAGATGACTTACTCACCTATGTGAAAGGAGTACTATTAATCTTGTCAATAGTCAAATTGGAAACCATCTCGAGTACAAATCTAGAAGTACGTATGAATCTAACAATATTGATTGGGCGTTGTTGAATGTTGATACCTTTTTTTATCATAGTCGAGATACTTTGACTACACATAAAACTTATATGTAAAGTAGAAAGGATAGGAGGGAGTATATTGTACGTTCAAAAACGAAACGAACATTGAATACCCTTTATATATGATTTGCGGATGCTATGATACCAGTCCAAAATTTTGAATCCGCCTTAGGTATCACATGCCCCCACTCGTTCCCTCTCGATTTCATCTCGGGGTATAGAGATCTATTGAAAGAGGACTAGGGTGGGTACATGCAAATGATACTCGGTGGAATGTTCAAATGAGGCATGCGGGAGGATGGACTCGACTAGAGGGCGACATGATCGATGGAGAAGATGGTTGGAGATGAATGAGAAATAAGCAAACGCCACATGATTACACTTGAACGGATCAAATAAACAATAAGTTGTCTCGCTTGGCCTACATAGTGAAAGGCCTAATGCGCAACGCAGAGCACTAACGCTCGAATATGGCCGGGAAAACAGGGAAACCGACATGTGGGGCACACCCGTCGGGACAACGTAGCGCAGACTAGTCCAATGGAGGAGCTGGCCCACGACCTCCTCGCCACCAACAACCATTCATGTGGGTCGTTGGAGCCAACAACAGGGCGCAGCTCCAACACCGCCTCTGGACACGGCGACCGCGGTGAGCGACACGCTCATATCGTCGATAGACACAGTCGGTTTCAGTGTGCCGAGGGTGGCGTTTGTGCTGTGGCACGACCAACGGTATGTTTGGTTTGTGCCCAAGGTTGCCCCATCAAAGCATTGGGTAGCCAAAATTTTGGTTGAGGTATTGGTTGCCCATGATTTGGCCGACATTGGCAAGAAAAATGAACAAGAGTTGTCTAGAGTTCATTGGCATGCCAAAGAAATGGCAACCATCCAAATAAAAACCAATCTTTGGGTCATGACCAAAATTTTGGTAAGGTGCACTTTGGCCACAATCCAAACACACCCCAACACCTGGCTCGTCGAGGATGCACGGGGCGTCGCGACGCGTCCGCAGAGTGGTGTAGCGCGGCCAACTGCATCCTCTGGACCTGAGACCATGCCGGGTCGTCTTGCTTTTTCAATGAAATGCGGGGATCGCATTTGAGCAAAGGGCATCTCCAACGTTGCCACGACCGCAACTGACTACCCTGGCACACCAAAGCCCCGTTCCTCGCACCATCGCACGGTGCGTTCCCAGCCGGTGCCAGCTGCCCGCATTCATGCCGCCCGTTTGTATGTCATCGTTAACAGGCTCGGTGCCCGAGGAACCAACTCCGGCGACTTAATGACGCACCCGGACACTTGGCCTCACCGGAATGCGCTACTTAAAGAGGCAACACCCAGCTAACCTCCACACCATAGCGCATCGTCCTCCTACCTGGCACCACATTCGCCATGACCGCAAGTGCGAACGCTCTGCGGGAGAGCTTGTCTTTGGGGATGAAGCTCGAGGTCGCCGCCCTCGCTCAAGTCGCCTCTCGCGACGCAATAGCGGCGTAGCCGGACGCGGACGCAACCGCACAAGCGGTGGCCAAGCTGGTGGCCGACGACGGGAGCACCGTCAGCCACGCGTCCTACTTGCCGCCGTCCAATGTCCGGCACCGCTGAGGTCGGGGACTCCTCCGAGGATGAGTAGGGCATTGGAGGCGGAAGGGCATGGTGTGCCAACTGGCCGGTCCGTATCCCGTGTTCTACTCTTCCTCGCCGGAGACTGCACCTTCACTTCACGGGTCTTGAACCCTGCCCCCGTTCATAGAGATCGCAGATGGAGGACATCGGTCGCCGCCATAGAATAGGTTTAGGGTTGGGTTTATTTTATTTTTTTGTCTTATAAAAGTTTGAAATGTAATGAAAATCTGCCGTGTTTGCATTAATCTCGGCCGGCGTATATGAACTCTCACAATAATATACATATTTTAGGAGTACTAGCAAGATGCCCGTGCGTTGCACGGAAAATCAAGATCTTGTGGGAGAAAAGGATGAACGAGGGAAAGCCTTATCTGCAAATGTGGAAAGGAGTGCGGGTAAATTGTCATAGTTTCCTTCCTATCCGTTAGATATAGATCGGACGGCCTATATTGCATGATGACAGGCACACCATCATCACCAACTCTGCTTTTTATTGAACCGAGACAAATCTAAAAAACCCAACTAAGCCAACCTCCCAGCATATCGCGCGGGAAAAGACCCGGCCGTGCCATTTTAGTCGGGATTACCGGATTACTAGTAGTAGTATCGATGGATCGCGCGAAGCAACTTTTTTTTTGAGGGGGCGAAGCACCTAGTTTAAAAGGAAAAAAGGCGGTACACTCACATCACTCCTGTCGCGGTCGCATTGCATCCCACACACATTCGGTCCTGCACACAGCTCACGCAAACGGAACGCGCTTCGGCTTGCCTCTTCACTGACACGTGGGACTGCACTTGGAGAAACGGACCATGCGCCAAACTCCCCCTGCCCACCGTGTGAAAATCCTCCCCCCCCCCACAAAATTTCCCCCCAAATTCGATTCAACCGCCCTTCGGCCAAATATTCCCCAAACCCCCCTCCCCCTGTCCCCCCTCCACTCCATTCGCTCCGGCAAAGCCGCCCTCCCTGCCACGCTGATACGTCGGCACCGCGGTTCGTCGAGGGGACGCACGGCGATCCTCTCGCTCCCACAGTACGCTCTTGTAGACTGCCATCCTCTAGCCGCGCCGCCACCTCTGACTATGTTCTTGTGGAGGCGCACTGAGGTCAGCGCCGCCACCGCTGGCGATGTTCGTGTGGAGATGCACGGCGGTCAGCTTCTCCCACGGTACGCGCATTCTAGACTGAGGGCCCGTTCATGTCGGTGTAGCACTGAATATTAGCTGATAGACGCTATTAATCTCACTATTTGCCGAAGTAGTTTACTATCAATATGCTCTTCTTAAGAAGCTTCCTTGCCCTGTTCTGCACTCAATCTGCTTAGCTGAGATGGCATGCCAAGGCCGATTAGTTGCTAAAATATCCTGCCATATATTTATTGTGACGTAGATTGCCATGGTCTAGTAGCCAATCTGTTAGTTGAAATAGCTCTACACCGTTTTATACTCAATCTTTGTTGCTGCGATGGCCTTCGATAGTTTGATGGCTGTGTGTTCGGCCTCATTGACTGCTGAAACAACCTGCCATAATTTAGCACTCAAATCTGTTTGCTGAATTAGCTTTATATATATTTTGTTACTTAGATCTGCTCGTCCAAATATCTTGCCATAGCTTTAGACATCGACCTAGGTATTTTTTTCTGGACTTCATAAAAAAGCATATATGTTTTTCCTGTAATATCTAGTAGAAGAACTAATTTGTATGTCTAACAGATGGACATGACTTGGATAACTTCTGCTCGAAGATTCTCCGCTGCATATGTCGAGGGGGTTGAGAACTTCATGAACATTATCAGAGCTGAGTACAGTGGTCCGAAATCAGATGTGCTCTGCCCGTGTAGCAGTTGTATGAATTCAGTTACAAGACCCCAGTCAACTGTGCAAAATCATCTACACTTGTATGGGATGTCGGTCACATATACTAGGTGGGTTCATCATGGTGAAGCTGTGAACGTCAATGTTATTGACTACGTGGAAGCAGCAAAT
The DNA here is from genome assembly GCA_963921465.1 of Triticum timopheevii. Classification (NCBI taxonomy): domain Eukaryota; kingdom Viridiplantae; phylum Streptophyta; class Magnoliopsida; order Poales; family Poaceae; genus Triticum; species Triticum timopheevii. The sequence goes on from OY997262.1 coordinate 369,416,736, forward strand.
CACCATCTTGATCTGCCTGATGCTCAGGTGGAAGAGGAGGAGGAGGAGGTGGTGGCGGAGCCAGTGAGTTTGACCAACATTGAAACAATGCTACGAAATGCTCGTGCATTCCGTGAACTTTCACCTGCAGAAGAAAAACGTTGGGCCCGCATGTTGGAACAATGCAACGTTGCTGTCACCCCAGGAAATAAGCTGTCAGTATTCTCAGCTATGGTCACCTTTCTTCAGGTGAAGACATCTGAGCGGATGACCAACATATCATTCGATGCGATGTTGGCTGCTTTCCGCAAATCTTTCCTAGATGCGTCTGAGCTGCCACACACCTATAGTAAAATGAAGAATTTCCTTCCTGCAGTTGGAATTGGATATGATATGATCCATATTTGTAAGAATAATTGTGTTCTGTTCCGGAAGGATTATGCCAACTTAAGTGAATGCCCGAAATGCAAATCATCAAGATGGAAAGATGGCGATGCTGTGAAGGGGTTCCTCATAATGTTCAAAGACATTTTCCAATTACACCAAGATTGCAGAGGTTGTTTCATGATGCTGAAACAAGAGAGGATGTACTGTGGCATTCTAGGAACCAGGAGTACAGAGATCAGAATGTAATGAGCCATCCATCTCATGGTAGTGAGTGGAAAAGCTTCAATGATAAACACAAAGAGTTTGCTGCTGACCCCAGAAACATTAGACTTGGCTTAGCTTCAGATGGATTTAACCCATTTGGCCACCAGAGCGCCACATATAGCATGTGGCCAGTGCTTGTTATCCCTTACAACATGCCTCCAAATGTCTGCACCAAAGAAGCAAATTACATGATGGCCTTGCTCATCCCAGGTCCAAAAAGTCCTGGAAAGGATTTTGATTTGTTCATGGAGCCTCTTATGGAGGAACTTCAACAGCTATGGAAGGGTGTTCTCACTCAAGACCTATATAGCAGCCCACCAGCTGATTTGTTTCTGCATGCTGTTGTAATTTGGTGCATCCATGATTATCCGGCTTTGGGCACTATGTCAGGGAGAACGACACATGGTTACAATGCATGTGTTCGCTGTGACAGGAATCCGCTGTCATATGCAATACTTAGCAAGATCTGTTACATTGGACACCGCCGTTTGCTTGCCAAGGACAAGCCGCATCCTAGAAAATACCGAAGACATGTGTTCAATGCAAAGCATGAAAACCGTTGTCGGTGTCAAAACCGGCGGATCTCGGGTAGGGGGTCCCGAACTGTGCATCTAGGCGGATGGTAACAGGAGACAAGGGACACGATGTTTTTACCCAGGTTCGGGCCCTCTCGATGGAGGTAAAACCCTACTCCTGCTTGATTAATTTTGATGATATGGGTAGTACAAGAGTGGATCTACCACGAGATCAAGGAGGCTAAACCCTAGAAGCTAGCCTATGGTATGATTGTTGTAATGGTTATTTTTTCCTACGGACTAAAACCCTCCGGTTTATATAGACACCGGAGAGGGCTAGGGTTACACAGAGTCGGTTACAATGGTAGGAGATTTACATATCCGTATCGCCAAGCTTGCCTTCCACGCCAAGGAAAGTCCCATCCGGACACGGGACGAAGTCTTCAATCTTGTATCTTCATAGTCTTGGAGTCCGACCGACGATGATAGTCCGGCTATCCGGACACCCCCTAGTCCAGGACTCCCTCAGTAGCCTCTGAACCAGGCTTCAATGACGATGAGTCCGGCGCGTATATTGTTCGACATTGCAAGGCGGGTTCCTCCTCCGAATAATTCATAGAAGATTGCGAACACCAGGATAGTGTCTGGCTCTGCAAAATAAATTCCACACAGCATCGTAGAGAGAATAATATGTACACAAGCTCAATCTGCTGACGTATTTTGTGGCATGAGGTCACACCACCACCAAGCCTTTACTTAAATCGTTTTTATTATACCACCTCAGCGCGTTTAGCAAAGCGGTTTCCTTGGCACGTCTTGTCGAAGCAGAGATCATGTTCCCCTTATTCCGGGATTCCCATCAATACGGACGTGGGTAACCCAACCGCGCCCGTAGCTATGCCTCCTCTATCGAAGGCGAGTCCCAAACGGTCACGGAGACGGCCCTTGGTATTCTCCCTCCTTATAATGGGACCAGGGCTCGTTTCTTTTCTTCAATCCTCAATCGAATCTGCCCCTCGCCCCGAGTTCCAACACCCAGAGCATCAGGTTCGAGCACCTCGGACCTTCAACGATGTCCGGATCCGACCTTCAGGGCCGGTGGATGCCCTCCTCCGTTACGGAAGAGGACGTGCAAAAGCTAAGAGAAGCCAAGTACTTGACCTACGAGATTTCGCATAGGCTGCCCGCCAAAGGGCAAGTCATTCCCACTCCCAAGCCCGGTGAAAGCGTCGTGTTTGTGTCCCACCTCCGTCGGGGTTTAGGCTTCCCGATGGATCCTTTTGTGAGAGGGCTCATGTTTTACTATGGGTTGGATTTCCACGACTTGGCTCCGGAGTCCATCCTCCACATCTCGTCATTCATTGTCGTCTGCGAGGCCTTCCTCCGCACTACCCCCCACTTCGGTTTGTGGCTCAAAACTTTTAACATGGAGCTGAAGATGATCGAGGGTCACCAAGCAGAGTGCGGCGGGGCAGTTGTAAACAGGAGGGCCGATGCTCCATGGCCCGAGGGCTCTTTCCAAGAGGATCTCGGCTTGTGGCAACACGAGTGGTTTTATATTACCGCTCCCAGGGGCAGCAGGCAGAAGCCGCCGCCCATCTTCCGCTCGGGACCTCCACGACGGCAGATGTCATGGGTCAACCAAGGGCTCAACTGGGGGCCGTCAGAGGACGTGCCCCTATTGCAGGGCCGGATTCGAGACCTCCAAGCGAGGGAGATTGATCTGGTCATGGTGATGGAGGTCATGCTGATTAGGCGTCTCCTGCCCTGCAAACGTCGTCCTCTCCGGCTGTGGGAATTTAATCGGAGGGACCACGAATTCTCCAACACTTCATGGGTACGACACTCGTGGAGATGTACAAATTGGTCTTCAGATCACAAGAGGTGTGTCCGGAATTGACCGAGGACGCCGGCCTAAGCTGCAATCGCCCGGATACACAAGTAAGTAGCTCTGTGTCCGGACATATCGTTTGTTTGCATTTCAACGATTCATCTTTTAACCAACTGTCCTCTGAACAGGAGTAGATAGCGCAAGCAAAACTGATATGGTGTCCGGCCCCCCTCCCAGAGACCGCGCCGAATCCTGTGCTGGTCAGGATGCTGGAGGTTGCGCCTTCAGAAGAAGGCGAAGGGGAGAACAGAGGAACTACCGCCTCTACCAAGGAGGCTTTTGAGAAAGGGGGGATCAAGAATCCCTCCTTCCAAGGGGAGAAGAGGACCGCTTCCGAAAACCCGGAGGCCAAGGCCCCGAAGCAGGGGAAGAGATCTTCACCAGAGGGTCCTGCGTCTGGGGGAGGCCCCGGCCGCACTGTCTCCCCTAAGGAATCAGCCCTCTAGCGAGCCGTAAGTAGAAAAAGGGGAGTTTTGTAATAAGGGACATCCCTATTTGCGCTTCTGAGGATAACTTAAGTTTTTACCTTGTAGTTCGGATCTCCGACCTTCTCAGATGAGCTTGTCTTCGGGGGACCTTCGTCCGGAGATGATGGAGAGCGAGACGCCACCATCCGCCGCATCGTCAGATGGAGTGGACGACCCTGAGGTGTCATCACGGAGGGTATCCCCAAGTCCGGCAGGGCCGAAGAGTTCGGCGCCAACTGGTGTACGGCCGGGGGAGCTGAAGGATCTGCTTGAGAGGGCGTCTATCTCAGAAGATCACCATACATTGATGAGTATGGTGATTGAAAGAATTTCGTCCGCCGAAGGCGGGTTGCATGATGCCGTCAGAAGCTTGCTGGCGGGGTTTGAGGTACGTAAAAATGACATACCTTTTGACAGTTTTACACATAAAGTGCGCCCTGTATGGATAGTAGCCCCTGAGACTCGGTAGGTTGTCGAGAGCGACAGCGTGCCGAGGATCAAAATCGCAGGTATTGATTTTCGCCTTTCCTATGTAGGTGGCGGATAGTCCGGTGGCCAGCCGGACTGATGGAGTTGCCGAACTAAAGCGGCAACTCGACGTTGCGGATGCGGACATCGCGCTAGTCAACAAGCGACTTGACGAGTCGCAAGGTAAGTTTTTTTTTCGTGGTCACCTGGTAAGGGAGCTGAAGCCCACTCCTTACAACATGTGTGCTCAATGCAGATGGTGCCGCTGCTGTGGAGAGCCTTCGGGCAGAACTTGCTCGAGCCAAGGAGCAGGCCAGAAGGAGCGATGCGGCTGCCTTAAGGGCGGCTGAAGAGCTAGAATCCGAAAGGGCTGCTCATTGCCGAAGCAGGGAGGAGGTGGCCGAAATGGCCGTGAAGTTGAAAGATGCTACCGACCGCTATGAGGTTCTTGAAAAAGAACGCCGAGCAGAGCAAGAAGACCTGAGGAAGGCCACCGCCGAAGCCAAGGATGCCTGTTCTGCAATGCGGGCTATAAAGGAGGAGCTGCGCCAGGCCGGAGTTATTGTGGCTGGCAGGCCCTTTCTGCTGCGCAGGAGGTTTACAGATCCGAAGTATGCTCAGCTTGGCCAGCTGTGGGGTCCGGAGGATCCTTATATGGACTTAGCGGCGAGTGCGGCAGATGCTGTTGTGCACTTCCGAAGTCAAAAGGATCACGAGACGGAAGAGCTTTTTTGGTCTCAATTCCATAGTCCGGAGCGTTCACTTCCGCTGACCGATCGGTTGGCCGAGTGGGCTGAGCAGAATGGATTGTCCGGACTTGCCATGACTGATATCGTGGCTCATGTCTGGCCGGATAGGCCCAAGCCGAAGAGTTATTTTGGCTTATTGCAGCAATTCCTTGGGGCGGTGCCGCATATCAAGGCGATGAAGCGGTCGGCCTGCATAGAGGGTGCACGGATGGCCCTCGCCCGTGTGAAGACATACTGGACAGAGATGGATGCCACCGCTGTTGCGACCCAGGGTTCGGACGAGAGCCGGTTACCCGCCGAGCACTATTTTGGGGAAGTTCTGCGTGGTGCTCGTGTAATAGAGTCGCAGTGCTCAAAAAATGTCATGTTCAAATGAACTTTATGGTTTGTAAAACGATGTTTATAATATAAGCGCTTTTTGTACTTGTGCGTTCAAGTATTGAAATATCTCCTGTGCGGCCGTTTATGTATACGTGTGTATAACCTGAAAGATGGCAGTCGTCGGCTTCAGCCCCCACGCACAAGGTGCGGGGGTGTTTGCAAAAATAGCGCATTTTCACACTTAATCCGACGTCTCGGTCCTGTGAAGGAGGTGGTAGCGTAGCAAACGAGGCAACCGGACTATAATGCTTTATCACTTTCACTTAGCCATAGGAGTTTGAGGGTGGGGCTACGATATAGCCCCTAGGGGTACTGCGCTCCCCGAAGTCGGGGCGCGTATGTGCCTGGCCAGGAAACGGTCCTTCGTCAAAGCGGAGGAATTCTAAACATTCCGGTAGTCGATCGAGTGGTTGACCAGTCTCTCGCTATATCATGACAGTCAGTTTTCGGCTTTCTCTACTAGGTGCTCGCCCGGCCGAACCGGGGCACAATCGCAGTAGTTCTCCTGGTGCCGCATTACCGATGATACGGAACGTAAGGCAGCAAAACACAGGAGCCGGGCAAACCCAACATTTGACCAAAGACATGATTTGGAGCTGATGCATATAAGGCCTAACTCGAGACGCCGAACACTCCCTAAGGTATTCGGTCTTTATGATAACGGGCAGAACAATGCCCTAAGCCCCTAGTGTCCAGGTACAGGCGAGAATTTCTGGCGCAGCCGATGCCAAAACGCCAGCCTCCTCGTTGGTTATGGTAAAAAACCGTGGGATGTGAATCAACAAGAGACAGTAAGAAAGGTCTACGCAGGGTCTTAATCTGAAAAGAATCCTCGCGACGGGTCCCTACGGCATGTCTACGCCTGTGTCTCCGTTGTGCCGTATCCTGGACGGGTGTACACGCTGTTCATCTGTAAAAAGAGAGGAACTTAGTTTGAAAAGAAGTCGTGCAAAGAATGTATTAAAAATCGAAATATGAATGAATGAATAGAGCTGAGCTTTTATTAGCTCTTTGTTGCTTATACGCACAGCCCCTTGTGAAGGGGTGTGCGGCTAGGGAGCCCCTAGTTTATTTATGCCGGACTCGTCTAGCCGTGTCCGGGGTCTTGAACGACCTTTTAATGACATGATGCCGCGTGGACCGGGCATTTAAAGTGTAAGAGATGCGTAGTGCGATATTGCGTTAAAGCGGACGAAAGCTTCACGTCCCAACAGTGCTTGATGGCTACTTTTAAATGGGGCGACATGGAAGGTTAGCTTTTCGCGACGAAAGTTGTCGGGTGATCCGAACACAACTTCTAGTAGTAAGGAGCCCGTGCACTTGGCGTAAGGGCCTGGTGTCACTCCTTTGAAGGAAGTGCGGCTATGGTGAATTTTAGTAGGGTCTATCCCCAACTTGCGGATTGTGTCCGGATATAGGAGGTTTAAATCACTGCCGCCATCCATCAGGACTTGTGTAAATTGTAGTCCGTCGATTATAGGATCCAATATCAGAGCAGTCCATCCTGCGTTTCGAATACTTCTGGAATAGTCCAGGTGGTCGAAAGTAATTGGTTTTATCATCCAATCTCGGGGTTCCGCTGGGGTGGACCGTGCGGCACATGCTTTAGCGGGTGCCGCACTATTGTTCCGTATTATCACATGAAGTGAGTTTACTGTTTTGACTTCTTGTGGGAAAGTCTTTTGTTTTCCGGCGCTCTGCTGGTGGGGTTCGTCGTCGTCCTCACATGGCGCGTCGAGCCCCTTGTGTTCGGCGTTGAGTCGGCCGGACTGTTTGAAGACCCAACAATCTCGGTGGGCATGGTTTGCAGGCTTCCCGGGGGTACTGTGGATTTGACATATCCGATCCAGAATTTTGTTGAGGTTGGATAGCTCATCACTGTTGTCCTTAAGAGGCAGTGTTTTGTTGTTCGGCCGCGAGCTTTTGAATCCGGCGTTGACCGCCGTGTTCTTTGGGCTTTTTTCTTTATTCCGGCGCTGGTCCTTTCTGCGCCGTGATTTTCCGTTTCCATCTCTGATCTCGGATGTACTCGGGTCGCTGGTGCTGCATCTTGCTAGCCAGCTATCTTCCCCCGCGCAAAAGCGGGTCATGAGGCTTGTTAGCGCGGCCATTGTTCTTGGCTTTTCCTGGCCGAGGTGTCTGGCGAGCCATTCGTCTCGGACGTTATGTTTAAAAGCTGCTAAGGCTTCGGCGTCCGGACATTCGACTATTTGGTTCTTTTTGGTGAGGAACCTGTTCCAGAATTTGCGCGCTGACTCTCCGGGCTGTTGAGTTATGTGACTTAAATCGTCTGCATCCGGAGGGCAGACATAAGTCCCCTGAAAATTTGCTCTAAACGCGTCCTCGAGCTCTTCCCAACTTCCAATGGTATTTTCTGGGAGGCTTATTAGCCAATGCCGAGCTGGCCCTTTGAGCTTGAGGGGCAAATATTTTATGGCGTGGAGATCGTCTCCTCTAGCCATATGTATGTGTAGGATGTAATCCTCAATCCAGACTCCTGGGTCTGTTGTTCCGTCATATGCTTCTATGTTCACGGGCTTGAACCCCGCTGGAAATTCATGATCCAACACCTCATCGGTGAAACATAGTGGGTGTGCGGCGCCCCTGTATTTGCGTGTGTCGTTGTCTTCGAACAGTCGGTGTGTTGTGTTACTTCCTGGGGCCCTCTTTTTTGGCCCATAAATGGACCTGACCGGGCCATCTGTTTTGCGAGGATCATGTGTCGGATTGTGTGCGGCGCCGCTTGTCGCTTTTGGTCTGTCATCTGGTCGTCTATCCGGCCAGGCGGCCTTTTTGCTTTTTGACTGTGGGGGCCCTACGGCCTCCTCGTCGAATTCGGGCAGCAGCTTGCGCTTCGGGTAGCTCTTTGTTTGGTGGCTGTTGCCATATTTGTCCGCGGTTTTGAGTACTTTGCTCCATCTCATTCTGAGTATGTCTTCCACTGTTTTGAGCTTCCGTTTCTGCTTCTTCAGGCTTCTTGCAGTGGTGACAAGTCTTTTGTGAAGGTTCTTACGCTCCGGTGGCGTGTCCGGCGTGAGATCGTCTGGACTGTTGTTTTCGCCGGGGATGGATTGATTATCCGATTCATCCTATTCGGATGGTTGCTTGGTTGCGTGTTCGTCGCCCACTGGTTTGCCCTGCTCTATTGCTGGGTCATTAGGAGTGCTGTTGTTGTCGAGGTGAGACTTAGGGCGGCGCCTGCGTCGCCGTTTTGGTTATTTTTTGGCAGAATTATCCTTTGCCGCGTCCCGTTGTTCCTCGTTATCGCTTCCTTTTGGGGTGTCCACCATATATACATCATGAGTTGAGGTGGCCTTCCAGTGCTCGGTAGGCGCTGGTTCTTGGTCGTCTCCGGCACCGTCGTCCATGCCGTCGATGCCTTCGCAGTCGTAGTCTAGCATGTCGGTTAGATCGTCGACAGTGGCTATAAAGTGGGTGGTGGGTGGGTTTTGGATTTCTTCGTCATCCGCATCCCAACCGTCCCGACCGCAGTCCGGCCAGGGCTCTCCTGATAACGAGAGATGCTTTAGCGAATTCAAGATGTCGCCAAAGGGTGAGTGCTGAAAGATGTCCGCAGCGGTGAACTCCATGATCGGCGCCCAATCGGATTCAGTTGGCAGGGGCGCAGGAGGTTCGGAGTCCGGCAAGGAGTCCGGCACCTCGGAGTCACGAGATTTGCCAGGGACAGGGCCAGTGTTCGGCTCCATAGCCGTAGAGATTGCAGCCCCCGAGGTGGTGTCCAACCACCTGTCCTCGATCTGCGCGGTCGGCTCCGAACTAGGGGTCGGAGCAGACTCATGTGCGGCTTCCAGGGCGCTGTCCGGCGGCAGAGCTAAATCATGCCCATCGTGATAGTGCGGCGCTCTTGGCTATGAAGTGTAGGCTTCCAAACCTGACCTGATGGCCAGGGGCGTAACTTTCGATCTACTCCAGATGGCCAAGCGAATTGGACCGTAGTGCGAAGCTGCTGAATACGAAGATCTGTCCGGGGAGAAAAGTCTCACCCTGGACTGCGTTGTTGTTAATTGAAGAAGCCATCAAGCCTATCGATGACGACACAGAGGAACTCTCAATGAAAGCACCAATGTCGGTGTCAAAACCGGCGGATCTCGGGTAGGGGGTCCCGAACTGTGCGTCTAGGCGGATGGTAACAGGAGACAAGGGACACGATGTTTTTACCCAGGTTCGGGCCCTCTTGATGGAGGTAAAACCCTACTCCTGCTTGATTAATATTGATGATATGGGTAGTACAAGAGTGGATCTACCACGAGATCAAAAAGGCTAAACCCTAGAAGCTAGCCTATGGTATGATTGTTGTAATGGTTGTTTTTTCCTACGGACTAAAACCCTCCGGTTTATATAGACACCGGAGAGGGATAGGGTTACACAGAGTCAGTTACAAAGGTAGGAGATTTACATATCTGTATCGCCAAGCTTGCCTTCCACGCCGAGGAAAGTCCCATCTGGACACGGGACAAAGTCTTCAATCTTGTATCTTCATTGTCTTGGAGTCCGGCCGACGATGATAGTCCGGCTATCTGGACACCCCCTAGTCCAGGACTCCCTCAACCGTGATGCGCCAAAGAGGCTCACCGCCGATGAGCTGCAAGTGGAATTAGAGAAGGTCCGGCATATTACACCAAGAAACCATCCTGGTAATGGTAGCGGGAAAAGGAAGCATGGCACGGTAGAAGAGAGATTATTGTTTACCCGCAGGTCCACTTTGTGGGACTTGGAGTATTGGAAAGATTTGGATCTGCGGCATAATCTTGATGTGACGAGAAAAATATATGTGACAGCATTATCGGCACACTTCTTAACATTGAAGGCAAGAAGAAAGATACCTTAAAATCTAGGATTGATTTGACACACCTAGGTATCAGAAAGGATTTGCAGGTGCAAGATGAAGGTAAACCACGGGATATGGCACCAGTTGTGTACGTCTTGGACAAGGTAAAAAGAAAAGAATTCTGCAAGGTCCTATCACGTGTGAGATTCCCACATGGATTTGCTTCCAACCCTGAAAGGAGAGTCAGTGCAGATGGAAACAAGGTACAAGGGTTGAAAACTCATGACTGCCACGTCCTACTTCAAAGGGTTTTACCTGTTATCCTTAGAGGATTGGCCCGCCCTGACTTATACAGAGCAGTTGCAGAGTTGGGACAATTATTCAGGGAACTCTGCAGTATAAATATCAGGATAGATGCTTTGGAGCATCTTAGAGACAAAATACCAACTATCCTATGCGACCTTGAGAAGATATTTCCTCCAACCTTCTTTGATGTGATGGTGCATTTGGCTGTCCATCTACCTGATGAGGCACTACTTAGAGGTCCAATACAGTATGGCTGGATGTACCCTATTGAAAGGCGGCTAGGCACTTTCAAGGGCTATGTTAGGAACAGAGCTAGACCCGAGGGTTCCATTGCAAAGGCCTACATTGCTACAGAAGCGTTGACATTCTGCTCAAAATACATTGAACAGCTGATCAGCTTAGCAAAGAGGTGGGTGAAGACAATCCCGGGCTCAATGTTTTCGATTATTCTGTTCGAGTTACAGGGAAGAGTTGACAAGAGGACAAACCTAAAGATTTGGACAAAATGGTTTGGTATGTGTTGAAGAACTGTCGTGAGATACTACCTTATATCAAGTAAGTGTAGTACTGCAGCTTATACATCGTAATCTACTAAACTTGCAGCACATTCTTATATATTTAGATGTTTGACGCGATCACTATGTTGTGCAGCATCTACAAAGAGGAGTTACTGCCGCAAAATCCAAGAAACATTGACAAACTGGTTATGGCAGGATTTGCGAAATGGTTCAAGAACCATGTAAGCTTTTGAAGTGCACTGTCAGTTTTTTTAATATATTGAGTACATAAGATGATCAGCTTGTCTATTTTCTAACCATAGGTTAAGAAGATGCGGGAGGATGGGCAGGCAGTTGATGATTCCCTTTACTCACTAGCAATGGGTCCTGATACTCGGGTAAGACATTATGAATCTTGCGTTGTTTGAGATGTGCGCTACAACACCCTTGTACGAGACGAAGGCAGGAAGACACAAAACAGTGACATCATGAGCACGGATATGTATGACAAAGGGACAACTCAAATGTATGCTAACATAACAGACATTGTTCAGTTGTAGTATATCTCCAGTTTCGAGGATCATCGGTGTGTGGTTCTGTTGTGCTGTCGTTGGTATAACCTGTTTTCCAGGATCGCAAAACCCAAAGCTGATGATTATTTCAAATCCATCAATGTCAAGGCGGCGTACCAGACCAACGAGCCTTTTATTTTGTCAAATCAAGCAACACAGATATTTTTCTTGGAAGACACATTTGCACGTAGCGATGACTGGAGAGTATTGCAAAGGTTTGAGCAGGGGAGTTCGTTTAATGAAGTTGCACAACAAGATGATGCTTACACTGCTCCTGATGTACAAGATAACACAGATGTTCCTAATATCTTTGAGAACCATCACGTCAATGACGCCGGCGAAAAGATTGCCTGTCGTGCTGTGGACATACAAGAGTTGATCAAGAAGAAGCCAACATTCGAGGACGTTGAGAACGAAGAAGAAGATCACACCATGGGGAATTACGATTCAGACTGATACACATGGAGAAGATGTTGACGCTGCTGCTGTGGATGATGATTACATTGCTTTTGTCGTATTTGCCTGTCAGAAGACGTTTTTTTATCTACTATGTGAAATTGTGTTTGCTATGACAAGTGAAACCTGATGAACATGTTTAGTATTTTGCTGTGAGAACATCACTTGTTATGTATGCTGATTTGTGTTTGGTGATTGTATGACAACTAAAACATGATGACATTGTTGTTTAGTTGTACTCATATTTGGCTGTGAAACTTAAATTTGATGACATAGTTTGCTGCTGGACTGCAATTTGCTTGGCGTCTTCGAATGAGAACAAAGCTGACCCGACAGGGCTTCTGCTATCTATTTATTTATATGAGCAAAAGGGGATACCCCCTGATTTCCGTTAATAGAAATCATTAGACGTTCACAACACTACGCCCAGCCTGCTACACAGGTTCCATTCATTACTAGTTTCAGCAAAGTTCTCATGTCATAGCCACTGAATAAATCACGAGTGCTACATACACTGCAAATAAAGAGACAATCATCCTACAGAGCACATCGATTTTGCCCATTATCTTCACAAGCTCTTTCATCTCCTCATTGCTGTCTTGGCCGTTCAGCAGCTATTGCTTGGCCATGATCAGAGGAACTGCACCTTCTGCTCTGCATCTTCCTCTTCTGCCGTTCCTTCAGTTACTTGTCCAACACCCCAACCTGCTGGTATTGGGATTCCTCGGCTAACCAAATAATCAGTGTAGTTGCATTCCCCCACATCAGCAACTTCCCAGAAATACAAATCACACGAATCTTCCCTTTTCTGCACGAATCAAATTGGAAGATCATCAACCAAACTATTAAAAAAATCAGCAACTGAAAGCAGCAGAACAACACTTAAACATATTATTACCCCATGATTCGGGCATTTGTAGAAGACTCGGCCAGGGTTGCGGATTGTGGTTGAGACGCGATGGATGACTCTGCGTGATTTGCAGCAGTGGCATCACACCAACGGCAGCGGGTTGTGATGAGCAATCGGCTACGGTGCGCATGCCGGTGGGGTGTGATGAGACCCATAGGCGATGGTACGGGTGGTGACTTGGCGCATATCTGGTTGTTGCCTGCTGAAGAGCAGGTGGACGAGCATCCAGCGGGCATGGTTGCTGCGGCCAGAGCTTCTGATGCTAGGCAGAGTAAGTAGAGAAGAGGAGAAGCGAACGTTGGATATGTCAGTTTCATTACTTGCAGAGTAGCATAGCACCATATATAGTCATAGTCTAGGTTTGGATTCGAACCAGCTACAGGAGCACGTCTTTCTTTTTTCTAAAACTCAGCAACGTCTCTTTACTGGTACACTAGCTTGTTCTGTACGCCTTCCCAAGTCTTTGATTTTCTTTCCCTTTTTTTGCGAGCAAGGAAGGAGGACAAAATTGAGAGTTCCTCGGACTCGAACCCAAGACCTCTCGGTTGAAAACCAAGGGTGCTAGTCACCTATGTGGCGAACGTTCCCTGTGAGGAGGACGGCAGATGAACGCATTTTCCTCGTAGTTTTCTTCATATATATATAAAAATATGCTACTTGGTGTCTGCTTAGTCAAAAAACAATTGTGCCAACCTTGACCGTTCGATTGACATTCAACGTCTGTCGCGTTTCTTTAGTCTCTTCTTCCTCGAGCCGCCAAAGCCAAACCAGCACCGGCGGGACCGCCTACTCCCGCCTCCCATGGCTGGCTGTGATCTTCCCCGGCTCCTGTTCGTTCCCGTCCGAGGCCTCACCATCGTCCTCCGCGCTTGCCGCCGCGCCGCCCTCCGGTGTTGTAAACATGGTCAACAACCGAGAGGAATAAGGAGATGACTGTACATGGTGAGGATGACAGTAGGGACCCAGTAGCATGCGCAGTAATTATGTTTTTTCGGGACGGATAAGGGTATCAACTGGGTTGTGCGGGACCCATGGCCCGTCTAGCCCAGGCTTTTATTTCATATGTTTAGCACATGACCAGCCCAGTTTGTTTTTTTCCTTTCTAAAAAATGGCTAGCCAGCTATTTTGTTTTTTGCAGAATAACCAACATAGGCCTACTTGCTTTTCTACGCCCTGCTGGGCCGGAAATCTTTCAAGACAAGGAGGGCTGCATTTTGCCTAGAAAATAGGCTATAAGTAATAAGAAATGGGCTATAACTAATAAGAAATGGGCTGTAAAATGAAAAAATACAGCAACAGGCAATTAGTTCCCAAATACTGTTATCTTTCAGATTTTGATATTTTAAATTTAATTGTTTTTGTGCGGGTAAAATTTCATTGAATTTAAATTAAAGTATATTTAGATTTAAAATTAATTTGAATGCGGCTAGAAATTTCGGGCTATATGCTGTTTGGGACAGATTTGGAGGCTGACTTGTGGGTCCACTAGGTTGACGTGTACTTTGACTTTGTCAACTTAGTCCACAAATGATTCTAGCAGCAGTGACCGTTGGATGTTAATCCAACGGCCGTGCTGCTTCTTCAATATCTGATCTTCTTGCTCCAGCCGCCCAAACCAGCTCCGGTGGAACTGCCTGCCCCCGCCTCCCGTGGCTGGCTGTGTTGCCGCACAGGCCGCACCGCCCCACCCTACTTCATTGCTGTCCAGGCCATTCCTCTACTCACCTACACCTCCTGTTATTTTCCGGCGACGGCAGCTGGACCAGTAAACCCTCGTACTCCCCACCGCATGGGCAACCATTGCCGAGTCTTCCCCGGCTCCGTGTCATTCCCTTCCTAGGCCTCGCTGTCGTCTGCCGCCATGGTGCTCTCGGCACGGCCTGGTCAACATGGTCAACGAACGACATCCATCGGCCATGGACTCTACGCGCAAAATAATGATTCCTCCACCTGACAGTTGGGACCCACCGGAAGGGCCTCTGTATTTCGTGAAAAAAACGCCCCCCCCCCCCGCTGACATGTCGGACCCACCAGCTATATCTTTGCACGCAAGGAAGTGCCTCCTTATTACGCACAAAAAAATGAATACCCACCCTGCTAGATGGGACCCACCATAGTGGTAGGATGACTTGTGGGCCAACTAAGTTGACGGGGACGGAGGGCTTTGTCAACTTAGTCAATATGAACGATTCTAGCTCCAGTGACCGTACGATGTCCATCCAACGGCCATAGTGCTTCTTCAACCTCTGGTCTTCTTGCTCCAGCCGCCCAAAGCAGCGCCGGTCGTGCGGCGTGCTCCTGCCTCTCGTGGCCGGCTGTGATGCCGCGGAGGCCTCACCGCCCCCTACTACTCCCACCGCTGGCCCAGGGTATCCCTCTACTCACCCACACCCCCTGTTATTCTGCGGCGACGGCAACCTCACGCCGCAGCCGAACCAGTGAACCCTCGTACTCCTCTCCGCGTGGGCTACCACTTCTGCGTCTTCCCCGGCTCCGCGTCGTCCCCTTCCTAGGCCTCGCCGTCGTCCAGACCACCGCCCTGGTGCTCTCGGCGCGACGTGGTCAACATGGTCAACGACCGACTTCCATCGGAAGAGTACTGTACGTGGAGAGGCTGACAGCTGGGTCCAGGCGGCCGCAAGGAAGTGCCTCCTTATTACGCGCAAAATAATTATTCCTCCACATGACAGCAGGGACCCACCGGACGGGCCACCTTATTTTGCGAAAAAAACGTTTCCCCCTGACTGCTGGGACCCATTGGACGGGCCAACGTATTTCGTGAAAAAAACATTCCCCGCGCTGTCAGCTCGGACCCACCGGAAGTGCCTCCTTATTACGCACAAAAAAATGAATACTCGCCTTGCTAGCTGGGACCCACCATGGTGGGAGGTTGACTTATGGGCCTACTAAGTTGACTGGGACGGGGGCCTTTGTCAACTTTAGTCAATATGAACGATTCTAGCTCTAGTGACCGTACGATGTCCATCCAACGGCCGTAGTGCTTATTCAACCTCTGGTCTTCTTGCTCCAGCCACCCAAAGCAGCGCCGGTCGTGCCGCTTGCTCCTGCCTCCCGTGGCCGGCTGTGCTGCCGCGGAGGCCTCACCGCCCCCTACTATTCCCACCGTTGGGCAGGCCCTGCGGCGACGGCAGCCTCACACCGCAGCTGAACCAGTGAACCCTCGTACTCCTCTCCACGCGGGCTTCCACTGCCGCGTCTTCCCCGGCTCCCCGTTGTCCCCTTCCTAGGCCTCGCCGTCGTCCACCGCCCTGGTGCTCTCGGCGCGGCGTGGTCAACATGGTCAAGGAACTACTTCCATCGGACGTGGATTGTACGTGGAGAGGCTGACAACTGGGTCCACAGCCGCAGCAAGGAAGTGCCTCCTTATTACGCGGAAAATAATGATTCCTCCACCTAACAGGTGGGACCCACCGGACGGGCCACTGTATTTTGCGAGAAAAAAGTTTCCCCCTGACTGCTGGGACCCACCAACTACATCTTCGCACGCAAGGAAGTGCGTCCGGGCAAAAAAAACAAAATGATTCGCCCCCCTGACCGCTGGGACCCACCAGCGACACCTTCGCACGCAAGGAAGTGCGTCCGGGCAAAAAAAAACGATTCGCCCCCTGACTGCTGGGACCCACCAGCTACATTTTCTAATGCAAGGAAGTGAGTTTGGGCAAAAAAAAAACGATTCGCCCCCCCTGACTGATGGGACCCACCAGCTACATCTTCGCAGGCAAGGAAGTGCTTGACAGTCAGGACCCACCTGGTGGAAGCGTACGTAGCATTGTCATTCTGGTCGCGAACGTGTATGTACATACTGGTCTTTGTAGAGGCGCGCACGTGTTGTAGTAGAGGCGCGCACGTAGCATGTACACGTACGTACAACGGCCAGGGTGCAAGAAAGAAAATACGGCCACGTATGTGTACATATGGGCGGGGTCTCGAATGCCTACTCGCGCATACGTACATGGCTGGGTCGGAACGGAGAAACAGCGTTGTCGTCGTGTTCATGGGGAGGCAACGGAATGCGTCGTGTTCATGGGGAGGCAACATAATGCGTCGTGTTCATGGGGAGGCAACGGAATGCATCATGTTCATCGGGAGGCAACGAAACGCATGGGAGCCAACCGGCTGGGTCAGAATGGAATGCGTGGTCGTGTTCATTGGGAGGGCTTGGACGGAACAGGCGATGAAAACGAGGCCTGGCGTACCACACAATGGAGGAAACGGACCTCCTACGTTCGGAACGGGGTCCTGATGGTCGGGTGGGGTGTGGCGTACCGCAACACGGAGGAAACGGACTCCTACGGTCGAAACGGGGGTCTTGTTGATCGGGAGGGGTGTGGCGTACCGCAAAACAGAGGAAACAGACCTCCTACGGTCGAAACGGGGGTCCTGTTGATCGGAAGGGGTGTGGAGTACCGCAAAACGGACGAAACGGACCTCCTACGGTTGAAATGGGAGTCCTGTTGATCGGGAGGGGTGTGGCGTACCGCAAAACGGACGAAACGGACCTCCTACGGTCAAAACGGGGGTCCTGTTCATCGGGAGGGGTGTGGCGTACCGCAAAACGGGACTCCACGGGATACTGTTCATCTCCACCGTCGACCTCCTCCAGCCTCCACGGGCTACCGTCGACCTCCTCCAGCCTCCACGGGCTCCTGTTCATCCAGCCTCCACCGCGCGCTACTCCACCGGCTACTGTTCAACCACCCCTCCACGGGCACCCCTCCATCGTCTACTGTTCATCCAGCCCTCCACACCACGGGGTCCTGTTCAACCACTCCTCCACCGTCTAATGTTCATCCAGCTCTCCACACCACGGGTTCCTGTTCATCCAGAGGCAAAGCCACCACTCACTGTTCATCCAACCCCCCCGCAATGCTCACTGTTCATCCAATCGATTGGCTTCACTTAGTAGCAGTAGCGAAGGAATCGCTCCATTGGGTTCAGTTAACAGCCATCGATCGATCGCTCGGGTTCAGTAACACGTAGCCTGCAGTGCAATCGCTCGGGTTCAGTTAGAGCCCAACGCCTCGCTCGGGTTCAGTTAGAGCCAACGCCTCGCACACACGCGCGTATCTGTACGAGAGAAACGCGCATCGCTCTCCCACCATAACCGGCAACTCCTCGAAATTTTCCTCCCCCTCGCTTCTACCATGGTTTTTTCCGTCATGGACAGCCCAAAGAATGTCATGCAGCTGCGTCTCCGGCCTGCCCTGGACAAAAAGCCCATTTTCTATCATGATTTTTTGTCATAGAAGTAGGAGCCCACCACATCTATGATGATACCGGGTTTTGTCACAAGTATCGTCATAGAAGTGTCATATGTATGGCATAATTTTTTTTTGTTCGGCCCAAAATGTCATGGATGTGTCTTTTTTTGTAGTGCACTCACCCACCCATCCACGCACCACACACATCTCTCCTCGCCCTCTCTCTCTCTCTCTCTCTCTCGGGTAACACCCCTATGTATTAAGCTACCATAACCTACTATTGTTACCTACCTGCTTATCCTATATGCTTAGTATAGGTTGGTTAGTGATCCACCAGTGACTCCTCACCTTGTCCCTATTGCTCCCGCTTTTATGACCGATGACTCGATCAATGTGATCGACGTCCAAAGCCCGACACATCACCTCACACCCCCTTAGATGTATGACTCTGCAGAGCTACTATTGAGTGCCAAGGGTGATACCTCGTAATGCACTCCTGATGATAACTCTGTAGTATAGCTATTCAGTAGTAGATTATGGAGGGTGATTCCTCCTTCATCACTTCGGATAACGACTCTGTCGTGCAACCCCTCGAGTGTGAACCTTCGAGGGTGATTCCTCCAAGTTCACCTTTACGGTTACATCAAGTGATCACAGGTACAGCAAGCTGCTATACAAATAGTTTTTAACCCCTTCCCGCGACAACATTTTAAACCGTCGCCTAGTGAATATGGGCGATAGGTGGTCCTTTCCACATGAGCAAAAACCACCGGGGATAGGGAGTAGCAATGCATACGTTTTCGATAACTAAACGTATGCGTTGCCAACATGTATCCCAAACACTCCATCCTTGCTATTCATTTGTGCTTGCATTACCATCGCAGTCGGACTTATGTGGTTTTACCTTATACCAGGCGCAGGCTAGGCATATCCAAGCACGGGATTTTTCTAGGCACGTACCAAAATGGTTCTATGTTTATGATGTGCGCTACATCACAAGCAGTTCATAATTGTAAAGCGTGTGCGATAAAGCGACAATCACACACCTTTAGGTTTCTCGCACTGTTTGTGATATTGTCTGACATCACACACGCTTTGCAAACGGCAAGTGTGTGCATGGTTACACATGTTTTCTCTCAGTGAACCGTGTCGGATTATGATGTATATCACACACATTGTGCTTCATAGACCGTGTGCGCCGTAATGACCTACAAAGCATAATTCATATTCATCAGGTTTAAACAACCAATGCATTATTCGATTCACAAGTACATATGTTCAAGAACTACATCAAAAAGAATTACATAAGCACCAAATAAAGAATGATGAACCAGGGTTGTATACTTGTACTATTAAAGATGGTAAAGAAAGAGGCAAGAGACATTCTGGTTGCTGAACAAGGTGAAGTGGAATGTCCCTATTGTGCTGTCCTCCATGCAGAAGGCACGCACGACTCTAGTCCAACCCCTTGTGATGGTCGGCCGCCAATCATGTAGTTTGAGAGGTAATCTTGAGTAACCTGCTTTGGGAACCACTGTAAAGGAAAAAAGATTCAATCATTGTCATCTAACACAACTCATTATGGGCAGTAAAAACAAGGCTACAGAGTTCTTACTTACCATCCTGCAGTTCACTATTGTCTTGCATAAAGTGTAAACAAATAGTTTGATTGACATCTTTTGCCCCATTTTAATGACAATCTTTATCAGTTCCCTCACTTGATGTTGGTTCATGAATACTCATTGCCCCATACACAGAAAGGGTCGAAGCATGGATCTTTGGCAATGACATATGTACCTAAAAGCACCAAGTTAATGTTAGAAGCTAAACAACAACTGCACAATTATGTAGTACAACACTCCCTCCATCCCATTATATAAGATCTTATTACATGTATATCTAGACATCATCAGAACATTCAGGTAACACTCTTCATTGTTGATATGTAGCCTCAGATTGCATATTTAGTCATTCAATACAATCCATGTTGCTATGTAGCCTCAGATATATTAAATATGGCCCTAGTTAACCTACCGATAAATGGGTTACAGATATACTTAGTGAAATGTCCAATTCGATGATTAATCCCTTATCAGCCCCTGGGTTATATGGTACTAGCTACCGATATCCTGAATAGTGAGTATGTATAAGCAATGCAATGAAAGTAACCTCGATGGAAAACAACAGTTGTCCCCAATATTGTCCTGTGTGAGTACATCTAAAGGCATGTTAAGCACAACAGGCTAAACATCAACCAAATATATCCATGGTAGACCACATAATCTGCAAATGATAGCTCAAGTGTGCAGGTTTAAGCATGCTAGTTAAGTAAAATAAGAAGTGAAAAGGTGTGTTAACTACAACAGGCATAAGATTTAAAAACAAGCAAATATAGTCATTCAAACTGGTATTGTGTAGGTTAAAGTACACTAGTTGTTGTTAAAAAACGGAAAGGCGTGTTAACTGCAACATCCTTAATAGCAACCAAATATCGTAATTCATAGTGGTATTGTTGAAACTGTTATTAATGAAATTGAACTCCACGGCAAATAGTTGCACATATAGAGCATCACATTGTCAATAACTGAAATAAACAAGGCATAAGGCCATCTCCAACTGATCCCGTAAAAGTTAATGGAGTAAAACCCTTAGTGAGTATATATATACTCCAATAATTTTTGTCCGTTTCTAGTCGATCCCCTAAACTTAACTTTGTAAACTTCAATTTGATCAAGTTCAAAGCAGGTTCAACCAAAAGTAGCATGCATTCAAACATAAACATAGATAATTTTGCATAACCTAATATAAAACATAAATTTAAACTAAACTAAACTACGTTTGGTCGAAGTGGAGGTCGAGCCAATCCTTCCTCGTCAGGTATGGTGTGTCGTGAGCTGGGTACGAGCCGGTGCCATCATCGGGGTCGTTGGGGAAGACACTCCTCCACTCGTCGACATCAATCTCCTCGTCCTCGTCGCCCACCTCGACGCCCTCCACGTCGCCGTCCTCGCCACCTTCGACCTCGTTGTCGAAGGAGAGCACGATAACCTCGCCGCCCTCCGCGTCGGCAAAGATCATCCGCTCCGCCTCCACGAGCTCCGGGTGCTACCGACGGAGCTCTTGCATATGGGCCTCATTGTCGGCCTCGGTCTCGAGGCGCTCCCTCACCTCATGGTCCTCCCGCGCCATAGCCGAGTGATACGTCTCCAACGTATCTATAATTTTTTATTGTTCCATGCTATTATATATATTATCCATCTTGGATGTTTTATATACATTTATATGCTATTTTATTTTATTTTTGGGACTAACCTATTAACCTATAGGCCAGTGCTAGTTTCTGTTTTTTCCTTGTTTTTTGAGTTCTACAGGAAAGGAATCTCAAACGGAGTCCAATTGACCTGAAAATTTACGATGATTTTTTATGGACCAGAAGAACCCCCCGAAGCAAAAGATTGGGCCAAAAGAGCCACGAGGCCTCCACAAGGGTGGAGGGCGCCCCCCTAGGGTACTCCCTCCGGTCTTGTGGGCTCCTCGTGGACCCCCCTGACTTGTTCTCAACGCCAAAAATCTATCTATTTTATAATTAAGACAAGAGGCAAACAAAGCATCACGTTCATCCACATATATTAAATTATCTTGATCGTTGATATTATAAATCAGTGGTTAAGATGTAAAAGATATAGCGTTACATACAAATATACTCTTGAACACACAAACTGGCCTGCCCCGTAAAAATATTGACACGTCTTTCAACCAAGTCATATGCCTTCTCTAACTAAAAAGGCATGTCCAATACAATCTGACTAGAGCCTAACACGGTCGAAAGGGAAAAAAAGAGCAAAAGCAAGCAGTCCGGTTAGCACACGTTCATAGGCATTAGGCAACGGCGGCGCGCTGGTGCAATACGTTTTGTATTGGCATCCAAAGTGCAACCGATGACATCACCACCGCTGATGTCATCTGCTAATGAATATTTTATTTGCCTACTTCAACACTATGTGCCATCGTTTTGTATATTAGATAAAAAAAAGGTATACGCATGTTGCTAGATTAAAAGTAAAAGATGTGATTTAAGAAACAACCACCGCAAGTAAGAAAACCACATATCTCAGTGATTAAATGAGCGTATAAAATATTATAAAATGTGCAGCAAATATTACAAAGAATTGCAACGCAAATGGCCACATATTTCATTTAGTTCAACAAACCAAATTTGCATGATACATGGAAAATAATCAAAATAAGTAAATCACACAAGACTGATAAGAACGAACAAACAGAGGAAAGAACTATTATGATGATTTACAAAAACAAATAATATTTAAATATGCAATGGTAGCTCAGAATTATTCGCAGAAACAGTTAGTGTGAGAAAATACTTTAGTAGAAACTTTATAGAAAAAACCATGTCAAATATTCAATAACACATCTTAGTAGTTTAAAAAATAATATAAGTCAACCCAAAATAGCATAGAGACGACAAGAAATAATATTACAGTTATGATCGTGTTTATAAATATAGATTTCTCCCAAATCATGATCATGTTTCCTTAGGGTGCACATTCCAACCAACAATTATTTTTATATCAATGGGAACATTGCAATTCGGGTATTTGGCTGAGAGAGCAAAGAACGGCCGATGGTGGTATGTAGAAGAGAGAAATACGAAGATTTTTATGAAATTATAAGGGTGTGTTTGCCAACAATAATACTCCCTCGGTTCCTAAATATAAGTCTTTTTAGAGATTCTAATCTAGACTTTATACAGAGCAAAATGAGTGAATCTACACTCTAAAATACGTCTATATTTATCCGTATGTACTTCATATTTAAATCTCTAAAAAGATTTATATTTAGAAACGGAGGGATTACAATTAAACATAGACTTCCGACCAAAGTCTAATTTGTTTCCTTGAGATTTAAACGTTACATCAATGCTAATATGACGCAAAAAATAAATTAAATAAACATTGGGCCATCGCGTGTATACTGATTGTGAAAGTAAAAATTATACTACAATAAGGTGTGAGTGAACGAACTCATGCCGAGTATGTAATGGATATTTTTACGTTTCTTAAAAATAAAAGATAAATGCACAAGAAATGGGCATCATAAAAAGTATCATGCTCTAAAGAGAGTCAGTGAGAGAAGAGTTTAGCATTTTCCACATGGATCACCGATCATAAATAAATAACCATGTCCATACGACTTTGTATTTATAGTGGAGGCTGATCATTGGTACACATATTTAATTGCTTGACACCTGCATACGTAGGTCTTACCCTCCTAGCATACTTAGCACGAATAAATACAACTATGTGTTTGAATTTAATTGAATATAAGACAACATGTAAAAATCAAAGATGAACAATGGATTTAACATGTAAAAATCAAACAGTACTATCCAGATACATATGAAGGGTGCTAAACGACACTGTATATGGACGTCAAAAAACATGGACGGGTATTACAAAAGTCATAGCATAATTTGGTTACACCGTCAGTCCGTCTTTAGATAATCTCGATCATCGGACGCGACAAGAACTTAGATTTAATAGAAATACTTTTTCATATTTTAAAAATTCTTATATGTTTTTAAGTATTCTATTTCTTAAAGTTTTCTCTAGATCACGGTAATTTGAAATGTTAGTTTTACAAATAAAACAAACATCAGTTTTTGCGGGAGCAAGTTTATGATAAATCTAGCAGAGCAAACACTAGCCACTGGACAATTAATAGTAGTATGAAATGATTCACCAAGTAAGACGTAACATAGAATAAAGTTATCTTTATTGCAGAGAATGCCAAATAAAAATACGGAAAATATGTTTCACTAAATCAAACGGATACAATTTCCTTATACTGATCTCACTAGGCTAGAGATGTGGAACGCGTTGCAAATCATACACAGCCATCTACCGCTCACCAGCGAGATGGGAAACCCAATCATCGGGGAAAGTGGACAAACAAATGCATAGTCAAAATTCAATTGCCAAGCTGAGGATTTAATGCAATAATTTATGGAGATGATATTGGGAAAATAGGGCTACTCAGATGCATACACATAAATATATGCATTCTTGCGGCATATGTTCAAAATGAAAATGTAGTTTTGTGTAGACTCATATCTAAATTTAATGTCTCTATATAATTTAATGTCAACACAGAACCTTTTAGAGTTTCGACACACCTTACAAATGAACTAATAAGTTAGCTCAATACATAATTTTAAAACTTATGATTATAGATAATGTGTACTTTACAACCGAAAAAGTGAAAATGAAAGAATATAGCTTCCCACGTATGAAAACTGTCAGTAAAAAAATCTAGCCACGCAAATGCGCGGGTAACACTGCTAGTTCCTATAAATATAGAAACCCCCAGAAATAAACCTAGATCAGGAGTTCCGCCACCACAATCCTCTATAGGCACGAAAAACCAATTGGGAGCCCGTTCCGGTACCCTGCCGGAGGGGGAAACCATCACCGATGGCCATCTTCATCATCCCGGCGCTCTCCATGATGAGGAGGGAGTAGTTCACCCTCGAGGCTGAGGGTATATGTACCAGTAGCTATGTGTTTGATCTCTCTCTCTCTCTCTCTCTCTCTCTCTCTCTCTCTCGTGTTCTTGATTTGGCACGATCTCGATGTATCGTGAGCTTTGTTACTATAGTTGGATCTTATCGTGTTTCTCCCCTTCTACCTTCTTGTGATGAATCGAGTCTTTTCTTTTGAGGTTTTGTTATGTCTGATGGAATCTTTGGATGTGAGAGCACTTGATGTATGTCTTGCGATGGGATATCCGTGGTGACAATGGGATGATCTATTGATCCACTTGATGTATGTTTTGGTTATCAACATGCGGATTCCCGTGGTGACATTGGGGTAATCTATGCATAGGGGTTGGTACGCGTTTTCATATTCCTTTCTCCAATAGAAATCTTGGGATACTCTTGAAGTTCTTTGTGTTGGATTGAATATTATGAATCTGAGATTGGGTGATGCATATAGTATAATTGTCCCACAGATACTTGTGGTGACATTAGAGTATCTAGGTGACATTAGGGTTGATTGATGTGTGTCATATGGTGTTATTTTACTACAAACTCTAGGGCTGTTTGTGACACTTAAAGGAATAGCCCAATGGATTAATCGGAAAGAATAACTTTTAGGGGTTTTGTACCCTACATGCAACTTCATCTTATGTTCTCCGCTATAGGCGCTTTGGAGTGACTTTTGTCGTGCGTTGAGGGATTGCCATATGATCTAATTATGTTATCATTGCTGAGAGAACTTGCACTAGTGAAAGTATGAACCCTAGGCCTTGTTTCCAAGCATTGCAATACCATTTTCGCTCACTTTTGTTACTAGTTCCCTGCTGTTTTTATATTTTCAGATTACAAAAACCTATACCTACTATCCATATTATACTTGTATCACCATCTCTTCGCTGAACTAGTGCACCTATACAATTTACCATTGTATTGGATGTGTTGGGGAAACAAGAGACTCTTTGTTATTCGGTTGCAGGGTTGTTTGAGAGAGACCATCTTCATCCTACGCCTCTCACGGATTGATACACCTTACGTCATCCACTTGAGGGAAATTTGCTACTGTCCTTCAAAACTCTGCGCTTGGAGGCCCAACACGAGTCTACAAGAAGAAGGTTGTGTAGTACACATCAAGCTCTTTTCTGGCGCCATTGCTGGGGAGGTTAGTGCTTGAAGGTATATCTTTAGATCTTGCAATTGAAAGTTTCTTGTTTTATCACTAGTTTAGTTTATAAAAGAAAACTAAAAAAATGGAATTGAGGTTGCCTCATATGCTTCATCTTTTTAATTTCATCGTGAAAATGATGGAAATGAAAATTGTGCTCAAGTGTTAAAAGAGGAAGTCAATTAAATGTTTGGCATGAAATATTTGAATGATGAGCATGATTGCAATGTTGTTAGTATGAATTCTTTGAATATCCATGATGCTAATGATATGCAAAGCTACAAGCTTGGAGATGCTATGTTTGATGAATATGATCTTTTTAGTCTCCCAAGTTTTCCTGAGAAAATTTATTGTGATGAAAGCATTGTTGGGGAACGTAGCATGCAATTTCAAAAAATTTCCTAGGATCACGCAAGATCTAACTAGGAGATGCATAGGAACGAGAGGGGGAGAGTGTGTCCATGTACCCTTGTAGACCGAAAGCGGAAGCGTTAGGTTAACGCGGTTGATGTAGTCGAACGTCTTCATGATCCAACCGATCTAGCACCAAACGTACGACACCTCCGAGTTCATCACACGTTCAGCTCGATGACGTCCCTCGAACTCTTGATACAGCAGAGGGTCAAGGGAGAGTTTCATCAGCACGATGGCGTGATGACGGTGATGGTGATGTGAACCGCGCAGGGCTTCGCATAAGCACTACGACGCTGTGACCAAAGGTGTAAACTGTGGAGGGGGCACCGCACACGGCTAAGAGAACAATTTATGTGACTTTGGGGTGCCCCCCGCCCCCGTATATAAAGGAGGGGAGGAGGAGGCTGCCGGCCTGGAGGGGCACGCCATGGGGCAGGGAGTCCTACTAGGACTCCACTCCTAGTAGGATTCGGCCCCCCACCTTTTTCCTTTTTACCGGAGTAGCAAAGGGGAAAGAGAGAGGGAGTAGGAGAGGGAAAAGGGGGGGCACCACCTCCTATGGCCGGCCCTCTCTTCTCAACAAAGGCCCATGTTGGCCCATTACTTTCCCGGGGGGGGGGGGGGGATCCGGTAACCTCCCGGTACTCGGAAACTTATCCGAAACTTCCCAAAACCATTCCGGTGTCTGAATGTAACCTTCCAATATATGAATCTTTACCTCTCGATCATTTCGAGACTCCTCATCATGTTCGTGATCTCATCCGGGACTCTGAACAAACTTCAGTCACCAAAACACATAACTCATAATACAAATCGTCCTCGAACGTTAAGCGTGCAGACCCTATGGGTCCTAGAACTATGTAGACATGATCGAGACACATCTCCGATCAATAACCAATAGCGGAACCTAGATGCTCATATTGGCTCCTACATATTCTACGAAGATCTTTATCAGTCAAACCGCATAACAACATACGTTGTTCCCTTTGTCATCGGTATGTTACTTGCGTGAGATTCGATCGTCGGTATCGTTATACCTAGTTCAATCTCGTTACCGGCAAGTCTCTTTACTCGTTCTGTAATGCATCATCTCATAACTAACTCATTAGTCACATTACTTGCAAGGCTTATAATGATGTGCATTACCGAGAGGGCCCATAGATACCTCTTCGATACGCGGAGTGACAAATCGTAATCTTGATCTATGCCAACCCAACAAACACCTTCGAGCTATTCTTGGGGTGCGGGACCGGATCCTTGTAGAGGTCCGGATAGTCATTGGAAGTCAAGGCCAGATTTTCATCCCTGTGTGTGGTTTCCATGTCAGGTCTTGAGACCGAGTTGTTTTGGGCCGGGAGTAATTTCTGGAAGTTGGCTGCCACTTCATCATGGGAGTTCACAGCTGGGTGAGCATTGTGGAAGAATGGTCGACCAAGATTGATTCCTGGCTTCCGCCTCCTGTCCTGCCTCGAAGGTCGAGGACAAATCTTCCATGGACATGATGGGTTCGGGTGAAGGTGGAGTCTGGCCACCGCTCGGAGCAAAGCTCTCCTGGCTCGAATCTGCTGGGGTTGATCCGTAGATCGGATTGGAGGGAGACTCCAGGGCTGGCACGACGAGGCATGCGTGGGTGCGGGAAGGGGTAGTGAATCCGATGACAACCAGATCGCCCCGTGAGTCTATCATGTATTCCAGGTTGTCGAATCGGATTCGGTGTTCGGTGGCGAAGTTGTTGATCTGATCCAGCCAACCAGTCGGGTCGGCGTGCAGGACAATGCTGCTGAACGCGAAGAGTTGACCGGGGGTGAAGAAGTCCCCGGATTCGATGCTTTCTCCTATGATCAGGCGGGCCATCGATCCTTTGGGTGATCCCACAGCGAAACTCTCAATGAAAGCACCATTGTCAGTGTCAAAACCGACAGACCTCGAGGTAGGGGGTCCCGAGCTGCGGATCTAGGATCGATGGGTAACAAGGGACGACGAAAACAATGTTTACCCAGGTTCGGGGCCTCTCGAAGAGGTAAAACCCTACGTCCTACTTGATTCTATTGAATGTATAACGTGGTTTACAGAGTAGATCTACCTCGAGTTCAACAAGAGCTAAACCGTAAGGCTATGAGGTGATGAATGTAGCTCTAGCACTACAAACTAAAAACCCTCGGTTTATATAGACACCGATAGGGTTAGGGTTACCGAAGATAGATTACAACAAGGAATTAAGGAGATCTTCCACCTTCTTGATTTGGAGGGAACACCACGGCTTCATAGATCTCCCGTCATTACAGGGCT
The DNA here is from genome assembly GCA_963921465.1 of Triticum timopheevii. Taxonomy (NCBI): domain Eukaryota; kingdom Viridiplantae; phylum Streptophyta; class Magnoliopsida; order Poales; family Poaceae; genus Triticum; species Triticum timopheevii. Next base: position 369,445,011 of record OY997262.1, read on the forward strand.
CCACCAGTCCGGCCCATGTACAATGAGCCGTTGCCCCGAGGACCCCTTAGTCCATGACTCCCTCAGACCGATTTGGATCGAAAAGTTTAATGCTATGGTTAGATTTTATCTTAATACTTTTCTCATAGTTGCAGATGCTTGGGAGGGGGTTAATCATAAGTAGGAGGTTTGTTCAAGTAAGAACAACACCTAAGCACCGGTCCACCCACATATCAAATTATCAAAGTAGGGAACACAAATCGAACCAACATGGTGAAAGTGACTAGATGAAATTCCAGTGTACCCTCAAGAACACTTTGCCTATTATAAGAAACTGTTTTGGCCTGTCCTTTGCCACAAAAGGATTGGGATACCTTGCTGCACTTAATTTACCATTACCATTACTAGCTCATTACAAAATATCTTGCTATCAAACTACCTGTTATCGACAATTTTACTGCTTGCAATAAATTACCTTGCTGAAAACCACTTGTCATTTCCTTCTGCTCCTCGTTGGGTTCGACACTCTTAATTACTTATCAAAAGGACTACGATTGATCCCATATATTGTGGGTTGCTACGTCTCGAGCTTGCGTTGGTTTTGCCCGAAGAGGAGAGGATGATGCAGCACAGTAGCGTAAGTATTTCCCTCAGTTTTTGAGAACCAAGGTATCAATCCAGTAGGAGGTCACACGGAAGTCCCTCGTACCTGCACAACACGATAGCAACTCGCAACCAATGCTTAGGGGTTGTCAATCCCTTCACGCTCACTTACAAGAGTGAGATCTGATAGAGATAATATTTTTGGTATTTTTGATAGATAGATGCAAAGTAAAAAGTAAAGGTAAAGTAAAAACAAAGCAAGTAAATAAAGTGATAGAGATTGATATGATGAGAATAGACCCGGGGGCCATAGGTTTCACTAGTGGCTTCTCTCAAGAGCATAAGTATTCTACGGTGGGTGAACAAATTACTGTTGAGCAATTGACAGAACTGAGCATAGTTATGAGTATATCTATGCAATGATCATGTATATAGGCATCACGTCCGTGACAAGTAGATCGAAACGATTCTGCATCAACTACTATTACTCCACTCGTCGACCGCTATCCAGCATGCATCTAGAGTGTTAAGTTAAAAACAGAGTAACGCTTTAAGCAAGATGACATGATGTAGAGGGATAAATTCATGCAATATGATAAAAAAACCCATCTTCTTATCCTCGATGGCAACAATACAATACGTGCCTTGCTGCCCCTTCTGTCACTGGGTAAGGACACCACAAGATTGAACCCAAAGCCATGCACTTCTCCCATTGCAAGAACTACCAATCTAGTTGGCCAAACCAAACAGATAATTCGAAGAGACTTGCAAAGATAACTCAATCATACATAAAAGAATTCAGAGAAGAATCAAATATTTTCCATAGATAATACTGGATCATAAACCCACAATTCATCGGTCTCAACAAACACACCGCAAAAAAAGATTACATCGAATATATATCCACGAGAGAGGGGGAGAACATTGTATTGAGATCCAAAAAGAGAGAAGAATCCATCTAGCTACTAGCTATGGACTCGAAGGTCTGAAGTAAACTACTCACACTTCATCGGAGGGGCTATGGTGATGATGTAGAAGCCCTCCATGGTGGATGCCCCGTCTAGCGGAGCTCCGGAACATGCCCCAAGATGGGATCTCGTGGATACAGAAGGTTGCGGTGGTGGAATTAGGTTTTTGGCTCCTCTTGTGATCATACGGGGATACGTAGGTATATATAGGAGGAAGGAGTACGTCGGTGGAGCTCCGAGGGGCCCACGAGGTAGGGGGCGCGCCCAGGGGGGCGCCCTCCACCCTCGTGACCTCTTCGGAAGCTTCTTGGAGTAGGGTCCAAGTCTCCTGGATCACGTTCGGTTGGAAAATCACGATCCCAAAGGTTTCATTCCGTTTGGACTCCGTTTGATATTCTGTTTCTTCGAAATACTGAAAAAGGCAAAAAACAACAATTCTGGGTTGGGCCTCCGGTTAATAGGTTAGTACCAAAAATAATATAAAAGTGAAAAATAAAGCCCAATATAGTCCAAAACAGTAGATAAAGTAGCATGGAGCAATCAAAAATTATAGATACGTTGGAGACGTATCAAGCATCCCCAAGCTTAATTCCTGCTCGTCCTCTAGTAGGTCAATGATAAAAAAAGAATTTCTTATGCGGAGTGATACTTTGGCATAATTTGAATGTAAATCTACTTAATTGTGATATGAATATTCAGATCCGAAAGACTCAAGACAAAAGTTCATATTGACACAAAAATAATAATACTTCAAGCATACTAATCAAAGCAATCATGTCTTCTCAAAATAACATGGCAAAAGAAAGTTCATCCCTACAAAATCATATAGTTAGGCTATGCTTCATTTTCGTCACACAAAGATGTTCCCAACTTCTATACCCCTGATGAAAAGCCAAGCAATTGTTTCATACTTAAATAATCTCAAACTTTTTCAACCTTCACGCAATACATGAGCGTGAGCCATGGATATAGCACTATGGGTGGAATAGAATATGATGATGGGGATTGTGTGGAGAAGGCAAAAAAAGGAGAAAGTCTCACGTTGACGAGGCTAATCAACGGGCTATGGAGATGCCCATCAATTGGTGTCAACATGAGGAGTAGGGATTGCCATGCAACGGATGCACTAGAGCTATGAATGCTCAACAAAAGAAAACTAGTGGGTGTGCATCCAACTTGCTTGCTCATGAAGACCAAGGGCATTTTGAGGAAGCCCATCGTAGGAATATACAAGCCAAGTTCTATAATGAAAAATTCCCACTAGTATGAACAAGACAACTTAAGAGACTCACTATATGAAAAACATGGTGCTACTTTGAAGCACAATATATGAGACTCACTACATGAAGAACAAGGTGCTACTTTGAAGCACAAGTGTGGAAAAAAGATAGTAGCATTGCGCTTTTTATTTATTTTCTCTTTTTTGGGACTTCCTTTTTTTTATTTTGGCCTTTCTCTTTTTTTGGGCCTTTCTTTTTTTTGCCTTTTTTTTATTTGGGCAATGCTCTAATGATGATCATCACACTTTCATTACAACATATGAATTACAACTCGATACTAGAACAAGATATGACTCTATATGAATGCCTCCGGCGGTGTACCGGGATGGTGTAATGAATCAAGAGTGAAATGTATGAAAAATAATGCATGGTGGCTTTGCCACAAATACGATGTCAACTACAAGATCATGCAATGGCAATATGACAAAAGTAATGCCTGTCACGGTGATGATGGTGGAAGTTGCATGGCAATATATCTCGGAATGGCTATGGAAATGCCATGATAGGTAGGTATGGTGGCTGTTTTGAGGAAGATATAAAGAGTTTTATGTGTGATAGAGCGTATCGTATCACGGGGTTTGGATGCAGCAGCGAAGTTTGCACCAACTCTCAAGGTGAGAAAGGGCAATGCATGGTACCGAAGAGGCTAGCAAAGGCGGAAAGGTAAAAGTGCGTATAATCCATGAACTCAACATTAGTCAAAAGAACTCATATACTTATTGCAAAAATTTAGAAGTCATAAAAAATCAAGTACTACGTGCATGCTCCTAGGGGGATAGATTGGTAGGAAAAGACCATCGCTCGTCCCCGACCGCCACTCATAAGGATGCACAAGCCAGGTACACTTCATGTGTCAAATTTGTTACACAACTTTAACCATACGTGCATGCTATGGGATTTGCTAACTTCAACACAAGTACTTCTAAAATTCATAATCACCCAACTAGCACGACTATGATATTATCACCTCTATATCTCAAACAATTATCAAGCATCAAACTTATCTTAGTATTCAATTCACTCAAAAGAAAGTTTCACATGTCTTGAACACCAAGTATATTAACATTAAGCAAATTACCATGCTATTAAAGACTCTCAAAATAATCTAAGTGAAGCATGAGAGATCAAGTTTCTTTAAAAAAATCCACCACCGTGCTCTAAAAGATCTAAGTGAAGCACTAGAGCAAAAATTATCACGCTCAAAAAGATATAAGTGAAGCACTATGAGTAAACTATCAAGCTCAAAAGATATAAGTGAAGAACATAGAGTATTCTAACGAATTTCAATTCATGTATGGCTCTCTCAAAAGGTGTGTACAGAAAAGATGATTGTGGTAGACTAACAAGCAAAGACACAAATAATACAAGACGCTCCAAGCAAAACACATATCATGTTGGTGAATAAAAATATAGCTCCAAGTAAATTACCGATGGAAGTGGACGAAAGAGGGGATGCCTTCCGGGGCATCCCCAAGCTTTGACTTTTTGGTGTCCTTGGATTATATTGGGGGTGCCATGGGCATCCCCAAGCTTAGGCTATTTCCACTCCTTGTTCCATAATCCATCAAAAGAATTCACCCAAAACTTGAAAACTTCACAACACAAAACTCAACAGAAATCTCATGAGCTCCGTTAGAGAAAGAAAACAAAATACTACTTCAAAGTACTGTAATGAACTCATTATTTATTTACATTGGTGTTAAACCTACTGTATCCCAACTTCTCTATGGTTTATAAACTATTTTACTAGCCATAGATTCATCAAAATAAGCAAACAACACATGAAAAGCAGAATCTGTCAAAAACAGAACAGTCTGTAGTAGTCTGTAACTAACGCAAACTTCTGGAACTCTAAAAATTCTACCAAAATAGGAAGTCCTGTAAAATTTGTTTATTGATCATTAGCAAAAATAATAAACGCAAAATCACTCTCCAGTAAAAAATGGCAGCAAATCTCGTGAGCGCTAAATTTTCTGTTTTTCAGCAGAATCAAATCAACTATCATCGTAGGTTATCCTATAGGTCCTACTTGGCACAAACACTAATTAAAACATAAAACCACATCCAAACAGAAGGTAGATGGATTACTTATTCCTAAACAGAAGCAAAAACAAAAAACACAAAATAAAATTGGGTTGCCTCCCAACAAGCGCTATCGTTTAACGCCCTTAGCTAGGCATTGATAGTTTTAATGATGCTCACAAGAAAGACAAGAATTGAAGCGCAAAGAGAGCATCATGAAACATGTGAAAAACACATCTAAGTCTAACATACTTCCTATGCATAGGCACATTATAAGAAAACAAATTTGCAAGGCAAACAAAAACTAGCATATGCAAGGAAAGAGATGATAGCAATCTCAACATAACGAGAGGTGAAATATTATCATGAAAATTTCTACAACCATATTTTCCTCTCTCATAATAATTACATGTAGGATAATAAGCAAATTCAACAATATAGCTATCACAAAACATATTCTTAACACGATCCACATGTATGCAAAGTTGACACTCTTCTAAAATAGTGGGATTAACATTAACTAAAGTCATGACCTCTCCAAACCCACTTTTATCAAAAATTTCATAAGATTGAAAATTCTCCAAATATGTGGGATCTAAAGTTGACACTCTTCCAAACCCGCTTTCAATATTATTGCAAACAATATTATCAATCTCATATTCATCATGGGGATTAAATAAATTTTCAAGATCATAGGAAGAATCACCCCAATCATGATCATTGCAACAAGTAGTAGACATAGCAAAACTAGCATCCCCAAGCTTAGGGTTTTGCATATTATTAGCATAATTGACATCAAGAGGATTTATAGTAAAATCATTGCAATCATGCTTTTCATTGAGGGAACTATCAAGCATGGGTGCAATAGCAACGATCTCATGTTTAACATACGGAACTATAGCAAATTCATCTTCATAAATATTGGCATCATGGCCACAAGAATAGCAAGCATCATGTTCATCAAGGGATATTTCAATCAAATCATCAGAATCACAATTATCTATAGATTCATGCATATCATTATTTTCTTCCGAAGCAATGATCATTCCTTCAATAAATTCTTGGACATAGACATTATGAGCAAGGTTTTCATTGCAATATTTAAGTATGACGGAATTTTCAAATTTGTTGAGAGTAAAATCATACTTTTTAATCAAAGAAGCAACTTCATTAGCACCCTTAAAAACGACAAATTCTTCAATTTGTTCAATATCATAGTAACTATAAACACCCTTTGCATAAGAAGATAAGATTTCATTATCATTGAACTCACAAAGGTAGGGAAGGTGTTTTTTAGGGTTCTTAGAGCAACAAGTAAAATCACACACTTCACAAAGATTCCCAGCATAGCATAGCAAACTATTTATATGATACCATAAGAGTCTCCCTTTTTCAGACAAACAGTGACGCACAAAATGAGCATGCTCATCTAAAGATTTCCCATCAACTAGGCTAGTTGGGGTTTCAGCACGAGCACATAAGGATCGAAGATGATCCAAGTAGATCACTTTAAGTGGATCCATATCAATAGATTTTGAGCAAGCAAAGATGCAAGCATATAGAAGGCACAAGGAAACACAAACAAAGATACAGACGGGAAGAAGGCGAACGAAAAAGAGAGGGTGAATAAAACGGCAAGGGTGAAGTGGGGGAGAGGAAAACAAGAGGCAAATGGCAAATAATGTAATGTGAGAGATAGGGATTGTGATGGGTACTTGGTATGTTGACTTTTGCGCAAGCCTCCCCGGCAACGGCGCAAGAAATCCTTCTTGCTACATCTCGAGCTTGCATTGGTTTTCCCCGAAGAGGAGAGGATGATGCAGCACAGTAGCGTAAGTATTTCCCTTAGTTTTTGAGAACCAAGGTATCAATCCAGTAGGAGGTCACGCGCAAGTCCCTTGTACCTGCACAACACGATAGCAACTCACAACCAACGCTTAGGGGTTGTCAATCCCTTCACGGTCACTTACGAGAGTGAGATCTGATATAGATAATATTTTTGGTATTTTTGATAGATAGATGCAAAGTAAAAAGTAAAGGTAAAGTAAAAACAAAGCAAGTAAATAAAGTGATAGAGATTGATATGATGAGAATAGACCCGGGGGCCATAGGTTTCACTAGTGGCCTCTCTCAAGGGCATAAGTATTCTATGGTGGGTGAACAAATTACTGTTGAGCAATTGACAAAATTGAGCATAGTTATGAGTATATCTAGGCAATGATCATGTATATAGGCATCACGTCCGTGACAAGTAGATCGAAACGATTCTGCATCTACTACTATTACTCCACTCATCGACTACTATCCAGCATGCATCTAGAGTATTAAGTTAAAAACAGAGTAACGCTTTAAGCAAGATGACATGATGTAGTGGGATAAATTCATGCAATATGATAAAACCCCATCTTGTTATCCTGGCAACAATACAATACGTGCCTTGCTGCCCCTTCTGTCGCTGGGTAAGGACACCGCAAGATTGAACCCAAAGCCATGCACTTCTCCCATTGCAAGAACTACCAATCTAGTTGGCCAAACTAAACGGATAATTCGAAGAGACTTGCAAAGATAACTCAATCATACATAAAAGAATTCAGAGAAGAATCAAATATTTTCCATAGATAATACTGGATCATAAACCCACAATTCATCGGTCTCAACAAACACACCGCAAAAAAAAGATTACATCGAATATATCTCCACGAGAGAGGGGGAGAACATTGTATTGAGATCCAAAAAGAGAGAAGAAGCCATCTAGCTACTAGCTATGGACCCGAAGGTCTGAAGTAAACTACTCACACTTCATCGGAGGGGCTATGGTGAAGATGTAGAAGCCCTCCGTGGTGGATGCCCCCTCCGGCGGAGCTCCGGAACAGGCCCCAAGATGGGATCTCGTGGATACAGAAGGTTGCGGCGGTGGAATTAGGTTTTTGGCTCCTCTTCTGATCATACGGGGATACGTAGGTATATATAGGAGGAAGGAGTACGTCGGTGGATCTCCGATGGGCCCACGAGGTAGGGGGCGCGCCCAGGGGGGTGCCCTCCACCCTCGTGACCTGCTTGGAAGCTTCTTGGAGTAGGGTCCAAATCTCCTGGATCACGTTCGGTTGGAAAATCACGATCCCGAAGGTTTCATTCCGTTTGGACTCCATTTGATATTCTATTTCTTTGAAATACTGAAAAAGGAAAAAACAGCAATTCTGGGCTGGGCCTCCGGTTAATAGGTTAGTCCCATAAATAATATAAAAGTGAAAAATAAAGCCCAATATAGTCCAAAACAGTAGATAAAGTAGCATGGAGCAATCAAAAATTATAGATACGTTGGAGACGTATCATGGGTCAGCACTCACCCGCGGAATCCATGATATATTTCCTGGAAGGGATTTATCTTCGACGCGGGGGGTGTAGAAGTGGCAGAACAGGTCCACATTGGGAGCAACTCCAATGAAGTTATCGCAAAAGTGAGCGAACACTGCCATGCACGTCATCGCATTTGGCATGAAATCCAGCAAACGGAATCCGAAAGAATACATCATCACGCTGTAAAAGTCGGAGAAGGGAGGAGAAAGCCCGGAGTAGAAGTAAGCGCAGAAGAACGGGTATGAGTCATTCGGAACCATGGATCCGTTAGGGAGGACGACTCTCTCTCCATGCCATTTGGTTCTTCTCCTCCGCATGAAGGCATACCTCTGGATCAAGGCGTTGCCATCCAGGTTCGACGGCAAGAAAACCACGTTCCTCTGCCGCTGTAGAGCCAACTACTCCACCTCTATCTTCTTCTCTTCCGCCTTTTGATCTTCAGGATTAGCCACCTGCTTTCCCTTCATGGAGCTCTTCTTCTACCCCATTTCCTCGGGAAATGGGGAGGGAGAGATCTGGTGTGGCGGAGGAAGGAAGTGGTGGCAGCGGAGGTAGTTTTGGCTTGAGGAAGAAGATGAAGCGAAAGGGCCGAAAGATGAGAATGAACCACGCTATCCTCTCTGTTTTATTGGGATTATGCGAAGGGGCAGGCACAACACTAATCCCCCCTGCAAAACCGCTGTTTTCAGGAGCGCTCCCCTAGTAATTGCTGCAAAACCACGACCACACGACTTGCGGTAATTGCGCGAAGCGGACGTGTGATTGGAAAGGCAATAAAGTCATTCCAAGCGGACAAGAGGTTTCTATCGCATGTCTGTGCACTACTTGGGGCCCTAACCCAACGCACTCGCGGCGCGTTTGGCTCAGGCCCGGGGGCTACTATCAGTGTACACAAACAGGGGTGTTTGTTTCTCCCTGACCCATGCACAGACCGGTAGGGCCTTCAGGCGAACCACCTCTTTGTCGAAGCATATCAAGAAGAACAAGCACCAGAAGGATATCACCTTTGGAAAGCCTCCCTTGCTAGGCAGGAGAACCTAGCCGGGTAGAGGCCGCCCCAAGGACAAGCCCAGATTTTCCCCAGCAAGCTTGTCGGGGCCGCCAAGATCAAACCCCCGCCAAGTTCTTTTGAAGAACCTCCTCTAAGATGCCACCGCTCCACCTCACTGCACCCAAGTCACCAATCCATGCGGTCTCAAGGTGTTAAGCAACCAGGTGGATCCTTTCAAGCATGTGGCAGCCTCAAGGGAGAGAGATTAGCTTTATTTACACCCGTCCAGGAGGTGTGTCAAGTTGATAAGAAGAGGCAGATAAGCGGCATGACAGACTTGATGGGATCAGCCCTCGGCACGACACCTTGCGGTGCATTTAATGCACTTTGTCCTAACTGCCAGAGTTAGGCATGATATCACTGTTAGCTATCTAATCATACCCAAATGAATGTTTTGCCACTATGGTCGCCCCTTAACCTATAAAAGGAGGCCTGAGGCAACCTAGCAAAGGGTTTGAACACTTCGACTCCCCCCAGCATTTGCAAGCTCACGTTGCTTTCCCCGAGGCATCCTTGTCGGGCCAAAGCGCGTCGAGCCTTCTTCGACCTCCAGATCAATCCACCAAAGCATGAGTAGGGTTTTACGCTGCAAAGTGGCCCGAATCTGGGTAAAATAGAGGGAGTCCATTTTCGTGATGTCCCCCACTACCTCTGCACTTTATGCAACGCAGCTATCCCCATGCCAAACCACAAAGGGGTACCCCTGCCCCATAGGCGATCGTGCTTCCATGCCGACAAAAGCCAATTATCAATTTGCAAAAGCTTTAGCAGAACATAGTAAGAAATACTTCGTCCCCAACTTTGATTGTGGCCCTTCCAAAGCAAGACAAGATGTGTCGTGGAATTAACACGTCAGATGTCCTTAGTGTGAGGACTTAGTCGCGAGGCCAACGCATCTATGTGGTAGCTTGAGAGGGGTTGAGCAGAATCGAGAGACGCAACACAAGACAAGGGTTTAGACAGCTTCGGGCCCCGGGAAACATCATCCGGTAAAAACCCTACATGCTGTTTGAGGCTAGATCTCATTATCATCATGAGGGAGTAGCCGTAAACCGACTCTCCTCTAGTTGTGTCTAGCCCTAGAGATTGTTTCTTGCTTGTCCCTCTTTGGGGAGCCCTGCCCCTCCTTATATATGTTGAAGGGGCGGGTTACATGTGGAGTCCAACTCGGACTTTAACTTAAACTATTTTGACTTCCCTTCCTGGGCTTCTTAACGTTTGCCGGTTTAACATTGTCTGCTGGTTTAACATTGTCTGTCGGTTTAACATTGTCTGCCGGTTTAACACCAGCCGGTTTACCGTCTGTCTTAGCCATCTGTCTTGACTCTCCGCCGGTTTACCATCCGCCGGTTTACCGTCTGTCTTAGCCATCTGTCTTGACTCTCCGCCGGTTTACCGTCCGCCGGTTTACAAGTCCCAGCCGGTTTACAACTCCAGACGGGTCATACCGCGGGGCATATCCCCGACATTAGCCCCCAGTTTAATTTGGATTTATCCATGTTAAACTGACTCTGATCATCCTTAAGTCCTTGTCACTTCCTTCTTCTAGAAAATCCAGTTTAATAGGCCCCAGCTTCATAATCAATTTGCTGACATTGTTTTGTCATAGAGAAATATTGTGAAGAATAACTTCTTTGACTCAGCTCCCAATGACTTAACAAAAATAATGGTCCTTGAAATCCTCATCTGATCTTCAGCCGGTTTAAGAATGTAGAACTTGCCGGTTTATAAACATTGATAGCACCGGGTCATACTTGTAGTTAACATCCAGTTTGAAAATATACCTCTTATATGACTATCACTTGTAGCCCCCAAGTCTTAGGAAGGTAGCATAGCAACAACTTAAGACTTGCTTCAATATAAATATCACGATCTTTAAGAAATCCAGGTTGTTCATCTCAATCACTAGTCGGAATTGAGTATTCCACATATGTAGCCCCCAAGTGCCGGGTTGTCATGCTTGCAGCAACCTGGGACTTGTAATTTCCTGAAGCTCATAAAATTTCAACCAGTGTAGCCCCCAAGGGCCAGGTCAATATGCAATAGTGAGCAGGGACTTTGTAAATATAATCTTGTAAACTTTGAACAACAATGATGTATAGCCCCCAAGGGCCGGCTCAGTAAGATAATATTGAGCTGGGACTTGATAATATACTTCAATGAAAATAACATCATATGATATAGCCCCCATCATGGGGCTTGAATCCACGTCCACAAGGTTAAGAGCCTTGTGTTTTACCAACTGAGCAGTGGACAATGTAATGGATAAAAAACTTTGTACCTTGAATTGTTGACAGAATCAATTGGTAGCCCCCCAGGGCCGGCTCATTACGATGTGATGAGTCGGGTCTTCAATGAGGTGAGCAAATAATGACTTTGCATTAGCCCCCAAGTGTCATGGTGCATGCTTGCAGCGACATGAGACTTGTGTATTTGATGTAATATAGCCCCCAAGTACCGGGTTGTAAGCCTGCAGCAACTCGGGACTATTCCTTCAATTGTAGAATAAAAATCATATCCATTGATAATATGATAGCCATTGCGCTAAAGCGACTTTGAAAACCTTGATCATAATAGTGGTTATTGATAACCATAATAAAATCCAGCCAGGTTGGCTATTTGAATAATATACCCAATGATTTATAAGCGCATAATTCTAATGGCGCAATCCAAATATATACTGGCGACTTATAGTCCAAAGCCAGGCCGGGTCAATAAACACCGGATTATAAGTGATTATGTACTAAAAACTTGTAGTTGAAAGTCGAGCCGGGTTAATGAACACCAGGTTAATTTGATGACTGATAGTCATGCCGAGTCAATAGACACCGGTTCAACATAAAATTTATCAAAAGAGAAAACATGTTGACAAAGGCAAATAAAACCGTGTAGTCAAGTCTTTTTGAGGCCTGCCAGGCCCAAATTCGAGGCTTTTTGTGGGCTGCCAGGCCGCTGAGTTGAACCATTTAACAAAGCCTTTTAAGATGGAGCTCCAACTAACCAATCACCGTTTTAACTTTGACAAGTGCAGGGTCTCAATGAGAGTAACTGTCAAACGTTCGGAGGGCCGTGCCAGGATGACCTGGATAGGAGTATCTTACTTGATGAAGGCAGGTTAACTTGGGGTTTTAGGTAAATATACCAGGCTTCCAAGCCCTGGGTCGATGCCCAGCTACAAGGGTCCATTCGAACTCCTTGGTATTTGACACAAGGAGCCCCCAAGTAACGTGATAAGCTGTGCTCATTGGGTGGCTATGTTTGAGCTATGCGTAGCAACAAGACTCTCTTTGGCCCCTTGGGTGTGAAGCTCCCAAGCTTTGTTGTGGCGTGATAGCCGGATTAATGGACAGAACTCCGCTTTGTCAGCTGAAGCCCCCATGTAATCAATAATATGATAAGCCAATAAGGGGGGATACCCATGTTTGAACCGCGCGTCAGGGCAGCAGGTCCTCTTTGGCAACCTTTAAATTTTTGCAAGAGATAAATTCTTTTTGAACCAGATTTGAACCAGATACTAAGGGCTTCAACGCTGTGTGGGAGACGGGATTTCCCTTAACCGGACTATAAACCGGAAGCACCATTGTGAGCCGGAGTTTTTCTGACGGCCTTTAATTTTTTATCAATATAACAGTAGCCTCCGGGACCGGGTTATCTTTCCCTCCATCGTCCTGGGGTTCTTGAATTTGCTGAAACTGGCAAGACTTGCTGAGTCATATCATCGTAGCCCCCGAGTCTTAAGATGACTCAAGGAGTTGTCTTGAGATTCTCCGTACTTGACCATAGTAGATGGTATATATATCATCGGTGTTAATAACATGATGTAAATCCATAGAAGGTTGAGATGACTGCGGCAGATTATAAATGATCTCGTGTGAGCCGTGTCAGCAACTCGGCCAATGGTTCCTTCCAACTGGCTATTTGATGTGGACCAAACTGTAGTGGCAGCGATTTGTGCACATGTCCATTGATCCATCCAGTGCAGACGGCGGCTGAATGATAATTTGCCTCCAATTTGAAAGAAAGCCGGGCTACCCAAGCTGTGACTTGCTCATACTCAATGAACAGCTCATGCAGACAAGTGCGGCCTGGCGTGTTGATGTAGACCAGGTCGCGAGAGACGGACGGGAAATACGTCCACAGCATCAGAGGTGGCACAGACAGATGCGTCGGCCGCGGCATTATAAGCCGATGCGGACGAGCAATTTATCCTTCGCGTTGTAAGCCGGCACGAACGCGTGAACCGGCGGTGAAGGCGGACGGACGAATCGTCCGTGGTGTAGTAAGGTGGTGCAGACGGGTGAGTCGGCCGGCGCGTTGATGTAAACCGGACCGCGATATGCGTATCCGTGAAGCTACGCGGCACAGCCGAACGTGCATCCGTGGTATAATGGCATAAACAATTGTCCTGTGTAAAAATATTATAGGGTAGAGTAATTGTTGTGGGATAAATTAATATGTACTGACAAAATACAAAGGAAAAATAACACCTGGTATTTTTTGCCGGATGAATGCAGATGCTGGTGCTGGATACTACATAATGATGTTTTGGCTTTTGACAAAAGATTTGATCTGAAAAATCATGCCATGTTGAGAGGAGTAGTAACACTGGTCCTCTTGTCTTCAAATGCGTAGGATGATTGAGGTCTCCACGTGGGGATGCAAACCCCACTTTTTTTCTCTTAGCAAATCCAAAGTAGTACTACATGGCGTGCCATGCTAGTAGCCTTGATCTTATGCTGTTTTTCTTTAGGAGACGTGACGTTTTGCCTCAGTTAACACCATAATGGCAGCAGGCACACGCACACCTGATAGAACCAACAGCCACTGCCCTCTTTTTCCTTCCTCTTTTTATTCTGTCTCACCGTCTGGCACCGTAATGGTTGGGCGATACAGGTTAGGAGCATTTACCCTTGAGATTCTATCAACGGAGCCACCGCGGAAACAATCAGAATGCTAAAGTTGCTCGTTTAGTGTTACTGTAGGCCTGTGCCACTAGATGCTTCTGCAGCGTTTCGTGGCAAAATTTCGTGTTTTGACCCTTTTGTGAAACAAAATCGACATCTGACCCCAGTCTGAAAACATGTCGAAATCTGACCCTTTTGCTACCGCCAAAACCTCAGGCGGTAGGGTTGCACAGCCTACCACCGCAGGTTCCGGCGGTAGGTGTGCCTGACGGCCGTCAATCCGTTAACGGCTGCTGACGTACCTACCGCCAAAGACCATGGCGGTAGCCCGCACAAACCTACCGCCGAGTTCCCTGGTGGTAGGTTGGCACTAAACTTAACTACTTTGTTTTTGTCTTCAATTTTTTTTCGCCATAAGACATAACAGAAGAAACATAACATAGACATAAGAAACACAACATAAGCACAATTTTATAGACATAACATAGTTTGATCACATCCACAAAATTTTGCCATTACGGACTAAGAAACAAGTACCAAATAACATAGTTTGATCACATAACATAGTACGAAGGCAACATAAGAAGTTTAACGAGTTCAACGGTCATCGACCACATAAAAGGTTTCATCCATAGGTAGAAATCAAACATGACGATCATCAGTAGCCACACACATATATAGTTTAGATGATATCGATGACGATCATCATCTTCAAGCCTTGACGGGTGGTCTTCCTAATAGTAATAAGGATGGCCTGTCCAACATGAAGATTCTTGTCAACGAGGAAGCTCTTCCACCCATGTGTGCTTAAATTTGTGCGGTCGTCCGTGTCCACTCCGTACGCACAAGTAGTGACGGGGCCCGTTGCGGTAAGGCGTATTCCAGCATAGCCTTCTTCATCAGCCTCGATGCCACAACTCTCAGATAGGCTCTTTGGCAATTTCTGAATAAGAAAAACATATCAATTAATAAGTATGGATTATCTAAACTATTAACAATTACTTGGATTCTACACTAAAAACATACCATCTCATGTCGATCGACCATGGTAGTTGTCAGACGGGTCACGAATGGCGCCCCGATCAATTCAGCACGTGGCAGAAAGTTGTCCCATAGGTTGCACACCTCTTGTTCGCTTAGCCTCACTCTTTGAGCACAGATGGCTTCCTCAAGTGGGTCTTCATCTTCATAGTCCTCATCAAGTGGTGGTGGCGGCGCCATGTTCCTTATATAAGCATTGATTGGATAAAGTTAATTAAACATGAATATTTGTTCTAATGCAAGCAAAACAAATATCTACAATATTCACACCATAAGTCATCACATATGGTGGTGGTGGTGGCTATAAGAAAGACTAAACCTAGGGTTCATCTAGGTTCTAGGGTTCATCTACGCTCTAGGGATCATCTAGGTTCTAGGGTTCATCTAGGTTCTAGGGTTCATCTAGGTTCTAGGGTTCTAGGATTCATCTAGGTTCTAGGGTTCATCATATCAACTGGATAGGGTTCCTCGTATTGCTATAAGAAAGACTAAACCTAGGGTTCATCAACTAGGTTTATCACATTGCAATCATCTAGGTTTAGGGTTCATCATAACAACTAGATAGGGTTCCTCATATGGCTATAAGAAAGCGGAATGATTGACTCAAAGTAATTGGGGGATTGGAGGAGCTTACCTTCCTCTTTCCGTAGCCATCTCGATACGAAAATCCGTGAATCGACGAAGAAGATTGGAGTGGGGAAGTGGAGGAGATGAGAAAATGGGTGAGAGGAAGAAGAAGGCGGCTGGGTGGGTGGGATTAGGGTTTGTGGTGGGGTGGGCGCGGGCGGCTGGCTTTATAAATGCCCAAACCTTACCGCCATAGTATTCGGCAGTAGCCAGCCACGACCTACCGCCATCCGGCCCGGCGGTAGGATGCCTCTCCCCCACGCCAATCTTCTGTGACCAAAAAATCGAGCAACGCAGCGGTAGGGTTGCGCCGCCTACCGCCAAGGGCCTGGGCAGTAGGGTGCTACCGCCGAGAGCCCTGGCGGTAGGCTGCGCAACCCTACCGCTGCGGTTGTCGATTTTTTGGTTACAGAAGATTGGCGTGGGGGGGAGGAAGCCTACCGCCGGGCATGTTGGCGGTAGGTCGTGGCTGGCTACCGCCGCATACTATGGCGGTAGGGTGCCTTTGTGTGCAATTTTTTGTTCCTTCTAACTTCTTTTGGCTTCAATTTTTGGCATACAACATTTAAACAGCATATGTATGACATATAAAGCACACAATGTATGATATATGATGCACACACCATAGAACTATAAATAAGGTAGGTTCGATACACCACAAATCTAAAAATAAGGTAGGTTCGGTACATAGCAAGTTAACGAAACAGTTTCACGAGCAAATTCATATGGTTCACGAAGCAAATATGCAAACAGTTTCACGAGCAAGTTCAACAAGACGGCAGCAACTTCAGTCCTTCCTTCCCCTCTTCGACGTTCGGTCCTCGTTATACTTGGTTGGCTGAGTTGCTGGAGGTCCGTCGTCATCATCATACTCCTCCTCCTCCTCATCGTCCTCTTCCTCTTTCTCCTCATCATGTTCTTCTTCTGCGCCCTCTTCTTCATCTTCCTCTTCATCATCATCGTCCTCGCTCTCCTGCTCGTCATCTTGAACCGCCCTAGACGACGAGGGCGCATGGCTCGATGAAGCAAGGCTACACATCGGTGCAGGAGGAAAAACATCCTTGGTGTTTGTAGCGCACCCAAGCAGGCCCACAAGCCGGCGTGCTTTGTTGACGTATTTCTGCAATGATAACAGAAGAATATGTTAAATTCTCCAATGTCCAATGATAACAAAAATGAACTCCGTATTACCTTCACCATTTCCCTCAACTTGTTCTCGCTAGCTCGAGTCCCAGGGACACCACTAAGCGCATCAGAGGCATGAAAAATGCTTTTGTTCAGCTCCGAAGACTGCAAAGTAATAAAATGAGTCAATAGCACGAAAAGCTGATTTCATCCAACCGTCGGTTCGAAAGAGGTAGAAACAACATACCACCATAATGATATATCAAGATTATTATGAACTAAATACAATACATATATCAACTAAATAAAATACTTGCATATAACAAATACTTGCAATCACCATGTTAAAAAAATGAACTAGGGTTCATCTTGAGGATTCATATACTACATATAACAAATACTTGCAATCACCATGTTAAAAAAATGAACTAGGGTTCATCTTGAGGATTCATATACTACATATAACAAATATATCAAATATTTGCATCATCCAATACTTGCATCATAGCATCCAATACTTGCATCTTAGCATAGGAACATGCATCATCCATCATATAAAAAAACCATTCAAATCAATTATGAACTAGGGTTCATGTTAACACAACCATAGCATAGGAACATGCATCATCCATCATATAGTTCAAATCTAACACAATATAACATCTAGAATCAACCTAAATCAATCCTAGGGTTAAAAAAAATTCAAATAGGAGTGATTTCAAACGAATAATGCGACGAATCGGAAGGTGTTTGATTAAAACTTGTTGGAGGGATTGAAAGAGCTTACTTTTTCTTTCTTCGGGGCCATATCAATCCGCAAAATCCGTCAAGAAACGAGGAAGATCAGAGTGGGGGAGTGGAGGGGATGAGAGAGGGCGGCTTTGAGCAGTTTTGGTCTGTTCTTCGTGGTGGGGGGCAGCTGGGTGGGGGAGAAAGGGGTGGGGGCCGACGGCCGGCCCGCGGTTTATATATGTCCACACCCTACCGCCAGAGACTCTGGCGGTAGGTTCAGACAACCTACCGCCGGGCGGGGCGGCGGTAGGGTGTGACGGAGGGGGAACAACGGCAGTTATCGATGCTGACGTGGAAAAGTTTGCTACCGCGGCAGTGCTCGGCGGTAGGCTATACGATCCTACCGTCGGGCCTCTTGGCTGTAGGCAAAAGGGTCAAATCCTGAAATTTTTTCAGACTGGGGTCAGATCTCGATTTGATTTCCCAAAAGGGTCAAAACACGAAATTTTGCCGCGTTTCGTCTCTTCAGAAAATCAGAACCTCAGGAGAAAAGTAATGCATACTTCAAACAAGATCTTAAAACTGCTCCCCGTATTGAAGAAAACCAGTGGAGTGGTGCGTGCGGCTAGGCACGGTGTAGAAGAACAGCAGCAGGTGTAGCTGAGCGAGGGGCGGCTCAGCGAGTCCGTGGTGGAAGGGCAAATCACGGCGAGTCAGCGGCAGCGACGGCAGAGGGCCGGGCGGTTTAAAGCGGCGACAAGGCGAGGCGAAGGTAGCCCGCGGTGGTAGAGGCGCCGCACCGCTCGCGTCGGGGCGGTTTAATACGGCAGCGGAGGAGAAGCGGCCGTGGAGCGGCAAACGGCGATGCCTACTCCAGCAGGTCTCGGTGGTGGCGATTCAGGCGCGGCCGATTTGATGAGGCGACGACGGATTGTGGACGCGCTCGTGACCGCAGCAACAGAGGCAAAAGACCGTGGCAGAGGTGTGGCCCGCTCACGGCTGCGGTGATGAAAAAAGGCGATTTGAACACCGAGGGGATGGCTCGTCGCCCAGGCATCGAGCCGGCGGGCCGGTTTAGCAAGCCTGCAAGTGCAGCGACCCACGGCGGCGGAGTGAGGCCACAGACACGGCGACGGGTTGGAGAGGCACCGGCGGGGGCAGAGGGCCAGTTCAACAACTGCTCACGGCTGAGCGGAGCCGGGCAGCGCAACGGTCTGGAATGGATGGCGGTTCCAGTGATTCCAACAACTCCCTGACAGCAGCTGTCGGCGGTTTGAAGGAGCCACGGAGGGAGCTGACTACTGGAGGCGGAGGTGAGGCCGTAGAAGCGGCCAGTCGTTGGGGTGACGGCAAAGGTTCAAAACGAGCAGTGGCCGGTTTAAAGCGGAACAAGGCCGAGCTCCGCGGCCGGCTTCAAAACGAGCAGTGTCTCCCGGCGGCAACCTGTGGTGGCGGATCGACCCACAAGTAGCGGGGCAGGCCCGTGGTGACCCGACAACGGCTTGAGCTGAGGTGAAACGGCGACGGCGGTTCGTGGAAGAGCATGGCTGAAGTAGCGCAATGTGATTCCAGTTTGTCGGGCCAGCGCCCAGCATGGTGATTCAGGGCATCACGAGGAAGAAGGCGACAGCGATCTTGGCGACTTGGCATTGGCGGTCTGAGGCCGGGGTGGCCCAGACGGTGGCTCTGGTGACGAGGCAACGGGGCTGCAGGCGCGCTTGCTGCGATGGCAGGAGGCCCCTGGCAGCCCGAGGCCTGGGATGGCGGTTCGTCGAAGGCGGCGACTCAAGACCGCGCTGATGAGGGCGACCGCAGCGGATGGCGAGGCTGGCAAAACTGGGGTGCATCGGTGGCAGGGCTCGGTCGATGCGAGACAGAGTCCAGGTGCGTCTCTCAACCGGGAGTAAGCCGGACCGGAGTGGAGACGAGCTCGGCGGCAACTTGGGAACGGGCGGCTTAGCACGAGGGGGCACCGGCCAGGCGAGGCGCCGGCTTGAAGAGCCACACCAGCGGCAGCAGGCGGAGAAGCGGAGGCAGCCGCTCGGGGCACGGCAACGCGGGAACCAGCCTGGAGCAACGCCGGTCGGAGGCAGAGGCACAAGGCGAGAGCCGGCTCGGAACAACCACAGAGTCCGTGCCCACGATCCTATCCTCTTCCGGATTGTGGTTGACTAGACCTTTTTTTAAACCGTCTCTAGCTAGCACTTTCCTTCTTGACGTGACGCGTAGTAGCCTGTGGACTTGTATTGGATCCGATGTGCTTCGGTGTTTGTCGCGGCGAAAGTTTTTGCTGATCTCGTCGATTTGTGGCGGCTTAGATGCAGCCCTAACTCTTGATATCAATCTTGTATTTGATGCTTCAAACTTGAATCATGACAATGATCATAACTCAATGAATTTGTCGATTCTTCTTCATTGGATGAATTGCGAGCTTCTCGAACCCTGGATGAGATCCTTCAAGAACTCAACACCACCGTGCGTGGGCCCCACGGTGGGCGCCAACTGTCGTGGAATTAACACGTCAGATGTCCTTAGTGTGAGGACTTAGTCGCGATTCCAACGCATCTATGTGGTACCTTGAGAGGGGTTGAGCGGAATCGAGAGACGCAACACAAGACAAGGGTTTAGACAGCTTCAGGCCCCGGGAAACATCATCCGATAAAAACCCTACATGTTGTTTGAGGCTAGATCTCATTATCATCACGAGGGAGTCGCCGTAAACCGGCTCTCCTCTAGTTGTGTCTAGCCCTAGAGATTGTTTCTTGCTTGTCCCTCTTTGGGGAGCCCTGCCCCTCCTTATATATGTTGAAGGGGCGGGTTACATGTGGAGTCCAACTCGGACTTTAACTTAAACTATTTTGACTTCCCTTCCTGGGCTTCTTAACGTCTGCCGGTTTAACATTGTCTGCCGGTTTAACATTGTCTGCCGGTTTAACACTAGCGGTTTACCATCTGTCTGAGCCATCTGTCTTGACTCTCTGCCGGTTTACCATCCGCCGGTTTACCGTCTGTCTTAGCCATCTGTCTTGACTCTCCGTCGGTTTACCGTCCGCCAGTTTACCAAGTCCCAGCCGGTTTACAACTCCAGCCGGGTCATACCGCGGGGTATATCCCCGACAAGATGGCACCCATGAGGCCAATGAAAACCACACCAAGGTTTGGGTATTTTCACAATATCTTGATCACATGAAGGCCATTGAAGTCGTTGCTCAAGAGAGTGAAGATGAATCCCGTCTAGTCTCCCCACAACCGAAACACAAGTCAAAGGCTTCCAAGCCTGCTGCTGTTCCAAGGGTTTCCAAGTCAAAGTTGGTACAAATTGCACCTTCGGAAACTAGTGTGCACACGGAGAATGAATCCAGAAATTCTCCGAAAACAAAGAGATCTATTGGGTGTGGCCCCAAGGCAGCCAACACCTTGATGGATGACAACAACATCATTGATCTGTCTGACGACGATTATGATTTTGATGCCCTTGAGAAAATCATCAAGAGAAAACAAGAATAAGATGATAGGCTGAAGGATTTACCTTTGTTCGACCATGACACTCTTCACCATTTTATTGATGAAGGGTTTGTTGGTCCAACCATCACCATTGATGATCTTCAGCTACCGATTGGCATCAGTGTTGCTTTCAGAGGCATCACTTATCAAGAGCTTTAGATTGTTTAGAAGGTCAAGGAATAGAAAGCTATGATCCAACATGAGAAAGAACTATTCCAGAAACATGTTGCCAAGCTCAATGCCACACAAGTTCTTGCCTGTAAGAAGATGATGTCTGATCTGAGGGCAAAGTTTGTAAAGGCATCGAGATGAATCCAAAGGCGTGAGAGATCGCCTAAAGAAGAATGTTGAAACTATTGTCGAGGCTCACAATGAAAGCCTGAAGTAGAAAGCATTTCGCCAACTGGCTATTGATCCAAAACTTCTAAAGAAGAAGAAGCCGGTAAAACTGACTTCAAGCGAGCCAACTCCAAGACAAGAGGTGCAGAAGATTATATTCTCGCCAAACTTTGCTGGCCCCAAGACTTTTGTGTCTTGCATTGCAGTAGAGAGCAAAAAGACCAAAAACACTGAGGCTGAAGCCAAAAAACGTAAGCTTGCATAGACTGCAGCTTCCCCACTACAGAAAAGGCTGGAGACAAAGACCACATAGTCTTCACGCAAGGCCTAAGTCCTCCCGCCCAACCACTTCAACGCCGTCTGCTCAAGAGGAGCCCATCTTTGTGACTCCTATTTCAGTGGATCCTCGAGCTTCATCAAACATTGAGGGGCGTGTGATTATCCACGAGCCTACACCCACAGAGGCTCAAGAGTAAGTGAAAGAAAAGATACAAATTGTTGCCAATATCGCGGCTGAAGACATTGCTCCTGAGGACAATGTATAGTCTGACCCCATGATTGTTCCTCAAATTGTTACTCTAGTGGTATCATCGCCTTCTCATGAGGTAAGTGAACAAGTCAGCATTAGTGAACCTGGAAGTCCAATCATACAAGATGGTTTCTGGGAACGGGAACATCCCCACTCTCTAATGCATAAAGTGATTGCCCATATGCCTCCAACTGAAACTGCTACTCTTATGCTCGAATCCCCTGAATCACCACCTGTGTTCATGGAGGCTGAACAAACTGAGAATTAATCACCCTTGAAACGGCTTCGCAAAGGACCTAGGCCCTCCTCCTCCTCCATGACTAGTATACCTGAAGAGGAAGTACAAGATGATACAACTACATCAGTTGTCCAACCTATGCCGCAAGAAGAGGTCGTTGCAAAACAATCTAAAGATATTTCGGTTGCATCAACCAAAGATATTCATGTTGAGAACACTAAAAACAATGCCTCGATACATGATGGTGAGCCCCATGTCCAGCAAATATCAGGGCCTTCACCTGATGGTCCTCCAGTTAGTGCATGTGTTTCCACTGAAGGTAATGTAGATGACATTGTGTTGGCTTATGATAGAGTTGGTACTCAAGTTTGCATCAGTTGGCCTCGGCTTCTCATGCCAGAGAGGGTTGGGCCTCAATATGAGTTCGATATGCACAATTGTCTCATTATCCTCAGCCCTCAGCCTCATTTGCCTCGACTTTGCAACTCTGCGCCTGCAGAAAATAATAGTTCAGTTTTCTTCGCTTCCGCGACAACAACACATTCCTTGACACTTCAAAGAATCCATACAATAAGCCTCACATCTCATCAGATTGTTTCTAGAGCCAGCATCAGAGAAGTTACTATATGTGTGTGATGTACAACCAGGACATGATTCATCCTCACCAAAATTTGTGCTATGAAGCCATGCATGGTTGGGCTTCTCTGCCTTGATCAAGCGCTAGAATGCTTCAAGGATGTTGGATTGTTGCCCTTTGTCCTCGACAAGGAGCATTCGAATGAAGAACTAATTCTTCAATTTTATGCAGCTCTTCACATCTCTGGCTTTGGTAGAGATCAAAAAACTTGGGTTCTGGATTGGATGATGATAACCCACAAGTATAGGGGATCACAACAGTATTTGAGGGTAGAGTATTCAATCCAAATTTATTGATTCAACATAAGGGGAGCCAAAGAATATTCTCAAGTATTAGCAGTTGAGTTGTCAATTCAACCACACCTGGATAACTTAGTATGTGCAACAAAGTGTTTAGTAGCAAAGTAGTATGATAGTAATGGTAATAGTGGCAAAAGTAACGATAGCAGTTTTGTAATAATTGTAACAGCAGCAACGGTAAAGTAAATAAGCAAAGAGCAATATGTGAAAAGCTTGTAGGCATGTATCAGTGATGGATAATTATGTCGGATGTGATTCCTCATGTAATAGTTATAACCTAGGGTGACACAGAACTAGCTCCAGTTCATCAATGTAATGTAGGCATGTATTTCGAATATAGTCATACATGCTTATGGAAAAGAACTTGCATGACATCTTTTGTCCTACCCTCCCCTGGTAGCAGGGTCCTAATGGAAACTAAGGGATATTAAGGCCTCCTTTTAATAGAGTACCAGACCAAAGCATTAACACATAGTGAATACATGAACTCCTCAAACTACAGTCATCACCGAGAAGTATCCCGATTATTGTCACTTCGGGGTTGTCGGATCATAACACATAATTGGTGACTATAGACTTGCAAGATAGGATCAAGAACTCACATATATTCATGAAAACATAATAGGTCTAGATCTGAAATCATGGCACTCGGGCCCTAGTGACAAGCATTAAGCATAGCAAAGTCATAGTGATACGTCTCCAACGTATCTATAATTTTTTATTGTTCCATGCTATTATATTACCCGTTTTGGATGTTTATGGGCTTTACTTTACACATTTGTATCATTTTTGGGACTAACCTACTAACCGAAGGCCCAGCCCGTATTGTTGTTTTTTTTTGCCAATTTTAGTGTTTCGAAGAAAAGGAATATCAAACGGAGTCCAAACGGAATGAAACCTTCGGGAGCGATCTTTTGGAACAAACGTGATCCAGAGGACATGGACTGGAAGTTAAGAAACAATCGAGGCGGCCATGAGGGTGGAGAGCGCGCCCCCTACTAGGCGCGCCCCCTATCTCGTGGGCCCCTCGGGCATCCACTGACCTACTTCTTCCTCCTATATATACCCATGTACCCCGAAAACATCAGGGGAGCCCACGAAAAACTATTTCCACCTCCGTAACCTTCTGTATCTGCGAGATCCCATCTTGGAGCCTTCGCCAGCGCTCCGTCGGAGGGGGAATCGACCATGGAGGGCTTGTACATCAACACTATAGCCTCTCCGATGAGTTGTGAGTAGTTTACCACAGACCTTCGGGTGCATAGTTATTAGCTAGATGGCTTCTTCTCTCTCTTTGTATCTCAATACAAAGTTCTCCTTGATCTTCTTGGAGATCTATTCGATGTAACTCTTTTTGCGGTGTGTTTGTCGAGATCCGATGAATTGTGGGTTTATGATTAAGTTTATCTATGAGAAATATTTGAATCTTCTCTGAATTCTTTTATGTGTGATTAAGTTATCTTTGCATGTCTCTTCGAATTATCAGTTTGGTTTGACCTACTAGATTGATCTTTCTTGCAATGGGAGAAGTGCTTAGCTTTGGGTTCAATCTTGCGGTGTCCTTTCCCAGTGACAGCAGGGGCAGCAAGGCATGTATTGTATTGTTGCCATCGAGGATAAAAAGATGGGGTTTATATCATATTGCATGAGTTTATCCCTCTACATCATGTCATCTTTCTTAATGTGTTACTCTGTTCTTTATGAACTTAATACTCTAGATGCATGCTGGATGGCGGTCGATGTGTGGAGTAATAGTAGTAGATGCAGGCAGGAGTCGGTCTACTTGTCACGGACGTGATGCCTATATACATGATCATGCCTAGATAATCTCATAATTATTCGCTTTTCTATCAATTACTCGACAGTAATTTGTTCACCCACTGTAATACTTATGCTATTTTGAGAGAAGCCACTAGTGAAACCTATGGCCCCCGGGTCTATCTTTTATCATATAAGCTTTCAATATATCTTTTATTTGCAATCTTTACTTTCCAATCTATATTATAAAATACCAAAAATATATTTATCTTATCATACTATCTCTACCAGATCTCACTTTCGCAAGTGGCCGTGAAGGGATTGACAACCCCTTTATTGCGTTGGTTGCGAGTTTTTGTTTGTTTGTGTAGGTGCATGGGACTTTTGAGGAGCCTCCTACTGGATTGATACCTTGGTTCTCAAAAACTGAGGGAAATACTTACGCTACTATTGCTGCATCACCCTTTCCTCTTCAAGAAAAACCAACGCAAGCTCAAGACGTTGCAAGAAGGATTTCTGGCGCTGTTGCCGGGGAGGTCTTCGCTCAAGTTAAGACATACCACTATAAAAAAATACACTTCCGTGATGATACGTGTTTGTCACAGTAGGTTGTGTTTTATGTCATGCATGTACATCCATGACGATTTTATGACAGAATCAAGATAGTCATACCTGTGCTGTCGAGAAGTGTTCCATGACATTACCAAAATTATCATCACGGAAGTGTCACTTCCATGATGATAAATCGCGCGTCACAGAAGTGCTTTCGTCAAGGGTGACCGACACGTGGCATCCACCGTAATGGAACGCCGTTAAGCTATCGGGTCAGGTTTTGGATCCGATAACCCATTAACAGCCCCGGCCAATGGGGATTTTCCACGTGTAAAATCATCATTGGCTGGAGGAAACATGTGTCGGCTCACCGTTGGGACATATGTCATCCGCTCATTGGACTGAAGGCGCCTATGATACGGCGACACAAGGCACGGCCCAACAGAGGCCCATTCCTGTGAAAAGGCCGGTCCGTTTGACATGGTCAAAAGGTGGCGGGCCGGCCCACGGAAAGCCTGTTAACGGCCTGTTCGCATATAGCCCATTTACAACCCGCTAACCCAGGGCCCGTTATGCCCTATCCGAATTAGGACCAGTAGCATCATCTGGGCCGTCCAAATATGATTCAGCCCGTTTTAACTTCCGGCCCATGTGTGGCCCATGACTTCTTTCGGCCCATATGAGGACCTTTGTAACTCTTGGCCCTTTAACGGCCCGTGGTGAAACTGGCCCGTAATGAACAGTGTATCACTTTATACCCATTAACGGCCCATTATTCCATTGGGACGTTTCCAGCCCAAGTTACCTTTCGTCTTTCTCAGGGCCCATTGATTCTTGGGCTCATTTGCAGCATTCGGTTACATACGGCCCATTACTCTCATTTTCTGCTTGTGGGCCAAATAAAGCCCGTCGTTACAATCGGCCCGTTTGCGGACCGTTAATACGTTGGGCCGTTTTCATGTAAAAAAACCCGTTGGGCTGTTTTCATAGAGTTATCAAATACGGCCTATTAACGGCCCGTTATGGTCCACAAATAGTACGACCCATGATTGGTGAAATGATGATACGCCCTGTAGAAGGCCCATGGATCCGACGGCCCGTATGAGGTCCATGGATCCTACGGCCCGTATGAGGCCCATGGATCGTATGGCCCGTAGAAGGCCCATGGACCCTACAGCCTGTAGAAGGCCCATGGACCCTAAGGCCCATATAGAAGGCCGATGGATCCTACGGCCCGTATAGAAGGCCAATGGATCCTACGGCCGGACGAAGGCCCATGGATCATACGGCCTGCATGAGGCCCATGGTTACAACAGTCCGTGTGTTACCATGATTATTTTGTCCTAGTTACCAAAAATAGGCTATTGTGGCCACTAGAAAAAACAAGAAAAGAACTGCAGTGACTACAAGCAAACAACTAAACAAGACAATAAGGAAATAAATAAGCAAGCAATTAACGCTAGGCTATTACCGCTATTACACATATTACATCCACTAGGCATCAAAGTTCGCCACCAGTGCAAATATAGGGAACAAAGCAGCACATTACATACACTGGCCGTCAAAATTGGCCACCAGTGTAAATAAACGCGACAGCAAAACAAGAGCATAACTGAAACAACTTCAGAAGAGCTCAAGAAACATTATCCTGGGTATCCACCATGCTGGCAATAAGCTTAGCAAGCTGATTAGCTTTGTCCTGTTTGGCACTAAAATCCTCCAACGCTTGCTGTTGCACCAGAAAGTATGCATCTGAATGCTCCAGGGACTTCCACAGTCCTTCCGCTTCTTGTCGCAGCACAACTGATCGATGTCTTTCAGCTTGTAGTTGAGACTCAAGAAACCGAACTGATTCAGACAGTGAGTTTGAATAGCTTGTGCAAGCCGTAGTGGCTAGTAACTCGAACACTAAACCAAGACAGGACTTTGGGGTTGTCTCGCTGTCTTCAAGATAGTCTTCCTTAGCTGTTTTATCAGCTTTGTTGGAGACCAACAAGGATGTTGTCGGCGTTCTGGGAACGGGGGTCCCCAGACTTGCCTGCCTGCGGCCTGCGGCGTGGCTCAAAGGAGGCCCAGCACAGCCCATCTTCATCAACACAAGCTCAAGACCCTCGCGAGGGGCCAAGCCTCGCGGGGCGGACGACAAGGAGCTTCCTCAGGCACGGCCTCGTCAGGCTGGCTCACGAGGAGGCGGAGAGTTCAAGGCGGGGTACCTCGCGAGGTGCCCATGACGCAAGCCATGACGACCAAGGGCGCCAGTCGGGCGCTAGCCCGCGCAGTGTCCTCCTTTCCTCTTTGGTGCAAAGGGAGCAAGCGCAGGCGAGAGCATCAAGCAAAGGCATCCGTTTTGGTGCAACAAGACCAAGACCAGTCCAACGGCCGTAAGGAAGTCACTGTGGAGCCCAAGCAGGCGTCACCACCAGAGCCTTTGACAGGCGAGGACCAACTTTAGTCAGGATAAGTGTACCGGATGTTCCCCTTCAAATTGGCCAATTGTTGGCGCCCTTCCCACTCAATATTTGGGAAGAGGCCCAGGGCCTTTGCCTATAAATAGGACTAGCCACCCCCAGGGTAGGGCATCTGGATCCTCACCAAGAAACCAGTAGATAGAGCGATTGAACTCCTCCCAGCAGTTCGTCGCACCAGCCAAGAGCAGACCCTCGCGAGGCTGTTCTTCCTTGTATTGTCCATCATCAGCTCAAGAGGCAATCCACCACACCACACACTGGAGTAGGGTATTACACCACAATGGTGGCCTGAACCAGTATAAATCTCGTGTCTCTTGTGCCGTTCTATTTGGTAGTCTAGATCCTAGCGATTCGGTGAGGAGCAAGCCGGTAGAGGGTTAAATTTCCGCGCGCACCCCAGTGTTCGAACCTCAAGTGTCTGCTGGAACCCGAAATCCAACATTTGGAGCGCCAGGTAGGGGGTGCGTCGGAATTTTCCTTCCGTCGTCTCATTCTTCTCCGACCATCTCATCCATGTCTGACGCTCGTCGGGCTCGCGCCGAGCGCCAAGCCGCCCTCGCTTCCCATGTAGCCCGGACGGCTCCCGTCGACGGGTGCCCTCGTCGTTCCCCGTCACCTGCCGTCAACGCCGCGACCGGCCCGGCGGGGAACGAACAGCAAGCATCGTCCCAGCATCCATCCATGAGGCGGGATGGCCGCACTGCCACACCCTCGCTCACCCCCGCTGGTTCTTTGTCACGCGCGCCCCGCGCGGCCATGGAGCCCCAAGCTGCGCTCATGGCGGCAAACGAGCTCCTGCGCTGCCGCCCCATCGATGACGTCTACGAAGAGTGGCTCGACCGAGTCACCGAGCTCGTCCGCGCCGCCGGGGGCTCCCCCGCGCCGTCCTTCTCGCTGCACCGCGCCCCGCCCTGCGTGGGCCGTCTCCTCCTCAAGAAGGCGCCCTGGCCCCAAGGCGCGCGGCCCCTAGACGAAACCCGCTCCGTCAGGCGCCACTGCGAGAAGAGCAGAGCTGCCAAGAAGTCCCTCACCCTCGAGAAGCTGCCCGAGCGCTCCCTGCTCCAGCACGTCAAGACCCTGCGCTGCCCCCAGCCGCGGCGCATGGGGACCCGCAGGACCAAGCTCTCCGTCGCCCAAGGCCCCCTGTGGCCACAGCGGGCTGCCGCGCCTTCACCTCTGAGCTACGCAGTGTCGCGTGGCCCGTCAAGTTCAAGCCAGACCTGCCTCCTCGCTACGATGGCACGGCTGACCCTGCAGAGTTCCTCCAGCTTTACGAGTTGGGCATCGAGGCTGCCAACGGGGACGAGAAGGTCATGGCCAACCGGTTTCCCATGGCGCTCAAGGACGGGGCCCGCACCTGGCTCCTGAACCTGGCTCCAGGCACGATCTCCTCCTGGGACGAGGTGCGCACCCGCTTCATCGCCAACTTCCAGGGTACTCGCGACCGGCCACCCGCCGTAAGCGACATGCGCCGTACCAAGCAGCAACCAGGGGAAACCCTGCAGAAGTACATCCAGCGCTTCAACAACGCGCACCTCAAGATCCCCAAGGTGACGGAAGAGGCCATCATCTCAGCCTTCTCCGACGGTGTGCGCGACGCCAAGATGAAGGAGTAGCTGGCGATGCATGAAGACCTGTGTACCTCCTTGGAGCTGTTCAACTTGGCGACCAAGTGCGCCAGGGCTGAGGAGGGACGCCTCTCCCTCCTTGAGCTGCCTGCCGCGGACCCAGAAGAGAAGAAGCCCAAAGCCAAGGACGTGAAGCGCAAGGGGGCTGCCGTACTCGTGGCAGAGCAAGACACCAAGCGGGGCAGAGATCAGCCTGAATCCTCCAAGGGCAGTCGGTACTGCGTGTACCACGACCTCCACACCCACAACACCAATGAATGCCAAGAGCTCTGGGCCGTGTGTGAAGGAAGGGTCGGCAGACGTCCCGACCGCAGCGACCGGGGCTACGGCCGAGGAGGAGGAAGGAACACGGGACGTTGGGAAGACCGCGGCCCACGCCAAGGGTGGTGCGACCAACCTCGCGAGGATCGCTGGCAGGACCCGCCTCGCGAGGAAGGCTGGAGGGATCAGCCTCGCGAGGATCGCCCGCAAGGGAGGGCGAGCCTCCCTCCGCTGCCGCCACAGCCAAGGAGAAATGAAGACCGTCATCAGGACGAGGGGGCCGGGGGCTTCCAGGAACCGCGTGCAATCGCCTGCATCCTGGGCGGAGCTCAAGCCCCAGCCTCTCAACGCATCTTCAAGCAGTTCGCCCGCGAAGTGAATGCAGTCCTCCCCAAGCTCGAGGCCACGCGCCCTCTCAGGTGGTCGGCATGCGCCATCACGTTCATCTCAGCGGATCAGCTCAAGTGGGCGGCCATAGTCGGGGTCCTCCCGATGCTTTGTTCCCCAATCATCAGCAACGTGCTAGCCACCAGGACCCTCATCGACGGCGGAGCAGGGCTCAACGTCCTGTCCATGGAAACGTTCAACAATCTCGAAGTGCCCTACAGTCAGCTTCAGCCAACCAAGCCCTTCTCCGGAGTCACCGACGGCTCCACGGTCCCGATTGGGCAGGTCCGCCTTCCTGTCACCTTCGAGGCACGCGACAACTACCGCACCGAGCTCATCGACTTCGACGTCACCCACATTCGCCTGCCGTACAATGCCATCCTTGGGTACTCGACGCTGGCCAAGTTCATGGCCATAACCCACCACGGCTACAACGTCCTCATGATGCCAGGAAGTGGCGGGGTCATCACGGTGCCCTGCAAAGAGAGGGACGCGGTGTGCTCCCTGGAGCGAGCTTTTCAGGCCGCGTCACTGGAAGACCCGGACCGCGGTAGCAGGAGGCCTCCCGAGGCCGCCCCCAAGAAGAAGAAGACATCGTCTAGCGCGGTCCCTCAGGAGGCAGGTCCCTCAGGGCCCGCGCCTGCTCAGGGGGAACCTCCTTCCATTGCATAGGGAAGCGCGCCCAACGCCCTCCTCAGGTAGGGCTCGGGGGCTCTCCCCTGGAGGGCCGCCGACCTCGCCAAGGTCACGAGGGAGGCGCTTGGGCACCATGTGGAGGCATGTTTTGAAGCACGTTTCCCTCAAGAAGGAGCAAGGCAAGGAGGGCCCAACCCTCAGGAGATCGTCAGCAAGGCCATTCAGGAGCTGCAGGAGTCAAGGGTCATGAGAGGCAGCCGCCGCCTACCCGCTGTGGCCCCCCATCCAGGCGAGGATGGTGGGCTGTGCGTCTGCATCGACATACGGGGGCTCAACCGAGCCGCGTCTCAGGAGCGCCTCTGGCCCTCGCGAGTGGGACGCTGCGAGGGTCCGCCCCACAGCTACGTGCGCATGCCTTATGGCTTGCCGAGCGCGGCTACTGCGCACCAACGCCTCATGAGGGCCATCCTGGAGGCTCAAGAAGTCAGGCGTTCCGCAGCCCTGGTGGAGATGGAGATGGCCCGCGAGGAGCCGCCAGTGCCTCTGGAGCCTCCTGAGGCCCCTGAGCCTGGGGGCTCGTGAGGATTGGCTCCCGCAGCCCGCCGAGTCTGCTATACCAACACCCCTTCGTCCCCAACATCATCAGGTGACAACTTTCAAGTTTCATTTCCGGCTGGGAGCGCCCTTAGGGCCGCATTATTCCCAGGCCGCGTGGGTCTGTCCCTGCGGCGTGTATCCCTTTTATTTCATGTTCTTGGCTTACCTTATTGGGGGCGCCCCTCGGGCTGCATCATCCCCAAGTCGCTCGGGCCTGACCCAGCGGCATGTACCCTTCTTGCGTTTACCTTCGGGCTATGCTTTTGACCCATCATGCTTGTTATTTGTTGCCTTTTCCTCCTAGGTGTCGGAATCTTGGGCGTTAAAGGGGGGATGCCTGAGCATCGCGACTCAGGGCTCCTACCGGCTCTCTAGCCCTCACCCTCTGGTCTTGTCCATGGCATCGTGACCTGGCATGCCAGCGACGGCTGAGACTAGCTCGAGAGCCGGGACCCAATGACATAGAGTTTCGACATCTAACCCAGCTTGCGTGTTAAAGGGGGGGTGCCTGAGCATTGCGACTCAGGGCTCCTACCGGCTCTCCAGCCCTCACCCTCTGGTCTTGTCCATGGCATCGTGACCTGGCATGCCAGTGACGGCTGAGACCAGCTCGAGAGCCGGGACCCGAGGATGTAGAGTTTCGACATCTAACCCAGCTTGCGCGTTAAAGGGGGGGGGTGCCTGAGCATCGCGACTCAGGGCTCCTACCGGCTCTCCAGCCCTCACCCTCTGGTCTTGTCCATGGCATCGCGACCTGGCATGCCAGCGACGGCTGAGACCAGCTCGAGAGCCGGGACCCGAAGACGTAGAGCACCGGCATCTGGCCAAATTTGCAGGAACACACTCCAAGATAAGGCCCAGAGCCAAGCGCAACCCGCCTTGAGGTAGGGCCCCGTGAGTCCCGCGCTAGCCCACGGGTGCCCAGATACACCTCGTCAAGCCCTACCGTGCCAGCCACGTGTCAAGATGGGGCTGTATACGCCCCGGGGGCTCCTCCCGGAGGGGAGCCCCCTCACACGCACCAGTGGAAGCACCATGCTCCGTGCTGGCTGACAACACTGCTGAGGAGCGGTTATGCCCGTACGCATACGGAAGCGCTATGCTCCGCGCTGGTGATAAACAACTGAGGGTGGCCCCCGGGCCGCATCAACCTCAGGGAGCCCGAAGCTCAGTGTCTGGCCTCATCGCAACGCCTGCCCTCGGGAGTGCCGCGCGAAGGGGCTGGGCACGGGTGGCTGCACCTGGGTCATGCCCAGACGCACGCCACCTGGCCAGGCCCCCCGGGCCTGGTTCGTCGCACGTCCCTCCCCGAGCGGAGCCAAGGTATGTCGGTGTACTAAAGTAGGGGGGTACCTTAGTACCCCGAACTTGTGCACGGGCAGTCGCAGCAACCCACGGCAGGGCTTGCCGGGCGTCCGCCAAGATCCTCCGCGGCTACTTTGATGCCATCCAAGAACAGAATGCTCAAGCTAAAGCCCCCGGCAAGAGGAGCTTGCCGGGAAGGCCAACCAAGCCCCCCGGCAAGAGGAGCTTGCCGGGAAGGCCAAACAAGGCCCGGCAAGGAGAGCTCGCCGGGAAGAAAATAAAGGCCCCGGCAAGAGGAGCTTGCCGGGAAGCAAGGCACCTCCAGAAGACTTGCCGCGACGCCCCGCGCGCCCCGGCAAGGCCCGAGGGCCGGCAAGCTTGCCAGCCCGAAAAGAGGAGGACCGCGGAAAGGCACTTGCCGCGGCAAGATTGCCAACCAAACTCCAGCGCATCCGGCGACGTGTCATCACAAGGCAGCCCCAAAGGCACGTGGCGAGGCACTACACAGCCATGCGGAGCGAGGTGGCAAGCGGAGCTGACAGAAATGCCATCGTGGCAACCGGTGGCTCACCTGACGATCGCCTCCTTGCACTGTTGGGGCGACCGGACGGGCATTAAATTCCCTTGTCCCCTGCCGTCCGTTAGGTAGGGGGCACTGTTGATCACTGTTATACCAACATGCGCTTTTACCTTTGTACCCCCTCTTCCTACGCTGCCACCTGTTGGTGCCCCCTTCAGACTATAAAAGGGAGGCCCATGCGCACGTAGAAAGGGTTCGATCCATCTGGTACACAGGACTAGGGTTCGATCCATCTGGTACACAGGACTAGGGTTCGATCCATCTGGTACACAGGACTAGGGTTCATCTGAGAACCAACACACACACACGGCTCCTCCGTGCGCTCGTATTCGAGCAAGATCAAATAACAACACAAGGCAGCAGTAGGAGTTTTATCTCTCCGGAGAGCTCCGAAGCTGGGTAAAAAATCGCTCGTCTCTCTCAATCACGCCACCGCGCACCCGGGACCTCGATCCGCTCTGCGCGCGGCCTCCGCACCCCTCGCCGAACCAGAAAAGGGGCCCTCCGTGCCCCATAGGTGCCCGGCGGCCACGGAAGTAGACCGTGCCCCTGCCGCCGACATCTTTGGCGCGCCAGGTAGGGGGCGCGTCGAGGTCGTGAGCATCCGATCCGGTCTCCGCGCGCACTGCATCAACACCTTCATCGACATGCCACCGAAAAAGAAGCCTTCGGAGGTAGCCGCTCCGTCTGCGTCGATTCCTCCACCACCGCCGGAGCAAACGGGCGGTGGAGTGGACGCCGGCGGAGGAGCGGGCGCCGACGGTGGGACTCACGTCGTCACCAGATCCAAAAACAAGGCCCCACAAGCG
This sequence comes from Triticum timopheevii, assembly GCA_963921465.1. NCBI lineage: Eukaryota > Viridiplantae > Streptophyta > Magnoliopsida > Poales > Poaceae > Triticum > Triticum timopheevii. Next base: position 369,479,227 of record OY997262.1, read on the forward strand.
TCGGCGACCATGCATACACCGCGCCCCTCCCAGGAGGTGCAAGGTCGACAACGCCCCGGTGCCCCTAGCACCGTGCTCGCGTTGGAGCAAGGCCAAGCTGGTGGGTCGCGAGACGCTCGAGGTCAGCATGCACGCCCGCATGCTGGCGCGAGCGAGGTACGGTCGCCAGGGCGGGGTGATGCACCTCCCAATCAAGTTGGGAGTCCGAGCACATCCCGCTCCTCGCGCCGCTCGTCGCCGCCACCACCCAAGACAACAGAGGAAGCGCTGGCCCGAGCCCAGCTGCTCCTAGACTACCCTCCGGCGCCGCACAAGATCGACGACTGGATTATGACCATATACAGCCTCATCGCCTTCGCCAACGGCGACAAGCCCCGGCAACCGAGCACATCGAGGCCCTGGCAAGGCGTCCAAGCGCAAGCCCACGCCGACAAGACCGCTGGGGGAGCCACCTCCGTGCACTCCCAGCCCCGAAGGCCAAGATCGCCGGCTCGTCGGACCAACCCCGACGGCGACTCCACGGCGTCGTCGGACCCGCGGACTCGACGCGACCAGCGCCACGTTCTCCAAGAACGGCTGCACGAAGACGCTCGCACTCGCATCGAGCGCAGAAGGGAGACGCGACGTCAATCTGACCAGCGTGCTGGGCCCACTATCGACATGCATGCGCTAGGGGAGCCAGGCGACTTGCCGTACGCGGCAGGTTGCCCTGCGTTCACCCGCGAGCTGCGGCAAGTCCAGTGGCCCAAAACCAAGAACTTCAAGCCAGACGTGCCCGAGAAGTACGATGGCAGGATACATCCATCGGAGTTCCTCAGCATCTACACCATCGCGGTGCAGGCTGTCGGAGGGCGCGATGAGAAGATCCTCGCCAACTACTTCCCACTGGTACTCAAGCCCAATGTCAGATCTTGGCTCATGCACTTGCCGGACGGTTCCATCTCTTCATGGGCCGACCTGTGTCATCAGTTTGTCGGCGCCTTCACGGGCGGCCACAAGCCTCATGGCCAGGAGAGTGACCTCCACTTGCTCGTCCAGAAGGAGGGGGAACCCTTGTGCAAGTACATACAGAGATTCAGCCAGGTGCAACACAACATCCCAGACGTCCACCCTGCCGCGGTTATCAGCGCCTTTCATCAGAACATGCGTAACCGCAGGATGAGGGAGGAGATGGCGATGTTCAAGATCAGAGACGTCAGCGAGCTCTATGCTCTGGCCGACAAGCGTGCACGGGCTGAGGAGGGAAGGAAAATCCCCGGAGAGATTGCGGGAGCAGAAGGATCTGACAGTGAGGATACCGCCCCGGCAAGGAAGAACCGGAGACGGAACAACAGGAAGAGAAAGGCTAAGGATGTGCTAGCTGTTGAACATTCCGGCAACGGAGGCGGCTCCGACAAGGCCAAGGCCGATGACTCTGGCGAGGCTGTCGTAGCCGCCGACAAGCAGGATGGCTCCGGCAAGCGGTATTGCAAGATCCACCGCACCAAGGGCCACGATCTCCAAACCTGCAAGAAAGTCGAGGAGATGGCGGAGCTGCAGAAAGCAGAGTACGAGCGCCGTGATAAGGAGAGAGCCCAGGGAGGTGGCGGAGGATCCGGCAAGAAGCTTCCCGCCCGGGGAGGACACCGCGGCAAGCCCGAGCCGCGGCAAGGAGATAGGCCTCCCCGCGGCCGCGACAAGGACGAAGATGAAGATGAGATGGAGGAGGATGAGACCGATGACCAAGAGTTTCAGAAGGCGACAGAGGTGCTGTGCATCGACGGCGGCGCCTCCCTGCACGCCTCGCACCGCCAACTCAAGCAATGGGTGCGGGAAGTGAACGCAGCAGAACCGTCCGTTGAGTCGCGCAAGCCCCTGAATTGGTCCAGCACGCCCATCATCTTTGATGTTGAGGATCACCCTGATCGCATCACTGCGGTCGGGTGCCTACCGATGTTGGTCTCACCAACAATCCGCAACCTCAAGGTCACGAAGATGTTGGTTGACGGCGGGGCCGCCTGAACCTGATTTCCTCCACAGTGCTCAAGAAGCTTCAGATCCCCGACAGCGAGCTCGAAGAGACTGGTACCTTTCAAGGGATAAATCCGGGAAGGAGCAAGCCCAAGGGGAAGATCACACTGCCAGTGACATTTGGCAGTGAGCTGAATTTCAGGACAGAAAGGGTCACCTTCGATGTTGCTGATATCCCATTGCCCTACAATGGGATACTCGGTCGACCAGCGCTTGCCAAGTTCATGGCAGCCTCTCACTACGCATACAACGTGCTCAAGATGCCTGGCCCGATGAGCATCATTTCTGTCCAAGGCGACAAGAGGGATGCACTCATCTGCGCCGACAAGATTTACCGGGAAGCAGCAGCTGCGGCAGAGCGCGAGCCACTTGCCACTGAAGCTCCCCGGGGGAAGGAGAAGTTCAAGTCCGGCAAGTGCAGCCCTGATGCCCACTCCGGCAAGCGCACCTCCTCGGAGTGCTGCGCTGCCGTCGAGAGCGCACCATCGAGCTCCACCGGCAAGTGCAAGAAAGCAAAGGCGAACCCGCCAGAGATCAAGCCCGGCAAGAACAGCTCTGGTATCTGCTCCGGCAAGCACGCCTCCCCGGAGCTCCGCGCTACCGTCGAGGATACGCCATCGAGCTCCGCTAGCCAGTAGGGCGAAGAAAACGTCCAGCTTTAAGCTTTTGGATTGTGCTCCCTAAGAATCCGTACCTTGTACGAAGAACCTGCGCGCAGAAGGGTCGAATCGTGGCTAAGTTGCGCCCCTGGTCCGTTTCGAGTCCGCTCAACGACAAAAGCGCACCGCAACTAGCCCGACGAGTTCTTCTTGCTGGAAGCAACACCGCCAGCGGGCTGCTGATGTCCCGCACTCAGCAAGTGTGTTTACACCGGCAGGTTCCCTGAAAGCGTGGGGGAAAAACGTACAAGGGAAGGAGTCAAGGGAGGGGCGCGGCTTTACCGGACCGCGGAAGACAGAAAAGCTAAGTTACCCGAGCTCGAGCACATAGCTCTTTTCTTTAGTTTTGAGCGCTTGTGTTATGTTCCTCGTACGTTCGTCCCTTGTACGTGAAACCTGTACGCTGAGGAGCCAACTCGTGGTTAAGTTGCGCCCTTGTTTTGTTTCCGAGTCCGCTCAACAATGCAAGTGCGCTGTAACTGGCCCGAGAAGGTTTCTTGCCGGGTACAACACCGCCAGCAGGCTGCTGACGTTCCGCACTCAGCAAGTATGTTAGCACCGGCAAGTTCCCTAGAAGCGTAGGGCAAAAACGTACAAGGGGTATAATGAAATCGAGGATGTAACATAGCAAGCCTTGCCATGGAACGTCCTTTGTATGAGAAACTTGGACGCAGAGGAGCTAACTCGTGGTTAAGTTGCGCCCTTGCTTTGTTTTCGAGTCCGCTCAACAATGCAAGTGCGCTGCAACTGGCCCGAGGAGGTTTATTGCCGGGTACAACACCGCCAGCAGGCTGCTGACGTTCCGCACTCAGCAAGTGTGTTAGCACTGGCAAGTTCCCTGGAAGCGTAGGGTGTAAACATGCAAAGGGTGAAACATAGCATCGCATTTCCCAACTTGAGGTTATGCTGCGAAGAATGACTTATTTTAGCGCTGTCTTAGTTATTCTTGTGACTGTAATAACAGCGACAAGGAGAAACCAGAAGGGCGCACTGGCGAAGAGGCCCCGACAGACCGATTTCGCTGGGGGCTGCGGCCGCCAAGATCCCTCACGGAAAGTCGAGGTCCCCGGAGGCTACAACGCTGGGGGCAAGGACAGAGCAAGGCGCACCAGCACCTTGGTCCTGGCGGAGCCAAAGTTGCCGGAGGCTGCAAACATCAAGATTCACCCCCGGCAAGCCAGAGTCGCCGGGGGCTGCAATACCAGATAAGTTTTCCATCCCTCGTCATGCATCCTCTCGTGGACTGGGGAAAGCGAGGCCGCACCTCTGAACGATCGTGCCTTGTACGAAAAGAACCTGTGCGCGGAGGAACCGACTCGTAGCTAGTCGCGCACCGACTGTTGTTTCGAGTCCGCTCGACAATTTAGGTGAACTGCGGCTAGCCCAACGACAAGGTTTCTTGTCGGCCGCGGCACCGCCGGCAGGGAACCAACTCGTAGCTAGTTGCCTTACTGTCGTTTTGAGTCCGCTCAACGACTTAAGTAAGCCGCGACTAGCTCCGCGGCAAGGTTCCCTGTCGGTTGCGGTTCCGTTGCCGACGTTCCGCACTCGGCGCTCACGGCAAGGTGCCCACGCCGGCAAGTTCCCTAAAAGCGTAGGGTGAAAACGTACAAGGCACGCAATCAAGTAAAAGACTCAATCCGGCAAGCTTTCCCCTCTTTTCATTAAAAAACATCCCAATTTAGTGTGAGTCCATGGAGGATGAAAAACATGACAGAGAGGATTACAAGCTTTAAATACAGCTAAAGGCCCGAAGGCTTACAAATTAAAAGATAAGGTGCCCGTAATCCCTCTCCTGTTTTTTCTTCAGGAAGTAGGTCAAGGAGGCCCCAGCAGGAGAAGCTTGCCGGGGAGGGCAAAAGAAACGCCTAGGCGAGCTACGGGTGCCAGAAGACACCAAGAGAACTTCCCGGGGCCCGGCCAGGAGCTTGGCGGAGACGGAGGCGCCGGAGGCAGAGCTCGAAGACGGGGCGGCAGGACGTCAGCACGCTGTCGAGGGCACCTCCCCCTCGTACCCCGATTTGACGGCCTTGCCGCCACCCCTCTTCCCCTTCCGCCGCCTCCCTGCGCCAGCCGCCAAAGGAGATGGCCCCGGGGAGTTCAGAAGGCCGGCGACCCGGATGATGGGGTCGCCGGTGGCGCGCGCGAGGCGGCGTCCGACGCCTAGTCGGACCCGCCGCCCTCGTCGTCGCTGTCGCTCCCCTCCTCGTCACTCTCGCTCGAGGAGGGACCTTCGCTATCGGAGGAGCTATCCACGCAGCATCTCGCCCGGATGCCGGAGTCCCCGAAGACCTTGACGGCGAGAAGGTTGCCCTCCATTAACTTAAAATGAAGGGTAAACCCCGCCGTCAAGCTATGGATGCGGGCGAACGTCTTCCACCCTCGGTCGAAGTACATCACACCGGGGGCTGGGGATACGACACTAACTCGAGTGCCGCTGATCCCGCAACCCCTCATGCACAACTCCAGCATCTCGGGCGGGTCCGGCTCCATCGCGCTCGCAAATGGAGCCGGGAGACGAAGGCGTCGACGAGGTGCCCGGCGTAGCTTGACGAAGAACTCCCAGGGGTCGTCCCCAATATGGACCGCCTCGAGGAGAGGAGCCGTCGGCGGAGACGGGGGTGGCGCACCACCCCGGCCGCCTCTTCCCCGATCACCTCGGCCACGCCCTCGGCCTTGCCCTCGGCCTCGCCCCCTCCCTCTTCCCCTCTCGATCGGCTCCACCGCCGCAGGAGCGACAGAGGGAGGGATGTGCTGTCTGGCGGCAACCCTTGCCGCCACCGACGAGGGGCCAGGATTCCCTTTCTCCATGGCGAATGGGAGGAAGAGGAGCAGAAGTTGAAAAGGAAAGAAGGAGATGAAGGAGTGTGGGCTTCTGTGCCCTCCCCCCTGCCCCTTATAAAGAAGCAGGGTGGGAGCCCGGCCGCCCCGCTCGGCGAATCAAGGCACGGGAGAGCAGGGAATCGGGGCCGACCCGCTGCCTCTGCTCACGCCGGCCCAGATTCCCCAATCCCACCGTCCGTGACCCCAAGCGCATGGGAGCCACGTGGCAGGGATGCAGCGCTGAGTGGATGGGTGAGGCGGTCTCGTCCCACCCCGTGAGCATGGGAGCAGACGCCTCAAAAGCCGCGCACTAGCCCCGTCCAGTAAATGCATCACGCCCCCACGCCTACCTCCGTTTAGGTAGGAGGGCGCGGGCCGTCCCCTTCATCATGGCTTGATGCATGCTAGCGAGGCTCAGCCCCGCATGCGCCGCCCACGTCGCCCACGATGCCGCGTTTGACGCGTGCCATTGCGGGGGGACGCGGTGGAAGCGGAGTCCGATTTTGTGCGGACCCAGGCCACGCGTGCCCGTGCACTGTTTTGGGCCTGGCCCAACAACGCTCGGCACCGTGTATGACCCAGGCCCGGGGGCTACTGTCGGTGTACTAAAGTAAGGGGGTACCTTAGTACCCCGAACTTGTGCACGGGCAGTCGCAGCAACCCGCGGCAGGGCTTGCCGGGCGTCCGCCAAGATCCTCCGCGGCTACTTTGATGCCATCCAAGAATAGAATGCTCAAGCTAAAGCCCCCGGCAAGAGGAGCTTGCCGGGAAGGCCAACCAAGCCCCCCGGCAAGAGGAGCTTGCCGGGAAGGCCAAACAAGGCCCGGCAAGGAGAGCTCGCCGGGAAGAAAATAAAGGCCGCTTGCCGGGAAGCAAGGCACCTCCAGAAGACTTGCCGCGACGCCCCGCGCGTCCCGGCAAGGCCCGAGGGCCGGCAAGCTTGCCAGCCCGACAAGAGGAGGACCGCGGCAAGGCACTTGCCGCGGCAAGATTGCCAACCAAACTCTAGCGCATCCGGCGACGTGTCATCACAAGGCAGCCCCAAAGGCACGTGGCGAGGCACTACACAGCCATGCGGAGCGAGGTGGCAAGCGGAGCTGACAGAAATGCCATCGTGGCAACCGGTGGCTCACCTGACGATCGCCTCCTTGCACTGTTGGGGCGACCGGACGGGCATTAAATGCCCTTGTCCCCTGCCGTCCGTTAGGTAGGGGGCACTGTTGGTCACTGTTATACCAACCTGCGCTTTTACCTTTGTACCCCCTCTTCCTACGCTGCCACCTGTTGGTGCCCCCTTCAGCCTATAAAAGGGAGGCCCATGCGCACGTAGAGAGGGTTCGATCCATCTGGTACACAAGACTAGGGTTCGATCCATCTGGTACACAGGACTAGGGTTCGATCCATCTGGTACACAGGACTAGGGTTCATCTGAGAACCAACACACACACACGGCTCCTCCGTGCGCTCGTATTCGAGCAAGATCAAATAACAACACAAGGCAGCAGTAGGAGTTTTATCTCTCCGGAGAGCTTCGAAGCTGGGTAAAAAATCGCTCGTCTCTCTCAATCACGCCACCGCGCGCCCGGGACCTCGATCCGCTCTGCGCGCGGCCTCCGCACCCCTCACCGAACCAGAAAAGGGGCCCTCCGTGCCCCATAGGTGCCCGGCGGCCACGGAAGTAGACCGTGCCCCCGCCGCCGACAAGGTATGAAGGCCGTTTGAGCATCAAGGGGGACTCCTGAGCATCGCGACCAAGGAGCCTAACTGGTCACGTAGCCCCTCACTCCTTAGTTCCGAAAGGCTAACGGCGGTTGAGGTATGCGCGGGGCCGGGCTCTGCAGACGTAGAACGGCAGACCCACCCGCATCTCACCGCCCTAAGGAGTCACCCCCACATCTCACCTCCCTACTTGCTGTTTGAGCGCCAAGGGGGACTCCTGAGCATCGCGACTCAGGAGCCTAACTTGTCACGTAGCCCCTCACTCCTTGGTTCCGTCCTGGTTTCTGGTCGGGGCCAATGGCGGCTGAGGTATGCGCGGGGCCGGGCTCTGCCGGCGTAGAACATAAGCAAGTAGGAAGGAATAGTGCAAATTTCAGGGAATTCAAAAGCAAATATTACAGTCCATACTGTTATCACAGCACCAAACACAAGTTTTAATGCCTCCCCGAGGCATGGTACATGCGCAGGAATTAAAAGCAGGACGGGAGCCACGACGGAGTCACTTGCCGGCAGTGGAGCTGCGCGGAGCAGGTTCGCCTTGTGGAGCAGCAGGGCTAGCGGCGCTCCGCTTCGGTTTGGTGCTGAAGGCCCGGAACTTCCTTAGCAGAGCCTCCGCATGACCCCTCACGGCCTCAGTAGTGGCAGCGGCACGCTCGTCGCTCGCTGGCTCTAGCAGGCTGAGGTCGATGTTGGGGTCACGAAGATAGATGTGGGTGAAGACCCGCGTCAGCGCTGCAGAAGACAAGTCGCGTGCCTCGGCCTCAGCCGTAGGGCCAAGGCCAAGGGTGACGTCTTCAAGGGCGCGAACCAGGAAGGGAAGCAGCTGGGCGGGGCCATCCTCCTCGCTGGCCAGCGGGCTCTCAAGGCCGCTATCATAAAGCGTCTTCAATGAAGTACAAGCCTTCTCCTCCATATCCGCAAAGGCCACGCGATCCTCGGCGATAACCCGAGCCTTGCCGTCCAGCTCAATCTTCCTCGCCTCCAGCTCTTGCTCTAGCGCGCCTAGGCGGCCATGGCGCCTCTTGAGCTTAGCGTCCAGGTCCTTGACGGCCGCCTCGCGAGCCTTCATGCTTTCCTCCTGCTCTTGGCGAAGGCGGGCCTCCTCGGCAAGCTGGTTCTGCAGGCCCTTTAGCTCGCTCTCCAGCGCCTCGCAGCGACCTCGGGCACTAGCTGCCTCCCCCAAGGCAGCGTCGCGGGCAACCTTCGCCCCAAGGACGGCCTGCTTCTGCTCGTCGCAAGCCATCGAGGCCTGGACCAGCGCCGCCCGTACCGAAGCATCGGAGTGAATCGAGCCAGAAGCCAGCTCCAAGCGCCCGGCCACTAGATGAGGGTCGGCACCCAGAAGATCCTGCCGCAGACGGTCCAGTCCGGCAACGGCGCGATCCAGAACAGTAGTCGGAGAAGCAGCAGTCGGTGGAGTAGGAGGAGAAGACGGCAGCGTGACCACGGTATCCTGAGGCGGAACGAGCTGCGCCGCGACGGCTGTGGAGGCAGCATCAGGTAAGGGCACCTCGGGAGTTGCCTGGGCCATGGGGGCTGAGCTCGCCCCAGCAGGCTCAGCCTGGCCTCGCGAGGATGCCCGGGCAGGGGAGGCCTGTGCGTCACAGTCACCTTCTTTCTTGGGCAGAGGCGCTGCCACGGATGGGGCCTCAGGAGCTCCCTTCGACTTCTTTGCCCCGGGCGCCAGCCTAGCCGGGAGACACGAGCGTCAAGCCTCAGCAACAAAACAATAACCAAGACAGGAATCAAGCACTTACAGGTCGTCGCTTGCGGGCTCAAGCAGCCTCCGGCCGTACTTAAAGCCCGAGAGCCGGCTGCTAGGATCAGCTTTAAGGAGCGCGGGAGCAGGAGGTGCGCCTGTGGATCGCCTCGGGGCTGGGGCAGACCCGCGGAGGATCAGCCCGGTCCGGTCCTTCTTCGGGATCGGAGGCAGGCTCCCGCCGCCGTGCTCATCATCACCCTCGTCATCATCACTCAGAGAGAGGCAGAGAGCGCGGGACCTGCACCGAAGGGGGGGAGCCCTTGACTCCGCCTCAGGGTCAACCCCCTCTTCTCGCTCCCCTTCTTCCTTCTCTTCACTGGAGTCGCCGGAGGACACGTCCACCAGGTCCTCTGGAGCCTCCACGGGCACGGGCCCGTCCCCGTTGAAGACCGGCATGGACCCCACTACCTCCTCCCAGTCCTTGTGGAGGAACAGGGGCGTAGGAGCGCCCTCCAGCCTCGCCACGTCGCCCCCAACCAAGGACTAGAGGACCGCAGCCAGATCCTCATCGGCCAAGACCGCGGGGCTCGGGTGAGGCCTCCACATCGGAAGTGAGTACTGACAAAGCGGAGCCAGCTGGTGCTCCAGGAATTCCCTCAGCAGCGATGCACCGGTCAGCTTCGTCGCCGCCACGCTAGCCGGCCTCAGATCCGCATCCATCTTCTCCAACACCGGCTTCACGCGGGGATCCACAAGCTCCACTCGGGACCAGTCGTCAGAGCTTGCGGGGTGCCCCGTGGGCAGGATCAGCCGAGGGTGGATGCGCCCAGCATCCACCAAGACCCACTTGCTCCTGAAGCCCTCAATCCTTTTCCCAGGGTTCGAAATGGCTATGGAGCCGCCATACGCGAGGAAGCTCACGCACGCAGAGACGGAACCATGGGAGGTCCGGAGGGAGAAGTAGTGGCGCAGCAAGGCCACTGAGGGCTTCACCCCTACGTGAGCCTCACAATAGTAGGCGAAGATTGCCAGAAGAAGGACGGAGTTGGGATGGAGGTGCAGAGCTTGAATGTTATAGTGGCGGACGATAGAGAAGAAGAACTCAGAAAAGGGAGGCACCAGACCGGCGACAGTGGCGCTCACGAAGAGCAGATAGAAGGTGCTCCCTTGGCCTTCAGGGACGGCAGAGCCGGCCTTGAACACCTTCTCCCCGTCGATGCCCTGCACCGCCGCCATCTGGCGCACCCGAGCGAGGCTCGCCTCCGACACGTTCGGCGAGTCAAAGGCAGACGAGTACCAAGCTCCGACCGGGGCTTGGCGAGGCGCCATGTCTGGCTAGGGCACGCGGACAGAGTAGATCTGAAGATTTCGGAGGTGGGGTGGAGAGGCACAAGAAAGGAGATTTGAGCAGCAACTGGAGAAAGCAAGGGAGGCAAGGGGCAGGTGCCGCTCCTTTACCAACTCGCGCAGTTGTAGAGGTGCCCACGTCCAATCAACCGCCACGCGGCGCCCAAGGCCGCAGGCTGTTAGGGCCTCTGACGCTTTGCACTTGCCCTTTCGCCTCTCTGCTCGGTCAAGTCCGGGTGCGCCGTGGGCCCGGGGGCTACTGTCGGCATTCTGGGAACGGGGGTCCCTAGACTTGCCTGCCTGCGGCCTGCGGCGTGGCTCAAAGGAGGCCCAGCACAGCCCATCTTCATCAACACAAGCTCAAGACCCTCACGAGGGGCCAAGCCTCACGGGGCGGACGACAAGGAGCTTCCTCAGGCAAGGCCTCGTCAGGCTGGCTCACGAGGAGGCGGAGAGTTCAAGGTGGGGTACCTCGCGAGGTGCCCATGACGCAAGCCATGACGACCAAGGGCACCAGTCGGGCGCCAGCCCGCGCAGTGTCCTCCTTTCCTCTTTGGTGCAAAGGGAGCAAGCGCAGGCGAGAGCATCAAGCAAAGGCATCCATTTTGGTGCAAAAAGACCAAGACCAGCCCAACGACCGGAAGGAAGTCATTGTGGAGCCCAAGCAGGCGTCACCACCAGAGCCTTTGACAGGCGAGGTCCAACTTTAGTCAGGATAAGTGTACCGGATGTTCCCCTTCAAATTGGCCAATTGTTGGCGCCCTTCTTGCTCAATATTTGGGAAGAGGCCCAGGGCCTTTGCCTATAAATAGGACTAGCCACCCCCAGGGTAGGGCATCTGGATCCTCACCAAGAAACCAGTAGATAGAGCGATTGAACTCCTCCCAGTAGTTCGTCGCACCAGCCAAGAGCAGACCCTCGCGAGGCTGTTCTTCCTTGTATTGTCCATCATCATCCCAAGAGGCAATCCACCACACCACACACTGGAGTAGGGTATTACACCACAATGGTGGCCTGAACCAGTATAAATCTTGTGTCTCTTGTGCTGTTCTATTTGGTAGTCTAGATCCTAGGGATTTGGCGAGGAGCAAGCCGGTAGAGGGTTAAATCTCCGCGCGCACCCCAGTGTTCGAACCTCAAGGGTCTGCCGGAACCCGAAATCCGACAGATGTGTCACTATCCTGAACCTTATCTGCATTACTTCCTTTACCATTGCTTAATAAGGCACTCTTCCCCAATATTCTGTCAGCATTCTAAAAGAAGAAACAAGCAGACGCATAACAAGTTTAGCATGTACTAGTAAACTCATTTCGGTGAACCAGTTCATTAGTAAGGTGGACAGGATTAAACTACCAAGTCTTCTTTTGCCAAGTACTAGTATATAATAAAAGCATCAAACAAACATATATCTATGTCCTATGGTCACTGCATTGTCTTGCCAAATCAAAATAGAGACACGGTTCAAATCATATCAGTTCAAGACAAAGTAGTAGTGAAAGAATACAAAGCGTGGGAAACTACACGGCACAACAAGATTTCAGATGGGTACCACGGGTCTACATGTACAACAACACTATTGGCTCTGTTGTGATGCTAGTAATGTGCATGATATGAAAGTCAACTGTATACACAATTGAAATTGAAATCAACAGAGCTATTGATAAGAGCAAACCTCTTAAAGAAACATGCGTGAACATACCTACGGTGCCATTGGAGTTTCGATTGGATCCTTAAATTTAAAAATAAGTTTGTATGAGTAAATACAGTGATACAAGAGCAAAGCAATCATAGTTAAAAAAGGCGCGCCTAAGCGAGCGCTTAAGCACGCCTAGGCTCTAGGCGTTGGCAAAATGCATTGCGCATAACTACGCTTAATCTGTGCATAACTGCGCATAAGCATGCGCTTTGGTCAGTAAAGCGCAAGGCGGTGTCAAAATGCACAATTAATGCCTAGCGCTTTTTTGAACTATGATAGCAATGGAATCTTAAATTAGAACAGTTGTTCTTTAGGTTTAGGCACTTGTTCTACATGAACAGAGTAGAGTAAGACGCAATAATATAATACTTAAAAATAGAAAATGAGCTCATAGACCTTACCACATTCTTTGTTCGGGACCAGTACAAAACAAGGCGTTCCTAGTCATCGTCCAGTAAATGTGTCTCAGGAGAAAGTAAGGGAATTTGATGAGTTTCTTTGCCGGTGAAGTACGTTTTCTTCAGGTAATTCTGATACTGCCACCAAGCATTCTTGAAGATAGCAGAGGTATTAGCACAGGTTACCTCATCCTGAGTTTCCAAATCGGTCCTTCTCTATAGAGAGAAATGGGAAAATCTGCTGTATTATAACCATCATGGAGGTAGGATGTATGGGACGAAGCAAAGTAATTGCCATGAATAACATTACTTACACATAACTCCTGGACAAACACCTGCAACTGGCATTTTCCTTCATCTTCAGTATAATATTTCCAAGATGGGAAGATACGCACATACGATTTAACAACATCAAATGCGATAGATGCTAAACTATGACTAGCTGGTTGTGCTTCCTCCACAGGAATAGGCATACTAACTGGTGGAGTTGGGGTTTGCCGTGATAGTACTGACCCTTTGGGCACTAGAGCTGCCTTACTAACTGCTCTTGTTTGGGAGCTCTGTGGTGGAGATGGTGTTGTGTCAACAGGAACTGGGTTACTATCGGCTGGGGTTGGGGTTAGATTGGGTGAAGCTGGTTCTCTGTCCATCGCAGTAGGGGTACAATCTGCGAGAGTTTGGGTTATGTGTGGTAGGGCTGGTTCTTGTGCATGTACAAACGGGGTGCTATCTCCACCAAGAGGTAGCACTATTTTATTTGAAGACCGTGTTTTTAGTCCGCTAGATACTGACATCACCCGCTCCAATTCAAATGGCTGATAAACAGGAAACATAGTTGAATGTAAAGACATTGTATGAGAGACAGATGCAATAGATAGTGTGGAAAAAAGAGGGCATGAAATAGTTGACATGTATATTGTTTAATTAAAACAGATAGCATGACATAATTTCACATATATGATGTCTATCTAAACTGGATAGCATAGCATAACATAATTCAAAGATATGATGAATAACTAAACATGATCGCATGACATAATTCACCTACATGTTATCTAAGTAATCAGGATTGCATCATTTAATTCACATATGTGATTTATATGCTAAACATAGGGCATTCGATATGATGTCTGAACTAAGAACATGGTGTTGAATATTGTGTATATGATGTCTAAACTATGCAATGCAAGACACTGTATGCATGATATGAGCAGTATAACAATGCCAAGTTAGAGCATACACCTCAGTGGGGGAATAGGACTGGTGATCTGTCTCTGAATCCATCTCTGAGGAGCTATCGGGACCCAACAAGAGATCTGCTTCGTCAGGTAGCACTGTCTGCTCTAAAGGCCTTGTTTTCACTCCAGGTTTTCCATCTCCCACCCAAATGGCTGATTCACAGGAAGAGTAGTTTAATGTACAAACATTGTCGACAAATGGAAATGTAATGAAGAAAAGGATGGGCAAGATATCATTCAAATATATGATGCCTGGTTAAACAGGATGGCATTGCACATTTCACATATATTATGGCTGGCTAAAAGACATGAGACTGCATAATTCCCATATATGATATAGAAACTAAACAGGTGGCATTACAGAACATGTCTAAACTAAGCAGATGACATATATGATGTCAAAACTAGGCACTGCAAGGCAACATATGCATGATATGACTAACATCATCATGCCAAGGTAGAGCAAACACCTTGGGGGAGGGGTAAATAGGAGTGGTCAGCGGCGTTTGAATCCGCCTCAGAACAGATATCTTCCTCTGGATTACAATCTGGAGAGGGGTGGGGAGGGTTTGCCATTGAACCCACCATGGAGCAATGTCTGCATGACATTGTATTGCCGCGCAAAACTCTTCTCTTTTTATCTACATGTTCAGCATGACTGTGTACAATATCTGACATGCATACGAAAAAAATATGGTGAGATTATGTAAGGAGAGCATGCATAAATTTAGAGTGATGGTAACAACCAGTGGATCGACGTTTTTCCGTTGAACCAAAATAGCCCTAATGGATCGACGTGAATGTATAGTACTCAGTGATGCAACAAGTGTACAACCTCTTTGCCGTAGCCGTGTCGACCTCAGCATCATTGGGTTGGTCGCTGAAGCAGTTGAGGCAGAGGTGGCTGTTGGTGGTGTGGAGGAAGATCTGAGGAATCTGTAGACGGCGTCCAAGGCACTGCTCTATTGTGATGGATCGTTCTGTCGTTGGAGCACCTCCGGTGAGCCGCAAGACGTCAAGGCTGAAGCAGCACAAGACAGACATCGTCAATCTCAAGTGGGATTCTAATAGCATCTCCAATAGATGATGTAAAATGGATGTAAAATTAACATCACCAAATACCACCTGACTACAACAGATGAGGTAAAAACTGTTGACTCTGAACTTAATTGTCGAAACTGAAATTTACTGTGGAATCTGAATGCTACTGTCGAAACTGAACGCAATGGTAGCAGAGAGGCACTTGACATGTAGTTTAGGGAGGGCCTGTAGTTGATCTTCAACCTGCACCCCCCTGAGCCGCCAGCCACCACCGGCCGAACCGCCGGCCCCAGCGCCGCCTCGCCGCCCCGAAACAACTCACCACCGCCGCCCCGGCCAGCCCTCTAGGCCCCCTGCCCCCACCCTGAACCCTAAGATAGATAGTGGGGTACCTCTCCGGCGAACCCCCATCCCCGCTACGGGTGGTTCTTCCTTAACTCCGGCGAGCCCCCCAACCCCTGAAAATCGACTGACCCAAAAGTTGATTCAGTCGACTGAAGTGTGGCTTAATCGGAGCAGAGTAGCAGCACGAGCGAGGGGGAGAGCAGCAGCAGCAGCTGGGCGAGCGAGCGAGAGCCGGAGCAGCGGCAGCAGATCTGGCTGGTATGGAATCCACCACCGAAGGGGCCTCGCACTGGGGGTGAGCCGCCGTGGAGATGTCGCCCGCGGCGCCGGCTTCAAGGTAGCCACTCCATGGGGGTGCGAGATGGAGAACCGTCGGTGCCGGGAGGTCAAGTTAAGGAGAAGGTGCAATGCGATGAGTGTACAACCTCTTTGGTGGCGCCGAGTAGGCCTCGGCTTCATCTGAGGAGTCGGTGAGGATGCTGCGGTTCCGGTGGAGCAGGTTAAGGCGGCGCTGCGGGGATGGAGCAGCCGCGATAGACGAGGCGATCATCGGAGTGACTCCTTGGAGGTGGAGGACGGGGCGGCTGAACCGGTGGGACGGCGAGATGGACGACGGATCCTCATCTGGGGAGGTGGACGAGGGACGTCGAGCTGTTGCGATGGACGACATCGTCAGGGAAGAGGCTCTGGTTGGGCAGCGGTGACATGCCGGACGGAGGAGGGTGGGGTTTTGCGGCTGGAGCGGAGAGGTTATGGTGGCCTGGGATTTAAAACGGCGAAAAGAGGGCGATGGGAGTGGGTGAAGCATGACTTAGGGACACGCTTGTCCAAAATGTAGGGTGTGTTACAAAAGAACCCCCCACCGATTTGAGCTAGCGACCCTTTTGGCTCAGGGTTAGAAGGGGGATTTCGCGTGTCGGGATTTGGCTACTGGAGGGAGTTTTCGCGCATGTTGTAATTTCGGGATAGCAAGGCGCGGGTTGTGAAGGCGCCAATTTTGGGAGCACGATATCTGAATTTTCGGGATATAACAAGATGCGGTTGAATTTTAGGGACAAGTCTAACATGTAGTAATATTGTACTTGTACGTACCAAATTAATTCGCACTTCCCTCAACCAGAAAGAAAACAAAAAATAAAACTATTCACACCACACAAAGAGAGAGTCTTGCCCCGTTTTACTATACAAATGCTATTCAAAGCTACTCCCTCCTTCCATCTATATAGGGCCTAATGCATTTTTCAATGCTAACTTTGACCAAATATTAGAGCAATGATATATGACATGCAACATACACAAAGCACACCGTTAAATTCGTCTGTGAAAGGTTCTTTCAATGATATAATTTTCACATTGTGCATGTCATGTACTATTAATCTTGTCAATAGTCAAAGGCGGTCTTAAAAATCTCATTACGTCCTGTATAGATGGAAGGTGGGAGTATGAATCCATGTTATGTCCGATTAAATTTTTTCGCTTGCTATATAATGCATGTAACCTACTCATACCAACATTTTAGTGCATTCCAAATGTCTATACTACCACTGCAATTCGAACTAAATTTGAATTCGTTTCTCTATTTCAATAAGAATCTACAATCATGATTGTTGCCAACTTCAACCATCATAGTTTCCTTGCTATCCGCCAGATATAAATCGGACGGCCTATAATGCAGGATGGCAGGCACACCATCATCAACAACTCCGTTTTTTATAAGAGTAGAGATAAAATATATTAAATGTAGTATAACATGTTCATAACCACACCATGTGTATCACCGTTATATATATTCACACATGCATCGGTTTAAAACAGTATGATAAATTCTTCAAATATCTGAATTTGCTTTTTATAATGAAGTATATATGATCTCTATTCGTCTTTTACACCCACACAACCCTCTTATCTTTGTAGCTAGCGCTAACATTATCTTGTGCATGCACACGCCCGCATCCCTCTCACCCTCCCTCAGCATTCTCTAGCTCCATCGCGCAAATTCGTCTTTTCACCTTAGGTCGTTCACCCACGGTGTGTGTAGCCCCCCCAACTCCTTCTTTACGGCACACATCGATTGATATGCCTCTCTATCCAGGTGTGCCTAGCACAAACACAAGCTTCCCAACTTCTCTTGTCACCGTCCATGCCTCACTCCCACCACTCTTTTCATCGTTCTCGTACTCGCACACTCCTCCCCCCTCGATATAGTATGCCTCTCCTACCACCTCCTACATGCATCCCTCTCTCTCTATCCTTCTCCTTGTGCCTCATTTGCTTCTAACACACACATGCATGTATACCGATCGATCTCCCAACATATACCTAGATCGACTTTAACTACCCCCCCATCGATCGATGTACCTCACAAGTTATGTCTCTCCTTTCTCTAACAAAGGGCGATTGATGTTCCTATGTAGTTACGTCTGCTTACCACAGCCATATCGTCCCCCCTCATCATTCGTGCATGCCTCTTGACCTGACTCTCACATGCACGTGCACAGACAACAAGCAGCCATCTCCTCTCTTATTGATATTGCGGGCGTGCCCTCTGTTTGTCTAGCAAGCCTATCCCACCATTTGTTAGAAGCAACTCCACTACCACCCCCCTCCAACACTCTAGCTCTGTCTCTCTCCCAACCTTATTCCTCTCCTGCACATAATCATGGATGCCGATCGATCTCCCTTAATACATGAGGCAGATCGATCTCCTTAATACATGAGGCAGGCCTCTCTCCTCCTCCACCCATATACCAGCCATTGTACCTCTATAGTTAATTGGGCCTCCCTCTTCCCCCACCACACACCGATAGTCGAGCGCTGCAGGTAGGTATCCATGCCACAGAGACAAACTGCACATGTCCCCTCTCACGTTCCAGTAGGCCAGCCACTCTATATCTTTGACGTGGGCACACACAAATTCGATGGCACTCTTTATCGATCACACGCGCGCACACACACATCATCCCTCTCTTCGATTCTATGGACACCTCAAGCCGATGATACCTCCACTCTCTTCTCGTGGATCGCCCCCTCTATATATATGTTATATCCAGGACTCTATTGACCCCCCCCCCCCAAAAATGGCAGCCCACGTGCTAATTTGAACGCCTGTAGCGGTTGTTTACCTAGGGAGGTCGTGTACCACGCGTGCATGAAACAAAGTTCGACTTGACATGTTGCTGCGTTATTTTTAAATAAAGTTATAGCACTCAATGGCACGTACACAGAATATAAAATGATTTTTATGGAGAAAAAGGTAGTCCGCTCACTATATACAATGGAGCCTGCCTGCCTGGTTTGTCGCTCTTCAGAGTATCTCACACTAGGCTGGGGTGGCCTCTCTCTCTCTCAACGTTGGTTACTGATCCGGCCGCATCCCGTCCGCCGGGGGAAAGGGAGTGCGGTGGCCTCTCTCTCTCTCGCCATTGGTCACTGATCCGGCCGCATCCCGTCCGCCGGGGGAAAGGGAGGAAGTGCATCATTTCTCTGTTCGACGGCGCCGAGGCAGCACGTCCCGATATGCGGTACACGCCGTTCTCTCTGACCAAGCTTCGACGTGGCAGGGCCTATGCCACCTGCTCGCAGATTCCGCCCGCCGCCGCTCACCTAGTTACATCCTGAGGACCTCCAGGTATCCCCTATGGCCTTGCTCCACTGCCCGTCTTCCCACGTCGCTGCATGTGGATCTTCCATAGTTCTTTGCCCAAAATGTAGCTCGTCCGGCGTACTTTCCATATTGAATTCTCGTCCTCACACCATTTTAGACAAACACAACCATGTTGTTATATTCCCTTAGGACAAGGAATATGCTTCTTTTTTGTTGTCGCATGTGTCATCAATTGTTATTGGCCAGTAACTGTTTCCTTTCTACCTCTTTTTTGCAAACAGGGCTATCCATTTCACCTTGTTGCTATTGCGACCTTTTGGTGAACTGCACAAATCAATTTTTTCTTAAGAGTGTTTTGTGCAGTTGTACTAAAATGTCACACAGGCAACGTCTCTACATTTCAGTGCGACTGCACAAAGGGAGATTGGTTTTGCTCTATCCTCCTCATCCAACTCTGAGCCTAATCTTCTCCAACTAGTTAGTCTTAAGAGAGACTGCAAAGGTGACCGGCTTCTATTTGTGTGTTTATTGTTTCATCAGCAGTCCTCTATTATCATAATCACACTTAATATCTTTGGAACCTGGACGCTCAACTCTATTTTAGTGGAACTGCACAAAATGATCGGAATGTTGCATGCTCCAGACAACTACTTTTTTCCCAACATGCCTTGTTGATTTAGACAGAGCTGGGGGGACGTTGCTTCCAATGAAAGCATGGATCAATTTTAATTTAACACCTTCTCACAACTCTGTCTTCAGTTGTGATGTAATTATTAGCTCTGATTTGCTAATAATTGACATGCATTAGCAAGGAAGTTAGTTTTTTATTGTTTTCGAAAGAGCATCGATGGCAAGACACGCGAAACAAAAGCTGAAAGCTCACACCATTGTACAGTTTCATGTCGCTGGAAAATTATTTGTATAGTACGTCAATTATGTAAACAAATGATGGAAGCTTGATAGAATTGCCAGAAGCCTCTTCATCATCCGGGTCCATGTGCCATGCACAAAATTATAGTCCTTCGTTCCTAAATATTTGTCATTTTACAAATTTCTAACGGGCATATTTTAGAGTGTAGACTCACTCATTTTGCTTCGTATGTGTACTCCCTCCGTTCCTAAATATTCTATTCGTCTCTCTAGAGATTTCAACAAGTGACTACATACGGAGCAAAATGAGTGAATCTACACTCTAAAATATGTCTATATACATCCGTATGTGCCAGTCCATTTGAAATCTCTAAAAAGACAAATATTTGAGTAGTCACTCGTTGAAATCTCTAGAAAGACAAATACTCCGGATTATATTTAAGAACCGAGGGGGTAGTGCACAACCGCATGGGAGACTCAGCCTGGTCGTTGCGCCGCATTAATAGTGAGTAATGAGCAGTCAAATCATAAGCCCCACCTTTCCCACTGTAAGTTGCTCTGAAGAAGCAACCATCAATACGCTCTTCTTTGAATTCGCTCATACTACTCCATCCGTCACTATTTATACAGCGCGCTTCAGAAAAAAGAAAAAATATCTGTGGGACCAAGGCGACTAGCGATCAGCCTGAAAAATAGCATTGGTAGTTATAGCACGGCATCTATTACTAGAGGGAATAATGCGTACACACATGCATGCAGTGCTTCCACCCCGGGTACACACATGCATGCACTTACTCCACTTCGTAGTAGTACAGTACATGGAGAGAAAATTGTGGACTTGATTGCGGTTACCACGCCCTAATTAATTGAGCATTAAACCAAACATGTCTAAAGTCTCTCTGGTGATGGAAATGCATTGAGAGAAATGCATCATAATGAAGCGCGCCCTGTAAACTGTGACGGAGGGAGGAGTAGTATGAAGGTGCAAAACCAAGTATGCGTATGGCCAGTCGGTCAATGCACCTCCTCTTGGCATATCACTGACATGTGGGACAGGAGTGTGAGCAAACCAATCTCAATTGACGGCAAAGAGCCAAACCCGCCGTTCCTTGAGAGAGACGAGGAGCGAGAACACACAGACGGGCTCGCACGGAGGACAAGATATATTCGAGCATGGTTGGTTGATCGATATCATTCATTACATGTTGGGCTGCCGTTTTCCGCCCTTCTCCAGAATAAACATGTACTTTATCAGAGATAAAAAAATAAGAGTACAGACGCTCCACCATGCAGTTCTAGTAGTAGTACTACTCGTACTACTGCACTTGGCTCTTCGCCTCTTCGTGAAGTCGAACAATGATGGTACTCCGCATGTTGGTTACTACAGTGTATGCCTTTGACAATCTGACAATGAATGGACTGATGCATGTCCACCGAGGGTAGGTTGCATTAGTCAAAAGGCGTAAGCGAGCTTCACCTTGTCCTGCAAGCTTCTCCTCGTTCTGTGAGTTGACGGGACACACCAAAAAGTAGTGCTAGTCCATACCCCCTCCTTTCCGGTTAATATGGCTTAATCTTTTTTGCGGGTAAATGAGAGAGCTTTATTCATATATAAGCATTCTTAGGATGATCAGCCAAGACACTGGTCACTAAAAAGCGAGGTACCCCACAAAAAAGAAGTAGGAAGCGAGGTGTTTCATCAAGCCAACTCTCGGCCACATTCAAAGTGCAGCCTTCTCCTCGTTCGACAAGTTGATGGGACACAGCAAAGTAATGCTAGTCCATACTGCCTCCTCTCCGGTTAATATGGCTTAATTTCAAACGAGATAAATACACTGTCTATCCATGTATATTTGTAAAAATACGGTCAGTGGACTTCATAATACGCTCATTGCGCTCAATATATATATTTTCCGGTGTTTATACGGTCACTAGCTCACCCTGACTGAGTATGTGTGTGCATGCACATGTTGGTTGAGCACTTGAGTGTGACCGTGTGTGTTCCGTCGTGTTCTCGGACATGTATGCATTAGGGCGTCGCCCGTGTTTTTGCGTCCATGTGTACGTGTGACTGTTGCATACACGTAGGGGGAGTACGTGTAGGGGGCACTAAGGAGCAGTCAAATCACACAGTAAGTTAGTCGGAAGAAGCAACCATCATTTCACTCTTGAATGACACGTATGCAATATAAAATGGTTGATATGGAGAGAAAAAGAAAACCACTATATATACACTAGCAGGAGCCTAAGCTGCAAGCCTGCTTGCTTAGGTTGCTCCCTTCACAAGTATAGAACGACGGGCCTAATCCCGCAGCTGGGGGAAGGGAACAATGTTCTGCGTAGACGCGGTCGACATCGGCGAGGGAGAAAACCCACAGTCGGTGCATCCCAATCGGGGGTCACCGCGCTATGGGCCGATGCCGCGTCCCAACCGCCCTTCTAGCTACAACCCGACGTCCCAGGTAGTCCATCTTCCTTTTGGAGCTGGCTTGCTCCACTGCCATAGCTCCATCTCCATGTCGATCTTTCTCTACTTCTACCGGCTTTCTACTTGTGATGAGTTTATGTCTCATGAACTAGTGCTAGTACTATTATTCTAATCACACTTCTTCAATATCTTTGCCATCAGGGATGCTCAGGTCGATTTTAGTGGAACTGCACAAAAGCATCGTATGATCCGAGGGTGCCAGCCATCTTTCCTTTGACAGGTTCTACCTGGCCAGGAAATTAAATCATGTTTAGGGTTTAGGGTTTAAGTCGTAGTGACCCCATCAGTAGTTTTTCTTTCGTACACGCTCTCAAAACTTTTTTCTTTAGTTGTGAAGGAAATATTGGCTATGATCTGTGAACCATTGAAATGCATCATCATGCGTGTTAGTTTTCCTTTGTATTTGATGGAATGTTGTAATGGGGCAACCTTGGAATAGGAATGAAAATGGAGTGGAAAGTTTTCGTTTTTCCGGAGAAAAAATGGAAACGGAGAGAAACCAACGTTTCGTTTCATTGGATCGCGCCATCGAGCAAAACCAACGTTTAAATCACATCTGCCGTGTTCGTGTCTCACCCTCCGCCATGGCTCGACCCCACACGGTCGCTTGGCATGCCACTCACCGCAAACTGAGTATATGATAACTTTCCCGCCTGCTTGTCGATGGATCGCGCCATCGAGTACTAGCACTACTGGAAGAGATTGACGAGTTGGGGGAGGACAGCTAGCTGTAGCACGGACTCCCAAGAACTTTTTACATGCATGTTGTAGCCGGCTATTGCGACCTTTGAACGCGGAGCAGCCTCGTGCACCCGGAAGCGGCGCGGGCGACGCTCTCTCAGCCAGCGCGCCGCTTCAATGCCGGCGCCAGTGAGAGGTCGCGTCCGCTCTGGCCGGGCATGAATGCGGCACTGACCATTTCGGGCGGGAAGCACGCGCGGGTGATGAAGAGGGTTCGGGTTGGTCAGGACCGGCCGTGGCAGTGGTCCGGACATGCACAAACAAGAGATGTTGTACGTTAATATTGCTGCGTATATAATTAACAACGTAAATAATGTGCCAGTTGGACAAATATGATTGGAGAGGGAGATGGAAATGGAATTTTACGTAAACATGGATATGCATGTCTATGTCTATGTGTGTGTGCGCGATGACTCTCGCGACCTGGAAGCGGGGGCGTGTTTTTTGATCAAGTTTTCTTTCTTGATACGTTAGAAAATCAGTTTGTCTAATTCACATCTAGATGTTATTTAAGGATATCACATCTAAGCTTCCACAAGTATATAATGTAGCAACAAGAAACAAAATAAACTAGGAAAAAAATAGACCACAAACAGAGTGGACATCAACTTACATGTGACATAACTATGTCACATCTAGATGTGTCCTAGACAGACCCTTAAAAAATTGTCCGCTAGTTTCATTTCTTTTTCCGGGAACGCGCCTGTTATTTGATAGAGAGATTTTTTTACTCCATTATAGCCTCTTATTTGATAGAGTTTCTCGCGTCTTGCTCTCTCACCCTCTCCATATCAAAACAAGATGACAGTGTCCACTCTATCTCTCTCCTCACCGGTGGTCACAAATCCGGCCGAATCCCGTCCGCTGCGGGAGGTGAGGAGGTGCAGCGTTAACGTTGTCGCCGTCGGCGACGGAGGAAGCCGATGCGCACTATCCTCTCGAAGCCGGTGCTAGCGCGGACGAAGATCCTCCGCGCCCTTATTCACTGCCGTCGTGTGGGAAGATCCTGCCCGCCCGCCTAAACGACATCTCGCCCACCTGAGGTATAACTTCTTGTACTGGTCCAGCTCCCCAGGTCGCTGCGTGCGGGTTTTCTTCTATGCGACTACTCCCCAGCTCCCCATGCATAGTAGCTAGGGTTTGTCAGCTGGTCCAAGATCACCTACTAGTACTATTATAGAGTAAATGCCACTCGGAAAGTTGTCCTGATTTATGCCTCGGTGGAGGTATACATGTTGTTTCGACAAACAGTACATGGTGGTTGTGCGGTCATTGTCCATATGGTGGTAGTACTATCATTGGTTAAATGAAGAAATACTTTTTTTCTCGGGTATCCTGGTTTAGTTCCCACCAAGATATAATTATGATGCTTATGTTTATTGGTGTACTTTTCATTAATTCTTATTGACAATTGAGATGTCGTTGCTAACCCTTTTTTATATTTTTGGAAACAGTGATGCGTGTCTCCATACCCGGGCATGTCTTCCTCAATTTTAGTGGAACTGCACAAAATTGGATGGCCATTGTTGTTCCGCCTCACTGAACTCTGCCACGTGGTTCTTCCTTCCTAGAGCTTGATTACTGAGAAGAAACAGACCATAGTGAGGATTTGTCGAACTTCATAGGTGCCTCACCCAAACTTGATGCCAAATGGATGATGCATCACCACGATGACCTATCGATGCTCATGGTTGCGTCGGCTGGTGAAGCTGATCGATTTTCAATGAAAAACAAGCTATCTTCCATCAGTGCTCTTTGCTTGTTACGCACAAAGATGATATCCTTCGTCAGTTCACCTTGGTTGCGTTGGAGACGCAGTCGTCTTTCACGTTGGTGCAATTTTATCACACAATTGGCTATGAACCAAATGTTTCCTCAAAGAAGGATCGACGTTGGTACTAAGAGCATAAGTTTTGTATTGATTTCTAATCCTTCTCACAAGTTTGTCTCCAGCTCCCCTATAATTTTATTTGTCCAGCTATTAACTTTGATTTAAAAAATGGCGTGGACTAAAAACCCAGATGGACGTAGTAGCCCTCCATTTTTATTTACTCCGCATATTAGATTTGACTGAAGCTAAACTTTGTAATACTCTGAAACCTTTCCGATAATTGAAATTAAAATTCTTTATTTGTACACACTCTCACACGTTTCCGATAATTTGGTGCATTTGTGGTTGTTCACTTAAGGGAGGGTAGTGTACCACACGTGAAGGACAGGAAGTGCGACCAGGACGCGTGGGCGTGGATCGTTAGTTCATCGGAAGTAGTACTAGTTTTCTTCACTGTACATCAAATAAAGAGTTTCTTTTTGTACTTACACAATTTAAAACGATTGTTATGGAGAGAATAAGAAAACCACTCCACTATATATTAGTCATATACACGAGAGTACTATATGGACGCAGCTTCATTGACTTAGTGCACCTGCCTTTGGGTTTATGACAGGTGGGCCCAAAATGTGGCTGGCTCACCTGTCATACAACCAAAAGCTGGTGCAGTGAAGGCACCGGAGCTCAGTCCATACTACAGTCATATATATATATATATATGAGTAGGAGCCTCAGCACTTGTTCGCTAGGGTTTGCACTCTCCACACGCTCGCCGCACTACATATATGTTACACGCTGGAGGCTCAGCGTTCATTTGCTAGGGTTTGCTATATTCACAGTCTCTCACCCTCTCTTCACCAGATCTAAACAAGATTGCGTTGGCCTTTGTCTCTCTCTCCCCCTCACAGCTGGTGAAGGAGGGTTCGTATCCCGTCACACTGGGAAGGGGAGGAGGTGCAGCGTTCACTCTATCGCCTTCGGCGAGGGAGGCAATCCACTGCTAGCTGCGCTGTTCTCTTTCACCCAGCGCCTGTGCGGGAGGGCCACCGACCCCTTCTTCCTCGCTGCCGTACGTAGTGTGGGCAGATCCGGCCTTCCGCCGCACGCCTTGCCACATCCCGACAACCCTAAGGTATAAGTTTCTTTGAAATCGTCGTTGCTCTAGCTGCATGTGGATCTTTTTCAATCTGTAGTTGAATCTAGGTCTTGGTTCAAAGAGGAAAGAAGGGTATGGTGGGCTAGAGTAAGAATCTAGGACGTGGTTCAACGAGGAAAGGAGGGGCAGAAAGTAGTATAGACTGGCTATCCAGCCACTTTGTAGGTCGAAAAGGGAAAAAGGAGGTAACCCAGTACACACATCTGTAAGGAACCGATCTCTTTGTTGAAAAGGGAAAGAAACTGGGGGGTCGGGTAGTTTGTGCAGGACTAGATTTGCTGCCCTCACATAGGAAAAAGGTTCAAAGAGAACAAATATGGGACCAACGCATATATGCTGCTTGGCTACATACTCTACATCACCCATTTATACGTGTGGACGCACATGGTGCTGGCATGTCCCATACAACTATTTTGCTGTTGTTAATCTAAGAATGCCGCTGGAAAATTGAAGCAATGCCACTGTTAAAAGTAAATTACATTTTTTAACAAATGTTTTTTCAAGAGAATGTCTCTGTTAATATGAATCAATGCAACCGTTTTAGAAATGCTACTTTCCTACTTTGTTTTCCATCCAAGATAAGTTAGATGCTTCTTTCTGTTGTCACCGTTTGTTTCATCCTCCTTTATCGGCAAGTAATTGTTTCCTTTTTTGCCTCTGTTAAAATAGGGGTATTGATTCAACTTGTTGCTACTGCGACATTTTGCTTTGCTACTCGAAACACTTATGTTTTAAGAGTGTTTTGTGCAGTTCAACTTGAATGTCACACCAATGACTTTGCTTAATTTTTGTGGAACTGCACAAAAGGAGATCGAGATTTGTTTCCAGTCTTCGTGGCGAGTTGTTTCAAATCTTGGTCTCATCCACATGATGTGCAGTGTGCTTTGAGATGTTGTGCTACTTTTTTTGGTACTGTTTTAAATAAATGTTGAATTGAAGCTATTGTATTGTTGTCTTTTCCCATTAGGTAGTGAACAAAAATTGGACCAACCCAGACATGATGCTTGTTGCTTTGTTACAACAAATTCAGCATCACCCCCTTTATAAGCCAGTAATTGATGCCACTCTCAGAATTAACTACTGAATCTTATTTTAAAACTACAACACTTGTTAGGGATTGGCGGGATTACCATTTTTGTGGCCGCATGTTTCATCCTCCTTTATTAGCTAGTAATTGATTCCTTTTTTGCCTCTGTTTAAACAGGGATATCTATTCAACTTGTTGCTATTGCGACATTTTGCTTCGCTACGCGAAACACTTTGCTTGATTTCAGTGCAACTGCACAAAACGAGATTGGATTTCCTATTCGTGTTGGAAGATTTGTATTTTATCCTGGTGGTCTCATGAAAGGTCAGTACAGGCCTTCATCCACATGATTGTGCAGTGTGCTTTGAGATGTCATGCTACTTGTATTGGTACTATTTTAAATAAATGTTGAATTGAAGCTATTGTATTGCTGTCTTTTCCCATTAAGTAGTGAACAAAAATGGGACCAACCCAGACATGATGCTTGTTGCTTTGTTACTACAAACTCTGCATCACCCCCTTTATAAGTAGATGGAAGCACATACTGTTGTTGCGCCCACTCTCCCCTGGAACTGTTTATGCTTTTCGTTAATTTAATGCCGCTGGTAAAATTAAGTAATGCCACTCTCAGAATTAATTAACTACTGAATCTTAGTTCAAAACTGCAACACTTGTTAGGAATGGTACTATCTTGCTTTGTAGTTCTTCCTAGGGATAATTAGATTTATGCCCCTAGTTGTGTCCCATTCGTCTGTTTTACCCCTAATTCCCAAAAGTCACCGGTTCTGTCCAAGTCACTTTGCTCCTCTTATGCTTTTGCCCTTTGATCGTTTGACCGTCAATTTGAAAACTTCATAACTAATTCATACTAAATCAGAAAAATGCAAATAAGATACCAAAATGTTCAGAAAAACGTCACCTATATGTGAGTATCTTTTGCATTCCTGAAAATAGTGTTGGAAAGTGCCCAACCAAGTTTTAGCTCTTATGCTACCACCATGAATAGTAAAATATAAAAAAGTTCAAAAAAATTTAACAAAAAAATTGGTGGCAAAGAACGACAAATGTTTTAAGTGCCTGCCAAGTTTCATCAGGGAATAACATTCATGGAAGTCGTGGCAAAAAAATAATCTATTTTGGACTGCTGATTGTTCTTTTTTGCAGCGGCACCCACGAATGTTATTCCCTGATGAAGCTTGGCAGGCACTTAAAACATTTTTCATTCTTTGCCACCAATTTTTTTTTGAATTTTTTTAGATTTTACTATTCATGGTGGTAGCAAAAGAGCTAAAACTCGGTTGGGCACTTTCCAACACTTTTTTCATGAATGCAAATGACACTCACATATAGGTGATGTTTTTCTGAACATTTGGCTATCTTATTTGCATTTTTCTGATTTAGTATGAATTAGTTATGAAGTTTTCAAACTGACGGTCAAACGGTCAAAGGGCGAAAGCATAAGAGGAGCAATGTGACTTGGACAGAACCGGTGACTTTTGGGAATTCGGGGTAAAACAGACGAGTGGGACACAACTAGGGGCATAAATCTAATTATCCCTTCTTTCTACATGTTTAACCAAGGTATTATTAATATAATGTCTCTGTTAAAATGAATGAGTTGCATTGTTTTAGGAATGGTACTTTTCTGCTTTGTCGTTCTTTATACATGTTGAAACAAGGCATTGTTAAGATAATGACTCAGTCAATATGAATGAATCACACTGTTGGAGAATTGCTACTCTCCTTCTTTGTTTCCCATTAAGATAAAGTAGATCAGTAGATGCTTTTCTTCTGGGAGTACAAGTCATCAACCGTTATTTCTCAGTAATTGTTTCCCTTATACCTATTGTTGCTTACAGGGATATCAAAATTAAAGCCGGGTTTTATTCTGACTTTGATTTTAGTTGAACTGCATAAAAGGAGCCAATGTGTCCAAGGCAAACTACTGCATTACTGGGTCCAATTGGTTGTTCCACTTTGCAGAAAGAAGCAGTCACTGTTTGCACTACATTACAGAAGGAATGACCAAGAAGCTTTACAGAGTATTATTAGACACCGATGACATGACTAGTCTGCAGAGACCATTGGCAATTTAACAACACGTGGAGTGCCCTGGGGAAAAAGTGCCCAAACAAGTACAAGAAGCTACGACAGGACTCCACGATCATAGGCATTACATATTTTGAATGGGAAAAGCTTGTCAAATTTTAATCATTGATGTTAGCAAGAAGACGTTAGTTTAATATATTGGAATTGGAAAACCTTGTCAAAATTTGCTCATTGATGTTAGCCAGAAGACATGCATTTGATATTTTTGAGTGGGACGCCCTTTCTGTGAGCAGCGTCGAGTGTTTTTTCCTATTCCTGTGTTCAGTTTAGAAGTAAATAGTTACTTTGCTGAGATATTCCTGTGTTAAGAGTTTGTTCTGAATATTCCCTATGTAATGCTAGGCCTTGTGTTTGATTGCAAAGTTGAGCTTGGAATGTTGTGGCATGCGGCATCACGAGCTATTCACCGTGCCTCCTGAGAATAATGCTTCGTATTGTTTTGCATGTCGATCTAATGCCAGTGATTTGCTTGTTAAGAAGATCATTCTCTTCTGTTGTTTCCGTGCTTAAGAAGTTCATCGTCTGATGTTTCATTCATAGCCTATACGACAAGTCGGGTAGGTTAGATGTGAAACCATATGATCTTCCGACCAACTCATGATATTAGGCCGTGATTGGATAGTCGTTTTCCAACCAAAACCGCTTGCAAAACTGACGCTTGTAAATTAAAGCAGATGGTCTCGGGCGAAGGCGCTTGGTTGGTCGATTTCGACTAGTAAAATATCGGAAGTACTTCACACACGATAAAAACGCTGAATGACACTCGGACAATTGCTAATCCAGCCGTTAGCTACTGTTTCAGCCTTGCCCATGGATGGCATGATACGCACGTCGTGCATGTATCGTGTGGTAATGTCGTCCATATAGTAGTGCTCGTAAAATATACACTGGTCTCTCAAATTACACGTGTAACCCTCCAGTTTTACTTACAAACCTCGGGCCCTTAGTTTCATTACGCCTGTATTTTACGCGTTGTTTCCGATGACGAGTAAATTACACTTGTATGTTAATACAGGTTTGAAATAAACCAGAGCTCCCAACTGCGGCCTTACCATTTCATGCCGTCTCAGTTTCTCGAAGGTGCTCATAGGTGTCCGATGATCCTGGCTTCCTGAATGAGCAGCGGGCGTTGTATGAGACCATCCATAGGGCCTGCGAGGCCCTCTCCGTTGTCCTTCGAGTTGTTGCGCTCGCCGTGGCGCCGAGCATTGTTAACATCGTCAACGAACATGAGGATTCAGAAGATGACTTTATTTTGACTGGATGACACTAGGGACCCACTAGGGCCATAGCCATACGTACGCAAGTGCCTCATTATTATGTACAACTATATATTTTTTGCTTTCTCCTCGTTTCCTGACATCACGGTCCCACACCATTGTCAACCTATGTAGTCAATATAAACGAGAGAATTGCACAATGTGCGGCCGACAGTTGGGACCAGGCAGCTCGAGCATTATTTGTATTTGTGTTTTTGAGGTGTGAGCACTACAGAGTTTTTCTTGGTGATGATTTCGTTGTTGTTCAGAGGAGAGCAGGGTATTAACTGGGCGGGCTGTGGCCCGTCTAGCCCAGGCCAGATATCCAGCCCAGATACTAATTTTATCAAGATGAAAATGGCTAGCCCAACTACATGTCTTTTTGAGGAATACCCAGGCAAGGTCAACTTTTTATTCTCCGCCCCGCTGGGCTGCAAATCTTCCCTAGGAGGGATGCATTAGGCTTAACAGGAAAATGGGCTTTAAAAATAATAAATGGGATGTAATTATAAAAACTGGGCAGTAACTATAAAAAATGCACCAAATACGAAATTAGTTTATAAAATATTATTTATGGATTTTGGAAATCTTAAATTTTCATTGTTGTGCGTGCAATGTTTCGTTGGATTTTTACATAATACAAATTTATATTTAATCTAACTAGAAATTTTAGGATAAAAATATTTCAGATCCCATCAAAATGTGGGAAATTTTATTGAATTCTGTCTTCAACGGTTGGTTGAAATTATTAATCGTTGTCCTAGCTAGAAAATGGGCTGTACTTTTAACAAACTGTAAATGGGCTATTGTAAATTCCATTAGAATTCAAAAATGGGCTGTACATTCTTACAAAACGCAAATGGGCTATAAGTTCTCTGCCACACACTTGTGGGCCTACTAAGTGACGCGTCCCATAAAAAATAAGTTGACGCGTATGCAATGCTTTGTCAACTTATTATAGTCAACACACGGTTCAAGAAGTAGTGGCCGTTGGATGTCTATCCAACGGATGTCATGCTTCTTCTTCAATCTCGGATATTCTTAGCTTCGGCCGCCGAAAAAATGATTCCTCCCCCTGATATCTGGGGCGCACCATTTCAGAGGCTGACCTGTGGGCCTACTAAGTTGGAGCGTACCAAGGGCTTTGTCACCTTAGTCAATATAAACGATTCTGGTTTCATTTACCGTACGATGTCCATCCAACGGCCGTAGTGCTTCTTCAACCTCTGGTCTTCTTGGTCCAGCCGCCCAAAGCAGCGCCGGTCATGCCGCCTGCTCCTGCCGCCCGTGGCCGGTTGTGCTGCCGCGGAGGCCTCACCGCCCCCATACTACTCCCACCGCTGGCCAGGCCATCCCTCCACTCACCCACACCCCCTATTATTCTGCGGCGACGGCAGCCTCACACCATAGCCGAACCAGTGAACCCTCGTACTCCTCTCCGCGCGGGCTTCCACTGCTGCATCTTCCTCGGCTCCGCGTCGTCCCCTTCCTAGGCCTCACTGTCGTCCACCGCCCTGGTGCTCTCGGTGCGGCGTGGTCAACGTGGTCAACAACCGACTTCCATCGAAAGAGTAATATACGTGGAGAGGCTAACAGCTGGGTGCACGGCGGCCGCAAGGAAGTGCCTCCTTATTATGCGCAGAATAATTATTCCTCCACCCGACAGCAGGGACCCACCGGACGGGCCACCATATTTTGTGAAAAAACATTTCCCCCTGACTGCTGGGACCCACCAGACGGGCCACCGTATTTCGTGAAAAAAACGTTCCCCTCGTTGTCAACTCGGACCCACCAGAAGTGCCTCCTTATTACGCACAAAAAAATGAATACTCCCCCTGCTAGCTGGGACCCACCTTGGTGCGAGGCTGACTTGTGGGCCTACTAAGTTGACGGGGATGGAGGGTTTTGTCAATTTAGTCAATATGAACGATTCTAGCTCCAGTGACCGTACGATGTCCATCCAACGGTCGTAGTGCTTTTTCAACCTCTGGTCTTCTTGCTCCAGCCGCCCAAAGCAGCACCGGTCGTGCCGCCTGCTCCTGCCTCCCGTGGCCGGCTGTGCTGCCGCGGAGGCCTCACCGCCCCCTATTATTCCCACCGCTGGCCAGGCCCTGCGACGACGGCAGCCTCACACCACAGCCGAACGAGTGAACCCTCAAACTCCTCTCCGCGTGGGCATCCACTGCCGCGTCTTCACCGGCTCCGCGTCGTCCACCGACCTGGTGCTCTCAGCGCGGCATGGTCAACGTGGTCAAGGAACGACTTCCACCGGACGTGGACTGTACGTGGAGAGGCTGACAGCTGGGTCCACGTCCGTAGCATGGAAGTGCCTCCTTAATTATTACGCGGAAAATAATGATTCCTCCACCTGACAGCAGGGACCCACTAGACGGGCCACCGTATTTTGCAAAAAAAAAACATTTCCCCCTGACTGCTGGGACCCACCAGCTACACCTTCGCACGCAAGGAAGTGCGTCCGGGCAAAAAAAAATGATTCGCCCCCCTGACTGCTGGGACCCACCAGCTACATCTTCACGCACAAGGAAGTGCCTGACAGTCGGGACCCACCTGGTCGAAGCGTACGTAGCGTTGTCATTCTGGTCGCGAACGTGTACGTACATATATACTGGTCGATGTAGAGGCGCACACGTGTTGTAGTAGTGCACACATGTAGCATGTACGTACGTACAACGGCCAGGGTGTAAGAAAGAAAATACGGCCACGTACGTACATACGGGCAGGGTCTCGAACGCCTACTCGCGCATACGTACATGGCTGGGTCGGAACGGAGAAACAATGTCGTCGTCGTGTTCATGGGGAGCCAACCGGCTGGGTCGGAATGGAATGCGTGGTCGTGTTCATCGGGAGGGCTTGGACGGAACAGGCGATGGAAATGAGGCCTGGCGTACCGCGGAACGGAGGAAACGGACCTCCTACGTTTGGAACATGGTCTTGTTGATCGGGAGCAGTGTGGCGTACCGCAAAACGGAGGAAACGGACCTCCTACGGTCGAAACGGGGGGTCCTCTTGATCGGGAGGGGTGTGGCGTACCACAAAACGGAGAAAATGGACCTCGTACGGTCGAAACGGGGGGTCCTGTTGATCGGGAGGGGTGTGGCGTACCGCAAAACGGACGAAACGGACCTCCTACGATCGAAACGGGGGTCCTGTTCATCAGGAGGTGTGTGGCGTACCGCAAAATGGGACTCCATGGGATACTGTTCATCTCCACCATTGTCGTGGAATAGTCACGTCAGATGTCCTCGTGAAAGGACTTAGTTGTGGAGCCATCGCAACTAGGAAGCTTGAAGGGGTTAAATCAGGACAAGAGACACGAGAGGGTTTATACTAGTTCGGCCCCTTACGGTGAAGGTAAGGCCTACGTCTAGTTGGGTTGGTATTGATGTTCCTATGACCAGGGAGCGAGATACGCTATGCCCGGCTCTCGATGAGTTGTTTCTTGCCCTAAGCCGCCAGCAGGCCGGCTTATAATCAGTGTTCGGCTCGGTGACTAGTTAAATATACCTTACAATACAAGTCATGCCATTATGGCGGTTTATTACAACGGGCTTAAGTCGCCTGTGGGCCTTAAGCCTTTTATTGAACCGCCATCTTCATGCTTGGCCTTGGGCTTCTCTCTGGAGAATCCTCTTTGCGTAACCCGTTCCCTCCTAGGCGGCTTACACAAATAGTTATATCCCCAACATTAGGCCCCAGATTGATTTGAACCTATTCATGCCAATCTTAAAATACCTTAACATATACTCAATATTCTGTCCGTGCAAAAGGTTTCTTTTAACCCGCCATGACATCATCTCTTGGATCCGGGTTAAGCTGCTGTGACGTAACCGTATCTTTCAATGGATCTCTGCGTTTATTGACTGTTCCGAAAATCGAGGTGTCGGGGCCGCTGGATAATAATTCTTATCTCCTCGTTTCCCGTGTCATCTCAGTTATTCTCTCCTTATAAATAGGCGCGACCTAGGTCTCCCATTCTCCACCTTCCAGTCGTCTTCTTCCTCTTGCCTCCTCTCTGCCACTCGAGCTCCTCCGCCGCCGCCGCGGATCTTCCTGTCCTCACCAACTCAGGCCACTGCATCAACCTAGTTGGACCAGAAAAAATGCGTCATCCTTCCGCGGCAACCTTGCATCGGTGAGTCTCCCCTTTCCTGCTCCTTAGATCTACATCAAGGCATTCGAGTTCCTCGAGTTCTTCGCCGTTCAGTAGCTCTCTTCCGTAGATTTCTTTATCCTCGCCCTTCTTGATCTTGAAGATGATAAAAACTGATGCGGTAGATGTTTTGCACCTACTGCAAATAAACCCCTTTATGTCACATAGAGGCCCCATTCAAGCCCTTGAACTTTATCCGCTCCAGTCTTAGGTCTAGAAAATTTTCTTTTCAGAACAGTTGTTTGATCCAAGATAACAGTGGTAGATGGTAAAGCCTGTTTGTATCACCCGGAAAATTACTTCTGTCAAATACCCATAAACACGACTGTCCATGTAGCCGGTTTAAATAAGTGATACTGAGCTGAAAACCTTGCTTTCTTCTCATGACCTTAAGAATTTTGAACTGCTCTTGATACTTGTAGCGGCTTAAATATTGTTGCAGTGTCACCCTTATATCTTTACGCCCCTTGCTTAAGCCGCCACTTTAAATAATCTTGAATATTTCTCCCGGGTTAAATGTGAACCGGAACTTTTTACTTTGTCGTAGGCCACTGCTGTTATGGCTCCTAAGGCGGCCAAGGCCCCTGTGACTTGCAACTGGGTTCCATCCACAGTCACCAAAAGCAAACTTGTTGAGTTTGTGATATCTGGCCATCTGCCAAAAAAGGAGATCATGTCCTATCATGCCCCTCACCCGTCTGAGGAGATACCTCAACCCAAAGACGGGGAGGTAGTCATTTTCACAGACCTTATGAACTGGGGATTTGCCCCTCCCGGCTCAAAATTCTTCAGGGAAGTTCTGGCTTTCTTTGACCCGAGGCCTCAAGATATTGGACCAAATTCTGTGTCCAATCTGTGTAATTTCCAAGTCTTCTGTGAGGTTTACTTAGGAGAGGAACCAAGCCTGCTGCTGTTCAGAGAGCTTTTTTACCTGAACCGGCAGAATGAGCGCGCCAGCGGACCTAGTCTTGAACTTGGTGGCATCTCAATCCAGCGGCGGAGAGACTGCCTTTTTCCTTACGCTGAGCTGCCGAGTCATCCCAAAGACTGGAATCAGACGTGGTTCTACTGCCAAGACACCTCTTCGGCTAACGAGAAGCCTCTGCCCGGCTTTCGCGCCCTGCGCCTTGAGTCCAATCATCCTCTGGCGGACAAGTTAACTGCTGTTGAGCGCTTGCCTCTTAACCCCACCATCAGAAAGATCAAGGCCCTTTTGGGCAACGGGTTAACTGGCATTGACTTGGTCCGGGTCTGGGTCACCTGGCGGATACTACCATTAAGCCGCCGCTCCGGCTTAATGTGTACTTACACAGACGAAAAGGACGACTCAATGCGTCACAGTCCTGAGGACTTACCAGATGATGTGGCAGATGCTACAGTCCAATCACTATTGAAGGAGGGCACTGTAACCAGTAATACTTTCAATTTGCTTCCCTTCTACAAGAAGAATCCGGCTCCTGCAGTAAGTTACTAGTATTCACAAATACTCTTTAATATGTTACCTTCTGGTACTTATGATTCCTTGTCTTTTTCCACAGGCCGATGACAATTTCTGGAAGGTCAAGTATGACCATGAGGCTGCAAAACTGGCCCGGGCGACCAAGAAGACCGAAAGGAAAGCCACCAGGACGGGTACCTCTAAAAAGAAGAACCCCAGCGCCTCTGATATGATGAGATTGGATGACTCTTCTTCAGATGAGGAAGAGGTAATCTTTTTAATTTTCTTTAATTCCTTCACCGTTATCTTACTGACATTTAGATCTTTTCAGTAGGATACTGGGAATAGCCAAGCAGCTGGCGAAGAGGTAACTATAATTTCCTCCGACTCAGAGCCTTTGCCAACACAAAGAATCCGAAGGGTGACCCTGAAAGTAAGGTTTTCACAACCTCTCGCTTACCAAGATCCTCAATTTCTTTTGAAGCAACAACAGCTTGAGAACCGGCGGCAGACTCGGGCCAACCAGGACGCTGAGCTTTCCTCCGGCTTACCCGATGCAACCAGGAAGCTTTGGACTGAGGTGATCTCTGACTTACATTTTGTTTTACCCTTGATGGGTTTGATTCGCCAACCTCTCAATTCATCTGACTCCAACTATCAGGATACTTCCCCTTCTTCTGATGAGTCGATGCAATCGAACATGCCGGCTTTCAAAATGGCTCCTGGGTAATATAATTTTTCCTACTGTGAGGTTATCCATACTTACACTTTGATACTTATCTTTCCACTTTGTTTGACAGCTTGCAAGTAAAGCCCAGCAAGAGGGCGAAGAAGAATAAGCCGTCCCAAGACCCGGTGGTTACCGAACCGGTTCTTGACTCATCCGTTCCAGACAGCTCCACTCCTCAGCCATCGCCTGAACCGGCTTCTGACATTCCGAAGCCAGCTTCTGACCCACTTGCAGAGGACGTGATTCACAACTCGGATGACCCGAAAATCCCTAGCCCGACCAAGATGGCTGACCCGGAAGTTGAGATTGTGAAGAGCCAGTATGTTGAACCGGGCCGGCCTACTGCCCTTGCCCAATGCACCGCCAAGGAAGAGTTTGCCCAGCACCGGAAGTCCAAACAAGACATCACTGATTACTCTCATCTAAGTATTGGTGATATAGTCTCGGGCTATCTGAACCAAGTACACAGCAGTCGTGACCTGGAAATTGACATGGTGAAGCAAATACATCATAAATCTGATGTAAAATTTAAGCTTTCACTCTGAATCTTACTTACTGTACCAGCCCCCAAGTCTATTGCTTATGAATGAATATGCTGTAGACTTAGTAATCTGCTAGCAATTAGTTTTGTTCGATTTAAGTTGAATATGTTTGACCCGGTGATAACATGAAACCTTAAATTTGGGTTACATTAGCCCCCAAGTGTCAAGTACCTTTACTTGTAAAGTGCTTGAGACTTAATATGCGTGACTTGGTAAAATAGACTAAAAATTCTTTAAATATACATTAGCCCCCAAGTGCCAAGTATCTTTACTTGTAAAATACTTGGGACTTAAATGTTACCTTACCAAGATTCTTACCATAACCTGATGTCAATGCAGTCCACCGCAAGTCAATTTGAGGCGGAGATTGCTGATTTGAAGAACCAGTTGAAAAGCCAAGAGCTCGAAGCTCAGAAAGCCAATTCCAAGTTTGAATTCAGTGTCTCAGAACAAGAGAAGCTAAAGAAGAATTTTGAATCGGAAAAGAAGGCTTGGGTTGATGAGAGGGCTTCACTGGTGACCCGGGTTGAGACAGCGGAGGCATCTCTTGCCGAAGCAACAAATGAGCTGTCCGACTTAAAGCGACACATATCCCAAATGGTCTCAGCTATCTTTGGTAAGCCGCTCATAAATATTGTAATCCTTCAAGATTTATTGTAATAGTTGCCTCCGACTTACTATTATACCTGTGAATATGCAGGCCCCAGGAGTACCAACCTGAAGGAAAACATGCTTGTCAAGCTTAAGGCAGTGTACACCTTGACAGAGCGGTTGTACTCCGGGTCACAGCGTGTGTTGACCGCTGTGGCTTTATCAAATACCTCTCCCCGACTCCTACAAGACGTTTTGAGACATCTGTCGGTGCTACCTCAACGCATTCCAGACTTAAGGCGGGCATCTGCGAGAGCCGGAGCGGTGGCTTCATTGAGTCGGGCAAAAGCATGGATGCCAGAGCTTGACCTTGCTGACCACTCCCTTGGATATCCAAGTCTTAAGGAGGACGGTACTGCTTTTGGCGAACAGGACTTCACTGCCTGTGTTAAGGTCGTACGCCCTCTGGCGACTCTCATTGGGGAGGACACTGATCTCACCAATTATTCGCCGGGTTATGATAGCGAGAACCGGAGAATCCCCAATGTCCCATATGACCAAGTCAGCCTACTCCCTCCAACGCGTAAGCATACCTTTGCCCCTGAAGTGGACCCGGCCAGTTTAATAGATGATGAAGCTGAATTTGAAGCTTTGAGCGGCATTGACTGGGCCTCGTCCACCTTCCAGGACACAACAACCGAAGGAGAGGCGGGGAAGGATAACCCGGAGTCATCAAGCCAGCCGGAGGAATGAGCCGCTAGCCGGGTTATAACTTGGCAAAAAAATGTTTCACTTATTCAGACTCGGGGAGTCTTGTAATAGGATAGAAAAACTCCTTAATGCCTGTCATGCCTTATGGTACTTATTGCTTTTGTTAAGCCGCCAGTACCAAATTCACCTTGCTTATGTTAATCAAGTGTTTCCTTGATCCTTCACCTTGCTCCGTTTTAACCTGCACGTAAAACAGGCAAGGCTTTCCTGGACGATTCACTGCACCCGCGGGTTATAGAATATTGATAACCCGGACATGATCAAAAATCATATGTATAAGCTGGTTGATGATCAGTTAAAACATAATCATAATAGTATACTGTCGGTGTACTAGAGTAGGGGTACCCTAGTATCCCGAACTCGTGCACGGGCAGTTGCAGCGCCCGCGGCAAGGCTTGCCGGGCGACCGCCAGGGTCCTCCGCTGGTTCCTTTGGAGCCATTCAAGAACAAAGTATTCAAGATGAAGAGACAAGGCCCCGGCAAGAGGAGCTTGCCGGGAAGAGACAAGGCCCTGGCAAGAGGAGCTTGCCGGGAAGAGACAAGGCCCCGGCAAGAGGAGCTTGCCGAGAAGGCCAACCTCGGCACCTCAAGAAACTTGCCGCGACACACCTCGTGTCCCGGCAAGGTCCGGCGAGCGACAAGCTTCCGGGCGCGACAAGACGACGACCCCGACAAGGTACTTGCCGGGGGCCAGCTGCCAATCTGTACCCGCGCTCCAGCGCATCCACCCACGCGTCACCCTGAGGCTCTCTTAGGGGCGCGTGGCGGGAGCCTGTGCAGCCAGGGGTACGCGGTGGCAAGCAGAGATGAAGAGGAGGCCATCGTGGCAAATGGTGGTGCTCCTAACGGTCACTTTTTGCACTATTTAGGCGTCTCAGACGGGCATTCAATGCCCTTGTCCCCTGCCGTCAGAGTTAGGTAGGATACACTGTGCCCACAGTAGCGGTAGCTGTACCTACCGCATTCTTTTTCCATTTTTACTCCTCTAGTCTACGTTGCCACCTGTCGGTGACCCCTTGAGCGTATAAAAGGAGGCCCATGCGCAACGTAGAAGGGGTTCGGCTCATTCGAAACACCAAGGACACTCTCATGCTCGGTCTGGTAGCGTTCATCGCTCCTGAGCAAGAACTCAATACAATCAAGCAAGCAGGAGTAGGGTTTTACGCATCCGTGCGGCCCGAACCTGGGTAAACCGCTCGTGTGTTTCGCCTCGATCCGCTCTTCGTGCGACCTCCGCCCTCACCGAATCGAAAGGGACTCGGCCCGTTGGTTCCATAGGTGTTTGTGGATCAGCCCCCCGACATCTCTGGCACAACAGGTAGGGGGCATCGAGATCGTGTGAACCCGATCCGGCGTGCACGCGAGCTAAATCTTCATCGTCTTCATCGACATGCCACCGAAGAAGAAGGCTTCGGAGGCAGCTGATCCATCTGCGTCGCTTCCACCGCCTCCGGAGCAAACGGGTGGTGGAGTGGACGCCGACGGAAGAACGGGCGTCGACGAGGGAGCTCACAGTGCGGCCAAGTCCAAGGATAAGGCGGCACAGACCTCGGCGTCCGTACATGCACCGCGCCTGTCTCAGGAGGTGCGGGACCAGCAGCGTCATGGCGTTCGCAGCGCCATACGTCCGCTGGGCCAAGATCAAGCTGGTGGTTCTCGTGGCGTCCAAGACCAGCATGCACGTCAACATGCTGGCCCGAGCGAAGTACGGTCGCCTGGTCGGGACACTTCTCCTTCTAACGTGGTTAGGAGTCCGAGCATGTCCCGCTCCTCGCACCGTTCACCTCTGCCGCCCACCACTCCAGCAGAAGCCTTGGCGCGAGCTCAACTGCTCCTAGATTACCCTCCGACGGCGGACAAGACCGACGAGTGGAGGGCCACTATCCAGAGCCTCATCGGCTTCGCCAATGGCGACACTGCGCGGCAACCAAGCACCTCGCTGCCGCGGCAGGACTGCCAGACGCGAGCCGGTGGCAACAAGACCGAGGGAGGTGCGACTTCCATGCACTCTCCACCACAAAGGCCAAGATCGCCGACTCGCCGGATCCACCCCGACAACGGCTCCACCGCGTCGTCGGACCCACGAGCTCGTCGCGACCAGCGCCAAGTTCTCCATGAACGGCAACAAGAGGACGCTCGTACTCACATCGAGCGTCGAAGAGAAGCGCGGCGTCAATCTGACCAGCGTGCTGGGCCCTCTGCCGACATGCACGCGCCGGGGGAGCCAGGCGACTTGCCGTACGCGGTAGGTTGCCCTGCGGTCACCCATGAGCTGCGGCAGGTCCAGTGGCCCAGCAAGAAAAACTTCAAACCAGACGTACCAGAGAAGTACGACGACAAGTTGCATCCGTCGGAGTTCCTCAGCATCTACACCATCGCGGTGCAGGCTGCCGGGGGACGAGACGACAAGATCCTTGCCAACTACTTCCCGTTAGTGCTCAAGCCCAACGTCAGGTCCTGGCTCATGCACTTGCCGGACAACTCCATCTCCTCTTGGGCAGATCTATGCCATCAATTTGTCAGCGCCTTTACAGGCGGCCACAAGCCACATGGCCAAGAGAGCGATCTTCATCTGCTCGCCCAGAAGGAAGGAGAGCCACTGCGCAAGTACATTTAGAGATTCAGCCGTGTACAGCACAACATCCCAGACGTCCACCCTGCTGCGATCATCAGCGCGTTCCATCAGAACGTGCGAAACCGCAGGATGAGGGAGGAGATGGCGATGTGTAAGATCAGGGACATCAGCGAGCTTTACGCCCTGGCCGACAAGTGTGTGCGCGCTGAAGAGGGGAGGAGGCTCCTCGGAGTGAATACAGGAGCAGGAGGATCCGACAGTGAGGATGCCGCCCCGGCAAGGAAAGGCCGACGGCGGAACAACAGAAGGAAGAAGGGCAAGGAAGTGCTAGCTGTCGAGCAGACCGGCAACGGAGGTGGCGCCAAGGAAGCTAAAGCTGGTGGCTCCGGCAAGGAGGCCCAGCCTGTGGCGGCCGCCGACAAGCAGGACAACTCCGGCAAGCAGTATTGCAAGATCCACCACACCAAGGGCCACGATCTCCAGAGCTGCAAGAAGGTCGAGCAGCTTGTTGAGCTGCAAAAAGCTGAGTACGAGCGACGCGACAAGGAGAAGGCCCAGGAAGGTGCTGGAGGAGCCGGCAAGAGGCGCCCCGGCCGGGGAGGACACCGCAGCAAGGCCAAGCAGCGACAAGGAGACAGACCTCCCCGCGGCCGCGACAAGGATGAAGACGACGACGATGACGAAGACATGGATGATGACGAGGCCGATGAGCAGGAATTTCAGAAAGCCACAGAGGTCCTGTGCGTTGACGGTGGCGCCTCTCTGCATACTTCGCACCACCAACTCAAACAGTGGATGCGGGAAGTAAATGCAGCAGAGCCATCTGTAGAGTCACACAAGCCCCTGAAATGGTCCAGCACGCCTATCATCTTCGATATTGAGGACCACCCCGATCGCATAACTGCGGTCGGGTGCTTGCCGATGTTGGTTTCTCCAACTATCCGCAACCTCAAGGTCACGAGGATGCTAGTTGACGGCGGGGCCGACTTGAACCTGATATCCTCTGCGGTCCTCCAGAAACTCCAGATCCCTGACAGCGAGCTCGAAGAGACCGGCACGTTCCAAGGAATCAGCCCGGGAAGGAGCAAGCCGAAGGGAAAGATCACGCTGCCAGTCACATTTGGCAGCGAGCTGGACTTTAGAACTGAGAGGGTCACTTTTGACGTTGCCGACTTTCCATTACCTTACAATGGGATCCTTGGCCGTCCAGCGCTCGCCAAGTAAATGGCAGCCTCTCACTATGCATACAACATGCTCAAGATGCCAGGCCCGATAAGTGTCATTTCTGTCCCTAGCGACAAGAAAGATGCCCTTATCTGCGCCGACAAGATTTACCGGGAGGCAGCAGCCGCAGCCGATCGCAAGTCACTTGCCGCTGAAGCTCCCGGGGGGAAGAAGAAGACCAAGTCCGGCAAGAGCTCTGATGCCCACTCCGGCAAGCGCACCTCTTCGGAGTGCTGCGCTACCGTCGAGGACACACCATCGAGCTCCACCGGCAAGTTTAAGAAGGCGATGACAGCTCTGCCAGAGACCAAGAAGGTGTCCGCCAAGGAGGACGGCGCTGGTGGTACCTTCACCATCAGTGCCACTCTCGACCCCAAATAGGAAAGCGCGCTCATTGCTTTCCTGCGGGCGAATGTCGACGTGTTTGCATGGCAGCCGTCTGACATCCCCGGTGTTCCCAGGAAAGTGATTGAGCACCACCTAGCCGTTTGTCCTCATGCGCGGCCCGTCAAGCAGAAAGTCAGGAAGCAAGCGGTGGAGCGCCAAGAGTTTATTGCAGAAGAAATCAAGAAGCTGGAAGCAGCAGGCCTTGTCAGAGGATTGCTCCATCCCACGTGGTTGGCCAATCCTGTAGTCGTGCGCAAGGCCAGCAGAAAATGGAGACTTTGTATAGACTTCACTGATGTCAATAAAGCTTGTCCCAAAGACCCATTTCCCTTGCCGCGCATTGACCAGATTGTTGACTCCACAGCCGGATGTGATTTGCTTTCATTTCTTGATGCATACTCAGGATACCATCAGATCCTCATGGCAGAAGAAGAAGAGGATAAAACCGCGTTCATCACCCCATGTGGCACATACTATTTCGTACGGATGCCCTTCGGGTTGAAGAATGCTGGATCAACATTTGCAAGGGTAGTCCACGTCGCTTTTCAGCCCCAGATACACAGAAATGTGGAAGCCTACATGGATGATATAGTGGTCAAGAGCAAGGACAAAGCTACTCTGATTCAAGATCTAGACGAAACTTTTGCAAATCTGCGCAAGATCAACCTCAAGCTCAATCCCGAGAAGTGCGTGTTTGGAGTACCTTCCGGCAAGCTTCTCGGGTTCTTTGTGTCACAACAGGGGATTGAAGCCAATCCCGACAAGATCAAAGCCATCGAGCA
Organism: Triticum timopheevii; assembly: GCA_963921465.1. Classification (NCBI taxonomy): domain Eukaryota; kingdom Viridiplantae; phylum Streptophyta; class Magnoliopsida; order Poales; family Poaceae; genus Triticum; species Triticum timopheevii. The sequence goes on from OY997262.1 coordinate 369,522,502, forward strand.
GATCGAAGCACCAAAGCGCGTCAAGGATGTACGAAGGCTTGCCGGTTGCGTGGCTGCTCTCGGCAGGTTTATCTCTAAGTCCGCAGAGCGCGCCTTGCCGTTTTTCAAAATATTGAAAAAGGCAGGTCCGATGAAGTGGACTCCGGAAGCGGAGGCTGCGCTACGGCACTTGAAGAGGTACCTGTCCTCCACTCCAATACTTGTCGCACCTAAGCCACGAGAGAAGTTGTTGCTGTATCTAGCAGCAACCGATCAAGTGGTTAGTGCTGCGTTAGTAGCGGAGAGGTAGGCGGACGATGAGCCAGCAACCGCGGCAAGTGAATCCAGCGAAAAGCAGGGGGCTTCTCCGACAAGCTCTGGTCCCGACAAAGATGGATCTGCGTAGGCATGCAAGGAGGTGCAGAAGAAAATGGTGCAGCGCCCAGTTTACTTTGTCAGTTCCCTTCTGCAGGGGGCTAGGTCGAGGTACTCTGGCGTGCAGAAATTGCTTTTCGGCCTCCTCATGGCCTCGAGAAAGCTGCGCCATTACTTCCAGGCACATGAGATAACAGTTGTCACTCGCTTTCCGTTGAAGAGGATATTGCAGAATCCAGAAGCAACAGGCAGGATTGTCGAGTGGGCACTGGAACTGTCAAGCTTTGGCCTCAAGTTTGAGAGCACCTCAACTATACAGAGCAGAGCATTGGCAGAATTCTTAGCGGAGTGGACGCCAACACCAGATGAAGAAACTCCAGAAACGAGCATCGCCGCCAAAGAGGCAAGCAAAGAATGGTTGATGTACTTTGATGGTGCCTTCTCGCTGCAAGGCGCCGGTGCTGGTGTGCTGCTTATCGCACCCACCGGAGAGCACCTCAAATACGTAGTCCAGATGCACTTTCCCAAGGAGCAAGCAAAGAACAATACCGCAGAGTATGAGGGTTTGCTTGCCGGCCTCGGAATCGCAGCAGACCTTGGGATCAATAAGCTCATTGTCAGGGGTGACTCGCAGTTGGTCGTCCGCCAAGTAAACAAAAACTATCAGAGTCCGTTGATGGAAGCATATGTTGATGAAGTGAGGAAGCTAGAAGAACACTTTGACGGCCTGCAAATGGAGCATGTTCCACGAGCTCAGAACGATATTGCTGATGGCCTGTCAAAGTGCGCCGCACTAAAGTTACCTGTGGAACCAGGGATCTTTGTGCTCAAGCTGACTCAACCATCCGTAACCCCATCGACTGGACAGAGTAAGAAGAGAAAGTTGGTTTCTGGTGACTACTTTCCGGCAGAGCTTCCCGAAGCCGCCGCCAAGAAGGTCACCAAGATCGACGCCAAGAGTGCTGAGGAGCAGTCTGCTCCGGCGAACCACACGGTTTTTTCCGTTGAAGCAGGCACTCCCGACAAGTTTTGCTCCGGCAAGCTTGCCGGGGAGCATCACGCTCCGGTCGAACCACAGGTTCTTGCCGTAGAAGCGGATGTTCCCACAGCAACAGATATGCCTTTAGTCCTTGCTGTCGAGCCGCAAGCTCCGGCATGGGCGCAGCAGATTGTCCGTTTCCTTCAGACAGGAAAGCTTCCCGAAGAGCAAGAAGAAGCGGAAAGAGTAGCCCGGCAGTCAAGTATGTACAAGTTTGTCGACAACACACTGTACAGAATAAGGCTCAACGGTGTGAAATTGAAGTGCATTCGCCGGGAAGATGGACAACAGCTGTTGGCAGAGATACATGGAGGCATATGTGGTCACCACATTGGCGCAAGAGCACTTGCCGGCAAAGCGTTCCGACAAGGTTTCTTCTGGCCGACAGCCCTCCAGGATGCAACTGCACAAGTAACCAAGTGTGAAGCGTGCCAGTTCCATTCCAAACAGATACACCAGCCAGCTCAAGCTCTCCAGACGATCCCTTTATCCTGGCCATTTTCGGTCTGGGGGCTCGACATCCTCGGCCCCTTTCCCCGAGCAGTCGGGGGCTTTGAGTTCTTGTACGTCGCCATCGACAAGTTCACAAAGTGGACGGAAGTGGAACCAGTGAGGAAGGTGACAGCACAGTCAGCAGTCAAGTTCTTCAGGTTGATTGTTTGCCGTTTCGGGATCCCTAACAGGATCATCACCGACAACGGCACGCAATTTACGAGCCGCACCTTCATGCAGTACGTCCAAGATCTTGGCGCCAAGGTCTGCTTCGCTTCTGTTGCTCATCCGAGAAGCAACGGTCAAGTGGAGAGGGCAAATGCTGAAGTTCTGCGAGGCCTCAAGACCAGAACTTTCGACAGGCTGCACAAGTGCGGAAGAAACTGGATCGAGGAGCTGCCGGTGGTTCTTTGGTCGATCAGGACGACGCCAAATCGAGCCACCGGCCAGACACCTTTCGCTCTAGTCTACGGAGCAGAGGCAGTTCTCCCCACAGAACTCGTTTACGGGTCGCCTCGAGTGCTCGCTTATGATGAGCTCGAGCAAGAGCAGCTGCGGCAAGATGATGCACTGCTCCTTGAGAAAGACAGTCTTCAGGCTGCTGTGCGAGCCGCTCGCTACCAGCAAGCTTTGCGTCGCTACCATAGCCGCAAAGTTAAAGCCAGAAGCTTCGAGGAAGGCGACCTTGTTCTTTGGCGTGTTCAGTCTGCCAAGAATTCCAACAAGTTGATGCCGAAGTGGGAAGGCCCTTATCGGGTGAAACAAGTCACTAGGCCCGGCGCTGTCCACCTTGAGACCAAAGATGGCATTCCGGTGAGCAACTCTTGGAACATTGAACATCTTCGTAAGTTTTACCCATAGGGCGCGGTTGCCGGAAGCTTTTCCGGCAACCACCTTTTGTACAAGTCTTGCCGCTGTTGCATGTAATCCTTTGAACAAAGCCGGGCGCAGACCCCGTGCACAAGTAAAGCTCATGTGCCCCGCACATCTTGTCAATTTCATGCTGTAATCCTTTTTGCATATGTTATCTGACACTTTGTGCAGCACCAGACCCCGGTAAGCAATAACGAGCCGTAAGGCTCCATATCATTACTTTCTTTCTCTGTCTCTTTCTCAAAAGAAGGAAGGTTCCCTCGCCCACAAGGTTTTCCGGGGGGGGGGGGGGGAGGAGAAGATAATGGTGTGGACCGGTCCGTTCAAGAGAGTTTCTCCTTGCCGGGAAGCAGACGATAGAAAAGCTAAGTTACTAAAGCTTGAGCAATCAGTTTTTAAGTTTTTTAAGTTATTTTCCTTGAACGACTGTGCTTTGTATGGAAAACCTGTGCGCAGAGGAACCGACTCGTAGCTAGTTGCGCCCTTACTTTGTTTCGAGTCCGCTCAACAACTTAAGTGAGCTGCGACTAGTTGCGACAAGGTTTCTTGTCGGTGGCGACCCCGCCAGCAGGCTGCTGAAGTTCCGCACTCGGCGCTTGCGGCAAGGGTGCTTGCACCGGCAAGTTTCCCTAGAAAGCGTAGGGCAGAAACATACAAAGCCAAGAGTCGAGTAAAGGAAGTAACACAGTATTTTTTTAACTAAGATAAAGTTATATTACAAAAATAACTTGTCGCGCCTCTAATAAAGTGTTCCCATGACATGACTGGCAGCGGCAGGAAAAGAAGAAAACGGACGGCTTAATCTACGCGACCGCCGTCAACCCTTTTAACCTCGTTCACCCTGTCTACAATGGGTGCGACGAGGGCCTTGAGTGCATCAAGATCAGCGTCTGCCGGCAGCCTCTTGAGGACGTTGGTGAGGTTGAGGCCTGGGTTGCGGAAAGCCACCTTCACCAGCACCTTCTCTAGAACTCCGGCACAAATCGTGCGCGACTCGTCAGCCAGCTGCTTTGGGATCCGTTCCCGGAGTTGCTGGAGGGCCATCACCACGCCTTTGAAGAACAGAGTGAGCTTGGCGCTAGGTTGGAGGTCCTCGTCGGAGGAGTACCCGAGGCCCTCCACCCCCAATTGCTCCAGCTCCTCTTTGATGACTGCAGCAATGTTCACAAGGCCCTCCGTCCAGAGCTCCACAGTATCTCTGAGAAGATTCTGGGTTTCGGCGGCCCTCGCCAGCAGCGCCTCGTTGGCCTTGATATCCTTCTTCAAGTCTGCCTCCTGTTTCTTGGCGCCGTCCAATGTCTCCGTCAAGGTGGCCAGCTTCAGCTTCAGATCGGCGTTGGAATCCTTGGCGGCGCTCAGCTCTTTGCCCTTCTCGGCGAGTCAGCCCTGCAGCTCACCGTGGGCGAGAGCGTCCTTCTCGCGCTCCCGCTTGAGCACGGCAAGCTCTTCGCCACCCACCTTCAGATCAGCCTCCAGCTGCGCCACCTTTACCTCCAATTCCTTCTTGGCGGTCTCGGCAGCCGCAGCCGCATCCTTTGCTTCTTGGAGCGTCCCGCCAAGTGCCTGTTCGCGCGCGGCAAGCTCCTCCTCGTGGCTGTCGAGGTTCACTTTCCGTTGAGCCAGCTCGCCTTCTTGCGCGTACAGCTTCTCGCCGGTGAGCCGCTGCTGCTCTTCAGCTTCGGCCTTCTCAAGGAGGAAGGCCTTCCGCTCCTCAGCAAGCTGCTCCCGCTCCTCCGCCAAGGCCCGGAGAGCTTCCTGGCGAAGACCCCGGAGCTCCTCCGCGCGCTTCTGTATATCCACGCTCGCCTTCGCGACGAGCGCTTCCCGGGACTCCAACTTGACTTGGCGGGCGCGATAGAGCGCTAGCAGCCTCCGTAGCAGCCGCTCCTCCTTAGGCTCGTCGCTGCTGCTTCCCGGCACGTCGACGATCGACAACCCGGCGGAGGCAAGCACCTCCCCATCCAGAGCTTCTCCTTCCACCGGCGCCCTGGAGCGTGACGCCCAGGGGAGCTTGATGAAGATGCCCTCGCCGGCCTTCAGATAGGCGCCAGGCTGGGACTCCTCGGAGCCTGGCGCTGCGGTAGCGGCGGAGGGATCGGCGGTCGGTGCAGCGCCTGGCACTCCTGCGGCCTCAGGGCCGTCAATGCGATTGCCAGATCCCTCGCCAGCTTCCCCGGCGGTAGCCTTGGCGGCCTCTTCGCCGGTGGGCACATCAGCACCGGCTCCTTCTTCGGTGGCCGCGGCATCATCAGTGTTGCCGCGCGTGTTCTCCTCGCCGCCCGCCTCGGCCTCCATCGGATCCGCGGAGGGTGGATCTGATGACCGGAGAAGAAGGGGAAATCAAAACAAGCACTCGAGAAGAAAAATCAGCAGAAGAACACAAGGAGAGTTTCGGGCAAGAAAGACTACCTGTGCTGGGATCCGCTGTCATGGACTCCACCACTGGGGGATCGTTGGTGCTGTCCCTTGCCGGAGACTCCTCCCTTGCCGGAGACTCCTCCCTTGCCGGAGAACGTTTCCTTGCCGGGGAGTCCGCCCTTGGCGGCGTAGTCGAAGCAGACGACGAGTCGGAGGTGATCACCACGCCCTCCTGATGAAGCTATTCTGTTCCTGCACAAACAATCCAGCGATCAGATGCCAACAAAGGAAAAGAGCAACCACGCGTGCCCAGAAGCAGAAAGTAAACCATGTACTTACACCGGGGGCTGCTCTGCGGAGTAGTGGCCAGATCCGGCAAGGTGGTCTCGGGTGCGCCTCCTGCCGTCGCAGTGGGCTCGTCCTCGATGATAACCACCGGAACCTTGGCCCTCTTCGCCGCCCTCTAGGCTAGAGTCCTGAAAAGGGAGAGGCCAGGGTGGATCAGATCAGATGCAGGACAAGAATAGCAAGTTGAAGAACTACAAGAACAACAAGGGAATCTTACTCTTCTTCTTCCTCCTCGTCGAAGCTTAGCGCGGAGAGGTCGAAGTTCAGCCCACCTCCGGCGCGGCGAGGTGGAGGTGTGGGATCCCTTGGCCGCTTGGCGGGGACTGCGGCGCTAGCCCGAGATGACCCCGCTCCAGTTGCCACCGTGGCGGGAGGCGCTCCCGCGGCAACCGTACTTGCCGCGGCAGAGCGCGTCGCGTGGCGCTGCGGCTGCTGGCCCACTTGCCGCCCTGCTGCGTCCCCGGCCCTGCGGAGGCGCCTTCTTGGCTGCGCTGGGGGCTGCGCTGCGGACCCTGCTCGTGGCAAGCTCCTCGGAGATGGCGGGCCGCTCGCACCCTCGGCGGGCTCGCTCGACTCGGCATCAGGCGCGGCAAGCTCTTCTTCATCTTCGGGCCACTCCCGTTCGGCAAGGCTCGTCGCTAATGCCGCGTCTGCTTCCTCCACTGTGAACCCGAATTTACCCGCGGCTGCGGCTGCCGCCGTCTCTTCCGCCCTGGTGGCGATGCGTTCCATCTCTTGATCGGTGGTGTCGCGGGTGAGGAGCTTCTTTTCGTCAGCATTGACTACCACTTCCACTAGGCCGTCGAAGAACTGCTGCACGACATCGTCGGCAGGTTCTTGCCAAGTTGGAACGACCCCGTGCGAATCGCACAAAGGCATCATTGCGTAGATGCGGTCGCGCGAGGAGTTGTTGCACAGAGGAACGACGCCTGCCGGCAACATGAACCACTCGGGATGCTGTGGGTCGTGCTTGAATATCTCCTTGAGTATCCCGTCCAGCTCTAGGATGGTGAAATTTAAGTTGAGGCCCGGGCGCAACCTCATGATATCTGCCGGGCCTCCAAATCCCCAGGCGAGTCTCCCCCTCGCCTGCAGAGGGGCGATGCGGTGGCGAAGGAAATCTGCGCCGACAGCTCCTACAGTCAGCCCAGCAAGCCTGAGAGGCAAGATCCGAGTGGTGGCGATCTTCAGCTTGTCGTCGTCCGCGGACAGGGCGCTCCAGTCATTGCCACGCACTGCTGGGGCTTGGCGCAAGGCGGTGAACGGCTGCGGGTTCTCCTCTACAACCCAGCACCAATCTGCTCTCCACTCATCCCACTTGCTGCGGAGCTCCCCCTCCAGATAGGTCTCCTTCTTGCCGGCTCGCGAGATCCAGGCGATCCTACCGGCAAGAGTTTCCCCTCTCTCGACACGAGGCATAAAGAAGTGGCGGAACAGGGCTATGTTGGGGTGGACTCCGACAAAGTTTTCGCATAGATGGGCGAAAACTGCCATGGTCAGAACGGTGTTAGGGGTGAAATCAAGGAGGTGGAACCCGTAGGTGTTCATGATGTCGCAGAAGAAATCAGAGAAGGGCGGGCAGAGCCCGCAGTAGAAGAACAAGGCAAAGAAGGGGTACCCGCCAACTGGAGCTTCTTGCGAGGCGACGGCGGAGAGTACCTTCGTGCGTGGATGCGCCCGCGTCTCCGTCGACCAGAAGAGATAGTACCACTCCCTCAGCTCCTTTGCGGAGAGCTCGGGGGGGAAGGTGGCCCGCTCCTTCCGCAGCGCCTCAAGCTGCTGCGCTTCGGTCGACTTCACATCTTTCGCGGCCACAGTCTTCGCGGCCTTCCCCTTCCCGGCTTTCGGAGCCATGGCGGAGGCGGTGGGGAAGATCGACGGTGCTGGCGGCGGCGGTGGCGACGGGGGCGGAGCGCTGCTCTCTTTCGACTTTGGAAGCGGAGGGGGCCGGCGGAGATTTCTGAGATTGCAGCAGCAAATGGCGAAGGTGGGGGAACTGCCCCTGTTTCCCCTGCTAATAAAGAGGAGGAGGCGAACGTTGCGCTTTTTCCGAATAAAGAATCACCCATGATCTCTCCCACGACGCCGCGATCGACGCACGCCGTTACGGGGGGCGCGGTGGATACGGAGTTAGATTCGGCATAACCCAGGCCCGCGCGTGCCCGTGCCCTGTTTTGGGCCTGGCCCAACAGCGCTCGGCACCGTGTGTGGCCCAGGCCCGGGGGCTCCTGTCGGTGTACTAGAGTAGGGGTACCCTAGTATCCCGAACTCGTGCACGGGCAGTTGCAGCGCCCCGCGGCAAGGCTTGCCGGGCGACCGCCAGGGTCCTCCGCTGGTTCCTTTGGAGCCATTCAAGAACAAAGTATTCAAGATGAAGAGATAAGGCCCCGGCAAAGAGGAGCTTGCCGGGAAGAGACAAGGCCCCGGCAAGAGGAGCTTGCCGGGAAGAGACAAGGCCCCGGCAAGAGGAGCTTGCCGGGAAGGCCAACCTCGGCACCTCAAGAAACTTGCCGCGACACACCTCGTGTCCCGGCCAGGTCCGGCGAGCGACAAGCTTCCGGGCGCGACAAGATGACGACCCCGACAAGGTACTTGCCGGGGGCCAGCTGCCACTCTGTACCCGCGCTCCAGCGCATCCACCCACGCGTCGCCCTGAGGCTCTCTTAGAGGCGCGTGGCGGGAGCCTGTGCAGCCAGGGGTACGCGGTGGCAAGCGGAGATGAAGAGGAGGCCATCGTGGCAAACGGTGGCGCTGCTAACGGTCACTTTTTGCACTGTTTAGGCGTCTCAGACGGGCATTCAATGCCCTTGTCCCCTGCCGTCAGAGTTAGGTAGGATACACTGTGCCCACAGTAGCGGTAGTTGTACCTACCGCATTCTTTTTCCATTTTTACTCCTCTAGTCTACGTTGCCACCTGTCGGTGACCCCTTGAGCGTATAAAAGGAGGCCCATGCGCAACGTAGAAGGGGTTCGGCTCATTCGAAACACCAAGGACACTCTCACGCTCGGTCTGGTAGCGTTCATCGCTCCTGAGCAAGAACTCAATACAATCAAGCAAGCAGGAGTAGGGTTTTACGCATCCGTGCGGCCCGAACCTGGGTAAACCGCTCGTGTGTTTCGCCTCGATTTGCTCTTCGTGCGACCTCCGCCCTCACCGAATCGAAAGGGACTCGGCCCGCCGATCCCATAGGTGTTCGTGGATCAGCCCCCCGACACATACCTGCAATCCTTTTTGATAACCTCTCCGGCTCATATAAGTTTTTACCTGGCACTTGTTAGAACCTAAAGTAACTAATATAAAGCTGGAAAGATCAAGAACCGTCTCCTCAAGAAGGTTTCAATGATAGTGAAAATACTCATACTTGCAAATGTTCACAGGCTCCTGATTCGAATACGATCAGAGAGCCGTTCCAAAGGGGTTAAGCTAAGATTCGGATACGATCATATAGCCCCCAGTGGCTTTGGCGATGCCGATCAAGTGGGTATCGACAGCTATGTTCTCTTTGGTTCGAATACAACCTATGTTTGAACAGGAAGCCCCCAAGTGAACATAAGAGTTGTTTAATGACGCTGATTCGAATACGATCCACGTCAGACCCAAAGGGGTTAAGCTATGGTTGAAATTTGATCAGGAAGCCCCCAAGTGGGTTTGGCAATATGCCCATCAAGTGGGTATCGACAGCAATGTTCTCTTTGGTTCGAATACGACCTATGTTTAAACAAGAAGCCCCCAAGTGACCAAGGCTAGATTCAGATATGATCATAAGCCGGACCAAAGGGAAAGCCGAATTCAGATATGATTCGTCCCCTGTTGGCATTGTCCATCACCTGATAAAGAAAACATGAAATATTCTTTATGGGAAAAAGGACAGAGGTCCTACTTTATTGCTTTATATAATATGTACATTATAGAAAGTATCTTAAGAAGTAACTTAAGTATAGTAAGGCCGGAGATGAGCTATGTTCCACGGCCGGCGGGTCTCCTCCTCCGATTTAAATGAGTCCTTGCGCTCTCGAATATCGATGAGATAATATGACCCATTGTGCAGATTCTTGCTGACCACAAAGGGTCCTTCCCAAGGCAGGGATAGCTTGTGCATATCAGACTGATCCTGGATGAACTGGAGCACCAAGTCGCCTTCCTGAAAGGTTCTGCTTCTAACCCGGCGGCTGTGATAGCGGCGCAGGTCTTGCTGGTAAATCGCCGAGTGGGCTATTGCCAAGTCTCGCTCCTCATCCAACAAATCAAGTGCATCCTGACGAGCCTTTTCATTATTCGCCTCAACATAAGCCGCCACACGGGGTGAGTCATGCCGAATGTCACTTGGTAGGAACGCCTCCGCTCCATAAACCATGAAGAAAGGTGTGTATCCCGTAGATCAGTTAGGCGTACTGTTGATGCTCCATAACACGGAGGGTAACTCCTCCACCCAACAACCCGGAGTCCGTTGTAAGGGAACTAAGAGCCAGGGTTTGATACCTTTCAGGATCTCTTGATTAGCTCTCTCTGCTTGACCATTGGATTGAGGATGAGCAACGGCCGAAACATCAAGCCGGATATGTTCTCTTTGACAGAACTCTTCCATGAGAGATTAGTGCCATTATCAGTTATAATGCTATGTGGAAAACCAAAACGAAAGATCGCCTTCTTTATGAACTGAACCGTCATGGATGCATCACATTTACTGACCGGCTCTGCCTCAATCCACTTGGTAAACTTATCCACTGCCACCAGTAGATGTGTCTTTTTGTCTTTAGACCTTTTGAAAGGTCCAACCATGTCAAGCCCCCAGACCGCAAACGGCCAAGTGATTGGGACCATCCTCAACTCTTGAGCCGGCACATGGGCTCTTCGTGAGAACTTTTGACACCCAGCACATTTACTGACCAGATCCTCCGCATCCTTGGCTACGAGGGATTTTGACCCGGCATGATGGCCGCAGACTCCTTCATGGTTCTCACGGAGTATTTCTTGGCCTTCTGCAGGTGACACACAGTGTTGAAATGCCCCCGTGACGCTGAGGTGATGTAGCTCGCCGTTAAGAATTGTCATGGATTTGGAACGCCTGACGATTTGTCTTGCCAACGTCTCATCCTCCGGCAACTTACCCCGGGTCATATAAGCCAAGTAAGGCACCATCCAGTCCAGGATAACATGAAGAGCCGCCACCAGCTGTGCCTCCGGGTCTGGCACTGCTAAGTCTTCCTCGGTAGGTACCTTTGCTTGGATTCAATGAGCACCTCACTGATGTAGTAATCCGACCGTTGAACCGGATGCTCCTTGCCGGCTTCCTTACGCTCCACCACAATGGCAACGCTGACGGCTCGCGAATTGGCAGCCACATACAACAACAAAGGCTCTTTGTCAATTGCAGCCGCAAGAACCGGCGGCTCAGACAATTGTCTTTTTAAGTCCTCAAAAGCAGCATCAGCGGCCTCACTCCACACAAAATTGTTAGTTTTCTTCATCATCTGATACAATGGGAGGGCTTTCTCACCGAGCCGACTTATGAACCGACTTAAGGCGGTGACGTGACCTGCCAGTCGCTGAACATCGTTGATGCACGCTGGTTTAGCCAGAGAGGTAATCGCCCTAATCTTCTCCGGGTTAGCTTCAATGCCTCTGTTGGACACCAGAAAGCCCAAAAGCTTGCCTGCAGGAACACCAAAGACACATTTGGCTGGGTTAAGCATCATCTTGTAGACCCAAAGATTATCGAAGGTGTCCTTTAAGTCAGATATCAAGGTCTCCTTTTCTTTGGACTTCACCATGATGTCATCCACATAGGCATGGACATTACGCCCAATTTGGTCATGCAAGCAGTTCTGTACACACCGCTGATAAGTCGCCTGGGCACTCTTGAGCCCAAATGGCATAGATACATAACAGAAGGCTCCAAACGGAGTGATGAAAGTTGTCTTCTCCTGGTCCTTAACTGCCATCTTAATCTGATGATAACCGGAGTAAGCATCCAAAAAGCTCAAACGCTCACAACCCGCCGTTGCATCAATGATTTGTTCAATACAGGGGAGAGCAAAAGGGTCAGCCGGACAAGCCTTGTTTAAGTCCGTGTAGTCCACACACATCCGCCAGGTGCCATTCTTTTTGAGGACGAGCACCGGGTTAGCCAACCACTCCGGGTGAAAAACTTCAATGATAAACCCGGCTGCTAAGAGTCGGGCGACTTCTTCCCCAATAACTTTCCGTCGTTCTTCATTAAAACGGCGAAGAAACTGCCTTACCGACTTATACTTTGGATCAATATTGAGAGTGTGCTCAGCGAGTTCCCTCGGTACACCCGGCATGTCAGAAGGTTTCCATGCAAAGATGTCCCGGTTCTCACGGATGAACTCGATGAGAGCGCTTTCCTATTTGGGATCCAAGTTGCTGCTGATGCTGAATTGTTTAGAAGAATCACCCGGGGTAAAGTCAACAAGCTTTGTCTCAGCTGCCGACTTAAACTTCAACGCTGGGTCATGCTCTGTAATTGGCTTCTTCAGGGATGTCATATCCGCCGGGTCAACATTATCTTGGTAAAATTTGAGCTCCTCTGTTGCGCGGGCTGACTCAGCATAAGCCGCATCACCCTCTTCACACTCCAATGCTACCTTACGACTGCCATGTACAGTGATGGTGCCCTTGTAACCCGGCATCTTGAGCTGTAAATAAATGTAACATGGGTGGGCCATAAACTTAGCATAAGCCGGCTGTCCAAACAGAGCGTGGTATGGGCTCCGGATCTTGACCACTTCAAACATCAATTTCTCAGCTTGGGAGTCATGTTCGTCTCCAAAATCCACCTCCAGCTCAATCCTGCCAACTGGGTAAGCCGAAATACTAGGGACAACTCCATGGCAAACAGCGTTGGATGTTCTCAGATGTTTATCAGTCAACCCCATGCGCTGAAAGGTCTCGTAGTAAAGGATGTTGATACTACTGCCCCCATCCATCAGCACCTTGGTGAACTTATACCCACCAACCTGAGGCGCCACTACCAAAGCCAACTAACCCGGGTTATCGACCCGCGGAGGATGATCCTCCCTGCTCCATATGATGGGCTGCTCTGACCACCTTAAATAATGAGGGATTGCCGGTTCAATGGAATTCACAGCCCTCTTATGAACCTTCTGGTCACGTTTGCACAAGCTAGTGGTAAACACGTGATACTGTCCACCACTCAACTGCTTCGGATTGCTTTGATAACCCGACTATTGCTGCTGCTGTCCACCTTGACCAGACTGCTGCTGACTGTTGCCACCTGGATGCCCCTGAAAACCGGAATTTGAACCGTCGCCCGGGCCATGAAAGCCGCCGGCCCCTGAGCCGCCACCAGATCCTTGACCGCCGTCAAAGGTGTTGGAGTTTTTAAACACCTTCATGATCGCACAATCCTTCCATAGATGTGTGGCCGGCCGCTCCTGGGTGCCGTGTCTCGGGAAAGGCTCATTGAGTAGTTGCTCCAGCGATGGGCCTGACCCGCCGGATCGTGGCGGTTTACCCTTACGTCTCTGATTCTTACCTCGTACATTGGCATTGGCCACAAACTTCGGGTTACCGTCCGCCTTACGCTTATTGCCGCCTTGAGTCCCCGGGTTATGCTGCTGATCCTTTCCATTACCGTTCCTTTTTCCCTTCCCTATCTTCTCATCGCCAGACACGGGATCCTTGGTACTATCAGAATCGGCATATTTGACTAAAGCTGCCATCAGCGTACCCATATCCCGTGAGGTCACATTTAAGGCGCCCCAGTTTCATCCTTAGCGGCTCAAAACGGCAATTTTGCTCCAGCATAAGGACCGCAGAGCCGGCATCCATCTTATCGGAGGAATGAATTATCTCCTTGACCTAGCGTACCCAATGGGTAGTGGATTCTCCTTCCTCTTGCTTGCAATCTGTCAAGTCCACAATCGACATAGATTGTTTACAGGTGTCCTTGAAGTTCTGGATGAACCGGGCCTTTAACTCGCCCCATGAGCCAGTGGAATTGGGTGGCAATCCTTTCAGCCACGACCGGGCTATTCAATCTAACATCATGGTGAAGTATTTAGCCATTGCCGCATCATTGACTTCCAGCAACTCCATGGCCATCTCATAACTCTCGATCCACGCCGCGGGCTATAAATCGGCCATGTAATTTGGTACCTTTCGAGGTCCCTTGAAGTCCTTGGGTAGACGTACGTCACGTAGAGCCGGCACCAGGAAAGGGACACCGCCGGTTCTAGTGGCTACTCCCGCCTCAGCCGATGTCATTGGATACTCCGGGTGATCATTCTCCTGACGTACTTGGTCCTGCGCCGGGTTGTAGCCCCCGGGTTGGTTACGCTGTTGGGCATTGCTTGACAAAGCTTCCGACTCCATGCGTCTGCTGTAACTCGGGCTTCGGTTCTGGCGAGGCGGTGCTACCCAAGGCGGGGGAATCGAATGAATCCTGTCCCGGCTGTAAGAATAGTTCTCCTGCTAAGCCAGGGCTGTCTGGAGGAGCTCCCTGACCCTCCGGGTCTCCACCGCCGTCGGGTCATCTCCTTCCATAGGAAGAGCCGCTAAACATGCTGAGGCTGCGATCAAGTTCTCCATGGGGTTGGAAAAGTGACCCGGTAGAATCGGCACATAACGCGGTTGTGGCATGCTCACGTGAGGCGGCACCATATCCCTAGGCTGAGCCGGTCGTCCTGTTCCGGCTGTCATAAGCCCATCGTCCTCTAACGGGTTACTAGGGCCGACTCCGGGTGTAGCAAAGAGAACCCGGGGGTCGTAATTCGGAGGTAAATGGGACTGCGTTTTCTGATGTCTCCTCCTCATTACCTCGTTGGATGCGTTTAAGCTCATCGTGAGCTGGTAAGCTTCTGACTGCAAGCACTGTGCCCGGGCGTCGAGAGCCACCCGTTTTGCAGCTAGTCTAGTATCCTCAGCTGCCAGGGCCTCCTTGGCCTGAGCTATCTCCTCACGCACCTGAGCTACTTCTGCGTCGTGCTCATCCTTGTCGGCAGGAATAACCGTAGCGGTTAGCAGGGCCGTAAGCTTGTCCATGAGATCCATCAGCACCTGAGCCGGCGGGCGCACGTGGCCACCTGCCCCGGCTGCTCCTGACCCGGACGTGATCGCTACGGCTGCCGTAGAGTTTGAACCGGGCTGAGTCCCAGCCATGAAGATTTCGGCCCATCGTGGCGGCTCATCGGGGTCCGGAATACTGATGCCATCGGAACAGCCCCCGAGCGCGCCGTCTTTTACCTGATACAACAAATCGGTTGAGCCGACGGACGAGTCACCGTCTAAGAGGACGGCCAGCTCACCCCCATCTTCAGATCCAGAAAGTTCCTCTCCGTGGATGCAGCCCACGAAGGCACGCCTCATGACTGGCTGAGTCAGGGTCTTCCTCGCATGCTGAGCCGTCTCGACGAGGTCGGTGCAGTTGTCCGGCTCAAGGCCCGGTTCACCAATCCGGCAGATGAAGACGTGGATTCCGCCGAAGGGGACTCGGTACCCGTACTCAATTGAGCCGGCATCGGGACCCCAGCCTTCGTCGTTGATGTAGATCTTGCCGCGACGACTCTTGTTCATCCGGCCCACTACGTATCCCTTGATCCCTTCGAAGTTGCCCTTCAAGAACTCAAATCCACCGTGCTCTGGCCCCACGGTGGGTGCCAACTGTCGTGGAATAGTCACGTCAGATGTCCTCATGAAAGGACTTAGTTGTGGAGCCATCGCAACTAGGAAGCTTGAAGGGGTTAAATCGGGACAAGAGACACGAGAGGGTTTATACTAGTTCAGACCATTACGGTGAAGGTAAGGCCTACGTCTAGTTGGGTTGGTATTGATGTTTCGATGACCAGGGAGCGAGATACGCTATGCCCGGCTCTCTATGAGTTGTTTCTTGCCCTAAGCCGCCAGCAGGTCGTCCCCTTATATACACGGGTTGACGCCCTGTGGCCTACAGAGTCCCGGCCGGCTTATAAACAGTGTCCGACTTGATGACTAGTTAAATATACCTTACAATACAAGTCATGCCATTACGGCGGTTTATTACAACGGGCTTAAGTCGCCTGTGGGCCTTAAGCCTTTTATTGAACCGCGATCTTCATGCTTGGCCTTCGGCTTCTCTCTGGTGAATCCTCTTTGCGTAACCCGGCCCCTCCTGGGCAGCTTACACAAATAGTTATATCCCCAACAACCATCGACCTCCTCCAGCCTCCACGGGCTACCGTCGACCTCCTTCAGCCTCCACGGGCTCCTGTTCATCCAGCCTCCACCGCGCGCTACTCCACCGGCTACTGTTCAACCACCCCTCCACCGTCTACTGTTCATCCAGCCCTCCACACCACGGGGTCCTGTTCAACCACCCCTCCAGGGGCACCCCTCCATCATCTACTGTTCATCCAGCCCTCCACACCACGGGGTCCTGTTCATCCACCCCTCCAGGGGCACCCCTCCACCATCTACTGTTAATCCAACCCTCCACACCATGGGGTCCTGCTCATCTAGAGGCAAGGCCACCGCTCACTGTTCATCCACCCCCCCCCCCACAACGCTCACTGTTCATCCAATCGATCGGCTTCAGTTAGCAGCAGTAGCGAAGGAATCGCTCGATCGGGTTCAGTTAACAACCATCAATCGATCGCTATGGTTCAGTAATGCATAGCCTGCAGTGCAATCGATCGGGTTCAGTTAGAGCCCAACGCCTCTCTTGGGTTCAGTTAAAGCTAATGCCTCACACACACGCGCGTACGTGTACGAGAGAAACACGCATCGCTCGGCCCCCGACCTCCCACCATAACCGGGAACTCTCCAAAATTTTCCTCCCCCTCGCTTCTACCACGGTTTTTTCCATCATGGACGGCCCAAAGAATGTCATGCAGCTGCGTCTCCGGCCCGCCCAAGACAAAAAGCCCATTTTCTGTCATGATTTTTTTATCATAGAAGTAAGAGCCCACCACATCTATGATGATACCGGGTTTTGTCACAATTATCATCATAGAAGTGTCATATGTATGACAGAAAAAAATTTCGTTCGGCCCAAAATGTCACGAATGTGTCTTTTTTTGTAGTGTACCAAGTACCCATCACAAACTCATCTCCCTCCATTTACATTATTTGCCATTTGCCTCTCGTTTTCCTCTCCCCCACTTCACCCTTGTCGTTTTATTCGCCCTCTCTTTCCCAATCTCCTCTCTCTCTCTTTCGCTTGCCTTTTTGTTTGCTTGTGTGTTGGATTGCTTGTCGCGATGGCGCAAGACAATACCAAATTGTGTGACTTTTCCAATAACAATAATAATGATTTCCTTAGTACTCCGATTGCTCCTCTTAATGATGTTGAGTCTTGTGAAATCAATGCTGCTTTGCTGAATCTTGTTATGAAAGATCAATTCTCCGACCTTCCTAGTGAAGATGCCGCTACCCATCTAAAAAACTTTGTTGATTTGTGTGAGATGCAAAAGAAGAAAGATACGGATAATGATATTGTTAAATTTAAGTTATTTACATTTTCACTTAGAGATCGTGCTAAAGTTTGGTTTTCATCTTTGCCTAAGAATAGTATTGATTCATGGAATAAGTGCAAAGATGCTTTTATCTCTAAGTATTTTCCTCCCGCTAAGATCATCTCTCTTAGAAACGATATTATGAATTTTAAACAACTTGATCATGAGCATGTTGCCCAATCTCGGGAAAGAATGACATTTATGATTCACAATTGCCCTACTCATGGTTTGAATTTATGGATGATCATACAAATTTTTTATGCCGGATTGAACTTTGCTTCTAGAAATCTTTTAGATTCGGCCATGGGAGGCACGTTTATGGAAATCACCTTAGGAGAAGCTACCAAACTTCTTGATAATATTATGGATAATTATTCTCAATGGCACACCGAAGGATCTACTAGTAAAAAAGTGCATGCTATAGAAGAAATTAATGTTTTGAGTGAAAAGATGGATGAACTTATGAAATTATTTGCTCCTAAGAGTGCTTCTATTGATCCCAATGATATGCCTTTGTCTACTTTGATTGAGAATAATAATGAATCTATGGATGTGAATTTTGTTGGTAGGAATAATTTTGCTAACAATGCTTATAGAGGAAACTTTAATCCTAGACCGTCCCCTAGTAATTCCTCTAATAATTATGGAAATTCCTACAATAATTCTTATGGTAATTATAATAAGATGCCCTCTGATTTTGAGAATAGTGTGAAAGAATTTATGATCTCTCAAAAGAATTTTAATTCTATGCTTGAAGAAAAATTGCTTAAAGTTGATGATTTGTCTAGGAACGTGGATAGACTTTCACTTGATGTTGATTCTTTGAAACTTAGATCTACTCCTCCTAAGCATGATATCAATGAGTCTCTCAAATCTATGAGAATTTCCATTGATGAGTGCAAAGAAAGAACCGCTAGATTGCGTGCTAAGAAAGATTGCTTTGTAAAGGCGTGTTCTTCTAGTTTCCATGAAAATAATGATGAAGATCTAAAAGTTATTGATTTGTCCCCTATTAAATCTTTGTTTTTCAATATGAATCTTAATAATGATGGGACTGGATATAAGTCAACTTTACTTAAAAGGTATCCCAATGATTTGGAGTTCTTAGATCTTGATGCCAAATTTGGTAAAAGTGGGATTGGAGAGGTCAAGACTTTAAATAGCATTGAACCCACTATCTTGGATTTCAAGGAATTTAATTATGATAATTGTTCTTTAGAATGTTGTATTTCCTTGTTGCAATCCGTTGTGAATTCTCCTCATGCTTATAGTCAAAATAAATCTTTTACCAAACATATTGTTGATGCCTTGATGCAATCTTATGATGAAAAACTTAATTTGGAAGTTTGTGTGCCTAGAAAACTTTATGATGAGTGGGAACCTACTATAAAGATTAAAATTAAAGATCATGAGTGTTATGCTCTATGTGATTTGGGTGCTAGTGTTTCCACGACTTCGAAAAGTTTATGTGATATTCTAGGTTTCCATGATTTTGATGATTGCTCTTTAAATTTGCACCTTGCGGATTCCACCATTAAAAAGCCAATGGGAAGGATAAATGATGTTCTAATTGTAGCAAATAGGAATTTGGTGCCCGTAGATTTTATCATTCTTGATGTAGATTGCAATCTTTCATGTCCTATTATTCTTGGTAGACCTTTCCTTAGAACGATTGGTGCGGTTATTGATATGAAGGAAGGGAATATTAGATTCCAATTTCCATTAAGGAAAGGCATGGAGCACTTTCCAAGAAAGAATGTCAAATTACCTTATGAATCTATCATGCGAGCTACTTATGAATTGAGTGCCAAAGATGGAACTAGTTAGATCTATCCTCGCTTTCATGACTAGCTAGGGGAATTAAACGATAGCGCTAGTTGGGAGGCAACCCAAATTTATTTGTGTTTTTTGTTTTTGCTTCTGTTTAGTAATAAATTTTTCATCTACCTTATGTTTAGATGTGTTTTTATGTTTTATTTAGTGTTTGTGCCAAGTAGAACCTACAGGATAACCTATGGTGATAGTTAATTTGATTCTGCTGAAAAACAGAAACTTTGCGCGCACGAAAATAATTTTGGTAATTCACACATAAGTGATTTTGCGTTGATTCTTTTTGATGTAGATCAATTGTGATTTTGCGCGCACGAAATTTCCCAGGATTTCCTATTTTTGTAGGATTTTTAGAGTTCCAGAAGTATTCGAGAGTTACAGGTTTCTATAGACTGTTCTATTTTTGTCAGATTCTGTTTTTCATGTGTTGTTTGCTTATTTTGATGCATCTATGGCTAGTATTAAGTGGTATGGACCATAGAGAAGTTTGAATACAGTAGATTTAACATCTATATAAATAAATAATGAGTTCATTACAGTACCTTTTGTGGTGGTTTTGCTTTCTTTCACTAACGGAGCTTATGAGATTTCTTGTTGAGTTTTGTGTTGTGAAGTTTTCAAGTTTTGGGTAAAGATTTGATGGATTATGGAATAAGGAGTGCAAGAGCGTAAGCTTGGGGATGCCCATGGCACACCAAGTTATTCAAGAATAGACAAAATCCTAAGCTTGGGGATGCCCTGGAAGGCATCCCCTCTTTCGTCTTCGTTCATCGGTAACTTTACTTGGAGCTATATTTTTATTCGCCACATGATTGTGTTTTGCTTGGAGCGTCTTGTATGATATTAGTCTTTGCTTTTTAGTTTACCACAATCATCCTTGCTGTACACACCTTTTGGTAAGAAGCCCACCTGATTGAAATTTATTAGAATACGCGATGTGCTTCGCTTATATCTTTTAAGCTTGATAGTTTTTGCTCTAGCGCTTCACTTATATCTTTTAGAGCACGGCGGTGGCTTAATTTTGAAGAAATTGTTGATCTCTCATGCTTCACTTATATTATTTTGAGAGTCTCTTAGAACATCATGGTATTTGCTATGGTTATAAAATTGGTCCTAGAATGATGGGCATCCAAGTTGGGTATAATAAAAACTATCATAGGAAGTGAATTGGATGCTATGATCAATTTGATGCTTGAAAATTGTTTTGATATATATAAGTGGTGATATTAGAGTCATGATAGTTGGGTGATTATGAATTTAAATAATGCTTGTGTTGAAGTTTGTGATTCCCGTAACATGCACGTATGGTGAACCGCTTTGTGATGAAGGTGGAGCACAATTTTATTTATTGATTGTATTCCTTATGAGAGGAGGTCGGGGATGAGCGATGGTCTTTTCCTACCAATCTATCCTCCAAGGAGCATGCGCGTAGTACTTTGTTTTTGATGACTTGTAGATTTTTGCAATAAGTACATGAGTTATTTATGACAAATGTTGAGTCCATGGATTATACGCACTCTCACCTTTCCACCATTGCTAGCCTCTCTTGTGCTGCGCAACTTTCACCGGTACCATACACCCACCATATACTTTCCTCAAAACAGCCATCATACCTACCTATTATGGCATTTCCATAGCCATTCCGAGATATATTGCCACGCAACTTTCCACCATTCCGTTTATATGACACGCATCATTATTGTCATATTGCTCTTTGCATGATCATGTAGTTGACATCGTATCTGTGGCAAGGCCACCTTCATAATTTTCATACATGTCACTCTTGATTCATTGCATATCTCGGTACACCGCCGAAGGCATTCATATAGAGTCATATCTTGTTCTAAGTATTGAGTTGTAATCTTGAGTTGTAAGTAAATAAAAGTGTGATGATCTTCATTATTAGAGCATTGTCCCAGTGAGGAAAGGATGATGGAGACTATGATTCCCCCACAAGTCGGGATGAGACTTCAGACTTTATTAAAAAAAAGAGGCCAAAAAAAAGAGAAAGGCAAAATAAAAAAATGAGAGAAAAAGAGAGAAGGGACAATGTTACTATCCTTTTTACCACACTTGTGCTTCAAAGTAGCACCATGATCTTCATGATAGAGAGTCTCCTATGTTGTCACTTTCATATACTAGTGGGCATTTTTATTATAGAACTTGGCTTGTATATTACAATGATGGGCTTCCTCAAAATGCCCTAGGTCTTCGTGAGCAAGAGAGTTGGATGCACACCCACTTAGTTTCTTTTGTTGAGCTTTCATACATTTATAGCTCTAGTGCATCCATTGCATGGCAATCCCTACTCACTCACATTGATGTCTATTAATGGGCATCTCCATAGCCCGTTGATACGCCTAGTTGATGTGAGACTATCTTCCTCCTTTTTTGTCTTATCCACAACCACCATTCTATTCCACTTATAGTGCTATGTCCATGGCTCACGCTCATGTATTGCGTGAAAGTTGAAAAAGTTTTAGATTACTAAAGTATCAAACAATT
Source organism: Triticum timopheevii (assembly GCA_963921465.1). Taxonomy (NCBI): domain Eukaryota; kingdom Viridiplantae; phylum Streptophyta; class Magnoliopsida; order Poales; family Poaceae; genus Triticum; species Triticum timopheevii. The sequence goes on from OY997262.1 coordinate 369,543,776, forward strand.
GCTTGGCTTGTCATCGGGGTTGTGCATGATTAAATACTTTGTGTGATGAAGATAGAGCAACAACCAGACTATATGATTTTGTAGGGATAACTTTCTTTAGCCATGTTATTTTGAGAAGACATGATTGCTTGATTAGTATGCTTGAAGTATTACTATTTCTTATGTCAATATGAACTTTTATTTTGAATCATTCTGATCTGGACATTCATGCCACAGTAAAGAAAATTACATTGAGAATTATGCTAGGTAGCATTCCACATCAAAAATTCTGTTTTTATCATTTACCTACGCGAGGACGAGCAGGAATTAAGCTTGGGGATGCTTGATACATCTCCAACGTATCTATAAGTTTTGATTTTTCCATGCTATTATATTACCCGTTTTGGATGTTTATGGGCTTTACTTTACACATTTATATCATTTTTGGGACTAACCTGCTAATCGGAGGCCCAGCTCATATTGCTATTTTTTTTTGCCTATTTCAGTGTTTCGAAGAAAAGGAATATCAAACGGTCCAAACGGAATGAAACCTTCAGGAGAAATATTTTTGGAACAAACGTGATCTAGAGGACTTGGAGTGGAAGTCAAGAAACAACCGAGGCGGCCACGAGGGTGGAGGGCGCGCCCCCACCTACTGGGCGTGCCCCCTATCTCATAGGCCCCTCGGGCATCCACCGACCTACTTCTTCCTCCTATATATACCCATGTACCCTAAAAACATCAGGGGAGGCCACGAAAAACTATTTCCACCGTCGTAACCTTCTGTATCCGCGAGATTCCATCTTGGAGCCTTCGTCGGCACTCCGTCGGAGGGGGAATCGACCATGGAGGGCTTCTACATCAACACCATAGCCTCTCCGATGAGTTGTGAGTAGTTTACCACAGACCTTCGGGTCCATAGTTATTAGCTAGATGGCTTCTTCTCTCTCTTTGGATCTCAATACAAAGTTCTCATTGATCTTCTTGGATATCTATTCGGTGTAACTCTTTTTGCGGTGTGTTTGTCGAGATCCGATGAATTGTGGGTTTATGATTAAGTTTATCTATGAGAAATATTTGAATCTCCTCTGAGTTCTTTTATGTGTGATTAAGTTATCTTTGCAAGGTTCTTCGAATTATCAGTTTGGTTTGGCCTACTACATTGATCTTTCTTGCAATGGGAGAAGTGCTTAGCTTTGGGTTCAATCTTGCGGTGTCCTTTCCCAGTGACAACAGGGGAAGCAAGGCATGTATTGTATTGTTGCCATCGAGGATAAAAAGATGGGGTTTATATCATATTGCATGAGTTTATCCCTCTACATCATGTCATCTTTCTTAATGCGTTACTCTGTTCTTTATGAACTTAATACTCTAGATGCATGATGGAGAGCGGTCGATGTGTGGAGTAATAGTAGTAGATGCAGGCAGGAGTTGGTCTACTTGTCACGGACGTGATGCCTATATACATGATCATGCCTAGATAATCTCACAATTATTCACTTTTCTATCAATTAATCGACAGTAATTTGTTCACCCACCGTAATACTTATGCTATCTTGAGAGAAGCCACTAGTGAAACCTATGGCCCCTGGGTCTATCTTTTATCATATAAGCTTTTAATCTATCTTTTATTTGCAATATTTACTTTCCAATCTGTCGGGGAAGCTGATCCACGAACACCTATGGGACCGGCGGACCGAGCCCCTTTCGGTTCGGCGGGGGGCGAGGATCGCACGAAGAGCAGATCGAGGCGAAGCACACGAGCAGTTTACCCAGCTTCGGAGCTCTCCGGAGATATAATACTCCTACTGCTGCATGTCTGAGTGTATTGAGTTCTTGCTCGGGTGCGCTGAGTGCTACAGTACACACCAGCTGCTAACGAGACCGAGCGTGAGTGTTTTCTGCCTTCGAACCCCCCTCTACGTTGCGTATGGGCCTCCTTTTATATGCTCAAGGGGTCACCGACAGGTGGCAATGTAGACAAGGGTAAAAATGGAAAAGGAATTGCGGTTGGTACAACTACTTGTACAGTGTATCATACCTAACCCTGACGGCAGGGGACAAAGGCATTAAATACCCGTCTGCGTCGCCCAAACAGTGCAAAAAGGCACCGTCAGGGACGCCACCGCTTGCCATGATGAAAATCTTGTCAGCGCCGCTTGCCACAGCGCACCACTGGCTGCAGAGCCTCTTGCCACGCGCGCCTGGAAAGGCCCCAGGGCGACACGTTGGTGGATGTGCTAGAGCGCGGGCATAGAGTGGTAGCTCGCCGCGGCAAGCGCCTTGCCGCAGTCGTTGTCTTGTCGCGTCCGGAAGCTTGTCGCTCACTAGGTCTCGCCGGGACGCGTGGCGCGTCGCGGCAAGTTCCTTGAGATGCCTTGGTTGGCCTTCCCGGCAAGCTCCTCTTGCCGGGGCCTTGTCTTCTTGGCTTGAATACTTTGTTCTTGAATGGCTCCAAAGGAACCACGGAGGACCTTGGCGGTCACCCAGCAAGCCTTGCCGCGGGGTGCTGCGACTGCCCGTGCACAAGTTCGGGATACTAGGGTATCCCTACTCTAGTACACCGACAGGAGCCGCCGGTCCTGGGCCACACACGGTGCCGAGCGCTGTTGGGCCAGGCCCAAAACAGGGCACGGGCACGCGCGGCCTGGGTTACGCCGTATCTTACTCCGCATCCATCGTGCCCTTCCCGAACGGTACACGTCGAATGCGGCATCGTGGGAGAGATCGTGGGTGGTTTCTTTATTCGGAAAGGCGGAACGTCCGCCCCCTCCCTCTTTATAAGCAGGGGAAACAGGGGCAGTTTGCCCATCACGCCGGTTGCTACTCCAATCTCAAAAACCTCCGCCGCTCCCCCCTTCTTCCCAAAGCCGAAAGAGAGCAGCGCTCCGCCCCCCATCGCCACCAGCACCACCAACGCCGTCGGTCTCCTTCACCACCTCCCCCATGGCTCCGAAAGCCGACAAGGGGAAGGGCCCGAAGTCGGCCGAGGCGCAGCGGCTCGCGGAGCTGCGAAAGGAGCGGGCAATCTTCCCCCCCGAGCTCGCCGCGAAGGAGCTGAGGGAGTACTACTACCTCTTCTGGTCGACAGAGACGCGAGCGCATCCGCGCACGAAGGTACTCTCAGCCGCCGCTTTAGGACGGGCTCCGAATGGATATCCCTTCTTCGCGTTGTTCTTCTACTGCGTGCTCTGCCCGCCTTTCTCTGAATTCTTCTGTGATATTATGAACACCTACGGGTTCCGCCTCCTTGACTTCACCCCCAATGCTGTTCTGACCATGGCAGTTTTCGCACATCTCTGCAAAAACTTTGTCGGAGTCTATCCAAATGTAGCTCTTTTTCGCCACTTCTTTATGCCCCGAGTTGAGAGAGGGGAGCCTCTATCCGGCGGAATCGCCTGGATCTCGAGAACTGGCAAGAAGGAAGCTTATCTGGAGGGAGAGCTCTGCAGCAAGTGGGATGAATGGAGAGCAGACTGGTGCTGGATTGTCGAGGAGAACCCGCAGCCATTTACTGCACAGCGCCAAACCCTAGTAGCGCGCAGCAACGATTGGAGCAACTTGGCCCCGGAAGACGCTAGGCTGAAGATTGCCGTCACACGGATCCTACGCCTCAGGCTTGCCGGGCTCACTGTAGGCGCCGTTGGCGCAGATTTTCTCCACCGCCGCATCGCCCCCCTGCAGGAGAGGAGGAGACCCGCCTGGGAGTTCCAGAATGCGGCAGATATCATGAGGCTGCGCCCGGGCCTCAACTTCAACTTCACTGTCCTGGAACTGGACGCGATGCTCCTGGAACTGTTCAAGCACGATCCTCAACATCCCGGAGCGTTCAGGTTGCCGAGGGGTGTCGTTCCACTGTGCAACAATTCCTCGCTCGACCGCATCCGTGCAATGATGCCGCTGTGCGATTCGCATGGAATTGTCCCAACTTGGCAAGAGCCTGCAGACGACGTCGTGCAGGAGTTTCTTGACGGCTTGGTAGAAGTGGCGATCCGCTCCGATGAGCAGAAAAGCCTCACCCGCGACACCATCGATGCGGAGATGCAGCGCATCGCCACTAGGCTGGAAGAGGCGGCGGCGGCCGTTGCCGCGGGCGAGTTTGGATTCACCGTGGAGGAGGCAGAGGCAGCAGAGGCGGCAAGCCTTGCCGAGCGAGAGGAGTTTGCCGGCGAGGGAGAGCTTGCCGAGCCTGAAGCCGAGTCGAGCGATCCCGCCGAGGGTGCGAGATCTTCAGACAGCTTGCCGCAAGCAGAGCCCCCAGCTCCACCAAGAAGGCGTCTCCGCAAGGCCGGGGACGTAGCGGGGCGACAGATGAGTCAACAGTCGCCGCACCGCGCGACACGCTCTACCGCGACAAGCACTGTTGCCGCGGGAGCACCTCACACCGCTGCGGCAACTGGAGTGGGGTCCTCCCGATCCACCGCTCCTGCTCCTGCCAAGCGGCTAAGGGAACCTACTCCTCTGCCTCGTCGCGCCGAAGGTGGGCCGGACTTTGACCTCTCCGCGCTCAGCTCCGACGAGGAGGAAGAAGAGTAAGATTCTTTGCTGTACTTGTAGTTCTTCAATTCTTGTTGTGTTGTCTTGTATCTGATTTGCTTTACTCCGAACGCATTCCTTTTCAGGACTCTGTCCCAGAGAGCAGCGAAGAGAGCCAAGGTTCCGGTGATTGTCGTCGAGGACGAACCCACTGCGACAGCAGGGGACGTGTCCGAGACCACCTTCTCGGACCAGGCAACTACTCCCCAAAGCAGCCCCCAGCGCAGCCCCCAGCGTAAGTATATGGTTTGCTTCCTGCTGTTAGGTGCGCATGGGTGCTCTTTCTTTGCTGACATCTGACTTATTGGTTTGTGTAGGAGCAGAGCAGCCTCACCAAGAGTGCCCTGAAGCCGCTCCCGACGTGCCATCTGCTTCGACTGCACCGCCAAGGGAGGATTCCCCGGCAAGGGAGCGTTCTCCGGCAAGGGAGAATTCTCCGGCAAGGGACAGTTCTCCGGCAAGGGACAGCGCCAGCGACCCCCCGGTGGCGGAGACCACGACTGTAGATCCTAGCACAGGAAATCTTCTTGCTTGAAAACTGCCCTTGGGTTCTTCTTCTTCTGATTTTCTTTTTGAATATTTGCTTGACTTTTCTCCCTTTTCCGGTCGTCATATCCATCTGCCACGGAGCCGATGGAAACCAAGGTCGCTGGCGAGGAGAACGCGCGCGGCAATACCGACGACGCTGCTGTCACCGAAGAAGAAGCCCGCGCTGACGATCCCACCGGCGAAGAGGCCGCCAAAGCTGCCGCCGCAGAAGCTGGCGAGGGGTCCGGCGATCGTACTGACGGCCCCGAGGCCGCAGGAGCGTCAGGCGCTACGCCGACCGCTGATCCCTCCGCTGCTGCTGCAGTGTCAGGCTCCGAAGAGCCCCAGCCCGGCGCCTATTTGAAGGCCGGCGATGGCGTCTTCATCAAGCTCCCCTGGGCGTCAAGCTCCAGGGCGCCGGTCGAAGGAGAAATCTTTGATGAAGAGTTGCTCGCCTCCGCTGGGCTGACGCTGGTCGACGCGCCGAGCAGCAGCAGCGGCGAGCCTGAGGAGGAGCGGCTGCTGCGGAAGCTGTTGTCACTATACCGCACTCGACAGGCCGAGCTGGAATCCCGAGAAGCGCTTGTCGCGAAGGCGGGAGTGGACATCGAGAAGCGCGTTGAGGAGCTCCGGGGTCTTCGCCAGGAAGCTCTCCGGTCTCTGGCAGAGGAGCGGGAGCAACTCGCCGAGGAGCGGAAAGCCTTCCTCCTTGAGAAGGCTGAAGTTTAAGAGCAACAGCGGCTTGCTGCCGAGAAGCTGTCTGCGCAGGAAGGCGAGTTGGCGCAGCGGAAGGTCAACCTTGACAGCCACGAGGAGGATCTTGCCACGCGCGAGCAAACATTCGGCGGGGCTCTCAAGGAAGCAGAGGATGCTGCCGCAGCTGCCGAGGCCGCCAAGAAGGAGCTGGAGATGAAGGTGGCGCAGCTGGAGGCCGATCTCAAGGCGAGCGGTGAGGAGCTTCCTGCGCTCAAGTGTGAGCGTGAGAAGGACGCCTACACCCTTGGCGAGCTGCAGGGTCGTCTCGCCGAGAGGAGCAAGGAGCTTAGCACCGCCATGGACTCCAACGCAGATCTTTAGTTGAAGCTGATTACTTTGACCAAGACGTTGGACGGCACCAGGGAGTAGGAGGTGGCCTTGAAGGAGAATATCAAGGCCGACGAGGCGCTGCTGGTGAGTGCTGCTGCCGCCAAGAACACTTTTAGGGAGAATGTGGAGTACTGGACGGAGGGTCTTGTGGATATTGCCGCAGCCATCGACAGGGAGTTGGCGCAGCTGGGGATGGAGGATCTCGGGTACTCCTCCGATGAGCACCTCCAACCCAGCGCCAAGCTCAGCTTGTTCTTCAAAGGCGTGGCGACGGCCCTCCAGCGACTCTGGGAGACGATCCCAAAGAAGCTGGCTGACGAGTCGCACAAGATCTACGCGGGAGCTCTTCAAAAGGTGCTTGTGAAGGTGGCCTTCCGCAACCCAGGCCTCAACCTCACCAACGTCCTCAGGACCTTGCCGCCGGATGCTGATCTGGAAGTGCTCAAGGCCCTTGTCGCACCCATTGTGGACAAGGTGAGCGGGATCAAGAGGGTTGAGGGCGATTGCGTAGATTAGGCCGCCCGTTTTCTCTTTTTATTATCGCTCCTGGTCATGTTATAAGAACAATCTGTTAGAGCTGCGACAAGCTATCTTGTAATATGACTCTATTTTGGGTAGTGATTGCTATGTTATTTCCTTTACTTGATTCCTTCCTTTGTATGTTTTTGCCCTACGCTTTTAGAGAACTTGTCGGCGCAGGCACCTTAGCCGCGAGCGCTGAGTGCGGGACGTCAGCAGCCAGCTGGCGGTGCCGCTACCGACAAGAAACCTTGTCGCAGCTAGTCGCAGCTCACTTAAGTTGTTGAGCGGACTCGAAACAAAGTAAGGGCGCAACTAGCTACGAGTTGGTTCCTCCGTGCACAGGTTTTCCATACAAAGCATGGTCGTTCGAGGAAGATAACTTAAAATTTTTAAAACTGATTGCTCAAACTTTGGCAACTTAGCTTTTCTGTTGTTTGCTTCCCGGTAAGGCGAAACTTTCTTGAACGACGCCTGGTCCACACCATTATCTTCTCCTTTCCCCCCGGCAAACTTGTGGACGAGGGAACCTTCCTTTCTTTTGAGAAAAAGAAAGAAGAGAAAATAAAGATATGGAGCCTTATGGCTTGTTATTGCTTACCGGGGGTAGGTGCTGCACAAAGTGTCAGACAACACATGCAAAAAAGGTAGAAAGCATGAAATTGACAAGATGTGCGGAGCACATGTGCTTTACTTATGCACGGGGTCTGCGCCCGGCTTTGTACAAAGGATTACATGCAACAGCGGCAAGACTTGTACAAAAGGTGGTTGCCGGAACAGGTTCCGGCAACCGCGCCCTATGGGTAAAACTTACAAAGATGCTCAATGTTCCAGGAGCTGCTCACCGGAATGCCATCTTCAGTCTTAAGGCGGAAAGCGCCAGGCCTAGTGACTCATTTCACCTGGTAAGGGCCTTCCCACTTTGGTGTCAACTTGTTGGAATTCTTGGCGGATTGAACGCGCCAAAGAACAAGGTCGCCTTCCTCGAGACTTCTGGCATTAACTTTGCGGCTATGGTAGCGGCGCAAAGCTTGCTGATATCGAGCAGCTCGTACAGCGGCCTGAAGACGGTCCTCCTCAAGGAGCAGCACGTCATCTTGTCGCAGCTGCTCTTGCTCAAGCTCATCATAAGCGAGCACTCGAGGTGACCCGTATACGAGTTCTGTGGGGAGAACTGCCTCTGCTCCATAGACTAGAGCGGAAGGTGTCTGGCCAGTGGCTCGATTTGGCATCGTCCTGATCGACCAAAGAACCACCAGCAGCTCCTCAATCCAGTTCTTTCCGCACTTGCGCAGCCTGTCGAAAGTCCTGGTCTTGAGCCCGCGCAGCACTTCAGCATTTGCCCTTTCCGCTTGACCGTTGCTCGTCGGATGAGCAATAGAAGCGAAGCAGACCTTGGCGCCAAGATCTTGGACGTACTGCATGAAGGTGCGGCTCATGAACTGTGTGCCAATGTCGGTTATGATCCTGTTAGGGATCCAGAAGCGGCAAACAATCAACCTGAAGAACTTGACTGTTGACTGTGCTGTCACCTTCCTCACTTCTTCCACTTCCGGCCACTTTGTGAACTTGTCGATTGCAACGTACAAGTACTCAAAGCCCCCGACAGATCGGGGAAAGGGGCCGAGGATGTCGAGCCCACGAACCGAAAATGGCCAGGATAAAGGGATCGTCTGGAGAGCTTGATCTGGCTGGTGTATCTGCTTGGAATGGAACTGGCACGCTTCACACTTGGTTACTTGTGCAGTTGCATCCTGGAGGGCTGTCAGCCAAAAGAAACCTTGCCGGAACACTTTGCCGGCAAGGGCTCTTACGCCAATGTGGTGACCACATATGCCTCCATGTATCTCTGCCAACAGCTTTTATCCGTCTTCCCGGTGAATACACTTCAATTTCACACCGTTGAGTCTTCTTCTGTACAGTGTGTTGTCGACAAACTAGTACCTACTTGACTGCCGGGCTACTCTTTCCGCTTCTTCTTGCTCTTCGGGAAGTTCTCCTGTCTGAAGGAAACGGACAATCTACTGTGCCCATGCTGGAGCTTGTGGCTCGACAACAAGGACTAAAGGCACATCTGCTGCTGCGGGAGCATCCGCTTCTACGGCAAGAACCTGCGGCTCAGCCGGAGCTTGATGTTCCCCGGCAAGCTTGCCGGAGCAAAACTTGTCGGGAGCGTCTGCTTCAACGGAACAAACCCTATGGCTTGCCGGAGCAGACTGCTCCTCAGCACCTTTGGTGTTGACCTTGGGGACCTTCTTAGCGGCGGCTTGGGGGAGCTCTGCCGGAAAATAGTCACCAGAAATCAACTTCCTCTTCTTGCTCTGTCCAGTTGATGGCGTTACAGACGGTTGAGTTAGTTTGAGCACAAAGATCCCTGGTTCCACAGGTAACTTAAGTGCGGCGCACTTCGACATGCCATCAGCAATGTCGTTCTGAGCTCTTGGAACATGTTCCATCTGTAGGCCGTCAAAGTGCTCTTCTAGCTTTCTCACTTCATCAACGTAAGCTTCCATCAACGGACTTTGATAATTCTTGTTCACTTGGCGGACGACAAGCTATGAGTCACCCCTGACAATGAGCTTCTTGATCCCAAGGTCTGCTGCGATCCTGAGACCGGCAAGCAAACCTTCATACTCTGCAGTATTGTTCGTTGCTTGCTCCTTGGGAAAGTGCATCTTGACTACGTACTTGAGGTGCTCTCCGGTGAGTGCAACAAGTAGCACGCCCACACTGGCGCCTTGCAGCGAGAAGGCACCATCAAAGTACATCAGCCACTCTTTGCTTGCTTCCTTGACGGGGATGCTCGTTTCTGGAATTTCTTCATCTGGTGTTGGCGTCCACTCTGCTATGAACTCTGCCAATGCTTTGCTTTGGATAGTTGAAGTGCTCTCAAACTTGAGGCCAAATCTTGACAGTTCCAGTGCCCACTCGACAATCCTGCCTGTTGCTTCTGGATTCTGCAGTATCCTCTTCAGCGGAAAATGAGTGACAACTGTGATCTCATGTGCTTGGAAGTAATGGCGCAGCTTTCTCGAAGCCATGAGAAGGCCTAAAAGCAATTTATGCACACCAGAGTACCTTGACCTAGACCCCTGCAGAAGAGAACTAACAAAGTAAACTGGGCGCTGCACCATTCTCTTCTGCATCTCCTCACGCGCTTGCGCAGATCCATTCTTGTCGGGACCAGAGCTTGTCGGTGAAGTCCCCTGCTTGTCGCTGGATGCATCTGCCGTGGTCGCTGGCTCATCATCCGCCTCCCTCTCCACCACTAACGCAGCACTAACCACTTGATTGGTTGCCGCTATATACAGCAGCAACTTCTCTTGTGGCTTAGGTGCGACAAGTGTTGGAGTGGAGGACAGGTATCTCTTTAAGTCCTGCAGCGCAACCTCCGCTTCCGGAGTCCATTTCATTGGACCTGCCTTTTTCAATATTTTGAAAAATGGCAGGGCGCGCTCAGCAGACCTAGAGATAAACCTGCTGAGAGCAGCCACGCAACCGGCAAGTCTTCGTACATCCTTGACGCGCTTCGGTGCTTCAATCTGCTCAATGGCCTTGATCTTGTCGGGATTGGCTTCAATTCCCCGCTGAGACACGAAGAACCCGAGAAGCTTGCCGGAGGGGACTCCAAACACACACTTCTCGAGGTTAAGCTTGAGGTTGATCTTGCGCAGATTTGCAAAGGTTTCGTCTAAATCTTGAATCAGAGTTGCCTTGTCCTTGCTCTTGACCACTATGTCATCCATGTAGGCTTCCACATTTCTGTGTATTTGTGGCTCAAAAGCGTCATGGACTACCCTTGCAAATGTTGAACCAGCATTCTTTAAACCAAAAGGCATCCGTACAAAACAGTATGTGCCACATGGGGTGATGAATGCGGTCTTCTCCTCATCCTCTTCTGCCATGAAGATCTGATGGTATCCTGAGTATGCGTCAAGAAATGAAAGCAAGTCACATCCGGCTGTGGAGTCAACAATCTGGTCAATGCGTGGCAAGGGAAATGGGTCTTTGGGACAAGCTTTATTGACATCGGTAAAGTCGATACAAAGCCTCCATTTTCTGTTTGCCTTGCACACGACTACAGGATTGGCCAACCACGTAGGATGGAGCACTCCTCTGACAAGGCCTGCTGCTTCCAATTTCTTGATTTCTTCTGCAATGAACTCTTGGCGCTCCACTGTTTGTTTCCTGACTTTCTGCTTGACGGGCCGCGCATGAGGACAGACGGCAAGATGGTGCTCAATTACTTTCTTGGGAACACCGGGGATGTCAGACGGTTGCCACGCAAACACGTCGACGTTCGCCCGCAGGAAAGCAACGAGCGCGCTTTCCTATTTAGGGTTGAGAGTGGCACTGATGGTGAAGGTACCACCAGTGCCGTCCTCCTTGGCGGACACCTTCTTGGTCTCTGGTGGAGCTGCCATTGTCTTGTTACACTTGCCGGTGGAGCTCGATGGTGCGTCCTCGACGGTAGCGCAGCACTCCGAAGAGGTGCGCTTGCCAGAGTGGGCATCAGAACTCTTGCCGGACTTGGTCTTCTTCTTCCCCCCGGGAGCTTCAACGGCAAGTGACTTGCGATCTGTCGCGGCTGTTGCTTCTTGGTAGATCTTGTCGGAGCAGATAAGAGCATCCTTCTTGTCGCCAGGGACAGAGATGACACTTATCGAGCCTGGCATCTTCAGCATGTTGTATGCATAGTGAGAGGCTGCCATGAATTTGGCGAGTGCTGGACGGCCGAGTATCCCGTTGTAAGGCAATGGAAAGTCAGCAACGTCAAAAGTGACCCTCTCAGTCCTGAAGTTCAACTCGCTGCCAAATGTCACTGGCAACGTGATCTTTCCCTTCGGGTTGCTCCTTCCCGGATTGATTCCTTGGAATGTGCCGGTCTCTTCGAGCTCGCTATCAGGGATCTGTAGTTTCTGGAGTACCGCGTAGGAGATCAGGTTCAAGCCGGCCCCACCGTCAACTAGCATCTTAGTGACCTTGAGGTTGCGGATAGTTGGTGAAACCAACATCGGCAAGCACCGGACCGCAGTTATGCGATCAGGGTGGTCCTCAATATCAAAGATGATAGGCGTGCTGGACCATTTCAGAGGCTTGCGTGACTCGACGGGTGGTTCTGCCGCTTTGACTTCCCGCACCCACTGCTTGAGCTGGCGGTGTGAAGTATGCAGAGAAGCACTACCGTCAATGCACAGGACCTCTGTGGCTTTCTGGAACTCCTGCTCATCGGTCTCGTCATCATCCATATCTTCATCGTCATTGTTATCTTCATCCTTGTCGCGGCCGTGGGGAGGTCTGTCTCCTTGCCACTGCTTGGCCTTGCCGCGGCGTCCTCCTCGGCCGGGGCGTTTCTTGCCGGCTCCTCCAGCACCTTCCTGGGCCTTCTCCTTGTCGCGTCGCTCGTATTCAGCCTTCTGCTGCTCGACAAGCTGCTCGACCTTCTTGCAGCTCTGGAGGTCATGGCCCTTGGTGCGGTGGATCTTGTAGTACTGCTTGTTGGTGCCGTCCTACTTGTCGGCGACCGCCACAGCCTGGTAGTTGGTGTCTGCGGCAATCTCCTTGCCGGAGCTACCAGCTTTGGCTTTCCTGGCGCCACCTTCGTTGCCGGACTGCTCAACGACTTGCACATCTTTGCCTTTCTTTTTCCTGTTGTTCCGCCGCCGGTTTTTCTTTGCCGGGGCAGCATCCTCACTATCAGATCCTCCTGCTTCTGTATTCTCTCCGAGGAGTTTCCTCCCTTCCTCAGCACGTGCACACTTGTCGGCCAGGGCATATAGCTCACTGACGTCTCTGATCTTGCACATCGCCATCTCCTCCCGCATCCTGCGGTTTCGTACGTTTTGATGGAACGCGCTGATTACCGCGGCAGGGTGGACATCTGGGATGTTGTGCTGTACATGGCTGAATCTCTGAATATACTTGCGCAGGGGCTCTCCTTCCTTCTGGGCGAGCAGATGAAGGTCGCTCTCTTGGCCATGAGGCTTGTGGCCGCCTATAAAGGCGCCGACAAACTGATGGCATAGGTCTGCCCAGGAGGATATGGAGTTGTCCGGCAAGTGCATGAGCCAGGATCTGACATTGGGCTTGAGCACCAGCGGGAAGTAGTTGGCAAGGATCTTGTCATCCCGCCCCCCAGCAGCTTGCACCGTGATGGTGTAAATGCTGAGGAACTCCGATGGATGCGACTTGCCGTCGTACTTCTCTGGTACGTCTGGCTTGAAATTCTTCGTGCTGGGCCACTGGACTTGCCGTAGCTCACGAGTGAACGCAGGGCAACCTACCGCGTACGGCAAGTCGCTTGGTTCCCCTGGTGCATGCATGTCGACAGAGGGCCCAGCGCGCTGGTCAGATTGACGCCGCGCTTCTCGTCGGCGCTCGATGCGAGTACGAGCGTCTTCTTGCTGTCGTTCGTGAAGAACTTGGCGCTGATCGCGACGAGCTCGTGATTCTGACGATGCGGTGGAGTCGCTGTCGAGGTGGATCCGGCGAGTCGGCGATCTTGGCCTTCGGGGCGGAGAGTGCACGGTGGTTGCACCCCCACCGGTTTTGTCGCCATCGGCTCGCGCCTGGCAGTCTTGCCGCGGCTGCGATGTACTCGGCTGCCGTGGAATGTCGCCGTTGGCGAGGCCGATGAGACTCTGAATGGTGGCCCTCCATTCGTCGATCTTGTCCGCCGTTGGAGAGTAATCTAGGAGCAGTTGAGCTCGGGCCAAAGCTTCTGCTGGAGTGGTGGGTGGCAGTGGCGAACGGTGCGAGGAGCGGGATATGCTCGGACTTCTAACTATGTTAGAAGGAGCAGTATCCCGTCCAGGCGACCGTGTCTCGCTCGTACCAGCACGTTGGCGTGCATGCTGGTCTTGAGCACCCCGAGACCCACCAGCTCGATCTGGGTCCAACGAACGCATGGTACTGCGAGTACCATGACGCTGTCGGTCCCGTGCCTCTTGAGATGGGCGCGGTGCATGTACGGACGCTGAGGTCTGCGCAGCCTTGTCCTTGGACCTGGCAGCATTGTGAGCTCCCTCATCGACGCCCATTCTTCCGCCGGCGTCCACCCCACCACCCGTTTGCTCCGGTGGTGGTGGGATCGACGCGGACGGAGTAGCTGCCTCCGAAGCCTTCTTCTTCGGTGGCATGTCGATGAAGAGGATGAAGATCTAGCTCGTGTAAACGCCGGATCAAGTTCACACAACCTCACGAACACCTATGGGACCAAAGACGCGAGGATGTGCTGGAGCGCGGGCATAGAGTGGTAGCTCGCCGCGGCAAGCGCCTTGCCGCGATCGTTGTCTTGTCGTGTCCGGAAGCTTGTCGCTCACCGGGTCTCGCCGGGACGCGTGGCGCGTCGGGGCAAGTTCCTTGAGATGCCTTGGTTGGCCTTCCCGGCAAGCTCCTCTTGCCGGGGCCTTGTCTTCTTGGCTTGAATACTTTGTTCTTGAATGGCTCCAAAGGAACCACGGAGGACCTTGGCGGTCACCCGGCAAGCCTTGCCGCGGGGTGCTGCGACTGCCCGTGCACAAGTTCGGGATACTAGGGTATCCCTACTGTAGTACACCGACACAATCTATATTATAAAATACCAAAAATATATTTATCTTAGCATACTATCTCTATTAGATCTCACTTTTGCAAGTGGCCGTGAAGGGATTGGCAACCCCTTTATTGCGTTGGTCGCGGTTCTTGTTTGTTTGTGTATGTGCGTGGGACTTTTGAGGAGCCTCCTACTGAATTGATACCTTGGTTCTCAAAAACTGAGGGAAATACTTACGCTACTATTGTTGCATCACCCTTTCCTCTTCAAGGAAAATGAACGCAAGCTCGAGACGTAGCACATAGCAACATCAATCTCAGAACATAGTGGATACTAGGGATCAAACCCTAACAAAACTAACTTGATTACATGGTAAATCTCATCCAACCATCACCGTCCAGCAAGCCTATGATGTAATTACTCACGCACGGCGGTGAGCATCATGAAATTGGCGATGGAGGATGGTTGATGATGATGACGATGATGAATCCCCTTCTCTAGAGCCCCGAACGGACTCCAGATCAGCCCTCCCGAGAGAGATTAGGGCTTGGCGGCGGCTCTGTATCGTAAAACGCGATGAAATTTTCTCTCTAATTTTTTTCTCCGCGAAAGCAAATATATAGAGTTGGAGTTGAGGTCGGTGGACATCCAGGGGGCCCACGAGGCAGGGGGCGTGCCCAGGGTGTGGGCCCCCTGGCCTTGATTCTTTTGCCAGTATTTTTTATATTTTCCAAAAGTAATCTCCGTGGATTTTCAGGTCATTCCGAGAACTTTCGTTTCTGCACAAAAATAACACCATTGTAGTTCTGCTGAAAACAACATCAGTCTAGGTTAGTTTCATTCAAATCATGCAAGTTAGAGTCCAAAACAAGGGTAAAAGTGTTTTGAAAAGTAGATATGTAGGAGACGTATCAACTCCCCCAAGATTAAACCTTTGCTTGTCCTCAAGCAATTCAGTTGATAAACTGAAAGTGATAAAGAAAAACTTTTACAAACTCTGTTTGCTCTTGTTGTTGTAAATATGTAAAGCCAGCAATCAAGTTGTTAGCAAAGTTTATGAACTAACCATATTCACAATAACACTTAGGTCTCATGTTTACTCATATCAATGGCTAATCAACTAGCGAGCAATAATAATAAAACTCGGATGACAACACTTTCCCAAAACAATCATAATATGATATAACAAGATGGTATCTTGCTAGCCCTTTCTGAGACCGCAAAACATAAATGCAGAGCACCTTTAAAGATCAAGGACTGACTAAACATTGTAATTCATGGTAAAAGAGATCCAGTCAAGTCATACCCAATATAAACTAATAGTAATGCATGCAAATGACAGTGTGCTCCAACGGGTGCTTTTTAATAAGAGGGTGATGACTCAACATAAAAGTAAATAGATAGGCCCTTCGCAGAGGGAAGCAGGGATTTCTAGAGGTGCGAGAGCTCGATTTTAAAATAGAGAGGAATAACATTTTGAGTGGTATACTTTCACTGTCAACCAACAACTATGAGATCCCAATATCTACCATGCTACATACATTATAGGCGGTTCCCAAACAGAATGGTAAAGTTTATACTCCCCACCACCAACAAGCATCAGTCCATGGCTTGCTCGAAAAAACGAGTGCCTCCAACCACTACAGGAAACGCATGGATGGCGGACGACAAAGGTCTTTGCCGTCTGCCGCGGATGGCAAAGTAGGGGACGGCTAAGAGCTACGTTGCCGTCTGCTTCGGGCGGCTGACGGCAAAGGGGCCTTTGCCATCAGCAGCGGACGGCAAAGAATGCGGATGGCAATAAATGCGCTGTTACTCCGTTAGGTGGTTAATGGCAGGCCTTTGCCGTCCGCCGAATGATGTCAGCCGACGTCACTACACGGCAGGCCTTTGCCCTCTGCCGCTGTAGGCAAAGTTTTTCTCTTTGCCGTTCACTGCGGACGGCAAAGCCTTTGCCGTCAGCCACTGTAGGCAAACTGACCAAATTGGTCAGCCTCCCAGGAAGCACAGTTGCCTCCCACGTGGCCTCTTTGCCGTCCGCTGCTGATGGCAAAGATCCCTTTGCCGTCGGTGGCAGACGGCAAAGAGCCTGCATATTGTCTCTTTTTTTCTGTGTTTTTTAATCCAACAATTTTCACAGCAAATATATATGACATATATAGATATATTTCCATATCACATATCTAGCACATAAGTTTCATATCACATATCACATCAGTTTCATCTATACACATTGTTCATACATAAGCAAGTTCCATCCATACACATTGTTCCATCCATATACATATTACAATGCAAAGTTTCATCAAGATAGCAAGTTCCATCATAGCAAGCTAGATACAATGCAAAGTTTCATCAAAGGAAAAGCAAGCACTCCATCATAGCAAGCTAGCTTATATGAAGTGAATGAAATCTGCAAAATGGTAAATAAGAAAGTTAGAAATAGGTGACTAGAACAAGAAGAAGACTAGAACAAGAAATATATGTCATTTATGAGCTAACTTAGGTGAAATTGATCATATATGAGCTAACTAAGTTGAAATGGGTTGTTTATGAGCTAACTTAGTTGAAATGGATCATTTATGAGCTAACTTAGTTGAAATGGGTCGCTTATGAGCTAACTAAGGTGAAGGGCATCGTTTTTGAGCTAAGTAAGGTGAAATGGATCATTTTTGAGCTAACTTAGGTGAAATGGATCATTTATGAGCTTTTATGAGCTAACTTAGTTGAAATGGGTCGTTTATGAGCTAACTAAGGTGAAATGCCACGTTTTTGAGCTAACTAAGGTGAAATGGATCTTTTTTGAGCTAACTTAGGTGAAATGGATCATTTATGAGCTTTTATGAGCTAACTTAGTTGAAATGGGTTGTTTATGACCTAACTAAGGTGAAATGCCACGTTTTTGAGCTAATTAAGGTGAAATGGATCGTTTTTAGCTAACTTAGGTGAAATGGATCATTTAAGAGCTAATTTAAGTGAAATGGATCGTTTTTAGCTAACTTAGGTGAAATGGATCGTTTAGGAGCAAATCTAGGTGAAATGGGTCATTTTGGAGCTAACCTAGATGAAATGGGTCATTTTGGAGCTAACCTAGGTGAAATGGGTCATTTTAAAGCTAACGTAGGTAAAATGGATCATTTAGGAGCTAATCTACATAAAATGGGTCATTTTAGAGCCAACTTGGATAAATTGGATCATTTGTAAGCTAACTAAGGTAAAATGAGTCATTTTAGAGCTACTTAGGTAAAATGGATCGTTTATGAGCTAACTAAGCTAATTATGCAATTTTTGACATAAGTAACCTAAGTACATATCGTTTTAGAGCTAAAATAGGTAGAATGGATGGTTTATGAGGTCCGTAAGCATATTAAGTCATTTTGGAGGAAAAGAAGCTAACTCTAGGTCATTATGGTAAGCATATTGGAGGAAATAAAGCTAAGTCTAGGTCTTTATGCATTTGTTAAGCAAAACACTAGAGAAACTTACCATGATCAGGGGTGTGTATGAGCGGGCTGGCTCGCGCCGGTAGCTGGAGAAGGATCGTGCGATGCGTTTCTGGAGTTAAGCTGCACCAAATATCATTTCCAATGTCTCGTTTGCATTATGACACTCAAATGTTAAGACTAGCAAGTAATGTCCATTCTAATTAAACTCACCATGCTCCCAGGAGCAATCACTGGCATCAGCGGAGCGGTCTGACCGGACTTCTCGCACACAGACTGCACATTTGGTTTTCACAACAGAGTCATACTAGTTAGTAATGAGACTCAAATGTTAAGGCTAGCAAGTAATCTACAGAAGAAACTTACCACAAGGAGCTCGTACATGGCCCTTGCATGCATGTCATTCCGTGCCCTCTCCTCCTCCAACATCTTTGTCATCCTCTCCTCCAACTCCCGCTGCCTCTCCGCCGCCTCCGCCAGAAGTTTCTCCGTTCTATCTCTCTCACTCTGTATAGCAGCCTGCAACACCACTCACATGACCATTTGTAATCATTGATGGAAGCGCACACAATGTAATGGAGAAAGATAGCAGAGTACTTATAACTAACCTTGAAGGCGAGTTGGACTGGCCGTTCACGAGGCCTTATCTCAGGAGCGGAGCTCGACTGGCGCGCCTTGATCTCCGGGAGAGTGCTAGGATAACGGATAAGTCCATCTCCCATGGCTATGGATCCATGGGACCTCCCGCCACCAGATATCATCAGCAGCTCTGTATCAATGGGACCCTGGCTCGGGTTAAAGTCCTCCCCTTTCCTCGCCTTCCCTTGATCTCTATATTGCATGAGCTTGTCGTGGGCGGAGATGTTGGTGAAGTTCTTTGGATCATCGAGGTCAGACGTAGAGAATGCCTTGACTTTCTTGTAAGGGCCAGTGTGGGCCATGGCATACAGGTCGTACACCTCTGGCACCTTATCCGCCTTATTGTAGCGTGCTTGAAAGAGAGAAACAAAGTAAATTAGTAATTAAAGGGCTAAAGCTAGCATGATGAATGAATTGCATGAATCATGAAGCAAACCACATACCAAGTTCCACCCATCCTGAAATAAGTTGGAGCTGCCTTGGTGGTGTGGCACACCTTCCATTTGGGCACATTTGTCCTTGGCCTCGTTGTGGGTGGCCCGCCATTCTTTTGAGCACCACGCATTGACAAACACCTCCCAACAATCCATCCGATCCGCACACCATCTCGGAGGGGCCTAAGTTAGCAAATAGAAACTTGAGCGCTATGGCTATGAATTACTAAATGAAGGAAGTAAGTACAAGGCCTTTAGAATTACCTTCATTTACTGCTCCTTACGCAAGAACTTATCGCGGCACTCCTGCTTGGGCTTCTTGATACCACGCCCGGCATAGTAGTCTCGAACAGCCTGCACCTGAACCTCATGCCGTAAGTTCTGAAGTAGGCGCTTGCACTCCTTGTCGATAACATCTGCCGCCTCCTCCTCGTATCCCTCCTCACACCTATAGAATGTCTGCAATCAAATGAGACAATATTGATTAGTACGATTAATAACTAGCTAGTTCAAGATTTTTAATTGTGTAAAGGAGAAATTACTTAGAACTTTCTGATCACCACGTCTGCCCTCGTCTTGCACAAGACACCGTCGATAATCTCACCCGGCGGGGCCGGGGTAGCCAAGTAGTGCTCCCAACTCAATCCAACATCTGGAAGCCGACCCTCACCAGGCAACGTGACAAACCCCGGGAAGTTTTGCCGAATCAGAACTCCAAGGAAGGAGTTGGGTCGGCGGACACTTTCATGGTGGTCCCAACCCCTGCAGCATGACAAGACCAACACATTAGTTATTTGAAGAAACGTGAATGCAGAAGGTACGAAAAGATTAAATGCACTTATGGGCCGCCGGCACGGACGGGAGCCGGGTAGCACCATGCTGGTAGACATTGCCCCCCTCCTCCTCAATATCAGTCGGCTTCCCGTCATCATCAGCATGGCCACTCGGCTCCCCGCCATCATCAGCATGGCCACTCGGCTCCTCAGGCTGACCCGACCAGGTACCCCATCCAGACGTGTGCTCCTCCGGGGTCTCGTGGGCCCAATTCTTGTGGGCCGAAGGCCCGTCGACCCGAGGCTCGTGGGCCGAAGGCCCGTCGGCCCGAGGCTCGTGGGCCGAAGACCCGTGGACCGGACGCTCGTGGACCGGAGTCCGTGTAGCCTCCTCCTCGGACGAGTCCACCCTAGCAGTCACGTGCTCGGGTGAAACTGCTGGGGGTGGCGGCGAGGAAGGCGCCGTAAGAGTCACCCTACCTCCTCTCCCGCGACCACGTGCTCCACCTCCTCTCTTCTTCTTACCTCGTCCCCTGCTGGGCACCGTAGTCGACGTAGAAGGGCCAGGTGGTGTCGACATACTGTCCAGCAACGCTCGGCGGAGAGGTGCATGTGCAATGGAAGACCTCACACCATGCGCCGATGAAGAAGGGGCCTCGGCGCGCTCCCGACCAGCGCCCACCATCTTTCAACACCTGCCATGACAAAGAATAAACGAAATTAGTACAACATAAAAAAAAATACCGACATGAATAATAATATGTATATAACTTAAGTGTATCACCATCAAATACAACATAAAAAATTGAATACCTGACACTACTAATAATCTCGATCAGTATCATCAATAAATGCATAATCATCATCATCACTATAATCAATGATGGGCTCACTATAATCATCATCATCACTATCATCACTATAATCATCATCATCATCACTGGACACACAACAATTATATATATAATTCACTATGTATATATTCATCAGTTGATCTACTTTGTCAATTTTATTACGTCAATGCAACCTACACTCTAATAGGTAATGATAGGTCCTAATCCCACCCGAGTATGTGTAGATTGGGTTCATTTTCCCATGCTATGCTCCGGATCCTACGCAAAATTTCGGCAGCACCTCCCCGCTGTTCTCCTGATACACGTCTCTGCAATAAACAGAGAGGATGTGTACCCGGAGAACAATAGGGGAGGCACTGACGAAATTTATGCATCGGATCTGGAGCAAAGCATATGCGTCGGATCGGGTGCTGTTTCGGGGTCGGGGGTTCAGGGTGTCGTGTTGGTGTCGGGGTGCCGTGTCGGGGTTGGGGTGTTGTTTCGGGGTCGGGGGGTCGGGGTGTCGTGTCGGGGTCGGGGTGTTGGGGTCAGGGGTTGGTTGTCGAGGTCGGGGTGTCAGGTCAGGTCAGGCTCGGGGTCGGGGTGTCGGGTCAAGCTCGGGGTCGGGGTGTCGGGGTCGGGGTCGGTCTCGGTGTCGGGGTGTCAGGTGAGGGTGCCAGGTCGGGGTCGGGGTGCCGTGTTGGTGTCGGGGTCGGGGTGTCGATCGGGTCAGGCTCGGGGTCGGGGTGTCGGGGTCGGGGTCGGGGTCGGGGTATCGGGGTCGGGGTCGGGGTCTCAGGGTCGGGGTGTCGTGTCGGGGTGCCGGGTCGGGGTCGGGGTGCCGTGTTAGGTCGGTTTTTTTCGTCTTTTTTCCTTTTCTTCTTCTTCCTCTTCTTCCTTTTCTTCCTTTTCTTCCTTTTTTTCCTTCTTCTTCTTCTTCTTCTTCTTCTTCTTCTTCTTCTTCTTCTTCCTCCTCCTCCTTTGCTTTTTCCTCTTCTTCTTCTCCTCCTTTCCTCTTTTTTCTTCTTCTTCTTCCACTTCTTCTTTTTTCTTCTCCTCCTCCTCTTCTTCTTCTTCCTTTCCTTTTTCCTCTTCTTCTTCTCCTCCTCTCCTCTTTTTTTCTTCTTCTTCTTTCCTAAACCTAAACCTAAACCTAAAACTAAACCTAAATCTAAAACTAAAACTAAAACTAAAACTAAATCTAAACTAAACATAAACCTAAAAATAAAAAAATAGAAAAAAAAGGAAAAAACTAAATCTAAACCTAAAAGTAAACTAAAACTAAACCTAAAACTAAAACTAAAACTCAAACTAAATCTAAACTAAACATAAACCTAAAACTAAAGAAACAGAAAAAATAGGAGGTAGAGCTCACCTGGGGCAGGGCCGGTGGAGGAGGTGGCCGGTGTAGGAGGGGGGCAGGGCGGCCTGGGGTGGCGGCGCCGGGCGACAGTGGCCACGGGGCCGGGGCTGGGGCGGTGGGGCGCGCGGGGGCCGTGGCGCCGTGGGGCCGGAGCGCAGCGGTGCCGAGATGGCAGGGCGGCGGGGGCAACGGGGCAGGGGCCAATGGGGCACCGGGTGGTTGGGCGTAGGGGGCCGGAGCCGGGGCGGTGGGGCACGGGGGGGGGGGGGGGCGGTGGCACCGAGATGGCAGGGCGGCGGGGGCGACGGGGCCGCGGTGGCACCGGGCCGGTGGGCCGGTGGGGCGGCGGGGTGGTGGGGCGACGGGGCGGCGGAGAGTGGTGGGGGCAGCGGAGAGTGGTGGGGCGACGGGGCAGCGGAGAGTGGTGGGGGCGGTAGCGCGCGTGTGAAGAGGGAGAGAAACAGAGAGAGAGGGGCGGGGTGGGGCGCGGCCGCCGTTAGATAAGTTAAATCTTTGCCATCTGCTAGCGGACGGCAAAGAGGGGGACCGTTAAGTTTTTTTAAGCAGCTCGTCAGTGGGGCCACCTCCCTCTTTGCCGACCACTAGCCGACAGCAAAGCTTCTTTGCCGTCCGCTAGCAGACGGCAAAGAACTGACTGATGGCAAATATGATCTTTGCCATCAGCTAGTTCTTTGACGTCTGTTTTTTGGAAACGGACAACAAAGACCTCCTTTGCCGTCCGCTAGCAGACGGCAAAGAAAGGGCTGATGGCAAATCCTTTGATTCCAGTAGTGAACTAGCAACAGCCCTAGGGGAGTTTTGTTTAATCATTTTGATTTGCTTTGATCTTTTTGATCATGGGTTTAGGCATCCCGGTTACCAGCCATTTTCTCGTGAATGAGGAGCGGAGTCCACTCCTCTTGAGAATAACCCACCTAACATGGAAGATACAGACAACCCTAGTTGATACATGAGCTGCTCGAGCATATGAAACAGAATTTCATTTGAAGGTTTGGAGGTTGGCACATACAAATTTACTTGGAACGGCAGGTAAATACCGCATAAAGGAAGGTATGGTGGACTCATATGGAATAACTTTGGGGTTTATGGAGTTTGGATGCACAAGTAGTATTCCCGCTTAGTACAGGTGAAGGCTAGCAAAAGACTGGGAAGCGACCAACTGAGAGAGCGACAACAATCATGAACATGCATTAAAATTAATCAACACTGAGTGCAAGCATGAGTAGGATATAATCCACCATGAACATAAATATCGTGAAGGCTATATTGATTTGTTTTCAACTACATGCGTGAACATGTGCCAAGTCAAGTCACTCGAATCATTCAAAGGAGTATACCACCGTATCATACCACATCACAACCATTTTAATAGCATGTTGGCGCACGAGGTAAACCATTATAAGCTCCTAGCTAATTAAGCATGGCATAAGCAACTATAATCTCTAATTGTCATTGCAAACATGTTTATTCATAATAGGCTGAATCAGGAACGATGAACTCATCATATTTACAAAAACAAAAGAGGTCAAGTTCATACCAGCATCTCTCATCTCAATAACTCCATCATATATCGTCATTATTGCCTTTCACTTGCACGATGGAACGTTGTGTATAATAATAATAGTGCACATGCATTGGACTAAGCTGGAATCTGCAAGCATTCAATTCAAGAGAGAAGGCAAAGTAATGGGCTCTGAATTAAATCAACAATCATGCATATGAGATCCACTAAACACTTTCATAATAGTCTTCTCCTCTCGACCCCCAAAGGAAAGAAAAGAAATAAAACTATTTACACGGGAAAGCTCCCAACAAGCAAAAGAAGAACGAGAAATATTTTTGGGTTTTCATTTTAATTGCTACTACAAGCATGGAAATTAAACTAACTATTTTTTTTAGTTTTTCTTAAGGTTTATCAAACACACAAAAAGAAAGCTAGAAAAAGAAATTAAACTAGCATGGATAATACAATGAAAAAGTATGAGCACCGAAAACTAGAATAAGTGTGTGAACATGAATGTAATGTCGGTGAGAAATACATACTCCCAAAAGCTTAGGATTTTGGCCTAAGTTGGTCTCTGGCCATGGATAGTCTGGCTGATATCCGAAGTTATAACTGGGGTCGTACTGAGATGCAGCAGCCATTGCCTCCTGAGCTGCGGCATGGTGGCGAGCTGCCTCCGCTCTCCTCTCGTATTTGTTTGCCTCCTCCCTGGTGACGACATATCTTCGTTTTGCCTGGTAATCAAAAAGGGAAGGAGCAGGGAGAGTAACATGGACAGAGCAACGTCTGTCAAAGATTAGTCGATACTGGAGGAATTTTTCATTCCTCACAAGAAAATGATGACTAGCATTATAATCTAAAAAGGCGGGAGGCAACTCCCTACCACCCTCACGTGGAGGTATACCAAGATAATTAGCAACACAGATCGCATAAATCCCTCCAAACAAATCTCCAACTAAACCATTATTATGCAACCTACGTGCAACAATTGCCCCCAAGTTGTAATCTTTATTACCTAATATAGTACTCTTGAGAACACAAAGATCAGGAACACACATGTGACATGCTTCATCCTTACCATTAATGCATCTACCAATGAAGAGAGAAAAATAATGTATAGCAGGAAAATGAATGCTCCCTATGGTAGCTTGTGCTATTTCTCTAGATTCTCCCACAGTAATACTAGCAAGAAAGTCTTTATATTCAGATTTACGGGGTTCATTAACACTACCCCACTGCGGGAGTTTGAAAGCAGTAGTAAAATCTTCTAGATCCATGGTATATGATTGATCATAAATATCAAACAGGACACTTTGAGAATTACGTGAAGATGTAAATTTAAACCTTCTCACAAATGAATCAGTTAAGTAGTAGTACTAAGGACACTTATCTTGCATGAACTCCTCAAGATCGGCATTACGCACATATGCATCAAATTCATCCTGATGCCTACATTGACCATAAACTCTTCTCACGGCCATTCACAAGGCTGCACATCAGCTTCCCTTGGTGGTTCATCGTCTTGCTCACGCATTGCGCGCCTGGGTGCTTGCTTTCTTGAAGAACCACCATGGTACATTTTCCTAGACATATTTCTTCCTCTGAAATATTTCTGAAATTTTTAGTAACTCAAAATAAAAGTGAATCAAACTCAACAAAACTGATAGCAACTACTCCCACAAGTGCCTAGAGCCTATATCATGCATTAGAATTACTTGGGAACTTATAAATTTGACATGCAAGCTCAAGAACAGGGTCACCTAGGCAGAAAAAATTTGCAATGAATAAAGCACTGGAACAAAAACTAATTGGACCTTTGGAGGAGTCACATACCAAGGAACAATCTCCCAAATCAGTTTTGCGAATGGGGTTTTGAGCAAGGAGATCGAAAATGGCAACAAAGTGAGCTAGAACTCGTGCTTTAGCTGGATGGTCATTTATTTGGGGAGGAAGATGAAGTGTGTGGGTGCAGGAATAAGTGGAGGGGGGGCCACCATTGGCCCACGCACGACCAGTCAGAGTGGGCGCGCCCTGGACCCTCGTGGCCAGGTGCTTGCCCCCCTGCTGTGTTCTCAGTGCCTAAAGTCCTCAAATATTCCATAAAAAATCATACTAAATTTGCAGGGCATTTGGAGAACTTTTATTTTCAGGATATTTTTATTGCATGGATAATTCAGAAAACAAACAGCTAATACTATTTTGCTTTATTTATTCTAAATAACAGAAAGTAAAAAGAGGGTACAGAAGGTTGTGCCTTCTAGTTTCATCCATCTCATGATCATCAAAAGGAATCCACTAACAAGGTTGATCAAGTCTTGTTAACAAACTCATTCCGAATAACATGGAACCGGAGAAATTTCGAATAACACTAGGTTACCTCAACGGGGATATGCACATCCCCAATACTAAGAATATCATATTTTTTCTTGACAGTAGGAAGAGGAAATTTAAAACCTCCAATAATGATAGTTGGAATTTTTCCAATAGAATTGATTCTATGAACTTGAGGTTGTTTCCTCGGAAACTGTACCGTATGCTCATTACCATTAACATGAAAAGTGACATTGCCTTTGTTGCAATCAATAATGGCCCCTGCAGTATTCAAAAAGGGTCTACCAAGGATAATCGACATACTATCGTCCTCGGGAATATCAAGAATAACAAAGTCCGTTAAGATAGTGACGTTTGCAACCACAACAGGCACATCCTCACAAATACCGACATGTATAGCAGTTGATTTATCATCCATTTGCAAAGATATTTCAGTAGGTGTCAACTTATTCAATTCAAGTCTACGATATAAAGAGAGAGGCATAACACTAACACTGGCTCCAAGATCACATAAAGTGGTTTTAACATAGTTTCTTTTAATGGAGCATGGTATAGTTGGTACTCCTGGATCTCCAAGTTTCTTTGGTATTCCATCTTTAAAAGTATAATTAGCAAGCATGGTGGAAATTTCAGCTTCCGGTATCTTTCTTTTATTTGTAATAATATCCTTCACGTATTTAGCATAAGGATTTACTTTAAGCATATCAGTTAAGCGCATACGTAAGAAAATAGTTCTAATCATTTCAGCAAAGCGCTCAAAATCCTCATCATCCTTTTTCTTGGATGGCTTAGGAGGGAAAGGCATGGGTTTCAGAACCCTTGGTTCTCTTTCTTTACCGTGCTTCCTAGCAACAAAATCTCTCTTATCATTACGTTGATTATTTGATTGTGGGTTATCAAGATCAACAACAGGTTCAATCTCTTCATCATTATTATTGCTAGGTTGAGCATCAACATGAACATTAGCATGAACATTATCACTAGGTCCATGTTCATCACCAGATTGTGTTTTAGCATCAGAAATAGAAATATCATTGGGATTCTTAGGTGTGTCTACAACAGGTTCACTAGAAGCATGCAAAGTCCTATCATTTTTCTTTTTCTTCTTTCTAGAAGTACTAGGTGCATCTAAATTATTTCTCTAAGAATCCTGCTCAATTCTCTTAGGGTGGCCTTCAGTTTACAAAGGTTCCTGAGTCATTCTACCAGTTCTAGTAGCCACTCTAACAGCAAAGTCATGTTTATTATTTAATTCATCAAGCAAATCACTTTGAGCTTTAAGTACTTGCTCCGCTTGAGTGGTAACCATAGAAGCATATTTGCTAATGAGTTTAAGTTGACCTTTAACTCTAGCCATATAATCACTCAAGCGTCCAATCATGTGAGCATTACTCTTTAATTATCTACCAACATAAGCATTAAAACTTTCTTGTCTAGCCATAAAATCATCAAATTCATCTAAACATTGGCTAGGAAATTTAGTAGACCGGATTTCAACTTTATCATATCTATAGAGAGAATTTACCTTTACTACCTGTGTTGGGTCATCAAGACAATGTGTTTCTTCAATAGGTGGTATATTAATACCATGTATTTATTCAATAGGAGGTAAGTTCTTAACATCTTCAGCTTTAATACATTTTTCTTTCATAGATTTCCTTGCCTCTTGCATATCTTCAGGACTGAGAAATTGAACACCCCTCTTCTTCGGAGTTGGTTTGGGAATAGGTTTAGGAGTTGGCTCAGGAAGAGTCCAATTATTTTGATTAGTCAACATATTATTCAATAGCAATTTAGCTTGGTCGACTATTCTTTCCCTAAAATCACAACCAGCACAACTATCCAAGTGATCCTTGGAAGCATCGGTTAGTCCATTATAAAAGATATCAAGTATTTCATTTTTCTTAAGAGGATGATTAGGAAAAGCATTAAGTAATCGGAGAAGCCTCCCCCAAGCTTGTGGGAGACTCTCTTCTTCGATTTGCACAAAATTATATATTTCCCGCAAGGCAGCTTGTTTCTTATGAGCAGGGAAATATTTAGCAGAGAAGTAATAAATCATATCCTGAGGACTACACACACAACCAGGATCAAGAGAATTAAACAAAGTTTTAGCATCACCCTTTAATGAGAATGGAAATATCTTAAGGATATAATAATAGCGAGACTTCTCATCATTAGTGAACAGGTTGGCTATATCATTCAATTTAGTAAGATGTGACACAACATTACCAAAGAATATTCTCAAGTATTAACAGTTGAGTTGTCAATTCAACCACACCTAGATAACTTAGTATCTGTAGCAAAGTATTTAGTAGCAAAGTAGTATGTTAGTAATGGTAAAAGTGGCAAAAGTAACGATAGTAGTTCTATAATAATTGTAACAGCAGCAACGGTAAAGTAAATAAGCAAAGAGCAATATGTGAAAAGCTCGTAGGCATTGGATCAGTGATGGATAATTATGTTGGATGCGATTCCTCATGTAATAGTTATAACCTAGGGTGAAACAGAACTAGCTCCAGTTCATCAATGTAATGTAGGCATCTATTCCGAATGTAGTCATACGTGCTTATGGAAAAGAACTTGCATGCCATCTTTTGTCCTACCCTCCCGTGGCAGCGGGGTCCTAATGGAAACTAAGGGATATTGAGGCCTCCTTTTAATAGAGTACCAGACCAAAGCATTAACACATAGTGAATACATGAACTCCTCAAACTACAGTCATCACCGAGAAGTATCCCTATTATTGTCACTTCGGGGTTGTCGGATCATAACACATAATAGGTGACTATAGACTTGCAAGATAGGATCATGAACTCACATATATTCATGAAAACATAGTAGGTTCAGATCTGAAATCATGGCACTCGGTCCCTAGTGACAAGCATTAAGCATAGCAAAGTCATAGCAACATCAATCTCAGAACATAGTGGATACTAGGGATCAAACCCCACTACAAAAAAAGACACATCAGGGACATTCTGGGCTGAATGAAATTTTTTCTGTCATACTTATGACACTTCTATGATGATAATTGTGTCAAAACTCGGTATCATCATAGATGTGGTGGGCTCCTACTTCTATGACAAAAAATCATGACAAAAAATGGGCTTTTCGTCCTGGGCGGGCCGGAGACGCAACTGCATGACATTCTTTGGGCCGTCCATGACGGAAAAAACCGTGGTAGAAGCGAGGGCAAGGAAATTTTTGGGGAGTTCCCAGTTACGGTGGGTGGTCGGGGGCCGAGCGATGCGCGTTTCTCTCGTACACGTACGCGCGTTTGTGCGAGGCGTTGGCTCTAACTGAACCCCAGCGAGGCGTTGGGCTCTAACTGAACCCGAGCGATTGCACTTCAGGCTACGCATTACTGAACTCGAGCGATCGATCGATGGCTGTTAACTGAACCCGATCGATGCTGGCTCTGGATGAATAGTGAGCGTTGCGGGAGGGGGGGGGTTGGATGAATAGTGAGCGGTGGGGGTGGATGAACAGGACACCGTGGCATTGCCTCTGGATGAACAGGACCCCAATCGATCGAGCCGGTTGGGGCTGGATGAACAGGACCCCGTGGAGGGCTAGATGAACAGGACAACCTCGTGGAGGGATGGATGAATAGTAGAAGGTGGAGGGGTGGATGAACAGGAGCCCGTGGAGGGGTGGTTGAACAGGAGCCCGTGGAGAGGGGTGGTTGAACAGTAGTCGGTGGAGTAGCACGCTGTGGAGGCTGGATGAACAGGAGCCTGTGGAGGCTGGAGGAGGTCGACGGTAGATGAAAAGTAGCCCGTGAGGCTGGAGGAGGTCGACGGTGGAGATGAACAGTATCTCGTGGAGTCCCATTCTGCGGTACGCCACACCCCTCCTGATGAACAGGACCCCCGTTTCGACCGTAGCGCTCCAACACAAGTCCGTTTCGTCCGTTTTGCGGTATGCCACACCCCTCCCGATCAACAGGACCCCCGTTTCGACCATAGGAGGTCTATTTCCTCCGTTTTGCGGTACGTCACACCCCTCCCGATGAACAGGATCCCGTTTCGAGCATGGCCGGTCGAACACAAGGCCGTTTCCTCCATTCTGCGATACGCCAGGCCTTGTTTCCATCGCCTGTTCCGTCCAAGCCCTCCCGATGAACACGATGAAGCATTCCGTTCCGACCTAGCCGGTTGGCTCCCCATGAACACGACGACGATGCTGTTTCTTCGTTCCGACCCAGCCATGTATATGAGCCCTGGCCGTACGTATGCGCGAGTAGGCGTTCGAGACCCTGCCCATATGTACACATACGTGGCCGTATTTTCTTTCTTGCACACTGGCCACTGTACGTACGTGTACAAGCTACATGCGCGCCTCTACTACGACACCTGCGCGCCTCTACTATGACACGTGCGCGCCTCTACATCGACCAGTATGTATGTACACGTTCGCAACTAGAATGACAACGCTACGTACGCTTCGACCGGGTGGGTCCCGACTGTCAGGCACTTCCTTGCATGCGAAGATGTAGCTGGTGGGTCCCAGCAGTTAGGGGGGCGAATAATTTTTTTGATCGGACGCACTTCCTTGCGTGCGAAGATGTAGCTGGTGGGTCCCAACTGTTAGGGGGAAACATTTTTTTTCGCGTAATGCGGTGGCCCGTCCGGTGGGTCCCCGCTGTCAGGTGGAGGAATAACTATTTTACGCGTAATAAGGAGGCACTTCCTTGCTGCGGCCATGGACTGATACGTCTCCAACGTATCTATAATTTTTGATTGTTCCATGCTATTATATTACCCATTTTGGATGTTTATGGGCTTTATTTTACACATTTATATCATTTTTGGGACTAACCTACTAACCGGAGGCCCAGCCCGTATTGCTGTTTTCTTTGCCTATTTCAGTATTTCGAAGAAAAGAAATATCAAACGGAGTCCAAACGGAATGAAACCTTCGGGAGCGTGATTTTTGGAACAAACGTGATCCAGAGGACTTGGAGTGCAAGCCAAGAAGCAGCCGAGGCGGCCACGAGGGTGGAGGGCGCGCCCACCCCTATAGGGCACGCCCCCCTATCTCGTGGGCCCCTCGGGCGGCCACCGACCTACTTCTTCCTCCTATATATACCCACGTACCCCGAAAACATCCAGGGAGCCAACGAAAAACAATTTCCACCGCCTTAACCTTCTGTCTCCGCGAGATCCTGACACGTCTCCAACGTATCTATAATTTTTTATTGTTCCATGCTATTATATTACCCTTTTTGGATGTTTATGGGCTTTATTTTACACATTTATATCATTTTTGGGACTAACCTACTAACCGGAGGCCCAGCCCGTATTGCTGTTTTTTTGCCTATTTCAGTATTTCAAAGAAAAGGAATATCAAATGGAGTCCAAATGGAATGAAACCTTCGGGAGCGTGATTTTTGGAACGAACGTGATCCAGAGGACTTGGAGTGCAAGTCAAGAAGCAATCGAGGCGGCCAGGAGATAGGAGGGCGCGCCCACACCTATAGGGCACGCCCCTGTCTCCTCGGCCCCTCGGGCGGCCACCGACGTACTTCTTCCTCCTATATATACCCATGTACCCCGAAAACATCTAGGGAGCCAACGAAAAATAATTTCCACCGCTGTAACCTTCTGTATCCGCGAGATCCCATCTTGGAGCCTTCGCCGATGCTCCGCCAGAGGGGGAATCGACCATGGAGGGCTTCTACATCAACACCATAGCCCCTCCGATGAGTTGTGAGTAGTTTACCACAAACCTTCGGGTCCATAGTTATTAGATAGATGGCTTCTTCTCTCTTTTTGGATCTCAATACCATGTTGTCCCCCTCTCTTATGGAGATCTATTTGATGTAACTCTTTTTGTGGTGTGTTTGTCGAGATCCGATGAATTGTGGGTTTATGATCAAGTTTATCTATGAGAAATATTTGAATCTCCTCTGAATTCTTTTATGTGTGATTAAGTTATCTTTGCAAGTCTCTTCAAATTCTCAGTTTGGTTTGGCCTACTAGAATGATCTTTCTTGCCTTGGGAGACGTGCTTAGCTTTGGGTTCAATCTTGCGGTGTCCTTACCCAGTGACAAAAAGTGTTGCAAGGCACGTATTGTATTTTTGCCATTGAGGATAAAAAGATGGGGTTTATATCATATTGCTTGAGTTTATCCCTCTACATTATGTCATCTTTCTTAATGCGTTACTCTATTCTTTACGAACTTAATACTCTAGATGAATGCTGGATAGCGGTCGATGTGTGGATTAATAGTACTAGATGCAGGTAGGAGTCGGTCTACTTATCACGGACGTGATGCCTATATACATGATCATGCCTAGATAATCTCATAATTATTCGCTTTTCTATCAATTGCTCGACAGTAATTTGTTCCCCCACCGTAATACTTATGCTATCTTGAGAGAAGCCACTAGTGAAACCTATGGCCCCCGGGTCAATCTTTTATCATATAAGCTTTCAATCTACTTTTATTTGCATCTTTACTTCTCGCATCTATATTATAAAATACCAAAAATATATTTATCTTATCATACTATCTCTATCAGATCTCACTTTCGCAAGTGGTCGTGAAGGGATTGACAACCCCTTTATTGCGTTGGTTGCGAGTTCTTTGTTTGTTTGTGTAGGTGCGTGGGACTTCTGAGGAGCCTCCTACTGGATTGGTACCTTGGTTCTCAAAAACTGAGGGAAATACTTACGCTACTTTGCTGCATCACCCTTTCCTCTTCAATGAAAAGCAACGCAAGCTTAAGACATAGCAAGAAGGATTTTTGGCGCCGTTGCCGGGGAGGTCTTTGCTCAAGTCAAGACATACCAAGTACCCATCACAAACTCATCTCCCTCTCATTTACATTATTTTCCATTTGCTCTCGTTTTCCTCTCCCCCACTTCACCCTTTCTGTTTTACTTGCCCACTCTTTCCCAATCTTCTCCTCTCTTTTTTCGCTTGCCCTTTTTCTGTTTGCTTGTGTGTTGGATTACTTGTTGCCATGGCGCAAGATAATACCAAATTGTGTGATTTCTCCAATACCAATAATAATGATTTCCTTAGTACTCCGATTGCTCCTCTTAATGATGTTAAGTCTTGTGAAATCAATACTGCTTTGTTGAATCTTGTTATGAAAGATTAATTCGCCGGCCTTCCTAGTGAAGATGCCGCTATTCATCTAAACAACTTTGTTGATTTGTGTGATATGCAAAAGAAGAAAGATACGAATAATGATATTGTTAAATTGAAGTTATTTCCGTTTTCACTTTGAGATGGTGCTAAAGTTTGGTTTTCGTCTTTGCCTAAAATAGTATTGATTCTTGGAACAAGTGCAAAGATGCTTTTATCTCTAAGTATTTCCCTCCCGCTAAGATCATCACTCTTAGGAACGATATTATGAATTTTAAACAACTTGATCATGAGCATGTTGCCCAATCTTGGGAAAGAATGAAATTGATGATTCGCAATTGCCCTACTCATGGTTTGAATTTATGGATGAACATACAATTTTTTTATGCCGGTTTGAACTTTGCTTCTACAAATCTTTTAGATTCGGCCGCGGGAGGCACGTTTATGGAAATCATGTTAGGAGATGCTACAAAACTTCTTGATAATATTATGGCTAATTATTCTCAATGGCACACCGAAAGATCTTGTTGTATAAAAGTACATGCTATAGAAGAAATCAATGTTTTGAGTGGAAAGATGGATGAACTTATGAAGTTGTTTGCTACAAAAAATACTCCTCTTGATCCCAATGATATGCCTTTGTCTACTTTTATTGAGAATAATAATGAATCTATGGATGTGAATTTTGTTGGTAGGAATAGTTTTGGAAACAATGCTTATAGAGGAAACGTTAATTCTAAACCGTTCCCTAGTAATTCCTCTAATAATTATGGAAATTCCTACAATAATTCTTATGGTAATTTCAATAAGATGCCGTCTGATTTTGAGAATAGTGTGAAAGAATTTATGATTTCTCAAAAGAATTTTAATGCTTTGCTTGAAGAAAAATTGCTCAAGGTTGATGATTTTGGCTAGGAACGTTGATAGACTTTCGCTTGATGTTGATTCTCTTAAACTTAGATCTACTCCTCCTAAGCATGATATCAATGAGTCTCTCAAAGCAATGAGAATTTCCATTGATGAGCGCAAGGTAAGAACCGCTAGATTGCGTGCTAAGAAAGATTGATTTGTAAAGGCATGTTCTTCTAGTTTCCGTGAAAATAATGATGAAGATCTTAAAGTTATTGATGTGTCCCTTATTAGATCTTTGTTTTGCAATATGAATCTTAATAAATATGGGACTGGAGATGAGTCAAATTTAGTTAGAAGGCGTCCAAATAATTCGGAGTTTTTAGATCTTGATGCTAAATTTGGTAAAAGTGAGATTGGAGAGGTCATGACTTTAAATAGTATTGAACCCACTATCTCAGATTTCAAGGAATTTGATTATGATAATTGTTCTTTAGAAGGTTGTATTTCCTTGTTGCAATCCGTTGTTAATTCTCCTCATGCTTATAGTCAGAATAAAGCTTTTATCAACCATATCGTTGATGCCTTGATGCAATCTTATGATGAAAAACTTAATTTGGAAGTTTCTATACCTAGAAAACTTAATGATGAGTGGGAAACTACTATAAAGATTAAAATTAAAGATCATGAATGTTTTGCTTTATGTGATTTGGGTGATAGTGTTTCCACGATTCTGAAAACTTTATGTGATATTCTAGGCTTCCATGATCTTGATAATTGCTCTTTAAATTGGCACCTTGCGGATTCCACCATTAAAAAGCCAATGGGAATGATCAATGATGTTCTCATTGTTGCAAATAGAAATTTGGTGCCCGTTGATTCTATCGTTCTTGATATAGATTGCAATCTTTCATGTCCTATTATTCTTGGTAGACCTTTCCTTAGAACGATTGGCGCAATTATTGATATGAAGGAAGGGAATATTATATTCCAATTTCCATTAAGGAAAGGCATGGAGCACTTTCCAAGAAATAAAGTCAAATTACCTTATGAATTATCATGCGGGCTACTT
This sequence comes from Triticum timopheevii, assembly GCA_963921465.1. Taxonomy (NCBI): domain Eukaryota; kingdom Viridiplantae; phylum Streptophyta; class Magnoliopsida; order Poales; family Poaceae; genus Triticum; species Triticum timopheevii. Next base: position 369,578,323 of record OY997262.1, read on the forward strand.
ATGAATTGAGTGCCAAAGATGGCACTACTTAGATCTATCTTCCCTTTTATGCCCAGCTAGCGCTAGTTGGGAGCAACCCAATTTTATTTGTGTTTTTTTTTGTTTCTGTTTAGTAATAAATTTTGCATCTACCCTCTGTTCAGATGTGTTTTTATGTTTTAATTAGTGTTTGTGCCAAGTAGAACCTATAGGATAACCTATGGTGATAGTTAATTTGATTCTGCTGAAAAACAGAAAGTTTGCACACACGAAATTAGTTTTGTTAAATCACAGAAACGTGCTTTTGTATTGATTCGTTTTGTTGCTGATCAATAGACAAATTGTCGAGGACTTCCTATTTTGGTAGGATTTTTAAATTTCCAGAAGTTTGCGTTAGTTATAGATTGCTACAGACTGTTCTGTTTTTGACAGATTCTGTTTTTCGTGTGTTGTTTGCTTATTTTGATGCATCTATGGCTAGTATTTAAGTGGCATGAACCATAGAGAACTTGGAATACAACAGGTTTAACACCAAAATAAATAAAGAATGAGTTCATTACAGTACCTTATGTGGTGGTTTTGTTTTCTTTCACTAATGGAGCTTATGAGATTTCCTGTTGAGTTTTGTGTTGTGAAGTTTTCACGTTTTGGGTAAAGATTTGATGGACTATGGAATAAGGAGTGGCAAAAGCCTAAGCTTGGGGATGCCCATGGCACCCCAAGATATTCAGGAATAGCCAAAAGCCTAAGCTTGGGGATGCCCCCGGGAAGGCATCCCCTCTTTTGTCCTCGTTCATTGGTAACTTTACTTGGAGCTATATTTTTATTCGTGACATGATATGTGTTTTGCTTGGAGCGTCATGTATTATATTAGTCTTTGCTTTTTAGTTTTCCACAATCATCCTTTCTATACACATCTTTTGGGAGAAGCCTACTTGATTAGAATTTATTAGAATACTCTATGTGCTTCACTTATATCTTTTGAGCTTGATAATTTTTGCTCTAGTGCTTCACTTATATCTTTTAGAGCACGTCGGTGGCTTATTTTGTAGAAATTGCTAGTCTCTCATTCTTCACTTATATTATTTTGAGAGTCTTTTAGAAAAGCATGGTATTTGCTATGGTTATAAATTGGTCCAAGAATGGTAGGCATCCAAGTTGGGTATAATAAAAACTATCATAGGAAGTGAATTAGATGCTATGATCAATTTGATACTTGATAATTGTTTTGAGATATGGAGGTAGTGATATTAAAGTCATGCTAGTTGGGTGATTATGAATTTAAAGAATGCTTGTGTTGAAGTTAGCAAGTCCCGTATCATGCACGTATGGTTAAAGTTGTGTAACAAATTTGAAACATGAAGTGTACTTGGATTGTGCATCCTTATGAGTGGCGGTCGGGGACGAGCGATGGTCTTTTCCTACCAATCTATCCCTCTAGGAGCATGTGCGTAGTGCTTGGTTTTTGATGACTTCTAAATTTTTGCAATAAGTATATGAGTTCTTTTGACTAATGTTGAGTCCATGGATCATACACACTTTTACCTTTCCACCATTGCTAGCCTCTTCGGTACCGTGCATTTCCCTTTCTCACCTTGAGAGTTGGTGCAAACTTCACCGGTGCATCCAAACCCCGTGATACGATACGCATCCGTGACATTTTGGGCCGAAGGAAAATTTTTTCTGTCATACATATGACACTTTTATGACGATAATTGTGACAAAACCTGGTATCATCATAGATGTGGTGGACTCCTACTTCTATGACAAAAAATAATGACAGAAAATGGGCTTTTCGTCCTGGGCGGGCCGAAGACGCAGCTGCATGACATTCTTTGGGCCGTCCATGATGGAAAAAACCGTGGTAGAAGCGAGGGCGAGGAAAATTTCGGGGAGTTCCCGGTTACGGTGGGAGGCCGAGCGATGCGCGTTTCTCTCGTACACGTACGCGCATGTGTGCGAGGCATTGGCTCTAACTGAACCCGAGCGAGGCGTTGGGTTCTAACTGAACCCAAGCGATTGCACTGTAGGCTACGCGTTAGTAAATCCGAGCGATCGATCGATGGCTGTTAACTGAACCCGATCGAGCGATTCCTTCACTACTGCTGCTAACTGAAGCCGATCGATGCTGCCTCTCTGGATGAACATTGAGCGTTGCGGGGGGGGGGGGGTTGTATGAACAGTGAGCGGTGGTGTTGCCTCTGGATGAACAGGACCCTGTGGTGTGGAGGGCTGGATGAACAGTAGACGGTGGAGGGGTGGTTGAACAGTAGCCGGTGGAGTAGCACACGGTGGAGGCTGGATTAACAGGAGCCCGTGGAGGCTGGAGGAGGTCGACGGTAGCCCGTGGAGGCTGGAGGAGGTCGACTGTGGAGATGAATAGTATCCCATGGAGTCCCGTTTTGTGGTATGCCACACCCCTCCCCATGAACAGGACCCCCATTTCGACCATAGCGCTCCAACACAAGTCCGTTTCATCCGTTTTGCGGTACGCCACACCGCTCCCGATCAACAGGACCCCCGTTTCGACCGCAGGAGGTCCGTTTCCTCCATTTTGCGGTACTCCACACCCCTCCCGATCAATAGGACCCCCGTCTCGACCGTAGGAGGTCCGTTTCCTCCGTTTTGCGGTATGCCAGACCCCTGACAATGAATAGAACCCCGTTTCGAACGTGGCCGGTCGAACACAAGGCCGTTTCCTCCGATCTGCGGTATGCCAGGCCTCATTTCCATCGCCTGTTCCGTCCAAGCCCTCCCGATGAACTCGACGACGCATTCCGTTCTGACCCAGCCGGTTGGCTCCCACGCGTTCTTTTGCCTCCCGATGAACACGACGCATACCGTTGCCTTCCCATCAACACGACACAATCCGTTGCCTCCCCATGAACACGACGACGATGCTGTTTCTCCGTTCTGACCCAGCCATGTACACAAGCCCTGGCCATACGTATGCGCGAGAAGGCGTTTGAGACCCTGCCCATATGTACACATACGTGGCCGTATTTTCTTTCTTGCACCCTGGCCGCTATACATACGTGTACATGCTACATGCGCGCCTCTACTACGGCACGTGCGCGCCTCTACATCGACCAGTATATATGTACGTACACGTTCGTGACCAGAATGACAACGCTACGTACGCTTCGACCAGGTGGGTCCCGACTGACAGGCACTTCCTTGCGAGCGAAGATGTAGCTGGTGGGTCCCAGCAGTCAGGGGGGCGAATCGTTTTTTTTTTGCCCGGACGCACTTCCTTGCGTGCGAAGATGTAGCTGGTGGGTCCCAGCAGTCAGGGGGAAACATTTTTTTTGCGAAATACGGTGGCCCGTCCGGTGGGTCCCCGCTGTCAGGTGGAGGAATAATTATTTTGCGCGTAATAAGGAGGCACTTCCTTGCTGCGGCCGTGGACCCAGCTGTCAGCCTCTCCACGTACAGTCCACGTCCGATGGAAGTTGTTCCTTGACCACGTTGACCAGGCCGCGCTGAGAGCACCAGGGCGGTGGACGACGGCAAGGCCTAGGAAGGGAACGACATGGAGGCAGGGAAGACTCGGCAGTTGTTTCCTACGCGGAGGGGAGTATGAATGTACGAGGGTTTACTGGTTCGTCTGCCGTCACCGGAGAATAATAGCAGGGGTGGGTGAGTAGAGGGATTGCTAGGCCAGCGATGGGAGTACGGTGGGGCGGTGAGGCCTGCGCGGCAGCACAGCCGGCCGCGGGGAGGAGGGAGCAGGCAGTCCCGCCGGCGCTTGTTTGAGCGGCTGGAGCAGGAAGAGCAGAGATTGAAGAAGCGCGACGGCCGTTGGATGGACATCTAACAGTCACTGCTTGTGCGTCAACCTTTTTTTTGGAAAGCCTCAAATATGTGGAAAATAGCATACAACCCATCTGCCATTATTTCGAATAATTTACAACCCATTTGCTAATTCTTAAGGTTTTTTGGAGCCCATATTCTTTTTGTTAGCATTGCAACACATATTGTGGCCACGGTTAAAAAATTATACGAAATTTTGCATATTTCGGTGCGGTCCGAACTTTTTTTAATCCCGAAATTTCGACTCACATTCAAACTGATTTTAAACATAAAAGTATATCAATATAAAATATAACAAATTCTCCACGCATAATGTAATTTAAAATCTTGAAATGGAAAAAAAGATATTTGAAACTAATTGCCGGTTTGATGTGTTCTAAAAATGTACAACCCGTTTCTCATTACTGATGGGCCATTTTCTCAGCCAGCCGAATGAAAGCTCTCCTCATCTTGAAAGATTTGCAGCCCAACAGGCCTGACAAAGCGACTTACTTGGCCAATCACAAAAAAACTGGGTTGTGGCCGTGGACCCAGCTGTCAGCCTCTCCATGTACAGTACTCTTCCGATGGAAGTCGTTCCTTGACCACATTGACCACGCCACGTGGAGAGCACCACGGCGGTGGACAACGGCGAGGCCTAGGAAGGGGACGACGTTGAGCCGGGGAAGACGCGGCAGTGGAAGCCCGCGCGGAGAGGAGTACGAGGGTTCACTGGTTCGGCTGCGATGTGAGGTTGCCGTCGCCGCAGGGCCTGGCTAGCGGTGGGAATAGTAGGGGCGGTGAGGCCTCCGCGGCAGCACAGCCGGCCACGGGAGGTAGGAGCATGCGGCACGACCGGCGCTGCTTTGGGCAGCTGGAGCAAGAAGACCAGAGGTTGAAGAAGCACTACGGCTCTTGGATGGACATCATACGGTCACTGGAGCAAGAATCGTTCATATTGACTAAGTTGACAAAGCCCTCCGTCCCCGTCAACTTAGTAGGCCCACAAGTCAGCCTCCCACCAACATGGGTCCCAGCTAGCCGGGGGAGTATTCCTTTTTTTTGTGCGTAATAAGGAGGCACTTCCGGTGGGTCCGAGCTGACAGCGGGGGAAACATTTTTTTCACGAAATACGGTGGCCCGTCCGGTGGGTCCTGGCAGTCAGGGGGAAACGTTTTTTTCGCAAAATACTGGTGGCCCGTCTGGTGGGTCCCCATTGTCAGGTGGAGGAATTATTATTTTCCGCGTAATAAGGAGGCACTTCCTTGCGGCTGCCATGGACCCATCTGTCAGCCTCTCCACGTAGAGTACTCTTCCGATGGAAGTCGATCATTGACCACATTGACCACGCCGCGCCGATAGCACCACGATGGTGGACGACGGCGAGGCCTAGGAAGGGGAGGACGTGGAGCCGGGGAAGACGCGGCAGTGGATGCCCACGCGGAGAGGAGTACGAGCGTTCACTGGTTCGGCTGCGGTGTGGGGCTGCCGTCGTCGCTGAATAACAGGGGGTGTGGGTGAGTGGAGGGATGGCTTGGCCAGTGGTGGGAGTAGTATGGGGGCGGTGAGGCCTCCGCGGTAGCACAGCCGGCCACGGGAGGCAGGAGCAGGCGGCACGACCGGCGCTGCTTTGGGCGGCTGGAGCAAGAAGACATGAGGTTGAAGAAGCACTATGGCCGTTGGATGGACATCATACGGCCACTGGAGTATTGACTAAGTTGACAAAGCCCTCCATCCCCGTCAACTTAGTAGGCCCACAAGTCAGCCCAACAATATGGTGGGTCCCAGCTAGCAGGGGGTATTCATTTTTTTGGGCGTAATAAGGAGGCACTTCCTTGCGTGCGAAGATATAGCTGGTGGGTCCAACCTATCAGCGGGGGGAATGTTTTTTTCGCGAAATATAGAGGCCCTTCCTGTGGGTCCTAGCTGTCAGGTGGAGGAATCATTATTTTGCGCGTAATAAGGAGGCATTTCCTTGCGTGCGGCCGTGGACCCAGCTGTCAGCCTCTCCACGTACAGTCCACTTCCGATGGATATCGTTCATTGACCACGTTGAACAGGCCGCGCCGAGAGCACCAGGGGGATGGACGACGGCGAGGCCTAGGAAGGGAACGACACGGAGCCAGGGAATACTCGGCAGTTGTTTCCCACGCGGAGGAGTATGAGGGTTTACTGGTTCGTCTGCCGTCGCTGGAGAATAACAGCATGTGTGGGTGAGTAGAGGGATGGCTAGGCCAGCGATGGGAGTACGGTGGGGCCGTGAGGCCCGCGCGGCAGCATAGCCGACCGCGGGAGGAGGGAGCAGGAAGTCCCGCCGGCGCTTGTTTGAGCGGCTGGAGCATGAAGAGCAGAGATTGAAGAAGCACGACAGCCGTTGGATGGACATCCAATAGTCACTTCTCTCGTGTGTTGACTAAGTTGACAGGGCGTTGCGTGTGCGTCAACCTTTTTTTATGAAAGCATACGCGTCAACCTGTAGTAGGCGCACAACTCAGCCTCAAATTTGTGGAAAACAGCATACACACCATCTGCCATTATTTCTAATAATGTACAGCCCATTTGCTAATTCTTAAGAATTTTTTTGGAGCCCATCTTCTTTTTGTTAGCATTACACCCCATATTGTGGCCACGGTTAAAAAGATACAAAATTTCGCATATTTCGGTGCGGTCAACTATTTTTAATCCAGAAATATCGGTTCACATTCAAACTATTTTGAAAAATAATCTATATAAATATAAAATCCAAATAATTGTCCATGCATAAAAATCAATGGAATTTAAGATCTTGTAATGAAAAAAATTTGAAACTAATTCCCGGTTTAATGTGTTTTAAAAATGTACAACCCATTTCCGTGTAAACTAAATGAAACTCTCCTCGTCTTGAAAGATTTGCAGCCCAGCAGGGCCGATAAAGCAAGTAGGCCTTGTTTGGGCATTTCTTTAAAAAAATAGAACTGGCACTACAAAAAAAATACACTTCCGTGATGAAACGTGTTTGTCACAGTAGGTCGCGTTTTTCGTCATGCATGTACATCCATGACGATTTTATGACAGAATCAAGATAGTCATACCTGTGCTGTCGTAGAAGTGTTCCATGACATTACCAAAATTATCATCACGGAAGTGTCCACTTCCATGACAATAAATTGTGCGTCACAGAAGTGCTTTCGTCAAGGGTGACCGACACGTGGCATCCACCGTAACGGAACGCTGTTAAGTTATCGGGTCCGGTTTTGGATCCGATAACCCGTTAATAGCCCGGACCAATGGGGATTTTCCACGCGTAAAATCATCATTGGCCGCAGGAAACACGTGTTGCCTCACCGTTGGGACAGATTTCATCCACTCATTGGACAGGAGGCGCCTATGATAGGTCGACACGTGGCACGGCCCAACAGTGGCCCATTCCGATGAAAAAGGCCGGCCCAGTAAAAATTAGCAGGCCGGCCCATATAAGGCCTACTTGTGTCAGGTCCATTTAAGCCCATGGCCCATATGAGATGTGCCAATTCGGCCCGTCAACGGCCCGTTAAAGATTTGACACCATTGCAGCCCATCGTCAGTTCGAGCCCGTTAACAGCCCGGTATATATTTGGGCTCAATATTGGCCCGATGAGATTTTGGCCTGTTAACGGCCCATTTAATGGATGGGCCAATTTTCAGGATGTACATCTTTCGGCCTTTTAGCGACCCATTTAAATGTTGGGCTAATTTCCGGCCCGGTGTGTCTTTCAGCCTGTTGACGGCCCATAAATTTGATGGGCCATTTGTTGTCCGACCTGAGTTTCGGTCTTTTAGCGGCCCATTTAAGTGTTGGGCCAATTTCTGGCCCGGTGTCACTTTCAGCCTATTGACGGCCCATAAATCAGTTGGGCCATTTGTAGTCGGACCGAGTTTTTGCCTTTTAGCGACCCATTTAAGTGTTGGGCCAATTCCCGGCCCTGTGTGCCTCTCGGCCTGTTAACGGACCATAAATGAGTTGGGCCGTTTGTAGTCGGACCTTAGTTTTGGCCTTTTAATGGCCCATGCCCTTCATGGTCCAATACCAGCCCGGTTTCTCTTTCGGCCTGCTAAAGGCCCACAACACAATTGGGCCATTTACAATACGACCTGACTTTCGGCCTCTTAGTGGCCCATGCTCTTCATGGTCCAGTACAAGCCCGCTGTGTCTTTCGGCGTGCTAAAGGCCTACAGTATAGTTGGGCCATATGTAGCCCAAACTTAGTAACGGCCTGTTCAGGGCCCGTGAAATAAATTGGGGCCACCTATTGCCCGCTTCGATGTCGGCCTGTTGATGACCCAGGAGGTAAGAGGGCTGACCATTAACTTTCGGCCTAGTAACGGCCCATTAACTTAATGGGCCCACTAAAGTTTGTACATGTCTTTAGGCCAAATTAGATAATTTGAGCCCATTACGACGAGCAATTATGCACAGGACCAAAACCGATCAAGAAATGGTACGGCATACAGGGAATAACGTTGCACATCCAGCATATATTACAGGAAGTTACATCCACTAGGCAATCAAAGATTGATGCCAGTGCAAAGAAATGAGCAGAACTAACCATCTACAACGTCACAATCTGCAACCTCAGCACAGATGACGCCCATAAGCATGTGGGAAAGTTCTTGCTGCTTTGCTACACTGTCTCTGAAAACATTGATCAGTTGTTGTGTCGCACGACTCTGCACCTCTGATTCATCCACCATTTCCATCATTGCTTCAGCCATTAATTGGTTCACAGACATACATTTATTCCGTTGCATTTGAGACAGAGGATCTGAACAGATTCAGATGGCGATTTTGGCAGGCTTGTATTATTGATAGTGGAGCGTGTCTCGACCACTGCATCATAACATAAATTAGGACGGGAACCAAACAAATTAATCATGAGTTATTGCCATATTACGTGGCCTAGATTTACTGGAAAGAAACAATGGGGTTGCCTTGCTGTTTTCAGAGTTTGTCTTCTTATCTTCAGCAGCCTGCACAAAATTAACACACTAGCATTGCTATCATTGGCCAAGTCAGCTAATAGGAAAGCAACATTGACACAACAAACGTTTGGGAAACTAGCCTACACCAAATTAACACAATATGGCACAGCTATCATCAGCCAGGTAAGGTAGTACGAAAGCAACATTGCCACAATGAATGAATGGGCAACCAGAGAAGCACTACAATTCAGTAATGTGCGTGATATGAGATAGTACATTCATGCAGCTCAGTATGCAAAACTACCAGGCAGTTTTCCTTACAAAAATAAACATTGGCGCCTTTAACATTTTGCTACAACTAATTTTAGATCAGATAAAGGTTAGATTCACGCCGATTAACAAAATACATGTTGATGTAAAAATATAGTGATATACAACAGGTACTTACATCAGCATTGGAGCACAGAGAATTCCCGCAAGATATTTGCCTCGAATACGATCCCAATGGAGAAAGTATTCTATCATTTAACCTTATTTTCTAACAGAGAGATGAGTAAGAAACATGTAGAAAATATGATCAGAATGCTATAAAATTTCATGATGCGAGGATACGCACACGCTTCTTAGAATGGAGTTGACATTCTTTTGCTGGACTGGAGCGGACTAGTTCTTTGGCCACTGGAATCTGCTTATTATCAGTGGGAGTTGGGTTTCTCTGTGCTGGAGCAGTATCTATGAAAAATGGAGTTGGTTTATTATCTCCTGGCGTTTGGATCTTTTGCTAAGACCTGGTTTGTAACCCTTCAGATTCTAACATAGCCGTCTTCCCCTTGCATGCCTTATATAGAAGAATGGTGATTCAGTTATAAAACATGCTACATCAGAGATGGAATAGGTACTGAAGAATAGAAAGGCATGACATATTGACATGTATTCCCTCCATCCGGAAATAAATGGATGTGTCTAGGCGTATTTCAGTTCTAGATACATCCAGTTGTATCCATTTCTACGACATTTAATCCGGACGGACGGAGTATGATGTAAGAGCTAGGGATACGACAGGACAACACAGTAAAAAAACACTGAAAAACCCAATGCAGAACCAAAGTATTCAAACCCACTGATATGAGATAGTACACTCATGCAGCTCAGGACGCAAAACTACCAGACAGTTTTCCTTACAAAAATCAACATTGTGGCCTTTAATCATACATTTTGCTACAACTAAATTTAGATCAGATAAAGGTTGGATTCACGCTGATTAACAAAAATACACGCTGATGTAAAAATATAGTGATATACAACATGTACTTACATCTACATTGGAGCACAGAGAATTCCTGGAAGAATCTTTCCTCATAAACGATACCATTGCAGAAATTCTTCTATCTGCTAAGCTTATTTTCTAAAAGAGAGATGGGAAAGAAACATGTAGAAAATATGATCAGCATGCTATAAAATTTCATGATGCAAGGATACACACACGCTTCTTAGAATTGAGTTGACATATTTTTGCTGGACTAGAGTGGACTAGTTCTTTGGCCGCTGGAATCTGCTTATTATCAGTAGGAGTTGGGTTTCTCTGTGCTGGAGCAGTATCTATAAAAACTGGAGTTGGTTTATTATCTCCTGGCTTTTGGATCTTTTGCAAAGGCCTTGTTTGTAACCCTTCAGATTCTAACATAGTCGTCTTCCGCTTGCATGCCTTGTATAGAAGAATGGTGCTTTAATTATAAAACATGTGACAGCAGAGAGATGGAATAGGTACTGAAGAATAGAAAGGCATGACATAGTGACATGTATTCCCTCCATCCGGAAAAAAATGGATGGGTCTAGGTGTATTTCAGTTCTAGATACATCCTTTTTTATCTATTTCGGCAACATGTAATCCGGACGGAGGGAGTATGGTGTAAGAGCTAGGGATACGACAGGACAACACAGCAAAAAAACACTAGTTGAATGTAAAACTATATGCTAGTGGAATACGTACAAAAATAACTAAGGTAACAGACACGTGTATGATTGGGAAAATAAGATGGCATTGCAACAGAGCACTAGAACAACACTTCAATGTAAAAAAACATGGTATGGCAGACAGATGAAGTACATACTGATGAATAACAATGCATAAGATATTCAGAAGCATGATGTCCAAATTAAGCAGATGGCATTGCGATAGAGTAGAATGACAGTACTTGAATTTGAAAACATGTTATCATGAATGGAATAGGTACTGAAAAATAGGAAGGCATGACATATTTACATGCATGATCGATCAGCATACTAAGCACATGGCATTGCAACAGAGTAGATACACTCCAGGACATTATATGCATGTTGTACCCATATCACAGGCCAAGTTAGAGCAAGGACCTTGTGGGGTGAAGAGGATTCATCATCTTTCTACAAGTCTTCTGAAGAACTGCCTTTACATGTTCCATCATATTGGGTATCATTGACATCAAGTTTATAGGCCTTTACGTTGCTCCGTGAGGTTCTTGTGGATATATCAGTGTGTGCAATTATATCTGACACGCATGGAAGACAACTAGTAGTTAGATTTATGTAATGAGTGCCTGTAGGAGACGACATAAATAGTAGGACTAGGGTTAACTAGCAGCAACAGGTCTCATAAACTAAAGTGAGAACACAGATGAAAGCTAAATAATATGTATCATTTGTACTCGAGATTAACTAGATGGCACACAAAAGTATTAAAGAACAACATAGGTAATACTAGATGTGGTATAATACTATAATCACCAGCCTGTGGGATAGCATTGGCTGATGGATGATAACTATGGAACAACGTTACCTAAAGAACAAGTATCTTAGCTGAACTATGGAACAACGTGAACTCCTGAACAAGACCCGTAAGAGATTAGCATGAATATACAGTAAAATGTGATGATCTATTTTCCATGCTTAGATGAATAACAAAGCCATAAATGTTGCACACAAGTAAGATGAGGGTACAACCTGTGTCGCTGCCATCCATAGGAGTGAGCATCATGTGCTGACTTGTCGATGGACCTGCAGTTGTTGTGGCTATCCATGTCGGGCACGCGCATTCGATGCAGGGAACTGTTGAGTGGGGACTATAGCTCCCTTCTGGTGTATGCTTCCCTTGTTGGAGCAGCTGCGGTGAGTCGGAAGATGGTGTGTCTGAAGATGTAGATAACGCACAATGTTAAGAATGACATATCTCTTTGATCTGAAGAAATACACTAAGATATCAAAAGCAAGGTACGAGAGTGGTCACTCATCTGTTGACTGAAGACTAAATTGGGGTCACATGATTTTATTTTATTTTGGTACTATCCGATCTATGCTGGATGGCTTGATGGCCGTCTTGTGCCTCCCGGCTGACACTGTTTGGAATCTTCCCTGAAGAGCCAGCGACCAACGGCAGAGCAGCCTGCCTCTGCCGTCCGTGGCTCCCACAAAAACCCCGGTCCCCGGCCCACCGCACTGCCATGGTTGTGCCGCCCCCGGGCCAATCCACAAAGACTCCCCGTCATCTAGATCGGGCGGCGGCAGTACCTTCAACCCACGCAACTCTAAAAGATAGCCATCTAAGCACTGCTTCCGCGGCGAACTTGCGGCCCCTCACCCTTACGTTAGACACCAGCCAACCGACAGCCTAGGAGCTCCGCCGCCTCGAGGGATGCTGCTTCCCATTGGGAATCGATTGGCCCAGAATAAAAATTCAGAAAACTGACGCCTAAATAAAGTGATTTGAGATGAGGTTGTGACCTATCTGGCGGCATGGTGAAGTAGGCAGGTCCAGCTGCCGAGTCGGTGAGGCAGGCGCGGTTGCGGTGGCGACCGGCGTCTGGGAAAGAGCGATGTCACGACGGTCGACGGCTACGCGGAAGCAGTGCCAGGACTCTGGACGGATGCGAAGTTGGAGCCCGCTCCGACGGCGTGAACAATGGCAGGGGTGAATCTGCTCCGGTACGGTTCACGCGGCCGTCGTCGAGGCAGCACCAGCAGCACAGAGTAAGAGGCACACGGCCCAGTGCACGACGGCAATTGGACAACATCTCCGGCATTAGGGAGGAGGGCGGCTGTGAAATTGGTGCGATGGGGGGCGCCATGGAGGTGGGGCTGAGGTTTCGCAGCTTGGGAGAAGGGAGCTTCCCGGGGAGAAGGTGATTTGGCGCCCACGAGGTATGAATGGGGGCGGGCGGGGGGGATTGGGAGGGGAGTGGAACCATGTCTTATAGACGCATTTGTCTGAAATGTGAGGGGGAGTTACAGTTCTACCCTTGCCTATAGGCTTCTTGGCTTGGGTCTGTGTACTGAGGGTCGGGGATAGTAGAGTAACTTTGCCTCTCCCCAAATAGTAAGCGGGAGCGATTTCAGGCGAGGAGGGCGTGTTTTGAACTATAGTGGGCGCGAGCGATTTCGAGCGAGGAGAGTGTGTTTTGAAATAGTGGGGGCAAGCTATTTCGGGAGAGGAGAGCATGTTTTGCCAACCATGGTTTATGAATTATTCGGCACATGTCATTTCGGCCGAGGAGAAGGCGCGCTTGGATGAAGTTACGAACCTATCCTCGATATACAACGGGCCAATTGATGCGTGTACCACATAGGATGGTAATTTCGCGTCTCCCATTTATTTTCTCAGGCGAATTCCACCGAGCAGAGAGGATGTTTTACGGTTCGTTCAAATTTTGGGAGAACGAGCATCCACGTCTACCTTACCAAGTCGATTCGAATTAAATTTTGAAATATTAGCTTGCCACCTCTTTTTTAGATGGAGAGATGATGCTCGGGGGAATGTGTTTTTACATGCTCGTTGCTAGCCATTTACTATGTGACAAATAGTTGACCCACTCAAAAACGCGAATCAAACCCAAAATGAAATATCTCAATTCAATGAAATAGCTCGTTCAGTAGGTCAAAATAGTGAACTAAATCCAAAATTGAACACCTCAATCGAGTAGCATGTTGTACAGTATTATAGTACTCCATGAACATGTTGAAAGTCAAATTAATGAACTTGTTTGATATACGCATATATCTGTTCATGTGTGGATTGCAGACAACATGTTCTCCAATTTAAATATTTGAATGCAAGTTTATATTCAAACATGGTTTATATCAGTCTTTGATGCATAAAACGCGACCTCCCCCTCTCCCGCACTCCTGTTCTCTCTCTCTCTCTCTCTCTCTCTCTCTCTCTCTCTCTCTCTCTCCCTCCCTCCGATAACTTCAATTCTATCGCACGCATCCGACACAAAAACCTTGTTGGTCCCTCTCCCTTTCTCTCTCTCTCTCTCTCTCTCTCTCTCTCTCTCTCTCTCTCTCTCTCTCTCCCCCTCCGACAACTTCAATTCTATCGCACGCATCCGGCACAAAAAACTTGTTGGTCCCTCCCTCCCTCCCTCCTCTCTCTCTCTCTCTCTCTCTCTCTCTCTCTCTCTCTCTCTCTCTCTCTCTCTCTCTCTCTCTCTTTCTCCGACAACTTCAATTCTATCGCACGCATCCGGCACAAAAACCTTGTTGGTCCCTCTCCCTTTTTCTCCATCTCTCTCTCTCTCTCTCTCTCTCTCTCTCTCTCTCTCTCTCTCTCTTTGTGTGTGTGTGTGTGGGGAGGGGCGGGCTTTCTAGTTCGCATGCATATATACACCATCTATAGGTCTGTCTCGCACACTATGTATGATACTCTAGCTAGTCCAAGCTAGATATCTTGGGTGCACTCACCATCTATAGGTCTCTCACGCACCACGATGTCATCTCGGAGCTATTCCCCCCTCTCTCAAACTTTCCATCCACCTGGGTCACACATACACATGCATATCTCACTCGCATTCGATAGGCCCATCTAAAACTCTATCTCTCTCCCTCGTTCTCTCTCCATCTCACACGCACACACACACACACAATCTCATGCCGAGCTAGCCAAGTATGATGGTCTCTCACTCAATTGTAGGCACACGCAGTCCCCCCTATATGTATATGACTAGCTAATCTTAGTCTCCATAACAAACATGTGCATGGCATATCTCGATTTCTCTCCGGGCATCTTTCTATCACGCACGCACTCCCTCGATCTCCCACCCTTATAGTCCCCTCACGATCTCAAGGGGATCTCACTATCACAAAACACCCTTTCTACCTCCCCATGTGCCCATGCCATCCATGTGTCCCTCTCAACCTTTTTTCCTTCTTGGCCAGACCTCTATTGGACATGTGCTATAGGGGTGTCTCTCTCAAACGTTATTGGTCAGTTTGGTTCGTGACTTGACCCTCATGCCTTGATGGCCGGTACTGCCTGGTGTGGACGTGAGATGTAAAATATTTCTGCCTAGACAGGCTTGTGTGGTGCTGAAGCATTTGGTTCATTTCTGGGCCAGGCAAAGCATCAACGTCCCATCAATCAATCCATGCATCAATTATTTAATGCTAATATACATCCATGTTGCTATTAGCCGCGTGGCCGCACGACCAGGCACAGCCAGGCATTTGACATCGGTCGCTTGGGCTAGGCTACTTGCAGTGTCTGGAGTTCATCCAGGCTAATTAAAGTGCAAGGGAACCCAGCCCAGGCGGGCTTTCTTTTTCATAGGGTAGCAACCAAACAATCGGGCATGAAATCCAGCCACAACCCCAGGACACGCAAAAGATGCTCAGGATGCAAGCCAAATTGGCCTTATATCTCCCTGATTCACACATACACATGTCTTGCTCGCGCTATACATATAGACCCATCCAACACTCTCCGCCCTTGTTCTCTCTCCATGTGACACGCACCCCCCCTATGTACCATAATCCCTCACTCCATCATAGGCTCTGTTTGGATCCATGGGTTAGAGTTAGTTTGGGTTAGTTTGGAGTCAACTAACCCAAAAAGATCCAAACTGGAGGGTTAGTTTGGGTTAGATGCATCTAACCCATCCAAAAAAACTAACCCATCCAAGAGGTGCTTATTTGGGTTAGTTCTTCTCGGGACCACTAATAAACACTTTTTTCTCTCGCTCTCCCTGGAGCAGATCCCTCCCCACTTTCTTGAAGCTTCTCGTCCTCTCCCTGCCTCCCTCTCGCACCGCCCATGAAGGTGTCTCATGATACATCTCCAACATATCTATAATTTTTGATTGCTCCATGCTACTTTATCTACTGTTTTGGACTATATTGGGCTTTATTTTCCACTTTTATATTATTTTTGGGACTAACCTATTAACCGGAGGCCCAACCCAGAATTGCTGTTTTTTGCCCATTTCAGTGTTTAGAAGAAACATAATATCAAACGGAGTCCAAACGGAATGAAACCTTCGGGAACGTGATTTTCTCACCGAACGTTATCCAGGACACTTGGACCCTGCTCCAAGGAACAAAAGAGGCGGTCACGAGGGTGGGGGGCGCGCCCTCCCCCCTGGGCATGCCCCCTACCTTGTGGGACCCCTGTTGCTCCACCGACGTACTCCTTCCTCCTATATATACCTACGTACCCCCAAACGATCAGAACAGGAGCCAAAAACCTAATTCCACTGCCGCAACCTTCTGTATCCACGAGATCCCATCTTGGGGCCTGTTCTGGAGCTCCGCCGGAGGGGGCATCCACCATGGAGGGCTTCCACATCAACACCATAGCCCGTCCGATGAAGTGTGAGTAGTTTACTTCACACCTTCGGGTCCATAGCTAGTAGCTAGATGGCTTCTTATCTCTTTTTGGATCTCAATACAATGTTCTCCCCCTCTCTCGTGGAGATCTATTTGATGTAATCTTCTTTTTGCGGTGTGTTTGTTGAGACCAATGAATTGTGGGTTTATGATCCAGTATTATCTATGGAAAATATTTGATTCTTCTCTGAATTCTTTTATGTATGATTGAGTTATCTTTGCAAGTCTCTTCGAATTATCCTTTTTGGTTTGGCCAATTAGATTGGTAGTTCTTGCAATGGGAGAAGTGCTTAGCTTTGGGTTCAATATTGCGGTGTTCTTACCCAGTGACAGAAAGGGTTGCAAGACACGTATTGTATTGTTGCCATCGAGGATAACAAGATGTTTTTTATCATATTGCATGAATTTATCCCTCTACACCATGTCATCTTGCTTAAGGCGTTACTCAGTTTTTAACTTAATACTCTAGATGCATGATGGATAGCGGTCGATGAGTGGAGTAATAGTAGTAGATGCAGAATCATTTCGATCTACTTGTCTTGGACGTGATGCCTATATACATGATCATTGCCTAGATATACTCATAACTATGCTCAGTTCTGTCAATTGCTCAACAGTAATTTGTTTACCCACCGTACAATACTTATGCTCTTGAGAGAAGCCACTAGTGAAACCTATGGCACCCGGGTCTATTCTCATCATATCAATCTCTATCGCTTTATTACTTGCTTTGTTTTTACTTTGATTTTTACTTTTCACTTTGCATATATCTATCAAAAATACCAAAAATATTATTTATCATCTCTATCAGATCTCACCCTCGTAAGTGACCGTGAAGGGATTGACAACCCCTAATCGTGTTGGTTGCGAGTAGCTAACGTTTTGTGTAGGTACGAGGGACTTGTGCGTAGTCTCCTACTGGATTGATACCTTGGTTCTCAAAAACTGAGGGAAATCCTTACGCTACTTTGCTGCATCATCCTCTCCTCTTCGGGGAAATCCAACGCAGTGCTCAAGAGGTAGCAAGAATAATTTCTGGCACCGTTGCCGGGGAGGCTCACGCAAGCAAGTCAACTATACCAAGTACCCATCACAATCCCTATCTCTCGCATTACATTATTTTCCATTTGCCTCTCGTTTTCCTCTCCCCCACTTCACCCTTGCTGTTTTATTCGCCCTCTATTTCCCAATCTCCTCCTCTCTTTCCCGTTTGTTTTTTGACTCGTCCGTTTGTTTGCCCGTGTGTCCGCTTGCTTATCGTTATGTCCAATTCCTTATCCACTCCTATGTCTCCCGAGTTCGAAGTCCTTCACTTCAAGCAAAGGCAAGGAGAAAACTTAAAAGATGCTTGGTATAGGATGATGGAATCTTATCGTAAGTGCACCCTAGAGGTGAACTTCAGAATTCTTCTTCGCAATTTTTATGTTGGGTTAAATTTGACGCATAGACAACTCTAGGATTGCATTGCCAAGGGAAATTTTATTGAGATTGATCCCAGTATTGCGCATGAAATTATAGAGGGAATAGTGGGAACATTACCCCAAAAGGGAGGATCTCATCCTACCCAAGAAGAAACCCAAGTGTTTGAATAGATTTGCGAAGTAACAATTTTTTTACAAAAGCCTCTTGAGCCTCTTAAAAGTGTTAGCGGAAATCTTCACCGCATGAATATGTTGATTAATCTTTGTAATAAGTGGTTGGATTCTTTAGATCTAAAAATTTCTGAGTATGAAGGGAAGCGGAAAGAACCCCCCGGATTCGAGCATGACTCCGCTAAAAAAAATGAAAATTAAAGATGGCAATACCTAGATCTATCCTTGCTTTTATCGCTACTTTGCTACATCATCCTCTCCTCTTTGGGGAAATCCAGCACAGTGCTCAAGAGGTAGCACCTCGCCGTATCCGCGCTCCATCTAACCCTGCCATCCAAACACCTCTTTACTTAGAGTTAGTTCAGGGTTAGTTCAGGGTTAGAATCTAACTCTAACCTCTAACTGAGTTAGAGTATCCAAACAGGGCCATAGGCGCAAGCACCCCCCCCCTCCTAAGTATGATTATCTCTTACTAGCCATCAGGAACACACGTATTGTCTCCCTCCATCCATACGTCTATCTCGATATCTCTCGGGGCATCTTCTATCACGCACACACCTTGTCACTTGATCTCCCACCCATGTAGTCCCATCACGATCTCCAGGGGATCTCTCTATGACAAACATACACTCTCTCCTCCCCATGTCTGCATTTTCTCCGTACGTCTCTCTCGACCTCTCTCCCTTGTTTGTCAGACCTCTCTTGGCCACGCGCTAGGGGTCTTGCTTTCTCGGTTCCAAACAACCACACACTATCTCCTCACCTTGCCTCCGTTGTCGAAGATGCATGTGTGATATGTTTGCATAAGACACACACGCTTTTTCTCTACTTTTATAGTGTGTTGTCCATGTCTCTTTCACACACACACACACACACACACACACTTTTTTCACTCTCTCTCTATCTATCTATCTCTCTCTATGTGTGTCTGTGTGTGTCTCTCTCTCTCTCTCTCTCATTAGGGACTCTGTCACGTCCATAAGCATATGGATGTTTGGAAAAGTCAAACCTCAGAAAAGTTTGACCAGGTATATGTGGAGAAAAACATTTACATCTGGAATGATCATTAGATTCATCACAACATGTACTTACTTCATACTATCATTTATCTTTGGTATTGTAGATATAAGTAATTTCTTTATAAACTTGGTCAAAGTTTCAAAAGATTGACTTAAAAAAATGTTGGAACTACATTATCGAACGGAGGGAGTAGCTCTTTCTCTCTCTTTTTCTGCTATCTCTCACGGGCCTCCCCTCTCACTCGAACTCTCTATACCTACGGATTATATGCTCACTGTGTCAGCATATAGCTCCATATATTGTTTTGTTGACCGGTCAACTAATCCACATGCTGCCTTGTCAGCTCGTGTTCTGTATCTTCGTGTGCTGGCCCATGTGGCAGTGGGTGAAAATAAGTAAACTAGAGGCCCATCTGACACACGGTGAAGTAAACAAAGTTGAAACCACTCGGGGTAGCACCCCGCATGCTAGTAAATTGAGGGCGCATTGAGGAAAAACTTCTTGCGCGCGAAGGACGCACTCGCGCACAATTCACCACTGCGTGACAGCATGCACAGAAGCACGCACTCGCACACACCCAACACACAACACACACTAGCACACGTGTACACCGGCGTTGCCGCCGGCTGAGATGGACAGTGAGGCAGCCAACAAGCGGAGGCGGCTCGAGCCAAAACCGCATCCGGCGAGCCTGGGCTTCATCAGCAGCCTCCCCTACGACATGCTGCTCGTCATCATCGGCCTCCTCCCCACCAAATCTGCCGTGCGGACCGCCCTACTCTCCTAGAGGTGGCGCCCCCTCTGGCGCTGCGTCCCCCTCAACCTCACCGTCGACAGCTGCCTCTGCGACGGGGATTGCAAACGCATGGCCCTAGTGTCCAAGATCCTTTCATCGCACCCTGGGCCAGCCAGACGCCTTGACATCCGCATGTTCGGTACCAACTGCAAGGTCCAACCCAAGTTCGACGAGTGATTCTTATCCCCCGCCCTAGATCAGCTCGAGGAGCTTAGCTTTGAAGCTGGACGATGTTGCTCTCTGCCGCCGTCCGTGCTCCGCCTCACCCCAACGCTGCGCCACGCCAGCTTCAGCTCCTGCTATCTTCCCTAGATTAATGTCGCGCCCGCCCTTCTTCTCCCTCAACTCAAGAAGCTCGACCTCTTCGACATTGTCTTCTCGAAGAAGGCTATGGAGCACCAGCTCCGCAGCTGTACTACGCTCGAGTAACTTCGTCTTGAGCAGATCCACGGGTTCATTAGCCTCCACATCACCTCGACAAATCTCCGATGGATTTATGTGTCTTGTTGGCCCCTCAACAAGACATCAATTGGGAAGAGATCACTCCAGCTGTTCCATGTTATGGTCATTGAGAATGCGCCTTTCCTTGAGAGATTGCTTGTGTCGAATCTAGAAGGTCCAACAAAAATCAGGGTTATTGACGCGCCGAAATTGAGCGTTGGTGTACTCGTCTGCCATATTCTCCGAACTCTTCATTGAATCCGTAATCGTTCAGGTACAACACTCATCTTCTTCTCCGTCTTCTTGAAATTCACATTTTTTAATTTCTTCTTGATGTATTTACGACCGTCTTCCAGAAAATGATTCCCACAAGCTTGACCCAGTCCATGCGCATAGTAAAGATCTTAGCACTAAAATCTATCAGCCCCAATCTGGATCAAGTTGTTGGATTCCTTACATGCTTTCCGTGCAGGGAGAAGCTACTCATCGAGGTGAAACTTCTTTCCTATAAGTAAATGGTAATCACAATGTAGCTTAATTTTTTCATAATTTTCCCAAATTACGATGACAAGTGTAGTGTTCAAAACTGCATCTACGCACTGCACCGAAAGACATGTTTTTAGTATTTTTTCTCACGTGATCACCTGCATCATTTTTATGCTGTACTACTATAGTAGCCTAGGCTAGTCATAGTGGAAAGTAACTTAGACTACTCCAGTAACTCTATGGTTACCCTAAGAGCAAGTACTACCTCCGTCCTGGTTTACTCTTCCAACTTTGTAGTATCGAAATTTGACCATAGATTTAACTGACAAAATGTTAATGCATGTCACTAAGAACTATATCATTGGATTCGTATTTGAACATAATTTCAAATGGTGTAATTTTTAGTGACATGCATTGACATTTTCTTAGGTAAATCTATGGTCAAAATTTTATACTAAATACGAGGTAGTATTCCCTCCGTCCCAAAATTCTTGTCTTACATTTGTTTAGATACGGATGTATCTAACACTAAAATGTAACTACATACATCCGTATTTAGACAAATTTAAGACAAGAATTTTGGGACGGAGGGAGTACAAAAGTGGGCTATGTAGGCCAAAACATGTGCCAAATTCACTTGTGATGCACTTGGCATCGATGCCCCTCCATTGCTCACCTGGTGCCCCAATCTGGATCACATACTTTGCTCCGTTGCCAAATTAACTCATGCAATGAAAAGACACTACATGGGAGAGAGAAAGGACTGAGGCAATAAAAAAACACTTGTTTGGGAGAGTGACAGGCTGGTGTAGTTGGTTTGATTGATTTGTTTATACATGTGGGTCTGTGTGCACAGTGGTGCCAACTCTCTCACATCGCGAGAGCGGTGCCAAAATCTTTTGATTTGACATCGATGCATATTATGTGGTATACTTTTGCGAAATATTGCATCGACCACATAGTGGAAGGCAACAAATCCCCAAGCTCTTCACGTGCTCCTAGTTAAATGAGAGGAAACAGAGAGAGAGAGAGAGAGAGTGAAAAAATATCACTAGCCAGCCAACACTATCCTATGAGCAAATGATATTGGTACCTCTTGATGACACGACAATCTTATGCAGCCAGCTACTCTAATATGTTCTTTTCTTTTGCAGATAAAAAAAGACCCGAAAATGAAAAATGTGCTGCGCTATAACAATCTCATCGAATGCCTTGATCTCCATCTTACAGAAATTGATTTGATTGACTACCGAGGCAGCACATCTAAGATTAAATTGGCCAGGTTCTTTGTTCTGGAGGCAAGTGTGCTCAAGGTAATGAGGTTTGGTGTTCTCTGGCGCAACAATGAATGGCGTGCTGATCACCGCAAGCGTCTAAGCCTAAATGACAAAGTCTCCGCAGAAGCTGAATTTGTTTTTGAAACATCAAGTGGATAGAGACTCGAAAACTTATTTTCCCATTAGTGACTTGTAAGGGCGGTGGATTTTAGTTTGTACGATAATGCTGCATCCACCTAAAGTAACGAAAGTTATTACGTAAACTTCCTAGTAATTCCCCCTTCGTAGGTGCAACATTACTCCTAACATTTGTAATATCAGTTTGAAACTTGTAATATTGACGTGTCCTATTCCTGCGTTTTCAGAATCCTGCGAATCAAACAGGTCCTGAGTTGGTGATGATGTTGTGCCCCCCATCTTTCACCAATAGCCGTCGGATCTAGATCTGACGCATACAAACCAAGCTTCTCCATTTTTGCAAAAAGATGCCCGCACTTGTTCCCTATTTATAAACAACTCCTTGTCTCTCACAATCAGCCTTATCTCCTCCAAACCAAATCTAGAAGGCCGTGGAAAAATCTGGAGCGATGGCCACTGACGGAGCCGTTCAGCCCCAATCTTGGTGTTCCGTGCAATGCATGGGCATCTACGCACGGGAAATTATGTCGAACAGGGCTAGTTGTAAGCAGGCTGGCTCTACAGCCATGATGATAGTGACTGCAGATGGTGAGGCTGACTATGGTTGCCGAACATGGCGCCTATACACAGGTGTCATCTTCGGCGCAGGGTCTTGTCACTTCACCGTGAGGAGCAGCACGCAATAATTTGACCAACAGGTAGTACAGTGCTAGTACTCCTACTTCTACATTGGTAGTACTACTACTAGTACTAGTAGCACCACCGTTTGGATTTAGGAGTACTACCACGTCCATCTGGATTTTAGTATTTGACTAGCAATATCTAGTAATGCATGTCACAAAAAATGTACTACTCCCTCTATAAATAAATACATGGCGTTTTATTCCTATCGGCGAGAGAACGTAATGTTTTTTTGCTAACTAGAGTACTAATAGGATTACATGCAATGAACTAAACACTGCATGTCATGTTTGGTAGTCTCAAGTCATTGAAAGCATGCACGGCCCACATCTCTCATTGGTTGATATGTCACGAAATAAGAAACAAGGAGGGAGTTAATGCATCGTGCCTAAGTGTTTCGGGATTATTTGGTTTTTGTAAGGTGACTTACACAACATTTTTGTTTACATGCATTAACATTTTATTAGTTAAATCAAAGGTCAAAACCAGTAAACATCAAACTTCTTTTGTTTGGCCCTAACTAGAGGTCCGGTGAGATGACTATACTGCACCGGCACGGAGGTTGACGCAGCTTCATTGACTTACAGCAACTACCTTTGGGTGAATGACACGTGGGCCCAGGGGGTGGCTGGCCCACCTATCATACAGCCAAAGGCAGGTGCAGTAGAGGGCCGAGGAGTAGTATGAAATCCTACGCACCTACGCATGCTAACCAAGGGCAAGACTGATCACTCGAATCGCAAGATGAGTTGACTAGAAGCTAATCTAGACCCATGGAGGCGATGAGCGCAAGCATCAGCCGGCTGTACCAGATGGTCCACGACGCTGGCCTGCGACCTGGCACCAAGGAACGTCTCTAGGTAGTATTGCTTGAGGCCGCCAGGGCGAGGGGCCACTTGGATGACAGCTTCGTCTCCTTGTTCGTCGAGGTCCTCATCGGTTTCCTCGACAAGTTCACCGTCGTCAAGAAGCTCACAGACGCCTTTGACGTAAGCCTCCAGCCGACGCGCCTAGGCTCTGTGATGCCCGCCACCCTCAACGGCCACTATGGTAACAACCTCTTCGACGCACTGGTGGCCCTGCGACTGCCCGCCGTCGTGCCGGAGAATGTCCACCTCGAGGTCGCGCTCGCCGCGCAGCGCCTGGCGCAGCAAGACACCATCGACATAATCACCCATGTCTACGCGCAAATCGTCCACAAGGACTACTACATGCAAGAGGAGGACGATAGGACGCTGGCCTTCTTGGACCGCTGGGCAACCTTGGACAGCACTGTTCAGAAGCACGTTGAGCTCGCCGCCAACGCCGCTGCTCCTCACACGTCGGTTGGTGACCCAGCGCACTAGGGCGTGAGGATGTCGTTGATGGATCCGTATGTATTTTTATCTTTCCATCAAATCCATGTAGTAGTATATGATACTACAATAATTATCTTACCTCTCGCATCAACTTCATAATTTTTGTACGTACTCCATGCATGAACGGCGCAAGAACCAAACTTCTCATTACTCTAAGAAAAATCATTATTTTCAATCTATCGGTCGCGCCATGGAGCAGAACTAAATTTTACAAGTTACGAGTTCAAAAGGAAAAGCCTACCGCGTTCGCGTCACACCCCCACATGGTTGGTCTGGCACGCCGCTCAAGCGGGAATGCATGCGGTGTTGCATTTTCACTTACAAGTGGGACCGCAGTTGAGCAAACCGACTATCGGCAAACCCCCACCCCGCCCACCGCGTGATGGCTGAGAAAACAGGAGGGAGAAGAGATGTCTATAGCACGGGCTCCAACAAAATTGGTGTCGGATGGGACTCGTGTGGGTGGCGTGTGCCGTACTGCTAGACGTGAATGCTAGTTATGGCCCATGCCACCCCACTATATCGAGCCTATATCGCGGTACGTAGAACAAATTTCTTGCAGTCCGTGCTCAGCTCTCCTCTATCTCTCTTCTCAGCCAGCAAGCGGACGGGTGGAGCCCATCGTCTGTTTGCTCACATGCGGTCCCACATGTCAGTGAAAATGCAAGAGGACCCACTGAACCTGCACATCTTTCACCTCGACGTGCTGGTGATGAAAAACAAATCCAAGAAAGATCTTCGGTGGCCGCTTTTGGAGTTACTCAAGAGTAGTATGATTCTATTTACAGTTTAACCCAAGATGCACATCTCGTGGCTTCAACTACCACTCTATTTTCTTTCATGACACGACCTGGATGTTGGATGTCCCACATGTCGGCAAAAGGAGGAAGAACCCGACGAAATCTTCGGTTGTGCTCTCGGATTAGACTTGTTGTGCTAACTTCAAATTTTTATTGTGTACTCCCTCCGTTCCAAAATACTTGACTTCCATTTGTCCAAAAATGGATGTACCTATATACTAAAACATGTCTAGATACATATATATTTTGACAGAGCGCATCCGTATATTGATAGAGCGCAATTTAGTAGATGTTCTATCACTTTTAGCTAGCACACAGGCTAGAGATGAGATTAGTGCACATGTTGATACTCCTACTAGAATAGAGGCTAGACATGAGACTAGATGCGAGGAAGCAACGTCTACTTCTTTACACTCGAAGAAGAAAGAAGCACGCAAGATCGAGCCTCCGCAGATCAACAATGAATGCATCGAGAAGGCACTAATCCAACTTACAGGAGTAGTAAAATGTATTCTTGTGGTTCTTGTTTTCTTTGGTCTTGCTTTTCTAGTCAAAATTATCATTGGAGTTCGTGCAAAACGGAGGTCCGTTTGGGGTCGTGCATTGGAGTTGGCCTTACAAGTGGGACCGCAGTTAAGGAAACCGACTATCGGCAAACCCCCACCTCGCCCGCCGCGCGATGGCTGAGTTAGAGAAACGATGAGGTTGAAGAGATTGCTCTAGCACGGACTCCAAGAAATATGGTGTCAGATGGAAGTCGAGCTGGTGGCGTGTGCTGTACTCCTGGACATGAATGCTTGTTCTGGCCCATGCCACCCTACTACTCCTACTACTTACTATATAGTACTATTATCGAGGATTCGAGGTGCTGGTTACGTAGTACAATATGGCTACAGTAAAAATACCTGCACGACGCACGAAGCATGTGAAGCTAGTACAAATAGTGTACTACTATTGTTGATTGGCCTCATCCGATAACCTGTTGGAATGCATGTACAATTATGTATTTGGAAAATATTTTTTTGCCTCGTCGCACCACTCACTCAGAGAAGCAACTCGAAAGCCATTCTTAAATTTAGTAAGTTTCTCACATGCATATCATTTTATTACATACAAGAGGTCGTCAACCCACATCGACAACAAGGATACATTATAAATACTAAAGTTTTCACCACACAACAAATAACAAGCAATGAAATGAACTTCAACTCAACCATTCCTCGGCGTTGGAAACGCTTGCTTTGAACCACAAGTGATTCTCTGGGACGGGCCATCCATTGTCGATTCGGAGACCAATGCAGGACTGATCATCCAGGCTGAAGCGGCCTACTCTATCAGTACCAGGGTAGGGAACCACCCAAATGTCCAAGGTATAGACACAATTGCTTCTCATAAATGGTAGTAGCGTTGTGTCAACAACAGTTGGATCACATTTCACCATCATTGGATAGTTTTGTCCAATGAAGAGCGAGTTTTCTCCAAGACTATCAATTCTGTACCAGGGAGAAGGAGTTGGCGCTAGCACACTACTATCCATCCCGAATACCATGTAACGGGTGTTGGAATAGGTCCGGAGAGTGCGACCATGGGAGACTACACCTGCTTCCTTAGCAGTAACATCATCAATGGGTTGTATACATACAAGAAGAGGTGATCCATCGGAATTAGTTTCCAAGCGCCAAAGAGTATATGGGAGCTGCTCGTCCTCATGCTCGTGATCATCACCATCTTCATCTCCCCCTTGGTTATAAAAATTTTCAAGTATAGGTGATGGAATGTTCACAAGACCTTGGAAACACAAGAAGAAGGTTAATTAGTAAAGGGAAACTTGCTAATCCGCATCCATGTGGATGAAACAATTATAATTACGGTGGAAGACAAACGTACCGAAACTACGAGGATGCCATGCAAAAATAGTGCCATGAGTGGTGGCAGCAAACACAAGGCCCTCATATTGAATTGCATCACAGTACTCATCCGTGTACAGAAACTGATTTTTGAGCAATATCAATCGAGTCAAACCACCAATGATGGCAACAAGCTTGTCGAAGATAGCAACAACTTCATAGTTGTTGTAATTCCAAGAGCGGTTGAGAACTCAACAAATTGCTATCTTCTATAGAAGACAGTCACCATGATTGTATTTGAACGTGCGTACAATACCGGTGTGCTCAATCTCTGGGCAGTCTACTGAGATTTTTGGAAGTGGAACCCGGTCACGAGTGTACACATTCACAAGTTCCCACTCGCAGTTGGACCCAATGCAAACAACCCAATCTCCATTTGCGCCTGCCCAAGCCTTGCACTCAAGCGATGGCATCTTAACATCATATGTATCATTATCAAGTGGCATCAACTTGCATAGGGCGAGGCCTCCGTCGTGCCGGCGCCAGTCATCAGGGTCATGGCGAAGAAGATAGGGGAGATCAAACCTCTCCTTGACTCTTGGGTTCCTTGTAATGATGTTATTAGTTGAGTCGAGAATGGGCTTGAATGAACCTGCCATGCTAGCCGAGGTGATGACGTCGCACCGATCAATGAGTTCCTCCACCACATCATCTTTCAGACCGGGGCAAGAATAACGGGGTTGTTTCCGTCCTGTTCCCTCCATGGAGAAGACGATCGAACAATGGCAGAAGAAAGGGTGAAGGGCTAAAGGAAAATGGAGGAGGGAGAGGAAGAGGGTGCGACAGCAGTTCCAAATCAAGAGGGAAAGGCGAAGAGTCAGTGGACGGTTGCCAATTTGCCACGGTTCATGAAGAGGCGCCCCGGCCTATAGGTCGGTTCGGAAATACTCCTACTACTCGCCGTTGTCTCACTGATATGTTGGAACGGGACCACATGTCAACGAAACATGGTGTGTAATTTCTCGTGCAAAATGCGATCTGGCCGCGTTGGCCCGAGGTGCCGCATTAGTTATTGACCTTTATTTTTTTAATGGCGTGCTGTTCAGTTTTGAAGCACGACTAACTGGTACTGTACGTAGAGAAAATATAAACTACTCTACCACTACTCCACCTCCAGTACTAGTAGTATAAAAAAGATATGTAGGCTGGAGCTTCAGCGCTTTCTTGCCAAGGGCTGCCCACTTGCTTCTCACACTACCACCCTCTCTACAGATCTAAAAAAGATGGCCCATCTCTCCCTCCTCACCGGTGGTCATAGATCCTCCAGGGAAGAAAAGGACGTGCAGCATTGACGCACTCGTCGTCGGCGAGCGAGGTCACGCACTGATGATGACCCACAAGTATAGGGGATCTATCGTAGTCCTTTCGATAAGTAAGTGTGTCGAACCCAACGAGGAGCAGAAGGAAATGATAAGCGGTTTTCAGCAAGGTATTATCTGCAAGTATTGAAATAAGTGGTAACAGATAGTTTTGTGATAAGATAAATTGTAACGAGCAACAAGTAACAAAAGTAAATAAAGTGCAGCAAGGTGGCCCAATCCTTTTTGTAGCAAAGGACAAGCCTGGACAAATTCATATAATAGGAAAAGCGCTCCCGAGGACACATGGGAATATCGTCAAGCTAGTTTTCATCATGCTCATATGATTTGTGTTCGGTACTTTGATAATTTGATATGTGGGTGGACCGGTGCTTGGGTGCTTTTATTACTTGAACAAGCATCCCACTTATGATTAACCTCTATTGCAAGCATCCGCAACTACAACAAAAGTATTAAGGTAAACCTAACCATAGGAAGAAACATATGGATCCAAATCAGTCCCTTACAAAGCAACGCATAAACTAGGGTTTTAGCTTCTGTCACTCTAGCAACCCATCATCTACTTATTACTTCCCAATGCCTTCCTCTAGGCCCAAATAATGGTGAAGTGTTATGTAGTCGATGTTCACATAACACCGCTAGAGGTTAGACAACATACATCTTATCAAAATATCGAATGAATACCAAATTCACATGACTACTAATAGCAAGACTTCTCCCTTGTCCTCAGGAACAAAAATAATTACTCACAAAGCATATTCATGTTCATAATCAGAGGGGTAATAATATGCATAAAGGATCTGAACATACGATCTTCCACCAAATAAACCAACTAGCATCAACTACAAGGAGTAATCAACACTACTAGCAACCTACTAGCACCAATCCCGGACTTGGAGACAAGAATTGGATACAAGAGATGAACTAGGGTTTGGAGATGAGATGGTGCTGATGAAGATGTTGATGGAGATTGCCCTCTCCCGGTGAGAGGAGCGTTGGTGATGACGATAGTGATGATTTTCCCCTCCCGGAGGGATGTGTCCCCGGCAGAACAGCTCTGCCGGAGCCCTAGATTGGTTCCTCCAAGGTTCCGGCTCGTGGTGGCGGAGTCTCGTCCCGAAAGGTTGCCTTCTATTTTTTTTCTCATCGAAAGACTTCATATATGAGAAGATGGGCGTCGAAGAGCCACCAGGGGGCCCACGAGGTAGGGGGCGCGCCTAGGGGGGCGTCCCCCACCCTCGTGAGCAGGGTGTGGGCCCCCTGGCCTTCATCTTTGGCAACGATATTTCTTTATTTATTTTAAGGTATTCCCTGGAGTTTCAGGACTTTTGGAGTTGCACAGAATAGGCCTTCAATATTTGCTCCTTTTCCAGCCTAGAATTCCAGCTGCTGGCATTCTCCCTCTTCATGTAAACCTTGTAAAATAAGAGAGAATAGCCATAAGTATTGTGACATAACATGAAATAATAGCCCATAATGCAATAAATATTGACATAAAAGCATGATGCAAAATGGACGTATCAACTCCCCCAAGCTTAGACCTCGCTTGTCCTCAAGCGAAAAGCCGATAACAATAAATATGTCCTCATGTTTAGAGGCAGAGGCGTCGATAAAAATAAAATACGGACATGAGGCATCATGATTATTTCATAACAGCAACATATATAGATTTTGTCATATGATTACTCATGTTCAAGTGATGATCTTCTCAAAGCCAAAGTATGAATCAGAAACCTTATTGAGCACCAACAATTATACCCTCAGTCATTGAAACAATTGCAATTTATCATAACATCGGAAAGAGTCTATGTCAGAGCTTAAAAGCAAGTACACATACTCAACTATCACTTAGTCCTTCATAATTGCTAACACTCACACAATACTTGTGGTTACGGAGTTTTTATCGGACACAGAGAAAGATAGGGGCTTATAGTTTTGCCCCACAACCTTTTACCTCAAGGGTAATGTCAACAATAATAATTCATGCTCCCCTACATCCAATTAGATATATATATCATGTTTTTTCCAACATGCTGAGCTTGCTAAAGGATAAAATGAAAAAGGAAAGGTGAAGATCACCGTGACTCTTGCATAAGGTAGAGGATAATAATAGAAGATAGGCCCTTTGCAGAGGGAAGCAGAGGTTGTCATGCGCGTTTAGGGTTGATGCACAAAATCTTAATGCAAAAGAACATCACTTTATATTGCCCCTTGTATGTGAACCTTTATTATGCAGTCCATCGCTTTTATTGCGTCCACAACAAGTTTGTACAAAGCTTATTTCTCTGCACTAATAAGTCATGCATATTTAGAGCAATTTTTATTGCTTGCACCGATGACAACTTACTTGAAGGATCTTACTCAATCCATAGATAAATATGGTGGACTCTCATGGCAAAACTGGTTTAAGGGTATTTGGAAGCACAAGTAGTATTTCTACTTAGTGCTGAGAATTTGGCTAGCATGAGGGGGAAAGGCAAGCTCAACACGGTAGAGGATCCATGAGAACATACTTTATCACAGATGTAAGAAAACATAACTCATCATGTTGTCTTCCTTGTCCAACATCAACTCTTTAGCATGTCATATTTTAATGAGTGCTCCCAATCATAAAAGATGTCAATGATAATATATCTATATGTGAAACCTCTCTTTCCTTATTACTTCGTATTAATTGCAACGATGACCAAAGCTATATTTTCCAACTCCCAACAACTTTAAATCATCATACTCTTTCTATGTGGAGTCATTACTTTCAATAAGATCAATATGAACTCTTTGATTCTTTTTATTCTTTTTCTTCTAATCACCCAAGATCATGGCAAAACACTCAAGCTTTTGACTCAACACTAATCTTTATTATATAGCTCACGGACTTGATTACAAAGAAGGATCATAAAGCAAAACTCAAAACTAGATCATGCCATGACTTTATTCTACTAAATCGAGATACTACTAATAGGATCGAACTAAGAAAAATGGTAAAGATAGGAGTTGTGATGGTGATACGATACCAGGGCACCTCCCCCGAGCTTGGCAGTTGCCAAGGGGAGTGCCCATACCCATGTGATTATTTCTCCTTCTTTGTTGTTTGTGTAATATTCTTGGCGATGATTCCCCTCAAGATACGGTTCTCCTCCTCAAGCTTATTGGCTTGCTGCTTGAGGTCCATTATTTCCTTGCGAAGCTTTCCTGTAACGGCTAAAGCTCCTTGCACCCAAGGGTATTGCATAGCTGTGGGAGAACAAGAGGCACTCCTCTTCATATTTTCATAGGAAAGAAATCTAACATTGGAAGGGATAACCGAGTTTGGAATAGCTGAGCTCTGTAGTTCCCCCATCGTAAACCCAGCTCGGAGGCGAGAGGTGACTTCTTGATCTTCCATGGCATCTACTCTCATCAGGTCAGCCTCCATCTCTTCCTCCGTTGCTGGCCCAAAGTGGTCAGCGTCGCTGTTTGCCCTTGGTTCCGGTGCCGGGTTAGATACCCGGCTCTCCCTGACTGACTCTTGAGAAGACATCTTGCTCTAAACTACTGCAGCAACAACTCGAAACAAAAACAGAGGATATTTGCGTGATATGGGAGTCAAAACCTTTGGGAGTATATATAAAGAATTTTTACCGACCAAAATACGTATCGTGCAAGGAAATGGAGTCCGGAGGGCACACGAGGTGCTCACGAGGTAGGGGGCGCGCCCTCCACCCTCATGGAGGCCTCGTGTCCTCCCCATACTGCTACTTATTTTTCTATTTTTCTAAATATTCCAAAACAGAGAAATATTGCCTTAAAAATTGTTTTGGAGTCAGTTTACTTACCGTACCACATACCTATTCCTTTTTGGAGTCTGGAACATTTTGGAAAGTGTCCTTTATGTATTCCTCTAGGGTTACGGTTTCAATAATATTAGTTCCAACATTTATAGGATTACCTGAGATATAGTGTTTGATCCTTTGACCGTTTACCACCTTTGGATTTGTGCCTGTGAAGTTGTTGATTTTATGGCACCGGAACAATAGACCTCCTCGACAATGTAGGGACCTTCCTATTTGGAGAGAAGTTTTCCTGCAAAAAATCTTAAACGAGAGTTGTATAGCAATACATAGTCACCTACATTAAACTGATGCTTTTGTATCCTTTGGTCATGCCATCTTTTAACCTTTTCTTTAAACATCTTGGCATTTTCATAAGCTTGGGTTCTCCATTCATCAAGTGAGATAATATCAAATAGCCTCTTATCACCGGCAAGTTTGAAATCATAGTTGAGCTCTTTAATAGCCCAATATGCCTTATGTTCTAGTTCGAGAGGTAAGTGACAAGCTTTTCCATAAACCATTTTATACGGAGACATACCCATAGGATTTTTATATGCAGTTCTATAGGCCCATAATGCATCGTCAAGTTTCTTGGACCAATTCTTCCTAGACCTATTGACATTCTTTTGAAAAATTAATTTGAGCTCTCTATTGCTCAATTCTACCTGACCACTAGACTGCGGGTGATATGGAGATGCAATTCTATGATTAACGTCGTATTTAGCAAGCATCTTATGGAAAGCACCATGAATAAAGTGTGAACCACCATCAGTCATTAAGTATCTAGGGACTCCAAACCTCAGAAAAATAACTTCCTTAAGCATTTTAATAGAAGTGTTATGATCAGCACTACTAGTTGGAATAGCTTCTACCCACTTAGTAACGTAATCAACAGCAACTAAAATATGTGTGTATCCATTAGAGGTAGGAAATGTCCCATATAATCAAAGCCCCAGACATCAAATTGTTCAATAACAAGTGAATAATTCATAGGCATTTCTTGACGTCTACTAATATTACCAATTCTTTGACATTCATCGCAAGACAAAACAAACTTACGGGCATCCTTGAAGAGAGTAGGCCAATAAAAAACGGATTGCAATACCTTATGTGCAGTTCTGTCTCCAGCGTGGTGTCCTCCATAAGCTTCGGAGTGACACTTGCATAGGATCTGTTCCTATTCATGCTCAGGTACACAACATCTAATAACACCATCTACTCCTTCTTTATAAAGATGTGGGTCATCCCAAAAGTAATGTCGCAAATCATAGAAAAACTTTTCTTTTGCTGGTATGTGAATCTAGGTGGTATAAATTTAGCAACAATATAATTAGCATAATTAGCATACCATGGAGTGCTACGAGAAGTGCTTATGACATCAGGAAAGCTATCATCAATAGGTAGTGGGTCATCAAGAACATTCTCTAACCTAGATAAGTTGTCTGCAACGGGGTTCTCAGCTCCTTTTCTATCAACAATATGCAAATCAAATTCTTGAAGCAAGAGAACCCATCTAATAAGCCTAGGTTTTGCATCTTTATTTTCCATAAGATATTTAATAGCAGCATGATCTGTGTGAATAGTTACTTTAGAATGAACAATATAGGGTCTGAATTTATCACAAGCAAAAACAACTTCTAAAAGTTCCTTTTTGGTAGTAGCATTATTTCTTTAAGCATTGTCTAGAGTCTTACTAGCATAATGGATAACATTTAATTTCTTATCAACTCTTTGCCCTAGAACAGCACCTACAGCATAATCACTAGCATCACACATAATTTCAAAAGGTAAATTCCAATCAGGTGGCTGAACAACAGGTGCAGAGACTAATGCTTTCTTAAGTATTTCAAATGCTTCTACACAATCATCATCAAAGACAAATGGTACATTGTTTTGTAATAAATTGGTCAGAGGCTGAGAGATTTTTGAGAAGTCCTTAATGAACCTCCTATAAAATCCAGCGTGACCAAGGAAACTTCTTATACCTTTGATGTCCTTGGGACATGGCATCTTTTCAATAGCATTAACCTTGGCTTTATCAACTTCAATACCTCTTTTAGAAACTTTGTGCCCCAAGACAATACCTTCATTAACCATAAAGTGGCACTTTTCCCAATTCAAGACAAGATTAGTTTCTTCACATCTCTGCAAAACTCGAGCAAGATTGCTCAAGCAATCATCAAAAGAGGAACCATAGGCGGAAAAATCGTCCCTGAAAACCTCACAAACTTTCTCGCAAAAGTCAGAAAATATAGCAATCATGCATCTTTGAAAGGTAGCAGGTGCATTACATAAACCGAAAGGCATACGTCTATAAGCAAAAGTACCAAAAGGGCATGTAAAAGTAGTCTTTGATTGATCTTTAGCCGACACAGGTATTTGAGAAAAACCAGAATAACCATCTAGAAAGCAATAATGTGTATGTTTGCATAATCTTTATAGCATTTGATCAATAAAAGGTAAGGGGTAATGATCTTTCGTAGTAGCCTTGTTTAATTTGCGGAAATCAATTACCATCCTATAACCTATGATAATTCTTTGTGGGATCAATTCATCTTTATCATTAGGGACAACAGTAATACCTCCCTTCTTAGGGACACAATGGACAGGACTTACCCACTGACTATCAGCAACGGGATAAATTATACCTGCCTCCAGAAGCTTGAGTATTTCCTTTCTTACCACTTCTTTTATTTTAGGATTCAAACATCGTTGAGGATCACAAACTGGTTTAGCATCCGCTTCCAAATTTATTTTATGTTGACATAGAGTGGGACTGATGCCCTTAAGATCATCCAGAGTATATCCAATAGCGGCATGGTGCTTTTTCAGAGTTTTCAATAATCTTTCTTCTTCATGCTCTAAAAGGTTAGCACTAATAATAACAGGATATATTTTCTTTTCATCAAGATAAGCATATTTAAGATTATCAGGCAACGGTTTAAGCTCAAACACGGGATCACCCTTGGGTGGAGGAGGATCCCCTAGGATTTCAACAGGCAAGTTGTGTTGTGGAATAGGTTCTTGTTTAAAGAATACTTCATCTATTTATCTTCTTTCATTCATGAACATATCATTTTCATGGTCTAGCAAATAGTGTTCTAAAGGATCACTAGGAGGTACGGCAATAGAAGCAAGACCAATAATTTCATCCTTACTAGGCAATTCTTCCTCACGATGTTGTTTACTAAATTTAGAGAAATTAAACTCATGAACCATATCGTCCAAGCCAATAGTAACAACATTCTTTTCGTAGTCTATCTTAGCATTAACAGTATTCAAGAAGGGTCTACCAAATATAATGGGACAAAAGCTATCTTGTGGAGAACCAAGAACAAGAAAATCAGTGAGGTATTTAGTTTTCCCACACAAGACTTCAACATCTCTAATAATTCCTATTGGAGATATAGTATCTCTATTGGCAAGTTTAATTGTGACATCAATTTCCTCTAACTCAGCAGGTGCAATCTCATGCATAATTTCTTTGTATAAGTCAATGGGTATAACACTAGCACTAGCACCCATATCACATAAGCCATGATAACAATGATCTCCTATTTTAACAGAAATAACAGGCACGCCTACCATAGGTCTATGTTTATCTCTATCACAGGGTTTAGCAATTCTAGCAGTTTCACCAGAGAATTGAATAACATGCCCATCAATATTATCAAACAAGAGATCCTTAACAATAGCAATATTGGGTTCTACTTTGACTTGCTCAGGAGGTGTATAAGTTCTAATATTGCTTTTATGAACAACACTTGAAGCTTTAGCATGATCCTTCATTCTAACATGGAAAGGTCGTTTCTCAACATAAGAAGTGGGAACAATAGGATCATTGTAAGTGACAGTCTTTTCTTCAACTTTAATAGGTGCAGCTACTTTTACTTCTATGGGAGGATGATATTTAAACCACTTCTCCTTGGGGAGATCAACATAAGTAGCAAAAGATTCACAGAAAGAAGCTACTATCTCAGAGTCAAGTCCATATTTAGTGCTAAACTTACGGAAAATATCGGTCTCCATAAAAGATTTAACACAATCAAACTTAGGTGTCATACCTGACTCCTTACCTTCGTCGAGGTCCCAATCTTCAGAGTTGCGTTTAATTCTATCCAATAAATTCCATCTAAATTCAATAGGCTTCATCATAAAAGAGCCAGCCAAGAAGTATCGAGCATGGTGCGATTGTTATCAGAAAGCAGAGCATAATTTTTTCGCATAATTACTTCTCTTGCGAGCTCATGATTGGGGCATGAATATAGCATTTATTTAAGCCTCCCCCAAGCTTGAGAGATGCTTTCTCCTTCGCGAGGCCAAAAATTATATATATAATTGCGATCACGATGAACAAGATGCATAGGGTAATACTTTTGATGAAATTCCAATTTCAATCTTTTATAGTTCCATGATCTTATATCATCACATAGCCTATACCATGTCAATGCGTCTCCCTTCAAAGATAAAGGGAAGGACTTCTTCTTAACAACATCATCAGGTATACCTGCAAGCTTAAATAGTCCACAAACATCATCCACATAGCGTAGATGTTCATCAGGATGCTTTGTTCCATCTCGTGTAAAAGTGTTAGCTAGCAGTTTTTGCATCAAACCCGAAGGAATCTGAAAAGGAGTTTCATTCTCAATAAGTTCAGTAGGTTCAATAGGTTGAGGAGCAACTCTTTGCTCAACTGGATAGGGTTAAGATACCCCGAACAAGCCCCTCAGACAATTACTTTCCATAGTAACAAGTGAGAGAAAATTTCAGCACACTAAATAAATTTGTCCTTACCAAATTCCACCTACCAAAGGCGTTTCACTCCCCGGCAACGGCGCCAGAAAAGAGTCTTGATGACCCACAAGTATAGGGGATCTATCATAGTCCTTTCGATAAGTAGGAGTGTCGAACCCAACGAGGAGCAGAAGGAAATGATAAGCGGTTTTCAGCAAGGTATTCTCTGTAAGTACTGAAATAAGTGGTAACAGATAGTTTTGTGATAAGATAAATTGTAACGAGCAACAAGTAACAAACGTAAATAAAGTGCAGCAAGGTGGCCCAATCCTTTTTGTAGTAAAGGACAAGCCTGGACAAATTCTTATAATAGGAAAAGCGCTCCCGAGGACACATGGGAATATCGTCAAGCTAGTTTTCATCACGCTCATATGATTTGTGTTCGGTACTTTGATAATTTGATATGTGGGTGGACCGGTGCTTGGGTGGTGTTCTTACTTGAACAAGCATCCTACTTATGATTAACATCTATTGCAAGCATCCGCAACTACAACAAAAGTATTAAGGTAAACCTAACCATAGGAAGAAACATATGGATCCAAATCAGCCCCTTACGAAGCAACACATAAACTAGGGTTTAAGCTTCTGTCACTCTAGCAACCCATCATCTACTTATTACTTCCGAATGCCTTCCTCTAGGCCCAAATAATGGTGAAGTGTTATGTAGTCGACGTTCACATAACACCACTAGAGGTTAGACTACTAATAGCAAGACTTCTCCCTTGTCCTCAGGAACAAACGTAATTACTCACAAAGCATATTCATGTTCATAATCAGAGGGGTAATAATATGCATAAAGGATATGAACGTATCATCTTCCACCAAATAAACCAACTAGCATCAACTACAAGGAGTAATCAACACTACTAGCAACCTACTAGCACCAATCCCGGACTTGGAGACAAGAATTGGATACAAGAGATGAACTAGGGTTTGGAGATGAGATGGTGCTGATGAAGATGTTGATGGAGATTGCCCTCTCCCGATGAGAGGAGCGTTGGTGATGACGATGGTGATGATTTCCCCCTCCCGGAGGGAAGTGTCCCCGGCAGAACAGCTCTGCCGGAGCCCTAGATTGGTTCCGCCAAGGTTCCGTCTCGTGGCGGTGGAGTCTCGTCCCGAAAGGTTGCCTTCTATTTTTTTCTCATCGAAAGACTTCACATAGGAGAAGATGGGCGTCGGAGAGCCACAAGGGGGCCCACGAGGTAGGGGGCGCACCCAGGGGGGGCGCCCCCACCCTCATGAGCATGGTGTGGGCCCCCTGGCCTTCATCTTTGGCGATGATATTTCTTTATTTATTTTAAGGTATTCCGTGGAGTTTCATGACTTTTGGAGTTGTGCAGAATAGGCCTTCAATATTTCCTCCTTTTCCAGCCCAGAATTCTAGCTGCCGGCATTCTCCCTCTTCATGTAAACCTTGTAAAATAAGAGAGAATAGCCATAAGTATTGTGACATAACGTGAAATAACAGCCCATAATGCAATAAATATTGACATAAAAGCATGATGCAAAATGGACGTACCAACAGACGACAAGGCCGTCCTCTCAGACCTAGCGCCCGCGCGGGATGGCCTCCGTCCCCAAGCTCGCTGCCGTCATCTGTGCGGAGGATGACGACCATGAGGGAAGCCACTTCCCGCCGACCCTCAGGTATGCTACCTCTTTTCGAACCATACCCTTGTTCTATTGCCCCATCTGCCACGTTGTTGCATGTGGATCTTTTTCCACTCCACCATCTTCCCAATTTGCTATCCTCTGCTCTGCTAGCCACGTAGACGAAAACCATAATTTGCACTATTAAAGGAAACCCTACTTCATGCAGACTAATCCATGTCTGGGTTGAATAAGGAAAGGAAGGAAGATTGTACTGTCCAAGAGAGTAGGCATCGAACCCGCATCTAGGTTGAAAAGGGGAAAATCAGTAGCTAAGGAACGAGTCTCGTGTCTCTTGGTTGAAGAAGGGTAGAAAGGCATGACAATGCAATAGAGAATGACCAGGAAAAAGGTGGCTAAAGAGAACAAAAATGGGATTCACACTGTTTTTGGCAGTCACAGTCAAATGGATTGGTCAGGTCCATAGAATGAACATCCCGGGTCGTAAAATTTACTGGATTATGACCACAATATGTTCTAAATAGAAGCCCGACACGTTCAGAAGCTCTTTTGCCCACCTGAAACTCCTTTTTTTGCTCTTCGACATACCCATCCGTCAAAACCATGCTGCTGATAAACTTAAGCCTGATGGACAATAGTAACCTCGCATTCAGCAGGAAGAATGTGACAAATCTTGTGTTTGCACGGTTGGCTACATATCGTTCTAGCATTATTGTCTTCAATCGAATCTCATGAGAAGTGAGAAAATCCCGATGCTTACGAATCCACCGATTGGTTATAACTTTCTTACCCCGTCATGTTGCCTAAATAGACATGAAAATTAAAAACAGTTAAGGTCTAAAAGAAGAGTGTTGAAAGAGCAACAGCTGAACGGTTAATTCTAGTACACTATATGCGGGCTTCCATTGTGTGTGAAATTATCACCTTTATACACAATTTCTCCAGACATGGAAAGCATTGCAGCAAGCCTATAATCTTATTCAGATCAAAACTATTCATTTGGATATATAAGATCTTGACATAATCCAGCACCATTGATAGGCCATCCATGGAGAAACTCTTCATTGAGCATAGAACATAATATTAGTACAAAATGTGTACTCCAAGATGATATATAAATTATGCGCAGAAATTTAAAATGCAGCTTATGGTTACAAGTGTAGATGATAATATAAAGTACCTGAAGAACTGTGGAGCCAAACACCATATTGAAATGAGCACATAGATCATGTATTACACCTAAAGTCTCTAGTTTAGGCGCAGAGAGGACGGTTATTTGCAACGGTGAATAGCTAGAATAAAGGATCAACCTTTGAAGTGAAGGGGCATCTTGGATGATGAGCTGCCTTCCATCAAAAGAAATTCCAATTCTTACAAGGTTAGGCGACTTTATTTGGAGACAACCGATTCTAACTGTGAAAACAAGCACCAAGCACTCCAGCGCAGGGCAACTGGAGTGGATGATGCTGCGCAATGAGGCCTCCGATATACGAACCCGCACAAGTGAAGGTTTCTTGAGAAATGGGAGTTGAAGGTTTAGTACCAGATTGTCTGGTAGGTAGCACAGCACAAAGGGGGCGGTGTGGAGAGAGGAGGAAAATCGCGAGATGGACATCGGTGCTGAGGGCACAAGTTCATGGCATTCGGTATGTGGTATGTGATTTCCAGGGGAATAGTAGAACTCAAGCAGCTGTAGTTCTGTGAATTCAGGAGATTTCAGCCAGGCATCCACCATGCAGGGCATGGTATGCTTGCTCAGGTACCATGACGGGATGCAGAGGCTTTGAACGGAGCCCTGGTGGGAGGAGATGATGGCTCTAGGGATTTCAAAATCATTGAAGAGAGATAGCTGACGATAGTCAAGATTAAGGGGCACGGCGCGTCATAGAGAGCGCCACCGAATTGAGAGGACTTGGGTGCGGTAGCAATCCTTGGTGGGGAGAAGCGAGATGATCTCCCCAAGGACGGCGTCTGGGATATCACTGATGCGGTCCACCCGAGATTCTACGGGTTCCTAGGATCCGGTGGGGGCGGGGTCGCCGCTTCTCCCTCCGCTGCCGGGTGCGGGATCTACAACAGGCGTCGCCGCTGGCGGGAGCCTCATCTTCTTGGCGCTGGGGTCAGCTGACTCCATTTTCCTCGAGGGCGTCGCATCGCGCTCGCGGATTTGAGCAGAGTAACGAATGACGAGCCTAGTTGTAGTGTGAGCAAAGAAGAAGGAGAGTTGGGGGTTTTCTGTAGGAGTGAGGAAGAAGGGGAGCTGGGGTTTTCTGTAGGAGTGAGGTGAGGAATTTGGGGGTACGAGTGGAGCGAGATGACGTGAGGTGGGTGGGAGTGAGGAGGAAAAAGAGCACCCAGGTTTTTTTTGGGGGGGGGGGGGGCGGTGTGCTGGGTGTGGGTAGCGCCTCTCAATCAGTAAATATATGGGATTTTGAATTGATTTTACTATTTACTAGTGTCGATGGGCTGTTTTGTCTTGGGCCCAGAGAAACAATTACTACTAGTACAGTGGAGACACTCTACAGCTACCCAAAAAAACAATTACTACTAGTACAGTGGAGACACTCTACCGCTTCTGGCTCCTCCTAGGTCATTGAAACGTCTCCCTCTACTGAATGCCATTATACTTTTGTTCACTGACATGCGGGCCATGCAGCGCGCGGGCCCAAATGCCATCCACCAAATTAGAAGGCAGTATGGAGGCGGAGAGTCACCCCAGTCGTAGCGCGGCAGTAACGAGCCGTCGTATCACAAAACCCCACCTCCCCACAGTCTAAGTTTGACGGACGAAGCAACCATCATTTCACTCTTCGCTGAATCCCCTTCTCCCTCACCGTCTTCAAGAAAGGCAACACTGGCATCTGCCACTGTTCTTCTCTCCCAACGGAGAGAAGGTAAGCAGATCCGTGATGTTGGTATATTTTCGTTCAGAGAAAAAAAAAGAACTTTTGCAAAGCAGTAACCGATCCTCACTCTCTTTTTTGTTTCATTGTCATTGCGATTGTGTTTTCCTTTCAGTGGTCTCCTAGTATTCGTCAGTTTCATGATGGACCAAGGAGAACCAGGCAAAGATCTGCCGATATTGGAGCAGATGCGGGAGGCTGATCCCCACGAGACAGAGAGCTCCAAGATGGAGGCAACCACCGAGACAACTCCAGATACGCTCACGGCCACTACTGAGATGGTCAACGCCCCGTTTGAGGTTACATCCCCTGTGGCACTGCAGGAGCAGTTTTCACCCTTCGAGGATGTGTCCCTCCCCCCCCCCCCCCCGCTGAGCTGCCCAAGGTGATTTCCTTCTTTGCTGATCCCGATTGTGGTTTTTCATCTAAGTATGTGGTGATTAATAATGCAAAATTTTATTAGCTTCGATGCCATGCTATACATAGTGGTTTAAATAACTTGTGTTTCTTATACCGAAAAGTAATTCAGAATTTGTTTCTGTTTCAATTAGAGCCCTGATGCAGACAAGGATTGTGTGGTTGTACATGTCACTCGCTATGAGGTGGATGACCTGAATATATGCATTGGGAAAACAGATTTCTTAGGCTGTTGGATACTGGAAGCCATTTGCGGTTATAGCAATGAAGAGTTGTGTTCCAGCCTCACTATTGTCAGGCGTGTTGTCCAGGGTATACTGAAGCACAAGAAGTTCAAAGCTACTCCTTCGTTTGTGAGGCATACTGTTCTTGTCAAGCTTACGCAGGAAGATGACATGGCATGCCTCCACAAACAAGTTTATCAGTGGCAAGGCCACAAGGTTGTCTTCATGAAGGTTCACAGGATTGAGCTACTGCGGGACGTCCTCGATGATGTTCATGGCAAGGTCCATCTTGTGTCCAGCCCAAATTAGATCAAGGCATGAAATAGTTTCCCCAGCTAGTGTTTAATAGTAGTTTGGATTGTGTCTAATTATCCGAACCTTGCCTGTTATCGACCTCTCTGGGGCTAGTACTCTGTTTGAATCCGTCTATGGGAACTGCTGCTACTTTTGTGTGCCCGTGAATCATGTGAGAACCATCATAATTGTTGCTGAAACAGATGCGTCCTCACTAGTTTTTTCATGAATATGGCATGGTAAGACATAAGTTGTCATGGTTTATCATATGAGAAGTGTGTGTTTTGATGAAATAGAGCACTCGTTCGAGATTGTGTGCCGACGTATACATAAGTACTTTTTTTGACTATATACTGCAAGGCAACAGCCTCACAGTCCTTTATTAAAGCCAAGTAGCAAAAGAGTTACAAAGTCACAATAAAAGAACCAAGGCTAGGGAGGAGAGGCTACTTACAAAGAGAGTTTAAGGTAGGGCAGCTATCCAAGAAGTTAGACTATTCCTATATTTACACTTGATTCTATGAACTAAAAGAGAAATGTCATGAATAAAATTCATCCTCCAGGATCTGAAAGTACGCAACTCATTTATGAAAATCTTCCCATTCCTCTGTGTCCAAATATTCCAAGTAGCCGCGAAGACTACCTCAGTAAAAAATGGGTAGCCAAAGTCCTTCCTTGCAGTGCAAGCCATCTCAAAAGTAGTCTGGTTAGGATGAACACTCCATGAGATGCCCAAGTAATTCCAGACA
Organism: Triticum timopheevii; assembly: GCA_963921465.1. Classification (NCBI taxonomy): domain Eukaryota; kingdom Viridiplantae; phylum Streptophyta; class Magnoliopsida; order Poales; family Poaceae; genus Triticum; species Triticum timopheevii. The sequence goes on from OY997262.1 coordinate 369,621,286, forward strand.
CATTGGCTGAAGTTGCAAACAAAGAATAGATGAGCTCTATCCTCATGAAAAGCTAAGAGACACATAACACACGTGTCATCCTGAATAATCCAATGCCGTCGCTGCATCATGTCCCTAGTGTTTAGACGATCCATCAAGAGGAGCCATCCAAACACCTTGAGCTTGAGTGTGCAAGAACATTTCCAGATCCACGTGAAAATGGGGTCAACCACGATGTCTGAAAAACAATACAAGTAATAAATCTTTGACTAATAATCACCAGATTTTGAAGGCCATTTCCAGACATCATTTCCCCCTCCTGAAGATTAATCAAAGGCATTCAAGCCTGGAGCTGATTGAATTCCTCGTAAGCTTCAACCGATAAAGGCAGGTGAAAATTGTCGGTCAGGTCAGACAACTCCATCACATCCTTGATGGCAAGCGTGTCATCAATGACAAAAGAGTGAAGCCTCGGGAATCGTTGTTGCATGAGAACCACATTGTTATTAAGTTCCCAACGATCCAACCAAAAAACCACTGTATCCCCCGACCGCACGTGAGGGACTGCCAACTTGCAAAACTTGTCATACAGCTTCAACACGTCTCGCCACCAGAAAGAACAACAACTTTGAGTGACTTGGGGGGGGGGGGGGTGCAGCAGCATAATATGTGTCCCAAATGAGTGATACCCAGGGCATGTCCAACTTATTAAATTTTTTGAATAGATGCTTGATCGACAAGGAATCATTTTGTATGCCTAGGTCAAGCACTCCAAGGCCTCCCTCTTAGGCCGACAGACCAAATCCCAAGCCGCCAATGATTGCCATGGCGTATCCGTGTTCCCCCTCCACAAACATTGCCGCATGATACGTTCAATCTGCTTCAAAATCCCTTGTGGCAACGAGAGAGTGCACAAAAAATATATTGGCATAGAACAAAGAAAACACTGTTGGTGCTACCCCACTTGTAAGCAGTTGTGCAAAACACGGCACATTGGCTCAGCTCGCTTCAACACTAGGCTATCGACCAGCTAACAATCAACAATCTGTTGTCTGACATATAAGAAACTATGTATCTTGTTACAGTGGTTCATGCAGTTAATTGAGGCCACAATGTAATAAATTCCAAACGTTCACACGCTAGTCCGGCGCTCATGTGGAACACTCACATTAAACTCGTCTTCATAAAAAACTTGAAAAGCATAAGTTAAGCAATTTTATACACCTCAATGATTCATAGAACATAACAAACATATACTAGTTCACAACAAAAGACAAAGTTGTGTGAAGGTTTACAAATCAGGAAAAAACAAGCAAGGCTTCTCTGAGCAAAGGGCCTCCCGGCAGGCTTAAATTTCTTGGAGTTCACTCTGGTTTTTTCTTGTTGCCACCATCCAGGGTTAGGTTCTCTCATTCCAGAATAACCAATTATAATTGTGGTCTTAGCTGGAATGCTGAACTAAACCATGCAGTGTACTGACCAGCTGAAATGCTTGTGCATTCCACTAAATTTAAGCACCGTTATTTGCAGAAATAAGCAGACCGCAATGCCTCTTGTCCGCGCACCTGTCCAAAAAATCACCATGCAGCCGTGCCAGCTAGTCCTCGATCCATAGATGAACTGGTAGAAAGTGCATTCCGGACTAGGATGCAGTTATTTTTGCTCGTCCCTGCACTGCAATCAGGAAGTAAAACGTACGAATCAGCTTCTTTTAGATTGCGTTGGTCATTCTACCTTAGTTACTACCAATGTAGGGATACCCTGAAGACGGGAGGTTAGACGACGGCCACGTGGGATAGCCATCTCATTTTGTGCAGTTGTACTAAAACTGAGGTGTGTGCTTTTGATTGCGCGGATAGAAATGATACGGAGACAGACATCCTGAAATGACATGGAGACAGACATCCCTGTTTGTGCAAATTCGAAACAGTGACAGATATTACTACTTTCCTCCGTTTCCTCATAGAAGCAAGTCCTAGATTCATGCTACAGCTTTCCCACTTTCTTCCCTGTTTGTACCAACGCTTAGAGTCGATTGTATGAACTAGCTTTACTTCTAATAATAGTAAAAGTCTAGGTGGCTTTGGAGCAGCAGAAGAATGTAGAAAAGGATACACACGAAGGGAGCTGGGGCAGTAGAGCAAGGCAGGTTTCGGAGGAATATATACCTGAAGGTCATCGGCATGTGGCAAAGATGGCGTCGGAAGGCCGCATCTTGGCCACAATACCGCAGGGAGGAAGAAGGGGTCGGAGGCCCTCCCGAGCCGGCACTCTCTCGGAGAGAACGGCACGGCCGCCGATCAGGATGCGCGGGCAGCCGTTGTTCTCCTCCCTCGCCGCCGACGACAGCGTGAATGATGCACCTACACCCCTGCCCCGGTCGAGGTTGTCCAGCCGGATTTGTGACCAGCCGTGAGCTGAGAGATAGTGTGGCCACCTATGTCTTGTTTAGATCTGGAGGGCATGAGAGAGTGAACGAGAGGAACCCTAGTAAAGCAAACGCTAAGGCTCCTACTTTTATATATAGTGGAGTGATTTTATTGTACCAGCTTCAAAAAAATGCGCTCCTACGTGTACCCGTGAGTGGGTGTGAGAGAACTAGTGCGTGCGTGCACCGCTTCTCTTCGTGAGATTACAATATACTATGCCCAAAGAACGTTCGCCACAAGAGTAATAGTATAAGTGTGTGACGTGTGAGCTAAAATAAAATGTGCGCACCGTCTTTTGTTTTTTAGAAGTTCTGAGGGTAGGGTGTGAAGAGCACATATGTGCGTGACGTCTACCTGCAGATAGACGGTGGGTGCGACATGCGAGTCTGCGAGAGGACTCGGGAGAGTCGTGACTCGTGAGGGTGCGTGTGCATGAGAGAGAGGGGGGCACGTATCAATGCAATGCATGTGTCCGTAAATCATTATCCGACAAACGTTCCCCACAAGCCTTTTCCTGACGAACGCCGTAAGAACCGTTAGATCGGCATCCGACATTGTCAGTTTTGCCATGCCATTTAACAGAACAGCCACTCCTCCTACACACAAATCTTCCACGTGAGTGTTAGCAACTGCCGTATGCTCCCTCCGTTCCGAAATGCAGTGCATATAGCTTTATTGAAAATTCAAACCTCGCAAACTTTTACCGAGTTTTCATGTACCAAATTGCACATGTAGAATACCCTGTATATATCATTTCATTCATCTTAGAGAGGACACTATAAAGGTGGGTGAGGAGTCTACAAAGAAAGACCATCGTATCACCCGTAGCAATTTCAACCATCCTTTAGTGTTGAGGAATATCATAGGAATTTTATATGATATGATTTTTATAGGATTTTTTCCTTTAGAGCCAATTGGTTCATAGGAATAGATTCATATACTCCACATTTCAAAGGAAATAAACATGATATCATTTCTATAGCTTTAGAGCCACTTTGTTCATATGAATGGATTCCTATACTCCCTTAATTTCAAAGGAAAATAAACATTAGCGTATATTCAATAGAAAAGTTCCTATGATATGAACCAAATTACATCTCTTTTCTAATCCCTCCTCATAGAAATTGAGATACATGTCATCTCTAGATTCAATAGAAAAGTTCCTATGATGTGAACAAAATTACATGTCTTTTCCAATCCCTACTCATAGGAATTGAGATGCTCCATGTCATCTCTTTCCCTACAACTTCCATGTATACATCTTCTATTTGTAAATAGATAGTACAACCCACTAGTAGCTTTTTCCCAAAACATGCAACTATGGCACAAGAACTATTATAGTGTGCCAATAACTTTGAAAGATGGTCGCTGGATGAAGCTAATCCGACAGTGTAGAGATAGGAAAATCCGAGCACTACTGGTCGTTGGATATCATCAACATTCCACCAGATCTGCCACATGTACAATTTAGAAGACTCCATGGTTGAACTTAAGCATAATGCACAAACCTCAAAACACAAGCACTTCTACTTTGTTCTAGAATCTTCTGTATCATAATTGATTATTTTTTTCTAAATAAATTGCCATTATTTGTTTTTTACTTTATGATTTACAATGCACAACCCCATGAATCTTAACATTTTATAAAACTAATTGACTTTGAATGAAATGAACTATAAGAACTAAATGAACATCTACATCATGCATATATGACTCAAAGCTTTACATGTTATAGTGTGTATTTATTCATAATTTGGTTTCGAAATATCATGCGTTCAATACATGTGTACCTTACTAGTTTTAAGTAGAGTAGCAAATTTCATGCGGCCCCGGGTATATCAAAATGCAGGGCCCATGCATCATTGCCTTTCGGTCGAACCTACGTCCACAATTTTTTGTACGTACTATTATCTCCATTGGTCCCCGAACCCAAAACGTTGCCTCGTTCTCGTAAAACCAAGCGGCCCACACATATTTAAGGCGTCGACTCGAACCCATTTACTATGACGTGGCCCCGCACGCCGTAGTACTCCTACAAACCCTACCGCCGCACTCATCATCGGTTTTCTTCAAGAGGATGAGGGAGAAGCCGATTTGTAGTGGAGGCGCTTTCAAAAAAAGAATCTGTAGTGGAGACCCCTACCATAGGGTGCCCTAGGTAGCTGCCGCACGCATCATTGTTTTCTCTTTTCATTATGCTCTTGCGCCCTAGAGTGAAATGATGGTTGCTTCGTTCGTCCAGTTTAATGCGGAAAGGTGGGGCTTTGTGATTTGACCCCTCATCGCTCATTTTCTACTACAGCGGCGCTACAACCGGGGTGCCTCCAATTCCAACCGCTGCTCTGAACTGTAATTTGGTGCATTGCACGTAGAACAAGACGGTGGATGAGCCACATGTCGGCCAAAGGGGTCCTGTTAAGTGTGTCACCATTTCTTGTGCGGACTGGCCCTGCTTGAGTTGCTACGCCAACACGACAGGAGTAGCCTACCACTTGGTTTTGCTCCTCGGTGAATCCCGACTATATTGATATAAAAAGATACGTGCTGAACTACCCTCTCCGTATCGGCTTTTTATTTTTAGGCATCTCGGTTTATAGGGCCTTCACGTAGTTCTAGGTCATCCATTTGACTAACTAAATATGAGTTACTATGTCACAAAAAGTATATCCTTGGATTCTTAAGCGGATGTAGTTGTATTTAAAAGTCAAGGGCGGGGCTTTTCCTGCGCGGTAGGCGGGGCAGTTCCGCCTAGTCGGTTCGACAGAGACACAAGAAGACGAGGGAGTAGGCTGCTGCAAACGTAGGGCTATGTGATTTGACAGCGAGTTACTGGTGGACAGGTGGGGCCCCGTGATTTGACTTGCCATTATCATTTTAACTGCGATGCTACGACCGGCGTGAGTCTTCTGATTCTGACCTCCTCCATACAGGTGCCTCTCCCAATGCTCCACCATGTAGTAGAGGTTGGCTCTTGCATGAGAGCCCACTTGTCCAGTTTTTCCTTGCCTCTGTTTCCTCCACATATGCAAAAATGCCATGTAAAGCACACTATTGTACTTACTTGCTCCTACAGGTGCTTAAGCTTGCCACATAGGCATAAAGTCTGATGTGGCAAGTTAATCAAGAAGAGAGAGACTAGTTTGGTGACCCAAGGAAGAAACGGTGCTAAGCGCGTGTACCTAGGTGAAAACAAAATTTTGAGTCTATAGCTAATTAAATGAAACAAACTTAGCAACACCATTTCATTGGAAGAGGTCACTCCTTGGCAAATGCAATAAATACTAGTACTCCCGGTGTCAAATAATATAAGAATGTTTTTGGCACTACACTAGTGTCAAAAACATTCTTATAGGACGGAGGGAGTACGAAGAAAGAGATAGAGAGGAGTAAAGAAAATACACTTATAGCCAACCTTATAGCTAACCTTGTTGTAGTATGAGTGACTAAGTGATGACTATTTATGACATGCCAACATCAGATAGCCTAATGCACCATGTTAAATCTCCAAGGGCGCGACCGCGCGTGCGACGTGACGGTCGTGGTAGGCGCGACCATGATACGGGCTGCTGGCAACCCTTGGATCTGAGATCAAACGGTCGCATGCTAAGTTGCCGAAAATTTGCAGAATAACCATCCAGGATAGGATATTCACCCATAGGTCTATAATCACGCCATGCAACCGTTCGATCTCAGATCCAAGGGCTCTCGGAAGCCCGTATCATGGGAGAATGGAAAGCCACTACCCTGCCGTTTGCCCGCTCGCAGTTCACTCCTACTTGTCCCCGCACGTCCTTCAATACTATGGTGGTTCGCTCCTAGTCCTCCCGTCCTTTCACATTATGGCAGTTCCACTAATCCTAACCCTCCTCCCAAATCCATGGCGTCCCAAATCTCCACGATCGGCGGTGAGTACAAGGTTAGAACCATCACCGGCGATGAGTTTGACGTCATCTACACCCGTTCTTCCACGACGGTGAAACGATGCTGGGATAGATGTTGAGTACACCATAGTTCTAGGACGAGAGAAGGATCTAAAGGACGAAGAGAGGAAGAAGCCCACCGTGATCCAGGTTTGCGTACATAACGTTTGCTTGGTCTACCACATATGCCATGCCGACGTTGAGTGCCAGGATTTTAAGAACTTCCTCAAGGACAAAGCTGTACTATAGACTTTAAGAAGGACAAAGAAGTCCTGGGTCGGATAGGCCTCGTTGTAGGCAACCCCTTCAACCTCCAGAAGAATCGGCTGCTGCCCTCTCGTCAGCCTTCAATGCTGACCCTGGCAGGAGCCATGGTTCATCATTCGTACCGTAAATTGGAGAAACCTCATTACACCTTTCATCGTCATGCATGGCAGCGGAATGTACTAGATATAGACCACATCCACTATGCTGCAATGGATGTCTACCTTTATTTCAATATCTACAAGGGTTGGATGAAGAGCAACAACCAAGTGTGCGGTTCAAGAAAAGAAGTATCGGCCAAGAGGAAGAGGGACAAGGATGAAGTCGAGGACGTGGACGAGGACTCCAAGTAAGGTGGCAATGTCGTTGCTCATGGTGGTTCTAAACTTCTAATGCAGTGTCTACCAGATTAGTTGCATAGTTTAATTTCAGGTGTGCTTAGTTTAATTTGAGGGGTGTGTTGTGCTGAGCCCCCAGCAGAACTATGTTATGTTTCTTCTTATTACTTTAACTCTTCAGTATGTACATACTACTAATATTTCTCTAATAGAATTTAGCACCCCAATTAAGCACGTACTAGCTTTTTTAATAGTACTATATGCATAATTTGGCGACGAGCGCTCTCTATATGTACCACCTTTTTTTACATTCAATTTTTGCTCCATGGCGCAATCCATCGATAGTACTACTGTACAAAAGTATACATTTTTTAAAAGGCTAGAGTACTATTCATCACATATATAGCCAGTTAAATTCTCAACCTAGAACGACGTGCATGCCATGTAGTAAACCGATACGGAGGAAGTATAGTAAAAATGAGGTGATTTTACCGAGCGATCGGCGGGGGAGCATGGCTTGTCATGCTGTCCCATGTGTCATGATGTACCGAGGCAATGCGCGCGTCCCTCTTGAGGCAGAAGCAATACTACGTGGTTTGAGATGATGGCGAATCGAAGTGTGAAATAATGGTTGCTTCGTCCATCTGGGAAGGTGCGGCATTGTGATTTGACGTCTCATTGCTCATTACTACTACTGGGCCGGTACGAGTGGGGTGCATCCCCCTACTATTCTGCACTGTTATTTGGTGCTTGACTCGTCGACCTGGTTGCTATGTGTCCCACATGTCGGCGACAGGAAGTACAGAATTCATGAAAGGGAGCGTCAACGGAGGAGTATACTACAGAATTCATGAAAGGGAGCGACTTAGTTTTGGAGAAATCTGTTTTTACGGAGTACGTACCCACTAGGGTTTATAGGGCTCATCTACAAAACATTCGTTTTTCCGTTTGATAAGTCTCAATTCTACTATACTAGTAGTAGTACCATTACATGTTGGATTTCGAGGTGCGTTAGATCACCCGACGCAAGCAGTGTCAAGAGGAAACTAAGGGCCTATTTGGTTCCAATAAGTCACCTGACTTATAAGTGAGGTGACTTAAAACCAGTGACTTATAAGTCACGTCTGTTTGGTTGTCACCTGACTTATAAGTCACCTGACACACCTTCCCCCACCAATCCACATCATGCAGGTGGTGAGACCCATGCAAAAGTGGGTGACTTATAAGTTTTAAGTTGGGGTGGAGCAACTTATGACTTATAAGTTGGGCTGACTTATAAGTCGGGTCTGTTTGGCAAAATAAGTCACTTTTTTCACTTTTCGACTTATAAGTTGGTGACTTATTTGGAACCAAACAGGCCCAAACCAATGCATGTACAAGTTCATGGAAATTTAGTGGTCATTCATGCATTCGTTCTAATTAATGCCTCGGTAAACATAACTTCTTGAGAAAAACGAGCGTACTAATTACTTATGCAAACTACGAAATTAATTCGACCAATCTCCGTCTACCTTGGTTGGAGAGATTTTCAAATTGAGCCGTAAAATGGAAAGGAGGGAGTAGTAACTTTTGTCTCAATTACTATTTGTGGCCTTGTATAGATGCAAAATGTATTTTTTTATAGTGGCCTTGTATAAGTAAATGGAGGGAGTACTAACCAAGGTACGTAGTAGGGACGAGGAGTAAATGGAGGGATCAGTAAAATTTTCTCCTCGTGCTGCGAGCCACCGCGCGCGTGGGCGAGGGAGCGGGCGTACAATACTACTACTACTACTACTACTACTACTACTACTACTACTACTACTACTACTACTACTACTACTACTACTACTACTACTACTACTACTACTACTACTCGTAAGCAAGCTTCACCTCATCCTACGAGCCACCGCGCTCGTGGGCGGGGGAGACGGCGTACTAAGCAAGCTTCTCCTCGTTCTACGAGTTGACGGGACCCATCAAAAGTACTCCAGTGTATAGAGCCTTGCCTCTAAGGTAGGCCCCACATGGTTTGCCCCTTTTTTTAACATAACACGTCAAGTCGGAATTTGTTTGTTCACCCGTGGTAGGCGATCCTCCCTCCACCAAGTGGACAACCAGTAGACGTGTCAAATTACCACATGGGCTGCCTTTTTGGTACAGAAATGAGGTCCACCGTGTACCCGCGCGGGTGTGGTTGGGAAAGAGACGGGAGTACGAGCGCCGTGCGTGCACCTCTTCTCTTCGTGCACGTCCCCCACCTACGTGTGTGTGTGTGAGAGAGAGATACAAACCTAGACATAATGCGCCATCCATCCCCATGCCTCCGCCCAGTCCGACCACCAGTCACCACCACGCCCCACTCCTCCTCACCTTATCTCTCATCTTTCTCCCTCCATTTTTATATACAAGGGACCACTATCAAAATTACAATTTGCAGATATACAAGGCCACTAACACTAATCGATGCAATATTAATGGTGTTTGCCTCGTGGTACTAGCAAAGGAGGACATTAATTATCCCTTGCATGCATGCGGGAGTTTGTAAAAAATGCATCTTGATGTTCCGTGCAATGCACGGGCATCTTGCTAGTCCATGAAAACAACACATGGCAAAATTCCACGGCGAACGAGGGATTTGAATCTGTTGGGAGGGGCTATTTGGATCTTGCTTGGGGTAGCCAAAATATTGGTGAACCTTTTGTCCACCGGTGCCTTTGCCATCGATGAACGAGGAATGGCTCGGGTGCTCATGCTGTCATGCATCCTCTAGCGCGCATGTTGGATACGAGCTCGCACGAGCTGTGTTTTTTTGTCCTACAACGCCGTCCGAGCCGCCCGCAGACCGATCGGCGACCCGCAAATTACGCCATCCAAACGTAGCCGCACACATTATGACAGCAACTCAACCAACCGGACGAAATTCACGCAAACACGTAGACAAACTGATATTTCATATAAACAATGACGGAAATCATATAAAATACCAGATTTTCATACGAAGATGAAGGATTTCATTACATTCAAATGAATGAGACGGTGCTAGTTCTGGACAGCACAGTTATATAATACCTGGCCTAAATGGTCGCCCGCCGATCGATTTGTGTTCCTCATGTCCGGCAGCACGATCACCGAACTGCCGGGAGCCCTGGAGGTATATAATTCAGCGCAAAGGACGGCTCGCTTCCCCACTGCCCAACTGATATTATTGGCTGGTGCCGAAGATGATGGTGGCCGGCACCGGTTCGAGTTCATCACCGGCCACTACTTCGCCATGGCCGGCACCGGCTCGAGTTCATCCTAACATTCCCCTCTTCCGTGGAGCCCATGTGGGGTCGACGAAGGTCCTCGCAACAAAAGGATCCGGCAAGACACCTGCTGTGTACGCTGACGTCGCCTCCGCGGTGGCCTTCATGGGACCCAAGCGGCGGCGGCCTCCCGTGTTATACTTCTCCTCGATGATGGCGGTGGACGCGGAGGCGCTGGCCACCGACTCGTCACTCTCCACGCACCCGCCTTCTGTCGCTGCTTGCATGGCGCGACCGCCGGCATGGGAGTCTCAGCCACAGAAACGGGAGACGCGGTACGAGGCGGCGGTATGGACGGCAGCAACGACGCCCGTGCACTGCTCCTCGTCGAGGTGGCCTAGAGCGGCGATTTGCTGAACCGCGCACTGGCTTGGGGCGGCAACTGGTCCGTCGGGTGAGGGGAGGGAGGTGGATCAGCGAGTTGCATAGCTCATATCCGGCGAGCTACCCAGCCGGCTTGGATGCGGAATAACTACTCTTCGTAAGCCATTGTAAGAATGGACAAAATGGTGGAGGAGATAGGGGAGCGGCGGAGGTGTGTGATTCGTGGCCGGCGTTTGGCCTCGTTTAAATAGGAGATTAAATAGACGGCAGACGGGAGGAGCTCCGCCGCCGTTGCGTTTAATGCCGGCCTGGTCATGAACGGACGTGTGTCCAGAGTGGGTTTCTCGGCTTCCACACGGGCGGGTTTCATGGAGGCGTTTGAATGAGGCACGGAGGCGTGTTCAGCCGGGCGTGCTGCGAGTGGTGCCCTCGACTCTGACCTAGGACACCGTGCCATTCTTCCACTGACATGTGGGCTCTTTGGGTGCATGGCCTACATGTCAGTGACCCAACGCAGGCAGCGCACAGCAGAGGAACCTTTGGTGGGCCAGGGCGGTCAGAAGCGGGCATTTCATAAACCGATGATTGTTCATTGAATGTGACGTCATCTTTTTCATGTAGATAAGCCTACTATGTTGATAGCCCGTTCGGTACGTTGCGATTCATAAAGACCGCTGCAAACATCAATGTTCTGCTTATCACAGATAAGATTGATTAATACTCATAACAATCCATGTCCTTAACAAAGGGTGCATGTACGTATAGGTTGAGCGTGTGTCTTGCGTCGTGTGTTGTGTGCATGCAGGCGTGCGAGTGTTGCGTGCGTGCAAGGGTACGTTTCAGTGTTGCATGCATGGGTGCGTACGTGTGTGTGTTCGTGAGTGCATGTGTATGTGTCAGTGTTGCACGCCAGCATGCGTGCGTGTGTCTGTTATGTGTATGTGTCAGTGTTGCATGCCTACATGTGTGCGTGTCTTGTATGCATGCATGTGTACGTGCGGGGTGAGGTTACACGTCAGTCGACTGAATTTTTCATCTCTGGTCATTTAAATTTTCCATCCATTGGATACGAAATCAAGGGCCTCCAGTTTATCATCAAACTCCACCCCCTTGAGCCGCCAGCCACCATGGGCCGAACCGCCAGCCCCCGCCGCCCGCGGCAGGCCCACCCTCCCCGAAACCACTCCCCACCTCCGGTCCGCCACCGCACCAGCCATCCCTCTAGCCCCCCTCCCCCGCGTTGAGCTTTTTCTCCGGCGATCCCCACCCCACCGCCCAATGAACGCCCCCCAACCACCGGTGACTGCCAACCAGAGGTCTCACGACTTCGAATACCCACATACCACTCATTTATTACCATTTCTGTCCTTCATATACGCGCTGACGGGTGGGACCTATGGTAAGGTGCGCTGCTGAATGTGGACCGTTCGACTGGTCAATTGATCATGTTATCAACAAATTACGTAGCTGTATGGTGAGCCAGTGACCGTAAGATCACCCTAAAATGTACTCCTATTTTATTAACACAGTATAGACTCAAACTACCATTTCTTTCTTTCATATACGGGCTGACAGGTGGGCCCCATGGTTACGCGCCCCGATGATGCAACACTACTTGCGCCGCGTGGAACGTTTGACTTGTCAATTGATTGTGTCATCAACAAAATACGGAGTTGTGCGGGTGAGCCAGTGACCGTATAATGATGACATGTATTTGTTTAACACAGTACAGACACAATGGCTCATATATACGCGCAAGCACTCACCGCTATAAGCGCACACACGCGAACCCTACCCCTATGAGCACCTTCGAGAGAGTGGGCCAGCATATATGATCTTGAGATTTTACGAAGTCACCATAGGTGCCTCGTAGTCGAGTGGAACGTCTCCGCCCACTGAACATACATCGCCGGAAAATACTGAAATTAACACAAGATAAATGCGAGCACCGGGACTTTAACCTTGGTGGGCTCGAGAAACCACTGTCCTCCTAACAATCCAACCACATGTTGGTTAGCATGACAAAATGTATGTGGTGACCATGATGAGCTTATTCTGAAGTCCAGTGACCATATCGTGCTTTCGCTTCAAATAAAATGACCATAAGGGTCGTCAACAAAATACAGAGCAGGAATCAAATGCAAAGTCCATCAGTGTCATCAACAAAATATGGAGACGTATCGTGAGCTAGATACCGTTGTACTATTGTATATGCTTATTTTCTTAGTGGCCGATTGCGTGTGTGGTGTGGTGGGCACATCATTTCTAGTTGTGGTGGGTCAACATGAAGACTCATGGGTCGGTTGCATCCTGCGCCACATATAGGTTGGACCGAGACGTGTTATACAAAGACCCATGTGGAGGACTCGGCGTACAACACAAAGCTACCAGAGTCACGGAGGACTCTATCCCCACTGGTGATAAGCCGACTATATATGATTTGTAACCCTAGGCCCTTACATATTTTGAATGGGAAAAGCTTGTCAAAGTTTAATCGTTGATGTTAGCAAGAAGATGTTAGTTCCCACCCCCACCCCGGCGATCTCCACCCCCTTCCAGCGATCTCCTCCTCTAGCCACTAATTCCTAGTTCCCTTCCAGTGGATCTCTTCGGTGCTCTAAGATCTAAACGTTCATACCCATCTCTAATGGGTTCTGTGGAGGGTTCCACCCTTGGCTTGGATTTCTCTAAGGGTTTGGCTTTTGCGGAGAAGGTTTTTCAATCTACGGGCTTTTTGGTGCACCCCATGGAGGACTCTGACATCTTCACCATGGTGGTTTCGTTTGGACGCCACAATTTTCGTTTGAACGAAGATTCTGTGGCTGCGGCTCTAGAAGCAGCTATTGGTGGTTCGGGCATTGATCTCATGGTCTTTCTGATAAAGGATAAGGTATTTGGATTCCAAGTTTCTTGCAAGGTTGTTGCCATGATCATTCTTCGCCTTCGGTCTTTTTCTTGCGATCAGTTCAAATGTTACTTTCATCTGTGGAGTAACGGTAGTCCTAATTGGAGTCGTGAGTTCAAGATCTGGAATCTGGAGTGTGGTGCTGAGTGGATCCTAGTGAGTCCTTCAAAAAGACGTGCGACACTTGGAGTTCTAGTCCTGCGTTCTAAGCCATCTAAGTCTTCTCTCAAATCTGCTCATTCAACTGCCAAAAAGCTTTCATTTGTAGTTTTTCAAAACTATGGTGCTTGTCAGGACTATCGTTATCCAGCTTCAGAAAGTTGCATTCGTGTTCATGAAGAGGCGGACTACTCTTTTTCTTCTCATGAGCGAGTTATTATTCGTCCAACATTACCGGCGACTCTCCGGTGGATGTCGGCGAGGCCGTCTATTTTGTTTGGTACGGTGCAGGATATTACGCCCTCTGCTGATTGCACGCCACCAATCTCGGGCGGGATTTCTGTTCCTCTGAATGAGGACGTGCATGACCATGTTGGGCCAGCATCGAGGGCTTCAGTGGGCCTCGATCAGCCCTCATCTTCCTCTGAGGTGGGCCGGCTTTCGCCGGTCCTTTCTGGGGAGCAATGGGATATTCCCTCGTCTCAACAAGCCAGGGAAGATTTTGATAATTTAATTTCCGATATGGTCGATGAAATCTCCACATGTCAGAAGTGCCTTCAGAAGGGACATTTTGCCTCTGCATGCACATCTAAGCTTTGGTGTATCTCCTGCCTCCGGTCTGGTCACGTCAAAAGAGATTGCAACAAGTTTGCTAGAATCTTGGGACTCGTTTGGCAAGAAAAACCCGTTAACGATCCATCTTCCGAGGCGCGCTATGGGAATATCTCTCTGACAAATATTTTACCAAACTTGGACCTCCCTTGCACTTCCACATTTACGCCGCCCAGTTCCATCAGCCCCGGCCCCAAGACACCTTCGGTCTCGCCGCCTGCAACCCCTCCTCCACCTCTGCACTCATTGTCCTTGGAGGCGGAGCTTCCAGCTCCGATGGACAACTTCCACCTCGGTCCCCTGCTGTACGTGCCTGCTGGTCATCATATCATCGATGGTGGGGAAGATCGTCTGCCGCGAACCTTTGTGATGCCACATATCCCAATTGTGCGCCGTCATGAGGAGTTCATGCTTGCGGAGGTAATGCCTATTCCTCAGCCAGATGAGATTGGTGCTGTTAGAGAAGAAGTAGTGCAGTGGTTGCAAGGTCATGCTGTTCTTGTTCGGTCAGCTCAGCCTTGGATCCGTTCTGTTGGATTGTTTGAGCTTCAAGATGCTGCCGTCAGATTTTCTCTGTTGCAACTTCCACCTCAGCCGCTGGGTAATGACCGATTTGTGAGATTCATGAAGCACGATGAGGGTGAATCTTTTCGTGGAGTTCAGGGTTTTCGTCAGGGACTTCTTATGTTTCTTGGGATTCCGTTGGACCTTCGCAACACTGAATGCATTAGGGCAGCCGTCAATACTTTTGGCAAGTTTCATCACTGGGTCAGTGAGGACCCATATATGGTTTGCACTTTGGTTTTTGCCTCATTCCCAGAGGATATCCTTGTTCCACGCGATGTGGTTTTCATGGATTATGCGGCCTATGGTGGTGCTCGGGTTTCTTGGACTGCGCCTCTGTACATTTTGGGAGCGAACTTTGCAGAGCAGATGCCCCAGGACGAAGATTGGATGCCACTAAATGGAAATCCGCATCCTGTTCCGGGTGTTCCTTTCCCTAAGCTGCCTCCGTTCAATTTACCTGCCTACCCCGCCTTGGGGTGGAATGTTGTCCCTCCACCGCCGGAGCCTGCGATAAATGAGGTGGCTGCGGACAATTGGGGTAATTGGGATGACAATGTTGAGCCTGAACCCATTCAGGACCAAGAATCAATGGTGGTGGATGTCTCCGCCCAGCCAAGCTCTGCTGCTGACCTGGTTCCCCCTGTCATAGTGGTGGAGGATGATCTGTCTGAAGCTCCGGTGGGTCCTTTGATCAATGAAAATGCAGCTGACAATTGGGCAATTATTGTTTATCAGCCTCCTGCTGCTAGGGACAAAATTGCTCTGCCTGCGATTCCTTTTGGGCCTCCTTTGCCCCCGGAGATGATTTGATAGAGATCCTTTGAGTGCCTTCTGCAAGCTCCTGTGGTTTTCTCTGTTCCCAGGCCAGTGCTACTACAACCTCTATCGCCGGTGGTTCTGTCAACGAGAAGCTGGGACTTGGCTTTCAGCGATTCAGACCTGCCACGCCTTACCTAGAGAGATGAGGAGCCAGCTAGGCCTGTTGCCAGGGCGCTTTTTGTTGATCCTATTGATGTGCAACCTGTGCAGGTTCCTCCTCCTGCTGCGGTTAAAGCTCGCATGCCAAGGAAGACTTTTGGCACCAACTCCAATTGTTGACACTGCAGTTCGTCGCTGCACCAAAAGCTCAGCTCAGCGGGATGGATTCAAGCCCACCTTTCAGGAGCTCACGCTGCAGCCCAAGAGGAAGAAGCCCAAGGCCAAGCCTTTCATGACGCAGATGCATGAAGAGCCTGCTTCTGATGTTCCGCCTGCAACCCCTGTCATTCGACTTCAGGAAGTTGGGAGTGAGCTTGAAATTGATGCTGCGCTGCTATCTGTGGATGCACTTATGGTGGATCCACCTACTACTGCTTCGCCCAAATGTGATGTTTAGAGTGTCCTTGGGTTGTGGGGTTTCGCAAGCCCTTAAGTTTGCTTTATCTTTATATTTAGGCAGTTGTGTTCTTCAGGAACTTTGCTGGGTGTTATTGTTGGGTCCGACTAGACTATGCTCTTTTGGACATGTGGTATTGTGTGCCATGTGGTTACTGGCCTCTATCTTGTGTTATAATGAGTAATATCTATAGGAACTGGAATGTTCTTTGTTGGAATGTTAGAGGTCTGAATTCTGAAGCTAGGCAGAGAACTGTTAGGCAGAAAATTGAGGAAAGCCATTGTTCTATAGCCTGTCTGCAGGAAACAAAATGCACTTCTTTTGACTCTAGAACAATCAAATCTTTCTGCCCTAAAAGATTTGATTCTTTTGTCTGCTCCCCTTCAATTGGAGCTTCCGGAGGAATTATTGTTGTCTGGAATTCTACTGTTTTTAGTGGCACTGTAGTTGAAGTGCAGCAGTTTGCTGTGGTTGTTCAGTTTACTTCAAGACAGAATAACGAGTCTTGGACTCTAGTTGCTGTTTATGGCCCTTGTCAGGGTGAAGCCAGGGACAACTTTGTTACTTGGCTTTACAATCTGGTTATTCCTATCAATGAACACTGGTTGTTGCTTGGGGATTTTAATTTTCTTTGGTCAGTGGATAACAGAAACTTACCTGGTGGGGACATTAATGACATGTTCATTTTCAATGAGATCATTGGTCACCTGGGCCTCCTTGAACTTCCAACTAAAGGCAGATCCTACACATGGTCCAATATGCAGGATATACCACTTCTTGAGCAGCTGGATTGGTTCTTTACTTGTGTGGATTGGATTACTGATTACCCCATGACTGAACTGCTGCCTTTGGCTAGGACTGCCTCGGATCATGTGCCCTGTTTAGTCTCCATCAAAACATCCATTCCAAAATCAAATCTCTTTAGGTTTGAAAACTATTGGCTTGAACTTGAGGGTTTCATGGACTGTGTTGAATCCTCCTGGAAGCAGCCCTCTCGGAAAATGCACATAACTGCTAAAATTGCATACAAATTTAAATGTTTGAGAATGTGCCTTAAGAGGTGGCAAATGAGTGTTTCGAAATTGAGATTATTGATCAACAAATGCAATCATGTTATCTTCCTTCTGGATGAGTTAGAGTGGAGGCCTCTTTTTATTCAGGAGAGCAACTTCAGAAGAATTGTCAAAGCACATTTGGAAAAGCTGCTGCATTTACAGTTTCTATACTGGAAGAAGAGGTGCTCTATCAGGTATTTTAAGGTGGGGGGCGAAAACACCAAATTCTTCCATGCAATGGCCGAGGCATAGGAGGAACTCTATTGCTAGTCTTAGACTACCTGATGGATCTGTAGTCTTTGACCACTCCCAAATGGCTGGAATTATTTGGAGTTGTTTTAAGAATAGAATGGGCACCTCTGGAGGGATTGTGATGGGTTTTGATTTGCCTTCACTCATCTCTCCTGTGTCTGGCCTTGAGGTGCTCACTAGGCCTTTTGAAAAGGAGGAAATGGACAATGTGGTCAAGCATATGCCTGTGGATAAAGCACCTGGTCCTGATGGTTTCAATGGCCTGTTTTTTAAGAAATGCTGGCACCTAATTTCTGGGGATTTTTATGAGCTAGCTCAGGCCTTTTATGAAGGATCTGCTGTTTTGGAAAATATCAACAGCTCTTTTATTACTCTGGTGCCCAAAAAACTTTCTCCTGAGGAAGTAGGGGACTATAGGCCTATCTCCCTCACTAGTATGGGGCTAAAATTTCTGTCCAAAATGGCCGCAAATAGATTTCAAGCAATGATTATGCAGTGCATCCATAAGAACCAATATGGCTTTATTAAGACCAGAACAATCCAGGATTGTTTGCGTTGGACATTTGAGTACTTACACCAATGCCACCAGTCCAAGAGACCTATAGTGATCCTCAAATTGGATTTTGAAAAGGCTTTTGACTCTATTGAGCATGAAGCTATCTTTCAAATACTCAGATGTAAGGGTTTTAATGAGAAGTGGATTTCTTGGATGAAGCAACTCCTTGCCACTGGTACTTCTTCTGTTTTCCTCAATGGAGTCCCTGGTAGGAAGTTTGTTTGTAAGAAAGGAGTTAGACAGGGCGACCCTGTATCTCCCCTTCTTTTTGTTATAGCTGCTGACTTGCTACAAACAGTGATTAATGATATGTTCAGGAAAGGAATTCTGCATTTACCTATACCTTGCCATGATTCAGACTACCCTGTGATCCAGTATGCTGATGATACTTTGATCATCCTCCCTGCAGACAGGGTTCAACTTCTGGCTTTGAAGGATATGTTAAAGGTGTTCTCTCAGTCCACTGGTCTGGATGTCAACTATCATAAGTCCTTCATTATCCCAATCAATGTTGACTCTACTCAAATGGAGGATCTGGCCTCTGCTTTTGGTTGCAAAATTGGAAAAATGCCATTTACATATCTGGGATTGCCTGTGGGGACAACAAGACCCAAAATGGTAGACTTCATGCCACTGGTTGACTGTATGGAGAGAAGAATGACTGCCAGTCCTTCTTTCCTTAACCAAGGAGAAAGGCTGCAATTCCTTAACTCTGCTCTTTCCTCATTGCCAATATTTTTTATGGGTAGTCTTGCACTCCCAGCTGGTATTCTAAAGCAGTTGGAAAGAATCCAAAGGCAGTGCTTGTGGAGAAAGCATAGGAATGAGCCAGCTCCATCTCTTGCTGCCTGGGATCTCATATGTAGGCCAAAGAACAGAGGAGGTCTTGGTATTCTAAATCTGGGGGTTCAGAATGTGGCTCTTCTTCTCAAGCATGCCAGTAACTTCCTAAACAAGCAAGATATTCCTTGGGTTTCCCTAGTTTGGGATTCTTATTATTTTGAAAGTATGCCCCAAGGAACTAAAGATTGTGGCTCATTTTGGTGGAGGGATATTTGCAAAGTCATGCAGCATTTTAGAGACTGCTCCTGGGTGCAGATCAATGAAGGGGACACTGCTCTCTTTTGGTCTGATAATTGGAACCTTGGCTCTGAAACTTCTAGCTTGCAGACAAGGTTCCCAAGGCTTTTCTCTTTTGCCAAGGACCCCTGGATCTCTGTTAACGAAATCTTCAATACCCAAGATATGCACCATCTTTTCAACCTTCCTTTATCTGCTCAGGCTTTTGATGAGTTAAACCTGATAAAGGATCTGATGGATTCTCACAGAAGGGACCCAAGCTCAAAGGATCTTTGGTTCTGGCAGGGCTCTTCCAAGTCTTTCAAGCCCAAGATGTTTTACTCCCACACCTTTCAGTCTGAGACCTTCAATCCTTTGCTATGTTGGATTTGGAAATCCTCCTGTACTCAGAAGATCAAGGTCTTTGCTTGGATGCTTATTATGGACAGATTGAACACCAAGGATATGGTGGAGAGAAGGCACTGGCATATGGAAGATGGAGTCCACTATAGGATGTGCCCTCTGCAGGCAAGAGAAACCAGGGATCACTTATTCTTCAACTATAATTTCAGTGCAAGGGTCTGGAACTATCTGCAGATTGATTGGTCTGCTGGCACCTCCATGATTGACCTGGTTACACAGGCAAGGAGAAGCTTTGATAGGACTTTCTTCTTTGAAGTGGTGTTCATTTCTTGCTGGAATATTTGGATCATCAGGAATGCCAAAGTTTTCAGAAATGAGAGGGCTTCTTTTAATAAATGGAGGCTTGCTTTTAGGCATGATATTAGCCTCATGCAACACAGAATCAGATCTGCTTACAAGGATGACCTGCTTAAATGGATCTCTTTTCTCCCCCCCTAAGCTAGGCTAGTAAGACTCTCTTTCTTCTTTGTAATCTGGTTACTCCCTGTAATCAACTTGTTGTATCTGTCCTTTAAATCAATAAAGTTTTGATCTGCTATGGGGGTTTTGCCCCACAGTTCCCAGTCAAAAAAAAACCTAGGCCCTTAGTATGTTATACAAGCTTGGGGGCTAGTTTGTCGATTGTATACACACACGCACAATGCCTAGTATTCACGTGTACTTTGTACACACCCCTATCACTAATATACAGTACCAGCAGTAGGCTCTTTCTTCAACTGCAAGGGTCCGATCCGAACTAGGGTAAAACTTTGCCTCGTATTACCATCCAGCCTAACAGCCAGGGATATCCTACCGAATGATATGATGAAATCATATCTACCAACTACTAAGAGAGAGGTGTGTCAAGGGGGGGGGGGGGGGCAATCTGTGCGAGAGAGGCCTAAAGATAATGTGCGTGCAGGAGACACGTAGGCACATATATGTGCGTATAGAGGGCTAGTAGAGACCGTGGATGTGTATATATGCATGTGAGATTAATAGTGTTTTCCAACTGAGATTAGTGAAAAGAGTGGTACATAGTAGTCAGAAAGAGAGAGAGAGAGAGAGAAACAGAGAGAGCATGTGCGTGAGACACCCTGACACCTCAAGAGATATTGTGAGCACGTGTGAAAGAGAAAGGCCGATGCATATAAAGTGTGTGCACTTATGCGTTAGATAGAGAGATATATAAGGCGTTTGTGAGAATGGGGTGAGGCATAGTGCATCTACGTGTAAAAGGCGGTTCTACGCATTAAATTAAAATATAAATGGCATTATTATTTTTGGATGAGATCATGAATTTTGCAATTTGTGTATGGACGAAAATCGGTCTATCAGACACCCATACTCTATTGAATTCTAGCATGTGCATGTGTTTATTTCATAATATCGATCCATAGAGTGAGAGCGGTTTGAAATACAGGCAATGGATGCTTTTGCAATTCATATATAAACATTAATTAGTGCACTCCATGTTGTTAGTGTGAAGCACTTTATACATTTGTCACTTGCATGGATACATTCCAAATTGCTAGCTACGAAATAGAATACATGTCGAATTCAACATAAAGGGGGTTTCGAAGTTTTGAATTCATAGGAAGTGCATTCATCTATTTGAACCCGGGATAATGGCATTTGTAAATCAGATGTAAAAGGGGGCACCAATCTTTGTTGTGAGTTTGAACATGCTATATATATTCATACACATATCTAACTTTTTTATTTTGCAACCAAGGAGATTATATCTGGAACCATGCATGAACTGAGGTAAGTTGCATATTTTTTAATATATACTCGTGTACAATGTATATTCAAATGTACCCCCTCCATTCCAAAATAATTGTAGCTTTAGGATTTTCAAGAGTAAAGATTTGTGAAGTTTGACAAATCCTGAAAGTTCAATTCAAGAGAACCGAAAACGTTAATGCTCTGCTTCGAAATATTGAACGAAGCGCCAAATAGGCCTCTAGTCACCCGAAACCGTGCGAGACTAATGTTTGGTGGTAGGAAATTACTGTCCTGACTCTGGCCCGTGTAGCCTATCGGCCCGTTGTCCAAAGGTCTAAATCGGGGTAGGTTTGTAACTTCACCAAGACGCCAGTCTCAACCGCCTCCGAGAAGCATTCATACGCCATGGGCGCCTAAATACCCATGCGCTCGGCCGAAATCAATCCCGCCCACATTTGGGACACCTGACATGACTGTCCTACCCCCAACCCGCAATATGTCTGAAATTTTAGATGGGGGCAAAGTTTGTAACTTTCCCCAAATTTCAAACGAGCGCGTCCCAAACCAAAACATTGTTCCCCCTTAGTTTCCCCATTCATACTTCGTGGGCGCGAAAATGCCCTCTCCACCAGCCATGAAACCCCAGCCTCCTCCGTCCTTCACCCCATAGCGGCCAATGCACTGCCACCATCCTCCATCACGCCGGAGCCGGTACCCCGACATCATCGTCCAACGTAACCGCAACCACAACGTCCTCAAGGACTTAGCAGCTGAAGCCGAGGCAGAGATGCCTCCATGACACCGACGCCGACGTGCACCATACCAGAACCACTCCGACCATGCCGTCCTGCACCTCACTGCTATGGCTCCACTATCGCAACCGTCCACCGCACCGGAGCTGTTCCTGCTACGCCGTCGTTCGCCGCCTCAGATCTGCATCCCCGCCGCCGACAGATGGCCACCACACCACACTCAACAACTTGGCCATGGGTTCGTCCAAGGATGCACCGTCCTCCACAACTTCTGGTTCCCGGCGAACAACAAGAAGATCGTCGGAAAAACAGAAGGAGGACACATCACTGCCAGCAAAAAGAGGTACTCCTCTTCCCTTATTCGTGCAAATCTTACGTCTCCGCTCACACCGTATTCATCCCACGAAAGAAACTAGTTGAGCGCTTCTTACTGCATCTTCTTCATGATACTAAATGCACAAGGTTTCCTCCCTTTAGTATTTCACCTTTTCTAGAGGTCAGTAGCCCGCCTGGATTTCAATTTAGTGTCAGTCGAACCACAATTCAAAGAAGCAGCACCCGCTTAGGCGCGTGGAGCACCTAGTCCGCCTGTTCCCCAGGGAAGCGGTGCATTGGTGTCTATCATAGGGGTGTGGGGCACAGGAGCTGCTTGCGCCCGATCTGGAGGTCGGCGGGGCTTGAATGAATGGCCGGGGGGGCGGTGCCAAGCATGGCGGTGCGGTGAGTTCAAGGAGAGGGCGCAGGCAGGGGAGGAATACTGGGCCAGTGATCGCTGGCGTTTCGAGGAAGATCGTCAACACTGACTGGCTGGAGGTAGATGAAGGTGATCTGCCCGTTCTTTGTACATCGGACGGTGCAGAAAAATGGACTGACCTATTTTCTTTCAGTCGACTATTATTTTCATAGAATTCTGTAGTAATTTAGTGTGCCATGCATGTTGTAGAGCTATCATATGTCTCCCGTCATTTATTTCTCACCGACCTGCTATCTGCTACCTTTACACTGTACTAATTGTGCACACACTTCACCCATACTCACACTATTGTTTTTTTATGCATGGGTATTTCAAACTCTGACGCAGTCTTGATGAATGCAGAAAAGAAAAGATAGAAGTCGCTCCAGTGTAATTCGAAGATAAGCACTAAGTGTTTCAGCGCTCTAATGGGTGCAGTATCAGCAGTTGGAGACAGTAAACGTAGCTCTGCAGTTGATGATCTCAATTGCCACACACAACCATCCCAGGTGCTTGCTTTAACTTCACGCTGTCAAATGCAGTTGCATGTTGCATATTGTTTCTAGCTTGTATTGCTTCCAATTTGGTTAAATTGCATATGCTTACTTTACACATTATACCTTTGATAATGACATGCCTTCCTGTTTTTGATACATACTACATATGTCTATTAACCATGTTCGTACATCAAACTAATGCTCTTTTTTATCCCTCGTCAATCACTTATGATGAGACAATCACCCGAGTGGGTTACTGTGAGACGCCCTACTCCTTTAAAGAGTGCAGTGTCATCCTCCCCACATGATTCTCAAGAAACAGCAAGGCTAAATGAAGATAGTCAAGGTAGCTCTCTAGTTTCTCACCGCAATTCCCCCACACCACCATCGCAGGTGCTTGCTCTAACTTCGCAGTGTGATATGTGGTTGCATGTTGCATACGGTGTCTAGCTTGTAATGCTTCTAATTAGGGTAGATTGCATCTGCTTAATTTACACACTATACTTGTGAATATGACATGCCTTCCTATTTTTGGTACACACTACATCTATGCGTTAACCTTGTTCTAGCCTGTTTCTAGCCTGTTACACACTATACCTGTGATGAGTCACCTTTATTCGTTGCATATTGCATATTATTTCTAGCCTGTTTCCATGTATTGCTTCTAATTTGGTCAAATACATTTGTTAGGGCACCCTTTTAATTTGGTAGAGTGATATTGGTTTCATCTTTCATATGGTTTCTATCTTGCATCGATTCTAACAAGTTCAAGCACCTTATGCTTAGTTTACACTTTATACATCATACATTTCAATATGTCACGCCGTCCTGTTTTTGATACATATTACATCCTCCTATCATGCGGCTGCCTTACATGAAAGTAGTGTTCGTCAGTATCATGCATCAATGAGTTCCGAAGAGCAAACTTTATTCCTTTTTCTTGTGGGTTTGACTTGACAAGGCAAAATCAAGAAAGAGGAAGGAAAAGAGTAAGGAAGGCGATGATGGTGGTCCTCTCCAGCTACGTAAACGGAGCATCTGTACCGATTCTCCTTGTACTGATAGTGCATTACAAGGTCCAAGTCTCCGCTCCCCTACTCCACCATCCAAGGTGTTTGCTCTAACTTGGCAGTGTGATATCTGATTGCATGTTGCATATGGTGTCTAGCTCGTATTGCTCCTAATTAGTGTAAACTACATCTGCTTAGCTTACACATGGTACATGTGAATATGACACGCTTTCCTATTTTTTGTACATACTATATCTGTCTATCACACCATGTTCTTACATGAAACTACTCTTCTTGTGTATCTTGCATCAGTCACTTATGATGGACACCTTTAAGTTGGCACTGTGATATTGGTTTCCGTCTTGAATATGATTTCTAGCATGTATTGCTTCTAGTTTGATGAACACCACCTATGACGAGACAGTTTTAACTTGGTAGAGTGATATTGATTGCACCTTCCATATGGTGTCTTGCAGTGTTTCTAATTTGTTGAAGTGCCTTCTGCTTAGTTACCACATCATAGGTGTGAATATGTCAAGCCGTCCATTTTTTCGTACATATTCCATCCTCGTATCATGACTTTGCCTTTCATCAGAGTAGTGTTCGTCAGTATCATGCATGAATGAGTTCTGAAGAGCGAATGATATTCCTTTTTCTTGTCGGTATGACCTCACAATGCAAAATCAATAAAGCTGAAGGAAATTGGCAATGCATTGGATGATGGTGGTCCTTCCGAGCAACTGAAATGGAGGTTCTCTACAGATTCTACTCCGCCATCCTCCCAACAAGATTCGCAAGACAACACAAGGCTAGACAGTCAACGTAGCTGTGTAGATGATGAGCACATCTCCCCTACTCCACCATCACAGGTGCTTGCTCTAACTTGGCACTATTATATGTGGTTGCATGTTGCGTATGATGTCTAGCTTGTATTGCTTCTAACTTTGTTGAATTGCATTTGCTTACTTTACACATAGTGCCTGTGAATATGACATGTGTTCCTGTTTCTACATCAGACTACTATTCTTGCATATCCCGCATCAGTCACTTATGATAAGGCACCTTTAAGTCGCCACTTTGATATTGGTTGTGTCTTGCATATGATTTCTAGCATGTACTGCTTCTAATTTGTTGAAATTCCATACAGTTTGAACTTGGCAGAGTGATATTGGTTGCATCTTTCATATGGTGTCTAGCTTTCAGTGCTTCTAATTTTTTGAAATGCCTTCTGCTTAGTTACCACATCATAGGTGTGAATATGTCACACCATCCCGTTTTTCATACATATTCCATCCTCGCATCATGTGTTTTCCTTTCATCCGAGTAGTGTTCGTCAGTATCATGCATGAATGAGTTCTGAAGAGCGAATTTTATTCCTTTTTCTTATCGGTTTGACTTCACAATGCAAAATCATTACAGCTGAAGGAAATTAGTCCGGCAGTGGATGATGGTGGTCCTTCGGAGCAACTCAAACTTGGGGTCTCTACAGATTCTACTCCGCCATCCTCCCAACAAGATTCGCAAGACAACACAAGGCTAGACAGTCAATGTAGCTGTGTAGATGATGAGCACATCTCCCCTACTCCACCATCACAGGTGCTTGCTCTAACTTGACACTATTATATGTGGTTGCATGTTGCGTATGATGTATAGCTTGTATTGCTTCTAACTTGAATTGCATCTGCTTACTTTACACATAATGCATGTGAATATGACACGTGTTCCTGTTTCTAAAACATACATGTACATGATGAGCACATCTCCCTACTCCACCATCACAGGTGCTTGCTCTTACTTGGAACTGTTATATGTGGTTGTGTTTTCCGTATGATGTCTAGTTTGCATTGCTTATGATTATGTTGAATTGCATCTGCGTAGCTTACAAATTATACCTGCAACGATCACTTACCCATAAGACACATTTAACTTGGGACTGTGATGTAGGTTGCATCTTGCATTGTCTTCTAGCTTGTACTGCTTCTAATTTCTTGAAATGGCACTTACAATGAGACACTTTTTACCTGATAGAGTGATATTGGTTGTATCTTCATATGGTGCCTAGCTTTCTTTTCTTCTAATTTTGCTGAAATGCCTTCCGCTTACTATTTTTTCATACATATTCCATCCTCCTATCGTACGTGTGAACATGAAACGTTGTCTTTTTTTGTATATATTCCATCCTCCTATCCTGCGCTTGCCTTACATCAAAGTAGTGTTCGTCGGTATCATGCATCAACCAGTTATGCAGAGCTAATTTTATTCATCTTCTTGTGGTTTTGACTTCATAAGGCAATATTAGAAAATAGGAAGGAAAAGAGTAAGTTAGGGGATGTTGGTGGTCCTCCGCACCGACGCAGACAGAGACTCTCTAGATTTTCCACTCCTACTGCTAATGAAGTTGAAGTCCCAAGTCTACATGATGAGTTCATCTCCCGTAATCCACCATCGCAGGTGCTTGCTCTAAGTTGACAGTGTCATAATTGGTTTCTACGTTGATTAAATTGCACGTGCTGAGTTTATACGTTATACATGTGCATATGACATGGCTTTCTGTGTCTAGAATACACTGCATCTATCTATCATACCATGTTCTTACATCAAAGTACTACTGTTGTGTATCCCGCATCAGTCACTCATGATTGGACGCTTTTAACATGGCAGCTTGATAGTGGTTGCATCTTGCATTGATTTCTACGTTGTACTGCTTCTAATTTTTCGAATTGCCACTTATGGCAGGACACTTTTAACTTGGCAGAGTAATATTGGTTGCATCTTTCATATGGTGTCTAGCTTGCATTACTTCTATTTTCTTGAAAATCCTTCTGCTTAGTTTGCACATCGTTGCTGTGAATATGTCAAGCCGTCCTGTTTTTCTTACATATTCCATCCTCATACAGTTGTCTTACATCAAAGTATTGCTTGTCTATATCATGCATCAATGAGTTCTAAAGAGTGATTTTATTCTTTTGTGTTGTGGGTACAGCTTGACATGGCAAAGTCAAAAAAGAGCAAGGAAAATAATATAGTAGGGAGTGCTGTTACTCGTCGGGTGAAACGGAAAAGGTTCTGCCGTCGAGATTCTGTTGGTACTTATAGTGCAGTAGAAGGTCCAAGTCCACCGGCCAAATCTACAAACACAGTATCACCTGCTCCACCAGCTGCAACATCCGGTTCAACTGTACCAGCATCTCAACCAGTTACTCATTCATTTGCTGCGGAACTGGCCAGTTCCCAAGCTGCCTTCACACCTAACACTACTTCCGAAGCACTGCTGACACAACATGACTTGGCAAGATCAGACGAACCTCATGAGCATCAACACCAATACGGTACCTGACCGAGTCAAGTTGCAGTTGCATGCTCGTTTATATGTACTCTCACAGTTTGATGTACACTAACACTTTCCATATTCGTTGTTGAACTAGCACCACGGCGCAAGCGGAAGCAGAGATCAGGGATAATGCTTGACAGACTAACAAAATATAAAGGAGGAAGAATGGAGATCCATATTGAGGCAGGTTTGAAAAGGCCACGTGATGCTACAGAGTCAGCCAAGCTAGTATCAGAGGCAGTCGTTGCTGTTAGGTGTCATGCACGTATCCTCCCAACGTGGATCCAGTACAGGAATGAGAAATACAATACCCAGTTTAACACCTTCCTTGACCATTTATCCGTAAGTAATGTTATTCATCGCAATTTGTAATATTGTCTTGCTCTATCCCATACTTTCTAGCTTCCTCCTAATAAGACTCACATTCTTTTTTCAACAGATGAGGTTCAAGTTGGATCTGAAAGATGATGCAACTAAACAAGACTGCACGCATGTTTTTCAGTCTGCTCTGCGACAGTATCGGTACCACCTTAGAAAATCTCACTTTGAAGGCAAGGCTAACAATGCAATCGCCCAAACATCTCCAGTGGAATATATTACAGATGAAGACTGGACAGCCCTCGTTAAACACTGGTCTGATCCAAAGTATCAGGTAGGCTATATGTATTTGATCAGACCACATATTGAACTTGTATTTATGTATGTGCGTTACAAGTGTATCTTCTTCTAGGCTAACTGTTTGAAGAACAAAATCAACCGTTCTAAAGTAAAATTCCAACAGACAACAGGATCTCGTAGCTATATTGCACACTGCGAGGCTCTTGTAAATAGCGGCTACTTCCTTCTTTTTTTGTGCCATATTATCGTATCTATATTGACTTGTTCCAAATACAGAGGAAAGACCGTGCGGACCAAAAAGAACCTGAACGGAATGCAGTGCAAATCTTCAAGGATTGCCACACCAGCAAGATGAAGGGCATGAGCACACCAGTTCAAGCCGCTGTTGTAAGTCCTTACTCCTCCTGCCTTGAACTGATTGGTACTGTGATGTGTTCATTTAACTACTTGGTTTGCCGCCAATGTCAGTTACTATGTTCACTTTTATACACAATTGTCTTAACGTATCATTTCACCTTACATGGTTTAAAAGAGATGAAGGATATTGTTTTGGTCTTGATCTGTAATCTAGTTGTTATGTTCACGTGCGCACACAATGATAAAATAGCATGTTTGTTTTATATCTATTTGCCCATGATATGTATGATGTCATACTATGTACATCCTACTTTAAACCATGTCTCTTTATCCTTAGATGTCAATGAATGTGAGGAAATAGACAATACAGTAGGCATGCTACATGGGCATATGTTCTGGAAGTGATTTTATTATGTAGTTGGCACTACAATACATGTTAATGTATTACAGTAGTTCACCAAAATAAGTTATGTATAAATGTTTAACCTACTTTGTTTGTTTTTGTCTCATTAGTAACTTATCTGGTACACTAATCTACAAGTTCAAACTTTCAGGAAGCTATGGAACAAATGATTGAACAGCCACAAGCACCTGAAGGTGACGAGGCTACTACAGGCACAATGTCACCTCTTGCTGCAGCGCGTCAGTATCTCTCCACTAACAGTGCAAAAAGCACCTTCCTGTGTAATTCTGGGTTGGTTGTCATGGTAACCTCGTCCAAATCACCTACGAAACAAAATCTTCCTGCTAGACAGAGTGATATATCTGTGCTCCAGACACAAGTCCAATCCCTAATGGACGTTGTTTCAGAAACAAGAATAGTGGTTGAGAAATTTCGTCAAGATATGAATGGTTTTGAATCCAGACTATCAGACATTCGCTTCGTTGTTCAAGAGCAATGACGGAAAAAAGGTGGAGATCGTGCTGCTCCGTCAGATTCTACAGCCTGAAACATTAGCACTCAGGTCAAATGATCTGTGCTTCTATACATCTAATGGTGCTTTTATCTAGAAGGACTGTAAACTTTATGCCAACGGGCCTTTTGTTGTATGGTTGGAATTTATTTTGTTGTGATACAACATTTATGATGCTGCCACAGGCTGTAGTAATTACGACACTATTTTTGTATAGTGTAGGTTTATCTCAGTAATGTATTCGGCCGAAAGCTTTGTAGGAGCCCAACATGCCAACATTCGTCGGGCCCATTCCAATTGGGCGCCGAAATTGGCATGTAGCCCACTAAAAATATCTGGGCCTAAATCAGCATAAGCTTTCATATTTTTCTAGTAGGCCTCTGCCCATAGTGGGCCTTTAACAGGCCTAAACATAATTTGGGCCCTCAGTAAAAATAGGCCGTTTACAGGTGTAAATATCTCGAACCCATAAAAAACACGGGCCTTTAATAGACCAAAATGAGATTGGGCCCTGATTGTGCCAAATAACGCACTGGACTTAGCAGGCCGAAATGGTGGCCCATTTACGATGCGGATCTTCGACAGGCCGAAATTTGGACGGGCCGTAAATGCGCCGACCTAATACGCGGGCCTTTAACAGGCCAGAACTTCGGTCGGGCTAGATTATCGTCATCTTTATATGGGTCGTTAATGGGCCCGATATGACGTTCGACCACATATGGCCCATGGTTTACGTTCGGCGTTAACAGGCCGAAAAATGACAACAGGCCGAAAGTGGCCAAATCTATAGTGGGTTTCTAACAGGCCGAATGTCAGACATGGCCGAATATGACCCAAATCCTTCATGGTCATTTATGGGCCGAAAGTTTTGATGGCCTGTAAATGGGCCCAAATGAAGCCGGACCTTTAACAGGCCGGAAATACACCGGGCCGTAATTCGGCCCAATTACTTAGCAGACTGTTAACAGGCCAAAAGTGACCATGGGCCGCGTTGATGACAAGTTTAGGACAGGCCATTGACGGGCCGATTTGACAGAGAATATTGGGCCTTTAGCTGGGCCAGCCCATTATGGTCTGCAGAATCTTGTGGGCCTTCAGCTGGGCTGGCCCATTATGGTCCGCTAAATTTTGTGGGCCTTTAGCTGGGCCGGCCCATTATGGTCCGCTAAATCTTATGGGCCTTCGGTTGGGCCGACCCATTTAAACTTTGTGGGCCACTTTTGGGACGGTCCATGTGTCAACATATCATAGGCCCATCTCGACCGTTGGAGGAGTGACATCTGTGCCAATGTGGAGCTGATGCGTGGATCCGTCAGCCAATGAGAATTTTACATGTGGAAAATCGGCATTGGTCGTGGCTGTTAACGGATTATCAGATCCAAAATCCGACCCGATAGCTTAACGGCGTTCCGTTACGGCGGATGCCACGTGTCGGTCACCCTTGACGAAAGCACTTCTGTGACGCGCGATTTATCGTCATGGAAGTGGACACTTCCGTGATGATAATTTTGGTAATGTCATGGAACACTTCTACGACAGTAGAGGTATGACTATCTTGATTTTGTCATAAAATCATCATGGATGTACATGCATGACAGAAAACACGACCTACTGTGACAAACATGTATCATCACGGAAGTGTATTTTTTTAAGTGCTATCACACATAAACCTCCTTATATCTTCCTCAAAACAGCCACCATATACCTACTTATTATGGCATTTCCATAGCCATTCCGAGATATATTGACATGCAACTTTCCACCGTTCCGTTCATCATCATGACATACATTACTTTTGTCATATTGCCATTGCATGATCATGTAGTTGATATCGTATTTGTGGCAAAGCCACCATGCATAATTTTTCATACATGTCACTCTTGATTCATTGCACCATCCCGGTACACCGCCGGAGGCATTCATATAGAGTCATATCTTGTTCTAGTTTCAAGTTGTAATTCATATGTTGTAATCAATGAAAGTGTGATGATCATCATTATTAGAGCATTGCCCCAAAAAAAGAAAAAAAGAAAGGCCAAAAAAAAGGCCAAAGAAGAAAGAAAAAAGGGGGAAAAGGAAAAAAAGAAAATAAATAAAAAGGGGCGATGTTACTATCTCTTTTTCCACACTTG
Source organism: Triticum timopheevii (assembly GCA_963921465.1). Classification (NCBI taxonomy): domain Eukaryota; kingdom Viridiplantae; phylum Streptophyta; class Magnoliopsida; order Poales; family Poaceae; genus Triticum; species Triticum timopheevii. The sequence goes on from OY997262.1 coordinate 369,652,841, forward strand.
TGCTTCAAAGTAGCACCATGTTCTTCATATAGTGAGTCTTATATATTGTGCTTCAAAGTAGCACCATGTTTTTCATATAGAGAGTCTCATATGTTGTCACTTTCCTATACTAGTGGGAATTTTTCATTGTAGAACTTGGCTTGTACATTCCTACGATGGGCTTCCTCAAATGCCCTATGTCGGTGTCAAAACCAGCGGATCTCGGGTAAGGGGTCCCGAACTGTGCTTCTAGGCGGATGGTAACAGGATACAAGGGACACGATGTTTTTACCCAGGTTCGGGCCCTCTCGATGGAGGTAAAACCCTACTCCTGCTTGATTGATATTGATGATATGGGTAGTACAAGAGTGGATCTACCACGAGATCAAGGAGGCTAAACCCTAGAAGCTAGCCTATGGTATGATTGTTGTAATGGTTGTTGTCCTACAGACTAAAATCCTCCGGTTTATATAGACACCGGGGAGGGCTAGGGTTACACAGAGTCGGTTACAATGGTAGGAGATCTACATATCCGTATTGCCAAGCTTGCCTTCCACGCCAAGGAAAGTCCCATCCGAACATGGGACGAAGTCTTCAATCTTGTATCTTCATAGTCTTGGAGTCCGGCTGATGATGATAGTCCGGCTATCCGGACACCCCCTAGTCCAGTACTCCCTCAGTAGCCCCTGAACCAGGCTTCAATGACGATGAGTCCGGCACGCGTATTGTTCGGCATTGCAAGGCGGGTTCCTCCTCCGAATAATTCATAGAAGATTGCGAACACCAGGATAGTGTCCAGCTCTGCAAAATAATTTCCACATTCCACCGTAGAGAGAATATTATGTACACAAGTTCAATCTGCTGACGTATCTTGTGGCATGATGTCACGCCACTACCAAGCCTTTACTTGAATTGTTTTTTATTATACCACCTCAGCGCGTTTAGCGAAGCGGTTTCCTTGGCACGTCTTGTCGAAGCAGAGATCGTGTTCCCCTTATTCCGGGATTCTCATCAATACGGACGTGGGTAACCCAACCGCGCCATTGATGGTGGCGCTTGGGAGATAAGCGAGTTTTACCAGGCCGGTGGGGACGCATAGTTTTTGCCCGCCCATATATAAGGGGATAAGGATCCACCCTTTTTACCTACGCCTTATTCCTCCTTTGCTTATCCATCTCCGCGCACTCGAGCTCTAGCGCCCAAGTCCGCGCATCTTGTCTCTACCTTCTCCGACCATGTCCGGAGCGGGAGGCAAATGGTTGGCCTCCTCCGTTACGGAGGAGCACATCGCAAAACTGTGCAGTGCCGGATACCTTTCCGGCGACATCGCGCACCGGCTGCCCGACAAGTGGCAGCTCATCCCCACCCCCAGGCCCCATGAGAGGGTCGTATTCCTTCCCCACTTCCTCCGCGGACTGGGCTTCCCGTTGCACCCCTTTGTCCGGGGGCTCATGTACTATTATGGCCTGGATTTCCACGACCTGGCGCCAAACTTCATCCTCAACATCTCGGCGTTTATCGTCGTGTGCGAGGCCTTCCTCTGCATCCAGCCCCACTTTGGCTTGTGGCTCAAGACCTTCAACGTCAAGCCGAAGGTAGTGAAGGGCATCCAAGCGGAGTGCGGGGGCGCCATGTTGGGCAAGATGCCCAACGTCATCTGGCTCGAAGGGGCCTTCGTGGAGTCCATCAAGGGATGGCAATCGGGTGGTTCTACATCACCGAGTCGCGTGACCCAAAATGGTCGGCGGCCCCCGAGTTTAGATCTGGTATCCCGATGCAGCTCACCTCCTGGAAAGAGAAGGGCTTGCTATGGGGCAGTTCGAAGGAGCTGACAGGACTCCAGTCCTGTCTCCAGACTCTGGTGAACAAGAAGCTTAGGCTTGTCAATGTGATCCAGGTCATGCTCATCCACCGGATTCTCCCCTGCCAACAACGGGCCTTCAACCTGTGGGAGTTTGATCCGGCACAGCACCAGACTCTGAGTGGGCTCTTCGACATGATGTATGAAGCCGTCTGGAGGGTGTTGTTCAAGGGCGGAGAAGCCCCCGCGTCCGTGACTGAAGATCGCGGATTCAGCACCAAGCGCCCGACCGGTGAGGTAAGCTTTGTTATCCTCTATGGGACAGTTGTTTTCTTTCATAGTTTGACTCTATGTGGGATCTAAAACTCCCTGTGCCTTTGATAGGACTGGCAGAGGACGTCCGGACAGGTAGACTGCCCGGCTCCCCTTCCCGAAGACCCAGCGGACGCCTGCTTAACGGGGCTGCTGGTCCCGGCACTCTATGTGGTGCCGGAGAAGAAGGCCAAGAAGAAGGCCACGGGAACTCGCAGAAGTTCCCGGCGCCAGGTGATATCGGACTCATCGTCCGATGGCTCCGAGGCGGATTCCTCCCCCGAAGACGAGGAGGAGAAAGAGGACTCTCTCCCAGAGGAAGGAGAGAGGAAGAGGAAGGCTTCCCCAATGGGGGAGGCCGAAGGGTCCAAGAGGGGAAGGACTGTTCCCCCGGACAGCTCCGCCAACGCCAACGTTGGCAACGAAGAGTGGCCCTCAAGGGCCAGGCCTCCGGCAAGATCGTAAGTATCCGGATTCCTGAATGTTTTTAATTTCCCTTTTGTGTCACATAGTGTCCTTCTAATGCCGCACACTGCCTGCAGTCCGGTCGATGATGATCTCTCCGCTTCGTCGAGCGGGTCGTTGGCTCCATTGGATGTAGATTCCATCCCGACTGCCTCCACCCCTCGCGACGCTGAGGACGCCGAGGTGGGATCCCAGGAAGGGACCCGTCAGGAGGAGGCTCCGGAGGCGCGACAAGGCAGCCTCCCAGAGTTTGCGCCGGACTCCACGCGGGAACCCGCAGTGGTTCCGGAGTCCGGCAGGCGGCCCCTTCGCAAGAAGGGCAAGACCGTGACACCGGCGGCCTCCATCCAACCGGAGGCACCGGACAACTTGTTGGACACGCTCAAAGGCACTTCCATCAAGGAAGAACACCGCACTATCATTAGTGCGGTGATTCAGAAGGTTCAGCTCGCCAAGAGCGGGCTGACCGAAGCCTGCAGTAGCCTTCTAACAGGCTTTGAGGTAAGAAGTTTAAAAATATGTAATGTAATACCGCATAGATAGTAGCCCCTGATGCTCGGTTCGGTGTTCGGAAAGAAAACCCGGATTGAGGATCTAAAAAAGATATACGCAGGAGTGCTAAAAATTGTGTCAATATGGGTTTGCAGGCTGCGCTGCTGACCTCTGCCGCATTGACAGCGGAGGTCGGTGCTTTGAAGCTGGACCTCGAGTGGTCCGAGCAAGAGCTCGTCCTTGCCAAGAAGCAGCTCGAGGATAAAGAAGGTGAGTGACACCACTTTAAAATTTGTACCTTACAGAAAATGATTTTCGTTGCAAATGAAAATAACAAGGATAACGTGCGTACTGTAGGGGCCACGAACGAGGTGGCGACCCTGAAGGAGGCCGTGTCCGTGGCCGAGCGCAATGGGGCCGCGGAGCGAGCGGAGCGAGAGAAGCAGGAGGCGCGGGTGGCAGAGGTGCGACAAGAGCTCCAGGTTCTCATGAAAAAGCATGAGAGTTTGGAGCATGACTCGAAGACTCGAGAGTCCGATCTTGCCTCGGCTCTTGAAAGTGCCAAAGCCGCTAAGGCCGAGGCCCATAAGGCCCTCCAGGAGATTGAGGCAGTGAAGAAAATAGCGGCGGGTAAGGCATTTTTCATGCAAAGAAAGCATGTTAATGTAAATTACCTGTTACTTACCCGAATTCGGAGCTCTCCAGGGGCATTTGCAGATCTGCCTCGCAGTGTGTCGGATGCCGCCACATTCTACCGTGGCGAGGAGGGGAGCTCAACGGAAAAGGTTTTTTGGTCTCAGTACGCTGAGTCCGGACATCCGGTGCCCCCTAGCGACCAGTTGAAGCAGCTGGTCGAACTCCACAAGGTAGCTGAGCAGGCCATGAAGGGCCTCATAGTCCGGCTGTGGCCTGGAGAGGCCATGCCTGGGAGCTACTTCGGCCTCGTGCGGCGGCTGGTGGATGCGTGCCCCTGGGTGGAGGTCATCAAGCGCTCCGCCTGTATTGAAGGTGCTCGTCGGGCCCTTGCCCGCGCAAAGGTGCATTGGGGCAGGCTGGATGCGGAGAGGCTTATCACTGACGCGCCGACAGCGGGCAAGGAGTATCATACGTCCGAGATGTACTATAAGACTGTCCTGAAGGGTGCCCGTAAGATTGCGGATGAGTGCCCCAGAGATGTAATTATTGAGTAAACTCGCAATGTGTTATCCTGTGCGTTGAAAACTTTGTTCATATGCGCTAAGCAACGCTTATTGATTTAAAATATTACCTTCTGTGTGGCCATTATTACCTTCTGTGTGGCCATTTATTAAATCTGAGAGATGGCAAGTCATCGGCTTCAGCCCCCGTGCCACGAGTGCTGGGGTGTTCGGGATAAACTTGAGTGCTCTTGTTCCCATTTTTGGGTCCATCTAGGGAGGCGCTCAACACAACGAACAAGGCAACCAGACTTATAATGCTTGAACACTCTCACTTAGCCATAGAATTCTATAATTTTAAATTTCGGCAAAGCCCCTAGTATTCGGAAGACCGATTTCGGGGCTCTATCCACGCCTTGGCCGGACATTATCCGGTTCTTCGCTCGAAGCGGCATAAGTCTTTAGGGACTCGAAAAGACCTCTCGAACAGCGACCAGTCTCTCGCCTTATCATGACAGTCAGTTTTAGCTTTCTCCACTGAGGCGCTCGCCCAGCTCAACCGGGGCGCAATCGCAGTGGTTCTCCCATTGCTACCTTAGCCGATAGAACAGAACGTAAGGTACCAAAACATGGGGGCCGGGCAAACCCAACTATTGACCCAATACATGATTCGGAGCCGATTCATATAATGTTATAAGTTCGGGGTGCCGCACTTGTGAAAGTGTTCGGACTTATCACACCATAATGCGGGGAACATAAGCCCCTGGTGTATTCGGCCGTACCAAAATATACGGGAGCAAGATGTCATTAATGAACATATATGTAAGGTAATGCAATTATAGGCAAAAAGTGCTGCATTATTTATTCAAGGAATTCTGCGATGAGTGCAGGGCGATACAAATAGTGCGGTAAGCAAGGGATTGGACTAATTAAGCATGTCCCCCTCCAGGGGTGGGCTGCGAAATGGTGTTTTTAACAAATTTAATGCTCGTAATGAAGACCACCTGAGTGTTCAGCGCAGCCTTTGTCCCTCCCTGGCTGTTGCATCGTGAGTCCGGCAGGTTCGCCGCCGGACAGGGCCTCTGATGAACGGAGTCCTGTGTATAAAAAGAAGGAAAATATATATATATATATATATATATATATATATATATATATATATATATATATATATATATATATATATATATAAAAGAGCGACACACTTGGGAGCCCCTGGTGTGGTCGAGCCACACTCTAGGTCAGTTGTGGTCGTGCCCCTCCCCCTATGCCCATGGTATCTCCAGAGCGTAATGATGTACGTGAAGAGCTGGTCTTGCAATCATGCGAGGGCTGGGGTTGGGGCCGCATTGCTACGCGTGCTCAGAACGTGCCAGGTGGTCTTGATTGATGTTGCTCCGTGCGCGTTTGGCCGTGTCCGGTCGTTTAATGGCCAGACTCGAAAATTGCCTTAGAAGGCTGCTTTGTACTTCTGCCGCGAGAGCCACTGTATGTTCCTCCATTCGGAGGGAGCGTTCCGTATCTCCGTTGACCGTGATGACTCCACGAGGGCCTGGCATCTTGAGCTTGAGGTATGCATAATGCAGCACCGCGTTGAACTTTGCGAACGCGGTTCGTCCGAGCAGAGCGTGATAGCCGCTGCGGAACGGAACTATGTCGAAGATTAACTCCTCACTTCAGAAATTATCCGGGGATCCGAAGACCACTTCTAGTGTGACTGAGCCTGTACAATTGGCCTCAACACCTGGTATGACGCCTTTGAAGTTCGTCTTTGTAGGTTTAGTCCTTGAGGGGTCTATGCCCATCTTGCGCACTGTATCCTGATAAAGCAGGTTCAGGCTACTGCCGCCGTCCATCAGGACTCTCGTGAGGTGAAATCCATCGACGATTGGGTCTAAAACCAATGCGGCGAATCCGCCATGGCGGATACTGGTCGGATGGTCTCGTCGATCAAAAGTGATCGGGCAAGAGGACCATGGATTGAACTTCGGGGCGACTGGCTCCATCGCATATACGTCCCTCAGTGCACGCTTCCGCTCCTTCTTGGGTATGTGGCTTGCGTATATCATGTTTATCGTCCGCACTTGTGGGGGGAAGCCCTTCTATCCTCTACTATTCGGCGGCCGGGTCTCTTCCTCGTCATCGCTGTGCAGCCCCTTGTCATTGTTTTCGGCAATTAACTTGCCTGCCTACTTGAATTCCCAACAATCTCTGTTGGTGTGGTTAGCTGGTTTTTCGGGGGTGCCATGTATCTGGCAAGAGCGGTTGAGTATTCGGTCCAAATTGGACGGACCCGGGGTGGTTCTTTTGAATGGCTTCTTTCGCTGACCGGGTTTAGAGCCTCGGAATCCGGCGTTGACTGCCGTATCCTCATTGTTGTCGCTGTTAACGCGGCGTTTATTTTTGCTTCGACGCGACCTGCCATTGTGGTCCTTAGTATCCGGACTGCCAGCATTTTTACTAAGGTTGTTGCTGCGAGCTAGCCAGCTATCCTCTCCCGCACAGAAGCGGGTCATTAATGATGTGAGGGCTGCCATGGATTTCGGCTTTTCCTGTCCTAGGTGCCGGGCCAGCCACTCATCGTGGATGTTACGTTTGAAGGCTGCGAGGGCCTCTGCATCCGGACAGTCAACGATTTGATTTTTCTTTGTTAAGAACCGTGTCCAGAATTGCCTGGCCGATTCGTCTGGCTGCTGAATTATGTGGCTTAGGTCATCGGCGTCTGGTGGTGGCACATATGTGCCCTGGAAGTTCTCGAGGAATGCGGCTTCCAGGTCCTCCCAACACCCAATTGACTCTGCGGGCAGGCTGTTAAGCCAATGCCGAGCTGGTCCTTTAAGCTTGAGCGGGAGATATTTGATGGCGTGGAGATCATTGCCGCGGGCCATATGGATATGAAGGAGATAATCTTCGATCCAAACCGTGGGGTCTGTTGTGCCATCGTAGGATTCAATGTTTACGGGTTTAAACCCTTCAGGGATTTGATGATCCATTACTTCGTCAGTGAAGCATAGCGGGTGTGCGGCGCCTCTGTATTGAGCAATATCATGACGTAGCTCAAGGGAGCGTTGTCTACTGTGTTCGGCCCGTCCAGAGTTGTTGTATCCGGCTCGACGGTATTCGTCGTGGGTCGTGGGGCACCCACGTGATCCATAGATAGATCTGGATTGTCTTGCCTTGCCTCCAATATATCCCGCAAGTCCGACGCGTTCTTCCGTGGCTTCGTACTTTTCGAGCGATGCCGGGGTACGGTCTTGATGGAGAGGCCTGAATGCCTCTCTGTCGCGACCACGGGGTGGTCGGTCGGCCGTATTATGCGCTGGTGATGAAGGTATGTATGCTTCCTCCTCTAATCAGGGGAGCAACTTGCGTTTTGGGTAGCTTTTGGAGGGGCGTTCGAGTTCATACTCTTCGGCCGCGAGGACCTCGGTCCATCTGTCGGCCAGCAGGTCTTGATCAGCTTGAAGCTGCTGCTGCTTTTTCTTTAGGCTATTTGTCGTGGCCATTAGCCTGCATTTGAAATGCTCTTGTTCGACGGGATCCTCAGGCACGACGAATTCTTCGTCGTCGAGGCTTGCCTCGTCTCCGGAGGGAGGTATGTAATTATCATCCTCGACCTCTTCGTCTGCCGCTCTCTCGTGAGGGCTTGCTTCTGCATCCTCCTGTGCTGAATCTTGCTGGAGGGGGTTGTCTTCGGCACTTTCTGGGGTGTTATTATCTCCTGTGCCGGAATCTCCATTCTTACTGTGGCAGGATTTAGAGCGGCGCCGCTGACGTTGGCGCTTGGGCTGTTTCTTTAAGGAATCTTCCTCCACTGCTTCTTCGTCGTCCCCATCTTTTGGGGTGTCCATCTTGTATATGTCATATGACGAGGTGGTCTTCTAGTGCCCTGTAGGCGCTGGTTCTTGATCGTCTCCGGCATCGTCGTCCATACCGTCGATGTCTTCGGAGTCGTAGTCTAGCATGTCTGTTAGATCGTCGACAGTTGCTACAAAGTGTGCGGTGGGTGGGCTTTGAATTTCTTCGTCGTCCGCGTCCCAACCATCCTGGCCGTAGTCCGGCCAGGGCTCTCCGGATAGCGAGAGATGCTTCAGCGAATTTAGGATGTCGCCAAAGGGTGAGTGCTGAAAGATGTCCGTAGCGGTGAACTCCATGATCGGCGCCCAATCGGATTCGATTGGCAGGGGCGCAGGAGGTTCGGAGTCCGGCAGGGAGTCCGGCTCCTTGGAGTCATGAGCTTTATAAGGGACGAGGTCAATGTTCGGCTCCATCGCCGTGGAAGTTGCAGTTCCCGAGGCGGTGTCCAGCCACCCGTCCTCGGTCTGCGCGATCGGCTCCGAACTATGGGTCGGAGCGGATTCGTGTGCGGCCTACAAGGTACTATCCGGTGGCAGAGTTAGATCATGCCCATCGTGACAGTGCGGCATGCTCGGCTGCGGCTCGGATCCATCGAAGATCAAGTCCCCGCGGATATCCGCCGTGAAGTTTAGGCTTCCAAATCTGACCCGATGGCCAGGGGTGTAGCTTTCGATCTGCTCCAGATGGCCAGGTGAATTAGCCCGCAGTGCGAAGCCGCCGAATACGAAGATCTGTCCGGGGAGAAAAGTCTCAACCTGGACTGCGTCGTTGTTGTTGACGATTGAAGGAGCCATCGAGCCTATCGGTGATGGCACAGAGGAACTCTCAATGAAAGCACCAATGTCGGTGTCAAAACCGGCGGATCTCGGGTAGGGGGTCCCGAACTGTGCGTCTAGGCGGATGGTAACAAGAGACAAGGGACACGATGTTTTTACCCAGGTTCGGGCCCTCTCGATGGAGGTAAAACCCTACTCCTGCTTGATTGATATTGATGATATGGGTAGTACAAGAGTGGATCTACCACGAGATCAAGGAGGCTAAACCCTAGAAGCTAGCCTATGGTATGATTGTTGTAATGGTTGTTGTCCTATGGACTAAAACCCTCCGGTTTATATAGACATAGGGGAGGGCTAGGGTTACACAGAGTCGGTTACAATGGTAGGAGATCTACATATCCGTATTGCCAAGCTTGCCTTCCACGCCAAGGAAAGTCCTATCCAGACACGGGACGAAGTCTTCAATCTTGTATGTTCATAGTCTTGGAGTCCGGCTGATGATGATAGTCCGGCTATCCGGACACCCCCTAGTCCAGGACTCCGTCACCCTAGGTCTTCGTGAGCAAGCAAGTTGGATAAACACCCACTAGTTTTCTTTTATTGAGCTTTCATTCTTTTATATCTCTAGTGCATCCGTTGCATGGCAATCCCAACTCCTCATGTTGACATCAATTTATGGGCATCTCCATAGCCCGTTGATTATCCTCGTCAATGTGAGACTTTCTCCTTTTTTTGTCTTCTCCACACAATCCCCATCATCATATTCTATTCCACCCATAGTGTTATATCCATGGCTCATGCTCATGTATTGCGTGAAGGTTGAAAAAGTTTGAGATTATTTAAGTACGAAACAATTCCTTGGCTTGTCATCGGGGATGTAGAATTTGGGAACATTTTTGTTTGACAAAAATGAAGCATAGCCTAACTAGATGATTTTGTAGGGATGAACTTTCTTTACCCATGTTATTTTGAGAAGACATGATTGCTTTGATTAGTATGCTTGAAGTGTTACTATTTCTCTTATCAATATGAACTTTTATTTTGAATCATTTGGATCTGAACATTCATGCCACAATAAAGAAAATTACATTGAGAATTATGCTAGGTAGCATTCCACATCAAAAATTATGTTTTATCATTTACCTACTCAAGGACGAGTAGGAATTAAGCTTCTGGATGCTTGATACGTCTCCAACATATCAATAATTTTTGATTGTTCCATGCTATTATATTACCCTTTTTGAATGTTTATGGGCTTTATTTTACACATTTATATCATTTTTGGGACTAACCTACTAACCGGAGGCCCAGCCCGTATTGCTGTTTTTTTTCTATTTCAGTATTTCGAAGAAAAGGAATATCAAACGGAGTCCAAACGGAATGAAACCTTCGGGAGTGTGATTTTTTGAATGAACGTGATCCAGAGGACTTGGAGTGCAAGTCAAGAAGCAATCGAGGTGGCCAGGAGATAGGAGGGCGCGCCCACCCCTACAGGGCGCGCCCCACCGTCTCCTGGGCCCCTCGGGCGGCCACCGACGTACTTCGTCCTCCTATATATACCCACGTACCCCGAAAACATCCAGGGAGCCAACGAAAAACAATTTCCACCGCCATAACCTTCTGTATCTGCGAGATTCCATCTTGGAGCCTTCGTCGGCGCTCCGCCGGAGGGGGAATCGACCACGGAGGGCTTCTACATCAACACCATAGCCCCTTAGATGATTTGTGAGTAGTTTACCACAAACCTTCGGGTCCATAGTTATTAGCTAGATGGCTTCTTCTCTATTTTTGGATCTCAATACCATGTTCTCCCCCTCTCTTGTGGAGATCTATTTGATGTAACTCTTTTTGCAGCGTGTTTGTTGAGATCCAATGAATTGTGGGTTTATGATCAAGTTTATCTATGAGAAATATTTGAATCTTCTCTGAATTCTTTTATGTATGATTGAGTTATCTTTGCAAGTCTCTTCGAATTATCAGTTTGGTTTGGCCTACTAGATTGATCTTTCTTGCCATGGGAGAAGTGCTTAGCTTTGGGTTCAATCTTGCGGTGTCCTTACCCAGTGACAGAAAGGGTTGCAAGGTACATATTGTATTGTTGCCATCGAGGATAAAACGATGGGGTTTATATCATATTGCTTGAGTTTATCCCTCTACATCATGTCATCTTTCTTAATGTGTTACTCCGTTCTTATGAACATAATACTCCAGATGCATGCTAGTTAGCGGTAGATGTGTGGAGTAATAGTAGTAGATGCAGCCAGGAGTCGGTCTACTTGTCACGGACGTGATGCCTATATACATGATCATGCCTAGATAATCTCCTAATTATTCGCTGTTCTATCAATTGCTCGACAGTAATTTGTTAACCCACCGTAATACTTATGCTATCTTGAGAGAAGCCACTACTGAAACCTATGGCCCCCGGGTCTATCTTTTATCATACAAGCTTTCAATCTACTTTTATTTGCATCTTTACTTTTCGCATCTATATTATAAAATACCAAAAATATATTTATCTTATCATACTATCTCTATCAGATCTCACTTTCGCAAGTGGCCGTGAAGGGATTGACAAGCCCTTTATTGCGTTGGTTGCGAGTTCTTTGGTTGTTTGTGTAGGTGCTTGGGACTTTTGAGGAGCCTCGTACTGGATTGATACCTTGGTTCTCAAAAACTGAGGGAAATACTTACGCTACTTTGCTGCATCACCCTTTCCTCTTCAAGGAAAACCAACGCAAGCTCAAGATGTAGCAGATCCCATCTTGGAGCCTTTGTCGGCGCTTCGCCGGAGGGGGAATCGACCACAGAGGGCTTCTACATCAACACCATAGCCCCTCCGATGAGTTGTGAGTAGCTTACCACAGACCTTCGGGTCCATAGTTATTAGCTAGATGGCTTCTTCTCTCTTTTTGGATCTCAATACCATGTTCTCCCCCTCTCTTGTGGATCTCTATTCGATGTAACTCTTTTTGTGGTGTGTTTGTCGAGATCCGATGTATTGTGGGTTTTGGATCAAGTTTATCTATGAGAAATATTTGAATCTCCTCTGAATTCTTTTATGTATGATTGAGTTATCTTTGCAAGTCTCTTCGAATTATCAGTTTGGTTTGGCCTACTAGATTGATCTTTCTTGCAATGGGAGAAGTGCTTAGCTTTGGGTTCAATCTTGCGGTGTCCTTACCCAGGGACAATAGGGGTTGCAAGGCACGTATTGTATTGTTGCCATTGAGGATAAAAATGTGGGGTTTATATCATATTGCATGAGTTTATCCCTCTACATCATGTCATCTTTCTTAATGCATTACTCTGTTCTTATGAACTTAATACTCTAGATGCATGCTGGATAGCGGTCGATGCAGGCAGGAGTCAGTCTACTTGTCACGGACGTGATGCCTATATACATGATCATGCCAAGATAATCTCATAATTATTCGCTTTTCTATCAATTGCTTGACAGTAATTTGTGCAGCCATCGTAATACTTATGCTATCTTGAGAGAAGCCACTAGTGAAACCTATGGCCCCTGGGTCTATCTTTTATCATATAAGTTTTCAATCTACTTTTATTTGCATCTTTACTTTTCCTATCTATATTAGAAAATACCAAAATATATTTATCTTATCATACTATCTCTATCAGATCTCACTTTCGCAAGTGGCCGTGAAGGGATTGACAACCCCTTTATTGCGTTGGTTGCGAGTTCTTTGTTTGTTTGTGTAGGTGCGTGGGACTTTTTTGGATCCTCCTACTAGATTGATACCTTGGTTCTCAAACACTGAGGGAAATACTTACGCTACTATTGCTGCATCACCCTTTCCTCTGCAAGGAAAACCAACGCAAGCTCAAGACGTAGCAAGAAGGATTTCTGGCACCGTTGCCGGGGAGGTCTTCGCTCAAGTCAAGACATACCAAGTACCCATCACAAAATCATATCCCTCGCATTTACATTATATGCCATTTGCCCCTCGTTTTCATCTCCCCCACTTCACCCTTGCCGTTTTATTTGCCCTCTCTTTCCCAATCTCCTCTCTCTTTTTCGCTTGCCTTTTTCCGTTTGCTCGTGTGTTAGATCGTTTACCTTGTCATAATGGCTAGTCCTCTTATCCTTGTTATTACTCCCGAACATGAAATTCTTAATTTTAAGCAAAGGGAGGGATAAAATTTAAAAGATGCTTGGCATAGAATTTGCAATGCTCAAAATAAATCTACTAGGAAGCTTTCTACTTCTGTTCTTCTTCGCAATTTTTATGTAGGCATTATTCCTTGGAATAGATGTATTCTTGATACCATTACCGGAGGGGATTTCTTGAGTAGCCATACGTTTGATTCTTATAATGCTATGTTAGATTTGTTTGGCCCACCGCCTCGTTTGGTTAATGGAACTGTTTTAACTTTGGAACATGTGATGCAAAGGTTTGAAATTATTGAAAATAAAGTTGCCACCATTGAGTTGATTGAAAATTTGGATAAAAAGATCCATAACCAAATTACCCAATATGGATCTAGGGTTGGAGTTACTTTGAAATTTTTTAAAGATAAAGAACCTATAGTTAATGAAATAATAGATCTAGATTCGACGAGAATCGGTAAACTTGAGATATCATTACCAACTTAGGGTCAGCGTTTTCTTCCGTGAAAAATACTCCAAATCCTCCTATCAAAACTGCCAAATTTATCTATGTTCCTAAAAATAAGGGTGAATCTTCTAGTAAGGGAAATGCGGATCTCAAATCTATAAGTGTTCATCCCAATTGTCTTTCTATCGTTAAGGAACCTTTTGCTACAAATAAATTTCTTGAATTCTTGCCTAAGGATTTAATCATTGCTAAAAAGGGAGAAACCCCTAAAGACTATAAGTGCTCTATTGAGGAATTGAGTGCCAAAGATGGCACTACTTAGATCTATCTTTGCTTTTATGCCTAGCTAGGGGCGTTAAACGATAGCACTAGTTGGGAGGCAACCCAATTTTTTTTTGTTTTTTGTTTTTTTTCTGTTTAGTAATAAATTTTGATCTACCTTCTGTTTAGATGTGTTTTTATGTTTTAATTAGTGTTTGTGCCAAGTAGAACCTATAGGATAACCTATGGTGATAGTTAATTTGATTCTGCCAAAAAACAGAAACTTTGCACGCACGAAATTAGTTTTGTTAAATCACAGAAACAAGATTTTGCGTTGATTCCATTTGCTGCAGATCAATAGACAAATTTTACAGGACTTCCTATTTTTGGAGGATTTTTAGAGTTCCATAAGTTTGCGTTAGTTACATATTTCTACAGACTGTTCTGTTTTTGACAGATTCTGTTTTTCGTGTGTTGTTTGCTTATTTTGATGCATTTATGACTAGTATTAAGTGTTATGAACCATAGAGAACTTGAAATACAGTAGGTTCACCAATATAAATAAAGAATGAGTTCATTACAGTACCTTATGTGGTGGTTTTGCTTTCTTTCACCAACGGAGCTTATGAGATTTCTTGTTGAGTTTTGTGTTGTGAAGTTTTAAAGTTTTGGGTAAAGATTTGATGGACTATGGAATAAGGAGTGGCAAGAGCCTAAGCTTGGGGATGCCCATGGCACCCCAGGATATTCAAGAATAGCCAAATGCCTAAGCTTGGGGATGCCCCCGAAAGGCATCCCCTCTTTCGTCTTCGTTCATTGGTAACTTTACTTGGAGCTATATTTCTATTCGCCACATGATATGTATTTTGCTCGGAGCGTCATGTATGATATTAGTATTTGCTTTTTAGTTTACCACAATCATCCTTGCTGTACACACCTTTTGGGAGAAGCCCACTTGAATGAAATTTATTAAAATACTCTATGTGCTTCACTTATATCTTTTGAGCTAGATAGTTTTTGCTCTAGTGCTTCACTTATATCTTTTAGAGCACGACGGTGGCTTAATTTTTTAGAAATTGCTAGTCTCTCATGCTTCACTTATATTATTTTGAGAGTCTCTTAGAACAGCATGGTATTTGCTATGGTTATAAAATTGGACCTAGAATGGTAGGCATCCAAGTTGGGTATAATAAAAACTATCATAGGAAGTGAATTGGATGCTATGATCAATTTGATACTTGATAATTGTTTTGAGATATGGAGGTAGTGATATTAAAGTCATGCTAGTTGGGTGATTATGAATTTAAAGAATGCTTGTGTTGAAGTTAGCAAGTCCCGTAGCATGCACGTATGGTTAAATTTGTGTAACAAATTTGAAACATGAAGTGTGCTTGGATTGTGCATCCTTATGAGTGGCGGTCGGGGACGAGCGATGGTCTTTTCCTACCAATCTATCCCTCTACGAGCATGTACTTAGTGCTTGGTTTTTGATCACTTCTAAATTTTTGCAATAAGTATATGTGTTCTTTTGACTAATGTTGAGTCCATGGATTATACGCACTTTTACCTTTCCATCATTGCTAGTCTCTTCGGTACCGTGCATTGCCCTTTCTCACCTTGAGAGTTGGTGCAAACTTCGCTGGTGCATCCAAATCCCGTGATATGATACGCTCTATCACACATAAACCTCTTATATCTTCATCAAAACTGCCACCATACCAACCTCTTATTGCATTTCGATAACCATTCTGAGATATATTGCCATGCAACTTTCCACCATTCCGTTTATCATCATGACACGCATTATTTTTGTCATATTGCCATTGCATGATCATGTAGTTGACATCTTATTTGTGGCAAAGCCACCATGCATAATTTTTCATACATGTCACTCTTGATTCATTGCCCCGTCCCAGTACACCGCCAGAGGCATTCATATAGAGTCATATCTCGTTCTAGTTTCGAGTTGTAATTTATGAGTTGTAAATCAATAAAAGTGTGATGATCATCATTATTAGAGCATTGTCCCCAAAAATAAAAAAAGAAAGTCCAAAAGAAAAAAAAAGAAAGGCCAAAGAAAAAAAAGAAAAAAAGGGAGAAAGGCCAAAAGAAAAAAAGAAAGGCCCAAAAAAAGAAAAAGAAAAAAGAAGAAAATAAATAAAAAGGGGGCAATGTTACTATCTCTTTTCCACACTTGTGCTAAAAAGTAGCACCATGTTTTTCATATAGCGAGTCTCATATGTTGTCACTTTCATATACTAGTCGAAATTTTTCATTATAGAACTTGGCTTGTATATTCCTACGATGGGCTTCCTCAAAATGCTCTAGGTCTTTGTGATCAAGCAAGTTGGATGCACACCCACTAGTTTTCTTTTGTTGAGATTGCATATATTTATAGCTCTAGTGCATCCGTTTCATGGCAATCCCTACTCCTCATATTGACATCAATTGATGGGCATCTCCATAGCCTGTTGATTATCCTCGTCAATGTGAGACTTTCTCCTTTTTTTGTCTTCCCCAAACAATCCCCATCGTCATATTCTATTCCACCCATAGTTCTATATCTATGGCTCACGCTCATGTATTGTGTGAAAGTTGAAAAAGTTTGAGATTATTTTAGTACGAAACAATTGCTTGGCTTGTCATCGGGGGTGTAGAATTTGGGAACATTTTTGTCTGATGAAAATGAAGCATAGCCTAACTATATGATTTTGCAGGGTTGAACTTTCTTTAGCCATGTTATTCTGAGAAGACATGATTGCTTTGATTAGTATGCTTGAAGTATTACTATTTCTTTTGTCAATATGAACTTTTATTTTGAATCTTTTGGATCTGAACATTCATGCCACAATAAAGAAAATTACATTGAGAAATATGCTAGGTAGCATTCCACATCAAAAATTCTGTTTTCTTTCATTTACCTACTTGAGGACGAGCATCAATAATTTTTTATTGTTCCATGCTATTATATTACCCGTTTTGGATGCTTATGGCTTTATTTTACACATTTATATCATTTTTGGGACTAACCTACTAACTAGAGGCCCAGCCCGTATTGCTGTTTTTTTTGCCTATTTCAGTATTTCGAAGAAAAGCAATATCAAACGAAGTCCAAAGGGAATGAAACCTTTGGGAGCGTGATTTTTGGAACAAACTTGATCCAGAGGACTTGGAGTGTAAGCCAAGAAGCAGTCGAGGCGGCCACGAGGGTGGAGGGCGCGCCCACCCCTACAGGGCGCGCCCCCTATCTCGTGGGCCCCCCGGGCGGCCACCGACCTACCTCTTCCTCCTATAAATACCCACATACCCCTAAAACATTTAGGGAGCCAACAAAAAACAATTTCCACCGTCGTAACCTTCTGTATCCGCGAGATCCCATCTTGGAGCCTTCCTCGGCGCTCCGCCGGAGGGGGAATCGACCATAGAGGGCTTCTACATCAACACCATTACTCTTTTTGCGATGTGTTTGTCGAGATCCGATGAATTGTGGGTTTATGATCAAGTTTTGAGAAATATTTGAATCTCCTCTGAATTCTTTTATGTATGATTGAGTTATCTTTGCAAGTCTCTTCGAATTATCAGTTTGGTTTGGCCTACTAGATTGATCTTTCTTGCAATGGGAGAAGTGCTTAGCTTTGGGTTCAATCTTGCGGTGTCCTTACCCAGGGACAATAGGGGTTGCAAGGCACGTATTATATTGTTGCCATCGAGGATAAAAATGTGGGGTTTATATCATATTGCATGAGTTTATCCCTCTACATCATGTCATCTTTCTTAATGCATTACTCTGTTCTTATGAACTTAATACTCTAGATGCATGCTGGATAGCGGTCGATGCAGGCAGGAGTTAGTCTACTTGTCACGGACGTGATGCCTATATACATGATCATGCCTAGATAATATCATAATTATTCGCTTTTCTATCAATTGCTCGACAGTAATTTGTGCAGCCATCGTAATACTTATGCTATCCTGAGAGAAGCCACTAGTTAAACCTATGGCCCCCGGGTCTATCTTCTATCATATAAGTTTTCAATCTACTTTTATTTGCATCTTTACTTTTCCTATCTATATTATATAATACCAAAAATATATTTAACTTATCATACTATCTCTATCAGATCTCACTTTTGCATGTGGCCATGAAGGTATTCACAACCCCTTTATTGCGTTGGTTGCGAGTTCTTTGTTTGTTTGTGTAGGTGTGTGGGACTTTTGAGGAGCCTCCTACTGGATTGATACCTTGGTTATCAAAAATTGAGGGAAATACTTACGCTACTATTGCTGCATCACCCTTTCCTCTTGAAAGAAAACCAACGCAAGCTCAAGACGTAGCATGGCCCAGCTGTCAGCCTCTCCACGTACAGTCCACGTCCGATGGAAGCCGTTCCTTGACCACGTTAACCACGCCACACCGAGAGCACCAGGGCGGTGGACGGCGGCGAGGCCTAGGAAGGGGACGACGCGGAGCCGGGGAAGACGCGGCAGTGGATGCCCATGCGTAGAGGAGTATGAGGGTTCACGGGTTTGCTACGTTGTGAGGCTGTCGTCGCCGCAGAATAACAGGGGGTGTGGGTGAGTAGAGGGACGGCCTGGTCAGCGGTGGGAGTAGTAGGGGGCGGTGAGGCCTCCGCTACATAGCGGCCTGCCACGGGAGGCAGGAGCACGTGGCACGACCGACGCTGGTTTGGGCGGCTGGAGCAAGAAGACCAGAGGTTGAAGAAGCACTATGGCCATTGGATGAACATCGTACGGTCACTGGAGCTAGAATCGTGCATATTGACTAAGTTGACAAAGCCCTCCGTCCCCGTCAACTTAGTAGGCCCACAAGTCAGCCTGCCACTATACTGGGTCCCAGCTAGCAGGGGGAGTATTCATTTGTCGTGCGTAATGAGGAGGCACTTCCTTGCGTGCGAAGATATAGCTGGTGGGTCCAAGCTGTCAGCGGCGATAACATTTTTTTTGCAGAAATACAGAGGCCCTTTCGGTGGGTCCTAGATGTCAGGTGGAGGAATCATTATTTTGCGCGTAATAAGGAGGCATTTTCTTGCGTGCGGCCGTCGACCCAGCTTTCAGCCTCTCCATGTACAATCCACTTCAGATGCATGTCGGTCGTTGACCACGTTGACCAGGCCGCGCCGAGAGCACCAGGGCGGTGGACGACGACGAGGCCTAGGAAGGGAGCGACACGGAGGCAGGGAAGACTCGGCAGTTGTTTCCCACGCGGAGGGGAGTACGACTGTAAGAGGGTTTACTGGTTCGTCTGCCGTTGCCGGAGAATAACAACAGGTGTGGGTGAGTAGAGGGATGGCTAGGCCAGCGATGGGAGTATGGTGAGGCGGTGAGGCCTGCGCGGCAGCACAGCCGGCCGCGGGAAGGAGGGAGCAGGCAGTCCCGCCGGCGCTTGTTTCAGCGGTTGGAGCAGGAAGAGCAGAGATTGAAGAAGCACGACGGCCGCTGGATGGAAATCCAACAGTCACTGCTTGTGCGCCAACCTTTTTTTTAGGAAAGCCTCAAATCTATGGAAAACAGCATACAACCCGTCTGCCATTATTTCTAATAATTTACAGCCCATTTGCTAATTCTTAAGGCTTTTTTTGGAGCCATATTCTTTTTGTTAGCATTACAGCCCATATTGTGGCCATGGTTAAAAAATTGTACGAAATTTTGCATATTCTTTTGGAGCCATATTCTTTTTGTTAGCATTACAGTCACATTCAAAATGATTTTAAAAATAAAAGTATATCAATATAAAATCCAACAAATTGTCCACCCATAAAAATAAATGCAATTTAAATTTCGAAATGAAAAAAAGAAATTTGAAACTAATTACCGATTTGATGTGTTTTAAAAATGTACAACCCATTTCTCATTACTGATAGGCCATTTTCTCAGCCATCCGAATGAAGTCTCCTCATCTAGAAAGATTTGTAGCCCAACAGGCCTGACAAAGCGACTTACTTGGCAAATCACAAAAAAACTAGGTTGTGGCTGTGGACCCAGCTGCGGTCGTGGACCCAGCTGTTAGCCTCTCCACGTACAGTACTCTTCCGATGGAAGTCGGTCATTGACCACATTGACCACACCGTGCCGAGAGAACCAAGGCGGTGGATTATGGCGAGGCCTAGGAAGGGGACGACGCGGAGCCGGGGAAGACGCGGCAGTGGATGCCCACGCGGTTACGAGGGTTCACTGGTTCGGCTGAGGCATGAGGCTGCCATCACCGCAGAATAACAGGGGGTGTGGGTGAGTAGAGGGATGCCCTGGGCCAGCGCTGGGAGTAGTAGGGGGCGGTGAGGCCTCCGTGGCATCACAGCCGGCCACGAGAGGCAGGAGCACGCGGCACGACCGACACTGCTTTGGGCGGCTGGACCAAGAAGACCAGAGGTTGAAGAAGCACTATGGCCGTTGGATGGACATCGTACGGTCACTAGTCAAGTTAGTATGCCCACAACTCAGCCATCCACTATGGTGGGTCCCAGCTAGCAGGGGGTACTCATTTTTTTGTGCGTAATAAGGAGGCACTTCCTTGCATGCGAAGATATAGCTGGTGGGTCCGACCTGTCAGCGGGGGGAATGTTTTTTCACAAAATACAAAAGCCTTTCCCACGTACAGTCCACGTATAGTGCGTAATAAGGAGGAACTTTCCTTGTGTGCGACCATGGACCTCGTGGGTCCCAGCCGTCAGGCTCTCCACGTACAGTCCTCTTCCGATGACTCTTGTATGTTGACCACGCCGCGCCGAGCGCACCGAGGCAGTGGACGACGGCGAGGCCCCAGACTAGAACGACTCGGAGATGGGGAAGACGCGGCAGTGGAGTCGCAGACAGAGAGGAGTGGGAAACTTGACTGGTTCCGGTGCGGGGTGGGCCTACACTCGGCAGAGAATAACAGGAGGTGCAGAGTGGAGGGATGGCCTGGCAGTCAGCGGGGTAGCGTTTCGCAGAGGAACGCAAAACAACGCCACTGGACGCTGAAGGCTGGAGCAGGCGGTCCCGACAGCAATGGGAGAAGAAGACGAGAGATTGAAGAAGAATGCCGACTGTTGGATATAAATCCAACACCTTCTTAGGCTTCGACCTACTGGCCCACATGTCAGCCAGTCCATTTGTTTTTTAGTCCATTTGGTGGGCTGGGTGAAACAATGATGTAGCATCTATGCAACCCATTTAAATCCCATTTGCATTTTTCTCGAAATCTGTGGACTTGCTGGGCTGGGTGAAAATATCATGTTGGGCTAGACGAAGAAATGTTATAAAAACATAAACACATGATTGGACGTCTATTACTGCATTGGTCAGTAAAATCTTTGCAAGCTTATGTACGCAATCACTAGGAGTTAACTTGCCAAGTTATATATAAACAATTATTATAATTATTTTGTAAGAACTTTCAACTTACGAAATAAAATATCATTTAAATTTGATGAGTTAATAGTACGTGGGGTATTATTATTTTTGAGGCTAGACGTGGGACAGTTGAGTTGGTTCTAGGGAAAAGTACTGGGAGAAAACTCAGTTTACATCGAAAAAGAAAGTGAGAGAAAATTCAGAGACCTGCTCTGTCCACCTGAGGAGGGGAATATGTTGGGATGAAGGAGATTCAAAGCACGGTAGCCGAGTGAACTAGTTTCTTTTAACGGACAAGTGAACTAGTTACATACATAAGCAAATAGCCACTAAAAAAGCAATCAGGTTAATGGGTTCTTAAAAGAAATATTTCAGACAAAACAGATAATTATGACACATAGGCTAACACATGAAACACTCAGATGATAAAGGTGCTTATAAACAGATAAAGTACAACATCTACACCTTCCTGGCATGCTTGATCATGACGCTGCAGCTGTCCGTGTACTCGTCGGCTACGGGAAGCAGACACACCTTCCTGACTTGTTGCTTTGTTCATGTAGGTAAACTTGATGTAGGTGCTCATTGAATGTGAAGTTGGAGCGCCATTTCCACTTGTGTAGTTCATCTTTCTACATGGGTTAGGCAAGCAAGGAAATACTCAAGGATATCCAAAATGACAAGAGTGAAATACTAGATGTATAAGATGTCAAAAAGGATATGTGGAATTTTGTTCCTTGAACTCAACATCCCAAAGGGCTAGATACTTGGTCAATGACAAGATTACTCATGATTTGAGTGTGTGGTAGTCTTGTGGAATGTAGATCATCCAAGTACCTGCAAGGAGTTAGATGCAATACAAGGAGGCAAATGTGTCCAAGACATATGATTACCATCATAAGAGAAATATCAAGGATTAGTCAAGTAGGCTCATGCCTTGCGTGCATCAATGGAGTTCTCACTCCAAGTTTGAGGCATCAATGATGTTCAACTCACTCCTTAAGCGACAAAACACCTTCTCATCAAGAGGTTTTGTAAAGATATCAGCGAGTTGTTTGTCAGTACGAACATGCTTAAGATTGATGTCACCCTTGGCAATGTGATCACGAATGAAATGGTGACGAACTTCAATATGTTTCGTTCGAGAGTGTTGCACGGGATTGTGTCCAATTTTAATCGCACTCTCATTGTCACAAAGCAAGGGAACATGTCTCACATGTATCCCATAATCCTTAAGCGTTTGTGTCATCCATAGCAATTGAGCACAACACGAACCAGCAGCAATATATTCCGTTTCGGCAGTGGATAATGATACCGAATTTTGTTTCTTGGAGGACCAAGATACAAGGGATCGACCAAGGAATTGACACGTACCCGAAGTTGACTTTCTATCAACCCTGTCACCGGCATAGTCCGAGTCGGAATAGCCAACAAGGTCGAAAGAGGCCCTCTTAGGATACCAAATGCCAAAGTTTGGTGTGTGTATCAAATATCTCACAATCCTTTTAACAGCTTTAAGATGACATTCTTTAGGGGCTGCTTGATATCGAGCACACATGCATACACTCAACATTATGTCAGGACAAGAAGCACAAAGATATAGTAGAGAACCAATCATAGATCGGTAAACCTTTTGATCAACGGGTTCTCCATCTTTTGTCAAGTCATTATGTCCACTTGTAGGCATGGGGGTTCTCATACCTTTGCTTTCTTGAATGTTGAACTTCTTGAAGAGATCCTTGGTGTAATTTGTTTGTGAGACAAAGGTACCCTCCTTAGATTGCTTGATTTGCAACCCAAGGAAGAATCTGAGTTCACTCATCATGGACATCTCATACTTCTCCGACATGAGCTTTCCAAACTTCTTGCTAAAATGAGGGTTAGTTGAACCAAAGATAATATCATCAACATATATTTGGCACACAAATAGTTCACCATCAACCCTTTTCGTGAACAGCGTTGAGTCTATTTTTCCAATCTCAAAGCCTTTCTCAAGAAGAAAGCTAGTCAAGCATTTGTACCAAGCTCTAGGAGCTTGTTTAAGACCATAAAGAGCTTTGTGCAACATGTAAACATGATTAGGCTTTTTGGGATTCACAAATTCGGGAGGTTGTTTCACAAATACTTCCTCCTCAATTTCACCATTTAGGAAAGCACTTTTGATATCCATTTGATAGAGAGTAATATCATGGTGATTGGCATAAGCAAGAAGAATGCGAATGGACTCAAGTCTAGCAACGGGGGCATAGGTCTCACCATAGTCCATACCTTCGACTTGTGTGTAACCTTGAGCTACAAGACGAGCCTTGTTGCGGATGACTTGTCCATCTTCATCTTGCTTGTTCCGAAACACCCATTTGGTTCCAATGACGTTTTGATCATCCTTGGGCTTCTCCACCAAAGTCCATACCTTGTTCCTCTCGAAGTTGTGTAATTCTTCGTGCATAGCGTTCACCCAATCCGGGTCTTCAAGTGCTTCTTCTACCTTCATAGGTTCAATACTAGAGATAAATGAGTAATTCTCACAAAAGTTAGCTAAGCGAGTTTTAGAGCGAGTAATTCTCCCGGAGTTGATGTCGTTCATCATTTGTTCCACGGGATGATTTTTCTTGACTCTTGCTCAGACTCGGGATAGCTTTTGTTGAGGTTGTGGCTGAGCTTCCTCATCATGTTCATCTTCCTCTTCTTCTTCTTCATTGTTGTTGGTGTTGTCTTGAGGCAGTGGAGAAGGAGGTTGTGGTGGATCTTCTTGTTGCACTTCCTCATCTTGGTGAGTTCCACTTGTGGAAGCCTCCATGTTGCCTTGAGGTTCATTTCGCTGTGAGGTAGGGGCTCCACATATGTAGATGAGGTACTCTCCTTCACTTCCATGGGACGGATCTTTCCAATAGATAAATCTTGGATAGCTTCCGATGGGTCCTTGTCTCCTACATCAATAGGCATTTGCTCTACATGCGAGCCATTAGATTCCTCAAACTTCACGTCTACCGTCTCTTCAACCTTTCGGGTGAAATTATTGTAGACACGGTAGGTGTGGGAGTTTGATCCATAACCAAGAAAAAAGCCTTCATGAGTTTTAGGAGCAAATTTAGACCGACGATGCTTATCAAGGATATAGCATTTCGAACCAAAGACACAAAAGTATCCCACTTGGGGTTTGTTACCAGTGAGGAGCTCGTATGATGTCTTGCCGAGGAGCTTGTGAAGATAAAGCCTGTTGATAGCATGACAAGCTGTCTCGACCGCTTCACCCCAAAAATGCTTCGGTGTCTTGTATTCATCAAGCATTGTTCTCGCCATCTCTATGAGCGTTCGGTTCTTCCTCTCAACAACTCCATTTTGTTGAGGAGTGTATGTAGTCGAGAACTCATGTAGAATCCCTTCCTCATCGAGAAAAGAGTCTACATTGGCGTTCTTGAACTCCGTTCCATTGTCACTCCGAACTTTCTTGATCTTCACCTCAAATCGATTTTGGGCCTTTCTGGCAAAGGTTTTGAAGATTCTCTGAACCTGCGATTTGTCATCAAGGAAAAATACCCACGTAAATCTGGAATAATCATCAACTATAACTAGACCAAAGGAGTTACCACCAAGGCTTTTGTAAGCATTGGGACCGAAGAGATCCATATGAAGAAGCTCAAGCGGTCTCCTTGTGGTCATGATGTTTTTCACGGGATGACTTCCACCTACTTGTTTTCCTGCTTGACAAGCACTACAAAGTCTATCTTTGTCAAAAAAAACATCTTTAACGCCAAGAATATGATCACCTTTGATCAGCTTGTCTAGATTACGCATACCAACATGTCCAAGCCTTCTATGCCATAACCAACCTTTAGCGGATTTAGCAATGAAGCAAGCTCTAGGTTGGGCTTTCTTAGTGAAATCAACAATATATAGATCACCTCTACGGATACCGGTAAACGCCATGTTATGATTGTCACGACGAAAGACTTGGCAATCTACTTCGGTGAATAGCACGTTGAATCCTAAGTCAGCTAATCTAGACACGGAAAGTAAATTGTATCCAAGAGATTCTACAAGCATGACATTTTGAATAGAGCTATCATGAGATATGGCCACCTTACCAAGGCCAAGTACCTTACCCTTGGAGTTGTCTCCAAAAGTCACATACTTGCGTGAACCATCGTTCTTTGCAAGCTCTCGAAACATGTCTTTGTCTCCGGTCATGTGGTCGGTGCATCCACTATCAAGAATCCACTCTTTTCCGCCGGATATGTAGTCTCTCAGATTTGCCATAAGATTGAGACTCTTCATGATCTTGTCTAGCTCGGTGTCCGAATCGGAGTAATCATCATCATGCTCATGCTCATCATCATATTGACCCATAAATTGTTCATCATCAACACCTAGGTCAATTTGATAACTACTTGCATTAGTTTTGTCAATGTGACAATAATCATCGGAATGCAATACAAGAGCATTTCTAATTAGAACATTGATAAGACCGGGATCACCCTTCTTTTTCATAAGATCACGAAGCTCAAAGAAGCATTTATCAAAGTTGGGATCATTGGGGCGCATTATATCAAATTCAATAGTCTTGTATAGAATTTCATCAAGACCTCTCAAAGAGTAGTCCGGATAAAGTTCTTCCAAGAACTTCCACATAGCATAGGCGCACTCAAAGTTTGTAACGAGCTTAAGCAAGTTATCGGTTAACCCTCTAATGATAAGATTTACAGTCCTAAGGTTACGAAGCAAATCAAGCTCTTCATCCATGGTAGGGTGCAAGGGGTCAAATGGAGGCACATAGGGGGTCTCAACATATTTGCGCAAACTGTATGTCTTAAAGATAATAAGCATTTCAATCCTCCACGAGTTATAGGACACTCCATTAAGAATAGGCACTCTATGGCTAACACTCCCAAACGTAGACACGTCCATCTTCCTCCAATGGTGTGTAAACCAAAGCAATGGAGACCAAGGCTCTGATACCAATTGAGGGATCGAAGAAGGTGAGAGTGTCTAGAGGGGGGGTGATTAGACTACTCGACAATATAAAAATTCTGTCTTTTATCAAGGACAGATTTTGGCAGATTTTGCATAACATACAAGTCAAGTAGCACACTACACATGCAATTTTAGAGTATGGGCAGCGGAAAGTAAATTGCACAAGTAGTAAAGAGAAGTGGAGAAGATCAAACGCAATTTGGAGACGCGGTGATTTTTCTCGTGGTTCCGATAGGTGGTGCTATCGTACTTCCACGTTGATGGAGACTTCAACCCACGGAGGGTAACGGCTGCGCGAGTCCACGGAGGGCTCCACCCACGAAGGGTCCACGAAGAAGCAACCTTGTCTATTCCATCATGGCCTACGCCCACGGAGGGCTAGCCTTACTCGGGGTAGATCTTCACGAAGTAGGCGATCTCCTTGCCCTTACAAACTTCTTGGTTCAACTCCACATCTCGATGACGGAGGCTCCCAAGCGACACCTAACCAATCTAGGAGGCACCACCCTCCAAAAGGTAATAGATGTTGTAGATGATGATGAACTCCTTGCTCTTGTGCTTCAAATGATAATCTCCCCAACACTCAACTCTCCTCACTGATTTGGCTGTGGTGGAAGAAAGGATTGAGTGGAAAGCAACTTGGGAAGGCTAGAGATCAAGCTTCATATGGTGGGAGTGGAGCAACTTGATCTCAACACAAGGGTATGTAGTTCTCTTCTCAGAAATATAAGGTAGGAGTGGTAGTTCTTTCTGATGGCTCTCTCCATGAATGAAGAGGGGGTGGAGGGGTATAAATAGCCTCCACACAAAATCCAACCGTTACACACATTTGAGCAATCTCGGTGGGACCGAAGTGGACAACTCGGTGAGACCGATAGTTCAAATAATGTGAACGTTGGGATTTTCGGTGGGACCGAAAATACAATCTCGGTTAGTCCGATTCGTGCAATGACAAGAGCATGCCAGTTTCGGTGGGACCGACTTCATCATCTCGGTGACACCGATTTGATGACAGAAGGTTACAGAAGCTTGGCAACTCATGTTTCGGTGAGACCGAGTTCAGAATCGGAAAATCCGAGTTTTCTTGGGTTTGGCTTATGGCTGAGGTGGTTCATCTCGGTGTGACTGAGTTTGGAATATCGGTGGGACCGAGACTACTTATGAGTGTATATGGCACTGAAAGTTGCTAATAGTTAAGGAGATGTATCACTAAGCACTTGAGCAACCAGATCATCATCATAACCTCATCCCCTTTTAATAGTATTGGCTTTTCCTATGGACTCAATGTGATCCAGGATCACTAAACCAAAAATGGAGTCTTGAGCTTTTGCCAATGCTTGCCTTAGCATTTTGAGGGGTCCACCTCTTTAGTCCTTTTGCCATGCCAATGTGATTGAATTTCCTGAAACATACTTGGTAAAAGCATTAGTCCAACCACAAAGTATGTTGTCATTAATTACCAAAACCACCCGAGGAGCAAATGTGCTTTCAAGAGCCCTGGCCGAACTGCGGTCAGGATGGTTGGGATGCGGACGACGAAGATTCAAAGCGCACCCACCACCCACTTAGTAGCCACTGTCGACGATCTAACCGACATGCTAGACTTCGACTCCGAAGATATCGACGGTATGGACGAGGTTGCCTGAGACGACCAAGAACCAGCACCTACTAGGCACTGGAAAGCCACCTCGTCATATGACATATACATGGTGGATATCCCATAGGATGGGAATGGCGAGGGAACAATGGAGGAAGACCCCTCCAAGAAACAGCCTAAGCGCTGGCGTCAGCGGCGCCGCTCTAAATCCCGCCACAGCAAGAATGGAGATTCCGGCACCGAAGATAATAACACCCCAGACAGTGCCGAAGACAACCCCCTCCAGCAAGATTCAGCACAGGAGGACGGAGAAGACAACCCTCATGAGAGAGCGGCAGACGAAGAGGTAGAGGATGATAATTACATGCCTCCCTCTGGAGACGAGGCAAGCCTCGACGACGACGAATTCGGCGTGCCTGAGGATCCCGTCGAACAAGAGCATTTTAAACGCAGGCCTATGGCCACGGCAAGCAGCCTCAAGAAAAAGCAACAACAGCTTAGAGCTGATCAAGATCTGCTAGCCGACAGATGGACTGAAGTACTTGCGGCCGAAGAGCATGAACTCGAACGCCCCTCCAAAAGCTACCCCAAACGCAAGCTGCTCCCCCGATTAGAGGAGGAGGAATATAAACCTGCATCACCAGCGCACAATACGGCTGACCGACCACCCCGTGGCCGCGATAGAGAGGCCTCTAGGTCCTCCACTAAAACCGTACCCCGGCATCGCTCGAAAAGCACAAAGCCACAGGGGAACGCTTCGGACTTGCGAGATATATTGGAGGATAAGGCAAGACAATCAAGATCGATCTACGGATCGCGTGGGCGCCCAATGACACGCGACGACAACCGTCGCACCGGACACCGCAAGTCCGGCCGGGTCGAACACAGTAGACAAAGCTCGTTTGAGCTACGTCGTGATATAGCCCAATACAGAGGCGCCGCACACCCAGTATGCTTCACAGATGAAGTAATGGATCATCAAATCCCCGACGGGTTTAAACCCGTGAATATTGAATCCTATGATGGCACAATAGACCCCGCGGTTTGGATCGAAGACTATCTCCTTCATATCCACATGGCCCGAGGTGATGATCTTCACGCCATCAAATACCTCCCACTCAAGCTTAAAGGACCAGCTCGGCATTGGCTTAACAGCTTGCCAGCAGAATCAATTGGTTGTTGGGAGGACCTGGAAGCCGCATTCCTTGATAACTTCCAGGGCACGTATGTGCGACCACCAGACGCTGATGACCTAAGCCATATAATTCAGCAGCCAGATGAATCGGCCAGACAATTCTGGACATGGTTCTTAACTAAGAAAAATCAAATCGTCGAATGTCCGGATGCGGAGGCCCTCGCGGCCTTCAAGCATAACATCTACGACGAGTGGCTTGCCCGGCACCTGGGATAGGAAAAGCCGAAATCCATGGCAGCCCTCACATCACTCATGACCCGCTTCTGCACGGGAGAGGACAGCTGGCTAGCCCGCAGCAACAACCTCAGCAAAAATTCTGGCAGTCCGGATACCAAGGACCGCAACGGCAGGTCGCGTCGCAACAAGCACAAACGCCGCATTAACGGCAACAATACTGAGGATAC
Organism: Triticum timopheevii; assembly: GCA_963921465.1. Lineage (NCBI taxonomy): Eukaryota > Viridiplantae > Streptophyta > Magnoliopsida > Poales > Poaceae > Triticum > Triticum timopheevii. Next base: position 369,682,018 of record OY997262.1, read on the forward strand.
GAAAGTCAATGCCAGATTCAGAGGCTCCAAACCCGGTTAGCGGAAAAAGGCATTCAAAAGAACTACTCCGGGTCCGTCCAATTTGGACCGAATACTCGACCGCTCGTGCCAGATACATGGCACCCCCGAAAAGCCAGCTAATCACACCAACAGGGACTGTTGGGTATTCAAGCAGGCAGGCAAGCTAATTGCCGAAAACAATGACAAGGGGCTGCATAGCGATGACGAGGAAGAGACCCGACTGCCGAACAATAGAGGAAAGAAGGGTTTCCCCCCACAAGTGCGAACGGTGAACATGATATACGTAACCCACATACCCAAGAGGGAGCGGAAGCGTGCACTCAGGGACGTATACGCGATGGAGCCAGTCGCCCCGAAGTTCAACCCATGGTTCTCCTGCCCGATCACTTTTGATCGAAGGGACCACCCCACCAGCATCCGCCACGGCGGATTCGCCGCATTGGTTTTAGACCCAATCGTCGATGGATTTCACCTCACCAGAGTCCTGATGGACGGCGGCAGCAGCCTGAACCTGCTTTATCAGGATACAGTGCGCAAGATGGGCATAGACCCCTCAAGGATTAAACCCACAAAGACGACCTTCAAAGGCGTCATACCAGGTGTAGAGGCCAATTGTACAGGCTTAGTTACACTGGAAGTGGTCTTCGGATCCCCGGATAACTTCCGAAGCGAGGAGTTAATCTTCGACATAGTTCCGTTCTGCAGCGGCTATCATGCTCTGCTCGGACGAACCACGTTTGCCAAGTTCAACGCAGTGCCGCACTACGCATACCTCAAGCTCAAAATGCCAGGCCCTCGAGGAGTCATCACGGTCAACAGAAACACTGAACGCTCCCTCCGAATGGAGGAACACACCGCGGCTCTCGCGGCAGAAGTACAGAGCAGCCTCTTAAGGCAATTCTCGAGTCCGGCCGTTAAGCGGCCGGACACTGCTAAACGCGCCCGGAGTAACCTACAACAAGACCACCTGGCACGTCCCGAGCACGCGTAGCAGTGCGGCCCCAACCCCAGCCCTTGCAAAATATCAAGACCGGTACTTCGCGTACATCCTTATGCTCTGGAGATACCGTGGGCACAGGGGGAGGGGCACGACCACGACAGGCCCAGAATGTGGCTTAACCACACCAGCGGCTCCCAAGTGTGCCATCCTTTTTTTCCCTTTTTCTTTTTTTTTTCTTATCCACAGGACTCCGTTCACCAGAGGTCCTGTCCGATTGTAGACCTACCGAACTCACGATGCAATAGCCAGGGAAGGAGAAAGGCTACGACGATTATCCAGGTGGTCTCCATTACGAGCATTAAATCTGTTTTATACACCATTCCGTAGCCTACCCCTGGAGGGGGACATGTTTAATAGTCCCATCCCTTGCTTACCGCACTATTTGTATCGTTCTGCATTCATTGCAGTATTTCTTGAATAAACAATGCATCGCTTTTTTTCTTATAATTGCATTCTTTTCTTATACATATGTTCATTTATGACATGTTGCATCCGTACACTTTGGTACGGCTAAATACACCAGGGGCTTAAGTTCCCCACATTATGGTGTGATAAGTCCGAACACTTCCACAAGTGCGGCACCCCGAACTTATAGCATTATATGCATCGGCTCCGAATCATGTCTTGGGTCAATAGTTGGGTTTGCCCGGCTCCCATGTTTTGGTACCTTACGTTCCGTTATATCGGCTAAGGTAGCGCTGGGAGAACCACTGCGATTGTGCCCCAGTTGAGCTGGGCGAGCACCTTAGCGGAGAAAGCTAAAACTGACCGTCATGATGAGGCAAGAGCTGGTCGCTGTTCGAGAGGTTTTTTCGAGTCCCTAAAGACTTATGCCGCTTAGAGCGAGGAACCGGCTTCGTCCGGCCCAGGCATGGATAGCGCCCCGAACTCGGTCTTCCGTACACTAGGGGCTTCGCCGAAATTTAAAATTATAGAATTCTATGGCTAAGTGAGAGTGTTCAAGCACTATAAGTCCGGTTGACTTGTTCGTTGCGTTGAGCGCCTCCCTAGATGGACCCAAAAATGGGAACAAGAGCGCTAGAGTTTATCCCGAACACCCCAGCACTCGTGGCATGGGGGCTGAAGCCGACGACTTGCCATCTCTCAGATTTAATAAACGGCCGCACAGAAGGTAATATTTGAAATTAACAAGCATTGCTTAGCGCATATGAACAAAGTTTTCAGCGCACAGGATAACAAAATGCGAGTCTACTCAAATATTACATCTTGGGAGCACTCACCCGCAATAATGCGGGCACCCTTCAGGACACCCTTATAATACATCTCGGGCGTGCGATACTCCTTGCCCGGCGGTGGCGCGTCCGTCACAAGCGTCTCAGCATCCATCTTGCCCCAGTGCACCTTAGCATGGGCAAGGGCCCGACGGGAACCTTCAATGCAGGCGGTGTGCTTGATGACTTCAACCCATGGACAAGCATCCACCAGCGGCCGCACCAGGCCGAAGTAGCTCCCAGGCATGGCCTCCTTGGGCCACAGCCGAACTATGAGGCCCTTCATGGCCTGTTCGGCCACCTTGTGGAGCTCGACCAGCTGCTTCGGCTGGTCGCTAATGGGCACCGTATGTCCGGCCTCAGCATACTGAGACCAGAAGACCTTCTCCGTCGAGCTCCCCTCCTCGGCCTTGTAGAAAGCGGCAGCATCGGACACGCTGCGGGGCAGATCTGCGAACGCTCCTGGAGAGCTCCGAATTCGGGTAAGTAATAGGTAATTCACATTCACATGCTTGCTTTGCATGAAAAATGCCTTACCCGCCGCTATTTTCTTCAACGCCTCGATTTCCTGGAGGGCCTTGTGGGCTTCGGCCTTAGCGGCTTTGGCACTCTCAAGAGCCGATGCAAGCTCGGACTCTCGAGTCTTCGAGTCGCGCTCCAAACTCTCATGTTTTTCCACGAGAGCCTGGAGCTCTTGCTGTACCTCCGCCACCCGCGCCTCTTGCTTCTCTCGCCCAGCTCGCTCCACGGCCTCATTACGTTCGGCTGTGGACACCGCCTCCTTCAGGGTCGCCACCTTGTTCGTGGCCCCTGGAGTACCCACGTTATCCTTGTCATTTCTCTTGCAACCAAATCCTTTTTTGCAAGGTACAACTTTAATAAGGTGTTACTCACCTTCCTTGTCCTCGAGCTGCTTCTTGGCACGGACGAGCTGTCTCTCGGACCGCTCGAGGCTTTGCTTCAAAGCATTGACCTCCGCAGTCAGTGCGGCAGAGGTCAGCAGCGCAGCATGCAATCCCATATTGACATATTTTTTAAGACTCCTGCGTATATCTTTTTAGATCCTCAGTCCGGCTTTTCTTTCCGAACATCGAACCGAGCATCAGGGGCTACTGTCTATGCGGTACTATTTTACATATATTAAAATTCTTACCTCAAAGCCTGTTAGAAGGCTGTTGCAGGCCTCGGTCAGCCCGCTTTTGGCGAGCTAAACCTTCTGAATCACCGCACTCATGACAGTGCGGTGTTCCTCTTCTATGGAAGCGCCGTTGAGCGCCTCCAGCAAGTTATCTGGCGCCTCCGGTTGGACAGAGGCCGCTGGCGTCACAGTCTTGCCCTTCTTACGAAGGGGCCGCCCGCCGGACTCCGGAACCACTGCAGGTTCCGGTGCGGAGTCCGGTACGAAGTCCGGGAGGTTGCCCTGTGGCACCTCCGGGGCCTCCTCCTTCGTGTGGGTCCCTCTCTGGGATCCCACCTCGGTGTCATCAGCGTCATGGGGGGTGGAGGCGGTCGGAAGTGAAGTACTATCCACATCTGACGTACCCAAGGACCCGCTCGACGAAGCGGGAAGATCGTCCTTGGGCGGACTGCAGGGTTGTATGCGGCATTAGAAAGACACCGTGTGGCGAAAAGAAAAATCATGAAGTTATTCGGGAGTCCGGATACTTATGATCTCGCTAGGGGCTTGGCCCTTGAGGGCCACACCTCGTCACCATCGCCGACGTTGGCAGAACAGTCCGGGTGAAGGGTCCTTCCCTTCTTGGACCCTTCGGCCTCCCTCGTTGGGGAGGCCTTTCTCTTCCTCTCTCCCCCCGCTGGGGGAGAGGCCTCTTTCTTCTCCTCCTCGTCCTCGTGGGAGGAGTCCGCCTCGGAGTCATCGGACGATGAGTCCGATACCACCTGACGCTGGGAACTCCTTCGGGTTCCCGCGGCCTTCTTCTTGGCCTTCTTCTCCGGCACTATGTAAAGTGCCGGGACCAGCAGCCCTGTCAAACGGGCATCCGCTGGGTCTTCTGGAAGGGGAGCCGGACAGTTAACCTGTCTGGATGTCGCCTGCCAGGCCTGTTAAAGGTATTGGGAGTTTAGATCCCGCATAAAGTCAAAACATGAAAAGCAAGTGTCCCATAAAGGATAAAATGGCTTACCTCGCCAGCCGGACGCTACGAGCTGAATCCGCGATCTTCGGTAGCGGATGCGGGAGCTTCGGCGCCCTTGAATAGCACCCTCCAGGCATCTTCGTACGTAGTGTCGAAGAGCCCGCTCAAGGTCTGGTGCTGTGCCGGATCAAACTCCCACAAATTGAAGTCCAGTTGTTGGCAGGGGAGAATCCGGCGGACAAGCATGACCTGGATCACGTTGACAAGCTTGAGCTTCTTGTTCACCAGGGTTTGGAGACAGGACTGGAGTCCGGTCAGCTCTTCCGAACTACCCCATAGCAGGCCCTTCTATTTCCAGGAGGTGAGCCACATGGGGATGCCAGATCTGAATTCGGGGGCCGCTGCCCATTTAGGGTCACGCGGCTCGGTGATGTAGAACCACCCCGATTCCACCCTTTGATGGTTTCCATGAAGGTGCCCTCGAGCCAAGTGACGTTGGGCATTTTGCCCACCATGGCACCTCCGCACTCCGCTTGGCTGCCCTTCACAAACTTCGGCTTGACATTGAAGGTCTTTAGCCACAAGCCAAAGTGGGGCTGGATGCAGAGGAAGGCCTCGCACATGATGATAAACGCCGAGATATTGAGGATGAAATTCGGGGCCAGATCATGGAAATCTAGGCCGTACTAGAACATGAGCCCCCGGACAAAGGGGTGGAGTGGGAAGCCCAGTGCACGGAGGAAATGGGGAAGGAATACCACCCTCTCATGGGGCCCGGGGGTGGGGATGAGCTGCCGCTCGTCGGGGAGCCGGTGTGCGATGTCGCTGGACAGATATCCGGCGCTGCGCAGCTTCTTGATGTGCCCCTCCATAACGGAGGAGGCCATCCACTTGCCTCCCGCTCTGGACATGGCTGGAGAAGGTCGAGGTGAGATGTGCGGACTTGGGCGCTGGAGCTCGAGTGCACGGAGATGGATAAGCAAAGGAGGAAGAAGGTGTAGGTAAAAAAGGTGGATCCTCATCCCCTTATATATGGGCGGACGAAACTATGCGTCCCCACCGGCCTGGTAAAACTCGCTTATCTCCCAAGTGCCGCAATCAATGGCGCGGTTGGGTTACCCACGTCCGTATTTATGGGAATCCTGGAATAAGGGGAACACGATCTCTGCTTCGACAAGACGTGCCAAGGAAACCGCTTCAGTAAACGCGCTGAGGTGGTATAATAAAAACGATTCGAGTAAAGGCTTGGTTGTGGTGTGACGTCACGCCACAAAATACGTCATCAGATTGAACTTGTGTAAATATTATTCTCTCTACGGTGGTATGTGGAATTTATTTTGCAGAGCCGGACACTATCCTGGTGTTCACAATCTTCTATGAATTATCCGGAGGAGGAACCCACCTTGCAATGCCGAAGACAATATGCGCGCCGGACTCGTTGTCATTGAAGCCTAGTTCAGGGGCTACTGAGGGAGTCCTAGATTAGGGGGTGTCCGGATAGCCGAACTATCATCATCGGCCGGACTCCAAGACTATGAAGATACAAGATTGAAGACTTCGTCCCGTGTCCGGATGGGACTTTCCTTGGCGTGGAAGGCAAGCTTGGCGATACGGATATGTAGATCTCCTACCATTGTAACCGACTCTGTGTAACCCTAGCCCTCTCCGGTGTCTATATTAACTGGAGGGTTTTAGTCCATAGGACACAACAACAATCATACCATAGGCTAGCATCTAGGGTTTAGCCTCCTTGATCTCGTGGTAGATCCACTCTTGTACTACCCATATCATCAATATCAATCAAGCAGGAGTAGGGTTTTACCTCCATCGAGAGGGCCCGAACCTGGGTAAAAACATCGTGTCCCTTGTCTCCTGTTACCATCCGCCTAGAGGCACAGTTCGGGACCCCCTACCCGAGATCCGCCGGTTTTGACACCGACAGGCGGGTTTGCATGTAATTCGTGAGGTCTGAAATGTGAAGTACCCCGGCATATGCTCTGAGTCGTGCATGCACTACAACCCAGATGCTCTATGTCCCACATGTCGGCGAATGGGAGCACGTGGAAATAGCCTATGAGTACATATAGGAGGATAAATGCGTGAAAAAATATGTACTGTGAAGCATAGCCGCGGTTCAAAAAGGAAACCTAAAGTGATGACAGCTATAGGTCGCACGCACCCAACTAGTGGTACTAGACATACGACTAATTTTTCCCTAAAAAAAGAGGCACGAGGCTCAGTACTCCAATTCTATAAACACGAGTCTCATCTGACAACAGCGTCCGTGCTACAGCTAGCTCTCCTCCCTCGTTTCTCTCTTCTAATTCTAAACTCGGCCGACGCCTGGTGGGCGGGGTGGGTTTGCTCAACTGTGGACCCACCTCACAGTGAAAACGTTACGACTGGAATAAAAATGCAATATACTCCCTTAGTTCCTAAATATAAGCCTTTTTAGATACTATTTCAAATGGAATACAGCATACAGATGTATGTAGACATAGTTTAGAGTGTAGATTCACTCATTTTGCTCCGTATGTAGTAGTCACTTGCTAGAATCTTTAGAAAGACTTATATTTGGGAACGGAGGGAGTACTATACTAATAAAACATTAAGGCCACGAGGCGATGCAGTGCTGGTTACAGGAGGCAAGAAGAAGAGATGCATCCATTGACGACGTCCACCTCCTCGACTCAGGGCGCCGGCCCACCGAACGGTGCCTAAGTAGCAGCGGCTTTCGTGGCCCAGGTCGACGTGCTTCTAAACAAGGGCGTCCAAAGATTCCAGCCGCTGGAAGAAGGCCAACATCTTTCTGTCCTCGCTTGCCTTGTAGTGGCCTATGTAGACGATTTCCTCGTAGACGTGGATGTGCAGGTCGACGGTTTCTTGCATGGCAAAGCGCTGCACGGCGAGCGCGGCCTTGAGGTGCACATTCTTCGTCGCGACCTCCGGCACCTGCAGGGCCACCAGGGCGTGAAAGAGTTCATCACCATGGAGGCCGATGAGGGTGGCAGGCAATGAGGAGCCTGGGCGCGCGGGCTGGAGTAGTACGGCAAGGTCGTCCGTGCGCTTCTTGACGGCGGTGAACTTGCGGATGGAGTTGACCATCATGTCGTCCAGGTGAGAGGCGAAGCCGGCATCGACGAGGGCTACGATCTCGGCGGTCGCCAGCACCGTCTGGAAACGGTGCGCGGTGCGGGGCCGCAGGCCGGTGCCTTGGATGATTTGGCACAGCCGATTGCCGCTCACATCCATCGCCTTCACAGGTGCTTGTGGCTTCTGGTCACTTGGTCTTGGATTGGAGTGAGCAGTGTTGCGCAGAGACTTAGGAGTAGATGGATTGGAGTGGTGGGGCGCCTTTATTATATGAGAGTCCAAACTCTGTTGCATTCACATCATGCTGGCTCTATTCTACTTCTCCAATTAATTCCCTCCGCATGTAATTGAGTCTGCATCATTGACCGTTCAACATCTCGGGAACCGCTACCCTCTCCCTCCTTGGCATTCAAGCACCTATTGACCCGTCGACAATGAGGTGCCTATGGTGACTTCACAAACTTCAAGATGAGAGTGCCATGCGTGTGTGCGTTCATAGGGGTGGGTGTATGCGCGTGTATATGAGCACTTGCGTCTGTACTGTGTCAAAAAAACCATAAATGCGTGTCAAAAAGAGACTAGTCAGTATACTCAATATTGTGCACCTCGGAGAGGAAAATGATAGAACTACTCCCTCCGTCCCATAATGTAAGATGTTTTTTCACACTAGTGTAGTGTTAAAAAAACGTCTTACATTATGAGATGGAGGGAGTACATATTTATTTACGGTGCAGATTCACTCATTTTGCTCCATATGTACTCTGTCTCGGTGTAGTCTAGTCACTTGTTGAAATCTCTAGAAGGGCAAATACTCCTTTCTGGTTTACAGGGCTATACTAGCAAGTAGTTGTACGTACTAGTACAATAGTGGGCTCACATAGCAATTTTGTCTCATGCAAGAGCCTGGCCATATGCGTGCTCCAATGTTCGCAACTGCCACGTTCGGTTTGCGCTTGGCTCTTCGCCTCTTCGAGAAGACTAGGGACGGAGCCAGAAAATGGTGATAGGGGGGCAAGTTCTAGAAGTATCAAAACAACAAAAGATATAGTCACCTAGCATAGTACTCCCCCCGTCCCAAAATTCTTGTCTTAGATTTGTCTACATATGAATGTATCTAACGTGAATAGATACATTCATATGTAGACAAATCTAAGACAAGAATTTTGGGACGGAGGGAGTATCATTGTTTAGAAAGACTGGTAATATAGATAGAGTAGGTCTAGATAGTCAAAATATTTGCGTTACTTTGCAATATAAATAAAATTTGAAGTCCTCTCAATGACCAGCAAGATCAAATGACATATTTATTAGCACTGTTTTTCTTGGGGCCATTCTGTTCACTAGCCATCCACATTGTTCGTATTTGCCTTACCATCATGTTCACATGGACATTGAGAGATTGAATCAATTAGCTTGTAAAATTTATAAATACATTTGGTTCTCTTCCTCTTCATGTCTACATGGGCGAATCTGAATTTTTCTAATTAGTTTCTATGACTGTAGTTTCTAATACTGTACTTTAACACTGAGACAATCAGAATTACAAAGGAGAATTTCTAAAAAAGGAGAATGAGAGGAGATTAAACTGACCTTCCCTTCTTGCTTCGTCGCCCATCATAGGTCATGGAGTCCATGCAGGCATGCGGCCCTACATGCATCCGAGCGCCTGTGGTCTGCAGATCACCGCGCTGCCCTATCTGGTCACCGCAGAGGTCACTCGATTGGAAATTGGGAATCAGGAAATTGCCCTCGGCGGCGATGGCGCACGTAGTACCAGCAAGCCAAAACCTAAACTATCTGTGTGTGCATGGGTACTGGTTTCCAAGTCTTTCATGGTGGGCTTAATGTAGACGTGTAGTAGTTGTTGTTGGATTTTGGCCTGCTATAAATCTGCCATAAATAATGGGCTTTACTTTGCGCTACAGACCAACAGGGGGGCGAGAGTAGTCACGTACTCACTGTAGATATGAGATTAGCAGTTGCGTACTCGTGATTAAGGGAAAAACTAGATCGTTACGGGGGGGTCTAGCCACCCCTCGTCCCCCCTAGGATTCGTCCCTGGAGAAGTCGAACAATGATGTTACTACTACTGCTTCTACAGTGTCGAATCCACTGTTGCATGTCCGTCCACCGCGAGCGGGAGGGATAGCTTGTTGTAGAAGTACTATAAGCAAAAGCATGTCCTCGTTTGCGAGCAACCGCGCGCATGGGCAAGGGAGAAGGCGTGTAGTAGTAAAATCAAGCTTCTCCTCATTGTACGAGTTGACACAACACATCATAGCACTGGCCCCACATGCTTGCCTCTAAACTTGGCTGAAAGACCCGCAGTGTACAATATATTTGCTGCAACCTCTAACATTTACCCACCACAAATTAAAATATATGTGGCAGTATGCATCGTTCTGATGCAGAGGCCGGCGAGTCCCCCCCTTTTCAAAAAATAAAATAAAATATATATTCCTGTCTTGACCAGATGAGCGTGCAAACTACAATCACCAGGGTGACAGGTAGCGCCAGAAGACTATTTTAATTTTTTTTACACTTCGAGACGGCCACATAGCATGGAGCCGACCCCAACGATTTTAAGCTTACAGGCACGGTACACGCTATCCTAGACTACACTACACATGAAACTACCACATGAGCGTCCGGGCTGCGCTTGGCTCTTCGCCTCTTCGAGAAGTCGAACAATGATGGAGTACTACCGCACTGGAGGAGTACTACAGTATGCTTCTGGCCATCTTACACCAATTGAACTGCTGCATGTCCATCGTGTGCGGGAGGGAGAGCTTGTAGCGAAAGCTTCTCCTAGTCTTGCCAGCCACCACACTCACGGGTGAGGGAGGGACGCTCCTGCCTTTGCGTGTATGACAGGTGGGCCCGACAGGTGGGTGGCCAACCTGTCATACAGCCAAAGGCAGGTGCAGTTAAGTCCGTGAGGGAGAGGATAATCAAACTTCTCATTGATGTACGAGTTGACGTGACACATCAAAGCACTGCACTCGATATATTTCAATAATTTGCGTTTACCAATGCATTAATTACAATGCATGCATGCATGTCGTGACTCTCCTTTTGATACTTGCATGTGTTGATTTAATGCACCTAGAAGTAGTATAAAATATGTGACGGTAAAGCTTTGTAATGCCCCGGCCCAAGTCGAGAGATGGTTGTGCACGAGGAGGACGAGATCATGCACACTGAACAGGACCCGACGATGGAGCTCTCTAAGGTCTCGATGGACCTCACCGTGCTCCATTGCCCCTTATGCCTCTGCCCCTTGATGCCTCTAGTGTATGAGGTTCGAATACACCTCGTCCGTTCGGCTGATTGAGCAAGGTGCAGGTTTCTTGATTGATGTGCTGTTCGATTGATTTTTGCAGTGCAAGGGAGGGCACCTGGCCTGCGCGGACTGCCGCGTCGAGCACCCCAGGAACCAGCGGTAGTGCCAGAAGTGCGAGCACGGTGGTGGCTTCGACATGTGGAACACGGCGGTGGACTCCGTCCTTTCGTCGGTGAGGGTGGAGTGCCCGCACGAAGGCTGTGGGCTCTGCATCACTTACCACAAGCTCACCGATCACCAGAGCGTGTGTCCGCTCGCGCCCAGCAAATGGCCCATGCCCGTTTGCGGCTACGAAGGCCCGCCGCTGGCGCTCTACCACCACATCAGCACCGCGCATCCCATGCCCGTGCACAGGATCCAGTACGGCAAGGTGCTCCAGCTACAAGTGCCACTGTCGGAGCGACGACTCTTTCTATTCGCGGGGGAGGACAGCCGCGCATTTTTCTTGGTCGGCAACATGCTCGACATCGGCGCGCCTATCGCCGTGTCGGTCGTCTGCATCAGAGCGGGGGCGTCCCCACTGCCGCACTACGTGGCCAAGCTGTGGGCAAACGGCCCGCCGGGGGAGCCCAAAGGCACGACCGACGCCATCAAGGTGGAAATGGAGGTGACAAGCAGCAAGGATCCTGGCGACGTCGACGTGCAGGAGCTGACCTTCTTTACAGTTCCGACCAAGCTGCTGGCCGGGGCTAAGCTGGTGTCCCTCCACATTCAGATTGGCAAGCTCACGTCCTAAATGTTTTACAGTGCCTTCTGTTTATCTTAGTATTATGCTAATATAGGGATTACCTCGGTCTACTTTATCTTAAGAAATGGTGGTTTTGGTGGCGATGCAGCAATTACTTCGACATCAGATCAGTAATTTCCAACGGTCGAACGGATATTTTGTGTCTGTTGGATATAAAGTTCCTTTGGGTAAGAAGTACTACTTGTCATCAAAATGGATAAAAGGAGATGTATGTAGACATATTTTAGTTCTAGATACGTCCCTTTTTATCCATTTTGATGACAAGCACTCCCTCCATTTCACATACATGCCTTCCATTTGTCAAAATATAGATGTATCTAGACATGTTTTAGTATATAGGTACATCCATGATAGAGCCAATCGGATGGTTGAGAACACTACAATTCGTAGCTACAGATGCGTGTGTGATTCCCAGATGCAGATGCCGGGGGTCATCATTCTCCTTTTCAAGAAAAAACAGATGCGTGTGTGAGAGGACAAGTGCGTGCGTGCACCTCTTCTCTTCCTATATAACATAGTAAACTCAGAGTACAAGTTTTTGTGGGTGGCAAGATGGTGCATGCAAGAAGTCCCGAGAGATAGGTTTAATGCGTCTGAAAAAAGACTAGCCTAGAGCTCGCCACGCGGCTATTCCTGTCGAACACCCCATTAACCGTAAGATATGTATACAATGGTGCCAGTTATTGCTCCTACATAGCAGTAGAAAAAGAACTACTCCATCCGGGAATAGTGCCGCACTTCGAAACTAGAACCATCAATAAATTTTGAGCTTGCATCTCATCACATTCCAAATTACTCCATGCTATATTGAATTACAAACCTGTTCACACCGATCACAACCTAAACGGTTTCCCACTTAGGAGCGTATTAGTACCACGCTATATTGAATTGCAAACCTGTTCACACTGATCACAACCTAAACGGTTTCCCACTTAGGAGCGTATTAGTACTCGGTTATAAATAATAGTATGCCAAGATGACTGCACATTCCTCCTCAACTCCTCATCCACAAAAACAAAAAAGTCATTCAGCATCCTTCCCTTGCGTCTGCCATGGCCTGCATGAGTTCTGGGTCGAGAGATTGCCACTAGGGAGAGGCGAGCATGGACGCGGAAGCACGGGAATGTCCCACCTCGCTGCGAAAGTAGCCGACATGTCCCGCCGTGCGGAAGTAGCAGCATAGAGGTCCTGCCGCGCCGCTAAAGCAGCATGGAGGTCCCGCCGCACTGTCGATGCAGCAGACTGGTCCGGCCGTGCCGCGGAAGCAGCAGAGATGTCCCGCCACGCCGCGAATGCAGCAGAGATGTCCCGCCGCACTGCGGCGGCCTGGGAAAATTTCTCGCGGGCAGGCGACGACTGTTACAGGCGCATGCATGCGATCGTCCATAGCCAGATGGATCAGATCTCCGGTTGGGCGAGGTTGCAGGACAACATGAAAGCCTCGTTTGAACAGGATACCAGCGTCATCCGGCAACTAAGGGAGGGCAATGAGACGCTCCGGGCCGACCGGGACCTACTCAGGGCGAAGATCGTCCGAAGTGCAGACCAGTAGGAGGAGACCAGTGCCTTGTTGAAGAGGACCAGCGTCATCGTCAAGAAACTTATGGACGAGAATGACATGCTCCGCAACGAGCACCAAAGGCTGGTGGAGGAATCCGTAGATGTTCTCAAGAAGTGTCTTGAGGACATGAAAGAGCTCATCGCCTCTCACCGTGGAGACTAGTTCCCGCGGCCTGTAGCAACGCATCAAGAAAGTAGAGATCAGCGAGCCAGATCCTTGTCTTCCTTCTTCTTTTGCCCTTGTATATTTCGGGCGTAGCCGCATGTGGCTTTTTTAATTATCTTTCTAATTATGTAAGATGATCAATCGTCCTTATATATTCATCAGTCTTGCTATAAGTCGCAGTAGATGCTATATAGGTCCGTCGGATCTTACATCATGATCCGTGCTTTCAGATTTTCTTTTTTCTCTCTTAAATCTCAGTCAAGTGAGACATAGCCACGCCATTAAACAAAGGCTCGAGCGCCACTAATGGAGACCTTGGGAGAGAGGTGGACGGCAGATGGAGGTCAAAGGGCTCTCCTCCCGATAAGCACGCGTAGGGGTCTGATCGCACGCCTCTCGTACTCAAATAGCTACCCTGCATGGTGCCTCCTAGCTAATAAAAAATGGGGACGCGTGGCGGCACGTAAATGGTAGTAAATAGAACACCCATTGTTTCAATAATACTTGTGTTTCCGATTGTAATGTGACAGCACTTGTTCCAAAATGACTTTGTTGATTGTTAATGTGTGCGCCTTCGCAAATCGGACTGCAAAATTACCACAACATGTTTGTCGGGGGGATGAACCCCGGGCAGGCAACCAAACCCGGATCCTCTTCAAAAATGATGGGGCCCGCATCGCCCCTCAAAACCGGCACGCGCCTGGCCGGGTCGCTCGACCCGGCAAGGCCCGCAGCCCGGCCAACCCCTCCATCCCGGCAAGGTATGTCAACCCGGACTCAGCAACTGGCGCAAGGCGGCCAAACCCGGCACAACCAAGGCTTCCCCAACAAGCTGACCCCACCCGTGCCATGCACTACAATCCAGCCACGGGTCAAGCTCCCATCCCATCCAGGCCGTATGATGGGACGAGACGTCAATCACCAATGACCAAGACAGTAGTGTTCTCACCCACGCCTATGGTCAGCCGGAGCGTGGCAACAGTGCCCCTTACCTACCCTGCTGACAAGGGCTAGCATGGCAACAGTGCTTCCACCCTCACCGCTGACGACAGCAAGCGGCAGCCTGACGGAAAGGACTGTACACGACTCGACTCGGCCACGCCCTAACGATCGACAAGACGACACACGGTTCCCCTAGGCACGCGGGGCCCGCACCTAGGGGAACCCGGCGAACCACAAGCCCTCAAGCAGGAACCAGCCCGGCGTCCCGGACACCGACAATGCGGACACACCGACTCGGCATATTACCATTGTACCCCTCGGTGGGTTGGTCTATAAAACCCCCTAGGAACCCGCGCCTACAGGGGCATTAGATAAGACATGTAATGCAAGGCAACAGGAGATACACAAAGCTGCCCATGAGAAGTAGAACGAACAGGAAAGCATAGCACTAGCTACCAAACGGCAACACCGGAGAGAAGGAGCAGCCTAAGCCTTGGACTGCTTCCTTCTTCCTCATACAGCTCCAAGAGCAACATTGTACTATCGATCATCCAACTACACTTAGCAGGACTAGGGGTATTATCTCTCCGGAGAGCCCCGAACCTGGGTATGTCTCGCATCCCGCGCCCGCTCATGCCAACCTCGCCTCTGGAGCCCACCAGCGCCCTCGAGCCTCCTCCTCTCTTTAGCCATCCCTTGGCATTTGTCGTGCGCCCACCACGACAGTTGGCACCCACCGTGGAGCAGATTGAGGAGCTGGCCGGGAGCATGCTTCAGAAGGGGCCCTTCTCCTAAACCGACGAGTCCATCGCATTGGCGGACGACGTCGTCGGCATGCTTGCCGCCTCCTTCGCCGCGCTCCACATCTCCGATGCGTCCGTGGCCAACGAGTACCCCAGCGAGGTGCTCAGCTACTCCGACTCTCGCCTCTCCCTCGGCGGTGGCATTGCCACCGGGGCGATGGACATCCATGTGGAGGTTTACATCACCGGCGACGGCGCCTCCTCCTCGTCGAGCAAGACGAGGAAGGCCGCAGAAGCCAGGGCCTCCGCGGAACGGACCGAGCCATTAGATCCGTTGCGCGCCGTGATACAGAGCATCTGCATCCCCATCGGCACCAACGTCGACGCCACCAACGTCATCGAGGCCCGATCTCAGCTCGAAGAAAGGCGCCAGCAGATGCTGGACCTGTCCGAGACGCTCGCCGCTACCAAGCGTCGCCTGGAGGCCGCTCAGTTGGAGCACGACGCTGCTCACGAATTCGCGCCCACCGCGGCCGAGCCAAGCCAGGTCGCTGATGTACGCACCCGGGGAGGAGCGATCGTCCGGGCCCTCGGCGCCGTCCGAACCGTCTACGAGACCCCAGTGAAGAACATGTGTGCTGCGGAGGCAGCCGCGGTCGGCCTCGACCAGCTCACGGGTGAGGAGCTAAAAGAGCGCATCGGGCGGATGCGCGAGATCCTCCACGCCGCCAACACCCAGCAGGATCGCCTGCACTAGGTCGCCAAGCCAGCGTAGTCCGGCTCCGCCCGCCTTGGCGGACCCGGCGAACTTCTGCACATGGCTTCCTCGCCGCCCGGCGAGGCGCACTCCAGCCAAGCCTGGACTCGGCGCAACCCGGCCGATACTGCCACCGACGTCCTGGGCAACAAGCCCACAGCGGAGACTCAGCGCGGACCCGGCCAACCTAGCCGGCGTTTGGTTCCAACCGACCCGGCCCCTCGGGGCCTGGCTGCCAGTCGACTCGGCCCACACGCCATCGACGACGCTGACGCTCGCCACCGCCTCGATCGGCTCGCTCGCTCCCTGGAGGTGGAGGAGAGCGGTGCTATCGGGCCGGCCTGCTTCAGCCCATGCATCCGGGAGGAGCCCTTCCCCAAAGGGTTCATGCTTCCCCGCGACACGCCGAAGTACAATGGGACCGTGAAGCCAGAAGACTGGCTCACCGACTACAACACGGCCATTGGCATCATCGGTGCCAATCGTCGTCTTGAAGTGCGCTACGCACCTCTCATGCTCCAGGGGTCGGCCCGCACGTGGTTGAACAGTCTGCCGATGGGCAGCATCAACGCGTGGGTCGACTTCGAGGAGGCCTTTGTCCGCAACTTCACGGGGACCTACAAGCGACCAGGTCGCCCTAGCCAGCTCGCCATGTGCGTACAGGGGCCGAGGGAGACGGGTCGTGAGTACCTCGCACGCTGGACCGAGCTCCGAAACAGCTGCGAGGGCGTCCATGAAGTCCAGGAGATCTAGTACTTCGTCAGCGGGTGCCAAGAGTGCACCCTCCTCAAGCACAAGCTCCTGCGCTCCGAGCCGGCCACCATGGCCGCGCTCATGGTAACGGCGGACAAGTACGCCAACACCGACTCCACCATGAAGATCCAGGTGGCACATGATGAAGCCGGCAAGGCAAAGCCGGTTCCTCCCCCGAAGCCGGCCGGCGAAAGCAGCCGGCAACAGCATCACCAGAACAACAAGCGCAAGGCCGAGCAGCCGGCACAGCGTCACGACAACCGGCTCGTCGCGGCCGCCGAGCCCACGGCGGACCCAGCAGCAAAGCGTCGGCAGACCGGCAAGATGGCGTGGCAACCCGCCATGAGTTTCGAAGAGATGCTCGAAGCCCCATGCAAGCACCACAGCGGCACAAGACCCTCCACACACATGCTTCGGCAATGTGCCATCACCAAGCGCATCATGAGGGGAGACATCCTGCCTCCTCCGGCTTCGGCTCCAGATCCGGGCGCAGGACAGCCGCCTCCGCCTCCCGCTGGCGGCGCGATCCAGAACGACGCCTACCCGGACCAGAATGCGACCTACGTCATCTTCACCAGCCTCGGCGACGACAAGCACAGCGAGCGCCTTCTTCGGCAGGAGGTGAACACCGTCGTCCCGGCCAAGCCAGAGTTCATGCATTGGTCGGATCGGCCGATCACCTGGACCCGGGAGGATCACCCGGCGGTCATGCCGAGTCCAGGTGGATACGCCCTCGTGCTCAACCCCACCATCGTCGCGCGACACACATGCAAGTTCTCCCGAGTCCTCATCGATGGCGGCAGCAGCATCAACATCCTCTACCGCAACACGATGACCAAGCTTGGCCTCAAGGCCGAGGACTTGGAGCCAACCCGGACGATCTTCCACGGCATTGTGCCCGGCCTCTCCTGCTCTCCCATTGGCCAGGTCTGGCTCGACGTCATGTTCGGCGACAGCAGCCACCTCCGGCGCGAGACGATTTGGTTCGAGGTGGTGGACCTGTCCAGCGCGTATCACGCGCTGCTGGGCCGGCCCGCGCTCGCTAAGTAGATGGCGGTTCCCCACTACGCGTACCTGAAGATGAAGATGTCGGGTCCCAAGGGCCTGATCACGATCACCGGCGATTATGGCAAGTCCCTGGAGTGCGCCCGAGACAGCGCCAAGTTGGCCGAGTCGCTGCTCATTGCCGAGGAGCGGCGCCAGTTCGACCGGATCGTCGCCCTAGCAGGCGAGGCCTCCGCCGCGTCGATCCCGACCATTGACCCGGCCGACGAGGCTGCCTTCAAGCCCTCCAAGGAGACCAAGAAACTGAAGCTCAACCCAAAAGACCCCAGCTGCCGCAAGTACGTTGTCGTAGGTGCCCGGTGATGTCTACTACACAACCTTCTTCTTGTAGACGTTGTTGGGCCTGCAAGTGCACAGGTTTGTAGGACAGTAGCAAATTTCCCTCAAGTGGATGACCAAAGGTTTATCAATCTGTAGGAGGCATAGGATGAAGATGGTCTCTCTCAAACAACCCTGCAACCAAATAACAAAGAGTCTCTTGTGTCCCCAACACACCCAATACAATGGTAAATTGTATAGGTGCACTAGTTCCGCGAAGAGATGGTGATACAAGTGTAATATGGATGGTAGATAAAGGTATTTGTAATCTGAAATAATAAAAACAGCAAGGTAACTAAACATAAAAGTGAGCGTAAACGGTATTGCAATGATAGGAAACAAGGCCTGGGGTTCATACTTTCACTAGTGCAAGTTCTCTCAACAATAATAACATAGATAGATAATATAACAAGCCCTCAACATGCAACAAAGAGTCACTCCAAAGCCACTAATAGCGGAGAACAAACATAGAGATTATGGTAGGGTACGAAAACACCTCAAAGTTATTCTTTCGGACCAATCTATAAAAGAGTTCATACTAGAATAACACCTTAAGATACAAATCAACCAAAACCCTAATGTCACCTAGATACTCCATTGTCACCTCAAGTATCTGTGGGCATGATTATACGATATGCATCACACAATCTCAGATTCATCCAACCAACACAAAGTACTTCAAAGAATGCCCCAAAGTTTCTATCGGAGAGTCAAGAACGTGTGCCAACCCCTATGCATAGGTTCCCAATGTCACAAAACCCGCAAGTTGATCACCAAAACATACATCAAATGGCACATGATATCCCATTGTCACCACAGATAATCATGGCAAGACATACATCAAGTGTTCTCATAAAGACTCAATCCGATAAGATAACTTCAAAGGGGAAACTCAATTCATCACAAGAGAGTAGAGGGGGAGAAACATCATAATATCCAACTACAATAGCAAAGCTCGGGATACATCAACATCGTGCCATACAGAAACACGAGAGAGAACACGAGAGAGAGAGATCAAACACATAGCTACTGGTACATATCCTCAGCCCCGAGGGTGAACTACTCCATCCTCGTCATGGATAGCGCCGGGATGATGAAGATGGCCACCGGTGATGGGTTCCCCCTCCGCCAGGGCGCCGGAACGGGCTCCTGAGAGGTTTTTTGTGGCTACAGAGGCTTGCGGTGGCGGAATTCCCGATCTATCTTCTGTTCTGGAAGTTTTAGGGTACGAGAGTATATATTGGTGCAGGGGGTACGTCAGAGGAGCTACGGGGGCCCCACGAGGCAGGGGGCGCGCCCGGGGGGGGGGGGGGGGGGGCGCCCCCCACCCTCGTGGGCAGCCCGTATCTCCCTAACGTGCACTCCAAGTTCCCTGGGTTGCTTTCCTTCCAAAAATAACTTCTCCAGTTGATTTCGTTCCGTTTTGACTCCGTCTGATATTCCTTTTCCTCGAAACACTGAAATAGGTATAAAACAGCAAATCTGGGCTGGGCCTCCGGTTAATAAGTTAGTCCCAAAAATAATATAAAAGTGGATAATAAAGCCCAATATTGGCTAAAACAGTAGATAATATAGCATGAAGCAATCAAAAATTATAGATACATTGGAGACGTATCAAGCATCCCCAAGCTTAATTCCTGCTCGTCCTCGAGTAGGTAAATGATAAAAAAGAATTTTTGATGTGGAGTGATACTTTGGCATAATTTCAATGTAAATCTTCTTAATTGTGATACGAATATTCAGATCCGAAAGATTCAAGACAAAAGTTCATATTGACATAAAAAATAATAATACTTCAAGCATACTGTCTAAGCAATTATGTCTTCTCAAAATAACATGGCCAAGGAAAGTTATCCCTACAAAGTCATATAGTCTGGCTATGCTCCATCTTCCCCACACAAAATATTTAAATCATGCACAACCCCGATGACAAACCAAGCAATTGTTTCATACTTATGACATTCTCAAAACTTTTTCAATCTTCACGCAATACATGAGCGTGAGCCATGGATATGGCACTATATGTGGAATAGAATGGTGGTTGTGGAGAAGACAAAAAAGAGGGAAGATAATCTCACATCAAATAGGCATATCAACGGTCTATGGAGATTCCCATCAATAGATATCAATGTGAGTGAGTAGGGATTGCCATGCAACGGATGCACTAGAGCTATAAGTATATGAAGGCTCTACAAAAGAAACTAAGTGGGTGTGCATCCAACTCGCTTGCTCACGAAGACCTAGGGCATTTTGAGGAAGCCCATCATTGGAATATACAAGCCAAGTTCTATAATGAAAAATTCCCACTAGTATATGAAAGTGACAAAATGAGAGACTCTCTATCATGAAGATCTTGGTGCTACTTTGAAGCACAAGTGTAGTAAAAGGATAGTAACATTGTCCCTTCTCTCTTTTTCTCTCATCATTTTTTTATTCGGGCCTTTTCTCTTCTTCTTTTTTATGGCCTCTTTTTTTCGTCCGTAGTCTCATCCCGACTTGTGGGGGAATCATGGTCTCCATCATCCTTTCCTCACTTGGGACAATGCTCTAAAAAAAGATGATCATCACACTTTTATTTTTCTTACAACTCAACAATTACAACTCGATTCTTAGAACAAGGTATGACTCTATATGAATGGCTCTGGCGGTGTACCGGGATATGCAATGAATCAAGAGTGACATGTATTAAAGAATTATGAACGGTGGCTTTGCCACAAATACGATGTCAACTACATGATCATGCTAGCAACATGACAATGATGGAGCGTGTCATAATAAACGGAATGGTGGAAAGTTGCATGGCAATATATCTCGGAATGGCTATGGAAATGCCATGATAGGTAGGTATGTTGGCTGTTTTGAGGAAGATATATGGTGGGCGTATGATACCGGCGAAAAGTGCGCGGTATTAGAGAGGCTAGCAAAGGTGGAAGGATGGGAAAAAGTGCGTATAATCCATGGACTCAACATTAGTCATAGAGAATTCATATACTTATTGCAAAAATCTAGAAGTTACCAAAGTATTATGCGCATGCTCCTAGGGGGATAGATTGGTAGGAAAAGACCATCGCTCGTCCCCAACCGCCAATCATAAGGAAGAAAATCAATAAATAAATCATGCTCTGAGTTCATCACATAACGGTTCACCATACGTGCATGCTACGGGAATCACAAACTTCAACACAAGTATTCTTTAAATTCACAACTACTCAACTAGCATGACTCTAATATCACCATCTTCATATCTCAAAACAATTATCAAGCATCAAACTTATCTTAGTATTCAACGCACTCAAAAGAAAGTTTCATATATCTTGAATACCAAGTATATTAACATTAAGAAAATTACCATGCTATTAACGACTCTCAAAATAATCTAAGTGAAGCATGAGAGATCAATAGTTTCTATAAAACAAATCCACCATCGTGCTCTAAAAGATCTAAGTGAAGCACTAGAGCAAAAATTATCACGCTCAAAAGATATAAGTGAAGCACTATGAGCAAATGACAAACTACTCCGAAAGATATAAGTGAAGGTCAATGAGTAGCTAAATAATTATGCAACTATGCGAAGACACTCTCTCATTTAATAATTTCAGATCTTGATACTTTGTTCAAACAGCAAGCAAAGCTAAAGAAAACTACATTGCAAGGATAGCACAACTCATGTGAAGAAGCAAAAACTTAGGCTCAACCGATACTAACCGATAGTTGTTGAAGAAGAAAGGTGGGATGCCTACCGGGGCATCCCCAAGCTTAGATGCTTGAGACTTATGGAAATATTATCTTGGGGTGCCTTGGGCATCCCCAAGCTCAAACTTTTGTGTCTTCTTAATTCCTCTCATATCATGGTTTCTCTTTTTATCAAAAGCTTCATTCACAACAAACTCAACAAGAACTCGTGAGATCGGTTAGTATAAACCAATGAAAAACCTTATCATTTTATACTGTAAAAAATCACTTAAATAATTATTCAACATTTCATACTAAATTCCTCTGCATATTTAATAGTCCTATCCTCAAATAGAATCATTAAACAAGCAAACATATGCAAACAACGCAAACATAACAGCAATCTGTCAAAACAGTGCAGTCTGTAAACAATGCAGGAGTAACAATACTTCCCTGACTCCAAAAATTATGAACTAAAATTCCCACTGTAATAAATTTATCAGATCTCAATATGCAAAAAGATTCAACATTATACAACTCTCTGAATTTTCTAGGAAATTTTTGCAACAGCGGTAAACTTTCTGTTTTTCAAACAGCAACATGTAAACTAGCAAGATAAGCATGGCAAAGGCTATCCTTGACTTTTTTTTATTGAAATTAAAGATGCAAAACATTAATCTAAATAACAGCAAGCAAAAACTAACAAAAGGAACTGACGCTCCAAGCAAAACACATATCATGTGGTGAATAGAAATATAGCTCCAACTAAAGTTACCGATGAACGAAGACGAAAGAGGGGATGCCTTCCGGGGAATCCCCAAGCTTAGGCTCTTGGTTGTCCTTGAATATTACCTTGGGGTGCCTTGGGCATCCAAGATCTTAGGCTCTTGCCACTCCTTATTCTATAGTCCATCGAATCTTTACCCAAAACTTGAAAACTCCACAACACAAAACTCAACAGAAAACTCGTAAGCTCCGTTAGTATAAGAAAATAAAACCACCACTTAGGTACTGTAATGAACTCATTCTAAATTCATATTGGTGTAATATCTAATGTATTCCAACTTATCTATGGTTCATACCCTCCGATACTACTCATAGATTCATCAAAATAAGTAAACAACACATAGAAAATAGAATCTGTCAAAAACAGAACAGTCTGTAGTAATCTGTATCAATCGTATACTTCTGGAACTACAAAACTTCTACCAAATTAGGAAGTCCTAAGAAATTCGTGTACCAATCATGAGCAAAAATAATCAGATCATAAGCACGTTTCTGTGAATTAACAAAACTAATTTACTGGGTGTAAAAGTTTCTGATTTTTAGCAGGATCAACACAACTATCACTGTAAACTATCCTAAAGGTCTTACTTGGCACTTTATTGAAACAAAAGCTATAAAACATGATTACTACAGTGGAATAATCATGTGGACACACAAAAACAGTAAGGATAAATATTGAATTGACTCCCAACAAGCGCTTTTCTTTAATGCCTTTCTAGCTAGGCATGATGATGACAATGATGCTCACATAAAAGATAAGAATTGAAACATAGCGGGAGCATCATGAAGCATATGAATAGCACATTTAAGTCTAACCCACTTCCTATGCATAGGGATTTTGTGAGCAAACAACTTATGGGAACAATAATCAGCTAGCATGGGAAGGTAAAACAAGCATAGCTTCCAGATTTTCAACACATAGAGAGGAAACTTGATATTATTGCAATTCCTACAAACATATGTTCCTCCCTCATAATAATTTTCAGTAGCATCATGAATGAATTCAACAATATAACCAGCACCTAAAGCATTCTTTTCATGATCTAGTAGCATAGAAAATTTACTACTCTCCACATAAGCAAAAATTCATCTCATGAATAGTAGTGGGAGCAAACTCAAGAAACTAACTATCATGTGATTGAAAATTAAGATCGGGATGACAAGTTTCATGGTTATAATTATTCTTTAAAGCATACGTGTCATCACAATAATCATCATAGATAGGAGGCATGCTTTCATCATAGTAAATTTGCTCATCAAAGCTTGGGGGACAAAAAATATCATCTTCATCAAACATAGCTTCCCCAAGCTTGTGGCTTTGCATATCATTAGCATCATGGATATTCAAGGAATTCATACTAACAACATTGCAATCATGCTCATCATTCACATATTTCATGCCAAGCATTCTATGTAATTCTTCTTCTAGCACTTTGGCACAATTTTCCTTTCCATCATACTCACGAAAGATATTAAAAAGGTGAAGCGTATGAGACAAACTCAATTCCATTTTTTTGTAATTTTCTTTTATAGACTAACTAGTGCTAAAACAAGAAACAAAAAGATTCAATTGCAAGATCTAAAGATATACCTTCAAGCACTCACCTCCCTGGCAACGGCGCCAGAAAAGAGCTTAGTTGACGGGGTGTGAGTGAGTGCCCTTTAACTTTGCCTCCCTGGCAATGGCGCCAGAAAAGAGCTTGATGTCTACTACACAACCTTCTTCTTGTAGACGTTATTGGGCCTGCAAGTGCACAGGTTTGTAGGACAGTAGCAAATTTCCCTCAAGTGGATGACCTAAGGTTTATCAATTTGTAGGAGGCGTAGGATGAAGATGGTCTCTCTCAAACAACCCTGCAACCAAATAACAAAGAGTCTCTTGTGTCCCCAACACACCCAATACAATGGTAAATTGTATAGGTGCACTAGTTAGGCGAAGACATGGTGATACAAGTGCAATATGGATGGTAGATAAAGGTATTTGTAATCTGAAATAATAAAAACAGCAAGGTAACTAAAGGTAAAAGTGAGCGTAAACGATATTGCAATGATAGGAAACAAGGCCTAGGGTTCATACTTTCACTAGTGCAAGTTCTCTCAA
Organism: Triticum timopheevii; assembly: GCA_963921465.1. Taxonomy (NCBI): domain Eukaryota; kingdom Viridiplantae; phylum Streptophyta; class Magnoliopsida; order Poales; family Poaceae; genus Triticum; species Triticum timopheevii. The sequence continues at coordinate 369,706,414 of OY997262.1, forward strand.
CAATAATAACATAGATAGATAATATAACAAGCCCTCAACATGCAACAAAGAGTCACTCCAAAGCCACTAATAGCGGAGAACAAACGTAGAGATTATGGTAGTGTACGAACCACCTCAAAGTTATTCTTTCGGATCAATCTATAAAAGAGTTCGTACTAGAATAACACATTAAGATACAAATCAACCAAAACCCTAATGTCAACTAGATACTCCATTGTCACCTCAAGTATCTGTGGGCATGATTATACGATATGCATCACACAATATCAGATTCATCCAACCAACACAAGGTACTTCAAAGAGTGCCCCAAAGTTTCTATCGGAGAGTCAAGAACATGTGCCAACCCCTATGCATAGGTTCCCAATGTCACGAAACCTGCAAGTTGATCACCAAAACATACATCAAGTGGCACATGATATCCCATTGTCACCACAGATAATCACAGCAAGACGACATACATTAAGTGTTCTCATAAAGACTCAATCCGATAAGATAACTTCAAAGGGGAAACTCCATTCATCACAAGAGAGTAGAGGGGGAGAAACATCATAAGATCCAACTACAATAGCAAAGCTCGGGATAAATCAAGATCGTGCCATAGAGGAACACGAGAGAGAACACGAGAGAGAGAGAGAGAGAGAGAGAGAGAGAGATCAAACACATAGCTACTGGTACATACCCTCAGCCCCAAGGGTGAACTACTCCCTCCTCGTCATGGATAGCACCGGGATGATGAAGATGGCCACCGGTGACGGGTTCCCCCTCCGGCAGGGCGCCAGAACGGGCTCCTGAGAGGTTTTTGGTGGCTAAAGAGGCTTGCGGCGGCGGAACTCCCGATCTATCTTTTGTTCTGGAAGTTTTAGGGTACGAGAGTATATATGGGTGCAGGGGGTACGTCGAAGGAGCTACGGGGGCCCCACGAGGCAGGGGGCGCGCCCGGGGGGGGAGGGGGTGGGCACGCCCCCACCCTCGTGGGCAGCCCGTTTCTCCCCTGACGTGCACTCCAAGTTCCCTGGGTTGCTTTCCTTCCAAAAATAACTTCTCCAGTTGATTTCGTTCTGTTTTGACTCCGTCTGATATTCCTTTTCCTCGAAACATTGAAATAGGCATAAAACAGCAAATCTGGGCTTGGCCTCCGGTTAATAGGTTAGTCCCAAAAATAATATAAAAGTGGATAATAAAGCCCAATATTGCCCAAAATAGTAGCTAATATAGCATGGAGCAATCCAAAATTATAGATACGTTGGAGACGTATCACCCGCCTCGACAGCAAATAGGAAGGCGAGCTCGTCGACTTCCACCGTGAGAATCGGAATATCTTCGCATGGACCCCCAAGGACATGTCAGGTATCCCGAGGAAGTACGTCGAGCACAAACTTCACGTCCGTAAGGACGCCAAGCCTGTCCGTCAACCCCTACAACGATTTTCTAAAGAGAAGAGAAGAACCATTGGTGAAGAGGTCGCCAAGCTTTTGGCGGCCGGCTTCATAATGGAAGTGTTTCACCCCGAGTGGCTGGCCAATCTAGTCCTCGTCCTGAAGAAGAACAAGACCTGGCGCATGTGTATCGACTACACCAGCCTCAACAAGGCCTGTCCCAACGATCCGTTCCCTCTCCCGCGGATCGACCAAGTCATCGACTCGACCGCTGCGTGCGAACTCCTGTCCCTCCTGGACGCTTACTCCTGCTACCACCAGATCAAGCTGGACCCGGCCGATGCTCTGAAGGCGTCCTTCATCACGACCTTTGGGGCGTACTGCTACATCACCATGTCGTTTGGCTCGAAGAACGCCGGCGCCACCTTCCAACGCTGCATGCAGAAATGCCTGCTACCGCAACTCGGCCGCAATATCCACGTGTACGTGGATGACATCATGGTGAAGACCAAGCAGCACCTCATGCTCCTCGACGATTTGAAGGAAACATTCGCCAACCTCCGCGAATACAAGGTCAAGCTTAACCCGGAAAAATGCGTCTTCGTTGTCCCGTACGGAAAGCTACTCGCCTTCCTCGTCTCGGAACGCAGCATTGAGGCAAACCCGGAGAAGATCAAGGCCATCGAGTGCATGCCCAAGCCAGCTAGGCTGCGCGACGTCCAGAAGTTCACCGGGTGCTTGGCCTCGGTCAGCCGGTTTCTAAGCCGGCTGGGCGAGAGGGCGATCCCCCTGTACCAGCTGATGAAGAAGACATGTCAGTTCGAATGGAACGGCAAGGCAGACGAGGCCTTCCAAGACCTCAAGCGCATGCTCTCCACCGCGCCAGTCCTGGCTGCACCGACCGACAAGGAGCCGTTGTTGCTCTACCTAGCCGTGACCTCGTGGGCGGTCAGCACGGTGCTGGTGGTCGATCGACCAGAGAAGGGCAAGATCCAAGCCGTCCAGTGCCCAGTCTACTACCTGAGCGAGGTGCTCTCCATCTCCAAGCAGAACTACCCGCACTACCAGAAGATGTGTTACACGTGTACCTCACCGTCAAGAAGCTGGCAAGCACAACGGGCCAAAGCTCCTTTACATTTCATACACTAAGTCTAAGGCCGCCGGGTCGATCAACCCGGCCCACCATTCAAATGAACAGCCGCACAACCGGCTGCTTGCCAACCGGCTTCGCCGGATTGCCGCCAGCCGGCCCAGTGGGTGTTTCGCTTGCGCTCAACGTTTCCAAAGACCCAAGTCCTGCGCGCCCCCTTTCAAAGAATCGAACTCCTTGTGACGGACCGGAGCCTCGGCCGTCTGACTCGCGGGGAGGGGGGGGGAGGTTTGAGAAAGGGAGAAACGCACGAAATCGGTCCGAAAAACAGAAGGCAAAAAAGCAAAGACACTCACAACATTTACACATAGATATTTAAACAAAAGGCCCACGGCTGGAGTGCATTACTCCCTAAAAACCCCTAGTGGGTGGGTGAACCTGCTACTTAACAGATTCTGCATAAAGTGTCTCAGGCATCTCCAGCACCGCGTCGGGACGTCGACGGCTCTTCCCTGGCGGCCTTCGGGTCCGGCGAGACACCGGTGTTGTCCTCGGGATCCGTGTCTCCATAGACGCCCATCTCCTTCGAGCTCCCCTCCAGATCATGGAGAAGCAAGCCGTAGTCGTCGCCATCCACGACCCTGCCGTCTTCCGTCCGCTCCGGATGGAACTCGTCGTGGAAGGCGAACTCGGCGATGTAGCTGGCCCGGGAGGCGATCTGGCCGGCCTGCTCCTTGTTACGTCTCGAGCTTGCGTTGGTTTTCCCTGAAGAGGAAGGGATGATGCAGCACAGTAGCGTAAGTATTTCCCTCAGTTTTTGAGAACCAAGGTATCAATCCAGTAGGAGGTCATGCACAAGTCCCTCGTACCTGCACAACACGATAGCAACTCGCAACCAACGTGTCGCCGCGTGGGGAGCGAGCACCTATGGGGCAGGGCCCCTTTTTAGTCCGGCAAGGGGGCGGAGGGCGCACGAAGAGCAGATCGAGGCGGAGCGCGCGGGGGATTTTTACCCAGCTTCGGAGCTCTCCGGAGAGATAAAACTCCTACTGCTTCTTTGTGTTTCTATATTGTTCTTGCTTGAGAGTGCGGGTGCCCTCAGTCGCTAACCGCTTCTAGTTTCGAATGAGTCGAACCCCCCCTACATTGCACACGGGCCTCCTTTTATATGCTCAAGGGGTTACCCACAGGTGGCAACGGAGGGAAAGGGCAAAAATGGAAGAGTGGTGGTTGGTACAGCTACCTGTACAGTGTTATCATACCTAACCCTGGTGGCAGGGGACAAGGGCATTAATTGCCCGTCTGTGTCGCCTAAACAGTGCCGAAAGGGACCGCTAGGGACGCCACCGTTTTCCATGATGGTTATCTTGCCAGCGCCTGCTTGCCACCTCGCACCCCTAGCTGCACGGCCTCCCGCCACGCGTGCTTGGGAAGGTCCCAGAGCGACACGTTGGTAGGTGTGCTGGAGCGCGGGCGCGAAGTGGGGGTTTCCCGCGGCAAGCTCCTTGCCGCGGTCGTCGTCTTGTCGTGTTCGGGAGCTTGTCGCTCACTGGGCCTTGCCGGGGCGCGCGGTGCGTTGCGGCAAGTTTTCTTGGAATGCCTTGAGTGGCCATCCCGGCAAGCTCCTCTTGCCGGGGTCTTGTCTTCTTCCCGGGCAGCTTCTCTTGCCGGGGCCTTGGTTGGCCTTCCCGGCAAGCTCCTCTTGCTGGGGCCTTGGTTCGAGTACTTTGTTCTTGAATGGTCTTCAAAGTAGCCGCGGAGGATCTTGGAGGACGCCCGGCAAGCCCTGCCGCGGGTCGCTACGACTGCCCGTGCACAAGTTCGGGATACTAAGGTACCCTTACTTTAGTACACCGACAGGAGCCCCCGGGCCTGGGCCATACACGATGCCGAGCGCTGTTGGGCCAGGCCCAAAATAGTGCACGGGCACGCGCGGCCTAGGTCACACCGCATATCTCTCCGCTTCCACCGCGCACGCCCATAACGGCACGCGTCAAACGCGGCGTCGTGGGTGACGTGGGCGGCGTGTGTGAGGCTAAGACACGTGAGCATGCGTCAAGCCATGATGAAGGGGACGGTTCACGCCCTCCTGCCTAAACGGAGGTAGGCGTGGGGGCGTGGTGCATTTACTGGACGGGGCCAGTGCGCGGTCTTCGAGGCATCCACTCCCACGATCACGGGGTGGGGCGAGGCCGCCTCACCCGTCGCCTCGGCTCTGCATCCCCGCCACGCGGCTCCCATGCGCTTGGGGTCACGGACGGTGGAAGTGGGAATCTGGGCCTTCGCGAGTAGAGGCAGCGGTTCGGCCCTGACTCCCTGCTTTTCCCGTGCCTTGACTCGCTGAGCGGGGCAGCCGAGCCCCCACCTCGCTCCTTTATAAAGAGCGGGAGGGGAGCACAGAAGCCCACACTCTCTCATCTCCTCCTTTCTCCAGCTTCTGCTCCCCTTTCTCCCATTCGCCATGGAGAAAGGGAACCCTGGCCCTTCATCGGTGGCGGTGAGGGTCGCCGCCAGACAGCGCACCTCTCCCTCTCTCGCGCCCGTGGTGGCAGAGCCGGTCACAAGGGGAAGAGGGAGGGGGCGAGGTCGCGGACGAGGTCGAGGACGAGGTCGAGGCGCTCGGGGAAGAGGCGGACGGGGCGGCGTGCCAGCTTCACCTCCGCCGGCGGTTCCTCCCCCCACGGCGGTCCACATAGGGGACGACCCTTGCGAGTTCTTCGTCAGGCTGCGCCGGGCGCCTCATCGTCGCCTCCGGCTTCCAACTCCGTTCACGAGCGCGATGGAATCGGACCCGCCCGAGACACTGAGACTGCAGATGAGGGGCTGTGGGATCAGCGGCACGCGAGTCCGCGTTGTATTCCCAGCCCCCAGCGTGATGTATCTTGATTGAGGGTTGAAGACGTTCGCCCGTATCCACAGCCTGATGGAGGGGTTCACCCTCCATTTTAAGTTGATGGAGGGCGATCTCCTCTCCGTCAAGGTCTTCGGGTGCTTCGGCACTCGGGCGAAGTGCTGTGTGGACAGCTCCTCCGATAGCGAAGGCTCTCCCTCGAGCGAGAGTGACGAGGAGGGGAGCGACGGCGATGATGAGGGTAGCGGGCGGTGGGATGGCGGGTCCGACTAGGTGTCGGGCGCCTCTTTGCGCGGCACCTGCGACCCCATCATCCGTGTTGCTGGCTCCTTGAACTCCCCGGGGTCGTCTCCTTGGGCGGCTGGCGTAGGAAGGCTGCGGAAGGGGAAGAGGGCTGGCGACAAGGCCGTCAGGTCGGAGTACGAGGGCGTGGTGCCCTCGACAGTGTGCTGACGTCCTGCCGCCCCGTCTTCGAGCCCCGCTTCCAGCGCCACCATCACCTTCCAGCCTTCGGACAGCCCCGGGCTGTTCTTTTGGTGTCTTCTGGCACCCGTAGCTCGCCTAGGCGCTCCCTTTGCCCTTTTCGCCTCCTTGACCTATCTCCTGAAGAGAGGGACAGGAAAGGGATTACGGGCATCTTATCTTTTTAATTTTTAAGCCTTCGGGCCTTAGCTGCATCTAAAACTTGTAATCCCCTCTTTCATGTTTTTCATCCTTTATGGACTGTACCTGAGTGGGATGTTTTTTAATGAAAAAGGGGTTGCTTGCCGGGTTATTTGTCTCGCGGGTTAAACCCATGCCAAGGAGCAAATCCTTGGTATCCCTCGGACAGACAGTTCGCCTCCCGGCAACAGGCCCTGCCGCCTTCCCACGTCGCCCGACCTTCCTCACGCCTTTGACGGAGGTGGGAACGAGGTGGGTGCGGCCTCCTCGTTTCATCCCTCCGCTGCCGCAACTACGACCGAACTTGGCCCCGGGGACGGGCTCCAGGGCCTAAAGTTGAGGGAGCACGGCAGTTTTTTGGAAGAAACGCGGTTTCGCATTCCCCAGTCCATAAGAGGATGCATGAAGAGGGACGAAAGACTTATCTGATATTGCAGCCCCCGGCAACTCTGGCTTGCCGCGGACGAATCTTGGCACTCGCAGCCCCCAGCGATACTGGCTTGCCAGGGCCTAGGTGCCGGCGCGCCCTTCTTCTCCTTTTCGTTCTCAAGCGGTCTGGCCAGGATATGCGAGCCCTGCGAACGAAGGAAAAGCAAAAGGACGGACTCTCGACCTCTAAGCTAGGGGTTAGCTGCTGTTAGGCACTATCGACCCTAACCAAGGACGAGACTCGACCTAGCATGCATGCTATAACCCCGGGGTGTCAGCGCTTCATTTACTTGTGCTCAGGGTCTGCGCCTGGCTTTGTACAAAGGGTTACATGCAACAGCGGCAAGGCTTGTACAAAAAGGTGGTTGCCGGAACACCGCGCCTTATGGGTAAAACTTACGAAGATGCTCTATGTTCCAGGAGTTGCTCACCGGAAAGCCATCTTCGGTCTCAAGGCTGACAGCGCCAGGCCTAGTGACTCGTTTCACCCGATAAGGGCCTTCCCACTTCGGCGTCAACTTGTTGGAATTCTTGGCGGATTGAACGCGCCGAAGAACAAGGTCGCCTTCCTCGAAGCTTCGGGCTTTAACTTTGCGGCTGTGGTAGCGGCGCAAAGCTTGCTGGTAGCGAGCAGCTCATACAGCAGCCTGAACACGATCTTCCTCGAGGAGCAGCGCGTCATCTTGGCGCAGCTGCTCTTGCTCAAGCTCATCATAAGCGAGCACTCGAGGCGATCCGTATACGAGTTCCGTGGGGAGAACTGCTTCTGCTCCATATACTAGAGCAAAAGGTGTCTGGCCAGTGGCTCGATTTGGCGTCGTTCTGATCGACCAAAGAACCACCGGCAGCTCCTCGATCCAATTTCTTCCGCACTTGTGCAGCCTGTCGAAAGTTCTGGTCTTGAGCCCGTGCAGCACTTCAGCGTTTTCCCTCTCCGCTTGACCGTTGCTTCTCGGGTGAGCAACAGAAGCGAAGCAGATCTTGGCGCCAAGATCTTGGACGTACTGCATGAAGGTGCGGCTCGTGAATTGTGTGCCATTGTCGGTGATGATCCTGTTAGGGATTCCGAAACGGCAAACAATTGACCTGAAGAACTTGACTGCTGACTGTGCAGTCACCTTCCTCACTACTTCCACTTCAGGCCACTTTGTGAACTTGTCGATTGCGACGTACAAGTACTCAAAGCCCCCGACAGCTCGGGGAAAGGGGCCGAGGATGTCGAGCCCCCAGACCGAAAATGGCCAGGATAAAGGGATTGTTTGGAGAGCTTGAGCTGGTTGATGTATCTGCTTGGAGTGGAATTGGCACGCTTCACACTTGGTTACTTGTGCAGTTGCATCCTGGAGGGCTGTTGGCCAGAAGAAACCTTGCCGGAAAGCTTTGCCGGCAAGTGCTCTTGCGCCAATGTGGTGACCACATATGCCTCCATGTATCTCCGCCAACAGCTTCTGTCCATCTTCCCGGGAAATGCACTTCAATTTCACTCCATTGAATCTTCTTCTGTACAGTATGTCCTCGACAAACTGGTACATACTCGATTGCCGGGCTACTCTCTGCGCTTCTTCTTGCTCTTCGGGAAGTTCTCCTGTTTGAAGGAAATGGACAATCCGCTGTGCCCATGCCGGAGCCTGTGGCTCGAGGACAAGGACTAAAGGCGCGAATGCTGCTGCGGGAACATCCGCTTCCACGGCAAGAATCTGTGATTCAGCCGAAGTGTGATGCTCCCCGGCAAGCGTGTCGGGACACAGCTTGTCGGGAGCGTCTGCTTCAACGAAACAAACCTTAGGACTTGTCGGAGCAGACTGCTCCTCAGCACTCTTGTGTTGATCTCGGGGACCTTCTTGACGGCGGCTTCGGGGAGCTCTGCCGGAAGGTAGCCGCCAGTAATCAACTTCCTCTTCTTGCTCTGTCCAGTTGATGGTGCTACAGATGGTTGAGTCAGCTTGAGCACAAAAATCCCTGGTTCCACAGGTAACTTGAGTGCGGCGCACTTTGACAGGCCGTCTGCAATGTCATTTTGAGCTCTTGGAACATGTTCCATTTGCAGGCCATCAAAATGCTCTTCCAACTTCCTCACTTCATCAATGTAGGCTTCCATCAACGGACTCTGGTAATCTTTGTTTACTTGACGGACGACAAGCTGTGAATCACCCCGGACAATAAGCTTCTCGATCCCAAGGTCTACCGCGATCCTGAGTCCGGCAAGTAAGCCTTCATACTCTGCAGTATTGTTTGTTGCTTGCTCCTTGTGAAAGTGCACCTGGACCACGTACTTGAGGTGCTCTCCGGTGGGTGCGACAAGTAGCACGCCCGCACCGGCGCCTTGCAGCGAGAAGGCACCGTCAAAGTACATGATCCATTCTTTGCTTGCTTCCTTGATGGGGATGCTCCTCTCCGGAGTTTCTTCATCAGGTGTTGGCGTCCATTCTGCTATGAATTCTGCCAATGCTCGGCTCTGGATAGTTGAAGTACTTTCAAACTTGAGGCCAAAGCTTGACAATTCCAGCGCCCACTCGACAATCCTGCCTGTTGCTTCTGGATTCTGCAGTATCCTCTTCAGCGGAAAGCGAGTGACAACTGTGATTTCGTGCACTTGAAAGTAATGGCGCAGCTTCCTCGAGGCCATGAGAAAGCCGAAAAGCAATTTCTGCACACCAGAGTACCTTGATCTAGCCCCTTGCAGAAGGGAGCTGACAAAGTAAACTGGGCACTGCACCATCTTCTTCTGTTTCTCTTCTTGTGGCTGCGCGGATCTATCCTTGTCGGAACCAGAACTTGTCGGGGAAGCCCCCTGCTTGTCACTGGACTCGCTTGTCGCGGTCGCTAGCTCATCATCTGCCTCCCTCTCCGCTACTAACGCATCACTAACCACTTGATTGGTTGCCGCCAGATATAGCAGCAACTTCTCTTGTGGCTTAGGTGCGACAAGTATTGGAGTGGAGGATAGGTATCTCTTCAAGTCCTGCAGCGCGGCTCCGCTTCCGGAGTCCATTTCATTGGACCTGCCTTCTTCAAAATTTTGAAGAATGGCAGGGCGTGCTCGGCAGACTTAGAGATGAACCTACCGAGAGCAGGAATGCAGCCGGCAAGCCTTCGCACATCCTTGACACACTTCGGTGCTTCGATCTGTCCAATGGCTTTGATCTTGTCGGGATTGGCTTTGATCCCCCGCTGGGACACAAAGAATCCGAGAAGCTTGCCGGAAGGAACTCCAAACACGCACTTCTCGGGATTTAACTTGAGATTGATCTTGCGCAGATTTGCAAAAGTCTCATCCAGATCTTGGATCAAAGTTTCTTTGTCCTTGCTCTTGACCACTATGTCATCCATGTAAGCTTCTACATTTCCGTGCAGCTGTGGCTCAAAAGCACGACTGACTATTCTTGCAAATGTTGAACCGGCATTCTTTAGTCCGAAAGGCATCCGTACAAAGCAGTACGTGCCACATGGAGTAATGAATGCGGTTTTCTCTTCATCCTCTTCCGCCATGAAGATCTGATGATATCCTGAGTATGCATCAAGGAATGAAAGCAGATCACATCCTGCCGTGGAGTCGACAATCCAGTAGTCGTGCGCAAAGCAAACGGGAAGTGGAGGCTTTGTATTGACTTCACTGATGTTAATAAAGCTTGTCCCAAGATGTCGCCACGTGGGGAGCGAGCACCTATGGGGCAGGGCCCCTTTTTAGTCCGGCAATTGGGCGGAGGGCGCACGAAGAGTAGATTGAGGCGGAGCGCGCGGGGGATTTTTCCCCAGCTTCGGAGCTCTCCGGAGAGATAAAACTCCTACTGCTGCTTTGTGTTTCTATATTGTTCTTGCTTGAGAGTGCGGGTGCCCTCAGTCGCTAACCGCTTCTAGTTTCGAATGAGTCGAACCCCCCCCTACGTTGCACACGGGCCTCCTTTTATATGCTCAAGGGGTTACCCACAGGTGGCAACAGAGGGAAAGGGCAAAAATGGAAGAGTGGTGGTTGGTACAGCTACCTGTACAGTGTTATCATACCTAACCCTGGTGGCAGGGGACAAGGGCATTAATTGCCCGTCTGTGTCGCCTAAACAGTGCCGAAAGGGACCGCTAGGGACGCCACCGTTTGCCACGATGGTTATCTTGCCAGCGCCTGCTTGCCACCTCGCACCCCTAGCTGCACGGCCTCCCGCCACGCGTGCTTGGGAAGGTCCCAGAGCGACACGTTGGCAGGTGTGCTGGAGCGCGGGCACGAAGTGGGGGTTTCCCGTGGCAAGCTCCTTGCCGCGGTCGTCATCTTGTCGTGTTCGGGAGCTTGTCGCTCACCGGGCCTTGCCGGGGCGCGCGGTGCGTCACGGCAAGTTTTCTTGGAATGCCTTGAGTGGCCATCCCGGCAAGCTCCTCTTGCCGGGGTCTTGTCTTCTTCCCGGGCAGCTTCTCTTGCCGGGGCCTTGGTTGGCCTTCCCGGCAAGCTCCTCTTGCCGGGGCCTTGGTTCGAGTACTTTGTTCTTGAATGGTCTTCAAAGTAGCCGCGGAGGATCTTGGCGGACGCCCGGCAAGCCCTGCAGTGGGTCGCTGCGACTGCCGTGCACAAGTTCGGGATACTAAGGTACCCTTACTTTAGTACACCGACACAACGCTTAGGGGTTGTCAATCCCTTCACGGTCACTTACGAGAGTGAGATCTGATAGAGATAATATTTTTGGTATTTTTGATAGATAGATGCAAAGTAAAAAGTAAAGGCAAAGTAAAAACAAAGCAAGTAAATAAAGTGATATAGATTGATATGATGAGAATAGACCCGGGGGCCATAGGTTTCACTAGTGGCTTCTCTCAAGAGCATAAGTATTCTACGGTGGGTGAACAAATTACTGTTGAGCAATTGACAGAATTGAGCATAGTTATGAGTATATCTAGGCAATGACCATGTATATAGGCATCACGTCCGTGACAAGTAGATCGAAACGATTCTGCATCTACTACTATTACTCCACTCATCGACCGCTATCCAGCATGCATCTAGAGTATTAAGTTAAAAACAGAGTAACGCTTTAAGCAAGATGGCATGATGTAGAGGGATAAATTCATGCAATATGATAAAAAACCATCTTGTTATCCTCGATGGCAACAATACAATACCTGCCTTGCAACTCTTTCTGTCACTGAGTAAGTACACCGCAAGATTGAACCCAAAGCCATGCACTTCTCCCATTGCAAGAACTACCAATCTAGTTGGCCAAACCAAACGGATAATTCGAAGAGACTTGCAAAGATAAGTCAATCATACATAAAAGAATTCAGAGAAGAATCAAATATTTTCCATAGATAATACTGGATCATAAACCCACAATTCATCGGTCTCGACAAACACACCGCAAAAAGAAGATTACATCGAATAGATCTCCACGAGAGAGGGGGAGAACATTGTATTGAGATCCAAAAAGAGAGAAGAAGCCATCTAGCTACTAGCTATGGACCCGAAGGTCTGAAGTAAACTACTCACACTTCATCGGAGGGGCTATGGTGACGATGTGGAAGCCCTCCATGGTGGATGACCCCTCCGGTGGAGCTTCGGAACAGGCCCCAAGATGGGATCTCATGGATACAGAAGGTTGAGGCGGTGGAATTAGGTTTTTGGCTCTTGTTCTGATCATACAGGGATATGTAGGTATATATAGGAGGAAGGAGTATGTCGGTGGGGCTCCGAGGGGCCCACGAGGTAGGGGCGCGCCCAGGGGGAGGGCGCGCCCTCCACCCTCGTGACCGCCTCGTGGCTTTCTTGACGGAGGGTCCAATCTGATGAGAAAATCACATTCCCGAAGGTTTCATTCCGTTTGGACTCCGTTTGATATTCTGTTTCTTCGAAATACTAAAAAAGGCAAAAAAAACAGCAATTCTGGGCTGGGCCTCCGGTTACTAGGTTAGTCCCAAAAATAATATAAAAGTGGAAAATGAAGCCCATTATAGTCTAAAACAGTAGATAAAGTAGCATGGAGCAATCAAAAATTATAGATACGTTGGAGACGTATCAAGAATCTCCAAGCTTAATTCCTACTCGTCCTCGAGTAGGTAAATGGTAAAAAAGAATTTTTGATGCGGAGTGATACTTTGGCATAATTTCAATGTAAATCTTCTTAATCACGGTATGAATATTCAGATCCGAAAGATTCAAGACAAAATTTCATATTGACATAAAAATAATAACACTTCAAGCATACTAACAAAGCAATTATGTATTCTCAAAATAACATGGCCAAAGAAAGTTATCCCTACAAAATCATATAGTCTGGCTATGCTCCATCTTCCCCACACAAAGTATTTAAATCATGCACAACCCCGATGACAAGCCAAGCAATTGTTTCATACTTTAACATTTTCAAAACTTTTTCAATCTTCACGCAATACATGAGCGTGAGCCATGGATATAGCACTATATGTGAAATAGAATGGTGGTTGTGGAGAAGACAAAAAGAGTGAAGATAGTCTCACATCAACTAGGCGTATCAACGGGCTATGGAGATGCCCATCAATAGATATCAATGTGAGTGAGTAGGGATTGCCATGCAACTGATGCACTAGAGCTATAAGTATATGAAAGCTCAACAAAAGAAACTAAGTAGGTGTGCATCCAACTCGCTTGCTCACGAAGACCTAGGGCATTTTGAGGAAGCCCATCATTGGAATATACAAGCCAAGTTCTATAATGAAAAATTCCCACTAGTAAATGAAAGTGACGAAATGAGAGACTCTCTATCATGAAGATCAAGTGTGGTAAAAGGATAGTAGCATTGTCCCTTCTCTCTTTTTCTCTCATTTTTTTTAAATTTTATTTGGGCCCTTTTTTTATGGCCTCTTTTTTTTCGTCCGGAGTCTCATACCGACTTGTGGGGGAATCATAGACTCCATCATCCTTTCCTCACTTGGGACAATGCTCTAATAATGATGATCATCACACTTTTATTTTTCCTTACAACTCAACAATTACAACTCGATACTTAGAACAAAATATGACTCTATATGAATGCCTCCGGCGGTGTACCGGGATATGCAATGAAACATGAGTGACATGTATGGAAGAATTATGAAAGGTGGCTTTTGCCACAAATACGATGTCAACTACATGATCATGCTAGCAATATGACAACGATATAGCGTGTCATAATAAACGGAACGGTGGAAAGTTGCATGGCAATATATCTCGGAATGGCTATGGAAATGCCATGATAGGTAGGTATGGTGGTTGTTTTGAGGTAGGTTTATGGTGGGTGTATGATACCGGCGAAAGGTCGCGGTATTTGAGAGGCTAGCAAAGGTGAAAGGATGGGAAAAAGTGCGTATAATCCATGGACTCAACATTAGTCATAAAGAACTCATATACTTTTTGCAAAAATCTAGAAGTTATCAAAGCAAATTATTACGCGCATGCTCCTAGGGGGATAGATTCGTAGGAAAGGACCATCGCTCGTCCCCGACCGCCACTCATAAGGAAGACAATCAATAAATAAATCATGCTCCGAGTTCATCACATAACGGTTCACCATACGTGCATGCTACGGGAATCACAAACTTCAACACAAGTATTCCTTAAATTCACAACTACTCAACCCCTACGACGATTTTCTAAAGAGAAGAGAAGAACCATTGGTGAAGAGGTCGCCAAGCTTTTGGCGGCCGGCTTCATAATGGAAGTGTTTCACCCCGAGTGGCTGGCCAATCTAGTCCTCGTCCTGAAGAAGAACAAGACCTGGCGCATGTGTATCGACTACAACAGCCTCAACAAGGCCTATCCCAAGGATCCATTCGCTCTCCCGCGGATCGACCAAGTCATCGACTCGACCGCCGGGTGCGAACTCCTATCCTTCCTGGACGCTTACTCCTGCTACCACCAGATCAAGCTGGACCCGGCCGATGCTCTGAAGACGTCCTTCATCACGACCTTTGGGGCGTACTTCTACATCACCATGTCGTTCGGCTCGAAGAACGCCGGCGCCACCTTCCAACGCTGCATGGAGAAATGCCTGCTACCGCAACTCGGCCGCAATATCCACGTGTACGTGGATGACATCATGGTGAAGACCAAGCAGCACCTACGCTCCTCGAAGATTTAAAGGAAACATTCGCCAACCTCCGCGAATACAAGGTCAAGCTTAACCCGGAAAGCTACTCGCCTTCCTCGTCTCGGAACGCAGCATTGAGGCGAACCCGGAGAAGATCAAGGCCATCGAGTGCATGCCCAAGCCAGCTAGGCTGCGCGACGTCCAGAAGTTCACCGGGTGCTTGGCCTCGGTTAGCCGGTTTCTAAGCCGGCTGGGCGAGAGGACGATCCCCCTGTACCAGCTGATGAAGAAGACAAGTCCGTTCGAATGGAACGGCAAGGTAGACGAGGCCTTCCAAGACCTCAAGCGCATGCTCTCCACCGCGCCAGTCCTGGCCGCACCGACCGACAAGGAGCCGTTGTTGCTCTACCTAGCCGTGACCTCGTGGGCGGTCAGCACGGTGCTGGTGGTCGATCGACCAGAGAAGGGCAAGATCCAAGCCGTCCAGCGCCCAGTCTACTACCTGAGCGAGGTGCTCTCCATCTCCAAGCAGAACTACCCGCACTACCAGAAGATGTGTTACGCGAGTACCTCACCGCCAAGAAGCTGGCAAGCACAACTGGCGAAAGCTCCTTTACATTTCATACACTAAGTCTAAGGCCGCCGGGTCGATCAACCCGGCCCGCCATTCAAATGAACAGCCGCACGACCGGCTGCTTGCCAACTGGCTTCGCCGGATTGCTGCCAGCCGGCCCAGTGGGTGTTTCGCTTGCGCTCAACGTTTCCAAAGACCCAAGTCCTGCGCGCCCCCTTTCAAAGAATCGAACTCCTTGTGACGGACCGGAGCCTCGGTCGTCTGACTCGCGGGGGGGGGGGGGGGGGAGGTTTGAGAAAGGGAGAAACGCACGAAATTGGTCCGAAAAACAGAAGGCAAAAAAGCAAAGACACTCACGACATTTACACATAGATATTTAAACAAAAGGCCCACGGCTGGAGTGCATTACACCCTAAAAACCCCTAGTGGGTGGGTGAACCTGCTACTTAACAGATTTTGCATAAAGTGTCTCAGGCATCTCCAGCGCCGCGTCGGGACGTCGACGGCTCTCCCCTGGCGGCCTTCGGGTCCGGCGAGACACCGGTGTTGTCCTCGGGATCCGTGTCGCCATAGACGCCCATCTCCTCCGAGCTCCCCTCCAGATCATGGAGAAGCAAGCCGTAGTCGTCGCCATCCATGACCCTGCCGTCTTCCGTCCGCTCCGGATGGAACTCGTCGTGGAAGGCGAACTCGGCGATGTAGCTGGCCCGGGAGGTGATCTGGCCGGCCTGCTCCTTGTTACGTCTCGAGCTTGTGTTGGTTTTCCCTGAAGAGGAAGGGATGATGCAGCACAGTAGCGTAAGTATTTCCCTCGGTTTTTGAGAACCAAGGTATCAATCCAGTAGGAGGTCACACACAAGTCCCTCGTACCTGCACAACACGATAGCAACTCGCAACCACCGCTTAGGGGTTGTCAATCCCTTCACGGTCACTTACGAGAGTGAGATCTGATAGAGATAATATTTTTGGTATTTTTGATAGATAGATGCAAAGTAAAAAGTAAAGGCAAAGTAAAACAAAGCAAGTAAATAAAGTGATATAGATTGATATGATGAGAATAGACCCGGGGGCCATAGGTTTCACTAGTGGCTTCTCTCAAGAGCATAAGTATTCTACGGTGGGTGAACAAATTACTGTTGAGCAATTGACAGAATTGAGCATAGTTATGAGTATATCTAGGCAATGATCATGTATATAGGCATCACGTCCGTGACAAGTAGATCGAAACGATTCTGCATCTACTACTATTACTCCACTCATCGACCGCTATCCAGCATGCATCTAGAGTATTAAGTTAAAAACAGAGTAACGCTTTAAGCAAGGCATGATGTAGAGGGATAAATGTATGCAATATGATAAAAAAACCATCTTGTTATCCTCGATGGCAACAATACAATACCTGCCTTGCAACTCTTTCTGTCACTGAGTAAGGACACCGCAAGATTGAACCCAAAGCCATGCACTTCTCCCATTGCAAGAATTACCAATCTAGTTGGCCAAACCGAACGGATAATTCGAAGAGACTTGCAAAGATAAGTCAATCATACATAAAAGAATTCAGAGAAGAATCAAATATTTTCCATAGATAATACTGGATTATAAACCCACAATTCATCGGTCTCAACAAACACACCGCAAAAAGAAGATTACATCGAATAGATCTCCACGAGAGGGGGAGAACATTGTATTGAGATCAAAAAAGAGAGAAGAAGCCATCTAGCTACTAGCTATGGACCCGAAGGTCTGAAGTAAACTACTCACACTTCATCGGAGGGGCTATGGTGATGATGTGGAAGCCCTCCGTGGTGGATGCCCCCTCCGGTGGAGCTTCGGAACAGGCCCCAAGATGGGATCTCATGGATACAGAAGGTTGAGGCGGTGGAATTAGGTTTTTGGCTCCTGTTCTGATCATACGGGGATACGTAGGTATATATAGGAGGAAGGAGTATGTTGGTGGGGCTCCGAGGGGCCCACGAGGTAGGGGGCGCGCCCAGGGGGGAGGGCGCGGCCTCCACCCTCGTGACCCCCTCGTGGCTTTCTTGACGGAGTGTCCAATCTGATGAGAAAATCACATTCCCGAAGGTTTCATTCCGTTTGGACTCCGTTTGATATTCTGTTTCTTCGAAATACTGAAAAAGGCAAAAAACAGCAATTCTGGGCTGGGCCTCCGGTTAATAGGTTAGTCCCAAAAATAATATAAAAGTGGAAAATAAAGCCCATTATAGTCTAAAACAGTAGATAAAGTAGCATGGAGCAATCAAAAATTATAGATACATTGGAGACGTATCAAGAATCTCCAAGCTTAATTCCTACTCGTCCTCGAGTAGGTAAATGATAAAAAAGAATTTTTGATGCGGAGTGATACTTTGGCATAATTTCAATGTAAATCTTCTTAATCACGGTATGAATATTCAGATCCGAAAGATTCAAGACAAAATTTCATATTGACATAAAAATAATAACACTTCAAGCATACTAACAAAGCAATTATGTATTCTCAAAATAACATGGCCAAAGAAAGTTATCCCTACAAAATCATATAGTCTGGGTATGCTCCATCTTCCCCACACAAAGTATTTAAATCATTCACAACCCCGATGACAAGCCAAGCAATTGTTTAATACTTTAACATTTTCAAAACTTTTTCAATCTTCACGCAATACATGAGCGTGAGCCATGGATATAGCACTATATGTGAAATAGAACGGTGGTTGTGGAGAAGACAAAAAGAGTGAAGATAGTCTCACATCAACTAGGCGTATCAACGGGCTATGGAGATGCCCATCAATAGATATCAATGTGAGTGAGTAGGGATTGCCATGCAACGGATGCACTAGAGCTATAAGTATATGAAAGCTCAACAAAAGAAACTAAGTAGGTGTGCATCCAACTCGCTTGCTCACGAAGACCTAGGGCATTTTGAGGAAGCCCATCATTGGAATATACAAGCCAAGTTCTATAATGAAAAATTCCCACTAGTAAATGAAAGTGACAAAATGAGAGACTCTCTATCATGAAGATCAAGTGTGGTAAAAGGATAGTAGCATTGTCCCTTCTCTTTTTTTCTCTCATTTTTTTTAAATTTTATTTGGGCCTTTTTTTATGGCCTCTTTTTTTTCGTCCGGAGTCTCATACCGACTTGTGGGGGAATCATAGACTCCATCATCCTTTCCTCACTTGGGACAATGCTCTAATAATGATGATCATCACACTTTTATTTTTCCTTACAACTCAACAATTACAACTCGATACTTAGAACAAAATATGACTCTATATGAATGCCTCCGGCGGTGTACCGGGATATGCAATGAAACATGAGTGACATGTATGGAAGAATTATGAAAGGTGGCTTTTGCCACAAATACGATGTCAACTACATGATCATGCTAGCAATATGACAATGATAGAGCGTGTCATAATAAACGGAACGGTGGAAAGTTGCATGGCAATATATCTCGGAATGACTATGTAAATGCCATGATAGGTAGGTATGGTGGTTGTTTTGAGGAAGGTTTATGGTGGGTGTATGATACCGGCGAAAGGTGCGCGGTATTAGAGAGGCTAGCAAAGGTGGAAAGATGGGAAAAAGTGCGTATAATCCATGGACTCAACATTAGTCATAAAGAACTCATATACTTTTTGCAAAAATCTAGAAGTTATCAAAGCAAATTATTACGCGCATGCTCCTAGGGGGATAGATTCGTAGGAAATGACCATCGTTCGTCCCGACCGCCACTCATAAGGAAGACAATCAATAAATAAATCATGCTCCGAGTTCATCACATAACGGTTCACCATACGTGTATGCTACGGGAATCACAAACTTCAACGCAAGTATTCCTTAAATTCACAACTACTCAACTACCATGACTCTAATATTATCACCTTCATATCTCAAAACAATTATCAAGCATCAAACTTATCTTAGTATTCAACGCACTTAAAAGAAAGTTTCACATATCTTGAATACCAAGTATATTAACATTAAGCAAATTACCATGCTATTAAAAACTCTCAAAGTAATCTAAGTGAAGCATGAGAGATCAAGTTTCTTCAAAACAAATCCACCACCGTGCTCTAAAAGATCTAAGTGAAGCACTAGAGCAAAAATATCAAGCTCAAAAGAAATAAGTGAAGCACATAGAGTATTCTAACAAATTTTAATTCATGTATGACTCTCTCAAAAGGTGTGTACAGCAAGGATGATTGTGGTAAACTAACAAGCAAAGATGCAAATAATACAAGACGCTCCAAGCAAAACACATATCATGTTGGTGAATAAATATATAGCTCCAAGTAAATTAGCGATGGAAGTGGACGAAAGAGAGGATGCCTTCCGGGGCATCCCCAAGCTTTGACTTTTTGGTGTCCTTGGATTATCTTGGGGGTGCCATGGGCATCCCCAAGCTTACGCTCTTGCCACTCCATGTTCTATAATCCATCAAAAGAATTCACCCAAAACTTGAAAACTTCACAACACAAAACTCAACAGAAATCTCGTGAGCTCCATTAGAGAAAGAAAACAAAAGACTACATCAAGGTACTGTAATGAACTCATTCTTTATTTATAATGGTGTTAAACCTACTGTATTCCAACTTCTCTATGGTTTATAAACTAATTTACTAGCCATAGGTTCATCAAAATAAGCAAACAACACACGAAAAACAGAATCTGTCAAAAACAGAACAGTCTGTAGTAATCTGTGACTAACGCAAACTTCTGGACCTCTAAAAATTCTACCAAAACAGGAAGTCCTGGAAAATTTGTTTATTGATCAGCATCAAAAAGAATCAACGCAAAAGCACTCTTCAGTAAAAAATGGCAGCTAATCTCGTGAGCACTAAAGTTTCTGTTTTTCAGCAGAATCAAATCAACTATCATCGTAGGTTATCCTATAGGTCCTACTTGGCACAAACACTAATTAAAAAATAAAACCACATCCAAACAGAAGGTAGATGGATTATTTATTCCTACTAGTAAGCTTGCACGTGCAACGCACATCTCGATTTTCACATGCCTCGGTAAACCATGATAAACATGCATTAAAATACCCCCTGATTCAATAGTGGGCATATGATCCGTATATTGGTCATGAAAAAGACTATGAGCATGAAATATATGTAATATAAAATAAATAAACAATTGGTAGAAAAGACAAGTCACCACAAACAAATAACAAATTGTGGTGGAGAAAATCGAACATTTTGGGCAACAATGGCCAACCATCTCATGACTTGTGTAGATTCACTTCAAATTTGATTGTGAGATATCTTCTATTACAAGGCGCTAATGAATAATAATAAACCGGAAAGGGTATATAGAAACCAAGCAATAAATCCACTTATACAACACTATGGCATCTCTGTTGAAATGTCTTCACCAAGCTTTCGCAAAAAAGAAGTTTTCACAAAGATTTTATTCTGCGCTTCCCATCTATCCTTATTCGTTAAGGAAAAGGTATTAAGCTGCTCATTGGTGCTAACTGGTGTGCACACAACAGTGAAGACCAATACTTTCATAGTTGTTCACAAAACAGAAGACGCTTGGCAAGCATGACTCATATGGCCATATACTTTTAGTATTTACTGCTAGTGTAAGTAAATTATAACGATAAAAACAGGCAAAAATACATTCATATATAATACGACATGGTACCATACTTTACAAATTATAGATCTCGGTTGAAATAAAATGCTAGTGCACCAACCAAAGATTCAGCCATGTTGAGACCAACCAGCAAAAAAAAGGTTGTTAACTCCTCGAAAATAAGTGAATTGTTTTTCCAGTATATTTAATAATTTAAATCACATATTTTCTCCATTCTATTAAAGTAACTTGGCCAAGCTTAATTTTCAGGTCTAAAGTTCCAAGCCTAATGAAAAGAATTCATATAGACATACCTGAATAATGGTTGCATGATAGTTTGTTAAATTAGCCAACCACTTTCCCTAAAAAAGATTTGGATTCAAGATGTTCTACATGAACAATTGTGTATTCAATGCCCAAGTATTAAGGTGCCAATTTGAGTTTTGCTAGTATACACCCTCATTCCAATAATATCATTTCTACGAATAAGAACCTTAGTTTGTTTCTTATAGTTATTCCACCACCTGGGTGAAAAGATCTAGAAATGACTTCATCATGGTTAAAACAAAAAAAAATACTTTATGTGGCACATATAATATGCTGCCCTGGTATGCACAAACTTAGTAAATAGAAGATGTTTATTCCGTAGAATCATGAATTGTCATCTTGTAAATGAAGCATAGAACACCTTGCCTTGAAATAGCCGCAACATGTTGACGGGCAAAATAGATATAGCCTATGCCCATAGAATTAGTGGGAAGGGCCGGCGAGATAGTGCGCTACTATGTCAATCTATTTTGAAACATTCTGTTCAAGATAACCAGAAGATAAATGCTTAGTCAAGTAACATCATACCTCTTGGCATCAAGCATGATTGTCCAGCATATTTTGAAAAATGTTGTTCAAGATAATCATAAGATAAATATGTAGTATCCGTTCAAAAAAAAAAGGTGTAGTCAAGTAATACCATACTTCTTGCTGTTGCGATGCGCGGTAATAAAAATTAAAATTCAACTCCATACTCCTTTCCGATATGCTGGAAACCTATCATTTATCTAAACCAATAGGCTAGTCTTCAATCTACAACCAATCCAAACAAGTAGAGAGCCAGCTCAGCTAAATGTGATGCGCCGATACGGGGATGGAGGCACGGCGATATGGATATAGAGACACAGGATACGGCAATTTCAGCAATTTCTAAAATCATCAATACATCAATACCAGAGATATATATAAATAATTAACAAAATGGCATACAATAAAACATGGAATAATTGATTAGGTGAGATGAGATAAAAACACTGCCCTATTTGTAGCATCCATGGCTCTTTTCAAGTCCTTGTGGTACGCTCTCAGAGATGCTATATCCCATCTTGGTATGTCATTTCCTAGCGTGAACAACAGCATCAGCAGGCCAGCGGTAGCAAGCAACAACACTATACAGAAACTCAAAGCAGCAAAGCTATAGAGCGGCAGCAAGCCAGCAGCAGCAGCATCAAGCAACAAGCGAGCAGCCAGTTCAGCAGGCACGCACTCAACAGGAAGTGCCCAGCGCCCTCCGCACCAGGGGATCAGCACAACATGCAGGAGTCAACAGCAAGGAAGGAGTGGATGACAGCGGCGGCGGCGAATTAAGGAAAGAGATTACCTTTCGGAGTTGCGGTGATTGGATTCCACGCAGCAGTGAGCGACCCCAGGCAGCGGCGGCGGCAACTCGTGGCGATCGCTCGATCCAATCCCATGACATGTTCAATCAAGGACCACGCCGGCGCTCCACAAGCCCCGGGGCGCCGACCCGCTCCGTGGACACAAAATTTTACTGAGCTGGGCGCGCACGGGCCCGTCGCCGTCGTCCTAGGCGTCGAGGAGCATATTGTCCAGTTTGACGTCACGGTGCGCGATGCGGCGGTGCAAGATCTCGAGGGCCTCGGCAAGCAGCGTGACCACAACGGCGGCATCCAGCTCTGGGATGGGCGCGCTGTGGCGAAGGCGGACTATCACCATGTGCGTCGACGCCTCGTCCTCGTAACCGTAGGCACCTGGAAGACGCTGGGTTTCCCGCGGAGGCCAGCTTGGGCTCGAGCCCGGCCAGGCCAGGCCGCAGTCCAAGTCGGCGAGGCGCGATCGGTCATTCGACTTGGCGGTGCAGTGGTCGCCGGTGGAGCGGGATGCGCAGCAGCGGACGACGCCGAAGCGGTACGACCAATCTCCTCGCCGATCTCGGGGACGGATTGGAAGCTCCTGCCGTCCTGCGTTGGCGGCATCTCCGAGCGAGGAGGGCAGGGTGCGGCGCGACTTTCGTGTGATGATTGGGCCGGTGACGGCGGCGGGAGGTGGGATGTGTGGAGATGTTTGTTTCCTATTCTACTACTTGTGCGGGCGTGGGATATGTACTACTCTGGCAGAGTTTTCATCCGCCCGTCAAAATTGCTAAACGCAGTTTGGGTTGAGGGTTAGCATAATTTTAATGGTTAGATTGAATTAAGGGATCCTGATCATGAGGCTGTTATTAATCCGTGCTGTTATGGGTAGGCGAGGCTGGGTGCACTTAGTGATGAATATGTTTGCTTGTTTAATATTAGTAGAGAAACAGAAACAAAAACAAAAAACAAAAAATAAAATTGTATTGCCTCCCAACAAGCGCTATCATTTAACGCCCCTAGCTAGGCATAAAAGCAAGGATAGATCTAGGTATTACCATCTTTGGTAGGCAATCCATAAGTGGCTCTCATGATAGATTCATATGGTATTTTTATTTTCTTTTTAGGGAAGTGTTCCATACCCTTCTTTAAGAGAAATTAGAATCTAATATTCCCTTCCTTCATATCAATAATTGCACCAATCGTTCTAAGGAAAGGTCTACCAAGAATAATAGGCCATGAAGGATTGCAATCTATATCAAGAACGATAAAATCTACGGGCACATAATTCCTATTTGCAACAATAAGAACATCATTAATTCTTCCCATAGGCTTTTTAATAGTGGAATCCGCAAGATGCAAGTTTAGAGAGCAATCATCAAAATCACGAAAATCTAGCAAATCACATAAAGTTTTGGGAATAGTAGAGACACTAGCACCCAAATCACACAAAGCATGAAACTCAAAGTCTTTAATTTTAATTTTAATAGTAGGTTCCCACTCATCATAGAGTTCTCTAGGGATAGAAACTTTCAACTCAAGTTTTTCTTCATAAGATTGCATCAAGGCATCAATAATGTGTTCGGTAAAGGCCTTATTTTGACTATAAGCATCAGGAGAATCTAGCACGGATTGCAACAAGGAGATACAACCAATCAAAGAGCAATTTTCATAATTAAATTCCTTGAGATCCAAAATAGTAGGTTTAGCAACATCACGGTTTTTATTTATTTCAATCCCACTTTCATCAATTTCATCGTCAAGATCTAGAAACTCCGAATCCTTAGAACGCCTTCTAGGTAAAGGAAGATCATATTCAGATTCATCAAGATTCATATTGCAAAACAAAGATTTGATAGGTGACACATCAATAACTTTTAGATCTTCATCTTGATTTTCATAGGGATTAGAAGAACACGCTTTAATAAAGGCATCTTTGGAAGCACACATCCTAGCGGTTCTTTCTTTGCACTCATCAATGGAAATTCTCATGGCTTTGAGAGACTCATTGATATCATGCTTAGGAGGAATAGATCTAATCTTTAAAGAATCAATCTCAAGAGAAATTCTATCAACGTTCCTAGTCAAATCATCAACTTTAAGTAATTTCTCTTCAAGCAAAGCATTAAAATTCTTTTGTGAATTCATAAACTCTTTAATACTACTCTCAAATTCAGAGGGCATCTTATTAAAATTTCCATAAGAGTTGTTGTAGGAATTTCCATAATTATTAAAAGGATTGCTAGGATAAGGCCTAGGATTAAAATTCCCTCTATAAGCGTTGTTTCCAAAACTATTCCTACCAACAAAATTCACATCCATAGATTCATTATTATTCTCAAGCAAAGTAGATAAATACATATCATTAGGATCAAGAGGAGTATTTTTAGGAGCAAACATCTTCATAAGTTCATCCATCTTTTCACTCAAAACATTGATTTCTTCTATAGCATGCACTTTTTTACTAGAAGATCTTTCGGTGTGCCATTGAGATTAATTAGCCATAATATTATCAAGCAATTTGGTAGCATCCCCTAATGTAATTTCCATAAAAGTGCCTCCTGCGGCAGAATCTAAAAGATTTCTAGAAGCAAAATTCAATCCGGCATAAAAATTTTGTATGATCATCCATAAATTCAAACCATGAGTAGGGCAATTGCGAAGCATTAATTTCATTCTTTCCCAAGATTGGACAACATGCTCATGATCAAGTTGTTTAAAATTCATGATATCGTTCCTAAGAGTGATAATCTTAGCGGGAGGAAAATACTTAGAGATAAAAGCATCTTTGCACTTGTTCCAATAATCAATACTATTTTTAGGCAAAGACGAAAACCAAACTTTAACACGATCTCTAAGTGAAACAGAAATAACTTCAATTTGACAATATTGTTATCCGTATCTTTTTTCTTTTGCATATCACACAAATCAACAAAGGCTGTTTAGATGAGTAGCGGCATCTTCACTAGGAAGGCCGGCGAATTGATCTTTCATAACAAGATTCAGCAAAGCGATATTGATTTCACAAGACTCATCATTATTAAGAGGAGAAATCGGGGTACTAAGGAAATCATTATTATTGGTATTCGAGAAATCACACAATTTGGTATTATCTTCTGCCATGGCAACAAGTAATCCAACACACAAGCAAACCAAAAGGCAACGAGAAAAGGCAAGCGGGAAAGAGAGGAGGAGATTGGGAAAGAGAGGGCGAATAAAACGGCAAGGGTGAAGTGGGGGAGAGAAAAATGAGAGGCAAATGGCAAATAATGTAATGCGAGAGATAGGGATTATGATGGGTACTTGGTATGTTGACTTTTGCGTAAGCCTCCCCGGCAACGGCGCCAGAAATCCTTCTTGCTACGTCTCGAGCTTGCGTTGGTTTTCCCTGAAGAGGAAGGGATGATGCAATACAGTAGCGTAAGTATTTCCCTCAGTTTTTGAGAACCAAGGTATCAATCCAGTAGGAGGTCACGCGCAAGTCCCTCGTACCTGCCCAACACGATAGCAACTCGCAACCAACGCTTAGGGGTTGTCAGTCCCTTCACGGTCACTTACGAGAGTGAGATATGATAGAGATAATATTTTTGGTATTTTTGATAGATAGATGCAAAGTAAAAAGTAAATGCAAAGTAAAAACAAAGCAAGTAAATAAAGTGATATAGATTGATATGATGAGAATAGACCCGGGGACCATAGGTTTCACTAGTGGCTTCTCTCAAGAGCATAAGTATTCTATGGTGGGTGAACAAATTACTGTTGAGCAATTGACAGAATTAAGCATAGTTATGAGTATATCTAGGCAATGATCATGTATATAGGCATCACGTCTGTGACAAGTAGATCGAAACGGTTCTACATCTACTACTATTACTCCACTCATCGACCGCTATCTAGCATGCATCTAGACTATTAAGTTAAAAACAAAGTAACGCTTTAAGCAAGATGACATGATGTAGAGGGATAAATTCATGCAATATGATAAAAAACCATCTTGTTATCCTCGATGGCAACAATACAATACGTGCCTTGCAACTCTTTCTGTCACTGAGTAAGGACACCGCAAGATTGAACCCAAAGCCATGCACTTCTCCCATTGCAAGAACTACCAATCTAGTTGGCCAAACCAAACGGATAATTCGAAGAGACTTGCAAAGATAACTCAATCATACATAAAAGAATTTAGAGAAGAATCAAATATTTTCCATAGATAATACTGGATCATAAACCCACAATTCATCGGTCTCAACAAACACACCGCAACAAGAAGATTACATCGAATAGATCTCCACGAGAGAGGGGGAGAACATTGTATTGAGATCCAAAAAGAGAGAAGAAGCCATCTAGCTACTAGCTATGGACCCGAAGGTCTGAAGTAAACTACTCACACTTCATCGGAGGGGCTATGGTGATGATGTAGAAGCCCTCCGTGGTGGATGCCCCCTCCGGCGGAGCTCCAGAACAGGCCCCAAGATGCGATCTCGTGGATACAGAAGCTTGTGGCGGTGGAATTAGGTTTTTGGCTCCTGTTCTGATCATACGGGGATACGTAGGTATTTATAGGAGGAAGGAGTACGTCGGTGGGGCTCCGAGGGGCCCACGAGGTAGGGGGGCGCGCCCATGGGGGAGGGCGCGCCCTCCACCCTCATGACCGCCTCGTGGCTTTCTTGATGGAGGGTCCAAGTCTCCTGGATCTTATCTGATGAGAAAATCACGTTCTCGAAGGTTTCATTCCGTTTGGACTCCGTTTGATATTCTGTTTCTTCGAAATACTGAAAAAGGCAAAAAACAGCAATTCTGGGCTGGGCCTCCGGTTAATAGGTTAGTCCCAAAAATAATATAAAAGTGGAAAATAAAGCCCATTATAGTCTAAAACAGTAGGTAAAGTAGCATGGAGCAATCAAAAATTATAGATACGTTGGAGACGTATCACTCCTGCAGCAACTGCTCCGAGCCGGCCCGCTGGCCCATCAATGCGTCCAACTGAAGACCCAGATGCCAAGACAGCGCAAACCGGAGCGCCATCTCGGCACTGGCACGAGCGGCGGAGACTCGCCACTCTCCAAGACGGTCCGGACCCGTCTCCAGCCAGCGCGCCAGGCGCATGAAGCTGTTCGGCACGATGGCGCCCGGCCAAAAGGGCGTCGTCATCGCGGTGCCGGCCCGGGACAGTCGCTCCATCTGTGTCCCCAGGACCTGCAGGCGGGCCTTAGTAGCGGCGATGATCTCCGGGAAGGTCCGGGCCGTCTACGGATCTGTCCCAGACCCAACAACGCCGGTCGGGTCGCGCTGATAGCGGACGGCTTCCTCCGCCAGCTGCTGCATCTCCGGGAAGGCCCCTGCCACAAAGGAAGAAGCAAGTTAGAAGAACAACAAGGAAGGAAATCTGGGTCCCGGCCCGGCAAGCTACAAGAAGCAGCACTTACTAGAAAAGGACTCTTCTAGGTGCTGCGCCTCAAGCAACGTACCACGCCGCTCCCACTCCATGGCACGGTCGCGCTCCTCGAGCGCCTTCTCCAAAGTGGTCGCCTTGGCAAGGGCTGCCTTCAGCTCGGCGTCCTTGTCTTCGGCCGCCTTCTCGGCTGCCTCACGGTGGTGGACTTCGTCCTCATGGGCCCCCTCAGCCGTAGTGACCTGCCCTCGCAGGCGTTCCACCTTGACCTGGAGCCGGCCCTTGTCGTCGGCCAGCAGGCCGCGCTGCTGGCCCGCCTCCGTTAGGGCCCGCTGCGGCTCCGCGACCTTGGCGGCTTCCGCCTTGAGAAGCTCCACCTTTGCCTCGAGGCAGCTCTTGTGACCCACCAGCTGCTCATGCAGCCGATTGGCCTCGTCAAGAGACCGCCGGGCCACAGCCGCCTCCACCCTCGCCTGCGCCGCCTCGACGCCAAGTCGGTCGGAGTCGGAAACAAGCCAGTCGTAATGATGACCGGCCCGGAGCAGCCGAGTCCGCCAGGATAGCACCTCGGCTGTGAAAAAGAAGGAATCAGCAGAAGAAAAGAGCAAGACATAAGATTTGGCCCAATTGTTAAACAATTGGCCCGAATCTCGTGGCCTACACCTAGTGGGTGCGCTAGCGCGCCCCCACTTAAAAAGAGCACAAGAGTACCTGCGGCGACGCGGAGCTCTTCCTCCTTGGCGGCAAGCTGCTCCATGAGCTCCCAGTGCTTGCCCAGGAGATGGTTGTAGGCGGCAACCGGGAAGGCGTCAAGATGCTGAAGAAATCAGAAGTCAAAAATAAGGCCAACGCTCTAGAAGATCCGACCCAACTACTATGTAGTTGGCCTGGATCTCGGGGGCTACACCCAATAGGTGCACTGGCGCGCCCCCACCAAGAAGAAATTACGAGGAAGAAAAAAGACTTACCAGCACGGCGCGCTCCAGGTCGCGCGTCCGCTCCACCTCAGCCTGGGCAAAGGCCTCAAGCCACTCCGTCCGACCTCGCAGGCGGCGGCTGACGGCGTCCAGCGCCTCCTCCTCCTGGGTCTGGGGCCCGAAGACAGTGGCGCCCCCGCTCCGCATCGGCTGCAGCACGGCAGCTCGGCGCCCTCCCTTCTTGGGCACCAAGGCGAGCCCCCCGCTGGCCGCTTGCGACGCGGCCAGCACCTCCTTCGACGGCCCTCCCGGCGCCGATGACGACCCGAACGCCGGGACGCCCTACGGCACCACCACCGGCCCAGCTGCCGGGGTGGCCTCCAGCACCGCCGCCTGCGGTGCCTCATCCGTAGCCGGCAGCACCTCCGGTGCCACCGCCCGCAGCGCCTCTTCCAAGACGACGTCGCCTCCACCACCATCAGCCCCCGCGCGCTCGAGCACGTCGCCCCGCGGCGGGGTATCGTCCCCCACCTCCACGACCTCCTGGTCAAGGATCACCACCTCTGCCCGGCCTCCACGGCCGCGCTCCCTCACCGATGATAGCTCAAAGACCATCGCCGCCACCACCGTACCCTCCGACATCTCGCGCCAGGCCGGCTCCATGCCGGATCGCGGCCATGCCACCGCCGCGTCGGTCCAAGCCTGGACCGACGCCTCCTCCAGCACCAACTCGGCCCGGTTCCTGTCCCGCCAGGCCAAGGCCTCGGCGTCGTTCGGGTCCAGGCCGAGGTCCGAGTCGGCCCACCCCTCCACCTCGCCCTGTTCGGCGAGATCGGACTGGCTCCTACGGAACGCGGCCCCTTCAGCAGTCGCGGCCTCCGCCATCGCCCTCACCAGCGGGATTGGCGACCTGAAGAAGAAGGCAGAATGAGCAAAAAAGATGCAAGACTAGCTCAAAAAACCTAGGCGCAAGCAAGAAATGAAGCTTACCCCGTCAAGACCGGGACCGGGGCTGGTCTCCCGTGCCCGCTGCCACGCTTCTTCTTGGTCGGCTTCCCGGCCACCGTCGGGTCCGCTGTGCGCTTTGGGGCCCGGGGTCACGGCGCGACGCTGTCTTTTCCATGCGGGCGGCGCCGCAGCCTCCCCCACCCAACGCCACTACACCAACAATCGTCGTCAGCGTCGCCCGCAGCACGACACGATCAACAATTCAAATGAAGAAAGAAAGTTGCAAGACTAACCCGCGCGACGCCCAGCGCCGGCTTCGGACTCGGCCACCTCCTCCTCGCCAGGAGCCGCGGGCTCCTCTGGCGCCACCGGCACCATCTGCGATGGAGCCCGAGCATAAGTATGCCGAATCGCGTTCAGAAGAATCTCCCGCGTCACATCAGGACGGATGAGAAGATGCATAGCAGCAAAGTAAGAAGACCAGACACTAACCTGCGGCGCCGGGTTCGACTGGCTGTACGGCGCCTTGCCGAACCGCCAGTCCTCTCCAAGGTATCCTTGGAGATGTCATTCACGCCACGTGCAACCTTCTCCGTGGATAGCCGCGTCAACCCCATGCGATTGGGATCCTGCAGGCCAGTCATTTCGCCGATGGGGCAGGAGCGCCTCTGAAGCGGAAGCACCTAGCGAGTGATAAACGCGGCAAGGAGGTCGGTGCCGGTGAGCCCCTCCTGCGTCCTCATCACCGTCACCCGCTCGCAGAGATTGACGATCTCCTGCGACGGCCACCGGAGCGAGTAGCCCCAGTTCCTCTTCGCCCGCGGCGGCGTGATGGCAAAGGGCGGAAGGTTGATGTGGTCCGCGCCAAGGTTGCGGACGTAGAAGAAAGAGTTCTGCCACTTCTTGGCAGAATCCTCCACCTGGATCTTGGGGAAATCCGCCCCCGACCGATTCGAGATGACGGCGGCGCCGCAGTCGGCGAACTCCCCGGCCTACGGGCCCTGCTCTTTCAAGGAGAACAAACACGCCCAGAGGTCGATCGTGGGCTCGACACCCAGGTATCCCTTGTAGAGCATGACGAAGTTGGAAAGCTGGACGATGGCGCCAGCACCAAGATGGTGCAGCTGGAGCCCGAAGAACTCCAAGAACACGTGGAAGAAGGCGCTCGCCGGCAGCCCAAATCCGTGCTCGAAGTGCGTGAGGAAGACCACGCTCTCCTTCTCCTCAGGCCGACGCATCTGCTCGCCGCGCCAGGAGAACGCCGATGTCCGTCTCCCGTGGCAGGCGCCGCGACGCTCGGAGCCGGGTGAGTTCGTCGGCGGTGACGTTCGAGCCAATCCAGGATCCCGACGGCAGTGACATGATCAGAAGAAGAGGAAGACGAAGATGGACGATGGAGGAAGCTCTCCTTGGAGCAGCGGGTGCCGCAGTGCGGCGGTTGCGAAGGGCAGGGCGAAAGCAAATGGACAGGAGGGCGCTAGCAAGAATAATGTCCACCGCCCCCCCTGCCCCCTTGATTTATAGCCCCCGATTCAAACGTGGGGGAGTGCGATCGTCTGCACGCGCCCATTCCACTACCCTGCAATAAGTGCGCACTTACACGCGCAGTAACTGCTTGGGGAAGTGCAACCGGCCCCTAGACGCCACAATAAATCCGCACGCGTGGGCCAAGGGTGCGCGGCGGCGGGCCCCGGCCCGTCACCCAGTCCCGTCATGCGCGCGTCCTATCAGGCCCCTCCAGCTTTGGTCGCCACGTGGCGCCCGTGCAAAGCCCGAGGGATTGCCCCATGATTTGACGGACTCCTTGGTTCCCGCCACGGCAGGGATGCCATATCCGGTTTCCGAGAAAACCGGCACACATTGGGTGTTGCCGGACTCGGCGCTCGCAGAATCCGCCTTGCTCAAGGGGGAAACTGCGAAGGCCCACTCATCCAAGGATGGCGGACCTTCACGGCTTCGAGACTAGTGTCGGGGTGATGAACCCCGGGCAGGAAACGGAACCCGGATCTTCTTCAAAAATGATGGGGCCTGCATCGCCCCTCAAAACCGGCACGTGCCTGGCCGGGTCGCTCGACTCGGCAAGGCCCGCAGCCCGGCCAATCCCTCTGACCCGGCAAGGTACGTCAACCCGGACTCAGCAACTTGCGCAAGGCGGCCGAACCCAGCACAACCAAGGCTTCCCCAACAAGCCGACCCCACCCATGGCGTGCACTGCAATCCAGCCACGGGTCAAGCTCCCGTCCCATCCAGGCCGTATGATGGGACGAGACGTCAATCACCGATGACCAAGACAACAGTGTTCTCACCCATGCCTATGGTCAGCCGGAGCATGGCAACACTGCCCCTTACCTACCCGCTGACCAGGGCTGGCATGGCAACAGTGCTTCCACCCTCACCACTGACGACAGCAAGCGGCAGCCTGGCGGAAAGCATTGTACATGACTCGACTCGACCACGCTCTGACGATCGAAAAGACGGCGCACAGTTCCCCTAGGCACGTAGGGCCCGCACCTAGTGGAACCTGGCGAACCACAAGCCCTCAAGCAGGACCCAGCCCAGTGTCCCGGACACCGACAATGTGGACCCAGCGACTCGGTATATTACCATTGTAACCCTGGGTGGGTTGGTCTATAAAACCCCCAGGAACCCGCGCCTACAGGGGCATGAGATAAGACATGTAATGCAAGGCAACAGGAGATACGCAAAGCTGCCCGTGAGAAGCAGAACGAACAGGCAAGCATAGGACTAGCTACCAAACCGCAACACCAAAGAGAAGGAGCAGCCTAAGCCTTCGCCTGCTTCCTTTCTCCTCATACAGCTCCAGGAGCAACATTGTACTATCGATCATCCAACTACACTCGGCAGGACTAGGGGTATTATCTCTCCGGAGAGCCCCGGACCTGGGTATGTCCGGCGTCCCGCGCCCGCTCACGCCAACCTTGCCTCTGGAGCCCACCAGCACCCTTGAGCCTCCTCCTCTCTTTAGCCATCCCTTGGCATCTGTCGTGTGCCCACCACGACAATGTTGGTGCCATGTCATGGCACCAAGCCAAGTTTCATTATTTTCATGCGTGTTTTGGATTTACAGGAATTAAAAAACTAAGTTTCTCAATGTTTCCAGCCCAGCCACGACGCCTATAATTTTGAATTTCATTCCCATTTCTTGCGTGGAACCTAGAAATTTACCCGAGGACACACATGTGATTTGTCAACCAACTTTGGTGCACTGGAACATGTGCTTGTATTTCAAATTTGAATTATGCAGACAAAGGTGACACGTTCCCTCCCAGAACGACGAGCCTTCTTGAGAGAAGCTCCGATTTGTAAGAAGCTTATACCAAAATTTGTTCCTATTCGGCCAATTTTTTTACCACGGCATGGTACTACCATGACATGACACCATGCCAAGTTTCATGATTTTAAAACCAAGTTTCTCAATGTTCTCGACCGAGCCACGATGCCCAGATGTTTGAATTTTATTCTCATTTTTTGCATGGGATATAGAAATTCACCCAAGGACACAAATGTGATTTTTCAACCAACTTTGGTGCACAGGAGCATGTGCTCGTAGTTCAAATTTGAATGATGCACATTAAATGACCAAAAACTCAATTAATGTGTAAATAAGGCCAAACGAAGCCGGAATAATTCCAAAATTTAACAGGGCACTCATTTAGTTCTATGTTGCCTTTGTAAATAAACTCAAGGGGGACAGCGTATATCGTTTCGCACTCAAAGGTGGCACGTTCCCTCTCTGAACCACGAGCCTTCTTGAGAGAAGCTTCGGTTTGCAAGAAGCTTATACCAAAATCTGTTCCTATTCGGCCAATTTTTTTACCACAGCATGGTAGTACCATGACATGACACCCATGCCAAGTTTCATGATTTCCAGACGTGTTTTGGATTTACAAGAATTTTAAAACCAAGTTTCTCAATGTTCTCGGCCAAGCCACGATGCCCAGATGTTTGAATTTTATTCTCATTTCTTGCATGGGACCTAGAAATTCACCCGAGGACACAAATGTGATTTTTCAACCAACTTTGGTGCACGAGAGCATGTGCTTGTAGTTCAAATTTGACTTATGCAAATTAAATGACCAGAAACTCAATTAATGTATAAAAAAATGACAAACGAACCCGGAATAATTCCAAAATTTAACAGGGCACTCATGTAGTTCTATGTTGCCTTTGTTAAGAAACTCAGGGGGGCAGCGTATATCATTTCACACTCAAAGGTGGCACGTTCCCTCTTAGAACGACGAGCTTCCAAATCGGCCCAATTTTTTACCACAACATGTGAGTGCCATGACATGACACCATGCTAAGTTTCATGATTTCCAGGCCAGTTTTGGATTTACATGAATTTATAATCTAAGTTTCTTGATGTTCTCGGCCGAGTCATAACGCCCAGATGTTTGAATTTCATTCTTATTTCTTCCATGGGACCTAGAAATTCAACCAAGGACACACATGTGATTTTTCAACCAACTTTGGTGCACTAGAGTATGTGCAGTTCATATTTAGATTATGCACATTAAAAGTCCAGAAACTCAATTAATGTATAAAAAGGCCAAACGAACCCGAAATAATTCCAAAATTTAACAAGGCACTCATATAGTTCTATCTTGCCTCTGTAAAGAAAATCAGGGGGGAGGCAGCGTATATCGTTTCACACACAAAGGTGAAACATTCCCTCTCGGAACCACGAGGTTTGTTGAGAGAATATCCGGTTTTGCAAGAAGCTTATACCAAAACTTGTCCCAATTCAGCCAAAAATTGTACATATGAAAACAGGGTTTAGATTATCCGGAACATCTCGCTACCTAGACCAATAATGTACTATAATTTGAATTCAACATAAAATGGCTACAATTATTTGAATTGGAGAGCGTATGGTACATGTAGTTCATAGTGAAATATGATTACTGCTATATGCATGTTTTTTGTTATCAAGATAATATTTAAATTATTGTATAACTTGATAACAATCATATTCAAATAAGGAAAATTGATTCAAATTTAGTCCATATGGTAGACGACAATATATATGTTCACATGGTGGAGTAAAATGTTCATATATGATGGAAGATCAAAATGTACGACTACATCAATTATAAACCGCAAGGTCACCTAACGATATATTCGAATTCAACATAACATGGATTCAAAAATTGAAATTCGAAATCCTGGCATTTGTAATCATATAAAAAGGGACATTACTCTTTCTTTTGGTGGGAATTGATTTGTTTTTTGTTGTTGTTGAGGGAAGTGTGAATCGATTTGGTACTGTGCAGGGTAATCTCGTTCACCCTATTTTTTTTACATTTTTCTTTTAGTTTTTTCAATGGCATCTATAGCAATATAGTAAAAGGGGACATGACTCTCTTGTGTCTTGTATGAATTGTTTTTTTACACGTTAAGTTTGTTCTGCCGAACAAGGAATCCGCACCTTGTTATCCCGAAATTTTCAAGCTCGAGTATCTTTTGTCTCACATGCTTTGAAACTCCCGCCTCTTCAACCCGCACCGCGCCTTGTTATCCCGAAATTTCGACGCACGTGAGAACTCCCTCCTCATCTGAAATCGGTCCCACAGCCTAGACACGCGAAATCCCCCTTCCACCCCTCAGCCGGAAATGAAGCTCCACGTCGCGGTGTCAAAATCAGTGGGGGTACGCTGGTAACTTACCCTACATTTCGGACAAGCGCGTCCCTAAGCTTGGCTCCCCCCTCCCCCTTCGCCCCCCATTCGTACACCAAGGCTGCCAAAACCTGTGAAACCCCACGCTCCTCCATCGGCCTCCCGACCGCCGCCCAGCCGGAGACTCTTCGCCGAATATGTTTTCCACCGCAACAGCTCACCGTCCCGCCGGATCAGCCGCCCCGTCCTCCACCTCCAAGGAGCTGCCCCAATGTTCGCCTCGTCTATCGCGCCACCTAATCCCCACATCGCCATCTTGACCTGCCCCACCGGAACCGCAGCACCCTCACCAATTCCTTTGATGAAGCCGAGGCCAACTCGGCGCTACCAAGGAGGTTCTGCACTCACCGCTGCATTTTATCTTTTATTTGATCTCACGGGGCTGCCGGTGCTCGATAGCGAGCAGACATAGCGGGTCTCCATCGACGGCACCGTCGCCGGCCACATCATCCATGTCGTCTCTCCCCCATGTCATTGCTTCCTCGGTGGCGACTTCCACAATGACACTAGCTGCAGCTGCTCCAGCTCTCGCTCGCGCTTCGGCCCTGTTCTTGCTATCGATCGCGCTGCTGCACTGCTCTTGCTTTCGTTCGTGCTGCTGCTCTGCTCTTGCTCTCGCTTGCGCTGCTGCTGCTGCTGCTGTTGCATGACCTCCGGCAGCTACAGGAGTTGCTGCTTTAGCACTCGCTCGCGATGCTACTGCAAGACTTGCTCTCTGCTAGTGCGTTCCTGCTCGAGCGTCTGCTGATTTAGATCACTGCTTCTCTGCTACAAGTGCTCGAACGCCTAAACATCTATTGCAATGCTCTGCTACTAGTTCAATCAGTTTCGATAGTAAAATTCCGTTTTGACTGTAAAGGTCATTTTCTTCAGTTAAGTTCAGAGTGAACAGTACTTATAGGGTCTGTCGGAGCGGTCGTGGCGCGGCTGATGTGTATTACATCTAGCAGTTTTTGGTGATTTATTTTACATCATCTATTGCAGATGATATTAGGGTCCCACTTCAGATTAATGTTGTCTGTCTTGTCCTGCTTCAGCCTCGTCGCCGTACACCTTACCGGAGCTGCTCCAACGACGGAACCGTCCATCACAATGGAGCAGTACCCTCGGTGCCGTTTCCAGAGGCCTCAGATCTTCTTCCCCGCCTCCGACAGTCACACCAGCATCATCACCATCCTCCACATCCAACCCAATGATGCTGAGGTCCACAAGGTTATGCCAAAGAGGTTGTACACTCGTCGCATCACTTTGTTACTCTGCATTCATTTCGATCCCTCAGGGATCCTTTGCTATGGAGCTACTATTTGTGAAAATCTATTAGAAGGAGTGGAGTAAAGCAAAACTGGAGGATATTTTCTTTTGGTGTCTCTTTTGAAGAAAAAACGTACGAATTTTATTCACTTGGATGTCCTTTTCAATTAATATGCATGAAGAACAGAACTAATTGCACTACTAGCATAATAAGATTCTTATTTTTTCACTTTCACGTTGTTTGACTTTAATTTGACCATGTTTCTCCATTCCTGTGTTCTTCCAATTCATGTGAACCAAACACCCAGGTTGACTGAAATCCTTCATTTTGGTCCCAACGCCTACAAAAGTCTCGGTGGAAATTCTTTTGGTCTAGTTAT
This sequence comes from Triticum timopheevii, assembly GCA_963921465.1. Lineage (NCBI taxonomy): Eukaryota > Viridiplantae > Streptophyta > Magnoliopsida > Poales > Poaceae > Triticum > Triticum timopheevii. The sequence goes on from OY997262.1 coordinate 369,743,233, forward strand.
AGTTGATGATTTTTCAAGATTTACGTGGGTGTTCTTTCTCGATGATAAATCGCAGGTCCAAAAGATCTTCAAAAACTTCGCTAGGAAGGCCCAAAATCAATTTGGAGTGAAGATCAAGAAGGCTCGCAACGACAACGGAACGGAGTTCAAGAACGCAAATGTGGATACCTTTCTTGACGAAGAAGGTATTTCACACGAGTTCTCGGCTACGTACACACCTCAACAAAATGGAGTTGTTGAGAGGAATAACCGGACACTCATCGAAATGGCGAGAACGATGCTTGATGAGTACAAGACGCCGAAGCACTTTTGGGTGGAAGCGGTTGAGATAGCTTGTCATGCAACAAATCGCTTGTATCTTCACAAGCTACTTGGCAAGACGACATACGAGCTTCTCACCAGCAACAAACCCCAAGTTGGATAATTCCGAGTATTCGGCTCAAAGTGCTACATTCTTGATAAGCATCGTCATTCTAAATTTGCTCCTAAGTCTCATGAAGGTTTCCTACTTGGTTATGGCTCAAACTCTCACACATACCGTGTGTACAACAATTTCACCCAAAAGGTTGAAGAAACGGTAGATGTGAAGTTTGATGAATCTAATGGCTCGCAAGTAGAGCAATTGCCAATTGATGTAGGAGATAAAGACCCCTCAGAAGTAATCCAAGACTTTTCTATTGGCAAGATTCGTCCAACGGAGGTGAAGGAGAGTACCTCGTCCGTCCAAGTGGAAGCTTCTACCTCACGACGAGGTGAAACAAGAGTTGATACAGAAGCATCCACAAGTGGGACACACCAAGATGAAGAAAATGAGGAAGTACACCAAGATGAACATCAACAACCTCCTTCTCCACCACGACAAGAGAACGACAACGCCAACAATGAAGAAGGCCAAGAAGAAGAACAAGATGAAGAAGATGTTCAACCAAGACCCAAGCAAAAGCTTTCACGATTTCGAGCAAGAATTGCTAAATATCATCCCGTTGAGCAAATCTACAAAGGTATCCAAACCGGGAGAATCACTCGCTCTAAAACTCGTTTAGCTAACTTTTGTGAACACTATTCATTCATCTCTAGCATTGAACCTATGAAGGTTGAAGAAGCATTGGAAGATCCAGATTGGATAAACGCTATGCATGAAGAGCTACACAACTTTGAGAGAAATCAAGTTTGGACATTGGTTGAGAAGCCCGACAACAACCACAACATCATCGGTACCAAATGGGTGTTTCGCAACAAGCAAGATGAAGATGGACAAGTAGTTTGCAACAAATCACGTCTCGTTGCCCAAGGCTACACACAAGTCGAAGGTATGGACTATGGTGAGACTTATGCTCCCGTTGCTAGACTTGAGTCCATTCGCATCTTACTTGCCTATGCTAATCACCATGATATCACCTTGTACCAAATGGACATTAAACGTGCTTTTCTAAATGGTGAAATAGAGGAGGAAGTTTATGTTAAACAACCTCCCAGCTTTGTTAATCCTAAAAAACCAGATCATGTTTACAAACTTCACAAAGCTCTTTATGGTCTTAAACAAGCTCCTAGAGCGTGGTATAAATGCTTGACCAAGTTCCTTATGGAAAAAGGCTTTGAAATTGGAAAATTAGATTCTACTATTTTTACTAAAAGGGTCAATGGAGAACTATTTGTATGCCAAATTTATGTTGATGATATTATATTTGGTTCTACTAACCCTCATTTTAGTGAAAAGTTTGGAAAGCTAATGTCGGTGAAGTTTGAGATGTCTATGATGAGTGAACTCAAATTCTTTCTTAGTTTGCAAATCAAGCAAACTAAGGAAGGTACCTTTGTCTCTCAAATGAAGTATACCAAGGACTTATTCAAGTAGTTCAATATGCAAGAATGCAAAGGTATGACTACACCCATGCCTACTAGTGGACATCTTGATTTGACCAAAGATGGTGAACCGGTTGATCAAAAGGTTTATTGCTCTATGTGTTGGGGAATGTTGCAGAAAATTAAAAAAATTCCTATGGTTTAACCAAGATCCATCTATGAGTTCATCTAAGCAACGAGTGATAGGAGTGCATCTACATACCCTTGTAGATCGCGGGCGGAAGCGTTCAAGAGAACGGGGATGATGGAGTCGTACTTGCCGTGATCCAAATCACCGATGACCAAGTGCTGAACGCACAGCACCTCCGTGTTCAACACACGTACGGAGCGGATGACGTCTCCTCCTTCTTGATCCAGCAAGGGGGAAGGAGAGGTTGAGGAAGAAGGCTCCAGCAGCAGCACGACAGCGTGGTGGTGGTGGAGATGCAGTACTCCGGCAGGGCTTCGCCAAGCAACCGCGGGAGGAGGAAGAGGTGTAGCAGGGGGAGGGAGGCGCCAAGACTCAGGGTGCGGCTGCCCTCCCTCTCCCCTCCTTTATATAGGCCCCTAGGGGGGGCGCCGCCCTAGAGATGGGATCTCTAGGGGGGCGGCGGCCAAGGGGGGTGGAGTGCCCCCCAAGGCAAGTGGAGGCGCCCCCTCCCCTAGGGTTCCCAACCCTAGGCGTAGAGGGGGGCCCAGGGGGGCGCAACAGCCCACCAGGGGCTTGTCCCCTCCCCACTTCAGCCCACGGGGCCCTCCGGGATAGGTGGCCCCACCCGGTGGACCCCCGGGACCCTTCCGGTGGTCCCGGTACAATACCGGGTGACCCCGAAACTTTCCCGATGGCCGAAACAACACTTCCTATATATAAATCTTCACCTGCGGACTATTCTGGAACTCCTCGTGACGTCTGGGATCTCATACGGGACTCCAAACAACATTCGGTAATCACATACAAGTGTTCCTAATAACCCTAGCGTCACCGAACCTTAAGTGTGTAGACCCTACGGGTTCGGGAATCATGCAGACATGACCGAGACAGCTTTCCGGCCAATAACCAACAACGGGATCTGGATACCCATGTTGGCTCCCACATGTTCCACGATGATTTCATCGGTTGAACCACGATGTCGAGGATTCAATCAACCCCGTATACAATTCCCTTTGTCAATCGGTACGTTACTTGCCCGAGACTCAATCATCGGTATCCCAATACCTCGTTCAGTCTCGTTACCGGCTAGTCACCTTACTCATACTGTAATGCATGATCCCGTGACCAAAAACTTGGTCACTTTGAGCTCATTATGATGATGCATTACCGAGTGGGCCCAGAGATACCTCTCCGTCATACGGAGTGACAAATCCCAGTCTCGATCCGTGTCAACCCAACAAACACTTTCGGAGATACCTGTAGTGCACCTTTATAGTCACCTAGTTACATTGTGACGTTTGGTACACCCAAAGCACTCCTACGGTATTCGGGAGTTACACGATCTCATGGTCTAAGGAAAAGATACTTGACATTGGAAAAGCTCTAGCAAAACGAACTACACGATCTTGTGCTATGCTTAGGATTGGGTCTTGTCCATCACATCATTCTCCTAATGATGTGATCCCGTTATCAACGACATCTAATGTCCATAGTCAAGAAACCATGACTATCTGTTGATCAACGAGCTAGTCAACTAGAGGCTTACTAGGGACATATTATGGTCTATGTATTCACACGTGTATTACGATTTCCTGACAATACAGTTATAGCATGAATAAAGACAATTATCATGAACAAGGAAATATAATAATCTTTTATTATTGCCTCTAGGGCATATTTCCAACAGTCTCCCACTTGCACTAGAGTCAATAATATAGTTACATTGTGATGAATCGAACACCCATAGAGTTGTAGTGTTGGTCATGTTTTGCTCGCGAAAGAGGTTTAGTCAACGGATCTGCGACATTCAGATCCGTATGTACTTTGCAAATATCTATGTCTCCATCTTGAACATTTACACGCATGGAGTTGAAACGACGCTTGATGTGCCTGGTCTTCTTGTGAAACCTGGGCTCCTTGGCAAGGGCAATAGCCCCAGTGTTGTCACAGATTGATCGGCCCCGACGCATTGGGTATGACTCCTAGGTCGGTGATGAACTCCTTCACCCAAATTGCTTCATGCGCTGCCTCCGAGGCTGCCATGTACTCCGCTTCACATGTAGATCCCGCCACGACGCTCTGCTTGCAGTTGCACCAGCTTACTGCTCCACCATTCAACATATACACGTATCCGGTTTGTGACTTAGAGTCATCCAGATCTGTGTCGAAGCTAGCATCGACGTAACCCTTTACGACGAGCTCTTCGTCACCTCCATAAACGAGAAACATGTCCTTTGTCCTTTTCAGGTACTTCAGGATATTCTTGACCGCTGTCCAGTGTTCCTTGCCGGGATTACTTTGGTACCTTCCTACCAAACTTACGGCAAGGTTTACATCAGGTCTGGTACACAGCATGGCATACATAATAGATCCTATGGCTGAAGCATAGGGGATGACAGTCATCTCTTCTTTATCTTTTGCCGTGGTTGGGCATTGAGCCGAGCTCAATCTCACACCTTGCAATACAGGCAAGAACCCTTTCTTGGACTGATCCATTTTGAACTTCTTCAAAATCTTATCAAGGTATGTGCTTTGTGAAAGACCTATGAGGCGTCTCGATCTATCCCTATAGATCTTGATGCCTAATATGTAAGCAGCTTCTCCAAGGTCCTTCATTGAAAAACACTTATTCAAGTAGGCCTTAATGCTGTCCAAAAGTTCTATATCATTTCCCATCAAGAGTATGTCATCTACATATAATATGAGAAATGCTACAGAGCTCCCACTCACTTTCTTGTAAACGCAGGCTTCTCCATAAGTCTGCATAAACCCAAACGCTTTGATCATCTCATCAAAGCGAATGGTCCAACTCCGAGATGCTTGCACCAGCCCATAAATGGCTCGCTGGAGCTTGCATACTTTGTTAGCATTCTTAGGATCGACAAAACCTTCCGGCTGCATCATATACAGTTCTTCCTTAAGATGTCCGTTAAGGAATGCCGTTTTGACGTCCATCTGCCATATCTCACAATCATAGTATGCGGCAATTGCTACAGGAGAGAATGTCTCATCATAGTCAACCCCTTGAACTTGCCGATAACCCTTAGCGACAAGTCGAGCTTTATAGATGGTAACATTACCATCCGCGTCCGTCTTCTTCTTAAAGATCCATTTGTTTTCTATCGCTCGCCGATCATCGGGCAAGTCTGTCAAAGTCCATACTTTGTTTTCATACATGGATTCTATCTCGGATTTCATGGCTTAAAGCCATTTGTTGGAATCTGGGCCCGCCATCACTTCTTCATAGTTCGAAGGTTCACCATTGTCTAACAACATGATTTCCAAGACAGGGTTGCCGTACCACTCTGGTGCGGAACGTGTCCTTGTGGACCTATGAAGTTCAGTAGCAACTTGATCCGAAGTACCTTGATCATCATCATTATTTTCCTCTCCAGTTGGTGTAGCCATCACAGGAACATTTTCCTGAGCTGCACTACTTTCCTATTCAAGAGGTAGTACTTCATCGAGTTCTACTTTCCTCCCACTTACTTCTTTCGAGAGAAACTCTTTTTCCAGAAAGGATCCGTTCTTGGCAACAAAGATCTTGCCCTCGAATCTTAAGTAGAAGGTATACCCAATAGTTTCCTTAGGGTATCCTATGAAGACGCATTTTTCCGACTTGGGTTTGAGCTTTTCAGGTTGAAGTTTCTTGACATAAACATCGCATCCCCAAACTTTTAGAAACGACAGCTTAGGTTTCTTCCCAACCCATAATTCATACGGTGTCGTCTCAACGGATTTAGACGGTGCCCTATTTAAAGTGAATGTAGCTGTCTCTAGAGCGTATCCCCAAAATGATAGCGGTAAATCGGTAAGAGACATCATAGACCGCACCATATCCAATAGAGTGCGATTACGACGTTCGGACACACCGTTACGCTGAGGTGTTCCAGGCGGCGTGAGTTGTGAAACGATTCCACATTTCCTTAAGTGCGTACCAAATTCGTGACTTAAATATTCTCCTCCATGATCTGATCGTAGAAACTTTATCTTTTGGTCATGTTGATTCTCTACCTCATTCTGAAATTCCTTGAACTTTTCAAAGGTCTCAGACTTGTGTTTCATTAAGTAGACATACCCATATCTACTCAAGTCATCAATGAGAGTGAGAACATAACGATATCCTTCGCGAGCCTCAACGCTCATTGGACCGCACACATTGGTATGTATGATTTCCAATAAGTTGGTTGCTCGCTCCATTGTTCCGGAGAACGGAGTCTTGGTCATTTTGCCCATGAGGCATGGTTCGCATGTGTCAAATGATTCATAATCGAGAGACTCTAAAAGTCCATCAGCATGGAGCTTCTTCATGCGCTTGACACCAATGTGACCAAGGCGGCAGTGCCACAAGTATGTGGGACTATCGTTATCAACTTTACATCTTTTGGTATTCACACTATGAATATGTGTAATATTACGTTCGAGATTCATTAAGAATAAACCATTGACCATCGGGGCATGACCATAAAATATATCTCTCATATAAATAGAACAACCATTATTCTCGGGTTTAAATGAGTAGCCATCTCGTATCAAACGAGATCCAGATACAATGTTCATGCTCAAACTTGGCACTAAATAACAATTATTAAGGTTTAAAACTAATCCCATAGGTAAATGTAGAGGTAGCGTGCCGACGGCGATCACATCGACCTTGGAACCATTCCCGACGCACATCGTCACCTCGTCCTTCGCCAGTATCCTCTTATTCCGCAACTCCTGCTGTGAGTTACAAATATGAGCAACGGCACCGGTATCAAATACCCAGGAGTTACTAGGAGTACTGGTAAGGTACACATCAATTACATGTATATCAAATATACCTTTAGTGTTGCCGGCCTTCTTGTCCGCTAAGTATTTGGGGCAGTTCTGCTTCCAGTGACCCTTCCCCTTGCAATAAAAGCACTCAGTCTCAAGCTTGGGTCCATTCTTTGACTTCTTCCCGGCAACTGCCTTACCGGGCGAGGCAACATCCTTGCCGTCCTTCTTGAAGTTCTTCTTACCATTGCCCTTCTTGAACTTGGTGGTTTTATTGACCATCAACACTTGATGTTCTTTCTTGATTTCTACCTCTGCCGAGTTCAGCATTGAAAATACTTCAGGAATAGTTTTCACCATCCCCTGCATATTGTAGTTCATCACAAAGCTCTTGTAGCTTGGTGGGGGCGACTGAAGGATTCTGTCAATGACCGCCTCGTCCGGGAGGTTGATGTCCAGCTGGGACAGGCGGTTGTGCAACCCAGACATTTTGAGTATGTGCTCACTGATAGAACTATTTTCCTCCATCTTACAACTGTAGAACTTGTCAGAGACTTCATATCTCTCGACCCGGGCATGAGCTTGGAAAACCATTTTCAGCTCCCCGAACATCTCATATGCTCCGTGTTGCTCAAAACGCTTTTGGAGCCCCGGTTCTAAGCTGTAAAGCATGCCGCACTGAATGAGGGAGTAATCATCAGCACGTGACTGCCAAGCGTTCATAATGTCTTGGTTCTCTGGGATGGGTTCTTCACCTAGCGGTCCATCTAGGACATATGCTTTCTTGGCAGCTATGAGGATGATCCTCAGGTTCCGGACCCAGTCCGTCTAGTTGCTACCATCATCTTTCATCTTGGTTTTCTCTAGGAACGCGTTGAAGTTCATGTTGACATGAGCGTTGGCCATTTGATCTACAAGACATATTTGCAAAGGTTTTAGACTAAAGTTCATGATAATTAAGTTCATCTAATCAAATTATTTAATGAACTCCCACTCAGATTAGACATCCCTCTAGTCATCTAAGTGTTACACGATCCGAGTCGACTAGGCCGTGTCCGATCATCACGTGAGACGGACTAGTCATCATCGGTGAACATCTCCATGTTGATCGTATCTTCCATACGACTCATGTTCGACCTTTCGGTCTCTGTGTTCCGAGGCCATGTCTGTACATGCTAGGCTCGTCAAGTTAACCCTAAGTGTTTTTGCATGTGTAAAACTGTCTTACACCCGTTGTATGTGAACGTAAGAATCTATCACACCTAATCATCACGTGGTGCTTCGAAACGACGAACTTTAGCAATAGCGCACAGTTAGGGGAGAACACTTTCTTGAAATTGTTATAAGGGATCATCTTATTTACTACCGTCATTCTAAGTAGAAAAGATGCATAAACATAATAAACATCACATGCAATTATATAGTAGTGACATGATATGGCCAATATCATATAGCTCCTTTGATCTCCATCTTCGGGGCTCCATGATCATCTTCGTCACCGGCATGACACCATGATCTCCATCATCGTGTCTTCATGAAGTTGTCACGCCAACGACTACTTCTACTTCTATGGCTAACGCGTTTAGCAATAAAGTAAAGTAATTTACATGGCGTTCTTCAATGACACGCAGGTCATACAAAAAATAAAGACAACTCCTATGGCTCCTGCCGGTTGTCATACTCATCGACATGCAAGTCGTGATTCCTATTACAAGAACATGATCTCATACATCACAATATATCATTCATCATTCATCACAACTTTTGGCCATATCACATCACAAGGCAATTGCTGCAAAACAAGTTAGACGTCCTCTAATTGTTGTTGCATCTTTTACGTGGCTGCAATAGGATTCTAGCAAGAACGTTTTCTTACCTACGAAAAAACCACAACGTGATTTGTCAACTTCTATTTACCCTTCATAAGGACCCTTTTCGTCGAATCCGCTCCAACTAAAGTGGGAGAGACAGACACCCGCTAGCCACCTTATGCAACTAGTGCATGTCAGTCGGTGGAACCTGTCTCACGTAAGCGTACGTGTAAGGTCGGTCCGGGCCGCTTCATCCCACAATACCGCTGAAGCAAAATAAGACTAGTAGCGGCAAGAAAGTTAACAACATCTACGCCCATAACAAATTTGTGTTCTACTTGTGCAATAGAGAACTACGCATAGACCTAGCTCATGATGCCACTGTTGGGGAATGTTGCAGAAAATTAAAAAATTTCCTACGGTTTCACCAAGATCGATCTATTAGTTCATCTAAGCAACGAGTGATAGGAGTGCATCTACATACCCTTGTAGATCGCGAGCAGAAGCGTTCAAGAGAACGGGGATGATGGAGTCGTACTCGCCGTGATCCAAATCACTGATGACCAAGTGCTGAACGGACAGCACCTCCGCGTTCAACACACGTACGGAGCGGATGACGTCTCGTCCTTCTTGATCCAGCAAGGGGAAGGAGAGGTTGAGGAAGAAGGCTCCAGCAGCAGCACGACGGCGTGGTGGTGGTGGAGATGCAGTACTCCGGCAGGGCTTCGCCAAGCAACTGCGGGAGGAGGAACAGGTGTAGTAGGGGGAGGGAGGCGCCAAGACTCGGGGTGTGGCTGCCCTCCCTCCCCCCTCCTTTATATAGGCCCCTAGGGGGGCTCCGGCCCTAGAGATGGGATCTCTAGGGGGGCGGCGGCCAAGGGGGGTGGAGTGCCCCCTGTCGGTGTCAAAACTGGTGGATCTCGGGTAGGGGGTCCCGAACTGTGCGTCTAGGCAGATGGTAACAGGAGACAAGGGACACGAGTGGATCTACCACGAGATTAAGGAGGCTAAACCCTAGAAGCTAGCGTATCGTATGATTGTTGTTGTGTCCTACGGATTAAAACCCTCCCATTTATATAGACACCGGAGAGGGCTAGGGTTACACAGAGTCGGTTACAATGGTAGGAGATCTACGTATCCGTATCGCCAAGCTTGCCTTCCATGCCAAGGAAAGTCTCATCCGGACACAGGACGAAGTCTTCAATCTTGTATCTTCACAGTCTTGGAGTCTGGCCGATGATGATAGTTCGGCTATCCGGACACCCCCTAGTCTAGGACTCCCTCAGTAGCCCCTGAACCAGGCTTCAATGATGACGAGTCCGGCACCCATATTGTCTTCGGCATTGCAAGGCGGGTTCCTCCTCCGAATAATTCATAGAAGATTGTGAACACCCGGATAGTGTCCGGCTCTGTAAAATAAATTCCACATACCACCGTAGAGAGAATAAAATTCACACAAGTTCAATCTGCTGACGTATTTTGTGGCGTGATATCACACCACAACCAAGCCTTTACTCGAATCGGTTTTATTATACCACCTCAGCGCGTTTAGCGAAGCGGTTTCCTTGGCACGTCTTGTCAAAGCAGAGATCGTGTTCCCCTTATTCCGGGATTCCCATCAATACAGACATGGGTAACCCAACCGCGCCATTGATTGCGGCGCTTGGGAGATAAGCGAGTTTTACCAGGCCGGTGGGGATGCATAGTTTCATCCGCCCATATATAAGGGGATAAGGATCCACCTTTTTACCTACGCCTTCTTCCTCCTTTGCTTATCCATCTCCACGTACTCGAGCTCCAGCGCCCAAGTCCGCACATCTTACCTCGACCTTCTCCAGCCATGTCCGGAGCGGGAGGCAAGTGGATGGCCTCCTCCGTTACGGAGGGGCACATCAAGAAGCTGCGCAGCGCTGGATATCTGTCTAGCGACATCGCGCACCGGCTCCCTGACGAGGGGCAGCTCATCCCCAGCCCCGGTCCCCATGAGAGGGTGGTATTCCTTCCCCATTTCCTCCGTGGACTGGGTTTCCCACTCCACCCTTTTGTCCGGGGGCTCATGTTCTACTACGGCCTGGATTTCCATGATCTGGCCCCGAATTTCATCCTCAACATCTCGGAGTTTATTGTCGTGTGCGAGGCCGTCCTCTGCATCCAGCCCCACTTCGGCTTCTGGCTCAAGACCTTCAATGTCAAGCTGAAGGTTGTGAAGAGCAGCCAAGCGGAGTGCGGAGGCGCCATGGTGGGCAAAATGCCCAACGTCACTTGGCTCGAGGGCGCCTTCGTGGAAACCATCAAAGGGTGGCAATCGGGGTGGTTCTACATCACCGAGCCGCGTGACCCTAAATGGGCAGCGGCCCCCTGAATTCAGATCTGGCATCCCCATGCGGCTCACCTCCTGGAAAGAGAAGGGCCTGCTATGGGGTAGTTCGGAAGAGCTGACCGGACTCCAGTCTTGTCTCCAAACCCTGGTGAACACGAAGCTCAAGCTTGTCAACGTGATCCAGGTCATGCTCGTTCGCCGGATTCTCCCCTGCCAACAACGGGACTTCAATTTATGGGAGTTTGATCCGGCGCAGCACCGGACCTTGAGCGGGCTCTTCAAGGGTGGCGAGGGTGCTGTTCAAGGGTGGCGCAGCACCGACACTACATATGAAGATGACTGGAGGGTGCTGTTCAAGGGTGGCGAGGATCACGGATTCAGCTCGCAGTGTCCGGCTGGCGAGGTAAGCCAGGTTATCCTTTATGGGACACTTGCTTCTCATAGTTTGACTCTATGTGGGATCTAAACTCCCAATGCCTTTAACAGGCCTGGCAGAAGACGTCCGGACAGGTTAACTGTCCGGCTCCTCTTCCAGAAGACCCAGCGGATGCCCGTCTAACAGGGCTGCTGGTCCCGGCACTTTACGTAGTGCTAGAGAAGAAGGCCAAGAAGAAGGCCACAGGAACCCGAAGGAGTTCCCGGCGTCAGGTGGTATCGGACTCATTGTCCGATGACTCCGAGGCAGACTCCTCCCACGAGGACGAGGAGGAGAAGAAAGAGGCCTCTCCCCCAGCGGGGGGAGAGAAGAAGAGGAAGGCCTCCCCAGCGAGGGAGGCCGAAGGGTCCAAGAAGGGAAAGACCCTTCCCCCGGACTGCTCTACCACTACCGGCGATGGCGACAAGGAGTGGCCCTCAAGGGCCAAGCCCCTGGCGAGATCGTAAGTATCCGGACTCCTAAATGGTTTATAGTTTTTCTTTTTGTCGCATGGTGTCTTTCTAATGCCGCATACAACCCTGTAGTCCGCCCAAGGACGATCTTCCCGATTCATCGAGCGGGTCTTTGGGCACGTCGGATATCGATTCTCTTCCGACCGCCTCCACCCCCTGGGATGCTAAAAACGCCGAGGTGGGATCCCGGGAAGGGACCCAGCAGGAGGAGGAGGCCCCGGAGGTGCCGCAGGGCAACCTCCCAGACTTTGCACCGGACTCCGCACCAGAACCTGCAGTGGTTCCGGAGTCCGGCGGGCGGCCCCTTCATAAGAAAGGCAAGACTGTGACACCGGCGGCCTCCATCCAACCGGAGGCGCCGGATACTTTGCTGGAGGAGCTCAACGGCGGCTCCATCGAAGAGGGACACCGCACTGTCATGAGTGCGGTGATTCGGAAGGTTCAGCTCGCCAAAAGCGGGCTGACCGAAGCCTGCAGCAGCCTTCTAACAGGCTTTGAGGTAAGAATTTTAATATATGTAAAATAGTACTGCATAGACAGTAGCCCCTGATGCTCGGTTCGGTGTTCGGAAAGAAAATCCGGACTGAGGATCTAAAAAGATATACGCAGGAGTCTTAAAAAATATGTCAATATGGGATTGCAGGCTGCGCTGCTGACCTCTGCCGCACTGACTGCGGAGGTCAATGCTTTGAAGCAAAGCCTCGAGCGGTCCGAGAGCGAGCTCGGCCGTGCCAAGAAGCAGCTCGAGGACAAGGAAGGTGAGTAACACCTTATTAAAGTTGTACCTCACAGAAAAGGATTTGGTTGCAAGAGAAATGACAAGGATAACGTGGGTACTCCAGGGGCCACGAACAAGGTGGCGACCCTGAAGGAGGCGGTGTCCGCGGCCAAACGTAATGCGGCCGCGGAGCGTGCTAGGTGAGAGAAGCAGGAGGCGCGGGTGGCGGAGGTACAGCAAGAGCTCCAGGCTCTCATGGAAAAACATGAGAGTTTGCAGCGCGACTCGAAGACTCGAGAGTCCGAGCTTGCATCGGCTCTTGAGAGTGCCAAAGCCGCTAAGGCCGAAGCCCACAAGGCCCTCCAGGAAATCGAGGCATTAAAGAAAATAGCGGCGGGTAAGGCATTTTTCATGCAAAGCAAGCATGTGAATGTGAATTACCTATTACTTACCCAAATTCAGAGCTCTCCAGGAGCGTTCGCAGATCTGCCCTGCAGCGTGTCCGATGCTGCCGCTTTCTACAGGACCGAGGAGGGGAGCTCGACGGAGAAGGTCTTCTGGTCTCAGTATGCTGAGGCCGGACATCCGGTGCCCCTTAGCGACCAGCTGAAACAGCTGGTCGAGCTCCACAAGGTGGCCGAACAGGCCATGAAGGGCCTCATAGTTCGGCTGTGGCCCAAGGAGGCCATGCCTGGGAGCTACTTCGGCCTGGTGCGGCGGCTGGTGGATGCTTGTCCATCGATTGAAGTCATCAAGCACTCCGCCTGCATTGAAGGTGCCCGTCGGGCCCTTGCCCGTGCAAAGGTGCACTGGGGCAGGATGGACGCTGAGAAGCTTGTGACGGACGCGCCGCCGACGGGCAAGGAGTATTGCACGCCCGAAATGTATTATAAGGGTGTCCTGAAGGGTGCCCGCATGATTGCGGGTGAGTGCTCCAAAGATGTAATATTTGAGTAGACTCGCATTTTGTTATCCTGTGCGCTGAAAACTTTGTTCATATGCGCTAAGCAATGCTTGTTTAATTTAAAATATTACCTTCTGTGCGGCCGTTTATCAAATCTGAGAGATGGCAAGTCGTCGGCTTCAGCCCCCATGCCACGAGTGCTGGGGTGTTTGGGATAAACTTGAGCGCTCTTGTTCCCATTTTTGGGTCCATCTAGGGAGGCGCTCAACACAACGAACAAGGCAACCAGACTTATAGTGCTTGAACACTCTCACTTAGCCATAGAATTCTATAATTTTAAATTTTGGCGAAGCCCCTAGTGTTCGGAAGACCAAGTTCGGGGCGCCATCCACGCCTAGGCCGGACGAAGCCGGTTCCTCGCTCTAAGCGGCATAAGTCTTTAGGGACTCGAAAAAACCTCTCGAACAGCGACCAGCTCTCGCCTTATCATGACGGTCAGTTTTAGCTTTCTCCACTGAGGCGCTCGCCCAGCTGAACTGGGGCGTAATCGCAGTGGTTCTCCCAGCGCTACCTTAGCCGATATAACGGAACGTAAGGTACCAAAACATGGGAGCCGGGCAAACCCAACTATTAACCCAAGACATGATTCGGAGCCGATGCATATAATGCTATAAGTTCGGGGTGCCGCACTTGTAAAAGTGTTCGGACTTATCACACCATAATGTGGGGAACTTAAGCCCCTGGTGTATTTAGCCGTACCAAAGTGTACGGATGCAACATGTCATAAATGAACATACGTATAAGAACGGAATACACTTATAAGCAAAAAGCGATGCATTGTTTATTCAAGAAATACTGCCATGAATGCAGAACGATACAAATAGTGCGGTAAGCAAGGGATGGGACTATTAAACATGTCCCCCTCCTGGGGTAGGCTGCGGAATGGTGTATAAAACAGATTTAATGCTCATAATGGAGACCACCTGGATACTCGTCGTAGCCTTTCTCCTTCCCTGGCTGTTGCATCGTGGGTTCGGCAAGTCTACTGCCGGACACGGCCTCTGGTGAACGGAGTCCTGTGGGTAAGAAAAAAGAGAAAGGAAAAAAGAATGAGACACTTGGGAGCCCCTGGTGTGGTTAAGCCGCATTCTGGGCCTGTTGTGGTCGTGCCCCTCCCCCTATGCCCATGGTATCTCCAGAGCGTAATGATGTGCGCGAAGGACCAGTCTTGCAATTTTGCAGGGGTTGGGGTTGGGGCCGCATTCCTACGCGTGCTCGGAACGTGCCAGGTGGTCTTGTTGTAGGTTACTCCGAGCGCGTTTAGCCGTGTCCGGTCGCTTAACGGCCGGACTCGAGAATTGCCTTAAGAGGCTGCTCTATACTTCTGTCGTGAGAGCCGTTGTGTTTTCCTCCGTTCGGAGGGAGCGATCAGTGTTTCCGTTGACCGTGATGACTCCTCGCTTCGGAAGTTATCCAGGGATCCGGAGACCACTTCCAGTGTAACTGAGCCTGTACAATTGGCCTCTACACCTGGTATGACGCCTTTAAAGGTCGTTTTTGTGGGTTTAATCCTTGAGGGGTCTATGCCCATCTTGCGCACTGTATCCTGATAAAGTAGGTTCAGGCTGCTGCCACCGTCCATCAGGACTCTTGTGAGGTGAAATCCATCGACGATTGGGTCTAAAACCAATGCGGCGAATCCGCCATGGCGGATGCTGGTGGGGTGGTCCCTTCGATCAAAAGTGATCGGGCAGGAGGACCATGGGTTGAACTTCGGGGTGACTGGCTCCATCGCGTATACGTCCCTGAGTGCACGCTTCCGCTCCCTCTTGGGTATGTGGGTTGTGTATATCATGTTCACCGTCCGCACTTGTGGGGGAAAACCCTTCTGTCCTCTATTGTTCGGCGGCTGGGTCTCTTCCTCGTCGTCGCTATGCAGCCCCTTGTCATTGTTTTCGGCAATTAACTTGCCTGCCTGCTTGAATACCCAACAATCCTTGTTGGTGTGATTAGCTGGCTTTTCAGGGGTGCCGTGTATCTGGCAAGAGCGGTCGAGTATTCGGTCCAAATTGGACGGACCCGGAGTAGTTCTTTTGAATGGCTTTTTCCGCTGACCGGGTTTGGAGCCTCTGAATCTGGCGTTGACTGCCGTATCCTCAGTGTTATCGCCGTTAACACGACGTTTGTTTTTGTTGTGACGCGACCTGCCATTGCGGTCCTTGGTATCCGGACTGCCAGAATTTTTGCTGAGGTTGTTACTGCGGGCTAGCCAGCTGTCCTCTCCCGCGCAGAAGCGGGTCATGAGTGATGTGAGGGCTGCCATGGATTTCGGCTTTTCCTGTCCTAGGTGCCGGGCAAGCCACTCGTCGCGGATGTTATGTTTGAAGGCTGCGAGGGCCTCTGCATCCGGACAGTCGACGATTTGATTTTTCTTTGTTAAGAACCGTGTCTAGAATTGTCTAGCCGATTCGTCTGGCTGCTGAATTATATGGCTTAGGTCGTCAGCGTTTGGTGGTCGCACATACTGCCCTGGAAGTTATCGAGGAATGCGGCTTCCAGGTCCTCCCAACACCCAATTGATTCTGCTGGCACGCTGTTAAGCCAATGCCGAGCTGGTCCTTTAAGATTGAGTGGGAGGTATTTGATGGCGTGAAGATCATCACCGCGGGCCATGTGGATATGAAGGAGATAGTCTTTGATCCAAACCGCAGGGTCTGTTGTGCCATCATAGGATTCAATATTCATGGGTTTAAACCCTTCGGGGATTTGATGATCCATTACTTCATCTGTGAAGCATAGTGGGTGTGCGGCGCCTCTGTATTGGGCTATGTCACGACGTAGCTCAAACGAGCTTTGTCTACTATGTTCGGCCCGGCCGGAATTGTTGTGTCCGGCGCGACGGATGTCGTCGCGTATCATGGGGCGCCCACGCGATCCGTAGATCGATCTTGATTGTCTTGCCTTATCCTCCAATATATCTCGCAAGTCCAGAGCGTTCCCCTGTGGCTTTGTGCTTTTCGAGCGATGCCGGGGTATGGTTCTAGTGGAGGGCCTAAAGGCCTCTTTGTCGCGGCCACGAGGTGGTCGGTCAGCCGTATTGTGCGCTGGTGATGCAGGTTTATATGCCTCCTCCTCTAATCGGGGGAGCAGCTTGCGTTTGGGGTAGCTTTTGGAGGGGCGTTCGAGTTCATGCTCTTCGGCCGCAAGGACTTTAGTCCATCTGTCGGCTAGCAGATCTTGATCAGCTCTAAGCTATTGCTGCTTTTTCTTGAGGCTGTTTGCCGTGGCCATAAGCCTGCGTTTAAAATGCTCTTGTTCGACGGGATCCTCAGGCACGACGAATTCGTCGTCGTCGAGGCTTGCCTCGTCTCCAGAGGGAGGCATGTAATTATCATCCTCTACCTCTTCGTCTGCCGCTCTCTCATGAGGGTTGGCTTCTCCGTCCTCCTGTGCTGAATCTTGCTGGAGGGGGTTGTCTTCGGCACTGTCTGGGGTGTTATTATCTCCGGTGCCAGAATCTCCATTCTTGCTGTGGCGGGATTTAGAGCGGCGCTGCTGATGCCGGCGCTTAGGCTGTTTCTTGGAGGGGTCTTCCTCCGCTGTTACCTCGCCATTCCCATCCTTTGGGATATCCACCATGTATATGTCATATGACGAGGTGGCTTTCCAGTGCCCAGTAGGCGCTGGTTCTTGGTCGTCTCCGGCATCGTCGTCCATACCGTCGATGTCTTCGGAGTCGAAGTCTAGCATGTCGTTTAGATCGTCGATGGAGCCAAATAAGGGTCAGAGCAGACTCGTGTGCAGCCTCCAGGGCACTGTCCGGCAGCAGAGCTAAATCATGCCCATCAAGACAGTGCGGCGCGCTCGGCTGTGGCTCGAATCCGTCGAAGATCAAGTCTCCGTGGATGTCAGCCGTGAAGTTCAAACTTCTGAATCTGACCTGATGGCCAGGGGCGTAGCTTTCAATCTTCTCCAGATGGCCAAGCGAATTGGCCCGCAGTGCAAAGCCGCCGAATACGAAGATCTGTCCGGGGAGAAAAGTCTCACCCTGGACCGCGTCGTTGTTGATGATCGAAGGAGCCATCGAGCCTATATGTGATGGCACGGAGGAACTCTCAATGAAAGCACCAATGTTGGTGTCAAAACCGGCGGATCTCGGGTAGGGGGTCCCGAACTGTGCGTCTAGGCAGATGGTAACAGGAGACAAGGGACACGATGTTTTTACCCAGGTTCGGGCCCTCTCGATGGAGGTAAAACCCTACTCCTTTTTGATTGATATTGATGATATGGGTAGTACAAGAGTGGATCTACCACGAGATCAAGGAGGCTAAACCCTAGAAGCTAGCCTATGGTATGATTATTGTTGTGTCCTATGGACTAAAACCCTCCGGTTTATATAGACACCGGAGAGGGCTAGGGTTACACAGAGTCGGTTACAATGGTAGGAGATCTACATATCCGTATCGCCAAGCTTGCCTTCCATGCCAAGGAAAGTCCCATCCGGACACGGGACGAAGTCTTCAATCTTGTATCTTCATAGTCTTGGAGTCCGGCCGATGATGATAGTTCGGCTATCTGGACACCCCCTAGTCCAGGACTCCCTCACCCCCCAAGGCAAGTGGAGGCGCCCCCTCCCCTAGGGTTCCCAACCCTAGGCGCAGAGGGGGGCCCAGGGGCGGGGGGGGGGGGGCGCACCAGCCCACCAGGGGCTGGTCCCCTCCCCACTTCAGCCCATGGGGCCCTCCGGGATAGGTGGCCCCACCCGGTGGACCCCCGGGACCCTTCCGGTGGTCCCCGTACAATATCGAGTGACCCCGAAACTTTCCCGATGGCCGAAACAGCACTTCCTATATATAAATCTTCACCTCCGGACTATTCCGGAACTCCTCGTGACGTCGGGGATCTCATCCGGGACTCCGAACAACATTCGGTAATCACATACAAGTCTTCCTAATAACCATAGCATCACCGAACCTTAAGTGTGTAGACCCTACGGGTTCGGGAATCATGCAGACATGACCGAGACAGCTCTCCGGCCAATAACCAACAGCGGGATCTGGATACCCATGTTGGCTCCCACATGTTCCACGATGATTTCATCGGTTGAACCACGATGTCGAGGATTCAATCAACCTCGTATACAATTCCCTTTGTCAATCGGTACGTTACTTGCCCGAGACTCGATCGTAGGTATCCCAATACCTCATTCAGTCTCGTTACCGGCAAGTCACTTTACTCGTACCGTAATGCATGATCCCGTGACCAAACACTTGGTCACTTTGAGCTCATTATGATGATGCATTACCGAGTGGGCCCAGAGATACCTCTCCGTCATACGAAGTGACAAATCCCAGTCTCGATCCGTGTCAACCCAACAGACACTTTCGGAGATACCTGTAGTGCACCTTTATAGTCACCCAGTTACGTTGTGACGTTTGGTACACCCAAAGCACTCCTACGGTATCCGGGAGTTACACGATCTCATGGTCTAAGGAAAAGATACTTGACATTGGAAAAGCTCTAGCAAAACGAACTACACGATCTTGTGCTATGCTTAGGATTGGGTCTTGTCCATCACATCATTCTCCTAATGATGTGATCCCGTTATCAACGACATCTAATGTCCATAGTCAGGAAACCATGACTATCTGTTGATCAACGAGCTAGTCAATTAGAGGCTTACTAGGGACATATTATGGTCTATGTATTCACACGTGTATTACGATTTCCTGACAATACAGTTATAGCATGAATAAAGACAATTATCATGAACAAGGAAATATAATAATCTTTTATTATTGCCTCTAGGGCATATTTCCAACACTATGATTGGTTCATTGTTATACTATGTGCTTCTCGTCCCGATATCAAGCTAAGTGTGTGCATGTGTGCACGATATCAAGCTGCTCCTAAAGAATGTCATCTTAAGGCTGTGAAAAGGATAGTGAGATACTTAATCCAGACACCAAATTTTGGCATTTGGTATCCTAAGAGGGCCTCTTTTGATCTTGTTGGCTACTCCGACTCGGACTATGCCGGTGACAAGGTTGATAGAAAGTTCAGTCCGATACTTGTCAATTTCTTGGTAGATCTCTTGTGTCTTGGTATTCCAAGAAACAAAACTCGGTATCCTTATCCACCGCCGAAGCGGAATACATTGCCGCTGGTCCATGTTGTGCTCAATTGCTTTGGATGACCCAAACTCTTAAGATTATGGGATATATGTGAAACATGTTCCATTGCTTTGTGACAATGAAAGTGCTATCAAGATTGCTCACAATCCCATGCAACACTCTCGAACTAAGCATATTGAAGTTCGTCATCATTTCATTCGAGATCACGTTGCCAAAGGGGACATTAATCTTAAGCATGTTCGCACTGAAAAGCAATTAGCGGATATATTCACTAAACCACTTGATGAGAAAGTGTTTTGTAGGTTAAGAGGTGAATTGAACATCATTGATGCTTCAAACTTGGAGTAGGAACTCCATTTTGGATACATGCAAGGCATGATCCTATGACTAACCCTTGATATTTCTCTTATGAAGACTATCTTATGTCTTGGGTACATTTGCACCTTGCATGTTATCTAACCCTTGTAGGTACTTGGATGAATCTAAATCTATGAGATTGCAACTCACTCACACCTTGAGCAATCTCTACATCACCAAGTCTCTATACAACGGTGGTTGAAGACAAGGAAGCACAAGACCATTCAAACATATCCTTTGACAAATTTATTATTGAACTTCATAATTGTCATTTTGGATACACACGTGCTCTTCCTTGCAAGAACTAACCCATGTAGGTAGATGAACTCAAATTCCAAGTGGTGCTCCCAACTCTTGATGAGCTACGTCAACCTTGAGCAACCCTCACAAGTTCAACTACATGATCATGATTAACACCACCACCCAAGGTATGTTATTCCATCTTAGAGAAGCTTTACTCCAAGTCATGAGTCAAAGCAACTCGACAAGATGAGAATACATCAAGATGCTTGAACAAAAAATGGTAACCACATTTTGAGCTTAAATGATGTGTATGACCTATGATCAAGTGATCTCACTTGACTCCTAAGTCAATATACTCTAACATAGGTGACTTTGTCGCCGACCATTTCTAGATGAAGTTATAGTGTGTTCTTTTCTGTGCTCTTGCATTTGTCTCATGCATACTTGTTTCCCCTTTCAAAAAAACTTCATCTAGATTTCTTTTCTTTTCCATTTGTTCTGCATTTCCTGCATCTAATTCATTACAAATCTTTCGGTTAATTCCTTGGAAATCCTTATGAGATCTTAGTAGTCTAGTGAGCTGAGGTGACAAGTTCTTTCTCCGTGATGAACTCGGTCACACTGGTTCCTTGTTTTCGGTCTAGCCGAATTCTTTTGGTGCAACCGAAGCATACCACTCAGTGGCACCGATTTCATTACAGGAAAGATATTTTGCCATTCATTTTTGCATTACTTTTGATCCAGCTCCACTCAATGAATCTTGTCCTCTGCAAGCATCACATTTCCCTTAGTGCTTTGTGCTGTGACTCAAGGACTAAACCCATTCACGACAAATTCTAGAAGGCCCTTCTTGGAAATTGATGTCAAAGGGAGAGAGAGAGATCACATCAAAGCTTACTCATATCTCTAGGGGGAGAGAATACTCAAGGAGAGAGTAATCTTCAAGGATCCCAGATGCTTGGTGTTCAAGAGGAGAGATGCCACATGTCTTCTTGAGGGGAAAGACATGTTCATATGTGCTTATTTGCATTAGCTCTGTTCATTTGTTTCTTTGAGCTCTGATTCTCTGTTCCCTATCTTCTCCCAGTATCCCATGATAGATTCAGGGGGAGCAAGACATCTAAGGGAAAGAAATTCTTTAAATTCATTGCACATCTTTACCTTTGGGGACATGTCTATGTTAAATGTGGTACTTAGTACTCACTCTCTACATGTCATCCCAGTCTTGGTACTCTTGTGGTTTCTTTTGTTTGCTCTGGCTAGCAAGTGTATCTGTGTTAACGTTCAAAAAAAGTGTATCTGTGTTATCTAACCTTATTTTCATAGGTTAATTCCATCCTAAGCCAACTCAAGACCACAAGGTAAGTATATGCATCACAATCATGTGTATGAGGAATTCTTGCTGATGTACATACTGTTTGCAAGAAGGACTCATGAGCATGAAGGTATATTTCCCATATTCACATCTTTTGCTCTGATGCATATAGCCAAGATATATGTAACACATTACCTTCTCTGTCATCGTTATGCTCTCACATACTTCTATATTCCATACTCACATGATTGCATACATGTAGGGGGAGCCTATGCATGTTACATGTCTTCCCAAAGCTTTACTTGCTATTCTCTATATCTTTATCTAAAGCTTTAATGTATGTTGTCATCAATTACCAAAAAGGGGGAGATTGAAAGCACAAGTGCTCCCTGGGTGATTTTGGTAATTAATGTCAACATATCTCTTGTTGGACTAACAGTTTTACCTAGTATGTTTCAGACAAGTTCAACAATGGAGTGGCATGGACTAAAGGATGTGGAACCCCTTCAAGATGCTAAGGACAAAGGATTGTCTCAAGCTCCAAGCACAAGACTCTACATTTTCTATTTTAGTGATCCAAGATCACATTGAGTCTATAGGAAAAACCAATACTATCAAGAGGGGATGAGGTGTTGCTTAATGGCTTACTTGCTCAAAGTGCTTAGTGATATGCTCCAAAGCCCTCAACTACTTTCTCACATCCACATATGTCCTAAACCAAAAGTCTAACTCGGCCCACCGATTCTTTCCATCTGGGGCCACCGAGTTCAGATGTCTTAGCCACTGCCACAAACCCTAGGCAAATCGGTCTCACCGATAGGGATCTCGGTCTCACCGAGATGGGATTGTAATCTCTCTGTGTATGTCCATTACCAAAATTGGTCTCACCGAGTCTGTGTAATCGTTACTACCGAGATTACAATGCAAACTCTTTGGTTAACTTATTAGCAA
Source organism: Triticum timopheevii (assembly GCA_963921465.1). Lineage (NCBI taxonomy): Eukaryota > Viridiplantae > Streptophyta > Magnoliopsida > Poales > Poaceae > Triticum > Triticum timopheevii. Next base: position 369,765,625 of record OY997262.1, read on the forward strand.
AATCGGTCCCACCGAGTTTGTGTAATCGGTCTCACCGAGTTTGCCTGACCAACTCTCTCCTTAGCTTATTACCAAAATCGGTCCCACCGAGTTTGTGTAATCGGTCTCACCGAGATTACGTTATTGCCTAACCCTAACCATATCGTTCCTACTGAGTTGCATGTCGGTCCCACCGAAAATCCTAACGGTCACTAGATTTGCTAAATCGGTCCGACGGAGTTTCTCAATTTGGTCCCACCGAGATTGGCAAGTTGTGTGTAATGGTTAGATTTTTTGTGGAGGCTATATATACCCCTCCACCCACTCTTCATTCCTGGAGAGAGCCATCAGAAAAAACCTACACTTCCAGCATCCATTTTCTGAGAGAGAACCACCTACACTTGTGTTGAGGCCAAGATATTCCATTCCTACCATATGAATCTTGATCTCTAGCCTCCCCAAGTTGCTTTCTACTCAAATCTTCTTTCCACCAAATCCAAATCCTGTGAGAGAGAGTTGAGTGTTGGGGAGACTATCATTTGAAGTACAAGAGCAAGGAGTTCATCATCAACACACCATTTGTTACTTCTTGGAGAGTGGTGTCTCCTAGATTGGCTAGGTGTCACTTGGGAGCCTCCGACAAGATTGTGGGGTTGAACCAAGGAGTTTGTAAGGGCAAGGAGATCGCCTGCTTCGTGAAGATCTACCGCTAGTGAGGCATGTCCTTCATGGGCGACGACCATGGTGGGATAGACAAGGTTGCTTCTTCGTGGACCCTTCATGGGTGGAGCCCTTCGTGGACTCGCGCAACCGTTACCCTTCGTGGGTTGAAGTCTCCATCAACGTGGATGAACGATAGCACCACCTATCGGAACCACGACAAAAACATCCGTGTCTCCAATTGCGTTTGAATCCTCCAATCCCTTCCCTTTACATTCTTGCAAGTTGCATGCTTTACCTTCCGCTGCTCATATACTCTTTGCATGCTTGCTTGTTATGTATTGTGAGTGTTAAACTTGTGCCTAAACTCCACTTAAACTTAAAGAAGTTAAAAATTGCAACTTTTGGTACTTAGTGTCTAATCAACCCCCTCTAGTCACCTCTTCTCGATCCATTCAATATGGTGTCTTGAATTGCCATGCCATCTGCTTAGATTAGACATGCTTTGTGTGAATGCCTCATGTTTGCTTTCTATATCAGATATGTGAATTATGCAATGCCATGTTTTTCAGCCAGTTATCATATATGCGAATTATGCACCGCCATGGAGCCATGCATCATATATGTGAATTATCTCATGCCATCTTTTTTTTCATTACGTGTTCCATTTGTCGGCAATCTGTGTATATTGAACTACTCTTCGTGTGTATCAGCCATTTGAGCCGGTTATGGAAAAATCTGGAGTGAAAACAAGGTCTTCAGAGCAGGCAATGGTACCTGTTGAAGCATATATCTCGATGGTTACAGGGAGCTCCTTAGAGGAGGATTCAGAGACAGATGACCAGTCCTATATCCCACCTGAGGTGTATGCTCTAAGTTGCAATGTTTATATTTCTCATATGATGCATATGGTGTCTTGCATTGCTTAGTTTAGACATCATATGCACAATATTGAATTCCATCTGCTTAGTTTAGAGATCATACGTCTGAGTGCCAGCTGCTTAGTATATGAATCAATTATGTCAATTATATCATGCCATCCTGTATACTTAGACAACATGTATATGAATTATTTCATCCTAACCTATTTTAGAAAGACATCATATAGTTTTGTCATGTCATCCTGTTTAGGTACTCATCATATGTTGAATTATACCATTATATCTTGTTAAGTTATCCATCATATATCCGAAACTGTGTCATGGTATCCTGTTTAGTTAGGCATCATATATGTGAAATTGTGTCATGATGTCATGTTTGGTTAGACAACATATATGTGAATTACCAAATCTGTCTATCATACAATGTCTGTACGTTCAATTTCTTTTCTTGTTTATCAGCCATTTGAATTGGAGGGGGTGATGGCAGTATCTAAGGGAGCAAAACCCCGTTCTTCACAAAAGATAGTGCTACCCGTCGATGCAGATAGAACCATGGTTGTACTGGCCCACAAACTAGCCCCACCTCACATAATCGAGACTCTTCCAGATTGCACACTTACACCGTTGGGCAGAGAACCAGCTACAACCCATCTAACCGCAACCCCAGCGGATAGTAACCCACTTCTAGTCACCATGTCCACCACAGACACTACAAAAAATACACTTCCGTGATGATACGTGTTTGTCATAGTAGGTCGCGTTTTTTGTCATGCATGTACATCCATGACGATTTTATGACAAAATCAAGATAGTCATACCTGTGCTGTCGTAGAAGTGTTCCATGACATTACCAAAATTATCATCACGGAAGTGTCCACTTCCATGATGATAAATCACGCGTCATAGAAGTACTTTCATCAAGGTTGACCGACACGTGGCATCCACCGTAACGGAACGCCGTTAAGATATCGGGTTGGGTTTTGGATCCGATAACCCGTTAACAGCACCGACCAATGGGGATTTTCCACGTGTAAAATCATCGTTGGCTGGAGGAAACACGTGTCGGCTCATCGTTGGGACAGATGTCATCCACTCATTGGACAGAACGCGCCTATGATACGTCGACACGTGGCACGGCCCAATAGAGGCCCATTCCTGTGAAAAGGCTGGCCTGTTTGACTTGGTCAAAAGGTGGTGGGCTGGCCCATGGAAAGCCTGTTAATGGCCTGTTCGCATATAGTCCATTCACAGCCCGCTAACCCAAGGCCCGTTACGCCCTATCCGAATTAGGCCCTATAGGGTCATCTGGGCCATCCAATATGATTCCAGCCCGTTTTCACTTCTGGCCCATGTATGGCCCATGACGTCTTTCAGCCCATATGAGGCCCTTTGTAACTCTTGGCCTATTAACGGCTCGTGGTGAAACTGGCCTGTAATGAACAGTGTATCACTTTACACCCATTAATGTTCCGTGGTGAAACTGGCCCGTAATGAATAGTGTATCACCTTATACCCATTAACGGCCCGTTATTCCGTTGGGCCGTTTCCAGCCCATGTTATCTTTCGGCCTTCTCAGAGCCCATTTATTCTTGGGCTCATTTCCAGCATTCGTTTACTTACGGCCTGTTACTGTCATTTTTTGCTTGTGGGCCAAATTCAGCCCGTGGTTACAATCGGCCCGTTTGTGGTCCGTTAATACGTTGGGTCGTTTTCATAGCGTCATGAAATACGGCATATTAATGATGGCTCGTTATGGTTGGCCCATGAACGGATGATTCCAACTCTAGCCCGTTTACGGCTATAATGCGGTCTGTTTGGCCCATGTTGGCCAATCGATCATACGGCCCGTATAAGGCCCATTGATTATACGGCCTGCAGAAGGCCCATTGTTTCTATGGCCCATAGAAGGCCCATTGTTTCTATGGCCCATAGAAGGCCCACTGTTTGTACGGCCCGTAGGAGGCCCAGTGTCACTGCAGTAAATATTAGCCCATGGTTATTGTGGCCTAGTTTTAAAAAATAGGTTATTGCAGCCACTAGCAAACCGCGGAAAAAGAACTGCAATGAATACAAGCAAACAAATAAACAAGACAACAAGGAAATAAATAAGCAAGCAACTAACGCTAGGCTATCACGGCTATTACACATATTACATCCACTGGGCATCAAAGTTCGCCACCAGTGCAAATATAGGGAACAAAGCAACATATCATATACACTGGTTGTCAAAGTTGGCGACGAGTGCAATTAAACGCCACAGCAAAACAAATCCAGAACTGAAACCACTTCAGAAGATCTCAAGAAACAATATCTTGGGTACCCATAATGCTGGCAAGATGCTTAGCAAGCTTATTAACTTTCTCTTGTTTGGCACTTAAATCCTCTAGCACTTGTTGTTGCACCAGGAAATATGCATCTAAATTCTGTAGCGACTTCCTCAGTCCTTCAGCTTCCTCTCGCAGCACATCTGATCGATGTCTTTCATCTTGAAGTTGAGACTCAAGAAGACGAACTGATTCAGGCAGCGAGTTCGAAGAGCTTGTGCCAGCAGTAGTGGCCAGAACTCAAACACTACATCAAGACAGGACTTTTGGGTTCTCTCACTGTCGTCAAGATAGTTTTTATCAGCTTTCTTGGAGACCAACAGGGATGTCTCACTATCTTGAACCTTATCTGCATTACTTCCTTTACCATTGGATAACGCGGTATTGTTCTCCAATATTTTGTCCGCATTCTAAAAGAGAAACAAGCAGACACATCACATGTTTACCATGTTGTATATGAAACTCATTTTGGTAAATGAGTTCAGTAGTAAAGTGGACAGGATAACAGCATGAAACAAACATATATCTATGTACCATGGTCACTTTATGGTCTATATCATTCTAGTTTTTGTTGCCAAATCAAGATAGAGACACAGTTCAAATAATATTTGTTCAAGACAAAGCAGAATAGACAGAATATAAGTATGGGTAACTATAGAGCAATAACAACACTTGTAATGTGCATGACATGAGAACATAATTGTTTATTCAATTAAAACTGAAATCAACATAGAGCAGGTTACAATAGCAAACCAGTTAAAGAAACAGGTTTAGAACATACCTGTTGCGCCATTGGAGTTTCAATTCCATCCTTCAAATTTGAAAATAGTTGGTATGAGTAAATACAGTAATGCAAGAGCAAAGGAGTATGAACCATAGCTACAGAACCTGACGTGAGAACAAATCTTCTTCTCCTTTAAGCGTTGAGTTGGGATTCAGGGTGGTGGTCCTCGTGCTTTGGGCACTGCAGTTCCCTTACTAACTGCTCGTGTTTGGGTGCTCTGTGGTGGAGACGGTGCTGTGTCAAATGGAACTGGGTTACTATCTGCCGGGGTTGGGGTTAGAAGGGGTGTAGCTAGTTCTCTGTCCAACTGGGTAGGGGTACAATCTGCGAGAGTCTGGGTTATGTGTGGTGGATCTGGTCCTTGGGCAAGTACAACCGTGGTTCTATCTGCATCAACTGGTAGCACTATCTTTTCTGAAGACCGTGTTGTTACTCCCTTAGATACTGCCATCACACTCTCCAATTTAGATGGCTGATAAACAGGAAAAGTAATTGAAAGTATAGACATTGTATGATAGACAGGTGAAATGGATAGTGGGGAATAAAAGAGGGCATGAAATAATTCATATTTATGTTGTCTAACCAAACAGGATAGCATGAGACAATTTCACATATATGATGGCTAACTAAACAGGATAGCATGACACAATTTCACATTATGATGGCTAACTAAAAAAGATGGAAAGACATAGTTCAAAATATGAGACTATGTAAACAGGATGACATGACATAACTATATAATGTGTTTATTAAATAGGTTGGCGTGCCATAATTCACATACATTCACGGATAGAATGCCATAATTCAAAATATGATGACAGTAAACACTAAACAGGATGAGATGATATGACTATATGATGTCTTTGTTAAATAGGTTGCCATGCCATAATTCAGATAGATGATGTGTATGTACTATGTAAACATGATGGCATGATATAATTCAAATATATGATTTATATAGTAAGCAAGTAAGCAGATGGCAATCCATATATGATGTAAAAACTAAGCAATGCAAGACAACATGCATGACATGGGTAATATAACCCTGCCAATTTTGAGCATAGACCTCAGGGGGGAAATAGGACTGGTCATCAGTCTCTAAATCCTCCTCTGAGGAGCTCTCTATAACCAGCAAGATGTCTGCTTCAGCAGGTAGCATTGTCTGCTCTGAATACCTTGTTTTCACTCTAGATACTTCCATCACCGCTTCAAATGGATGATGCACATGAAGAGTAGTTGAATATACAAACATTGTCAACAAATGGAACACGTAATACAAAAAAATGATAGCATGATATAATTCACATACATGATGATTGGCTAAACAGCATGGCATTGCATAATTCACATATATAATGCCTTTGCAACAAGATAGCATTGTATAATTCACATATATAATGTCTTGCAACAATATGGCAATGCATAATTCACATATATGGTAATTAGACACTGAACATGTGGCATTCACACAAAGCATGTCTAACCTAATCAAATGACATAGCAATGTGAGACACCATACACACATTATGAGCAACATAACCCTGCCAAGTTAGAGCATACACCTCGGGGGGGGGGGGGGATAGGACTGGTCATGTGTCTCTGAATCCTCCTCTGAGGAGCTATCCGTAACCAGCAAGATATGCGCTTCGTCAGATAGCATAGTCTGCTCTAAAGACCTTGTTTTCACTCCAGAATTTGCCATCACCGCGTCAAATGGCTGATGCACACAAAGAGCAGTTGAATGTACTAACATTATTGACAAATATAATACGTAACGAAACAAAGGATGGCCTGATATAATTTACATATAAGATGACTGGCTAAGCAGGATGGCATTGCAAAATTCACATATATGATGCCTGGCTAAACAAGATGGCGTTGCATAATTCACATAAACGATGAATAAACTAAACAGATGGCATTCACACAAAGGATGTCTAAACTAAGAAGATGACATATTTGATGTATAAAGTAAGCAATGGAAGACACCATATGCATGATATAACCAACATCAGCATGCCAAGTTAGAGCGAAGACCTCAGGGGGTAAATAGGAGTTGTCCTCTCCTTCTGAAACCCCCTCAGAACAGATATCTTCCTCTTGATTACAATCCAAAATGCATGGAGGGGGGCTGCCTTTGCGCCTACCATGGACGACGTCTGCATGAAATTTTATTGCCACGCAAGGCTCGTCTCTTTTGCTCTACATGTTCAGTTCCATTGTTTACAATAACTGTCATGCATAGGAATAAAACATAGTGAGATTATGTAAGGAGTGCATGCAGAAATCCAGAGTGATGGTAGCAACCTGTGGATAGACCGAAAACCAATAATAGCAGGCAGATAATGGCTTTAGTTAAAAAATACAGATAATGGCTTCTTTACTATTTGTTTCCCACCCAACATGAAACTCATAGTAGACACCAGAGATTAACCAGATAGTAGATAGATACTATTTATTGCGGCCCTGATATGTACCCCACAACCATTTAAAAACTCAAGTTTGAACATTAGTTTGGAGCTGACTCAGAGTCTAATCGGTGAACAGGACGATAAAGTAGCATGTAATATTAAGCGATGCATAACATAAGCAGACACGAAAGAGTGCGACCTCTCTTGCGGACCCGTGTAGTCCTTGAGGTCATCTACTTGGTTGATGATGGTAATGCAGTTTTCATGGCTGTCGGCGGCAGGGAAGAAGATCGGAGGCGGCGAAAGACAGTCTGGAGGCCGAATCCCTGCTGTGCTGGACCCTTCTGTCGGTGGAGCAGCTGAGCTGGGGTGGACGATGGCGCAGCAGGAGCGGGACAAACCACGCAAGGTTTTGTTTGACAACTATCTGTAAGAGAAGTAATTCTGTAAGGGCTCGTTTGAATTGGAGGATTCCAAAAATGCAGGGATAGGAAATAGACAGGAATAGGATAGGAATGCACGTGCAAAACAGAGAATTTAAAAACACAGGATTTCTGCCAATCTGGGTGTTTGATTCACAACAATTTTAAGATCACAGGATGCAAAGAAGCATGGTGAGATTAAGTCAAACCACAAGAAAATGTACGGTTATAATGCTATTATGCTACTATCTCTTAGTCTTGTGCTTCATGAATAGGAATTTGAAAAGGAGGACAAGTGAAAATTAAAATTCCTACATTTTTCTTTCAAGGAGACAATAAAGGAACAAATCCGTGTGGTCAGTGGACAATATATATAACATGTAGAGTAAAAAAGAGATGCAACAAGTGTACAACCTCTTTGGCGAAGCCATGTCGATCTTAGCGTGATTGGGTTGGCCGGTGAGGATGCTCCGGCTGACTTTGCTGTCGGAGGAGGGGAAGAAGATCTTAGGTGTCTGGAGATGGAGCCCGAGGTACCGCTCTGCTGTGATGGAGGGTTTCGTCGTTGGAGCAGCTTCGGTGAGTTGTACGACGCCGAGGCTGAAGCAGGACAAGAGAGAAAATGAACAACGTTAACCTGAGTGGAATTCTAATAGCATCTCCAATACATGACGTAAAATACATAACCACAAAGTTCTAGATGTAAAATACATCAGCCGCTCATCTCTGAACTTAACTGTCAAAACTGTACTTAACTGTCAAAACTGAAGTTAACTGTCGAAACTGAACTTAACTGTCGAAACTGAATTTTGCTGTCAAAACTGAATTTTGCTGTTGAAACTGAACGCACTAGCAAGGTGAGGCCACACGTCGGTCGACTGACTTTTTCATCTCTGGTCAGTCGATTTTGTAGCCGTTGGATACGAAATCAAGGGCCTGTGGTTCATCTTTAACCTCCACCCCCTGAGCCGCCAGCCACCACCGGCCAAACAGCAGCCCCCCGCCGCCCGCGGCCGGCAGTGCGCCGCCTCGTCCGCCCCAAAAACACTCTCCACCGCTGGTCCGCCGCTGCCCCGGTCATCCCTCTAGGCCCCCCCATGCCAAGCTTTTTCTTCGGTGATCCCCACGCCACCGCCCCGCCAACGCCCCGCCACCACCGGCGACCACCGCCCCCACCCTGAACCCTAAGATAGATAGTGGGGTACCTCTCTGGCGAGCCCCTTCCCCGCTGCGGCTGGTTCTTCCTTCACCCTGGCGAGCCCCCCCACCCCCTGAAAATCGACTGACCCAAAAGTCGATTCAGTCGACTGAGGTGTAGCTAAATCGGAGCAGCATCGCAAGCAAGAGCAAGAGCGAGAGCAGCAGCGCGAGCAAGAGCAATAGCAAGAGCAGACCAGGCAGGGGACCAAGAGCAAGAGCAGAGCAGAAGCGCAAGCGAGAGCTAAAGCAGCGGCGCCGCCGCCGCCGAGGGAGCGACGCCATGGAGGAAGTGGCCGACGATGCCGCCGTGGATGGAGCCGCACCGTGTCGGCTCGGGACCGAGCGCCGGCAGCACCGTGAGATCGAATCAAGAAGAAAATGCGGCGATTAGTGTACAACCTCTTTGGTGGCGCCGATTAGGCCGCAGCTTCATCCGAGGAAACGGTGATGATGATGCTCTTCCAGTGGTGCAGGTGAAGACGGCGGTGTGGAAATGGAGGTGGCACAAAAGACGAGGAGAACATCGGGGCAGCTCCTTGGAGGTGGAGGACGGGGTGGCTGAACCGGCGGGACGACGAGATCGTCGACGGATCCTCATCCGGTACGGTGGATGAGGGACGTTGAGGTGTTGTTGTGGACGACGTCGCCAGGGAAGAGGCTCCGGCTAGGTGGCAGACGGAGCAGGGTGTGGGGTTTTGTCGCGGGTTTTCGCGGCCTCGGTGTATGAATGGGTGGGCGGATGGGATGGCAGTGGGGAACCATGGCTTAGGGATGCGCTTGTCCGAAATGTGGGGTAAGTTACGAAAGTACCCCCACCGTTTTGAGGCGGTTCTTTCGGTTCAGGGGTACCACTGGCATTTCACGTGTCGGGATTTCATAGGAGGTGGGAGTTTTCGCGCGCGTTGTAATTTCAGAATAGCAAGGTGCGGGTTGAGATGGAAGGAGTTGTCGGAGCACGGCGAGACAAAGATATATCTTAAATATTTCGGGCTAACAAGGCGTGGGTTGAAATTTCCGGACAAGCCTAACGTGTACTGTACCAAATCAATGTGCACTACAAATGTCATTCAAAACTTTGAATTCATGTTATGTTCAATTAAAATATTTCGCTACGTGTATAATGCATGGAACCTACTACTCAAATGAACGTTTTAGTGCACTCCAAACGTATATACCACCGCTTCAATATGAACTAAATTTGAATTCGTTTCTCCATTTGAATAAGATCTATAGTAATGATTGTTGTGAATTCAAAGCATTTTAATTCGTTTCTCTGTTTTAATAAGATCTACAATCATCATTATTGTCAAGTTAAACCACCGTTTGTGTATTATCTTCACAGCACACCACATGATTAATCTCGAGTTACATATGAACTATGTGTACTATATGAACTCGAACTCGATTTTTTGAATCCACTTCATTTTGATTTCAAATCACATTACATTTCTAGCTCTAGCTAGATCTTCATAATCTAAACCATGTCTTATATGTATAATGTGTTTATCACATTATGTATGGTGCCCCGCCCCCTACGCCTACAAGTATTTAGATGTGAGTTGCAAACACCACACATTACCACAAATTCAAATAAAATGTGAGAATGTTCGATATATAGTATTGTTTAGATGTTCGATATTTAGTTGTAAGCTGCAAATGCCACACATTATCACAAATTCAAATAAAATGTGAGATTGTTTGATGTATAGTATGGTTTAGATTGTTCGGCATTTAGCTGTGAGTTGCAAACGCCATGCATTATCACATTATGGTATAACATGTGCAAACACGTGTATCACCGCTATATTCATGCATGCAATGTTTAAAACACTATGATCTCCTATTCAAATATATGAATCCGCTTTCATATCAAATTATGATCCTTGTTAGTCTCTTACACCCACACAATGCTCTAACCTTTGTAGCTACCACTAACTTTCTCTCGTGCATGCACACGCCCTCCTCGCCCTCGCCCTCCCTCGGCATTCTATCCACCGTGCACACTACTAGGAAAAGGCCTGCTAGTGGCGCACCTGTTTTGCCTACTAATGGCACACTACAGGTGCGCCACTAGCACCACACCATTATAATTTTTTACTAATGGCGCACCAGGCAGTGCGCCATTAGTATGCCTCCCAGGGGGCCATATTTACCCATGTGCTTTGGCTTACTAATGTCGCACTAGTTGATGATGCGCCATTAGTCTCCTTTTTGCAGTGCGCCATTAGTGTGCTGAGTGGTGCACCACTAGTATGAATATTAGGGATTTTTTTTCTTTTCTGATATTTGCACAGGTTACGAAACATATTACTGCACAGAATATAGAGAGCACAACATATAAACAGCAGATTTATCGAATACAATAGAAGATTAGTCTCCAAATACAATTCATCATATTAGTCTCCGAATTTAAAATACCGAACAAAGTTAGAACATTACATGTCTCGAAACCGCGAGTAGAGAGTTTGTCTTCACATTACAAGTCGATATCGATCATCTAAACTACCATCACATAGAAGAGAGCTGCGGTCATCATGATGAGCATAATCGCGAGGAAACTGGTCTTCATCCGGTTCCTCCAACGCTCCCTCCTCTCTCCCGCTAGATAGCGCACGTATCTAACTTCTGCCTCCGCCCTAGTGGTGTACCCTTTGTAACTGTTACTGCTGAAATGGTGAACCTATCTCCGACACTCCTCCCAATCGTCGTAGACTCCGGGAACCTTACCCTTGTACACGACATACGACGACATCTCTATGCACTAGCCAAACAAAACGTTAGTAACAATTCACAGACAATACATAAGCAATATATAAGTATGCAACAAAAGGATCGGAAGAGAAAAGCAACACACTAATAGCACGATTCATGGTCCTACTAATAAATAGCATCGATTACATAGAAGTTGAACGACGGTCCAAACCAAAGAGACATACAAGTTCATTAAAATTTAATATTACAACATGAGCCAATCGACATTTCAGAACTACATAGCATCACTACTTTCGACTCGACTCAGGGACCGAAGCATGGATGAAGCCGCGGTCTTTCGTGATGGTCATGAAATCGCGGGTGTTGTCAGCTTGCATTTGTAGTGTTGTTTCTATCTCACTGTTGGACGGTTGAGATCTGAGGTAGAACTGCCCCGAGGTACGAAGGACATCTTGATGGATGATTTCCGCAAACTCCGACTGGATGCGAAAGAATTCTTGTGTGATGTCCACGTCCTGGATTGCTGACAAGCATGTGGCCCAATCTTTGAGATTATTTGGTAGCAGAAGGTGATTATGGTCCTGTACGATCGCCCGCATGTGATGGGGGGCGTAGTAGGCATCCTACTGACCACCAGGAGCCTGCTTGACGCAGGGGAACGTCGTATTGTGGGTGAACACGTGCTTGCCGTACCTATGAACAGGCCTCTTGAAGGTGCCTCCAGACCTGGCATAGCTGGGGAGAGCATCATCAAGAACTTTCTTGATATTTCTGTAGTCTATCTTCGACTCACGGTCCGGGTCGAAATACGTGGCCATGGAATATTTCGGGTTTAAGAGGATGAGTGTGCAATGTGTGTCACTGCACAAAACACGGAATGTTAGAAAAAAAAGAACTATCAAAATCTAAGAAATCATATGTTACGGGGCGGTGAGGGGATGACTTACTCGGGAAAGTAAGGCACGAGGAAGTTATCCTTATCTGGGTTTGCCAGAATGACGCCTTGAGGTGTGAACTCGCAACTTGCCGGTACCCAGCGCCGCCCAAGATCTTGGCACGCATGTAGAAGGGGTCGACTATCACGATGTCTGGGGTCTTGTCTCCGAACGAAGGTGTAGTGCAGCGGATGAAGGTTAAACATAGCGAAGATGTCATCAAACCGCAGGACGATCGTACCCCCTATGGTGCTATCCACAAAGCCCTTGCCCTGTAGCACCTTGGCCACGAAAACCGGGTATGCCACATCATTCTGGGAGAGATGCCGCTTCTCCAAAGAAAGAACATTGTCATGCAGACTCCGCATAGCACCGGTTGCAGCATTGAGCAGATTAGTCGGTAGCATCGCCCTACCCGCCACATGCACCCTCCTCAAGATATCCTTAGGTGAAGGTGACCCGTCCTGACCACGGATCGTACTCGGTGTCGGCTGGCTCGCACCGCTCTTGTTATTCTTTCGTTTCCATCCCTTCTTCTTGATCTGCTGTAATGGGATCGAGTTCTGCTCAGAGACCGCCTTCTTGAGTGTGTTGGGGCTGATAATATTTCGCACCTCGGCTATCTGAGGCTCGTGAAGGCGACAGCTGGAGGCGTCTCCTGAGAACTGAATGCTAGATGACGCCTGTTGCAATTGGGTTTCTCCGCGGTACCAGCTAGATCGTGGTCGTCTTTTTCAGGGTTGGGTTCTTGAGAAGGAGGCCCAAAGAATTCGTCACTGTACCCATGTTCGGCAAAGTACTTATCGACGTTGGTAAATGTACCGTCGTCGTCGTCGTCATCCGGATCATGTGCCATATGCATGTCTGGATCCTGTGCCATAGGGATGTCCGGCATGTCCAGTAGCGTTGCGGCGGTCTTGCCATGGCTTGGCGACGGCACGACTGGCGGTGTTGTCTGTGGGGTGGTGTCCCCTGCCCCCAAACGAATCTAGCTCTTCAGCCAAAGCAGGGGCCAGCTTACACAGGCGCTAAGGGTCATCACATCATCTTCGTCGGCCCTAGCGGGTTGAATCGGAGGTAACAACTCGTCGCAGCCTGGCAGCACCTGAACCAATTCAACCTTATACACGGTGGGTGGCATCGGATTACCGTGGAACACGGGGTTGCCCGGTTGAACGATTCTGCCCTTGGCAACATCGATCAACTCACCGCCCACGAAGTGCAGGAGATTGCATGGAACATCGGCGACGCCCTGCGAAAACATGTAGGGCATCAGGGATGCCCAGTCAAAGGCAAGGAGATGAAGTCATCGGCCGAGAGGCTTAGTTACCGTGATGGCGTCGAGCTGGACTAATGTCGAGACACCGCCAACGGCGGGCATGCAACTAATGGAGGGGCCGCTTGCTGCCGAGGTGCCGGCCGGCATTCACCCAGGTGCATTAAGCTCCAATGCCCATGCCGGCGCCGGAGACACGAATACCGCCTTCACCGGAGACACCAATGGCGCCGCCTGCGCGTTGTGCGAGTTGCTGACCATGAAGCTAGGAACCGGGGGCGGCCCCTGTTGGCCGCCCGCAATCCACATCGTCAGCCCCTGAATCAAGGTAGGAACAATGGCGGTGAGCGTCGTTCCCAGTTGTTGTTGCACTTGCTCTTGGACAATGTCCGGAATCCGCGCCACTTGTGCCTTGAGTTCTTGAACCTCGTACGACTGGCTTTCCGAGCTGGTCTTTCTCTCCTTTCACCCACCAGCGTTATAGTATGACGACCATTTTGTGGACAAGCCTTTGCCGGCCACACAATGAGCTGACGACGGCTTACTGAGCTTATCCTTGTTTTTCATTATGTTGAATGCCCTATTTAGAGTGATGTCCCAAGGGGAGCTCTAAGATGACCCCGCGCTACTGCTTTCAGTCTCCTGCGGAAGGAATGTGAACCATTTAGAAATTTGGCTTCATTAACTAGAATGCAACCATATGGAGCTAATTACGTTGGGGTGTATTCCTTACCAAAACACGCTTAAGTGCCTTGGTCTTTGGATCTGTGGTAAGCTCCTTTGTTACCGGGCCCTCCTTGTACCGGACCCTGACATAGTTCCTGGTCTGCTTGTCACGGTATTTCTCAAAGCGGGGAGGTAGGCCTTGCTCGGCATGCTCTGCGTCCTCCTTTTCCCATATAGGCTCCGCCACTCTGTAACCGCCGGGACCGAGTTGGTGGACCCCTAAGTTCAACTCCCGCATTTCTTTCCCCCCACTGACTTGATTCCACGGTTGCGCTGCTCTCTCACTTGATCTTGAACTCCTTGTAGTCATCTTCGCTGGTCGAAGGATTTTTCGCCTTGATCTTCTCATAACTATCACCTTTGTCAATCATTTTCTTCACCGCGCTTCTCCAAGTAGACAGGGCCGTGCTCATCCTCATGAAGGCGGCACTGTTCACTTTATTCCCTGAGAGGAGTGTGTTTGCAAAGTCAGTGGGGAACTTGTATCGTTCGTGCAGCTTCGTGAAGAGGAGGCTGCGCAAATTCCCTTGGTCCTTATGCCTTAGGTTCTCGGTGTTGATCGAGACGGTGCTCCGGAGAATGCACCCGAGCTGAACGAGTACCCCTTGACTAATTATTTGGGCACTGTTGGATGCCTGTCGTAGTTCACTTCAGTAAATTCCTCCTTGGCGATGCCTAGCACGTTCGGGCGCCGGTCCTTCCGTTGCCTTTTCGGTTGGCTGCCATCTATGTGTGCGCTGCCATCATCAGTGATGGCATCCTCGGTGGCACCATTAGTGGTGTCATCCCCGACGCCACTAGGGGTTATGTAGTCAGGATCGGTGTCTTCCGCGGCATCTTCATAGCGCTGAGGTTCTTCCTCCATCTCCTGGGACAGCTCACAAAATTGCTTGCCCGAACCGCCGGCCTCATCATTGTGGGCCATGTTTCGCTCTAAATAGGAAAAAAGTTTGGTCAAAAAGTTGGTTATTGTCAAGGAACAAGATCATGGTCTCATCATTTAGGGTTTGTCGACACCGAGGCATCCTAAAAGCTAAGCTTTTATCATTTAGGGTTTGTCGACACCGAGGAACCCTAAAAGCCTAAGCTTTCATCATTTTGGTTTTTATCGACACCGAGGCACCCTAAAATCCAAGGTTCTATAATTTAGGGTTTGTCAATGCTGAGGCACCCTAAATGCTAAGTTAAGTTTTCATCATTTAGGGTTTATCGATGCCGAGGCACCCTAGGTTGACTGATATATATGGGTATCTTCTAATAATATACCCTATCAAGAAAAGGGAAGGAGAATTCTAAGTTGGGCCTAATCACTTGGCTCTATTGCCACCTATGGTTTAATGCAGCAAGAATAAAGGGGCAGTTGATTATACTTAATTAAGTACTAAGATAGCCCGGCCCATGCATTAGTCGCAAGTACCCCATATGTTCTATTTTTAGCAAAGTCATGCTAAAATTCACGGAAAATTTCAGCATGACCTTTGCTGAAAATAGGACATATGGAGTACCCAAATTTGCCGGAACGGAAGTTAATCAACATTCCGGCGAAGTCAAGGGCCTCTCGGGGTACAGCAGCAGCATCACAAGTTGACAAAATTCCCAAGTAGTACAGCAGCAGCATCACAAGTAGTACCAATGAACATATAGTCCAACACATTCTGAAATTTGATAAATGACAGCAAGTTAACTCATTCTGAACATATAGTACCAATGAACATATAGTCCAGAACATATAGTCCACCAGCAGCATCTATTTACCCACTTGATTTACCGGTCTTGAAGAAAGAGATACTTGTATGCCAAAACATATGCTTAAGAATTTACATTTGCACTCAATAAAAGGTTCGGAATGCTGAGTAAGTGGAAACAACGCCTGTAGCTTCCATTAGATGCCTGGGAAGAAAAGGTTAGCAAAAGCAATACTATAATCAAAATTCTTTTCTCATGAGCAAATGGGCCTCTTTTGCTGCTAAGATTCAGTAGTGCTAGCTGCTCAACGCCAAGTACTGCAAATTATATTATACTGGTCCATAACTAAATGATGGGTTCGATTTGTAGAAGTGACAAGTCATACTTCCATAGATGAAAGTAGCATGATATACTAATTACCAGATGGGGTAGCAATGGATAGAAAAAATAAGAATGGTGTATGCACTAAACAAGAGCTCATGGCTCTCATGATCATAATTCATGCATGACAAATTAGATATAAAGGCCGCAAAGCTTAGTCCGGATGCCTTAAATCTTAACCACATTTTGCTATTGCTAATTTCTAGAAGTGAGCTCTGCCAGCTTTCTATAAGAAATTAGTCAAGATAAGTTCATAAGCTCCTGATATGACGAAACTAGCGTACATATACCAATAAAGAACAGTCGACGTGAATGTGCTAGTTAATGTACCATTTTAACTTTCATAATAAGTCTATAATAAGAAATGCATGTTTGTTATAGTCCCATAGCACCAAATAGGCAAATACTATTAGTAGTAGTAGCTCATATGAACACCGTGAGAGGCACTAGAAAAAGAAAATCTGGACATACCTATTGAAGCAAAAGCACCATAAATCAAGATATATACTGAAACAATGATCACTGTGCCACAAGAAACCATTCATACTTAATAATTTTGTATTCTAATCTATGTATGCAGATTGTAGAGAAGACCTACTTGCTGAGAATAAATGGCAAGGGTTGTACATTTAACCTATAACTGGCCCATATGTGAGACATTATAACTGGCCAAATAACTTAAGCTAGCTTGCACAGCATTCACATTACAGTGGAAGAAACCAAAAGACCATAGTTATCTTGGCAGCATAACTGACTTGCAGCAACCTATACAATCACTCTGAATTATGAAGCACTACCTACCAGCAATGACATGCAAGAACTGCACACAAAACACACGAGCTACGAGAAAGGTTCTCGGAAACAATGCCTCCAAGAAAGTAACGACACTCGATCGCCACAGTCACGGGGTCCAACCACCGCAGGTTAGGTTTTGGGTTTCAACCTAGAGAGCACGTTTGAGCGGAATCCAGAGGGAAGCCTTCAACAACAAGGACATGATGTTTAAAACATCTCCATTGGCAGGTGCAACCATGGAAGGACATACACTCAACCATTGGCTTTTGAGATGTGTGATTTATTTCATAACTGTTAACCTTTGATACTCCATTCGTTCATTTTTATAAGATGCTTCAGACAGCAGACATTGAATTGTTTTGACTGCTGTCTGAAATGGTTACACCATCTCATAAAGGTGAACACAGGGAGTATATAACATCAAAATGTTTAGTGTTAGCAAGCTTCCCCCAAAATCCCTAGCAGTGAGAAGTTGATATACAAGAAAAGACCAAGAGAAAGACAATTGCCCTGCTACATTGTGTTTGTTTTCATGCATTATGTTTCCTTTTTCTTTTTTGTTATTCGCCGAACTGAACCGGCACACCAAACTGAACCGAGTAATAGATAGTAGAACCACAAATTATCTTGAATCAACCCATTGATAGGCACACAAAACTGAACCGAGTAAGAAAAATGCAGACAACTAAATATTATCTCTTTCATACATGGAAGAACCAGAGGCATCAAATCATATAAACTTAGCAGACAACCTTGCTCCATGAAAAGTAGGGCTCATAAGAGGCTAGGGAATCGATTCATACCTACGGAGCAGTGGCTACCTTGACGTTCGTCCCTCTGGAGCTGCTGCACACACACATACACTGACTTATATGTCGACCTGTAGAAAAAAGGGATCAAAACAAAGAGAGAGGGAGGAAATGGGGGAAGTGGAGAGGGCACTCACCTCCACCTTCGCACGACGGATCTGAGGCACCTCACCTCGAGCAGTCTTCTTCCTGGAGGTGCACGAACGCGAGGACGACGGTCCCGCGCTCCTCCAGTCGATGGCGACGCCTGGAACATCGACCAGGAGGCGATGCAGTGCACGAGAGTTCGATGGGGCTGGGGAGGACAAACCGGAGGTGCAGGGGCAGCGCCGGCGTCGAAAGAGCAGGACGACGTACGTGCTGGGGTGGGGCAGCGAACGAGCGGCATGGGCGCGGGGGCGCGGGGGCGGCGGGGACGCAGTACGGGTCGGGTCGGGGCGGGGCAGTGGGCGGGTGAGAGATAGAAAGGGGACTAGGGATTTTAGTGGGGGGAAGGGTTAGCAATGGTGCACCCCCGAGCGGTGCGCCATTAGTAATTTTTTTTCATAGCAATGGCGCATCCCCATGTGGTGCGCCATTAGTAATCTTTTTTTGTATAGCAATGGCGCATCCCAGAGAGGTGCGCCATTAGTAATCTTTTTTTTGGATAGAAATGGCGCACCCAAGAAGGGTGCACCATTAGTAATCTTTTTTGGATAGCAATGGTGCTCGGGGGGGAGGGAGGGGGTGGGTGGTGCGCTCGGCCGATTCCGTTCGGGGGAACCGAGCGAGGAGACAGGGGAGGGTGCGGGGGGTCGTCAGCGGCGGTGGAGCTGGGGAGGGTGTGGGGGGTCGTCGGTGCCGGTGCAGCGGGGGAGGGTGCGGGGGTTGGCGGCGGTGGTGGAGCGGGGGAGGGTGCGGGGGGTGCTCGGCAGCGATGGAGCGGGCCGGGAAGGGTGCGGGGGGTCCGCGGCGGTGGTGGAGCGGGGGGGTGGGGTGGGTGCTCGGCGGCGGTGGAGCGGGGGAGGGTGCGGGGAGTCGGCAGCGGCGGTGGAGCGGGGTAGGGTGCGGGGGGTCGTCGGTGGCGGTGGAGCGGGGGAGGGTGCGGGGGGTCGTCGGCGGCGGTGGAGCGGGGGAGGGTGCGGGGGGTCGGTGGCGGTGGTGGAGCGGGGGGGGTGGGGTGGGTGCTCGGCAGCGGTGGAGCGGGGAAGGGTGCGGGGAGTCGGCGGCGGCGGTGGAGCGATGTAGGGTGCGGGGGGTCGTCGGTGGCGGTGGAGCGGGGAAGGGTGCGGGGGGTCGTCGGCAGCGGTGGAGCGGGGGAGGGTGCGGGGGGTCGGCGGCGGCGGTGGAGCGGGGGAGGGTGCGGGCGGTGCTAGGCGGCGGTGGAGCAGGCCGGGGAGGGTGCGGGGGGTCGTCAGCGGCGGTGGAGTGGGGGAGGGTGCGGTGGGTGCTCGGCGGAGGTGGAGCGGGTGAGGCTGCGGGGGGTCGTCATTGGCGGTGGAGCGGGGGAGGGTGCTGGGGGTGCTCGGCAGCGAGGGAGATTTGGCGAGGGGGGATAGCGATCGAGATGGAGGGGGATCGAGATCGAGTGTCCTCATGAATATTCAATATTTTTTCATATTGAATATGAAAAAATATCATCAAATTTGAAAAAATATTCATGAATTCAAAAAGTGCCCATGAAATTTAAAAATATTCATCAGTTCAAAAAATATTAACAAATTCAATACTTTTTGTGAGTTAGAAATTCAATACCATAATAAACATAAATAAATATTCATGAGGACACTAGAACATAAGAAATATCATTTCAATATGTGGAAATACAATCGAGATATGAAGGCTACAATTTAAATACAATAGATCTTAGCTAGCTATCTGTTCACAATCTTCTTGCCCTTATTTTTTGTAAATGGAGCTCTTCTCTTGAACGGACGTCCTTTAGGTAGGGTGGTCCTGCTTCTTCTTGTGGTGTATGCTGGTACTTCATCGTCGTCGTCATGTTCCATCTTCGGGTCGCCGTACTTGTCGAAGTCTTGCTCATTGGCGACTCCATCCATTCTGATGATCTTCCTTTTGCCTCTCCTCAACTGGGCTTTGACGGGTCGGTAATGAAGAAGCATTGGTCGACTTGGGAAGCCAGTACCCATGACTCATTTTTCGCGGTGATGTTTGCGCCCGCGGTCTTGGATTTGGCTTCGGGTATAACCATGGTGGTGAAATACCGGTCTTCTTTTATGACGCTCTTGCCCATCTGACACGGAACATCGTGACCTTCTCTCCAGCGTAGCTCAGCTCCCAGATCTCCTCAATCCTTCCGTAGTATCTGTCCTTGTCGTTACCGGTGTAGGCCATCGTTACCCCAGAGTTCTGATAACCATCGCTCTTCATGTCCTTTCTGTCGGTGTAGAATGTGTAGCCGTTGATATCGTATGCCTCATACATCATCAGGTTGTGCTCGGCGCCTGTGACAAGGCGAATATGAGTTGTTCTTCCGTGGAATAATCGTCATGTAAAGGGTACGACAGAAGCTTCTGCTTGAACCAACGCGTGAAATATGAGTTGTGCTCTTTGATTATATCTCCGTCCGTCCTCTGTTGGCCTCGATCATTGTACGTCTTCTCAATAAAGGTTTTGTGCTCTACCACCCAAGGATCGACCACGTCTATGTGTTGTAGCGCGACTAGGTTTTCTCTTTCAAAGTCGGCGAGTCGACCCTCGAAGTCGACATGCATTTCGCGGCGACCCTCACGGTGACCCCATCCAGCGAGCCTGCCGAGGTGCCTGTTGCCGGGCAGACCAACGGGGTTCTCGATTCCTAGATAATTCGTGCAGTAGGAGATGCACTCTTCGGTCAGAAAGCCCCTGGCTATGCTTCCCTCTGGACGTGACATGTTGCGAACGTATCCTTTGATGGCACCATTCATCCTTTCGAACGGCATCATGCTGTGCAGGAACATCGGCCCGCGTTGGACGATATCCTCCATGATATGGACCAGCATATGCACCATAACATCGAAGAATGCGGGCGGGAAGTACATCTCAAGCTCACATAGTATTACCACGATCTCTTCCTGTAGCCTTCTTAGTTGCCTCACGCCAACCGACTTCCGAGAGATGACGTCGAAAAAGTTGCATAGGCCAAATAGCGTTTCACGGATGTCCCCTCCATGATCCCATGGATTGCAACTGGAAGTATGTGCGTCATCAGCATGTGACAGTCATGTTACTTCATCCCGCTGAACTTCTGCTTCGCTGAGTCTAGGTATCTGCTTATCTTCCCCGTGTAACCGTAAGGAAGTTTTACTCCTATGAGGCAGGTGAAAAACAGATCGATCTCCTCCTGACTTAGAGTGAAGCACGCGGGAGGGAAGTTATTTCCGGTCTTCTTGGCCTTTTTGCCTTTGTGACGAATTTCCGTGTCCAGCTTTGCCTCATCATCATCATCATTAACGTGAAGCTCCTCCCTGATGCCCATTGATTTCAAGTGTTCCCTTGCTTTCAGCCCATCTTTGGTCCTCTCTGGCATGCTGAGCAGGGTACCAAGCAGAATCTCGCACACGTTCTTTGTGATATGCATGACATCAAGGCTGTGAGGCACACGGTGGATCTTCCAGTACGGAAAGTCCGAGAAAACAGACCTCATTTTCCATACCTTCAATAGCGGCTCTAGCGCCTTTCGCTTCTTTCCCTGCTCTGGCGCCTTTTGCTTCTTTCCCGGCAGTGGGCAATCTTTCCAATTTTTCAACAGCTCGTCTATTTCCTCGCCGCTCCTCGTACGCAGGCGTCTTCGGGGTTCGGTTTCACCATCGAACAGATCCTTGCGTTTCCTCCATGAGTCATCGTCGCGAAGCCACCTTCGATGTCCCATGAACACGATTTTCGAAGACCCGGGATCTCTATCTAGCTGGCGATATGTTGTGCCATCCATGCACCTGACGCATCCAGAAAATCCATGGACCACCTGCCCCACCACATATCCGTAACCGAGATAGTCCTGCACTGTCGTGAGCAGAGTGGCTCTCATAGGGAAATATTCTTTCTCTGCGGCGTCCCACGTATTGGCTGGCGTTTTCCACAGCGTGTCTAGCTCCTCTTTCAGCAGCCCCAGATACAGATTGATGTCGTTTCCTGGTTGTTTCGGCCCTTCAATTAGCATACTCATGTGAATGTACTTCCTCTTCATGCACAACCAGGGGGAAGGTTGTGCATCCACACAAACACAGGCCAGGTGCTATGTGTGCTTCTCTGGCTGCCAAACGGATTGACTCCATCGGTGCTCGTGCCCAGCACGATGTTCCTTGGATCCTTCCCAAATTTTGGGTGTTCGAAGTTCAATGCTTGCCATTGGCTCCCATCCTTAGGGTGACTCGGCATCTTGTCTTTTTTATTTATCTCCAAATCATTTGCGTCATCTTCTCGCTTCTTCTCCTCCCTACCTGCGTGCCAATGCAGGAGCTTTGCTACCTTAGGGTCCGCGAAATACCGCTGCAGACGAGGAGTGATCGGAAAGTACCACACCACTTTTCGAGGAGCTTTCTTCCTCTTCTTGTATCGAGTGACGCCGCACATCGGACATATGGTAGACTCCGCGTGCTCGTCCCGATAAATGATGCAATTGTTCATGCACACATGGTATTTCACGTGCGGTAAATCCAGAGGACACATGCTTTTCTTTGCCTCCTCGAAACTGGTCGGGCACTTGTTCCCCTTGGGAAGACGTTCGTGCCAGAATGACATGTTCTCGTCGAAGCAAGCGTCGGTCATTTTGTGTTTTACTTTCATCTCCAGAGCCATGAGAGTTACTTTCAGGCGGGTATCCTCGGGCCTGCATCCTTCATACAATGGAGTAACCGCGTCTATCTCCAGTTGATCCAGCTTGGCTTTCTCTCGGGCGGCAGCTCTTGCGTTATCCATCTGCTTGAGAAGCAGCTCTTGAATATGAGGGTCCTGCACCCAGCCCATCGATGGTCCATCGTCGTCTGCTCTGGCATCTTCATCTTCATGATCATGCCCTTCGTCTGCTATGGCATCTTCCTCATCATCATGTCTGGCATCTTCTACATGATGACTGTGTACTGCATCTACTTCGTGATCATGTCCTGGAGATTCTTTGTCTTCTCGCCCGCCCTCGCCGCAGTTGTCTTGCTTCCCTTCCTCATTTCTTGCCCGGCCCCCATGGACGACTTCATAATCATCTTCATCACCTTGCCACCGATAGCCATCCATGAAACCACACAAGAGCAGGTGGTCCCACACCTGTACGGAATCTGTGTCCATAAGGCTCCTCAGCTTGCATCTTCGACACGGACATCTTATCTCCGTCACGTTCTTTTGAAGCATCTCGGCCTTCGCGGAGCTCAAAAACCTATTCACGATGCCTTCGGTCATTGTGCGGACATGGTCGCCTGCGGGGTAGAGGAAAACGATATTTTAGAACCAAGAAAAAAATTGGCATGACTTTGCCTAAAAATAGGACCAAAAAGAATGCATAGTGCCAAAATTCTCGCCGAAACAGAAATGAATCAACATTCCGGCAAAATATTGGCAACTATCGCTTTTCAAATACTGGTACCTGCAAACACAAACATATATTTAACACCACAAACATATGCAACACCACAAACATACATAGATCTAGCTAGGTCATAAAAAGTGCACGTGCACATTGTTGGAGGGAGAGAAAAAGTAGGTCTACAACATAAAGAAAGCTTTCCCCTTACTTACCTATCAAAAAAAGTTAATTTAACCACTTAATTTGGATGAATCTGTGGTGCAAATGAGGTGAGGAGGAGGAGGCAGCCGAGACAAGCTTGGAGGAGGAGGTGGAGAGAATGAAGTAGGGAAAGTGAGTGTGTAGGTGGCTGTCCAAAATATCTAGCTGGTCCCAAGTTACTAATGGTGCACCACCTACAAATGCGCCATTAGTAACCCTGGTTACTAATGGCGCACCAGCTGGTGGTGCGCCATTAGTAGTTTTGCAAAAAAAAATATAGTAGTGGCGCACTATGTGGACTAGTAATGGCGCACTGTGCCCTGGTGTGCCATTAGTGTCTGTCACACTAATGGCACACCAACACATGGTGCGCCACTGCTATATAGTAGTGGTGCACCACATGTCTGGTGCGCCATTAGTGTCCATATCATCTATAGCCCTTTTCCTAGTAGTGGCACATTCATTTTTTTTCTTTAGGTCGTTCTCCCAGAGTCTCCACAACTCCTTTTCGACACACACCGATCGATAAACCTCTCCAGCGATGCCTACCTACAACATACACACACACCTTCAATCTCCTCCTTTATGTTTTCTTGCTTCGTGTCTCTCATACGGTCACACACACGTGTAAACTCTTGCCCCTCTTTTCATCAATCTCACAACCGCACACTCCTCCCCTATCTAGCTAGTAGCTAGGCCTCTCGCACCACCTCCTAGATCCATTATCTCTGTCTATCCGTCTCGCTGGGCCTTATTTGCCTCTAACAAATGGACGTACACCAACCGATCTCTCGCTATACATATAGCTAGCTAGGTCCTTATAACTCGTTTTTACCCACGCATCGATCGATCAACCTCATTAGTTCTGTCTCTCCCTTCCTCCGACAAACAATAGTTGATCTACCGATCTAGTTAGGTTTGCTTACCAAACACATGGTTCCCCTTCATCATCCATGGATGTGTCCCGACAGATCTATCACGCACAGGCACACACAAAAACACATCCGCACTCTTATTGATAACATTGCAGTTCCACCCTCAGTTTGTCTAGTAGGCCACTCCCACCATCTCCGAGAAGCAAATCCATCACCCATCCAGCACTCTACCTCTCTCTCTCTCTCTCTCCCATCATATTTCCCATCCTTCAGTTATGTATGGATGTCGACCGATCTCCCTCAAGACATAGCTGGGTCTCTCCTTCTCAACACATATACGAGTCATTCTACCTCTATAGTTAGGCCTCTGCCTACCCCTCCCCCACCCCCCTCCCCCCACACACACCATACATCAAGCGCTCTAGTCATGTCTCCCTGCCACACACAAACTTCACATGTGCCCTCTAATATTCCGGTAGGCCAGTCGCCCTATATCTTTGACTTGCACACACACACAATTTCGATGGCTCTCTTCATTCATCTCGCACCCACCCACTTGATCCTCTCTTCGACTCTATCAATAGCTATGACCCGTCCCTTTCTTCTCGTGGATTGCCCGACCCTCTATGTATGATATGGATAGGCCTCCATTTCACACACATTGCATGCAAAATTTTGTTTGAGATGTCATCGACACATATTCCGACAAATAATTCACGAAATCAACCCGCACCCCACCCCCACTCCCCACCCTAAAACAAAAAACACTCACGAAGGCGGTTTGTATCTCTCACACACACCCACGTAGGTGGAGGACATGCACGAAGAGAAGAGGTGCATGCACGGCGCACATACTCCCGTCTCTTTCCCAACCACACCCGCGCGGGTACACGGTGGAGCTCATTTCTGTACGAAAAAGGCAGCCCACGTGGTAATTTGGCACGTGTACTGGTTGTCCACTTGGTGGAGGGTGGATCGTCTACCACGGGTGAACAAACAAATTGCGACTTGATGCGTTATGTTAAATTAAAAAAAGAGGCAAACCATGTGGGGCCTACCTTAGAGGCAAGGCTCTATACACTGGAGTACTTTTGATGTGTCTTGTCAACTCGCAGAACGAGGAGAAGCTTGCTTAGTACGCCGTCTCCCCCGCCCACGGACGCGGTGGCTTGCAGGATGAGGTGAAGCTTGCTCCACCTTACGCCTGCTCCCTCGCCCATGCGTGCGGTGGCTCGCAGGACGAGGAGAAAAATATACTACTCCCTCCATTTACTCCTCGTCCCTACTACCTTGGTTATAGAGATTATATCATATTGTTCGGAATATATATGTCCTTTAGTAGATTTCAATATGAACTACTAGTACATACTCCAAATATTGATGTATATAGACGTATTTTAGAGTCTAGATTCACTCATTTTGCTCTGTATGTACCACTCTCCCTCGCACCTCGACCCTCGCCCATGTGCTGGACGTGCAGAAATTCATTCGGTCTCATATAACCAGAACGATATATACTGCACTACCATTATTGCTCGACTTCCCGAAGAGGCGAAGAGACAATCGCAAGGTTAATATTTTGGAGATGCCAAGCGCAAGGTTATAGGAGAACGAGTAGTAGGTGCCACGCCATTTATAAATAAAGTTTTTTTTCTTCAGTGGCACGTACGCAATATGATAGGTTCATATGGAGAGAAAAGGAAACCGCTCCACTATATACATAGTCAGGACGGGCCAGCCTACACGGTTGCTTGCTGGGGTTGCTCTCTTCACACTCTCTCTCACAAAACGACTGTGGCCACATCTCTAACATCCCGGCGGATCACGTCTTCTTGGGGAAGGGGTGGATGCTTAGGGTAGATGCGGTCGCCATCGCCGACGGCGAAACCCACTGTCGGCACGTCCCGATCAGGGGTCCCCGCCGTTCTCTCTCACAAAGCCGGTGATGTTGCCATCGTCCCTTGCTCACTGCCGTGACATGAGCAGTTGTCGCCTCCCGCCGCCCTCCTCAAGGTTGAGCTAAGTCCCTCAAGTACAACTCCCTTTACAGCCGGCTTGCACCACTGCTCCAGCTGCCCACATCACTCCCTGTGGATATTTCTCTACTTCTTTGTCCCGCACATACCTTTACTGGCTTCTACGTACTGTATTTGTGATGAGTTTATGTCTCATCAACTAGTCCCAGTAATCTTATTCTAATCATGCTTCTTCAATTTCTTTGCCACAGGGGTGCTCATCTCGATTTTGGTGAAACTGCACAAAATGATCCGATGGTCAAAAGGTTGCAAACTTTATTTATTGGGAAGCTCGAACATTGCCAGCAAATTGAAGCCTGGTCAGGGTTCATGGTTCAAGGGCTAGGGACTACATGGATCTTTTTTCTTTAGCTGGCTCTGTTCCAAAATAAGTGTCAACTTTAGTACTAGTACAACTTTGTACTAAAGTTTGCACAAAGTTGAGACACTTATTTTGGAACAGAGGGAGTACATATTTGCTATGATCTGTTAATCATTGAGATGCAATAGCATGCATGTTAGTCTCCTTTGTATTTGATGAAATGTTGCAACGGGCAACCTTGGATGCAAGATACATGTAACAGAAGCTGGAAGCTTCATAGCATTGTACAAATTTATCTCCCTGATAAATTACAGTACATACTATACTAGTACTTCCTCTGTTCCTAAATGTAAGTCTTTGGAGAGATTTCACCATGAACCACATGCGGATGTATATAGATGCATTTTAAGTGTAGATTCATTCATTTTGTTCCGTATGTAGTTCACCTAGTGGAATCTCTACAAAGACTTATCTACTAGTAATAGCTAGCCCCCACTACTAGTAATTCTCTATCCTCTCCTTGAGCCACATCATCAAAATTAATGTAGCCGTTAGATGAACTAAATCAGTCCATAATAGCCGTCTGATCTAGACGTTGAGAGGCTCCGCACTAAGCCACATGCAAGCATGCAGAACTACCGTGGCATGCATGTGAGTGGGTTTTAAATCACATCAACATGTCTGCATGCAAGCATGCACCGCTAGCATGCATGTAAGTGAGCTTTTAAGTCCCATTAACCTGTCAAAAGAAAAATATAATCCCATTATGCAGTAGGAGTTGGCTGATCTTTTTTCCTTACGTGGGATGATCTAAATGATGATGGGAGTTTATTTAGTTTGGCTACCACATTTGTCATGCGGTTATAGAGTTTTTTTTAGTTCTATGAAATCGATAATTTTGCGCAGAGAGATATACGGCTGTTCCGCGGCAACGCGCGGGGACTCATCTAGTAATATTTAGGAACGGAGGGAGTACTATGCAAAGAGTTAGATGTCGCACGGTGATAGTGTGAGGTGGGCCATGTAATCACTGAGCCTGCGTGTTTTCACTGCTCTTGTACTCCTCCGCTGTAAGAATGGAGAAAATTGTAATCTAGTAGTACCTCCTTTCGCCGAAAGCGTGGGACATGCAGCAGTCCTACCACCTCAGTAATAAAGACCAATGAGCCGTCAAATCACATAGACCCAGTAGTAAGTTGGACGGACGAAGCAACCATCACGCTTGCACCAGTGAGAGGTCGCGTCCGCTCTACTCGGGCATGAATGCGGCACCGATTCTTTGGAGCAGCGCTGATCGTTTCGGTCAGGAAGCACGCACGGGCGATGGAGGGGCTTTGGGTGGGCCAGGCGGGTCAGGAGCGGGTGTGGCAGCTGTCCGCATGTCCCTACCAGACACGCCCGAAACTGAGAGGATGCACAGACTCTCGCGGCTAAAATCATGCACTACACACCATCTCTCTGTAGGAGTAGGTCGATATGTCGCTCTCTCTAACACACACATGCTGTTAAACACACACACACACACACACCTTGGTCCCGTTGCACCTTCTAACGTGACTTATTACACCTAGACGGAGGGAGTAGTAAGTATACGAGATACGGTGGCACACTGACTTAAGTCGAATACAAATGCCCAAAATTGTGTGCATGTTATAATAAGGATTCACTTAAAATAGTACGTGAGCGAACAGAGGGATCAATTGGATAGTGTTCCCGAGCAATAGCGAGATGTGTGATGTAAGATACACCGCTGGCGCTTTTAATTTTTCTTATTAATTTGTTTGTTTCACCCTCTGACTGGTGGGAACCAACGTACTACGTGGAGAGAGGTAAGGTGACTAAGGCTGCATTATTTTTGCACCACTGTGGATAGTCTTACCACCAAAGCCACATGACACGATTATGATTGAAATCCCAATGACTCCCACACACACAAAAAACCACGGCATGCTTGTCACACGAATGTAGGAATGCATAAAAGGTTATTTTCCTCTCGTTGAACATAACGGGAGGGTTGTGTAGCTGGTTAGCCTGTTCGTTCATCAAACTTGAGGTCTCGGGTTCGATAACTACACTTGAGCATAATTTATGCCAGGAGGATTCTTTGACTGGTCAAAATGGATGGATACGGAGCTATACGATCTCGTAGTGACCGTATAATCACCTCATCACGTATAAGCTGCATCCTCGGCACTTGTTTTCTAGGGTTTGCACGCTTTACACTCTCTCTCCAGTATATATATACACGATGGAGCCTGAGCGCTTTTAGTTGCTCTCTTCACACTCTCTCACCCTCTCCAGATCTAAACAAGACTTCGTTGGCCTCTCTCTCCCCTCACTTCTTCTCAAGGAGCCGGCAGGATCCGTCCGCCGGGAAGGGAAGGAGGCTTAACGCTGTCGCCGTCGGCGAGGGAGGGAATCCACTACTGGCGCAGCTGTTCACTTTCACCCAGCGGCGGCGCGGGAGGGCCTCCGACCCCTTCTTCTTCGCCGTTGTCCCGTCGCCCACCAAACCATGCCCCAAGAACCTTAAGGTATAATTTACTTACTCCACATGCATTGCTCTAGCTGCATGTATACCATGAATCTAGGACGTGGTTCAAAGAGGAAAGGAGTGGGGAAGTAGTGGGAAAAGTTGTATATAGCATGAACCTAGGACATGGTTCAAAGAGGAATTGAAGGGGGAAAGTTTTATAGCATGAATCTAGGACGTGGTTCAAAGAGGAAAGGAATGGGGGAAAGTAGTGGGGAAAGTTGTATCGCATAAATCTAGGACGTGGTTCAAAGAGGAAAGGAAGGGGCGAAAGTACTAGTACAGACTGGCTATCCAGCACCTACGTTGGTCGAAAAGGGAAAACAATGACAAACGCAGTACGCACATCTATAATGAAATGATCTTTTGTTTTGGGGGCAAGGCTGTAGAGTTTGAGCAGGACTAGATTTGCTGCGCTCACATCGGGAAAGGTGTCTAAAGATAACAAAACTGGGACCAACACAAATATGCTCCTTGGTTGTTTGTTCTTTGTTGCAACAGACTGTGCATGACAACAGTACATCGGTAGATGCACATGGTGCTGGTGCATCCACTGTCCCGTGCAACTCATTAGCTGTTGTTAATCTAAGGCCCTGTTTGGTTAAAAACTCCCTAGTCCCTACCTTCTTGGTTCCAGGGACTAAACATGGACTAGAGGTTATTAAATGACATTCTAAAAGACCATGCTACCCCTAGTAATGAACTAATAGAGACAAGGTGCAATGCGTGGCAGGGGCAACTGTTGGAAAAAGTCCCAAAAAGACTCCGTCGAGGTCTTCTTTCTTTAGTCCCAAATGCCCACTTTTAGTCCCTAAAAGTCCCTCCTGTTTGGTTTAGATGGGACTGACACGGAGTTTTTTTAGTCCCTACACGAAAATGTCCCTGTAAACAAACACCCTCTAATAATGCCGCTGGAAAATTGATGCAATGTCGC
Organism: Triticum timopheevii; assembly: GCA_963921465.1. Lineage (NCBI taxonomy): Eukaryota > Viridiplantae > Streptophyta > Magnoliopsida > Poales > Poaceae > Triticum > Triticum timopheevii. The sequence goes on from OY997262.1 coordinate 369,795,980, forward strand.
AGTTAAAAGCAAATTACATGTTTAAAGAATTTTATTGTTAATATAATCTCTATGTTAATATTAATCAATGCCACCATTTGAGAAATGCTACTATCTTGCTTTCTTTCCCATTTAGATAAGATGGATGCTTCTTTTTGTTGGGTTCTGTGTCATCCACCGTTATTGACTACTAATTGTTTCCTTTGCACCTCTGTGTAAACAGGGTTATCTACTTCACCTCGTTGCCATTGTGACCTTTTGTTGCACTGCACAAAACACTTTTGTTTTAAGAGTGTTTTGTGCAGTTCAACTAAAATGTTAGACCGACAACGTTGCTTGATTGCTAGATCTTAGTGGAACTGCACAAGAGGAGATCTTACTTCCTATCTGTGTTGGCAAATTTGGTTCAGATCTTCTTCTTGTGAGTTGTTTGAATTCCGCATCATGAGAGGTCAGTACTAGCCTTCTTTCACATGATTCTGTAGTGTGCTTTCATATGTTGTGCTACTTGTACGATAATGTTGCTTGATTTTAGTGAACTGCACAAATAGAGACAAGACTTCCAATCTGTATGTGCACTGTAATATCCCATTGAGGTAAGATAAGGATATTTCACAACTGTTGGCCTGTATTTTGCCACTTTCATCAGAAAATTAAGTTTAGTACTATACTTGTGCTCCCTAATTGACATGCCAAATCTTAAATTGAAGGCGAAGCTTGTCTGTTATTGAACCAAGTGATGAAGGGGAAGAACAAGCAGAAGAAAAACAAAATTCAACTCCCGGTGTTGTAATGAAGCACTGGAACTGTGATGACACAAGTAATGATATAGGTTTGCATCTTAATTTATTGCTATGGCTGGAACGAGCAATTGTTTTGCCACTGATATGATGCCACTCTTAATCTAATATGTAATTATCTCTACTTGTGCAAACAGGGATCTTCTTTGAAGATACCATATATTTTAGTGGAACTGCACAAGAAGATGTTGGAAACATTAAACTAATCAAGGAGTATATAGTAAGCATGGCCACCACCGTAGATAGCAACAGATGATTCCAGAGAAGTGCTTCATCTATGTGCTCTACACAATAAGCCTCCTGACAAAGGTTGGTACTCGCCCACTAATTTCATCTATATGATTGAGATTTGTCATCTCTATTGGTGTTGTGCTACCGTTTAGATACTGTCATGAAAAAGTGGTATTGTCCTTGAGAAGTGGTTCATCTGTGATGTTTTAAATATTTCCTTTCCTTTTTTTCGAGCAAACAGGGATGCTAGCATTTAGTAGTCCTCTTGTCTTTGCACAACAGGATCATCTTCCTCTGAAGAAGAATATGGAGTACGTGAAGTGACTAGTTCCGATTATGCCAGGATGAAGAAGCCCTGTCTATCTTCTCATCAGAAGGAGCAGTTGAAGGATGGTTACATTACTCCCCACAAGACCAAACTAACTTCAGCTCAGAAGGACTGACAAATCTCCATTTTTTAGCTGTGATGCACGAGTACAATGTTGTTCAAGGATTCTTTCTGGTGAGTTCCATTTTTCTAAAAATGTGCTCTACATGGACCATGTAGGTGCCTGTTTAAACTGTCAGTTAATAGTACAGTTTGCTTTATACTAATCACTTTTTTGTATTTGTGCAAACAGAGGTGATCAGCTTGATTTCAATGGGAACTGCACAAAATGTTCATGAATACATGGAATCATTCATTTCCACCATAAGAAAGGAGGTGTCGATAAGTTCAAGGCGTTGCAACATATAAGGGAGAAATTATACAAGCTACGGCGAATTTGGTTGATTTTGGTGGAACTGCACAAAAAGAACAACTGGTTTATTTAGCACGAGGTGCCATGTCAATGTCCAAACTGATAGCAAACCCTACCCATTCCACAATCGTAGGCATTTGATATTTTGGAATGGGACAACATTGTCAAATTTTGCTCATTGATTTTAGTAAGACATGCGTTTGATATTTTCGAGTGGGACGCCCTTTGCTGTCAGCAACGTCGATCAATTTTTTCTTTATTCTTTAGTTGTGAAGTAAATATTGCCTCCGACATGTGAGTCACTAAGATGCATAATCATCGATTGTTTTGAATGTTCTCTATGAATTGCTAGCCTGTGTTTTTGATTGCAATGTACAGAAACGCTAAAAAGCTGCTCAAACTCTTTGTACTCCTTTTGTTCCTTTTTCCTTCGCACATTGTGAAAGTGCATACTTTTTTGTATAAGATTGGTCAAAATAGAGATACTTTGACTGCAGAAAAAACTTGTATGCAGACTAGAAAGGACCGGAGGGAGTACATGTGAAACTGCTACAAACGAGGTGATCACCCTGGGAATAATGCTAGTACGTATTGTTTTGCATGTTCATCTAATGCCAGTGATACAGGAATTCAAACTAATCGAAATAAATTCATTCATACACGGTCGTATTTCATATAAACATGCCGGATTTCATTACATTTCATACATTCTTCAACTAAAAAGGGGTGTGCTGGAGGTATAATTAATTAACCGAAGCTACCCACCTGTGTCCCGCTGAGCCGAACAGAAGCTTCAGTGACTTAACTACAGGTGCAGTTGCGTAACTGACATGTGGCCTATTGGGCCCACGTGTCAGTCAGCCAACTGCACCAACAGTTAAGTAGAAGCACCGTTCTTCTCTAGCGCAGCTCTCCGACTGCACGTTGCCGCCAAGAAGCTAACCGGCCGTCAATGGTCAACCCTCCTAGCTTGGCTTCAACCGGAGGGTAGTAGCGGTGGCCTTACTTGGACCCGAGCGGGGGTGACCTACCATGTTCTACTCTTCCTCGTTTTTTGTGTGGCGCGGCCTCGTTGGCAGTGGGGCGCGACCTCGGCGGAGCCGGCGATGTCCTCTGTCTCGTTGCCGGCGGGCGGCGCCTCGGCGGAGCGGTGGAAATCCTCCCCCACGTTGCCGGCAAGGTGGGGCCTCGGCTGAGCCGGTGGTGTCCTCTGCCTCGTTGTTGGTGGGGCAGGGCCTCGGTGGAGCCGGCGGTGTCCTCTGCCTCGTTGTTGGTGCCGCGGGGCCTCGGCGGAGTAGGGACTCGTCGACGCCAATGGAGCGGGGACTCGTCGGAGCCGGCATTGTCCTCTGCCTCGTCCTCGGTCTTGCCAAACAGCGCCTCGCCCGCTTCAGCGCCCTCTTTGTAGGCGGCCGCAACCTCCACCACCCGCATGCGGTACCGCCAGCGCTCGAGGCGGCCCTTGTGGGCGGAGCGGTATGAGTCGAGCAGCACCTCCTGCTCCGCCCGCTCCGCGGCGATCTGCTCCTCCGCCTGCAGGTGCTCCTGGAGGAGATGGTGGTTGTAGGCGGCGGCGGCCCGCGCCTCCCGGCACTGCTCCTCACGCATTTGCCTCACCGTGTCCATATATTGGTCACGGGCCTCGCTGATGGTCATGGTGCAATGCACCAGCGAGGATGGCACGGAGGAGGGGGTTGGCGCTAGATCGTCGACTACCATGTTCTCCATTGGGACGTTGTCATCCTCCGGCTGCCTGCCGGCCAGCCGGTCGGCAGTAATGGCTGCCATCTCCTTGTGGTCCATCGTCTGCCCGTCCTGAAGAGCGCTGGAGCGCGAGGAAGCCATGGTGGGCAGCAGTGGTGTGGACAGGAGAAAGGGAATGGATGCGGATGACTGCGGCTATGGCCGACGCAACAGTTTATATAGCAATGGTGGGCGGCGAGGGACGGACGTGTGGCGCCGGAGTAGCCGCCTCGGCAACCGCGTATCATTAATGTGGGTTTCAGATGGACGGACGGACAGCACTTGTGTTGTTTGAAGGCGGGGCAATCGCCTGCACCGGAAAGCGGGGCGGGTGGCACTGACTGTTTCGGGCGGAAAGCGCGCGCGGGCGAGGAGATGACTTTACTTGGAGAGGATGACAATGGGGACCCACCAGGGGCATAGCCTCATGTACGCAAGTGCCTCCTTATTATATATATATATAATATATATATATATATATAACTATAATTTATTTTGCTTCCTCCTGGTTTCCTGACATCACGGTCCCACGCCGTTGTCAACCTATGTGCTCCCTCCTTTCCGGTTTATAGGGCTTATCTCAAAATTTTAGTTTTTCCATTTTATAAGGCTCAATTTGGTTGTGTTCCATCACATGTTCAGATTCCAAGGTGCATTAAATCATTGCATGCAAGTATTAAGAGAAAATTGACCAATGCATGTACTTTATGCATGCATGCATTGCAATTAATGCATTGATAAACATATTTTTTTGAGGATAACAAGAGCATTAATTAGGTGCTTTTGAAAAACTACAAAAAGTATTCCACCACTTGCCATCTACCTTGATTGGTGAGATTTTTGAATTGAGCACTATAAACCGGAAAGGAGGGAGTAGTCAATAAATGAGAGAATTGCACAAGAAGCGATCGACAGCTGGGACCAAGCAGCTCGAGCAGTATTTGTGTTTTTGAGGTGTGAACACTGCAGAGTTTTTCGATGTTTAGCCCAGATATTAATTTTTCTCCTCTAAACAACAACGAAAACATCGCTGCAGGTATTAACTGGGTGGGCTGTGGCCCGTCTAGCCCAGGCCAGATATCCAGCCCAGATATTAATCTTTTTTCAAGCTGAAAATGGCTAGCCCAGCTATACTTTTTTTAGGAATACCAAGGCAAGGTCAAGTTGTTATTCTCCACCCCGCTGGGCTGCAAATCTTTCCTAGGAGGGATGCATTAGGCTTAACAAGAAAATGGGCTTTAAGAAATAATAAATGGGATGTAATTATACAAATTGGGCAATAACTATAAAAAATGCACCAAACACGTAATTACTTTATAAAATATTATTTTTCGATATTGAAAATTTTACTTTCATTCATTGTTGCGAGCGCAATGTTTTGTTGGATTTTTACGTAATATAAATTTATATTGAAATTGTATTTAATCTGACTAGAAATTTTCGGATAAAAATATTTTGGATCCCATCAAAATGTGGGAAATTTTATTGAATTCTATTTTGAACGGTTGGTTGAAATGGGCTGTACTTTTAACAAACTGTAAATGGGATGTAGTAAATTCCATTAGAATTCAAAAATGGGCTACACATTCTTACAAATCTCAAATGGGCTATAAGTTCTCTGCCACACACTTCTGGCCTTACTAAGTTGATGCGTCCCCTAAAAAAATAGAGTTGACGCTTATGCAAGGCTTTGTCAACTTATAGTCAACACACGGTTCTAGCAGCAGTGGCCTTGGATGTCCATCCAACGGATGTCGTGCTTCTTCTTCAATCTTGGATATTCTAGCATCACCCGCCCAAAAATGATTCCTCCCCCTGACATCTGGGGCACACCGTTTCGGAAGCTCACCTATGGGCCTACTAAGTTGACGTATCAAGGGCTTTGTCAACTTAGTCAATATAAATGATTCTAGCTGCAGTGACCATACGATGTCCATCCAACGGCCGTCGTGCTTCTTCAACCTCTGGTCTTCTTGCTCCAGCCGCCCAAAGCAGCGCCGGTCGTGCCGCCTGCTCCTGCCTCTCGTGGCCGGCTGTGCTGCCACGGAGGCCTCACCGCCCCGTACTACTCCCACCGCTGGCCATGCCATCCCTCCACTCACCCACACCCCCTGTTATTCTGCGGCGACGGCAGCGCGGCCGAACCAGTGAACTCTTGTACTCCTCTTCGCGTGTGCATCCACTGCCGCGTCTTCCCCGGCTCCGCGTCGTCCCCTTCCCAGGCCTCCCCATCGTCCACCACCGTGGTGCTCTCGGCACGGTGTGGTCAACGTGGTCAAGGAACGACTCCCATCGGACGTGGCCAATACGTGGAGAGGCTAACAGCTGGGTCCACGGCAGCCGCAAGGAAGTGCCTCCTTATTACGTGCAAAATAATTATTCCTCCACCTGACAGCGGGGACCCATCGGACGGGCCACCGTATTTCGCAAAAAAATGATTCGCCCCCTGACTGCTGGGACCCACCAACTACATCTTCGCACGCAAGGAAGTGCGTCCGGGAAAAAAACGATTCACCCCCTGACTGCTGGGACCCACCAACTACATCTTCGCACGCAAGGAAGTGTGTCGTGGAAAAAAACGATTCGCCCCCCTGACTGCTGGGACCCACCAGCTACACCTTCGCACGCAAGGAAGTGTGTCCGGGCAGAAAAAACAAAATGATTCGCCCCGCCTGACTGCTGGGACCCACTAGCTACGTCTTCGCACACAAGGAAGTGCCTGACAGTCGGGACCCACCTGGTCGAAGCGTACGTAGCATTGTCATTCTGGTCGCGAACATGTACATACATATATACTGGTGGATGTAGAGGCGCGCACGTGTCGTAGTAGAGGCACGCACGTAGCATGTACTCGTACGTACAGCGGCCAGTGTGCAAGAAAGAAAATACGGCCACGTATGTGTACATACGGGCGGGGTCTCGAACGCCTACTCGCGCATACGTACGGCCAGGGCTCGTATACATGGCTGGGTCAGAACGGAGAAACAACGTCGTTGCCGTGTTCATGGGGAGGCAATGGAATGCGTCGTGTTCATGGGGAGGCAACGGAATGCGTCGTGTTCATCAGGAGGCAACGGAATGCTTGGGAGCCAACTGGCTGGGTCGGAACAGAATGTGTCGTCGTGTTCATCGGGAGTGCTTGGACGGAATAGGCGTTGGAAACGAGGCCTGGCGTACCGCAAAACGGAGGAAACGGGCCTCCTACGGTCGAAACAGGGGTCCTGTTGATCAGGAGGGGTGTGGCGTACCGCAAAATGGAGGAAAGAGACCTCCTACAGTCGAAACAGGGTCCTGTTGATCTGGACGGGTGTGGCATACCGCAAAACGGACGAAACGGACTTGTGTTGGAGCGCTACGGTCGAAACGGGGGTCCTGTTCATCGGGAGGGGTGTGGCGTACCGCAAAACGGACGAAACAGACTTGTGTTGGAGCGCTACGGTCGAAACGGGGGTCCTGTTCATTGGGAGAGGTGTGGCGTACCGCAAAACGGGACTCAACGGGATACTGTTCATCTCCACCGTCGACCTCCTCCAGCCTCCACGGGCTACCGTCGACCTCCTCCAGCCTCCATGGGCTCCTGTTCATCCAGCCACCACCGCGCGCTACTCCACCGGCTAATGTTCAACCACCCTTCCATGGGCACTCCTCCATCGTCTACTGTTCATCCAGCCCTCCACACCACGAGGTCCTGTTCATCCAGAGGCAACGCCACTGCTCACTGTTCATCCAACCCCCCCCCCCCCCCCCCCGCAACGCTCACTGTTCATCTAGAGAGACAGCATCGGTCGGCTTCAGTTAGCAGCAGTAGCGAAGGAATCGCTTGATCGGGTTCTGTTAACAGCCATCGATCGATCGCTCGGGTTCAGTAACGCGTAGCCTACAGTGCAATCGCTCGGGTTTAGTTAGAGCCCAATGCCCTCGCTCGGGTTCAGTTAGAGCCAACGCCTCGCACACATGCATGTACATGTACAAAAGAGACGCGCATCACTCGGCCCCCGACCACCCACCGTAACCGGAACTCCCCAAAATTTTCGTCACCCTCGCTTCTACCATGGTTTTTTCTATCATGGACGGCCCAAAGAATGTCATGCAACTGCGTCTCCGGCCCGCCCAGGACGAAAAGCCCATTTTCTGTCATGATTTTTTGTCATAGAAGTAGGAGCCCACCACATCTATGATGATACCGGGTTTGACACAATTATCATCATAGAAGTGTCATATGAATGACAGGAAAAAAATTCGTTCGGCCTAAAATGTCACGGATGTGTCTTTTTTTTGTAGTGAGAGTACCCCCACATGAGCAGTTTATAAAGCTGCTGCAGTGCCCAAAGCACGAAGACCACCACAGCTAACCCAAACTCCACGTTTAAAGCAGTAGAGCAACTGTTGTCAGGTCAGAATCCGTAGCTATGGTCCATACTCCTTTGCTGTTGCATCACTGTATTTACTCATACCAACTACTTTCGAATTTGAAGGATCCAATTGAAACTCCAATGGCGCAACAGGTATGTCTTAAACCTATTTCTTTAACTGGATTGCTGTTCTAACTTCTTGCTCTATGTTGATTTCAGTTTAAGTTGTATAAACGGTTATGTTCTCATGTGATGCACATTACAAGTGCTGCCAATGCTGTGTAGTTTCTCACACTTATATTCTGTCTATGCTGTTGTGTCTTAAAAATATATGAGTTGAACTGTGTCTCTATCTTGATTAGGGAACATAAACTAGAATGGTATGGACAATACAGTGACCATAGTACAGGCCGTATAAACAGTGGGCCTTCTACGGGCCGTAGAAACAGTGGGCCTTCTACGGGCCGTAGAAACAATGGGCCTTCTACGGGCCGTAGAAACAATGGGCCTTCTATGGGTCGTATCATCAATAGGCCTTATACGGGCCGTATGATCGATTGGCCAAACATGGGCCAATAATAGACCACATTATGGCCATAAACGGTCTAGAGTTGGAATCGTCCGTTCATTGGCCGACCATAACGGGCCATCGTTAATAGGCCGTATTTGATGACGCTATGAAAACGGCCCAACAAATTAACGGACCACAAACGGGCCAACTGTAACCATGGGCTGAATTTGGCCCACAAGCAGAAAATGACAGTAACGGGTCGTAAGTAAACAAATGCTGGAAATGAGCCCAAGAATTAATGGGCTCTGGGAAGGCCGAAAGATAACATGGGCTAGAAACGGCCCAACAAAATAACGAGTCGCTAATGGGTATAAAGTGATACACTATTCATTACGGTCCAGTTTCACCACGGGCCGTTAATGGGTGTAAAGTGATACACTGTTCATTAAGGGCCAGTTCCCCACGGGTTGTTAATGGGCCAAGAGTTACAAAGGGCCTCATATGGGCCGAAAAGACGTCATGGCCCATACATGGGCCAGAAGTGAAAACGGGCTGGAACCATATTGGATGGCCCAGATGACGCTATTGGGCCTAATTCGGATAGGGCGTAACGGGCCTTGGGTTAGCGGGCTGTAAATGGGCTATATGCGAACAAGCCATTAACAGGCTTTCCATGGGCCGGCCTGCCACCTTTTGACCAAGTCAAACAGGCCGGCCTTTTCACAGGAATGGGCCTCTGTTGGGCCGTGCCACGTGTCGACGTATCATAGGCGCCTTCTGTCCAATGAGTGGATGACATCTGTCCCAACGATGAGCCGACACGTGTTTCCTCCAGCCAATGATGATTTTACATGTGGAAAATCCCCATTGGTTGGGGCTGTTAAAGGGTTATCGGATCCAAAACCCGACCCGATAGCTTCATGGCGTTTCGTTACGGTGGATGCCACGTGTCAGTCACCCTTGACGAAAGCACTTCTGTGACGTGCGATTTATCATCATGGAAGTAGACACTTCCGTGATGATAATTTTGGTAATGTCATGGAACACTTCTACGACAACACAGGTATGACTATCTTGATTCTGTCATAAAATCGTCATGGATGTACATGCATGACAAAAAACGCGACCTACTGTGACAAACACCTATCATCACGGAAGTGTATTTTTTTGTAGTGCCCTAACAAAACTAACTTGATTACACGGTAAATCTCATCCAACCCATCACCGTCTAGCAAGCCTACGATGGAATTACTTACGCACGGCGGTGAGCATCATGAAATAGGTGATAGAGGATGATTGATGATGACGATGACGATGAATCCCCCTCTCCGGAGCCCCGAACGGACTCCAGATCAGCCCTCCCGAGAGAGATTAGGGATTGGCGGCGGCTCTGTATCGTAAAACACGATGAAACTTTCTCTTTGATTTTTTCTCTGCAAAAACAAATATATAGGGTTGGAGTTGAGGTCGGTGGACATCCAGGGGGCCCACAAGGCAGGGGGCGCGCCCCCACCCTCGTGGACAGGGTGTGGGCCCCCTGGCCTTGATTCTTTTGCCAGTATTTTTGATTTTTTCCAAAACTTATCTCCATGGATTTTCAGGTCATTCCAAGAACTTTTGTTTCTGCACAAAAATAACACCATGGCAGTTCTGCTGAAAACAGTGTCAGTCTGGGTTAGTTTCATTCAAATCATGCAAGTTAGAGTCCAAAACAAGGGAAAAAGTGTTTGTAAAAGTAGATACGTTGGAGACGTATCAGATGACTAGTGACAAGCATCTCAAGGCCGCAGCTCATGAGCTACTTGAAGTTACCAAGTTGCCTATTGCTGATGAAGACTTTGACCTTGCATCAACCACAGTTGCTGCTATTGGAAATATGCCCTAGAGGCAATAATATTGTATTATTATATTTTTTATTCATAATCAAGAGTTTATATTCTATGTTATAACTGCTTTGTCCTGGAATGTGCGATTCGATGGAAAACTCATATGCACCCGTGGAATGATAAAAGACAAAATAAGATTCCTAGTCTTGCCTCTAAGACTAGCTCAAGTGTTGTTGGTGATCATGTTTCCCGGATTTTAGGATATCGTTAAGTGTAACAATAGTCCTAAAACGACATTGAGAGTACGGCGTTAGAAGAACGATCATATTGAATCAACTAAACTTGTTTGTTATACTTTGAGATAATATCGTCTATAGTCTATTGTTATAACATGGAGTGTTAACGTGAGTCTTAGTTCCTTAGATCATCGGAAAGTTTGAGAAGGGACTTGATACGTCTCCAACGTATATATAATTTATGAAGCATTCATGCTATTATATTATCTATTTTGGATGTTTGTGGGCTTTATTATTCACTTTTATATTATTTTTGGGACTAACCTATTAACCGGAGGCCCAGCTCATATTGTTGTTTTCTTGCCTATTTCAGTGTTTCGAAGAAAAGGATTATCAAACGGAGTCCAATAGGAATGAAACCTTTGGGAAAGTTATTTTTGGAACGGAAGCAATCCAGGGGACTTGGAGTGCACGTAAGGGAAGCTTCGAGGTGGCCACGAGGTAGGGAGGCATGCCCACCTCCCCTGGGCGCGCCTCCCACCCTCCTGGGCCCCTTGTGGCTCCCATGACCGACTTCTTTCACCTATATATCTCCATATACCCTAAAAACATCGGGGGAGCAGAATAGATCGTGAGTTCTGCCGCCGCAAGCCGTTGTAGCCACCAAAAACCAATCGGGACCCTGTTCGGGCACCCTCCGGAGGGGGGGATCCATCACCGGTGGCCATCTTTATTATCCCCGCGCTCTCCATGACGAGGAGGGAGTAGTTCACCCTCGAGGCTGGGGGTATGTACCAGTACTATGTGTTTGATCTCTCTCTCTCTCTCTCGTGTTCTTGAGGTGATACGACCTTGACGTATCGCGAGCTTTGCTATTATAGTTGAATATTATGATGTTTCTCCCCCTCTACTCTCTTGTAATGGATTGAGTTTTCCCTTTGAAGTTATCTTATCGGATTGAGTCTTTAAGGATTTGAGAACACTTGATGTATGTCTTGCCGTGCTTATCTGTGGTGACAATGAGATATTCATGTGATCTACTTGATGTACGTTTTGGTGATCTACTTGCGGGTTCAATGAACTTATGCATAGGGGTTGGCACATGTTTTCGTCTTGACTCTCCAGTAGAAACTTTGGGGCACTCTTTGAAGTACTTTGTGTTGGTTGAATAGATGAATCTGAGATTGTGTGATGCATATCGTATAATCATGCCCACGGATACATGAGGTGACATTGGAGTATCTAGGTGACATTAGGGTTTTGGTTGATTTGTGTCTTAAGGTGTTATTCTAGTACGAACTCTATGATAGATCGACCGGAAAGAATAGATTCGTGTTATTTTACTACGGACTCTTGAATAGATCGATCAGAAAGGATAACTTTGAGGTGGTTTCGTACCCTACAATAATATATTCGGTTGTTCTCCGCTATTAGTGACTTTTGAGTGACTCTTTGTTGCATGTTGAGGGATAGTTATATGATCCAGTTATGTTATTATTGTTGAGAGAACTTGCACTAGTGAAAGTATGAACCCTAGGCCTTGTTTCCTACCATTGCAATACCGTTTACGCTCACTTTTACCACATGTTACCTTGCTGTTTTTATATTTTCAGATTACAAATACCTATATCTACCATCCATATTGCACTTGTATCACCATCTCTTCGCCGAACTAGTGCACCTATACAATTTACCATTGTATTGGGTGTGTTGGGGACACAAGAGACTCTTTGTTATTTGGTTGCAGGGTTGCTTGAGAGAGACCATCTTCATCCTACACCTCCCACGGATTGATAAACCTTAGGTCATCCACTTGAGGGAAATTTGCTACTGTCCTACAAACATCTGCACTTGGAGGCCCAACAACGTATACAAGAAGAAGGTTGTGTAGTAGACATCAAGCTCTTTTCTGGCGCCGTTGCCGGGGAGGTGAGTGCTTGAAGGTATTTAGATCTTGCAATCGAATCTTTTAGTTTCTTGCTTTATCACTAGTTTAGTTTATAAAAGAAAACTACAAAAAATGGAATTGAGTTTGCCTCATACGCTTCATATTTTTAATATCTTTCTTGAAAATGATGGTAAGGAAAATTGTGCTCAATTGCTAGAAGAAGAATGCATTAAAATGTTTGGTACTAGATCTTTGTATGATGAGCATGATTGCAATGTTATTAGTATGTATTCCTTGAATATCCATGATGCTAATAATATGCAAAGCCACAAGCTTGGGGAAGCTATGTTTGATGAAGATGATACTTTTTCCCCCAAGTTTTGATGAGCAAATTTATTATGATGAAAGCATGCCTCCTATTTATGATGATTATTGTGATGATACTTATGCCATAAAGAATAAACTTGCTTATGTGGAGAGTAGTAAAATTTCTATGCAAGTAGATCATGAAAAAAATGCTTTATGTGCTGGTTATATTGTTGAATTCATTCATGATGCTACTGAAACTTATTATGAGGGAGGAATATATGCTTGTAGGAGTTGCAATGATATCAAGTTTCCTCTCTATGTGCTTAAAGTTTTAAAGTTATGCTTGTTTTGCCTTCCTATGCTAGTTGATTATTGTTCCCATAAGTTGTTTGTTCACAAAATCCCTATGCATAGGAAGTGGGTTAGACTTAAATGTGTTAGTAATATTCTTCATGGTGCTCTCTTCATGTTTCAATTCTTATCTTTTATGTGAGCATCATTGAAATCATCATGCCTAGCTAAAAAGGCATTAAAGAAAAGCGCTTGTTGGGAGACAACCCAATATTTACCCCGTCTTTTTTTGTGTGTTCACATCATTATGCTACTGTAGTAATCATGTTTTATAGCTTTTGTTTCAATAAACTGCCAAGTAAGACCTTTAGGATAGCTTACGGTGATAGTTGTGTTGATCCTGCTGAAAATCAGAAACTTTTGCACCCAGTAAATTAGTTTTGGTAATTAACAGAAACGTGATTTTTATCTGATTATCTTTGCTCTGGATTGGTACACAAATTTATTAGGACTTCCTAATTTGGTAGGATATTTGGAGTTCCAGAAGTATACATTTGATACAGATTACTACAGACTGTTCTGTTTTTGATAGATTCTGTTTTCTATGTGTTGTTTGCTTATTTTGATGAATCTATGAGTAGTATAAGAGGGTATGAACCATAGAGAAGTTGGAATACGGTATATATTACACCAATATGAATTTAGAATGAGTTCATAACAGTACCTAAGTGGTGGTTTTATTTTCTTATACTAACGGAGCTTACAAGTTTTCTGTTGAGTTTTGTGTTGTGAAGTTTTCAAGTTTTGGGTAAAGATTCGATGGACTATGGAATAAGGAGTGGCAAGAGCCTAATATTGGGGATTCCTAAGGCACCCCAAGGTAATATTCAAGGACAACCAAGAGCCTAAGCTTGGGGATGCCCCGGATGGCATCCCCTCTTTCGTCTTTGTTCATCGGTAACTTTACTTGGAGCTATATTTTTATTCACCACATGATGTGTGTTTTGCTTGGAGCATCATTTTCTTTTGTTAGTATTTGATTTCTGTTATTTAGAATAATGTTTTGCATCTATATTTTCAATAAAAATGTTAAGGATAGCCTTTACCATGCTTAGTTTGCAAGTATACATGTTGCTGTTTCAAAATAGAAAGTTTACCGCGTTGCAAAAATTCCCTAGAAAAGTCAGAGTATGATAAAATGTTGAAACTTCTTGCATACTGAGCTCTGATAAATCTTCTACAGTGTGATATTTTTCTCGTAATTTTTGGAGTTAGGGCAGTATGATGAATCTTGCATTCTTTATAGACAGTACTGTTTTGGCAGATTGCTGTTATGTTTGCATTGTTTGCATATGTTTGCTTGTTTAATGATTCTATTTGAGGATAGGAGTATTAAACATGCAGAGAAATTTAGTATGAAATGTTGAATAATAATTTTAGTGATTTGTTATAGTAGAAGATGATAAGGTTTTGCATTGGTTTATACTAACTTATCTCATGAGTTCTTCTTGAGTTTGGTGTGGATGAAGCTTTCGAGATTTAGGAAACCGAGATATAAAAGGAATTAAGGAAAAACAAAAGCTCAAGCTTGGGGATGCCCAAGGCACCCCAAGATAATATTTCAAGAAGTCTCAAGCATCCAATCTTGGGGATGCCCCGGTAGGCATCCCACCTTTCTTCTTCAACAACTATCGGTTAGTATCGGTTGAAGCTAAGTTTTTGCTTCTTCACATGAGTTGTGCTATCCTTGCAATGTCATTTTATTTTGCTTTGCTTGCTGTTTGAATAAAATACCAAGATCTTAAAATCTTAAATGAGAGAGAGTCTTCACATAGCTACATAATTATTTAACTACTCATTGATCTTCATTTATATCTTTTTGGATTAGTTTGTCATTTACTCCTGTGCTTCACTTATATCCTATGAGTAAATGGTTGAATGAGTTGAATGTCATAAATCTGAAATTATATATGTTTCATTTGCTTATCCCATGGGGAGTAATGACTTCACATCTAAGAAGTAGAGGTTGTAAATTTATTGAAGGTTAGCAAGCATTGTATTGGTCACTTGAACAATTCATGAAAGAATATTGAAGGAAGAGAGGTTTCACATATAAATGTACTATCTTACACATCTTCTATGATTTTGAGCCCCATTAATTATTTTCAAACCTGAGCAAATTAGTTGAAGTTGGACAAGGAATACAACATAAGGAGTTATGCTTGGGTATATTTGTATAGAAGTTATATTGTTATAGATCCTCCAACATGTGGTGCTTGCTTTTTAGAATCCTTTGCTAGTCAAAATATCTGTATTAAGCGGGAATACTGCTTGTGCATCCAAATTCCTTGAACCTACCTATATGCGGTATTTACCTACCGTTCCAAGTAAATTTGCATGTGCCAAACTCTAAACCTTCAAATAATAATCTGCTTTGTATGCCCGAATCGCTCATGTAGAGACTAGGGGCTGTCGGTATCTTCCATGCTAGGTGGGTTATTCTCACGATGAGTGGACTCCGGTCATCATTCACGAGTAAAATGGCTAGTAACTGGGATGCCCAGTCCCATGATCAATAGATCAAAATAAATAAAAAATAATTGCAAACAAAACTCCCCCAGGATTGATGTTAGTTGGAGGCACCCGTTCTTTCTGGCAAGCCATGGATTGATGATTGTTGGTGGAGGGGGGGGTAAATTTTTTACCATTCTGTTTGGGAACCGCCTATAATGTATGTAGTATGGAAGATATTGGGAACTCTTGGTTGTTATGTTGACAATGAAAGCATACCTCTCAAAATTATTTTCATCTCTATTTCAAAATCGAGCTCTGGCACCTCTGCAAATCCCTGCTTCCCTCTGCGAAGGGCCTATCTTTTACTTTTATGCAAGAGTCAGTAGTATTCCTTCTCATTCCTACCTACTCTTTAGTTGGCAAGCATCGTGTGTTGGGGAAAGATCTAAGCATATATGGCCATTCAAATATATTTGATCATGAATTATTATTGTTGACAATTATCTATATGATAAGTAAGTTGGGAGGCGAAACATTAAGCCCCTATCTTTCTCTGTGTTCGATGGATGCCATTTGTTCTAAAAATATGCTTTGAGTGGTAGCAATCATGGAAGACTATATGATAGTTGAGTATGTGGGATTTGCTAAATCAAAGCTCTGACATAGACCCTTCCTGAAAATAAGATGAATTGCAATTGTTTGATGAATGAGAATGAAGTTTGCTAGTTTTCAAGAAAGTTTAATGCTTTAACATGTGAATAGCTTGTTACATGATCTTGAGAAGTTTTATGAGATGAACTAATGTTATGACATATAATCATGCTAGAAAAGGTGATTGAAATTATCAATGGTCAAACTTGTGCACCTGCTAGCATTCACACTTCATAAATTCTTTCTTTTATTATTTACCTACTCGAGGACGAGCAGGAATTAAGCTTGGGGATGCTGATACGTTTCCAACGTATCTATAATTTATGAAGCATTCATGCTATTATATTATCTGTTTTGGATGTTTATGGGCTTTATTATACACTTTTATATTATTTTTGGGACTAACCTATTAACTGGAGGCCCAGCCCATATTGTTGTTTTCTTGCCTATTTCAGTGTTCCGAAGAAAATGAATATCAAACGGAGTCCAAACGGAATGAAACCTTCGGGAAAGTTATTTTTGGAACGGAAGCAATTGCTAACCCACAAGTGTAGGGGATCGCAACAGCTTTCGAGGGTAGAGTATTCAACCCAAATTTATTGATTCGACACAAGGGGAGCCAAAGAATATTCTCAAGTATTAGCAGTTGAGTTGTCAATTGAACCACACCTGGATAACTTAGTATCTGCAGCAAAGTATTTAGTAGCAAAGTAGTATGATAGTAAAGTTAACAGTGGCAAAAGTAAAGATAATAGTTTTGTAGTAGTTGTAACAGTAGTAACGGAAAAGTAAATAAGCAAAGCACAATATGTGAAAAGCTCATAGGCATTGGATCAGTGATAGATGATTATGTCGGATGTGATTCCTCATGTAATAGCTATAACATAGGGTGACACAGAACTGGCTCCAGTTCATCAATTTAATGTAGGCATGTATTCCGAATATAGTCATACGTGCTTATGGAAAAGACCTTGCATGGCATCTTTTGTCCTACCCTCCCGTGGCAGCGGGGTCCTAGTGGAAACTAAGGGATATTAAGGCATCCTTTTAATAGAGAACCGGAACAAAGCATTAGCACATAGTGAATACATGAACTCCTCAAACTATGGTCATCACCGAGAAGTATCCCGATTATTGTCAATTCGGGGTTGTCAGATTATAACACATAATAGGTGAGTATAGACCTGCAAGATAGGCTCAAGAACACACATATATTCATGAAAACATAATAGGTTCAAAGCAGAAATCATGGCACTCGGACCCTAGTGACAAGCATTAAGCATATCAAAGTCATAGCAACATCAATCTCAGAACATAGTGGATACTAGGGATCAAACCCTAACAAAACTAACTTGATTACATGGTAAATCTCATCCAACCCATCATCGTCCAGCAAGCCTATGATGGAATTACTCACGCACGGCGGTGAGCATCATGAAATTGGTGATGGAGGATGGTTGATGATGACGCGGCGACGAATCCCCCTCTTCAGAGCCCCGAATGGACTCCAGATCAGCCCTCCCGAGAGAGATTAGGGCTTCGCGGCGGCTCCGTATTAAAATGCGATGAAAATTTCTCTCTGATTTTTTTCTCCGTGAAACAGAATATATGGAGTTGGAGTTGAGGTCGGTGGAGCATCAGGGGGCCCACGAGATAGGGGGGTGTGCCCAGGGGGAGGGCGCGCCCCCCACCCTCGTGGACAGGGTGTGGGCCCCCTGGCCTTGATTCTTTCACCAGTATTTTTTATATTTTCCAAAACTTATCTCCGTGGATTTTCAGGTCATTCCGAGAACTTTTGTTTTCTGCACATAAAACAACATCATGGCAGTTCTGCTGAAAATAGCGTAAGTCCGGGTTAGTTTCATTCAAATCATGCAAGTTAGAGTCCAAAACAAGGGCAAAAGTGTTTGGAAAAGTAGATACGTTGGAGACGTATCATCTCCCCCAAGCTTAAACCTTTGTTTGTCCTCAAGCAATTTAGTTGATAAACTAAAAGTGATAAAGAAAATTTTTTACAAACTCTATTTGCTCTTGTTGTTGTAAATATGTAAACCCAGCATTCAAGTTTTCAGCAAGTATTATGAACTAACCATACTCACAATAACACTTAGGTCTCACAATTACTCATATCAATGGCATAATCAGCTAGCGAGCCATAATAATAAAACTCAGATGACAACACTTTCTCAAAACAATCGTAATATGATATAACAAAATGGTATCCCGCTAGCCCTTTCTAAAACCGCAAAACATAAATGCAGAGCACCTTTAAAGATCAAGGACTGACTAAACATTGTAATTCATGGTAAAAGAGATCCAGTCAAGTCATACCCCATATAAACCAATAATAATGAATGCAAATGACAGTGTGCTCTCCAGCGGGTGCTCTTTAATCAGAAGGTGATGACTCAACATAAAAGTAAATAGATAGGCCCTTCGCAGAGGGAAGCAGGGATTTGTAGAGGTGCGAGAGCTCGATTTTAAAATAGAGATGAATAACATTTTGAGCGGCATACTTTCACTATCAACACAACAACTATGAGATGGCAATATCTTCCATACTACATGCATTATAGGCGGTTCCCAAACATAATGGTAAAGGTTTATACTTCTCCACCACCAACAAGCATCAATCCATGGCTTGCTCAAAACAACGAGTGCCTCCAACTAACAACAGCCCTGGGGGAGTTTTGTTTAATTATTTTATTTGCTTTGATCTTTTTTATCATGGGACTGGGCATCCCGGTTACCAGGCATTTTCACGTGAATGAGGAGCGGAGTCCACTCCTCTTGAGAATAACCCACCTAGCATGGAAGATACAGACAACCCTAATTGAAACATGAGCTTCTCGAGCATACAAAATAGAATTTCATTTGAAGGTTTGGAGTTTGGCACATACAAATTTACTTGCAATGGTAGGTAAATACCGCATATAGGAAGGTATGGTAGACTCATATGGAACAACTTTGGGGTTTAAGGAGTTTGGATGCACAAGCAGTATTCCCGCTTAGTACAGGTGAAGGCTAGCAAAAGACTGGTAAGCGACCAACTGAGAGAGCGACAACAGTCATGAACATGCATTAAAATTAATTCACACCAAGTACAAGCATGAGTAGGATATAATCTACCATGAACATAAATATCATGAAGGCTATGTTGATTTGTTTCAACTACATGCGTGAACATGTGCCAAGTCGAGTCACTCAATTCATTCAAAGGAGGATACCATCCCATCATACCACATCACAATCATTTTAATAGCATGTTGGCATGCAAGGTAGACCATTATAACTCATAGCTAATCAAGCATGGCACAAGCAACTATAATCTCTAAATGTCATTGCAAATATGTTTACTTCATGATAAGCTGAATCAGGAACGATGAACTCATCATATTTACAAAAATGAGAGAGGTCGAGTTCATACCAGCTTTTCTCATCTCAATCAGTTCATCATATATCATCATTATTGCCTTTCACTTGCACGACCGAACGATGTGTATAATAATAAAAGTGCACGTGCATTGGACTAAGCTGGAATCTGCAAGCATTCAACTCAAGAAAGAAGACAGAGTAATATGGGCTCCAAGTTAAATAAACAATCATGCATATGAGAGCCACTAAACATTTTCAATATGGTCTTCTACTCTCGATCCCCAAAGAAAAGAAAAGAAAACTATTTACACGGGAAACCTCCCAACAAGTAAGAAGAAGAACGAGAAATCTTTTTGGGTTTTCATTTTAATTTCTACTACAAGCATGGAAATTAAACTAACTATTTTTTTGATTTTTCTTAAGGTTTAGCAAACACACAAGAAGAAAGCTAGAAAAAGAAAATTAAACTAGCATGGATAATAAAATGGAAGAGTATGAGCACCGACAACTGGAACAGTGTGTGAACATGAATGTAAAGTCAGTGAGAAATATGTACTCCCCCAAGCTTAGGCTTTTGGCCCAAGTTGGTCTACTGCCAAGGACCGCGGATACTCTCCTGGTGTATTGAGAGGTGTAATCAGGGTACCACTGGCTGGCCATCTCCTCTGGATCCCACTGGTAAGATGATGCACAATAGGGGTCCAGTGAAGGTCCCGGCTCAGGCTCAGGCTCAGGCTCTGGAGTGGATGCTTGGCCTCGATGAGTGTACACTGCCTCCGGTGTGACAAGATAATTAACTGTAGTCAAATCAAACAACAGAGGCGCATGCAGAATAATAGTCTCATTGTGTTTCTTATTAAATCTCAGGTTATACAGAAGCATCTTATCTTCGTTGTCAACAATAAACTCATGTGCTACCATGCTCCTGTAATCTAAAATGTAAGGAGGCAATATTGTCTCCTCTTTTTCATGGTGCCTAATAGGTATCTCAAAATGTCTAGCAAGACGTGCAGCATAGATACCTTCAAAGATGGGGCCTTTTGTACGGTTCAGGCTTAGCCGTTTAGCAATGACGGCACCCATACTAAAACTATTATCACCAAACATGGCATGGAATAGAATAATAATATCAGGCACACTGAAGTTTCCACTATTTCCGTGACCAATTAAGCATCTACTAGCAAATATGGCAAAGTAGCGAAAAACAGGAAAGTGTATGCTAGAGATTCTCGCATCGAAACCCTTCTTTGGATCCCCTACAGTGATAGTGTTAACAAAGCCATCCACATCTTTACGATGTGGTTCATCTAATTTTCCCTCAAAGGGTATCCTACATACCGTGCAAAAATCACGTAAAGACATTTCCCTGAATTCATCATATAAATGAAATGATACTGAAGGCGGTGACTTCTTAGGATAATAATAAAAGTTTTGCATGAAAGTATTGGTGAGTAAGAGATACTGGTCGATCCGGTCGTGGAGGAAGTCGGTGAGGCTTGCATTTTCAATTAAAGAATAAAAGTCTTCATAAATTCCGGCTTCTCTCAAGAAATTGTCACAGGGCCATTCACACGTCCGTACTTCCGCTACGCGAGGAAGATTATACTTGGCCTTTTCCTTCTCTTTAGCTTGTCTTTCCTGGGAGCCTTGGCTAGAAGAGCCCCTCAAAAATCTCCTTAACATTTTTCGAAAATTTCTGAAATTTTAGTAACTTCAAAATAAAAGTGAATAAAACTAAACAAGATTGGTAGCAACTAATTCTACAAGTGCCTAGAGCCTATATCATGCATTAGAATTACTTGGGACGTCATAAATTTGACATGCAAGCTCAAGAACAGGGTCACCTATGCAGCAAAAATTTGCAATGAATAAAGCATTAGAACAAAAACTAATTGGACCAATGGAGGAGTCACATACCAAGCAACAATCTCCCAAAGCAGTTTGTGAATGGAGCTTTGAGCAAGGAGATCGAAAATCGCAGCAAAATGAGCTAGAACTCGTGCTTGAGCTAGATGAGGATTTTTTTGGGAAGAAGATGGAGTGTGTGGGTGCAGGAATAAGTGGAGGGGGGGCCATCGTGGGCCCATGAGACAGGGGGCGCGCCAAGGGGGTGTGGGCGCACCCTCCACTCTCGTGGCCAGCTGGTTGACCCTCCTGCAGTGTTTTCAGTGCCTAAAATCCTCAAATATTCCATAAAAAATCATACTGAATTTGTAGGGCATTTGGAGCACTTTTATTTTCGGGATATTTTTTATTGCATGGATAATTCAGGAAACAGACAGATAATACTATTTTTTCCTTATTTATTCTAAATAACATAAAATAAAAAGAGGGTACAGAAGGTTGTGCCTTCTAGTTTCATCCATCTCATGATCATCAAAATGACTCCACTAACAAGGTTGATCAAGTCGTGTTAACAAGCTCATTCCGAATAACATGGAACCGGAGAAATTTCAAAAAACACTAGGTTACCTCAACGGGGATATGAACATGCCCAACAATAAGAATATCATACTTTTTCTTGACAGTAGGAAGAGGAAATTCAAAACCTCCAATAATGTTTGTTGGAACTTTTCCAATAGATTTGATGCTATGAACTTGAGATTGTTTCCTCGGAAAGTGTACCGTATGCTCATTACCATTAACATGAAAAGTGACATTACCTTTGTTGCAATCAATAACAGCCCCTGCAGTATTCAAAAAGGGTCTACCAAGGATAATCGGCATACTATCATCCTTGGGAATATCAAGAATAACAAAGTCCGTTAAGATAGTGACATTTGCAACCACAACAGGCACATCCTCACAAATCCCGACAGGTATAACAATTGATTTATCGGCCATTTGCAAAGATATTTCAGTAGGTGTCAACTTATTCAATTCAAGTCTACGATATAAAGAGAGAGGCATAACACTAACACCGGCTCCAAGATCACATAAAGCAGTTTTAACATAGTTTCTTTTAATGGAGCATGGTATGGTTGGTACCCCTGGTTCTCCAAGTTTCTTTGGTATTCCACCCTTAAAAGTATAATTAGCAAGCATGGTGGAAATTCAGCTTCCGGTATCTTTCTTTTATTTGTAATGATATCCTTCATATACTTAGCATAAGGATTTACTTTAAGCATATCAGTTAAGCGCATACGTAAGAAGATAGGTCTAATCATTTTAGCAAAGCGCTCAAAATCCTCATCATCCTTTGTCTTGGACGGTTTAGGAGGAAAGGTCATGGGTTTCTGAACCCATGGTTCTCTTTCTCTACCGTTCTTCCTAGCAACAAAATCTATATTATCATAACATTGATTCTTTGATTGTGGGTTATCAAGATCAACAGTAGGTTCAACCTCTACTTCATTATTATTGCTAGGTTGAGCATCAACATGAACATTATCATTTGTTGGGGAACGTTGCAGAAAATTAAAAATTTTCCTACGGTTTCACCAAGATCCATCTATGAGTTCATCTAAGCAACGAGTGATAGGAGTGCATCTACATACCCTTGTATATCGTGAGCGAAAGCGTTCAAGAGAACGGGGATGATGGAGTCGTACTCGCCGTGATCCAAATCACCGATGACCAAGTGCTGAACGGACAGCACCTCCGCGTTCAACACACGTACGGAGCGGATGACATCTCCGCCTTCTTGATCCACCAAGGGCGAAGGAGAGGTTGAGGAAGAAGACTCCAGCAGCAGCACGATGGCGTGGTGGTGGTGGAGAAGCAGTACTCCGGCAGGGCTTCGCCAAGCAACTGCGGGAGGAGGAAGAGGTGTAGCAGGGGGAGGGAGGCGCCAAGACTCAAAGGTGCGGCTTCCCTCCCCCCCTCCTTTATATAGGCCCCCAGGGGGGGTAGCCGGCCCTAGAGATGGGATCTCTAGGTGGGCGGCGGCCAAGGGGGGTGGAGTGCCCCCCAAGGCAAGTGGAGGCGCCCCCTCCCTAGGGTTCCCAACCCTAGGCGCAAAGGGGGGCCCAGGGGGCGCACCAGCCCACCAGGGGCTGGTTCCCTCAGCACTTCAGCACATGGGGCTCTCCGGGATGGGTGGCTCCACCCGGTGGACCCCCGGGACCCTTCCGGTGGTCCCGGTACAATACCGGGTGATCCCGAAACTTTCCCGATGGCCGAAACAACACTTCCTATATATAAATCTTCACCTCCGGACTATTCCAGAACTCCTCGTGATGTCTGGGATCTCATCCGGGACTCCGAACAACATTCGGTAATCACATACAAGTCTTCCTAATAACCCTAGCGTCACCGAACCTTAAATGTGTAGACCCTACGGGTTCGGGAGACATGCAAACATGACCGAGACGGCTCTCCGGTCAATAACCAACAGTGGGATCTGGATACCCATGTTGGCTCCCACATGTTCCACGATGATTTCATTGGATGAACCATGATGTCGAGGATTTGATCAACCCCGTATACAATTCCCTTTGTCAGTCGGTACGTTACTTGCCCGAGACTCGATCGTCGGTATCCCAATACCTCGTTCAGTCTCGTTACCGGCAAGTCACTTTACTTGTACCGTAATGCATGATCCCGTGACCAAACACTTGGTCACTTTGAGCTCATTATGATGATGCATTACCGAGTGGGCCCAGAGATACCTCTCGGTCATACGGAGTGACAAATCCCAGTCTTGATCCGTGTCAACCCAATAGACACTTTCGGAGATACCTGTAGTGCACCTTTATAGTCACCCAGTTACGTTGTGACGTTTGGTACACCCAAAGCACTCCTATGGTATCCGGGAGTTACACGATCTCATGGTCTAAGGAAAAGATACTTGACATGGAAAAGCTCTAGCAAACGAACTACACGATCTTGTGCTATGCTTAGGATTGGGTCTTGTCCATCACATCATTCTCCTAATGATGTGATCCCGTTATCAACGACATCCAATGTCCATAGCCAGGAAACCATGACTATCTGTTGATCAACGAGCTAGTCAACTAGAGGCTTACTAGGGACATATTATGGTCTATGTATCACACGTGTATTACGATTTCCGGATAATACAGTTATAGCATGAATAAAGACAATTATCATGAATAAGGAAATATAATAATAATCTTTTATTATTGCCTCCAGGGCATATTTCCAACAGTCTCCCACTTGCACTAGAGACAATAATCTAGTTACATTGTGATGAATCGAACACCCATAGAGTTCTGGTGTTGATCATGTTTTGCTCGCGAGAGAGGTTTAGTCAACGGATCTGCGACATTCAGATCCGTATGTACTTTGCAAATATCTATGTCTCCATCTTGAACATTTTCACGGATGGAGTTGAAACGACGCTTGATGTGCCTGGTCTTCTTGTGAAACCTGGGCTCCTTGGCAAGGGCAATAGCTCCAGTGTTGTCACAGAAGAGTTTGATCGGCCCCGACGCATTGGGTATGACTCCTAGGTCGGTGATGAACTCCTTCACCCAAATTGCTTCATGCGATGCCTCTGAGGCTGCCATGTACTCCGCTTCACATGTAGATCCCGCCACGATGCTCTGCTTGCAGCTGCACCAGCTCACTACTCCACCATTCAACATATACACGTATCCGGTTCGTGACTTAGAGTCATCCAGATCTGTGTCGAAGCTAGCGTCGACGTAACCCTTTACGACGAGCTCTTCGTCACCTCCATAAACGAGAAACATGTCCTTTGTCCTTTTCAGGTACTTCAGGATATTCTTGACCACTGTCCAGTGTTCCTTGCCAGGATTACTTTGGTACCTTCCTACCAAACTTACGGCAAGGTTTACATCAGGTTTGGTACACAGCATGGCATACATAATAGATCCTATGGCTGAAGCATAGGGGATGACACTCATCTCTTCTTTATCTTTTGCCATGGTCGGGCATTGAGCCGAGCTCAATCTCACACCTTGCAATACAGGCAAGAAGCCTTTCTTGGACTGATCCATTTTGAACTTCTTCAAAATCTTATCAAGGTATGTGCTTTGTGAAAGACCTATGAGGCGTCTCGATCTATCCCTATAGATCTTGATGCCTAATATGTAAGCAGCTTCTCCAAGGTCCTTCATTGAAAAACACTTATTCAAGTAGGCCTTAATGTTGTCCAAAAGTTCTATATCATTTCCCATCAAAAGTATGTCATCTACATATAATATGAGAAATGCTACAGAGCTCCCACTCACTTTCTTGTAAACACAGGCTTGTCCATAAGTCTGCATAAACCCAAACGCTTTGATCATCTCATCAAAGCGAATGTTCCAACTCCGAGATGCTTGCACCAGCCCATAAATGGATCGCTGGAGCTTGCATACTTTGTTAGCATCTTTAGGATCGACAAAACCTTCCGGCTGCGTCATATACAGTTCTTCCTTAAGATGTCCGTTAAGGAATGCCGTTTTGACGTCCATCTGCCATATCTCATATTCATAGTATGCGGCAATTGCTAACATGATTCGGACGGACTTCAGCTTCGCTACGGGAGAGAATGTCTCATCGTAGTCAACCCCTTGAACTTGTCGATAACCCTTAGCGACAAGTTGAGCTTTATAGATGGTAACATTTCCATCTGCGTCCGTCTTCTTCTTAAAGATCCATTTGTTTTCTATCGCTCGCCGATCATCGGGCAAGTCTGTCAAAGTCCATACTTTGTTTTCATACATGGATTTTATCTCGGATCACGTGGCTTCAAGCCATTTGTTGGAATCTGGGCCCGCCATCGCTTCTTCATAGTTCGAAGGTTCACCGTTGTCTAACAACATGATTTCCAGGACAGGGTTGCCGTACCACTCTCGTGCGAAACGTGTCCTTGTGGACCTACGAAGTTCAGTAGCAACT
This sequence comes from Triticum timopheevii, assembly GCA_963921465.1. Classification (NCBI taxonomy): domain Eukaryota; kingdom Viridiplantae; phylum Streptophyta; class Magnoliopsida; order Poales; family Poaceae; genus Triticum; species Triticum timopheevii. The sequence continues at coordinate 369,822,236 of OY997262.1, forward strand.
TGATCCGAAGTACCTTGATCATCATCATTATTTTCCTCTCCAGTCGGTGTAGGCATCACAGGAACATTTTCCTGAGCTGCACTACTTTCCTGTTCAAGAGGTAGTACTTCATCGAGTTCTACTTTCCTCCCACTTACTTCTTTCGAGAGAAACTCTTTTTCCAGAAAGGATCCGTTCTTGGCAACAAAGATCTTGCCCTCGGATCTTAAGTAGAAGGTATACCCAATGGTTTCCTTAGGGTATCCTATGAAGACGCATTTTTCTGACTTGGGTTCGAGCTTTTCAGGTTGAAGTTTCTTGACATAAGCATCGCATCCCCAAACTTTTAAAAAACGACAGCTTAGGTTTCTTCCCAAACCATAATTCATGTGGTGTCGTCTCAACGGATTTAGAGGGTGCCCTATTTAAAGTGAATGTAGCTGTCTCTAGAGCGTATCCCCAAAATGATAGCGGTAAATTGGTAAGAGACATCATAGACTGCACCATATCCAATAGAGTGCGATTATGACGTTCGGACACACCGTTACGCTGAGGTGTTCCAAGCGGCGTGAGTTGTGAAACGATTCCACATTTCCTTAAGTGTGTACCAAATTCGTGACTTAAATATTCTCCTCCACGATCTGATCGTAGGAACTTTATCTTTCGGTCACGTTGATTCTCTACCTCATTCTGAAATTCCTTGAACTTTTCAAAGGTCTCAGACTTGTGTTTCATTAAGTAGACATACCCATATCTACTTAAGTCATCAGTGAGAGTGAGAACATAACGATATCCTCCGCGAGCCTCAACGCTCATTGGACCGCACACATTGGTATGTATGATTTCCAATAAGTTGGTTGCTCGCTCCATTGTTCCGGAGAACGGAGTCTTGGTCATTTTGCCCATGAGGCATGGTTCGCATGTGTCAAATGATTCATAATCAAGAGACTCTAAAAGTCCATCAGCATGGAGCTTCTTCATGCGCTTGACACCAATGTGACCAAGGCGGCAGTGCCACAAGTATGTGGGACTATCGTTATCAACTTTACATCTTTTGGTATTCACACTATGAATATGTGTAATATTACGCTCGAGATTCATTAAGAATAAACCATTGACCATCGGGGCATATCCATAAAACATATCTCTCATATAAATAGAACAACCATTATTCTCGGATTTAAATGAGTAGCCATCTCGTATCAAACGAGATCCAGATACAATGTTCATGCTCAAACTTGGCACTAAATAACAATTATTAAGGTTTAAAACTAATCCCGTAGGTAAATGTAGAGGTAGCGTGCCGACGGCGATCACATCGACCTTGGAACCATTCCCGACGCGCATCGTCACCTCGTCCTTCGCCAGTCTCCACTTATTCCGCAGCTCCTGCTATGAGTTACAAATATGAGCAACAGCACCGGTATCAAATACCCAGGAGTTACTACGAGTACTGTTAAGGTACACATCAATTACATGTATATCAAATATACCTTTAGTGTTCCCGGCCTTCTTGTCCGCTAAGTATTTGTGGCAGTTCCACTTCCAGTGACCCTTCCCTTTGCAATAAAAGCACTCAGTCTCAGGCTTGGGTCCATTGCTTGACTTCTTCCTGGCAACTGGTTTACCAGGCGCGGCAACATCCTTGCCGTCCTTCTTGAAGTTCTTCTTACCCTTGCCCTTCTTGAACTTGGTGGTTTTATTGACCATAAACACTTGATGTTCTTTCTTGATTTCAACCTCTGCCGACTTCAGCATTGAAAATACTTCAGGAATAGTTTTCACCATCCCCTGCATATTGTAGTTCATCACAAAGCTCTTATAGCTCGGTGGGAGCGACTGAAGGATTCTGTCAATGACCGCCTCGTCCGGGAGGTTAATGTCTAGCTGGGACAGACGGTTGTGCAACCCAGACATTTTGAGTATGTGCTCACTGACAGAACTATTTTCCTCCATCTTACAACTGTAGAACTTGTCGGAGACTTCATATCTCGACCCGGGCATGAGCTTGGAAAACCATTTTCAGCTCCTCGAACATCTCATATGCTCCGTGTTGCTCAAAACGCTTTTGGAGCCCCGGTTCTAAGCTGTAAAGCATGCCGCACTAAACGAGGGAGTAATCATCAGCACGTGACTGCCAAGCGTTCAGAACGTCTTGGTTCTCTGGGATGGGTGCTTCACCTAGCGGTCCATCTAGGACATATGCTTTCTTGGCAGCTATGAGGATGATCCTCAGGTTCCGGACCCAGTCCGTATAGTTGCTGCCATCATCTTTCAACTTGGTTTTCTCTAGGAACGCGTTGAAGTTCATGTTGACATGAGCGTTGGCCATTTGATCTACAAGACATATTTGCAAAGGTTTTAGACTAAGTTCATGATAATTAAGTTCATCTAATCAAATTATTTTAAAGAACTCCCAAAGCACTCGAACAGTATCCGAGAGTTACACGATCTCATGGTCTAAGGAAAAGATACTTGACATTGGAAAAGCTCTAGCAAACGAACTACACTATCTTGTGCTATGCTTAGGATTGGGTCTTGTCCATCACATCATTCTCCTAATGATGTGATCCCGTTATCAACGACATCCAATGTCCATAGCCAGGAAACCATGACTATCTGTTGATCAACGAGCTAGTCAACTAGAGGCTTACTAGGGACATATTATGGTCTATGTATTCACACGTGTATTACGATTTCCGGGTAATACAGTTATAGCATGAATAAAGACAATTATCATGAATAAGGAAATATAATAATAATCTTTTATTATCGCCTCTAGGGCATATTTCCAACATCATTAACATTATCACTAGGTTCATGTTCATCACCTGATTGTGTTTCAGCATCAGAAATAGAAATATCATTGGGATTCTCATGTCCTATCATTTTTCTTTTTCTTCTTTTTGGAAGAACTGGGTGCCTCTAAATTATTTCTTTGAGAATCCTGCTCGATTCTCTTAGGGTGGCCTTCAGGATACAAAGGTTCTCGTGTCATTCTACTAGTTCTAGTAGCCACTCTAACAGCAAAGTCATGTTTATTATTTAATTCATCGAGCAAATCACTTTGAGATTTAAGTACTTGCTCAGCTTGAGTGGTAACCATAGAAGAATATTTGCTAATGATTTTAAGTTCACCTTTAACTCTAGCCATATAATCACTCAAGAGTCCTATCTCGAAAGCATTATTCTTTAGTTCTCTACCAACATAAGCATTAAAACTTTATTGTCTAGCCATAAAGACATCAAATTCATCTAAGCATGGGCTATGAAATTTAGTAGACGGGATTTCAACTTTATTATATCTATAGAGAGAATTACCTTTACTACCTATGTCGGGTTATTAGGACAATGTGGTTCTTCAACAGGCGGTATATTAACACCATGTATTTCTTCAATAGGAGGTAAATTCTTAACATCTTCAGCTTTAATACCTTTTTCTTTCATTGATTTCTTTGCCTCTTGCATATCCTCAGGACTGAGAAATAGAACACCCCTCTTCTTCGGAGTTGGTTTAGGAATGGGCTCAGGAGTTGGCTCAATTGGCTCGGGAATTGGCTCAGGAAGAGTCCAATTATTTTCATTAGTCAACATATTATTCAATAGTAATTCAGCTTGGTCGACTGTTCTTTCCCTGAAAACACAACCAGCACAACTATCCAAGTAGTCCTTGGAAGCATAGGTTAGTCCATTATAAAAGATATCAAGTATTTCATTTTTCTTAAGAGGATGATCAGGCAAAGCATTAAGTAATCGGTGAAGCCTCCCCCAAGCTTGTGGGAGACTCTCTTCTTTGATTTGCACAAAATTATATATTTCTCACAAGGCATCTTGTTTCTTATGAGCAGGGAAATATTTAGCGGAGAAGTAATAAATCATATCCTGGGGACTACGCACACAACCAGGATCAAGAGAATTAAACCAAGTTTTAGCATCACCCTTTAATGAGAATGGAAATATCTTAAGGATATAATAATAGCGGGACTTCTCATCATTAGTAAACAGGGTGGCTATATCATTTAACTTGGTAAGATGTGCCACGACAGTTTCAGATTCATAGCCATAAAAAGGATCAGATTCAACCAAAGTAATAATCTCAGGATCAACAGAGAATTCATAATCCTTATCAGTAACACAGATAGGTGAAGTAGCAAAAGCGGGGTCAGGTTTCATTCTAGCATTAACATATTGCTGCTTCCATTTAGCTAATAACTTCTTAAGATCATATCTATCTTTGCAAGCAAAAATAGCTCTAGTAGCTTCCTCATCCGTAACATAACCCTCAGGAACAACAGGCAATTCATAATCGGGGGGAGAACTTTCATCATCACTATCATCAATAATAGCATCTTCAATAATTTCATTCTCTCTAGCCCTAGCAAGTTGTTCATCAAGAAATTCACCTAATGGAAAAGTAGTATCACGCACAGAAGTAGTTTCATCATAAGTATCATGCATAGCAGAAGTGGCATCATCAATAACATGCGACATATCAGAATTCTTAGCAGTAGCAGGTTTAGGTGTTGCAAGCTTACTCAAAACAGAAGGAGAATCTAGTGCAGAGCTAGATGGCAGTTCCATACCTCCCCTCGTAGTTGAGGAAAAAATCTTTGTTCTTTCGTCTTTCAAGGTCCTCATAGTGATCAATAGATATAAATCCCAAGTGACTCAAAGAATAGAGCTATGCTCCCCGACAACAGCGCTAGAAATTGGTCTTGATAACCCACAAGTGTAGGGGATCGCAACAGCTTTCGAGGGTAGAGTATTCAACCCAAATTTATTGGTTCGACACATGGGGAGCCAAAGAACATTCTTAAGTATTAGCAGTTGAGTTGTCAATTCAACCACACCTGGATAACTTAGTATCTGTAGCAAAGTATTTAGTAGCAAAGTAGTATGATAGTAAAGGTAACAGTGGCAAAAGTAAAGATAATAGTTTTGTAGTAGTTGTAACAGTAGTAACAGAAAAGTAAATAAGCAAAGCACAATATGTGAAAATCTCGTAGGCATTGGATCAGAGATGGATGATTATGTCGGATGCGATTCCTCATGTAATAGCTATAACATAGGGTGACACAAAACTAGCTCCAGTTCATCAATGTAATGTAGGCATGTATTCTGAATATAGTCATACGTGCTTATGGAAAAGAACTTGCATGACATCTTTTGTCCTACCCTCCCATGGCAGCAGGGTCCTAGTGGAAACTAAGGGATATTAAGGCATACTTTTAATAGAGAACCAAAACAAAGCATTAGCACATAGTGAATATATGAACTCCTGAAACTACGGTCATCACCGAGAAGTATCCCGATTAGTGTCACTTCGGGGTTGTCAGATCATAACACATAATAGGTGACTATAGACTTGCAAGATAGGATCAATAACACACATATATTCATGAAAACATAATAGTTTCAGATCTGAAATCATGGCACTCGGGCCCTAGTGACAAGCATTAAGCATAGCAAAGTCATAGCAACATCAATCTCAGAACATAGTGGATACTAGGGATCAAACCCTAAGAAAACTAACTTGATTACATGGTAAATCTCATCCAACCCATCATCGTCTAGCAAGCCTATGATGGAATTACTCACGCACGGCGGTGAGCATCATGAAATTGGTGATGGAGGATGGTTGATGATGACGACGGCAACGAATCCCCCTCTCCGGAGCCCCGAACGGACTCCAGATCAGCCCTCCCGAGAGAGATTAGGGCTTGGCGCGGCTCCATATCGTAAAACGCGATGAAACTTTCTCTCTGATTTTTTCTTCGTGAAACAGAATATATGGAGTTGGAGTTGAGGTCGGTGGAGCATCAGGGGGCCCACGAGATAGGGGGCGCGCCTAGGGGGGAGGGCGCGCCCCCACCCTCATGGACAGGGTGTGGGCCCCCTGGCCTTTATTCTTTCGCCAGTATTTTTTATATTTTCCAAAACTTATCTTCGTGGATTTTCAGGTCATTTTGAGAACTTTTGTTTTCTGCACATAAAACAACATCATGGCAGTTCTGCTGAAAACAGCGTCAGTCCGGGTTAGTTTCATTCAAATCATGCAAGTTAGAGTCCAAAACAAGGGCAAAAGTGTTCAGAAAAGTAGATACGTTGCAGACATATCAGCAATCCATGGGACTTGGAGTGCATGTAAGGGAAGCTTCGAGGTGGCCACAAGGGAGGGAGGCGCGCCCACCTCCCCTGGGTGGGCCCCCCACCCTCGTGGGCCCCTCGTGGCTCCCCTGACCGACTTCTTCCACCTATATATCTCCATATACCCTAAAAACATTGGGGGAGCAGAATAGATCGGGAGTTCCGCCGCCACAAGCCTCTGCAGCCACCAAAAACTAATCGGGACCCTGTTCCGGCACCCTGCCGGAGGGAAGGATCCATCACCGGTGGCCATCTTCATCATCCCGACACTCTCCATGACGAGGAGGGAGTAGTTAACCCTCAAGGGTGAGGGTATGTACCAGTAGCTATGTGTTTGATCTCTCTCTCTCTCCTGTTCTTGAGGTGATACGATCTAGACATATCGCGAGCTTTGCTATTATAGTTGGATCTTATGATGTTTCTCCCCCTCTACTCTCTTGTAATGGATTGAGTTTTCCCTTTGAAGTTATCTTATCAGATTTAGTCTTTAAGGATTCGAGAACACTTGATGCATGTCTTCTCGTGCTTATCTGTGGTGACAATGGGATATTCACGTGATCTACTTGATGTATGTTTTGGTGATCAACTTGCGGGTTCAATGAACTTATGCATAAGGGTTGGCACACGTTTTCATCTTGACTCTCTGGTAGAAACTTTGGGGCACTCTTTGAAGTACTTTGTGTTGGTTGAATAGATGAATCTGAGATTGTGTGATGCATGTCGTATAATCATGCCCATGGATACTTGAGGTAACATTGGAGTATCTAGGTGAGATTAGGGTTTTGGTTGATTTGTTTCTTAAGGTGTTATCCTAGTACGAACTCTATGATAGATCGAACAGAAAGAATAGCTTCGTGTTATTTTACTACGGACTCTTGAATAGACCGATCAAAAAGGATAACTTTGAGGTGGTTTCGTACCCTACAATAATCTCTTCATTTGTTCTCCGCTATTAGTGACTTTGGAGTGACTCTTTGTTGCATGTTGAGAGATAGTTATATGATCCAGTTATGTTATTATTGTTGATAGAACTTGCACTAGTGAAAGTATGAACCCTAGGCCTTGTTTCCTACCATTGCAATACCGTTTACGCTCACTTTTACCACTTGTCACCTTGATGTTTTTATATTTTCATATTACAAATACCTATATCTACCATCCATATTGCACTTGTATCACCATTTCTTCGCCGAACTAGTGCACCTATACAATTTACCATTGTATTGGGTGTGTTGGGGACACAAGAGACTCTTTGTTATTTGGTTGCAGGGTTGCTTGATAGAGACCATCTTCATCCTATACCTCCCACGGATTGATAAACCTTAGGTCATCCACTTGAGGGAAATTTTCTACTGTCCTACAAACCTCTGCACTTGGAGGCCCAACAATGTCTACAAGAAGAAGGTTGTGTAGTAGACATCAGGACTAGATAGCTCGAGAGTGGAATTTGCTCCTCGAAGATGGAGATATATTCTTAGGGCCCTCTCGATGTGACAACATCTATTATCATCTGGCCAGGCATAGGTGACAATATCACGGGGATGCTTTAACATGTCAACGAGAAAGAAGAACAAAACTGGTAACAAGGAGACCGGTATAGTGAGCATGTGTTTGATTCAAGAGGATACCGATACATCTCAGCTTGAGTTTTGTAAAGTATCTCGAACAAAGGGAATAGCACATGATAATCAAAGGTTCACTCGAATGTCATTCATGTAGTCATGGGGATCGATATGGACGTCCATGGTTCCGCTATCAATCATTGAGCAAAGGGGTTTTGTTCATGTCTATGTTTTACCGAACCTACAGGGTCACAAGCTTAAGGTAATCATGATCTTCTAAGTTTTAGTAGGAAGGGAGTAACGAGAGTATATTTGTGAAATTGTTTCATTAATATTCGAAATAGTTTTGAGAGGAACTTGAAGTGTTTCGGAGTTTATCGGGCACCGAGTATTATCGATAAATAATATATAGGTGGAAAATGTTTCAAGAGGTGTTAAATTAATAGTAGAAGGATCTAATAATAGTTAGCAAGCTTTTATATTTAATTTAATATCAACGGGTCTTAAAAGGCAAAACGGCGGAAGGAGAATTGGGCCATAAAAGCCCAATAGGGGAGGCACCCCTTTCCCACTTAGGGAGGCCAAATTGGACAAGGGGGGACTCCTCCTCCCCATAGGGCCAGCGCAAGGGGAGGGGAATCCTTCTCCTTGTGTGGCGCCCCCTCTCCCCTCTCCAAACATATATACTTCACGTATTGGCACCTTTTGAACACAAGTTTTGGAGCCTCCTCTAGTTCTCTAATTCTAGTTCTAGTTGGTCCTATTTGATCAATTAGAGCTTGATCCAGATCCTCTAATCCTGATAATTAGAAGCCCAGTGTGGTTCTAGTCTCCTCCCTCTCATTCCCCAGTGATGATTAGCTCTGGACGGCGAACCACTACCAGATCATGAAGACTGTACGCTTGTGTTCACACATGAACACATCATCGTGTACCCTCGACGACGGGGGTGATGCGCCGCATCTCACGTCGAAGGAGGCCATGTTGGAAGCCCGGTATGCAAGCTATCAGGTGGGCGCTTTTGTAGACTCGAAACCCCACACGCCCTGGAGGGACCCCGTCAGGGCGTGCGACGGCTATGGGCTGCCCTAGTCGGTATGATCACTCCTAGGACCTTGAGGTTCACCACCCTGCAACAAGAAGAATGAACGAAGAATGAGGAAGTAAAAGAACAAGGGAGAAGGCTAAAGATGATAGATTGATTTGTAGATTATGTGTTGTTCAATCGGCCGTCACCTCTCATCTATTTATGAGGCAATTGGACTTCCCGTACAAGAAAAGGACTAAAAATTCTTTTAAAATGTCAAAAACCCTAACCTAACTCGGACAGAAATCTTTGGTAATTTTTTGGATCAACTCGAAGCCTCAGAGTGGTTTGCTTCAGTCTTACCAAGTGAACATGGCCAACCTTCTATAATATTCTATATTCAACTCGGAATTTCTGAGTGGTTTCACTCAGAATTACCGATTTTTCTGACATCAACTCGGGCTCACCGAGTCAAATCAACTCGGTGGGTCCGAAGTGACTCCGCAGTTTTTCTCCCTGGCCTTGTTTTGACTCCACATGTTGCATACAACCTCGGATTTAGATGATTTTTATATCAAAATCGATCATTTCAATGAGACACACAACTTTCATGTTGAAAATTTTCCTATTTGAGGCCATATTAATTGAGTTATGTACATTTTTAAATCTAGTGCCAATATGAGCATCTCTAAAATTGTCACAGCTTTTGCATCCAAGCTCTGTTATGGACCATATTCGTATTCATCCCGATCTTCTCGAAGAGAGCCATCTGATGGTGAATTCCAATCATAAGTTTGAATTAATCTTGGCATAGCTTTAAGCAACTTTTATGATTATACTACTTTTGAGCGTGAACATATGCCCCCCTATTTTTTGACAAAGCTAGCGTGTCAAAAAGTAACATGTACCATGTTTGCTATAAGGACGACATCAACACTCCATCGGCCATCTATATGTCTGCCTAGGACGATAAATGTATATCCGCCATTGCTTGTGTGAACTTTTTGATGCAAACTTGGGTGAAACTTTCTCAACTTCAATAATCCGACGATAAACTTCCATAGATATGCATGTCAAAGCCATTCGTCAAACCATATTGTCCATCCTTCAGCTATGCTCTTGCAGATAATCAACCATGATGTTTCTCCAGTCCTTGCTTTCCCCTGCATAAAAAAATCATTAGTAGCCGAAGCGGTGGGCATTGGTTCGGCCTTACCCATGTCGACGAGACTCAGCATTGGCTTTGATAGATATGCAATACATCATGATCAACATAGTAGTCGGATGTTTGTTGTGCCAACTCTTTCTAATTATCATGTCTAGATATATCAACAATTTGAAAGCAACCCAGGGAGAATATTACATCTGAACACGCCTCAAAATAAATTATAAGTGATTCTCAAATCATTGATAACTTTTTGATATTCGTTGCACTACTAGTAACGAATCATCGAAAGCCTCAATATATTTAGCACCTTGCCTCGGTCTCCAATCGTACCAAGGACGATGCTAGAATACCACGACCATGATTAGATAGTTTCTTAGGGCAGTAGTTAAATATCAACCATTACCATCAGGTCCATGTAGAATTCATCCACCAAAGCATGTATATATAGCCGAAATAAATAAATGAAATAACAACCAAATATTTCATCTCTTTTGGATTAGCAACAAAAATGTAATTAACCAGATGTATAGTGATTTGGTATTACCCTCTCATAATGTAGAAAATTGTGTTGCATCCATGGATCAAAATAAATCCATGGAGGGTAATTGATCATACCTAGGGATGAATTCCATGGCAAAGGCATCAATGGCATGGTTGAATAATATGGATGATGTGCTAACCGAAGATTTTGATGTTGTGTGATACGTCTCCTACGTATCTAATTTTCCAAACACTTTTGCCCTTGTTTTGGACTCTAACTTGCATGATTTGAATGAAACTAACACGGACTGACGCTGTTTTCAGCAGAATTGCCATGGTGTTATCTTTGTGCAGAAACAAAAGTTCTCGGAATGACCTGAAACTCCACGAAGATTATTTTTGGAAAATATAAAAAATACTGTCAAAAGAATCAAGGCCAGGGGGCCCACTTCCCCCTGGGCGCGCCCCCTGCCTCGTGGGCCCCCTCGATGTCCACCGACCTTAACTCCATCTCTACATATTTGCTTTCATGGAGAAAAAAACCAGAGAGAAAGTTTCATCACGTTTTACGATATGGAGCCGCCGCCAAGCCCTAATCCCACTCGGGAGGGCTAATCTGGAGTCCGTTTGGGGCTCCGAAGAGGGGGATTCGTCACCGTCGTCATCATCAAGCATCCTCCATCACCAATTTCATGATGCTCACCACCGTGCATGAGTAATTCTATCATAGGCTTGCTGGACGGTGATGGATTGGATGAGAATTACCATGTAATCAAGTTAGTTTTGTTAGAGTTTGATCCATAGTATCCACTATGTTCGGAGATTGATGTTGCTATGACTTTGCTATGCTTAATGCTTGTCACTAGGGCCCGAGTGCCATGATTTCAGATTTAAACCTATTATGTTTTCATGAATATATGTGAGTTCTTCATCCTATCTTGCAAGTCTAGAGTCACCTATTATGTGTTATGATCCGACAACCCCGAAGTGACAATAATCGGGGTACTTCTCGGTGATGACTGTAGTTTGAGGAGTTCATGTATTCACTATGTGCTAATGCTTTGGTCTGGTTCTCTATTAAAAGGAGGCCTTAATATCCCTTAGTTTCCATTAGGACCCCGCTGCCACGGGAGGGTAGGACAAAAGATGTCATGCAAGTTCTTTTCCATAAGCACGTATGACTATATTCGGAATACATGCCTACATTACATTTATGAACTGAAGCTAGTTCTATGTCACCCTATGTTATACCTATTACATGAGGAATCGCATCCGACATAATTATCCATCACTGATCCAATGCCTACAAGCTTTTCACATATTGTGCTTTGCTTATCTACTTTACCGTTGCTACTGTTACAACTACTACAAAACTGCTATCTTTACTTTTGCTACTGTTACCGTTATATCATACTACTTTGCTACTAAATACTTTGCTGCAGATACTAAGTTATCCAGGTGTGGTTGAATTGACAACTCAACTACTAATACTTGAGAATATTCTTTGGCTCCCCTTGTGTCGAATCAATAAATTTGGGTTCAATACTCTACCCTCGAAAACTGTTGTGATCCCCTATACATGTGGGTTATCAAGACTATTTTCTGGCGCCGTTGCCGGGGAGCATAGCTCTATTCTTTGAGTCACTTGGGATTTATATCTGCTGATCACTATGAGGAACTTGAAAGACGAAAGAACTAAAATTTATCCCTCAACTACGAGGGGAGGTAAGGAACTGGCATCTAGCTCTGCACTAGATTCTCCTTTGTTATGAGTAAGCTTGCGACACCTAAACCTGCTACTGCTATGAATTCCATTATGTCGCATGTTATTGATGATGCCACTTCTGTTGTGCATGATACTTATGATGAAACTACTTCTGTACTTGATACTACTTTGCCATTAGGCGAATTTCTAGATGAACAACTTGCTAGGGTTAGAGAGAATGAAGTTATTGAAACTGATATTATTGAAGATAGTGATGATGAAGGTTCTCCCCCTAAGTATGAATTGCATGTTGTTCCTGAGGGTTATGTTATGGATGAAGAAACTGCTAGAGATTTTCTTGCTTGTAATGATAGATCTGATATTAAGAAGTTATTAGCAAAACTGAAAGAGAAAACTCTGAATGCTAGAATGAAATATGACCCTGCTTTTGCTACTTCACCTATCTTTGTTACTGATAAGGATTATGAATTCTCTGCCGCTCCTGAGATAATTACTTTGGTTGAATCTGATCCTTTTTATGGCAATGAATCTGAAACTGTAGTGGCACATCTTACTAAATTGAATGATATAGCCACCCTTTTCACTAATGATGAGAAGTCTCGCTATTATTATATCCTTAAGATATTTCCATTCTCATTAAAGGGTGGTGCTAAAACTTGGTTTAATTCTCTTGATCCTGGTTGTGTGCGTAGTCCCCAGGATACGATTTATTACTTCTCTGCTAAATATTTCCCTACTCATAAGAAACAAGCTGCCTTGAGGGAAATATATAATTTTGTGCAAATTGAAGGAGAGAGTCTCCCACAAGCTGGGGGGAGGCTTCTTCGATTACTTAATGCTTTGCCTGATCATCCTCTTAAGAAAAATGAAATACTTGATATCTTTTATAATGGATGCTTCCAAGGACCACTTGGGTAGTTGTGCTGGTTGTGTTTTCAGGGAAAGAATAGTCGACCAAGCTGAATTGCTATTGAATAATATGTTGACTAACAAAAATAATTGGACTCTTCTCGAGCCAAATCCTGAGCCAATTGAGCCAACTCCTGAACCTATTCCTAAACCAACCCCGAATAAGAGGGGTGTTTTATTTCTCAGTCCTGAAGATATGCAAGAGGCAAAGAAATCAATGAAAGAAAAGGGTATTAAAGCTGAAGATGTTGAGAATTTACCTCAAGTTGAAGAAATACATGGTCTTAACCTACCACCTATTGAAGAAGCACATGGTCTTGATAACCCAACACAGGTAGTAAAGGTAAATTCTCTCTATAGATATGATAAAGTTGAAATCCCGTCTACTAAGTTTCCTAGCCAGTGTTTAGATGAATTTGATGACTTTATGGCTAGAAAAGAAATTTTTAATGCTTATGTTGGTAGAGAATTAAAGAGTAATGCTTACATGATTGGACGCTTGAGTGATTATGTGGCTAGAGTTAAAGGTGAACTTAAGCTCATTAGCAAATATGCTTCTATGGTTACCACTCAAGCAGAACAAGTACTTAAAGCTCAAAGTGATTGCTTGATGAATTAAATAATAAACATGATTTTGTTGTTAGAATGGCTATTAGAACTGGTAGAATGACTCAGGAACCTTTGTATCCTGAATGCCACCCTAAGAGAATTGAGCAAGAATCTCAGAGAAATAATTTAGATGCACCTAGTCCTTCTAAAAAGAAGAAAACAAAAAATGATAGGACTTTGCATGCTTCTAGTGAACCTGTTGTAGATACACGTGAGAATCCTAATGATATTTCTATTTCTGATGCTGAAACACAATCTGGTGATGAACATGAACCTAGAGATAATGTTAATGATAATGTTCTTGTTGATGCTCAACCTAGCAATAATAATGATGTAGAGATTGAACCTGCTGTTGATCTTGATAACCCACAATCACAGAATCAACATTATGATAAGAGAGATTTTGTTGCTAGGAAGCACGGTAAAGAAAGAGAACTATGGGTTCAGAAACCCATGCCTTTTCCTCCTAAACCGTCAAAGACAAAGGATGATGAGGATTTTGAGCGCTTTGCTGAAATGATTAGACCTATCTTCTTATGTATGCGTTTAACTGATATGCTTAAAGTAAATCCTTATGCTAAATACATGAAGGATATTATTACAAATAAAAGAAAGATACCGGAAGCTGAAATTTCCACCATGCTTGCTAGTTACACTTTTAAGGGTGGAATACCGAAGAAACTTGGAGATCCAGGAGTACCAACTATACCATGCTCCATTAAAAGAAACTATGTTAAAACTGCTTTATGTGATCTTGGAGCTAGTGTTAGTGTTATGCCTCTCTCTTTATATCGTAGACTTGAATTGAATAAGTTGACACCTACAGAAATATCTTTGCAAATGGCTGATAAATCAACTGCTATACCTGTCGGTATTTGTGAGGATGTGCCTGTTGTGGTTGCAAATGTCACTATCTTAACAGACTTTGTTATTCTTGATATTCCCGAGGACGATAGTATGTCTACTATCCTTGGTAGACCCTTTTTGAATACTACAGGGGTTGTTATTGATTGCAACAAAGGCAATGTCACTTTTCATGTTAATGGTAATGAGCATAGGGTACACTTTCCGAGGAAACAACCTCAAGTTCATAGCATCAATTCTATTGGAAAAATTCCAACTATTTTTATTGGAGGTTTTGAATTTCCTCTTCCTACTGTTAAGAAGAAATATGATATTCTTATTATTGGGGATGTTCATATCCCCGTTGAGGTAACCTAGTGTTATTCGAAATTTCTCCGGTTCCATGTTATTCGGAATGAGTTTGTTAACAGGACTTGATCGACCTTGTTAGTGGATTCCTTTTGATGAGCATGAGATGGATCAAACTAGAAGGCACAACCTTCTGTACCCTCTTTTTACTTTCTGTTATTTAGAATAAATAAAGCAAAAATAGTATTTTCTGTCTGTTTTCTGAATTATCTATGCAATAAAAAATACCCCAAAAATAAAAGTTCTCCAAATGCCCTGCCAATTTAGTATGATTTTTTCTGGAATATTTGAGGATTTTAGGCACTGAGAACACAGCAGGGGGGCAAGCACCTGGCCACGAGGGTCCCAGGCACGCCTACTCCTACAGGGCGTGCCCCCTACCTCGTGGGCCCATGGTGCCCCCCCCACTTATTCCTGCACCCACAAACTCCATTTTCCTCCCCAAAAAAATCACCATCCAGCTCAAGCATGAGTTCTAGCTCATTTTTCTGCGATTTTCGATCTCCTTGCTCAAAGCTCCATTCACAAATCTGCTTTGGGGGATTGTTCTTTGGTATGTGACTCCTCCAATGATCCAATTAGTTTTTGTTCTATTGCTTTACTCATTGCAAATTTTTGCAGCCTAGGTGACCCTGTTCTTGAGCTTGCATGTCAAATTTATAAGGTCCCAAGTAATTCTAATGCATGATATAGGCTCTAGGCACTTGTGGGAGTAGTTGCTACCAATCTTGTTTAGTTTGATTCACTTATATTTTGAGTTACTAAAAATTTCAGAAAATGATGAAGAGATTTTTGAGGGGTTATTCTAGCCAAAGCTCCAAGGACAAACAAGCTAAGGAGAAATAAAAGGCCAAGTATAATCTTCCTCGCGTAGCGGAAGTACGGCCATGTGAGTGGCCTTGTGATAATTTCTTGAGAGTAGCCGCGATCCATGGGTATAGACCAACTTAGGCAAAAGCCTAAGCTTGGGGGAGTACGTATTTCTCACCAACATTACATTCATGTTAACACACTCATTCTAGTTGTCGGTGCTCATAATTTTTCATTGTACTATCCATGCTAGTTTAATTTCTTTTTCTAGCTTTCTTCTTGTGTGTTTGATAAACCTTAAGAAAAACCAAAAAAATTAGTTAGTTTAATTTCCATGCTTGTAATAGTAATTAAAATGAAAACCCAAAAAGATTTTTCGTTCTTCTCTTACTTGTTGGGAGCTTTCCCGTGTACATAGTTTTATTTTCTTTTCTTTCCTTTGGGGGTCGAGAGGAGAAGACCATAATGAAAATGTTTAGTGGCTCTCATTTGCATGATTGTTGATTTTACCAAGAGCCCATATTACCTTGTCTTCTCCCTTGAGTTGAATGCTTGCAGATTCCAGCTTAGTCCAATGCACATGCACTATTATTATTATACACACCATTCGGTCGTGCAAGTGAAAGGAAATAATGACGATATATGATGGACTGATTGAGATGAGAGAAGCTGGTATGAACTCGACCTCTCTTGTTTTTGTAAATATGATGAGTTCATCGTTCCTGATTCAGCCTATTATGAGTAAACATGTTTGCAATGACAATTAGAGATTATAGTTGCTTATGCCATTATTAATTAGCTAGGAGCTTCTAATGATCTACCTTGTGTGCCAACATTCTATTAAAATGGTTGTGATGTGGTATGATAGGGTGGTATCCTCCTTTGAATGATTCGAGTGACCTGACTTGGCACATGTTCACGCATGTAGTTGAAAACAAATCAACATAGCCTTCACGATATTTATGTTCATGGTGGATTATATCCTACTCATGCTTGCACTCGGTGTTGATTAATTTTAATGCATGTTCATGACTGTTGTCGCTCTCTCAGTTGTTCGCTTCCCAGTCTTTTGCTAGCCTTCACCTGTACTAAGCGGGAATACTGCTTGTGCATCCAAACTCCATAAACCCCAAAGTTATTCCATATGAGTCCACCATACCTTCCTATATGCGGTATTTACCTGCCGTTCCAAGTAAATTTGTATGGGCCAAACTCCAAACCTTCAAATGAAATTCTGTTTTGTATGCTCGAGCACCTCATGTTTCAACTAGGGCTGTCTATATCTTCCATGCTAGGTGGGTTATTCTCAAGAGGAGTGGACTTCGCTCCTCATTCACAAGAAAATGGCTGGTAATCGGGATGCCCAGTCCCATGATCAAAAAGATCAAAGCAAATCAAAATAATTAAACAAAAATCCCCCAAGGTTGTTGCTAGCTGGAGGCACTCGGTGTTTCGAGAAAGCCATGGATTGATGCTTGTTGGTGGTGGGGGAGTATAAACTTTATCATTCTGTTTGGGAACTACCTATATTCTGTGTAGCATGGAAGATATCGAGATCTCATAGTTTTTGCGTTGTCAGTGAAAGTATACCGCTCAAAATGTTATTCATCTCTATTTTAAAATCGAGCTCTGGCATATCTACAAATCTCTGCTTCCCTCTGCGAAGGGCCTATCTATTTACTTTTATGTTGAGTCATCACCTTCTTATTAAAAAGCACCCGCTGGAGAGCACCACTATCATTTGCATGCATTACTATTAGTTTATATTTGGTATGACTTGACTGGATCTCTTTTACCATGAATTACAATGTTTAGTCAATCCTTGATCTTTAAAGGTGCTCTGCATTTATGTTTTGCGGTCTCAAAAAGGGCTAGTGAGATACCATCTTGTTATATCATATTATGATTTTTTTGAGAAAGTGTTGTCATCTAAGTTTTATTATTATTGCTCGCTAGTTTATTATGCCATTGATATGAGTAAACATGAGACCTAAGTGTTATTGTGAATATGGTTAGTTCATAATCTTGGCTGAAAACTTGAATGCTGGCTTTACTTATTTACAACAACAAGAGAAAAAGCGTTTGTAAAAGTTTTTCTTTATCACTTTCAGTTTATCAATTGAATTGCTTGAGGACAAGCAAAGGTTTAATCTTGGGGGAGTTGATACGTCTCCTACGTATCTACTTTTTCAAACACTTTTACCCTTGTTTTGGACTCTAACTTGCATGATTTGAATGAAACTAACCCGGACTGACGTTGTTTTCGGCAGAATTGCCATGGTGTTATCTTTGTGCAGAAACAAAAGTTCTCAGAATGACTTGAAACTCCACGGAGATTATTTTGGGAAAATATAAAAATACTGGTGAAAGAATCAAGGCCAGGGGACCCACACCCTATCCACGAGTGTGTGGGGCGCGCCCCCTTCCCCTGGGCGTGACCCCCTGCCTCGTTGGGCCCATGGATGTCCACCGACCTCAAGTCCAACTCTATATATTTGCTTTTGCGGAGAAAAAAATCAGAGAGAAAGTTTCATCGCGTTTTACGATACGGAGCCGCCACCAAGCCCTAATCTCTCTCGGGAGGGCTGATCTGGAGTCCGTTCGGGGCTCCGGAGAGGGGGATTCGTCGCCGTCGTCATCATCAACCATCCTCCATCACCAATTTCATGATGCTCACCGCCATGTGTGAGTAATTCCATCGTAGGCTTGCTAGACGGTGATGGGTTGGATAAGATTTACCATGTAATCAAGTTAGTTTTATTAGGGTTTGATCCCTAGTATCCACTATGTTCTGAGATTGATGTTGCTATGAATTTGCTATGCTTAATGCTTGTCACTAGGGCCCGAGTGCCATGATTTCAGATCTGAACCTATTATGTTTTCATGAATATATTTGAGTTCTTGATCCTATCTTGCAAGTCTATAGTCACCTATTATGTGTTATGATCCGACAACCCCGAAGTGACAATAATTGGGATACTTCTCGGTGATGACCGTAGTTTGAGAGTTCATGTATTCACTATGTGCTAATGCTTTGGTCCGGTTCTCTATTAAAAGGAGGCCTTAATATCCCTTAGTTTCCATTAGGGCCCCGCTGCCATGGGAGGGTAGGACAAAAGATATCATGCAAGTTCTTTTCCATAAGCACATATGACTATATTCGGAATACATGCCTACATTACATTGATGAACTGGAGCTAGTTATGTGTCACCCTATGTTATAGCTATTACATGAGGAATCGCATCCAACAAAATTATCCATCACTGATCCAATGCCTACGAGCTTTTCACATATTGTGCTTTGCTTATTTACTTTACCGTTGCTACTGTTACAACTACTACAAAGCTGCTATCTTTACTTTTGCTGTTGTTACCGTTACTATCATACTACTTTGCTACTAAATACTTTGCTGCAGATACTAAGTTATCCAGGTGTGCTTGAATTGACAACTCAACTGCTAATACTTGAGAATACTCTTTGGCTCCCCATGTGTCGAATCAATAAATTTGGGTTGAATACTCTACCCTCGAAAACTGTTGCGATCCCCTATACTTGTGGGTTATCATTTTTATGCAAACCTTCGACTTAATTGTTCATCGCTTCCATCCTTCTATGTCTTCACCCTTTTTGTACTTGTCGCAATAGAAGCTTGCACGTCATTTTTGTTTTGAGTGCCCCCTTTGGGAACCCATACCATGTTCTTCTTTCTCAGCTCTTGTGCATTATGCTTTGGCAATTCCTTCTTTTGCCAATACGATAAGCCTAGTGGACGCCCCGGCTGCGATTTTGTTTGAAGCAATGGCAATCCTTGTTTTACCTTGTGCACTCTAAACTTCTTATCTTCAGACTTAGCACTTGATTGACATGCCTCATCGCCTTTAGTAGCTAGTGTCAACACTTTAATTAGCTCTTTTTCATTTGAGATCAAACCTGAAGTAGCACTCCTACGACCATTTTTTAACACGGTAAACTTGCTTGACCACGTCTTTATTATTCCTTAAGCTCTAGACCAATTCCTTATGATTAAAACAGTCTTTGACAAGTGATTGTTCATCAAATGTTGACCTTCTTGGAGCGGCATAATGTTGGTGACATGGTCTAAAATAAGATGAAGAATGTGCTGTTGTATCATACATGTCCCATGATGGATAAGAATTATTGTAGGGATGCATCCATGACATTCGCATTGGCGGCCCAAAAGGAGAATACAAATATGATGCTTAAAATTCTCCTTTTGCCAATACCAATCCTCAGATTTGCGCCTATGGGTGATCTTGATGCTTTTGAATTACTTGGCCAATAAGCATTTCTCTCTTCACTCTTATTCTAATATTTATCTAACAATTGTGCAAAAGTAACTTTGGATTTCTTATGCTTGTGCTTATTTCAGCCTTTGTTTTCTTTGGGTCTGCTTGCATCGATCATTGGATTTTGTTGCTGTCCTCAGTGCTTGGCGTCTTCATTGTAACTTCGATGGAATTTTCACCCTCAAGAATATTATCATTGTGCTCTTGAACAACTTTCTTACTTGAAAGCTTGATCCCATTATCTGCAGTTTTTACCTTCTCATGTTAAAATGGATCGGTGATGTCTCCTTTTTATTGATCCGGTATTGGAACAAGAAAGGCACTACAAAAAAATACACTTCCATGATGATACGTGTTTGTCATAGTAGGTCGCGTTTTTTGTCATGCATGTACATCCATGACGATTTTATGACAAAATCAAGATAGTCATACCTGTGCTGTCGTAGAAGTGTTCCATGACATTACCAAAATTATCATCACGGAAGTGTCCACTTCCATGACGATAAATCGCGCGTCATAGAAGTGCTTTCGTCACGGGTGACCGACACGTGGCATCCACCGTAACGGAACGCCATTAAGCTATCGGGTCACGTTTTGGATCCAATAACCCGTTAACAGCCCCGGACAATGGGGACTTTCCACGTGTAAAATCATCATTAGCTGGAGGAAACGCGTGTCGGCTCATCGTTGGGATAGATGTCATCCACTCATTGGACAGAAGGCACCTATGATACGTCAACACGTGGCACGGCCCAACAGAGGCTCATTCCTGTGAAAAGGCCGGCTCATTTGACTTGGTCAAAAGGTGGCGGGCCGGCCCATGGAAAGCCTGCTAACGGCCTGTTCGCATATAGCCCATTTACAGCCCGCTAACCCAAGGCCCGTTATGCCCTATCCGAATTAGGCCCAGTAGCGTCATCTGGGCCATCCAATATGTTTCCGGCCTGTTTTCACTTCTGCCCATGTATGGCTCATGACGTCTGAGGGAGTCCCAGACTAGGGGGTGTCCGGATAGCCGAACTATCATCTTCGGCCGGACTCCTAGACTATGAAGATACAAGATTGAAGACTTCATCCCGTGTCCGAATGGGACTTTCCTTGGCGTGGAAGGAAAGTTTGGCGATACGGATATGTAGATCTCCTACCATTGTAACCGACTCTGTGTAACCCTAACCCTCTTCGGTACCTATATAAACCGGAGGGTTTTAGTCCGTAGGACGAACAACATCATACCATAGGCTAGCTTCTAGGGTTTAGCCTCTCTGATCTCGTGGTAGATCTACTCTTGTACTACCCATATCATCAATATCAATTAAGCAGGACTAGGGTTTTACCTGCATCGAGAGGGCCCAAACCTGGGTAAAAACATCGTGTCCCTTGTCTCCTGTTACCATCCGCCTAGACGCACAGTTCGGGACCCCCTACCCGAGATCCGCCAGTTTTGACACCGACAGTGGTGCTTTTATTGAGAGTTCCTCTGTGTCGTTATCTTTAGGCCCGATGACTCCTCCGATCATCAACAACGATGTGGTCCAGGGTGAGACTTTTCTCCCCGGGCAGATCTTCGTATTCAGCGGCTTTGCATTGCGGGCCAATTCGCTTGGCCATCTGGAGCAGATTGAAAGCTACGCCCCTGGCCATCAGGTCAGATTTGGAAGTTTGAACTATACGGCTGACGTCGGCGGAGACTTGATCTTCGATGAGTTCGAGCCACAGCCAAGCGCGCCGCACTGTCACGATGGGCATGATCTAGCTCTGCTGCCGGACAGTGCCCTAGATGCCGCACAAGTGTTCGCTCCGACTCTTAGCTCGGAGCCGACTGCGCCGATCGAGGATGGGTGGCTGGACACCGCCTCGGGGGCTGCTATCCCTATGGTGATTGAGCCCAACACCAACCCTGTCGTTTGCGAAGCTCGCGACTCCAAGGTGCCAGACTCCTCTCCGGACTCCGAACCTTCCACGCCCCTGCCAATCGAATCCGATTGGGCGCCGATTATGGAGGTCACTGCTGTGGACATCTTTCAGCACTCGCCCTTTGGCGACATCCTGAATTCGCTAAAGTTTCTCTCTTTATCAGGAGAAGCCCTGGCCAGATTATGGTCAGGACGATTGGGATGCGGACGACGAAGAAATTCAAATCCCACCCACCACCCACTTTGTAGCCACTGTCGATGACTTAACCGACATGGTTGACTTCGACTCCGAAGACATCAACGATATGGACAACGATGCACGAGAGGACCAAGAACCAGTGCCTACAGGGCACTGGAAGGCCACCTCGTCATACGACATTTACATGGTGGACATCCCAAAAGATGGGAATGGCGATGGAACAACGGAGGATGACCCCTCCAAGAAACAGCCTAAGCATCGGCGTCAGCGGCGCCGACCTAAATCCTGCCACAGCAAAAACGGTGATTCCGGCACGGGAGATAATAACACCCCGGACAGTGCCGAAGACAACCCCCTCCAGCAGGATTCGGCGCAGGAGGATGGAGAGGCCAGCCCTCATGCGAAAACGGCAGAAAGAGAGGTAGAGGACGATAATTACATGCCTCCCTCCAAAGATGAGACAAGCCTCAACGACGACGAATTTGTCATGCCTGAGGATCCCGTCGAACAAGAGCGTTTCAAACGCAGGCTTATGGCCACCGCAAGCAGCCTCAAGAAAAAGCAGCAACAGCTTAGAGCAGACCAAGAATTGCTAGCCGCCAGATGGACTGAAGTCCTGGCGGCCGAAGAGTATGAACTCGAACGCCCCTCCAAGAGCTACCCAAAACGCAGGCTGCTACCCCGATTAGAGGAGGAAGCACCCAAACATACATCACCAGCGCATAATATGGCCGACCGGCCACCTCGTGGCCGCGATAGAGAGGCCTCTCGGCCCTCCACCCAAGCCGCACCCCAGCGCCGCTCAAAAAATACCAAGGCACGGGGAAGTGTGCCAGACCTGCGAGATATATTGGAGGACAAGGCAAGACAAACAAGATCGATCTACGGATCGCGTGGGCGCCCCACGATGCGTGATGATAACTGTCACGCCAGATATGGCAATTCCGGCCGGGGCGAACACAGTAGACAAAGCTCATTTGAGCTACGTCGTGATATAGCCCAATACAAGGGCGCCGCACACCCACTATGCTTCACAGACGAAGTGATGGATCATCAAATCCCTGAGGGTTTAAAACCCGTAAACATTGAATCATACGATGGCACAACAGATCCTGCGGTCTGGATCGAGGACTACCTCCTTCATATCCACATGGCCCGCGGTGATGACCTACACGCCATCAAATACCTCCCACTCAAGCTTAAAGGGCCAGCTCGACATTGGCTTAACAGCTTGCCAGCAGAGTCAATTGGTTGTTGGGAAGACCTAGAAGCCGCATTCCTCGACAATTTCCAGGGCACTTATGTGCGACCACCAGACGTCGATGACTTAAGCCACAAAATTCAGCAGCCAGAAGAATCGGCCAGACAATTCTGGACACGGTTCCTAACCGAGAAAAATTAAATCGTTGACTGTCCGGATGTAGAGGCCCTTGCAGCCTTCAAACATAACATCCGCGACGAGTGGCTTGCCTGGCACCTAGGACAGGAAAAGCCGAAATCCATGGCAGCCCTCACAACACTCATGACCCGCTTTTGCGCGGGAGAGGACAGCTGGCTAGCTCGTAGTAACAACATGACCAAGAGCCCTGGTAGTTCGGATACCAAGGACAGCAACGGCAGGTCGCGTCGCAACAAACACAAGCGCTGCATTAATGGCGATAATGCTGAAGATACGGCAGTCAATGCCGGATTCAGAGGCTCTAAACCCGGTCAGCGGAAAAAGCCATTCAAAATAAATACTCCGGGCCCGTCCAATTTGGATCGAATACTCGATTGCTCATGCCAGATACACGGCACCCCCGAAAAGCCAGCCAATCACACCAACAGGGATTGTTGGGTGTTCAAGCAGGCAGGCAAGTTAACTGCCGAAAACAATGACAAGGGGCTGCATAGCGATGACGAGGAGGAGACCCGGCCGCCGAACAATAGAGGACAGAAGGGTTTCCCCCCACAAGTGCGGACGGTGAACATGATATACGCGACCCACGTACCCAAAAGGGAGCGGAAGCGTGCACTAAGGGTCATATATGCGATGGAGCCAGTCGCCGCAAAGTTCAATCCGTGGTCCTCCTGCCCGATCACTTTTGATCGAAGGGATCACCCCACTAGCATCTGCCATGGAGGATTCGCCCCATTGGTTCTAGACCCAATCGTTCATGGATTTCACCTCACTAGAGTCCTGATGGATGGCGGCAGCAGCCTGAACCTGCTTTATCAGGATACAGTGTGCAAGATGGGCATAGACCCCTCAAGGATTAAACCCACAAAGACGACCTTCAAAGGCGTCATACCAGGTGTAGAGGCCAACTGTACAGGCTCAGTTACACTTGAAGTGGTCTTTGGATCCCCGGATAACTTCCGAAGCGAGGAGTTAATCTTCAACATAGTCCCGTTCCATAGCGTCTATCACGCACTGCTCGGACAAACCGCATTTGCAAAGTTCAATGCGGTGCTGCACTACGCATACCTCAAGCTCAAGATGCCAGGCCCTCGAGGAGTCATTACGGTTAACAGAAACACCGAACGCCGTCAAGCGTGCCCAGAGTAACCAACAACAAGACCGGCGGATCTTGGGTAGGGGGTCCCGAACTGTGCGTCTAGGCGGATGGTAACAGGAGACAAGGGACACGATGTTTTTACCCAGGTTCGGGCCCTCTCGATGGAGGTAAAACCCTACTCCTGCGTGATTGATATTGATGATATGGGTAGTACAAGAGTAGATCTACCACGAGATCAGAGAGGCTAAACCCTAGAAGCTAGCCTATGGTATGATTGTTGTTCGTCCTACAGAGTAAAACCCTCCGGTTTATATAGGCACCGAAGAGGGTTAGGGTTACACAGAGTCGGTTACAATGGTAGGAGATCTTCATATCCGTATCGCCAAGCTCGCCTTCCACGCCAAGAAAAGTCCCATCCGGACACGGGACGAGGTCTTCAATCTTTTATCTTCATAGTCCAGGAGTCCAGCCGAAGATGATAGTTCGGCTATCCGGACACCCCCTAGTCCGGGACTCCCTCAGTAGCCCCCGAACCAGGCTTCAATGGCGATGAGTCCGGCGCGTAGATTGTCTTCGGCATTGCAAGGCGGGTTCTTCTCCAAATCCTTTGTACCTGTTAAATGGCGTCCGGCTTCCTGTGAATACTGCGCTCCTCGGCTTCCACGCCCAATAATGGCCGTCTTCCACGTGTTGAACGAATGTGAAAAGTCAGGGTATTTTTACATTTACCCCCCTAGCTGCGCAAATGAGCTGTCTATAAAAGAGACGAGGATCTAGATCCGAATCACACCATCCTCCCTTCACGAGCATTCATCAGAGCATTTGACAGAAATCCATGCCATCATGGACAGTCGACGCGGCTCCTCCTCTCGCCCTCCCAGCCCTCAGCCTGGAGATTGGGAGAGATGCTCCGTCCCGCACAGTGAGCTAGCGGCGCTCCAAACCAAGGGATTTCTTCCCCCAGCCTTCATGGTTCCGGTTCGAGCCGGACTCGCCACCTATAAGGGAGGAAAGCAAGCGGAGAACGTCCCAGCCCCTCCAAAGGAGAGCGGGTATGCCTTGTCTCTTATTTGATAGGAGGGCTCGGATTTCCAATTCATCCGTTTCTCCGGGGGCTCCTGGAGTTCTATGGCCTCCAGTTGCAAAACCTTACGCCTGCCTCCATTTTGCATATCGCGGGCTTCGTGGCCCTTTGCGAGCTGTTTCTGGGCATCGAGCCTCATTTTGCGATGTGGAAGAAGCTGTTATGTCTTGTGCCCCGTTCTCAAGAGAGGTCGATATATCAAGTGGGCAGAGCCGAACTATGGCGCATCGCCGGGACCGGATATCTATCCGGAACCCCGAAGAAGGCGTCCGAAGACTGGCCTTCGGCATGGTTTTACATAGAAGATGTCCCCCTGCCGGACCCTGTTCGGGTCGGCCTCCCTGAGTTTAATAACGCTCCTTTGAAGAAACGCCTAAGCTGGCGTTCATGGAGCCCTCAAAGGGAAAATGACAGGGACGTTATTTACCTGATGAGCCGGATAAGGTTGTTATCTCATTCCGGACTGACCATGATGGGAGTCATGGCCATATGTATTATGCGGGGGGTGCAGCCGCTCCAGTATAGAGGCCACCCCATGTGGGATTTCAACGGGGAGGATGATGCCACCAGCTGCGGCCGTAAGGGGCCGGGCTCGGTCGCCGATCTGACGAAGATCTTGTCCGCATTGTACAAGGGAGAAGAGGAGGAATTCCTCCGCATCAATCCGCAAGGCAGATTTTCTATGAACAATCCTCCAAGCTGGGTAAGCGGACATTCATTTTTGCCTATCCGATCCGTACTCCCATAGTCAAGTATCTCATTTTGTGATTTTGGCGCAGGAACTGCGCCGGGCCGTAAAGGATATAAACAGCCCGCCTCCACAACCCGAGGATCCGGAACGGTTCCTTGATCCGACCTCCCAAGAGGATCCGGACATATCGGTGGAGCTGATCGACAGGGTTTTCCATCAACTGAGCATCGATAATGCCTTGGTCGCCATTACGGCCGACTACCCCAGAATACTTCCCGCCTCGCGGGTAACTGAGACCAAAGTCCCGATACTTTGAAAATGACCCATCCATGCGTGTTTTCGATCACCGTATACTGATGGTGTTTCGCAGGGGGCGCCCTTGAGGCGGAAGGTCGAGCCCGCGGCGGTTGGCCAACAAGGGACAGCACGGCCTAGCAGGCTAAAAAGAAGTGTGGTCCGGATCGAAGCTCCGGTGCAACGGTATGGCGCGTCACCTTACTCCCCGGCTTTATCCCTAGGAGGCATACTAACGCTCGTGCCTTTTCAGGAAGAAGAGCGCTCGCCGGACTGTATCTGGAGAGGTTGCCAATCAGTCCTCCGCTCGCCAGGCTCCAAAGCCAGGTCCAGAAGCGGAGGCGAACACGGGGCGTGCGTCGAATGTTCCTCCAACAGAGGATGCCGACAGGTTATCTGCCACCAATTTCGAGATGGAGAGTGCCAT
Organism: Triticum timopheevii; assembly: GCA_963921465.1. Lineage (NCBI taxonomy): Eukaryota > Viridiplantae > Streptophyta > Magnoliopsida > Poales > Poaceae > Triticum > Triticum timopheevii. Next base: position 369,849,279 of record OY997262.1, read on the forward strand.
GAATCACAGGCGCCGCCGAACAGCTCTTCGTGACGCGTGTTTCTCCCCAGAGGCATTGGATGCCTTTAATTCGGGAGATGCGCACCTCCGTGCCGCTCAAAATGGTCTAGCCAGAGCCACGGAGCAGTATGTAAAAGACATACGGGTGAGAAGATTTTACAGTTATATATGCCAGTAGCCCCTGAGACTTGAAATAGTTAGAATAACTGATTTAAGGATCATTTGTTGTGCATGGTCTTACCGAAAAGAATACCCAACTGTCCCAGGAGCTGGAGGAGTGCAAAGCCCAACTTGAGGCCGCACTAGCCGTAGCGGGGGAAGCCAAAGAGACCCCCCTCTGGTAATATATGCTTCAAAAGACAACTAATTTGTGAAGTGCGGCGTGTGTATAAGTCTGACAATAATATTGCAGATGGCGCCGGGATAGATCCGGACAAGCAACAGCTCATGCGCCGCTTAAAGGCCGGCGAGAGTGTGCTTACAAGGGTGAGGCAGGAGAAAAATAATCTCCAAGATGCCAACACCCAGCTGGGTGAGAAACTAAAGGATGTTCGTGCCCAGCTATCTGACTCCGTGAAGGAGAATCAGTGACTTCGACGCGGCATTTTTAGTAAGTGCTTGAACGAACTTTGAAAAAGAGTTCGGCGAGGAAGTCGTCTAACAGAGTTATGTCTGTAGGTATGCTCAAGGCCGTCTTGCAGAGGAGATGCCCGGTTCTACGGGAGATCTGCTTCCCGAGCTCTTGCAACTGCACGAACGAGTTCGGCAGGTGATGAAAGGCATCGCCCCTTGTGGCCATCTGTCTCCCTGCCCGAAGGCCTTGGAGAGCTTGCAGAGAGGCTTCAGGGAGCACGGCAGCGCTTCCGCTTATGGAATATACCGGCCTGCCGTCAAGGCGCCAGGGAGGCCTGGGCCATGGTGAAGACGCGGTACACGAAGGCTGACCCAAACCACATGGCCGAGGTCGGACCTACGGGGCCCGATGGGAAGGAGATCCCTGTGAGCTTAGTGTACGGCCAAGTAGAATTGGACGCAAAGTATTCCCAACAGGACTGTAAACTAGACAGTCTGCTGGATGGCATTGAAGAGGAATATGCCCAGTCAAGTTGACTATGTAATTTAAGATGACATCTAAAATGCCTTCTAGCCGGATTGTAGATCGTTTGTCATAGCGGACCTTTTCGCTTCAACCTCGGGACCCAATAGTCTGGAGTGTGTCCGAATACCCTCACGGTTATATAAGAACCGGGGCATGCGTGAAGACCAGGCGTAGGGGTCATTAGTGCTTTATCAGACAAGTGCCCAACTAGTTATGTTATATTACATGGTTAGTAAGAAACATCTTCCAGGAAGAAAAGTTCTGTTAGGGGTTCCTTTCCCTGAGAAGCATGCCCTAAAGTGCATATCCGGACTGCAAAAAAGGCAGAAAAACATCTGGGGGCAGATGAATAAATAGGTAAGAAATCGTCTTTTAGTTCACCGGCCGAATATCTATTATATACATAATACAGAAGGCAAACAGGTTATCACATTGATCCACACAGATTAAATTATCTCTACCATTTATTTTTGATGTAAACGGCTGAGATTGAAAGATATAACGTTACATACAAATATTGAGTACATGTAAATATTGTGTTGCAGCAGGAAAGACTGTCACGTATATATCTATCTGTGATAGGAAAGTGCAATCTCGGTCATGTACATGAGAAGGAGACGATCTTACTTTGCCATCGTCACGTAATCATTTTCCATGTAATGAGTTCCGGTTTGTATATATATATATATTTTTGAGGCAAACAACAAGCGCCAGCCAAGTTACTCAAGGGCCAACATACGAAGCCCAGTTTCCTGAACGCTTTGAGGCCCACCACACGGGCGAGGCGCTGCTGCGGCTGTAGTGCGAGGACCTGGGCCAATGGATAACGACTCGCGGCTAATCTCGCCGGCTCCATGCGGGGTGGCGACTCGTGGGCGGCGATGCAGAGGCGCCGGCTAGGAGCAGAGCAAGGGCAGGACGGCGAAGGAGCTCCAGGCTAGGCTTGATGGCCAGCCATAACAACTCTTCGAGCTGATCGGACGCGGTAGAGATACACAAGTAAGCAATGACCATCTGATTGATTTCCTACGGGGACACACACTACATGGCATGCACGTACACAAATTCTTATGTAGATCGACTTTAGCATGTGGTATTTCACATGAGTTATTGCAGGTGGATTGATCAGGTTGATCAAGCAGACTTTGTACGTGAAGAGTAGTTTCAGCAATATCGCATCAGCAAGCAAACCGAGAAAGGTTTCATAGGTCGCTCTGGGTAGAAAGTATCCGGCAACTCGCGGGTCATCTCAGAGAAACTAAAGTTGAGTATGGAACCAACACATACATTATTTTCTACAGGCCATGGCACACTACGATCGGATGGATCCATGTAACTGGTGCTCATGGTTATGGATGGTAGTCATGTAATACTTGAGATGACAGCGTGCATGGTTTGGACTAGCCACTAGAGCATGCTTGCCAAATATGTTGCCCACGCACAGCGAGAGCAATTTGATCCCTGTAGCATGCATACATGGCGGCCAATCGTACAAATGTCTAGGTAACGTGCTCGACGAAACGACATTCCAACAATTTTCAGTCAACATTCTTATTGATATGTTTTGTCTTAATTAATCCTTTCATATGTTGAATTGCTAAGCAGAAATTTCTCACTTTTGTTATTGCGTAAAAGTAAAGTGGCATTTCATTAGACTTCTGGAACTAACTCCCAATTTAAGAGCATGGTCGTACTAACGGGTGAGCTGAATTAGGTGGTCGTGGGGCTTTTTAAAATGTTCAGGGTGGGGAATGAGCAAATCCTTGTGCTAAACTATTCTATCATAAACACATCCTACGTCTAATTCCAAAATTACATAGTGTAGAGCCTAATAATACAGTTAGGACTTAGGACAAGCAATCCATGGAGAACTGTAATAATGTGTCACCCGTAAATTGATATATATGAAAAAAAAATGTCCCGGTGGCATGTGTGCAAAATTTCTTTTATTCCATACACGAACATTATCTTCGCGATAAATTATTTCTAAGTTGTTATCTTGCAGATTCAACTAATATAAGCCAATTCAAATATTTTCTTACTGAAAAGTGATTCCTCAAAATATTACAGTGAACCGTACATGTGTTCTTCAGTTAAGATATCTGATATCGATGATTATAGATCAGTAGAAGTCAATTGTGTAATTCGATCTTCGCCATCACTATTTCCTTAAGATGCCGCCATTAGCTTAATACATGAAGATCTGTTTCAGATCTACTTATAGTGTGCAACACTGGTATCTATTATATAATTAAGACAAGAGACAAATAAGATACCACGTTCTTTCACATAAATTAGATTTCCTTGGCCGTTAACTCTTAGATATAAACGATTGAGATTTAAAATATAACGTTACACACAAATATTTGTGTACAGATAGATATTTGTTGCACATGTAAAGTCTGTCACGTCCATGTACCTATGATGGAAAAATGCAACCATATCACGTAATGTAACCGACATGTACAACTATTGTGACGTTCCATAATATATGTCCACACATACAACTGTCTTATTTTTTGTGAAACTACATCTATCTATGTTCAAAAGGATAGAAGTGTGTTCTGACCAAAAAAAAAGGTTAGAAGCGAGAGAGATAGAAGTTGAATAGAAATAGAAAGAGGAGTCTAATCATATCACATATGGATTGATTAGAATATTGAAGAAGATACAACTTCCATCGGACAGTCTAAGCAAGCCACAAAAATATTGTCCTTTCTTCCGCCTCTCAGTAAGCTCTCACGTGCTCCCTCCGTAAAGAAATATAAGAGCGTTTATTCGACTCCTTTCCTTAAGGCCGAACTACTACATGATAGTTCAGACGCCAACTGGTATATAATACAGTATAAAGCCATGGCTACACACACTGATCTCTTGAATGCAAATTTCAAAATGAGCCACCACACGTTCTTCCACGTGGACTAAAATATCTAATCCCTTTATTTTTGCTTTACCATTAAAACTATAGTTGAGATTTAAAAATATATGCATGTATGCGTACAGGCAAGCACATGTATACCGATTTGGAAAGGCACGGAGATATGATGGCCTAATTTGGAAGGGAACGGAGATATGATGGCCTTTAGCGATTCAGCCGAGCAGGGAGATAGGATTTTTTTGAACACAGCAGGGAGATAGATTGAACTCCTATGCAGCATAGATATGCGCCAGCGGCACAAGATTGGACTCCTATTTATACGTAATTTTTCTTTGTGATTTTACATAATATATACTGATAGGCCTGGGACTCACACTGCATTCATGCTTGGGAAGCACGTCTGAGTCAAGCTTATCTAAAAAAATGCCCATGACAAGCAGTCCTTGAAGCCTATTTTCATGCCATACCAATTGAGTTTTTTTAGGAAAACAGTTGAATTTAATACGCCAATAATTTACATTCTGTAGGACATACACATTCGTATTGCCAAATTTAATTCGGGTATTTTTGACTCGCAGGAAGATAAATACAGAAATAGAAAAGCACATACTACAGTGTGATATCGACTTGATTTCCCACGATTGCAAAAAGAAAAAAAATCTTTCAGAGAGATATGGGTTGTATGAAAAGTTATATATGAAAATCCTAAATCTTCCGTTGCTTTAATATTTTAATAAGAACATGAATCAAAGATTCCCCGTAAAAGAGAAGCATACTGTTTGCATCACACAAGAAAACTAAATGATGATACAGTATAGAAAGTAAAAAATAATAGCAAAAGCCCGCACCATGCAAGGAAACCAAAATTAAATTGTTTCATAGAAAGTTTAGCAGCTTTTTGACAATTTTTCTGATGATACAAAACAAACCATGAAATCTAATCTGATGGGGAAATCCTTTCAAATTCAATGCATCCCCTTTCTTTCATTCTACATCATGTCTCTAATCAAGTAACCCCTCATCTAGATTTTTCCATTTTTTGTATGCGGCATCCAAGAGCATCCTCTTAACAAATCATCTTTTTGTGTGCAATATCAGAATGATCTACGTAGCAATTCATGTGTATTACACCTAAAATGCATTTAAATCCATGCATTCCTAAGAGGCCCAAGTCAAGTGTAATAAACTGTGTTGATATCTAGAACTATATTTTCATGATATAAAAGTGAACAAACTATGTTGAGAGTGAGCGAGACAAAGTAACTGACCCAGAGAGAATATTTTATAAATATTTTATCTAAGCGGTAACCAAATAAGTGTCCACGTCGTGTATTTAGGCTGCAAATATTCTTTGAAATTGTAATTGTTTGCCAAAAGGACTAATAATCTGACAAAAAACACAAAAATATAAACACGACAATATGCAAATCTAGCCGCGCAAATGTGCGGGTCACTCCGCTAGTTCCCTTAAGAACGCTAGCTTTCGGCTTCACCCAGTCTGAGGTACACATCCGGCTGACCCGGCAGTAACAATCGCAGAGGTGCTCCCTTTACCGCCTAGCCGAACAATCGGGAACGTAGGGGTAAGCACAGGAGCCAGGCAACCCAGCTTGGCCAAAACTTAAGTCATATCGATGCATATAATGGTGAATAAAAAGTACATGCAGAAGTGTGACACATGTGTTGGGCATGAAGCCCGTATAAATAAGCTTCTGTTAAAGAAGCCCCCAGGTATAATGAGTACAGATAGTGCGTCAAGTGTGTGCGAACAATGTGCGAACAAGCTTTCAAAGGCTGTAATAGGAAAAAAAAGAAAGGGGGAGAAGGAGAGAAACAAAAGACAGCTAATATGTAAAATATAGACGGAGAAAGGAGACAAACTCATCTGGCGCTAGGCGTAGAATCTTTGGAGACGGGCTGCGTTCCATGGGTTCGGCTCGAGTCGGTTATCTGATGCATCTCGCAGACGGTACGCTCCACCGGTCAGGACTTGGTCGATGATAAAGGGACCTTCCCATTTGGGCTTGAGTTTGTCCTTTTTCTTGTCCGGCAAGCGTAGAACTAACTCGCCAATGTTGTAAGTTTTGGCCCGTACTTCTCTGCTTTGATATCTTCGAGCTTGCTGTTGATAGAATGCAGAACGGGCTTTTGCCACGTCACGCTCCTCCTCCAATGAGTCCAAACTGTCCTGCCGATCGAGCTCGGCTTCTCTTTCTTCGTACATGCACACGCGAGGTGAGTCATGAATTATGTCACAGGGCAGAACTGCCTCTGCGCCGTATACCATAAAGAATGGTGTAAATCCGGTCGTGCGATTTGGAGTGGTCCACAGCCCCCAGAGTACGGAGTCGAGCTCCTCTACCTCGTGCGTGTTAGATTCCTTAAGGGACCGCACTAACCGGGGTTTGATGCCGCTCATGATTAGACCATTTGCTCGCTCGACTTGACCGTTAGTTTGAGGGTGATAGACTGAAGCATAGTCGAGTTTGATGCCCATGTTTTTGCACCAGAGTTTAACCTCGTCGGCCGTAAAGTTCGTGCCGTTGTCAGTGATGATGCTATGGGGGACGCCGTAACAGTGTACGACCCCTGATATGAAGTCTATCACTGGTCCGGATTCGGCCGTCTTGACAGGCTTGGCCTCTATCCATTTGGTGAACTTATCCACCATGACCAGTAGGTATCTTTGCTTGTGGGTTCCTCCTTTAAGGGGTCCAACCATGTCAAGCCCCCAGACCGCGAAGGGCCAGGTTATGATTATAGTTTTGAGGGCGGTGGGTGGCATGTGGCTTTGATTAGCAAAGAGCTGGCAACCGACGCATCGTTGGACTAAGTCCTGAGCATCTGCCCGGGCCGTCGGCCAATAAAATCCTGTACGGAAGGCCTTGCCTACAAGGGCCCGGGCTGGGGCGTGGTGCCCGCCGAGTCCGGCATGAATTTCAGCCAGAAGGTTCCGCCCTTCCTCTTCGGAGATACACCTTTGAAGGACTCCGGTTGTGCTTTTCTTGTAAAACTCTCCCTCATGGACCTTGTAGGCTTTAGATCGCCGCACTATGCAGCGGGCCCCGTTTTGGTCCTTGGGAAGTTCCTGCCTGGTTAGGTAGGCTAGGAATGGTTCCATCCACGGGGCAATGACTGCCATTATTATGTGGGCTGAGGATGTTACTTCGTTGGCAGAACCGCCGATTGTGTCAGAATGTTCGGTGTCGGGCAGTGCGGTTGGGTCCGGATTATTATTTCCGGATTCCCCCTCCCATAGTACGGATGGCTTGAACAACCTCTCTAGGAAGATGTTGGGGGGGTGGCATGGCGCTTTGCGCCAATGCGTGCCAATATGTCTGCTGCCTGGTTGTTATCCCGGGCTATATGGTGAAATTCGAGCCCCTCAAACCGACCTGACATTTTTAGGACGGCGTTGCGATAAGCTGCCATTTTTGGATCTTGGCATCAAAGCCTCCATTTATTTGGGATATCGCGAGGTTCGAGTCCCTGCGCACCTCTAGGCGTTGAATGCCCATGGAGACTGCCATCCGGAGGCCATGTAGAAGGGCCTCGTATTCGGCTGCATTGTTGGAGTCCGTGTACATTATCTAGATTATGTATTGAATCGTGTCTCCGGTTGGAGACGTCAGGACGACACCAGCCCCCAGACCAGCCAACATTTTAGAGCCATCGAAGTGCATGATCCAGTTGGAATATGCGCCGTACTCTTTAGGGAGTTCGGCTTCAGTCCATTTGGCGATGAAGTCGGCCAAAACTTGCAACTTAATAGCTCGCCGTGGCTTATAAGTTATGTTGAACAGGAGGAGCTCAATGGCCCATTTGGCAATCCGGCCCGTCGCGTCGTGGTTGTTTATAATGTCATTAAGAGGTACTTCGGAGGCTACTGTTATCGAACACTCTTGAAAGTAGTGTCGCAGCTTCCGGGATGCCATGAACACCGCGTACGCTATCTTCTGATAATGCGGGTACCGTGACTTGCACGGAGTCAGGACAGTGGACACGTAGTAAACTGGTTTTTCAAGGGGGAACTTGTGTCCGTCCGTTTCTCGTTCGACAGCGAGCACCGCGCTCACACTTGATGAGTTGCCGCGATATATAATAGCATTGGTTCGCCTATGTTAGGCGCGGCCAGGATCGGGTTTGTTGCCAATATGGCTTTTATTTCTTCGAGTCCGGCCGTGGAGGCATCCGTCCACTCGAAGTGTTTGGTGCGTCGGAGGAGGCGATAAAGTGGTAATGCCTTTTCTCCTAAACGGGAGATAAAGCGGCTTAAAGCCGCCACGCATCCCGTCAATTTTTGTATTTGTTTGAGGTCCTTTGGGATATCCAATTGTGACAGAGCTCGGATCTTGGCTGGGTTTGCTTCAATTCCTCTACCAGATACAATGAAGCCCAAGAGCTTTCCGGCTAGTACACCGAAAACACATTTTTCCGGGTTAAGCTTGATGTCATATGTTCGGAGATTGTCGAACGTGAGCCTCAAGTCATCTACTAGGGTTTCGACGTGCTTGGTTTTGATGACCACATCGTCTATGTATGCCTCCATTGTTTTGCCGATCTAGTTTGCCAGACATGTCTGAATCATGCGCTGATATGTTGCGCCGGCATTTTTGAGCCCAAAGGGCATTGTGTTGAAGCAGAATGGGCCGTATGGGGTGATGAATGCTGTTGCGGCCTGGTCGGGCTCTGCCATCTTAATTTGGTGGTAGCCGAAGTATGCGTCGAGGAAACACAATGAATCGTGTCCTACGGTAGCGTCGATAATTTGATCGATGCGGGGGAGGGGGAAGGGATCCTTTGGGCAAGCCTTGTTGAGGTCTTTAAAATCAACACATAGGCGCCAAGATTTGTCCTTCTTTGGTACCATCACCAGGTTTGCTAGCCAGTCCGGATGTTTTATATCTCTGATGAATCCGGCCTCCAATAATTTGGCTAGTTCCTCTCCCATGGCCTATCTCTTGGGTTCGGAGAAACGCTGAAGAGCCTGTTTGACTGGCTTGAATCCTTTTATGATGTTTTGGCTGTCCTCGGCCAACCGGCGTGGGATTCTTGGCATGTCTGAAGGGTGCCAGGCAAAGATGTCCCAATTTTCGCGTAGGAATTCTCATAGTGCGGCGTCTACATCAGGGTTTAATTGTGCCCCAATGGAGGCCGTTTTTGTAGGGTCCGTTGGATGGACTTGGAATTTGAATATTTCATCCGCTGGTTTAAAGGAGGTGGACTTGGATCTCTTATCGAGTATCACATCGTCCCTATTTACCGTGGAGCGCAGCATAGTGAGTTCCTCGGCCGCTAGGGCTTCGAATAGTGCCTCCAGGGCCAGTGTGGCTGTCTTGTTTTCGGCGCGGAGTGCTATATCCAGGTCACTAGCAAGAGTGATGATTCTGTTGGGCCCGGGCATTTTGAGCTTCATGTACCCGTAATGGGGTATAGCTTGAAAAATTGTGAATGCCTCTCGCCCCAATAGAGCGTGATATCCGCTACTGAATGGGGCCACTTGGAATGTGACCTCCTCGGACCTGTAATTATCCGGCATGCCGAACACCACATCCAGTGTGATTTTTCCTATACAGCATGCTTCCCGACTAGGGATTATTCCTCTAAAGGTTGTGCCGCTTCGCTCAATGCGGCTCCAGTCTATTTCCATTTTTCGGAGGGTTTCCTCGTAAATGAGGTTCAGTCTGCTGCCACCATCCATGTGTACCTTGGTAAGGCGAAAGCCGTCCACTATTGGACCGAGGACCAATGCGGCTGGTGCTCGGGCTATTCAGAATTTAGGTTCGTCACTGGCATTAAAGGTAATAGCCGTGTCACACCATGGGTTTATTGTTGCTACTTGGTAGACTTCGGCAAGGCTGCGGAGTGTTCGCTTCCGCATATTATTTGATGCGAAAGTCTCAAAGACTGTTAATACCGTACTGGTATCCTTGGACTGGTATTCTGGAGTTAGAAGCTCTTTGCCACTTTTGGCCACCTGCCGTAGTATCCAACATGCTCTAAGGCTGTGAGTTGGAGTGGCACCCTCTGTACTATGAATTTTGTAGGGTCCATTGAGCCATCCTTCCAGTGCGGTTCTGTGCCCTATAGAGGGTTTTTGCTTTTTGGTGTTTAACCCAGGTGCCTGGCGATAATGCACCCTTTTATTTTGGACTGGGGTTGTATTCAGGGCCGGATTGTCCCAAAAATTGATTTCGGTTTTCCAGGCGCTTTCCATCACACAGTACTTTCGTACTATGGACGCTAAGTCAGCGAAGCATGTAATTTCACGACGACTTACGGCGTTGAGGATTCCCTTGTCCGTGCAATTATTGCAGAAGAATGAAATTGTGTCCTCCTCGCGGCAGTCCTTTATGCTGTTCATAACCAGGAGGAATCTGGCCCAGTAATGGTGTACTGTTTCTGCGGGCTCTTGCCAGATTTGGGATAGATCGCTTATGTTTGGGTGGGCGGGTGGAATTAAATTCGAAACCCCGTCCACTTTAAAACTCAGGGGCCAAGTAGTTTCCGAACTCGGAAGCTTGGGTTCTTAGATGTTGTCCAATGAGTCTAGCCCGCTGCCTAACTTTAGGTTCAGGGCTTAAGTAACATCCTCCCCTCCGCGGGAATTCGGCATGGAGGGATCCGAAATCCGGACATAGCTAGTCCTTAAGATAGAAGAAGGGTCGCCGTATTGTTCCTCTACCACAGCAATGTGGTGGGTAACCTGGGGAGAGTTAATCTCTCTCAGATCGGGTTTAGGCCCAATCTGATCGTAGTCTATAGCGACTCCCAGGGCAGCGATGCGATCCAAGAGCTCGTTTAAGAAAGAGAGCTCCATTGGATCCAACTGCTTGGCGAGTTCCGAGCTAACGTGAAGATTGCTTTCGATGACCCGAGAAGTCGTCGTCGGCGTGGTGGCCGGACAGGCGGTCATAAGGAAACCGCCTAGCCGGAGAGCTTGGCCGATAGCTAAAGCTCCTTTAGCAACAGTGTCGTCTTTAAAGACGGGATCAGACATCCTTCCTGATAGCGATGGCATAGAGGAACTCTCAATGAAAGAACCAATGTCGGTGTCAAAACCGGCGGACCTCGGGTAGGGGGTCCCGAACTGTGCGTCTAGGCGGATGGTAATAGGAGACAAGGGACACGATGTTTTTACCCAGGTTCGGGCCCTCTCGATGGAGGTAAAACCCTACTCCTGCTTGATTGATATTGATGATATAGGTAGTACAAGAGTAGATCTACCACAAGATCAGAGAGGCTAAACCCTAGAAGCTAGCCTATGGTATGATTGTTGTTCGTCCTACGGACTAAAACCCTCCGGTTTATATAGGCACTGAAGAGGGTTAGGGTTACAGAGAGTTGGTTACAATGGTATGAGATCTTCATATCGATATCACCAAGCTTGCCTTCCATGCCAAGGAAAGTCCCATCCGGACACAGGACGAGGTCTTCAATCTTGTATCTTCATAGTCCAGGAGTTCGGCCAAAGATGATAGTTCGGCTATCCGGACAACCCCTAGTCCGGGACTCCCTCACCCATAATGAATAGTGTATCACTTTATACCCATTAACGGGCCGTTATTCCGTTGGGCCGTTTCTAGCCCATGTTATCTTTCGGCCTTCTCAGAGCCCATTTATTATTGGGCTCATTTCCAGCATTTGTTTACTTATGGCCCGTTACTGTCATTTTCTGCTTGTGGGCCAAATTCAGCCCTTGGTTACAGTTGGCCTGTTTGTGGTCCGTTAATACGTTGGGCCGTTTTCATAGCGTCATCAAATACGGCCTATTAACGATGGCCCGTTATGGTCGGCCCATGAATGGACGATTCCAACTCTAGCCCGTTTACGGCCATAATGCGGTCTGTTATGGCCCATGTTTGGCCAATCAATCATACGACCTGTATAAGGCCCATTGATCATATGGCCCATAGAAGGCCCATTGTTTCTACGGCCCATAGAAGGCCCATTGTTTCTACGGCCCGTAGAAGGCCCGCTATTTCTACGACCCGTAGGACGCCCAGTGTCACTATAGTAAATATTAGCCCATGGTTATTGTGGCCTAGTTTTTAAAAATAGGTTATTGCAGCCACTAGCAAACCGCGGAAAAAGAACTGCAATGACTACGAGCAAACAAATAAACAAGACAACAAGGAAATAAATAAGCAAGCAACTAACACTAGGCTATCACGGCTATTACACATATTACATCCACTAGGCATCAAAGTTCGCAGCCAGTGCAAATATAGGGAACAAAGCAGCATATCATATACACTGGTTGTCAAAGTTGGCGACCAGCGCAAAAACTGAAACCACTTCAGAAGATCTCAAGAAACAATATCCTGGGTACCCATAATGCTGGCAAGATGCTTAGAAAGCTTATTAACTTTCTCTTGTTTGGCGCTTAAATCCTCCAGCGCTTGCTGTTGCACCAGGAAATATGCATCTGAATTCTGCAGGGACTTCCTCGGTCCTTCAGCTTCTTGTCGCAACACATCTGATCGATGTCTTTCAACTTGAAGTTGAGACTCAAGAAGACGAACTGATTCAGGCAGCGAGTTTGAAGAGCTTGTGCCAGCAGTAGTGGCCAGTAACTTGAACACTACATCAAGACAGGACTTTTGGGTTCTCTCACTATCGTCAAGATAGTTTTTATCAGCTTTCTTGGAGACCAACGGGGATGTCTCACTATCTTGAACCTTATCTGCATTACTTCCTTTACCATTGCATAACGCGGTACTATTCTCCACTATTTTGTCCGCATTCTAAAAGAGAAACAAGCAGACACATCACAGGTTTACCATGTTGTATATGAAACTCATTTTGGTAAATGAGTTCAGTAGTAAAGTGGACAGGATAACAGCATGAAACAAACATATATCTATGTACCATGGTCACTTTATGGTCTATATCATTCTAGTTTTTTTGCCAAATCAAGATAGAGACACAGTTCAAATAATATTTGTTCAAGACAAAGCAGAATAGACAGAATATAAGTGTGGGAAACTATAGAGCAATAACAACACTTGTAATGTGCATGACATGAGAACATAACTGTTTATTCAATTGAAACTGAAATCAACATAGAGCAGGTTGCAACAGCAAACCAGTTAAAGAAACAGGTTTAAAACATAGCTGTTGCGCCATTGGAGTTTCAATTCCATCCTTCAAATTTGAAAATAGTTGGTATGAGTAAATACAGTAATGCAAGAGAAAACGAGTATGAACCATAGCTACAGAACCTGACCTGAGAACAAATCTTCTTCTCCTTTAAGCGTTGAGTTGGGATTCAGAGTGGTGGTACTCGTGCTTTGGGCACTGTAGTTCCCTTACTAACTGCTCGTGTTTGGGTGCTCTGTGGTGGAGACAGTGTTGTGTCAACTGGAACTGGGTTACTATCTACCGGGGTTGGGGTTAGAAGGGGTGTAGTTGGTTCTTTGTCCAACTGGGTAGGGGTACAATCTGCTAGAGTCTGGGTTATGTGTGGTGGATCTGGTCCTTGAGAAAGTACAACTGCGGTTCTATCTGCATCAACTGGTAGCACTATCTTTTCTGAAGACCGTGTTGTTACTCCCTTAGATACTGCCATCACCCTCTCCAACTCAAATGGCTGATAAACAAGAAAAGTAATTGAAAGTATAGACATTGTATGATAGACAAGTGCAATGGATAGTGGGGAATAAAAGAGGGCATGAAATAATTCATATTTATGTTGTCTAACCAAACAGGATAGCATGACACAATTTCACATGTATGATGGCTAACTAAACAGGATAGCATGACACAATTTCACATTATGATGGCTAACTAAAAAAGATGGAAAGACATAGTTCAAAATATGATGACTGTAAACACCAAACAGGATGAGATGATATAACTATATGATGTCTTTATTAAGTGGGTTGCCATGCCATAATTCAGATAGATGATGTGTATGTACTATGTACACATGATGGCATGATATAATTCAAATATATGATTTATATAGTAAGCTAGTAAACAGATGGCAATCCATATTTGATGTAAAAACTAAGCAATGCAAGAAAACATGCATGACATGGATAATATAACCCTGCCAAGTTTGAGCATAGACCTCAGGGGGGAAATAGGACTGGTCATCAGTCTCTGAATCCTCCTCTAAGGAGCTCTCTGTAACCAGCAAGATGTCTGCTTCAGCAGGTAGCATTGTCTACTCTGAATACCTTGTTTTCACTCCAGACACTTCCATCACCGCTTCAAATGGCTAATGCACAAGAAGAGTAGTTGAATATACAAATGTTGTCGACAAATGGAACACGTAATACAAGAAGATGATAGCATGATATAATTCACATACATGATGATTGGCTAAACAACATGGCATTGCATAATTCACATATATAATGCCTTTGCAACAAGATAGCATTGCATAATTCACATATATAATGTCTTGCAACAAGATGGCAATGCATAATTCACATATATGGTAATTAGACACTGAACAGGTGGCATTCACACAAAGCATGTCTAAACTAATCAAATGACATAGAAATGCAAGACACCATATGCACGATATGAGCAACATAACCCTGCCATGTTAGAGCATACACCTCGAGGGGGGATAGGACTGTTCATCTGTCTCTGAGGAGCTATCCGTAACCAGCGAGATATGCGCTTCGTCAGATAGCATAGTCTACTCTGAAGACCTTGTTTTCACTCCAGAATTTGCCATCACCGTGTCAAATGGCTGATGCACACGAAGAGCAGTTGAATGTACTAACATTGTTGACAAATGTAATATGTAACCAAAAAAGGATGGCCTGATATAATTTACATATAAGATGACTGGCTAAGCAGGATGGCCTTGCAAAATTCACATATATGATGCTTGGATAAACAAGATGGCGTTGCATAATTCACATAAACAATGAATAAACTAAACAGATGGCATTCACACAAAGGATGTCTAAACTAAGCAGATGACATATTTGATGTATAAAGTCAGCAATGCAAGGCACCATATGCATGATATAACCAACATCAGCATGCCAAGTTAGAGCGAAGACCTCAGGGGGTAAATAGGAGTTGTCTTCTCCTTCTGAATCCCCCTCAGAACAGATATATTCCTCTCAATTACAATCTGAAATGCGTGGAGGGGGGCTGCCTTTGCGCCTACCATGGAGCGACGTCTGCATGAAATTTTATTGCCACGCAAGGGTCGTCTCTTTTGCTCTACATGTTCAGTTCCATTGTTTACAATAACTGTCATGCATGGGAATAAAACATAGTGAGATTATGTAAGGAGTGCATGCAGAAATCCAGAGTGATGGTAGCAACCTGTGGATAGACCCAAAACCAATAATAGCAGGCAGATAATGGCTTCAGTTAAAAAATACAGATAATGGCTTCTTTACTGTTTGTTTCCCACCCAACATGAAACTCATAGTAGACACCGGAGATTAACCAGGTAGTAGATAGATACTATTGATGGCGGCCCCGATATGTACCCCACAACCATTTAAAAACTCAAGTTTGACCATTAGTTTGGAGCTGACTCAGAGTCTAATCAGTGAACAGGATGATAAAGTAGCATGTAATATTAAGTGATGCATAACGTACGCAGACACGAAAGAGTGCGACCTCTCTTGCAGACCCGTGTAGTCCTCGAGGTCATCTGCTCGGTTGATGATGGTAATGCAGTTTTCATGGCTGCTGGCGGTAGGGAAGAAGATCTGAGGTGGCGAAAGACAGTGTGGAGGCCGGATCCCTGCTGTGTTGGACCCTTCTGTCGTTGGAGTAGCTGAGCTGGGGTGGACGACGGCGCAGCAGGAGTGGGACAAACCACGCAAGGTTTTCTTTGACAACTATCTGTAAGAGAAGTAATTTTGTAAGGGCTCGTTTAAATTGAAGGATTCCAACAATTCAGGGATAGGAAATAGAGAGGAATAGTATAGGAATGCACATGCAAAACAGAGAATTTAAAAACACAGGATTTCTGCCAATCTGGGTGTTTGATTCACAACAATTGGAAGATCATGGGATGCAAAGAAGCATGGTGAGGTTAGGTCAAACCACAAGAAAATGTACGGTTATAATGCTATTATGCTACTATCTCTTAGTATTGTGCTTCATGAATAGGAATTTGAAAAGGAGGGCAAGTGAGAATTAAAATTCCTACGTTTTTTCTTTCAAGGAGACACTAAAGGAACAAATCCTTCAGTTTTCCTTTGCTCCATTCCTTTGAACCAAATTCATGAATAGTAGTACCATATGAAACTTTCCAATTCCTATGTTTTTCATTCACTTTTCCTTTCAAGCACTTGTGATTCTAGTAGGCAGGCTTGAGCAAGGAAAAACATACGCTAAAAAAAATTTGTGCTACTTCTATTACTTTGGACCCAGGCCACTGCCCTACTAACTCAACTCCGAGGGCCATCGACAAATGCACAGCTAAAACACGCAGAGATAAATAATGATGGCGTTCAAGAGAGTCCATCACGGATAGCTAGGTTGCCTGGTACCTCACTGCTTGTAATATAGTAGGATAAAATAATTGTATTTCCCGTTACTACGTTTGCTCAGTGGACAATATATATAACATGTAGAGTAAAAAAGAGATGCAACAAGTGTTCAACCTCTTTGGTGAAGCCATGTCGATCTCAGCATGATTGGGTTGGCCGGTGAGGATGCTCCGGCTGACTTGGTTGTCAGACGAGGGGAAGAAGATCTTAGGCGTCTGGAGATGGAGCCCAAGGTACTGCTCCGCTGTGATGGATGGTTCCATCATTGGAGCAGCTCCGGTGAGTTGTACGATGCCGAGGCTGAAGCAGGACAAGAGAGACAACGTTAACCTGAGTGTAATTCTAATAGCATCTCCAATACATGACGTAAAATACATAACCACAAAGTGCTAGATGTAAAATACATCAGTCGCTCATCTCTGAACTTAACTGTCGAAACTGAATTTAACTGTCGAAGCTGAACTTAACTGTCGAAATTGAACTTAACTGTCGAAATTGAATTTTGCTGTTGAAACTGAATTTTGCTGTCGAAACTGAACGCACTAGCAAGGTGAGACTACACATGGTCGACTGACTTTTTCATCTCTGGTCAGTCGATTTTGCAACCGTTGGATACGAAATGAAGGGCATGCAGTTCATCTTCAACCTCCACCCCCCTGAGTCGCCAGCACCACTGGCCAAATAGCAGCCCCCCGCCGCCCGCGGCCGGTGGTGCGCTGCCCCGCCCGCCCCGAAAACACTCCCCACCGCCGGTCGGCCGCTGCCTTGGCCATCCCTCTAAGTCCCCCTGTGCCCAGATTTTTCTCCGGCGATCCCCACGCCACCGCCCCGCCACCGCCGACAACCACTGCCCCCACCCTGAACCCTAAGATAGATAGTGGGGTACCTCTCCAGCGAGCCCCCCTTCCCGCTGCGGTTGGTTCTAACTTCACCCCAACGAGCCCCCCCCCCACCCCCTGAAAATCGACTGACCCAAAAGTTGATTCAGTCGACTGAAGTGTAGCTAAATCGGAGCAGCATCGCAAGCAAGAGCAAGAGCGAGCGCAGCAGCGCAAGCAAGAGCAATAGCAAGAGCAGACCAGGCAGGGGACCGAGAGCAAGAGTAGAGCTGCAGCGCGAGCGAGAGCTAAAGCAGCAGCATCTCCTACTGATGTGGACGTCGCCGTCAAGGGAGCGACACCGTGGAGGAAGTGGCCGGCGACGCTGCCGTGGATGGAGTCGCATCGTGTTGGCTCGGGACCGAGCGCCGGCAGCTACTTGAGATCGAATCAAGAATAAAATGCGGCGACTAGTGTACAACCTCTTTGGTGGCACTGATTAGGCCGCAGCTTCATCCGAGGAAACGGTGATGATGATGCTCTTCTGGTGGTGGAAGTGAAGACGGCGATGTGGGAATAGAGGTGGCGCGAAAGACAAGGCGAACATCGGGGCAGCTCCTTGGAGGTGGAGGACGGGGTGGCTGAACCGGCAGGACGACGAGATCGACGATGGATCCTCATCCAGTACGGTGGATGAGGGACGTCGAGGTGTTGCTGTGGACGACGTCATAGGCGAAGAGGCTCCGGCTGGATGGCGGACGGAGCAGGGTGTGGGGCTTCATCGCGGATTTTTGCGGCCTCGGTGTGCGAATGGGTGGGCGAATGGGATGGCAATGGGGAACCATGGCTTAGGGATGCGCTTGTCCGAAATGTGGGGTAAGTTACGAAAGTACCCCCACCGATGTGAGGCGGTTCTTTCGGTTCAGGGGTACCACAGGCATTTCGCATGTTGGTATTTCGCGGGAGGTGGGAGTTTTCGCACGCGTTGTAATTTTGGAATAGCAAGGCGCGGGTTGAGATGGAGGGAGTTGTCGGAGCACAACGAGACAAAGATATATCTTAAATATTTCGGGCTAACAAGGTGCGGGTTGAAATTTCCGGACAAGCCTAACGTGTACTGTACCAAATCAATTCGCACTACAAATGTCATTCAAAAATTTGAATTCATGTTATGTTCAATTAAAATATTTCGCTACGTGTATAATGAATGCAACCTACTACTCAAATGAACATTTTAGTGCATTCCAAACGTATATACTACCGCTTCAATATGAACTAAATTTGAATTCATTTCTCTATTTGAATAAGATCTATAGTAATGATTGTTGTGAAGTCAAAGCATTTGAATTCGTTTCTCTGTTTTAATAAGATCTACAATCATCATTATTGTCAAGTTAAACCATCATTTGTGTATTATATTCACAGCACAACACATGATTAGTCTCGAGTTACATATGAACTATGTGTACTATATGAACTCGAACTCGATTTTTTGAATCCACTTTATGTTGATTTCATATCACATTACATTTGTAGCTCTAGCTAGATCTTCATAATCTAAACCATGTCTCATATGTATAATGTGTTTATCACATTATGTATGGTGCCCCGCCCCCTACGCCTACAGGTATTTAGATGTGAGTTGCAAACACCACACATTACCACAAATTCAAATAAAATGTGAGAATGTTTGATATATAGTATTGTTTAGATTGTTCGATATTTAGTTGTAAGCTGCAAACGCCACACATTATCACAAATTCAAATAAAATGTGAGATTGCTTGATGTATAGTATGGTTTAGACTGTTCGACATTTAGCTGTGAGTTGCAAATGCCATGCATTATCACATTATGGTATAACATGTGCACAGCACGTGTATCACCGCTATATTCATGCATGCATATGTTTAAAACACTATGATCTCCTATTCAAATATATGAATCCGCTTTCATATCAAATTATGATCTTTGTTAGTCTCTTACACCCACACAATCCTCTAACCTTTGTAGCTACCACTAACTTTCACTCGTGCATGCACACGCCCTCCTCGCCCTCCCCCTCCCTCGGCATTCTATCCACCGGGCACATTCATTTTTTTTTCTTTAGGTCGTTCTCCCAGAGTCTCCACAACTCCTTTCTGACACACACCGATCGATAAACCTCTCCAGTGATGCCTGCCTACAACATACACACACACCTTCAATCTCCTCCTTTATGTGTCCTTGCCTCGTGTCTCTCATACGGTCACACACACGTGTAAACTCTCGCCCCTGTTTTCATCGATCTCACAACTGCACACTCCTCCCCCTATCTAGCTAGTAGCTGGGCCTCTCGCACCACCTCCTAGCTCCATTCTCTCTGTCTATCCGTCTCGTTGGGCCTTATTTGCCTCTAACAAATGGACGTACACCGACCGATCTCCCGCTATACATATAGCTAGCTAGGTCCTTATAACTCATTTTTACCCACGCGTCGACCGATCTACCTCATTACTTATGTCTCCCCCTTCCTCCGACAAACAACAATTGATCTACCAATCTAGTTAGGCTTGCTTACCAAACACATGGTTCCCCTTCATCATCCATGGATGCGTCCCGACAGATCTATCATGCATAGGCACACACAGAAACACATCCCCACTCTTATTGATAACATTGTAGTTCCACCCTCAGTTTGTCTAGTAGGCCTCTCCCACCATCTTCAAGAAGCAACTCCATCACCCATCCAGCAGTCTACCCCTCTCCCTCCCTCTCTCTCTCTCCTCTCTCTCTCTCTATGTCCCATCATATTTCCCGTCCTTCAGTTATGTATGGATGTCGACCGATCTCCCTCAAAACATAGCTGGGTCTCTCCTTCTCAACACATATACGAGTCGTTCTACCTCTATAGTTAGGCCTCTGCCTACCCCTCCCCCCACACACACACTGATACATCGAGCGCTCTAGTCATGTCTCCCTGCCACACACAAACTTGACATGTGCCCTCTGACATTCCGGTAGGTCAGTCGCCCTATATCTTTGACTTGCACACACACACAATTTTGATGTCTCTCTTCATCGATCTCGCACCCACCCACTTGATCCTCTCTTCGACTGTATCGATATTTATGGCCCCTCCCTCTCTTCTCGTGCATTGCCCGACCCTCTATATATGATATAGATAGGCCTCCATTTCACACACATTGCATGCAAAATTTTGTTTGAGATGTCATCGACACATATTCCCACAAATACATTCACGAAATCAACCCCCCACCCCCCACCCCAAAACAAAAAACACTCACGGATGCGGTTTGTATCTCTCACACACACCCACGTAGGTGGGGGACGTGCACGAAGAGAAGAGGTGCATGCACGGCGCACGTACTCTCGTCTCTTTCCCAACCACACCCGCGTGGGTACACGGTGCAGCTCATTTCTATACGAAAAAGGCAGCCCACGTGGTAATTTGGCACGTGTACTGGTTGTCCACTTGGTGGAGGGAGGATTGTCTACCACGGGTGAACAAACAAATTGCGACTTGACGCGTTATTTTAAAAAAAGAGGCAAACCATGTGGGGCCTACCTTAGAGGCAAGGCTCTATACACTGGAGTACTTTTGATGTGTCCCGTCAACTCGCAGAACAACTGAACAAGGAGAAGCTTGCTTAGTACGCCGTCTCCCCCGCCCACGGGTGCGGTGGCTCGCAGGATGAGGTGAAGCTTGCTTAGTACTGTCCGCCTTACACCCGCTCCCTCGCCCATGCGCGTGGTGGCTCGCAGGACGAGGAGAAAAATTTACTACTCCCTCCGTTTACTCCTTGTCCCTACTACCTTGGTTATAGAGATTATATCATATTGTTTGGAATATATATGTCCTTTAGTAGATTTCAATATGAACTACTAGTACATAATCCAAACACTGATGTACATAGACGTATTTTAGAGTGTAGATTCACTCATTTTG
The DNA here is from genome assembly GCA_963921465.1 of Triticum timopheevii. NCBI lineage: Eukaryota > Viridiplantae > Streptophyta > Magnoliopsida > Poales > Poaceae > Triticum > Triticum timopheevii. The sequence goes on from OY997262.1 coordinate 369,870,503, forward strand.
CTCCGTATGTAGCACTCTCCCTCGCCCCTCGACCCTCGCCCACGTGGTGGACGTGCAACAATTCATTCGGTCTCATATAGCCAGAATAATATATACTGCACTACCATTATTGCTCGACTTCCCGAAGAGGCGAAGAGCCAATTGCAAGGGTAATATTTTGGAGATGGCAAGCGCAAGGTTATAGGAGAATGAGTAGGAGGTGCCGCGTCATTTATAAATAAAGTTTTTTTTCTTCAGTGGCACGTACGTTCATATGGAGAGAAAAGGAAACCATTCCACTATATACATAGTCAGGACAGGCCAGCCTACAAGGTTGCTTGCTGGGGTTGCTCTCTTCACACTCTCTTGCACAAAACGACTGTGGCCGCATCTCTAACATCCCAGCGGATCACGTCTGCCGGGGGAAGGGGTGGATGCTTAGTGTAGATGCGGTCGCCGTCGCCGACGGCGAAAACGAACTGTCGGCACGTCCCGATCAGGGGTCCCCACCGTTCTCTCTCACAAATCCGGTGAGGTTGCCTTCGTCCCTTGCTCACTGCCGCAACGTGGGTAGTTGTCGCCTCCCGCCGCCCTCCTCAATGTTGAGCTACGTCCCGACATCCCTTAGGTACAACTCCCTTTACAGCCGGCTTGCACCACTGCTCCAGCTGCCCACATCACTCCATGTGGATATTTCTCTACTTCTTTGCCCCACACATACCTCTACTGGCTTCTATGTACTGTATTTGTGATGAGTTTATGTCTCATCAACTAGTCCCAGTAATCTTATTCTAATCACGCTTCTTCAATTTCTTTGCCACGGGGATGCTCATCTCAATTTTGGTGAAACTGCACAAAATGATCTGATGGTCAAAAGGTTGCAAACTTCATTTCTTAGGAAGCTCGAACATTGCCAGCAAATTGAAGCCTGGTTAGGGTTCACGGTTCAAGGGCTAGGGACTGCATGGATCATTTTTTCCTTTAGCTGCCTCTGTTCCAAAATAAGTGTCAACTTTAGTAGTATTACAACTTTGTACTAAAGTTTGCATAAAGTTGAGACACTTATTTTGGAACGGAGAGAGTACATATTTGCCATGATCTGTCAATCATTGAGATGCAATAGCATGCATGTTAGTCTCCTTTGTATATGATGAAATGTTGCAACGGGCAACCTTGGACGCAAGATACATGTAACAGAAGCTGGAAGCTTCATAGCATTGTACAAATTTATCTCGCTGATAAATTACAGTACGTACTATACTCGTACTTCCTCCGTTCCTAAATATAAGTCTTTGTAGAGATCTCACCATGAACCACATGTGGATGTATATAGATGCATTTTAAGTGTAGATTCATTCATTTTGTTCCGTATGTAGTTCACCTAGTGGAATCTCTACAAAGACTTATCTACTAGTAATAGCTAGCCCCCACTACTAGGAATTCTCTATCCTCTCCTTGAGCCACATCATCAAAATTAATGTAGCCGTTAGATGAACTAAATCAGTCCATAATAGCCGTCGATCTAGACGTTGAGAGGCTCTACACTAAGCCACATGCAAGCATACAGAAATACCGTGGCATGCATGTGAGTGGGTTTTAAATCACATCAACATGTCTACACGCAAGCATGCACCGGTAGCATGCATGTAAGTGAGCTTTTATGTCCCATTAACATGTCAAAAAGAAAAATATAATCCCATTATGCAGTAGGAGTTGGCTGATCTTTTTTCCTTACGTGGATGATCCAAATGATGATGGGAGTTTTTTTAGTTTGGCTACCACATTTGTCATGCGGTTATAGAGTTTTTTTAAGTTCTATGAAATCGATAATTTTATGCAGAGAGATATACAGCTGTTCCGCGGCAACACGCGGGGACTCATCTAGTATTTAGGAATGGAGGGAGTACTATGTAAAGAGTTAGGTGTCGCACGGTGTCCAGAAAATATGGTGATAGTGTGAGGTGGGCCATGTAATCACTAAGCCTGCGTGTTTTCACTACTCTTGCACTCCTCTGCCGTAAGAATGGAGAAAATTGTAATCTAGTAGTACCTCCTTTCGCCAAAAGCGTGGGACATCCAGCAGTCCTACCACTTCAGTAATAAAGACCAATGAGACGTCAAATCACATAGACCCAGCAGTAAGTTGGATGGGCGAAGCAACCCTCACTCTTGCGCCAGTGAGAGGTCGCGTCCGCTCTGCCCGGGCATGAATGCGGCACCAATTCTTTGGAAAGACGCTGACCGTTTTGGGCGGGAAGTGCGCACGGGCGATGGAGGGGCTTTGGGTGGGCCAGGCTGGTCAGGAGCGGGCGTGGCCGCTGTCCGCCTGTCCCTACCGGACACGCCTGGAAACGAGAGGATGAACCGACTCTCGCAGCTAAAATCGTACACTACACACCATCTCTCTGTAGGAGTAGGTCGATCTGTCGCTCTCTAACACACACATGTTGTTACACACACACACACACACACACGCACGCACACACACACACACACCTTGGTCCCGCTGCACCTTCTAACGTGACTTATTACACCTAGACGGAGGGAGTAGTAAGTACGAGATACGGTGGCACACTGACTTAGGTCGAATACAAGTGCCCAAAATTATGTGCATGTTATAATAAGGATTCACTTAAAATAGTATGTGAGCAAACAGAGGGATCAATTGGACAGTGTTCCCGAGCAGTAGCGAGATGTGTGAGGTAAGATACACCGTTGGCACTTTTAATTTTTCTTATTAATTTGTTTGTTTCACCCTCTGACTGGTGGGACCCAACGTACTACATGGAGAGAGGTAAGGTGACTAAGGCTGCATTATTTCTGCACCACTGTGGATAGTCTTACCACCAAAGCCACATGACACGATTATGATTTAAATCCCAATGACACCCACTCACACAAAAAAACATGGCATGCTTGTCACACGAATGCAGGAATGTATAAAAGGTTATTTTCCTCTCGTTGAACATAACGGGAGGGTTGTGTAGCTAGTTAGCCTATTCTCTCATCAAACTTGAGGTCTCGGGCTCGATAACTACATGATAACCCACAAGTATAGGGGATCGCAACAGTTTTTGAGGGTAGAGTATTCAACCCAAATTTGTTGATTCGAGACAAGGGGAGCCAAAGAATATTCTCAAGTATTAGCAGCTGAGTTGTCAATTCAACCACACCTGGAAACTTAGTATCTGCAGCAAAGTGTTTAGTATCAAAGTAATATGATAGTGGTGGTAATGGTAACAAAAGTAAAGACAGCAAAAGTAATGTTTTTGGGTATTTCGTAGTGATTGTAACAGTAGCAACGGAAAAGTAAATAAGCAAGAACCAGTATATGGAAAACTCGTAGGCACCGGATTAGTGATGGATAATTATGCCAGATGCGGTTCGTCATGTAACAGTCATAACATAGGGTGACACAGAACTAGCTCCAGTTCATCAATGTAATGTAGGCATGTATTCCGTATATAGTCATACGTGCTTATGGAAAAGAACTTGCATGACATCTTTTGTCCTACCCTCCCGTGGCAGCGGGGTCCTATTGGAAACTAAGGGATATTAAGGCCTCCTTTTAATATAGAACCGGAACAAAGCATTAGCACATAGTGAATACACTCCTCAAACTATGGTCATCACCGGGAGTGGTCCCGATTATTGTCACTTCAGGGTTGCCGGATCATAACACATAGTAGGTGACTATAGACTTGCAAGATAGGATCAAGAACACACATATATTTAGGAAAACATAATAGGTTCAGATCTGAAATCATGGCACTCGGGCCCTAGTGATAAGCATTAAGCATAGCAAAGTCATAGCAACATCAATCTCAGAACATAATGGATACTAGGGATCAAACCCTAACAAAACTAACTCAATGACATGATAAATCTCATCCAACCCATCATCGTCCAGCAAGCCTATGATGGAATTACTCACGCACGGCGGTGAGCATCATGAAATTGGTGATGGAGGATGGTTGATGATGACGACGGCGACAAATCCCCCTCTCTGGAGCCCCGAACGGACTCCAGATCTGCCCTCCCGAGAGAGATTAGAGCTTGGCGGCGGTTCCGTATCGTAAAACGTGATGATTTCTTCTCTCTGATTTTTCTCTCTCCGAAAGCCAATATATGGAGTTGGAGTTGGCGTCGGAGGGCCACTAGGGGGCCCACGAGGTAGGGGGCGCCCAGGGGGGCGCCCCCCACCCTCGTGGACAGGGTGTGGGCCCCCTGGTCTTCATCTTTTGCGAGGATTTTTTATTGTTTTTTCTAAGGTGTTCCGTGGACTTTCAGGTCATTCTGAGAACTTTTATTTTCTGCACATAAAACAACACCATGGCAATTCTGCTGAAAACAGCGTCAGTCCGGGTTAGTTCCATTCAAATTATACAAGTTAGAGTCCAAAACAAGGGCAAAAGTGTTTGGAAAAGTAGATACGACGGAGACGTATCAACTCCCCCAAGCTTAAACCCTTGCTTGTCCTCAAGCAATTCAGTTGACAAACTGAAAGAGAAAAATAAAAACTTTTACAAACTCTGTTTGCTCTTGTTGTTGTAAACATGAAAAGCCAGCATTCAAGTTTTAGCAAATATTATGAACTAACCATACTCACAATAACACGTAGGTCTCACAATTACTCATATCAATAGCATAATCAGCTAGCGAGCTATAATAATAAAACTCGGATGACAACACTTTGTCAAAATAATCATAACATGATATAACGAAATGGTATCTTGCTAGCCCTTTCTGAGACCGCAAAACATAAATGCAGAGCACCTTTAAAGATCAAGGACTGACTAAACATTGTAATTCATGGTAAAAGAGATCCAGTCAAGTCATACCCAATATAAACCAATTATAATGAAGGCAAACGACAGTGTGCTCTCCAGCGGGTGCTTTTAATAAGAAGGGTGATGACTCAACATGAAAGTAAATAGATAGGTCCTTCGCAGAGAGAAGCATGGATTTGTAGAGGTGCTAGATCTCGGTTTTGAAATAGAGATAAATTATATTTTGAGCGGCATACTTTCATTGTCAACATAACAACTAAAAGACGACGATATCTTCCATGCTAAACAGATTATAGGCGGTTCCCAAACAGAATGGTAAAGTTTATACTCCCCCTCCTCCAGAAGCATCAATCCATGGCTTGCTCGAAACAACGAGTGCCTCCAACATTCAGCGGGTCCCAGGGGGAGTTTTGTTTGCAGTTATTTTGATTTAGTTTGCATAAAACATGGGACTGGGCATCCCGGTTACCAGCCATTTTCTCGTGAATGAGGAGCGGAGTCCACTCCTCTTGAGAATAACCCGCCTAACACAGAAGATAAAGGCAGCTCTAGTTGACATATGAGCTATTCGAGCATGCAAAACAGAATGTTTATTTGAAGGTTTAGAGTTTGGCACATACAAATTTACTTGGAACGGCAGGTAAATACCGCATATAGGTAGGTATAGTGGACTCATATGGAACAATTTTAGGGTGTAAGGAGTTGGATGCACAATCAGTATTCCCGCTTAGTACGGGTGAAGGCTGGGAAAAGACTGGGAAGCGACCAACTGAGAGAGCGACAACAGTCATAATCATGCATTAAAATTAATTTACACCAAATACAAGCATGAGTAGGATATAATCCACCATGAACATAAATGTCATGAAGGCTATGTTGATTTGATTCAACTACATGCGTGAACATGTGCCAAGTCGAGTCACTCAATTCATTTAAAGGAGGATACCATCCCATCATACCACGTCATAATCATTCTAATAGCATGTTGGCACGCAAGATAAACCATTATAACTCATAGCTAATCAAGCATGGCACAAGCAACTATAATCTCTAAATGTCATTGCAAATGTGTTTACTTCATAATAACTGACTCAGGAATGATGAATCATCATATTTACAAAAACAAGAGAGGTCGAGTTCATACCAGCTTTTCTCATCCCAATAAGTCCATCATATATCATCATTATTGCCTTTCACTTGCACGACCGAACAGTGTGTATAATAATAAGAGTGCACGTGCATTGGACTAAGCTGGAATCTGCAAGCATTCAATTCAAAAGAGAAGACCAGTAATATGGGCTCGAAGTTAAATAACCAATCATGCATATAAGAGCCACTAAGCATTTTCAAAATAGTCTTCTCGACCCCCAAAAGAAAGGAAAAGAAATAAAACTATTTACACGGGAAAGCTCCCAACGAGTAAGAAGAAGAACGGGAAATATTTTTGGGTTTTCTTTTTAATTACTACTACAAGCAAAGAAATAAACTACTACTAATTTTTTTTTGGTTTTTTTCTTAAGGTTAATCAAACACACAAGAAGAAAGCAGGAAAAAGAAAATAAACTTACATGGATATTACAGTGAAAGAGTATGAGCACCGACATCTAGCAGTGAGTGTGTGTGTGAACATGAATGTAATGTCGGTGGGAAATACGTACTCCCTCAAGCTTAGGCTTTTGGCCTAAGTTGGTCTATTACCAGGGATAGCCTGGCGGATACCCGTAGGTGAAGCTGGGGTCATACTGCGATGCAGCGGCTATCACCGCCTGAGCTATAGCGTGGCGTCGAGCAGCCTCTGCTCTCCTCTCGTACTCATCTGCCCCCTCTCTGGTAATAATATATCTTCCTTTTGTCTGTGAATCAAAGAAGGCAGGAGCAGGAAGAGCAATATGGACTACACGACGTTTGTTAAAGATTAGTCGATACTGGAGAGGTGGTTCAGTCCTCTCAACAAACTGGTGGGAAACCATAGAATCAAAATCTAAATAAGAAGGGGGTAACTCCATATCACCCTCACGAATGTCTATCTCAAGAAAATTAGCTAAGCGGGTTGCATAAATTCCTCCAAAGAAATCTCCGTTATGTCTATTCTGATGCAACCTGCGAGCTACAATGGCTCCCATATGATAAGATTGGTCTCCTAACACAGCACTCCTGAGAATGCTGAGATTAGGGACACACATATGACATGCTTCATCCTTAGCATTTATACATCTACCTATGAAGAGAGCAAAATAATGTATAGCAGGAAAGTGAACGCTCCCTATAGTGGCTTGTGTTATATCTCTAGATTACCCCATAGTTATTTTAGCAAGAAAGTCTCTATATTCAGATTTAGGGGGATCCCTGACATTACCCCAAGATGGAAGTTTGCAAGCAGAAGTGAAATCCTCTAAGTCCATGGTATAAGATTTGTCATAAATGTCAAACATGATTGAAGGAGAATTACGCGAAGATGAAAACTCAAACCTCCTCACAAATGAACTTGTGAGATCATGATACTGGGGGCATTTGTCAGCTTCAAAGTCCTCAAGACCAGCGTTATGCAAATATGCGCTAAATTCTTCTTTGATTCCCACTTGATTCATAAAATTTTCCGATGGCCATTCACAGGGCCTCACAGGAGCGTCTCTTGGTGGTTCCTCGTCAGCATCACATATTGCAAGTCTGGGACCTTGCTTCCTTGAAGAACCACCTTGGAACATCCTCCTGAACATATTGTTTCCACTGAAAAATTTCTGAAATTTTTAGTAACTTCAAATAAAAGTGAACCAACTTCAATAAAATTGATAGCAACAACTCCCATAAGTGCCTAGGGCCTATATAAAGCATTGGAACTACTTGGAACCATATAAATTTGACATGCAAGCTCAACAACATGGTCACCTATGCAGCACAAATTTGCAATGAATAAAGCACTAGAACAAAAACTAGTTGGACCAATGGAGGAGTCACATACCAAGGAACAATCTCCCCAAGCAGTTTTGCAAGAGGTGCTTTGAGCAAGGAGATCGAAAATCACAGCAACGGGGGCTGGAACTCGTGCTTGAGTTGGTTTTTCGTGTTTGTGTGAAGAAAAGGAAGAAGATGGGTGCAGGAATAAGTGGAGGAGGGCCACCGTGGGCCCACGAGGCAGGGGCGCGCCCAGGGGGGTAGGGCGCGCCCTCCACCCTCGTGACTAGGTGGCAGCTCCCACCGTGGTAATTTTTGCATAGTAAATCCTCAAATATTCCCGAAAAAATCATATTAAATTGGCATGGCATTCTGAGGTCTTTTATTTTCGGGATATTTTTATATTGCATGGATAAGTCAGGAAACAGATAGAAAAATACTATTTTACTTTATTTCTACTAAATGACAGAAAATATAAAGAGGGTACAGAAGGTTGTGCTTCTAGTTTCATCCATCTTGTGATCATCAAAAATGAACCCACTAACAAGGTTGATCAAGTCTTGTTAACAAACTCACTCCGAATAATCACGGAACCGGAGAAATTTCGAATAACACTATGTTACCTCAACGGGGATATGAAAATCCCCAACAATAAGAATATCATACTTTTTCTTGACAGTAGGGAGAGGAAATTCAAAACCTCCAAATATAATTGATGGAATTTTTCCAATAGAGTTGATACTATAAACTTGAGGTTGTTTCCTCGGAAAATGTACCGTGTGCTCATTGCCATTAACATGAAAAGTGACATTGCCTTTGGTGCAATCAATAGCAGCCCCTGCAGTATTAAGGAAAGGTCTTCCAAGAATAATAGACATACTATCATCCTCGGGAATATCAAGAATAACAAAGTCCGTTAAAATAGTAACGTTTGCAACCACAACAGGCACATCCTCACAAATACCGACAGGTATATGTCGGATTTCGGGTTCCGGCAGACCCTTGAGGTTCGAACACTGGGGTGCGCGTAGAGATTTCGCCCTCTACCTACCTACACCCCGCCGACTCACTAGGATCTAAACTACGGAAGGAACAACACAAGAGACACAGAGTTTATACTGGTTCAGGCCACCATTGCGGTGTAATACCCTACTCCAGTGTGTGGTGTGGTGGATTGCCTCTTGGGCTGATGATGAACAATACAAGGAAGAACAGCCTCGTGAGGGTCTGTTCTTGGATGGTGCGATGAACTACTAGGGGGAGTTCAGTCTCTCTCTCTACTAGTTTCTTGGCGAGGATCCTGTTCTTGATTCTGGCTCCTGGATTCTAGATGCCCGATGCTAAATGCCTCTACCATGGGGGTGGCTAGTTCTATTTATAGGCAAAGGCCCTGGGCCTCTTCCCAAATATTGAGCAGGAAGGGCGCCAACAATTGGCCATTTTGAAGGGGAACATCTGGTACACTTATCCTGACTAAAGTTGGTCTTCGCCTGTCAAAGGATCTGGTGGTGACTGTCACATCCCTAGTTCTGGTATGCACTAGGCTAGACCTTCGTGTGAGCATCATGTTTAAATTCAAATGAAATTTGAATTGAGGAATTTTCAAAAGCCTCAGAAGACCTCTAAAAATAACCAACATTTAAATCTCATCAAATGAGTCCAAAGAAATATTCCTGTTACTCTGTGAAAATATTGGTAAGAGGTAAAATTCAAACCAATATTTTTGGAATCACAGAAATATTTATTTTGGGCCTTTGACTTAAACCAATGGCATATTTGAGTTGAATTTATTTCTATTATATAAGAAATAAAGTTCAAATATTTTTGTAAGTTGCCTGTGACCTTGGACTAGTTCCTGAGCTCACATACAATTTACAGAAAGTTAAAAAAATGATTTGATGTTTTAAATCAAATCAAAACCAATTGCAGAAAATAGAAAACATTAATAAATAGAAAAACCAGAGAGAGAGAGAGAGAACCTACCTGGGGCACTTACCTGGCGGCCCATCTACTCTGGCCCAGCTGACTGGCACCGCCAGTCGTCGTCTCCACCGCGCCAGAAGGACGCCGAGCGCACACACGCGCCCATGCCACCTCCTGCCTGCTAGCTTGCGTGGCGCCACGGACAGACCCGCAAGAGCCGTCTGGATCGCTCTGACCGCCCCGCACTCTCCCCCTCGTCTCCCTCTCGCCCTCTCCACCATGGCTGAGACGCCCGCGAGCTCGCTGCCACCATAGTCGCGGCCACCGCCTCTCCCTCCTCCCCTTGAGCAGTCCAGGAGCTCCGAATCATCACCGTAGCCCTCTCCGTCGACTCAGGCGACTGGAAGAGCGCCGACGCGTCGTCCTCGACCTCATCTTCTTCCTCAGCCACGGGAGATTGCAGCCGGGATTCCGCCGCCGTCAAGCCTTCCTCGAGCACGCTGACCCTCTCCCCGTCCTCCCTGTGAGCTACTGCGTCTTCTCCCCCTCTCCTCTCTCTTCTTTTTGCGCCCCTAGCTAGTTTCACCGCCGTGCCCGAATCTCGCCGCCGCCGTGCCATGTCGCTGCCGTGGCCAGAGCTGCCTCCGCCCGCTTCTGAGCGTGTCGCCGTTCACACCGTCCTCCCAGGAGCCGAACGCATGCACCGTCTCCTCCTGTCGTGCTCCCTAACACCGAACCCGAGCTCGCCCGAACTCCAGCCGCCGCAAAAGTTGCCGCTGTCGTTGACTTAGTCCACTCTGGCGCGAGCTGTTGCCTCCGTTGGATGCGCGAGGCTCTCAGCTTTCCGTAGCCGCAAACCGCGTCCAAAACCGAGCCCTGTGGGTGTTTTCCGAAGACCTCCGCCACGTCTGGACTCGCCGGCGGCTAAACGCCAGCGACCGCTGACCGTTGACCGGCATGGGTTGACCCCACTGCCCGGTTTGACTTCCCCCTCTCTCTCACTGACGAGTGGGCCCAGGCCCTTGTTTAATTAGTGTTAGGTTTAATTAGTGTTAATTAACTAGTTAATTAGATGATCCACTCACACGTGGGCCCCGCACTGCTGACAGCTTAGTTAGGGCTAGTTTAGCACTAATTATCTCAGTTAGTTAACTGAGTCACTGACCAGTGGACCCCATTGGTTAGGTTTGACCTAGTCAGACGCAGTTGACCTACTGACGTCATAGTGATGCACTGCTGACGCAGTAAATGTTTTCTGGAATTTAAATAAATCTTAAATGATTTATTATTTTCAGAAAATGTCCTAAACTTCTAAAAATCATAGAAATTCAACCGTAACTCCAAATGAAATAATTTATATATGAAAAATGATCAGAAAAATCCAATCTATCCATCTGTACTGGTTTCATGCATGTTTAAGCAACTTAACATTGCTGTTTAGATCAAAACATGATAATGCACTATTTGAATTCATAGTTTGAGTTTGAAGTTGAACCTTTAGTTCAAAATGACTCAAACCCATCTAGTTGTAGTTGCATTAGGCCAACACATTCATATTGCCATGTCATGAGCATGCATCATATTGTGCATTGCATTGATTGTGTTTCTTTCTCAGTTGCCGGTAATTACCCCTCTTGATAGACGTGGTTCCGACGATTAATCAATGACACCGATGAAGAACTATACTATCTTCAGAAGTGCCAGGCATGCAAAACCCCCTTGTGCATTCCAATACAATCCCACTCTCTCGCTCCTGCTCTATTTTACTGCATTAGGACAACAACGATACAACTGTTACTTGCTGCGGTAGTTGAACCCCTTTATCCTCTGCATGACCTGTCATTGCCACAGTAAATAGATGAAACCCACTAGCATGAGTAGGAGTTGTTTGAGCCCTGATGTGCCTACTCATTCATGCTTGTTTGTCATGCCTGCTATTGCTTAGAGTTGTGTCAGGTCTGATTCATCGGGGATGAATTGGAGGTGTGTAAACATGTCCTACTGTGTGTGAGCTAAGTGTGTGAACACGATTTGGTAAAGCTAGGGGTGAGAGGCCATGTAGGAGTACATGGTGGGTTGTCTCATTGAACCGTCCTTAGGAACTGAGTTCTGTGTTTGTGATCCATGAACAGCTACTACCACACATTGGGATCCTTAATTGACTCTCTCGACTTATTAACCGACTTGATCTCTGTCCAGGAGTCGCAACTAGTTTCTGGTGTTTGTAGGTAGTGTTAGTAGTCTACCAAGTGGCACCCGGTACAGGTGGGCTTGGGACAGACTAGGCACAGTGGCCCGGTGTACCAAGTGGCACTCGGATGGTGGACTTGGGAACCCTGCACACATCGTTTGGGGCCGTGAGCGACACCCCGGCCGGATCTCCTTGCGGATGGAACCCGAATAGGCGATAAACCTGGACTAGAGACTTGTGTGGTTAGTCAGGTTGTGGCCGACACCCTCGCTGGGCTTCCGCTTGAAGGTTGCCGAGTACATGTCGTGTAAACGGCGATAAGTGGTGAGAGCGTGTGTGAAGAAGTACACCCCTGCAGGGTTAACATTATCTATTCGGATAGCCGTGTCCGCGGTAAAGGACTTCTGGGTTGCCTATACAGTTCATAGACAAGTGAAAGTGGATACTCTAAAATACGCAAGATAAGCGTGAGTGCTATGGATGGCGTTCTCGTAGGGAGACGGGAGCGGATCCATAGTGGTGTATTGATATGGTGAATATGTGGACTCGTGTGCTCCACCTCAAAGAGTTACTTGCAGTCGTAGTACAGGATAGCCACTGAGTCAAAGCTGGCTTGCTGCAGTTAAACCCCACCATCCCCTTTGTTGATAATGATGCATATGTAGTTAGTTCTGATGTAAGTCTTGCTGGGTACATTTGTACTCACGTTTGCCTATTTTATATTTTTGCAGAGAGACTTCCATCTCACTAGTAGTTTCGCGTGGACTTCGACGTTTAGCTTGATACCTCAGCTACGATCTTGTGCCCTCGGCAGGATCTGGTAGATAGTCAGGCTTCTCAGCCTTTTTCATTTGTAGATGTCTGTACTCAGACATGTTAAGCTTCCGCTTGTGCTTTGACTTGTATGCTCTGAATGTTGGGTCATGAGACCCATGTTTGTAACATCTCGCTCCCCGGAGCCTATTGAATAAAATACTTGAGTCGTAGAGTCATGTTGGGATGCCATGTTGTATTTGCACATATCGAGCATATTGTGTGTATGTTATTGAAATGCTTGGTATGTGTGGGATCTGACTATCTAGTTGTTTATCCTTGGTAGCCTCTCTTACTGGGAAATGTCTCCTAGTGCTTCCACTGAGCCATGGTAGCTTGCTACTGCTCCGGAACACTTAGGCTGGCCGGCGTGTGTCCTTCTTCGTTCCTGTGTCTGTCCCTTCGGGGAAATGTCACGCGATGAATACGGGAGTCCTGTTAGCCCGCTACAGCCCGGTTCACCGGAGTCCTGCTAGCCCAGTGCTACAGCCTGGATTCACTCGCTGATGACCGACACGTTTGATGCTGGGTCATGGATGCCTGTCCCTGTAAGTTTGTGCCACTTTGAGTTTACGACTAGCCATGTCAGCCCGGCCTCCTTATCATATGGATGCTAGCGACACTATCATATACGTGTGCCAAAAGGCGCAAACGGTCCTGGGCAAAGGTAAGGCGACACCCGTGGGGATACCGTGCGTGAGGCCGCAAAGTGATATGAGGTGTTACATGCTAGATCGATGTGGCATTGAGTCGGGGTCCTAACAGTGACGCCTGCTTGGGCTCCATAATGACTTCCTCCCTGCCGTTGGGCGGGTCTTGGTCTTGTTGCACCGAAATGGATGCCTTTGCTTGATGCTCTCGCCTGCGCTTGCTCCCTTTGCACCAAAGGGGAAAGGAGGACACTACGCGGGCTGGCGCCCGACTGGCGCCCTTGGTCGTCATGGCTTGCGTCATGGGCACCTCGTGAGGTACCCCGCCTTGATCTCTCCGCCTCCTCGTGAGCCAGCCTGATGAGGCCGTGCCTAAAGAAGCTCCTTGTCGTCTGCCCCGCGAGGCTTGGCCCCTCGCGAGGGTCTTGAGCTTGTGTTGATGAAGATGGGCCGTGCTGGGCCCCCCTTTGAGCCACGCCGCAGGCCGCAGGCAGGCAAGTCTGGGGACCCCCGTTCCCAGAACGCCGATAGTAGCCCTCGGGCCCAAGGCGCGCCCAGACTTGGCCGAGCAGAGAGGCGAAAGGGAAAGTGCGAAGCGCTGCGGGCCCTAACAGCCTGCGGCCTTGGGCGCCGCGTGGCGGTTGATTGGACGTTGGCGCCTCAGCAACCGCGTGAGTTGATAAAGGAGCGGCATCTGTCTAGGCTTTGCCTCTTTTGCTTTCTCCGGTTGCTGCTCAAATCCCCTTTCTTGCGCCTTTCCTTCCTACCTCCAAAATCTTCAGATCTACTCCGTCCACGCGCCCTAGCAAGACATGGCGCCTCGACAGGCCCCGACCAGAGCTTGGTATTCGTCCTCCTTGGACTCGCCGAACGTGTCGGAGGCGAGCCTTGCCCGGGGTGCGCCAGATGGCGGCGGCGCAGGGCATCGACGGGGCGAAGGTGTTCAAGGCCGGCTCTGCCCTTCCTGAGGGCCAAGGGAGCACCTTCTATCCGCTCTTTGTGAGAGCCATTATTACCAGTCTGGTGCCTCCCTTTTTTGAGTTCTTCTTCTCTGTCCTCCGCCATTACAAGCTACAAGCTCTGCATCTCCACCCCCACTCTGTCCTTCTTCTGACGATCTTCGCCTACTATTGCGAGGCTCACGTAGGGGTGAAGCCCTTAGTGGCCTTGCTGCGCCACTACTTCTCCCTCCGGACCTCTCGTGGTCCCGCCTCTGCGTGCGCGAGCTTCGTCACATACGGTAGCTCCATCGCCATTTCGAACCCTGGGAAGAGGATTGAGGGCTTTAGGAGCAAGTGGGTCTTGGTAGATGCTGGGCGCATCCACCCTCGGTTGATCTTGCCCACAGGGCACCCCGCGAGCTCCGACGACTGGTCCCGAGTGGAGCTCGTGGACCCCCGTGCGAGGCTGGTGTTGGAGAAGATGGATGCGAATCTGAGGCCGGCCAGCATGGCAGCGGCGAAGCTGACTGGCGCATCGCTGCTGAGGGAATTCCTGGAGCACCAGCTGGCTCCGCTTAGTCAGTACCCACTTCCGATGTGGAGGCCCCACCCGAGCCCCACGGTCTTGGCCGACGAGGATCTGGCTGCGGTTCTCCACTCTTTGGTCGGGGGCGGCGTGGCGAGGTTGGAGGGCGCTCCTACACCCCTGTTCCTCCGCGAGGACTGGGAGCAGGTAGTGGAGTCCATGCCCGTCTTCAACGGGGACGGGCCCGTGCCCGTGGAGGCTCCCGAGGACCCGGTGGACATGTCCTCCGGCGACTCTAGCGAAGAGAAGGAAGAATGGGAGCGGGAAGAAGGGCCTGACTCCGAGGCGACCGACGGAGAGTCGAGGGCTCCCCCCCCCTCGGCGCAGTTCCCGCGCTCTCCGCCTCTCTTCGAGTGACGACGACAAGGATGATGACGAGCTGGGCGGCGGGAGCCTGCCCCCGATCCCGAAGAAGGACAGGACTGGGGTGATCCCCCGCGGGTCTGCCCCGGCCCCGAGGTGATCCGCAGACGCGCCTCCTGCTCCGAGCTCCTTGAGGCTGATCCTTGCAGCCGGCTCTCAGGCTTCAAGTACGGCCGGAGGCTGCTCGAGCTCGCGAATGACGACCTGTAAGTGCTTGATTCCTGTCTTATTTCTTGTTCTGTTGCTGAGGCTTGACGTTCGTATCTCCTGGCTAGGCTGGCGCCCGCGGCAAAGAAGTCGAAGGGAGATCCTGAGGTTTCATCCGGGGCAGCGCCTCTGCCCGTGAAAGAAGATGACTGTGACGCACGGGCCTCTCCTGCCGGGGCGTCCTCGCGAGGCCTGGCTGAGCCGGCTGGGGCGAGCTCAGCCCCCACGGCCCAAGCGACTCCCGAGGTGCCCTTGCCTGATGCCGCCACCACAGCCGTTGGGGCACAGCAGGCTCCACCTCAGGATACTGTGGTCACGCTGCCGTCTTCTCCTCCTACTCCACCGACTGCTGCTTCTCCGACTCCTCCTACTGTTCTGGATCGCGCCGCCGCCAAACTGGACCGTCTGCGGCAGGATCTTCTGGGCGCCGACCCTCGTTTAGTGGACGGGCGTCTGGAGCTGGCTTCTAGCTGGATTCGCTCCGATGCTTCGATTCGGGCGGCGCTGGTCCAGGCCTCGACGGCTTGCGACAAGGAGAAGCAGGCCGTCCTTGGGGCGAAGGCTTCTCGCGACGCCGCCCTGGGGGAGGTGGCTAATGTCCGAGGTCGCTGCAAGGCCTGCGAGATCAGCTCGCCGAGGAGACCCGCCTTCGCCAAGAGCAGGAGGAAGGCATGAAGGCTCACGAGGCGGCCGTCAAGGACCGGGACGCCAAGCTCAAGAAGCGCCGTGACCGCCTAGGCGTGCTGGAGCAAGAGTTGGAGGCGAGGAAGGTCGAGCTGGACGGCAAGGCACGGGTTCTTGCCGGGGATCGCGTGGCCTTCACGGAGATGGAGGTGAAGGCTCGCACCTTGCTGAAGATGCTTTATGACAGCGGCCTGGAGAGCCCGCTGGCCGGCACCAAGGACGGCCCCTCCAAGCTGCTTCCCTTCCTGGTTTGTGCTCTTGAAGATGTCACCCTTGGCCTTGGCCCTATGGTTGAGGCGGCACACGTCTTGTCTTCTGCAGCGCTGACGCGGGTCCTTACCCACATCTATCTTCGCGACCCAAACATCGACCTCGACAGCCTGCTGGAGCCAGCAAGCACCAAGCATGCCGCCGCCGCCGCTGAGGCCGTGAAGGGTCGTGCGGAGGCTCTGCTGGGGAAGTTCCGGGCCTTCAGCACCAAGCTGAAGTGGGGCGCTGCAGGCCCTGCAGCTCCACAAGGCGAACCTGCTCCGCACAGCTCCACCGCTGACAAGTGACTCCGTTGTGGCTCCCGTCCTGCTTTTAATTCCTGCACATGTATCATGCCTCGGGGAGGCGTTAAAACTTGCAGTTGGTGTTGTGATAACATTATGGACTGTAATATTTGCTTTTGAATTCCTTGAAATTTTCGCTATTCCTTCCTACTTGCTTATGTTCTATGCCGGCAGAGCCCGGCCCCGCGCATACCTCAGCCGCCGTTAGCCCTGACTGGAAACCAGGACGGGACCAAAGAGTGAGGGGCTACGTGACAAGTTAGGCTCCTGAGTCGCGATGCTCAAGAGTCCCCCTTGGTGCTCGAACAGCAAGTAGGGAGGTGAGATGTGGGGGTGACTCCTTAGGGAGGTGAGATGTGGGTGGATCTACTGTTCTACGTCTGCAGAGCCCGGCCCCGCGCATACCTCAACTGCCGTTAGCCTTTCGGAACTAAGGAGTGAGGGGCTACGTGACTAGTTAGGCTCCTGAGTCACAATGCTCAGGAGTCCCCCTTGACGCTCAAACGGCCTTCGTACCTTGGCTCCACTCAGGGAGGGACACGCGACGAACCAGGCCCGAGGGGCCTGGCTGGGTGGCGTGTGTCAAGGCGTGACCCAGGCGCAGCCCCCGTGCCCAGCCCCCTCGCGCGGCACTCCCGAGGGGAGGCGTTGCGATGAGGCTAGACACTGAGCTCTGGGCTCCCGGAGGTAGATGCGGCCCGGGGGCCACCCTCAGTTGTTTATCACCAGCGCGGAGCATAGCACTTTCGTATGTGTATGGGCATAGCCGCTCCTCGGCAGTGTCGTCAGCCAGCGCGGAGCATGGTGCTTCCACTGGTGCATGGGAGAGGGCTCCCCTCTGGGAGGAGCCCCCGGGGAGTGTACAGCCCCGCCCTGACACGTGGCTGGCACGGTAGGGCCTAACAAGGTGTATCTGGGCACCCGTGAGCCAGCGCGGGACTCACAGGGCCCTACCTCAAGGCGGGTTGCGCCTGGCACTGGGCCTTATCTTGGGATGTGTTCCTGCAAATTTGGTTAAATGTCGGCGCTCTACGTCCTTGGGTCCCGGCCCTCGAGCTGGTCTCAGCTATCGCTGGTATGCCAGGTCGCGATGCCGTGGACAAGGCCAGAGGGTGAGGGCTGGAGAGCCGGTAGGAGCCCTGAGTCGCGATGCTCAAGTACCCCCCCCCCCCCTTAACGTGCAAGCTTGGTTAGATGTCGAAGCTCTACGTCCTCGGGTCCCGGCCCTCGAGCTGGTCTCAGCCGTCGCTGGTATGCCAGGTCGCGATGCCGTGGACAAGGCCAGAGGGTGAGGGCTGGAGAGCCAGTAGGAGCCCTAAGTTGCGATGCTCGGGTACCCCCCCCCCCCCCCCCCCTTTAACACGCAAGCTACCGGCATCAAGGAAGAAAAGGTGCCAAGGACAGGCACCAAATAACAAGCATGATGGGTCGAATGCATGGCCCGAAGATAAATGCAAAAGGGGTACACGCCGCTGGGTCTGACCCGAGCGACTTGGGGATGATGCAGCCCGAGGGGCGCCCCCAACAAAGTAGGCTAAGAACATGAAATAAAAGGGATACACGCCGCAGGGACGGACCCACGCGGCCTATGAATAATGCAGCCCTGGTGGAGGGCGCTCCCAGCTGGAAACGAAACTTGAAAGATGTCACCTGATAGTGTTGACGATGAAGGGGTGTTGAAGCAGCAGGCGTAGCGGGCTGCGGGAGCCGATCTTCATGAGCCCCCAGGCCCAGGAGCCTCGGGAGGCTCGGGGGGCGCTGGTGGCTCCTCGCGAACCATCTCCATCTCCGCCAGGACTGCAGAATGCCTGGTCTCCTGAGCCTCCAGGATGCTCCTTATGAGGCGCTGGCGCACCGCAGCCGCATTCGGCAAGCCGTAAGGCATGCGAACGTAGCTGTGGGGTGGACCTTCGCAGTGCCCCACTTGCGAGGGCCATAGGCGCTCCTGAGAGGCGGCTCGGTTGAGCCCTGGTATGTCGATGCAGACGCGCAGCCCACCATCCTCGCCTGGATGGGGGGCCACAGCGGGTAAGCGGCGGCTGCCTCTCATGACTCTTGAGTCCTGTAGCTCCTGAATGGCCTTGCTGACGAACTCCTGAGGGTTTGGCCCTCCTTGCCTTGCTCCTTCTTGAGGGAAACGTGCTTCGAAGCACGCCTCCAAGTGGTGCCCAAGCGCCTCCCTCGTGACCTTGGCGAGGTCGGCGGCCCTCCAGGGGAGAGCCCCCGAGCCCTGCCTGAGGAGGGCATCGGGCGCGCTTTCCTATGTGATGGAAGGAGGTTCTCCTTGGGCAGGCGCGGGCCCTGAGGGGCCTGCTTCTTGAGGGGCCGGGCCGGACGATGTCTTCTTCTTCTTGGGAGCGGTCTCGGGGAGCCTCCTGCTTCCACGATCCGGGTCTTCCAGTGAAGCGGCCTGAAAGGCTCGTTCCAGGGAGCACACCGCGTCTTTCTCTTCGTAGGGCACCGTGATGACTCCGCAACTTCCTGGCATGTTGAGGACGTTGTGGCCATGGTGGGTTACGGCCATGAACTTGGCCAGCGCTGGGTACCCGAGGATGGCGTTGTATGGCAGGCGAATGTGGGCGATGTCGAAGTCGATGAGCTCGGTGCGGTAGTTGTCGCGTGCCCCGAAGGTGCCAGGGAGGCGGACCTGCCCAATCGGGACCATGGAGCCGTCGGTGACTCCGGGGAAAGGCTTGGTTGGCTGAAGCTGATTGTAGGGCACTTGGAGATTGTTGAATGTTTCCACGGACAGGACGTTGAGCCCTGCCCCGCCATCGATGAGGGTCCTGGTGACTAGCACGTTGCTGATGATTGGGGAGCAAAGCATTGGGAGGACTCTGGCTGTGGCCGCGCACTTGAGCTGATCCGCTGAGCTGAACATGATGGTGCATGCCGACCACCTGAGAGGGCGCGTGGCCTCGAGCTTGGGGAGGACTGCATTTACTTCGCGGGCGAACTTCTTGAAGATGCGTTGAGAGGCTGGGGCTTGAGCTCCGCCCAGGATGCAGGCGATCGCACGTGGCTCCTGGAAGCCCCCAGCCCCCTCGTCCTGATGATGGTCCTCATTTCTCCTTGGCTGCGGCGGCAGCGGAGGGAAGCCTGCGTTGCCTTGCGGGCGATCCTTGCGAGGCTGATCCCTCCAGTCTCCCTCGCGAGGCGGGTCCTACCAGCGATCCTCGCGAGGTTGGTCGCGCCACCCTTGGCGAGGGCCGTAGTCTTTCCAGCGTCCTATGTTCCTTCCTCCTCCTCAATCGTAGCCCCGGTCGCTGCGGTCGGGACATCGGCCGACCCTTCCTTCACGCACGGCTCGGAGCTCTTGGCATTCATTGGTGTTGTGGGTGTGGAGGTCGTGGTACACGCAGTACCGACTGCCCTTGGAGGATTCAGGCTGATATCTGCCCCGCTTGGTGTCTGGTTCTGCCGCGACCACGGCAGCCCCCTTGCGCTTCACATCCTTGGCCTTGGGTTTCTTCTCTTCTGGGTCTTTGGCAGGTAGCCCGAGGAGGGAGAGACGCCCTTCCTCAGCCCTGGCGCACTTGGTCGCCAAGTTGAACAGCTCCAAGGAAGTGCACAGGTCTTCATGCATCGCCAGCTCCTCCTTCATCTTGACGTCGCGCACGCCGTCGGAGAAGGCTGAGATGATGGCCTCCTCGGTCACCTTGGGAATCTTGAGGCGTGCGTTGTTGAAGTGCTGGATGTACTTCTGCAGGGTTTCCCCTGGTTGCTGCTTGATACGGCGCATGTCGCTCACGACGGGTGGCCAGCCGCGAGTACCCTGGAAGTTGGCGATGAAGCGGGTGCGCATCTCGTCCTAGGAGGAGATCATGCCTGGAGCCAAGTTCAGGAGCCAGGTGTGGGCCCCGTCCTTGAGCGCCATGGGAAACCAGTTCGCCATGACCTTCTCGTCTCCGTTGGCAGCCTCGATGCCCAGCTCGTAGAGCTGGAGGAACTCTACGGGGTCAGCCGTACCGTCATAGCGAGGAGGTAGGTCTGGCTTGAACTTGCCGGGCCACGCGACGCTGCGCAGCTCGGTGGTGAAGGCGCGGCAGCCCGCCGTGGCCACGGGAGGCCTTGGGTGACAAAGAGCTTGGTCCTGCGGGTCCCCATGCGCTGCAGCTGGGAGCAGCGCGGGGTCTTGACATGCTGGAGCAGGAGCGTGGTCACGACGAGCCGGAGCAGGGAGTGCTCGGGCAGCTTCTCGCGGGCGAGGGACTTCTTGGCAGCTCTGCTCTTGCCACGCTGGCACCTGACGGAGCGGGTTCCGCCCAGGGGCCACGCGCCTTGGGTCCAGGGCGCCTTCTTGAGGGGGAGGCGGCTAAGGCGCCCCTGGAGCTTCGTCGCCCGCGCAGGGCGGGGTGTGGTGCAGCGGGACGGACGGCGCAGGAGAGCCCCCTGCGGCACGAACGAGCTCGGCGACGCGGTCGAGCCATTCTTCGTAGACGTCGTTGACGGGAGGTAGCGCAGGAGCTCGTTTTCCGCGATGAGCGCAGCTCGAGCCTCCATGGGCGCGCGGAATGCGCGAGACGAAGAATCAGCTGGGGTGAGCAAGGGGGTAGCAGTGCGGCCGTCTTGCCTCACGGAGGGATGCTGGGACGATGCTTGCTGCTCGTTCCCCGCTGGGCCGGTGGAGGCGTTGACGGCAGCTGACGGGGAACGACGAGGGCGCCCGCCGACAGGAGCCGTCTGGGCGACGCGGGATGCGAGGGCGGCTCGGCGCTCGGTGCGGGCCCGACGAGCGTCAGACATGGATGCGATCGTCGGAGAAGAACAGGGCGACAGAAGACGAATTCCGGCGCACCCCTACCTGGCGCGCCAAATGTCGGATTTCGGGTTCCGGCAGACCCTTGAGGTTCAAACACTGGGGTGCGCGCGGAGATTTCGCCCTCTACCTACCTGCACCCCGCCGACTCGCTAGGATCTAAACTATGGAAGGAACAACACAAGAGACACAGAGTTTATACTGGTTCAGGCCACCATTGCGGTGTAATACCCTACTCCAGTGTGTGGCATGGTGGATTGCCTCTTGGGCTGATGATGAACAATACAAGGAAGAACATCCTTGTGAGGGTCTGTTCTTGGCTGGTGCGATGAACTACTAGGGGGAGTTCAGTCGCTCTCTCTACTGGTTTCTTGGCGAGGATCCTGTTCTTGATTCTGGCTCCTGGATTCTAGATGCCCGATGCTAGATGCCTCTACCATGGGGGTGGCTAGTCCTATTTATAGGCAAAGGCCCTGGGCCTCTTCCCAAATATTGAGCGGGAAGGGCGCCAACAATTGGCCATTTTGAAGGGGAACATCTGGTGCACTTATCCTGACTAAAGTTGGTCTTCGTCTGTCAAAGGCTCTGGTGGTGACGCCTGCTTGGGCTCCACAATGACTTCCTCCATGCCGTTGGGCGGGTGTTGGTCTTTTTGCACCGAAATGGATGCCTTTGCTTGATGCTCTCGCCTGCGCTTGCTCCCTTTGCACCAAAGGGGAAAGGAGGACACTGCGCGGGCTGGCGCCCGACTGGCGCCCTTGGTCGTCATGGCTTGCGTCATGGGCACCTCGTGAGGTACCCCGCCTTGATCACTCCGCCTCCTCGTGAGCCAGCCTGATGAGGCCGTGCCTGAAGAAGCTCCTTGTCGTCCGCCCCGCGAGGCTTGGCCCCTCGCAAGGGTCTTAAGCTTGTGTTGATGAAGATGGCCCATGCTGGGGCCCACTTTGAGCCACGCCGCAGGCCGCAGGTAGGCAAGTCTGGGGAACCCCGTTCCTAGAATGCCGATAGTATAGCAGTTGATTAATCAGCCATTTGCAAAGATATTTCAGTAGGTGTCAACTTATTCAAGTCAAGTCTGCGATATAAAGAGAGAGGCATAACGCTAACACCGGCTCCAAGATCACATAAAGCAGTTTTAACATAATTTCTCTTAATGGAGCATGGTATAGTAGGTACTCCTGGATCTCCAAGTTTCTTTGGTATTCCACCCTTAAAAGTATAATTAGCAAGCATGGTGGAAATTTCAGCTTCAGGTATCTTTCTTTTACTAGTAATGATATCCTTCATATACTTAGCATAAGGATTTGTTTTGAGCACATCAGTTAATTGCATACGCAAAAAGATGGGTCTAATCATTTCAGCAAAGCGCTCAAAATCCTCATCATCCTTTTTCTTGGATGGTTTCAGAGGAAAAGGCATGGGTTTCTGAACCCATGGTTCCCTTTCTTTACCATGTTTCCTAGCAACAAAGTCTCTTTTATCATAATGTTGATTCCTTGATTGTGGGTTATCAAGATCAACATCAGCTTCAACTTCTACATCATTATCATTACTAGGTTGAGCATCAACATGAACATTATCATTAATGTTATCACTAGGTTCATGTTCATCACCTGACTATGTTTCAGCATCAGAAATAGAGATATCATTTGGATTCTCAGGTGGTTCAGCAATAGGTTCACTAGAAGTTTGCAAAGTCCTATCATTTTTCTTTTTCTTCCTCTTAGAAGAACTAGGTACATCAGTATTATTTCTCTGAGAATCTTGCTCGATTCTCTTAGGGTGGCCTTCAGGATACCAAGGTTCCTGAGTCATTCTACCAGTTCTAGTAGCCACTCTAACAGCATAATCATTTTTCTTATTCATTTCATCAAGCGCTTCTTTCTGAGCTTTAATTACTTGTTTTACTTGAGTGGTAACCATAGAAGCATGTTTGCTAACAAGTTTAAGTTCACCTCTAATATCAGCCATATAATCACCCAAGCGTTTAATCATAAAGGTATTTTGTTTTAATTGTCTACCAAAATATGCATTAAAGTCATCTTGCTTAAACATAAAGTCATCAAACTCATCCAAGCACTGACTAGCAATTTTCGTAGGAGGGACTTCAGCTTTATCATATCTATAGAGAGAATTTACCTTTACTACCTGTGTCGGGATATCGGGAGGTTCTTCAGTAAACAAGTAATTGAGATCATATACTTCTTCAACAGGCTGTAAATTAAGACCATGTATTTCTTCAATAGGAGGTAAATTCTTAACATCTTCAACTTTAATACCTTTTTCTTTCATAGATTTCTTTGCCTCTTGCATATCTTCGGGACTGAGAAATAGAACACCTCTTCTCTTCGGAGTTGGTTTAAGAATAGGCTCGGTAATTGGCTCTGGAACTGGCTCAGGAGGTGCCCAATTATTTTCATTTGCCAACATATTATTCAATAGAATTTCAGCTTCATCCAGTGTTCTTTCCCTGAAAAGAGAACTAGCACAACTATCCAGGTAATCTCTGGAAGCATCAGTTAGTCCATTATAAAAGATATCAAATATTTCAGGTTTCTTAAGAGGATGATCAGGCAAAGCATTAAGTAACTTGAGAAGCCTCCTCCAAGCTTGTGGGAGACTCTCTTCTTCAATTTGCACAAAGTTGTATATTTCCCTCAAGGCATCTTGTTTCTTATGAGCAGGGAAATATTTAGCAGAGAAGTAATAAATCATATCCTGGGGACTTTGCACACAACCAGGATCAAGAGAATTAAACCATATCTTAGCATCACCCTTTAATGAGAACGGAAATATTTTGAGTAAATAAAGGTAGCGCGATCTCTCATTATTAGTAAACAGGGCAGCTATATCATTTAACTTAGTAAGATGTGCCACAACAGTTTCAGATTCATAGCCATAAAAAGGATCAGATTCAACCAAAGTAATTACATTTGGATCAACAAAAAAATCATAATAATCCTTATCAGGAACACAAATAGGTGAAGTCGCAAAAGCAGGGTCGGGACTCATTCTATCTCTAAAAGATTCTTTGCTTAATTTAACTAGCAACTTCTTAAGTTTGTATCTATCCTGGCAAGCAAAAATAGCTGCAGAAGATTCTGCATCAAAAAGATAACCCTCAGGAATAGCAGGCATATTGTCATCATCACTAACATCATCGTATTCAGGTTCGATAGTTTCTCTTTCTCTAGACCTAGCAATTTGCTCATCAAGAAATTCACCAAGGGGCACAGTAGTATCAAGCATAGAAGTAGTTTCATCATAAGTATCATGCATAGTAGAAGTGGCATCATCAATAACATGCGACATATCAGAATTCATAGCAGTAGCAGGTTTAGGTGTCACAAGCTTACTTATAACAGAAGGAGAATCTAGTGCAAGGCTAGATGGCAGTTCCTTACCTCCCCTCATAGTTGAGGGCAAAATAGTAGTTCGATCATCTTTCAAGTTCTTCATAGTGTCCAGCAGATATAAATCCCAAGTGACTCAAAGAATAGAGCTATGCTCCCCGGCAACGGCGCCAGAAAAAGGTCTTGATAACCCACAAGTATAGGGGATCGCAACAGTTTTTGAAGGTAGAGTATTCAACCCAAATTTGTTAATTCGACACAAGGGGAGCCAAAGAATATTATCAAGTATTAGCAGTTGAGTTATCAATTCAACCACACCTGGAAACTTAGTATATGCAGCAAAGTGTTTAGTAGCAAAGTAATATGATAGTGGTGGTAATGGTAACAAAAGTAAAGATAGCAAAAGTAATGTGTTTGGGTATTTTGTAGTGATTGTAACAGTAGCAACGGAAAAGTAAATAAGCGAGAACCAGTATATGGAAAACTCATAGGCACCGGATTAGTGATGGATAATTATGCCAGATGCAGTTCGTCATGTAACAGTCATAACATAGGGTGACACAGAACTAGCTCCAGTTCATCAATGTAATGTAGGCATGTATTCCGTATATAGTCATACGTGCTTATGGAAAAGAACTTGCATGACATCTTTTGTCCTACCCTCCCGTGGCAGCGGGGTCCTATTGGAAACTAAGGGATATTAAGGCCTCCTTTTAATAGAGAACCAGAACAAGGCATTAGCACATAGTGAATACACTCCTCAAACTATGGTCATCACCGGGAGTGGTCCCGATTATTGTCACTTCGGGGTTGCCGGATCATAACACATAGTAGGTGACTATAGACTTGCAAGATAGGATCAAGAACACACATATATTTAGGAAAACATAATAGGTTCAGATCTGAAATCATGGCACTTGGGCCCTAGTGACAAGCATTAAGCATAGCAAAGTCATACCAACATCAATCTCAGAACATAATGGATACTAGGGATAAAACCCTAACAAAACTAACTCGATTACATGATAAATCTCATCCAACCCATCACCATCCAGCAAGCCTACGATGGAATTACTCACGCACGGCGGTGAGCATTATGAAATTGGTGATGAAGGATGGTTGATGATGACGACGGCGACGAATCCCCCTCTCCGAAGCCCCGAACGGACTCCAGATCTGCCCTCCCGAGAGATATTAGGGCTTGGCGGCGGCTCCGTATCATAAAACGCGATGATTTCTTCTCTCTGATTTTTTTCTCCCCAAAAGCCAATATATGGATTTGGAGTTGGCATCGGAGGGCCACCAGGGGGCCCACGAGGTAGGGGGCGCGCCCAAGGGGGCGCTGTTGGAAATATGCCCTAGAGGCAATAATAAAATGGATATTATTATATTACCTTGTTCATGATAATTGTCTATTGTTCATGCTATAATTGTATTATCCAGAAATCGTAATACATGTGTGAATACATAGACCACAACAAGTTCCTAGTGAGCCTCTAGTTGACTAGCTCGTTGATCAACAGATAGTCATGGTTTCCTGACTATGGACATTGGATGTCATTGATAAAGGGATCACATCATTAGGAGAATGATGTGATGGACAAGACCCAATCCTAAGCATAGCACAAAGATCGTGTAGTTTGTTTCGCTAGAGCTTTTCCAAATGTCAAGTATCATTTCCTTAGACCATGAGATTGTGCAACTCCCGGATACCGTAGGAGTGCTTTGGGTGTGCCAAACGTCACAACGTAACTGGGTGACTATAAAGGTGCACTACGGGTATCTTCGAAA
Organism: Triticum timopheevii; assembly: GCA_963921465.1. NCBI lineage: Eukaryota > Viridiplantae > Streptophyta > Magnoliopsida > Poales > Poaceae > Triticum > Triticum timopheevii. The sequence goes on from OY997262.1 coordinate 369,896,979, forward strand.
GTGTCTGTTGGGTTGGCACGAATCGAGACTGGGATTTGTCACTCCGTATGATGGAGAGGTATCTCTGGGCCCACTCGGTAATGCATCATCATAATGAGCTCAATGTGACCAAGTGTCTGGTCATGGGATCATGCATTACGGTACGAGTAAAGTGACTTGACGGTAACGAGATTGAACGAGGTATTGGGATACCGACGATCGAGTCTCGGGCAAGTAACGTACCGATTGACAAAGGGAATTGTATACGGGATTGATTGAATCCTCGACATCATGGTTCATCCAATGAGATCATCGAGGAGCATGTGGGAGCCAACATGGGTATCCAGATGCCGTTGTTGGTTATTGACCGGAGAGGCGTCTCGGTGATGTCTGCATGTCTCCCGAACCCGTAGGGTCTACACACTTAAGGTTCAGTGATGCTAGGGTTGTAGAGATATGAATATGCAGTAACCCGAAAGTTGTTCGGAGTCCCGGATGAGATCCCGGACGTCACGAAGAGTTCCGGAATGATCCGGAGGTGAAGAATTATATATAGGAAGTGCAGTTTCGGCCATCGGGAAAGTTTCGGGGTCACCGGTATTGTACCGGGATCACCGTAAGGGTCCCGGGGGTCCACCGGGTGGGGCCACCTATCCGGGAGGGCCCCGTGGGCTGAAGTGGGGAGGGGAACCAGCCCCTGGTGGGCTGCTGCTCCCCCCCCCCCTTGGACCCCTCCTGCGCCTAGGGTTGGAAACCCTAGGGTGGGGCGCGCCTCCACTTGCCTTGGGGGGCAAGCCTCCCCCCTGGCCGCCCCCCCCCCCCCTTGGAGATGGCATCTCCTAGGGCCGGCGCCCCCCTAGGGGGCCTATATAAAGAGGGGGGAGGGAGGGCAGCCTTACCCCAAGTCTTGGCGCCTCCCTCTCCCCTGCTACACCTCTCCCTCTCGCAGAAGCTTGGCGAAGCCCTGTCGTGATTGTGCTGCATCCACCACCACGCCGTTGTGCTGCCGGATCTCCATCAACCTCTCCTCCCCCTTGCTGGATCAAGAAGGAGGAGACGTCTTCCTCAACCGTACGTGTGTTGAACGCGGAGGTGCCGTCCGTTCGGCGCTAGGATCTCCGGTGATTTGGAGCACGACGAGTACGACTCCCTCAACCCCGTTCTCTTGAACGCTTCCGTACGCGATCTACAAGGGTATGTAGATGCACTCCCCTCTCTCGTTGCTAGATGACTCCATAGATTGATCTTTGTGAACGTAGGAAATTTTTTATTTTATGCAATGTTCTCCAACAGTGGCATCATGAGCAGGTCTATGCGTAGTTCTCCTTGCACGAGTAGAACACAATTTGTTGTGGGCATAGATGTTGTCAACGTTCTTGCCACTCCTAGTATTATTTTGCTTCAGCGGTATTGTGGGATGAAGCGGCCCGGACCGACCTTACACGTACGCTTACGTGAGACAGGTTCCACCGACTGACATGCACTAGTTGCATAAGGTGGCTAGCGGGTGTCTGTCTCTCCCACTTTAGTTGGAGCAGATTCGATGAAAAGGGTCCTTATGAAGGGTAAATAGAAGTTGGCAAATCACGTTGTGGCTTTTACTTAGGTAAGAAAACGTTCTTGCTAGAACACCTATAGAGGCCACGTAAAAACTTGCAACAACAATTAGAGGACGTCTAACTTGTTTTTGCAGCAAGTGTTTTCTGATGTGATATGGCCAAAGGATGTCATGTATGAGATGATGATGTTCTTGTAATAAGAATCACGACTTGCATGTCGAGGAGTATGACAACCGGCAGGAGCCATAGGAGTTGTCTTTATTTTTTGTATGACCTGCGTGTCATTGAAGAACGCCATGTGTCGGTGTCAAAACCTGCAGATCTCGGGTAGGGGGTCCCGAACTGTGCGTCTAGGTGGATGGTAATAGGAGACAAGGGACACGATGTTTTTACCCAGGTTCGGGCCCTCTCGATGGAGGTAAAACCCTACTCCTGCTTGATTGATATTGATGATATGGGTAGTACAAGAGTGGATCTACCACGAGATCAAGGAGGCTAAACCCTAGAGGCTAGCCTATGATATGATTGTTGTAATCGTTGTTCATCCTATGGACTAAAACCCTCCAGTTTATATAGACACCGGAGAGGGCTAGGGTTACACAGAGTCGGTTACAATGGTAGGAGATCTACATATCCATAACGCCAAGATTGCCTTCCACGCCAAGGAAAGTCCCATCCGGACACGGGACGAAGTCTTCAATCTTGTATCTTCATAGTCTTGGAGTCCGGCTGACGATGATAGTCCGGCTATCCGGACACCCCCTAGTCCAGGACTCCCTCAGTAGCCCCTGAACCAGGCTTCAATGACGATGAGTCCGGCGCGCATATTGTTCAGCATTGCAAGGCGGGTTCCTCCTCCGAATAACTCGTAGAAGATTGTGAACACCAGGATAGTGTCCAGCTCTGCAAAATAAATTCCACATTCCACCATAGAGAGAATAATATGTACACAAGTTCAATCTGCTGACGTATTTTGTGGCATGACATCATACCACCACCAAGCCTTTACTTGAATCGTTTTTTATCATACCACCTCAGCGCGTTTAGCGAAGCGGTTTCCTTGGCACGTCTTGTCGAAGCAGAGATCGTGTTCCCCTTATTCCAGGATTCCCATCAATACGGACGTGGGTAACCCAACCGCGCCATTGATGGTGGCGCTTGGGAGATAAGCGAGTTTTACCAGGCCAGTGGGGATGCATAGTCTTCGTCCACCTATATATAAGGGGATAAGGATCCACCTTTTACCTACGCCTTCTTCCTCCTTTGCTTATCCATCTCCGCGCACTCGAGCTCCAGCGCGCAAGTCCGCACATCTCGTCTCGACCTTCTCCAGCCATGTCCGGAGCGGGAGGCAAGTGGTTGGCCTCCTCCGTTACAGAGGGGCACATCGAAAAGCTGCGCCGCGCCGGATACCTTTCCAACGACATTGCGCACTGGCTGCCCGACGAGGGGCAGCTCATCCCCACCCCCAGGCCCCATGAGAGGGTCGTATTCCTTCCCCACTTCCTCCACGGACTGGGCTTCCCACTTCATCCCTTTGTCCGGGGGCTCATGTACTACTATGGCCTGGACTTCCACGATCTGGCGTCAAACTTCATCCTCAACATCTCGGCGTTTATCGTCGTGTGCGAGGCCTTCCTCTGCATCCAGCCCCACTTCGGCTTGTGGCTCAAGACCTTCAATGTCAAGCCGAAGGTTGTGAAGGGCGTCCAAGCGGAGTGCGGAGGCGCCATGGTGGGCAAAATGTCCAACGTCACCTGGCTCGAGGGGGCCTTCGTGGAGTCCGTCAAGGGGTGGCAATCGGGGTGGTTCTACATCACCGAGCCGCGTGACCCTAAATGGGCAGCGGCCCCCGAGTTCAGATCTGGTATCCCCATGCAGCTCACCTCCTGGAAAGAGAAGGGCTTGCTATGGGGCAGTTCGAAGGAGCTGACAGGACTCCAGTCCTGTCTCCAGACCTTGGTGAACAAGAAGCTTAGGCTTGTCAATGTGATCCAGGTCATGCTCGTCCGTCGGATTCTCCCCTGCCAACAGCGGACCTTCAATTTGTGGGAGTTCGATCTGGCACAGCACCGGACCCTGAGCGGGCTCTTCGACACGACGTAAGAAGCTGCCTGGAGGGTGCTGTTCAAGGGCGGAGAAGCCCCCGCATCCGCGACGGAAGACCGCGGATTCAGCACCAAGCGCCCGGCCAGCGAGGTATGCTTTGTTATCCTTTATGGGACACTTATTTTCTTTCATAGTTTGACTCTATGTGGGATTTAAAACTCCCAATGCCTTTGACAGGACTGACAGAGGACGTCCGGACAGGTAGACTGTCCGGCTCCCCTTCCCGAAGACCTAGCGGACGCCCGTTTAACGGTGCTGCTAGTCCCGGCACTTTATGTGGTGCCGGAGAAGAAGGCCAAGAAGAAGGCCACGGGAACTCGAAGAAGTTCCCGGCGCCAGGTGATATCGGACTCATCGTCCGATGGCTCCGAGGCGGACTCCTCCCCCGAAGACGAGGAGGAGAAAGAGGACTCTCCCCCGGAGGGGGGAGAGAGGAAAAGGAAGGCTTCCCCAACGGGGGAGGCCGAAGGGTCCAAGAGGGGAAGGACCCTTCCCCCGAACAGCTCCGCCAACGCCAACGTTGGTGACGAAGAGTGGCCCTCAGGGCCAGGCCTCCGGCAAGATCGTAAGTATCCGGATTCCTAAATGATTTATAATTTCTCTTTTGTGTCACATAGTGTCCTTTAATGCCGCACACTACCTGTAGTCCGGCCGATGATGATCTTCCCGCTTCATCGAGCGGGTCCTTGGCTCTGTCGGACGTGGATTCCATTCCGACCGCCTCCACCCCTCGTGATGCTGATGACGCCGAGGTGGGATCCTGGGAGGGGACCCATCAGGAGTAGGCTCCGGAGGTGCCGCAAGGCAGCCTCCCGGACTTTGCGCCGGACTCCATGCCGGAACCCGCAGTGGTTCCGGAGTCTGGCAGGCGGCCCCTTCGTAAGAAGGGCAAGACCGTGACGCCGGCAGCCTCCGTCCAACCGGAGGCGCCGGACAACTTGTTGGAGGCGCTTAACGGCGCTTCCATCGAGGAAGAACACCACACTATCATGGGTGCGGTGATTCAGAAGGTTCAGGTCGCCAAGAGCGGGCTGACCGAAGCCTGCAGTAGCCTTCTAACAGGCCTTGAGGTAAGAAGTTTAAAATATGTAATGTGATACCGCATAGACAGTAGCCCCTGATGCTCGGTTCGGTGTTCGGAAAGAAAAACCGGACTGAGGATCTAAAAAAGATATACGCAGGAGTGCTAAAAATTATGTCAATATGGGTTTGCAGGCTGCGCTGCTGACCTCTGCCGCACTGACTGCGGAGGTCGGTGCTTTGAAGCAGGACCTTGAGCGGTCCGAGCAAGAGCTCGGCCTTGCCAAGAAGCAGCTCGAGGACAAAGAAGGTGAGTAACACCACTTTTAAATTTGTACCTTACAGAAAAGGATTTTGGTTGCAATAGAAATAACAAGGATAACGTGGGTACTGCAGGGGCCACGAACGAGGTGGAGACCCTGAAGGAGGCCGTGTCTGCGACCGAATGCAATGCGGCCGCGGAACGAGCAGAGTGGGAGAAGCAGGAGGCGCGAGTGGCGGAGGTGCGGCAAGAGCTCCAGGCTCTCATGGAAAAGCATGAGAGTTTGGAGCGCGACTTGAAGAATCGAGAGTCCGAGCTTGCCTCGGCTCTTGAAAGTGCCAAAGCCGCTAAGGCCAAGGCCCATAAGTCCCTCCAGGAGATTGAGGCGATGAAGAAGATAGCGGCGGGTAAGGCATTTTTCATGCAAAGCAAGCATGTGAATGTAAATTACCTGTTACTTACCAGAATTCGGAGCTCTCCAGGGGCGTTTGCAGATCTGCCTCGCAGCATGTCCGATGCCGCCGCATTCTACCGGGCCAAGGAGGGGAGCTCAATGGAGAAGGTCTTCTGGTCTCAATACGCTGAGGCCGGACATCCGGTGCCCCCTAGCGACCAGCTGAAGCAGCTGGTCGATCTCCACAAGGTAGCCGAGCAGGCCATGAAGGGCCTCATAGTCTGGCTGTGGCCTGGAGAGGCCATGCCTGGGAGCTACTTCGGCCTCGTGCAATGGCTGGTGGATGTGTGCCCCCAGGTGGAGGTCATCAAGCGCTCCGCCTGCATTGAAGGTGCCCGTCGGGCCCTTGCCCGCGCAAAGGTGCATTGGGGCAGGCTGGATGCGGAGAGGCTTATCACGGACGCGCCGCCAGCGGGCAAGGAGTATCGTACGCCCGAGATGTACTATAAGAGTGTCCTGAAGGGTGCCCGCAAGATTGTGGATGAGTGCCCCAAAGATGTAATTATTGAGTAAACTCGCAATGTGTTATCCTGTGCGCTGAAAACTTTGTTCATATGCTCTAAGCAACGCTTATTGATTTAAAATATTACCTTCTGTGCGGCCGTTTATTAAATCTGAGAGATGGCAAGTCGTCGGCTTCAGCCCCCATGCCATGAGTGCTGGGGTGTTCGGGATAAACTTGAGCACTCTTGTTCCCATTTTTGGGTCCATCTAGGGAGGCGCTCAACACAACGAACAAGGCAACCGGACTTATAATGCTTGAACACTCTCACTTAGCCATAGAATTCTATAATTTTAAATTTTGGCGAAGCCCCTAGTATTCGGAAGACCGAGTTCGGGGCGCTATCCATGCCTGGGCCGGACGAAGCCGGTTCCTCGCTCTAAGCGGCATAAGTCTTTAGGGACTCGAAAAGACCTCTCGAACAGCAACCAGCTCTCGCCTTATCATGACAGTCAGTTTTAGCTTTCTCCACTGAGGCACTCGCCCAGCTCAACCGGGGCGCAATCGCAGTGGTTCTCCCAGTGCTACCTTAGCCGGTAGAACGGAACGTAAGGTACAAAAACATGGGAGCCGGGCAAACCCAACTATTGACCCAAGACATGATTCGGAGCCGATGCATATAGTGCTATAAGTTCGGGGTGCCGCACTTGTGAAAGTGTTCGGACTTATCACACCATAATGCGGGGAACATAAGCCCCTGGTGTATTCGGCCGTACCAAAGTGTACGGATGCAAGATGTCATAGATGAACATATAATAAAAAGAAAGGAATGCAATTATAAAAGGAAGTGATGCATTGTTTATTCCAGGAATTCTGCTATGAGTGCAGAACGATACAAATGGTGCGGTAAGCAAGGGTTTGGAATATTTTAAACATGTCCCCCTCCAGGGGTGGGCTGCGGACTGGTGTATTTAACAAATTTAATGCTCATAATGGAGACCACCTAAGTGTTCGTCGTAGCCTTTGTCCCTCCCTGGCTGTTGCATCGTAAGTTCGGCAGATCTACTGCCAGACAGTGCCTCTGGTGAACGGAGTCCTGTGGAAAAAAGAAGAAAAAAGAGTGACACACTTGGTAGCCCCTGGTGTGGTTAAGCTGCACTCTGGGCCTATCGTGGTCGTGCCCCTCCCCCTATGCCCATGGTATCTCCAGAGCATAATGATGTGCGCGAAGAGATGGTCTTGCAATCATGCAAGGGCTGGGGTTGGGGCCGCATTGCTACACGTGCTCGGAACGTGCCAGGTGGTCTTGATTGATGTTACTCCAGGCGCGTTTGGCCATGTCCGGTCGTTTAACGGCCGGACTCGAAAATTGCCTTAAAAGGCTACTATGTACTTCTGCTGCGAGGGCCACTGTGTGTTCCTCCGTTCGGAGGGAGCATTCAGTATTTCCGTCGACCGTGATGACTCCACGAGGGCCTGGCATCTTGAGCTTAAGGTATGCATAATGCGGTACTGCATTGAATTTTGCAAACGCGGTTCGTCCGAGCAGAGCATGATAGCCACTGCAGAACGGGACTATGTCGAAGATTAACTCCTCGCTTCGGAAATTATCCGGGGATCCGAAGACCACTTCCAGTGTGACTGAGCCTGTACAATTGGCCTCAACACCTGGTATGACGCCTTTGAAGGTCGTCTTTGTAGGTTTAATCCTTGAGGGGTCTATGCCCATCTTGCGCACTGTATCCTGATAAAGCAGGTTCAAGCTGATGCCGCCGTCCATCAGGACTCTAGTGAGGTGAAATCCATCGACGATTGGGTCTAAAACCAATGCGGCAAATCTGCCATGGCAGATACTGGTCGGGTGGTCTCTTCGATCGAAAGTGATCGGGCAAGAGGACCATGGATTGAACTTCGGGGCGACTGGCTCCATCGCATATACGTCCCTAAGTGCATGCTTCCGCTCCCTCTTGGGTATATGGGTTGCGTATATCATGTTTACCGTCCGCACTTGTGGGGGGAAACCCTTCTGTCCTCTACTGTTCGGCGGCCGAGTCTCTTTCTCGTCGTCGCTGTGCAGCTCCTTGTCATTGTTTTCGACAATTAACTTGCCTGCCTGCTTGAATACCCAACAATCTCTGTTGGTGTGATTAGCTGGCTTTTCGGGGGTGCCATGTATCTGGCAAGAGCGGTCGAGTATTCGGTCCAAATTGGACGGACCCGGAGTAGTTCTTTTGAATGGCTTCTTCCGCTGACCGGGTTTAGAGCCTCTGAATCCGGCGTTGACTGTCGTATCCTTAGTGTTATTGCTGTTAACGTGGCGTTTGTTTTTGTTTCAACACGACCTGCCATTGTGGTCCTTAGTATCCGGACTGCCAACATTTTTGCTGAGGTTGTTGCTGCGAGCTAGCCAGCTGTCCTCTCCCACACAGAAGCGGGTCATGAGTGATGTGAGGGCTGCCATGGATTTCGGCTTTTCCTGTCCTAGGTGCCGGGCTAGCCACTCGTCGCGGATGTTATGTTTGAAGGCTGCGAGGGCCTCTGCATCCGGATAGTCGACGATTTGATTTTTCTTTGTTAAGAACCGTGTCCAGAACTGTCTGGCCGATTCGTCTGGCTGCTGAATTATGTGGCTTAGGTCATCGGCGTCTGGTGGTCGCACATATGTGCCCTGGAAGTTGTCGAGGAATGCGGCTTCCAGGCCCTCCCAACACCCAAGTGACTCTGCGGGCAAGCTGTTAAGCCAATGCCGAGCTGGTCCTTTAAGCTTGAGTGGGAGATACTTGATGGCGTGGAGATCGTCGCCGCGGGCCATATGGATATGAAGGAGATAATCTTCGATCCAAACCGCGGGGTCTGTTGTGCCATCGTAGGATTCAATGTTCACAGGTTTAAACCCTTCAAGGATTTGATGATCCATTACTTCGTCTGTGAAGCATAGTGGGTGTGTGGCGCCTCTATATTGAGCAATATCACGACGTAGCTCAAGAGAGTGTTGTCTGCTGTGTTCGGCCCGGCTGGAGTTGCTGTATCTGGTGCGACGGTAGTCGTCGTGGGTCGTGGGGCGCCCACGTGATCCGTAGATAGATCTGGATTGTCTTTCCTTGTCCTCCAATATATCCCGCAAGTCCGGCGCATTCCCTCGTGGCTTCGTACTTTTCGAGCAGTGCCGGGGTACGGTCCTGATGGAGGGCCTAGATGCCTCTCTGTCGTGACCACGGGGTGGTCGGTCTGCCGTATTGTGCGCTGGTGAAGAAGGTTTGTATGCTTCCTCCTCTAGTCGGGGGAGCAACTTGCGTTTTGGGTAGCTCTTGGAGGGGCGTTCGAGTTCATACTCTTCGGCCGCGAGGACCTCGGTCCATCTGTCGGCCAGCAGGTCTTGATCAGCTTGAAGCTATTGCTGCTTTTTCTTTAGGTTATTTGCCGTGGCGATAAGCCTGCGTTTAAAACGCTCTTGTTCGACGGGATCCTCTGGCACGACAAATTCGTCGTCGTTGAGGCTTGCCTCGTCTCCGGAGGGAGGCATGTAATTGTCATCCTCTATCTCCTCGTCTGCCGCTCTCTCTCGAGGGCTGGCTACTCCGTCCTCCTGTGTTGAATCTTGCTGGAGGGGGTTGTCTTCGGCACTCTCTGGGGTGTTATTATCTCCGGTGCCGGAATCTCCATTCTTACTGTGGCGGGATTTAGAGCAGCGCCGCTGACGTCGGTGCTTGGGCTGTTTCTTAGAAGAATCTGCCTCCGCTGCTTCTTCGCCGTCCCCATCCTTTGGGGTGTCCACCATGTATATGTCATATGACGAGGTGGTCTTCCAGTGCCCTGTAGGCGCTGGTTCTTGACCGTCTCCGGCATTGTCGTCCATACCGTCGATGTCTTCAGAGTCGTAGTCTAGCATGTCGGTTAGATCATCGACAGTGGCTACAAAGTGGGTGGTGGGTGGGCTTTGAATTTCTTCATCGTCCACATCCCAACCATCCTGACCGCAGTCCGGCCAGGGTTCTCCTGATAACGAGAGATGCTTTAGCGAATTTAGGATGTCGCCAAAGGGCGAGTGCTGAAAGATGTCCACGGCGGTGAACTCCATGATCGGCACCCAATCGGATTCAATTGGCAGGGGCGCAGGAGGTTCGGAGTCCAGCAAGGAGTCCGGCGCCTCGGAGTCACGAGCTTTATAAGGGACAAGGTCAGTATTCGGCTCCATCACCGTAGAAGTTGCAGCTCCCGAGGCGGTGTCCAGCCACCTGTCCTCGATCTGCGCGGTCGGCTCCGAACTATGGGTCGGAGCGGATTCGTGTGCGGCCTCCAAGGTACTGTCCGGTGGCAGAGCTAGATCATACCCATCGTGACAGTGCGGCACACTCGGCTGTGGCTTGAATCCGTCGAAGATCAAATCTCCGCGGATGTCGGCCATGAAGTTTAGGCTTTCAAATCTGACCTGATGGCCAGGGGCGTAGCTTTTGATCTGCTCCAGATGGCCAAGCGAATTGGCCCGCAGTGCAAAGCCACCTAACACGAAGATCTGTCCGGGGAGAAAAGTCTCACCCTGGACGGCGTTGTCGTTGATTGAAGAAGCCATCAAGCCTATCGGTGACAACACAGAGGAACTCTCAATGAAAGCACCAATGTCGGTGTCAAAACCGGCGGATCTCGGGTAGGGGGTCCCGAACTGTGCGTCTAGGCAGATGGTAACAGGAGACAAGGGACACGATGTTTTTACCCAGGTTCGGGCCCTCTCGATGGAGGTAAAACCCTACTCCTGCTTGATTGATATTGATGATATGGGTAGTACAAGAGTGGATCTACCACGAGATCAAGGAGGCTAAACCCTAGAAGCTAGCCTATGGTATGATTGTTGTAATAGTTGTTCGTCCTACGGACTAAAACCCTCCGGTTTATACAGACACCGGAGAGGGCTAGGGTTACACAGAGTCGGTTACAATGGTAGGAGATCTACATATCCGTATCGCCAAGCTTGCCTTCCACGCCAAGGAAAGTCCCATCCGGACACGGGACGAAGTCTTCAATCTTGTATCTTCATAGTCTTGGAGTCCGGCTGACGATGATAGTCCGGCTATCCGGACACCCCCTAGTCCAGGACTCCCTCACCATGTAAATTACTTTACTTTATTGCTAAATGCGTTAGCCATAGAAGTAGAAGTAGTCGTTGGCGTGACAACTTCATGAAGACACGATGATGGAGATCATGATGATGGAGATCATGGTGTCATGCCGGTGACGAAGATGGTCATGGCACCCCGAAGATGGAGATCAAAGGAGCAATATGATATTGGCCATATCATGTCATTATTTGATTGCATGTGATGTTTATCATGTTTTACATCTTATTTGCTTAGAATGACGGTAGCTTAAATAAGATGATCCCTCAAAATAATTTCAAGAAAAGTGTTCCCCCTAACTGTGCACCATTGCGAAGGTTCGTTGTTTCGAAGCACCACGTGATGATCGGGTGTGATAGATCCTAACATTCAAATACAACGGGTGTAAGCCAGATTTACACACGCAATACACTTAGGTTGACTTGACGAGCCTAGCATGTACAGACATGGCCTCGGAACACGGAAGACCGAAAGGTCGAGCATGAGTCATGTAGTAGATACGATCAACAAGAAGATGTTCACCGATGTTAACTAGTCCGTCTCACGTGATGATCGGACACGGCCTAGTTGACTCGGATCATGTTTCACTTAGATGACTAGAGGGATGTCTGTCTAAGTGGGAGTTCATTGAATAATTTGATTATATGAACTTAATTATCATGAACTTAGTCTAAAAACCTTTGCAAAATGTCTTGTAGATCAAATGGCCAACGCTCATTGAGGGAGTCCTGGATTGGGGGGTGTCCGGATAGCCGGATTACCATCATCGGCCGAACTATCATCGGCCGGACTATCATCATCGACCGGACTCCAAGACTATGAAGATACAAGATTGAAGACTTCGTCCCGTGTCCGGATGGGACTTTCCTTGGCGTGGAAGGCAAGCTTGGCGATACGGATATGTAGATCTCCTACAATTGTAACCGACTCTATGTAACCCTAGCCCTCTCCGGTGTCTATATAAACCGGATGGCTCTAGTCCGTAGGACAACGAACAACATCAACCCTTACAATCATACCATAGGCTAGCTTTTAGGGTTTAGCCTCCTTGATCTCATGGTAGATCCACTCTTGTAAACATCCACAATATCAATATCAATCAAGCAGGACGTAGGGTTTTACCTCCATCAAGAGGGCCCGAACCTGGGTAAAACATCGTGTCCCTTGTCTCCTATTACCATCCGCCTAGACGCACAGTTCGGGACCCCCTACCCGAGATCCGCCGGTTTTGACACCGACATTGGTGCTTTCATTGAGAGTTCCTCTGTGTCGTCACCGATAGGCTTGATGGCCTCTTCAATCAACAACGACGCGGTCCTGGGTGAGACTTTTCTCCCCGGACAGATCTTCGTATTCGGCGGCTTCGCACTGCGGGCCAACTCGCTTGGCCATCTGGAGCAGATCGAAAGCTACGCCCCTGGCCGTACGGTCAGGTTTGGAAGCCTAAACTTCACAGCCGATATCCGCGGGGACTGGATCCTCGACGGATCTGAGCCACATCCGAGCGTGCCGCACTCTCATGATGGGCACGACCTAACTTTGCCGCCGGACAGCGCCTTGGAGGCCGCACACGAATCCGCTCCGACCTATAGTCCGGAGCCGATCGCGCAGATCGAGGACGGGTGGCTGGACGCCACCTCGGGAGCTGCAACTTCCACGGTGATGGAGCCGAACACTAACCTTGTCCCGCATAAAGCTCATGACTCCGAGGCACCGGACTCACTACCGGACTCCGAACCTCCTGTGCCCCTGCCAGTCGAATCCGATTGGGCGCCGATCATGGAATTCACCGCTGCGGACAGCTTTCAGCACTCACCCTTCGGCGACATCTTAAAGTCGCTGAAGCATCTCTCTCTATCCGAAGAGCCCTGGCCGGACTATGGCCAGGATGGTTGGGACGCGGACGACGGAGAAATTCAAAGCCCACCCGCCACCCACTTCGTAGCCACTGTCGATGATTTAACCGACGTGCTAAACTACGACTCCGAAGACATCGACGGTATGGACGACGATGACGGAGACAATCCAGAACCAGCACCTACAGGGCACTGGAAGGCCACCTCGTCACATGACGTATATATGGTGGATACCCCAAAGGGAAGCGACGACGAGGATCAACGGGGCGCGGCAAAGGATAATCCCGCCGATGAACAACCAAAAGAGCCACACAAGCGCCGCCCTAAACCCCGCCTCGCCAAGAACAGCATTCCCAACGACCCAGCGTTAGAGCAGGGCCAACTAGTGGACGACGAACATGCAAACAAGCAACCTTCCGAACAAGACGAACCAGATGATCAACCCCTTCCCGGAGCAACCAACAGTCCGGACAACCTCACACCGGACACACCATCGGAGCATAAGAACCTTCACAAAAGACTCGCCGCCACTGCAAGAAGTTTGAAGAAGGAAAAACAAAAGCTCAAAACAGCGGAAGACATCCTCAGAATGAAGTGGAACAAAATACTCAAGACCACAAGCAAGTATGGCAATGGCCATCAAACAAAGAGCTACCCGAAGCGCAAGCTACTGCCAGAATTTGACGAGGAAGCCATAGAGCCCTCACAATCAAAAAATGAAGAAGCCGCCTGGCCGGATAGACGGCCAGATGACAGGCCAAAAGCGGCAAACGGCGCCGCACACAAGCCGACCTATGACCCTGGAAGAATAGACGGCCCAACTAGGTCCATCTACGGGCCAAAAAAGAGGACCCCAGGAAGTAACACAACACGACAAGTGTTCAAAGACAGCGGCACACCCAAATACAGGGGCACCGCACACCCGCTATGTTTCGCCGATGAGGTGCTGGATCACGAATTTCCAGCAGGGTTCAAACCCATAAACATAGAGGCATACGACGGCACAACAGACCCCGGAGTCTGGATAGAAGATTACATACTACACATACACATGGCTAGAGGAGATGATCTCCACGCCATAAAATATCTACCCCTCAAGCTCAAAGGACCAGCTCGGCATTGGCTCAAAAGCCTCCCAGAAAACACTGTTGGGAGTTGGGAAGAGCTTGAGGACGCGTTTAGAAAAAAATTTCAAGGGACTTATGTCCGCCCTCCGGACGCAGACGATCTAAGTCACATAACTCAACAGCCCGGAGTGTCAGCGCACAAATTCTGGAACAGGTTCCTTACCAAAAAGAACCAAATAGTCGATTGTCCGGACGCGGAAGCCTTAGCAGCTTTTAAACACAACGTCCGAGAGGAATGGCTCGCCAGACACCTCGGCCAAGAGAAGCCAAGAACAATGGCCGCGCTCCCAAGCCTCATGACGCGCTTTTGCGCAGGAGAAGATAGCTGGCTAGCAAGATGCTGCACCAGCGACCCGAGTACATCCGAGATTAGAGATGGAAACGGAAAATCACGACACAGGAAAGATAAGCGCCGGAATAAAGAAAGAAGCCCAAAGAGCACGGCGGTCAACGCCGGATTCAAAAGCTCACGGCCAAACAATAAAACACTGCCTCTTAAGGACAACAGTGATGAGCTATCCAATTTAAACAAAATTTTGGATCGGATATGTCAAATCCACAATACCTCCGGAAGACCTGCAAACCATACCAACCGACATTGTTGGGTTTTTAAACAGTCCGGCAGACTCAACGCCGAACACAAGGGGCTCAATGCGCCAAGCGAGGACGACGACGAACCCCACCAGCAGAGCACCGGAATTCAGAAAACTTTCCCACAAGAAGTCAAAACAGTAAAATCACTTCACGTGATAGTAGGGAAGTACAACACGGCACCTGCTAAGACAAGTGTCGCACGGTCCACCCCAGCGGCACACCGAGATTGGATGTCAAAACCAATCACTTTCGACCATCTGGATTATTCCAGAAGTATCCGGAACGCAGGATGGACTGCTATGATATTAGATCCCATAATAGACGGACTGCGATTTACGCAAGTTCTGATGGACGGCGGCAGCGACTTAAACCTGCTATATCCGGACACAATCCGCCAATTGGGGATAGACCCTACTACAATTCGACATAGCCGCACTTCCTTCAAAGGAGTGGCGCCAGGCCCTTACGCCAGGTGCACAGGTTCATTATTATTAGAAGTTGTGTTTGGATCACCTGACAACTTCCGACGAGAAAAGCTAACCTTTCACGTCGCCCCATTCAAAAGTTGCTATCAAGCACTACTGGGATGTGAAGCTTTCGTCCGCTTTAACGCAATACCACACTACGCGTCTCTTACGCTTAAAATGCCCGGTCCACGTGGCATCACTTCATTAACAAGGTCGGCTAAGACCCCGGACACGGCTGGATGGGTCCGGAATAAATAAGCTAGGGGCTACCTAGCCGCACACCCTTACAAGGGTTTGTGTATATAAGCTATAATGAGCTACCATAGGCTCAGCTTTCTACATTTATATTTGAATTTTTTATGTACCTTTTTTGCACGATTTCTTTTTCAAACTAAGTTCCTCTCTTTTTACAGATGAACTACATGCACACCCGTCCAGGATACGGCACAACGGAGACACAGGCGCAGACGTGCAGTAGGGACCCGTTTCAAGGACTCTTTTCAGACTAAGACCCTACGTAAACCTTTCTTACTGTCTCTTGTTGCTATAATCCCCTGGTTTCCCATTATAACCAGAGTGGAGGCTGGCGTTTTGGCATCGGCCGCGCCAGAGGAACCTGCCCGTACCTAGACACAAGGGGCTTAGGGCATTATTCTGCCCGCTATTGTAAAAGACCGAACACCTTCGGGAGTGTTCGGCGTCTCGAGTTAGGCCTTATATGCATCATCTCTGAATCATGTCTTTGGTCAAATGTTGGGTTTGCCCGGCTCCTGTGTTTTGCTGCCTTACGTTCCGTATCATCGGCTAACGCGGCACCAGGAGAACTACTGCGATTGTGCCCCAGTTCGGCTGGGCGAGCGCCTCAGTAGAGAAAGCCGAAAACTGACTGTCATGATACAGCGAGAGACTGGTCAACCACTCGATCGACCAAGGGAATGTTTAGAATTCCTCCGCTTTCACAAAGGGCCGTTTCCCGGTCAGGCACATACGCGCCCCGAATTCGGAGAGCGCGGTGCCCCCAGGGGCTATGTCGTAGCCCCACCCTCGAACTCCATGGCTAAGTGAAAGTGATAAAGCATTATAGTCCGGTTGCCTCATTTGCTACGCTACCACCTCCTTTACAGGACCGAGACGTCGGATTAAGTGTGAAAACGCGCTATTTTTTGCGAACACCCCCGCACCTTGTGCGTGGGGGCTGAAGCCGACAACTGCCATCTTTCAGGTTATACACACGTATACATGAACGGCCGCATAGGAGATATTACATTACTTGAACGCACAAGTATAAAAGGCGCTTACATCATAAATATTGTTTTACAACATAAAACGTTCATTTGAACGTAACATTTTTTGAACACTGCGACTCTATTACACGAGCACCATGCAGCACTTCGCCAAAATAGTGCTCGGCGGGTAACCGGCTATCGTCCGAACCCGGGGTCGCAACAGCGGTGGCATCCATCTCTGTCCAATGTGTCTTCACACGAGCGAGTGCCATCCGCGCACCCTCTATACATGCCGACCGCTTCATCGCCTTCATATGCGGCACCGCCCCAAGAAATTGCTGCAATAAGCCAAAGTAACTCTTCGACTTGGGCCTATCCGGCCAGACATGGGTCACGATATCAGTCATGGCAAGCCCGGACAACCTATTCAGCCCAGCCCACTCGGCCAAACGGTCGGTCAGCGGAAGTGAACGCTCCGGACTATGGAATTGAGACCAAAACAGCTCTTCCGTCTCGTGATCCTTCTGGCTTCAAAAATGCACAACGGCATCCGCCGCACTCGCTACTAAGTCCATATAAGGGTCCTCCGGATCCCAAAGTTGGCCCAGCTGAGCATACTTTGGATCCGTAAAACTTCGGCGCAGCAGAAAAGGCTTGCCAGCTACAATGTCTCCGGCCTGGCGCAGCTCTTCCTTTATAGCCCGCATTGCAGAGCGGGCATCCTTGGCTTCGGCGGTGGCCTTCCCCAGGTCTTCTTGCACCACCAGGCGCTCCTTCTCAAGAGCCTCATTGCGGTCGGTAGCATCTTTTAACTTCACGGCCATTTCGGCCATCTCTTCCCTGCTTCGACAGTGTGCGGCCCTTTCGGCCGCTAACTCTTCGGTCGCCCTCGAGGCCGCTGCATCACTCCTTCTGGCCTCCTCCTTGGCTTGAGCAAGTTCGGCCCGAAGGCTCTCCACAGCAGCGGCACTATCTGCATTTCACACACATGTAGTAAGGAGACGGCTTCGCCTCCCTTACCAAGTGACCGCACAGGAACACTTACCTTGCGACTCATCAAATCGCCTGTTGACCAGCGTGATGTCCGCATCCGCAAAGGTGAGTTGCCGCTTTAGTTCGGCAACTTCATCAGTCCGGCTGGCCCCCGGACGATCCGCCACCTACATAGGCACGGCGAAAATTTAAACCTGCGGTTTTGATCCTCGGCACGCTGTCGCTTTCGACAACCTACCGAGTCTCAGGGGCTACTACCTATACAGGGCGCATTCTATATGCAAAACTGTCCAAAGGTGTGTCATTTTTACGTACCTCAAACCCAGCCAGCAAACTCCTGACGGCATTATGCAACCCGCCTTCGGTGGATGAAATCCTTTCAATGACCACACTCATTAGTGCGTGGTGATCTTCTGAGATAGACGCCTTCTCAAGCAGATCCTTCAGCCGTACACTAGCTGGCGCCGAACTATCCGGCTTCGCCAAACCCGGGGGCTCCCTCCTTGACGACACTTCAGGCTCGTCCGCCCTATCCGACGGCGCCCCGGACGGAGGCATCTCGCTCTCCACCATATCCGGACGGAGGTCCCCCGAAGTCGAGCTCATTTGCGAAGGACGGAGATCTGAACTACATGGTAAAAACTTTAGTTATCCTCAGAAGCACAAATAGGGATGCCCTTTATTATAAAAATCCTTTCTTTCTACTTACGGCTCGTTGGAGGGCTGATCCTTTAAGGGAGACTGTGCAGCCGGGGCCTCCCCGGACGCAGGACCCTCCGGCGAAGATTTCTTCCCCCGTTTAGGGGCTTTGGCCCCCAGGTCCTCGGAGGCAATCCTCTTCTCCCCTTGGAGGGAGGGATTCTCGATCCCCCCTCTTTCAAGAGCCTCCTTAGGTGAGGCAGTAGCTTTCTCACTTTCCCCTTCGCCTTCCTCTGGAGGCGCAACCTCCAACATCCGGACCAGCGCGGAATCCGGCGTGGTCTCTGGGAGGGGGGCCGGACACCATATTAATTTTGCTCCCGCTATCCACTCCTGTTTAGAAGGAAGTTGGTCATAAGGCGAATCACCGAAAGGCAAACAAATGATGTGTCCGGACTCGGAGCTACTTACCTGAGTATCCGAGCGATTGCAGCTTAGGCCAGCATCCTCGGTCAGTTCCGGGCGCGCCTCTTGAGATCCGAAGAATAATTTGTACATCTCCAGGGGTGTCATACCCATGAAGTGTTGAAGAATCCGAGGTCCCTCCAGATTAAATTCCCATAGTCGGAGAGTACGGCGTTTGCAGGGCAAGTAACGCATGATCAGCATAACCTGCATCACCACGACCAGATCGATCTCCCTCGCCTGGAGATCTCGAATCCGGCCCTGCAATAGGGGCACGTCCTTTGACGGCCCCCAGTTGAGCCCTTGGTTGACCCACGACATCAACCGTTGTGGAGGTCCCGGGTGGAATAAGGGCGGTGGCTTTTGTTTGCGGCCCCTTGGAACGGTGATATAGAACCACTCTTGCTGCCACAAGCCGAGCTCCTCTTGG
The DNA here is from genome assembly GCA_963921465.1 of Triticum timopheevii. Taxonomy (NCBI): domain Eukaryota; kingdom Viridiplantae; phylum Streptophyta; class Magnoliopsida; order Poales; family Poaceae; genus Triticum; species Triticum timopheevii. Next base: position 369,915,712 of record OY997262.1, read on the forward strand.
AAGGACCCTGCGGGCCACGGGGCATCGGCCCTCCTACTGACGGCTGCCCCGCCGCACTCCGCTTGACGCCCCCCGATCATCTTCGGCGTCACATTGAAGGTCTTCAGCCACAGGCCGAAGTGAGGGGTGACGCGAAGGAAGGCTTCGCAGACGATGATAAATGCGGAGATACGGAGGATGGACTCCGGAGCCAAATCGTGGAATTCCAACCCATAGTAGAACATGAGCCCTCTCACAAAAGGATCTATCGGGAAGCCTAAACCCCGACGGAGGTGGGATACAAAGACGACATACTCGCCGGGCTCGGGGGTGGGGATGGCCTGCCCTTCTGCAGGCAACCTGTGCGAAATCTCGTAAGTCAGGTACTTGGCTTCCCGCAGCTTTAGCACGTCCTCCTCCGTGACGGAGGAAGGCATCCACCGGCCCTGGAGGTCGGAGCCGGACATTATTGAAGGTCCGAAGCGCTCGAATCTGGAGCCCTAGGTGCTGGAACTTGGGGCGGGAAGAGGATTCGATGGAGGATTGAAGAAAAGAAACGAGCCTTGGTCCCGCTATAAAGGACGAAAATACCAAGAGCCGTCTCCGTGACCGTTCGGGCCTCGCCTTTGATAGAGGGGGCATGGCGACGGGCGCGGTTGGGTTACCCACGTTCGTATTGATGAGAATCCCGGATTAAGGGGGAAAATGATCTCTGCTTCAACAAGACGTGCCAAGGAAACCGCTTCGCTAAATGCGCTGAGGTGGTAAAACAAAAAACGATTCAAGTAATGGCTTGGTAGTGGTGTGACGTCACGCCGCAAAAAACGTGAGCAGATTGAACTTGTGTATATATATATTATTCTCTCTATGGTGGAATGTGGAATTTATTTTGCAGAGCCGGACACTATCCTGGTGTTCACAATCTTCTATGAATTATTCGGAGGAGGAACCCGCCTTGCAATGCCGAACAATATGCGCGCCAGACTCATCGTCATTGAAGCCTGGTTCAGGGGCTACTGAGGGAGTCCTGGATTGGGGGGTGTCCGGATAGCCGGATTACCATCATCGGCCGAACTATCATCGGCCGGACTATCATCATCGACCGGACTCCAAGACTATGAAGATACAAGATTGAAGACTTCGTCCCGTGTCCGGATGGGACTTTCCTTGGCATGGAAGGCAAGCTTGGCGATACGAATATGTAGATCTCCTACAATTGTAACCGACTCTATGTAACCCTAGCCCTCTCCGGTGTCTATATAAACCGGATGGCTCTAGTCCGTAGGACAACGAACAACATCAACCCTTACAATCATACCATAGGCTAGATTTAGGGTTTAGCCTCCTTGATCTCGTGGTAGATCCACCCTTGTAAACATCCACAATATCAATATCAATCAAGCAGGACGTAGGGTTTTACCTCCATCAAGAGGGCCCGAACCTGGGTAAAACATCGTGTCCCTTGTCTCATGTTACCATCCGCCTAGACGCACAGTTCGGGACCCCCTACCCGAGATCCGCCGGTTTTGACACCGACACTCATGTCCACCTCATCTTCAATGCGTTCCTAGAGAAAACCAAGCTGAAAGATGATGGCAGCAACTATACGGACTGGGTCCGGAACCTGAGGATCATCCTCATAGCTGCCAAGAAAGATTATGTCCTAGAAGCGCCGCTAGGTGAAGCACCAATTCCAGAGAACCAAGATGTTATGAACGCTTGGCAGTCTCGTGCTGATGATTACTCCCTCGTTCAGTGCGGCATGCTTTACAGCTTCGAACTGGGGCTCCAAAAGCGTTTTGACCAACACGGAGCATATGAGATGTTCGAAGAACTGAAAATGGTTTTCCAAGCTCATGCCCGGGTCGAGAGATATGAAGTCTTCGACAAGTTCTTCAGCTGTAAGATGGAGGAAAACAGTTCTGTTAGTGAGCACATACTCAAGATGTCTGGGTTGCACAACCGCTTGACTCAGCTGGGAGTTAATCTCCCAGATGACGCGGTCATTGACAGAATCCTCCAGTCGCTCCCACCAAGCTACAAGAGCTTTGTGATTAACTTCAATATGCAGGGGATGGAAAAGACCATTCCTGAGGTATATTCAATGCTGAAATCAGCAGAGGTAGAGATCAAAAAGGAACATCAAGTGTTGATGGTGAATAAAACCACTAAGTTCAAGAAAGGCAAGGGTAAGAAGAACTTCAAGAAGGACGGCAAGGGAGTTGCCGCGCCCGGTAAGCCAGTTGCCGGGAAGAAGTCAAGCAATGGACTCAAGCCTGAAATTGAGTGCTTTTATTGCAAGGGAAGTGGTCACTGGAAGTGGAACTGCCCGAAGTACTTAGCGGACAAGAAGGCCGGCAAAACCAAAGGTATATGTGATATACATGTAATTGATGTGTACCTTACCAGTGCTCGTAGTAGCTCCTGGGTATTTGATACCGGTGCGGTTGCTCATATTTGTAACTCAAAGCAGGAGCTGCGGAATAAGCGGAGACTAGCAAAGGACGAGGTGACGATGCGCGTCGGGAATGGTTCCAAGGTCGATGTGATCGTCGTCGGCACGCTACCTCTACATTTACCTACGGGATTAGTTTTAAACCTCAATAATTGTTATTTAGTACCAGCTTTGAGCATGAACATTGTATCAGGATCTCGTTTAATTCGAGATGGATACTCATTTAATTCCGAGAATAATGGTTGTTCTATTTATATGAGTGATATGTTTTATGTCATGCCCCGCTGGTGAATGGTTTATTCTTAATGAATCTCGAGCGTAATGTTACACATATTCATAGTGTGAATACCAAAAGATGTAAAGTTGATAACGATAGTCCCACATACTTGTGGCACTGCCGCCTTGGTCACATTGGTGTCAAGCGCATGAAGAAGCTCCATACTGATGGACTTTTAGAGTCTCTAGATTATGAATCATTTGACACATGCGAACCATGCCTCATGGGCAAGATGGCCAAGACTCCGTTCTCCAGAACAATGGAGTGAGCAACCAACTTATTGGAAATCATACATACTGATGTGTGCGGTCCAATGAGCGTTGAGGCTCGCGGAGGATATCATTATGTTCTCACTCTCACTGACGACTTAAGTAGTTATGGGTATGTCTACTTGATGAAACACAAGTCTGGGACCTTTGAAAAGTTCAAGGAATTTCAGAATGAGGTAGAGAATCAATGTGGCCGAAAGATAAAGTTCTTACGATCAGATCGTGGGGGTGAATATTTAAGTCATGAATTTGGTACGCACTTAAGGAAATGTGGAATCGTTTCACAACTCACGCCGCCTGGAACACCTCAATGAAATGGTGTGTCTGAACGTCGTAATAGCACTCTATTGGATATGGTGCGATCTATGATGTCACTTACCGATTTACCGCTATCATTTTCGGGATACGCTCTAGAGACAGCTACATTCACTTTAAATAGGGCACCGTCTATATCCGTTGAGACGACACCGTATGAATTATGGTTTGGGAAGAAACCTAAGCTGTCATTTCTAAATGTTTGGGGATGCGATGCTTATGTCAAGAAACTTCAACCTGAGAAGCTCGAACCCAAGTCAGAAAAATGCGTCTTCATAGGATACCCTAAGGAAACCATTGGGTATACCTTCTACTTAAGATCCGAGGGAAAGATCTTTGTTGCCAAGAACGGGTCCTTTCTGGAGAAAGAGATTCTCTCGAAAGAATTAAGTGGGAGGAAAGTAGAGCTTGATGAAGTACTATCTCTTGAAATGGTGAGTAGCGCAACTCAGGAAGATGTTCATGTGGTGCCTGCGCCGATAAGAGAGGAGGTTAATGATGATGATCAAGATACTTCAGATCAAGCTCCTACTGAACTTCGAAGGTCCACAAGGACACGTTCCGCACCAGAGTGGTACGGCAACCCTGTCTTGGAAATCATGTTGTTAGACAACGGTGAACCTTTGAACTATGCAGAAGCAATGGCGGGCCCAGATTCCAACAAATGTCTTGAAGCCATGCAATCCGAGATAGGATCCATGTATGAAAACAAAGTGTGGACTTTGACAGACTTGCCCGATGATCGGCGAGCAATAGAAAACAAATGGATCTTTAAGAAGAAGACGGACGCGGATGGTAATGTTACCATATATAAAGCTCGACTTATCGCTAAGGGTTATCGACAAGTTCAAGGGATTGACTACGATGAGACATTCTCTCCCGTAGCGAAGCTGAAGTCCGTCCGAATCATGTTAGCAATTGCAGCATACTATGATTATGAGATATGGCAAATGGACGTCAAAACGGCATTCCTTAACGGTCACCTTAAGGAAGAACTGTATATGATGCAGCCGGAAGGTTTTGTCGACCCTAAGAATGCTAACAAGGTATGCAAGCTCCAGCGCTCCATCTATGGGCTGGTGCAAGCATCTCGGAGTTGGAACATTCGCTTTAATGAGATGATTAAAGCGTTTGGGTTTATGCAGACTTATGGAGAAGCCTGCGTTTACAAGAAAGTGAGTGGGAGCTCTGTAGCATTTCTCATATTATATGTGGATGACATACTTTTGATGGGAAATGATATAGAACTTTTGGACAGCATTAAGGCCTACTTGAATAAGTGTTTTTCAATGAAGGACCTTGGAGAAGCTGCTTACATATTAGGCATCAAAATCTATAGAGATAGATCAAGACGCCTCATAGGTCTTTCACAAAGCACATACCTTGATAAGATATTGAAGAAGTTCAATATGGATCAGTCCAAGAAGAGGTTCTTGCCTGTGTTGCAAGGTGTGAAATTGAGCTCGGCTCAATGCCCGACCACGGCAGAAGATAGAGAAAAGATGAGTGTCGTCCCCTATGCCTCAACCATAGGGTCTATCATGTATGCCATGACCTGTACCAGACCTGATATAAACCTTGCCGTAAGTTTGGTAGGAAGGTACCAAAGTAATCCTGGCATGGAACACTGGACAGTGGTCAAGAACATCCTTAAGTACATGAAAAGGACTAAGGATATGTTTCTTGTATATGGAGGTGAGGAAGAGCTCGTCGTAAAGGGTTACGTCGACGCTAGCTTCGACACAGATCTGGATGGCTCTAAGTCACAAACCGGATACGTGTATATTTTGAATGGTGGGGCAGTAAGCTGGTGCAGTTGCAAGCAGAGCGTCGTGGCGGGATCTACATGTGAAGCAGAGTACATGGCAGCCTCGGAGGCAGCGCATGAAGCTATCTGGGTGAAGGAGTTCATCACCGACCTAGGAGTCATACCCAATGCGTCGGGGCCGGTCACACTCTTCTGTGACAACACTGGAGCTATTGCACTTGCCAAGGAGCCCAGGTTTCAGAAGAAGACCAACATCAAGCGTCGCTTCAACTCCATCCGTGAAAATGTTCAAGATGGAGACATAGATATTTGTAAAGTGCATACGGACCTGAATGTAGCAGGTCCATTGACTAAACCTCTCCCTAGAGCAAAACATGATCAACACCAGGACGCAATGGGTGTTCGATATATCAGAATGTAACTAGATTATTGACTCTAGTGCAAGTGGGAGACTGTTGGAAATATGCCCTAGAGGCAATAATAAAATGGTTATTATTATATTTCTTTGTTCATGATAATTGTCTATTGTTCATGCTATAATTGTATTATCCGGAAATCGTAATACATGTGTGAATACATAGACCACAACAAGTCCCTAGTGAGCCTCTAGTTGACTCGCTCGTTGATCAACAGATAGTCATGGTTTCCTGACTATGGACATTGGATGTCATTGATAACGGGATCACATCATTAGGAGAATGATGTGATGGACAAGACCCAATCCTAAGCATAGCACAAAGATCGTGTAGTTCGTTTCGCTAGAGATTTTCCAGATCTCAAGTATCATTTCCTTAGACCATGAGATTGTACAACTCCCGGATACCGTAGGAGTGCTTTGGGTGTGCCAAACGTCACAACGTAACTGGGTGACTATAAAGGTGCACTACGGGTATCTCCGGAAGTGTCTGTTGGGTTAGCACGAATCGAGACTGGGATTTTTCACTCCGTATGACGGAGAGGTATCTCTGGGCCCACTCGGTAATGCATCATCATAATGAGCTCAATGTGACCAAGTGTCTGGTCATGGGATCATGCATTATGGTACGAGTAAAGTGACCTGCCGGTAACGAGATTGAACGAGGTATTGGGATACCGACGATCGAGTCTCGGGCAAGTAACGTACCGATTGACAAAGGGAATTGTATACGGGACTGATTGAATCCTCGACATCGTGGTTCATCCGATGAGATCATCGAGGAGCATGTGGGAGCCAACATGGGTATCCAGATCCCACTGTTGGTTATTGACCGGAGATGCGTCTCGGTCATGTCTGCATATCTCCCAAACACGTAGGGTCTACACACTTAAGGTTCGGTGACGCTAGGGTTGTAGAGATATGAATATGCAGTAACCTGAAAGTTTTTCGGGGTCCCGAATGAGATCCCGAACGTCACGAGGAGTTCCGAAATGATCCGAAGGTGAAGAATTATATATAGGAAGTGCAGTTTCGGCCATCGGGAAAGTTTCGGGGTCACCGGTATTGTACCGGGATCACCGGAAGGGTCCCGGGGGTCCACCGGGTGGGGCCACCTATCCGGGAGGGCCCCGTGGGCTGAAGTGGGGAGGGGAACCAGCCCCTGGTGGGCTGGTGCGCCCCCCCCCCCCTTGGGCCCCTCCTGCGCCTAGGGTTGGAAACCCTAGGGTGGGGGGCGCCTCCACTTGCCTTGGGGGGCAAGCCTCCCCCCTGGCCGCCCCCCCCCCCCCTTGGAGATGGCATCTCCTAGGGCCGGCGCCCCCCTAGGGGGCCTATATAAAGAGGGGGGAGGGTGGGCAGCCTTACCCCAAGTCTTGGCGCCTCCCTCTCCCCTGCTACACCTCTCCCTCTCGCAGAAGCTTGGCGAAGCCCTACCGTGATCGTGCTGCATCCACCACCACGCCGTCGTGCTGCTGGATCCCCGTCAACCTCTCCTACCCCTTGCTGGATCAAGAAGGAGGAGACGTCTTCCTCAACCGTACGTGTGTTGAACGCGGAGGTGCCGTCCGTTCGGCACTAGGATCTCTGGTGATTTGGATCACGACGAGTACGACACCCTCAACCCCGTTCTCTTGAACGCTTCTGCACGCGATCTACGAGGGTATGTAGATGCACTCCCCTCTCTCGTTGCTAGATGACTCCATAGATTGATCTTGGTGAACGTAGGAAAATTTTTATTTTATGCAACGTTCTCCAAGAGGCGCGCCCCCCACCCTCGTGGACAGGGTGTGGGCCCCCTGGTCTTCATCTTTTGCGAGGATTTTTTGTTGTTTTTTCTAAGGTGTTCCGTGGAGTTTCAGGTCATTTTGAGAACTTTTATTTTCTGCACATAAAACAAAACCATGGCAATTTTGCTGAAAACAGCGTCAGTCCGGGTTAGTTCCATTCAAATTATACAAGTTAGAGTCCAAAACAAGGGCAAAAGTGTTTGGAAAAGTAGATGCGACGGAGACGTATCACTACACTTGAGCATAATTTGTGCCAGGAGGATTCTTTGACTGGTCAAAATGGATGGATACAGAGCTATACGATCTCGTATTTACTATATAATCACCTCATCACGTATAAGCTGCAGCCTCGGCGCTTGGTTTGCACGCTTCACACTCTCTCTCCAGTATATATATACACGCTGGAGCCTCAGCGCTTGTAGTTGCTCTCTTCACACTCTCTCACCCTCTCCAGATCTAAACAAGACTTCGTTGGCCTCTCTCTCCCCTCACTGCTGCTCAAAGAGCCGGCAGGATCCGTCCGCTGGGAAGGGAAGGAGGCTTAACGCTGTCGCCGTCGGCGAGGGAGGGAATCCACTACTGGCGCAGTTGTTCACTTTCACCCAGCGGCGGCGCGGGAGGGCCTCCGACCCCTTCTTCTTTGTCACCGTCTCATTGCCCATCGAACCACGCCCCAAGAACCTTAAGGTATAATTTACTTATTCCACATGCATTGCTCTAGCTGCATGTATACCATGAATCTAGGACGTGGTTCAAAGAGAAAAGGAGTGGGGGAAAGTAGTGGGAAAAGTTGTATAGCATGAATCTAGGACGTGGTTCAAAGAGTAAATGAAGGGGGAAGTTGTATAGCATGAATCTAGGATGTGGTTCAATGAGGAAAGGAACGGGGGAAAGTAATGGGGAAAGTTGTATCGCATAAATCTAGGACGTGGTTCAAAGAGGAAAGGAAGGGGAGAAAGTACTAGCACAGACTGGCTATCCAGCACCTACGTTGGTCGAAAAGGGAAAACAATGACAAACGCAGTACGCACATCTGTAACAAACTGATCTTTTGTTTTGGGGGACAAGGCTGTAGAGTTTGAGCAGGACTAGATTTGCTACGCTCACATAGGGAAAGGTGTCTAAAGATAACAAAACTAGGACCAACACAAATATGCTCCTTGGTTGTTTGTTCTTTGTTGCAACAGACTGTGCATCACCACAGTACATCGGTAGATGCACGTGGTGCTGGTGCATCCACTGTCCCATGCAACTCTTTAGCTGTTGTTAATATAAGGCCCTGTTTGGTTAAAAACTCCCTAGTCCCTACCTGCTTGGTTCCAGGGACTAAACATGGACTAGAGGTTATTAAATGACATGCTAAAAGACCATGTTACCCCTAGTAATGAACTAACAGAGACAAGGTGTGATGCATTGCAGGGGCAACTGTTGGAAAAAGTCCCAAAAAGACTCCCTTGGGGTCTTCTTTCTTTGGTCCCAAATGCCCACTTTTAGTCCCTAAAAGTACCTCCTGTTTGGTTTAGATGGAACTGGCATGGAGTTTTTTTAGTCCCTACACCAAAATGTCCCTATAAACAAACACCAAAATGTCGCTAGAAAATTGATGCAATGCCACAGTTAAAAGCAAATTACATGTTTAACAAACTTTATTGTCAATATAATCTCTATGTTAATATTAATCAATGCCACCGTTTGAGAAATGCTACTGTCTTGCTTTCTTTCCCATTTAGATAAGGTAGATGGTTCTTTTTGTTGGCTTCTGTGTCATCCATCGTTATTGACCACTAGTTGTTTCCTTTGCACCTCTGTGTAAACAGGGTTATCTACTTCACCTCGTTGCCATTGTGACCTTTTGTTGCACTGCACAAAACACTTTTGTTTTAAGAGTGTTTTGTGCAGTTCAACCAAAATGTCACACGACAACCTCTTGATTGCTTGATCGTAGTGGAACTGCACAAGAGGAGATCTTACTTCCTATCCATGTTGGCAAATTTGGTTCAGATCTTCTTCTTGTGAGTTGTTTGAATTCTGCATCATGAGAGGTCAGTACTAGCCTTCTTTCACATGATTCTGCAGTGTGCTTTCATATGTTGTGCTACTTGTACGGTAATGTTGCTTGATTTTAGTGAACTGAACAAATGGAGACAAGACTTCCAATCTGTATGTGCACCGTAATATCCCATTGAGGTAAGATAAGGATATTTCACAACTGTTGGCATGTATTTTGCCACTTTCATCAGAAAATTAATGTCATTGTTTAGTGCTATACTTATGCTCCCTAATTGACGTGCCAAATCTTACATTGAAGGTGAAGCTTGTCTGTTATTGAACCAAGTGATGAATGGGAAGAACAAGCGGGAGAAAAACAAAAATCAACTCCCGGTGCTGTAATGAAGCACTGGAACTGTGATGACACAGGTAATGATATAGTTTTGCATCTTAATTTATTGCTATGGCTGGAACGAGCAATTGTTTTGCCACTGATTTGATGCCACTCTTAATGTAATACGTAATTATCTCTACTTGTGCAAACAGTAATCTTCTTTGAAGATACCATATATTTTAGTGGAACTACACAAGAAGATGTTGGAAAAATTAAACTAATCGAGGAGTATATAGTAAGCATGGCCACCACGGTAGATAGCAACAGATGGTTCCGGAGAAGTGCTTCATCTGTATGCTTACACAATAAGCCTCCTGACAAAGGTTGGTACTCGCCCACTGATTTCATCCATATGATTGAGCTTTGTCATCTCTATTGGTGTTGTGCTACTGTTTAGATACTGTCATGAAAAATTGGTATTGTCCTTGAGAAGTGCTTCATCTATGTTGTCTTAAATATTTCCTTTCCTTTTTTCGAGCAAACAGGTATGCTAGCATTTAGTTGTCCTCTTGTCTTTGCACAACAGGATCATCTTCCTCTGAAGAAGAATATGGAGTACGTGAAGTGACTAGTTCCGATTATGCCAGGATAAAGAAGCCATGTCTATCTTCTCATCAGAAGGAGCAGTTGAAGGATGGTTACATTACTCCCCAGAAGACCAAACTAACTTCAGCTCAGAAGGACTGACAAATCTCCATTTTTTTGCTGTGATGCGCGAGTACAATGTTGTTCTAGGATTCTTTCCGGTGAGTTCCATTTTTCTAAAAGTGTGCTCTACATGACCATGTAGGTGCCTGTTTAAACTGTCAATTCATAGTACAGTTTGCTTTATACTAATCACTTTTTTTGTATTTGTGCAAATATGGGTGCTCAGCTTGATTTCAATGGGAACTGCCCCTGTTCAAGAATTCATCCGATTAACCAGTTAACTTGTCGATTAATCCCTACTCATAGGGTCATCGAGTAGTTGATAACCGATAAATCGTCCGATTAATTGATTAAATGGCCGATTAACTTGTTGATTAGCCTATTAATCCCTTACTCTCTAGCCAATCGAGCAGCTACCAGTTAACGATTTCCTCAACAATGGGAACTGCACAAAATGTTCATGAATACATCAAATCATTCATTTCCACCACAAGAAAGGAGGTGCCGATAAGTTCAAGGCGTTGCAACATATAAGGGCGAAATCATACAAGCTACACGCGAATTTGGTTGATTTTGGTGGAACTGCACAAAAAGAACAGCTGGTTTATTTAGCACGAGGTGCCATGTCAATGTTCGAACTAATGGAAAACCCTTCCCATTCCACAATCGTAGGCATTTGATGTTTTGGAATGGGACAACCTTGTCAAATTTTGCTCATTGATCTTAGCAAGAAGACATGCGTTTGACATTTTCGAATGGGACACCCTTTGCTGTCAGCAGCATCGATCAATTTTTTCTTTATTCTTTAGTTGTGAATTAAATATTGCCTCTAACATGTGAGTCATTGAGATGCATAATCATCGATTGTTTTGAATGTTCTCTATGAATTGCCAGCCCTGTGTGTTTGATTGCAATGTACAGAAACGCTAAAAAGCTGCTCAAACTCTTTGTACTCCTTCTGTTCCTTTTACTTCGCACATTGTGAAAGTGCATACTTTTTTTATAAGATTGGTCAAAGTAGAGATACTTTGACTGCAGACAAAACTTGTATGCAGACTAGAAAGGATCGGAGGGAGTACTTGTGAAACTGCTGCAAACGAGGTGATCACCCTGGGAATAATGCTAGTACGTATTGTTTTGCATGTTCATCCAATGCCGGTGATATAGGAATTCAAACTAATTGAAATAAATTCATTCATACACAGTCGGATTTCATATAAACATGCCGGATTTCATTACATTTCATACATTCTTCAACTAAAAAGGGGTGCGCTGGAGGTATAATTAATTAACTGAAGCTACCCACATGTGTCCCGCTGAGCCGAACAGAAGCTTCAGTGACTTAACTGCAGGTGCAGTTGTGTAACTGACATGTGGCCTGTTAGGCCCATGTGTCAGTCAGCCAACTGCACCATCAGTTAAGTAGAAGCAGCGTTCTTCTCCAACACAGCTCTCCGACTCCACGTCGCCGCCAAGAAGCTAACTGGCCGTCAATTGTCAACCCACCTAGCTTGGCTTCAACCGGAGGGTATTAGTGGTGGCCTTACTTGGACCCGAGCGGTGGCGGCCTACCGTGTTCTACTCTTCCTCATTTTCTATATGGCGCGGCCTCGTTGGCAGCGGGGCGGGGCCTCAGCAGAGCCGGCGATGTCCTCTATCTCGTTGCCGGCGGGCGGCGCCTCGGCGGAGCGGTGGAAATCGTCCCCCTCGTTGCCGGCAGGGTGGGGCCTCGGCTGAGCTGGTGATGTCCTCTGCCTTGTTGTTGGCAGGGCGGGGCCTCGGCAGAGCCGGCGGTGTCCTCAGCCTTGTTGTTGGCGCCGCGGGGCCTCGGCGGAGCAGGGCCTCATCGACGCCAGCGGAGCGGGCACTCGTCAGAGCCGGCATTGTCCTCTGCCTCGTCCTCGGTCTCGCCAAACATTGCCCGCTTCATCGCCCTCTTTGTAGGCGGCTGCAGCCTTCGCCACCCGCATGCGGTACCGTCAGCGCTCGAGGCGGCCCTCGCGGGCGGAGCGGTACGAGTTGAGCAGCGCCTCCTGCTCCGCCCGCTCCGCGGTGATCTGCTCCTCCGCCTGCAGGTGCTCCTAGAGGAGATGGTGGTTGTAGGCAGCGTCGGCCTGCGCCTCCCGGAACTGCTCCTCACTCATCTGCCTCACTGTGTCCATATATTGGGCACGGGCCTCGCCGATGGTCATGGTGCAATGCACCGGCGAGGATGGCGCGGAGGAGGGGCTTGGCGCCGGATCATCGACTACCATGTTCTCCAATGGGACGTCGTCGTCCTTCGGCTGCCTGCCGGCCAGCCGATCGGTAGAAATGGCTGCCATCTCCTTGTGGTCCGTTGTCTGCCCGTCCCGAAGAGCGCTGGAGCGCGAGGAAGCCATGGTGGCCAGTAGTGGTGTGGACAGGAGAAAGGGAACGGATGCGGATGATTACGGCTATGGCCGGCGCAGCAGTTTATATAGCAATGGTGGGCGGCGGAGGGACGGACGTGTGGCACCGGATTAGCCGCCTCGACAACCGCGTATCATTAATGTGGGCGGCAGTTGGACGGACGGACGGCACTTGTGTCGTTTGAAGGCAATCGCCTACATCGGGAAGCAGGGCGGGCGGTACTGACTGTTTCGGGCGGAAAGTACGCGCGGGCGAGGAGATGACTTTACTTGGAGAGGATGACAGTGGGGACCCACCAGGGCCATAGCCTCACGTACGCAAGTGCCTCCTTATTTTATATATATATATATATATATATATATATATATATATATATATATATATATATATATATATATATATATGGAAAATGCATCCTACTACCGGATGTAGCTACACCCATAGGGTCGCGCTATTCGTCACCCTGGGTGAGGAATTCTTATTCCTCACCCCAGCCAGTTTTTATGCCCACGCTCAGAACCATAATCTGTAAGGAAAAACACGTTTGTGAGGTAATATTACAGCATGGAAGGAGGAGCCAGTCACCGCCTCTTACAGCTTGCATGCGAGTAAATTACTCCCTGTAGACGAGGAACCAGTCTGGCGCATCTTGACGTAATTTTACGGCCACACGAGTAATCTTACAGTAGCTGGGCGTTCTTGATTTTTTAGATATAAGGCTGCGTTCCTTGTTTCATGTATTTTTCGTTAGTTCTTTTACTATCTCTATTGGACTGAGTACACCAGGCCTCTAGCAAAAGTGAAATATAGAAATGATTTAAGTAACACAGGCCATTATCACCATTATGTGGAATGCATTTTTGGTAACAATAAGAAATACACGCAATTCATTCTGTGCGCTATGAATATTTTGTTAACAGCGGAACAACAAAGTGGTCTAATAAATAGATTTTGTGTAGTGGTTCTGCTAAATATCTCACATAATAAAAACCATCCTCGCAATTACAAATAAAATTCGTTTGAACACAATTGAGTGCTACTTAGCACTAAGTAACCAGCGGCATGAAAAAAATCATAAATCACTACTGTATTACAAAACTGAATACCATCAAACTTGAAACTGACTACTGCCGAACTTGATCTTCAAGGAGCTAAATTTGCAGGTGACCAGAGATTTTAAGTCAACTTCATCTGTTCAGCAAGCTCTCCAGCGACTGAAACGTGACTATCCATGAGCTGTAACCAACATAGTATCCTATTAATAGTACTGCACCCTTTAGGTTCACTTTTCTTCTCACCAAAACCTAAATTTTGTTTCTGGTTACTAGAAAAAGAAAGTCTGAAATTTCAATTCAACAATACTAGTACCCACCATAGATACAGAGACGTTAATGTCTATCCCTCGTACATTAACCATCATCCGATTGAACAGATTACTGACAAACAGAATATTTTCTCACAAGTGTACCAACACACAAGCACATATAACACTTGAACGGTTAACAGGCTTCGTATTACTAACCTAAAACTGGAAACAATGTTGAAATCAAAGACATCACAGATGGATTTCGGATGTACCAAATTCATCGGAATCACATGAACCCATAACATGCCGGATGCATGGTATGAATGAAAAATATATAGAGAAAAAAATATAAAAGGTCAAACTCTGTAACTACTGTTTCAATGCACACTAAACCATGTCTTTTTATCAAATTGTGCCAGACACAATACTGGGAGTCATCATATTAAACTAGTATGTGTCTTGTAACTTTTTAAGACATTGTCTCACACCAAAGAGTCATCAAAATGAAACACATAATTGATCAGACACACATAATTGTGAGGCAAAATGCCAAACCTGCCAAGCTTATTATAGATGAATCAATGTTAAATGGAAGTATGGAACTAAACAAAAGCACATTTATTCTAGTGGTATAGTGGTACAGATATTTGAGGAAGAGGAAATTGACCATATTTGAATGGATTGCTCTGTATGATATGAAAATAGGTTATATGTGAACAAACCCAACATTTTCCATATATAAGAGCCCAAAGAAAAAATGATTGTGTGGATCTTCTTCACAGTATCCATGACTGAGGAATAAATTAAACTGATAGAGACTAGCTAGAATTGCATGATTACTCGCCAAACATGGAACATTCCCAACTGGTTTATGCTACAAAAAAAAAACAAGCAACAACCTGAACAAAAAAAAAATCAATTTTTCCTCTTACAGAAGATTACTCCTGGACTGAGGGCGGGTTAAACAAAAAAAATCAACAAACTTTGACAGGCTGGATGAGGGTCAGGGTCCACCTCATGGTAATTAAAATAAATCTAACTAGCCACGTACGAAAAATCTAGCGTACTATACGTAGTCATGTTCGGCAGCTAATGTAAGAACTAGTAGGTAGAGGCGCGGCGGCACGCCATGCCCGCGAGAGCCCAATTAATTGTTGTTGGTGTGGCAAGAAAAAAGCAATTTAATATAAACATCACATGATCAAACTTCTGTCAATGCCTTTGTCAAGCTTACTGTATATCAATTTGTATCAGCGCATATTCTTCCATGCCTCCTCTAGAGTTTTTTTTATTTTCTCCTCTAAAGTTTTGATCGAAGGTGTCTAGCATCCTACAATACAAATCAAGCCAACATGAAAACAACCAGGGTGCAAGTACATTATCCCAAAATGATATCTATATGTCAGACTCGGGCGCCTAAACTAGCATGTTGTTAAGTTACATCCTTGAAAATGTGTGGCAAAGTATAGCCGCACTTGAGAATGATCAGGGAAGTGGATACGTTTAAGAAACGAAACCAACTATATACCGTCCTATTTCAAACAAAAAACTTAGGTCAATTCGAAGTGAAAGAAAAATTAAACTAAATTATGAAAACATTTCTAAAAGGGGCTACACATGCAACTATTTATCTGTCATTCATATATGCTCCTTCTGTAAAAGCATTTTCAAAAGGGACGGGGGCAGTATGTAAAGAAGGAGCATATACATAAGTTTCTCAATGCCAGTTTGCTCACTTAACTTTCTTTTTGATAAACAGTACGTTTTCTAAAAAAGAAGGAAAATGTACTCTTTGCTCACCGCTGAAGTAACTAAATATAGGTTGCTTACAAAAAAGGTTAGATTACTTCAGTAAGTGCTTTTATACTCTAATTCTGGATATTGTTGTGCGCGGTACCATTGGAGATTGGTATTGAGCTCACATGGCTATGCTCAGTACCATTTACACAGCTACACTGAACCCTGAACATTGCTCTCTCTTTCTGGATGTTAAACTGGACTGAGTGCTCTTTTTGCCAGAAACTTTATCCAAAGAGCCAAAAATACCGGTGACTTCCATGAGTATCGACATATTTATAATTAGTGAAAATAGTGACCTAACTGGAGCCAAAAGCAAAAAGTGTTCAATATGCTTTCGTCAAAATTCCTCAAAAAGGTGATTGAATTTCTGTCAAATTCAGAAAACAGAACTGGACCTTTTCGCTGGACTGAAAAGCAGGCATCGGTGTTTTCTAAATCTTGCCAAACCATATTTAAGAACCGCGGTCTGAAATCAGGCTATATCATGAATAAAATTGTCTATGATGATGTATGATGTATCTAACCTGAATACGGCTCTTACTGCTTAAACTGAAGATGTAATTCTTCGACCATTAGAAATAATACTTGTGTGGCTGGAGGTGGACCCACCTGATCAGCAGGTAGCATGCATTAGAAAATAATAACATCATCTTCATAACTGAAATAAAATTGCTGGCTAGTATCCATTTGCTAATAAAATCAATTCATAACTGATGTGTATTCATGAGAAGTTAGAACAAAAACTGATACCATAACTCGATAATTGATGGGGTACAGAATCCAATGTCATTCGCTTTTGATAAATCAGCCTGACTAAATGTGACAATAGCAGTGTGCTAATATTCATCTATCTGCTATGGTGCAAGGAACGTGTATCTTTTCGTCATCAGACATCTTGTAGTTTTGGACTCCAGGCGAGGTTTACCTACTGAGGTAGTACACTGTTGTACTCTGCACATATTGTAAGAAATAAGAATCGCCGGGCTTTGATTTTTAATAAAATGGAGCCGGGGAGACTTATTTCTATAGAAAAAAGAGACTTCAAATTGCTGGGTTGGGTATCGCTACATGGAATTGAAGTTTCAAACACTAGCTAGTTGAGTGGTCATTCTTACGCTATTCTAGGTCAGTGCGCCTGCCATAAAAATGATAACATGTTAGCTTAGAAATATATGATGGAATGTGCGTTCAACTAAAAGCCTTGGATGTTGCAAGTTTTCATATTATATAATTTGTGAACTCAGGAAGTATTATTGTCAAAGTAAAATGATGGAAGTCCTAAACTATTCAGGTAACTTATAGGCATCACCTGAAGGTGTATGATGGCACACTCTTTGCATACACCGTTCCCCTGAATTTAAACAAACTACAGTTAATAGCAAATATGGTAAAAGAAACCTTCAACATGGAATTGGACTCACAGACATGGAAGTGCATCTCAAAAATAAAGTTCAGATAGGAGCCAATTGGCGCTACTGGAAACTAACATTATCTGTTGCCTACGGGGATATATCCCAAATACTCCCTCCGTTCCATAATATCAGAACGTTTTTCTGGATGCATCATTCCTAATAAAACAAGGCACGACATTTCCATTGTCTTAGAAATTGTACTTTGAAGGCAAGAGAAGTATGCTAAGCACCATGATTTCTCTACAAATTATGTAATGAAACAGGGGAAGAAATTTTCTACCAAATGGAGCCATCAAATACCTTACATTTAAGAAAAGACACATTTGTATCCTTTAGCAAGATCATTGAATCCAAAGGTTTACATTTCTTTCTATTTAGAGGTATGATCAGCCCTGATGGCAGTGGTTTGATGGACTTGAAACCTAACAAAACGTTATACTCCCTATCAGGAAGTCAATGACATTGTGCATTAAGATCACAATTACTTGGGCTTGAATGATTTGTGCTTCTTTTTGGGAGTGATTCTTAGTTGCTCACAGTGTGTGGCTTGTTATTTTCATATTTTCTTTTGCTTTCCCTTTCTGGTTTCCTTTTGTGCCTTATTCTGCAACAAGGCAGATTCACAATGATGGCATGACTATCCTAATACAGTAGCAGCATTCCAACTCCACTAAGTGAAAACGGCTGGACATGGCTCCTTTTTTTGTAGCAATGGAGCTCCAAAGAAGAAATAAGGAACAGTTCATCCAAAATAGAAAAAAATGTCAAGAAACAGGGCTGAATCTTGGAAGATATTGCAGCGTTGAGCTCGTCCTCTTCTTCTCCTCCTGCATGATCATCCCCTCCTCGAATTGATCTCACATCTAAGCGAAGGTATACTCCATCACCCCCTTCAGTATGCAGGCTCCCTCTATTCATTCATCTCCTTTCTTCGACTTCTTCCTCTTTCTTAGCCCCATTCCCAAAAAATCAAGAACCCTAACCCTAAAAAATTAGAAATTCATGGAGGAGGAAAGGGAAAGGTACGGGCGGATGAAGACTTTACCAGAGAGAAGACCACCGGCGATGGAGATGGACGCCGGAGAAGGACGTTGCCGTCCCCGAGCTCGCACCGAATCGTTGCAGTGCCCAATTCTCCTCCTGGTCCTTACTGCATGACGAGGGAGAGGGGGGAGTACTCCACGTAAGAGAGAGGGGAGTGCACCTCCCGGTCGTCCCTCCGGCACTGTCGCGATCGCTGCTGCCGCCTCAGCAATCGTCGCCGGAGAGGATGGTCCGGGGTGAGGGGAACGGTGTCGAGCCCACCCGCCGGTCGCTTAACTGCTCATAGCTGATTAGAAAAAAAAAACAAATAGGTACGGGGAGTGGGCTACCTCCTTACCAGCCAACCACTGCCATAAACGTAAATTTACGGCAACCAGAACGTGCCTCGGTCGATGGACTTTTTTTTTGCGACGAGCTCGGTCGATAGACTGGGGTGAAGAATAACTATAACTTATTCTTTACCCTAGGTCACTAATAGAGTTTCCTCCTAGTTGAAGTATATATATTTCCTCCTGGTTTCCTGACATCATGGTCCCACACCATTGTCAACCTATATAGTCAATAAATGAGAGAATTGCACAAGAAGCGGCCGACAGCTGGGACCAAGTAGCTCGAGCAGTATTTGTGTTTTTGAGGTGTGAGCACTACAGAGTTTTTTGATGTTTAGTCCAGATATTAATTTTTCTCCTCTGAACAACAACGAAAACATCGCTGCAGGTATTAACTGGGCGGGTTGTGGCACGTTTAGCCCAAGCCAGATATCCAGCCCAGATATTAATTTTTTTTCAAGCTAAAAATGGCTAGCCCAGCTATACTTTTTTTTAGGAATACCCGGGCAAGCTTAAGTTGTTATTCTCCGCCCCGCTGGGCTGCAAATCTTTCCTAGGACGAATGCATTAGGCTTACCAAGAAAATGGGCTTTAAGAAATAATAAATGGGATGTAGTTATAAAACTAGGCGGTAACTATAAAAAAAATGCACCAAACACGTAAGTACTTTATAAAATAATATTTTTGGATTTTAAAAAATTTAATTTCATTAATTTTTGCGAGCGCAATGTTTTGTTGGATTTTTACGTAATATAAATTTATATTGAAATTGTATTTAAGCTGACTAGAAATTCTGGGATAAAAATATTTCGGATCCCATCAAAATGTGGGAAATTTTATTGAATTCTGTTTTGAACGGTTGGTTGAAATGGGCCGTACTTTTAACAAACTGTAAATGGGTTGTAGTAAATTCCATTCGAATTCAAAAATGGGCTGCACATTCTTACAAATCTCAAATGGGCTATAAGTTCTCTGCCACACACTTGTGGCCTTACTAAGTTGACGCGTCCCTAAAAAAAGAGATTTGACGCGTATGCAAGGCTTTGTCAACTTATAGTCAACACACGGTTCTAGCAGCAGTGGCCATTGGATGTCCATCCAATGGATGCCATACTTCTTATTCAATCTCGCATGTTCTAGCTTCACCCGCCCAAAAAATGATTCCTCCCCCTGACATCTGGGGCGCACCGTTTCGAAAGCTAACCTGTGGGCCTACTAAGTTGACGCGTACCAAGGGCTTTGTCAACTTAGTCAATATAAACGATTCTAGCTGCAGTGACCGTACAATGTCCATCCAACGACCGTCGTGCTTCTTCAACCTCTGGTCTTCTTGCTTCAGCCGCCCAAAGCAGCACCGGTCGTGCCGCCTGCTCCTGCCTCTCGTGGCCGGCTGTGCTGCCGCGAAGGCCTCACCACCCCCTACTACTCCCACCGCTGGTCAGGCCATCCCTCCACTCACCCACACCCCCTGTTATTCTGCGGCGACGGCAGCCTCACACCGCAACCAAACCAGTGAACCCTCGTACTGCTCTCCGCGTGGGCATCCACTTCCGCGTCTTCCTCGGCTTCGCGTCGTCCCCTTCCTAGTCCTCGCCATCGTCCACCACCGTGGTGCTCTCGGCGCGGCATGGTCAACATGGTCAAGAAACGACTTCCATCGGACGTGGACTGTACATGAAAAGGCTGACAGCTGGGTCCACGGCCTCAACAAGGAAGTGCCTCCTTATTACGCGGAAAATAATGATTCCTCCACCTGACAGCTGGGACCCACCGGATGGGCCACTGTAATTCGCGAAAAAAATATTTCCCCCTGACTGCTGGGACCCACCAGCTACATCTTCACACGCAAGGAAGTGCGTCCGGAAAAAAAAAACGATTCGCCCCCGTGACTGTTGGGACTCACCAGCTACATCTTCGCACGCAAGGAAGTGCCTGACAGTCGGGACCCACCTGGTCGAAGCGTACGTAGTGTTGTCATTCTGGTCGCGAATGTGTATGTACATACTGGTCGATGTAGAGACGCGCACGTGTCGTAGTAGAGGCGCGCACGTAGCATGTACACGTACGTACAGCGGCCAGTGTGAAAGAAAGAAAATACGGCCACGTACATACATACAGGTGGGGTCTCGAACGCCTACTCGCACATACGTACGGCCGGGGGCTCGTGTACATGGCTGGGTCAAAACGGAGAAATAGCGTCGTCGTCGTGTTCATGGGGAGCCAACCGGCTGGGTCAGAACGGAATGTGTCATCGTGTTCATCGGGAGGGCTTGGACGGAACAGACGATGGAAACGAGGCCTGGCGTACCGCAGAACGAAGGAAACAACCTTGTGCTCGACCGGCCACGTTCAAAACGGGATCCTGTTCATCGGTAGGGGTCTGACGTACCACAAAACGGAGGAAACGGACTTGGGTTGGACCTCCTATGGTCGAAACGGGGTCCTGTTGATCGGGAGGGGTGTGGCGTACCACAAAACGGACGAAACAGACTTGTATTGGAGCGCTACGGTCGAAATGGGGGTCCTGTTCATCGGGAGGGGTGTGGCGTACCGCAAAACGGGACTCCATGGGATACTGTTCCTTTCCACCGTCGACCTCCTCCAGCCTCCACGGGCTACTATTCATCCACCGTCGACCTCCTCCAGCCTCCATGGGCTCCTGTTCATCCATGGGCTCCTGTTTATCTAGCCTCCACCGTGCGCTACTCCACCGGCTACTGTTCAACCACCCCTCTCCACGGTCTCCTGTTCAACCACCCCTCCACGGGCTACTGTTCATCCACCCATCCACCGTCTACTGTTCATCCAGCCCTCCACGGGGTCGTCCTGTTCATCCAGCCCTCCATGGGGTCCTGTTCATCCAGCCCCAACCGGCTCGATCGATGGGGTCCTGTTCATCCAGAGGCAACACCACGGGGTCATGTTCATCCACCCCCAGCGCTCACTGTTCATCCAACCCCCTCCCCCCCTGCAACACTCACTGTTCATCCAACCCCCCCTGCAACGCTCACTGTTCATCCAGAGGCAGCATCGATTGGCTTCAGTTAGCAGCAGCAGCGAAGGAATCGCTCGATCGCTCGGGTTCAGTAACGCGTAGCCTACAGTGCAATCGCTCGGGTTCAGTTAGGCGACGCCTCGCTCAGGTTCAGTTAGAGCCCAACGCCTCACACACACGCGCGTATCGCTCGACCCCCGACCACCCACCGTAACCGGGAACTCCCCAAAATTTTCCTCGCCCTCGCTTCTACCATGGTTTTTTCTGTCATGGACGGCCCAAAGAATGTCATGCAGCTGCGTCTCCGGCCCGCCCAGGACGAAAAGCGCATTTTCTATCATGATTTTTTGCCATAGAAGTAGGAGCCCACCACATCTATGATGATACCGGGTTTTGTCACAATTATTGTCATAGAAGTGTCATAAGTATGACAGAAAAAAAATTGTTCGGCCCAAAATGTCATGGATGTGTCTTTTTTTGTAGTGAGGGTATCCCACACCTATTTCCTCAGAGGTGAAACTTGGTATCGAACACATGAGGGGAAGATTCCTTTGAATCAATGGTCTCTAGCAAGCTTGTGCCAAAGTTTCAAATCCAGCTTTTGACCGGATCAACAAGCAAATTGTGATTCAAACACTTATAATAAAAAGAAGGTGCGTGAATGAGGTCTTAATGCTTACAACCATGTATTGGTGTTGGGATCAAAAATGATATTAGTTTGTGCTCGAGAAGGCACCCATCAAGAGGTACTTGCTTTGTATCGAAGTGGGTGATGTGTCCAAATAACATCTTTGACCGGCACAAGTCCGGCATCAAGAATCAATTGTCCTACCACATTCCCTATCCATCTTGCGGAGTTACCTCGATAATTAAGAAAATAATATCAGACAAAAGCTTTGGGCGTTTAATGACTACACCTCATGAATCCCCAAGGTTATGATCCATATGTTACCCTACTATACCTTATTGTCACCGGTGTTCGGTATAACACTCCACGTTCCCCTTGCTCCTAGCCTCACCGGTGCTCAATCTCCATGATCCTGGGTACCTGCGGTGATGAATATCTAAGACAAGAGAAGAGACACTTCACGAAACAATTTTATTTCACACATACGAGATGTTATGTCAAAGACTCCCATTGACCCCTTCACCAAATACTGGGGTTCCAAGTCCCATGCCTCACCCCATACCTTACCGATCTACTCACACATGGAGATCAGATCACGAGAAGAAAATATTGAAGAACAGATCTAGAGATTGATTGATCGCAATATTCTTATAATGGATGCCTTTTGTGATGTACGACTACAAGTATGAACTACATGAGAAAGCATCATGGTGGTGGAGATGGCTATGGAGATGAAAATGGCGGCCGCCAGGGTTTGTGGATGAAGATGATGATGACGAGGTTATGGTTGTGCTCGACGTTCTCCCCGACGCTCTCATGTTTACATTTCGACTGGGGTACTTTATAAAAGTTGTTCAGGTGGACGACCTACCTCGATTTCCACGCCAAACAATCGCTCATGCGACCGCACGCGGTCGCATGGAACGTCGTCTTTGACTCTGGCGGCCTCCTAGTGACTTATCTCTTATCCATTTTCCTTCCTTCCCTTTCTCCCACGTGATTTCTTCCCCTATAGAGAGGATTTCTGGAATCCCTTGCACTTATTAGCCATTAGTGACAACATCGAAGCAAATATCACTCTTTTAATGAAATATCTCGGTTTAAACAAGGTTGAAATGAATGTAAAAATACCACTCATCAACTCCCCCAAGCTTAAACTTGATCTTCCTCGAGCAACATAGAGAGGAACCCGAAGCATAAGGAACTCAGTTGTTTAAACCGAAATAACGAGAAGGTTCTGGTTCACTTACGATCGATATGCCTAGATAGCCCTTCGCTTCTTGACCTAAAGACTTATCATAGATATAGCGGTGGTATGGTTATAGAGCAAGTGTTGGTGAAGCAAAGATAATCAACACAAAGTTTCTGATCTACTAGATAAAACAAATTTGCAATACTTCATTTCATTTAATCTAGACAACACTTGTTTGCCGCGAATGCACGGAAAAGTTTCTTTAGATTGAGCCATGAAAACATAAGTTAGGGAGTAGAAAACATGTAGCAAAATATAATGTTCAAGTGCTCATGACTACCCCCACAATTGTCTCCTCCTCTAGGCTCTTAAACACTTTGTTTCAATCATTGTTCGCTGGAACTTGATTGTCGCGTGAAGGAGACTATGCCAAATAAGTGATCATGCATAGGTTTTCGCGGTGGCTTAATGTTTGGGAACTATGGATCTTTAGCAATAATGCCTCTTTCGAGCTCTTTTGATCAGTCCCCTTTATTTACCACATACACACCCGCTCAAGACAAAGCTGAATAATATTCGTTTGTGGTGTTGCCACTACGTACTGTAACAAACTCATAGCTGAAATCCAAGTTGTCTCTCTTAGTGGATCATTCATTGGCCAGCGGAGTCCTCGGCATAACATCAAGAAGGGTGACAAGGTCACATTTACACACGTAAACGCGTTTGTAGTAGCAAAGGCCATGGCACCAGCCGAAGACTGTAACACCATGTTGATATATACAACAAAATTTTTTTGGCATAATCTCACACACCTTTCAACTAAGTTCCTCTAGAGAATTTAATCCACGAGTGCTATCAAGTCTATTAAAATTAGCAACATGGGGTTGAGCATGATTAAACATTACTTTCACTACAATTTCTCAACTACCATGTCTTGAGAGACTTTCTCTTGTGCATACTTATACTTGGTTAATAACATTTCACCTAAAAATTGTCCGACAGCAAGTCTTAGTTGTCTAAGCTAAAGAAAACAAAGGCTACAAAATTATTTCAGCTACTAGAGCAAAACCTTTGTAGCAACTATTAAGACTTACTCCCATCTGCACATATCTCACATACAACCGCTACATCTACTCTAAGTAGTCAAGTGCAAAAGATGGGGATCGTAAGACATACCTTCATGGTTGCAAATTTACACACTTCTCTTCCTTACTCTTGCATTCCTCGTTATCCTGGCATAGACCAACTCCTATAAAAATAAATGCAAACGAACTCCAAGGGGCTAAATAAAGAACAAGAGCAAAGCAAAGCTTATTCTATTTTTGGTTTTGGGATTTTTGAAAACTATTTTGCAACCAAAAATCGCAAAAGGCAAAAAAGCAAAAGAAAATAAAAAGCAAAATGTTGGAACAAACCAACACAAGTGTTTTGAAGCTCCTCAAGCTTAAGTGCCTCTCGCAGATGATGTGAGGTTGCTCATATCTTGGATAGAGCCCTGAAGGTTGTTGAGGTCCTCGTAGGTCGTGTAGTCTTGTTGGGGCTGCTCTTCCTCTTCATCGGTGGCAAATTCTTCTTCATCTACTTGTTCAGGTTCTGGCCCTTCTTGGTCAAACGTTGCATCTCTTTCCTGTGCAACATAATGCAATTTTCCATTCTCAATGGAGAAACGGTTAGGCATAGGTGTAAGTAACAAGTACACCACTCCAGGAATTTTGATACAATGACGGACATTACGAACTACTACCATACCAGCGCTAGTAAGAACACAAATGTTAACAACGATGTTGCCGACAATGGGGCGGAGATGATTATAGTTGAGGCTAAAGGAGTTGGCCAACATGGTGATCATTCCTCCACACACGATATCTCCTTGTGCATGGTTTGCTTGAGGCGTGAGGTGTAGCAAAAGTATTGCCCCTAGGTTGGGCGAATAACCGACATCTAGGGTGGACCGACTAGGGTAAGGGTACACAATATGACCAAAACAGGGTATTGTGCATCGAGAGGCGACCAGGGTACTGTGCATCCAGAGGCAACCGGTAGCCTATTCACCTTCTCGACATACTTATCGATCCTAAAACATCATCATTCAGTGGTCACGGACCGAGGCAGGCGTCACAACACCGTCCGCTTTGCCCCAGGATGGATCCAAGAAGATAAGCAAGTGCAAGGCCGGGAAGAATAAGGTTCATTTGAATACACTCACATTTATTCGATACAATTAACACATAGTTTATAGTACATATTTGAACATAAGCAAGTGCAAGACCTGCAAAAGAAAGGTTCATTTTCATGCACACACATTAATCCAGTACAATTAACATATACTCCCTCCGTTCCTAAATACAAGTCTTTTTAGACATTTTAAATGGATTACAACATACAGATGTATATATACATATTTTAGAGTGTAGATTCACTCATTTGCTCCCTATGTAGTCACTTGTTGGAATCTCTAAAAAGACTTGTATTTGGGAACGGAGGTAATACTATTTATAGTATACAAGACATTTTGTATTTCTAACCTGTAAATGCCACCCTGAGAATGTGCAAGCATAATATTTAAACAGTTATTTAAAACAGAAAATTTAACTTATCCTCACATGCAACAACATTCAAAGATATTCGATTACCGTCATCATTAATTGAACATATAAAGGTCGCCAGAGTACCCGCCGTTCTAGAGGCATTGCACGCGCTAGCGCTCGTGGACCGCTCGATTTTTTTCACCGTACGATAATTCTTACGCTGGCACCTGGTCAACCATTCGTTGTTTTGCGTAGTTAGATGAGTCAATGGTGGGTGGACCTTGCTAGACGTGGGGCCAGGTAATTTGGTGTTGCTTCTACGTTTGTGCGTAGGAGAGAGTTTTACAGCGACTACATCTGGCGATAGGAACGTGGGCTGTGTACCCGGGGTGGGTAAAACCTAGCCGCCACTCATATCCTTCCCCCGATCCCCCTACCCTTCCTTGGCGCCGCCAGCTCCGCCCACTTCTTTGTGCGCGGCGGCGGCTGAACCTCTCCGGCCCTCCCATTCTCCGTCGGCCGGGGTCCGGGGGCCATTGGGTGGGACATCGCTATTCCCCACCGCCGGCTCGGAGCGTTGACGGCAGCGACAAGCAGGAGCTCCTGGCGTCGTGGATTCCTTGATTATATGTTGATGTTGTCTGCTCGGTGTTTTTGTTTGGCATGAGAGGAAAAAATCAACGCATCTTACATGCCGTTGTTGGATTTAAATGGGCAACTGTCCATCCAAATTTGTTTGGTTGATCAGATATTTGTCCCTTCGATTGTCTTAATGTAATAACATGTTCATATTTTCTGCAATCATCAGCGAAGATTTGGGTGGCTGGGATTGATTACCGTAGGGAAAACGAAGCAAGAACTCGAAGGAGCTCAAGATTTTTGTACTACTTTGCTAATAGCTTTGTGAGGTAATTCAGCTACCTATATGTTTGTTTGTTTCCTGTTGTAGCAAGGTTATTATTTTAATTTACAGAATATAAACATGATGTATGATTTAAGCGCCTAATAGTAGATGTTGCTAGCATGAACGTAATGTGTACTGTACTAATCCTGACAAACAGGTTCAGCAACCTACATCCATTCAGAACATTGTGTGTCTTTTTTCTGTTGTCTCATCTTTTCTCTTGTGGCCTTCCAATACAAAAAGTCAAATGCAATGCAACTATGAGCATTGCCGACTTATGAACACACTGAGCATGTGATCATTGTCTATCTCATTGCTTTTCTTTCTCGCACGTATGCAACACATACAGAGCAGCCAAGATGAAACCTTCGGTTCTCATTAGCTTCTGCAACTGAAAAATCATCTTCTAGGCAGTCTAATTCTTCCAAAGTAGCGAGTGTCAATGGAGACTTGACATGCCTGGTTTTGCTTCATGAAGAGTTGCATTCTGAAAGTGACTAGGGAGGGAGGATTGGTGGGAGGGAGGGATGGAGACGGAGAAAGATGGTTAGTGTTTGATTCGCACACTATCAATCTGATTTTTCTGTAATTATTTTATGTACACCTACTTTATTTCTTCTTTGGTTTATGGAACATAGGAGGTATTAGTCATGCACATGTTAATTGCTGTTACAAACATGGCAATGGAATTCTGTTAAATTTGTTCCCCAAGGTGGTGTTATTTACTTTGTGCTTCTTTTTCTATTGGTGCGAAAAATGATTCATTGGGTGAGTTGATGCATTCATTTGTGATATTGTCGACCGCTACACCCGCTGGCATCAAGATGAGGTCATGGTGCGGGCTTTGGGGTTTCGAGGGCGTGAAATGGCGTGGCATACAGAGATGTCAACAGCTTGTGTGCTTAAGTAATGCTTGCTAAAGGTATGCTATATATTTCCTTTTGAATTTATTTTTTCTATTGCTTTAGTCCTGTCATAACCAGGATACGTAATGGACACAGTCCTAAAAAATTCTTATGAATTTACTTCAATCCAAAGAGGGCCTTAATTGGGCAGTAGGGTTATAAACCGATAGTAATTATGTATAAAATGGAAGTGTTGCTTCAAAGAGAATTTCATGAGATGCTCCTGTTCTTAGCTCTAATCCAGTGGTATGGCTGTAGGTCAGCAGTAATGTTTTGCTTATTAAATTGATATTTGGGTAAGTTGGCAGTGTTCACGAGAAATATAGTTAACTTTTTAGCTGCTACACTACGGAAAAATCTAACAGGGAGGAGATGCCAAAAAAATTGGGGCACAGCAGGAGATGCTAGAGGATTGAACATATAAACGCTGCTAGAGTACCCGCCATTCCAGGGGCATTCGCGGCGCACATGCGATCTGGCCGCACGATCTGCCTCGCTGGCCTGATTTTACAGTGCTGTCAAAAATCCCGCGGTTAGTTTCTGTGGACATTGATCTTTCTTGCTACAGCAGATGACGTGTGGGGCTCCTTTCCTCGCGGGCCCGTTTTGTAGTTACATTGAGAAGAAACCTCAGGGTCCCGTATGCTCTGTGCGCGGTGGAATCGGGTAAAAACCTAGCTGCCAATCCCCTCTCATCTAGGGGTGGGCGTTCGGTATAAACCAAAAATTCGGTTTTTACCAATCGGTTTATTTTAAAAATCAGTTAGGAAAACTAGAAACCGAAAATGATAGCTGAAATTAGCTAACCGAAAATTCGGTTAACTGAAACTTCGGTGCGGTTTTCGGTATAATACCGAAGTACCACGCTCTAAGTACATAAAGCAGCGGTGGCACCCTATTATATAGGCAAAAATCTGCCTCAACTCTTCTTAGTCGGGCGAGGTGGGACTAAATGAGTTAAATGGCAGCTGTTTGCATGCTGGTACGCGGCCACGCGCGGGCAAGCCCACGTGAGCTGGACCTTGCATGCAGGCCAGGTAGGCCCATGTTATGTGGGATGCGCACGACGTGTTGGTGGCGAATGGCGATCGTGGCTTCGTGACTCCCGGGACGTTCCTGCGCGCGCGCCTGCCCCCTGCGGGTGCTTTCAAGGCTGAGTCACTATTCGGTTTTCGTTCGGTTAACCGGGATGTAAACCGAACCAACAGAGTTTTGTTTGGTTTGTAGACTTGAAAACCGAATTTTGCTGTGAGAGTAGGAAAAACCGAAAATTCGGTTTATTCGGTTTCGGTATCGGTACGGTTTTTAGTTTGTCGGTTTTTATGCCCACCCCTACTCTCATCCTCGATCCCAGACCCTATGCCTCGTCTCTCCTCTCTTGCCGCCGCCACCACGCCCATTCTCCTCCTTCTCCTCTGCCCAAGGCTGCATGTCCTCCTTTTCCTCGACCAGATCCTGCCGGATCCTCCCGCGTGCCGGCTTATCCTCGAAGAGAAGGGTCACATCTGCAGGGGAAGAGGGGTGGGGCAGCAAAGTTGAGGAGTAGCGTCGCAGCTGGGTCTTCATAGTTCGGGTGGAGGAGCAGGGGTGGTGGGTGATGGGGGGAAGGAGCAACGTGGCCGGCGACCGGAGCAAGAAGCAGCGGGGGCAACGCTCCCATCGCACTGGGGTGGAGCTGCAGGGGAGATGTGGTGGTTAGCCCTTGTTCCTCATGGCCCTCCAGGGCATGCGACGCAGTGCGCCAAGCACTGCAGACCTAATTTTCCTCATTGGCTTGCAGTTATGCTTCGGCTAGGTTGTTCTTTCTCTTCCTTAGGCCTCTGTTTCTGAGAGGCAAACAAATTGTATGTGTAAGTGTTGTTTATCTCAAGGCGAATAGAAGAATACAGCACTGGAGAGGTGTATGCGCACATGAGCTTCTTTGTTCTCTTCTAATTGGCTGCCATGTGCAGCCTGCAGGTCTGAGCTGAATGAAAGCATGGACTTCAACATTTAAGTGATGAGGCAGCTAAATGTACGTAAGTCAAATTCAGCACATTAAGTCCGAGTAGGTATTTTCGGCCTTTCTTAGTGTAAAGATGGTAAGTTGCCACTGCAAGAAGGTAATTTTTTTCCTTTTCACATGTTCAAGCATATGCTTGTAGATTAAAAAGTTGTGTTCTTTAGAGGTGCCTTTTGAGATACAAGGCATGGTTATATGTAAATTTTAGTTCCCTTCAATGACATATTAATAGATATACATGGGTTGTCACCCTACTTTTGAAATCAGATTGTGTATTTGAGATGGCAGATTTTGGATTAGTAGTTCTTCAGAGCACTAGATGTTTGCCCAAGATAATATTTGTTATTGTTTAATATTTTTGAATCTCTGCTGGAATTCTAACCCTGCATTAATAGCAGGGTGTGCCGATTGATAAATAGTGTTGTGTTTGGTCCGTGTCTAGCAGTTGGCATATTGACCTATATTTTACCTATAATAGTGTCCCTAATTTGCATTCAGCTTATATTACATTTGGCTAAATGATAAAAAGACCTATATAGGAATGTTGGTTGCAAACTTACCTCTTTCTATTATGTTGTTGACTTTTAGGACAGGTTGAGGAGAGTTGTCACTGCAAGAAGGTAATTTTTTCCCTCACACGTTCAAGCATATTAGGAGGCAATGAATGCATTGCTTAATTTAAGAATATATAGGTGTTCATGCTCATAGTTGTGCTGCCCGTTGGCACTAAAATGTCTAGAACATCGCCTGTGACGCGTCAGTCGATGGTCAATGCTCCGCTGGTTCGCCGCCATCCATCCACCCCCTTCTGAAATCTGAATTTCAAAATGATGGATATATTCTGGAATCTGAATTTTGAATGATGGATAGATTCTGAATTTGTCATGGTGCACATATTGGCCTACGCTTCTTCTTTTCTCCTTTCAGAGAAGCAATTCGTTTTGCTGTATCCAGGAGACGTGCACAACGCTCTTTATAGGAAGGTAAGAATTTGGTATAGAGAGCATAATATATCTTTGTAGAGAGTAAAAACATCAATTGTTCTGAAAGGTGACGTAGTTGTTTACAGGGAGAGGAATACAAGCTATTTTGGTCTGAGTAGTCTGAATTTCTGCAGATGGCATCATGGTTTGGAGCAACAATAATACCATTTGGATTGGTTGGAGAAGACGTTATATGTGATGCAAGTGCAACCTCAAAAGATATGTATCTTACTATGTTATCCCCTTGATTATCTAATGTCTAGAAACAATGTTTTTCACCTCAAATGTTGTTAGAATACAATGATCTTATGGTGCTCCAATTTTTTGATATCCATGACAACAAGCTAAATGAAGGGGGCCTAAAGCTAAGGTATCTTTTGATTGCATTTTAGAAGCAAAATAATAATAGTTTTGTAATCTCCCAAATACTTTGTCCGTGAGAATCAATGATCTTTATTTACCTTGTTGTTTCACAGGACTGATTTTATGGGAGAGATAAAGAATAAAGATATGCATCATGTAGTGCTTACGCCAAAAATGTCAGGAAGATTTTACTTCATCTTTGGGGAGCCTATTGAAACAAAAGGTAACCAGCTGCACTAGCAAATAGTAATCTGAAAAGATATCTACATGTTCTCGTGGCAAGTCAACATACGCTGCCCTGTTATCCTTTTTAATAACCGAAAATGAGTCAGAATGCATGCAGGCGTATTTCGAAGAGCCCATGTCTGATTAGGTTTGCTTCTTGTGTTTTCAATTGGTTTGCTTGTTTGCATAGGGAGGGAGAAGGAGTTAATAGATAAAGAGAAGGCCCAGCAACCTCTATTTGCATGTCAAATCTGAAGTGGAGAGCCGTATCAAGTATCTGAAGAGGAGAGAGGAGGATCCCTACAGGAGTACACTGTCCAGTCTTCTATATCAGGCAGCTCATGGTTCTGATGCAGAAATACCCACATTTGAACCCTGAGTCTGAGATGATCACTTTTGTCATTAGCTACGATCCAAACCAATTGTTTATATTGTTCATGTTAATCTTTTATATACATAATTTTTTTAAATTTACCTCAAATTAATTGCAGTTCATTCAAATTAGAAGGGTTGATAAATATTTAAAACTAAGTTCAGAACTGTAAACTTCTATGTGAAGTACATTAGTGGATTTACTAAGCTAGGCAGGGGCTCTCATTCCACTAAATGTTCTTTTGTTAATTTCTACCAGCATATTTGTGCTAAAGGTCAATCAAAGAAACTAAGCACACATTTTCTGTCAACTTTCAGTATGTGAGGATTGATTTTTGAAGGCATGTTATATTCAACCTTAACTTAAATCTATTTTTTCTTTGGCATTCATTGAAGCTCTTATTTTCTTTCCATTTGGGTAAGACAGGGACGCCTGCTACGACTCGAAGAAATTTCAACAACTAAAAATTTATATATTACCAAAGAAAACACGAACACACATGAAACCAGCCTCCAATTGAAAGCAGATCAACTTGCTTCAGGCACACGCTGACACGACTGCCCACATAGTTAAAACTCTCCAAAACATAGCCTGCACTGAATAGGGATTGAGCAAAGGAAAAAGCTACTCACTGATGCACCATGTGAGTCCTGAGCTACATGAGGAAGATGTTCAGCCGGAAGGTCGCCGTCCATCGGGCGCGGGACGTCTGCGTGACAGAGGCCTCCCGCGTGATCTTCTTGGTCGATGCTGTGGCTTGAGAAGAACAAGACACCGGGTCAAGGGAGCAGACCGTGTTCATCTCCCTGTCCACCTCCAGTTCCAAAATCCCCTGCTCCCCCGCAAGCACGGCCGCGTCGACTACCGCGCCTAGGCGCCAGATCCGGCAGAGGTCGCGCTCGAGTGCTCCGCAAATCCCATAACCTCTGCATCCGCCGCCGAGCGGGCAGGCTAGCGCAGGCTCTGTTGCTGCAGCGATGGCCTTGGCCGGCCACCTCCTTCCGCATGAGCTAGGATCTCGTCGAGATTGCACGCGACACAGTCTTGGCTTCGGTCTCTGGGAGAGCTCAGTCTCTGGCGTCCGAGAGCACGAACGAGGAGGAGGGCGCCGGCTGCCGGCGGGACTCTGGCAGGTTGGGTCGCAGGCGAGCGACTGCAACGGCAAGCACGAGCATGCACGAGAGAGAGGAGTGGGTGATGCGGTCAGTCACTATAGAAATGATTTGGTGAAGATGCGCTGGATCCCTCTCGTCCTCTCTCTCTCTCTCTCTCCCTCTCCCTCTCCCTCTCTCTGTCTCTCTGTCTCTCTCTCTCTCCTTGCGACGTGTTTAGCCTCATGCGACGTGGCAATGTATCATGCACCAAGATTCGTACGCATCCATCCAACGGCAACAACAATGTTACGTTCTCTTGGAAGTGGCAAAGTTCAGGTACGTTCCCAGGGACCGCTGCTGTCACCGTCGACGAAATCATGACTGTGCAGGAAGGTTCTGCCTTGCTGCTTGCAGTTTATGCCGCTTATCTTATTTATGATCCTTTCTGTGAAGAAGCAGCAACAACTTCATTTGTTTTCTTGTGTAATAGCCATGAGAGTTCACACTTTGATTTTGTTGAACCATGGAAGTACAAAATTTGACGAAGCCATACAACTGGTAGATGCTTCAGCAAAGCATATATTTGTAATGTTGCCGAGGAACGCAAATAGTGTGGTCCTTTTGTATTCAATAAAATTAGTGTTGTATTTGGCTGGTATAAGAAAGATAGTGCAATGTCCACAGATAGTGTTGTATTTGCCTGGTATTAATTTAAAGATGTTGTCAAAAGTAGGCCGAGGAGAGTATAAATTCATGGATTAGCCGATGTCTCACTCCAATAACAGGAGAAAGGATGGAAAATAAGAGGGAGATGGTGAGATGGGCATTGGGCAGTCGTTTGCAAGTGTCTGTCACTCCGTATTGGTCGGATTAGGCCCAAGCTGCCTAGCTAGCTAATCAATTGTTTTTGGGCAGCATGAAGCAATTGATACATCCAAATGGATCAAAATTAATTAACCATGTTAATGAATACATCTTTACATTCACTATTTTAGTGAATGCGTGTTGTTGAAACTTTTCAAAAAAAAAATTGATTTTTCTAATGAATGTGAAATGTAGCCCAACTAATATTTGAGAGGTAAATTAATATTCGGTCATGGAAATTGATATGTACTGCCATTTTTTCTTACTGTGTTCATGCCTTCCAGTCCAAATAGACAACTTCATAACAATTGTTCTTGCTCTTTAGATCTAAAACTGTAATTTCCTTTACAAATACGATGGAAGTTAAATTGCAAAGATTGCATGAAGAAAGACATGTGGTGCTCATCGACGGCGACGAAAACATGGTCACCAGCTTCAGCAAAATCAAATCCCAAGTAGGACAAACTTCACATATATGCACTTCACATCCATCCGGACTCTACTGCCCGTCAATTGTTTAATGCTACACTTCTACTAACACCTTAGTCGAAATTCAGTCTGGCCTGTCAAGCACGTCTCTGGACATGCCCGGCATGGACCACTACCTGCAGCAGGACTCTGTCGCTTGCGCAGTCCGCGCCAAGCTTGGCTGCGCCACTCACCCGTGAAGCATCGCTGAGAGGGTTAGTTAGTTTCCTGCAACTTTTTTGGTGTTTGTCTTTGTGCCACATGTTTGTACTGATTTTTTTTGCTTATGCTGTTTAGGAAAGAAGAACAAGGATTAGCAAGAGGCTAAGGAGGCTGCAAGACGTTGTGCCCATCAGTTGAACTGATGCACGCTGTCAATTCTGTCACCACATAGAGATGAAAATTTCACCATGAATTACAGAAGCTCATACTCTCTAAGGTACTAAAACTGACGACTATGTCAAGCCTGATGTATTTTGTGCATGTTTGCAAAGCAAGACTGTGACACTCGAAGAACTATGTCAAGTCACTGTCAATACAATCCTCTTATTTAAGTCCTTGAACAAATGGACTCTTATGCGTGAATATCGCTGTTGGCCCAGCGGGCATTGACTCTACTTGATATTCATCGCTGCGTAGCTTACTCAAGTAAGCTAAATGACCAAAGCTTTCTATATGATGGACCTCTGCCTATGTAGCTTGCCTCATAAAAGCAATGTAAATAAGCTATCATGAACTGATCTCATACATTTCCTAATATTCCTGAAATGCTTGGTTTGATCTCGGCCTTTGCTCCATTGGCGCAACGGGTCATCTAGTTAGCACAAAACACGACTCATAACACTCCATTTCAGAAGCAACAACCGTAGTACATAATATATCTGACTACATAAAACATATCGCATAGGCCAGACAAGTTCCTGCTAGCAAAAGCCTCACAAAGTTCATTAAAGAGCTGTGGCTAAGTTAATATAGTTAGACAGCAGCTACTATCGGCCTCACCCATTCTTGGGTGAAGAAATATTGGGATAACATAACGGAAAAGGGGACCAGGCAACGGTAACTTCCATTTCACACGAGCCAACCTTAAGCGAACGAGAGCTTCTACCCGATTTCAATGGTTGAAAGAACACCTCACGATCAATCTGCTGGCTGCCTAGCCAACCTGCTGCATGCACTCTCAGCTCCCCAAAGCTTTCAACAGAAACCACGCGTCGTGACAGCTCAATGGTGCCATCAGTGGCAACAACAGGCGTATCCTCATCTCCAAAATTGAGCAGTAACACCCTCATGTGACTGACGCTAGCAGTCGAGGCAAAGAACCGCCCGCTGAATCCATCTGGCCATGACCCGTCGACAATACGCACACTGATCGTGGCCTCAATAGATGAGACTACAATGCCACAAGTCAGCTCCAATGTGCTCAGCTTGCTTCTATGTTTTTGGCTGCTCACGCATGAACTGACGGCAGGCTCTCCCTTACTGGCTTGATAATTGATCGATTCGCAGCACTCGTAGCGAAAGCCTAGCAGGCTTAGATCTTTGTCCTCTAACTCATTGTTGCATTTCACTTTCAGCGTGATATCGAAATGCATAGGCCCAAAAAGAGTCAGAGGAGCACGGGCAGGACCTGTTAATACTAAATATGGATCCTGGATGCAACAACCACCAATTTGAGTAAACAATGAGAATATCTCGAATATTGGTATAAGAAAAAGGGAGAGCTGGTCATCAACTGTAACTTAATTTATAGTGATAATATATTGTCTTAAACTAGAAAATCTGTGGGCGCAACAACAAAGAACTGAGGATGAACACAATGCCAGTACACTTAATTTGGTTAGCCAAGGATGTTTAAATATTTCTGAACCCTTCAAACTAACAGAGCAAACTTAAACTATAATAAGTCAATTTTGAGCAGCATAATCAAGAGAAAACGTTACCATGCATTGACTATGATACAATGTGAGGTGCATATAGACAAATGATGGCAGACAACATTAGCCTAAATGCGTTAGCGTAACATATAAAAGAAGGAACTATAATGGTTGAGGTCTGCACATATAGCTCAAAGCATATTAGCGTAAGTAATGTCTGCAACATTTGCTTTCCAATACCTTGCAATCTTTCTAAAACATCTTGCAGCCATTTCTCATGAAGTACAGTAAAAGACAATACTAGTATCAAATATATACCAGGGGTTGTGAAGTAAAAACCATAACAGACACATGGTACATATAGTACGGAACCATTAAAGGACAGTAATACAAAAAGGCTTTGTTGCAGAGCTAGAAACAAATAAAACATAATGAATGTAAGAAATAAGAACCTTCTCACTGAGAGTTTGACAGTTATCCCTTTTGCGCTCAAAGATAATATTGCGATGGTGATCCAGGTCATCCCTCACAGCAACGATGCCAAACACATCCAACGGCCAACGTAAATCCCCATATATTTCCTCAACTTTAACTGAAAAGATCTGCATACTACGCCTGGGTCTAGTAACACCAGGCTTCGTCGGCTCGTCCATGAAACACATGGCGGGGATCCGAGCTGCATGTAGTAGTAGGAGATTTCACTTCAGTTAAAGAGATATTAATAATCTATGCATGTGGTGACAGTAAATTGTGATTCAATAATGCCCTGCCTCTATCTATCTAGATCAATGGTGAAATTAAATATAGTAGGAACATCAATTGATCGAACATACAGCAAGAAGAGATGCAACGGAATCACCAATTGATTGGAAATATACTGTTTAGTCGCTGATGAAGGATCAAACAAATTTCGATATGATAAATGTTGGACAGAGCAGCCTGAGTTTCTGATAGAGTGGAAACACTTTGTAACAAGCCTATCTGAAATGTAAGCCCGCTGGATAGCTTTTATTTTCAAATTATAGGAAGCCCAAAAATATTTACATTTATTGGGGACAAACAGAAGAGGAGAAATTCTATAGTTCTGAACAAGAAGTTGCAGAATGAATTATAAAATCTAGAGGAGGAGACGAGAGTAATTAGCAGAGAGAACGTAGAGGCAAATACAAACAGGATTGGCTAAGCTTTATGTGGATAAAAGAATACCATGGGTTTCAATGGCATAGCAAGAAGTGGCTATTGGAGGGCCACACAAAACAGCGTGCTTTCACAGGGTAGCAAATGAGTGGCAACAAAAATATACTACTATTTACTCAGTGACGAAAGATAATGTGCGGATTGAAGGTTTGCCCAATTTACTCACATGCTTTTGTACTGACCCGTTTTGTAAATATAGTAAGGTATACTATAGACATTGAACTTTGCAAAAATGTACGACAAAATCAATTGGAAATTTTCTTTTTGATTTCATAGAGAATCGAGGATTTTGTGAAAGGAATGGAGATTATCTTACTCGTGGCCTCGAAGGAGCCGAACTCTTTGGCATATTTCCACTCCCAGTTCTCTCGGTACTCCTGGTAATACAGCTCGTCGGGATCCTTTTTCGGATTAGTTTCCTCCATCTCCCGCCTCGCCATGTCTTCCGCCGCCATCTTATCCACGTACGCCTGACCAATCAACACCTCCCTGGCCAAATGCTCTCGTTCCAGCGACTCTCGCTGCTCCTCCGTGAGCGCTTCCACCACGAGTGGCGTCGCGTCGGGGTTCTCGGCGTTCCACCTCGCCACCAGCCACTCCATTTGCTCCTCTAATACCTGATTCATCGCGGCATCCATCACTTCCAGCACCGATGGATACTCCGCCTTCTCTGTGATCTTCCACGAGGTTCTCCTACTCCCTCCGGCCATCTCGGTCCCCGCCTCCTCCGTCGTCTCCGAACCCGCCTCCATCTTCGGCAAGCGGGTGCGGCTGATCGCCCTGCCGCCGTCGCCGCTCTGCTCCTGAGTCCTGACCTAGACGATACTCCTCTGGGTACGTTCGGCATTTGGGAGTTGAGAGGCTAGCCCGTATATGGCGAAACAGATGATTATTTATCCTGATGAGAGGCCCATAAATACCTTCAAAAAAAAAAGAGAGGCCCATAAATCCGAAACGGGCTGACATGATTCCAAAAAGAAAAGAAAAACGGGCCGACCAAGGTGATCTCTCTTGATTTCCTCGATCGTGCCAGATAAGAGCAACTAATTAACGAGCGCTCCTTCGGGAGCCTTGCAACGATCAGCGCCACTTGGCGTGCTCGTCATTCGCCACGTGTCGCGCTCTGGACGTTCTCTCCGGATTTTGCTTTTTTTATATTTCCGCATGCGTTTTCGGCTTTTTAAACTGTTTTTTTGGGTTTTTTCCACGTTCTGGTTTTCCACCGGTCTTCCCTAGATTTTTTGACAAAAAAAATATTTTGATTTTTTTAAAAATAATTTTTTTTGCGCAAAAAAAAACGCGTTTTTTCGGGCGAGTCACGGTTTTGCTTCCGCGAGAGTCACGGCCGTGCCTCTCGGAAATGAAAAAAACACGTTTTCTGTTTTTTATCTTTCGCGAGAGTCACGGTACTGCTTCCGCGAGAGTCACGGTCGTGCCTCTCGGAAACGAAAAAAATGTGTTTTCTGTTTTTTTTCTTTCGCGAAAGTCACGATTTTGCTTCCGGCACGGTTGTGCTTTCGCGAGAGCCACGGTTTTGCTTCCGCGAGAGGCATGGTTGTGCTTTCGCGGCCGTGCCTCCCCGGAAACGAAAAAAAATGCGTTTTCTGTTTTTTATTCTTTTGCGAGAGTCACGGTTTTGCTTCCGGGAGAGGCACAATTGTGCTTTCACGAGGGTCATGGTCGTGCCTGCTCGGAAATGAAAAAAAAACGCATTTTTCTCCTTTCGTGAGAGTCACGGTTTTACTTCCGCGAGAGGCACGGTTGTGATTTCGTCAGAGGCACGGGCGTGCCTCTTTTGGAAACGGAAAAAACCCGTGCTCCCGGTTCGGTTTTTTTGTCCGTTTTTTTTCAGAAAAAAAAGTTCGTCAAAACCTATCAACATGGGATCTAGTTTTGAAGATCTCGACGCGAGGAATCCAAAGGCGAAAGAGGTTTGAGATTTGGACACATGGCTTAAGAGATAAAACATTTTGAATAAACGGATCTATGAAAAAAGGGAAAACTCCCAGGTTGCGGCAAGTGGCGCACATGCAGCGCGCCACTTGTCGCAACCTGGGAAAGTTGGAATGATCTTCGCAACGAATACTCCTTACCTAGTGATTTCGATAAATCGTGGATTTTTTTCTCAAAAAAAAAGTAAATCATGGATCCTGCTCTAAAAAACAAAAATAATCGTTCATCGATGTTCTAGAAAAAGGTAATCGTGCATCTAAAAATAGGTAATCGTGCATTTCCACTAGAAAAAGACAGCCTACAAAAAACTAGAAAGCTTAGAAAAGTAATCCTGCATGCTCTACTAAAAAGAAGAAAGCATGCATGTACGTGACGCGGTTAATCTGAGCTCGAGCTAGTCGTGGACAGATGCATTTCCATTTTTCAGTTAATGTGATAGGGGTTATGAAAAAATCTGAGCTCGAGCTCATGCGAGCTTGGTGAACAGTAAATTGAGAAAAAAAGAACAAATAGACATTTTTTTGTTGCAAATGTTGACAAATGTTTTGATTGCTTGCAATGTTTTATCATGAGATGACATTTGTGGAAGACATGGCAAAAAAAAATCAAGCAAAACATTATATTTAGACGGCAATTTCAGCCAAGTTATTATAGTTAGACGGCAGCTACTATCCACCCATTCTTGGGTGAAGGAATACGGTCAGTGGGATAACGTAATGGAAAAATGGACCAAGCAGCGGTAACTTCCATTTCACACGATCCCACATTAAGCAAATGAGAGCTTCTACCAGATTTCAATGGCTGAAAAAACACCTGACGGTCAACCTGCTTGCCCCCTAGCCACCCTGCTGCACGCACTCTCAGCTCCCCAGCGCTTTCAACGGAAACCACACGTCGTGAGAGCTCAATGGTGCCATCAGCGGCAACAACAGGCACATTCTCATCTCCAGTATTGAGTAGCAACACCTTCATGTGACTGACGCTAGCAGTCGAGGCAGTGAACCGCCCGCTGAATCCATCCGGCCACGACCCTTCGACAATGCGCACATTGATCGTGGCCTCAATGGATGCGACTACAATGCCACATGTCAGCTCCAATGTGCTCAGCTTGCTTCTATGTTTTTGGCTGCTCACGCATGATCTGAGGGCGCACTCTCCCTTACTCGCTTGATAATTGATCGACTTGCAGCACTCGTAGCGAAAGCCTAGCAGGCTTGGATCTTTGTCCTCTAACTCATTGCTGCATTTCACTTTCAGCGTGATATCGAAATGCATAGGCCCAAAAAGAGTCACAGGAGCACGGGCAGGACCTGTTAATACTAAATATGGATCGTGCATGCAACAACCACCAATTTGAGTAAACAATGAGAATATCTCGAATATTTGGTATAAGAAAAAGGGAGAGCTGGTCATCAACTATAACTTAATTTCCCTCGCAAAAGAAAACTGTAACTTAATTTATAGTGATAATATATTGTCTTAAACCAGAAAATCCGTGGGCACAACAACAAAGAACTGAGGATGGACACAATGCCATTAAACTGAATTTGGTAAGCAAGGATGTTTAAATATTTCTGAACCTTCAAACTAACAGAGCAAATTTAAACTAATAAGTAAAGTGAAGCTGGATAAGAGGTAAATTTTGAGCAGCACAATCAAGAGAAAACGTTACCATGCATTGACCATAATACAATGTGAGGTGCATAAACAAATTATGGCAGGAAACATTAGCCTAAATACGTTAGTGTAACATAAAAAAGAAGGAACTATAATGGTTGAGGGCTGCACATATAGCTCAAAGCATATTAACGAAAGCCATGTCTGCAACATTTGCTTTCCAATAACTTGCCACATTTTTAAAACATCTTGCAGCCAGATCTCATGAAGTATAGTAAAAGACAACACTGTTGTCAAACATACATCAGGGGTTGTGAAGTAAAAACCATAACAGAGACATGGTACATACAATACGGCAACACTCAAGGACAGTAATAAAAAAGGCTGTGTTGCAAAGCTAGAAATAGATAAAATATAATGAATGTAAGAAATAATAACCTCCTCATTGAGAGTTTGACAGTTATCCCTTTTGTGCTCAAAGATAATATTGCGAAGGTGATCCAGGTCATCCCTCACAGCAACGATGCCAAACACATCCAGCGGCCAATGTAAATCCCCATATATTTCCTCAACTTTAACTGAAAAGATCTGCATACTATGCTCGGGGTTAGTAACACCAGGCTTCGTCGGCTCGTCCGTGAAACACATAGCGGGGATCCGAGCTGCATGTAGTGCCAGGAGATTTCACTTCAGTTAAAGACATATTTAACCTATGCATGTGGTGACAGTAAATTGTGATTCAGTAATGTCCTACCTCTATCTATCTAGAACAATGGTGAAATTAAATATAGTAGGAACATCATTGTTCGAACATACAGCAAGAAGAGATGCAATGGAATCATCAATTTATTGGAAATATACTGTTTAGTCGCTGATGAATGATCAAACGAATTTGGATACGATAAAAGTTGGAGAAAGCTGCCTGAGTTTCTGATAGAGTAGAAAGACTTTGTAACCAGCCCATCAGAAATGCCCGTTGGATAGATTTATTTTCCACTTATAGGAAACCCAAAAATGTTTAAATTTATGGGGGACAAACAGAAGAGGAGAAATTTTATTGTTCTGAACAAGAAGGTGCAGAATGAACTATAAGATCTAGAGGAGGAGATGAGAGTAATTAGGAGAGAGCAACTTGCACGTAGAGGGAAATACAAACTGGATCGGCTCAGTTTTGTGAGGATAATGAATACTCCCTCCGTCCGGAAATACTTGTCCAACGAATGAATATATCTAGATGTATTTTAGTTCTAGATACATCCATTTGTATCCATTTCTACGACAAGTATTTCAGGATGGAGGAAGTACTATTGATTTCAACGGTGTAGCAAGAAGTGGCTGTTGGAGGGCAATCGTGCTTTCACAGGGTAGCAAATGAGTGGCAACGAAAACATACTGTTTACTCATGGACGAAAGATGATGTGCGGATTGAAGGTTTGCCCAATTTACTATATTTAGTCACATGCTTTTATACTGACCCATTTTGTAAAAACAGTAAGGGACATTGAAATTTGAAAAAACATATGACAAAACCTTCCTACCTCGCCCTCCTCGATCTAGGTCTTCTACTCCACCTCCGATCACTACTCCGGCGAACCTCGCCGCCCCTAGGGCGTGACAATTTTCCTTTTAATTTCATAGAGAATCGAGGATTTAGTGAAATGTAACTGAAATGGTTCAGAAGTGTTATAACAGGGGGTACTTTGAATGCCAAAATATATATGGCACAATTGAGTGATGCAATAATCGGATACCTACCATATTTGGTCGAAGAAGGGGGTATCTATCCTACAATACGAGGATGATGCTATCATACTTATGAAGGATGATATACATGTGGCCAAAAATATGAAACTATTACTATTTATATTTATCTCTGAAAAGAATATACGAGGACTCAAAACTAATTTTTAGTCGGTCAGGTTGGTTCAAGGTATTTAGGTGTACCCAAGGTTTTGGTTACCGGTCGAAATTTCAAGATTTCCCATGGTTATCGCGTATTTCCGTGCCCCTCGGTAAATCGCCATACCGAGCAAAAAATACCACTTTTTGAAAATTTTGAATTTAAACACTCAATTTACAGTAAAGTACGTAGGATCTAATTAATGCCATTAGAATTGGTTCTGGCGTGTTGGTAGCAACCTAGTTCCTGCTTTGAGAGGTCTCTCTTTCGAATATTCGTTCATTCACTTATTTGAATTCAAAATTTAACTATAAAATTCGCTCGAAATATTCTCCGTATTTCTCGGTAACCGTGGTAACCACATTTATCAGTCCCCTCGATAAAAGTGCCTCATTCGGTAACCAAAACCTTGGGTGTACTAGGGTGGGCTACTGATGAAACATTAGAGCAATTAAATTGAATGAAAATATGCAAAAACACAAGAAAAGATAAAGGGTGGACCATTATCGCCTTGGGTTGGTTGGGGGGCTTAAGGGTGGGCCAATTCATGCCTTACTAGTCTATCACTTTTTTTAGATCACCTTAGTAGTCCATCGATATGCCACATGTGTTGATGTCTCCATTACATACAAAAGACAATGGCAATCAAAATGGACAAAGGTAAGCGGGGTAAAGAACAGAAGAAATGACATTGGGTGAAATGGTTTACAGATTTGCAGAGATCGAAACATTTATATAGATGATAGAAGAATAGCTATAGGGGATGGAAAAATACTGATGTTTGGACTGATCAAGCGAAGCTTCCACAGCAATTTAAACTGTCAAACGACCAGGGCAAAAGAGCCCGAGGCATATAACAGGGGAATCAAATGCAGATAAACCTATTTGGGGCTGGA
The DNA here is from genome assembly GCA_963921465.1 of Triticum timopheevii. Classification (NCBI taxonomy): domain Eukaryota; kingdom Viridiplantae; phylum Streptophyta; class Magnoliopsida; order Poales; family Poaceae; genus Triticum; species Triticum timopheevii. Next base: position 369,959,254 of record OY997262.1, read on the forward strand.
GCAAGGCAAAACAATCAGTGTCAGCAATGCATAACTATCTAACACAGTTCTGGGTATGACAGACTGTTTAATCACATTTGGAAAGCCAAATTACCGCTGAAAATCAAACTGACAGGGGATTTACAACGCTAGTTGCTGAAGTTTTACAAAAAGTAGCATCACAACAACACCACAGGAGCAATTGAAATGCTGAGAAAAGAAACAAATGTGGATTTGACAGGTTTCAGTGCCGATGCAAGACAACCAACAGATAGAGGTTCATTGAGATATCAGCTTACTCGTGGCCTCGAAGGAGCCGAACTCTTTGGCATATTTCCACTCCCAGTTCTCTCGGTAATATTGGTAAGACCGCTCGTCGGGATCCTTCTTCGGATTAGTTTCCTCCATCTCCCGCCTCGCCATGTCCTCGGCCGCCATCTTATCCACGTACGCCTGACCAATCAACACCTCCCTGGCCAAATGATCTCGTTCCAGCGACTCTCGCTGCTCCTCCGTGAGCGCTTCCACCACGAGTGGCGTCGCGTCGGGGTTCTCGGCGTTCCACCTCGCCACCAGCCCCTCCATTTGCTCCTCTAGTACCTGATTCATCGCGGCATCCATCGCATCCAGCACCGATGGATACTCCGTCTTTGTGATCTTCCTCGACGTTCTCCTACTCCCCCTGGCCATCTCGGTTCCCGCTTCCTCCGTCGTCTCCGAACACGCCTCCATCTCGGCAAGCCAGTGCGGCTGATCGTCCTGCCGCCGTCGCCGCTCTGCTCCTGACCTAGAAAACTCCTCTGGGTACGTTCGGCATTTGGGAGTTGAGAGGCTCGCCCATATGGCGCAAACTGACGATTATTTAGGCTGATGAGAGGTCCATAAATCCGGAACGGGCCGACATGAGGTTTCTTTAGTCTTTGAAAAGGGCCGACATGAGGTTTCTTTAGTCTTTGAAACGGGCTGACATGATTCCAAAAAGAAAAGAAAAACGGGCCGACCAAAGTGATCTCTCTTGATTTCCTCGTGCCAGTAAATCCTGGATCCTGCTCTAAAAAAGAAAAGTAATCGTTCGTCGATGTTCTAAAAAAATTTAATCGTGCATTTTCACTAAAAAAAAGACAGTAACTGTGCATGAGTAGCTAACAAAAGTAATGCTGCCTGCTCTACTAAAAAGAAGAAAGCATGCATGTACGTGACGCGGTTAATTTGAGCTCGAGCTAGTCGTGGGCAGATGTATTTCCATTTTTCAGTTAATGGGAAAGGGGTTATGAAAAATCTGAGCTCAAGCTCATGCGAGCTCGTGTGAACAGTAAAATTAAAAAATAGAAGAAATACTCATTTTTTGTTGCAATTATTGACAAATGTTTTGATTGCTTGCAAAGTTTCATCATCGGATGGCATTTGTGGGAGACATGGCAAAAAAAAAAATCAAGGCTCCAACAATGTTATTTCAAGCATTTTGATGCATCCATTTTGTTTTTTGTCACGTATTCCATGAATATCACCCCTGATGAAACTTTGCAAGCTATCAAGACATTTGTCAATGTTTGCTAAAAAAAATCAGATTTTTTTAACACAAAAAGTTTTTTTTACTATTCACCCGAGCTCATGTGATCTCGAGTTGAGAAGAGCACTTCCGACATGTACGCACGTACGATGTATCTTGAAGAGTTTTACCTCGTCTTCTCGAACCACATGACTCTTCCTTGTTGTTACAGGAATGCCGCGTAAGATTTTGCCATCAGGGAATCTGAGTTGTGTTGTGCGCCGATACCACCGTGATCACTTTGCATCGGATGCACGTATACTGTAGTGGCATCATCATTTATATATCCATTCAAAGGATCCCAGCTTCTTAGCACGGCAAGGGCCTGGCTCACACGCAGGGGTCGCCCTTTAGGGCGAGATTGCATCCCAACTACAGTACTTTGATCGAGCTCTAAGTATTTTTCATCCACAAGCGCCACTAGTTGGGTGGCTCGGCCGGACGCTGCGGCTTGATCAAGGGAGCCTACGCACAGTCATGCAGTCCATAACATAGACTGCATCCCCATCGGTGCAAGAACACATTTTCACCCAGCTTTCTTCTTCAAATAACTGGCCGTGGCCTGATGTGTTTGAGGGGAGAGAGAGCAATCCATTTCATTATGAAGAATATTTGTGGAAATCAAATAATGTTTTCTAGATTAACGGTTGATACATCATTAGAGCGACGTCAAACATTGAATATAGACAGTTAAACGGTTGGGTTTATTTAAATTCATCAAACTCATACTTTTACAAGTAGTACTGTAGTAAAATTCATGCGGAGGTAGATTACAGTGTTTTTTCTTTTACAGGGAGCTACTTTACAGATACGTCCTTTAACAAGGATTTAGAGCTTTCTCTTTGCAGATTTGGCAGTAGGAGCGGCAAACAGTTTTCTGTTTAGGCATTGCATGGTCAATGTGTCATCGTCCATAAAAAGAAGACGGTAGAACAGGTGATGTCAAAAAAAAAAAACGGTATAACAGGAGTGAGCTCGCCAGTTCCGGTAAAAAAAATAACTGAGAACTGAATCAGTAGAATGAACGAGACATAAAAACAAAATGCATCTGCCGGGAGTCGAACCCGGGTCAATTGCTTGGAAGGCAATTATCCTAACCGTTGGACTACAGACGCTATTTGGTTAGGAGTGGTTAATAATTCTTTACAGCTCTAAGTATGCGGTAACAACGTACACCCAGATACACGCCTTCTGCGACTGCAAGGCCGCAAGCAGTGAGCGAGGGCATGCAGCAGAGGCAACTACGTACAGCAAAAGGTAGCATGAATCGCCATCTCGATCTCGCCTACAGACTACAGTAGAAACGGGTCTACTCCTGCCTGCCATCCATCCATCCGGCGAAGCATCTCGCCGTTACGATCTCTCCCTTCCTTTCCCCAGCCCAGATGCCAAAAGCGGGGGCAGCAACAGAGCCAAAGCACGCAGCTTTGGAATATGTAGCCTTTCACTGTTCTGAAAGAAACCCCTAAAATTGCCCGTCCCTCCCCCTGCGCTCTCCTCCAACTTTCCCTTCAGCTTCTACCCTATAGGATATAGATCGAGTGGATGCAAACTGATACCGCACGTACTCGATCACTGTTGCCGTTTACGCCATCGCCATGTTTGATCTGTCTCCGGATCATTAGCCAATGGGGCCTGGCCGCCTGATATTATACTGTAGTGTATATACGCGCCCCCTCTCTGGGTCAGGAGCCAGGCTACTGTAGTGTGAGCCTGTGAGATACGCCAATTATATAGTCCACTAGCATCACCTGGCAACAGTGCCTGCCTCTGTCAACAAGTTGAGTGAGAGCTGAGACGACAAGTCACCCGAAAGTTTCTATTAGAAGCTAAAACCATGGGCGGTGTAGAAGTAGAACACCGAATATACACCTCAATAATCAATATATGAGCGGTGTACGACTCTGAATATATACCTCGATCGATATATACAGATCCAGTCAAGGTTTGTAAAGAGAGAGGATCCATACGAGGATTTTGTTGCCTCCAATATCTTTAGTTGATATCTTGCACATGAGCACTGAGCGGCACAGGTGGTGCAATTGTAATCGACAGGAGAATTACGAGTGGGGCTTAATTAGTTGTTTATTTTACATGGTTATTAAAGGCGTTTTGACTGGAAGATGGATGGATCAGCGGCTATCTAGAGGATTGAAACAGCCTTTGCTTTTAGCAGGCTGTGAGTGCCAAAGGATATCCCATCAACAGATCGACACATCATATCTTGTTCTTCCCAGGGGTTGTTATCATGTTGAGTGATGTGACTTGGGAAAAACCCACACGCCAAGCCACACCAGTACGTCTAAAAGGGTGGTGTGTGGTGAACTGGTGACTAATCTTTACGGGATTGATTCGAGCAACTTTTTGTAATAAGAGCAATGATGACCCACAAGTATAGGGGATCTATCGTAGTCCTTTCGATAAGTAAGAGTGTCGAACCCAACAAGGAGCAGAAGAAAATGACAAGCGGTTTTCAGTAAGATATTCTCTGCAAGCACTGAAATTATCGGTAACAGATAGTTTTGTGATAAGGTAATTTGTAACGGGTAACAAGCAATGAAAGTAAATAAGGTGCAGCAAGGTGGCCCAATCCTTTTTGTAGCAAAGGACAAGCCTGGACAAGTTCTTATATAGAAAAAAGCGCTCTCGAGGACACATGGGAATTATCGTCAAGCTAATTTTCATCACGCTCATATGATTCACGTTCGTTACTTTGATAATTTGATATGTGGGTGGCCCGGTGCTTGAGTAGTGTCCTCTCTTGGACAAGCATCCTACTTATGATTAACCCCTATTGCAAGCATCCGCAACTACAAAAGAAGTATTAAGGTAAACCTAACCATAGTATGAAACAAGTGGATCCAAATCAGCCTCTTACGAAGCAACGCATAAACTAGGGTTTAAGCTTATGTCACTCTAGCAACCCATCATCTACTTATTTACTTCCCAATGCCTTCCTCTAGGCCCAAATAACGGTGAAGTGTTATGTAGTCGACGTTCACATAACACCACTAGAGGAGAGACAACATACATCTCATCAAAATATCGAACGAATACCAAATTCACATGACTACTAATAGCAAGACTTCACCCATGTCCTCAGGAACAAACTTAACTACTCACAAAGCATATTCATGTTCATAATCAGAGGGGTATTAATATGCATTAAGAATCTGAACATATGATCTTCCACCAAATAAACCAACTAGCATCAACTACAAGGAGTAACCAACACTACTAGCAACCCACAGATACCAATCTGAGGTTTGGATACAAAGACTGGATACAAGAGATGAACTAGGGTTTGAGAGGAGATGGTGCTGGTGAAGATGTTGATGGAGATTGACCCCCTTCCGATGAGAGGATCGATGGTGATGACGATGGTGATGATTTCCCCCTCCTGGAGGGAAATTTCCCCGGCAGAACAGCTCCGCCGGAGCCCTAGATTGGTTCCGCCAAGGTTCCACCTCGTGGCGGCGGAGTTTCGTCCCGAAAGCTTGTTTTTGATTTTTTTTTCCAGGGTAAAAGACTTCATATAGCAGAGCATGGGCACCGGAGGGCTGCCAGGTGGCCCACGAGGCAGGGGGCGCACCCAGGGGGTAGGGCGCGCCCCCCACCCTCGTGGATGGTGGGTGGCCCCCCTCAAGTATTTCTTCCGCTCAATATTTTTTATTAATTCCCAAAATGAATTTTGTGGAGTTTCAGGACTTTTGGAGCTGTGCAGAATAGGTCTCCAATATTTGCTCCTTTTCCAGCCGAGAATCCCAGCTGCCGTCATTCTCCCTCTGCATGTAAACCTTGTAAAATAAGAGAGAATAGCCATAAGTATTGTGACATAACGTGTAATAATAGCCCATAATGCAATAAATATCGAGATAAGAGCATGATGCAAAATGGACGTATCGGACACGGAGTCCTTCACGACTCTGATATCTTTGTCTTGTACGACTAGTCCTCCATGGGTCTCCCTGAACGCGTCATGGGCCGACCATTGTGGTGCAGGACGGAACCGACTCGAGGGCCTCACCTCGGCCACCTCACGCGATGACACACCCTCTGCCCCTAGGTCTCCTTATCTTCTCACACCCACACATACCAACACAGACACCAGAAAAAATATTTTCTCCTCATGCCTCTATCCCCTCCCCCCTTGCATGTACACACTCAAGGGCATCTCTCGCCGTGACATCCTATTCGTCTCTCTCTCTCTCTCTCTCTAGACCCCTCTCATTTCTCGTGATATCTCTCCCATGTCGCCCCCCTCCCTGCCATCCCCTCTATCCATGCCTCTCTCGAATACGTACACATACCCTCTCTAGGCCCTGCCAAATACGTCAACTACACATTCACACATGTTACATCTTACCAAAATATCAAACGAATACCAAATTCACATGACTACTAATAGCAAAACTTCACCCATGTCCCCAGGAACAAACGTAACTACTCACAAAGCATATTCATGTTCATAATCATAGGAGTATTAATATGCATTAAGGATCTGAATATATGATCTTCCACCAAGTAAACCAATTAGCATCAACTACAAGGAGTAATCAACACTACTAGCAACCCACATGTACCAATTTGTGGTTTTGGATACAAGACATGAACTAGGGTTTGAGAGGAGATGGTGCTGGTGAAGATGTTGATGGAGATTGACCCCTCCCGATGAAAGGATCGTTGGTGATGACGATCGTGATGATTTCCCCCTACCGGAGGGAAGTTTCCCCGGCAGAACAGCTCCGCCGGAGCCCTAGATTGGTTCCGCCAAGGTTCCGCCTCGTGGCGGCGGAGTTTCGGCCCGTAAGCTTGCTTATGATTTTTTCCAGGGTAGAAGACTTCATATAGCAGAAGATGGGCACCGGAGGGCCACCAGGGGGCCCACGATGCAGGGGGCGCGCCCACACGCCCAGTAGGGGTGGGCGCGCCCCCACCCTCGTGGTCAGGGTGTGGGCCCCTCGTGTACTTCTTCCGCTTAATAATTACATTAATTCCAAAAATGACTTTCGTGGAGTTTCAGGACTTTTGGAGCTGTGCAGAATAGGTCTCCAATATTTGCTCCTTTTCCAGCCAGAATCCCAGCTGCTGGCATTCTCCCTCTTCATGATAAACCTTGTAAAATAAGAGAGAATAGCCATAAGTATTGTGACATAATGTGTAATAACAGCCCATAATGCAATAAATATTGATATAAAAGCATGATGCAAAATGGACGTATCAACTCCCCCAAGCTTAGACCTCGCTTGTCCTCAAGCGGAAGCCGATATCGAAAATATGTCCACATGTTTAGAGATAGAGGTGTCGATAAAAATAAAAATACGGACATGAGGGCATCATGATCATTCTTATAACAACAACATATATAGATTTTATCATATGATTTCTTATGCTCAAGTAACAATTTATTCACAATGTCAAGTATGGTACAGAAACTTCATTGAGAACTAACAAACTATAATATCAGTCATTGAAGCAATTGCAATTTATCATAACATCAGAAAGAGTCAAGAATAGAGCTTTTTAGCAAGTCCACATACTCAACTATCATATAGTCTTCTACAATTGCTAACACTCACGCAATACTTATGGTTATGGAGTTTTAATCGGACACTGAGAAAGATAGGGGCTTATAATTTCGCCTCCCAACGTATTCACCTTTGGGTGATGTCAACAATAATAGTTCATGCTAACTTACATATAATTGGATATATATATCAGGATCTTTCCAACACGAGGTGCTTTCCAAAGGATAAAATGAAAAAGGGAAAGGTGAAGATGACCTTGACTCTTGCAAAAAGTAAAAGACATAAAGTAAAAGATAGGCCCTTCGCGGAGGGAAGCAGAGGTTGTCATGTGCTTTTAGGGTTGGATGCACAAAGTCTTAGTGCAAAAGAATGTCACTTTATATTGCCACTTGTGATATGAACCTTTATTATGCAGTCCGCCGCTTTTATTACTTCCACATCACACGATCGTATAAAGCTTATTTTCTCCGCACTAATAAGTCATACATATTTAGAGAGCAATTTTTATTGCTTGCAACATGACAACTTACTTGAAGGATCTTACTCAATCCATAGGTAGGTATGGTGGACTCTCATGGCAAAATTGTGTTTAAGGATATTTGGAAGCACAAGTAGTATCTCTACTTGGTGCAAGGAATTTGGCTAGCATGAGGGGGAAAGGCAAGCTCAACATGTTGGACGATCCATGACAATATACTTTAATTGAGATGTGAGAAAACATAACCCATTACGTTGTCTTCCTTGTCCAACATCAACTCTTTAGCATGTCATACTTTAATGAGTGCTCACAATTATAAAATATGTCCAAGATAGTATATTTATATGTGAAAACCTCTCTTTCTTTATTACTTCCTATTAATTTCAACGATGACCAAAACTATGTTTGTCAACTCTCAACAACTTTTAAGCCTCATACTCTCTATGTGTGAAGTCATCACTATCCATAAGATCATTATGAACTCTTTTATTCTTTTTATTCTTTTATGCACTTAAGATCATGGCAAGATAGCAAAGCCCTTGACTCAACACTAATCTTTATTATATAGCTCACGGACTCGATTATATAGAAGGATCACAAAGCAAAACTCAAGACTAATTCAAACCAAAACTTTATTCTACTAGATCTAGATATTACCGAAAGGATCGAACTAAGTAAAACGGTTAAGATAGGAGTATGATGGTGATACGATATCGGGGCAACTCCCCAACCTTGGCAGTTGCCAAGGGGAGTGCCCATATCCATGTGATTATGTCCTCGGAGGTGGTGAAGGTGGTGATGATGATGGTGGATAATCGCACATCGAGCGTAAAAGCTCCTCCAACTTGCGGATAACGCCCTTGAGTGCGATGATATGCTCCTTCAACAAAATATTTTCATGTGTGAGATGCTTGTTTTGTATGCGAGCTAACTCAATCATTTTGAAAGCTTCAATCTCAGTTGGGGTAAAGAGGTTAGGTAAAGGTTGAGGGATGTTTTCTTATTTCGACTCCGGAGCTTGATCCTCCATGGCCTTCTTGATCCCTTCATCCTTGTTGATCTCCTCCGGTTCTTCTCTTTTCAGCTCTATCTTCAATAGCCAAGCATCCTTGTCTTTATTGTTGGAGGAGGGTGACATCATGATGCTCTAGATCTGTCAGAAAAACAGCTTGAAACAAAGACAGAGGATTTTTGCGTGATACGTTGGTCAAAACCTTTGGGGGATTATATAATGAATTTTTACCGACCAAAAGAAGTAATGTGCAAGAAAACAGAGTCCGGGAGGCACACGAGGTGCCCACGAGGCAGGGGGCGCGCCCAGTATAGGTGGGTGCGCCCTCCACCCTCGTGGATGCCTCGTGTCCTTCCCAGACTACTTCTTATTTTTCTATTTTCTTAAATATTCCAAAACGGATAAAAATTGCCATTAGAACTGTTTTGGAGTCGGTTTACTTACCGTACCACATACCTATTCCTTTTCAGAGTCTGAAACGTTCTGGAAAGTGTCCCTTATGTATTCCTCCGGGGTTACGGTTTCAATAATATTAGTTTCAACATTTATAGGATTACCTGAGATATAATGTTTGATTCTTTGACCGTTCACCACCCTCGGACTTGTGCCTTCGAAGTTGTTGATTTTTATGGCACTAGAACGATGGACCTCCTCGATAATGTAAGGACCTTCCCATTTAGAGAGAAGTTTTCCTGCAAAAAATATTAAAAAAGAGTTGAATAGCAACACATAATCACCTACGTTAAACTCACGCTTTTGTATCCTTTTGTCAGGCCATCTTTTAACTTTTTCTTTAAATAGCTTGGCATTCTCATAGGCTTGGGTTCTCCATTCATCAACTGAGCTAATGTCAAATAACCTCTTCTCACCGGCAAGTTTGAAATCATAGTTGAGCTCATTAATGGCCCAATATGCCTTATGTTCAAGTTCAAGAGGTAAGTGACATGCTTTTCCATAAACCATATTATACGGAGACATACCCATAGGATTTTTATATGCAGTTCTATAGGCCCATAATGCATCAGCAAGTTTCTTGGACCAATTCTTTCTAGATCTATTAATAGTTTTTTGCAAAATTAATTTGAGCTCTCTATTGCTCAATTCTAATTGACCACTAGACTGCGGGTGATAAGGAGATGCAATTCTATGATTAACATCATACTTAGCAAGCATTTTACGGAAAGCACCATGAATAAAATGTGAACCATCGTCAGTCATGAGATATAGGGACTCCAAACCTCGGAAAAATAACTTCTTTAAGCATCTTAATAGAGGTGTTATGATCAGAACTACTAGTTGGAATAGCTTCTACCCACTTAGTAACGTAATCAACAGCAACTAAAATATGTGCATATCCATTAGAGGCAGGAAAAGGTCCCATATAATCAAAGCCCCAAACATCAAATGGTTTAATAACAAGAGAATAATTCATAGGCATTTCTTGAAATCTACTAATATTACCAATTCTTTGACATTCATCACAAGACAATACAAACTTACGAGCATCTTTGAAGAGAGTAGGCCAATAAAAACCGGATTGCAGTACCTTGTGTGCAGTTCTATCTCCAGCGTGGTGTCCTCCATATGGTTCAGAGTGACACTTGCGTAGGATTGATAACCCACAAGTATAGGGGATCGCAACAGTTTTCGAGGGTAGAGTATTCAACCCAAATTATTTGATTCGACATAGGGGAGCCAAAGAATATTCTCAAGTATTAGCAGTTGAGTTGTCAATTCAACCACACCTGGATAACTTAGTATCTGCAGCAAAGTATTTAGTAGCAAAGTAATATGGTAGTAACGGTAACAGTGATAAAAGTAACGATAGAAGATTTATAGTAATCGTAACAGCAACAACAGAAAAGTAAATAAGCAAATCACAATATGTAAAAAGCTTGTAGGCATTGGATCAGTGATGGATAATTATGATGCGATTCATCATGTAATAGTTATAACATACGGTGACATAGAACTAGCTCCAATTCATCAATGTAATGTAGGCATGTATTCCGAATATAGTCATACATGCTTATGGAAAAGAACTTGCATGACATCTTTTGTCCTACCCTCCCGTGGCAGCGAGGTCCAGCTTCGTCTTGAGCTTGCGTTGGTTTTCCCCGAAGAGGAGAGGGTGATGCAGCAAGTGTAGCGTAAGTATTTCCCTCAGTTTTGAGAACCAAGGTATCAATCCAGTAGGAGGCTCCTCAAAAGTCCCACGCACCTACACAAACAAACTGAGAACTTGCAACCAACGCGATAAATGGGTTGTTAATCCCTTCACGGCCTCTTGCTAAAGTGAGATTTGATAGAGAGATAATAATATATTTTTGGTATTTTCTAACATAGATGCAAAAAGTAAAGATGCAAATAAAGGTAGATTGAAAGAAAATATGATAAGAGATAGACCCCGGGGCCATAGGTTTCACTAGAGGCTTCTCTCAAGATAGCATAAGTATTAGGGTGGGTGAACAAATTACTGTTGAGCAATTGATAGAAAAGCGCATAGTTATGAGATTATCTAGGCATGATCATGTATATAGGCATCACGTCCATAACAACTAGACCGACTCCTGCCTGCATCTACTACTATTACTCCACACATCGACCGACTCCTACATGCATCTAGAGTTTTAAGTTCATAAGAACAGAGTAATGCCTTAAGCAAGATGACACGATGTAGAGGGACAAACACATGCAATATGATATAAACCCCATCTTGTTATCCTCGATGGCAACAATACAATACGTGTCTTGCAACCCTTTCTGTCACCGGGTAAGATCACTGCAAGATTGAACCCAAAGCTAAGCACTTCTCCCATGTCAAGAAAGATCAATCTAGTAGGCCAAACCAAACTGATAATTCGAAGAGACTTGCAAAGATAACTCAATCATACATAAAATAATTCAGAGAAGATTCAAATATTATTCATAGATAAACTTGATCATAAACCCACAATTCATCGGATCTCGACAAACACACCACAAAAAGAGATTACATCGAATAGTGTCCACAAGAGAGGGGAGAACATTGTATTGAGATCCAAAAAGAGAGAAGAAGCCATCTAGCTAATAACTATGGACCCGTAGGTCTGTGGTAAACTACTCACAACTCATCGGAGGGGCTATGGTGTTCATGTAGAAGCCCTCCATGGTCGATTCCCCCTCCGGCAGAGTGCCGACGAAGGCTCCAAGATGAGATCTTGCGGATACATAAGGTTACGGCGGTGGAAATTGTGTTTCGTGGTGCTCCCGGATGTTTTCGGGGTCCGTAGGTATATATAGGAGGAAGAAGTACGTCGGTGGACGCCCAGGGGCCCACGAGATAGGGGGTCGCGCCCTAGGGGGCGCCCTCCTATCTCGTGGGGCCCTCAGAGCTTTCTTGACTTGCACTCCAGGCTCTCCGAATCAGATTCGTTCCAAAAATAACGCTCCCAAAGGTTTAATTTCGTTTGATATTCCTTTTCTTCGAAATATTGAAATAGGCACAAAAACAGCAATATGGGCTGGGCCTCCGGTTAGTAGGTTAGTCCCAAAAATGTTATAAATATGTAGAATAAAGCCCATAAACATCCAAAAGGGGTAATATAATAGCATGGAACAATCAAAAATTATAGATACCTTGGAGACGTATCAAGCATCCCCAAGGTTAATTCCTGCTCGTCCTCGAGTAGGTAAATGATAAAAAGAGAATTTTTGATGTGGAATGCTACCTAGCATAATTCATAATGTAATTTTCTTCATTGTGGCATGAATGTTCAGATCCAAATGAATACAAAATAAAAGTTCATAAGAAATAGTAACACTTCAAGCATACTAATCAAAGTAATTATGTCTTCTCAAAATAACATGGCAAAAGAAAGTTCATCCCTACAAAATCATATAGTTAGGCTATGCTTCATTTTCGTCACACAAAGATGTTCCCAACTTCTATACCCCCGATGACAAGCCAAGCAATTGTTTCATACTTAAATAATCTCAAACTTTTTCAACCTTCACGCAATACATGAGCGTGAGCCATGGATATAGCACTATGGGTGGAATAGAATATGATGGTGGGGATTGTGTGGAGAAGACAAAAAAGAGAAAGTCTCACATTAACGAGGATAATCAACGGGCTATGGAGATGCCCATCAATTGATGTCAACATGAGGAGTAGGGATTGCCATGCAATGGATGCACTAGAGCTACAAATGCTCAACAAAGGAAAACTAGTGGGTGTGCACCCAACTTGCTTGCTCATGAAGACCTAGGGCATTTGAGGAAGCCCATCGTAGGAATATACAAGCCAAGTTCTATAATGAAAAATTCTCACTAGTATGAAAAAGAAAACTTATGAGACCCACTACATGAAAAACAAGGTGTTATTTTGAAGCACAAAATATGAGACTCACTACATGAAGAACAAGGTGCTACTTTGAAGCACAAGTGTGGAAAAAGAGATAGTAACATTGCCCTTTTTATTTATTTTCCTTTTTTTCTTTTATTTAATTTTTTCTCTTTTTTTTCTTTTGGGCCTTTTTTCGGCCTTTCTTTTTTTTCTTTTTTTTCTTTGGGCAATGTTCTAATAATGATGATCATCACACTTCTATTGATTACAACATAAGAATTACAACTCGAAACTAGAACAGGATATGACTCTATATGAATGCCTCCGGCGGTTTACCGGGATGGTGCAATGAATCAAGAGTGACAGGTATGAAAAGTAATGCATGGTGGCTCTGCCACAAATACGATGTCAACTACATGGTCAGGCAATGGCAATATGACAAAAGTAAAGTATGTCATGAACATGAAGAACGGAACGGTGGAAAGTTGCATGGCAATATATCTCGGAATGGCTATGGAAATGCCATAATAGGTAGGTATGGTGGCTGTTTTGAGGAAGATATAAGGAGGTTTATGTGTGATAGAGTGTATCGTATCACGGGGTTTGGATGCACCGGCAAAGTTTGCACCAACTCTCAAGGTGAGAAAGGGCAATGCACGGTACCGAAGAGGCTAGCAAAGGAGGAAAGGTAAAAGTGCGTATAATCCATGGACTCAACATTAGTCAAAAGAACTCATATACTTATTACAAAAATTTAGAAGTCATCAAAAATCAAGTACTACGCGCATGCTCCTAGGGGGATAGATTGGTAGGAAAAGACCATCGCTCGTCCCCGACCGCCACTCATAAGGATGCACAAGCCAAGTACACTTCATATTTCAAATTTGTTACACAACTTTAACCATACGTGCATGCTAAGGGACTTGCTAACTTCAACACAAGCATTCTTTGAATTCATAATCACCCAACTAGCATGACTTTAATATCACTACCTCCATATCTCAAAACAATTATCAAGTATCAAGTTGATCATAGCATCCAATTCACTTCCTATGATAGTTTTTATTATACCCAACTTGGATGTTCATCATTCTAGGACCAACTTTATGATAATAGCAAATACCAAGCTGTTCTAAAAGACTCTCAAAATAATATAAGTGAAGCATGAGAGACTAGCAATTTCTATTAAATTAAGCCACCGCCGTGCTCTAAAAGATATAAGTGAAGCACTAGAGCAAAAACTATCAAGCTCAAAAGATATAAGTGAAGCACATAGAGTATTCTAGCAAATTCTAATCAAATAGGCTTCTCCCAAAAGGTGTGTACAGAAAGGATAATTGTGGTAAACTAAAAATCAAAGACTAATATAATACACGACGCTCCAAGCAAAACACATATCATGTGGCGAATAAAAATATAGCTCCAAGTAAAGTTACCAATGAACGAAGACGAAAGAGGGGATGCCTTCCCGGGGCATCCCCAAGATTAGGCTTTTGGCTATTCTTGAATATCTTGGGGTGCCATGGGCATCCCCAAGCTTAGGCTCTTGCCACCCTTTATTCCATAGTCCATAAAAGCTTTACCCAAAACTTGAAAACTTCACAACACAAAACTCAACAGGAAATCTCATAAGCTCCGTTAGTGAACGAAAACAAAACCACCACATAAGGTACTGCCATGAAATCATTCTTTATTTATTTTGGTGTTAGACCTACTGTATTCCAACTTCCTTATGGTTTATAAACTAATTTACTATCCATAGATGCATTGAAATAGCAAACAACACACGAAAAACAGAATCTGTCAAAAACATAATAGTAGGTCTCCACAAGAGAGGGGGAGAACATTGTATTGAGATCCAAAAAGAGAGAAGAAGTCATCTAGCTAATAACTATGGACCCGTAGGTCTGTGCTAAACTACTCGCAACTCATCGGAGGGGCTATGGTGTTGATGTAGAAGCCCTCCATGGCCGATTCCCCCTCCGGCAGAGTGCCGGTGAAGGCTCCAAGATGAGATCTCGCGGATACAGAAGGTTACGGTGGTGGAAATTGTGTTTCGTGGTGCTCCTGGATGTTTTCGGGGTCCGTAGGTATATAAAGTTAGATTTAAAGCAAATATGACAAGAGATAGACCCGGGGGCCATATGTTTCACTAGAGGCTCCTCTCAAGATAGCATATGTATTACGGTGGGTGAACAAATTACTGTCAAGCTATTGATAGAAAAGCGCATAGTTATGAGATTATCTAGGCATGGTCATGTATATAGGCATCACGTCCATAACAAGTAGACCGACTCATGCCTGCATCTACTACTATTACTCCACACATCGACCGACTCCTGCATGCATCTAGAGTATTAAGTTCATAAGAACAGAGTAACGCCTTAAGCAAGATGACATGATGTAGAGGGATAAACATATGCAATATGATATAAACCCCATCTTGTTATCCTCGATGGCAACAATACAATACGTGTCTTGTAACCCTTTCTGTCACTAGGTAAGATCACCGCAAGATTGAACCCAAAGCTAAGCACTTCTCCCATGGCAAGAAAGATCAATCTAGTAGGCCAAAACAAACTAATAATTCAAAGAGACTTGCAAAGATAACTCAATCATACATAAAAGAATTCAGAGAAGATTCAAATATTATTCATAGATAAACTTGAGCATAAACCCACAATTCATTGGATCTCGACAAACACACCGCAAAAACAGATTACGTCAAATATATCTCCACAATAGAGGGGGAGAACATTGTATTGAGATCCAAAAAGAGAGAAGAAGTCATCTAGCTAATAACTATGGACCCGTAGGTCTGTGGTAAACTATTCACAACTCATTGAAGGGGCTATGGTGTTGATGTAGAAGCCCTCCGTGGTCGATTCCCCCTCCGGCAGAGTGCCAACGAAGGCTCCAAGATGAGATCTCACGGATACAGAAGGTTACGGTGGTTGAAATTGTGTTTTGTGGTGCTCCTCGATGTTTTCGGGGTCCGTAGGTATATATAGGAGGAAGAAGTACATCGGTGGACGCCCAAGGGGACCACGAGACAGGGGGGCGTGCCCTAGGGGGGGGCTCCTATCTTGTGGGGCCCTTGGAGCTTTCTTGACTTGCACTCCAGGCTCTCCGGATCAGATTCGTTCAAAAAATAACGCTCCCGAAGGTTTCATTTCGTTTGGACTCCGTTTGATATTCCTTTTATTCAAAATACTGAAATAGGCACAAAAACAGCAATATGGGCTAGGCCTCCGGTTAGTAGTTTAGTCCCAAAAATGATATAAATATGTAGAATAAAGCCCATAAACATACAAAAGGGGTAATATAATAGCATGGAACAATCAAAAATTATAGATATGTTGGAGACGTATCAGGTCCTAATGGAAACTAAGAGATATTATGGCCTCCTTTTAATAGAGAATCGGACCAAAGCATTAGCACTTAGTGAATACATGAACTCCTCAAACTACGGTCATTACCGAGAAGTATCCCGATTATTGTCACTTTGGGGTTGTCGGATCATAACACATAATAGGTGACTATAGATTTGCAAGATAGGATCAAGAAGTCACATATATTCATGAAAACATAATAGGTTCAGATCTAGAATCATGGCACTCGGGCCCTAGTGACAAGCATTAAGCATAACAAAGTCATAACAACATCAATCTCAGAACATAGTGGATATTAGGGATCAAACCCTAACAAAACTAACTTGATTACATGGTAAATCTCATCCAACCCATCACCGTCCAGCAAGCCTACGATGGAATTACTCACGCACGGCGGTGAGCATCATGAAATTGGTGATGGAGGATGGTTGATGATGACGATGGCGACGAATCCCCCTCTATGGAGCCCCGAACGGACTCCAGATCAGCCCTCCCGAGAGAGATTAGGGCTTGGCGGTGGCTCCGTATTGTAAAACGCGATGATACTTCCTCTCTAATTTTTTTTCTCCGCGAAACGGAATATATGGAGTTGGAGTTGAGGTCGGTGGAGCAGTGGTACGTCTCCAACATATCTATAATTTTTGATTGTTCCATGCTATAATATTACCTGTTTTGGATGTTTATGGGCTTTACTTTACACTTTTTTATCATTTTTGGGACTAACCTACTAACCGGAGGCCTAGCCCGTATTGCTGTTTTTTTCCTATTCCAGTATTTCGAAGAAAAGGAATATCAAACGGAGTCCAAACGGAATGAAACCTTCGAGAGCGATCTTTTTGGAACAAACGCAATCCAGAGGACTTGGAGTGCAAATCAAGAAGCAATCGAGGAGGCCACGAGGGTGGAGGGCGCGCCCCTCCCCCCAACTAGGCGCACCCCCTGTCTCGTGGGCCCCTCGGGCGTTCACCGACGTACTTCTTCCTCCTATATATACCCACGTACCCCGAAAACATCAGGGGTGACCACGAAAAACTATTTCCACCACCGTAACCTTCTGTATCCGCGAGATCCCATCTTGGAGCCTTCGCAGGCGCTCCGCCAGAGAGGGAATCGACCACGGAGGGCTTCTACATCAACACCATAGCCTCTCCGATGAGTTGTGAGTAGTTTACCACAGACCTTCGGGTCCATAGTTGTTAACTAGATGGCTTCTTCTCTCTCTTTGGATCTCAATACCATGTTCTCCTTGATCTTCTTGGAGATCTATTCGATGTAACTCTCTTTGTGGTGTGTTTGTCGAGATCCGATGAATTGTGGGTTTATGATTAAGTTTATCTATGAGAAATATTTGAATCTCCTCTGAATTCTTTTATGTGTGATTAAGTTATCTTTGCAAGTCTCTTCGAATTATCAGTTTGGTTTCGCCTACTAGATTGATCTTTCTTGCAATGGGAGAAGTGCTTAGCTTTGGGTTCAATCTTGCGGTGTCCTTTCCCAGTGACAGCAGGGGCAGCAAGGCACGTATTGTATTGTTTCCATTGAGGATAAAAAGATGGGGTTTATATCATATTGCATGAGTTTATCCCTCTACATCATGTCATCTTTCTTAAGGCGTTACTCCGTTCTTTATGAACGTAATACTGTAGATGCATGCTGGATAGCGGTCGATGTGTGGAGTAATAGTAGTAGATGCAGGCAGGAGTCGGTCTACTTGTCACGGACGTGATGACTATATACATAATCATGCCTAGATAATCTCATAATTATTCGCTTTTCTATCAATTGCTCGACATTAATTTGTTCACCCACCATAATAATTATGCTATCTTGAGAGAAGCCACTAGTGAAACGTATGGCCCCCGGGTCTATCTCTTATCATATAAGCTTGCTATTTACTTTTATTTGCATCTTTACTTTTCCAATATATATTATAAAATACCAAAAATATATTTATCTTATCATATTATCTCTATCAGATCACACTTTCGCAAGTGGTCGTGGAGGGATTGACAACCCCTTTATTGTGTTGGTTGCGAGTTCTTTTTCGATTGTGTAGGTGCGTGGGACTTGTGAGGAGTCTCCTACTGGATTGATACCTTGGTTCTCAAAAACCGAGGGAAATACTTATGCTACTACTGCTGCATCACCCTTTCCTCTTCAAGGAAAGCCAACGCAAGCTCAAGACGTAGCAAGAAGGATTTCTAGCACCGTTGCCGGGGAGGTCTTCGCTCAAGTCAAGACATACCAAGTACCCATCACAAACTGATGTCCCTCGCATTTACATTATTTGCCATTTGCCTCTCGTTTTCCTCTCCCCCATTTCACCCTTGCCGTTTTATTCACCTCTATTTCCCAATCTCCTCTCTCTTTCGCTTGACTTTTTTGTTTTCTTATGTTACATGTGCCTTCTATGTGCTTGCATCTTTGCTTGCTAAAAATCTATTGCTATGGATCCACTTAAAGTGTTCTACTTGGATCATCTTCGATCCTTATGCGCTCGTGCTGAAACCCCAACTAGCCTAGTTGATGGGAAATCTTTAGATGAGCATGCTCATTTTGTATGTCACCGTTTGTCTAAAAAAGGGAGACTCTTATGGGATCAAATAAACTGATTGATGTGTTATGCTTGGAATCTTTGCGAAATTTGTGATTTGACTTGTTGCTCTAAGAACCCTAAAAAACACCTTCCCTACCTATGTGAGTTTAATGAAAATGAAATCTTATCTTCTTATGCAAAGGGTGTTTATAGTTACTATGATATCGAACAAATTGAAGAATTTGTTGCTTTTAAGGGTTCTTATGAAGTTGCTTCTTTCTTTGGAAAGTATGATATTACTCTCGATGAATCTGAAAATTTTGACATACTTAAATATTGCTATGAAAACTATGCTCATAATGTCTATGTCAAAGAATTTATTGAGAGAATGAATGTTGCTTCGGAAAAAAATAATTATATGCATGAATCTATAGATAATAATTCCGATGATTTGATTGAAATATCCCTTGATGAACATGATGCTTGCTATATTTATGAAGATGAATTTGCTATAGTTCCTTAAGTTAAACATGAGATCGTTGCTATTGCACCCATACTTGGTAGTTCCTTCAATGAAAAGCATGATTGCAATGGTGTTACTATAAATTCTCTTGATGTCAATTGTGCTAATAATATGCAAAACCCTAAGCTTGGGGATGCTAGTTTTGCTATGTCTACTACTTGTTGCAATGATCATGATTTGGGTGATTCTTCTTTTGATCTTGAAGATTTATTTAACCCCCATGATGAATATGAGATTGATAATAGTGTTTGAAATAATATTGAAAGTGGGTTTGGAAGAGTGCCAACTTTAGATCCCACATATTTGGAGTATGTTCAATCTTATGATATTTTTGATAAAAGTGGGTTTGGAGAAGTCATGACTTTAGTTAATGATAATCCCACTATTTTGGAAGAGTGTCAACTTCACATGCATGTGGATCGTGTTGAGAATATGTTATGTGATAGCTATTTTGTTGAATTTGCCTATGATCCTACATGTAATTATTATGAGATAGGAAAATATGGTCGTAGAAATTTTTATCTTACTAAATTACCTCTCATCATGTTGAGATTGCTATCGGCTCTTTCTTCTTCCTTGCATATGCTAGTTTTTACTTGCCTTGTAAATTTGTTTGCTTATATTATGCCTATGCATAGGAAGTATGTTAGACTTAGATGTGTTTATCACGTGTTTTATGATGCTCTCGTTGTGTTTCCATTCTTGTCTTTTATGTGAGCATCAATGAAATCATCATGCCTAGCTTAGGGCGTTAAACGATAGCGCTAGTTGGGAGGCAACCCAATTTTATTTGTGCTTTTTGTTTTTGTTTATGTTTAGTAATAAATATTTCATCTAGATTCTGTTTAGATGTGTTTTCATCTTTTATTTAGTGTTTGTGCCAAGTAGAACCTATATGATAACCTATGGTGATAGTTAATTTGATTCTGCTGAAAAACAGAAACTTTGCACTCACGAGAAAAACTTCAATAAATCACAGAAACGTGATTTTGCGTTGATTCTTTTTTCTGTAGATCAATAGGAAAATTTCCTAAGACTTCCTATTTTGGTAGGATTTTTAGAGTTCCAAATTATTCGAAAGTTACAGATTGCTACAGACTGTTCTGTTTTTGACAGATTCTGTTTTTGGTGTGTTGTTTGCTTATTTTGATGAATCTATGGCTAGTATGTAGGGGTATGAACCATAGAGAACTTGGAATAAAGTAGGTTTAACACCAATATAAATAAATAATGAGTTCATTACAGTACCTTATGTGGTGGTTTTTCTTTCTTTCACTAACGGAGCTTATGAGATTTCCTGTTGAGTTTTGTGTTGTGAAGTTTTCATGTTTTGGGTAAAGGTTTGATGGACTATGAAATAAGGAGTGGCAAGAGCCTAAGCTTGGGGATGCCCATGGAACCCCAAGATATTCAAGAATATCCAAAAACCTAATCTTGGGGATGCCCCGGTAGGCATCCCCTCTTTCGTCTTCGTTTATCGGTAACTTTACTTGGAGCTATATTTTTATTCGCCACATGATATGTGTTTTGCTTGGAGCGTCTTGTATGATATTAGTCTTTGCTTTTTAGTTTACCACAATCATCCTTGCTGTACACACCTTTTGGGAGAAGCCCACTTGATTAGAATTTATTAGAATAATGTATGTGCTTCACTTATATCTTTTGAGCTAGATAGTTTTTGCTCTAGTGCTTCACTTATATCTTTTAGAGCACGGCGGTGGCTTAATTTTGAAGAATTGTTGATCTCTCATACTTAACTTATATTATTTTGAGAGTCTTTTAGAACAGCATGGTATTTGCTATGGTTATAAATTTGGTCGTAGAATGATGAGCATCCAAGTTGGGTATAATAAAAACTATCATAGAAAGTGCATTAAACACTAAGATCAATTTGATGCTTGATAATTGTTTTGAGAGATAAAGGTGGTAATGTTAGAGTCATGCTAGTGGGTAATTATGAAATTGAGAAATACTTGTGTTGAAGTTGGCAAGTACCGTAGCATGCACGTATGGTAAAAGTTGTGTGACAAATTTGTTGCATGACATGCTCTTTTGATTGTCTTCCTTATGAATGGCAGTCGGGGACGAGTGATGGTCTTTTCCTACCAATCTATCCCTCTAGGGGCATGCGTAGTAGTACTTTGCTTCGAGGGCTAAGTAGACTTTTGCAATAAGTATATGGTTTCTTTATGACTAATGTGAGTCCATGGATATACGCACACTCACCCTTCCACTTTGCTAGCCTCTATTGTGCCGCGCAAATTTCGCCGGTATCATGCACCCATTATTTACCTTCCTAAAAACAGCCACCATACCTAACTATTATGGCATTTCCATAGCCATTCCGAGATATATTGCCATGCAACTTTCCACCGTTCTGTTATTATGACACACTCCATCATTGTCATATTGCTCTTTGCATGATCATGTAGTTGACATTGTATTTGTGGCAAGGCCACTCTCATAATTTTCATACATGTCACTCTTGATTCATTGCATATCCCAAGTGAGGAAAGGATGATGAAGACTATGATTTTGTTCTAAGTGTTGAGTTGTAATTCTCGAGTTGTAAATTAATAAAAGTGTGATGATCTTAATTATTAGAGCATTGTCCCAAGTGAGGAAAGGATGATGAAGACTATGACTCCCCCACAAGTCGGGATGAGACTTCGGACTTTATAAAAATAAAAGAGGCCAAAGAAGCCCAACAAATAAAAAAAGTAAAAAAATAAAGAAAAAAGAGAAAAGAAAAAGAAAAAAGAAAAAAAAAAGAGAAAAGAGAGAAAAGAGAGAAGGGGCAATGTGCTACGTCTTGAGCTTGTGTTGGTTTTCCTCGAAGAGGAGAGGGTGATGCAGCAAAGTGTAGCGTAAGTATTTCCCTCAGTTTTGAGAACCAAGATATCAATCTAGTAGGAGGCTCCTCAAAAGTCCCACGCACCTACACAAACAATCCGCGAAGTCACAACCAACGCAATAAAGGGGTTGTCAATCCCTTCACGGCCACTTACGAAAGTGAGATCTGATAGAGAGATAATAATATGTTTTTGGTATTTTGTAATATAGATGCAAAAAGTAAAGATGCAAATAAAGATAGATTAAAAGCAAATATGATAAAAGATAGACACGGGGGCCATATGTTTCACTAGAAGCTTCTCTTGAGATAGCATAAGTATTACGGTGGGTGAACAAATTACTGTCAAGCAATTGATAGAAAAGCGCATAGTTATGAGATTATCTAGGCATGATCATGTATATAGGCATCACGTCCAATAAGTAGACCAACTCCTACCTGCATCTACTACTATTACTCCACACATCGACCGACTCCTGCCTGCATCTAGAGTATTAAGTTCATAAGAACAGAGTAACGCATTAAGCAAGATGACATGATGTAGAGGGATAAACACATGCAATATGATATAAACCCCATCTTGTTATCCTCGATGGAAACAATACAATACACGTCTTGCAACCCTTTCTGTCACTCGGTAAGAACACCTCAAGATTGAACCCAAAGCTAAGCACTTCTCCCATGGCAAGAAAGATCAATCTAGTAGGCCAAACCAAACTAATAATTTGAAGAGACTTGCAAAGATAACTCAATCATACATAAAAGAATTCAAAGAAGATTCAAATATTATTCATAGATAAACTTGATCATAAACCCACAATTCATTGGATCTCGACAAACACACCGCAAAAAGAGATTACATCAAATAGATCTCCACAAGAGAGGGGGAGAACATTGTATTGAGATCCAAAAAGAGAGAAGAAGCCATCTAGCTAATAACTATGGACCCGTAGGTCTGTGGTGAACTACTCACAACTCATCGGAAGGGCAAGGATGTAGATGTAGAAGCCCTCCGTGGTCGATTCCCCCTCCGGCAGAGTGTCGGCGAAGACTCCAAGATGGGATCTCTAGGATACAGAAGGTTACGGCGGTGGAAATTGTGTTTCGTGGTGTGATAACCCACAAGTGTAGGGGATCGCAACAGCTTTCGAGGGTGAAGTACAACCCAAATTTATTGATTCGACACAAGGGGAGCCAAAGAATATTCTTGAGTATTAGCAGTTGAGTTGTCAATTCAACCACACCTGGATAACTTAGTATCTGCAGCAAAGTATTTAGTAGAAAGAGTGGTATGATAGTAATGGTAACGGTAGCAACAGGAAAGGTAAATGTTTTTGGGTTTTTACAGTAGTTGTAACAGTAGCAACGGAAAAGTAAATAAGCGGAGAACAATATGTGAAAAGCTCATAGGCAATGGATCAGTGATGGATAATTATGCTGGATGCGATTCCTCATGTAATAGTTATAACATAGGGTGACATAGAACAAGCTCAAATCAATAATGTAATGTAGGCATGTATTCTATAAATAGTCACACGTGCTTATGGAAAAGAACTTGCATGACATCTTTTGTCCTACCCTCCCGTGGCAGCGGGGTCCTAGTGGAAACTAAGGGATATTAGGGCCTCCTTTTAATAAAGAACCGGACCAAAGCATTAACACATAGTGAATACATGAACTCCTCAAACTACGGTCATCACCGAGAAGTATCCCGATTATTGTCACTTCGGGGTTGTCGGATCATAACACATAATAGGTGACTATAGACTTGCAAGATAGGATCAAGAACGCACATATATTCATGAAAACATAATAGGTTCAGATCTGAAATCATGGCACTCGGGCCCTAGTGACAAGCATTAAGCATAGCAAAGTCATAGCAACATCAATCTCAGAACATAGTGGATACTAGGGATCAAACCCTAACAAAACTAACTTGATTACATGGTAAATCTCATCCAACCCATCACCGTCCAGCCAGCCTATGATGGAATTACTCACGCACGGCGGTGAGCATCATGAAATTGGTGATGGAGGATGGTTGATGATGACGACAGCGACGAATCCCCCTCTTCGGAGCCCCGAACGGACTCCAGATCCGCCCTCCCGAGAGAGATTAGGGCTTGGCGGCGGCTCCGTCTCGTGACACGCGATGAAAATTTCTCCTTGATTTTTTTCTCCCCGAGACGGTATATATGGAGTTGGAGTTGAGGTCGAAGGAGGTCCGGGGGGCCCACGAAATAGGAGGGCGCGCCCCTAGGGGGCCGCGCCCCCTTGTCTCATGGACAGCCCGTGGGCCCCCTGACCTTGATTCTTTCGCCAAAAAATCTTATTAAATCTGAAAAGTGCCTCCGTGGATTTCCAGGACATTCTGAGAACTTTTCTTTTCTACACATAAAACAACATCATGGCAGTTCTGCTGAAAACAGCGTCAGTCCGGTTTAGTTTCATTCAAATCATGCAAGTTAGAGTCCAAAACAAGGGCAAAAGTGTTTGGAAAAGTAGATACGTTGGAGAGGTATCAACTCCGCCAAGCTTAAACCTTTGCTTGTCCTCAAGCAATTCAGTTGATAAACTGAAAGTGATAAAGAAAAACTTTTACAAACTCTGTTGCTCTTGTTGTTGTAAACATGAAAAGCCAGCATTCAAGTTTCAGCAAATATTATGAACTAACCATACTCATAGTAACACATAGGTCTCACAGTTACTCATATCAATAGCATAATCAGCTAGCGACTCATAATAATAAAACTCGGATGACAACACTTTCTCAAAATAATCATAACATGATATAACAAAATGGTATCTCGCTAGCCCTTTCTGAGACCGCAAAACATAAATGCAGAGCACCTTTAAAGATCAAGGACTGACTAAACATTGTAATTCATGGTAAAAGAGATCCAGTCAAGTCATACCCAATATAAACCAGTAATAATGAATGCAAATGATAGTGTGCTCTCTAGCGGGTGCTTTTAATAAGAAGGGTGATGACTCAACATAAAAACTAAATAGATAGGCCCTTCGTAGAGGGAAGTTGGGATTTGTAGAGGTGCCAGAGCTCAATTTTAAAATAGAGATTGAATAACATTTTGAGCGGCATACTTTCACTGTCAACGCAACAACTATGAGATGGCTGTATCTTCCATACTACATACATTATAGGCAGTTCCCAAACAGAATAGTAAAGGTTTATACTCCCCCAACCACCAACAAGCATCAATCCATGGCTTGCTCGAAACAACGAGTACCTCCAACATACAACAGCACTGGGGGAGTTTTGTTTAATTATTTTGATTTGCTTTGATCTTTTTGGATCATGGGACTGGGCATCCCGGTTACCGACCCTTTCTCGTGAATGAGGAGCGGAGTCCACTCCTCTTGAGAATAACCCACCTAGCATGGAAGATATAGGCAGCCCTAGTTGAAACATGAGCTACTCGAGCATACAAAACAGAATTTCATTTGAAGGTTTGGAGTTTGGCACATACAAATTTACTTGGAACGGCTGGTAGATACCGCATATAGGAAGGTATAGTGGACTCATATGGAACAACTTTGGGGTTTAAGGAGTTTGGATGCACAAGCAGTATTCCCGCTTAGTATAGGTGAAGGCTAGCAAAAGACTGGGAAGCGACCAACTGAGAGAGCAACAACAGTCATAAACATGCATTAAAATTAATTCACACCGAATACAAGCATGAGTAGGATATAATCCACCATGAACATAAATATCATGAAGGCTATGTTGATTTGATTCAACTACATGCTTGAACATGTGCCAAGTCGAGTCACTCAATACATTCTAATAGCATGTTGGCACGCAAGGTAAACCATTATAATTCATAGCTAATCAAGCATGGCACGAGCAACTATAATCTCTAAATGTCATTGCAAATATGTTTATTTCATAATAGCTGACTCAGGAACGATGAATCATCATATTTACAAAAACAAGAGAGGTCGAGTTCATACCAGCTTTTCTCATCCCAATAAGTCCATCATATATAATCATTATTGCGTTTCACTTGCACGACCGAACGAAGTGTATAATAATAAGAGTGCACGTGCATTGGACTAAGCTGGAATCTGCAAGCATTCAACTCAAGAGAGAAGACAAGTAATATGGGCTCTAAATATAAATAATCAATCATGCATATGAGAGCCACTAAGCATTTTCAATATAGTCTTCTCGAACCCCAAAAAAAAGAAAATAAAAATATAACTATTTACACGGGAAAGCTCCCAACAAGTAAAAGAAGAACGAGAAATCTTTTTGGGTTTTCATTTTAATTTCTACTACAAACAAGGAAATTAAACTAACTATTTTTTTTGGTTTTTCTTAAGGTTTAACAAACACACGAGAAGAATGCTAGAAAAAGAAATTTAAACTAACATGGATGATACAATGAAAGAGTATGAGCACCGACGACTAGTGTGTGAACAATGAATGTAAAGTCGGTGAGAAATACGTACTCCCCCAAGCTTAGGCTTTTGGCCTAAGTTGGTCTAATACCAAGGACTGCCGCTACTCTCTCCGGTGTAAGGAGAGGTGTAATCAGGATAATACTGGCTGGTCATCTCCGGATCCCACTGGACAGATGATGCACGATAAGGGTCTAGCTCAGGTTCAGGTTCTGGAGTAAAAGCTTGGGCTAGATGGTTGTTCACCACTTCTGGTGTGACGAGAAAATTTTCTGCAAGTAAATCAAACAACAGAGGCGCAGGCAAAATAATAATCTCAATGTGTTTCTTATTAAATCTAAGTTTATACAAGAGCATCTTATCTTCGTTGTCAACGATAAACTTGTGTGCTACCATGCTCTTGTAGTCCAAAATGTGAGGAGGTAATTTTGTCTCCTCCTCCTCAAGGTGCCTAATGGGTATCTGAAAATGTTCAGCAAGACGTGCAGCATAGATACCACCAAATATGGGGCCTTTTATACGATTCAGGGCTAGCCGTTTAGCAACGACGACACCCATACTAAAAGTATTGTCTCCCAGCAAAGCATGTTGAAGAATAATAATATCTGGAACACTCAAATTTCCACTATTCCCAAGACCAATCAAGCATCTACTAGCAAATATGGCAAAGTAGCGTAAAACAGGAAAGTGTATGCTAGAGACTTTTGCCTCAGAGCCCTTCTTTGGCTCTTCTATAGCAATAGTTTTAACGAAACCATCCACATCATCACAATGGGGTTCCTCTAATTCTCCCTCATAAGATATCCTACATACCGTGCAAAAATGACGTAAAGACATTTCTTTGAATTCATCATATAAATGAAATGATACTGCAGGCGGTGACTTCTTAGGATAATAATAAAAGTTTTGCACGAAAGTATTGGTAAGTAAGAGATACTGATCGATTGGGTCGTTCATGAAATCGGTGAGGCCTGCAGTTCCGATTAAAGCATAAAAGTCTTCATGAATTCCGGCTTCCTTCAACAAATCCTCTCATGGCCATTCACATGACCGTACTTCCGCTAAGCGAGGAAGATTATACTTGGGCTTTTCCTTATCTTTGTCTTGTTTTTCCTTAGAGATTTGGCTAGAAGAGCCTTTATAGAACCTCCTTAACATTTTCTGAAAATTTCTGAAATTTTGGTAACTTCAAAATAAAAGTGGATAAAACTAAACAAGATTGATAGCAACTACTCCTACAAGTGCCTAGAGCCTATATCATGCATTGGAATTGCTTGGGACCTCAAAATTTTAACATGCAAGCTCAAGAACATGGTCACCTATGCAGCAAAAAATTGCAATGAATAAAGCACTAGAACAAAAACTAATTGGACGAATGGAGGAGTCACATACCAAGCAACAATCTCCCAAAGCAGTTTTGTGAATGGAGCTTTGATCTAAGAGATCGAAAATCATAGCAAAACGAGCTAGAACTCGGCCATGAACTAGATGGGGATTTTTTTGGGTAGAAGATGGAGTGTGTGGGTGCTGGCATAAGTGGAGGGGAGCCACCAGGGGCCCACGGGACAGGGGGGGCGCGCCCTACAGGGGGGGCGCCCTCCTCTCTCGTGGCCTGGTGGTTGTCCCTCATGCAGTGTTTTCAGTGCCTAAAATCCTCAAATATTCCACAAAAATTCATACTAAATTTGCAGGGCATTTGGAGCACTTTTATTTTCGCACTATTTTTTATTGCACGAATAAATCAGAAAACAGACAGATAATACTATTTTTGCTTTATTTATTCTAAATAACAGAAAGTAAAAAAGAGGGTACAGAAGGTTGTGCCTTCTAGTTTCATCCATCTCATGATCATCAAAATGAATCCACTAACAAGGTTGATCAAGTCTTGTTAACAAACTCACTCCGAATAACACGGAACCGGAGAAATTTCGAATAACACTAAGTTACATCAACGGGGATATGAAAATCCCCAAAAATAAGAATATCATACTTTTTCTTGACAATCGGGAGAGGA
Source organism: Triticum timopheevii (assembly GCA_963921465.1). Taxonomy (NCBI): domain Eukaryota; kingdom Viridiplantae; phylum Streptophyta; class Magnoliopsida; order Poales; family Poaceae; genus Triticum; species Triticum timopheevii. Next base: position 369,987,865 of record OY997262.1, read on the forward strand.
AATTCAAAACCTCCAAAAATGATAGTTGGAACTTTTTCAATAGAATTGATGCTATGAACTTGAGATTGTTTCCTCAGAAAGTGTACTGTATGCTCATTACCATGAACATGAAAAGTGACATTGCCTTTGTTGCAATCAATAACAGCCCCTGCAGTATTAAGAAAAGGTCTACCAAGGATAATAGACATACTATCGTCCTCGGGAATATCAAGAATAACAAAGTCCGTTAAGATAGTGACATTTGCAACCACAACAGGCACATCCTCACAAATACCGACAGGTATAGCAGTTGATTTATCAGCCATTTGCAAAGATATTTCAGTAGGTGTCAACTTATTCAATTCAATTCTACGATATAAAGAGAGAGGCATAACACTAACACCGGCTCCAAGATCACATAAAGCAGTTCTAACATAATTTCTTTTAATGGAGCATGGTATAGTTGGAACACCCGGATCTCCAAGTTTCTTTGGTATTCCACCCTTAAAAGTGTAATTAGCAAGCATGGTGGAAATTTTAGCTTCCGGTATCTTTCTTTTATTTTTGATGATATCCTTCATATACTTAGCATAAGGATTTACTTTAAGCATATCAGTTAAGCACATATGTAAGAAAATAGGTCTAATCATTTCAGCAAAGCGCTCAAAATCCTCATCATCCTTTGACTTGGATGGTTTAGGAGGAAAGGGCATGGGTTTCTGAACCCATGGTTCTCTTTCTTTACCGTGCTTTTTAGCAACAAAATCTCTCTTATCATAACATTGATTCTTTGATTGTGGGTTATGAAGATCAACAGCAGGTTCAATCTCTACATCATTGTCTTTGCTAGGTTGAGCATCAACATGAACATTATCACTAGGTTCATGTTCATCACCTGATTGTGTTTCAGCATCAGAAATAGAAATATCATTGGTATTCTCAGGTGTGTCTATAGTAGGTCCACTAGAAGCATGCAAGGTTCTATCGTCTTTCTTTTTCTTCTTGAAGAATTAGGTGCCTCTAAATTATTTCTCTGAGAATCTTGCTCGATTCTCTTAGGGTGGCCTTCAGGATACAAAGGTTCCTGAGTCATTCTACCAGTTCTAGTAGCCACTCTAACAGCAAAGTCATTTTTATTATTCAATTCATCTAGCTAATCATTTTGAGCTTTGAGTACTTGCTCAGCTTGAGTAGCAACCATAGAAGCATATTTGCTAACGCAGTGAAGTTCATCTTTAACTCTAGCCAGATTATCACCTACACGTCCTATCTCGAAAGCATTATTCTTTAACTCTCTACCAACATAAGCATTAAAACTTTCTTGTCTAGCCATGAATTCATCAAATTCATCTAAGCATGGGCGATGAAATTTAGTAGAGGGTATTTCAACTTTATCATATCTATAGAGAGAATTTACCTTTACTACCTGTGTCAGGTTATCAAGACAATGTAGTTCTTCAGGTGGTAAATTAAGACCATGTATTTCTTCAATAGGAGGTAAATTCTTAACATCTTCAGCATTAATACCTTTTTCATTCATTGATTTGTTTGCCTCTTGCATATCTTCAGGACTGAAAAATAAAACACCTCTCTTCTTCGGAGTGGGTTTAGGAATAGGCTCAGGAGTTGGCTCAATTGGTTCAGGAATTACTTCAGGAACTGGCTCTGGAAGAGTCCAATTATTTTCATTACTCAACATATCATTCAATAGTATTTCAGCTTCATCGACTGTTCTTTCCCTAAAAACACAACCAGCACAACTACTCAAGTGGTCCTTGGAAGCATCGGTTAGTCCATTATAAAAGATATCAAGTACTTCATTTTTCTTAAGAGAATGATCAGGCAAAGCATAAAGTAACCGGAGAAGCCTCCCCCAAGCTTGTGGGAGACTCTCTTCTTCGATTTGCACAAAATTATATATTTCCCGCAAGGCAGCTTGTTTCTTATGAGCAGGCAAATATTTAGCAGAGAAGTAATAAATCATATCCTGGGGACTACGCACACAACCAGGAGTAAGAGAATTATACCAAGTCATAGCATCACCCTTTAATGAGAACGGAAATATCTTAAGGATATATAAATAGCGAGACTTCTCATCATGAGTAAATAGGGTGGCTATATCATTCAACTTGGTAAGATGTGCCACAACAGTTTCAGATTCAAGGCCATAAAAAGGATCAGATTCAACTAAAGTAATAATATCAGGATCAACAGAGAATTCATAATCCTTATCAGTAACACAGATAGGTGAAGTAGCAAAAGTAGGATCGGGTTTCATTCTAGCATTAAGAGACTGCTGCTTCCAGTTAGCTAATAATTTCTTAAGATCAGATCTATCATTGCAAGCAAGAATTTCCATAGCATCTTTTTCATTCATAACATAACCCTCAGGAACAACAGGTAAAACATAATCATTGGGGGAACATTCATCATCACTATCATCAATAGCATCTTCAATATTTTCATTCCCCCTAACTCTAGCAAGTTGTTCATCAAGAAATTCACCTAATGGCAAAGTAGTATCACGCACAGAAGTAGTTTCATCATGCATAGCAGAAGTGGCATCATCAATAACATGCGACATATCAGAATTCATAGTAGTAGCAGGTTTAGGTGTCGCAAGCTTACTAATAACGGAAGGAGAATCTAGTGCAGAGCTAGATGGCAGTTCCTTACCTCCCCTCGTAGTTGAGGGCAAAATAGTAGTTCGATCATCTTTCAAGTTCTTCATAGTAATCAACAGATATAAATCCCAAGTGACTCAGAGAATAGAGCTATGCTCCCCGGCAACATCGCCAAAAATTAGTCTTGATAACCCACAAGTGTAGGGGATCGCAACAGCTTTCGAGGGTGAAGTACAACCCAAATTTATTGATTTGACACAAGGGGAGCCAAAGAATATTCTTGAGTATTAGCAGTTGAGTTGTCAATTCAACCACACCTGGATAACTTAGTATCTGCAGCAAAGTATTTAGTAGCAAGAGTGGTATGATAGTAATGGTAACGGTAGCAACAGGAAAGGTAAATGTTTTTGGGTTTTTATAGTAGTTGTAACAGTAGCAACGGAAAAGTAAATAAGCGGATAACAATATGTGAAAAGCTCGTAGGCAATGGATCAGTGTGGATAATTATGCCGGATGCGATTCCTCATGTAATAGTTATAACATAGGGTGATATAGAACTAGCTCCAATTCATCAATGTAATGTAGGCATGTATTCCGTAAATAGTCACACGTGCTTATGGAAAAGAACTTGCATGACATCTTTTGTCCTACCCTCCCGTGCCAGCGGGGTCCTAGTGGAAACTAAGGGATATTAAGGCCTCCTTTTAATAAAGAACTGGACCAAAGCATTAACACATAGTGAATACATGAACTCCTCAAACTACGGTCATCACCGAGAAGTATCCCGATTATTGTCACTTCAGGGTTGTCGGATCATAACACATAATAGGTGACTATAGACTTGCAAGATAAGATCAAGAACACACATATATTCATGAAAACATAATAGGTTCAGATCTGAAATCATGGCACTCGGGCCCTAGTGACAAGCATTAAACATAGCAAAGTCATAGCAACATCAATCTCAGAACACAGTGGATACTAGGGATCAAACCCTAACAAAACTAACTTGATTACATGGTAAATCTCATCCAACCCATCACCGTCCAGCAAGCCTACGATGGAATTACTCACGCACGGCGGTGAGCATCATGAAATTGGTGATGGAGGATGGTTGACGATGACGACGGCGACGAATCCCCCTCTCCGGAGCCCCGCACGGACTCCAGATCAGCCCTCCCGAGAGAGATTAGGGCTTGGCGGCGGCTCCGTGTCGTCAAACGCGATGAAACTTTCTCCTTGATTTTTTTCTCCCTGAGACGATATATATGAAGTTGGAGTTGAGGTCAGAGGAGGTCTGGGGGGCCCACGAGATAGGAGGGCGCGCCCCTAGGGGGGCGCCCCTTGTCTCGTGGACAGCCCGTGGGCCCCCTGACCTTGATTCTTTCACCAAAAATTCCTATTAAATCTGAAAAGTGCCTCCGTGGATTTCCAGGACATTCGGAGAACTTTTCTTTTCTACACATAAAACAACATCATGGCAGTTCTGCTGAAAACAGCGTCAGTCCGGGTTAGTTTCATTCAAATCATGCAAGTTAGAGTCCAAAACAAGGGCAAAAGTGTTTGAAAAAGTAGATACGTTGGAGACGTATCATGGTGCTCCTGGATGTTTTCGGGGTCGGTAGGTATATATAGGAGGAAGAAGTACGTCGGTGGATGCCCGAGGGGCCCACGAGATAGGGGGCGGCCCCCTATCTCTTGGGGCCCTCGGGAGCTTCTTGACTTGCACTCCAAGCTCTCCGGATCAGATTTGTTCCAAAAATCACGCTCCCGAAGGTTTCATTCCGTATGGACTCCGTTTGATATTCCTTTTCTTCGAAATACTGAAATAGGCAAAAAAAACCAGCAATATGGGTTGGGCCTCTGGTTAGTAGGTTAGTCCCAAAAAATGATATAAATATGTAAAATAAAGCCCATAAACATCCAAAAGGGGTACTATAATAGCATGGAACAATCAAAAATTATAGATACGTTGGAGACGTATCAAGCATCCCCAAGCTTAATTCCTGCTCGTCCTCGAGTAGGTAAATGATAAAAGAGAATTTTTGATGTGGAATGCTACCTAGCATAATTCATAATGTAATTTTCTTCATTGTGGCATGAATGTTCAGATCCAAATGAATACAAAATAAAAGTTCATATTGACATAAGAAATAGTAATACTTCAAGCATACTAATCAAAGTAATCATGTCTTCTCAAAATAACATGGCTAAAGAAAGTTATCCCTACAAAATCATATAGTTTGGTTGTTGCTCTATCTTCATCGCATAAAGTATTTAATCATGCACAACCCCGATGACAAGCCAAGCAATTGTTTCATACTTTAATAATCTCAAATTCTTTCAACTTTCACGCAATACATGAGCGTGAGCCATGGACATAGCACTATATGTGGAATAGAATGGTGGTTGTGGAGAATACAAAAAGGAAAAGATAGTCTCACATCAACTAGGCGTATCAACAGACTATGGAGATGCCCACTAATAGATATCAATGTGAGTGAGTAGGGATTGCCATGCAATGGATGCACTAGAGCTATAAATATATGGAGGCTCAACAAAAGAAACTAAGCGGGTGTGCATCCAACTCGCTTGCTCACGAAGACCTAGGGCACTTTTGAGGAAGCCCATCATTGGAATATACAAGCCAAGTTCTATAATGAAAAATTCCCACTAGTATATGAAAGTGACAACATATGAGACTCTCTATCATGAAGATCATGGTGCTATTTTGAAGCACAAGTGTGGAAAAAGAGATAGTAGCATTGTCCCTTCTCTATTTTTCTCTTATTTTATTTTTCCTTTTTCTTTTTCTCTTTTTTTCTTTTTTTCTTTGGCCTCTTTTTTTTTCTTTTTGTCCTTTCTCATTTTTTTATTTCCTTTTTTTTCTTTTTGTAAAGTCCAAAGTCTCATCCCGACTTGTGGGGGAATCATAGCCTTCATCATCCTTTACTCACGAGGACAATGCTCTGATAATGAAGATCATCACACTTTTATGGATTTACAACTCAAAGCTAGAACAAGATATGACTCTATATGAATGCCTCCGGCGGTGTACCGGGATATGCAATGAATCAAGAGCGACATGTATGAAAATTATGAAGGTGGCCTTGCCACAAATACGGTGTCAACTACATGATCATGCAAAGAGCAATATGACAATGATGGAATGTGTCATAATAAACGGAACGGTGGAAAGTTGCACGGCAATATATCTCGGAATGGCTATGGAAATGCCATAATAGGTAGGTATGGTGGCTATTTTGAGGAAGGAGTATGGTGGGTGTATGGTACTGGCGAAAGTTGCACGGCACAAAAAGAGGCTAGCAATGGTGGAAGGGTGAAAGGGTGCGTATAATCCATGGACTCAACATTAATCAAGAGAACTCATGTACTTATTGCAAAAATTTAGAAGTCATCAAAAACCAAAGCACTACACGCATGCTCCTAGGGGGATAGATTGGTAGGAAAAGACCATCACTCGTCCCCGACCGCCACTCATAAGGAAGACAATCAATAAATAAAATTGTGCTCCAACTTCATCACAATGCGGTTCAGCATACGTGCATGCTATGGGAATCACAAACTTCAACACAAGCATTCTTTGAATTCATAATCACCCAACTAGCATAACTTTAATTTTACTACCTCCATATCTCAAAACAATTATCAAGCATCAAATTGATCATAGCATCCAATTCACTTCCTATGATAGTTTTTATTATACCCAACTTGGATGCTCATCATTCTAAGACCAACTTTGTAACCATAGCAAATACCATGCTGTTCTAAAAGACTCTCAAAATACTATAAGTGAAGCATGGTAGACTAGCAATTTCTTCAAAATTATTCCACCGTCATGCTCTAAAAGATATAAGTGAAGCACTAGAGCAAAAACTATCAAGCTCAAAAGATATAAGTGAAGCACATAGAGTATTCTAGCAAATTCTAATCAAATAGGCTTCTCCCAAAAGGTGTGCACAGCAAGGATGATTGTGGTAAACTAAAAAGAAAAGACTAATATAACACATGACGCTCCAAGCAAAACACATATCATGTGGTGAATAAAAATATAGCTCCAAGTAAAGTTACCAATGAACGAAGACGAAAGAGGGGATGCCTTCCCGGGGCATCCCCAAGCTTAGGCTTTTGGCTACTCTTGAATATCTTGGGGTGCCATGGGCATCCCCAAGCTTAGGATCTTTCCACCCATCTATTCCATAGTCCATAAAAGCTTTACCCAAAACTTGAAAACTTCACAACACAAAACTCAACAGGAAATCTTATAAGCTCCGTTAGTGAAAGAAAACAAAACCACCACATAAGGTACTGCAATGAACTCATTATTTATTTATTTTGGTGTTAAACCTACTGTATTCCAACTTCTTTATGGTTCATAGACTGAATTACTAGCCATAGATGCATTGAAATAAGCAAACAACACACGAAAACAGAATCTATTAAAAACAGAACAGTCTGTAGCAATCTGTAACTAACGCAAACTTCTGGAACTCTAAAAATCCTACCAAAATAGGAAGTCCTGGACAATTTGTCTCTTGAACAGCAGCAAAAAGATTCAATGCAAAAGCATGTTCCTGTGATTTAACAAAATTATATTCGTGCGTGCAAAGTTTCTGTTTTTCAGCAGAATCAAATCAACTATCATCATAGGTTATCCTATAGGTTTTACTTGGCACAAACACTAATTAAAAGATAAAAACACATCTAAACAGAGCGTAGATGCAAGATTTATTCCTAAACAGGAGTAAAAACAAAAAACATAAAGAAAAATTGGGTTGCCTCCCAACTAGCGCTATCGTTTAACGCCCCTAGCTAGGCATAAAAGCGAAGATAGATTTAACTAGTGCCATCTTTGGCACTAGATTCCTCAATGGAGCACTTATAATCTTTAGGAGGTTCTCCCTTTTCAGCAATGATTAAACCTTTGGGCAAAAATTCAAGAAATTCGTCTGTAGCAAAAGGTTCCTTAATGATAGAAAGACAATTGGGATGAACACTTATGGATTTGAGGTCCGCGTCTTCCTTACTAGAAGTTTCACCCTTATTTTTAGGAACATAAATAAACTTGGTGGTTTTTGTAGGGGGTTTTGGAGTGTTTTTTATGGGAGAAAACGCCGAACCTAAGTTGGTAATTATATCCTCAAGTTTACCAATTCTAGCAGAATCAAGATCTATTTTTTCTTTAACTATAGGTTCTTTCTCTTTAAGATTTTTCAAAGTGACTCCAACCCTAGATTCATATTGAGTGATAAGATTATGAATCTTTTTATCCAAATTTTCAACCAACTCAACAGTGGCAATTTATTTTTAATAATATCAAGCCGTTACATAACGTGTTCTAAGCTTAAAACAATTCCATTGACCAAAAGAGGTGGTGAGCCAAACAAATCTAACATAGCATTATAAGCATCAAATGTATGGCTACTCAAGAAATCACCTCCAGTGACAGTATCAAGAACACATCTATTCCATGGAGTGATGCCTACATAAAAATTGTGGAGAAGAACGGAAGTGGAAAGCTTCCTAGTAGATCTATTTTGAGCATTGCAAATTCTATGCCAAGCATCTTTTAAATTTTCTCCATCCCTTTGTTTAAAATTGAGGATTTCATGTTCGGGAGTAATAACGAGGATAGGAAGACTAGCCATAGAGACGGAGCAAACGAGCAAACACACGGGCAACGAAAAAAAAAGGCAAGCAAAAAGAGAGGAGGAGATTGGGAAAGAGAAGGCGAATAAAACGGCAAGGGTGAAGTGGGGGAGAGGAAAACGAGAGGCAAATAATATAAATGCAAGGGAGATGGGTTTGTGATGGGTACTTGGTATATCTTGACTTGAGCGAAGACCTCCCCGGCAACGGCGCCAGAAATCCTTCTTGCTACGTCTTGAGCTTGCGTTGGTTTTCCTCGAAGAGGAGAGGGTGATGCAGCAAAGTGTAGCGTAAGTATTTCCCTCAGTTTTGAGAACCAAGGTATCAATCCAGTAGGAGGCTCCTCAAAAGTCCCACGCACCTACATAAACAAACTAAGAACTCGCAACCAACGCAATAAAGGGGTTGTCAATCCCTTCACGGCAACTTACAAAAGTGAGATTTTATAGAGAGATAATAATATATTTTTGGTATTTTGTAATATAGATGCAAAAATTAAAGATGCAAATAAAGATAGATTGAAAGAAAATATGATTAGAGATAGACCCGGGGGCCATAGGTTTCTATAGAAGCTTCTCTCAAGATAGCATAAGTATTACGGTGGGTGAACAAATTACTGTCGAGCAATTGATAGAAAAGCGCATAGTTATGAGATTATCTAGGCATGATCATGTATATAGGCATCACGTCCATAACAAGTAGACCGACTCCTGCCTGCATCTACTACTATTACTCCACACATCGACTGACTCCTGCCTGCGTCTAGAGTATTAAGGTCATAAGAACAGAGTAACGCATTAAGCAAGATGACATGATGTAGAGGGATAAACACATGCAATATGATATAAACCCCATCTTGTTATCCTCGATGGCAACAATACAATACGTGTCTTGCAACTCTTTCTGTCACTGGGTAAGAACACCGCAAGATTGAACCCAAAGCTAAGCACTTCTCCCATGGCAAGAAAGATCAATCTAGTAGGCCAAACCAAACTGATAATTCGAAGGGACTTGCAAAGATAACTCAATCATACATAAAAGAATTCAGAGAAGATTCAAATATTATTCATAGATAAACTTGATCATAAACCCACAATTCATCGGATCTCGACAAACACACCGCAAAAAGAGATGACATCAAATAGATCTCCACAAGAGAGGGGGGAACATTGTATTGAGATCCAAAAGAGAGAAGAAGCCATCTAGCTAATAACTATGGACCCGTAGGTCAGTGGTAAACTACTCACAACTAATCGGAAGGGCAAGGATGTTGATGTAGAAGCCCTCCATGGTCGATTCCCCCTCCGGCAGAGTGCCGGCGAAGGCTCCAAGATGGGATCTCGCGGATACAAAAGGTTACAGTGGTGGAAATTGTGTTTCGTGGTGCTCCTGGATGTTTTTGGGGTCCGTAGGTATATATAGGAGGAAGAAGTACGTCGGTGGACGCCCGAGGGGCCCACGAGACAGGGGGCGTGCCCTACAGGGGGGCGCCCCCTATCTCGTGGGGCCCTCGGGAGCTTCTTGACTTGCACTCCAAGCTCTCCAGATCAGATTTGATCCAAAAATCACGCTCCCGAAGGTTTCATTCCGTTTGGACTCCGTTTGATATTCCTTTTCTTCGAAATACTGAAATAGGCAAAAAAAACAGCAATATGGGCTGGGCCTCCGGTTAGTAGGTTAGTCCCAAAAATGATTTAAATATGTAAAATAAAGCCCATAAACATCCAAAAGGGGTAATATAATAGCATGGAACAATCAAAAATTATAGATACGTTGGAGCGTATCACAATGGTACTATCTCTTTTCCACACTTGTGCTTCAAAATAGCACCATGATCTTCATGATAGAGAGTCTCTTGTGTTGTCACTTTCATATACTAGTGGGAATTTTTCATTATTGAACTTGGCTTGTATATTCCAACGATGGGCTTCCTCAAAATGCCCTAGGTCTTCGTGAGTAAGCAAGTTGGATGCACAGCCACTTAGTTTCTTTTATTGAGCTTTCATACATTTATAGCTCTAGTGCATCCGTTGCATGGCAATCCCTACTCACTCACATTGATATCTATTGATGGGCATCTCCATAGCCCGTTGATACGCCTAGTTTATGTGAGACTATCTTCTCCCTTTTTGTCCTCACAACCACCACCATATACCACCATAGTGCTATGTCCATGGCTTACGCTCATGTATTGCGTAAGAGTTATAAAAAGCTGAAGCGCGTTAAGAAGTATGAACCAATTGCTTGGCTCGTCATCGAGGTTGTGCATGATGGGAGTATTTTGTGTAATGAAAATGAAGCATGGCCTAACTATATGATTTTGTAGGGATACGATTTCTTTGGCTATGCTATTTTGATAGGACATGATTATTTGTTAGTATGCTTTGAGTATTACTATTTTTATGTTTCATAAGCTTTTATCTTGAATCATTTGGATTTGAACAATCACGCCACAATAAAGGAAATTACATTGAGAATTATGCTAGGTAGCATTCCACATCAAAAATTCTGTTTTTATCATTTACCTACTCGAGGATGAGAAGGAATTAAGCTTGGGGATGCTTGATACGTCTCCAACATATCTATAATTTTTGATTGTTCCATGCTATTATATTACCTATTTTGGATGTTTATGGGCTTTACTTTACACTTTTATATCATTTTTGGGACTAACCTACTAACCGGAGGCCCAGCCCGTATTGCTCGTCCTTATGAACTTAATACTCTAGATGCATGATGGATAGCGGTCGATGTGTGGAGTAATAGTAGTAGATGTAGGCAGGAGTCGGTCTACTTGTCACGGACGTGATGCCTATATACATAATCATGCCTAGATAATCTCATAGTAGTAGATGTAGGCAGGAGTCGGTCTTGACTTGCGAGTTCTTGTTTGTTTGTGTAGGTGCGTGGGACTTGTGAGGAATCTCCTACTGGATTGATACCTTGGTTCTCAAAAACTAAGGGAAATACTTACGCTACCGTGCTGCATCACTCTTTCCTCTTCAAGGGAAACCAACGCAAGCTCAAGACGTAGCAAGAAGGATTTCTGGCGCCGTTGCCGGGGAGGTCTTCTCTCAAGTCAAGACATACCAAGTACCCATCACAAATTCGTCTCCCTCGCACTTACATTATTTTCCATTTGCCTCTTGTTTTCCTCTCCCCCACTTCACCTTTGTCGTTTTATTCGCCCTTCTTATGTTCCTCTTGATGTCCTACTTAGCTCATTTGCTCGTATGGTTGGAATAGTTGTTTATTTATTGCTAAACAGAGAAGCTAAGATCTATGGATCCTCATCCGCTTGCTAATATTTTTAAGAAATCAAATTATGATGACCAAATTGCTAGTGAGTTTTGTGCACTAGATTATCTTTATGAAGTTTTGCTTGAAATTCGTGAATCTGAAAATTATGATGAAGAAATTTATGAAGAGATTCACGATAGCTCCTTGAATAAAAAGCATGATTGCAATGATTTTACTATAAATTATCTTGATGTCAATTGTGCTAATAATATGAAAAACCCTAAGCTTGGGGATGCTAGTTTTGCTATGTCTACTACTTGTTGCAATGATCATGATTGGGATGATTCTTCTTATAATCTTGAAAATTTATTTAAGCCCCATGATGAATATGAGATTGATAATAGAGTTTGCAATAATATTGAAAGTGGGTTTGGAAGAGTGTCAACTTTAGATCCCAAATATTTGGATAATATTCAATCTTATGAAGTTTTTGATAAAAGTGGGTTTGGAGAGGTCATGACTTTGGTTAATGTTAATCCCACTATCTTGGAAGAGTGTCAACTTTGCATGCATGTGGATCGTGTTGAAAATATTTTATGTGATAGCTACTTTGATGAATTTTCTTATGATCCCACATGTAATTATTATGAGAGAGGAAAATATAGTTGTAGAAATGTTCATGTTACAAAATTACCTCTCATTATGTTGAGATTGCTATTGTTTCTTTCCACTTCCTTGTATATGCTAATTTTTGCTTGCTATGATAATTTGTTTGCTTATAAAATGCCTATGCATAGGATGTATGTTAGACTTAGATGTGTTTATCACATGTTTTATGATGCTCCCTTTATGCTTCAATTCTTGTCTTTCATGTGAGCATCATTGAAATCTCAATGCCTAGCTAAAAGGCTTTAAAGAAAAGCGCTTGTTGGGAGACAACCCAATTTTTTTTACTTGCTGTTATTTAATAAATTTTGCATCTACCTTATGTTTAGATGTGTTTCCATGTTTTATTTAGTGTTTGTGCCAAGTAGAACCTATAGGATAACCTATGGTGATAGTTAATTTGATTCTGCTGAAAACAGAAACTTTGCGCTCACGAGAAACAATTCAATAAATCACAGAAACGTGCTTTTGCATTGATTATTTTTGATGTGGATCAATATACAAATTTCCTAAGACTTCCTATTTGGTTAGGATATTTAGAGTTCCAGAACTATTCGAAAGTTACAGATTGCTATAGACTGTTCTGTTTTTGACAGATTCTGCCTTTCGTGTGTTGTTTGCTTATTTTGATGCATCTATGGCTAGTATGTAAGGGTATGAACCATAGAGAACTTGGAATACAGTAGGTTTAACACCAATATAAATAAAGAATGAGTTCATTATATTACCTTATGTGGTGGTTTTTCTTTCTATCACTAACGGAGCTTATGAGATTTCTTGCTGAGTTTTGTGTTGTGAAGTTTTCAAGTTTTGGGTAAAGATTTGATGGACTATGAAATAAGGAGTGGCAATAGCCTAAGCTTGGGTATGCCCATGGCACCCCAAGATATTCAAGAATAGCCAAAAGACTAAGCCTGGGGATGCCCCGGTAGGCATCCCCTCTTTCGTCTTCGTTTATCGGTAACTTTATTTGGAGCTATATTTTTATTCGGCACATGATATGTGTTTTGCTTGGAGCGTCTTGTATGATATTAGTCTTTGCTTTTTAGTTTACCACAATAATCCTTGCTGTACACACCTTTTGGGAGAAGCCCACTTTATTAGAATTTATTATGATACAATATGTGCTTCACTTATATCTTTTGTGCTAGATAGTTTTTGCTCTAGTGCTTCACTTATATCTTTTAGAGCATGTCGGTGGCTTAATTTTGAAGAAATTGTTGATCTCTCATAATTCACTTATATTATTTTGACAGTCTTTTAGAACAGCATGGTATTTGCTATGGTTATAAATTTGGTGCTAGAATGATGAGCATCCAAGATGGGTATAATAAAAACTATCATAGAAAGTGCATTAAACACTAGGATCAATTTGATGCTTGATAATTGTTTTGAGATATAAAGGTGGTAATGTTAGATTCATGCTAGTGGGTAATTATGAAATTGAGAAATACTTGTGTTGAAGTTGGCAAGCCCCGTAGCATGCACGTATGGTAAAAAGTTGTGTGACAAATTTGTTGCATGATGTGCTCTTTTGATTGTCTTCCTTATGAGTGGCAGTCGGGGACGAGCGATGGTCTTTTCCTACCAATCTATCCCTCTAGGGGCATGCGTAGTAGTACTTTGCTTCGAGGGCTATGTAGACTTTTGCAATAAGTATATGAGTTCTTTATAACTAATGTGAGTCCATGGATATACGCACACTCACCCTTCCACTTTGCTAGCCTCTATTGTGCCGCGCAAATTTTGCCGGTATCATGCACCCCTTATTTACCTTCCTCAAAATAGCCACCATACCTACCCATTATTTCCCAGTGATAGTAGGGGCAGCAAGGCACATATTGTATTGTTGCCATCGAGGATAAAAATATGGGGTTTATATCATATTGCATGAGTTTATCCCTCTACATCATGTCATCTTTCTTAAGGCGTTACTCCGTTCTTTATGAACTTAATACTCTAGATGCATGCTGGATAGCGGTCGATGTGTGGAGTAATAGTAGTAGATGCAGGCAGGAGTCGGTCTACTTGTCACAGACATGATGCCTATATACATAATCATGCCTAGATAATCTCATAATTATTCGCTTTTCTATCAATTGCTCGACAGTAATTTGTTCACCCACCATAATAATTATGCTATCTCGAGAGAAGCCACTAGTGAAACCTATGGCCCCCGGGTCTATCTCTTATCATATAAGCTTGCTATTTACTTTTATTTGCATCTTTACTTTTCCAAACTATATTATAAAATACCAAAAAATATATTTATCTTATCATATTATCTCTATCAGATCTCACTTTCCAAGTGGCCGTGAAGGGATTGACAACCCCTTTATTGCATTGGTTGCGAGTTCTTGTTTGTTTGTGCAGGTGCGTGGGACTTGTGAGGGGTCTCCTACTGGATTGATACCTCGGTTCTCAAAAATTGAGGGAAATACTTACGCTACTGTGCTGCATCACCCTTTCCTATTCAAGGAAAACCAACGCAAGCTCAAGATGTAGCATTCCTCTAAGCCTCCCTCAAAGGGAATTCTACAAACCGCGCAAAAATTACATAATGACATCTCCTTAGTCTCATCATATAAGTGAAAAGCTACTGAAGGAGGTGAATTCTTAGGATAATAGTAAAATTTTTGCACAAAAGTATTGGTGAGTAAGAGATACTGTTCAGCCTGGTCATGGAGGAAGTCGGTGAGGCCCACATTATCAGTCAAAGAATAGAAGTCTTCATAAATTCCGGCTGCTCTCAAGAAATCGTCACAAGGCCACTCACATGGCTGTACTTCCGCTACATGAGGAAGATTATACTTGGCCTTTTCTTTCTCCTTAGCTTGTTTGTCCTTGGAGCCTTGGCTAGAAGAGCCCCTCAAGAACAATCTCTTCATCTTTTTCTAAAAATTTCTGAAATTTTTAGTAACTTCAAAATAAAAGTGAATCAAACTCAACAAAATTGATAGCAACTACTCCCACAAGTGTCTAGAGCCTATATCATGCATTAGAATTACTTGGGACCTCATAAATTTGACATGCAAGCTCAAGAACAGGGTCACCTAGGCAGCAAAAATTTGCAATGAATAAAGCACTAGAACAAAAACTAATTGGACCAATGGAGGAGTCACATACCAAGAAACAATCTCCCAAAGCAATTTTGTGAATGGAGCTTTGAGCAAGGAGGTCGAAAATCGCAGCAAAATGAGCTAGAACTCGTGCTTGAGATGGATGGGGATTTTTTTGGGAGGAAGATGGAGTGTGTGGGTGCAGGATTAAGTGGAGGGGGTGATGTCTACTACACAACCTTCTTCTTGTAGACATTGTTGGGCCCCCAAGTGCAGAGGTTTGTAGAACAGTAGCAAATTTCCCTCAAGTGGATGACCTAAGGTTTATCAATCCGTGGGAGGCATAGGATGAAGATGGTCTCTCTCAAACAACCCTGCAACCAAATAACAAAGAGTCTCTTGTGTTCCCAACACACCCAATACAATAGCAAATTGTATAGGTGCACTAGTTGGGCGAAGAGATGGTGATACAAGTGAAATATGGATGGTAGATAAAGGTATTTGTAATCTGAAATTATAAAAATAGCAAGGTAGCAAGCGATAGAAGTGAGCGTAAACGGTATTGCAATGGTAGGAAACAAGGCATAGGGTTCATACTTTCACTAGCGCAAGTTCTCTCAACAATAATAGCATAGATAGATCATATAACAATCCCTCAACATGCAACAAAGAGTCACTCCAAAGCCACTAATAGCGGAGAACAAACGAAGAGATTATGGTAGGGTACGAAACCACCTCAAAGTTATCCTTTCTGTTCTATCGATTCAAGAGTTCGTAGTAAAATAACATGAAGCTATTCTTTCCATTCAATCTATCATAGAGTTCATACTAGAATAACACCTTAAGACACAAATTAACCAAAACCCTAATGTCACCTAGATACTCCATTATCACCTCAAGTATCCGTGGGCATGATTATACGATATGCATCACACAATCTCAGATTCATCTATTCAACCAACACAAAGTACTTCAAAGAGTGCCCCAAAGTTTCTACCAGAGAGTCAAGACGAAAACGTGTGCCAACCCCTATGCATAGGTTCATGGGCGGAACCCGCAAGTTGATCACCAAAACATACATCAAGTGGATCACGTGAATATCCCATTGCCACCACAGATAAGCATGGCAAGACATACATCAAGTGTTCTCAAATCCTTAAAGACTCAATCTGATAAGATAGCTTCAAAGGGAAAACTCAATCCATTACAAGAGAGTAGAGGGGGAGAAACATCATAAGATCCAACTATAATAGCAAAGCTCGCGATACATCAAGATCGTGCCATATAGAGAACATGAGAGAGAGAGATCAAACACATAGCTACTGGTACATACCCTCAGTCTCGAGGGTGAACTACTCCCTCCTCGTCATGGAGAGCGCCGGGATGATGAAGACGACCATCGGTGATGGGTTCCCCCTCCAGCAGGGTGCCGGACCGGGCTCCCGAGAGGTTTTTGGTGGCTACAGAGGCTTGCGGCGACGAAACTCCCAATATATTGTTGCCTTTGATGTTTTTAGGGTATATGGACTTATATAGGTGAAAGAAGTCAGTCGGGGGACGCTCGAGGGGCCCACGAGACAGGGGGCGCACCCAGTAGGCCCCCCCCCTCGTGGCCACCTCAAAGCTACCTTGACTTCAACTCCAAGTCTCCTGGATCATGTCCGTTCCAAAAAAACACGCTCCCGAAGGTTTCATTCCGTTTGGACTCCGTTTGATATTCCTTTTCTTCGAAACACTGAAATAGGCAAGAAAACAACAATATGGGCTGGGCCTCCGGTTAATAGGTTAGTCCCAAAAATAACATAAAAGTGTATAATAAAGCCCGTAAACATCCAAAACAAATAATAATATAGAATGAATGCTTCATAAATTATAGATACGTTGGAGACATATTAGCATCCCCAAGCTTAATTCCTGCTCAGTAAATGATAAAAGAAAGAATTTAGGAAGTGTGAATGCTAGCAGGTGCATAAGTTTGATCAATGATAATTTCAATCACCTTTTCTAGCATGTTTGTATGTCATAGCAGTAGTTCATCTCATAAAACTTCTCACGATCAAGTAACAAGCTATTCACATGTTAAGGCATTACTCCCCATGGGATAAGCAAATGAGAGATATATAATTTCAGATTTATGACATTCAACTCATTCAACCATTTACTCACAGGATATAAGTGAAGCACACGAGTAAATAAAAAACTACTCCAAAAAGATATAAGTGAAGATCAATGAGTAGTCAAATAATTATGTAACAATATGAAGACTCTCTAACATTCAAGAATTTTAGATCTTGGTATTTTATTCAAACATCAAGCAAAGCGAAATAAAATGGCATTGCAAGGATAGCACAACTCATGTGAAGAAGCAAAAACTTAGGTTCAACCGATACTAACCGATAGTTGTTGAAGAAGAAAGGTGGGATGCCTAACGGGGCATCACCAAGCTTAGATGCTTGAGACTTCTTGAAATATTACCTTGCAGTGCCTTGGGCATCCCCAGGCTTGAGCTTTTGTGTCTCCTTAATCCTTTTATGTCACGGTTTCCTAAATCTCTAAAACTTCATCCACACAAAACTCAACAAGAACTCGTGAGATAAGTTAGTATAAAACAATGCAAAATCATATCATTCTATACAGTAGCAAATCATTAAAATTATTATTCAACATTGCATACTAAATGTCTCTGTATATTTAACACTCCTATCCTCAAATAGAATCATCAAATAAGCAAACATATGCAAACAATGGACTTATATTGTTGTCTTTGATGTTTTTAGGGTATATGGACTTATATAGGTGAAAGAAGTCGGTCGGGGGACACTCGAGGGGCCCACAAGACAGGGGGCACGCTCCCCACCCTCGTGGCCACCTCGAAGCTTCCTTGACTTCAACTCCAAGTCTCCTAGATCACGTTCGTTCCAAAAATCATGCTCCCGAAGGTTTCATTCCGTTTGGACTCCGTTTGATATTCCTTTTCTTCGAAACACTGAAATAGGCAAGAAAACAACAATATGGGCTGGGCCTCCGGTTAATAGGTTAGTCCCAAAAATAATATAAAAGCGTATAATAAAGCCCGTAAACATCCAAAACAAATAATAATATAGCATGAATGATTCATAAATTATAAATACGTTGGAGACGTATCAGGGGGCCACCATGGGCCCACGAGGCAGGGGGGCGCGCCCAGGGGAGTGGGCGTGCCCTGGACCCTCGTGGCCAGGTGCTTGCCCCCTGCTGTGTTCTTAGTGCCTAAATCCTCAAATATTCCATAAAAAATCATACTAAATTTGCAGGGCATTTGGAGCACTTTTATTTCTGGGATATTTTTGTTTATTGCAACGATAATTCAGAAAACAGACAGATAATGCTATTTTTGCTTTATTGTTCTAAATGACATAAAGTAAAAACAAGGGGTACATAAGGTTGTGCCTTCTAGTTTCATCCATCTCATGATCATCAAAAGGAATCCACTAACAAGGTTGATCAAGCTTGTTAACAAACTCATTTCGAATAACATGGAGCCGGAGAAATTTCGAATAACACTAGGTTACCTCAACGGGGATATGAACATCCCCAATTATAGGAATATCATATTTTTTTCTCAATACTAGGAAGAGGAAATTCAAAACCTCCAATAATGATAGTTGGACTTTTTCCAATAGAATTGATGCTATGAACTTGAGATTGTTTCCTCGGAAAGTGTACCGTATGGTCATTACCATTAACATGAAAAGTGACATTGCCTTTGTTGCAATCTATAATAGCCCCTGCAATATTCAAAAAGGGTCTACCAAGGATAATCGACATACTATCGTCCTCGGGAATATCAAGAATAACAAAGTCCGTTAAGATAGTGACATTTGCAACCACAACAGGCACATCCTAACAAATACCAACAGGTATAGCAGTTGATTTATCGGACATTTGCAAAGATATTTTAGTAGGTGTCAACTTATTCAATTCAAGTCTATGATATAAAGAGAGAGGCATAACACTAACACCGGCTCCAAGATCACATAAAGCAGTTTTAACATAGTTTCTTTTGATGGAGCATGATATAATTGGTACCC
The DNA here is from genome assembly GCA_963921465.1 of Triticum timopheevii. NCBI lineage: Eukaryota > Viridiplantae > Streptophyta > Magnoliopsida > Poales > Poaceae > Triticum > Triticum timopheevii. The sequence goes on from OY997262.1 coordinate 370,007,173, forward strand.
CTGGATCTCCAAGTTTCTTTGGTATTCCACCCTTAAAAGTATAATTAGCAAGCATGGTGGAAATTCAGCTTCCGGTATCTTTCTTTTATTTGTAATGATATCCTTCATATATTTAGCATAAGGGTTTACTTTAAGCATATCAGTTAAGCCCATACATAAGAAGATAGGTCTAATCATTTCAGCAAAGCGCTCAAAATCCTCGTCATCCTTTGTCTTGGATTGTTTAGGAGGAAAGGGCATGGGTTTCTGAACCCATGGTTCTATTTCTTTACCGTGCTTCCTAGCAACAAAATCTCTTTTATCATAACGCTGATTCTTTGATTGTGGGTTATCAAGATCAACAGCAGGTTCAATCTCTACATCATTATTACTGCTAGGTTGAGCATCAACATGAACATTATCATTAACATTATCACTAGGTTCATGTTAATCACCTGATTGTGTTTCGGCATCAGAAATAGAAATATCATTGGGATTCTCAGGTGTCTCTACAACAGGTTCACTAGAAGCATGCAAAGTCCTATCATTTTTCTTTTTTCTTCTTTTTAGAAGGACTGGGTGCATCTAAATTATTTCTCTGAGAATCCTACTTGATTCTCTTAGGGTGGCCTTCAGGATACAAAGGTTCCTGAGTCATTCTACCAGTTCTGGTAGCCACTCTAACAGCAAAATCATGTTTATTATTTAATTCATCGAGCAAATCACTTTGAGCTTTAAGTACTTGTTCAGCTTGAGTGGTAACCGTAGAAGCATATTTGCTAATGAGTTTAAGTTCATCTTTAACTCTAGCCATATAATCACTCAACGTTCTATCATGAAAGCATTACTCTTTAATTCTCTACCAACATAAGCATTAAAAATTTCTTTCCTAGCCATAAAGTCATCAAATTCATCTAAACATTGGCTATGGAATTTAGTAGTCGGGATTTCAACTTTATCATATCTATAGAGAGAATTTACCTTTACTACCTGTGTCGGGTTATCAAGACAATGTGTTTCTTCAACAGGCGGTTTATTAAGATCATGTATTTCTTCAATAGGAGGTAAATTCTTAACATATTCAGCTTTAATACCCTTTTCTTTCATTGATTTCTTTGCCTCTTGCATATCTTCGGGACTGAGAAATAGAACACCCCTCTTCTTCGGAGTTGGTTTAGGAATAGGCTCAGGAGTTGGCTCAATTGGCTCAGGAATTGGCTCAGGATGAGTCCAATTATTTTCATTAGTCAACATATTATTCAATAACAATTCAGCTTGGTCGACTCTTCTTTCCCTGAAAACGCAACCAGCACAACTATCCAAGTGGTCCTTGGAAGCATCGGTTAGTCCATTATAAAAGATATCAAGTATTTCATTTTTCTTAAGAGGATGATCAGGCAAAGCATTAAGTAATCGGAGAAGCCTCCCCCAAGCTTGTGGGAGACTCTCTTCTTTGATTTGCACAAAATTATATATTTCCTGCAAGGCAGCTTGTTTCTTATGAGCAGGGAAGTATTTAGCAGAGAAGTAATAAATTATATCCTGGGGACTACTTACACAACCAGGATCAAGAGAATTAAACCAAGTTTTAGCATCACCCTTTAATGAGAATGGAAATATCTTAAGGATATAATAATAGAGAGACTTCTCATCATTAGTAAACAGGGTGGCTATATCATTCAACTTGGTAAGATGTGCCACAACGGTTTCAGATTCATTGCCACAAAAAGGATCAGATTCAACCAAAGTAATTATCTCAGGATCAACAGAGAATTCATAATCCTTATTAATAACAAAGATAGGTGAAGTAGCAAAAGCAGGGTCATATTTCATTCTAGCATTTAGAGTTTTCTGTTTGAGTTTAGCTAGTAATTTCTTAAGATCAGATCTATCATTGCAATCAAGAAGATCTCTAGCAGTTTCTTCATCCATAACATAACCCTCAGGAACAACAGGCAATCCATACTTAGGGGGAGAACCTTCATCATCACTATCATCAATAATTTCATCTTCAATAATTTCATTCTCTCTAGCCCTAGAAAGTTGTTCATCAAGATATTCTCCTAATGGCACGGTAGTATAAAGCATAGAAGTAGTTTCATCATAAGTATCATGCATAGCAGAAGTGGAATCATCAATAACATGCGACATACAAGAATTCATAGCAGTAACAGGTTTAGGTGTCGCAATCTTACTCAAAACAGAAGGAGAATCTAGTGCAGAGCTAGATGGCAGTTCCTTACCTCCCCTCGTAGTTGAGGGAAAAATCTTAGTTCTTTAGTCTTTCAAGTTCTTCATAGTGACCAACAGATATAAATCCCAGGTGACTCAAAGAATAGAGCTATGCTCCCCGGCAACGACGCCAGAAAATAGTCTTGATAACCCACAAGTATAGGGGATCGCAACAGTTTTCGAGGGTAGAGTATTCAACCAAATTTATTGATTCGACACAAGGGGAGCCAAAGAATATTCTCAAGTATTAGCAGTTGAGTTGTCAATTCAGCCACACCTGGATAACTTAGTATCTGCAGCAAAGTATTTTTTAGCAAAGTAATATGTTAGTAACGGTAACAGTGATAAAAGTAACGATAGCAGTTTTGTAGTAATCGTAACAGCAACAACGGAAAAGTAAATAAGCAAAGCACAATATGTGAAAACCTCATAGGCATTGTATCAGTGATGGATAATTATGTCGGATGTGATTCATCATGTAATAGTTATAACATAGGGTGACACAGAACTAGCTCCAATTCATCAATGTAATCTAGGCATGTATTCCGAATATAGTCATACATGCTTATGGAAAAGAACTTGCATGACATCTTTTGTCCTACCCTCCCGTGGCAGCGGTCCTAATGGAAACTAAGGGATATTAAGGCCTCCTTTTAATAGAGAACCGGACCAAAGCATTAGCACTTAGTGAATACATGAACTCCTCAAACTACAGTCATCACCGAGAAGTATCCCGATTGTTGTCACTTCGGGGTTGTCGGATCATAACACATAATAGGTGACTATAGACTTGCAAGATAGGATCAAGAACTCACATATATTCATGAAAACATAATAGGTTCAGATCTGAAATCATGGCACTCGGGCCCTAGTGACAAGCATTAAGCATAGCAAAGTCATAGCAACATCAATCTCAGAACATAGTGGATACTTAGGGATCGAACCCTAACAAAACTAACTTGATTACATGGTAAATCTCATCCAACCCATCACAGTCCAGTAAGCCTACGATGGAATTACTCACGCACGGTGGTGAGCATCATGAAATTGGTGATGGAGGATGGTTGATGATGACGATGGCGACAAATCCCCCTCTTCGGAGCCCCGAATGTACTCTAGATCAGCCCTCTCGAGAGAGATTAGGGCTTGGCAGCGGCTCCGTATCATAAAACGCAATGAAACTTCCTCTCTGATTTTTTTCTCCGCAAAACGGAATATATGGAGTTGGAGTTGAGGTCAGTAGAGTAGCAGGGGGGCCACGATGCAGGGGGTGCACCCCCCACCCTCGTGGACAGGGTGTGGGCCCCCTGACGCTATTTCTTTCGCCAATATTTTTTATTAAATCTAAAAAGTTGCTCCGTGGATTTTCAAGTCATTCTGAGAACTTTTATTTCTGCACAAACATAACACCATGGCAGTGCCGCTGAAAACAGCGCCAGTCCGGGTTAGTTTCATTCAAATCATGCAAGTTAGAGTCCAAAACAAGGGCAAAAGTGTTTGGAAAAGTAGATACATCGGAGACGTATCAAGGATCTGGTCCTGTTCATGCCCAGGTACACAACGTCTAATAACACCATCTACTCCTTTATAAAGGTGTGGGTCATCCCAGAAGTAATGTCTTAAATTATAAAAGAACTTTTTCTTTTGCTGGTATGTGAAACTAGGCGGTATAAATTTAGCAACAATGTAATTAGCATAATCAGCATACCATGGAGTAGTACGAGAAGCATTAATGACCGCTAATTGTTCATCAGGGAAACTATCATCAATATGTAGTGGGTCATCAAGAGCATTCTCTAACCTAGACAAGTTGTCTGCCACGGGGTTCTTAGCTCCCTTTCTATCAACAATATGCAAATCAAATTCTTGGAGCAAAAGGACTCATCTAATAAGTCTAGGTTTAGCATCTTTCTTTTCCATAAGATATTTAATAGCAGCATGATCAGTGTGAATAGTTACTTCAGAATCAACAATATAAGGTCTGAACTTATCACATGCAAATACAACTGCTAAGAATTCTTTTTCAGTAGTAGCATAATTTCTCTGGGCGGTATCAAGAGTTTTACTAGCATACTAAATAACATTTAATTTCTTGTCAACTCTTTGCTCTAAAACAGCACCTACATCATAATCGCTAGCATCACACATAATTTCAAAGGGTAAATTCCAATCAGGTGGCTGAACAATAGGTGCATTGATCAAAGCTTTCTTAAGTATTTCAAAAGCTTCTACACAATCATCATCAAAGACAAAAGGAATATCTTGTTGCAATAAATTAGTCAGAGGCCTAGAGATTTTAGAGAAGTCCTTAATGAACCTCCTATAAAAACCAGCATGACCAAGGAAACTTCTTATACCTTTAATGTCCTTGGGACATGCCATCTTTTCAATAACATCAACTTTAGCTTTATCAACTTCAATACCTCTTTCAAAAATTTTATGCCCCAAGACAATGCCTTCATTAACCATAAAGTGACACTTTTCCCAATTCAAGATGAGACTAGTGTCTTCACATCTCTGCAAAACTCGATCAAGGTTGCTCAAGCAATCATCAAAAGAGGATCCATAAATAGAGAAGTCATCCATGAATACCTCACAAATCTTTTCACAAAAGTCAGAGAATATAGCCATCATGCATCTTTGAAAGGTAGAAGGTGCATTACATAAACCAAAAGGCATATGTCTATAAGCAAAAGTACCGAAAGGGTAATCAAAAGTGGTTTTTGATTGATCGTCCGCTGACACAGGTATTTGAGAGAAATCAGAATAACCATCTAGAAAGCAGAAATGTGTATGTTTGGATAGTCTTTCTAGCATTTGATCAATAAAAGGTAAAGGGTAATGATCTTTCTTAGTAGCTTTATTTAATTTACGGAAATCAATTACCATCCTATAACATGTAATAATTCCTTGTGGAATCAATTCATCTTTATCATTAGGAACAACAGTAATACCTCCCTTCTTAGGGACGCAATGGACAGGACTTACCCAATCACTATCAGCAACGGGATAAATTATACCTGCCTCAAGGAGCTTTAGTATCTCCTTTCTTACCACTTCCTCCATCTTAGGATTTAACAGTCGTTGATAATCTCTAACTAGTTTGGAGCCTTCATCCAATTTAGTTTTGTGTTGGCATAGAGTGGGACTAATGCCCTTAAGATCATCTAGAGTATATCCAATAGCAGCACGGTGCTTCTTCAGAGTTTTCAATAATCTTTCCTCTTCTTTCTCTGAAAGGTTAGCACTAATAATAACAGGATATATCTTCTTTTCATCAAGATAAGCATATTTAAGATTATCAGGTAAAGGTTGGAGCTCAAACACGGGATCACCCTTGGGTGGAGGGGGATCCCCTAGGATTTCAACAGGTAAGTTGTGTTTCAGAATAGGACCCTGTTGAAGGAATACTTCATTTATTTCCCTTCTTTCATTCATAAACATATCATTTTCATGGTTTAGCAGATATTGTTCTAACGGATTAGTAGGAGGCATGACAATAGAAGCAAGACCAATAATTTCATCCTTACTAGGCAATTCTTTATCATGGGGTTGTCTACGAAATTTAGCAAAATTAAACTCATGTTTCATATCACCCAAGCCAATTGTAACAACATCCTTTTCGCAATCGATCTTAGCATTAACAGTATTCAAGAAGGGTCTACCAAATATAATGGGACAAAAGCTATCCTGTAGGGAACCAAGAACAAGAAAATCAGCAGGGTATTTAACTTTCCCACACAAGACTTCAACATCTCTAACAATCCCAAATGGTGAAATAGTGTCTCTATTGGCAAGCTTAATAGTAACATCAATATCTTCTAACTCAGCACGTGCAATATCATGCATAATTTCTTTATATAAGGAAATAGGTATTGCACTAGCACTAGCACCCATATCACATAAGCCATGATAACAATGATCTCCTATTTTAACAGAAATAACAGGCATGCCTACAACAGGTTTATGTATCTTAGCATCGGGTCTAGCAATATTAGCATCCTATTCACAGAAGTAAATAACATGCCCATCTATGTTATCATACAAGAGATCTTTAACCATAGCAATACTAGGTTCAACTTTAATTTTCTCAGGAGGTGTATATGTTCTAGTATTACTCTTACGAACCACAGTTGAAGTTTTAGCATGATCCTTTATCCTAACAGGGAAAGGTGGTTTCTCAACATAAGTAGTAGGAACAATAGGATCACTATAAGTGATAGTCTTTTCTTCAACTGTAACAGGTGCAACTACTTTTACTTCAATGGGAGGATTATATTTAAACCACTTCTCCTTAGGGAGGTCAATGTGGGTAGCAAAATATTCACATAAAGAAGCTACTATCTCAGACTCAAGTCCATATTTAGCGCTAAATCCATGAAAAGCATCGGTATCCATAAAAGATTTAACACCATCAAACTTATGTGCCATACCTGACTCCTTACCATCGTCGGAACCCCAATCTTCAGAGTTGCGTTTAATTCTTTTCAATAAATCCCACTTGAATTCAATAGTCTTCAGCATATAAGAACCAGCACAGAAAGTATCGAGCATGATGCGATCATTAAGAGAAAGTCGAGCATAAAAATTTTGAATAATCATTTCTCTTGGGAGCTCATGATTGGGGCATGAATATAACATTGACTTAAGCCTCCCCCAAGCTTGAGCGATGCTTTCTCCTTCGCGAGGCCAGAAATTATATATGTAATTACGATCACGATGAACAACATGCATAGGATAGAAATTCTGGTGAAATTCCAACTTCAATCATTTATAATTCAAAGATCCCGTATCATCACATAGCCTATACCATGTCAATGTGTATCCCTTCAAAGATAAATGAAAGACCTTCCTCTTAACAGCTTCTTCGGGAATACCTGCAAGCTTAAATAATCCACAAACTTCATCCACATAGATAAGGTGTAAATCATGATGCAATGTTCCATCTCCTGCAAAGGGATTAGCTAGCAGTTTCTCTATCATACCCGAAGGAATATCAAAGTAAACATTTTTAGTAGGTTCAGTAGGTTGAGGAGCAACACTTTGGTCTACTGGTCGGGGCGAAGATGCCCCGAACAAGCCCCTCAAAGGATTAGTTTCCATAGTAACAAGTGACAGAAAATTTCAGCACACTATATAAATGTTTCCTTACCAAGTTCCACTCACCAAAGGCGCTTCACTCCCCGGCAACGGTGCCAGAAAAGATTCTTGATGACCCACAAGTGTAGGGGATCTATCGTAGTCCTTTCGATAAGTAAGAGTGTCGAACCCGACGAGGAGCAGAAGAAAATGACAAGCGGTTTTCAGTAAGGTATTCTCTGCAAGCACTGAAATTGTAGGTAACAGATAGTTTTGTGATAAGATAATTTGTAACGGGTAACAAGCAATAAAAGTAAATAAGGTGCAGCAAGGTGTCCCAATCCTTTTTGTAGCAAAGGACAAGCCTGGACAATTTCTTATAATGAGAAAAGCGCTCCCGAAGACACATGGGAATTTTGATCAAGCTAGTTTTCATCACGCTCATATGATTCACGTTCGTTACTTTGATAGTTTGATATGTGGGTGGACCGGTGCTTGGGTACTACCCTTTCTTGGACAAGCATCACACTTATGATTAACCCCTATTGCAAGCATCCGCAACTAAAAAAGAAGTATTAAGGTAAACCTAACCATAGCATGAAACTAGTGGATCCAAATCAGCCCCTTACGAAGCAACACATAAACTAGGATTTAAGCTTCTGTCACTCTAGCAACCCATCATCTACTTATTACTTCCCAATGCCTTCCTCTAGGCCCAAATAATGGTGAAGTTTCATGTAGTTGACGTTCACATAACACCACTAGAGGAGAGACAACATACATCTCATCAAAATATCGAACGAATACCAAATTCACATGACTACTAATAGCAAGACTTCACCCATGTCCTCAGGAACAAACGTAACTACTCACAAAGCATATTCATGTTCATAATCAGAGGAGTATTAATATGCATTAAGGATCTGAACATATGATCTTCCACCAAGTAAACCAATTAGCATCAACTACAAGGAGTAATCAACACTACTAGCAACCCACAGGTACCAATTTGTGGTTTTGGATACAAGATTGGATACAAGAGATGAACTAGGATTTGAGAGGAGATGGTGCTGGTGGAGATGTTGATGGAGATTAACCCCCTCCCGATGAGAGGATTGTTAGTGACGATGATAGTGATGATTTCCCCCTCCCGAAGGGAAGTTCCCTCGACAGAACAGCTGCGCCGGAGCCCTAGATTGGTTCCACCAAGGTTCCGCCTCGTGGTGGCGGAGTTTCGTCCCGTAAGCTTGCTTATGATTTTTTCCAGGGTAGAAGACTTCATATAGCAGAAGATGGGCACCGAAGGGCCACCAGGGGGCCCACGAGGTAGGGGGCGCGCCTAGTAGGGGTGGGCGCGCCCCCCACCCTCGTGGCTAGGGTGTGGGCCCCCTCGTGTACTTCTTTCGCTCAATAATTATCATTAATTCCAAAAATGATTTTCATGGAGTTTCAGGACTTTTGGAGCTGTGCAGAATAGGTCTTCAATATTTGCTCCTTTTCCATCCAGAATCCCAGCTGCCAGCATTCTCCCTCTTCATGATAAACCTTGTAAAATAAGAGAGAATAGCCATAAGTATTGTGACACAATGTGTAATAACAGCCCATAATGCAATAAATATTGATATAAAGCATGATGCAAAATGGACGTATCAAGCAACTCCAACCGGGCGACCCATTTGGTCGGCCCATGTCCGTTTGGGTCGGCGCGGACAAAAGCACCGGCCCAACGCACCGACCCATTCCCAAAAGCCGTCCGCTTTGCGTCCGCGCAGATCCATTTCCGGCACAAATCAACGACTGAAGTGCGTCGGCGCGGACGCGCCACGCGTCTCCTCGGTGTCCACTGCGGCCCCACTTGGCGGCCACCCAACTACCGCCTGTCGTCTAATTTATGACGACCACCGACAGCGGGCCCACTAGTCAGCCGATGGAAGCGTCCTTTTTTAATCACGCGTGCGGCGGGGGCTGGCCTCATCCACTTCCGTCCACATCTGGCCCCCCACCACCTTTCGTGCTTCCTCGCCTGCGACATGCCAAACCCTAGAAAATGGGCCTCTTTGGCAGCAGCTTCGGCAAGGGCAAGAGCACCCCTGGCGCCTCCTCCTCCCGTGCTCCTCCCCTCCCCCCTTCTCCGCCGCCGGCGCGTGCCCGCCCAGGTCGGCGGCGCCTGCACATCCCAGTGCACCAAGCGCGGTGGCACTAGGAGTACAGGCAGCCGCAGCCCTACCCCAACGTGACGCTACCGCACCACTGCCACCTCAATCCGCAGTGAATCCCGGTGTCGGCGGTTTCACGGACACATCGGGGGCACGACGAGGAGGTGCGCAGGCGCCGGGTGCAGCTCACGCCGGCATAGCGACGGCTGCCCGAGTACGCCGCCGACTCTCCCAGCTGGGAGGCTTGGTTTACCCTCGAACACGAGAAGCAACGACGGCTAGGCGTCGTCGCCAACCCGCCGTTTCCACAGCCGCCACCGCGGGTAGAGCCGAAGGAAATGGAGGCGGAGGCGGAGTACCAAGCCGCCCTCGTGGAGGCTATGCAGCACGCGCTGGAGGCTAGCCCACATGCATTGGGATGGGCCGGAGCGTGCCCTTGCCTTCTCGGCGGCAGGGGACTCCGTCCACGCCCCACTCTTCGACCCGCCTCCATCGCCGCTGCCCATTGTCGAGCCCAAGCCGGATCCGAAGCCGGCGCAAAAGCACTCGCTGCCACCAGCCCCTTGGCCGGAGGAGGCCTACACGTGGACCGGTGTGTACCGCGAGTGGGGTGAGCGCGCCTCTGGTCCACTACGCCGCGACGCCAGAGGAGGAGGCAACCCACCTTGAGCGCTGGAAGGCGCACTGGCTCGCCCAGGAGGAGGCCGACGGTGAGCGGCAGATGAGCTACGAGCAGCTGCTGCAACGCGGCGCGGTGGCGCTGCGGCTTGAGGAGGAGGAGGAGGAGCGTGCCCGACGAGCCGCAATGCCGACGCCCTAGCAGATGCCGGAGGAGGCTGTCCTGACAGCGTACCAAGCGACGTTCGGGTGGGCTGGCCCTGCCCCGTCTTCATCGACCTCACCGGCGCCGACGGCGACGTCAAGGGTAAGGGCAAGGCGGCGGACGTCTTGGACAGCGTGCGGGCATTAGACTTTTTTTTATGTTTTTATTAATGTTTAATTAGTTTAAGTGGACTTTGGCCAGCTGTTGACCGGCCACTTTAATGTTTAATTAGTTCAAGTGGACTTTGGCCAGTTTCTGCAACCTGTTTTTTCCCAACGTCGGCTGATTTGGATTCGCCTTTCGTTGGCGGTCAAGCCGACCCAAAATGCGGACGCGCACACCCATCTGACGGATGCAAACGGACGACAAACCGCGCGCCCGGTTTGAATCGCTCCGTTGGAGTTGCTCTGACAACCAACTAATCTGCCATATGCTTCCGAGAGGACAGACACCACCACGCACAAAGTTCCACGTACGTAGTACATTACTCCAATAGCGTACGACGGCCGGGACGCATGCGCGGCAATTGCATGTGATGTACTAAGAGCCACGAAGTCAGATCACCTGATGACACTGTCGCGTACGTACATCCACCTCGGCCGGCCCGCCTGCTTTCCGCCGGCCGGCCGGACGGCCGGTTCCGTGGGCAGAAATCACTGTTTTGACCTGAGGGCGAAATCAATTCACAAACTAAACTATCTTGAAAAAAAATTCACTCAACTGACCCTTTTGTGTGGCGCCCGACATCTAGGCATCACACTACACTGTGCATCGTCTAGATCTTAGGCGCTACACTTCTGACCAAGGTGGCACCCCTGGGCCCACACCGAGCAGTGCAACGCCTTTGATCTAGGCGCCACACACATAATATGCAGCGCCTAGATGCTGCACTTGCAGTTACTAACTGTTGTGGACATCTGTTTCTGAGCCTGAAAATTGCTAAGTCAATGTATAGCGCCTGAGAGTTAGGCGCTCCACTATACAGTGCAGCGCCTGACGTCTAGGTGCTGCACTATGCATAACAAGGAGTCCGGACGATGGCGATGCGTAGGTAGACGGAGTCACACGAGCCCGTACGTACGCTCGTATTCCTTTGGCCACTCGGTCGGCTGATCGATCGATGGGCACTGACAGCTACGGATCATTGTGCACGAAAGCCTAGATCCAAAAAAATAAAATGAAATTTATCTTCCATCTCTAGCTAGCCTAGCTTTAAGCCCATATCGCTAGTAGCTGCGCGTGTACTACCTAAGTCCTAAATCTGCCAAAAGTTATGTCATCCCTGGGACGGAGCTGGATCCTCTGACGTACGTCCCACTGACGTTGCCCCACTGACGTGTGGGCCCGGGGCCACATGCCAGTGGACGCCACGGCACGTCAGGGGATCCGCTTCCCCCGGGGACACGCATGATCGACCTATGTCTGGCTAGCTAGCTAGCTAGCAGTAGCACCAGGCTGACCATGACCAGCATGCATGCAGCTGCAGGATAGTTGAGGAAGCTAGCTAGCCAGGTCCAGGCGTGCCCGACTGCACAAGCAGCTAGCGGCAAACTGCGATTGGCACTGCGGCACTGCGTCTTGTACTTGGTGGTGGCGTGGTGGATGGGAGAGAGCGAGAGGTTTAAAGCTGGCCCTTGCTTGCTTGGTCCAACCTTACATGCATGATCCTCACAAGCTAGCATCGCGCGCCCATCGCCTTGTTGATCAATAGTGCAGCGCCTAGACGTCAGGCGCTACACTGTATAGTGTAGCGTCTATCCCTCAGGCGCTGCACACTGACTTAGTAATTTTCAGGCACCAGAAACAGATGTCCGCGGCAGTTAGTAAGTGCATGTGCAGCGCCTAACAGCTAGGCGCTGCACATTATATGTGTGGCCCTAGCCCAAAGGCGTTGCACTGCTGGATGCGGGGCCCAGGGGTGCCATGCTGGCCAGAAGTGTGGCGCCTAAGATCTAGGCGCTGCACAGTGTAGTGTGGCGCCTAGATATCGGACGCCACACAAAAGGGTTAGCTGGGTGAATTTTTTTCCGAAACAGTTCAATTTATGAATTGATTTCGTCCTCGGGTCAAAACAGTGATTTCTGCCGGTTCCGTGCGGGTGCTCGCTTCGCGGACGTGCGCCGGAGTCTCGATCCGTGGGCGCGCGCGCGTGTCCCGCATGCATGCGCGTACGTACGCATCATGCATGCATGATGCCCCCGACGGAGCCAAAGCTCCGGGCGGAGCAGGTTGATTAATGATTGGGGCTCTCATTAGCTAAGCTAGCTAGGAGTAGTAATATTACTGTGCAGCACTAGTACCTAGCAGTTACATCAGTATGATGGAACAAGCATTGCCGGCACGGCACGCCACGAACGTACAGACTCATGAAGTGCACTGTGTTGATCATGATTACCAGTACTTCCAATTAATCATCCCATGAGGCATTAAGCCGGCGTGCTTGTGGCCCATAAATCCATAACGACGGCAAAGATACAGAAATGATCGATTGGTGGAGAACTGGACATGGAACTGGTACGTACGCGCGCGCGTAGACATCAAGGAGAGAGAAACTGGACCCTAGTACGTAGTACACCCATGGACCGCGTGCATGGAGCAGGTACGTTCAAACATTTTTCAGGCACAGGCAGTGCATGCATGCATGCCCGTTGATCGTGGAATTCCGCTGAAACTTGGTCGGGCGGGCCGACCACGCTGGCTGAGCCAGGGATGCAATGATCTGCTTGCTCTCCACAGGCCGGCCCCAGGAGCCAGGAGGCATGCACGACCCATCACGTACAGCGTGCATGCGCTCCGGCCGATGGCACAGACGCGCGGGCAGCTATCTGCCATGCATGCATCGAGAGGTAATCGGAATCCCTAGCGCTAGGCTCAACGTGTCTAGTCGAGTGTGGAGTACCAAAGAAATGTGCCTGTGCAACGCATGTGTACTGTTGTGTTTCTATTGAGATTGACCTCGTCTTAGCACGAGCTGTTGCCGATTGATTGGCTGCCCCTCGGCGTAATATGGGCCCAGAAGTAATGGACCATGCGGTCTAACGTGATAATGTTTCACCAACCATGTTTGGATTTGTCGACATGATCGAATGTAGCAATAGTAAACGTCAAAGTGCTCTGCCCGCATCAATCAAACCTATGTGTAGTGTAATGACCCATCTTGCGCCCCCCCCCCCCCCCCCCCCCCACACACACACACACACACCACACAAATAGACACACAAGGTACCATCTTGTAAAACTTGCTGATCAAGAGTGGTAAAAGACCCATAAATGAATGTTGTGAAGAAACTGTCACTAACCAACCGATCCAGTATTTTTTTCCTAGGTCCTACATGTCAGAACCAACCGTCTGGAATAATCTTTTTTAGTACTAATTTTGATATCTGAATCAAGTGCTATTTGCTCAAATTAAAAAAATCGCAGAACTATATTTTTTATGACTCCTTTAAGGAAAATTCATATCTTGGGTTGATATATTGTCCATAACCTACAGTAAAATTTTATCTTGGAATTTTTCACAATAGTATGAAGTACTATAAACAATTTTTTTCAGATTTTCCTTAGAGTAATAAACCCATAAATAGTAAGTTATTCACTTGAAGTAATTTTGCCCAACCTAAACCCTAACTAGGCCAAGCCCAGCCTGGTAGGTCTGTTTCTCCGATCCGTATTTTTCTTCTTTTATATTTCCTTCCCCTTTGTCGACGACTGATGGGAGCTAGTGGGACCCACCAGTCATGACATCATCAACTCCAGCACCCAGCGCGCCGGGCACAGGCCGGACAACGACCTCTACTCTCTCTTTTCCTCGTCCTCCACCGAGTCCCTCACCGTTATCTCTCCCCCTCCTTTACAGCCTCAGTGTCATCGCCACTCGCTTCGCCGCAACAATCCACGATGGAATCAGATATTGAACAACCTATTAACCAGGTGTAACAAGTTCATCAATTTATCTCTAGTTAGAGCCCAACGAGATTACATTATCAGTGGACTGGCCCAACATCGAAGCAACCAGGACATCTTTTCATTGAACGGTGTTGTAGATACCTTTTCTCCAAAACACATCGTTTTAGTGAGAACATCTTGCCTTCGATGTAGTGATAGAAGAAATACCCAACATTTTGAGATAACCAACAAAGTAGCACTTATCTGATTTTGGATTTGTGCTTGGTTGTGAACACTTTACATGTGCATAACTGGTATACATCGCAATTAGGCCAACCTCTCCTAGCTAAACGTTCCATGGTCCAAGCACCAAATTGATCAACCAAGTGAAGACTTTGCACTTTGGGGGTGCCCTAGGCTCCCAAATGGTAGTCTTGAACATGGTGAACACAGTTCTAGCAAATTGGGTGTGGTAAGTGGATGAGGTGGAATAGCATGAGTATGTCGTGAGCTTCCAAATGATAGAGGCCTCAACATCGTCACAGAGCTTGATATGCAGTTGTGACTAGAGAGGAAAACTCATTAATTTGCTCGGTCGTCAAGCCATGGCTTGTGTCAATCTGGCCCACCCAAGCATTTGTGGTGAAGGGCAATGTTGACAGTCCATTTTTCTTCTTCTTGGCGATATCATGAATGAGCGGCACAATGTGCATAGGACACTGACCGTTCAACCAAGTGGATTTCAAAAGGCATGCCATTTTTGCCATTCCCCATGATAACCTTTGTCCTCGAATGGAAAAGGGACACATATTATATACCCCCTCCGTTCTAAAATATAGGTTTTTTTTTCAGGAGTCAAACTTGTGCATGTTTGACTTAGTTTTTAGAAAAAATGTACTAATATATATATAATACGGAAATTGTATCATTGGATCCATCTAAAAAGTATTTTAGTAATTTATTTATTTTCTTGATATTGATAGTCTATTCAATAATCCTAATCAATATATACATATGATTTTTCATGAAAACGGATGAACCTTATATTAAAAAATGGAGAGAGAGTATGTGTTCATAAAATATGGAGAAAGTAACTTATATTATAAGTACTTGCCATATAAGTTTTTTTTGGCGAACTAACCTGTGATTGGATGGTTAGAAGGACAGTGGTATCCTAGCCCACCAGGGTTCAAGTCATGGTGCTCGCATTTATCCCGGATTTATTTCAGAAATTCCGGCGATGCTTGTTCAGTGGGAGAAGACGTTCCCATTGACTACGAGGCGCCTACTGTGATTTTGTAAAATCTTAAGATGATATGCCGGCTCGGTTTCTCGGAGGTGCTCATCGGGTTATGGTGTGCGTGTGTGCGTTCATAGGGATGAGTCTATGCGCGTACATATGAGCGATTGCGTTTGTACAGATGTTTAAAAGAATATAAGCTATTTTTTTATTTATCTGAACATATTTGTTTCATCAAAATTTACCCCCCTACCACATGTGTTTGAAACTCGTAGCTAGCTTTCTTGCAGTCAGGATAGGGCCACGGGAAGTCCAGATACGATCATTAGCCAGATTCCACCTGTCCACACCATGGTGCGACACTATTCCCTCTGTCTTGTCAATGAGCTTGTGAACACGCTAATCCCCAAACTGAGCGAATGGCACGTAGGACCGCGCCAGTCGGAGCCAATTATTGCCCCTGTGTGCAAGAAGAAACCAAGCCGAATCCACGATAAGACCGAAGAAATTAGGTCATGTTGGCTGTATGCCATGATTACAGGCAGTCTCGTACGCAACTGTGACTCACGACGGGCACATGTGGGATGTGGCTCGCGACGTCCCTGTCCATGGATCATCGTCGAGCAAAGCCGAGACGCCCTCGGCGGATAGACTGACTGGGTCGAGCTCGCCAGGCCCATGCGCTGCCGGTGCCGGGTGGTGCGTGGCCCGCAGATCCCCCCGCCGGTGTCGATCGATCCGCCGTCCTCCTATCCAAAGCTCCCGGGTCATTTCGTGCCGGGTGCATGCACCGAACGACCACCCCCGGCCGGTGTCGATCGATCCGGCTGTCACGGCTCGCGTCAAAGCCGACCTAGCTGATCAGCTGCCCTGCTTGAGACGCTGGGGTTTACGCTCTGTCACCGTCTTCGTCACAGGGCAAACTGCGGCACGATCGAGAGCTTTCTGGGGCTGCTCTGGAATCGGACAGTTCTAGTGGGAAAAATTGTACTGTGCTGATAAGAGCATCTTCAACAGACGCGCAACACGCGGCGCGCTAAAACAAGTTTTACAGCACCGAAATAGCATATTTTGCGTGCAGCAGAACGCTGCCTCCAGGGGTAGCTGCAAAATATTACGCGCGCGAGCCGTTTCAACAAGCGCTGCAAAAGAAAAAGGCGCGCGCGAGCAACCACAGCACATACGAACAATATTCTCACATATAGATTCAACGATACACATAGCATAGTTCAACCCAACATAACAACTAGTCTTAAGGATACAAATAAAATAGATAAACTACGACGCAAATAAAACTAGAAACGAGTCGTCCTCCTCCTCGGTGGTGTTGTCCGACGTCGACAGAGACACGTCATCTCATTGAGGATCGTTGTCGTCAAAGAACGACGCATGTCCCAGTTCGCACTGCGATATCGCCAGTGCCTTTCGCCGACGCCTGTCCGCCCGGTCCTCGCGGCGCTTTGCCCTCCTCTCCGCCTAGAAGGCGTTCTCGTCGGTGACGTCCTGCGGGTAGCGCTAGCGTCACTCCGCCATTGCTAGCTCGTCCACCTCGGCGATGAGGAGGCAACGCTGCTGTCTGCGGTGTTCACGACAGTCCTCGTCGGATACTAGTCGTGGCAGAAGCGCGAGGTCCTGCGCCTGTGGGCACGTCCGCGCGTCGTCGAAGTTCATCTGCGAGCGTGGCCAAGAGGCGCCACGCCGCCGCGCCGTACGCGCGGTCGGCCTCGTGTGTGGTCTCGAACGTCCCAAGATCGAGACGCACGTCGCCGGAGCGGATCTCCGTGTACAACGTGCCGGAATGGCAGACGCGGACGCTACGGAAGCTGGAGCTGCTCCAGGGACGCGGCGGCATGTCGGGAGAAGGGCGCGGCGGCGGCGGCGGGCCGCCGGATGCGAGGAAGAAGGGGGCGGCGGGGGTAAGAAGGGGCGGCGGGCGCTCGAGTGTGTAGTTGGCCAACTCGGCACGCGCGTTTTATAGAGCGCGCTAAAACTGCCGCGCGTCGGGCCACTTTTTCACGCGCGCGCCGGAATGTCTCGCCCCCGCTGGAGCGCGCGAAACCGCTCTGCCCGCGCTAAAACACCAGTTTTCCGCGCGCACGATATTTACCGCCGCTGTTGGAGATGGTCTAGGGGCATGCATAGTGGTTGATAAGATAGTCTTATCTTAAATTTTGCATCTAATTTGGAGTTGGCAACAAAATTACCTTCAAAATATGTTATCTTTTAACCTTATCTAATATAAGTAGCTATTTTTAAAAGTATGGTGAGACATTGTGTTAAGAGATCATCTCTTAGTAGTAGACAAGCCTTCTATTATGAATTCTCTTTCCTCCACTTCAGCATTTATCCTATGTGACACATCTAAGATAGTATCATTTGTACATGCCTTAAATCGGATGGTTCACAACGTCAGGTCCATTTCTAAAAGTAAAAGAAAAAAGAAGGCATCAGAAGGTCCATTTCGGCAATATTAATAAGTATACTGACTAAAGATTTTCGTTGATATATTATGTTTTCAAATAACTTACCACATATGCCATGGCTAAAGATATTCTTCTGTTATATAAACGAACAAGTATCCGGAAGATGTTTCACATCCTTGGCTTCACTAAACGTTGCATCACATGTGTGCGTTAATTAATGTGGATTGGAGAGAGTATGTGTGCGTTAATTAATGTGGCATTTCTAAAAGTAAAAGAAAAAAGAAGGCATCAGAAGGCATCAGAAGATCCACAACGTTGTAGTACTATGTGTGCGTTAATTAATGTGGATTGGAGAGAGTAGCATATTTTTTATTCTAAAAAAGGTGATACTAGCATCTTTTCCTTCCAGTAAATGGCTCTATTGCATTGAGAAAGTGACATCACTTCAATTATTTACGATAAAAAGGACCAACTGCACAAGTTCTCTCGGCACATAGGCCACTGGAACGTCCAGCAAAATTTCAGGTCAGTAGGCTGTCAAGATAAATCGGTTTGAGGTAAAGATTTTCGAAGAGGATGATTCTACGGCTCTTTCGGTCTAATAAGCGTTATTACAAAGTACAAAATGTAGAAGTCCCATATGCGAGCAATCTAATTAATGTAGAGAGAATAATCAACTTCGCCTGCACAATCGTAGTGAATCAGCAATAAAGGAGCGTCTGGGTTATTAACATGGTGGCTACCGCTACCTTGTGGAGCTTATGGAACATGCGAAATGAATTTGATTTTGAGGGGCGCATCTGGCGAGATCAAAAGTGCATGCTGGATAGAGTGAACGTGTATCTCCATCAATGAAAAATTCTTTGCGACGATGCTCAGGCTGCCCTTCTGCGGTGATGTCTGCTGCTTCTCGATTATCATGAGGAGAGCTGTGGAGGATCACATGGATCTAGCTTCACCTCTGGATGCTACAAAGAACCAGCGTCCGGCACTCAACACCAGCTGGTCCATCTGAAGGTTATTTGCCTATTTCTGTGTTTGGTTCCAAATTTAGTATTCATATGTTGTACTACCTCCGGTCATTTTTAGTTTGTATACAAGTTTTGTCTGAAGTCAAAGTATACCTACTTTGACCAAATTTATAGAAAAAGGTATCAACATTTACAATGTTAAATCTACTATTGTAGATTCATCATGAAATATAGTTTCATATTATACATATTTGATATTATAGATGTTGGTGTTTTTTAATATAAATTTGGTCAAACTTTACAAAGTTTGACTTGACACAAATATAATACGCGGAGTACAAGTTTGACTTGACACAAATATAATGCTAATTATTAGAAGCTTCCGCCGGAAAAATGAAACACTAGCAAACCTTCCGCCAATGCAAGCATGCTAACACCTTACATGACTAGTATTGGAGAGATGCCACATCTACATAAAAATTGTTTAACGTAACAGGCAACATGGACAATAACGATTGGTGGTACGGGGAGGAAAAAGAGCTCGCCCACCCAAGAATCCCCCCCCCCCCCGGGGGGGGGGGGGGAGGGGTTGTTAGGAAGTTCACATAAAAAACTTACGTAGTTACCCTAGGATTATCGTTAGTATTGAGGCTGCTGCTTGTATGTTGTTGTTTAGCCAGGTGAATGTCTGAATGCCTTACGTCCATTTCATGAGATTTCAGAGAGTTGGATAAGTTCACGGAAGTATGCGAGCCGGCGTTGGATGGCAAACAACGTTCGGACAGGTTGGTCCGGATGTTTGTGGCTGATATAAGGGTCGGCTTTGGAGATGCCCTAAGCTATAAACCTCCTCTCACATTTAGCATTTTTTTGACCCGATGCATACCTCGGTGATAGGACCGGCCCTGGTGTGGCCCAAGAGGCGACGACCCAGGGCCCATGTGTAAGAGGGGCCCATGATCTGGTATATATATGAAGTATAGCCGAACAAAAAATAGATAGAAAAAAATTACAAGGGAAAAAGAACAAGATGGGCTAGGCCCAGTTCCCTTAGCCTAATTTCTTTTTTAACACAGTACAGACGCAAACGCTCGTATATATGTGCATATATTTACCCTTATGAACGCACACATGCACACCATACTTTTATGAGCATCTCCGGGAGACTGAGCCGGCATATCATCTTGACATTTTACGAGAGTCGCTGTAGGCGTCTTATAGTTGGCGAGAACATCTCTTTCCACTGAACTAGGTTAGACCAGGATGACCACGCTGGGAGCCTCTCCCTCCTCCGGACGTCACCTTCCGGTATGCATATCGTGCGGCGCACGGTTTGGTCTGCAGTTGGGACGCATCTAGTCCAGCTGCTCATAAACCCTCACGGTCAAACCGATCATTTCAAACCCTTCCAGAACCACCAGGGCAGCGCGCGCCGAACCCCACGCTCCTCCCATGTGCGCGCACCTGAGACCGACGCGCATTTGATCTCCGGTCCCTGGTCCTCGTACACATTCAGCTGACCGGCGGGGAAATCCGGCCGTCGCCGTCGCTGTTTTTCCAAGCGATATCTCCGGCCAGTGTACGTTGGGGCTGCCATGTTCGCCTATATAGGCGCTAAAATAATAGCCAATCAATCAAGCTAGCCGCTAGTGCTCCGCGAAAGCAAGCAAAAGCCGGGCACTACCTCGATCCGGTCCGATCTCGGGCAATCGACCGATCTCTGACGACGTAACCCGATCCAAAGTTCATTCCAGACTGCGATGTCTCGCTCCCTGGCTGCTTTCCCGTCTCTGTCGATCGGGACGTGTACGTGAGCAGCTGGCTTAACTCGGGGGATCGGATAGCATATTAGCTTAGCCAGCACTGTTAATCACACCAGGTCGCCTCGTTCACGTATGAAATGAAGATTTTAGGCAACGATTGGTTGAAGGCCCGTCACGGTCAGCATCATGCGCGGGGATAGCATCTCAAATCGCTGGGTCGTGCTAGAATTTAATGTTAAAATCTGTTAAGCATATTTGTTTTCTCAATTAGCATAGACACATTCATGGTCGACCGTGATCAATCTAGCTTAAATGGTAGGAGTAACGTGTACACAGTGCCCTGGACCACTGTACGTATGATCACGACACACTTGTTTCATGGAAGAAGCGACGCGCGCGCGATGGCGAAAGAGACGATCGAGCTGCATATGCATGGACGCATGCATGGTCCCTCCCTCCGAATTGAGTGAAACACATGTGGAAATGTTTGGCTAGCTAGGCGGCTCTCAGATGGGCTAGATGGGTGATGAGTGTAGGGGAGACCGGAGGGAGAACGTCTGGAACTGAACATGAAGATGTGGACGCATTGCCACAATTTTCAAAGTTATTGACTCCTTTCTGCTGTGGAAAGGACGTCAGCTGGTGAGTTTCCACTAATATTCCAATTTTGCAACTTTGGAGTGATATCGAAAAGGAAAAGGCATTAATGTTGCAAATGATTGATTCCTAAAAAAATTGACTTCAAAGAACTATTTACTGCAAGGTGATCACTATAGAAGTATCTTTTACAAGAGTACCAATAATCTCTACGGGTGGATCTTCCATCCACCAAAAATGCTACACTTACACAAACTTTAAACATATTGGTTTTCATAGACTCCTCTTTCACCAATCTTTGCCCCCCTGATTTTCACTGGTGCCCCCCCTCCCACCTAATTTCCAGCCATAATTTGCCACTTTAGCCCGTAACAGCAAATCCGTAACTTATGTCGGTAAGTCTACTATCTCTATCCATCCACCCCGCACACGCCTTGCTTCTAGCTAGTTTGGCTAAAGCATGGACAACGCAATTAGTCTCTAGGAGCATATGCTCAAAAATAATATGCGGGAAATCACACACAAGATGATATATATCATCAAAAACTGACGCCAACAAACCGAAAGAGCAACCTCCATTCTTCATTGTCTATCACCTCCATGTTGTCATAATTCACCTCTATGTGATTACACCCAACTGTAGTTGCCAAATTGAGACCAAACCGTAAAGGCAGTGTCTCGGCCATAAGCACATGTCATTGATTCCTATTTTATCATGTGATACTAGTACCAAACCATGGTTCCATGTAGTGCGGAGCTTCATGGGGCCAAAGGGGGCAATTGCCCCCCGTACTCTATCCTCTAGGAAAACTCTTAAGTGTTTCCCTGATTATTAGGCTTGAAAATCAAAGATTTCTCAAATTTCATGCATAATTTATCTTCTTGGCCCCTCAACAATCTTCATCAAGCTCCTCCACTAGTTCCATGGTTGCCATGGGCCGCTCCGGTGCATCTCATACCATACATTAATAATGTTTTTATCTATTGTTCCATCACACGAGGTTCATATGTCATAGGGTTCATCTATGTTAGTGAAGACACACTTGTGAGATAGATCCACTTGTGAACAACCTCATATTTTATTTTTATTTTCTTAAGCCGATTCATTTGGCATCAATGATGGGCTTCACTTAGATATTTAGTAATCAATAATATATGGTTGTTTCATAAGCGGACGTGGATGTCATGGATTGATCCTCGTTTTCTAACGCATTAATAGTTATTTTATACTCTCACGAATCATAATGAGCCATGTCATTAAATTATTTTTAGCCATTGGATTTACTAACTTGGTCCGCTAACAACCATACAACTATGATATTATTTTGCTATATGGTTTACTTATAGTACATTGGGTATTCATTCAATTAGTCTATCGTTGGCTTGTTCATATGAATGAACAATAGTGAAATCAGTGTGCATTAGATGGAGTAGATCACTAGTACTAAATGTTAAGCATGCCTAGTGAGTAGTGACAAAAAATGATGCATTATTATCCACGCTAGGGTAAAAGGTTTATAAAATTAGCTACAGTTTATGTTTACAATTGTGTGTCAAAGCACTAAATCTGAACATGGGCAGCCCTGCCCACAGTCCGAATCTGAAGCCCAACCATCAGGTCGGTTTTGGGCTTAATTTTTGGCCGGAAGGCCCAACCCAAAAAACCAGGGAATGCTAAAAAATGGCATTTCAGTGAAAATATGTATAATAATGTATTGATATGCTCTGGTTAATTTATTGTTTTGAACTAGGAAAAATAACATTGTTTTCTACTGTGTTGGGTAAGACTTGGGTTATTTGGTTGGGTTTTTCGAAGCCCGGCCCAAAAGAAGTACGACACGAGGAATGCCCATGTTTACTCTATACAAATGTTTTGTAGTTTACTATACATAATATATTAGGTGTTGTAAGTGTTTGGGGCATTTTTAAAGGAGTATTAGATAGTTGATGTAGTCTTTTAGATATATGGGTGTACCACCTAATCTATATATTTTACATTGATCAAATCCCATATTTATGATTATCTTCAGATATATGGGTGTACCCACCTAATCTATATATTTTACATTGATCAAACCTCCTAGTCTATAGGCTTCTAGCCAATGACTAACTTTATTCTGATTACGGCTAATCTTAGCAATTAGGATCTCCCTGTCAAGAACATTTGGGAGAAGCCCACTGTTGGTCGTACACTCATTCAGAGATGGAACTTTAAAATGAGGGCCATGAGGCGACACCTCTCTGCATGGGCTAAACACACCAATGGGATGTATAAAAAAGAAAAACATCGCCTCTCTGCCATTATTGATGACCTCTATAAAATTGCAGAGACGCGCATCTTATCTCAACAAGAGATTGATTTGAAAAATCAATCCAATGATAAGGTTGCACGTCTTTTTCGAGAAGAGAAAATCAAATATTACCAAAGATCCAAAGCTGATTCATCTTGATGGGAGATAGTAATACAAGATACTTCCAATTGGTCGCCAATTGGTCTCCAACAAGATGAAGGGCGGATCGAAGGTCATGAGAATCTCAAAAGGTATATCACCAGCTACTACAAATCTCTGTTCGGGCCGCTAGATGAAGGGAATTTTCACCCTTGACGAGAACCGAACAGAGGATATTCCTCAAGTCACGGCAAAAGAGAATGACTTCCTCACGGCACCTTTCTCAGAAGAGGAGGTGAGAGCAGCGGTGTTCCAAATGGAACATAACAAAGCTCCAAGACCAGACGGCTTCCCCGCAGAATTTTATCAGTATTTCTGGGATATCATCAAGTCTGACCTTTTGGAGTTGTTCAATTGTCTTCATGCCGACCGACTTGACCTATTCAGGATGAATTTTGGCGAGATTGTTTTGTTGCCGAAGATTAAGGAGGCTGAACAGATCCAACAATATAGACCCATATGCCTACTTAATGTCAGCTTCAAGATTTTCACGAAAGTAGCTACGAATAGGTTAAACTCGATAGCTGACCATGTTGTCCGGCCATCTCAAACGACGTTCATGCAAGGAATATACTCGATGGCGTAGTAATCCTGCATGAGGCCGTTCACGAGATGCACCAAAAAAACATGAGTGGAGTAGTATTCAAAATTGACTTTGAAAAAGCCTATGATAAGGTTAAATGGTCTTTCCTCCAACAGGCCTTAACGATGAAAAGTTTCTCCGATAAATGGTGTTAATGGATCCACAATTTTGTAACTGGAGGTAGCGTGGCCATCAAAGGTAATGTTGATGTAGGCCATTACTTTCAGACAAAAAAAGGACTACGACAGGGTGACTCCATGTCCCCAATGTTATTTAACATTGTTGCTGACATATTGGCCATTCTGATTGAGCGCGCCAAGCAGGACGGATAGATTGCAGGAGTAGTGCCACACCTTGTGGCTGGTGGCCTCTCTATTCTGCAATATGCCGATGACACGGTTCTTTTTATGGAACATGACCTGGAAAAGGCTCCTGAAACTCTTGCTTTCAGCGTTTGAGCAAATGTCGGGTCTTAAAATTAACTTCCATAAAAGCGAATTTTTCTGCTTGGAGAAGCCGTTGAGGCGGCGGCCGATTATGCTGACCTGTTTGGTTGCGCACATGGCCATTTCCCGATTAAATATTTCGGAATATCGATTCATTATCAACGTCTCACCATTGGGAGTGGAAGCATGTAGAGGAACGGTTAGAGAAATGGTTGAGCAGCTGGAAAGGCAAGCCGCTCTCTGTTGGAGGACGACTGTTTTTTATTAACTCTGTCCTCACAAATATGGTTCTCTATATGCTTTCATTCTTTCAACTCCCAAAAGGGGTCCTGCAAAGACTGGACTATTTCAGATCCAAATTCTTTTCGCAAGGAGACGGGGAAAAGAAAAAATACAGACTAGCCAAGTGGGATGTGGTTTGTAGGCCGAAAGACCAAGGTGGCCTTGAAATTCACGACCTGCAGGTTAAGAATGAGGCTCTCCTTAGTAAATGGTTGTTCAAACTTCTTACTGAGAATGGTGTTTGACAAACCATACCGCGCAACAAGTATCTAGGCCACAAGGCGGTGTCTCAGGCATATTGGAAACCTGGCGACTCGCATTTTTGGGCTGACCTAATGGCGGCAAAGAAACATCTCTTTCGCTTTGGGTCTTTCGCGATAAAGGACGGATCGGAGATTCATTTTTGGGAAGACATCTGGCTAGGCGGTGCCAGTCTCCGAGAACAATATCCAGCCTTGTACAACATTGCTCGTGATAAGAATACTATTCCGCAGGTGCTCAGTTCATCCCCCCCCCCCCCCCCCCCCCCGAATATTTTGTTCAGGCGGGATTTGACTGGCCCCCGACTTATGTCATTGGCATAATCCTTTGTCCCGTCTGGATGCGATTAGCCTGACAGAAGGCCGGGATGTGTTTCGCTGGAACCTTACTACATCAGGGTCTTTCACCGTAGACTCTATGTATTGTGCTCACGCATTCTGAGGTACCGGTGAGTAATAATAAGAAATTTTGGATGTCGAAGATACCACTAAAAGTTAAAGTCTTCATGTGGTATCTTCGTAGGGGAGTTGTGCTAACCAAAGACAACCTCGCACGGCGCAATTGGCAAGGGAGTAAGAAGTGTTGTTTTTCTCATGATGAGACAATCAGACACCTCTTTTTCCAATGCAACTTTGCACGTTCTTTGTGGTCAGTCATCCAAATAGCGTCAAATTTATATCCGCCCACAAGTGTTGCCAAAAATTTTGGTCATTGGTTGGACGGTATTTCAAATAGGTTCAAAACGCTATTGAGGGTGGGAGCATATGCTTAACTATGGTCGCTTTGGCTATGTAGAAATGATTTTATTTTTAATGACAAAAATGCTTCTCCTTTCCAGGCTATTTTTCGTTGTACGCACTTCCTTCGTACGTGGTCTATGCTACAACGAGCGGAGGTCCAACCGCTGTTCAAGGCGGTGTGTACGCGGTTGGAGCAGGTGGCTACAAAGGTTTTTACCCAATATGGTTGGCAGCATAAATCCATCTCACCTTTCGACATAGGCACAATGTCGGTCTTTAGGACTCTACTATTGCCGATTTGTCGGTTTTTGTTTTCTTCTGGTTCGGCTGTGTGCATCTTAGTTATGCAGAGGCTGGGTGTTGCTCATAATGCTTTGTATCCACTTGATGCTTCATTTTGAGTTAATAAAATCACCCTTTATCAAAAAAGATCTCCCTGTCACACTTCAGCAGCTCCAAAAATGCTTTATCTTTCATTAACTATACATATGTTGTTGCAAACATATAAAAATGCTTCATCTTTCTTATTGAAAAAGAGTCTGATAACTGTTTCAGGTCTGACAAGTGGAATTTGGAATAGCAAACCATGTTACCAGGTACTGATCAGTACTAATATATCCACGTCCGGCCCAGCCGACACCTGCATCTGTTCGACACCGCACAACCTCAACGCTGCCACATCCGATGCACACGAACGATGCCGCATCTCGATCGGCCGCTGGCCGGCCGGCCGGCCATGCAACAGCCGGCGCCTCAGCCTCTACTCCGATCCCTAGGCGCACATGCACTACTACAACTGTTCATCCATACGCGCGCACCGCACGTACGCTCTGGCGTACGTAGCGCGCAGGGAATTGTTCCGGCGACGGCCGGGGGCCACCAACCACGTGAATGCTCCCCGGCCCCCACACCGCGCTCCCCTCCCCTCCCCTCCCCAGCTATCACCTTCAAGCATCACGCCTCCGTCCGTCCCCTTCACTTCACTAGCACCCAGCTTCGCCTCCCCGCCAACGTCGCTCTCGGCCCATCCGCCCGCCCGCTCCCCGCGCGCGTCTCCACTACCCCCTCCCTGCCAGATCGCCCGCTCCAGCCGCGCGCGGCGGCCGGCCGGCGGGCTAACCTCCAAGCCGCATGGACTCCCCGGGCACCGCCGGCCCTCCGTCCTCCTCCGCGGGCGACGCGCAGCAGCCGGTGGCGCTGGCGGTGGCGCCCCCGCAGCCGCAGCCGCATCCCCCGCCGCCGCAGCAGCAGCTGAGCAGGTACGAGTCGCAGAAGCGGCGGGACTGGAACACGTTCCTGCAGTACCTGCGCAACCACCGCCCCCCGCTGACGCTGGCGCGCTGCAGCGGCGCTCACGTCATCGAGTTCCTCAAGTACCTCGACCAGTTCGGCAAGACCAAGGTGCACGCGTCCGGCTGCGCGCACTACGGCCAGCCCAGCCCGCCCGCGCCCTGCCCCTGCCCGCTCCGCCAGGCCTGGGGCTCCCTCGACGCTCTCATCGGCCGCCTCCGCGCCGCCTACGAGGAGAGCGGCCACGCGCCCGAGTCCAACCCCTTCGCCGCGCGTGCCGTGCGGATCTACCTCCGCGAGGTCCGCGACGGCCAGGCCAAGGCCAGGGGCATACCCTACGAGAAGAAAAAGCGCAAGCGCACGCCGGCGCTCCCTGCCGGCGGTGCCGGGGAGGGAACCAACTCGTCGTCGGCCGCCGCGGCTGTCCCTGGACGCGGTGAAGGTGGAGAGCAAAGTGGCAGCGGCACCGCGGCGGCTTCGCCACTGCCGTCACCCACCGGCGCCCAGGCGGAAGGGAGTAGCGTCACCGCTGCACCAACAAGCACCTCCCGAGTATAGTAGAATCAATCACCTCGCCGACAAGAGACCTCCCTCCTTGTCGTATTTGCTTCCCTACGTACGTGTCGGTAATGTATACATCGTTCGCGCTTAATTTGCAAGGTTTGAGCTATATTTCTCTTGCCATTTGATTTCACTATCGTTCTCCCTTTTCTTGTTTAATTGTTTCTCGATCGAGTCCTTATGATTTAGCTGCCGCCTAGGTCAGTGAGTAGCTGAGTAAGTATGTGCCAGTCGGCAAATGGTAATTGAGATTTGAATATTGGAGTTTCGGGAGCTGAACAATTGATCAGTGCTTAGCTGATGTCTTGCTCATGTCCCAATGTCACATACATACCCTTTGTGGTGACATAACCGCAAGATTTGAGGTTAATTGGGTATTTAAGATGTTCCATTGCAAGGAACCTCTCCATTTTCTTTTTATTACCATGCATTGCTTTCTCTCTATGCATAGTTCTTGGCAAACATTTGGACACTGCTACAGTGAGACGCTGTACTGTGTACTAGCACATGCATTTTCACTTCAAGTTTGTGTTCCACTAATACTGTGCAAATGGAGACATACGCAGGTGCAAATTAAAAGCTTGCATGAATGGTGCATGTACTCCTCTGGTGCACACATACAGTAGCCCAGCGGACGACCTCCTCAACCACATTACCATTAATCGAATCCCTTTCCAGAGAGAGTACTAGTAATCAGCATGCATGCATTTCTTAATTACATTAGCTGTAATTTAGGTTTTTTACTTGATAAACTAGTCAAATTTGAACCTGTAAAATCTGATCTATAATTGGGACCGTATGCCCTGGATTTTGATCCGAGGGTACTGCTTGAAAGGAGTACTGAACTGAACTCAAGGCAGACCGATCTTCTCTGGTCCCCGGCCGGATGGGACACTGTAGACTCACTGCATGCGGCCGGGGAGTAATCTTGGCCCATGGCGGCGGCGACCACACGTGCGGGCGCGCTACCAGCCCACTGTTGCTCTCTCTCCAAAGATCTCGTCCCCCACTCCATCTTCTAGCTCCGACGTGCGCGGCTGGCCGGCCATGCACCCGTCTGCATGCATGCATGGACGGTGCAACTTCCGTGAGCTTTGTTTCCCTCGCCTTCTATTGTTTTTCTCTATCATGTTACTTTATATTCGGAGTAGAACGACATCAGATTTTCCAGACTGAGATGATGAACACAATTCACAGATCCATCCAAATTTCCAAGAGAAAATATACGGCGTGGTCTTGGCTTCTGCGTCTCCTTCTCTTGTCACACACTGCCTGACGTCGTTTCTCCTGCCTGCCTTTGAGTTTGAGCTCCCTTCCCATTCATTTTTGGCCGCAGCCGCCATGGTCGACCCCCTTTTCTGAGGATAGGGAGAGAGAGACAGAGAATAAGAAAAGGAGATAGGCAAAGATGAAGAACAGTAGCTAGCCTTTTCCTCTCCTCCCCTCACTTTCTCGCGAAGGGACGCACGGCGTGTGTCGTGTGCAGTGCCCTGGATCGATCGCTAGGCGCGAGAAAAGGGATGATGCTAGTGAATCCGCTAGCTAGAGCTCGCCTCGATCTCCATCGGTCGTCTTTTGCATGGCCCCTCCTCGCATCATTTCATCATCTCATGGATCAGGCAGGCTGGCCCGGCCTCACGCTGACCGGCCGGCGTCCATCCGTCTGTGATCCGCCAAATCGATCGGCACTGTGGCTAAGCACTGTGCGTGCACTTTGCCCATTTTTACACGGAAGCGTGACCCCACCGTGCAAACACTCCCTGAGCATAAACCACCGACTTCCCGCGTGCTCGCTATTAATTCTCAGACGTCGAGTCTTGACATAAATCAATCAGTGGGGTAGACCAGGTTTTGGTCGCTAAAGGTGAACGGTCCCTTTTTTTACCGAGAGGGGTGGAGATTTGCGGTTGTATAGCACGGCTATCGCACAAAAGAAATCAAATGAATTGATTTCTGACCTGTCTTTTTTGAGATTAAGATCATGAACCATTCACATAATGCAACTTCTTCCTTCTGCCCATGAGAAGAAATAAACTTCGTCTATTGGAGTGCCTGGTGAATGCATCTAGTGGATGTTTCCTCCCATAGTCATGCATTTTTCCTATGTTTTTTCAGCTAGGGCCGCTTTTTAATTTTGATCACTGGTAAAAACATATTCTATTTGAGTATACTCCCTCTCTCTCAGTTTTTAGGGCGTGCGCGTACCCCTAGGTCGTCAATTTGACCAACCTAATACAAGTCATATATTACAAAAAAATATACAAATATAAACTTCAGATGTTCTATTTTCAAAAGGTATAATTTTTGTGTTATATAGTTTATATTAGAATGCTAAAATTGACAACCTTGGTATACGCGTAGGACTTATAAACTGAAACGGAGGGAGTACATGTACCACTCTCGGAATTCACCACCCATAGCTACTTTTTACACTTCTATTTGGGCAGTCCTAGTGCACTACTATATCAATGATATTTAATACAACATCCACTTATAATGTAAGACGTTTTTGCAGTTGAAAATGAACTGCAAAAATGTCTTACATTTGTTAACGGAGTTAGTAGATGTTTAGATATAGTGGTGCCATTGCACTACATCTCAGTGTTGTATCTAAAACACCCCTCGTAATGTATTTTGTGAGAGAAACTTTATGGGGTGTCCTGGTTTTGGTGCTAAGGTAGTCCATAACTAGATTAAGATATAGTTGCTCTCTCTTCCCCATTAAATAAGTTGCCACATCAAATTTTTACCTATCATGCAAAGATACAAGCATTGAGGGTCCCCTTCGAGATTGGATTTATATTATATCAGGGTTCATGTGAAATTGTTTGCTTGGTAAACCCATTTACCAAGGAGTACTATAGGACGCGACAGTTAGTCAAATATGAGGATATGAATTTTGAGTTTAACAGATAATAATATATATACAACAGATAATAACCATACGAGGAAATGAATTTTGAGTTCACATGATGCAATTTAGGTCATGCAGGACTCTTGGGCTCACCACACTTAGCTACTACTTGGAAACTTCTATTCCAACTCAATCATCTTGATATTTCGTCTGGTAAAACCATTTACCGAGGAGGGCTGAAAATCAAATACTCATATTTGCTTCTCTATGATCGCCTGGTCCCCACTAGGAGCTAGATGGAACTTGGAGATTTAAAATTTCTTCATGAGGCATTCCCATGAAAACGCTATGTTGACTACTCTCTCGACATACTGCAACGATTCAAGCTGCGGGATCGTAAAATATTATGCTATTATCTCATTGGATTGCCTCTACGCCATTCATATGAAATAGGAATAGGGAAGAATGTCGATATTGGCCCTCATCAGAAATTACGGTCACAGAAAAATCCCTATCTCTAACAAGATTTTAGGAGTAGTTTTTTTGTTCTTTTGGAAAATTGTGCGGTAAGCCTATTTTGGACCCGTGAGTGTGGTTGCCATTTGCCCCATTTTTTCGAAATCCATCTACCCCATTTTTGTGGAAATCATATATCGACCAACTTTGAATACCTGTTCGCCTGCCATCTATGGTCCTCCGTATGTGACAAGTAATTTACATTGTTCCTTGTTCCTTTTGTCATTTTTGTACATGTCACATCAATATTTTAAATAGCGCGCTACAAAATATAGCGAGGCCCTTCTCTAAATGCTACACAAGTTATAGCGCGCTAATAGCATGCTATATTTCAAAATAGCGTTTGCAAAAAAATCAAATATATCTAGAAATAAAGTATTTAAGCAACTAAAATTTTCATAGAAGCAAGCAATATATGCATCTAATAAAAGGAGTGAGAAAACTAGTGGGAGAATCTGATAAAAGGAGTGAGAAAGCTAGTGATCGTGGGTTGGTTTTGGCCTGCTGGGCTGTGCTTATTTCAGTTTTGCATGGTTGGGCAGGCGCGTGCCCCTACGAGTTTTCCTCTTCTGTAACCTATGCTTCCTTTGCTACGGGCAGCTGTGGATCGCCAAAATAGTCATTTTCATTGGCCTGACTCCTGAAGAAAATATGTTGTGAGAACGCCTTCTCTCCCTCCCGCTTCTGATCCCTACGTTTCGTTGCCGAATTTTTGATGAACAGTCTACAAAAGCAAAAAATATGCTTTATTAACTTGGTGATGATGTGAGCAATGCAAGACAAGTTTATGCCTATATTCGCCCTCCAGTACACACCATGCTTAGCCAGGTCATGAGCTACTCCTATATAATTATGTTTTATTATTGCACCCTCTGTCCTAATTAACATGCATGATGCACCCTTTGCTTAATTTTCTTTTAGTTTAGGCCCGTTGAGTTCATCTTATAGTAGCAAGCTAGACACATAATTAAGGAAATGCCTCAGGCTAGCTAGCTAGCTAGCTTGGCTATAATAGCTAACCTGTGCTGTTGCTTGTGCTTTATTCGATCAGGAGCCGTGGTTGCAACGTCGGATCGGCCGGGCATCCTTTTGTAGTCGGAGTAGTATTTTTCTAGTTTTATTACTACTAGAGGACGTACTGGGTGTACGGACGGGCCATATTGTTTTGGGAGCGGCAGAGGCATCATCGGATTCTCGATCTGTGATGATTGGGGCCGCGACGTTATTAAATTTTGCGCCCGTACGTACAGTACATTCGTTGCGCAGCGGCCACCCCGATCGAGCCCTCGTCGCTTTGTTCTTTCCTGTCCTAGGTACGTCGGTCGTGTTGACTGGCGACCGAGAACGCAGATGGCAACAAGACTATAGTTAGTTAACCTCAAAGCCAGCGATTCAAACCGTTTACGAGTCTGGATGATGCGATGACGGGATTGCGCACGTACAGTATTTTCCGTTAGTTGGGAGTTTTGGATGAGCTAACTATATATAATGCATGTGACCCAGTAGTCGTAATTTAAAACCAAAAATTACAGCCCATTCTAAGTCCATGTTTAGACGAGAGAGCAACGGCTACCCGTGAATAGAGAGATGTATAATTAGGTTTATTTGCCCAATTTTCTCGATCAACTTCGGTTTTTCTGAATGAGTTAGCCGGTGCATGTGATTCGAGTATGCACTAAAATATGTTTGTCGACTTGTTATGTTTGTTCTATTACACTGATCCTTTGGATAATTACAAAGGTAAAAAGATTATACGCCTGAGTTATGGATCATGCAATGGACGCATCCAATCACGAGCCAGCTCGCCGAGTGTGGTGATTGAACTGATGCTTGTGTGCATCCACATACGCATGTGTAAATAAATAGCTTGTGGCCACTGCCCAGTAGTATCTCACTGTTGGTGGAGCAAATAGGGAACTGCACGAGAGCTCGCCAATGTTTCCACATTCTACTGTTTTCTCCTTTTCAGAAGTCGCAGTTCCGCGCAGGGTGCACAGTACATAAGGTACTGTTTTTGTACTGCCGTACGTACGCGTGTATAAGTGGCAGAACATGCATGCCGACGCTCCTGCAGGTAGAAGACACAGGCACGCTGCTTTTCGTACTTTTTCTCTATATAAAGTCCAAACCATCTGCTGACCCACACCATTCATGATGATCCTTCTTCATTTCTTAGATCAAGATGTAGCTAGAAATTCTGGGTAAGAACTACGCTTCACCGAAGTCGGTCTTACCGAGGAATATGAGTGTGGAACCTATTAAACCCGTGTCAAACATCTGTCGGGCATAAAATATGGACTCATTCAGCCGTCTAAAACTAGGCTCAAACGACTAGGCTATCCGGCGTCCCTCATATCGAGCTTAAAATGTAGGATGAATATGGAGCGACTCGAGCATGTGAGGACGTGTCTGCCGTATGAGCCCGGCCCGTCACTGACCCCACGGCAGTCCCACTAAAAATCTCAATCCGTCCTCTCTTTGAACCCTAGCTCACTCACTGTCCTCTCTCGCTCCGTCCTCTCTTGTTCCCTCTCCGATTCCAATCGAATCTGGCAACATGTCGAGCTCTGGCAGCCACTCTGGCTCCGGCCTCGACATCGAGGAGGAGCTGGCCCTCCGCATTACGTTGGAGCGGTTGAAAGTGGACACCCGAGACAACTCCAGATCTGCATCGTCGCTGCTCCTGCACCGACGTAGTGCGGATGCCGGAGCTGGCCCCTCCCGACCTGCACACAGCTCCAAGAGGGTACCGCATTCTGCACCTCCCCCGCGCTGTCCCCTTCCCCTGTCGACCGCTGCTTCGTGCGGGCAGCGGTGGGTGCTAGTGCCCGCTTCATCTGGCCGCGCGTGCACTCCGAAATTGAAGGCGCACGCCGCCTGCTGCCAGAGGCAGCTAGCAAGCAAGAGGGACGCAGCTGAGCAATCTGTGTGCCGCTGTCGCGGGTTGCCGGTGGATACCGACGAGGATGAGTGGCTCCTCGCTTGGGTCTATTGCCGGTGACTGACGACGGCGGAGACGGACGCTCGACACCTACGGCGAGAAAAGGAGAAGGTGCTCCGGGTTGCCATTTAGCAGTCGGAGCGCGAGGTGGTGGAGGCAGCAATGGAGGCGGCTCAGGTGGCCAAGTTGAAGCGGCAGCAGGACAGGGCCGTCCACCAGATGAAGGGACTGATCTTCATCTCCGACTCCTCATCTGACGACGGCGATGACCACAACTCCATATCCTCCTCCGATGACCAAGATCCACACAAGTCATGGACGCCTACGGCTCTGTCGGTGTCCGTAAGGGCAAAAGCCCAGCGACGAAGTGGTGATCCCGCTCTGCGTCCGTTTATGCTATCGTTTTTAGTTATTTAAGTTAAGAACTTGTCAAGCAATGAAGTGTGATGATCTTTTGGATGATGTAGTGGTGTTTATTTGCATTTCGTTGTCTGTTTCATGTCGATTTCTTTGAATGTTATTTGATCACGTAGAGTAATTCACCATGTTGCATGTGTAGTATGGATATAGGGTGCCGGATATGAGCCACATGGATATGTGATGGATTATCTGAGGCGTGACAGGTCAGTATCCGTGGACGGGCCTGGGCTCGTCCACCGGCGTTTGAGGGTCCGGATTTGCCAAGTCCGGTTGTAGATGCTCTAACTTCCCCAGTTTTTTTGTAAATATGAATGTTTCTTTTATTTTAAAAATATTTTGTAACTTGATGGTCTAGAAAAATCATGATTCATATGATTATCAAAATTATTATACTCATTAATAAATTTACCACATTTATGTTTATTCTGACCCCCGTCCCCCTATTTTCATCTCTGTTTATACTAGGTTGCCACATGTGTGAAACATCCATCACATCACTACCAAAGCCCCTTGTAGTGTACTCCCTGATGAGGGTACAGACCCGGGGTAGGGTCATAGACCTGACCTATACGCCCTACCCAAGGTCATTAGCCTAGAAGATAAGAAGTCCAAGAGGCAACAAAGAACCCCCAGTCAAAGGTGTCGAGTGCAATCCACTCGACCAATCATAACACTCGGATACCCCTCCTACCTATTGTCACTCGACCATATAACGAATCACTCGACCTACTGGAGACCAGGAGTCACTCAGCACTGCAACGGTCAGACGTTCACTCCGTAGTCTTTAAGGTCATTAATAGCACTTATGGCTGGCGTTATCAGTAACGCCCCTACTTTGTGTACATTAAGCCCCTTGTAATGGAGGATGGCTGGGGTCCTGGCGCACTCTATATAAGCCACCCCCCTCCTCTGGTACAAGGGTTCGCACACCCTGTAACACCACACACATATAATCCAGTCGACCGCCTCCGGGCACCGAGACATAGGACTTTTACTTCCACCGTGAAGGGCCTGAACTCGTAAATCTTGTGTGTACGACTTCACCATAGCTGAGATCTTGCCTCTCCATACCTACCCCCTTTCTACTATCAGTCTTAGAACCACGACAGTTGGCGCCGACCGTGGGGCAGGTGTCTTAGCGACTTGTTGGTGAAGTTGCAATTTTTTTGATCCCCATCATCATGGTTTCCGGCGGTGGATTGGCTGAGGGCCGCGAGATCCATCTCGGCGCGCTCGTTTTCATTGCCGACGACTCCGCCTGGCTTCAAGAAGCTCCCCTTGACGTCGAGGTGCTCCCCGTCCGAGGGGTGACGCACTTTCGCGCGTGCGTACGCGGCGTCCTTCTCCGGCAGCAGTCGACCCAGTATCGGTCGGCTCCGATGATGTCTTATCTCCCCGCTGTTCGCCGCCGCAAGCGATCCGGTCGGTCGCGGCTTCAGCGGTGGGTGAAACACGCGGTGGCTCGACATTCGGCCACTCATCAAGTCGCGGCAACCGAGCCCGACGAAACTCTCCATGGCCTGTTCGACATGTCGACTGGCTCCATCGAGACCGCATCCGAGTGCGATAGCAGCGACCCTGCGGCTGAAGTCTTGATGGTCGAAGGACCACGTAGTCCGCTTGGTTTCCGCCATGAAGACGGCGGGGATGGTGGCGGCGACCCGTCGCACGTCCACAAGGAGTACCATCCCGAACCCCTTTCTTCGCAGCAGTGGGAAGAACTTCGTCGCCGCAACATGCATGCACTCCACATGCCCATCGTTGGAGAAACCCCCGAGGCTCGGGCCTTGGAAGAGGTGCGCTTGGCTAATTTGG
Source organism: Triticum timopheevii (assembly GCA_963921465.1). Classification (NCBI taxonomy): domain Eukaryota; kingdom Viridiplantae; phylum Streptophyta; class Magnoliopsida; order Poales; family Poaceae; genus Triticum; species Triticum timopheevii. Next base: position 370,043,480 of record OY997262.1, read on the forward strand.
ATGAGCACACTCGACTGGAGAACCTCCAGCGCACACTTGATGAGCGTGCTCGGGAGCGGATCCCTGGTTCCAATCGACGACAGTTTTTTCCACCTCCACCTAAGGTATACTGCACTCCGATTCAAAATCTCACAGCTGCGGCCCAAATAGAAGAGTTAATTCAACCTTCCCAGTCGGAGGCTGGCAGAAGTTTGATGCAAATCCGGGCCTTACTCCGGGCAGCAGGATAACAGAACACAGCAGTGTCTCAGTCGCGGAATAGGATTCATAGTAGATCCGTGGTAGCGGATACTGTCTAGTCGGCCCACAGTCCAAGATCTCCCCTGCGGCATGAAGGCCGTGGGCAGTATGATCACCGACTCGACCGCGACAATCGTCGTCGAGTGCCCACACCTCCTCCGAGGAGTGCATCATATGTGCCTCGGCAGTACGATGATAGACGCCTTCACAGTGGCGAGCGTGGAGCACTAGTCGACCCAAGAGAGCCCGGCTTTGATGCAAGATCTATTCTCGTTCAAGGTCTAGTTGACCGAAACAGAGCGCACAGGGAAGACCTTGGCAGAGATCATCCGACTGGCAGCAGAGTTCATGTTTCGTGTCCAGAGTGTTTCAGCAGTGCCATCAGGGCTGTAGTGATTCCTCCCAACTTCAGGTTGGCAACTGGAGTCAGCAAGTTCACTGGAGAGTCCAAGCCTGAAACTTGGCTTGATAATTACCGAGTGGCTGTGCAGATTGGTGGCGAGAATGATGAAGTGGCAATGAAGCATCTTCCTCTGATGTTGGAAGGGTCAGCTAGAGCGTGGTTGACTCAGTTAGCCCCATGCAGTATATTCAGTTGGGAAGAGCTTGCTTGAGTGTTCGTCGGGACTTTTGAGGGCACTTGCAAGCGACCAGTGGGGTTAACAGAATTGCAGCATTGCATACAGAAACCGAGTGAAACTCCAAGAGATTACATTCGGAGGTGGACTGCTACGTCTTGAGCTTGCGTTGGTTTTCCTTGAAGAGGAAAGGGTGATGCATCAATAGTAACGTAAGTATTTCCCTCAGTTTTTGCAAACCAAGGTATCAATCCAGTAGGAGGCTCCTCAAAAGTCCCATGCACCTACACAAACAAACAAAGAACTTGCAACCAACGCAATAAAGGGGTTGTCAATCCCTTCACGGCCACTTGCGAAAGTGAGATCTGATAGAGATAGTATGGTAAGATAAATATATTTTTAGTATTTTATAATATAGATAGGAAAAGTAAAGATGCAAATAAAAGTAGATTGAAAGCTTATATGATCAAAGATAGACCCGGGGGCCATAGGTTTCACTAGTGGCTTCTCTCAAGATAGCATAAGTATTATGGTGGGTGAACAAATTACTGTCGAGCAATTGATAGAAAAGCGAATAATTATGAGATTATCTAGGCATGATCATGTATATAGGCATCACGTCCGTGACAAGTAGACCGACTCCTGCCTGCATCTACTACTATTACTCCACACATTGACCGCTATCCAACATGCATCTAGAGTATTAAGTTCATAAGAACAAAGTAACGCATTAAGAAATATGACATGATGTAGAGGGATAAACTCAAGCAATATGGTATAAACCCCATCTTTTTATCCTCGATGGCAATAATACAATACGTGCCTTGCAACCCCTGCTGTCACTGGGTAAGGACACCGCTAGATTGAACCCAAAGCTAAGCACTTCTCCCATGGCAAGAAAGATCAATCTAGTAGGCCAAACCAAACTGATAATTCAAAGAGACTTGCAAAGATAACTCAATCATACATAAAAGAATTCAGAGGAGATTCAAATATTTCTCATAGATAAACTTGATCATAAACCCACAATTCATCGGATCTCGACAAACACACCGCAGAAAGAGTTACATCAAATAGATCTCCACAAGAGAGGGAGAGAACATGGTATTGAGATCCAAAAAGAGAGAAGAAGCCATCTATCTAATAACTATGGACCCGAAGGTCTGTGGTAAACTACTCACAACTCATCGGAGGGGCTATGGTTTTGATGTAGAAGCCCTCCATGGTCGATTCCCCCTCCGGCGGAGCACCGGCGAAGGCTCCAAGATGGGATCTCGCGGATACAGAAGGTTACGGCGGTGGAAATTGTTTTTCGTTGGCTCCCTGGATGTTTTCGGGGTATGTGGGTATATATAGGAGGAAGAAGTACGTCGGTGGCCGCCTGAGGGGCCCACGAGACAGGGGGCGCGCCTAGAGGGGGTGGGCGCGCCCTCCTATCTCCTGGCCGCCTCGATCGCTTCTTGACTTGCACTCCAAGTCCTCTGGATCACGTTCGTTCCAAAAATCACGCTCCCGATGGTTTCATTCCATTTGGACTGTGTCGTGGAATTATCACGTCAGATGTCCTCGTGAAAGGACTTAGTCATGGAGCCATCGCAACAGGTTAGCTTGAAGGGGTTAAACCGGACAAGGGACACGGGAGTTATACTAGTTCGGCCCCTTCGATGAAGGTAAAAGCCTACGTCTAGTTGTGATGGGATTGATTGGGTTTCGATGATCAGGGAGCGAAATACGCTTGCCTGAGTCTCGAGTTGTTGTCTCTCGTCCCTGAACCGCCGCCGGGTCATCCGTTTATATACACAGGTTGACGCCCGGCCGGTTTACAGAGCCCCGAGGCCGACTCATACAAAGTGTCCGGCTCGGTCTCTCCTTTCCTAACTTATACTACAAGTTTACATAGTCATGGCGGTTTACCACTATGGGCCCTAATCCGCCTTTGGGCTTCGGGCTTCTATGCTTCCTTTAGTAAAGCGCCATCTTCTGGATCTTCGTGGGCTTCAACATAGTCGAGGGTGAACCGGGCCTTCCTGGCCGGTTTATACTCAGTAGCTATATCCTCCACATTAGGCCCAGATTGATTTGAATTTGTTCATGTCAATCTTCAATACTTCAAATCTCTTGCAAGCATCGTCTTCTATTTTCATAAACCGCCATATTGTCTTCTCCTGAAACTTTGTAAACCGCCGTGACGTCATCTTCTGAACGCAGCAACGGTCCACAATGACATCATCTCTGTAAACAATAATTAAAAAAGATTCCCTTCACTTAATGGTTATCCCGAAAATCGAGGCGACAAGCGCACTCATTCTGCCGTTTTAGGCTCCTTGATTCCCGCGCCTGCCGTTTTACTCTCTCCTCTATAAATAAGGCTCGAGGGCCCTTCTCTCTTTTCCCCTTCTGTGCCTTCTTATTCCTCACGACGCCCAAGCTCTGGAGCTCTGCCGCCGTCCGCGACCTTCGAGATCTGCACCGACAAAGGCTGCTGCATCAACCTGAAACGGACCAGACTTTCGCCGCCCTTCCTCCGCAGTAGATCTGCAGTGGTAAACTTCCTTTCTCCTCCGTCTTTAGATCTGTTTCTAGGGTTCCCGAGTTCTTCCGCACAGCTCTTCATCCTTCTTTGTTCTTCCACCTGCCGTGATAGTTTTGATCCAATAATAGTGTAGATCTCATGCGGTAGGTACTCTGCGTCCATTTTTAATGCTAGCAGATCGTTCTTTTACCTCTGTAGAGTACATGGCCTTCCTTGCTCTATTTAGCACCTTTAGAGCTTACAGAGAAAATTGCTTTATGGATGTGTGGTAGATCCAAATAAATTTGACCATTGTGTGAAACCTGTTTCTGTCAATACTTAGCAGAAATTTCGAATTCTGACCCTTTTGCCTATAGGCGGTTTAACCCTTTGATAATCAATTCGCCATATATCATTAGCCCTCTCTTAAACCGCCAATTGAACTTGCATAGTATTCTTCTCCGGTTTAACACTAAATTAGACACCTTAAACCGACACTTTTACTTTCAGTTCCTCTTTCCGGAATGTCGAAGCAATTTGCTACTTGCAATTGGGTTCCGTCCCGGATCACGGAGACACAGATCAATGGTTATGTCACCACTGGTGCCTTAGCCTCAAAAAGGGTTCTCCACTGGCGAGTTCCGGAATCGGAATGTCCACCTGAACCTCAAGAAGGAGAGGTGATTGTTTTTATGCAACACTTAGACCGGGGATTTAGTCCGCTCGGATCAAAAAAATTCCGGGATGTCCTCGCAAGCTTCCAACTCCATCCGCAAGATATTGGTCCGAACTCTGTGTCAAATATATGCAACTTTCAAGTATTCTGCAAAGTCTATCTGCAAGAAGAGCCAACCGTGGAGTTGTTCCGGGATTTCTTTCATCTGAACCGCCGCACAGAATTCTCAGATGGTCCCAACACAGAGCTTGGTGGCGTATCAATTCAAAAAAGGAAAGAAGTTGATTTCCCTCATGCCAAACATCATAGCCATCCTAAAGATTGGAACTAGACTTGGTTTTACTGCCGGAACACTGCTCCTGATGGAGAAAATCCCTTGCCGGGTTACTGCCCTCATCGGCTTAGCAATGGCCACCTATTGTCTCCACATTTAACCGCCGCAGAACGGAAGAATTTTGCTCCCCAACTTGCCAAGCTCCGGGCTCTGATGGCCAACGGTTTAACTGGCATTGATCTTGTCCGCTGCTAGGTTTCTTGGGGCATTTTGCCTTTGAGCCGCCACCCCGGATTGATGCATGAGTATACCGGCAATGTAAAAGACCCTCAACGATATCATGAAGTAGTAATGACCGACCTTGAGATCACCGAATGTGTAAAGAGTATGCTTGATGAACCGATCTCTACATGCAGCCAAACCGGTTTGGCTCCATTTTACGTCTTCAATAAACCGCTGGCGGTAAGGTTCATGTACATACTTTACTGATTTGCTTCCGTCTTGACTGTCTACTAACCTTTCTTTGTCTTAATTTCAGGCCAACAGCTCTTTCTGGAAACGGACTAAACCGGCCCGGGCTCCTCGTGTAAAAACCAAGGCCACCAAGAAACCTGGAAAGAAGAAAACCGCCGAGTCTTCTGACCCGCCGGAGGAGGAGGAATCAGATGCTGAGGTAGAACTTGACTCACTTGGTTCCTTTTTCGTACATCTTATTGACAATGACTATCTTCAGGATGACGCTGAGGCCAGCCATGCAGATCATGCTGAGGTAATTCTTCTTTGTTCCGACTCAGATCCTGTACCGGTTCAAAGAATTCGCCGTACAGTCCGGAAAGTAAAACAATCTCACCCCCTTGCTCATTTGGATCCAAAATTTTCTTTGAAGACACGGCAAGTCGAAGAACGTCGCACAACCCGGCATAGTGGTCAACAAATCACTTCATCCGGTTTAGCTGATACGCCTTCCTGGAAACGCCGTCCAGAGGTGACTTGTTCTCCTGAAAAACGTTATCCTTTAAAAGGTTTCTTCCGATGCCCTCTCAATCCGTCTGACACGAATTACCAGGCTTCTTCCAACTCGTCTGGCGGTTCGTCAACCACTGAATTGCCTCCTCTCAAAGTTGTCGCTGGGTGAGTATTACTTAGTTTATTTCCTTATTTGTCTGTTTACCATACTCTAACCTTTGATGTTGTAGCGCCAAGGCTCGATTAAGCAAGAAGGCCAAGACCAGCGACCCTACTGTTGAAGTTGATCCGGAGAAGACGCCAGAGCATCATGACGAAAACCCTGAAGTTGCCATGGATAGCTCTGCTGGGCAGAACCAAGATGGTAATGCTAACCCGCCAGAAGTTGAACCGAATGTAGAAGCTGACACTTCACATCCTCCTGCTCCTCCAAGTCCAGCAGTGGAACAACGGGGCTCAACTGCTGATCCGCCAAGTCCAACTAACAAACCGCCAAGCCCTGCCACGAAAGCACCAAGTCCTGTTCAGAATATTGATTCTTCCAGCCCGGCCAAGGATGATGACGTTGTTGTTACGGGCACTGCATATAACGCCCCTGGTAATCCGGTTGCTCTATCAAAGCACACTGCCAAGGATGAATTTGCTGCCATGAGCAAGGGGAAGGGGAAGACTGATTTGTCTGCTTATACCGATCTCTCTGCTCAAGATCTTCACTCCGGCTTCCTGAACCGGTTGTACACAAGCCGTGATTATGAAGCCGGTTTAGTAAATATGATGAAGGAGCGCTATGAGGTAAACATTATTGCTCCTTGTTCTGTACCTTCATTGCATTGTAGCCCCCAAGGGCCGGTTTGTCTTTAGAAAGTCAAACCGGGACTTTGTATACTCCATACGGTAACTTGTGAAATTTTCTTTATGTCTGATCAAACACACATTAGCCCCCAAGTGCCATGATTAAAACTTGTATTAATCCTTGGGACTTCAAGTACCCGCATAAAAATGATCCGCATTAGCCCCCAAGTGCCAAGTGTATAACTGGTTATATGCTTGGGACTTGAACAAAGATATTGACATGCTCTCTTACTGTTGCAGAGTGAAATAAATCAACAAATCTCGCAAATTGCTAATCTTCGAGCAAATCTAAAAACCCAACAAGCAGAAACCACCAAGGCCAAGGATGAGCTGAAAACTGCCTTGACCACCATGGAGCAGCTTAAAGAATGGTTTAAGTCTGAACAGGCCAACTGGGACACCGAAAAGGCCGGACTGGTGAAGCGGGCGGAGACTGCTGAAGCAGCTCTTGAACCGGTGACAGAAGAACTGACTGGATTGAAGCGCCAAATCAATGCCATGACCTCTGCAATATTTGGTAAGCAGTGGTTGCCAAAGTTTTAGGACTCTTTGAAATTTCATCGCTTTGACATGCATTTCCTGAACCGATATAGGTAGTCGCATTGCTCATCTAGGTTCTGACATGCGGAAGAAGCTCAAAGCTGCATATACACTAATTGAACAGCTGTATACCGGCGCTCAACGGGTTATATGCGCAACTTCTTATGACAATGCGGCACTAACACTTATCAAGGACACGCTCGATCGCCTCTCAATGACGCCAGCGCAAATAGAAGAGTTGAAGCGATCCGCTGCTCGGGCAGGCACTTTGCTGGCGCTGACTCGAGCCAAGGCATGGATAGCTGATCTTGATCCGGCTGATATAGCCAAAGGCTTCCCCAGTGCACAAGAAAACGGCGAAGAATTTGACAATGACGCCCTCAAACGGGTAACAAGGGAGATGCGTCCTTTGGCGAGTCAACTAGCAGAAGAGGCGAACCTGACGGTTCACCGATCTTTCTATGATGCAAACAACAGACGGGTTGAAGCTGTGATTCCTGAAGTGCAGAACCTTATTCCACCAATCCGTAAGCATACTTACGCCCCTGATGTTGACCCGGCTGAGCTTATAAGTGAAGAGGCTGTCTTTCAGGCCTTGACCCGGATTGATTGGACCACCAATGACTTCCAGCCATTGGATGGGGAGGAGGCTGAACCGACGCCAGATGACCCATCTACCTCACATCAACCCAGTGATGAAGCTTAATCCGTCAAGGAGGTTGATATATCAGAAACTGTCCACGTGAAAACAATTCCATATTTTGGGCTTCGGAGTTCCTTGTAATAGGGTAGCTAAAACTTATGATGATCTGCTGCCATCGTGCAGGAGGAGATATTTTGTGTGGATCCGCCATATCAATGTCAATTTTGTTCCAAGTATCAGAATATGCAACTCTTGTGTGCATAAAAAGACAAAGGGTCCTGGCGATTTACCGCCGGACGGGTCATAATGCCCAACATAGGCCGGATTGATAATCAAATCATAAAAATATGAAATTATACATACCGTTGATATAAGATCCCTGGTTAGTTGTCTGGCCAATTTGTATTGTAATAAGGGTAAAAAAACCCAAATCTGGATTATTTGTATCTCCATCAATTTCTGATGTCGAAGAGTAAGTCATACCGGGTGATGATTCACGCCAGATGATCCGGGCTATTGACAGGTAGTCAACGTCAGGCCGGGTTAAGAAACTCCGGTTTAAGAATAAGGTCTGTCAACGTGTAGTTGCAAACCAAGCTGGTTTAAAGAATACCGGGCTAAGAAAATGACTGATCAAGCCAAGAAAATCGGTTTAACATAAAATTCAGCAAAACTCGAATGAAACCGTGTAGTCGAGGCTTTTTGGGGGCTGCCAGGCCCAAATTCGAGGCTTTTTGTGGGCTGCCAGGCCACTGAGTTGAACCATTTAACAAAGCCTTTTAAGATGGACCTCCAACTAACCAATCACCGTTTTAACTTTGACAAGTGCAGGGTCTCAAGGAGAGTAACTGTCATACGTTCGGAGGGTCGTGCCAGGATGACCTGGATAGGAGTGTCTTACTTGATGAAGGCAGGTTAACCCGGGGTTTTAGGTAAATATACCAGGCTTCCAAGCCGTGGGTCGATACCCAGCTACAAGGGTCCATTCAAACTTCTTGGTATTGGACCAAGGAGCCCCCAAGTAACGTGATGAGCTGTGCTCATTAGGTGCCTATGTTTGAGTTGTCCATAGCATCTAAACTCTCTTTGGCCCTTTGGGTGTGAAGCTCCCAAGCTTTGTGGCGTGATAACCGGTTTAATAATTAGTACCCCGCTTTGTCAGCTGAAGCCCCCATGTAGCTCAAAGAATATTTGAGAAAAGACAGCAGAGGCCCCGCTTTAGAGCAAGGATGCTGATGTATTTATTGATGATAATATGTACATTGTCAAAATATGTACATAAAAAGAGCCTATGGCTCAAGTGTAGTAAGGCTGGAGGAGAGCTATGTTCCAGGGCCGCCGGGTCTCCTCCTCAGATTTGCGTGAGTCATCTCGAACGTCAATGAGGTAGTATGATCCGTTGTGCAGATTCTTGCTGACCACAAAGGGTCCTTCCCAAGGCGGGGTAACTTGTGTATGTCGGTCTGATCCTGGATAAGCCGGAGCACCAAGTCACCTTCTTGAAAGGCTCGTGTCTTAACCTGACGGCCGTGATAACGCCATAGGTCTTGTTGATAAACCGCCGATCGTGCCAAAGCCATATCCCGCTTCTCATCTAGCAGGTCCAGTGCCTCTTGGCGGGCTTGCTCGTTGTCCGCTTCAACGTAATTAGCAACCCGGGGCGAATCATGATGTATATCACTTGGGAGAACCGCCTCTGCCCCGTATACCATAAAGAAAGGCGTGTATCCTATTGATCGATTGGGGGTGGTGTTGATGCTCCACAACACAGAAGGTAATTCTTCCACCCAACAACCCGGCGTCCGCTTCAAGGGAATCATGAGCCGGGGTTTAAGACCCTTTAAAATTTCTTGATTAGCTAGCTCTGCTTGACCGTTGGATTGACGGTGCGCCACAGATGCTAGGTCAAGCCGGATGTGCTCTCTCTGACAGAAATCCTCCATCTCACCTTTGGAAAGGTTGGTACCATTATCCGTGATGATGCTGTGTGGAAAGCCAAAACGGAAAATAATATTTTTGAGAAATTGAACCGTCGTAGCTCCATCACACTTGCTAACAGGCTCTGCTTCAACCCACTTGGTGAATTTATCAACTGCCACCAACAGGTGGGTCTTCTTGTCCTGGGAACGTTTAAAGGGTCCCACCATATCAAGCCCCCAAGTAGCAAAAGGCCAAGTGATGGGAATCATCCGTAGTTCCTGAGCCAGAACATGAGCTCTGCGTGAAATTTTTTGACAAGCATCACATCGCTTTACTAGATCCTCCGCATCAGCATGAGCTGTCAACCAGTAAAACCCATGATGCAAAGCTTTTGCAACCAGGGACTTTGAACCGGCATGATGACCACAATCCCCTTCATGAATTTCCCGTAGGATCACTTGGCCTTCGTCCGGAGAAACACAACGCTGAAATACGCCTGAAACGCTATAGCGGTGTAACTCGCCATTGTGAATAACCATGGACTTGGATCGCTGGACTATCTGTCGGGCCAGGACTTCATCATTTGGTAGCTCACCCCGGCTCATATACGCCAGATATGGAACCGTCCAATCCGGCACAACGTGTAAAGCGGCCACCAGCTGAGCCTCCAGATCAGGAACAGCCAGATCCTCTTCTGTTGGCAATTTAACAGATGGGTTATGCAAGATATCCAAAAAGGTGTTAGGAGGTACTGGTTTACGCTGAGATCCAAGCCGGCTCAAAGCATATGCTGCTTCGTTTTTGCGCCGATCAATATGCTCAACCTGATATCCTTTGAAATGACCCGCCACAATATCTACCTCACGCATGTAAGCCGCCATGAGTGGATCCTTAGAATCCCAAGTACCAGAAACTTGCTGAGCCACTAGATCAGAATCTCTGAAACAACGAACTCGAGTTAAGTTCATCTCTTTAGCCACACGGAGACCATGAAGTAGAGCTTCATACTCAGCTGCATTGTTAGTACAAGGAAACATCAAGCGAAGGACATAGCAAATTTTATCATCTCGAGGGGAAGTAAGGACAACTCCAGCCCCGAGCCTTCCAACTGCCTTGATCCATCGAAATGAATAGTCCAGTACGTATTATCCAGCTTCTCTTCCGGTGCTTGCAACTCGGTCCAGTCATTGATAAAGTCCAGAAGAGCCTGAGACTTGATGGCTGTTCGAGGTACATATTTCAAACCGTGTGGACCAAGCTCAATTGCCCACTTTGCAACCCGGCCAGTTGCTTCTCTGTTTTGGATGATATCGCCCAAGGGAGCAGAACTAACCACTGTGATGGGTGACCTTGAAAATATTGCTTGAGCTTTCGACTGGCCATAAAAACCCCATACACCAACTTCTGCCAATGTGGATAGCGTTGTTTTGATTCGATCAGAACCTCACTGATGTAGTATACCGGTCGTTGAACTGGATATTCCTTCCCAGCCTCTTTACGCTCTACCACAATGGCCACACTGACCGCTCGGGCATTGGCAGCCACATATAATAGTAAAGGCTCATGATCGACTGGGGCTGCAAGAACTGGCGGTTCAACCAACTGCTGCTTTAACTCCTCAAAGGCCGCATTGGCCGCATCACTCCAGACGAAATCATCCGTCTTCTTCAGCATCTGATACAAAGGAATGGCCTTCTCACCCAGACGACTGATAAATCGGCTGAGGGCTGCAATCCGGCTTGCGAGATGCTGAACATCATTGATACATGTCGGTTTAGCCAAGGATGTGATCGCCTTAATCTTTTCCGGATTAGCCTCAATGCCCCTGTTAGACACAATAAAACCGAGCAGCTTGCCTGCCGGAACACCAAAGACACACTTATCTGGGTTACGCATCATCTTGTAAACCCGAAGGTTGTCAAACATCTCCTTGAGATCAGCTATCAATGTCTCCTTTTCCCTGGATTTTACCACAATGTCATCCACATAGGCATGAACATTACGCCCATTCTGCGTGTGAAGACAATTTTGCACACAACACTGATAAGTTGCCTGAGCACTCTTGAGCCCAAAGGGCATAGAAACATAGCAGAAGGCTCCAAAGGGAGTGATGAAAGTTGTCTTCTCCTGGTCCTTAACTGCCATTTTAATCTGATGGTATCCTGAATAAGCATCCAAAAAACTCAGGCGCTCAAAACCCACCGTCGCATCAATGATCTGATCAATACGCGGGAGAGCAAAAGGATCGGCCGGGCAAGCCTTGTTTAAGTCCGTGTAGTCCACACACATACGCCGAGTCCCGTTTTTCTTAAGAACCAGCACTGGATTAGCCAACCATTCAGGATGAAACACTTCAACGATAAACCCAGCAGCCAACAGCCGGGCTACCTCCTCCCCAATTGCCTTGTGTCTCTCTTCATTAAAGCGACGAAGAAATTGCTTGACCGGTTTAAACTTCGGATCAATATTAAGAGTGTGCTCAGCGAGTTCCCTCGGTACACCTGGCATGTCAGAAGGCTTCCATCCAAAAATGTCCCGGTTCTCATGGATGAACTCGATGAGCGCGCTTTCCTATTTTGGATCCAGATTGGTGCTGATGCTGAACTGCTTGGACGAATCGCCAGGTACAAAGTCAACAAGCTTAGTCTCGTCAGCCGGTTTGAAATGTAGGGTTGGGTCATGCTCAGTGGTGGGCTTCTTCAGAGGGGTCATATCTGCCGGATCAACATTCTCCTTGTAAAACTTTAACTCCTCTGTCGCACAAACCGACTCAGCGTAAGCCGCATCACTCTCCTCGCAATCCAAAGCGATTTTTCGACTTCCATGAACCGTGATGGTTCCTTTGTGACCCGGCATCTTGAGCTGCAAGTAAATATAACAAGGCCTCGCCATGAATTTTGCATAAGCCGGTCGCCCAAATAGTGCGTGATACGGGCTCTGGATTCTCACCACCTCAAAAGTCAATGTCTCAGACCGGGAATCATGTTCATCCCCAAACACAACTTCCAAGGCAATCTTGCCCACTGGATATGCCGACTTTCCTGGTACCACACCATGGAAAACAGTATTGGACGGTTTAAGATTGTTATCTGTCAACCCCATGCGGCGGAATGTCTCATAATACAGAATATTAATACTGCTTCCTCCATCCATGAGTACTTTGGTGAACTTGTAACCTCCCACCTGAGGTGCCACCACCAGAGCTAGCTGACCCGGATTGTCAATCCGGGGCGGATGATCATCCCTACTCCACACAATAGGCTGTTTCGACCATCGCAGATAACGTGGAACTGCCGGTTCAACCGCATTGACTGCCCTCTTGTGCAGCTTCTGATTACGCTTGCACAGACTAGTGGTGAATACATGATATTGTCCACCATTCAGCTGCTTCGGGTGACTCTGGTAACCCGACTGCTGCTGATTCCCTTGATTACTCTGTTGGTTATTACCACCTTGGTTGTTCTGGTTGCTATGATTATTCTGAAACCCAGAGCCTGAACCGCCGCCACCATGAAAACGTGGACCTGAACCGCCCGACGGACCCTGATCATACCGGAAGAGATCAGAATTTTGAACTCCTTCATAATGTTACAATCCTTCCAGAGATGTGTTGCAGGGACCTCCTTGGTCCCATGCTTTGGATAGGGCTGATTCAACAAGCGCTCCAGATTCATCGCCCCACCGCGCTGGGGCGGTTTACCCTTACGACGCTGCACATTAGCATTAGCCACAAAATCTGAATCCGCTTTATGCTTACCACTATTCCCATGGCCTCCCTGGTCCTGCTGCTGTCCCTTCGCACCGCCATTCCTCTTTCCCTTCTCTGGTTTCTCATTATCAGAATTGGGATCCTTGGTATTATCAGAATCGGCATACTTTACCAAGGCTGCCATGAGGGTTCCCAGGTCGTTGCAGTGGCGCTTGAGCCGTTCCAACTTCTCCTTCAGTGACTTAAACCGGCAATTACGTTCCAGTGTGATAATTGCTTGGCCAGCGTTAATTCGGTCGGACGAGTGCAAAACTTTTGAGACCCGGCGCACCCAATGAGTTGTGGACTCGTTCTCACCTGAACACAAGCATCCAGATCTACAATGGACATGGGCTGTTTGCATGTGTCTTTAAAATTGGCTATAAACCGGGCCTTCAGCTGATCCCATGACTCGATGGAATTAGCTGGCAGATTTTTCAACCAAGTGCGGGTTGTTCCTTCCAACATCATCGTGAAGTACTTTGCACAAGCTGCTTCATCTACATCCAGCATCTCCATTGTCATCTCATAAGTCTCGACCCACGCCTCAGGCGGCTGATCCGCCGTGTAGTTAGGTACTTTGCGTGGACCCTTGAAATCCTTGGGCAGACGCACGTTACGGAGAGCCGGAATAATACACGGTACTCCCCAGGAACTGAAAGCAAGCCCGGTGCCTCTGTCAACTGACACTGCTGGCTGAACCGGGGCGGGTTGATAACGACCCAAAGCACCATCCCTTCGTGCCCTGCCATGATCCACTACCTCCTGAGCATTGCGATGTCGCGCGCTGCTAGATACTTCCGGTTCGTCCATCTGCCTGCTATAACTTGGGCTCAGACGAGGGGTTGAATGAATTCTATCCCAGCTATATGAATAAGCCTGTTGCTGCACTAAGGCGGTTTGAAGAAGATCTCTCGCCCGCCGTGTCTCAACTGCCTCTATTGAATCTCCTTCCATTGGAATGGCTGCCAAGCGTGAGGCCGCAGCAATCATGTTATCTAGAGGGCTTGAAAAGTGACCCGGTGGTGTAGGCACATACTGCGGCGGGTTAACTGTCCGTCGGGGTAGCTCCGTTGCTCATGGCTGATCCGGAGCTATCGTAGGCGCTTCAGCTCAGTTTGCGGCTGCCGGATTGCTCGGCCCAGCGCCTGGCGTCTGAAAGAGATTTAACCCTTCGTAAACCGGCGGCAAGCGCGACCGATACTTCCTTCGTATCACATCCTCTGACGCGGTCCGATCTAGAATGAGCTGGTAATTCTGTGCTTGTATCTGCTGTGATCGAGCATTCAAAGCGGCCTGTTCCTCAGCCATCCTATTATCCTCAGCCACCAGGTCCTCCTTAGCCTGTGTAATTTGCTCCTTCAGTCACGCAACTTCCGCATTGTGCTGATCCTGTGTATCTGGGGTGACTGTCGCGGTTAACAAGGTCGCCCAAGCGTCCATTAAACCGGAGAGAACTTGCACCGGCCGGCACGCCGAGGTACCTGCCGCGGCCGCTGATCCGGTATTCATTGCTGCGGTAGATGAAGACTACAACACGTGTTGCGTGCCGGCCATGTAAACAGCAACCCGACTCGGCGCTTCAAGCAGGTCCGGAATACTATTGCCATCGGAATATCCCTCAAACATACCGCCATGAATCTGGTATAAGGACTCGGTTTCGCCAATGGATGACTCACCGTTGGAATATATAGTCGTCTCGCCCTCAGACACCGGTTCAGATCCGATCCCATAGACACATCCTACGAATGCACGCTTCACGACGGGCCTAACCCGGGCTGGACTCGCACGCTGAGCTGTCTCGACGAGGTCGGTGCAGATGTCCGGCTCAGGGCCTAGTTCGCCGATCTTGCCAATGAAGACATGAATTCCGCCGAAGGGGACCCAGTACCCGTACTCGATTGAGCTGGCCTCGGGGCCCCATCCTTTGTCGTCGATGTAGAGCTTGCCGCGACGACTTTTGGTCATCCGGCCGATCACATACCCCTTAAGTCCTTCAGAGCAGCCCTTCAAGAACTCGACACCATCGTGCGATAGCCCCACGGTGGGCGCCAACTGTCGTGGAATTATCACGTCAGATGTCCTCGTGAAAGGACTTAGTCATGGAGCCATCGCAACGAGTTAGTTTAAAGGGGTTAAACCGGACAAGGGACACGGGAGTTATACTAGTTCGGCCCCTTCGATGAAGGTAAAAGCCTACGTCTAGTTGTGATGGGATTGATTGGGTTTTGATGATCAGGGAGCGAAATACGCTTGCCTGAGTCTCGAGTTGTTATCTCTCGTCCCTGAACAGCCGCCGGGTCGTCCCTTTATATACACAGGTTGACGCCCGGCCGGTTTACAGAGCCCCGAGGCCGACTCATACAAAGTGTCCGGCTCTGTCTCTCCTTTCCTAACTTATACTACAAGTTTACATAGTCATGGCGGTTTACCACTATGGGCCCTAATCTGCCTTCGGGCTTCGGGCTTCTATGCTTCCTTTAGTAAAGCGCCATCTTCTGGATCTTCGTGGGCTTCAACATAGTCGAGGGTGAACCGGGCCTTCCTGGCCGGTTTATACTCAGTAGCTATATCCTCCACAGACTCCGTTTGATATTCCTTTTTTCGAAATACTGAAATAGGCAAAAAAACAGCAATACGGGCTAGGCCTCCGGTTAGTAGGTTAGTCCCACAAATGATATAAATGTGTAAAATAAAGCCCATAAACATCCAAAAGGGTAATATAATAGCATGGAATAATAAAAAAATTATAGATACGTTGGAGACGTATCAAGCATCCCCAAGCTTAATTCTTGCTCGTCCTCGAGTAGGTAAATGATGAAAACAGAATTTTTGATGTGGAATGCTACCTAGCATAATTCTCAATGTAACTTTATTTATTGTGGCATGATTGTTCAGATCCAAATGATTCAAAATAAAAGCTTATAAAACATAAAAAATAATGCTTCGAAGCATACTAACAAATAATCATGTCCTATCAAAATAGCATAGCCAAAGAAAGCTTATCCCTACAAAAACATATAGTTAGGCCATGCTTCATTTTCATTACACAAAATACTCCCATCATGCACAACCCTGGTTTCAGCCAAGCAATTGGTTCATACTTTTTAACGTGTTTCAGCTTTTTCAACTCTTACGCAATACATGAGCGCAAGCCATGGACATAGCACTATGGTGGTATATGGTAGTATATGGTGGTGGTTGTGAGGACAAAAAGGGAGAAGATAGTTTCACATCAACTAGGTGTATCAACGGGCTATGGAGATGCCCATCAATAGATATCAATGTGAGTGAGTAGGGATTGCCATGCAACGGATGCACTAGAGCTATAAATATATGAAAGCTCAACAAAAGAAATTAAGTGTGTGTGCATCCAACTTTCTTGCTCACGAAGACCTAGGGCATTTTGAGGAAGCCCATCATTGGAATATACAAGTCAAGTTCTATAATGAAAAATTCTCACTTAGTATATGAAACTGACAATATAGGAGACTCTCTATCATGAAGATCATGATGCTACTTTGGAGCACAAGTGTGGAAAAGAGATAGTAGCATTGTCCCTTCTCTCATTTTTTTTCTTTTCTCTTTTTTTTCTTCTTCTTTTTCTTTTTTCCTCTTTTTTTTTCTTTGGCCTTTTTTTTCTTTTTTTTTCTTTTTAAAGTCCGAAGTCTCATCCCGACTTGTGGGAGAATCATAGTATTCATCATCCTTTCCTCACTGAGACAATGCTCTAATAATGAAGATCATCACACTTTTATTGATTTACAACTCAAGAATTACAACTCAAAACTAGAACAAGATATGACTCTATATGAATGCCTCCGGCGGTGTACCGGGATATGTAATGAATCAAGAGCGACATGTATGAAAATTATGAAGGTGGCTTTGCCACAAATACAATGTCAAGTACATGATCATGCAAAGAGCAATATGACAATGATGAAGTGTGTCATAATAAATGGAATGGTGGAAAGTTGCATCGCAATATATCTCGGAATGGCTATGGAAATGCCATAATAGGTAGGTATGGTGACTGTTTTGAGGAAGGTAAATAATGGGTGCATGATACCGGTGAAATTTGCGCGGTATAATAGAGGGTAGGAAAGTGGAAGGGTGAGTGTGCGTATATCTATGGACTCATATTAGTCATAAAGAACTCATATACTTATTGCAAAAGTCTACTTGCCCTCGAAGCAAAGTACTACTACACATGCTCCTAGGGGAAGGGTTGGTAGGAGTTAACCATCACGTGATCCCGACCTCCACTCATAAGGAAGATAATTAAAAGAGCACCTCATGCAATAAATTTGTCACACAACTTTTACCATACGTGCTTGCTATGGGACTTGCCAACTTCAACACAAATATTTCTCAATTTCATAATTACCCACTACCATGACTCTAACATTACCACCTCTATATCTCAAAACAATTATCAAGCATCAAATTGATCCTAGTGTTTTATGCACTTTCTATGATAATTTTTATTATATCCAACTTGGATGCTCATCATTCTAGGACCAAATTTATAACCATAGAAAATACCATGCTGTTTTAAAAGACTCTCAAAATAATATAAGTGAAGCATGATAGACTAGCAATTTCTTCAAAATTAAGCCACCGTCGTGCTTTAAAAGATATAAGTGAAGTACTAGAGCAAAAACTATCTAGCTCAAAAGATATAAGTGAAGCACATAGAGTATTCTAATAAATTCTAATCAAGTGGGCTTTTCCCAAAAGGTGCGTACAGTAAGGATGATTGTGCTAAACTAAAAAGCAAATACTAATATCATACACGACGCTCCAAGCAAAACACATATCATGTGGCGAATAAAAATATAGCTCCAAGTAAAATTACCAATGAACGAAGACGAAAGTGGGGATGCCCCCGAGCTTAGGCTTTTGGCTACTTTTTAATATCTTGGGGTGCCATGGGCATCGCCAAGCTTAGGCTTTTGCCAATGAAATTACCAATGGGGATGCTCCAAGTAAAATTACCAATGAACGAAGACGAAAGAGGGGATGCCCCCGAGCTTAGGCTTTTGGCTACTTTTTAATATCTTGGGGTGCCATGGGCATCGCCAAGCTTAGGCTTTTGCCACTCTTTGTTCCACAGTCCATCAAATCATTACCCAAAACTTAAAAAGTTCACAACACAAGACTCAACAGAAAATCTCATAAGCTTCGTTAGTGAAAGAAAATAAAACCACCACATAAGGTACTGTAATGAACTTATTTTTTATTTATTTTGTTGTTAAAACTACTGTATTACAAGTTCTCTATTGTTCATACCACTTAATATTAGACATAGATGCATCAAAATAAGCAAACAACACACGAAAAACGAAATCTGTCAAAAACAAAACAATCTGTAGCAATTTATAACTAACGCAAACTTCTGGAACTTTAAAACTCCTACCAAAATAAGAAGTCCTGGGCAATTTGTCTATTGATCAGCAGCAAAGAAGAATCAAAGCAAAAGCACGTTTCTGTGATTTAACAAAACTAATTTTATACGTGCAAAGTTTCTGTTTTTCAGCAGAATCAAATTAACTATCACCATAGATTATCCTATAGTTCTACTTGACACAAACACTAATTAAAACATAAAAACACATCAAAACAGAAGGTAGATGCAAAATTTATTACTAAACAGAAACAAAAACAAAAAGAAAAAATAAAATTGGGTTGCCTCCCAACTAGCGCTATCGTTTAACGCCCCTAACTAGACATAAAAGCAAAGATAGATCTAAGTAGTGCCATAATAATAAGATAGATCTTGAAAACTCATCTCATATTCTCTACGTTCAGCAGCAAGTTTTATTTTAGGCAAGCAAAAATAATCAAAAGGGCTAAATTTGGCGCGACAAAAGTCCCCAAGATCAATCACAGGAGGAACGGGTTCCTCCTTTGGCCCTTCATAATGAACAACTAATTCATCATTATAAGCATTTTTTTGGCAAAATCTCATGAGCATATACTCAAAAGAGTATCCTAGCTCATTATTTCGAAGAGAAAAATCATTATTAAGTTCGGAAATTCTATCAACTAGGACATTGGTAGGAATCTTTTTTCTAAGGTTTTCATTGAAAGCAACATAGTCCGAGGATTGAAAGCGCCTAATTTCCTCCTGATCGAAGAGGACCGCCTCTATGGGAGGACGACCGACGTCCACCCTATAGTGCGCAAAGATTTCTTTTGCCTCTCCTGTTATAAATCTAAACTCATGAGCCCAAAAGATAGTAACAATGCGCTTAACAGAAGAATGCTCAATATTGAAAAATTCTAGGAAAATTCTTTGTATACAAGGATGCATATGCATAAATTGTATTTCAAGTTCAACTACAAGCATAGCGATAGCATCCACAAGACTACTAGTTCTATGAAGAATAGAATCACTCATGGAAGGTAAAGCATCGGCACAAGTAAAGAAATCTTGAATAACACCTTTTTCAATAATGTTACCACTACCGATTCGAAACTTTTTAGTATGCAAGATAGGGGGTTCTTCAGCCGGAGCCTTAGAATTTTCCATGTTATCATTATTGTCCATATCAACAATAATCTCCCCAATTTCAGACATAACGACAAACAAAAGCGAGGGAGAAGAAAAAGGCTAACGAAAGAGAAAGAGAAAGCGAATAAAACGGCAAGGGTGAAGTGGAGGAGGGGAAAACGAGAGGCAAATGACAAATAATGTAAATGCGAGAGAGATGAGTTTACGATGTGTACTTGGTATGTCTTGAGCGAAGACCTCCCCGACAACGGCGCCAGAAATCCTTCTTGCTACGTCTTGAGCTTGCGTTGATTTTTCTTGAAGAGGAAAGAGTGATGCAACAATAGTAGCATAAGTATTTCCCTCAGTTTTTGACAACCAAGGTATCAATCCAGTAGGAGGCTCCTCAAAAGTCTCACGCACCTACACAAACAAACAAAGAACTCGCAACAAACGTAATAAAGGGGTTGTCAATCCCTTCACAGCCACTTGCGAAAGTGAGATCTGATAGAGATGGTATGATAAGATAAATACTAGCAAAAGGGCCCGTGCGTTGCAACGGGTACACAATAAGTTTGACAGTTTGTGATCCTAAAAAAAAGTTTGACAGTTTGTGTGTATTTAAAAATGCAATTGTTGTGGTGCACTATTGATAACACTTAATTTTGACGGCCCTCAAAATTCTTCATAAAACCACTTCCACCTTGTTTGAACTTTACATCTAAAAATGGTTTTAGCACAAAACCATATATATTATGGCATCAGGCCATGGATAGCACATGTTGCTCAAAGGCTTGTGGAAAGGATTCAAGTTCTTACGCTGTGATTTTTCTAATCTGGTCAATATAAACGGACTGACAAGATGCTCGGCCTCCAGAGGAATTTCTATACCGCTTCATGTTCCTCTTCAACTATCTTGGTCCTTCATCAAGCAACATGTTGTTTGACACCACTTCCTGAAAGTTGAACAATATTAATTCTCTAGAAGTTCCTTGGGTTGTTTAGCTGCTTGACTGAACAAATCAATAGAATTGGGGCCAAAGAGTTAATTATCACGTAAGTTACTTAATGGCCATCCGAACATATTCCAGGTTGTATGGGGGGTCACATCACAAGACACTTTTGTACAACACGGTGACATACAAAAACAACAACTGATTGGCTTATCTGTATAATTAGAAGAATAGAAGCTTTTCAAGAGATCATCTCTTCAGAGTAATTAAGAATAAAGATAAAGCATTAAACAGTTCCCTTAAGAATCACAATGTGATTCTACCTTTTCAAAATATTTGTACGCAACTTTGTTTTAACCACTCTTTAATTCTCCTGAGTTGTAATGATGTAAACTACTTCAGGTGGTAATCCTGCCAAAAATGTTAGATCAATGTTGCAAAGAGAGCCTTGTGCCACACTCACCTATGAGTAATGATTAGATAATGTAAGGTAAGGATCCCATAATTCCCCCAAAAAATATATCAAAATAATCCAACAATCTACAAATGATTATGATATACTCGTGGAAGAACTTAGAGATGTTCCCATAAGAAGCAAGATCCCACCTTCTGCCATTGGATTTTGGATAATAGAATGACATGTATTTATAGAGTCTTCACTGCTGGTGCGAGCAAGAAGCACGGGGAGTGGGCATGGCCGAGCCGCAAATAGGTTGCAGCCTGCCGGGGTTGGCGTAGGAACATGCTGATAACCACGAATAGCAGTAGCAACCAATCAACTCAACTCACCTCAGTCTGTAACAGAAAAATCACACCTACAATGGAAGCAACATAAGTACGTCACCATCAGTCCAACACCAAACCAATGCGCATTTAGATATGCGGACCAGCTATTTTAATGTGTTTACTGGAACAATGCACATTCGGGTATAGAGTAATGGTTGAAAATAATGCAGAATAATATTCTCTAGCTTAATATACAAAGAACAATGAAAAGATCATTATGACAGACATGGGAAAGGTTTCAGATAGGTTCTATATTGGTGCTCAGAAAGCCACTATCTAGCTCAGAAATTCATTTTACTTTTGATAGCATCATCGATTCAATCTTGTTTTTCTCAAGTGAATAACAATTCCTTATTGTCACCAACTACACAAAAGGAAATGTGAATAAAAGGTTGCAGTAAGATTTGAGGGAGAATACCTCCAGGGAAGTTGGACCCCTACTCTCAAATAGCTTGATGTTGTCCTTATAATTGGCATACTTGACCTAATGATCACGCATAGGTAAAAAAGGTCCGCCAGCATGAATTTCAAAACTGTGCTAGTCCTGGTTCAACACATCAGAATAGCAGTGAGAATTAAGATAGCTAAGAACCACATCCTAAAAGCAAGCATTTTCGTGAGAATGAGAAAAAGCGCGCACACACGCATATCCTAAACGTAGTTGAACAACAAATCAAGCTACTGATTTCCATCATATGGCAACTCGAAAAATCATAGGTGGCTATGTACTACATATATCCTAATTGACGTCCAACCAATGAAGTCACATCACATTAAACACCTAATAATCTTTATCCACTTGGACTAACATATCAAGACTAAAGTCTGCTCACAATGGGTGGCTGGAGTCACGTATCTACCGCTGCAGCTTCCATTCCTTGTCTCCCTGTTCACATGTACCAAGCATAAGCATACATATCTACCTATCATGAATGGATTGTAATCAGCAAGCAGCAGCCTTTTGTATGTAGATGTGTAACGGTAAGCGAGTAGCAGCATGAAAAATCAGTAGTAACGGGTTGCTGTTCTCTTCTCTGATCTCTCTGTATATGGAATAGCAGTATAGCACAAAAGAGCAGCAAATTAGCAAAAGCAGAGCAGCCTCGGCAAGGCAACATACCTCTATAGAGGAAGACTAATATTTTTTTCTTAACTCAGATATATAACCGCAATTCAGTGTATAACTACCTCTTCTTATGAATAAAATATTGTACACTAAATAGCAGATTAAATTACTGTGATCATTATCTCCATTATACTTGTAGAGCGATCATATATTTATATACACAAGAGACATATATTTGCAAGTGTTTCTTACTGTCAACACCTAGCTGAGCTAAAATAAGTAGACCTAAAATGAAATTCGAGATGGGCGTATATCACAACAAAGACGTACGAAAAGTTCCCATAAGAAAAAGAACTACAAAGAGTTCATTGTGTACCTTCGATGTGTATACACCAGTACTTCTATCGGTGACCCAGAGTAAAGATTAGGCTTCACCTTGCTATATTAGTGTAGAATACAAATAATTAAGGACAAATAGAAAGACTACCAACAAATGGTGTTTATCCTGCTCTTTCTTCATGTAGAACATCTAGGTGAATAAACATGTGTTCAAACTATCTACATTTTTCTTCTGTTAGCATATAGTAAAATTGAAAAGACATATACGAACAGAAGAACCAAACAAATCTGTATAAGATGACCAAAAATGGTTGTTTACTACCAAGTTGCAGCAAGATGATTTGAAATGTAAATCAAAGGGATCTGAATTCTAAAGCTGCTTATCGCCTAAAAGTGGAATATGAGTAGCACATTGTGTGCAGTAGCCAAAGGGGTCTATCCCCCTCTCCCTCATGTCACCAGCTAATCATATTGGATAATGCAAAGTCAATTAGACAAAGGATCAAACTTTTTTCTTACATGTAGTGCTTCCTGCAATCTACCGGTAATGTGGCAACTCCGGTTGAATCTCTCCCGTCCACCGCCTCCTTTTATCTCGTGACAGCCATGCAAAGTAAATTCCATTGCTAGTCTTGGCACTCTGGGACTAACTTAATTCATATCAACGTCATGGCCTCTTTCTGCTATATTGAAACAATCTACAAAATTGACCTCACGTAAGGGGACTCATGGACTATTCATGTAATAGATTAAAAAAGGTAAATTCCATCCATAACCATGGCTGCAGTCTTGGCAACCGAGGACACCTGCATGCCGCTCAACCTTCTCTCCAAATCCTTCTCCGGTGGGTCGCCAGGCGTGTCAGACGATCCACCCCATCACCCATCACGAGTCTGATGACGGGGAGCGCCAGATGGCGAGCCCATAGGATGCGCTTGACGGCAGGGCTGAGCAGGATGCCAGTCGATCGCTCAACGTAGCAGCGTCCATAGGTCTGATGAGCCATCAAGCTGGCGGAGCTCGGAAGGGAGGCTGGGAAGGTGAAGAGCAAGGGCTTGGACACTGGCGGAGCTCGGAAGGGAAGTTGGGAAGGTGAAGGGAGGCAGGAGCGTCGCGTAGACGGAGGCAGCGGCGAGCGGAGTGAGGGGCGCGACGGCGGCGGATCCGCACCAGCGAGTGGGGATAAGGCGACGGCGGGCTGTAGCGAGGGCGGCGGCGGCCGATACGGTCGTGACTCGTGAGAAGGAGAGGATAGATCATAGAGACAACTTTTTTTCACTTACGCCCGGGCTGTTAGGACGGCGGGATTCCTATAAACTCTCAGGGTTTTAATGCAAAATTCCTGCGACGGTGAACCCGGAGACTCAATCCGTGCTTTATTATTAAAAAATAATATATATATATATATATATATATATATATATATATATATATATATTAGGGAGAGAGGAGAGATATTTATGGTATTTTATAATATAGATAGGAAAAGTAAAGATGCAAATAGAAGTAGATTGAATGCTTATATGATAAAAGATAGACCCGGGGGCCATAGGTTTAACTAGTGGTTTCTCTCAAGATAGCATAAGTATTACGGTGGGTGAACAAATTACTGTCGAGCAATTGATAGAAAAGCGAATAATTATGAGATTATCTAGGCATGATCATGTATATAGGCATCATGTCCGTGACAAGTAGACCGACTCCTGCCTGCATCTACTGCTATTACTCCACACATCGAACGCTATCCAGCATGCATCTAGAGTATTAAGTTCATAAGAACAGAGTAACGCATTAAGAAAGATGACATGATGTAGAGGAATAAACTCAAGCAATATGATATAACCCCATATTTTTATCCTCGATGGCCATAATACAATACGTGCCTTGCAACCCCTGCTGTCACTGGGTAAGTACACCGCAAGATTGAACCCAAAGCTAAGCACTTCTCCCATGGCAAGAAAGATCAATCTAGTAGGCCAAACCAAACTGATAATTCGAAGAGACTTGCAAAGATAACTCAATCATACATAAAAGAATTCAAAGGAGATTCAAATATTTCTCATAGATAAACTTGACCATAAACCCACAATTCATCGGATCTCGACAAACACACCGCAAAAAGAGTTACATCAAATAGATCTCCACAAGAGAGGGGGGGAACATGGTATTGAGATCCAAAAAGAGAGAAGAAGCCATCAAGATAATAACTATGGACCCGAAGGTCTGTGGTAAACTACTCACAACTCATCGGAGGGGCTATGGTGTTGATGTAGAAGCCCTCCGTGGTCAATTCCCCCTCCGACAGAGTGCCGGTGAAGGCTCCAAGATGGGATCTCGCGGATACAGAAGGTTACGGCAGTGGAAATTGTTTTTTGTTGGCTCCCTGGATGTTTTTGGGGTACATGGGTATATATATAGGGGGAAGAAGTACTGGGCGCGCCCTCCTATCTCCTGGCCGCCTCGATCGCTACTTGACTTGCACTCTAAGTCCTCTGGATCACGTTCGTTCCAAAAATCATGCTCCCGAAGGTTTCATTCCGTTTGGACTCCGTTTGATATTCCTTTTCTTCGAAATACTAAAATAGGCAAAAAAAATCAGCAATACGAGCTGGGCCTCCGGTTAGTAGGTTAGTCCCAAAAATGATATAAATGTGTAAAATAAATCCCATAAACATCCAAAAGGGGTAATATAATAGCATGGAAAAATCAAAAATTATAGATACATTGGAGACGTATCATGGACCACCTTACATCACACAGTAGAAAATGTATCTGAGCACCAAGCAGTGTGTGCCTTCAAGGAAGGCGTTAAGTACCGAGAGCTAGTCTTGAAATTCGGTCGAACTGGGGATATGACCCTGACTCGGATGATGGAAATAGCCACCCGGTATGATAATGGAGAAGAAGAGGATCGACTCCACAGTGGCAAGGGTAAACCAGTCGGCCAGGATGCTGGCGAAGGTAATCGGAAACAGAAACGAAAGGCTGAACCTGCAGTGCCTAGTGAAATTGCAGCATTAGTGCAAGGAAAGTTTAAAGGAAAACCTAAGGGGCCCTGGACCCCTAGGAAGGTAAAAGATCAAGCGGGAAATGATGTATTGTATTTACCATGTCACATTCATACGAAGAAGGATGAAGAGGGTAATCTTATTTATCCTAAACACACCACTCGACAATGTCGACTCCTGATCCAGAAGTTCCGAGAGAAACAACCCAGTGAGAAGGAAAAGAGTCGGATAAAGACGAGGATGAAGAGGAAGATGATGGTTATCCCAAAGTCAATTCCACCCTGATGATTTTTGCTGATGTTGAGAGCAAGAGTCGATTGAAAGTTATCAACAGAGAAGTGAATATGGTTGCTCCGGCAACGACGACCACATACCTAAAATGGTCACAAACAGCCATCACATTCGACCAGTCTAATCACCCGGTGCGTATAGCCACTCCTGGGAGGCAACCGCTGGTGGTCAACCCAGTAGTCGAAGGCACTTGACTGACCAAAGTGCTAATGGATGGTGGTAGCGGCCTGAATATCCTTTATGCTGAGACCTTGAAGGGGATGGATATTTCGATGTCCAAGCTTAGTGAAAGCAATATGAGCTTTCATGGCGTCATCCCTGGAAAGGAAGCCGAATCACTCGGCCAGATCGCCCTTGACGTGGTTTTCGGTGATTCCAAGAATTACCGGAAGGGAAAGTTGACATTTGAAGTAGTGGATTTCCAGAGTGCCTATCATGCTATTCTGGGTAGGTCTGCTTATGCACGTTTTATGGCTCGACCATGTTATGTGTATCTCAAGCTGAAGATGCCTGGCCCCAGAGGAGTGATCACGGTCACTAGTAATTAATCGGCAGAAGGCAGAAGAGTGCTTCCAGAAGGGTTCTAAAATTACCGATGCACAAATGGCGGCAGTTGAATCCTAAGAGTATCAGAAGAATGCAGATCCGAGTGATTTTCTCCAAGCAAAGAAGCCTGCCACCGATTCTGCATTTCAGTCGTTTGGAGAAACAAAGCCGATTCATATCCACCCGTCCGATCCCAATGCAGCAACGACTCATATCTCAACGACACTCGTCAGCAAATAGGAAGAAGCGCTCATCCAGTTCCTCCGTGAGAACTGGGACATCTTTGCATGGAAACCTTCTGACATGTCGGGGTACCCAGAGAACTGGTTGAGTGATACGTCTCCAACGTATCTACTTTTCCAAACACTTTTGCCCTTGTTTTGGACTCTAACTTGCATGATTTGAATGAAACTAACCCGGACTGACGCTGTTTTCAGCAGAACTGCCATGATGTTGTTTTA
Organism: Triticum timopheevii; assembly: GCA_963921465.1. Classification (NCBI taxonomy): domain Eukaryota; kingdom Viridiplantae; phylum Streptophyta; class Magnoliopsida; order Poales; family Poaceae; genus Triticum; species Triticum timopheevii. The sequence goes on from OY997262.1 coordinate 370,070,375, forward strand.
TGTGTAGAAAAAAAAAGTTCTAGGAATGACCTGAAAATCCATGGAGATAAGTTTTGGAAAATATAAAAAATACTGGCAAAAGAATCAAGACTAGGGGGCCCACACCATGCCCACGAGGGGGGGGGGGGGCGCCCTCCCCCTGGGCGCGTCCCCGTGTCTCGTGGGCCCCCTGAGGCTCCACCAACCTCAACTCCAACTCCATATATTCCATTTCACAGAGAAAAAAATCAGAGAGAAAGTTTCATCACGTTTTATGATATGGAGCCGCCGCCAAGCCCTAATCTCTCTTGGGAGGGCTGCTCTGGAGTCCGTTCGAGGCTCCGGAGAGGGGGATTCGTCGCCGTCATCATCATCAACCATCCTCCATCACCAATTTCATGATGCTCACCGCCGTGCGTGAGTAATTCCATCGTAGGCTTGCTGGATGGTGATGGGTTGGATGAGATTTACCATGTAATCAAGTTAGTTTTGTTAGGGTTTGATCCCTAGTATCCACTATGTTCTGAGATTGATGTTGCTATGACTTTGCTATGGTTAATACTTGTCACTAGGGCCCGAGTGCCATGATTTCAGATCTAAACCTATTATGTTTTTATGAATATATGTGTGTTCTTGATCCTGTCTTGCAAGTCTATAGTCACCTATTATGTGTTATGATCTGACAACCCCGAAGTGACAATAATCAGGATACTTCTCGGTGATGATCGTAGTTTGAGGAGTTCATGTATTCATTATGTGCTAATGCTTTGTTCCGGTTCTCTATTAAAAGGAGGCCTTAATATCCCTTAGTTTCCACTAGGACCCCGCTGCCATGGGAGGGTAGGACAAAAGATGTCATGCAAGTTCTTTTCCATAAGCACGTATGACTATATTCGGAATACATGCCTACATTACATTGATGAACTGGAGCTAGTTCTATGTCACCCTATGTTATAGCTATTACATGAGGAATCGCATCCGACATAATTATCCATCACTGATCTAATGCCTACGAGCTTTTCACATCTTGTGTTTCGCTTATTTACTTTTCTGTTGCTACTGTTACAATTCCTACAAAACTATTATCTTTACTTTTGCCACGGTTACCATTACTATCATACTACTTTGCTACTAAATACTTTGCTGCAGATACTAAGTTATCCAGGTGTGGTTGAATTGACAACTCAACTGCTAATACTTAAGAATATTCTTTGGCTCCCCTTGTGTCGAATCAATAAATTTGGGTTGAATAGTCTACCCTCGAAAGCTGTTGCGATCCCCTACACTTGTGGGTTATCAAGACAAATTTCTGGCGCCGTTGCCAGGGAGCATTGCTCTATTCTTTGAGTCACTTGGGATTTATATCTGTTTATCACTATGAGGAACTTAAAAGACGAAAGAACCAAGGTTTTTCCCTCAACTACGATGGGAGGTAATGAACTGCCATCTAGCTCTGCACTAGATTCTCCTTCTGTTTTGAGTAAGCTTGCGACACCTAAACCTACTACTGCTGTGAATTCTGATATGTCGCATGTTATTGATGATGCAACTTATGCTAAGCATGATACTTATGATGAAACTACTTATGTGCGTGATACTACTTTGCCATTAGGTGAATTTCTTGATAAACAACTTGCTAGGGTTAGAGAGAATGAAATTATTGAAGATGCTACTATTGATGATAGTGATGATGAAAGTTCTCGCCCTGATTATGAATTACCTATTGTTCCTGAGGGTTATGTTATGGAGGAGGAAGCTGCTAGAGCTATTTTTGCTTGCAAAGATAGATATGATCTTAAAAAGTTATTAGCTAAATGGAAGCAGCAATCTCTTAATGCTAGAATGAAACATGACCCTGCTTTTGCTACTTCACCTATTTGTGTTACTGATAAGGATTATGAATTCTCTGTTGATCCTGAAATAATTACTTTGGTTGAATCTGATCCTTTTTATGGCCTTGAATCTAAAACTGTTGTGGCACATCTTACCAAGTTGAATGATATAGCCACCCTGTTTACTAATGATAAGAAGTCTCGCTATTATTATATCCTTAAGATATTTCCGTTCTCATTAAAGGGTGATGCTAAGACTTGGTTTAATTCTCTTGATCCTGGTTGTGTGCGTAGTCCCCAGGATATGATTTATTACTTCTCCGCTAAATATTTTTCCTGCTCATAAGAAACAAGCTGCCTTGCGGGAAATATATAATTTTGTGCAAATCAAAGAAGAGAGTCTCCCACAAGCTTGGGGGAGGCTTCTCTGATTACTTAATGCTTTGCCTGATCATCCTCTTAAGAAAAATGAAATACTTGATATCTTTTATAATGGGCTAACCGATGCTTCCAAGGACCACTTGGATAGTTGTGCTGGTTGTGTTTTCAGGGAAAGAACAGTCAATGAAGCTGAATTACTATTGAATAATATGTTGACTAGTGAAAATAATTGGACTCGTCCTGAGGCAATTCCTGAACCAATTCAGCCAACTCCTGATCCTATTCCTAAACCCACTCCTAAGAAGAGAGGTGTTCTATTTCTCAGTCCTGAAGATATGCAAGAGGCAAAGAAATCAATGAAAGAAAAAGGCATTAAAGCTGAAGATGTTAAGAATTTACCACCTATTGAAGAAACACATGGTCTTAATATACTGCCTGTCGAAAGAACCACATTGTCTTGATAACCCGACACAGGTAGTAAAGGTAAATTATCTCTATAGATATGATAAATTTGAAATCCCGTCTACTAAATTTCATAGCCCATGCTTAGATGAATTTGATGACTTTATGGCTAGACAAGAAAGTTTTAATGCTTATGTTGGTAGAGAATTAAAGAATAATGCTTTCGAGATAGGACGCTTGAGTGATTACATGGCTAGAGTTAAAGGTGAACTTAAACTCATTAGCAAATATGCTTCTATGGTTGCTACTCAAGCTGAGCAAGTACTTAAAGCTCAAAATGATTTGCTTGATGAATTAAATAATAAACCTGACCTTGCTGTTAGAGTGGCTACTAGAACCGGTAGAATGACTCACGAACCTTTGTATCCTGAAGGCCACCCTAAGATAATCGAGCAGGATTCTCAGAGAAATAATTTAGAGGCACCTAGTTCTTCCAAAAAGAAGAAAAAGAAAAATGATAGGACTTTGCATGCTTCTAGTGAACCTGTTGTAGACACACCTGAGAATCCCAATGATATTTCTATTTCTGATGCTAAAACAGAATCAAGCGATGAACATGAACCTAGTGCGAATGTTAATGATAATGTTCATGTTGATGCTCAACCTAGCAATAACAATGATGTAGAGATTGAACCTGTTGTTGATCTTGATAACCCACAATCAAAGAATCAACGTTATGATAAGAGAGACTTTGTTGCTAGGAAGCACGGTAGAGAAAGAGAAACATGGGTTCAGAAACCCATGCCTTTTCCTCCTAAACCATCCAAGACAAAGGATGATGAGGATTTTGAGCGCTTTGCTGAAATGATTAGACCTATCTTCTTACGTATGCACTTAACTGATATGCTTAAATTAAATCCCTATGCTAAGTATATGAAGGATATCATTACAAATAAAAGAAAGATACCGGAAGCTGAAATTTCCACCATGCTTGCTAATTACACTTTTAAGGGTGGAATACCAAAGAAACTTGGAGATCTAGGGGTACCAAATATACCATGCTCCATTAAAAGAAATTATGTTAAAACTGCTTTATGTGATCTTGGAGCCGGTGTTAGTGTTATGCCTCTCTCTTTATATCGTAGACTTGAATTGAATAAGTTGACACCTACTGAAATATCTTTGCAAATGGCCGATAAATCAACTGCCATACCTGTCGGTATTTGTGAGGATGTGCCTGTTGTGGTTGCAAATGTCACTATCCTAACGGACTTTGTTATTCTTGATATTCCTGAGGACGATAGTATGTCGATTATCCTTGGTATACCCTTTTTGAATACTGCAGGGGCTGTTATTGATTGCAACAAAGGCAATGTCACTTTTCATGTTAATGGTAATGAGCATACGGTACACTTTCCGAGGAAACAACCTTAAGTTCATAGCATCAATTCTATTGAAAAAGTTCCAACTATCATTATTGGAGGTTTTGAATTTCCTCTTCCCACTGTCAAGAAAAAGTATGATATTCTTATTATTGGGGATATTCATATCCCCGTTGAGGTAATTTAGTGTTATTCGAAATTTCTCCGGTTCCGTGTTATTCGGAATGAGTTTGTTAACAAGACTTGATCAACCTTGTTAGTGGATTCATTTTGATGATCATGAGATGGATGAAACTAGAAGGCAGAACCTTCTATACCCTCTTTTTACTTTCTGTTATTTAAAATAAATAAAGCAAAAATAGTATTATCCGTCTGTTTTCTGAATTATCCGTGCAATAAAAAAATATCCCGAAAATAAAAGTGATCCAAATGCCCTTCAAATTTAGTATGATTTTTTATGGAATATTTGAGGATTTTAGGCACTGAAAACACTGCAGAGGGGGCAAGCACCTGGCCACGAGGGTGGAGGGCGCGCCCACACCCCCTGAGTGTGCCCCCTGTCTCGTGGGCCCACAGTGGCCCCCCTCCACTTATTCCTCCACCCACACACTCCATATTCTTCCGAAAAAAATTCTCATCCAGCTCAAGCACGAGTTCTAGCTCATTTTGCTGCAAATTTTGATCTTCTTGCTCAAAGCTCCATTCACAAAACTGCTTTGGAAAATTGTTGCTTGGTATGTGACTCCTCCATTGGTCCAATTAGTTTTTGTTCTAGTGCTTTATTCATTGCAAATTTTTGCTGCATAGGTGACCATGTTCTTGAGCTTGCATGATAAATTTATGAGGTCCCAAGTAATTCTAATGCATGATATAGGCTCTAGGCACTTGTAGGAGTAATTGCTATCAATCTTGTTTAGTTTTATTCACTTTTATTTTGAAGTTACTAAAATTTCAGAAATTTTTCAGGAAAAGAAATATGTCTTGGAGAATGTATCAAGGTGGTTCCTCAATAAAGAAGGGACCCAGGCTTGCTATGTGTGAGCAAGACGATGAATTACCAAGGGACGCAGAAGTACAAGCTTGTGAGTGACCATCAGATGATTTTATGGTAAAAGCAGGCTTTAAGGATGAATTTGACGCATATGTGCGTAATGCCGATCTTGAGGACTTCTTACAAGATAAGTGTCCTCAATACTATCAATTGACTGATTCATTTGTGAGAAGGTTTAAATATAAATCTTCACGTAATTCTCAGAGTGTCCTGTTTGATATTTATGATAGATCTTATACCATGGACTTAGAGGATTTTACAACTGCTTTCAAACTTCCGCAGTGGGGCAATGTTAATGATCCCCACAAATCTGAACTTAGAGACTTTCTTGCTAGTATTACTGTGGGAGAATCTAGGGATATAGCACAAGCTACCATAGGGAGCATTCAATTTCCTGCTATACATTATTTTGCTCTCTTCATTGGTAGATGCATTAATGGTAAAGATGAAGCATGCCATATGTGTGTCCCTGATCTTTGTGTCCTCAAGAGTGCCATGTTAGGTTATAAAGATTATAACTTGGGGGCAATAGTTGCATGTAGGTTGCATAATAATGGTAGGGCTGGAGATTTATTTGGAGGAATTTATGCGACCCGTGTAGCTAATTATTCATGTATATCCCCACGAGAGGGGGATATGGTGTTGCCTCCTGCTTATTTAGATTATGACGCTATGGTCAAACATCATTTTCTTAGGAGGAATGAACAATTCCTCCAGTATCGACTAATCTTTGACAGACATAGCTCTATCCATGTTACTCTTCCTACTCCTTTCCTTTTTGATTACCAGGCAAAAGGAAGATATGTTGTTACCAGGGAGGAAGCAGCTAAACATGAGGGGAGAGCGGAGGCGGCTCACCAACATGCCGCAGCTCAGGAGGCATTTGCTGTTGCATCTCAGTACGACCCCAGTTACAACTACGGATATCAACCAGGCTACCCTTGGCCCTAGACCAACTTAGGCAAAAGCCTAAGCTTGGGGGAGTACGTATTTCTCACTGACTTTAGATTCATGTTCACACACCATTCTAGTCGTCGGTGCTCATACTCTTTCATTGTATTATCCATGCTAGTTTAATTTTCTTTTTCTCGCTTTATTCTTGTGTGTTTGATAAACCTTAAGAAAAAACAAAAAAAATAGTTAGTTTAATTTCCATGCTTGTAGTAGAAATTAAAATGAAAACCTAAAAAGATTTCTCGTTCTTCTTCTTGTTTGTTGGGAGCTTTCCCGTGTAAATAGTTTTATTTTCTTTTCTTTCCTTTGGGGGTCGAGAGTAGAAGACCATACTGAAAATGTTTAGTGGCTCTAATATGCATGATTGTTGATTTAATTTGCAGCCCATATTACTTGTCTTCTCTCTTGAGTTGAATGCTTGCAGATTCCAACTTAGTCCAATGCACGTGCACTATTATTATTATTATACACATCGTTCAGTCGTGCAAGTGAAAGGCAATAATGATGATATATGATGGACTGATTGAGATGAGAAAAGCTGGTATGAACTCGACCTCTCTTGTTTTTGTAAATATGATGAGTTCATCGTTCTTGATTCAGCTTATTATGAAGCAAACATATTTGCAATGACATTTAGAGATTATAATTGCTTGTGCCATGCTTGATTAGCTATGAGTTATAATGGTTTTACCTTGCATGCCAACATGCTATTAAAATGATTATGATGTGGTATGATGGGATGGTATCCTCCTTTGAATGAATTGAGTGACTCGACTTGGCACATGTTCACGCATGTAGTTGAAACAAATCAACATAGCCTTCATGATATTTATGTTCATGGTGGATTGTATCCTACTCATGCTTGTACTTGGTGTGAATTAATTTTAATGCATGTTCATGACTGTTGTCGCTCTCTCAGTTGGTCGCTTCCCAGTCTTTTGCTAGCGTCCACCTGTACTAAGCGGGAATACTGCTTGTGCATCTGAACTCCATAAACCCCAAAGTTATTCCATATGAGTCCACCATACCTTCCTATATGCGGTATCTACCTGCCATTCCAAGTAAATTTGTATGTGCCAAACTCCAAACCTTCAAATTAAATTCTATTTTGTATGCTCAAGCAGCTCATGTTTCAACTAGGGCTGCCTAGATCTTCCATGCTAGGTGGGTTATTCTCAAGAGGAGTGGACTCTGCTCCTCATTCACGAGAAAGGGCCGGTAACTGGGATGCCTAGTCCCATGATCCAAAAAGATCAAAGCAAATCAATATAATTAAACAAAACTCCCTAAAACTATCTTTGTTCATGTTCATGATAATTGTCTTTATTCATGCTATAATTGTATTATCCGGAAATCGTAATACACGTGTGTATACATAGACCGTAATATGTCCCTAGTAAGCCTCTAGTTGACTAGCTCGTTGATCAACAGATAGTCATGGTTTCCTGACTATGGACATTAGATGTCGTTGATAACGGGATCACATCATTAGGAGAATGATGTCAAGGACAAGACCCAATCCTAAGCATAGCACAAGATCGTGTAGTTCGTTTTGCTAGAGCTTTTCCAATGTCAAGTATCTTTTCCTTAGACCATGAGATCGTGTAACTCCTAGATACCGTAGGAGTGCTTTGGGTGGACCAAACATCACAACATAACTGGGTGACTACAAAGGTGCACTACAGGTATCTCCGAAAGTGTCTGTTGAGTTGACACGGATCGAGACTGGGATTTGTCACTCCGTATTACGGAGAGGTATCACTGGGCCCACTCGGTAGTGCATCATCATAATGAGCTCAAAGTGACCAAGTGTCTGGTCACGGGATCATGCATTACGGTACGAGTAAAGTGACTTGCCGGTAACGAGACTGAACGAGGTATTGGGATACCGACGATCGAGTCTCGGGCAAGTAACATACCGTTTGACAAAGGGAATAGTATACGGGGTTGCTTGAATCCTTGACATCATGGTTCATCCGATGAGATCATCGAGGAGTATGTGGGAGCCAACATGGGTATCCAGATCCCGCTGTTGGTTATTGACCGGAGAGCCGTCTCGGTCATGTCTGCATGTCTCCCGAACCCGTAGGGTCTACACACTTAAGGTTCAGTGACGCTAGGGTTGTATGAATATGAGTATGCAGCAAACCGAATGTTGTTCGGAGTCCCGGATGAGATCCCGGACGTCACGAGGAGTTTCGGAATGGTCCGGAGGTAAAGAATTATATATAGGAAGTGCTGTTTCGGCCATCGGGAAAGTTTCGGGGTCACCCGGTATTGTACCGGGACCACCGGAAGGGTCCCGGGGGTCCACCGGGTGGGGCCACCTATCCCGGAGGGCCCCGTGGGCTGAAGTGGGAGGGGAACCAGCCCCTAGTGGGCTGGTATGCCCCCCCTTGGGCCTCCCCTGCGCCTAGGGTTGAAAACCCTAGGGGGGAGGCGCACCACTTGCCTTGGGGGGCACTCCAGCCCCCTAGCCGCCGCCCCCTTGGGAGATTGCATCTCCCAGGGCTGGCGCCCCCTCCTGGGGGCCTATATAAAGGAGGGCAAGGGGGAGGGCAGCCACACCCTGTGTATTGGCGCCTCCCTCCCCCTGCTACACCTCGTCCTCCTCCCGCAACAGCTTGGCGAAGCCCTGCCGGAGTTCTGCTGCATCCACCACCACGCCGTCGTGCTACTGGATCATCATCAACCTCTCCTACCCCCTTGCTGGATCAAGAAGGAGGAGACGTCATTCGCTCCGTACGTGTGTTGAACGCGGAGGTGCTGTCCGTTCGGCACTTGGTCATCGGTGATTTGAATCACGGCGAGTACGACTCCATCATCACCGTTCTCTTGAATGCTTCCGCACGCGATCTACAAGTGGTATGTAGATGCAATCTCTCTCCCATGACTCGTTTCTTAGATGAACTCATAGATGGATCTTGGTGAAACCGTAGGAAATTTTTTATTTTCTGCAACGTTCCCCAACAGTGGCATCATGAGCCAGGTCTATGCGTAGTTCTCCATTGCACGAGTGGAACACAATTTTGTTGTGGGCGTAGATCTTGTCAACTTGCTTGCCACTGCTAGTCTTTTCTTGCTTCAGCGGTATTGTGGGATGAAGCGGCCCGGACCGACCTTACACGTACGCTTACGTGAGACAGGTTCCACCGACTGACATGCACTAGTTGCATAAGGTGGCTAGCGGGTGTCTGTCTCTCCTACTTTAGTTGGAGCGGATTCGATGAAAAGGGTCCTTATGAAGGGTAAATAGAAGTTGACAAAATCACGTTGTGGTTATTCGTAGGTAAGAAAACGTTCTTGCTAGAACCCAATTGCAGCCACGTAAAAGATGCAACCACAATTAGAGGACGTCTAACTTGTTTTTGCAGCAATTGTCATGTGATGTGATATGGCCAGAAGTTGTGATGAATGATGAATGATATATTGTGATGTATGAGATCATGTTCTTGTAATAGGAATCACGACTTGCATGTCGATGAGTATGACAACCGGCAGGAGCCATAGGAGTTGTCTTTATTTTTTGTATGACCTGCGTGTTATTGAAGAACGCCATGTAAATTACTTTACTTTATTGCTAAATGCATTAGCCATAGAAGTAGAAGTAGTCGTTGGCGTGACAAATTCATGAAGACACGATGATGGAGATCATGATGATGGAGATCATGGTGTCATGCCGGTGACGAAGATGATCATGGAGCCCCGAAGATGGAGATCAAAGGAGCTATATGATATTGGCCATATCATGTCACTATTATATAATTGCATGTGATGTTTATTATGTTTATGCATCTTGTTTACTTAGAATGACGGTAGTAAATAAGATGATCCCTTATAATAATTTCAAGAAAGTGTTCCCCCTAACTGTGCACCGTTGCTAAAGTTCGTCGTTTCAAAGCACCACGTGATGATCGGGTGTGATAGATCCTTACGTTCACATACAACTGGTGTAAGACAGTTTTACACACGCAGAACACTTAGGGTTAACTTGACGAGCCTAGCATGTACAGACATGGCCTTGGAACACAGAGACCGAAAGGTCGAACATGAGTCGTATGGAAGATACGATCAACATGGAGATGTTCACCGATGATGACTAGTCCGTCTCACGTGATGATCGGACACGGCCTAGTCGACTCGGATCGTGTAACACTTATATGACTAGAGGGATGTCTAATCTGGGTGGGAGTTCATTAAATAATTTGATTAGATGAACTTAATTATCATGAACTTAGTCTAAAACCTTTGCAAATATGTCTTGTAGATCAAATGGCCAACGCTCATGTCAACATGAACTTCAACGCGTTCCTAGAGAAAACCAAGCTGAAAGATGATGGCAGCAACTATTCGGACTGGGTCCGGAACCCAAGGATCATCCTCATAGCAGCCAAGAAAGCATATGTCCTAGATGAACCGCTAGGTGAAGCACCCATCCCAGAGAACCAAGACGTTATGAATGTTTGGCAGTCACGTGCTGATGATTACTCCCTCGTTTAGTGCGGCATGCTTTACAGCTTAGAACTGGGGCTCCAAAAGCGTTTTGAGAAACACGGAGCATATGAGATGTTCGAGGAGCTGAAAATGGTTTTTCAAGCTCATGCCCGGGTCGAGAGATATGAAGTCTCCGACAAGTTCTATAGTTGTAAGATGGAGGAAAACAGTTCTGTCAGTGAGCACATACTCAAAATGTCTGGGTTGCACAACCGCCTGTCCCAGCTGGAGATCAACCTCCCGGACGAGGCGGTCATTGCCAGAATCCTTCAGTCGCTCCCACCGAGCTACAAGAGCTTTGTGTTGAACTACAGTATGCAGGGGATGGTGAAGACCATTCCTGAAGTATTTTCAATGCTGAAGTCAACAGAGGTTGAAATCAAGAAAGAACATCAAGTGTTGATGGTCAATAAGACCACTAAGTTCAAGAAGGGCAAGGGTAAGAAGAACTTCAAGAAGGACGGCAAGGATGTTGCCGCGCCCGGTAAACCAGTTGCCGGGAAGAAGTCAAAGAATGGACCCAAGCCTGAGACTGAGTGCTTTTATTGCAAGGGGAAGGGTCACTTGAAGCGGAATTGCCCCAAATACTTAGCGAACAAGAAGGCCGGCAACAGTAAAGGTATATTTGATATACATGTAATTGATGTGTACCTTACCAGTACTCGTAGTAACTCCTCGGTATTTGATACCGGTGCCGTTGCTCATATTTGTAACTCAGAGCAGGAGCTGCAGAATAAGCGGAGACTGGCGAAGGACAAGGTGACGATGCGCGTCGGGAATGGTTCCAAGGTCGATGTGATCGCCGTCGGCACGCTACCTCTACATTTACCCACGGGATTAGTTATGAACCTCAATAATTGTTATTTAGTGCCAAGTTTGAGCATGAACATTGTATCTGGATCTCGTTTAATACGAGATGGCTACTCATTTAAATCCGAGAATAATGGTTGTTCTATTTATATGAGAGATATGTTTTATGGTCATGCCCCGATGGTCAACAGTTTATTCTTAATGAATCTCGAACGTAATGTTACACACATTCATAGCGTGAATACCAAAAGATGTAAAGTTGATAACGATAGTCCCACATACTTGTGGCACTGCTGCCTTGGTCACATTGGTGTCAAGCGCATGAAGAAGCTCCATGCTGATGGACTTTTAGAGTCTCTCGATTACGAATCATTTGACACGTGCGAACCATGCCTCATGGGCAAAATGACCAAGACTCCGTTCTCCGGAACAATGGAGCGAGCAACCAACTTATTGGAAATCATACATACCGATGTGTGCGGTCCAATGAGCGTTGAGGCTCGCGGAGGATATCGTTATGTTCTCACTCTCACTGATGACTTGAGTAGATATGGGTATGTCTACTTGATGAAACACAAGTCTGAGACCTTTGAAAAGTTCAAGGAATTTCAGAATGAGGTAGAGAATCAACGTGGCCGAAAGATAAAGTTCCTACGATCAGATCGTGGAGGAGAATACTTAAGTCACGAATTTGGTACACACTTAAGGAAATGTGGAATCGTTTCACAACTCACGCCGCCTGGAACACCTCAGCGTAACGGTGTGTCCGAACGTCGTAATCGCACTCTATTGGATATGGTGCGGTCTATGATGTCTCTTACCGATTTACCGCTATCATTTTGGGGATACGCTCTAGAGACAGCTACATTCACTTTAAATAGGGCACCGTCTAAATCCGTTGAGATGACACCGTATGAATTATGGTTTGGGAAGAAACCTAAGCTGTCGTTTCTAAAAGTTTGGGGATGCGATGCTTATGTCAAGAAACTTCAACCTGAAAAGCTCGAACCCAAGTCGGAAAAATGCGTCTTCATAGGATACCCTAAGGAAACCATTGGGTATACCTTCTACTTAAGATCCAAGGGCAAGACCTTTGTTGCCAAGAACAGATCCTTTCTGGAAAAAGAGTTTCTCTCAAAAGAAGTAAGTGGGAGGAAAGTAGAACTCGATGAAGTACTACCTCTTGAACCAGAAAGTAGTACAGCTCAGGAAAAATTTCCTGTGGTGCCTACACCAACTGGAGAGGAAATTAATGATGATGATCAAGGTACTTCGGATCAAGTTGCTACATAACCTCGTAGGTCCACAAGGACACGTTCCACACCAGAGTGGTATGGCAACCCTGTCCTGGAAATCATGTTGTTAGACAACGGTGAACCTTTGAACTATGAAGAAGCGATGGCGGGCCTAGATTCCAACAAATGGCTTGAAGCCATGAAATCCGAGATAGAATCCATGTATGAAAACAAAGTATGGAATTTGACTGACTTGCCCGATGATTGGCGAGCGATAGAAAACAAATGGATCTTTAAGAAGAAGACGGACGCGGATGGTAATATTACCGTCTATAAAGCTCGACTTGTCTCTAAGGGTTATCGGCAAGTTCAAGGGGTTGACTACGATGAGACATTCTCTCCCGTAGTGAAGCTGAAGTCCGTCTGAATCATGTTAGCAATTGCCGCATACTATGATTATGAGATATGGCAGATGGACGTCAAAACGGCATTCCTTAACGGGCATCTTAAGGAAGAATTGTATATGATGCAGCTGGAGGGTTTTGTCGATCCTTAGAATGCTAACAAAGTATGCAAGCTCCAGCGATCCATTTATGGGCTGGTGCAAGCATCTCGGAGTTGGAACATTCGCTTTGATGAGATGATCAAAGCGTTTGGGTTTATGCAGACTTATGGAGAAGCCTGCGTTTACAAGAAAGTAAGTGGGAGCTCTGTAGCATTTCTCATATTATATGTAGATGACATACTTTTGATGGGAAATGATATAGAACTTTTGGACAGCATTAAGGCCTACTTGAATAAGTGTTTTTCAATGAAGGACCTTGGAGAAGCTGCTTACATATTAGGCATCAAGATCTATAGGGATAGATCGAGACGCCTCATAGGCCTTTCACAAAGCACATACCTTGATAAGATTTTGAAGAAGTTCAAAATGGATCAGTCCAAGAAGGGGTTCTTGCCTGTATTGCAAGGTGTGAGATTGAGCTCAGCTGAATGCCCGACCACGGCAAAAGATAAAGAAGAGATGAGTGTCATCCCCTATGCTTCAGCCATAGGATCTATTATGTATGCCATGCTGTGTACCAGACCTGATGTAAACCTTGCCGTAAGTTTGGTAGGAAGATACCAAAGTAATCCCGGCAAGGAACACTGGACAGCGGTCAAGAATATCCTAAAGTACCTGAAAAGGACAAAGGACATGTTTCTCGTTCATGGAGGTGACGAAGAGCTCGCCGTAAAGGGTTACGTCGATGCTAGCTTCGACACAGATCTGGATGACTCTAAGTCACAAACCGGATACGTGTATATGTTGAATGGTGGAGCAGTAAGCTGGTGCAGCTGCAAGCAGAGCGTCGTGGCGGGATCTACATGTGAAGCGGAGTACATGGCAGCCTCGGAGGCAGCGCATGAAGCTATTTGGGTGAAGGAGTTCATCACCGACCTAGGAGTCATACCCAATGCGCCGGGACCGATCAAACTCTTCTGTGACAACACTGGAGCTATTGCCCTTGCCAAGGAGCCCAGGTTTCACAAGAAGACCAGGCACATCAAGCGTCTCTTCAACTCCATCCGTGAAAATGTTCAAGATGGAGACATAGATATTTGCAAAGTACATACGGATCTGAATGTCGCAGATCCGTTGACTAAACCTCTTTCACGAGCAAAACATGATCAACACCAGAACTCTATGGGTGTTCGATTCATCACAATGTAACTAGATTATTGACTCTAGTGCAAGTGGGAGACTGTTGGAAATATGCCCTAGAGGCAATATTAAAAGGATTATTATTATATTTCCTTGTTCATGATAATTGTCTTTATTCATGCTATAATTGTATTATCCGGAAATCATAATACACGTGTGAATACATAGACCGTAATATGTCCCTAATAAGCCTCTAGTTGACTAGCTCGTTGATCAACAGATAGTCATGGTTTCCTGACTATGGATATTAGATGTCGTTGATAACGGGATCACATCATTAGGAGAATGATGTGATGGACAAGACCCAATCCTAAGCATAGCACAAGATCGTGTAGTTCGTTTTGCTAGAGCTTTTCCAATGTCAAGTATCTTTTCCTTAGACCATGAGATCGTGTAACTCCCGGATACTGTAGGACTGCTTTGGGTGTACCAAACGTCACAACGTAACTGGGTGACTATAAAGGTGCACTACAGGTATCTCCGAAAGTGTTTGTTGAGTTGACACGGATCAAGACTGGGATTTGTCACTCCGTATTACGGAGAGGTATCACTGGGCCCACTCGGTAGTGCACCATCATAATGAGATCAAAGTGACCAAGTGTCTCGTCATGAGATCAGGCATTACAGTACGAGTAAAGTGACTTGCCGGTAACGAGACTGAACGAGGTATTGGGATACCGACGATCGAGTCTCGGGCAAGTAACATACCGTCTGACAAAGGGAATAGTATACGGGGTTGCTTGAATCCTCGACATCATGGTCCATCCGATGAGATCATCGAGCAGTATGTGGGAGCCAACATGGGTATCCAGATCCTGCTATTGGTTATTGACCGGAGAGCCATCTCGGTCATGTTTGCATGTCTCCCGAACCCGTAGGGTCTACACACTTAAGGTTCGGTGACGCTAGGGTTGTATGAATATGAGTATGCAGCAAACCGAATGTTGTTCGGAGTCCCGGATGAGATCCCGGACGTCACGAGGAGTTTCGGAATGGTCCGGAGGTAAAGAATTATATATAGGAAGTGCTGTTTCGGCCATCGGGAAAGTTTCGGGGTCACCCGGTATTGTACCGGGACCACCGGAAGGGTCCCGGGGGTCCACCGGGTGGGGCCACCTATCCCGGAGGGCCCCGTGGGCTGAAGTGGGAGGGGAACCAGCCCCTAGTGGGCTGGTATGCCCCCCCTTGGGCCTCCCCTGCGCCTAGGGTTGAAAACCCTAGGGGGGAGGCGCACCACTTGCCTTGGGGGGCAATCCACCCCCCTGGCCGCCGCCCCCTTGGGAGATTGCATCTCCCAGGGCCAGCGTCCCCCCCCTGGGGGCCTATATAAAGGAGGAAAAGGGGGAGGGCAGCCGCACCCTGTGTATTGGCGCCTCCCTCCCCCTGCTAGACCTTGTCCTCCTCCCGCAGCAGCTTGGCGAAGCCCTGCCGGAGTTCTGCTGCATCCACCACCACGCCGTCGTGCTGCTGGATCATCATCAACCTCTCCTACCCCCTTGCTGGATCAAGAAGGAGGAGACGTCATCCGCTCCGTACGTGTGTTGAACGCGGAGGTGCTGTCCGTTCGGCACTTGGGCATCGGTGACTTGAATCACGGCGAGTACGACTCCATCATCACCGTTCTCTTGAACGCTTCCGCACGTGATCTACAAGTTGTATGTAGATGCAATCTCTCTCCCATGACTCGTTGCTTAGATGAACTCATAGATGGATCTTGGTGAAACCGTAGGAAACTTTTTATTTTCTGCAACGTTCCCCAACATGGGCCCCCTGAGGCTCCACCGACCTCAACTCCAACTCCATATATTCCGTTTCGCGGAGAGAAAAAATCAGAGAGAAAGTTTCATCGTGTTTTATGATACGAAGCCACCGCCAAGCCCTAATCTCTCTCGGGAGGGCTGCTCTGGAGTCTGTTCGGGGCTCCGGAGAGGGGGATTTGTCGCTGTCGTCATCATCAACCATCCTCCATCACCAATTTCATGATGCTCACCACCGTGCGTTAGTAATTCCATCATAGGCTTGCTGGATGGTGATGGGTTGGATGAGATTTACCATGTAATCAAGTTAGTTTTGTTAGGGTTTGATCCCTAGTATCCACTATGTTCTGAGATTGATGTTGCTATGACTTTGCTATGCTTAATGCTTGTCACTAGGGCCCGAGGGCCATGATTTCTGATCTAAACCTATTATGTTTTCATGGGTATATGTGTGTTCTTGATCCTGTCTTGCAAGTCTATAGTCACCTATTATGTGTTATGATCCGACAACCCGAAGTGACGATAATCGGGATACTTCTCGGTGATGACCGTAGTTTGAGGAGTTCATGTATTCACTATGTGCTAATGCTTTGTTCCGGTTCTCTATTAAAAGGAGGCCTTAATATCCCTTAGTTTCCACTAGGACCCCGCTGCCATGGGAGGGTAGGACAAAAGATGTCATGCAAGTTCTTTTCCATAAGCACGTATGACTATATTCGGAATACATGCCTACATTACATTGATGAACTGGAGCTAGTTCTGTGTCACCCTATGTTATAGCTATTACATGAGGAATCGCATCCGACATAATTATCCATCACTGATCCAATGCCTACGAGCTTTTCACATCTTGTGTTTTGCTTATTTACTTTTCCGTTGCTACTGTTACAATTCCTACAAAACTATTATCTTTACTTTTGCCACGGTTACCATTACTATCATACTACTTTGCTACTAAATACTTTGCTGCAGATACTAAGTTATCCAGGTGTGGTTGAATTGACAACTCAACTGCTAATACTTAAGAATATTCTTTGGCTCCCCTTGTGTCGAATCAATAAATTTGGGTTGAATAGTCTACCCTCGAAAGCTGTTGCGATCCCCTACACTTGTGGGTTATCACTGAGCACCGTTTGCGTGTTGATCCAAAGGCAAAACCTATCAAAGAGTATCTTCGTGGTCCACCGTGCAGAAGAGAAAAGCAATTAGCGAAGAAGTGGCGCTGCTCCTAGCACCAAAGTTCATCCGAGAGATCTACCACTCCGAGTGGCTTGCCAATGTGGTCATGGTCCCTAAGAAGGAACATTCACTTCGTATGTGCATCGCTTTCAAGGATATCAATAAGGCCTGCTCGAAAGATGATTTCCCTCTCCCCGCATCGATCAGATTGTCGACTTGATTGCGGGGTGCGAGCGCTTGTCTTTTCTAGATGCATATTCCGGGTATCATCAGATCCGACTGTATGGTCCCGATGAAATAAAAACGGCTTTCATCACCCCAGTCGGATGCTTTTGCTATGTAACTATGCCATTTGGTCTCAAAAATGCTGGCGCCACATTCATGAGGATGATTCAGAAGTGCCTGCTCACTCAAATCAGTCGGAATGTGGAAGCATACATGGATGACATTGTGGCCGAGCCGCGTAAAGGTTCTGACCTGCTGACCGACCTCGCAGAAACCTTTGCCAACCTGAGAAGGTATGATATCAAGATTAATCCGTCAAAGTGCACATTTGGAGTCCCGGGTGGAAAACTACTCGGTTTCCTCATTTTCGAATAGGGGATCGATGCAAACCCAGAGAAAGTCAACACCATCCTCCAAATGAAATGCCCTGTGTGTGTGCATGACGTTCAGAAGCTTACTGGTTGTTTGGCCGCCTTGAGTCGATTCATTTCTCGTCTCGGTGAACAGGCCTTACCTCTTTACCGATTGATGAAGAAATCTGATAAGTTCGAGTGGATTGATGAAGCTGACACAGCGTTTGCAGAGCTCAAAGCCCTACTTTCCACCTAGCCGGTGCTTGCTGCGCCAATCAACAGGGAGCCTTTACTATGCAACGTTCGAGTGGACTGATTGAGCAGCAACTTGCGACTCAAGTTCACTCGGAGCATTGGACCATGTTCATTGATGGATCCAAGATGATGAATGGTTCCGGTGCTGGGGTAGTATTGGTATCCCCCCGTGGAGAGAAGCTCAGCTACGTTCTCCAGATTCATTTTGATTCCTCCAACAATGAAGCTGAATATTAAGCACTTTTATACGGGTTGCGCATGGCCATTTCACTCGGCGTCCGTTGCCTCATGGTCTACGGCGACTCAGATTTGGTGGTTAATCAAGTAATGAAAGAGTGGGATGTCAGGAGCCCAGCTATGACTAGTTATTGTAACACAGTGAGAAAGTTGGAAAAGAAGTTTGAAGGGTTGGAGCTTCACCATATACCCCGACTAAAAAATCAAGCTGCAGATGAATTGGCAAAGATAGGATCCAAGAGAGAGACCATTCCTAGCAATGTGTTTTTGGAACATATTCACTCGCCTTCCATTCAGGAAGATCCTTTCACTGAAGAGCCCCCACAGCCTAAGAGTGCCACAGATCCGATTGAAGTCGAAGTCCTAGCCGTGGTCGACTTGATCATGGAGGTTTTGGTCGTCACTCCTGACTGGACAGTGCCATACATTGCATACATTCTTAGGAAAGCACTTCCATAGGATGAAGAAGAGGCTCGACAGATCGTCCGTCGATCCAAAGCCTTTACTGTGATAAGAGGGCCAGTTGTTCAGAGAAAGTGTAACTGGAGTCAGCCAGAAATGCATCACGCCACAAGAAGGCCGAATGATCCTCAATGATATTCACTCGGGGACCTGTGGTCACCATGCGTCCTCCCGGACCATCGTGGCCAAAGAATACCGAGCCGGATTTTACTGGCCTCATGCCAACGAGATGGCAAAAGAAATAGTAGACAAATGCGAAGGCTGCCAGTTCTACTCCAACATGTCCCATAAACCCGCGTCAGCT
This sequence comes from Triticum timopheevii, assembly GCA_963921465.1. Classification (NCBI taxonomy): domain Eukaryota; kingdom Viridiplantae; phylum Streptophyta; class Magnoliopsida; order Poales; family Poaceae; genus Triticum; species Triticum timopheevii. Next base: position 370,089,372 of record OY997262.1, read on the forward strand.
CTGAAGACTATTCCACTCGTCTGGCCTTTTGCTGTCTGGGGATTAGATATGGTCGGACCTCTGAGGATTGGAAGAAGTGGCTTTACTCATGTGCTCGTAGCAGTCGACAAGTTCACCAAATGGATTGAAGCCAAGCCCATCAAAAACCTTGAAGCAAGTACAGCTGTTAGCTTCATCAGAGAATTAACATTTAGATATGGTGTTCCACATAGCATCATCACTGATAATGGTTCAAACTTCGATTCTAACGAGTTCAGGTCCTTTTGTGCTTCCCAAGGCACTAGGTTCGACTATGCTTTAGTCGCCCACCCTCAGTCGATTGGACAAGCTGAAAGAGCAAATGGATTGATTCTCAAAGGACTGAAACCCTGATTGATGCGCGACCTCAAGCATGCAGCAGGTGCCTGGGTCGATGAACTTCCATCAGTACTTTGGGGATTGAGGACGACTCCAAATCGGTCGACTAGCAGAACTCCATTATTCCTAGTCTACGAACCTGAAGCTGTACTCTCGAGTGATTTGCTTCACAATGCACCTCGAGTCGAACTTTTCTCAAAAGAGGAAGCAGAACAGGCTCAGCAAGATGCAGCTGATCTCCTGGAAGAGGAAAGAGAGATGGCCTTGATCCGGTCGACCATTTATCAGCAAGCCCTTCGTTGATTCCACGCCAGAAATGTGAGGGGTCGGGCATTTCAAGAGGGAGACTTGGTTCTTCGGGTGGACCAGCAAAAACCACACAAGCTCGCTCCTTCTTGGGAAGGCCCCTTCATCATCACCAAAGTGCTCCACAATGGAGCATACCGTCTTTACAACGTCGAGCACAATAAAGACGAGCCACGCGCTTGGAATGCGGAGCTGCTCCGCCCCTTTTACACTTAAGCGTTCAGACTGATAAGATGTAATAAGAGATACCTTCTAGTTTGATTATAAAAGATTTTACAGTCTCCTGAATGATTGTTGTCTCTTTTTTACATGGCCTAAATCCCCCAGTGGGTGCCTTAGCTACGAATCCGCTTCGCCTAAAGCTGAAAAATCCTTCCGAGTGGTGAGCAAGCCTCCCACTTGGGGGATTAGCCGTGAATTCGTTTCGCCTAAGTCTAAAAGAAAATCCTTCTGAGTGGTGAGAAAGTTTCTCACTCGGGGGCTTAGCTACGAATCTGCTTCACCTAAAGCTGAAAAATCCTTCGGAGTGGTGAGCAAGCCTCCCACTCGGGGGCTTAGCCGCGAATCGGTTTCGCCTAAGTTTGGAAATCCTTCCGAGTGGTGAGCAAGTTTCCCACTCGGGGGCTTAGCTGCGAATCCATTTCGCCTAAGTTTAAAAGAAAATACTACCGAGTGGCGAGCGATCCTCCCACTCGGGGGCTTAGCTGCAGTCCAGTACTCGCCTAAGTTTGAAAAATCCTACCGAGTGGTGAGCGATGCTCCCACTCGGGGGCTTAGCTGCAGTCCAGTACTCGCCTAAGTTTGAAAAATCCTACCGAGTGGTGAGCGATGCTCCCACTCGGGGGCTTAGCTACAGTCTAGTACTTGGCTAAGTTTGAAAAATCCTACCGAGTGGTGAGCGATCCTCCCACTCGGGGGCTTAGCTGCATTCCAGTACTCGCCTAAGTTTTAAAATTCCTACCGAGTGATGAGCGATCCTCCCACTCGGGGGCTTAGCTGCGGTCCAGTACTCGCCTAAGTTTGAAAAATCCTACCGAGTGGTGAGCGATCCTCCCACTCGGGGGCCTAGCTACAGTCCAGTACTCGCCTAAGTTTGAAAAATCCTACCGAGTGGTGAGCAATCCTCCCACTCGGGGGCTTAGCTGCAGTCCAGTACTCACCTAAGCTTAAAAATCCTACCGAGTGGTGCGGGTCAACCACGACCCCCTCCCCAGGGCTGCACCGTCAAGAAAATGGACGAGATTGTGCGTGTTGCCAAGGCGAACCGCTTTCAGGAACGTCAAGACCATTGCTGAGTGCCTCGCTGATGAGCAGATCAATGTGCCAAAGGCTCATCCAACAGCTGGTGCCAAGGCGAGCTGCTTTCAGGAACGTCAAGACCATTGCTGAGTGCCTCGTTGATGAGCTGATCGATGCTGCTCAGGGCTCGTCCAACAGGTCGACTGCGGCCTCTTCCTCAGAAGCCGCATCAAAAGTACAAGAACCAATCCGAGTGAAGAACAAGTTCCACTCGAAGACAAACACAACATATTCAAAGATAAACCAAGTGCAGATAAATCCAAAGGTTCCAAACCGCGGATTAAAGTGCTAAGGCGTCAGGCCCGAAGGAGGTTCAATGATTACAAAATCACTTGGCATCCCGAGGCAAATAAAGGTGAAGCATAATGTTTTTTCGATCACTGATTAGGAGAAGGGCTGGCTGGATCATAGAAGCTGTTAAGGTCAATGTTATCTGCAATATGAGTGGCAGCCTCAAGGAAGGTGTCCATGAAGGACTGGAAGGTGTGCTTCTTAGTATTCACAACCTTGAGAGCCGCCAACTTGTCTTCTCTAGCGTCCTTGCAGTGCACTCGGACCAATGACACGGCAACGTCAGCGCCACAGTGAGCGGACGACTTCTTCCATTCCTGCACTCGGCTAGGGATCTGATTTAGTCGAGTCATCAGCGACTCGAGATCTTGTGAAAGTTCCGCCTGAGGCCAGAGTTCGGCGTCAACCCGAGTCATCGCCACCTTCAGTCGAGCTAGACAAGCAACGGCACCGTCCAAGCGTGATTCCAACCGCAGCAAGTTCATCGCAACATCGTCTTTCACAGGACAATTGATGGGTTCGAGACCTGTCTCGACCCGCCCGGTCTCAGCCTCAAAATCCTGACAAAGTTCTGCACAATCAGGAAAAATAGTGAGTGAACAATATAACAAGATACTTCAGTCGACGGCAACTAACCAGTCGAGCGGCGGTACCTTCAAGTTTCAGGACTAGTGTTGCGGCAAGTTGTCCCAGATAGGACTCCAGCTCGCCTATCCTGGCTCTGAGGCCTCCAACTTCATTGGTCAGGTTCTCCTTGTCCTTCTTCAGTTGCTCAACTTCCCGATTGGCTTCAGAGATGGTAGTCTTCAACTTCGTGTTCTCCTCTTCCAACTTGCCGACCGAAGCCAGCTTCTTGTCTGCAAGCGTTGTCTTCTCTTGTGCTTCCTTCTGAGCAGCAACAAGGTCCCGATCCTTCTTCTCCAGAGCTTCCTTCATTCTCTCTAAAGAAGCAACACTCTTCAGACGAGCCTAAAGCTGACGGTTTTCACTACACATATCTGCTTGTGTGAAGTCACTCGGTTCAAAGAGACTGAAAGAAAAAACACTGAAAGGCGCGAGCTACTGGGTGGACAAGTGTTGATTGGTTACCTCCCATGATGGTTGTTTATTCTTGAGCAGTCTTGAGGTTCTTCTTTGCCAGTTCAAGATCAAGTTCGAGGATGATGTGCTTCTTGTTTAGCTCAAAAAGCCGAGCTCCAAGATCACAAGACCTCTGCAGTCAGCGAGAGAGAGATATCAGTCGATAGAAATAAAAGACAATGACAGCGAAGGTAACTCTAAGACTACTGCCGAATCAAATATTCAACAGTAGTCTCGAGGACTACACCCAGTGGGTGCACTTAGCGTGTCCCCACTGATCTAGATCAACACTCAGCATGGTCTGCCCAACGTGAGTCAAAAAAGAAGTAAAAAAGTAGATTCTAAGACCTCAGCCGACTGCCAGTAGTCAACCATGGTCTCGGGGACTACAACCAGTGGGTGCACTCGGCGTGCCCCCTCTGGTTCGGACACAACACTAAGACTCAGCACGAGTCGAGTGGAGTGGAAGACTTCCTAAACTCTAAAAATAGGCACACCCCAGTGGGTGATCAGATATAAAACAACATTCAAAAGTTTAGTCGGGAGTTCACTGACCTTAACATTGGTCTGCAGAGAGGTGTTGGCAATATAAGCCACCTGGCTAGCCTCATGCATCACCTTCACCTGCTCCATAACAAGGTTCACCGGGTGAAGAGCCTGTTGGGAAACGTAGTAATTTCACAAAATTCCTACGCACACGCAAGATCATGGTGATGCATAGCAACGAGAGGGGAGAGTGTGTCCACGTACCCTCGTAGACCGAAAGCGGAAGCGTTAGCACAATGCGGTTGGTGTAGTCGTACGTCTTCACGATCCGACCGATCAAGTACCGAACGCACGGCACCTCCGAGTTCTGCACACGTTCAACTCGATGACGTCCCTCGAACTCCGATCCAGACGAGCTTTAAGGGAGAGTTCCGTCATCATGACGGCGTGGTGACGATGATGATGTTCTACCAACGCAAGGCTTTGCCTAAGCACCACTACGATATTATCGAGGTGGATTAGGATGGAGGGGCACCGCACACGGCTAAGAGATCTAAGGGATCAATTGTTGTGTCTATGGGGTGCCCCTCTCCTCCGTATATAAAGGAGGGGAGGAGAGGGCTGATACGTCTCCGTCGTATCTATAATTTTTGATTGTTCCATGCCAATATTATTCAACTTTCATATACTTTTGGCAACTTTTTATACTATTTTTGGGACTAACATATTGATCCAGTGCCCAGTACCAGTTCCTGTTTGTTGCATGTTTTATGTTTCACAGAAACCCAATATCAAACGGAATAAAAACGGACGGAGAATTATTTTGGAATATTTGGTATTTTCCGGAGGAAGAATCAACGTGAAACGGTGCCCGAGGTGGCCATGAGATAGGGGGCACGCCCACCCCCTGGGCGCGCATGGCACTCTCCTGTGCCACCCATAAGGTGGTTGACGCTCTTATTTTGCCACAAGAAAGCTAATTTTACGAGAAAAATCCGGGCGAAAGATTCACCCCAATCGGAGTTACGGATCTCCGAATATAAAAGAAACGGTGAAGGGGCAGAATCTGAGAACGCAAAAATAGAGAGATAGATCCAATCTCGGAGGGGCTCTCGCCCCTCCCAAGACATGGGAGCCAAGGACCAGAGGGGAAACCCTTCTCCCATCTAGGGAGGAGGTCAAGGAAGAAGAAGAAGGGGGGCTCTCTCTCCCCCTTGATTCCGGTGGCGCCGGAACGCCGCCGGGGGCCATCATCATCACCGCGATCTTCACCAACACCTCCGCCATCTTCACCAACATCTCCATCACCTTCCCCCCTCTATCTACAGCGGTCCACTCTCCCGCAACCCGCTGTACCCTCTACTTGAACATGTTGCTTTATGCTTCATATTATTATCCGATGATGTGTTGCCATCCTATGATGTCTGAGTAGATTTTCATTGTCCTATCGATGATTGATGAATTGCTATGATTGGTTTGAGTTGCATGTTTTATTATTGGTGCTGTCCTATGGTGCCCTCCGTGTCGCGCAAGCGTGAGGGATTCCCGTTGTAGGGTGTTGCAATGCTTTCATGATTCACTTATAGTGGGTTGCGTGAGTGACTGAAACACAAAACCGAGTAAGTAGGTTGTTGCGTATGGGATGAAGAGGACTTGATGCTTTAATGCTATGGTCGGGTTTTACCTTAATGATCTTTAGTATTTGCGCATGCTTGCTAGAGTTCCAATCATATATAAGTGCATATGATCCAAGTAGTGAAAGTATGTTAGCTTATGCCTCTCCCTCAAATAGAATTGCAATAGTGATTACCGGTCTAGTAACATAGTCAATTGCTTAGGGACAATTCCACAACTCCTACCACCACTTTTCGACACTCGCTATATTTACTTTATTGCTTCTTTATCTAAACAGCCCCTAGTTTATATTTACGTGTTCTTTATTATCTTGCAAACCTATCAAACAACACCTACAAAGTACTTCTAGTTTCATACTTGTTCTAGGTAAAGCGAACGTCAAGCGTGCGTAGAGTTGTATCAGTGGCCGATAGGACTTGAGAGAGTATTGTTGGGGAACGTTGTAGAAAATAAAAAATTTCAATGCTTCATCAAGATCAATCTATGGAGTCATCTGGCAACGAGAGAGAGGATAGCATCTACATACCCTTGTAGATCGCGAGCGGAAGCGTTCAAGAGAACGGGGTTGAGGGAGTCGTACTCGTCGTGATCCAAATCACCGGAGATCCTAGCACCGAACGGACGGCACCTCCGCGTTCAACACACGTACGGTTGGGAAGAAGTCTCCTCCTTCTTGATCCAGCAAGGGGGAAGGAGAGGTTGATGGAGATCCAGCAGCACGACGGCGTGGTGGTGGATGCAACAGCGATCTCGGCAGGGCTTCTCCAAGCTTCAGCGAGAGGGAGAGGTGGTGTGTGGGGAGAGGGAGGCGCCAGGGACTTGGGTGTGGCTGTCCACCCTCCCCCTCCTTATATAGGGCCCCCAAGGGGGGCGCATGCCCTAGGAGATCGAATCTCCAAGGGGGGGGCGGCGGCCAAGGGGGTGGCTTGCCCCCCAAGCCATGTGGTGCGCCCCCCACCCCTAGGGTTTCCAACCCTAGGTGCAGGGGGGCCCAAGGGGGGGCGCACCAGCTCAACAGGGGTTGGTTCCCCTCCCACTTCAGCCCATGGGGCCCTCCGGGATAGGTGGCCCCACCCGGTGGACCCCCGGGACCCTTCCGGTGGTCCCGGTACAATACTGGTGACCCCCGAAACTTTCCCGATGGCCGAAACTGGACTTCCTATATATAAATATTCACCTCCGGAACATTCCGGAACTCCTCATGACGTTCGGGATCTCATCCGGGACTCCAAACAACTTTCAGGTTACTGCATACTAATATCTCAACAACCCTAGCGTCACCGAACCTTAAGTGTGTAGACCCTACGGGTTCGGGAGACATGCAGACATGACTGAGACGCCTCTCCGGTCAATAACCAACAATGGGATCTGGATTCCCATGTTGGCTCCCACATGCTCCTCGATGATCTCATCGGATGAACCACGATGTCGAGGATTCAATCAATCCCGTATACAATTCCCTTTGTCAATCGGTACGTTACTTGCCCGAGATTCGACCGTCGGTATCGCAATACCTCGTTTAATCTCGTTACCGGCAAGTCACTTTACTCGTACCGTAATGCATGATCCCGTGACTAGACACTTGGTCACATTGAGCTCATTATGATGATGCATTATCGAGTGGGCCTAGAGATACCTCTCCGTCATACGGAGTGACAAATCCCAGTCTCGATTCGTGCCAACCCAACAGACACTTTCGGAGATACCCGTAGTGCACCTTTATAGTCACCCGGTTATGTTGTGACGTTTGGCTCACCCAAAGCACTCCTACGATATTCGGGAGTTGCACAATCTCATGGTCTAAGGAAATGATACTTGACATTTGGAAAAGCTCTAGCAAAACGAACTACACGATCTTTGTGCTACGCTTACGATTGGGTCTTGTCCATCACATCATTCTCCTAATGATGTGATCTCGTTATCAATGACATACAATGTCCATAGTCAGGAAACCATGACTATCTGTTGATCAACGAGCTGGTCAACTAGAGGCTCACTAGGGACATGTTGTGGTCTATATATATTCACACATGTATTACGATTTCCGGATAACACAATTATAGCATAAACAATAGACAATTATCATGAACAAGGAAATATAATAATAACCATTTTATTATTGCCTCTAGGGCATATTTCCAACAGTCTCCCACTTGCACTAGAGTCAATAATCTAGTTACATTGTGATGAATCAAACACCCATAGAGTTCTGGTGTTGATCATGTTTTGCTCTAGGGAGAGGTTTAGTCAACGGATCTGCTACATTCAGGTCCGTATGTACTTTACAAATATCTATGTCTCCATCTTGAAATTTTTCATGTATGGAGTTGAAGCGACGCTTGATGTGCCTAGTCTTCTTGTGAAACCTGGGCTCCTTGGCAAGTGCAATAGCTCTAGTGTTGTCACAGAAGAGTGTGATCGGCCCCGACGCATTGGTTATGACTCCTAGGTCGGTGATGAACTCCTTCACCCAGATTGTTTCATGCGCTGCCTCCGAGGCTGCCATGTACTCTGCTTCACATGTGGATCCCGCCACGACGCTTTGCTTGCAACTGCACCAGCTTACTGCCCCACCATTCAAAATATACACGTATCCGGTCTGAGACTTAGAGTCATCCAGATCTGTGTCGAAGCTAGCGTCGACATAACCCTTTACGACGAGCTCTTCGTCACCTCCATAAATGAGAAACATATCCTTAGTCCTTTTTAGCTACTTTAGGATGTTCTTGACCACTGTCCAGTGTTCCATGCCGAGATTACTTTGGTACCTTCCTACCAAACTTACGGCAAGGTTTACATCAGGTCTGGTACACAACATGGCATACATAATAGACCCTATAGCTGAGGCATAGGGGATGACACTCATCTTTTCTCTATCTTCTGCTGTGGTCGGGCATTGAGCTGAGCTCAATTTCACACATTGCAACACAGGCAAGAACCCCTTCTTGGACTGATCTATATTGAACTTCTTCAATATCTTATCAAGGTATGTGCTTTGTGAAAGACCTATGAGGCGTCTCGATCTATCCCTATAGATCTTGATGCCTAATATGTAAGCAACTTCTCCAAGGTCCTTCATTGAAAAACACTTATTCAAGTAGGCCTTAATGCTGTCCAAAAGTTTTATATCATTTCCCATCAAAAGTATGTCATCTACATATAATATGAGAAATGCTACAGAGCTCCCACTCACTTTCTTGTAAACACAGGCTTCTCCATAAGTCTGCATAAACCCAAACGCTTTGATCATCTCATCAAAGAGAATGTTCCAACTCTGAGATGCTTGCACCAGCCCATAAATGGATCGCTGGAGTTTGTATACCTTGTTAGCATTCTTAGGGTCGACAAAACCTTCCGGCTGGATCATATACAGTTCTTCCTTATGATAGCCGTTAAGGAATGCCGTTTTGACGTCCATTTACCATATCTCATAATCATAGTATGCGGCAATTGCTAACATGATTCGGACGGACTTCAGCTTCGCTACGGGAGAGAAAGTCTCATCGTAGTCAACCCCTTGAACTTGTCGATAACCCTTAGTGACAAGTCGAGCTTTATAGATGGTAACATTGCCATCCGCGTCCATCTTCTTCTTAAAGATCCATTTGTTTTCTATCGTTCGCCAATCATCGGGCAAGTCTGTCAAAGTCCATACTTCGTTTTCATACATGGATCCTATCTCGGATTGCATGGCTTCAAGCCATTTGTTGGAATCTGGGCCCGCCATCGCTTCTTCATAGTTTGAAGGTTCACCGTTGTCTAACAACATGATTTCCAGGACAGGGTTGCCATACCACTAAGGTGTGGAACGTGTCCTCGTGGACCTACGAAGTTCAGTAGTAACTTGATCTGAAGTACCTTGATCATCATCATTTGTTTCCTCTCCACTCGGTGCAGTCACCACAGGAACATCTTCCTGAGCTGCGCTACTTTCCGGTTCAAGAGGTAGTACTTCATCAAGTTCCACTTTCCTCCCACTTACTTCTTTCGAGAGAAACTCTTTCTCCAGAAAGGACCCATTCTTGGCAACAAAGATCTTGCCTTCGGATCTTAGATAGAAGGTATACCCAATGGTTTCCTTAGGGTATCCTATGAAGACGCATTTTTCCGACTTGGGTTCGAGCTTTTCAGGTTGAAGTTTCTTGACATAAGCATCGCATCCCCAAACTTTTAGAAACGACAGCTTAGGTTTCTTCCCAAACCATAATTCATACAGTGTCGTCTCAACAGATTTATACGGTGCCCTATTTAAAGTGAATGTAGCTGTCTCTAGAGCGTATCCCCAAAATGATAGCGGTAAATCGGTAAAAGACATCATAGATCGCACCATATCCAATAAAGTGCGATTACGACGTTCGGACACACTATTACGCTGAGGTGTTCCAGGCTGCGTGAGTTGTGAAACGATTCCACATTTCCTTAAGTGTGTACCAAATTCGTGACTTAAATATTCTCCTCCACGATCTGATCGTAAGAACTTTATCTTTCGGTCACATTGATTCTCTACCTCATTCTAATATTCCTTGAACTTTTCAAAGGTCTCAGACTTGTGTTTCATCAAGTAGACATACCCATATCTACTCAAGTCGTCAGTGAGAGTGAGAACATAATGATATCCTCCATGAGCCTCAACGCTCATTGGACCGCACACATCAGTATGTATGATTTCCAATAAGTTGGTTGCTCGCTCCATTGTTTCGGAGAACGGAGTCTTGGTCATTTTTCCCATGAGGCATGGTTCGCATGTGTCAAATGATTCATAATCATGAGACTCTAAAAGTCCATCAGCATGGGGCTTCTTCATGTGCTTGACACCAATGTGACCAAGGCGGCAGTGCCACAAGTATGTGGGACTATCGTTATCAACTTTACATCTTTTGGTATTCACACTATGAATATGTGTAGCATCATGTTCGAGATTCATTAAGAATAAACCATTGACCATCGGGGCATGATCATAAAACATATCTCTCATATAAATAGAATAACCATTATTCTCGGATTTAAATGAGTAGCCATCTCGTATTAAACAAGATCCAGATACAATGTTCATGCTCAAAGCTGGCACTAAATAACAATTATTGAGGTCTAAAACTAATCCCGTAGGTAAATGTAGAGGTAGCGTTCCGACGGCGATCACATCGACCTTGGAACCATTCCCGACGCGCATCGTCACCTCGTCCTTCGCCAGTCTCCGCTTATTCCGCAGGTCCTGCTTTGAGTTACAAATGTGAGCAACCACACCAGTATCAAATACCCAGGAGTTACTACGAGTACTGGTAAGGTACACATCAATTACATGTATATCACATATACCTTTAGTGTTGTCGGCCTTCTTGTCCGCTAAGTACTTGGGGCAGTTCCGCTTCCAGTGACCACTTCCCTTGGAATAAAAGCAATCAGTCTCAGGCTTGGGTCCATTCTTTGGCTTCTTCCCGGTAACTGGCTTACCGAGCGCGGCAACTCCCTTGCCGTCCTTCTTGAAGTTCTTCTTACCCTTCCCTTTCTTGAACTTAGTGATTTTATTCACCATCAACACTTGATGTTCCTTTTTGATCTCTACGTCCACTGATTTCAGGATTGAATATACCTTAGGAATGGTCTTTTCCATCCCCTGCATATTGAAGTTCACCACAAAGCTCTTGGAGCTCGGTGGAAGCGAATGAAGGATTCTGTCAATCACCGCGTCATCCGGGAGATTAACTCCCAGCCGAGTCAAGCGGTTGTGCAACCCAGACATTTTGAGTATGTGCTCACAGACAACACTATTTTCCTCCATCTTACAACTGAAGAACTTGTCGGAGACTTCATATCTCTCGACCCGGGTGAGGGAGTCCTGGATTAGGGGGTGTCCAGATAGCCGAACTATCACCGGTTGCCGGACTCCTTGACTATGAAGATACAAGATTGAATACTTCGTCCTGTGTCCGGATGGGACTTTCCTTGGCGTGGAAGGCAAGCTTGGCGATCCGGATATGTAGATCTCCTACCATTGTAACCGACTCTGTGTAACCCTAACCCTCTTCAGTGCCTATATAAGCCGGAGGGTTTTAGTCCGTAGGACGGACAACAATCATACCATAGGCTAGCTTCTAGGGTTTAGCCTCTTTGATCTCGTTGTAGATCTACTCTTGTACTACCCATATCATCAATATTAATCAAGCAGGAGTAGGGTTTTACCTCCATCGAGAGGGCCCGAACCTGGGTAAAAACATCGTGTCCCTTGTCTCCTGTTACCATCCGCCTAGACGCACAGTTCGGGACCCCCTACCCGAGATCCGCCGGTTTTGACACTGACATTGGTGCTTTCATTGAGAGTTCCTCTGTGCCGTCATCTTTAGGCCCGATGGCTCCTCCGATCATCAACAATGATGCGGTCCAGGGTGAGACTTTTCTCCCCAGATAGATCTTCGTATTCGGCGGCTTTGCAATGCGGGCCAATTTGCTTGGCCATCTGGAGCAGATTGAAAGCTACGCCCCTAGCCATCAGGTTAGATTTGGAAGTTTGAACTATAGGCTGACGTCCGCGGAGACTTGATCTTCGACGGGTTCGAGCCACATCCAAGCGCGCCGCACTGTTACGATGGGCATGATCTAGCTCTGTCACCGGACAGTGCCCTGGAGGCCGCACAAGTGTCCTCTCCGGCCCTTAGCTCGAAGCCGACTGCGCCGACCGAGGACGGGTGGCTAGACACCGCCTCGGGGGCAGCTATCTCTACGGTGATGGAGCCGACTACTATCCCTGTCCTTTGCAAGGCTCGTAACTCCAAGGTACCGGACTCCTCTCCGGACTCCGGACCTTCCACGCCCCTGCCAATCAAACCCGATTGGGCGCCGGTCATGGAGTTCACCGCCGTGGACATCTTTCAGCACTCGCCCTTTGGCGACATCCTGAATTCACTAAAGTCTCTCTCTTTATCAGGAGAGCCCTGGCCGGACTATGGTCAGGAAGGTTGGGATGCGGACGATGAAGAAATTCAAAGCCCACCCACCACCCACTTCGTAGCCACTATCGATGATTTAACCGACATGCTCGACTTTGACTCCGAAGACATCGACGGTATGGACGACGATGCAGGAGACGACCAAGAACCAGCGCCTACAGGGCACTAGAAGGCCACCTCGTCATACGACATTTACATGGTGGACATCCCAAAAGATGGGAATAGCGATGGAACAACGGAGGATGACCCCTCAAAGAAACAATCTAAGCGCTGGCGTCAGCGGCGCCGCTCTAAATCCCGCCACAACAAAAATGGTGATTCCGGCACGAGAGATAATAACACCCCAGAAAGTGCCGAAGACAACCCCCTCCAGCAAGATTCAGCACAGGAGGATGGAGAAGCCGGCCCTCTTAAGAGAGCGGCAGACAGAGAGGTAGAGGACGATAATTACATGCCTCCCTCCAAAGACGAGGCAAGCCTCGACGACGACGAATTTGTCGTGCCTGAGGATCCCGTCGAAAAGGAGGGTTTCAAACGCAGGCTTATGGCCACCACAAGCAGCCTCAAGAAAAAGCAACAACAACTTAGAGCTGATCAAGATTTGCTAGCTGACAGATGGACTGAAGTCCTTGCGGCCGAAGAGTACGAACTCGAACGCCCCTCCAAGAGCTACCCAAAACGCAGGCTGCTACCCAATTAGAGGAGGAAGCACTCAAACCAACATCACCAGCGCAGGATGCGATAGACCGGCCACCTCGTGGCCGCGACAGAGAGGCCTCTCGGCAATCCACTCAAACCGCACCCCGGCGCCACTCAGAAAATACCAAGGCACAGGGAAGTGCGCCAGACCTGCGAGACATATTGGAAGACAAGGCAAGGCAAACAAGATCGATCTATGGATCGCGTGGGCACCTCACTACACGTGACGACAACCGTCATGCCGGATACAGCAAATCCGGCCGGGCCGAACACAACAGACAAAGCCCATTCGAGCTACATCGTGATATAGCCCAATACAGAGGCGCCGCACACCCACTATGCTTCACAGATGAAGTGATGGATCATCAAATCCCTGAGGGTTTCAAACCCGTAAAATTGAATCATACGATGGCACAACAGATCCTGCGGTCTGGATCGAGGACTATCTCCTTCATATCCACATGGCCCGCGGTGATGATCTACACGCCATCAAATACCTCCCACTCAAGCTTAAAGGACCAGCTCAGCATTGGCTTAATAGCTTGCCAGCAGAGTCAATTGGTTGTTGGGAAGACCTGGAAGCCGCATTCCTCGACAATTTCCAGGGCACCTATGTGCGACCACCAGACGCCGATGACCTAAGACACATAATTCAGCAGCCAGAGGAATCGGCCAGACAATTCTGGACACGGTTCCTAACCAAGAAAAATCAAATTGTCGACTGTCCGGATGCAGAGGCCCTTGCATCCTTCAAACATAACATCCGCGACGAGTGGCTCGCCCGGCACCTAGGACAGGAAAGGCCGAAATCCATGGCAGCCCTCACAACACTCATGACCCGCTTTTGCACGGGAGAAGACAGCTGGCTAGCTCGTAGTAACAACATGACCAAGAGCCCTGGTAATTCAGATACCAAGGACAGCAATGGCAGGTCGCGTCGCAACAAGCACAAGCGCCGCATTAATGGCGACAATGCTGAAGATACGGCAGTCAATGCCGGATTCAGAGGCTCTAAACCCGGCCAGCGAAAAAAGCCATTCAAAATAAATACTCCGGGCCCGTCCAATTTGGACTGAATACTCGATCGCTCGTGCCAGATACACGGCACCCCCGAAAAACAAGCCAACCACACCAACAGGGATTGTTGGGTGTTCAAGCAGGCAGGCAAGTTACATGCCGGAAACAATGACAAGGGGCTGCATAGCGACGACGAGGAGGAGCCCCGGCCGCCGAATAATAGAGGACAGAAGGGCTTCCCCCTACAAGTGCGGACGGTGAACATGATATACACAACCCACATACCCAAAAGGGAGCGGAAGTGTGCACTAAGGGACGTATATGCGATGGAGCCAGTCGCCCCAAAGTTCAACCCGTGGTCCTCTTGCCCGATCACTTTTGATCGAAGGGACCACCCCACTAGAATCCATCATGGTGGATTCGCCGCATTGGTTCTAGACCCAATCGTTGACGGATTTCACCTCACTAGAGTCCTGATGGACGGCGGCGGCAGCCTGAACCTGCTTTATCAGGATATAGTGCGCAAAATGGGCATAGACCCCTCAAGGATTAAACCCACAAAGACGACCTTTAAAGGCATCATACCAGGTGTAGAGGCCAACTGTACAGGCTCAATTACACTTGAAGTGGTCTTCGGATCTCCGGATAACTTCCGAAGCGAGGAGTTCATCTTCGACATAGTCCCGTTCTGCAGCAGCTATCACGCACTGCTCGGACAAACCGCATTTGCAAAGTTCAATGCGGTGCCGCACTACGCATATCTCAAGCTCAAGATGCCAGGCCCTCGAGGAGTCATTACGGTCAACGGAAACACCGAACGCTCTCTCCGAACGGAGGAGCACACGGCGGCTCTCGCGGCGGAAGTACAAAGCAGCCTCTTAAGGCAATTCTCGAGTCCGGCTATTAAACGTCCGGACACCGCCAAGCGCACCCGGAGTAACCTACAACAGGACCGCCCGGCACGTTCCGAGCACGCGTAGCAATGTGGCCCCAACCCCAGCCCTCATGACATTGCAAAACCAGTACTACGCGTACATAATTACGCTCTAGAAATACCATGGGTATAGGGGGAGGGGCACGACCATGGCAGGCCTAGAACGCGGCTCAACCGCACCAGGGGCTCCCGATTGTGTAACTCTTTTTCTTACTTTCAGGACTCCTTTATCAAGAAGCCCTGCCCGGCAGTAGAATCACCGAACACACGATGCAACAGCCAAGGAAGCAGAAAGCTACGTTCAATGTCCAGGTGGTCTCTATAACGAGCAGTATACTTGTTTTACATATCATCCCGCAGCTTGCTCCTGGAGGGGGACATGTCAAATAGTCCCGTCCCTTGCTTATCGCACTATTTGTATCGTTCTGCTTCTACCGCAGCTTTTTTAATGAACAATGCACAGCTTTTGCCTATTATTGCATTCCTTTTTCTTATCTATATATGTTCACTTATGACATATTGCATCCGTACGCTTTGGTACGACCAAATACACCAGGGGCTTAAGTACCCCCAAATATGGTGTGATAAGTCCGAACACTTTCACAAGTGCGGCACCCCGAACTTACGGCATTATATGCATCGGCTCCGAATCATGTCTTGGGTCAATAGTTGTGTTTGCCCGGCTCCCATGTTTTGGTACCTTACGTTCCGTTATATCGGCTAAGGTAGCGCTGGGAGAACCACTGCGATTGTGCCCCGGTTGAGCTGGGTTGAGCACCTCAGTGGAGAAAGCTAAAACTGACCGTCATGATAGGGCGAGAGCCGGTCGCTGTTCGAGAGGTTCTTTGAGTCCCTAAAGACTTATGCCGCTTAGAGCGAGGAGCCGGCTTTGTCCGGCCCAGACGTGGATAGCGCCCCGAAATCGGTCTTCCGAATACTAGGGGCTTCGCCGAAATTTAAAATTATAGAATTCTATGGCTAAGTGAGAGTGTTCCAGCATTATAGTCCGGTTGCCTTGTTCGTTGCGTTGAGCGCCTCCCTTGAAGGACCCAAGAGTGGGAACAAGAGCGCTCAAGTTTATCCCGAACACCCCAGCACTCGCGGCATGGGGGCAGAAGCCGACGACTCGCCATCTCTCAAATTTAATAAATGGCCGCACAGAAGGTAATATTTTAAATCTACAAGCGTTGCTTAGCGCAGATGAACAAGTTTTCAAGCGCACAGGATAACAAAGTCGAGTTTACTCAAAAATTACATCTTTGGAGCATTCACCCGCTATAAGGCGGGCACCCTTCAGGACACCTGCATAATACATCTCGGGCTTGCGATACTCCCTGCCCGGCGGTGGAGCGTCCGTAACAAGCTTCTCAGCGTCCATCTTGCCCCAGTGCACTTTAGCACGGGCAAGGGCCCTACGGGCACCTTCTATACAGGCAGAGTGCTTGACGACTTCAATCCATGGGCGGGCGTCCACCAGCCTCCTCACCAGCCCGAAGTAGCTCCCAGGCATGGCCTCGTCAGGCCACAGCCGAGCTATGAGGCCCTTCATGGCCTGTTCGGCCACCTTATGGAGCTCGACCAACTGCTTCAGCTGGTCGCTCAAGGGCACCGGGTGTCCGGCCTCAGCATACTGAGACCAGAACACCTTCTTCGTCGAGCTCCCCTCCTCGGCCCGGTAGAATGCAGCAGCATCGGACACACTGCAGGGCAGATCTACAAATGCTCCTGGAGAGCCTCGGATTCGGGTAAGTAACAAGTAATTCACTTTCACGGGCTTTCTTTGCATGAAGAATGCCTTACCCGCCGCCATCTTCTTCATTGCCTCAATCTCCTGGAAGGCTTTCTGGGCTTCGGCCTTAGCGGCTTTGGCACTCTCAAGAGCCGAGGCAAGCTCGGACTCTCGAGTCTTTGAGTCACGCTCCAAACTCTCGTGTTTTTCCATGAGAGCCTGGAGCTCTTGCCGCACCTCCGCCACATGCGCCTCCTGCTTCTCTCGCTTGGTGCGCTCCGCGGCCGCATTGCTTTCGGCCTTGGACACCGCATCCTTCAGGGTCGCCACCTCATTCATGGCCCCTGCAATTCTCACGTTATTCCTGCTATTTTTTGCACCCACGTCTTTTATATACTTCCATAAGGTATTACTTACCTTCCTTGTCCTCGAGCTACTTTTTGGCAAGGCCGAGCTCGTTCTTGGACCGCTCGAGGCTCTGCTTCAAAGCATCGACCTCCACAGTCAGTGCGGCAGAGGTCAGCAGTGCAGCCTGCATTCCCCATATTGAGATACCTATGTTAGACTCCTGCGTACATCTTTTCAGATCCTCAGTTCGGCTTTTCTTTCCGAACACCAAACTGAGCATCAGGGGCTACTGTCTATACGGTAATATTTTTACACATCTTAAATACATACCTCAAAGCCTGTTAGAAGGCTGGCACAGGCTTCAGTCAGCCCGCTCTTCGCGGACTGAACTTTCTGGATCACCACACTCATAACAGTGCGGTGCTCCTCGTCGATGGAGGCGCCGTTAAGCGCCTCCAGCAAATTATCCGGTGCCTCCGGTTGGACGGAGGTCACCGGTGTCACAGTCTCGCCCTTCTTACGAAGGGGTCGCCTGCCAGACTCCGGAACCACTGAAGGTTCCGGTGTGGAGTCCGGCCCAGGGCCCGACTTAAAGCCCTTTGGGGTTTGATCTCCCTTATGCCCGGAGTCCGGGAGGTTGCCTTGCGGCGCCTCTAAAACCTCCTCCTCCTAGCTGGGCCCCTTTCGGGACCCCACATCGGCGTCATCCGCAGTGTGAGGAGAGGAGGCGGCCGGAAGTGAAGTACTATTCACATCCGATGGAGCCAGGGAGCCACTCGTTGAAGCGTCGAGCCCATCCTTGGGCGGGCTGCAGGGTTGTACCAGGCGTTAGGAGACTCTATATGACAAACGAAATGCCATGAGTTATTCTGGTATCCGGACACTTACGATGTCACCGGGGGCTTAGTCCTCGGTGGCCACTCCTCTTCGCCATCGTTGGCATTGGTGGAGTAGTCCAGAGAAAGGGTCCTCCCCTTCTTGGACCCTCCGGCCTCCCCAGTTGGGGCGGCCTTCCTTTTCTTCTCTCCCCCCACTGGGGGAGAGGCCTCTTTTTCCTCCATCTCGTCTTCGCGGGAGGAGTCCGCCTCAGAGTCATCAGACGATGAGTCCGATAACACCTGGCACCGGGAACTCTTTCGAGTTCCTGTGGCCTTTTTCTTGGCCTTCTTCTCCGGCACCACGTGAGGTGTCGGAACCAGCAGCCCCGTCAATCGGGCGTTCACTGGGTCTTCTGGCAAGGGAGCCAGACAGTTAACCTGCCCGGATGTCTTCTGCCAGGCCTGTCAAAGGTAAGGGAGTTTAGATCCCGCATAGAGTCAAACTATGAAAAACAAGTGTCCTGTAAAGGGTAAAATAGCTTACCTCGCTGGCTTGACGCTGCGAGCTGAATCCACGATCTTCGGTAGCGAATGCGGGAGCCTCGGCGCCCTTGAACAGCACCTTCCAGGCGTCTTCGTACGTAGTGTCGAAGAGCCTGCTCAAGGTTTGGTGTTGTGCCGGATCAAACTCCCACAGGTTAAAGGCCCGTTGTTGGCACGGGAGGATCCGGCGAATGAGTCTGACCTGGACTACGTTGACAATCTTGAGCTTCTTGTTCACCAAGGTTTGGACGCAGGTTTGGAGTCCGGTCAGCTCTTCCGAATCGCCCCATGTCAGGCCCGTCTCTTTCCAAGAGGTGAGCCGTGTAGGGAAGCCAGATCGGAATTCGGGGGCCGCCACCCATTTGGGGTCACACGGCTTGGTGATGTAGAACCACCCTGATTGCCACCCCTTTATGATCTCCACGAAGGAGCCCTCGAGCCATAAAACGTTGGGCATCCTACCCACCATGGCACCTCCGCACTCCGCCTGGCGGCCGCCCACTACCTTCGGCTTTACATTGAAGGTCTTCAGCCATAAGCCGAAGTGGGGCCGGATGCAGAGGAAGGCCTTGCACACGACGATGAACGCCGAGATGTTGAGGACGAAATTCGGGGCCAGATCGTGGAAATCCAGGCCGTAGTAGAACATGAGCCCCCGGACAAATGGGTGAAGTGGAAAACCTAGTCCGCGGAGGAAGTGGGTGAGGAACACCACCCTCTCATGGGGCCTGGGGGTGGGGATAAGCTGCCCCTCATCTGGGAGCCGGTGCGCGATGTTGCTAGACAAGTATCCGGCCTTCCTCAACTTTTTGATGTGCCCCTCTGTGACGGAGGAGGCCATCCACCTGCCTCCCGCTCCAGACATGACTGGAGAAGGTCGAGGTGGGAAGTGCGGGCTTGGGTGTTGG
The DNA here is from genome assembly GCA_963921465.1 of Triticum timopheevii. NCBI lineage: Eukaryota > Viridiplantae > Streptophyta > Magnoliopsida > Poales > Poaceae > Triticum > Triticum timopheevii. Next base: position 370,108,766 of record OY997262.1, read on the forward strand.
AGCTCGAGTGCGCGGAGATGGATAAGCAAAGGAGGAACAAGGCATAAATGGAAAGAGTGAATCCTTATCCCCTTATATGGGCGGACAAAGCTATGCATCCCCACCAGCCTGGTAAACTCGCTTATCTCCCCAGTGCCGTAATCAATGGCGCGGTTGGGTTACCCACGCCCGTATTGATGAGAATCCCGGAATAAGGGGACACGATCTTTGCTTTGACAAGACTTGCCAAGGAAACCGCCTCGCTAGACGCGCTGAGATGGGACAATAAAACGATTTGAATAAAGGCTTGGTCGCAGTGTGATGTCACGCCACGGAATACGTCAGCAGATTGAATTTGTGTAAATATTATTCTCTCTACAGTGGTATGTGGAACTTATTTTGTAGAGTCGGACACTATCCTTGTGTTCAAGATCTTTTATGAAGTATTTGGAGGAGGAACCCGCCTTGTAATACCGAAGACAATATGCGCGTCGGACTCGTTGTCGTTGAAGCCTGGTTCAGGGGCTACTGAGGGAGTCCTGGATTAGGTGGTGTCCGGATAGCCGAACTATCACCGTTGGCCGGACTCCTGGACTATGAAGATACAAGATTGACGACTTCGTCCCGTGTCCGGATGGGACTTTCCTTGGCGTGGAAGGCAAGCTTGGCGATACGGATATGTAGATCTCCTACCATTGTAACCGACTCTGTGTAACCCTAACCCTCTTCGTTGCCTATATAAGCTGGAGGGTTTTAGTCCGTAGGACGAACAACAATCATACCATAGGCTAGCTTATAGGGTTTAGCCTCTCTGATCTCGTGGTAGATCTACTCTTGTACTACCCATATCATCAATATTAATCAAGCAGGAGTAGGGTTTTACTCCATCGAGAGGGCCCGAACCTGGGTAAAAACATAGTGTCCCTTGTCTCCTGTTACCATCCTCCTAGACGCACAGTTCGGGACCCCCTACCCGAGATCCGCCGGTTTTGACACCGACACCGGGCATGAGCTTGGAAAACCATTTTCAGCTCTTCGAACATCTCATATGCTCCGTGTTGCTCAAAACGCTTTTGGAGCCCCGGTTCTAAGCTGTAAAGCATGCCGCACTGAATGAGGGAGTAATCATCAGCACGAGACTGCCAAGCGTTCATAACGTCTTGGTTCTCTGGGATGGGTGCTTCACCTAGGGTGCTTCTAGGACATAATCTTTCTTGGCAGCTATGAGGATGATCCTCAGGTTCCGGACCCAGTCCGTATAGTTGCTGCCAGTATCTTTCAACTTGGTTTTCTCTAGGAATGCGTTGAAGTTGAGGGCAACATTAGCGTGGGACATTTGATCTACATGACATATTGTAAAGATTTTAGACTAAGTTCATGATAGTTAAGTTCATCTAATCAAATTATTCAATGAACTCCCACTCAGACAGACATCCCTCTAGTCATCTAAGTGAAACATGATACGAGTCAGCTAGGCCATGTCCGATCATCACGTGAGACGGACTAGTCGACATCGGTGAACATCTTCATGTTGATCGTATCTTCTATACGACTCATGCTCGACCTTTCGGTCTTCCGTGTTCCGAGGCCATGTCTGTACATGCTAGGCTCGTCAAGTCAACCTAAGTGTATTGCGTGTGTAAATCTGGCTTACACCCGTTGTATTCGAACGTTAGGATCTATCACACCCGATCATCACGTGGTGCTTCGAAACAACGAACCTTCGCAACGGTGCACAGTTAGGGGGAACACTTTCTTGAAATTATTGCGAGGGATCATCTTATTTAAGCTACCGTCGTTCTAAGCAAATAAGATGAAAAACATGATAAACATCACATGCAATCAAATAGTGACATGATATGGCCATTATCATATTGCTCCTTTGATCTCCATCTTCGGGGCGCCATGATCATCTTCGTCACCGGCATGACACCATGATCTCCATCATCGTGTCTTCATGAAGTTGTCACGCCAAAGATTACTTATACTTCTATGGCTAACGTGTTTAGCAATAAAGTAAAGTAATTTACATGGCGTTATTCAATGACACGTAGGTCATACAAAATAAAGACAACTCCTATGGCTCCTGCCGGTTGTCATACTCATCGACATGCAAGTCGTGATTCCTATTACAAGAACATGATCTCATACATCACATATATATATATCATTCATCACAACTTTTGGCCATATCACATCACAAAGCACATGCTGCAAAAACAAGTTAGATGTCCTCTAATTGTTGTTGCATGTTTTTATGTGGCTGCAATAGGATTCTAGCAAGAACGTTTCTTACCTACCTAAAAGCCACAACGTGATATGCCAATTTCTATTTACCCTTCATAAGGACCCTTTTCATCGAATCCGCTCCAACTAAAGTGGGAGAGACAGACACCCGCTAGCCACCTTATGCAACTAGTGCATGTCAGTCGGTGGAACCTGTCTCACGTAAGCGTACGTGTAAGGTCGGTCCGGGCCGCTTCATCCCACGATACCGCCAAAGCAAGATAAGACTAGTAGTGGCAAGAAAATTGACAACATCTACACCCACAACAAATTTGTGTTCTACTCATGCATAGAAACTACGCATAGACCTAGCTCATGATGCCACTGTTGGGGAACGTTGCAGAAAATTAAAAAATTCTACGCTTCACCAAGATCAATCTATGGAGTCATCTAGCAACGAGAGAGAGGATAGCATCTACATACCCTTGTAGATCGCGAGCGGAAGCGTTCAAGAGAACGGGGTTGAGGGAGTCGTACTCGTCGTGATCCAAATCACCGGAGATCCTAGCGCCGAACGGATGACACCTCCGTGTTCAACACACGTACGGTTGGGAATACATCTCCTCCTTCTTGATCCAGCAGGGGGGAAGGAGAGGTTGATGGAGATCCAGCAGCACGACGGCGTGGTGGTGGATGCAGCAGCGATCTCGGCAGGGCTTCGCCAAGCTTCAGCGAGAGGGAGAGGTGGTGCGTGGGGAGAGGGAGGCGCCAGGGACTTGGGTGCGGCTGCCCTCCCTCCCCCTGCTTATATAGGGCCCCCAAGGGGGGGCGCCGGCCCTAGGAGATCCAATCTCCAAGGGGGGGCGGCGGCCAAGGGGGTGGCTTGCCCCCCAAGCCATGTGGTGCGCCCCCACCCCTAGGGTTTCCAACCCTAGGCGTAGGGGGGGCCAAGGGGGGGCGCACCAGCCGACTAGGGGCTGGTTCCCTTCCCACTTCAGCCGATGGGGCCCTCCGGGATAGGTGGCCCCACCCGGTGGACCCCCGGGACCCTTCCGGTGGTCCCGGTACAATACCGGTGACCCCCGAAACTTCCTCGATGGCCGAAACTGGACTTCCTATATATAAATCTTCACCTCCGAAACATTCCAGAACTCCTCGTGACGTCCGGGATCTCATCCGGGAGGAGAGGGCCGGCCGGGAGGAGGAGGCGCGTCCAAGGGGGGAGTCCTACTCCCACTGGGAGTAGGACTCCTCCTTTTCCTATTTGGAGAGGGAGAGGGAAGGAAGAGGAAGGAGGGAGGAAGGAAAGGGGGCGGGCCCCTTCCCAATTCGGATTGGGCTTGGGGGGCGCGCCCCCTCCCTTGCTCCTTTCCCCTCCTTTCCACTAAAGCCCATTAAGGCCCATATACCTCCCAGGGGGTTCTGATAACCTCTCGGTGCTCTGGTATTGTCCCAATCTCACCCGGAACCATTCTGGTGTCCAAATATAGTCGTCCAATATATCGATCTTTATGTCTCGAGAAATTCGGGACTCCTCTTCATGTCCATGATCACATCCGGGACTCTGAACTACCTTCGGTACATCAAAACACATAAACTCATAATATAACCGTCATCGAACTTTAAGCGTGCGGACCCTACGGGTTCGAGAACTATGTAGACATGACAGAGACACATCTCTGGTCAATAACCAATAGCAGAACCTGGATGCTCATATTGGCTCCCACATATTCTACGAAGATCTTTATCGGTCAAACCGCATAACAACATACGTTGTTCCCTTTGTCATCGGTATGTTACTTGCCCGAGATTCGAGCGTCGGTATTTCAATACCTAGTTCAATCTCGTTACCGGCAAGTCTCTGTACTCGTTACGTAATGCATCATCCCGTAACTAACTCATTAGCTACATTGCTTGCAAGGCTTATAGTGATGTGCATTACTGAGAGGGCCCAGAGATACCTCTCCGACAATCGGAGTGACAAATCCTAATCCCGAAATACGTCAACTCAACAAGTACCTCCGGACACACATGTAGAGCACCTTTATAATCAACCAGTTACGTTGTGATGTTTGGTAGCACCCAAAGTGTTCCTCCGGTAAGCGGGAGTTACATAATCTCATAGTCATAGGAACATGTATAAGTCATGAAGAAAGCAATAGCAACATACTAAACGATCAAGTGCTAAGCTAACGGAATGGGTCAAGTCAATCACATCATTCTCCTAATGATGTGATCCTATTAATCAAATGACAACTCATGTCTATGGTTAGGAAACTTAACCATCTTTGATTAACGAGCTAGTCAAGTAGAGGCATACTAGTGACACTATGTTTGTCTATGTATTCACACATGTATTATGTTTCCGGTTAATACAATTCTAGCATGAATAATAAACATTTATCATGAAATAGGGAAATAAATAATAACTTTATTATTGCCTCTAGGGCATATTTCCTTCAGTCTCCCACTTGCACGAGAGTCAATAATCTAGATTACACAGTAATGATTCTAACACTCATGGAGCCTTGGTGCTGATCATGTTTTGCTCGTGGAAGAGGCTTAGTCAATGGGTCTGCAACATTCAGATCTGTATGTATCTTGCAAATCTCTATGTCTCCCACCTGGACTTGGTCCCGGATGGAATTGAAGCGTCTCTTGATGTGCTTGGTTCTCTTGTGAAATCTGGATTCCTTTGCCAAGGCAATTGCACCAGTATTGTCACAAAAGATTTTCAATGGACCCGATGCACTAGTTATGACACCTAGATCGGATATGAACTCCTTCATCCAGACTCCTTCATTTGCTGCTTCCGAATCAGCTATATACTCCGCTTCACATGTAGATCCTGCCATGACGCTTTGTTTAGAACTGCACCAACTGACAGCCCCACCGTTCAATATAAACACATATCCGGTTTGCAATTTAGAATCGTCCGCATCAGTGTCAAAGCTTGCATCCACGTAACCATTTACGACTAGCTCTTTGTCACCTCCATAAACGAGAAACATATCCTTAGTCCTTTTCAGGTATTTCAGGATGTTCTTGACCGTTGTCCGGTGATCCACTCCTGGATTACTTTGGTACCTCCCTACTAAACTAATAGCAAGGCACACATCAGGTCTGGTACACAGCATTGCATACATGATAGAGCCTGTGGCTGAAGCATAGGGAACATCTTTCATTTTCTCTCTATCTTCTGTAGTGGTCGGGCATTGAGTCTGACTCAATTTCACACCTTGTATTACAGGCAAGAACCCTTTCTTTGCTTGATCCATTTTGAACTTTTTCAGAACTTTATCAAGGTATGTACTTTTTAAAAGTTCAATTAAGCGTCTTGATCTATCTCTATAGATCTTGATGCCCAATATATAAGCAGCTTCACCGAGGTCTTTCATTGAAAAACTTTTATTCAAGTATCCTTTTATGCTATCCAAAAATTCTATATCATTTCCAATCAACAATATGTTGTCCACATATAATATTAGAAATGCTACAGAGCTCCCACTCACTTTCTTGTAAATACAGGCTTCTCCAAAAGTCTGTATAAAACCATATGCTTTGATCACACTATCAAATCGTTTATTCCAACTCCGAGAGGTTTACACCAGTCCAAAAATGGATCGCTGGAGCTTGCACACTTTTTTAGCACCCTTTGGATCGACAAAACCTTCTGGTTGCATCATATACAGCTCTTCTTCCAGAAATCCATTCAGGAATGCAGTTTTGGCATCCATTTGCCAAATTTCATTATCATAAAATGCGGCAAATTGCTAACATGATTCGGACAGACTTAAGCATCGCTACGGGTGAGAAAGTATCATCGTAGTCAACCCCTTGAACTTGTCGAAAACCTTTCGCAACAAGTCGAGATTTGTAGACAGTAACATTACCATCAGCGTCAGTCTTCTTCTTGAAGATCCATTTATTCTCGATGGCTTGCCGATCATCGGGCACGTCAACCAAAGTCCATACTTTGTTCCCATAGATGGATCCCATCTCAGATTTCATGGCCTCAAGCCATTTTGCGGAATCTGGGCTCATCATCGCTTCCTCATAGTTCGTAGGTTCGCCATGGTCAAGTAACATGACCTCCAGAATATGATTACCGTACCACTCTAGTGCGGATCTTACTCTGGTTGACCTACGAGGTTTGGTAGTAACTTGATCTGAAGTTTCATGATCAATATCATTAGCTTCCTCACTAATTGGTGTAGTCGTCACAGGAACCGGTTTCTGTGATGAAGTATTTTCCAATAAGGGAGCAAGTACAGTTACCTCATCAAGTTCTACTTTCCTCCCACTCACTTCTTTTGAGAGAAACTCCTTCTCTAGAAAGGATCCATTCTTAGCAACGAATGTCTTGCCTTCGGATCTTTCATAGAAGGTGTACCCAACAGTTTCCTTTGGGTATCCTATGAAGACACATTTCTCCGATTTGGGTTCGAGCTTATGAGGTTGAAGCCTTTTAACATAAGCATCGCAGCCCCAAACTTTAAGAAACAACAACTTTGGTTTCTTGACAAACCACAGTTTATAAGGCGTTGTTGTTGGGGAACGTAGCAGAAATTCAAAATTTTCCTACATGTCACCAAGATCTATCTACGGAGAAACCAGCAACGAGGGGAAGGAGAGTGCATCTACATACCCTTGTAGATCGCTAAGTGGAAGCGTTCAAGAGAACGGGGTTGAAGGAGTCGTACTCGTCGTGATCCAAATCACCGGAGATCCTAGTGCCGAACGGATGGCACCTCCGCATTCAACACACGTACAGCCCGGTGACGTCTCCCATGCCTTGATCTAGCAAGGAGAGAGGGAGAGGTTGAGGAAGACTCCATCCAGCAGCAGCACAACGGCGTGGTGGTGATGGAGGAGCGTGGCAATCCTGCAGAGCTTCGCCAAGCACCGCGGGAGAGGAGAAGGGAGAGAGGTAGGGCTGCGCCAGGGAGAGGTCAAAACTCATGTGCTGGGCAGCCCCTAGACCTCAACTATATATAGGGGGAGGGGAGGGGGCTGCGCCCCCTCTAGGGTTCCCTCCCCAGGGGTGGCATTAGCCCCCAGATCCCATCTAGGTGGCGGCCAGAGGGGGAGAGAGAGGAGGCGCACCTGGGGTGGGCCTTAGGGCCCATCCGCCCTAGGGTTTGCCCCCTCCCACTCTTCCCTGCGCCTTGGGACTTGGTGGGGGGCGCACCAGCCCACCTGGGGCTGGTCCCCTCCCACACTTGGCCCATGCTGCCCTCCGGGGATGGTGGCCCCACTTGGTGGACCCCCGGGACCCTCCCAGTGGTCCCGGTACGTTACCGATAAAACCCGAAACTTTTCCGGTGACCAAAACAGGACTTCCCATATATAAATCTTTACCTTCGGACCATTCTGGAACTCCTCGTGACGTCCGGGATCTCATCCGGGACTCCGAACAACATTCGGTAACCACATACAGACTTCCTTTATAACCCTAGCGTCATCGAACCTTAAGTGTGTAGACCCTACAGGTTCGGGAACCATGCAGACATGACCGAGACGTTCTCCGGTCAATAACCAACAGCGGGATCTGGATACCCATGTTAGCTCCCACATGTTCCATGATGATCTCATCGGATGAAACACGATGTCAAGGACTCAATCAATCCCGTATACAATTCCCTTTGTCTAGCAGTATTATACTTGCCCGAGATTCGATCATCGGTATATTGACACCTTGTTCAATCTCGTTACCGACAAGTCTCTTTACTCGTTCCGTAACACATCATCCTGCGATCAACTCTTTGATCACATTGTGCACATTATGATGATGTCCTACCGAGTGGGCCCAGAGATACCTCTCCGTTTACACGGAGTGACAAATCCCAGTCTCGATTCGTGCCAACCCAACAGACACTTTCGGAGATACCTGTAGTGCACCTTTATAGCCACCCAGTTACGTTGTGATGTTTGGTACACCCAAAGCATTCCTACGGTATCCGGGAGTTGCACAATCTCATGGTCTAAGGAAAGGTACTTGACATTAGAAAAGCTTTAGCATATGAACTACACGATCTCTGTGCTAGGCTTAGGATTGGGTCTTGTCCATCACATCATTCTCCTAATGATGTGATCACGTTATCAATGACATCCAATGTCCATGGTCAGGAAACCGTAACCATCTATTGATCAACGAGCTAGTCAACTAGAGGCTTACTAGGGACATGGTGTTGTCTATGTATCCACACATGTATCTGAGTTTCCTATCAATACAATTATAGCATGGATAATAAACGATTATCATGAACAAGGAAATATAATAATAACTAATTTATTATTGCCTCTAGGGCATATTTCCAACAGTCTCCCACTTGCACTAGAGTCAATAATCTAGTTCACATCGCCATGTGAGTAACACTCACACGTCACATCGCCATGTGACCAACATCCAAAGAGTTTACTAGTGTCATTAAACTAGTTCACATCATCATGTGATTAAGACTCAATGAGTTCTGGGGTTTGATCCTGTTTTGCTTGTGAGAGAAGTTTTAGTCAGCGGGTCTGCAACATTCAGATCCGTATGTACTTTGCAAATCTCTAGGTCATATTGTAAATGTTGCTTCCACGCTCCACTTGGAGCTATTCCAAATGGTTGCTCCACTATACGTATCTGGTTTGCTACTCGGATAGGTGTTAAAGCTTGCATCGATGTAACCCTTTACGCTAAACTCTTTATCACCTCCATAATCGAGAAACATGTCCTTATTTACTCCAAGGACAATTTTGATCATTGTCCAATGATCCATTCCTGGATCATTCTTGTACCCCTTGACTGACTCATGGCTAGGCACACTTCCGGTGCAGTACACAGCATAGCATACTATAGAGCCTACGTCTGAAGCATAGGGGACGACATTCGTCCTTTCTCTCTCTTCTGCCGTGGTCGAGCTTTAACTCTTAACTTCATAACTTACAACTCAGGAAAGAACTCCTTCTTTGACTGATTCATCTTGAACACCTTCAAGATCATGTCAAGGTATGTGCTCATTTGAAAGTAGCATTTAGCATTTTTTTTATCTATCCTCATAGATCTTCATGCTCAATATTCAAGTAGCTTAATCTAGGTTTTCTATTGAAAAACACCTTTCAAATAACCCTATATGCTTTCCAGAAATTCTACATCATTTCTGATCAACCATGTGTCAACAACACATACTCATCAGAAATTCTATAGTGCTCCCACTCACTTCTTTGGAAATACAAGTTTCTCATAAACTTTGTATAAACTCAAAATCTTTGATCATTTCATCAAAGCGTACATTCCAACTCCGAGATGCTTACTCCAGTCCTTAGAAGGATCGCTGGAGCTAACATACCTTTTAGCATCCTTAGGATCGACAAAACCTTTCTGATTGTATTACATACAACCTTTCCTTACGAAAACTGGTAAGGAAACTCGTTTTTGACATCCATCTGCCAGATTTCATAAATGCAGCTAATGCTAACATGATTCCGACGGACTTAAGCATCGCTACGGATAAGAAAATCTCATCGTAGTCAACTCCTTGAACTTGTGAAAAACTCTTCGCCACAAGTCGAGCTTCATAGACGGTGACATTACCGTCCACGTCCGTCTTCTTCTTAAAGATCCATTTATCTCAATGGCTTGCCGATCATCGGGCAAGTCCACCAAAGTCCATGCTTTGTTATGATACATGGATCCTATCTCGGATTTCATGGCTTCTAACCATTTGTCGGAATATGGGCCCACCTTCGTTTCTCCATAGCTCGTAGGTTCATTGTTGTCTAGCAATATGACTTTCAAGACAGGATTACTGTACCACTCTGAAGTAGTACGCATCATTGTCGTCCTACGAGGTTTGGTAGTGACTTGATCTGAAGCTTCATGATCACTATCATAAGCTTCCACTTCAATTGGTGTAGGTGCCACAGGAACAACTTCCTGTGCCCTGCTACACACTGGTTGAAGTGATGGTTCAATAACCTCATCAAGTCTCCACCATCCTCCCACTCAATTCTTTCGAGAGAAACTTTTCCTCGAGAAAGGACCCGTTTCTAGAAACAATCACTTTTGCTTCCGGATCTGAATTAGGAGGTATACCCAACCATTTGGGGTATCCTATGAAGATGCATTTATCCGTTTTGGGTTCGAGCTTATCATGATGAAACTTTTTCACATAAGCGTCGCAGCCCCAAACTTTCAAGAAACGACAGCTTAGGTTTCTCTAAACCATAGTTCTCATGGTGTCATCTCAATGGAATTACGTGGTGCCCTATTTTAAAGTGAATGTGGTTGTCTCTAATGCCTAACCCATGAACGATAGTGGTAATTCGATAAGAGACATCATGGTACACACCATATCCAATAGGGTGCAACTATGATGTTCGGACACACCACCACACTATGGTGTTCCAGGCAGTATTAATTGTGAAACAATTTCCACAATGTCTTAATTGCGTGCCAAAGCTCGTAACTCAGATACTCATCTCTGTGATCATATCATAGACATTTTATCCTCTTGTCACAATGATCTTCAACTTCACTCTGTAATTACTCGAACCATTCAGTAATTCAGACTTGTGTTTCATCAAGTAAATATACTCAACATCTACTCGAATCATCTGTGAAGTAAGAACATAACGATATTCACTGCATGCCTCAGCACTCATTGGACTGCACACATCAAAATGTGGTAGTTCCAACAAGTTGCTATCTTGTTCCATCTTACTGAAAACCAGGCTTTTCAGTCATCTTGCCCATGTGGTATAATTTGCATATCTCAAGTGATTCAAAATCAAGTGAGTCCAAACGATCCATCCGCATGGAGTTTCTTCATGCGTATACACCAATAGACATGGTTCGCATGTCTCAAACTTTTCAAAATGAGTGAGTCCAAAGATCCATCAACATGGAGCTTCTTCATGCGTTTTATACCAATATGACTTACATGGCAGTGCCACAAGTAAGTGGTACTATCATTACTATCTTATATCTTTTGGCATGAAAATGTGTATCACTGCGATTGAGATTCAATAAACCATTCCTTTAGGTGCAAGACCATTGAAGGTATTATTCAAATAAATAGAGTAACCATTATTCTCCTTAAATGAATAACCGTATTGCGATAGACATAATCCAATTATGTCTATGTTCAACGCAAACACCAAATGACAATTATTTAGGTTTAATACTAATCTTGATGGTAGAGGGAGCGTGCGATGTTTGATCACATCAAACTTGGAAACACTTCCAACACATATCGTCAGCTCACCTTTAGCTAGTCTCCGTTTATTCCGTAGCTCTTTTATTTCGAGTTACTAACACTTAGCAACCGAACCGGTATCTTAATACCCTGGTTCTACTAGGAGTACTAGTAAAGTACACATTAACATAATGTATATCCAATATACTTCTATTGACCTTGCCAGCCTTCTCATCTACCAAGTATCTAGGGTAATTCTGCTCCAGTGGCTATTCCCCTTATTACAGAAGCACTTAGTCTCGGGTTTGGGTTCAACCTTGGGTTTCTTCACTAGAGCAGCAGCTGATTTGCCGTTTCATGAAGTATCCCTTCTTGCCCTTGCCCTTCTTGAAACTAGTGGTTTCACCAACCATCAACAATTGATGCTCCTTCTTGATTTCTACTTTCGCGGTGTCAAACATCGCGAATACCTCAAGGATCATCATATCTATCCCTGATATGTTATAGTTCATCACGAAGCTCTAGCAGCTTGGTGGCAATGACTTTGCAGAAACATCACTATCTCATCTAGAAGATCAACTCCCACTCGATTCAAGTGATTGTTGTACTTAGACAATCTGAGCACAAGCTCAATGATTGAGATTTTCTCCCTTAGTTTGCAGGCTAAGAAAAACGTCGGAGGTCTTATACCTCTTGACGTGGGCACGAGCCTGAAATCCCAATTTCAGCCCTCGAAACATCTCATATGTTCCGTGATGTTTCGAAAACGTCTTTGGTGCCTCAACTCTAAACCGTTTAACTGAACTATTACGTAGTTATCAAAGCATGTATGTCCGATGTTCGCAACATCCATAGACGACGTTTGGGGTTCAGCTCACTGAGCGGTGCATTAAGGACATAAGCTTTCTACTGTCCGCATAATCGCTAGTGTCAACTTTCAACTATATTTTCTCTAGGAACATATCTAAACAGTGGAACTAAAGCGCGAGCTTACGACATAATTTGCAAAGATCTTTTGACTATGTTCAGGATAATTAAGTTCATCTTATGAACTCCCACTCAGATAGACATCCCTCTAGTCATCTAAGTGATTACATGATCCGAGTCAACTAGGTCATGTCCGATCATCACGTGAGACGGACTAGTCATCATCGGTGAACATCTTCATGTTGATCGTATCTACCATACGGCTCATGCTCGACCTTTTGGTCTCTTGTGTTCTGAGGCCATGTCTGTACATGCTAGGCTCGTCAAGTCAACCTAAGTGTTTCGCGTGTGTAAATCTGGCTTACACCCGTTGTATGTGAACGTAAGAATCTATCACACCCGATCATCATGTGGTGCTTCGAAACGACGAACTTTTGCAACGGTGCACAGTTAGGGGGAACACTTTCTTGAAATTTTAGTGAGGGATCATCTTATTTACTACTGTTGTTCTAAGCAAATAAGATGCATAAACATGATAAACATCACATGCAATCAAATAGTGACATGATATGGCCAATATCATATTGCTCCTTTTGATCTCCATCTTCGGGGCTCCATGATCATCATCATCACTGGCATGACACCATGATCTCCATCATCATGATCTCCATCATCGTGTCTCCATGAAGTTGTCTCGCCAACTTATTACTTCTACTACTATGGCTACCGGTTAGCAATAAAGTAAAGTAATTACATGGCGTTGTTCAATGACACGCAGGTCATACAATAAATAAAGACAACTCCTATGGCTCCTGCCAGTTGTCATACTCATCGACATGCAAGTCGTGATTCCTATTACAAGAACATGATCAATCTCATACATCACATATCATTCATCACATTCTTCTTGGCCATATCACATCACATAGCATACCCTGCAAAAACAAGTTAGACATCCTCCAATTGTTGTTTGCATGTTTTACGTGGCTGCTATGGGTTTCTAGCAAGAACGTTTCTTACCTACGCAAAACCACAACGTGATATGCCAATTGCTATTTACCCTTCATAAGGACCCTTTTCATCGAATCCGTTCCGACTAAAGTGGGAGAGACTGGCACCCGCTAGCCACCTTATGCACCAAGTGCATGTCAGTCGGTGGAACCTGTCTCACGTAAGAGTACGTGTAAGGTCGGTCCGGGCCGCTTCATCCCACAATACCATCGAAACAATATTGGACTAGTAACGGTAAGCATATTGAACAAAATCAACGCCCACAACTACTTTGTGTTCTACTCATGCAAAGAATCTACGCAATAGACCTAGCTCATGATGCCACTGTTGGGGAACGTAGCAGAAATTCAAAATTTTCCTACGTGTCACCAAGATCAATCTATGGGGAAACCAGCAACGAGGGGAAGGAGAGTGCATCTACATACCCTTGTAGATCACTAAGCGGAAGCGTTCAAGAGAACGGGGTTGAAGGAGTCGTACTCGTCGTGATCCAAATCACCGGAGATCCTAGTGCCGAACGGACGGCACCTCCGTGTTCAACACACGTACAGCCCGGTGATGTCTCCCATGCCTTGATCCAGCAAGGAGAGAGGGAGAGGTTGAGGAAGACTCCATCCAGCAGTAGCACAACGGCGTGGTGATGATGGAGGAGCGTGGCAATCCTGCAGGGCTTCGCCAAGCACCGCGGGAGAGGAGAAGGGAGAGAGGTAGGGCTGCGCCAGTGAGAGGTCAAAACTCATGTGCTGGGCAGCCCCTAGACCTCAACTATATATAGGGGGAGGGGAGGGGGCTGCGCCCCCTCTAGGGTTCCCTCCCCAGGGGTGGCGGCAACCCCCAGATCCCATCTGGGTGGCGGCCAGAGGGGGAGAGAGGGGAGGCGCACCTGGGGTGGGCCTTAGGGCCCATCTGCCCTAGGGTTTGCCCCCTCCCACTCTTCCCTGCGCCTTGGGCCTTGGTGGGGGGGGCGCACCAGCCCATCTGGGGCTGGTCCCCTCCCACACTTGGCCCATGATGCCCTCCGGGGATGGTGGCCCCACTTGGTGGACCCCCGGGACCCTCCCGGTGGTCCCGGTACGTTACCGATAAAACCCGAAACTTTTCCGATGACCAAAACAGGACTTCCCATATATAAATCTTTACCTCCGGACCATTCCGGAACTCCTCGTGACGTCCGGGATCTCATACGGGACTCCGAAAAACATTCGGTAACCACATACAAACTTCCTTTATAACCCTAGCGTCATCGAACCTTAAGTGTGTAGACCCTACGGGTTCGGGAACCATGCAGACATGACCGAGACGTTCTCCGGTCAATAACCAACAGTGGGATATGGATACCCATGTTGGCTCCCACATGTTCCACGATGATCTCATTGGATGAACCACGAGGTCAAGGACTCAATCAATCCCGTATACAATTCCCTTTGTCTAGCGGTATTATACTTGCCCGAGATTTGATCGTCGGTATACCGATACCTTGTTCAATCTCGTTACCGGCAAGTCTCTTTACTCGTTCCGGAACACATCATCCCGTGATCAACTCTTTGATCACATTGTGAAAATTATGATGATGTCCTACCGAGTGGGCCCAGAGATACCTCTCCGTTTACAGGGAGTGACAAATCCCAGTCTCGATTCGTGCCAACCCAACAGACACTTTCGGAGATACCTGTAGTGCACCTTTATAGCCACCCAGTTACGTTGTGATGTTTGTTACACCCAAAGTATTCCTACGGTATCCGGGAGTTGCGCAATCTCATGGTCTAAGGAAAGGATACTTGACATTAGAAAAGCTTTAGCATATGAACTACACGATCTCTGTGCTAGGCTTAGGATTGGGTCTTGTCCATCACATCATTCTCCTAATGATGTGATCCCGTTATCAATGACATCCAATGTCCATGGTCAGGAAACCGTAACCATCTATTGATCAACGAGCTAGTCAACTAGAGGCTTACTAGGGACATGGTGTTGTCTATGTATCCACACATGTATCTGAGTTTCCTATCAATACAATTATAGTGTGGATAATAAACGATTATCATGAACAAGGAAATATAATAATAACTAATTTATTATTGCCTCTAGGGCATATTTCCAATAGTCGTCTCAACGGATTTTGATGGTGCCCTATTTAACGTGAATGCAGCCGTCTCTAAAGCATAACCCCAAAATGATAGCAGTAAATCAGTAAGAGACATCATAGATCACACCATATCTAGTAAAGTACGATTACGACGTTTGGACACACCTTTACGCTGTGGTGTTCCGGGTGGCGTGAGTTGCGAAACTATTCCGCATTGTTTCAAATGTATACCCAACTCGTAACTCAAATATTCTCCTCCACGATCAGATCGTAGAAATTTTATTTTCTTGTTATGATGATTTTCAACTTCACTATGAAATTCTTTGAACTTTTCAAATGTTTCAGACTTATGTTTCATTAAGTAGATATACCCATATCTGCTTAAATCATCTGTGAAGGTGAGAAAATAACGATACCCGCCGCGAGCCTCAACATTCATTGGACCACATACATCAGTATGTATGATCTCCAACAAATCAGTTGCTCGCTGCATAGTTCCGGAGAACGGTGTTTTAGCCATCTTTCCCATGAGGCATGGTTTGCAAGTACCAAGTGATTCATAATCAAGTGATTCCAAAAGTCCATCAATATGGAGTTTCTTCATGCACTTTACACCAATATGACCCAAATGGCAGTGCCACAAATAAGTTGCACTATCATTATCAACTCTACATCTTTTGGCATCAACATTATGAATATGTGTATCACTACTATCGAGATTCATCAAAAATAGACCACTCTTCAAGGGTGCATGACCATAAAAGATATTACTCATATAAGTAGAACATCCATTATTCTCCGATTTAAATGAATAACCGTCTTGCATCAAACAAGATCCAGATATAATGTTCAAGCTAAACACTGGCACCAAATAACAATTATTTAGGTCTAAAACTAATCCCGAAGGTAGATGTAGAGGTAGCGTGCCGACGGCGATCACATCGACTTTGGAACCATTTCCCAGGCGCATCGTCACCTCGTCCTTAGCTAGTGTTCGCTTAATCTGTAGTCCCTGTTTTGAGTTGCAAATATTAGCAACAGAACCAGTATCAAATACCCAGGTGCTACTGCGAGCTCTGGTAAGGTACACATCAATAACATGTATATCACATATACCTTTGTTCACCTTGCCATCCTTTTTTTCCGCCAAATACTTGGGGCAGTTCCGCTTCCAGTGACCAGTCTGCTTGCAGTAGAAACACTCAGTCTCAGGCTTAGGTCCAGATTTGGGTTTCTTCTCTTGAGCAGTAACTTGTTTGCCATTCTTTTTGAAGTTCCCCTTCTTCTTCCCTTTACCCTTTTTCTTGAAACTGGTGGTCTTGTTGACCATCAACACTTGATGTTCCTTCTTGACTTCTACCTCCGCAGCCTTTAGCATTGCGAAGAGCTCGGGAATTGTCTTGTTCATCCCTTGCATATTATAGTTCATCACAAAGCTCTTGTAGCTTGGTGGTAGTGATTGCAGAATTCTGTCAATGACACTATCATTCGAAAGATTAACTCCCAGTTGAATCAAGTGATTGCAATACCCAGATATTTTGAGTATATGTTCACTGACAGAACTATTCTCCTCCATCTTGCAGTAGTAGAACTTATTGGAGACTTCATATCTCTCAATCCAGGGCATTTGCTTGAATATTAACTTCAACTCCTGGAACATCTCATATGCTCCA
The DNA here is from genome assembly GCA_963921465.1 of Triticum timopheevii. Lineage (NCBI taxonomy): Eukaryota > Viridiplantae > Streptophyta > Magnoliopsida > Poales > Poaceae > Triticum > Triticum timopheevii. The sequence goes on from OY997262.1 coordinate 370,125,853, forward strand.
TGATGTTCAAAACGTCATTGAAGTCCCGGTTCTAAGCCATAAAGCATGGCACACTCAACTATAGAGTAGTCATCAACACGCGACTGCCAGGCATTCACAATGTTTGCAGTAGCTGGCGTAGGTGGTACACCTAGCGGTGCTTCCAGGACGTAACTCTTCTGTGCATCAATGAGGATAATCCTCAAGTTATGGACCCTGTCCATGTAATTGCTACCATCATCTTTCAACTTTGCTTTCTCAAGGAACGCATTAAAATTTAACGGAACAACAGCACGGGCCATCTATCTACAACAAACATAGACAAGCAAAATACTATCAGGTACTAAGTTCATGATAAATTTAAGTTCAATTAATCATATTACTTAAGAACTCCCACTTAGATAGACATCCCTCTAATCATCTAAGTGATCACGTGATCCAAATCAACTAAACCATAACCGATCATCACGTGAAATGGAGTAGTTTTCAATGGTGAACATCACTATGTTGATCATATCTACTATATGATTCATGCTCGACCTTTCGGTCTCAGTGTTCCAAGGCCATATCTGCATATGCTAGGCTTGTCAAGTTTAACCTGAGTATTCTGTGTGTGCAAAATTAGCTTGCACCCGTTGTAGATGGACGTAGAGCTTATCACACCCGATCATCACGTGGTGTCTGGGCACGACGAACTTTGGCAACGGTGCATACTTAGGGAGAACACTTTTATCTTGAATTTAGTGAGAGATCATCTTATAATGCTACCGTCAATCAAAGCAAGATAAGATGCATAAAAGATAAACATCACATGCAATCAATATAAGTGATATGATATGGCCATCATCATCTTGTGCTTGTGATCTCCATCTTCGAAGCACCGTCATGATCACAATCGTCACTGGCGCAACACCTTGATCTCCATCATAGCATCGTTGTCGTCCCTCCAACTATTGCTTCTATGACTATCGCTACCGCTTAGTGATAAAGTAAAGCAATTACAGGGCGATTGCATTGCATACAATAAAGCGACAACCATATGGCTCCTGCCAGTTGCCGATAACTCGGTTCCAAAACATGATCATCTCATACAATAAAATATAGCATCACGTCTTGACCATATCGCATCACAACATGCCCTGCAAAAACAAGTTAGACGTCCTCTACTTTGTTGTTGCAAGTTTTACGTGGTTGCTACAGGCTAAGCAAGAACCGTTCTTACCTACGCATCAAAACCACAACGATAGTTCGTCAAGTTAGTGTTGTTTTAACCTTCTCAAGGACCGGGCGTAGCCACACTCGGTTCAACTAAAGTTGGAGAAACTGACACCCGCCAGCCACCTATGTGCAAAGCACGTCGGTAGAACTAGTCTCACATAAGCGTATGCGTAATGTCGGTCCGGGCCGCTTCATCCAACAATACCGCCGGACCAAAGAATGACATGCTGGTAAGCAATATGACTTGTATCGCCCACAACTCACTTGTGTTCTACTCATGCATATAACATCTACGCATAAAACCAGGCTCGGATGCCACTGTTGGGTAACGTAGTAATTTCAAAAAAAATCCTACGCACATGCAAGATCATGGTGATGCATAGCAACGAGAGGGGAGAGTGTGTCCACGTATCATCGTAGACCGAAAGCGGAAGCGTTAGCATAACGCGGTTGATGTAGTCGTAGGTCTTCACGATCCGACCGATCAAGTACCGAATGCACAGCACCTCCGAGTTCTACACACGTTCAACTCGATGATGTCCCTCGAACTCCGATCCAGCGAAGCTTTGAGGGAGAGTTCTATCAGCACGACGGTGTGGTGATGATGATGATGTTCTACCGACACAGGGCTTCGCCTAAGCACCACTACGATATTATCGAGGTGGATTATGGTGGAGGGGGGGCACCGCACACGACTAAGAGATCCAAGGGATCAATTGTTGTGTCTATGGGGTGGGGAGGGCCGGCCGGGAAGAGGAGGCGCACCCAAGGAAGAGGAGGGAGGGAGGAAGGAAAGGGGGTCTGGCCCCCTTCCCAATTCGGATTGGGCTTGGGGGGCGCCCCCTCCCTTGCTCCTTTCCCCTCCTTTCCACTAAAGCCCATTAAGGCCCATATACCTCCCGGGGGGTTCCGATAAGCTCCCGGTGCTCCGGTATTGTCCCAATCTCACACGGAACCATTCCGGTGTCCAAATATAGTCGTCCAATATATTGATCTTTATGTCTCGACCATTTCAAGACTCCTCGTTGTCGGTGGGAAACGACAACTATGGGATCACTGGAATCCCTACTACGGTTGCGGGGCGCGGAATCGTGAGAAGAGCGGGACTAGCGGATGACACAAAGGGGATTTACCCAGGTTTGGGCCGCAAAGATGCGTAAAACCCTATGATCTTGCTTTGGTGGTTGTATTAGTGTTCTTGAGCTATCGAACTAGCTCTGGGTGCTGCGAGGTTCAAAAGAGCCGAATCCCCTCTCAGTACGCCATGGGCCTCCTTTTATAGCCAAAAGGGGCTGCCACAATGGCACACAGGAGGTGGAAAGGTGCTACAGTGTTGCGAGGTTATCGCTAGTATTACAGGACAAGACGCATTAAATGCGGGGCTTAGGTGTCCTTCACTTTATCGAGGGACAGGGGTGAGGCCCGTTCCGTCCGTCGTTGCCCCTCCTGGCTTCGACACGCACCCCGGCCAGCAACACATGCAGCGCCATGTAGGCAGGCAGGCAACTGAGGTGGCACGATGGTGGAGCCTCCACGAAGGATTGCATGCTGCCACGCAGGTGCCTGCCCAGCTGGTTGGGTCGGTAGCTGCGTACGAACAACGGTGGGAACTTGGTTGGTGCGTGCCTGGCAGTGGCCTTCCTGGTGCGCTTGGCGATGGTCTTGCAGGGTGACCCGGCAAGGGTCTTGCCGTGGCCTGCTGGCTCCCCCGGCAAGGATCTTGCCGGGGGGCCCTGTGGGTTTCTTCGGTGGGGATGGTTGCCTTCCTATCCTCTTTTGATATTGATTGCTCTTTGTCTTCACAAAGATCTGCATGCCACCACGGAGGTGCCTCCCGAACCCTGTCCCAACGCGACTTCTCAGCGTTGGTGGGCTCGAGGGTGGCTCGCTCAGCGGGTGTGGACGAGCTGCCCCGGCAAGGCTCTTGCCGGGGCTGCTGAGGCTGCCCTCGGCAAGGGTCCTTGCCGGGGAAACCTGCGTTGCCCGTGCGTCCTTTGTGGTCTTGGTCCTTTGTTGTTTGCTTTGCTTGTCCCTGTGGCTTTGTCTTTTCTCCGGCTCCCCTCTCTTGCCTTGCTCATGTGTGATCGTGGCAGGTGGCTCTGACTGCACGTGCACAAGTAAAGGGGTCAAAATCTAGGTCCCTACTTTTGTACATCGACACTCGTAATGTCCGTGATCACATCCAGGACTCCGAACTACCTCGGTACATCAAAACACATAAACTTAACCGTCATCGAACTTTAAGCGTGCGGACCCTACGGGTTCGAGAACTATGTATACATGACTGAGACACGTCTCTGGTCAATAACCAATAGCGGAACCTGCATGCTCATATTGGCTCCCACATATTCTACGAAGATCTTTATCGGTCAAACCGCATAACAACATACGTTGTTCCCTTTGTCATCGGTATGGTACTTACCCGAGATTCGATCGCCGGTATCTCAATACCTAGTTCAATCTCATTACCGGCAAGTCTCTTTACTCGTTACGTAATGCATCATCCCGTAACTAACTCATTAGCTACATTGCTTGCAAGGCTTATAGTGATGTGCATTACCGAGAGGGCCCAGAGATACCTCTCCGACAATCGGAGTGAAAAATCCTAATCTCAAAATACGTCAACTCAACAAGTACCTTCGGAGACACCTGTAGAGCACCTTTATAATCACCCAGTTACGTTGTGACATTTGGTAGCACACAAAGTGTTCCTCCGGTAAGCGGGAGTTACATAATCTCATAGTCATAGGAACATGTATAAGTCATGAAGAAAGCAATAGCAACATACTAAACGATCAAGTGCTAAGCTAACGGAATGGGTCAAGTCAATCACATCATTCTCCTAATGATGTGATCCCGTTAATCAAATGACAACTCATGTCTATGGTTACGAAACTTAACCATCTTTGCTTAACGAGCTAGTCAAGTAGAGGCATACTAGTGACACTATGTTTGTCTATGTATTCACACATGTATTATGTTTCTGGTTAATACAATTCTAGCATGAATAATAAACATTTATCATGAAATAAGGAAATAAATAAAAACTTTATTATTGCCTATAAGGCATATTTCCTTTAGAGCCTCCCTGGCAGCACTTGGCGAGTCATCCGGGGTCTGGTATGCAGCAAAAAGTGATGGCTCCAAGGCGGCCGAAGCAGCTACTGGGTCAGATGCGTGGAGTCGCACTGGAGCAGCAGGAGCCGGAGCAGTCGACCCCGACGGATGATCAGTCGTCAGTGGGTTGGTGAATGTGACGTTGGTCCGAACTAGATCTCCGGATCGCTCGACCACCGCCTCAAGCACCAACGTCGACTGAGGGACTTGAACTTCAAGCCCTCTCCTGCTTGAGCCCCCGCCTCTCCTCCTCCTCTCCTGTAGAGGCACTTCTTCTTCTTCATCATCGGGAAGCACGACGATGTCTCGCAGAACTGCAGCGAAAGAAAAACATCGGAAATTCAGCCGACCGATAACTCAATCGACTAAATGAGTTCTGGTCGAACGGACTTACCAGCTCGGGAGGTGGCTGCATCGTTGGTCTCCTCATCTTCTGGAGCTTTGTCAATATTCATGTCAGTCGCAGCAGAGGTTGGGCTGGAAAGATACATGATCCATTCGGTCAGAACAGAAGTACCAGTCGGCCTAGATAAATTCAAGAAATATGCTCACCCTGAAGCAACAGGGACGTCCATCTTGATCCTCGGAGTCTTCCAAGTCTTTGGAGGAGCAACCTTTGGCTGCTTCGCGACTTTCTCTGTTGGCTCCGGAGTCGACGTCTGAGTGCGCTTCTGCGTTTGGGTACTTGGAGCCACATTCTTTCCGTGCCCGCCCGCCGGGTCATGGTGTTGCTTGGATCGGCGTTCAGAGCGTGGCGGCGAGTTGACCGCCTCCTTCTCGTCTAACTCCTTGCTTTCCTCCTCCTCTTCTTCATCCAAAGATTCCCATTCACCGCTCTCCTCTGCACTGGCCTCTCCCTCCTGGCCCTGCTCTAAAACTTATTCACCGTTGCGCATCGAATACATGTCAGTAAAAACCTACAAGACAAGAAGTCGAGTAAAAGTCAGTCGAGCTCAAGAGCAGTCGGAATGTATATGCAAAGATAGTCAAAATGAAGAACATACCTTGTCGGGCTGATTGTCATCACTGAAGGGAACGACTCTCCTGGCTCCTCTGGGGTTGTCCTTGTTGCCTGTAATGCACTTCAACCACATGGCCACGGTCTTGGCTGGCACTTCCTCTGAATGAACACGAGCAGTGTCGTCAGCCCCAGAGTATAGCCACATGGGATGGTCATGGGCCTAAAGGGGCTGGATGCGTCGACTGGGGAATACTTCCAGCAGGTCCATGCCAGTGACACCCTCATTGATCAGTTGGACCACTTTCTCAACCAGCATCTTCGTCTCCACGTTCTCAGCAACAGTCACTTTCAGCGAGGAAGGAGTCTGGACACGGTCAAAAGTGAAGTGGGGAAGGCTGATCGACTGACCTGGGGTTGCGAGGTCCTACCAGTAGAACCAGGTCGACTGCCAGCTCCTAACCGATTTAGGGAGAGTCATGGAAGGAAAAGAACTCCTCTGCCTCTTCTGGATACCCAAACCCCCACACATCTGAATGACATGGGTTTTCTCATCACTCGTGTTCGCTTTCTTCATCGACTGAGAATGGATGGTGAAAATATGTTTGAAAAGACCCCCAGTGCGGTCGACACCCTAGAAAGTTCTCACACATAGACACGAACGCGACAAGGTACGGGATGGTATTGGGAGAAAAATGATGGAGTTGGGCACTGAAGAAGTTCAAGAAGCCTCGGAAGAAGGGGTGCGGAGGAAGCGAGAAGCCCCGGTTGACGTGGGTGGCGAGCAGTACAAACTCACCCAGTCGAGGCTGCGGCTCCATCGCCCCCTCAGGCAGCCTTGCTGCACCCTTGGCGATCAGCCCAGACTCCACCAGCTCATCCAGATCTTCCTGCCGGAGTGAAGACCAGATCCAATCGCCCTGGATCCAACCTGGCGGCAGCCCCAAGCGCGATGACGACCCACAATTATGCTTCTTGCCCTTCGCCGCCCCCGTCACCTTCTTCGCGCGTTTCAGCGCCGCCGTCTTGTCCTTCACCATGGTGGCGGAGCGGCAGCATCGAGAGCGGAGGAGCTGGATGCAGTGGAGAAGCAGAGGAAGAAGAAAGAAAACAGACGCACGATGTGCAGACGCCTCGGCTCCGTCTCCTTATAAAGGGCCGCTTCTGAGTGGCTGACATGTGGGACCGGGCGATCCTGTCAAATCCCGCAACAGTCGCGCGCGACGTACGTGGCAAAAAAGGTGGTGCGGAGATCAAGGCGCTATTGTTTATCCGCCCAGCTTACTTCGGCACGCCCCGTCCCGCGCGCTTCCCCGAAATTTTGAATCCTGTGAAATCCGAGATACACTGCAATCAATCGCGCCAAAGATTCTGCGCCACAAGACAACACTCAGCGGATGATGCTACAAGTTCATTCGGCAACTCTCTGAATGGATCAAGGCGACTGAATCGAAGCTGAAGCACCAATGTAAGCCTTCCGTCCTGTATAAAACACTCGCGAGACACAAAGCTCGGAACAAGTTCAACTTCAACCTACTTTCCACTCGAACCTTAATCCATTCAGGGGCTACTGATGAGGGTACAGACCCGGGGTAGGGTCATAGGCCTGACCTATACGGCCTATCCAAGGTCATTACCCTAAAAGATAAGAAGTCCAAGAGGCAACAAAGAACCCCCAGTCAAAGGTGTTGAGTGCAATCCACTCGACCAATCATAACACTTGGATACCCCTCCTACCTGTTGTCACTCGACCATATAAGGAATCACTCGACCTACTGGATCCCAGGAGTCACTCAGCACTGCAACGGTCAGACCTTCACTCAGTAGTCTTTAAGGTCATTAATAGCACTTATGGTCGGCGTTATCAGTAACGCCCCTACTTTATGTACATTAAGCCCCTTGTAATGGAGGATGGATGGGGCCCTGGCGCACTCTATATAAGCCACCCCCCTCCTCTGGGACAAGGGTTCGCACCCCCTATAACACCACACACATATAATCCAGTCGACCGCCTCCAGGCACCGAGAAGTAGGGCTTTTACTTCCACCGTGAAGGGCCTGGACTCGTAAATCTTGTGCGTACGACTTCACCATAGCTGAGATCTTGCCTCTCCATACCTACCCCCCCCCCCCCCTTTCTACTGTCAGTCTTAGAACCACGACACTCCCTCCATTCACAAATAAAAGATGTTCACTTTTTTCTGAATCGGATGTATATAGATACGTTTTAGTGCGTTTGTTCACTCATTTCAGTCCATATGTGGTTCATATTGAAATATCCAAAACATCTTATATCCAAAATGTTTTACTTTGTTCGTATTTATCCATTTCACTCAACTTTGAACTACACCACGACAAGGATTATGAAGCGGGGTCGCTCCCATGGAGTGTCTCGGGCAAAAAACCCAGCCGCCACCCACCGCTGCCCCCTCCACCCCCTCCCTCCCCTGCCCCCGCGGGCACACGTCGCTGGGCAAAGCCCCGGCGGTGGCAGGCGGTGGCGGGTCTCGTTCCTCGCGCGGTTGTCAGCTCTCTCGTGCGAGATCTGTGGCGTTTTGGGCGCTCTGGTGGTGGTGCGTGTGGGGCGGCCCCTGACTACTCCCGGCGGTGCTCCGGTTCTTGCGTCCGTCCTGCATCCATGGCTGCGGGGTGGTTCGGTGATGGAGGCCTCTGCACGGGGCGGGGGGTGGTTCCCAGGCGGCGGCGCTCCACTAGGCTCGCCCCAGATCTCTTGCTGCCCAGGTGTGCTACGGAGTGCGCGGCCGGATCTGGCTCGGATCCATTGTGGGGCGCCCCCGTTCCTCTTCTCTGCTGAAGTTTGGGCTTCCCCTTTCGCTTGCCTACGTAGGCGTTGGGTGGTTCTTGATGGGTGGCCTTGGGCTTCCCGGTGTGGTCTTGGCCGGCGTGGTGCCGGGCGACGCCGTTGGTCAGCTCTTCTATCGTCTATCGGCCTGCTGCGTTTGCACCGGTCGGTGGTTCCTTGGCAGGCAGATGGCGGCCATGGATGCGGCTTGCTCTTCACATAGGGTGCAACGGTGGACGGTCGGAGAGGCCCCCCTTGTCTTGTTGTCGGTCTGGATGGACGCTTGTCTGTCGGGTTGTCGAGCTTCATGGCTTCACTGTGGCGGCCATGGATGCGGCTTCCTCCCACCCGAGAGGGCCGTGGCTTGGGGCTGGCCGTCTTTCCTTCCTGACGGGATCTCATTCTCGTTGGTGTTCTTATGGGTCGTGCTCGAGTGCTCCTTCGTGTGTCTCTGCTAGGCGGTGCCCGGTGACCCCACTAGTGGCACACAGGTGTCGTGGCGCCGTCTTGTCCTCGCATGACCTTTCAACTGCGCCCCACGGCATAAGTGGTGCCGCGGCGTTGTGTAGTCTCGGAAGTGTGTCGTCTTCGATTGCGTTGACGGTACAGTGTCTTGGTTGGGTCTGCCAGGCGATGCCCTTCGACTTCGCCGGCGGCACACAGGTGCCGTGGCGCCGTCTCGGCCTGACGTGTCCTTTGGAATGTACCCCACGACACAGGTGGTGTCGCGGCGTTGTGCAGTCTGGGAGCGTGATGCCCTTCGATGGCGTCGACGGTGCAGTGTCTTTGCTTGGTCCCGGTTGGCCGATGCCGTTCGACTACAATGGTGGTGCTTTTGTTTGTGTTGTGTTGTGTTTTCCCTCTTTGTTCCCCATGTGAGGTGTTTTGTCGGTGCTTGTTGTTTTCTTTTATCTCTTATCCTCCCGTGTCTCCTGTATCTCTGGTTCACTTGAACCCATCTTGCAACAGGCTGCAAAGCCTCATAGGCAAATGAATACAATTCTGATGGGGAGTCCTTGTTTGTTTCCATCACGAACATAGAATACCCACTGTCACAGAATACCCAATTGGGACAAGAGGGATTTTCTGGACGTCCCCAATTTCTACTTCAAGCTAGTGGCTCTAACTTATTTTGACAGTGATGTGAGATCCAATAAATTATTAGCGCATTGAAATTATTGGATTGGCTTCAGTTTGTCTAATTCACATCTAGATGTTTTTAAGGATGTCACGTCTAAGCTCCCATAAATATATAATGCAGCAACAAGAAACAAAAAAAACTAGAACAAAAGAAAAAGACCACAAATAGAATGGACATCAGCTTAGACGTGACATAACTATGTCACATCTAGATGCGTCCTAGACAGATCCTTCACTATATATGGGGCGTACTTAATCCCTCTATTTTTTTAGTTGCTTAATCCCTCTGTATTAAAGGCAATGGGGGCACAATAGTACAGCTAGGTGCCCTCAGGATCTACTTGGATTTGAATGCATGCACCCATATTCTCGTACTATATTTCGCGTTTTTTATTCATTTTTAGATGATCATAGCTACATTTATAGATACAGAATAATGACGATATGCAGCCAAAGTTAAGCAAACGTAAGGTGGAATGATTCTTTGTCGAGTGCAGCGAGCACTCAATATTTGATCAGGAACGAATTAGCGTGGGGTCTGATCGAGATTAACTCTACTTATGTTTCCCCGCACAAGATTATGTGCTATGCATGATAGCATGTACGGACGGGCACTTTATGAGAAGAAAAAATGATACGTGAGATAGAATATGTATATCAACAACGTTAGCATGCATCCCTTTTCACAAAGGAAAAGGAAAAGAGAGAAAGAAAACAAGCTTTAGCATGCACCCATGGAGCTCACAGGGAAAACAGAAGCAGAGAAAGAGATGAAGGGATAACCGAAAGCAAAATAAACGAATTGTATATATGCGATCACCACTCAAAAAGTACTTCACCGGCTGTTAGCATATGCTATCTCCGAAAACAAAAACCGCTAGTACTACAATTTTAGAGGAAAACAGTGTGCTAGGCGAGCATGCATCGCTTGGTGATGACCATTACTCCATTCGGCTAGCAGTTAATTAGCAGCTACGGAGCTACTCCTCCGTCTAAGTTCATTAAAGCATCTAAGACCGGACCTACTAGATCCAGCCTCCCGCGTATGCGCCCAAACGTGTCCATGAACAGTGACCGATCACCCTTCAAATGCCAACGTCCACAACCGTATACCTTGTATCCGGCCCCGAATTCATGCTATTCATGCAACGCGAGAGAAACTATGTGGATCAACGAACAAACGGACATAGATCAACGTTAACGTAATTCCTTATGGACATAGTATCACAATTCATCGTACCAAAAGAGACGGTTCATCACACCAAATAGACATAGATTCAAACTAAAAACTAACTAAACTACTAAACGAAGATGAACGGGGGCGTCGAAAGCCACCACTTCCTCGCTGGTCCCTTGTCGTTGAGGTCACGGGAGCGGTTGTAGTCCTCCGCATTGGCGTCGGCGGTGGGAGGGGCATCGTCAAAGTCATTGGTTGTGCCGCTCTCGGACGAGGAGGACATGATGTCGGCCTTACGACGGACGACACGTGCCTGGTACTTCGCAAGCCGGGGGACTTTCGCGTTAGGGCCACCCTCTCCACCGTGAGGCGCTCTGACTGCTCGATGACGAGCTGTAGCGCCTATTCTTGCGGCGGTGGCACCGCCCATTCGTCTCTGCCGTGGTCAGCGAGCGGCGGAGGACTACCGCGAGGAGCTGCCCCTCGGCATTGACCGCTAGCTAGACGCGAGACCGGTGGGAGGAAGATACCTCAGGCGCCGCCATCCACTCCCTCACTCGCTCCCTATCGCGGCGTGTGGCGCGCGCCTCCGATTCAGCCAGGCGCATCTACGGAAGTGCGAGCACAAGCACCCACCGATGATTGTGAGGAGCATCTGTCGAAGGGGTTGGGGAGGGCCTCCAGGTAGCAGAGCTGCGCGTGTGGTCCATGGTAAGACGGCGCGTTCGCCTGCATTGTCGAGTGATAGGGACGAAGCAGAGCTCGAGCTACCACCCATGTCCATCTGCGCCCGCTGCAGCGCGATGCAGACGACAAGCTCCTCATTGTCGTCTGCCTCCGTCACGTGGACGTGGGCATCCCAATCGACGTGGGCGTCCTCGCAGTTGGATGCTGCATGTTCTCGACATTGGGAGAGGAGGGGATCTAGAGGGGAGGGAATGACGGGGATCGGAGTGAGGAGTGGGAGAGTGAAGGTAGAGTTTGGTCCTGTTGGGGATTTTAGTGGGGACAGGGTGTGGTCGGCACGAGCCAGCATGGGCCGGCCTGGCGTGACAGATACGTCCGGACGTGTTTGGGGCGCCTCATATTTGGGCTGAATATGAGCGATGTCGGTCAGTCCGAACATATATGGATCATTTGAAGAGGCCGGTTTGGTCGAAAAAAATTGAGCGTCAATAACAGAGTCGTCCCACTGGTCAGAACAAAAAGTCCAGTTGTAGATGTTCTTAGGTCTCCTTGTATTTTGGTCAGAACAAAAAGTCCAGTTGTAGTAGATGTTCTTAGGTTTTTTGCTTTCCGTGTAACAACGACGGTCATTTGCACCGACGCCTAACGGGGCCTCGTACAGCTGCCGCACCAAAGACGACACCGCGCGCGCTGCAACCCACCCAGCAATGATCGTGGAAAACAGATTGAGGCCCCGCTTGGATTCGGTGTATATAAATTTACACACCCAGATTTACTCTACAGGTGTATGCTTTATTTTCGTCTGGATTGAAAACGACAATCCAAGCGGGTACAATTATTCTAGCTAGTCCAGTAACTGTGAGACCATTTTAAGCTTCCTATGAAAAGCTGCGCAGTGCCTATTTCTCTCTCTAAAAAGGAGGAAGCTATGGTACATTGGTACAAGTCTCAAAAGCTTCCAAGGAAGAACAATATCTTGGGAGGCCCAAGTTCTGCAAGCATTTGAAAATAAATTCAGTCACATTTCAAAAACGTTCATACAATCTTGAACGGAGAATGTATATGGCTATCCTTGACAAGTTCGTCTTGTGCTCAATTCAATCGCCAGAAGGTATCTGCCTCATCAGAGGAAAGGAGTAATACATCTGTGCGCCACATGCCAAAAAAAAAAAAAAAAACATCTGTGCACCGTGCGAGGGAATCTTACATTCTGGTAGCCCGCGTGCACTGGACATCTGCAGATATATATATTCCCTCTGTCCGAAAAATGAATGTATCTACGTCCCAAGCTTGTTCCTTAAATGGATCTATCTAACACTAACTTGATGCTAGATACATCCATTCGAGGGACAAGCTTTTTCGGACGGAGGGAGTACCTGGCATATATTGGTCTTGCAGAACTACGGAGACAGATAGAAGAAAGGAAGGGGCCCATATTTTCCTACATGCTTCAAAATCTTTATTGTTCAATGTACAAAAATAATTTCGTTGAACAAGTATACAAAAGATGATCCTGTATCCACTTTGTATGCATCTGTTAGCACTAGATTATACAACTATACCATCCCTATCGTTTTGCTTTGCTTTGGCAGGGAAAAAGAATCGGCACAGGAGACTGCACAAGTGTGTACCTATACCACCGAAAACCTCAGGGCTTCCTTGGACCCCGACCAAATCACATCTCTGTTGTATAAACAATTGATCAGGTCAGAACTCAAAGAACCAACAGAATCTTAGTGCTTTGGTTGACTCCCTTAGAAGTTTGGTCCATGTCAGCTTTATCGCCTGGGACGCCAGAAAGTCTTTTTACCGACAAGGAATTGCTGCTTCACGATTACGGTCTCATAGTGCAGAGAGCGAAGAACCGGGCGCATCTTTTTTATCATGTCCATGGTGTCTTTCAGCACCAACCATCCGCCAGGCCTCAATATCCGGTCGACTTCGGCTGCTACTTCAAGGATGTCACACCTGAAGGGAGACACTGATATCAGGCTATAGTCTGACAAAAAGGAGCACATGTCCTATAATTCATTACCTCTTTGTAAGACTTCCAAGGAGATCACTCATGTGAAGAACATCATAGGTCCTTGGGTATGTGTTGAAAGATTCGCACCAATCATGATATACCCCAATCAAACCTCTGCTAAAAATAACTGGCAAGGTATCTGGCTGGTCAATAGGTACCACATTCATAACCCATAATGGTTTATCAACAAGTGCTGCTGCAAACCTGGTTCACCAAAACTAAGCCTGATTAATATCCCCATCACAACATAGTCATTAGCTAGTTTGATAACAACTATACCTGGTTCAAAAAAAACATATGTCGATCTACATCTAATTACAGAAATACGATCTATAATACCACTAAAGGAAGTTTCTGGGTTGCATAAACAGACATCTGACTTGGCGGTCCAAAATAATTAGTAACCACTAAGGAGAAACATTTACTCCATTGCTGAGGGAGGATCAGTGAGTTCATGGAATCTTGTACTAACGAACTACTACCTCCGTCCCAAAATATAAGAAGATTTTGCAGTTCAACTTTAAACTGCAAAAAACGTCTTATATTTTGGGACGGGGGTAGTACATATGTGTATCGCCAAAACTCAGGCCCAAATCATCAATGAAGCAACATCACCAAAAAAGCAAAAGTAGAAGCACTAAAAGCTACAAGGATCGATATTGGTGGCATAAGAAAATGAATATCATAAAACTAATCAGCAGAAATTTGTGTTCTCTTACCCTCCATAACCAGCATTCATGTCCATTACATTACGGACACTTGACCAATTAACTGGAAAGTCATTATAATATACTTCTGAAATGACTTGTTTCCAATATTTTGTATCAGCATCAAACTTTTCGATAGTAGCAGAATCATCAGGCACACTTGCGTATCTGATAAGCCTTTCAGGCCACACAAGGGGAGAGTTGCTTGTTTCATCTGAACTGGAAACAGCAGTTGGCAAAATGCAACTATCAAGAGGAGCGTACCTGCAAAAGCAAAGATAAAATAAGTGGGTATAGATGAAACCAATTCGAAACTGCAGTATTAGTTACATATAAACTATGATATCTACAATATCTACAGTAAGGATAGGCTGCAAATGGTATATCGATCACACAACTGATTTCTGCCCATGAGCCAGTAAATTATAATCAGAGAGGCCACTAGATGCTACAAGACCACTAGCAGTCTGAACTTTGGTGAAACGACAATGAGAGAAATGAAGCAAGCTATAACGTACCAAGGAAAACGTGATCCATCTTTCTTGGAACACAGGAGGGGTTCATTAGTTTTCCTCTCAAGGTAGCAAGAATTTGAGGTTGGTTTTTGATATATAACAACACCAATTCCATTAATATCTTCAGATTTTACAACCGTCCTCCAGCACATTGATTTGGTCAGAGTAACCATTGCTGCCACATGTAAAGGATTTCCCAGTTAGCACAAAACCGGCCACAAAAATGGCACTAGTTACTTGCAAACTATACATAATATTAACGAGGCACTGCTGTAGACATCTTTAGAAACTTGAGTAAAATACTGAATTATGATGTCCTTTGCTTAGTAGTGACATCATTTACTGAATTAGGAGGATATGGATATCCTTTTCTACAGAATTGATCTAAGATAGAAGTAGCTAGTAGCTACCACACTTCTGTCTAGTGTCCAACTTTGCGTCAGTCAGTATTATAGCGTGTTTGGTCAGCAGTCCTCACAGATATGACTATCAGTTCACTTAACACTCGCGGCAATCTCAAAGATAGTATTACTAGGATGAGAACTGAGGCTGAACATATAATTTTATATGATACGGTCACGAACCATTCCAGTCATCTTGATCTCTTTGTTCTTTGCGATAGACAGGTGTTGCAGACCAAACGAAAAATCCTCCAGGCCTTAGCACTCTGTTAAGCTCCAGTAGTGGTTTTCCACCTGCACATTCCAATAGAAATGGATATTTAGAAACAAATTAGCAGGAGAAAAATGGTATATATCTGAAAAGGATGAGATATAGATACTACGGTAGCTTAAAAATGCCATGGAGAAATAGAACACTTGCCATTCGCATACCAATGGACCCTGCACCTTGCACAATGGACAACATCAAATGCATTATCAGGGAAAGGGAGCTTTTGAGTTCCAATTACTCCTAGAAATGCTGGAATTCCACGCTCTAATGCAAACTGTATCTGAGCTTCATGCTCATCTTTAGGGGCCAATGACATAGTAATGACATTCCTATCAAGCAGGTATCCACCAAAGCTAGCAACACCACATCCAACATCCAGGACAGTTCTTGTATGTGTTCCCCATTGAATGGTCGGCATTATCTACAGCAAATTATGACAGGAAATCATGATATGACCTTAGAGAGAAAAAACAAGGAACTGTCACGAAGACCCATAGCAGCATTCTTGGGAAACCATTAAACAACTAATACCTCAATAGGATTAATTATTTAAGCAAGGCAAGCACAATAGTATGTGCCAAATCAAACAATAGCAGTATAGATTTACACTACCTGCAAGAGCACATAATTACATGTTCTACTTTAACAAAAAAGGTAAAATACACAAGATGAAACTAACCAAAGGCTGATTGTATCCAGAACTTGATAACTGAATGAAAAGCTCTTGACTTAACCACAAGAAAAAAGCAGGAAGATGTTAACATGAAGGTGGTTATTACAACAGATTAATATAGTTTTGGGGCTCAACTGAAACAAATACAATAGTGTTATCTTGCTACTGGTGTTATTATTGTTGCATGTTTGCAAAGCATTTATATTCATCCCTAAAGCCTCAATGTTACCAAAGGAAATACTGTACATTGGCAAACGTACATACAAGATGCATCTACATTCAAAAGTACACAGAATTCACTTGGCCATAAAACTACCTAGAATTTTCTAGCAAAGTGCGCCTGTTCAATAATAGATCAACGTGATAGAGTAATACCTGTTCTACAAACTCTATGTATCTTGCAACACCATCTTTGAACTGAGTTCCGCCTCCGGGGAAAACAAGATAATCACCAGACTTTGTAACCCAATTCTGATCCTTCTTATATTCCACCAGTTTTGGATGAGGAACATTGTTGTACCAAATCTGGAATTCAGAAAGGAGATAAATAATCATTAGTGGTCTGCTAATTAGATAATCATTAGTGGTAAACTGTACAGGATTCACCATCTACCTTGAAACCTCATAATGTTTGAAGGATCAAGGATCCTAATGCTGTCACATAGTTACCCCAGTTACACTGCTACTCAATACCAAATTAGACATCCTAAAGCACAGTAGCTTCCAGAAAAGGAGAATGCACCTAGTTTGCACTGTTTATTGATCATGTTCTTATACCAAATTTAAGACATTGACTCCACGATAAATCAAAATAGGCAACCTCATTGGCAGTTGATCACCCAATCACATAAAGAAAAACGGCATGGATGATATAAACGAAGAAAGCAGAGAGCCGCTTCCGTGTCTTACCGACAAAGGCAAGCGCGAATGTCCTCACCATGTCACGGCTGCGCGGCCACGGCACGGGGAGCCGGTACCCAGAGGGCATCCGCACCAGGCACCTGGGCGGCGGCGCGGGGCAGTGGCGCTCCCGGTGCTCCATGTGCCGCCTGGAGCGCAGCGCCTTGATTGCCCTGATGTTGTCGAGGCACGGGATGTAGTCCGTGGCCGACACCCCCCTCCTGACCTTGCACGTCTCCCACCTCACCTCCGCCACCGCGCCGTCGTCCTCAGCCTCGCCGCCATCCACTCCCGCCGCGTCGACGGCTGTGGCATCCACGTCGACTGCCGCCGGGTGGCTGCTGTCGTCGACTGACCGCGACGGGTCGCTGGGTCCACTGCCCCCTGCGACGGTGACGGGGGCGTTCGGCCGCGATGCGTCGGCTTTGACATCTGATTTTGCAGCGGCAGCGGCTGGGCCGTTTGGTTGCGGGTCGGACGAGCCTCCGGGGGTGGGAACTGGGGTTGGGCTGTGCTGCTGGTGAGGAAGATAGGGGGAGGGGGCGGAGAGGCGGGAGGGGCGGGAGGGGAGGAAGGGGAGGGACTGGGCGGAGGAGTCGAGGAAGAGGACGAGGAGGACGAGCAGGGCGGAGAGGAGGAGGAAGAGGGAGACCGAGAGGAGGAAGGGGCGCCGCTTGCGGTCGGCGGAGGGGACGGCCATGGATCGCCGATCGCTGGCCGCTGCCCCAGCCGCGGCGTGGCCTGGACGCCTGGTTGGGGAGCGGAAGGGGTCGGCGGCGAGGTTGGGCTGGGTTTGGGTGGGGTGGGTGGGTGGGTCAAGGAGTGAAGTGGAGCGTCGCGGCCACGGCAGCGATGGCCGCCGTGGACGGTGGCGAAGGTGCAGGTCGTTTTCCGGTGGTGGAATCGAGATTTGAGATCTGTTTGATTTTTTTTCCCTTTCGTTTCAATTTTCTGCATCTGCCTCACTACTTTTTTTTTTGAAAACTTGTCATCTATTCATCTTCAATCATGGCAGTAGAACGAGCACCCGAAATAAAAAAGTTACATCCAGATATGTAGACCACCTAGCGACGACTACTAGCACTAAAGTGAGCCGAAGACTCGTCGCCGTCATTACCCTTCCCTCGCTGGAGCCGGACAAAATTTGTTGTAGTGAACAGTCGGGAAGTCGTCGTGCTAAGGCACAGAAGACCAGCGCAGCCGAACATCAATCGCCGTCGATGAAGCGTAGCATAGATCGGAAGGATCCAACCTAAAAACACATGAAGGTAGATGAACTACGACCAGATGCGAGCAAATCCATCAAGGACAGATCTGCCGGAGACACAACTTCACACGCCCACCGATGATGCTAGACACACCATTGGGACGGGGGCTAGGCGGGGAGAACCTTGTTCCATCTTCAAAAAGCTGTCGTTGTCTCGTCTTTCTGAGCAGGATACAAACCCTAAGGTTTTTTGGTCCATTCCGCCCCTGGGCCTCGTCCTCGTGTTTAGTTGGATTGGGGATTGGAACCAACTCGTCCCGAATCGATTATTACCGTCAATATGCTGAACACACGTGTTCCTCCAAATCGAAGGAATCACGCGGAACGACCTCTTGCGAGGCGCTTTCACCTCCTTCCCCTGACGCTACCTCCCACTGTTGGCCGCTCCTCTTCCTCGATCTACGTTGTCGATGAAAGTGCTAGTATCGACTAGAGGGGGGGGGTGAATAGGCGATTTTTATGAAAGTCTTCAAAACTTGGAAGTTTTGAAGACAAACAACAGAAATAACCTTGTTGATATGCAGCGGAAGATAAACTACCATAAGCATGTCATAGTCAAGTATGCAATGACGTGAAAGTACAGGACTAATAGCAGCTAAGTAGTAAGGATCAGGATGGAAGATAGTATGAAGCCAATCAACAGTAGTAGTCAAACAATGAAGTCAAACAGATAGACATATGGGCAGTGACTTCACGAAGACAAACTTAAGTAAAGGATGGAAAGGGATAGAACCAGTTGCTTGTTGAAGACACAGGATTTGTTGGACCAGTTCCAATTGCTGTGACAACTGTACGTCTGATTAGGGAGGCTAAGATTTAACTCAGAAGACCGTGTCTTCACCTTATTCCCCTTGAGCTAAGGACACCCAGTCCTCGCCCAATCACTCTGGTAAGTCTTCAAGGTAGACTTCCAAACCTTCACAGACTTCGTTCACCGGCAATCCACAATGACTCTTGGATGCTCAAAACGCGACGCCTAACCGGCTGGAGGATTCACAGTCCTCAAGTGTAAAAAGTCTTCAGGTCACACAGACAAAAAAACTTCAGTGATGCCTAACACTCTTTGGCTCTGGGTGTTTGGGCTTTGTCCTCGCAAGCATTTCTCTCTCAAATGCTTCGAGGTGGGTTGCTCTCAAACGACAAAAGCCGTGTACAAACTCTGAGCAGCCACCAATTTATGGTGTAGGGGGTGGGCTATTTATAGCCACTAGGCAACCCGACCTGATTTGTCCAAAATGACTCTGGGTCACTAAGGAACTGACACGTGTTCCAACGGTCAGATTTCAAATACATGCGGCAACTTTACTTGGGCTACAAGCAAAGCTGACTCATCCAGCTCTGGATAAGGTTTGCTCTCATTGTCTTCGCTCGAAGACATAGGATTTGAGTTGAGCATCACTTCAGTCACTCTAACTTAGTTCACTTGGACCCCACTTAACAGTACGGTGGTTCCTATGACTCACCAAAGAAGAGAAGGAAGCAACGAATCCACACAGTCTTCGCGCTCCATAGTCTTCACACAATGTCTTCTCATGTCATAGTCTTTAATATGAATATCTTCTCATACCACCATTGTCTTCAATGTCTTCATACATTTTTAGGGGTCATCTTCGGTAGGTAAACCGAATCAATGAGGGACACTACCTGCGTTATCCTGCAATTCTCACAAACGCATTAGTCCCTCAACTAACTTTGTCGTCAATACTCCAAAACCAACTAGGGGTGGCACTAGATGCACTTATAATCTCCCCCTTTTTGGTGATTGATGACAAACTGGTTGAAGTTTTCAACGGGGATAAATATGTGAAATTGTAAGGATAGGAAATTGTCTTCATAAGTTGCAAGGGCTCCCCCTGAAGATGTTTATGTAAGTAATTTGCTTTTGGAATGCAAATGCACATGGCAGGTTGTACTTGTGGAGATCCACTTCAACTTATGAAGATAATTCATCATGCATGAACTGATATAGCAAGTAGAATGACATGCATAATGAAAAATGGACGTCTGCAGAATGATCTAAGTGCGGAAGTTATCATCGCACATGCGGAATTTATCATCGCATCACAGTGAAGCAAATAAGTAGCAGACGACCATCAAGTTTAGGTGTTACAACTCAGAGAACCAAATGTTTCAAAAGGCAAGAGTTGTAAGCATGCAGCAAAATATAATGCAACCGCCCATATGAACCCGCTTGAAGACTATCAACTCATACGCTTCTCCCCCTTTTGTCAGTAAGGACCAAAAAGGTTTGAAGACATAGAGCATCTACTCGTCATCATGAGTAGGTGAAGCAGCAGGGTTGTCGTCGTTGGGTAGCGGTGCAGATGAACTTGGTGCAGTGTCGATGCACGCAGTAGTAGGAGGTGGTGAAGTAGCATCATCTTCATCATCGATCACTTTGGCATTTACCGTTGCCGCGGAGGAAGAATATTCAGAGTCTTCAAGAGATGGAGTACGACGTAGGACAGCAGTCCGTGGAGGAGTGGAGTCAAACTGGAATCTTTCATTGAAGCCATCGTTTTGAAGATCAGCTTCAGCACTGAGCAGGGTTAAACTCTTCCATGATCGCCGGCAAGTTTCATGAGCAACAAAGGCATTCTTGGTGGCAAGGTTGCGAATGCGATTGACATCCACCAAGAGGCTTTGCATCTGTCTCTTGAGCCAGAAATGATGCTTATCCTGTTTTTGATGAAGGGCCACAAGAAGTTCTCGGTCATTGAGAACGCGAGAACGCTTCCGAGGCCTTTGTGCAATGGTGCTTTCAGTGGCTTCAGTGGGTGCTCGATGAGGCAGGCGAGTGTTTCCAGCCAATGGATAGATTCGTGTCGCTGCTTGAACACCTTCAATAGGCTGAGTGAAGCTTTGGTGCTCGGCATTCTGAAGACAAAGAGGCCTCTTGGCAGGGTCAGAGTATATAGCTTCAACTGACATATCAACCTCTGGCAGAAAGATCATATGATTGCGAGTAGAGGGCTGATAGTTGACAGATGAGTGTCTCTTGATGAGGCGCATGACCCATGGAGCATAAAACTTCAGACCAAATAGGTCAGAGCTGGAAGCAGCAAGTTGCCTGATGAAGAACTCTTGAGTGTTGAAGCTGATGCCATTGAGAATATAGAAGACCAAAGTCTTCATAGCTCCTTCAAGCTTGGCCGCTGATGAATGTCCTTTGACAGGCCATAGAGTTCGCCTGATGATATGATATATGGTGCGAGGCAGATACTCAAGGTCTTCAACAAAGAAATCTGTTGGATATTCAACGTCAGATGGCAAGGGCTTCATCATGCTCAACATCTGGCTCATATTGGGTTCTGGCTTATGGAAGATACTCTCTACTGCATTGCAGTGTAGCTGACAGTCAGGTTCATATAGTTCTCTAGGAGTGGCTAGCCCTGTAAGCTCGATGATATCCATAGCTTTGGCTTCATGGTGAACATTTCCAGTCATCCACTCGAGAACTCATGTCTTGATGTCTCTGTAGTAGCCGCGAATGTGTAGAGTAGCATAGAATTGAAGCAATAGCTCTTCATTCCAATGTTCTTTGTCTGTCACAAAGTGGAGCAGACCAGCATCACGAAAGCAATCAAGTGCTTCTTCTAAGCATGGCAGTCCAGCAATGGCTTCTGTATCAAGGCGCATATGAG
Source organism: Triticum timopheevii (assembly GCA_963921465.1). Taxonomy (NCBI): domain Eukaryota; kingdom Viridiplantae; phylum Streptophyta; class Magnoliopsida; order Poales; family Poaceae; genus Triticum; species Triticum timopheevii. Next base: position 370,147,335 of record OY997262.1, read on the forward strand.
GGAAAATGCGCCCTTGATCATATAGTACGCATGAGTAATAGCTTCTCTGTTGATAGCTCCAGAACCGATCTAATGATATCCTTGGCTTGGAGTAGGGGTTCTTGGCGCTGTCAAAGAAGGTATTGTGGCTTTTCAAGCCATTGGCATTGAAGGACCCTGGTGAGTTTGCAGTACCTGGAAACCTTGGCAACCTAGGCTTTGGCTTCTGAACCTGAGGCCTATGCTCAATATGATAGTCAAATTGAGGTCCTGAGGCAGTAGGCGGAGGCACCAGAATGGGCCATCGGATAGTGGTAAGCTGACCATGACTGTATGCTTGCTCAATTGTGTGAGGCCTTGGTGGCGGAACAGGAGCAGGGGCAACAGTTGAGGCGTCAGGCTGCACAACAGGTGCTTCGGGAGCGAATGTCTCATTAGTTTCAGGTGCAGCAGCCTCAGTGGTTTCAGGTTCAGTGGCCACACTTGCTTCAGGCACACTAGTTGGTGCAGGCTCCACATTAGCGTCAGCCATGACTACGTCATTGGCTTCATTGGCGTTGGCGGTGGCAGCCTCAACATTGTCAACCTCCTCTTGACGAATAGGAGGGTCGGGCACAGGCACGTTCACATCAGGAACTGCTTCTTCTTCAATTGCTGGGGGAGTAGGTACACGTACTTCTTCTTGATTTTCTTCGGCTGATGCAGCCGGAATGTCTTCAGCAGTATGTGCTTCAGACTCGGAGACATTCACAGTTGGAGCAGGTTCAGAAAATACTTGACGTGCAACAGGTGAACGTTGCACTTCTCCTTCTGGAACGCTCGACAGAGGGACTTGAGGCCTTTGTCCTTTGCGAAGCCTGCGAAATGCTGGCAACGCCTTGGGAGATGGAGTTGGCTGGGCCTGAAAGTCTTCATCCTCTTCTTGCACGGGGGGTGTATCTTGTTGTTGTTGTTGGGGAGTACTGGGGGAGTCTTGTAGTTGTGGGTGATCAGCCCACGATGCATCCTGAGCAATTGGCGTCAGTGGACGACCAATGCTGATGAGTTCTCTGTTCATATGAACAGGCGATGATACCACGTCATGTTCGATCTGAGGAAGAACTTCATCATCAGCTACATTGTCATCATGACCAATGTCTTCAGCAGCGGTGGGTTCAGCTGCTGGAATATCTTCAGCTTCATGAGCCTCTGTGGGAGCAGGCTCATGAACTATCATCTGTCTTTCTTGATGTTCAGACGCAGGGCGAACCATTGAGATGGGTTCAACAATGAGGGGCTCTGTGGGAGCAGCCCAATTTTTCTTGGTCTTGCGCTTCTTCTTGGAGGGAGCCGCACCAGAGGCTTCAGTATTCTTCCTCTTTCTGGCTTTAGCCTCGGCAGCCCTCGTCTTCTTCTGTTCTGAAGCGCTTGTGGTGACCTTTGGCTTCGAGCCAGTCATGCTACTTGAGAAGATAATGCGAGGGGCTTCTTGGCTTGAGGGTGCAGGCTGGTCAGCAGGAAGCTTCTTCTTTTTCTTTGCAGCCATCCTGGGGTCAATGCCAGGATGACCAAGTGACTTTCGCTTCTCAGCCTCATTGTAGGCAAGCACACACTTATCAGTCAAACTCTTCATACGCTCGCGAGAGCCTTGAGCTTCTTGGCGCTTCTTGAGAAAGGCTTCTTTGAGCTCATGCAGCATGACCTTGAAGTTTTTGACATCTTGAACACTTAGCTTGGCCACATGCTTCTTGAATTGAGCCTTCTCATAATCATTCTTGTTCTTCAGCTCAACAATGCGTTGAGCAAGAGCTAGCTCAGAAGCAATGGCGCCATTAAAGGCGACGCTGAGGCCAATGGGAAGTTGTAAATCATCAAAGCTGACATTGGGGGTGTCAAATCACTCATCAATGAAATTGTGGATGATGGCCACATCAAAGAGAGGCAAGTTGTTGAAGATTTTTGCTTCTTCCTTGCTTTTGATCAATTGCTCAAGGGCATCATCAGCAAGATCTTCATCGCTGGACAGATCAATGGGATCTTCACGCAGTATAGCGGCAGGAGTCAAGGCTTGATCAGTATGCCTGAGAAGTTGCTTTTTCTTCTCCGTCTTCTTGAAGATTCGGGACTGATCTTCAGACTGCACACTGGCTTCAGGAGGTGCAGTGGCCAGTGGCTTCGCGCGTAAAGCTTTTGGAGGTGCTGATTTAGAAGCCTTTAGCTTCTTTTGCTTTTGTGGCTTCGAAGGAGGAGCTGGGGCTTCATCAGTGTCAGCATCCTTTTCAGAATGATCTACCTTTGCACCTTGAACCAAGATGTAAGTGATGAGGCCATCAAGGTTGGAGAAGGTGCCAATTACATTTGGTTCTGCATCACGAGAGCCGTCAGCACGAGGAGCAGAGGGACCAGGGTTGAAGTCTAGTCCCAATGTCTTCTTGTTTTCCTTGGCCGAAGCCTTTGCGTGCTGGAAGTTGCGCTTGAAGAGAGCATCATCACGACACCAGAGTAATGGTGTGGGATCGGCATTCTCAGGCTGAGGTCCACGGACCATGCAAGGATAGAAGTTTTGATCAATAGCTTCAGCTCTGTTCTTGGGTTCAAGGCCTCGATAGAGAATATCGCCCCAAGGACTCTTGATAGCATTCTTCTCTGCATATTCCTTGGTCACGAATTTGTATTTGAACCATTCTTCAGCCCAATAGCGTCGAATCCATTGGATTCGTGTCTTGTGCTGATGATAAGACTCTTCAGGATCTGTCTTTTTAGAGTTCTGCTAGTTCATCAGGCATATCTTTGGATGTTCCTTCTCTGCGCTGTCTGCCACCCTTCCTTGCTGATTTTTCTGCAGCCATGAACTTCAAACTGAATGGCTTCAATACGTTCAAAGGCTTCAGAGACTTTCGCTTGCTGGTCAAGCAGGAATTGGCTTCAGGAGAATTGATATGATGCTGTAAGTATTCTGCAAACGAATGCAGACTATAAGAACCAAGGGATTCTCCCACGGACATGTACCTATGACAGCATTAGAGATGCGAGGGAAGGGGAAGAGGTCATATGCATTCTCAGAAGATTTTGAAGATAAATCAGTTTGAAGACATTGACCTCATGATGCGAAGACATTCACTTATATAGGTGAGTTGGTTCCAGATTTGTACCAATCCGTGAATGAGTACAAGTGAGGAATCAAACTAGACAGGAAATCTAAGTGAATTGACTTCGGCAGTATGAGATGCAGACAGAATAGATCTAACATTGAATAGACAGAAACTACTTTTGGTAAACAGGATGAATCTTGAAGATCAAAAAGGTGGTGAAAATAGAGTTATAATTACCGCACGAAGAACTGCTAGATGGGAAGAATAGGAGACCGAGCAGTTCAGCCCACCGTGCCCTAACTTGGCAACGGAGGACACCTACGGCGACGGCGGAGAGGACGATGTCCGTGGCCGGCGTGAGGACAGTGTCGGAGAGGTCGCGGCAGCTAAGCGCTTCGTCGTCGGCGTCGTCGCGAGCTAGCGGTGGCGCTAGGGTTTTGACGGAGGTGGAGAGGTGGAATAAGGATTTCTTTACCGCAGGGGACAAGTATTTATAAGTAGGTGAGAGACACAGCGCAATTACGCTGGTGCCCCTGGCGGTTCACATCTGAGGGGTACGTGGCAAGCATGCAACATACTTAGAATTGTCCCACGTTCCCACGCCCGCCAGGCATGTCGGAGAGTTGTTCCTACTTCTCCGGATTTCAACAATAAAGATAAGTCATTTAAAACAAATTTAATGTTTGTCTCTTTGCCTTCTGCTGACTAGGACGCAGAGAAGACATTCGACAGTTTCACTAGAATGCATATGATTTGGACAGATAGAGTTTGAGATAGAAAGCATAGAGAGGTTAGGGTCTGATCACATTCACTTAGTTCAAAAGATCCAATCTTGAAGACATAGCTATAAGTGAATGCTGTAGAGGACAGAACACTAGTATATATATATATATATATATATATATATATATATATATATATATATATATATATATATATATATATATATCAGAAAGCAATCAAATCATCATAGTGTAGAAGATCATGAAGATAAATTGAAACTGAAGACAAACCAAATGCGAAGTCATTGCAATATAACGCCATAAGTGAAACACTTCAAACAGAGAAAGTTGGTGGTGGCATTACCCACCGTATAGGAAGTATTAGACCCAGACATGGCGCACAATTATCATGGCGCTCCGAAGTCAAATTCCATGTTAATGTATTCACACTCAGTGTGTAAATCTTATTGATTGAAGATATACATTACTTTGTGTGTTGCACATCTAAGTCATCAACATGCATAAGTGTTAGGATGTGTGCCTGATCACAGGACATTAGAGGATTCCAAGATATTTAGCTCACACCGTAACTTGCAAAACCTTTTCTCATCCAAGGGCTTTGTGAAGATATCTGCCAGTTGCTCTTCAGTGTTGACATGCATGATATCTATATCTTTCTTCATAACATGATCTCTGAGAAAGTGATGACGTATTTCAATGTGCTTTGTCTTCGAGTGCTGGACTGGATTGTTGGCTATCTTGATGGCACTTTCGTTGTCGCAGAAGAGAGGTACTTGTTTCAGGTTGATGCCATAATCCTTGAGAGTTTGCTTCATTCATAGAAGCTGAGCACAACAGGATCCAGCAGCAATGTATTCAGATTCAGCAGTTGAGAGTGATACACAGTTCTGCTTCTTTCACTAGTAGAAAAAGGGTCAAACGTGAAGCACATTAGTGCCGGTTTGTATTTGAGCCGGCACAAATGTATACATTAGTGCTGGTTCCAACGGCTAGCCGGGCCGCTCTCATTAGTATCGGTTCGTGGCTAACCTTTAGCACCGGTTCGTGCCATGAACCGGTACTAATGAGAGTGGTGGCAGGATGTTGTCAGTCTGGGCCCCCTCCAGCACCTTTAGTACCGGTTCTTGGCACGAACCGGTACTAAAGGTCGTCCTACATAAACCCTTCGTCCACCCAAGCTTGCTCTGTTCTTCCCCTTTCCCCTCTCCTCTCTGTTCTTCCCCTCCTCCTCTCGAGCTCATCACACATTTTGCCCAAAATTTGTCAAGATTTGAAGGCCCCCATCCATTCAAATGATCACAAAGGTTAGCAACTTTGTCCTTTCATCTCTCATTGCTAGATTAGCTCTTGCAATGCTTTATATAGTTATTAATTTGTGAGTTTAGTAATTTGGGAGGAAATATATATATGTGCTAGTATTTGATTTATATGCAATTTGAGGTCAAAAATAACACTTAGTTTGCATATGTAGGTGTGGTTTACTTAGTGCCTTCTAAATCTCCATCGTAACCACCGTCGATCGCCCGCACCGTCCCGTCGCCGGCACCACCTTGTGGTGAGCCTCTTGTTCATGAAATTTTATATAAAAAATTGATGTTTGTGTGATTTGGATATATAGTTACTCGTATAATAATTATCTTACCCGTACGTTGTTTGTTATACATAGTGCCATGGTTTTGATATCCGTCCTCGTTGGCCCTCGTCCTTGTTATGATTCAGATGTGGTATATTCTCTTTTAAAACTATTTGTTGCATTTCGTGTTTATGACAAATTATGCCCATCAAGTTGACATAGATATTTTTATCTAGGAGGTATGTGAACCGGAAATTCCAACCGACCCTATTGTCGAGAGGTTAAATTTAGTTGAAAGAGAAAACGAGTACTTGAAAGAAAAATTGAAAAGAATTGAGGGGGAGAAGATGGAATTGGAGTTGCATGTTGCCGATGTCGTCGATGATCACAAGATCAAGATGGAGAAAATGCACTTGAAGATTAGAAAGATTAGAAAATATGCCACCGATAGTGAGGCTTGGTATCATTATGCTGTTGGATCAATTGTTACCTTAGTTGCGATCTTGATCGCATTTGTTGTTGCATTTAAATGCTTTAGCTAGAGAGTTATTTGTTTGTTGCATTTAAGTGTTGTATGAACTTTATGTATGAACTTGTATTAATTTGGTCTATTCGGTGTTGTGTAATGAAGATGAGCCGGCAATGGATGTACGATGACCGATGCTCTCCCCAGTTCGTTGAGGGCGTGCATACTTTTCTGCTTGCGGCTGAGGCAAACAAGCGGGCGGATGGTTTTACGCCTTGTCCATGTGCTGGCTGTAAGAATGGTCGCAATTACTCTACGTCAAGAACCATTCACGTACACCTGTTTGAGTCCGGTTTCATGCCCCACTATAATGTTTGGACCAAGCACGGAGAAAGAGGGGTTATGATGGAAGACAATGAAGAAGAAGAGGACGACGATAGCTATCCTGGCCATGGGTTCCCTGAATATGATGATACAACAATGGGGGAAGAAGCTGAGCCGGTAATGCGGGAAGAAGCTGAGCCGGCAATGCGGGAAGAATCTGAAGAAGAGGCATCAGATGAGCCCGTTGATGATCTAGGTCGGGCCATTGCCGATGCAAAGAGAAACTGCGCAAGTGATTTGGAGAAGAAGAAGTTGCAGCGCATGTTAGAGGATCACAAAAAATTGTTGTACCCGAATTGCGTAGGTGACAAGAAAAAGCTGGGCACCACACTGGAATTGCTGCAATGGAAGGCAGAGAATGGTGTATCTGACAAGGGATTTGGAAAGTTGCTGGTAATGATAAAGGATATGCTTCCAAAGGACAACGAATTGCCCGAGAGTACGTACGAAGCAAAGAAGGTTGTCTGCCCTCTAGGGTTAGAGGTGCAGAAGACACATGCATGCCCTAATGATTGCATCCTCTACCGCGGTGAGTACGAGGATTTGAACGCTTGCCCGGTATGTGGTGCATTGCGCTATAAGATCAGCCGTGATGAGCATGGTGATGTCGAGGGCGAGCGCCCCAGGAAGAAGATTCCTGCCAAGGTGATGTGGTATTCTCCTATAATACCACGGTTGAAACGTTTGTTCCAAAACAAAGAGCATGCCAAGGCGATGCGATGGCACAGAGAAGACCGTAAGAAAGACGGAAAGTTGAGAGTACCCGCTGACGGGTCGCAGTGGAGAAAAATTGAAAGAAAGTACGGGAAGGAGTTTGCAGATGACGCAAGGAGCGCATGGTTTGGTCTAAGCGCAGATGGCATTAATCCTTTTGGGGAGCAGAGCAGCAACCATAGCACCTGGCCTGTGACTCTATGTTTGTATAACCTTCCTCCTTGGTTGTGCATGAAGCGGAAGTTCATTATGATGCCAGTGCTCATCCAAGGCCCTAAGCAACCCGGCGACGACATTGATGTGTACCTAAGGCCATTAGTTGAAGAACTCTTACAACTGTGGAATGGAATAGGTGTACGTGCATGGGATGAGCACATGGGGGAAGAATTTGACCTAAAGGCGTTGCTGTTCGTGACCATCAATGATTGGCCTGCTCTCAGTAACCTTTCAGGACAGACAAACAAGGGATACCGCGGATGCACGCACTGTTTGGATGATATCGACAGTATATATTTGAATAGTTGTAAGAAGAATGTGTACCTGGGACATCGTCGATTTCTTCCGAGCAGGCATCCCATAAGAAAGAAAGGCAAGCATTTCAAAGGTGAGGCGGATCACCGGACGAAGCCTCGCCACCGTACTGGTGCTGATGTACATGATATGGTCAAGGATTTGAAGGTGATATTTGGAAAGGGTCCTAGCGGACAACCTGTTCCAAAGGACGCTGATGGACGCGCACCCATGTGGAAGAAGAAATCTATATTTTGGGACCTGCCATATTGGAAAGACCTAGAGGTCCGCTCCGCAATCGACGTGATGCACGTGACGAAGAATCTTTGCGTGACCCTGCTTGGCTTCTTGGGCGTATATGGGAAGACAAAAGATACACCTGAGGCACGGGAGGACCAGCAACATATGCACGGAGAAGACGGCATACATCAGGGTCATGCAAGCTATGCTCTTACCAAAGAAGAGAAGGAAATCTTCTTTGAATGCCTACTCAGTATTAAGGTACCGTCTGGCTTCTCGTCGAATATAAAGGGAATAATAAACATGGCAGAGAAAAAGTTCCAGAACCTAAAGTCTCATGACTGCCACGTGATTATGACGCAACTGCTTCCGGTTGCATTGAGGGGGCTTCTACCAGAAAACGTTCGATTAGCCATTGTGAAGCTATGTGCATTTCTCAATGCAATCTCTCAGAAGGTAATCGATCCAGAAATCATACCAAGGTTACAGAATGATTTGGTGCAATGTCTTATCAGTTTCGAGTTGGTGTTCCCACCATCCTTCTTAAACATCATGACGCACGTCCTAGTTCACCTATGCGAAGAGATTAACGTTTTGGGTCCTGTATTTCTACACAATATGTTCCCCTTTGAGAGGTTCATGGGAGTCTTAAAGAAATATGTTCATAACCGTGCTAGGCCAGAAGGAAACATCTCCAAGGGCCATCAAAATGAGGAGGTCATTGAGTTTTGTATTGACTTTATTCCTGACCTTAAGCCGATTGGTGTTCCTGAATCGCGGCATAAGGGCAGACTGAATGGAAAAGGCACGCTAGGAGGGGAACAAATAATATGTATGGACGGACATTCTCTCACTGAAGCACACTACACAGTTCTACAGAATTCCGCCTTGGTGGCTCCGTATATGGATGAACACAAGAATTTGCTACGCTCCAAACACCCGGAGCGGTCTGATGACTGGATTACACGTGAACAAACCAGGAGTTTCGCCAGCTGGTTGCAGACACGTACCATGCATGACACCTCTATTGAAGATGACCTGTACTTGCTGTCCCAGTTACCATCTTCGAATATAATGACTTTCAAAGGGTACGAGATAAATGGTAATACATTTTACACGATCGCCCAAGATAAGAAGAGCACCAACCAAAACAGTGGTGTCCGCTTTGATGCAGAAACCAAGACGGGAAAGGAAACATATTATGGTTATATACAAGACATATGGGAACTTGACTATCGACGTGGTTTAAAGGTCCCTTTGTTTCGGTGCAATTGGGTCATTATGACATGAGGCAGGGTAACAGAAGACCCGCAGTACGGAATGACAACAGTGGATCTCAACAATCTTGCATATGCAGATGAACCATTCGTCCTAGCCAATGATGTGGCACAGGTTTTCTTTGTGAAGGACATGTCTACCAAGCCAAGAAAAAGAAAAGATAAGGAAGCGAATGCATCGTACGATGAGCCAAAGCGGCACATAGTTATTTCTGGGAAGAGAAACATCGTGGGAGTGGATGACAAGACAGACAAGTCAGAAGATTATGAAAAGTTTGATGAAATTGCTCCATTCACAGTGAATATTGATCCGAGCATCCCGTTAAATGATGAAGATTTTCCATGGTTACGGCGCAAAGGGACACACGCGAAGAAAAAGTTTCACACCCAAAGATCTGGGATGTGATCGGCTTCACTAGCTATCATCACTTTCTTCTGTGTTTCACACCCAGAGGGGAATCTCTGTAATAGTTAGGGTAGTTATGTGTTTTGGCATTTGAAACGCGAAGAAATTTTATGTGCAAACAAATTCTTTCATGCCTTTACTGATTTTTAAAGTTAAGTTATTCACAAACTAGTGATTCACACTAATTTCAAATAATTCAAAATTTAAACTATTCAAATTTGAAAACTACGAGCACTAACAGAAAGTTTGTAATTTTTTGTACCTAAAGAGGCTGTATCAACCTCCGGTCAGGCTATGGCCCCACCATCACCATTTAGTGCCGGTTCGTGCCACGAACCGGTACTAATGAGGTTGTGTCAGGTAAGGCTGGGGCTCCACGAGCACCTTTAGTACCGGTTCATGGATGAACCAGACGTAAGCTATTTTTTAGTCCCACCTCGCGAAGTGAGAGGGACTAGGAGTGGTTTATAAGCCCTGAGTGCAGAGACGATGAAGAAGAGGCTCAATGCTCATGTTGCTTAGCTTCAAGCCTTCAGGAATACGGTAGACTGCACGGAGCTATGTGCAGTGCAGTTTACACTATTCCGAAAGGCTTGAAGCAAATTAACGAGCATTGCACCTCTTTTTTATTTTTAATAACTTATTACAACTCTGGACTTCTTCTGTTATGGCAAAAACTAATTGCACGTCGACATTTCTTTTTTTTAAGTTATAACTCCAGACTTTGACCATCAAGTTTTGCAGAAAAGAAAAAATAGCAGAAAAGAAAGAAAAACTATAGCTAAAAAGAAAAAAACTATATAAAAAACTACTCAAAAATAAATAGAAGAAAATAAATATAGCAGAAAAGAAAAAACTACTCAGAAATAAATAGAAGAAAAAATAAAGCAGAAAAGAAAAAAAAAATTATATTTGCTATTTTTCAATCGTTTACAAAATGACCGTGAAATTGAAAATCACTACAAAATGAACTCTGAAAATGTTGAATTTTGGCAAACTAGATGAAAAACTACTCGCAAATAAATAGAAGAAAATAAATATAACAGAAAAGAAAAAACTATACAAAAAACTACGCAAAAATAAATAGAAGAAAATAAAGCAGAAATGAAAAAAACTATAAAAAAAATTGGGGCGCTGTCCTGTGGGCCTGATAGGCCACAGGTGTGTAATTACAGGCCTTAAAGGCCCAGCAGACTCATAGGGCAGCACGCAGAGTTTAGGCCCACAAGCCTGCTATATAGAGGAGTTCGAAGTGGTAGCCGCGGCTGGGTTTATAAACCAGTGCGACTGCCCTTCACCCGGCGAGGTGGGACTAAACTTTGGGCTGGCAGCGCGAGGCCTTTAGTACCGGTTGGAGCCACCAACCGGTACTAAAGACCACCCTTTAGTACCGGTTGGTGGCTCCAATCGGTACTAAAGGCCTCATCTTCCCGCCGCTTGGCCTGGCCAAAACAGGCCTTTAGTACCGGTTGGTGGCTCCAACCGGTACTAAAGGTGCCTTCTATACATACAAAACTTACGAAATTTTCATTCTCCCTCTGTTTCTACTCTGTTTCCGTCGTCTCCGTCGCTGTCGCCGCCCCTGTCCCCGTCGCCGCCCTCGTCTCCGTCGTCGCCGCCCTCGTCTCCGTCGCCGCCCCCGTCTCCGTCGCTGCCCCGGGCCCGTCCCCGTCGCGCCGTCCCCGCGTCGCCGCCCCCGCGTCACGCCCCGGCCCGTCACCGCCCCCGGCCGTCGCCTCGCCGACGCCGTCCCCCCGCTGTGAGCTCTCCCCCTCTAACCCCTCTCCCTCGCCCCCGGCGGCCACCATGGGCACCGCCCCTCCCCGAGCCCATACAAGCACACACACACAAGCATGATGAACACACACACACATATGTATGAATTAATGCATGTATATATTAGTATATACATATTTTGTATGTTTAATTAGTTTAGATTATTTAGATTATTATTTTTTCACTATTATATATGTATGAATGCATGTTAGATGGATATAATTAGTGTTTAATTAGTATGGAAATTTTTTATATAATGTTGTTTTTCAGTTTTTTAATGGATGTATAGAAGTTGTGTTTTCTGTTTTTAATGTTAGATGCTTAATTAGTATGAAATAGTATATAGATTTTTGAAATAGTAGAAATGTTAGAAATTTTAGTTATCAAAATCCAATCATTAAAAAATGGTTACTTTTGCGGGCATATAGCTAGTATTTGTTCTCGACGATGCCCGACCCGCATCCTCGGCGTCGACCCGTCCGCGACGACGTCCAGCTGATCCATGTCCGGGACTGGGCTCCACCAGGCTGGCACTGGAGGTGCTGCCTGGAGGGGCGCGCCGCTTGATGAGAAACCCGACCCCGGGTCCCGTCGTCGACCCTGATCTCGTTTGGTGGCGTTCGCGTGGGCCAGCTTCGGTGCGGAGGGACCCGGCCCCGCCGGAGGTGGTACGTTGCCGTGTCAGGGAGGAGGACGAGCACGTCCATCACTACATGGTTGCGTTAGAGGGCGGCAGGTTCTCCAATACCTGGCAGTATCTTCGGGGATCTCACTTCAGCTATGATCCTGTGAGGGTTCCTTCTCTTTGGGTGTCCACCGCCCGCGCCGCAGGAACCGCGAGTGTCCTAGATTCTTCTATAGTATTCGATCTTTAATTAGCTAGCCAGTGATGTACTATTCAATATTATATATTATTCGAGACGATGTATTCGAGATTATATCTATTATTCTAGACGATGTATTCGAGATTATATCTATTATTCGAGACGATGTAATTTGAATACTAAATTGTTTTATATTTCTTTTGGATTAGTTAAATAAAAGCTATGGTAGACAATACCGACAGAGAGGAAAAACAGACCATGTTCAATATGATACGCGGGCCAGATGATGATCAGAATGAAGAAGATTATGACGGCTCCGAATTTCTAAACAACACCGGAGAGGGTGATATGATATTCGATCGCGACGACCGAATTGATGAAGTCATGAACTACGATTATGACGATGACGAAGAACATGTTGATCCTGAAACAACAAAGACCAGCGAGGTATATATATTTATATAAGCAGGTATCTGGTGATCATCACATGTTTTAAATGACTTGAAGATATATTAACGAATCGATCTTTGTTCTTTCAGCCATCCAGATCGAGCAAATCTTCAGGCAAAAGGAGGAAACGAGGCCCGAACAAAAAGTTGAAGGAGGGCGTAAAGTACAATATCGAGGCAGTCAGACCTAATGGCGAACCATTAGCGCCTAAGAAGATTGCGAACAAGTTCGTTCGTCAGTGCGGAGTTCTTGTGAAGGACCAACTCCCGATCTCCCTTCAAAAATGGAGAGAGACAGCAAAAGACAAAAGACAAAAAGGCAAAGAGGACGCTGCTCCATGTCCAGATGTTACTTTTGTCGACAAGAATCAAAAAGATCTGCTTTGGGATACTCTCATGGAACATTTCACCCTACCAGATCATTTCACAGAAGCAGATGTGCAGAAAGTCAAGGACGCTGCTCTTAGGAAGATGGCGGCTGCATTCAAGAACCACAAGAATCGTGAATGGGACGAGTACATCAAGGGAGGAAGGAAGACTCCAGTATTCGAGGGAACACTAGAGAACCAACGTGCTCATTTGGACGATTTCGTGAAATTCAAGGATTCGGAATTAGCTAAGGAACGGTCGAGAATAAACAAGAAGAATGCCGAAAAAGGATAAGTTCCATAAGCTGGGGCCAGGTGGCTATGCGGTGGCAATGCCTAAGTGGGATAAGTCTGAGAAAGAGATGGAGGATGCAGGTGTCACTCCGGTTACTAAGAGCTGGCCCCCCAGGTGCAGGACTTGGTTCTATGCGCATGGGGGGGAGTTGGACCCGAAGACAGGCAATGTTTCGACGAAGGCAAGTCTGAAGGGAGCCGACGATGCGATACTTGTTGCAATAGAAGAGGCACGATCGGGGGTGTTCCAGCCCAACAGAGAGAACGACGAGCTTACGCGTGCCCTGGGAAATCCTGAACACCCGGGAAGAACACGAGGCAAGGGCGCTATTCCATGGTATGAGGGGTTTTCAGACTGGAACACCGACTACAGAACCCGTGCGAGAAAGAAGATTGCGGAGGAGAAGAAAAGGAAGATGGAGGAGGAGCAGAGGAAGCGGGACTATGAACGCCTTCAAGGCCTAGAAGCAAGTCAAGTGGAATTGGCAGTCAAATTCCAGCGGCAGCAGGAGCAGATCGACTCACTTACCCAGCAAAGGGGGTCTCAGCAGTTGCAGCAGCTAACGGATGATCCAGCATTGGATAGCACCGACCCATCCATGCCGAGAAGCAGCGTGGGTTCGGCCACCCCGAACGATGCAATGCTGGGTAGATACCCCGTGGATGACATCACAGAGAACACTAACTGCGAGCTACACGTCAAAATGAAGAACATATCCATGAAGGTGGCGGACGCCATTGCTTTTACAAATCCCCCCGAGGCAACCTTCCATTGCAACCCGATTCCAGCGGGCTATGCTCGTGTCTTGGTTGATGAGGTGGTGGACCCACCATATTCGGAGCTACAACTTGACATTCCTGGAGGTGACGACGAGCGCTTTCTCGGAGAGGCCAAACATCGTATCATCCTATGGAAAAAGGATTGCATCATCTTTCGAAGGCCACCGACACCGCGTCAGCTGACTCCTCGTCGAAGTCCGCCACCGAGTTAGCAGTCTCCCGCTCCTGCAAGTCCACCAAGTCAGGCAAAGTGTCAGGCCACTCCTCCTCCAAGTCCGACAAAGTGTCAGGCCACTCCTCCTCCTCCAAGTCCGCCACAGCGTCAGACGTTCACTCCTCCTCCAAGTCCTGCACAACCTCAGGCCACTCCTCCTCCAAGTCCGGCACAGCTTCAGGCGGCCACTCCTCCTCGTCCAACTCAGCCCCGTCAGCCGTCTCCGCCGCCTCAGCAATCGCAGAAGAGACACCCCACAGCTATGGTGCGTAGCGGTACGAGTCGAGGTAGTACAGGAAGTACAGGCGGAGGCAAGCGATATAAATATGGTCCAAGCCTCACGCCTCTTCCGCAGAGGGCTTATGACATGTCCGAGGAGGAAATCGCAGCCATATCGAAAACCGAGGTGGAAGCCCATTTTGCACCGAAACTGCCACCGCCGCCAAGGGAGAAAGTGCCTGAGGAAACAATTGACCAATTCATTCGTATGGCTCAACCACTAGCTCCCAAGCCTGTTGACACAGACTATGAGCGCCACATTAGGAAGTTAAATCGAGCACGTCTACGTAAGGAGGCGAGCTCGGGATCGAGCAAACAAGAAGCAGCTGTCAAAAAATGCGGGAAAACCATTCCCTAGCTGGGAGAACAGGCGGCGCAATCGATCCCCTCGCTTGTTGTGCCAACAACACGTGACAGTACGCGCGCCGAATATTATTGTGGGCAAACAGTTTACGTTCCTGAGGTGGGCAATGTGGTAATAACGGAGGAGCATATAATGCAGGCTGAAGTTCTCAACATCACTGTTGGACAACTCCTCGAGATCGAGCCCATGCCTGTGCTTAGAGAGGATGAAATAAAACGGAAATATGTCCGGGGCCAACCTTTGGTCGAGCCAGACAAGGTCAAGAACCTCCCAATGAGAATGTATGAATTGCATCAATGGTACATGAACATTACCAAGATTTCAGATCGATTGTCCCTCATGGTGAATGTCAAGGAGGAGCATTACTTCCATGAGAAAGCTCTGTCCGTTGAGTATTCTGAACTGTTTCAGTTATACAATCAAGACGCACTCGACAAATCTATCGTCAGTTGCTATTGTCTGTAAGTGATTTCTTTCTGTAATTTAAGTCTCAAGCTAGCTGTAGTGATCCTTTTGATCAATCATTACCTATAATTATCCTCACTATATTCTTTTCTCTGGTATTATGCAGGATGAAGATGTATGAAATGAGAAAAGGTGGACGCTTTGGCATTGGGTTCATTGACCCAAACACTGTTAATGAATACACATGGCGGATAAATCAACATCATCAAAAGGACGTAGAGGACAACATGCTAGAGTTCTTGAAGCGCCTCAAATACAATGAAGATATACTACTTCCTTACAACTTCCAGTGAGTCACACTGTCTTGTACTACAAATTCTCTGTTTTTGCCTACTAGCTAGCTACATGTTTTTGCTTACATATGCCCGCTTAATTAAGACATGCAAACGTGTGTGGATGCAGATTTCACTGGGTCTTGTGTATCATTAAAGTTGACGATGGAACAGTTGAAATACTGGACTCACTACTCAAAGCAAAAACTGACTATAACATCTTGTTTGGGATAGTTAACAGGTAATTTCAATCATTATTAACTATATATCTCGGCCTATTTAGTTCGTCATTTCATGATATGAACTATTTAATAACCCCTTTATTCATTTTCTTTGTTGGCGGGCAGGGCTTGGGCAAGGTTCATCAGCGTCACGGAAGGCGAATGGAAACAAAAGCTTAAATGGTTTCGATCCAAGGTAAGTAATTAAGTAGTACTAGCTAGCTAGCTAGCTGCCATCTCTTTAATTATCATGCTTGATTAATTATTATCTGATCAAATTCCATTCTCGTAAAGGCCCTGAAGCAGGCGCAGGCGACTGATCTGTGTGCATTCTGCGTTTGCGAGAACATTCGCATGATGGCGTCCGAAAGGAGCAGATCTCAAAGACAGGAATGGGTACGCTTGTCAGAACACTATTCACAATTTTTACACCATTATCGATATCTAGTCACACAACTAATACACATGCATATTGATCTCCTTCTTAACAGTTCAAAGAGGTGCGGGAGAAGCTCCTAGAAACAGAGCGTGTAGAAGCACTTCAAGAGGAAATAGCGGGATTTTGGCTCGACCAGGTCATAAATCCGAAGGGAGAATACTATTACCCGCTATCGCCCCCATGAAAACCACTTCCAATTGTCATCGTGCTCCGAAGGCACCAATTAGGCTAATGCCACTGGCTCCGAAGGCAACATGCATATGTAGGAGAAATTGTATATAGCTATACATGTGTGTATGTGTGAATTAATTAATATGGTGGTTTGTGAGACATTGATGATATATATATGCATGATTGGTTCTACTAGAAATTCTATATATATATATATATGCATAACATGTACAATGTGTAGTATCGTAAAATACCAGCGAACGAAAAAGAATTAAAATGGAAACACAAAATTAAATGAAAAAGAAATTATAAAACTAAAAAACCCCAAACCTTATAGTACCGGTTGGTCTTACCAACCGGTACTAAAGGGCTCCAGGCCCCCAGAGCTGGTTCGTGCCACGTGGTTGCCCTTTAGCACCGGTTCGTGCTGAACTGGTACTAAAGGGGGGGGGGGGCTTTAGTGCCCACACTTTAGTGCCGGTTATGGAACCGGTACTAAAGGGCCTTACGAACCGGTGCTATTGCCCGGTTCTGCACTAGTGTTTGAAGACCAACAGACAAGTGATCGACCAAGAAAATGACATGTGCCTGATGTAGACTTGTGATCCACCTTGTCACCAGCATAATCAGCATCCGAGAATCCAACCAAATCAAATTTTGATCCCTTGGGATACCATAATCCGAGTGTTGGGGTGTAAGCCAAATATCAAAGAATTCGCTTCACAGCTAAGTGATGCGATTCCTTTGGTGCCGCTTGGAATCGAGCACACATGCAAACACTAAGCATAATATCTGGCCTAGATGCACATAAATAAAGCAAAGAACCAATCATGGAGCGGTATACCTTTTGATCAAACTCTTTACCATTGTCGTCGGGACCAAGATGGTGTTTGGCTGGCATTGGCGTCGTGTAGCCTTTGCAGTCTTCCATTCCAAACTTCTTCAGACAATCTTTGAGGTATTTTTCTTGAGATATGAAGATGCCATTTCGTTGCTGACAAATTTGAAGACCAAGGAAGAACTTCAGCTCACCCATCATGGACATTTGATATTGCTCTTGCATCATGTACCCAAACTCATCACTGTACTTCTGGTTGGTGCAGCCGAAGATTATATCATCCACATATATTTGGCACACAAACAGTTCACCATCATATGTCTTCGTGAAGAGTGTGGGATCGAGGGATCCAGGTTTGAAGCCTTTGCTCTTCAGGAAGTCTTTGATTGTATCATACCAGGCACGAGGAGCTTGTTTGAGGCCATACAGTGCTTTGTTTAGCTTGTACACCATATCAGGATGTTTTGGATCTTCAAAGCCAGGTGGTTGTGCGACATATACTTCTTCTTCAATCTTGCCATTGAGAAATGCACTCTTTACATCCATTTGATATAGCAAGATGTTGTGATTGTTACCGTAGGCTAGCAGTATGCGAATAGCTTCAAATCTAGCAACAGGAGCAAATGTTTCATCGAAGTCAATTCCTTCAACTTGAGTATATCCTTGAGCCACAAGACGTGCTTTATTTCTGACGACTTGACCATGCTCATCTTGCTTGTTTCGATATATCCACTTTGTTCCAATAATGTTATGCTTGCGAGGGTCAGGTCGCTTGACGAGTTCCCAGACATTATTCAGTTTGAACTGTTGAAGTTCTTCTTGCATGGCTTGAATCCATTCAGGTTCCATAAAAGCTTCACCAACTTTCTTGGGTTCTGATATTGACACAAATGAAAAGTGCCCATAGAAGTTTGCTAGTTGTGTTGCTCTTGATCGAGTGAGCGGACCAGGTGCATTGATGCTGTCAATTATCTTCTCGATTTGTACTTCATTTGCAACACGAGGATGAACAGGACAAAGACTTTGCTCTTGCTGATCATTGTCATCATTGGGAGGATTGTCTTCGGACTGAGCATTGTCTTCAGGTTGATTTGGTGCAGAGATGATAAGTTCCTCTTCAGACAGTGCTTCAGAGGGCATGATTTCACCAGTTCCCATCAGCTTGATAGACTCGTTGGAAGGAGCTTCATCTAGTGTACTTGGTAGAATCTCTCTCTGTGAACCATTGGTTTCATCAAATTTCACATCCACAGTTTCAACAATCTTATAGAGAAAGAGGTTGAAGACTCTGTAGGAGTGTGAGTCCTTTCCATAGCCAAGCATGAAGCCTTCGTGAGCCTTAGGTGCAAATTTTGACTTGTGATGGGGATCCTTGATCTAGCATCTAGCTCCAAATACTCTGAAGTAACTGACATTTGGCTTCTTGCCAGTAAGGAGCTCATAGGATGTTTTGTTCAGAAGCTTATGGATGTAGACACGGTTGATGATGTGACAGGCTGTATCAATAGCTTCAGGCCAGAACTTTCTTGGTGTCTTGTATTCATCTAGCATTGTTCGAGCCATCTCAATGAGGGTTCTGTTTTTGCGCTCAACGATGCCATTTTGCTGAGGTGTGTACGGAGCAGAGAACTCATGAGTGATTCCCATTGTATCCAGATACAGATCAAGTCCAGTGTTCTTGAATTCAGTGCCATTGTCACTTCTGATGTGCTTGATCTTCACGCCATAATTGTTCATTGCTCGATTTGCGAAGCGCCTGAAGACATCTTGCACTTCAGTCTTGTAAAGAATTATATGAACCCATGTGTATCTTGAGTAGTCATCAACAATGACGAAGCCATAGAGACATGCAGTTGTTGTGAGGGTGGAGTAGTGAGTAGGTCCAAATAAGTCCATGTGTAACAGCTCGAAGGGTTGAGATGTTGTCATGATTGTCTTCGAGGGGTGCTTTGCCCTTGTCATCTTTCCAGCTTCACAGGCACCACACAGATGATCCTTCTTGAACTTGACATCTTCGATGCCTATGACATGCTTCTTCTTGACAAGTGAGTGCAAATTCCTCATGCCAGCATGCCCTAGCCTTCGATGCCAGAGCCAGCATTCTGAAGCTTTTGTGAGAAGACATACGGCAAGCTGTGGACCTGCTGAGAAATCTACCATGTATAGATCATCTTTTCGATACCCTTCAAAGACTAGAGATTTGTCAGACTCCATTAGTACAAGGCAACGATATTTTCCAAATATCACAATCATGTTCAAGTCACAAAGCATTGAGACAGACATTAAGTTGAAACCAAGGGATTCAACAAGCATCACTTTATCCATGTGTTGATCCCTAGAGATTGCAACTCTACCTAGACCCAATACTTTGCTTTTACCAGTGTCAGCAAATGTGATTTGACTCTTGTCGGATGGACGTAGGGTTGAGTCCATGAGAAGACTTCGATCACCAGTCATATGATTAGTGCATCCGCTGTCAATAATCCATTCTGAAGCTTTTGGTGACATGTCCTACAGTGCAGTTAGGAGGATAGGCTTCACAAGAGTGTTGTGAAGCATAAAAATTTGACACATATAGGGACAGTCACAGCTTATATCAAAGTTAGGACATAGTATGACTGATAAGAGATTCAGATTTGAAGTATATAGAATGACACTTTAGCGTGCGTCCTAAATGAGTTTTAGGTCCCCGGCAATAATATCGGACGCCATTGATTGCTGGCTGGAGACCACATTCTGCAAAAGAGAGTTAATTCTTCTTCACCACCCACATTTTCAGGGGTGGCTTAGAAGCAATGAGCCTAAGTGCAACATCTGAGAATTTCGGCTTTGAAGCCCTAGCAAATAGCCTTGCAGGAGATGAATGATACTCATGTGAATAAGCAGAAAAGTTCTTAGTTCTATGAACATAGCGGTTTGAAGACACACGCTCATATTCATGAGTCTGAGTATGATTTCCCTGCAAAACATTGGCGTTAGGGTGACTCAAGTGAGTCCTGTGTTCGTAAGTAGCCGTTGGACCATATGATGCCTTTGGTCTGGGGTTTGTCTTCTTCACTGGTGGTGTCATGATGACATTCACTGGAAGATTCTGAAGGCAGCTTTTGGGAACCCAGATCTTCTTCATAGGAGGTCCATTCCTGCAGTTAGTACCAATATACCTGGCAAACACTTCACCATTCTAATTTTTGAACAGTTTATAGTTTGCATCAAAGGATTCATCAATGATAATAGGATTAGCACAGGTAAATCCAGATAAAGTGGATGGATCCACTGAAGGTTCCTTTGCAGCAACCCATGTGGTTTTGGGATACTGCTCAGGCTTCCAGTAGGAACCATCAGCATTCATTTTCCTCTCGAACCCAACACCCTCTTTCCTAGGGTTTCGGTTCAGAATCTGCTTTTTGAGGACATCGCAGAGTGTCTGATGTCCCTTCAAACTTTTGTACATCCCTGTTTCAAGCAATGTCTTCAACCTAGCATTTTCATCAGCAATACTAGTGGTATCCTCCGCAGAGGGGTTAGTAACCACATCAGTAGTTGAAGACAATGAAACAGCAGCAGCAGTGGAACATTCAGCAACAGATGTAGCGTTATCACACTCAATGCATTTTAAACATGGTGGTTCAAATCCATCCTGAGCGGAACTGATCTGTTGAGCGCGAAGTGACTCATTCACCTTTTGAAGATCTTCATGAGCCGCTCTCAATTTCTCAAGCTCTTGTTTCCTTTGAAGATAATCATAGGAGAGTCTTTCATAAGTAGTTGAGAGCGATTCATGACGACCTTCAAGTTCTTGGTACTTAGCATGAAGATTTTTTATGTCATCAACTAAGGACTGTGAACGTGTCATTTCAGCGTCCAACAGGTCATCGCTTTTGTCTAACAGTTTTTGAGTATGTTCCATAGCCTTTTGTTGTTCAGTTGCAATTTTAGCAAGTGTTTTGTAGTTGGGTTTGGATTCATAATCAGAGTCATCTTCACTTGAAGTTTGAAAGTAAGCATTGCGGGATTTTACCTTGGCACCACGTGCCATGAAGCAGTAGGTGGGAGAAGGATCGTCTTTGTCATTAGCTTCAGCGTTGGTGTGGAAGTCATTGTCTTCAGTGTCGAAGATGGACTTGGCGACATAGGCTGTGGCTAGAGCCAGACTTGCAACGCCAGGGTCAGACTCCTCTCCAGACTCCACCTCTGCCTCCTCAGAAGCAGACTCCTCCTCCGAATCCATTTCCTTGCTAACAAAGGCACGAGCCTTGCCTGATGAGCTCTTCTTGTGTGATGAAGACTTGGAAGAAGACTTTGAGGATTTCTTCTTCTTCTTGTCATCAGAATCATATTCCTTGCTCTTCTTCTTCTTCTTCTCATTGTCCCACTGTGGACACTCAGATATGTAGTGACCAGGTTTCTTGCACTTGTGGCAGGTTCTCTTCTTGTGGTCATGGGTGGAAGCTTCATCATTCTTGGAGCTGGATCGTGAAGACTTTCTGAAGCCCTTCTTCTTGGTGAACCTCTGAAACTTCTTCACAAGCATGGCAAGTTCCTTTCCAATGTCTTCAGGATCATCAGAACCGCAGTCAGATTCTTCTTCAAATGAGGAAACCACTTTTGCCTTCAAGGCGCGAGTTCGGCCACAATTGGGACCATAGATATCTCTTTTCTCAGAAAGCTGGAACTCATGTGTGTTGAGCCTCTCAAGTATATCAGACGGATCGAGTGTCTTGAAGTCAGGACGTTCTTGTATCATGAGGGCAAGGGTGTCAAAGGAGCTGTCAAGTGATCTCAGCAGTGTCTTGACGATTTCATGCTTGGTGATCTCAGTGGCGCCAAGAGCTTGAAGCTCATTTGTGATGTCAGTCAGACGATCAAACGTGAGCTGGACATTTTCATTGTTGTTTCTCTTGAAGCGGTTGAAGAGGTTGCGAAGAACACTGATCCTTTGATCTCTCTGGGTTGAGACGCCTTCATTGACCTTGGATAGCTAGTCCCAGACTAGCTTCGACGTTTCCAGAGCACTCACACGGCCATACTGTCCTTTGGTCAGATGACCACAAATGATGTTCTTTGCAGTAGAGTCCAGTTGAATGAACTTCTTGACATCAGTGGGGGTGACACCTTCACCAGTTTTGGGAACGCCGTTCTTGACGACATACCAGAGGTCGACATCAATGGCTTCAAGATGCATGCGCATCTTATTCTTCCAGTAGGGATATTCAGTTCCATCGAACACCGGACAAGCAGCGGAGACTTTGATTATCCCTGCAGTCGACATAGCTGAAACTCCAGGTGGTTAAACCGAATCACACAGAACAAGGGAGTACCTTGCTCTGATACCAATTGAAAGTGCTAGTATCGACTAGAGGGGGGTGAATAGGCGATTTTTATGAAAGTCTTCAAAACTTGGAAGTTTCAAAGACAAACAACAGAAATAACCTTGTTGATATGCAGTGGAAGATAAACTACCATAAGCATGCCATAGTCAAGTATGCAATGATGTGAAAGTACAGGATTAATAGCAGCTAAGTAGTAAGGATCAGGATGGAAGATAGTATGAAGCCAATCAACAGGAGTAGTCAAACAATGAAGTCAAACAGATAGACATATGGGCAGTGACTTCACGAAGACAAACTTAAGTAAGGATGGAAAGCGATAGAACCAGTTGCTTGTTGAAGACACAGGATTTGTTGG
Source organism: Triticum timopheevii (assembly GCA_963921465.1). Taxonomy (NCBI): domain Eukaryota; kingdom Viridiplantae; phylum Streptophyta; class Magnoliopsida; order Poales; family Poaceae; genus Triticum; species Triticum timopheevii. Next base: position 370,170,137 of record OY997262.1, read on the forward strand.
ACCAGTTCCAGTTGCTGTGACAACTGTACGCCTTGTTAGGGAGGCTGAGATTTAACTTAGAAGACCGTGTCTTCATCTTATTCCCCTTGAGCTAAGGACACCCAGTCCTCGCCCAATCACTCTGGTAAGTCTTCAAGGTAGACTTCCAAACCTTCACAGACTTCGTTCACCAGCAATCCACAATGACTCTTGGATGCTCAGAACGCGACACCTAACCGGCTGGAGGATTCACAGTCCTCAAGTGTAACAAGTCTTCAGGTCACACAGACAGAAAGACTTTAGTGATGCCTAACACTCTTTGGCTCTGGGTGTTTGGGCTTTGTCCTCGCAAGGATTTCTCTCTCTGAAATGCTTCGAGGTGGCTTTCTCTCAAATGACAAAAGCCGTGTAAAAACTCTGAGCAGCCACCAATTTATGGTGTAGGGGGTGGGCTATTTATAGCCACTAGGCAACCTGACCTGATTTGTCCAAAATGACCCTGGGTCACTAAGGAACTGACACGTGTTCCAACGGTCAGATTTCAAACACACGCGGCAACTTTACTTGGGCTACAAGCAAAGCTGACTCATCCAGCTCTGGATAAGGTTTGCTCTCATTGTCTTCGCTCGAAGACATAGGATTTGAGTTGAGCATCACTTCAGTCACTCTGACTTAGTTCACTTGGACCCCACTTAACAGTACGGTGGTTCCTATGACTCAACAAAGAAGAGAAGGAAGCAACGAATCCACACAGTCTTCGCTTCAATGTCTTCACGCAATGTCTTCTCATGTCATAGTCTTCAATATGAATATCTTCTCATACCACCATTGTCTTCAATGTCTTCATACATTTTTAGGGGTCATCTCCGGTAGGTAAACCGAATCAATGAGGGACACTACCTGCGTTATCCTGCAATTCTCACAAACGCATTAGTCCCTCAACCAACTTTATCGTCAATACTCCAAAACCAACTAGGGGTGGCACTAGATGCACTTACAGTCGACCGCTCTTTTCCCTCGATTCGCATCGTCGGCCGCTACTCTCCCTCGATCCGTGCCACCGGCCGCTCATCTCCTTCCCCCGCGCCGTCCTCTGATCCTCTTAATCGTCTCCTCAATCGGTTGTAGGGTGGAGGATGCGTGCCTCGCGGCCGTGAAGACGGGCGTCGGCGTCCAGCACTCAGCCGCCAGCTAGGCGGTGGGTGCTCGGCTCACGGACGGGAAGACGAGCGGCCGGGAAGAGGGGTGCCAGCATCCAAGGCTCAAGCTGCCGCTGGAGAGGCGGGCGACGGCGCCCGGCTTGGGTGCCAGTGGCGGTTCTTGCCTTTTGCAATTGTTCTTGCCTATTTGTACATGCTTGTTGAGATTGATGACAAATTTTGTTTTCTATTTGTACATGTTTTGTTTTGCCTTTTGCAATTGTAAATTGTTGCATGTATATATATACTAATGATTGTCATTTATTTGGATTGATTGTGAAGCAAATTACAAATTAGTGGTGATGAAAATACAAATAAAATGTTGTTTTGGAATTTATATAAAATGCTTTTAAAATACAATCAATGTTGCATATATTGACCGAAAAGTAAACACCAATTTCAATATTTTTTATTCCATTCCATTCCACAAACCAATTATTGAGACGTAACCGTTTCATTTCACCTCATTATTCATACCAAACATAGAGATGGAATCATTCCATTCCTGTGGAACGAAACCATGACATTTCATTACATTCGTTCCTGAACCAAACACACCCTAACAAAACATGAAGAAACAACCGAAAACAAAGCCCTCCCGCCAAGCCAAGATCCATAGCGCCGCCATGACCCTAAGGCTACCTGAGACGAGGCGGACCGCCGGCGGGAGGCGGGGGAACCCTAGAATTTTCTTGGGGAGGAGGCAACTCGCTTGGGTAATGACCCAAACCAACCGATTCTGGATCTTCGATCTTATATAACTCGCAAGTGTCCACCTAGCGTTCGAGTGTGTCACATAATACTATAGGTACTATGTACTCACTCGTTCATAGATACTAGATAATGCCCCACGCGTTGTTGCGGGATAGTAGTGTGGCAAAGAGTTTAATGAAGAAGGGCATTTTAAGGATAAAAAGGAGAAAACTATAGAAGATGGCTTGCATAGCTTGAGTAACAATTAAATCACCTTTTTCGGTATAATCGTTTGTGACCAAACTTGTACATGGTCTTAGTATTTTATCGGATGATCAAATGTAGTATGTTTATTTCAATGTAGAGAAAACAATGGAACATAGTTTGCAAAAACATCTTACATTTTAAGATGGAGGGATTAACAATGAAATCACCTTTCTCAGTATAATCAGTTTATGGCCAAACTTGTACATGTTCTTAGTATTTTATCGGATGATCGAAGGTAGTATGTTTATCTCAATGTAAAGAAGACAATGCAACCTGATGTGCTGCTAATACAAACTTATTAGCAAATAATTTATTTCAGATATAATATGTGCAAAGGTGCATCTGCAATACAAATTGCTTGTCTGCACCTTAAATGAATTCCTAACTTTAATCTTTCTCGGGCGCATGACTTCAATCAACTTACAATATTTCAAGCACCCATACTGTAAAAAAAAAGTAACAATATGTGCTGAAAACAGTACAAAGGAAGTATGGATATAATTTGGGATGGGGCTGTAGAATCTTTCTCCCTGCAACAACTGGATATGCAACAACGTAATTAGCATGCACTGTGAGAAGTATAGTTGGAGCAGGCAGGTGCCGGCCAACTGGACGTCCTATATCCGCGGTGACCTGCTCGTGTAGCTGATATAAATTAGATAGACATGTCAAGAAAACGTAGCAAGAGATGACGGAAGACGCACATGCGGGAACTATTGTGTTGCATGACGCTTTGGTAGAGGGCGGGCCAGATGGTCAAGAGCTTCATGGTGTCGCTCCGCGCAATCACGGAGCTAGCTCGGCGTCGGCAACGTCCTCAACATTGGAGACGACACCTCCTCGTCCGACTGGGTTGACATGGTTAACGACGTGTGGCGCCTCGCTCCCTCGTCCGTTCCCATTATCTATGGCACCAACGTGGTCGACGGACATGTCAATGCGTTGGTCTGCGTTCGTAGCAAGAGAATGCATAAGGGATCTTCCCAAATGAAAATATAGATAAAACAAATCATGGGTCAAATCAACCTCCTAACTCATGGAATCGGTCAAATTTAACCACTCCAATGTCGATCAGCGGGCGACGGTGGTGAGAAGATCACCTGGTAGAGCCATGGCGATGCAATGGCCAGTGAATGCTAAAAAAGGAGATGTAGATGGTATTCGATTTATGAGGACCGGGAGGAGTGAGGGTTTCCTCCTATGGAGATATGGTTGTGTGTTATATAGCAAGGACCAAAGAACAATGCAAGGGAGGGGAAGAGATATGCGTTGCATTGGAAGGGAAAGGGAAGAAGGCGTCACAATTAAGTTTGTTGGTGGTTACACAACTCATATTGTACCGGGTCTTGAGCATCTAATAATGGCTGCATGTTGGCTGGAGTAATGGACTGCGTGCGTTTGTTGCTGGTTGCAGAGCAACGAAAACTGAATGCACGAAACTGAAAGGATTCACTAAAAAAAATGGGAATCAGAAGGGGAATAGAATGGTTAGTGCTGATGTGGCTGTAGAAGAATGGATGCTGATGTGGATAGCTTGCATGCTTAGTTAAATAGGTTAGTGGGGATGAACTATTTAGGTATTATAGATAAGATGTTTTGGATGCTTCAATATAAACTGCATGCGGACTGAAATGAGTGATCAAAAACACTATAACGCGTCTATATACATTCGAATCACAAAAAGATTAGAACATTTTATATTTGTGAACAGAGGGAGTAAATAATAGCAGTGTCTATTGGCAGCTGGGATTAGACTGTGATTCTATGAAAAATGGTCGTAGGGTGGTGTTTGTAATTCAAATTTAAACAATGTAAAAATTCTGAGCATACTCACCGATCTGCGAAATTATAGCTTTGACAATTTTTCACATATAAGAAGAAATCGAAGCACAACCTAATTAGCATTCTAGAAATTTGTCGATTCCGGTGGGAAAATGGTGCACAGTAGATCAAATTGGTTCTACTTGGCTCGATTTGTGTTGTCTAAGACGGTACGTGTAGCCTTTTTATATTGGTTAGCCCCATGTGTAGAGACCGAGGATCAATATCTAAAAAATCTAAAAAAATTATTGCTTATTCAAAGCTCTTAATTTTTCGACAAAAAAAGCTCGTATGGCTTGATGGACTTATGTTCAAAGCTCTTATGGCTTGATGGACTAATCTAGCCGAGGGCAAACAAGGTCAGAAAATTTATCATTTTCTTAAAGTTTACATTGCCTCTGACTATGCATGCCTGAGTAGAAAGAGGCACAAGAAATTTGTGCCTGTCAAAGGACCAAGCTCGTAACGAAGGACTTCAAGTGACTTCAAGTCGGTACCTCTACCAGGTACCAGACGTACCCAAGTCTTCTTTCTTAAATAGTTATATGCTTCCTATCCCTCATCTTACTTCTCTTTGTTGGAACGGTTCATTCCTAATTCATGCATTATTTGGTACTGCACACCAGGGATTTGAATTATCAAATTGTAGGCATAAGAGGCACCGGGAACCTATGGATAACTAGACTCCCAATACAGGTGGGCTGGTGGGCTGGCATGGTCGCTCGGTGGTTCAATAGGGGCGACATGGATATTGCTCCAAAATGGTATAGTAACGGGCGATTTACGGTGCATCTGTCTAACATGAACCACATGGCAGCTCAAGGTGGTAAGCACGGAAGATGTTTCAAAATTCGTTGCTTTTAGCCCAACTTGCTAGATAGAGACATGTCACCTTGCAATTTGGTATGTGTTCACTATGCAACAAGCTTTGTATGCACTCCCTCCTTTTTAAGTTATTCTTTGAAGTTTGACAAGGTCTATAAAAAAATACTTTGACATCTATGCCACCAAATTAGTTTCATTGAATTGACCGTATAATACATTTTATATTGTACATATTTGATGTTGTAGATATGAGTATATACTTTTATATATATTTGACTAAAGCACATCGATATTGCCCCCCCCCCCCCCCCCCCCCTTCGATCCCACCTCCTCCCGCATGAACCCCCTCCCTTCGTTATGCTTTCGTTTCAATTTGCCGTAGCTGCTGCTTTGCTTCGATCTTGAAACTCAAGAGTGTCCCTTTCAAGCGTGTAAAAAGGCCGGAGTATCGATCAGTTCAATTGGGCACGTTTTGAGTCAATACATGATAGAATGTTGCATGTACTATGTAACTACTAGTTGGACTGGACTGGGATTATGTGAAAGATGATCACAGGGTAGCTGTTGGAGTTCAAGTTTGAACAATGCATAGAAGAAGAAAAATTCAAACATACTCTCTTGCTCTGTGAAATCATGGTGCAAACATATTTTGCATGTAAAAAGATATCATGGAGGAAGGTAAATGTATGATTGAATTATTAGGCCGAGACAAGGCGCAACCTAATTAACATGCAAGAAATTTTTTCTGATTCTGAGTCGAAAGATGGTTACAACTAGGCAAAATTGGTTCTACTTGGCTCTTTTTGGATTGTTTGGATTGCTTACCACATACGTCACGTGGTTGGTTCTACTTAGCTCACATTGTCTTGTCAAGAACATGATCTTAGCCCTCTTGTGTTGGCTAGCCACATGTGTAGAGACCAAAGAACAATACTTAAAAAAAACTTGAAATATATTGTTTGTTTAAAGCTCTGGTAACCTAATAGCCAAGGACAAACAAGCTTAGGAAATTCATCATCTGTTTGAAGTTCTCACTACCTCTGAACCACCCCTAGTAGAAACAAGCACCATCATTTGTGTAACGATCTCATTGGCTCTTACCTACCAAAGGACCAAGCTCATAAACAAATAATTCTTAGCTATTGACCCAACAGGCATCCAATGACTTTAAGTCACTACCTCTACCACATGTACCCAAGTCTTCTATAAGGAGCAATCCTTCGCATTCCTCATCTTACTCCTATCTATTGGTATTGTTGATTCCTATTTAGTGCAGTGTTTTGTTTCTACATAGTAGCGATTTGAGTTTGGTTAGTGTAGGCATAAGAGGCACCAGGAACAGATGGTGGATAACTGCACTTTGCATAGGACCTATAAAATTCACACAACCAACATGCCTCTCCATATCAGCTATTTTCCATCCACTAGCCGGTGTGCCATCTTATACAATCAGTGCGTACACCACGCCCTCATGTCATCTTGTGGAACAGGCGATAGAAGTTTGTGATGTTGGGCTAGGATGTAACTGGGGTAGAAGGAAGTTGTTCTGTGCAGAAGAGGATTGGCGTGGTTGGACACTGGTTCACTAGGGGCGGGGCGAGTACAGACTGCTACGGAATGGTACACATCAGTGACAATTTACCGATGCATCTGGCAAGCACGAATCACTCGCTCGGCGCTAGCTTTCCAAACCTCCGTCTGATAACAGCACCCAAAACATCCCGCGTCTATCAACTGTGCAACCAATACTGCAATGTCTTCATGGATGCCGGAGTGGCATCCCACGGCACGGTATTCGCCGTGAACTCCCGCGCCGCCTCTCCGGCAGGTTACGGTTTCCTCAGTGCTGCAACGCGACATGCGTGCTTGGCTGGAACGAGGCAATACGTTAGCAAAGCAATGGCTAGAAAATTTGGGGATCGACACCCAAACAGAACACGACACCGAAACTTTCACCTGATCAGTCACATAAACCTCAACTGGTCACCTATGATTGATCATGCTAGTTGTTATAGTACAAGCATGCAACCTGCACAAGAAGTGTGTTTGAATTACCGAATAGTAAGAAATCCTCAGTGGAGCGTCTTTGCCAGGGGTGACGGGGGTTACAAGGTGGAGCAAGAGCAAGAGGAACTGTCCGGTGCTAAGCCACGAAGGGATAGACTGACGTTAATCAACAGAAACAACGACTAAACAAGAAAAACTCTAGGGCTTCTTCTAGGAAAAATTCATGAGAAAACATTCTAATAGGCTCGAAACTATATCTGATCAGTGATTGCGCATGCTGCAGATGTTGGTTTTCCTTCGACTTCTCCTTTCGTGAGAGTTTGTCGCGATCGGTGTGACCATCCAACAGTTAGCTTGGAGGACGAAAACTGACACAGCTTTCAGAACTACTACAGGTTTCAAAGTGAACTTCTTAGAAAGCAAAATCCTATCAGGTCTACGTACTTAAATGGTAATTCATGACTACACTAAACATATGTTTGTTATGAACCAGTCGATGGAGAAAGAAGTTCGATTGAGTAAGTAAAATAAAATGTTTTCAGAAAGAAATTGAAAATCCCTAGCTGCTTGAACTTCTGCCATGAAAATTTCAAGTATGGACCTAAGGGGAAAAATAAGTGTGTGTTCCATCGCAGTCCCGCAGAGCACCATTCAGGTGCAAATTTTACATAGTTGACTTATTTCATGGTGTTTCTTTGAGAACTCGGTGGGAATCATATGGAGGAAGAGATACGATTAAATTATGTAGCATGATCAATGGGAAAAGGAAGTATCAGATCAGTACTACAAAAGAAAAGCTGACAAAAGATTAACCGTGTGATTATAAGTGGGATAGTAAGTACCCTAGAAACGATTGTCCTTTGATTTAGTTCCAAAAGTGCCTACGGTGTCATGGATCATGATGCCACTTACTGTTTTTGAAGAAAAGGCGGGAGTCCGACTTTATAAATAAAGCCAACACGACAAGGATTCAACAACGTTTAGAGCATCACAAAAAAGGAAGAAAAGTCTCTTACACACCACACCTGGTCAAGAACTAGGCACGCAAGCCGAGGGAAAAAGGCAAAAGAAACTAGCTTAAGTTCCAGGTCGAGCAATTGAAGGGCGCAAATCTTGTCAATGATCTCAAACAAAGCATCAGAGTCTATTGCCTTAGCGAGAGGCTTCCACTGTTGTAGGGAACCAACCATTTTGAACAAGCAATCAGCGGGACGGTTAGGGAATAGATGTTCAATAGTAAATTTATTCCTAGTAGTCCAAGTAGCCCAAGAGAAAGCAGCAAAGGCAGACCAAAACACGTGATTTTTTTAGTCCAACTACTTTGTAAATAAAAAAAGGTCATCCAAAAATTCTGGGTTCCAATTGACGTTCAACCACGATCGAGCAACTCTAGCCCAGATTAGCATGGACACAGTTAAATATAATATGCTTAGTATTTTCCGTCTCCCCACAAAGAGAACAGTATGTCGATGCAGTGCCATGTCATTTAAGAATTTGGTCGCTAGCCCGAAGGCGATGCCTGATCACTTGATAGGAAGATTTTGATTTTGAGAGGAAACACCATAAAATGGGGGGGGGGGGGGGGGGGGGAGGACCCTGTATAAACTTAAGGTACAAAGATTTCACCGCAAAGGAGACTGAAGGAGAGTGAGGCCAGGAAAGGCATTGGAGTCAGCGAGAGTGATGAGAATATTTTTTGATAAAGGGCGCTTTATTACTTAGAGTTTTAAGCATTACGCCAGGCCTCTGCATAACTGAGATGCACACAACCAAGGGAGTGACGGGAAAATGGCAGTGATCTCTTGCCAATTTGCCAGCTCTGTAGGTGATAGCGTTCGCCTCAAACCAAGGTCCCAATCCCTAGACTCAAGCTCCAAGATGGAGATCGAGCGATGCGAGCAGTAGGAGAAAATGATCGAGAACAAGTGGCAGAGTGGGCCATCCCCATGCCACCAATCAAGCCAAAAAATGCACCATAGAGCCGCAGCCTACCAAAAACTTAATCAAACCATGAAATTTTTCATGCATTTAACCAATGATTTCCATAATCGAGAGCCTCTCCTGGGATTGGAGTTGAGAGGGTCCGAGGAGGGGAATTATTTGGATTTAAGAGGCTATAGCCACAGAGAATCAGGAGGATCATGATAGATCCGCCACCACCATTTCATGATCAAACATGTATTCAGGATCGAGGTGTTGATAATGCCAAGCCCCCCACGGCTTTTTGGGCAACACATAAATTTCTACTTCACCATCCCATACTTCTTCTAGTTATCAATGGTATTCCAGTAGAACAGACTCCTATATTTGTCAGATTCATAGAGATGGTAGAATGAAAGTGGGTAGGCTAGACAGACAATAGTTCATCAAAATGACCTTGCCCCCCGGCGACTGGGGCGTCCCCTCCAAGGCGCCGCCCTAGAGCCCACCTTAACCTCAGTAGGTCTAAAATCGACAACAATGATTTTAAACCACTTACACCTTATCAAATGGGTTAATCTTTCAAAACCTACTCCCTCCGTCCCAAAATAAGTGTCTTAACTTTGTACTAAATTTTAGTACAAAGTTGTACTAAAGTTGATACACTTATTTTGTGATGGAGGAAGTATTTAGTAAAATTATATAGCTTTATTAATTTAAAGCAAAGCCCGTCTCACACTTTTGTTCTAAAAGAAATCTATACAACAACTTAGTTGAGCTATTATATACAATCAGACAACTATCAAATAATAATTTAGTTCTCAATAAAACCCATTTGAGATGATTGCAGTTGAGGAAGTGGCGGAAGGTGCATGTCATTTTTGACGGTGGAGACAAGATTTGGGATCTGTTTCAGTTTTCTTTTGTTTTAGTTTGTTGTAGCTGCTGCTCTGCTTCGATCTTAAAACCCAAGAGTGTCCCTTTCGAGCATGAAAAAAGGCTGGAGGATCTATCAGTTTAGTTGGGCATGTTTTGAGTTGATACATGATAGAATATTGCATGTACTACGTATCTACTAGTGCGACTGGACTGTGGTTCTGTGAAAGGTGATCGTAGGGTAGTTGTTGGAGTTCAAGTTTGAGCAATGCATAGAAGGGGGAAAAATCAAACATACTCCCTTGCCATGTGAAATTCTGGTACAAACATATTTTGAATATAAGAAGACATCCTAGAGGAAAGTAAATGTTTGATTGGATTATTAGGCCAAGTCAAGGCACAACCTAATTAACATGCTAGAAAGTTTGTCTGGGTCTGAGTCGGAAGATGATTATAGCTAGGCAAAATTGGTTCTACTTGGCTCATTTTGTCATGTCGAGTACGTAATTTTGGCCCTTTTATGTTGGCAAGACACATGTGTAGAGACCAAAGAACAATACAACTCTCCGGTGGACTGATCTAGCCGAGGACAAACAAGCTCAGTAAATTCATCATTTGTTTTATAGTTCACAATACCTCTGACCTGCCCGAGTAGAACAAGCACAAGAAATTCATCAATTATTATCTCGCAAAAAAAAATTCATCAATTGTTTAAGATCTCATAGGCTCTTTCCTACAGAAGTACTAATCTCATAACTAAGGACAAACAGATATCCAATGACTTCAGGTTACTTATTATATGACACATACCCAAGTCTTCTATAAGGAGCGATCCTTCCCATCCCTCATGTTACTTTAATGTATTGTTATTATCCATTCGTATTAGGTGCATTATTTGGTCTCTACACACGAGGAATCTAAATTTGACAAGTGTAGGCATAAGAGGCACCAGGAAACAATGGGTAACTATAAATGTATCTTGACCTATCCAATTCACACAACCATCATGGCTCTCCACATCGACTATTTGTCCATCCGTACCATCGTGTGCATCATGCACACCTCAAAACAACGAAAAAAGCATCACATCCACGCTACTTGAGCTCAAGTACGACTGGTCATGGTATTACTATCCTACAAGGATGCAACTTGCACAAGAAGCATGTTCCACCTTTGTCGGGATTTATAAGTTTACAAGCTTAAGCATGAAGACCTACTATGTGCTAAGCCAGGAGGGTATAGATTGTCGTCAATCAACAATAACCACAACTAAACAAGAAAACTATAGAGGTTCCTTTGGATAAAACTTGTGAGAAAACAGAGTCTAACAGGCTGGAAACTCTATCTGGTTAGTGATTGGGCGCGATGTAGAGGTTGGTTTTCCTTCAACTTCTCCTTGGGTGAGATTTTTTCGCTGATCAGTGTAACCTTGCGGCGATAAGCTTGGAGGATGAATTTTTTTAGCTTTCGGTACAACTGCAAGTTTCAATGTGAGCTTCTTAGAAAGCAATCCCATCAGGCATGCATAATTAATAGGATCAATAACTACACAGAACATATGTCGTTACGAACCCCTATGGAGAAAGCAGTTCGGTTGAGTGAGTAGAATACAATGTTTTGGAGAAAGAATCTGAAAAACGTGGTTGCTTGAACTTTTGTCATGTAAATTTTAAGTGCGGACCTAAAGGGAAAAAGAACAACAGTGTGTTCCACCCCGGTTTCCTAGAGTACCATCCTTATGCCAATTTTATTAGTTGACTTATTTCATGGTGTTTCTTTGACAACTCGATGAGAATGGTTGGATGAAGAGTTGCAGTCAAATTATTTAGCACGGTCAATGGGAAAAGGAAGTATCGGATTAGCCATAGAAAAGAAAAACCAAGAGAAGATTAATAGTGCAATCTCCCAGAACAAGAGAAAAGGTTGTAACAGACATGCTCTCTGGCAAACTATAAATCAAATATTGCATTAAGAAAGCGGGATAGTAAGTACCTCGGAAGTGGTTGTCCTCTGCCTTAATTCCAAAAGTGTTTGTAGTGTCACGGATAATGATGCCACTTACACCTTCTCAAATTTGTTAATCTTTCAAAACATATTTAGTAAAATTCTATAGATTTATTATTTTAAAGCCGAGCCCCTCTCGTGGTTTCGTTCTAAAAGAAATCTATACAACAACTTAGTTGAGCTATTTGACGCAATCGGACAACTATCAACTGGTAACTTAGTTCCCAATAAAACACATTTGAGACTACTGTAGTCAGGGTAGTGGCGGAAAGTGCGGGCCATTTTCGACGCTGGAGACGAGATTTAGGGTATGTTTAAATTTCCTTCCGTTTCAGTTTCCTGCAGTGGCTACTATGCTTCAATCTTGAAACTCAAGAGTGCCCCTTCCGAGCGTGAAAAAGGCCGGAGGACCTATCGGTTCAGTTGGTGTTAGCCATGTTTTGAGTTGATACATGATAGAATACCGCATGTACTATGTAACTACTAGTGGCAGCTAGGATTGGACTATGGTTCTATGAAAGGTGACCGCATGGTAGCTGTTGGAATTCAAGTTTGAACAATGCATAGAAGGAGAAAATTTCAAACATACTCTTTTGATATGCAAAATTAAGGTACAAACATTTTTCTGCATATGAGACATTCTGGAGAAAAGTAAATTTATGACTGGTTTATTAGGCCAAGACGAGGCATAACCTAATTAACATGCTAGAAATTTGTCCGGGTCCGAGTCTGAGTCCGAAGATGGTTACAACTAGCCAAAATTGGTTCTACTTAGCTCACTTTGTCTTGCCCATTAGATCCAGTTCCTTTTCCTTTATTTCCAGAACCTTTATCTTGATCAGATTGAGTAGGAGTACGTGATCTTAGCCCTTTTATGTTGGCTAGCCACATGTGTAGAGACCAAAGAACAATACCTGAAAAAACTTTAAAAAAATATTATTTGTTTAAAGCTCTTGTGACCCAATAGACTGATCTAGCCAAGGACAAACAAGCTTAGGAAATTTATCATTTTTTTTAAGTTACCATTACCTCTGACCTACCCCGAATAGAAACAGGCACAAAAATTTCATCATTTGTGTAAGGATCTCATGGGCTCTAACCTACCTAAGGACCAAGCTCATGACCAAAGTATTCTTAGCTACCGAGCCAACAGAGATCCGATGACTTCAAGTCACTAGCTGTACCGCATGTGCCCAAGTCGTCTATAAAAGGAGCGGTCCTCCCTGTTCCTCATCTTACTTTTACGTATTGCTATTGTTCATCATTCCTGTGTAGTGCATTGTTTTGTCTCTGCATAGTAGCAATTTGAATCTGATTAAGTGTAGGCATAAGAGGCACCAGGAACGGATGGATAACCGGCATGTGCACATGACCTATAGAATTCACACATCCACCAGGCCTCGCCACATCGCCTATTTTCCCTACGCTGGCCGATGTGCCATCCTTCTTCAGTCATTCTGTACACCATGCCCTCATGTCATCTTGTGGAATTGAGGCTAGTTCGCACAGAGGAGAGGATTGGCGTGGCTGGCCCCTGGTTCAGCAGGGGCGGCACAGACTGCTACTGAGGAGGTGTTTGGTTCGGCGCTGTAAACGCAAACGTAATCTGTATCAACTTACGCTGTTAATGTAAAGGGAATGCGGTCAAATGAAAACGTGTTTGGTTGATCTCAGGGAATGGAATCACGATCTCAGAAAATGGAATTGTGCTGCCGCATGTTGCCTTCATTACTCCGATGGTCTGGATGATCAGAGCTTTCCATGGGGAGCAGCCATGGCGTCCGTCTCAATCAGGAGCATCGTGAGGCGAGAAAAAAACCTACCAACACCACGGAAAAAGGGCGACATGCCGTCGCCGTCGGCCCCCACGCCGGCACCAGCGACGGCATGATGACGGGGGGTTCTAGGTGGCAGGCGGGCGTGCTCGCCGAGGTTCCAGATTAGGGGAGGAAGGCCAAGGGGATCCACGAAGGGACGAGGGAGCGGTAACGCCAATCGTTACCGGTGGGTCATGGGGGGAATGGGCCTTGCTCTGCGCTGGTATTTGTTTCCAGGGTAATCGATTACAGGCCAAGTAAACCAAACATGTTTAACGGTATTAGATCCCGCTGTAATCGGATAACGGACAAATAGACGCGAAACAAACACCTCATGGTACACGACGGCGACGATTCACACACCGGATGAGGGTGTTTAATAACAGCACCCAAAACCTCCTGCGTCTATCCACTGTATAACTAATAGCGCAGCGTCGTCTTCCATGCCGGAGTCCTTCCCACGGCAAGGGATCCGCCGCAACCAGCTTCATCCTGCGCCGGTGCCGCCGCTCCAGCCACAGCCCACAGGTTATTGTTTCCTCAGCGCTGCAATACACGCCTGCTTGCTAAGCTAGCAAGCGAGGCAACACGTTAGCAACGCGACACCCAAACTTTCACCCGGCCAGTAACATAAACCTCAACTGCTCACCTATGATTGATCAAAAAGAAATCTGATAAAGAGCTGTGATTGATCATGGTATGGTAGTTGCTATCCTACAAGGATGTAGCTTGCACAACAAGCGTGTTCGAATTAACCAAGGAATTTCTCAGTGTTGCGTCTTTGCCAGGTGTGAGAGGCTTACAATGTGGAGCAACAAGAACTGCCAGGTGCTAAGCAATGAAGGGATAGACTGATGTTAATCAATAGAAACAAAGACTAAACAAGAAAAACTCTAGGGGTTCATCTGGGCAAAATTCGTCAAAAAACAGAGTCTAACAGGCTCGAAACTCTATCTGATCAGTGATTGCGCACGCTGCAGACGCTGGCTTCCCTTCAACTTCTCCTTTGGTGACAGTTTGTCGCTGATCAGTGTCACCTTCCAGCAATCAGCTTGGAGGACGAAAACTGACCCAGCTTTCGGCACAACTGCAGGTTTCAAAGTGATCTTCTTAGAAAGCAATCACATCAGGTATACAGTAGTTAATACCAGAATTCATGACTGCAAACAACATTTACCCAAGTAAACATATCCATTCAGTGCAGGATTACACAATACTGTTAACTGCTCAACTATGCAGGCAACACAGCCCAAGTCACCTTAACTAAAATTGAGGCAGTCTCGAGATTTAGCTGATGGCTGGCGTGTCCATTTAACTTAGCTTTGAAGGAACAATTGCGTTCAATATTATTGTTACAGCCTTGGTGATCAACCTTGAACTTCAAATTCATAAGCGTATCCCATGTGACAGCAATCACAAAGCTTCCTAAGCCACAGGACTCACTAATATTTCCACTGAAGAGCTGGAATTCTTTATTCATCTCCAGAAGAGCAATCGTAGAACTGAGAGATAAATCAAAGCCAGTCTGCACTTTTGATATGATAACTTGTACTGTGGCCTCGACTGAATTACGAACAAGTGCAAAAGACGTATCGACTGCACCACAATTTCCACCAATGCGAACCTCGTGCAGTCGTGCGGTCTCCACGACATGCGTAAACCGTAAAATTCTGAGATTCCATCAATCAGCTGCAAATCATCCTCTTCATTCTCCCCATTCTTGATCCTCATGTCAAACTCAAGTAGCACATCAAATATCAACAGGATGGCTCTCTTAGGGCCGTTCATTTCAATTAGAGAACCCTGCTGCACGGTGATGGGATCATCCCTGCTACGATTGAAAACATAATTCAGTCTTAGATCAACTTCATCATGTGCTGCTATATATCCGTATAACTGTATTGAGCCACTGTTGATAGGAGCTTTAGCTAACTTCATTGAAAAGATCTGCATCATGTTACGCGGTATATCGTATGCACGCGCTGGCTCCAACCGAGTCTCTGTACGGTCAGTGATATCAAAAAAGTAATTATGCTCCCAGTGAGCCGCTCTCTTGTATATAGCACCATCACGGTGGCTGCTCCCTGAAATTATCGGCATGTAACATATATCTTCAGTTAAACTAGTCTTTAACGTGAAGGGGAGCCTTGGCGCAGTGGTAAAGCTGCTGCCTTGTGACCATGAGGTCATGGGTTCAAGTCCTGGAAACAGCCTCTTACAGAAATGTAGGGAAAGGCTGCGTACTATAGACCCAAAGTGGTCGGACCCTTCCTTGGACCCTGCGCAAGCGGGAGCTACATGCACCAGGTTGCCCTTTTTTTTAAACTAGTCTTTAACGTCTGGACACTGTCCTCTGCTGCATTATTAGTCTTCGTCTCATTCACGCCATGTATGGAGAATTGGCGCGGCCAATTCAGTGTACTCTTCTCACGGAAAAGACGATCAAGATGTTGATTTCGACAGGCCCGTACTAAAGCCTGGAGTGGAGCATCTCCTCGCGCAAGTGCTGGAAACCAGCAGCGAGGCAGAGCAGAGGCAACCCTGCTGACGCTTCAAGTAATCGAGCGCGAGAGGATTTGCATCTCCACCGCCTCCAATCTCCCCTCTTATGCCTATACTTATCAAATTCAAATCGCTACTATGCAGAGACAAAAAAATGCACATACCCCTCCTCCGCCGCAAAATAGCCGCCGCGCAGTCTCCAAAATCAGCTTTTGAGAAACCTCCCCCAAACTCAGTTTCCTGCAGAATCACCCAGAATCAGTTTCCTGCAGAATCACCCAGAATCAGTTTCCTGCAGAATCACCCAGAATCAGCTGTCGAGTTCTTTACTAAGATTGTGGTCTGAGATTATGGGATGAGTTGTGTGCTAAAAATGTCTGTAATGTCCCTGAACTAAAACTGTGTGTTGAATTGCTAAGACTTACAGTAGTTGTTTTGGACAATTTCTGTCGAATATGAGCATGAAAACGAGCATACATCCATTCAGCCATCAAGCAAATCATCTACTCCTACCAAACAAACAAACATCCATCCATTTTCCCATGTACAGAGAAGAACTAGGAACAGAGACGAACAAGAAGGAATAGAGCTGCACCCAGAACAGAACAGAGAAGCAGAGAGGAGATGAGAGCTCAGCCTAGGCGACGGCCCGAGCAAACTCCGGCGAGGCGGCGTCGGGTGTCGAGGCCAGCGGCCGGGGCGGAGCAGCGGCTGAGGGCCTCGAGGCGAGCAGGCGGGGCGAAGGAGTGGTCGGGGCGGAGCAACGGCTGCGGGCCTCGAAGCGAGCGTGCGGGGCAGAGCAGCGGCTTCAGGCGAGCTGTCGGGCGGCGCGGCGGCGGCGGCCCTGTATCCCTATCGCGAGCGCGAGTGGGGAGGTGGGGGATCGAGCGAAGGAGAGTGACGAGTCGTGCGACTCGTTTTTCTGGGCGCGGCCGGCCTCCGCCCAACAGTGGCAGTTCTCTGGTAATTTGCCTCTCAAACAGGGGTACTACTTTAAGTCGAAACGTTTTGTTTTGTGGGAGCGTCCAAAATAGCCAGAAACGAGGTCTCAAGACGATTTTTTTTGGTGAATACGCTTAGCAGCGTATCATTTCATTGATAGATTGGGAAAGAAGTTGATACAAGTGGCATCCATGCAGACGTACACATGGAGGCGTCTGGATGGATGCAGCGAGCAGGGAAGGGAGGGTGCTCAGCCTCGTTACATATGATCAGGTTACAGGAATAATAGCGGCTAGTCCCTTGGCGCCGGCCTTAGCCCATAGGCGAGCGTCATCTTGGATGGAAAGCACAAGATCGTCGGTAGAGGGGTGAAGGCCGTCGAAGATGGCGGCGTTGCGGTGCTTCCAGATGGCCCAAGCGGTAAGAGCGACGATGGAGTTGAGCCATTTGCGCAGGCCGCTCGGCGAGGTGTCGGCCGCGAGTGCCCGCCATGCGAAGAAGGTCGTCGCGCTATCCATGGGTGGGGTGACGAGCCTGCACCAGGCCAAGATTTCATGCCAGGTGATCCGGGCGAATACACAACCAGCTAAGAGATGGTCGATGGATTCTGTCTCCTGATGACATAGGATTAAACCTGGGCAAATGTCGGGCCGGGCCGGGTTTCGGGTCGGGCTTGTAAAAGCCCGACCTTCATTTATCAAGCCCGAGCCCGGCCCGAAGCCCGAAATACTCCACATTTTCAAGCCCGAGCCCGGCCCGAAATCAAGCCCGAAGCCCGAAAGCCCGGTCCGAATGTTGTTTTTTAGTACGCGCACGTGCAAGCCCGGCCCGAAGCCCGAAAGCCCGGCCCGAAATACGGAAAAATTGAAGCCCGAGCCCGGCCCGAACTATCTTTCGGGCTGAAAAACAAAGCCCGAGCCCGGCCCGAATGTCAAGCCCAGCCCGGCCCGGCCCGGGTTTTTCGGGCCTGGCTCGGGCCGGGTCGTCGGGCCGGGCTGCCCATGCCCGGGTTTACATAGGATGCAAACGGCGTAGTGCATGAGGCTGTGCCGTGCACGGCGTTCGGCCATCCAGCACCGGTCCAGGGAGGCAAGCCAGAGAAAGAACTTGCAGTTGGTGGGCGCCTAGCATTTCCAAAGAAGCTTCCATGAGGGCGGCGTAGTGGATCCGTGGAAGAGAGCAAGATCGCAAGACTTGGCCGAGTAACTGCCATTTGTCGTCCAATGCCAGGATATCGTGTCAGGCGTGGTGGTTAGGCTCACGCCCTGCATCTTTCGCCAAAGGTTGACGTACTCAATAACCTCCGGGAGTCTTAAGCGTGCCATGGATGTCGTGGATCCAGGCGTGCTGCTCAAGGCCCTCCCGAACCAGGGTTCGCCGTCTGCGTTAATTTGGCATGAGAGTGAAAAGGCCGGGGGGTCGGAGACGGCCTGGCCATCGAGCCAGTGGTCACTCCAAAAGAGGCAGGTTCTCCCGTCACCAAGGTGCCAGGTTGTGGATGCGCGGAAGAAGCTGGACGTCACATCGTCGACGGGGAGCTGGAGATGATGCAAAGGCCGCGAGGGGTCGGTGGCTTTGAGCCAAAGCCAGCGGCAGCGCAGGGAAATCCTGGTGAGGTGCAAGTCACGCACGCCAAGGCCGCCGAACTCAAGAGGTCAATAGACGCGCGGCCAGCTAACGAGGCAGCTGCCGGATCTGGCATCATGCCTGCCATGCCACAGAAAGTCGCGGATGATCCGCGTGATCTTCTTGAGAATAGTCGGGTTGATGGCGATGGCCATGAGGATGTGCACGGGCATAGCGGAGAGCACGTGGCGCACGAGCGCAAGGCGTTCGCCACGGGTCAGGAGTGTAGCTTTCCAAGTGGCTAGCTTCCGCAAGATCTTGTCCACAAGCGGCATCAAGGACGAGGAGGGTGTCTTGCGCACGGACAGTGGGAGGCCTAGGTATACCAAGGGGAAGCTGGTGACTGCGCACGCGAGCATGGAGCTGATGATCGGAGCCACCTCCTCATCGCACCGTATGGGGGTAGCCGAGCACTTAAGAAAATTCTTGCGGAGACCCGAGGCCTCGCCGAAGATCCGAAGCAGCTCGTGGATGGTAGCAAGCTCCATGGTGGTCGGGTGGCAGAAGACGACCACATCGTCGGCGTACAAAGAGATGCTGGAGGCGGCATGGCGGTTGGTAAGCCGTTGCAACATGCCCGCGCGGACCGCATGCTGGAGGAGGGAGTTCAGGGTGTCTATCATGATCGCGAAGAGGAGCGGAGATATCGAGTCGCCTTGGCGGAGCCCGCAAGCATGGTCCACCGGAGGGCCTGGGTTGCCGTTGATGAGAACCCGCGTGGATGCAGTGGAGACCAGGATGCAAACCCATTCGCACCAGCGGTGTCCGAAGCCAAGGTGGCGAAGAGCTTGAAGGAGAAAGGGCCAAGAGACAGTGTCGAAGGCCTTCGCAATGTCAAGCTTGAGAAGAATGCGCGGGGCCTTGAGATTGTGAAACAAACGCGCCGTTTGCTGGACAAGGAGGAAGTTGACGTGCACACTCCGGCCGGCAATGAATGCGCTCTGGTTGGTGGAGACGATCTGGCTCATCCTAGGCGCCAGACAAAGGGAGAGGACCTTGGCGAAAAGCTTGGTGACGATGTGGATCGAACCGATAGGCCTATAGTCAGAGAGCGCGGACGCGTCCGGTTTCTTGGGAAGCAGAACAAGCAATGCTTCGTTAAGCTTCTGGAATCCCATGCCATTCATGACGAAAAGCTTGTCGAAGGCTTCGCAGATGTCGGACTTAATCGTGGTCCAGCACGCACGCAGGAATTCTGCCGTGAACCCATCTGGTCCGGGTGCTTTGCCCGTAGGCAGATTCTTCACGGCGTTCCAAATTTCATCCTCCGTGAAAGGTTGCTCAAGGTCGAGTAGATCAAAGAGGCGGGGGTCGATGCCATCTAGGTCGAGGGAGTACTCTCTTTGGGAAGAGGAGCCAAGAATGGAGGTAAAATGCTCGAATGCAGCTTTCGCCATGTCCACATCGGCGGTGAGGACTTGTGATCCCACCCGGATGCCGGCCATGTAGTTCTTCTGAGCGCGGTGGGCGGCCTGGATCTTAAGGAACACGACGTTAGTGTCGCCGTCACGGAGACAGTGGAGGCGAACCCGTTGTCGGTGTCACAACCCTAGCTCAGTCCCTGTTATCTTTGGTTGATCATCATGTCATCATATTTAAGATTCAAATGAATCTGAATTGGGGATGTTCAAACCCTAGCATTAAATCAACTCAACTAGGGTGGATTAAAATCTTTTTCAATAAACCCAAAAAGTCCCTAAGAAAAGTTCATGATTTCTGGTTAAGGTGGAAACCTCTGCCAAAAATGATGAATATATTCTTAGATCATTTTTGGATTTTTGAATTAAATCATATTGTATTTGACTTTGGGCATTTAAACACTATAAATAATTTAAATGCTCAAATAATGTTGGAATTATTTATGGGACACTGAAATAATTTAGAAAGTGCTCATGAATATTTTCAGGATTTATAAAATTGATTTGGTTTTTAAAACTGGATCAAAAACAAACTACAAAAATAGAAAAACAGAATTAAAGGAAAGAGAGAAGGACTTACCTCGCGCTTACCTGTCCCGCTTGGCGGCCCAGCACTGCTGGCCCAGCCCACCACCGCAGCTCCTCCTGTCGTCTTCCTCGTCGGACAAAAGGACGAACGTGTGGACGCGGCGCGCGTGCATGCGCCGAGCCACCTCCTGCTTGCCGCCCCGCCCTGGATCGACTAAGGATGCCACGGCACCCCCCTGAATCCCCTCTCTCCCCCTCGAGCATCCCCCTCTGGCCTCTCTCTTCCTCGCTTCCCTGCTCCCACCCGGACGCTCCCGCCAGCCACCGCAGCTCGCCCGCGTGGCCACCATCGACGCAATGCTGCTCCACCTTTTCCCCAAGCTCCGTAAAGTCTCGCCTGTCCTCTACATCGAGCCACGCATCGAGGGAGGCCCTGCATCGCCGCCTACGCGTCGTCTTCAACCTCCGGATCTGACGGCCGCCTCCGGTCAATTTGGCGCCTCAGCGCATCCCCGACCTCGCTCTCGCGCTCGTCGACCTCACTGTGAGCTCTGCCGTCGATTACCCCTAACCCCGTTGCGTTTCGCCCACCGTACCCGTCGTTCTGCTGACGCCCGTAGCATCGCAACGGTCGAGCCGTGCTTCGGCGCCGCTCCGCTTGACGCCGCCGCCGCCTTAGGCCATCTCCGGCAGCCCCGCAGCCACCACCCGATGCGCCTCGTCGCGCTGCAGCCTTAGAGCCCAACCCCGCCTCCTCTCATTGCCGGAGTCGCCGGGACGAGCGACGCCGCCGCATCTGTGTGTCACCGGCGGTTAACCGCCGACGTGGCCGGCTTAATTAGTGCCTAACCACATTGCTAAGTACCAACCACAGTCACTGACACGCGGGACCCACTGGTCAGTTTGACCTGGGGTGCTCCGTTGACCGCTGACATCAGCGTGATGTCATGCTGACGCAGTAAATCATTTACTGGATTTTGTTTAATTCCAAATAACCAGAAAATCCAAAAAATGATTTGAACTTCTCAAAATCATAGAAATTCAACCGTAACTCCAAATGAAATAATTTATATATGAAAAATGATCAGAAAAATCCAATCTATCCATCTGTACTGGTTTCATGCTTGTTAAAGCAACTTAAACCTGCTGTTTATATCAAAACATGATAATGCACTATTTGAATTCATAGTTTGAGTTTGAACTTGAACCTTGGGTTCAAAATAACTCAAACCCATCTGGTTATAGTTGCATTAGGCCAACACACTCATATTGCCATGTCATGAGCATGCATCATATTGTGCATTGCATTGATTGTGTTTCCTTCTCTGTTGCCGGCAATTGTCCCCTCTCAGTAGACGTGGTTCCGACGATGAGATCGATGACACCGATGAAGAGCTATACTATCTTCAGAAGTGCCAGGCAAGCAAAACCCCTTGTTCATTCTGATACAATCCCACTCTCTCGCTCATGCTCTCTTTTACTGCATTAGGACAACAACGATTCAACTATTACATGCTGCGGTAGATGAACCCCTTTCCTCTGCATGACCTGTCATTTCCACAGTAAATAGATGAAACCCACTAGCATGAGTAGGAGTTGTTTGAGCCCTGGTGTGCCTACTCATTCATGCTTGTTTGTCATGCCTGCTATTGCTTAGAGTTGTGTCAGGTCTGATTCATCGGGGATGAATTGGAATGTTGTGAACATGTCCTACTGTGTGTGAGCTAAGTGTGTGAACACGGTTTGGTAAAGGTAGCGGTGAGAGGCCATGTAGGAGTACATGGTGGGTTGTCTCATTGAAGCCGTCCTCGGGAACTGAGTTCTGTGTTTGTGATCCATGAACAGTTACTACCACACATTGGGCTCCGGGCTCTCCAAGCTCTCTTGACTTATTAATCAACTCGATCTCTGTCCAGGAGTTGCAACTAGTTTCTAGTGTTTGTAGGCAGTGCTAGTAGTCTACCAAGTGGCACCCGGTATAGGTGGGCTTGGGACAGACTAGGTGCAGTGGCACAGTGTACCAAGTGACACCCGGATGGTGGGCTTGGGAACCCTGCTCACATCGTTTGGGGCTGTGAGCGACACCCCGGCCGGATCTCCGTGCGGATGGAACCCGAATAGGCGATAAACTTGGACTAGAGACTTGTGTGGTTAGTCAGGTCGTGGCCGACTCCCTCGACAGGCTTCCGCTTGAAGCTTGCCGAGATACACGACGTGTACATGGTGGTAAGTGGCGAGAGCATGTGTGAAGAAGTACACCCCTGCAGGTTTAACATCATCTATTCGAATAGCCGTGTCCGCGGAAAAGGACTTCTGGGTTGCCTGTACAGTTCATAGACAAGTGAAAGTGGATACTCTAAAATGCGCAAGATAAGCGTGAGTGCTATGGATGGCGTTCTCGTAGGAAGACGGGAGCAGATTCATAGTAGTGTATTGGTTGGTGAATATGTGGACTCGTGTGCGCCACCTCAAAAGAGTTACATTGCAGTCGTAGTTCAGGATAGCCACTGAGTCAAAGCTGGCTTGCTGTAGTTAAACCCCACCATCCCTTTGTTGATAATGATGCATATGTAGATAGCTATGATGTAAGTCTTGCTGGGTACATTTGTACTCACGTTTGCCTATTTTATGTTTTTGTAGAGAGACTTCAGTCTCATTAGTAGTTCCTCGTGGACTTCGACGTTTAGCTTGTTACCTCAGCTACGATCTTGTGCCCTCGGCAGGATCTAGTAGATAGTCAGACTTCTCAGCCTTTTTCATTTGTAGATGTCTATACTCAAACATGTTAAGCTTCCGTTTGTGCTTTTGACTTGTATGCTCTGAATGTTGGGTCATGAGACCCATGTTTGTAATATCTCGCTCCTCGGAGCCTACTGAATAAAATACTTGAGTTGTAGAGTCATGTTGTGATGCCATGTTGTATTTGCACATATCCAGCATATTGTGTGTATGTTATTGAAATGCTTGGTATGTGTGGGATCTGACTATCTAGTTGTTTATCCTTGGTAGCCTCTCTTACCGGGAAATGTCTCCTAGTGCTTCCACTAAGCCTTGGTAGCTTGCTATAGCTCCGGAACACTTAGGGTGGCCGGCATGTGTCCTTCTTCATTCCTGTGTCTGTCCCTTCGGGGAAATGTCACACGGTGTCTACCGGAGTCCTGTTAGCCTGCTACAGCCCGGTTTACCGGAGTCCTGCTAGACCAGTTGCTACAGCCCGGATTCACTCGCTGATGACCGACACATTCATTGCTGGGTCATGTATGCCTATCCCTGTAAGTTAGTGCCACTTTGGGTTCACGACTAGTCATGTCAGCCTGGGCTCCTTGTCATATGGATGCTAGCGACACTATCATATACGTGTGCCAAAAGGCGCAAACGGTCCCGGGCCTGGTAAGGCGACACCCGTGGGAATACCGTGCGTGAGGCCGCAAAGTGATATGAGGTGTTACGTGCTAGATCGGTGTGGCATTGAGTCGGGGTCCTGACAGCTTTGGTATCAGAGCTTGACTGCCTGTAGGTCTACCAAGCCAAACTAGTCGAAGTTGAGTCTAGAAATTCTTTAGTTATATAAGGGAATTGATTGTGGATGGGAACACAAGGCTCTTTTTACTCCTTATACCTTATGTCCTTCTGATCTGATTCATCTTATCTTTCCTACGGGGTCAAGGAACTAGGCTTTCTCTTCTTTCTATCAGGATCACGTGTTACTAATTCTGTAGACTTATAGAATTGTTGGACTTAAGCCTCGGTTCGGTTCCTACTATTTCTGTATGTTAACTGTTGATCTCGAAACCTTGATATTGTGCTTCTGAGTGGTTATGCCACCATTTTTGTAGCATGTCTCAAATCTTTTTGAGCATTTACAGCCGTTATGCTGTCCGAGTCATCTCAGTTCTAAACAGTCAGATGCATTTGCAAATCCCTTCTTACCGTTCCGATGTTCCTTTGGCCAGGTTAATCACACTAATTGCTGAGTTGAGGTACTCTATTGCCTCGACATATATGTTGGAGTTATTATTATGACCCTAGGTGTCTTAGGGGATCATCTAGTAGTCTAGCCATGTTTTGTGATCCTAGTGTGATGATTCTAGCCATCATTCTCGATAGCATTCCGTGATGCCATTTAGTTAGTAGGTATTCTACTCCTGGGTTTTGAACCCGAGATTCGCCCTACTTATTTCATGTTGATAGTGTTTGCTAGTTTCTTTAGGATATTAGTAACCTTTGCGATAGTCCTCGAGGTCCGTGGTATTTCCTTCTTCCAAATACCATGAACTGCTTATGGCGGAAGTTCCTTGAACCAAGAGATCACAACAAGAGTGCTCTCGATGAGTTCTCGATTCTATGTTGTGACTCTGTCAGTTCTACCTTCTTTGCATGGGTTATCCGGAAGAAATATGTTGAACTCGTTCGACATGCTAATCTATGCATCCACAACTCAGAAAATCATATTTTTTTGACTTGTCCCTCTTTAGTTGTTTTCTGGCCCTCGTTTATCAATTGTAAGTCAGGAGTAGTTCTGCATTCGTGTTCATCGATGTCTACTACTCCTGTGGTCCGTCAAGCCATTCTATTCGGAATGACTAGGAGAAACAAACTCCAGTACCTCATCCATATCCAGGATTGGGTCCAAGTAGTTGTAATCCACAAATCAAAATGCCAATCTAGCTTTTGATTTTGTTCTACCCTGAAGTATTACCCACTTTATGTCAGGAATGTCATGAGGGTTGCACCTTCTCTTATGGATTCTCGACGTAGTGATACTTCTCGCCATCATTATTCATTCCTCGGTTCCATGTTGTCACAACCAGAGTGCCGACAAGTGAATCGTGATGTGTGAAATCTATACTCCTAGCAATCTTGTTGCTTGGTAGATAAAGGACAATAATTTCATTCTTAGCGTGTTGGTTCTTGAATCATCATTCTAAGATAGATTGTGCTACCTAGTCCTTATTTTCGGTGTACTCTTCGATCAATGTGTTAGGATTGTGTCAATCCCTCGCTCTTTTGATCATATCGTCTTGCCCAGAAAAGCAAGATTATTCTCGAGCTTAGTAGCATATTGGTGGTTCATGATTTTCCGAATATCTTCTCGGAAGTATTACCAGGTTGTCCCCTGACCCTTATGTTGAGTTCATGATCAAGTTGGTTTATTCCTGTAAACCACCCTTTCCCCAAGAATCCATGTTGGATACCCCTGAGCTAGTTGGTTAAGCTATACATCAACTTGGAGAGCTGGAAGATAAAAGCTTGTCCGACTTAGTTCATGTTAAGGGATATCTTGTATGTATGTTGGAGAAAGATGATATCTTCAATGATTGGTCTTGGTGATCAGTTGTTGGACCTATTATCTTATCAAAACTTTGATTCGAGTGTGGGCTATTCTCAAATCAAATCAGAACCAACGATGTTCGTAATGTTGTCTTACTCGTGGTTCCTCCTCGAGCATACTCCATTATATCTTTTGGTCTGACCAATGCTATCACCATGTTCACATAATTGTGGAATTCCATTTATATGGAAACCAGGATGAATTGTTGTTGAGCCCATCGACAACATCCTTATCTTCTCCATAATCTTGTTGAATATTAAGTTAGTATTGGAAACTTTTGAAAGCATTTCTTCATGCTAGCTCATGGAGTATATGTTTGGATGAAAGAAGTGACTTCCTATCATTCATGTGCATTCGATGCAAGTTGCCACCGTGAATTTGAGAGAGTTATTTTTGCTTCCTCTGGAATCATCCCAAGTCAGTCATGCATGTGCAAAGTATACTATGGTTTGGTAGATTAATTACCTCCACCCCATATGTATTTCCTAGCACCCCAAGCCACCGATTGATTTGCTCAAGGAAAAGGAATTTGTTGTGTTAATTCTAGATCATGCACAAGACTCCGATATCCTCGATGATGGTTCCCAACCAGAACTCGGTAGTGTTTGTTGTAAGACTACCATGTGGTCATGCTTGTCTGGGACAGCGTGTTCACATGTGTGTAGCAGAACCAGCTCATGTTTTGGAGCTTACTACCGCAGTCCATTTCCCGAGAATCTCGCAACATTATCTCGTCGGTTTGTGTTGCAAGCTCTCATTTTTCTTCCTAGACTCGATGAGTCTGGAATATTCTGACACCAACCAGATCTGAATCTCAGGCAGATATGATGGTCGGAACATTTCCCAAGAACTATAATATTGGCCTCTCTGTAACCCGGTAAAGTGGATATCATGGCCAACACACCCAGCCGGAAGACCCATTATTGCAGTATCTTGATTGAGGAAGTTGGCCACCTCCCCATAAAGATTTCGTAGGATTTACTCCCTAGTTGTCCCTTATGGATTTTTGTGTTCCCGAAGTCCGACCTTTTACTTGATGTTCTAGATATCAAACCATATCTATGAATGGGATACGCTAGCACATCAAGGAGAATATTAGAAGCGGAGTGCTAAATGTGTCTCGGTCGATTATCAAGATTTTGTGGCCTTGGCATTGCTAAGGTAAAATCTTAGAAGGTGTTGTCTTCCTTTGCATCTGCATCGTCCATCACTATTCATCATGGTAGTATGATGTGTTGCCAGGATCCTCGACACGGATGTTGGTAAGACCCTGATGAATATGGAAATGCTCAAGTTCTTGAGAGCATGCTCAGACACTATGTTATATCCTTGATATCAATTGGAATGTGCCTCCCATTTGTCGAGTTGTTCTATAACCATAGTTTCCTTTCCGATCAGAGTATGCAATTTTTTCGAACTCCGTCAAACAATCATTTGTGAAATTGCCTTAGGCTGGTATAGAGAGTTTCATTGGTCTTCGTGTCAAAAGTAATTCTTTTTGCCACTTAAGGGAATAATCTATGAGTCACCTTCTCCAAGATGCCATGTTTGTTATGAAGGGAAATCAACTCCTCGCTACGTTGACACCCGTTCACCACCTTCTTAAGTGTGGAATTTTTGCCTACGCAACTGAACCCTTGTCATCTACTTCTTTCCGTTGCACCTGATGTGTGTTTTGTGTCTCAACTCGAGAGATGTTACTATGTCTCACCACGTGAGTTGATCGTGAGTTGCTCGATCTTCAAGGAGATCGTTTCCAGTAGAATCTCTTTTCGTTGTCATCGAGCTGAATGAAGATCTCGAGAGCAAGGATATTACTATCAACATGAAGTAAGGAACCAACGTTCCTATGAAGGGCAATTGGATCGAGAAGATTGTGTTAGCTTTATGTCCCCTCTGCCTTCTTACCTCACGTCATGAATCTCGGGACGAGATTCTTGTTTAGTGGGGGTGAGTTGTCACAGCCCTAGCTCAGTCCTTGTTTTCTTTGGTTGATCATCATGTCATCATATTTAAGATTCAAATGAATCTGAATTGGGGATGTTCAAACCCTAGCATTAAATCAACTCAACTAGGGTGGATTAAAATCTTTTTCAATAAACCCAAAAAGTCCCTAAGAAAAGTTCAAGATTTCTGGTTAAGGTGGAAACCTCTGCCAAAAATGATGAATATATTCTTAGATCATTTTTGGATTTTTGAACTAAATCATATTGTATTTGACTTTGGGCATTTAAACACTATAAATAATTTAAATGATCAAATAATGTTGGAATTATTTATGGGACACTGAAATAATTCAGAAAGTGCTCATGAATATTTTCAGGATTTATAAAATTGATTTGGTTTTTAAAACTGGATCAAAAACAAACTACAAAAATAGAAAAATAGAATTAAAGGAAAGAGAGAGAAGGACTTACCTGGCGCTTACCTGTCCTGCTTGGCGGCCCAGCACTGCTGGCCCAGCCCACCACCGCAGCTCCTCCTGTCGTCTTCCTCATCGGACAGAAGGACGAGCGTGTGGCCGCGGTGCGCGCGCATGCGCCGAGCCACCTCCTGCTTGCCTCCCCGCCCTGGATCGGCTAAGGATGCGAGGGCACCCCCCTGAATCCCCTCTCTCTCTCCCTCGAGCATCCCCCCTCGGGCCTCTCTCTTCCTTGCTTTTCTGCTCCCACCCGGACACTCCCGCCGGCCACCGCAGCTCGCCCGCATGGCCACCGTCGATGCAATGCTGCTCCACCTTTTCCCCGAGCTCCGTAAAGTCTCGCCCGTCCTCTACACCGAGCCACGCATCGAGGGAGGCCCTGCATTGCCGCCTACGCGTCGTCTTCAACCTCCGGATCTGAAGACCGCCTCCCATCAATTTGGCGCCTCAGCGCATCCCCGACCTTGCTCTCGCGCCCGCCGACCTCACTGTGAGCTCTGCTGTCGATTACCCCTAACCCCGTTGCGTTTCGCCCGCTGTAGTGTCGCAACAGTCGAGCCGTGCTCGTAGTGTCGCAACAGTCGAGCCGTGCTCCGACGCTGCTCCGCTTGACACCGCCGCCGCCTCAGGCCATCTCCGGCAGCCCCGCAGCCACCACCCGATGCGCCTCGTCGTGCTGTAGCCTTAGAGCCCAACCCCGCCTCCTCTCGTCGCTAGAGTCGCCGGGACGAGCGACGCCGTCGCGTCAGTGTGTCACCGGCGGTTAACCGCCGACGTGGCCGGCTTAATTAGTGCCTAACCACACTGCTAAGTACCAACCACAGTCACTGACACGCAGGCCCCACTGGTCAGTTTGACCTGGGACGCTCTGTTGACCGCTCACGTCAGCGTGATGTCATGCTGACGCAGTAAATCATTTACTGGATTTTGTTTAATTCCAAATAACCAGAAAATCCAGAAAATGATTTGAACTTCTAAAAATCATAGAAATTCAACCGTAACTCCAAATGAAATAATTTATATATGAAAAATGATCAGAAAAATCCAATCTATCCATCTGTACTGGTTTCATGCATATTAAAGCAACTTAAACATGCTGTTTATATCAAAACATGATAATGCACTATTTGAATTCATAGTTTGAGTTTGAACTTGAACCTTGGGTTCAAAATAACTCAAACCCATCTTGTTATAGTTGCATTAGGCCAACACACTCATATTGCGATGTCATGAGCATGCATCATATTGTGCATTGCATTGATTGTCTTTCCTTCTCTGTTGCCGACAATTGTCCCCTCTCAGTAGACGTGGTTCCGACGATGAGATTGATGACACCGATGAAGAGTTATACTATCTTCTGAAGTGCCAGGCAAGCAAAACCCCTTGTTCATTCCGATACAACCCCACTCTCTCGCTCCTGCTCTCTTTTACTACATTAGGACAACAACGATTCAATTGTTACATGCTGCGGTAGATGAACCCCTTTCCTCTACATGTGTCATTTCCACAATAAATAGATGAAACCCAATAGCATGAGTAGGAGTTGTTTGAGCCCTGGTGTGCCTACTCATTCATGCTTGTTTGTCATGCCTGCTATTGCTTAGAGTTGTGTCAGGTTTGATTCATTGGGGATGAATTGGAATGTTGTGAACATGTCCTACTGTGTGTGAGCTAATGTGTGAACACGATTTGGTAAAGGTAGCGGTGAGAGGCCATGTAGGAGTACATGGTGGGTTGTCTCATTGAAGCCATCCTCAGGAATTGAGTTCTGTGTTTGTGATGCATGAACAGTTACTACCACAGATTGGGCTCCGGGCGCTCCAAGCTCTCTCGACTTATTAATCAACTCGATCTCTGTCCAGGAGTTGCAACTAGTTTCTGGTGTTTGTAGGTAGTGCTAGTAGTCTACCAAGTGACACCCAGTACATGTGGGTTTGGGACAGACTAGGTGCAGTGGCACGGTGTACCAAGTGACACCCAGATGGTGGGCTTGGGAACCCTGTTCACATCGTTTGGGGTCGTGAGCGACACCCCGTCCGGATCTCCTTGCGGATGGAACTCGAATAGGCGATAAACCTGGACTAGAGACTTGTGTGGTTAGTCAGGTCGTGGCCGACTCCCTCGCCAGGCTTCTGCTTGAAGGTTGCCGAGATACACGACGTGTACATGGTGGTTAGTGGCGAGAGCGTGTGTGAATAAGTACACCCCTGCAGGGTTAACATCATCTATTCGAATAGCTGTGTCCGCGGGAAAGGACTTCTGGGTTGCCTGTACAGTTCATAGACAAGTGAAAGTGGATACTCTAAAATGTGCAAGATAAGCGTGAGTGCTATGAATGGCGTTCTCGTAGGAAGATGGGAGCGGATCCATAGTAGTGTATTGGTTGGTGAATATGTGGACTTGTGTGCGCCACCTCAAAAGAGTTACATACCAGTCGTAGTTCAGGATAGCCACTAAGTCAAAGCTGGCTTGCTGCAGTTAAACCCCACCATCCCTTTGTTGATAATGATGCATATGTAGATAGCTCTGATGTAAGTCTTGTTGGGTACATTTGTACTCACGTTTGCCTATTTTATGTTTTTGTAGAGAGACTTCAGTCTCATTAGTAGTTCCTCGTGGACTTCGACGTTTAGCTTGTTACCTCAGCTACGATCTTGTGCCCTCGGCAGGATCTAGTAGATAGTTAGGCTTCTCAGCCTTTTTCATTTGTAGATGTCTGTACTTAGACATGTTAAGCTTCCGTTTGTGCTTTTGACTTGTATGCTCCGAATGTTGGGTCATGAGACCCATGTTTGTAATATCTCACTCCTCGGAGCCTATTGAATAAAATACTTGAGTTGTAGAGTCATGTTGTGATGCCATGTTGTATTTGCACATATCGAGCATATTGTGTGTATGTTATTGAAATGCTTGGTATGTGTGGGATCTGACTATCTAGTTGTTTATCCTTGGTAGCCTCTCTTACCGGGAAATGTCTCCTAGTGCTTCCACTAAGCCTTGGTAGCTTGCTACTGCTCCGGAACACTTAGGCTGGCCGGCATGTGTCCTTCTTCGTTCCTGTGTCTGTCCCTTCGGGGAAATGTCACGCGGTGTCTACCGGAGTCCTTTTAGTCTGCTACAGCCCGGTTTACCGGAGCCCTGCTAGCCCAGTTGCTACAGCCCGAATTCACTCGCTGATGACCGACACGTTCGTTGTTGGGTCATGTATGCCTGTCCCTGTAAGTTAGTGCCACTTTGGGTTCACGACTAGTCATGTCAGCCCGGGCTCCTTGTCATATGGATGCTAGCGACACTATCATATACATGTGCCAAAAGGCGCAAACGGTCCCGAGCCTGGTAAGGCGACACCCGTGGGAATACCGTGCGTGAGGCCGCAAAGTGATATGAGGTGTTACGTGCTAGATCGGTGTGGCATTGAGTCGGGGTCCTGATAGCCGGAGGATAGATCGCTCAAGGGAAGCGAGACCGAGGTAAGCTCGCTTGAGCTCGCGGCGCAACCATCCCTTAGCCGGCGTGAGGGGGCGGTGATCTTGGGCCACATCCAGACGGAAGATGAGCTCGCGCGCAATTTGTAACTGAAGGGAGATGTTGCCAGTAGTGCGCGCCCCCCAGCTTTGCAGTCGACGTGCCATGGCCTTAAGTCTGGCAAGATGCGCCGGAATGGGTTGGGGTCGGGAGGCACGGCGTTCCAGGCCTCATGCACAGTGTCATGAAAGCCATTGAGCTTGGGCCAGAATCGCTCAAAGTGAAAGCGGCACTTGCTCGCACCGTGGGGCGCACGATCGATGAGCAATGGGCAGTGATCCGAGGCGGCCGTAGACAAGCAGCGGAGGAGGTGCTGCGGGTTGATGGTCTCCAAGGAAGGAGTGCATAACACACGGTCATTGCGCACAAGGGTAGGGTTGCTTTGCTTGTTAGACCACGTATATTGCCTCCCGTGTAGGTATATGTCACGAAGGGCATGTCAGCAATGAACCAACGGAAACGGCTCATGGCGCGATGATTGAGATTGCTGTTGTTTTTGTCCGCACAAGAGGTGATCATATTGAAGTCGCCACCAAGGAGCCAGGGTCCGGCAATGATATCACGCAAGTCATGGAGCTCGGCCATGAAGGCAATCTTGTCGTCGACGTCTTGCGGTCCATAAACGCTCGTGATCCACCAAGGGGGGTATCGACACCGATGGAAACGGTGGCAGAGATGTGAAAAGATTGTTGGAAATATGCCCTAGAGGCAATAATAAAAGTATTGTTATTATATTTCCTTGTTCATGATAATTGTCTTTTATTCATGCTATAACTGTATTATCCGGAAATCGTAATACACGTGTGAATACATAGACCACAATATGTCCCTAGTGAGCCTCTAGTTGACTAGCTCGTTGTGATCAACAGATAGTCATGGTTTCCTGGCTATGGACATTGGATGTCGTTGATAACGGGATCACATCATTAGGAGAATGATGTGATGGACAAGACCCAATCCTAAGCCTAGCACAAAGATCGTGTAGTTCGTATGCTAAAGCTTTTGTAATGTCAAGTATCTTTTCCTTAGACCATGAGATTGTGCAACTCCCGGATACCGTAGGAATGCTTTGGGTGTACCAAACGTCACAACGTAACTGGGTGGCTATAAAGGTGCATTACAGGTATCTCCGAAAGTATCTGTTGGGTTGGCACGAATCGAGACTGGGATTTGTCACTCCGTGTAAACGGAGAGGTATCTCTGGGCCCACTCGGTAGGACATCATCATAATGTGCACAATGTGACCAAGGGGTTGATCACGGGATGATGTGTTACGGAACGAGTAAAGAGACTTGCCGGTAACGAGATTGAACAAGGTATTAAGATACCGACGATCGAATCTCGGGCAAGTATAAATACCGCAAGACAAAGGGAATTGTATACGGGATTGATTAAGTCCTTGACATCGTGGTTCATCCGATGAGATCATCGTGGAACATGTGGGAGCCAACATGGGTATCCAGATCCCGCTATTGGTTATTGACCGGAAACGTCTCAGTCATGTCTACATGTCTCCCGAACCCGTAGGGTCTACACACTTAAGGTTCGATGACGCTAGGGTTATAAAGGAAGTTTGTATGTGGTTACCGAATGTTGTTCGGAGTCCCGGATGAGATCCCGGACATCACGAGGAGTTCCGGAATGGTCCGGAGGTAAAGATTTATATATGGGAAGTCCTGTTTTAGTCACCGGAAGAGTTTCGGGGTTTATCGGTAAAGTACCGGGACCACCGGGAGGGTCCCGGGGGTCCACCAAGTGGGGCCACCAACCCCGGAGGGCTGCATGGGCCATGTGTGGGAGGGAACCAGCCCCAGGTGGGCTGGTGCGCCCCCCACAAGGGGCCCAAGGCGCAGGGGAGAGTGGGAGGGAGCAAACCCTAGGGCAGATGGGCCCTAAGGCCCATGCTCCCTGCGCCTCCCTCTCCTCCCCCCTTTGGCCGCCTCCCCAAAACCCATCTAGGGCTGGCCGCACCCCTTGGGGGGGAAACTCTAGAGGGGGGGCGCAGCCCTCCCCTTCCCCTATATATACTAGAGTTTTGGGGCTGCTAGAGACACGAGAATCTCTCCCTTCTCCTCTTGGTGCAGCCCTACCTCTCTCCCTTCTCCTCATATCTCGCGGTGCTTGGCGAAGCCCTGCTGAACTACCACGCTCCTCCATCACCACCATGCCGTTGTGCTGCTGCTGGATGGAGTCTTCCTCAACCTCTCCCTCTCTCCTTGCTGGATCAAGGCGTGGGAGACGTCACCGGGCTGTACGTGTGTTGAACGCGGAGGTGTCGTCCGTTCGGCACTAGGATCTCCGGTGATTTGGATCACAACGAGTACGACTCCTTCAACCCCGTTCTCTTGAACGCTTCCGCTTAGCGATCTACAAGGGTATGTAGATGCACTCTCCTTCCCTTCGTTGCTGGTTTCTCCATAGATAGATCTTGGTGACACGTAGGAAAATTTTGAATTTTTGCTACGTTCCCCAACAGTGGCATCATGAGCTAGGTCTATTGCGTAGATTCTTTGCACGAGTAGAACACAAAGTAGTTGTGGGTGTTGATTTTGTTCAATATGCTTACCGTTACTAGTCCAATCTTGTTTCAAAGGTATTGTGGGATGAAGCGGCCCGGACCGACCTTACACGTACTCTTACATGAGACAGGTTCCACCGATTGACATGCACTTGGTGCATAAGGTGGCTAGCGGGTGCCAGTCTCTCCCACTTTAGTCGGAACGAATTCGATGAAAAGGGTCCTTACGAAGGCTAAATAGCAATTGGCATATCACGTTGTGGTTTTGCGTAGGTAAGAAACGTTCTTGCTAGAAACCCATAGCATCCACGTAAAACATGCAACAACAATTAGAGGACGTCTAACTTGTTTTTGCAGGGTATGCTATGTGATGTGATATGGCCAAAAGGAATGTGATGAATGATATGTGATGTATGAGATTGATCATGTTCTTGTAATAGGAATCACGACTTGCATGTCGATGAGTATGACAACCGGCAGGAGCCATAGGAGTTGTCTTAATTTATTGTATGACCTGCGTGTCATTGAACAACGCCATGTAATTACTTTACTTTATTGCTAACCAGCAGCCTTAGTAGTAGAAGTAATAAGTTGGCGAGACGACTTCATGGAGACACGATGATGGAGATCATGATGATGGAGATCATGGTGTCATGCCAGTGACGATGATGATCATGGAGCCCCGAAGATGGAGATCAAAAGGAGCAAAATGATATTGGCCATATCATGTCACTATTTGATTGCAT
Organism: Triticum timopheevii; assembly: GCA_963921465.1. Lineage (NCBI taxonomy): Eukaryota > Viridiplantae > Streptophyta > Magnoliopsida > Poales > Poaceae > Triticum > Triticum timopheevii. Next base: position 370,205,104 of record OY997262.1, read on the forward strand.
GTGATGTTTATCATGTTCATGCATCTTGTTTACTTAGAACGACGGTAGTGAATAAGATGATCCCTTACAAAAATTTCAAGAAGTGTTCTCCCCTAACTGTGCACCGTTGCTACAGTTCGTCGCTTCTAAGCACCACGTGATGATCGGGTGTGATGGATTCTTACGTTCACATACAACGGGTGTAAGACAGATTTACACACGCGAAAACACTTAGGGTTAACTTGACGAGCCTAGCATGTACAGACATGGCCTCGGAACACAGAGACCGAAAGGTCGAGCATGAGTCGTATAGTAGATACGATCAACATGAAGATGTTCACCGATGATGACTAGTCCGTCTCACGTGATGATCAGACACGGCCTAGTTGACTCGGATCATGTAATCACTTAGATGACCAGAGGGATGTCTATCTGAGTGGGAGTTCATAAGATGAACTTAATTATCTTGAACATAGTCAAAAGACCTTTTGCAAATTATGTCGTAAGCTTGCGCTTCAGTTCTACTGTTTAGATATGTTCCTAGAGAAAATATAGTTGAAAGTTGACAGTAGCAATTATGCGGATAGTAGAAAGCTTATGTCCTTAATGCACCGCTTAGTGTGCTGAACCCCAAACATCATTTGTGGATGTTGCGAACATCAGACATACACGTTTTGATAACTACGTGATAGTTCAGTTAAACGGTTTAGAATTGAGGCACCAAAGATGTTTTCGAAACATCGCGGAACATATGAGATGTTTCGAGGGCTGAAATTGAGATTTCAAGCTCGTGCCCACGTCAAGAGGTATGAGACCTCCGACGATTTTCTTAGCCTGCAAACTGAGGGAGAAAAGCTCAATCGTTGAGCTTGTGCTCAGATTGTCTGAGTGCAACAATCACTTGAATCGAGTGGGAGTTGATCTTCCAGATGAGATAGTGATGTTTCTCCAAAGTCATTGCCACCAAGCTGCTAGAGCTTCGTGATGAACTATAATATATCAGGGATAGATATGATGATCCTTGAGGTATTCACGATGTTTGACACCGCGAAAGTAGAAATCAAGAAGAAGCATCAATTGTTGATGGTTGGTGAAACCACTAGTTTCAAGAAGGGCAGGGGCAAGAAGGGATACTTCATGAAACGGCAAATCAGCTGCTGCTCTAGTGAAGAAACCCAAGGTTGAACCCAAACCCGAGACTAAGTTCTTCTGTAATAAGGGGAACAGCCACTGGAGCGGAATTACCCTAGATACTTGGTAGATGAGAAGGCTGGCAAGGTCGATAGAAGTATATTGGATATACATTATGTTAGCACCAGGGTATTAAATACCGGTTCGGTTGCTAAGTGTTAGTAACTCGAAATAAAAGGCTACGGAATTAACAGAGACTAGCTAAAGGTGAGCTGACGATATGTGTTGGAAGTATTTCCAAGGTTGATGTGATCAAGCATCGCACGCTCCCTCTACCATCGAGATTTGGTGTTTGCGTTGAGCATAGACGTGATTGGATTATGTCTATCGCAATACGGTTATTCATTTAAGGAGAATAATGGTTACTCTGTTTATTTGAATAATACCTTCAATGGTCTTGCACCTAAAATGAATGGTTCATTGAATCTCGATCATAGTGATACACATGTTCATGCCAAAAGATATAAGATAGTAATGATAGTACCACCTACTTGTGGCACTGCCACGTAAGTCATATCGGTATAAAACGCATGAAGAAGCTCCATGTTGATGGATCTTTGGGCTCACTCGTTTTTGAAAAGCTTGAGGCATGCGAACCATGTCTATTGGTGTATATGCATGAAGAAACTCCATGCAAATGGAGCATTTGGACTCACTTGATTTTGAATCACTTGAGACATGCAAATCATACCACATGGGCAATATGACTGAAAGCCTCGTTTTCAGTAAAATGGAACTAGAAAGCAACTTGTTGGAAGTAACACATTTTGATGTGTGCAGTCCAATAGTGCTGAGGCATGCAGTGAATATCATTATGTGCTTACTTCACAGATGATTCGAGTAGATGTTGAGTATATTTACTTGATGAAACACAAGTCTGAATTATTGAATGGTTCAAGTAATTTCAGAGTGAAGTTTAAGATCTTCGTGACAAGAGGATAGAATGTTTATGATATGATCATAGAGATGAATATCCGAGTTACGAGTTTTGGCACACAATTAAGACATTGTGGAAATTGTTTCACAATTAATACCGCCTGGAACACCATAGTGTGATGGTGTGTCCGAACATCATAGTTGCATCCTATTGGATATGGTGCGTACCATGATGTCTCTTATCGAATTACCACTATCGTTTATGGTTTAGGCATTAGAGACAACCACATTCACTTTAAATAGGGCACCACGTAATTCTGTTGAGATGACACCGTATGAACTATGGTTTAGAGAAACCTAAGCTGTCATTTCTTAGAAGTTTGGGGCTGCGACGCTTATGTGAAAAAGTTTCAGGCTGATAAGCTCGAACCCAAAGCGGATAAAATGCATCTTCATAGGACACCCAAAACAGTTGGGTATACCTCCTAATTCAGATCCGAAAGCAATATGGATTGTTTCTTGAATCGGGTCCTTTCTCAAGGAAAAGTTTGTCTCGAAAAGTTGAGTGGGAGGATGGTGGAGACTTGATGAGGTTATTGAACCGTCACTTCAACTAGTGTGTAGCAGGGCACAGGAAGTTGTTCCTGTGGCGCCTACACCAATTGAAGTAGAAGCTTATGATAGTGATCATGAAGCTTCGGATCAGGTCACTACCGAACCTCGTAGGACGACAAGGACGCGTACTACTTCGGAGTGGTACGCTGATCCTGTCTTGAAGTCATGTTGCTAGACAACAATGAACCTACGAGCTATGGAGAAGCGATGGTGGGCCCAAATTCCGACAAATGGTTAAGAAACCATGAAATCCGAGATAGGATCCATGTATCAGAACAAAGCATGGACTTTGGTGGACTTGCCCAATGATCGGCAAGCCATTAAGATAAATGGATCTTTAAGAAGAAGACGGACGTGGAAGGTAATATCACCGTCTATGAAGCTCGACTTGTGGCGAAGAGTTTTTCACAAGTTCAAGGAGTTGACTACGATGAGATTTTCTCATCCGTAGGGATGCTTAAGTCCGTCGGAATCAGGTTAGCATTAGCTGCATTTATGAAATCTGGCAGATGGATGTCAAAACGAGTTTCCTTACCAGTTTTCGTAAGGAAAGGTTGTATGTGATACAATCAGAAAAGTTTTGTCGATCCTAAGGATGCTAAAAGGTATGCTGGCTCCAGCGATCCTTCTAAGGACTGGAGTAAGCATCTCGGAGTTGGAATGTACACTTTGATAATATGATCAAAGATTTTGGGTTTATACAAAGTTTATGAGAAACTTGTATTTCCAAAGAAGTGAGTGGGAGCACTATAGAATTTCTGATAAGTATATGTTGTTGACATATTGTTGATCAGAAATGATGTAGAATTTCTGGAAAGCATATAGGGTTATTTGAAAGGTGTTTTTCAATAGAAAACCTGGATTAAGGTACTTGAACATTGAGCATCAAGATCTATAAGGATAGATCAAAATGCTTAATAATACTTTCAAATGAGCACATACCTTGACATGATCTTGAAGGTGTTCAAGATGGATCAGTCAAAGAAGAACTTCTTGCCTGAGTTGTACGGTACGAAGTTAAGACTTAAAGCTCAACCTCAGCAGAAAAGAGAGAAAGGACGAAGGTCGTCCCCTATGCTTTAGACATAGGCTCTACAGTATGCTATGCTGTGTACCGCACCTGAAGTGTGCCTTGCCATGAGTCAGTCAAGGGGTACAAGAGTGATCCAAGAATGGATCACAGGACAGCGGTCAAAGTTATCCTTAGTAACTAGTGGACTAAGGAATTTTCTCAATTATGGAGGTGGTAAAAGAGTTCGTCGTAAAGGGTTACGTCGATACAAGCTTAACACCTATCCGGATAGCTCTCAGTAGAGATACCGGATACGCATAATGGAGCAACAATTTAGAATAGCTCCAAGTAGAACAGTTATTTGGAATAGCTCCAAATAGAGCGTGGTAGCTGCATCTAGGAGATGACATAGAGATTTGTAAAGCACACACGGATCTGAAAGGTTCAGACCCGTTGACTAAAACCTCTCTTACAAGCAAAACATGATCAAACCCCAGAACAAATTGAGTCTTAATCACATGATGATGTGAACTAGTTTAATGACACTAGTAATCTCTTTGGATGTTGGTCACATGGTGATGTGACCTGTGAGTGTTAATCACATGGCGATGTGAACTAGATTATTGACTCTAGTGCAAGTGGGAGACTGTTGGAAATATGCCCTAGAGGCAATAATAAAAGTATTGTTATTATATTTCCTTGTTCATGATAATTGTCTTTTATTCGTGCTATAACTGTATTATCCGGAAATCGTAATACACGTGTGAATACATAGACCACAATATGTCCCTAGTGAGCCTCTAGTTGACTAGCTCGTTGTGATCAACAGATAGTCATGGTTTCCTGGCTATGGACATTGGATGTCGTTGATAACGGGATCACATCATTAGGAGAATGATGTGATGGACAAGACCCAATCCTAAGCCTAGCACAAAGATCGTGTAGTTCGTATGCTAAAGCTTTTGTAATGTCAAGTATCTTTTCCTTAGACCATGAGATTGTGCAACTCCCGGATACCGTAGGAATGCTTTGGGTGTACCAAACGTCACAACGTAACTGGGTGGCTATAAAGGTGCATTACAGGTATCTCCGAAAGTATCTGTTGGGTTGGCACGAATCGAGACTGGGATTTGTCACTCCGTGTAAACGGAGAGGTATCTCTGGGCCCACTCGGTAGGACATCATCATAATGTGCACAATGTGACCAAGGGGTTGATCACGGGATGATGTGTTACGGAACGAGTAAAGAGACTTGCCGGTAACGAGATTGAACAAGGTATTAAGATACCGACGATCGAATCTCGGGCAAGTATAAATACCGCTAGACAAAGGGAATTGTATACGGGATTGATTAAGTCCTTGACATCGTGGTTCATCCGATGAGATCATCGTGGAACATGTGGGAGCCAACATGGGTATCCAGATCCCGCTGTTGGTTATTGACCGGAGAACGTCTCAATCATGTCTACATGTCTCCCGAACCCGTAGGGTCTACACACTTAAGGTTCGATGACGCTAGGGTTATAAAGGAAGTTTGTATGTGGTTACCGAATGTTGTTCGGAGTCCCGGATGAGATCCCGGACGTCACGAGGAGTTCCGGAATGGTCCGGAGGTAAAGATTTATATATGGGAAGTCCTGTTTTAGTCACCGGAAGAGTTTCGGGGTTTATCGGTAAAGTACCGGGACCACCGGGAGGGTCCCGGGGGTCCACCAAGTGGGGCCAACAACCCCGGAGGGCTGCATGGGCCATGTGTGGGAGGGAACCAGCCCCAGGTGGGCTGGTGCGCCCCCCACAATGGGCCCAAGGCGCAGGGGAGAGTGGGAGGGGGCAAACCCTAGGGCAGATGGGCCCTAAGGCCCATGCTCCCTGCGCCTCCCTCTCCTCCCCCCTTTGGCGGCCTCCCCAAAACCCATCTAGGGCTGGACGCACCCCTTGGGGGGAAACCCTAGAGGGGGGGCGCAGCCCTCCCCTTCCCTATATATACTAGAGTTTGGGGGCTGCTAGAGACACGAGAATCTCTCCCTTCTCCTCTTGGTGGAGCCCTACCTCTCTCCCTTCTCATATCTCGCGGTGCTTGGCAAAGCCCTGCTGAACTACCACGCTCCTCCATCACCACCACGCTGTTGTGCTGCTGCTGGATGGAGTCTTCCTCAACCTCTCCCTCTCTCCTTGCTAGATCAAGGCGTGGGAGACGTCACCGGGCTGTACGTGTGTTGAATGCGGAGGTGCCGTCCGTTCGGCACTAGGATCTCCGGTGATTTGGATCACGACGAGTACGACTCCTTCAACCCCGTTCTCTTGAACGCTTCCGCTTAGCGATCTACAAGGGTATGTAGATGCACTCTCCTTCCCTTCGTTGCTGGTTTCTCCATAGATAGATCTTGGTGACACGTAGGAAAATTTTGAATTTCTGCTACGTTCCCCAACAAAGATCCCGCGATGGGGTTGGCAAGGGTGACGTGGTCACTGCGCCAGGCCAAGAGAATTCCCCCACACGTGCCCGAGGCGGGCAAAAAGTAGAAGTCCGAGAAGTAGGGACCCAGGAGCTCATACACAGTCGACAATGAGACCAAGCTCATCTTAGTTTCTGAGAGACACACGATACAAGGGTCGATGGGAGCAAGGACTGATCGGACGGCGGTGCGTTGGCATGGCTATTAAGCCCGCGCACATTCCAGAAGACGATCTTGAGGCTATGATCCATGGGAGGGATGGGGGCGAGGAGAGTGATGCAAGGCGCATCAAACCTCGACCAAGCGAGGAGCAGCAGGGGTGACGCTGTCGAGCAGCCCGGGAGGGATGGTCCATCCAAAGAAGTCCACGAAAGCCAAAATGATGTCAGCTGCAAGCGGTCTGGTGAAGAGCTTGTTGTAGCGTGCAAGTGCCTCCTCGGAGATGGGCTCGTCGTCGCCAAGAAGCCCGAGGCGGTGTAGGAGCACACGCTTGGCCTTGGTTTCCGAATCCAAGCCTCTGTCACTCTTGGCCAGGCGACCACTGCGCCGTGGAGTGAAGTTGGGCGGCACAACACCTCGCTTGCGGCGCGAGGAAGGAGTCTCAAGAACGAAGGAGGGGCACGTTCTGATGGAGTTGATGTATTGAAGGACGTCTGCGAGAACCGTACAAGACGCAAGGCCGTTGGAAGTGTAGACCGGAGCTTGGACGTGCGTCTGCATGGCCTCGGGAGGGGAAGCGCAATCAACGACTGTGCGCGGGCCCGCTGCATGTGGAGTGGACGTGGCCATGCACGGCGTAGGTGGGGCGCTGGGGCCAGCCGCATGCAGAGGGATCATGGGGTCGGCCGCATGCCTCGGGGGTGGGGAGGAGGCATGCATGGGGAGGGAGGCGGGTCCCGCCTGCAACAACGGGGAGGCAAGCGATAGCGTGCCAGGCAGGGGCGCAGGATCCGAGGTAGTGGTCCTCGCAGGCACGGGATCAGGGCGCGGATCGGGATGGGGTCCGCCGAATCATCCACAGCAGGAGCGTGTCTGTCCCCCGGCGAGGAATGGCGCAGCACATGGGTGAGATCACATGATGGCGACGCGGGTGGGGCCTCAATCCGGAGTTGCTGATTGGCAGCGGGAGGATCCAATGCGGACCGAGGCGGGGAGGGGACGGGTGGCGCATCCAGAATGGCCAAAATTTGAACCGGAGGCGCGCCAGAATTTTGTCCCCGGGCAGCGGTCATCCGCGACAGCCTTTGACGAACAGGGGGGCCAGGTTGACGCAGCCAACGGCTGGATGGGGCCCCAGGACGCCCTGCCACCCATGGTACAGTGGGGGCCCACTGTGATGGCGACGTCGGTTCTTTTGAGCGCTCAAGACGATTTTTGATTGCATTACTGATTCCAGCGATTTTCAGATGATTTTGAATAATCAGATCTAGTTCTTTTGAGCTTTTGATTTTTTAGACCGAGACTGTTCAGAATCAAATGAAAAGAACTGGGCCGCACCAGGAACGGGTGGATAACTGGCATGTGCACATGACCTATAGAATTCACACATCCAGCATGTTGGAAATATGCCCTAGAGGCAATAATAAATTAGTTATTATTATATTTCCTTGTTCATGATAATCGTTTATTATCCATGCTATAATTGTATTGATAGGAAACTCAGATACATGTGTGGGTACATAGACAACACCATGTCCCTAGTAAGCCTCTAGTTGACTAGCTCGTTGATCAATAATTGGATACGGTTTCCTGACCATGGACATTGGATGTCATTGATAATGGGATCATATCATTAGGAGAATGATGTGATGGACAAGACCCAATCCTAAGCCTAGCACAAAGATCGTGTAGTTCGTATGCTAAAGCTTTTCTAATGTCAAGTATCATTTCCTTAGACCATGAGATTGTGCAACTCCCGAATACCGTAGGAATGCTTTGGGTGTACCAAACGTCACAACGTAACTGGGTGGCTATAAAGGTGCACTACAGGTATCTCCGAAAGTGTCTGTTGGGTTGGCACGAATCGAGACTGGGATTTGTCACTCCGTGTAAACGGAGAGGTATCTCTGGGCCCACTCGGTAGGACATCATCATAATGTGCACAATGTGACCAAGGGGTTGATCACGGGATGATGTGTTACGGAACGAGTAAAGAGACTTGCCGGTAACGAGATTGAACAAGGTATCTGTATACCGACGATCGAATCTCGGGCAAGTATAATACCGCTAGACAAAGGGAATTGTATACGGGATCGATTGAGTCCTTGACATCGTGGTTCATCCTATGAGATCATCGTGGAACATGTGGGAGCCAACATGGGTATCTAGATCCCGCTGTTGGTTATTGACCGGAGAACGTCTCGGTCATGTCTGCATGGTTCCCGAACCCGTAGGGTCTACACACTTAAGGTTCGATGACGCTAGGGTTACAAAGGAAGTTTGTATGTGGTTATCGAATGTTGTTCGGAGTCTCGGATGAGATCCCGGACGTCACGAGGAGTTCCGGAATGGTCCGGAGGTAAAGATTTATATATGGAAAGTTGTTGTTCGGGTTCCGGAAAAAGTTCGGGTTTTTTCGGTATTGTACCAGGAAGCTTCCAGAAGGTTCCGGAGGATTCCGGAGGGGTCCGGAGGTCCGGAAACTGTTCCACCAAGCCCTGGCGCCTCCCTCCCTCCCGTGACACCTCCTCCTCTCCCGTAGGTGCTTGGCGAAGCCCTGCAGGATTGCCACGCTCCTCCATCACCACCACGCCGTCGTGCTGCTGCTGGATGGAGTCTTCCTCAACCTCTCCCTCTCTCCTTGCTGGATCAAGGCGTGGGAGACGTCACCGGGCTGTATGTGTGTTGAACGCGGAGGTGCCGTCCGTTCGGCACTTGGATCTCCGGTGATTTGGATCACAACGAGTACGACTCCTTCAACTCCGTTCTCTTGAACGCTTCCGCTTAACGATCTACAAGGGTATGTAGATGCACTCTCCTTCCCCTCGTTGCTGGTTTCTCCATAGATAGATCTTGGTGACATGTAGGAAAATTTTGAATTTCTGCTACGTTCCCCAACACAGCATGCCTCGCCACATCGTATACTTACCCTATACTGTCGGCTGGTTTGCGTAGACGGGAAAATTTCAGGTGATACCGAAACTTAGGTGATACCTTGATACAGACTTCTCGACAGTTGGATCTCAGATTCGACGGGCATTTAAAGAGCTATTGTACCTGCGCATAATTTTGAGATTCTCTGATGGCTTTTCTGCAAAATGTACAGTAGCTTACCCCTGGTTCGGCATGGGCGACACAGACTGCTACGGAATGCTACACGACGTCGGCAATTTACGTACCGAATGAGGGCGTTTAATAACAGCACCCAAAACCCCCTGCGTATATCTAATACTCTCTTCGTCCCATAATATAAAAAGAGGTTTTGGCACTACACTAGTGTAAAAACATTGTTATATTATAGGACAAAGGGAGTATATAACTAAAAATAGCGCATCTTCTTCTTCCATGCCGGAGTCCTTCCCATGGCAAGGGATCCACCGTGACTAGCTTCATCCCATGCCGGTGCTGCCGCTTCAGCCACAGCTCACAGGTTATGGTTTCCTCGGCGCGGCAAGACGACACGCCTGCTTGTTGGGCTCGCGAGCAAGGCAATATGGTTCAAATCCTGGTGCTCACATTTATTCCTGAATTTATTTCAGGATTTCCGACGATACGCATTCAGTGGGAGGAGACGTTCCCGTCGACGACAAGGTGCCTACGATGACATCGTAATTCTTTTTAAAAGACCCAACATCGCTGGCATTTCATTGATAATAGCAAGAAGCAGCGGAAAAACAACAAGGTGGTGAAGGTCCTAGGACCAGATCCGAAGATCAAAGAAAGAGAAAAGAAAAAACAACAACCCTAAAAGCTGCAGCCCAACACTTCATACAATCCATACTAAGGCAGCGCAGCTCCGACTCCGATGGTGAACTACTAAGAAGACTGGGCAGGGATGGCATCACAGAGGATCACCAAACGAGCCATCTGTCACGTGTCATCGTATACCACCGGCCCCCCACCGCGGCTTCGACTTCACAGCAACAGGCAATCGAGGCACACCCACGGACACGCCGGAGAAGAAGAGCCGACTACCATGACTAAGGCCACGCTTCCGACATTGCTCATCGCCGGCATCGTTGCCATAGAAACCACCGTGCACGTCCAGTTGTAGGAAGCACCAAAAGGATCAAAGTCTTCAAGACGGTGCCCTAAAGAGGAGAACGACGTTGAAGACGACGCCACCTCCTGACCCTGTAGCAGGATCTGGGTTTTCACCCGAAGGACTTGATCCGGGAGATCTGGCTGTGATATTCCTGACGGCGCCCCCAAGGAGGATAGCGACGCCCACAGGCTCCGTCGCCGCCGACCGGCCAGAACAGGCCAGGCTTTCACCCGGGGCAGCCACTCCCACGCAACAGGCCGAGGACGACCCATGCCTCCATTGAACCGCGCACCCCCCACACAGCAAGTGTGCCACCGCTGTGCAGGGCCACCACCAATCCTCCTCGACGACGGGCCTGCAGAGACCAGATCAGGTCCTGCACCCCGCATCCGACCACGGCCGGAGCCTGTCTGCTCCAGCACCGCCTACCGCCACATGTAGCCGCCCTTCCACGCAGCCTCGGGACCCCTGCTGGCTGCACATCTCGCAGGAGACTAGATCCGCGCTGCCCGAGCCCCTCGCATGCCAGGCCCCCTGCACGCGGGGGACCAGAACCGCCCCGCGAGATCCAGGACAGGAAGCACCGGCGCTGCCCCCACTCGCCATTTTGCGTGCCGAGCCACACACCACGCACCTCGTGATGTGCGGACCCAAACCTCCACCGCGCGCCGGCTACCTCCGCGCCTGCTGGCCACGCACCGTCCACCGCCGCAGGCCCCGTCATGCCGCTTGTGCCAGATCTGCGCCTGATGACCCGCGATCGCGCGCCCCGCGAGCCCGTGCTAGATCGGCGCCACGGGCGCCCGCGCCTCTGCGCTCCCTGTTGGATCCAAAGTATGTCTAGAGGGGGGGGTGATTAGACTACTTGACCAAATAATAATCTAGCCTTTTCCCAATTTTAGTTCTTGGCAGATTTTAGCAACTTAGCACAAGTCAAGCAATCAACCTACACATGCAATTCTAAGAGTATAACAGCGGAATGTAAATCATTGCATATGAAGGTAAATGGGAGGAGTTTGGAGGGAAAAACTCAATGTTGACACGGAGATTTTTGGCGTGGTTCCGATAGGTGGTGCTATCATACATCCACGTTGATGAAGACTTCAACTCACGAAGGGTAACGGCTGCGCGAGTCCATGGAGGGCTCCACCCACTAAGGGTCCACGAAGAAGCAACCTTGTCTATCCCACCATGGCCATCGCCCATGAAGGACTTGCCTCACTAGGGTATATCTTCACGAAGTAGGCAATCTCCTTGCCCTTACAAACTCATTGGTTCAACTCCACAATCTTGACGGAGGCTCCCAAGTGACACCTACCCAATTAGGAGACACCACTCTCCAAAAGGTAATGGATGGTGTGTTGTTGATGAACTCCTTGCTCTTGTACTTCAAATGATAGTCTCCCCAACACTCAACTCTCTCTGATAGGATTGGATTTGGTGGAAAGATGATTTGAGTGGAAAGCAACTTGGGCAAGGCTAGAGATCAAGATTCATATGGTTGGATTGGAATATCTTGGCCTCAACACATGAGTAGGTGGTTCTCTCTCAAAAAATGGATGCTAGAAGTGTAGGCATGTTCTGATGGCTTTTCTCACGAATGAGGAGAGGGTGGAGGGGTATATATATAGCCTCCACACAAAATCTAACAGTTACACACAATTTACCAAACTCGGTGGGACCAAATCATAAAACTCAGTTAGACCGATTTAGTTCATAATGTGACCGTTAGGCATTTCGGTGGGACCGACATGTCAACTCGGTGGGACCAATTTTGTTAGAGTTAGGGCATAACGTAATCTCGGTTGGACCGATTACACAAACTCGGTGGGACGCTAACCAGAGAGTTGGTTAGGCAAACTCGGTGGGACCGTTTCGCTCATCTCGGTGATTCCGAAACGTTACGAAAGGGAAAGTAGGGAGTTTGCATTGCGAACTCGGTGGAACCGATCGCTCATCTCGGTTAGACCGAAACGTTACGAAGGGAAACAGAGAGTTTGCAATCCCATCTCGGTGAGACTGAGATCCCTATTGGTGAGACCGAAGTGACTAGGGTTTCTGGCAGTGGCTATGTGATGTCTACTACGCAACCTTCTTCTTGTAGACGTTGTTGGGCCTCCAAGTGTAGAGGTTTGTAGGACAGTAGCAAATATCCCTCAAGTGGATGACCTAAGGTTTATCAATCCGTGGGAGGTTTAGGATGAAGATGGTCTCTCTCAAACATACCTGCAAACCAAATAACAAAGAGTCTCTTGTGTCCCCAACACACCCAATACAATGGTAAATTGTATAGGTGCACTAGTTCGGCAAAGAGATGGTGATACAAGTGCAATATGGATGGTAGATATGGGTTTTTGTAATATGAAAATATAAAAACAGCAAGGTAAATAATGATAAAAGTGAGCGTAAACGGTATTGCAATGCTAGGAAACAAGGCCTAGGGTTCATAATTTCACTAGTGCAAGTTCTCTCAACAATAATAACATAATTGGAACATATAACAACCCCTTAACATGCAACAAAGAGTCACTCCAAAATCACTAATAGCGGAGAACAAATGAAGAAATTATTGTAGGGTACGAAACCACCTCAAGGTTATTCTTTCTGATCAATCTATTCAAGAGTCCGTAGTAAAATAACACGAAGCTATTCTTTCCGTTAGATCTATCTTAGAGTTCGTACTAGAATAACACCTTAAGACACAAATCAACCAAAACCCTAATGTCACCTAGATACTCCAATGTCACCTCAAATATCCGTGGGTATGATTATACGATATGCATCACACAATCTCAGATTCATCTATTCAACCAACACAAAGAACTTCAAAGAGTGCCCTAAAGTATCTACCGGAGAGTCAAGACGAAAACGTGTGCCAACCCCTATGCATAAGTTCACAAGGTCACCGAACCTGCAAGTTGATCACCAAAACATACATCAAGTAGATCACGTGATATCCCATTGTCACCACAGATAACTTCAAAGGAAAACTCAATCCATTACAAGAGAGTAGAGGGGGAGAAACATCATAAGATCCAACTATAATAGCAAAGCTCGCGATACATCAAGATCGTGCCAAATCAAGAACACGAGAGAGAGAGAGAGAGAGATCAAACACATAGCTGTTGGTACATACCCTCAGCCCCGAGGGTGAACTACTCCCTCCTCGTCATGGAGAGCGTCAGGATGATGAAGATGGCCACCGGTGAGGGATCCCCCCTCCGGCAGGGTGCCGGAACAGGGTCCCAATTGGTTTTTGGTGGTTATATAGGCTTGCGGCGGCGGAACTCCCAATCTATTGTGCTCCTCGATGTTTTCGGGGTATATGGATATATATAGGTGAAAGAAGTTGATCAGGGGAGCCACGAGGGGGCCACGAGGGTGGGGGCGCGCCCTAGACCCTCGTGGCCTCCTGGAAGCTTCCCTGACGTCTAGTCCAAGTCTCCTGGATTGCGTCCGTTCCAAAAATAACTTTCCCGAAGGTTTCATTCCATTTGGACTCCGTTTGATATTCCTTTTCTTCGAAACACTAAAATAGGCAAGAAAACAACAATTTGGGTTGGGCCTCCGGTTAATAGGTTAGTCCCAAAAATAATATAAAAGTGTATAATAAAGCCCATAAATACCCAAAATAGATAATATAATAGCATGGAACAATAAAAAATTATAGATACGTTGGAGACGTATCACTATGTCAAATGAACTCGGTGGCGCCGAATAGATCAAATCGGTGGGGCCGAGTTTGATTTTTGTTTTGGGACATATGTGGATATGAGAACGTGATTGAGGGTTGTTGGAGCATATCGCTAAGCATTTTGAGCAAGCAAGCCATTAAGCAACACCTCATCCCTTTTTGGCTTTCCTATGGACTCAATGTGATCTTGGATCACTAAAAGTAAAATGTAGAGTCTTGAGCTTTAGAGCTTGAGCCAATCCTTTGTCCTTAGCATTTCGAGGGATCCATAATCCTAATCCATGCCATGCCAATTATTGAACTTTTCTGAAATATTCATCTTGAAATAGCATTAGTTCAATGAGCTATATGTTGTTAATCATTACCAAAACCACCCATGGATAGTTGCACTTTCAATCTCCCCCTTTTTGATAATTGATGACAACATATAGATCAAAGCTTTGACAAATGATAATAATACTAGTGGCTGGGGCGCCACCTGGTGGCGCCTCAAGGCGCCTCTTGAGGCGGGATTGTAAAACTATCTCTAGTGAGCTTCATTTCTAGAACACAAAGCGCCTTAAAGAATGGCATCCATGCTCATACTATGATTTATTTGGATATAATTGGGCCTTTGCATCAAACTCATAACAACAGGAACTGCAGTGGATGTTTGAGAGTTCAATTATAGCACCTTCCAATAAAATGAAATTTTCACCCTATAACATTGCATACATGCGAATTGGAGAAAACTAAATTGATATCATTAAATGGAGAATGTACAAGGCAAGGGGCAGAAAACAAAAAAGAGAGACGCCCAGTAGTAAAATGCTAAGAAAGCCTATCAACTTTGTAGCATTATACTTTTCAACTAATATGCACAAATTTGATGTAATCACAGAACCAAACTGGAATACAGTTCAATCTTCAACCATAAATTGACGTCTAACAAGAAACCGTCCAACAAATACTCCCCGAGTGATGTGAGTCTACCTTGCAGTCTCCAGCCATGGTGGCGTCCAAAGCAACGGCCAGATGCCGGCTCCCTTAGAGAATGACGAGATGATCCTTTTGTTGGCTGTAAAATAATTCACAACACAATTATAGAAATATGTCACTCATGCCAAGAGATAAATTTCGTATCTTACCTCGTAGTTGTCACAGGATGATACACTCAGAAGGATTTTAGTCTCCAATGAAGTTTCTTTTCTTCAAATGTCGAACCTTTGATCAATTTGCCAGAAAGATTTTGATAAGCTTGCCAAATGCATGTAAATATAATTTAGAACATCATTTCATAGCTAGCACTCCCTCCGTTTCTAAATATAAGTCTTTGTAAAGATTACACTATGAACCACGTACGGATGTATATAGATGCATTTTAAGTGTAGATTCATTCATTTTGCTCCGTATGTAGTCCACCTAGTGGAATCCCTACAAAGACTTATATTTAGGAATGGAGGGAGTACAACTTAAATTTGGAGCTTTTCATGTACTGTTTTTTTTTCATCAACCAACCAAAGGCCATCACACAAATAACTGAGCCCTTTCCTTACAGACTTAGGAAGCACATGTAAATAGAAATCATGTGTGCTATTAATCTCACAAGAAAGTTGAGTGCAACAGCCAATTGTTTCTCTAGATGCATGACCTAAAACCATGAATCAAATTTTACAAGCAATCTCATCAACACACAGGATGCTGCAGCCACAAGCCGGACGAAAAACATCACGAAGCAATCCCCATTACCAAAAGCTTGCTCTTATCGCTCCATGTCAAACGAACCAGCCAAGCAAATCCCAAGCATACAATTTGAGCGAACTCCCAAAGATAATGGAAGGAACAAAGGGGCGGGCGAGTGTCATCTATACCAAAATTCGGAGAATCAAATAGGACATGATTCTTTTCAACTGAATAAAGAGTAGAGTATAATATATAGTTATTATGCCTTCTCTATTAGTATGAAAGGACCTTCAGTAAAATGGCAATAAGAATTAAGCCCATCAACCAGGTATCTATTCATGTCAGATCAAGGAAAGTAAGTGCTCGGGAAGAAGGTATTAATCTTGATTTGGCTGTACCATTATTTTATAGATGTGCCTGGTCCATGGCGTGTACAGGCGGATCCTTAAATAATCGGTGAGAGCCCCTCAACTAAAAAAAGGATTAATCTTGCTGAAAACCCTTAGATAATAATAAAAAGGAACAAAGGGGCAGGTGAGTGTTATCTATAAAATTCAGAGAATCAAATAGGAGATGATTCTTTTCAACAGAGTAAAAAGTAGACTATATAATATAGTCCCTCCATCCCATAATATAAGAGCATTTTTGACACTACACTAGTGTCAAAAACGCTCTTCTATTGTGGGATGGAGGGAGTGCTTATTATGCATTCTCTATTAGAATCCTCCCCTTATCTCATGTATGTACAAATACAAAATTTAGATCGGGGATAGAGAAGAAAATAAGATATCGAAGTATACCTTTAATCAAATGCTTTAAGGAGCTTCTGGACCGGCAGTTGCCGTCACGCAACTCGGTGACCATGGTGGCGGAGCCCTTGAGCGTGATCACATCCTTGGACGTCGTCCTCGACGCCATATCTCATTGGCATCGTGCTCACCATGGGAACCCGTCAACATGCCTCTCCCGCACGTGGAGATTGTCAAGGCGACGCCGATGAAAAGGCCGCCACAATGATCCCACCCCAAGAATAGCTAATGGCTTCTAATAGCAAAATGGTAACAGCTAGTTAGAAAATGAAATATTGATTAACAACACAACATGGAGCACAGAAACAGAGGTGTCAGTACAAGAATGCCCTTCAGAACTTACCTGGGTGAACTGGAAAATGTTGCCCATAAACAGAAGCACATATTGCCCTTTGGCTGTCCTTTGCCGTTGTAGAAGTGTGGATGGGTTGGAGCCGCCGGTACACCTGTGGATGGGTTGGAGATGAAGTTGGTGACAAGAACTACCAGCTATCTTGACGAGGATGCGCAGCTGGGATCTGAGCGACCACCATGAGCACACTCGTTGGGGTCGCGTCTGCCGATGGCTGCTCCCTCGCAGCCGCACCCCCTCCATACAAAATCCCTCCAGTCATCTACAGCGCACCAGCACCACCGCCCCGCCATGCGCCCCCGCCGAAGACGCCGCCCCCGTCCCTCTTCCTGTTCACCCACCAACTCCTCACTGTCGTCTTCGTGCTCGTTCTCGGCCTCCTCGGCCCCAACCCGTCCCCCGACGCCCGCAAGCGCAGGCGGAGCGACCGCGAGGGCCTTCCTTCTCACCCACCAACTCTCACTATTGTCTCCGTGCTCGTCCTAGACCTCTACCCCGACACCCGCAAGCGCAGGCGAAGCGACCAGGAGGGTGACGGCGACGCCGCTGAAGGCGGGCCCGTGACCCTGTCCGTGGCCTCTCACGCTCGTTTTTCCCCTCCCGGTGGCTCCCCAGATCTGGCGATGTTGAGAAAAACGAGCAGAAGTGGCAGCGGCTGCGATGGCGAGCTGCAGGAGAGGAGGTCGCGTGCAGAAGGAGAGGAGGTCGCGTGCGTGGGGAAGGGTGCGAGAGGCGGCTAAATTTCGTGTTTTGACCCTTTTTGGAAAGTATTTCAGGATCTGATCCCTGTTTGAATTTTTTTCGAGATTTGACCCTTTTGCCTACCGCCAGGGCCTCTGGCGGTAGGGTTAGATAGCCTACTGCCACGGCCCATGGCGGTAGGAAACTTATCCACGTCAGCGCGCGGAGACGGCGCCATCCCCCTCCGTCGCACCCTACCGCCAGGGGCCCTGGCGGTAGACTATCTAACCATACCGCCAGGGCCCCTGGCGGTAGGGTCCGGGCAGTTATTTGCCCCGGAGCCCCCGCGCCCCTTCCCTTCTCCCCACCCCTCCCCCTCCCCCCGTCGGCAGTTCTTGTTTTTCTCCCCCAAGTCGCCCCTCTCTCCCTCTCTCATCTCCTCCACTCCCCCCTTGGATCTTCACCGATTCTTCACCGTTTTGGCGGATCGAGATGGCCCCGAGGAGAGAACCGTAAGCTCCTCCGATCCCTCCAATTAGTTTTTGCAAACTTGCTACCGATTCAACACATTATTTTCTTGAAATTCCTCTTGTTTTTGAACTAAGATTGATTTTTTTTCACCTAAGATTGATTGTAGTTGTAGTTCTTAGTTCTTTAGTAAGTAGTGGTATTGGATATGTACTCTAATCAATAGTTCATATGTTAGTGTGAAGATGAACCCTAGTTCATAATTTTTTTTGTTAAAAAAATTATGATGTAATGTTGATAAAGGGATGAACCCTAGTTTGATGATGCATGTGATATGATGATATGATCTAGTGTGAAGATGAACCCTAGTTTGATGATGCATGTTGATATGATGATATGAAGATGTTGTTTGGAAAATTTTGTTTAAAAATATGAAGCTATGATGTATGTTGGAGGTTTTTTCTGATATGATGCATGTTGATATGATTTGATCCATCATGTGTAGTAGATGTTGTTGGAGGAATATGCTTAAAATTTTATCTTGATATGATTTGAGTTCATTGTTTGTTTATGTATGCTTATGCTTATGGTGCTTTTGTTTATGAAACTCTATTAAGGCGGCCACCTCTTGCGGACAACATCGGCCCACGGTACTGCATGCTGGACTGGGCATTCGACAAGGGTCATCGTGCCCATTTCATAGAGAACGGAGAGGTAAGTGATATGAAAGAAATTTTGATCAAAGTTCTCGGATTGATGAAAATGATTTCCTAACTTTTTGGCGTTCACTTTTTGATCGTGCCCGTACCTCCAAGAGGGGAAGGAGCAACTGATTATGCTCTTCGATAGTTGGCTCTTTTAGTTTGGTTGAACTTCGTTTGATTGAACTTTTCTAGTGGTTATGAAGCTACGTGGAACTATGTGTTTGCTATTTGTGGATCTATGTGTTTGCTATTTGTGAAACTATGTGAAACTCCGTTTACTAATTAGTTGAAGTTCGTTTGAAATGTTCTATGCACTTCAAATTTGTTAATGTGTATGTGATGCCCAAGTTTAATTGTTTGAGATCTGTGATATTGTTGTCATATTTGTGAAACTTGCTATAATATTATTGTCATATTGAATTTGAAAAGAAGCAAGCAATTGAACTTAAATTCATAAAACATAGGACCCTACCGCCAAGGACCCTGGCGGTAAGGTCAGACAGCCTACCGCCAGGGCACTTCAATTCTTCGTTACAAAATCATTACACTGAAAAAACAAGACCCTACCGCCATGGGCTCTGGCGGTAGGGTCGCACAGCCTACCGCCAGGGCCCTTCAATTCTTCGTTACAGAAACATTACACTGAAACAAGACCCTACCGCCATGGGCTCTGGCGGTAGGGTCGCACAGCTAGCCCTGGCGGTAGGTGCTTAACCACGTTCAGCACAGTCAAACGGCCGCCATCCCCCTCCGTCGCACCCCTACCGCCATGGGCCGTGGCGGTAGGCTATCTAACCCTACCGCCATAGGCCCTGGCGGTAGCAAAAGGGTCAAATCTCGAAAAAAAATCAAATAGGGGTCAGACCCTGAAATACTATCCAAAAAGGGTCAAAACACGAAATTCAGCCGCGAGAGGCAACGAGAGCGATTTTTTTGTCTCTGTCTTTTCTACCCACCCAATCGCTAACACGTTATTTTTTTTTTCCTGTGATGACGTGGACAACAGGAGGAGGCGCCCTTACCGCGACTATTAATGGGTTTTCCTGTGACGATGTGCACAGCAGGAGGAGGCGCCCTTACCGCGACTGTTAATGGGTTTAATTGAAATACATCGTCGCTTTGAGAAGTATGTGATAAGCAAGAGCTCCCCCTAAATTTGTGCATTATTTAAGTTTTTCTTTTGAATGCAAGTGCACAATAGATTAGTATGATGGGTTACTCTTCCATGTCACATACATCTTGGTGGAGTGCTCAAAATGATATCAATTAAAAGCATGCACTCATCACCAAGCAAAGTGAATGATCATATAGGGATATAAGAGATAGTATCATTCAAGCACACATTAAAGTAGCATATGATCAAACACATGATCATCCAAGTATCTCACACAAGGACATAATGTATCAAGCAAACACACAATAAAGTTCAATCAAATAAAGTGCAAGAGAGACAAAAAGCAACACTCTCTCTCTCGAAGACTATGATCTATACATATTTTCCCCCCTTTGGCAACAAGTTACCAAAAAGTTCAAATATGCATAGTGCTATGCATCTCTCAGGCTTGGTCTCCATGAGGTGATGTAGTGATGACTCCAAGGAGAAGGCTTCTGTCGATGTAGCTGGAGCTGGTGAAGTGGCTGCTGGAGGTGGCACTGAAGTTGTGGCTGCTGGTGCAGATGTAGTAGCTCGTGTATCTGGAACTGGCACTGCAGCTGACCTCTGACCTCTTGGCACATACTGAAAAGCTTCTGTAGTTGCCTTGCCTTTCTTCTCCTCTGCTTCCTCCTAGAGCTGCTCAACTACTGTCTGTATCTCAGTGACATTCAGATCAAGATCATAGAATTTTTGTTCAATGATCCTCTCCAAACTCTCATGATTCTGAGTCAAGGTGGCCAAGCCCTTCTCAATCCTCAAGGTTGATTGGATCAGAAATCCAAGTTGGTCTTGTTTGCTCTTCAAGAACACCTAAGATACCTCTTCAGCACTTGGCATCTTTGCAGCTTTCTCTGCCCTTGCCTTTGCTCTCTTCTCATGTGCTTGCACTGATGAAGGGTCATTCTCATCTATCACAACTGTGTTGTCTTCAAATTCTGGCTTGAGAGGTAAGTGCTCTTGTCCAACAAGTAAGTGCGTGTGTCCATCTTTGAGTTGATGTGCACCTGAATTTGTGGAGCATACCCACAAAACCTTTTCTGATCAGCAGCTGTCCTCTTGATTGTCTCTACAATCAGACTCATGACCTTGAATTTTTTAGGGACATAAAAAATGTGCAGCAAGTTGATTGAATGTCCTCTCATCATCCTATGATCTCCAGACTTGGGCAAAATAGTATGCCTTAGGATGGTGTTGATAGTAGGAAGACCAGACAACAGATACTTCACAGAGCCCAACTTATGAGTTTCCAGGGCTTTGTTGAAGCAGCAGTGCCATACTCCTTCATCACTTTCTTCTTTGAGGTGGCCTCATCCTAACTGCAACATAATCCTCATCTTTGGAGTCTGAGGTTCTCTTCTTCCTTGCTGTAGTGGATGCCTTGGGCAGGTTACTTGGTGTGCTCCTGCTGCCCTCATCATAGCTGCTTGAGGTACTAGTGCCCTCACTCATTTGCACTTGCTCTTCAGACTTACTCTAGCTATCACTTTGGTCAGACATCTTGGCAGGCAAACTGACAGCAAACCCTGTGAATAGATTATAGATGAGGTAGAGTAGAGGAGCATCACAAAGTGCAAAGATTTTGCAAAACAAATGAGACAAAACTTAGTTTTAGTTCTCAACTGAAATGATATTGGAGCTACTGAATTGATAAACTCGGTGATACCGAAGCAACATTTGGAACCTAAACTAGTGAACTCGGTCAGACCGAGTCACAGTTCGGTGGCACCGAGATTGCTAGGGTTTCACAGAGAATTGAACACGGTCACACCAATTTGCAGTTTTCGGTCAGAACAAAAAGCGCATGTGCAATGGCCTAAGCCAAATCGGTCAGGCCGATTTCTACGATTCAGTCGGTCCGAGATGAGTTCTGCGGAGAGCTAACCCTAAATTTTTTGAATCAAACTAAGCCTAAGGAATTTTTCGCTGGATAGATTAATTTCATTTGTGCCAAGGATCATGGCATTGTCCTCGTGCTTAGAATCGGAGGAGAATAGAGAGCACAAGGGGTCGAACACATACCCTAGTTCGGCGGGTGTTCGCTACGGCGGCGATGGCGGAGCAGATTCCGTCGACGGCGGCAGAAACCACTGGCGGGAGGTCGCTGGCGGCGAGGCGGTGATCCGGAGACCCGAGGAGGCACAGCAGGACACGCGCGGGCTGAGGGGTTTTGAAGAAATTTCCAAAATCTCACTCGTGGGTATAAATATATGTGACGCCCGGATAATTAAGCTACAGTGAACCTCTGCTAATGATGTCGGGTCACCTCAATTACTGTTGCTAATCTCGCGTTAGTTCGAAACCGGTTCGAATTCAAATTCAAAATCAAGCAAACAATAAAAGATTTCAAATATCATAACTAAAATGTTCGAAGAGAGCCAAATAATGCATAGGTAATTATAGTGGAGAAACCACAATTTTATAAAAAGTTTAAATACTCTAAGAGGAATAAAACTATAGCAAAACTGTTATTTAAATACTTTTAAATAATAAATAATTATGAAACTATTTTAATTAGGTGCCAAAGTTATTGTGGCGGAGGTATATTCAATAATGCAAATTTGTGTGTTAATTATATATTTTACAAACGAAAATAACTTGGGAAATAAGATAAAAATAGTAAAAGAAAAATAAACTAAATCAAGAAAAAAAAGGACGCCCCCACTGGGCTATAGCCCAGCTAGCCCCTGGCCAACCAGGTCGGCCCAACCAGAGCCTCCCTTATTCCCCCACACACCCCGAACCCTAACCCACTCGCTCTCACTCCCCCCACACGTCGTCACTCCCCCTCCCTGCCCCGAGTGGATCTGGATCAGGGCAACCGCGCCACCGACCCGCCGCGCCTTCGTCCTCCTCCGCGAAGCCATCCCGCTATTGCCATTCACCGGAGGAGCCTCGCCGGAGATCCTCCGCCTCGACTTCCCCGACTCCTCCTCGACCCTGTCGTCGCCGCCGCCGTCGACGCACGCCGCCGCGCCCCTGCACCTCGTCACCACGTCACCTCGTCTCCGACTTCCTCCTCGACCCCCACTGCCCCGTGCCCTGCAACCCCTCGTGAGCCTCCCTCCTCCTCTGCCGCGATAACGGCTGCGGCCTCATTCCACGCACGCGCGCGCCCGTGCTGTCCTGCACGCCCATTGCCGCCCTGTGCCGCGCATCACGCGCCCCTATCGTGCTACTCCTCCTCCTGCCGCCCGCACGTTCGCACCCCTGGCCACGCCCTACACGTGCCCTGCTCCTCTCACCCGTGCCCCGCTCGTTTCCCCGCCTTCGCCGCCTGCTGCTGCGTGCTGCTGTCGCCGTCCGGCTGCGGGCGCCGCTCGACGCGCACACGCAGCCGCCCGCTCATCGGCCCGACCATGCTGCCGCTTCTCGCTTCGCCTTCGGCTCCTGCCGCTGCGGTGCCCTGGCCACCGGCCCGCGCCACTTCTCACCCCGCCACTCCCTGACCGCGCTCACCGGCTTGCAGCGCCGCGCTCGTGCATCCCGCGGCCCCCCTGCTCGTTGTTGAGCCCCCGCGCGCTCAACCGGCCCGGCCCTCCGCTGCCGCGCCAACCGTCCCCGACCGCGCCACCATGCCGCCTTGGCCGCTGAGGCTGCGGCTGCGGCTGCCGGCTGGTCGAGCCCGCCAGGACCGCCGCCGCCGGGTTCCCCTGGCTCCACCAGCGCCTGTAACCCGCTGGCCGCTCCGCCCCGCTATGGCCCCTCTCGGCCACTGCCTAACGGGGCCCCACGCCCAGAACATAATTAAAATAAATAAATAAATATTAGAATTAATTAAGTAAATTAATTAACTTAATTAACTCTGTTTAATTAACCCAATCAACATAATTAAATTAACTAATACTATTTAGTTAACCTAGTCATCATGACGTCATTAATAGATATTCGATTTAATTAATTCTGTTAATTCTAAAATTGAAGTAAAAGCTTTAAAAATTAATATAAAATAATTTGTAGCTCGAATGAGAATACTTTGTACATGAAAGTTGCTCAGAACGATGAGACGAATAAGAATACGCAGCCCGTTCATCAGCCACGCATCCCTAGCATAGTGAACATGCAACAATCCTCCTCTGATCCGTTTGTCCGAAAGCGCGAAGCACCGGGAATACTTTCCCGGATGTTTCCCCCCTTCACCAGTATCACATTCTATCGCGTTAGAGCACACCTAGCATCGCTCATTGTCATGTCATACATCGTCATGCTTATGTTTGCATTGTATTTATTGTTTCTTCCCCCTCTTCTCTCCGGTAGACTACGAGACCGACACTGTTGCTGCCCTATTCAACTACGGAGATGACGACCCCTCCTTGCCAAAGCAACCAGGCGAGCCCCCCCCCCCTTGATCACCAGATATTGCCTATTCTACCCTTTACTGCTTGCATTAGATTAGTGTAGCATGTTACTGTTTCCGTTAATCCTATTCTCTTGCATATCCTGTCATTGTTGCTACATTTGTTGACACCTTACCTGCAATCCTAAATGCTTAGTATAGGATGCTAGTTTACCATCTGTGGCCCTACATTCTTGTCCGTCTGCCTTGCTATACTATCGGGTCGTGATCACTCGTGAGGTGATCACGGGTATATGCTATACATACATACATGCTATACAGATGGTGACTAAAGTCGGGTCGGCTCGTAGAGTACTCGCAAGTGATTCCGATGTGGGGGCTGGAAGGACAGGTGGCTCCATCCCGATAGAGGTGGGCCTAGGTTCTCGACGGCCCCCTACTGTTACTTTCTGGCGGAGTGATAGGGCAGGTTGAGACCACATAGGCAGAGGTGGGCCTAGCCCTGGTCGGTGTCTACGGTTACTTCAAAATAACATGCTTAACAAGATCTTGGTATTTGATCTGAGTCTGGCCGCTGGCCTATACGGACTAACCAACTATGCGGGAACAATTATGGGCACTCGACGTCGTGGTATCAGCTGAAGCCTTCTAGACGTCAGGGACTGAGCGGCACGTGCCGGATTGGACTGGAACGCCTGCTCTTGTATTTGGGAGGCTATGTCTGCTTCCGGCCGCCCACACAACATGCAGATGTGCAATGGGCGATGGGCCCAGACATCTGCGCGCTTAGGATTTAGACCGATGTGCTGACCTCTTTGTTAGGCCTAGGTGGGGTTGCGACGTGTTGATCTTCCAAGGCCGGGCATGACCCAGGAAAGTGTGTCCGGCCAGAGGGATCGAGCGTGTTGGGTTATGTGGTGCACCCCTACAGGGAAGTTTATCTACTCGAATAGTCATGTCCCTCGGTAAAAGGACGACCCGGAGTTGTACCTTGACCTTATGACAACTAGAACCGGATACTTAATAAAACACATCCAGACAAGTTCCAGAGACAACCCGGTGATCGCGTTTCCATAGGGCGACGAGGGGAGGATCGCCAGGTAGGATTATGCTATGCGATGCTACTTGGAGGACTTCAATCTACTCTCTTCTACATGCTGCAAGACGGAGGCTGCCAGAAGCGTAGTCTTTGATAAGACTAGCTACCCCCCTCTTATTCTGGCATTCTGCAGTTCAGTCCACTTATATTGCCTCTTTACACATATACCCATGCATATGTAGTGTAGATCCTTGTTTGCGAGTAATCTGGATGAGTACTCACGGTTGCTTTGCTCCCACTTTTCCCCCTTTTCCTCTTCTTCCCGGATGTTGCAACCAGACATTGGAGCCCAAGAGCCAGACGCCATCGTCGATGACGACTCCTACTACAGTGGAGGTGCCTACTACTACGTGCAGGCCGCTGACGACGACCAGGAGTAGTTTAGGAGGATCCCAGGCAGGAGGCATGCGCCTCTTTCGATTTGTATTCCAGTTTGTGCTAGCCATCTTATGGCAACTTGTCTAACTTATGTCTGTACTGAGATATTGTTGCTTCCGCTGACTCGTTTATGTTCGAGCACTTGTATTCGAGCCCTCGAAGCCCCTGGCTTGTAATATAATGCTTGCATGACTTATTTTACTTTTAGAGCTGTGTTGTGATATCTTCCCGTGAGTCCCTGATCTTGATCATACAGAATTGCGTGTATGATTAGTGTATGATTGAATCGGGGGCGTCACAAGTTGGTATCAGAGCTGACTGCCTGTAGGAATCCCCCTTTCCAACTCCTTGGTTGAAGTCGAAGTCTAGTCACTACAAAACTTTTACTAACATGGTTGTGTGTCTTACGGGCCCATGTCGCCATTGGGTGGTATTAGGATCTTTTACTCCTCGACCTTTACTCTGGGACTCTGATCTCTCCTCTATTCGGGTTAAATGATTTTACTAACACCGACTCTAGGTTCTCGTAACTACTTCCTCCCGGAGAGCCCTTGCTCCAGATGATAGCTCAGTGCACCAAAAGATTTCGAAGGTACTCTACGAGGTTCTCCCGAGACACTTGTGCCCATCGCCCTTATAAAGTCCCTACCACTAATATATCCTTATGGATAACTGTATAAACCTTCCATTCTTACATTCAATCCCATTGATCTTGTTATTACAAGATGCCCCGAACTGCTCTCCGTTGCTCCGAGAATCCTTTGAGCTTACTGCCTTGCAGTTCTTACCACATGAATACACCCTATGGATAATTTCTCGCACTTACCGAGTATCTGATCATCTTTAGTTGATCCATGTGTCTCACAAAATTCTTTGGAATACTTATCGATCTTTCGAAAATATTCTGCAGCCTGTTACTCTTGAAACTCTTGCCTGCTAGCATTATGGTGAATTCCATGTGACTAGTATACCTCGTTGACATCCCTTGTCTTAGTCATTTTGATCCTATTGATTCAATGTATGTGTACACACGCAGTCACCAAGTTATCCTTTTTTAAATTATCTTTCTGGCTTAGGCGTCATTCCGGACATGAGCTGGTTCTCAGCAATTCAAACCTTTATTGATTGCCCAACTAAGTGTTCCAACTTATCCATCCTTGATCAGATCATCTGCTTCTCATCCTTCGTTTTGGAAACCATAATTTCTTTCTACTTAAGCATCAAACTAATCAGATGATTCTTGAATCTGATGCCTTTGCATTCTTTCTTCCTCTGAGTGAGTATCGATACTCACATCAGCTCCGTTGTGGATCGCCCGATCCATTGTTGGATTGTTATCTGACAGCGTCCTTCATATTCAATCACCTGGTGAGTCCTTCCCCTGATACATAATGCCTCTGGTAAATTGTATCCTCTGCTTGGCCGACCATGCTCTGCTTTCGAGCTTGTGTATTTACTTTTGAAACTTGTGGTATATGTTACTAAGAATTCCTGATGGGTTGAACCTATGCCTTCCCCTAATCCGTGAGAACCCGAAAGTTTTCACAAGTTATACTCTTCTGGTGTTCTACCAGATAAAATTCCAACACTATAGTTTTATCAAAGCGAGACGTGAATGAAATGATATGCATTAAAGAAGTGGGAGTCGACCTTGAACTTTGTGTTCATGCCCATGAAAATGATGTAGACCGTCTCGGAAGCTTCTTGCAAAATGATTATCCAGCTGTATGATTCTTTCGGTATTTTTGAAATTGATTCCTTACCAGTATGGTTCCGACCATGCTGTCCTGATCTAATATATCTTATGGGAATTCATTCCAGTGCCTCGTCTATTTTTTGCAAGGTTGAAGTATCTACTGTCATAGGTCAATGGCCCGGTTCTACTTCTATCATGTTCTACCTTCGAGTATTACCCCCTAGTATCTCGAAGATGTCTTGCCATTGCACAACATCTTACTAACTTTGTTGAAGTAATGTATTTCCTTGTCGTAATCACTCTACGGGTTCTGGGTTGTTGTCAACCGAGGACACCGACTAGTGAAATTATTCTGCACTACAAATCAAATACCCCTAGTACTTTTACTAGGAAATTCTGAACTCAATCTGGTCATTCCTAGACTATCGGCTGCATCCTGGTCATGCTATCTTTGATTGTGCTACCTCATCCTTCTCTGGTGCATGAATTCTTCAGTGTGTGAGCACGACTTACGTCGAGCTTTCAACATCATGTTGCTTGTCTTGAAAGGCAACCTTGGTTCCGAGCTTGCATCTTATATATTGATCCTGTAACTTGTCACTTCGTTATTCCCTTGCTTGTTGCCGTTGTTGTTTGATTGCATCCTCTCGAAACCTCCCGGCAAATGGGTCGGATCACCTTCAACACTTTGACTTCTTCCAAGATGTCAACTGTGTTCATGATGAGAAATACCCTCCTTGCCCTCGATGATTTTTATTATCATCGACAACACCCATGACTTCCTTTCACCGTGAACTTGTCCACATTATGAATACAATTCGCTCTCCAGCTAGTGTTGTGCTCTGGCTTGAAGTATTACTGTCTTTTCTGTCGAGAATGTTGGGGGATTGCTCCACCTCTTAGAAATTCTCGGTATGGTGATACTTCTCACCATCACCATTCTTCCTTGGTCTCCATGTTGTTTTTTAACCAGGATACCAATAAGCTAACGATGTTGTACTTCTGTACTTCTAGCAACCCTATTGCTTTGAAGTTAATGATCGACAGTTCATTCTTAGACCGTTGGTTATTGAAACGTCACTCAAACATTGATCTTGCTGCCTAAGGTCATATTTAGGGCACACCTTTCAACTAATGATTGATGGTGTATGTTTTCCTAGAGCATACAACATTATATCATTTGAATTGACAAGTGTCATCTTCTTGTTCACATTATTGTGGAAATCCATCCGTTTGGAATTCTCGATGAATTGACGCTGAGCCCAACAGCCACCTCCTCATCCTCTCCTTGGTTTAATGATGAACTATTGTTTCAGGAACCCGCTCCCATAGTTCATTTCCCTAGAATCTTGCAATGTCATTTCGTCGATTTGTGTTGCACCTTTTCTTCTCAGACATCCTGAGTCTGAGGTATCATGACACCAATCAGATCTGAATCTCGGTCAGATATGATGTTTGGAACATATTTCCAAGAGTTATAACGTTGGTATTTATATGAGCCGGTAAGGTGATGTCATGCTTAGCACACCTGGCCGGAGGACCTATTGTTATAGTTTCCATTTTAGCAAGGTTAGCCATTCTTCCATGAGGAAATTGTAAGACGTATTCTATGAGTGTTCCTGACGGATCCTTTGCGTATCCACAGTCTGACCTTTACCTGAAGACCATGTCAATGCTGTCTTGAAGCATGTCTGTGGTACTCCGATTATCAATAAAAACATTTGAAGCACAATGCTAAGCATTCTTTGTCCATTATCCAAACACCATTGTATGGGTAATGTCATGAAATCCCTCTCCCCTTACCTAAATGGTTTCTACTTTCTATCCTGTAGTGGATATCATACTCTGCTTGTCCTTGGGAAGGATATACCTCAAAATTAGGTGTTAAACACATTTTCCCTTCCGTTGTTCCATCTAACCTTTCTTGTGTTATGTATGATCTAAGCAGTAATATTCTCCTGCTTATACAAACACCTTGGTTATACAACCCTGTCAGTAAGACCCTCTTACTTTTATGGATGACATTCCGGTAACCACTGATGGACGAGTACTTTGCCTATTGGTTCGCCTCGTTCAACGAGCAGGAAAACGGTTCTCTTCGTCCCTCGCCCTTGGTACCGTTGTTGCTGCCAAGATAACTGACAGGCTATCCTCTGACATGCCTTGCTTACATTATCGTGCAAGACGTCATCGCCCTTCCTACTTTTAACCCACATGGTGGGCCCATAACCCACAGTTCCACAAGATAGAAACCTGACTCTCCTACCCTGCTTCCAAAGTTTGTCATTTAAACTTTACCTTGTATGTAATTCCGTGAGCTACCTCCGTCTGATGTTATATTTCAGTATCAGGCGCAATATCTACTCTCGTTGCTCTAAACCCCTTTCACAACCTGTTTCAGACATTGAATGATTGTCTATCCGCTGGAAACTTCTTATTGTACCTTCATATTTGCTCATGATGTTTTTCTTAAAGTTCAGTCCAACAGTTACTGTCTACCACATTCCCTGAACTATCTACCAGATAATCGACCTTGTAGAGGTCCGTTCTCCTGAGGTTACTCCTTATCCTTTTTGTAAGTACGATGGAGTTCCCGAAGAAAGGATGACAACTTCATCACGTTGACCTGAAGTAGAGGAATGAAGACATCAATGTAATGGATTGATCTCTTCGAGAAGAGCAACCAGGAACATAAGGACTCGTTAGAATTTCATACCCAGAACTTTCCCCCTTACTCCACCTCTTAAATCTTGGGATGAGATTTCTTGTAGTGGAGGAGAATTGTGACGCCCGGATAATTAAGCTACAGTGAACCTCTGCTAATGATGCTGCGTCACCTCAATTACTGTTGCTAATCTCGCGTTAGTTCGAAACCGGTTCGAATTCAAATTCAAAATCAAGCAAACAATAAAAGATTTCAAATATCATAACTAAAATGTTCGAAGAGAGCCAAATAATGCATAAGTAATTATGGTGGAGAAACCACAATTTTATAAAAAGTTTAAATAATCTAAGAGGATTAAACTATAGCAAAAACTGTTATTTAAATACTTTTAAATAATAAATAATTATGAAACAATTTTAATTAGGTGCCAAAGTTATTGTGGCGGAGGTATATTCAATAATGCAAATTTGTGTGTTAATTATATATTTTACAAACAAAAGTAACTTGGGAAATAAGATAAAAAAAGTAAAATAAAAATAAACTAAATCAAAAAAAGGAAACTCCCCCCCCCCCACTAGGCTATGGCCCAGCTGGCCTCTGGCCAACCAGGCTGGCCCAACCAGTGCCTCCCTTATTCCCCCACACCCTCCCGAACCCTAACCCACTCGCTCCCACTCCCCCCCCCCACGCCGTCACTCCCCCTCCCTGCCCCGAGTGGATTTGGATCGGGGCAACCGCGCCACCGACCTGCCGCGCCTTCGTCCTCCTCCGCAAAGCCATCTCGCTATCGTCGTTCACCAGAGGAGCCTCGCCGGAGCTCCTCCGCCTCGACTTCCCCGACTCCTCCTCGGCCCTGTTGTCGCCGACGCCGTCGACGCACGCCGCCGCGCCCCTGCACCTCGTCACCACGTCGCCCGTCTCCGACTTCCTCCTCGACCCCGACTGCCCCGTGCCCTGCAACCCTCGTGAGCACCCCTCCTCCTCTGCCTCGCTCACGGCCACAGCCTCGTTCCACACACGCGCGTGCCCGCGCCGTCTTGCACGCCCACTGCCGCCCCGTGCCGCGCATCGCGCGCCCCTATCGTGCTACTCCTCCTCCTGCCGCCCGCACATCCGCACCCCTGGCCACGCCCTGCACGCGCTCTGCTCCTCTCACCCATGCCCTGCTCGTTTCCCCACCTTCGCCGCCTGCTGTTGTTGTCGTCCGGCTGCGGGCACCGCTCGACGCGCACACGCAGCCGCTCGCTCACCGGCCCGACCATGCTGCCGCTTCTCACTTCGCCTTCGGCTCCTGCCGTTGCAGCGCCTGGCCACCGGCCCGCGCCACTCCTCGCCCTGCCGCACCCGCCGGCATGTAGCGCTGCGCTCGCGCGTCCCGTGGCCCCCCTGCTCATTGATGCGCCCTCGCGCACTCAATCGGCGCCGCCCCTCCGCTGTCGCGCCGACCGTCCCCGACCGCGCCACCACGTCGCCTTGGCCGCTGGGGCTGTGGCTGCCGACTGGTTGAGCCCGCCAGGACCACCGCCGGTCGGGTTCTCCTGGCTTCGCCAGCGCCCATAACCCACTGGCCGCTTCACCCCGCTATGGCCCCTCTGGGCCACTACCTAACGGGCCCCCATGCCCAGAACATAATTAAAATAAATAAATAAGTAAATAAATATTAAAATTAATTAACTTAATTAACTCTGTTTAATTAACCTAATCAACATAATTGAATTAACCAATGTTGCTTAGTTAACCTAGTCAATGACAAACGGGACCCGCGCGTCAGTTAGTCTGGTCAACGATCATAGTTGACCGCTGACGTCATGATGATGTCATTAATAGATTTTCGATTTAATTAATTCTGTTAATTCTAAAATTGAAGTAAAAGCTTAAAAAATTAATATAAAATAATCTGTAGCTCGAATGAAAATACTTTGTACATGAAAGTTGCTCAGAACAACGAGACTAATCAGAATACATAGCCCGTTCGTCAGCCACGCATCCCTAGCATAGTGAACGTGCAACAATCCTCCTCCAATCCGTCTGTCCGAAAACGTGAAGCACCGGGAATACTTTCCCGGATGTTACCTCCCTTCACCGGTATCACATTCTATCGCGTTAGGGCACACCTAGCACCGCTCATTGTCATGTCATGCATTGTCTTGCTTATGTTTGCATTGTATTTATTGTTTCTTCCCCCTCTTCTCTCGGTAGACTACAAGACCGACGCTGTTGCTGCCCCGTTCAACTACCAAGATGACAACCCCTCCTTGCCAAAGCAACCAGGAAAGCCCCCTCCCCCCCCCTTGATCACCAGATATCGCCTATTCTACCCTTTACTGCTTGCATTAGAGTAGTGTAGCGTGTTACTGTTTTGGTTAATCCTATTCTGTTGCATAGCCTGTCATTATTGCTACATCTGTTCACACCTTACCTGCAATCCTAAATGCTTAATATAGGATGCTAGTTTATCATCTGTGGCCCTACATTCTTGTCCGTCTGCCTTGCTATACTATTGGGCCGTGATCACTCGGGAGGTGATCACGGGTATATGCTATACATACATACATACTATACAGATGGTGACTAAAGACGGGTCGGCTTGTAGAGTACCCGCAAGTGATTCCGATGTGGGGGCTGGAAGGACAAGTGGCTCCATCACGGTAGAGGTGGGCCTGGGTTCCCGACGGCCCCCGACTGTTACTTTGTGGCGGAGTAATAGGGCAGGTTGAGACCACCTAGGCGAGAGGTGGGCCTGGCCCTGGTCGGCGTCCGCGGTTACTTCAAAATAACACGCTTAACTAGATCTTGGTATTTGATCTGAGTCTGGCCACTGGCCTATACGCACTAACCAACTACGCAGGAATAGTTATGGGCACTCGACGTCGTGGTATCAGCCGAAGCCTTCTAGACGTCAGTGACTGAGCGGCGCGCGCCGGATTGGACTGGAACGCCTGCTCTTGTATTAGGGAGGCTAGGTTTGCTTCCGGCCGCCCACGCAATGTGCAGGTGTGAAATGGGCGATGGGCCCAGACCCCTGCGCGCTTAGGATTTAGACTGACGTGCTGACCTCTCTGTTAGGCCTAGGTGGGGTTGCGACGTGTTGATCTTCCGAAGCCGGGCATGACCCAGGAAAGTGTGTCCGGCCAAAGGGATCGAGCATGTTGGGTTATGTGGTGCACCCCTGCAGGGAAGTTTATCTATTCGAATAGCCCTGTCCCTCGGTAAAAGGACGACCCGGAGTTGTACCTTGACCTTATGACAACTAGAACCGGATACTTAATAAAATACACCTAGCCAAGTTCTAGAGACAACCCGGTGATCGCTTTTCCACAGGGCAACGAGGGGAGGATCGCCGGGTAGGATTATGCTATGCGATGCTACTTGGAGGACTTCAATCTACTCTCTTCTACATGCTGCAAGACAGAGGCTGCCAGAAGCGTAGTCTTCAATAGACTAGCTATCCCCTCTTATTCTTGCACTCTGTAGTTCAGTCCATTGATATTGCCTCTTTACACATATACCCATGCATATGTAGTGTAGATCCTTGCTTGCGAGTACTTTGGATGAGTACTCATGGTTGCTTTGCTCCCACTTTTCCCCCTTTTCCTCTTCTTCCCGGATGTCCCAACTAGACGTTGGAGCCCAGGAGCCAGACGCCACCATCGACGACGACTCCTACTACAGTGGAGGTGCCTACTACTACGTGCAGGGCGCTGACGACGACCAGGAGTAGTTTAGGAGGATCCCAGGCAGGAGGCATGCGCCTCTTTCGATCTATATTCTAGTTTGTGCTAGCCATCTTATGGCAACTTGTCTAACTTATGTTTGTACTCAGATATTGTTGCTTCCGCTGACTCGTTTATGTTCGAGCACTTGTATTCGAGCCCTCGATGCCCCTGGCTTGTAATATGATGCTTGCATGACTTATTTTACTTTTAGAGTTGTGTTGTTATCTTCCCGTGAGTCCCTGATCTTGATCATACACAATCGTCTGTATGATTAGTGTATGATTGAATCGGGTGCGTCACAATATCCCGACCCTGTCGGTGTGACCGAGTGGAACAACTCGGTGGCACTGAGATTGCAGAATCGCAAGTGGTTACTGCAACTCGGTGTGACCGAAGTGTTCAAATCGGTTGCACCGAGATGAAAACCTAGATCAACTTAGTGAACTCGGTTTGACCAAAATGGATGACTCGGTCAGACCAAAATGCACAAAGAGGTTTTGGAAGTTGAAGTCTATGACGAATCGGGGACTCCGAGTGCTCCTCACACAGAGTGGTTCGAATCTGACTTGATCAAACTTTTTGATGTAGCATGAATAGAGTTTGAGACAAGAAAATCATAGATAGCTAGAGAAGGTTCTTAGGCATTCTTGTCCATCCACTTGGCAAAAGAGAAAGAGCCAAACAATCAAAATAACAAGTGGATGTCCTCGAATGAGTAAAATATGCAACCAACATGCTCACACAATAAAATGGCAAATGAAATATGTGGCAAAGCATGCACAAACACACTAGCATCTATCAAGCAATTTGCGATGACTAGGTCATCTATATATGAGTATATTGACTTAGGAGTCAAATGAGAACATTTAATCGTAGGTCATACTCATCGTTTAAGAATAAGTGGGGTTACCACTTTTACATAAAGCATTGTTGTGTTCACACCATTAGAGTTGCTTTAGCTCAAGTCTTAGAGTAAAGCTCCCCCTGGATGTGATATCCCCCCTAAGAGGGATGAACTAACCTTGGGTTTTGTCGATGATGACTTCATGTAAGTGTTGAAGATGTGGATGCTCAATATTGATGTAGATCATTCGGAGCTATCCATTGGAGTGAGTTGCACTTTCAATACCTACACGGGTTAGTCCCACAAGGAACAAACAAGGATATCCATAGACATAGAATGATGTACACACAAGATGATGTCCACAAAGGCATTAGGTTACCTTATCTCTTGTCTTACCAACAAGAGGATTTGTGACTCCTTGAACTAGTGCAAGTTGTTTGCACTTGTTCTTGCCAAAATGATATGAGTGAAGTGTGTTGGCGGAGTCACCCTCAAGAACTCTCTAGTTCTTCTTCTTCGGGATCCACATCATCTTGATCGGAATCCTTGGGGTTGTAGTCGTACTTGATGAAGTAGAACTTGATGAAGTCTTGGGAACCCACTTGACCAAGGCCTTGGGAGCTTCTTCAAATGCATCAATCTTATCTTGAAGCTTATCCTTGCCTTTTTATTGTGGTCTTGTGGTGGAAGATCATCTTGAGCTTGTGTCCCTTGGAAAGAAGTAGGATCATACTTCTCTTGTCGAGGAACAAACTTCGTCTTGGGGTATTGATCTTCTTCCCACTCAACTCCATTGGCATTGAACTTCCATTCAATACCAACACCTTGATTCTTCCAGTGCCTTCCTTGCTTCCGTACAATTTCCTCAATTTTCTTACTTTAGGCAAGGCTCTTGTAAACACATTTCTTTATAATTCCCTTCAATAAACTATTTTCTTGCTCAAGTGTAATTTGGCTAAGAGAATCATTAGTGGAATCAAGAGAACTACTAGAAGCAACAACATTGGATTTATCATGATTATTGTTACTACTAGAAGAAGAATCTTTCTCATTTTTGTTGCTAGATTTAACTTGTGGCATGTAATTAGACAAGAGTAAACGCTTGGCAATGTAAGAACTTTTCTTGCGAAGATCATCATTGATTGCCTTTAAAAACTCATGCTCTTTCTCTAGGTTGAGCTTTTCAAAGCGTAACTTCTCATTTAGATACATTATAACCGAGCACTTTCCCTGCCCTCACAGGCCATCAGTGTTTTGAGCCGTCGGATCATCAGTTTAAGGCATTTCTGGCCGTCAGATTGGCTCTCAATCGCGCCTGACCAGGTTTAGTTCGCTGTTAATGAGCGCGAACCTTTACGGGCCGCTACTCTGGTCACATTTTGTCGCGTATGTGGTAAACTTCGGCTTAATGGGCCTTTGCACCCTACCTTACAGGCCTGTATTGTCTCCATCAGCAAATTCGCACACCTCCAACCCCTTCACGTGGCGGCTCTGTCCAGAGGCGACTTGGCCTGGGTCAACGACCGATGCAGCAGGGCCGGAGCAACGGAGCCACGCCGACCGCGCTGGTTCGGGCCTTGCCGGGCGACGGGGGTACACCTCGATTTCCTCAATCCGTTAGGGTTGCAAGGCGTGCCAGGATGGTCTGTAGCGACAAACAGGCACATGTAAGTTCTATCGCCAATCCAACGCTGGTTGATTGACAGTTTAATCAGCCATTACTAACAGTCGATGCACCGGATGCTGATTATTGCACGTCAGTTACAATTGGTGATTTATAATTTTCATTCAATTCAAGCATGCCCATATAGTCCCAACCTTGCCGCTGCTCCTTACCCACTCTCCTCACTTCGCCAAATCACTCTACAGCAACGATGGGTGATTCTTAGGTTTCGAATTGTCCCTCCCTCCTGCATCTCATCTTCTTGCAATTCTTCCTCCATCTTTGTTATTTGTTTTCTTTATTGATGTTGTTCTTCGTGTCTACAAAAAGTGCAGGTTCTGTACAAGGACGAACTGTTGGGTTTCTTACTCTTTTTCACTTGAATCTGACAGTATCCAATGGCTAACGGACAGGTTAGTATCAGTGTGCTCTTATGCCTCAGTTACCTAAATTTATGCCCCATCTCACATGCGGCAGTACTCACAAATGATTGCAGCTTCTCTAGGTAGATGATTTTTTTTCTTTTTCATATTGCTCTATATACTCACAAATTGTCCGAGTTTATGATCAGTGTGCTGCCATGTTAGTTTCATATGAAAGGAAGACCAAGTGTGTGTGTGTGTGTTGGTTATATTTGTGGTGAACTCTCGGTGTGCTGACTGAAGAAAGAGTAGCTGAATAAACCTGTACTATAGAGTTTATTTTTTCTTTTGAGAACATATTGTTTTATAGAGCTGAAAATCATGAGAGAAGAAATAGACTCAAACATTAAGTGTTCGAAGGGCATGGCGCTGTGTGACCCAGTCATAAAAGTATTGCATAGTTGAGATGGTGGAGTAAATGTTCCATCATTTGAAGAGTTAAATTGTATGCAAGAGCAGAAGGTGCTATCCTTTTGAGTTTTGACTTTTGACAGGGAAAATGTGAAAAATAGACAAACCTCACAATGTGTATCAGGAGATGGCAATTCAGAGTTTTGTTTAGTATTCTGGGTAACCAAAGGTTCCAAAGTGGCAGCCATTGCACCATCAGAGAGCATACTATTCAGAAAAGAGCACATTCATCACTTTGTTTGATAGATTCAGTCAAGTAAACAAAATTATGAATCCAAGAAAGACAACATACCTGCTACCGTCCTTCTCAAGACTTATTTATCTTCCAAGAAGAAACTATCTATAACATAGGGGTGTGTTTGCTCTCAGCAGCGTATATGGCCTTACATAAACTTCAATTACCACAAAACAGAAAACAAAACAACAGTTTCGATACACACGCATGGCCTTAATAAATGCTTTAGGATTAAAGCTCCCATTTATTATGTTCTATATGTCGATTCTCAATTTCAGATTCGTGTGGCAGAATCTGATTTTGGAAGTCGTTGGCACCCGTCAGGTTCTAAATATAATTGGCTATGTGGTAATAAGTTATTAGGAGCAAAAAAAATTAATGTTTTTTAGCAAGCGTGCATTTGATCAAGCCGAGGACGCATGATTACTTTGATCAACCAAGCATATGCATTACAAGCCTTTTAATAAATTGAGAAACGGAACATTTAAAATTGGACAAAGTTAGATAGAAATAAGCCAACAAATTGGAAGATTAGGTGATCAAAATTAAGGCCTAGCTGATGAAGCATGTGACCTCCTATACGTAAGGAAGGCAAACAACCTGCATTGCAATAGAAGATTAGGGTGTCTTCCTTTTATTTATGACGATGTATGTGATATCACTTATATTCTGAAGTTGTATACAGAAGAACAAATATTGTCTATACCAGTCCCACAATCCATAAAGATGCCTAACCCCATGAAATAGATTGAACTTTGAAAAAAAGTATCCTTAGCCTTTCCGGACAGTACCAACCTGACAACTAATAGAATAGCCTTATAGCAAAGTGATTCATTTACATCATTCATTTTCGAACTAAGATTTGAAAAAAGTAATCAGGGAGAATGACATAAAAGATGGGGAAGAAATTTGAGTTAGTGAAACTTGGACAACGGAGACCTTCTAGACTATAGTATTGTAAAAATAACTTGCTAATGTTAGTTATAAGTTCGATCATGTTAGTTGTAATGCATATTGTGATATGTGGGTGTTCTTTTTATGTTAGGGCTCAAGGAAAGTTACTCGATGCTTTATTCCCTTTTTATCTTGTGTATGCATAATTAGGAACAGACCGATGGACTAATGGTGATAGTGAAAAAATGTCATTTAATTCTGAAGTCACAGTGCTAATTTTTACTGTGAGAAGAGATGTTAATTTAGTACGGTTATGTTCTGCTCTTTGGCAGGCTATGATCCAGTGGTCGTGCTTGAAAATTTCTTCTGAACAACCTTTTACACTTGAAGGGGCTAACTTTCATTTGTTTTTTATTTGACTTGCAAACAAGAACCTTAGGTTTCATTTTTGTGCTAAAGATAGTGCATAAGCAGTTAGCTTTCATGGCATGAACGTGTGTTATCTTTGTGGAAGGAAACTCTAGCATATCACTTAGAGATATGAATGTGCTTGTTAGCAACTCCTTGTGCTTCTCCCCAAATATATTTCTCATGATTCTCGAAGTCTGTGTAGCAGGCAAATCCTTCTCGCATTTCCAAACCTTCATGTACTATCACAAGACCTGTTGTGTGTGTTGCTTCGGCAACACTCAGTTTGAATACAAGATGTTATCCTTTCTTTTTATGAATTATGTGTGTTGATTTTTGCAATCTCATGGGATTTTCATGAACTGTAGCCCATTCGAGCATTCGCACATATATATTCCTAACATACTTGCGGTTCATCAGGATGAATGTGCACATTCCAATAAACACCCACTCATCCTTACTGCCACACCATTTTGTGGAAACCATATTAAAGTTTTAGTATAACTTATCAATGTGTGCACAACTTATGGAAATTTCTTTTTTTTTCATGTGCCAAACTCTCAATATATTTACAAGAGTTCCTACCATTCTATTGTAAAAATAGATGGGCGCGGCAACACGCGCCGTCATGATCTTATTAATGTATGCACAACTTAAGGAAATTTCAGTTTTTTTTCATGTGCCAAACTCTCAATATATTTACAAGAGTTCCTACCATTCTATTGTAAAAATGGGCGCGGCAACGCGCGCCGGCATGATCTAGTGAGTCTTTAAAAGTTCTCGATGATCTTCCAAGGTAGTTTCATGAGCTAACTTGAGAGTATTTAGCTCTTTAGTTAGACGCTTAATCTTCTTCTTATCATTGTCATTCGTTTTATCTTCATTAGCATGATTAATTGACGTATCATCATAGTATTCATCACTAGTGTTGTCAACAAGTAAATCATCATCACCTAACAAACCATCTTCATCATTATTGAAGTCAACATACTTGGGGTGTGATACCTTTGGGCCTTTAGACATGAAGCATCTTCCAATTCCTTCATTTGGTGAGTCAAATATGTCATAGGAGTTGGTTGACACAAGTGCTAGACCGGAAACACCTTCATCTTGAGTATATTCGGAGTCGGAGTGATAACTTCTTCGGAGTGATGGTCGGAGTCGGAGCCGGATACCCATTCACCAACGTGAGCTTGATGTCTTCGCTTTGTGTAGATCTTTGATGATTTGTCCTTCCTTTCCGAATCCTTGCTTCTCCGGGAGGTTCTTCGTTCATAACGATCATCTCTACTCCTTCTCTCTCTTGGTGGTGATTCCTCTCTTCTACTTCTTCTTTTAGGTGAATCTTCTCTCCTTTTGTAGGGAGCCGTACACTCATTGGAGTAGTGTCCGGGTCTTCCACAATTGTAGCAATTACGTTCACGACTCGAAGATCTTTTGTCATTGTAGGACCTTGACTTGGAACTTCTTTCCTTGCTTCTACTCTTGTAGAACTTGTTGAAGTTCTTCACCATTAGGCTCAATTCTTCATTAGGTTTGTTTCTCACTTGATGATGTGGGAGCATCACATGAGGCTTTGTAAGCACCACTTGACTTGTTGTGAAGTTCCTCTTTATCTTTGAGTGACATCTCATGAGCAACAATTCTTCCAATGACTTTCGTTGGCTTGAGATCTTTGTAATTGGGCATCATTTGGATCAATGTGCACACGGTATCATATTTTCCATCCAAGGCTCTTAGGATCTTCTTGATGATGAAACTATTGGTCATCTCTTCACTTCCTAAGCCGGTAATCTCATTTGTGATGAGAGCAAGCCTAGAGTACATTTCAGCGACACCTTCACCATCCTTCAT
The DNA here is from genome assembly GCA_963921465.1 of Triticum timopheevii. Lineage (NCBI taxonomy): Eukaryota > Viridiplantae > Streptophyta > Magnoliopsida > Poales > Poaceae > Triticum > Triticum timopheevii. Next base: position 370,245,542 of record OY997262.1, read on the forward strand.
TTTGAACTTGTCAAGTTGACTTTGAAGCACATCCAATTTGGATTCCTTGAAGGAGTCGGTACCTTCATGCATATCAATCAAAGTATCCCAAATTTCTTTTGCATTCTCAAGGCGGCTAATTTTGTTGAATTCTTTGGGGCACAATCCGTTGAAGAGGATATCACAAGCTTGAGCGTTGTATTGCAGCATCTTCAACTCTTCTGCGGTAGCTTCACGGTTCGGTTCTTTCCAATCGAAGAATTCACCTTGCAACCAATACACACAATAGCCCAAACGGCGGGGTTATGTCCAAGAATATGCATTTTCATCTTATGCTTCCAACTAGCAAAATTAGTACCATCAAAGTAAGGACCTCTACAGTGGTAATTTCTCTCGCTAGACACCATACTCTCATAGGTTGTGAAACCAAGGCTATGATCACCAAAAGCTATGGAAATCAAGGCGAATGGAGACCGTAGCTCTGATACTACTTGTAGGATCGAAAGTATGTCTAGAGGGGGGTGATTAGACTACTTGACCAAATAAAAATCTAGCCTTTTCCCAATCTTAGTTCTTGACAGATTTTAGCAACTTAGCCCAAGTCAAGCAATCAACCTACACATGCAATTCTAAGAGTATATCAACGGAATGTAAATCATTGCATATAAAGGTAAAGTGGAGGAGTTTGGAGGGAGCAAACGCAATGTTGACACAGAGATTTTTGGTGTGGTTCTGATAGGTGGTGCTATCATACATCCACGTTGATGGAGACTTCAACCCACAAAGGGTAATGGCTGCGTGAGTCCACGGAGGGCTCCACCCACGAAGGGTCCACGAAGAAGCAACCTTGTCTGTCCCACCATAGCCATCACCCACGAAGGACTTGTCTCACTAGGGTAGATCTTCACGAAGTAGGCGATCTCCTTGCCCTTACAAACTCCTTGGTTCAACTCCACAATCTTGACAGAGGCTCCCAAGTGACACCTAACCAATTTAGGAGACACCACTCTCCAAAAGGTAATAGATGGTGTGTTGATGATGAACTCCTTGCTCTTGTGCTTCAAATGATAGTCTCCCCAACACTCAACTCTCTCTCATAGGATTGGATTTGGCGGAAAAATGATCTGAGTGGAAAGCAACTTGGTGAAGGCTAGATATCAAGATTCATATGGTTGGATTGGAATATCTTGGCCTCAACACATGAGTAGGTGGTTCTCTCTTAGAAAATTGATGCTGAAAGTGTAGGCATGTTCTGATGGCTTTCCTTACGAATGAGGAGAGGGTGGAGGGGTATATATAGCCTCCACACAAAATCTAACCGTTACACACAATTTACCAAACTCGGTGGGACCGAATCATAAAACATGGTTAGACCGATTTAGTTCATAATGTGACCGTTAGGCATTTCGGTGGGACCAACACGTCAACTCGGTGGGACCAATTTTGTTAGGGTTAGGGCATAACGTAATCTCGGTTGGACCAATTACACAAACTCGGTGGGACCGACTTTGATAATAAGCTAACCAGAGAGCTGGTCAGGCAAACTTGGTGGGACCGAGTCGCTCATCTCGGTGGGACCGAAACGTTACGAAAGGGAAACAGGGAGTTTGCATTGCGAATTCGGTGGGACCGATCGCCCATCTCGGTTAGACTGAAACGTTACGAAGGGAAACAGAAAGTTTGCAATCCCATCTCGGTGAGACCGAAGTGACTAGGGTTTCTGGCAGTGGCTATGTCAAATGAACTCGGTGGCGCCGGATAGATCAAATCGGTGGAGCCGAGTTTGATTTTTGGTTTGGACATATGTGGATATGAGAAAGTGGTTGAGGGTTGTTGGAGCATATCACTAAGCATTTTGAGCAAGTAAGCCATTAAGCAACACCTCATCCCCTTTTAATAGTATTGGCTTTCCTATGGACTCAATGTGATCTTGGATCACTAAAAGTAAAATGTAGAGTCTTGAGCTTTAGAGCTTGAGCCAATCCTTTGTCCTTAGCATTTTGAGGGGTCCACAATCCTAATCCATGCCATACCAATCACTGAACTTTCCTGAAATATTCATATTGAAATATCATTAGTTCAATGAGCTATATATTGTTAATCATTACCAAAACCACTCGGGGATAATTGCACTTTCACTCCCGCGCCAGATCCGTGCCCCGCGCCTCCGTGCGCTGCCTCGCCGGCCAGCTATGCCGTCTCGAGCGCGCGCAAATGCTCGAGCTCACGCCGAATTTCTCCAGCCTGCGCCAGCACCTCCCAACGACATCGTAAATTTCAAGATGATATGCCGACTCAGTCTTTCAGAAGTGCTCATAGGGATAGGGTGTGTATGTGTGCGTTCATAGGGTTAGTGTATGCGCGTGCATACGAGCACTTGTGTATGTATGGTATAAAAAAAGAAAAAAGAAAACAGGACAACGCACCCAAACTTTCACTCAACTGGTCACCTGTGATTGATCTTCTTTTTTCCCGATAAAGACATGTGATTGATCATGGTATGGTAGTTGCTATCCTACAAGGATGCAGCTTGCACAAGAAGCGTGTTCGAATTTACTAAGGAATTTTTCATCGTCGCCTCTTTGCCGGGAGTGACAGGCTTACAATGTGGAGCAACAAGAACTGCCAAGTGCTAAGTGCATGTACAATGGTTCTATTTTAGGCATGCCACGTAGGATAAATGATGAAATGGAGGAGAGAGAAATCATAAGAAAAGGTTTATCTTCTTTTATTTAAGATAAGACAAGAGATGATCTCTTAGCACAATATGTCTCACCACGTTTTTAGGAATAGCTAGTTATTGAAGATAAGGCTAAGAGATGACGCATTGTAGACATATTTTTTTGTCATCTCTAAATCGCATGCAAGACTTAAGATAAGACTATCTTATCAACCATTGTACATGCCCTAAGCAATGAAGGGATAGACTGATGTTAATCAACAGAAAGAACGACTAAACAAGAAAAACTGTAGGGGTTCCTCTGGGCCAAAATTTGTCAGAAAACAAGGTCTAACAGGGTCGAAACTCTATCTGATCAGTGATTGCGCACGCTGCAGACGCTGGCTTTCATTCAACTTCTCCTTTGGTGACAGTTTGTCGCCGATCAGTGTCACCTTCCAGCAATCAGCTTGGAGGACGAAAACTGATCCAGCTTTCGGTACAACTGCAGGTTTGAAAGTGAGTTTCTTAGAAAGCAATCCATCAGGTCTGCAGTAATTAATAGTTTAATACTAAAATTCATGACTACAAACAACATAGTATAACGGCAAGAACGAGCCTATGGGGAGAGCAGTTCCGTTGAGCGAGTAAAATACAACGTTTTGAGCAAGAAGCTGAACAACCCTGTTCGCTTGTACTTCTGCCATGAAAAATTCAAGTGTGGACCTCACCAGAAAAACAAGCATGCGTTTCATCGCAGTCTCTTAGAGCACGAACCATATGGATGGAGAGTTACACTAAAATTATTTAGCACAATCAATGGGAAAAGGAAGTATCATATTAGCAGTAGAAAGGAAAATCCAACACAAGATTGCAACAGCCCTATATTCCCAAACAAAAAAAAAGATTGTAGAAGACATGCTCTCAAGCAAACTATACATCACTTCATCCAAGCCTATTCAAAGTATTGCATTACGAAGTGGGATAGTAGGTACCTCGGAAGCGGTTGTCCTCTGATATAATTCCAAAAGTCTCTGCAGTGTCACGAATCATGATGCCACTTACACCTTCATATGAGGCTGCTTTGCATTGCGCCACTGCGAATGACCAAAAGAAAACACAAAAACAATGACAGGATCAATACAGGCAGTCTAATAACCCAGTATGCAACTATGTCAAGTATATGAATCACCTATTATAAGCGCCCCATGAAGATCTGCTGAAAGGAGGTTTTCCGACAATTGCTTTTTCCTATAAAGAAAACAGGGAACATCAATACCTCATACATTGTACTGAAAAGGCATAATAGAGGGTTAGCCCAAATCTGGGAAAGGTTAAACTGATTACATTTCTTGAATTTGATTGTCCAAATTTTCAAATTTATTAATCTTCTCAGAACTCTATTTAGTATAATTTTATACAATTACAGCTTAATTAAGCTATTTTTGAGGCAATCAGATGAATACCAACAATCTAGTCCCTACAGTCAATAAGTTTCCATACAATTATCATTTTTGGGTGGGCTCGGTCTTACTAACAGCATAAAGCCTGTGAGTTACTGTACTGTGAATATTAGTCAAAACAAACTGATAATTAAAGAGTAGCACAGCTGTACAAATATACCAATTCAATATATCAGTAGTTGGATCCTTCAAAAGTAGACACCAACTACAAAAGATCTAAAAACAATTAAGTCGTATATTTAAAAATAAGAGACAAATAACAGCAAAAGATCCAAAGCCAAATGCCTTTTCTTTTACAAATTGCAGTCTGTTATGACCGGCATGTTAGGGGCTTAGCCCAGTTAGTTGTGGCCCAGTCTATCTTATCGTTATTAAAGGCTTAGCCCGATTATCATTGTTAGGGGCTTGGGAATCAAGTAAACCTCTCTATATAAGGAGAGGAGATGTATCAATCTAATCAAGCAAAGAAGCAATCATATTTGCTCGGCTTCCTTAGGGAGTCCGGAGACCTAACCCTAGCCGCCTCCTCCCCTGCGCCATCTCCCTCTCAGCCGCCGCCTCCTCGCGCACGACGGTGCCCAGCCGCCGCCGGCCGCGAGTTCGTCCACGACCAGCTCCCTCCTTCCCCTACAACCTCCGGCCTAGACCCAGTAGAACCCTAGTTTCTACCAGTTTGGTATCAGATAGCTCAGTTCCGATCATGTCTTCGTCGTCGCCCACCCTGTCGCTTCCGTTGCCGACCGGCACCACCACGCCGCTGCCCTCCCCGTCCGCGCCGCTGGTCGCATCCTCCGGCGCCGCCACCGCCCAGATGCCGGCGCCCTCCACCGCACCACCGGCCGCCGGCCCTACCGTGGTACTCGCCGCATCCAGGGGCCTCCGCGGCGTCCGCTGGGACACAGCTGCAGCTGCCGCCGCCGCCGCCCACCGCTGCCCTCCCCGTACGCGGACGCGCCTCCGGCGCCCATGGCCGCCCCCGCGCTGCCGTGGTAGCCGCCGGCACCAGGCGGCCTTGGCCGCACTCGCGGGGCCACTGCAGCAGCCGATGCAGCTGCCATCCATCGCCACCACCGCCCAGCCCTGGCTGTAGTGGCAGCCGCTCCTGGCAGCCTCCGCCGCGCCCGACGCAACACCGCAGCAACTGCAGCAGCCACCGCCGGTCAGCTTCGGCCCCGCATCGATCGGCCGATGGGGGTTCCGCTCCACCAAGTCCGGTTCCCGTCCTCGTCGTCCCCGCTACCGGCTTGGTTGACCGAGTCGTCGTCTCAAGCGGTCTACACGATGGCCTCGGGACCACCGCACGTGACGTCACAGCAGGCGCAGTACGGCGGATCCTCCAGTTCCGCGGGTCCCTACGTTGGCCTCGACGCGATGCAGTTCCATGGGGGGGCCCTATGATCACCGACCCAGCACCGCTGCTCCAGCACCGCTGAGCCGTACCCCCACGGCGGTCATACCCAGACGGCGCCGCGCTTCGCCAAGCTCGCCTTCACCACCTACGACGGCGCCGAGGACCCCCTCAACTGGCTTAATCAGTGTGACCAGTTCTTTCGGGGGCAATGTATGCTCGCGTCGGACTGCACCTGTCTCGGTTCATATCACCTCCGAGGCGCCGCACAGACTTGGTATTACGCTCTCGAGCAGGACGAGGGCGGCATGCCTCCATGGGAGCGTTTTCGCGAGCTCTGCCTCCTTCGCTTCGGGCCGCCGATACGCGGGAGCCGGCTGGCGGAGTTGGGCCGTCTTCCCTTCACCTCTACGGTGCAGGACTTCACCGACCGCTTTCAGGCCCTGGCATGCCACGCACCCGGCGTGACGGCTCGCCAGCGGGCTGAGCTCTTCATCGGCGGTCTACCGGATCATATCCGCGTGGACGTGGAGCTGCAGGGACCCCAGGACCTCCAGACGGCCATGTACTACGCCCGCGCGTTCGAGCGCCGCGCGGTGGCTATCCAGCAGGCGTCACCGTCCCGGGCCGCTGGGCCACCACCCTGGACGGACGTCCCCACGCAGGGTCGGCCTGCTCAGGCTTCCGCGGCACCCCTCGCCGCGACCGCGGCGTGCCCGTTCCGCCGGCTCACCCCGGCCGAGCAACTCGAGCGTCGCCACCAAGGGTTGTGCTTCAACTGCGACGAGCCCTACGTGCCCGGCCACATCTGCCCGCGACTCTTCTACCTGGAGGCTACGGACTACATTGAGGAGGAGGAGGACGCCGCCGGGCTCGGCGACCTGCCCGCCCCAGCTGCCGCGGAGGTGTTTGGCGACGGTTGATCACCTCGAGGAGTTCCGCAAGCGCTTCCCCGCCTTCCAGCTCGAGGACGAGCTGTTTGTGCGGGCGGGGAGAAATGTTATGACCAGCATGTTAGGGGCTTAGCCCAGTTAGTTGTGGCCCAGTCTATCTTATCGTTATTAAGGGCTTAGCCAATTATCGTTATTAGGGGCTTGGGAGTCAAGTAAACCTCTCTATATAAGGAGAGGAGATGTATCAATCTAATCAAGCAAAGAAGCAATCATATTTGCTCGGCTTCCTTAGGGAGTTGGGTGACCTAACCCTAGCCGCCTCCTCCCCTGCGCCATCTCCCTCTCAGCCGCCGCCTCCTCGCGCACGACGGTGCCCAGCCGCTGCCGGCCACGAGTTCGTCCACGACCGGCTCCCTCCTTCCCCTACAACCTCCGGCCTAGACCCAGTAGAACCCTAGTTTCTACCACGGTCTTTACCTCATAATTCAACAGTTGTTGTGCACATTACCAGAGTTTACAAATGTTTGCACGTTATACTAGATTACCAAAAAGCTGGATTTTTACCAGGGCCTTAATTCTTATACTGACCCAATCTGTGAATTGACATCTCGGACCCAATCATGAGTGCCAGCATGCCACGTAAGTATGAGGTGACTTTACAAATATGGGTCCACCTATAGGAGTGACCCAGTTTACTTGTTTTCTGATAAGACATAGAAACTAGCACACTGATCTAAAGACATGTAACTAACATTTTTTTTCAAAAAGGAGGCAAAAGATTTGCCTCATATATTAATTAAGGAGAGAAGAGGTTTTACAAATACCCCACAAACACCACATGACAAGTACTCTCACGATACAATTTTCCCTAGGTGTTTAGCCCCCGCGGTGGACCACAAATTGGCCTTGTTCAAGATGCTGGCGAGCAAGATTGGCGGTGGAGCACTCTTGTGATGGAAAACACACGCGTTTCTCTCATTCCATATAGTCCAGAAGACAAGCATGGTGAAGGAGGCCAAGGCCTTTCTATCAGGGTTGCTCGTGTCGGATCTCTTCGCCCAAGACAAACATGTAACTAACATTCACGGGGTTAATAACATCTCAAGCATGTTATTTATGACTAGTCCAGCCTACTTTGCCATCCTGTACGTATTTATGAGTCAAACAGTTCACATGTGTAGACAAAGGGACATGATCCTGAGTCCACATATTTGGCCACGTAGGTAAGGAGCATTATTTTTTAAACATAATAATCCGGTACTATGCACAAACATTTGCAAATCCTCCTAATTTGCACTACATGCGTTGAATTAAATGGTAAAAACAATGTATAAATTGCAAGCCTTTTTATCTTTCCTAGTAAAAGCAAATAGTGTGGAGATGTAAATGAGGCCTGAAAGTAACAGAAAGAAAAGACAGTGAGGGATCCATACGGAGTACTTTTTGTAAGCTCTCGCATATACTCTTTCCACATTTCATGCATTGGCTTATAGAGGTCAAACCTGCAAGAATAATAATCACATGTAAAAACTGCATAACTCCAAAGATACCCCATGTGGGGATCTTAGCAAGGATATAAATATTTCAGTCATATCATGAAAATGTGATGATAGGAGAAGAAAACTTATACTAAACCTGAACAAGGATTACCTGCGGAATGTATCATGTAAATCAAATGACCCACATTTCTTATGTTGCTTCAGTGACATGTGCCTTTTTGATCGCTTCGAGTGGATCAACAAAGATCGTGATTGTGCATCCACTAATATAGGACCCCTTTGAACATAGTTATCCAAAAGAATCCCTCTATCCAACTTTAACTTTTTCGATCCCTTGGAAATTTTCCCGGCTTCTCCACCTTTCTGAATTATATCATATATGACATTTTGAACTACGTCTGTGCTGTCGGGATCCTACACCAAAGTTCACCCAAAAAATATTAAAGGATATTTCAAACCATATAAAGTTAAATTTGAGACCATAACACATACCATGGGTACTTACCGCATAGTCATCTTGGGACAAATTTTCATGAAGAGCAAATGAAATCTCAGAGTATATAGGGTTGATTTCTCCACCTAAAAGGTCAAAAAGCTATCAGTTAATTTCAGGACAAAGTCACACGCACACACAGATATAGGTTTACCTGAGGCGGCAGAAGGCTTTTGTTGATGACTGGAGTTTCCTTGAGCTGAGAAGCAGCAGCAGCAGCAGCATAAGACAAATTGGGGACGTATATAAAATGTGCACTAATGAAATGGAGAATGGTGAACAAAAATAAAAATAAAAATAAAAACCTCTAAATGTAGGCAGCTGGCCAGAAGTTCGAGGAGTGGATTCAGGAGTTTTTCCTTTCCTCTGTGCATCAAACTTGGGTTTGGGGGTACTCTCTTTGTTCTTCGGGCACTTGGGCTGTTCATCTTGCAGCTTCTTAGCTTTAGCTGCTGCATACCGTTGTTGAATAGCTTCTAAGGTCCGTTTCTTCTGATCAGAAATAGTTGACATTGATCCTACGCCAGATCTGAGATTAAAGCAAGCTAAGAGCAGTGGTGGGGACAGGAACAAATCATAGGGTGTGCCACCTTAAAAAAATCGACATCACACGAGTAATACGAAATTGACCAAATGAGCAATATAAATAGTTTAATCATGTCTCACAGCAATAGAGTTCACTATATATGTTTGAAATTTGCAACTACCAACTAGCTCTGAAGACTGAACATTGAAGTAGTATTGAAAGTCTGAAAGAGTAGTTTCTAATCACACTAACGGACTAACCAGTGAGCCAGGATTAAAGCAAACCCCGGGCGAATTTTTTCCCGTCAACATGGAAAACTTTGGCACTTATAACACCCCCAAAATATCCCATAACATTCCAGAAAAATACCTAGTGTGAAAAACATACAAAATAAAGCTCGATTTCTCAATAAATCTAGAATTTAACCCCCGGTGCTTATAACAATCTAACAAAAAAAGATAAAACATGACAAAACTACAGGTCATCTAGACATGCGACAATCAGACAATGCATACACCAATTTCTATTTCCGCAAAATGAATCAATTCGAGTTCCATCAACAGATTACACATACTCACATAACACTGTATTCCATTTTAATTTCAGTTCAAAATTTAAATCATCTAGAAGGGGAGCCTTGGCACAGTGGTAAAGCTGCTGCCTTGTGACCATGAGGTCATGGGTTCAAGTCCTGGAAACAGCCTCTTACAGAAATGTAGGGAAAGGCTGCGTACTATAGACCCAAAGTGGTCGGACCCTTCCCTGGACCCTGCGCAAGCGGGAGCTACATGCACCAGGTTGCCCCTTTCAAAATTTAAATCATCTATGCACTGTGACAATCAGACAATCCATACATCAATTCGCCAAAGACAAAATTACCAGCGAGAGGAGGGGCGCCGCGGCAGCAGTAGGCACCAGCAGGCCACACAGTCAAGCAACACACAGCTGGCGGCGAAAGAATCACGGGGCGGGGGCGCAGCGGAGGAGGCCGTCGTCGCCTCGTCGGCTGCTCAGCTCGTTCAGCCGTTCAGGTCTTCAGGGTGTCACTGCTCTCCAGATGTAATGGACAAGACGGCAAGACTGCTCGGAGTTCTCACCGGAGGTTGCCAAGTTCGAAGTCAGGCACCGGCGCTCCGCGCTCCGCGGGCCGCCGCCGAGCCGAGGGTGAGGACGGGGGATGGGGACAGGCGAGCAAGAGCAACGGGAGGGGTATCGAGCCGCCGGGACCCGGGGCAGTAGTGGAGGCGAGGCAGCCGGTAGTGAGGACGGGGGGCGAGGCTGGGGAGCAAGGGGAGGTGCGAGGTGGGGCGCCAGTCGTAGAGACGGCGGCGGAGGGAGCGGCGTTCGGCGACTTCGTTCGACAGGGCACGGCCGCACGGTGACGATCTGACGGGCCTCCAGGGCTAATAGGAATCGCCTACAGACGACGACAAACGGGCCGCCCATTAGTGCCGTTTTTTCGTTGCGCGCTGTACGTTCACTCTGCTCAGTTTTCTTCGGGTTCTTTGATTTTTCATCATCTGTTTTCTTCCGTTTTACTTTTTTATTTTACTTTTGGTTTTCTTTGTTTTCTCGTTGTTTTTATTTTGAAAAACGTTTATTCTAAGCTGACTGAACTTTGCCTGGCTTAAACCGCGCCGCTAGCCGTCCAATGCACTTTGATCGCGCGACGCCAGCTGTGGACGTAGTTGGTGTCCACACACCCACGCGTCCCCACGGGTCCCACCAACCGCTCTCTTATCACCACATGGTATGTGTGGTAAGTAATTTCATACTTCAGTTCAAAAAAAAGTAATTTCATACTTGAAATGATGTCGTTGAGTTATGAGGCTTAATTTAAGTGGTGATAGATAGTAGAAAATAGAATTAGATGAAAAATACAAAATAAAAAACCCGCTCTCTTATCTTCTTATCCTCTAGCGCGACCCCATGAGCCACCCATTCTCTCCATTTTTCCCCAAGGGTCCCACCAACCGCTTTTGTCGAATACCATCAGTGTTGTGTTGAAGCTGCCGCACGCTGAGTAATGTTGTGGCCTTGCTACGGTCGTATAGCCACCAGCACACAAATCTAACGGTTGGTTAGGCGGATGACTCAGCCGCCTTTTATTTTTTTGGTTTTCTTTCTTCATTATACTTTGTGTTTTTGTTTCCTTCTTGGGTTTCTTTGCTTTTATTCCTGTTAATTTGTCGGTTATTATTGTTTTACTCTCTTCGTTCCTAAATATTTGTCTTTCTAGACATTCAAATGGACTACAACATACGAATGTATGTAGACATATTTTAGAATGTAGATTCACTCATTTTATTTTCGTATGTAGTCGCTTGTTGAAATCTCTAGAAAGACAAATATTTAGGAACGGAGGGAGTATTTGTTAATACATGTCTACTGTTTTCTCATTACACAATGTACATTTTTAGAGCACTTGTTAAAAAATTGGTACACATTGGACATTTTTCAAATACATGGTCTACAATTATTTAAAAATACATCCTTTGAACACTTTTTCAAATACACAATAACATTTTCGAAATACACGTGGCACATTTTTGAAAATCTTAGACATTTCTTAGAAACACATGATTATTATTTTAATAAAAATGTGACATACATTTTTAATGAAAACAAACATTTTTTTAACTACATGAACATTTTTTTACATTGTACCAACTCCGCTACAAAATAAGTGTCGTTGCTTTAGCATGGGTGGAGTAGTACATTTAAAAAAAATGTCATGAAAGTTTTGTTGAAATGGCGGAATATTTTCATAAAATGTCATGCAAACATTTTTTTTACATTGTATACACATTTTTATCAAAAATGCATATATATTTTTGAAACACGGGGACATTTTTTCGTTTTCACGAACATTTTCTTGAAAGTTACCAACATTTCTTAAAACTGCGCTTATAATTATTGTATACCATGTTAATTTTTTTAATTCTTCGTTTTTAAATTCCTTAAGTAAATTAAGTTCTTGAAATATATGCATTTAAATTATAAGTAAAAGAAAAAATTGAGTGACGACAGTTTTTGCAGAGCCATGTCCTACTGGGCTGGCATCCTGTAGGCGAGGATAGTAGTCTGACGGGCTAGAATAGAGCAATCCTCGTTGGGCTGTAAGCCTGTATGGGTTTTTCTAGGCTGGCTTTTTATACAAGTTTTTCTAGGCAAGCTTATATTATAAGACGTTCACCAATACAGGACATTTTATACAGGCTTATATTATAAGACGTTTTTCTAGGCTGGCTTTTATGTTGAATCTAAAATGTCCTATACTGGCTTTTTATTTTAAACTCAACATACAAGTTTCTAAAATGTCTTATATTATGAACATATGAAGTATTTATCAAAATAAAAATCCCCAAAAATCTGAGTAAAGCCTATGAAACCCTTTTTCTGATTAAAGCAAGCTAAAATACTGGGAGGCGATTTGTAACGTCGGTGCGGGGACACGCATCCCCCTTTCCCTTTTGGCTTTTGATTTTTAATATTTCATGTTTTTGAACAAAAATTTCAAATAAAGTTGAATATTCATATCTTTGTTTCTGATAACGATGGTTTTCAAATGTGGTCCATTTTGAATAATTTTTATGAGTTTTAAAATTTTTGTTAAAATTTCAATTTATGAAGAGAAAATTACATCTACAGTAACTGAACTTGACTCTAGGGTTCACTTTGGTCACTGTATTCACGAAATCGCAAGTTACGGTCACCGGGCTCGCTGAACCGGGTCATTATACGGTAACCCATACCATTTCGGCTCGTATCGGCCCGATTTGACCAGAAAACCGCTTTGACTCGCCAGCTGGACATGGCACGTCGATAGAACTTAAAGAAGCGAGCGGCGACCGAGCTATTTTGCATTTCCCCCCTGTTCGGTCGAGACGCTTCACCTTTTCATCGACGCCTCCGAGGCAGAGGAGAAGAGAAAGGAAAGGGGAGGCAATCGCGGTGCTGATCGGCTAGGGTTTCGTCGCCACCGGCAGAGGCATCCACCGACGGAGCGACGACGGCCAGAGGGTTCGTCGACGACTTGAACCATGGCGCCTCGTCGCCGAGTAGAAGGAGACCCACCACCCGTGTATGGTAAGCCCCTGTTTCCTCCCTGAACCTCCCTAATCGATTTGAGGTCGATTAGGTGGTTGCACGCTCTTATTTGCCTTGAGATTTTGACGTTACTGCTAGGGTTTTCGTTCTGCTATGGATTTGAGGCAGTTAATCTAGGGTTTTATGTAAATCTGCAGATGAAATTGACTACTTATCAAACTTCAGTCTTTGCATCAATTTTGGTGGTTATTTCCTTGGAGTTGGTAAAAATCGTGCATATGTCAATGGAGAAAACATGTGGTATGATTATGTTGAGGGGGATACACTTACTGTGGAGAAGTTAGAAGATCTGGTAGAAGAATTGGGCTATGAAGTGAAGGGAAGATTGCAAATGTATTACTGCATGCCTGGTAAACCAATGACTGAAGGTGGTCTTGTGAAGATAACTTGCAATGACAACTATATTAACATGAGGGCACATGTAACATTTGGGCACAAGTTTTTGCAAATGTATCTTGATCATGATGAGAGCTTCAGGCAGTTTGACTGGGATGATGTGATAGAGTTTCCTGTAGCAGACCTGCCTACTGTTGTTAGTCCTATCAAACCAATTCAGATCATTAAGGAGGAAGCACTAGAGAAAGGCCAAGAATAGGAGAATGCAACCAGAGGAGGTAATAGCAAAGAAAGGAGGAAAAAAGATTACAAGACATGGCACAATTATTCATTGCAGCCATTGCAACAATCCTGGACATAATAAGAAAGGATGCTCTGCCTTCAAGCAAGGCCTACCTGCAGCAAAACCTATGCAGAAGCAAATGAGGAAGAGGCCAAGAGCAACATTTGAAGAATAAGAACATGAACCTACTTTGTCACAGGTAACATTTCCAAATATTTCAGTGCTCGATACATCCATTTTACCTTGTGGTTAATATTTCAGTGCTCGATACACCCATTTTACCTTGTGGCTAATATTCAGTGCTCGATACATCCATTTTACCTTGTGGCTAATATTCCAGTGCTCGATACACCCATTTTACCTTGTGGCTAATATTTTAGTGCTCGATACACCCATTTTACCTTGTGGCTAATATTTCAGTGCTCAATACATCCATTTTACCTTGTGGCTAATATTTCAGTGCCCGATACATCCGTTTTACCTTGTGGCTAATATTTCAGTGCTCAATACATCCATTTTACCTTGTTGCAAATGTGTAGGCTACAACACAAGAACAAGCACCTGGACCATCAATGACACAGGCAAGTGAGGAGCCTGTTGTCACACAGGAACATGACATGCCTCCAATTGGAGCTCTTCATCCACATTCAATGATGGAAATCATGAGAAATGAGGTATATCCATTGAACCTTGTTAAAAATAGGATCTTGCTGTGAAATATTTCTCATGTTTCACTACTATTACAGGCTCCTATACAAAGGAAAAGAAAGATGCCAGGACCATTGCCTGAAAGCTATTTCCTTGAAGAAGCTAGAGATGCAATGCCATCTGTAGGCAGCAGCACTGTAACAAGATTAGGAAATCTTGCAGCTAGAGTTGAAGTGATGAGGGAGGCCAAGCAGCAAGCCAATGAACCTTTCAGTACTGTATGCTTTTGAACTACTTATGTGTGTTATCAAGGAGCTATGAATGACCAGTTTCTACTACAGTAAAATGCATGTTAAGTTCAGTACTGTTCTGTGTTATCAACTGCACATTTTCAAATTTCAGTCTTGTTCCTTCTTGTCAGTGTTCAACAGTCAAATGCATGTTATCAAATGCAAAATGTCTGATCAGTTCATGCCATATAATAACATTTTCCACTTCTCTAATTTGCAACAGCAAAATTATCTCCACAAATATTACTGGCACAAAGGTTTGTATTACCACTCACATCAAACAACACAAAAGTCTACTTCTCACTTAGTGCAACAATTGCCAACATTGACATCACTCACATCCTAACTAGAACTAACACTAACACAAAGAGAATTGCAAAATAGCAGTACAACTACTATCTTCATTACAGCAACCAAGTCTGCAACATCTCCTGGAAGTGATTTTAGTAGCAGCAGCATCTTCATCATATCTTCAGGATCCACTTCTGTCGTGTTCTTCTTTTTCTTCATCTCTACTACTTTACTATCCACAGATGCACCTCTCAGATGTCCATGTTCCTTCAAATAATCAATATAACTAGCTTCCCAGTGCCAAAAGTTGCAAGGTTGCTTCCCTACCTATTTGACAAAATCAAGAACATATCTCAAAATCAAATCAAGAACCAATCTGAAAATCAAATGAAAAGGGAAGCAGAGTTAACAACAACATCCAGTCAATGTTCTTGTACTAACCTTATGATTCATACACTTGTACAAGATCCACCCAGGATGCTTTTCAGTGGTCGACTCAAACCGCCTAATCTGGCGAATCTTGCAATCAGGGCATTGGATCAAAGGGAGCCAACCCGCACCGGCCCCCGATGAGCTACCCGCGCCGAACATGGCGGCCGAAACCAATTTGTCGTCGCTATTTGACGAGAGGTAAGGGGAGCAGAGGATGCAGCTGTTGGATTCGAGCGAGAAGGGAGGAGATGAGAGATTGCGCTAGGGATTTAGCAGGCGGATGAGGGGAACGAGAGGGGAATCGGCTGAGAAGAAACCCTTGAGGTGTCCTGTTGAAAGGACCACGATGTCGCCTAGAGGGGGGGGGGTGAATAGGCGTTTTAAAATCTTTTACGGATTTTGCTATATCCTAATGCAGAAATAAACTAAGCGGATACTTTTCAAGCACAAATCCAAAATATACTAGGCTCACTAAGTGCACCAACAACTTAGCATAAACAAGATGAGAACAACGAGGATATGAGTAAGCAGAAGTAAGTTATAAGTTACACAAACTTACTCAATGTACATCACGAGAGATGGAAATGAATAATACACTCACCCACAAGTAGGCAATACAAGCTTACACAAATTTTATCACAATATATGGAATTGAATGATACAAGCAAACTCAAGTAAGCACTACAAGCTTACACAAGATATGTCACAAGCTAGCAATTCGCACTAAATACAAGATAGAACAATAGTAGGAAGTATGAATTGCGGACTATAAAGTGTTGGCCTAAATAATCTCTACTATATGGTAACCAACACAATATAATGAGGACAACAAGAATAGTGAATGTGCGGTCAAGTGACCAAGGTAAACCACAAGTAAAGAGTTAGGGTTAGGGATAACCGAAGTCACGGAGACGATGATGTATCCCGATGTTCACTTCCTTGGAGAGAAGCTAGTCCCCGTTAGAGAGGTGGATGTTACCACGAAGGCACACTGATGCCACGAAGGCTCACCCTATTCTCCTTGAGATATCACCATGAAGGCGATTCCCAACCACTAGTGGTAGACTTTGAGGTGGCCTCCAAACCTTCACAAACTTTCCGGGGGACAAATCACAAGTTGATTCCTCACAGGAGCACTCCTACCGCCTAGGAGTCTCCAACCTCCAAGAGTAACAAGATCAAGGGGGAAATGCTCAAGACTTGCTCAGATCATGAATTCCTTTGGTCAAGAGAAGGAGAGGGAGTGGATCTTCACTTGAGTGGAATCTATCTCAAGAACTCTCACAAATCTCTCCGGGATCTAAGATTTGAGGTAGGAGAAAGGAGAGGGAGCTTTTCTTCAAGTGTGGGTCAAGATAGTTGTGTTGCTCAACCCCTCCACGAAGTAGTGAAGGGGTATTTATAGTGTGGCCCCAAATGGCCGTTGGGGCACTGCTCAGGAAAGTGTCGGACGTCCGGTGGCAAAACAGGCACCGGATGTCCGGTGGAACACCGGACGTCCAACGGCTGTAGCATGCCATCAGATGAATGTATCAGGATATTTGCAAAACAGGTTTGACGGACGTCCAACATTTTCTGGACGTCTGATACTTACCGGATTTCCATCCATTTGATTCTGGATTGGCGCACCGGATTTCCGGACGTTACCGGACGTCCGGCCAAAATAAGAGCAGGAACCCCAAAACTAAAACATGCATAACTTTCACATTCGGACTCCGATTTGGATGATCTTGGGCTCGTTTTGAAGCTATGGAAAAGCTCCAAGTCCTCAAATAGAGAACCACCCAAAATAAACCAAAATGGAGGGTTCATATTATGCAAAGGTTAGATCATATATTTTGGGAAACTATTTGGCTTTGGCTTTTCTTTGGTATATAGGATATGACTGGAATTGTGTATTGAAGATGTTGACTTGAGAAAATCCATCACAAACCCCTTTGATCCTCTCTTAATAGTGCGGGATCCCTATAACTCAAGAATCATAAAAATAGCTACACTACATAGCTATCAAGAATCCTTTCTTGAGTGTATATGTTTCTTTGGTGGTCATCACTCCACAACACTAACGTCAAAGGAACTAATACCTTTGACATGAGCCGTTCACTTGAGCTTGATGTTGATGTTTCTTCTTGGCTCAAGATGAAGGCAAGACATTGGTG
Source organism: Triticum timopheevii (assembly GCA_963921465.1). Taxonomy (NCBI): domain Eukaryota; kingdom Viridiplantae; phylum Streptophyta; class Magnoliopsida; order Poales; family Poaceae; genus Triticum; species Triticum timopheevii. Next base: position 370,262,951 of record OY997262.1, read on the forward strand.
AAGTCTTCAAGTCTCTCCCCCATACACAATGTGGGGAAGCTTTGCTTTGTATTCATCTTCACTTGTCCATCATGTGATCATCCACAAGCTTCAAGCATGTAATCCTTTGGGATGGTTATCTTGAACTTGCCCTTGTCAACCATGATCACCAACACTTGATGGCATCCTCTCATAGACATTTGAAATCTCTTTCTCGATGCGAGCCCATGAGAATCACCAAACCCTCAAAAACATAGACAACACATAGTATGGGTTAGTACATAGAGTGCAATTGATAATTTCTTATCATACCACAAGATCCTATGTGGTGCATCATTTGCGCTCGTGTGTTGATCATTTAGAGTTCGATCTTTGAGCTTCATCTTGGTCAACCTATATCTCTACTCCATGTTTAATCTTGAAGTCTTGAAGGGTATATTGAATTCTTCACTTGAATAACTTGCTTGAATACTTGATCAATCATGACTCAACACATGAGTCCATTATGATCATATCTTTGAGCCACTCCTAGAGTTCATCATTCAAATCATCCTTTTAAGTCTTGATCCATTATGGATCAAACCATTTCTCTAAGCATGGCAACCCTTAAGATACTCCAATGAACTTCATTTTGATCATCTCAATGTAATTGTTGCTTCAAAGGAGTTGTCTTCCATTATTCTTCAATCATATTCCTATGGGACTAACCTTCAAATGTATATCTTAATGAAAACATTAGCCCATAACGATTGTCATTAATTACCAAAACCACACATGGGGACAACATGTACTTTCAATCTCCCCCATTTTGGTAATTGATGACAATCTCAACAAGAGGGTTCATATAATGAATTTTTAAACAAGCACGCAATTTTGGTAGCATCAATTATCCACAAAGAAACTTGATGATATCAAAACCGGTTGTACTAACATCAAAACACTACACAAGCATTTGATGTTAGTAAGACCACAATATATAGAGTAAGCTCCCCCACAATATATGCATGTGTGAATGAACTTTGAATTTCATTGCATATATTGGTTGATATAAACTAGTTGGAGATTTCTCTATATATTCATTCATGCAACAAGCATATATTGTCACGCCCAATATGCAACCCTATCCAAAAGGAACTCGAAGGTCCCACCAAGGATAGACCCGCATATTGAAACGCTTTTGCAAGGTGGATATCATTACATCAACATTACATAATAGATGGGGATACATACAAAAGACATACAATGCCACATGAATACAACATCATCTTACAAGAGATCAACATCCGACTACGGATGGAACACAAACAGAAACTCAAACGACATCCACCCTGCTAGACCAGGCTGCCGACCTGGAACCTATCCCCTGATCGAAGAAGAAGCAGAAGCAAAACTCCAAAACAAGCAAACATCGCTCTCGCGTCAAGATCATCGCGAAACCTGTACCGGCAACTGTTGTTGTAGTAATCTCTGAGCCACGAGGACTCAGCAATCCCATTACCATGGGTATCAAGACTAGCAAAGCTTAATGGGAAAGGAAGGGGTAAAGTGGTGAGGTTGTAGCAGCGGCTAAGCAAATATGGTGGCTAACATATGCACATAAGAGCGAGAAGAGAACAAGCGGAACGGTCGTAAAGCTAGCAATGATCAAGAGGTGATCCTTAACTCCTACTTACGTCAGACATAACCCAGAAACCGTGTTCACTTCCCGGACTCCGCCGAGAAGAGACCATCATGGCTACACACGCGGTTGATGCGTTTTAATTCGGATCTGGTGTCAAGTTATCTACAACCGGACATTAACAAATTCCCATCTGCCCATAACCGTGGGCACGGCTTTCGAAAGTTTAAACCCTGCAGGGGTGTCCCAACTTAGCCCATGATAAGCTCTCGCGATCAACGAAGGATATACCTTCTCCCAGGAAGACCCGATCAGTCTCGGAATCCCGGTTTACAAGACATTTCGACAATGGTAAAACAAGACCAGCAAGACCGCCCGCTGTGCCGACAAATCCCGATAGGAGCTGCACATATCTCGTTCTCAGGGCACATCGGATGAGCAAGACATCGGGTTGGCATAGACCCTGGTTGCCCAGGGGGCGCCGGACATCGCTCGGTTTGGACCAACACTTAGACAAGCATTGGCCCGGGGGGGCTAAAATAAAGATGACCCTCGAGAGGGCGACTCCCAAGGGAAAAGTATAGGTGGTGGTGAGGCAAATGGTAAAACCAAGGTTGGGCCTTGCTGGAGGAGTTTTATTCAAAGCGAACTGTCAAGGGGGTCCCATAAATCACCCAACCGCGTAAGGAACGCAAAATCCGGGAACATAACACCGGTATGACGGAAACTAGGGCGGCAAGAGTGGAACAAAACACCAGCCATAAGGCCGAGTCTTCCACCCTTTACCAAGTATATAGATGCATTAATAAAATAAGAGATATTGTGATATCCCAACATAATCCTGTCCACCATGGAGCAATCTTCAACTTCACCTGCAACTAGCAACGCTATAAGAGGGGTGAGCAAAGCGGTAACATAGCCAAACAATGGTTTGCTAGGAAGGGTGTCAAAGGTTAGAGGTTCATGGCAAGTTGGGAGGCTTGATGAGAAAAAGATAGGTAGCGCAGCAAAGCGATAGAACGAACCAACTAGCATAGCAATGATAGTAGTGAGATCCAGGGTAGTGGTCATCTTGCCTGAAATTCCGCTAGGAAGAAGAACGAGTCCATGAAGAAGACGAACGGATGAAGCCACAAAGACGAACCAAGCGTAGACGAACGAATCCTCACGATCGCAACGATACAGGAACTATCGAAAAGAAGCACACAACATGGTAAACACACCACACATGAACAAGGCATGATGCACAACAAGCATGATGCATGGCAAAGCTACATGAAGCTACTCATGGCAAGAGATGATGCAAACAAGAACAACACATCAAGGCAAGTTTAAATGAGTCCGGCAACAACATATAACTATTCCGGTAAGTCCTCATATGCAAATTTTCGAAATTGGTCCAGATCTGAATAAACCTTATGTTAAAGTTGTTAAACAGCAAGTTAAGATGCACCAAGATGATCTAGACGAGATTCTAGTCAAGTTACATATAAAGTTCATTAGATTTGGAGCTACGGCCTAGAAGATATGAGCAAAACAAGTTAAACATGGCATTGATGCAAAATGCATACAAACATGAAGCAAACACCTCAAAACAAGGATGCAACATGATAATATGAAACTACATGCAAAATCAAGCAAGTTTCATATAGAGCACACTCAAAACGGGACAATGGTGCAACACATACGCACTATACAAGTTATAGCAACAATCTATCCAAAATAGCAACTAGGCATATTGCAAGCATCAAAACAACAAGCTACAGCATCTCAACATAATAACAAAAGGCATGGGCATGAAGTACAGGTAAAGCATAACAAAACATGAACACTGAGATATCTCCAGAAATCACTAGAATATGCTCAAAATGACATGGCAAGATTGCAAATAATAACAGTTTCAGACATATCAGGAAATAACATCAGGTTGCAATGTTTAGAGCTATCAAACAACATGTTACAGGAACTTATCATGGCAAACAAAGGCATGTCATGAATCTACTAATTGCATAGAACAAAAGTCTCTTACTGACCAAGAGCCAAAAAGGCACAGAAAATATGATGGCACCCATGTAAACATGGCAAGTTATATGACAGATTCATACATGGCAGGAACAACAATAAGTAGGCATGTTGGTGAGCTTGAACCACTCACTACAGAGCAATAAATGGCATGGCAAGGCAACCAACAGGAAGAAGACATGTTTATGAAGCAAAGCATGTCAAGAGCAAGTTCATAGAGTGCATGGATCACTAGGAAATCACATGGCAAAACTGAACTTCCTGTTAACAGGCTGACAATAACATCATTTAGCAACTTTGGAGCAAGATATGAACAATGTAAAGCAAGCTATAAATGCAACAAGGGGCGTGGATGGATAGCTCATAACCATATGTACAAAACATCCTTAATGAAGTATCTCAAAATAAGCATGGATCTCTCTGTAGCATCAAGTTTACATGGCATAAAAATAACAGCAGAACAGGGACTGAAATCAGCAACATCACGAGGCCTAGTTTATATGCTTGTGCTAGTCATCACATTAATCAAACAAATACATGGCATACACCCCTGGAAAAATGGCATGGCATATATCGAAACACATGTAGACATCAACCTCATAGGATGCACACATCAAACATGGCAAAAATGACAAATGAGCATGTTATAACAGTTTCAGCAGATTAACAGCAATATGCACTCTTACAACGATGATTCAGGCATCAAGATGGACCCGAATGAACATGATGCAATGGAATGAAATGAAGTACTCGTCGAGGCGAACAATTTTATATGCTACACGCCCAAAACGGAGCCACAGGTGCAGAGTTATGACGCGATGAAAATGCAACAAAATGTTATAGAGAAAAAGGACTTGGACGAAATATCACCTCCCGAAAATCAGATCTAGGGTTTTGGGGCACGGATCCCGAGGCCAGGCCGGAGCTTCGCCGGAGATGGAGAAGAAGATGGCCGGAGGGGGGCCGGAGAGGGCCGGGGCGTCGGGGGTCGCCGGAGGAGGCGGGGCGGCACGGCTCCGGCGCGGGGGCCGCGGCAGCCATCGGGGATGATGGGCGGAGGGCGGCGAAGGCGCGCCAGCCGGCGGCGGCTCACAGGGTCGCCGGCGGCGCCGGGACGAGGAGGCGCTGGGGCGAAGCGACGGCGGCACGTCGGCGGGCGGGGACGCGGCGTAGGGCGCGGGCGCGGTGGCGCCGGGTGCTGGGCGGCGGGGCGGCGACCGGAGGCGGCTCCTGACGGGCACGGTCGGCGGCGCCGGCGAGGTCGCCGGGCGGCGAGGGGAGGCGCCGGCCGGGCGGAGCTTCGAGCGGCAGCGGTGGAAGCCACGGGCGGCGGCGGGCGCGTCGGGCGCGAGGCGGCGCCGTATGGGCCTGGGCGGGCTCGCCGGGCCGCGGCGGCGGCGCGGCGGCCAGGGACAGGTGGCGGCTCCGGATTGGTCAGGGGCAGTGGCGGACATGTCCGGACGGTGGGAGGATATGTCCGGCGGCGCGAGGAAGAGGAAGACTAGGGTTAGACCGAGAATTTCGGGGAGGCACACATATTTATAGGTAGAGGGATCTAGGAGAGTCCAAATGAGGAGCAGTTTTCGGCCACGCAATCGTGATCGAACGACCGAGAGCATGGAAGAGACTTAGATGGGTTTTGGGCCACTTTGGAAGGGGTGTTGGGCTGCACACAAAAGATGCCTTTGCGGTTACCCGGTTAACCGTTGGTGTATCAAACGACCTCCAAATGGCACGAAACTTGACAGGCGGTCTACCGGTGCTACACCAAGGCCGCTTGGCAAACCTCAGGCCATTCCGAGAAAGTTTAACACCCGCACACGCAAAGAGGCAAAAGGGGAACGCCGGAGGACATAGGAGTGCCGGATCGCAAAACGGACAACAGGGAAAATGCTCGGATGCATGAGACGAACACGAATGCAATGCAATGCAATGCACATGATGACATGGCAAAATGCAACATGCAAGCACATGACATGGCAACGACGGCGAATAACTGGAAGACACCTGGCGCATCGAATCCGGGGCGTTACAACACTCCTCCACTAACAAGAGATCTCGTCCCGAGGTCTTAGGACCGAGACGGAAAGGAAAAGGGATGATGTGAAACAAGAACTCAAGAGAAGAATCAAGAATCGAGAGCACTCGAGAAGAAGGGAGGAACGACGAGAATGACGAGGATCGAAAGCTCACGGAATGAGATAGACTATGAAACCACTCTGGTTAGAACGAGATAAGAAACGAATAAGACTGAAAGGATTTAGGCAGCACTCTGGCTGAACATGGAAAGAATAGAACATGAACTTGAGAGGATGGAATGATACTTGATGAAGACGTGACACAAAACCTCCGGAAAGAACTGAAAGAGTTGAATGAAAAGAACGGAGAAGAAAAGATACTTGAGTTTCTCCAACAAAATCTTGATGAACTCTTGAAGAATGAATTAAAACATGAAGAACCACCATGAAGAACTACGGTAAAATAAAGGATGATGAGATAGAATTCAAGGATGGAAAGAATAAGATTAAGGCCTTGCGATGATTTAGATGGAGGTTCCGACGAAATGACCGAGGAAATCCGAACTCCGGAAAAAGAAAAGATGAAAACACTTGAGACTAGAATTTATTCATCAAGAACAAACTCCGAAGGAAGGGATTAATCACTTGGAAGAAATAAGAACAAGATTTATTGTATGCTTATCCTTCATCAAATTAAATTGATGACAAGCAATGAATTTTGCATACTACTTATTCTTGTCGAAAAGGATTAAGGGGAATATAGCACAAAACTTGAGAAAGTCTTCATGAACCACCGGTAGGATTCGAAAGAATGAATTGATTAAAATGATAATCAAAGAAAAATAATCTTGAACGAACCACCGAGAGAATTCGAAAATGACTGATGAAAGAGAATGAAACACTGGGGAAGAATTAGAGGAACAACTATGCTTGAGGGGATTTAGATGCAAAAGAACGGGGAGAACATAAGCTGATTAAAGAACACTTGAACGAAGCACCGGGATAAATAGAGAACGATAACTGGAATGATGGCCTCCGGTAAAAAGAAATGGAAAAACAACTCCTGACATACTCCGGATGGTTAATAAAGAATATCTGATAAACGGAATAATATGAGAGGATAACATGAAGCTAGAACCACGAAACTTCAAGAGAAGAGACAAGATTTAGAGGAAAAACTCTTCTTCGGTCTTCAAATGACGACGGGAAACACCACCAAAATTACTAAGATACTCCGGGAGGATGAAAAACGAAGAGGTTGAGCCAACAATGAAATGATTTTGAAATCGATCTTGGAAAGGCATCTGACTGATGAAACCATACTTACGTCAGACTTAGAAAAGAATATGAGAATAACTCCGGGGAATTAGAAGAGTCAGGTAAGATCCTGGGAAAAGACCTGTGGGTTAGGGCCCACTAAAAGAAAACACCGTTGGAAAGGATTGTTGAAGAGATAGATGATGCACCGGAACACTTGAAATATTTGAATGATGTGACAACCTCGAATCAATTGGAACATAGACGAATCTCCTGAGATGTCTTGAGCACTCCGGAAGGATAAACTGGCGAGAGGCGAACGAGCAGGGAGAACACTAGAGCCGAGGAAAAGAATATAATCAACACCGAAAAACTTGAATTGTGTGCACCGGAAAAGAAAGGGATGAAGAATGAAGAACGAGACGAGAATTCACCGGTTGAAATAATTGACGAAAGACTGAAGAGGCTCCACACGAATGAAATTGATGGTCGAAACAGACTCAGACTCCGGGAAGAAGAGGGTGGGAGGGCGGGAAAACAAAGGCACCTTGAAGGGACAACCAACGAATATCTTGAAGAGAAAACATCGGTTAAATCTTTGAGGAAAGAAAGCAAAGGCTTCGCACGAGTAGGATGGATACTCGATTACGTACTCCGGCTTCGAGATGAAAAAGGGTGGGCGGGTGGGAAAAGAAAACAACTGAGGATTGAACTCGCAAAAACGGAGAGGGTCGAATCACTTTGACGAGATATGCACCGGATGAAAAAGGCTGAGGAACAACGATCGAAAACCAACTGTGTGAACCTAAAGAAAAAAAATTGAAGGGGAAGAGGGGTAGTTCAAAACACCTATGTCAAGATTCCTCACCAGAGCGACGAAGGGGTTCAGGAGTAAAAAGAATTCCTACTCTCCGATATAACTATACTCTGAAATCTGTTTTTATCTAGACTCGACAACAGCCAAACTACACGATCAATCAAGGGGGCTCCTAAGGTCGGTCGAGGCTCTGATACCAACTTGTCACGCCCAATATGCGACCCTATCCAAAAGGAACTCGAAGGTCCCACCAAGGATAGACCCGCATATTGAAACGCTTTTGCAAGGTGGATATCATTACATCAACATTACATAATAGATGGGGATACATACAAAAGACATACAATGCCACACGAATTCAACATCATCTTACAAGAGATCAACGTCCGACTACGGATGGAACACAAACAGAAACTCAAACGACATCCACCCTGCTAGACCAGGCTGCCGACCTGGAACCTATCCCCTGATCGAAGAAGAAGCAGAAGCAGAACTCCAAAACAAGCAAACATCGCTCTCGCGTCAAGATTATCGCGAAACCTGTACCTGCAACTGTTGTTGTAGTAATCTGTGAGCCACGAGGACTCAGCAATCCCATTACCATGGGTATCAAGACTAGCAAAGCTTAATGGGAAAGGAAGGGGTAAAGTGGTGAGGTTGTAGCAGCGGCTAAGCAAATATGGTGGCTAACATACGCAAATAAGAGCGAGAAGAGAACAAGCGGAACGGTCGTGAAGCTAGCAATGATTAAGAGGTGATCCTAAACTCCTACTTACGTCAGACATAACCCAGAAACCGTGTTCACTTCCCGGACTCCGCCGAGAAGAGACCATCACGGCTACACACGCGGTTGATGCGTTTTAATTCGGATCTAGTGTCAAGTTATCTACAACTGGACATTAACAAATTCCCATCTGCCCATAACCGCGGGCACGGCTTTCGAAAGTTTAAACCCTACAGGGGTGTCCCAACTTAGCCCATGATAAGCTCTCGCGATCAACGAAGGATATACCTTCTCCCAGGAAGACCCGATCAGTCTCGGAATCCCGGTTTACAAGACATTTCGACAATGGTAAAACAAGACCAGCAAGACCGCCCACTGTGCCGACAAATCCCGATAGGAGCTGCACATATCTCGTTCTCAGGGCACACCGGATGAGCAAGACGTCGGGTTGGCATAGACCCTGGTTGCCCAGGGGGCGCCGGACATCGCTCGGTTTGGACCAACACTTAGACAAGCATTGGCCCGGGGGGGGGGGGCTAAAATAAAGATGACCCTCGAGAGGGCGACTCCCAAGGAAAAAGTATAGGTGGTGGTGAGGCAAATGGTAAAACCAAGGTTGGGCCTTGCTGGAGGAGTTTTATTCAAAGCGAATTGTCAAGGAGGTCCCATAAATCACCCAACCGCATAAGGAACGCAAAATCTGGAAACATAACACCGGTATGACGGAAACTAGGGCAGCAAGAGTGGAACAAAACACCAGCCATAAGGCCGAGTCTTCCACCCTTTACCAAGTATATAGATGCATTAATTAAAATAAGAGATATTGTGATATCCCAACATAATCCTGTCCACCATGGAGCAATCTTCAACTTCACCTGCAACTAGCAACGCTATAAGAGGGGTGAGCAAAGCGGTAACATAGCCAAACAATGGTTTGCTAGGAAGGGTGTCAAAGGTTAGAGGTTCATGGCAAGTTGGGAGGCTTGATGAGAAAAAGATAGTAGCGCAACAAAGCGATAGAACGAAGCAACTAGCATAGCAAAGATAGTAGTGAGATCCAGGGTAGCGGTCATCTTGCCTGAAATCCTGCTAGGAAGAAGAACGAGTCCATGAAGAAGACGAACGGATGAAGCCACGAAGACGAACCAAGCGTAGACGAACGAATCCTCACGATCACAACGATACAGGAACTATCGAAAAGAAGCACACAACATGGTAAACACACCACACATGAACAAGGCATGATGCACAACAAGCATGATGCATGGAAAAGCTACATGAAGCTACTCATGGCAAGAGATGATGCAAACAAGAACAACACATCAAGGCAAGTTTAAATGAGTCCGGCAACAACATATAACTATTCCGGTAAGTCCTCATATGCAAATTTTCGAAATTGGTCCAGATCTGAATAAACCTTATGTTCAAGTTGTTAAACAGCAAGTTAAGATACACCAAGATGATCTACACGAGATTCTAGTCAAGTTACATATAAAGTTCATTAGATTTGGAGCTACGGCCTAGAAGATATGAGCAAAACAAGTTAAACATGGCATTGATGCAAAATGCATACAAACATCAAGCAAACACCTCAAAACAAGGATGCAACATGATAATATGAAACTACATGCAAAATCAAGCAAGTTTCATATAGAGCACACTCAAAACGGGGCAACGGTGCAACACATACCCACTATACAAGTTATAGCAACAATCTGTCCAAAATAGCAACTAGGCATATTGCAAGCATCAAAACAACAAGCTACAGCATCTCAACGTAATAACAAAAGGCATGGGCATGAAGTACAGGTAAAGCATAACAAAACATGAACACTGAGATATCTCCATAAATCACTAGAATATGCTCAAAATGACATGGCAAGATTGCAAATAATAATAGTTTCAGACATATCAGGAAAATAACATCAGGTTGCAATGTTTAGAGCTATCAAACAACATGTTACAGGAACTTATCATGGCAAACAAAGGCATGTCATGAATCTACTAATTGCATAGAACAAAAGTCTCTTACTGACCAAGAGCCAAAAATGCACAGAAAATATGATGGCACCCATGTAAACATGGCAAGTTATATGACAGATTCATACATGGCAGGAACAACAATAAGTAGGCATGTTGGTGAGCTTGAACCACTCACTACAGAGCAATAAATGGCATGGCAAGGCAACCAACAGGAAGAAGACATGTTTATGAAGCAAAGCATGTCAAGAGCAAGTTCATAGAGTGCATGGATCACTAGGAAATCACATGGCAAAACTGAACTTCCTGTTAACAGGCTGACAGCAACATCATTTAGCAACTTTGGAGCAAGATATGAACAATGTAAAGCAAGCTATAAATGCAACAAGGGGCATGGATGGATAGCTCATAACCATATGTACAAAACATCCTTAATGAAGTATCTCAAAATAAGCATGGATCTCTCTGTAGCATCAAGTTTACATGGCATAAAAATAACAGCAGAACAGGGACTGAAATCAGCAACATCACGAGGCCTAGTTTATATGCTTGTGCTAGTCACCACATTAATCAAACAAATACATGGCATACACCCCTGGAAAGATGGCATGGCATATATCGAAACACATGTAGACATCAACCTCATAGGATGCACACATCAAACATGGCAAAAATGACAAATGAGCATGTTATAACAGTTTCAGCAGATTAACAGCAACATGCACTCTTGCAACGATGATTCAGGCATCAAGATGGACTCAAATGAACATGATGCAATGGAATGAAATGAAGTACTCGTCGAGGCGAACAATTTGATATGCTACACGCCCAAAACGGAGTCACGGGTGCAGAGTTATGACGCGATGAAAATGCAACAAAATGTTATAGAGAAAAAGGATTTAGACGAAATATCACCTCCCGAAAATCAGATCTAGGGTTTCGGGGCACGGATCCCGGCGGCGCGAGGAAGAGGAAGACTAGGGTTAGACCGAGAATTTCAGGGAGGCACACGTATTTATAGGTAGAGGGAGCTAGGAGAGTCCAAATGAGGAGCGGTTTTCGGCCACGCGATCGTGATCGAACGACCGAGAGCATGGAAGAGACTTAGATGGGTTTTGGGACACTTTGGAAGGGGTGTTGGGCTGCACACAAAAGAGGCCTTTGCGGTTACCCAGTTAACCGTTGGAGTATCAAACGACCTCCAAATGGCACGAAACCTGACAGGCGGTCTACCGGTGCTACACCAAGGCCGCTTGGCAAACCTCGGGCCATTCCGAGAAAGTTTAACACCTGCACACGCAAAGAGGCAAAAGGGGAACGCCGGAGGACATAGGAGTGCCGGATCGCGAAACGGACAATGGGGAAAATGTTCGGATGCATGAGACGAACACGAATGCAATGCACATGATGACATGGAAAAATGCAACACATAAGCACATGACATGGCAATGACGGCGAATAACTGGAAGACACCTGGTGCATCGAATCCGGGGCGTTACATATATAACTAGGGTGAATAGCATGAATGACAACAAGAACTTCAAAAGATATTTATTCTAAACCCTCGAAACTTCTCCCCCATTGGCAACAAATGCCAAAATGGAAGACAAAACTTCTATAAGACCAATATAGTATGAGTTCCTCCTTGATGTGTGCATATCAAAAGATGTGAGTGAACGCAAATGCACATATTCAATAATGAACAATTTGAGGAACTCAAAATCTATAGAATGCAACTAGATATGAAGATATGAAAACAAGCATAAGACATGTGAGGAAAATAGTGAAAACACATGAGTGCGCAAGATTATATGCCAAACATACAAGCACTCACGTCACAACCTCTTACCTAAGCCACCATAAGAATAAGACGAAACAAACAAAGTGGCCGGTAAGGAATAAATGATATCAAGGAAAGATATGAACTTTCACATGTATAAAAAATTCTGAGTGGCCAATCATAATCATGATATGTATCTGCAAAGAAACTTTGCAAACACAAAATAGATGCAATTGATAAGAACATGATATACAGAAGTGAATCCATTATTATACAACTGAAACCTAGTGATAATAGCAAGGCACATGGCACAAATTGATCTCATTTGCATAACACAAAGTGAAGCAAGCAATCAAATGATCCGATGAGCCAAAAGGATAAAATAATATTATGATTTGGGCAAGTGAGTGTTCTAAGGAAAATAGAGAAGCTCCCCATGATTTGTGCACTATTTAGAATTTTTGTATTTGGATACAAGTGCACAAAATAGGATCATCACTCCCCCAAAATCGATAGGAACACAAAACAATTTCAAGCAGGCATAGATAAGAAAAGAAGCCTAGCATTTGCAACAAACATATGGTTGAGCAACATGTAAATGAGGCAACCTAAGAATAGGCACAACCAAAATGATGTGTGTGAGTCACGTCAAAGCACTTGAGAAGACTAGTATAAGGATGAGAATTAAGCATCAACATAGCCTTGAGTAAATGAGATACAAGGTGCAAGGCATGTCCTTCCCCCACACATGAAGTTAAGAAGGTCACACACACATCAAGCAAATGGGTTCACAAGCTCACGGATAGCAAACTAAAAATCAAAGCTTGTGAAAACCCATGATGAAGATAGGAAATAATAGGCTTGTCAAGACAAGCATGAGGATAACAATCTTCACCAAACATGAGTGCACTAAGATGCAAAGAGGTAAGACATGTACTCATTCAACAAATGCTTCCATGGAGCCACCAAAAAGATATAAAAAGTGAATGAAATGGTGGACATGAAAGAATAGGGATATCAACTAGGGATGTAACTTCTCTCACGTGTATAAGATACTAGGTAGATGATATCCACAAAGAAGGATGGACACATAAAATAGTTACAAAAGGAAGGAATAAGATATCCAAACGGGAGTCATAAAATATACCAATGAGATCTTTGCTTGAAAGCATAGCACATGCCTTAATATAATCTTATTGTATATTAATAAACTCCAAACACACAACCATCAAAGACATCACAACTAGCAACAAGAGATCATTGTTGGGACGCTTTGAGAAAGGAAACAAGTATCACAGGAATGAGTCAAGAAATTCATGCCATGATGCAACCTACACAAGGTTGACCCCATTTCTATATATATGCATGAAGTAAATACTTGTTACCGAGATAGCATTGGTATGAAGTCATAGATCAATAAAATGTCCAAGCTTGGCTCTAATTTCCTCATAGTGCCACCACCTTCATGAATAAGCCAAGCACCCAATGCTTCTCAAATGTACCTAAAACATTTTAAGTACAATATGGTCCCCAAACTTATTGGGTCTGAAGTAGTTAGCATAACTACAACACATAGGGTAAAACCACTTAAATATGTGCCTATTGATATGAATTTGAATTTCATGCACATCATAGCTATTAAGAATTTGATGGATTTATCATATATATATATATATATATATATATATATATATATATTGGAGCAAATAAGGCAAACAAGGCATGTGAATTTACACATAGTAAATATGCATGCACAAGCCTACCAAAATCCAGGGAGATACAAATTTGACAAACGACCACATAACCGTTAATACTTCCAATAACATCACTAGTCATTCATGTTGTCCAAAATGAATCAAAGTGACAAATCAACATATGATAACACACAAAGTTAAACATATGAACCAAGGGAAAAAACAATGAGCATATAAGATATGCATTGCACACATACTCATAGGAATATCTCACTCAAGTAGATATAGGACACTATAAACAATGAGATAACAAACTCTCATATAGAGCAATAAGATGAATTCGAACAAAATGGTATTTCGGGTTATCATTTGATGTAGAAACCAAATAAGTACATGATCATCATGTAAAGAAATAATTGGAATAGCTTTAATCAAATGATTTTCCAAATATGATTTTAAAGATAACCATGGGCAAAACCGCACAAAAATGCCATACGTAAACAAGACATTGCATGCCACGGAGATATAAGATAATCTCAAATATAAATTCTAAGTGGCATCCCTCAGTTTTTCATATTAACAAGGATTGTGATATGCACAAAGCATATCACTCCCCCATAATATGATGATCCATGTATTATCCACAAGAAGCAAATGAAATCCAACTAAGGATAATTAATGGATGAGAATTTGAGTTTCAAATGAGCTTTACATACCACATAGTAACTATATAATATTGTACTAACAATACTAGGTGGTATCCCACATACATACACATTTAAGGTTTGTGATATCCGTAAAACATAGCACTCCCCCATAATGTGATGATCCAGCCAAGGAAGATTCAACTAATGAAGCAATAAAGGCTTGAAACCACACATGCACAAATATATGAAGTGCATTGCGACCTACACATGCTAGATAACACAAATCAAACATACTAGGAAGCACACCTATAAAAGCACATGCTAGGTACAAAACCTAAACATGCAAGGGACATAGTAACTTTCAATTTAAACAATGCAAGTACAAGTTACTGCAAAGAGGAGCATTGGATTGATAGATATGATGATAATCCACTTGACTTGGCATTAACCATAAAATATGGTGAAAATAGTTTTTCTTCATGAAGTAGCCAAGTCTCCAATGCCCTCCACACACCAATTGATCAAGTTTGAGCTTGATGGTCCCCAACCAAGTTGGGTCCTAAGAAGTTAGTAACTAAATGCTTGGCAACCCAAATGGTCTTGTCCACTTTCAAACTTCTTTGGGAACCCACAAACTTGGCAAACACATTGCCAACAATATCCTTCCTTAGCGAATAATGATTATTGACTATAGGAGGCTTAGAGATGTTACCGTTGGGACAAGATGAAGCTATGTGTCCCTTCTTACGGCAAATATAGCAACATGTGCTTCCCTTTCTCTTCTTCTTTACCTTATCAACTTGGGGAGCATTATCTTGGTTAGCCATGGGAAGAGGCCTTTCATTATCTTGATATTGAACTTGAGGCCACTTCCCTTGATGCTTCACATTTGAAGCCTTCTTCTTCAATGGACAATATCTCACATGGTGTCCAACATTCTTGCACTTGAAGCAAGCAATGTTGGCCGAATTCTTGACTTGATCTTGTCCCTTATTCTTGTTCTTGGACTTCTTCTTGTTGGAGATGAAATCAAGTCCTATTTTGTCTTCAGGGTCCTTTTGCACACTCAAGATATTATCACAACATTTTTCCAAGTCTTTCTTCAAACTAGTGACTTGGGCCTTGAGCTCTTTATTTTCGTCTACAAGGTTAGTATTAACAAAAGAACTAGAGGAAGTAGAAGCTTCATTGTTAGAGCAACAAGGCATGGTGAGCAATTCATTACAAGATGTACCTATATCATGTAGAAAGGAATTGCAAGGACTAGCACATGACAATAAGGCATTTCGAGTAGAACATGTGCTAATATCCACATGAGACTCACATGTCTTTACCTTGGTGACCATAGCCTCATGACCTAACTTTAACACATCATGAGAGATTAGAAGATCCTCATGAGTGCCTGAGAGCTTTTTATGACTTTCTCCCAATTTCCCATAATTGCTAGTTAGCAAATCAAGTTGAGTCCTCAGCTTAACATTTTCTTTTAATATCGATGCTTCACACAAGATAGAGTTAGTAGCACAAGCATCACTATCAATATGAGAGGAGCATGTAGAAGCTAGAGACTCCGCATGAGTAGCTTGAAGTTCCTCATGAGACTTAGAGAGTTTGGTGAGCTCTCCTTTGGCCTTCTTGTAGTCAAGGTCAAGGTGCTCAATTTTTTTTAAGTTTACAATGAGTAACTTCAATTTCTTATTTTAAAGACCTCAAGTCACTAAGACATTGATGAGCCATAGCAAGTTCATGTTCAAGTTGTTCACTTTTTGCTTGCTCGTAAAGAAATAAGTCGTTACGTTTTTTAAAGCAAGCAAGAACATCTTGGATCCTTTTATAAGTGTTATTTTTAGCTCTACGAAGAGTTTTCCCAATCTCATAGAGATTTTGAGTCAAGACTTCATCATCTTCCTCATTACAACTATCATCATTATCACTAAGAGAAGATGATACCTCGTCATTACCTCTTGCCATGAGGCACATGTGAACACAAGGGGTTGATGATGATTCTTTTAGAGAGGAGGATTCTTCATCAATCAAGCATGCCTCACCTTTATTGATTTCCTCTACATGGTTAGTCATAGAACAACTAGAGGAAACCAAAACATTTCTATCATGGCAACATGGGAGATCAAGCATATCATCACAAATGAGCTTAACACCATCATTACAAGATATTTCTTCACTCACCATGTCATTACCTTGTGGTATGCCACATGTTGGTGAAGTGAAAGATGTTGAGGTATGCAAGTAATCGGAGGTGGAAGCAATAGAGAGCTCTTCATGATTTAAAAATGTGGAGAACTCCTCCATTAACTCCCCAAAAAGAGTATTGTCTTCATGAAGATTGGACCCACCATATATATCTTCAATTTTGGTCCAAGCATCATGAGCCAACGAACAAGAGGAAATTGACTTGAACACCTCGAAGGTTATAGCTTGGTGAATGATACTTAAAGCTTCACTATCAAGATGCATATCACCAAGTGACGGAGATTGTCCATCCTTTAGATTTGAATTCCCTACAACCACAATCTGCAAAGCATTTGGACCCATGGCCCAAAAGTGACAAAGCATGCGTAATCTCCGCATAATGTAATTTGTGCCATTAAAAAATGTTTCATCGTGCACTAGTCCACTAGTCGACATCGTTACTCTCTAGGCGGTTAAGCCTAATAAGGAGAGACCTAGCTCTGATACCAATTGAAAGGACCACGATGTTGCCTAGAGGGGGGGGGGGGTGAATAGGTGTTTTAAAATATTTTACGGATTTTGCTATATCCTAATGCAGAAATAAACTAAGTGGATACTTTTCAAGCACAAATCCAAAATATACTAGGCTCACTAAGTGCACCAACAGCTTAGCATAAACAAGATGAGAACAACGAGGATATGAGTAAGCACAAGTAAGTTACACAAACTTACTCAATGTACATCACGAGAGATGGAAATGAATAATACACTCACCCACAAGTAGGCAATACAAGCTTACACAAATTTTATCACAATATATGGAATTGAATGATACAAGCAAACTCAAGTAAGCACTACACGCTTACACAAGATATGTCACAAGCTAGCAATTCGCACTAAATACAAGATAGAACAATAGTAGGAAGTATGAATTGCGGACTATAAAGTGTTGGCCTAAATAATCTCTACGATATGGTAACCAACACAATATAATGGGACAACAAGAATAGTGAATGCGCGGTTGATGACCCACAAGTGTAGGGGATCTATCGTAGTCCGTGTCGAACCCAACGAGGAGCAGAAGGAAATGATAAGCGGTTTTCAGTAAGGTTATCTCTGCAAGCACTGAAATTGTAGGTGATAGATAGTTTTGTGATAAGATAAATAGTAACGAGCAAAAAGTAAATAAAGTAAATAAAGTGCAGCAAGGTGTCCCAATCCTTTATGTAGCAGAGGATAAGCCTGGACAATTCTAATAATGAGAAAAAGAGCTCCCGAGGACACATTGGAAATTATCATCAAGCTAGTTTCATCACGTTCGTAAGATTCGCGTTCGGTACTCTGATAATTTGATATGTGGGTGGACCGGCACTTGGGTACTGCCCTAACTTGGACAAGCATCCCACTTATGATTAACCCATATTGCAAGCATCCGCAACTACAAAAAGGAGTATTATGGTAAACCTAACCACATCATTAAATATATGGGTCCATATCAACCCCTAACGAAGCAACACATAAACTAGGGTTTAAGCTTCTGTCACTCTAGCAACCCATCATCTACTTATTACTTCCCTATGCCTTTCTCTAGGCCCAAATAATGGTGAAGTGTCATGTAGTTGACGTTCACATAACACCACTTGAGGAAAGACAACATACATCTCATCAAAATATTGAACGAATACCAAATTTACATGACTACTAATAGCAAGACTTCACCCATGTCCTCAGGAACAAACGTAACTACTCACAAAGCATATTCATGTTCATAATCAGAGGAGTAATAATATGCATAAAGGATCTGAACATATGATCTTCCACCAAGTAAACCAATTAGTATCAACTACAAGGAGTAATCAACACTACTGGCAACCCACATGTACCAATTTGTGATTTTGATACAAGATTGGATACAAGAGATGAACTAGGGTTTTGAGAGGAGATGGTGCTAGTGAAGATGTTGATGGAGATTGACCCCCTCCCAATGAGAGGATCGTTGGTGATGATTTCCCCCTCCCGGAGGGAAGTGTCACCGGCAGAACAGCTCCGCCAGAGCCCTAGATTGATTCCGCCAAGGTTCCGCCTCGTGGCAGCGAAGTTTCGTCCCGTAAGCTTGTCCACGATTTTTTCCAGGGGAAGGGTGATGATATAGCAGAAGATGGACGCGAGAGGCCCACCAGGGGGCCCAGGAGATAGGGGGTCGCGCCCTATAGGGGAGGGGGCGCCCCCTGTCTCCTGGACAGGGTGTGGGCCCCCTGGCCTATTTCTTTCGCTCCTAAATTCTTAATTAATCCAAAAAGTTGTTTTGTGGAGTTTTAGGACTTTTGGAGTTGTGCAGAATAGGTTTCCAACATTTGCTCCTTTTCCAGCCAGAATTCCAGCTACCGGCATTCCCCCTCTTAATGGTAAACCTTGTAAAATAAGAGAGAATAGACATAAATATTGAGATATAATGTGTAACAACAGCCCATAATGCAATAAATATTGATATAAAAGCATGATGCAAAATGGGCATATCAACTCCCCCAAGCTTAGACCTCGCTTGTCCTCAAGCGGAAGCCGAAATCGAAAAATATGTCCGCGTGTTTAGAGAAAGAGGTGTCGATAAAAATAAATACGGACATGAGGGCATCATGATCATTCTAATAACAGCAACATATATATATTTTGTCATATGATTTCCTATGCTCAAGTAATAAGCAATTCACAATGTCAAGTATGGTTCATAAACTTCATTGGGAACTAACAAACTATAATCTCAGTCACTGAAGCAATTGCAATTTATTGTAACATCAGAAAGAGTCAATAATAGAGCTTTTCAACAAGCTCACATACTCAACTATCTCATAGTCTCCCATAATTGCTAACACTCATGCAATACTTGTGGTTATAGAGTTTCAGACGGACACTGAGAAAGATAGGGGCTTATTGTGTTGCCTCCCAACGTATTCACCTTTAGGTGATGTCAACAATAATAGCCTATGCCAACTTACATCCAATTGGATATATGTATCATGATCTTTCAAACACGAGGAGCTTGCCAAAGGATAAAATTAAAAAGGGGAAGGTGAGCATCACCTTGACTCAAGCATAGAGTAAAAACATAAAGTAAAAGATAGGCCCTTCGCAGAGGGAAGCAGAGATTGTCATGCGCATTTAGGGTTGATGCACGAAATCTTAATGCAAAAGAACGTCACTTTATATTGCCCCTTGTATGTGGACCTTTATTATGCAATCTGTCGCTTTTATTACTTCCACAACAAGTTCGTACAAAGCTTATTTTCTCTGCACTAATAAGTCATACATATTTAGAGAGCAATTTTTATTGCTTGCACCGATGACAACTTACTTGAAGGATCTTACTCAATCCATAGGTATGTATGGTGGACTCTCATGGCAAAACTAGGTTTGAGGATATTTGGAACCACAAGTAGTATCTCTACTTGGTGCAAGGAATTTGGCTAGCAAGAGGGGGAAAGGCAAGCTCAACATGTTTGGAAGGTCAATGACAATATACTTTAACTGAGATGTCGGAAAACATAAACCATTACGATCTTCCTTGTCCAACATCAACTCTTTTAGCATGTCATACTTAATGAGTGCTTCACAATCATAAAAGATGTCCAAGATAATATATTTATATGTGAACCCCTCTTTCCTTATCACTTCCTATTAATTGCAACAATGACCAAGGCTACGTTCATCAACTCTCAACAATTTTTATGCCTCATACTTTCTATGTGTGAAGTTATCACTATCCATAAGATCAATATAAACTCTTTTTGTTCTTTCTACTTTCTCAAGATCATAGCAACATAGCAAAGCCCTTGACTCAACACTAATCTTTATTATAGATAGCACACAGACTCGCTTACATAAAGAGATCACAATGCAAAACTCAAAACTACTTGATATCAAAACTTCAATCTACTAGAACAAGATACTACTAAAAGGATCGAACTAAATAAAGCGGTAGAGATAAGAGTGTGTTGGTGATACGATACCGGGGCACCTCCCCCAAGCTAGGCAGTTGCCAAGGGGAGTGCCCATACCCATGTGATTATTTCTCCTTCTTCACGGTTGGTGTTATGATCTTCTTGGTGATGATGCCGTTCAGGATACGGTTCTCCTCTTCGAGCTTATTTACTTGTTGTTTGAGGTCCATAATTTCTTTACGAAGCTTGCCCGTAACGGCCAAAGCTCCTTTTACCCAAGGATGCTGCATAGCTTCTGGAGAACACGTAAAACTCTTTTTCATATTTTCATAAGAAAGAAATCTAGAGTTGGAAGGGATGACCGAAGCAGGGGCAGCCAGGCTAGGTAGTTCCCCCATAGTGAATTCTGCTTGGAGACGAGAGGTAACTTCTTGATCTTCCTCCATGGCATCTATCCTTTTCAAATCAGCCTCCATCTCATCCTCCGTTAATGGTCCAAAGTGATAGGCATCGTTATTTTCTCCTGGACCTGGCGTTGGGTGAGACACCCGGCTCTCCCCAACTGATTCCTGAGAAGACATCTTGCTTTATTCTGCAACAGGAACAACTCGAAACAAAAACAGAAGATATTTGCGTGATACGGTGGTCAAAACCTTCGGGAGTATATATAATGAATTTTTACCGACCAAAATACATAACATACAAGAAAATGGAGTCCGGGAGGCACACGAGGTGCCCACGAGACAGGGGGCGCGCCCTACAGGGGGGGGCTCCTCTCTCGTGGGAGCCTCGTGTCCCTTTCAGATTACTTCTTTCTTCCTAAAATTCTTAAATAATCCAAAACTGATAAAAATTGTCATTAGAGTTGTTTTGGAGTCGGTTTACTTACCGTACCACGTACCTATGCCTTTTCGGAGTCTGGAACGTTCTGGAAAGTGTCTCTTATGTATTCCTCAGGGGTTATGGTTTCAATAATATTAGTTTCAACATTGATAGGATTACCTAAAATATAATGTTTAATTCTTTGACCGTTTACCACCCTCGGATTCGTGCCTTCGAAGTTGTTGATTTTTATAGCACCAGAACGATAGACCTCCTCGATAACGTAGGGACCTTCCCATTTTGAGAGAAGTTTTCCTGCAAAAAATCTTAAACGAGAGTTGAATAATAACACATAATCTCCTATGTTAAACTCACGCTTTTGTATCCTCTTATCATGCCAGCGTTTGAATTTTTCTTTGAAAAGCTTGGCATTCTCATATGCTTGGGTTCTCCATTCATCCAGTGAGCTAATATCAAACAACCTCTTCTCACCGGCAAGTTTGAAGTCATAATTGAGCTCTTTAATAGCCCAATGTGCTTTATGTTCAAGTTCAAGAGGTAAATGACATGCTTTTCCATAAACCATCTTATATGGAGACATACCCATAGGATTTTTGTATGCAGTTCTATAGGCCCATAATGCATCATCAAGTTTTTTGGACCAATTCTTTCTAGATCTATTCACAGTCTTTTGCAAAATTAATTTGAGCTCTCTATCTACTTGACCACTAGACTGCGGGTGATAAGGAGATGTGATTCTATGATTGACATCATACTTAGCAAGCATCTTACGGAAAGCACCATGAATAAAGTGTGAACCACCATCAGTCATAAGATATCTAGGGACTCCAAACCTCGGAAAAATAACTTCTTTAAGCATTTTAATAGAAGTGTTATGATCAACACTACTAGTTGGAATAGCTTCTACCCACTTAGTAACGTAATCAACAGCAACTAAAATATGTGTATAACCATTGGAGGAAGGAAAAGGTCCCATATAATCAAAGCCCCAGACATCAAACGGTTCAATAACAAGAGAATAATTCATAGGAATTTCTTGATGCTACTAATGTTACCTATTCTTTGACATTCATCACAAGATAAGACAAACTTACGAGCATCTTTGAAGAGAGTAGGCCAATAAAAACCAGATTGTAGTACCTTGTGTGCAGTTCTATCTCCAGCATGGTGTCCTCCATAAGATTCAGAGTGACACTTGCGTAGGATTTGTTCCTGTTCATGCTCAAGCACACAACGTCTAATAATACCATCTACTCCTTCTTTATAAAGGTGTGGATCGTCCCAGAAGTAATGTCTTAAATCATAAAAGAATTTTTCTTTTGTTGGTATGTGAAACTAGGCGGTATAAATTTAGCAACAATGTAATTAGCATAATCAGCATACCAAGGAGCAGTACGAGAAGCATTGACAACTGCTAATTGTTCATCAGGAAAACTATCATTAATAGGCAGTGGGTCATCAAGAACATTCTCTAACCTAGACAAGTTGTCTGCAACGGGGTTCTCAGCTCCCTTTCTATCAATAATATGCAAGTCAAATTCTTGGAGCAAGAGAACCCACCTAATGAGTCTAGGCTTAGCATCTTTCTTTTCCATAAGATATTTAATAGCAGCATGATCAGTGTGAATAGTAACTTTGGAATCAACAATATAACGTCTAAACTTATCACATGCAAACACAACTGCTAAGAACTCTTTTTCAGTAGTAGCATAATTTCTCTGGGCAGAATCAAGAATCTTACTAGCATACTGGATAACGTTCCATTTCTTATCGACTCTTTGCCCTAAAACAACACCTACAGCATAATCACTAGCATCACACATAATTTCAAAAGGTAAATTCCAATCAGGTGGCTGAACAATAGGTGCTGTGATCAAAGCTTTCTTAAGTGTTTCAAATGCTTCTACACAATCATCATCAAAGACAAAAGGAATATCTTTTTGCAATAAATTAGTAAGAGACCTAGAGATTTTAGAAAAGTCCTTAATGAACCTCCTATAAAAACCGGCATGACCAAGGAAACTTCTTATACCTTTTATGTCCTTGGGACATGGCATCTTTTCAATAGCATCAACTTTTGCTTTATCAACTTCAATACCTCTCTCAGAGATCTTGTGCCCCAAGACAATGCCTTCATTAACCATAAAGTGACACTTTTCCCAATTCAGGACGAGACTAGTGTCTTCGCATCTCTGCAAAACTCGATCAAGGTTGCTCAAACAATCATCAAAAGAGGACCCATAGATGGAGAAGTCATCCATGAATACCTCACAAATCTTTTCACAAAAATCAGAGAATATAGCCATCATGCATCTTTGGAAGGTAGCAGGTGCATTAAATAAAGCAAAAGGCATACATCTATAAGCAAAAGTACCAAAAGGGCAAGTAAAAGTAGTTTTAGTTTGATCCTTTACGGACACATGTATTTGAGAGAAGCCAGAATAACCATCTAGAAAGCAAAAATGTGTGTGTTTGGATAACCTTTCTAGCATTTGATCAATAAAAGGTAAAGGGTAATGATCTTTCTTAATAGCTTTATTTAACTTACGGAAATCAATTACCATCCTATAGCATGTAATAATTCTTTGCGGGATCAATTCATCTTTATCATTAGGAACAACGGTAATACCTCCTTTTTTAGGGACACAATGGACAGGGCTTACCCATTCACTATCAGCAACGGGATAAATAATACCTGCCTCAAGGAGTTTTAGAATCTCCTTTCTTACCACTTCCTTCATTTTAGGATTTAATCGTCTTTGAGGATCTCTAACTGGGTTGGCATCTTTCTCCACTGAAATTTTGTGTTGACATAATGTGGGACTAATGCCCTTAAGATCGTCTAGAGTATATCCAATAGAAGCTCGGTGCTTCTTCAGAGTTTTCAATACTCTTTCTTCTTCTTTCTCTGAAAGGTTAGCACTAATAATAACAGGATATATTTCTTTTTCATCAAGATAAGCATACTTGAGATTATCAGGTAAGGGTTTGAGTTCGAACACAGGATTACCCTTGGGTGGAGGGGGATCCCCAAGAATTTCAACGGGAAGGTTATGTTTTAGCATAGGTTCTTGTTTAAGGAACACTTCATCTATTTCTTCCCTTTCCTTCATAAACATATCGTTTTCATGGTCTAACAAATATTGTTCTAACGGATCAGTTGGAGGAACAGCAATGGAAGCAAGACCAATAATTTCATCCTTACTAGGTGGTTCCCTTTCACGAGGTTGTCTACTAAACTTAGCGAAATTAAACTCATGAGACATACCATCTATGCCAACAGTGACAATATTCTTTTCACAATTAATCTTAGCACTAGCGGTATTCAAGAAGGGTCTACCAAAAATAATGGGACAAAAATCATCTTGTGGGGAACCAAGAACAAGAAAATCAGCAGGGTATTTAATCTTCCCACACAACACTTCAACATCTCTAATAATCCCAATAGGTTTAATGGTGTCCCTATTAGCAAGCTTAATAGTAACATCAATGTCTTCTAGTTCAACAGGTGCAATATCGTGCATCATTTCTTTATAAAGATCATAAGGTATCACATTAGCACTAGCACCCATATCACATAAGCTATGATAACAATGATCTCCTATTTTAACAGAAATAACAGGCGTGCCTACAACAGGTCTACGTGTCTTAGTATCGGGTCTAGCAATATTAGCAGTTTCACCCAAGAAAGAGATAACATGCCCATCTAAGTCCTCATCCAAGAGATCTTTAATCACAGCAATACCAGGTTCAACATTAATTTGCTCAGGAGGTGTATAGGTCCTAGTATTACTCTTACAAACAACAGTCGAAGCTTTAACATGATCTTTTATCCTAACAGGAAAAGGTGGTTTTTCAACATAAGCAGTAGGAATAATAGCATCACTATATGTGATAGTCTTTTCTTCGACTGTAATAGGTGCAACTACTTTCACTTCAACAGGAAGATTATATTTAAACCACTTCTCTTTAGGGAGATCAACGTGAGTAGCAAAAGTTTCACAAAAAGTAGCTACTATCTCAGAGTCAAGTCCATACTTAGAGCTAAATCCACGGAAAGCATCGGTATCCATAAAAGACTTAACACAATCGAACTTAGGAGTCATACCTGACTCCTTACCATCCTCGGAACCCCAATCTTCAGAGTTGCGTTTAATTCTTTCCAATAAGTCCCATTTGAAATCAATAGTCTTCAGCATATAGGAACCAGCACAGGAAGTATCGAGCAGGTTGCGATTATCAAGAGAAAGCCGAGCATAAATTTTTTGAATAATCATTTCCCGAGAGAGCTCATGATTGGGGCATGAATATAACATTGAATTAAGCCTCCCCCAAGCTTGAGCAATGCTTTCTCCTTCGCGAGGCCAGAAATTATATATGTAATTACGATCACGATGAACAAGATGCATAGGATAGAACTTCTGGTGAAATTCCAACTTCAGTCGCTTATAATTCCAAAATCTCGTATCATCACATAGCCTATACCATGTAATTGCATCTCCCTTAAAAGATAAATGGAAGACCTACCTTTTGACAAAATCATCGGGGATACCTGCAAGCTTAAATAATCCACAAACTTCATCCACAAAGATAAGGTGTAAGTCGGGATGCAATGTTCCGTCTCCTGCAAAAGGGTTAGCTAGCAGTTTTTCTATCATACCCAAAGGAATCTCAAAGTGAATATTTTCATAAGGTTCAGTAGGTTGAGGAGCATCTCTTTGCTCTTCTGGTTGGGGTGAAGATACCCCAAACAAGCCCCTCAAAGGATTAGTTTCCATAGTGACAAGTAACAGAAAATTTCAGCACACTATATAAATGTTTCCTTACCAAGTTCCACTCACCAAAAGCGCTACACTCCCCGGCAACGACGCCAG
This sequence comes from Triticum timopheevii, assembly GCA_963921465.1. NCBI lineage: Eukaryota > Viridiplantae > Streptophyta > Magnoliopsida > Poales > Poaceae > Triticum > Triticum timopheevii. The sequence continues at coordinate 370,289,329 of OY997262.1, forward strand.
AAAAGAGTCTTGATGACCCACAAGTGTAGGGGATCTATCGTAGTCCTTTCGATAAGTAAGAGTGTCGAACCCAACGAGGAGTAGAAGGAAATGATAAGCGGTTTTCAGTAAGGTTTTCTCTGCAAGCACTGAAATTGTAGGTGATAGATAGTTTTGTGATAAGATAAATAGTAACGAGCAAAAAGTAAATAAAGTAAATAAAATGCAGCAAGGTGGCCCAATCCTTTATGTAGCAAATGATAAGCCTGGACAATTCTAATAATGAGAAAAGAGCTCCCGAGGACACATTGGGAATTATCGTCAAGCTAGTTTCATCACGTTTGTAAGATTCGCGTTCGGTACTTTGATAATTTGATATGTGGGTGGACCGGCACTTGGGTACTGCCCTAACTTGGACAAGCATCCCACTTATGATTAACCCCTATTGCAAGCATCCGCAACTACAAAAAGGAGTATTAAGGTAAACCTAACCACAACATTAAACATATGGGTCCATATCAACCCCTAACGAAGCAACACATAAACTAGGGTTTAAGCTTCTGTCACTCTAGCAACCCATCATCTACTTATTACTTCCCTATGCCTTCCTCTAGGCCCAAATAATGGTGAAGTGCCATGTAATCGATGTTCACATAACACCACTAGAGTAAAGACAACATACATCTCATCAAAATATCGAACGAATACCAAATTCACATGACTACTAATAGCAAGACTTCACCCATGTCCTCAGGAACAAACGTAACTACTCACAAAGCATATTCATGTTCATAATCAGAGGAGTAATAATATGTATAAAGGATCTGAACATATGATCTTCCACCAAGTAAACCAATTAGTATCAACTACAAGGAGTAATCAACACTACTAGCAACCCATAGGTACCAATTTGTGGTTTTGATACAAGATTGGATACAAGAGATGAACTAGGGTTTTGAGAGGAGATGGTGCTGGTGAAGATGTTGATGGAGATAGACCCCCTCCCGATGATAGGATCGTTGGTGATGATTTCCCCCTCCCGGAGGGAAGTGTCCCCGGCAGAACAGCTCCGCCAGAGCCCTAGATTGATTCCGCCAAGGTTCTGCCTCGTGGCGGCGGAGTTTCGTCCTGTAAACTTGCCCATGATTTTTTCCAGGGGACGGGTGATGATATCACAGAAGATGGATGCGAGAAGCCCACCAGGGGGGCCAGGAGATAGGGGCCACGCCCTATAGGGGGGGGGCTGTCTCCTGGACAGGGTGTGGGTCCCCTGGCCTATTTCTTTCGCTCATAAATTCTTAATAAATCCAAAAAGTTGTTTTGTAGAGTTTCAGGACTTTTGGAGTTGTGCAAAATAGGTTTCCAACGTTTGCTCCTTTTCCAGCCAGAATTCCAGCTGCCGGCATTCCCCCTCTTCATGGTAAACCTTGTAAAATAAGAGAGAATAGCCATAAGTATTGAGATATAATGTGTAACAACAGCCCATAATGCAATAAATACTGATATAAAAGCATTATGCAAAATGGACGTATCAGCGGTCAAGTGACCAAGGTAAACCACAAGTAAGGAGTTAGGGTTAGGGATAACTGAAGTAACAGAGACGATGATGTATCCCGATGTTCACTTCCTTGGAGGGAAGCTAGTCACCATTAGAGAGGTGGATGTTACCACGAAGGCACACCGATGCCATGAAGGCTCACCCTATTCTCCTTGAGATATCACCACGAAGGCGATTCCCAACCAATAGTGGTAGACCTTGAGGTGGCCTCCAAACCTTCACAAACTTTCCGGGGGACAAATCACAAGTTGATTCCTCACCGGAGCACTCCTACCGCCTAGGAGTCTCCAACCTCCAAGAGTAACAAGATCAAGGGGGAAATGCTCAAGACTTGCTCAAATCACGAATTCCTTTGGTCAAGAGAAGGAGAGGGAGTGGATCTTCACTTGAGTGGAATCTATCTCAAGAACTCTCACAAATCTCTCCGGGATCTAAGATTTGAGGTAGGAGAAAGGAGAGGGAGCTTTTCTTCAAGTGTGGGTCAAGATAGTTGTGTTGCTCAACCCCTCCATGAAGTAGTGAAGGTGTATTTATAGTGTGACCCCAAATGGCCGTTGGGGCAGAATTCTGCTCAGGAAAGTGTTGGACGTCCGGTGGCAAAACAGGCACCGGACGTCCGGTGGAACACCGGATGTCCGACGGCTGTAGCACGCCGTCAGACGAATGTATCAGGATATTTGCGAAACAGGTTTGAAGGACGTCCGACATTTTCCGGACGTCCGGTACTTACCGGATTTCCGTCTGTTTGATTCTGGATTGGCGCACCGGATTTCCGGACGTTACCAGACGTCCGGCCAAAATAACAGCAGGAACCCCAAAACTAAAACATGCATAACTTTCACATCCGGACTCCGATTTTGATGATCTCGGGCTCGTTTTGAAGCTATGGAAAAGCTCCAAGTCCTCAGATAGAGAACCACCCAAAATAAACCAAAATGGAGGGTTCATATTATGCAAATATTAGATCATATATTTTGGGAAACTATTTGGCTTTTGGCTTTTCTTTGGTATATAGGATATGAGTGGAATTGTGTATAGAAGATGTTGACTTGAGAAAATCCATCACAAACCCCTTTGATCCCCTCTTAATAGTGCGGGATCCCTATAACTCAAGAATCATAAGAATAGCTACAATACATAGCTATCAAGAATCCATTCTTGAGTGTATATATTTCTTTGGTGGTCATCACTCCACAACACTAACGTCAAAGGAACTAATACCTTTGACACGAGCCGTTCACTTGAGCTTGATGTTGATGTTTCTTCTTGGCTCAAGATGAAGGCAATACATTGGTGAAGTCTTCAAGTCTCTCCCCCATACACAATGTGGGGAAGCTTTGCTTTGTATTCATCTTCACTTGTCCATCATGTGATCATCCACAAGCTTCAAGCATGTAACCCTTTGGGATGGTTATCTTGAACTTTCCCTTGTCAACCATGATCACCAACACTTGATGTCATCCTCTCATAGACACTTGAAATCTCTTTCTCGATGCGAGCCCATGAGAATCACCTAACCCTCAAAAACATAGACAACACATAGTATGGGTTAGTACACAGAGTGCAATTGATAATTTCTTATCATACCACAAGATCCTATGTGGTGCATCATTTGCGCTCGTGTGTTGACCATTTAGAGTTCGATCTTTGAGCTTCATATTGGTCAACCTATATCTCTACTCCATGTTTAATCTTGACGTCTTGAAGGGTATATTGAATTCTTCACTTGAATAGCTTGCTTGAATACTTGATCAATCATGACTCAACACATGAGTCCATTATGATCATATCTTTGAGCCACTCCTAGAGTTCATCATTCAAATCATCCTTTTAAGATCTTGATCCATTATGGCTCAAACCATAGCTCTAAGCATGGCAACCCTTAAGATACTCCAATAAACTTCATTTTGATCATCTCAATGTAATTGTTGCTTCAAAGGAGTTGTCTTCCATTATTCTTCAATCATATTCCAATGGGACTAACCTTCAAATGTATATCTTAATGCAAACATTAGTCCATAAGGATTGTCAATAATTACCAAAACCACACATGGGGACAACATGTACTTTCACCTGTACAACTGGCAAGTCCAAGTGTTTTTTTTCGTCAATTTCATCCACGTGCACGTGATACGAGACGAAACGGTATGGGTTACCGTATAGTGACCCGGTTCAGCAAGCCCGGTGACCGTAACTCGCGATTTCATGAATACAGTGACCAAAGTGAACGCTAGAGTCAAGTTCAGTTACTGTAGATGTAATTTTCTCCATTTATGAAACATGGTATGAGCGGCTGACTAAATCATAAGTTTCTGAACCTGTGACCGACAAAATCCTAAGTTTTAAGTTTCAACTCGGAAATTTGGTACGAGAGGCCGACAATAACGTAAGTTTTGAAATCTGCAACCAACAAAATCATAAGTTTCAGAAACTAAAATGTAAAACTAGTTATGCCCTCATGCGGGATCAATGACCTGGATTGCAAGGCAATGGTGCGGCTGGCACGGTTGGACAGGTGTGTCCCCTTGCAAACTTCCGCTAAAATCCTAAAAGGGTACAAATGAGAAACAATCACACTATTTTTTCCAGAGAAGATCCAAAGCTATTATAAAAGTTAATGAGAAGTAAAAAGCACCTCAAACATAATAAAAATTACATCGAGATCTCTAGATCCCGGATGACCACTCTCACCGTCAGAACGAGCCGCTGGCGCGCCTTTGTCGCCACAACCCTATCGGAGCCGACTTGACGTTGTCGATGATAGCCAAGAAGTCTTCGTGCAAGTGCCCCTAAGGACCAGCGCCCTGGAGCCGCTGTTATCGTCGTTAAACCTTGGATAGATTTGAAGCAACTGCAATGAATCTTGTCATTGCGCACACACAACGAGAAACCCTAATCTCGCCACGCCAAGGGGGGTGGTAGAAATCTACATTTCTACACGGAGCTCCGTCGACTACGTCCATATGGAAGAACTCGAGAAGGATCAGATCCTGAAAGACAAACTTGAAGTAGAAGCATCATCATCCGCCCAAGTGCCCGAAACTACGAGGACTAAAAACCCTAACCTAATTTACTATTGGAAATATGCCCTAGAGGCAATAATAAATTGGTTATTATTATATTTCTTTGTTCATGATAATAGTCTTTTATTCATGCTATAACTGTATTATCCGGAAATCGTAATACATGTGTGAATACATAGACCACAATATGTCCCTAGTAAGCCTCTAGTTGACTAGCTCGTTGATCAATAGATGGTTACGGTTTCCTGACCATGGACATTGGATGTCGTTGATAACGGGATCACATCATTAGGAGAATGATGTGATGGACAAGACCCAATCCTAAGCCTAGCACAAAGATCATGTAGTTCGTATGCTAAAACTTTTCTAATGTCAAGTATCATTTCCTTAGACCATGAGATTATGCAACTCCCGGATACCGTAGGAATGCTTTGGGTGTACCAAACGTCACAACGTAACTGGGTGGCTATAAAGGTGCATTACAGGTATCTCCGAAAGTGTCTGTTGGGTTGGCACAAATCGAGACTGGGATTTGTCACTCCGTGTAAACGGAGAGGTATCTCTGGGCCCACTCGGTAGGACATCATCATAATGTGCACAATGTGACCAAGGGGTTGATCACGGGATGATGTGTTACGGAACGAGTAAAGAGACTTGCCGGTAACGAGATTGAACAAGGTATCGGGATACCGACGATCGAATCTCGGGCAAGTATCGTACCGATAGACAAAGGGAATTGTATACGGGATTGATTAAGTCCTTGACATCGTGGTTCATCTGATGAGATCATCGTGGAACATGTGGGAGCCAACATGGGTATCCAGATCCCGCTGTTGGTTATTGACCGGAGTCATCTCGGTCATGTCTGCATGTCTCCCGAACCCGTAGAGTCTGCACACTTAAGGTTCGGTGACGCTAGGGTTATAGAGATATTAGTATGCGGTAACCCGAAAGTTGTTCGGAGTCCCAGATGAGATCCCGGACGTCACGAGGAGTTCCGGAATGGTCCGGAGGTAAAGAATTATATATAGGAAGTGCTATTTCGGCCATCGGGACAAGTTTCGAGGTCATCGGTATTGTACCGGGACCACCGGAAGGGTCCCAGGGGTCCACCGGGTGGGGCCACCTACCCGGGGGGGGGGTCCACATGGGCTGTAGGGGGTGCGCCTTGGCCTACATGGGCCAAGGGCACCAGCCCCAAGAGGCCCATGCGCCAAGAGAAGAGAAAAAGGGGAGAGTCCTAAAGGGGGAAGGCACCTCCGAGGTGCCTTGGGGAGGATGGACTCCTCCCCCCCTTGGCCGCACCCTTTCCTTGGAGGAAGGGTCAAGGGCTGTGCCTCCCCCCTCTCCCTTGGCCCTATATATAGTGGGGAAAAGGAGGAGCAACCATACCTAAGGCCTGGCGCCTCCCTCTCCCTCCCGTGACACATCTCCCTCCTCCCGCAGCGCTTAGCGAAGCCCTGTTGGAATCCCGCTACTTCCACCACGCCGTCGTGCTGCTGGATCTCCATCAACCTCTCCCTCCTCCTTGCTGGATCAAGGCATGGGAGACGTCTCCGTTCCATACATGTGTTGAATGCGGAGGTGCCGTCCGTTCGGCGCTAGGATCATCGGTGATTTGAATCACGACGAGTACGACTCCTTCAACCCCGTTCTCTTGAACGCTTCCGCTTAGCGATCTACAAGGGTATGTAGATGCACTCTCCTTCCCCTCGTTGCTAGTCTCTCCATAGATTGATCTTGGTGACACGTAGGAAAATTTTGAATTTCTGCTACGTTCCCCAAAAGTGGCATCATGAGCTAGGTTTATGCGTAGTTACTATGCACGAGTAGAACACAAAGTAGTTGTGGGCGTCGATATTGTTCAATATGCTTGCCGTTACTATTTTTATCTTGATTCGGCGGCATCGTGGGATGAAGCGGCCCAGACCAACCTTACACGTACGCTTACGTGAGACCGGTTCCACCGACAAACATGCACTAGTTGCATAAGGTGGCTGGCGGGTGTCTGTCTCTCCCACTTTAGTCCGATCGGATTCGATGAAAAGGGTCCTTATGAAGGGTAAATAGCAATTGGCATATCACGTTGTGGTTCTTGCGTAGGTAAGAAAGTTCTTGCTAGAAACCCATAGCAGCCACGTAAAACATGCAAACAACAATTAGAGGACGTCTAACTTGTTTTTGCAGGGTATGCTATGTGATGTGATATGGCCAAAAAAAGGATGTGATGAATGATATATGTGATGTATGAGATTGATCATGTTCTTGTAATAGGAATCACGACTTGCATGTCGATGAGTATGACAACCGGTAGGAGCCATAGGAGTTGTCTTAATTTATTTATGACCTGCGTGTCAACATAAACGTCATGTAATTACTTTACTTTATTGCTAACCGTTAGCTGTAGTAGTAGAAGTAATAGATGACGTGACAACTTCATGGAGACACGATGATGGAGATCATGATGATGGAGATCATGGTGTCATGCTGGTGACGATGATGATCATGGAGCCCCGAAGATGGAGATCAAAAGGAGCAAAATGATATTGGCCATATCATGTCACTATTTGATTGCATGTGATGTTTATCATGTTTATGCATCTTATTTGCTTAGAACGACGGTAGTAAATAAGATGATCCCTCATTAAAATTTCAAGAAGTGTTCTCCCCTAACTGTGCACTGTTGCTACAGTTCGTCGCTTCTAAGCACCACGTGATGATCGGGTGTGATGGATTCTTACGTTCACATACAACGGGTGTTGACGAGCCTAGCATGTACAGACATGGCCTCGGAACACATGCAATACACTTAGGGTTAACTTGACGAGCCTAGCATGTACAGACATGGCCTCGGAACACGGAGACCGAAAGGTCGAGCATGAGTCGTATAGAAGATACGATCAACATGAAGATGTTCACCGACGTTGGCTAGTCCGTCTCACGTGATGATCGGACATGGCCTAGTTAACTCGGATCATGTAATCACTTAGATGACTAGAGGGATGTCTATCTGAGTGGGAGTTCATAAGATGAACTTAATTATCCTGAACATAGTCAAAAGGATTTTGCAAATTATGTCGTAGCTCACGCTATAGTTCTACTGTTTAGATATGTTCCTAGAGAAAAATTAGTTGAGAGTTGATAGTAGCAATTATGCGGACTAGGTCCGTAAACTGAGGATTGTCCTCATTGCTTCATAGAAGGCTTATGTCCTTAATGCACCACTCAGTGTGCTGAACCTCGAACGTTGTATGTGGATGTTTGCGAACATCTGACATACACATTTTGATAACTACGTGATAGTTCAGTTAAACGGTTTGGAATTGAGGCACCAAAGACGTTTTTGAAACGTCGCGAAACATATGAGATGTTTTGAGAGCTGAAATTGGGATTTCTGGCTCGTGCCCACGTCAAGAGGTATAAGACCTCCGACGATTTTCTTAACCTACAAACTAAGGGAGAAAAGCTCAATTGTTGAGCCTGTGCTCAGATTGTCTGAGTACAACAATCATTTGAATCGAGTGGGAGTTGATCTTCCAGATGAGATAGTGATGTTTCTCCGAAAGTCATTGCCACCAAGCTGCTAGAGCTTCGTGATGAACTATAATATATCAGGGACATATATGATGATCCTTGAGATATTCGCGATGTTTGACACCACAAAAGTAGAAATCAAGAAGGAGCATCAATTGTTGATGGTTGGTGAAACCACTAGTTTCAAGAAGGGCAAGGGCAAGAAGGGATACTTCATGAAACGGCAAATCAGCTGCTGCTCTAGTGAAGAAACCCAAGGTTAAACCCAAACCCGAGACTAAGTGCTTCTGTAATAAGGGGAGCAGCCACTGGAGCGGGATTACCCTAGATACTTGGTAGATGAGAAGGTTGGCAAGGTCGATAGAAGTGTATTGGATATACATTGTGTTGATGTGTACTTTACTAGTACTCCTAGTAGCACCAGGGTATTAGATACCGGTTCGGTTGCTAAGTGTTAGTAACTCGAAATAAAAGCTACGGAATAAACGGAGACTGGCTAAAGGTGAGCTGACGATATGTGTTGGAAGTGTTTCCAATGTTGATATGATCAAGCATCGCACGCTCCCTCTACCATCGGGATTGGTGTTTGCGTTGAGCATAGATATGATTGGATTATGTCTATCGCAATACAGTTATTCATTTAAAGGGAATAATAGTTACTCTGTTCATTTGAATAATACCTTCAATGGTCTTGCACCTAAATTGAATGGTTTATTGAATCTCGATCGTAGTGATACACATGTTCATGCCAAAAGATAGTAATGATAGTACCACCTACTTGTGGCACTGCCACGTAAGTCATATTGGTATAAAACGCATGAAGAAGCTCCATGTTGATGGATCTTTGGGCTTACTCGTTTTTGAAAGGTTTGAGACATGCAAACCATGTCTATTGGTGTATATGCATGAAGAAACTCCATGCAGATGGACCGTTTGAACTCACTTGATTTTGAATCACTTGAGACATGCAAATCATACCACATGGGCAAGATGACTGAAAGCCTCGGTTTCAGTAAAATGGAACCAGAAAGCAACTTGTTGGAAGTAATACATTTTGATGTGTGCAGTCCAATGAGTGCTGAGGCATGTAGTGGATATTGTTATGTTCTTACTTCACAGATGATTTGAGTAGATGTTGAGTACATTTACTTGATAAATCACGAGTCTGAATTATTGAAAGGTTCAAGTAATTTCAGGGTGAAGTTGAAAGATCGTCGTGACAAGAGGATAAAAGATCTATGATATGATCATAGAGATGAATATCTGAATTACGAGTTTGGCACAGAATTAAGACATTGTGGAAATTGTTTCACAACTAATATAGCCTGGAACACCATAGTGGGATGGTGTGTCCGAACATCATAGTTGCACCCTATTGGATATGGTGCGTACCTTGATGTCTCTTATCAAATTACCACTATCGTTCATGGGTTAGGCATTAGAGACAACCGCACTCACTTTAATAGGGCACCACGAAACTCCGTTGAGACGACACCGTATGAACTATGGTTTGGAGAAACCTAAGCTGTCGTTCCTTAAAAGTTTGGGACTGCGACGCTTATGTGAAAAAGTTTCAGGCTAATAAGCTCAAACCCAAAGCGGATAAATGCATCTTCATAGGACACTCAAAACAGTTGGGTATACCTCCTGTCTCAGATCCGAAAGCAATAAGGGATTGTTTCTAGAATCGGGTCCTTTCTCGAGGAAAAGTTTCTCTCGAAAGAATTGAGTGGGAGGATGGTGGAGGCTTGATGAGGTTATTGAACCGTCTCTTCAACTAGTGTATGGCAGGGCACAGGGAGTTGTTCCTGTGGCACCTACACCAATTGAAGTGGAAGCTTATGATATTGATCATGAGACTTCAGATCAAGTCACTACCAAACCTCGTGGGATGACAAGGATGCATACTACTTCAAAGTGGTACGTGATCCTGTCTTGGAAGTCATGTTGCTAGACAACAATGAACCTACGAGCTATGGAGAAGCGATGGTGGGCCCGGTTTCCGACGAATGGCTCAAAGCCATATAATCCGAGAAAGGATCCATATATGAAAACAAAGTGTAGACTTTGGCAGAACAGCTCGATGGTCGTAAGGCTGTTGAGTGCAGATGGATTTTAAAAGGAAGACGGACAATGATGGTAAGTATCACCATTAAGAAAGCTCGACTTGTCATTAAGATGTTTTTCGACAAGTTCAAGGAGTTGACTACGATGAGACTTTCTCACTCGTAGCGATGCTAAGAGTCTGTTGGAATTATATTAGCAATTACTGCATCATTTATGAAATCTTGCAGATAGGATGTCAAAACATTGTTTCCTCGACGACTTTTCTTGAGGAAAGGTTGTATGTGATACAACCGGAAGGTTTTGTCAATCCTGAAAGATGCTAATAAGTATGCAAAGCTCTAGAAATCCTTCTAAGGACTGGAGTAAGCATCTCGGAGTTGGAACGTATGCTTTGATGATGATCAAAGATTTTGGGTTTATACAAAGTTTATGAGAAACTTGTATTTCCAAAGAAGTGAGTGGGAGCACTATAGAATTTCTGATGAGTATATGTTGTTGACATATTAATGATCAGAAATGATGTAGAATTTCTAGAAAGCATATAGGGTTATTTGAAAGGTGTTTTTCAATAGAAAGCCTGGATTAAGCTACTTGAGCATTGAGCATCAAGATCTATAAGGATAGATCAAAACGCTTAATAGTACTTTCAAATGAGCACATACCTTGACATGATCTTGAAGGTGTTCAAGATGGATCAGTCAAAGAAGGAGTTCTTGCCTGAGTTGTAAGGTATGAAGTTAAGACTTAAAGCTCGACCATGGCAGAATAGAGAGAAAGGACTAAGGTCGTCCCCTATGCATAAGACGTAGGCTCTACAGTATGCTATGCTGTGTACCACACCTGAAGTGTGCCTTGCCATGAGTCAGTCAAGGGGTACAAGAGTGATCCAAGAATGGATCACGGGACAGCGGTCAAAGTTATCCTTAGTAACTAGTGGACTAAGGAATTTTCTCGATTATGGAGGTGGTAAAGGGGTTCGTCGTAAAGGGTTACGTCGATGCAAGCTTAACACCTATCCGGATAGCTCTGAGTAGAGATACCGGATACGTATAATGGAGCAACAATTTAGAATAGCTCCAAGTAGAACAGTTATTTGGAATAGCTCCAAATAGAACGTGGTAGCTGCATCTAGGAGATGACATAGAGATTTGTAAAGCACACACGGATCTGAAAGATTCAGACCCGTTGACTATAACATCTCTCACAAGCATAACATGATCAAACCCAGAACTCATCGAGTGTTAATCACATGGTAATGTGAACTAGATTATTGACTCTAGTAAACTCTTTGGGTGTTAGTCACATGGGGATGTGACCTTGAGTGTTAGTCACATAGCGATGTGAACTGGATTATTGACTCTAGTGCAAGTGGGAGACTGTTGGAAATATGCCCTAGAGGCAATAATAAATTGGTTATTATTATATTTCTTTGTTCATGATAATAGTCTTTTATTCATGCTATAACTGTATTATCCGGAAATCGTAATACACGTGTGAATACATAGACCACAATATGTCCCTAGTAAGCCTCTAGTTGACTAGCTCGTTGATCAATAGATGGTTACGGTTTCCTGACCATGGACATTGGATGTCGTTGATAACGGGATCACATCATTAGGAGAATGATGTGATGGACAAGACCCAATCCTAAGCCTAGCACAAAGATCATGTAGTTCGTATGCTAAAACTTTTCTAATGTCAAGTATCATTTCCTTAGACCATGAGATTGTGCAACTCCCGGATACCGTAGGAATGCTTTGGGTGTACCAAACGTCACAACGTAACTGGGTGGCTATAAAGGTGCATTACAGGTATCTCCGAAAGTGTCTGTTGGGTTGGCACGAATCGAGACTGGGATTTGTCACTCCGTGTAAACGGAGAGGTATCTCTGGGCCCACTCGGTAGGACATCATCATAATGTGCACAATGTGACCAAGGGGTTGATCATGGGATGATGTGTTACGGAATGAGTAAAGAGACTTGCCGGTAACGAGATTGAACAAGGTATTGGGATACCGACGATTGAATCTCGGGCAAGTATCGTACCGATAGACAAAGGGAATTGTATACGGGATTGATTAAGTCCTTGACATCGTGGTTCATCCGATGAGATCATCGTGGAACATGTGGGAGCCAACATGGGTATCCAGATCCCGCTGTTGGTTATTGACCGGAGAGTCATCTCGGTCATGTCTGCATGTCTCCCGAACCCGTAGGGTCTACACACTTAAGGTTCGGTGACGCTAGGGTTATAGAGATATTAGTATGCGGTAACCCGAAAGTTGTTTGGAGTCCCGGATGAGATCCCGGACGTCACGAGGAGTTCCAGAATGGTCCGGAGGTAAAGAATTATATATAGGAAGTGCTATTTCGGCCATCGGGACAAGTTTCGGGGTCATCGGTATTGTACCGGGACCACCGGAAGGGTCCCGGGGGTCCACCGGGTGGGGCCACCTGCCCCGGGGGGCCACATGGGCTGTAGGGGGTGCGCCTTGGCCTACATGGGCCAAGGGAACCAGCCCCAAGTGGCCCATGCGCCAAGAGAAGAGAAAAAGGGGAGAGTCCTAAAGGGGGAAGGCACCTCCGAGGTGCCTTGGGGAGGATGGACTCCTCCCCCCCTTGGCCGCACCCTTTCCTTGGAGGAAGGGGCAAGGGCTGCGCCTCCCCCCTCTCCCTTGGCCCTATATATAGTGGGGAAAAGGAGGAGCAACCATACCTAAGGCCTGGCGCCTCCCTCTCCCTCCCGTGACACATCTCCCTCCTCCCGCAGCGCTTAGCGAAGCCCTGTTGGAATCCCGCCCACCACGCCGTCGTGCTGCTGGATCTCCATCAACCTCTCCCTCCTCCTTGCTGGATCAAGGCATGGGAGACGTCTCCGTTCCGTACGTGTGTTGAACGCGGAGGTGCCATCCGTTCGGCGCTAGGATCATCGGTGATTTGAATCACGACGAGTACGACTCCTTCAACCCCGTTCTCTTGAACGCTTCCGCTTAGCGATCTACAAGGGTATGTAGATGCACTCTCCTTCCCCTCGTTGCTAGTCTCTCCATAGATTGATCTTGGTGACACGTAGGAAAATTTTGAATTTCTGCTACGTTCCCCAACATTTACTAGCCGGAGATTCGCCTCCCTGGCACCGGCTGCTGGTGCGGCAAATAGGGGGGAAAGCGAATCCAAAGGCTCTCTCATGAAGGTTGGAGGGAAGAGTTTCCCTAACCGCCGAAGGGAAGGGGAGAAAACTCTTAGTCTCACTATTTTCTAAGCTCTATATAGGCCCCAGAGTACACAAGCAGAAACTCATGGTAAAAGATCATATAAAGTTCTCCATGAGGACTCTCATATTATATACTAGACTTCTCCTTATTAAGAGCATCTCCAACACCGACCCTCAAACCGTCTGCATATGTCTGGACCGCGTGGTCCGAACGTGTTCTTCCATCCAATGCGTGTATGTATCGATCCACCGAGCGGTCTGGACGCACTTTTCCCCGCAAAGTGGAAGCAAAGTTGGGGGGGGGGGCTTTGCGGGAGTCCAGACAGCAGCCACGTAGGACTTCGACACCCCAGCCCACTAAATACTCCCTCTCGGTCCCATTTTCTTCCAAGCCACCCATTTTTTCCTCTTGCTTTGCATCTGCACCCTCCTCCTCTGCTGCCGCTGATGTACTATGCAGAGACAAAATAATGCACATATCCCTCCTCCGCCGCAAAATAGCCGCTGCGCAGTCTGCCAATACCCAGAACTATGGGCATAGGAGGCACCAGGAACAGGTGGATAACTGGCATGTGCACATGACCTATAGAATTCACACATCCAGCATGCCTCGCCACATCACCTATTTACCCTACACTGGCGGCTGCTTTGCGCAGATGGGAAAATTTCGGGTGATACCGCGATATGGATTTCTCGACCGTTGGATCTCAGATCTGACGAGCATCTAAAGAGCTATTGTACCTGTGCATAATTTTGAGATTCTTGGATGGCTTTTCTGCAAAATGTTCAGTAGCTTACCCCTGGTTTAGCCGGGCAGCACAGACTACTACAGAATGCTACACGACATCTATGATTTGCATACCGAATGAGGGTGTTTTTTTGAAAGATCCAGCATCGCTGGCATTTCATTGATAATAGCAGGAAGCAGCGGAAAATAACAAGATGGTGAAGGTCCTAGGACCATATACGAAGATCAAAGAACGAGAAAAGAAAAGAAAAGAAACAACAGCCCTAATAGCTGAAGTACAACACTCCATACAATCCATACTAGGCAGCGCAACTCCGACTCCGACGAAGAACTACTAAGGAAACATGCAGGGGTGGCGTCACGGAGGATCACCGAACAAGCCATCTGTCACGCGTCATCATATACTACCGCCCCCCCACCGCGGCTTCGACTTCATAACAACAGGCGGTCGAGGCACACCCACGGACACGCCAGAGAAGAAGAGCCGACTACCACGACCAAGGCCACGCCTCCGACATTGCTCACCGCCGTAATCGTTGCCACAGAAGCCACAGTGCACGTCCAGCCATAGGAAGCACTAATGGGATCGAGGTCTTCAAGACGGAGCCCTAAAGAGGGGAACCACGTTGAAGACGCGCCATCGCCCGACCCTACAGCAGTATCTAGGCTTTCACACGAAGAACTTGATCTGGGAGTAGAGGCTGTGAAGTTTCCCGACGACGCCTCCAAGGAGGATAGCGACGCCCATGAGCGCCATCGCCGCCGGCCGGCTAGCACTGGCCAGGCTATTCGCCTGGGGCAGCCACTCCCATGCAGCCAGCCGAGGCCGACCCGTACCTCCATTGGACCATGCACCCCCACACAGCGAGCACGCCAACGCCGTGCAGGGCCACTAGCAAGCCTCCTTGTCGGAGGGCCTGCAGGAAACTAGATCTGGTCCTGCACCACGCGTCCAAACCACGGACGAAGCCTTCCTGCTCCAGCAATCGCCAACGGGCACCACCAGCCGCCGGCAGAACCCCATCCGGGCCGCCAGCCCACGGCAGACCTGCCAGATCCAGGTCCCCCGCCGAACACCACCCGCAGCCGCCTAGCCAAGCAGCCACATCGCGCACACCACGGCGACCACCATTGCTCAGCCGAGCCTCCGCGGTCACCACGCGCGCCCGTGAACCGGCCGCGACCACCACGGGCCACGCCAGCGCCAGATCCCCGCGCTCGCGAACCGGCCGCGGCCAGCCCGCGCCGCTCCTCGCCAGATCCGCGCGCCCCGAAGCCCCATGCGCCTCCGTGCGCGGCCTCGACGGACAGAAGCGCCGCCCCGAGTGTGCGCTGCCGCTCGAGCTCCCCCCGACGCCACCGGCCCGCGCCAGCCAGCCCCGGGCGGAGGAGGAAAAGGGCCCCGCCGCTGCCAAGCCAGAGTCCTTCCCACAGCAAGGGATCCGCCGTGACCAGCTTCATCCTGCACCGGCGCCGCCCCTCCAGCCACAACCCACAGGTTATGGTTTCCTCAGTGCTGCAATACATGCCTGCCCAGCGAAGTTAGCAAGCGAGGCAACACGTTAGCAACGCGACACGAAACCTTTCACCCGGCCAGTAACATAAACCTTAACTGGTCACCTATGATTGATCAAAAAGAAATTCGATAAAGAGTTGTGATTGATCATGGTATGGTAGTTGCTATCCTACAAGGCTGCAGCTTGCACAAGAAGCGTGTTTGAGTTAACCAAGGAATTTTGAAGTGGTGCGTCTTTGCCAGGTGTGACTGGCTTACAATGTGGAGCAACAAGAACTGCCAGGTGCTAAGCAATGAAGTGATAGACTGACGTTAATCAACAGAAACAAAAAAAGGGCAACCTGGTGCATGTAGGAGGCTGTTTCCAGGACTTGAACCCATGACCTCATGGTCACAAGGCAGCAGCTTTACCACTGCGCCAAGGCTCCCCTTCTAATCAACAGAAACAAAGACCAAACAAAAAACTGTAGGGGTTCATCTGGGCAAAATTTGTCAGAAAACAGAGTCTAACAGGCTTGAAACTCTATCTGATTAGTGATTTCGCACACTGCAGATGCTGGCTTTCCTTCAACTTCTCCTTTGGTGACAGTTTGTTGCTGATCAGTGTCACCTTCCAGGAATCAGCTTGGAGGACGAAAACTGACCAGCTTTCGGCACAACTGCAGGTTTCAAAATGAGCTTCTTAGAAAGCAATCACATCAGGTCTACAGTAGTTAATAGTTAATACCAGAATTCATGACTGCAAACAACATTTACCCAAGTAAACATATCCATTCAGTGCAGGATTACACAATATTGTTAATTACTCAACGATGCAGGCACAACCCAAGTCACCTTAACTAAAATTGAGGCAGTCTTGAGATTTAGCTGATGGCTGGCGTGTCCATTTAACTTAGCTTTGAAGGAACAATTGCATCCAATATTATTGTTACCGCCTTCGTGATCAACCTTGAACTTCAAATTCATCAGTGTATCCCGTGTGACAGCAATCATAAGCTTCCTAAGCCACAGGACTCACTAATATTTCCACTGAAGAGCTGGAATTCTTTATTCATCTCCGGAAGAGCAATCATAGAACTAAGAGATAAATCAAAGCCAGTCTGCACTTTTGATATGATAACTTGTACCGTGGCCTCGACTGAATTATGAACAAGTGCAAAAGACGTATCAACTGCACTGCACCACAATTTCCACCAACGCGAACCTCGTGCAGTCTCCACGACATGAGTAAACCGTCAAATTCTGAGATTCCATCAATCAGCTGTAAATCATCCTCTTCGTTCTCCCCATTCTTGATCCTCATGTCAAACTCAAGTAGCACATCGAATATCAACAGGATGGCTCTCTTAGGGCCGTTCATTTCAATTAGAGAACCCTGCTGCACGATGATGGGATCATCCCTGCTACGATTGAAAACATAATTGAGTCGTAGATCAAGTTCATCACGTGCTGCTATATATCCATATAACTGTATTGAGCCACTGTTGATAGGAGCTTTAGCTAACTTCATTGAAAAGATCTGCATCATGTTACGTGGCATATCTATGCACGCGCTGGCTCCAACCGAGTCTCTGTACGGTCAGTGATATCAAAAAACTAATTGGAACATAAGGTGCCGAACAAGGGGCGACAGGATGGGCGACGTGGGGCGCTGTCCGGCGATCGCCGGCCCTGTGAGGCCGGGGACGGGGGCTCGTCCACGGGTTGGCGGCCGGTTTTGGGCGCTAGCCGGATCTGATGAGGACGAGGGGGACGGAGACGGCGATGATCCGGCGGCTTCTCCACCAACGCCGACTCCCTCCGATTTGTTCTGTGAGTTTTTTCATTCGGGGTATGATGAGGATGAGGTTGCATCTACGATGGACAGGGTCTTGCCGGTGGACTATCCGGCGAGGGTTGGGCTACACGCGGGCGAGAGGAAGGAGATGGTGCGGCGCGTTATACACCGGAGAACGGCGGCGATGGCTGTCAGGCCATGGAAGGGACCCCTTCCGAAGGTTAGTCTGCCTAATCTCACCCTATTCGATTTGATACGGCCTGATTCCTGGACAAAGGTTCAGAGGAAGAAGAAGGTTGCCCATTCCCTACCTGAGGCTGAGTCCCGGCGGCCGGCGGCGGTCGGCGTGTCGCTGCCGGCGGAGCGGCCGATCGGGATCTCGGAGCTGCGGGGGAGGCGTTTGAACGAGCTCTTGGGCCGCGGGATCGGTGTGTCTGGGGGTGGGCCGGCTCTGAGTGAGCCGGACCCGTTTGAGTCTGGGACGGTTGTGACTGGGTATGAGGCCCAGTCCAACTTGGACTCGTCGACGTTGTCTACTATCCCATGCACGATTTACGGTCATTCTGTGGTTTTTCGATCGAGTCTTTCTAGGTTTCGTCGGGCTGTGAGCGGATCAACCTTTGCCGATCACGGCGCGGGCCGAGCTCAGCGCATTCCCCCTCTGCACAACATGGGTGGGCGAGGCTTGCCTCCTTCCGTGTCCGGCGCCCAGGCCGGTGCGGGTCGTGGCGGGCAGGCGCCGCCGGCTGGTGCTGGCCGCGGCGGAGAGGGTCAGCCGCAGGGGACGGGGCGTGGCGGAGCTGGGATGCCGCTTGGGGCAGGACGTGGTGGAGCTACTCCGATTCCGGTTTCTGGGAACGGCCGGGCAGTGTAGGAGGCCGGAGGCCCTAGACCGCCGCTGGCAAGTGGGGCGCTCGGGGCCGGCGTAGTTGGCCACGGGTTGCCTGCGGGCGCTAGGCCTCCGACGCCGGCCGTGGGACGGGGTGCCCTTCGGCCTCCGGTGCCGACTGTTGTGGCCATCGCGGGTCGTGGTACACCGGCTCCGAGGCCGCCACCTCCGGCCTCTGGCGGCCAGCTTACACCTACAGTGATGCAAACCGGGGCTAGACCACCGCATTTTGTGGCCCGGCAGACACAGAACACGACGACGCCGGTGCTGAAGCAGGCTTAGTTGCCGCAGGCCCCGACTAGGGGGGGTGACTCATCCGTGCCTCGCGGCAAGTGGGGTGATGACGGGATCAACGCATATGGTGATGGGCAGCACCGGGGGTCCTCGTCCACAGGTGGTGGCCGGGGGTATGCCTGGCAAAGTGATGGCTCGACCGAGAGACCTTTCATGGGGCCGACGGGTGGTTTCCTCGAAGGGGCGTCTGGACCGGTTAATCGCAACCGCGGCGGCTTCTGTGGTAACCTTGGTGGCCGAGGCGGCCGAGGTGGCCGCTACCGTCCAAGGCAGCATCATGTTGTTGTTGATGAGACGGCGGTTGGCGGTGCTACCAAGGAGACTGGGCTATCTTGCCAGGATATGGAGGTGGTGATGGCACTGGCGGATGTGGTGGTTCCTGGTAATGCTGAGGTCGAGGTTATGTCGGTGGAGGCCTCTGACAGGGCTGAACTGGACAGGGCGGCCAAGTTTGCGCGCAAGAAGGAAAGAATGCTATGTTACCGCTGTGGCGATAAGGGCCATTTTATTGCTGAGTGTGTGGCGGTGTTATGCGATATGTGTGGCAAGCTAGCACATGAGTCAGGGGCTTGTCCGCTTTTGAGGGAGCAGGCACCGAGTCTTATGATGTACAGACTGTACTGTTCTGAGCTCATGTTTTTTGAGTCGCCGACCAAGAGGGAGGCGCCTCATGAGGTGCACAGTATGACAACTGGGGTGGTTAAAGTGACTAAAGGTCAAGTTTCTGAGACCCAGATTTTGCAGCGGCTCCGGGAGCTGGCTCCAGGAGACTTCCACTGGGAGCAAATTTGTTCATGGTTCAGTTCCTGACAGTGGAGGATTTACAGAGGTTGCTCAGCTTTGGAATGTGTAAGGTGCCAGGTACGGAGGGCACCCTTGAGTTCCAGGAGTGGAAGTTGATTGAGCCTCAGGGTAAACCTCTTACTCAGGCCTGGTTGTGTTTTTCGGCAGCTTCGTCCACGCCTCTGCAGGATGCCAGGGCCGTTGCTAGTCTGGGTATCATGGTGGGAAAGACCGGGCGAGTGGATATGGCATTTACTAGAGCTCATGGGGTTGCTCACTTGTTGGTCAGTATTTTGGACATTGAGTTTGTGCCGGACGTGGTTAAGTGGGCCTATCGAGGTCAGGTTTACAGCCTTGAGATTGAGTTTGAGGATGACAGCCTCTTTGCTAACGCACCTGCTCCCACTGATGATGATATGCACGAGGGTGATGATGGTACGAGAGGGAAGGAGACTCCGGCCGCTGAGCCTAGGCATGAGTTGGGCAAGGGACCGGGGTCGGCAGCTCAGACGACCGGAGGAGGGACGGCGCCTACTGCTTCTGTGTTGTCCACTACTTTGAGGTTTGGTTCCTTTCAGCCCGCTACTGCACCTCCGAGACTATGGAGCGAGCGGGTGGAGTCTCTTGAGGCTTTTGAGCACTCTTTACCTGCGTTGGACTTTGAGGACCTGGGAGTGGAGGGTTCTGGCGTGGAGGGGGTCTGGAGGTAGTGTTTTCACCTCCCTCAGATTGTGTTGAGATGGCTAAGTTACAGGTGGGCATTCCGACCTTGTCAGGGGGTTCGTGGCTGGTGGCGCCCCCTTCTCCTCGTGCTCCGGTCGGTGCTACCGGGAGAGAGGAGGAACCTTCGGAGGAAGGGCCGGGACAGGTGGCCCCGGCACCCTCTTCTCCTTGCGCTGGGACGGTACTGCAGGCGGCAGGACCGGTGTCTGGAGCAGGCTTGGGGCAGGTGGCCTCAAGGCCCTCTTCACCTTTGGCGCCCAGGGAGATCGCCCCGCCCGCGGCACCGATGAGCACTCCTGGCATGCGGCCTGGGGTGGATGGGGAGTGGAGGCAGGTGGCCCTTGCTTCACCTTCAGCTGATTCGGCGCCCTCTCCTGGTCGCGGGGACCGGGTGAGTGTTCAGGGAGTGACAGGAGGTCACTCCCCGGACAAATTCACGTGGGAGGAGGTTATTCGGTTCGGTGGGATTCCGGACCAGGAGTCTGAGGGCCGACGGCTGAGTTTTCGGCTTCAGGGCTGTCCGGAGGTGGACGACATGCAGCAGCACTGTGCCGCGAGGGCGGCAAAGCTTCGTGACGTTCAGGTCACTACTGGTATGTCCGTGAATACTTCCAATACTATCATGCATTTTTCGAATAATGAGATTGTTGATAAGGCAAACCAATTAGGAATTTCACTTGGTAGTAATGAGGGTGAAGTTTCTAATTCCGTAAATGATTTGCTTGATCTAGAAGCCGAGAGGGCTTTAGAATTGATTCGTAACTTAGCCGCTGTCAAACCCATGAACGATTCCGAGATTGATGCTTTGGGAGTTCGGGTGCTCGATAACTTTTGTGATGATCTCGCGCCTCCCCTCCAGGAGCCGGAGGAGGAGGAAGAGAATGTCGACTTGGAGGTAGCTAGACCCCCAGGAACGGGGAGTGCGTACCGGGTGGGCACAAGGACTAGTCCTAAGCGCAAGTGGAAGCGCAAGATATACCCGATGTCCGCGGTTCGTAGGAGTGCTAGGATCCGCACGGCTAAAAAATTCCATGATGAGATATGAAAGGAATCTTTTGGAATAGCTGAGGTCTTAAGGACTTGGCTAAAAGGAGGTTCCTTGCAGAAGCGTCCATCGAGCATAGATTGGACTTTATTGCTTGTCAGAAACCGGTAGAGCTAATTTCTCACCACAATTTCTTAATACTTTATCGGGGGGTATTGAGTTTGACTAGCATTGTCTTCCACTGAGAGGAAGGTCGGGCGGGATCTTACTTGGTGTTAGATGCGAATCTCTCGAAGTTCGAAGTGTGATCATGGGAGATTTTGCTGTTAAGTTCAGGGTGCGGTCCAAAGCTGATGGTTTTGACTGGGCTCTGGTGGCGGTGTATGGTGCCGCGCAGGCAGATTTCAAACCAGATTTTTTGGCCGATCTTGTTAGAGTCTGCGGGTCTGAGCAACTTCCCATTCTGGTTGGGGGAGACTTTAACATTATTAGGAGACGTGATGAAAAGAACAATGATAATTTCGACGGGAGATGGTCATTCATGTTTAACACTATTATTGAAAGCTTGGATTTGAGAGAGATTGAGCTTTCAGGTAGGAATTTCACATGGGCTAACGCGTTACCAAATCCAACGTTCGAGAAGTTGGATCGGGTACTGGCTAGTGTCGAATGGGAATAGAAGTTTCCCTTTGTAACAGTTCAGGCTCTCTCTCGCGGGATTTCTGATCACACGCCTCTGTTGCTTGACTCTGGTGGGGCTACCTACTCGGGCAACAAGAATTTGTTCTCTTTCGAGCTTGCGTGGTTCGAAAGAGATGGCTTCCTGGATCTCGTAGCCCGAGAGTGGGCTAAGGATGCAGGCGGTAGGAATGCGCTGGAGCACTGGCAGAATAATATTAGGCATCTGCGAAGTTTCCTACGTGGGTGGGCTAAACATCTTAGTGGGATTTATAAGGTGGAGAAGGAACGGCTCCTTACCCTCATTCAGACCTTAGATGTAAAAGCAGAGACCACGGTTTTGTTAGCCACCGAGCTTCATACCAAGCATGATGCTGAGATGAGGTTGAAAGAGCTACTTCGTGAAGAAGAATTAAAGTGGGCACTGCGTGCCAAGGTGCGAAAAGTGGTCCAGGGGGACGCGAACACTCAATTCTTCCACATGATAGCCAATGGCAAACATAGGAAGAAGAGAATCTTTCAGCTAGAACAAGATGAGGGTACAATTATCGGTCAGGATAACCTGAAGCTCTATATTACTGAGTACTACAAACGGTTGTTTGGACCACCAGAGGAGAACTGTGTGTCGCTGGATGAGTCTAGGGTTCAAGATGTACCTCAACTTACTGCTGTGGAGAACGATATTTTAACTGCCCCTTTCTCGGAAAAGGAGGTTTTTGAGGCCATTTCCAAGATGAAATGTAATAAGGCACCGGGCCCGGATGGTTTCCCGGCTGAGTTTTATAAGAGATGCTGGAATATTATTAAAGGGGACATGATGCCGATGTTCCATGATTTGTTCTCGGGACATTTGCAGCTTTTCCAACTTAATTTTGGAACAATAACCCTGCTCCCAAAGAAAACATAGGCCATGAGAATCGAGCAATTTCGGCCTATCTGTCTTCTGAATGTTAGTTTCAAAAATTTTACCAAGGTTGGGACGATCAGGCTCACACAGATTGTGCACGCAGTTGTGTAGCCTTCTCAAACGGCTTTCATGCCGGACAGGAACATCCTGGAAGGGGTTGTGGTCCTTCATGAAACGCTCCATGAAATCCACACGAAAAAACTTGATGGGGTTATTTTCAAAATAGATTTCGAGAAGCCTTACGATAAAGTCAAATGGCCGTTTCTTCAACAGGCTTTACGTATGAAGGACTTCGATGATGCTTGGCGACGCCAGGTGGAAGCGTTCACGCAAAAAGGGAGTGTTGGAATTAAAGTAAATGACGACATAGGTAATTACTTCCAAACTCACAAGGGCCTGAGACAAGGCGACCCTATGTCGCCTATTCTGTTCAATATTGTGGTTGATATGTTGGCGATCCTGATTGGGAGGGCAAAGGAGGCCGGTCAGGTTGATGGCTTGGTACCTCATCTAGTTGATGGTGGTTTGTCCATTCTACAATACGCTGATGATACAATCATATTTATGGAGCACGATTTGGCAAAAGCGAGAAACATGAAGTTAGTGTTATGCCTATTTGAACAATTGACGGGGCTGAAGATTAATTTCCATAAGAGCGAGCTGTTCTGCTTTGGTAGAGTCAAAGAAGAACAAGAGGCTTATAGACAATTGTTTGGTTGTGATGTTGGGGCTCTACCTTTCACGTATCTCGGTATTCCAATTCACTATCGTAAGCTAACAAATAGTGAGTGGAAGTGCATCGAGGATCGGTTTGAGAAGAAACTGAGTTGCTAGAAAGGAAAACTCATGTCTTATGGAGGCCGGTTGATTCTTATTAACTCGGTGCTCACGAGTTTACCCATGTTCCTCTTATCCTTCTTTGAGGTCCCAGTTGGGGTTAGGAAAAGGCTGGACTTCTATCGGTCTCGATTCTTTTGGCAGAGTGATGAGCTTAAGAGGAAGTACAGATTGGCCAAATGGGATATTATCTGTCGACCAAAGGACCAGGGGGGCCTTGGTATTGAAAATCTTGAAGTCAAGAACAGATGTCTTCTCAGTAAGTGGTTGTTTAAGTTGTCTTCTGAGATGGAGGCAACGTGGGCGCAGATGTTACGTAGTAAATATCTGCAGTCCAAGACCCTATCCCAGGTCACTCTGAGACCAACAGATTCACCGTTCTGGAAGGGGCTCATGAGAATCAAAGCTGCTTTCTTTAACAGAACGAGGTATATTGTCGGTAATGGTAATAACATACGATTCTGGGAGGATACGTGGCTTGGCGACACGCCATTGGCGACCCAGTATCCGTCCCTCTATCGTATTGTTTAGCGTCATGAGGCTCTTGTTGCCACGGTTATGCAGTCTATTCCACTCAACATTCACTTCAGGAGGGTGCTGGTGGGTGATCGATGGGAAGCTTGGCTTCACTTAGTCCGTAGACTGATGGAGGTTCAGTTAACTCCTCAGCCCGACCAGTTATGCTGGAAGCTTACTAGATCTGGGGAGTTCACAGTTAAATCGATGTATATTGATATCATCAACTCTACTGTGATTCCTAGTTCCAAAGAGGTTTGGAAAGTTAAGGTCCCTTTGAAGATTAAAGTGTTTATGTGGTTCGTGCATAAACAAGTAATTTTAACAAAGGACAATCTAGTTAAGCGAAACTGGACATGTTCTACTAGGTGTAGTTTCTGTGATCGGGATGAGACTATCAACCATCATTTTTTGACTGTCCGTTGGCACGAGGGCTGTGGAGCTCCATGCAAATTGCCTTTAACATTACTCCTACGACTTCGGTCAACACGTTATTTGGGGCGTGGCTTGCTGGGATAGAGTCCGAAACAGCTAGACACATTCATGTAGGAGTATGTGCGTTGTTATGGGTAGTTTGGAATTGCAGAAATGATTTGGCTTTTAACAGAACAACAACTATTCATTTTTTGCAGGTTTTATTCCGGGCTACTGCGCTGATCCGTATGTGGTCCTTACTCATTCCGACGGAGGCCAGGGAGCGTTTGGTTACTGGATCTGTCCGGTGGGAGATGGTAGCGCGGGATATTTTCAACCGGTTTGGATGGCGGTCATATAATAGGATAGGCAATTAGTTTACCTATCTTTTATTTTGCCAGCCGGTTGTGGCTTTTGGGCTTTTTGCTTTGCTGTTGAGGCTCTGTGTGAGCTCGTTGTTGCTTATGTTTGCGGACGTTAAGACCTTGTTGAGACTTATTTATTTTTTAATAAATGTGGCCGTATGCATCGTTCTGATGCAGAGGCCGGGGAGTCCCCCCTTTTCAAAAAAAAATCAAAAAAGTAATTATGCTCCCAATAAGCCGCTTTCTTGTATATAGCACCATAACGGTGGCTGCTCCCTGAAATTATCGGCATGTAACATATATCTTCAGTTAAACTAGTCCTTAACGTCTAGACACTGTCCTCTGCTGCATTATTAGTCTTCGTCTCAGCCACGCCATGTATGGAGAATTGGCGCAGCCAATTCAGTGTACTCTTCTCACGGAAAAGACGATCAAGATGTTGATTTCGATAGGCCGGTACTAAAGCCTTGAGTGGAGCATCTCCTCGTGCAAGAGCTGGAAACCAGCAGCGAGGCAGAGCAGAGGCAACCCTGCTAACGCTTCAAGTAATCGAGCGCGAGAGGATTTGCATCTCCACCGCTTCCAATCTCCCCTCTTATGCATATACTTATCAAATTCAAATCGCTACTATGCAGAGACAAAATAATGCACGTACCCCTCCTCCGCCGCAAAATAGCCGCCACGCAGTCTGCCAATACCCAGAACTACCCAATACCCAGAACTACCCGCATAAGAGGCACCAGGAGCGGGTGGATAACTGGCATGTGCACATGACCTATAGAATTCACACATCCAGCATGCCTCGCCTCATCGCCTTTTTTTTTGAAACTGCGGCTGGTTTGCACAGATGGGAAAATTTCGGGTGATGCTGCGATACAGATTTATCGGCCGTTGGATCTCAGATCTGGCGGGCATATAAAAAGCTATTGTACCTGCACATAATTTTGAGATTCTCCGATGGCTTTTCTGTAGAATGTTCAGTAGCTTACCCCTGGTTCAGCAGGGGCGGCACAGACCACAGACTACTACGGTATGTTACACAACGTCGGCGATTTACGTGCCGAATGAGGGCGTTTAATAACATCACCAAAACCTCCTGCTACTGTATAACTAAAAATAGCGCAGCGTCACATCCGTCCCAGGTGGTGACGGTTAGCGTATGGTCCGGAGATCGTGGGGGCGATTGGGAGGCGATCGTGACTTGGCGCCCGATGCCCTAGGGTTCTTCGATCTCGTTGGCCTGGTCTTGTGATCCCGTGTTTCTGTTCCAGCGATCGTGCTTCTTTCTTCTTCCTTCCCATCCACCATAAGCATTCCCCGTGCTCCCTAGGGCTCGGGGTCATACACCACCATAAACCCTAGGAGGAGACGGGGGCGGTAGGGTGAGAAGAGACGGGAGGATGGAGGGAGTTGCAGGCATGTTGAGGGGGCTAAAGCTGTCGGATGAGGAGAGGAAAGGAGTAAAGGTTAGATGCGCGCTCAAGGAGAAGGGGAAGGATTGGGTGCAGCAGGCGGTAGGCAAGGTCATGTCTGAGAAGCCAGTTCATTCGGACGCCATCTGCTTAACCCTAGGGAAGATCTGGTGTCCGATCAAGGGCATCGACTGCAAGGAGATTGGGGTGAATCAGTTTCTGTTTATGTTCCATCAGGAGTCGGGGAAGAGGAAGGCTATCGAGGACGGGCCGTGGATGTTTGATAAAGACCTAATAGTGATGGAGGAGTATGTTCCGAAAAAGAGGCCTGAGGACTATGAATTTAACAATATCCCAATTTGGGTGAGAGTGTACAATCTGCCCCTGGGCATGATGGATGTGGTCTCAGCTGAGGACATCGGCAACATTATTGGCAAGTTCGTGGAAGCTGATACAGGAGCCGATGGGAGTGCCATAGGGAGATTCTTGCGTGTCAAGATTCGCATGAGGATTGATAAACCACTCATGCGTGGCTTCACGTTGGAGGACGAGGAGGAACAGGGAAAAGAACACTAGAAGGAGAAAGGGGCTGCCATAGGGGAGGAGGAGGATGGTAGGGACCGGTGCAGGTTTGAGTATGAATATCTTCCGGATTTGTGCTATACGTGTGGGATTATAGGTCACGGGGACAAGGACTACTCATTCAAAGTGAAGAAGGGAGAGAAGCAACAATATGGAAGATGGCTCAAGGCTGATTTGGGGCAAAGGAGAGGTGCAGTGGATGGAGTGGCATGGAGGACCGGGGCTAGAAGTGGAGGAGGAGCTAGGACCTTTGGTTTTAGTCGCTCAGGAGGGCGATCGGGGAGCGGAAGTGACAGTCTGAGTTGGAGGAAGAGCGATTCCAGGTCTAGTGATGGTGGTAGGGGGAAAATGAGGGAGGAAAGGAGGTTACGAGCCCTAATAAACAACAACTTGCTCAAAAAAAGACTGGTAACCCAAGGAGGCTCGCGCTAGAGGAAGGAAATGTGCAGAATTCTTAGGAGGAGACAGGGAAGGGAGGGAGTGCAGATGCGAGACGGGGGACGGGGAGCAAAGAAACGGATATGACGGTCGTTGAGCCTGAAAACCCACTCAAAAATAACAGTGGCAGGAGCCTAAAGAAGCAGCCGAGTGAGCAAAAGGGACGGGATGGCCCAAGTAGGATCCCAGCAGGGAAGCGCTACAGAAAGAAGGGGAGAGAGCGGCCGGTGGTGGATAACAACAAGGAGAGGGAAGCGCTGCTTGGGTTGAAGAGAGGAAGAATAGATGAGGAGGAAGGAAAGGATGGTAAGAAGGGGAAGATGATCGAGGAGGTTCATGATATGGGAGAGGAGTCCAACATCCTAGTGGGTGCAACAATAGATGCAGAATCGGTCGGGCTGTCCATGCAGCCCCGCCGGGCACAATGAAACTCATCGGTTGGAACTATCGGGGTTTGGGCAATGGCCCGGCAGTTCGTGGCCTCCTCGAGTTGGGGAGGATGGAGGAGCCCGATGTTCTGTTTTTAGCTGAGACGAAGTTGTCGGTGGAGGAACTGGAGAGATTCAGGTGGATGTTAGGAATGACACATATGACAGCTTGGAGCTCAGAAGGTAGAAGTAGGGGAGTGGCTTTGTTCTGGAGGAGAGAGGTGGATGTGATGCTGCGATCGTATGGAAGGAGACATATCGATGTGGATGTGAAAGAAGGGGATGTCAGGGTTTGGAGGTTGACGGGTGTATATGGAGAGTCCGCTTCGGATCGGAAGGTGGAGACATGGAGAATGCTAAGACTGCTGGGTCAACAACATCAGAGTAATAGACCCTGGCTATGCTTGGGGGATTTCAATGAGATTCTGTCGTGGGATGAGAAGGTAGGAGGGGCTGTGCGTCCACAACGACTGCTAGATAACTTTAGGGAAGCTTTGGAATCATGTGAGCTCGATGATCTCGGTTATGAAGGTGACAAATTCACATGGAGAAATCATAGCAAGGAGGTGGACACATACATCTGCGAGAGATTGGATAGAGTTGTTGCTAATGCCCAATGGTGCGAGTGGTTTCCGGAGTTCACTGTGCTTAATGGTGCCCCTCGTCACTCCGATCACAGACCGGTCATCGTATGTACTCAAGGAGAGAATAGAAGGGAGCCAGGGGGTGATAGAGGGTTTCGGTTTGAAGCTTGGTGGTTGAAGGAGGACGGATGTAGTGAGCTGGTCCAAGCTGCTTGGGAGGAGGGGTGTATGGAAGGAAGCGGAGGAGTGACGAATGGGTTGCGGTGTGTAGCTAATAGGATGACGAGATGGGGCAAGGAGGTGGCCGGGGAGTTGGAAGAGAGGCTAAAACAGGCCCGGCGCGCCCTTGAAACTTGCATGAGGGCTCCGGTGAGCAAAGCCAAAGTGCGGGAGGAGGCAAAATTAAGATGCCAAGTAGAGAAGTTGGAGGAGAAGAAGAACATCAAGGCTAAGCAAAGGTCCCATGTGTCTTGGTTGAAGGATGGTAATAGGAGCACGAGATACTTCATGGCAGTGGCGTTGTCTAGGAGAAAGATGAATAGGGTGACGAAATTGAAGAGGGAGGATGGATCGGAGGTGAAGGAAGGCGAGGAGCTTAATAATTTTGTTTTATCTTATTTTCAGGAGCTGTTCTCTTCGGTCCAGGGTAACCGCACAGCCGAGCTGATTGAGAAAGTACATCCCCGTGTCACACATGCAATGAGAACCATCCTAGAAGCAGAAGTGACAAGGGAAGAAGTGAAGGCAGCTTTGGATCATATTGGCGACCTCAAGGCACCCAACCCGGACGGGATGCCCTCCATTGTGTACAAGAAGCATTGGCATTTCATGGGGGACAAGGTTGTCGAAGACGTGCTTGTAGTCCTAAACGGAGGAGTAATGCCAGAAGGGTGGAACGACACTGTGGTTGTTTTGATCCCTAAAGTAAAAAATCCTAGCAGGATCAAGGATCTACGACCGATAAGTTTGTGCAATGTGGTGTACAAATTGGTGTCCAACGTGATCTCCAACCAGCTAAAGTTGGTGCTTCCGGATATCATCTCTGACAATCAAAGTGCATTTGTTCTGGGCCGGTTGATTATGGACAATGTCCTTATTGCATATGAGTGTCACATTTCTTGATGAATAAGAGGAAGGGGAGGGACGGTATAGCAGCGGTAAAGGCGGACATGAGCAAAGTCTATGATCGTGTGGAGTGGAACTTTTTACGGGCGATGCTTTTCAAGCTTGGGTTTGGGGCTCGATGGATTGATCTGGTCATGAATTGTGTCATTACGGTCAGATACCAGATCAAAATCAATGGAACTCTTACGTCACAGTTCTCCCCCTCGAGAGGCTTTCGCCAAGGCGACCCCCTCTCGCCCTACTTGTTCGTCATTTGTGCTGAAGGACTCTCTGCACTGCTGCATGACGCCGAAGTATCTAGGAGAGTGAGTGGGGTTAAGCTATGCCAGACAGCACCTGTCGTTTCACATCTTCTGTTCGCCGACGACTCGTTGATGTTACTGAAGGCCAAGTAAGAGGAAGCCCAAGCTTTGAGGGACATCTTGGGTCTTTATGAAAATTGCTCCGGACAGTGCATCAACCTAGAGAAATCTGCAGTAATGTTTAGCCCCAACATGGGGAATGAGGTGAAGACGGCTGTAAAGGATGCCCTACACATTCAGAGTGAAACATGGGATGAAAAGTATTTGGGACTACCGGTCCACGTTGGGAAATCGAGGAAGAAGGCGTTTGCTTTTGTCAAGGGGGCTATGACGGGCAGAGTCTATGGGTGGAAGGAGAAGCTGATAGCAAAACCAGGGAAGGAGGCATTGGTCACTATGGTTGCACAAGCAATTCCCATGTTTGCTATGTCCTGTTTTTATCTCACTAAATCTTTCTGTGAGGAACTTAGTTCACTTATATGCAACTACTGGTGGAGCCAACAAGACAAGGAGAACACTACACATTAGATTGGCTGGAAGAAGCTCACATTGCCAAAGGCCTAGGGAGGACTTGGCTTCCGTGACATGCATGGATTCAACCTGGCCATGCTGTCCAGACAGATTTGGAGACTTATCCAATCACCGGACTCGCTGTGTGCACGCATCCTGAAGGCAAGATACTATCCGGATTGCTCTCTCCTTGATGCAAACCCTAGAGAGGGGATCTCATATTCCTGTAGGAGCTTTCTGCATGGTCTTGATCTATTTCGCGAGGGATACATCTGGAGAATCAGAGACGGGACTCAAGTAAAAATTTGGTCTGATCCATGGCTCCCACGCCCGTGGTCTAGAAGTATCATCACTCCACGTGGTCAGTGCCTGCTTGAGTGGGTTAGTGACCTAATCAATCCAGCTACCGGCTACTGGGACGAGCAGCTCGTACGTGATATATTTTGGACCGATGATGCAAAACATACTCTGCTAATTCCCCTACGAGAAGGAGTCCAGGATTTTGTTGCATGGCACTATGACACGAAGGGCATCCATTTGGTTAAAAGTGCATATAAACTACAAGTCCAGTTAGAGAGGATGTCAAGGGATGGAGGAGTGGGAGGGAGCTCGACCAGCCTAGGTAATCTGAACGAGACCAAGGATGACTCTTGGAAACGACTCTAGAAAATGCCTTGCCCTCGCAATATCCAGATGTTCGCTTGGAGGGTAAAGCACGAGTCTCTTGCTCTTCGGACCAATGTTGCGAGGAGGGGCATTCCCATTGCGGATACAAAGTGCCTCTTCTATGCATGGGCCGACGAGGATGGGGCTCACCTCTTCATCAAATGCAAAGAGGTAAAAGCAGTATGGAGGGATCTTACTCTTGAGGGAGAACGCATTCAGCTTGAGAAAATCGGGTCTGTGCATGCAATGTTCGACTATCTTTGGGGGCTAGATGAGAAAAAACGTCTACACATCCTCACCTTTTGGTGGCTATGGTGGTCTAATAGAAATAAGCTCAGACAAGGAAAGATGCCAACCTCGGCCCAGGATATAGCGCGGCAGGCCAGAGCCAATGTGTTGGAGTACTGGGAGATTTTCCGGCAACCTACGGCTAAACTGCTACGAGAAAAGTGGAGGCCACCGAAGGGAGCAGACTATAAGATCAATGTCGATGGATCTTTTGTGTTGGGGCAAGGCCATGCAGGATGGGGTGTCGCGGTGAGAACAAAGGAAGGAACACTTGTTTGCGCGAGGGCAGGAAGACAAGAGTATGTCACTGATGCATTCGCTGCGGAGACGATGGCCATGTCGCACGCTATCAGCACTGCAGCCGACCTGGGCATCGTTTCTGTTGAGCTAGAGACGGACTCGCAGCTCCTGGCCGAAGCCCTCGACGTGCATAACGTCGACTCCTCGGCGTATGCTGCGATTATTGAGGACATGAAGTATCAGCTCAAACTGTGGTTTTCCAAATTTACAATCACTGTCTGTAGATGTACTACAAATTTCGTAGCCCACAAGTTGGCCAAATGTTGGCCGTGAATGTAGAGTCCGATGTACCTGCCCAGGTGGGCGTTGCTGTCTTAGGCGATATGCCAAGGCTCAGTTAAGTAATAAAGCTTCATCCCGCCCACCCTATCCAAAACGGACAACCAACAGTAAAACCATCATGGCTACACACACGGTTGATGCGTTTTAATTCGGATCTGGTGTCAAGTTATCTACAACCGGACATTAACAAATTCCCATCTGCCTATAACCGCAGGCACGGCTTTCGAAAGATTATACCCTGCAGGGGTGTCCCAACTTAGCCCATGATAAGCTCTCGCGATCAACGAAGGATAAACCTTCTCCCAGGAAGACCCGATCAGACTCGGAATCCCGGTTTACAAGACATTTTGACAATGGTAAAACAAGACCAGCAAAGCCGCCCGATGCGCCGACAATCCCGATAGGAGCTGCACATATCTCGTTCTCAGGGCAACACCGGATAGGTCAGCCTACGAGTAAAACCAACCCTCGAGTTGCCCCGAGGTGGCCCCGCAGTCTGCCCGGTTCGGACCAACACTTAGACAAGCACTGGCCCGGGGGGGGGGGGGGGCTAAAATAAAGATGACCCTCGGGTTGGCCGACCCAAGGGAAAGGGATAGGTGGTGGTGAGGCAAATGGTAAAACCAAGGTTGGGCCTTGCTGGAGGAGTTTTATTCAAAGCGAACTGTCAAGGGGGTCCCATAAATCACCCGACCGCGTAAGGAACGCAAAATCCGGGAACATAACACCAGTATGACGGAAACTAGGGCGGCAAGAGTGGAACAAAACACCAGGCAAAAGGCCGAGCCTTCCACCCTTTACCAAATATATAGATGCATTAATAATATAAGAGATATTGTTATATCCCAACCAAAATCCTGTCCACCATGGAGAAATCTTCAACTTCACCTGCAACTAGCAACGCTATAAGAGGGGCTGAGCAAAGCGGTAACATAGCCAAATAGTGGTTTGCATAGGAAAGGTGTCAAAGGTTAGAGGTTCATGGCAATATAGGATGGCTTGAGGAGCAAAAGATAGGTAACGCAGCAAAGCGATAGAACGAAGCAACTAGCATAGCAATGATAGTAGTGAGATCCAGGGTAGCGGTCATCTTGCCTGAAATCCCGCAAGGAAGAAGAACGAGTCCATGAAGAAGACGAACGGATGAAGCCGAACCAAGCGTAGACGAACAAATCCTCACGGTCGCAACGAAACAGGAACTAACAAGAAGAAGCACACAACAAGGTAAACACACCACACATGAACAAGGCATGATGCACAACAAGCATGATGCATGACAAGACTACATGAAGCTACTCATGGCAAGAGATGATGCAAACAAGAGCAACACATCAAGGCAAGTTTAAATGAGGCCGGGAACAACATATAACAATTCCGGTAAGTCCTCATATGCAACTTTTGAAATTGGTCCAGATCTGAATAAACCTTATGTTCAAGTTGTTAAACAGCAATTTAAGATGCACCAAGATGATCTACACGAGATTCTAGTCAAGTTACATATAAAGTTCCTTTAGTTCGGAGCTACGGCCTAGAAGATATGAGCAAAACAAGTTAAACATGGCATTAATGCAAAATGCATACAAACATCAAGCAAACACCTCAAAACAAGGATGCAACATGATAATATGAAACTACATGAAAAAACAAGCAAGTTTCATATAGAGCACACTCAAAACGGAGCAACGGTTCAACACACACACACACACACACACACACACACTATACAATTCATAGCAACCATCTGTCCAAAATAGCAAGTAGGCATATTGCAAGCACCAAAACAACATGCTACAGGACCTCATCATAAAAACAAAAGACATGGTCATGATGTACAGGTAAAGCATAACAAAACATGAACACTGATCTATCTCCAGAAATCACTAGAACATGCTCAAAAAGACATGGTAAGATTGCATATATTAACAGTTTCAGACTTATCAGGAAATAACATCAGGTTGCAATGTTTAGAGCTATCAAACAACATGTTACAGGAACTTATCATGGCAAACAAAGGCATGGCATGAATCTACTAATTTCATAGAACAAAAGTCCCTTACTGACCATGAGCTAAAAAGGATCAGAAAATATGATGGCACCCATGTAAATATGGCAAGTTATATGACAGATTCATACATGGCAGGAACAACAATAAGTAGACATGCTGGTGAGCTTGAACCACTCACCACAGAGCAATACATGGCATGGCAAGGCAACCAGCAGTAAGAAGGCATGTTTATGAAGCTAATCATGGCAAGATCGAGGTCATAGGGTGCATGGATCACTAACAATAAGCATGGAAGCAACTGAACTTAATGTTAACGGGCTGACAGCAACATTATTTAGCAACTTTGGAGCATGATTACAACAATCTACAGCAAGCCATAAATGCAACCAGGGGCATGGATGGATAGAGCATGACATGTAGAACAAAACACTCTTAGTGAACATCTCCAGATTACGCATGGAATGACTTGTAGCAGCAGGTTTACATAGCATCACCAAATAACAGATTCAGCCTAGCAAAACAGTAACATCAAGTACATTACTTAACAAGCTCGATTCACTCACCACAAGTCATTGCCTGACAAGATAAGCATAGCATCAGCAAGAAGACATGTTTGTGAAACAAACCAAGGCAGGAACAAGTCCATAGCATGCAAGGATCAACTATAGCAACCTTGGCCAAATTGAATAACATGTAAACAATCTGCTAGGAAACATTTTGAAGCAAAAGTAGAGCACTCAAATGACATGCTATTCTACTCCATAATTGCAACCAAGGGCAGGAATGGATAGAGCATAACCACATGTTCAAAACATCCTTACTGAAGTATCTCAAAATATGCATGGATCTCTCTTTAGCATCAGGTTTACATGGCATAAAAATAACAGCAGAACATGGACTAAAATCAGCAATATCACGAAGCCTAGTTTGCATGCTTGTGCTAGTCACCACATTGATCAAAAAAAAAATACATGGTAAGCACCTCTGTAAAGAAGACATGGCATAGATCAAAACACATGTAGACATCAACCTCATAAGATGCACACATCAATCACGGCAAAAATGACAAAAGAGCATGTTATAACAGTTTCAGCAGATTAACAGCAACACGCACTCTTCCAACAGCATTTCGGGCATCAAGATGAGGTCAAATGAAAATGATGCAATGGAATGAAATGATTTACTCGTCGAGACGAACAATTTGACATATTACACGCACAAAACGGAGCTACGGATGCAGAGATACAACAGATCAAACATGGCATGATAATGTTAGAAACCAGGGACTTGGGGGAATTTCACCTCTGCGGAAATTGGACGGGGAGATCCCGGGACGGAGCGAAGCGGGACGGCGGGGCGTTTGGATCCAGGGACGGGTGGATCTCATCCACCCGCCCGGATCTGGCCGGAGTGAACGGGCGGCGGCGGGCGGCGCTCCCCGCGACAGCGCACGCCGGCAAGCGAGGCAGGAGGCGCGGCAGGGCGGCCGACGACGGGAGGTTGGGCGGCGCCAGCGAGGCGCGGCGGTGGCGGTCGCGGCCGACGCGGGAGATGGGCGGCGCGGGCTCCGGCATGACCGGCGGCGGGGCAGAGCCTGCGAGCTCCGGCGGCTCACCGGCCGGAGGCGTGGCCGGACGGCGAGAGGGAGGCAGCGGAGCGAGGCGGAGCTCGGGGCAAGCGATGCGGGCGCGTGGGCGCGAGGCACGGGCCGGCGGCGGCGGTGCGCGGGCCCGCGACAGGCTCGGGTGGGCCGCAGCGGAGGCGGGTGGCGGTGTGCCACGTGGCAGGCGCGGGTTGGCTGCGGGCGGCGGCGCGGGCTTCGTCCGGCGCGGACGGACACGTCTGGTGCGGAGAGGAGAATTTTTAGGGTTTCAGGGGAAAACATCCGCGAATTTGGACAGGAGGCACATATATATAGATAGAGGGAGCTAGGAGAGTCCAAATGGAGCACGGTTTTCGTCCACACGATCGTGATCGAACGACCGAGAGCATGGAGGGGAGTTAGATGGGTTTTGGGCCACTTTGGAAGAGGTGTTGGGCTGCAACAAAAGAGGGCTTTGCGGTTACCTGGTTAACCGCTGGAGTATCAAACTAGCTCCAAATGGCACGAAACTTGACAGGAGGTCTACCGGTGCTATACCAAGGCCGCTTGGCAAACCTCGGTCCATTCCGAAAATTTTTAACACCCACTCACAACAAGAGACAAAAGGGGAACGCCGGAGGACATAGGAGCGCCGGATTGCAAAACGGACAACGGGGAAAATGCTCGGATGCAAGAGACGAACACGTATGCAAAATGAGATGCACATGATGACATGATAAAATGCAACACACAAGCAAATGACATGGCAACGATGGCGAATAACTGGCAGACACCTGGCGCATCGGAACCGGGGCGTTACAACACTCCTCCACTAACAAGAGATCTCGTCCCGAGATCTTAGGACCGAGATGGAAGGGAAAAGGGATGAGGTGAAGCAAGAACTAAAGAGAAGAAGCAAAGAATCGAGAGCACTCGAGAATAAGAGAGGGACGACGAGAATGATGAGAATCGAAAGCTCACGGAATCAGATAGACTATGAAACGACTCGTTCTAACCGGAGTGGTTAGAATGAGAAAAGAAACGAATAAGGCTGAAAGGATTTAGGAAGCACTCCGGCTGAAACATGGAAGAATAGAACATGAACTTCACACAATGGGATGGCACTTGATGAGATGAACAACGCAAAGCCTCCGGAAGAATTGAGGAATG
Source organism: Triticum timopheevii (assembly GCA_963921465.1). Lineage (NCBI taxonomy): Eukaryota > Viridiplantae > Streptophyta > Magnoliopsida > Poales > Poaceae > Triticum > Triticum timopheevii. The sequence continues at coordinate 370,325,810 of OY997262.1, forward strand.
GAATGAAAAGAATTTAGAGGGATTGAATGGATTTGAATATCTGAGAAGAACGAAGAACTGCAAAACTCCACTTCAAAAGAATACAGAGGATTAATTGCACTTCGAGACGCAAGAAGAACAGATATTTGAACTCCACCAGCAAAATCTTGATGAACTCTTGGAAAATGAATTAAATCATGAAGAACCACCATGAAGAACTCCGGTGACAAAAAGGATGATGAGATAGAAATGAAGGACGAAAGAATAAGATGAGCCTTGCCATGATTTAGATGGAGGTTCCGACGAGATGGCGGAGGAAATTGAACTCCGGAAAAGAAAAGATGAAAAAAACACTTGAAACTAGAATTTATTCATCAAGAACAAACTCAGAAGAAAAGGATTAATCACTTGGATGAAATAAGAATAAGATTTATTGTATGTTTATATCCTTCATCAAATTAAACTGATGACAAGCAATGGATTTTGCATACTACTTATTCTTCTTTAAAAGGATTGAGAATTGACATATCGCAAACTTGAGATTGTCTTCATGAACCACCGGTAGGATAGAAAGAATGAATGAATAAAAACGATAATCAAGGAAAAAGAATCTTGAACGAACCACCGTAAGAATTTGGAAATGACTGATAAGAGAGAACGAATCACCAGAAAGAATTAGAAGAACCAATATGCTCGAGGGGATTTAGATGCAAAAGAATAAAGAGATCATGAGCTGATTAAAGAACACTTAAACGAAGCACCGGGATAAATAGATAACGGTAGCTGAAATGTGAGAACGAAGAATTCTTATGGAACGATGGCCTCCGATTAAAAGAAACTGGAAACAACTTCTGACATACTCCGGATGGTTAAGAAAGAATATCTGACAAACTGAAATAATTCGAGAGGATAACATGAAGCTAGAACCACGAAACTTTGGGAGAACGGGCAAGATTTAGAGGAAAACTCTTCTTTGATCTTCAAAGTTGAGAATGACGACGAGAAACACCACCGAAATTACTAAGATACTCCGGAAGGATGAAAATCGAAGAGGTTGAGCCAACAATGAAATGATTTGAAATCAATCTTGAAAAAAAGGCATGTGACTGATGAAATCCATTCTTACGTCACACATTAAAAGGATTTGATAATAGCTCCAGGAAATCAGAAGAGTCAGGTAAGATCCTGGGAAAAGACCTGTGGGTTAGGGCCCACTGAAGAGAAAACACCGTTGAAAAGGATGATGAACAGATAGATGATGCACCGGAACAATTGAAAATATTTGAATGAGGTGACAACCTCGAATTAATTGGGACACACACAAATCTCCTGAGATGTCTTGAACACTCCGGAAGGATAAACTGGCGAGAGGCGAACGAGCAAGGATAACACTTGATCCGAGGGAAAGAATACGATCAACACCGAAAAAAAACTTGAATTGAAACCACCGGAAAAAGAAAGGAATGGAGAATGACGAACGAGAAGAGAATTCATCGGTTGAAACAATTGAGGGAAGACTGAAGAGGCTCCGTACGAATGAAATAGCTTCTCAAATAGATGCTTAGACTCCGGGAAGAAAAAGGGGTGGGAGGGAGGGAAAAACATAGGCAACTGGAAGGGGGAACCGACGAATAACTTGAAGAGAAAACACCGGTTGAAATCATTGAGGAGAGAAAGCAAAACTTCACACGAGTAGGATGGATACTCGATTACGGACTTCGGATTCGAGAAGAAGGGAGGGCGGGTGGGAAAAGAAAACAACCGAGGATTGAACTCAAAGATGAAGAGGTTCGAGTCAACTTAACGAGAAAAGCACCGAATGCAAAGAGCTGAGGAACAACTACTGGAAAACCAACTGCGTGAACCTAAAGAAAAATTTGAAAGGGAAGAGAAGTAATTCAAAACACCTACGTCAAGATTTCTCACCAGAGTGACGAAGGGGCTGAGGAGTAAAAAGAATTCCTACTCTCCGATATAACTAGACTCCGAAAACAGTTTTCTTCTAGACTCAACAACGACCAAACTACATGATCAATCAAGGGGCTCCTAGGGTCGGTCGAGGCTTTGATACCAACTTATCCCCTGATCGAAGAAGCAGAAGAAGAACTCAACGCAAGCAAGCATCGCTCTCGCGTCATGACCATCGCAAAACCTGTACCTGCAACTGTTGTTGTAGTAATCTGTGAGCCACGAGGACTCAGCAATCCCATTACCATGGGTATCAAGACTAGCAAAGCTTAAAGGGAAAGGAAGGGGTAAAGTGGTGAGGCTGCAACAGCGACTAAGCATGATATGGTGGCTAACATACGCAAATAAGAGCGAGAAGAGAACAAGCGGAATGGTCGTCAACTAGTAATGATCAAGAAGTGATCCTGAACTCCTACTTACGTCAAACATAACCCAGAAACCGTGTTCACTTCCTAGACTCCGCCGAAAAGAGACCATCACGGCTACACACACGGTTGATGCGTTTTAATTCGGATCTGGTGTCAAGTTATCTACAACCGGACATTAACAAATTCCCATCTGCCTATAACCGCAGGCACGGCTTTCGAAAGATTATACCCAGCAGGGGTGTCCCAACTTAGCCCATGATAAGCTCTCGCGATCAACGAAGGATATTCCTTCTCCCAGGAAGACCCGATCAGACTCGGAATCCCGGTTTACAAGACATTTCGACAATGGTAAAACAAGACCAGCAAAGCCGTCCGATGCGCCGACAATCCCGATAGGAGCTGCACATATCTCGTTCTCAGGGCAACACCGGATAGGTCAGCCTACGAGTAAAACCAACCCTCGAGTTGCCCCGAGGTGGCCCCGCAGTCTGCCCGGTTCGGACCAACACTTAGACAAGCACTGGCCCGGGGGGGGGGGCTAAAATAAAGATGACCCTCGGGTTGGACGACCCAAGGGAAAGGGATAGGTGGTGGTGAGGCAAATCGTAAAACCAAGGTTGGGCCTTGCTGGAGGAATTTTATTCAAAGCGAACTGTCAAGGGGGTCCCATAAATCACCCGACCGCGTAAGGAACGCAAAATCCAGGAACATAACACCGGTATGACGGAAACTAGGGCGGCAAGAGTGGAACAAAACACCAGGCATAAGGCTGAGTCTTCCATCCTTTACCAAGTATATAGATGCATTAATAATATAAGAGATATTGTGATATCCCAACAAAATCTTCTCCACCATGGAGAAATCTTCAACTTCACCTGCAACTAGCAATGCTATAAGAGGGGCTGAGCAAAGCGGTAACATAGCCAAACAATGGTTTGCATAGGAAAGGTGTCAAAGGTTAGAGGTTCATGGCAATATAGGATGGCTTGAGGAGCAAAAGATAGGTAACGCAGCAAAGCGATAGAACGAAGCAACTAGCATAGCAATGATAGTAGTGAGATCCAGGGTAGCGGTCATCTTGCCTGAAATCCTGCAAGGAAGAAGAACGAGTCCATGAAGAAGACGAATGGATGAAGCCACGAAGACGAACCAAGCGTAGACGGACGAATCCTCACGATCGCAACAAAACAGGAACTATCGAAAAGAAGCACACAACATGGTAAACACACCACACATGAACAAGACATGATGCACAACAAGTATGATGCATGACGAAGCTACGTGAAGCTACTCATGGCAAGATATGATGCAAACAAGAGCAACACATCAAAGCAAGTTTAAATGAGGCCGGGAACAACATATAACAATTCCGGTAAGTCCTCATATGCAAATTTCGAAATTGGTCCAGATCTGAATAAACCTTATGTTCAGGTTATTAAACATCAAGTTAAGATGCACCAAGATAATCTACACGAGATTCTAGTCAAGTTACATATAAAGTTCATTAGATTCGGAGCTACGGCCTAGAAGATATGAGCAAAACAAGTTAAACATGGCATTGATGCAAAAGGCATTCAAATATCAAGCAAACACCTCAAAACAAGGATGCAACATGATAATATGAAGCTACATGCAAAAACAAGCAAGTTCCATATAGAGCACACTCAAAACGGAGTAACGGTTCAACACACACACACGATACAATTAATAGCAACCATCTGTCCAAAACAGCAAGTAGGCATACTGCAAGCACCAAAACAACATGCTACAGGACCTCAACATAAAAACAAAACACATGGTCATGATGTATAGGTAAAGCATAACAAAACATGAACACTGAGCTATCTCCAGAAATCACTAGAACATGCTCAAACACACATGGTAAGATTGCAAATAATAACAGTTTCAGACTTATCAGGAAATAACATCAGGTTGCAATGTTCAGAGCTATCAAACAACATGTTACAGGAACTTATCATGGCAAACAAAGGCATGGCATGAATCTACTAATTGCATAGATCAAGTGTCCTTTACTGACGAAGAGCCAAAAAGGAACAGAAGATATGATGGCACCCATGTAAACATGGCAAGTTATATTACAGATTCAAACATGGCAGGAGCAACAATAAGTAGGAATGTTGGTGAGCTTGAACCACTCACTACAGAGAAATACATGACATGGCAAGGCAACCAACAGTAAGAAGGCATATTTGTGAAGTTAAGCATGGCAAGAGCAAGGTCATAGGGTGCATGGAACACTAGCAAAACACATGGGAACAAGTGAACTTAAAGTTAACAGCCTGATAGCAACATTTTCAAGCAACTTTGGAGCAAGCTATAAACAAACTACAGAAAGCTATAAATGCAACCAGGGGCATTGATCGATATAGCATGACATGTAGAACAAAACACCCTTAGCGAACATCTCCAGATTATGCGTAGAATGACTTGTAGAAGCAGGTTTACATAGCATCACCAAATAACAGATTCAGCCTAGCAAAACAGCAAGAACAAGTACCCTACTTAACAAGCTCGATGCACTCAGCACAAAAATCACAAAAATACATGGTAAGCACCTCTGTAAAGATGGCATGGCATAGATCAAAACACATGTAGACATCAACCTCATAGGATGCACACATCGATCATGGCAAAAATGACAAATGAGCATGTTATAACAGTTTCAGCAGATTAACATTAACATGCCCTCTTCCAACAGCATTTCGGACATCAAGATGAGCTCAAATGAAAATGATGCAATGGAATGAAATGAAGTACTCGTCGAGGCGAACAATTTGACATATTACACGCACAAAACGGAGCTATGGATGTAGAGATACAACAGGTCAAACATGGCATGATAATGTAAAAAAACACCCGGGACTTGGTTGATTTTCAGAGAGGGAAAGTCAACCTCAGATTGCATCTAGATCGAGCCCGAGCTCGAGGTTCACCGGAGATGGAGTTTGCGGTTGCCGGAGGAGGCGCCGGCGGGGTCGGGGACAGCGGGGCCGGGCGGATCCGGCCGGAGGCGAGGCCGGCGGCGGAGGAGGCCACGGCGGGGCGGCGCGGGCGGCGTGGAGGTCCGGCGAGACGGGGCCGGCCGGGAGGAGCTAGGCGGCGGGGTCCGGCGCAGGACTCGGGCGCGCGGGCCGGAACGCGGCCGAGCGGGCGGACGGCGGCGGCGGCGGGATGGGCTCGGCGGGCCTGGCGCGGCGGGGACGGCGAGGAGGCCACGTGGCGCTCTGGGATTCGCTGCGGCGGGTGGCGCGGAAATGTCCGGCGCGACGCGGACATGTCCGGCGACGGAGAGGAGCGGGGCTAGGGTTTGGACCCGGGATTTCGGGGGAGAGGGCATATTTATAGATAGAGGGAGCTAGGAGAGTCCAAATGAGGAGCGGTTTTCGGCCACACGATCGTGATCGAACGACCGAGAGCATGGAGGGGAGTTAGATGGGTTTTGGGCCACTTTGGAGGGGGTGTTGGGCTGCAAAGAGAAGGAGGCTTTTATGGTTATCCCGTTAACCGTTGGGGTACCAAACGACCTCCAAATGGCACGAAACTTGACAGGCGGTCTACCGGTGCTATACCAAGGCCACTTGGCAAGACTCGGTCCATTCCGAGAACGTTTAACACCCGCTCAGAACGAGAGACGAAAGGGGAACGCCGGAGGGCATAGGAGTGCCGGATTGCAAAACGGACAACGGGGAATATGCTCGGATGCATGAGATGAACACGTATGCAATGCAATGCACCTAATGACATGATAAAATGCAACACGCAAGCAAATGACATGGCAACGACGGCGAATAACTGGCAGACACCTGGCGCATCGGAACCGGGGCGTTACAACACTCCTCCACTAACAAGAGATCTCGTCCCGAGATCTTAGGACCGAGACGGAAGAGAAAAGGGATGAGGTGAAGCAAGAACTGAAGAGAAGAAGCAAAGAATCGAGAGCACTCGAGAATAAGAGAGGGACGACGAGAATGACGATAATCGAAAGCTCACGAAATCAGATAGACTATGAAACGACTCGTTTTAACCGGAGTGGTTAGAATGAGAAAAGAAACGAATAAGGCTGAAAGGATTTAGGAAGCACTCCGGCTGAAACATGGAAGAATATAACACGAGTTTGAGAGGATGGAATGGTACTTGATGAACTCTTGAAGAATGAATTAAATCATGACGAACCACCATGAAGAACTCTAGTAAAATAAAGGATGATGAGATAGAGTTCAAGGATGGAAAGAATAAGATTAAGGCCTTTCGATGATTTAGATGGAGGTTCCGACGAGATGGCGGAGGAAATTTGAACTCCGGAAGAGAAAAGATGAAAAACACATGGAACTAGAATTTATTCAACAAGAACAAACTCCGAAGGAAGGGATTACTCATTTGGATGAAATAAGAATAAGGTTTATTGTATGCTTATCCTTCATCAAATTAAACTGATGAAAAACAATGGATTTTTGCATACTACTTATTCCTCTTGAAAAGGATTGAGAAGTGACATATCGCAAACTTGAGAAGGTCTTCATGAACCACCGGTAGGATAGAAAGAATGAATGAATAAAAACGATAATCAAGGAAAAAGAATCTTGAACGAACCACCGTAAGAATTTGGAAATGACTGATAAGAGAGAATGAATCACCAGAAAGAATTAGAAGAACCAATATGCTCGAGGGGATTTAGATGCAAAAGAATAAAGAGATCATGAGCTGATTAAAGAACACTTGAACGAAGCATCGGGATAAATAGATAACGGTAGCTGAAATGTGAGAACGAAGAATTCTTATGGAACGATGGCCTCCGATTAAAAGAAACTGGAAACAACTTCTGACATACTCCGGATGGTTAAGAAAGAATATCTGACAAACTGAAATAATTCGAGAGGATAACATGAAGCTAGAACCACGAAACTTCGGGAGAACGGGCAAGATTTAGAGGAAAACTCTTCTTCGATCTTCAAAGTTGAGAATGACGACGAGAAACACCACCGAAATTACTGAGATACTCCGGAAGGATGAAAATCGAAGAGGTTGAGCCAACAATGAAATGATTTGGAATCGATCTTGGAAAAGCATCTGACTGATGAAATTCATACTTACGTCAGACTTCGAAAAGAAATAAGAATAACTCCAGGGGAATTAGAAGAGTCAGGTAAGATCCTGGGAAAAGACCTGTGGGTTAGGGCCCACTGAAGAGAAAATCTCTGTTGGAAAGGGATGTTGAAGAGGTAGATGATGCACCAGAATGATTGAATTATTTGAATGAGGTGACGACCTCGAATTAATTGGAACATAGATGAATCTCCTAAGATGTCTTGAGCACTCCGAAAGGATAAACTGGCGAGAGACGAACGAGCAAGGAGAACACTTGAGCCGAGGAAAAGAATGTGATCAACCCGAAAAACTTGAATTGGGTCCATCGGAAAAAGAAAAGGGATGAAGAATGACGAACGAGACGAGAATTCACCAGTTGAAATAATTGAGGGAAGACTGAAGAGGTTCCACATGAATGAGATAGATGGTCGAGAGAGAGTCAGACTCCGGGAAGAAAAGGGTGGGAGGCCGGGAAAACAAAGGCACCTTGGAAGGGGAAATCGACGAATATCTTGAAGAGAAAACACCGGGTGAAATCATTGAGGAGAGAAAGCAAAAACTTCGCACGAGTAGGATGGATACTCGATTACGGACTCCGATCCAAAGAAGAAAAGGGGAGGGCGGGTGGGAAAAGAAAACAACTGAGGATTGAACTCAAGGATGAAGATGCTCGAGTCGACTTGACGAGAAATGCACCGGATGAAAGAGCTGAGAACCAACGATCGGAAAACCAACTACGTGATCCTAAAAAAAAATTTGAAAGGGAAGAGAAGTAGTTCAAAACACCTACGTCAAGATTCCTTACCAGAGCGATGAAGGGGCTGAGGAGTAAAAATAATTCCTACTCTCCGATATAACTAGACTCCGAAAATAGTTTTCTTCTAGACTCAACAACGGCCAAACTACACGATCAATCAAGGGGGCTCCTAGGGTCGGTCGAGGCTCTGATACCAACTTGTCACGCCCAATATGCGACCCTATCCAAAAGGAACTCAAAGGTCCCACCAAGGATAGATCCGCATATTGGAACGCTTTTGCAAGGTGGATATCATTACATCAACATTACATAATAGATGGGGATACATACATAAGGCATACAATGCCCCACAAATACAACATCACAATACATCAGAGCACCATCCGACTACGGATGAAACACAAACAGAAACTCAAATGACATCCACCCTGCTAGCCCAGGCTGCCGACTTGGAACCTATCCCCTGATCGAAGAAGCAGAAGACGAACTCAACGCAAGAAAGCATCGCTCTCGCATCATGACCATCGCAACTTGTACCTGCAACTGTTGTTGTAGTAATCTGTGAGCCACGAGGACTCAGCAATCCCATTACCATGGGTATCAAGACTAGCAAAGCTTAATAGGAAAGGAAGGGGTAAAGTGGTGAGGCTGCAGTAGCGACTAAGCATATATGGTGGCTAACATACGCAAATAAGAGCGAGAAGAGAGCAAGCAGAACGGTCGTGAAGCTAGCAATGATCAAGAAGTGATCCTGAACTCCTACTTATGTCAAACATAACCCAGAAACCATGTTCACTTCCCGGACTCCGCCGAAAAGAGACCATCACGGCTACACACACGGTTGATGCGTTTTAATTCGGATCTGGTGTCAAGTTATCTACAATCGGACATTAACAAATTCCCATCTGCCTATAACCACAGGCACGACTTTCGAAAGATTATACCCTGCAGGGGTGTCCCAACTTAGCCCATGATAAGCTCTCGCGATCAACGAAGGATAAACCTTCTCCCAGGAAGACCCGATCAGACTCGGAATCCCGGTTTACAAGACATTTCGACAATGGTAAAACAAGACCAGCAAAGCCGCCCGATGCACCGACAATCCCGATAGGAGCTGCACATATGTCGTTCTCAGGGCAAAACCGGATAGGTCGGCCTACGAGTAAAACCAACCCTCAAGTTGCCCCAAGGTGGCCCCGCAGTCTGCCCGGTTCGGACCAACACTTAGACAAGCACTGGCTCAGGGGGGGCTAAAATAAAGATGACCCTCGGGTTGGCCGACCCAAGAGAAAGGTATAGGTGGTGGTGAGGCAAATGGTAAAACCAAGGTTGGGCCTTGCTGGAGGAGTTTTATTCAAAGCGAACTGTCAAGGGGGTCCCATAAATCACCCGACCGCATTAGGAACGCAAAATCCGGGAACATAACACCGGTATGACGGAAACTAGGGCGGCAAGAGTGGAACAAAACACCAGGCATAAGGCCGAGCCTTCCACCCTTTACCAAATATATAGATGCATTAATAATATAAGAGATATTGTGATATCCCAACAAAATCCTGTCCACCATGGAGAAATCTTCAACTTCACCTGCAACTAGCAATGCTATAAGAGGGGCTGAGCAAAGCGGTAACATAGCCAATCAACGGTTTGCGTAGGAAAGGTGTCAAAGGTTAGAGGTTCATGGCAATATGGGAGGCTTGATAAACAGGTGATAGGTAGCGCAGCAAAGCGATAGAACGAAGCAACTAGCATAGCAATGATAGTAGTGAGATCCAGGGTAGCGGTCATCTTGCCTGAAATCCCGCAAGGAAGAAGAACGAGTCCATGAAGAAGATGAACGGATGAAGCTGAACCAACCGTAGACAAATGAATCCTCACGATCGCAATGAAACAGGAACTATCGAAAAGAAGCACACAACAAGGTAAACACACCACACATGAACAAGGCATGATGCACAACAAGCATGATGCATGACAAAACTACATGAAGCTACTCATGGCAAATTTAAATGAGGCCGGGAACAACATATAACAATTCCGGTAAGTCCTCATATGCAACTTTCGAAATTGGTCCAGATCTGAATAAACCCTATGTTCAAGTTGTTAAACGTCAAGTTAAGATGCACCAAGATGATCTACCCGAGATTCTAGTCAAGTTACATATAAAGTTCATTTAGTTCGGAGCTACGGCCTAGAAGATATGAGCAAAACAAGTTAAACATGGCATTAATGCAAAATGCATACAAACATCAAGCAAACACCTCAAAACAAGGATGCAACATGATAACATGAAGCTACATGCAAAAACAAGCAAGTTTCATATAGAGCACACTCAAAACGGAGCAACGGTGCAACACATACACTCTATACAAGTTATAGCAACAATCTGTCCAAAACAGCAAGTAGGCATATTGCAAGCATCGAAACAACATGCTACAGCATCTCAACGTGAAAACAAAAGGCATGGGCATGAATTACAGGTAAAGCATAACAAAACATGAACACTGAGCTATCTCCAGAAATCACGAGAACATGCTCAAAAAGACATGGTAAGATTGCATATATTAACAGTTTCAGACTTATCAGGAAATAACATCAGGTTGCAATGTTTAGAGCTATCAAACAACATGTTACAGGAACTTATCATGGCAAACAAAGGCATGTCATGAATCTACTAATTGCATAGATCACAAGTCCCTTACTGACCAAGAGCCAAAAAGGAACAGAAGATATGATGACACCCATGTAAACATGGCAAGTTATATTACAGATTCAAACATGGCAGGAGCAACAATAAGTAGGCATGTTGGTGAGCCTGAACCACTCATTACAGAGCAAAACATGGCATGGCAAGGCAACCAACAGTAATAAGGCATATTTGTGAAGTTAAGCATGGCAAGAGCAAGGTCATAGGGTGCATGGAACACTAGCAAAACACATGGGAACAAGTAAACTTAAAGTTAACAGGCTGATAGCAACATTTTCAAGCAACTTTGGAGCAAGATATGAACAATCTACAGCAAGCTATAAATGCAACCAGGGGCATGGATGGATATAGCATGACATGTAGAACAAAACACTCTTAGTGAACATCTCCAGATTATGCATAGAATGATTAGTATCAACATGTTTACATCGCATCACGAAATAACAGATTCAGCCTAGCAAAACAGCAACATCATGTACCCTACTTAACAAGCTCGATCCACTCACCACAAGTCATTGCATGACAAGATAAGCATAGCATCATCAATAAGACATGTTTGTGAAACAAACCAAGTCAAGAACAAGTCCATAGCATGCAAGGATCAACTATAGCAACCTTGGCCAAATTGAATAACATGTAAACAATCTGCGAGGCAACATTTTGAAGCAAAAGTAGAGCACTCAAATGACATGCTAGGCTACTCCATAATTGCAACCAAGTGCAGGGATGGATAGAACATAACCACATGTTCAAAACACCCTTACTGAAGTATCTCAAAATATGCATGGATCTCTCTGTAGCATCAAGTTTACATGGCATAAAAATAACAGCAGAACAGGGACTGAAATCGGCAACAACAAGTACCCTACTTAGCAAGCTCGATGCACTCAGCACACAAATCACAAAAATACATGGATAGCACCTCTGGAAAGATGGCATGCCATAGATCAAAACACATGTAGACATCAACCTCATAGGATGCACACATCAATCTTGGCAAAAATGACAAATGAGCAAGTTATAACAGTTTCAGCAGATTAACAGCAACATGCACTCTTCCAACAGCATTTCGGGCATCAAGATGAGCTCAAATGAAAATTATGCAATGGAATGTAATGGTGTACTCGCCGAGACGAACAATTTGACATATTACACGCACAAAATGGAGCTACGGATGTAGAGATACAACAGGTAAAACATGGCATGATAATGTTACAAACCAGGGACTTAGGGGAATTTCACCTCCGCGGAAATTGGACGGGGAGATCCCGGGACGGAGCGAAGCGGGACGGCGGGGCGTTTGGATCCAGGGACGGGTGGATCTCATCCACCCGCCCGGATCTGGCCGGAGCAAACGGGCGGCGGCGGGCGGCGCTCCCCGCGGTGGCGCACGCCGGCGAGCAAGGCGGGAGGCGCGGCAGGGCGGCCGGCGATGGGAGGTTGGGCGGCGCCGGCGAGGCGCGGCAGCGACAGTCGCGGCCGACGCGGGAGATGGGCGGCGCGGGCTTCGGCATGACCGGCGGCGGGGCAGAGCCCGCGAGCTCCGGCGGCTCACCGGCCGGAGGCGAGGCCGGACGGCGACAGGGAGGCGGCGGAGCGAGGCGGAGCTCGGGGCGAGCGACGCGGGCCCGCGACGGGCTCGGGTGGGCCGCGGCGGAGGCGGGTGGTGGCGTGCCACGTGGCAGGCGTGGGTTGGCTGCAGGCGGCGGCGCGGGCTTCGTCCGGCGCGGCGCGGAGGAGAAAATTAGGGTTTCGGGGGGATTTGATCCGCGAAAATGGAAGGGGAGGGCCTATATTTATAGATAGAGGGAGCTAGGAGAATCCAAATGAGGAGCGATTTTCGCCCACACGATCGTGATTGAACGACTGAGAGCATGGAGGGGAGTTAGATGGGTTTTGGGCCACTTTGGAAGGGGTGTTGGGCTGCACACAACAGAGGCCTTTACGGTTACCCGGTTAACCGTTGGAGTACCAAACGACCTCCAAATGGCACGAAACTTGACAGGCGGTCTACCGGTGGTATACCAAGGCCACTTGGCAAGCCTCGGGCCATTCTGAGAAAGTTTAACACCCACTCACAACAGGAGACAAAAGGGGAACGCCGGAGGACATAAGAGTGCCGGATTGCAAAACGGACAACGGGGAAAATGCTCGGATGCAAGAGACGAACACGTATGCGATGCAATGAACCTAATGACATTATAAAATGCAATACACAAGCAAATGACATGGCAACGACGGCGAATAACTGGAAGACACTTGGCGCATCGGAACCGGGGCGTTACAACACTCCTCCACTAACAAGAGATCTCGTCCCGAGATCTTAGGACCGAGACGGAAGGGAAAAAGGATGAGGTGAAACAAGAATGCGAGAGAAGGAGAAAAGAGTCGAGAGCACTCGGGAAGAAGAGAGGAGCAACGAAAATGACAAGAATTGAAAGCTCACGGAATCAAATAGACTATGAAACCACTCGTTCTAACCGGAGTGGTTAGAATGAGAAAAGAAACGAATAGGACTGAAAGGATTTAGGCAGCACTCCGACTGAAAATGGAAGGAAAAGAACATGAGCTTCACCCAAAGAGATGGCACTTGACGAGATGAACAAAGCAATGCCTCCGGAAGAATTGAAAGAATTGAATGAAAAGAACTTAGAAGGAAGTGTTGAACGGAGTTGTTGAGAAAATCAACAATGAAAGAATAAGCTTGATGTGGACTTATCAAAACATCTCAAAACTTGAGGTGAAATTATGCCACAACTAAATGCTTGAATATCTGAGAGGAATGAAGAAATGCAAAACTCCACTTCAGAAGAAAATGAAGAATTATTTACGCTTCGAGACGCGAGAAGAAAAAATACTTGAACTCCACCAACAAAATCTTGATGAACTCTTGAAAGAATGAATTAAATCATGAAGAACCACCATGAAGAACTCCGGTAACAAAAAGATTATGAGATTGAATGAAGGATGAAAGAATAAGATGAGCCTTGCGATGATTTAGATGGAGGTTCCGACGAAATTGCCGAGGAAATTGAACTCCGGAAAAGAAAAGATGAAAAAAACACTTGAAACTAGAATTTATTCATCAAGAACAAACTCCGAAGGAAGGGATTACTCGCTTGGATGAAATAAGAATAAGATTTATTGTATGCTTATCCTTCATCAAATTAAATTGATGACAAACAATGGATTCTTTGCATACTACTTGTTCTTCTTGAAAAAGGATTGAGAAGTGACATATCGCAAACTTGAGATTGTCTTCATGAACCACCGGTAGGATTGGAAAGAACTAATGAATTAAAATCATAAAAAAGGAAAAGAATTTTGAACGAACCACCGTAAGAATTCAGAAATGACTGACGAAAGAGAAAGAATCACCGGGAAGAATTAGAGAAGAATCAATATGGTCGAGGGGATTTAGATGCAAAAGAATAAAGAGATCATGAGATGATTAAAGAACACTTGAACGAAGCACCGGGATAATTGGATAACGATAGCTGAAATCTGAGGACGAAGAATTCTTCTGGAATGATGGCCTCCGGTGAAAAGAAATGGAAAAACAACTTCTGGCATCCTCCGGATGGTTAAGAAAAGGAAAATCTGACAAATGGAATAATTCGAGAGGATGATAACATGAAGCTAGAACCATGAAACTTCAAATGACGACGAGAAACAGCACCAAGATTGCTGAGATACTCCGGAAGAATGAAAAGCGAAGAGGTTGAGCCAACAATGAAATGATTTGAAATCGATCTTGAAAAAAAGGCATGTGACTGATGAAATCCATTCTTACGTCACACTTTAAAAGGATTTGATAATAGCTCCGGGAAATCAGAAGAGTCAGGTAAGATCCTGGGAAAAGACATGTGGGTTAGGGCCCACTGAAGAGAAAACACCGTTGAAAAGGATGATGAACAGATAGATGATGCACCGGAACAATTGAAAATATTTGAATGAGGTGACAACCTCGAATTAATTGGGACACACACAAATCTCCTGAGATGTCTTGAACACTCCGGAAGGATAAACTGGCGAGAGGCGAACGAGCAAGGATAACACTTGATCCGAGGGAAAGAATACGATCAACACCGGAAAAAAAAACTTGAATTGAAACCACCGGAAAAAGAAAGGAATGGAGAATGACGAACGAGAAGAGAATTCATCAGTTGAAACAATTGAGGGAAGACTGAAGAGGCTCCGTACGAATGAAATAGCTTCTCGAATAGATGCTCAGACTCCGGGAAGAAAAAGGGGTGGGAGGGCGGGAAAAACACAGGCAACTGGAAGGGGGAACCGACGAATATCTTGTAGAGAAAAAACTAGTTGAAATCATTGAGGAGAGAGAGAAAAAACTTCACACGAGTAGGACAGATACTCGATTACGGACTCCGGTTCTGAGGTGAAAAGGGGTGGGCGGGTGGGAAAAGAACACAATTGAGGATTGAACTCAAAGATGAAGAGGCTCGAGTCAACTTGACGAGAAATGCACCGGATGCAAAGAGCTGAGGAACAACTACCGGAAAACCAACTGCGCGATCCTAAAGAAAATTTGAAGGGGAAGAGGAGTAATTCAAAACACCTACGTCAAGATTCCTCACCAGAGCGATGAAGGGACTGAGGAGTAAAAAGAATTCCTACTCTCCGATATAACTAGACTCCGAAAACAGTTTTCTTCTAGACTCAACAACGGCCAAACTACACGATCAATCAAGGGGGCTCCTAGGGTCGGTCGAGGCTCTGATACCAACTTGTCACGCCCAATATGCGACCCTATCCAAAAGGAACTCAAAGGCCCCACCAAAGATAGACCCGCATATTGAAACACTTTTGCAAGGTGGATATCATTACATCAACATTACATAATAGATGGGGATACATACATAAGGCATACAATGCCACACGAATACAACATCACAAAACATCAGAGCACCATCCGACTACGGATGAAACACAAATAGAAACTCAAACGACATCCACCCTGCTAGCCCAGGCTGCCGACCTGGAACCTATCCCCTGATCGAAGAAGCAGAAGAAGAACTCAATGCAAGCAAGCATCGCTCTCGCGTCATGATCATCGCATAACCTGTACCTGCAACTGTTGTGGTAGTAATTGTGAGCCACGAGGACTCAGCAATCCCATTACCATGGGTATCAAGACTAGCAAAGCTTAATAGGAAAGGAAGGGGTAAAGTGGTGAGGTTGCAGCAGCGACTAAGCATATATGGTGACTAACATACGCAAATAAGAGCGAGAAGAGAGCAAGCGGAACGGTCGTCAACTAGCAATGATCAAGAGGTGATCCTGAACACCTACTTACGTTAATCATAACACAGAAACCGTGTTCACTTACCGGACTCCACCGAGAAGAGACCATCACGGCTACACACACGATTGATGCATTTTAATTCGGATCTGGTGTCAAGTTATCTACAACCGGACATTAACAAATTCCCATCTGCCTATAACCGCAGGCACAGCTTTCGAAAGATTATACCCTGCAGGGGTGTCCCAACTTAGCCCATGATAAGCTCTCGCGATCAACGAAGGAATAGACCTTCTCCCAGGAAGACCCAATCAGACTCGGAATCCCTGTTTACAAGACATTTCGACAATGGTAAAACAAGACCAGCAAAGCCGCCCGATGCGCCGACAATCCCGATAGGAGCTGCACATATCTCGTTCTCAGGGCAACACCAGATAGGTCAGCCTACGAGTAAAACCAACCCTCGAGTTGCCCCGAGGTGGCCCCGCAGTCTGCCCGGTTCGGACCAACACTTAGACAAGCACTGGCCCGGGGGGGCTAAAATAAAGATGACCCTCGGGTTGGCCGACCCAAGGGAAAGGGATAGGTGGTGGTGAGGCAAATGGTAAAACCAAGGTTGGGCCTTGCTGGAGGAGTTTTATTCAAAGCAAACTGTCAAGGGGGTCCCATAAATCACCCGACCGCGTAAGGAACGCAAAATCCGGGAACATAACACCGGTATGACGGAAACTAGGGCGGCAAGAGTGGAACAAAACACCAGCCATAAGGCCGAGTCTTCCACCCTTTACCAAGTATATAGATGCATTAATAATATAAGAGATATTGTGATATCCCAACAAAATCCTGTCCACCATGGAGAAATCTTCAACTTCACCTGCAACTAACAACGCTATAAGAGGGGCTGAGCAAAGCGGTAACATAGCCAAGCAGCGGTTTGCATAGGAAAAGGTGTCAAAGGTTAGAGGTTCATTGCAATTTGGGATGGCTTGATAAACAGGTGATAGGTAGCGCAGCATAGCGATAGAACGAAACGACTAGCATAGCAGCAAAAGATCCTCTCTAGTCCCTGTTCAAGTATCTCAATATGCTCAATATGCGACCCTATCCAAAAGGAACTCGAAGGTCCCACCAAGGATAGACCCGCATATTGGGACGCTTTTGCAAGGTGGATATCATTACATCAACATTACATAATAGATGGGGATACATACATAAGGCATACAATGCCACGTGAATACAACATCACAATACAAGAGATCAACATCCGACTACGGATGGAACACAAACAGAAACTCAAACGACATCCACCCTGCTAGCCCAGGCTGCCGACCTAGAACCTATCCCCTGATCGAAGAAGAAGCAGAAGAAGAACTCAACGCAAGCAAGCATCGCTCTCGCGTCATGATCATCGCAAAACCTGTACCTGCAACTGTTGTTGTAGTAATCTATGAGCCACGAGGACTCAGCAATCCCATTACCATGGGTGTCAAGACTAGCAAAGCTTAAAGGGAAAGGAAGGGGGTAAAGTGGTGAGGTTGCAGCAGCGACTAAGCATGATATGGTGGCTAACATACGCAAGTAAGAGCGAGAAGAGAACAAGCGGAACGGTCGTGAAGCTAGCAATGATCAAGAGGTGATCCTGAACACCTACTTACGTCAAACATAACCCAGAAACCGTGTTCACTTCCCGGACTCCGTCGAAAAGAGACCATCACGGCTACACACGCGGTTGATGCGTTTTAATTCGGATCTGGTGTCAAGTTATCTACAACCAGACATTAACAAATTCTCATCTGCCAATAACCATAGGCACGGCTTTCGAAAGATTATACCCTGCAAGGGTGTCCCAACTTAGCCCATGATAAGCTCTCGCGATCAACGAAGGATAAACCTTCTCCCAGGAAGACCCGATCAGACTCGGAATCCCGGTTTACAAGACATTTCGACAATGGTAAAACAAGACCAGCAAGACCGCCCGATGCGCCGACAATCCCGATAGGAGCTGCACATATCTCGTTCTCAGGGCAACACCGGATGAACACTACGTACAAGTAAAACCAACCCTCAAGTTGCCCTGAGGTGGCGCTGCAAGTGGCTCTGGTTCGGACCAACACTTAGACAAGCACTGGCCCGGGGGGGCTAAATAAAGATGACCCTCGAGAGCGCGACTCCTAAGGGAAAAGTAGGTGGTGGTGAGGGAAATGGTAAAACCAAGGTTGGGCCTTGCTGGAGGAGTTTTATTCAAAGCGAACTGTCAAGGGGGTCCCATAAATCACCGAACCGCGTAAGGAACGCAAAATCCGGGAACATAACACCGGTATGACGGAAACTAGAGCGGCAAGAGTGGAACAAAACACCAGGCAAAAGGTCGAGTCTTCCACCCTTTACCAAATATATAGATGCATTAATAATATAAGAGATATTGTGATATCCCAACCAAAATCATGTCCACCATGGAGCAATCTTCAACTTCACCTGCAACTAGCAACGCTATAACAGGGGCTGAGTAAAGCGGTAACATAGCCAAACAATGGTTTGCTAGGAAGGGTGTCAAAGGTTAGAGGTTCATGGCAATTTGGGAGGCTTGATGAGCAAATGATAGGCAGCGCAGCATAGCGATAGAACGAAGCAACTAGCATAGCAATGATAGTAG
The DNA here is from genome assembly GCA_963921465.1 of Triticum timopheevii. NCBI lineage: Eukaryota > Viridiplantae > Streptophyta > Magnoliopsida > Poales > Poaceae > Triticum > Triticum timopheevii. The sequence goes on from OY997262.1 coordinate 370,344,611, forward strand.
TGAGATCCAGGGTAGCGGTTATCTTGCCTAAAATCCCGCAAGGAAGAAGAACGAGTCCATGAAGAAGACGAACGGATGAAGCCGAACCAAGCGTAGACGAACAAATCCTCACGATCGCAACGAAACAGGAACTATCGAAAAGAAGCACACAACATGGTAAACACACCACACATAAACAAGGCATGATGCACAACAAGCATGATGCATGACAAAGCTACATGAAGCTACTCATGGCAAGAGAATGATGCAAACAAGAGCAACACATCAAAGCAAAGTTAAATGAGGCCAGAAACAACATATAACAATTCCAATAAGTCCTCATATGCAAATTTCGAAATTGATCCAGATCTGAACAAACATTAAGTTGAAGTTGTTAAACAGCAAGTTAAGATGCTCCAAGAGGATCTACACGAAATTCTAGTCAAGTTACATATAAAGTTCATTAGATTCGGAGCTACGGCCTAGAAGATATGAGCAAAACAAGTTAAACATGGCATCGATGCAAAATGCATACAAACATCAAGCAAACACACCAAAACAAGAATGCAACATGATAATATAAAGCTACATGCAAAAACAAGCAAGTTTCATATAGAGCACACTCAAAACGGAGCAACGGTGCAACACATACACACTATACAAGTCATAGCAACAATCTGTCCAAAACAGCAACTAGGCATATTGCAAGCATCAAAACAACAAGCTACAGTATCACAATATGATAACAAAAGGCATGGGCATGAAGTACAGGTAAATCATAACAAAACATGAACACTGAGCTATCTCCAGAAATCACTAGAACATGCTCAAACATACATGGAAAGATTGCAAATAATAACAGTTACAGACTTTAGCAGAAATAACATCAGGTTGCAATGTTTAGAGCTATCAAACAACATGTTACAAGAACTTATCATGGCAAACAAAGGCATGGCATGAATCTACTAATTTCATAGATCAAAAGTCCCTTACTGACCAAGAGCCAAAAAGGATCAGAAGATATGATGGCACCCATGTAAACATGGCAAGTTATATGACAGATTCATACATGGCAGGAACAACAATAAGTAGGCATGTTGGTGAGCTTGAACCACTCACTACAGAGCAATATATGGCAAGGAAAGGTAACCAACAGTAAGATGGCATGTTTATTAAGGTAGGCATGGCAAGAACAAGATCATAGGGTGCATGGATCAATAGGAAAACATATGGCAAAACTGAACTTCATGTTAACAGGCTAACAGCAACATCATTTAGCAAGTTTGGAGCATGATATGAACAATCTACAGCAAGCTATAAATGCAACCAGGGGCATTGATGGGTATAGCAAGACATGTAGAACAAAACATGTTTAATGATCATCTCCAGATTATGCATAGAATGACTAGTAGCAACATGTTTATATAGCATCACGAAATAACAGATTCAGCCTGGCGAAAACAGTAACAGCAAGTACTCTACTTAACAAGCTTAATTCACTCACCACAAGTCATTGCATGACAAGATAAGCATAGCATCATCAAGAAGACATGTTTATGTAACCAACCAAGGGAAGAACAAGTCCATAGCATGCAAGGATCAACTACAACAAGCTTGGCAAAATTGAATAACAAGTAAACAATCTGCCAGGAAACATTTTGAAGCAAAAGTAGAGCACGAAAATGACATGCTAGACTACTCCATAATTGCAACCAGGGGCATCAATGGCTAGAGGATAACCATATATTCAAAACACCCTTACTGAAGTATCTCAAAATAAGCATGGATCTCTCTGTAGCATCAAGTTTATATGGCATAAAAATAACAGCAGAACAGGGACTGAAATCAGCAATAGCAAGTACGCTACTTAGCAAGCTCGATGCACTCAGCATACAAATCACAAAACTACATGGATAGCACCTCTGGAAAGATGGCATATCATAGATCAAAACACATATAGACATCAACCTCATAGGATGCACACATCAAACATGGCAAAAATGACAAATGAGCAAGTTATAACAGTTTCGGCAGATTAACAGCAACATGCACTCTTCCAACAGCATTTCGGGCATCAAGATTAGCTCAAATGAAAATGATGCAATGAAATGAAATGAAGTACTCGTTGAGACGAACAATTTGACATATTACACGCACGAAATGGAGCTACAGATATAGAGTTATGATGCGATGAACATGGCATGATAATGTTGAAATATTCGGGACTTAGGCGTTTTTTCGACCTCGGGGAAAAGTCAACCGCCGCGGGTCTCGCCGGAGTTCGTCGCCGGAGAAGGTCGGCGGAGGCGGGGACGGGGTGCTCCCGGGCGGATCTCGCCGGATCCGCCCCGGGGCGAGGCGCGACCGAGGCGAGGAGGCGGCGGGGCGCTCGCGGCCGGGCGGCGCGGCCGCGGAGGAGGCCCGGCGGCGCCCGGCTCGCTCGTCCCCAGATTATGCATAGAATGACTTGTAGTCCACATAATTGGGCATATTGGGCGTGACAAGGTTTTGATGATTTGACGTAGGTGAATATTGGACGGGTCAGTTTTGCTCTAAAAAAAAAATAGCGCAGCGTCGCCGGAGTCCTTCCCACGGCAAAGGGATCCGCCGTGACCAGCTTCATCCCGCGCCGGTGCCGCCGCTCCAGCCCCAGCTCACAGGTTATGGTTTCCTCGGCGCTGCAATACGACACGCCTGCTTGGCTGGGCTAGCGAGCGAGGCAACACGTACGTTGGCAACGCGACACCCACACAGGACAACGCACCCAAACTTTCACCCGACCCGTAACATAAACCTCAACTGGTCACCTGTGAATCTGTGATTGATCTTCTTTTTTTCCGATAAAGACCTGTGATTGATCAATGATCATGGTATGGTAGTTGCTATCCTACAAGGATGCAGCTTGCACAACAAGCGTGTTCGAATTTATAAGGAATTTCTCAGCGTAGCGTCTTTGCCAGGAGTGACTGGCTTACAATGTGGAGCAACAAGAACTGCCAAGTGCTAAGCAATGAAGGGATAGAATGACGTTAATCAACAGAAACAACGACTAAACAAGAAAAACTGTAGGGGTTCCTGTGGGCAAAATTTGTCAGAAAACAGAGTCAAAACAGGCTCGAAACTCTATCTGATCAGTGATTGCGCACGCTGAAGACGCTGGCTTTCCTTCAACTTCTCCTTTGGTGACAGTTTGTCACCGATCAGTGTGACCTTCCAGCAGTCAGCTTGGAGAATGAAAACTGACCCAGCTTTCGGCACAACTGCAGATTTCAAAATGAGCTTCTTAGAAAGCAATCCCATCAGGTCTACAGTAATTAATACTAGAATTCATGACTACAAACAACATAGTATAACGGCAAAAATCAGCCTATGGGGAGAGAAGTTCCATTGAGTTAGTAAAATACAACGTTTTAAGCAAGAAGCTGAACAACCATGTCTACTTGTATTTCTGGCATATAAAAAATTCAAGTGTGGACCTCACGGGAAAAACAAGAATGTGTTCCATATGGATGGAGAGTTGCAGTAAGATTATTTAGTACGATCAATGGGAAAAGGAGGTATCGTATTAGCAGTAGAAAAGAAAAGCCAACAAAAGATTGTAACAGCCATCACCCAGAACAAGAAAAAAGATTGTAAAAGATATGCTCTCAAGGAAACTATAAATCACTTCATCCAAGCCTGTTCAAAATATTGATTAGGAAGTGGGATAGTAAGTACTCCGTACCTCGGAAGCTGTTGTCCTCTGATATAATTCCAAAAGTCTCTGCAGTGTCCCGAATCATGATGCCACTTACACCTTGATATGAGGCTGCTTTGCATTGTGCCACTGGGAATGACCAAAAGAATAACATAAAAATAATGACAGAATAAATACAGGCAGTCTAATAATCCAGTATGCAACTATGTCAAGTATATGAATCACCTATTATAAGGGCCCCATGAAGATCTGCTGAAAGGAGGTTTTCAGACAATTGCTTTTTCCTATGGAGAAAACAGGTAACATCAATACCTCATACATTGTACTGAAAATGCATAATAAAGGGTGAGCCCAAGTCTGGGAAAGGTACTGATTACATTTCTTGAATTTTAGTGCTCAAATTTTCAAAAAAATAATAATCTTTCAGAACTCTATTTACCAAACTTAAATACAACAACAGCTTAGTTAAGCTATTATCTTGTACAATCAGGCGCATACCAAATAATTTAGTCTCTACACTTTCTGTACAAATATTATTTTTGGGTGGGCTTGATTTTATTAACAGCATAAAGCCTGTGTGTTACTGTACTGTGATCATAAGTTAAAACAAACTGACAATCACAGAGTAGTACAAATGCACCAATACAGTCATAGAATCCTTCAAAAATAGAGACCAATCAAAAAGGGTCTAAAAACAATTAGGTCATATATGTAAAACTGTTGTGCAAATTGCCAGAGTTTACAAATTCTTGCGCATAATACTAGATTGTGTAACAAAAAGTAGGGCTTTTTACCAGGGCCTTAACTCTGACTGACCCAACCTGGGAGTTGACAATCCACTCGTGGGTGCCATGGTGCCAAGTAGGCATGAGGTGACTTTACAAATATGGGTCCACCTCTAGGAGCGATTGGGTGTTCTCTCATAAGACATGGAAACGATCACACAGATCTGCAGACATGTAACTAATCTTCACCGGGGTTAACAACGTCTGAAACATGTTGTTTATGACTACTCAGCCTACTTTGCCAGCGTGTACATATTTACGAGTCAATCAGTTCATGCGTGTAGACAAAGGGGCATGATCACGAGTCTACATATTTGGCCACTCAGGTAAGGACCATGGTGAAAATGATTTTTTTAACATAATCTGGTACTATGCACAAACATTTGCAAACCCTCCTAGTTTGCACTACAAGCGTCGAATTAAATGGTAACAACAAAGTATAAATCACAAGCTTTTTATCTTTCCTTGCAAAAGCAAATAGTGTGTGGATGGAAACGAGGCCTGAAAGTAACAGAAAGGAAAGATAGTGAGGGATCCATACGGGGTGCTTTTTGTAAGCTCTCACATATACTCTTTCCACATTTCATGCATTGGCTTATAGAGGTCAAACCTGCAAGAAAAAGAATCACATGTAAAAACTGCATAAACTCCAAAGATACCACATGTGGGGATTTTAGGAAGGATATATACACGTTTCATTCATATCATATGAAAACACGATGATAGAAGAAGATAACTTATATCTGCACACTAATCCTGAAGAAGAATTACCTGCGGAATGTATCATGTAAACCAAATGACCCACATTTCTTATGTTGCTTCATTGACATGTGTCTTTTTGATCGCTTTGAATGGGTCAACAAAGACCATGATTGTGCATCCACTAATATAGGACCCCTTTGAACATAGTTATCCAAAAGAATCCCTCTATCCAGTTTTGACTTTTTAGATCCCTTGGCGATTCTTCCGGCTTCTCCACCTTTCTGAATTATGTCATGTACAACACTGTCAACTATCTCCGTGCTGTCGAGATCCTACACCAGTTCACCCAAAAAATATTTAAGGTTATTTCAACCAATATAAGTTAAATTTGATAGCCAGAACGCATATCATGGGATCTTACCGAATAGTCACCTTGGGACAGATTTTCATGGAGAGCAAATGAAAGCTCAGAGTATATAGGGTTGACTTCTCCACCTAAAAGGTAAAAAAAAAGTTATCTGTTAATTTGGAACACAGCCACACGAACATACAAGACATGGATTTACCTGAGGAACCAGAAGTGTTTTGTTGATGACTGGAATTTCCTTGAGCTGAGGAGCAGCAGCAGTATGAGAAAAACTGGTGACATATGTAAAATCTGCATCAATGGAATGGAGAATGGTGAACAAAATAAAAACCTCTAAATGTAGAGAGCTGGGCAGAGGTTCGAGAAGGAGTGAATTTGGGAGTTTTTCCTTTAATCCGTGCATCAAACTTGGGCTTGGGGGTAGTCTCTTTGTTCTTCGGGCACTTAGGCTGTTCATCTTTCAGCTTCTTAGCTTTAGCTGCTGCATACCGTTGTTGAATGGCTTCTAAGGTCCGTTTCTTCTGATCAGAAATAGTTGACATTGATCCTACGCCAGATCTGAGATTAAAGCAAGTTAAAAGCAGTGGTGGAGCCAGGAACAAACCATAGGGTGTGCCGCCTTGAAAAAATCGACATCACACCAGTAATACAAAATTGCCCAAAAGAGCAATATAAATAGTTTAATCAAGTCTCACAACATTAGAGTTCACTATATACGTTTGAAATTTGCAACTACCAACTACTCCCTCTGTTGTACTAAATCAGCGACACTTGATATAGAACGGAGGGAGCTCCGAAGACTGAACCCTTTAGTACTACTGAAAGTCTGAAAGAGTAGTTTCTACAATCACACTAACCAGTGGTGGAGCCAGGATTGAAGCAAACCCCGGGCCAAATTTTTTCGTGAACATGAAAAAACTTTGGCACTCCCCATATAACATTCCAAAAAGAAACCAGTATAAAAAACATACACAATAAAGCTCAGTTTCTCAATAAATCTAGAATCTAAACCTAATGCTTAACAATCTAGCGAAAGATATAAAACATGGCAAAACTACAAGTCATCTATACACTATGACAATTAGATAATGGATACACCAATTTCTGCACAATGAATCAATTCGAGTTCCATTAACATATTACGCATACTCACATACACAGTGCATACATCAATTCACCAAATCAACATTTAAATCATCTATACACTGTGACAACCAGACAATGCATACGTCAATTCACCGAAGACAAAATTACCGGCAAGAAAATTACCAGCGAATCGAGGGGCGCCGCGGCGGCAGTAAGCAGCAGCAGGACACACACAGCTGGCGGCGGAAGAATCACTGGGCCGGGGCGCAGCGGAGGAGGCCGCTGTCGCCTCGTCGCCTGGCACGGACAGGCTGCACGAGGCACGGCGACCAGAGCGGGGGAAGGCCGGGAACGGGATGACGGCGCCGGCGGCCGGTGGCCTGCGTTGGGTCGTGGAGCTGGTGCCGTTTGGGCTGCGAAGCGTTGCGTGCGTTGTGCCGTTTGGGCTGCGAAGAGCTGGGCAAAAAGGAATATCCTATTTGCCGCTCGTTGCGTCAAACTGCCGGCGCTTCGCACAGGCGAGCGACCGAGCAGCGACGCAACGGGCCGGCCCGTTTAACCGTTCCAGCACTCCCGGTCTTGGGAACCTTCTAGAAGGTTCCTGAACCGGTTTTTTATTTTCCTTTCTTTTTCTATTTCTATTTCTGTTTATTTTTATTTTATTTTTTCTTTTTTCTTTTTCAAGTTTATGTTTTCTCTCTCAAAAAAAGTTCACGCTTTTACAAAAATATTCAAAATTTAAAAAATGTTCGTGTTTCCAAATTTTGTTCATAAATTCAAAAACTGTATGCATTTATCAAAAAATGTTCGGAATTTTCAAAAAATATTTTGTGTTAACAAAATTGTTCAGAATGTTTTTGTTCAAAATTTTGACAACTTTTAAAAAAATGTTCGCGATTTCAAAAAATGTTTCCGTTTCAAAAATTGTTTGCAATTTTCCAAAAACGTTCATGAATTTCTGAACATATTCATTTTATGTTTTCTTCACGTATTCAACTTTTGTTCATGTATTCAAAAAATGTTCAACTTTCAAATTTGTTTGGAATTTTTAAAGTTGTTTTCTGTTTCTAACTTTGGTCTAAAAATGTTCTTGTTTCCTTTTCGGTTTCTTTTTTCGTTTCTTTTTTATTTTGCAATTTTTTTTGAAAAAAGTTCATGTTTCAAAAATTGTTCGTAACCTTAAAAAATTGTTCCCACTTTCAAAAAACCTTCATTTAAAAAAAAATGGCCGCATTTTCCAAAATTGTTCATAAATTCAAAGAATGTTCGCATTTTAAGCAAAATGTTGTGGGATTTAAAAAATGTTCCCTTTCCAAAAAATGTTCGTATTTGCCTTTTTTTGGTTTTCTTTTCTATTTGGAATTTTCAATAAATGTGTTCACTAATTTGAAAAGAAATCATGTTTTTGAAAATTTGTTCGCAAACTCAAAATATGTTCGAGGAATTTGAAAAAATGTTCTCATTTCTAAATTTTGTTTCATAAATTTGAAAATGTTCTGTAATTTCAGAAAAAGTTTCAGCCTTTTCAATTTTGTTCACATACTCAAAAAATGTTCATGTTTTCCGAATTTTCTGAAAAAATGTATTTTGAACAAATTATTCATAATTTCGAAAAAAAATCATGTTTGGAAAAAATTGTTCATGATTTCAAAAAAATGTTCCTGATTTTTTGAAAATGTCATAGTTTTTCGGAAAATTGTTCCAAATTTGGAAAGTGTTTGTGTTTGCCAGAACATTCCATTTCTTGAAAAAAGAAACTACTTTTGAAATTTCTAAAGTAATTCGGATCTGCAAAGCGTGTCTGGTTCTTTATGTTTGATGCTAAGTTATGAGCACATACAAGTGCGAGGTGAGCTGGTAGGAACACATCATCTAGATCTCTCGATCCTGTGTTCGAATCCCCGTATCGGTGCGAGCATATGGTTTTGTGAACTTTTCAGAAGATTCCTGCCGGTTTGGTAACCTTCTAGAAGGTTCCTAAACTGGTTTTTTATTTCTTTTTTCGTTTTCTCGGTTTTGTTTTTATTTCTTGTTATTTTTTTCGTTTTTATCTATTTAATTGTTTCCTTTAATTTTCTCTATTTCATTTTTCTTTACTGTTTCTTCTTTCTATTCTTTTCTAAAACGTTCAAAATATTAAATAATTGTTCAAATTTTATAAACAATATTCCAAATTTCCAAATTTGTTCATGTTTTTAAAAATTCTTCGCCAAGTTTTTTCCCTGTTTCGTTGCTTTTCTGGTTTTTCCAGCTTTCTATTATTTTTTCTTTATTTATTTTACCATTTTCCTTTTTCTGTTTCTTTTTCCTTTTCTCTTTTTTAAAATTTTATTTTCCTTTTTTCAAAAAGTGTCCAGAAATTACAAAATGATTGCATTTTCCAAAAAAATGTTCAACATGTATGAAAATGTTCCTGTTTTCAAATTTTGTTAAAAATATACAAAATTCAAAACATATTATAATTCCAAAAATGGTTAACATATTCAAAATTTGTTTAGAAATTTCAAAATTTTGTTTGTGTTTTCAAAATTTGTTCGAAATCTTATTTTTTGTTCTGAAAATTTGTTTGGAATGTTAATTTTTTTTCTCATTTTTTCACATTTTGTTCATGTTGTTCGTGTTTTCAAAAGTTTGAGTTCAAAAATTGTGCGGAATGTTAATTTTTGTTCTCATTGTCTTGAAATTTGTTTAGAACTTCAGAATGTGTTCCAATATTTCAAAGATTGTTAATCTTTGCAAAAAAATTATGATTTTTAAGAAATGTTCACAGATTCAAAAGATGCTTGCTTATATTTTTTTTTGCGGATTTTGGAAAAATATTCATGTTTCCAAATTTCGTTAAATATCTACAAAATTCAGAAAATATTAGAATTTCGAAAACGTTCGCATTTTCAAAAATTGTTCCAAAATACAAAATTATTTTTGGAAATTTCAAAAAGTCTAATTTATAAATTTTGTTTGTCTTTTCAAATTTTGTTTACATTCTTATTTTTTGTTCTAAAAATTTGTTCGGAATGTTAATTTTTGTTCTCTTTTTTTCATGTTGTTCATGTTTTCAAAAGTTTGGAGTTCAAAAATTGTTTGGTTGGAATTTTGAAAGATGTTTCCACTTTCAAAATTTTGTCACATATAAAAGAAATGTTCATGATTTCGAAATTTATTCAAATTTCATAAAAATGCGGAATAAAAATGGTTTGAAAGTCCAAAATTTATTTTCGTTTCTGAAACAATATTCGGCATTGAAATTTTATATGCAAAAGTTTTAAGAAACGTTTGATAATGTGTGCAGATTATTTTAAAATGTAAGCGCTTAGGTAAATGAACTAAAAGGTATAACCTTTCCGATAAGGCAGAAGTTGTCTACGGCTGGACTGGCTAGTGGCATAGGTTCTTTACCGGTAAGTCACGTGTTCGATTCCTGGCATCGTCCATTTTGATGCCGCGCTTTCGTTTCTTCGCTGCTAGTGGGCCGGCCCACTCGCTGATCCTCTTGTGTGTTCCAGTCGCTAGTCCTCTGTGCGTCTGGGTGCTGTTGGACGCAAAGAGCGTCCAATAGGAACTCCCTTGTCTCATCAACCCCTAAAAAAAAGTCAGTACACTAGTTACCTTAAGATTCTCACATGTTATATACTCCCTCCAATCCATAAAATTTATTACGGAACAGAGGAATTACCTAAAAATGGTTAGAGTTAGATCCAGGCTGTTATGTTTGGTTTTGAATCCTGGGACATGAAAACTCTTCTATCATACATTCAAAAAGCTGGGATGTTTCTCTCTCAAAAAGCTAGTTCTAAAAAAACCCGAGTCTTATTCTTCGATGGATTAAGTCGGGATGTCACCGCTTGCCCATGGTAATGGACAAGACGACAAGGCTGCTATGCGCTCTCACCATAAATGTTGCCAAGTTCAAAGTTAGGCACTGGTGCGCCGCTGGCCGCAGCCGTGCGAGAGTGAGGATGGCGAATGGGGAATAGGGAGCAAGGGAGACGGCAGGCGAAGCGACCGACAGTGAGACGGCAGCATGGGACGACGTTTGGTTCGACGACTTCACTCAATGGCTTGGTGCACCTTGCACGGCTACATGGGTGATGGCTTGACAAGAGCTAGAACGGATAGGTCCTTGTTGGCCTATAAGTTTTCATTTTTCTATATATTTCTCAAAAAATTCTCATAAATTATGATTACAACATGCTAAAAGGATAAATGTATGAAAAGAAACAACTACACTATTTTCTAAGCTCTATATAGGGCACGGAGTGTACAAGCAGAAGCTCAAGATAGAAGAATGATAATATAAAATTATTCTTTCTTTTGCGAAGAATGTGAAAATTTTCTTGACGAGATGAGGACTCTCACAATATATAAGCAACGAAAAAAATAACTCTATGCTTTCGCCCTAAAAAGGAAACATAACACTATGCAAAGTGTCTTGTCCCCTGCTCTCCCGTAACCTATGGAGAGAGACGACGGTTCCCGATGTAGCCTTCCTCATCGGTGATCCCATGGCTCCCTTCATGTGTCGCTCCTGCGATAGGAGGGGCTGGGACCTCGTTGCTTCGTTCCAATGGTTGGGTAGGGACTAAGTTTAGGGTTTGGTCTTTGTTCGGCGGCGTTGGCATGGAATAAGTCACCACCGTATCATCCTGGCACCAATGATGCTTCCTAGTGTCATTGGGAAACAAGTGGCGGGTAATGCATACCCTGGTCTGGTTATTTGGATCTGGATTTTTCGTGTGTAGGCCTATCTAGGTGATGTTATCCTGCGGAGCAGACAACATGAATTTGCGTCTTGTTCCTTCAACTTCAGTTTTGACCGAGAAGGCTTCCCAATCTTGTATTTTTTAGGATGATGTGAGGTTTGTATTCCCCAACCTCATGGATGGATCCGGGGAGTCCTCTAGGCCCTCTCTTGTGTTTTTTTTGGGACAGCGATTTGTTCTGCAGATCGCGGTTGTAGGCGTCTTCTAATTTACATTGGCGACCCCTCACCACCACCACCACCACCAACACACACACACGCGCGCGTTGCTTCTACAATCTTCTAGATTTCAACAAAGTTGGCCTATCCAAGTCGCGAGCTGGCTCGACTCAAATCGTTTTTATCTCCACACGCAATTTCTTTTCAATCTTCAAGGAACCTAGCGATGGCCCAATTGTGGTTCAAATATTCTATTACAAAACGTTACTGCTAGACATTGTTCAAATCGGGATTTTGGTTCGTAAGTGCAATACGGTGATACTATTTATAAGCTAGTTCAACATGACCTGTTACGAATACATGGTCACAAACATAACTCACAATAACCAGAAAAAAACTACAATCTGGCATACCGGCAAGTAAAAATGTGGGAAGCCAAGTTAGCAGTTTTATCGAATGAATTCGCAAATTAATAGAGTAATCTTAATTTGCTTATGACACTGTGATCATTCTGTTGTATTGGCAACTATATATTGTACTAAAACCATGACAAGAATTATGGAATGATGGGTGTAGTATATATGTGCTTAAATACAGGCATATCTTGCTTGTGTGAAAAAACATCTTTGTCAAATAGAAGACTTCCAAATGTACATTTTGTTATGATCTTTGAGGTACTTCATGAGAATTTCGATGGTGATTTGGTTGAAATATGACAGTATGCTCTGCGATGATAAACGTGCTTCAAATTGATATTTGCACTATGATTATGCTTTTCAATTCAACATGTCATTTTGTTACAAATACATGGTGGTAAATATAAGTCACACTATCAGACGTGTTACCAAGTCGCATTTCGATCAAACTAAGACACATGATGAGTTGGATAATTTTATCATTGAGTTGACCATCTGATTTTTTTTGTGCCATTGTTATATATTTGCTACATGAAGAAAAAATGGCGTCAACGGAGGCTTGGAAAACAAAACCAGACGTGCTACCGAGTTGCATTTCGATCGAAGTAAGATGCATGACCAATCAAATGCGGTCGAGATTTATTAATACCATGTCTATCCAACAAAGGTGGTTCATATATGATTTACATTGTGAAATGTAACAAGGTGAAACTCTTCTAGAATCTCCCGACATGTGACTTTGTTACAAATAAATACATGGGGGCTTGAAAATAGAGCCCACGCCTAAAATATAGTAAAGTCGGAAGTGCAAGTTCATAACTTGATCAAATGAAAGCATAAGACGAATTGAGTACTCTTATCTTAGCGCAGACCCTACAATCATTATATTATTCAGCTTTTATATATATTATGCAAAATGATGACATTTACTAATATGCAACTTGGTAAGGAGATGGCTTCTTGAATATTCTCCACTGCCTATATCTTTGTGGGTATTCCATGAAGATCTTCCTCGGATGTAAAATCTCTACTAGCCTTTGTATCTCTATACTCTCTTTATCTATATTTATATCTATATCAACATCTATATCTCTATATCTGTATATGTATATCTATCTATATATCTCTACTTGTGACTTCAAAATTAAGTATCCTTCATTTTCCTACAGACAGAGACCTTCGTCCAACCTTCCATATTTGTTCCGAGCATTATTCCTTGATAATCACCTTAATTACCCACCTTCTATTGACTTACCAGATGAACTTATGTTTTATTTAGTAAGACAACAAGAGCATTTAGGGTGGGATTTGGTAACATTTATTTACACAATCACATTAATATAGATAGTTAAATTGTGGGCTAATATAGTAGTATATTACCAGTACTAGTAGAATGCTCATGCGTTGCTACGGGCTACAATACATATAACGTTGCATTTAAATGTCTTGACCGAAGCCCAAGAAATTGAATTGGTAATCATCTAACCTCAATACGGATGTTTGGTTGTATACCGAATTCGTATTGGAAACACCTGGCCAATTCCATGCCGCTTTTGCTCCAACACAAAGCTAGTTCCAAACCATTCAGATGGATACCACTCCGTTTTCCTCCTACTTGTCCATCTCCCGCAAAACTTACCCCTTTGACCCCTAGCGCCCAGGAAAAGAAAGAAAAATTGAAAGGAGATCTCGGGGCGACATATCTACCAAGGCGGCGGCGACACAGGTCTGTCCCTCCCCTATTCGTACCTCTCCTCCCATACCCAGGTCCGATTGCTCCGCCCCCTCTCACATCCCTCTCAAAACAGGCTATCGCTCCGCTTTATAGATAAAGCAACAACCGAAGAAGTACAAGCCGAACAATACATGATGGTGAGCTAGCCCTCTCTGATCTGGAGAAATCCGGCACATGCAGAACACACGCGATTATGCTACCAACAACAAGTATCGGAAGAACTAAACACCCTCACGCTACAACCTAGCACACCTAAACTCCTCGACAATGCCCCTAAGAGGGATAGCGGTGCAGAGCGTTGCCACTGTCGAGTCCACACCGGACAAAAGTCTTCACCCGAAGCCCTGACACGGAAAGAAGAACCACACTGACATCTTCAAGAAGAGCGTGGCACCCTCAGGTGTCGCCGTCGTCGGTGCCAAGGCACGGAGATTTTGTTAGGCAACTCACCTGTGCTACCACGAGGCCGCCGGAAGTAGTGCGACAATGTCAGATCCCCAAATCCGGATCAGGAAGCCGCCCCACCGAGAGAGAGGGCACGTCCGAGCTGCCTGTCTCAACACCTCTCGTTGCCCACACAAACTAGGACGGTAGCCACCACCACTGCAATGATGCTTGCCGAAGAGCAACCGCGCAGACCGCCCTCCGAGGTCGCCACCCCGCCCACATCACAACACACTCAACCATGGTAGGAAGAGCGACGACACTCCATCTACTCCTAGCCCGACATCAGTCCCAGAGTCAAGGTAGGCGCTTCAACCATATGAGCTATCCACATGTGCATCCCCAACCAATACCCGATGGACTCGAGAGACACGACTCTGAGACTGTCGACGGTCACCGGCGAGCCAGCCCTGAGCCTTTGGCCAGGTGAGCTCACATGGTGCCATTTACATGGTCACCCGCGCCAATCCGCACATCGACGCAACGCTAACATGACCACCACCACTGAGCACCACCCAGACCGTGCCTACCTCACCTACTCGGAGCAAAATCTCTGCCCCATCTCAAGCCCAAAGCTGGCTCGCCTGAGCACGAGGCCCATGTCGTCGCCATCCCCATAGCGTGAGCAATCCACGCACCATCGATTTCGACCAAGGAGAAGGTATGGCACTACTACCACCCGCACCCTGCCACCGACAACAAACCGTTGCCACCAAAGCAGCAGGGGCGCACCAGTGACCCAAGCGACCACCTACGGCTACCTCCGAACCTTCACGTCACCAACAGAGCACCGAGCCACAACCATTCAACCACAAATTCTTCCCTCGACAAGGACAGAGGGTACGATGAAGACCCGGCGCGGTGCAAGATAGGACATCCACGCACAGGGACAAGTCCCGGTGGCCATTTCCCACATGGTCAGCCGTTGCCGGCCGGGGCTACCGAAGGCGCAACCTCCACCACCCGCCAGAGCTGGCAATTCCAGATATGGGTGAGCCAGGGCACCAAGCGCCCAAGCGAGGCACGACAACACCCGCAACCACAAGACACCCTACAACCAAGCCCATGCTGCCTCCCACCCCTTCGACCATCGATGAGACTGCCCGCTTCCCGCACCCAAGCCTGTCCCATGGAGACGAGGACACCAGCATGCGCGCCGCCACTCACCCTGGGACCCCCACATAGCCCGCGTGAACGCACGTGTCACCGCCGTCGCGCCCCATGCTAGCGTCGTGTCCCCGACAAGTGAGCACAGCCCGTGCTGCCTATCTCCAGCGAGGAGGAAGAGGGGCCTTGCCGCCGTCGATGTTCCCCTGGCTTTGCTTAGCAGCGTCGTAGGCCCTCCGACAACGGCGAGGATGGAGGAGGGGAGGGAGGCAGCAAAGCTAGGTTTCGCCAAGCCGTCGTCCACGAGAGCGATGGAGGGTGAGAGGTAAGGGACTGGATCCTTCCACATTTAATAAAGTTTGTTTCTTATTTTGGAACAAAATATGTACGTGTTTGTTTCGGTATAAAGGTGGAGCTTTAATCTCAAGGTGTTTGATTCAGTATAAAGATGATTCAATCTTCTTGCTGATTGTGACTGTTAGAAGGGAGAGAGGGATTGGTGGAATAGTCTGTTTCGTTGTATTGCTTGAGCCTCGTGGGCGTATATATAGGAGTATAAAGACCAACTTGGAGTACAAGATAAGGAAGGACCAAATCCTAGTCTGTCCTATACTTCCTAATTATCAATATACTCAACATCCCCTGCAGTCACAATGGTAGTGACGCAGACGGTGAGACTGGAGAAGAATCCGAAGGCAAGCCGACGGACACCCCCCCACAGTCGTAACGGTCGACGCATCACGGAGTCGTGGCTGGAGTGGAAACCGACGAGGTTGCTCAAGCAGGCGGTAGCCCTTTGTGCCGTTTGTCGATGTAGCCAAGAGCGTGGGTGGTGGAGACATGGTCGAGGTAGCCGTGCGAAGAATTCCGTGGTCGATGTCGAGTCAGAGTGGCCGGTGTCGAGGAAGTTGCCGTGGAGCCGCGGGCGCAAGGGGGCGCCGAGTTAGCATGGGCGCAGTGGTGTCGAAGTAGTGGTGCACCGGAGAGGAGATGTTGTTGACGACGCGTCGCGACGGGTTTGCCAAGCCCGGGGACATATCGTAGACGAAGGCATGCACCGGTGTTGCCAGCACCGGGCATGCATAGGCGGGCGAAGACGAAGTTGACGATGCGCCGACCAGGCTTGCCAGGCCCGGGGACACGACGTGGATGAAGGCACGCGTCAGTGTTGCCAGCACCGTGCACGCATAGACGAGGGACCTGCACGAGCTGTACTCCATGTCGGAGAAATCGAAGGGGCCAGCAGAGAAGAACTCGATGACGATTGCAGCGTCCATTGGCGTGGGGCCGATGTCACCAATGGTGGTCGGGGTAGATGACGGCAACACTGGCGATGGGCTGGTGCTTGGACGAATACGAAGGAGGTGGACGGGCGGCCGCGGCGGCTACGTGGGTAGCGGCGGCGACCAAAGAAGAGCGGCGACGGCGGCTAGGTTAGGAGCGCGGCGATGGTGCTCGAAGTAGGCGAAGAACCCTGACAACTTGACGAAGACCGGCGTGGACGCTGGTGTGCCCGCGCCAAGGGAGACGGTGCGGCGCATACCACGGAAGGTCGACGCGTGGAGACGACGGAGTGGACCGCGGGCCGCGGCGCTACGGCCCGAAGGGGCGACACAGCGGCGGCAGGCGGGTCGGGGCGACGGCAGGAAGACCTCTGGGCGGAGGCGGGGACAGCGGGCCGCGACGTTGCGGCCTAAAGGGGCGACGCAACGGCGGTTTGCGAGTCGGTGCAACCGCGTGGACGGCCTCGGGACGGTGGCGTGGACCGCGTGCCACGCTCGCTACAGACCGACGGGGTGACGCAGCGGCGGCGCGAGGGGCGTGGCAGCCACGGGACGGCCTATAGCGGACGCCCTCGGGGCGGCGGGGGACCGCTGGCCGCGACACTACGGCCCAAAGGGGCGACGCAGCGGTGACGCGGGTCGGTGCAGCCGGGAGAAGAACCACGGGGCGGCGGCGCTGCGGCCCGACGGGGCGACGCAACGGCAGCCCCATGCTCGATTGATGGAGAGGCGCGCTGAACTCGGGGACGGTCTTCACGGGACCTACGGAGGCGCGCGTAACCGACAGGCCAGGTCAGTCGCGGGGCATAGATGAGGCGGATCGCGGTGGCGAGCGGGTGATCAAGCCGATCGCGCGCGAGGTCGGGGACGCCGCTCGGTGGAGGCGTGATGGCGGCGGCGTCCGAGATGAAGCCGGCGGCGGTGGGCGGCAGGGCGGCTATGATTGGCCGCCGCATGGCGCGAGGCCACCGGGTTGGGGTGATGCAGGAATCCCGGTCGGAGCAGGGCGGTGACGGCCAGCGTAGATCGACGGGCGGGCCGTCGTGCGAACGGCGGCGATGAAGGGCCGCCGCATGACACGAGGCCGCCGGGTCGGGGCGACCAGCGGGCCGATGCGCGGACGACGCGCGAAGCCGCCACGTCGGGGCGACTGACGGGAAGACGCGTGGATGACCCGCAAGGCCGCCGGGTCGGTGAAGAAGCTGGCCAATCGCATCGGTGTTGGAGTAGAGGCGCACAGGGTCGACGGTGGCGGTGGGCGACGCAAACCGGATCACATAGACCGGAAAACCAAAAAGTAGACGCTGATCAAAGCGACTGGTGAGAGAGAGAAAACCTGGATCAAAGGATCGGGAAAAAAGACTCTCTAGGGCAGCCGACCAACACAGCCGGCGGACGAACCCTAGTTACGGGCGGCGCGGCCCCCGGCGGCGGTCATGGAGGCCGACCGCCCCGGGGGCGGCGCACAGGTGCAGAAGCGGCGGCGGCTAGGGTTTAGGATCGACTTGCGATAGATACCATGTTAGAAGGGAGAGAGGGATTGGTGGAATAGTCTATTTCGTTGTATTGCTTGAGCCTCGTGGGCGTATATATAGGAGTACAAAGACCAACTTGGAGTACAAGACAAGGCAGGACCAAATCCTAGTCTATCCTATACTTCCTAATTATCAATATACTCAACAGTGACTAAAAGAGTAGCTTGGTTCTTATTTGGAAATAAAGCACAAACACCAGGTCATGTGCTACAATTACTGGACATTTATACACATCTTAAGTTAGAGATGATTTGCATCTTTTTATGAGAAAAGAAATGTAGGCATTCATACAATACAAGGTAAGAAGACATGCAAAGTGTTAGTGAGAAAACAAGTGTCTTCCTCGAATAGCACAACATACATAATTTTTGTGTAATGTACTTTCACCATAACAATCTAACTTTTCTTTTAGTAAAGGTCCAAGAGCAGGATCTGGATGGCCTTTAGACTGAAACAAACACCTTCAGATTAGCATCACACCTGTAGTGGACATTGCGGGCACTCATTAGGTAAACACCATTGAGCTACTATTAGCACATAATTAAATTTGAGCGCCATTCAACTGTCATAAAAAATGTGTTGTAATCTAATTGCAGGCAAGGTTATCCCCAATCGATTTTGATTACCTTGGACACCTCTTCGGTACGGTGAACACAAGAAACATCGAGAGTTCTGTTTCTCCTTTTTTTTAACAAGGTTTCTCCTTGGCACAAGGCTTCCTTTCTTCACTGAGAATGAAAGGAAAGGAAGGAAGTCAATGTCAAAATATTTAGTGGCATATAGGAAAGCAATAAAAACAAAGAACAGAACATCTTGTTCCCTGAAGCAAAGTAACCCCCTTCTAAAAGATACTAATAGCTACCAGATTGAAAATCAATTCTTGCATGCAGCTATAATTAGCAAGAAACTTCAATTTTAAGAAGGTGGATGAGTACATCACTACACATGTTGGTTGTTGGATGTATAAGTATGACTTAACAGAATTATAATGAGATATATCTTAAATTATACAATAAACAGTGCCGTTAGAAAACATCACACATCACAGATTAAGCTCTACCGATCCGAAATACCTTGAACTGTTTGCTTCATATCTAAAACTCTGTACGTGATATGTGAATACATAACTGAACATGTACCGTTGTAAATGAAAAACAACAGACGGTATCTGCTTCTAAAAATACAAAATTTAATGAACGATATCTGCTTCTAAAATTACATTACGCTCATGCCGTTCTGAATCGAGTAGAAGAATTCCATGGTCCTGACTGCTCTGCATCACATACATACCAGTACTGCCAGCTGCGGAAACCATCCTTGAACACCATGAGGCCTTATTCGTTTAATCCTCCTACCAAGGGGATTGGAGTGGATTGGAGAGGATTTTGGCTTGTAGGGGATCTAATCCCCCTCAAACCCTGCCATTCCCCTTCAAAAACCACCTCAACCGAACAAGGCCTGAGGGGTCTCGATGTGCAATTCCATCAAAAAATATTTATATGTCGTCAGTCAAATACAGTAGTTGATCAGCTAGAACAAGCATGGGGATAATGAATGGCTGGACATATATCTAATCCATCCATCGGTGACTCATCCTTTGGTCTAATTGCATTCGGACGTTGAAGGGCTTGATGATGCCGGGGGCGCTAGCTTTGCTGAGGATGCAGCTAACGACACACTTGGAGGTGCACCGAGCCCAGGTGCGGAGCCAGAAAATTTTGTCGTTGGGTTCACTCATTGACTCGTTATAAAGAGTTGCTATGCTATAATTAAGTGTAAAGTCTAAATTTTACACAAGTTTACAACAAGAGTATAGCACTACAAAATAACGTAACAAACAGACTTGTGCTATTACTTATCACATATTGTGTTACATTAAAAGCTAAAGAGTGCAAGACATACCTGTCGGAAGAAATTATAAATCCAGTTCCTTACATATTATAAATGGAGTAATATCAAAAATAGTTTGTAATTCAAGTTGTAGCTTCTCATCTTTCTAAAGACATAAAAGAAATGATAAGTTAGTTTGACAAGTTTTAAAAATAAGTATCATCAAGCAAAAGAAGTTGTAAAGTCACTCACATTTTAGACTGTACGCTTTTCATTTTTCATCTACTTAAAAAGATCAAACACCAGATCATTACCAATGGCAGAAAACATATCTTTCTCCACATAGCAAATTAAACAGTCACTGATGAGCCAATC
Organism: Triticum timopheevii; assembly: GCA_963921465.1. Lineage (NCBI taxonomy): Eukaryota > Viridiplantae > Streptophyta > Magnoliopsida > Poales > Poaceae > Triticum > Triticum timopheevii. Next base: position 370,364,870 of record OY997262.1, read on the forward strand.
ATCCATTTTATTGTGCAATTTTTTCTTCACAACATTCATAGCTGAAAAGCATCCATCCACAGATGTTGTGACAACAAAACAGTATTAGTGCTAGCTTTAGAATTTGATAGCCCAGAGGAAAAGTTATATCTTATTTGTCCGCATCATTACTTTAATTTGGACTAAATCCAAGTTTAGTATCTCCAATTTCTCTTTGTGTATAATCCAAATTAAGCGGTAACCTGTGAAGCCGCTTATATAGTTAATATCTCATCTTGTTCCCTACAATTTCTACTCCAAAATTTTCTTCCTATAAATCAGATCATAAGTCGTCTTAATCAATTCCTCTATGTATAGGGCTTCGGAACACTACTTGGAGTGGTATTTGGTGCACTTTGCCTAGCCCTAATGGATGGCCTTCTCAATCTGGTGATTAGTTTACATCTGAAAAATACCATCCCATAGCCTAGATCAATCAAAATACGGGGAATAACAATTAGAAAACTACGCCATGTTTAACGGAGAGGAGATCTGATGATGCGACTCGGTACCTTGAATTTTTGGTTTACATTAGGCGGCAAGCTTGCCACCCAGACCTACCCTTGTCGGCGGGGCTCATCGCCGGCGCATGGAGGCGAATGGGAGAGAGTCGACGAAGTGAACGGCGACAGACGTGCTGCTGGCGGCTACACGTACAGGAGAATAGGAATACCCTTTTTTTAGGGGTGGAGAATAGGTGAAGGGGCACGAAGCCACGAATTTGCGTGGCAGGCTAGAGCGGCTGGAGTTCATTTTACGGGCTTTTGGGATTCAAGCGAGTTTGATGGGTTCAACCCTTATTTTTCACTGGGTTCATGCAAGTACGTATACGTATACATACACTCGGCCAAGAAAAATCGTTGGGTTCAACTGAACCCGACGCTAGTACACTGGCTCCGCCCCTGACCGAGCCGCCTCAGGCGACCTCGGGTGCTTGATCCGCTCCGCTTTCTTGCTCCGATGCCAACTCAGTTGCCTTCTGCTACTTCGGAAGAGGATGGGCATGTCCCTTGGCCACCGCCGGACCGCCACACTAGCGCACGAACGCCCGCGCCTTCATGCCTCCGCCCTCATGGGGTCTTGCCGCTCGAGGGAGGGGATGAGTGTCAGCGACCCCGACATGCAGGACCCACTGGGCAGCCACTCTTCCAGCAACGACGCTGCCCAGCGGCCCAACAGGCTCAAGCGGCCCAACCCACGAGTCCACGGGCCAGAGTGGGTTCACTGAAGCCCAGGCGATCACTACTTGAGGGGAGAAGCGAGGCAGCACCACCCATCCGGAGGATCAGGACGAAACGGCGGCTATCGTCTTCCCCTTTCCACGAACCCTAGCTCCTCTGTTCTTCCATTCGAGAGCATCACTCCTGTAATCGATTGTATTGCTACTACTTCAGAGAGCCATATAGATCGACCCACTACTCTGCTCCTATCATCTGGTATCACAGACCAGCCACCACTCCTCCCGGCTTCGCTCTAGCGCATCTCATCGAGACGAGGGGTTTGCGGCAAGCACGAGAAGCCATGGATCCAAGCGTTTCCGCCTTCCTCACCCGCTTCGAGACCAAGATCGAGGCCGCCATCGACGGTCTCACCAAGGCGCAGCAGTCCACGGCGACGAAGATCGACGATTTGCTCTCCTGGCGCCCCGATCTCGAGCGCCGCGTGGCGGATCTGGGCGACGCCGTCACGGTGCTGCAGCAAGCGCAAGGGCCGCCCCAAGACCGATCCGACGTGGATCAAGTGCCCCAGGGCGCTGGCGCACCAAGCAAATCCCAAGGGCCCGATGGCCACAGCGATTTTCAGATTCTACGGGGCCATCGGCGGCATCCCTCCTGACGCCGCCGCCGCTCCCGGCTAACGGTACGAGTTCTGACCCTATTACACCACCCCTGCCGTCCTTGTTTTCCCACGCCAACCAGATGCTCTCTGGCTTGGGCCAGGCACACCCATCTATCACGTTCCCACAGTTTTGCGGTGAAAATCCCAACATGTGGAAAACTCTATGTGAGCAATATTTCACCATGTTCGGGATTACTCCTTCCTTCTGGGTTCCTATGGCGGCACTGAACTTCTGAGGACCAGCAGCGATCTGGCTGCAGTCCATCCAGCACCACCTAGGCGAGTTCGATTGGAACTCGTTCACGACGTTGCTATGTACACGGTTCGGCCGTGATCGGCACCAAACCCTCATAGGCCAGTTTTACTCCATTCGCCAAACGACCACAGTAATAGATTACATTGGAAGATTTGAAGCAGTTATTAATCATTTGAATTCATATTCTGAATCCATACATCCTTACTATTTCCTTACCCGTTTTGTCGAAGGACTGAGGCAAGACATCAGGGCAGTTGTCATGGTGCAGCGACCGCCCGATCTAGACACAGCGTGTGCGCTCGCACAACTTCAAGAAGAAGTGGTGGAAGGGGCTCGCGGGCACACACTAAGGGCACGAATGTTTCACTGATTTGAAGGTGCTGTCATTGGGGACTTATGATGCAATTCTGGGCATGGACTGGCTCGAGGTGCACAGCCCTATGATCGTTGATTGGTGTGCGCATTTCCTGGAGATTCCATCGCCAGCAGGATCTCTCCGTCTGGTTGGGCACGATGCCGCGTCCACTTCCTGCGAGTCCATCAACAACATTCAACTGCAAGGGCTTTGCAGCAAAGGGGTAGTTTTGCACATCATTCACCTGTGTGTAGTGGTACAGGAAACCAGCAACCCCACCCCAACTCCAGAGTGCATTCAGGCAGTGGTGGACAAATTCCCAGATGTCTTTGAGGAACCAACTGCTACCTCTTGAGCACTGCGTTTGATTTCCCCGAAGAGGAGAGGATGATGCAGTAAAGTAGCATAAGTATTTCCCTCAGTTTTTGAGAACCAAGGTATCAATCCACTAGGAGACCACGCACAAGTCCCTTGTACCTACACAAATTGATAGCTACTCGCAACCAACGCGATTAGGGGTTGACAATCCCTTCACGGTCACTTACGAGGGTGAGATCTGATAGAGATGATAAATAATATTTTTGGTATTTTTGATAGATAGATGCAAAGTGAAAAGTAAAAGGCAAAGTAAAAACAAAGCAAGTAATAAAGCGATAGAGATTGATATGATGAGAATAGACCCGGGGGCCATAGGTTTCACTAGTGGCTTCTCTCAAGAGCATAAGTATTCTACGGTGGGTGAACAAATTACTATTGAGCAATTGACAGAATTGAGCATAGTTATGAACATATTTAGGCAATGATCATGTATATAGGCATCACATCCAAGACAAGTACATCGAAACGATTCTACATCTACTACTATTACTCCACTCATCGACCGCTATCCAGCATGCATCTAGAGTATTAAGTTAAAAACAGAGTAACGCCTTAAGCAAGATGACATGATGTAGAGGGATAAATTCATGCAATATGATAAAAAACCCATCTTGTTATCCTCGATGGCAACAATACAATACGTGCCTTGCAACCCTTTCTGTCACTGGGTAAGGACACTGCAAGATCGAACCCAAAGCTAAGCACTTCTCCCATTGCAAGAACTACCAATCTAGTTGGCCAAACCAAACGGATAATTCGAAGAGACTTGCAAAGATAACTCAATCATACATAAAAGAATTCAGAGAAGATTCAAATATTTTGCATAGATAATCTGGATCATAAACCCACAATTCATCGGTCTCAACAAACACACCGCAAAAAAGAAGATTACATCGAATAGTTCTCCACAAGAGAGGGGGAGAACATTGTATTGAGATCCAAAAAGAGAGAAGAAGCCATCTAGCTACTAGCTATGGACCCGAAGGTCTGAAGTAAACTACTCACACTTCATCGGAGGGGCTATGGTGTTGATGTAGAAGCCCTCCATGGTAGATGCCCCCTCCGGCGGAGCTCCGGAACAGGCCCTGAGGGAGTCCCGGATTAGGGGGTGTCTGGATTAACCTTTGGCCGGACTCCTGGACTATGAAGATACAAGATTGAAGACTTCGTCCCGTGTCCGGATGGGACTTTCCTTGGCGTGGAAGGCAAGCTTGGCGATACGAATATGTAGATCCCCTCCCATTGTAACTGACTCTGTGTAACCCTAGCCCTCTCCGGTGTCTATATAAACCGGAGGGTTTTAGTCCATAGGACGAACAACAATCATACCATAGGCTAGCTTCTAGGGTTTAGCCTCTTTGATCTCGTGGTAGATCTACTCTTGTACTACCCATATCATCAATATTAATCAAGCAGGAGTAGGGTTTTACCTCCATCGAGAGGGCCCGAACCTGGGTGAAAACATCGTGTCCCTTGTCTCCTGTTACCATCCGCCTAGACGCACAGTTCGGGACCCCCTACCCGAGATCCGCCGGTTTTGACACCGACATTGGTGCTTTCGTTGGGAGTTCCTCTGTGTCGTCATCTTTAGGCCCGATGGCTCCTCCGATCATCAACAACGACACGGTCCAGGGTGAGACTTTTCTCCCCGGACAGATCTTCGTATTCGGCGGCTTTGCACTGCGGGCCAATTCGCTTGGCCATCTGGAGCAGATCGAAAGCTACGCCCCTGGCCATCATGTCAGATTTGGAAGTTTGAACTACACGGCATACATCCGCGGAGACTTGATCTTCGACGGATTCGAGCCATGGCCAAGCACTCCGCACTGTCACGATGGGCATGATCTAGCTCTGCCGCCGAACAGTGCCCTGGAGGCCGCCCCAGTGTCCGCTCCGACCCTTAGTTCGGAGCCGACTGCGCCAATCGAGGACGGGTGGCTGGACACCGCCTCGGGGGCTGCAATCACCACGATTATCAAGCCGAACACCAGCCTTGTCCTTTGCAAAGCTCGTGACTCCAAGATGCCGGACTCCTTTCCGGACTCCGAACCTTCCGCGCCCCCGCTGACCGAACCCGATGGGGCGCCGATCATGGAGTTCGCCGCCGCGGACATCTTTCAACACTCGCCCTTTGGCGACATCCTAAGTTCACTAAAGTCTCTCTCTTTATCAGGAGAGCTCTGGCCGGACTATGGCCAGCAAGGTTGGGATGCAGACGATGAAGAAATTCAAAACCCACCCACCACCCACTTCGTAGCCACTGTCGATGATTTAACCGACATGCTCGACTTCGACTCCGAAGACATCGACGGTATGGACACCGATGCAGGAGACGACCAAGACCCAGCGCCTCTAGGGCACTGGAAGGCCACCTCGTCATACGACATATACATGGTGGACACCCCAAAAGAAGGGGATGGCAATGGCAATGGAACAACGGAGGATGACCCCTCCAAGAAGCAGCCTAAGCGCCGGCGTCAGCGGCGCCGCTCTAAATCCCGCCAATGCAAAAACGGCAATTCTGGCACGGGAAATAATAACACCCCGGATAGTGCCGAAGACAACCCCCTCCAGCTGGGTTCATCACAGGAGGATGGAGAGACCAGCCCTCATGAGAAAGCGACAGACAGAGAGGTAGAGGACGATAATTACATGCCTCCCTCTGAAGACGAGGCAAGCCTCGACGACGAAAAATTTGTCGTGCCTAAGGATCCCGTCGAACAAGAGCGTTTCGAACGCATGCTTATGGCCACGGCAAGCAGCCTCAAGAAAAAACAGCAGCAACTTAGAGCTGACCAAGACTTGCTAGCCGACAGATGGACCGAAATCCTGGCGGCCGAGGAATACGAACTCGAACGCCCCTCCAAGAGCTACCCAAACCGCAAGCTTCTACCCCGATTAGAGGAGGAAGCACCCAAACCCGCATCACCAGCGCATGACGCGGCCGACCGGCCACCTCATGGCCACGACAGAGAGGCCTCTCGGCCATCAATTCAAGCCGCACCCTGGCGCCGCTATACCAAGGCACGGGGAAATGCGCCGGACCTGCGAGACATATTGGAGGACAAGGCAAGGAAAACAAGATCGATCTACGGATTGCGTGGGCGCCCCATGGCACATAATGATAACCTTCATGCCGGATATGGCAAATACGGCCAGGCCGAACACAGCAGACAAAGCTCATTTGAGCTACGTCGTGATATAGCCCAGTACAGAGGCGCCACACACCCACTATGCTTCACAGATGAAGTAATGGATCATCAAATCCCCGAGGGTTTTAAACCCGTAAACATCGAATCATACGATGGCACAACAGATCCGGCGGTATGGATCGAGGGCTATCTTCTTCATATCCACATGGCCCGCAGTGATGATCTACATGCTATCAAATACCTCCCACTCAATCTTAAAGTACCATCTCAGCATTGGCTCAACAGCTTGCCAGCAGAGTCAATTGGTTGCTGGGAGGACCTGGAAGCCGCATTCCTCGACAATTTCCAGGGCACCTATGTGCGACCACCAGACGCCGATGACCTAAGCCACATCATCCAGCAGCCAGATGAATCGGCCAGACAATTCTGGACCCGGTTCCTAACCAAGAAAAATCAAATAGTCGACTGCCCGGACGCAGAGGCCCTCGCAGCCTTCAAACATAACATCCGTGACGAATGGCTTGCCCGGCACTTAGGACAGGAAAAGCCAAAATCCATGGCAGCCCTCACAACACTCATGACCCGCTTTTGCGCAGGAGAAGACAGCTGGCTAGCATGTAGTAACAACATGACCAAGAGCCCTGGTAATTCGGATACCAAGAACAACACTGGCAGGTCGCGTCACAACAAACACAAGCGCCGCATTAACAGCGACAATGCAGAGGATACGATAGTTAATGCCGGATTCTGAGGCCCTAAACCCGGTCAGCGGAAAAAGCCATTCAAAAGAAGTACTCCGGGCCCGTCCAATTTGGACCGAATACTCGATCGCTTGTGCCAGATACACGGCACCCCTGAAAAACCAGCCAATCACACCAACAAGGATTGTTGGGTGTTCAAGCAGGCAGGCAAGTTAAGCACCAAAAACAGAGATAAGGGGCTGCATAGCGAGGACGAGGAGGAGTCCCGGACGCCGAACAACAGGGGACAGAAGGGCTTTCCCCCACAAGTGCGGACGGTGAAAATGATCTACGCAACCCACATCCCTAAAAGGGAACGGAAGCGTGCACTCAGGGATGTATATGCGTTGGAGCCAGTCGCCCCAAAGTTCAACCCATGGTCCTCCTGCCCGATCACTTTCGATCGAAGGGACCACCCCACTAGCATCCGCCACGGCAGATTCGCCGCATTGGTTCTAGACCCAATCATTGACGGATTTCACCTCACTAGGGTCCTTATGGATGGCGGCAACAGCCTGAACCTGCTTTATCAGGATATAGTGTGAAAAATGGGCATAGATCCCTCAAGGATTAAACCCATAAAGACGACCTTCAAAGGCATCATACCAGGTGTAGAGGCCAACTGTACAGGCTCAGTTACACTGGAAGTGGTCTTCGGATCCCCGGATAATTTCCGAAGCGAGGAGTTAATCTTCAACATAGTCCCGTTCCGCAGTGGCTATCACGCCCTGCTCGGACGAACCGCATTTGCAAAGTTCAATGCGGTGCCGCACTATGCATACCTCAAGCTCAAGATGCCAGGCCCTCGAGGGGTCATTACGGTCAACGAAAACACCAAACGCTCTCTCCGAACGGAGGAGCATACGGCGGCCCTAGCAGCGGAAGTACAAAGTAGGCTCTCAAGGTAGTTCTCCAGTCCGGCTATTAAACGTCCGGACACCATCAAGTGCCCGGAATAACCTACAAAAAGACCGCCTGGCACGTTCCGAGCAAGCGTAGCAGTGCGGCCCCAACCCCAGCCCTTGGGAAATTGTGAAACCAGTGTTACGCATACATAATTATGCTCTGGAAGTACCATGGGCATAACGGTAGGGGCACAACCATGGCACGCCCAATATGCGGCTTAACCGCACTAGGGGCTCCAAATTTTGTCATTTCTTTTTTTTCTCACTTTAAGGAATACACTATCCGGAAGGCCTGTCCGGCAGTACAATCGACGAACACACGATGCAACAACCAGGGAAGCAGCAAGCTACGTCGAACGTTCAGGTGGTCTCTATAACGAGCTAAATACCTGTCTTACATAAAGTCTCGCAGCTTGCCCCTGGAGGGGGATATGTTAAACAATCCCATCTCTCGCTTATCCACTATTTGTATCGTTCTGCTTTTACAACAGCCTTTTAATAAACAATACATAGCTCTTGTTTATTATTGCATTCATTATTTCTTTAGATATGTTCAGTTATGACATTACGCAACCGCACACTCTGGTACGGCTAGTACACCAGGGGCTTAAGTACCCCAGAATATGGTGTGAGAAGTCCGAACACTCTCACGAGTGCAGCACCCCGAACTTATAGCATTATATGCATCGGCTCCGAATCATGTCTTGGGTCAATAGTTGGGTTTGCCCGGCTCCCATGTTTTGGTACCTTACGTTCTGTTATATCGGCTAAGGTAGCGCTGGGAGAACTACTGCGATTGTGCCCCAGTTGAGCTGGGTTAAGCACCTTAGTAGAGAAAAGCTAAAACTGACCGTCATGATAGGGCGAGAGCCGGTCGCTGTTCGAGAGGTTTTCAAGTCCCTAAAGACTTATGCCGCTTAGAGCGAGGAGCTGGCTTTGTCCGGCCTTGGCGTGGATAGCGCCCCGAACTCGGTCTTCCGAATACTAGGGGCTTCGCCGAAATTTAAAATTATAGAATTCTATGGCTAAGTGAGAGTGATAAAGCATTATAGTCTGATTGCCTTGTTCGTTGTGCTGAGCGCCTCCCTCGAAGGACCCAAGAATGGGAACAAGAGCGCTCAGGATTTATCCCGAACACCCCAACACTCGTGGCATGGGGGCAGAAGCCGACGACTCGCATCTCTCAGATTTAATAAACGGCCGCACAGAAGGTAATATTTTAAATTCAAAAAGTGTTGCTTAGCGCATATGAACAAGTTTTCAGCGCACATGATAAACACGAACGAGTTTACTCAAAAATTAAATCCTTGGAACATTCATTTGCCACAAGGCGGGCACCCTTCAGGACGCCCTCATAATACATCTCGGGCCTGCGATGCTCCTTCCCCTCCGGTGGCCCATCTATCACCAGCTTCTCAGCATCCATCTTGCCCCAGTGTACCTTGGCACGAGCAAGGACCCTACGGGCGCCTTCGATGCATACAGAGCGCTTGATGACTTCAAGCCGTGGACAGGCATCCACCAGCCGCCTCACCAGCCCAAAGTAGCTTCCGGCCACGACCTCGCCAGGCCATAGCCAGACTATAAGGCCCCTCATGGCCTGTTCGGCTACCTTATGGAGCTCGACCAGCTGCTTCAGCTGGTCGCTCAAGGGCACCGGGTGTCCGGCCTCAGCATACTAGGACCAGAACACCTTCTCCGTCAAGCTCCCTTCCTCAGCCCGGTAGAATGCGGCAGCATCGGACACACTGCGGGGCAGATCTGCGAATGCTCCTGGAGAGCTCCGGATTCGGGTAAGTAACAAGTAACTTACTTTCACGTGCTTGCTTTGCATAAAGAATGCCTTACCCGCCGCTATCTTTTTCATCGCCTCAATTTCCTGGAGGGCTTTTTGGGCTTCGGCCTTGGCGGATTTGGCGCTCTCAAGAGCCGAGGCAAGCTCGGACTCTCGAGCCTTTGAGTCAAGCTCCAATCTCTCGTGTTTCTCCACAAGAGTATGGAGCTCTTGCCGCACCTCCGCCACCCGCGCCTCCTGCCTTTCTCGCTCGGCACGCTCCACGTCCGCATTGTCCTCGGCCTTGGACAGTGCTTCCTTCAGGGTCGCCACCTCAGTTGTGGCCCCTGTAACACTCACGTTGGTCCTGTCATTGTTTGCAACCAGGTATTTTTTATATACTAACATCAGGTACTACTTACCTTCCTTGTCCTCGAGCTGCTTCTTGTCAAGGCTGAGCTCGTTCTCGGACCGCTCGAGGCTCTGCTTTAATGCATCGACCTCCGCAGTCAGTGCGGCAGAGGTCAGCAGCACAGCCTGCATTCCCATATTGTCATATTTATGTTAGACTCATGTGTATATCTTTCTAGATCCTCAGTCCGGCTTTTCTTCCCGAATACCAAACTGAGCATCAGGGGCTATTGTCTATGCGGTAATATTTTTACATATCTTAAATACATACCTCGAAGCCTTTTAGAAGGCTGGCACAGGCTTCTGTCAGCCTGCTCTTGGCAGACTGAACCTTCTTGACCACCGCGCTCATAATAGTGCGGTGCTCCTCATCGATGGAGGCGCCTTTAAGCACCTCCAGCAAATTGTTCGGTGCCTCCGCTTGGACGGGGTTCACCGGCGTCGTAGGCTTGCCCTTCTTACGAGGGGGCCGCCTGCCGGACTCCGGAACCGCTGAAGGTTCCGGCGCGGCGTCCGGTCCAGGGCCGGACTTAGAGCCTTTTGGGGTTTTATCCCCTTGGCGCCTGGAATCCGGAAGGTCGCCTTGCGGCGCCTCCGGGGCAACCTCCTCCTGGCTCGTCCCCTTTTGGGACTCCACCTCGGCGTCGTCCGTAGGGCGAGGGGAGGTAGCAGTCGAAAGTGAAAGACTATTCACATCCGACGAATCCAGGGATCCGCTCGAGGAAGCATCGAGCTGGGCCTTGGGCAGACTGCATGATTATGTTCGGCATTAGAAAATACTATGCCGTAAAGGAACACCAAGAGTTATTCTGATATCCGGATACTTACGATTTCGCCAGGGGCTTGGCCCTGGATGGCCACTCCTCTTCACCGTCGTCGGCATTGGTGGAGTAGTCCGGGAGAAGGGTTTCCACTTCTTGGACCCTCCGGCCCCCCTAGTCGGGGTGGCCTTCCTTTTCTTTCCTCCCCCCGTTGGAGGGGGAGAGGCCTCTTCTTCCTCCTCCTCGCCTTCGTGGGACGAGCGCGCTTCGGAGTCCTCGGACGAGGAATCCGACACTAACAGGCGCCACGTGAGGTGCCGGGACCAGCAGCTTTGCCAAGCGGGCATCTGCCGGACCTTCGGGCAAAGGAGCCGGACAGTCGATCTGTCCGGACTTCTTCTGCCAGTCCTGTTAAAGGAACAGGAGTTTAGATCCCACATAGAGTCAAACTATGAAAAACGAATATCCTGTGATGGGCAAAATAAACTTACCGCGCTGGCTTGGCGATTCGCGTAGAATCCGCGATCCTCGGTAGTGGGAGGGTGAACCTCGGAGCCCTTGAATAGCACCTTCCAGGCATCTTCGTGCGTGATGTCAAAAAGCCTGGACAAAGTTTGGTGCTGGTCCGGGTCGAATTCCCACAAGTTAAAAGCCCGTCGTTGACACGGGAGGATGCGGCGGAAGAGCATGACTTGGACCACGGTGACGAGTTTAACCTTCTTGTCCATCAGGTTTTGGACGCAGGTTTGGAGTCCGGTCACCTCTTCCGAATTACCCCACGACAGGCCCTTCTCTTTCCAAGAGGTGAGCCGTGTGGGGATGCCAAATCGAAATTCAGGGGCCGCTGCCCATTCAGGGTCGCGCGGCTCGGTGATGTAGAACCACCCCGATTGCCACCCCTTGATGGTTTCCACAAAGGAGCCCTCGAGCCATGTGACATTGGGCATTTTTTCCACCATGGCGCCTCCGCACTCCGCTTGCCGGCCGCCCACCACCTTCGGCTTGACATTGAAGGTCTTTAGCCATAGGCCGAAGTGGGGCTTAATGCGGAGGAAGGCCTCGCACACGATGATAAACGCCAAGATGTTGAGGATGAAGTTCGGGGCCAGATCGTGGAAGTCCAGGCCGTACTAGAGCATGAGCCCCCGGACAAATGGGTGGAGTGGGAAGCCCAGTCCACAGAGGAAATGGGGGAGGAACACCACCCTCTCATGGGGCCTAGGGGTGGGGATGAGTTGCCCCTCATCTGGGAGCCGGTGCTCGATGTCGTTGGACAAGTATCCGGCCTTCCTCAGCTTTTTGATGTGCCCCTCCGTGACGGAGGAGGCCATCCACCTGCCTCCCGCTCCGGACATGACTGGAGAAGGTTGAGGTGGGAAGTGCGGGCTTGGGCGTTGGAGCTCGAGTGCACGGAGGTGGATAAGCAAAGAAGGAAGAAGGCGTAAATGGAAAGAGTGGATCCTTATCCCCTTATATGGGCGGTCGAAGATATGTACCCCCACCAGCCTAGTAAAACTCGCTTATCTCCCAAGCGCCGTGATTAATGGCGCAGTTGGGTTACCCACACCCGTATTGATGAGAATCCTGGAATGAGGGGACACGATCTCTGCTTTGACAAGACGTGCCAAAGAAACCGCCTCGCTAAACGCCCTGAGGTGGGACAACAAAACAATTCGAATAAAGGCTTGGCCGTGGCATGATGTCACGCTGCGGAATACGTCAGCAGATTAGATTTGTTCAAATGTTATTCTCTCTACGGTGGTATGTGGAACTTATTTTGCAGAGCTGGACACTATCCTTGTGTTCAACATCTTCTACAAAGTATTCGGAGGAGGAACCTGCCTTGCAATGCCGAAGATAATTGGCGCGCCGGACTCGTCGTCATTGAAGCCTGGTTCAGGGGCTACTGAGGGAGTCCCGGATTAGGGGGTGTCCGGATGACTGGACTATAACCTTTGGCCAGACTCCTGGACTATCAAGATACAAGATTGAAGACTTCGTCCCGTGTCCGGATGGGACTTTCCTTGGCATGGAAGGCAAGCTTGGCGATACAGATATGGAGATCTCCTCCCATTGTAACCGACTCTGTGTAACCCTAGCCCTCTCCGGTGTCTATATAAACCGGAGGGTTTTAGTCCATAGGACAAACAACAATCATACCATAGGCTAGCTTCTAGGCTTTAGCCTCTTTGATCTCGTGGTAGATCTACTCTTGTACTACCCATATCATCAATATTAATCAAGCAGGAGTAGGGTTTTACCTCCATCGAGAGGGCCCGAACCTGGGTAAAAACATCGTGTCCCTTGTCTCATGTTACCATCCGCCTAGACGCACAGTTCGGGACCCCCTACCCGAGATCCGCCGGTTTTGACACCGACAGGCCCCAAGATGGGATCTCGTGGATACAGAAAGTTACGGCGGTGGAATTAGGTTTTTGGCTCCTCTTCTGATCTGTCGGGGATACGTAGGCATATATAGGAGGAAGGAGTACGTCGATGGAGCAGCAGAGGGCCCACGAGGTAGGGGGCGTGCCCAGGGGGTGCGCCCTCCACCCTCGTGACCGCCTCTGGCACTTCTTGGAGCAGGGTCCAAGTCTCCTGGATCACGTTCGGTGAGAAAATCACGTTCCCGAAGGTTTCATTCCATTTGGACTCTGTTTGATATTCCGTTTCTTCGAAATACTGAAATAGGCCAAAAACATCAATTCTGGGCTGGGCCTCCGGTTAATAGGTTAGTCCCAAAAATAATATAAAAGTGGAAAATAAAGCCCAATATAGTCCAAAACAGTAGATAAAGTAGCATGGAGCAATCAAAAATTATAGATACGTTGGAGACGTATCAGGCATCCCCAAGCTTAATTCCTGCTCGTTCTCGAGTAGGTAAATGATAAAAAAGAATTTTTGATGCGGAGTGATACTTTGGCATAATTTCAATGTAAATCTTCTTAATTGTGATATGAATATTCAGATCCGAAAGATTCAAGACAAAAGTTCATATTGACACAAAAATAATAATACTTCAAGCATACTAATCAAAGCAATCATGTCTTCTCAAAATAACATGGCAAAAGAAAGTTCATCCCTACAAAATCATATAGTTAGGCTATGCTTCATTTTCGTCACACAAAGATGTTCCCAACTTTTATACCCCCGATGACAAGCCAAGCAATTGTTTCATACTTAAATAATCTCAAACTTTTTCAACCTTCACGCAATACATGAGCGTGAGCCATGGATATAGCACTATGGGTGGAAAAGAATATGATGATGGGGATTTTGTGGAGAAGACAAAAAAGGAGAAAGTCTCACATCGACGAGGATAATCAACGGGCTATGGAGATGCCCATCCATTGATGTCAACATGAGGAGTAGGGATTGACATGCAACGGATGCACTAGAGCTATGAATGCTCAACAAAAGAAAACTAGTGGGTGTGCATCCAACTTGCTTGCTCACGAAGACCTAGGGCATTTGAGGAAGCCCATCATAGGAATATACAAGCCAAGTTCTATAATGAAAAATTCCCACTAGTATAAAAAGACAACTTATGAGACTCACTACATGAAGAACAAGGTGCTACTTGGAAGCACAAGTGTGGAAAAAAGATAGTAGCATTGCCCTTTTTCTTTTCTTTTTTCGTCTTTTTTTCTTTCTTTTTTTGGGGCCTTTCTTTTTTTTGGCCTTTCTTTTGTTCTTTTCTTTTTTTTTCTTTGGGCAATGCTCTAATAATGATGATCATCACACTTCTATTGATTACAACATAAAGATTACAACTCGAAACTTGGAACAAGATATGACTCTATATGAATGCCTCCAGCGGTGTACCGGGGTGGTGCAATGAATCAAGAGTGACATGTATGAAAAATAATGCAAGGTGGCTTTGCCACAAATACGATGTCAACTACATGATCATGCAATGGCAATATGACAAAAGTAATGTATGTCATGATGATGATGGTGGAAGTTGCATGGCAATATATCTCGGAATGGCTATGGAAATGCCATAATAGGTAGGTATGGTGGCTGTTTTGAGGAAGATATAAGGAGGTTTATGTGTGATAGAGCGTATCATATCACGGGGTTTGGATGCACCGGCGAAGTTTGCACCAACTCTCAAGGTGAGAAAGGGCAATGCACGGTACCGAAGAGGCTAGCAAAGGCGGAAAGGTGAGAGTGCGTATAATCCATGGACTCAACATTAGTCAAAAGAACTCATATACTTATTGCAAAAATTTAGAAGTCATCAAAAATCAAGTACTACATGCATGCTCCTAGGGGGATAGATTGGTAGGAAAAGACCATCGCTCGTCCCTGACCGCCACTCATAAGGATGCACAAGCCAGGTACACTTCATGTTTCAAATTTGTTACACAACTTTAACCATACGTGCATGCCACGGGACTTGCAAACTTCAACACAAGCATTTCTCAAATTCATGATTACTCAACTAGCACGAATCTGATATTATCACCTCCATATCTCAAAACAATTATCAAGCATCAAACTTATCTTAGTATTCAATTCACTCAAAAGAAAGTTTCACATATCTTGAATACCAAGTATATTAACATTAAGCAAATTATCATGCTATTAACGACTCTCAAAATAATCTAAGTGAAGCATGAGAGATCAATAGTTTCTTTAAGACAAATCCACCACCATGCTCTAAAAGATATAAGTGAAGCACTAGAGCAAAAATTATCACGCTCAAAAGATATAAGTGAAGCACTATGAGCAAAACTATCAATCTCAAAAGATATAAGTGAAGCACACAGAGTATTCTAACAAATTCCAAATCATGTATGGATCTCTCAAAAGGTGTGTACAGCAAGGATGATTGTGGTAGACTAACAAGCAAATACACAAATAATACAAGACGCTCCAAGCAAAACACATAACATGTGGTGAATAAAAATATAGCTCCAAGTAAATTACCGATGGAAGTGGACGAAAGAGGGGATGCCTTCCGGGGCATCCCGAAGCTTTGAATTTTTGGTGTCCTTGGATTATCTTGGGGGTGCCGTGGTAATCCCCAAGCTTAGGCTCTTGCCACTCCTTGTTCCATAATCCATCAAAAGAATTCACCCAAAACTTGAAAACTTCACAACACAAAACTCAACAGAAATATCGTGAGCTCCGTTAGAGCAAGAAAACAAAAGACTACTTCAAGGTACTGTAATGAACTCATTCTTTATTTATATTGGTGTTAAACCTACTGTATTCCAACTTCTCTATGGATTATAAACTATTTTACTAGCCATAGATTCATCAAAATAAGCAAACAACACACGTAAAACAGAATCTGTCAAAAACAGAACAGTCTGTAGCAATCTGTAACTAACACAAACTTATGGAACTCTAAAACTTCTACCAAAATAGTAAGTCCTGTACAATTTTTTTATTTAACAGCATCAAAAAGAATCAACGCAAAATCACGTTCCTATGATTTAACAAAATTATATTCGTGCGCGCAAAGTTTCTGTTTTTCAGCAGAATCAAATCAAGTATCATCGTAGGTTATCCTATAGGTTCTACTTGGCACAAACACTAATTAAAAGACAAAACCACATCTAAACAGAGGCTATATGGATTATTTATTCCTAAACAGAAACAAAAACAAAAAACACAAAATAAAATTGGGTTGCCTCCCAACAAGCGCTATCGTTTAACGCCCCTAGCTAGGATAGATCTAGGTATTGCCATCTTTGGTAGGCAATCCATAAGTGGCTCTCATGATAGATTCATATGGTAATTTTATTTTCTTTCTAGGGAAGTGTTCCATGCCCTTCTTTAAGGGAAATTGGAATCTAATATTCCCTTAATTCATATCAATAATTGCACCAATCCTTCTAAGGAAAGGTCTACCAAGAATAATAGGACATGAAGGATTGCAATCTATATCGAGAACAATAAAATCTATGGGCACATAATTCCTATTTGCAACAATAATAACATCATTACTTCTTCCCATAGGCTTTTTAATAGTGGAATCCGCAAGGTGCAAGTTTAGAGAGCAATCATCAAAGTCATGGAAGTCTAGCAAATCACACAAAGCTTTGGGAATAGTAGAGACACTAGCACCCAAATCACACAAAGCATGAAACTCATAATCTTTGATTTTAATTTTAATAGTAGGTTCCCACTCATCATAGAGTTTTCTAGGGATAGAACTTTCAACTCAAGTTTTTCTTCATAAGATTGCATCAAGGCATCAACAATGTGTTCGGTAAAGGCTTTATTTTGACTATAAGCATGTGGAGAATCTAGCACGGATTGCAACAAGGAAATACAACCAATCAAAGAGCAATTTTCATTATTAAATTCCTTGAGATCCAAAATAGTGGGTTTAGCAACATCTAGGTTTTTATTTCTTTCAATCCCACTTTCATAAATTTCATCATCAAGATCTAGAAACTCCGAATTCTTAGAACGCCTTCTAGGTAAAGGAAGATCATATTCAGTTTCATCGAAATTCATATTGCAAAAAAAAAAGATTTAATGGGGGACACATCAATAACTTTTAGATCTTCATCTTGATTTTCATAGGTATTCGGTTTAGCGGCCATCTTATTGACTAAGGTAGCTTGCATATCCGAAATTTCAGCGGTCATTTTTTCAAGACGAGCAATTTGGGCCCTTATACCATCAAATTCTTTAGACATATCATCTAGTTCTTTATTCATATAACTCATAAAACTTTTTTGTTCCTTAAGCTCGTTTCTAAAGAAATTATTGTGCTCAAATTGCAAAACCATAAACTTTCTGACATTTCTTTTGGTCTCCTCTAGCCTTTTAAGGTGAAGGTCACCAAATCTAGGTAGAGCCATTGCGACAAACAAGTAAACTAGCACACGAGCAAACAGAAAGGCAACGGGAAAAGGCAAACGGGAAAGAGAGGGCGAATAAAATGGCAAGGGTGAAGTGGGGGAGAGGAAAACGAGAGGCAAATAATGCAATGCGAGAGATAGGGATTGTGATGGGTACTTAGTATGGTTGACTTGCTTGCGTGAGCCTCCCCGGCAACGGCGCCAGAAATTCTTCTTGCTACCTCTTGAGCACTCCGTTGGATTTACCCGAACAGGAGAGGATGATGCAGTAAAGTAGCGTAAGTATTTCCCTCAGTTTTTGAGAACCAAGGTATCAATCCAGTAGGAGACCATGCACAAGTCCCTCGTACCTACACAAAACGATAGCTACTCGCAACCAATGCGATTAGGGGTTGTCAATCCCTTCACGATCACTTACGAGGGTGAGATCTGATAGAGATGATAAATAATATTTTTGGTATTTTTGATAGATAGATGCAAAGTGAAAAGTAAAAGGCAAAGTA
This sequence comes from Triticum timopheevii, assembly GCA_963921465.1. Lineage (NCBI taxonomy): Eukaryota > Viridiplantae > Streptophyta > Magnoliopsida > Poales > Poaceae > Triticum > Triticum timopheevii. Next base: position 370,382,789 of record OY997262.1, read on the forward strand.
AAAACAAAGCAAGTAATAAAGCGATAGAGATTGATATGATGAGAATAGACCCGGGGGCCATAGGTTTCACTAGTGGCTTCTCTCAAGAGCATAAGTATTCTACGGTGGGTGAACAAATTACTGTTGAGCAATTGACAGAATTGAGCATAGTTATGAACATATCTAGGCAATGATCATGTATATAGGCATCACATCCAAGACAAGTAGATCGAAACGATTCGGCATCTACTACTATTACTCCACTCATCGACCGCTATCCAACATGCATCTAGAGTATTAAGTTAAAAACAAAGTAACGCCTTAAGCAAGATGACATGATGTAGAGGGATAAATTCATGCAATATGATAAAAACCCATCTTGTTATCCTCGATGGCAACAATGCAATACGTGCCTTGCAACCCTTTCTGTCACTGGGTAAGGACACCGCAAGATCGAACCCAAAGCTAAGCACTTCTCCCATTGCAAGAACTACCAATCTAGTTGGCCAAACCAAATGGATAATTCGAAGAGACTTGCAAAGATAACTCAATCATACATAAAAGAATTCAGAGAAGATTCAAATATTTTCCATAGATAATCTGGATCATAAACCCACAATTCATCGGTCTCAACAAACACACCGCAAAAAAGAAGATTACATCGAATAGTTCTCCACAAGAGAGGGGGAGAACATTGTATTGAGATCCGAAAAGAGAGAATAAGCCATCTAGCTACTAGCTATGGACCCGAAGGTCTGAAGTAAACTACTCACACTTCACGGAGGGGCTATGGTGTTGATGTAGAAGCCCTCCATGGTAGATGCCCCCTCCGACGGAGCCCCGGAACAGGCCCCAAGATGGCATCTCGTGGATACAGAAAGTTACGGCGGTGGAATTAGGTTGTTGGATCCTCTTCTGATCTGTCGGGGATACATAGGCATATATAGGAGGAAGGAGTACGTTGGTGGAGCAGCAGAGGGCCCACGAGGTAGGGGCGCGCCCAGGAGGGGCGCCCTCCACCCTCGTGACAGCCTCTGGCACTTCTTGGAGCAGGGTCCAAGTCTCCTGGATCACGTTCGGTGAGAAAATCACGTTCCCAAAGGTTTCATTCCGTTTGGACTACATTTGATATTCCGTTTCTTCGAAATACTGAAATAGGCAAAAAAACAGCAATTCTGGGCTGGGCCTCTGGTTAATAGGTTAGTCCAAAAAATAATATAAAAGAGGAAAATAAAGCCCAATATAATCCAAAACAGTAGATAAAGTAGCATGGAGCAATCAAAAATTATAGATACGTTGGAGACGTATCACCAACTAGTCTTCCTCCACGCTGGTCTTGTGACCACAGGATCCCGCTGATACCAGGAGCACAGCTAGTAAATGTCAGACCGTACCGTCACAAGCCCAAGCATAAGACAGAGATACAAGCTCAGGTGGAGGAGTTGCTCAAATCGGGTGTCATTCAGATAAGCACAAGCCCCTTTGCATCGCCAGTCATATTGGTCAAGAAAAAGGATGGAACCTGGCGTCTGTGCATTGACTATCGTCACCTCAATGCCCTCACAGTCGTTGCCAAGTTTCCAGTCCCTGTTATTGAAGAACTTTTGGATGAACTCCACGGTGCTGCTTGGTTATCCAAACTAGATCTTCGAGCAGGCTATCATCAAATTCGGTTGGCTCCAGGGGAAGAGTGCAAGACAGCCTTCCAAACACATCAAGGGCATTTCGAATTCAAAGTGGTTTCATTTGGCCTCGCTGGTGCTCCAGCAACCTTCATCGGGGCAGTTGAGGGAGTCCTGGATTAGGGGTATCCGGACAGCCGGACTATATACTTTGGTCGGACTAATGGACCATGAAGATACAAGACTCAAGACTTTGTCCTGTGTCCGGATGGGACTCTCCTTTGCGTGGAAGACAAGCTTGGCGATCCGAATATTATATTTCCTTCTTTGTAACCGACTCCATGTAAACCCTAGCCCCCTCCGATATCTATATAAACCGGAGGGTTTAGTCCTTAGAGACAGAATCATAATCATCATAGGCTAGCTTCTAGGGTTTAGCCTCTACGATCTCGTGGTAGATCAACTCTTGTAACACTCATATCATCAATATCAATCAAGCAGGAAGTAGGGTTTTACCTCCATCGAGAGGGTCCGAACCTGGGTAAAACATCGTGTCCCTTGCCTCCTGTTACCATCAGCCTTAGACGCACAGATCGGGACCCCCTACCCGAGATCCGCCGATTTTGACACCGACATTGGTGCTTTCATTTAGAGTTCCTCTATGTCATTGCTGTAAGGCTCGATGGCTCCTTCAATCATCAACAACAACATGGTCCAGGGTGTGACTTTTCTCCCCGAATAGATCTTCGTGTTCAGTGGCTTCGCACCGCGGGCCAATTCGCTTGGCCATCTGGAGCAGATCGACAGCTACGGCCTTGGCCATCAGGTCAGGTTTGAAAAGCTAAACTACACAGCCGATATCTGTGGAGACTTGATCTTCAACGGATTCGGGCCTATGCCAGGAGCGCTGGACAGTCACGATGAGCACGACTTAGACCTGCTGTCGGACAATGCTCGGGATATCGCCCCTGCAGGAGCCCCGGACCTAAATCCGGGGCAGATTGCGTCACCCGAGGACAGGTGGATGGACCCCGCCCCGGAGGCCACACACCCATCGGCGGTAGAGACGAACACAGACTTCACCCCCAAGGAAGCCTATGACTCCAGACTCCCGGACTCATATCCGGTTGTAGGTTCGAGTCCGCGCACGGCCGAGCCCGCCGAATCTGGTTGGGCTCCAATAATGGAGTTCACTGCTGCGGATATTTTCCAGCACTCGCCCTCTGGCGACATGCTAAACTCGTTAAAGTCTCTCCCTTTGTCAGGAGACTCTTGGCCGAACTATGTCCGACTCTAGTGGGAAGCTGGCGACGAGGGAATTCGTTGCCCACCCACCACCCACTTCATAGCCACGATCGATGATTTGACCGACGTGCTTGATTTCGACTCCGAAGACATCGACAGTGTGGACGACGATGTAGGAGAAGAACAGGAACCACCACCCACGGGGCGGTGGACAGCCACCTCTTCATATGATATATATATATGGTGGACACTCTGAAAGAAACCAATGGCGATGAGGCAATGGATGCTAATCCCTCAAGGAAGAAAGCAAAGCATGGACGTCGTCAGCGCCGTTCCAAGCCACGCCACAGCAATACCGGCACTGGAGACAAAACAATCCGGATGGTGCCGAAGATGAATACAACCCCGACCAGCCTGCCTTCGAGCAGGGTGAACAGGAAGACGGGCAGGTCAGCCCAGACGAACATGCGATTGTCGGATACCCGGAGGAGGACAACTACATGCCCCCTTCCGAAGATGAGATTAGCCTCGGCGACGATGATTTCAGCGTGCCTGAGGACCCCATAGAGCACGAGCGCTTCAAGCGCCGGCATATGGCCACTGCAAGGATCCTGAAAAAGTGGCAGTAGCAGCTCCAAGGTGATCAAGACCTGCTCATAGACAGATGGACGGAAGTCCTGGCAGCTGAGGAATATGGACTCGAGCGCCACACAGCTGACCGACCACCTCGTGTCCGGGATAAAACGGCGTATCCGTCCGAATACCAGCCCGCACCCCCACGCCAATACACTACGGCCCGGGGCAATAGGCAGGACCTGCAAGATATACTTGAAAACAAGGCAGGACAGCCAAGATCGATCTACGGATCGCAGGGGCGCGCCCAACCACGTGACGATGATCGTCATGCCGGATACACCATCCACAAGTCCGGCCGGGCTGAACACAGCCACATAGCCCGGCATAGAGGTGCCGCACACCCCCTCTGCTTCACTGATGAAGTGATGGATCATGAATTCTCAGAAGGGTTTAAACCCGTAAACATTGAATCATACGATGGTACAACAGACCCCGCAGTTTGGATCAAAGATTTCCTTCTCCACATTCACATGGCCCGGGGAGACGATCTACATGCCATCAAGTATCTTCCCCTTAAGCTAAAAGGACCAGCCAGGCACTGGCTAAATAGCTTGCCGGCAAATTCCATTAGCAGTTGGGAAAACCTGGAGGACGCTTTCCTCGACAACTTCCAAGGCACAAATGTGCGACCACCGGATGCTGATGACTTGAGCCACATCACCCAACAGCCCGGAGAGTCAGCCAGAAAATTCTGGACTCGGTTCCTAACTAAAAAGAACCAAATTGTTGACTGTCTGGACGCTGAAGCCCTAGCGGCCTTTAAGCATAATATCCGCGACGAGTGGCTCGCCCGACACCTCGGCCAGGAAAGACCAAAATCCATGGCGGCCCTCACGACACTCATGACACGCTTTTGCTCAGGCGAGGATAGCTGGTTGGCTTGCAGCAGCACCACGCCAATAAACTCCAGCACTTCAGATGTCCGAGACAGTAACGGCAAGCCATGGTGCAACAGACATAAGCGTCGGAACAATGGCGACCATACTGAAGACGCGGCAGTTAGCGCCGGATTCGGTGGCTCAAAATCCGGTCAGCGGAAAAAGCCATTCAAAAGAAATAATTAGGGATCGTCTAGTCTAGACCACATACTCGATCGATCGTGCCATATTCACGACACCCCGATAAGCCAGCAAACCACACTAACAGAGACTACTGGGTATTCAAACAGGCTGGTAAGATAAATGCCGAGAGCAAGGACAAGGGGCTGCACAGTGACGATGACGAAGAGCCCCGGCGTCCGAACCCAGGGGGACAAAAGAAATTCCCTCCCCAGGTGAAAACGGTCAACATGATCTATGCCACTCACATTCCCAAATGGGAACGAAAGCGAGCACTCAGGGACATCTATGCGATGGAGCCAGTTGCCCCAAAGTTCAACCCATGGCCAGCCTATCCGATCACCTTTGATCGTAGGGATCACCCTACCAGCATCCGTCACGGCGGTTCAGCCACATTGGTCTTAGACCCAATCATTGACGGATTTCACCTCACAAGAGTCCTTATGGACGGAGGCAGCAGCCTGAACCTGCTTTATCAGGACACAGTGCGCAAAATGGGCATCGGCCCTTCGAGGATCAGGCCCACCAAAACCACCTTCAAAGGTGTAATTCCAGGAGTAGAGGCCCGTTGCACGGGCTCCATAACACTGGAAGTGGTCTTCGGATCTCCGGATAACTTCCGAAGCGAGGAGTTAATCTTCGATATTGTCCCTTTCCATAGTGGTTATCACGCACTGCTTGGACGAACCACATTCGCTCGATGTAATGCGGTACCACACTATGCATACCTCAAGCTCAAGATGCTAGGACCTTGCGGGGTCATAATAGTCAACGGAAACATGGACCGCTCTCTCCGTACAGAGGAGTATACTGCAGCCCTCGCGGCAGAAGTACAATGCAGCCTTCTCCGGAAAACCACCAATCCGGCGACAGCAACCCCGAACGCCGTCAAGCGAGTCCGGGGTACCCCGCAACAGGATCGCCAGGCACGCCAAGAGCGCGACTAGCAGTCCGGCCTCCGCTCTAGCCCCATTAAGGAAGCACTCGTGCCGCGCGTACACAATTACGCACTCAAAATACCATGGGCATAGGCGGAGGCGCAATAGTGCGGTTCAGCCGCAACATACTTTAATAACCCTCTCTATCTTTCAGGACCCTACTTCAGGGCAGCCTCTTCAGAAGAGCCGGATTATCGGACTTTCACAGGAGAGAAATCCAAGGAGGAAAAAGGCTTTACGCACGAAAGGAATACCCAGGTGGAATCTATTCACGATCGTTATACCTGTTTTATATACCTACATGCGGCCCGCCCTTGGATAGGACATGTCAAATAGTCCTATTTACCTCTGCTTAACGCATTCATTGTAAACATACGCTTAGACGTATTATCATCAATGGGATATTATATACAGCGTCAGCTTATTATTCCTATCTGCACATTTTTTCTATAAATGTTTATTTACTATCGCATCCGTACACTTTGGTACGTTCAGTTTGCTAGGGGCTTCTTATGGCGCCCCTTAATACGACAAGACAAGTCTAAACACTTTCGACAGTGCGGCACCCCGAACTTATAGCACTATATGCATCAGCTCCGAATGATGTCTTGGCTGAATAGTTGGGTTAGCCCGGCTCCCTTGTTTTGGTACCTTACGTTCCATTATATCGGCTAAGGTAGCGCAGGGAGAACTACTGCGATTGTGTCCCGGTTCTTCCGGACGAACACCTCAGTAGAGAAAGCCAAAAACTGACCGGCATGATGCGGCGAGAGCTGGTCGCTGTTCGAGAGGTTTTAAAATCCTTCAAGATGTTTTCTGCTTTAAGCGAGGAATCAGCCTCGTCCGATTTAGGCGTATGTGGTGCCCCAATTCGGCTTTCCGACTTCTAGGGGCTTCGCCGAAATTTAAAATTATAGACTTGTATGGCTAAGTGAAAGTTATAAAGCCGCATAGTCCGTTTGCCTTGTTCGTTGCGCTAAACACCTCCTTTAGGGACCAAATATTTGGATAAAGAGTGTCTGGGTTTTCCAGAACACCCCAGTACTAGTTACGTGGGAGCGGAAGCCGACGACTGGCCTACTTTCAGAATTTTATAAACGGCCGCACAGAGGGTAATATTTTAAATCAACAAAACACTATATAGCGCAAATAAATTCGTCTTTATATTACAAATACGACAAGAGTACATTCACTCAAAGATCGTGTCCTTGGTACATTCATCGGCCACGAGGCGAGCACCTTGCATAACGGCATCATAATATTTTTCGGGACAACGATGCGCCTTGCCCTCCGGCGGTCCATCCTTCTCCAGCTTCTCAGCATCCAGCTTGCCCCAATGCACCTTCGCATGGGCAAAGGCCCGGCGGGCACCCTCAATGCAAACGGATTGCTTGATCACTTCAAGCTGCGGACATGCATTTACCATCCACTTTATCAGGCCGAAGTAGCTAGCGGGCAGGGGCTCACCAGGCCACATCCGGACTATGAAATCTTTCATAGCCACTTCGGCCGCCCTGTGGAGTTCAACCAACTGCTTCAGTTGGTCACTCAGAGGCATTGGGTGTTCGGCTCCAGCATACTGGGACTAGAATAACTTCTCCGTTGAGCTCCCCTCCTCGGCACGGTAGAACTATGCAACATCAGATAGGTTGCGTGGCAGATCTGCGAATGCCCCTGGAGAGCTCCGAATCCGGGTAAGTAAAAGAAACGTCTCCTCCACATGTTTGCTTTGCATAAAGAATGTCTTACCCGCCGCTATCTTCTTGGCCGCCTGGATTTCCTACTGGTCCTTTTCGGCTTCGGCTTTGGCGTCTTTCATACTTGCAAGGGCCTTCGCAAGCTCAGACTCCTTTGTCTTGAGGTCACGCTCCACGGACTCGAACTTCTTGCCGAGCTCCTGGAGCTCTTGCTGTACCTCGCCCACCCTAGCATTCTTCTTTTCACGCTCAATGCGCTCCATGGCCGCCTTGTCTTCAGCCTCGGACAACGTTTTCTTCAGGGGCACCACTTCGGTTGTGGCCCCTATTACAAAGTCACAACGCTTTGTCGTTAGAATCACCAATTTTGTGTATTCTTTATGATATGTGAACGGGGTATCACTCATCTTTGTTCTCTTCGAGCTGCCTCTTCGTGAGGCCGAGCTCTCCCTGGGCCTGCTCCAGGCCCCGTTTGAGTCCGGCGACCTCGGCCATGCGGGCAGCTGCGGCAACCAGCACTGCCTGCTTATTCACATGCACACCCACTATTAAACTCCTGCGGATTATAATCGACCCTCCATTTGGCTTTTCGTTCCGAACACCAAACAAAGTATCAGGGGCTACTACCTATTGGGTGATGATTTCACACATTTTTGATTACTTACCTCAAAGCCTGTTAGGAGGCTGGTGCAGGCTTCAGTTAGTCCGCTCTTGGCGGACAGAACCTTCTGAATCACCGCACTCATAAGAGTATGGTGCACTTCATCCATGGAAGCGCCGCGAAGCGCTTCCAGCAGACTATCCGACGCCTCTGGCGTAACGGAAGTCAACGGCACGGATGGCCCACCCGCCTTAGCAAGGGGCTGCCTGCCCGAATCCGGAGCCTTTGGAGGTTCCGGTACAGTGTCCGGCTGGGAGCCCGACTTGCTGCCCGTGTGCCTGGCGTCTGGGATTTCGCCTTGGGGCGTTTCCAGAGTCGCCTCCCCTTGCTCAGGGAGCCTTTGGGATAACACCTCTGTGTCATCCGCAGGCCGAGGGGAAGTGGCTGTTGGAAGCGAATTCATCACCGAATCGCTCAAAGACCCATCTGAAGAGGATACCTCGGGATGGGCCCTGGCCGGACTGCATATGCGTGTTCAGCGTTATAACAGACTATGAAGCAAAGTCGCACTAAAATACAAAAGAAGTGCGGATACTTACGATCTTACTAGGGGCTTCCCCCTGGGCAGCCACTCCTCCTTGCTATAGGCGACCGTAGTGGAGTAATCCGGAAGGGATGTATTTCCCTTCTAGGGCGTCCTAGCCTGCCCCTCCGGGGCGGTTTTCCTTTTCTTCTCCTCCCCAGTGCGGGGAGGTGGAATTTCTTCGCGACCCCCCCGCCTCCGCGGGAGGAATCCACCTCATCATCCTCGGACGACAAGCCTATGACAGCCTTGCGCCGGGGACCTTTCCTGGTCCCCTGGGCTGCCCTCTTAGATCCTTCGGCCTCCCCGGATGGGGCGGCCCTTTCCTTTTCCTTCTCCTCCTCCCCTTCGTGGGAGGAGTGTGCCTCGTCGTCTTCGGACGAGGCGTCCGGTGCGACCTTACGTCGGAGACCCTTCCTGGTCCCCGGGGCCTTCTTTTCGGCCTTCTTCTCCGGCACCTTATAGGGCGCCGGGACTACCATCTCCGTCATGAGAGCGGTCGCCAGACCTTCTGGCAAAGGAGCCGGACAGTCGATCCGCTCCGCCGTCTCTACGTAATCCTGATTAAGTACACACGATGATGTGAGATCCTCCCATGAGTATTCTTGGAAAACTACATCTGGTAATGGTTAGAAAACTCACTGGATGGGGGTGCCGCGTGGCGTGGAGTCCGCGGTCCTCAGACGTGGGAGGAGGCGTTTCGGAGCCCTTGAACAGCACCTTCCATGCGTCCTTGAGTGTCATGCTGTAGAACTCTTGGAGTGTCTGGTGTTCGGCCGGGACGAACTCCCATAGATTAAAAGCCCGTCTTTGGCTTTGAAGAATTCGGCAGACGAGCATGACCTGGACTACATTGACAAGCTTGATGTTCTTGTCAATCATATTCTTGATACAGTTCTGAAGTTTGGTCAACTCCGCAGGCTCGCCCCAGGACAGGCCCTTCTTTTCCCAGGAGGTGAGCCGCATGGGAATTCTGGATCGGAATTCAGGGGCCGCCGCACAGTTAGCGTCGCGCGGCTCGGTGATGAAGAACCACCCCGATTGCCATCCTTTCACGGTCTCTGCAAAGGAGTCGTCAAGCCAGGTAACGTTGGGCATCTTGCCCACCATGGAGCCTCCGCACTCTGCTTGCTGGCTGCTTACGATCTTCGGCTTCACGCAGAAGATTCGTAGCCACAAGCCGAAGTGAGGCTTGGTACGGAGGAAGGCCTCACACACGACGGTGAACCCCGAGATGTTGAGAACGAAGTTTGGGGCTAGATCATGGAAGTCCAACCCATAGTAAAACATAAGCCTGCGAACGAAGGGATGAAGTGGAAATCCCAGTCCATGGATGAAGTGGGCAAGGAACACGACACTCTCGTGGGGTCCTGGAGTCGGAATGATCTGCCCTGCGTTCAGCAGCCGGTGTGCAATATCTGCGGCCAAGTATCCAGCCGACCGGAGCTTCGTGATATGCTCCTCCTTCACAGTGGAGGCCACCCACTTGCCCCCTGCTCCGGACATGTTTTTGCGGAGAAGGTGTGAACTAGGGCGCTGGAGCTCGAGGGTGCGAGAATGGATAAGCAGATGAGGAAGAAGGCATGGGTGAAAATGGGAAAATCCTTATCCCTTTATAGAGGCGACGAGAGCGGTGCGCCTCCCCACTTGCTTGTTGAAGATCGCTTATTTCCCAAGCACCGCGATTGATGGTGTGGTTGGGTTACCCATGCCCGTATTGATGCCAATCCGTGATAAGGGGACATGATCTCTACTTCGACAAGACGTGCCAAGGAAACCGCCTTGCAATATGCGCTGTGGCTGGTTGTGGGAAAACAGTTCAAATAATGACTCGACCATAGTGTCATGTCACATTGTCTGAAGTTGTCAGCATATTACATTTGTGGAATATCATTCTTTCTACGGTGGTATGTGAAGATCATCTTGCAAATCCGGACACAATTTAAGTGTTCGATAATTACTTTGGAGTATTCGGAGATGGAACCCGCCTTGCAATACTGACGACAGAACTGTGCGTCGGACTCATCATCATTGAAGTCTGGTTCAGGGGCTACTAAGGGAGTCCTGGATTAGGGGTATCCGGACAGCCGGACTATATACTTGAAGGAAATATGCCCTAGAGGCAATAATAAAGTTATTATTTATTTCCTCATATGATGATAAATGTTTATTATTCATGCTAGAATTGTATTAACCGGAAACATGATACATGTGTGAATACATAGACAAACATAACGTCACTAGTATGCCTCTACTAGACTAGCTCATTAATCAAAGATGGTTATGTTTCCTAACCATAGGCATGTGTTGTCATTTGATTAATGGGATCACATCATTAGGACAATGATGTGATTGACATGACCCATTCCGTTAGCCTAGCACTTGATCGTTTAGTATATTGCTATTGCTTTCTTCATGACTTATACATGTTCCTGTAACTATCAGATTATGCAACTCCCATTTACCGGAGGAACACTTTGGGTGCTACCAAATGTCACAACGTAGCTGGGTGATTATAAAGGAGTACTACAGGTGTCTCCAATGGTACATGTTGAGTTGGAGTATTTCGAGATTAGGTTTTGTCACTCCGATTGTCGGAGAGGTATCTCTGGGCCCTCTCGGTAATGCACATCACTATAAGCCTTGCAAGCAATGTAGCTAATGAGTTAGTTACGGAATGATGCATTACATGACGAGTAAAGAGACTTGCCTGTAACAAGATTGAACTAGGTATTGGATACCGACGATCGAATCTCGGACAAGTAACATACCGATGGCAAAGGGAACAACATATGTTGTTATGCGGTTTGACCGATAAAGATCTTCGTAGAATATGTAGGAGCCAATATGGGCATCCAGGTCCCGCTATTGGTTATTGACCGAGAATAGTTCTAGGTCATGTCTACATAGTTCTCAAACCCGTAGGGTCCGCACGCTTAACGTTACGATGACAGTTTTATTATGAGTTTATAAGTTTTGATGTACTGAAGTTTGTTCGGAGTCCTGGATGTGATCACGGACATGACGAGGAGTCTCGAAATGGGCGAGACATAAAGATTGATATATTGGAATCCTATGTTTGGACATCGGAAGTGTTCCGGGTGAAATCGGCATTTTATCGGAGTACCGGGGGTTACCGGAACCCTCCCCTCCCTAGTCCGAATAGGACAAGGAGAAGAGGAGAGGAGACAAGAGGTGGGCTGTGCCCCCTCCCCTCCCTAGTCCGAATAGGACAAGGAGAGGGGGGCGGCGCCCCCTCTTTCCTTCCCCTCTTCCTCCTCCTTCCCCCTTCTCCTACTCCAACTAGGAAAGAAGGGAGTCCTTCTCCCGGTGGGAGTAGGAATCCCCCTTGGCGCGCCCTCCTTGGCCGGCCGCCCCCTCCCCCTTGGCTCCTTTATATACGGGGGCAGGGGGGCACCCTAGGACACACAAGTTGATCTACGGATCGTTCCTTAGCCGTGTGCGGTGCCCCCCTCCACCATATTCACCTCGGTCATATCGTCGCAGAGTTTAGGCGAAGCCCTGCGCCGGTAGAACATCATCATCGTCACCACGCCGCCGTGCTGACGGAACTCATCCCTGATGCTTTGCTGGATCGGAGCCCAGGGATCGTCATCGAGCTGAACGTGTGCTGAATTCGGAGGTGCCGTACGTTCGGTACTTGGATCGGTCGGATCATGAAGACGTACGACTACATCAACCGCGTTGTCATAACGCTTCCGCTTACGGTCTACGAGGGTACGTGGACAATACTCTCCCCTCTCGTTGCTATGCCATCACCATGATCTTGCGTGTGCGTAAGAAATTTTTTGAAATTACTACGTTCCCCAACAATACTTTGGCCGGACTAATGGACCATGAAGATACAAGACTCAAGACTTCATCCCGTGTCCGGATGGGACTCTCCTTTGCGTGGAAGACAAGCTTGGTGATCCGGATATTATATTTCCTTCTTTGTAACCGACTCCATGTAAACTCTAGCCCCCTCCGGTATCTATATAAACCGGAGGGTTTAGTCCTTAGAGACAGAATCATAATCATCATAGGCTAGCTTCTAGGGTTTAGCCTCTACGATCTTGTGGTAGATCAACTCTTGTAACACTCATATCATCAATATCAATCAAGTAGGAAGTAGGGTTTTACCTCCATCGAGAGGGCCCGAACCTAGGTAAAACATCGTGTCTCTTGCCTCCTGTTACCATCAGCCTTAGACGCACAGATCGGGACCCCCTACCCGAGATCCGCCGGTTTTGACATCGACAGCAGTCACCACCACACTGAAACCTGTCAACCATGTCTGCGTCATATCCTTCTTCGATGATATCCTAGTTTTCAATGTCTCACTCGAAGATCATGTGATCCACTTGCATGAGGTTTTGGGGCTTCTGCGCAAGGACAATTGGAAGGCTAAAATGAGCAAATGTGTTTTTGGACAGCAGCAAATTTTGTACCTTGCCACGTCATCAGCTCATAGGGGGTTTCAACTGACCCGACGAAGATCACTGCAGTGGCAAACTAGACAGCACCTACCTGCACCAAAGAGGTGCGTAGCTTCTTGGGCCTTGCCGGGTATTATCGGCGGTTTGTAAGAAATTTTGGAGTCATTGCCAGACCATTGTTCAATCTTCTCAAGAAAGGGACTCCTTTTGTCTGGACAGACACAACTGAGACAACTTTTCAGGTCCTCAAACAGCAGTTAATCTCAGCACCTGTTCTAGCTCTGCCCGACTTCCAGTAATGCTTCATTATCGAGACAGATGCAAGTGATCGTGGCATCGGGGCCATCCTGCAGCAACAAGGGCACCCGATAGCCTTTATGAGCAAAGCGCTCAGTCCGCGCTACCAGGGGTTGTCCACGTACGAGAAGGAGTACTTGGAAATTGTTATCGCAGTAGACCAGTGTCACCCTTACCTGCAACTTGCTAAGTTTGACATCCTCACGGATCAGAAAAGTTCGACTCATTTGGAAGATCAACGGCTGACCACTCCCTGGCAGCAGAAGGCTTTCACCAAGCTTTTGGGACTGAGATATCGCATTCGCTACAAGAAAGGAGCTGAAAACACAGGCGCTGATGCCCTGTCCAGATCCAACACCCAGGACACTCACTTTGCAGTATCCTCTTGCCAACTAGTGTGGCTCGAGGATGTGGTCAACAGTTATAACAGCAACAACCATGCGTCGTAGCTGCTGGAACAACTGTCAATACGCGACGACCCCAAAGGTCGTTTCTCTCTTCAGCAAGGAGTTTTTCGATTCCGAGGCAGAATCTGGCTGGTAGGGAGTATGCAAATCCAACAAAAATAATTTCAGCTTTCCACAACAGCCCCCTGGGAGGCCATTCAGGGTTGCCAGTAACGTACCGTCGCATCAGGCGGCTGTTCGCGTGGCCCAAGATGAAAGCGCAAGTGCTCCAATATGTTCGTTGCTGTCAGATTTGCCAACAGGCCAAGCCGGATCGTGCAGCTTCTCCAGGTTTGCTGCTACCTCTACCTATACTAGCACAAACCTGGGACCCCATCTCCATGGATTTCGTGGATGGTTTACCAAAATCCAGCAGGTTCAACTGCTTACTGGTGATAGTAGACAAGCACACAAAATTTGCCTATTTCCTGCCCTTGGCTCACCCGTACACAGCAGCGTCGGTGGCCAAGCTTTACATGAGCCAGATTTACAAGATTCACGGGTTGCCCGGAGCGATCGTCTCTGACAGAGATCCGGTGTTCACAAGTCAATTCTGGCAAGAGTTGTTTCGTACATCCGGCACTCAACTCAGGCTCAACACGGCAAATCACCCGCAGACGGATGGACAAACTGAGCGCATCAATCAGTGCGTCGAGACTTTTCTCCGCTGTTTCACTCAAGCTTGTCCCAGGTGGTGGAGTTTCTGGACACCTCTGGCTCAGTTATGCTACAACAATGCTCATCATTCAGCCATTGGCATGACCCTTTCAGAGCCATGTTTGGGTATGAACCTCGGCACTGGGGGATTTCAGCCAACAGCACTTGTTATGTTCCAGCGCTCCAATCGTGGTTGGACGAGAAGGAAATGGTGCAAGCCTTGCTACAGTAGTACCTGAACAGAGCACAACAGATCATGAAGCAACAAGCTGACAAGAAACGGTCTTTCCGGACTTTCATAGTGGGTGAGAGTGTTTTTCTCAGGCTGCAACCCTACATCCAATATTTAGTTGCCCCAAGAGCTAACCACAAGCTGAGCTACAAGTACTACGGGCCGTTCACCATCATCGTCAAAATCAACGATGTGGCATATAAACTTCAACTGCCACCACAAGCCACTGTCCATCCGGTGTTTCATGTGTCACTCCTGCACCGTGCCCTCCTTCTAGGTATGGTTGTCAAAAATCAACTACCACACTGCACTGACGACCTTGTTGTGCTAGTGGAGATCCTGCAAACTCGCTAGCGCCGGAAGAGCAACTCGATGCGGGAACAAGTGAAGGTCTGGTGGTCGAACTCAGCCTCCCTCAGCACCACTTGGGAGGACAAAGACAACATCAAGGCTAGGTTCCCACATTCTGAGGCTTGGGGACAAGCCTTGTCTCAAGAAGAGGGGGATGTCAGCGACCCTGACATGCAGGACCCACTGGGTAGCCACTCCTCTAGCAACAACACTGCCCAGCAGCCCAACAGGCTCAAGCGGCCCAACCCGCGAGTCCACGGGCCAGAGTGGGTTCACTGAAGCCCAGGCGATCACTACTCGAGGGGAGAAGCGAGGCAGCACGACCCATCTGGAGGATCAGGACGAAATGGCGGCTACCATTTTTCCCTTTCCACGAACCCTAGCTCCTTTGTTCTTCCATTCGAGAGCATCACTCCTGTAATCGATTGTATTGCTACTACTTCAGAGAGCCATATAGATCGACCCACTACTCTGCTCCTATCAATGAGAGGGGCATGCCTGGGGAGAGAGGGGGGCTCTACCTGATTCACCGCCACCGCCGCCAACGATGACTTCGCGCATCGTCAATGTTTCGAGAGAGAGGAACAAGAGGACCAGGAGGGTATAGGTTTACCACCACCGGGCAGATCGGCCAATGGCGGTGGGGTGCGGTGCGTACAACGAAAGTTATGATTTGTAGTAGAAAATTGGAGAGGGAGGATCGATTCAAATGGGAATGTTAGGAAAGAAATCAACAAATAAAAAAACAGAATCCGTGCACTACTAGGGAAAAGCCTATACACAGAATCTTACCAGTAGCGCTTGTTAAAATGAGGCGCTACTGCTACTTAGCAGTAGCGCGTCGGCTAAAACGGCGCTACTGTTACCCGCTTAGCAGTAGCGCGACAGTAGCAGAACGCGCTACTGCTATAATTACCACACCGTTCCCGACGTGCTAGGTATAGTAGTAGCACCCTTCTAGGAACAGCGTTACTACTACGGATTTTAGCAGCAGCGCGTTTTTCCTCCGCACGCTACTGTTAAACCTATTTTCACGTAACCCCCACGCGGCCTGTTTCCCTCTCCTCTACTTCCTCCCCCAATTCCCCACTCTCTCTTCTCCCCCTCGTCACCTCCGCCTCACCGCCGTCTCCCTCGACCCCGCCTCACCGCCGTCTCCCCCTACCCCGCCTCGCCGCCGTCTCCCTCGACCCCGCCTCACCGCCGTCTCCCCCGACCCCTCCTCGCCGTCGTCTCCCCAGCCCTGCCTCGCCGCCGTCTCCCCCGACCCCGCCTCACCGCGCCTCGGTGCCGCCGTCTCCCCTGACCCCATCTCTCTCCCCGCCCTCTATAAGCACTCTCCCCTTCCGATCCCTCTTGTTTGCTTAGTATGAACCCTAGCTATTTAGTGCTAGTTAGTATGAACCCTAGGCTATTTTTAGTGCTAGTTAGTTAATTACAATTAGTATTAACCCTATTTAATTAGGTAGTACAAACCCTAGTTAAAAAATGGATACTTATATGGTAATTAGGGCAGTAGTTCCTAGGTACTAATTACTCCCTCCGTTCCGATTTACTCGTCATGGTTTTAGTTCAAATTTGAACTAAAACCACGACGAGTAAATTGGAACGGAGGGAGTAGTTAGTAAGAACTAGGTACTAATTAGGTACTAGTTTATTTTTATTTATAATAAGTTTATTTTTAGTAAGAACTAATTGATTTAATAGAACTAGTTAGTAAGAACTTGTTGCTATTTTTTAGTTAAAGCATTTTTTCCCGCATCGACGTGGACGATGCCTATCCCGCATCCTCGTCGTCGAGTCAGCGGAGGACGACACCAGCTTGACCAGACGGGCCATGTCCGGGACTGGGCTCCGCCGGGGTGGTACTGGGAGGCGCTACCTACCGGGGGGCGCAGGTTGGTGAGGAGCCAGCCTGTCGTTGACCCGAACCTTCTTTGGTGGCGGTCGCGGGGGCCAGTGACGGTCCAGAGGCTCGAGGACCCCGTGGAGGTGGTGCATCACCGTGTCAGTGAGGAGGACGCGCACGTCCGTCGCTACTTGTTTGCGTTGGAGCACATGTTCTCCAATACCTGGCAGGTTCTCCAGGGATCTCACTAGAGCTATGATCCCGTGATCGTTCCTTCTTTGTGGGTGTCCACCGCCCGCGCCGATACCCTTCGTGTGCTAGGGTCTTAGTTGTATTAGTGATGTTATATGTATGACACTATTCGGGATGTATTAGTGATAATATTCGACGATGTACGGACGCATGAGATGACTTACCTTTTGCTTATTGAAAGCATGCTAATTTGAGTCCTATAAGATATTTTAAAATGTATATCTTGTGTTGCTCAAATAGGATACGTGCTTGCCCAAGTGGCCGGTCATGTTTGCAGGTTACACCTCCGAGTGGCCTATGTTTTGCCGGAGTGTTGATTCATTTCTGTTCCGGCAAATTTCAGACGCTCGATATGTCCTATTTTAGCAAAGATCATGCCGGATTCTTCCGTGAATTATGGCATGACTTGTGCCAGAATATGTAGGAAATATCGAGTGCCCCGAATTTGTGTGTTGAGTATTCTGGTTGTTGTCTTCGATCGATTTTCAATTAATGTTTCAACTATGAACATAGGAAATGTCTGACGACGAAAATGATTTCGGTACTTGCAAATACTGTGAAGACGAGCGCGACCTATGAGACGGAATCTTCCTAGATGATGATAGGCGCTTCAGCATCAAGCTGGACGAGAACTTCGAAGTGGATACAGTAAGTCACAACGACAAGTTTTTTTCGTAATTAAGCATGACATATGCTTCATTTGCTTGAACTTATAATTTATTTATTTATACTATTCTACTAGCATATCCCCTGCCATGCAAGAGTTTTTGTATTGGATAAGATAGGTTTCAGTCGTACTATGGAGGTAAAGAAAGTTTACTTGAAGATCGAGCATGGTTATATTTTCAACATAAAATTATACAATTCAGACGACTACACCTATTTTGGATGCAAAACATGGCGATCACTATGCAAGACTTATGCATTATGGTTATCACCTTTGATATTTGTCCGGAAGATTTTACTGAAGGTAACAACGACATCTGGGTCGATGTGCAGACGCCTCCAGTTATACCATTATGTAAGTTTCTCAACCATATTTATTTCTTTGATATTGTTTATTCAAAAATAGTTGACAACTAATTTGTATTGTCAGATTATTTCAGTGCAAGCAAACATGTCCAGCGCTTGGTAGACAGGACCGTATACTGTGCCGGGGCTGAACTGAACTGCGAGGAGCTCAGTCATTATGTTTCATGGCTTGCGGATCTTGATACTGTCAAGACAAATTTTCTTCCTGCATTTAGAAATGTTAGTACTAAAAACGTGCGACCAATAGTGTTCGTAATGAACTACGGTCACATCTATTTAGGAAGGATGGTAAGATTTTTACTATTTGTCCTCAGTGCATCTTTTCCATACATTATTTTTGAAGCTAAACTTCATTGCTAAGTATGTTACCATACGATGTTCTTCAACAGGGACTCTCGATGAATGTTGTGCCTTATGGGATCGAGACTAAAGGTACCATGTGTACTATTAGCTTACGGCCAAGATATCCTACAGATTACTTTAGTGCATTCAAGATTAGCGACGGATGCTTAATAGTGCAAGACTGGACCAAATATGTGATGGGGGAGCGCAAAGAAGTACTAGGGGGCAGCAAACAGATGCGCTACCCACGATTAGGAGACAGGTTCATCTGCATGCTCCAACTTGATCAAGGAGGAGAGCTATGCATGTTTTATGTTATTTTACCTAAGAGAGAGAGCAGCAGGAGTGATTAGCTAGCTAGAAATGAGTTTGAAAATGATGATGTGCTACACTATTACTATGATGATAAAATAGCTAGTGTTGGTGGTAATGACTATGTAATGACTATGATGATTATTATTAGCTAGTGTTAGTGGTGATTAAATAAATATTGTTGGTGGTAATGACTATGATGATGATCAAATAGCTTGTGCTGGCGGATTAGATTCAAGTGGAGGCAACATGTGGTGTACATCGAAAGTACTACTAGTCCAAACTAGATCAAGTTTGGATTAGTAGTATACTTTTGACATGCACCACATATTGCCTCCACTTGAACCTAATCCACCTTCATTTGACACACTGTTATGGACATAATGATGTAAACCTCATAATTGGTATTGTAGCAATATTTGTACAATGGTGCATAAATACACTAAAAATAAAAAAATAAAAAAAGAATACTAGTAGCGATGGAGAGAAAACACGCTGCCACTAGTTACATTAGCAGTAGCGTGGGAGTGAGCAAATGCTGCAGCTATTTGTCCTAGTAGTAGCGCGTGCGGGCACGCGTTACTGCTAAGCAATAGTTGTAGCGCCTTATTAGTAGCGCGCCTACCCGTGCTACTAGTGAGCACAAAACCAGTGCTACTGCTAGGGTTTTCCCTAGTAGTGGTGGGAGGGGGGTCGGTGAGGGGAGGTGTGCTTCGATTGATAGGGGCTGCGTACAAATGAAACAACGTACGAACTTCCCCATTAGGAGTATAGATAAGGAAAAATGCAACTTCTTGATGATTCTCATTAGCAGTTGATGATTCTCATTAGCAGCAAAGTTGGCTGGAATTTAGAAAATTTTGTCTTGGACTATAAGGTCTCCTTTTACTAACCTAAACTGCATCCTATATGACGTAAAATGTAGCTAGGTATATATGAACTGAGACAGCTACACGCAGCAAGAGAAAGCGAAGATCTAAGAAAACACAAATTTAATTAGTAATTACTGTTGTACTATTATCCATACAGGAAGTATTAGGCCACCCAAGATATTAAAGTAACTTCCGAATCTATGCAGGTAATATAGAATATCGAAACAAACAATGTGCTGAAGAATTGAGGAGTTCAATATAGTGTCACCATTCAGTCATTCAATATATATAGATAATAAAGAGATATAGCCTGCAAATTACGCTCAGGTTTAGCTGCACTATGACATGATAAGGCAATATGCTTATGTGATTTTTGGAAGGTTATTCAATAAATAAAATATCAAAGATATCAGATGAAAACACTACCGCCAGAATCTCATCATCATCCATGGAATCCAAGTTATAACCAGCACACATCAGCAACAGGAACAACCTGCCATGACTTAGCATCAGTTCTGGCAAAACCGCAATTTAAAATAGTTACACCACATGATTGACCTGTAAGTAGTTGTATACAGGCCCGACAGTACTATTGCTATACCTTCTTGATCCATGGAACTTATGTTTTGGGCCGCTGCTTGGGGCTGCCGAGTGTGACGAGTTCTCTGAGCGTCATGAGGCGATCCCTCCCAGCGTCATGAGGCGATCCCTCCCAGCGTTCTCGGTTTAGCCCTAGGTACGCGCAATTCACCCAATCAACCGAGACCTTGATCTAATCCGGCGTTGGTAGGAGACAATAGAAGGTCCTTTAGAAGGTTATTGTTGCCTTGACAACCGTCACACTGGCTGACTCCGATCTTCCCTGCCGCCCAATTGCAGCAATCGACGGCTTGCTTGTATTCTTCATTAGTACAACCTCCAGGAACCCATGTACAAGCTCCCCGCCTCAGCCTGCATTTTTAGGAATTGATCATTACTTTACTTTTTTCAATATTGATTGTTACTTCCTACCCATGAAAATAAATTGATCTTGTGTATTCTCTTCTTCTCAACTACGCTTGATAATTGTTACACAGTTGTCTTATTACGTGGATGTGTAGATGATTGAACTTGGAGGCAGAGACTTTGCTTGGAAACTCAATGGACGTTCAGAGAATGTGATCCCAGGAGAAACTAAGCTGTATAGTCCTTACCGCCAAAGCTCCTCTCCGAGTCGCTAGTTGGCGCATGCCCGCACCGGACCTCAAGAACCTGCAGAACAAAAACAGGGGAAGATGAGGTAGGAGGTAGCACGAACTAAGAGGGAGCAGTGGCCGGTGACCAGATCGGTGCCACCTACGAGCCCAGCGGCGGCGGGCTCTGGGAGACCACTAGCTCAGGCCCACTCCCTCCTCAACGTCGAGGGAAAAGTAGCTCCGGAAGGATGCTTTGAAGTTGCCAGCTTCGGCGGCCTCGGATCATCGCAAGTGGCAAGTTCTGGACGGTAACCGAGCGGCATCGGTGGTGGCGGACTGCAGCTCATAAGAGCATCTCCAGCCGCGCCCCCAACAGGCCCTTTCCAGGCATTTTTTCCGCGTCGGCGCTGAAAAATCGCTCTAGTCGCGTCCCTAGGATGCCGAATTCCGCCGGATCGGTCCATTTTTGCGGCCGGCGATCGCAGGCCGAACCCGGTGCACTGGGGGTGCTCGGTGGCTCCAGCACAAGGAAAAAGCGCTCCTGGGGTCACATTGTCGGGCGAAAAGTCAAGCCACCCATCCAGACTCGCCTCTGACCTCCGCGCTCGGCCGCCACCCTACGCCACCCTGCCGATCCCAGCGCCGTCCACCACCCACTACAGCTAGGTAGACCATTTTTCGCCGGGAAAAAGAAGGGGTTTCACCGAGGCAGCCGCACCTTTTCCGGCGTTCCGGCCGCGTAGGGCCTGTACACCGGCGGGTTTGCGCCCACCTCGCCTGCAAGGTGTTCAGTGATTTGCCCAGCCCGGCGATGGACTCCGAAGATGAGGAGGCGCTCGCGGGATTGCTAGAGGAGGAAGCCTAAGCCGACATCCATGAACAGAAGCATCTCATGCTGCTCGTCACCCTCGCCGTCCTGCTCGCGAGCAGTGAAAAGCCGCGGTGAGGTGGCTCGGCGCCTGGGCGGGTGAAAGCAAAGAATCGGTATCGTTTGGAAGGCTACTGCATGCTCTACTCGGAGTACTTCACTGATGCTCCATTGCACGGTGAGAAAACATTTCGGCGCCGTTATCAGATGAGCCGAAAGCTTTTCCTTAGGATTGTGAATTCCATCCGGGAGTTCGACAGCTACTTCAAGTGCAAGATGGATTGCACTGGCACACTTGGATTTACCTCGATCCAGAAGTGCATGACAGCTATGAGGATGCTTGCATACAGAGCTCCCGGTGATTCACTCGACGACTATGGGCGCATGGCCGAGTCCACCACCATTGAGTGTTTCTA
Organism: Triticum timopheevii; assembly: GCA_963921465.1. Classification (NCBI taxonomy): domain Eukaryota; kingdom Viridiplantae; phylum Streptophyta; class Magnoliopsida; order Poales; family Poaceae; genus Triticum; species Triticum timopheevii. Next base: position 370,404,688 of record OY997262.1, read on the forward strand.
CAAGTTCTGCAGGGCAGTGGTGGCAGTTTTTGGACCGCAGTACTTGCGAACACCCACTGCTCGGATCCTAGCACAGAATTCAGCAAGAGGATTTACTGGGATGCTTGTAAGGATCGACTGCATGCATTGGAAATGGAAGAACTGTCCATTTGCTTGGCAGGGGTTGTACAAAGGCGCCAAAGGCGGTTGCAGTGTGGTACTTGAGACAGTGGCCACACAGGACCTCTGGATTTGGCACTCTTTTTTGGGATGCCAGGAACTCACATGACATCAACGTCATGCAGTGCTCCTTAGTCTTTGCCAAGCTTGTTGAAGGTCATTCTCCTCTGGTGAACTCCTAGGTCAATGGGCGGCAGTACAACAAGGGTTACTATCTAGATGATGGCATATATCCGAGATGGTCGACATTTGTGAAGACCATCTCAAACCCTATGCCAGGAGGCAAGAACGCCTGGTTGGGGAAGGTTCAGGAGGCTTGTAGGAAGGATGTCGAGCGGGCATTTGGTGTGCTCCAATCTCGATTTGTTGTTGTCCAGTTCCCTGCTCAGACCTGGTCGAAAGATCAAATGTGGGAGATCATGACTTGCCGTGTCATCTTGCATAACATGATCATTGAAAGCGATCAGGAAGAGCCAGTGTTTGACACTGAACCATATTACAGGCAGGGTCCTCTTGCCCAAGTTGATCACCAACTACCGGCAAACTGGACTGACTACCTCAATATGCGTCAGGAGATCCAAGACCCACAGGTGCATCAAGAACTGCAACACGATCTGGTGGAGCACCTATGGAGGCTTAAGGGTGAGGACGGGGCGACGCAGGAATGACGTGTGATGACACTTGAGTTTTTATTTGTTAAACTATATAATTTGTATTGAACTATTTGATTTATGTGATGAAACACGCTGAAACACTGAAAGTGCGTTAAGTCGACTAGAGGGGGGGTGAATTGGCGATTTTTACAAATTCGTCACTGAGGAATTTTAGGGTGAGGAAATTCCTAAGTCAAGAACTACAAGCAGCGGAATAAGTACTAAGGTATAAGCATAACAGAGCAATAGCATAGTCATCATGATGAAATGAAGGACAGACACATAGTACAAAAAGCGTAAACACGGGATAAGCAGGTTGAAGACAATGTGACTGAAGAAATTGGATTCAGGAAATATAGAAAGTCTTCAGTCAAAGTCTTCAAGCAGTATGATCAGGTTCATCAACACATGAATGAGGAAATGTAAGGGTTGAGGAATAGAACCAATAGGCTTGGTGAAGACAATGATTTGGTAGACCAGTTCCAACTGTTGTGATAGTTGTACGTCTGGTTGGAGCGGCTGAGTATTTAAACTCGAGGACACACAGTCCCGGACACACAGTCCTCGCCGTATTCTCCTTGAGCTAAGATCACACAGACCTCGCCCAACACTCGTGGTAAGTCTTCACAGGTGACTTCCAAACCTTCACATACTTGGTCACTCGGGGATCCACAATTCCTCTTGGATGCTCAGACCATGACGCCTAGCTGTCTAGAGGATACACAGTCCTCAAAGGTAACAAGTGTCGGTTCCACACAGGAAGAATTTCTTCAGTGATGCTCAATCACTTTGGGTTTGGGATTTGGGTTTTCCTCACTTGATGATTTTAACTCAAAGTCCTCGGAGGATGGGATGCTCTCAATTGACAAGTGTCAGTTTCTCTCCGAGCAGCCAACCAGCTACTGGTTGTAGGGGGCGGCTATTTATAGCCTAGGGAGCAGCCTGGCATGATAAGACATAAATGCCCTTAAAGGATATGACCGTTAGGTGGTAGGATATTTTGGACACCTGGCACGTAGCACAGCAACGGTCGGATTTGAGGTTCTAATTCCCCAGGGCTATCATGTTCCTCACTGTGTAGGCAATCCACACTGGTGAATTCCTAACTCCTCAGTCAGAACAAATTCCTCAGAGACCAAAAGATCTTCGTCTCTGTCACTGAAGAAATTGACTGAACTGATATGAGATTTCCAATGGCTTCACTCGAATGGATTGGGTAGGTGTAGGATTTGAGATGAGCATCACTTGGAGATTAGTTTTCTTAATATTACTTGGACCCCCTTTAACAGTACGGTGTTTCCTATGACTCAAGAAGGAGAAAACAAAACTATGAAAACAAAAGTCTTCACACTTCATAGTCCTCGCATGAATATCCAAGTCTTCAAGGTCACACCAATTTCTTCGCTTTCAAAGTCTTCAGGAGAACCAAAGTCTTCAGCCGAAGACATTCATTTTTAGGGGTCGACATTCACTGTAAATATCAAACTCCTCATCGACTTATAGAGCCTGTGTACACTCACAAACATATTAGTCCCTTAACCTATAAGTCTTCCATACACCAAAATCACTAAGGTGCACTAGATGCACTTACAATCTCCCCCTTTTTGGTGATTGATGACAATATAGGTTAAGTTTTCAACGGGGATAAACATATAAATTGGAAGTGCTCGATATTGAGGAATTTGATTGCAATATATAGAAGAACTCCCCCTGAAGATGTGCATAGTGAGGAATTTGCTTTTGAAGCAATGCACATTTGAAAAGTAGAATCATGGAGATCTCCCCTATATCTTGTAATTCATACACGCATTAACATATCGAAGGAAGGATTTGAAATACATGATGAAATATGGTGACTGAAGTAATTCAGCATGCGTGCATAACATATATGAGGAAATAGCATGCAGAAAAACAAAGCAAAAGTATCAGGTCACCGTCGGACTTAAGTTTACAACTCAATCAACAAACACTTCAGAAGAGCGAGAGTTGCAACTTAACAAAAAAAATGCCCATATAGATAGATCCGTTTGAAGACTAACTCAAACTTCTCCCCCTTTGTCATCAAATGACCAAAAGGGACAAAAAATGAGGACTAACGCCCCTGAAGAATTTCATCACGAGGTTGATGAAGGAGCGCCAGCGTTGCTAGGGTCGGTTGTTGGAGTAGGGCCTGCCGCGGTGTCGTCCAAGTCTTCATTTTCATCGGTCTCGCGCGATGAAGAATATGAGCTGGGCACCAAAGGAGGAACTTCGACCTTCTTGAATTTCTTCACCAGAGGCTTAGACCAGCAGAAGTCCTGCTTGAAGCCCATCTGCTTGAGATCTTCATCACCGTAGAGATGAGTCAGAACAGCCCAGGTGCGATCAAAGACTTCATGGAGGTAGTAGTAGTTCTTCTTCACTGAATTGTATGTAGCAGTCATGTTGTGAAGAATTGAACCAAACTGACGCTTGAACCATTTATGATTGCGATCGACCTTCTGATGAAGACTGAGGAGAAGCTCATGATCAGTCATCACCCTTGGAGCTGTGGCTTGAGGACTTTGCTTTGAGGCATTGGCGGCATAATCATGAGTGGCAGAGTCATCATTGGTGGAGCATGAGGCAGCTTTGCGGAACTGTCGATCCAATGGATGAATGCCCTCATCAATAATTGCAGTGGCCTTGCCCTTTTCATCAGCTGAGGAAAATGTCCGCTTGAGGACCTCAATAGGGGGCAAGTAACTGCCATGGTTGAGTTTGTCAGCCTTGTAGTTGAGTGAAGACCTTGATCTGAGGAATCTCATAATCCAGGGAGCATAAGACTTCAATTCAAAGGGAGACAGTGCAGCGTTTGCCAGAGTCCTCATGAAGAAGTCATGGTAGTTTACTGGAATACCATGCATTATGTTGAATAGCAAATTCTTCATGATGCCAACAACTTCTTCATCATTTGAGTCATGGCCTTTGATAGGACTCAGTGTCTTGGTCAGAATGCGATAGATAGTCCGAGGCACATACAGCAATTCCTTCATGAGGAATTTGGTCCTTGAGGCTTGACCGGGCTTTAGTGGCTTCATCAACACTTGCATGAAATGATCAGCGAGCTCAGGTTCATGATAGATAAGACGAGCACCTTCAAGGGGAGGACTGTGTCGGATATTGGGTTCCGGCAAAACCCTTAAGGTTCGAACTCTGGGGTGCGCACGAAGATCTTCTCCCTACCAAAACACACCCATAACCTCGCCGTGATTCTAAGCTAGCACGATGAACAACACAAGAGACACGAGGTTTATATTGGTTCAAACCACCGTTGTGGTGTAATACCCTAATCCAATGTGTGGTGTGGTGGATTGCCTCGTGGGCTGGTGATGAACAGTACAGAGGAAGAACAACCTCGCGAGAGGTGTTCTTGTGGTGGTGTGCTCGAGGAGGAATCGATCTGTCTCTGGATGAGATGAGATGCCTTCCTACTGTGGTGGCTAGCTCTATTTATAGAGGCCCTGGTCCTCTTCCCAAATATTGAGTGGGAAGGGAGCCAACAACGGCCATTTTGAAAGGGGACAGCTAGTACAAGCTATCCTGACTAAAGGTGGTCTTCGACTTCCAAGGGCACTGGTGATGAGGCCGTCTTGGCCTCCACGGTGACCTATGTCCTGCCGCTCTGCTGGCCTTGGTCTCGTTACACTAATAGGGAAACCTTTGCCTGATGCCTCGGTACTCCACGCCTGCGCTTGCCCCCTTTGCATCAAAGAGGAAATGAGGACACTGTGCAGGCTGGCGCCCACCTGGTCTTGATCGTCATGGCTTGCATCATGAGCACCTCGCAAGGCACCCCTTGCCTTGATCTTTTCACCTCCTTGTGAGCCTGGCTGGTGAGGCCGCCCCTGAGGAGGCCTTGTGTCGTCCGTCCCGCGAGGTTTGGCCCCTCACGAGGGTCTTGAGCTTGGGTTGATGAAGACGAGCCGTACTGGGCCACTGGATGATCCACGCTGCAGGCCGCAGGCACGCAAGTCTAGGGACCCCCGTTCCCAGAACGCCAATAGTAGCCCCTGGGCCCAAGGCGTGCTCGGACTTGGCTTAGCGCTGAAGCCAAAGGGCAAGTGCGGAGCGCCGCAAGCCCCAACACCCTATGGCCTTGGTTGCCGTGTGGCGACTGATTGGACGTGGGCATCTTCGCTTCCCCACGCTGCCTCGAGAAACTGCCCGACTTGATGAGTCCCTGCTGCATTCAAAAAGAGTCATCATTACCTGCGATCATGGAGGTCGATGGTTGGCCTCCCTGAGACTATAAGTGGGGAGGGGCAAAGCCCCCGTTGCACATCTCTTCTTGTTCTGCCTGCTTCTTCTCCCTTGCTCCACATCCATTCTCGACGCCAATGGCACCGATCCGCAGGTTCTCAGCCGCAGAGAAAGGAAAGACCCCACGTTAGGGGCCTGACCTACTTCCGCCGAAGAAACGGCCGGTCCCATGCCGCCGCGACGAGGTTGCAAGGCCGGAGATGACGAGGCCCTGGTACGAGCGGCCGCCTCCTGGGTTCCCGCTACCCCTGTACGCCCGAATCAAGGGCCCTCGACAAAGATATGACGAGCAGTGTCGCCCGCGCCGTAGGCGAGGTCGACGAGCAAAGGTGGCGCGCGCTGTCGCTCTGGGAATCCACGCCGCGGGCTCCTCTCGTGAGCTCGTGCTTTACGTCGTGATGCCTCCCAGCACCTGGATTCGCTTCCCTTCATTCTTCGCCGCAAAGATGCCGCCGAGGGGGCCTCTCGAGCTTTGGATGCAGCACGCCGACTGCGGTGCTCCGGCGACCGGAGCGGAGGTTGAAGTCATCACTTCGGGCAAGGTCTTCATGACCCGAGGCTGGGGCGAGGTCGCTCGGGTATGCCGAACATGGGGTGCCCTCATGATTCATTTTGAATACAATGGTGCCTCCTTGATGCTCTTCAAGGTCTTCGATGCAGAGGCCGCCACCTGGAGTACTGCCCCAGGGGAGGCAGCTGAGACATTGACGTGGCAGGGGCCAGGCCTGCCATCCGCTTCCCCAATGGCTCCTCCGGCAGCAGCGGTGATGCTTGGGAGTCCAGCGACTCTCCTGAGCTTTTCACGACTCCGGAGACGAGCGATGACAGCTACGTGCCCCCGAGCTCATGTCGTGCCCGGAGCAAGGCGGCTGCATCAGGCCACCGCCGCAGCTGATCTGGATGGGGTTGGTGCCGGCCTCTCGTGGCTCACTGTCGATGATGGCATCAGCCATGGAGGCACATGTAGTTAGGGTTCCTTATGATTCGCGTCTTTTGTTCCCTGCGAGGAACCAAGAAAACACCCCGTGGGGGCATGTAAAGGGTCCCCGATGTATTTTGTTGATATTATCCTTATTATGAAGCGGTGTGAATATTTGTCCTGTCCCAGCTTGGTTCCGCCTTTCTAGCCTCACGACGACTTGGTGCTCTACGCTGACAGGTCCCGGTCCCCAGGCAGGCTTCAGCCGTCGCTGGTATGCCAGGTCGCGATGTCATGGTCAAGGACAGGAGGTGAGCGGCCCGAAGTCCAGTGAGAGCTCCTGAGGCGTGATGCTCAGGAGGTCCCCTTTAGTGCACAAGCAGCCGCCAAAAGGTGAGAAAGGAAGGCAACGTCGCCGTCATAGAGCCACATTAGGCAGAGATCCTGTGCCGCATCAATTAGATAATCCAAGTGCGAAACTTATCACGGAAACATGGAGTCGTTCCTTCACGTTGCGCCAGGCTTGTACGTCGGCAGCTGGGATGCAGCTGGGTTAGGTCCTCGCGAGCTTCCCCTCTCTTTCCCACACTCTCCTTAGTGCTCTAAGTCCTCAGGTCCCATCCCTCGAGCGAGCTCAGCCGCTGCTGGTATGCCAGGTTGCGATGCCGTGGACAAGGCCAGGGGGTGAGGGCTGGAGAGCCAGTAATTGCTCCTGAGTCACGATGCTCAGGAGCCCCCCTTTTAACGCGCAAGCGGATCACACGGGAAAGAGGGAAAGAGCTCATGGTGCCACCCTCTATAGACCTCGGGAGGTTCCTGTAAACCAATATGCGAAGAGCATGGGTTGCCATTATGATTGCCGACCAGCCATTGGTTGCTCCAAGAGAGGGGTGACAGCACTGAGGGCCTCGTGAGGTGATGCTTGCGGGGCTGCCATGGGCCAGAGCTCGACCACTCAGATTTGTCAACGTTGCAGGGACGGACCCATGCGCAAGCGCCGTGCCAGCGCGAGCGGCTCCAAAGGTAGGCGTCAATCGAGCGGGCGATAATCACAGGTAGGTTAAGCATGAAGGGAAAATTAGCTTAGATGAATGCAGAAATGGGTACATGCCACTGGGTCAGGCCCGAGCGGCTTGGGGATGATGCAGCCCGAGGGGCGCCCCCAGCAAGGTAAACTAAATACATAAGCAAAAGAGATACATGCCGCAGGGATAGACCCATGTGGCCTAGCGATGATGCGGCCCTGAGGGCGCTCCCAGCTGAAATAAACTCGAAAGATGTCACCTGGTACCATTGTAGGAGGGGTGTCGAAGTAGCTGATGATGCGCGGTGAAGAGGCCGACCCTCATAAGCCACCGGAGCCCTGAGCCTCAGGAGGTTCTGTGGGTCCAGGCGGTTCCTCGAGGACCATCTCCATCTCCGCCAGGACTGCGTGGTGCCTGGCTTCCTGAGCCGCCAGAATGCTCCGCAGATGGCACTGGTGTGTAGCAGCCGTGTTCGGCAGGCTGAAAGGCATGCGAATGTCGTTGCGTGACGGACCTTCGCAACGTCCCACGCGCAAAGGCCAAAGGCGCTCATGAGATGTGGCTCGGTTGAGCCCTAGGACATCGATGCAGACGTGCATCCCGCCATCTTTGCCTGGATGGGGAGCTATGCCAGGAAAACGGTGATCGTCGCGCATGGCTCTTGCTTCCTGAAGCTCCTGAGTGGTCTTGGCGATGAGCTTCCGAGGGTTGGGCTTTCAACGCCCTGAGACTTCCTGAGGGAAACGTGCCACGAAGCACGCCTCCAAGTGGTGCCCGAGCGCCTCCCTCGTGATTTTGGCAAAGTCTGAGGCCCTCCAGAAGAGAGCCCCTGAGCCCTGCCCAAGGAGGGCGACAGGCACGCCTTCCTATGCGATGCAAGGAGGCGCCCCTTGCACGGGCATGGATCCTAATGTGGCTCCTCCTGAAATGCCAACTTCCTGAGGCCTTGAGCTGGGCGATATCTTCTTCTTCTTGGGGACTGCCTTAGGAGGGTTCTCGCCTTTGCTGTCCGAGTCCTTGATTGATGCAGCTTGGAAGGCGCGCTCGAGGGAGCACACCACATCCTTCTCTTCGCAGGGGACTGTGATGATTCCGCTGCTTCCTGGCATCTTGAGGACATTGTAGCCATGGTGGGTCACCGCCATGAACTTGGCCAGGGCTGGATACCCGAGGATGGCATTGTATGGCAGGCGAATGTGGGCGACGTCGAAGTCGATGAGCTCGGTGTGGTAGTTGTTGCGCTGCCCGAAAGTGACGGGGAGGCGGACTTGCCCAATCGGGGTGGTGGAGCCGTCAGTAACTCCTGAGAAAGGCTTGGTAGGCTGAAGTTGATCATATGGCACTTAAAGGTTGTTGAACATCTTGACGGACAGAATGTTGAGCCCTGCGCTGCCATCAATGAGGGTCCTGGTAACTTGCATGTTGCTGATGACTGGGGAGCAAAGCATCGGGAGGACGCCAACGGTAGCCGCACACTTGAGTTGATCTGCTGAGCTGAAAGTGATGGCGCACTTGGACCACCTGAGAGGGTGTGTGGCCTCGAGCTTGGGGAGGACTACATTCACCTCGCGAGCAAACTGCCTAAAGATGCGCCGAGAGGCTGGGGCCTGGGCATTGCCCAGGATGCAAGGGATAACACGTGGCTCCTGGAAGCCCCCAGCCCCCTCGTCCTGGTGGTGGTTGTCATTCCTTCTTGGTGGTGGCGGCAGAGGAGGAAGGCCTGCGTTACCCTGCGGGCGGTCCTCATGAAGCTGATCCCTCCAGAATCCCTCGCGAGGCTGGTCCTGCCAGTGATCCTCACGAGGTCAGTCATGCCACTCCTGGCGAGGGCCTCGGTCGTCCCATCGTCCTCCGCCTCGTCCTCCTCCTCGGCCATAGCCCCGGTCGTTGCGCTCGGGGCGTCGACCGATGCGTCCTTCCCGAACGGCCTGAGCTCCTGGCATTCGTTGGTGTTGTGGGTGTAGAGGTTGTGGTAGGCGCAAAATTAGCTGCCCTTGGATGACTCTGGCTGGTCCCTGCCGTGCTTCGTGTCTGGCTCTGCTGTGAGCACGGCTGCTCCTTTGCGCTTCACGTCCTTGGCCTTGGCCTTCTTTTCTTTTGGGTCAGCTGCTGGAAGCTCGAGGAGGGAAAGGCACCCCTCCTCAGCTCTTGCGCACTTGATCGCCAGGTTGAACAGCTCCAGGGATGTGCACAGATCCTCATGGATGGCGAGCTCCTCCTTCATCTTGACGTCACGGACGCCATTAGAAAACGCTGAGATGATGGCCTTGTCCGTCACCTTGGGGATCTTGAGGCGAGCACTGTTGAAGCGATGGATGTACTTCCGCAGGGTCTCTCCTGGCTGTTGCTTGATGCAGCACAGGTCACCCATGGTCGGGAAGCGGCTACGCATCTCGTCCCAAAAGGAGATCGAACCGGGAGGCAGGTTCAGGAGCCAGGTGCGGGCACCATCTTTGAGCGCCATGGGAAACCAGTTCGCCATGACCTTTTCGTCTCTGTTGGCTGCCTCGATGCCCAGCTTGTAGAGCTGCAGGAAATCCGCGGGGTCGGCAGTACCATCGTAGCGAGGAGGCAAGTCCGGCTTGAACTTGCCGGGCCAGGCGACACTACGTAGCTCGGTGGTGAAGGCGCGGCAACCTGCTGTGGCCACCGGAGCCTTTTGCAGACGCACGGGCCTGCTCCTGGTGGTCCCCATGCACCGCCACCAGGGACAACACGGGGTCTTGACGCGCTAGTGCAGGGATGCGGTCTTGTTGTGCTGGTGCAGGGAGCACGTGAGCGCCTTCTTGAGGCCGAGGGATTTCTTGGCAGCTTCTTTCTTGCCGCGCGGTCACCGGACGCGGTGGGTCACGTCCAGGGGCCACGCGCCTTGGAGCCAGGGCGCCTTCTTGAGGAGGAGGTGGCGGAGGCTCTCCCTGAGTAGCGTCGCCCATGCATGATGAAGGGCGAGGCAGGGAGAGGGACGACGAGGGAGAGCCCCATGTGGCGCTGACGAGCTCGGTGATGCGAGCAAACCATTCTTCCTAGAGGTCGTAGACGGGGCGGTAGTGCAGGAGATCACGTGCCAGGAGCAACGCGGCCTGTGTGTCCGTGGGGGCACGACGAGCGTGAGACAATGAAGCAGCTGGGGTGAGCGATGAAGTGGCAGTGCGGCCTTCCCGCCGCACCGAAGGGTGCAGCGAAGATGCTTGCTGCTTGTTCCCCGTCGGGCCAGTGGCAGCGTTGGTAGCAGGCGACAGAGAACGACAAGGAGGCCCACTGACGGGAGCTGTCTGGGCGACGCGGGTGGTGGGAGCAGCTCGGCGCTCGGCGCGGGCTCGGCGAGCGTCTGCCATGGACGCGATGAAGCGATGGGACGCAGATCAACGGAAAAGATTTATGCGCACCCCTACCTGGTGCACCAAATGTCGGATATTTGGTTCCGGCAAAACCCTTAAGGTTCGAACTCTGGGGTGCGCATGAAGATCTTCTCCCTACCGAAACACGCCCACAACCTCGCCGCGATTCTAAGATAGCACGATGAACAACACAAGAGACACGGGGTTTATACTGGTTCGGGCCACCATTGCGGTGTAATACCCTAATCCAGTGTGTGGTGTGGTGGATTGCCTCGTGGGCTGGTGATTAACAGTACAGAGGAAGAACAACCTCGCGAGAGGTGTTCTTGTGGTCGTGTGCTCGAGGAGGAATCGATCCGTCTCTGGATGAGATGAGATGCCTTCCTACTGTGGTGGCTAGCTCTATTTATAGAAGCCCTGGTCCTCTTCCCAAATATTGAGCGGGAGGGGAGCCAACGACGGCCATTTTGAGAGGGGACAGCTAGTACAAGCTATCTTGACTAAAGGTGGTCTTCGACTTCCAAAGGCACTGGTGATGGCGCCGTCTTGGGCTCCACGGTGACCTATGCCTGCCGCTCTGCCGGTCTTGGTCTCATTGCACCGATATGGAAACCTTTGCCTGATGCCTCGGTACTCCGCGCTTGCGCTTTCCCCCTTTGCACCAAAGAGGAAACAAGGACACTACGCAGGCTGGCGCCCGCCTGGTCTTGATCGTCATGGCTTGCGTCATGAGCACCTCGCAAGGCACCCGTTGCCTTGATCTCTCCGCCTCCTCGTGATCCTGCCTGGTGAGGCCGCCCCTGAGGAGGCCTTGTGTCGTCCGCCCCGCGAGGCTTGGCCCCTCGAGAGGTTCTTGAGTTTGGGTTGATGAAGACGAGCCGTACTGGGCCACTGGATGAGCCACGCTGCAGGTCGCAGGCAGGCAAGTCTAGGGACCCCCGTTCCCAGAATGCCGACAGACTAACAGGCAGGGCATGAAGCAATTCAGAGGCCGGTGCTCTAAAGTGAGTGTTTTCTATCATCTAGTCCAATACCCAAGAGTTCACATCGTCAGCATTTCTAGTGATGTGCAGCGTCGCATAGAACTGAAGAATGAGTTCTTCATTCCAATCACATATGTCGGTGCAGAAGTTGAGCAATCTAGCATCATGAATAACACTGAGGACTGGTGTGAAGCATGGCAGCAATTCCATATCCACATGAGGAATGTGCTCATGGTCGAAGACTTTGTCCTTATTGAAAAGGAGTGAAGAATAGAAGTTTTCTTGGCTGGCAGTCGAGAAACACTTTGTTCTAAGACGAGCAGCGTCATAAGGGTTGTAGTCGGTGAAGAACACATGCTCATGGAAGAAGTCATCAACCTTGAATTTTGGCGTCTTTGAGAATGGATTCTTTGGCTTCGGCTGAGGAGTATCAGTCAATTGCAGGACAATCTCAGGAATCTCAATCTCGGGAGCCGCAAGCTGAGGAATTTCAGTTTCTGCTTTAGCAGCAACCTGGGTCTCCATTTCTTCGGCAGCTTTGTCATCAGCACTAGTGGCTGGAATTTCTTCGGGAATGGAAGGGGCAGTATGAATTTCATTAGAGCCCATCTGAACTTCTGTAGAGACTGGGGACTGAGGAATTTGTTGAAGCGGTGGAAACAGAGGAGAGTTGGGGTGCTGGCTGTCCCAAAAGTCATTGTTCATCACAGGTGTGGTGCTCCCAATCTCCACATCTTCATCTTCTTCCATTTCTTCAACACCTGCCTCTTCAGCTGTGAACTAAGGCATTGGTGATGATACCAAGGGAGTTGAAGTGATAGTGTCCACTTCAATTTCTTCATCCATCTGCTCTGTCGAAGCAGCAGAAGGATTTTCTTCATCAGATTCATTTGGAATCTCATAATCTTCACCAAAAGGAATGAGTTCCTTTGATGGCATGCTTGAGAGAGGAATAACATCAATTGGGTTCTCAAGTGAGCTTGTCAAAATCTTCACCTTCTTGGGTGCAGAAGATTCTGAGGAAGCAGATGCTTTCCTTTTCTTCAGAGCAGCTCGCTCCGCAGCCTTTGTTTTCTTCACTTCCAGAGCAGAAGGAAGAAGTGGGCTTGGTGTTGGTGCAGGAGGAGCAGATGAAATTGGAGCAATTTATTCAGGCACAACTGATGCAGTTGTCATGTCTTGTTCAACTTCTTCACGCGCAGCTTTAGATGCTTTAGCTGGCCTGACTTGTTCTTCAGGCGCAACACTATTGGTTGCCCTGGCAGTTTCTTCAGCGGCTGGAATTTCTTCAGCCCTGGTGCTTGCAGTTTCATCAGCAGCCTGATTTTCATCAGCGGTATTGGCATGTTCTTCAGTTGGCTGAGCAGATGCTTCAGCCGAGGGAATTTCAATGTGCACTGGATCAGCAACATTGGAAGTGAATTTCTTCACCATTTTGACAAATCTCACTTTCGCTCCCAGCCATTCTGCCTTATAGGCGTCAAATTCATCACGGAGCTTCTTGATCTCAGATTGCATAGCAACGAGTTGCTCAGGTGATAGCCTCAGAAGTCCTTCAAAAAGCATTGTTTCTTGTATTGGGCTTTCTTCGCAGTCCTGGCTTGATCATATTTCCATTTTTCTTCAGTGATGAACGTCGTCAACATGTGACTTTGTCCAGGGGTGAGGTCTAGCTCTGGCAAAGGAGTGTTCGGGTCATTGTGCCAGAGGTCAATGAAATCCAGGATCTTCTTCGGATCCAATAGAAGAGGCACATCACTTCCCTTGGCTCTAGAGGCCCTTTGTTGTCTATCTTTGAAGAGTTCGGCTAATTCTTCATCATTACCCTCATCATCATCATGAGATGGTACTTGGAAGGCAACTTGTTTCTTGTGATGACTTGGTCTAGTGCCTTGTCCTGCAGTGGCCTTTGTCTTCAGCAAAGTTGGGCTTTTTTAAGATAGATGAGGAGCTGAAGAACTTGCAGAAGCTCCTGAGGCAATTGAGATACCTGTGGCCCTTTGGCAAGTGGCGAGATGCACAGGTGCCGAGGACTTTGCCGGAGGACCTAAGGATTTTGCAACCTGAGGAACTGGAGCAGCTTGAGGTATTTGTCGTAAGGGCACTGATGAGCTTGGCCGTGAGGGCATTGCTGAGGTTTGAGTTTTGCGGGCAGGCTTCTTTGGCATAGCCTTCTTGCTTGTGGTAGCCTTAGCAGCGGCAGCAGCAGAATCTTCATTGAATTTCTTCACAGCTTCTTTGGCCTGCTTGCCAACTTGGCTTGCCTCTTGGCCCATTCATCAGCATAAACCTCACCACGTTTGATGCTTGTGGGATCAGCTCTTTGGCTAGGTGCCAATGGAGGTCTTGGGCAAGGAGGGTTTAGAGCAAATTTCTTCATATATTTTGGAGTAACATATCTATACTCCCTCCATTCCCGTGCCCATCTTCGTTCATTTTTCTATATGCGCACCTTGCGCTCATTCTTGGTTTCTTTCCCATGAGTTGCTTCATCAAGCGTGCAGTATCCTGCATAAATGTCAGCAGGGATCTCAAAAGCAGTGTTGACTTCCAGTTTCTTTCCTCCCTTCTGAGGTCTTTTGCCATCTGCCATTTTCTTCAGCTGAGGAATTTGTACTATTGAGTTCTCTGAGGAAGTATGCAGCTTTTCTTCGAGGAATGCTGCAAATGAGTTAAGTTGATGAGAACCTAGTGATTCAGCAGCAGACATGTGTACCTGTGAACAGAGTATAGGTGCGAAGAATTTGGAGAGGTCATATGCATTCTCAGAAATTTTTGCAAAATGAAACAAGTTTGAGGAAATTGACCAAATGTGTCTTGAAGAATTTCACTAAGCGTTCTTTGACTTAGGTTCCAGAGTTGTGCGGATTGTGAGATTCACACAATTGAGGAATCATGAAGGAAAACGTCACTTAGAGAAATAGATCAAGAACAGATGATTGTGCAAGGTGTTTAGAGTGTGGAGCTTGAAGAATAAACACATTTTGAAGAATTGATGAAAATCATTAGTAGTAACAAAGGCAGTAAAAGTAACTTTTTATTAACCTTGACAAAGAACATGACGAACTAATAGTGTAGATTTAGAAGTTCGTCTGTCCAGATCTTCCACACCCTAACTCGGCAGAGGAAGACGGCTACGGCGGCGGCGGAGAGAAGATGTCCACGGCCGGCACGAGTACGGCGACAACGAGGTCGAGGCAGTGAAGCTCTTCCTCACCGACGACGATGAAGGTAGTGGCGGCGCTAGGGCTTGAGAGCTCGAGTGAGGGGAGTGAGATCGAGCGGGGTAAATGCAGTCTGAGGAGGGTGAGGGGTATTTATAGCCGCAGTGAAAAACCACTCGCCCGAGGAAAATGGACGAACGTGCCTGTCGGTGTCAAAACCGGCGGATCTCGGGTAGGGGGTCCCGAACTGTGCGTCTAGGCGGATGGTAACAGGAGACAAGTGACACGATGTTTTTACCCAGGTTCGGGCCCTCTCGGTGGAGGTAAAACCCTACTCCTGCTTGATTACTATTGATGGTATGGGTATTACAAGAGTTGATCTACCACGAGATCAGAGAGGCTAAACCCTAGAAGCTAGCCTATGGTATGATTGTTGCTCGTCCTACGGACTAAAACTCTCCGGTTTATATAGACACCGGAGAGGGCTAGGGTTACACAGAGTCGGTTACAATGGGAGGAGATCTTCATATCGTATCGCCAAGCTTGCCTTCCACGCCAAGGAAAGTCCCTATCTGGACACGGGACGGAGTCTTCAATCTTGTATCTTCATAGTCCGGGAGTCCGGCCAAAGGTCATAGTCCGGCCATCCGGACACCCCCTAATCCAGGACTCCCTCTGTAGCCCCTGAACCAGGCTTCAATGACGACGAGTCCGGCGCGCAAGTTATCTTCGGCATTGCAAGGCGGGTTCCTCCTCCGAATACTTCATAGAAAATGTTGAACACCAGGATAGTGTCCGTCTCTGCAAAATAATTTCCTCATGCCACCATAGAGAGAATAACATTTGCACCAATCTAATCTGCTGACGTATCCCGTAACGTGACCTCACGCCACGGCCAGGCTTTTATTCATTTTACTGTTCCACCTCAACGCGTTTAGCGAGGCGGTTTCCTTGGCACGTCTTGTCAAAGCAGAGATCCTGTCCCCTTATTACGGGATTCTCATCAATACGGGCGTGGGTAACCCAATCGTGCCATTAACCGTGGCGCTTGGGAGATAAGCGAGTTTTATTGGGCCGGTGGGGTCTTGTAGTTTCGGCCGCCCATATAAGGGGATAAGGATCTACCATTTCCGTTTACGCCTTCTTCCTCCTTTGCTTATCCCTCCCTGCGTACTCGAGCTCCAGCGCCCAAGCCCGCACATCTCGCCTCGACCTACTCCAACCATGTCCGGAGCGGGAGGCAAGTGGATGGCCTCCTCCGTCACGGAGGGGCACATCAAAAGGTTGCGGAAAGCCGGATACCTGCACAATGACATTGCGCACCGGCTTCCAGACGAGGGGCAGCTCATCCCCACCCCTAGGCCCCATGAGAGGGTTGTATTTCTTCCACATTTCCTCCGCGGACTGGGCTTTCCTCTTCACCCGTTCGTCCGGGGGCTCATGTTCTACTACGGCCTGGACTTCCATGATCTGGCCCCGAAATTCATCCTCAACATCTCGGTGTTTATCGTCGTGTGAGAGGCCTTCCACTGCATCGAGCCCCACTTTGGCATATGGCTGAAGATTTTCAGTGTCAAGCCGAAGGTCGTGGGCGGACGCCAAGCGGAGTGCGGAGGCGCCATGATGGGCAAGATGCCCAACGTTACGTGGCTCGAGGGCGCCTTCGTAGAGACCATCAAAGGGTGGCAATCGGGGTGGTTCTACATCACTGAGCCGCGTGACCCTGAATGGACAGCGGCCCCCGAATTCCAATCTGGCATTCCCACACAGCTCACGTCTTGGAAAGAGACGGGCCTGTCATGGGGTAACTCGGCAGAAGTGACCACACTTCAAACCTGCATCAAAGACCTGATTAGCAGGAAGGTTAAACTTGTCACCGTAGTCAAGGTCGTACTCTTCCGCCGGATTCTCCCTTGTTAACGACGGGCTTTCAACTTGTGGGAGTTCGACCCGGCCCAGCACCAGACTCTGTCCTGTCTCTTCGACACAAAGCACGAGGATGCATGGAAGGTGCTATTCAAGAGCTCCGAGGTCTCGCCTCCCGTCACCGAGGATCGCGGATTCTGCGCCAAGCGCCAAGCCAGCGCGGTGAGCTAATTTTCCCATTACGGGGTATCTGTTTTCCATAGATTTGATTTTATGCAGGATCTAAACCCCCATCCCTTTGACAGGACTGGCAGAAGAGGGCCGGACAGATCAACTGTCCAGCTCCTTTGCCCGAAGACCCAGCGTACGCTCGTTTAACGAAGCTGCTGGTTCCGGCACCTCACGTGGTGCCGGAGAAGAAGGCCAAGAAGAAGGCCACGGGGACTCGAAAGAGCTCCCGGCGCCTGGTGGTGTCGGATTCATCGCCCGACGACCCCGACGCACCCTCCGCCTCGGAAGACGAGGAGGAGGAGGAAGAATAAGAAGAAGCCTCTCCCCCTCCAACGGGGGGAGGAAAGAAGAGGAAGGCTGCCCCAACTGGGGAGGCCGGGGGTCCAAGAAGGGGAAGACCCTTCTGCCGGACTATGCCTCCGATGCCGAAGACAGTAGGGAGGAATGGCCATCCAGGGTCAAGCCCCTGGCAAAATCGTAAGTGTCTGGCTACCCGAATGACTCATGGCGCTCCTCTATTATTCGATAGTTTCTGATGCCGAATTTTAATTATGCAGTCCACCCAGAGCTCAGTTCGGCGATTCGTCGAGTGGCTCCCTGAATTCGTCAGATGTGAATAACGCTTCACTTCCGACGGCTTCCTCCCCGCTCCCTGCGGACGACGCCGAGGTGGAGTCCCAAAAGGGACCGAACCAGGAGGAGGTGGTCCTGGAGGCGCCCCAAGGCGACCTCCCGGACTCCAGGCCCAAAGGGGGCAAAGCCCCGGAGGGATCTAAGTCCGGCCCCGGGCTGGACACTGCTCCGGAACCATCAACGGTTCCAGAGTCTGACAGGCGGCGCCTTCATAAGAAGGGCAAGCCTACGCCGTCGGCGACCTCCGTCCATCCGGAGGCGCCGGACAATTTGCTGGAGGCGCTTATCGGCGCCTCCATCGATGAGGAACACCGCACTATTATGAGTGCGGTGATTCAAAAGGTTTAGTCCGCCAAAAGCGGGCTGACAGGAGCCTGTACAAGTCTGTTAACAGGCTTTGAGGTATGTGTTCAAAACATATAAAAATGTTACCACATAGACAGTAGCCCCTGATGCTCGGTTCGGTGTTCGGAAAAGAAAAGCCGAGCTGAGGATCTAAAAAGATATACGCAGGAGTCTAATAAAAATATGTCGATATGGGAATGCAGGCTGCGCTGCTGACCTCTGCCGCACTGACTGCAGAGGTCAATGCATTGAAGGGAAGCCTCGAGCGGTCCGAGAGCGAGCTCGGCCGTGCCAAGAAGCAGCTCGAGGACAAGGAGGGTATGTAATACCGTATGTAAATGTATATAGAGATACTTGGTTCCAAATAATGACAGGACCAACTTAAATGTTGCAGGGGCCATGGCCGAGGTGGCGACCCTGAAGGAGGCGGTCTTCAAGGCCGAAAACAGTGCAGCCCTGGAGCGCGCCGAGCGAGAGAAGCAGGAGGCACGGGTGGCGGAGGTGTGGCAAGAGCTCCAGGCTCTCGTGGAAAAACACGAGAGTTTGGAGCGTGACTCGAAGACTCGAGAGTCCGAGCTCGCATTGGCGCTTGAGGGTGCCAAAAACGCTAAGGCCGAAGCCCAGAAGGCCCTCCAGGAGATCGAGGCGATGAAGAAAATAGCGGCGGTAAGGCATTTTTTATGCAAAGCAAGAATATAAAAGTTAATTATCTGCTACTTACCCGAATCCGGAGCTCTCCAGGAGCGTTCGCCGATCTGCCCCGTAGTGTGTCTGATGCCGCCGCATACTACCGAGCCGAAGAGGGGAGCTCGACGGAAAAAGTGTTCTGGTCTCAGTATGCTGAGGCCGAACATCCGGTGCCCCTGAGCGACCAGCTGAAGCAGCTGGTCGAGCTCCACAAGGTGGCCGAACAGGCCATGAAGGGCCTCATAGCTCGGCTGTGGCCTGGAGAAGCCATGCCTGGGAGCTACTTCGGTCTGGTGCGGCGGCTGATGGATGCGTGTCCGTGGATTGAGGTCGTCAAGCGCTCCGTCTGTATCGAAGGTGCCCATCGGGCCCTTGCCCGTGCTAAAGTGCATTGGGGCAAGCTGGTCGCTGAGAAGCTTTTGACGGATGCGCCCCCGCCGAGCAAGGAGTATCGCACGCCCCAGATGTATTATAAGGGCGTCCTGAAGGGTGCTCGCCGTATAGCGGACGAATGCACTAAAGATGTAATTTTTGAGTAGGCTCGCATCTGTTGTCCTGTACGCTGAAAACTTTGTTCATATGCGCTAAGCAACGCTTGTTAATTTAAAATATTACCTTCTGTGCAGCCGTTTATCAAATCTGAGAGATGCAAGTCATTGGCTTCGACCCCCATGCCGCGAGTGCTGGGGTGTTCGGGATAAACATGAGTGCTCTTGTTCCCATTCTTGGGTCCATCTAGAGAGGCGCTCTGCACAACGAACCAGGCCGTCGGACTTATAATGCTTTATCACTCTCACTTAACCATAGAGTTCTATAATTTTAAATTTCGGCGAAGCCCCTAGTATTCGGAAGACCGAGTTCGGGGCGCTATCCACGCCTAGGCCGGATAAGTCCGGTTCCTCGCTCTAAGCGGCATAAGTCTTTAAGGACTCGAAAGACCTCACGAACAGCGACCGGTCTCTCGCACTATCATGACGGTCAGTTTTAGCTTTCTCTACCGAGGTGTTAACCCAGCTCAACTGGGGCACAACCGCAGTAGTTCTCCCAGCGCTACCTTAGCCAACATTGCGGAACGTAAGGTACCAAAACATGGGAGCCGGGCAAACCCAACTATTGACCAAAGACATGATTCGGAGCCGATGCATATAGTGCTATAAGTTCGGGGTGCCACACTCATAAGAGTGTTCGGTCTTCTCACACCATGTTATGGGGTGCTTTAGCCCCTGGTGTATTGTCCGTACCAAAGTGTACGGTTGCATAATGTCATGACTGAACATATATATATAAAGGAATACAATAATAGATGGAAGCTATGTATTGTTTATTATTAAAAAAATTGCTACTATGAAAGCGGAACGATACAAATAGTGCGATAAGCAAGGGATGGGATTATTTGACATGTCCCCCTCCAGGGGCAAGCTGCGGGATTTTAAGTGAAATAGGTAGTAAGCTCGTTATAGAGACCACCTGGACATTTGACGCGGCTTGTCCTCACCCTGGCTATTGCATCGTGTGTTCTGCGAGTGTATTGCCGGACAGGCCTTCTGAGTATTTGGGTCCTGAAAGTATATATAAAAAAAGGAAAGCGACCGAATAGGGAGCCCCTAAGTGCGGTTGAGCCGCATTCTGGGCGTGCCGTAGTTGTGCCCCTCCCCTTATGCCCATGGTACTTACAAAGCGTAATTATGTACGCATGGTACCGATAGCACCATCTAACGAGGGCTGGGGTTGGGGCCGCACTGCTATGCTTGCTCAGATCGTGCCAGCGGGCTCTGTTGTAGGTTGCTTCGGGCGCGCTTGACGTTGTCCGGACGTTTAATACCCGGATTGGAGAGTTGTCTTGAGAGGCTGCTCTGTACTTCCGCCGCCAGGGCCGCTGTGTGCTCCTCCGTTCGGAGAGAGCGTTCGGTGTTTCCATTTACCGTAATGACTCCGCGAGGGCCTGGCATCTTGAGCTTGAGATATGCGTAGTGCGGCACCACATTGAACTTTGCAAATGCGGTTCGTCTGAGCAGGGCATGATAGCCGCTGCGGAATGGGACTATGTCGAAGATTAACTCTTCGCTTCGGAAATTATCCGGGGATCCGAAGACCACTTCGAGTGTAACTGAGCCTGTACAGCTGGCTTCTACACCCGTTATGACACCTTTAAAGGTTGTCTTTGTGGGTTTGATCCTTGAGGGATCTATACCCATTTTTCGCACTGTATCCTGATAAAGCAGGTTCAGGCTGCTGCCGCCGTCCATGAGGACTCTGGTGAGGTGAAATCCATCAATGATTGGGTCTAGGACCAATGCGGCGAATCCGCCATGACGGATGCTGGTGGGGTGGTCCCTTCGATCAAATGTGATCGGGCAGGAGGACCATGGGTTGAACTTTGGGGCGACTGGCTCCAACGCATAGACGTCCTTGAGAGCGCGCTTCCGCTCCCTCTTGGGGATATGGGTTGCGTATATCATGTTCACCGTCCGCTCTTGCGGGGGGAATCCCTTCTGTCCTCTGTTGTTCGGCGGCCGGGGCTCCTCCTCGTTATCGCTACGCAGCCCCTTGTCTCTGGTTTCGGCACTTAACTTGCCTGCCTGCTTGAACACCCAACAATCCCTGTTGGTGTGGTTGGCTGGTTGTTCGGGGGTGCCGTGTATGTGGCACGAGCGATCGAGTATCCGGTCTAAGTTGGATGGGCCCGGAGGGTTTCTTTTGAATGGCTTCTTCCACTGACCGGGTTTGGAGCCTTTGAATCCGGCGTTGACTGCCGTATCCTCAGTATTATCGCTGTTAATGTGGCGTTTGTGCTTGTTGCGACATGACCTGCCATTGTTGTCCTTGTTATCCGAATTACCAGGGCTCTTGGTTATGTTATTGCTACGAGCTAGCCAGCTATCTTCGTCCGCGCAGAAGCGGGTCGTGAGTGTCGTGAGGGCTGCCATAGATTTCGGCTTTTCCTGTCCTAGGTGCCGGGCAAGACATTCGTCTCGGATGTTGTGCCTGAAGGCAGCAAGGGCCTCGGTGTCCGGACAGTCGACTATTTGATTTTTCTTGGTTAGGAACCGTGTCCAGAATTGCCTGGCCGATTCCTCTGGCTGCTGGATTATGTGGCTTAGGTCATCGGCGTCTGGTGGTCGCACGTAAGTGCCCTGGAAGTTGTCAAGGAATGCGGATTCTAGGTCCTCCCAGCAACTAATTGACTCTGCTGGCAGGCTGTTAAGCCAATGTCGAGCTGGTCCTTTAAGCTTGAGCGGGAGGTATTTGATGGCGTGTAGATCATCACCACGGGCCATGTGGATATGAAGGAGGTAATCCTCGATCCATACAGCGGGATCAGTTGTGCTGTCATATGATTCAATGTTTACGGGCTTGAAACCCTCGGGGATTTGATGATCCATTACTTCGTCTGTGAAGCATAGTGGGTGTGCGGCGCCCCTGTACTGGGCTATATCGCGGCGCAACTCGGATGAGCTTGGTCTGTTGTATTCGGCCTGGCCGTATTTATCATATTCAGTGTGACGGTTATCATCACGTGATGTGGGGCGCCCACGCGATCCATAGATCGATCTTGTTTGCCTTGCCTTGTCCTCCAGTATGTCTCGCAGGTCTGTTGCGTCTCCCCGTACTCTGTTATGTTTTGAGCGATGCCGGGGTGCGGCTTGGGTCGAGGGCCCGAAGGTCTCTCTGTCGCGGCCATGGGGTGGCTGATCGGGCACATCGTACGCTGGTAATGTAGGTCTAGTTGCTTTCTCCTCAAGTTGGGGTAGCAGCCTGCGCTTTGGGTAGCTCTTGGAGGGGCGCTCGAGTTTATACTCTTCGGCCGCCAGGACTTTGGTCCATCTGTCGGCTAGCAAGTCTTGGTCAGCTCTAAGCTGCTGCTGTTTTTTCTTGAGGCTGCGTGTCGTGGCTATAAGCCTGTGTTTGAAACACTCTTGTTTGACGAGATCCTCTGGCATGACGAATTCGTCGTCGTCGAGGCTTGCCTCGTCTTCGGAGGGAGGCATATAGTTGTCGTCCTCAACCTCTCTGTCGGCCGCTCTCTCATGAGGGCTGGCTCCTTCGTCCTCCTGCATTGAATTCTACTGTAGGGGGTTATCTTCGGCACTGTCCGGCGTGTTGTTATCTCCGGTGCCGGATTCACCGTTCTTGCTTTGGCGGGATCTAGAGCGGCGCTGCTGACGTCGGCACTTGGGTTGCTTCTTGGGGGGGGGGTCATCCTCCATTTTTTCCTCGTCATCCCCTGCTTTGGGGGTGTCCACCATGTATATGTCATATGACGAGGTGGCTTTCCAGTTCCCTATAGGTGCTGGTTCTTGGTCGTCTCCTTCATCGGCGTCCATACCGTTAATGTCTTCGGAGTCGAAGTCGAGCATGGAGGTTAGATCGTCGACAGTGGCTATAAAGTGGGTGGTGGGTGGGTTTCGAATTTCTTCGTCGTCCGTATCCCAACCCTGCTGACCATAATCTGGCCAGGGCTCTCCTGACCAAGAGAGACTTTAGGGAGTTCAGGATATCGCCAAAGGGTGAGTGCTGAAAGACGTCCGCGGTGGTGAACTCCATGATCGGAGCCCAATCGGGTTCGATCAGAAGGGGTGCGGAAGATTCGGAGTCCGACACCTTGGAGTCACGGGCCTTGCAAAGGACTAGGCTGGTATTCAGCTCTATCGCCGTAGAGATTGCGGCTCCTGGGGCGGCGTCCAACCGTCCGTCCCTGGTTAGCATAGTCGGCTCCGAACTAATGGTCAGAGCGGACCTGAGCGGCACTCTGGGCACTGTCCGGCGGCAGAGCTAGGTCATGCACATCGAGACAGTGCGGCGCGCTCGGCCGTGGCTCGAATCCGTCGAAGATCAAGTCCCCGCGAATGTCGGTCGTGTAGTTTAAGCTTCCAAACCTGACCTGATGGCCAGGGGCGTAGCTTTCGATCCGCTCCAGGTGGCCAAACGAGTTGGCCCGCAGTGAAAAGTCTCGCCCCGGACTGCGTCGTGGTTGATGATCGAAGAAGCCATTGGGCCTAAAGGCGACGACACAGAGGAACTCTCAATGAAAGCACCAATGTCGGTGTCAAAACCGGCGGATCTTGGGTAGGGGGTCCTGAACTGTGCGTCTAGGCAGATGGTAACAGGAGACAAGGGACACGATGTTTTTACCCAGGTTCGGGCCCTGTCGGTGGAGGTAAAACCCTACTCCTGCTTGAGTAATATTGACGGTATGGGTATTACAAGAGTTGATCTACCACGAGATCAGAGAGGCTAAACCCTAGAAGTTAGCCTATGGTATGATTGTTGTTCGTCCTACGGACTAAAACTCTCCGGTTTATATAGACACCGGAGAGGGCTAGGGTTACACAGAGTCGGTTACAATGGGAGGAGATCTTCATATCGTATCGCCAAGCTTGCCTTCCACACCAAGGAAAGTCCCTAACCGGACATGGGACGGAGTCTTCAATCTTGTATCTTCATAGTCCAGGAGTCGGGCCAAAGGTCATAGTCCGGCCATCCGGACACCCCCTAATCCAGGACTCCCTCAGTGCCCCTGACCCTTCTCATCCTAACGACATGTGTGACCCACGTACAGTGTGGTGGAGATCGTGTAAGATCGTGGATGAATAGATAACTCTTATTGTGGGAAGTGTAACGGGTTGAGCGGCAAAAGCCGAAAATTTAGATAGGAATATTTTAAAGTTTCGTTCAAATTTCTTCAGCTGACAAGGACATAGTGAAGATTTTGAACAGGTTTCAAATAGAATGCACATGAAGAATTTGTGAACATACTGGGTTGAGTTTATCATAGAGGGGGAAAGGGTCCGATCACATTCACTTAGCAAAAAAATCAACTTGAAGAATTAGCAATAAGTGAATGCTGTAGAGGACATAAACTCAAGTATATATATAGTCAATGAGGAACAACAATGGAAAGAGTGAAGACAATGCAAAGTTGAAGAATTTGAAAAACTGGGGAATTTCAAAAACGAAGAAAAACTCAAATTGAAGATTTTCAACTTTGCTTGGTAGCGTAACCCACCGTATAAGAATGATGATTTCAGACACCGCGTACAATTGTTGTAGGGTTCTGATAATCAAATTCTTCATTAATTTCTTCACACTTAGAGGGTTAGTCTTCATCGATTGAAGAAAAATGTTACTTCGTGTGTTGCACATCTAAGTCATCAAGTTTGCATAAGTGTTAGGATGTGTGTCCTTTTCAAAGAACATTCAAAGATTCTACGATATTCAGCTCACACCGCAACTTGCTAAATCTCTTCTCATCGAAGGGATTTGTGAAGATATCGGCCAGCTGGTCTTCAGTGTTTGCATGGTCGATGGAGATGTCGCCCTTCAACCCATGGTCACGAAGAAAATGATGATGAATCTGGATGTGCTTTGTCTTCGAGTGCTGAACTGGGTTGTGTGCAATCTTGATACTACTCTCATTGTCGCAGTAGAGTGACACATTCTTCACATTGATGCCATAGTCCTTGAGGGTTTGCTTCATCCATAGCAATTGACCATAGCATGATCTAGCAGCAATGTACTCAGCTTCAGCTGTAGAGAGTGATGCGCAGTTCTGCTTCTTCGAGGACCAACATACCAAGGATCGTCCAAGGAAATGACATGTGCCTAACATTGACTTATGGTCCACCCGATCAGCAGCATAGTCAGAGTCTGAATATCCAATGAGATCAAAGGAAGATCCCCTGGGATACCATAATCCAAGTGTTGGTGTGTGAGCTAGATATCGAAGAATATGCTTCACAACCTTATGGTGTGATTCCTTTGGTGTAGCTTGAAATCGAGCACACATGCAAACACTAAGCATAATATCCGGCCTAGATGCACATAGGTACAATAAAGAGACAATCATGGAGTGGGATACCTTTTGATCGAAGTCTTTACCATTTTCATCAGTGCATAGATGACCATTTGTGGGCATAGGGATTTTGACGCCTTTGCAATCTTGCATGCTGGATTTCCTCAATACATCCTTGAGGTATTTCTCCTGAGATATGAATATGCCATTGTATTGTTGACGAATTTGAAGACCTAAGAAGAATTTCAATTCTCCCATCATAGACATTTGATATTCTTAACTCATCATATAGGCAAATTCGTCACTATAACGTTGGTTAGTACAACCAAAGATAATATCATCAACATATATTTGGCACATGAATAATTCATCATCATATGCTTTGGTGAAAAGAGTTGGATCAAGTGAACCGGGTTTGAAGACTTTCTTCATGAGGAATTCCTTCAGTGTGTCATACCACGCCCGAGGTGCTTGCTTGAGGCCATAAAGGGCCTTGTTGAGTCTGTAGACGTGATCTGGAAATTTTGGATCCTCAAAACCTGGTGGTTGAGCAACATATACTTCTTCCTCAAGCTTACCATTGAGGAATGCACTTTTCACATCCATTTGATGTAAGATGATATTATGATGGTTAGCGTAAGCAAGCAATATGCAAATAGCCTCAAGTCTAGCAACAGGTGCAAAAGTTTCATCCAAAATAAATTCCTTCAACCGTGTGTAGCCTTGAGGTACAAGACGAGCCTTATTCCTCACCACAAGGCCATTTTCATCTTGTTTGTTGCGGTAGATCCATTTGGTACCTATGATGTTGTGCTTGCGTGGGTCTGGTCACTTGACAAGCTCCCACACATTGTTGAGCTCGAATTGATGCAATTCATCTTGCATGGATTGAATCCACTCAGATTCCATGAATGCTTCATCAACTTTCATGGGTTCTATGATAGAGACAAGCGCAAAATGCCCACAAAAGTTAGATAAGTGTGAAGCTTTTGAGCGTGTGAGAGGACCTGGTGCATTGATGTCATCGATGATCTTCTCGATCTGCACTTCGTTTGCAAAGCGAGGATGTGCGGGTTGACGACTTTGCTTAGGCCCAGAAATTTCTTCAAGACCAGTTTCTTCAGCAGCACCAGTGTGATTTTCTTCACAATCCAGAATGACTTCTTCAGCAGATTCTTCGGTAGGGATGATATCCTTAGTAGCTTTGAACTTGATGGATTCCTCAGGTGACATTTCATCTAGCACAGGAGGTAGGTGCTCTCTTTGCGAGCCATTAGTTTCATCGAACCGCACATCTACAGTTTCAACAATCTTGTGATGATTGATGTTGAAGACTCTGTAGGTGTGTGAGTCCTTTCCGTAACCAAGAATAAAACCCTCATGTGCTTTCGGTGCAAATTTAGAGTGATGGTGAGGATCTCTAATCCAGCATTTAGCACCGAAGACCTTGAAATAACTTAGATTGGGTTTCTTGTTAGTGAGGAGTTCATATGAGGTCTTTTTGAAGAATTTGTGAAGATATACCCTGTTGATGATATGGCACGCAGTATCAATGGCTTCAGGACAAAAATGCTGAGGTGTCTTGTATTCATCAAGCATGGTGCAAGCCATCTCAACAAGAGTTCTGTTCTTGCGCTCCACGACGCCATTCTGCTGAGGAGTATAGGGAGTAGATAACTCGTGAGTAATACCAAGTATATCAAGATATTCATCAAGGTCGGTGTTCTTGAACTCCATTCCATTATCACTCCTGATCTGCTTGATCTGCACACCGAAGTTAGTAGTAGCTCTTGTGGAAAATCGTCTGAAGACTTCTTGCACTTCATTTTTGTAAGTGATGATATGCACCCATGTGTAACGAGAATAGTCATCAACTATGACAAATCCATATAGTGATGCAGAACTAGAGAACATGGCATAATGAGTAGGGCCAAAGAGATCCATATGAAGTAATTCAAAGGGACGTGAAGTGGTCATGATAGTCTTCGAGGGATGCTCGGCTCTGGTGATCTTTCCACCCTCACAAGCCCCACAAAGATGATCTTTGAGGAATTTGACACCCTCGATGCCAATGACATGTTTCTTCTTCCCGAGTGTATGCAAGTTCCTCATCCCAGCATGACCAAGTCATCGATGCCACAACCAACATTCCGAAGCTTTTGCAAGTAGACATGTGGCAGGCTGTGGTCCTGCAGAGAAATCAACAATATACAAGTCTCCTTTCCTAAAGCCTTCGAAGACTTTAAAATTGTCAGATTCCATCAGCACAATGCAACAATATTTCCCAAAGGCGACAACCATATCGAGATCACAAAGCATTGAGACAGACATGAGGTTGAATCCTAAGGACTCGACAAGCATGACTTTGTCCATGTGTCTATCCTTTGAGATTGCAACCTTAACTAGACCCAATACCTTGCTTTTGCCTTTGTCGGCGTAGGTGATATGCTTTGGATGAGATGGTGACAAATCAGTGTCCATCAACAAGTTCCTGTCACCGGTCATGTGATTTGTACATCCACTATCGAGGACCCACTCAGTACCTTTAGGTTGTTCATCCTGTAGATGAATTAGTGCAACTTACGAACCCATATACTTCATCAGTGAAGAATATGATATCAATTTCATCAACAGTAATAGACATAGTAATATGAGGATGTGAGAAATGAGTGATTCATTTCTTCATGATTAGCTTGCGTCCATTCAAGCACATTCAGGTCTCAAGAAATTTCTTCAGACGATCAAGTTTGTCTAGAGACCTGACCCTGCATAAGAGATTAGTCTTTTTCTTCACCACCCACATCTGGAGGGGTGGCAAAGAATTCATCATTCTGCAAGCTCCATAAGAAAAAGATGGCATTGAAGCCAGTGCACTTCGTTTCATAGAAGAGTGGTTAGGATAAGCATATGAATAAGCAGAGAAATTTTTCAAGGACTTATGAGCATAATGGTTTGAAGAATAATGCATATATTCATGGCCTTTAGACTTTCCCTGCGAAACAGAAGTGTTAGCATGGTGATGTTCATATGAGGATTTTGATCCATGTGAGGAATTTGGTCCATATGAGGACTTGGATCCATATGAATAATTTGATCTGGGGTTCCTATTCTTCATGGGTGGTGTCATGATGACATTCACCTGAACATTTTCAAGGCACCTTTTAGGAATCTAGATTTTCTTCATAGGGGGACCGTTCCTGCAGTTAGTTCCAACATATCGAGTGAATACTTCACCATTCTGATTCTTAAACAGTTTATAGTTGGAGTCAAATGACTCATCAGAGGAATATGAAGAATCACAAGTAAAGCCAGATAGAGTGCATGGATCTACAGGAGGTCCTCTCATAGCAACCCATGAGGTTTTGGGATACTACTCAGGTTTCCAGTAGGTCCCATCAGCATTGAGTTTCCTCTCAAAGGCAATAACCTCTTTCCTCGGGTTCCTGATCAAGATCTGCTTTTTGACGACATTACATAGAGTCTGATGCCTTTGAGGCTTTTGTTAATGCGTGTCATATACAATTCCTTTAGCCCTGCATTATCGTCAGTGATACTTGTGGTATACTCAGATGAGGAATTCGTGACCACGGAGACAATTGAAGAATTTCCAGCAATAGAAGCATTTGAACATTCAGGTGATGAATTAGCAGATTCACTCTCAATGCATTTCAGACATGGTGGAATAAATTCTTCCTGAGCGGAACTGGTCTGTTGAGCAAGCAATGAATCGTTTTCCTTCTGAAGATCTTCATAACTCACTTTTAACTTCTCAAGATCTTGCTTTCTCTGAAGAAATTCATAAGAAAGCTTCTCATGATCAGTTAAGAGAGTGTTATGCTGATTTTGAAGGTTGTCAAGCTTAGACTGAAGTTTTTGAAGACTATCAGTCAAAGCCTTAGTTCGATTCAATTCCTCACCCAACATATCATCGCTTTCATCAAGCATGTTTTGAACTTTTCAAGAGCTCTTTGTTGTTTAGTGGCAAGGGAAGCAAGTTTGACATAGCTGGGTCCAAATTAATCACCCAATCCATCATCCCTAGATTCGGAAAGGTAGCATTCAGTTACCTTGGCACCCTTTGCCATAAGGCATGGTGCAGTGGATGATGATTCAGGTGCGAAAGTCATCTCCCTGAGTGATTCATTGAAATCCTCAAACCATGGATCATGATGAGTACGATGACCTTCGTAAACTTCAGAGAGTCAGTCCCAGATAAGCTTCGCATGGTTGAGATGCAAGATGTTCCTGAACTGATTTTGGGACAAACAGGAGTAGATACATCCTTTGCCATGAGGTTGAGTAGAGTGTACTTGCAAATATCATCGGCCTCCGCCATCTTTCATATATCGGTAAGACCAATCTCAATGACAGTCCACAGTTCATTGTTCATCGCCATGAGTTGCTTCTTCATCATGGCCTTCCACTTGGGATACTCATGACCGTCAAAGATGGGGCAAGACACTTTCTTCATTCCTGCAGTCGACATAACTAAAACTCTAGGCGGTTAAACCAAAATCACACAGAACAAGGGAGTACCTTGCTCTGATACCAATTGAAAGTGCGTTAAGTCGACTAGAGGGGGGTGAATAGGCGATTTTTACAAATTCATCACTGAGGAATTTTAGGGTGAGGAAATTCCTAAGTCAAGAACTACAAGCAGCGGAATAAGTACTTAGGTATAAGCATAATAGAGCAATACCATAGTCATCATGATGAAATGAAGGACAGACACAGAGTACAAAAAGCGTAAACACGGGATAAGCAGGTTGAAGACAATGTGACTGAAGAAATTGGATTCAGGAAATATAGAAAGTCTTCAGTCAAAGTCTTCAAGCAGTATGATCAGGTTCATCAACACATGAATGAGGAAATGGAAGGGTTGAGGAATAGAACCAGTAGGCTTGGTGAAGACAATGATTTGGTAGACTAGTTCCAACTATTGTGATAGTTGTACGTCTGGTTGGAGCAGCTGAGTATTTAAACTCGAGGACACACAGTCCCGGACACACAGTCCTCGCCGTATTCTCCTTGAGCTAAGATCACACAGACCTCACCCAACACTTGTGGTAAGTCTTCACAGGTGACTTCCAAACCTTCACATACTTGGTCACTCGGGGATCCACAATTCCTCTTGGATGCTCAGACCATGACGCCTAGCCGTCTAGAGGATACACAGTCCTCAAAGGTAATAAGTGTCGGTTCCACACAGGAAGAATTTCTTCAATGATGCTCAATCACTTTGGGTTTGGGATTTGGGTTTTCCTCACTTGATGATTTTAACTCAAAGTCCTCGGAGGATGGGATGCTCTCAATTGACAAGTGTCAGTTTCTCTCGGAGCAGCCAACCAGCTACTGGTTGTAGGGGGCGGCTATTTATAGCCTAGGGAGCAGCCTGACATGATAAGACATAAATGCCCTTAAAGGATATGACCGTTAGGTGGTAGGATATTTTGGACACCTGGCGCGTAGCACAGCAATGGTCGGATTTGAGGTTCTAATTCCTCGGGGCTATCATGTTCCCCACTGTGTACGCAATCTGCACTAGCAAATCCCTAACTCCTCAGTCAGAACAAATTCCTTAGAGACCAGAAGATCTTCGTCTCTGTCACTGAAGAAATTGACTAAACTGATATGAGATTTCCAATGGCTTGACTCGAAAGGATTGGGTAGGTGTAGGATTTGAGATAAGCATCGCTTGGAAATTAGTTTCCTTAGTATTACCTCGACCCCCTTTAATAGTACGGTGTTTCCTATGACTCAAGAAGGAGAAAATGAAACTACGAAATCAGAAGTCTTCACACTTCATAATCCTCACATGAATATCCAAGTCTTCAAGGTCACACCAATTTATTCGCTTTCAAAGTCTTCAGCCAAAGACATTCATTTTTAGGGGTCGACATTCACTGTAAATATCAAACTTCTCATCGACTTATAGAGCCTGTGTGCACTCACAAACATATTAGTCCCTTAACCTATAAGTCTTCAATACATCAAAATCACTAAGGGGCACTAGATGCACTTACAAACACGCCAAACCATGCCGAACTATGTGACGAACTAATTGATTTCTATTTGTATGCGAAAATTCACGCCGAAACACGCCGAACCGCGCCGAATATGGGCCGATTCTATCAGGCCGTTTTTGGAAACTATTGGGCCGAACACTGGGTCAAAATCGATGCCTGGGGGTGACCTGGGGGCGACGGCTGGGTGCCCAACCGCCCCCAGCACCGAGTTTACCACCGGCTCACCCCCAGGCCGCTCTTTTTCGGAGCCCTGGGGGCCGAACGGCTGGAGATGCTCTAAGATTGGAAGAGGAGGTGGGCGACACCGGATTCGGTGGCGAGATTGTGGCATCGACCAGATCGGAAGGGGTAGGTCCAGGAGAGCCGGCTGGTGTGGGTTCGTTCGGGAGCGAGAGAAGTAAATAGCATAAAACTACTAGTTTATAGGCTAGGGTTCCAAAACGGTAAACGTTTCGAGCCAGGGCACCGGCCAAACACTCCACCGGCCTCGCATGCGTTGTTGGTTTCTTTTGCGATCCAGCGCGCCCACTAGCACCGCGTCATATATGTGGCCCCCGCAAACCACTTTAATCTCTCCCTTATCCTCTTCATGGACGGATCCTCCACTAGATCCAATCGATCCCCTTCCTCTCGCTCGCCATTCCCTGACCACCCTCACCTTGATTTCTTTCCAACGAATCTGCCCCCCAGCGGCAGTTCTACTACTATGGTGGGATGGTGCATCGATCGCAGGTTGTTGCTATGGTGGGGAGCTGACGGATGTGATGTGACCCCGTGGAAACGGCGGCGGTGTGGACATAAAAAGCTACTAGCGACGACCTGTGGCGACAATGTCTTCCCAGGAGCACCATGAGGTGCTGCGAGCAGCATCGGCATTTGGTGTGCATTGGTGACCAGGGAGCAACCGCGTGCTATAGGTGATGGAACCGGCCACCGCATGATGCTAGAACCAGCTACCATCGATGCTGGAACCAGTCGCCACTAGTGATGGAACCGTTGGGTGAGGAGCTGCAACCAGGTGTGGACCGATGATGCTCGGGTTGCGCCCGTCGAGTGAGAAGCTGCAACTAGAGGAAGGGATGTTGGAATTGGCAATTTCGGATGCTGGAACCAGCGACTTGTTTTGCTGGCTCCAACAGGCGATGAGGAATCATTTTTTTGCTGGAACCGTGTGTTTGTTTGCTGGGACCGGCCAGAAACTTTGTTGTGATCCAGAGATGGTGAGCCATTGTTTTTTTCTGGAACTAGATAATTTTTTTGCTGGAATCATACATCTGTTTTGCTGGAACCATGTTTTTTGGGTTGCTTTGACTCGGTGCAATTTGTGTAATGCGGAGCCATGTTTTTATTTTTTGCTGGAAACATGCCTTCTTTTGGCTGGAACCTCGCATGTTCTTTGCTACAAGCAAGCGACGTCGGGATCGTTGGGCTGCTACCGACGAGTTGACCGGAGATGCAGCAGAAGTATGCGGGGGAGACCGGAGTAGGTGGGGAGGAGAATGGGTTGTGAGCGAGGTGGGCGGTGGAGCGGAGCCGTCATTTTTACCAAGTTGCGTGTGTGGACTTTTTTAATCAAGGGGACTAATCATGTGGCTTGTGCATACTAAATCATGTGGCTACTAGGCGACCGGCCGAAAGTTGGGCCGGTGCGCCGGCGCCTAGCATTGCCCTTCCAAAAAACTACCACTTTTTAATTTTTCTCAGAAAACTACCAAACGAGCGGTCGACTGTTTCAAAAAACCCAAACCCGAAGTGACTAGCGATTTAACCATTTTCCTGATGTATTGGGCCCACCGATTAGGGCACCTGGCCGCGCGCACTCACGGCACAGCCGTTGACGGCCGTTAGCCCAGTCAGTACGGTCGGAACCAAAGTAGGCGGTCGGGCCGCACTCTCTCTCAGTCTCCCCCTCCTCTCCCCCGCACTGACCTGGGTGGGCGATGCCGACAGCATAGCCAAATCCCGTCGGTGTCGAGCTATTGAGCCAAGGCGTCACCAGCCAGGAGGGCGGTGGACATTCAGAGGTGGACAAATGGCTAGGCAGCTCGAGCTTCCCGGTGCAGTGGTCGCAGCAGCCATCACCGCCCGCGGCTCAGGTAGATCTGGCGAGCTCAGATCCGGCAGTCCGCACGGCTAGGGCAGTGGCGAAGTGCATCCACGTGGATCCAGATGGCGGCCACAGATGGGCGTCGTCCTTTGGTGGAGTGAGGTAAGAAATTTCTGTGCCCTTCATACGTTTAGTTCAAATTAGAACTAGGGTTAGTACTTGTTTGTTCTTGGCATGGTACTGTATTTTATGATTATGTTACTGTAGAAGAAAGTGCATTTGGTTAGTTCATTTGGTCAGTGCATTCACTGTAATTATAAGAATGTTCAGTGCATTTGGTCCTTCACTAAGTTTCAGTGACTTAAAAAATAATTGTTTGTAAATTTAATCCTATAGCTTAGATGATGAGACTTGGGACATGAGGCTACATTTTCAAGGAACAGATAATATGGAGAGAAAGTATTCAGTTTCTTCAGATATCAGTTATCTGACCATATTAGCATTGGTTGAGTTGGAGGGCTATGGAATGGATGCTTTTCTAACTTATGTAAAGGAAGAGGGAAGGGGGTGGAGGTGGTGGAGGCCCTGGATAGTTAGGAGGCATTAGAGGAAATGCTTGACTTATTTGTTGATAAGAAGGTATTGAACATCACTGTCAGAAAAGCTACGGATCCAAGCCCAGTAGATGTTAATATGGATCACATCATGCTTGAGGAACAGATCCCTATTGATCATGTTGGTGAACCTATTGTTTACAGAGTTTCACAAGAAGGTGTGTTGTACCCTGCCTCTAATGCTAGTTTGCCAGCAGTAACCCCTGATGATCCCTACTTGAACACACAACAAAGAAGCAATTTGAACAAGGGGAAAACAGTTGTGGAAGAAGAAGATGTAGAAGAAGAAGCAGATGATGAAGAATAAGATGGCAGGTCCTAAGTATTGTGAAGCATACATTGCAAGTCCAGGCATATGGCAAGTCACAAGTAGCTCTGAAAACACATATTGTGTTAATTTGAACAAAGAGACCTGTGACTGTAGGAGGTGGGACATGAGAGTTGTGCCCTGCAGTCATGCCATTGCTGCAATGCAAAAAGTGAAGATACATCCTGAAGACTATGTGAATGGTTTCTTCAAGAAACTCATGTATTGTGAAACATATAAGCACATAGTATTCCCCCTGTCAGGTCCCGACCATTGGCCTCATACACCTGGTGATGATATTTCCCCACCTATTTTTAGAGAAAAGAAAGGTAAAAAACAAACTGCCAGGAGGAAAGGCATGTTTGAGGTGCCAGCTAAAAAGGATACTTCTAGGATTGGTACAGTGACATGCAGCAACTGCAAGAAGCAAGGGCACAGGATCAACAATTGTGGTGACCCACTGAAACCTAAGTTCCAGATGAGGATGAACACTACAAAAAAAGACACATCCGTGACATTTTGGGCCGAACGGAAATTTTTTCTTTCATACATATGACACTTCTATGACGATAATTGTGACAAACCCGGTATCATCATAGATGTGGTGGGCTCCTACTTCTATGACAAAAAATCATGACAGAAAATGGGCTTTTCGTCCTGGGCGGGACGGAGACGCAGCTGCATGACATTCTTTGGGCTGTCCATGACGGAAAAAACCGTGGTAGAAGCGAGGGCGAGGAAAATTTCGGGGAGTTCCCGGTTATGGTGGGAGGTCGGGGGCCGAGCGATGCGCGTTTCTCTCGTACACGTACGCACGTGTGTGCGAGGCGTTAGCTCTAACTGAACCCGAGCGAGGCGTTGGGCTCTAACTAAACCTGAGCGATTGCACTGCAGGCTACGCGTTACTGAACCCAAGCGATCAATCGATGGCTGTTAACTAAAACCGATCGAGCGATTCCTTCACTACTGCTGCTAACTGAAGCCGATCGATGCTGCCTTTGGGATGAACAGTGAGCGTTGCGGGGGGGGGGGGGGGGGATGAACAGTTAGTGGTGGCGTTGCCTCTGGATGAATAGGACCCCGTGGTGTGGAGGGCTGGATGAACAGTAGACGGTGGAGGGGTGCCCGTGGAGGGGTGGTTGAACAGGACCCCGTGGTGTGGAGGGCTGGATGAACAGTAGATGATGGAGGGCTGGATGAACAGTAGACGGTGGA
This sequence comes from Triticum timopheevii, assembly GCA_963921465.1. Taxonomy (NCBI): domain Eukaryota; kingdom Viridiplantae; phylum Streptophyta; class Magnoliopsida; order Poales; family Poaceae; genus Triticum; species Triticum timopheevii. The sequence continues at coordinate 370,439,974 of OY997262.1, forward strand.
GGGGTGGTTGAACAGTAGCCGGTGGAGTAGCGCGCGGTGGAGGCTGGATGAATAGGAGCTCATGGAGGCTGCATGAACAGGAGCCCGTGGAGGCTGGAGAAGGTCGACGGTAGCCCGTGGAGGCTGGAGGAGGTCAACGGTGGAGATGAACAGTATCCCGTGGAGTCCCGTTTTGCGGCGCCACACCCCTCCCGATGAATAGGACTCCCGTTTCGACCGTAGCGCTCCAACACAAGTCCGTTTCATCCGTTTTGCGGTATGCCACACCCCTCCTGATCAACAGGACCCCCGTTTCGACCATAGGAGGTCCGTTCCCTCCATTTTGCGGTACGCCACACCCCTCCCGATCAACAGGACCCCCGTTTCGACCTTAGGAGGTTTGTTTCCTCCGTTTTGCGGTACGCCACACCCCTCCCGATCAACAGGACCCCCGTTTCGACCGTAGAAGGTCCGTTTCCTCCGTTTTGCCGTACGCCACACCCCTTCCGATGAACAGGATCCCGTTTCAAACGTGGCCGGTGGAACACAAGGCCGTTTCCTCCGTTCTGTGGTACGCCAGGCCTCGTTTCCATCGCGTGTTCCGTCCAAGCCCTCCCGATGAACACAACCACGCATTACGTTGCCTCCCGATGAAGATGACGCATTCCGTTGCCTCCCCATGAACACGATGACGACGTTGTTTCTCCGTTCCGACCCAGCCAATGTACACGAGCCCTGGCTGTACGTATATATGCGCGAGTAGGCGTTCGAGACCCCGCCCATATGTACACATACGTGGCCGTATTTTCTTTCTTACACCCTGGTCGTTTTACGTATGTCTACATGCTACGTGTGCGCCTCTACTATGACACGTGCGCTCCTCTACATCCACCAGTATGTATGTACACGTTCGCGACCAGAATGACAATGCTACGTACGCTTCGACCAGGTGGGTCCCGACTGTCAGGCACTTCCTTGCGTGCGAAGATGTAGCTGGTGGGTCCCAGCAGTCAGGGGGGCGAATCGTTTTTTTGCCCGGACGCACTTCCTTGCGTGTGAAGATGTAGCTCGTGGGTCCCAGCAGTCAAGGGGGTGAATCTTTTTTTCGGACGCACTTCCTTGCGTGCGAAGATGTAGCTGGTGGGTCCCAGCAGACAGGGGGAAATGTTTTTTCGTGAAATATTGTGGCCCGTCCGGTGGGTCCCCACTGTCAGGTGGAGGAATAATTATTTTGCGCGTAATAAAGAGGCACTTCCTTGTTGCGGACGTGGACCCAGCTGTCAGCCTCTCCATGTACAGTCCACGTCCGATGGAAGCCATTCCTTGACCATGTTGACCACGCCGTGCCGAGAGCACCAGGGCGGTGGACGACAGCGAGGCCTAGGAAGGGGACGACGCGGAGCCGGGGAAGACGCGGCAGTGGATGCCCACACGTAGAGGAGTATGAGGGTTCACTCGTTCGGCTGCGGTGTGAGGCTGCCGTCGCCGCAGAATAACAGGGGGTGTGGGTGTGCAGAGGGATGGCCTGGCTAGCGTTGGGAGTGGTAGGGGGCGGTGAGGCCTCCACGGTGTCCCAGCAGTCAGGGGGAAACGTTTTTTTCGCGAAATACTGGTGGCCCGTCCGGTGGGTCCCTGCTGTCAGGTGGAGGAATAATTATTTTCCGCGTAATAAGGAGGCACTTCCTTGCGGCTGCCGTGGACCCAGCTGTCAGCCTCTCCACGTATAGTACTCTTTCGATGGAAGTCGGTCGTTGGCCACATTGACCACGCCGTGCCGAGAGCACCACGGCGGTGGACGATGGCGAGGCCTAGGAAGGGGATGACGCGGAGCCGGGGAAGATGCGGTAGTGGAAGCCCGCGCGGAGAGGAGTACGAGGGTTCACCGGTTCGGCTGCGGTGTGAGGTTGCCATCGCCGCAGAATAGCAGGCGGTGTGGGTGAGTAGAGGGATGCCCTGGCCAGCGGTGGGAGTAGTAGGGGGCGCTGAGGCCTGCACGGCAGCACAGCCGGCCACGGGAGGCGGGAGCAGGCGGTCCCACCGGCGCTGCTTTGGCGGCTGGAGCAAGAAGATCAAAGATTGAAGAAACACGACGGCCGTTGGATTGACATCCAATGTCTACTAGAATTGTTTGTTGACGTATATAATAACTAAAAAAATCTTGCATACGCGTCAACTAAATAGGCCCACAAGTCAGACCACTCCCTCTTTTTTTAATAATTTATATATAGCTCATGGCAACTTCTTATGAAATTTATTGCAGTCGTTTTTTTGGTTGGTCAGGGCCAATTTCGCGTATTTCTGTGGGTTTCAAACTATTTTTAATACCGAAATGTCGAGCCAGATTTAAAGTACTTTGAAGATATATTTAAATTAGGTTAATGCCCAGTGAAATAGGAATCTGAAAATGTGAAAAAAAATCAGAAATTATAAAGTAATTGCCAATTTGTCATCTGTTTTTATATTTACAACCCATTTCATATTACTTTCAAGATTTGCAGGCGTCTTGAAAGAGTTGCAGCCCATCAGGGCGTAGAAAAATAAGTAGGCTTGGATTGGCTATTCTTCAGAAAAATTAAACAGGGCTCATTTTCACAAAGAAAAAAATAGTTGGGCTGGTCACATGGTGAACATAAAATATAAGCCTGGGCTAGACGGGCCACAACCCAGTTCAAACCCTGCTCCGTCTCAACAATACCAAACAAAAAAAAATATTGCTCGAGTAGCTATGTCCCAGGTGTCAGCTGATCTTGTGCTGTTCTCTTGTCTATTGACTATATACGCTCACAATGTTGTGGGTCCCAGATGTCAGGAAAACACTAGGAGGAAGCATTTTATTTTTCCATACGCTGACGTGGTGGGCCCCTACTGTCATCCTCTCCACATACTTCTACCGATTCCTGTTGTTTGTTGACCATGTTGACAACGCAAGAGGGCGGCGCCGCGGCGAGCGCACCAAAGCGCGCGGAGGACGTCGGCGTTAACAATTTAGGAGACGGTGGGGCGGCGATGCGTGCGCTTAGGCGCAGCCAGCCGTGGGAGGCGGAAGCAGGCGGCCCCGTCGGTGCTGGTTTGGTTTTGGCGGCCGGAGGAAGACAGGACTGAAGAAACACGATAGACTGTAAAAGCAGCAGGAGTACTTAACAACCTTAACTGAAACCAGCAGGGGCACTTAACAACCAAAGCTGAAAGCAGTATGAGTACTTATACAGGTTCAACCGTACAAAGCACGCCTCGGACAGTGCTACTTTGCCTACAGTTAACTAAGGGTGAGGCCGCCAAGCCCAAGGACAAGGCCTAGGCGCCACCCCACGCATCCACAACCTTCTGAAAGTGGCTTCATCTCGCAACGTGGTCAATAAATAGGATATTCGCTTTAGAGCCATGGAAAAGCATGAACATAATCTTCTGTCCTATTGTCCAAGATGAACGGGCCTTCATTATTTGAGACCACCCATGAATAAGTATCTTTTCACCTCCAAGGGGAATTGAGTAGGTCGACATAAACATCATGTTGTGACCAAGCGCAAGTCTGACCCGACCATGGTCAGGCATCTGTATAGGAACAACAGAACTTGGCAGTTCCTGTTTCAAGAAGATCACAGCCGTAAAATTGTGTATAAGCAATAGTTTATGAACAACATATATAACAGAAAACAGCTCGTACCATAAGTTTCTCGACACAGTTGGACCTGTTCAACGAGTGCAGCAGTGGCACACATATCCCACGTGGCCTTCCACCATTGAAACACCCCACAAGGACCTCAAGATGATTAATAAAGTGTAGGAACTTGTGGATGTCGATCCAGTCAACTTCAGTGCCATTAGTAACAGCCGAGTTATTACAGAGTAACAAACGAGCAGACTGCTTAACTCTGAAAAAACCTACACGTGCCACCAATTATAAGAAAATATTAGTTAGAAGTAGCATCATTGTGACAGATTCGTTGCTACTTCTAAAGTTAAATTGTGATTAGTTAGACAGAATAGGTGGATTAAGAAGTAATCAAGGCAACAAGCAAGAACCAGATACAAAACTAACATGGATGAACAATTGGAACGACATCGGGGTGGAAGATCGCAGTGAAGATGAGACCAGGTTCTGCTATTTCCATCAACATTCGTGCGCCAACTTTCAGTCCGTAACACTTGAGAAAGTTTATCCAAGTTCGGCCATAAAAAAGCAGCGATCTTCTTGGTTCATGAACCCAACTCAGAAGTAATATCCATGGCTTGTCTTCACTATGACCATTAAACTAGTGTATTCAGTTATGGCAAGGCCGAGCATCTTGAGTACATGTGTTCTGGCAGAGCAAATAATACACTGCAGGAAAAATAATATGAGAACACAGCATGTTCAAAAAAATCCCACCCTCCCGGATAGAAAAGAGGATTCTAGGAACATACTGTGCGCGTTTCAAAATGCTGTGTTAGCATGAGAAGGAACAAGTGTGGCGTCTTGCCGTAGGCACAGAAATCTGTAGGGTACTCGCACTTTGGGCACTGCAACTGAAACACACTAGATTCAGTACGAAGAAAAATGCATCAATGGCGGCGGCTGCCATCCTAGGATTACCTGCGACCAAGGGACTTGGATTTATCGGGGAAGGATGAAGAATTCGTACCTGGTTCTCCATGAGAAAACCCTATGCAATCACTGAGCGGGGGTTTTCTCTGAACAAGTAGACGAGGGAGAAGGGGATTCAGGCCCAGTGAAATATTGCCGCTTTGTCCGTCCAGCTTACTGCTAAAGCTGGAAAGGGGGGTTGTGATTTGACGGCTCATTGGGCATTACTGCGGCGCTATGACTAGGGTGTGTCTGCCGTGAAATTGTGCACTCTAATTTGTGCATATGGCACGTGGACCCCGTTGCCGGTTGCCCCACATATTAGTGAAAGGAAGTAGAAAGACAGGAGTAACTAGTTACACATAAATATATTTTTTGACAGAGAGATACTCCCTCTGTAAAGAAATATACAAATCTTTTATATCACAGGCTCACCTTGCCGAGAAATATACTCCCTCTACAGCGCACGGGCATTATGGGGTTTCAGCTTTTTTATGGGGGTTCAGCTGAGAATATAATACTCAGATAGGCTCACGGTTCTGGACTTTGGGCCGCGGCCGACCCTGCATGTTTGGGGGCCCATGTGTTCTACCTCAGCGCTTTATATTGCAAGCGATTGGTACGGCACTGGTTTTAGATGCTGTCGCAAGGCGAATACACAAAATTGAATAAAGCACGGCAGCTGTTGGAATGAAATCGAACGACAGTTCCTAACCAGCAATCAGAGTTGCAATTCTATCAATGATATACCATGTGATAAATAATACTGTCGTACTACTTATACACATAGGACACTTGTTTCACCATGCCAGATTATTACATCAAAATCTCTCGAAGGATAGATCAGTTTGGCAGTTGCGTGCTGCTACTGAAGAATTTCAAAGTTGATTTGGACCAGCTCTCCTTGTCGGGAAAGTTTGATTTTGACATCATCCCCTACCGCAAGATATGATTTAGATTTGAACCTTGACCATCCTTTAGCATCAATCATCATGCGACCATCCTTTATACTTACGGTATATTGAGCAGGTTCATTCACACCAAGGCTGCGGATGGTAAGAGAAACTTCGCCGCGGCAGACCGGATTGTTGAACGACTCCCTCGTTGCTCTAGGAATTCTCTGTTTGCAAACAAGAAGACATACCCAAACAGTTAGATCAACATAGTGAATCATGTGAAACAACATGGAAAGAAAAAAGAACGAAGCACTTGGGTGGCCAATGCTTACCAAGAAGGTGGACATGTCGGTTTTTGTAAGGACTTTGGTATATGAAGTGAGAACTGCAGCCCAGTCTCTTGCCGGTGCAACTGCACGGGCCGGAGCAGATGCAAGTGCAAGTGTTGGTGCAGGTACCGAAGCAGCTGCTGATGCCGGAGATGGTGCTCCTTGTAGAGCTGGTGCCGGTGTTGGAGTGGGTGCCAGTGTCAATGCCCGATCCTCCGGTAGATCAGACTGATTCGCTGATGCGGTCGGTGCCCAATCCTCAGCTGGATCAGACTGAGCTGCTGCCGCTGTCAGTGCTAGAGCAACTGCCGGTGCTCGATCTGTGCGAGACAGCAGCGATCGTGTCTGGTCTGCTATGATCAGCTTTCTAACTTGACTAGGATCCGTGACCATGATCCAGTTTTTTCTTCATTTCTTTTAAACGCGAGAAGGACTAATTGTGGCATTTTTGTTAAACCAAACTGCAGTTCAATAGGGATTCAGCTTGTACTCAGACAACAGACTGATCCAATTTTTCCAGTAATATAAGTGATGGACAGTGCCTTCGTTACTGACACGACATAAGAAGTGAAACCTGCAAAAATAGCCATCATATAGCAAACCAAACGGTTTATTCTGTGATGAATGTCACATGGCAAAACCTGCATCGTAAAATTGCAGGAAAAGAAAGAAAACATGACATTAAATCAATAAGATTTAGACAGTAAAAAGATTTACTTGATGTGACACGAGAGAATCCTTACCAGGAAATCACTATGTTGACGTACTAAACAGAAGATTGATCGTCCAACTACGCGTGGCATGCAGGGGCCCCGCCTACTCCCACAAGCAGGACAGTCAAAGGTCGTGACAAATCGTATGGACCAAACGTCCATGGGACTAGAAATCCTGGAGGGTGCGATAAACCCTGCAATGCATACAGATATTGGAGTGTAACCATAATTGATAAACCGTCCTCACAAAAAATATGATCTGGATACTACAAAATGTACAGACTGAATTGAGTGCACAAACATTAACATAGACCGTTCTCATGACTGACCACACACCAAAAGCGGCAGTACTAATAAACAATACAGGGTTCACAAACACAAATCAAGTACTGAACAATAGTACTTACTACAGACAAGCAAAGTTGCACTAACTAAACTCTGCAGACTATTTCTTGCCACCGACCTACGGGATGAACCCCGCATAACTGAGTAGGCCATGGACTTCGTGTGAGATGTCTACATGCACCATCACCATCTTGTCAACCTTGAAGAACCTAACAGAGTGGTCTTTCCACTCATAAACATGATGATGAAGACATGCCGCATCAGATTTGTTGGGAAGCTTTACAAGAACCACACCCTTCGTAATCGAAGGCACAGCCAGGAAATTGTTGTGGTCAAGTACAACCTCAAGAACACGCCTGCCAACAATGCTATAGGAAAACACTAGTTCAGGACACGTGGCGACAAGGACACAGCAGCTGGATAGTTCAGCAGTAGAACTCATCATCAGGTCTTCCATTTCATATGGCATGACTTTGAGAACTTCATCTCCACCGCGGACCTGGTTCTAATTCAAACAGAAACCATATTTTATTACTACCTCCATTCAGAAATATAAGATGATTTTTGATATTATACTCCATATATGACTACATATACGCACAGAAATGAGTGAACAAAGACACTAAAACATGTCTTCAAAGGCATGAGAGCAGAGGATTACATGCAATATCCATAACACAAGTTACTGAGGAAAATATACCCTCTTAAAAGGTAGCATTGATGTTCATAAAGTACTCCCTCCGTCCCAAAATTCTTGTCTTGGATTTGTCTAGATACGAATGTATCAAGTCACATTTTAGTATTAGATACATCCGTATCTAGACAAATCTAAGACAAGAAATTTGGGACAGAGGGAGTAGTTGAAAGTAATCTATAAGAAATCAGTGTCAACCCCTCGCATGTTTTGGTCAAAAGTGGAATTTAGAATCATCATTTGGCACACTAAAATCACATGCAAGATCACCCAAAAAGTTGTACTACCAGTACTAGTACTGCGTGTTAGATGAAAAAACACGATCAAGATCGAGAAAAATATCGTCAACAAGAGACATTACCTGGACTTGCTTAATGAGGGATCCCGGAGAGGGGGGCTTGGACAGGGCGATGGCTTTGAGCTTGTCTGCGGTAGTCTCGGCGGGGTGCTTGCACTTTTTCATACCATGAGCCTCGACGGTTTTGGCCAGAGCCATAGACATCATGTCGGCCGATGCTCCGGCGTCCATCCAAGAGAGGAAGCTAAGAGAGAAGAGTGAAAGGAGGAACGAGATGAGGGAGAAGCGAAGCGAGTGGGGTTTTTCTTCAAGAGAGCAAGCTGAGAGAGAAGAGTGAAATGATGGTTGCTTCGTCCGTCCAACTTACTGCTGGAAAGGAGGGGGGTTTGTGATTTGACGGCTCATTGGGCATTAATGCGGCGGTTCGATCGGGGTAGTCTACCGTCACTCTACTATGGAGTAATTTAGTGCATGGCTGGTGGACCCAGGTGCTGGTTGTCCCACACGTCGGCGAAAGTGAGTAATTTAGTGCATGGCTGGAGGAGGATCCGCACGGTAGAGCGTGTCCACAGTTTTTCATTCTGAAGAAAAAAATGATTACAACAAGCGTTTCCACTCTTATGACGGAGGAGTGCGAAACACGGCAGCCACTTGAACATACACAGTGCTCCTACTACTAGGCATGTAGTACGTCAGTAGTACTACACAATCTTGTTGCTAGTGTAGTAAGATATGACGATAAGAAATGATGTTGTGCGCATGTCAACTACTCCTATATGTAACATAGTACCTCTTTTTCGACTGTCCGGTCGAGAATGAACAGTGAGATCAATGTTAACAGAACTAGGTCCATAGCGCACAGAGAGTATGGTGCTACAGTACTCCACGAAACATGAACCATATGAAGCACGAATAGTGTTAGACAGGGTGTATGAAGGGTGCACGGGATGGGAGAAAAAGTTCCCTTCTCGACCCACTTTTGGGTGTTTGGCAGAGTGCATGAAGGGTGCATGAGTCCACACTAGTAGGTTGACAAAAATACACGAAGAGGAAACAACTATATTGAGATGAGAATGCAACCAAACACACCCAGGCGCTTTGTGCTACAGTGACTGATCTGCACCATCTGAGTTTGATCCAACGGTCATGTTGCGCCGAGACATGGACATGCCCATGCAGAGGGCGCCTAAACACCACCGAAGTCCCTCTGCTTCTTGAGGCGCATGACGTTGGTGATGCAGGGTGCAACCGCCCGCAGAGCCCGCTCCCGGTCGACGGGAGCCAGCTCGTCAAAGACGGCGTCCAATGGCACGAATGGATTCCGGTGACAGAGCCCTGAAAGGATTTGCCCGGCAATGGCGACAGCAGCCCGCAACCCCTCCTTGTCCAGCTCAGCCCCCACCATCGCGAGCGCGCCGGCTCAGCTCCTCGAAGATATAGGTGAAGAAGGAGACCAGGTCAGGAAGCCGCAGCTCGTTGAAGTCGACCGGGTGGTCGAACGGGTTTAGCCCAATGGCCGACATTGTCGCGCTGGCACGATGGTAGGCATCGTGCATCCACAACACGTGCGTGGCAACTTGGTTCACCAAGTGGCTGAGGCGATCCTGGACCTCGTGACGATTGGCTCGCTCGCACTCCAGCCGGCTCCCCTGACGGCCTATCGTATCTCCCGCTTTCTGCAGCAACGCCGCCAACGCCTTGAGCATCTTTGTGGTGGACGCCTGCCGCTTTTGAAGCTCCATGAACTCCCGCACATAACGGAGGAGCATGGCACTCCTCTCCTCCTTGAGCTCACGGAGCTCCACGTCCTTGGCCCTGAGCTCCGCATCCTTGGCATGGAGCTCCTGTGTTAGGCGCCTCACCTCAGACTCCGTGATTTGCTGTGCCGCCATGGCACCATGTAGAAGCAATGGGGAGAGGAAGCAAAGGGGGCAAAACGGCTGAAAGGCAATGCAATCTACGGGAAGGCGGAGGGAGCTAGCCGAGGAGCGGGGAATCTTTTGGTTTTCACCATGGTATAACACCAGTCGACGACTTCTCACATCAGGGAGCAGTGGGTTTTTACAAGCGGAGTCATCGTGACTAATTGCTGTCGCGCCTGCTCCCGTCAATCAAAAACTTAAAAATCCTGCCGCGCCTGCTCTCATCAATCAAAAAATTAAAAATCTTGCTGCACCCAAACACCAGAGCAACGCCGCAGTGGATATTTAAATTTACCTGCTGGCAAGTAGATAAAAAAGGGGTGAAAAAACAAATGTGGCGGCGGCCTAGCCAATCGGTCGAACTAGCCCAACTAGCTAGCCACCGTGCTTCACTTATGTACTCGGCGGGAAAGGTGGTTTTTCGTGATTTGACGATTCATTTACTTGCTTCCGCGCTACGACCGAGGAGGACCCAGAAAACGCCCGGTAGGGCGTCCCACGTCAGGAAGAATATATGCGTGCACCACCCGGGAGGACCCCAAAACCGCGCGGTAGGGTGTGCCACGTCTCGGCATGGAGGAAAAATGTGCATGTAAAAATATATTGTATCAAACGTAGTACCTATGGTTCGACCTCGGGACCCAGCCAGTCGGTCGAAAACACCCCACTAGCCACACAGCTTCATCATGCAAACGTGGAACGGAGGATAGATGTGGTTAGCTCCGTCTCGACCAGCCACAACGTCTCTTGTTCTAGGCGATTCTTCTATTTTCCAAGCTTTTTTTAGTTGTAATAATACCACGGCAAGCTAGCGCCGCTCTTCGTGTGTGCCCGTGCAAAGGTTAGACGATGGAGAGAAGAGAGATTGAGATCGCAGACCTGGGACCCACCAGTAAGTGAGACAACGGTCATGCACGTGTTGACGAGGCACTCTCTCTACTCTATTCAACGCAAGTACTGTATAAAATCAAGTTATGGGACAAAGCCAACAACCATTCGTTTTTTCAGGCTATTGACTTACGCTTTGTAGTCCAGGTTGCCAGTTCGAATCTCGTCTTTCAGATTTGTTAGTTTTAGGTCCAATTTTGATTAATGACAAGTGGGACCCCCGTGTGTTGTTCCGATATTTCAGTGTAGGATGGTTTTTTTAAACAAACACTTTGCGCAGTTAGACAAGTAACGACACGAGTTACACGTATTTTGCAAGTTTACGAACAAAAATGACAGCAGCATAGAATATCACATCCACCCTGCAGCTTAGATACTATGGTGATACGAGTTTTTACACCGTTGGAAGTGAGATTCAATGGCTTGGGAGTAGTATTTGTAATTATGCGCGATTTCCAAACGTTCCAAAGGGTTTTTTGCTAATAAAACATTCAGGCCTCGTGTGTGCCGCTGCATCTTCGATCCAACGGCTCCTCGGTGCTCATATTAGGTGCTCCCCGTAGCTTAATTACCCGCTATGGTGATATGAGCATCTAGGTCGTATGCTCAGTGATCAGATGGCACATGCGTAGTACTTGTACTTTCTGCGCATTTTCCAAACTCTATCAGTTGTATATTGCAAAAACAGTCAAACCTCCTACTGTGGCCGTTAGATCTCAGTGAACTCGTATCACCATAGAATCTACGGTGCGGGAGCACCTCATACTCTCCCGTGCGAGAAAACATAAGGTGTTATCACAGCTTGGATGCTATGGTGATACGAGCTTGGAGGTCGTTTGAGCTGAGATCCAATGGCATCTGAGTAGTCTTTGTGCTTGTAAGCAGTGGCCGAACTCTTTTGGGGCTTTTCTGCAAAAAAACCATTCAAACCACCGAGGAGGTGTTGGGTCACAAATCCAACGCCTCGAAGAGCTTGTATCACCAAAGCATCTAAGGTGTGGTAGCACATGATATTCTTACATACAGGAGAATATGATGTCCTCCTTCATCTTAGATGCTATGGTGATACGAGCTTCGAGGTCATTGGATATGGGATCAAAGGGCATCTAAGTAGTTTTTGTACAAATTGTGTGCAATTCTCAAACTCATCAAGGTTTCCTGCAAAAAAATTAAGACACATCATGTGAGCTGCTATATCTCAGATCTACAAGCTCCAAGCAACTCGTATCGGCATATAGCATCTAAGGTATGGGGGCACATGATATTCTCCCGGGGAGGAGGGGTGGGGGTGCACAACCAATCGGTGGTTGGGAGGGTGGGGACAAATATAATCTAAACAACCCTAAACAGAGCTCCACAATTTTATCTAAGGTCGAGGGGTTGACCCCCGACAATCATAGCTCCGCCTAAACACAACATTTGCATGTACTGTAGTACTAGACTTAATATTCATGTTTCATTTCATGTTCATTTTAAATATTGAACCGGGGACCATGGATGTCTTACATTTTACTCCCTTCGTTCCTAAATATTAGTCTTTTTAGAGGCTTCAAATGGACTTGCACATACGGATGTATATAGACATACTAGATCATTGATGGCGCGCGTTGCCGCGTCCATCCATTTTGACAAAACAATATAAAATTTGGACAAAATCTGGAGGGTATATATAAAATTGAATTAGATACCTCAAAATGGACAAGGAATGTTCATTCAAAATTGTAGAACTCATTTCATGAAAATGTACAAGGATGAGGTATTATAAATCCAAAGGGGAAGATGCAGAAAAGAGAGACCAATTTGTTCTCTAAGTTTACCATAATTGAAGGAATATCTTTTCTCTCAGTATATTAAACTTGTATATGCTGAATTTATACAATCTTGGACTTGAGTGCAATAACATCCTGTAATTTGTCCACACACTTTTGGACCATATCCTCGTGCAATAAAATCAACAATCTCCATTATGCCGGATAGATCAACCTCCTAGTTTGTTTCTATTCTTATCTCCTTGTTTAATTAGTTTTCCTTGTTACAATAAATATATATTGTGGTTTCCTTAAGAAAAAATCAAGGTGTTGCTGATTTCCTATATAAGAATAGTATGGTTCATTTTGATGTAAAAACATTGATGTAAGAGTGATACAAAAACAAATTAGCACATATATGAATAGACCCTCTATCCATTGTTCAAATACATGAGATATAATCTTGTCTATCACTAACTCTTTGAGAGTTGATAGGAGTAACAAGGAGTTTCAAACTATTTTTCAACAAAAAGGCAAACCAGCTCACAATGATTGCAGCAAATACTCTAAACTACAGAGTGGTATACACAAGCAAAACCTATGACAAGATAGTTCATTTTGACTGCTATGCGGGCAATGTTCAGTTCATTTTGAAACGTGGATCTTTGGAAAGAAAAAATGGAGGATTTATTTTACTGCTGCTTGCACTGCTTATAGACACATGAAGTGTGAAATGTCAATGAACTATTCAAGCAGGGGTACGGAGCTGATAAAAAAATGTGCCCAAGTAGGAGAAGCTCACTAAGGAGAAGCTACCGAAGATGGTGTACAACTACTATGCCTCTCGTGCAGAAGATCAGTGGACACCTAGGGAGAAAACAGTATGCCACGGTTAATTTCTAGAAGGGTGATTTTTTAATGTATATAACACAGACCACAAAACCCCCACAAAAATGATGTAGCCCAGCTAGCACCGGCCGAACCTTCCCTCATCACAATAACTCCCCTCAAATTAGCTCAACTGAACACTATCTAAACTATGGTACAGGGAACAAACGTGTAGGCAGAGAGAGAAGCAGAGTCATGCACCTGCACCCCTTGGCTGTGGCGCACATGACCATGTCGCCGGTTGGCTGCACCTCGATGCGTAGGCTGGATCCCTTCCGGAGCACAAACCTCGCCTAGAACCCAAACCCCACAGAGAAAGAGGCACACCCAGGTCAACCCACGATCGAATTCGAAGCCCAACCAAATTCATAACAAAAAAGGCAGGGCAGAGTAATTTAGCCTCTCAGCACTATGAGAAGCAGGAATATAAAAATAAGCATCTCCTTAGTCTAGACCATAGAACATATAATATGAAATACAAATAGAAAAGAAGAAAAGACAGAACACACAATATAGCGAGACAAGTACCTTTGATGTGACACTTGACTGTCCTGGTATAGCAAAATCTTCATCGTCGTCGTCGACCTTTTTGATCCGTTTAACATAATCTTTCGAGTTCTACAATAACCAACATTATGAAAGGGTTAGAAATAATTTCAAATACAAGTCTGCACATGCAGGTACATATGAAAGTTCACATAGAGGATTACTCTAAAAGTTATTGATTCGATGAGTACTTCGTCTTCTTCATCTAGTTCTACCACTACTTTTTCCTCCTGTAACCGCTTCAACATCTCCATCGACCTCTCCGATCCGTTTAACATAAATCTTTCGAGTTATGCAATAACCAACCGTATGATAGGGTTAGTAATAATTTCAAATACAAATTTGCACATGCAGGTACATATAAAAGTTGACATAGAGGATACTCTAAAAGTGATTGATTTGATGAGTTCTTCTTCTTCATCTAGTTCTACTACTATTTTATCCTCCTACAAGCGTGTAGCGCACACAAAATGACCAATATTAGAGAGGAAATATTTTACGAAGATAATGCCGCAGGACCACCATGCCATAGGCAAAATAATCTACATATTACCCAAAATGTGAAATCGCTAAACATGTATATCAGATATACAGAAAACAAAATATGTTAGATCTTGCATTTTGATGAGAGGAATGCTTCAAAATTTCATGCATCTAGTCAATGGAGACTCCGGCATGTCTAGACTCTAGACTGTAAACATCACAATAAAATAATGTTATTAGTCGGATCCTACCTTCATGTGCATGTTGAATTACAGGTTAACTAAACTTAAGAGAATGGCAAGATGCCCAGATCGTACCCTCATGGTCCGCATCTCTTCTAAAAGCGGCAAGTATGTCCATGTCTTGCTTTGAATCTCTTGCTCTCATTGCACCGCCCATCTCCTCCGTTACTTGCTTCCTCTTCTCTTTATCCACAACCTGAACAATGGAAAATAAACCACTATGGGTAAACTGAAGCAGGCGAGATGTACCAGCAAGTCTGGCATCATGGAAGAGCCCAGGGCTGCCAGATTGAGAATGACAAGGGCAAAATCTTGGGTGGCAGCTCGCCTGTCCACCTCCATGGCCACGCCCTCCACCCCTGCAGGTCGACACGCGCACCCACCGGGCGGATCATCGTCAGAAACCGCAAGAAACGGAGAGAGAAACACGCGCGAGGGAGTGATGAAGAGAGGAACGTGTTTGTACATGGGAAGCGGCGGACGGAGGCGCGGATGCACTGGGCGCAGCCGATGCAGCGACGTTGTTCCTCGTGGTCGCCGCCGTCGCCGCCGTCACGATAAGATTACGGAGGGGTTGCGGCATGGAAATCAGTCTGGCAGGGTACGGAGCGAAGGGAGTTGTTCTCTACGGATGGGCCGCTTGGCCTGGCTGCTCGCTTACTGGCCCAATCAACGAGAGGAGCCCAAAAAAGTCACGGGAGTAGCTGCCCCTAGGACAGCAGGCAAGTAGCGCCCCACACGCATCCGACGGACATAAATGGACAGATCAATAAAACGGACGGCCAGAAACCCAAATCGCTGTGAGGGCTCGCTTTAGGTGCGGATATACTGTTCTTAATTTTAGAGTCTAGATTCACTCATTTTGCTCCGTATGTAATCACTTGTTGAACTCTCTAAAAGACTAATATTTAGGAATAGAAGGAGTATTTTTGAATTCGTGTCATACATACATGGTTTGGAAAAATAGATGCACTATACTTATTGGATTGTTGTTGTGTTCGTGCGTGCGTGTCTCTCTCTGTGTGTGGTCATATGCTTGATATATACAAAGTTTTCTCACCTCCATATTGTTCATCTTTTAAATTTGAATTTGCATTGGAAAACTTACTAGGGATACCATGAAATGCGAAATCCACGTTGAGATCACTATATCACAAACTCACTCTAATTCAACAACTCGTCATGAATCAGTTATCACGTTGAGATTAGTATTTGCAAGGAAAATACGGGTATTGTAATACACATAGATTCGTTCGGCAATTTAAAAGGTTCCTTTCGTATTCTCGAATGGTAGGACCCAACGGCGTACCAGCCAGACCTTGGCTCGTGTTGATCCTAAAAAAACCGGGCTCGTGTCCTTCGGTGGCGTGCGTGGTACGCACATTAGGCAACCCCAACCAGTCGAGTGTAACGCCCGGATAATTAGGCTACAGTAAAACTCTTCTAATGATGCCATGTCATCCGTGTTACTGTTGCTAATTAAGTGGTAGTTCAAAAACATTGCAAATTCAAAAAATGGATTAGGGTCAAACACCCAAAGTTTTCAAAAGTCAAAACAAAAATGTTCGGTGGGTGCCAAATATTGCAATGGTAATTATGGTGAAGTAAACACATTTTTAGAAAATGCCTAATTACTTTGAAATGAAATAAAACAGAACAGGAAATAAACAAAAAAAATGAAAATAAAACAAAAGGAAAAAAACCCTCCAACCCCTTGGGCCAACTGGCCTAGCTAGCTAGCCTGGCCGGCCCACCTGGCCCATCTGGCCGAACCGGCCCGCCTCCCCCTGTCGCCTCCCTTCCCTGTTCCCCCGACTCGGGTCGGAACAGGGGCGCGTCCCCGCCGCACCCGCTCGCCGGCGTCGGGGTGGATAAGGGCGCCGACGCCGCGCCTCCTCGATCCCTCCTCCCATTCGCCCCCACTCCCCCTCGGTCCCTGCGCTCCCCCTCCAGATCCACCGCGCCCTCCTCCGCGTTCCCCCACCACGCCCGAACGCCGCCATGGAACCGCCGCCGTGAATCACGCGGCCACAGCCATCGCCTCGCCGCACCTGCGTGTCCAACGACGCCTCCTTCGTCTTCCTCATCCACCGGAGGCCTCAGCTGGAGCGGGGGAGCCCCGAAGCACCGGATCCCCTTCGCCCTCATCTCCGCCGGCCGCGTTCTTCACCAACTCCGGCGACTCCTTCTGCAGCTACTAAGCCATCCGAGGGCCATCTTGCGTGCCGCACGGTGAGCTCCCCATCTCCCGTCCACCTTCGTTAGCCCCCTCGTGCACCGTAGCTGCCCCGTCGCCGTTGCCGTGAGCACGTCGCCGCAGAACGCCTCGCCGCCATGGCCATGATCTCCGTCGTGCTCGCGTGAGCACGGCATCGTGTTCCTTGAGCCTTCAGGAACCCAACGCACGCACGCACGCTCCCTCCCATGCCTCCTAGCGTCGTCCCCGATGAGAGCCCGAACGCGTCGCCGCCTGCGCTCGTCGCCGGCGCCCTTTCGGTGACCAAATGGTCACGGGCCAACGCCCGTTGCGTTCGCCGCCTTGCGTATAACTCGCTTGGCCTCCCCTTCTTACGCAAACATGAGGCCTCGCCGTTTCCTCCCGCGCCCGACTCCGGCCGTCCGCCGATGAGCTCGCCGCGCTCGATTCCGGTCACCCCTGCCGCCACCATCACCACCGTTGGACGCGGCGCAGCCGTAGCTCTCGAACGCACCCGGTCCCGCTCGATTTGGTGCCCTGTAGGCGATTTCCGGCCACCTCCCGAGCCGCGCCGCCGCATTTTGCCTCGCCGGCGTAGTTCCGGCGCCGTCCGCCGACGTGGCTAGGCGGGCCCCATCCCTGGGTCACTGCCAGCGGGCCATGGGGGCCCCGTTGACTGGGTTGACCCAGTCAACGTGCTGACTGGGCAGCCCAGTGGCACTGACATGCGGGCCCCATGCCATAAAAGAATAAAAACAGATATTTAACTGCTAATTAATTAAATTAGTTAATTAAAACATTAATCTCTCACTGACTGCTAGGGCCCGCACACTAATTAACCCATTTAGTTAGTTTTAAAATTCTGTTAATGTCCCTGACAATGACATGTGGGTCCCACTGGACCCACCTGTCTGGTTTGACTGGTCAACCGACCAGTTGACCTGCTGACATCACGCTGATGTCATGCCTACGTCATCACACACTGTTTTGGATAATGTTGGAATTAAATAAATAATTAAAATCAGAAAATGATTTAAATCTTTAGAAAATCATATCTTTTAATCCGTAACTCGGATGAAAATACTTTCTACATGAAAGTTGCTCAGAACGACGAGACGAATCCGGATACGTCGTCCGTTCGTCCGCCACACACCCCTAACCTATCGAACTCGCAACTTTCCCCCTCCGGCTCCTCTGCCTGAAAACACGAAACACCGGGGATATTTTCCCGGATGTTTCCCCCCTTAACCGGTACCACCTCATACCACGTTAGGGCACGCCTAGCATCGTTACTTGTCTTGTCATGCATCGGTATGCATCTGTTTACATGGTATTCATTGTTTCTTCCCCCTCTTCTCTCCGGTAGACTACGAGACCGACCCTGCTGCTGCCAAGTTCGACTACGGAGTTGACGACCCCTCTCTCTTGCCAGAGCAACCAGGCAAGCCCCCCCCCCCTGATCACCAGATATCGCCTATTCTCCTCTATACTGCTTGCATTAGAGTAGTGTAGCATGTTACTGCTTTTCGATAATCCCATTCTGATGCATAGCCTGACATTGTTGCTACATCTGTTGATACCTTACCTGCAATCCTAAATGCTTAGTATAGGATGCTAGTTTATCATCATTGGCCCTACATTCTTGTCAGTCTGCCTTGCTATACTATTGGGCCGTGATCACTCGGGAGGTGATCACGGGTATATACATACATGTATACATACTACAGATGGTGACTAAAGTCGGGTCCGCTCGAAGAGTACCCGCGAGTGATTCACGGATTGGGGGCTGAAAGGACCTTTGTCCCGACGGCCCTCTGTGTGGATCGTTGTGGCGGAGCGACAGGGCAGGTTGAGACCACCTAGGCGAGAGGTGGGCCTGGCCCTGATCGGCGTCCGCGGTTGCTTCATAATAACACGCTTAACGAGATCTTGGTATTTGATCTGAGTCTGGCCATTTGGTCTATACGCACTAACCATCTACGTGGGAGTAGTTATGGGTATCCCGACGTCGTGGTATCAGCCGAAGCCTTCTTGACGTCAGCAACTGAGCGGCGCGCGCCGGATTGGAACGTAAGCCTGCACTTGTATTAGGGGGCTAGTTCTGCTTCCGGCCGCGTACGCAACGTGCAGGTGTGCTCAGGGCGATGGGCCCAGACCCCTGCGCGCTTAGGTTTAGACCGGCGTGCTGACCTCTCTGTTGTGCCTAGGTGGGGCTGCGACGTGTTGATCTTCCGAGGCCGGGCATGACCCAGGAAAGTGTGTCCGGCCAAATGGGATCAAGCGTGTTGGGTAAGTTGGTGCACCCCTGCAGGGAAGTTAATCTATTCGAATAGCCGTGATCTTCGGTAACAGGACGACTTGGAGTTGTACCTTGACCTTATGACAACTAGAACCAGATACTTAATAAAACACACCCTTCCAAGTGCCAGATATAACCCGGTGATCGCTCTCTAACAGGGCGACGAGGAGAGGATCGCCGGGTAGAATTATGCTATGCGATGCTACTGGAGATGCTACTTGGAGTTGCTACTGGAGATGCTACTTGGAGTTGCTACTGGAGATGCTACTTGGAGTTGCTACTTGGAGATGCTAGTTGGAGGACTTCAGACTACCCTCTTCTACCTGTTGCAAGACGACGGTGACCAGAAGCGTAGTCTTCGATAAGACTAGCTATCCCCCTCTTATTCTGGCATTCTGCAGTTCAGCCCACTGATATGGCCCTTTACACATATATCCATGCATATGTAGTGTAGCTCCTTGCTTGCGAGTACTTTGGATGAGTACTCACGGTTGCTTTCTCCCCCCTTTTCCCCCTTTCCTTTCTTTCTGGTTGTCGCAACCAGATGCTGGAGCCCAGGAGCCAGACGCCACCGTCGACGACGATCCCTACTACACCGGAGGTGCCTACTACTACGTGATGCCCGCTGACGACGACCAGGAGTAGTTAGGAGGATCCCAGGCAGGAGGCCTGCGCCTCTTTCGATCTGTATCCCAGTTTGTGCTAGCCTTCTTAAGGCAAACTTGTTTAACTTATGTCTGTACTCAGATATTGTTGCTTCCGCTGACTCGTCTATGATCGAGCTCTTGTATTCGAGCCCTCGAGGCCCCTGGCTTGTAATATGATGCTTGTATGACTTATTTTATTTGTAGAGTTGTGTTGTGATATCTTCCCGTGAGTCCCTGATCTTGATCGTACACGTTTGCGTGTATGATTAGTGTACGATTGAATCGGGGGCGTCACAAGTTGGTATCAGAGCCGACTGCCTGTAGGAATCCCCCTTCCACACTCCTTGGCCGAAGTCGAGTCTAGACATTACAAAAACTTTTACTAACTTGGCTGTGTGCCTTACGGGCCCACGTCGCCATCGGGTGGTATTAGGATCTTTTACTCCTCGATCTTTACTCTGGGATTCTGAACTCTCTTCTATTCGGGTTAAACGATTTTGCTAAAAACAAAACTAACTTTAGGTTCTCGCAAGTACTTTCTCCCGGAGAGCCCCTCACTTCAGATGATCGTCTGCTAATCAGGAGATTTCGAAGATACTCTCGGATGTTCTCTCGAGACTTTGTGCCCATCACTTTTGCTATTCCTGACCACCGATAAATCCGTGGATAACTACTTACACTTGCCATTCATACGATCATCCCCCATTGATCTTATTATTGCAAGATACACCGAAGTTTTCTCTATTGTTCCGAGAATACTTTGTGCCTACTGCCTAGCAGTTCTTTGCCACATGAATACCCCCTTCAAATAAATCCTCGCACTTGTCGAGTATCCGCTCAACCCAGTTGTTCATATGATTCACAAAATACTTTCAAATACTACTCGATCTTTCGAAAATCCTGAGCAGCCTATTGCTCTTGAAATTCTTGCTTGCTTGCAATATGATTAATCCCATAAGTCTCGTAATCTTAATGGCATACCTTGTCATTATCATTTTGAGTCTGTTGATTCAATATGTTGCGAATTCTCGCAATCCTCAAATAGATCCTAGAATTCATCCTTCCGGCTCAGGCGTCATTTTGAACCTGAGTTGGTTCTCGACCAAACTATCTGTCATCGATTGTGCCTCTGGTATATTCAATTGATCCATCCTTGATCAGAACGTCTGCTTCTGATCCTTTGTTTTGGAAATCATAATTCCTTTGCATTTAAGCGGTGAATTATTCAGATGCTTCCATAACCTGTTGCATTTGCATTCCTTCCTCTTCTGGTTGAGTATCGATACTCATATCAGATCCTTTGTGGACCATCAAGTCCTTTGTTGGATTGTTATCCGACAATGTCCTTCACACTTGATCACTTTGTGAGTTCTTCCCCTGTTACATAATGCCTTTGTTAAGTTGTATCCTCCGCTTGGCCAACCTTACTCTGCTTCGGGCTTGTGTTATTTACTCTTGAAACTTGTGGTATATGTCTCTAAGAAGCCCCTATGGGTTGAACATATGCCTTCTCTAAACCGTGTGAACCCGAAAGTTTTCACGAATCATACTCTTCTGGTGCTTAGCCAGATAAAATTTCAACACTGCAACTTCATCAAACGTGAGGAGTAAATGAAAGGTTATGCATTGGAGAAGTGGGAGTCGACCTTGAACTTGTGTTCATGCCCATGGACACGATGTAGATCTTGTCGTTAAAGCTTCTCTTAAACAAGTTATTCCTTTGGTATAAGTTCATCTTATATCAGGGATCTGGCCTTTTACAATCGTGGTTCTGACCATGTTCTCTTTTGAATACCATTTCTCGTGCAAGTTTTAGCACTTGTCTTCTGTAGAGCAATACCCTGGTCCAACCTCTACTTGATTTGCCGTCGAGTATTACCCCCCTGGTATCTCGAGATTATCATGGAACTGCATAACTTCTAACAAGTTCTTCATCAAGTGCTACATCCCCACTGAATCCAATTTTTCACGGGCTCTGAGTTATTAAACACTCAAAGACACCAATAACTGAACCGAGTCCGCACTACGGTTCAACAACTCTTCGGTAAGCTTCTATCAGTACGAGTTTGTACCCGATCACATCATTCCTAGCCTGATCGGCTATATCATTATCATGCTAAAATTTTAACTGTGCTACCGGGTCCTCCTTCCCGTAGCACAATTATTTGATGATGAGCTAAGCTTACGTTGATCTTCCTCCTCATATCATTTCTCCTTGGACAATAAGCTTGGTTTCGAGTTTGTGTCATACCCTTGGTTCCAATAACCTTTCGCTTCACCATTCATTTGACTTGATGTCATCGCCGATCGATTACATCTTGGAATCTCTCGACAAAGTGTGTCGTGATCATCATCAATCTTATGAGCTCTTCCAGGATATCAAATGAGTTCATGATGAGAAATACCATCCTTGCCCTTGATGATCTGCGTTATCATCAACCTTTATTGCCTTCCCACGAACACAAGCTTGTTCGTGTTTGGTGTTATACCTTGAGTTCCTTGCTATCCAGCAATTGTTCTTCTTTACCTTGGAGTATTACCAAGAATGTTCTGAGATTTGTTCCACCTCTTGAGAATTCTTGACATAGAAATACTTCTCACCATCACCGTTCTTTCTTGGTCCCCGTGTTAATTCCAACAAGTGAACGGTGTTGTTTGGATTCTTTCCTTCTAGCAACCCTATTGCTTTGAAGTGAATGGGCGATAGTTCATTCTAAGTCTTTCTATAATTGAATCACCATTCTAACATTGGCCGTGCAACCCAACCCATATTTCGGGCGCACCTTTCAACCAATGTTAATTGTGTATGTTTACCTCGAGCATACTTCCTTATATCATTTGATCTGACAAATGTTATCTCCTTGTTCACTTAATTGTGGAAATCCATCTTTTGGGAATCTCGGTGAATTGCCATTGAGTTCACCAGACACCTCCTTGTCCTCTCCTTGGTTTAATGATGAACTATTGCTTCAGAAACCCGCTCCCATAGTTCATTTCTCGAGGATCTTGCAATGTCATCTCGACGATTTGTGTTGCACCTTTTTCCTCTCGGACCCCCTGAGTCTGAGGTTTCATGACACCAATTGGATATGAATCTCGGTCAGATATGATGGTTGGGACAACTTTCCAAGAGTTATGATGTTGATCCTTTGATGACCCGGTAGCATGATGTCATGCCTAGCACCCCCCCCCCTGGCTGGAGGACCTATCATTATAGTTCCTTTTTAACAAGGTTAACCATTCTTCCATGAGGAAATTGTAAGACTTATTCTACAAGTTATTCCTGATGGATCCTTTGAGTTTCCAAAGTCTGATCTTCATAGGATGACCATGTCAATGCTATCTCGAAGCATGTCTATGGTACTCTGAATTTCAACAAGAACATTTGAAGCCCAATGCTAAATGTTTCCCGCTCTATTATCCAAACACCGTTGTATGGATAATGTCTTGAAAATCTCTCTCCCCTACCTAAGGAGTTTTCTACGTTATATCCTGTCATGGATATCATGCTCAGCTTGTCCTTGGGAAGGATGTACCTTTGAAATATGTTGAAATATGTGTTTAAACACATTTTTCTTTCCATTGTTCTGATTAAATAGGATAGACACATTTCCCTTTCCATTGGTTTGTTTAAACCCTTTCTATGATCTATATGATATAAGCAGTAGTAATTCCCTGCTTGTGCAAACACCTTGGTGTACAACTCTGTCAGTAAGACCTTGTTGCTATTGTTGATGACATTCCGGTAGCCACCGATGGACGAGAACTTTGCCTATTGGTCCGCCTTGTTTCGACAAGCAGGAAAATGGTTCTCTTCGTCCCTCGCCCTTGGTACCGACGTTGTTGCCGACTTAATTGACGGGCCACCCTCTGACATGTCTTGCTTACATGATCGGGCAAGACGTCTCCCCTCTTCCTACTTTTAACCCACATGGTGGGCCCATAACCCACAGTTCCACAGGATCGAAACCTGACTCACCTGTACAATCCTGTTTCTAATGGTTATTCCCATGCTTGGCTTTGTATTTAACTCACGGGCCACCTTCTTAGTGCTCTATTCTGGTATCAGACGCTATACTTACTCTCGCTGCTCTGAACCCCTTTCTCACTCTGGTTCGGACTTCGAGCAACTATCTATCTGCTTGGAACCTCTTATTGTACCTTCGAACCTCACTCTCGATGTGTTTTATTTGTTCAACTCGAGAGGTACTCATATACTCATTCATGGATTAATCCCAGATTATTACCCTTATAGCATTCTGTCGTTGTCGATCTGCCCCGTTACCTATTTGTAAGTACGATGAAGATCCCGAAGAAAGGATGTCGACTTCATCATGATGACCGGCAGCAAAGGAATGAAGACATCAATGTAATGGATCGACCCCTTCGAGAAGAGCAACTATGACCGAGAAGAATCGTTAGAATTTCGTAACCAGAACTTTTCCCCTTACTCCCGGTCCTAAATCTCGGGACGAGATTTCTTGTAGTGGAGGAGATTTGTAACGCCCGGATAATTAGGCTACAGTAAAACTCTTCTAATGATGCCATGTCATCCGTGTTACTGTTGCTAATTAAGTGGTAGTTCAAAAACATTGCAAATTCAAAAAATGAATTAGGGTCAAACACCCAAAGTTTTCAAAAGTCAAAACAAAAATGTTCGGTGGGTGCCAAATATTGCAATGGTAATTATGGTGAAGTAAACACATTTTTAGAAAATGCCTAATTACTTTGAAATGAAATAAAACAGAACAGGAAATAAACAAAAAAAAATGAAAATAAAACAAAAGGAAAAAAACCCCCAACCCCTTGGGCTAACTGGCCTAGCTAGCTAGCCTGGCCGGCCCACCTGGCCCATCTGGCCGAACCGGCCCGCCTCCCCCTGTCGCCTCCCTTCCCTGTTCCCCCGACTCGGGTCGGAACAGGGGCGCGTCCCCGCCGCACCCGCTCGCCGGCGTCGGGGTGGATAAGGGCGCCGACGCCGCGCCTCCTCGATCCCTCCTCCCATTCCCCCCCACTCCCCCTCGGTCCCTGCGCTCCCCCTCCAGATCCACCGCGCCCTCCTCCGCGTTCCCCCACCACGCCCGAACGCCGCCATGGAACCGCCGCCGTGAATCACGCGGCCACAGCCATCGCCTCGCCGCACCTGCGTGTCCAACGACGCCTCCTTCGTCTTCCTCATCCACCGGAGGCCTCAGCTGGAGCGGGGGAGCCCCGAAGCACCGGATCCCCTTCGCCCTCATCTCCGCCGGCCGCGTTCTTCACCAACTCCGGCGACTCCTTCTGCAGCTACTAAGCCATCCGAGGGCCATCTTGCGTGCCGCACGGTGAGCTCCCCATCTCCCGTCCACCTTCGTTAGCCCCCTCGTGCACCGTAGCTGCCCCGTCGCCGTTGCCGTGAGCACGTCGCCGCAGAACGCCTCGCCGCCATGGCCATGATCTCCGTCGTGCTCGCGTGAGCACGGCATCGTGTTCCTTGAGCCTTCAGGAACCCAACGCACGCACGCACGCTCCCTCCCATGCCTCCTAGCGTCGTCCCCGATGAGAGCCCGAACGCGTCGCCGCCTGCGCTCGTCGCCGGCGCCCTTCCGGTGACCAAATGGTCACGGGCCAACGCCCGTTGCGTTCGCCGCCTTGCGTATAACTCGCTTGGCCTCCCCTTCTTACGCAAACATGAGGCCTCGCCGTTTCCTCCCGCGCCCGACTCCGGCCGTCCGCCGATGAGCTCGCCGCGCTCGATTCCGGTCACCCCTGCCGCCACCATCACCACCGTTGGACGCGGCGCAGCCGTAGCTCTCGAACGCACCCGGTCCCGCTCGATTTGGTGCCCTGTAGGCGATTTCCGGCCACCTCCCGAGCCGCGCCGCCGCATTTTGCCTCGCCGGCGTAGTTCCGGCGCCGTCCGCCGACGTGGCTAGGCGGGCCCCATCCCTGGGTCACTGCCAGCGGGCCATGGGGGCCCCGTTGACTGGGTTGACCCAGTCAACGTGCTGACTGGGCAGCCCAGTGGCACTGACATGCGGGCCCCATGCCATAAAAGAATAAAAACAGATATTTAACTGCTAATTAATTAAATTAGTTAATTAAAACATTAATCTCTCACTGACTGCTAGGGCCCGCACACTAATTAACCCATTTAGTTAGTTTTAAAATTCTGTTAATGTCCCTGACAATGACATGTGGGTCCCACTGGACCCACCTGTCTGGTTTGACTGGTCAACCGACCAGTTGACCTGCTGACATCACGCTGATGTCATGCCTACGTCATCACACACTGTTTTGGATAATGTTGGAATTAAATAAATAATTAAAATCAGAAAATGATTTAAATCTTTAGAAAATCATATCTTTTAATCCGTAACTCGGATGAAAATACTTTCTACATGAAAGTTGCTCAGAACGACGAGACGAATCCGGATACGTCGTCCGTTCGTCCGCCACACACCCCTAACCTATCGAACTCGCAACTTTCCCCCTCCGGCTCCTCTGCCTGAAAACACGAAACACCGGGGATATTTTCCCGGATGTTTCCCCCCTTAACCGGTACCACCTCATACCACGTTAGGGCACGCCTAGCATCGTTACTTGTCTTGTCATGCATCGGTATGCATCTGTTTACATGGTATTCATTGTTTCTTCCCCCTCTTCTCTCCGGTAGACTACGAGACCGACCCTGCTGCTGCCAAGTTCGACTACGGAGTTGACGACCCCTCTCTCTTGCCAGAGCAACCAGGCAAGCCCCCCCCCCTGATCACCAGATATCGCCTATTCTCCTCTATACTGCTTGCATTAGAGTAGTGTAGCATGTTACTGCTTTTCGATAATCCCATTCTGATGCATAGCCTGACATTGTTGCTACATCTGTTGATACCTTACCTGCAATCCTAAATGCTTAGTATAGGATGCTAGTTTATCATCATTGGCCCTACATTCTTGTCAGTCTGCCTTGCTATACTATTGGGCCGTGATCACTCGGGAGGTGATCACGGGTATATACATACATGTATACATACTACAGATGGTGACTAAAGTCGGGTCCGCTCGAAGAGTACCCGCGAGTGATTCACGGATTGGGGGCTGAAAGGACCTTTGTCCCGACGGCCCTCTGTGTGGATCGTTGTGGCGGAGCGACAGGGCAGGTTGAGACCACCTAGGCGAGAGGTGGGCCTGGCCCTGATCGGCGTCCGCGGTTGCTTCATAATAACACGCTTAACGAGATCTTGGTATTTGATCTGAGTCTGGCCATTTGGTCTATACGCACTAACCATCTACGTGGGAGTAGTTATGGGTATCCCGACGTCGTGGTATCCGCCGAAGCCTTCTTGACGTCAGCAACTGAGCGGCGCGCGCCGGATTGGAACGTAAGCCTGCACTTGTATTAGGGGGCTAGTTCTGCTTCCGGCCGCGTACGCAACGTGCAGGTGTGCTCAGGGCGATGGGCCCAGACCCCTGCGCGCTTAGGTTTAGACCGGCGTGCTGACCTCTCTGTTGTGCCTAGGTGGGGCTGCGACGTGTTGATCTTCCGAGGCCGGGCATGACCCAGGAAAGTGTGTCCGGCCAAATGGGATCAAGCGTGTTGGGTAAGTTGGTGCACCCCTGCAGGGAAGTTAATCTATTCGAATAGCCGTGATCTTCGGTAACAGGACGACTTGGAGTTGTACCTTGACCTTATGACAACTAGAACCAGATACTTAATAAAACACACCCTTCCAAGTGCCAGATATAACCCGGTGATCGCTCTCTAACAGGGCGACGAGGAGAGGATCGCCGGGTAGAATTATGCTATGCGATGCTACTGGAGATGCTACTTGGAGTTGCTACTGGAGATGCTACTTGGAGTTGCTACTGGAGATGCTACTTGGAGTTGCTACTTGGAGATGCTAGTTGGAGGACTTCAGACTACCCTCTTCTACCTGTTGCAAGACGACGGTGACCAGAAGCGTAGTCTTCGATAAGACTAGCTATCCCCCTCTTATTCTGGCATTCTGCAGTTCAGCCCACTGATATGGCCCTTTACACATATATCCATGCATATGTAGTGTAGCTCCTTGCTTGCGAGTACTTTGGATGAGTACTCACGGTTGCTTTCTCCCCCCTTTTCCCCCTTTCCTTTCTTTCTGGTTGTCGCAACCAGATGCTGGAGCCCAGGAGCCAGACGCCACCGTCGACGACGATCCCTACTACACCGGAGGTGCCTACTACTACGTGATGCCCGCTGACGACGACCAGGAGTAGTTAGGAGGATCCCAGGCAGGAGGCCTGCGCCTCTTTCGATCTGTATCCCAGTTTGTGCTAGCCTTCTTAAGGCAAACTTGTTTAACTTATGTCTGTACTCAGATATTGTTGCTTCCGCTGACTCGTCTATGATCGAGCTCTTGTATTCGAGCCCTCGAGGCCCCTGGCTTGTAATATGATGCTTGTATGACTTATTTTATTTGTAGAGTTGTGTTGTGATATCTTCCCGTGAGTCCCTGATCTTGATCGTACACGTTTGCGTGTATGATTAGTGTACGATTGAATCGGGGGCGTCACATCGAGCCTCAGCGTTTCAAGTCGAAATATCTGGCGGCCAGAATTCCAGCCCTAGGAAATTCCCCTCATGTCCCCGGTCCATAATGACTACCGATGAACAACGGAGGGACGCTTTAGTAACTAGACAACGTTACCTACCATGCCGAGCACGGTTCAATTCCCTCGGTCGCCGCTCGTCAAGGTCACCCGTCAACTGCATTGCCTAGTACTATTACTACTACTACTACACCAGGATGAGCATAGAATTGAGCCCGTTTGTTCGTGCCTAATACTTGAGTTAATATATCAGGCAATGCACTGGTACGAAGGGATTATCCTTTTACTCTGTATCTATAACTTGTCCGAAGTCTAACTAAGCAAAATGTTTGACCAAATCCTTTTTTAAGAAATACAACAGGACAGATGTATGGCTTCAAAATTTATTGCATGATGCAGGTTATGATATTGTTTCGAATCCTGGATCTTAAATTTCAGAAAATCCAAAAGTGAGCATAAATTCTTGAAACTGAGCATGGTCACGTGATATGGCACAAATATTACTTCATAAGTATTTTCTTCAATTCAAGGCAAGCTGCTTATGACAAGTTGCACAAATGAAGAGCCACGGTATTTTGGAACAAAGACCTGTCACGTTAAGGCAAACGCTTTCACTATTGAAACCGTGGGCGTTTACGTGCCGCCACGAGTCCCCGCTTCTCATCGGCAGGTGCCGTCCCAGCAAGCGTGTGAGTCGATGGGAGGTGTGCGAGTAGACCGCTGCGCCGGCTGTCAGGGAGGCGTGCGAGCAGACCGCTGTGCAGACTCACCGGGAGACGAGCCCTTTGACCAGGATCCGCCGCCCACTATCGTCCCAACTGCTCCCACTTTTAATGTCGCCGGCGCCGCAGTTTAAAATCAACCCCGCACTACCCGGTATCGCTACAATCATCTCTCTTCCTCTCCAATTCTCCTGTCGTCTACCTCCAACTAACCTGACCTACGTACGCCATGCCGCATCACGATGGTCTGCCTTTAGTGTTCCAGTTTCATGAGGAAGACACCCAGCCGGAGTCTCAAGAACATAAGGCGCTTTGGGACGAGTTTGAACTTGCCTTGCGGGAAGACGCCGCGCCTGTCCCCGTTCCCGTTCCAGCTCCTCAACACCCATCCCCGTGGCATTGATGGGCTGGGAGCCGCACATTGTCGCATGTGCGTGCACTGACGCGCACGCCCGTGCCGGTGCCTGTGCACTTGCCAGCGTATGCACCCGCGCGTGCACTGACGCGCACGCCCGTGCTGGTGCCCATGCACACGAATGTCTCCGTCGCGCCGTTGACAGCGCTTGTCCCCGCGCGGGTGCCAGTGCCCTCCTCAGCGGCATGGATGGCCGCCATCGACCGCTTCCTTGCACCAACGCCAGTCGCCTCCTCCCGCCAGTTGACTCGCTCCGAAGTCCAGAACATTTTGTCCTTCCTTGAAGCTAGGCCAACGTCCAGGAGTACGCCAACAACGGCGCAAGACGTCGCCGTCGCCGTCGGTCAGTGGCCCGACGACACACAAAGCACGACAGAGGAGACGCTCCCCACCGCGAGACGCCCCCGCCGTCGCCGCGTAATCTAAATTTGCCATGAAAAACGTTCGGATTGCCATGCTTAAAATCCGAATGTTTATCATTTCCGTTTATTTTATATCGATCATCGTATAATTTAAAGTCGGAGTCAGATTGAACGAAATGTATGGTTTGATCGATTGAATGTTCTGCTAGAGCCGTATCAAATTAAATATAAAACGTCATCAAGCCACATGTATTCTTTGTCATCCAACGACTTAGACTGCTTCAATGTCGAGCGCTCAACACGTTTGGCGTGCAGTTAATTTCATGTCAAAAATAGTGCTAATCACATGACAACACGCAAATAACATCCTAGTAGTTAATATCCACATGCACTTAATATATACTTCTAAATTAACGTGCATTGCACGTACACACTGATTAGTGCTGCTAGTATGTGAAACTGGTGACGTGACTTGTGAACGCGTCTAGATATGGTCAACGGCAACATCGCCCGCGAGTTCTTCCTATTTGCCTGTGCGTCTAAACACAGAAGGGGAGGAGAGAGAGAGAGAGCACACGTGGAACCCACCAGTAAGTGAAGGCGAATAGTACTAAAAATAATATTACATGTTATACATTAATTAGGATGTGGTAACATAAAAACATTATGTGAACAAAGGGGGTACAACAAACATTGCTATTCTACGTATGTTGCCTATTGACGTGCGACTTGAAGGCCCGGTTGCATGCTTGATCCTTGTCCTTTATTTTTTAATTTGTATATGGGTCCAAATTTGTTTCATGACATGTGGACCCCTCGGTGTGTAGTTTGTAGCACTTTAATTTGTGGGTCGAAATTTGTTCCATTCCAAGTGGACTATCGGTGTGTAGTTTTGTAGCTTATTTATAATAATTAAAGAGAACAACATAGTTTTTTCAATAATATCATGGTGCGACGTTGAAGGCGAGAAAGGACATGTGAGAGAGCGATGACCGAGCCAGAGGGAAATCAACTACGGGAGTTGCGTGGGTTGCAACGGTGTTTGGAGCAGTTGTGGGTCGAATGCTACAAAAATATAATCTAAACCGACCGGAATAAATGCCTACACAAATTAATCCAATGTTGGAGTGCCCCTCGCAATGTAAATAGCTCCAGCTTTGCGAGGGATGGAGAGGTAGTAGCTTCAACGCGTGGAAGATACGGTGTGAGAAAGCAAGGTCAATCGAGAGACATATAGATAGAGAGACAAAGTGAGTATGGTCCGACATTCATTGAACAAATATATATGCTCCGGAGAGATATTGTCCGACTGAGCTTTTGGCAAGGGTGAGGGCTGTAAGGTAGAGCTTGAGAGATGATCCAGTCACAGACGTGTAGATATATTTTGTGTGTGGGAGGAAGCAAGGTCAAACGATCACATAGGGTCGCCATGCGATCGAAAGAGTGAGACGGGTTGGAGAGAGTGACCTAGATAGACGATGTACGTGAGAGAGTATACAATGTGAATAGGTCAAACTGGGCTCAAACATGGTGATATATCATTTTTGTCCGAGAAAGAGCGAGGTCAATCGAGACATACGGAGAGATAGAGAGACAGATTGAGTGAGCATGGCCCACCATGAGGTCAAAAGAGTGGCGGCGGCTTGGATGGACTGACCTAGATAGACAATCTGCGTGAGAGAGTATAGAGTGTGTCGATCGAGGCCCGAACATGAAGATATATCATTTGTGTGTGAAAGAAAACGAGGTTAAACGAGACTCACATAAAGAGAGCGAGATTGAGCGAGTGTGGCCCGCCGTGCGGAAGAAAGAGTGAGACAGTCTCGAGGGAGTGACCTAGTTATACAACGTGCTTGCTTGCGCACGAGAGGTTGGGGGGCTAGATAGGCAATGCATGTATTTAGTGCGAGAGGGTGAGAGGGAGAGGGGGGAGAGAGAGAGAGAGAGAGCTCGGCATGTGGTGCAATGGCGCGTGTGTGAGGTAAATACATTTGGTAACAGAGTGGAAAAAAGGGTTTGTGTAGTTGAGAGACTTAGAGATTGAAACATGGAGAGAAAGAATGAATGTGTGTTGGAAACCGATAGCTTCCTAAGGTGGTTAGGAGAGGAAGATTGATCGATACAGGAAGTCAGGAAGTATGTAGCGTTTGTGCGGGGGGGGGGGGGGGGGGGGCTAAAAACAACATTTGAATGTACATAGTACGAGACATAATATCGATGTTTCAATTCGGTGTACATTGTAAGATTTGAACCGAGGACCAGGCATACGGGTAATTATTTCGAATTCGTGCCATACTAAGTTTTGAAAAGTTGACATTGCCTCAATTTGTTGTGCTATTTTGTAGGTCATATGTTTGAATCCATCCAAAAGTTTTCTCACTACCATGGTGTTCATCATATACATATGAATTTGTATTAAAAAATTAGCGTGGATACAGTGAAATGCGAAATCCACGTTAGAATTGGAGATTGCTACGTGACACACACTCTAATTCAAATAACTAACTACGTGACACACACTCTAATTCAAATAACTAATTATGTGACACACTCTAATCCACGTTAGCGTGGGTACCGATTTTTTTTCAAATAACTCGTCATTAATTAATTTATAGTACTCCCTTTGTTCACTTTTTTAAGACCTTGAAGACATTTCAGACAATGTGCAAAACAGTTCATTTTAAGTTGTCTGAAACGACTTACAAAAGTGAACGGATGGAGTATCTCGTTTCGAATGACTAATTATTGCAAGGAAAACATGGGCATGGTAATACATATAGATTCGTTTGCAAATGAAAGAAGATTCGTTTGCATTCTCAAATGTACGCGCACCAGGCAGACCAGGGTCATGTCGGGGTGGACGCTGCATCGGTGCCTTAAAGGCAACTGCCCTTGGGTGATTGACATGTGGGCCAGCCACATGTTGGGCCCACATGTCATAGACAGAAAGGCAGGTGCCTTAAGGCACCAAAGCATAGTCCTGTTGGGGTGGTCGAGTGTGTCGGACGGACGCGTAGCACCCAGCCACCCACCCCCTCCCTGAAAAAAAGGACGACGACAATATAAGTTCGCACTTCCACGTTTCGGATTGAAATATCTGGTGGCCCCAATTCCAGCCCTGCAAAATCTCTCTTCTCCACCGTCCCCTTCCGCGCCCAGATTGCTCAAATCCCTAATTGCTGCCATCCCTCGAATCACCCCTCGTCTCGTCTCTTTCCCCACTGTTCCCCTCTATGCCGGACAACAACGACGAAGACGACGGTCGCGCTTCACCACCGCACCGGAGCTACCTCCTCTACACCCTCGTCCACCGCATCGGGTGGTCGACCGACAATGTCGGCCGCCGCAACCGACGTGCCTCACAGACACCAAGTTCCACCACATCAGGTGCGCTTCACCAACGCCGCCTCCCAGCTCACCGGGGCTACTTCACCGAGCACATCGTCGCACCTCCGCCCCCCGAGGCCGTTGGGGCTTCACCAACGGTCTCATCCACCGCATCGTAGCACTCCTCTGCCACTCAAGATCTGCATCCGTGCGTGGCCAGCCAACGCCAACACTCTAGCTAGGCGAGCATGCCCAAACGCCGGCCCGAACTAGGTATCCACACATCACTCCCTTGTGCACTGTTCCGACGATGTTTGGATATCCTTTCACTGCTCTCTTAGCTTACACGCCTATGCAACTCTGACTTTAACTCTTATTTCTTCTGGAGATATCATCTGAAACAAGCAAATCCATTTTTAGCGAAGCATGACGGCGCTACCGAATCTGGTACACATCCTGCACACCTGTATAACCTTGTAAGTATCTGTCCTCCGGTACAACATCAAGGTCGATTCCTCTTATTTGATCAACCATTCGCCGTGTCAAAAATGCAGAGGGGGATGCAAGGAGCACAAGGCCTGCACATCCAAGCAAGTGGTAACATGGACTTGTACATGGAACATCCCAAGTGCAAGCAGAGCTGCAGTGAGCCTATACAATGAGCTAGCGTAAGTTCCTGCATTTCATTTAATTCGTACTGGCATTCGTGTATGATTTGTGCAGTGGATCATCCACGAATTCAGGTTACCAGGGGCGAACATTTAACTTAAAAAATACGAAGGCACTTGCACTCCGAAAATCAACATAACTTGAGAAATGTGAAGCTACATGCACTTTGAAAACCAGCTAATGATCCATAGTAGTTCAGATTATAAACACTAAATGATGCAAGTACCAAAAAACACAGAATGCAACATGGTGTACAAGGACTACAAACAGGGTCTGTACCTGCTTGAATTATTCATTCTCTGGCTGAAAATATCAAAGTGTAATTGCACGTATAACCAGTATGCCAATATATCTATCATGCACAAGTATGCCAATAGTTTCAAACAACATATTACAAAAGTATTTATGCTATGTTGTCATGATACGCGGACTTTATGGTAGATGGCCTCAACGTTTCCTGAAGCTATGAAAATGCACTATAATTTGCTTGTCATCAATGCCTGCAAATCTCTGTCTCTCTCAACATAGTAGATCATCATTAGACACTAAATCCTTCAACAGCTTGCAAAATGCTTGCATTAGATCCCTCATTAGACACTATATGTTCATCACCAGGAGCATGTAAAATGTTTGCATCAAATCCTTCATTAGCAGTCTGTTCATTAGACACTTTAGGCTCAAGAACAACATGAGCTTGTATGTTTGCACCGGAAACTTGATTAGATACATCAGATTCAGTCAGTTTAGTATTGATTGGGGGAGTTATAAAATAAGTAGAAATTGGTTTCATTTTCTCATAGATTCGCTACATACAGGCAGTTTTACAACACCGTCAGGTTTAACTATTGGCCAGAAATTGAAGAGTTGAATTAGATATAATCAGGGCTGTGATATACCTGCTCGTTGCGCATGCTACTCTTACAAGTTGCGACTGTCCATTTGCGCAAGCTCGATGCCATGCCCGTGTTGCCGCCGCTGCCTCCCATGCAGGCTACACCTAGGGTTGGATCTTCATCTTCTTGTCCTTCTGTTTGCTTGAAGCCCGGCGACCGCCCTCCAAAAAGGGCGCGAGGAAGTGTTGTGTCAGTCTGTCCAGCGGCGGCTAGGTTAGGAGCAAACCAGACTGGAGGCTGGAGCGAATGAATTGGGATTTTTCCTACTGTCGATCGATATGGGAGGCGCTCGTTTGGGCCGCGAGCCTGCTATAGGGCCTGCCTTGCACTTATGTTATTGGCCCATCCAAATTGAAACATTTTTCTTCATTTTTTACATTGCATGCTCGTGCGTTGGGACGAACAAAACTAGCGTGGCCAACCTGGACGACTCAAACTAGGTTCACACTTTCCAGCCACCTGAGGCGGCCGCCCATACCAGCCCCTATGGTGGCGTCGCCCCTTTTTGCGTGTATGATTGGATAGTGAAAAATATTCCAGTGGCGCTTTTGATTTACCCACAGAATGGTTGAATTGCTTGTTTCTATGAACTGAGTTCGCCAATAATGTGAAGGATGCCAGTCTTTTCATCCTATTGTAGATTGCTTAGATCTCGATATCCCAAAAGTAATCGCATGAAATATACAGTAAAAGCCAGTGTGATGTGTTTGGCTACAACTAGTCTGACTACACGTCCTCATATAACATATCAAGGACGCACCATCTTACCAGATTAACCATTCGACTTACCCATGCAGTGTGGGAAGAAAGAAGTATTGGGACTGCGTATCCAAGCAATTGATGCCATGGACTCCTTTGTACAACCTTGTAAGCGAAAAAGAAGTTGTAGTGTGTCTATACAAAGAACTAGTGTAAGTTCAGTTACCTGCTTCTCGGAATTTTAGTTAGCCATTTATTGCAAAATTGTTCAATTACGTTGCTTGGCTTAATTTAGTTTGCTACTGATTACATAGTGGCACAGCCTGTTAATCATATTGTAGACTGCGCCTATCTATGTGTTTGATACTTACTGTTAAGAATTACCTATTTGCCTTAACTTAAATATCTACTTGTTTGTTTAACTGCTTTGCTGTTGCAACAACGGGTTACAATGATGTTAATAACTACTTTTCAGCATCCAATTGAAACTCTTTAATTCCTTGTTTGTTTAACTGCTTTGCTGCTGCAATAGCGGGTTACAATGATGTTAATAACTACTTTTCAGCATCCAATTGAAACTCTTTAATTCCTTGTTTGTTTAACTGGTTTGCTGTTATAACTCCCAGTTGAGATGTTTTGCTAACTTCAACTTTTCTGAATCCAATCGGAACTTTAATGGCAAAACAGGTTAGCCCAATATCAAAGAGTGAGGTCCCCATGGACATTGCATCATCCCACAGTAGCGGCACCGGCCCAATCATGCATTATGAATTGCCAACTGTTGATGCTCTAGAGGCTAAACTAGTGGTAGAAAGATATTCTACTTCTGCACTTAGAGATGAAGTTGACATGTTGAGGAAGCAAACAACACAATCACAAGTAGTACTCAAGACAACCATTAAATATTTGGTGGATTTCAAAATGAAGCAAGCTGAGACTGACCAGATTGTTAAGGTCCTGAAGGAAAAAAGGAAATTAAATTCCTACTTGGTAAATCATAGGTGAAATGTTCTTTCCATAGTTGAATAACCTTTGTGTTGTCTGTTCATGTAATTAATCAAACCATTTGTTTTAGAGATCATGTAATAATTGTTTTTTCTGTTTTTTGGTTCGTAATTTTATTTAAGCACAAGTTTGTATTAATTGATAAGACACGGAGACATTTCATTTGGATTGTTGTGCCAGACCTACAAATATGCCAATCGGGCTGAATGTGCATTCAGCAATAGTAGTAGTATAGATGGACCATAAGTGGCACGCATTGGAAAGGGCCAAGATGCTGGCTAAAAAAAGGATGCTGTTGTAGCCAAAAAAAGTATAGCGGCCTGGCTTATGTATGTTAGTTGATATTATTGATCCATATACTCTGTAAGTGTTTATATGTCTGTTAGTTCTGTACATTCTTGGTTGATTGACTCGGTATTTGAATCTTGATACATCGCTTGTGTACATATCTAAATGGGAGTACACATTATGTTGCGTGTGACATTTGAGTTGGACATGAAGTGTTCCAAATATTCGAATTCACCTTAAACTGGATTCTAGTTTCTAAATTTGAGTATCGGCATTTGTAAACCATATTCATATATGACAGTGGAATACATCTTTGTCGTCCTTTTGAAGATATATAAAAACACATAGAATGATTTATAAAGATTCATATAGGAATACAAAATGGATTCGAATTTAGTTACCAGGGTAAACGTGGATGCTTATTGTCCCAAAATTCGAAAGAAGCAGCAAAATGTCCACTCCCATGTCGGCTGCCCGAAGCCAAGTGTTTGGGAGATGGAAATTAATGTCTACCCATTACACGGACAATCCATCGGCCTGATTTCCACTGCTCTAAATAGGGGTAGGTT
Organism: Triticum timopheevii; assembly: GCA_963921465.1. NCBI lineage: Eukaryota > Viridiplantae > Streptophyta > Magnoliopsida > Poales > Poaceae > Triticum > Triticum timopheevii. The sequence continues at coordinate 370,477,166 of OY997262.1, forward strand.
AGTAACTTCAATTAGACGTGACACGACCGCCTCTGAGCCCATTCCGACACGGTGGGCGTCAAACATGGGCACCAAAACACATTTGATTCAAGCTCGTCTGAAAGACCTCTGTTTCTCCCTCCATTCCCAATTCATACACGGTGGGCGGCAAAACAAACTCGACTCGGCCGAAATCGATGTAGGCAAATATTCTCAATAGGGGCAGGTTTGTAACTTCACTCAGACGTGACAGAACCGCCCTACCTGTCAGCCCCTTTCATACACCGTGGGCGCCAACCATGGGCGCCAACCACCCTCTCCTCGCCCAAAATCGCTCTGGGCAAATATTGGCGAGATGCGAGATTACCGTCCTATCCCCAACCGACGAGACGTCCAAATTTTAAACGGGGGCTAAGTTCGTAAATTTCCCATATTTTAGACAGGCGCGTCCCAAAAACATGGTTCCCCGTACTTCTCCCTCCATTTTCCCATTCATACACCGTCCGCGCTAGAATACCCCATCCCCACACCAGCCTCCGTCCGCCACCCCATCCATCGTCGCCGTCCTCCTCCACATCCATCGCCACTGTCCTCCACCATGTGGAGCGCCTACCAAGACCGTGTCGTCCACTGCTAGAGATGGACGTTTCTCATCCACGGCGACGGACCAATAGCCTTGCATTGCGTCCTCTCGCTTCATCGCCGTCGTCGTCCTCTTTGTCGGGGCCGCTCACACGACCTTCTCTTCCACCGCAACGGGACTTATCCCCCAATGCACACGTCTACCATCAGAGATCTGCTTCAATGCCACCGACAGCCATCGCACCCCCGATGCCTACACGGCACCGCAAGAGAGGTGGTACTTCATATCTCCTCAACTTTTTGATCTCAACCAGAAAATAGATCTTAACTTGGTTACTCTACTTTCTTTTCAGCTCTTAGAATTTAGTTCTTAGTTCAAAGCAAACAATTGATGCTAAATATCATTTCTCCGGTTTGCAGCTTCAAATCTTCCATGGTACAGCCATAATATGGTTTAATTGATCATGCTTAGGGTTTAATTGATCATGTTGGTTCCGTGGTAGTTTCTTTAATAGAAATCGGAGGGGAAACCCTCTTTTGCTAAAAAAATATGCTTAGAGTTTCCCCCTTTTATGATCACTATACAATCAGAATACGTGTTTCGTGTCATAATAACACTGCTCCACCCATCAAGCTAAACAAGCTTAGATGTTCAAATACAAATCTGATATTATTAAAACAGAGTTGTTTAATTGGTCAGCTAAATGTTCCTAAATTAGTTTCGAAAATGCATGTTCATCGCTCGGGTGTGTATCTCTACAGGGTGCCCACGGTTGGCTGGCCCACCCTGGGATTTTGGGTCGTCCTAGGCCTTGATTCCCCTCTATTCTACTGCGCGCTTCTGATCTCTACGAGCCCCCAGCTGCCTGCCTCACCGGCAACTTGCCGTCCCCGGATGACATGACTCTACGAGGAGACGCCGGACTAACAGGAGGCCAGGAGCCGCTCGCCCAACAGCGTCACCGCTGCCCGGGCGCGCCGCCGTGCCTACCTTCCCAGTCTGTTCAGGGCTCAGGCATGCAGCACCCACCAAGCCAACCCAATTTATCCTGAGATACGCCCTCAACACTCAGCAGCCACTCTTCATCACCCATTTTCTAATTGATTCATTACTCATTACGCAGGACTGTCATTAGGGTTTGTTGTGTGCTCAGTGCTACCTACACATAATGGTTCAGATGTATTTCGGTAAGCTTTAGTACCTCTAAAGTTCACAGGGTTTTCAAAATTCCGGCCCTCGGAACAGAAACTAGTCATTTTGGATTGTTGGTCGTAGTGACATTGACCCAGATTACTACTGCAAGCTAGGTTTGTTGACAATTTTACTTGTCTTTCTTACTCATTCGATATAATATCCAATTATTCACGTCGATTAGTTGCAAACAATAAGTGCTAGACAAACTTCTTCATTCAGATTTTGGACGGTCTCTTACTGCAGTTACAATTCTACATACTTGTCCTAATAAGCTCACAAGTAAATGATTGATTCACTACATCTATGTTTGCCTTGTCATATTTGTTGTCAATATTCTTTTAGGGTGGACCACCCTGTTTCTAAATACTAGAACCGTAGACATGAGTGAATAGTATTTCTCTATGTGATCTCTTCCATCATGTGTGGGTAACGAACACTTCATTGTATAGAAAGAAAGTGTCATTTCCAGCTTTTACATAGGTTTCGATCTTCTACATGGAATACAATCTGCCTACTTGCTTTGTGTCGCACTACCAACACTCCACCCTTGAAGCTAAACATTACGCCACTCATAATTGCTTCATTTATTTGTTCAAATACGAATTTCATATGATTCTAATGTTCCTACTTCAGTTTTGAAATGTGTGCCTGCCTGTTATAGAAACATAAGGGGTTTGTATTTCTGTGTGTGGTCTGGTCAGCACGGTTGGAGAGGTGAACTTTGCATATGCAGGGGTTTATAGGGAAACACTCTCCGAGTTGAATCCACAATGCATTCCATAGATAATCTGACTACTTTTTATGTTTTCATGAATCTCAGATTCTGAACAGCATCATAATGATTATGAGCTTGCGCGCATGAAAAGAATAAAGCAGAACAATGCCATGGCTGTCAAACTTGGCATTAAGGGACTGAAATCAAGTCTGGATGCAATGCAATGCAAACGCTCTCCACCTACAGATTCATGCTCAGAATATGATCCTAACAGTGATTCTGAGCTAGAGGGAGACCTAAGTCAATGTAGCTCCCTAGTGGAGGAGTCAGAGGAAGATGCCCTATCTTATTCACCCATCAAGGTACTTGCTCTAACTTTCCAAGGTTACTTGCTCGCACATATCTTGCAACTAATGCTTTGCATTGCTTCTACTTTGTTGAACTGCCGTTAGCTTAGTTTACACATCGTGTATGTGAATACGCCCTGCCTATCCATTTTCAGTACATATTCCATCTGTCATCATACCATATTTATCCGTTCAAATGTTGTTCTTGTGTATCAGACGTTCAAAAGGAAGAGGGCGATTGCTGATCGTGGAGGAGCACAAGCAAAGTATTAGGAAAAGGTAGTGGCACCTGATAAGTCAAATAGCCCATTAGGTGTAGTTGCAATATCACCTGACCCACAAAATACCCCAACTCTAGCAGACTCTAGCCCTACTACACTGGTCATTTCTGATGCCCCAACTCAGCAGACCCCAACTGCAGCAAACAGTATGATTATGCCAGTTGACATAGCACTAGCTGTACGATGCAAAACCCCCCATTCTAGCAAACAGTACACCAAATCTAGTTGCCAAATCCCTTTTCGAACCAGAGAGAGCCCCAATTGCAGCAAATAGGACCCCTATTCCATTTCTTCCCAGTTTAGAAGACGAAGCTTATGTTGTTGTCAGGAACTTTGTGCGCATCTTTCCTTCATGGAAAGATTATACCGCAGACACAGAACAATTTCCAGTCTTCCTTCGCAACTTATGCGTAAGTAATGTACTAATGTTATTCATGGTCATTACTGCATATGTTTCTACTGACAGAAGACACAAGATTTCATTCTTTTAAATAGGTGAGGAGCAAACTGGATTGTGATGACAAGCAAGGGTTGGTTGCGCTTTTCAAGCACTTGTTGATGAAGTATCGTTCCTACCTGAGGCAAGCGCACTTCGATGGCAAGCCTCTGAACGAAATTTCTGTAAAGTCTCCGGTGCTACATTTATCCGACCTTGACTGGAATAATCTTGTTACACATTGGTCTCGGCTGCAGTGTAAGGTACTGTCTATGATATCACATCACAATTTGAACTACATTTCTGCATTTGCCTTAATGTCTCACTTGTACGAAAACTGTTAGCAGAAGAACATTCGTTCTCAAGGGACCACAAAATCTCGCAACTATACTGCACACTGCATTGCTCTTGTGAGTACCTCTTACCCTGTATGACCATACTTACTTTCATAGCTGTTTGATTATGTAGCATCACTGCACATGTTAGCCTCGTAATCGTCCATTTGGTGGACATTATAAGATCCGTATGGACTCTTACACAAATTTAGAATCAACCCAATGCTTTTGAAGAGGTTTAGCTCTGCAGTCCTCTTGTAAGGACTGAACGTGGTCTATCACTGTACTTACATTAACAGCTACTCCCTCCGTCCCATAATATAAGAACGTTTTTTACAGTACACCAGTGTTCAAAACACTCTTGTATTATGGGAAGAAGGATTGGTTCATTTTTTAGCATTCTGCATCTTATCTCCCTCGCCCACCATTTACTAAAAAGATCAGATCTATATTTAATCTTACCAACAAGTAGAATACACAGACAATGCCAGTGCAGAAGTGTAGCTCATTGCTTGTCAGTACATTTTGTCCTGTAACGCTTGTACTTCCAGGGATTGGTAGTTGATTATCTAGCATCAATCTGCATCTTATCTTCATTATCCTCTATCCCTTCCAGTATTATCATATCTATAATTACTCTCTACAAAATGTAGAGTACAGGCAATGCTTATGAAGAAGATTCTGTGCTGAAATTCTTGAGTTATCCTTCCCTTGACATGGAGAAGGGCATTATAAAGCCGGTGTTAACTGTTAATGTAAGTCAGTCCTTCTAAAGCCTTTATCCTCAACTACTATTTAATTTGCTCATACTCCCTATCGTTTACTGCTGTTTAGTTTGCTGTTTCTACCAAAATGCATGTTGGTAAGAACCGTAAGTTCTAAGTTTTACTTGTAAAACCAAATTCCTTACTCATACCATGCACATTACTTAATACTCCCTATATGTATGCTTGGTTTTGTGGATCTGTAATCCAGTGTGTGCTGAAGCAGCCCACGTTTGCACCTTGTCATCTCCTGTTTTATCTTACTGATGTCGCTAATGATATGAACAACATGTCATGCACATTATCCAAAATAGATACAATGATTTTCTTTGCCCTTCATCTATGCTTGTTATGTTGACATGGTAATCTAGTAGTGTGGTGAAGCTCCCCGCATTATGAACAATGCCAAATTATGCTATTGATATTTTGAACTTACTCTTTATTTTCTAATTTGAAATTGGATAGAATTGACAGAACAGTTATCATCTTTGTTTATACACGTGCAAAACCTATCATCTCTCTACTTTGTTTTAGGGTGATATGCCTGATGGCATGCACAAGTCTGCTGAAGGCTGTGAGACAAACCCAACATATATTGCAGCAAAGAAGGCAAAACATCTTGAAGATAGCGAGACAACCCCAAAGTCTTGTCTTGATGCAATGTTCAAGTTACTTGAGACTAACAGTCAAACAAGCTCACAGAATTCGTTGTCTGAATCAGTTCGACTTCTTCAGTCCCAAGTTCTAGCAGGAAGGCATTCTGCAACTCAACTTCAACTTGAAGTCCTATCTCTAAGAAAGATTGCGGAGAACACCAATGAGAACCTCATCGCTAAACAGCTACACCTGGAAGCTATGACCGACATGCTAGGCCGGTCTCACAGCCTTGCGCAGCAGTTCCCCCGCAAGGCTAACCTTTCTTGAACTGTCTTGGAAGTGGTCTTGGTTTAGTATTATTTTGTTACACTGCAATGGCGCCCAGTTTTTGTAATCTGCTTCTTCGTTGCGCTTTATGATCACTCGTGGCGAACTTCGATGCCCAGTGGATGTAATATACCTTAAATCCTTTATTGTATAGTGTAGGTTTATTCTTAGTTACTATGCCGTAATTTCTTTATTGTATAGAGTAGGTTTGTTCTTAATTCCTACTAGTTACTGCCATCATTTGCTATCTGAAAAAAAATTAGATGTAGTCGATAGGGCCAAAACATTCGACTCTAACGGGCTAGATTTATAGCGGCCCACAATTGGGCCGGCCTGCGTCTTTCTTGGGCCCGAATGATTGGGTTCTTCACACATCGCGCCAGGCCCAAACTTACACCGGCCTATATTTAGTTGGGCCTTTTGTCGACCCAACGCTTAGTTTGGCCCAGGTAGCATTGGGCCATTAACAGGCTGAATATTGTACTGGCCTGTTACGGCCGAGATGAAACCACGAGCCTTTAGCAGGCCAAAATGCATGTTGGGCCTCAATTTTCTCTAGTCGTTGACGGGCCTTCAGCATGCTGAAATGTAGACCGGGCCCTTTTGGGCCCAGTTAGCTCACGGGCCGTTACCAGGCCGAAACATATCTCGGGCCTTAGTTGGCCCCTAATATCATGGGCCTTTAAGAGGCCGAAAGCTTAGTACAGGCATCAACGGGCCAAATTACGCGACAAGCGTTTAACAGGCCCAAAGTCATGTTGGGCTTAACTGTTGCCACCTTTAGCATGAGCCGTTAGTGGGCCTGATGTCCCGTCAGACCATATATGGCCCATGGGCAGCACGGGCCATTCCCAGGCCAAAAGTCACACCGGGCTGAAATGGGCCCATGTCTACATAAGGCCTCTAACAGGCCGAAAGTCACTGGGCTGTAGTTGGGCCCAAATATTCAGCGAACAATTAACGGGCCAGATCTGGCTTCGGGCCGCGAATGGGCCCAAATATTGGGCGAACAATTAACGGGCCAGATCTAGCTTCGGGCCATAAATGGGCCCAAATATTGGGCGAACAATTAACGGGCCAGATCTGGCTTCGGGCCATAAATGGGCCTTTATTAAGCAGGCCGTTATTGGGCTGGCCCACTAGTACCTGATTAAGTTCTACGGGCCTTTGACTCAGCCGGCCTTTTTAACCTATATGGGCCTCTGTTGGGCCCAGCCACGTGTTGACGTATCATAGGCATGTCTCCTCCAATGGACAGGCGACATCTGGCCCACTAATGAGCTGACAGGTTTTTCCTTCGGCCAATCAGAATTTTACACGTGGAAATTTCCCATTGGTCGGGGCTGTTAACGGGTTATCGGATCCAAAATCCGACCCGATAGCTTAACGGCGTTCCGTTACGGTGGATGCCACGTGTCTATCACCCTTGACGAAAGCACTTCTGTGACGCGCGATTTATCATCATGGAAGTGGACACTTCCGTGATGATAATTTTGGTAATGTCATGGAACACTTCTACGACAGCACAGGTATGACTATCTTGATTCTGTCATAAATTTGTCATGGATGTACATGCATGACAAAAAACGCGACCTACTGTGACAAACACGTATCATCACGGAAGTGTATTTTTTTGTAGTGGAACAAGCACCAGGTAGGTCCTTCAGTTCCATTCATTGCATTGTTACATTCATTTCATTTGTAGGAAAATAGAGCTAAATAATCTTCTTGTGTAGGAAAATAGAGCTAACTACTCTGAGGCTGGTTCTTCAATGGCTGCAACTGCATAAAGGCCACCAAGGGTACCTGCTGCCTTTGCACCTGCACCAAAAGCTCCTCCAAAAACAAATGAGTCAACACAGAAAGCTTGTAGGTCAAGGAAGAGGGTTGCTTCCACATCAGTAGCAGCACCAGGTACAACATCACCCTCCAAGAAGAGGAGCACCAACATTGAGGCTACAACAGTAGCACCACCACCTCTCAAGAAGAGCAGGACCAACACCTCTTCAGCAATACCAACACCACCTCCCAAGAAGAAGAACACAACTATTTCTTCAGCAGCAAATAACACCAGGTCATCAAGGTCTTCTCCAGCAAAGAACACCAGGTCAACTTCTGCCAATAGAGCTGGCAATGGATCTTTCATTGCTCCTAGACAATTTGCTACAAGTGCTATGCAGGATGGGTCAAAGAGGTTCAGGAAACCATCTCGGAGGCTGAAGGATTACTTTTATGCAAGTGGTAACTAGCTGAAGTGGTTGAACCCCTCGGTTATCCTAGGTTATGTATGCAAGTGAACTGTTGGATTTGGTTTGTAATAACACTGCTTCACTAAGTAGTTGATACTATTGGATTTGATTTGGTTTGTAATATGATACTGTTTGTGGATTCATCACTAGGTTGTCTACAACTTCAATTTATCTGCATCTTCACAACATTTAGCATACATTGATATATACATAGTCACTGACCAAATGGTGCTAATTCAGAGAAATTGATGGTGCTGATTGAGAGAAATTGAGATATACATAGTCACTGACCAAATGCATACATTGATTCAGAAACATCCAATTGTTACATAGATAGAAAGATAGTCATCAAAATCTCATAAATAGTACCACAACTCTCTCTCAAATAGACTTACAGATAGAAAGATAGATATATAGGTAGATACATAGACTCATCAGTCATAACGCTCGAAGAAACGAACCCATTTGGCCCTAGTAGATGGATGGGGAGCCATGACTGCCCTCATCCTTGCCCAGCTAATGATCTGCATGAACATTCTTCCCCTGCCACCAGTGAAAACCAGCTCCAGTTCTTCATCATTGCATTTCTCCAGTACCTTGTCGGAGAGTCGCTGGTTGAACTCCTGTTGCCGCTCATCCTGGGCCACCTCAAGTGCCTTGTGCCCGCGCCTCCTCCTCCTCCTCCTCCTCTATGCTACTGCAACCCTAACCTCCACAGCCTCCCCCTCCTCCTCTGTGACATCTCCCATGTCAGAATCCATCTCTAGGGTTTCTTTTGGGTGGCGGCTGGTGGAGTGACTGGGAGAAAGGGTGGGGGGTGGGGAGGGGTTTATATTGACAGAAGGGGTTGGGTTTTAGTAGGCCTAGGGTTGCATTTGGTCAGAGACTAGTGAGCCACTAAGCCCAATTACCCACACAAATAATATATGTAGGCTAACACATAATATAGAAGATCAATTTGAACACTTAATAGCATAGAAGATCCATTTCCACTACTTAATAGCATAGAAGATCCATTTCCACTACTTAGTAGCATAGGATATACATTACAACACTTAATAGCATAGGAGATCCATTACAACTTACTTAAGAACATAGGAAATAAGGTTCTTACATAAGAAACTAAAGTTCAAATGCATGGCCAAACACTAGGTTAACTTCATATTCCCCCAAAATGTACACCCATATAATCACTTCAGACTGATAGGCCACATCCTTATATATAGGCCTTGGATGTACGTACTTCACCAACATCTCACAGCAACTTCATGACTCAAGGATGGCCTTGATTTGCTCTAACTTCTCCTTGCTGCCATACCCATCTTTCAGCAGCTCAACAACAACTAGCTCAAGCTTTGCCTTCTCCTTCATAAGAACATCTCTGTCAACTTGAACATCCTTCATAGCCTTCCTGGTGTTCTTGATGATATCAGCTTGGCTCTGCAAAATGCACCTCTGCTCTTTTGCAAGTTTAAGCTTTTTCATCTGCACCTCCATCATAGCTTTGTCCTCTATCTCCTTCTTCTTCTTCTCAAGTTCTTCCTCCTCCACTTGTTTCTGGTTCACCTTCCCCACCCTACCATCCTACCAATCAAACATCTTGGATACATCATCAACAAGCTTGGTGTACTCAATGCAAAGCTTGTCATTTTCAATCTTAAGCTTGGCCAACTCCCTTTCATATTCACTCTTAAGCTTGTCCAACTCCTTCTCAAACTTCTCCTTGTCAAGTACCCTTACACAGTTCTGCTCATGGAACATTTTCCATAGCTTGGACAGACATCTCTGAAGAACAAGAGGCCAAGGCCCATCAACCCACTCTACAACACCACAATGCACACCCATTTCCTGCATTTGTAAATGTGATAAGTTATTACAATGCAATGATTAAGTTTCCAAAGTTACAAAAATACATAAGTGACTGTCATATCAAACATCAGTGAACATCCATAGCAGAAAACTTAATTGGCATCTAACCTGGACTGGGCAGCCATAGAAACGCCTTCCTGTTACAATGCCTTCAAAAGCAACACGCTTAATAGGCCTCATTTGGTGCAGAATGCACTTGGGTTGAGCAAGCTCAAGTTGGCCACAGAAAAGGGGCTCCACAATGGTGTTTGGTTCCTCCTGCAACCAAAATAACCAACAGAACACTGGTTTCAATCTGCACTCAATATCACAATCAACTTGCACTGTTCATTAACCCCGAACACTCAAAAATCCCCAATCCTACAATCAAACCCCACCCTCACTAATCAAGAACAATATCACAGAGACAACAACAACACTACACTCAGCAAGATCCATGGCTGTAGCCTAGGCCTACTAGCACCTAACCCTAACCCTAACCCTAGGTAGCAAAGAAAAACTTACCATAAGTCCCATGTCCATGCTGACGACCTCGCACTCCTCCTCGGAGCTCGTTTCCTCATCGTTCCAGGAAGGCATTGCAGCAAGGAGGTCGACGGCGACCGACCTCGAAGACGGCGAGTGGCGGCGAGCTCGTACTGGAGCAAGGGAGTGAGAGCAGGGGAGTGAGCGAGCAGGAGAGAGTGAGCGAGCAGGGTGCGCCTGACCGACCGAGGGGGTATTTACCCCAGTTCCGACCGGGCTGGTCGGCTAACGGCCGTTAACTGCTGCGCAGTCCACGCGTTGTGCCATGTGGGCTGACAGTTGGGCCCAATCCGTTAGGAAAACGGTTAAATCGCTAGTCACTACGAGTTTGGGTTTTTTGAACAGCCGACCGCTCGTTTGGTAGTTTTCTGAGAAAAATAAAAAAGTGGTAGTTTTTTGGAACCCTAACCTGTAAACTAGTAGTTTTATGCTATTTACTCGAGCGAGAGAGAGAGAGAGCGAGATCACGTTCACTCACGTACAGAATTTTTTTTCAAGCGGAAAACCAATGTGGGAGAGAATGCGATCGGGTGGGTGGAGGGATTCATGATTCAGGTGACCTAAGAGGGGAGACAGAACCTTGCATTTTTTATAAAGTAAGTAGAGAAGTAGAAGAGAAGAGAATAAAGATTCGAAGATTGGACGGGAAGGATCAAAGAAGAAAAGGTAAGTCATGATTATGTTCATAATCGTTGATTGATTTTTATTTGAAGAAGGAAGGTTCAAATATATATCTGTGAATTAGTCAATATGATTTTTTATTAAATTCGGTTATTTGTTTCCTTAAAATTTGTTATTTCATTTTCTAAAGCAAATTGTATTGATGAAAGAGATCGGTTGATTTTGCTAAGTTAGGAAAGGTTGATCTGTGATCTTTTATACCTTAGAAAAGTGTTGGTTTACAAGGAAAGAGTGAAGAGGAAAATAAACCGATAGAAAAGGGGTGGTGGGAGGTGAGACTAAAAGAAACCAGCGAAAAAAATGGTTGAAAGTGGTGGGATGAAAATAAACCATGGAGACTATTCACCAACTCAGACATTAGGAGTAGAGATATAGTTAAAAAAGAACGTAAATTTTCCATTTCACCCTTTCCTTCGTCCAACTTCTCTAAATACATTCCCTTTTGCTTATCTTCTATGATGTTTTTCCTCCCATCTCTGAATTTTCTCCCACGGGGTTTCCCTAAACCAACTCGATTGTCCCCCGTCTTACTAAGTTACCATAATAAAATATATATTTTCTTCAGCAAGTTCTTACTCCCTCCATTCCTTTATGAAACATGTATTTTTTGACATGATAACCAAGGAATGGAATTGTAGAGAATTTAGGACGAAAATTAGCCCGGGCTAATTTGTTGGTTAGTGACAGGTAAACCAGTTAGGACAGAAAGGAAGATATACAGGCAATCGGGGGAGATATACTTTCCTTCTTTTGCTATAAGGAGGTATACATACAATCGGGAGAGATATACTTTTATATTTTAGGGCTCAAAAGGAATTACAAGGATTTAAAAGAAATGCACCTTACATTATGAAATTTTATCAGAAAACAAATACAGTTTATATAAAGGATTGGATGGAGTACCAAATAATTGTTTAATAATAAGACGACGGGTAGATCATGATGATTGTATATAAAAACTTGCTATAATTTTAGCGCACCAATGCGATAATAGGCCTGCAGCCACGGGTCAGTCTACTAATGATTATGCTTTCATTGCAATGCACGTGCAATTATCGAGTGTAGTTCAAATATGTGGAATTCTATACCTGATATAATGTGTGAAAGTACTCTTTTGGCCCAATCTCAAATGATCTTGTGATGAACATTTAGATTCGAAAAAATGAAAATAAATTCAAACAATTCTGATTTTTTTGTTGCAAACATTGATAAATGTTTTGAGTGGTTGTAAAATTTCATCATGAAATGACATTTGTGGAAGTTGTGGCAAAAGAAAACAGAATCATCACTTCAAAATGCTTTTGGAAATAATATTTTTAAACTATCAATTTTTTTTGCCGTCATTTCAAGATGAAACTTTGCAATCATTGACAACATTTGCAAACATTGTTTTTTTTCAACTATTTCCAATTTTACTGTTCACCCGAGTTCATACGAGCTCGAGCTAAGAAACTTCATGTCCATTTTTTTTAGAACACTTCATGTCCATATAATACGGTGCATTCAGGATCTATTCAGAAATAAGGTTGTGATACTTTTGGAACCTATCCAACGTGCCAGTTTGTTACAAGTACTACTTTCTTTAATTCAATTAATTGCCGCTGATTTAGTACAAAGCGTGCTACAAGTTCCCAATTACTAGATCGAACAAAGGCACCGTGAGAATTTGTGCATGTTTTATCTAGATTGGTTACAATCCTATGATCAGATTATTCTTTTGCTGGTTTTATATGCTTGTTAATTAGTACATCTGCATACACAAATGACGGCACTCTTTCCCATGTGACGGCACCAGCGAGAAAATTGCAGCCGATCAAGTTGGATCTCCAATGTAGTGTGAAGTGAGCCCGAGAAATCCGAGGCGTGAATAGATTATCTCTGCTCCTAATGTCTCAGTTGGTAGGTCGCGTTCCGGGTTTTATTTTTGTCCCACCTCACCCGGTTTTTTTGGTACTTCTTTGATACTTGCTCCCACCTCCCGCTCAGCCGAGACGGTTTATTTTCGTACTCCCTCCCACCTCCCAGGTAGTTCCCTTCACGCAAAAAAAATCGAACCAACCAATCTCTACTCTTAATGGAGCAGTTGGTAGTCTCCGCCGGTCAATTTTCGTCCCACCACTTTCGTTCGGTTTTTTTTCGTAGGTTAACCGTCGTAGATTTTTTCGTCGCCTCCCCCACTTCATCGGTTTATTTTCACTTCACCCTCTCACACAACAAAAAAAACTGAACGGATCAGAACTTTTCATACTGACGCAAATTATTTAGTAATGTCTTTATGTAAAAGAATCAATCACAATCAATATCTAAAGATCAAATCTAAATTAATTAATCTTCATAACGTTTGTTTCCTTTCGAATCACGTCCATAACTTTCCTTCCTTATTTGGGCAGAAACTGTTTGGTAGCAGAGATTAGGAACCTTCCTATGAGTGTAGTAATAGGAAGTATTCTTTTTCTTGATAATTCGTTTCCATGCATGATGATAGTAAATTATGCCAACATTCACCACTATTTATCAACGTCATCAATTGTATCCATTTCTACCAGTTTTAAGGGAATCTGCTCGCTATGTCTTTTTTAAGGGGATCCGCTCGCTAAGTCGTCGTCGCACGTTATTTTCACAAACAATCTCTACTCCTAATGGAGCAGTTGGTAGCCTCGTACGGTTTATTTTTGTCCTCCTCCCACCTCCCCTGGTTTTTTTCATCCTCCCTCCCACCTCCCAATTTCTTTGGTTTTTTTTGTCGGTTTTTACTCGCCCCCTCCCACCTCCCAATTTCGTCCGGTTTTTATTGGTCCCACCTCCCACCACCCCCTTGTACTGGTTCTTTTTCTCTCCACTTTTTTCTTGCAAACCACTAATTTCCTAACATACAAAAGATCACGAATCTATCTTTCCTTACCCGAACCAATCGCGCCCTACATCAGTGCATTTCTTTATTAAGAAAACTAACACGTAAATCTTAACGCATTGCAAACAAATCCCGTTATGGACCTAATTAATTTATTATGGAATCTATACGTGGTCGCATTGGTTCTTTTTCTCTCCACTCTTTCCTTGCAAACCACTAATTTCCTAACATACAAAAGATCACGAATCTATCTTTCCTTACCCGAATCAATCGATCCCTACATCAGTGCATTTCTTTATTAAGAAAACTAACACGTAAATCTTAACGCATTGTAAAGAAATCCCGTTATGGACCTAATTAATTTATTATGGAATCTGTACGTGGTCGCATCTCTCCCCTCGTGAAAAAATCGCATCCATCTCCCGTTAAAAGGGAAAAGAGAACATGAACGATCAATCCCACACCCTGCATCTCAGTAGCAAAAAATCGCCCCCGCCTCTGCTACTGCGCCTCGCCGTGTGCCCGGCTCGACCCATGCCTCGCCTGCATGGTTGGACGCTGCCGTCTCCACCGCCACGTACAAGAAAACGGTGGGTAGAACCATCCATTCAAATCGCACACCCCCACCCTCCTCCGCAATCCCTAGCCCCGCATCACCCTATCGCTTTCTCGCCTCTCTTTCCCCTCGATGTAGATGGTGCCGAGCGGCGGCCTCAAGCACCGGCAGTGCCGCCCTCTCTATCTTCGCTGCGTCGAGAGATGGGCCGAGGCTATCGTCGGTTCGCCGCCCACGATTGGGCCGCCTCCGGTTGTCGCGCACCACCGGCTCCACCTAATGTGCCCGACCCTCTCCACCGACCCACTATACCGCACAACAGGAGCCGGAGCGGCTCCTCCGCGAGCGGCAGGTAGCCGCCAGACAACGCTGGCACGGCCCTCCGGCGCCCTTCCGCCGCTGGAGGGACAACAACGATGGCGACGACAGTGTGGCAGAACAGGGCGGTCACGTGTACGAGATGGCCGTCCGGTATAGGGCTTAGGTTTTTGTTATATTTTTAGTTAAACGATCTAAATACCGTCCGTTTTATGGAAATTGTATCCAAACTTTAATAAAATCCGTGATGTTTGCATGAATTTCATTCGGTTTAGTCAAATTATGTTTGAAATTTACGTGGTAGTGTTGGATGATTGGCTCTCGTATCCGTGTCCATGGACGGATGCCGATGCCCTTATCTGTTTTTTTTTAAAGACCCTTATCCGTTCGTTCATTCAGTATACAACATGACAACGATCAAAAGTTGTACAATGAAGCCGTCTCACGTGTGTGCGCGCGCGGTCAGGGTCACGAATCGACAAATGAAAAGATTGACTGCTAAAAGAGAAGAGATGAACTTCTCGGCAAATGATGTCATCGGCCCTTCATCTGGCTACACGTTACTGAAAACGTCGGGGCCAGGGGTGTCCTCACTCCCCTTCTCTGCGACAGGAAGAGAAGAAGGCCCTGCCTTGTTTTCTTGAGGGTGTCGACACTATAACAACATGCCAACCTTTTCTTGAGAGTGCATGAGACCACCGCCGATACCGACGTTATGGTGGAGTTGCTATACTAGCTTAGCCGTTTAATTAATCACTTTGTATGCACTATATAAGCACGGCTAACATTAGGTGGCGCATTTTGTTTGTGAAACAGATTACTGTCCTCTGATTATCATATACCTGTTGGACCCAGAGTGTGTGTGAGCTGTGTGATTAACTCGTGGTTATGGTTAGTTGTTGCCCCGTCAAAAACAACACATCAAGATGCTCATAAGTAGTAGCTGTAAATTTTATTAAAAAAAAGTAGTGCTAAGATGAACCTAGAGCATGTGAGCTGTCTGATTAAGTCATGGTTATTATGGCAATGGTTAGTCGTTGTCCCGTGGAAAACAACACGCATTAAGAAGATCATAAGTAGCTGTAAAAAAGATAAATAAAGCATTAGAATCGCATTATTGGTAGTTATATTCGGCCAAATGGAGGCATCAATTTGGCCGCGCGAGGTACTAGCAAACGTCCAAACCGAACGATGAATGCCCTTCGCGTGCATCGAGGCGCGCTCGGCATAGTGAGCACACCCATCTCATCTGGGAACCGCCGCTCAAGCTCGGCCCAGGCTCAAATGGCGCCTCTCCTACTCCTACAAGAACCTTCCCAACAAATACGCATGCGCCAAGGCAACCTCTGCTGCACTCGCACTCGCACTCCACCGCCGAGCCATCTTTGCTCTTTCCTAGCTCCGCGTAGCGGATGGGCTCGCGCGCGCTCGCCGTGCTCTGCCTCGTGGCCGTGTCCGCCTCCGTGCTGGTCGCGCCCGCGCTCGCCGTGCCTGGAGACGGCGACGACGGCTGCGAGGCCGAGTCGGCGGGGCGCGACAAGGCGCAGGCGCTGCGGCTCAAGATCATCGCCATCTTCTGCATCCTCGCGGGGAGCGCGATCGGGGCGGGCCTGCCGTCCCTGGGGCGCCGGTTCCCGGCGCTCCGGTCGGAGACGGACCTCTTCCTCGCCGTCAAGGCCTTCGCGGGCGGCGTCATCCTCGCCACGGGGATGGTGCACATCCTGCCCGCGGCCTTCGAGGCGCTGCGGTCCCCGTGCCTCGTGGGTGGGCCGTGGAGGCGCTTCCCGTTCGCCGGGCTGGTCGCCATGCTCGCCGCGGTCGCCACGCTCATCGTGGACACCGTCGCCACGGGGTACTTCCACCGGACGAACGCCAAGCGGGCCGCCGCCGTCACCGACGAGCCGGCTCATGACGACCCGGAATCCGCCCCCGACGGGCACCACGGGCACGCGCACGGCATGTCGGTGCTCGCCGCCCCGGCCGACGGCGACGAGCTCGTGCGCCACCGCGTCATCTCTCAGGTCAGCACGGTTCCTTCAACCATCAAATACTCCCTCCGTTCCAAAATATAGTGCGCCCGCGCTTCCCGAGGTCCAACTTTGACCATAAATTTAACCAACGAGACCAACTACGGCGGGAGAAAAAATTATATAATTGAAAACTTCTTTCGAATACGAATTTACTGACATAATTTTTGCTCCCGCCGCAATCGGTCTTGGTAGTTAAATTTACGGTCAAAGTTGAAGCACGTAGATAGAGGAAGCACTACATTGTGGAATGGAGGGAGTATCAAATAGATAGAAACAAAACAGAGCGTTGCAATCGAGTCGGGTGTCGCATCGTATCTGATTCACTGATTGGCCGGTGGTCCTTTGTTGCGAAGGTGCTGGAGCTGGGTGTGGTGGTCCACTCGCTCATCATCGGGATGTCGCTGGGCGCCTCCGACTTCCCGAGCACGGTGCGGCCGCTGGTGCCGGCGTTGACGTTCCACCAGCTCTTCGAGGGCATCGGCCTCGGAGGCTGCATCGTTCAGGTGAGCAGAGCACACCGTAGTTTCTTTCCACGTGTCGATCTGCTGAGACCGAAATGCCTGAAAATTTACCACTGAAAGTAACCGTGCGTTTGTTTTACGGCAGGCCAAGTTCCGGCTCAAGTCCGTGGTGGCGATGGGGCTGCTCTTCTCGCTGACGACGCCGGCGGGGATCGGCGTCGGCATCGCGATATCCTCGGTGTACGACGAGAGCAGCCCGACGGCGCTGGTGGTGCAGGGGCTGCTGGAGGCGGCCGCGGCGGGGATCCTGGTGTACATGGCGCTGGTGGACATCCTGGCCGAGGACTTCAGCAAGCCCAGGGTGCAGAGCAGGGCGCGGCTGCAGCTGGCGCTCAACGTCTCGCTGCTGCTCGGGGCCGGCCTCATGTCCCTGCTCGCAGTCTGGGCCTGACCGCGCATGGGAGATGATCACCTTCTGAACTCAACTGTTTAGGTGGCTGTGGTAGGCAATCGATCAGTAGCCGTTTTTGTTAGGCTGGAGCTCAAAGTTTGGAGTACAGAAAGGGACCATGGAATACAAGGCTGCCGGGCTAGCACACACTGATTCAGACGCTGAACAGAGGAGCCGAGCGGAGTCTCATGGCGTTCGTTGTTGCTTCGCTGACGAGCGGTCGTTAGCGAAGTTCTTTTTTCTTTTGAGAAAAAAGCGAAATGCAGAGTTGTGAAAGATTCCCCTCGAATATAATCCAGTTGTCTCATAGATACTGTCAGGAGATAGGTGAAATAGAGTACTGCTTCCCCGCAAAATAAGAGTAATACTATACCCATCGGCGTTGGGGGAGCTTAGAGCATCTCCAGCCGTTGCCCCCCCCCCCCCCCCCCCCCCCCCGCGGCGGCTAGAAAAAAGCATCACTTGGGAGCGAACCGGCGGTACGATCGGGTTCCTAGCCGCCATGCCCAGGTCGCCCCCTAGATGCCCTTTTGAAAACATACTTGGCCAGAATTCGTCAAACACGACATAGATTCGGCGATAGTAGGCGTTTCACAGTCTTTTTGCATGTTGAAAACATAATCTACTAAAAGGAAGAAAAAACTGTTGCTGCTGCGCCTACAGGTCGAAGAACTTGCTGAAGGCGTCGTAGTCGCCGCCGCCGTCGTCCTCCTTCTCCTTCTTCACACCGCGGCCGTCCTTGCTAGACCCTTGCCCGGGGTCGCCCCGGCGGACTGGTTTGGCCGGTGGCGGCGCCTCGTCGTCGTTGTCCTCGAGGACGATGACGCCTCCTTCGTCGCGCCCACCGTGCCGAACGGCGATCTCCTCTAGGGCGTGGCACTGGCGCTCCATCTCCAGCCGGGTCCAGTCCTCCCGCGCCCACTTCATGGCGGCCTCGTCGTCGAGTGCCGCCATGTCATCATGCTCGCTCTTCACGGGGGCGAGTCCTGGCTCCATCTTCGGCTTGACGAGGCGGGAGGTAGGAGCCGAGGAGGCGCGGGCGCCCTCGTTGATGACGAGGGCGGCGCCGCGGGTGCGTCGGCCGAGCGGCTCTTCCACGGGCTCGACCTTGACGCTGACGAGCGCCGGCGACCCGTAGGAGTGGGAGGAGTATCGGGAAGAGGAGGAGGAGAAGGACCCGCCCAACATGCGCCTCGGCGGCCACAGGCCGCCACTCCGGCGAGGGGCCGGGGCCGCCGGGTACTCGAGGACGGTGTGGAGCGTGCGGCCGGGGGCGCCCAACCATAGGGGGTGGCCGTCGCTATTGTTGCGCCCCCTTACCACCGGCGCTTTGTTGATGGAGGCCAGCTTCGAAGTACGCCGCCCACTACGCGTGGTTGCCGGCGTCGTACTCCGGGAGGTCCTGCTCCTCCTCCGGCAAAGAGGCCCGAACATGCTGGATCTCGGTGTGGAAGTAGCCGGGGTGGTCGACGTCGGGCAGCGGGGGGACTGGGACACTCCCGGCGCTGAGCCTCCATCACCCCGACGCGCGCATGTCAGGGGGCGCCGGGTAGTTCGCCTCGTGGAAGAGGTGGGCTTCCCACTCGTGCAGGTGGCGGCGGCCGAAGTCGTTGGCTGCCGCTCCATCATCGGGGAACCGCTCTCCCATCGGCGGGGCGTGCACGCGGTGGCTAGGTGGGGAGAGTGGGGAAGAGAGGGCGTCGACGGTGAGAGAGGAGGGTTGCGTGCGGTTGCGTCCATCGGTGACGGAAGGGCCCGACATTTATAGCGGTCGGGGGCGGCAAACGTGTTGGGGAACGTAGTAATTTCAAAAAAATTCTTACTCTGGTAGACCTACGAGGTTCAGTAGAAACTTGATCTGAAGTTTCATGATCAATATCATTAGCTTCCTCACTAATTGGTATAGTTGTCACAGGAATTGGTTCTTGTGATGAACTACTTTCCAATAAGGGAGCAGGTACAGTTACCTCATCAAGTTCTACTTTCCTCCCACTCACTTCTTTCGAGAGAAACTCCTTCTCTAGAAAGGATCCGAATTTAGCAACGAAAATCTTGCCCTCAGATCTGTGATAGAAGGTGTATCCAATAGTCTCTTTTGGGTATCCTATGAAGACACATTTCTTCGATTTGGGTTCGAGCTTATCTGGTTGAAGTTTCTTGACATAAGCATCGCAACCCCAAACTTTAAGAAACGACAACTTTGGTTTCTTGCCAAATCACAGTTCATAAGGCGTCATCTCAACGGATTTTGATGATGCCCTATTTAACGTGAAAGCGGTCGTCTCTAAAGCATAACCCCAAAATGATAGCGGTAAATCAGTAAGAGACATCATAGATCGCACCATATCCAGTAAAGTACGATTACGACGTTCGGACACACCATTTCGTTGTGGTGTTTCGGGTGGCGTGAGTTGCGAAACTATTCCGCATTGTTTCAAATGTAAACCAAACTCGTAACTCAAATATTCTCCTCCACGATCAGATCGTAGAAATTTTATTTTCTTGTTACGATGATGTTCCACTTCACTCTGAAATTCTTTGAACTTTTCAAATGTTTCAGACTTGTGTTTCATCAAGTAGATATACCCATATCTGCTCAAATCATCTGTGAAGGTGAGAAAATAACGATACCCGCCGCGAGCCTCAATATTCATTGGACCACATACATCAGTATGTATGATTTCCAACAAACCAGTTGCTCGCTCCATAATTCCGGAGAACGGGGTTTTAGTCATCTTGCCCATGAGGCACGGTTCGCAAGTACCAAGTGATTCATAATTAAGTGATTCCAAAAGTCCATCAGTATGGAGCTTCTTCATGCGCTTTACACCGATATGACCTAAACGGCAGTGCCACAAATAAGTTGCACTATCATTATTAACTCTGCATCTTTTGGCTTCAACATTATGAATATGTGTATCTCTACTATCGAGATTTAATAAAAATAGACCACTCTTCAAGGGTGCATGACCATAAAAGATATTACTCATATAAATAGAACAACCATATTACTCTCTGATTTAAATAAATAACCGTCTCGCATCAAACAAGATCCAAATATAAAGTTCATGCTCAATGCTGGCACCAAATAACAATTATTTAGGTCTAATACTAATCCCGATGGTAGATGTAGAGGTAGCGTGCCGACCGCGATCACATCGACTTTGGAACCATTTCCCACGCGCATCATCACCTCGTCCTTAGCCAATCTTCGCTTAATCCGTAGTCCCTGTTTCGAGTTGCAAATATTAGCAACAGAACCAATATCAAATACCCAGGTGCTACTGTGAGCATTAGTATGTACACATCAATAACATGTATATCACATATATCTTTGTTCACTTTGCCATCCTTCTTATCCGCCAAATACTTAGGGCAGTTCCGCTTCCAGTGTCCAGTCTGCTGGCAGTAGAAGCACTCAGTCTCAGGCTTAGGTCCAGACTTGGGTTTCTTCTCCTGAGCAGCAACTTGTTTGCTGTTCTTCTTGAAGTTCCCCTTCTTCTTCCCTTTGCCCCTTTTCTTGAAACTGGTGGTCTTGTTAACCATCAACACTTGACGCTCCTTCTTGATTTCTACCTCCGCGGCTTTTAGCATTGCGAAGAGCTCGGGAATAGTCTTGTCCATCCCTTGCATATTATAGTTCATCACGAAGCTCTTGTAGCTTGGTGGCAGCGATTGAAGAATTCTGTCAATGACACTATCATCAGGAAGATTAACTCCCAGTTGAATCAAGTGATTATTATACCCAGACATTTTGAGTATGTGTTCACTGACAGAACTATTCTCCTCCATCTTACAGCTATAGAACTTATTGGAGACTTCATATCTCTCAATCCGGGCATTTGCTTGAAATATTAACTTCAACTCCTGAAACATCTCATATGCTCCATGACGTTCAAAACGTCATTGAAGACCCGGTTCCAAGCTGTAAAGCATGGCACACTGAACTATCGAGTAGTCATCAGCTTTGCTCTTCCAGACGTTCTTAACGTCGTAATTTGCATCAGGAGCAGGCCTGGCACCCAGCGGTGCTTCCAGGACGTAATTCTTCTGTGCAGCAATGAGGATAATCCTCAGGTTACGGACCCACTCCGTGTAATTGCTACCATCATCTTTCAACTTAGCCTTCTCAAGGAACGCATTAAAATTCAACGGAACAACAGCACGAGCCATCTATCTACAACAAACATGGATAAGCAAAATACTATCAGGTACTAAGTTCATGATAAATTTAAGTTCAATTAATCATATTACTTAAGAACTCCCACTTAGATAGACATCTCTCTAGTCATCTAAGTGATCACGTGATCCAAATCAACTAAACCATGTCCGATCATCACGTGAGATGGAGTAGTTTCAATGGTGAACATCTCTATGTTGATCATATCTACTATATGATTCACGTTCGACCTTTCGGTCTCCGTGTTCCGAGGCCATATCTGTATATGCTAGGCTCGTCAAGTTTAACCTGAGTATTCTGCGTGTGCAACTGTTTTGCACCCATTGTATTTGAACGTAGAGCCTATCACACCCGATCATCACGTGGTGTCTCAGCACGAAGAACTTCCGCAACGGTGCATACTCAGGGAGAACACTTCTTGATAATTTAGTGAGAGATCATCTTAAAATGCTACCATCAATCAAAGCAAGATAAGATGCATAAAGGATAAACATCACATGCAATCAATATAAGTGATCTGATATGGCCATCATCATCTTGTGCTTGTGATCTCCATCTCCGAAGCACCGTCGTGAACACCATTGTCACCGGCGCCACACCTTGATCTCCATCGTAGAATCGTTGTCGTTACGCCATCTATTGCTTCAAAGACTATCGCTACTGCTTAGTGATAAAGTAAAGCAATTACAGGGCGTTTGCATTTCATACAATAAAGCGACAACCATATGGCTCCTGCCAGTTGCCGATAACTTTGGTTACAAAACATGATCATCTCATACAATAAAATATAGCATCACGTCTTGACCATATCACATCACAACATGCCCTGCAAAAACAAGTTAGACGTCCTCTACTTTGTTGTTGCAAATTTTACGTGGCTGCTACGGGCTGAGCAAGAACCGTTCTTACCTACGCATCAAAACCACAACGATAGTTTGCAAGTTAGTGCTGTTTTAACCTTCGCAAGGACCGGGCGTAGCCACACTCAGTTCAACTAAAGTTGGATAAACAGACACCCGCTAGTCACCTGTGTGCAAAGCACGGCGGTAAAACCAGTCTCGCGTAAGCGTACGCGTAATGTCGGTCCGGGCCGCTTCATCCAACAATACCGCTGAACCAAAGTATGACATGCTGGTAAGCAGTATGAATTGTATCGCCCACAACTCACTTGTGTTCTACTCGTGCATATAACATCAACGCATAAAACCTAGGCTCTGATACCACTGTTGGGGAATGTAGTAATTTCAAAAAATTTCCTATGCACACGCAAGATCATGGTGATGCATAGCAACGAGAGGGGAGACTGTTGTCCACGTACCCTCGTAGACCATAAGCGGAAGCATTATGACAACGTGGTTGATTTAGTCGTACGTCTTCATGATCCGACCGATCCAAGTACCGAACGTACGGCACCTCCGAGTTCAGCACACGTTCAGCTCGATGACGATCCCCGGACTCTGATCCAGCAGGGTGTTGGGGATGAGTTCCGTCAGCACGACGGCGTGGTGACGATGATGATGTTCTACCGACGTAGGGCTTTGCCTAAGCACCGCTACGATATAACCGAGGTGGAATATGGTGGAGGGGGGCACCGCACACGGCTAAGGAACGATCACGATGATCAACTTGTGTGTCTAGAGGTGCCCCCTGCCCCCGTATATAAAGGAGGGAGGGGGAGGTGCGGCCGGCCCCCTAGGGGTGCGCCTGGAGGAGTCCTACGCCCACCGGGAGTAGGACTCCCTCCTCTTGCCTTGGTGGAGAAGGAAAGGGGGGAGGGGAAAGAGGAAAGGGGGGCGCCGCCCCCCCTTCCTTGTCCTATTCGGACTAGGGGAGGAGGGGGCGCGTGGCCTGCCTTGGCCGGCCCTCCTCTTCTCCCTCATGGCCCATGTTGGCCCATTAACCCTCGGGGGGTTCCGGTAACCCTCCGGTACTCCGGTAAAATCCCGATTTCACCCGGAACATTTCCGATATCCAAATATAGGCTTCCAATATATCAATCTTTATGTCTCGACCATTTCGAGACTCCTCGTCATTTCCGTGATCACATCCGGGACTCCGAACAACCTTCGGTATATCAAAACTTATAAACTCATAATAAAACTGTCATCATAACATTAAGCGTGCGGACCCTACGGGTTCGAGAACTATGTAGACCTGACCTAGAACTGTTCCCGGTCAATAACCAATAGCGGAACCTGGATGCTTGTAACGCCCCGGATACAACTTTCCATATTCGTAACTCCAACTCTTGCCTTTTCCGGAGATGTGTTATGATATTTCCTTCGTGGTTGGGTTTTTGTCGTTTGTTTAGCATTTTGTTCATGTCTTGCATTTCATCTCATAGCATCATGCGCATTGCATCTGCATGTTTTCATAAAACTCGTAGCCGTTCATAGTTGCCCTTTCTCTCTTTGCCTCCATTGTTATTTTATCAGACCCTTATCCTCGTTGACCTCTCTCAGACCCCTCGTGTGCGTGTCCGAAACTTACCCGAACCCGAACCGGTCTGTCGTTACCGATGGATCCGGATCATCCCCAAACATCTATAAAACATCTGCGTTTATTTGTTGGACTCCCCTAAGCCATTTCTTCTCGCCCGTCCAATTTAATCGGAGGGTCCAAATCTACCCTAAACCCCTTTTTCCATATATATAAACCAACCCCATACCTAATCTAGCCTAACCCTAGATCCTAGGCGCCATGTCCCATCCATCCCCACGCTGCCGCCACTCCACCGAATCCCCCTCGGGATCTCCCCTGCCCGATTCACCAATCCAGCGCAGGCCACTTCTTCCCTCGATCCCGAATGGATCGTGTAGCTGCTCGAGGCCCCGAGCAGGAGTGCTCCACCTCGTCCGCCTCGTCGCCGGCCGACCGAACTAGCAGATGAGCGCCGTCTCTCTCCTTCCTCGTGGTCTCTCCCTCCCTCTGGATCTTTCTCCGTCTCTCTCCGAATTCTTCTCTCTCTCTCTCTTGATCTTCTCCAGGGAACCCCGACGCCCAAGGAGGAGGCTCGCCACCTGGCCCTCAAGTTCGCAGCGCCGTCGGTCACCTCCGCGCTGTCCTTGCCCATCTCCGGCCTCGTTCCCGTCGGAGTTGACCCCGCGCCAAGCCCCTGCTATTGCGCCTTCGCCGCCCCGCGAAGTCCTGCGCCATGGACGCCTGAGCGAGCTTCCAATTGCTGCCGCCTCCTCGAGCTCTCCTCCAGCCACATCCTCGCGTGGTGTTGCCGCCCACCACTGCTGCTTTCCCATCGCCGTCGCATAAATAGAGGTGAGCTCCGCCGTCGAGCTGCGCGTTTGAGTCTTCCTTTTCCTCCCCTCGCGTCGCTCCTCGCTGACTGCCCAGCCACCATTGCTTCTGCAGAGCCCAAGTCATGGCTGTCCTCTGCTTCAGATCAAGGCGCCGGTCGCCGGATCCGCCCCCCCTCGGTGTTCACATTGGGATCCGATCGATCTCCCCGCGCCCTATCGTCCCGGACTTCCCCTGTTTCGCCAAGCTTCACTGCCGGCCTCTACCTCCTCTGCTTCGAGCAGGAGGACGAGCGCGCTGCCCCTGCATTGACCCGCGCCCGGTCCTGCCTCGCGTGACCGCGCCTCCCCATCTCGCTCGGTCCAGCTGCGCGCCTAGCAGCCCAGGAACCGGCCTCCAGCCCAGCTAGCAGCCCGGCTCCCATCTCCACCAATCCGGGCTGAAGCCCATGGGTGAGGCCCCCAGCGCCTCCTTTTTTTCCCTTCTGTTGGGCCTGCTCCAGCCAGTTTTGGCCTGTTTAGTTTTTTTTATCAGTCCGGCGAATTTGTCTATTATCCAGAGATTTACTGTTTTACAGAAAAACCCTCAAACATCATGCATTTAATAACTCACAAATGGTGCATCGGATTAAAAGATTCATATATGTAAAATGCTTAGAATTTCATCTAGTTTCATAATTTGCCACCTCCATCCATGTTTAAAATGTTTAAAATGCTGTTTGTTTACATTTGCTCAAATGCCATGTTAAAATGATTTATTTCATAACTAATTAACCGTAACTCGGTCTTTTAATAAACTTTATATGTAAATGGGGTGAAAAAATGCCTAGTTTAACATGGTCCACTTTATTTTCCTGTTTAACAACCTTATAATATGGTTTAGGGCAGAACAGTACCAAATCTAATATATGCACATGAGGATTTTCCGGAATTGTTGTTTGTCACTTCCGGCCTCATTTAAACTTGGCTAGATAGGTAGTTTCATTATGCTTCACCCCTTGCCATGTTTAACAACATTTAATATTGTTGAGTACCTAAACGAGAGCGAACTAAATAACTCGAATGTGGTATTTCGTCAATATGCAACTCGTTGCATATTGAGCTCCACTTAATTTGTAGGGATGTTTGTTGCACTTTGCCATGCCATGCTTCATTAAACAGGTCATGCATCATACTTGTTTGTGCATCATGCCATGTTTATGCTTGTGCATTTACCATGTTGTTTGTTTCTTTCCGGTGTTGCTTCTTAGTTCCGGTAATGTTGCGATTGTGAGGATTCGTTCGACTACACTCGTTTGTCTTCTTCATGGACTCGTTCTTCTTCCTAGCGGGATTTCAGGCAAGATGACTGTCACCCTGGATCTCACTACTATCATTGCTATGCTAGTTGCTTCATTCTATTGCTATGCTGCGCTACCTATCACTTGTTTACCATGCCTCCCATATTGCCATGTCAGCCTCTAACCTTTTCACCCTTCCTAGCAAACCGTTGCTTGGCTATGTTACCGCTTTTGCTCAGCCCCTCTTATAGCGTTGTTAGTTGCAGGTGAAGTTGAAGATTGCTCCATGGTGGACAGGATTTTGTTGGGATATCACAATATCTCTTATTTAATTAATGCATCTATATACTTGGTAAAGGGTGGAAGACTCGGCCTTATGCCTGGTGTTTTGTTCCACTCTTGCCGCCCTAGTTTCCGTCATACCGGTGTTATGTTCCCAGATTTTGTGTTCCTTACGCGGTTGGGTGATTTATGGGACCCCCTTGACAGTTCGCTTTGAATAAAACTCCTCCAGCAAGGCCCAACCGTGGTTTTACCATTTGCCTCACCACCACCTATACCCTTCCCTTGGGTCGGCCAACCCGAGGGTCATCTTTATTTTAGCCCCCCCGGGCCAGTGCTTGTCTAAGTGTTGGTCCGAACCGAGCAACCTGCGGGGCCACCTCGGGGCAACTTGAGGGTTGGTTTTACTCGTAGCTTGACTTATCCGGTGTGGCCCTGAGAACGAGATATGTGCAGCTCCTATCGGGATTGTCGGTGCATCGGGCGGCTTTGGTGGTCTTGTTTTACCATTGTCGAAATGTCTTGTAAACCGGGATTCCGAGACTAATCGGGTCTTCCTGGGAGAAGGAATATCCTTCGTTGATCGCGAGAGCTTATCATGGGCTAAGTTGGGACACCCCTGCAGGGTTTAAACTTTCGAAAGCCGTGCCCGTGGTTATGTGGCAGATGGGAATTTGTTAATGTCCGGTTGTAGATAACTTGACACCAGATCCGAATTAAAACGCATCAACCGCGTGTGTAGCCGTGATGGTCTCTTCTCGGCGGAGTCCGGGAAGTGAACACGGTCTTTGGGTTATGTTTGACGTAAGTAGGAGTTCAGGATCACTTCTTGATCATTGCTAGCTTCACGACCATTCCATTTGTTCTCTTCTCGCTCTTATTTGCGTATGTTAGCCAGCATATACGCTTAGTCGCTGCTGCAACCTCACCACTTTACCCCTTCCTTGCCCATTAAGCTTTGCTAGTCTTGATACCCATGGTAATGGGATTGCTGAGTCCTCGTGGCTCACAGATTACTACAACAATATTTGCAGGTACAGGTTTTGCGATGATCATGACGCGAGAGCGATGTTTACTTGTTTTGGAGTTCTTCTTCTGATTCTTCTTTGATCAGGGGATAGGTTCCAGGTCGGCAACCTAGGCTAGCAGGGTGGATGTCGTTTGAGTTTCTGTTTGTGTTCCATCCGTAGTCGGATGTTGATCTCTTGTAAGATGATGTGGTATTCGTGTGGCATTATATGCCTTTTGTATGTATCCCCATCTATTATGTAATGTTGATGTAATGATATCCACCTTGCAAAAGCGTTTCAATATGCGGGTCTATCCTTGGTGGGACCTTCGAGTTCCTTTTGGATAGGGTCACATATTGGGCGTGACAAGGTGGTATCAGAGCCTCGACCGACCATAGGAGCCCCCTTGATTGTTGGCCGTTGTTGAGTCTAGAAAAAAACTATTTTGAGTCTTAGGATTATATATATCGGAGAGTAGGATTCTTTTTACTCCTTAGTCCCTTCGTCGCTCTGGTGAGGCCTCCTGATGTAGATGTTTTGTCTTTCCTCTCCTCAATTTTTCACAAATTTTTTTTAGGATCACGCGGGTATCTTGGGATCGTTCCGATATTCTTATGACGAGAACATTGTTCTTGGTGCCTCCTGACATTTAGGGGTTGTGGCAGTGTCCCGGGGAGTTGAGCTCCGAGGTGTTGTCGTCATAATTTTATCGTTGCAATTCTGGAATACCTGAGTTTTGCCGACATCGAAAATCTCTTCTATGCAGTTGTTGGTGAGATAACCTCGACGCCACCCAGTACTGGGGAGTTCGAGAGTATTGCCATAGCTCGTATAACGGATGCTTTTCGAAGGTTGAGGTACACGATTTCCGGAGTTTTCTTGGTTATGTGTTGACGGATGGATACAGCTTGGATGTAGGTATTGTTAGTTTGGGTGAGATATATTGCTTCCCCTGTATCCCCAACACCAGATTGCATAACCAGAAAGTTTCGGGAGTTTATAGGTGGGAATTCAAGTAGCTCCTAGAATATCTTTCCGACAGATGCATGATATGAGATTGGGTAAATCTCTATCATATGTATTTGTTCCGGCTTATTCTGCAAGCCAAATCCTTTGTTTTGTTTTATTTGTGGTATTCGAGTTGCTTCGAAGTCAAATGTTGAATCCATACCTTTCCTAAACGGTGTTCTCATATTGCTATGTGAATACTAATCCTTTTTTATCATTGAGGTTGTCATGTTAATCCTTTTCCAACCGGTGCTCTTCTCTTTGAGATGATCCCATCATTCTCCCCATCCGCAAGATCAATTCTAAGTTTTCTCAACGGTGTTTGTTTCATCCGTTCCAAGTTGCCTTTGTTTTCCCGCCCTCCCACCCTTTTTCTTCCCGGAGTCTAAGCCTGTTTCGAGCATCAATTTCATTCGTGCGGAGCCTCTTCAGTCTTTCGTCAATTGTTTCAACCAGTGAATTCTCTTTTGTTTGACATTCTTCATCCCTTTCTTTTTCCGGTGCATTCAATTCAAGTTTTTCGGGTTGATCACATTCTTTTCCTTGGATCAAGTGTTCTCCTTGCTCGTTCGCCCTCGCCAGTTATCCTTCCGGAGTGTTCAAGACATCTCAGAAGATTCGTCTGTGTTCCAATTAATTCGAGGTTGTCACCTCATTCAAATATTTCAATTGTTCCGGTGCATCATCTATCTGTTCAACATTCATTTTCAACGGTGTTTTCTTTTGAGTGGGCCCTAACCCACAGGTCTTTTCCCAGGATATTACCTGACTCTTCTAGTTATTCCAGAGCTATTCCCAAATTCTTTTCAGAGTGTGACCTAAGAATGGATTCCATCAGTCACATGCCTTTCCAAGATCGATTTCAAATCATTTTTCATTGTTGTCTCAACTTCTTTGCTTTCCATTCTACCGGAGTATCTCAGTAATTTTGGTGGCGTTCCTCGTCGTTATTTGAAGATCAAAGAAGAGTTTTCCGCTCAATCTTGGTCCATTCTCTTGAAGATTCATAGTTCTAGCTTGATGCCATCCTCTCATAATTGTTTTCGATTATGGGAATTCTTTTCTTACCATTCGATGCATTTCATGAGTTGTTTCCATTTCTTTCCTCCGAAGGCAATCATGTCATAATTCTTCAATCTCAGCGTGTAGCTATCGTTCTCCAAATCTTACCGATGCATCTTTCAAATACCCTCTAATCAATTCATGATCTCTTCGTTCTCATGTATCTAAATCCCCTCAAGTATCTTCATTCGTTTTCCAATTCTTCCCGGTGAATTGTGCCTTTGCTACTTTCATTTTCAATTTTTTCGGTGGTTCGTTCAAGATTTCACTTCCTTTGTTATCATATCAATTCATTCGTTGTTTCCAAATCCCACCGGTGGTTCCATCAATACCTTCTCAAGTTCGCGCTATATCTCTTTTAATCCTTTCTACAGGAATAAGTAGTATGCCAAATCCATTGCTTGTCATCAATTTAATTTGATAAAGGATAAGCATACAATAAATCTTATTCTTATTTCCTCGAGGTGATTCAATTCTTTTCTTCTGGAGATTGTTCATGATGAAGTAATTCTCAGTTCTAGTGTTTCATCTTTTATTTTCCGGAGTTCCAAGTTTTCCTCATTATCTCATCGCGAAGCTCCATCTAAATCATCGCAAGGCTTCACCTTGTGTTTTCAACTTCTCTTTCTTTTTATCATCCTTTTATCACCGGAGTTCTTCATGGAGGCTCTACATGATGGTTCGTCAAGGCTTCTTTTCATTCTTCAATTGTTCTTCAAGATTTCTCTTGAAGTTATGATCCGCCAAGCTATACTCAAAATTAAACATTGTGCTCAACACATGTCTTGTTTTGAAGAGTTCAAGTATTCTTCATCTTGCATTTTGAAGTGCAATTCTTTCTACCTTATCTTTTGAGATGGTGATATGTCATTCTTGATAATTTACATTCATGTTTCGTGATTCACATGTTGTCAAGAATGAGGAATTTTAAATCCATCAATCTCAGTTATCTTGGTATAGATTTCACCTAAAGCCTTCCCTAAGGAATGTTGCTATTTGTGGTGCTTATCAATGATCCGAGTTTTCTCCTATCCTCTCGGCGAAAGAAGTTTTCATCTCTTCGTTGATATTAAACAAGCAATTGTTTTTCTTTAGTGGCCGGTTGTCACCTCAACATTTTGAGATGTTTTCCATAAGCCCACTACAAGCTTATTCGTTTCGTTGTTGGTTTTCCAACAACTCCGTTATAACCTTCTAGGAAGGGTGCTTTCCAAGTTCAGTTGTGGTAGAAGTTGGCAATTTCTTCTCCATTCCTTTATTCCAATGATCTATCTTCTATTCTTTCTTCCGGAGACATTGTGATGTTGCTCTTTTCACTCATCATCTCGAATTGTGAGGATCGTGTTCTTTTCATGCTTATTCATTTAACCGGAGTGTTGTGTCATCTCTTCAAGTTCTTTTCATCTTATCAAATTTTCCTTCTTCCTTCAGTTGGAGTGCTGTCCAAATTATATCATTCTTATTCCTTCTCTATCTTGTTTTAACCGGAGTGTTGTGTCCATCATTTCTCTTCTAACCGGAGTCTCATCCAAGTGCTTTCATTTTGCCAAGTTCACGTTCTATGCCTTCCATTTCCAACCGGAGTGTTATCCAAATTCTGTCATTCTTCTTCCTTGGCTCTCTCATTATACCGAGGTGGTCATATTCTTTTCGTTCGTGAAGCTCTTATTTCCATGTCTTTCAACCTTCAAGTCCTCGTAATACTCCTTGTTCCTCTTTTCTAACGGATTTTTGCAATCTCGTTCATCTCTGTTGTACTCTTTCTTTTAAATTGCTCAATCTCTCATGGTTCGTGGTTTCACTCGTTCGTCAAAGAAGCAACTTTGTTTTACCTCTCCTCTTCCTTTTTCCTCCGGTGCCATCCTAGATCTTGGGACGAGATCCTCTCGTAGTGGTGGAGTGTTGTAACGCCCCGAATACAACTTTCCATATTTGTAACTCCAACTCTTGCCTTTTCCGGAGATGTGTTATGATATTTCCTTCGTGGTTGGGTTTTTGTCGTTTGTTTTGCATTTTGTTCATGTCTTGCATTTCATCTCATAGCATCATGCGCATTGCATCTGCATGTTTTCATAAAACTCGTAGCCATTCACAGTTGCCCTTTCTCTCTTTTCCTCCGTTGTTATTTTATCAGACCCTTATCCTCGTTGACCTCTCTCAGACCCCTCGTGTGCGTGTCCGAAACTTATCCGAACCCGAATCGGTCTGTCGTTACCGATGGATCCGGATCATCCCCAAACATCTATAAAACATCTGCGTTTATTTGTTGGACTCCCCTAAGCCATTTCTTCTCACCTGTCCAATTTAATCGGAGGGTCCAAATCTACCCTAAACCCCTTTTTCCATATATATAAACCAAACCCATACCTAATCTAGCCTAACCCTAGATCCTAGGCGCCATGTCCCATCCATCCCCACGCGCCGCCACTCCACCGAATCCCCCTCGGGATCTCCCCTGCCCGATTCACCCATCCAGTGCAGGCCACTTCTTCCCTCGATCCCGAATGGATCGTGTAGCTGCTCGAGGCCCCGAGCAGGAGCGCTCCACCTCGTCCGCCTCGTCGCCGGCCGACCGAACCAGCAGATGAGCGCCGTCTCTCTCCTTCCTCGTGGTCTCTCCCTCCCTCTAGATCTTTCTCCGTCTCTCTCCGAATTCTTCATCGATAGAGGTGAGCTCCGCCGTCGAGCTACGCGTTTGAGTATTCCTTTTCCTCCCCTCGCGTCGCTCCTCGCTGACTGCCCAGCCGCCGTTGCTTCTGCAGAGCCCAGGTCATGGCTGTCCTCTGCTTCAGATCAGGGCGCCGGTCGCCGGATCCGCCCCCCCTCGGTGTTCACATTGGGATCCGATCGATCTCCCCGCGCCCTGCCGTCCCGGACTTCCCCTGTTTCGCCAAGCTTCACTGCCGGCCTCTACCTCCTCTGCTTCGAGCAGGAGGACGAGCGCGCTGCCCCTTCATTGACCCACGCCCGGTCCTGCCTCGCGTGACCGCGCCTCCCCATCTCGCTCGGTCCAGCTGCGCGCCTAGCAGCCCAGGAACCGGCCTCCAGCCCAGCTAGCAGCCCGGCTCCCATCTCCACCAATCCGGGCTGAAGCCCATGGGTGAGGCCCCCAGCGCCTCCTTTTTTTCCCTTCTGTTGGGCCTGCTCCAGCCAGTTTTGGCCTGTTTAGTTTTTTTTATCAGTCCGGCGAATTTGTCTATTATCCAGAGATTTACTATTTTACAGAAAAACCCTCAAACATCATGCATTTAATAACTCACAAATGGTGCATCGGATTAAAAGATTCATATATGTAAAATGCTTAGAATTTCATCTAGTTTCATAATTTGCCACCTCCATCCATGTTTAAAATGTTAAAAATGCTGTTTGTTTAAATTTGCTCAAATGCCATGTTAAAATGATTTATTTCATAACTAATTAACCGTAACTCGGTCTTTTAATAAACTTTATATGTAAATGGGGTGAAAAAATGCCTAGTTTAACATGGTCTACTTTATTTTCCTGTTTAACAATCTTATAATATGGTTTAGGGCAGAACAGTACCAAATCTAATATATGCACATGAGGATTTTCCGGAATTGTTGTTTGTCACTTCCGGCCTCATTTAAACTTGGCTAGATAGGTAGTTTCATTATGCTTCACCCCTTGCCATGTTTAACAACATTTAATATTGTTGAGTACCTAAACGAGAGCGAACTAAATAACTCGAATGTGGTGTTTCGTCAATATGCAACTCGTTGCATATTGAGCTCCACTTAATTTGTAGGGATGTTTGTTGCACTTTGCCATGCCATGCTTCATTAAACCGGTCATGCATCATACTTGTTTGTGCATCATGCCATGTTTATGCTTGTGCATTTACCATGTTGTTTGTTTCTTTCCGGTGTTGCTTCTTAGTTCCGGTAATGTTGCGGTTGTGAGGATTCGTTCGACTACACTCGTTTGTCTTCTTCATGGACTCGTTCTTCTTCCTAGCGGGATTTCAGGTAAGATAACTGTCACCCTGGATCTCACTACTATCATTGCTATGCTAGTTGCTTCGTTCTATTGCTATGCTGTGCTACCTATCACTTGTTTACCATGCCTCCCATATTGCCATGTCAGCCTCTAACCTTTTCACCCTTCCTAGCAAACCGTTGCTTGGCTATGTTACCGCTTTTGCTCAGCCCCTCTTATAGCGTTGTTAGTTGCAGGTGAAGTTGAAGATTGCTCCATGGTGGACAGGATTTTGTTGGGATATCACAATATCTCTTATTTAATTAATGCATCTATATACTTGGTAAAGGGTGGAAGACTCGGCCTTATGCCTGGTGTTTTGTTCCACTCTTGCCGCCCTAGTTTCCGTCATACCGGTGTTATGTTCCCGGATTTTGCGTTCCTTACGCGGTTGGGTGATTTATGGGACCCCCTTGACAGTTCGCTTTGAATAAAACTCCTCCAGCAAGGCCCAACCGTGGTTTTACCATTTGCCTCACCACCACCTATACCCTTCCCTTGGGTCGGCCAACCCGAGGGTCATCTTTATTTTAGCCCCCCCGGGCCAGTGCTTGTCTAAGTGTTGGTCCGAACCGAGCAACCTGCGGGGCCACCTCGGGGCAACTTGAGGGTTGGTTTTACTCGTAGCTTGACTTATCCGGTGTTGCCCTGAGAATGAGATATGTGCAGCTCCTATCGAGATTGTCAGTGCATCGGGCGGCTTTGCTGGTCTTGTTTTACCATTGTCGAAATGTCTTGTAAACCGGGATTCCGAGACTGATCAGGTCTTCCTGGGAGAAGGAATATCCTTTGTTGATCGCGAGAGCTTATCATGGGCTAAGTTGGGACACCCCTGCAGGGTTTAAACTTTCAAAAGCCGTGCCCGTGGTTATGTGGCAGATGGGAATTTGTTAATGTCCGGTTGTAGATAACTTGACACCAGATCCGAATTAAAACGCATCAACCGCGTGTGTAGCCGTGATGGTCTCTTCTCGGAGGAGTCCGGGAAGTGAACACGGTCTTTGGGTTATGTTTGACGTAAGTAGGAGTTCAGGATCACTTCTTGATCATTGCTAGCTTCACGACCGTTCCATTTGTTCTCTTCTCGCTCTTATTTGCGTATGTTAGTCACCATATACGCTTAGTCGCTGCTGCAACCTCACCACTTTACCCTTTCCTTTCCCATTAAGCTTTGCTAGTCTTGATACCCATGGTAATGGGATTGCTGAGTCCTCGTGGCTCATAGATTACTACAACAATAGTTGCAGGTACAGGTTTTGCGATGATCATGACGCGAGAGGGATGTTTACTTGTTTTGGAGTTCTTCTTATGATTCTTCTTTGATCAGGGGATAGGTTCCAGGTCGGCAGCCTGGGCTAGCAGGGTGGATGTCGTTTGAGTTTCTGTTTGTGTTCCATCCGTAGTCGGATGTTGATCTCTTGTAAGATGATGTGGTATTCGTGTGGCATTGTATGCCTTTTGTATTTATCCCCATCTATTATGTAATGTTGATGTAATGATATCCACCTTGCAGAAGCGTTTCAATATGCGGGTCTATCCTTGGTGGGACCTTCGAGTTCCTTTTGGATAGGGTCGCTTATTGGGCGTGACAATGCTCATATTGGCTCCTACATATTCTACGAAGATCTTTATCGGTCAAACCGCATAACAACATACGTTGTTCCCTTTTGTCATCGGTATGTTACTTGCCCGAGATACGATCGTCGGTATCCAATACCTAGTTCAATCTCGTTACCGGCAAGTCTCTTTACTCGTTACGTAATGCATCATTCCGTAACTAACTCATTAGCTACATTGCTTGCAAGGCTTATAGTGATGTGCATTACCGAGAGGGCCCAGAGATACCTCTCCGACAATCGGAGTGACAAAACCTAATCTCGAAATACGCCAACTCAATATGTACCTTTGGAGACACCTATAGAGCTCCTTTATAATCACCCAGTTACGTTGTGATGTTTGGTAGCACACAAAGTGTTCCTCCGGTAAACGGGAGTTGCATAATCTCATAGTTGTAGGAACTTTGTATAAGTCATGAAGAAAGCAATAGCAACATACTAAACGATTAAGTGCTAGGCTAACGGAATGGGTCAAGTCAATCACATCATTCTCCGAATGATGTGATCCCATTAATCAAATGACAACACATGTCTATGGTTAGGAAACATAACCATCTTTGAATAATGAGCTAGTCAAGTAGAGGCATACTAGTGACATTATGTTTGTCTATGTATTCACACATGTATCATGTTTCTTGGTAATACAATTCTAGCATGAATAATAAACATTTATCATGAAATGAGGAAATAAATAATAACTTTATTATTGCCTCTAGGGCATATTTCCTTCAGTCTCCCACTTGCACTAGAGTCAATAATCTAGATTACACAGTAATGATTCTAACACCCATGGAGTCTTGGTGCTGATCATGTTTTGCTCGTGGAAGAGGCTTAGTCAACGGGTCTGCAACATTCAGATCCGTATGTATCTTGCAAATCTCTATGTCTCCCACCTGGACTTGGTCCCGGATGGAATTGAAGCGTCTCTTGATGTGCTTGGTCCTCTTGTGAAATCTGGATTGCTTTGCCAAGGCAATTGCACCAGTATTGTCACAGAGGATCTTCATTGGTCCCGATGCAGTAGGTATGACACCTAGATCGGAAATGAACTCCTTCATCTAGACTCCTTCATTTGCTGCTTCCGAAGCAGCTATGTACTCCGCTTCGCATGTAGATCCCGCCACGACGCTTTGTTTAGGACTGCACCAACTTACAGCTCCACCTTTAATAAAAACACGTATACGATTTGCGATTTAGAATCGTCCAGATCAGTGTCAAAGCTTGCATCGACGTAACCATTTACTACTAGCTCTTTGTCACCTCCATAAATGAGAAACATATCCTTAGTCCTTTTCAGGTATTTCAGGATGTTCTTGACCGCTGTCCAGTGATCCACTCCTGGATTACTTTGGTACCTTCCTGCCAAGCTTATTGCTAAGCATATGTCAGGTCTGGTACATAGCATTGCATACATGATAGAGCCTATGGCTGAAGCATAGGGAACATCTTTCATTTTCTCTCTATCTTCTGCTGTGGTCGGGCATTGAGTCTGACTCAACTTCACACCTTGTAATACAGGCAAGAACCCTTTCTTTGCCTGATCCATTTTGAACTTTTTCAAAACTTTATCAAGGTATGTGCTTTGTGAAAGTCGAATTAAGCGTTTTGATCTATCTTTATAGATCTTGATGCCCAATATGTAAGCAGCTTCACCGAGGTCTTTCATTGAAAAACTTTTATTTAAGTATCCCTTTATGCTATCTAGAAATTCTATATCATTTTCAATTAACAATATGTCATCTACATATAATATCAGAAATGCTACAGAGCTCCCACTCACTTTCTTGTAAATACAGTCTTCTCCAAAAGTCTGTATAAAACCATATGCTTTGTTCACACTATCAAAGCGTTTATTCCAACTCTGAGATGCTTGCACCAGTCCATAAATGGATCGCTGGAGCTTGCACACTTTGTTAGCACCTTTTGGATCGACAAAACCTTCCGGTTGCATCATATACAACTCTTCTTCTAGAAATCCATTCAGGAATGCAGTTTTGACATCCATTTGCCAAATTTAATAATCATAAAATGCAGCAATTGCTAATATGATTCGGACAGACTTAAGCATCGCTACGGGTGACAAAGTCTCATCGTAGTCAACCCCTTGAACTTGTCGAAAACCTTTTGCAACAAGTAGAGCTTTGTAGACAGTTACATTACCATCAGCGTCAGTCTTCTTCTTGAAGATCCATTTATTCTCAATGGCTTGCCGATCATCGGGCAAGTCAACCAAAGTCCATACTTTGTTCTCATACATGGATCATATCTCAGATTTCATGGCTTTAAGCCATTTTGCGGAATCTGGGCTCATCATTGCTTCCTCATAGTTCGT
The DNA here is from genome assembly GCA_963921465.1 of Triticum timopheevii. Classification (NCBI taxonomy): domain Eukaryota; kingdom Viridiplantae; phylum Streptophyta; class Magnoliopsida; order Poales; family Poaceae; genus Triticum; species Triticum timopheevii. The sequence continues at coordinate 370,514,732 of OY997262.1, forward strand.
AGGTTCGCCATTGTCAAGTAACATGACTTCCAGAATAGGATTACCGTACCATTCTGGTGCGGATCTTACTCTGGTAGACATACGAGGTTCAAAAGAAACTTGATCTGAAGTTTCATGATCAATATCATTAGCTTCCTCACTAATTGGTATAGTTGTCACAGGAATTGGTTCTTGTGATGAACCACTTTCCAATAAGGGAGCAGGTACAATTACCTCATCAAGTTCTACTTTCCTCCCACTCACTTCTTTCGAGAGAAACTCCTTCTCTAGAAAGGATCCGAATTTAGCAACGAAAATCTTGCCCTCAGATCTGTGATAGAAGGTATACCCAATAGTCTCTTTTGGGTATCCTATGAAGACACATTTCTCCGCTTTGGGTTCGAGCTTATCTGGTTGAAGTTTCTTCACATAAGCATCGCAGCCCCAAACTTTAAGAAACGACAACTTTGGTTTCTTGCCAAACCACAGTTCATAAGGCGTCGTCTCAACGGATTTTGATGATGCCCTATTTAACGTGAAAGCGGTCGTCTCTAAAGCATAACCCCAAAATGATAGCGGTAAATCAGTAAGAGATATCATAGATCGCACCATATGCAGTAAAGTACGATTACGACGTTCGGACACACCATTTCGTTGTGGTGTTCCGGGTGGCCTGAGTTGCGAAACTATTCCGCATTGTTTCAAATGTAAACCAAACTCGTAACTCAAATATTCTCCTCCATGATCAGATCGTAGAAATTTTATTTTCTTGTTACGATGATTTTCCACTTCACTCTGAAATTCTTTGAACTTTTCAAATGTTTCAGACTTGTGTTTCATCAAGTAGATATACCCATATCTGCTCAAATCATCTGTGAAGGTGAGAAAATAACGATACCCGCCGCGAGCCTCAATATTCATTGGACCACATACATCAGTATGTATGATTTCCAACAAACCAGTTGCTCGCTCCATAATTCCGGAGAACGGAGTTTTAGTCATCTTTCCCATGAGGCACGGTTCGCAAGTACCAAGTGATTCATAATCAAGTGATTCCAAAAGTCCATCAGTATGGAGCTTCTTCATGCGCTTTACACCGATATGACCTAAACGGCAGTGCCACAAATAAGTTGCACTATCATTATTAACTCTGCATCTTTTGGCTTCAACATTATGAATATGTGTATCTCTACTATCAAGATTTAATAAAAATAGACCACTCTTCAAGGGTGCATGACCATAAAAGATATTACTCATATAAATAGAACAACCATATTACTCTCTGATTTAAATGAATAACCGTCTCGCACCAAACAAGATCTAGATATAAAGTTCATGCTCAACGCTGGCACCAAATAACAATTATTTAGGTCTAATACTAATCCCGATGGTAGATGTAGAGGTAGCGTGCCGACCGCGATCACATCGACTTTGGAACCATTTCCCACGCGCATCGTCACCTCGTCCTTAGCCAATCTTTGCTTAATCCGTAGTCCCTGTTATCGGTGTCAAAACCGGCGGATCTCGGGTAGGGTGTCCCGAACTGTGCGTCTAGGCGGATGGTAACAGGAGACAAGGGACACGATGTTTTTTACCCAGGTTTGGGCCCTCTCGATGGAGGTAAAACCCTACTCCTGCTTGATTGATATTGATGATATGGGTAGTACAAGAGTAGATCTACCACGAGATCAAGGAGGCTAAACCCTAGAAGCTAGCCTATGGTATGATTGTTGTAATGTATGTTGTCCTACGGACTAAAGCCCTCCGGTTTATATAGATACCGGAGAGGGCTAGGGTTACACAGAGTCGGTTACAATAGTAGGAGATCTACGTATCCGTATCGCCAAGCTTGCCTTCCACGCCAAGTAAAGTACCTTCCGGACACGAGCCGGAGTCTTCAATCTTGTATCTTCGTAGTCTTGGAGTCCGGCGGACATTGATAGTCCGGCTGTCCGAACACCCCCTAGTCCAGGACTCCCTCACCTGTTTCAAGTTGCAAATATTAGCAACAGAACTAGTATCAAATACCCAGGTGCTACTGCGAGCATTAGTATGGTACACATCAATAACATGTATATCTCATATACCTTTGTTCACTTTGCCATCCTTCTTATCCGCCAAATACTTGGGGCAGTTCCGCTTCCAGTGTCCAGTCTACTTGCAGTAGAAGCACTCAGTCTCAGGCTTAGGTCCAGACTTGGGTTTCTTCTCCTGAGCAACAACTTGTTTGCTATTCTTCTTGAAGTTCCCCTTCTTCTTCCCTTTGCCCCTTTTCTTGAAACTGGTGGTCTTGTTAACCATCAACACTTGATGCTCCTTCTTGATTTCTACCTCCGCGGCTTTTAGCATTGCAAAGAGCTCGGGAATAGTCTTGTCCATCCCTTGCATATTATAGTTCATCACGAAGCTCTTGTAGCTTGGTGGCAGTGATTGAAGAATTCTGTCAATGACACTATCATCAGGAAGATTAACTCCCAGTTGAATCAAGTGATTATTATACCCAGACATTTTGAGTATGTGTTCACTGACAGAACTATTCTCGTCCATCTTACAGCTATAGAACTTATTGGAGACTTCATATCTCTCAATCCGGGCATTTGCTTGAAATATTAACTTCAACTCCTGAAACATCTCATATGCTCCAGGACGTTCAAAACATCGTTGAAGACCCGGTTCCAAGCCGTAAAGCATGGCACACTGAACTATCGAGTAGTCATCAGCTTTGCTCTGCCAGACGTTCTTAACGTCGTCAGTTGCATCAGCAGCAGGCCTGGCACCCAGCGGTGCTTCCAGGACGTAATTTTTCTGTGCAGCAATGAGGATAATCCTAAGGTTATGGACCCAGTCCGTGTAATTGCTACAATCATCTTTCAACTTAGCTTTCTCAAGGAACGCATTAAAATTCAACGGACCAACAACACGAGCCATCTATCTACAACAAAATACTATCAGGTACTAAGTTCATGATAAATTTAAGTTCAAGTAATCATATTACTTAAGAACTCCCACTTAGATAGACATCTCTCTAGTCATCTAAGTGATCACGTGATCCAAATCAACTAAACCATGTCCGATCATCACGTGAGATGGAGTAGTTTCAATAGTGAACATCTCTATGTTGATCATATCTACTATATGATTCATGTTTGACCTTTCGGTCTCCATGTTCCGAGGCCATATCTGTATATGCTAGGCTCGTCAAGTTTAACCTGAGTATTCTGCGTGTGCAACTGTTTTGCACCCATTGTATTTGAACATAGAGCCTATCACACCCGATCATCACGTGGTGTCTCAGCACGAAGAACTTTCGCAATGGTGCATACTCAGGGAGAATACTTCTTGATAATTTAGTGAGAGATCATCTTAAAATGCTACCGTCAATCAAAGCAAGATAAGATGCATAAAGGATAAACATCACATGCAATCAATATAAGTGATATGATATGGCCATCATCATCTTGTGCTTGTGATCTCCATCTCCAAAGCACCGTCGTGATCTCCATCGTCACCGGCGCGACACCTTGATCTCCATCGTATCATCGTTGTCGTTACGCCATCTATTGCTTCTACGACAATCGCTACCGCTTAATGATAAAGTAAAGCAATTATAGGGCATTTGCATTTCATACAATAAAGCGACAACCATATGGCTCCTGCAGTTGCTGATAACTTCGGTTACAAAACATGATCATCTCATACAATAAAATATAGCATCACGTCTTGACCATATCACATCACAACATGCCCTGCAAAAACAAGTTAGACGTCCTCTACTTTGTTGTTGCAAATTTTATGTGGCTGCTACGGGCTGAGCAAGAACCGTTCTTACCTATGCATCAAAACCACAATGATAGTTTGTCAAGTTAGTGTTGTTTTAACCTTCGCAAGGACCGGGCGTAACCACACTCCGTTCAACTAAAGTTGGAGAAAAAGACACCCACTAGTCACCTGTGTGCAAAGCACGGCGGTAAAACCAGTCTCGCGTAAGCGTACGCGTAATGTCGGTCCGGGCCGCTTCATCCAACAATACCGCTGAACCAAAGTATGACATGCTGGTAAGCAGTATGACTTCTATCTCCCACAACTCACTTGTGTTCTACTCGTGCATATAACATCAACGCATAAAACCTAGGCTCTGATACCACTGTTGGGGAACGTAGTAATTTCAAAAAAATTCCTACGCACACGCAAGATCATTGTGATGCATAGCAACGAGAGGGAGAGTGTTGTCCATGTACCCTCGTAGACCGTAAGCGGAAGCGTTATGACAACGTGGTTGATGTAGTCATACATCTTCATGATTTGACCGATCCAAGTATCGAACGTACGGCACCTCCGAGTTCAGCACACGTTCAGCTCGATGACGATCCTCGGACTCCGATCCAGCAGGGTGTCGGGGATGAGTTCCATCAGCACGACGGCGTGGTGACGATGATGATGTTCTACCGACGCAGGGCTTCGCCTAGGCACCGCTACAATATGACCGAGGTGGAATATGGTGGAGGGGGGCACCGCACACGGCTAAGGAACGATCACGATGATCAACTTGTGTGTCTAGAGGTGCCCCCTGCCCCCGTATATAAAGGAGGGAGGGGGAGGTGCGGCCGGCCCCCTAGGGGTGCGCCTGGAGGAGTCCTACGCCCACCGGGAGTAGGACTCCCTCCTCTTGCCTTGGTGGAGAAGGAAAGGGGGGCGCCGCCCCCCACTTCCTTGTCCTATTAGGACTAGGGGGGAGGGGGTGTGCGGCCTGCCCTGGCCAGCCCTCCTCTTCTCCCTCATGTCCCATGTTGGCCCATTAACCCCCCCCCCCCCCCCCCCGGGGGGGGGGGGGGGGGTTCCGGTAACCGCCCGGTACTCCGGTAAAATCCCGATTTCACCCGGAACGTTTCCGATATCCAAATATAGGTTTCCAATATATCAATCTTTATGTCTCGACCATTTCGAGACTCCTCATCATGTCCGTGAGCACATCCGGGACTCCGAACAACCTTCGGTACATCAAAACTTATAAACTCATAATAAAACTGTCATCGTAACATTAAGCATGCGGACCCTACGGGTTCAAGAACTATGTAGACATGACCAAGAACTATTCCCGGTCAATAACCAATAGCGGAACCTGGATGCTCATATTGGATCCTACATATTCTACGAACATATTTATCGGTCAAACCGCATAACAACATACGTTGTTCCGTTTTGTCATCGGTATGTTACTTGCCCAAGATTCGATCGTCGGTATCCAATACCTAGTTCAATCTCATTACCAGCAAGTCTCTTTACTCGTTACGTAATGCATCATTCCGTAACTAACTCATTAGCTACATTGGTTGCAAGGCTTATTGTGATGTGCATTACCGAGAGGGCCCAGAGATACCTCTCCGACAATCTGAGTGACAAAACCTAATCTCGAAATACGCCAACTCAACATGTACCTTTGGAGACACCTGTAGAGCTCCTTTATAATCACCCACTTACGTTGTGACGTTTGGTAGCACACAAAGTGTTCCTCCAGTAATCAATGGAAGGCTGACCGGTGGCAGCCTTGGCATTGATTCCCCACGGGAAATCGAAGCGATGAGGATGACGATGTGTGGGGGGTCGCTGAGGGAGTTCCGGATTAAGGTGTCCTCGAACAGCCGGACTATATGCATATGCTGGACTGTTGGGCTATGAAGATACAAGATAGAAGACTTCGTCCCGTGTCCGGATGGGACTCTCCTTTGCGTGGAAGGCAATCTTGGCAGTTAGGATATGAAGATTCCTTTCTCTGTAACCAACTCTGTGTAACCCTAGCCCCTCCGGTGTCTATATAAACCGGAGGGTTTAGTTCGTAGGACAAGAACAATCAGAATCATTGGCTAGCTTCTAGGGTTTAACCTCTACGGTCTTGTGGTAGATCAACTCTTGTAATACTCATATCATCAAGATCAATCAAGCAGGAAGTAGGGTATTACCTCCATCGAGAGGGCCCGAACCTGGGTAAACATTGTGTCCCCCGCCTCCTGTTACCATTAGCCTTAGACGCACAGTTCGGGACACCCTACCCGAGATCCGCCGGTTTTGACACTGACATTTGTGCTTTCATTGAGAGTTCCACCGTGTCGTCACCATAAGGCTTGGTGGCTCCTTCAATCATCTACAACAACACAGTCCAGGGTGAAGTTTTTCTCCCCGGACAGATTTTCGTATTTGGCGGCTTCGCACTGCTATGCCCCTGGCCATCAGGTCAGGTTTGGAAGCTTGAACTACACTACCGACATCCGCGGAGACTTGATCTTCGATGGATTCGAGCCCATGACAGCCACGCCCTGCCGCCATGATGAATATGACCTAAATCTGTCATCGGACTCCGTGTAGGAGATAGCGCCTGTAATCGCTCTGGCCCTAGAACCAGAATGGAGCGCGCCATCCAAGGACAGGAAGCTCAACCTCGCCATGGAGGCCGCAGACTCAGCGGCGCTAGAGCCGAACACAGATCTGACCTCCGACGAGGCCTGTGTCATCGGAGCCTCAGACTCGTCTCCGGCCATAGGCTCCAAACCGCGTGTATCCGCACCCATCGAATCTGACCGGGCGCCGATTTTAGAGTTCAGCTCCACGGACATCTTCCAACACTCACCCCTAGGCGATGTGTTAAACTCATTAAAGTCTCTCTCCTTGTTAGGAGATTCTTGGCCGAACTATGTCCAGCTTGAGTGGGAAATGGACGACGAAGAGCTTCGTTGCCCACCCACCACCCACTTGATAGCCACTGTAGACGATTTGACCGACATGCTTGATTTCGACACCGAAGACATCGACGGTATGGACGACGATGCCGGAGAAGAACAGGAACCACCACCCATAGAGTGCTGGACAGCCACTGATGTATACTACACAACCTCCTTCTTGTAGACGTTGTTGGGCCTCCAAGTGCAGAGGTTTGTAGGACAGTAGCAAATTTCCCTCAAGTGGATGACCTAAGGTTTATCAATCCGTGGGAGGCGTAGGATGAAGATGGTCTCTCTCAACCAACCCTGCAACCAAATAACAAAGAGTCTCTTGTGTCCCCAACACACCCAATACAATGGCTAATTCCATAGGTGCACTAGTTCGGCGAAGAGATGGTGATACAAGTGCAATATGGATGGTAGATATAGGTATTTGTAATCTGAAAATATAAAAACAGCAAGGTAACTAATGATAAAAGTGAGCGTAAATAGTATTGCAATGCTAGGAAACAAGGCATAGGGTTCATACTTTCACTAGTGCAAGTTCTCTCAACAATAATAACATAATTGGATCATATAACTATCCCTCAACATGCAACAAAGAGTCACTCCAAAGCCACTAATAGCGGAGAACAAACGAAGAGATTATGGTAGGGTACGAAACCACCTCAAAGTTATCCTTTTTGATCTATCTATTCAAGAGTCCGTCGTAAAATAACACGAAGCTATTCTTTCCGTTCAATCTATCATAGAGTTCATACTAGAATAACACCTTAAGACACAAATCAACCAAAACCCTAATGTCACCTAGATACTCCATTGTCACCTCAAGGGCATGATTATACGATATGCATAACACAATCTCAGATTCATCTATTCAACCAACAGAAAGTACTTCAAAGAGTGCCCCAAAGTTTCTACCGGAGAGTCGTGACGAAAACATGTGCCAACCCCTATGCATAGGTTCATGGGCGGAACTCGCAAGTTGATCACCAGAACATACATCAAGTGGATCACATGATATCCCATTGTCACCACAGATAAGCACGACAAGACATACATCAAGTGTTCTCAAATCCTTAAAGACTCAATCCGATAAGATAACTTCAAAGGGAAAACTCAATCCATTACAAGAGAGTAGAGGAGGAGAAACATCATAAGATCCAACTATAATAGCAAAGCTCGTGATACATCAAGATCGTGCCATAGAGAGTACACGAGAAAGGGAGATCAAACACATAGCTACTGGTACATACCCTCAGCCCCGAGGGTGAACTACTCCCTCCTCGTCACGGACAGCGCCGGGATGATGAAGATGGCCACCCGTGATGGGTTCCCCCTCCGGCAGGGTGCCGGAACAGGCTCCCGAGAGGTTTTTGGTGGCTACAGAGGCTTGTGGTGGCGGAACTCCCGATCTATCTTCTGTTCCGATGGTTTTAGGGTATATGGGAATATATATAGGCGAAAGAAGTCGGTCGGGGGAGCCTCGAGGGGCCCACGAGGGTGGAGGGCGCACCCAGGGGGGGTGGGCGCGCCCCCTATCTCGTGGCCTCGTCGACGCTTCCCTGGCTTGCACTCCAAGTTCCCGGGATTGCTTCTGTTCCAAAAATAACTTTTTCGAAGGTTTCATTCTGTTTGGACTCCGTTTGATATTCCTTTTCTTCGAAACACCGAAATAGGCAATAAAACAGCAATATGGGCTGGGCCTCCGGTTAATAGGTTAGTCCCAAAAGTAATATAAAAGTGTATAATAAAGCCCATAATCATTCAAAACAAATAAGAAATTAGCATGAATGCTTCATAAATTATAGATACGTTGGAGACATATCAGCATCCCCAAGCTTAATTCCTGCTCGTCCTCGAGTAGGTAAATGATAAAAGAAAGAATTTATGAAGTCTGAATGCTAGCAGGTGCATAAGTTTGATCAATGATAATTTGAATCACGTTTACTAGCATGTTTATATGTCATAGCAGTAGTTCATCTCATAAAACTTCTCACGATCAAGTAACAAGCTATTCCCATGTTAAAGCATAGACCATAAACTTTCTTGAAAACTAACAAACTTCATTTTCAGTCATCAAACAATTGCAATTCATCTTATTTTCAGGAAGGGTCTATGTCAGAGCTTTGATTTAGCAAACTCCACATACTCAACTATCATATAATCTTCTACAATTGCTAACACTCACGCAACACTTATGGTTACGAAGTTTTAATCGGACACTGAGAAAGATAGAGGCTTATATTGTTGCCTCCCAACGTATTCACCTTTTGGTGATGTCAACAATAATAGTTCATGCTAACTTACATCCAATTGGATATATATATCAGGATCTTTCCAACACGAGGTGCTTGCCAAAGGATAAAATGAAAAAGGGAAAGGTGAAGATCACCTTGACTCTTGCATAAAAGTAAAAGACATAAAGTAAAATATAGGCCCTTCGCAGAGGGAAGCAGAGGTTGTCATGCGCTTTTATGGTTGGATGCATAAAATCTTAATGCAAAAGAACGTCACTTTATATTGCCACTTGTATATGGAACTTTATTATGCAGTCCGTCGCTTTTATTGCTTCCATAACAAGATCGTATAAAGCTTATATTCTTCACACTAATAGATCATACATATTTAGAGAGCAATTTTTATTGCTTGCACTGATGACAACTTACTTGAAGGATCTTACTCAATCCATAGGTAGGTATGGTGGACTCTCATGGCAAAAACTAGGTTTAAGGAAATTTGGAAGCACAAGTAGTATCTCTACTTGGTGCAAGGAATTTTGGCTAGCATGAGGGGGAAAGGCAAGCTCAGCATGTTTGAATGATCCATGACAATATACTTTAACTGAAATGTGAGAAAACATAACCCATTATGTTGTCTTCCTTGTGCAACATCAACTCTTTAGCATGTCATACTTAATGAGGGTTCACAATTATAAAAGATGTCTAAGATGGTATATTTATATGTGAAATCTCTCTTCCTTCAATATTCTTTCATGAATTGTTCAAATGACTAATACAATGCTTGCTAACCTTCAATAAATTTACAACCTCTACTTCTTAGATGTGAAGTCATTACTCTCCATGGGATAAGCAAATGAGACATATATAATTTCAGATTTGTGACATTCAACTCATTCAACCTTTTACTCATAGGATATAAGTGAAGCACACAAGTAAATGACAAACTACTCCAAAAAGATATAAGTGAAGATCAATGAGTAGTTAAATAATTATGCAACTATGTGAAGACTCTCTATCATTTAAGAATTTCAGATCTTGGTATTTATTCAAACAGCAAGCAAAACAAAATAAATGACATTGCAAGGATAGCATGACTCATGTGAAGAAGCAAAAACTTAGGTTCAACTGATACTAACCGATAGTTGTTGAAGAAGAAAGGTGGGATGCCTAACGGGGCATCCCCAAGTTTAGATGCTTGAGACTTCTTGAAATATTATCTTGGGATGCCTTGGGCATCCCCAAGCTTGAGCTTTTGTGTCTTCTTAATTCCTCTCATATCATGGTTTCTCTTTTTATCAAAAGCTTAATCCACACCGAACTCAACAAGAACTCGTGAGATAGGTTAGTATAAACTAATGCAAAATCTTATCATTTTCTACTGTAACAAATCACAAAAATATTATTCAACATTGCATACTAAATTTCTCTACATATTTAATACTCCTATCCTCAAAGAATCATTAAACAAGCAAACATATGCAAACAATGCAAACATAACAACAATCTGCCAAAACAGTATAGTCTGTAAAGAATGCAAGATTCATCATACTTTACTAACTCTAAAAATTATGGGAAAAATACTACACTGTAGAAGATTTATCAGAGCTCAATATTCAAAAAGTTTCAACATTTTATAATTCTCTGACTTTTCTAGGGAATATTTGCAACAGCGGTAAACTTTCTATTTTCAAACAGCAACATGTATACTTGCAAAATAAGCATGGTAAAGGCTATCCTTGCCATTTTTATTGAAAATATAGATGAAAAACATTATTATAAATAACATCAAGCAAATACTAACAAAAGAAAATGACGCTCCAAGCAAAACACATATCATGTGGTGAATAAAAATATAGCTCCAAGTAAAGTTACCGATGATCGAAGACGAAAGAGGGGATGCCTTCCGGGGCATCCCCAAGCTTAGGCTCTTGGTTGTCCTTAAATATTACCTTGGGGTGCCTTGGGCATCCCCAAGCTTAGGCTCTTTCCAGTCCTTATTCCATAGTCCATCGAATCTTTACCCAAAACTTGAAAACTTGAACCACACAGAACTCAACACAAAACTCGTAAGCTCCGTTAGTATAAGAAAATAAAAACCACCAGTTAGGTACTGTAATTAACTCATTCTAAATTCATATTGGTTTTAAACCTACTGTATTCCAACTTCTTAATGGTTCATACCCTCCGATACTACTCATAGATTCATCAAAATAAGCAAACAACACATAGAAAATAGAATCTGTCAAAAACAGAACAGTCTACAGTAATCTGTATCAAACGTATACTTCTGTAACTCCAACAGTTCTGAAATAAATTGATGGACATGAGGAATTTATCTATTAATCATCTGCAAAAATAATCAACCTAAAATCACTCTCCAGTAAAAAATGGCAGCTAATCTCGTGAGCGCAAAAGTTTCTGTTTTTTACAGCAAGATCACAAAGACTTCACCCATGTCTTCCCAAAGGTGCTACTTGGCACAAACACTAATTAAAACATAAAACAACATCTAACCAGAGGCTAGATGAATTATTTGTTACTAAACAGGAACAAAAAGAAAGAAACAAAAAATAAAGTTGGGTTGCCTCCCAACAAGCGCTATCGTTTAATGCCCCTAGGTAGGCATGATGAAATGATGCTCACATAAAAGATAAGAATTAGAACATAAAGAGAGCATCATGAAGAATATGACTAGCACATTTAAGTCTAACCCACTTCCTATGCATAGGGATTTTGTGAGAAAACAACTTATGGGAACAATAATCAACTAGCATAGGAAGGTAAAACAAGCATAGCTTCAAGATTTTCAACACATAGAGAGGAAACTTGACATTATTGCAATTCCTACAAGCATATGTTCCTCCCTCATAATAATTTTCAGTAGCATCATGAATGAATTCAACCATATAACCAGCACCTAAAGCATTCTTTTCATGATCTACAAGCATAGAAAATTTACTACCCTCCACATAAGCAAAATTCTTCTCATCAATAGTAGTGGGAGCAAACTCAACAAAATAACTATCATGTGAAGCACAATCCAATTGAAAACTAAAATCATGATGACAAGTTTCATGGTTATCATTATTCTTAAGAGCATACAAGTCATCACAATAATCATCATAGATAGCAACTTTGTTCTCATAATCAATTGGAACCTCTTCCGAAATAGTGGATTCATCACTAAATAAAGTCATGACCTCTCCAAATCCACTTTCATCAATATAATCATCATAAATAGGAGGCATGCTTTCATCATAACAACTTTGCATAACAAAACTTGGGACACTAGCAATATCATCTTCATTAAACATAGCTTCCCCAAGCTTGTGGCTTTGCATATCATTAGCATCATGGATATTCAAGGAATTCATACTAACAACATTGCAATCATGCTCATCAATCAAATATTCATTGCCAAACATTTTATAGACTTCTTCTTCTAGCACTTGAGCACAATTTTCCTTTCCATCATTCTCACGAAAGATATTAAAAAGATGAAGCGTATAAGACAAACTCAAATCCATTTTTTTGTAGTTTTCTTTTATAAACTAAACTAGTGATAAAACAAGAAACAAAAAGATTCGATTGCAAGATCTAAAGATATACCTTCAAGCACTCATCTCCACGGCAATGGCGCCAGAAAAGAGCTTGATGTCTACTACACAACCTTCTTCTTGTAGACGTTGTTGGCCTCCAAGTGCAGAGGTTTGTAGGACAGTAGCAAATTTCCTCAAGTGGATGACCTAAGGTTTATCAATCCGTGGGAGGCGTAGGATGAAGATGGTCTCTCTCAAGCAACCCTGCAACCAAATAACAAAGAGTCTCTTGTGTCCCCAACACACCCAATACAATGGCAAATTAAATAGGTGCACTAGTTTGGCGAAGAGATGGTGATACAAGTACAATATGGATGGTAGATATAGGTATTTGTAATCTGAAAATATAAAAACAACAAGGTATGTAATGATAAAAGTGAGCGTAAACGGTATTGCAATGCTAGGAAACAAGGCATAGGGTTCATACTTTCACTAGTGCAAGTTCTCTGAACAATAATAACATAATTGGATCATATAACTATCCCTCAACATGCAACAAAGAGTCACTCCAAAGCCACTAATAGCGGAAAACAAACGAAGAGATTATGGTAGGGTATGAAACCACCTCAAAGTTATCCTTTTTGATCTATCTATTCAAGAGTCCGTAGTAAAATAACACGAAGCTATTCTTTCCGTTCAATCTATCATACAGTTCATACTAGAATAACACCTTAAGACACAAATCAACCAAAACCCTAATGTCACCTAGATACTCCATTGCCACCTCAAGTATCTGTGGGCATGATTATATGATATGCATCACACAATCTCAGATTCATCTATTCAAACAACACAAATTACTTCAAAGAGTGCCCCAAAGTTTCTACCAGAGATTCATGACGAAAACGTGTGCCAACCCCTATGCATAGGTTCATGGGCGGAACCCGCAAGTTGATCACCAAAACATACATCAAGTGGATCACGTGATATCCCATTGTCACCACAAATAAGCACGGCAAGACATACATCAAGTGTTCTCAATTCCTTAAAGACTCAATCCAATAAGATAACTTCAAAGGGAAAACTCAATCCATTACAAGAGAGTAGAGGGGGAGAAACATCATAAGATCCAACTATAATAGCAAAGCTCGCGATACATCAAGATCATGCCATAGAGAGAACACGAGAAAGAGAGATCAAACACATAGCTACTGGTACAAACCCTCAGCCTCGAGGGTGAACTACTCCCTCATCGTCATGAAGAGCGCCGAGATGATGAAGATTGCCACCAGTGATGGGTTACCCTTCCGGCAGGGTGCCGGAACGGGCTGCCGAGAGGTTTTTGGTGGCTACAGAGGTTTGCAGCGGTGTCATGCCCAAGATGCGACCCTATCCTAAAGGAACTCGAAGGTCCCACCAAGGATAGAAGCGCATCTTGAAGACGCTTTTGCAAGGTGGATATCATTACATCAAACCATTACATAATATTTGGGGATACATACATAAGGCACAAACGCCCCAAGAATACATCAACATCATACAAGAGATCAACATCCGACTACAGATGAAACACAAACAGAAACTCAAACGACATCCACCCTGCTAGCCCAGGCTGTCGACCTGGAACCTATCCCCTGATCAAAGAAGAAGCAGAAGAAGAACTCCAAAACAAGCAAACATCGCTCTCGCGTCATGTTCATCGCTTAACCTATACCTGTAACTGTTGTTGTAGTAATCTGTGAGCCACGAGGACTCAGCAATCCCATTACCATGGGTATCAAGAGTAGCAAAGCTTAATGGGAAAGGAAGGGTAAAGTGGTGAGGTTGCAGCAGCGACTAAGCAAGTATGGTGGCTAACATACGCAAATAAGAGCGAGAAGAGAAGCAAACGGAACGGTCGTGAAGCTAGCAATGATCAAGAAGTGATCCTGAACTCCTGCTTACGTCAAACATAACCCAAAACCGTGTTCACTTCTCGGACTCCGCCGAGAAGAGACCATCATGGCTACACACGCGGTTGATGCGTTTTAATTCGTATCTGGTGTCAAGTTATCTACAACCGGACATTAACAAATTCCCATCTGCCACATAACCGCGGGCATGGCTCTCGAAAGTTTATACCCTACAGGGGTGTCCCAACTTAGCCCATCACAAGCTCTGACGGTCAAGCAAGGATATTCCTTCTCCCAGGAAGACCCGATCAGTCTTGGAATCCTGGTTTACAAGACATTTCGACAATGGTAAAACAAGACCAGCAAAGCCGCCCGATGTGCCAACAAATCCCAATAGGAGTCGCACGTATCTCGTTCTCAGGGCACACCGGATGAGGCAGACATCGGGTTGGCATAGACCCTGGTTGCCCAGGGCGCCGGACATCGCTCGGTTTGGACCAGCACTCGAAGGAGAACTGGCCCGGGGGAGGGGGGGGGGGTGTAAATAAAGATGACCCTCGGGCTCCGGAAACCCAAGGGGTCCCATAAATCACCCAACCGCATAAGGAACACAAAATCAAGGAACATAACACCGGTATGACGGAAACTAGGGCGGCAAGAGTGGAACAAAACACCAAGCATAAGGCCGAGTCTTCCACCCTTTACCAAGTATGTAGGTGCATTAATTAAATAAGAGATATTGTGATATCCCAACATAATCCTGTCCACCATTGACCAATCTTCAACTTCACCTATAAGTAACAACGCGATAAGAGGGGCTGAGCAAAAGTGGTAACATAGCCAAGCAACAGTTTGCTAGGAAGGGTGACAAAGTTTAGAGGTTCATGGCAATTTGGGAGGCTTGAAGAACAAGTGATAGGTAGCGCAGCAAAGCGATAGAACGAAGCAACTAGCATAGAAATGATAGTAGTGAGATCCAAGGTGACGGTCATCTTGCCTGAAATCCCGCTATGAAGAAGAACGAGTCCATGAAGAAGACGAATGAATGAAGCCGAACCAAGCGTAGACGAACGAATCCTTACGATCGCAACGAAACAGGAACTAACGAGAAGGAGCACAACCAGGAAGAACACAAACACCATGGTAAAAACACAACACATAAGCATGACATGATGCTCAACCAAGTATGTTGCATGACAAAGCTAGATCAGGATACTCATGGCAAGAGATGATGCAAACAAGAATAACATATCAAGGCAAGTTTAAATGAGGCCGGAAACAACATATAACAAATCCGATTAGTCCTCATATGCAAATTTAGAAGTTGGTCCAGATCTGAACAAACATTAAGTTGAAGTTGTTAAACAACAAGTTAAGATGCACCAAGATGATCTACACGAAATTCTAGTCAAGTTACATATAAAGTTCATTTAGTTCGGAGCTACGGCCTAGAAGATATGAGCAAAACAATTTAACCATGGCATTGATGCAAAAGGCATTCAAACATCAAGCAAACACTGTCAAAACAAGGATGAAACATGATAAAATGAAACTAACTGCAATTCTAAGCAAGTTACATATAGAGCATGCTCAAAACGGAGCAACGGTTCAACACATACTCTATACAAGATATAACAACAATCTGCCCAAAACAGCAACTAGGCATCAAGCAAGCATCAAAACAATATGCTACAGCACCTCAACAGGAAAACAAAAGGCATGGACATGATGTACAGGTAAATCACAACAAAACATGAACACTGAGCTATCTCAATAAATCACTAGAACATGCTCAAAAGGACATGTCAAGATTGCAAATAATAACAGTTTCAGACTTAACAGGAATAACATCAGGTTGCAATGTTTAGAGCTATCAAACAACATGTTACAGGAACTTCACATGGAAAACAAAGGCATGGCATGCTAATACTAAAGACAAAGAACAAAACTCCCTTACTGAACTAATTCCAAAGATCAACAGCAAAGATGGTAGCATCCATGCAAACATGGCAAGTGATATGACAGATTCAGACATGGCAGGAACAACAATAAGTAGGCATGTTGGTCAGCTTGTACAGTTCACCACAGAGCAAAACATGGCATGACAAGGTAACCAACAGTAAGAAGACATGTTTATGAAGCTAAGCATGGCAAGAACAAGTTCATAGGTTGCATGGATCACTAGAAAAGCTCATGGCAAAACTGAACTTCATGTTAACAGGCTGACAGTAACATTATTTAGCAAGTTGAGAGCAAGATTACAACAAGCTAAAGCAGGATACAAATGCAACCAGGGTATGGATGGATAGAGCATGACATGTATAACAAAACATCCTTAGTGAACATCTCCAGATTATGCATAGAATGACTTGTAGCAACAGGTTTACATAGCATCATGATATAGCAGATTCAGCCTAGCAAAACAGCAACAGCAAGTACCCTACTTCACGAGCTTAATGCACTAACTATAGGACTCACAAAAATACATGGATTGCACCATAGTAAAGATGGCATAATATAGATAAAAACTCATATAGACATCAAGCTCATAAGATGCACACACAAAATGCAATGAAAAAGACAACAGAAAGTTCTGTTAACAGACAGCAGTTTAACATCATACATCACTCTTGCAACGATGATTAGGGCACCAATATGAACTCAAACAAGCATGGCAAAATGGAATGAATTGAATATCATCTTCCGACGAACATTTTGATATATCACACGCACAAAACGGAGCAATATGCATGGAGTTATGACATGATGAACAGGGCAATAAAATGCAAAAACGAAGGGACTTAGGGAAAAATCGAGTCAACCTCAGATCTAGGGTTCCACGGCCTGGACTTCGAGGCGGCGACGCGAGCTCGCCGGGGCACCGCCGGAGAGGAGGGATACGGACGGAGGAGGATGAGGGGGAGCGGATCCGGGGCTGGGCGGCCGGATCTGGTGCGGCGGCGCGAGGAGGAGACGACGC
The DNA here is from genome assembly GCA_963921465.1 of Triticum timopheevii. Taxonomy (NCBI): domain Eukaryota; kingdom Viridiplantae; phylum Streptophyta; class Magnoliopsida; order Poales; family Poaceae; genus Triticum; species Triticum timopheevii. The sequence continues at coordinate 370,532,078 of OY997262.1, forward strand.
GGGCGACGCGGGGCGCGCGGCGAGGGCGGCGCCGGGCGGCGGAGCGCAGGCGGCGGGGTGGCGACACCGGGCTCCAGCGCGGCAGAGACGGCGGCCCGCGGCGACGGGGCCGGGCGGAGGCGAGGCGGGGCGCGGGAGACGGGAGGCGGAGCGGCGCACGCGGGCCTCGGGGGCCGACTGCGGGCTCGGCGGGCCGGGGCGGCGCACGGTGGCTGGGTGCCACGTGTCGTGCCCTGGTTCGCCAGGCGGCGACAGTGCGGGTGTGCGGCCCAGGACGGACACGTCTGGCGGCGCGGAGGGAGGTTTGCTAGGGTTAGGGTGGAACTCATCCACAAATTTGACGGGGGAAGGCTTATTTATAGGTAGAGGGAGCTAGGAGACTCCAAATGAGGTGCAGTTTTCGCCCACACGATCGTGATCGAACGAACGAGAGCATGAAGGGGGCTAGGATGGGCTCATGGGATGTGGTGAAGAGGGGCTGGGCTGCAAAGAGAAGGGGGTTTCGGGCTATGCGGTTAACCGTTGGGGCATCAAACGACCTCCAAATGGAATGAAATTTGACGGGCGGTCTACCGGTGATATACCAAGGCCACTCGGCAAACCTTGGTCCATTCCGAGAACATTTTTCTCCCACTCACGAAACAAGGTCTGAGAGGGGCGACGGGGCACGCGCGAGAGGTCTGGACTCCAAATGGACAACGGAGAGAACCGGGGATCCCGAATGGATGCAAGTTTTTAAAAACATGCAGATGAAATGGATATGATGACATGGCAAAATGCAACACGCAAGCAAATGACATGGAAACAACGGCGAATAACTGTCGGACACCTGGCGCATCGAATCTGGGGCATTACAACTCTCCTCCACTAACAAGAGATCTCGTCCCGAGATCTTAGGAGCGAGACGGAAGAGAAAGAGGAAGAGGTGAAACAAGAACTCAAGAGAAGAAGCAAAGAATCGAGAGCACTCGAGAAGAAGAGAGGAACGACGAGAATGATGAGAATCGAAAGCTCACGGAATCAGATAGACTATGAAACCAATCCGGTTAGAACGAGATAAGAAACGAATAAGATTGAAAGGATTTAGGCAACACACCGGCTGAAACATGGAGGAATAGAACACGAGCTTGAGAGGATGGAATGATACTTGATGAAGACATGACACAAAACCTCCGGAAAGAATTGAACGAAAAGAATGGAGAAGAAAATGACAACTTGTGCCACGAATGAAATTGAAAACATCTTTAGAAGGAAGGTTTAAACGGAGTTGTTGAGAAAATCAACAACAAAAAAATAAGCTTGTTGTGGACTTATCAAAAACAACTCAAAATTTGAGGTGAAATTATACCACAACCAAAAGTTTGAATAGCTGAGAAGAATGAAGAAATGCAAAACTCCACTTCAGAAGTAAGCGGAGAATTATTTGCACTTCGAGACGATAGGAGAAAAGATACTTGAATTTCTCCAACAAAAATCTTGATGAACTCTTGAAGAATGAATTAAATCATGAAGAACCACCATGAAGAACTCCGGTGACAAAAGGATGATGAGATAGAATGAAGGAAGAAAGAATAAGATGAGCCTTGCAATGATTTAGATGGAGGTTCCGATGAAATGGCCGAGGAAATTTGAACTCCGGAAAAGAAAAGATGAAAACACTTGAAACTAGAATTTATTCCTCAAGAACAAACTCTGAAGGAAGGGATTACTCACTTTGAGAAAATAAGAATAAGATTTATTGTATGCTTATCCTTCATCAAATTAAACTGATGACAAGCAATGGATTTTGCATACTACTTATTCTTCTTGAAAAGGATTAAGGGGGGTGAGGGAGTCCTGGACTAGGGGGTGTCCGGACAGCCGGACTATCATCACCGGCCGGACTCCAAGACTATGAAGATACAAGATTGAAGACTTCGTCCCGTGTCCTGATGGGACTTTCCTTGGCGTGGAAGGCAAGCTTGGCGATACGGATATGTAGATCTCCTACCATTGTAACCGACTCTGTGTAACCCTAGCCCTCTCCGGTGTCTATGTAAACCGGAGGGTTTTAGTCCGTAGGACACACAACTATTACAACAATCATACCATAGGCTAGCTTCTAGGGTTTAGCCTCCTTGATCTCGTGGTAGATCCACTCTTCTACTACCCATATAATCAATATCAATCAAGCAGGAGTAGGGTTTTACCTCCATCAAGAGGGCCCGAACCTGGGTAAAAACATCGTGTCCCTTGTCTCCTGTTACCATCCACCTAGACGCACAGTTCGGGACCCCCTACCCGAGATCCGCCGGTTTTGACACCGACATTGGTGCTTTCATTGAGAGTTCCTCTGTGTCGTCACCGATAGGCTTGATGGCTTCTTCAATCAACGACGCAGTCCAGGGTGAGACTTTTCTCCCCGGACAGATCTTCGTGTTCGGCGGCTTTGCACTGCGGGCCAATTCGCTTGGCCATCTAGAGCAGATCGAAAGCTACACCCCTGGCCGTCAGGTCAGGTTTGGAAGCTTAAACTTCACGGCTAACATCCGAGGAGACTTGATCTTCGATGGATTCGAGCCACAACCGAGCGCGCCGCACTGTCACGGTGGGCATGATTTAGCTCTATCACCGAACAGTGCCCTGGAGGCCGCATATGAGTCCGCTCCGACCCATAGTTCGGAGCCGACCGCGCAGATCGAGGACAGGTGGCTGGACACCGCCTCGGGGGCTGCGATCTCTACGGCGATGGAGCCGAATCCTGACCTTGTCCCTTGCAAAGCTCATGACTCCGAGGCGCCGGACTCCTTGCCGGACTCCGAACCTCCTGCGCCCCTGCCAATCGAATCCGATTAGGCGCCGATCATGGAGTTCACCGCTGCGAACATCTTTCAGCACTCACCCTTTGGCGACATCCTGAATTCGCTAAAGTATCTCTCGTTATTAGGAGAGCCCTGGCCGGACTGCGGTCAGGATGGTTGGGATGCGGACGACGAAGAAATTCAAAACCCTCCCACCACCCACTTTGTAGCCACTGTCGATGACCTAACCGACATGCTAGACTACGACTCCGAAGACATCGATGGTATGGACGACGATGCCGGAGACGATCAAGAACCAGCGCCTACAGGGCATTGGAAGACCACCTCGCCATACAACATATACATGGTGGACATCCCAAAGGATGGAAATGGCGAAGAAGCAGCGGAGGCAGATTCCTCTAAGAAACAGCCCAAGCGCCAACGTCAGCGGCGCCGCTCTAAATCCCGCCACAGCAAGAATGGAGATTCCGGCACCGGAGATAATAACACCCCAGAGAGTGCCGAAGACAACCCCCTCCAGCAAGATTCAGCACAGGAGGACGGAGAAGCCAGCCCTCGAGAGAGGGTGGCAGACAAGGAGATAGAGGATGACAATTACATGCCTCCCTCCGGAGACGAGGCAAGCCTCAACGACGACGAATTCGTCGTGCCCGAGGATCCCGTTGAACAAGAGCGTTTTAAACGTAGGCTAATGGCCACGGCAAACAGCCTAAAGAAAAAGCAGCAACAACTTCAAGCTGATCAAGACCTGCTGGCCGACAGATGGACCGAGGTCCTCGCGGCCGAAGAACATGAACTCGAACGCCCCTCAAAAAGCTACCCAAAATGCAAGTTGCTCCCCCGATTAGAGGAGGAGGCATACAAACCCTCATCACCAGCGCACAATACGACCGACCGACTACCTCGTGGCCGCGACAGAGAGGCATCTAAGCCCTCCACCAGAACCGTACCCCAGCACCGCTTGAAAAGCGCGAAGCCACGAGGGAATGTGCCGGACTTGCGAGACCTATTGGAGGACAAGGCAAAACAATCAAGATCTATCTACGGATCACGTGGGCGCCCAACGATCCACGACGACTACCGTCGCGCCGGATAATGCAACTCCGGCCGGGCTAAACACAGCAGACAAATCTCCCTTGAGCTACGTCGTGATATTGCCCAGTATAGAGGCGCCGCACACTCACTATGCTTCACAGATGAAGTAATGGATCATCAAATCCCCGAAGGGTTTAAACCCGTGAACATCGAATCCTACGATGGCACAACAGACCCCGCGGTTTGGATCGAAGATTATCTCCTTCATATCCATATGGCCCGCGGCGACGATCTCCACACCATCAAGTATCTCCCACTCAAGCTTAAAGGGCTAGCTCAGCATTGGCTTAACAGCTTGCCAACAGAGTCAATTGGGTGTTGGGAGGACCTGGAAGCCACATTTCTCGACAACTTCCAGGGCACATATGTGCGACCACCAGACGCCGATGACCTAAGCCACATAATTCAGCAGCCAGACGAATCGGCTAGACAGTTCTGGACACGGTTATTAACAAAGAAAAATCAAATCATCGACTGTCCGGATGCAGAGGCCCTCGCAGCCTTCAAACATAACATCCGCGGCGAGTGGCTGGCCCGGCACCTAGGACAGGAACAGCCGAAATCCATGGCAGCCCTCACATCACTCATGACCCGCTTCTGTGCGGGGGAGGACAGCTGGCTAGCCTGCAGTAACAACCTCAGTAAAAATTCTGGCAGACCGGACTACAAGGACCGCAATGGTAGGTCGCGTCGCAACAAAGACAAATGCCGCATTAACGGCAATAACACTGAGGATACGGAAGTCAACGCCGGATTCAGAGGCTCAAAACCCGGTCAGCGGAAAAAGCCATTTAAAAGAACTACCCTGGGTCCGTCCAATTTGGACCGAATACTCGACCGCTCTTGCTAGATACATGGCACCCCCAAAAAGCCAGCTAATCACACCAACAGGGATTGTTGGGTATTCAAGCAGGCAGGCAAGTTAATTGCCAAAAACAATGACAAGGGGCCGCATAGCGATGACGAGGAGGAGACCCGGCCGCCGAATAGTAGAGGACAGAAGGGGTTCCCCCCACAAGTGTGGACGGTAAACATGATATACGCAACCCACATACCCAAGAGGGAGTGGAAGCGTGCACTTAGGGACGTATATGCGATGGAGCCAGTCGCCCCGAAGTTCAATCCATGGTCCTCTTGCCTGATCACTTTCGATCGAAGGGACCACCCCACCAGTATCCGCCATGGTGGGTTCGCCGCATTGGTCTTAGACCCAATCGTCGATGGATTTCACCACACTAGAGTCCTGATGGACGGCGGCAGCAGCCTGAACCTGCTTTATCAGGATACAGTGCGCAAGATGGGCATAGACCCCTCAAGGATTAAACCTACAAAGACGACCTTCAAAGGCGTCATACCAGGTGTTGAGGCCAATTGTACAGGCTCAGTCACACTGGAAGTGGTCTTCGGATCCCTGGATAACTTCCGAAGCGAGGAGTTAATCTTCGACATAGTCCCGTTCCGCAGTGGCTATCACGCCCTGCTCGGACGAACCGCGTTTGCCAAGTTCAACGCGGTGCCGCATTATGCATACCTCAAGCTCAAGATGCCAGGCCCTCGTGGAGTCATCACGGTCAACGGAAACACCGAACGCTCCCTCCGAACGGAGGAGCACACAGCGGCTCTCGCGGCAGAAGTACAGAGTAGCCTCTTAAGGCAATTCTCGAGCCCGGACGTTAAACGGCCGGACATAGCCAAGCGCGCCCGGAGTAACATACATCAAGACCATCTGGCACGTTCCGAGCACGCGTAGCAATGCGGCCCTAACCCCAGCCCTTGCGTGATTGCAAGACCAGCTCTTCGCGTACATCATTACGCTCTGGAGATACCATGGGCATAGGGGGAGGGGCACGACCACGACAGGCCCAGAGTGCGGCTCAACCACACCAGGGGCTCCCAAGTGTGTTGCTCTTTTTCTTTTTCTTTTCTATTTATCCACAGGGCTCCGTTCACCAGAGACCCTGTCCGATGATGAATCTGCCGAACTCAAGATGCAAACAGCCAGGGAAGGAAAAAGGCTACGACGAACACTCAGGTGGTCTCCATTATGAGCATTAAATCTGTTAAATACACCATGCCACAGCCTACCCCTGGAGGGGGACATGTCTAAAAGTCCAATCCCTTGCTTACCGCACTATTTGTATCGTTCTGCACTCATGGCAGAATTCCTTGAATAAACAATGCATCACTTTTCGCTTATAATTGCATCCCTTTTTTACATATATGTTCATTTATGACGTTTTGCATCCGTACACTTTGGTACGGCCGAATACACCAGGGGCTTATGTTCCCCGCATTATGGTGTGACAAGTCCGAACACTTTCACAAGTGCGGCACCCCGAACTTATAGCACTATATGCATCGGCTCCGAATCATGTCTTGGTTCAATAGTTGGGTTTGCCCGGCTCCTTTGTTTTGGTACCTTACGTTCCGTTTTATCGGCTAAGGTAGCACTGGGAGAACCACTGCGATTGCGCCCCAGTTGAGCTGGGTTAACGCCTCAGTGGAGAAAGCTAAAACTGACCGTCATGATGAGGCGAGAGCCGGTCGCTGTTCGAGAGGTTTTTTTCGAGTCCCTAAAGACTTATGCCACTTAGAGCGAGGAGACGACTAACTGTCCGGCCCAGGCGTGGATAGCGCCCCAAATTTGTCCTTCCGAACACTTGGGGCTTCGCCAAAATTTAAAATTATAGAATTCTATGGCTAAGTGAGAGTGTTCAAGCACTATAAGTCCGGTTGCCTAGTTCGTTGTGTTGAGCGCCTCCCTAAATGGACCCAAATATGGGAACAAGAGTGCTCAAATTTATTCCGAACACCCCAGCACTCGTGGCATGGGGGCTGAAGCCGATGACTTGCCATCTCTCAGATTTGATAAACAACCGAACAGAAGGTAATATTTTAAATAAACAAGCGTTGCTTAGCGCATATGAACAAAGTTTTCAGCGCACAGGATAACACATTGCGAGTCTACTCAAATATTACATCTTTGGGGCACTCGTCCGCAATCTTGCGGGCACCCTTCATGACACTCTTATAATACATTTCGGGCGTACGATACTCCTTGCCCGCCGGCGGCGCGCCTGTCAGAAGCCTCTCAGCATCCATCCTGCCCCAGTGCACCTTTGCGCGGGAAAGGGCTCGATGGGCACCTTCGATGCAGGCAGAGCGCTTGATGACTTCCACCCAAGGGCACGCATCCACCAACCGCCGCACGAGGCCGAAGTAGCTCGCAGGCATGGCCTCTTCAGGCCACAGCCGGACTATGAGGCCCTTCATGGCCTGCTTGGCTACCTTGTGGAGCTCGACCAGCTGCTTCAGCTGGTCGCTAAGGGGCACCGGATGTTCGGCCTCAGCATACTGAGACCAGAAGACCTTCTCCGTTGAGCTCCCCTCCCCATCCCAGTAGAATGCGGCGGCATCGGACACACTGCGAGGCAGATCTGCAAATGCTCCTAGAGAGCTCCGAATCCGGGTAAGTAACAGGTAATTCACACTCACATGCTTGCTTTGCATGAAAAATGCCTTACCCGCGGCTATTTTCTTCACTGCCTCAATCTCCTGGAGGGCCTTATGGGCCTCGGCCTTAGTGGCTTTGGCACTCTCAAGAGACGAGGCAAGCTCGGACTCTCGAGTCTTTGAGTCGCGCTCCAAACTCTCATGCTTTTCCATGAGAGCCTAGAGCTCTTGCCGCACCTCCGCCACCCGCGCCTCCTGCTTCTCTCGCTCCGCTCGTTCCGTGGCCGCATTACATTCAGCCACGGACACGGCCTCCTTCAGGGTTGCCACCTCGTTCGTGGCCCCTGCAGTGCCCATGTTATCCTTGTTATTTCTATTGCAACCAAAATCCTTTTCTGTAAGGTACAAATTTAATACGGTGTTACTCACCTTCTTTGTCCTCGAGCTGCCTCTTGGCAAGGTCGAGCTCGTTCTCGGTCTGCTCGAGGTCCTGCTTCAAAGCACTGACCTCCACAGTCAATGCGGCAGAGGTCAGCAGCGCAGCCTGCAATCCCATATTGACATAATTTTTAGAACTCCTGCGTATATCTTTTTAGATCCTCAGTTCGACTTTTCTTTCCGAACACCGAACCGAGCATCAGGGGCTACTGTCTATGCGGTATTACATTACATATTTAAAAAAACTTCTTACCTCAAAGCCAGTTAGAAGGCTGCTGCAGGCTTCGGTCAGCCCGCTCTTGGCGAGTTGAACCTTCTGAATCACCGCACTCATGATAGTGCGGTGTCCTTCTTCGATGGAAGCGCCGTTGAGCGCCTCCAACAAGTTTTCCAGCGCCTCCGGTTGGACGGAGGCCGCCGGTGCCACGGTCTTGCCCTTCTTACGAAGGGGCCGCCTGCCGGACTCCGGAACCACTGCGGGTTCCGGGGCGGAGTCCGGTGCGAAGTCCGGGAGGCTGCCCTGTGGCACCTCCGGAGCCTCACCCTCCTGGCGGGTCCCCTCCTGGGACCCCACCTCGGCGTCCTCGGCGTCACGAGGGGTGGAGGCGGTCGGAATGGAATCCACATCCGACGGAGCCAAGGACCCGCTCGAAGAAGCGGGAAAATCATCCTCGGCCGGACTACAGGTTGTATGCGGCATTAGAAGGACACTGTGTGGCGAAAAAGAGAAATTATAAATCATTCAGGAATCCAGATACTTACGATCTTGCTGGGGGCTTGGCCCTTGAGGGCCACCCCTCGTCGCCTTCGTCAGCGTTGGCGGAGCTGTCTGGAGGAAGGGTCCTTCCCCTCTTGGACCCTTCGGCCTCCTCCGTTGGGGAAGCCTTCCTCTTCCTCTCTCCCCCCTCCTGGGGAGAGTCCTCTCCCTTCTCCTTGTCCTCGGGGGCGGAATCCGCCTCGGAGTCATCGGACGCCTGAAAACGGGAACTCTTTCGAGTACCCGTGGCCTCCTTCTTGGCCTTCTTCTCCGGCACCTCATGCGGTGCCGGAACCAGTAGCCCCGCTAGACGGGCATCTACTGGGTCTTCTGGCATGGGAGCCGGACAGATAGTCTGCTCGGCCTTCTTCATCCAGTCCTGTCAAAGGAAAGGGGAGCTTAGATCCCGCATAAGGTCGAACTATTGACAACAAGTGTCCCATAAAGGGGTAGAATCACTTACCTCATCAGCTGGACGCTGCGAGCGAAATCCGCGATCTTCAGTAGTGGATGCGGGAGCTTCGGCACCCTTGAAATGCACCTTCCAGGCATCCTCGTACTTAGTATCGAAGAGCCTGCTCAAGGTTTGGTGTTGTGCCAGATTGAACTCCCACAATTTAAATGCCCGTTCTTGGCACGGGAGAATCCGGCGGATGAGCATGACTTGGACCACGTTGACAAGCTTGAGCTTCTTGTTCATCAGCTTTTGGAAACAGGCTTGGAGTCTGGTCAGCTCCTCCGAATCGCCCTAGGTCAGGCCACTCTTCTTCCAAGAGGTGAGCCGCGTGGGGATTGCAGATCTAAATTCGGGGGCCGCTACCCATTTAGGGTCACGCGGCTCGGTGATGTAGAACCACCCCGATTGCCATCCCTTGATGGTTTCCACGAAGGCTCCCTCGAGCCAGATGACGTTGGTATCTTACCCACCATGGCGCCTCCGCACTCCGCCTGATTCCCCTTCACTACCTTCGGCTTGACGTTGAAGGTCTTGAGCCACAAGCCGAAGTGGGGCTGGATGCAGAGGAAGGCCTCGCACACGATGATAAACGCCGAGATGTTGAGAATGAAGTTCAGCGCCAGATCATGGAAATCTAGGCCGTAGTAGAACATGAGCCCCCGGACAAAGGAAATCTAGGCCATAATAAAAACAAATCTAGGCCGCAGCCTTTCGATGTGCCCCTCCGTAACGGAGGAGGCCATCCACTTGCCTCCCACTCCGGACATGGCTGGAGAAGGTCGAGGTGAGATTTGCGGACTTGGGCGCTGGAGCTCAAGTGCGCGAAGATGGATAAGCAAAGGAGGAAGAAGGCGTAGGTAAGGAGGTGGATCCTTATCCCTTATATATGGGCAGACGGAGACTACTCGTCCCCACCGGCCTGGTATAACTCGCTTATCTCCCAAGCGCCACAATCAATGGCGCGGTTGGGTTACCCACGTCCGTATTGATGGGAATCCCGGAATAAGGGGAACACGATCTCTGCTTTGAAAATACGTGCCAAGGAAACCGCTTCGCTAAATGCGCTGAGGTGGTATAATAAAAACAATTCAAGTAAAGGCTTGGTGGTGGTGTGACGTCATGCCACAAAATACATCAGCAGATTGAACCTGTGTGTGTATTATTCTCTCTATGGTGGTACGTGGAATTTATTTTGCAGAGCCGGACACTATCCTGGTGTTCACAATCTTTTATGGATTATTCGGAGGAGGAACCTTCCTTGCAATGCCGAACAATATGCGCGCCGGACTCATCGTCATTGAAGCCTGGTTCAGGGGATACTGAGGGAGTCTTGGACTAGGGGGTGTCCGGACAGCCGGACTATCATCACCAGCCGGACTCCAAGACTATGAAGATAGAAGATTGAAGACTTCGTCCCGTGTCCGGATGGGACTTTCCTTGGCGTGTAAGGCAAGCTTGGCGATACGGATATGTAGATCTCCTACCATTGTAACCGACTTTGTGTAACCCTAGCCCTCTCCGGTGTCTATATAAACCGGAGGGTTTTAGTCCATAGGACACACAACCATTACAACAATCATACCATAGGCTAGCTTCTAGGGTTTAGCCTCCTTGATCTCGTGGTAGATCCACTCTTGTACTACCCATATCATCAATATCAATCAAGCAGGAGTAGGGTTTTACCTCCATCGAGAGGGCCCGAACCTAGGTAAAAACATCGTGTCCCTTGTCTCCTGTTACCATCCGCCTAGACGCACAGTTCGGGACCACCTACCCGAGATCTGCCGGTTTTTACACCGACAGGGGGTATAGCACAAAACTTGAGAAAGTCTTCCTGAACCACCGGTAGGATTTGGAAGGAACGGATTACTTGGTATGATGAAAAAGGGAGAGGAATCCTGAAGGAACCACTGTAAGAATTGAAACGAATGACGAAAAGAGAATGAATCACCGGGAAGAATTAGAAGGCAAATATTCTTGAGGGGATTTAGATACAAGAGAACAGGAAGAACTCGAGCTGATTAAAGAACATTTGAACGAAGCGCCGGGATAAATAGAGAACGATAACTGGAATGACGGCCTCCGGTGAAAAGAAATGGAAAAACAACTCCTGACATACTCTGAATGGGTAAGAAAAGAATATCTGATGATTGGAATAATTTGAGAGGATAACATGAAGCTACAATCACGAATATTCGAGAGAACGGACAAGATTTAGAGGAAAAACTCTTCTTCGATCTTCAAAAGACGACGGGAAACACCACAAAAATTACTGAGATACTCCGGGAGAATAAAAAGCGAAGATGTTGAGCTAACAATGAAAAGAATTTGAAAATGATCTTGGAGAAGGCATGTGACAGATGGAATCCATTCTTACGTCACACTTGAAAAGAATTTTAAATAACTCCGGGGGAATTAGAAGAGTCAGGTAAGATCCTGGGAAAAGACCTGTGGCTTAGGGCCTACTAAAAGAAAACACCATTGGAAAGGATTGTTAGATAGATGATGCACCAGAACGATTGGAATATTTAAATGAGGTGACAACCTCGAATTAATTGGAACACAGACGAATCTCCTGAGATGTCTTCCGAACTCTGGAATGATTGAATGCGAGAGGCAAACGAGCAAGGAGAACACTTGATCCAAGGAAAAGAATATGATCAAATCGAAAAACCTTGAATTGAGTCCACCGGAAAAGAGATGAAGAATGTCAAACAAAAGAGAAATTCACCGTTTGAAACAATTGACGAAAGACTGACGAGGCTTCGTACGAATGAAATTGATGGTCGACAGAGACTCAGACTCCGGGAAGAAAAAGGGTGGGAGGGCGGGAAAACAAAGGCAACTTGGAAGGGGGAACCAATGAATAACATGAAGAGAAAATGCCTGTTGAAAGAATGCAAATGCTTCGCACGAGTAGGATGGATACTCGATTACAGACTTCGGCTCCGAGAAGGAAAGGGTGGGAGGGTGGGAAAAAAGAAAACAACTGAGGATTGACCTTGAAAAAACGGAGAGGGTCGAATCACCTTGATGAGAAATGCACCAGATGCAAAGAGCTGAGGAACAACGATCAGAAACCAACTGCGTGATCCTAAAGAATGTTTGAAAGGGAAGAGGAGTAATTCAAAACACCTACGTCAAGATTTCTCACCAGAGCGACGAAGGGGGCAGAGGAGTAAAAAGAATTCCTACTCTCCGATATAACTAGACTCCAAAAATAGTTTTCTTCTAGTATCAACAATGGACAAACTACACGATCAATCAAGGGGCTCCTATGGTCGGTCGAGGCTCTGATACCAACTTGTCACACCCAAGATGCGACCCTATCCTAAAGGAACTCGAAGGTCCCACCAAGGATAGAAGCGCATCTTGAAGACGCTTTTGCAAGGTGGATATCATTACATCAAATAATTACATAATAGTTGGGGATACATACATAAGGCATAAACACCCCAAGAATACATCAACATCATATAAGAGATCAACATCCGACTATAGATGAAACACAAACAGAAACTCAAACGACATCCACCCTGCTAGCCCAGGCTGCCGACCTAGAACCTATCCCTTGATCACAGAAGAAGCAGAAGAAGAACTCCAAAACAAGCAAACATCGCTCTCATGTCATGGTCATCGTGTAACCTATACCTGCAACTGTTGTTGTAGTAATCTATGAGCCACGAGGACTCAGCAATCCCATTACCATGGGTATCAAGACTAGCAAAGCTTAATGTGAAAGGAAGGTATAAAGTGGTGAGGTTGCAGCAGCAACTAAGCAAGTATGGTGGCTAACATACGCAAATAAGAGCGAGAAGAGAAGCAAACGGAACAGTCGTGAAGCTAGCAATGATCAAGAAGTGATCTTGAACTCCTGCTTACGTCAAACATAACCCAAAACCGTGTTCACTTCCCGGACTCCGCTGAGAAGAGACCATCACGGCTACACACGCGGTTGATGCGTTTTAATTCGTATCTGGTGTCAAGTTATCTACAACCGGACATTAACAAATTCCCATCTGCCACATAACCGCGGGCACGACTCTTGAAAGTTTATACCCTGCAGGGGTGTCCCAACTTAGCCCATCACAAGCTCTCACGGTCAATGAAGGATATTCCTTCTCCCAGGAAGACCCGATCAGTCTCGGAATCCCAATTTATAAGACATTTCGACAATGGTAAAACAAGACCAGCAAAGCCGCCCGATGTGCCGACAAATCCCGATAGGAGTCGCACGTATCTCGTTCTCAGGGCACACCGGATGAGCCAGACGTCGGGTTGGCATAGACCCTGGTTGCACAGGGGGTGTTGGACATCCCTCAGTGAAGGAGAACTGGCCTCGGGGGGGGGGGGGGGGTAAATAAAGATGACCCTTGGGCTCCGGAAACCCAAGGGAAAATGGGCTAGGTGAGGCAAATGGTAAAACCAAGGTTGGGCCTTGCTGGAGGAGTTTTATTCAAAGCGAACTGTCAAGGGGGTCCCATAAATCACCCAACCGCGTAAGGAATGCAAAATCAAGGAATATAACACCAGTATGACAGAAACTAGTTCGGAAAGAGTGGAACAAAACACCAGGCATAAGGGCGAGTCTTCCACCCTTTACCAAGTATATAGAAGCATTAATTAAATAAGAGATATTGTGATATCCCAACATAATCCTGTCCACCATGGAGCAATCTTCAACTTCACCTGCAACTAACAATGCTATAAGAGGGGCTGAGCAAAAGCGGTAACATAGCCAAGCAACGGTTTGCTAGGAAGGGTGACAAAGGTTAGAGGTTCATGGCAATTTGGGAGGCTTGAAGAACAAGTGATAGGTAGCGCAGCAAAGCGATAGAATGAAGCAACTAGCATAGCAATGATAGTAGTGAGATCCAAGGTGACGGTCATCTTGCCTGAAATCCCGCTATGAAGAAGAACGAGACCATGAAGAAGACGAACGGATGAAGCCAAACGAAGCGTAGAGGAACGAATCCTTACGATCGCAACAAAACAGGAACTAACGAGAAGGAGCACAACCGGAAAGAAGCAAACACCACGGTAAACACAGAACACCTAAGCATGACATGATGCTCAACCAAGTATGATGCATGACAAAGCTAGATGAGGCTACTCATGGCAAGAGATGATGCAAACAAGAACAACATATCAAGGCAAGTTTAAATGAGGCCGGAAACAACATATAACAAATCCGGTAAGTCCTCATATGCAAATTTAGAAGTTGGTCCAGATCTGAACAAACATTAAGTTGAAGTTGTTAAACATCAAGTTAAGATGCACCAAGATGATCTACACGAAATTCTAGTCAAGTTACATATAAAGTTCATTTAGTTCGGAGCTACGGCCTAGAAGATATGAGCAAAACAATTTAACCATGGCATTGATGCAAAAGGCATTCAAACATCAAGCAAACACTGTCAAAACAAGGATGCAACATGATAAAATGAAACTAACTGCAATTCTAAGCAAGTTACATATAGAGCATGCTCAAAACGGAGCAACGGTTCAACACATACTCTATACAAGATATAACAACAATCTGCCCAAAACAGCAACTAGGCATCTAGCAAGCATCAAAACAATATGCTACAACACCTTAATAGAAAAACAAAAGGCATGAACATGATTTACAGGTAAATCACAACAAAACATGAACACTGAGCTATCTCAAGAAATCACTAGAACATGCTCAAAAGGACATGTCAATGTTGCAAATAATAACAGTTTCACACTTAACAGGAATAACATGATGTTGCAATGTTTAGAGCTATCAAACAACATGTTATAGGAACTTAACATGGCAAACAAAGGCATGGCATGCTAATTGTAAAGACAAAGAACAAAACTCCCTTATTGAACTAATTCCAAAGATCAACAGCAAAGATGGTTGCATCCATGCAAACATGGCAAGTGATATGCAGGAACAATAAGTAGGCATATTGGTGAGCTTGTACAATTCAACAAAGAGCAATACATGGCATGACAAGGTAACCAACAGTAAGAAGACATGTTTATGAAGCTATGAATGGCAAGAACAAGTTCATAGGGTGCATGGATCACTAGAAAAGCTCATGGCAAAACTGAACAAGATTATTTAGCAAGTTTAGAGCAAGATTACAACAAGCTACATCAGCCTATAAATGCAACCAGGGGCATGGATGGATAGAGCATGACATGTATAACAAAACATCCTTAGTTAACATCTCTAGATTATGCACAGAATGACTTGTAGCAACAGGTTTACATAGCATCATGATATAGCAGATTCAGCCTAGCAAAACAGCAACATCAAGTACACAACTTCACGAGCTAAATGCACTCACTACAAGACTCACAAAAATACATGGATTGCACCACAGTAAAGATGGCATGATGTAGATCAAAACTCATGTAGACATTAAGCTCATAAGATGCACACACAAAATGCAATGAAAAAGACAAAACAGAAAGTTCTGTTAACAGACAACAGTTTAACATCATATAACACTCTTGCAACGATGATTAGGTTACCAAGATGAACTCACACAAACATGGCACAATGGAATGAAATGAAGAGCATATCCCAATGAACATTTCTATATATCACACGCATGAAACGGAGCAGTATGCATGGAGTTATGACATGATGAACAGGGCAATAAAATGCAAAAACGCGGGGACTTGGGGAAAAATCGAGTCAACCTCAGATCTAGGGTTCCATGGCCCGGACTTCGAGGCGGCGGCGCGAGCTCGTTGGGGCACCGCCGGAGAGGAGGGAGACGGCCGGAGGAGGACGAGGGGAAGCGGATCCGGGGCCGGGCGGCCGGATCTGGCGCGGCGGCGCGAGGAGGAGACGGCGCGGGCGCGCGGCGGCAGCGGCGCCGGGCGGCGGAGCGCAGGCTGTGGGGCGGAGACGCCGAGCTCCAGTGCGGCGGAGACGGCAGCCTGCGGTGACGGGGCCGGGCGGAGGCGAGGCGGGGCACGTGAGACGGGAGGCGGAGCGGCGCGCGCGGGCCTTGGGGGCCGGCTGCGGACTCGGCGGGCCGGGGCGGCGCGCGGTGGCCGGGTGCCACGTGTCGTGCCCTGGTTTGCCGGGCGGCGGCGGCGCGGGTGTCCGGCCCAGGACGGACACGTCCGGCGGCGCGGAGGGAGGTTTGCTAGGGTTAGGGTGGAATCATCCGCGAATTTGACGGGGGAAGGCTTATTTATAGGTAGAGGGAGCTAGGAGACTCTAAATGAGGTGCGGTTTCGCCCACACGATCATGATCGAATGAACGAGAGCATGAAGGGGGTTAGGATGGGCTCATGGTCTGTGGTGAAGAGGGTCTGGGCTGCAAAGAGAAGGGGGTTTTGGGCTACGCGGTTAACCGTTGGGGCATCAAATGACCTCCAAATGGAACGAAATTTGACGGGCGGTCTACCGGTGATATACCGAGGCCACTCGGCAAACCTCGGGCCATTCCAAGAATGTTTTTCTCCCGCTCACGAAACAAGGTCTGAGAGGGGCGACGGGGCACGCGCGAGAGGTCTGGACTCCGAACGGACAACGGAGAGAACTGGGGAACCCGAACGGATGCAAGTTTTAAAAACATGCAGATGAAATGCAGATGATGACATGGAAAAATGCAACACGCAAGCAAATGACATGGCAACAACGGCGAATAACTGTCGGACACCTGGCGCATCGAATCCGGGGCGTTACAGGCAGCGGGACTCCCGATCTATCTTTTGTTCCGATGGTTTTAGGGTATATGGGAATATATAGGCGAAATAAATCGGTCGAGGGAGCCTTGAGGGGCCCACGAGGGTGGAGGGCGCGCCCAGGGGGGTGGGCGCGCCCCCCTATCTTGTGGCCTCCTCGACACTTCTCTGGCTTGCACTCCAAGTTCCCGGGATTGCTTCTATTCCAAAAATAACTTTTTCGAAGGTTTCATTCCGTTTGGACTCCGATTGATATTCCTTTTCTTTGAAACACTAAAATAGGCAATAAAACAGCAATATGGGCTGGGCCTCCGGTTAATAGCTTAGTCGCAAAAGTAATATAAAAGTGTATAATAAACCCATAATCATTCAAAACAGATAATAAAATAGCATGAATGCTTCATAAATTATAGATGCGTTGGAGACGTATCAGCCACCTCCTCATACGACATATACATGGTGGATACACCCAAAGAAGACAATGGCGATGACAAAAAGGACCCAGTTGAGGATAAAACTCCTGGAAAGCAGCCAAAGTGCCGACGTCAGCGGCGCCGCTCGAAACCACGCCATGGTAAAAATAGTGATACCGGCACAAGAGGGAATAACACCCCGGACGACGTTGAAGACAATGAAGAAACTGCGGACCCAGCAACGGAGCAGGACAAGCAAGGTGATGGCGAACACAGTCCGGGGCCCCTGTTCGATCACAGCGATGCCGAAGACTCCAATTATCAACCTGTCTCCGAAGAGGAGAAAAGTCTGGATGACGATGCATTCATCGTCCCGGAAAAACAATTGGAACAAGAATACCTCCACCAAAGAATTATCGCCACCGCGAGGAGCTTGAAGAAGCAAAAGCAATGGCTTCAAGCCACACAGGATACGCTTAATGATAAATGGAACGAAGTACTTGACACTGAGGAAAAATACGACGGTAATCGCCGAACAAAGAGCTACCCCAAACGTAAACTGCTGCCCGAATTCGATGATGATGCTATTGCGCCCATACCGCCAAATGACAATACGACCGATCAACCAGGCCGACCACCACGTAGTCGAGACAGAGCGGCTAACAACGCCGCACAGAAAACCGCACCCCCTTCCCATAAAGGAAAGGAGGTCGCAACCCAGAATCAGAAACACAATTTGTGTGAAGACCTGGACAAAAAGGCTGGCAGAACCAGGTCCATTTATGGATCCAGGGAACGCGTTCCCACACAGGATCAGGGCCATCAAACCAAATATGCAGGTAACTTACCAGTTCGCAACCAATACCGAACACTGCAACCGTCGGGCCCACGCTGCGACACAGCCAAATACAGGGGTGCTACACACCCCTTGTGCTTCACCGATGAGGTGCTGGATCATGAATTTCTAGAAGCGTTTAAACCCATGAATATCGAGGCATACGACGGAACGACAGACCCTGCGGTCTGGACAGAAGACTTTATTCTTCACATCCACATGGCTCGCGGAGACGATCTCCATGCCATCAAATACCTACCCCTCAACCTAAAAGGACTAGCTCGGCACTGGCTAAAAAGCCTACCCAAAAATTCCATTGGAAGCTGGGAAGAACTTGAGGACGCTTTCAGGGATAATTTCCAAGGTACCTATGTCCGACCTTTGGATGCAGACGATCTAAGTCACATAACCCAACAACCCGGAGAGTTAGCCCATAAGCTTTAGAACCGGTTTCTCACTAAGAAGAACCAAATCACCGACTATCCGGATGCTGAAGCTTTCAAACACAATGTCCAGGACGAATGGCTAGCCAGACACCTAGGCCAAGAAAAGCCAAAGACAATGGCAGCCCTAACTACACTCATGACCCGCTTTTGCGCGGGAGAGGACAGCTGGTTCGCCCGTAGCAGCACCAGCGATCCTGGCACATCCGAAGTCAGGGATGGCAATGGAAAGCCACCACGCAATAAAAACAAATGTCAAAACAATGAGAAAAGTCTAGACAATACAGCGGTAAACACCGGATCCAGGGGCTCCAAACCCGGTGAACGGAAAAAGTCACTTAAAGACAGCAGAGATGGCCCATCTAACCTAGATAAAATTCTAGAAAGGTCCTGCCAGATTCATGGCACCCCCAACAAACCAGCCAATCATACCAATAGAGAATGTTGGGTCTTCAAGCAGGACGGCAAGCTCAACGCCGAACACAAAGGAAAGGGACCGCAAAGCGAAGACGAGGATGAATCTTGCCAGCCGAATATGGGGGGACAGAAGAAATTCCAACCGGAGGTCAAAACAGTGAACATGATTTATGTCACTCATATCCCAAAGAGGGAGT
This sequence comes from Triticum timopheevii, assembly GCA_963921465.1. NCBI lineage: Eukaryota > Viridiplantae > Streptophyta > Magnoliopsida > Poales > Poaceae > Triticum > Triticum timopheevii. The sequence goes on from OY997262.1 coordinate 370,551,064, forward strand.
GCACACGTGCACTCCGAGACATATATGCTATAGAGCCCGTCGCCCCAAATTCAACCCATGGTCGGCCTGTCCAGTCACCTTCAATCGCAGGGATCATCCGACTAGTATCCGTCACGGGGGCTCAGCTGCCTTAGTGCTCGACCCAATAATTGACGGATACCACCTCACCTGAGTCCTTATGGACGGCGGCACTAGTCTCAGTCTGATATATCAGGACACTGTCTGCAAGATGGGGATACACCCGTCAAGAATCAAGCAAAGCAGTACTACCTTTAAATGAGTAATACCAGGCGTAGAGGCCCGCTACACAGGCACCCTAACATTGGACGTCATCTTCAACTCTCCTGATAACTTTCGAAGCGAGGAGATAATCTTCGACATTGCTTCATTCCGAAGTGGCTATCATGCACTACTCGAACGAACGGCCTTCGCCTGTTTCAATGCAGTCCTGCACTACGCTTATCTTAAACTCAAGATGCCTAGACCGCGTGGCATTATCACGGTGAGCGGAAATACAGAGCGTTCTCTTTGTACAGAAGAATACGCGACGACTCTAGTAGCCGAAGCACGAAGCAGCCTTTTCAAGCCGAACAGCTCATCGGTCCTCAAGACCGCGGACACAGCCAAACGTGTTCGGCGCACACCTACGTGTAAAAACTCAGATAAACCTGAGCTTGTTTAGCAGCCCTGCCCCCATAGATTGCCCCATAAGAAGATTGTACATGTTTTCCCGTATACATAAATATACGCTCAAAAATCCATGGGTAGCACTGGGGGCACCCTGCACGTAAGTAGTCTATAGTTCGGCTTGACCCTATTCAGACTCAAGAAGTTACAGTTCACGGTTCATCAAAACCGTCAAACTATACCCATGGCCGTACCAGATACTTTCACCTGGTTCTTTCCTTTCTACAGATAGGCCATCATCATATACCCTTCAAGGACACTGCACAACGGAGACAAAGGCGCAGACATGCACCAGGGCCCCGTTTCAAGGTTTCTGTTTAGATTAAGACCCTGCGTAAACCTTTTTTCTTATTATTATCTCTTGTTGTTTCATACCCTCCTAGCATATAAAATGCCCAGGAAAGATATCAGCAATATTTGCGAACTTACGAATCACCGTACTAAAATGGATGTTATAGTAGCAGCTAGCAGTGTGCTTTGAGAACTATGCTCTCACCACATGCGCTCTCTCCTCACGTCGGGTCGTAGCACGTGCCTTGAATTCAGGGTTCATTACCGGGGGCTATATCCAACCCGGTATATATTGAAAAGTCCGAATACCTTCTGGAGTGTTCGGCGTCGCGAGTTTTGGCCTTATATGCATCAACTCGAAATCATGTCTTTGGTCAATAGTTGGGTTTACCCGTCTCCTATGCTTGCTACCTTATGTTCCACTCTATCGGCTAAGGTGGCAAAGGGAGAACTACTGCGATTGTGCCCTGGTTCATCCGAACGAGCACCTCAGTAGAGAAAGCCGAAAACTGACTGTCATGATAAGGCGAGAGCTGGTCAACCACTTGATGACTCAGCGGAATCTTTGTGATTCCTCCGCATTAACGAAGGACCGGTTTCCTGGTCATGTATGTAAACGCACCGTATTCGGATAAACGTAGACATACCAGGGGCTATATAGTAGCCCCACCGTCAAACTACTATGGCTAAGTGAAAGTGTTAAAGCTCTATAGTCCGATTGCCTAGTTCGCCGCACTAAACACCTCCTTAACGGACCAAGACACTGGGTCAAGTGTGATAAAGTGCTTTTCCAAACACCCCCGCGTTATACGCGAGGGGGCTGAAGCTGACGACTGCAAACTTTCAGGTTATATATATATATATGCATAAACGGCCGCACAAGAGGCACTAAAATACTTTATGGGCAAAAGTATAAACACAGCCTTCATTATCATAAGCATTGTTTTTACAATTCGGATACATGCTACTCGAACATAATATGTTTCGAGCACTGACCCTCTATCAAGCGGGCACCCTCTAAGACTTCTTCAAAGTAGTGATCTGGTGTGTCCTGACCCCCGGGTGGACCCCCTGTTGATATATCGGTGGCCTTCATCTTCGCCCAATACGTCTTCACACGGGCAAGGGCCATCCGTGCACCTTCTACGCACGTTGACCGCTTGGCAGCGTCGATATGCGACACCGCACAAACAAGTTGCTACACTAAACCAAATAACTATTCGCAGTTGGTCCCTGGGGCCACAGCCGGTCCACGATAGCCTTCATGGCAAGTCCGGATATCCTATGGAGCTCGTCCCATTCAGCCATCTTCTCATTCAACTGTAGCGGACGCCTTGGCATGCTAAACTGCAACCAGAAAAGCCATTCCACTTCATGGCCTTCTTGGGCCTGGAAAAACTGCGCCGCATCAGAAGCCCTCTTCGACAAGTCCAAATATTTGTCCGGAGAACTCCACATTTGATCGATCGGGGCATACTTCGTATCGCCAAACTTAGTTCGTAATAAAAAGAGCTTCCCAGCCGTGATCACCCCGGCTTGCCGGATCTCCTCCCGTGCCGCTCTGGCCTCTGATTGGGTTTCCTTTGCTGCTTGTAAAGCCTTCTCAAGGTCAGCCATTTTTTCTTTGTTCTCCATCTCGAGACGTGCATATTGGCTAGCGGCATCCCTTAGCTCAAGCGCCATATTGGATATTCTCTCCTCACTCAGGCGATGAGCGGCCTGTTTGGCTTTTAATTCACCAACTACCTTTTCGGCAACCGCGTTGCTTATGCTGGCTTGCTCCTTGGCCTGGGCAAGCTCAGCCCGAAGGGTCTCCATGGCGGCAGCACCATCTGCAGTTAAGCACATTATAATTCCAGCATCCCGCTCCTATTTATACTCACTCACCACCCAAAAGACATACCTTGCGCCCCGTCAAGCCGCTTGTTCATGAGCGTGATGTCATCATCCGCTAGATCAAGTTGCCACTTCAGTTCGACAAATTCTGCAGCCCGGGCAGTGGCCAGGGCTGCAGCTACCTATGTATAAATTAGCAAAATTATTACCTGAGCGTATTTATCTTTTGATCCTCTGATCGCCCCATTCGGAGGTGAAAGTGCGTTATATCGACTAGGGGGGGCGGGTGAATAGGCGATTTTTATGAATTCTTCACTGAGGAATTTGCTGGTGAGGAAATTCCTAAATGAAGAATTACTAGCAGCGGAATAAGTACTCAGAAGTAAACATAACAGAATACAAGCACAGTTATCATGGCGAGATGAAGACAAACACACAGTACAGAAAGCATAAACACAGGATAACACAAGAGAGAAGACGAACAGACTGAAGAAATTGAACTAAGGAAATTGAGAAAGTCTTCAGTCAAAGTCTTCAAACAGATATGAACGGGCACCAACAACAGATATGAGGAAATGAAAGAGTTGAGGAAATAGAACCAGTAGGCTTGGTGAAGATAATGATTTGGTAGACCAGTTCCAACTGTTGTCTCAGTTGTACATCTGGTTGGAGCGGCTGAGTATTTAAACTCGAGGACACCCAGTCCTCACCGTATTCTCCTTGAGCTAAGGTCACACAGACCTCGCCCAATCACTCTTGATAAGTCTTCAGGTGACTTCCGAACCTTCACAAACTCGGTCACTCGGCGATCCACAATTCCTCTTGGATTCTCTAGACCTTGATGCCTAACCGTCTAGAAGAAGCACAGTCTTCAAAGGTAACAAGTGTCGGATCCACGCAGGATCAATCTCTTCAGTGATGCTCAATCAGTTTGGGTTTGTAGGTGTTGGGTTTGGATTTTCCTCACTTGATGATTTTCGCTCAAAGTCCTCGGAGGATGGGATGCACTCAATTGACAAGTGTCAGTTTCTCTCGGAGTAGCTAACCAGCTAGTGGTTGAGGGGCCGGCTATTTATAGCCTAGGGAGCAGCCCAAGATGATAAGACATAAATGCCCTTGTCTGACATGACCGTTAGGTGGGTAGATATTTTGGAACAGCTGGCGCGTAGCACAGCAATGGTCGGAATTTTGACTATCAAAATTCTCAGGGCTATCATGTTCCTCACTATGTAGGTAATTCACACTGGTGAATTCCTAACTCCTCAGTCAGAACAAATTCCTCAGAGACCAGAAGAACTTCGTCTCTGTCACTGAAGAATATGACTGAACTGTATGAGATTTCCAATGGCTTCACTCGAAGGGATTGGTAGGTGTAGGATTTTGAGTTGAGCATCACATGGAAATTTTTCCTTAGTATTTCCTTGACCCCCTTTAACAGTACGGTGTTTCCTATGACTCAAGAAAGAGAAAATGAAACTATAAAAACAAGAGTCTTCACGCTTCATGTTCCTCGAATGAATACCATGTCTTCAAGGTCACACCAATTTCTTCACTTTCAAAGTCTTCAGTAAGTCTTCAGAAATCCAAAGTCTTCAGACGAAGAACTTCATTTTTAGGGGTCGACTTTCTCTATAAATATCAAACTCCTCATAGACTTATATACCTGTGTACACTCACAAACGCATCAGTCCCTTAACCTATAAGTCTTCAATACACCAAAATCACTAAGAGGCACTAGATGCACTTACAATCTCCCCCTTTTTGGTGATTGATGACAATATAGGTTAAGTTTTCAATGGGGATAAACATATGAAGTGTAAATACTGATATTGAGGAATTTGATTCCAAGATATAGAAGAACTCCCCTTGAAGATGTGCATAGTGAGGAATTTGCTTTTGAAGCAATGCACACTTGAAGAGTATAATCATGGAGATCTCCCCCTATATCTTGTAATTCATACACGCATTTGATATATAATATGAAGAATTTGAAATGCATGATGAAATATGGTGACTGATGTAATTCAACATGCGTGCATTAACATTAATGAGGAATAAGCATGTAGAAGAACATGGCAAAAGTATCAGGTCACCATAGAGTTTAAGATTACAACTCGATCCAGCAAAGTCATCAGAAGAACGAGAGTTGTAACTTAGCAAAAAAACGCCCATATAATATAGACCCGCTTGAAGACTAACTCAAATTTCTCCCCCTTTGTCATCGAATGACCAAAAGGGTTGAAACTAAGGACTAACACCCCAGAAGAATATCAAGTAGATGGAGGAGCACCAACATTGTCAGGGTCTTGAGTCGATGTAGGGCCTGCTGCAGTGTCGTCCAAGTCTTCATGCTCGTCCATGGTGCGTGATGAAGAATATGAGCTGGCCACCAAGGAAGGAACCTTGACCTTCTTGTATCTCTTTGGAGGAGGAGCAGACCAGTCAAAATCTTCCTTGAAGCCCATTTGCTTCAGATCTTCTTCACCATATAAATGTGACAGAATAGCCCAGGTGCGATCAAACACTTCATGGAGGTAGTAGTGGTTTTTCTTCACTTCTAGTGAAGACTTATCAGCAGCTCACGGTCATTCATCACACGTGGAGCAGTAGCTTGAGGACTTGTCTTGGTAGCATTGGCAGCAGTATCATGAGTGGCAGAGTCATCATTGGTGGAGTAAGATGCAGCTTTGCGGAACTGACCATCCAATGGACGAATGCCTTCATTGATCACAGCAGGTGCCTTGCCCTTTTCTTCAGCTGAAGAATATGTTTATTTGAGGACTTCAATCGGAGGCAAGTAGCTGCCATGGTTGAGAGTGTCAGCCTTGTAGTTGAGTGAAGAACTTGTTCTGAGGAATCTCATAATCCACGGCGCGTAACGCTTCAGCTCAAATGGAGAAAGTGCAACATTCGCCAGAGTCCTCATGAAGAAGTCGTGATAATTTATGGGAATGCCATGCATGATATTGAAAAGCATATTCTTCATCATTCCGACAATTTCTTCATCAGAAGAGTCATGGCCTTTTATGGGACTCATGGTCTTCGTCAGAATGCGATAGATTGTCCTCGACACATAGAGTAATTACTTCATGAGGAATTTGGTCCTTGGAGCTTGTCCTGGCTTCAGCGGCTTCATGAGTACTTGCATATAATGATCAGTGAGTTCAGGCTCATCATACAGACAACAAGCACTGAGGGAGTCCTGGATTAGGGGGTGTCCGGATAGCCGAACTATCACCATTGGCCGGACTCCTAGACTGTGAAGATACAAGATTGAAGACTTCGTCCCATGTCCGGATGGGACTTTCCTTGGCGTGGAAGACAAGCTTGGCGATACGGATATGTAGATCTCCTACCATTGTAACCGACTCTGTGTAACCCTAACCCTCTCCGATGTCTATATAAACCGGAGGGTTTTAGTTCGTAGGACAAACAACAATCATACCATAGGCTAGCTTCTAGGGTTTAGCCTCCTTGATCTCGTGGTAGATCTACTCTTATACTACCCATATCATCAATATCAATCAAGTAGGAGTAGGGTTTTACCTCCATCGAGAGGGCCCGAACCTGGGTAAAAACATCGTGTCCCTTGTCTGCTGTTACCATCCGCCTAGACGCACAGTTCAGGACCCCCTACCCGAGATCCGCCGGTTTTGACACCGACATTGGTGCTTTCATTGAGAGTTCCTTTGTGTCGTCACCTTTAGGCCCGATGGCTCCTTCAATCATCAACAACGACGTGGTCCAGGGTGAGACTTTTCTCCCCGGATAGATCTTCGTATTCGGCGGCTTTGCACTGCGGGCCAATTCACTTGGCCATCTGGAGCGGATCGAAAGCTATGCCCCTAGCCATCAGGTCAGATTTGGGAGTTTGAACTACACGGCTGACATCCGCAGAGACTTGATCATTGACGGATTCGAGCCACAGCCAAGCGCGCCGCACTGTCTCGGTGGGTATGATCTAGCTCCGCCGCCGAACAGTGCCCTAGAGGCCGCACCAGCGTCCGCTCCGACCCTTAGCTCGGATCCGACTTTGCCGATCGAGGACGAGTGGCTGGACACCGCCTCGGGGGCTACGATCTCTACGGTGATTGAGCCGAACACCATCCATGTCCTTTGCAAAGCCCGTGACTCCGAGGCGCCGGACTCCTCTCCGGACTCCAAACCTCCCGCACTCCTGCCAATCAAATCCGATCGGGCGTCGGTTATGGAGTTCACTACCGCGGACATCTTTCAGCAATCGCCCCTTGGCGACATCCTGAATTCACTAAAGTCTCTCTCTTTATCAGGAGAGCCCTGGCCGGACTATGGTCAGGAAGGTTGGGATGCGGACGACAAAAAAATTCAACACCCGCCCACCACCCACTTCATATCCACTGTCAAAAGTTTAAACGACGTGCTCAATTTCGATTCTGAAGACATCGACGGTATGGACGACGATGCAGGAGACAACCAAGAACCAGCGCCTACAGGGTACTGGACAGCCACCCCATCTCACGATGTATACATGGTGGATACACCTAAAGGAAGTGACTACGAGGAACAACGGGATGCTATGAAGGATAAATCCCTCGAAAAGCAATCAAGACGGCGATGAAAGTGCCAAACAAAGTCTCGCCTCGACAAAGATGGCGGCCATACAGACCCAGCCATAGAGCAGGTCGAACCGGTGGACGACGAACACGCCATTGAACAACCGTCCGAACAGGACAACTTGGAAAAACAACCCGTCCCCGGCGAAGATAACAGTCTGGACGATCTCACACTGGACAAGTTGTTGGAGCAGAAGAACCTCCACAAAAGGCTCGTCGCCACTGCGCGTAGCCTGAAAAAGCAGAAGCGGAAGCTCAAAACAGCGGAAGATGCACCCAGAATCGGATGGAGCAAAGTACTCAACACCGCACACAAATACAACGATAGTCGCCAAACAAAGAGCTACCCGAAGCACAAACTACTGCCCGAATTCGATGAGGAGGCCTTAGAGCCCATGCAATCAAAGAACAAAGAGGCCGCCCGGCCGGATGGACGACCACATGACAAGCATAGAGCAGCAAGCAGCGCCACACACAAGCCGGCACGTGATCCACATAGGGATTCGCATCAAAAGGATGGCCCAGTTAGGTCCATCTATGGGCCAAGAAAGCAAGCTCTTCTAAGCAATGCAACACGCCAAATATCTGGACATCACGGCACACCCAAATATAGGGGAGCCGCACACCCCCTATGTTTCACCGATGAGGTGCTGGATCACGAATTCCCAGCGGGATTTAAACCTGTAAACATAGAGGCATACGACGGAACAACAGACCCGGGAGTCTAGATTGAGGATTACATCCTCCGCATACACATGGCTAGAGGAGATGATCTCCACGCCATAAAATACTTACCCCTCAAGCTCAAAGGGCAAGCACGGCACTGGCTTAAAAGCCTCCCTAAAAATACCATTGGAAGTTGGGAAGAGCTCGAGGATGCTTTTCGGGCAAACTTTCAAGGGACTTATGTCCGCCCTCCGGATGCAGACGATTTAAGTCACATAATTCAGCAACCCGGAGAGTCAGCCCACAAATTCTGGAACAGGTTCCTCACTATGAAGAACCAAATAGTCGACTGTCCAGACGCCGAAGCCTTAGCAGCTTTCAAACACAACGTCCGAGACGAATGTCTCGCCAGGCACCTTGGCTAGGAAAAGCCAAGAACAATGGCCGCACTAACAAGCCTCATGACCCGCTTTTGCGCGGGAGAGGATAGTTTGTTGGCAAGATGTAGTACCAGCGATCCAAGTACATCCAAAGTCAGAGATGGAAACGGGAAACCACGACGCAGCAAGGACCAGCGCCGGACAAGGGGAAACAGCCCGAAGAGCACGACAGTCAACGCCGGATTCAAAAGCTCTCGGCAGAATCATAAAAAACTGCCCCTCAAGGATAATAGCCACGCACTATCCAACTTAAACAAAATCTTGGACAAAATATGCCAAATCCACAGTACCCCCGGGAAGCCTGCAAACCATACCCACAGAGATTGTTGGGTTTTCAAGCAGTCCGGCAAACTCAATGCCGAACACAAGGGGCTGGACACACCAAGCGAAGACGATGACGAACCCCACAAGCAGAGCACCGGAAAACAAAAGAATTTCCCACAAGAAGTCAAAACAGTAAACTCACTTCAAGTGACAAAAGGGAAAATCAGAACGGCGCCCATAGAAATACGCGCCACACGGCCTATCCCAGCGGAGTCCCGACATTGGTTGTCAAAACCAATCACCTTTGATCATCAGGATTCTTCCGGACATATCCGGAACGCAGGATGGACTGCCCTGATATTAGATCCTATAATCGACGGACTCTAATTCACAGAAGTCCTAATGGATGGCGGTAGTGATATAAACCTGCTATATCAGGACACAATCCGCAAAATGGGGATAGACCCAACCAAAATTCGCCACAGCACCACCTCCTTCAAGGGGGTAATGCCAGGCCTACATGCCCATTGCACGGGCTCCCTACTGCTAGAAGTTGTGTTCGGCTCATCCGACAACTTCCGCCGTGAAAAGTTAACCTTCCATATCGCCCCATTCAAAAGTAGTTATCAAGCACTATTGGGATGTGAAGCTTTCGCCCGCTTTAATGCAATACTGCATTATGCATCTCATACACTTAAAATGCCCGGTCCACGCGGCATCATCTCATTAAGGGGAAATATCAAGTGTTACTCGAGCACGGAAGAACGTGAGACTGCCTGGATAGTCACACACTAATCCGGCTCCGCTAAACCAAGCACCTGAACAGGTCATTCGGACCCCGGACACGGCTAGACGAGTCCGACATAAACATATGAAGACCTACTAGCCGCACACCCCCGTACAAGGGGCTGCATGCATGTACAACAAGAGACAATAAAGCTCAATTTTAATAGCTTTTCGAATCATACTCCTTTTATTTAATATAAAGTACATTTTTCGCACGATCTTTCTTCAACTAAGTTCTTCTCCTTTACAGATGAACACCGTGCTACACCCGTCCAGGATACGGCACAACGGAGACACAGGCACAGACGTTCAGTAGGGACCCATTGCAAGGATTCTTTTCAGATTAAGACCCTGCGGAAACCTTTTTTACTGTCTCTTGTTGATACACATCCCCCGGTTTCTTGCTATAACCGAGGAGGAGGTTGGCGTTTTGGCATCGGCCGTGTCAGAATTTTTTCCACGTACCTGGACACCAGGGGCTTAGGGCATTGTTCTGCCCGTTTTCATAAAGACCGAATACCTTAGGGAGTGTTCGGCGTCTCGAGTTAGGCCTTATATGCATCAGCTCCGAATCATGTCTTTGGTCAAATGTTGGGTTTGCCCGGCTCCTGTGTTTTGCGTCCTTACGTTCCGTTCTATCGGCTAACGTGGCACCAGGAGAACTACTGCGATTGTGCCTCGGTTCAGCCTGGCGAGCACCTCAGTAGAGAAAGCCGAAAACTGACAGTCATGATATAGCGTGAGACTGGTCAACCACTCGATGACCGACCGGAATGTTTAGAATTCCTCCGCATTAACGAAGGACCGTTTCCCGGTCAGGCACATACGCGCCCCGAATTTGGGAGAGCGCGGTGCCCATAGGGGCTATATAGTAGCCCCACCATCGAACTCCTATGGCTAAGTGAAAGTGATAAAGCATTATAGTTCGGTTCCCTAGTTTGCTACGCTATCACCTCCTTTACAGGACCAAGACGTTGGATTAAGTGTGAAAATGTGCTTTTTTTTGCAAACACCCCCGCACAATGTGCGTGGGGGTTGAAGCTAAGGACTGCCATCTTTCAGGTTATATAAACATATACATTAATGGCCGCACAGGAGGTACTTTAATACTTGAACGCACAAGTATAAAAAGCCCTTATATTATATTTAAACATTGTTTCACAAATCATACATGTCATTTGAACATAATATCCTTCGAGCACCGCGTCTCTATTAAACGACCGCCCTGCAGGACTTCCTCAAAATAGTGCTCGGCAGGTACTCGGCTTCTATCCGAATCCTGGGATGCAACATCGGTGGCCTTCATCTCCGCCCAGTATGTCTTGACACGGGCGAGAGCCATCCGCGCACCCTCTATGCATGCTGACCGCTTCATTGCACTAATATGCGGCACCGCGCCAAGGAACTGCTGCACCAAGCCAAAACAACTCTTCGGCTCGGGCCTCTTTGGCCACAAATGAGTCACGACAGACTTCATGGCAAGTCCAGACAACCTATTCAGCTCAGCCCATTCGGCCAAATGATCGGTCAATGGAAGCGGACGCTCTGGACTATGGAACTGCGACCAAAAAAGCTCTTCCATTCCGTGATCCTTTTGGCCTCGGAAGTGTTCGGCCGCGTCCGCGGCACTCGCCGCCAAATCTAGATAAGCATCCTCCGCACCCCACAGCTGGCCCAACTGAGCATACTTGGGATCCATGAATTTCCTCCACAGCAGAAAAGGCTTTCCAGCTGCAATATCTTCGGCCTGGCGTAGCTCCTCTTTCATAGCTCTCATTGCAGAGCGAGCATCCTTGGCCTCAGTAGCGGCCTTTTTCAGGTCCTCTTGTTCCGCTCGACCTTCTTTTTCAAGAAGCTCGCAATGGTCGGTAGCATTCTTCAACTTTACGGCCATCTTGGCCATTTCTTTCTTGCTTCGGCAGTGAGCAGCCTGTTCGGCTTTCAGCTCTTCGGCCGCTTTTAAGGCAGTCGCATCACTTTTTCGGGCTTGCTCCTTGGCTCGGGCGAGTTCCGCCCGAAGGTTCTCCATGGCAGCGACACCATCTGCGTCAAGCATACAAGTTGTAAGGCACAGACATTAAGCTACCTTACCGGGTGTCCGCGGAGAAGCTGCATACCTTGTGACTCGTCAAGCCGCTTATTGACAAGCGCGATGTCAGAATCCGCCACGTCAAGTTGCCGCTTTAGTTCGGCAAATTCATCAGTCTGGCTTGTCACGGACGCCTCGCCACCTACATAGGAAGAGCGCATATTATACCTGGGATTATGATCCTCAGCGCACTGTCATTTTTGATAACGCACCGAGTCTCAGGGGCTACTATCTATACAGGGCGCATTCTATATGCCAAAGTGTTAGAAGGTACATCATTATGCGTACCTCAAAACCGGTCAGTAAACTTATGACGGCTTCATGCAATCCGCTTTCAGCGGATGAAATCCTTTCAATCACCGTACCCATCAGCGCACGGTGATCTTTTGAGATAGACGCTCGCCCGAGCAAATATTTCAGCTCCTCCGACCGTACACCAGTCGGTGCCGGACTCGTCCGATGGCCTTTTTTGAAGGCCGGACGCGAAGGGCTCTGAGGGGACATACGACTGCCTTCGATCCCCGCCGGATTCGAAGAAACCCTCCGTGACGACACCTCAGGGTCGTCCGCCTCGCATGACGGTATGGCAGGCGAAGGCGTTTCACTCTCCATAATCTCCGGATCGAGATCCCCTAAAGACGAGCTCTGCTGAGAAGGGCTGAGATCCGAACTACAAGGAAAAATTTCGGTTATCTTCAGAAGTAAAACAGGGATGTCTCTCATTTTTAGAAAATGCCCCTCTTTACTTATAGCTTGTTGGAGGGCTGATCTCCTTGGGGAAATAGTGCGGCCGGGGCATCTCCCGGCGCAGGACCCTCTAGCGAGGATTTCTTCCCCCGCTTCGAGGCCTTGGTCTCCGGATCTTTAGAAGCGGTCTTCTTCTCCCCTTGGAGGGAGGGATTCTCGATCCCTCCCTTCTTGATAAACTCCTTCACGGAGGCAGTAGCTCCCTTGTTCCCCCCTTCGCCTTCTTCAAAAGGTGAAGCCTCTAGCATCCTGGTTAACACAGGATCCGGCGTGGTCTCAGGGAGGGGGGCCGGACACCAGATCAGTTTTGCTTTCGCTATCCACTCCTGTTGAAAGGACAACTCTTTTAAAGGCAAGTTTATGATAGATATACGGATAGCATGTCCAGGTACAAGACTACTTACTTGAGTATCCGGGCGATTGCAGCTTAGACCTGCGTCCTCGGTCAATTCCGGACACATTGCTCGTGATCCGAAGAACAGTTGGTACATCTCCACGGGCGTTACGCCCATAAAATGTTGGAGAGCTCGTGGTCTCTCCGGATTGAACTCCCACAGGCGGAGGGGGCGACGTTTGCAGTGCAGGGTGCGACGAATCAGCATGACCTGCGCTACTACGACCAGATTCATCTCTCTCTCTAGGAGATCTCGAATATGGCCCTGCAATAAGGGCACGTCCTTGGACGGCCCCCAGTCGAGCCCTTTATTGACCCATGACGCCAGCCGCGGTGGAGGACCCGAGTGAAAGGCAGGTGGTGCCACCCATTTGGTGCCCCTGGGAGTAGTGATGTAAAACCACTCTTGTTGCCACAGTCTGAGCTCCTCTTGAAAAGAGCCCTCGGGCCATGGAGCGTCAACATTCTTGCTTATAACAGCCCCTCTGCACTCTGCCTGCTGCCCCCTGATCATCTTCGGTTCCACTTTGAAGGTTTTGAGCCACAACCCGAAGTGAGGGGTAATGCGGAGGAAGGCTTCACATACGACAATGAACGATGAGATGTGGAGGATGGACTCCGGATCCAAGTCATGAAATTCCAGCCCATAATAAAACATGAGCCCCCTCACGAAGGGGTCTGTCGGGAAGCCTAACCCCCGAAGGAAGTGAGACATGAACACCACGCTCTCACCAGGCTTGGGAGTGGGAATAACCTGCCCTTGGGCAGGCAGCCTGTGCGAAATTTCGCCGGTTAGGTATCGGGCGTCTCTCAGCTTTAGCACGTCTTCTTCGTGACGGAGGAAGGCATCCACCAGCCTTGCAGGTCGGAGCCGGACATCCTCGAAGGTCCGAAGCGCCTGAATCTAGAGATTTGGGTGTTGGAACTCGAGGCAATGGGCGGATTCGATTGAGATTGAAAGAAAGGAGCAGGCCTTGGTCTCGTTATAAAGAGGTTGAATACCAAGAGCCCTCCCCGTGACCGTTCGGGACTCGCCTTCGATAGAGGAGGCGCGCCAATGGGCACGACTGGGTTACGCACACCTGTATTAATGAGAATCCCGGAATAAGGGGACACGATCTCTACTTTGACAACACGTGCCAAAGAAACCGCCTCGCTAAACACGCTGAGGTGGGATAGTAAAAACGATTCCTATAAAGGCTTGGCGGTGGTGTGACGTCACGCCGCAGAATATGTCAGTAGATTGAATTTGTGTAAAGATTATTCTCTCGATGGTGGTATGTGGAACTTATTTTGCAGAGCCGGACACTATCCTTGTGTTCAAAATCTTCTATGAAGTATTAGGAGGAGGAACCCGCCTTGCAATGCCGAGGACAATATGCGCGCCGGACTCGTCGCCATTGAAGCCTGGTTCAGGGGCTACTGAGGGAGTCCTGGATTAGGGGGTGTTCGGATAGCCGAACTATCACTGTTGGCCGGACTCCTGGACTGTGAAGATACAAGATTGAAGACTTTGTCCCGTGTCCAGATGGGACTTTCCTTGGCGTGGAAGACAAGCTTGGCGATACGGATATGTAGATCTCCTACCATTGTAACCGACTCTGTGTAACCCTAACCCTCTCTGGTGTCTATATAAACCGGAGGGTTTTAGTCCGTAGGACAAACAACAATCATACCATAGGCTAGCTTATAGGGTTTAGCCTCCTTGATCTCGTGGTAGATCTACTCTTGTACTACCCATATCATCAATATCAATCAAGCAGGAGTTGGGTTTTACCTCCATCGAGAGGGCTCGAACCTGGTTAAAAACATCGTGTCCCTTGTCTCCTGTTACCATCCGCCTAGACGCACAGTTCGGGACCCCCTACCCGACATCCACCGGTTTTGACACCGACAAGCACCATCAAGTGTAGGACTGATTGGCAGGGCACGAAGCAATTCAGTGGCTGGTGCCTTGTAATGCGTATTTTCAGTCATCCAGTCCAACACCCATGAGTTGACGTCAGCAACATCGCCTGTGATATGCAAAGTTGCGTAGAACTGAAGAATAAGTTCTTCGTTCCAATCAACGATGTTAGTGATGAAATTTAGCAAGCCAGCGTCATGAATCATGCTGAGGACTTGAGAGAAGCATGGCATGGATTCCATGTCCACATGAGGAATATGCTCATGATCGAAGACTTTGTCCTTGTTGTACAACACTAAGGAATAGAAGTTTGCCTGGCTGGCAGTCCAGAAACGCTTCCTTCTAAGACGAGCATTGTCATAAGGGTTGAAGTCAGTGAAGAACACGTGCTCGCCGAAGAAATCATCAGCCTCGAGAAAGGATCCTTGGGCTTGGGCTGAGGAGTATCAGTCAATTGCATTACTACCTCAGGGATCGCAATCTCAGGTTCCTCAGGCTGAGGAATTTGAGGCTCTTCAGCAGTTTCAGCCTGGGTTGCCAATTCTTCATTGACAATTTCTTCAGCACTAGTGGCTGGAAATTCTTCATGAACACTTGGGGTTGCATGAGGTTCTTCAGATCCCATTTGTACTTCAGTGGTAGCAGGGGACTGAGGAATAGCTTGGAGAGGAGTGAACATTGGGGAGTTTGGATGTTGACTGTCCCAAAATTCATCATTGACCGGAGTGGTACAGCCAATGTCCACATCCTCCTCTTCAATTTCTTCAACACCTGCCTCTTCAGCAATAAACTGAGGCAAAGATGAGGAAATGATTGGGGTTGAAGGGATCTTGTCCACTTCAATTTCTTTGTCCATCTGCTCTGAAGAAGCAGCAGAAGGAGTTTCTTCATCGGATTCATCAGGAATCACATAGTCTTCACCAAAAGGAACAAGGTCCTTTGATGGCATAGATGAAACTGGAACGACATCAATTGGATTGTCAATTGAACTGATCATAGTCTTCACCTTCTTCGGAGCTGAAGAATTTGATGAAGCTGATGCCTTCCTTTCCTTCATAGCTACATGTTCTGCAGCCTTGGTCTTCTTCACATCTAATGCAGATGGAAGGATTTGAGTTGGTGTAGGCGCAGGTGGTGCAGAGGACATAGCATCATTTTCCTCAGGCACAAATGATGCAGTTGCCCTGACTTGTTCACTTTCTTCAGGTGCACCACTAGTGGATGCCCTGGCAATATCTTCAGCGGCTGGAATGGAGTCATAAGCCCTGGCACTCTCATTGTCTTCAGCAACCTGATCGTCATCAGTGGTGCTGGCATTTTCTTCAGTAGGCTGAGCAGATGCCTCAGCCTGAGTAACTTCAACGTGCATAGGTGGAGCAGCACTTGAAGTGAATTTCTTCGTCAGATTAACGAAACGCACCTTGGCGCCCTTCCAGTCAGCATAATAGCGATCAAATTCATTGCTCAGTTGCTTGATTTCAGCTTGCAAGGCAAGAAGCTGATCAGGGGTGAGAGTGAGGACATTGTCCTTGAGGTAGCGCTGTTTCTTGTACTGCGCTTTCTTCAGACTTCTGCCTTGTTCAAATTTCCGTTTCTCTTCCTCAATGAAGGCAGTGAGGACATGTCTTTGACCGGGAGTGAGGTTTAACTCCGGCAATGGCGTGTTGGGGTCCTTGTGCCATAAGTCAATGAAATCAAGGATCAGCTTGGGATCCAACATCAGTGGCACATTGCTGCCTTTGGCTCTAGCGGCCCTGGCTTGCCTGTTTCTGATGATTTCGGCAAGTTCTTCATCATCGTCTCATCATCATCAGACGGTACATGGAAGGCTACCTGCTTCTTGTAAGGACTTGGGCGAGTGCCTCGTCCAGTAGTGGCCTTTTTCTTCAGCAATGATGGACCAGTTGAGGAATTTCGAGCAGCAGAGGAACTTGCAGATGCTCCTGAGGAAATAGAGAAGCCTTGAGTCCTTTGGCATGCGGCAAGGTGCACAGGTGCCGAAGATTTTGTCAGAGCAACTGAAGACTTTGTCGGAGGAGGAGGAGGAGGAGCAGACTGAGGAATTGGCCGTGAGGGCTTTGAAGAAGAAGCACTTGGCTTGTGAGCGGGCTTCTTAGGCATAGTCTTTTTGGGCTTACTACCAGAGGCCTCAGCAGTGTTAGCAGCAGCAGCAGAATCTTCATTGAATTTCCTCACAACTTATTTTGCTTGCTTGGCTAGTTTGGCCTAGCGCCTAGCCCATTCAGTAGGATAGTCCTCACCGCGCTTGAGGCTGGTGGGATCTGCCAATTGGCCTGGTGCCAATGGAGGTCTTGGGCATGGAGGGTTGAGTGCGAATTTTTTCATGTACTTGGGAGTAACATACCTGTACTCCCTCCATTCTCGTGCCCATCTCCTTTCAATCCTCTGTATGCGCACTTTGCGGTGATTCTTGTTCTCCTTACCAAACTTGGCTTCATTAGGTGTGCAATAGCCTGTGTAAATGTCCTCAGGGATCTCAAATGCAGTCATGACCTCAGGCTTCTTTCCTCCCTTCTGTGGCTTCTTACCATCTGCCATTTTCTTCAGTTGAGGAATTTGAACAATCGAATTCTCTGAAGACGTATGCAACTTTTGTTCGAGGAACGCTGCAAATGACTTAAGTTGATGAGAACCTGGTGATTCAGCAGCGGACATTTGTACCTAAGAACAGAGTGTAGTTGCGAGGAATTTGGAGAGGTCATATGCGTTCTCAGAGGATTTATCAAAAAAGACAAGTTTGAGGAATTTGACCAGAAGCGTCTTGAGGAATTTCAGTAAGCGTTCTTTGTCTTAGGTTCCAGAGTTGTATAGATTGAAAATCCACACAATTGAGGAATCTTGAAGAAAATCATAGCTTAGAGAAACGAATCAAGAACAGATGATATGTGTGGTGTTCATGTGTGTGAAGAATTGAAGAATAAACACCTTTGAAGATTTTCAGAAAAACTTGAGAATCAAAGCGAGCAGTTAAAAGTAACTTTTAATTACCCAAAGTGAAGAACATGATGAACTGAGAAGAACAAATGTGAACTCCGTCAGTGCAGATCTTCCACGCCCTAACTTGGCGGAGGAAGACGGCTACGGCGGCGGCAGAGGGAAGATTTCCGCGGCCGGCGCGAGTACGACGGCGATGAGGTCGAGGCAGTGAAGCTCTTCCTCACCGGCGACGATGGAGTAGCGGCGGCGCTAGGGTTTGAGAAGCTCGAGCGGGAGAGAGAGATCGAGGGGAGTAAAGGAAGTGAGGAAGGGGTGAGGGGGTATTTATAGTCATAGTGAAAAACTGTTCGCCCGAAGATTTAGGACGAACGTGCCCCTGGCCCTTCTCATTCACATGACATGTGTAACCCATGTATTGTGAGGTGGCGATCGTGTAATATCGTGGGTGAGTAGATAAAATATATCGTGGGATGCGGAACGGTTTGAGAGGCAAAGCCGAAAATTCAGATAAGATAAGTTTTAAATTTCCGTTCGCAATTTCTTCAGCTGTCAGGACACAGTGAAGAATTTGAACGAGTTTCAATTAGAACGCATATGAGAAATTTGTGAATAGACTGGGTTGAGTTTAGCATAAAGGGGGAAGGGTCCGATCACATTCACTTAGCATAAGAAATCAACTTTGAAGAAATAACAATAAGTGAATGTTGTAGAGGACTTAAAACTCATATATATATATATATATATATATATATATATATATATATATATATATATATATATAGTAACACTATTCTAATCCCAGGATTAGAATAACTATTTGGATCATGGCTCCCTATATAAGGCCCGCTGGAGGTTCCTGAGATCCAAAAATGCCACCGAACAGAAAAAAAACAACCCAATCCCAATCCCATCGCCCGCAACCTCTTGCCCCGCCCCCAGATCGCCCTCACCCCGCACCCCCACCCCCCCGCGCGCCGCCATGGCCGGGCACCTTCTCCCGCCGCCGTGGCCACCCGCCGGCCCCATCCCACCATCCCCTGCATGACTCCGTCAGCCCACCCCCGCCCCACCCCGCCATCCACGCGTGCCACTGGACGCTCGGCCCCTTCACTGGCGCTCAGCTCCGTCGCGTCCCGCCGATCCCAGCACGTCTCCCGCCGCCGGCTCCTCGGCCCTGTCGCCGCCCCCGACCCCAGCGGCCAGCCTGCCTCCCTCTGCCGTCCGCTCGGTCCCGACGCGCCCTCCACCACCGACTCCCAGCCCCAAGGCGCCCCCAGCCGCCGGTCTTCCACTGGCGACCACAACCAATGACCACCGCCGCGCCCAGCTACTGGACTTCCACACCCCGCCAGATGCTGCTCCTTGAACTTCCTAGTGCATACTAGTTTCCTTCATCGAGCCCCCTAGCGATGGTTTGTGTTTGTTGCCCACAACATGTTTGTGTTAATGCTAGGAGGAGTGCTTCTTTTGAATTTTGTTTGTTGATGCTGGATACAGTACTGAACTTCATGCTTGCCGGTCCGTGCTTGCAACATGGCATCAACATGGCATCAAAGCAGTGACCTGTCCGAGGCCTAAGGGCGAACTTCGTGCTTGAACATTTTCCAAATTACCATTGCCTGCAATAGGAGGGGTAAGCCTATAGTCCAGCACTATCCCGGCCTTCTTTGGTTGACTGGACACGACTTCCACGCTCGTCCCATGGCTCCAGGTTGCTTCCCATTGCTGGTGTAAAGGTTATGCACTTACTAAATAATAGGATGTGTTTTTTGATGGAATGGGTTTGCAACAAAGTGGGCAGCAAATTTCATGTTTTCTTTGAGTAAAATGCAGCCTTAATCAGCCATTGTGAGTACTAATTGGCAGCTTCACACAAAGTGGTGTGCCTCTGTTCCAGACTTCTTGGTGATGTGCTTAAAGATCACAAACCTCAACTTCCATGGAAAACCAATGTGCGTGTGTACGTGAGAAAAAAGTCTGTACAGATAAGTTCATGTATTACTTCCAGGAAGGTTCATGTATTACTAAGTGTGTACACATAATTTCTCACTCCGCATATGTGTGTATGATTTGTATGTCTGTTTGTGTGTGTGTTCCTCTAGATCTACTTTAGCATTGACCAGATGAACAAGGTTTCACTAGCAAGGGAAGAAACATTCACCAGCAAGTGACGCTGCCTAGATCCCTCTCTTTTTATGCCATTCACCTGTTTGTTGAAAAATGCCAACAAAAGGGCTAGACATTTTTCTTCATGTATTTCTCAAAAATGGATGAGAATGGTTGCAGTACTGTGCAAGTATTTTTGTTTTTTCAATTTGTTTATTTGAAGTTCAAAGTGAATTGTTGAAGAAGGTTGACTCTATATGGACATCAAGTTGTTGTTTTATGCTTCTGTTTTAAAAATCAAAAAATATTAAATTAAAACTAAAATTGTGAAGTTCAAGTAAAAATAAGATAGAAGTTCAAAGTATATTAAAACCTAGGATTTACAAGTTCAAAAAACAAAAAACAACAACATCTTTTTGGCGTTTAAAAAAACCTAAAGTTTTCTTGTTACTAAAGAATAAAACTAAGTTCAAACTAAAATAACGGAGCAACTCGATGTATACAAAACCTCATATTCTTCTCGTTTCCAGAACAAAAATTAAATTCAGAAAAAGTTGTTCGATGCTTTCTTAGAAAAGTCATTTTTTTTCTTCTATAAAAATGGAACTACGAAGTTCAAATTAAAATAGCAGAGAAGTACGGAGTTTATAAAAATAGCAGCACGTGAAAAACAGAGTGAAGTTCAAATAGAACTGCTCTAGAAGTTCAACCTCTTCATGCCGTGCATCTTCGAATACTTTGTTTTTGCGATGAAGACAGAATGCATGATCTCAGAAGTTCAGATTGATAACTGTGAGAAGTTCACGTACTACACGGTGTGCATTCTGTATTAAAAAAACAATGAAAAAGGAAATGCTAAAAGTTTTGTTGTTATAAGTTCAAGTCTTCCATCGGATAAAGTTGAAAAAATTATTGTGAGAGAGGTTTATACAAAAGGAATATCATTTGTATAACATGGACGAAATGAATGGGAAAATTACAAACGAAAATACGTCATAGAAGTTCAACGTGAAAACAGCAGGAAGTTCGACTACTATAGTGAATGAATTTGAGATGAAAAACTTTTAGAATTGTCGCGAGTATGAAAAAACGATCAACACGGGAAAGTTGCGTGTTTACATCAGCTTTCCACCGGTATATCACTTGCCCAATTCCGGTGAGTGGATGGAGAGCCACGAGCAGTGGATCGAGAGGTACGAGCAAAAAAATCACGTGAAAAACAGAGTGTAGTTCAGGTTCACGCGCTTAGAAGTTCAGGTTCTTCACGCGGTGCATTTTTGAAGAATCTGTTTCGCGATAGAGGCAGAACGAATGATCTCGTCATTTTTGCAATTACTTGAAAACGGCTAGGAATCAAAGAAAACCATCCACATGAAAAAGTTTCGCATTTTTCGTAGCTTTTCAACGGTATATTATTTGTGCCTTTCTGTTAAAGTTTGTAGAAAATACGGCGAAAATACGTTTTTCGCCATTTTCAAAACTGACTTAAAACCTTAAAGAATTGGGAGAAACAATACATACCAAAAAGTTTCGCATTTGTTCAAGCTTTCCAATGCCATATCATTTGCTGCATTCGGACGCACGGTTAAAAAATTAGGTCGAAAATACGAACTTGGTAGGACTTGGACCATTTTTTAAATTACTCTTAAACCATTCAAAATTAGAAAAAAACTTTCAAGCTGAAAAAGTAGCGCATTTTCATAAGCTTTCCAATGCCATATCATATGCCTCCATTGGATTAGCCGTTTAGAAATTACATCGAAAAAATGAACTCAGCTGTTCGGTTTACGAAATTTTACGTTTTATCAAATTACTCTTTAACCATAGGAAATTAGAAAAAACTTTCAACATGTGGAAGAAGCGGTTTTGCAGCAGCTTTCCAACGCCATATGATATGCCTCATTCCGATAAATGGTTTAGAAATGCGATCGAAATTACGATTCACGTTTTTTATGTAAAGAAAAAACGGTTTTCAAAACTTCTCTTAAACCGCTTACATTTTGCGAAAAATTTAACTTGGGACATGATACTTGTGTCCATAGCTTTCCAACGGTATATAGCAAGCCCTATTTGGGCAATGTTGCGGGAAGTTCAACCTAGCACAGGGGGAAGTTCAAGTCGAACAACTCAGGCAGTAAAATCACAAAAAACGCGAGTTCTTCACGACCCGAGTGCAAAATCCGCCTATGAGCAAGATTCCTATCTAAAATGAGTATTTAGTTGCTAAAAATAGTTTGAAGATTACACTTACATCACATGGAACACGACTAACCAGAAAAACTCGCGGTAGAAGGCACAGTTGCGAAGATAGCCCGAAGGTCGGGTTCGTACAGAGAGAAGTTCAGGCGCGCGTACAAACAAAAATACGTCACAGAAGTTCAACGTGAAAACAGCATGAAGTTCAACTACTACGCTGAATGAATTTCAGATGAAAAACTTTTAAAATCGTCGCGAGTATGAAAAAATGATCAACACGGGAAAGTTGCGTGTTTACAGCAGCTTTCCATCGGTATATCACCTGCTCAATTCGGTGAGTGGATGTAGAGCTAGGAGCAGTGGATAGAGATAGACGAGGAAGAAAAAGCACGTGAAAAACAGAGTGAAGTTCAAGGTTTCATACTGAGAAGTTCAGGTTCTTCATGCGGTGCATTTTCGAAGAATCTGTTTCGTGATAGAGGCAGAACGAATGCTCCCACCGTTTTCAAAATTACTTGAAAACGACAAGGAATCAGAGAAAACCATCAACATGAAAAAGTTTTGCATTTTCCGTAGCTTTTCAACGGTATATTATTTTCCCAATTCCGATAAAGTTTGTAGAAATTACGGTGAAAATACATTTTTCTCCATTTTCGAAACTGACTTAAAACCGTACATAATTGGGATAAACAATACATACCAAAAAGTTTCGCATTTGTTCAAGCTTTCGAACGCCATATCATTTGCTGCATTCGGACGCACGGTTAAAAAATTAGCTCGAAAATACAAACTCGGTAGGACTTGAACCATTTTCTAAATTACTCTTAAACCATTCAAAATTAGAAAAAAAAATTCAAGATGAAAAAGTAGCGCATTTTCATAAGCTTTCTAACGCCGTATCATGTGCCTCCATTGGATTAGGCGTTTAGAAATTACACCGAAAAAACGAACTCAGCTGTTCGATTTACGAAATTTTACTGTTTTTTCAAATTACTCTTTAATCATAGGGAATTAGAGAAAACTTTCAACATGTGGAAGGAGCGGTTTTGCAGCAGCTTTGCAACGCCATATTATTTGCCGCATTCCAATAAACGTTTTAGAAATGCGATCGAAAATACGATTCACGTTTTTTGTGCGAAGAAAAAATGGTTTTCAAAACTGCTCTTAAACCGCTTACATTTTGCCAAAAATTTAAGTTGTGTCATGATATTGGTGTCCATAGCTTTCCAACGGTATATCGCAAGCCCCATTTGGGCAATGTTGGCGGAAGTTCAACCTAGTTCACAAGGAAGGTCAAGCGCGTTACTCAGGCAGTTCAGGTTGTGATCAGAATATTATTCTGATCCCGTGATCAGAATAATGTTTATGTATATATATATATATATATATTCGAATGAAGACAAACGACGAAAATAGTGAAGACAAAGCAAGGTTGAAGAATTTGAAAAACTGAGGAATTTCAAAAATTAAGAAAAACTCAAATTGAAGATTTTCAACTTTGGTTGGTGGCGTAACCCACCGTATAAGAAAGCTGATTTCAGACACCGCGTACAATTGCCATAGGGCTCTGAGAATCAATTTCTTCATTAATTTCTTCACACTTAGAGGGTTAGTATTCATTGATTGAAGAAAAAGGTTACTTCGTGTGTTGTGCATCTAAGTCATCAAGTCAGCATAAGTGTTAGGATGTGTGTCCATATCAGAGAACATTCGAAGATTCTAGGATATTTAGCTCACACCGCAACTTGCTAAATCTCTTCTCATCCAAGGGCTTAGTGAAGATATCGGCCAATTGATCTTTAGTGCTGACGTGGTCGATGGAGATGTCGCCCTTCAACACATGATCACGAAGAAAATGATGACGAATTTGGATGTGCTTGGTCTTCGAGTGCTGAACTGGGTTATGAGCAATCTTGATGGCACTCTCATTGTCACAGTAGAGAGGCACATTCTTCACGTTGACGCCATAGTCCTTGAGTGTTTGCTTCATCCATAGTAGTTGAGCACAGCATGATCCAGCAGCAATGTACTCAGCTTCTGCAGTGGAGAGTGATACGCAGTTCTGTTTCTTTGAGGACCAACAGACCAAAGATCGTCCGAGGAAATGACATGTACCAGATGTTGAACCACTGTCCACGCGGTCGCCAGCATAGTCAGAGTCTGAATATCCAATGAGATCAAAAGTGGAGCCCTTGGGATACCATAATCCAAGTGTTGGTGTGTGAGCTAAGTATCGAAGAATATGCTTCACAGCCTTATGGTGTGATTCCTTCGGCGTAGCTTGAAATCGGGCACACATGTAAACACTAAGCATAATATCCAACCTAGATGCACATAGGTACAATAAAGAGCCAATCATGGAGCGGTATACCTTTTGATCGAAGTCTTTACCATTTTCATCAGTGCATAGATGGCCATTTGTGGGCATTGGAATTTTGACCCCTTTGCAATCTTGCATGCCGAATTTCCTCAATACGTCCTTGAGGTATTTCTCCTGAGATATGAATATTCCATTGCGCTGTTGACGAATTTGAAGACCTAAGAAGAATTTCAACTCTCCCATCATAGACATTTGATATTCTTCACTCATCATATAGGCAAATTCATCACTATATCGTTGGTCAGTACAGCCGAAAATGATATCATCAACATATATTTGGCACACAAACAATTCGCCATCATAAGACTTAGTGAAAAGAGTAGGGTCGAGTTAACCCGATTTGAATCCATTCTTCACGAAGAATTCCTTCAAGGGATCATACCACGCCCGAGGGGCTTGCTTGAGGCCATACAGGGCCTTATTGAGCTTGAAGACTTTATCAGGATTCTTTGGATCTTCAAAACCTGGGGGTTGAGCAACATATACTTCTTCCTCAATCTTACCATTGAGGAATGCACTTTTCACATCCATTTGTTGTAAGATAATGTCATGATGGTTAGCGTAAGCAAGTAATATGCGAATAGCCTCAAGTCTAGCAACAGGTGCAAAAGTTTCATAGAAGTCAATTCCTTCAACCTGTGTGTAGCCTTGAGCTACAAGCCGTATCTTATTCCTCACCACAAGGCCATTTTCATCTTGCTTGTTCCGGTAGATCCACTTTGTGCCAATAATGTTGTGCTTGTGAGGATCTGGACGTTTGACCAGTTCCCAGACGTTGTTGAGCTTGAACTGATGTAATTCTTCTTGCATAGCTTGAATCCACTCAGGCTCTAGAAATGCTTCATCTACCTTAGTGGGCTCTATGATAGAGACAAAAGCGAAATGCCCACAAAAGTTAGATAAGTGTGAAGCTTTTGAGCGTGTGAGAGGACCTGGTGCACGAATGTCATCGATGATCTTCTCGACTTGCACTTCATTTGCAATACGAGGATGAGCGGGTTGTCTCCGAGGAATTTGATCCGCATTTTCTTCAGGAGCATTTTCCTCAGCACCATTTTCTTCAGGTACGTTAGTTTGACGTTCATCACGTTCTGGAATGAATTCTTCAGTAGATTCTTCAGTAGGAATGACATCCTCAGTGGCTTTGAACTTGATAGAATCCTCAGGTGCTGGTTCATCTATCGCAGAAGGTAGGTGCTCTCTTTGCGAGCCATTAGTTTCATCGAACCGCACATCTACAGTTTTAACAACCTTGTGAAGAATGTTGTTGAAGACTCTGTAGGTGTGCGAGTCCTTTCCGTAACCAAGCATGAAACCCTCATGTGCTTTCGGTGCAAACTTAGAATTGTGATGAGGATCTCTAATCCAGCATTTAGCACCAAATACTTTGAAGTAACTTACATTGGGTTTCTTGTCAGTGAGGAGTTCATAGGCAGTTTTCTTGAACAATTTGTGAATATATACTCTGTTGATGATGTGGAAAGCAGTATCAATTGCATCAATCCAGAACCGACGAGGTGTCTTGTATTCATCAAGCATAGTGCGTGCCATTTCAGCGAGGGTTCTGTTCTTGCGCTCCACGATGCCATTCTGTTGAGGAGTATAAGGAGTAGATAACTCATGAGTAATACCAAGTTCATCAAGATAGTCATCAAGACCGGAATTCTTGAACTCAGTTCCATTGTCACTTCTGATGTGCTTGATCTTCACACCAAAGTTGGTTGAAGCCCTCGAGGAAAATCGTTTGAAGACTTCCTGCACTTCATGTTTGTAAGTAACAATGTGTACCCATGTGTAACAAGAATAATAATCAAGAATAACAAAGCCATATAGAGATGCATCATTTGTCATAGCAGAATAATGATTAGGACCGAAAAGATCCATATGAAGCAATTCAAACGGTCGAGTGGTAGTCATGATAGTCTTCACTGGATGCTTGGCCTTTGTCATCTTTCCAGCTTCACAGGCTCTGCATAAATGATCCTTGAGGAATTTGACATTCTCAATGCCAATGACATGCTTCTTCTTCGCGAGCGTGTGCAAATTCCTCATGCCAACATGACCAAGTTGTCGATGACATAGCCAGCCTTCTGACTTTTGCCTTTGTCAGCGAAGATGATATGCTTCAGATGTGATGGTGATAAGGGAGCATCCATCAATAGATTCTTGTCTCCAGTCATGTGATTTGTACATCCACTATCGAGGACCCACTCATTTGCTTTTGGTTGATCATCCTGCAGATGAATTAGTGCAGCTTACAAACTCATATACTTCATCAGTGAAGAATATGACATCAGTATCATCAAGTCAATTTCATAAAGCAATTAGAACAAATAATCAGTATGAGGACGTGTGAAACTAAGGTTCATTTTATCATGATTAGCCTGCGTCCTATCAGGCATTGTTCAGGTCTCCAGCAAATTCTTCAGTCGTTTTAAGCACGACTGGAGACCTGACCCTGCATAAGAGATTAGTTCTTTTTCTTCACCACCCACATCTGGAGGGGTGGAAAAGAATTCATCACTCTGCGAGCACCATATGGGAAAGGTGGCATGGACGCCAGTCCACTTCGTTTCACATAAGAGGGGTTAGGGTAAGCATATGAATAAGCAGAGAAATTCTTCGAGGACTTATGAACATAATGATTTGAAGAATAATGCACATATTCATAGCCCTTAGCTCTACCCTGCGAAACAGAGGGGTTAGCACGATGATGATCATATGAGGACTTTGATCCTTTTGAGGAATTTGATCCATGTGAGGAATTTGGTCCGTATGAGGACTTGGATCCATATGAAGAATTTGGTTCATATGAAGAATTTGATCTGGAATTCCTTTTCTTCACAGGTGGTGTCATGAGGACATTCACCTGAAGAATTTCAAGGCAACTTTTGGGAACCCAGATTTTCTTCATAGGGGAACCGTTCCTGCAGTTAGTGCCAACATATCTAGCAAATACTTCACCATTCTAATTTTTGAACAGTTTATAGTTGGAGTCAAATGACTCATCAGAAGAATGAGGAGATTCACATGTGAAACTAGATAAGTTGGATGGATCAACTGGAAGTCCTTTTGCAGCAACCCATGAGGTTTTGGGGTACTGCCCAGGCTTCCAATATGTTCCATCAGCATTGAGTTTCCTCTCAAAGGCAATACCCTCTTTCCTAGGGTTTCTGTTGAGGATCTGCTTTTTGAGCACATCACAAAGAGTCTGATGCCCTTTGAGGCTTTTGTACATGCCTGTCATGTACAATTCCTTCAACCCAGCATCATCAGTGATACTTGCATTGTCCTCAGATGAGGAATTAGTGACAGCAGGGACATAAGAAGAATTTGTAGCATTAGAAGCATTTGAACATTCAGGTGAAGAATTAGCAGATTCACGTTCAATGCACTTCAGACATGGAGGAACAAATTCTTCCTGGGTAGCGCTGATTTGTTGAGCAAGTAATGAATCACGCTCCTTCTGAAGATCTTCATAACTCACTCTTAGCTTCTCAAGATCTTGCTTTCTTTGAAGAAGTTCAAAGGAAAGCTTCTCGTGATCAGATAAGAGAGTGTTATGATGACCTTGAAGGTCGTCAAACTTGGAATGAAGTCTTTGAAGACTTTTAGCCAAAGCTTTTGACTGATCCATTTCTTCACCCAACATATCATCGCTCTTATTTAGCATGTATTGAACTTTTTCCAAAGCTCTTTGTTGTTTAGTGGAAAGGGAAGCAAGTTTGACATAGCTAGGTCCAAATTCATCGCCAGATTCATCATCACTGGACTCGGATAGATAGCATTCGGTTACCTTGGCACCCTTTGCCATGAAGCAATAAGTGGGAGCGTAGTCATCATTGCCTTCATCAGCATTGTTGGTGTTGCCATTTTCTTCAGAGTTGAAGATAGACTTGCTGACGAACGTGGTAGCAAGATCCAGGCTTGCCACACTAGACTCGGACTCCTCGGATGCCTCTTCTTCCTCATGACCCTCAGATTCAGCCTCAGAATCCATTTCCTTGCCAATGAATGCTCGAGCCTTCTTGGAGCTGCTTTTCTTGTGAGATGAAGACTTTGAGGATTTTGATGATGAAGACTTTGAAGATTTCTTCTTCTTCTTGGCATCATCAGAACTGTAATCCTTGTATTTCTTCTACTTCAATTCCTTATCTCACTAAGGATAATCTTGAATGTAATGACCAGGTTTCTTGCACTTGTGACATAGCCTTTTCTTGTAGTCATTGGATGAGGAATCATTGCTCCTTGAGGATTTTCCAAAGTGACCATGTCTTGAGAACTTCTGAAATTTCTTCACAAGCAATGCCAGTTCCTGACTCAGTTCTTCAGGATCACCAAGGCTGCTAGTGGAGTCCTCTTCTTCAGACTCAGAGACTGCCTTGGCCTTCAAGGCACGTGGTTTGCCATAGCTCGAACCGTATAGATCTCTCTTCTCAGCAAGCTGGAACTCATGAGTATTTAGCCTCTTGAGGATATCAGCGGGATCAAGTGACTTGTAGTCAGCACGCTCTTGAATCATCAGTGCCAGAGTGTCAAATGAGGAATCTAGCGATCTTAGCAATTTCTTCACCACCTCATGGTCGGTGATGTCAGTGGAGCCAAGCGCTTGAAGCTCATTTGAGATGTCAGTGAGGCGATCGAAGGTTTGCCGAACATTTTCATTGTCGAGTCTTTTGAAGCAGTTGAAGAGATTGCGAAGAACGTCAACACGAGAGTCACGTTGAGTTGAGACTCCTTCATTTACTTTGGACAGCCTATCCCAGATAAGCTTGGCAGTTTCCAAAGCACTCACTCTTCCATACTGTCCTTTGCTCAGATGACCACATATGATATTCTTCGCTTGAAAATCGAGTTGCTTGAATCTCTTCACATCAGTAGCATTCAGAGATGGTGTGACTGAGGGAACACCATTTTCCATAACATACCAGAGATTGTTGTCAATTGCCTCAAGATGCATCCGCATCTTGTTCTTCCAGTAGGGGTAGTCCGTTCCATAGAAGGTAGGACACCCAGCAGAGACCTTGATCATACCTGCAGTCGACATAACTAAAACTCCAGGCGGTTAAACCAAAATCACACAGAACAAGGGAGTACCTTGCTTTGATACCAATTGAAAGTGCGTTATATCGACTAGAGGGGGGGTGAATAGGCGATTTTTATGAATTCTTCACTGAGGAATTTGCCGGTGAGAAAATTCCTAAATGAAGAATTACTAGCAGCGGAATAAGTACTCAGAAGTAAACATAACAGAATACAAGCACAATCATCATGGCGAGATGAAGACAAACACAGAGTATAGAAAGCGTAAACACAGGATAACACAAGAGAGAAGACAGACAGACTGAAGAAATTGAATTGAGGAAATTGAGAAAGTCTTCAGTCAAAGTCTTCAAATAGATATGAACAGGCACACAGCAACAGATATGAGGAAATGAAAGAGTTGAGGAAATAGAACCAGTAGGCTTGGTGAAGACAATGATTTGGTAGACCAGTTCCAACTGCTGCCTCAGTTGTACATCTGGTTGGAGTGGCTGAGTATTTAAACTCGAGGACACCCAGTCCAGGACACACAATCCTCACCGTATTCTCCTTGAGCTAAGGTCACATAGACCTCACCCAATCACTCGTGGTAAGTCTTCAGGTGACTTCCGAACCTTCACAAACTCGGTCACTCGGCGATCAACAATTCCTCTTGGATGCTCTAGACCTTGACGCCTAACCGTCTAGAAGAAGCACTGTCTTCAAAGGTAACAAGCGTCGAATCCACGCAGGATCAATCTCTTTAGTGATGCTCAATCACTTTGGGTTTGTAGGTGTTGGGTTTGGATTTTCCTCACTTGATGTTTTTCGCTCAAAGTCCTCGGAGGATGGGATGCTCTCAATTGACAAGTGTCAGTTTCTCTCGGAGTAGCTAACCAGCTAGTGGTTGAGGGGGGCGGCTATTTATAGCCTAGGGAGCAGCCCAACATGATAAGACATAAATGCCCTCGAGCAGCCCGACAAGATAAGACATAAACCGCGTTGCTTATCCTGGCTTGCTCCTTGGCCTGGGCAAGCTCAGCCCGAAGGGTCTCCACGGCGGCAGCACCATCTACAGTTAAGCACATTATAATTCCAGCATCACGCTCCTATTTATACTCACTCACCACCCAAAAGACATACCTTGCGCCCCGTCAAGCCGCTTGTTCATGAGCATGATGTCATCATCCACTAGATCAAGTTGCCACTTCAGTTCGACAAATTCTGCAGCCCGGGCAGTGGACAAGGCTGCAGCCGCCTGTGTACAAATTAGCAAAATTATTACCTGAGCGTATTTATCTTTTGATCCTCTGATCGCCCCATTCGGAGGTGAAAGTGCGTTATATCGACTAGGGGGGGGGGGTGAATAGGCGATTTTTATGAATTCTTCACTGAGGAATTTGCTGGTGAGGAAATTCCTAAATGAAGAATTACTAGCAGCGGAATAAGTACTCAGAAGTAAACATAACAGAATACAAGCACAGTTATCATGGCGAGATGAAGACAAACACACAGTACAGAAAGCGTAAACACAGGATAACACAAGAGAGAAGACGGACAGACTGAAGAAATTGAACTGAGGAAATTGAGAAAGTCTTCAGTCAAAGTCTTCAAATAGATATGAACGGGCACCAACAACAGATATGAGGAAATGAAAGAGTTGAGGAAATAGAACCAGTAGGCTTGGTGAAGATAATGATTTGGTAGACCAGTTCCAACTGTTGTCTCAGTTGTACATTTGGTTGGAGCGGCTGAGTATTTAAACTCGAGGACACCCAGTCCTCACCGTATTCTCCTTGAGCTAAGGTCACACAGACCTCGCCCAATCACTCTTGGTAAGTCTTCAGGTGACTTCCGAACCTTCACAAACTCGGTCACTCGGTGATCCACAATTCCTCTTGGATGCTCCAGACCTTGATGCCTAACCGTCTGGAAGAAGCACAGTCTTCAAAGGTAACAAGTGTCGGATCCACGCAGGATCAATCTCTTCAGTGATGCTCAGTCACTTTGGGTTTGTAGGTGTTGGGTTTGGTTTTCCTCACTTGATGATTTTCGCTCAAAGTCCTCGGAGGAGGGGATGCACTCAATTGACAAGTGTTAGTTTCTCTCGGAGTAGCCAACCAACTAGTGGTTGAGGGGGCGGCTATTTATAGCCTAGGGAGCAGCCCGACATGATAAGACATAAATGCCCTTGTCTGATATGACCGTTAGGTGGTTAGATATTTTGGAACAGCTGGCGCGTAGCACAGCAACGGTCGGAATTTTGACTATCAAAATCCTTAGGGCTATCATGTTCCTCATTTTGTAGGTAATTCACACTGGTGAATTCCTAACTCCTCAGTCAGAACAAATTCCTCAGAGACCAGAAGAACTTTGTCTCTATCACTGAAGAATATGACTGAACTGTATGAGATTTCCAATGGCTTCACTCGAAGGGATTGGTAGGTGTAGGATTTTGAGTTGAGCATCACATGGAAATTTTTCCTTAGTATTTCCTCGATCCCCTTTAACAGTACGGTATTTCCTATGACTCAAGAAAGAGAAAATGAAACTATAAAAACAAGAGTCTTCACGCTTCATGTTCCTCGAATGAATACCAAGGCTTTAAGGTCACGTCAATTTCTTCACTTTCAAAGTCTTCAGTAAGTCTTCAGAAATCCAAAGTCTTCAGACGAAGAACTTCATTTTTAGGGGTTGACTTTCTCTGTAAATATCATACTGTTGGAAATATGCCCTAGAGGCAATAATAAAATGATTATTATTATATTTCCTTGTTCATGATAATTGTCTTTTATTCATGCTATAATTGTATTATCCAGAAATCGTAATACACGTGTGAATACATAGACCACAATATGTCCCTAGTGAGCCTCTAGTTGACTAGCTCGTTGATGAACAGATAGTCATGGTTTCCTGACTATGGACATTAGATGTCATTGATAACGGGATCACATCATTAGGAGAATGATGTGATGGACAAGACCCAATCCTAAGCATGGCACAAGATCGTGTAGTTCGTTTGCTAGAGCTTTTCCAATGTCAAGTATCTTTTCCTTAGACCATGAGATCGTGTAACTCACGGATACCGTAGGAATGCTTTGAGTGTATCAAACGTCACAAAGTAACTAGGTGACTATAAAGGTATACTGCAGGCATCTCCGAAAGTGTTTGTTGGGTTGACATGGATCGAGACTAGGATTTGTCACTCCGTATGACGGAGAGGTATCTCTGGGCCCACTCGGTAATGCATCATCATAATGAGCTCAAAGTGACCAAGTGTCTGCTCACAGGATCATGCATTACGGTACGAGTAAAGTGACTTGCCGGTAACAAGATTGAACGAGGTATTGGGATACCGACGATCGAATCTCGGGCAAGTAACATACCGATTGACAAAGGGAATTGTATACGGGGTTGCTTGAATCCTCGACATCGTGGTTCATCCGATGAGATCATCGAGGAGCATGTGGGAGCCAACATGGGTATCCAGATCCTGCTGTTGGTTATTGACCGGATAGCCGTCTCGGTCATGTCTACGTGTCTCCCGAACCCGTAGGGTCTACACACTTAAGGTTCGGTGACGCTAGGGTTGTAGAGATATGAGTATGCAGCAAACCGAAAGTTGTTCGGAGTCCCGGATGAGATCCCAGACATCACGAGGAGTTCTGCGCCTAGGGTTGGGAAGCCTAGGGGAGGGGGCGCCTCCACTTGCCTTGGGGGGCAAGTTTCCCCCCTTGGCCGCCGCCCACCCTAGGAGATCCCATCTCCTAGGGCCGGTGCCCCCTGGGGTCCCTATATAAAGAGGGGGGTGGGAGGGCAGCCGCACAATGACATCTGGCGCCTCCCTCCCCCCTTGCTACACCTCCTCCTCCCGCAAAAGCTTGGCGAAGCCCTGCCGGAACCCTGCTGCATCCACCACCACGTCGTCGTGCTGCTGGATCTTCATCAACCTCTCCTTCCCCCTTGCTGGATCAAGAAGGAGGAGACATCACGCTGACCGTACGTGTGTTGAACGCGGAGGTGCCGTCCGTTCGGCGCTAGGATCTCCGATGATTTGGATCACGACGAGTACGACTCCCTCAACCCCGTTCTCTTGAATGCTTCCGCTCGCGATCTACAAGGGTATGTAGATGCACTCCCCTCTCTCGTTGCTAGATGAACTCATAGATTGATCTTGGTGAGTGTAGGAATTTTTTTATTTTATGCAACGTTCCCCAACACAAACTCCTCATAGACTTATATACTTGTGTATACTCACAAACGCATCAGTCCCTTAACCTATAAGTCTTCAATACACCAAAATCACTAAGGGGCACTAGATGCACTTATAGGAGGGCAACCAGAGTCTCAGGGGCTACTATCTATACACAGTGTATATTGCATTTACGGTACAAAAAATAGAGGCCACATTACATACCTCAAAGCCTCTTAGCGGGCTCGTAAAGGCTTCATTCAATCCGCTTTTTGAGGACAAAATTCTCTCTATCACTGTACCCATTAAGGTACGATGTTCCTCTGAGATAGGCGCTTGCCGCAGAAGACCTGTCCATATGTCCGGCTGTATATCGGATAGTTTGGAACTTTTGTTGTCGGTCTCTCTAGGAGTCGAACACCCCGGACCTCGGGCGGCCGAAGAGTCATCTTCTGGCCTTGCGCTCCTTCGCGGATCGGGGTCGTCCGCCTTATGGGGCGGGGAAGTATGAGGCGGCGTTTCGCTCTCCATCATCTCCGGGAGAAGATCCCCCAAGGACGAAGATTATTGAGGGAGGCTATAGGTTGAACTACCCTCACAAACAGGAAAAGAACGGGGTATGCTTATTAAACACCTTTGTTCACTTACGGTTCGGCTAAAGGCTGGCCCCCTTGTGGGCACTGTGTGGCAATATCGCCTCCCGAATCTGGGCCCCCTGATAGGGATTTCTTCCCTCGCTTGGAGGCCTCTGCCTTCAGGTCTTCGGGAGCGGCTCTTTTCTTCCCGTAGGGGGAGGGAATGTTAGATTCTCCTCCCCGTTCATCCTCCGACACGAGAGTTCCGATTTCCCCGGATACGGTGCGTGACGCACCTCCGGTATGAAGTCCACTTTGGGCCTCTCCACTCCTCTCCTTTTCTTCCCTCAACAGCACTTGATAAGGTGCCGGAGCCAGCATCCTGGTCAACACTGGGTCCGCTGAGTTTTCGGGAAGAGGGGCCGAACACATTATCCTCTCCGCCTTATTTACCCAGCCCTGGCCGAGTATGGTTTTATCAGTTCTGTTATTGGAAACTTAAACTAAAAATGTGTTTGGAAATTGAGTACTTACCAGGGAATCCGGATGGTTGCAGTCGAGGCCTGCGTCCTCGGTGGTGTCCGGACACCTTTTTCGTGACCCAAAGAATAATTCATACATCCCCTCGAGCATTGTGCCAAAGAAGCGCTGAATGGTTCGCGGTCCTTCCGAATTGAACTCCAACATACGGAGAGGTCGGCGCTGGCATGGCAAGACCCGACATACTAACATAACTTGGATTACCTTAATGATGTCGATGTCCTTCTTAATAAGGTCTCGAATGCGGCTTTGCAGTATTTGAACTTCATCTAGCGACCCCCAATCCAGCCCCTTGTTGATCCATGATGCAAGCTGTTGCGGAGGGCCAGATCGGAAGGCGGGTTGTGCCACCCACTTGGTACCACGGGGCTCGTCATATAAAACCACTCCCGTTGCCATAGGCCAGAAGTTGCGGTGAAGGAACCCTTTGGCCAGACAACGTCGGCCAATTTGCTTATTAAAGCACCTCCGCACTCTGCGTGTCTCCCGTCTATTATCTTCAGCCTTACATCGAAGGTCTTGAGCCATAAGCCGAAGTGTGGAGAGATACGGAGGAAAGCCTCACGTATGATAATGAATGATGAGATGTGAAGGAGGGAGTCTGGAGCTAGATCATGGAAATCTAGACCGTAGTAAAACATGAGCCCTCGAATGAAGGGATGAAGAGAGAAACCTAGCCCCCAGAGGAAGTGAGGGATAAATACGACCCTCTCATTAGGTCTAGGAGTAGGGATAACCTGCCCTTGTGCAGAAAGCCTGTGAAGGATCTCCGCGGTCAAGTACCTCGCCTCCCTGAGCTTCATGATATCCTCCTCGGTGACAGAAGAAGCCGTCCACCGGCCTTGGAAGCTGGATCCGGACATGGCCTAAGGTTCGAAGCGACTGGTTAAGCCTTGGGTGTTGGAACTCGAGGTGGGAGGAGGAGGGGAGTATCGTAGAGGGGAAGGGCGGGTCTCGGCCTCCTTATAAAGATGACAAATATCAAACATTCCCTACCTGGCCTTAAAACATGCCTATTCCGAAGGAATCATACCAATGGGACGGTTGGGTTACCCACACGCGTGTTGATGAGAATCCCACAATAAGGGGACACTATCTCCGCTTCGACAACACGTGCCAATAAAACCACCTCGTGAAGCGTGGAGCAGCGAGTTGGAAAACGAATCGAAATAATGGCTAGACGATGACGTAATGTCGTGTTGCAAAAGCTGTCAGCGGATTGGACTCGTGAAAACACTATGCTCTCCGTGTAACCCTAGCCCCCTCCGATGTCTATATAAACCGGAGGATTTAGTCCGCAGGACAGGAACAATCAGAATCATAGGCTAGCTTCTAGGGTTTAGCCTCTACGATCTCGTGGTAGATCAACTCTTGTAATACTCATATCATCAAGATCAATCAAGCAGGAAGTAGGGTATTACCTCCATCGAGAGGGCCCGAACCTGGGTAAGCATTGTGTCCCCCGCCTCCTGTTACCATTAGCCTTAGATGCACAGTTCAGGAACCCCTACCCGAGATCCGCCGGTTTTGACACCGACAGTCGTTGACTCAGCGGGTCTGTCGTCCTTTTGCCCCAAAAACGATTCCGCGGTGCCCCGGGCACCCCCAGCGCACCGGGTTTGGCCTGGGTCCGCCGGCGCCAGTTTCGGGCCTAATCGGCAAAAATTGAGCTCCTGGAGGTGCGACTGGGCCGGTTTTATCACCGGTGCTAAAAATGGCCTTGGGGGCGTGTTGGGGCGCAGCTAGAGATGCTCTTAAATGAAAAAGCTGGGCGGGCCAAACAAAAGAAGATTACATTTATTTGCATTTCTAAAAACTTTTCAATCCTTCGTGTGTCCAAAATCTGTAAAGATATATTTGTGGTTGTTTTTTAAACACAGTACAAACGCAAGCGCTCATATATACGCGCAAACACCTACCCCTGTGAACGCAATATGCACACCCTACACCCATGAGCGCATTTGAGAGACCGAGCTAGCATATCATCTTGAGATTTTACGAAGTCATCGTAGGCGCCTCGTAGTCGACAAGAATGTCTCCTCCCACTGAACGCGCATCGCCGAAAATCCTGAAATAAATTCAAGATAAATACAAGCACCAGAATTTGAACCCTGGTGAGCTGGAAATACCTTGTCCTCCTAACCATTCACCACAAGTTGGTTCGCTATATTCGTGGTTGTTGTTGCTCCAATCCAAGCACTGGCAAACACATGATGATTTGCAATTTGAGTTATGTCATCTCTTTTCCTATTTAAAACTAAACCAAATTAATTCTTCTCTTGAGTCTGATTTTCCTTGCCCATGAGGCCATGACCACTTACGTTGCTGAAAGGATCGATATGGTTGACTAGAGGGGGGGTGAATAGGCAACTAACAATTTTTAGCTGTTCTTTAACAAATTAAACTTTGCATCAAAGTAGGTTGTCTAGATATGCAACTAGGTGATCAACCTATATGATGCAACAACAACAAGTACACGAGCAAGTAAGGGAAACAACACAAGTAAGCTTGCAAAAGTAAAGGCGCGAGATAACCAAGAGTGGAACTGGTGGAGACTAGGATGTGTTACCGAAGTTCCTTCCTTTTGAGGGGAAGTACGTCTCCGTTGGAGCGGTGTGGAGGCACAATGCTCCCCAAGAAGCTACTAGGGCCACCGTATTCTCCTCACGCCCTCACACAATGCGAGATGCCGTGATTCCACTATTAGTGCCCTTGAAGGCAGCGACCGAACCTTTACAAACAAGGTTGGGGCAATCTCCACAACAATTGGAGGCTCCCAACAACACCACGAATCTTCACCACAATGGAGTATGGCTTCGAGGTGACCTCAACCGTCTAGGGTGCTCAAACACCCAAGAGTAACAAGATCCGCTAGGGATAAGTGGGGGGGAATCAAATCTCTCTTGGTGGAAGTGTAGATCGGGGCCTTGTCACCCAATCCCGAGAAAATCAACAAGTTTGATTGGCTAGGGAGAGAGATCGGGCGAAAATGGAGCTTGGAGCAACAATGGAGCTTAGAGGTGGAAGAGGTGGTCAACTAGAGGTAGGAGACGCCCCTTTTATAGTCATGAAAGAAATCCATCCTTTATCCACTTAGACCAGCCTGCGACATGCGGTACTACCGCTCGAGGGGCGTGGTACTACCGCAAGGCCACGTGGTACTACCGTGGAAGACCACAGTACTACCGCGACAGCTGTTGAGACTAAACCATAGGCGGAACTACCGCGAGCGTGGTACTACCGCACCCACCCGCGGTACTACCGCGAGGCAGGTAAGACTAAGTCTGGAATCGGCACGGATGAATAAAAAAACATCCGTGCCTACTTCCGCTGTCAAAGAGACGATGCAAACATCCGTCGCGGTACTACCATCCACAGGGCGCGGTACTATCGTGTGGGTGTGGATGTAAAAAATTACATCCGCCCCTACTACCGTGAAGCCACGGCACTAGGCCAGGGAACCACGGTACAACAGCTCGGAGGGAGCGGTACTACCTTGGGCACAAGCGGTACTACCACCCTAGACGTGCGGTACTACCGTGTGGGCGCGGATGTAAAAAATTACATCCATGCCTACTACCGCGATGCAGCGGTACTTGGCCTAGCAGCAATGGTAGTATGACTCCGAGGGAGCAGTACTACCGTGGGCTCCCGCGGTACTACCGCGCGTGGGCACGGTACTACCGCGTGTGCCTGCGGTACTACCGCTCCAGGGAGCAGTACTACCGCAAGCTCAGCAATAGTAGTCCATACATTCACATAGAGGATAGACGGGGAATGCTCCAAGGTGGAAGGGAAAGGAGGAGACAATGAAGAAAACGTGTACGTGATGATTCCTCCCGAATCTTTCTGACGTCGACCCCCTCTTAATAGTACGGCTCTCCTACGACTCAAATCCACCAAAAAGAAACGTAGAACAACACCGTCTTCAATAGTCTCGAGGGGCACTGAATCGTCTCGTGCCTAGTGATGAAGTGTCTAAGAAACTCAAGGCACACGATTAGTCCGCAAATGCATTGTCATTAATCACCAAAACACTTAAGGGATAAATATGCCCTTACAATCTCCCCCTTTTTGGTGGATTGATGACAATACGGGATTTGCGCATAGATGAGATAATATTGAGCAAAGGCAAACCCCTCCTCTCTAAAATATAGACGGGCTCCCCCTAGATGTGTGCAATCTAGATGGATGATTTGGACTGCATAGCACACAAACTAGGATCAACACTCCCCCTATATTTTAGAGACAAAGGCCTGATAATTAACATCTAAGCAGAGCATAGCACAAAGGTAGCACAATATATCACAAGCTCGCTAAGATAGATAGAGTGTATATGTCTTACACCATATGAAGTAAAGCAACCCAAAGCAACTGAAACGAGGTTCAAAATGAGAAAGCAGCAAACACACTGAACATGAACGACGACGCAAATCCCTACACTCTCTCCCCCTTTGGCATCGAGACGCCAAAAAGGCAAAGAGGACACCTACACACAAGGGGTGGTGAGGGAGTCCTGGACTAGGGGGTGTCCGGATAGCCAGATCACCATCATCGGCCGAACTATCATCGGCCGGACTATCATCATCGGCCGGACTCCAAGACTATGAAGATACAAGATTGAAGACTTCGTCCCGTGTCCGGAGGGGACTTTCCTTGGCGTGGAAGGCAAGCTTGGCGATACGGATATGTAGATTTCCTACCATTGTAACCGACTCTATGTAACCCTAGCCCTCTCCGGTGTCTATATAAACTGGATGGCTTTAGTCCGTAGGACACAACAACAACAACCATTACAATCATACCATAGGCTAGCTTCTAGGGTTTAGCCTCCTTGATCTCGTGGTAGATCCACTCTTGTAACATCCACAATATCAATATCAATCAAGCAGGACGTAGGGTTTTACCTCCATCAAGAGGGCCCGAACCTGGGTAAAACATCGTGTCCCTTGTCTCCTGTTACCATCCGCCTAGACGCATAGTTCGGGACCCCCTACCCGAGATCCGCCGGTTTTGACACCGACATTGGTGCTTTCATTGAGAG
This sequence comes from Triticum timopheevii, assembly GCA_963921465.1. Lineage (NCBI taxonomy): Eukaryota > Viridiplantae > Streptophyta > Magnoliopsida > Poales > Poaceae > Triticum > Triticum timopheevii. The sequence continues at coordinate 370,590,775 of OY997262.1, forward strand.
TTCCTCTGTGTCGTCACCGATAGGCTTGATGGCCTCTTTAATCAACAACGACGCAGTCCCGGGCGAGACTTTTCTCCCCGGACAGATCTTTGTATTTGGCGGCTTCGCACTGCGGGCCAATTCGTTTGGCCATATGGAGCAGATCGAAAGCTACGCCCCTGGCCGTCAGGTCAGGTTTGGAAGCCTAAACTTCACGGCCGATATCCGCGGGGACTTGATCTTCGATGGATCCGAGCCACAGCTGAGCGTGCCGCACTGTCACGATGGGCACGGCCTAACTCTGCCGCCGGACAGTACCTTGGAGGCCGCACATGAATCTGCTCCGACCCATGGTCCGGAGCCGATCGCTTAGATCGAGGACGGGTGGCTGGACACCGCCTCGGGAGCTGCAACTTTCACGGCGATGGAGCCGAACACTGACCTTGTCCCGCATAAAGCTCATGATTCCGAGGTGCCGGACTTCCTGCCGGACTCCAAACCTCCTGCGCCCCTGCCAATCGAATCCGATTGGGAGCCGATCATGGAGTTCACCGCTGCGGACATCTTTCAGCACTCACCCTTTGGCGACATCTTAAATTCGCTGAAGCACCTCTCGCTATCTGGAGAACCCTGGCCGGACTACGGCCAGGATGGTTGGGACGTGGACGACAAAGAAATTCAAACCCCACCCACCACCCACTTCGTAGCCACCGTCGACGATCTAACCGACGTACTCGACTACAACTTCGAAGACATCGACGGTATGGACGATGATGCCGGAGACTATCAAGAACCAGTGCCTACAGGACACTGGAAGACCACCTCGTCATACGACATATACAAGGTGGATACCCCAAAAGATGGGGACGACGAAGAAGCAGCGGAGGCAGATTCCTTAAAGAAACAGCCCAAGCGCCGACGTCAGCGGCGCCGCTCTAAATCCCGCCACAGCAAGAATGGAGATTCCGGCACAGGAGATAATAACACCCCAGAAAGTGCCGAAGATAACCCCCTCCAGCAAGATTCAGCGCAGGAGGAGGTAGAAGCAAGCCCTCACGAGAGGACGACAGACGAAGAGGTCGAGGATGATAATTACATACCTCCCTCCGGAGACGAGGCAAGCCTCGACGATGACGAATTCGTCGTGCCTGAGGATCCCGTCGAACAAGAGCGTTTCAGACGCAGGCTAATGGCCACAGCAAATAGTCTAAAGAAAAAGCAGCAACAACTTCAAGCTGATCAAGACCTTTTTGCCGACAGATGGACCAAGGTCCTCGCGGCCGAAGAGTATGAACTCGAACGCCCCTCCAAAAGCTACCCAAAACGCAAGCTGCTCCCCCGACTAGAGGAGGAAGCATACAAACCTGCATCACCAGCGCACAATACGGCAGACCGACCACCTCGTGGCCGCGACAGAGAGGCATGTAAGCCCTCCACCAAAACCGTACCCCGACACCGCTCAAAAAGAACGAAGCCACGGGGGAACGCGCTGGACTTGCAGGATATATTGGAGGACAAGGCAAGACAATCCAGATCTATCTATGGATCACGTGGGCGCCCCAAGACCCACGACGAATACCGTCGCGCCGGATACAACTACTCCAGCCGGGCCGAACATAGCAGACAACGCTCTCTTGAGCTACGTCGCGATATTGCTCAATACAGAGGCGTCGCACACCCACTATGCTTCACTGACGAAGTAATGGATCATCAAATCCCTGAAGGGTTTAAACCCGTTAACATCGAATCCTACGATGGCACAACAGACCGCGCGGTTTGGATTGAGGATTATCTCCTTCATATACATATGGCCCGTGGCGACGATCTTCACGCCATCAAATATCTCCCGCTCAAGCTTAAAGGACCAGCTCGGCATTGGCTTAACAACCTGCCCGCAGAGTCAATTGGATGCTGGGAAGACCTGGAAGACGCATTCCTCGACAACTTCCAGGGCACGTATGTGCGACCACCGGACGCAGATGACCTAAGCCACATAATCCAGCAGCCAGACAAATCGGCCAGGCAATTCTGGACACGGTTCTTAACAAAGAAAAATCAAATCATCGACTGTCCGGATGCAGAGGCCCTCGCTGCCTTTAAACATAACATCCGCGACGAGTGGCTGGCCCGGCACCTAGGACAGGAAAAGCCGAAATCCATGGCAGCCCTCACATCACTCATGACCCGCTTTTGTGCGGGAGAGGATAGCTGGCTAGCTCGCAGCAACAACCTTAGCAAAAATGCTGGCAGTCCGGATACAAAGGACCGCAATGGCAGGTCGCGTCGAAACAAAAACAAACGCCGCATTAACGGCGACAGCAATGAGGATACGGCAGTCAATGCCGGATTCCGAGGCTCCAAACCCGGTCAACGGAAGAAGCCATTTAAAAGAACCACTCCGGGCCCGTCCAATTTGGACCGAATACTCGACCGCTCTTGTCAAATACATGGAACCCCCGAAAAGCCAGCCAACCACACCAACAGAGATTGTTGGGTATTCAACCAGGCAGGCAAATTAATTGCCGAAAACAATGACAAGGGGCTACACAGCGATGACGAGGAAGAGACCCGGCCGCCGAACAACAGAGGACAAAAGGGTTTCCCCGCTCAAGTTCGGACGGTAAACATGATATACGCAACGCATATACCCAAGAGGGAGCGGAAGCATGCACTAAGGGACGTATACGCGATGGAGCCAGTCGCCCCAAAATTCAACCCATGGTCCTCTTGCCCGATCACTTTCGATCGAAGAGACCATCCGACCAGTATCCGCCATGGCGGATTTGCCGCATTGGTTTTAGACCCAATCGTCGATGGATTTCACCTCACGAGAGTCCTGATGGACGGTGGCAGTGGCCTGAACCTGCTTTATCAGCATACAGTGCGCAAGATGGGCATAGACCCTTCAAGGATTAAACCTACAAAGACGACCTTCAAAGGCGTCATACTAGGTGTTGAGGCCAGTTGTACAGGCTCAGTCACACTGAAAGTGGTCTTCGGATCCCCGGATAATTTCCGAAGCGAGGAATTAATCTTCGACATAGTCCCATTCCGCAGTGGCTATCACACTCTGCTCGGACGAACCGCGTTCGCAAAATTTAACGCGGTGCCGCATTATGCATACCTTAAGCTCAAGATGCCAGGTCCTCGCGGACTCATCACGGTGAATGGAAACACGGAACGCTCCCTTCGAACGGAGGAACATACAGCGGCTCTCGCGGCAGAAGTACAAAGCAGCCTTTTAAGGCAATTTTCGAGTCCGGCCGTTAAACAAACGGACACGGCCAAACGCGCCCGGAGCAACATCAACCAAGACCACCTGGCACGTTCCGAGCACGCGTAGCAACGCGGCCCCAACCCCAGCCCTCGCACAATTGCAAGACAAACTCTCCGCGTACATAATTACGCCCTGGAGATACCATGGGCATAGGGGGAGAGGCACGACCACAACCGGCCCAGAGTGCGGTTCAACCACACCAGGGGCTCCAAAGTGTGTCGCTCTTTTTATCTTTTATTTTTCTCTTTTTTTATACAGGACTCTTTCCGGCAGCGAACCTGCCAAACTCATGATGCAACAGCCAGGGAGGAACAAAGGCTGCGATGAATACTCAGGTGGCCTCCATTACGAGCATTAAATTTGTTAAATACACCATTTCGCGGCCTACCCCTGGAGGGAGACGCCTTTAATTCGTCCAATCCCTTGCTTTCCGCACTATTTGTATCATTCCGCACTCATGGCAGATCTTCTTGAATAAATAATGCAACACTTTTTGCCCATAATTGCATTACTTTATATATATATATATATATATATATATATTTTCATTTACGACATGTTGCATCCGTATATTTTGGTACGGCCGAATACACCAGGGGCTTATGTTCCCCGCATTACGGTGTGATAAAGTCCGAACACTTTCACAAGTGCGGCACCCCGAACTTATAGCATTATATGAATCGGCTCCGAATCATGTCTTGGGTCAATAGTTGGGTTTGCCCGGCTCCCATGTTTGGCACCTTATGTTCCATTCTATCGGCTAAGGTAGCACTGGGAGAACCACTGCGATTGCGCCCCGGTTGAGCCGGGTTAACGCCTCAGTGGAGAAAGCTAAAACTGACTGTCATGATAAGGCGAGAGACTGGTCGTTGTTCGAGAGGTCCCTTCGAGTCCCTAAAGACTCATGCCGCTTCGAGCGAAGAACCGGATAATGTCCGGCCAAGGCGTGGATAGCGCCCCGAACTCGGTCTTCCGAATACTAGGGGCTTCGCCGAAATTTAAAATTATAGAATTCTATGGCTAAGTGAGAGTGTTCAAGCACTATATGTCCGGTTGCCTTGTTCGTTGTGTTGAGCGCCTCCCTAGATGGACCCAAAAATGGGAACAAGAGTGCTCAAGTTTATCGCGAACACCCCAGCACTCGCGGCATGGGGGCTGAAGCCGACGACTTGCCATCTCTCAGATTTACTAAACGGCCGCACAGAAGGTAATATTTTAAATTAACAAGCGTTGCTTAGCGCATATGAACAAAGTTTTCAGCGCACAGGATAACACATTGCGAATTTACTCAATAATTACATCCCTGGGGCACTCATCCGCAATCTTGCGGGCACCCTTCAGGACAGTCTTATAGTACATCTCGGGCATACGATATTCCTTGCCCGCTGGTGGCGCGTCAGTGATTAGCTTCTCCGCACCCAGCTTGCCCCAATGCACCTTTGCGCGGGCAAGGGCCCGAGGAGCACCTTCAATACAGGCGGAGCGCTTGATAACCTCCACCCAGGGGCACGCATCCACCAACCGCCGCACGAGGCCGAAGTAGCTCCCAGGCATGGCCTCTCCAGGCCACAGCCGGACTATGAGGCCCTTCATGGCCTGCTCGGCTACCTTGTGGAGCTCGACCAGCTGCTTCAGCTGGTCGCTAGGGGGCACCGGATGGCCGGCCTCAGCGTACTGAGACCAGAAGACCTTCTCCGTTGAGCTCCCCTCCTCGGCTCGGTAGAATACGGCGGCATCAGACACGCTGCGAGGCAGATCTACAAACGCCCCTGGAGAGCTCCGAATTCGGGTAAGTAACACGTAATTTACATTCGCATGCTTGCTTTGCATGAAAAATGCCTTACCCGCCGCTATCTTCTTCACCGACTCAATTTCCTGAAGGGACTTATGGGCCTCGGCCTTGGCGGCTTTGGCACTTTCGAGAGCCGAGGCAAGCTCGGACTCTCGAGTCTTTGAGTCACGCTCCAAACTCTCATGCTTTTCCATGAGAGCCTGGAGCTCTTGCCGAACCGCCGCCACCCGCGCCTCCTGCTTTTCTCGCTCTGCCCGTTCCGCGGCCGCATTGCGTTCGGCCGCGGACACAGCCTCCTTCAGGGTGGCCACCTCGCTCGTGGCCCCTGCAGTACCCATGTTATCCTTGTTATTTTTTGTCACAACCTAAATCCTTTTCTGTAAGGTACAAGTTCAAAGTGGTGTTACTCACCTTCTTTGTCCTGGAGCTGCTTCTTGGCACGGCCGAGCTCTTGCTCGGACCGCTCGAGCTCCTGCTTCAAAGCACCGACCTCCGCAGTCAGTGCGGCAGAGGTCAGCAGCGCAGCCTGCAACCCATATTGACATAATTTTTTAGCAACCCTGCTTATATCTTTTTTTCAGATCCTCAGTCCGGCTTTTCTTTCCGAACACCAAACCGAGCATCAGGGGCTACTGTCTATGCGGTATTACATTGCATATTTTTAACTTCTTACCTCAAAGCCTGATAGAAGGCTACTTCAGGCTTCGGTCAGCCCGCTCTTGGCAAGCTGTACCTTCTGAAGTACCGCACTCATAATAGTGCGGTGTTCTTCCTTGATGGAAGCACTCTGGAGCACCTACAACAAATTGTCCGGCGCCTCCGGTTGGATGGAAGCCGCCGGTGTCACGGTCTTGCCCTTCTTGCGAAGGGGCCGCCGGCCGGACTCCGGAACCACTGCGGGTTCCGACGCGGAGTCCGACGCAAAGTCCAGGAGGCCACCTTGTGGTGCCTCCGGAGCCTCCCCCTGATGGGTCCCTTCTTGGGATCCCACCTCGGCGTCCTCGGTGTCGCGAGGGGTGGAGGCGGTCGGGATGGAGTCTACATCCGACGGAGCCAACGACCTGCTCGATGAAGTGGGGAGATCATCATTGGCTAGACTATAGGCAACATGCGGCATTAGAATGACACTATGTGACACAAAAAGAGAAATTATAAATCATTCAGGAATCCGAATACTTACGATCTCGCCGGAGGCCTGGCCCTTGAAGGCCATTCTTCGTCGCCAATGTTGATGTTGGCGGTGCTGTCCGGGGGAATAGTCCTTCCCCTCTTGGACCCTTCGGACTCCCCTGTTGGGGAAGCCTTCCTCTTCCTCTCTCCCTCCTCTTGGAGAGAGTCCTCTTTCTCCTCCTCGTTTTCGGGGGAGGAGTCCGCCTCGGAGTCGTCGGACACCTGAAAATGGGAACTCTTTCGAGTACCCATGGCCTCCTTCTTGGCCTTCTTCTCTGGCACCACGTGCGGTGCCGGAACCAGCAGCCCCGCTATACGGGCGTCTACTGGGTTTTCTGGCATAGGAGCCGGGCAGATGATCTGCTCCGCCTTCCTCATCCAGTCCTGTCAAAGAAAACGGGGAAATTGAAACCCGCATAGAGTCAAACTATGAATAAACAAGTTTCCCATAAAGGGGTAGAATCACTTACCTCGTCAGCTTGGCGCTGCGAGCAAAATCCGCGATCTTCAGTCGCGGATGCGGAGGCTTCGGCGCCCTTAAACAGCACCCTCCAGGCGCCTTCGTACATCGTGTCAAAGAGCCCGCTCAATGCCTGGTACTGTTCCGGATCGAACTCCCACAGATTGAATGCCCGCTCTTGGAATGGGAGAATCCCGCGGACGAGCATGACTTGGACCATGTTAACCAGCCTGAGCTTCTTATTCACCAGCTTCTGGATACAGGCTTGGAGTCCCGTCAGTTCTTCCAAACTACCCCACAGCAAGCCCTTCTCTTTCCAGGAGGTGAGCTGCGTAGGGATACCAGATCTGAACTCGGGGGCCGCCACCCACGTAGGGTCGCGCGGCTCGGTGATATAGAACCACCCCGATTGCCACCCCTTGACGGATTCCACGAAGGCCCCTTCGAACCAAAGGACGTTGGGCATCTTGCCCAACATGGCGCCTCCGCACTCCACTTGAGTGCCCTTCACTACCTTCGGCTTGACATTGAAGGTGTTGAGCCACAAGCCGAAGTGGGGCTGGATGCAGAGGAAGGCCTCGCACACGACGATGAACGCCGAGATGTTGAGGATGAAGTTCGGCGCCAGATCATGGAAATCCAGGCCGTAATAGAACATGAGCCCCCGGACAAAGGGGTGAAGTGGAAAGCCCAGTCCATGGAGGAAGTGGGGAAGGAAAACGACCCTCTCATGGGGCCTGGGGGTGGGGATGAGATGCCCCTCGTCGGGCAGCCGGTGCGCGATGTCGCCGGAGAGGTATCCGACGCCGCGCAATTTGGCGATGTGCTCCTCCTTAACGGGGAGGCCAACCATTTACCTCCCGCTCCGGACATAATCGGAGAAGGTTGAGACGAGATGCGCAAACTTGGGCGCTGGAGCTCGAGTGTGCGGAGATGGATAAGCAAAGGAGGAAGAAGGCGAGGTGAAAGGGTGGATCCTAATCCCCTTATATATGGGCGGGCGAAGTCTATGCGTCCCCCACCTGCCTGGTAAAACTCGCTTATCTCCCAAGCGTCACCATCAATGGCGCGGTTGGGTTACCCACGTCCGTATTGATGAGAATCCCGGAATAAGGGGGAACACGATCTCTGCTTCGACAAGACGTGCCAAGGAAACCTCTTCGCTAAATGCGCTGAGGTGGTAAAGTAAAAACGATTCAAATGATGGCTTGGTAGTGGTGTGACGTCATGCCGCAAAAAACGTCAGTAGATTGAACTTGTGTATATATTATTCTCTCTACAGTGGAATGTGGAATCTATTTTGCAGAGCTGGACACTATCCTGGTGTTCACAATCTTCTACGAATTATTCGGAGGAGGAACCCGCGTTGCAATGCCGAACAATATGCGCGCCGGACTCATCGTCATTGAAGCCTGGTTCAGGGGCTACTGAGGGAGTCCTGTACTAGGGGGTGTCCGGATAGCCGGATCACCATCATCGGCCGAACAATCATCGGACGGACTATCATCATCGGCCGGACTCCAAGACTATGAAGACACAAGAGTGAAGACTTCGTCCCGTGTCCAGAGGGGACTTTCCTTGGCGTGGATGGCAAGCTTGGCGATACGGATATGTAGATTTCCTACCATTGTAACCGACTCTATGTAACCCTAGCCCTCTCCGGTGTCTATATAAACCGGATGGCTTTAGTCCGTAGGACAAAACAACAACAACCATTACAATTATACCATAGGCTAGCTTCTAGGGTTTAGCCTCCTTGATCTCGTGGTAGATCCACTCTTGTAACATCCACAAAATCAATATCAATCAAGCAGGACGTAGGGTTTTACCTCCATCAAGAGGGCCTGAACCTGGGTAAAACATCGTGTCCCTTGTCTCCTGTTACCATCCGCCTAGATGCACAGTTCGGGACCCCCTACCCGAGATCCGCCGGTTTTGACACCGACATGTGGCTCAAGCAGGGAACTCATCCCAAGGCTCCTCGTCAGACTACTCAGCGGCAGGGATGGTCTCCTCGACGTCCTCCTCAGAATCAGTCCACTTGTAGCCTTGCTTCTCCATCCACTCGGCCTCTGGAGTGGTGCGATCCTCAGAACCACCAGACACGTCCTCGCCAGACAGCTGCAAGATCTTCTTGTCCCGGCGGCGACTCTCCTTAGATGCCACGTGAGTCATGTACTGCCCCTTGGCTTGCATGCAGAAAAGAGTCTTCATCTTGTCCTTCAGCTTCTTGGTCCACAAAGGCATAGAGGAACTCTTGGAAGGCCTAGTAGCACGGCCCTCAGCAACATCCTCGGTGCCAGCATCCTCCTCATCAACAGCAACCCTTAGCAGCAGACGCCTCAACACGAGTAGTAGTGTTGGCCCAGTTGGGCTTGACACGCAGACAGATGGGATCATGGTGAATCCAGTCTGGAGCAAGGAACTCCTCACCAGGGAACATCTTCTCCTAAGTCTTCGAGATCAGCAGAAACAGATAGGGCCCATAGATAGGCACCTTGCGGTTGAACACCGCAAACCGAAGCTCACACCACATGATGTGTGAGACATCAAGTGGCTGAGTCTGAGACAAACGATCCTCCTCGCAAATGAGCATCATATCCACCATATAGGCATGACCTTGTCCTTGTCAACAATGCGAGGGAACAAGGAGTTGCGAAAGATGCGATACATGATATCCAGAAAAGAGTTGAGCACCAACCCCGTCTTGCCATTGGCGAGCGCCTTCTCAACATAGTATGGCGCAAGCTTGTCCTTGTTGGCAGACTCAGAATTTGCACGGGAGTGTTGAGCCCGTCATCAGGAACCTGGAGCAAATCCATGAACTCCTTCCAGGTAGCAGTCAGCTGACGGCCATTGGTCATCCAGGTCATCCTCCGCTCCTCATCAGAGTGAAAGTATACTGAGGTAAAGAACTGACAGATAAGCTCAGGGTCATAGTCAAGGTGAAAGGATATCACATGCTCAATGCAAAACTACTCCACCAAGTCCAGAGCCTCTCCAAAGTACTCACGGAACTTGTCCTTCCTCATGTGGTGCATTTCAATCCATTTCACATCCACGTAGGTATTCTGCTTGTTTTTGATGACATCCAGATAGATGAGAGTCTGTTGCTTGTTCCAAAACAGCTCACAACCTTTGACAGAAGAACGAGGGTTCACATACGGGTGGAGTTGCCTGAGACGGACGTACTCAGATTGGGATATCTCGTCCATGCCCTTAGCGGGTTCCTTGTGCTTGCTAGCTGATGTCTTGACATGGCGCTTGGGGGCAGAGGAGCCCTCAGGAGCTTCACTTGGATTGCGCAGACGCTTGGAGCCCGTGTCACAACTGGGATTGGAGCGGCGAGAGCCACCACCTGAGACACAAACGCAAAACACCAACAAAACGCAAAGAGGATCAATGCAAAGACCACGGCAAAGCACAAGAAACACATAGAAAGTATACGTGAAAGTTGCCATGAGATAGATGTGAGCCACGGTAGTACTGCCAGAGCCTGCGGTACTAAAATATTAGTACCGCTCCAGGTCGCGGTAGTACTGTGCGAGGTCACGATAGTACCGTGCTTGGAGAGGTAGTAAAGTTTTAGTGCCGTAGTGAGCGCGGTAGTACCATGCCAGACGGGCGGTAGTACCGGACTAGCGGTAGTACCGCGCCAGACGGGCGGTAGTACTGCGTCGCGTCAGATCCAAATGTCAGTTTGAATCTGAAAAGAAACGCGAAACCATGGCGGCGCTACGGTGATCAAATCTAGCACAGGACAAAAATACAAGTATAATTCCTACGCAAAGCTACTCTCCTTCATCCTACTCTTGCATAGAACTAGCCTAAGAATCTCTAGAACACACAAGTCTCCCCCAAAAACCTAGAGGCAAAGAACTCAACAAAACGAGAATAGGTTGGGGAAAAACCTTGGCCCATAGAAAGAGCACGTGGTGGGGAATGATCCCACCGGACGGAATCACGGGAGGGCAGCCGTAGGAGGAGATCCGGCGACGAACGCCGGCTCCGTTATTGAGCATGAGAGAGAGAGAGAGAGATGACGTGGGGGGGAACTGTGAATGGGTATGGGGGAGTTAGAACTCCCCCTGCTCGTCCTTATCCCCACACGCCCATGTCGGCGCGGTAGTACCGCATATCATCGCGGTAGTACCGCTCGGGCGGAAGTACCGCACGGTAGCGGTAGTACCGCTCACCCAGGAGGCAGTAAAAAATTACTGCCGTGTGGGCGCGGTAGTACCGTGCTCCCCACACGCGGTAGTACCGTGGCTGGCCGCGGTAGTACCGTAGCTGGCCGCGGTAGTACCGTGAGCTCAAGACACAGCAGGTTTCAACACGAGAAGAAGATCTTTGCAAGGAAACTTTTCACACAAAGGATGCCACAAGAACACGCACAAACCAAAGGCAGAAAGACAACAAGAAACCACCATGCGAAACAACCTCTCAAAAGGAGAGGGCGGTTGCCGGAGCCACCTATGTTTGAGTTAGATGGTATGGCACCGCGAAGAATTATCCTTGTGCCCATGACCAAAACTCGTCTTTGAAGCACAAATACCATCAAAAAATGGCTAATGTGAAAGAGTTGATATATTTATGCATAATGGGGGGAGGGAAAGTTCATTGAGAGAACAACACTCCCCTATGTCTATGCCTACACCTAAACTAGACAACAAGTTGAGTGTGGTGGGGGTGCAAGGGTTCAAGTCACATTGCTCGAATCAATGATATTTAGCTCATGCCTTAACTCGCGAAATCTTGCTTCATCCAAGGGCTTTGTGAAGATATCTGCAAGGTTATCATGAGTGTTGACATACTTGAGCTCGATCTCCCCTAGCCTAATGTGATCCCGGATGAAGTGATACCGAATCTCAATATGCTTCATCTTGAAGTGTTGCACCGGGTTGAGAGAAATCTTGATGGCACTTTCATTATTACACCAAAGAGGAACTTTGTCACAAATGACACCGTATTCCTTTAAAGTTTGCCTCATCCATAAGAGTTGTGCACAACTACTACCGGCCGCCACATATTCCGCTTCGGTGGACGAGAGAGACACACAACTTCGCTTCTTGGAAGACCAACTCACCAAAGAGCAACCAAGAAATTGGCACCCTCCGGAGGTGGACTTCCTATCCACTTTGTCTCCCGCCCAATTAGAATCCATAAATCCTTCAAGTTTGAAGTTTGCCCCTCTTGGGTACCATAAGCCAAAGTTTGGGGTATGAGCCAAATATCGAAAGATTCGTTTGACCGCCACATAGTGACTTTCCTTCGGTGCGGCTTGAAACCGTGCACACATTCCCACACTCAATATGATATCTGGTCTAGATGCACAAAGGTAAAGCAAGGAGCCAATCATGGAGCGATATACCTTCTGATCCACCGCTTTACCATTGGGATCAATGTCAAGTTGGCACTTGGTAGGCATTGGAGTAGAAGTCGGCTTGACATCACTTAGCTTGAATCTTTTTAGCATGTCTTGAGTATATTTGGCTTGGTTGATGAAGGTTCCTTCTCTTCTTTGTTTGATATCAAAACAAAGGAAGAACTTCAACTCTCCCATCGAAGACATCTTGAACTTGGAGGTCATGAGAGCGGCAAATTCTTCATTGAAAGCTTTGTTAGGGGAACCAAAGATAATATCATCAACATATAGTTGGCATACAAACAACTCCCCTTTGACCTTCTTAGTAAAAAGAGTGGGATCGATTTGCCCCACTTCAAATCCACGGTCTTGTAACAACTCAGTAAGGTGGTCATACCACGCACATGGGGCTTGTTTAAGGCCATAGAGTGCCTTATCGAGTTGATACACATGATCCGGGAAGTAGGGGTCCTCGAACCCGGGGGGTTGCTTGACATAGACCAACTCATTAATAGGACTATTAAGAAAAGAACTTTTCACATCCATTTGTTGCAACTTAAAGTTGTGATGGGAAGCATAAGCAATCAACAAACGAATGGATTCAAGACGAGCAACGGGAGCAAAGGTTTCACCGTAGTCGATACCCTCGACTTGGGAGTAGCCTTGTGCTACCAATCTTGCCTAGTTGCGAATGATGTTCCCATGAGCATCTTGCTTGTTCTTGAAAATCCACTTGGTTCTAATGATGTTGTGGTTCCTCGATGGCCTTGGCACCAATCTCCACACCTTGTTGTACTCAAAGTTGTTGAGTTATTCATGCATGGCATTGAGCCAATCCGAGTCTTTGAGTGCCTCATAGACCTTTTGGGGTTCAACACAAGAGACAAACGCGTGATGTTCACAATAGTTTGCTAATTGTCTACGAGTGCTTACCCCCTTTCTTAGGCTTCCAACCACATTCTCCATGAGATGGCCTTTGGTGGTGAGTTTGGAAGCAATCTTCACAGCACGACACTCTAATTCCTCCTCGGATGTGGAAGGAGGGTTAACTTGATAATCTTGAGCGCCGTCTTGAGCTTGTTCTTGATCTTGAGCTTCTTCATGATCTTGAACCTGCTCGAGGGGAAGAACTTGACCTTGGGCATCATTTGGAGGTTCAACACCTTCTTGAGATTGATCTTGCCCTTGGTCTTGTTCACGAGGTTGAGGGCCTTCACTTTGTTCTTTGGAAGCATGTGCGTCTTGAGTAGGTGATGGCTCCACTTGAGTGGAGCATTGTCCTTCTCCTTCGGCCACAAGGGGTTCCTCAATGGGTAGAATATGACCAATACCCATTCTTCTTATGGCTTGGGGAGGAATTTCATCACCTACATCACAAGTACCACTTTGCTCCACTTGGGAGCCGTTATTTTCGTCAAACTCCATGTTACACATCTTCTCAATGAGTCCAGTGGACTTGTTGAGAACACGGTAAGCATGAGAGTTTGTAGCATAACCAACAAATATGACCTCATATGCTCTAGCCTCAAATTTAGACAAACGAACACCTTTCTTGAGAATGAAACACTTACACCCGAACACCCGGAAGTACTTGAGATTGGGCTTGTTGCCGGTGAGTATCTCATAAGGGGTCTTGTTCAAGCCTTTGCGGAGATAGAGCCGATTGGATGCATGACGTGCAGTGTTGATGGCTTCGGCCCAAAAGTTGTATGGGAACTTGAACTCCTCCATCATGGTCATTGCCGCATCCATCAACGTTCGGTTCTTCCTCTCCGCAACACCATCACTAAGAAACTCATCCCAGGTGTAGTTCTTGAACTCAGTGCCATTGTCACTTCTTATTGTCAAGATCTTTGCATTATGTTGACGTTGAGCTTCATTTGCAAAGTCGATACGGTTTGTTGAGTCTCACTCTTCCTCTTGAAGAAGTATACCCAAGTGTATCTTGAATAATCATCCACAATCACCAAGCAATACTTTCTACCCCCAAGACTATCAAAGGATGGAGGCCCAAAGAGGTCCATGTGAAGGACCTCCAAGGGTCTCTTCGAGTAGATGATAGTCGTGGGAGGGTGAGCCGTCTCATGTAGCTTTCCTTCGATACAAGCACTGCAAGCACGATCTTTGGCAAAACTAACATTTGTTAGTCCACAGACATGGTCCCCCTTGAGAAGACTTTGCAAAGATCTCATATTGATGTGGGCTAAATGGTGATGCCAAAGCCATGCCACATTAACTTTAGCCATTAGGCATGTCGCGGTCTTAGTGGGTTGCTCCAAAAAGTTAATCACATAGAGACCATTCTCGACATTCCCAACAAAGGCTACTTTAAGAGTCTTGCTCCACAAGAGGGCCACGGTATCAATATCAAAGAAGGTGGCAAAGCCCATGAGTGCAAGTTGATGAACGGAAAGTAAATTGAACGCAAGGGACTCAACAAGCATGACTTTCTCGATCGTTAGATCATGAGAAATGACAACCTTGCCAAGACCCAATACCTTAGAATGTGAGGCATCGCCCCACTCGACATTGGTGGGCATAGATGGGATCTTTTGAACGTCCACCACCAAGTCCTTGCTCCCGGTCATATGATTTGTTGCTCCACTATCGAGCAACCATGATCCCCCACCGGAAGCAAACACCTACAAGAGATCAATGCTTGGTTTTAGGTACCCATTTAGTAATGGGTCCTTTGATGTTAGTAACAAGGGCCTTGGGAACCCAAATAGACCATTCAATGTACTCATAAGAAGAACCAACAAATTTAGCATAAACATGCCCATCACTAGCACGGCACAACACAAAAGAGGGGTTAAAGTCGCTGGCTTTGTTGGGAGAGATGGCTTTGCCCTTTTTGGCATCACCACTCTTCGCATTGTTCTTCTTCTCCTTAGGAGCACCCTCTCCCTCCTTCACAAAAGTTTGCTTAAGCGGGGGAGGTTGTTTGGTCTTGTTATCTTTCTTCTCGTTCTTCTTCTTGGTCTTGGTCTTGGGTGAGAACCCAACTCCCTCCTTGCCCACAACTTCCTTTTGATTGCTCAAAAGGTCATTTAGGTTCTTCTCACCTTGTATGCATGACACAAGACCTTTCTCGAGTTGTTCCTTCAACTTGGCATTCTCCTCCACAAGATGCACATGCTCACAACACGGGTTAGTAGCATTTGCGTTATCAATTAAGACCATGTGAGGAAATGTGGCCTTTTCCTTGGTTAGCTTAACTTGGAGTTGAGCATGAGACTCCTTGAGGTTTGCATGAGCACTTTTCAAGACCTTATGGGCCTTGTCAAGTACATCAAAATCCTCCTTGAGTCTAGCATGATCAACCCCAAGTTTAGCCTTCTCGGAAGTTAGCACACGAGACACAACAAGAGCATGATCGAGATCTTTCTTTAATTTGGCATGGTCATCGTTGTGTGACTCCTCAAGAGCCAAACGATGCCCACGCTCTTCCTCAAGAGCATTAGAGAGATCCGATATCTCATCGGCATAGTCATGACTATGACCTTCCATCTTAGAGATGGTTTCTTCGTGAGCCTCGATCATGTCATTGGCTTCACCAAGTTGTTCCAAAAGAGCAATGAAGTGCTTCTTGGATTTGCCCTTGAGCTTACTCATGAAGGACTCAAATTCATTTACCTCCTCATTAGACCCCTTACCATCATCAAGGCCAACAGTCAAAGAAGGATTAGGAATAATGGTGGTTTTGATGTTGGGGGTTACCTTGTTAGGGGCTTTAGCCATGAGGCACTTGGCGGTGATGTTCTCGTTGGGTGAGTCAAAGAGAGACACCCGCGGAATTGTGGCAATGGCAACGGATGCCATAGCCATTGCTTCACTATCTTCATCATCATCGTCATCCTCACGGTATTCTTCTTGAACCACCAACCCGCGAGTAGGAGTCTTCTTGGTGAAGTTGTTCTTGTTGGGGAAGGACTTGGCTTTGTCCTTTCGGATGAACTTGCCACCATTGTCTTCCCGCTTCTCGTAAGGACAATCTGCAACGAAATGGCTCACATTGCCACAGTTGAAACAAGTTCTCACTCGTTGCTTGCCCTTGAGGCCACTTGAGTTATTCTTGTTGATGTTGGGTCTTGTATTCTTCTTGCTCCAAAATTGTCTTGAGGCAAGAGCCATGTGCTCATGATAATCATATTTCGTGTCTTCGGGGTTGCTCTCCTCATCTTCCTCTTCTTCCACACTAACCTTGGCCTTCAAGGCTAGGTTGGGCTTCTTTGCCCTTTGAGAACGGAGCACCGCATTGTCGGCGGTCTTGTCCAAGATGCTCATTGCAACGAACTCATCCAACACTTCGCTCGAGGTCATGGAGTGGAAGTCCGGTCTTTGACGAATGACGGAGGACATGGCCTTGTTGTAGGGCATCATGGCCTTGAGGAACATGCGCTTGATCCAATTGTCATCCGTGTCCTTGCTCCCATGATCTCGGAGTGAGACCGCGAGTGTGGTCACTCTTCGAAAGAGCTCACGAGGTTTTTCATCTTCTTTCATTGCAAACTCATCGGCTTCATCTTGCACCACTTCATAGTTGGAGCGTTGAATGCTAGCACTTCCTCGATAGAGAGACACAACACATTGCCATGCGTCTTTAGCCACGGCATGAGGTCGAAGATGAGGGAGATCTTCGGGAAGGATTGCATCTTGGATGATGAAGAGAGCACTCTCATTGAATTGATTATCCACGGCTTCTCGAGGGGTGAAGTTGCTTGGGTCATGAGGATATAAACCTTCTTCAATGATTCTCCAAAGATCAGTATTCACATGTTTTAAATGACGCTTGAACCGATAAACCCAAGAATCAAAATCCTCATTTTTCAATACTTAGGAGGAGGACCGGCATGATTTAAATGAGTGGAGGGAATAGGTCCACCATAAGTAGGAGGTTCCACATGGGCATAGATGCCGGTGCCATTTCTACCACTAGTAGAAGGACCCTTTTCACTATTAGCTTCCCCCTTGTCGGAGTTAGAATCCATCACCTTGTTAGTGGGATCACCCACTTTCATCGGCGAGGCGGATAGTTTAAGTCCTTCTAGGAATTTAGTAAACATGCTTTAAACCTCGGTCACCATGGAGGTTTTCAATGTGTCTAAAGCCACATTGAATTCCTCACGGGAGACCGAGGTTCCCCCATCGGCCGAAGACGAGATTGGATTCACACCGGAGTGCTCCTCCGCACCGTCGTTGGTGTCAACCATACTCTTCGGACGGCAAAGTCCTTAAAAAGAGATGAGGCTCTGATACCAATTGAAAGGATCGATATGGTTGACTAGGGGGGTGAATAGGCAACTAACAATTTTTAGCTTTTCTTTAACAAATTAAACTTTGCATCAAAGTAGGTTGTCCAGATATGCAACTAGGTGAACAACCTATATGATGCGACAACAAGAAGTACACGAGCAAGTAAGGGAAACAACACAAGTAAGCTTGCAAAAGTAAAGGCGCGAGATAACCAAGAGTGGAGCCGGTGGAGACGAGGATGTGTTACCAAAGTTCCTTCCTTTTGAGGGGAAGTACGTCTCCGTTGGAGCGGTGTGGAGGCGCAATGCTTCCCAAGAAGCCACTAGGGCCACCGTATTCTCCTCACGCCCTCACACAATGCGAGATGCCATGATTCCACTATTGGTGCCCTTGAAGGCGGCGACTGAACCTTTACAAACAAGGTTGGGGCAATCTCCACAACAATTGGAGGCTCCCAACAACACCATGAATCTTCACCACAATGGAGTATGTCTTTGAAGTGACCTCAACCGTCTAGGGTGCTCAAACACCCAAGAGTAACAAGATCCGCTAGGGATAAGTGGGGGGAATCAAATCTCTCTTGGTGGAAGTGTAGATTGGGGCCTTGTCACCCAATCCCGAGCAAATCAACAAGTTTGATTGGCTAGGGAGAGAGTCGGGCGAAAATGGAGCTTGGAGCAACAATGGAGCTTAGAGGTGGAAGAGGTGGTCAACTAGAGGTAGGAGACGCCCTGAGGGAGTCCCGGATTAGGGGGTGTCCGGATAGCCGGACTACCATCATCGGCCGAACTATCATCGGCCAGACTATCATCATCGGCCGGACTCCAAGACTATGAAGATACAAGATTGAAGACTTCGTCCCGTGTTCGGAGAGGACTTTCCTTGGCATGGAAGGCAAGCTTGGCAATACGGATATGTAGATTTCCTACCATTGTAACCGACTCTATGTAACCCTAGCCCTCTCCAGTGTCTATATAAACCGGATGGCTTTAGTCCGTAGGACACAACAACAACAACCATTACAATCATACCATAGGCTAGCTTCTAGGGTTTAGCCTCCTTGATCTCGTGGTAGATCCACTCTTGTAACATCCACAATATCAATATCAATCAAGCAGGACGTAGGGTTTTACCTCCATCAAGAGGGCCCGAACCTGGGTAAAACATCGTGTCCCTTGTCTCCTGTTACCATCCGCCTAGACGCACAGTTCGGGACCCCCTACCCGAGATCCGCTGGTTTTGACACCGACATTGGTGCTTTCATTGAGAGTTCCTCTGTGTCGTCACCGATAGGCTTGATCGCCTCTTCAATCAACAACGACGCAGTCCCGGACGAGACCTTTCTTCCCGGACAGATTTTCGTATTCGGCGGCTTCGCACTGCGGGCCAATTCGTTTGGCCATCCGGAGCAGATCGAAAGCTACGCCCCTAGCCGTCAGGTCAGGTTTGGAAGCCTAAACTTCATGGCCAATATCCGCGGGGACTTGATCTTCGATGGATCCGAGCCACAGCCAAGCATGCCGCACTGTCACAATGGGAACGACCTAACTCTGCCGCCGGACAGTACCTTGGAGGCCGCACACGAATCCGCTCCGACCCATAGTCCGGAGCCGATCACGCAGATCGAGGACGGGTGGCTGGACACCGCCTCGGAAACTGCAACTTCCACGGCGATGGAGCCGAGCACTGACCTCGTCCCTTATAAAGCTCATGGCTCCGAGGTGCCGGACTCCAATCCTCCTGCGCCCCTGCCAATCGAATCCGATTGGGCGCCGATCATGGAGTTCACCACTGTAGACATCTTTCAGCACCCACCCTTCGGCAACATCTTAAATTCGCTGAAGCACCTCTCGCTATCCGGAGAGCCCTGGCCGGACTACGGCCAGGACGGTTGGGATGCGGACGATGAAGAAATTCAAATCCCACCCACCACCCACCTCGTAGCCACTGTCGATGATCTAACGGACGTGCTAAACTACGACTCCGAAGACATCGACGGTATGGACGACGATGCCGGAGACAATCAAGAACCAGCGCCTACAGGGCACTGGAAGGCCACCTCGTCACATGACATATATATGGTGGACACCCCAAAAGGAAGCGATAACGAGGAACAACGGGACGCGGCAAAAGATAATCCCGCCGATAAACAACCAAAACGGCGACGTAGACGCCGCACTAAATCCCGCCTCGACCAAACCAGCATCCCTAACGACCCAGCAACAGAGCAGGGCAAACCAGTGGACGATGAACATGCAACCAAGCAACCATCCGAACAGGACGAACCGGATAATCAACCCCTTCCCGGAGCAACCAACAGTCCGGACAACCTCACACCGGACACACCACCGGAGCATAAGAACCTTCACAAAAGACTCGTCGCCACCGCAAGAAGCTTGAAGAAGGAAAAATGGAAGCTCAAAACAGCGGAAGACATACTCAGAATGAAGTGGAGCAAAGTACTCAAGACCGCAGACAAGTATGGCAATGGCCATCAAACAAAGAGCTACCCGAAGCGCAAGTTGCTGCCAGAATTTGACGAGGAAGCCATAGAGCCGTCACAATCAAAAAATAAAGAGGCCGCCTGGCAGGATAGACGGCCAGATGATAGGCCAAAAGCGACAAACGGCGCCGCACACAAGCCGACTTATGATCCTGGGAAAATAGACGGCCCAACTAGGTCCATCTACGGGCCAAAAAAGAGGGGCCCAGGAAGTAACACAACACGACAAGTGTTCGAAGACAGCGGCACACCCAAATACAGGGGCGCCGCACACCCACTATGTTTCACCGATGAGGTGCTGGATCATGAATTTCCATCAGGGTTCAAACCCATAAACATAGAGTCATACGACGGAACAACAGACCCCGGAGACTGAATAGAAGATTACATACTACACATACACATGGCTAGAGGAGATGATCTCCACGCCATGAAATATCTACCCCACAAGCTCAAAGGGCCAGCTCGGCATTGGCTCAAAAGCCTCCCAGAAAACACTGTTGGAAGTTGGGGAGAGCTTGAGGACGCGTTTAGAGCTAATTTTCAAGGGACTTATGTCCGCCCTCCGGATGCAGACGATCTAAGTCATATAACTCAACAGCCCGGAGAGTCAGCGCGCAAATTCTGGAACAGGTTCCTTACCAAAAAGAACCAAATAGTCGACTGTCTGGACGCAGAAGCCTTAGCAGCTTTTAAACACAACGTCCGAGACGAATGGTTCACTAGACACCTTGGCCAAGAGAAGCCAAGAACAATGGCCGCGCTAACAAGCCTCATGACGCGCTTTTGCGCAGGGGAAGATAGCTGGCTAGCAAGATGCAGCACCAGCGACCCGAGTACGTCCGAGATCAGAGATGGAAACGGAAAGTCACGGTGCAGGAAAGATCAGCGCCGGAATAAAGAAAAAAGCCCAAAGAGCACGGCGGTCAACGCCGGATTCAAAATCTCGCGGACAAACAATAAAACACTGCCTCTTAAGGACAACAGCGACGAGCTATCCAACTTAAACAAAATTTTGGATCGGATATGTCAAATCCACAGTACCTCCGGAAGGCCTGCAAACCATACCAACCGAAATTGTTGGGTTTGTAAATAGTCCGGCAGACTCAACGCCGAACACAAGGGGCTCGATGCGCCAAGCGAGGACGATGACGAACCCCACCAGCAGAGCACCGGTAGACAGAAGACTTTCCCACAAGAAGTCAAGACAGTAAACTCACTTCATGTGGTAGTACGGAAATACAATACGGCACCCGCTAAGACAAGTGTCGCACGATCCACCCCAGCAGAACACCGAGATTGGATGTCAAAACCAATCACTTTCGACCACCTGGATTATTCCAGAAGTACCCGAAACGCAAGATGGACTGCTCTGATATTGGATCCCATAATAGATGGACTATAATTCACGAAAGTTCTGATGGACAGCGGCAGTGACTTAAACCTGCTATATCCGGACACAATCCGCAAGTTGGGGATAGACCCTACTACAATTCGACATAGCCGCACTTCCTTCAAAGGAGTGGCGCCAGGCCCTTACGACAGGTGCACAGGTTCATTATTACTAGAAGTTGCGTTCGGGTCACCTGACAACTTCCGATGAGAAAAGCTAACCTTTCATGTCGCCCCATTTAAAAGTAGCTATCAAGCACTACTGGGGCGTGAAGCTTTCGTCCGCTTCAACGCAATACCACACTACGCGTCTCTTACGCTTAAAATGCCCGGTCCACATGGCATCATTTCATTAAAAGGTTGTCTAAGACCCCGGACACGGCTGGACGAGTCTGGAATAAATAAGCTAGGGGCTACCAAGCCGCACACCCCTTCACAAGGGTTTGTGCATATAAGCCATAATGAGCTAGCATAGGCTCAGCTTTGTTAATCTATATTTCTATTTTTTATGCACTTTCTCGCACGATTTCTTTTCGAACTAAGTTCCCCTCTTTTTACAGATGAACAACGTGCACACCCGTTTAGGATACGGCACAACGGAGACACAGGCGCAGACGTGCAGTAGGGACCCGTTGCAAGGACTCTTTTCAGACTAAGACCCTACGTAAACCTTTCTTACTGTCTCTTGTTGCTATAATCCCCCGGTTTCTCATTATAACCAGAGTGGAGACTGGCGTTTTGGCATCGGCCGCGTCAGAATAACTTGCCCGTACCTGGACACAAGGGGCTTAGGGCATTGTTCTGCCCGCTATTGTAAAGACCGAACACCTTCGGGAGTGTTCGGCGTCTCGAGTTAGGCCTTATATGCATCAGCTCCGAATCATGTCTTTCGTCAAATGTTGGGTTTGCCCGGCTCCTGTGTTTTGCTGCCTTACGTTCCGTATCATTGGCTAACGCGGCACCAGGAGAACTACTGCGATTGTGCTCCAGTTCGGCTGGGCGAGCACCTCAATAGAGAAAGCCGAAAACTGACTGTCATGATACAGCGAGAGACTGGTCAACCACTCAATCGACCAAGCGAATGTTTAGAATTCCTCTGCTTTGACGAAGGGCCGTTTCCCAGTCAGGCACATACGCGCCCCAAATTCGGAGAGCGCAGTGCCCCCAGGGGCTATGTCATAGCCCCACCCTCGAACTCCCATGGCTAAGTGAAAGTGATAAAGCATTATAGTCCGGTTGCCTCGTTTGCTACGCTACCACCTCCTTTACAGGACTGAGATGTCGGATTAAGTGTGAAAACGCGCTATTTTTGCGAACACCCCCGCACCTTGCGCGTGGGGGCTGAAGCCGACGACTGCCATCTTTCAGGTTATACACACGTATAGATAAACGGCCGCATAAAACGTTCATTTGAATGTAACATTTTTTTGAGCACTGCGACTCTATTACACGAGCACCACGCAGCACTTCGCCAAAATAGTGCTCGGCGGGTAACCGGCTATCGTCCGAACCCGGGGTCGCAACAGCGGTGGCATCCATCTCTGTCCAATGTGTCTTCACACGGGCGAGTGCCATCCGCGCACCCTCTATGCATGCCGACTGCTTCATCGCCTTGATATGCGGCACCGCCCCAAGAAATTGCTGCAATAAGCCAAAGTAACTCTTCGGCTTGGGCCTATCCGGCCAGACATGGGTCACGATATCTGTCATGGCAAGCCTGGACAACCTATTCAGCTCAGCCCACTCGGCCAAACGGTCGGTCAGCGCAAGTGAACGCTCCGGACTATGGAATTGAGACCAAAACAACTCTTCCGTCTTGTGATCCTTCTGGCTTCGAAAATGCACAACGGCATCTGCCGCACTCGCTGCTAAGTCCATATAAGGGTCCTCCGGACCCCACAGTTGGCCCAGTTGAGCATACTTTGGATCCGTAAATCTTCGGTGCAGCAAAAAAGGCTTGCCAGCTACAATATCCCCAGCCTGGCGCAGCTCTTCCTTTATAGCCCGCATTGCAGAGCGGGCATCCTTGGCTTCGGCAGTGGCCTTCCCCAGATCTTCTTGCCCCGCTAGGCGCTCCTTCCCAAGAGCCTCATTGCGGTCAGTAGCATCTTTTAACTTCACGGCCATTTCGGCCATCTCTTCCCTGCTTCGGCAATGTGCGGCTCTTTCGGCTGCTAACTCCTCGGCCGCCCTCGAGGCCGCCGCATTACTCCTTCTGGCTTGCTCCTTGGCTTGAGCAAGTTCGGCCCGAAGGCTCTCCACAGCAACGGCACTATCTGCATTTCACACACATGTTGTAAGGAACTGGCTTCGGCCCCCCTTACCAAGTGACCGCAAAGAAACACTTACCTTGCGACTCATCAAGTCGCCGGTTGACTAGCGTGATGTCCGCATCCGCAACGGCGAGTTGCCGCTTTAGTTAAGCAACTCCATCAGTCCGGCTGGCCCCCGGACGACCCGCCACCTACATAGGCACGGCGAAAATTTAAACCTGCGATTTTGATCCTCGGCACGCTGTCGCTTTCGACAACCTACCGAGTCTCAGGGGCTACTATCTATACAGGGCGCATTCTATATGCAAAACTGTCAAAAGGTGTGTCATTTTTATGTAACTCAAACCCCGCCAGCAAACTCCTGAAGGCATTATGCAATCCGCCTTCAGCGGATGAAATCCTTTCAATCACCATACTCATCAATGCGTGGTGATCTTCTGAGATAGACGCCTTCTCAAGCAGATCCTACAGCCGTACACTAGTTGGCGCCGAACTATCCGGCTTTGCCAAACCCGGGGGCTCCCTCCGTGACGACAGTTCAGCCTCGTCCTCCCTATCCGACGGCGCCCCGGACGGAGGCGTCTCTCCCTCCATCATCTCCGGATGAAGGTCCCCCAAGACGAGCTCATTTGCGAAGGACGGAGATCCGAACTACAAGGTAAAAACTTTAGTTATCCTCAGAAGCACAAATAGGGATGTCCCTTATTATAAAAATCCTTTCTTTCTACTTACGGCTCGTTGGAGGGCTGATTCTTTAAGGGAGACTGTGCGGCCGGGGCCTCCCCGGACGCAGGACCCTCTGGCGAGGATTTCTTCCCCCGTTTAGGGGCTTTGGCCCCCGGGTCCTCGGAGGCAATCCTCTTCTCCCCTTGGAGGGAGGGATTCTCGATCCCCCCTCTTTCAAGAGCCTCCTTAGGCGAGGCAGTAGCTTTTCCACTTTCCCCTTCGCCTTCCTCTGGAGGCGCAACCTCCAGCATCCGGACCAGCACGGAATTCGGCGCGGTCTCTGGGAGGGGGGCCGGACACCATATCAATTTTGCTTCCACTATCCACTCCTGTTTAGAAGGAAATTGTTCATAAGGCGAATCATCGAAGGGCAAACAAATGGTATGTTGTCACGACCGGGTTTTCCAGACATAAATTTTCAGAAAAGACCGTCGTGCTCATCAGCCCCAGGATTACTGTTAGCTGATGAGGCTCCAACTTGATACAGAAATTCCAAGCAAAATACAAAATATGTAGTACAAGACCATTCTGGCCTGTGAGTACAACAAAAGGTTTCTAGTGGTTGATGGCGGAAGCGGGTTGTGAAACATCAGTGTCTATGGGACTCCATTTCTCACAGGAACAGCTGACCAGGTTAACTCCTATCTTTGTGAGGCTGCTATCTCCATTGCTTAGGTTCCGGGGCTGTCATCGCGTCGCTCCTCTCCGTGCAAGAAAATCTGGCCAAGACAATAGCCAGGGACAAGCCAGTGAGTACTTTGAATGTACTCGCAAACATTATGAACACAGGTATAATATAACAATGATGTGCTGAAAATATTTTATGCTCATGACGTCAGTCAAAAATAGTAAATAAAATTCTGATGCGTGGAGGCGGTTATTTTTATAAAAAATGCAATAACATAGTAGTATTAAAATTTATGAAATAAATATCAAGCAATGCCACAGTCGGGCGTCTTAGCGACACCACATAAAGGGCTTTAAAAGAAATGCCACAGTCGGGCGTCTGAGCGACACCACATAATGGGCTTTAAAAGAAATGCCACAGTCGGGCGTCTGAGCGACACCACATAATGGGCTTTAAAAGAAATGCCACAGTCGGGCGTCTGAGCGACACCACATAAAGGGCTTTAAAAGAAATGCCACAGTCAGGCGTCTGAGCGACACCACATAAAGGGCTTTAAAAGAAATGTCACAGTGGGGGGTGCCATGGGGGTAGCATGAGGTCGCCTGCGTGCTCGAATGGTTTCGGGGGGGTCCATTTATAGTGCGACGAGGTCGGTTCCGCGGCGGTGGGGATAAGCTCTCCGGCGAACCGCCTCTCTGTAGCTAGGGCGACGTGGCGGCGACGAACGCTAGCGGACACACTCGCGGATGAGCTCGCGCTGTTCCAGGGGCCAGGTGGCGAGCCGGAGTGGCTTGGGCGGCGCTGAACGGAGCAGAGGCTGTCGGCCGACGCCGGCGTGCCGCCAAAAGTGCTCTGGCGGTGGCGCTGTAGGCTGCCAGGGCGGCTTGGCGCGTTGCTGTGAGAAGGGGAGCGCGTGGCGTGGTGCTGCAGAGCGGGCCAAAACCGTGGGGGGCAGCGTGTCGGCTCGGCGCGCGTGCGTGCCAAACTCACGCTCTGCTCGCGCCTTGGGTGTGCACGGCATGTGCTCGATGTAATGCCAGAGCATGCTACAGAGCTTGGGTGAGGCTGGCATTTAGCAGATCTAGGTTAGGAGTAACGGGGAGTCTAGTGGACATGCTTGTTTGATCAGAGGTGCAAGTTCACAGTGCAATGCCACAATTCATGTCAAAACAGATCGTGCCCGTAAGGTGTTTGACAAAATGCTAAGGGCACTTAGGCAGGTCTTGGAGTGGCCAAATACTCCAGATGGTGGTCTCTTTAGATGCAAGAGAGAGTGGTAGGGTTAGTTTGGCAAAAGGAGAAACTTGTTAGTGCAAGTTTTACAAAACTTCAATTCTGGACAGGAAATAAATGACATTATTTCATGAACCAAAATTAATCCAATGGGTGCATGCTCCTGGATTTAGGGGTTTGGTAGGGCTGTCTACAAGTAGGATAAAGAAACAAGAGCTAAAGAGCAAGCAAGAATATGGTTGCTGTACAAACCATCATGTTGGACCAGAATGAAGATGAGGTTGATTCACTCAAAACTTGCAAATAACATCACTGGGTTCTTGCATAAAGTTGAATCATATGCTACTACCAATATCCCATAATTTTGTTGGAGGCTAGAAAGAATTATTTAAAAGGGTTGTAGTGCAAATTGCACTCTGGACCAGAGAAGGAAAAATTGATGCAGAGCTCAAATTATTACATAAATAAAAGATATTTTTGTATAAAAGTGATTTAAAAACATCACATGACATCTCCAAATTTTTGGTTAGAATATTAGATGAATTTATCCAATGGTTGTAGTTCAAATATGGCCATATAACCTTGAGACACCATTTTCAAGAAAGTAAAGATCAAGCAACTTAATTATTTAATTAGTTATACTGATAAAAGAAAAGTTTTTCTTGAGAGGTTAAATAAGTCCAATAACATGTTTGGAAATTTTCTCTTTGGGGAAAAACTCCATAATAACAAGGAAGGAAATGATTGAAAATCAAAATGGAGCTCAGAAATTCAAAGTTTTAATTCCTGGCAAAAATTTTATTTCATTAAAACAAGGCCAAATTTTTGGGGTGTCACAACACTACCCCCCTTAAGAAAAATCTCATCCTCGAGATTTGCTAAAAGCCGTTGTGAAAAACAAATACTCCATATGTGTACGAGTGGTTGTGAGTCTGCTGCCGTGGTGCTGTGTGAAATTAATAAATCCACGCCGTGAGAAAGTGTAGATGTAGCAACTCAGGGATAAGAAATCTCACTCCAGAATTTTGCGAGGGAAAAACAGTTAATTTAAAGGAGCATAAATCACAACAAAAACTACAGACATTAGTAGAAGCCAAATAATTGACTCGTCGTACAAACTCAGGGTATCACACATAGGTCACACACATAAATAAATGTTGCAAATAATGAACACTGCAGCGACGTCTAAAATGGAAACGGTAACAGGGTGGGGTCCTGATAAAATGTCTCTGATAAAGGGATACACTCCTCTTCTATCGGAGGAAGTGGGTTGACCAGTCGATGCACGTGTCTCTCCTGGTCGGGCCTTAGTGATCTGCCGACGGCAATCTGAGGATTTAAATCAGTGAGACTCTGGAGATAATCCATTACTCGCTGGTTCAAATGCTCTTGAGCGATGATGTACTGGATAAGGTTGGCTAGTACTGGGTCTTTCTCAATCCATCCACCGGGAAAAGATGTCACTCCTCCGGGTGTTGCACGACTCGGAAAATAATAATATCCTCGTTCACGGGCATAGGGTACTGCGGATCGAAGGCGAGCAATCGCTTCTTTTGCAGCATCTTCTTTGGCCAGGTGTGGGGTTGGCATAGATTTTCCCACGAAGGAAAATTCTGTTGGATCTTGGTTGGGGTCTACAGGAGGAATGTGTACTGCTGCCCAATATTCCGAGGTGGAAGGGGTGATTCTTGATTTGAACAACTCGTACTGGGGTGGCTGGGTAGAACCCATGGTACTGCGGGTAAAGTCCCACAATATTTTGACAAAGCTACCTGGGGTTGCATCTGGGGTTCTCCGATAAATACTAGGGCTTGGCATGACAGGAAAAGGTTGTGAGTGTGGTGCACAAGGTGAGGGTTGCTGGGTAAGGTCACAAGGTGGCCTTCTTATATAGCATCTGGGCTGGTTTATTTACCGTGGTAGAAGGTAATAAATTTGCCAGATTACCTCAAGAGTCGGGGTCCGTGCCGAAGATACACATATCTCATAAAGAGACGTGTTACTGTGGTTGTCGTCGGGTTGGTTTTGGTAGCTGTGCCCGGAAAAACATGCAACTATGCGCTGACCAAATATGCAAGGCTACTATTAAAACAGAGGCACAACGACAGGCTGCGTTAATATACACGGTCGCACGATTACAAAGCGAGGATACACTGAAACTCGGTGCTACTCGCACGGTTTAATCTACCTCGTTTACGTCTAAACGGGCGTTCCTGGTGGATGTCGAGGCTTCTCCACGTGTCTCACTGCCGGGATTAGTCGGAGATGGCGGAGGAACTGCAGGGTCGGGGTAGCGATGATGACCATCTCGGGGAGTGTTAGCCACAATCCCGTTGGAGTGTGTTCCCAAAAGGCGACGAAGCACTTCTGGGGTCATCAAAGCATCTCGGTTGGTGGCCGGAGCAGATCTCAGGGTCTCGATCGGTTGTCCGAATAGCACGACTGGGTTGTTGGCGTCGGGCTCGTCTTCTCTTCTTGCTGGGGCTCGACGAACCAGCTCTCCTCGAGCTGCGATCAGATCAATGGTGATCTGGTCGAACAGTGCCTCTAGTGCACTTACATAGCACACTAGGTGCAACAATGCGGGGTCTGTCTCGTGATCTCCATTGGCAACTTGGGGTGGTCTACCATACCCTTCACGTCTGGGGTAGTAGTGGAACGAGCGACAGTTAACTCTGGGCGACAAGTGCCTGAGATGAACTATAGCCTCTCGAGCAGCTAGTTGTATGGCTTGTGGCTCAAAGGAAGTTGTCCTTCCGGTGAACCTGTAGGGGCGCTCGGGCTCTAGACCCCTACCGTAGATGTGTACAGTGGCCCAGAATTGACGGTCCTCACCGCTTATGGGTCCTTGGTACACAACATATTCAGGTGGCTCTTCTAATGCATAGGCACGATGGGTGAGGTTTGCGAGGATGGTCACAAAACCTCCAAGGTTGGTTGCTGTGGTCTCATTGTGCACGACGGGGCCGGGCATTGTAGCTTGGTTTGGAGTAGAGGCTGTGTTGTGCTGGGTTGGAGCTAGTATGCCCCTTTTTATAGGAAAAAGGGGACGGAGTCTTCCTTTGCACGCTTGCGAGAAAGGACTATTTAGGATTCGATCACTGGCGCATGAGCGACAGGTTAGGTTGATAGGTTGGGCACCGACTTCCAAAAGGTGTTGGGTCACTGTGTGGCTATCTTGCACGAGAAGCTTGGCTGGGGTTTGGTTATGGTTTGGTGGGTTGGTTTGCCTAATTTTATAGTCTCGGCTAAGATAGGATTAGCCAATGGTCAGCCTGGCTCTGATACCAAGTCTGTCACGACCGGGTTTTCCAGACATAAATTTCCAGAAAAGACCGTCGTGCTCATCAGCCCCAGGATTACTGTTAGCTGATGAGGCTCAAACTTGATACAGAAATTCCAAGCAAAATACAAAATATGTAGTACAAGACCATTCTGGCCTGTGAGTACAACAAAAGGTTTCTAGTGGTTGATGGCGGAAGCGGGTTGTGAAACATCAGTGTCTATGGGACTCCATTTCTCACAGGAACAGCTGACCAGGTTAACTCCTGTCTTCGCGAGGCTGCTATCTCCATTGCTTAGGTTCCGGGGATGTCATCGCGTCACTCCTCTCCGTGCAAGAAAATCTGGCCAAGACAATAGCCAGGGACAAGCCAGTGAGTACTTTGAATGTACTCGCAAACATTATGAACACAGGTATAATATAACAATGATGTGCTGAAAATATTTTATGCTCATGACGTCAGTCAAAAATAGTAAATAAAATTCTGATGCGTGCAGGCGGTTATTTTTATAAAAAATGCAATAACATAGTAGTATTAAAATTTATGAAATAAATATCAAGCAATGCCACAGTCGGGCATCTTAGCGACACCACATAAAGGGCTTTAAAAGAAATGCCACAGTCGGGCGTCTGAGCGACACCACATAATGGGCTTTAAAAGAAATGCCACAGTCGGGCGTCTGAGCGACACCACATAAAGGGCTTTAAAAGAAATGCCACAGTCGGGCGTCTGAGCGACACCACATAAAGGGCTTTAAAAGAAATGCCACAGTCGGGCGTCTGAGCGACACCACATAAAGGGCTTTAAAAGAAATGCCACAGTCGGGCGTCTGAGCGAAACCACATAAAGGGCTTTAAAAGAAATGCCACAGTCGGGCGTCTGAGCGACGCCACATAAAGGGCTTTAAAAGAAATGCCACAGTCGGGCGTCTGAGCGACACCACATAAAGGGCTTTAAAAGAAATGCCACAGTCGGGTGTCTGAGCGACGCCACATAAAGGGCTTTAAAATAAATGCCACAGTCGGGCGTCTGAGCGACACCACATAAAGGGCTTTAAAAGAAATGCCACAGTCGGGCGTCTGAGCGACGCCACATAAAGGGCTTTAAAAGAAATGCCACAGTCGGGCGTCTGAGCGACACCACATAAAGGGCTTTAAAATAAACAATCATAGTGAATATCCCGGAGGAAGAACCGTCCCAGAGATACTCGATAATAACAATAATATCACGGGTTAGTCAACAATAATAATAATCATAATTATCACAAGTCACAAGTAGTAGTTCCAGTTCTGGTTAACAGTTTCAGCTCCGAAGACCGACACTGAGACCGACACTAGACCCATCCCAGACTTTAATCCTTAACCATGGATACGGCTATTCGAATAGGTTTAATCTCTGCAGAGGGTGTACTCTTTACCCATGAGTAACGGATTTCTTTAGTCCATCGGGACTAATTCCGTCTACGGTCTTTTAGTTGAAAACACACCTAACTTGCACACACCAGCTTAACTCACACGTGTCTGGAAGCACCCACGACACCTGTCAAGCCAACTCTAAGTGGGGAGGCTACAACCTCGCGTAGCATGGGATCAAATTTATATCGCGCGCTCTAAGGGGTGGCCTCCCCTCTCGGTCCCAACCGGAAACACCCATGCCCCCGGACCAGGTGGCCTGCCTACCAGCTACAACCGGTATCTTCCACCATGGCCTCTCTGTACGGTGTGTGCTAGAAAGAGGTGACAACTTACTGAATCGTACTCTACTTGCTGTAGAGACGAGTGGTAGTACGAAACAAGTATGGGGGTTACTGGCACAAGACTCGATCTACGGTCGACTCAGGAGGTTTAAGTATTCCCTGCATGATTAGTATAATAATATATTTCATCCAACAGAGTCACCGCTCATATCACCTTACCATGCCATACCAGACATAACCGTCCCGACGGAGACCGGCGACAAACTCATGCCTACCCAAGGCAGAAGTTTTCCCGGGTTCCTGCCGGTATGCATGCAAGGCACATGAGGGTGATTATCATCACAAGTGTGTTCATTTCCAACAGCATGGAAATCACTAATATGCACTCATGCATATGATCATACCACATGAAATAACAAGCCCTTCGAAATGCGGTGGTGTTATAAATGTATCAACGATCACACCAAAAATATTATGCCGGGATTCAGAATGCTTGCCTTCAATGTGTGGAAAGGCAGGGTGCACTCCAAAACTTGAAACATTTCTCCTCTCTTCAAAAATCCTATTTTAGCATTATAAAAGAATTAACACACAAAATAAAAACAGCACCAAAAGTTGTTCTGAAATTTTTTCAAATAAATCTTAAAATAAACTAGGTGAAATTTGAGAGAGGTAGGAAAAAGAATTAATTCATTTGGAGTTATATTTAAAAAGATAGAGCCAGTCAAAGATTTGGTCAAAATCTGTTTTTAAATAAAACAGAAAAAGAAAACGCTTCAGATGGAAATACGCTTCCGGTGCAGGGAAAATGTACTGGGGAGTTTACGTTTCCACTTAATCCCACGTGGACAGGTGCGGGGTAACTGACAGTGGGTCCTAGGTGGCCCACTAGTCAGATTTGACTAGTCCTCTCCCTCTTCTTCCTCTGTCCCGAGCCGAGGCGGGGCGTCCGGCGATCATTGCCGGCGAACGGCGGCTCCTCGCGGGGCCCCGAGGGCGGGGATGGATCCGCCACTCCTAGGCGGTCCTTCCGGTGGTCGCAGGGTAGCTGGAAGTGGAGGGAGTCGCCGGCGGCGAGCTTCGCGGCGGAGAAGGCATCGGGAGCAAAGTGCTTTTGTGGCGGCGATGGCTCCCGATCAAAATCAAGTAGGGGGTTGGGTTCCTGGAAGGAAGGAGGTGTTCTTGGTGGAGAGAACGGAGAGGGGGAAGCCCTGGTGGCGCCGGAGTGAACGAGACAGTGGCGGCGGCAGGAGTTGCCGGAGATGAAGAAGGTGGCGTTTCCCTGACGATTGCGGGCTGTGGGGGGTGCCATGGGGGTAGCATGAGGTCGCCTGCATGCTCGAATGGTTTCGGGGGGGGGGGTCCATTTATAGCGCGACGAGGTCGGTTCCGCGGCGGTGGGGATAAGCTCTCCGGCGAACCGCCTCTCTGTAGCTAGGGCGACGTGGCGGCGACGAACGCTAGCGGACACACTCGCGGATAAGCTCGCGCTATTCCAGGGGCCAGGTGGCGAGCCGGAGTGGCTTGGGCGGCGCTGAATGGAGCAGAGGCTGTCGACCGACGCCGGTGTGCCGCCAAAAGTGCTCTGGCGGTGGCGCTGTAGGCTGCCAGGGCGGCTTGGCGCGTTGCTGTGAGAAGGGGAGCGCGTGGCGTGGTGCTGCAGAGCGGGCCAAAACCGTGGGGGCCAGCGTGTCGGCTCGGCGCGCGTGCGTGCCAAACGCACGCTCTGCTCGCGCCCTGGGCTTGCACGGGATGTGCTCAACGTAATGCCAGAGCATGCTACAGAGCTTGGGTGAGGCTGGCATTTAGCAGATCTAGGTTAGGAGTAACGGGGAGTCTAGTGGACATGCTTGTTTGATCAGAGGTGCAAGTTCACAGTGCAATGCCACAATTCATGTCAAAACAGATCGTGCCCGTAAGGTGTTTGACAAAATGCTAAGGGAACTTAGGCAGGTCTTGGAGTGGCCAAAAACTCCAGATGGTGGTCTCTTTAGATGCAAGAGAGAGTGGTAGGGTTAGTTTGGCAAAAGGAGAAACTTGTTAGTGCAAGTTTTACAAAACTTCAATTCTGGACAGGAAATAAATGACATTATTTCATGAACCGAAATTAATCCAATGGGTGCATGCTCCTGGATTAGGGGTTTGGTAGGGCTGTCTACAAGTAGGATAAAGAAACAAGAGCTAAAGAGCAAGCAAGAATATGGTTGCTGTACAAACCATCATGTTGGACCAGAATGAAGATGAGGTTGATTCACTCAAAACTTGCAAATAACATCACTGGGTTTTTGCATAAAGTTGAATCATATGCTACTACCAATATCCCATAATTTTGTTGGAGGCTAGAAAGAATTATTTAAAAGGGTTGTAGTGCAAATTGCACTCTGGACCAGAGAAGGAAAAATTGATGTAGAGCTCAAATTATTACATAAATAAAAGATATTTTTGTATAAAAGTGATTTAAAAACATCACATGACATCTCCAAATTTTTGGTTAGAATATTAGATGAATTTATCCAATGGTTGTAGTTCAAATATGGCCATATAACCTTGAGACACCATCTTCAAGAAAGTAAAGATCAAGCAACTTAATTATTTAATTAGTTATACTGATAAAAGAAAAGTTTTTCTTGAGAGGTTAAATAAGTCCAATAACATGTTTGGAAAGTTTTCTCTTTGGGGAAAAACTCCATAATAACAAGGAAGGAAATGATTGAAAATCAAAATGGAGCTCAGAAATTCAAAGTTTTAATTCCTGGCAAAATTTTTATTTCATTAAAACAAGGCCAAATTTTTGGGGTGTCACATATCTACTTGGAACTACTTACTTGAGTATCCGGGCGATTGCAGCTTAGGCTAGCATCCTCGGTCAATTCCGGACGCGCCTCTTGCGATCCGAAGAATAATTTGTACATCTCCAGGGGTGTCATACCCATGAAGTGTTGAAGAATCCGTGGGCCTTCCGGATTAAACTCCCACAGCCGGAGAGGGCGGCGTTTGCAGGGTAGGAGACGCCTGATCAGCATGACCTGCGTCACCACCACCATATCAATCTCCCTTGCTTGGAGATCTCGAATCCGGACCTATAGTAAGGGCACGTCCTTTGACGGCCCCCAGTTGAGCCCTTGGTTGACCCACGACATCAACCGACGCGGAGGTCCCTAGCGGAATAAGGGCGGCGGCTTCTGTCTGCTGCCCCTCGGAACGGTGATATAGAACCACTCTTGCTGCCACAGGCCGAGCTCCTCTTGGAAGGAGCCCGCGAGCCACGGGGCGTCGGCCCTCTTACTTACGGACGCCCCGTCGCACTCTGCTTGACGCCCCCCAATCATCTTCGGCGCCACATTGAAAGTCTTCAGCCATAGGCCGAAGTGAGGGGTGACGCGGAGGAAGGCTTCGCAGACGACAATAAATGTGGAGATATGGAGGATGGACTCCGGAGCCAAGTCATGGAATTCCAACCCATAGTAAAACATGAGCCCTCTCACAAAAGGATCCATCGGGAAGCCTAAACCCCGACGGAGGTGGGATACAAAAACGACATACTCGCCGGGCTCGGGGGTGGGGATGGCCTGCCCTTCGGCTGGTAACCTGTGCGAAATCTCGTAAGTCAGGTACTTGGCCTCCCGCAGCTTTAGCACGTCCTCCTCCGTGACGGAGGAGGGCATCCACCGGCCCTGGAGGTTGGAACCGAACATTGTTGAAGGTCCGAAGCACTCGAATCTGGGGCTCTAGGTGCTGGAACTTGGAGTAGGGAGAGGATTTGATGGAGGATTGAAGAAAAGAAACGAGCCTCAGTCCCGTTATAAGGAGGGGGAATACCGAGAGCCGTCTCCGTGACCGTTCGGGACTCGCCTTCGATAGAGGGGGCGTGGCGACGGGCGCAGTTGGGTTACCCACGTCCGTATTGATGAGAATCCTGGAATAAGGGGGAACACGATCTCTGCTTCGACAAGACGTGCCAAGGAAACCGCTTCGCTAAATGCGCTGAGGTGGTAAAGTAAAAAACGATTCAAGTAATAGCTTGGTAGTGGTGTGACGTCATGCCGCAAAAAACGTCAGCAGATTGAACTTGTGTATATATTATTCTCTCTAGGGTGGAATGTGGAATTTATTTTGCAGAGCCGGACACTATCCTGGTGTTCACAATCTTCTACGAATTATTTGGAGGAGGAACCCGCCTTGCAATGCCGAACAATATGCGCGCCGGACTCATCGTCATTGAAGCCTGGTTCAGGGGCTACTGAGGGAGTCCCGAATTAGGGGGTGTCCGGATAGCCGGAGTACCATCATCGGCCGAACTATCATCGGCTGGACTATCATCATCGGCCGGACTCCAAGACTATGAAGATACAAGATTGAAGACTTCGTCCCGTGTCCGGAGGGGACTTTCCTTGGCGTGGAAGGCAAGCTTGGCGATACGGATATGTAGATTTCCTACCATTGTAACCGACTCTATGTAACCCTAGCCCTCTCCGGTGTATATATAAACCAGATGGCTTTAGTCCGTAGGACAGAACAACAACCATTACAATCATACCATAGGCTAGCTTCTAGGGTTTAGCCTCCTTGATCTCGTGGTAGATCCACTCTTGTAACATCCACAATATCAATATCAATCAAGCAGGACGTAGGGTTTTACCTCCATCAAGAGGGCCCGAACCTGGGTAAAACATCGTGTCCCTTGTCTCCTGTTACCATCCTCCTAGACGCACAGTTCGGTACCCCCTACCCGAGATCCGCCGGTTTTGACACCGACAAGGACCCTTTTCATCGAATCCGCTCCAACTAAAGTAGGAGAGACAAACACCTGCTAGCCACCTTATGCAACTAGTGCATGTCAGTCGGTGGAACCTGTCTCACATAAGTGTACGTGTAAGGTCGGTCCGGTCCGCTTCATCCCACAATACCGCTGAAGCACGAAAAGACTAGTAGTGGCAAGCAAGTAGACAAGATCTACGCCCACAACAAATTTGTGTTCTACTCGTGCAATAGAGAACTACGCATAGACCTAGCTCATGATGCCACTATTGGGGAACGTTGCAGAAATAAAAAAAATTCCTACGGTTTCACCAAGAACCATCTATGAGTTCATCTAAGCAACGAGTGATAGGAGTGCATCTACATACCTTTGTAGATCGCGAGCGGAAGCTTTCAAGTGAAAGGGGATGATGGAGTCGTACTCGCCGTGATCCAAATCACCGATGACCAAGTGCCGAACGGACAACACCTCCGCGTTCAACACACGTACGGAGCGGATGGCGTCTCCTCCTTCTTGATCCAGCAAGGGGGAAGGAGAGGTTGAGGAAGAAGGCTCCAGCAGCAGCACGATGGCGTGGTGGTGGTGGAGAGGCACTACTCCGACAGGGCTTCGCCAAGCACTTAACGGAGGAGGAAAGGTGTTGGGGAGGGGAGGGGCTGCGCCTTGGATCAGGTGTGCAGCCCTCCCCTAGCCCCTCCATTTATAGGGGAAGGGGGAAGGGGGCCGGCCCCCTCTAGATTAGATCTAGAGTGGGGGGCGGCGGCCAAGGGAGGGGGCTTGCCCCCCAAGCAAGGGGGGCGCCCCCTTTAGGGTTTCCCTCCCAACCCTAGGCGCAGGGGCCCAAGGGGGGGCTCCCAGCCCTCCAGGGGCTGGTTCCCTGCCCCCTACGGCCCATGAGGCCCTCCGAGAGAGGTGGCCCCTCCCGGTGGACCCCCGGAACCCCTCCGGTGGCCCCGGTACAATACCGATATGCCCCCGAAACTTTCCGGTGACCGTATGACAACTTGCCATATATAAATCTTCACCTCCGGACCATTCCGGAACTCCTCGTGACGTCCGGGATCTCATCCGGGACTCCGAACAACATTCGGTAATCACATACAAGTCTTCCTAAAAATCCTAGCGTCACCGAACCTTAAGTGTGTAGACCCTACGGGTTTGGGAGACACGCAGACATGACCGAGACGGCTCTCCAATCAATAACCAACAGCGGGATCTGGATACCCATGTTGGCTCCCACATGCTCCTTGATGATCTCAACGGATGAACCACGATGTCAAGGATTCAATCATCCCCGTATACAATTCCCTTTGTCAAACGGTACGTTACTTGCCCGAGACTCGATCGTCGGTATCCCAATACCTCGTTCAGTCTCGTTACCGGCAAGTCACTTTACTCATACCGAAATGCATGATCCCGTGACCAAACACTTGGTCACTTTGAGCTCATTATGATGATGCATTACTGAGTGGGCCCAGAGATACCTCTCCGTCATACGGAGTGACAAATCCCAGTCTCGATCCGTGTCAACCCAATAGACACTTTCTGAGATACCTGTAGTGCACCTTTATATTCACCCAGTTACGTTGTGACGTTTGGTACACCCAAAGCACTCCTACGGTATCCGGGAGTTACACGATCTCATGGTCTTAGGAAAAGATACTTGACATTGGAAAAGCTCTAGCAAAATGAACTACACGATCTTGTGCTATGCTTAGGATTGGGTCTTGTCCATCACATCATTCTCCTAATGATGTGAACCCGTTATCAACGACATCTAATGTCCATAGTCAGGAAACCATGACTATCTGTTGATCAATGAGCTAGTCAACTAGAGGCTTACTAGGGACATATTTTGGTCTATGTATTCACACGTGTATTACGATTTCCGGATAATACAATTATAGCATGAATAAAGACAATTATCATGAACAAGGAAATATAATAATAATCCTTTTATTATTGCCTCTAGGGCATATTTCCAACAGGTACTACCACTCCAGGGGTGCGGTACTACTGCAAGGCCACGTGGTACTACCGTGGAAGACCACGGTACTACCGCGGCAGCTGCACACACTAAACCATAGGCGGAACTACCGCGAGCGCGGTACTACCGCACCCACCCGCGGTACTACCACGAGGCAGGTAAGACTAAGTCTGGAATCAGCACGGATGAATAAAAATACATCTGTGCCTACTTCCGCTGTCAAAGAGACGATGCAAACATCCATCACGGTACTACCGCCCACAGGGTGCGGTACTATCGTGTGGGTGCGGATGTAAAAAATTACATCTGCCCCTACTACCATGAAGCCACGGCACTAGGCCAGGGAACCACGGTAGAACAGCTCGGAGGGAGCGGTACTACCATGGGCACAAGCGGTACTACCGCCCTAGACGTGCGGTACTACCGTGTGGGCGCAGATTTAAAAAATTACATCCCCACCTACTACCGCGATGCAACGGTACTTGGCCTAGCAGCGACGGTAGTACGACTCCGAGGGAGCGGTACTACCGTGGGCTCCCGCGGTACTACCGCGCGTGGGCACGGTACTACCGCGTGTGCCTGCGGTACTACCACTCCAGGGAGCAGTACTACCGCAAGCTCAGCAACAGTAGTCCAGACATTCACATAGAGGATAGACGGGGAATGCTCCAAGGTGCAAGGGAAAGGAGGAGACAATGAAGAAAACGTGTACGTGATGCTTCCTCCCAAACCTTTCCGACCAGGACCCCCTCTTAATATTACGGCTCTCCTACGACTCAAATCCACCAAAAAGAAACGTAGAACAACGCCGTCTTCAATAGTCTCGAGGGGCACCGAATCGTCTCGTGCCTAGTGATGAAGTGTCTGACAAACTCAAGGCACACGATTAGTCCGCAAATGCATTGTCATCAATCACCAAAACACTTAAGGGATAAATATGCCCTTACAGTTGTAGTTTGTATAAGATCAAGACTGTATAAGATGTAAAGAATTGAAAAAAAATCAGGCTATTGATTAGTATAAGATCAAGACCGTATAAGATGCAATGAATTAAAAAAAAACAGGCTATTAATTTGTATAAGATCAAGTCTGTAGAAGACTTTATAACACCAGCGTTTTCAACTCATCCGTGTCACTAGGCCCAACCGAAGAGGAACACCGACTTATGAGAGGCCTGGGGCCCTCTCCCGGAAAATACTAGTATGTTAGGGGGAGACGCCCCACCCTTATAAGTCGTGTTCTATCTTCTCTCACAACTGATGTGGGACTAAAGCCAATAATCTCCCCCTCACACATCAGCCACCATGGGCCAGCTAACACCAATGTTTCCAGCCCACTAACCAGCCATGAGTCCACTGAGATTTCTTCCGAGCACCTATGCTTTGATACCAATTGTCACACAATTTTGGATCCGCTAAAACTAGAGTTTTTGACCCATCTGCGTCACCAGGCCCAACCAAAGAGCAACACCAACTTATGAGAGGCCTTGGGCCCTCTCCCTCGAAAAGACTAGCCTGTTAGGACGTGACACCCCCATCCTTTCTGTCTTATCCCACAAACAATGTGAGACTAAACCCAACAGTCTTTGGCTAGCTATTGAGGAATGATATGTTTTTTAATGGTAAAACTTCATTTCCTTTGCTAGTTATTTCATCTTGTATGTATTGGCTACATACATGGTCTCGTTAAACTGAATGGACTACCCTTTGATGTTCACAATTGTAACGCCCCGGTTCCGATGCACCAGGTGTCTTCCAGTTATTCGCCGTCGTTGCCATGTCATTTGCTTGCGTGTTGCATTTTATCATGTCATTAGGTGCATTGCATTGCATACGTGTTCATCTCATGCATCCGAGCATATTCCCCGTTGTCCGTTTTGCAATCCGGCACTCCTATGCCCTCCGGCGTTCCCCTTTCGTCTCTCATTGTGAGCGGGTGTTAAACGTTTTCGGAATGGACCGAGTCTTGCCAAGCGGCCTTGGTATAGCACTGGTAGACCGCCTGTCAAGTTTCGTGCCATTTGGAGGTCGTTTGATACTCCAATGGTTAACCGGGTAACCGCAAAGCCCTCTTTTGTTGCAGCCCAACACCTCCTCCAAAGTGGCCCAAAACCCATCTAACTCCCCTCCATGCTCTCGGTCGTTCGATCACGATCGCGTGGCCGAAAACTGCTCCTCATTTGGACTCTCCTAGCTCCCTCTATCTATAAATATGCCCTCTCCCCCGAAATCCCGGGTCCAAACCCTAGCCCCGCTCCTCTCCGCCGCCGGACATGTCCGCGCCGCCCGCTACAGCGAATCCCAGAGCGCCACGTGGCCTCCTCGCCGTCCCCGCCACGCCAGGGCCGCCGGGCCCGGATCGGGCCCGCGGGGCCCATCCCGCCGCCGCCGTCCGCCCGCTCGGCCGCGTTCCGGCCCGCGCGCCCGAGTCCTGCGCCGGACCCCGCCGCCTAGCTCGCCGGCGTCGCCGCGTCTCCCCGCCTCCGCCGGTTGCCCCCTCGCCACGGGACCGCGCTACTGCGCCGTGGGCGCCGCGCCTCCCGGCCGCAGGAGCCCGCGCCGCCCTGCCGCCAGCGCCTCACTCTGCTGCGTCCGTGGTGCCTACCGGCGCCGCTCCTCTCGGCCGGCCCCATCTCACCGGACCTCCACGCCGCCGGCGCCGCCCCGCCGTGGCCTCCTCCACCGCCGGCCTCGCCTCCGGCCGGATCCGGGCCGGACACGACCGGATCGGCCCGGCCCCGCTGTCCCCGACCCCGCCGGCGCCTCCTCCGGCCACCGCAAACTCCATCTCCGGCGAACCTCGAGCTCGGGCCCAATCTAGATGCAATCTGAGGTTGACTTTCCCTCTCTGAAAATCCACCAAGTCCCGAGTGTTTTTTTACATAATCATGCCATGTTCGACCTGCCGTATCTCTGCATTCCTAGCTCCGTTTCGTGCGTATATTATGTCAAATTGTTCGCCTCGACGAGTACTTCATTTCATTCCATTGCATCATTTTCATTTGAGCTCATCTTGATGCCCAAAATGCTGTTCGAAGAGTGCATGTTGATGTTAATCTGCTGAAACTGTAATAACATGCTCATTTGTCATTTTTTCCACGATTGATGTGTGCATCCTATGAGGTTGATGTCTACATGTGTTTTGATCTATGCCATGTCTTCTTTACAGAGGTGCTTACCATGTATTTTTTTTGATCAATGTGGTGACTAGAACAAGCATGCAAACTAGGCTTCGTGATATTGCTGATTTTAGTCCCTGTTCTGCTGTTATTTTTATGCCATGTAAACTTGATGCTACAGAGAGATCCATGCTTATTTTGAGATACTTCAGTAAGGATGTTTTGAACATATGGTCATTTTCTATCCATTCATGACCTTGGTTGCAATTATGGAGTAGTCTAGCATGTCATCTTCGTGCTCTACTTTTGCTTCAAAATGTTTCCTGGCAGATTGTTTACTTGTTATTCAATTTAGCCAAGGTTGCTATAGTTGATCCTTGCATTCTATGGACTTGTTCTTGCCCTGGTTGGTTACATAAACATGTCTTCTTGCTGATGCTATGCTTATCTTGTCATGCAATGACTTGCGGTGAGTGAATCGAGCTTGTTAAGTAGGGTACTTGATGTTGCTGTTTTGCTATGCTGAATTTGTTATTTGGTGATGCTATGTAAACCTGCTGCTACAAGTCATTCTGTGCGTAATTTGGAGATATTCACTAAGAGTGTTTTGTTCTACATGCCATGCTCTATCCATCCATGCCCCTGATTGCATTTATGGCTTGCTGTAGATTGTTGGAATCATGCTCCAAAGTTGCTAAATAATGTTTCTGTCAGCCTGTTAACATTAAGTTGAATTTTACCATGTGTCTTGTTAGTTATCCATGCACCCTATGACCTCGATCTTGCCATGCTTAGCTTCATAAACATGCCTTATTACTGTTGGTTGCCTTGCCATGCCATGTATTGCTCTGTAGTGAGTGGTTCAAGCTCACCAACATGTCTACTTATTGTTGTTCCTGCCATGTATGAATCTGTCATATAACTTGCCATGTTTACATGGGTGCCATCATATTTTCTGATCCTTTTTGGCTCATGATCAGTAAGGGACTTTTGTTCTATGCAATTAGTCGATTCATGCCATGCCTTTGTTTGCCATGATAAGTTCCTGTAACATGTTGTTTGATAGCTCTGAACATTGCAATCTGATGTTATTTCCTGATAAGTCTGAAACTGTTATTATTTGCAATCTTACCATGTGTGTTTGAGCATGTTCTAGTGATTTCTGGAGATAGCTCAGTGTTCATGTTTTGTTATGCTTTACCTGTACATCATGACCATGTCTTTTGTTTTTATGTTGAGGTCCTGTAGCATGTTGTTTTGGTGCTTGCAATATGCCTACTTGCTGTTTTGGACAGATGGTTGCTATGAATTGTATAGTGTGTGTGTGTGTTGAACCGTTGCTCCGTTTTGAGTATGCTCTATATGAAACTTGCTTGTTTTTGCATGTAGTTTCATATTATCATGTTGCATCCTTGTTTTGAGGTGTTTTCTTGATGTTTGTATGCATTTTGCATTAATGCCATGTTTAACTTATTTTGCTCATATCTTCTAGGCCGTAGCTTCGAACTAAATGAACTATATATGTAACTTGATTAGAATCTCGTGTAGATCATCTTGGTGCATCCTAACTTGCTGTTTAACAACTTGAACATAAGGTTTATTCAGATCTGGACCAACTTCGAAATTTGCATATGGGGACTTACCGGAATTGTTATATGTTGTTCCCGGCCTCATTTAAACTTGCCTTGATGTGTTGCTCTTGTTTGCATCATCTCTTGCCATGAGTTGCTTCATGTAGCTTTGTAATGCATCATACTTTGTTGTGCATCATGCCTTGTTCATGTGTGGTGTGTTTACCATGTTGTGTGCTTCTTCTTGTTAGTTCTTGTTTCGTTGCGATCGTGAGGATTCGTTCGTCTACGCTTGGTTCGACTTCATCCGTTCGTCTTCTTCATGGACTCGTTCTTCTTCCTTGCGGGATTTCAGGCAAGATGACCGCTACCCTGGATCTCACTACTATCATTGCTATGCTAGTTGCTTCGTTCTATCGCTTTGCTGCGTTACCTATCTTTTGCTCCTCAAGCCATCCTATATTGCCATGAACCTCTAACCTTTGACACCTTTCCTATGCAAACCACTGTTTGGCTATGTTACCGCTTTGCTCAGCCCCTCTTATAGCGCTGCTAGTTGCAAGTGAAGTTGAAGATATCTCCATGGTGGACAGGATTTTGGTTGGGATATCACAATATCTCTTATATTATTAATGCATCTATATATTTGGTAAAGGGTGGAAGGCTCGGCCTTTTGCCTGGTGT
This sequence comes from Triticum timopheevii, assembly GCA_963921465.1. NCBI lineage: Eukaryota > Viridiplantae > Streptophyta > Magnoliopsida > Poales > Poaceae > Triticum > Triticum timopheevii. Next base: position 370,633,928 of record OY997262.1, read on the forward strand.
TTTGTTCCATTCTTGCCGCCCTAGTTTCCGTCATACCGGTGTTATGTTCCCGGATTTTGCGTTCCTTACACGGTCGGGTGATTTATGGGACCCCCTTGACAGTTCGCTTTGAATAAAACTCCTCCAGGAAGGCCCAACCTTGGTTTTACCATTTGCCTTACCACCACCTATCCCTTTCCCTTGGGTCGGCCAACCTGAGGGTCATCTTTATTTTAGCCCCCCCCCCTGGGCCAGTGCTTGTCTAAGTGTTGGTCCGAACCGGGCAGACTGCGGGGCCACCTCGGGGCAACTCGAGGGTTGGTTTTACTCGTAGGCTGACCTATCCGATGTTGCCCTGAGAACGAGATATGTGCAGCTCCTATCAGGATTGTCGGCGCATCGGGCAGCTTTGCTGGTCTTGTTTTACCATTGTCGAAATGTCTTGTAAACCGGGATTCCGAGTCTGATCGGGTCTTCCTGGGAGAAGGTTTATCCTTCGTTGATCACGAGAGATTATCATGAGCTAAGTTGGGACACCCCTGCAGGGTATAATCTTTCGAAAGTCGTGCCTGCGGTTATAGGCATATGGGAATTTGTTAATGTCCGGTTCTAGATAACTTGACACTAGATCTGAATTAAAACGCATCAACCGCGTGTGTGGCCGTGATGGTCTCTTCTCGGCGGAGTCCGGGAAGTGAACACGGTTTCTGGGTTATGTTTAACGTAAGTAGGTGTTCAGGATCACCTCTTGATCATTACTAGTTGACGACCGTTCCGCTTGCTCTCTTCTCGCTCTTATTTGCATTGGTTAGCCACCATATCTGCTTAGTCGCTGCTGCAACCTCACCACTTTACCCCTTCCTTTCCCTTTAAGCTTTGCTAGTCTTGATACCCATGGTAATGGGATTGCTGAGTCCTCGTGGCTCACAGATTACTACAACAAAAGTTGCAGGTACAGGTTTATGCGATGTTCATGACGCGAGAGCGATGCTTGCTTGTGTTGAGTTCTTCTTCTCCTTCTTCGATCAGGGGATAGGTTCCAGGTCGGCAACCTGGGCTAGCAGGGTGGATGTCATTTGAGTTTCTGTTTATGTTTCATTCGTAGTCGGATGTTGATCGTATGTATGATGATGTTGTACTCGTGTGGCATTGTATGCCTTATCTATGTATCCCCATCTATTATGTAATGTTGATGTAATGATATCCACCTTGCAAAAGCGTTCCAATATGCGGGTCTATCCTTGGTGGGACCTTTGAGTTCCTTTTGGATAGGGTAGCATATTGGGCGTGACAAGTTGGTATCAGAGCCTCGACCGACCCTAGGAGCCCCTTGATTGATCGTGTAGTTTGGCCGTTGTTGAGTCTAGAAGAAAACTGTTTTCGGAGTCTAGTTATATCGGAGAGTAGGAATTCTTTTTACTCCTTAGCCCCTTCGTCGCTCTGGTAAGGAATCTTGACGTAGGTGTTTTGAACTACTTCTCTTCCCTTTCAAATTTTTCTTTAGGATCACGCAGTTGGTTTTCCGATCGTTGGTTCTCAGCTCTTTCATCCGGTGCATTTCTCGTCAAGTCGACTCGAGCATCTTCATCCTTGAGTTCAATCCTTAGTTGTTTTCTTTTCCCACCTGCCCTCCCCTTTTCTTCTTTGGATCGGAGTCCGTAATCGAGTATCCATCCTACTCGTGCGAAGTTTTTGCTTTCTCTCCTCAATGATTTCACCCGGTGTTTTCTCTTCAAGATATTCGTCGATTTTCCCTTCCAAGGTGCCTTTGTTTTCCCGCCCTCCCACCCTTTTCTTCCCGGAGTCTGACTCTCTCTCGACCATCTATCTCATTCGTGTGGAACCTCTTCAGTCTTCCCTCAATTATTTCAACTGATGAATTCTCGTCTCGTTCGTCATTCTTCATCCCTTTTCTTTTTCTGGTGGACTCAATTTAAGTTTTTCGGGTTGATCATATTCTTTTCCTTGGATCAAGTGTTCTCCTTGCTCGTTTTCCTCTCGCCGGTTTATCCTTCCGGAGTATTCAAGACATCTCAGGAGATTCGTTTGTGTTTGAATTAATTCGAGGTCGTCACCTCATTCAAATATTTCAATTGTTCCGGTGCATCATCTATCTGTTCAACAATTCTTTCCAACGGTGTTTCTCTTTTAGTGGGCCCTAACCCACAGGTCTTTTTCCAGGATCTTACCTGACTCCTCTAATTATTCCGAAGCCATTCCTATTTCTTTTCAAGTCTGACGTAAGTATGAATTTCATCAGTCAGATGCTTTTCCAAGATCGATTCCAAATCATTTCATCGTTGGCTCAACCTCTTCGATTTTCATCCTTCCGAAGTATCTCAGTAATTTCGGTGGTGTTTCTCGTCGTCATTCTCAACTTTGAAGATCGAAGAAGAGTTTTCCTCTAAATCTTGCCCGTTCTCCCAAAGTTTCGTGGTTCTAGCTTCATGTTATCCTCTCGAATTATTTCAGTTTGTCAGATATTCTTTCTTAACCATCCGGAGTATGTCAGAAGTTGTTTCCAGTTTCTTTTAATCGGAGGCCATCGTTCCATAAGAATTCTTCATTCTCACATTTCAGCTACCGTTATCTATTTATCCCGGTGCTTCGTTCAAGTGTTCTTTAATCAGCTCATGATCTCTTTATTCTTTTGCATCTAAATCCCCTCGAGCATATTGGTTCTTCTAATTCTTTCTGGTGATTCATTCTCTCTTATCAGTCATTTCCAAATTCTTACGGTGGTTCGTTCAAGATTCTTTTTCCTTGATTATCGTTTTTATTCATTCATTCTTTCTATCCTACCGGTGGTTCATGAAGACCTTCTCAAGTTTGCGATATGTCACTTCTCAATCCTTTTCAATAGGAATAAGTAGTATGCAAAAATCCATTGTTTGTCATCGGTTTAATTTGATGAAGGATAAGCATACAATAAACCTTATTCTTATTTCATCCAAATGAGTAATCCCTTCCTTCGGAGTTTGTTCTTGTTGAATAAATTCTAGTTCCATGTGTTTTTCATCTTTTCTCTTCCGGAGTTCAAATTTCCTCCGCCATCTCGTCGGAACCTCCATCTAAATCATCGAAAGGCCTTAATCTTATTCTTTCCATCCTTGAACTCTATCTCATCATCCTTTATTTTACCAGAGTTCTTCATGGTGGTTCGTCATGATTTAATTCATTCTTCAAGAGTTCATCAAGTACCATTCCATCCTCTCAAGCTCGTGTTATATTCTTCCATGTTTCAGCTGGAGTGCTTCCTAAATCCTTTTAGCCTTATTCGTTTCTTTTCTCATTCTAACCACTCCGGTTAGAACGAGTCGTTTCATAGTCTATCTGATTCCGTGAGCTTTCGATTCTCGTCATTCTCGTTGTCCCTCTCTTCTTCTCGAGTGCTCTCGATTCTTTGCTTCTTCTCTTGACTTCTTGCTTCACCTCATCCCTTTTCTCTTCCGTCTTGATCCAAAGATCTCAGGACGAGATATCTTGCTAGTGGAGGAGTGTTGTAACGCCCCGGTTCCGATGCGCCAGGTGTCTTCCAGTTATTCGCCGTCGTTGCCATGTCATTTGCTTGTGTGTTGCATTTTATCATGTCATTAGGTGCATTGCATTGCATACGTGTTCATCTCATGCATCCGAGCGTATTCCCCGTTGTCCGTTTTGCAATCCGGCACTCCTATGCCCTCCGACGTTCCCCTTTCGTCTTTCGTTGTGAGCGGGTGTTAAATGTTCTCGGAATGGACCGAGTCTTGCCAAGCGTCTTTGGTATAGCACCGGTAGACCGCCTGTCAAGTTTCGTGCCATTTGGAGGTCATTTGATACTCCAACGGTTAACCGGGTAACCGCAAAGCCCTCTTTTGTTGCAGCCCAACACCTCTTCCAAAGTGGCCCAAAACCCATCTAACTCCCCTCCATGCTCTCAGTCGTTCGATCACGATCGCGTGGCCGAAAACTGCTCCTCATTTGGACTCTCCTAGCTCCCTCTATCTATAAATATGCCCTCTCTCCCGAAATCCCGGGTCCAAACCCTAGCCCCGCTCCTCTCCGCCGCCGGACATGTCCGCGCCGCCCGCTGCAGCGAATCCCAGAGCACCACGTGGCCTCTTCGCCGTCCCCGCCGCGCCGGGCCCGGATCAGGCCCGCGGGGCCCATCCCGCCGCCGCCGCCGTCCGCCCGCTTGGCCGCGTTCCGGCCCGCACGCCCGAGTCCTGCGCCGGACCCTGCCGCCTAGCTCGCTGGCGCCGCCGCGTCTCCCCGTCTCCGCCGGTCGCCCCCTCGCCGTGGGACCGCACCGCTCCACCATGGGTGCCGCGCCTCCCGGCTGCAGGAGCCCGCGCCGCCCTGCCGCCAGTGCCTCACTCCGCCGCGCCCATGGTGCCTGCCGGCGCTGCTCCTCCCGGCCGGCCCCGTCTCGCCAGACCTCCACGCCACCCGCGCCGCCCCGCCGTGGCCTCCTCCGCCGCCGGCCTCGCCTCCGGCCGGATCCGGGCCGGACACGGCCGGATCCGCCCGGCCCCGCTGTCCCCGACCCCGCCGGCGCCTCCTCCGGCCACCGCAAACTCCATCTCCCGCGAACCTCGAGCTCGGGCCCGATCTAGATGCAATCTGAGGTTGACTTTCCCTCTCTGAAAATCCACCAAGTCCCGAGTGTTTTTTTACATAATCATGCCATGTTCGACCTACCGTATCTCTGCATTCGTAGCTCCGTTTCGTGCGTATATTATGTCAAATTGTTTGCCTCGACGAGTACTTCATTTCATTCCATTGCATCATTTTCATTTGAGCTCATCTTGATGTCAGAAATGCTGTTCGAAGAGTGCATGTTGATGTTAATCTGCTGAAACTGTTATAACATGCTCATTTGTCATTTTTGCCATGATTGATGTGTGCATCCTATGAGGTTGATGTCTATATGTGTTTTGATCTATGCCATGTCTTCTTTATAGAGGTGCTTACCATGTATTTTTGTGATCAATGTGGTGACTAGCACAAGCATGCAAACTAGGCTTCATGATATTGCTGATTTTAGTCCCTGTTCTGCTGTTATTTTTATGCCATGTAAACTTGATGCTACAGAGAGATCCATGCTTATTTTGAGATACTTCAGTCAGGATGTTTTGAACATATGGTTATTTTCTATCCATTCATGACCTTGGTTGCATTTATGGAGTAGTCTAGCATGTAATTTTCGTGCTCTACTTTTGCTTCAAAATGTTTCCTGGCAGATTGTTTACTTGTTATTCAATTTAGCCAAGGTTGCTATAGTTGATCCTTGCATGCTATGGACTTGTTCTTTCCCTGGTTGGTTACATAAACATGTCTTCTTGTTGATGCTATGCTTATCTTGTCATGAAATGACTTGTGGTGAGTGAATCGAGCTTGTTAAGTAGGGTACTTTCTGTTGCTGTTTTGCTAGGCTGAATCTGTTATTTGGTGATGCTATGTAAACCTGCTGCTACAAGTCATTCTATGCGTAATCTGGAGATGTTCACTAAGAGTGTTTTGTTCTACATGTCATGCTCTATCATCCATGCCCCTGGTTGCATTTATATCTTATTGTAAATTGTTGTAATCATGCTCCAAAGTTGCTAAATAATGTTGCTGTCAGCCTATTAACATTAAGTTCAGTTTTACCATGTGTTTTGTTAGTTATCCATGCACCCTATGACCTCGATCTTGCCATGCTTAGCTCCATAAACATGCCTTATTACTGTTGGTTACCTTGCCATGCCATGTATTGCTCTGTGGTTAGTGGTTCAAGCTCACCAACATGTCTACTTATTGTTGTTCCTGCCATGTATGAATCTGTCATATAACTTGCCATGTTTACATGGGTGCCATCATATTTTCTGATCCTTTTTGGCTCATGGCCAGTAATGGACTTTTGTTCTATGCAATTAGTAGATTCATACCATGCCTTTGTTTGCCATGATAATTTCATTTAACATGTTGTTTGATAGCTCTGAACATTGCAACCTGATGTTATTTTCTGATAAGTCTGAAACTGTTATTATTTGCAATCTTACCATGTGTGTTTGAGCATGTTCTAGTGATTTCTGGAGATAGCTCAGTGTTCATGTTTTGTTATGCTTTACCTGTACATCATGACCATGTCTTTTGTTTTTATGTTGAGGTCCTGTAGCATGTTGTTTTGGTGCTTGCAATATGCCTACTTGCTGTTTTGGACAGATGGTTGCTATGAATTGTATAGTGTGTGTGTGTGTTGAACCGTTGCTCCGTTTTGAGTATGCTCTATATGAAACTTGCTTGTTTTTGCATATAGTTTCATATTATCATGTTGCATCCTTGTTTTGAGGTGTTTGCTTGATGTTTGTATGCATTTTGCATTAATGCCATGTTTAACTTGTTTTTTGCTCATATCTTCTAGGCCGTAGCTCCGAACTAAATGAACTTTATATGTAACTTGACTAGAATCTCGTGTAGATCATCTTGGAGCATCTTAACTTGCTGTTTAACAACTTGAACATATGGTTTATTCAGATCTGGACCAACTTCGAAATTTGCATATGAGGACTTACCGGAATTGTTATATGTTGTTCCCGGCCTCATTTAAACTTGCCTTGATGTGTTGCTCTTGTTTGCATCATCTCTTGCCATGAGTAGCTTCATGTAGCTTTGTCATGCATCATACTTTGTTGTGCATCATGCCTTGTTCATGTGTGGTGTGTTTACCATGTTGTGTGATTCTTCTTGTTAGTTCCTGTTTCGTTGCGATCGTGAGGATTCGTTCGTCTACGCTTGGTTCAGCTTCATCCGTTCGTCTTCTTCATGGACTCATTCTTCTTCCTTGCAGGATTTCAAGCAAGATGACCGCTACCCTGGATCTCACTACTATCATTGCTATGCTAGTTGCTTCGTTCTATCGCTTTGCTGCGTTACCTATCTTTTGCTCCTCGAGCCATCCTATATTGCCATGAACCTCTAACCTTTGACACCTTTCCTATGCAAACCACTGTTTGGCTATGTTACCGCTTTGCTCAGCCCCTCTTATAGCGTTGCTAGTTGCAGGTGAAGTTGAAGATTTCTCCATGGTGGACAGAATTTTGGTTCGGATATCACAATATCTCTTATATTATTAATGCATCTATATATTTGGTAAAGGGTGGAAGGCTCGGCCTTTTGCCTGGTGTTTTGTTCCACTCTTGCCGCCCTAGTTTCCGTCATACCGGTGTTATGTTCCTGAATTTTGCGTTCCTTACGCGGTCGGGTGATTTATGGGACCCCCTTGACAGTTTGCTTTGAATAAAACTCCTCCAGCAAGGCCCAACCTTGGTTTTACCATTTGCCTTACCACCACCTATCCCTTTCCCTTGGGTCGGCCAACCCGAGGGTCATCTTTATTTTAGCCCCCCCCCCCCTCCCCGGCCAAGTGCTTGTCTAAGTGTTGGTCCGAACCGGGCAGACTGCGGGGCCACCTCGGGGCAACTCGAGGGTTGGTTTTCCTCGTAGGCTGACCTATCCGGTGTTGCCATGAGAACGAGATATGTGCAGCTGCTATCGGGATTGTCGGCGCATCGGGCGGCTTTGCTGGTCTTGTTTTACCATTGTCGAAATGTCTTGTAAACCGGGATTCCGAGTCTGATCGGGTCTTCCTGGGAGAAGGTTTATCCTTCGTTGATCGCGAGAGCTTATCATGGGCTAAGTTGGGACACCCCTGCAGGGTATAATCTTTTGAAAGCCGTGCCTGCGGTTATAGGCAGATGGGAATTTGTTAATGTCCGGTTGTAGATAACTTGACACCAGATCCGAATTAAAACGCATCAACCGCGTGTGTAGCCGTGATGGTCTCTTCTCGGCGGAGTCTGGGAAGTGAACGCGGTTTCTGGGTTATATTTGATGTAAGTAGGTGTTCAGGATCACCTCTTGATCATTACTAGTTGACGACCGTTCCGCTTTCTCTCTTCTCGCTCTTATTTGCATTGGTTAGCCACCATATCTGCTTAGTCGCTGCTGCAACCTCACCACTTTACCCCTTCCTTTCCCTTTAAGCTTTGCTAGTCTTGATACCCATGGTAATGGGATTGCTGAGTCCTCGTGGCTCACAGATTACTACAACAACAGTTGCAGGTACAGGTTTATGCGATGTTCAAGACGCGAGAGCGATGCTTGCTTGCGTTGAGTTCTTCTTCTGCTTCTTCAATCAGGGGATAGGTTCCAGGTCGGCAGCCTGGGCTAGCAGGGTGGATGTCGTTTGAGTTTCTGTTTATGTTTCATCCGTAGTCGGATGTTGATCGTATGTATGATGATGTTGTATTCGTGTGGCATTGTATGCCTTATGTATGTATCCCCATCTATTATGTAATGTTGATGTAATGATATCCACCTTGCAAAAGCGTTCCAATATGCGGGTCTATCCTTGGTGGGACCTTCGAGTTCCTTTTGGATAGGGTCGCATATTGGGCGTGACAACGATGGTGTGTACGTGATTAGAACATGGGGCAATAGAAGTTTTTACCCAATATGGATAGTCACATAGTCTACGGGTAGGACATTCACCCTCCCCGACACAGGCATAGCTTTGGTCATACCCAGCGATGGCTTGAAGCTTTGCAACGGCGATGACAAAAACAAGCTGATTCTGGTGGCGTCAACGAAGAAGGTGTGGGAAAGGGTGGGGGGATGCGATCGGATTTTGGAGATGAGGTGAGGCTGCGTGTCTCGGGGCCATTAGGGGTGAGCGGGTTGTGTCCTTCTTGAGGCAAAAATTAGTTAAGGTGTAGATTTTGAGGAATGTGATGTTATAATTGTAAAGAATCAAAAGTTTGAGAGGTCTATTAGCTAGTCCTTAATTTCCCAAACCACAAAATATCTCTTTATATAGCTAGCAGTACTATCAGAAAAACTTGAGTCCCGCTTCGGTACAACCCCACTCACTAAACATATAATAAAGGGTAATATGGACCTTTGGCAGATCCTACCCACTTTTGTATGTATAGACCGTAAGAGGCTCTCTGTGTCAGTTCTCGCGCCCTTGGTCCGACCCACTAAGTCACATCCATCAATCTTATGTTATGTAGAGAAAATACTGCAAAAAATGAGATAACAAGGACTCAAACTCGCGACCTCGCACTATTGGCAAATGCAGCTTGCCACTCGACCCATGAACTACTTGTGATTTCATACAGCAAAGAACACACAACGACATCCATATATAAAAATATTCCTAGGAAAAAACCAAAACATTTCTTGAAAAAATTGTGAACAGTTTGGAAATGCCCAATATTTTTTGGTGAGAAAGAAAAAAATTTGTGAAACTCCAAACTTTTTAATTTTTGTACAATTTTCGAAATTTCAAAATATTTTTCCACAAAAGTGAAGCACTTTTAGGATTCTGAACATTTTTTAAAAAAATGTAACAAAATTGTAATACTGAAACTTTTTTTAAAACTATACACAAAATTTGAAAATACAAAACATTTTTAGAAAAACATAGATTTTTTTGGAAACACATTTCTTTTAAATTCGGACATTTTTGAAAACATGAGAACATTTTCAGACACCCCTACCAATATTTGGAAAAAGCAAACTTTTTCCGATTTGTGAAGAATTGTTGAAATCAGGAACTTTTTTGAAATTCCAATTTTTAAATTTTTTGAAATAAAATTGATAACAAGAATATTTTTGAACTTCTATTTTCTGAAATATGCAAAAAATTATATTCCTGAACATTTTCTGGAATTACAATTCTTTTGAAAAATGAGCATTTTAAAATTTAACAAAAAAATAACAGGATCTTTGAATGAAATTTCCAAACATTTTTTATAACATGAACAATATTTAAAAATGTAAAAAACTTTAGAAATGCCCAACATGTGCCCGGCGGGAGTGTTACCATCGCCTAGTTTGGCCAAGGCCTAAGTGTTTTTTCTTTTTTTTATTCTCTTTTTTGAAGTTTAATATTTATTTTGAAATCAGTTAAAAAATTGAAATAATGTTTGAAATAGCAAAATAAAAAATTTAGGAAAATGTTTTAAGTTATGATTTTAAATTCTCTTTTCTGTCAAACATTTATTAAAAGTTGTGGTCATTTATCCATAGTCCAGCACACTCCTCTCAACTGATGATCGCGTTTTTGTAAAAGTTGGGGCCATTTATCCATAGTCCAAAAAACCACAAGTTGAGAGGAGTGTGCCAGACTAGGCAAGACGGATGCATCCGTTTGCATGTAGTTTTTTTTTCTTCAAATTTGAACGCTTCTGTTAGTTGCAATTTTAGTTATTATTAATCAACATGCATATTTTCTTATGTCCTAACCATTTATTGAAATTTGGAAACAATTTTGGAATTTCAAATTTTGTATATTTTTTACAAACTTGAACACTTTTTTCAAAATTGTTAAAAAAATTCCTAACAATAGATGAAAAATTTGAAGACAAATTGCAAACCACATTTTTTTAAATAAAACTTTATCAACTCTTCTTGAAACACAAACATTTCTTAAATTTGTGAACAAACAATTCGAAAAATAGGAACATTTTTTAATTCTAGAATATTATTTAAAATTGTAAACAATATTTTAAAACAAGATCGTTTTTGGATATTCTAAACAATATTTCAAATTTTGAAAAGGTTGCAAAAACATTAATAAATGCAAAAGGGATAAAACTAATTTAACAAAAAACAAAAGAAAAATGGAAAATAGAAAAGAAAAAAATGCTTAGGCCTTGGCCCAACTAGGCGATATCATGGCTCCCGTCGGGCAGCTGATGGGATGACGCAAACATTCGAGGATTTGAAAAAGTTCATCAATTTTGAAAAAAATGCTTGGGGATTTGAAGAAGTTAGCGGATTTCTGAAACACATTCACTCAAAAAAGTTCTACGATTTTGGAAATAAAGTTCATGGATTTGAAAAAAGTTTGTAGAATTTGAAAAAAGGTCATGAATCTGTAAAGGGTTGACGGATTTTGATAAAAGGTCATAAAATTTGAAAAATCTCATGTATTTGAAAACCAGTCATGCATTTAAAAAATCACGCATTCAAAAAAAAGTTCATGGATTTGATTTTTTTTCATAAATTTATGAAAATGTTCACGACTTTGAAAGGTTCATGATTTAAGAAAAAGTCTTGATTTTAGATTAAAATTTGTGAATTTTTTAAAAAATGAAAAAAGGAAGAGAAAGAGTAATAAAAATAGAAGAAAACTGCCAAAAACAAACAAACAAGAAAGCCGCTATGTGCGTTTTTAGCGTTGATTTGAAGAACTAGATACGTCGTGTCGTTGTCCCACTGTTAGTACATTGCGATGTATTTTTTTAAAAGCATCCTACCCTTTATTACGAAGGAGTATGAAGAAATTTTTTTTGTTGACGTGTTTAGGGGTTTGTGCCGAAGCAGGAGTGGAAAAACTTCTTTTTTTGCGGGGTGAGAAGTGAAAAAACTTAGAGCATCTCCAACAGGCGCCCAAAAAGAGCTCCGCGCGTTAAGAGTTTATTTTTTTTTGGGCGCCGGACAGCTCCAGCAGAAGCTGTAGCGCTAAAAGTTTTTGCGCGCGCGCTGAAAAACTCTATAGCGCGCAGCATATTTGGGGCGCCGGATTGCGCGCGCTTCATAATTTGCACTGTCTGCTTTTTGGGCGCGCGTTTTTAGGCACCTGCTAAAGCAAAGTTGGCCCCGCGTGTGCGGCAGGTGCTACCTGGTCGGGGCGGTTTCCCGAGTCCACGCCGCTCGACGCCCCATCCGTTCTTATCTATTCTTTCACCGCCCATCCGTCCCGTCGAGCCATAGCGCTCGCCGCCCTCGATAGCTACTTCCGCGCCGTCCCACCCGAGGCCGTCGCTGCCGTCGTCGACCTCGTGTTCGCCTCCTCCTCATCCTCCACCTCGCCCTCCAAGCTCTTCCGCACACTCCTCTTCTCCTTCCCGAAGGTACCGCTCGCCCTGGCCGCCGTCTCCTTCTCTTCTCTCCCCACCAGTTTCCACTCAACCATCTTTCTTGCAGGTGTAGGACGACGGTCACGGCCATGCCGCCGGCTTCTGCCATCCGCTCCCCCGCCTCTGCTACCCCAGGGACGCTATGTGTGCACTTCTCGTGAGGGTCTTCCGGTCGCTCCTCCACCGGGAGGACGCCCAGCCTAGCCGGCTCCAGCAACAGGCCGGAATGTCACTGGCCCAGACCTGCACCATCTTCTCAATCGATCTGCTGCAGCGAGCTATGTAGATTCTGATGGATGAAGTGCATGGTTTTTGTGTGCAGAAGAGAGCACGTGAACGAGGGGCTCTCCGGCGAAATTGTGGGAGATGCCGGGGCCGGGGGGCAGCGACCGCTCGTACGATGCGGGCTGGGATGATTCGACCACCGCGATGGGGCCCATCGCCCACCTTTTCGACCTCCTTCTTCCCGGTCGACCAGGTCAAAATGTCTCAAGCCAAAATTCAAAGGAATGTCTCATAATTTTGCATCTTCTGAAAAAGAATAAAATAGAGCAGCGCAGTAGCTCGTTCAGAAATTCAAACAAGGTTGGGGTATTAGAGTACAGTTCAGATGCAAATGGAAAGTCTTAGTTCTACTCAAAGAGAATGATGATGATTCGGATTGCAAGCTTGGCTAGTAGTACACCGATCATATCTCGAGAGTGGTCTGGTAGAAGGCATTCATAATCGCACATAGCGTACATCTGATTAAGCTTGGCATCCTTGTCTGATCTCAGTTGCACATCCACAACCGAGTTGTACATCAAGAGCTAAATAGTTGGTCAGAGCAACTGATTAAGAGGCTCATCGTCCGCTACGGTGTAACTCATGAAGTCACATATCATTTGTTTGGCATATGTAGTAGTTGTAGTTGCACACATAGTTATTTCAGTTGGATACGATCACTGGAAAATTGCACACATGCTGATGCTATGTTGGCTAGATGATGTGTCGCGCTCCCGTTGGCATAGTTGTACATGTGTGGCCACCGAATTGCACACTCTCACCGGCATAGTCGCACATGCATGGGTGCGCACCGCCATAATAGTTGTAGTCTCCTCCCTCCTCTTTCTTGGAGTTGAAGCAAGTGTTTCCCAGCCGCCGCAGCCGGAAAGGGCCGCCGCGCTCCTCCTACCGGCGCAGCGGCTACGCGCTCGGCCGCCGTTCTCAAGGAAGGTGTCCTCGTGCCGCTGGCCGCCGTCGTCGTCGGAAGAAGTGGATTCGATCTTGTAGGTGAAGATGTTGGTGGAGGATCTGCTGAGTAGCGGTCGTGGTCGTGCTCCTCTCGTTGCTTGTGGATGGAGGCCAAGGTGGTCGTCGCGTCGGAGCAGGCGATACAGAGGCGGTGGGTGGGACGACGATGACGTCTCGGAAGGTGTTTGTAATTTATTCTAGTTGGACACACACAGATGTTTAGTTCGCAGGACACTAGTTACACACACATATGCGCAATTGACGCAGCAATGTAGTCTAGTTGCACACACATTAATATTCAGTTGGCAGGACTAGTTGCACATATATGCTCAGTTGGCGCGGCAATTTAGTCTAGTTGCACATATATTGATGTTTAGTTGGCAGGACTATTGGCACACACATATGCTCAGTTGGCGCGGCAATGTAGTCTAGTTGCACACATACTGATGTTTACTTGGCAGGACTATTGGCACATACATATGCTTAGTTGTCGCGACAATGTAGTCTAGTTGCACATACATTGATGTTTAGTTGGCATGACTAGTTACACACATATGCTTAGTTGGCGCGGCAATGTAGTCTAGTTGCACATACATTGATGTTTAGTTGGCATGACTAGTTACATACATATACTCAGTTGGCGCGACAATGTAGTCTAGTTGTACACACATTGATATTTAGTTGGCAGGACTAGTTACACATATGCTCAGTTGACGCGGCAATGTAGTCTAGTTGCACAAACATTGATGTTTATTGATAGGAAGACTAGTCTACTATCCGGCCAACCTACTAGTCGATGTGCAACCCTCCTCTTCCCTGTTGGTGGATGATATAATTTTTCGTTATTGTCATACCATGCCCCCACCTACCCCTACCAGTTATATGTCCAACTTACTTTGTTGTTTCAGCTAACTTTTTATTAGTCGACGGGCAACTCCTTACCCTCCATACTTTTGTATATGTAGTTTTAGTTGGCAGGGGCTATAGAAGTAGTTGCATAGAATCTGCTAGGCAGTTGGCCAGGGCAACAGATAAAGTTGCACACCTCACTGACATGGATTTGTTGAATGGTGAAAAAAATGCACAAAGACCATGAGGGTGGAGAAAAGTTGTCTACAGGTGAGATCCTCAAGATGCACATCTCACTAGTTGGGGTGGGTGGAAAGGGGTGCTAGCAATGAAAACTACACATCCACGGGTACGGGAAAAAGTTACACATGCACATCAACTGTTAGGTAGTTGTCCGGGACAGTTTTCGAAGTTGCACATCCATTGCTTGGCAGTTGACCGAGGTAGCAAACAGTGAAAAATGCACTTCCAACTCGAGGAGAAGAGTCGCACATCGACTACTAGGCAGTTGGCTGGGGTAGCAGACGAAGTTGCACAACTCACTTGATAGTGGTAGTTTGAGGTGAGGTGTCATCATTAAAAACTGCACATCCACGGATAAAGAAAAAATTGCACATCAACTAATTTTTTTTGAGCTAAAACGCCCTTCCGGCTCTTTATTCATCAGGCGCTAGCATGTCTGACTGCAAAGTTTCAGTCAGCCACCCAGGGATTACATCATACACAAGCATAGATATAGAAAGATTTAAAGCATGCCTCGCTACACGGTGGGCCGCCGAATTAGTCCGACGGCAAGCATACCGAAGCTTGAATCCCTGAAAGAAATTACACATATCCCTCATCTCTCTGATGAGATGGAAACAACTTCACTTCTGTGGAGCTTCCCAAAGATTTTGAATTTGTTGGCAATCCGTCTCCACCTCCACGTACTGCAGCCCTGAATTCTGCGCTGCTGCAAGCGCATCTCTGCATGCGAGAAGCTCGATCGTGAGGGGGTCTGAAACTCCATCGTATCGTGAACACCCCGCACTCACGAACGCCCCCTGGTGGTCTCGTACGACAAAACCTGCACCACCTTTGCCATGCTCCGAGTCCGTAGCTCCATCTGTATTTATTTTCACCCACCCCACAACCGGTGGCTGCCATCTTGGATGGATAGCAGGTTGAAGTCTACCGGTTGCTGGAACTTCAAGAGCTCGAACAATCTCTTCTATGGTTCTCATGGATTGCATTTGTTGGCACTGTCGTGGTACTAAGACTGACAGTAGAATAGGGGGTAGGTATGGAGAGGCAAGATCCTAGCTATGGAGTAGTTGTATACGCAAGTGATTTACGAGTTCAGGCCCTTCTCGGAGGAAGTAACAGCCCTACGTCTCGGAGCCCGGAGGCGGTCGACTGGATTATATGCGTATGAGTTACAGGGGTGCGAACCCTTCTGCCAGTGGAGGGGGGTGGCTTATATAGAGGATGCCAAGACCCCAGCCAGCCCACGTAGCGGAGGGTTTAAAGTACATTAAGGCCTGGCGTTACTGGTAATGCCTTACATAAAGTGTCATCATGACCATAAAGACTACTTAATTACAGACCGTTTGGATACAGAGTGGCACTCGAACTCCTGGTGGTCGAGTGAGTCTTCATGGTCGAGTGTCTTCAAGTCCGTCGAGTGGAATCCCTCTAGGTCGACTGGAAGACGGTTTCTACTAAAGATGTCCTTGGGGAGGGTACCTTGGACAGGTTCATGACCCTACCCTAGGTACATGACCCTAGGTTCATTAGCCCCCGAATGGATTGAGGTTTGAGTGAGGAAGGAGTTGATAATCTTTCCGACCTATTTTCTGGTGCTGTGAATGTGTCTTACTCTGGATCAATGGCTTTTTAGTGATGGTGTCAACTTCTCTTTCAGTCACCTTGATCCATTCTTTATATCTGTCGAGTGAACTTTATGAACTTGGAGATTTCCGAGCGACGGATCGCAGGGGATCTTCCGTCTGACAAGTTGCTCTGCTGTTAGCGAATTTAGTGGGATCCGAATTTTGGGAAGCGCGCGAAGCGGAGAAGACCGCGGTACTCAGACGGGATAAGGCAAAGACACCTCAATTTCCGTGCCGCCTTTTTCGCCACGTATCGCTCGCGCGACTATTTCGGGATTTGACAGGATTGCCCGGGCCTACCAGTCAGCTACTCGGGAGCGACTCCATATAAGGCACCGGACGAGGGTTTTTGAACAGTGCGCCCCCATTTTCGCCTCCTCCGTCTTCAGATTCATCGGCTTCGCTCGCCACCTGCTCCGTGCTGCTGCTCTGTGCCTGCTTCGCCGGCAACAATGGTGAAGGAGAAGACGGCGGCTTTGGAGTGGGCGAAGAAGGCGACGGCGAAGGCAAAGGGGAGAGCGACCAGTCGGGCTGGATCCTCGTCGCGGTCCCGCCTACCACAAGGTTGGATCCAGGGGGATTGGATCCTCTCGACCATCACCCAGAAGGATCTCGACGATCTGGCCAACGAAGGGTTGATCGAGCACGGGGCGGCTAGGCTTCCGGGGACGGAGTGGCAGCCTCAGCCTTAGGAGGGTTAGTGTGTCCTTTTAGCCACCCATGTCGACCGTGGGTTTTCTCTGCCATCGCATCTTTTCTTTTGAGGGTTTCTGAACTTCTTCGGGGCACAACTCCACCACTTCACACCCAATTCCATTGCTTATCTCGCCGCTTTCGTGTCTTTGTGCGAAAACTTTTTGGGTTGTCGGCCGCACTGGGGCCTTTTCAAACACATATTCACCTGTCGCTCTCAGACGGTGAAAAAGGTTAATCCGAATGATGAGAGGACCCAAGTAATCCAGATGTGTGGGGGTCTTGGGGTCCAGATGAGGAGTAAGAGCGCTTTTCCAGCTATGACCCTTCCCGAGTCAGTTAGAGGGTGGCAGTCGACTTGGTTCTACTGCCAAGACCAGTCGACGCCAGGGCAGTCGACTGGGCTCCCTCCCTTCTCCATGAGTCGAGCGAACAAACCGTCTTCTCTGAAAGTGCTTCCGGAGGAGAAGGCTCAGGTAAAAATGTTGATGGAGCGCGTAGTCCAGCTCATTCGCGACGGGTTCACTGGCATGGATCTCCTGGAGGTTTTCCTTCGACGGCGCATTCAGCCACTTCAATACCGAGGTCATCCGATGTGGTTGTATTCTGGTACCGAAGACACCACTCGGGTCCACCCAGAGGAGGTCGACGACGCCACACTGAAGAGGTGGATGACTGCCATCACAGGGAACAAAGATAACCCTCGTGGGGCCAGGAGTATCCCGCCACTCGACCAGTCTTAGGAAGCAGACGAGGTATGACCACTTGTCTCCGACTGTAATCATGCCTCGTCCATTTTGTTTTGCTGCAGATCAGTCGATTGACTTTTGTCTTGTTTGTCGTCTTTCAGGCTACCACTGATTTGTATTCGATGCCCAACGGGGCGCAAGCACAGACCGAGGAGGAGGAAGGAAGTGGAGGTGAAAGTCAAGAGGAGTGGGAATCGGATGGCGATGAGGGTGATGAAGATGGTGATTCTGATGAGGAAGAGGAGGAGGAAGTCGCGCCTCCCCGTTCTGAAAGAAGATCCAAGCTTGCCCATGAGTCTGCAGTCGAGCGCGGCAAGGGGACCGCGCCTGTTGTGTAGTCGACCAAGCGTCCTCGGACGACCTCTCTGGCGCCGACTGAGAAAGCGCCGAAGCAATCTCGAGTGGCGCCATCAAAGCCGACGAAGGCCTTGCCGAAGATGAAGATGGTGATTCCCACTATTTCTGGGTAATGACATAACTTGTGTCTTCTTGTTTCTCATGAATTTACTCTTGGTCGATTTGTTCGCTGACCGACTGATTTCTGGAACTGCAGTGCTGCGACTTCTGAGACCTCGACCAAACCTAAAGATCAAGAGATGGAGGATGCTGTCACTTCCAACCCTGGTATGACCTTTGTAGTTTCGTTTTCAGTCGACAGGATCTGCATTTTTAACTTCGAATCTTTTCTGCAGCTCAACCTAATATCGTCATTGATCTTCTTGATGATGATGACGAGGAACCACTGAGGCAGAGGAGGAATAGGAGAGCATCTGCTGACAAGACAACTCAGGTCGTATCAGCACCTGAGACGTTGGTTGCGGAGGGGGACAACGTCACTCGGCCTACCGTATCCTTTGCGGTGCCGCTGACGAGTGCTCACCCTTCATCGTCGAGTGCTGATCAGCCTTCACTTTTCTCTACCCACCACGTCCCAGAAGACCAAGCAAGCGCTGCTAAAGAAGCCATACGCCAGGCGGGGGTTATGATGGAGCAAGTGAAGGCGATCCGAGACGCCAGTCAAGCGGCTTATGACGCCAGTTCAGCCCTTCAGAGCAATGTTCAGGTTGGTCGATCACCGCCTGTTATGTTAGGATATGATACCTGAAAACTTTTCTTTCTGAAAATCTTAGTATCTGTCGTACACCCACTGGGTGTGTCGGTTGAATATCTGGATTGGTGGGGGCACGCTGAGTGCACCCACTGGGTGTAGTCCCCAAGGCTATGGTGGATTGCTGGCAGTCAACCATAGTCTTAATGCCTTGAACTTTTTCTCGTTGCTTGTTTTACTCGATCTGGTCGATTGGAATCATAAACCGGTGGGGGCACGCTGAGTGCACCCACTGGGTGTAGTCCCCGAGACTCTGGTCGACTGCTGGTAGTCGACTACGATCTGAAGAACACTATTTTTTTGGAACTGTGACTAACTGTTGGCGCGAAGACTGTGTGGTTTCGTCGTTTCCTTTCTTCTTTGTTGAGTCATAGGAACCACTGTACTGTTAAGTGGGGTCCAAGTGAACTAAGTCAGAGTGACTGAAGTGATGCTCAACCCAAATCCTATGTCTTCGAGCGAAGACAATGAGAGCAAATCTTATCCAGAGGTGGATGAGTCAGCTTTGCTTGTAGCCCAAGTAAAGTTGTCGCGTGTGTTTGAAATCTGACCGTTGGAACACGTGTCAGTTCCTTAGTGACCCAGGGTCATTTTGGACAAATCAGGTCGGGTTGCCTAGTGGCTATAAATAGCCCACCCCCTACACCATAAATTGGTGGCTGCTCAGAGTTTGTGCACGGCTTTTGTCGTTTGAGAGCAACCCACCTCGAAGCATTTGAGAGAGAGAAATCCTTGCGAGGACAAAGCCCAAAACACCCAGAGCCAAAGAGTGTTAGGCATCACTGAAGTCTTTCTGTCTGTGTGACCTGAAGACTTATTACACTTGAGGACTGTGTATCCTCCAGCCAGTTAGGCGTCGCGTTCTGAGCATCCAAGAGTCATTGTGGATTGCCGGTGAACGAAGTCTGTGAAGGTTTGGAAGTCTTCCTTGAAGACTTACCAGAGTGATTGGGCGAGGACTGGGTGTCCTTAGCTCAAGGGGACTAAGGTGAAGACACGGTCTTCCGAGTTAAATCTCAGCCTCCCTAACCAGACGTACAATTGTCATAGCAACTGGAACTGGTCCAACAAATCCTGTGTCTTCAACAAGCACCTGGTTCTATCCCTTCCAACCTTACTTAAGTTTGTCTTCATGAAGTCACTGCTTATCTGTATATCTGTTTGACTTCATTGCTTGACTACTATTGTTGATTGGCTTCACACTATCTTCCATCTTGATCCTTACTACCTAACTGCTATCAGTCCTGTGCTTTTACATCATTACATACTTGACTATGGCTTGTTTAGGGTAGTTTATCTTCCGCTGCATATCAATTAGGTTGTCTCTGTTGTTTGTCTTCGAAACTTCCAAGTTCTGAAGACTTTCATAAAAATCGCATATTCACCCCCCTCTAGTTGATACTAGCACTTTCAATTGGTATCAGAGCAAGGTACTCCCTTGTTCTGTGTGATTCGGTTTAACCACCTGGAGTTTCAGCTATGTCGACTGCAGGATTGAGGAACATATCTTGTCCCACCTTTGACGGTCATGAGTATCCCCGATGGAAGGCGATGATGAAGAAGCGACTCATGTCCATGGATAGCAAACTGTGGACCGTCACTGAGATTGGACTCACTGAACTATGCAAGATGGCAGAGGCTGATGACATTCGCAAGTACACTCTACTGAATCTTACAGCAAAGGATGTCATTTGCTCTCATATGTCCAGAAATCAGTTCAAGAATGTTATGCACCTCAACCACGCGAAGCTAATCTGGGACCGGCTTTCTGCGGTATATGAAGGTCATCGCACTCGTCAAGATCCTTGGTTTGAGGACTACAAGGAATCTCTTAAGGAGATGACCTTTGCACCTGAGTCATTGTCCTCATTCGTGCCACATGGCAAGGGGTGATAAGGTAACTGAATGCTATCTCTCAGAATCTAGCGATGATGAATCAGGTGATGAATTTGGCCCCAACTATGTCAAGCTTGCTTCCCTTGCCACTAAACAACAAAGAATCTTGGAAAAAGTTCAAGACATGCTTAGTAAGAGCGATGATATGTTGGGTGAAGAAATGGATCAGTCAAAAGCTTTGGCTGATAGTCTTCAGAGACTTCATGCTAAGTTTGACGCCCTTCAAGATCAACATAATGCTCTCTTGTCTGATCATGAGAAGCTTTCTTCTGAATGTCTTCAAAGAAAGCTAGACCTCGAAAAGATAATAGTGGATTATGAAGATCTTCAGAAGGAGCGAGATTCATTACTTGCTCAACAGATCAGTTCCGCTCAGGATGTATTTGAACCACCATGTTTAAAATGCATTGAGCGTGATAACGCCACATCTGTTGCTGAATGTTCCACTACTGCTACTGTTTCATTGTCTTCACCTACTGAAGTGGTTACTAACCCCTGTGCAGAGGATACCACTAGTATTGCTGATGAAAATGCTAGGTTGAAGACATTGCTTGAAACAGGGATGTACAAAAGTTTGAAGGGACATCAGACACTCTGCAATGTCCTCAAAAAGCAGATTCTGAACCGAAACCCTAGGAAAGAGGGTGTTGGGTTCGAGAGGAAAATGAATGCTGATGGTTCCTACTGGAAGCTTGAGCAGTATCCCAAAACCACATGGGTTGCTGCAAAGGAACCTTCAATGGATCCATCCACCTTATTTGGATTTACCTGTGCTAATCCTATTATCATTGATGAATCCTTTGATGCAAACTATAAGCTGTTCAAAAATCAGAATGGTGAAGTGTTTGCCAGGTATATTGGTACTAACTACAGGAATGGACCTCCTATGAAGAAGATCTGGGTTCCCAAAAGCTGCCTTGAGAATCTTCCTGTGAATGTCATCATGACACCACCAGTGAAGAAGACAAACCCCAGACCAAAGGCATCATATGGTCCAACTGCTACTTACGAACACAGGACTCACTTGAGTCACCCTAACGCCAATGTTTTGCAGGGAAATCATACTTAGACTCATGAATACGAGCGTGTGTCTTCAAACCGCTATGTTCATAGAACTAAGAAATTTTCTGCCTATTCACATGAGTATCATTCACCTCCTGCAAGGCTATTTTCTAGGGCTTCAAAGCCGAAATTCTCAGATGCAGCACTTAGGCTCATTGCTTCTAAGCCACCCCTGAAAATGTGGGTGGTGAAGAAAAATTAACTCTCTTTTGCAGAATGTGGTCTCCAGCCAGCAATCAATGGCGTCCGATATTATTGCTGGGGACCTAAACTCACTTGGACGCACGTTAAAATATCATTCTATATGCTTCACATTTGAATTTCCTATCTGTCAAACTATGTCCTAACCTTGATATAAAATGTGACTGTCCCTATATGTGTCAAATGCTTATGCTTGACAACATACTTGTGAAGCCTATCCTCCTAACTGCACTGTAGGGTACATCACCAAAAGCTTCAGAATGGATTATGGACAGTGGATGCACAAATCATATGACTGGTGATCGAAGTCTTCTCATGGACTCAACCTTACGTCCATCCGACAAGAGTCAAATCACATTTGCTGACACTGGTAAAAGTAAAGTATTGGGTCTAGGTAGAGTTGCAATCTCAAAGGATCAGCACATGGATAAAGTGATGCTTGTTGAATCCCTTGGTTTCAACTTAATGTCGGTCTCAATGCTTTATGAATTGAACATGATTGTGATATTTGGCAAATATCGTTGCCTTGTACTAATGGAATCTGACAAATCTCTAGTCTTTGAAGGGTATCGAAAAGATGATCTATACATGGTAGATTTCTCAGCAGGTCCACAACTTGCCATATGTCTTCTCACAAAAGCTTCAGAATGCTGGCTCTGGCATCGAAGGCTAGGACATGCTGGCATGAGGAACTTACACTCGCTTGTCAACAAGAAGCATGTCATTGGCATCGAAGATGTCAAGTTAAAGAAGGATCATCTGTGTGGTGCCTGTGAAGCTGGAAAGATGACAAGGGAAAAGCACCCCTCAAAGACAATCATGACAACATCTCAACCCTTCAAGCTGTTACACATGGAATTATTTGGACCTACTCACTACTCCACCCTCACAACAACTGCCTGTCTCTATGGCTTCGTCATTGTTGATGACTACTCAAGATACACGTGGGTTCATATAATTCTGTACAAGATTGAAGTGCAAGATGTCTTCAGGCGCTTTGCAAATCGAGCAATGAACAACTATGGTGTGAAGATCAACCACATCAGAAGTGACAATGGCACTGAATTCAAGAACACTGGACTTGATCTGTATCTGGATACAATGGGAATCACTCATGAGTTCTCTGCTCCATACACACCTCAGCAAAATGGCATCGTTGAGCGCAAAAACAGAACCCTCATTGAGATGGCTCGAACAATGCTCGATGAATACAAGACACCAAGGAAGTTTTGGCCCGAAGCTATTGATACTGCATGTCACATCATCAACCGTGTGTACATCCATAAGCTTCTCAACAAAACATCATATGAGCTGCTCACTGGCAAGAAGCCAAACGTCAGTTAGTTCAGAGTATTTGGAACTAGATGCTGGATCAAGGATCCCCATCACAAGTCAAAATTTGCACCTAAGGCTCACGAAGGCTTCATGCTTGGCTATGGAAAGGATTCACACTCCTACAGAGTCTTCAACCTTTTTCTCTACAAAATCGTTGAAACTGTGGATGTGAAATTTGATGAAACCAATGGTTCACAGAGAGAGTTTCTGCCAAGTACCCTAGATGAAGCTCCTTCAAACGAGTCTATCAAGCTGATGGGAACTGGTGAAATCATGCCCTCTGAAGCACAGCCTGAAGAGGAACTTATCATCTCTGCACCAAATCAACCTGAAGACAATGCTCAGACCGAAGACAATTCTCCCAATGATGAGAATGATCAGCCAGAGCAAAATCTTCGTCCTGTTCATCCTCGTGTTGCAAATGAAGTTCAAATAGAGAAGATTATTGACAGCATCAATGCACCTGGTCCGCTCACTCGATCAAGAGCAACACAGCTAGCAAATTTCTGTGGGCACTTTTCATTTGTGTCAATATCAGAACCCAAGAAAGTTGCTGAAGCCTTTACGGAACCTGAATGGATTCAAGCCATGCAAGAAGAACTTCAATAGTTCAAGCTGAATAATGTTTGGGAACTTGTCAAGCGACCTGACCCTCGCAAGCATAACATTATTGGAACAAAATGGATATATCGAAACAAGCAAGATGAGCACGGTCAAGTCGTCAGAAACAAAGCTCGTCTTGTGGCTCAAGGTTACACTCAAGTTGAAGGAATTGACTTCAATGAAACATTTGCTCCTGTTGCTAGGCTTGAAGCTATTCGAATACTGCTAGCCTACGCAAATCATCACAATATCTTGCTACATCAAATGGATGTGAAAAGTGCATTTCTCAATGGCAAGATTGAAGAAGAAGTATATGTCGCACAACCACCTGGCTTTGAAGATCCAAAACATCCTGATATGGTGTACAAGCTAAACAAAGCACTGTATGGCCTCAAACAAGCTCCTCGCTCCTGGTATGATACAATCAAAGACTTCCTGAAGAGCAAAGGTTTCAAACCTAGATCCCTCGATCCCACTCTCTTCACGAAGACATATGATGGTGAACTGTTTGTGTGCCAAATATATGTGGATGACATAATCTTCGGCTGCACCAACCAGAAGTATAGTGATGAGTTTGGGTACATGATGCAAGAGCAATATCAAATGTCCATGATGGGTGAGCTGAAGTTCTTCCTTGGTCTTCAAATTCGTCAGCAGAGGAATGGCATCTTTATATCTCAAGAGAAATACCTCAAAGACTATCTGAAGAAGTTTGGAATGGAAGACTGCAAAGGCTACACGACGCCAATGCCAGCCAAACACCATCTTGGTCCCGACGACAATGGTAAAGAGTTCGATCAAAAGGTATATCGCTCCATGATTGGTTCTTTGCTTTATTTATGTGCATCTAGGCTAGATATTATGCTTAGTGTTTGCATGTGTGCTCGATTCCAAGCGGCACCAAAGGAATCGCATCACTTAGCTGTGAAGCGAATTCTTCGATATTTGGCTTACACCCCAACACTCGGATTATGGTATCCCAAGGGCTCAAGATTCGATTTGGTTGGATTCTCGGATGCTGATTATGCCGATGACAAGGTGGATCGCAAGTCTACATCTGGCACATGTCATTTTCTTGGTCGATCACTTGTTTGTTGGTCTTCGAAGAAATAGAACTGTGTATCACTCTCAACTGCTAAATCTGAATACATTGCTGCTGGATCTTGTTGTGCTCAGCTTCTATGGATGAAGCAAACTCTCAAGGATTATGGCATCAATCTGAAACAAGTACCACTCTTCCGCGACAACGAAAGTGCCATCAAAATAGCCAACAATCCAGTCCAACACTCGAAGACAAAGCACATTGAAATTCGTCATCACTTCCTCAGAGATCATGTTATGAAGAAAGATATAGATATCATGCACGTCAACACTGAAGAGCAACTGGCAGATATCTTCACAAAGCCCTTGGATGAGAAAAGGTTTTGCAAGTTACGGTGTGAGCTAAATATCTTGGAATCCTTGAATGTCCTGTGATCAGGCACACATCCTAACACTTATGCATGTTGATGACTTAGATGTGCAACACACAAAGTAATGTATGTCTTCAATCAATGAAGATTTACACTCTAAGTGTGAATACATTAACATGGAATTTGACTTCGGAGCGCCTCGATAATTGTGCGCCGTGTCTGGGTCTAATACTTCCTATACGGTGGGAAACGCCACCACCAACTTTTCTTGTTTGAAGTGTTTCACTCAAGGCGTTATATTGCAATGAGTTCGCATTTGGTTTGTCTTCAGTTTCAATTTGTCTTCATGACTTTCTGCACTATGATGATTTGATTGCATTCTAATATATATACACTAGTGTTCTGTCCTCTACAGCGTTCACTTATAGCTATATCTTCAAGACTGAATCTTTTGAACTAAGTGAATGTGATCGGACCCTAACCTCTCTATGCTTCATTTCTCAAATTTATCTGTCCAAATCATATGCATTCTATTGAAACTGTCGAATGTCTTCTCTGCGTCCTAGTCAGCAGAAGGCAAAGAGACAAACATTAAATCTGTTTTAAATGGCTTATCTTTACTGTTGAAATACGGAGAAGCCGAAACAACTCTCCGACATGCCTGGCGGGCGTGGAAACGTGGGACTACTCTGAGTATGTTGCATGCTTGCCACGTGCCTCACAGATGTGAACCGCCAGGGGCACCTGCGTAGTTGCGCTGGGTCTCTCACCTACTTATAAATACCTGTCCCCTGCGGTAAAGAAATTCTTCTTCCACCTCAACACCTACGTCAAAACCCTAGCGCCACCGCTAGCTCGCGATGACACCGGCGACGAAGCGCTTAGCTGCCGCAACTTCTCCAACGCCGTCCTCACGCCGGCCGCGGACATCGTTCTCTCCGCCATCGCCGTAGGTGTCCTCCGTCGCCAATTTAGGGCACGGTGGGCTGAACTGCTCGGTCTCCCACTCTTCCCATCTAGCAGTTCGTCGTGCGGTAATTATAACTCTATTTTTACCACCTTTTTGATCTTCAAGATTCATCCTGTTTATCGAAAGTAGTTTCCGTCTATTCAAAGCTAGATCTATTCTGTCTGCATCTCATACTGCTTAGTCGATTCACTTAGATTTCCTATCTAGGTTGATTCCTCACTTGTACTTGTTCACGGATTGGTACAAATCTGGAACCAACTCACATATATAAGTGAATGTCTTCGCATCATGAGGTCAATGTCTTCAAACTGATTTATCTTCAAAATCTTCTGAGAATGCATATGACCTCTTCCCCTTCCCTCGCATCTCTAATGCTGTCACAGGTACATGTCCGTGGGAGAATCCCTTGGTTCTCATAGTCTGCATTGGTTTGCAGAATACTTACAGCATCATATAAATTCTCTTGAAGCCAGTTCCTGCTTGACCAGCAAGCGAAAGTCTCTGAAGCCTTTGAATGTATTGAAGCCTTTCAGTTTGAAATTCATGGCTTCAGAAAAATCTGCAAGGAAGGGTGGCAGACAACGTAGAGAAGGAACATCCAAAGATCTGCCTGAAGACTTAGCAGAACTCTACAAGACAGATCCAGAAGAGAATTATCATCAGAGGAAGACGCGAATCCAATGGATTCGACGCTATTGGGCTGAACAATGGTTCAAGTACAAATTCGTGACCAAGGAATATGTAGAGAAGTATGCTATCAAAAGTCCTTGGGGCGATATTCTCTATCGAGGCCTTCAACCCAAGAACAGAGCTGAAGCTGCTGATCAAGGCTTCTATCCTTGCATGGTCCGTGGACCTCAGCCTAAGAGTGCCAATCCCACCTCATTACTCTGGTGTCGTGATGATGCCCTCTTCAAGCGCAACTTTCAGCACGCAAAAGCTTCGGCCAAGGAAAACAAGAAATCATTGGGATTAGACTTCAACCCTGGTCCCTCTGCTCCTCGTGCTGACGGCTCTCATGATGCAGAACCAAATGTCATTGGCCCCTTCGCCAACCTTGACGGCCTCATCACTTACATCATGGTCCAAGGTGCCAAAGTTGATCATTCTGATCATGATGCTGATACTGATGAAGCCCCTGCTCCTCCTCCAAAGCCGCAGAAGCAAAATAAGTTAAAGGCTTCAACATCAGCTGCAGTACCAAAGAGTTCTCGTGCGAAGCCACTGGCCACTGCACCTCCTGAAGCCAGTGTGCAATCTGAAGATCTGTCCCGTGTCTCCAAGAGAACGGACAAGAAGAAGCAACTTGTTCGACCATCTAATCAAAGAGCCTTGACTCCTGCCGCAATTCTGCGTGATGATCCCATTGATCTTTCAAGTGATGAAGATCTTGCTGATGACGCCCTTGAGCAATTGATCAAGAGCAAAGAAGAAGCAGAAATCTTCAACAACTTGCCTCTCTTTGATGTGGCAATTATTCACAACTTCATTGATGAATGGTTCGACACCCCCAATGTTAGCTTTGATGACCTGCAACTTCCCATTGGCCTCAGCGTCGCCTTCAATGGCGCCATTGCTTCTGAGCTGGCTATCGCTCAGCGAATCGTTGAGCTCAAGAACAAGATTGATTTTGAGAAGGCTCAATTTAAGAAGCATGTGGCCAGTCTGAGTGTTCAAGACGTCAAAAACTTCAAGGTCATGATGCATGAGCTCAAAGAAGCCTTTCTCAAGAAGTGTCAAGAAGCTCAAGGCTCTCGCGAGCGTATGAAGCTTTTGGCTGATAAGTGTGTGCTTGCCTACAATGAGGCTGAGAAGCAAAAGTCACTTGGCCATCCTGGCATTGACCCCAGGATGGCTGCAAAGAAAAAGAAGAAGTTTCCTGCTGACCAGCCTGCACCCTCTAGCCAAGAAGCCCCTCGCACTGTCTTCCCCAGTAGCATGACTAGCTCGAAGCCAAAGGTCACAACAACCGCTTCAGAACAAAAGAAGACAAGGGCTGCAGAGGCTGAAGCCAGAAAGAGGAAGAATACTGAAGCCTCTGAGGCTGCTCCCCTCAAGAAGAAGCACAAGACCAAGAAGAATCGGGCTGCTCCCATAGAGCCCCTCATGGTTGAACCCATCTCAATGGTTCACCCTGAGTCTGAACATCAAGAAAGACAGATTATAGTCCATGAGCCTGCTACCACAGAAGCTCATGTGACTGAAGATATTCCAGCAACTGAACCCAACACTGCTGAAGACATTGGTCAAGATGACAATGTAGCTGATGATGAAGTTCTTCCTCAGATCGAAAATGACTTGGTATCATCGCCTGTTCATACGAACAGCGAACTCATCAGCATTGGTTGTCCATTGACGCCAATCGCTCAGGATGCATCGTGGGCTGATCACCCACAACTACAAGACTCCCCCTGTACTCCCCTACAACAACAACAAGCTACCCCCAACGTGCAAGAAGAGGATGAAGACGTTCAGGCTCAGCCAACTCCATCTCCTAAAGTGAAGCCATCTCTTCGCAGGCTTCGCAGAGGACAAAAGCCTGAAGTCCCTCTGTTGAGCGTTCCAGAAGGAGAAGTGCAACGTTCACCTGTTGGACGGCAAGTATTTTCTGAACCTGCTCCAACTGTGAATGTCTCCGAGTCTGAAGCACATGCTGATGAAGACATTCCGGCTGCATCAGCCGAACAAAATCAAGAAGAAGTGCGTGTACCAACCCCCCAGTGATTGAAGAACAAGCAGTTCATGATTTGAACGTGTCTGTGCCCGACCCTCCTGTTCATCAACAGGAGGTTGAAAATGTTGAGGCTGCCACCACCAACGTCAATACAGCCAGTGACGTAGTCATGGCTGATGCTAATGTGGAGCCTGCACCAACTGTGCCTGAAACCAATGAGGCCACTGTGCCTGAAGCAAATGTGGCTACTGAACCTGAAGACAATGAGAATGCTGCACCTGAAGCCACTGAGAATGCTACACCTGAAGCCAATATGACAACTGCTCCCGAAGCACCTGTCGTGCAGCCTGCCTCTGATGTTGCCCCTACTCCTGTTCCGCCTCCACGGCCTCACACAATTGAGCAAGCATACAGTCATGGTCAGCTCACTACAGTCCGATGGCCCATTCTGGTGCCTCCACCCTCTGCCTCAGGACCGTAATTTGACTATCATGTTGAGCATAGGCCTCAAGTACAGAAGCCAAAGCCCAGGTTGCCATGGTTTCCAGGTACTGCCAACTCCCCCGGGTCCTTCAATGCAAATGGCTTCAAAAGCCACAATACCTTCTTTGACAGCGCCAAGAACCCCTACACCAAGCCAAGAATATCATCAGATAGGTTCTGGAGCTATCAGTAGAGAAGCTATTACTCATGCGTGTTATATATGATCAAGGGCGCATTTTCCCTCATATGCGCCTTGACACTGAAGCCATTGTTGGACTGCCGTGCTTAGAAGAAGCACTTGATTGCTTTCGAGACGTTGGTCTGCTCCATTTTGTGACAGACAAAGAACATTGGAATGAAGAGCTATTGCTTCAATTCTATGCCACTCTGCACATTCGCGGTTACTACAGAGACATCAAGACTTGGGTTCTCGAGTGGATGACTGGAAATGTTCATCATGAAGCCAAGGCTATGGATATCATTGAGCTTACAGGGCTAGCCACTCTAGGAGAACTGTATGAGCCTAACTGTCAGCTACACTGCAATGCTGTGGAGAGCATATTTCATAAGCCAGAACCCAATATGAGCCAGATGCTGAGCATGATGAAGCCTTTGCCATCTGACGCTGAGTATCCCACACATTTCTTTGTTGAAGACCTTGAGTATCTGCCTCGAACCATATATCATATCATCAGGCGAACTCTATGGCCAGTCAAGGGACACTCATCAGCGGCCAAGCTTCAAGGAGCTATGAAGACTTTGGTTTTCTATATTCTCAATGGCATCAGCTTCAACACTCAGGAATTCTTCATAAGGCAACTTGCTGCTTCCAGCTCTGACCTATTTGGTCTGAAGTTTTATGCTCCATGGGTCATGCGCCTCATCAAGCGACACTCATCTGTCAATTATCAGCCCTCTGCGCGCAATCATATAATATTTCAACCAGAACTTGATATGTCAGTTGATTCTATATACCCAGATCCTGCCAAGAAGCCTCTTTGTCTTCAGAATGCCGAGCATCATAGCTTCACTCAGCCTATTGAAGGTGTTCAAGCAGCAACCACAATCTATCCACTAGCTGGTAACACTCGTTTGCCTCATCGTGCACCCACTGAAGCCACTGAAAGCACCATTGCCCAAAGGCGTCCGAAGCGTTCTCGTGTTCTGAATGATCGAGAACTTCTAGTGGCCCTTCATCAGAAACAAGATAAACATCACTTTTGGCTCAAGAGACAGATGCAAAGCCTCTTGGTGGATGTCAATCGCATTCGCAACTTTGCCACCAAGAATGCCTATGTTGCTCATGAAACTTGCCGGAGGTCATGGAAGAGTTTGACCCTGCTCAGTGCTGAAGCGGATCTTCAAGATGATGGCTTCAATGAACGATTTCAGTTCGACTCCACTCCTCCACGGAATGCTACCCTGTGTCGAACTCCATCTCTTGAAGACTCTGAATATTGCTCCTCTGCGGCAACAGTTAATGCCAGAGTGATCGATGATGAAGATGATGCTACTTCACCACCTCCAACTACTGCGCGCATCGACACTGCACCAAGTTCATCTGCACCACCAACCAACGACAACGACCCTGCTTCTTCTCCTACTCATGATGAGTAGATGCTCTATGTCTTCAAACCTTTTTGGTCATTACTGACAAAAGGGGAGAAGTGTATGAGTTGATAGTCTTCAAGCGGGTTCATATGGGCGGTTGCACTATATTTTGCTGCGTGCTTACAACTCTTGCATTTTGATACATTTGGTTCTTCGAGTTGTAACACCTAAACTTGATGGTCGTCTGCTACTTCTGCTACGTGTTTGCTTTACTGTGATGCGATGATAAATTCCGCATGTGTGATCATTTTGCAGACGTCCATTTTTCATTATCCATGTCATTCTACTTGTGATATCAGTTCATGCATGATGAATTATCTTCATAAGTAGAAGTGGATCTCCATAAATAAAACCTGCCATGTGCATTTGCATTCCAAAAGCAAATTACTTATATGCACATCTTCAGGGGGAGCCCTTGCTACTTATGAAGACAATTCCCTATCCTTACAATTTCACATACTTTATCCCCGTTGAAAACTTCAACCAGTTTGTCATCAATCACCAAAAAGGGGGAGATTGTAAGTGCATCTAGTGCCACCCCTAGTTGGTTTTGGAGTATTGACGACAAAGTTGGTTGAGGGACTAATGCATTTGTGAGAATTGCAGGATAACGCAGGTAGTGTCCCTCATTGATTCAGTTTACCTACCGGAGATGACCCCTAAAAATGTATGAAGACATTGAGGACAATGGTGGTAAGAGAAGATATTCATATTGAAGACTATGACATGAGAAGACATTACGTGAAGACAATGGAGCGCGAAGACTGTGTGGTTTCGTCGTTTCCTTTCTTCTTTGTTGATTCATAGGAACCACCGTACTGTTAAGTGGGGTCCAAGTGAACTAAGTCAGAGTGACTGAAGTGATGCTCAACCCAAATCCTATGTCTTCGAGCGAAGACAATGAGAGCAAATCTTATCCTGAGCTGGATGAGTCAGCTTTGCTTGTAGCCCAAGTAAAGTTGTCGCGTGTGTTTGAAATCTGACCGTTGGAACACGTGTCAGTTCCTTAGTGACCCAGGGTCATTTTGGAAAAATCAGGTCGGATTGCATATTGGCTATAAATAGCCCACCCCCTACACCATAAATTGGTGGCTGCTCAGAGTTTGTGCACGGCTTTTGTTGTTTGAGAGCAACCCACCTCGAAGCATTTGAGAGAGAGAAATCCTTGCGAGGACAAAGCCCAAAACACCCAGAGCCAAAGAGTGTTAGGCATCACTGAAGTCTTTCTGTCTATGTGACCTGAAGACTTATTACACTTGAGGACTGTGTATCCTCCAGTCGGTTAGGCGCCGTGTTCTGAGCATCCAAGAGTCATTGTGGATTGCCGGTGAACGAACTCTGTGAAGGTTTGGAAGTCTCCCTTGAAGACTTACCAGAGTGATTGGGCGAGGACTGGGTGTCCTTAGCTCAAGGGGAATAAGGTGAAGACACGGTCTTCTGAGTTAAATCTCAGCCTCCCTAACCAGACGTACAGTTGTCACAGCAACTGGAACTGGTCCAACAAATCCTGTGTCTTCAACAAGCACCTGGTTCTATCCCTTCCAACCTTACTTAAGTTTGTCTTCATGAAGTCACTGCTTATCTGTATATCTGTTTGACTTCATTGCTTGACTACTATTGTTGATTGGCTTCACACTATCTTCCATCTTGATCCTTACTACCTAACTGCTATCAGTCCTGTGCTTTCACATCATTACATACTTGACTATGGCTTGTTTAGGGTAGTTTATTTTCCGCTGCATATCAATTAGGTTGTTTCTGTTGTTTGTCTTTGAAACTTCCAAGTTCTGAAGACTTTCATAAAAATCACCTATTCACCCCCCCTCTAGTCGATACTAGCACTTTTAGTGGTCGACTATATTGCAAAGTTGAAGGTTGCAACGTCGCGCATCAACACGGTACTCTGGCCAAGAGAAACACTTCAGAACGACCTCGAGTCTCTGATGACTCGACTGAATGAAGTTCCAAGTCGAATGCAAGAATGGAAGAAGTCTTCTGCTAGGTGCGGTGCCAACGTTGCTCTATCTCTGGTCTGTGTTCACTGTAAGGATGCGCGAGAGGACAAGCTAGCAGCTCTCAAGGTGGCCAATACCAAGAAGCATGACTTCCCATCCTTCATGGAGACCTTCATCGGTGCTGCCACTTGGATCGCTGATGGAATTGACCTGGACGAGTTCGTTGCGCCTTCCAGCCCTCCACAGGAGGGGTAAAAAACTTCTATGCTTGATGCTTTAAATTTGCCTCGGTATGCCGAGTGGTTTTTGTAACCGATGAACTTTAACAGGCTTAGCGCCTGAGTACTTCTGGTTCCGTAAGACGTTATCTGAACTTGGACTTGACGTTGAATACATTTGCATCTGCCTCCGAACGAACATTGTCTTTCGCTCGGTCTATATGCTGTTGTTTGAAATGCTCTTTTGAAGGTAAGGATGAAGCACAGATTGCAATCGACTCGTACCTCGTCATACATAGGCGAGCACTGGGCTGCAGCTAAGCCCCCGAGTGGGAGGTCTGCTCTCCACACGGTAGGATTTTCAAAAACTTAGGTGAGCACTGGGCAGCAGCTAAGCCCCTGAGTGGGAGGTCTGCTCTCCACTCGGTAGGATTTTCAAAAACTTAGGCGAGCACTGGGCTACAGCTAAGCCCCCGAGTGGGAGGTCTGCTCTCCACTCGGTAGGATTTTCAAAAACTTAGGCGAGCACTGGGCTGCAGCTAAGCCGCTGAGTGGGAGGTCTGCTCTCCACTCGGTAGGATTTTCAAAAACTTAGGCGAGCACTGGGCTGCAGCTAAGCCCATGAGTGGGAGGTCTGCTCTCCACTCGGTAGGATTTTCAAAAACTTAGGTGAGCACTGGGCTGCAGCTAAGCCCCCGAGTGGGAGGTCTGCTCTCCACTCGGTAGGATTTTCAAAAACTTAGGCGAGCACTGGGCTGCAGCTAACCCCCCGAGTGGGAGGTCTGCTCTCCACTCGGCAGGATTTTCAAAAACTTAGGCGAGCACTGGGCTGCAGCTAAGCCCCCGAGTGGGAGGTCTTCTCTCCACTCGGCAGGATTTTCAAAAACTTAGGAGAGCACTGGGCTGCAGCTAAGCCCCCGAGTGGGAGGTCTGCTCTCCACTCGATAGGATTTTCAAAAACTTAGGCGAGCACTGGGCTGCAGCTAAGCCCCTGAGTGGGAGGTCTGCTCTCCACTCGGTAGGATTTCCGTGGCGTACCTCTAAAGAAGAAGGTAACAGTCGACCTGCACCTCGTCCTCCTTACAGGTTGCACATTGTGTTTGTGGCGTAGCTCGGAAGGAGAGGGTAGCGGTCGACCTGCACCTTGTCCTCCTTGCGGAGCGCACGTTGTGTTTGTACTTAGGCGAGCGCTATGCTGCAGCTAAGCCCCCGAGTGGGAGGTCTGCTCTCCACTTGGTAGGATTTTCAAAAACTTAGGCGAGCACTGGGTTGCAGCTAAGCCCCCGAGTGGGAGGTCTGCTCTCCACTCGGTACGATTTCCGTGGCGTACCTCTGAAGAAGAAGGTAACAGTCGACCTGCACCTCGTCCTCCTTAGGGGTCGCACGTTGTGTTTGTGGCGTAGCTCGGAAGGAGAGGGTAGCAGTTGACCTGCACCTCGTCCTCCTTGCGGAGCGCACGTTGTGTTTGTACTTAGGCGAGCGCTATGATGCAGCTAAGCCCCCGAGTGGGAGGCTGGCTCACCACTTGGCAGGATTTTGTTTAAACTTAGGCGAGTACTTGGACTGCAGCTAAGCCTCCGAGTGGAAGGCTGGCTTACCACTCGGTAGGATTTTGTTTAACTTAGGCGAGTACTTGGACTGCAGCTAAGCCTCCGAGTGGAAGGCTGGCTTACCACTCGGTAGGATTTTGTTTAACTTAGGCGAAACGGATTCGCAGCTAAGCCCCCGAGTGGGAGGCTGGCTCACCACTCGGTAAATTTTTTTTACAGACTTAGGCGAAACGGATTCGCAGCTAAGCCACCCACTGGGGGACTGCTTTATGCGGACAAACGTAACAACAATCACTGGGAAAATTATAAAGCTCTTGTCTTTGATAAATAAACTACAGAAGTACTTTTATTACAACTCATCCGAGTGAATACTTAAGTATAAAAGGGGCGGAGTAGCTCCGCATTCCACGTTCCAGGCTCGTCAATTTGGTGCTCGACGTTGTAAAGGCGGTAGGCTCCATTGTGGAGAACCTTGGTGACGATGAAGGGACCTTCGCAAGTAGGAGCGAGCTTGTGTGGCTTCTGCTGATCCACTCAGAGAACCAAATCTCCCTCCTGGAAAGCTCGGCTCTTCACGTTTTTGGCATGGAAGCGACGCAAGTCCTACTGATAAATGGTCGATCGGATCAAGGCCATCTCTCTTTCTTCTTCTAGAAGGTCGACTGCGTCCTGCCGGGCTTGCTCGGCTTCAGCTTCGGTGTAGAGTTCGACTCGGGGCGCGTTGTGAAGCAGGTCACTCGGCAAGACTGCTTCAGCTCCGTAAACCAGGAAGAACGGAGTTCTCCCAGTCGACCGGTTGGGTGTGGTCCTTAATCCCCAAAGTATCGACGGAAGTTCATCGACCCATGCGCCTGCTGCATGTTTGAGATCGCG
Organism: Triticum timopheevii; assembly: GCA_963921465.1. NCBI lineage: Eukaryota > Viridiplantae > Streptophyta > Magnoliopsida > Poales > Poaceae > Triticum > Triticum timopheevii. The sequence continues at coordinate 370,669,144 of OY997262.1, forward strand.
CATCAATCGGGGTTTCAACCCTTTGAGAATTAAGCCATTTGCTCGTTCTGCCTGTCCATTCGACTGGGGGTGAGCGACCGAAGCGTAGTCGACTCATGTACCCTGAGATGTGCAGAAGGCTCTGAATTCCTCAGAATCAAAGTTTGACCCATTGTCTATGATGATGCTGTGTGGAACTCCATATCTGAATATCAACTCCCTGATGAAGCTGACGGCAGTGCCGGCATCAAGATTTTTGATGGGCTTAGCCTCGATCCATTTGGTGAACTTGTCGACTTCTACCAGCACATGGGCGAAGCCGCTTCTGCCTGTTCTCAGTGGTCCAACCATATCCAATCCCCATACAGAGAAAGGCCAGACGAGTGGAATGGTCTTCAAGGCTGAGGTGGGCTTATGTGACATATTGGAGTAAAATTGACATCTTTCACACTTGTCGACTATCTCCTTTGCCATTTCATTCGCTCCTGGCCAGTAAAATCCCGCTCGGTATGCTTTAGCCACAATGGTCCGAGAGGACGCATGATGGCCACAGGTCCCCGAGTGGATATCGTCAAGGATTATCCGACCTTCTTCTGGCGTTATACACTTCTGCCCTACTCCAGTCGCGCTTTCTTTGTACAACTGTCCCTTTATCACAGTAAAGGCCTTAGATTGGCGGACGATCTGTCGAGCCTCTTCTTCATCCTCTGGGAGTTCTTTCTTCAAGATATACACGATGTACGGCACTGTCCAGTCGGGAGTGATGACCAATGCTTCCATGATCAGGTCGACCACCGCTGGAACTTCTACTTCAGTCGGATCTGTAGCACTTTTTGGCTGTGGAGCTTCTTCGGTAAAAGGATCTTCCTTAACTAATGGAGTATGGATATGCTCCAAGAAAACATCACTGGGAATGGCTTCCCTCTTGGAACCTATCTTCGCCAAATCATCAGCCGCTTAATTCTTCAGTCGGGGTATATGATGGAGCTCTAACCCCTCAAATTTCTTTTCAAGCTTCCTTACTGCATTGCAGTATCCAGTCATGGCTGGGCTTCTAACGTCCCACTCCTTCATCACCTGATTGACCACCAAATCTGAGTCTCCATAGACCATAAGGCGATGGACGCCGAGTGAAATGGCCATGCGCAACCCATACAAGAGCGCCTCGTATTCTGCTTCATTGTTGGAGGAATCAAAATGAATCTAGAGCACATATCTGAGCTTATCTCCTCGGGGGGAAACCAATACAACCCCAGCACCGGAACCATTTAACATTTTAGAACCGTCAAAGAACATGGTCCAGTGCTCCGAGTGAACTTGAGTCGGCTGTTGTTGTTCAATCCACTCGGTGATGAAATCTGCTATTGCTTGGGACTTAATGGCTTTCTTTGCCTCAAACTTGATATCAAGGGGAAGGAGTTCAATTGCCCATTTTGCCACTCGACCTGTTGCATCTCTGTTATGCAGAATCTCCGACAGTGGGGCGTCGCTGACGACTGTAATGGAATGATCAGGGAAATAATGAGCAACCTTCTTCGTGGTCATGTAAATCCCATACACAAGCTTCTGATAATGAGGGTATCTTTGCTTCGATGGGGTCAATACTTCGGAGAGATAGTATACATGGCGTTGAACTTTGAAGGCTTTCCCTTCTTCTTCCCGCTCGACCATAAGCACTGTACTGACGACTTGTCCTATGGCTGCAATGTAAAGCAACAAAGGCTCTTTGCTGATTGGAGCAGCAAGCACTGGCTGGGTGGAGAGCAGAGCTTTTAGCTCTGCAAATGCTGCATCAGCTTCCGGAGTCCACTCGAACTTGTCAGATTTCTTCATCAATCGGTAAAGAGGCAACGCCTTTTCCCCGAGGCGAGAGATGAATCAACTTAATGTGGCCAAGCATCCAGTAAGCTTCTGGACATCATGCAAACGCACAGGACGTTTCATCCGGAGTATCGTACCAACTTTTTCTGGGTTGGCGTCGATTCCTCGTTTGGAAATGAGAAAACCGAGTAACTTTCCGCCAGGAACTCCGAATGTGCATTTTGATGGATTAAGCTTGATATCATACCTCCTGAGGTTGGCAAATGTTTTAGCAAGGTCAGTCAATAGGTCGGAACCCTTCCGTGATTTGACCACAATATCATCCATGTATGCTTCCACGTTCCAACTGATTTGAGTGAGTAAACACTTCTAAATCATCCTCATGAACGTGGCTCCGGCATTCTTGAGGCCGAATGGCATGGTGACATAGCAGAAGCACCCGAATGGAGTGATGAAAGCTGTTTTGATCTCATCGGGTCCATACAGACGGATCTGATGGTACCCAGAATAGGCGTCTAAAAAAGACAATCTCTCACATCCTGCAGTCGAGTCGACAATTTGGTCGATGCGAGGGAGAGGAAAGTGATCTTTCAGGCATGCCCGATTGATATGTTTGAAATCAATGCACATGCGAAGTGACTTGTCCTTCTTGCGGACCATGACAACATTGGCAAGGCACTCGGAGTGGTAAATCTCTCGGATAAACTCTGCTGCCAGGAGCCGAGCCACCTCTTCGCCAATGGCCTTTCTCTTCTGGATGGCGGATCATCGAAGATGTTCCTTCACAGGTTTTATTTTTGGGTCGACTCGTAGGCGGTGCTCAGCCAACCCCCTGGGAACACCCGGCATGTCAGCAGGCTTCCATTCAAAGATGTCCCAGTTCTCACAGAGGAACTGGATGAGCGCTTCTTCCTATTTGGAGTCGAGTGTTGTGGAGATATGAGTTGGAGCAGCATTGGGGTCGGTCGGGTGGATGTGAATCGGCTTGGTCTCACCAGACGACTGAAACGCTGATTCGGTAGCAGGCTTCTTGGCTCGCAACAAATCACTCGGATCTGCGGTTTTCTGATATTCATGTTGCTCTACTACCGCCATCTGAGCATCGGCGATCTTTGAGCCTTTCTGAAAGCACTCTTCTGCCTTTTTCCGATTGCCAGTGATGGTGATCACCCCTTTGGGACCAGGCATCTTCAATTTGAGGTACACGTAACATGGTCGAGCCATGAATCGTGCGTAGGCTGGCCTGCCTAAAATGGCGTGATAAGCACTCTGGAAATCCACAACTTCAAATGTTAACTTTTCTTTGCGGAAATGCTTCGAATCGCCGAAAACCACATTGAGAGCTATTTGGCCGAGTGACTCAGCCTTCTTCCCAGGAATGACTCCATGGAAACTCATGTTGCTAGAACCGAGTCTGGACATTGGAATGCCCATTCCCTTTAGCGTCTCCGCATACAGTATATTCAATCCACTGCCACCATCCATCAGTACCTTAGTCAGTCGAGTGCCTTCGACTACGGGGTCGACCACCAAAGCTTGCCTCCCAGGGGTGGCTATGTGCGTCGGATGATCGGACTGGTCGAATGTGATGGCGGTCTGAGACCATTTCAGAGAACTGGGCGTCGCCGGAGCAACCATATTCACCTCACGGTTGATAACTTTCAGTCGACTTTTGCACTCAACATCAGCAAAAATCATCAGAGTGGAATTGACATGGGGATATTCTTCATCACTGCCCTCTTTGTCTTCAGCCTTGTCAGACTCCTTCTCCTTATCCTTGGGCTATTTTCCTTGAAACTGCTGGATTAAGAGCCGGCACTGGCGAGTGGTATGTTTTTGGTAAATGAAGTTACCCTCTTCATCTTTCTTCGTGTGGATATGGCATGGCAAATCCATCACGTCGTTTCCTTCCTTGTCTTTCACCTTCTTGGGGTTCCAGGATCCTTTGGGTTTCCCTTTAAACTTGCCCTGAGTCACAGCCAAGGCTTCTCCAGGAGCAGCGGGTTCGGCTTTCCGCTTCTGCTTCCGACTGGAGTTTCCTTTTTCCGACTGGCTTGGATTGTACTTGCCACTCCGGAGTCGATCCTCTTCTTCACCATTGGCATATTTGGTGGCTATCTCCATCATTCGACTCAGGGTCATGTCTCCGGTCTGACCAAACTTCAAATTCAACTCTCTGTTCTTAACGCCTTCCTTGAAGGCACATATGCTTGGTGATCAGATACATTTTCCACTGTATGATGCAACGTGATCCACCTCTGGATGTAATCTCTCAAGGTCTCATTCGACTTTTGCACGCAAACTTGCAGCTCGGTCAGACCTGCTGGTCGCTTGCAAGTTCCTTCAAATGTCCTGACAAACACTCGGGCAAGGTCCTCCCAAGTGTAAATGCTGCTAGGCGCCAATTGATTCAGCCAGGCTCTGGCCGAGCCCTCCAGCATGAGCAGTAGGTGTTTCATGGCTACTTCATCATTGCCACCACCAATCTGAACAACCACTTGGTAGTCCTCAAGCCAAGTATCAGGCTTGGACTCACCGGTGAACTTACTCACCCCAGTCGCCAACCTGAAGTTGGGAGGGATCACTGTGGCCCTGATAGCTCTGCTAAAACACTCTGGTCCTGAAACATGAACCCTGCTGCTGGTGGGCGCATCTCTGTCATGGCCTTCACGGTGAGCTCCGTTCTGGTCGACCAGACCTTGCACGATAATGGATCTCGCATCAAAGCCTGGTTCCCTGGGGTCGACCAGAGCTCTTCGACCAACACTGTGATGGCGTCTGTCATCTTGTTGCCGAGGGGCGTAAGACCCACCTCTTGGGGGGGGGGGGGGAGTGAGCACTCGATGCCGATCATCGCGATCGAATCGGTCATCATGTGGATCATGTCGACTGTCGGTGTCAAAACCGGTGGATCTCGGGTAGGGGGTCCCGAACTGTGCATCTAGGCGGATGGTAACAGGAGACAAGGGACACGATGTTTTACCCAGGTTCAGGCCCTCTTGATGGAGGTAAAACCCTATGTCCTGCTTGATTGATATTGATGATGTGGGTATTACAAGAGTAGATCTACCATGAGATCAAGGAGGCTAAACCCTAGAAGCTAGCCTATGGTATGATTGTTGTTCTGTCCTACGGACTAAAACCATCCGGTTTATATAGACACCGGAGAGGGCTAGGGTTACACAGAGTCGGTTACAATGGTAGGAGATCTACATATCCGTATCGCCAAGCTTGCCTTCCACGCCAAGGAAAGTCCCATCCGGACACGGGACGAAGTCTTCAATCTTGTATCTTCATAGTCTTGGAGTCCGGCCGATGATGATAGTTAGGCTATCCGGACACCACCTAGTCCAGGACACCCTCAGTAGCCCCTGAACCAGGCTTCAATGACGACGAGTCCGGCACACATATTGTCTTCGGCATTGCAAGGCGGGTTCCTCCTCCGAATAATTTATAGAAGATTGTGAACACCAGGATAGTGTCCGGCTCTGCAAAATAAATTCGACATTCCACCATAGAGAGAATAATATTTACACAAGTTCAATCTGCTGACGTATTCCGTGGCGTGATGTCACACCACAACCAAGCCTTTACTTGAATCATTTTTATTATACCACCTCAGCGCGTTTAGCAAAGCGGTTTCCTTGGCACGTCTTGTCGAAGCAGAGATCGTGTTCCCCTTATTTCGGGATTATCATCAATATGGACGTGGGTAACCCAGCCGCGCCTGTTGCTACGCCCCCTCCATCGAAGGCAAGTTCCAAACGGTCACGGGGACGGCCCTTGGTATTCTCCCTCTTTATAATGAGACCAAGGCTCGTTCCATTTCTTCAATCCTCAATCGAATCCGCCCCTCGCCCCGAGTTCCAACACCCAGGGCTCCAGATTCGGGCACTTCGAATCTTCGACGATGTCCGGTTCCGACCTACACGGCCGGTGGACGGAAGAGGACGTGCTAAAGCTGAGAGACGCCAGGCACCTAACCTACGATATTTTGCATAGGTTGCCTGCCCCAGGGCAAGCCATTCCTACCCCCGAGCCTGGTGAGAGTGTCGTGTTCGTGTCTCACCTCCGTCGGGGTTTAGGCTTCCCGATGGATCCCTTCGTGAGGGGGCTCCTGTTTTACTATGGGCTGGAATTCCATGACCTGGCTCCGGTGTCTATCCTCCACATCTCCTCGTTTATTGTCGTCTGTGAAGCCTTCCTCCGCACTACCCCTCACTTTGGCTTGTGGCTCAAAACCTTCAATGTGGAGCCGAAGATGATTGAGGGGCATCAGGCAGAGTGCGGCGGGGCGGTTATAAGCAAGAGGGCCGATGCTCCATGGCCCGAGGGCTCTTTTCAAGAGGAGCTCGGCTTGTGGCAACAGGAGTGGTTCTATATCACTGCTCCTAGGGGCAGCAGGCAGAGGCTGCCGCCTGCCTTTCACTAGGGCCCTCCACAACGGCTGACGTCGTGGGTCAACAAAGGGTTCAACTGGGGGCCGTCCAAGGACGTACCCCTATTGCAGGGCCGGATCCGAGATCTCCAAGAGAGGGAGATCAATCTGGTCGTAGTGATGCAGGTTATGCTGATCCGGCGTCTTCTGCCCTGCAAACGTCGCCCCCTCCGCTTGTGGGAATTCAATCCGGAGAGACCACGAACTCTCCAACACTTCATGGGCACAAAACCCGTGGAGATGTACAAACTGTTCTTTGGATCACAAGAAGTGTGTCCGAACTTGACCGAGGACGCTGGCCTAAGCTGCAATCGCCCGGATACTCAAGTAAGTAGCCCTGTGTCCGGACATATCATCAGTTTATTTATCATGGATTTGCCTTTTAACCGGCTATCCCTTGAACAGGAGTGGATAGCGCAAGCAAAACTGATATGGTGTCCGGCCACCCTCCCTGAGACCATGTTGGGTCCCGTATTAATCAAGATGTTGGAGCTAGCACCTTCGGAGGAGGGCAAAGGGGGGAACAAGGAAACTACCACCTCTATTAAGGAGGCTCTTAGTAAGGGGGGAATCAAGAATCCCTCCCTCCAGGGGGAGAAGAGGACCGCTTCCGAAAACCCGGAGGTCAAGGCCTCAAAGCGGGGAAAGAAATCTGCACCGGAAGGTCCTGTGCCGGGAGGAGTCCCAGCTGCACAGTCTCCCCAAGGGAACCAGCCCTCCAGCGAGCCGTAAGTAGAAAAAAGGGAAGTTTTATAATAAAGGACATCCCTATTTTATTTCTAAGGATAACCGAAGTTTTTACCTTGTGGTTCGGATCTCAGCCCTTCCCAGCAGAGTTCATCCTCGGGGGACCTTCGTCCGGAGATGATGGAGAGCGAAACGCCTCCATTTACCGTCCCATCAGGCGGGGCGGACGACCCTGAGGTGTCGTCACGGAGGGTCTCCCCGAGCCCGGCGGGGCCTGGGAGTTCGGCACCCGCTGGAGTGCGGCCGGTGGAGCTGCAGGGTTTGCTCGAGAGGGCGTCTCTCTCAGAAGATCACCGTGCATTAATGAGTGCGGTGATTGAAAGGATCTGATCCGCTGAAAGCGGGTTACATGAGGCCGTTGGAAGTTTACTAACGGGGTTTGAGGTACGCAAAAAAAATGACACACCTTTTGACAGTTTTGCACATAGGGTGCGCCCTGTATAGATAGTAGCCCCTGAGACTTGGTATGTTGTCAAAAGCGACAGCGTGCCGAGGATCATAATCTCAGTTACGAAATGTCATCTTTCCTATGCAGGTGGCGGAGCGTTCGGTGGCCAGCCGGACTGATAGAGTTGGCGAACTGAAGCGGCAACTCGACGTTGCGGATGCGGACATCACGCTGGTCAATAAACGACTTGACGAGTCGCAAGGTAAGTAGTGTTTCCGCGATCTCCTGGTAAGGGACAGACGCCCACTCCTTACAACATGTATGCTTGATGCAGATGGTGCCGCTGTTGTGGAAGACCTTCGGGCGGAGCTTGCTCGAGCCAAGGACCAAGCCAGAAAAAGTGATGTGGCTGCCTTGAAGGGAGCGGAGGAGCTAAAAGCCGAGAAGGCTGCTCACTGCCGAAGCAGGGAGGAAATGGCCGTAATGGCCGTGAAATTAAAAGATGCTATCGACCGCTATGAGGTTCTTGAAAGAGAATGCCAAGCGGAGCAAGAGGGCCTGAAGAAGGCCACCACCGAAGCCAAGGATGCTCGTTCTGCAATGCGGGCTATAAAGGAGGAACTGCGTCAGGACGGAGACATTGTGGCTGGAAAGCCTTTTCTGTTGCGTAGGAAATTCACGGATACGAAGTATGCTCAGTTGGGCCAGTTATGGAGTGCGGAGGATCCTTATATGGATTTGGCGGCGAGTGCGGCGGACGCAGTTCGGCACTTCCGAAGTCAGAAGGATCATGAAATGGAAGAGCTGTTTTGGTCTCAATTCCATAGTCCAGAGCGTCCACTGCCGTTGACCGATCAGTTAGCTGAGTGGGCTGAGCTGAATAGATTGTCCGGACTGGCCATGACGGATGTGGTGGCTCATCTGTGGCCGGAAAGGCCCAAGTCGAAGAGTTATTTTGGTTTATTGCAGCAATTCCTTGGGGCGGTGAAGCAGTCGGCCTGCATAGAGGGTGCACGGATGGCTCTTGCCCGTGTTAAGACATACTGGGCGGAGATGAATGCCACCGATGTTGTGTCCCGGGGTTCGGACGAGAGCCGATTACCCACCGAGGACTATTTTGAGGAAGTCATGCAGGGCGCTCATTTAATAGAGTCGCAGTGCTCGAAAAATGTCATGTCCAAATGACATGTATGATTTGTGAGATCATATTTATAATATAACGACTTTTTATACTTGTGCGTTCAAGTGTTGAAATATCTCCTGTGCGGCCGTTAATGTTGGGGAACGTTGCAGAAAATAAAAATTTTCCTATGGTTTCATCAAGATCCATCTATGAGTTCATCTAAGAAACGAGTCATGGGAGAGAGATTGCATCTACATACCACTTGTAGATCGCGTGCGGAAGCGTTCAAGAGAACGGTGATGATGGAGTCGTACTCGCCGTGATTCAAATCACCGATGACCAAGTGCCGAATGGACAGCACCTCCGTGTTCGACACACGTACGGAGCGGATGACGTCTCCTCCTTCTTGATCTAGCAAGGGGGAAGGAGAGGTTGATGATGATCCAGCAGCATGACAGCGTGGTGGTGGATGCAGCAGAACTCCGGCAGGGCTTCGCCAAGCTACTACGGGAGGAGGACGAGGTGTAGTAGGGGGAGGGAGGCACCAAGACACAGGGTGCGGCTGCCCTCCCCCTACCCTCCTTTATATAGGCCCCCAGGGGGGGCCCCGGCCCTGGGAGATCCAATCTCCCAAGGGGGGCGGCGGCCAAGGGGGGTGGAGTGCCCCCCAAGGCAAGTGGGGAGCCCCCCCACCCTAGGGTTTCCAACCCTAGGCGCAGGGGGGCCCAAGGGGGGGGGGCGCACCAGCCCACTAGGGGCTGGTTCCCCTCCCACTTCAGCCCACGGGGCCCTCCGGGATAGGTGGCCCCACCCGGTGGACCCCCGGGACCCTTCCGGTGGTCCCGGTACAATACCGGGTGACCCCGAAACTTTCCCGATGGCCGAAACAGCACTTCCTATATATAATTCTTTACCTCCGGACCATTCTGAAACTCCTTGTGACGTCCGGGATCTCATCCGGGACTCCGAACAACATTCGGTTTGCTGCATACTCATATTCATACAACCCTAGCGTCACCGAACCTTAAGTGTGTAGACCCTACGAGTTCGGGAGACATGCAGACACGACCGAGACGGCACTCCGATCAATAACCAACAGCGGGATCTGGATACCCATGTTGGCTCCCACATAGTCCTCGATGATTTCATCGGATGAACCATGATTTCGAGGATTCAAGCAACCCTGTATACTCTTCCCTTTGTCAGTCGGTATGTTACTTGCCCGAGACTCGATCGTCGGTATCCCAATACATCGTTCAAGCTCGTTACCGGCAAGTCACTTTACTCGAACCGTAACGCATGATCCCGTGACCAGACACTTGATCACTTTGAGCTCATTATGATGATGCACTACCGAGTGGGCCCAGTGATACCTCTCTGTTATACGGAGTGACAAATCCCAGTCTCGATCTGTGTCATCCCAACAGACACTTTCGGAGATACCTGTAGTGCACCTTTATAGTCACCCAGTTACATTGTGACGTTTGGTACACCCAAAGCACTCCTACGGTATCCGGGAGTTACACGATCTCATGGTCTAAGGAAGAGATACTTGACATTGGAAAAGCTCTAGCAAAACGAACTATACGATCTTGTGCCATGCTTAGGATTGGGTCTTGTCCATCACATCATTCTCCTAATGATGTGATCCCGTTATCAACGACATCTAATGTCCATAGTCAGGAAACCATGACTATCTGTTGATCAACGAGCTAGTCAACTAGAGGCTCACTAGGGACATATTATGGTCTATGTATTCACACGTGTATTACGTTTTCCGGATAATACAATTATAGCATGAATAAAGACAATTATCATGAACAAGGAAATATAATAATAATCCTTTTATTATTGCCTCTAGGGCATATTTCCAACAGTCTCCCACTTGCACTAGAGTCAATAATCTAGTTAGATTGTGATGAATCGAACACCCATAGAGTTCTGGTGTTGATCATGTTTTGCTCGTGAGAGAGGTTTAGTCAACGGATCTGCGACATTCAGATCCGTATGTACTTTGCAAATATCTATGTCTCCATCTTGAACATTTCACGGATGGAGTTGAAGCGACGCTTGATGTGCCTGGTCTTCTTGTGAAACCTGGGCTCCTTGGCAAGGGCAGTAGCTCCAGTGTTGTCACAGAAGAGTTTGATCGGCCCCAACGCATTGGGTATGACTCCTAGGTCGGTGATGAACTCCTTCACCCATATTGCTTCATGCGCTGCCTCTGAGGCTGCCATGTACTCCTGTCGGAGATATGGGCCACGGGTAGGCTAACCCGAGTCCCAGGAGCTTTCAAGACATCGGGGCAGGCCGCGCCCCTCAAGCCGAGTCCCAGGCGGTGACCTCCAGAGAGGCCGAGTCCCAGACGACGACTCTGAGATAAGCCGACTCCAAGCTGGCGACCTCCAGAGAGGCCGACTATGGAGAGTCGACCCATGATTCCTCCCTCATCTCGAAGTATGGTGTGGGGTACGGTCACGACGTGGCCGTCCCCCCCCCCCCCACTTACGAAGGACCGGCATGGCTACAGTGAGCCTGAGGGAGTCCTGGATTAGGGGGTGTCTGGATAGCCGGACTACCATCATCGGCTGAACTATCATTGGCCGGACTATCATCATCGATCGGACTCCAAGACTATGAAGATACAAGATTGAAGACTCCGTCCCGTGTCCGGATGGGACTTTCCTTGGCGTGGAAGGCAAGCTTGGTGATACGGATATGTGGATCTCCTACCATTGTAACCGATTCTATGTAACCCTAGCCCTCTCCGGTGTCTATATAAACCAGATGGCTTTAGTCCGTAGGACAACAACATCAACCCTTACAATATCAATAGGCTTGCTTCTAGGGTTTAGCCTCCTTGATCTCGTGGTTGATCTACTCTTGTAAACATCCACAATATCAATATCAATCAAGCAGGACGTAGGGTTTTACCTCCATCAAGAGGGCCCGAACCTGGGTAAAACATCGTGTCCCTTGTCTCCTGTTACCATCCGCCTAGACGCATAGTTCGGGACCCCCAACCCGAGATCCGCCGGTTTTGACACCGACATTGGTGCTTTCATTGAGAGTTCCTCTGTGTCGTCACCGATAGGCTTGATGGCCTCTTCAATCAACAACGATGCAGTCCTGGGTGAGACTTTTCTCCCCGGACAGATCTTCATATTCGGCGGCTTCGCACTGCGGGCCAACTCACTTGGCCATCTGGAGCAGATCAAAAGCTACGCCCCTGGCCGTCAGGTCAGGTTTGGAAGCCTAAACTTCACGGACGATATCCACGGGGACTTGATCCTCGATGGATCCGAGCCGCATCCATGTGCGCCACACTGTCACGATGGGCACGACCTAACTCTGCCGCCGGACAGCGTCTTGGAGGGCGCGCACGAATCTGCTCCGACCTATAGTCCGGAGCCGATCGCGCAGATCGAGGACGGATGGCTGGACACCGCCTCGGGAGCTGCAACTGCCACGGCAATGGAGCCGAACATTGACCTTGTCCCGCATAACGCTCATGATTCCGAGGTGCCGGACTCCCTGCTGGACTCCGAACCTCCTGTGCCCCTGCCAGTAGAATCCGATTGGGCGCCGATCATGGAATTCACCACTGCGGACATCTTTCGGCACTCACCCTTCGGCGACATCTTAAATTCGCTGAAGCATCTCTCAATATCCGGAGAGCCCTGGCCGGACTACGGCCAGGATGGTTGGGACGCGGACGACGAAGAAATTCAGAGCCCACCCACCACCCACTTCGTAGCCACTGTCGACGATCTAACCGACGTACTCGACTACGACTCCGAAGACATCGTCGGTATGGACGACGATGCCGGAGACTATCAAGAACCAGCGCCTACAGGACACTGGAAAACCACCTCATCATACGACATATACATGGTGGATACCCCAAAAGATGGGGACGGCGAAGAAGCAGCGGAGGCCGATTCCTTAAAGAAACATCCCAAGCGCCGACGTCAGCGGCGCCACTCTAAATCCTGCCACAGCAAGAATGGAGATTCCGGCACAGGAGATAATAACACCCCACAAATTGCCGAAGACAACCCCCTCCAGCAAGATTCAGCGCAGGGGGAGGCAGAAGCAAGCCCTCACGAGAGGGCGGCAGACGAAGAGGTCGAGGATGATAATTACATACCTCCCTCCGGAGACGAGGCAAGCATCGACAACGACGAATTCATCGTGCCTGAGGATCTCGTCGAACAAGAGCGTTTTAGACGCAGGCTAATGGCCACAGCAAATAGTCTAAAGAAAAAGCAGCAACAGCTTCAAGCTGATCAAGACCTGCTGGCCGACAGATGGACCGAGATCCTCGCGGCCGAAGAGTATGAACTTAAACGCCCCTCCAAAAGCTACCCAAAACGCAAGTTGCTCCCCCGACTAGAGGAGGAAGCATACAAACCGGCATCACCAGCGCACAATACGGCAGACCAATCACCTCGTGGCCGCGACAGAGAGGCATGTAAGCCCTCCACCAAAACCGTACCCCGGCACCGCTCAAAAAGCGCGAAGCCACGGAGGAACGCGCCGAACTTGTGGGACATATTGGAGGACAAGGCAAGACAATCCAGATCTATCTATGGATCACATGGGCGCCCCAAGACCCACGACGAATACCGTCGCGCCGGATACAACTACTCCGGCCGGGCCGAATACATCAGACAACGCTCTCTTGAGCTACGTCGCGATATCGCTCAATACAGAGGCGCCGCACACCCACTATGCTTCACCGACGAAGTAATGGATCATCAAATCCCTGAAGGGTTTAAACCCGTTAACATCGAATCCTACGATGGCACAACAGACCCCGCGGTTTGGATTGAGGATTATCTCCTTCATATACAAATGGCCCGCGGCGACGATCTTCACGCCATCAAATATCTCCCGCTCAAGCTTAAAGGACCAGCTCGGCACTGGCTTAACAGCCTGCCCGCAGAGTCAATTGGATGCTGGGAAGACCTGGAAGCCGCATTCCTCGAAAACTTCCAGGGCACGTATGTGCGACCACCAGACGCAGATGACCTAAGCCACATAATCCAGCAGCCAGACGAATCGGCCAGGCAATTTTGGACACGGTTCTTAACAAAGAAAAATCAAATCGTCGACTGTCCGGATGTAGAGGCCCTCGCGGCCTTCAAACATAACATCCGCGACGAGTGGCTGGCCCGGCACCTAGGACAGGAAAAGCCAAAATCCATGGCAGCCCTCACATCACTCATGACCCGCTTCTGTGCGGGAGAGGATAGCTGGCTAGCTCGCAGCAACAACCTCAGCAAAAATGCTGGCAGTCCGGATACCAAGGACCGCAATGGCAGGTCGCGTCGAAACAAAAACAAATGTCACATTAACGGCGACAGCAATGAGGATACGGCAGTCAACGCCGGATTCCGAGGCTCCAAACCCGGCCAACGGAAGAAGCCATTTAAAAGAACTACTCCGGGCCCGTCCAATTTGGACCGAATACTCGACCGCTCTTGTCAAATACATGGAACGCCCGAAAGGCCAGCTAACCACACCAAGAGAGATTGTTGGGTATTCAAGCAGGCAGGCAAATTGCCGAAAACAATGACAAGGGGCTACACAGCGATGACGAGGAAGAGACCCGGCCGCCGAACAACAGAGGACAGAAGGGATTCCCCCCTCAAGTTCGGACGGTAAATATGATATACGCAACACATATACCCAAGAGGGAGCGGAAGCATGCACTAAGGGACGTATACGCGATGGAGCCAGTCGCCCCAAAATTCAACCCATGGTCCTCTTGCCCGATCACTTTCGATCGAAGAGACCATCCGACCAGTATCCGCCATGGCGGATTCGCCGCATTGGCTTTAGACCCAATTGTTGATGGTTTTCACCTCACGAGAGTCCTGATGGACGGCGGTAGTAGCCTGAACCTACTTTATCAGGATACAGTGCGCAAGATGGGCATAGACCCTTCAAGGATTAAACCTACAAAGACGACCTTCAAAGGCGTCATACCAGGTGTTGAGGCCAATTGTACGGGCTTAGTCACACTGGAAGTGGTCTTCGGATCCCCGGATAATTTCCGAAGCGAGGATTTAATCTTCGATATAGTCCTGTTCCGCAGTGGCTATCACGCTCTGCTCGGACGAACCGCGTTCGCAAAATTCAACGCAGTGCCGCATTATGCATACTTTAAGCTCAAGATGCCAGGCCCTCGCGGAGTCATCACGGTCAATGGAAACACGGAACGCTCCCTCCGAACGGAGGAACATACAGCGGCTCTCGCAGCAAAAGTACAGAGCAGCCTTTTAAGGCAATTCTCGAGTCCGGCCATTAAACGGCCGGACACGGCCAAACGCGCCCGGAGGAACATCAATCAAGACCACCTGGCACATTCCGAGCACGCGTAGCAATGCGGCCCGAACCCCAGCCCTCGCACAATTGCAAGACAAACTCTCCGCATACATAATTACGCCCTGGAGATACCATGGGTCTAGGGGAAGGGGCACGAACACAACAAACCCAGAGTGCAGTTCGACCACACCAGGGGCTCCCAAGTGTGTCGCTGTTTTCTTTTATTTTTCTCTTTTTTCATACAGGACTCTGTCCAGCGGCAAACCTGCCGAACTCATGATGCAACAGCCAGGTAGGGACAAAGGCCGCGACGAACACTCAGGTGGTCTCCATTACGAGCATTAAATTTGTTAAATACACCATTCCGCGGCCTACCCCTGGAGGGAGACGCCTTTCATTCGTCCAATCCCTTGCTTTCCGCACTATTTGTATCATGCCGCACTCATAGCAGATCTTTTTGAATAAATAATGCAGAACTTTTTGCCCATAATTGCATTACTTTATATATATATATATATGTTCATTTACGGCATGTTGCATCCGTATATTTTGGTACGGCCGAATACACCAGGGGCTTATGTTCCCCGCATTACGGTGTGATAAAGTCCAAACACTTTCACAAGTGCGGCACCCCGAACTTATAGCATTATATGAATCAGCTCCGAATCATGTCTTGGGTCAATAGTTGGGTTTGCCCAGCTCCCATGTTTGGCACCTTACGTTCCGTTCTATCGGCTAAGGTAGCACTGGGAGAACCACTGCGATTGCGCCTCGGTTGAGCCGGGTTAACGCCTCAGTGGAGAAAGCTAAAACTGACTGTCATGATAAGGCGAGAGACTGGTCGCTGTTCGAGAGGTTTTTTCGGGTCCTTAAAGACCTACGCCGCTTCGAGCGAAGTTCCGGATAATGTCCGACGAAGGCGTGGATAGCGCCCCAAATTCGGTCTTCCGAATACTAGGGGCTTCGCCAAATTTTAAAATTATAGAATTCTATCGCTAAGTGAGAGTGTTCAAGCATTATAAGTCCGGTTGCCTTGTTCATCGTGTTGAGCGCCTCCCTAGATGGACCCAAAAATGGGAATAAGAGTGCTCAAGTTTATCCCGAACACCCCAGCACTAGTGGCATGGGGGCCGAAGCCACTGACTTGCCATCTCTCAGATTTTATAAACGGCCGCACAGAAGGTAATATTTTAAATTAAACAAGCATTGCTTAGCGCATATGAACAAAGTTTTCAGCGCACAGGATAATACATAGCGAGTTTACCCAATAATTACATCTCGGGGGCACTCATCCGCAATCTTGCGGGCACCCTTCAGGACAGTCCTATAGTACATCTCGGGCGTACGATATTCCTTGCCCGCTGGTGGCGCATCAGTGATTAGCTTCTCCGCATCCAGCTTGACCCAATGCACCTTTGCGCGGGCAAGGGCCCGACGAGCACCTTCAATACAGGCGGAGCGCTTGATGACCTCCACCCAGGGGCATGCATCCACCAGCCGCCGCACGAGGCCGAAGTAGCTCCCAGGCATGGCATCTCCAGGCCACAGCCGGACTATGAGGCCCTTCATGGCCTCCTCAGCTACCTTGTGGAGTTCGACCAGCTGCTTCAGCTGGTCGCTAGGGGGCACCGGATGGCCGGCCTCAGCATACTGAGACCAGAAGACCTTCTCCGTTGAGCTTCCCTCCTCACCACGGTAGAACGTGGTGGCATCGGATACACTACGAGGCAAATCTGGCAACGCCCCTGGAGAGCTCCGAATTCGGGTAAGTGACAGGTAGTTTACATTAACATGCTTGCTTTGCATGAAAAATGCCTTACCCGCCGCTATTTTCTTCACATCTTCCACCTCCTGAAGGGCCTTATGGGCCTCGGCCTTGGCGGCTTTGGCACTTTCGAGAGCCGAGGCAAGCTCGGACTCTCGGGTCTTTGAGTCACGCTCCAAACTCTCATGCTTTTCCATGAGAGCCTGGAGCTCTTGCCGAACCGCCGCCACCTGCGCCTCCTGCTTTTCTTGCTCTATCCGTTCCGCGGCCGCACTGCGTTCGGCTGCGGACACGGCCTCCTTCAGGGTTGCCACCTCGTTCGTGGCCCCTGCAGTACCCATGTTATCCTTGTTATTCTTTTATTGCAACCTAAATCATGTTCTGTAAGGTAACTATTCAAAGTGGTGTTACTCACCTTCTTTGTCCTCGAGCTGCTTCTTGGCACGGCCGAGCTCTTGCTCGGACCGCTCGAGATCTTGCTTTAATGCACCAACCTCCACAGTCAGTGCGGCAGAGGTCAGCAGCGCAGCCTGCAACCCATATTGACATAACTTTTTAGCAACCCTGCATATATCTTTTTAGATCCTTAGTCCGACTTTTCTTTCCGAGCACCGAACTAAGCATCAGGGGCTACTGTCTATGCGGTATTACATTACATAATTTTAATTTCTTACCTCAAAGCCTATAAGAAGGCTACTGCAGGCTTCGGTCAGCCCGCTCTTGGTGAGATGTACCTTCTGAATCACCGCACTCATGATACTGCGGTGTTCTTCCTTGATGGAAGCGCCTTGGAGCGCCTCCAACAAGTTGTCCAGCGCCTCCGGTTGGACGGAGGCCGCCGGCGTCACGGTCTTGCCCTTCTTGCGAAGGGGCCGCCGGTCGGACTCCGGAACCACTGCGGGTTCCGACGTGGAGTCCGGCGCAAAGTCCGGGAGGCCGCCTTGGGGCGCCTCCGGAGCCCCTGATGGGTCCCTTCTTGGGATCCCACCTCGGCCTCCTCGGTGGCGCGAGGGGTGGAGGCAGTCGGGATGGAATCCACATCCGACGGAGCCAACGACCCGCTCGATGAAGCGGGGAGATCATCATCGGCCGGACTGCAGGCAGTATGCGGCATTAGAAGGACGCTATGTGACATAACGAGAAATTATAAATCATTCAGGAATTCGGATACTTACGGTCTCACCGGAGGCCTGGCCCTTGAAGGCCATTCTTCCTCGCCAACGTTGATGTTGGCGGAGCTGTCCGGGGGAATAGTCCTTCCCCTTTTGGACCCTTCGGCGTCCCCTGTTAGGGAAGCCTTCCTCTTCCTCTCTCCCTCCTTTGGGAGAGAGTCCTCTTTCTCCTCCTCGTTTTCGGGGGAGGAGTCCACCTCGGAGTCGTCGGATACCTGAAAACGGGAACTCTTTCGAGTACCCGTGGCCTCCTTCTTGGCCTTCTTCTCCGGCACCACGTGCGGTGCCGGAGCCAGCAGCCTCGCTAGACGGGCGTCTACTGGGTTTTCTGGCATGGGAGCCTTGCAGATGAGCTGCTCCACCTTCTTCATCCAGTCCTGTCAAAGGAAAAGGGGAAATTAAAACCCGCATAGAGTCAATCTATGAAAAGCAAGTGTCCCGTAAAGGGGTAGAATCACTTACCTCGTCAGCTTGGCGCTGCGAGCAAAATTCACGATCTTCAGTCGCGGATGCGGGGGCTTCGGTGCCCTTAAACAAGCATCCTCCAGGCGCCTTCGTACATCGTGTCGAAGAGCCCGCTCAACGCTTGGTGCTGTTCCAGATCAAACTCCCACAGATTGAATGCCCGCTCTTGGCATGGGAGAATCCGGCGGACGAGCATGACCCGGACCACGTTAACCAGCCTGAGCTTCTTCACCAGCTTCTGGATACAGGCTTGGAGTCCCGTAACCTCCTCCGAACTACCCCACTGCAAGCCCTTCTTTTTCCAGGAGGTGAGCTGCGTGGGAATACCAGATCTGAACTCGGGGGCCGCCGCCCACGTAGGGTCGCGCGGCTCGGTGATATAGAACCACCCCGATTGCCATCCCTTGATGGATTCCACGAAGGCCCCTTCGAACCAAAGGACGTTGGGCATCTTGCCCAACATGGCGCCTCCGCACTCCGCTTGAGTTCCCTTCACTACCTTCGGCTTGACATTGAAGGTCTTGAGCCACAAGCCGAAGTGGGTCTGGATGCAGAGGAAGACCTCACACACGACCATAAACGCTGAGATGTTGAGGATGAAGTTCGGCGCCAGATCATGGAAATCCAGGCCATAGTAGAACATGAGCCCTCGGACAAAGGGGTGAAGTGGAAAGCCCAGTCCGCGGAGGAAATGGGGAAGAAAAACGACCCTCTCATGGGGCCTGGGGGTGGGGATGAGCTGCCCCTCGTCGAGCAGCCGGTGCGCGATGTCGCCGGACAGATAGCCGGCGCCACGCAGTCTTTTGATGTGCTCCTCCGTAACAGAGGAGGTAATCCACTTGCCTCCCGCTCCAGACATGGCTGGGGAAGGTTGAGACGAGATGTGTGGACTTGGGCGCTGGAGCTCGAGTGCACGGAGATGGATAAGCAAAGGAGGAAGAAGGCGTAGGTGAAAAGGTGAATCCTTATCCCTTATATATAGGCGGACGAAGACTATGCGTCCCCACCAGCCTGGTAAAACTCGCTTATCTCCCAAGCGCCACCATCAATGGCGCGGTTGGGTTACCCACGTCCGTATTGATGAGAATGCCAGATTAAGGGGGAACACGATCTCTGCTTCGACAAGACGTGCCAAGGAAACCACTTCGCTAAATGCGCTGAGGTGGTGAAATAAAAAAACGATTCGAGTAATGGCTTGGTAGTGGTGTGACGTCATGCCGCAAAAACGTCACCAGATTGAACTTGTGTATATATTATTCTCTCTACGGTGGAATGTGGAATTTATTTTGCAGAGCCGGACACTATCCAGGTGTTCACAATCTTCTACGAATTATTCGGAGGAGGAACCCGCCTTGCAATGCCGAACAATATGCGCTCCGGACTCATCGTCATTAAAGCCTGGTTCAGGGGCTACTGAGGGAGTCCTGGATTAGGGGGTGTCCGGATAGCCGGACTACCATCATCGGCCGAACTATCATTGACCGGACTATCATCATCGACCGGACTTCAAGATTATGAAGATACAAGATTGAAGACTCCGTCCTGTGTCCGGATGGGACTTTCCTTGGTGTGGAAGGCAAGCTTGGCGATACGGATATGTAGATCTCCTACCATTGTAACCGACTCTATGTAACACTAGCCCTCTCCGGTGTCTATATAAACCGGATGGCTTTAGTCCGTAGGACAACAACATCAACCCTTACAATCATACCATAGGCTAGCTTCTAGGGTTTAGCCTCCTTGATCTCGTGGTAGATCTACTCTTGTAAACATCCACAATCTCAATATCAATCAAGCAGGACGTAGGGTTTTACCTCCATCAAGAGGGCCCGAACCTGGGTAAAACATCGTGTCCCTTGTCTCCTGTTACCATCCGCCTAGACGCACAGTTTGGGACCCCCTACCCGAGATCCGCCGGTTTTTACACCGACAGAGCCGTATCGCTGGAAGATCTCCGGTGAGGCGCGGCACTGTTGCCATGCCTGCCCTGACCTCAGCCACAGTGCGCGACGCACTGTGCCCACGACGCCGGCCTGTACGGCCCAAAGGCGGCGGGGCCGCCTGTCAGTGGGTGGGCCGAAGGCGGCCTGAGCGCCCCGAAGACGGCCCTGTGGGAGTCGGCCTCCCTGGAGTCGGCCGGCTCCTCCCCAGGGCCCCACGAGCCATTAACCAGATAGGATGGGGAATGGCGACAGTGACCGCCCGATAGACGGCGGCACTGTCGCCATGCCTCGATGACCAAGCCTGCGTTATCAGGAGTGCCGCTACAGTACCAAGCCTGTCCGCGGGGCCCGCCAGACGGCGGGCCCCAGAAGCCGGCAGGGAGGATGGTGGCCTGAGAGACAGACGGCTGGGACCCACGCCCAGCCGGATTACTATTGTACCCCCGGGGGTAGGCCTATATAAACCCCCCGGGGCACCCATGCAAAGGGTTCGGACCTTGTTAGAGATAGACCAGATAGCATAGGAAGGAGAGAGCTAGCCTTGCCCTCTCCTGCCCCCCGATACAGCTCCAGGAGCACCATTGTAGTCACTTTGCCTTAGTGATCATGCGGAGACCCCGCAGAGCAGCAGTAGGGGTGTTATCTCCTAGGAGAGCCCTGAAGCTGGGTAAGTTCCGCCGGTGTGCATGTCTTCGCCTCATCCCGCTTCCAGGCACCGGCGACGTTCTACTTGCTCCCAACATGATAAGCCATCCTTTGGCATATGTCGCACCCAACCCCCGACATTTGGCGCCCACCATGGGGCGAGGTGCACCGTCGTCCGAAGATCTGCTCTGGACGGGAACCCTGTTCCTCCCCAGGGAGCACAGCCAGCCCAGCATGCCGGATGGCGTCTGTGCCGACGCGCTGCACGACGCTGAGATCGCCTATGCGGCGAGCTGCCTCGCTGACCTTCTTGGCAAGGTTAGCATCTCCGTTGAGCCCTAAAAGCCTCCTCGCGGGCCTCCTCGACCATCTCCACATCACCGGCGAGCCTGCCGTCGACTTGGAGTCCGTAGGCTCCACTGACCCAATGCTGGTCGAATCCGATGGCGTGTCGCTTGACACGTTCCCCAACAACATGGTGATCTACGACGAGCCGCTCCCTTGCGAGGGGAGCGGCGGAAGCACCGTCACTGGGGTCCTCGTCCGAGAGCACGGCGAGCGCTCCGGCGAAGGAGCGCACGACCTACTTGACGCGGCCCTGCGAGACCTTGCAGCGCCGATCCCGGAAGACGCCGACGCCGAGACGCTGGAGGCACTCCGCCTTCAGCTCGTCGAGGGCGCGAAGAAGCTGGCAACCATGAGGCGCTTGTCAGAAGCCTACCAGCGCGAGATGGATCGCGCCGTAGGCGGCTCGCCGGCTCCAACCGGGCCTAGCCGCCTAGGCGCGGTCCGACAGCGCGGCGCGGCAATCGCCAACCTCCTCGGGGCTGATCGCCCTGTATATGCCACGCCCGCAGAGAATATCCGTGCCACCCAGGCAGCGGCAGACGAGCTCGACAACTTCGAAGGAGAAGAGCGCCGCATGATGACGGAGCGAGTCCAGCAACTCCTCGACGCAGCTGCTACGCAGAACGCGGCCGGCGGCCGCACTAATGCGCCACAGCAACCCTACGACGACCCGCCTCCCCGTCGAGATCAAGGTGCGACGTCCAGGACGCCGACTGGCGGAGTTCGCGGAAGAAAAGACAAAGAGCCGGTTGTCAGTCGTAGTTGGACTCACATCACCATCGAGCGCGACCAAGACGGCCGCCCCAAAGCGGTGGTACGGCAGGACGACTACCTGCCTCCCCCTCCTCGCAGGGAAAGGTGAGTCTCCCCGCCGTCCTTTGAGCATCCGACTCTCGGTGACCGCCTTGGACGCCGAGAGGGAGTCGGAGAGAATGACACCCGCCACCGGATCGACCGACTCCACCGATCCCTGGCGCTAGAAGGAGAAGATGAGCTGGGCCCGCCTTGCTTTGGGCCCCGCATCCGAGACAAGCCTTTCCCCAAAGGGTTTACGCTCCCCCGAGACACACCCAAGTACACCGGCTCCATGAAGCCCGAAGACTAGCTAATCGACTACTCCACGGCTGTCAACATAGCAAACGGCAACAAGCGAGTCGCCGTAAAGTACGTTCCGCTCATGCTCCAAGGCACGGCCTGGACATGGTTAAACAGTTTGAAGCCCCGCAGCATCAACAGTTGGGTCGACTTCACCGAGGCTTTCGTCCGCAACTTCACCAGCACGTACAAGCGACCCCCAAGCCGCGCCAGCTCTCCTTGTGCGTGCAAGGCCCTGACGAGTCTACTCGCGACTACCTCACACGCTGGGGCGAACTCCGGTACTCCTACGAGGGCGTGCACAAGGTGCAGGCTATCGATTACTTTACTGCCGGGTGCAGAGAAGGCACCCTCCTCAAGCACAAGCTCCTCTGCGACAAGCCGGAGACCCTCGATGAGTTGCTGGTCATTGCAGACAAATATGCCACGGCCGACTCCTCTATGAAGACAGAGATTCAAGTTAGTGCGACTGGTAAAGTAGCCCCTCAAGCTCCCAGAACTCCAGCTGGAGACACCAGCCGGAGACAGCAGCAGAATGATCACAAGCGCAAGGCCCCGCAGCCGACTTCCAATAGTTGGCAGGTCGGAACGGTTAAAGACCAACAGCCTGAGGGGCAGCCTCCGGCGAAGCGGCAGAAGGGCGGCAAGTCCAACTGGTTGCCGGCTTTCTCTTACGAGCAGACTCTCGATGGCCCCTGCAAGTTCCACAACGGCGCGAAGCCGTCCAACCACACCACTCGGAAGTGCCACTGGCTCACCAGAATCGCCAAGGGAGACGGCCTCCTCCCTCCTCCGCCTGCTGGGCCGCCGCCTCCTCCGCCGCCTCAACAGCCGGCGGCCAGGCCAGTCGGCGCCGTACAAGACGAGTTCCCGGATGAGCATGGAGCCTATGTGGTGTTCACCAGTGTAGCAGATGACCGGTGTAGCAAGCGCCAACAGCAGCAAGAAGTAAATGCGGTCGCACCAAGTACTCCGGAGTTCATGCATTGGTCCGAAAGGCCTATCAGTTGGAGCAGAGCTGATCACCCAGAGGTGATGCCGAGTCCAGGCTCTTACGCCTTGGTCTTAGGCGCCACACTCGCCACAGATAGGATGGCCGCTCGCTTCTCGCGAGTACTGATAGACGGAGGCAGCAGTATCAACATCCTGTACAAGGATACAATGGAGAAATTAGGAATCAAGAGAAGACAGCTTCAGAGCAGCCGGACTGTGTTGCACGGAATCGTCCCTGGCCTTTCTTGCTCACCAATCGGCAAGATCCTGATAGATGTCCTCTTCGGAGACAAGGATCATTTCCGCCGAGAGCCAGTTTGGTTTGAGGTGGTGGACCTTGAAAGCCCATATCATGCATTGCTTGGCCGACCCACCTTGGCCGAGTTCATGGCGGTCCCCCACTACGCCTACCTCAAGATGAAGATGCCGAGTTCCAAGGGAATCCTAACCGTGTCCGGCGACTACAGGAAGTCGTCCGCCTGCGCGGCCGAGAGTAGTCGGCTGGCCGAGTCTCTGGTGATCGCAGCTGAGAGGCAGCTCCTTGATCGGGTCGTGGCGATGGCCGGCAAGCAGCCCGAGTTATCGCCCGACCCCAAGGAGTCGGAAGCAGATGGATCATTCAAGCCAGCCAAGAAACAAAGAAGATACCTTTGCACCCGGAGCATCCGGAAAGTCACGTTGTCATAGGTGCAAACCTAGACAGCAAATAGGAAGGCGAGTTCGTCGATTTCCTCCGTGAGAATCGAGACATCTTCGCATGGTCCCCCAAAGACATGCTAGGTGTACCGACGGAATTCGCCGAGCACAAACTACACGTCCGATCTGATATGAAGCCCGTCAGGCAGCCCTTGTGCCGCCTGTCAGAAGAAAAAAGAAGAGTTGTTGGAGAAGAAATAGCCCGGCTCCTGGCGGCCGGCTTCATCATGGAAGTATTTTTTCCAAAATGGCTGGCAAACCTAGTACTGGTGTTGAAGAAAAATAAGCAATGGCGGATGTGTATCGATTACACGAGCCTCAACAAAGCTTGCCCCAAGGACCCATTTGCTTTGCCAAGAATCGATCAGGTAATAGACTCCACAGCCGGATGCGAGTTGTTGAGTTTCCTAGATGCATAATCAGGATATCACCAGATCAAGCTGAACCCGGCTGACAGACTGAAGACTGCCTTCATCACGCCGTTCGGAGCCTTCTGCTACCTGACCATGACGTTCGGCTTGTGAAACGCCGGCGCCACCTTTCAGCGTTGCATGCAGAAGTGCCTCCTGAAGCAACTCGGCAGAAATGCCCACGTCTATGTGGATGATGTAGTGGTGAAGACGGAGAAGCGTGGAACCTTGCTGGAGGACCTCAAGGAAACCTTTGAGAACCTGCGCCGATTCCAGATCAAGCTCAACCCAGAGAAGTGCGTTTTTGGAGTACCAGCCGGCGAGCTCCTTGGTTTCCTGGTCTCTGAACGCGGCTTAGAGTGCAATCCTGTGAAGATCAAGGCCATCAAGAGGATGGAAGCACCCAGACGATTGTTAGATGTGCAGAAGTTCACCGGCTGTTTGGCATCCATCAGCCGATTCATCAGTCGGCTGGGCGAGAAGGCTCTCCCCTTGTATCAGCTCATGAAGAAGACGACCTTCTTTGAGTGGACTCCCAAGGCGGACGAGGCTTTTCTCCAATTAAAGAAATGTTGACTACTCCTCCGGTGCTGGCGGCTCCGACTCCCAAAGAGCCCATGCTCCTATACATTGCCGCCACCAGCCGAGTAGTCAGCATAGTCATCGTAGTCGAGCGCAAGGAGGAAGGCAAGGCGCTACCTGTCCAGAGACCGGTATATTACTTGAGCGAGGTACTGTCGGCCTCCAAGCAGAACTACCCCCATTATCAGAAGATGTGCTACGGCGTGCATTTTGTCGCCAAGAAGCTGAAGCCTTACTTTCAAGAGCATCCAATCACTGTGGTTTGCACCGCTCCACTAGCCGAGATCATCGGAAGCCGCGATGCTTCAGGCCGAGTGGCTAAGTGGGCCATAGATCTGGCTCCCTACAACATCTACTACGAGCCCCGCACCGCCATCAAGTCGGAAGCACTGGCCGACTTCCTCGTCGACTGGGCCGAGACCCAGTATCTGCCGCGAGCGCCCGACTCCACCCATTGGCGGATGCACTTCGACGGCTCCAAGATGCGCACCGGCTTGGGAGCCGGCGTCGTCCTCACTTCCCCAAAGGGTGACAAGCTCAGATATGCACTGCAGATCCACTTCGCCGCCTCCAACAACGTGGCCGAGTACAAGGCGCTCATCCACGGGATCTGGCTTGCCAAAGAACTCGGCATTCGCCGGATCCTGTGTTATGGCGACTCTGACTTGGTGGTCCAGCAATCATCTGGCGATTGGGACGCCAAGGACGCAAATATGGCGAGCTACCGTTTCCTCATCCAGCAACTCAGCGGATACTTCGAGGGGTGCGAGTTCCTCCACGTGCCAAGGAACGACAATGACCAAGCAGACGCCTTGGCACGAATCGGCTCCACCCGCCAAGCAATACCATCTGGTGTCGCCCTTCGGCGCCTCCTCAAGCCTTCTATCAACCCGTCACCAGAATCAGATTCAATCTTTGTGCCGACTCCGCCTGAAGAAGACGGATCCGACTCCAAGAGACACATAGTCGAAGCCGGCCCGGGGACTTCAGAACCCGGCCCGGAGATTGCAGTGGCAAGATCGAAGACCCCAGAGCTCGGCCCGGGGACTGCTCCAGTCGGCCTCGGGACTTTGTCAAATCAGCAAGCGGCTGCGGACTCCAACCCGCTGCCTCCCAGCCCGGCCGCCCTTGTCCAAGTCGCACTAGTAACAGTTGAAGAAATAGCAGCGCCTTCATGGGCCCAGCCCATCCTCAGGTTCTTAGTAAACAGAGAGCTGCCAACTGATGAAATCTTGGCTCGGCAAGTGCAACGCCGAGCAGCAGCCTACACCATAGTCAATAGAGAGCTGGTCAGGCGCAGCGTTACCGGCGTCTTCCAACGCTGCGTCGAGGCAGAACAAGGCCAAGCAATCCTTAGAGACATCCATGAAGGCGAGTGCGGTCACCACGCGGCCCCCAGGGCACTCGTCGCCAAAGCCTTCTGGCACGGTTTCTTCTGGCCAACCGCCCTGGAAGAGGCCAAAGAATTAGTCCAAAAGTGCAAGGGGTTCTAGATTTTCCATTCTAAGCCACTTCAGCCAGCTTCCGCACTCAAGACTATCCCCATCGCCTGGTCCTTTGCAGTCTGGGGCCTGGACATGGTGGGACCATTCAAGACGGCACGAGGTGGCTTGACTCACCTACTTGTCGCAGTGGACAAGTTCACCAAGTGGGTGGAGGTGAAACCCATTAAGAAGTTGAATGGACCGACTGCAGTGACCTTCATCGCTGACATCACAACTCGGTACGGCATCCCACAGAGCATCATCACCGACAATGGCACGAATTTTGCCAAAGGCGCCCTGGCCCGTTTCTGCGCGATGCAGGGCATCCGACTGGACTTAGCGTCCATTACCCATCCGCAGTTAAACGGCCAGGTGGAGCGAGCGAATCGTCGTACCACTGGAGCGATCTGCCGGCTGTTGGCTTGAGGAGCTGCCAGCCGTCCTCTGGAGTCTGCGCACGACTCCAAACAAGTCAACCGGCTTCACACCCTTCTTCCTTGTCTATGGTGCCGAAGCCGTCATCCCAACGGACATAGAGTTCGACTCCCCACGAGTCACCATGTACACCGAGGAAGAAGCAGAAGAAGCACGTCAAGACGGCGTCGATCTGCTGGAAGAGGGTCGGCTGTTGGCTCTCAGCCGGTCCAGCATCTACCAGCAGAGTCTGCGTCGATACCACAATAGGAAGGTTAGGCCAAGATCTTTCCAAGAAGGCGACCTTGTGCTCCGGCTGATCCAGCGAACAGCCGGACAGCACAAGCTGTCGGCACCTTGGGAAGGCCCCTTCATCATCAGCAAGGTGCTAGGGAACGACGCCTACTATCTGATCGACGCTCAGAAGCCCCGAGCGCGCAAGAGGGACGACTCCGGCAAAGAGACAGAGCGCCCATGGAATGCAAATCTTCTTCAAAGATTTTACAGTTGATGCAGTATGTATTGCACTACCCCTTTGTATTAAAGTACTAAGACTTTGGGCCCCCCAAGGCGAGCTCGGGGACTGCCCTTTTTGTTATCTGTTTGATAAGAATTATGCCTTCGAGTACATTACTTTCATCACAAGCCGCTTGGTACCGGGCCAGACTAGTCGGCCCGGGGACTCGCCGCCTTGCGCTATGAGGAGCTCCTGCAGTCAGACAAGTAGTGCACGGTGCCCCATCCGCTTCCTGCCAAAGCCGCAGCTCGTAGAGCGACTGTGAGGCAGGCAGGAGTGAGAAAGAGCGGGCGCCCACACGAAAAATGGCTAAGTACCTAAAGCGCGAACATAGCGTAAGACGGCCCCCAGCATTTCTAAAACAGAAAGCCGACTCACGAGTAGTCGGCTCGCCGTCTTAGCTTTTATCAAAGACGGCCGGCTCTTGGGTAGTCGGCCTGTCGCTTTCTATCCGACTTGCTAAAGAAACTCTAAACGGCCAAGTACTTGCCTTCCCAAAGTAGCCGAGCACTTGACTCAGCGACAGTCTACAGAGCAGCTGTCCGACTGGCAAGGCAGTGACTAAAGGAAGGCGGCAAAGGGAAAAGCCTAAAGAGCAGTAAGCAAGCAAAGACGGAAATCGGATAAATATTTACATAGGCCCTTGGCCGAATCTTCGAATAGAAGTTCAAGATACACCCCGCGGGTGGAACTGTTCGAATTTAACAAAGTTTTCAAAAGATTACTAAGACAGATAAAACAGAGGCGGAAAAGGCTTCCTAGGAGGCGGCTTCTGGGATCGGAGGATCGAAGGAGGTGGTGGTGTCGGGCGCCGGGGCAGTCGGCTGGGCGGTCTCGGTTTGATCGCCTCCGGCGGTAGTCTCCTTCTCTCGACGCGGCTCGTTGCTGGAGGCGCGGTCAAGCTGAGGCTGGCCGCCTGCTCCATCTTCTGGCATCTCCGCCTCGCCTCCGTCCTCCGCCTCATCCTCCTCCTCGGTGCTGGAGTCGATCACCTCCGCCGAGTCCTCGCCATACTCCGGGTTCATCCCAAACCACTCTGGTGGCACTTCCTCGCCGCCTTCAGCCCGCTCCGGCACAAAGACATTGGTGTCCGTGTACTCGGCTATGGCCCCCGCATGCTCGATAAGGGCACCCTCCACGGCCTCCAGCTCGGCCTAGGCTTCTGACCGGAACGCGGCCAGACGGTCCAGGTCCAGCCCTGGATACCACGCCTTGACGAACTCACAGGCCCGGCGCTCCGGCCCGGGCTGAGGAGCCCTTCCAAGCTTCAAGACAGCCCGCGGCGACTGCCAACCAGTCGGCGGTCCGGCTGGCGGTGCGTAGAGCCAGCATGTCTGGCCACAGAGCGGCAACCGCCTGGGCGCCGGCACGCTGAAGCCGGTGCATCAGCCGGTGAGCCGGACGAAGACGGGCTTCAATGCTCAGAAGCTGCTCGTCGATGGTTCGGGGGGCATTAGCGGCGACCTCCTCACCGTTTTCCCTTCGCGCCTCATGAGCAGTCTCGATGGCCAGAGGGACTGCCTGCGAGTGACCAGGGAAGAAGTCTGCCAAGACAAAAAAGAAGCAAGTCGAAAAATCAGAAGTCGGCCTGACACATAGTCAGAAGCCCGAAGAAACGAAAGAAACTTACCATCAACAATATCCTCAATCTCGTGGAAGCCGGAGGTCAACATCGCCTCCCTGTCAGTCCAGGAGGAGCGCTCGCTCTCAAACTCGGCCAGGAGAGCGGCCTCCTTCTTCTCGGCCCTGTCCTGTGCCTTCTTGAGCAGCTCCTTCTGCTCGGCCAGCTGCGCAGCCAGGAGGTCGCGCTCTGCGGCAAGCTTGCTGCACTCCTCCTCCTTGGCATGCCGGGCGGTATTGGCCTTGCCCAGCTGCTCCTGAAGAGCGGCATTGGCGCCTGAAGAACGAAAGAAGAGACAGATAAGTCATCAGCAAAGAAGATCACCGGAAGATCCGGCCCGACTGCTTAGCAGTCGGCCCGAATCTCGGGGACTACAGCCCGCGGGTGTGCCAGCGCGCCCCCGCGAGGAAGAAGAACTTACTCCGGCTTTCCCACAAGTCGGCAGTCCGCTTGCGCAACTCCTCAACATTGTGGTTGAAGGCAGTGGCGCGGAGGTTGTGATACTCCTACAATAAGACATTGAAGACAGAGTTAGTATTTGGAACTCGCCAGAGGGAGTTCCGAACCGCCTGCTCAGCAGCCGGCCCGTAACTCGGGGACTACACCCAGTGGGTGCGCTGGCGCGCCCCCACAGAGAAAAACAAGAATCAAAGAGAAGAAGGAAACGTACTCGGACGGCCGTCCGCGCTGCCAGATGCGCCTTGGTGCAAGTTTGAAGGGTGTCGCCCTTAGAGCGCAGCTTCGCCTGAACGTCCAGGAGCGCTTGGTTTAGCGGCCCGGTGCCGCCTCCGCGCAACCACCCGGTGGGCGCGGCGCTTGTGGCCTCGGCGTCTAGGGTTGCCGAGCTGGCAGCGCCGGTCTCCCGAGGTCGCGGCGCCGAGGTCGCCCTCTCAAGACGGCGGCGCACCGGCGAGATGACTTGGAGAAGCAGCCGTGCCTCGGCCTCGTCCGTGATCGGCGGCTCCAACAGACCCACCGGCTGCTTGCCGTGCGGCCTCCCAGACGGCGGGGGAGGTGGCGGTGGCAGCACGAGCATGTCCGACACAGAAGCCTCACCGCTTTCCTTCTCCACGACGGGGTTCTCAGTGCCGGCCTCTCCGGTCTGCCCCGTGAACTCTGGAGGCGGCGGTGCAGATGATAGTGGGGGGACGAGCATCGCTGATCGGTGACGCGCGGCCTCCTCGGCACGCCGTCTCGCCGCAAGGGCGGCTTCGGCGTCCTCTAGCTTCTTCTGGGCGGAGGCGGCCGCCTTCTCGGCCTGCGCCTTATCCAGATGTTCGGCCTCCTCCTCCTCACGCCTCTCCCGCGCGTTTCGCTCCGTCGCCTCCCGGAGGTCGGCGGCAGGGTCGGCCCGCCGAGTATTGGCGAACGTCTCTGCCGACCCCATGACGGAGGGGACGACGACTCTCTCAAGGGAAAGAGGGGCCCTGAAGAAGAGTGGAGGGAGTATGAAAAAGAAGACTCAGACAAGATTCCACGAAGGAAAATAAAGAGAGCATAAAGACTTACGCGGAGACTAGCGGCCGCTTCCTCACTTCCCTACGGAAGCGGTTGGCCTTCGCGGCCGCCTCCTCCCGTTTGGTCGCGGCGGCCGCCCCCTTGAGCTTCTTCAATTTGCCGCCGGGTGCACTCGGCCCGGCTTGACGCCTCTTCGCGCCGTCTTGGTGGCGCGGTGCGGCCTCCCCTTCGGCATCGTCGTCAGGCCAATCGGCGAAGGTGGCCGAGGGCCTGAAGCCGCCTTCGGTTCCTTCTCCCCCGCCTTCGGCGTCGGCTTCAATCGCCGCCGCCCCCAAGTCGGGGTCGTCGACGTCGCTGTCCGCCCGATCGGGGACATATTGCGGGGCTGCCTCGTGGCGCCGGCTGCAGGCTGCATGAGGGGGTTCTAGCTCAGAAGAAATCAACAAGAGTCAGAATCCGGAGTCGGCCGGAAAGAAGACAAAACAATAGGGGGACACGACTTACCACTGGTGGGGGGTTGTCGCGCGAGTACGTCTCCTTGCCGAACTGCCAGCCCTCCTCGAACTCGCAGTGCGCGATGTGGTTCACCAAGTTCGCCACCTCCTTGCGGGGCATCTCCTTGGTGCTCATCCGACTTGGGTCTCGGAGGCCGCTCATCTGACAGATCAGGTGAGGCCGGCCTTGGAGCGGGAGAACGCGGCGCGCCACGAAGGCGGCCAGCAAGTCGGCCCCGACGAGGCCCTCCGACTACGTCAAGACTCGGAGCCGCGCTACGGTGGCGGCTCCGGCGGGAGTCAGCGTCTTGACTCGGTGCGACCAGCTAGGGAGCCTCCCAGTTAGGGGGGCGGCGTTGTAAGGCGGCAAGTTGACCCAGTCGCCGTCGGAGGAGAGGTTCTTCACATAGAAGTATGAACGCTGCCACATCTTCACCGACTTGATCAGCGAGATGGGAGGAAAAGGGTTGTCGGCTGTCGAGCGCCGCACCGCGATGTAGGCGCTGCACTGAGCCGGTATGCCGGCGACTTGCGTGCCGAGCTTAGAAGAGAAGAATTCTCCCCACAGCTCGAGGGTGGGGAGAACATCGAAGAAACCTTCGCACAAAGTGGCGAAGGCGGAAAGCAACACCACCGTATTCGGAGTGAGGTGGTGCGGTTGAAGATTGTGGAACTCCAAGAACAAGCGGAAGAAGCCGCTCGCCGGCAGCCCCAGGCCGCGCATGAGGTGCGAGCGGAAGTTGACCCGCTCGCCCTCCTCCGGCGCCGGCCGGATCTCCCCCTCCGGCGCAGCGCGGGCGTGCACGAGGTCCGCGCTGGGGAGGCGGCGTGTCAGACGGAGGAACTCGTTGTGTTCCTCTTCTACATCTGAGCCGTCCCACACGCCGGAGCGCGTGGCGGGGGCCGCGGCGGAGGAAGAACTCATCGCCGTGGTGTGGAGTGCTCATGCTCAATGGCGGAGGAAGGAGAGGAGAGAATGCAAGACGAGGCGGGGGAGCGGGGAAGAAGGGCGCGCGTGCTGTGCCGCTCCGTCCCCCCCCCCCCCCCCGGCCTACTTATAGCCCTATGGGCTGAGAAGCCGAGGGGGCGGGCGTGGGATTAACTGCACCCGATGCCCCACGCCGCTCCATGATTTATCCCACAAAGTTACTGCGCGCAGTAACTACGTGGGAACCCCAACCGTCCACGGCCGCAACGGATCCATTCATATGCTGAGGCGCGGTAATGGTGGGCCCCGCCTGACGGCCCGTCCCGTCGCGCGCGTGGGCAGGCAGACTATCCTCCCCACGTGGCGCCACGCGATAGGACCACCCTGATGGCTGCGGGGAAGTGTATCAGGCACGCTGCCTGGTTTACCGCCGCGACTTTCGAGCTGCGGCCCTTCGTTAAATAAATCCGACTCTCGACAGTCGGCCCAAGGGGAGACGGCAGCCGAGTTCCAGAGTCCACTCCGGGAAGGTTGAAACTGTTGAATCCCCACAATACAGCGTCCGCAGGGCTTCACCAGCTTCGGGGACTACTGTCGGAGATATGGGCCACGGGTAGGCTAACCCGAGTCCCAGGAGCTTTCAAGACATCGGGGCAGGCCGCGCCCCTCAAGCCGAGTCCCAGGCAGGGACCTCCAGAGAGGCCGAGTCCTAGACGACGACTCCGAGATAAGCCGACTCCAAGCTGGCGACCTCCAGAGAGGCCGACTAAGGAGAGTCGACCCTTGACTCCTCCCTCATCTCGAAGTACGGTGTGGGGTACGATCACGACGTGGCCGTTCCCCCCCCCCCCCCCCGCTTACGAAGGACCGGCATGGCTACAGTGAGCCGTATCGCTGGAAGATCTCCGATGAGGCGCGGCACTGTTGCCATGCCTGCACTGACCTCAGCCATAGTGCGCGACACACTGTGCCCACGACGCCGGCCTATACGGCCCAAAGGCGGCAGGGCCGCCTGTCAGCGGGTGGGACGAAGGCGGCCTGAGCGCCCCGAAGACGGCCCTGTGGGAGTCGGCCTCCCTGGTGTCGGCCGGCTCCTCCCCAGGGCCCCACGAGCCATTAACCAGATAGGATGGGGAATGGCGACAGTGACCGCCCGATAGACGGTGGCACTGTTGCCACGCCTCGATGACCAAGCCTGCGTCATCAGGGGTGCCGCTATAGTACCAAGCCTGTCCGCGGGGCCCAGAAGCCGGCAGGGAGGATGGTGGCCTGAGAGACAGACGGCTGGGACCCACGCCCAGCCGGATTACTATTGTACCCCCGAGGGGTAGGCCTATATAAACCCCCCGGGGCACCCATGCAAAGGGTTCGGACCTTGTTAGAGATAGACCAGATAGCATAGGAAGGAGAGAGCTAGCCTTGCCCTCTCCTGCCCCCCGATACAGCTCCAGGAGCACCATTGTAGTCACTTTGCCTTAGTGATCATGTGGAGACCCCGCAGAGCAGCAGTAGGGGTGTTATCTCCTAGAAGAGCCCTGAAGCTGGGTAAGTTCTGCCGGCGTGCATGTCTTCGCATCATCCCGCTTCCAGGCACCGGCGACGTTCTACTCGCTCCCACCATGATAAGCCATCCTTTGGCATATGTCGCACCCAACCCCCGACAACTCGGCTTCACATGTAGATCCTGCCATGACGCTCTGCTTGCAGCTGCACCAGCTTACTGCTCCACCATTCAACATATACACGTATCCGGTTTGTGACTTAGAGTCATCCAGATCTGTGTCGAAGCTAGCGTCGACGTAACCCTTTACGGCGAGCTCTTCGTCACCTCCATAAACGAGAAACATGTCCTTTGTCCTTTTCAGGTACTTCAGGATATTCTTGACCGCTGTCCAGTGTTCCTTGCCAGGATTACTTTGGTACCTTCCTACCAAACTTACGGCAAGGTTTACATCAGGTCTGGTACACAGCATGGCATACATAATAGATCCTATGGCTGAAGCATAGGGGATGACACTCATCTCTTCTTTATCTTTTGCCGTGGTCGGGCATTGAGCCGAGCTCAATCTCACACCTTGCAATACAGGCAATAACCCCTTCTTGGACTGATCCATTTTGAACTTCTTCAAAATCTTATCAAGGTATGTGCTTTGTGAAAGACCTATGAGGCGTCTCGATCTATCCCTGTAGATCTTGATGCCTAATATGTAAGCAGCTTCTCCAAGGTCCTTCATTGAAAAACACTTATTCAAGTAGGCCTTAATGTTGTCCAAAAGTTCCATATCATTTCCCATCAAAAGTATGTCATCTACATATAATATGAGAAATGCTACAGAGCTCCCACTCACTTTCTTGGAAATGCGGGCTTCTCCATAAGTCTGCATAAACCCAAACGCTTTGATCATCTCATCAAAGCGAATGTTCCAACTCCGAGATGCTTGCACCAGCCCATGAATGGATCGCTGGAGCTTGCATACCTTGTTAGCATTCTAAGGATCGACAAAACCCTCCGGCTGCATCATATACAGTTCTTCCTTAAGATGCCCGTTAAGGAATGCCGTTTTGACGTCCATCTGCCATATCTCATAATCATAGTATGCGGCAATTGCTAACAAGATTCGGACGGACTTCAGCTTCGCTACGGGAGAGAATGTCTCATCGTAGTCAACCCCTTGAACTTGTCGATAACCCTTAGCGACAAGTCAAGCTTTATAGACAGTAATGTTACCATTCGCGTCCGTCTTCTTCTTAAAGATCCATTTGTTTTCTATCGCTCGCCGATCATCGGGCAAGTCTGTCAAAGTCCATACTTTTTTTCATACATGGATTCTATCTCGGATTGCATGGCTTCAAGCCATTTGTTGGAATCTGGGCCCGCCATCGCTTCTTCATAGTTCGAAGGTTCACCGTTGTCTAACAACATGA
The DNA here is from genome assembly GCA_963921465.1 of Triticum timopheevii. Lineage (NCBI taxonomy): Eukaryota > Viridiplantae > Streptophyta > Magnoliopsida > Poales > Poaceae > Triticum > Triticum timopheevii. The sequence goes on from OY997262.1 coordinate 370,703,928, forward strand.
TTTCCAGGACAGGGTTGCCATACCACTCTGGTGTGGAACGTGTCCTTGTGGACCTACGAGGTTCTGTAGCAACTTGATTCGAAGTACTTTGATCATTATCATTAATTTCCTCTCCAGTTGGTGTAGGCACCACAGGAACATTTTCCTGAGCTGTACTACTTTCCGGTTCAAGAGGTAGTACTTCATCGAGTTCTACTTTCCTCCCACTTACTTCTTTCGAGAGAAACTCTTTTTCCAGAAAGGATCCGTTCTTGGCAACAAAGGTCTTGCCCTCGGATCTTAAGTAGAAGGTATACCCAATGGTTTCCTTAGGGTATCCTATGAAGACGCATTTTTCCGACTTGGGTTCGAGCCTTTCAGGTTGTAATTTCTTGACATAAGCATCGCATCCCCAAACTTTTAGAAACGATAGCTTAGGTTTCTTCCCAAACCATAATTCATACGGTGTCGTCTCAACGGATTTAGACGGTGGCCTATTTAAAGTGAATGTAGCTGTCACTAGAGCGTATCCCCAAAATGATAGCGGTAAATCGGTAAGAGACATCATAGACCGCACGATATCCAATAGAGTGCGATTACGACGTTCGGACACACTGTTACGCTGAGGTGTTCCAGGCGGCGTGAGTTGTGAAACGATTCCACATTTCCTTAAGTGTGTACCAAATTCGTGACTTAAGTATTCTCCTCCACGATCTGATCGTAGGAACTTTATATTTCGGTCACGTTGATTCTCTACCTCATTCTGTAATTCCTTGAACTTTTCCAAGGTCTCAGACTTGTGTTTCATCAAGTAGACATACCCATATCTACTCAAGTCATCAGTGAGAGTGAGAACATAGCGATATCCTCCGCGAGCCTCAACGCTCATTGAACCACACACATCGGTATGTATGATTTCCAATAAGTTGGTTGCTCGCTCCATTGTTCCAGAGAATGGAGTCTTGGTCATTTTGCCCATGAGGCATGGTTCGCACGTGTCAAATGATTCGTAATCGAGAGACTCTAAAAGTCCATCAGCATGGAGCTTCTTCATGCGCTTGACACCAATGTGACCAAGGCGGCAGTGCCACAAGTATGTGGGACTATCGTTATCAACTTTACATCTTTTGGTATTCACACTATGAATATGTGTAACATTACGATCGAGATTCATTAAGAATAAACCGTTGACCATCGGGGCATGACCATAAAACATATCTCTCATATAAATAGAACAACCATTATTCTCAGATTTAAATGAGTAGCCATCTCGTATCAAACGAGATCCAGATACAATGTCCATGCCCAAACTTGGCACTAAATAACAATTATTGAGATTTAAAACTAATCCCGTAGGTAAATGTAGAGGTAGCGTGCCGACGGCGATCACATCGACCTTGGATCCATTCCCGACGCGCATCGTCACCTCGTCCTTCGCCAGTCTCCCCTTCTTCCGCAGCTCCTGCTATGAGTTACAAATATGAGCAACGGCACCGGTATCAAATACCCAGGAGTTACTACGAGTACTGGTAAGGTACACATCAATTACATGTATATCAAATATACCTTTAGTGTTGCCGGCCTTCTTGTCCGCTAAGTATTTGGGGCAGTTCCGCTTCTAGTGACCCTTCCCCTTGCAATAAAAGCACTCAGTCTCAGGCTTGGGTCCATTCTTTGACTCCTTCCCGGCAGCTGGCTTACCGGGCGCGGCAACATCTTTGCCGTCCTTCTTGAAGTTCTTCTGAACCTTGCCCTTTTTAAACTTAGTGGTCTTATTGACCATCAACACTTGATGTTCTTTCTTGATTTCAACCTCTGCTGACTTCAGCATGGAAAATACTTCAGGAATGGTCTTCACCATCCCCTGCATATTGTAGTTCAACACAAAGCTCTTGTAGCTCGATGGGAGTGACTGAAGGATTCTGTCAATGACCGCCTCGTCTGGGAGGTTGATCTCCAGCTGGGACAGGCGGTTGTGCAACCCAGACATTTTGAGTATATGCTCACTAACAGAACTGTTTTCCTCCATCTTACAGCTATAGAACTTGTCGGAGACTTCATATCTCTCGACCCGGGCATGAGCTTGAAAACCCATTTTCAGCTCTTCAAACATCTCATATGCTCCGTGCTTCTCAAAATGCTTTTGGAGCCCCGGTTCTAAGCTGTAAAACATGCCACACTGAACGAGGGAGTAATCATCAGCACGTGACTGCCAAACGTTCATAACGTCTTGGTTCTCCGGGATGGGTGCTTCACCTAGCGGTTCATCTAGGACATATGCTTTCTTGGCTGCTATGAGGATGATCCACAGGTTCCGGACCCAGTCTGAATAGTTGCTGCCATCATCTTTCAGCTTGGTTTTCTCTAGGAACGTGTTGAAGTTCATGTTGACATGAGCGTTGGCCATTTGATCTACAAGACATATTTTGCAAAAGTTTTAGACTAAGTTCATGATAATTAAGTTCATCTAATCAAATTATTGAATGAACTCCCATTCAGATTTGACATCCCTCTAGTCGTCTAAGTGTTACACCATCCGAGTCGACTAGGCCGTGTCCGATCATCACGTGAGACGGACTAGTCATCATCGGTGAACATCTCCATGTTGATCGTATCTTCCATACGACTCATGTTCGACCATTCGGTCTCTTGTGTTCTGAGGCCATGTCTATACATGCTAGGCTCGTCAAGTTAACCCTAAGTGTGCTGCATGTGTAAATCTGTCTTACACCCGTTGTATATGAACGTAAGGATCTATCACACCCGATCATCACGTGGTGCTTCGAAATGACGAACTTTAGCAACGGTGCACAGTTAGGGGGAACACTTTCTTGAAATTATTATAAGGGATCATCTTATTTACTACCGCCATTCTAAGTAAACAAGATGCATAAAACATAACAAACATCACATGCAATTATATAGTAGTGACATGATATGGCCAATATCATATAGCTCCTTCGATCTCCATCTTCGGGGCTCCATGATCATCTTCGTCACCGGAATGACACCATGATCTCCATCATCATGATCTCCATCATTGTGTCTTCATGAAGTTGTCACGCCAACGACTACTTCTACTTCTATGGCTAACGCGTTTAGCAATAAAGTAAAGTAATTTACATGGCGTTCTTCAATGACACGCAGGTCATACAAAAAATAAAGACAACTCTTATGGCTCCTGCCGGTTGTCATACTCATCGACATGCAAGTCGTGATTCCTATTACAAGAACATGATCTCATACATCACAATATATCATTCATCATTCATCACAACTTCTGGCCATATCACATCACATGACAATTGCTGCAAAAACAAGTTAGACGTCCTCTAATTGTTGTTGCATCTTTTACGTGGCTGCAATTGGGTTCTAGCAAGAACGTTTTCTTACCTACGAATAACCACAACGTGATTTTTGTCAACTTCTATTTACCCTTCATAAGGACCCTTTTCGTCGAATCCGCTCCAACTAAAGTGGGAGAGACAGACACCCGCTAGCCACCTTATGCAACTAGTGCATGTCAGTCAGTGGAACCTGTCTCACGTAAGCGTACGTGTAAGGTGGGTCCGGGCCGCTTCATCCCACAATACCGCTGAAGCAAGAAAAGACTAGTAGCGGCAAGCAAGTTGACAAGATCTACGCCCACAACAAATTTGTGTTCTACTCGTGCAATAGAGAACTACGCATAAACCTAGCTCATGATGCCATTGTTGGGGAACGTTGCAAAAAATAACAATTTTCCTACGGTTTCACCAAGATCCATCTATGAGTTCATCTAAGCAACGAGTCATGGGAGAGAGATTGCATCTACATACCACTTGTAGATCGCGTGCGGAAGCATTCAAGAGAACGGTGATGATGGAGTCGTACTCGCCGTGATTCAAATCACCGATGACCAAGTGCCGAACGGACAGCACCTCCGCGTTCAACACACGTACGGAGCGGATGACGTCTCCTCCTTCTTGATCCAGCAAGGGGGAAGGAGAGGTTGATGATGATCCAGCAGCAGGACGGCGTGGTGGTGGATGCAGCAGAACTCCGGCAGGGCTTCGCCAAGCTGCTGCGGGAGGAGGACGAGGTGTAGCAGGGGGAGGGAGGCGCCAAGACACAGGGTGCAGCTGCTCTCCCACTGCCCTCCTTTATATAGGCCCCCAGGGGGGGCGCCGGCCGTGGGAGATCCAATCTCCCAAGGGGGGCGGCGGCCAAGGGGGGTGGAGTGCCCCCCAAGGCAAGTGGGGAGCCCCCCCACCCTAGGGTTTCCAACCCTAGGCGCAGGGGGGCCAAGGGGGGGACGCACCAGCCCACTAGGGGCTGGTTCCCCTCCCACTTCAGCCCACGGGGCCCTCCGGGATAGGTGGCACCACCCGATGGACCCCCGGGACCCTTCCGGTGGTCCCGGTACAATATCGGGTGACCCCGAAACTTTCCCGATGGCCGAAACAGCACTTACTATATATAATTCTTTACCTCCGGACCATTCTGAAACTCCTTGTGACGTCCGGGATCTCATCCGAGACTCCGAACAACATTCGGTTTGCTGCATACTCATATTCATACAACCCTAGCGTCGCCGAACCTTAAGTGTGTAGACCCTACGGGATCGGGAGACATGCAGACATGACCGAGAGGGCTCTCCGGTCAATAACCAACAGCGGGATCTGGATACCCATGTTGGCTCCCACATAGTCCTCGATGATTTCATCGGATGAACCACGATGTCGAGGATTCAAGCAACCCCGTATACTCTTCCCTTTGTCAGTCGGTATGTTACTTGCCCGAGACTCAATTGTCGGTATCCCAATACCTCGTTCAGTCTCGTTACCGGCAAGTCACTTTACTCGTACCATAATGCATGATCCCGTGACCAGACACTTGATCACTTTGAGCTCATTATGATGATGCACTACCAAGTGGGCCTAGTGATACCTCTCCGTTATACGGAGTGACAAATCCCAGTCTCGATCCGTGTCAACCCAACAGACACTTTCGGAGATACCTGTAGTGCACCTTTATAGTCACCCAGTTATGTTGTGACGTTTGGTACACCCAAAGCACTCCTACGGTATCCGGGAGTTACACGATCTCATGGTCTAAGGAAGAGATACTTGACATTGGAAAAGCTCTAGCAAAACGAACTATACGATCTTGTGCTATGCTTAGGATTGGGTCTTGTCCATCACATCATTCTCCTAATGATGTGATCCCGTTATCAACGACATCTAATGTCCATAGTCAGGAAACCATGACTATCTGTTGATCAACGAGCTAGTCAACTAGAGGCTCACTAGGGACATATTATGGTCTATGTATTCACACGTGTATTACAATTTCCGGATAATACAATTATAGCATGAATAAAGACAATTATCATGAACAAGGAAGTATAATAATAATCATTTTATTATTGCCTCTAGGGCATATTTCCAACAGTTAATGTATATGTATTTATAACCTGAAAGATGGCAGTCTTTGGATTCAGCTCCCACGCACATAGTGCAGGGGTGTTTGCAAAAAAAAGCGCATTTTCACACTTAATCCAACGTCTTGGTCCTTTGAAGGAGGTGATAGCATAGCAAACTAGGCAACCGGACTATAATGCTTTATCACTTTCACTTAGCCATAGGAGCTCGATGGTGGGGCTACGATATAGCCCCTGGAGGCACCACACTTTCTGAACTCGGGGCGCGTGTGTTCCTGACCGGGAAGCGGTCCTTCGTCAAAGCGGAGGAATTATAAACATTCCGATAGTCGATCGAGTGGTTGACCAGTCTCTCGCTATATCATGACAGTCAGTTTTCGGCTTTCTCTACTGAGGTGCTCGCCCGGCCGAACCGGGGCACAATCGCAGTAGTTCTCCTGGTGCCGCGTTAGCCGACGATGCGGAATGTAAGGCAGCAAAACACAGGAGCCGGGCAAACCCAACATTTGACCAAAGACATGATTTGGAGCTGATGCATATAAGGCCTAACTCGAGACGCCGAACACTCCCTAAGGTATTCGGACTTTATGATAACGGGCAGAACAATGCCCTAAGCCCCTAGTGTCCAGGTACAAGCGAGAACTTCTGACGCGGCTGATGCGAAAACGCCAGCCTCCTCCTCGGTTATGGTAGGAAACCGAGGGATCAGTATCAACAAGAGACAGTAAGAAAGGTTTATACAGGGTCTTAATCTGAAAAGAATCCTTGTAACGGGTCCCTGCTGCACGTCTGCGCCTGTGTCTCCATTGTGCTGTATCCTGGACGGGTGTAGCATGTGTTTCATCTGTAAAAGAGAAGAACTTAGTTTGGAAAAAATATCGTGCGAAAGATGTATTTAAAATAGAGTATGATTTGGAAAGATTGAGCCTTATTGGCTCTCATTGTTTATACGTGCAGCCCCTTGTAAAGAGGTATGCGGCTGGGAAGCCCCTTGTTTATTTATGTCTAACTCGCCTAACCGTGTCCGAGGTCTAAATGACCTGTTTTTAGGGGCTTTGTTCAGCAAGGTTGGATTAATGTGCGGCTGTCAAGGCAGTCTCACGTTTTCCGTGGTCGAGGAACACTCGGAGTTTCCCTTTAATGGGATTATGCCGCGTGGACCGGGCATTTTGAGTGTAAGAGACGCGTAATGCGGTATTGCGTTAAAGCGGGCGAAAGCTTCGCGTCCCAGTAGTGCTTGATGGCCATTTTTGAATGGGGCGATATGGAAGATTAGCTTTTCGCGACGGAAGTTGTCGGGTGAACCGAACACAAATTTTAGTAGTACAGAGCCTGTACACTTGGCATAAGGGCCTGGCGTCACTCCTTTAAAGGAAGTGTTGCTATGGCGAATTTTGGTAGGGTCTATCCCCATTCTGCGGATGGTGTCCTGGTATAGCAGGTTTATATCGCTTCCGCACAATTTATCACATGAAGTGAGTTCACTGTTTTGACCTCTAGTGGGAAAGTCTTCTGTGCTCCGGTCTGCTGCTTGTGGGATTCGCCATCGTCTTCGCTTGGTGTGTCGAGCCCCTTGTGTTCGGCGTTAAGTCGACCGGACTGGTTGAAGACCCAACAATCTCTGTGGGTATGGTTTGCAGGCTTCCCGGGGGTACTGTGGATTTGACATATCCTATCCAAGATTTTGTTTAGGTTGGATAGCTCGTCACTGCTGTCCTTAAGGGGCATTGTTTTGTTATTCGGCCGAGAGCTTTTGAATCCGGCGTTGACCGCCGTGCTATTTGGGCCGCTTTCCTTATTCCTGCGCTGATCTTTCCTGCGTCGTGATTTCCCATTTCCATCCCTGACCTCGGATGTACTCGGGTCGCTGGTGCTGCATCTTGCTAGCCAGCTATCTTCCCCCGCGCAAAAGCGGGTCATGAGGCTTGTTAGTGCGGCCATTGTTCTTGGTTTTTCCTGGCCTAGGTGTCTGGTGAGCCATTCGTCTCGGACGTTATGTTTAAAGGCTGCTAAGGCTTCGGCGTCCGGACAGTCGACTATTTGGTTCTTTTTGGTGAGGAACCTATTCCAGAATTAGCGTGCTGACTCCCCGGGCTGTTGAGTTATGTGACTTAAATCGTCTGCGTCCGGAGGGCGGACATAAGTTCCCTGAAAATTTGCTTGAAACACATCCTCAAGCTCTTCCCAACTTCCAATGGTATTTTCTGGGAGGCTTTTGAGTCAATGCCGAGCTGGCCCTTTGAGCTTGAGGGGTAGGTATTTTATGGCATGGAGATCGTCTCCTCTAGCCATATGTATGTGTAGGATATAATCCTCAATCCAGACTCCGGGGTCTGTTGTTCCGTCATATGCCTCTATGTTTACGGGCTTGAATCCTGCTGCAAATTCATGATCCAGTACCTCGTCGGTGAAGCATAGTGGGTGTGCGGCACCCCTGTATTTAGGTGTGCCGTTATCTTCGAACACTCGGCGGGTTGTGTTGCTTCCTGGAGCCTTCTTTTTTGGCCCATAGATGGACCTGACTGGTCCATCCTTTTTGCTAGGATCCTTATTTGGAAAGTGTGCCGGATTATGTGTGGCGCCGCTTGCCGCTCTTAGCCTGTTATCTGGTCATCTATCCGGCCAGGCGGCCTCTTTCTTTTTTGACTGTGCGGGCTCTACGGCCTCCTCGTCAAATTCGGGCAACAGTTTGCGCTTCGGGTAGCTCTTTGCGTGGTGACTATCGTCGTATTTATATGCGGTCTTGAGTACTTTGCTCCATCTCATTCTGAGTATGTCTTCCGCCGTTTTGAGCTTCCGCTTTTGCTTCTTCAAACTCCTTGCAGTGGCGACGAGCCTTCTGTGAAGGTTCTTATGCTCCAGTGATGTGTCCGGCATGAGATCGTCTGGACTATTGTTTTCGCCGGGAATGGGTTGCTCGTCCACTGGTTCGCCCTGCTCTACGGCTGGGTCCGTATGGGTGCCGTTGTTATCGAGGCGGGACTTCAAGCGGCGCTTGCGTCGTCGTTTTTGCTATTTTTTGGGGGAATTATCCTTAGCCGCGTCCCGTTGTTCCTCGTTATCGCTTCCTTTTGGTGTATCCACCATGTATACATCGTGAGTTGAGGTGGCTTTCCAGTGCCCAGTAGGCGCTGGTTCTTGGTCGTCTCCGGCATCGTCGTCCATACCGTCGATGTCTTCGGAGTCGAAGTCTAGCATGTCGGTTAAATCGTCGACAGTGGCTACTAAGTGGGTGGTGGGTGGGCCTTGAATTTGGTCGTCCGCATCCCAACCGTCCTGACCGTAGTCCGGCCAGGGCTCTCCTGATAACGAGAGATGTTTTAGAAAACTCAGGACGTCACCAAAAGGTGAGTGTTGAAAGATGTCCGCAGCAGTGAACTCCATGATCGAGGCGCGGGAGGTTCAGAGTCCGGCAAGGAGTCCGACACCTTGGAGTCACGAGCTTCAAAAGGGACAAAGTCAGTATTCGGCTCTATCACCGTAGAGGTTGCAGTCCCCGAGGCGGTGCCTAACCACCCGTCCTCGATCTGCACCGCCGGCTCCGAATCGAGGGTCGGAGCAGACTCATGTGCAGCCTCTAGGGCACTGTCCAGCAGCAGAGCTAAATCGTTCCCATCGTGACAGTGCGGCGCGCTCGGCTGTGGCTCGAATCCATTGAAGATCAAGTTTCCACGGATGTCAGCCGTGAAGTTAAGACTTCCAAATCTGACCTGACGGCCAGGGGCGTAGCTTTTGATCTGCTCCAGATGGCCGAACGAATTGGCCCGCAGTGCAAAGCCGCCGAATACGAAGATCTGTCCGGGGAGAAAAGTCTCACCCTGGACTGCGTCGTTGTTGATGATCGAAGGAGCCATCGAGCCTATCGGTGACGACACAGAGGAACTCTCAATGAAAGCACCAATGTCGGTATCAAAACCGGTGGATCTCGGGTAGGGGGTCCCGAACTGTGCGTCTAGGCGGATGGTAACAGGAGACAAGGGACACGATGTTTTGCCCAGGTTCAGGCCCTCTTGATGGAGGTAAAACCCTACGTCCTGCTTGATTGATATTGATGATGTGGGTATTACAAGAGTAGATCTACCACGAGATCAAGGAGGCTAAACCCTAGAAGCTAGCCTATGGTATGATTGTTGTTCTGTCCTACGGACTAAAACCATCCGGTTTATATAGACACCGGAGAGGGCTAGGGTTACACAGAGTCGGTTACAATGGTAGGAGATCTACATATCCGTATCGCCAAGCTTGCCTTCCACGCCAAGGAAAGTCCCATCCGGACACGGGACAAAGTCTTCAATCTTGTATCTTCATAGTCTTGGAGTCCGGCCGATGATGATAGTTCGGCTTCCGGACACCCCCTATTCCAGGACTCCCTCATCGACCACCACATCCCTCACGCCGCGGAGGCGATCTTGGGCTATGAGCCGACTGAATAGTATTCGCAGCGACGGATCGACTGTGAATCCTATTGCGTGATTGTGATACAGCTGAACTCTGATCTCCTGCTGCCCAGAGCAAATCCCTAATCTGCATCAAGCCTCTGCCAGCCTCTGATTGAGAGGGCTGAATCGACTCCGTATTCCGGTGGCGAAGCTCTTCTCTTTGCAGAGAAGTGAGTGGCTCGTGTTGATACTCCTCGTGGACCTGAGCGGGGTCGCCTCCGCCGTCCGCTCCGTCGGTGCGAGGGAAGCCGGGAGGACTACGAGGCCCATTGACCATCAGGACCTCCGCCGCTGGATCACTGCTGTCGCATTCGGATGCAGTCTCTACGGAGCCAGTCGGCAGATCGAACAGGCCGTAGAGAGATTCGCCAGGCTCGATCGCCGCGACTTGGGTGGTGGCCGATTGGCAAGCCACTGCGTGTCTCAGCCACCGCTGAAGCCTCGACCGACCAGAACGCTTGCGCTGGCGGGAGACAGGGAGGGAGGACGACGCAGGAGTCGACCGATATGGGGCCGACTGTTGCCGCAGCAGGTCGCCGCGGACACATGAGCGAAAGTGTGTTGCCCCGCGGACGGGAAGCGCGTCAATGTCGAGCGGAGCCTCCTGGAGCCAAGCGGAGTCATCGGCAATGAACATGAGCGCGCCGAGACGGATCTCACAGCCTTCAACCAGAACTCCGCCAGAAACCATGATGAAGGCGATCGGAACAATTGCAACTTCTCCAATAAGTCGCTAAGACACCGGCCCCACGGTGGGCGCCAACTGTCGTGGTACTAAGACTGATAGTAGAATAGGGGGTAGGTATGGAGAGGCAAGATCCTAGTTATGGAGTAGTTGTATACGCAAGTGATTTACGAGTTCAGGCCCTTCTCGGAGGAAGTAACAGACCTACGTCTCGGAGCCCGGAGGTGATCGACTGAATTATATGCGTATGAGTTACAGGGGTGCGAACCCTTCTGCCAGTGGAGGGGGTGGCTTATATAGAGGATGCCAAGACCCCAGCCAGCCCACGTAGCAGAGGGTTTAAAGTACATTAAGGCCTGGCGTTACTGGTAACGCCTTACACAAAGTGTCATCATGACCATAAATACTACTTAATTACAGACCGTTTGGATACAGAGTGGCACTCGAACTCCTGGTGGTCGAATGAGTCTTCATGGTCGAGTGTCTTCAAGTCCGTCGAGTGGAATCCCTCTAGGTCGACTGGAAGACGGTTTCTACTAAAGATGTCCTTGGGGAGGGTACCTTGGACAGGTTCATGACCCTACCCTAGGTACATGACTTCATCAGGCACTGCTGCTCTCCATGTGTATAGCTATTTCTTGAGTGCCACACTGCCCACATCACTGTGATCATGATTGCCGCAGTCTCCTTCTTTATCATGTTATGGTCCAGTATATCTCGGGACCAAGTCCCTGGCTAGTGCCTCGGCATGTTTATGTCAAAGAAACGCTCAGCCGCCTCCCAGAAGCGTCTAGCATGGTCACACTCCATCAATGAATGAAACAGTGTTACATTATCATTGCCACACATTGGGCAGTTTGGTAGTTGCTTTATATGCCGACGCTTAAGTTCTCCATAGCTGGGTAGAAAACCCTTTAGCACTCGCCACCACAAATACCTTAATCTTGGGCAGAACATTAAGCTTCCACAGAGCTCGCCATGTTCCTTCATCGCCCGTCGATGAGCCCTCTGTCACTGCCATCTGCCGCTTTTCTTCCATTGCATGCCTATACGCTGATTGTACAGTAAACAGGCCGGACTTCTCCCACGCCCATGCCCAGATATCTGCACCACCTGTCCTCGACCTTGGCATAGCCAAAATTGCATCCACATCAGGGGGTAAGAATACCGACCTGATCAGCTCAGTCCTCCATTGGTTTGTAACTGGATCAATCAAGTCTGAGACTAGCTATACGGAGTTTGGCTTCAGAGCTCCCATTGGTCTCATGGAGAAGCTTCCATGGATCCAATGATCGTGCCAAACCTCAATCATGGTCCCGTCTCCCACTCGCCGAATAAGACCCGACTTGAGCATCTCCCTTCCTCTTATAATAGCCTTCCAAGTTTTTGATGCACTCGTCGGGCACCCGGCTGTAAGAAACTCCTTATTTGGGAAGTACCTTCTCTTTAACACACGAGCGCACCAGCTGTTTGGGTTCTCAAGTATTCTCCAAACCTGTTTTGCTAGCATTGCGTCATTGAAAGTCTCAAGGTCTCGAAAACCAATCCCTCCTTTTGACTTTGCAATGCACATTTTCTCCCAAGATTGCCAATGCATTCCCTTTTTATCTAGTGAACCAGCCCACCAATATTTTGACATGTTCGCTGTCAGTTTCTTGCACAAGCCTTTTGTGAGTTTAAAGCAACTCATAGAGAAGGCCGGTAGAGCTTGTACAATAGATTTTAGGAGAACTTCTCTTGCAGGGCAAGACATCTTCCTTTCACACCACCCTTGCACCTTTGCCCGCGACCGCTCATTGATATGTTCAAAGTTTTGGTCCGTGATTCTGCCTGCCGCAGTAGGGAGGCCAAGGTACTTCTCTAACATAGCCTCTTGATGTATCTGAAGAGCATTTTTAACACCCCTCTTAACAGAAGCCCCGCTGTTTGGACTAAAAAATACAAAGCTTTTCATCTTATTGGCACTCTGTCCCGAGCCCACACTATATTGTCCAAGAATCTCATTCAATCTTGTGTCACTTCTGGAATCAACCTTCATAAAAATCAAGCAATCATCTGCAAATAAGAGATGCAAAATCCATGGGGCAGTATTACTAACTCTGATGTCCCTATCAATCCATCCTCCATCATAGTTTTGCAACATACAGGAGAGGCCCTCCCCACACAGGAGAAACAAGTATGGCGAGGTGGGATCTCCCTGTCGAAATCCTCTGGAAGGCGATAAAGCCGGTAGTAGTTCACCATTTACCTTCACTTGAAAACTCACGGTGATCACACAAGACATAACAAGTGATATCCAGCGTTCATGAAAACCAAGTTGATGCATTATTCCATGTAAATATGCCCATTCTACTCGGTCATATGCATTGATCTTATCTATTTTGACCGTACACCATCCCTGCTTTCCCTTTTTCCTCCTCATGGAATGAACACACTCATAAGTGACTAGGATGTTGTCGGTAATAAGTCTTCCCGGAACGAAAGCACTTTGCTCATCTGCAATTATCTCATCAAGAATCTCCCTTAACCGGTTAGCTAGCACCTTAGAACAAAGTTTGTAAAGAACATTGCACAAAGAAATTGGCCTATACTGTGTGATATTTTGCGGGTTTCTCACCTTCGGTATAAGCACAACAACCGTACTGTTCACCTCATTCGGCATTTGTCCTCCATTTAGGAAATTGAGGACATCCAACGTAACATCTGGGCTAATCAAGTCCCAATGTTTCTAGTAAAATCCAGCATGGAACCCATCACAACCGGGCGCCTTTGTAGGTCCCATAGCAAACAATGTAGCCTTCACTTCCTCCTCTTTGAATGGTCTAACAAGCCGTTCATTCATAGCATCTGAAATTTTATGTGGCACATGATGAAGAATTGCTTCAACTTCTGTATGCTCTTGAGCCATGTACAAATCAATGTAAAACTGCTGCACTTCTGCATGTATTGCTTCCTTTGTCTCACATAGCGAACCATTCGCAGCTTGGAGACTGCGTATACGGCTCCTACTTTTGCGGGCTGCCGCTCGCGCCTGGAAAAAGCTCGTATTGCGGTCACTTGCCTTTAACCAATCAGCCCTCGATCTCTGACGAGCCATGATTTCTTCTTTGTGTAGGAGATCAGAGAGATGCCGTACTAAGTCTCTTTCTCTTCCTGTCGGCCCCCTGAATAAGGAGTTCGATCGTTCTTTCTCATATTCCTTCCGAATCTTTTTGATCTTGCATTTTACATCCCCAAACTTCTTGGTTTTCCAGTCCGTTAGACGGATCTGCATTGCCGAAAGGGCCTCTCCTAGCCCTTGCAAACCATGCGACCCCGCTCCCTGGGTCCAACCCTGGGCTACTGTATCATTATACGTTTCATCCAACTGCCAGGCCTCCTCATATATGAACCTACGTCTCCCTCCCCCTTCCCCTTGTGGTGATACCATCATTTGCAATGCGAGCATACAATGATCTAATTTTGGGGAGGGAACATGCTTAACAAAAGATGCAGCATACAAACCCATCATTGCCGGATTCACTAGGAATCTGTCCAGCCGAACCTTAACATTGCAGTCGCCTTGCTGCATATTATCCCACGTAAATGGGACACCCTGGAAACCCAGGTCTTGTAATTCACAGTCATCAAGACACTGACGAAAACCATCCATTTGCCACTCTGGGCGATCATGAGCTCCAAAATACTCAGAATTGTCTGTGATTTCATTAAAGTCACCACCACAAATCCACGGTACATTATGTTGAGATTTGAGCCATCTCAACAGGTTCCAGCTTTCGACGCGTTCACTTCTTCTAGCCTTAGCATAGAAGCCCATGAACCGCCAAACCTTATTATCACTCCCGATATTCTTAACCATTACATCAATATGTTGATTCGAGTAAGTATTGAGGGTTACATCCACTTCTTTTGACCAGAACAAAGCTAAACCTCTGCTAAGCCCATCACTACTCACTGGGTAGCACCCTTCAAAACCAAGCCTGGCCGTCAACTCGCTTACACGCTTCCCCTCGATCTTCGTCTCACACAAGAAGACCAAGGCGGGACCTTCCATCTTCACGAGATCGTGAAGTTCTCGAACTGTCTACGGGTTCCCAAGCCCATGACAGTTCCAAGATAAGCATCTCATTGCGGCCTACGGGGCTGATTATCAGCCTTCGCGAGAACTTTTGCAGCCTCTTCCTCTGCCTTCTTTTTCTTGGAATCACGGCTATCTTCTCTTGAGTCCGACGACTCGTGCCCCTCACTCTACCTCTTCCTTAACACCGTCTCAGAATCTTGCAGAAGCAACTTATTGTGTTCTCCACTATGCGCAGTCGCGCTGTTCATATCAACATGCCGATATACACCATTGTGGCCACGTCCCGTGCGCCCACCCCTTCCATTCGATCCTCTGCCTCTAGCATTAAATTGGTAGATCGCATTCCTCACCTTGCCCCTTCCTGTCTTCTCTGGTGAATTCACCACCTCACCCAGTTCAACTTCATCTTGCATATCTTTTCGCGCATTGTGCCTCCCTTCATCTCCGGTGGCCTCGTATTTATAGGTTGGTGCACTGCCCCAACTCTTGTTCTTATTTGCCAAAAACCTCAAGGCCTCACGGTATGGGGGCCTCCCATATTCATCTCTCCCTGCCAGAGTAGGGCATACTAACTCTACATGCCCCAGTTTACCACAAGAAAAGCAAAAATAGGGCAAGTTCTCATATTGGATGTCAAAAAACTCAGTCTCCTTCTTCTTGGCTTTCTCCAGTTGCACCCAACGCATTAGAGGCTCATCCACCTTAATCCACACTCTGAATCTGAGACAATCACCAAAAGCATAGCCCTTCCCATCAGCATCTAGGGTAACAACATCCCCAGGGACGGAGCCAGAAAGTTGGTATGTGGGGGGGGGGGGGGGGGGGGGGCGAGTTTCAGACTTCTTATAGGCTGATGAGCACAGACCGAACCACAAGAAGTTAAAGTATGCAAAAAAGGATAAGCCTGGCCTCGTTTTTGTTAGTGTAAACAACTAAACACTACAAAATTATTATCAGAATGCCCATATTTGATAAAAAGAATAGTATCTTAATTAGTTATATTGCAAAATAATAATTTGGCAGACGGTATTATGTCAGAATTGATTCCAACTCTAATTTTCATGTCGATCATTTAGTTATCAATCATATTGACCAACAAAAAATCATGATGTTGGTTCTTCTCCTAATCCGATCCCCTTAATGGTCAAGAGAAATGATCTATTAGGATCTCTAGACTTGGACAGTTGGATTCCATTGTTCGCTTCCTCTTCATGTCTATACATGAGTAGAGTTGAATACGGACATCCAATATTCTGTAATTGATTTCTGATGTTTTTAGTTTTTTGTGGCACAACAACACGAATTTGAAGAGATTAAAGATCAAGAGATGAAGAGACTTTTTTTTGCCACCTGATGAAGAGACTAACCGTGCGACAATCGTGAATCTTGATCAGTCCGCTTCTGATTTTCTTCTGATTTTCGCTGGAAGAAGGCTGGGCCGCTCGGGCATATTTGTTGTGCTCCTCTCCTTCAGGACAGCCTTGCCGGCCGCGGCGGCAGGCGATGTGTGGAGACTCGATCGCAGGACAGATAGGAAGATCGCACGACGCAGTGGCGGCGCTAAATCATGTTTTTTTAGGGAAGCTAAAATCGTGATGATCGTAGCAAGCGGAGAATCGAAGCGGTTGAGGCGTGCTGCTGCCCTGGCCCCTTTTCTTGATGGTGGGCCTTCTTTTCGGTTGGTTTTGGTCTGCTATGTAATGTACGTGGGCTAGGCCCTAGGGGGTATGACGTGGGTTACACGGGACAGCCGGACAGGGGGGGCGAATTGAGTCAAAAAACTGCCTAATTACGTCAAAACGCTGCCTAATTACGAACCTTCCTAATCGCTATTAAGGCCGACAAGATCGTTAGGGGGGGTCTCGCCCCCCCCCCCCCCCCCCCCCCCTCGCCCCCCCCTTGGATTCGTCCCTGAACATCCCCTACCATGGCTGCAATGCGCTTCGGCCATGGCGGACATAGCAAATTGAATGGGAGGTTAACCACCCGCGCCCAAATCTTGATCCTATCAAACTTGAGTTCAGAGGGCCGCGATCTGATGTTAAACCTCTTCAACACCACACGGTGCTTTCCAACCATCCATGGACCCCCCTCCAAGATCTGATCATTGTCTCTCTTGTTCATGAAACTAGCCACAAACACGTTCTCCCCCGACGGCCTAAAACTCAACCCCTTCGGGTTGCCCCACGCTGGGCGTAGCCCATCTCCGATGGTGTTCACATGGAGTACCCTTCGATGTAGTACCTTGCCGATTAGTGCATAAATCTCCTCCTCCGTCTTCTCTTCCTCATCATCAATGACTAACTTTGCTCTCTCTTTGTCCGTCAGCTCCAGCCGATCCATCATCTGCTCCACCGTCTCCGTCTCCTTGTACTGACCTCTCTTTCCTCCCATGGCGCTAGTCTCCGCCGCCATCTTCTTCGCCCGGCCCTCCACCCCCAACCCCTCTCCTATAGCGCCACCAAGGGTGGGAAAGGACGCAAGGTCCCCCCTTGATCACCCCGAGTAGGCAAACAACAGGATCAGGATGAGGAGGAAAGCTGGATGCCGGCGATCTTGAAACCCTAGAACTTGTGCCCTCGAGATCGCCTCGTGCGCCGCCCTGCCACTCGAAACCCTAGGAAAACGTTTCGGGGCTTACTCAATCGTTTGGTGGTAAATCTCGTATTAAGTTGCAGATCAACTATTAGGTAGTTGCACATCAACAACTAGCCAGTTGCACAAAACAGGGACAAAATTTCATAAAAAAAAGTTTGTCGAAACATATCCATATGGGATCTTGTTTCGAAGAGCACATCGCGAGGATTTCAGCAGTGAAAGCGGATCTTAATTTCGATGTTTCCTTCAAAAGTTATGGCTTTTCTAAAAAAAATTAATCTGAATTAAATGCGTTCACACATGTTAGTGCATGCGCTTTTGCAATTCTGGTTAAACATGTACTCCCTCTGTCCCAAAATATAAGAACGTTTTTAACACTACACTAGTGTCAAAAACATTTTTATATTATGGGACGGAGGGAGTAGTATAGTCTTTGTCTTTTTTCTTGCTAGGAGGATAAAATAATTCCTAATTTTGTTTGATTAAGACAAAAACATACTAAAAATGGAGAGGCCGCCACGGATTACTATCGAGCCACCAGCCGCTCAAGTAGACACGTCCAAAAAATAATGCACCACCGAGTGCTGTAGAACTCGATCATCGTACGGCACACAAGTGCTAGTCGGATACGAAGTGGGGTACTCGCCCAAGTCAGCTCCTCGTGCCGGTCGGAACTGGCTATTCTTAAGTCGACTAGGTTCCTCGCATCCTCAAACCCGGGTACACGCTGATTCGTTTTCTGCGTGACCATCCTCCTTCCTCCGGCAGCCACGCGCACTGGTCGGCAAACCAAGGACCCGACGAGATCGCCGCCGTTCGCCGTTCGCCGGCTGCACCGCAGCAAGCTCGAACGCTTTGTTGCTGTAGCAAGTAGGCCGGCCGTGTTATGTCAAACTCCTCTCCGTCCTCCGTGTCGGCCATTATCGCCAAGGCTGCGACCGGGTGGCACGACCTCAAGATCGAGGGGCACTCCCTGACGAAGGGGCTCGGTATCGGCGAGTTCATCAGATCGGAGACCTTTGTCATCGCAGGCCATCGCTGGCGTATCAGATATTATCCCGACGGCGCGGCTTCGGACGACGCCAACTGCATTGCTGTCTATGTGCATCGCGAGAACAACACCGACGGCAAGTACATCATGGTGAAACTCCACATCAATATACTTGACCACGACGGAGAACCGGTGCATGCTCTCGGCAAGAGAAGCAATCGGTTTGATAGATGCGGTCCCCAAGATGCAGTAGGATTTGACAGACTCGCCAAAAGGAGGGATTTGGAGGAATCGAGGTATCTCAAGGACGATTGTTTCAGCATCAGGTGTCACCTCACCGTCAGGAATGAGATCCGCACCTTCAAGAGACAGTCTAGCGCAACGACCTTGGTCACCGCCGTACCGCCGTCCAACTTGCACCGGCACCTGCTCGACCTCCTCACGAGCCAACAGGGACATGACATATCTTTCAAGGTGGGTGGTGAAACGTTCCCCGCGCATAGGTACATCGTCGCTGCTCGGTCCCCGGTCTTCATGGCGGAGCTCTTGGGTCCTATGAAAGAGAAGGCGGCAGCCTGCATACGGATTGATGGCATGGAAGCCAAAGTCTTCAAGGCGATGCTTCACTTCATCTACGCTGACTCATTGCCTAAGATTGACGAGGACGAAAATGTAGAGATGGCACAGCATCTACTTGTCGCCGCGGATAGGTATAACCTCCAGAGGCTCAAGTTGATGTGCGAAGAGACATTGTGCAAGTCCATCAGCAAAGACACGGCGGCAACTACATTGGCGTTGGCTGAACAGCATGGCTGTGATGGTCTCAAGAAGTCATGCTTCGAGTTCCTTGCTTCTGTTGACAACCTCAAGGCAGTCATGGCAAGTGATGGCTTTGCACATCTGAAGAGCAGCTGCCCCTCCATCCTAGAGGTGCTGGTCACCAATCTAGCTCGCTGACTTCTTCAACCAGGGGCGGAGCCAGTGTACTAGCGTCGGGTTCAGTTGAACCCAACGATTTTTCTTGGCCGAGTGTATGTATACGTATACGTACTTGCATGAACCCAGTGAAAAATAAGGGTTGAACCCATCAAACTCGCTTGAAGCCCAAAAGCCCGTAAAATGAACTCCAGCCGCTCTAGCCTGCCACGCAAATTCGTGGCTTCGTGCCCCTTCACCTATTCTCCACCCCTAAAAAAAGGGTATTCCTATTCTCCTGTACGTGTAGCCGCCAGCAGCACGTCTGTCGCCGTTCGCTTCGTCGACTCTCTCCCATTCGCCTCCATGCGCCGGCGATGAGCCCCGCCGACAAGGGTAGGTCTGGGTGGCAAGCTTGCCGCCTAATGTAAACCAAAAATTCAAGGTACCGAGTCGCATCATCAGATCTCCTCTCCGTTAAACATGGCGTAGTTTTCTAATTGTTATTCCCCGTATTTTGATTGATCTAGGCTATGGGATGGTATTTTTCAGATGTAAACTAATCACCAGATTGAGAAGGTCATCATCCATTAGGGCTAGGCAAAGTGCACCAAATACCACTCCAAGTAGTGTTCCAAAGCCCTATACATAGAGGAATTGATTAAGACGACTTATGATCTGATTTATAGGAAGAAAATTTTGGAGTAGAAATTGTAGGGAACAAGATGAGATATTAACTATATAAGCGGCTTCACAGGTTACCGCTTAATTTGGATTATACACAAAGAGAAATTGGAGATACTAAACTTGGATTTAGTCCAAATTAAAGTAATGATGCGGACAAATAAGATATAACTTTTCCTCTGGGCTATCAAATTCTAAAGCTAGCACTAATACTGTTTTGTTGTCACAACATCTGTGGATGGATGCTTTTCAGCTATGAATGTTGTGAAGAAAAAATTGCACAATAAAATGGATGATTGGCTCATCAGTGACTGTTTAATTTGCTATGTGGAGAAAGATATGTTTTCTGCCATTGGTAATGATCTGGTGTTTGATCTTTTTAAGTAGATGAAAAATGAAAAGCGTACAGTCTAAAATGTGAGTGACTTTACAACTTCTTTTGCTTGATGATACTTATTTTTAAAACTTGTCAAACTAACTTATCATTTCTTTTATGTCTTTAGAAAGATGAGAAGCTACAACTTGAATTACAAACTATTTTTGATATTACTCCATTTATAATATGTAAGGAACTGGATTTATAATTTCTTCCGACAGGTATGTCTTGCACTCTTTAGCTTTTAATGTAACACAATATGTGATAAGTAATAGCACAAGTCTGTTTGTTACGTTATTTTGTAGTGCTATACTCTTGTTGTAAACTTGTGTAAAATTTAGACTTTACACTTAATTATAGCATAGCAACTCTTTATAACGAGTCAATGAGTGAACCCAACGACAAAATTTTCTAGCTCCGCCCCTGTCTTCAACTACAGAGCAACAAAACCTGAAGATTCTTCTGTAAATTATTATGCATTGTCATGCTACTGCAATTACTCCGGTAAGTGTAAAACCGAAGTGTCAGTTGCATTGGTGCATGTATTATGTTTTTTGAAGATAAGATGAGTAAATTGATGTGAATTATCCTTTATAGCCATTGAGTATGGGCTGTTCAATCCACTTTGATGTATTTACTTTCTGCCAGGAGGTTTTAGGAGTTCACATGGATGGTTTTAGGAGTTCTTTAGAGAAATTATTATTGCTAGAAGAGAGTACACTAGTAGAAAAAGGGTCAAATGTGAGACACATTAGTCCCGGTTTGTAACAGAACCGGCACTAATGTGTCCATTAGTGCCGGTTCCAACAGCTAGGCGGGAGGAACTCTTTAGTACCGGTTCGTGGCGAACCTTTAGCACCGATTCGTGCCACGAACCGGTACTAAAGAAAGTGGTGGCAGGATGTTGTCAGAGTGGGGCCCTTCCAGCACCTTTAGTACCGGTTCGTGGCACGAACTGGTACTAAAGATCGTCCTATATAAACCCTTCGTCCACCCGCACTCTGTTCTTCCCCCTTTCCCCTCTCCCTCTCCTCTGTTCTTCCCTTCTTCCTCTCGAGTTCATCACAAAATTTGCCCCAAATTTGTCAAGATTTGCAGGCCCTCATCCATTCAAATGATCACCAAGGTTAGCAACTTTGTCCTTTCATCTCTCATTGCTAGATTAGCTCTTGCATTGGTTTATATAGTGATTAATTGTGGGTTTTAGTAATTTGGGAGGAATTATATGTGGTAGTATTTGATTTATATGCAAATTGAGGTCAAAATAACACTTAGTTTGCATATGTAGGTGTGGTTTACTTAGTGTCTTCTAAATCTCCATCGTAACCACCGTCGATCGCCCGCACCGTCTCGTCGCCGGCACCACCTTGTGGTGAGCCTCTTGTTCATGAAATTTTATATAAAAAATTGATGTTTGTGTGATTTGTATATATAGTTACTCGTATAATAATTATCTTACCCGTACGTTGTTTGTTATACATAGTGCCATGGTTTTGATATCCGTCCCCGTCGTACCTCGTCCTTGTTATGATTCGGATGTGGTAAATTCTCTTTTAAAACTATTTGTTGCATTTCGTGTTTATGATAAATTATGCCCATCAAGTTGACATAGATATTTTTATCTAGGAGGTATGTGAACCGGAAATTCCAACCGACCCTATTGTCGAGAGGTTAAATTTAGTTGAAAGAGAAAACGAGTACTTGAAAGAAAAATTGAAAAGAATTGAGGGGGAGAAGATGGAATTGGAGTTGCATGTTGCCGATGTCGTCGAGGATCACAAGATCAAGATGGAGAAAATGCGCTTGAAGATTAGAAAGATTAGAAAATATGCCATCGATAGTGAGGCTTGGTATCATTATGCTGTTGGATCAATTGTTACCTTAGTTGCGATCTTGATCGCATTTGTTGTTGCATTTAAATGCTTTAGCTAGAGAGTTATTTTTTTGTTGCATTTAAGTGTTGTATGAACTTTATGTATGAACTTGTATTAATTTGGTCTATTCGGTGTTGTGTAATGAAGATGAGCCGGCAATGGATGTACGATGACCGATGCTCTCCCCAGTTCGTTGAGGGCGTGCATACTTTTCTGCTTGCGGCTGAGGCAAACAAGCGGGCGGATGGTTTTACGCCTTGTCCATGTGCTGGCTGTAAGAATGGTCGCAATTACTCTACGTCAAGAACCATTCACGTACACCTGTTTGAGTCCGGTTTCATGCCCCACTATAATGTTTGGACCAAGCACGGAGAAAAAGGGGTTATGATGGAAGACAATGAAGAAGAAGAGGACGACGATAGCTATCCTGGCCATGGGTTCCCTGAATATGATGATACAACAATGGGGGAAGAAGCTGAGCCGGTAATGCGGGAAGAAGCTGAGCCGGCAATGCGGGAAGAATCTGAAGAAGAGGCATCAGATGAGCCCATTGATGATCTAGGTCGGGCCATTGCCGATGCAAAGAGAAACTGCGCAAGTGATTTGGAGAAGAAGAAGTTGCAGCGCATGTTAGAGGATCACAAAAAATTGTTGTACCCGAATTGCGTAGGTGACAAGAAAAAGCTGGGCACCACACTGGAATTGCTGCAATGGAAGGCAGAGAATGGTGTATCTGACAAGGGATTTGGAAAGTTGCTGGTAATGATAAAGGATATGCTTCCAAAGGACAACGAATTGTCCGAGAGTACATACGAAGCAAAGAAGGCTGTCTGCCCTCTAGGGTTAGAGGTGCAGAAGATACATGCATGCCCTAATGATTGCATCCTCTACCGCGGTGAGTACGAGGATTTGAAAGCTTGCCCGGTATGTGGTGCATTGCGCTATAAGATCAGCCGCGATGAGCATGGTGATGTCGAGGGCGAGCGCTCCAGGAAGAAGATTCCTGCCAAGGTGATGTGGTATTCTCCTATAATACCACGGTTGAAACGTTTGTTCCAAAACAAAGAGCATGCCAAGGCGATGCGATGGCACAGAGAAGACCGTAAGAAAGACGGAAAGTTGAGAGTACCCGTTGACGGGTTGCAGTGGAGAAAAATCAAACGAAAGTACGTGAAGGAGTTTGTAGATGACGCAAGGAGCGTATGGTTTGGTCTAAGCGCAGATGGCATTAATCCTTTTGGGGAGTAGACCAGCAACCATAGCACCTGGCCTGTGACTCTATGTTTGTATAACCTTCTCCTTGGTTGTGCATGAAGCGGAAGTTCATTATGATGCCAGTGCTCATCCAAGGCCCTAAGCAACCCGGCAACGACATTGATGTGTACCTAAGGCCATTAGTTGAAGAACTCTTACAACTATGGAATGGAACAGGTGTACGTGCGTGGGATGAGCACATGGGGGAAGAATTTGACCTAAAGGCGTTGCTGTTCGTGACCATCAATGATTGGCCAGCTCTCAGTAACCTATCAGGACAGACAAACAAGGGATACCGCGGATGCACGCACTATTTGGATGATACCGACAGTATATATTTGAATAGTTGTAAGAAGAATGTGTACCTGGGACATCGTCGATTTCTTCCGAGCAGGCATCCCGTAAGAAATAAAGGCAAGCATTTCAAAGGTGAGGCGGATCATCGGACGAAGCCTCGCCACCGTACTGGTGCTGATGTACATGATATGGTCAAGGATTTGAAGGTGATATTTGGAAAGGGTCATGGCGGACAACCTGTTCCGAAGGACGCTGACGGACGCGCACCCATGTGGAAGAAGAAATCTATATTTTGGGACCTGCCATATTGGAAAGACCTAGAGGTCTGCTCTGCAATCGACGTGATGCACGTGACGAAGAATCTTTGCGTGACCCTGCTTGGCTTCTTGGGCGTGTATCGGAAGACAAAAGATACACCTGAGGCACGGGAGGACCAGCAACGTATGCACGGAGAAGACGGCATACATCAGGGTCATGCAAGCTACGCTCTTACCAAAGAAGAGAAGGAAATCTTCTTTGAATGCCTGCTCAGTATTAAGGTACCGTCTGGCTTCTCGTCGAATATAAAGGGAATAATAAACATGGCAGAGAAAAGTTCCAGAACCTAAAGTCTCATGACTGCCACGTGATTATGACGCAACTGCTTCCGGTTGCATTGAGGGGGCTTCTACCGAAAAATGTTCGATAGCCATTGTGAAGCTATGTGCATTTCTCAATGCAATCTCTCAGAAGGTAATCGATCCAGAAATCATACCAAGGTTACAGAATGATTTGGTGCAATGTCTTGTCAGTTTCGATTTGGTGTTCCCACCATCCTTCTTCAACATCATGACGCACGTCCTAGTTCACCTATGCGAAGAGATTAACATTTTGGGTCCTGTATTTCTACACAATATGTTCCCCTTTGGGAGGTTCATGGGAGTCTTAAAGAAATATGTTCATAACCGTGCTAGGCCAGAAGGAAGCATCTCCAAGGGCCATCAAAATGAGGAGGTCATTGAGTTTTGTATTGACTTTATTCCTGACCTTAAGCCGATTGGTGTTCCTGAATCACGGCATAAGGGCAGACTGGATGGAAAAGGCACGCTAGGAGGGCAACAAATAATATGTATGGACGGACATTCTCTCACTGAAGCACACTACACAGTTCTACAGAATTCCGCCTTGGTGGCTCCGTATATGGATGAACACAAGAATTTGCTATGCTCCAAACACCCGGAGCGGTCTGATGACTGGATTACACGTGAACAAACCAGGAGTTTCGCCAGCTGGTTGCAGACACGTACCATGCATGACACCTCTATTGAAGATGACCTGTACTTGTTGTCCCAGTTACCATCTTCAAATATAATGACTTTTAAAGGGTACGAGATAAATGGTAATACATTTTACATGATCGCCCAAGATAAGAAGAGCACCAACCAAAACAGTGGTGTCCGCTTTGATGCAGAAACCAAGACGGGAAAGGAAACATATTATGGTTATATACAGGACATATAGGAACTTGACTATCAACGTGGTTTAAAGGTCCCTTTGTTTCGGTGCAAATGGGTCAATATGACACGAGGCGGGGTAACGGAAGACCCGCAGTACGGAATGACAACAATGGATCTCAACAATCTTGCGTATGCAGACGAACCATTCGTCCTAGCCAATGATGTGGCACAGGTTTTCTATGTGAAGGACATGTCTACCAAGCCAAGAAAAAGAAAAGATAAGGAAGCGAATGCATCATACGATGAGCCAAAGCGGCACATAGTTCTTTCTGGGAAGAGAAACATCGTGGGAGTGGATGACAAGACAGACAAGTCAGAAGATTATGAAAAGTTTGATGAAATTGCTCCATTCACAGTGAATATTGACCCGAGCATCCCGTTAAATGATGAAGATTTTCCATGGTTACGGCGCAAAGGGACACACGCGAAGAAAAAGTTTCACACCCAAAGATCTGGGATGTGATCGGCTTCACCATCATCACTTTCTTCTGTGTTTCACACCCAGAGGGGAATCTCTGTAATAGTTAGGGTAGTTATGTGTTTTGGCATTTGAAACCCGAAGAAATTTTATGTGCAAACAAATTCTTTCATGCCTTTACTGATTTTTAAAGTTAAGTTATTCACAAACTAGTGATTCACACTAATTTCAAATAATTCAAAATGTAAACTATTCAAATTTGAAAACTACGGGCACTAACAGAAAGTTTATACCTAAAGAGGTTGTGTCAGCCTCCGGTCAGGCTATGGCCCCACCATCACCATTTAGTGCTGGTTCGTACCATGAACCGGTACTAATGAGGTTGTGTCAGGTAAGGCTGGGGCCCCACGAGCACCTTTAGTACCGGTTCATGGATGAACCAGACGTAAGCTGTTTTTTAGTCCCACCTCGCGAAGTGAGAGGGACTAGGAGCGGTTTATAAGCCCTGAGTGCAAAGACGATGAAGAACAGGCTCAATGTTCACGTTTCTTAGCTTCAAGCCTTCAGGAATATGGTAGACTGCACGGAGCTATGCGCAGTGCAGTTTACACTATTCCGAAAGGCTTGAAGCAAATTAACGAGCATTGCACCTCTTTTTTATTTTTAATAACTTATTACAACTCCGGACTTCTTCTGTTATGGAAAAACTAATTGCACGTCGACATTTCTTTTTTTTAAGTTATAACTCCAGACCTTGGCCATCAAGTTTTGCAGAAAAGAAAAAATAGCAGAAAAGAAGAAAAACTATAGCTGAAAAAAAAACTATATAAAAAAACTACTCAAAAATAAATAGAAGAAAATAAATATAGCAGAAAAGAAAAAATTACTCAGAAATAAATAGAAGAAAAAATAAAGCAGAAAAGGAAAAAAAATATATTTGCTATTTTTCAATCATTTACAAAATGACCGTGAAATTGAAAATCACTACAAAATGAACTCTGAAAATGTTGAATTTTGGCAAACTAGATGAAAAACTACTCACAAATAAATAGAAGAAAATAAATATAACAGAAAAGAAAAAACTATACAAAAAACTATGCAAAATAAATAGAAGAAAATAAAGCAGAAAAGAAAAAACTATAAAAAAAATTGGGGCGCTGTCCTGTTGGCCTGATAGGCCACAGGTGTGTAATTACAGGCCTTAAAGGCCCAGCAGACTCACAGGGCAGCGCGCAGAGTTTAGGCCCACCAGCCTGCTATATAGAGGAGTTCGAAGTGGTAGCCGCAGCTGGGTTTATAAACCAGTGCGGCTGCCCTTCGGCCGGCGAGGTGGGACTAAACTTTGGGGTGGCAGCGCGAGGCCTTTAGTACCGGGTCGTGGCACAAACCGGCACTAAAGGGGGGGCCTTTAGTACCGGTTTGTGCCACCACCCGGTACTAAAGGGGGTCGCCTCCCGCCGCTTGGCCTGGCCAAAACAGGCCTTTACTGCCGGTTGGTGGCTCCAACCGGTAATAAATAGGGGGTCTATATATACAACACGTCCGAAAATTTCGTTTTCCCTCTCTGTTTGTTCCTCTGTTTCCGTCTCCGTCGCCGTCGCCGCCCCCGTCCCCGTCACCGCCCCCGTCCCCGTCGCCGCCATCGTCTCCGCCCCCGTCCCGGGCCCGCCCCCGTCCCCGTCGCCGCCCTCGTCTCCGTCGCCGCCCCCGTCTCCGTCGCCGCCCCCGTCCCCGTCGCCGCCGCCGTCGCCGTCGCCTTGCCGTCGCCTCGCCGTCGCCGTCGCCCCGCTGTGAGCTCTCCCCTTCTAACCCATCTCCCTCGCCCCCAACGGCCACCATGGGCGCCGCCCCTCCCTGAGCACACACACACACACACACACACACACACAAGAGCATGATGAACACACACACACATATATGTATGAATTAGTTTAGATTATTTAGATTATTATTGTTTTAGTTATCAAATTTTTTTATATGGAAATTAGTGTTTAATTACTATGGAAATTTTTTATGTTTAATTACTATATAATTTAGATTATTATTATTATATAATTAGTGTTTAATTAGTATGGAAATTTTTTATATAATGTTGTTTTTTAGTTTTTTAATGGATGTATAGAAGTTGTGTTTTCTGTTTTTAGTGTTAGATGCTTAATTAGTATGAAATAGTATATGGATTTTTGAAATAGTAGAAATGTTAGAAATTTTAGTTATCAAAATCCAATCATTAAAAAAATGTTACTTTTTGCGGGGATATAGCTAGTATTTGTTCTCGACGATGCTCGGCCCGCATCCTCGCCGTCGACTCGTCCGCGACGACGTCCAGCCGACCCATGTCCGGGACTGGGCTCCGCCGGGCTGGCACTGGGAGGTGCTGCCTGGAGGGGCGCGCCGCTTGATGAGGAACCCGGCCCCGGGTCCCGTCGTCGACCCTGATCTCGTTTGGTGGCGTTCGCGTGGGCCAGTTTCGGTGCGAAGGGACCCGGCCCCGCCGGAGGTGGTACGTCGCCGTGTCAGGGAGGAGGACGAGCACGTCCATCGCTACATGGTTGCGTTAGAGGGCGGCAGGTTCTCCAATACCTGGCAGTATCTTCGGGGATCTCACTTCAGCTATGATCCTGTGAGGGTTCCTTCTCTTTGGGTGTCCACCGCCCGCGCCGCAGGAACCGCGAGTGTCCTACATTCTTCTGTAGTATTCGATCTTTAATTAGCTACCTAGTCAGTGATGTACTATTCAATATTATATATTATTCGAGACGATGTATTCAAGATTATATCTATTATTCTAGACGATGTATTCGAGATTATATTTATTATTTGAGACGATGTAATTTGAATACTAAATTGTTTTATATTTCTGTTGGATTAGTTAAATAAAAGCTATGGCAGACAATACCGACAGAGAGGGAGAGAACAGACCATGTTCGATAAGATACGCGGGCCAGATGATGATCAGAATAAAGAAGATTATGACGGCTCCGAATTTCTAAACAACACCGGAGAGGGTGATATGATATTCGATCGCGACGACCGAATTGATGAAGTCATGAACTACGGTTATGACAATGACGAAGAACATGTTGATCCTGAAACAACAAAGACCGGCGAGGTATATATATTTATATAAGCAGGTATCTAGTCATCATCACATGTTTTAAATGACTTGAAGATATATTAACGAATCGATCTTTGTTCTTTCAGCCATCCGGATCGAGCAAATCTTTAGGCAAAAGGACAAAACGAGGCCCGAACAAAAAGTTGAAGGAGGGCGTAAAGTACAATATCGAGGCAGTCAAACCTAATGGCGAACCATTAGCGCCTAAGAAGATTGCGGACAAGTTCATTCGTCAGTGCGGAGTTCTTGTGAAGGACCAACTCCCGATCTCCCTTCAAGAATGGAGAGAGCCAGCAAAAGACAAAAGACAAAAAGACAAAGAGGACGCTGCTCCACGTCCAGATGTTACTTTTGTCGACAAGAATCAAAAAGATCTGCTTTGGGATACTCTCATGGAACATTTCACCCTACCAGATCATTTCACAGAAGCAGATGTGCAGAAAGTCAAGGACGTTGCTCTTAGGAAGATGGCGGTTGCATTCAAGAACCACAAGAATCGTGAATGGGACAAGTACGTCAAGGGAGGAAGGAAGACTCCAGTATTCGAGGGAACACTAGAGAACCAACATGCTCATTGGGACGATTTCGTGAAATTCAAGGATTCGGAATTAGCTAAGGAACGGTCGATAATAAACAAGAAGAATGCCTAAAAAAGGATAAGTTCCATAAGCTGGGGCCAGGTGGCTATGCGGTGGCAATGCCTAAGTGGGATAAGTCTGAGAAAGAGATGGAGGATGCAGGTGTCACTCCGGTTACTAAGAGCTGCCCCCCCCAGGTGCAGGACTTGGTTCTATGCGCATGGGGGGGAGTTGGACCCGAAGACAGGCAATGTTTCGACGAAGGCAAGTCTGAAGGGAGCCGACGATGCGATACTTGTTGCAATAGAAGAGGCACGATCGGGGGTGTTCCAACCCAACAGAGAGAACGACGAGCTTACGCATGCCCTGGGAAATCTTGAACACCCGGGAAGAACACGAGGCAAGGGTGCTATTCCGTGGTATGAGGGGTTTTCAGACTGGAACAACGACTACAGAACCCGTGTGAGAAATAAGATTACGGAGGAGAAGAAGAGGAAGATGGAGGAGGAGCAGAGGAAGCGGGACTATGAACGCATTCAAGGCCTAGAAGCAAGTCAAGCGGAATTGGCAATCAAATTCCAGCGGCAGCAGGAGCAGATCGACTCACTTACCCAGCAAAGGGGGTCTCAGCAGCTGCAGCAGCTAGCGGATGATCCAGCATTGGATAGCACCGGCCCATCCATGCCGAGAAGCAGCGTGGGTTCGGCCGCCCCGGACGATGCAATGCTGGGTAGATACCCCATGGATGACATCACAGAGAACACTAACTGCGAGCTACACGTCAAAATGAAGAACATATCCATGAAGGTGGCGGACGCCGTTGCTTTTACAAATCCCCCCGAGGCAACCTTCCATTGCAACCCGATTCCAGCGGGCTATGCTCGTGTCTTGGTTGATGAGGTGGTGGACCCACCATATTCCGAGCTACAGCTTGACATTCCTGGAGGTGACGGCGAGCGCTTTCTCGGAGAGGCCAAACATCGTATCATCCTATGGAAAAAGGATTGCATCATCTTTTGAAGGCCACCGACACCGCGTCAGCCGACTCCTCGTTGAAGTCCGCCACCGAGTCAGCAGTCTCCCGCTCCTGCAAGTCCACCAAGTCCGGCAAAGTGTCAGGCCACTCCTCCTCCAAGTCCGGCAAAGTGTCAGGCCACTCCTCCTCCTCCAAGTCCGCCACAGCGTCAGACGTCCACTCCTCCTCCAAGTCCGGCACAACCTCAGGCCACTCCTCCTCGTCCAACTCAGCCCCGTCAGCCGTCTCCGCCGCCTCAGCAATCGCAGAAGAGACACCCCGCAGCTATGGTGCATAGCGGACGAGTCGAGGTAGTACAGGAAGTACAGGCGGAGGCAAGCGATATAAATATGGTCCAAGCCTCACGCCTCTTCCGCAGAGGGCTTATGACAGGTCCGAGGAGGAAATCACAACCATATCGAAGGCCAAGGTGGAAGCCCATTTTGCACCGAAACCACCACCGCCGCCAAGGGAGAAAGTGCCTGAGGAAATGATTGACCACTTCATTCGTATGGCTCAAACACCAGCTCCCAAGCCTGTTGACACAGACTATGAGCGCCACATCAGGAAGTTAAATCGAGCACGTCTACAAAAGGAGGCGAGCACGTCTACATCGGGATCGAGCAAACAAGAAGCAGCTGACAAAAAATGCGGGAAAACCATTCCCCAGCTAGGAGAACAGGCGGCGCAATCGATCCCCTCGCTTGTTGTGCCAACAATACGTGACAGTACGCGCGCCCAATATTATTATGGGCAAACAGTGCACGTTCCCGAGGTGGGCAATGTGGTAATAACGGAGGAGCATATAATGCAGGCTGAAGTTCTCCAACATCACTGTTGGACAACTCCTCGAGATCGAGCCCATACCTTTGCTTAGATAGGATGAAATAAAACGGAAATATGTCTGGGGCCAACCTTTGGTCGCGCCAGACAAGGTCAAGAACCTCCCAACGAGAATGTATGAATTGCATCAATGGTACATGAACATTAGCAAGATTTCAGATCGATTGTCCCTCATGGTGAATGTCAAGGAGGAGCATTACTTCCATGAGAAAGCTGTGTCCGTTGAGTATACTGAACTGTTTCAGTTATACAATCAAGACGCACTCGACAAATCTATCGTCAGTTGCTATTGTCTGTAAGTGATTTCTTTCTGTAATTTAAGTCTCAAGCTAGTTGTAGTGATCCTTTTGATCAATCATTACACATGGCTAATGAATCCACGTCAGCAAAAGAACGTAGAGGACAGCATGCTAGAGTTCTTGAAGCGCCTCAAATACAATGAAGATATACTACTTCCTTACAACTTCCAGTGAGTCACACTGTCTTGTACTATAAATTCTCTATTTTTGCCTACTAGCTTGCTACATGTTTTTGCTTACATATGCCCGCTTAATTAAGACATGCAAACGTGTGTGCATGAAGATTTCACTGGGTCTTGTGTATCATTAAAGTTGACGACGGAACAGTTGAAATACTGGACTCACTACTCAAAGCAAAAACTGACTATAACATCTTGTTTGGGATAGTCAACGGGTAATTTCAATCATTATTAACTATATATCTTGGCCTATTTAGTTCATCATTTCATGATATGAACTATTTAATAACCCCTTTATTCATTTTGTTTGTCGGCGGGGCAGGGCTTGGACAAGGTTCATCAAGGTCACGGAAGGAGAATGGAAACCAAAGCTTAAATGGTTTCGATCCAAGGTAAGTAATTAAGTAGTACTAGCTAGCTAGCTAGCTGCCATCTCTTTAATTATCATGCTTGATTAATTATTATCTGATCAAATTCCATTCTCGTAAAGGCCCTGAAGCAGGCGCAGGGGACTGATCTGTGTGCATTCTGCGTTTGCGAGAACATTCGCATGATGGCGTCCGAAAGGAGCAGATCTCAAAGATAGGAATGGGTACACTTGTCAAAACACTATTCACAATTTTTACACCATTATCGATATCTAGTCACACAAACTAATACACATGCATATTGATCTCCTTCTTAACAGTTCAAAGAGGTGTGGGAGAAGCTCCTAAAAACGGAGCGCGTAGAAGCACTTCAAGAGGAAATAGCGGGATTTTTGCTCGACCAGGTCATAAATCCGAAGGGAGAATACTATTACCCGCTACCGCCCCCATGAAAACCACTTCCAATTGTAATCGTGCTCCGAAGGCACCAATTAGGCTAATGCCACTGGCTCCGAAGGCAACATGCATATGTAGGAGAAATTGTATATAGCTATACATGTGTGTATGTGTGAATTAATTAATATGGTGGTTTGTGAGACATTGATGATATATATATATGCATATATATATATATATATATATATATATATATATATATATATATATATATATATATATGCATAACGTGTACAATGTGTAGTATCGTAAAATACCAGCAAACGAAAAAGAATTAAAATGGAAACACAAAATTAAATGAAAAAGAAATCATAAAACTAAAACCCCCAAATCTTATAGTACCGGTTGGTCTTACCAACCGGTACTAAAGGGCTCCAGGCCCCCGGAGCTGACTCGTGCCACGTGGTTGCCCTTTAGCACCGGTTCGTGCTGAACCGGTACTAAGGGGGGGGGGGGGCTTTAGTGACCACAATTTAGTGCCGATTATGTAACCGGCACTAAAGGGCCTTACGAACCGGTGCTATTTCCCGGTTCTGCACTAGTGTATCCTCGTGCAAGTGCGCTTGAGCTAAAATTTTTTTTCCTATTTCAGGTATCACAAATTTATATCTATATTGTAGCATGAACAATATTTTCGCACTCTGTTATTAAATTGTTGCTCCAACTATTTTATCCAAAACTGTAAACCGATGGGGAAGGTTGGGCAATATAACCCCCTTCTTGTCGGTGCTCCAACCACCAACCGCCGCCTCACCACTGCAACATTCATGCCACAACACCAATGAGACTAGCCTCGCCAAAGGCCACCGCATCACCAAATCCAGAGCACTCCAGTAACGACATCGGCCAAATCGAGGCACACACCAAGCACCGGAGCACCCACCGCAGATCCCATCCTTGACGGTCCCATAGCTCGCGTCGTGGCAAGCAAGAGCAGCCGACTACCGAACTGGACGGGACCCAGATCGATGACACCGAACCAACCTCCAGCTGCCACCATGGCTGCCACATCGCCGAAGGGACAGGATGGCCGCCGTTGTCGTGGGAGCGATTCCGACAGTAGAAAGGGGTCGGGTAAAGGAGCATGATCTATCGAGATGCAAATGGGTGGCATGGTGTTTTTAGCGAGTTTGAGCCTCTCGCGGTGGAGACAATAACCCTACGTCTCGTGCTCCGAAGAGGCTTGTTTTATCTGAGTATATGAATCTGGAGATTACAATATGAGGG
This sequence comes from Triticum timopheevii, assembly GCA_963921465.1. Taxonomy (NCBI): domain Eukaryota; kingdom Viridiplantae; phylum Streptophyta; class Magnoliopsida; order Poales; family Poaceae; genus Triticum; species Triticum timopheevii. The sequence continues at coordinate 370,737,520 of OY997262.1, forward strand.
AGAGGGGAGAACGGATCTTCATGTCCGAGCTAAGTCATGAGACTAATGGCGAGAGAACCAGGGGAGAAGAATGAGCCTACCCCAGTCTAGTGGTGCGGGTGGCTTATATAGAGTGCGCCACCCCCTCACCTCTTATGTTACAACGTGGAGCATCAATGCCATAATGTCAGCCCACTATGAAACCGCCACGCTGACTATTGTTCTTCATATGTTCGAGTGAGTTGATAGTCATCCGAGTGGATGGTATGTTGATTGTTCGAGTGATGCTAGCCTAGCCGTCATCCGAGTAATGTTGACATACAAATCATCAAAGTAGCTTCATGTATGGTATGAAATTGATCTGGGCCCATCTGTCATATGGGCCCCATGCTTTATGATATTTTGACCGTTCGTGGGCCTATCTGTTATGTGTATCCCCAACAACTGCCGTCACAACCAGGGAGTGCCGTCCTGGTCGCCGCACGTGGAGACAAGGCCAAACGCCGAGCACCGCCGCCACCTCCTCCATCGGCCGCGGACAGTCAGCGCCGGAGTAGCGGCGCACCCGCCTACGCTAGACGCGACGATCCTCATCGGTGATGAGCCGCGACGGAGGCACGAGTTCCTGCGCCGGCTCGCGCGTCTGCACGTCGGGGAAGTTCATCTGCGCCCGTGGCCTCGAGAGGCGCCACGCCGCCGCGTCGTACGTCCGGGTGGCCTCGTGGGCGGTCTCGAACGTCCCGAGACCGAGACGTGTATTACCGGAGCGGATCTCCATGTAATACACGTTAGAGGGGCGAGCGTGAACGCCGCGGTAGCCGGAGCTGTTCCGAACGTGCGGCGGCATGTCAGTGGCGGGGGAGAAGGCGCGGCGGAGTGTGGAGAAGGGCGCAGATCCTCACCCACAAGTTATTCTTGGACTCCGCGCTGCCCACCAGATTGAGTTGGAAATTATTGTTCACATCATAGTTGTTCTTCCACGCAGTTTCTTTCGGTGAAGCAAATGTTTTCTTTGAACATACTTGTTTCTTCATATGCCAATAAATTGCTTCTACAGCATGGAGAAAATGTAATGTTGGCATACCATATACTTTCTCCATCCCAAAATAAGTGTCTCAAACTTGGTACAACTTTGTACTAGCTCTAGTACAAAATTGAGACACTTATTCCGGGACGGAGGGAGTAGTTTCTACCGGTCAAAAGAAAATCTGTCACTCTAAAACGGAAGCTTACTGTGAAAAAATGCACCTTGGAAGAAAATGTTGCTAATTTTTGTTTTTTTTGGGGGGGAGGGGGGGGGGTCATATTTTTTTTGAATGCCAATATGGCTGGTTTTATTAATTAAAATCACACTAACATCGTCAATTAACAACGATAAAATAAAGCTAGGGTGGTCATCTGCCCAAAACACTTCTCTGAATTACACTCCTGGGCTAGCGTATGTGCGACACGGTTCGCTTCCCTTGGACAATATGTGAACTGAACGTTGCCGAACGAGCTTGCCTGTATACATATGTCCTCGAATATTGGCGCTGCAGTTGTCGCAGAAAAACCTCCATTATGAAGAATATTAATAACTTCTGAACAATCTGATTGGATTACCAATTTCTGGGTCATATTTGTGGGACATAAATTGCATATTCTTTTTTTAGGGTATAAATTGCATATTCATTGTGTAACTGTTGGCTAACCCTAATTTGACCGAACTTTGAATGGAGGACACATTCCACAAGTCCACATACGTTTCCTTGGTCAATCCAGTGCTCCAGAAATCAATCATCGTACGGCACAGATAGGAACTACACTAGGGTTCTCGCCCTCCTCTCGCATCCGCTCCTCCGGCGATTGGCTTTCGCAGTTCGCTGTTCGCCACCGCAACCAGCCCGAACTTGTTCTCTTGTATTTTTTGCGTGCTCCTGTTATGCCTAACTACTCTCCGTCCTCCGCGTCGGCCATTGTCGCCGATGCAGTGTCCGGGTCGCACGTCCTCAAGATCGAGGGATACTCCCTAACCAAGGGGTGCGGTACCGGTGAATTCCTCAGATCCGAGATCTTTGTCATCGCAGGCCATCGCTGGCATATCAAATACTTCCCCGATAGTGTGGTTTCGGACTACGCCGACTGGATTGCCATCTTCGTGCAACGTGATGATGACACCGATGGTAAGGACATCATGGCGAGACTCTGGATCAGCTTACTTAACCACGATGGAGAATCTGTGCCATCGCATGACATCATAAGTTCTCAGTTTGAAAAATATTCTCCGAAAACTGCACGAGGATGTAAGAAATTCATGAAAAGGAAAGATTTGGAGGAGTCAAGCTATCTCAAGGACGATTGTTTCAGTATCAGGTGCCATGTCACCGTCAGGAATGAGATCCGCACCTTCAAGACACGGTCAGGGGTCACGACGTTGGTCGACGTGCCGCCGTCCAACTTGCACCGGCACCTGCTCGACCTCCTCACCAGCGGAAAGGGAGGGGACATATCTTTTGAGGTGGGCGGTGAAACGTTCCGGGCACATAGGTACATCGTCGCTGCTCGGTCCCCGGTCTTCATGGCGGAGCTCTTGGGTCCTATGAAAGAGAAGGCGGCAGCCTGCATACGGATTGATGGCATGGAAGCTAAAGTCTTCAAGGCGATGCTTCACTTCATCTATACCGACTCTTTGCCTAATATCGACGAGGATGAAATTGTGGGGATGGCACAACATTTACTTGTCGCTGCGGATAGGTATAACCTGGAGAGGCTCAAGTTGATGTGCGAAGAGACGTTGTGCAAGTCCATCAACAAAGACAGCGCGGCGACTACATTGGCGTTGGCTGAACAACATGGTTGTGATGGTCTCAAGAAGGCATGCTTTGAGTTCCTCACTTCTGTTGACAACCTCAAGGCAGTCATGGCAAGTGATGGTTTTGCACATCTGAAGAGCAGCTGTCCTTCCATCCTAGAGGTGCTGGTCACCAATCTTTCTCGCTGACTTCTTCACTATAGAGCAACAAAACCTGAAGATTTTAGAAAATTATTATGCAATCGTCATGCTACTACCATTACCCTTTAACCATGAAAAGAGAGGTTCAAGTGTGTAACTGCATGTATCAACTATATATTTGGGCTCAGTACTTTTTTCAAAATACGAAGAGTAAATTGATTTGAATTATCTTTTATAGTGCGCTAAGTCTAGGCCGTTCATTCCCCTTTGATTTAATGACATCATGACTTATTTCAAGGGAGTATATAGTTCTACCGGGAGGCAAGGCAATATGTGACCTAGGATGGTTGAGTATATATATAGCTGGAGATTTCTAGGGGTGGTTCTGTAGAAAGTATCAAGTCTGCTTGTTTCATATTTCAGGTTATCTTAAATTTGTATCCATCACACGGTGTGTACAGTATTAAGCACCTGGTATCAAATCAATAAGGAACTTTCGTCCCATATCCTTGTTGGGGTGGGGGTCCTCTGTTGGGTTCATTGGCTATATATTCTTTTTTTACATAAATATAATTCGGCCTTTGTTACGAAATGTTCGAATTACAATCCGATAGCAAAGATGCTACCAGGAAACCAGGTATTACATCAAAGCATTGACTAACACTCATGCTCAGAGCTTCCCTTGCGCATAGATGTGGTATTGAATTTGCTTCGCGGCCGATGTAGAGAAGCTTGAATTCCTAGAAAGAGTCAGACAACTTCTTTAACTCATGCAGGATACGAACACCATCCACTCTCGGAAGTCCGAGAGTCATTCCATAGATCAACTAGATGAGCAATCTATTTGTAGAATGATGGTACGCTCAAGGGCCTCCCTGCATGCTAAAGCTCGCTCATGAACCGATCACTGGCGGAGCATTGTGGAACACACCCAGCCTCCACAAACTCTCCATGTTCATTTCGAACAACATATATACCCGGACCCTGCCTTGCGCCCATGGGGATCAAAAGAGCCATCCGTGTTGAACAGAAGCCGGGCTGGAGAGGGTGGCTTCCATACGTGATTGTGTGACTGCACCGCGGGCTCTGTCAAAGGCAATTCCAAGGATGACAGTAGTTCAGAAACCAGATCAAAGATATCTTTTTGGCTGAGACTTCTCTTTCCCATGCACAAAGTTGTTACGGCCGGCTGTTCCAGATACATCACATCACGCATCAAAATATCCCCACCCCAGAAGCTTTGGTGTAACGGTGGCGGTTTAACAACTTGCTGAAAATATGCCTCTGCCCAGAATAACTTCGCATGCTCACATTCGACAAGAGCCTGAAAAACAGACTCATCAGTATCAAGATACAATTTACAGGTCCTGTCGTGAAATTGTCACGGCAGATGTCTTTAGTGTGAGGACTTAGTCGTGAGGCCAACGCATTTATGCGGTAGCTTGAGAGGGGTTGAAAGACAAAGATTTAGACAGTTTCGGGCCCCGGGAAACATCATCCGATAATAACCCTACATGCTGTTTGTGGCTAGGTCTCATTATGATCATGAGGGAGTCGCCGGCTTGGCCGGCTCTTTGTGTCTAGCCCTAGAGATTGTTTCTTCTCCCTTCTTGGGGTGCCCTGCCCCTCCTTATATAAGTTGAAGGGGCGGGTTATATGTGGAGTCCTATTAGGATTAGGACTAGTCTATTACAAGTGGAGTCCTAGTCTTGCTTCCTTTGTAAGGAAATATTCTTTACGCTTTCCTCTTAAACCGGCCCATCATACACAAGCCGGCCTTCTGGGCCTTGGGCCTTGTCATCCGTCTGACCCGCCGTCGGGGCCATTAGTGAGTCGTCAGGCTTATGAGTCGTCAGACCAGTGCGCCGCCAGACTCGTGAGTCGCCAGTCCTCTGGCGGGTTACCAATGAAAACGCCAAGCCCGGCCGGGTCATACCGCGGGGTATATCCCCGACAGGTCCCTTGTTCCATCACATGTCGCCGGGCCAACGAAACAAAACATGGCAATATATCTTTCAGAACACGCCACCAAAAGACCCAGATTTTTGGGACTAACTTCAGCTTCTAGAGAGCTTTCCAAAGGGCCCCACAATCTGTCATTTGCGCTTCCCGCTGCACCTTCATTTGCAGAAATATCCTTACTAACATTATGTAGCTTCCTCAGGGTCTCGTTGACAAAAGGAAGCAGGCTGTCCCGTGGCCCTGAAAGATAAAACCAGACCTTGTCCTACTCTCGGATCGACTTCGAGAGTTTCACGGGAAAGAACTTGGTAGTAGGTCGGAGTCGTAGGCTGACCCCTCCGAGGTCACGAATAGCGTCACATTTCATCTGGACCTGTACTCGGAATAAGCACCAGAATAGCTCATAGTGAGCAACCGTTTCGAGAAAGCACTCGCAAAAAGTGATGAAATTGGAACCCTGTTAGGCCGAATATGATGCAGTTGACAACCGAAGAAGTAAAATAGACCGCGCATAAAGCTGTGCAGCATGAAGCCGAGCCCTCGCCCAAAGTACTCCTGATGAAGCACGTGTCCGCAGGCGTCATGAGACCTCGCCGTCGGGGATTCAGCGCACCAGATCTGCCCGCATAGACTTCTCAGCCACGAGCTGGTCGAGTTCATCAACTGAGACCACCGACGGGAACCATTTCCCCATTGTCTCGTTGGCTACCCACAATGATGGGCACAAAAATGTGAGGGAACACATCTTAAGTATGAGCAATGTCGCAACAAAGCTCAAAACAATGAAGTGTGACATGAGCGAAGAGCTTCTTGTGCTCTTAGTTCTTAAGTCACTACCCTCACAGTTCACTCCATTCAAGATAAACTATAGTTCTCTTGAAACGAAATGGACACCGCCTGAACTCATTGCACACCATGTTCAGGAGGAAGAAAGAATGAAGAGTGAACAAAAATACCAAATTTTCCATGTCCACTCTTCAAAGAGAAAGCATGAAAACACTGGTCAAAGCAATAACGTGCCCAATAAAAATCTTTTTTTTCAAAGAAGAATGCTCCAAAGCTTAAGCAATGCAATGAGCCAAGTTGCTCACGTTTTGCTCCTCCAGCGCATGTTGCTGTTAATCTAACAAATTGTGATGGAGAGAGACTTTGCAACTTCTGAAAATAGCCAAATTCGGAATGTCTGGGTTTTCTTAAGTGGCTGAATAAAAATGGTAAGGATGAGATCACTCTAGTAGATGAATCTCTATATGTTGATTTTTTTTTCTTCTAAATTTACCTGGTAGATTGACTCAGGTGCGATTGTTTATGTCACAAATTCCTTGCAGGGATTCCATATAAGCCATACCCTGAGAAGGGGTACAAGAAGATTTAAAGCCATGAATGGAAAGGAGGCTGAAGTTGAAGCCGTGGGCTCCCTCATCTTGAAGTTGCATACTGGTTTCCTCATTCGGCTCAAAGACACTCTTTTTGTACCTACATTGAGTAGGAACTTTAGGTTTGTTTCATGTTTGGATGACTTTGGCTTTCATTGTACCTTCAGGAAGAAATAATGTTTCATTAAGTACTGTAATAATAATGTTGGCCTTGCCATTAGATGGGGCAAATTATATATGTTCTATGAAATGAATGTGAATGAATGCAACCATCAGACGAATGGGAGAAGTATTGATCCTTCTTCGAAACTGCGGCATCATCGCTTGAGCCACATATCAATGGGGAGAATGGAACCATTGCTTAAAGTAGAAATAATTACTCTGCTAGATTTCTCTGATGCGGTAAATTGTGTTGACTGCTTAAGGAAAAAATATGTCGAAACCATTAAAAAGGAGCAGTAAGAGCCATAGGGGTCCTTGAACTTATTCGTACTAGCAAGGACCTTTTAACGTAAAGTGTGTGGATGTTTTGATTCTTTCATCACCTTCACATGTTATTTCTCTCGCTATGGCTACATTTCCCCTGTATGTGATCGATCTGAAGCTTTGGACAAATTTAAGATCTATAAAGCTGAAGTTGATAATCAAATCAGCCTGTGGTCTCATCGGGGGGGGGGGGGGGTAGTATGGTAGGCATGCTCCCCATGGGTAAATTACAGGTCTGTTCACCAAATATCTTGTTGATAATAGAATTGTTGCCCAATATTCAATGCCTAGTGAACCTCAGCAAAATGACATAGCTGAGCGTCGTAACCGCGCCCTTATGGATATGGTGCGGAGCATGCTTAGTCATGTGAGTTTACCATTAAGTCATTGGATGGAGGCATTGAAAATTGTGCACACATCTTGAATCTTGCTCCAAGTAAGTCAACACCAAGCACACCTTTGTTTCTGATACCAGCTTTCTTAGTTACGAGCTCACTTTCGCTGACTTCCTCCTTAGTGTAGTCTCAGTAAATACTTTAAGAAAAAGTTCCTTAGCCTAGTCTATATCTACAGCTGACGTGACTCGGTGCTAATGCCTTTCCCTTTGTAGATGGATAAGTTTTTCCAGTTCCTTAGTATTACTTAAAAAAGGCAACTTTGTAATTTCATAACCTTAGCATGGGAAAGAAATCGAACTTGAATTACTTGCATGTGTGGAGCTGCCCTACTGAAGCTAAACTATTCAATCCACATATTAAGAAGTTGGACCCAAAGACAGTTAGTCGTTTTTCATTGGGTACCTCGTAGAGGAAAAGGATACCAGGTCATACCACCAAGTTTGTAGAAACCAAGCAAGCGGTGCTTTTAAGGATAATGAAATCAATGAGGTTAGGTCGATTGATCTTGAGAAGCGGATGTATGTTCCATCCCCGTTTATCCAAGAGAACTTTGACCCTATGCCTAATATATACGTGACACAAAGTGGTGATCCTGAACCTAAAGTGGATCATCAGTCAACGAGGAGCCTCGGCCTAATGAAGATCCTCGGCATGATGAGGATCATCAGTCTAATGATGATCCTCAGCTCAATGTTAATCTTTGTCCTTTCCGGGCAAGAAGAAATGTACAAAACAATGAGCCTATGAGAAGATCACAACGGGATACGAAGAAGGACATCTCGAGCGACTTTATCACTTCAATGTTGAGGATGAAAGTGACATACACTACAAAAAAATACACATCCGTGACATTTTGGGCCGAACGAAATTTTTTTCTGTCATACATATGACACTTCTATGACGATAATTGTGACAGAACCCGGTATCATCATAGATGTGCTGGGCTCCTACTTCTATGACAAAAAATCATGACAGAAAATGGGCTTTTCGTCCTGGGCGGGCCGGAGACGCAGCTGCATGACATTCTTTGGGCCGTCCATGACGGAAAAAACCGTGGTAGAAGCAAGGGGGAGGAAAATTTCGGGGAGTTGCCGGTTACGGTGGGAGGTCGGGGGTCGAGCGATGCGCGTTTCTCTCGTACACGTGCAAGGCGTTGGCTCTAACTGAACCCGAGCGAGGCGCTAGGCTCTAACTGAACCCGAGCGATTGCACTGCAGGGCACGCGTTACTGAACCCAATCGATGGCTGTTAACTGAACCCGATGGAGCGATTCCTTCGCTACTGCTGCTAACTGAAGCCGATCGATTGGATGAACAGTGAGCGTTGCGCAGGGGGGGGGGGGTGGATGAATAGTAAGCGGTGGCGTTGCCTCTGGATGAACAGGACCCCGTGGTGTGGAGGGCTGGATGAACAGTAGACGGTGGAGGGGTGGCCGTGGAGGGGTGGTTGAACAGGACCCCGTGGTTTGGAGGGATGGATGAACAGTAGACGGTGGAGGGGTGGTTAAACAGTAGCCGGTGGAGTAGCGCACGGTGGAGGCTGGATGAACAGGAGCCCATGGAGGCTGGAGGAGGTCGACGGTAGACCGTGGAGGCTAGAGGAGGTCGACGGTGGAGATGAACAGTATCCCGTGGAGTCCCGTTTTGCGGTACGCCACACCCCTCCCGATGAACAGGACCCCCGTTTCGACCATAGCGCTCCAACATAAGTCCGTTTCGTCCGTTTTGCGATACGCCACACCCCTCCTGATGAACAGGACTCCCGTTTTGACCGTAGCGCTCCAACACAAGTCCGTTTCGGCCGTTTTGCAGTACGCCACACCCCTCCCGATCAACAGGACCCCCATTTCGACCGTAGGAGGTCCGTTTCCTCCGTTTTGCGGTACGCCACACCCCTCCCGATCAACAGGACCCTGTTCCGAATGTAGGAGGTCCGTTTCCTTCGTTGTGCGGTACGCCAGGCCTCGTTTCCATCGCCTGTTCCGTCCAAGCCCTCCCGATGAATACGACCACGCATTCCGTTCCGACCCAGCCGGTTGACTCCCCATGAACACGACGACGACGTTGATTCTCCGTTTCGACCCAGCCATGTACATATGCGCGAGTAGGTGTTCAAGACCCTGCCCATATGTACGTACGTGGCCGTATTTTCTTTCTTGCACCCTCGCCGCTGTACGTACGTGTACATGCTACCTGTGCGCCTCTACTATGACACGTGCGCGCCTCTACATCGACCAGTATGTACGTACACGTTCACGACCAGAATGACAACGCTACGTACGCTTCGACCAGGTGGGTCCCGACTGTCAGGCACTTCCTTGCTTGCGAAGATGTAGCTAGTGGGTCCCAGCAGTCAGGGGGGCGAATCGTTTTGTTTTTTTTTTGTCCGGATGCACTTCCTTGCGTGCGAAGATTTAGCTGGTGGGTCCCAGCAGTCAGGGGGGCGAATCGTTTTTTTGCCCAGACGCACTTCCTTGCGTGCGAAGATGTAGCTGATGGGTCCTAGTAGTCAGGGGGCGAATCTTTTTTTTTCGGACGCACTTCCTTGCGTGCGAAGATGTATCTGGTGGGTCCCAGCAGACATGGGGGAACGTTTTTTTCGCGAAATACGGTGGCCCGTCCGGTGGGTCCCTGCTGTCAGGTGGATGAATAATTATTTTGCATGTAATAAGGAGGCACTTCCTTGCTGCGGCCGTGGACCCAGCTGTCAGCCTCTCCACGTACAGTCAACGTCCGATGGAAGCCATTCCTTGACCACGTTGACCACACCGTGCTGAGAGCACCAGGGCGGTGGACGACGGAGAGGCCTAGGAAGGGGACGACGCGGAGCCAGGGAAGACGCAGCAGTGGATGCCCACGCGTAGAGGAGTATGAGGGTTCACCCGTTCGGCTGCGGTGTGAGGCTGCCATCGCCATAGAATAACAGGGGGTGTGGGTGCATAGAGGGATGGCCTGGCCAGCGGTGGGAGTAGTAGGGGGCGGTGAGGCCTCCGCGGCATCACAGCCGGCCACGGGCGGCAGGAGCAGGCGGCACGACCGGCGCTACTTTGGGCGGCTGGAGCAAGAAGACCAGAGGTTGAAGAAGCACTACGGTCGTTGGATGGACATCGTACGGTCACTGGAGCTAGAGTCGTTCATATATTGACTAAAGTTGACAAAGGCCTCCATCCCAGTCAACTTAGTAGGCCCACAAGTCAGCCTCCCACCAAGGTTGGTCCCAGCTAGCAGGGGGGTATTCATTTTTTTGTGCGTAATAAGGAGACACTTCCGGTGGGTCCGAGCTAACAACGGGGGGGGGGGGCACATTTTTTTCATGAAATGCGGTGGCCCGTCCTGTGGGTCCCAGCAGTCAGGGGGAAAACATTTTTTTCGCAAAATACTGGTGGCCCGTCCGGTGGGTCCCTGCTGTCAGCTGGAGGAATAATTATTTTCCGCGTAATAAGGAGGCACTTCCTTGCGGATGCCATGGACCCAGCTGTCAGCCTCTCCACGTACAGTACTCTTCCGATGGAAGTCGGTCGTTGACCACATTGACCATGCCGCGCCGAGAGTACCACGGCGGTGGACGACGGCGAGGCCTAGGAAGGGGACGACGCGGAGCCGGGGAAGACGCGAAAGTGGAAGCCCGCGCGGAGAGGAGTACGAGGGTTCACCGGTTCGGCTGCGGTGTAAGACTGCCGTCGCCGCAGAATAATAGGGGGTGTGGGTGAGTAGAGGGATGCCCTAGCCAGCGGTGGGAGTAGTAGGGGACGCTGAGGCCTGCGCGGCAGCACAGCCGTCCACGGGAGGCGGGAGGCGGTCCCGCCGGCGCTGCTTTGGCGGCTGGAGCAAGAAGATCATAGATTGAAGAAACACGACGGTCGTTGGATTGACATCCAACGGTTACGTCTACTAGAATCGTTTGTTGATGTAGTATATAATAACTAAAAAAATCTTGCATACGCGTCAACTAAACAGGCCCACAAGTGAGACCACTCCCTCTTTTTTTAATAATTTATATATAGCTCATGGCAACTTCTTATGCAATTTATTGCAGTCGTTTTTTTTGTTGGCTAGGGCCAATTTCGCATATTTCTATGGGTTCCAACCTATTTTTAATAACGAAATGTCGAGCCAGATTTAAAGTACTTTGAAGATATATTTAAATTAGGTTAATGCCCGGTGAAATAGGAATCTGAAAATGTGAAACAAAATCAGAAATTATAAAGTAATTGTCAATTTGTCATCTGTTTTTATATTTACAACCCATTTCATATTACTTTCAAGATTTGCAGGCGTCTTGAAAGAGTTGCAACCCATCAGGGCGTAGAAAAATAAGTAGGCCTGGATTGGGTATTCTTCAGAAAAAATAAACTGGGCTCATTTTCACAAAGAAAAAATAGCTGGGCTGGTCACATGGTGAACATAAAATATAAGCCTGGGTTAGACGGGCCACAGCCCAGTTTAAACCCTGCTCCGTCTCAACAATACCAAACAAAAAAAATACTGCCCGAGGAGCTACGTCCTAGGTGTCAGCCGATCTTGTGTTGTTCTCTTGTCTATTGACTATATACGCTCACAATGTCATGGGTCCCAGATGTCAGGAAAACGCTAGTAGGAAGCATTTTATTTTTCCATACGCTGACGTGGTGGGCCCCTACTGTCATCCTCTCCACATACTTCTGCCAATTCCTGTTGTTTGTTGACCATGTTGACAACGCGGGAGGGCGGCGCCGCGGTGAGCGTACCAAAGCGCGCGGAGGACATCGGCGTTAACGATTTAGGAGACGGTGGGGCGGCGATGCGTGCGCTGAGGCGCGGCCAACCGTGGGAGGCGGAAGCAGGCAGCCCCGCCGGCGCTGGTTTGGTTTTGGCGGGTGGAGGAAGACAGGACTGAAGAAACACAATAGACTGTAAAAGCAGCAGGAGTACTTAACAACCTTAACTAAAACCAGTAGGGGCACTTAACAATCAAAGCTGAAATCAGTATGAGTACTTATACAGGTTCAACCGTACAAAGCACGCCTCGAACAGTGCTACTTTGCCTACAGTTAACCAAGGGTGGGGCCACCAAGCCCCAGGACAAGGCCCAGGCGCCACCCCGCGCATCCACAACCTTTTGAAAGCGGCTTCATCTTGCAACGTGGTCAATAAACAGGATATTCGCTTTAGAGCCATGGAAAAGCATGAATATAATCTTCTGTCCTATTCTCCAAGATGGACGGGCCTTCATTATTTGAGACCACCCACAAATAAGTATCTTTTCACCTCCAAGGGGAATTGAGTAGGTCGACATAAACATCATGTTGTGACCAAGCGCAAGACTGACCCGACCATGGTCGGGCATCTGTATAGGAACAATAGAACTCGGCAGTTCCTGTTTCAAGAAGATCACAGCTGTAAAACTGTGTATAATCCACTAGTAGAAAAAGGGTCAAACGTGAAGCACATTAGTGTCGGTTTGATTTTGGCCCGGTACTAATGGTACCATTAGTGCCGGTTCGAACGGATTTGCATTAATGCCGGTTCGTGTTGAACCTTTAGTACCGGTTCGTGCACGAACCGGTACTAAAGGGGTGGTGGCAGGCAGGCGCCAGGCCGGGGCCCCACGATCACCTTTAGTACCGGTTCGTGCCATGAACCGGCACTATAGGGCAATTTTCAAACTCTACCCCCCCCCCCCCCCCCCCCCCCGTGTGTCGCCATTTCAGTTCTGAAAAAATTAAAAGAAAATGATAAAAACTTCAAAAAATAAAATCCTTCGAGAGGTAGTTATATTACTACATCTACTAGTTAGGAAAATTTAAAAACTACAATTTGGACATGTTTTGCAAAAAAGTGTAGGGAAAATGTTAACGGCTATAACTTTTGCATACGATGTCGGAAAAAAACGTATAATATATCAAAAAATTCAGCACGAAAATCCGCATCCGATGGAGACCGCCTATGGCCTGTTTGGAATTTTTTAGAATCCTCAAATTCCAAAAGGAAAAAAGATATGGTCAAATTTTAGTTTTTTTTAAAAAATTGGTTAAATTTGGTCAAACTACTTATTCAAGAAGTATTAATGTTACACATAATTATTCAAGAATATTAGTGTTACTAAATAATTATTTCAATTTTTTGAATTTTTGTCAAATCTGGTCAAACTATGGTCAAACTTATTCAAGAAATATTAGCGTTACTAAATAATTACTGTTTTTTAGAATAATAGTTTCAAACTCAAACGGTGAAATGTGTGACTTCATGCTCAAGCTAAACTCCTGAGGGTTAATAGGATTGACATCTTACTATTGTTAGGAAAACAACAAGTGCAGACTCGGAAACGAAGGAGAATAGAACCCGAAAGTTAAGCGTGCTCGGGCTAGAGTAGTGAGAGGGATGGGTGACCGGTCGGGATGTTAGATGATTTGGAATGAGTGATCCACACTTGAGCAGTTAAGAGAGGTGATTAGAGAATAAATCATCAAATAATTCAGAAAAATTAAAAATCGAAAAAAAAATCAAAAAAAATTTCCAAAATTTTCAAAAAAAAATTCAAAAAAAAACACCAACCGGTACTAAAGGTCCCCCATACCAGGGCGCGAGCTCACGCCACGTGGTGGCACTTTAGCGCCGGTTCGTGCCGAACCGGTACTAAAGGGGGGGGGGGCTTTAGTGCCCACCCTTTAGTGCCGGTTATGGAACCGGCACTAAAGGCCCTTATGAACCGGCGCTAAAGCTCCGTTTTCTACTAGTGATCAATAGTTTATGAACAACATATATAACAGAAAACAGCTCGTACCATAAGTTTCTCGACACAGTTGGACCTGTTCAACGAGTGCAGCAGTGGCACACATGTCCCACGTGGCCTTCCACCATTGAAATGCCCCACAAGGACCTCAAGACGATCAATAAAGTGTAGGAACACGTGGATGTCATCCCAGTCAACTTCAGTGCCATCAGTAACAGCCGACTTACTACAGAATAACAAACGAGCAGCCTGCTTAACTCTGAAAAAGCCTACACATGCCACCAATTATAAGAAAATATTAGTTAGAAGTAGCATCTTCGTGAGAGATTCGTTGCTACTTCTAAAGTTAAATTGTGATTAGTTAGACAGAATAGATGGATTAAGAAGTAATCGAGGCAACAAGCAAGAACCAGATACAAAACTAACATGGATGAATAATTGGAACGACGTCGGGGTGGAAGATCGTAGGGAAGATGAGACCAGGTTCTGCTATTTCCATCAACATTCGTGCGCCAACTTTCAGTCCGTAACACTTGAGAAAGTTTATCCATGTTCGGCCATAAAAAAAGCAGCGATCTTCTTGGTTCATGAACCCAACTCAGAAGTAATATCCATGGATTGTCTTCACTATGACCATTAAACTAGTGTATTCAGTTATGGCAAGGCCGAGCATCTTGAGTACATGTGTTTTGGCAGAGCAAATAATACACTGCAGGAAAAATAATATGAGAACAAAACATGTTCAAAAAAAACCCACCCTCCCGGATAGAGAAGAGGATTCTAGGAACGTATTGTGCACGTTTCAAAATGTTGTGGTAGGATGAGAAGGAACAAGTGTGGCTCTCGCCGAAGGCGCAGAAATCTGTAGGGTACTCGCACTTTGGGCACTGCAACTGAAACACACTAGATTCAGTACGAAGAAAAATGCATCAACTACGCCGGCTGCCATCCTAGGATTACCTGCGACCAAGGGACTTGGATTTATCGGGGATGGATGAAGAATTCATACCTGGTTCTCCATGAGAAAACCCTATGCAATCGCCGAGCGGCGGTTTTCTCCGAACAAGCAGACGAGGGAGAAGGGGATTCAGGCCCAGTGAAATATTGCCGCTTCGTCCGTCCAGCTTACTGCTAAAGCAAGAAAGGGAGGTTGTAATTTGACGGCTCATTGGGCATTACTGTGGCGCTATGATCGGGGTGTGTCTACCGTGAAGTTTGTGCACTCTAATTTGTGCATATGGCACGTGGACCCTGTTGCCGGTTGTCCCACATATCAGCGAAAGGAAGTAGAAAGACAGGAGTAACTAGTTACACATAAATATATTTTTTGACAGAGAGATACTCCCTCTGTAAAGAAATATACAAATCTTTTATATCACAGGCTCACCTTGCCGAGAAATATACTCCCTCTGCAACGCACGGGCATTATGGGGGTTCAGCTTTTTTTATGGGGGTTCAACTGAGAATATAATACTCAGATAGGCTCACGGTTTTGGACTTTGGGCCACAGGCCGACCCTGCATGTTTGGGGGCCCATGTGTTCTACCTCAGCGCTTTTCATATTGCAAGCGATCGGTACTACGTTGGTTTTAGATGCTGTCGCAAGGCGAATACACAAAATTGAATAAAGCACGACAGCTGTTGGAATGAAATCGAATGACAGTTCCTAACCAGCAATCAGAGTTGCAATTCTATCAACGATATACCATGTGATAAATAATACGGTCGTACTACTTATACACACAGGACACTTGTTTCACCATGCCAGATTATTACATCAAAATCTCTCGGAGGATAGATCAGTTCGGCAGTTGCGTGCTGCTACTGAAGAATTTCAAAGTTGATTTGGACCAGCTCTCCTTGCCGAGAAAGTTCGATTTTGACATCATCCCCTACCGCAAGATATGATTTAGATTTGAACCTTGACCATCCTTTAGCATCACTCATCATGCGACCATCCTTTGTACTTACGGTATATTGAGCAGGTTCATTCACACCAAGGTTGCGCAAGGTAAGAGAAACTTGGACGCAGTCGCCCGGATTGTTGAACGACTCCCTCGTTGCTCTAGGAATTCTCTGTTTGCAAACAAGAAGACATACCCAAACAGTTAGATCAACACAGTGAATCATGTGAAACAACATGGAAAGAAAAAAGAATGAAGCACTTGGGCGGCCAATGCTTACCAAGAAGGTGGACATGTCGGGTTTTGTAAGGACTTTGGTATATGAAGTGCGAACTGCAGCCCAGTCTGTTGTCGGTGCAACTGCACAGGCCGGACCAAATGCAAGTGCAAGTGTTGGTGCGGGTGCGGAAGCCGCTGCTGCTGCCGGAGATGGTGCTCCTTGAAGAGCTGGTGCCGGTGTCGATGCCCGATCCTCCGGTAGATCAGACTGATCCGCTGACGTGGTCGATGCCCAATCCTCAGCTGGATTAGACTGAGCTACTGCCCCTGTCAATGCTAGAGCAACTGCCAGTGCTCGATCTATGCGAGACAGCGGCGATCGTGTCTGGTCTGCTATGATCAGCTTTCTAACTTGACTAGGATCCGTGATCATGATCTAGTTTTTTTTCTTCATTTCTTTTAAACGCGAGAAGGACTAGAAATCCTGGTGGGTGCGATAAACCCTGCAATGCATACAGATATTGGAGTGTAACATAATTGATAAACTGTCCTCACAAAAAATATGATCTGGATACTTCAAAATGTACAACACCGTCAGGTTTAACTATTGGCTAGAAATTGAAGAGTTGAATTAGATATAATCAGGGATGTGATGTACCTGCTCGTTGCGCATGCTACTCTTGCAAGCTACGACTGTCCATTTGCACAAGCTCGATGCCATGCCCGTGCTGCCGCCGCTGCCTCCCATGCAGGCTACACCCAAGGTTGGATCTTCATCTTCTTCTCCTTCCGTTCGCTTGAAGCCCGGCGACCGCCCTCCAACGAGGGCGTGAGGAAGTGCTATGTCGGTCTGTCCAGTGGCGGCTAGGTTAGGAGCGAACCAGACTGGAGGCTGGAGCGAATGAATTGGGATTTTTCCTGCTGTCGATCAATATGGGAGGCGCTCGTATGGGCCCCGAGCCTGCTATAGGGCCTGCCTTGCACTTATGTTATTGGCCCATCCAAATTGAAATATTTTTCTTCATTTTTTACATTGCCTGGTCGTGCGTTGGGACGAACAAAACTAGCGTGGGCCAACCTGGACGACTCAAACTAGGTGCACACTTTCCAGCCACTTGAGGCGGCCGCCCATACCAGCCCCTATGGTGGCGTCGCCCCTTTTTGCGTGTATGATTGGATAGTGAAAAATATTCCAGTGGCGCTTTTGATTTACCCACAGAATGGTTGAATTGCTTGTTTCTATGAACTGAGTTCGCCAATAATGTGAAGGATGCCAGTCTTTTAATCCTATTGTAGATTTCTTAGATCTCGATATGCCAAAAGTAATTGCATGAAATGTACAGTAAAAGCCAGGGTGATGTGTTTGGCTACAACTAGTCTGACTACACGTCCTCATATAACATATCAAGGATGCACCATCTTACCAGATTAACCATTCGACTTACCCATGCAGTGTGGGAAGAAAGAAGTATTGGGACTGCATATCCAAGCAATTGATGCCATGGACTCCTTTGTACAACCTTGTAAGCGAAAAATAAGTTGCAGTGTGCCTGTATAAAGAACTAGCGTAAGTTCAGTTACCTGCTTCTCGGAATTTTAGTTAGCCACTTATTGCAAAATTGTTCAATTACGTTGCTTGGTTTAATTTAGTTTGCTACTGATTACATAATGGCACAACCTGTTAATCATATTGTAGACTGCGCCTATCGATGTGTTTGATACTTACTGTTAAGAATTACCTGTTTGCCTTAACTTAAATATCTACTTGTTTGTTTAACTACTTTGCTGCTGCAACAGCGGGTTACAATGATGTCAATAACTACTGTACTTTTTAGCATCCAATTGAAACTCTTTAATTTCTTGTTTGTTTAACTGGTTTGCTGTTATAACTCCCAGTTGAGATGTTTTGCTAACTTCAACTTTTCTGAATCCAAACGGAACTTTAATGGCAAAACAGGTTAGCCCAAGATCAAAGAGCGAGGTCCCCATGGACGTTGCATCATCCCACAGCAGTGGCACCAGCCCAATCGTGCATTATGAATTGCCAATTGTTGCATGCTCTAGAGGCTAAACTAGTGGTAGAAAGAGATTCTGCTTCTGCACTTAGAGATGAAGTTGACATGTTGAGGAAGCAAACAACACAATCACAAGCAGTACTCAAGACAAACATTAAATATTTGGTGGATTTCAAAACGAAGCAAGCTGAGACTGACCAGATTGTTAAGGTCCTCAAAGAAAAAGGAAATTAAATTCCTACTTGGTAATCATAGGTGAAATGTTCTTTCCATAGTTGAATAACCTTTGTGTTGTCTGTTCATGTAATCAATCAAACCATTTGTTTTAGAGATCATGTAATAATTGTTTTTTTTGTTTTTTGGTTTGTACTTTTATTTGAGCACAGTTCTGTATTAATTGATAAGACTCAGAGACATTTCATTTGGATTGCTGTGCCAGACCTACAAATATGCCAATCGGGCTGAATGTGCATTCAGCAATAGTAGTAGTATAGATGGACCATAAGTGGCACGCACTGGAAAGGGCCAAGATGCTGGCTAAAAAAAGGATGTTGTTTTAGCCAAAAAAAGTATAGCCGCCTGGCTTATGTATGTTAGTTGATATTATTGTTCCATATACTCTATAAGTGTTTATATGTCTGTTAGTTCTGTACATTCTTGGTTGATTGACTCGGTATTTGAATCTTGATACATCGCTTGTGTACATATCTAAATGGGAGTACACATTATGCTGCGTGTGACATTTGTGTTGGACATGAAGTATTCCAAATATTCAAACTCACCTTAAACTGGATTCTAGTATCTGAATTTGAGTATCGGCATTTGTAAACCATATTCATATATGACAGTGGAATACATCTTTGTCGTCCTTTTGAAGATATATAAAAACACATAGAATGATTTATAAAGATTCATATAGGAATACAAAGTGGATTCGGATTTAGTTGCCAGGGTAAACGCGGATGCTTATTGTCCCAAAATTCGAAAGAAGCAGCGAAATGTCTACTCCCATGTCGGCTGCCCGAAGCCAAGTGTTTGGGAGATGGAAATTATTGTCTACCCATTACATGGACAATCCATCGGCCCGATTTCCACTGCTCTAAATAGGGGTAGGTTAGTAACTTCAATTAGACGTGACACGACCGCCTCTGAGCCCATTTCGACACGGTGGGCGTCAAACATGGGCAGCAAAACACATTTGATTCAAGCTCGTCCAAAAGACCTCTGTTTCTCCCTCCGTAGGGTCTACACACTTAAGGTACGGTGACGCTAGGGTTGTATGAATATGAGTATGTAGCATACCGAATGTTGTTCGGAGTCCCGGATGAGATCCCGGACGTCACGAGGAGTTCCGGAATGGTCCGGAGGTGAAGAATTATATATAGAAAGTGATATTTCGGCCATCGGGAAAGTTTCGGGGTCACCCGGTATTGTACCGGGACCACCGGAAGGGTCCTGGGGGTCCACTGGGTGGGGCCACCCATCCCGGAGGGCCCCAAGGGCCGAAGTGGGGAGGGGAACCAGCCCATAGTGAGCTGGTGCGCCCCCCTTGGCCCACCCCCTGCGCCTAGGGTTGAAACCCTAGGGTGGGGGGGGGGGGGGCGCCCCACTTGGCTTGGGGGGTACTCCACCCCCTTGGCCGCCGCCCCCCTTGGGAGATTGGATCTCCTAGGGCCGGCGCCCCCCTTGGGGGCCTATATAAAGGGAGGGGGAGCGGGCAGCCGCACCCTGAAGTTCTGGCGCCTTCCTCCCCCTGCTACACCTCTTCCTCCTCCGTCACGTGCTTGGCGAAGCCCTGCCGGAGTGCTGCTGTTCCACCACCACCACGCCGTTGTGCTGCTGCTGGAGCCATCATCATCAACCTCTCCTTCCCCCTTGCTGGATCAAGAAGGAGGAGACGTCATCCGCTCTGTACGTGTGTTGAACTCGGAGGTGCCGTCCGTTCGGCGCTAGGATCTCCGATGATAGGATCATGACGAGAACGACTACTTCAACCCCGTTCTTTTGAACGCTTCCGCTCGCGATCTACAAAGTGGTATGTAGATGCATCTCCCATGACTCGTTGCTTAGATGAACTCATAGATGGATCTTGGTGAAACCGTAGGAAAAAATTTAATTTTCTGCAACGTTCCCCAACAGTGGCATCATGAGCTAGGTCTATGCGTAGTTCTCTATTGCACGAGTAGAACACAATTTTGTTGTGGGCGTAGATCTTGTCAACTTGCTTGCCGCTACTAGTCTTATCTTGCTTCAGTGGTATTGTGGGATGAAGCGGCCCAGACCAACCTTTCACATACGCTTACGTGAGACCGGTTCCACCGACTGACATGCACTAGTTGCATAAGGTGGCTGGCGGGTGTCTGTCTCTCCCACTTTAGTTGGAGCGGATTCGATGAAAAGGGTCCTTATGAAGGGTAAATAGAAGTTCACAAAATCACGTTGTGGTTATTCGTAGGTAAGAAAACGTTCTTGCTAGAACCCAATTGCAGCCACGTAAAAGATGCAACAACAATTAGAGGACGTCTAACTTGTTTTTGCAGCAATTGTAATGTGATGTGATATGGCCAGAAGTTGTGATGAATGATGAATGATATATTGTGATGTATGAGATCATGTTCTTGTAATAGGAATCACGACTTGCATGTCGATGAGTATGACAACCAGCAGGAGCCATAGGAGTTGTCTTTATTTTTTGTATGACCTGCGTGTCATTGAAGAACGCCATGTAAATTACTTTACTTTATTGCTAAATGCATTAGCCATAGCTTCATGAAGACATGATGATGGAGATCATGATGATGGAGATCATGGTGTCATGTCGGTGACAAGATGATCATGGAGCCCCGAAGATGGAGATCAATGGAGCTATATGATATTGGCCATATCATGTCACTACTATATAATTGCATGCGATGTTTATTATGTTTATGCATCTTGTTTACCTAGAACGACGGTAGTAAATAGGATAATCCCTTACAACAATTTCAAGAAGTGTTCTCCCCTAACTGTGCACCGTTGCTAAAGTTCGTCGTTTCGAAGCACCACGTGATGATCGGGTGTGATAGATCCTTACGTTCACATACAACGGGTGTAAGACAGTTTTACACATGCAAAACACTTAGGGTTAACTTGACGAGCCTAGCATGTACAGACATGGCCTCGGAACACGGAGACCGAAAGGTCGAACACGAGTCGTATGGAAGATACGATCAACATGAGGATGTTCACCGACGATGACTAGTCCGTCTCACGTGATGATCGGACACCGCCTAGTCGTCTCAGATAGTGTAACACTTAGATGACTAGAGGGATGTCTAATCTGAGTGGGAGTTCATTATAATAATTTGATTAGATGAACTTAATTATCATGAACTTAGTCTAAAACCTTTGCAAATATGTCTTGTAGATCAAATGGCCAACGCTCATGTCAACATGAACTTCAACGCGTTCCTAGAGAAAACCAACCTGAAAGATGATGGCAGCAACTACACGGACTGGGTCTGGAACCTGAGGATCATCCTCATAGCTGCCAGGAAACAATATGTCCTAGAAGGACCGCTAGGTGATGCACCCGTCCCACAGAACCAAGACATTATGAATGCTTGGCAGTCTCGTGCTGATGATTACTCCCTCGTTCAGTGCGGCATGCTTTACAGCTTAGAACCGGGGCTCCAAAAGCGTTTTGAGCAACACGGAGCATATGAGATGTTCGAGGAGCTGAAACTAGTTTTCCAAGCTCATGCCCGGGTCAAGAGATATGATGTCTCCGAAAAGTTCTATAGTTGTAAGATGGAGGAAAATAGTTCTGTCAGTGAGCACATACTCAAAATGTCTGGGTTGCACAACCGCCTGTCCCAGCTAGACATTAACCTCCCGGATGAGGCGGTCATTGAAAGAATCCTTCAGTCGCTCCCACCAAGCTACAAGAGCTTTGTGATGAACTACAATATGCAGGGGATGGTGAAGACCATTCCTGAAGTATTTTCCATGCTGAAGTCAGCAGAGGTTGAAATCAAGAAAGAACATCAAGTGTTGATGGTCAATAAGACCACTAAGTTCAAGAAGGGCAAGGGCAAGAAGAACTTCAAGAAGGACGGCAAGGAGGTTGCCGCGCCCGGTAAGCCAGTTACCGGGAAGAAGTCAAAGAATGGACCCAAGCCTGAGACTGAGTGCTTTTATTGCAAGGGGAAGGATCACTGGAAGCGGAACTGCCCCAAATACTTAGCGGATAAGAAGGCTGGCAACACTAAAGGTATATTTGATATACATGTAATTGATGTGTACCTTACCAGTACTCGTAGTAACTCCTGGGTATTTGATACTGGTGCCGTTGCTCATATTTGTAACTCACAGCAGGAGCTGCGGAATAAACGGAGACTGGCGAAGGACGAGGTGACGATGCGCGTCGGGAATGGTTCCAAGGTCGATGTGATCGCCGTCGGCACGCTACCTCTACATTTACCCACGGGATTAGTTATGAACCTCAATAATTGTTATTTAGTGCCAAGTTTGAGCATGAACATTGTATCTGGATCTCGTTTAATGCGAGATGGCTACTCATTTAAATCCGAGAATAATGGTTGTTCTATTTATATGAGAGATATGTTTTATGGTCATGCCCCGATGGTCAATGGTTTATTCTTAATGAATCTCGAGCGTAATGTTACACATATTCATAGCGTGAATACCAAAAGATGTAAAGTTGATAACGATAGTCCCACATACTTGTGGCATTGCCGCCATGGTCACATTGGTGTCAAGCACATGAAGAAGCTCCATGCTGATGGACTTTTGGAGTCTCTCGATTATGAATCATTTGACACATGCGAACCATGCCTCATGGGCAAGATGACCAAGACTCCGTTCTCCGGAACAATGGAGCAGGCAACCAACTTATTGGAAATCATACATACCGATGTGTGCGGTCCAATGAGCGTTGAGGCTCGCGGAGGATATCCTTATATTCTCACTCTCACTGATGACTTGAGTAGATATGGGTATCTATACTTAATGAAACACAAGTCTGAGACCTTTGAAAAGTTCAAGGAATTTCAGAATGAGGCAGAGAATCAACGTGACCGAAAGATAAAGTACCTACGATCAGATCATGGAGGAGAATATTTAAGTCACGAGTTTGGCACACACTTAAGGAAATGTGGAATCATTTCACAACTCACGCCGCCTGGAACACCTCAGCGTAACGGTGTGTCCGAACGTCGTAATCGCACTTTATTGGATATGGTGCGGTCTATGATGTCTCTTACCGATTTACCGCTATCATTTTGGGGATACGCTCTAGAGACAGCTACATTCACTTTAAATAGGGCACCGTCTAAATCCGTGGAGACGACACTGTATGAATTATGGTTTGGGAAGAAACCTAAGCTGTCGTTTCTAAAAGTTTGGGGATGCGATGCTTATGTCAAGAAACTTCAACCTGAAAAGCTCGAACCCAAGTCGGAAAAATGCGTCTTCATAGGATACCCTAAGGAAACCATTGGGTATACCTTCTACTTAAGATGCGAGGGCAAGATCTTTGTTGCCAAGAACGGATCCTTTCTGGAAAAAGAGTTTCTCTCGAAAGAAGTAAGTGGGAGGAAAGTAGAACTCGATGAAGTACTACCTCTTGAACGGGATAGTAGTGCAACTCAGGAAAATGTTCCTGTGATGCCTACACCAACTGAAGAGGAAAATAATGATGATGATCAAGGTACTTCGGATCAAGTTGCTACTGAACTTCGTAGGTCCACAAGGACACGTTCCGCACCAGAGTGGTACGGCAACCCTGTCCTGGAAATCATGTTGTTAGACAACGGTGAACCTTCGAACTATGAAGAAGCGATGGCGGGCCCAGATTCCAACAAATGGCTTGAAGCCATGAAATCCGAGATAGAATCCATGTATGAAAACAAAGTATGGACTTTGACAGACTTGCCCGATGAACGGCGAGCGATAGAAAACAAATGGATCTTTAAGAAGAAGACAGATGCGGATGGTAATATTACCGTTTATAAAGCTCGACTTGTCGCTAAGGGTTATCGACAAGTTCAAGGGATTGACTACGATGAGACATTCTCTCCCGTAGCGAAGCTGAAGTCCGTCCAAATCATGTTAGCAATTGCCGCATACTATGATTATGAGATATGGCAAATGGACGTCAAAACGGCATTCCTTAACGGGCATCTTAAGGAGGAACTGTATATGATGCAGCCGGAAGGTTTTGTCGATCCTAAGAACGCTAACAAAGTATGCAAGCTCCAGCGATCCATTTATGGGCTGGTGCAAGCATCTCGGAGTTGGAACATTCACTTTGATGAGATGATCAAAGCGTTTGGGTTTATGCAGACTTATGGAGAAGCCTGCATTTACAAGAAAGTGAGTGGGAGCTCTGTAGCATTTCTCATATTATATGTAGATGACATACTCTTGATGGGAAATGATATAGAACTTTTGGACAGCATTAAGGCCTACTTGAATAAGTGTTTTTCAATGAAGGACCTTGGAGAAGCTGCTTATATATTAGGCATCAAGATCTATAGAGATAGATCGAGACGCCTCATAGGTCTTTCACAAAGCACATACCTTGATAAGATTTTGAAGAAGTTCAAAATGGATCAGTCCAAGAAGGGGTTCTTGCCTGTACTGCAAGGTGTGAGATTGATCTCGGCTCAATGCCCGACCACGGCAAAAGATAAAGAAGAGATGAGTGCCATCCCCTATGCTTCAGCCATAGGATCTATTATGTATGCCATGTTGTGTACCAGACCTGATGTAAACCTTGCCGTAAGTTTGGTAGGAAGGTACCAAAGTAATCCCGGCAAGGAACACTGGACAGCGGTCAAGAATATCCTGAAGTACCTGAAAAGGACAAAGGACATGTTTCTCATTTATGGAGGTGACGAAGAGCTCGCTGTAAAGGGTTACGTCGACGCTAGCTTCGACACAGATCTGGATGACTCTAAGTCACAAACCGTATACGTGTATATTTTGAACGGTGGAGTAGTAAGCTGGTGCAGCTGCAAGCAAAGCGTCGTGGCTGGATCTACATGTGAAGCGGAGTACATGGCAGCCTCGGAGGCAGCGCATGAAGCAATTTGGGTGAAGGAGTTCATCACCGACCTAGGAGTCATACCCAATGCATCGGGGCCGATCAAACTCTTCTGTGAAAACACTGGAGCTATTGCCCTTGCCAAGGAGCCCAGGTTTCACAAGAAGACCAGGCACATCAAGCGTCGTTTCAACTCCATCCGTGAAAATGTTCAAGATGGAGACATAGATATTTGCAAAGTACATACGGATCTGAATGTCGCAGATCCGTTGACTAAACCTCTCTCGCGAGCAAAACATGATCAACACCAGAACTCTATGGGTGTTTGATTCATCACAATGTAACTAGATTATTGACTCTAGTGCAAGTGGGAGACTGTTGGAAATATGCCCTAGAGGCAATAGTAAAAGGATTATTATTATATTTCCTTGTTCATGATAATTGTCTTTTATTCATGCTATAACTGTATTATCCGGAAATCATAATACACGTGTGAATACATAGACCATAACATGTCCCTAGTGAGCCTCTAGTTGACTAGCTCGTTGGTCAACAGATAGTCATGGTTTCCTGACTATGGACATTAGATGTCATTGACAACGGGATCACATCATTAGGAGAATGATGTGATGGACAAGACCCAATCCTAAGCATAGCACAAGATCGTGTAGTTCGTTTTGCTAGAGCTTTTCCAATGTCAAGTATCTTTTCCTTAGACCATGAGATCGTGTAACCCCCGGATACCGTAGGAGTGCTTTGGGTGTACCAAACGTCACAACATAACTGGGTGACCATAAAGGTGCACTATAGGTATCTCCGAAAGTGTCTGTTGGGTTGACACGGATCGAGACTGGGATTTGTCACTCCGTATGATGGAGAGGTATCTCTGGGCCCACTCGGTAATGCATCATCATAATGAGCTCAAAGTGACCAAGTGTTTGGTCACGGGATCATGCATTACGGTACGAGTAAAGTGACTTGCCGGTAACGAGACTGAACGAGGTATTGGGATACCGACGATCGAGTCTCGGGCAAGTAACGTACCAATTGACAAAGGGAATTGTATACGGGGTTGTTCGAATCCTCGACATCGTGGTTCATCCGATGAGATCATCGAGGAGCATGTGGGAGCCAACATGGGTATCCAGATCCCGCTGTTGGTTATTGCCCGAGAGCCGTCTCGGTCATGTCTACGTGTCTCCCGAACCCGTAGGGTCTACACACTTAAGGTACGGTGACGCTAGGGTTGTATGAATATGAGTATGTAGCATACCGAATGTTGTTCGGAGTCCCGGATGAGATCCCGGACGTCACGAGGAGTTCCGGAATGGTCCGGAGGTGAAGAATTATATATAGAAAGTGATATTTCGGCCATCGGGAAAGTTTCGGGGTCACCCGGTATTATACCGGGACCACCGGAAGGGTCCCGGGGGTCCACCGGGTGGGGCCACCCATCTCGGAGGGCCCCAAGGGCCGAAGTGGGGAGGGGAACCAGCCCATAGTGGGCTGGTGCGCCCCCCTTGGCCCACCCCCTGGGCCTAGGGTTGAAACCCTAGGGTGGGGGGGCGCCCCACTCGGCTTGGGGGGTACTCCACCCCCTTGGCCGCCGCCCCCCTTGGGAGATTGGATCTCCCAGGGCCGGCGCCCCCCCTTGGGGGCCTATATAAAGGGAGGGGGGAGCGGGCAGCCGCACCCTGAAGTTCTGGCGCCTCCCTCCCCCTGCTACACCTCTTCCCCCTCCGTCACGTGCTTGGCGAAGCCCTGCCGGAGTGCTATTGTTCCACCACCACCACGCCGTTGTGCTGCTGCTGGAGCCATCATCATCAACCTCTCCTTCCCCCTTGCTGGATCAAGAAGGAGGAGACGTCATCCGCTCTGTACGTGTGTTGAACGCCGAGGTGCCGTTCGTTCGGCGCTAGGATCTCCGGTGATAGGATCACGACGAGAACGACTACTTCAACCCCGTTCTTTTGAACGCTTCCGCTCGCGATCTACAAAGTGGTATGTAGATGCATATCCCATGACTCGTTGCTTAGATGAACTCATAGATGGATCTTGGTGAAACCGTAGGAAAATTTTTAATTTTCTGCAACGTTCCCCAACACCAACCACCCTCTCCTCGCCCGAAATCGCTCTGGGCAAATATTGGCGAGATGCGAGATTACCATCCTATCCCCAACCGACGAGATGTCCAATTTTTAAACGGGGGCTAAGTTCGTAACTTTCCCATATTTTAGACAGGTGTGTCCCAAAAACATGGTTCCCCGTACCTCTCCCTCCATTCTCCCATTCATACACCGTCCGCGCTAGAACACCCCATCCCCACACCAGCCTCCATCCGCCACCCCATCCATCGCCGCCGTCCTCCACCACATCCATCGCCACCGTCCTCCACCATGCCGGAGCGCCTACCAAGACCGCGTCGTCCACTGCTAGAGATGGGCGTTTCTCATCCACGACGACGGACCAATAGCCTTGCATCGCGTCCTCTCGCTTCATCGGCGCCGTCGTCCTCTTTGTCGGGGCTGCTCACACGACCTTCTCTTCCACCGCAACGGGACTTATCCCCCGATGCACCCGTCTACCATCGCAGATCTGCTTCAACACCACCGACAGCCATCGCACCCCCGATGCCTACACGGCGCCGCAAGAGAGGTGGTACTTCATATCTCCTCAATTTTTTGATCTCAACCAGAAAATAGATCTTAACTTGGTTACTCTACTTTCTTTTCAGCTCTTAGAATTTAGTTCTTAGTTCGAAGCAAACAATGGATGCTAAATATCATTTCTCCGGTTTGCAGCTTCAAATCTGCCATGGCACAGCCATAATACGGTTTAATTGATCATGCTTAGGGTTTAATTGATCATGTTGGTTCCGTGGTGGTTCCTTTAATAGAAATCGGAGGGGAAACCCTCTTTTGCTAAAAAAAATATTCTTAGAGTTTCCCCCTTTTATGATCACTATACAATCAGAATACGTGCTTCATGTCATAAAAAAATATGCTTAGAGTTTCGAAAATGCATGTTCGCCGCTCGGGTGTGTATCTCTACAGGGTGCCCACGGTGGGCCGGCCCACCCTGGGATTTTGGGTCGTCCCAGGCCCCGATTCCCCTCTGTTCTGCTGCGCGCTTCTGATCTCTACTCGCCCCCAGCCGCCTGCCTCGCTGGTGACTTGTCGTCCCCGGACGGCATGACTCTAGGAGGAGACGCCGGACTAACAGGAGGCCAGGAGCCGCTCGCCCAACAGCGTCACCGCTGCTCGGGCGCGCCGCCGTGCCTACCTTCCCAGTCCGTTTAGGGCTCAGGCATGCAGCACCCACCAAGCCAACCCGATTTATCCTAAGATACGTCCTCAACACTCAGCAGCCACTCCTCATCACCCATTTTCTAATTGATTCATTACTCATTAGGTAGGACTGTCATAGGATTCATTACTCAAAATTCCGGCCCTCGAAACAGAAACTAGTCATTTTGGATTGTTGGTCGTAGTGACATTGACCCAGATTACTACTGCAAGCCAGGTTTGTTGACAATTTTACTTGTCTTTCTTACTCATTCGATATAATATCCAATTATTCACGTCGATTAGTTGCAAACAATAAGTGCTAGACAAACTTCTTCATTCAGATTTTGGACGGTCTCTTACTGCAGTTACAATTATGCATACTTGTCCTAATAAGCTCACAAGTAAATGATTGATTCACTACATCTATGCTTGCCTTGTCATATTTGTTGTCAATATTCTTTTAGGGTGGACCACCCTGTTTCTAAATACTGGAACCGTAGACACTTGGGAATAGTATTTCTCTATGTGATCTCTTCCATCATGTGTGGGTAATGAACACTGCATTGTATAGAAAGAAAGTGTCATTTCCAGCTTTTACATAGGCTTCGATCTTTTACATGGAATACAATCTGCCTACTTGCTTTGTGTCGCACTACCAACACTCCACCCTTCAAGCTAAACATTACGCCACTCATAATTGCTTAGTTTATTTGTTCAAATACGAATTTTATATGATTCTAATGTTCCTACTTCAGTTTTGAAATGTGTGCCTGCCTGTTATAGAGACATAAGGGGTTTGTATTTCTATGTGTGGTCTGGTCAGCACGGTTGGGGAGGTGAACTTTGCATATGCAGGGGTTTATAGGGAGACACTCTCCGAGTTGAATCCGCAATGCATTCCATATATAATCTGACTACTTTTTATGTTTTCATGAATCTCAGATTCTGAACAGCATCATAATGATTATGAGCTTGGGTGCATGAAAAGAATAAAGCAGAAGAATGCCATGGCTGTCAAACTTGGCATTAAGGGACTGAAATCAAGTCTGGATGCAATGCAATGCAAACGCTCTCCACCTACAGATTCATGCTCAGAATATGATCCTAACCGTGATTCTGAGCTAGAGGGAGACCTAAGTCAATGTAGCTCCCTAGTGGAGGAGTCAGAGGAAGATGCCCTATCTTATTCACCCATCAAGGTACTTGCTCTAACTTTCCAAGGTTACATTGCTCGCACATATCTTGCAACTGATGCTTTGCATTGCTTCTACTTTGTTGAACTGCCATTAGCTTAGTTTACACATCGTGTATGTGAATACGCCCTGCCTATCCATTTTCAGTACATATTCCATCTGTCATCGTACCATATTTATCCATTCAAATGTTGTTCTTGTGTATCAGACGTTCAAAAGGAAGAGGGCGATTGCTGATCGCGGAGGTGCACAAGCAAAGTATTTGGAAAAGGTAGTGGCACCTGATAAATCAAATAGCCCATTAGGTGTAGTTGCAATATCACCTGACCCACAAAATACCCCAACTCTAGCAGACTCTAGCCCTACTACACTGATCATTTCTGATGTCCCAACTCAGCAGACCCCAACTGCAGCAAATAGTATGATTATGCCAGTTGACATAGCACCAGCTGTACGACGCAAAACCCCCATTCCAGCAAAGAGTACACCAAATCCAGTTGCCAAATCCCTTTTCGAACCAGAGAGATCCCCAATTGCAGCAAATAGGACCCTGTTCCATTTCTTTCTACTTTAGAAGACGAAGCTTATGTTGTTGTCAGGAACTTTGTGCGCATCTTTCCTTCATGGAAAGATTATACCGCAGACACAGAACAATTTCCAGTCTTCCTCCGCAACTTACGTGTAAGTAATGTACTAATGTTATTCATGGTCATTACTGCATATGTTTCTGCTGACAGAAGACACAAGATTTCATTCTTTTAAATAGGCGAGGAGCAAACTGGATTGTGATGACGAGCAAGAGTTAGTTGCACTTTTCAAGCACTCGTTGATGAAGTATCGTTCCTACCCGAGGCAAGCGCACTTCGATGGCAAGCCTCTGAACAAAATTTCTGTAAAGTCTCTAGTGCTACATTTATCCGACGGTGACTGGAATAATCTTGTTACACATTGGTCTCGGCAGCAGCGTAAGGTACTGTCTATGATATCACATCACAATTTGAACTACTTTTCTGCATTTTCCTTAATGTCTCACTTGTACGAAAACTGTTAGCAGAAGAACATTCGTTCTCAAGGGACCACATAATCTCACAACTATACTGCACACTGCATTGCTCTTGTGAGTACCTCTTGCCCTATATGACCGTACTTACTTTCATAGCTGTTTGATTATGTAGCATCACTGCACATGTTAGCCTCGTAATCGTCCATTTGGTGGACATTATAAGATTCGTATGGACTCTTACACAAATTTAGAATCAACCCAATGCTTTTGAAGAGGTTTAGCTCTACAGTCCTCTTGTAAGGATTGAACGTGGTCTATCACTATACTTACATTAATAGCTACTCCCTCCGTCCCATAATATAAGAATGTTTTGTACAGTACACCAGTGTTCAAAACACTCTTGTAATATGGGAAGAGGGATTGGTTCATTTTGTAGCATTCTGCATCTTATCTCCCTCACCCACCATTTAGTAAAAAAGATCAGATCTATATTTAATCTTACCAACAAGTAGAATACACAGACATTGCCAGTGCAGAAGTGTAGCCCATTGCTCTTGTCAGTACATTTTGTCCTGTAATGCTTGTACTTCTAGGGATTGGTAGTTGATTATGTAGCATCAATCTGCATCTTATCTTCATTATCCTCTATCCCTTCCAGTATTATCATATCTATAATTACTCTCTACAAAATGTAGAGTACTGATACGTATCCAACGTATCTATAATTTTTTATTGCTCCATGCTACTTTATCTACTGTTTTAGGCAATATTGGGCTTTATTATCCACTTTTATATTAATTTTGGGACTAACCTATTAACCGGAGGCCCAACCCAGATTTGTTGTTTTATGCCTATTTCAGTGTTTCGAGGAAAAGGAATATCAGACGGAGTCGAAATGGAACGAAATCAACTAGAGAAGTTATTTTTGGAAGGAAACCCACCTGATGGACTTGGACCCCATGTCAGAAGATAGATCGGGAGTTCCGCCACCGCAAGCCTCTGTAGCCACCAAAAACCAATCGGGACCCTGTTCCGGCACCCTGCCGGAGGGGGATCCCATCACCGGTGGCCATCTTCAACATCCCGACGCTATCCATGACGAGGAGGGAGTAGTTCACCCTCGGGGCTGAGGGTATGTACCAGTAGCTATGTGTTTGATCTCTCTTTCTCGTGTTCTCTCTCGTGTTCCCTCTATGGCACGGTCTTGATGTATCCCGAGCTTTGCTATTGTAGTTGGATCTTATGATGTTTCTCCCCCTCTACTCTCTTGTGATGAATTGAGTTTCCCCTTTCAAGTTATCTTATCAAATTGAGTCTTTTATGAGAACACTTGATGTATGTCTTGCCGTGATTATCTGTGGTGACAATGGGATATCATGTGCCACTTGATGTATGTTTTGGTGATCAACTTGCGGGTTTCGTAACATTGGGAACCTATGCATAGGGGTTGGCACACGTTCTTGACTCTCCGATAGAAACTTTGGGGCACTCTTTGAAGTACTTTGTGTTGGTTGAATGAATCTGAGATTGTGTGATGCATATCGTATAACCATGCCCACGGATACTTGAGGTGACAATGGAGTATCTAGGTGACATTAGGGTTTTGGTTGATTTGTGTCTTAAGGTGTTATTCTAGTACGAACTCTTTTATAGATCGATCCGAAAGAATAACTTTGAGGTGGTTTCGTACCCTATCATAATCTCTACGTTTGTTCTCCGCTATTAGTGGCTTTGGAGTGACTCTTTGTTGCATGTTGAGGGCTTGTTATATGATCTATCTATGTTATTATTGTTGAGAGAACTTGCACTAGTGAAAGTATGAACCCTAGGCCTTGTTTCCTACCATTGCAATACCGTTTACGCTCACTTTTACCGCTCGCTACCTTGCTGTTTTTATTATTTCAGATTACAAAACCTATATCTACTATCTATTTTGCACTTGTATCACCCTCTCTTCGCCGAACTAGTGCACCTATACAATTTGCCATTGTATTGGGTGTGTTGGGGACACAAGAGACTCTTTGTTATTTGGTTGCAGGGTTGTTTGAGAGAGACCATCTTCATCCTACACCTCCTACGGATTGATAAACCTTAGGTCATCCACTTGAAGGAAATTTGCTACTGTCCTACAAACCTGTGCACTTGCAGGCCCAACAACGTCTACAAGAAGAAGGTTGTGTAGTAGACATCAAGTACAGGCAATGCTTATGAAGAAGATTATGTGCTGAAATTCTTGAGTTATCCTTCCCTTGACATGGAGAAGGGCATTATAAAGCTGGTGTTAACTGTTAATGTAAGTCAGTCCTTCTAGAGCCTTTATCCTCAACTGTTGTTTAATTTGCTCATACTCCCTATCGTTTACTGTTGTTTAGTTTGTTGTTTCTACCAAAATGCATGTTTGTAAGAACCGTAAGTTCTAAGTTTTACTTGTAAAACCAAATTTCTTATTCATACCATGCACATTACTTAATACTCCCTATATGTATGCTTGGTTTTGTGGATCTATAATCCAGTGTGTGGTGAAGCAGCCCACGTTTGCACCCTGTCATCTCCTATTTTATCTTACTGATGTGGCTGATGATATGAACAACATGCCATGCACATTATCCAAAATAGATACAATGATTTTCTTTGCCCTTCATCTATGCTTGTTATGTTGACATGGTAATCCAGTAGTGTGGTGAAGCTCCCCGCATTATGAACAATGCCAAATTATGCTATTGATATTTTGAACTTACTCTTTATTTTCTAATTTGAAATTGGATAGAATTGACAAAACAATTATCATCTTTGTTTATACACGTGCAAAACCTGTCATCTGTCTGCTTTGTTTCAGGGTGATATGTCTGATGGCATGCACAAGTCTGCTGAAGGCTGTGAGACAAACCCAACATATATTGCAGCAAAGAAGGCAAAACATCTTGAAGATAGCGAGACAACCCCAAAGTCTTGTCTTGATGCAGTGTTCAAGTTACTTGAGACTAACAGTCAGACAAGCTCACAGAATTCGTTGTCTGAATCAGTTCAACTTCTTCAGTCCCAAGTTCTAGCATAAAGGCATTCTGCAACTCAACTTCGACTTGAAGTCCTATCTCTAAGAAAGATTGCGGAGAACACCAATGAGAACCTCATCGATAAACAGCTACACCTGGAAGCTATGACCGACATGCTAGGCTGGTCTCACAGCCTTGCTCAGCAGCTTGTGCAGCAGTTCCCCCGCAAGGCTAACCTTTCTTGAACTGTCTTTGAAGTGGTCTCGGTTCAGTATTATTTTGTTACGCTGCAATGGTGCCCAGTTTTTGTAATCTGCTTCTTCGTTGCGCTTTATGATCACTGGTGGCGAACTTCAATGCCCAGTGGATGTAATATACCTTAAATCATTTATTGTATAGTGTAGGTTTATTCTTAGTTACTATGTCGTAATTTCTTTATTGTATAGAGTAGGTTTGTTCTTAATTCCTACTAGTTACTGCCATCATTCGCTATCTGAAAAAAAAATCAGATGTAGTCGACCGGGCCGAAACATTCGACTCTAACGGGCCAGGTTTTTAGCGGGCCACAATTGGGCCGGCCTGCGTCTTTCTTGGGCCCGAATGATTGGGGCCTTCACACATTGCGCCAGGCCAAAACTTACACCGGCCTATATTTTAGTTGGGCCTTTTGTCGACCCAGCGCTTAGTTTGGCCCAGGTAGTGTTGGGCCATTAACAGGCTGAATATTGTACTGGCCTGTTATGGCCGAGATGAAACCACGGGCCTTTAGCAGGCCAAAATGCATGTTGGGCCTTAATTTTCACTAGTCGTCGACGGGCCTTCAGCAGGCCGAAATGTAGACCAGGCCGTTATGGGCCCAGTTAGCTCGTTACCACACTACAAGAAATGTGTCAACTAGTGACCTTCTCTTAGTGACCCTAGCTGAATTGGCCGTAAATCCACGGCCATTTCGCTTAGAAGGGCTCAAACCCTGAATTGCCTTAGACCAAATGGTCATAAAAGCAGACAACAGTGGTCCATGACCTTATTTCTACCTGATTACGACCAATACAAATGGTCATGAGGTTGTGAACGTGGATGCATTAGTACTTATTGCTATGACTAGGCGCCACCTCATCAGTTTTGCCTATGTGTCATGTCCATGTGGCAGTTTTTGCCCTAGGTTGTGAAGCAACCTGTATTTCTGTCATTCCCAAAATTCCCAAAAAAATCTCATAAATTCTTTGGGTCATATCTTCGTCAGATGTAAAAACCTTCCTTGCCTAGTTCAAAAATAATTCAAAAATATTCATTTTCCTATTCTGTTCAGAACAACAGTTTGTGAAGGAAGTACCACTTTGGCATGTCCAAATAGTATCCATTTTCTACAGTGCTTTTCTATGCCCAAATAACCATCCTCCACCAAATGCCAGCTCAATCCATTCATTATTTTGAGCCCAGCTTCAACATTCGTATTTATGTCCAGTGTGGTAGTTTGTAAAGCAAGTACCACCTAGGCTCCTCCTTTTGAGGTGAAAATTTGTGAAGATGGTCTTCTTAGTAACTGATCATCCTCAGCCAAAAGTCACGCCCATTAGCCATGTGCATTTCCCATACCACAAATCAAACACTTGGCTGCTTATTCATGTTTGAGCATCGATCGGTCTCCTCGTGAGAATCTTATGTTGTGATTTTCTTCCTAGCACCTACCTAGGGAGTGCCCAACCCACTAGACATGCCTAGGCCTCCCAGAACACATGGCAACGCCACGGTCACGCGGTGACCACGCGGCGGGCATGCGAGCTTACGCGCTCTAGAGTTGGGGCCCTCGGCCACCGTCCAAACCTCGATGTCTCGCCATCAAACCATGTATTTCTGATTAAATAGATACTTATTTACCTAGAAATGATTTTTGTAAAAAATAAAGAGCAAACTATGAGGCAGCTGCAGTTCAAATTTGACCCGCTTCCAACTGAATCGACGGGAATTTGTCTTTTTCACCAGAGGTGGATCAAAAATTTTGACACCCAACCATTTTGTCAATTGTGCATTATATATGGCCTAGTATTTTATAAAATTGATTAGGTCCAATTTTTGCAACAATTATTTGGTAGTTCCTTCACAAAAAACCTCCTTTTGGGCACTCGGAAAATGAAAAATGAATTTTCCGTGCGAAGAAAATGAAAACTTCCGTAGGCAACATTGTTTGGAATTCCAATATGCACCCTCGTGCACAATATGAGATCATTTGAACAAACTATGCCATGAATGTGGCCAGAAGATTGATCATTTGGCTTGAAAGCCATGAATACGCATGATAGCTCATTTCTGAGAACACTTTTTTAAAATAATTACCGTATTACAATTTTATTATTTTTCGTGGAAACTTGGTCACATATAATGACACAATGCGAAGATTTTCCAATTTTTTGATTTTTTTTTAATTTTTTATGCCCGTTTCAAAATGTGGTCAAAACGGTGGGCTTGACCGTTCCTAGCTAGTGGTTGAATCTTGGAATTTTTTTGGTGTTTCTATGATTAAATAGATACTTATGTATCTAGAAATGATTTTTGGAAAAAATAAAGAGCAAATTATGAGGCAGCTACAGTTCAAATTTGACCCGTTTCCAACTGAATCGACGACAATTTGTCTTTTTCACCAGAGGTAGATCAAAACTTTTTTCACCCAACCATTTTGTCAATTGTGCATTATATATGGCCTAGTATTTTATAAAATTGATTAGGTCCAATTTTGCAACAATTATTTGGTAGTTCCTTCACAAAAAAACCTCCTTTTGGGCACTCGGGAAATGAAAAATGAATTTTCCGTGCAAAGAAAATGAAAACTTCCTGAGGCAACATTGTTTGGAATTCCAATATGCACCCTCATGCACAATATGAGATTATTTGAACAAACTATGCCATAAATGTGTCCATAAGATTGATCATTTGGCTTGAAAGTCATGAATCTTCACGCATGATAGCTCATTTCTGAGAACACTTTTTTAAAATAGTTACCGTATTACAAGTTTATTATCTTTCCTGGAAACTTGGTCAAATATAATGACACAATGCGAAGGTTTTCCAATTTTTTGATTTTTTTTGATTTTTTTTGGTTTTTCTATGATTAAATAGATACTTATGTACCTAGAAATAATTTTTGGAAAAAATAAAGAGCAAATTATGAGGCAGCTACAGTTCAAATTTGACCCGTTTCCAACTGAATCGACGGCAATTTGTCTTTTTCACCAGAGGTAGATCAAAACTTTTTTCACCCAACCATTTTGTCAATTGTGCATTATATATGGCCTTATTTTATAAAAATGATTTGGTCTAATTTTGCAATAATTATTTGGTAGGTCCTTCACAAAAAAACCTACTTTTGGGCACACGGAAAATGAAAATGAATTTTCCGTGCAAAGAAAATGAAAACTTCCTTAGGCAACATTGTTTGGAATTCCAAGATGCACCCTTGTGCACAATATGAGATCATTTAAACAAACTATGCCATGAATGTGGCCAAAAGATTGATCATTTGGCTTTAAAGCCATGAATCTTCACGCATGATAACTCATTTATGAGAACACTTTTTTAAAATAATTACCATATTACAAGTTTATTATTTTTCGTGGAAACTTGGTCACATATAATGACACAATGCGAAGGTTTTCCAATTTTTTGATTTGTTTTGAATTTTTTATGCCCGTTTCAAAATGCGGTCAAAACGGCGGGCTTGACCATTCCTATCTAGTGGTTAAATCTTGGAATTTTTTTGGTGTTTCTCTGATTAAATAGATACTTATTTACCTAGAAATGATTTTTGGAAAAAATAAAGAGCAAAATATGAGGCAGCTGCAGTTCAAATTTGACCCGTTTCCAACTGAATCGACGGCAATTTGTCTTTTTCATCAGAGGTGGATCAAAACTTTTTTCACCCAGCCATTTTGTCAATTGTGCATTATATATGGCCTAGTATTTTAGAAAAATGATTTGGTCCAATTCCGCAACAAATATATTATAGGACCTTCACAAAAAAAACTTATTTTGGGCACTCGAAAAATGGAAATTTGATTTTTCGTGCAAAGGAAATAAAAACTCCCTTTGTCAATATTGTTTGCAAATCCATGATGTAAACTTGTGCAAAATATGATATCATTTGAACAAATATTTGATAGGACTTTCACAAAAAACACTCATTTTGAGCACTAAAAAATGGAATAAATTTTTTTATCTTGAATCGATCACGACCAATTTATATGGTCATAAGGTCATCAAATGGTTTGCTGCGTTCTGACTGGACCATGAGCATATCACGCGGATCACGCATCAACCACCGTCGGATGCTTCCGGATCCAATGGCCCAAACCCACCCGAGCCGAAACCCTAGGTCTGTCCTCATGGACATTTTCCACCCATCCCCCCCCCCCCCGCCTCCATTCTTTCTTTCTTTCTCTCCCTCCCCCCCTCAGATCCTCTCCCCTCTCCCCCGATGCAGATCCCCCTCGTCCCCCTCGTCGCCGCTACCCACCCCTCGTCTCCCTCAGAACCTCGCCGCCACCCACCTTCGCCGCCGCCCTCACTCTCCCCTCGTCTCCCTCATCCTCGACCAACCTCGCCGCCCCTACTCAGGCCTAACCCCTACCCCGCGGCCATGGCCATGGCCCCGCCGCTAGGGTTTCTCACCCAGCCTTCCCTCGCCGTCGCCCGCGCAGGAGGAAGGAGCCCGAGGCTCCAGTGGCCATGAGCGACGGCAAGGACACCCTCGACCTCTCAGCCCTCGGCGTCGCCGTCCCCAACAGCGTCCCCAACACCGCGGTGTGCACGGGCAATGCGACGATGCCAGTGCCGCCTCCCCCACTGGGGCGCCCAGCTTTGGGGCAGCGCAGGCGGGCTCCGGTGTCTCGTCGCCACCACCTCACTCTCCTCTGCCCGTCGATGACCAGGCCGGGGGCGGAAGCCGCAAAGCCGGCGAATCGATCTCCTCGCCACCGCCTCCCTCTGCTCCGCCCGTCGATGTGCAGACCGGGAGACAAATCTTCGAAGCCGGGGGATCGAGCTCCGCCGCTGCGCGCGCCGGGGAGTAGGTAATGGCGCGTCTCTTGCGCTTGAGATGTCACGACCTGATGTGTTCCCTTTCGAGTTATTCGAGTTCGACTAAGAGTTTCTTGGTTTCTGTCGAGTAGGCTGGATTGCCGAAGGCCAAGGAGACGATCTGATGTGAAAGCATGTCCACATCTGTAGAACTGTGCTCTGTGCATGACTAGTGATCGATGGTAACTATTCCTGTAGTTGATACATCTATAGAACTCATGCATATTGACTGGATATATACATGTTGACTGTTCCTGTAGATTTCTGATGTGCATGTTCATTAGAATCCACTGGACCTTTGCACGCCTAAAATTTCAAGTGTGGATATATATTGTCAGTCTCGAGTCTGCACTTCTGTAGGTTTCTGATGTGGAACACCTACGCATTACTACCATGGAAATATGGATTAAGTTTGCTGGAATTTGAGCACATGAATGGACTGTTAATTAATCCGTTAAGGTACACAAGGAGTTTGTTTAATCTAGAAATTGTACAAATCTGCAGCATGCATACATCAGGTTGTTAAATAAGGAAGGAGCTCGGGGTTTAGTTCCACGCAACAGGGGTTGGGTAGATTCCTTGCAACCTCTAGAAATAGTTAGATGAATCATTGTTGTAATTTGTAAAGCTCTCAAGGAAAGTAGTTTAGCCAAAATATTTATTGTGGACATTCTGTTAGCTAGTGTGCATTACCAAGTACAACTATTCTACTTTGTATGGAATCATATATAGATATTATTTCTTTTAAGTGTTGCTGGCTATATTAAAATTATACCCCGAGGCACTGTAGCATTAGTGTGTTGTTTCGCTTTTGGTCTTCTCTATCTATGCCTATAAGTCAGGTTGTTTTTGTGGCATCCAGGGGCACAATGCTGGAGCTGGTAGGCAAGCTAGCACCCATGGATTCGTGAACTGGCTTGGATGTGTACTTGGTCGCCGGGGTTGGATGAGGACAACGGTAACGAGGTGAGACCATCGTGATCCACCCTCCCACTTCTTTCTCATGATTTCGTAACTGCTCAACATGTTGATCTGTTCTGAACATCTGAAACTTGCTGTCTGCAGGGTGACTAGTGATGCGGCACGCCAAGCAGCATCAGGGGAAGGGGGTCAGCTGCTCGAGGAGTAGGGGCGCACCCAGTCGGCAGCCCTGTCCTGCTTGAGGGGGGGAAGAGGGGTCTGCTCCTCTGCTTCCATTGCGACCGCGGCAGGTAGCTCCTCCATCTCCCTCCCCCTCTTCATGTGCTCACTACTTCTGCTGATAAGTTGATAAATATGTGATGCACTTGTGCCAAGGAATTTTAGAGGGATCTGTATGAACAAGTCATGTTTTTATTTTATTTTATTTAGGTTGTTAGTTACCAAACAGAGAGAGAAGATGAGCTCCTGCTTGGATTTTTTTCTGCCAGCACATGATTTGCATGTATGCAATCATCATCTTGCGTGTGTGAGCTGATTCCTTCCTTGGGCGAAGTGTTAGTGTCGATTTGTTGTGGTGGTGCTCATCTGGCCATTGATTTGTTGCTGATAATTAGGTGCTAAAGAATGCTGCAGGTTTATTAGGATGTGGCTAAAACCATCGGATGTCCTTCGTGGACTTGCTATCAATACTTGTCACATTCTGATTGAACTTTAGTTTTCCTAAACCTGTTTATTAGGTTTATTAGGAAGTGGCTGAAACCATCTTTTTGTTGCTGATAATTAGGTGCTAAAGAATGTTGTTTGTGTAATCAAATTTTGCTCCTGTATGTATGTATGTATGAGGCTGGGTAGTTCAACTCTAGTTTTCCTTCTACCAAACAGATTGAACTTTTAATGCTTGCTACACATGCTTGTGTACCTAAACATTCTGTACATTTGTTGTTGTTGTTGTTGACTGTGCAGTCTAAAAAACACACTGTCTTTTCTTTTCGTGTGTAACAGCCAAGATGATCTGCTTTACACTTACAATTCGTGTTGACTAAATCCGAGCAAGTCTCCTTCCAGTTCCACCATAAGTAACACACTGCAGGTACAGCTCAAATCTTGCTCTATTTCTTTCTTGTGTTGGCTCGATCAGGTTTCTCACAAATCTAGTCGATCGGATATCATCATGCTATCTTGTTCCTTTCAGTATGTGCCCATGTATATTTAAGCTGCACCTGATTATATATAGGCATAGCATGGGCTCGGACTTTTAAGCATGCCACATCTCGTTCTGTTTATGTAGCCACCATGTTACATGTTCTGTACTTACAGTTCCTGGCGATGTATTCAAGCCTGTGAACACATATATTTATACGTACCCCTGTTTATATCAAGGCCTCCCTGGTAGGTTATCTACCGAGTGGCAAACAGTTAGATCTCATACTGATGAAATGAACTAGTTCTTTTTATATGCTGCATTCAGATTCGTCATGTGATTATTAGTTATTTTTAACCAATGCTAGACCTAGCATGTGTACACTCTAATCTCTAATGATGTTTGTCTTTGTGTTCAGGAGCTCCAGGTCTACAAAATGAAGTTCGAAACCATATAGCTCTACTCAGCAAAGAGTCGTCTCTTCTATTTGATTGTAATAGAATGTAAATATTGTAATAGTAGGCATATCTGGGTTGTAATAACTATGTACAGATTGTAGTAGACTTAGTTAGTTTTATTTGATGAACTACATTTGTACTGTTCTGTTTGAAATATTGATTATGTACGTGA
This sequence comes from Triticum timopheevii, assembly GCA_963921465.1. NCBI lineage: Eukaryota > Viridiplantae > Streptophyta > Magnoliopsida > Poales > Poaceae > Triticum > Triticum timopheevii. The sequence continues at coordinate 370,778,788 of OY997262.1, forward strand.
TTTGAAAACGTGTGGAATGGAAACCTAACTTGTGGGATTCACTTATGAAAATAATCTAAGCAATTTTGAATTTTCTGTCAAGTGGGCCCAATGTGTGAGAAGACGACAAGTGGGACCAGCTCCAAAATATAATGGCCCAAACAATGTTAAAAGACCCAGCCTAGAAATAAATAAAAGGCTGAAATGGGCTTGGCCCGTGTAACTTACAGAAAAATAAATAAATATTAAAAGGCTGAATTAATGGGCTAGGCCCATGTAGAAAACCGAATCGGACCGGACTGAATCTTGTGCCACATCAGCTTGCCACGTTGGATGCCTACGTGGCCTGGGGAGGTTGCTAGTGACCAAAAATATTCGGCGAAAGTCACTGGGCTATAGTTGGGCCCAAATATTCGGCGAAAAATTAACGGGCCAGATCTGGCTTCGGGTCGCAAATGGGCCCAAATATTGGGCAAACAATTAACGGGCCAGATTTGGCTTCGGGCCGTAAATGAGCCCAAATATTGGGCGAACAATTAACGGGCCAGATCTGGTTTCGGGCTGTAAATGGGCCTTTATTAAGTAATCCGTTATTGGGTTGGCCCACTAGTACCTGATTAAGTTCTACGGGCCTTTGACTGGGCCGGCCTTTTTAACCTATATGGGCCTTTGTTGGGCCCAGCCACGTGTCGACGTACCATAGGCATGTCTCCTCCAATGCACAGGCGACATCTAGCCCACTAACGAGCTGACAGTTGTTCCCTTCGGCCAATCAAAATTTTACACGTGGAAATTTCCCATTGGTCGGGGCTGTTAACGGGTTATCGGATCCAAAATCCGACCCGATAGCTTAACGGCGTTCTGTTACGGTGGATGCCACGTGTCGGTCACCCTTGACGAAAGCACTTCTGTGACGCGCGATTTATCACCATGGAAGCAGACATTTCCGTGATGATAATTTTGGTAATGTCATGGAACACTTCTACGACAGCACAGGTATGACTATCTTGATTCTGTCATAAAATTGCCATGGATGTACATGCATGACAAAAAACCGACCTACTGTGACAAACATGTATCATCACGGAAGTGTATTTTTTTGTAGTGATAGGGAAGGTAGAAGGTCCGACTCATAAAAGGAAGCCACTAGAAGTGAAAACTCATCCACATGGTTGGTCGTCGTGGAAGATAAAAAAGTCTATGAGCTTGAACGATGTTTGGAACTTAGTAGAAGTTCCTGATGGAGCCAAAAGAGTATGCTACAAGTGGGTCTATAAAACCAAATACGATTCCAAGGGCAATGTTGAAAGGTTTAAAGTGGGACTGTATGGCCAAAGAATTTCCTTGCCAAACTTAAAAGTGGTAAACAACATTTTCAAACCACTGACATTGTACATAATAAATATGCAGTTTTCTATGCGAATAACAACAACTCAATTGTTGCTGCCAAGGACATTGACCTAAAGTATCATGTTGTTTAACATAGAATTCAGGATCAAATTATTAATGTTAAGCATATCATGAGACAAGTATGCTTGCAGATCCGGTTACTAAAGGCTTACCACCCAATATTTTTCGTGAGCATGTAGCCGGCATATGGGATTATTAGAATCCTCTTGATCTTGGAATTATGGGACCACTAATATAAACCACTCCCCATAAAGTAACTTATATGTCATTTCAAAATAGAATGTGTGCTATGAGTATTGAGGTTTAATGGCATTTTATGGTTGTTGTAACACCTTGCTTTGGTATAATATTCCTATGGAGGATGGCAAAAGCTATTGAGCCTAACGATCAAGGGGAAGACTGTTGGACTTGATCTAAGGCGCAACTGGCTAACAATATAAATATAACGTTAAGGGAAGGGGCCACGCACCAACGTATGTTCCCCATGGGAGCTCCTATTTGACGCTTCACGCGTCCAGGAAGCTCCTTGCATTGGCGCCCATGTGCCAACACTGGTGGGCCGGCTGATGTAGAGTTCACTTTTTATTTACCTCTGGTTCGCTCTATCACATTTGCAAAAAAATGAAAAAAAAAACAATCATCAATTCAAAAAAGTTCATGGATTTTGAAAAAAAGTTCATCGATTGAAAAAAAAAGTTCAATGAATTTGGAAAAAAACGGTGATTTTTATAAAAAGTTCATCGAATTTGAAAAAGTTCAATAAATTTGAAAAATTCACCGATTTGAAAAAGAAAATCATTGATTTGAAAAGGAAAATCATCGATTTGAAAAAAAAGTGCATCAAAATTTAAAAATATTCATCAATTTTAAAAACAACCATCGAATTTCAAAAAAGTGCATTTTGAAAAAAAAGGAAAACAGATGAAATAAAAAGAAACAGAAAAGAGAAAAAACAAAACAAAAAACTAGTCTAGAAGAAACCCACGACGAAAAAAGAAAAAAAAACTCGGCAGAAGAAAGTATAAAGAAAGAAAACTCAGCTGGAGAAAGTATTACGTTAAGGGGAGTATATTACCATGTCAATGTGTCTTTTGCATGGGTGGTTCGATGTGAGTTAAACTTGAGGTGGAAGTTGCAGGTGCAAATCTCACCTGCTCACATTTTTTGTGTATTAAGTTAAATACCAAAAAGAAAGTGGAACGGGCCGACCCAGCGCGGGGATGGGTGTGCCCTGGTTTGCCAAATGGTCTATAACCGGCGCATGAAGCGCTAAATAGGAAACATCGTTCCCCTCATCCAAACTAATGCGGCTTGATCGGGGTCACCCTAATGAACAAGTGGTTTTGGTTCAGTTCATATACGGTTTACTCCTGCTCCTCACATCCATAACCTATCTAGGGTAGCACTGCATAACTGGAAGATCATCTTCAAACTTTGCCCTTGTCCCAGATAGTGTCGGTGACGCCTGAAGGGACGCCTCTATCCGCTGCGATCATCTATCCCGTGCTTGCATCATGGCTGCATCAAGCAGGCACGGAACTTCCCATCGTCAGTGCCAATGGCTGCTTTCATTTGTGGTAAAATCCTAACCTACCTCTCTAATTCATGCCATTAGGTGATCTAGTATTGTCTAGGTTTATGATCCAATCAGGTCTATCCTAGTAAAGCATTAATGCCTAACACCGCCGATTAGGTGGACTTGGTCAATTAGAAGTGGATTAGGGATGGGCCTGACCTGTTGGATTTGACGTGACGGACGCATGCTTGCCTCGGACATATGGGCTGTGTATATGTTCTGTTGGGTGGTAATTTTATACGGGACAGTGGAAGATTTTTATTCAACACAGTACGGACGCAAGCGCTTATACATACACGCATACACTCATCCTTATAAACGCACACACGCACACTCTATCCATATGAACACCTCTGAGAGACTGAGCCGCCATATCATTTTGAAATTTATGAAGTCACCGTAAACGTCTCGTCATCGACGGGAACGTCTCCTCCCACTGAAAACACATAACCGGAAATCCTTAAATAATTCTAGAAATAATGCGAGCACTGTTCTTCCAACCATTCAACCACGTGTTGGTTCGCACTGGAGGGGGGCTCGAGGGGATGCACATGGACATGGATCGAATCGAATTGTGCCAAGATCAACCAGCTACGGCCAACTGCTGCCACACGGGCACGGTCGACGTCCAAGTTGATCTGATAAACCCGGCGGGAGCCCTCCGATCCTCTACCCCGGCAAAAATCATCGAGTGCGCCTCACGACAAACTGCGCCGAGCTCCCGCCCGCGCGCCGACGCGATCATCATAGTCCAAGCTTCAGCCCCCACGAACCAAGCCAACAACCGGCCGCCGCGGGCGCGCGCGCGCACGCACGCAGCAGCTACGCGACACCACCGAGAGCTGCCGAGAGACGAGCCCACTTGAGCGCGCGGGGGCGCCGGCGCACGCATCCCCCGAGGCCTCGACGCCAACTTGGCCAAATGGCCATAAGATTAGTCGGATAAAATCGGCGCGAGGATACGAGCCACTCGACCACCTGCACCGCGCCCAGTCCCCGATCATCACACGCACAGTAGGATCAGTACGGGCCACGCCGGGGGACAGCGGTGTTAAGGTCAAGCAAAGCGCCACAGGTACGCACACGCACGCACGTACGGCTCGATCCGGGCTGCGCCCCAGATTTGCACGCACGGCCATCCGCTCTCGCAGGGCCGCCCGCCCGGGTGGGCTCCGGGAGATTGATTGATTCTCTGGGATTCGGTCGAGACGAGGAGGGAAGGATGCACGGAGCGTGCTCATCGTACTGTTTGCGTCCGGCTGGCTTGGCTCGGCTGGCTGGCTCCGGGTTGGTTGGTTGGTGGTGGCCAAGACGCGGACAGCCAGGCCAGGACGTCGGCACGGCAGTCGACACCGGCTTTTATAGTCCGCGCCGGAGCCCTGTCACGCCCGTCTCGCGACAAAACGGACGTACTACTACACACATGGTTGACCGTATGCACGTCCGTCGATCGGCGTCTCTCGTCTCGTAGCCGTAGACGGATTGCCATGGCGCGACCAACGCTGGCTGGACCCGATCACGGCCATTACCATCCCTTTGTCTCGAGCGCGATGCCAGCGGCGAGCCTGTGCATCATGATCTACATGGTGTCCTATGCCCTTGATGAAGGTAGGGGCACCCCTTGGCCCTTGCCATCTGGGCCCATCTATACCAAGACTAGCTAGGGCCATCCGCGAAGACCCTAGCGGCGAGTCGGCACGTCAAACAAAGATCGGATGCGCCACATGATGCAAATCTCAGAGAGGAGGAAGCAGGCCAATCGATTAATTCATTCGGATCTCTGCGGTCTGCGCCCTCGTCAAACTCTACGGAAAGGCCGTGGAACCGGGCGTGCACACAAGCGATCGAGCTGATGCTCGGAGGCGCCAAGGGCCGGACTGGCGGGCACGCGAAGCTTCTCTCTTCTCTCCCGCTCCTACGTAGTACGTCGTGCAACGGAATTAAGCGCGGCTGGCCAAGTTGAACTCCCACTTGCTCGCGATGGCGCAAGCTAATTTATCCTACTTGCTCCGGATTAGCAAAGGGAGAAAGAAATGAAAGAACGAAGAAAGCTGCTGCAGGAAGGAAGCAAATCGAATCGAGCTGCTGTCCTCTCCTTGACCGAGGAGAGGAGAGGGAGATCAAATGCTGGCGCCTAGTTGGACAAGTTGGCCAAGTAGCTAGCCGCTTAACATTTCTTGCATCGTCACGTCGTGCATGCCGACCGTAACCTTTCGGTTTTGTTAATGCCAAGTGAATCCGGGCTGCAAAAGAAAACTCGGAACTTGGGCAGGCCATCACGCCAGTTGCAGATTTGTTATTTAGATCACAGCACTGCAAATCATGAAATCATATGTGCAATTGGCCGAGGGAGCATGCATTTTTCTTCTCCCCTCTCTTTCATCTTTTTCACCAGTCGGCATCCTCCTTCCTGTAAAGCTCTACTAGTACTAGTTGAGTGTGATTGATTCTTGCGGTAGAAACCAGTGACAAAGGGACGGTACGTACAGCTGCTGGGCTGGCCTGCTGCTACTAATGAAGCAAGGACGAGAATCAATCAAGTTGGTGGCAAACAAAGGAAGAAACAAGCGGGTCCGTACGCAGGGTACGTACGTACTCACCACGTACGCGTGGTTTGATTCCCCTACCGGGCCGGGCGCCTGCAGCTAAAATTTAATGCTAGACTTAATGGCGCCATGTACGCGCGCAGCTCGGGCAATGAGGACGACGGAGTAGCGCGTGCGCGGTCGGTCTCAACCTGGCATACGCAGCTGCATGCGATCTCTCTCTTTCCTCCACCGTCGGCGAGGCGAAGCGTCCGCTAGCTCTACCTCCATCGTTAAGTCACGCTCATGCATTGCTTCCACGCACACTATATACACCGCGTTCTGGACCGTGTTGCGGAATCTTTGCATTGCTGGGCAATGAATGCGTTTGCATTTCTCTGATGAATTAGTTACTGTCATGACAGCAATGCGGAGTACTGTACGTGGTACGAGATCGAATGTTAGTCGCCTCTTTCCGCCAGCCGGATCATCGATGAAGCATCAGCTTTGCCTCCGTCGTTCAGTCACGCTCCGCTAGTGGCTACCAGCTGATTTTTGATCGCGCAGAATCCCTTTGTTTTTCCCTGAACCAACTGTGCAACATCGTACTGCCAGGCGCCAGCGCCCAGCAATACTGTATACTCTTCTCTATACTCTTTCATGATACGAGAACGATACGTTTCTTAGCTGGAGGTCGATGCATGGGCGCACTAGGGCATCGAGATCCACGGGTGTCAGAATGCCAGCAGCGTGGATGGTTTGTAAAATCTGTCCCCTGAAAAATTCAGAGATACTAGTAATGATAAAAAGTTGCTTCCTATGCAATTGCACACACGATCGATCTCAATTATAATGACGGGAATTCAAAGTCTAGGGGGAGGAAGATATCAAGGTCAAATGATTAAGAAATGGAAGCGCGTGATATGGAAGCTACACACAGGTGGGCTGTTGTTTATGTCGAAAGCAGAACAGTTGAGCCTGAATGCCAGCCCGGTCGATGTTGGACTGTGCATGCAGGACGGACAGCCACCACCGTCAGATACTTTAATTAGCGGCCCGTTCATCATTAGCTATGGTCCTTTGGCCACTACCCCTCCATGCATGGTTCCACAGCTCCATGTGCATTTGTTTCGTTTGGTACAACTTAACTGGCCCTAATGACTATTGTATGTATCCCACTAAACGAACCACCCACTCTGCCCTCGGATATTTTGCCAACTTGGCTGTGGATTTAATTAAGACATTTGCATTGCTGGTTTTCAAACAAAGGATCGATTTGCACAACACAATAGCACTAACATACATCAAGAAATTTTATTAAGGAGAACAAGAGGAAGAAACGTGAATGTTTATGAACAAGGGTTAGTATCAGGTAGTAGCACTAACACAATGATTTGTACTTTGTGTAGTCAAAAATGGAAGGGGGTAAACGTACACAAGCTAGAACCACACGCTGATCTGATCATGATCAATCGCCTCCTCGATGGAGGCAACTAGTCAGGAAACAATAAGCAACGACGATCAAATTCCTGGAAAAAAAAGAGAGAAAAAGGGCACGCGCGCGCAGGAGCTGGTGGACGCCGGTGAGGACCGGCATGCCCTAGGCGGGGACGGCGAGCTGCTGGGCGGTGCGCGCCAGCGACTGGAGGTTGCACCGCACGATGGTGTCCACGAAGGTGCGCGTCTCGTCGGCGGTGTTCCCGGGGGGCACGTCCACCACGTACGACTCCACCACGACGGCGCCCGCCGACGCGGCCTCGTGCACGGTGGTCACCGACCGATAGTTGGAGAGGCGGTGCTCGCCGCCGACGACGCGGAAGCTGAGCACGCGGCGCTCGTCGTCGAGGATCTCCAGCCGCTCGCGGCTGCTGGTGGCGGGGAGGCCCGACACCACCCGCACCTCGCGCACCGACCCCACCGCGCCGCCGTCGCCGTCCACGAGGCGGCAGCTCCGGATGAAGTGCTTGTACGCCTGCGGGCGGTCGAAGCGCCGCACCACGGCCCACACCGCGCCCACGGGCGCCTCGATCGCCTGCACCACCGCCGAGCAGCACTGCCCGGTACCCGCCGCGTGCTCGTGGTGCCGCGCCACCTCCCCCGGCACCGCCCCGCACGACGCCGCGTGCGCCGCCGCCTTCCACCCCGCGCCCACCGCGGCGACCCGAGCCCGCTGCGGCGCCGACGGCCGCGATGCCGTGTACGGCATTATACACTCTCGCTGTACCTCACTGCCCCTCTCCTCGAGCCGAGCTTCCTGGCTTCTTCTTCCGAGCTTATGGTAGACAAGGGAGATTTGCAGAGAGAGCTAGCTGGGTTAGATGGATGGTCCTTTGGCGAGGGGGGTGGTGGCCGGGCGCGCGCTTATTATACACCTGGGACAAACAAGATTGCGGTGGTCACTCACAACTCGGAGCAACTTGGCCATTTGTCTGCTGTGGTTGAGCAAGTTGCAGGTGCAGTTTTCTCAACTTCTAGGGTCACTTGGGAGAGTTGGGGATACTTTGAAGGTTCAGTTGGGAGAGTTGGGGATAGTTTTCTCAGGAGATAGCACGGAGAAAGGTAGTGGTTTGGGCTCCGGTGCTTGTTTCCGGTGGGAAACCAGGGCGGCCTAGCTGGGGCTTGGGACATTAGGCATAACCAAAGTAGAGCCGAGGGAAAGTGATGCGCCCAGTTGGGGATTAAGCTAAGGCCCCCGAGGGTGATTACTTTGTTGTTAAGGTTGGTTGCTCTTGTTTACTAATACTACTACCAGTGCTTCCTTTTGAGTGGAGTACATGACAACTTTTGTGGGGGTAGATTTTTCTTTTTTTGCAAAAAGGTTGTGAGGTTAGATGTAACAAACGACTTGTATAAAAATAATCTGAAGTATATATATAACACAGAAACACACCAATTGTTAATCATGCAAGTTTTTGGCCATTTTTATTTAATTTTGTCTTCATTTTATTCCTTCATTTAGGGCAATACCAATGCCCTTAATTAATTCTTCCTTAGAATAAGTTATGTTTTATTTTAGGTAACACCACTCTCATGATTCTATCTTTCTTAGATTGAAATTTGTATTATATATATATATATATATATATATTATTGTTTTATTGCATTTTTTATACGTCTCTGTTTACTGCTAAAAGAAAGCGTTTGGCATAAAAAATCTTTTAGTTTTGTCGCTTTTGCTAATGTTTCAAAAAGAATGTTGTTGCTTAGTCAAATTTTTGTCCATTGAATTTTCTCTGTGTAAGCACTAACCGTTTGTTGTAATCATGTGACTACTTTATTTGTATTTGTAATTGTAACTTAAAATGATTTCTTTTAGAAAAAACATTTTAATTCAATCCACTTAAATCATAATTACTATCAGAGTTGCAGTATTTTATGTTTGTGCAAATTTATCATTATATTCTAATTGCCGCATATTAGAATATAGTTTGGCAATGATGTAAGTATTTAAACCACTCCCATAAGCCATTCTTCCTTAGAAATAAATGTGTTATCGTAAATTGTGTCTTAAAACCCAAGTGATATTTCCTTGCGGAACTAATAGCTAGCCAAGTTAAACACTTTGCTAACCAATACTCCCTGCGTTCAAGAATAGAAGGTGTATCGAGTTTCATGCAAGTCAAACTTGTGTGTGTACGTTTGACCAAGATTAGAGAATAAAATATCAACATATATATTACAAAATAAATAAAATATTAAAATACTTTTCATGGTGAATCTAATGAAAAAAAATTTGGTATTGTACATATATATTGATGTATTTTTCTAAGAACTTGGTTGAACATGCACATATTTGACTTTAAAAAATAATAATACAGCTTATATTTTGAAACGGAGGAAGTACATTTTTTTTACATCAAAACGGAGGGAGTACATTACTAGTGTGGAGCTACCTACCTGCATGCTTGCTACGGTCACCTACAAAACTAACCGACCAATCTAAATGCTACTCCTACTCATCCGTTACTTTTTCGTCGCTCGGTCGTTCAACAACAACGGCCTCTCAGAAAAATTGGCTGATGCCTTACAGTTTGACTTAAACCAAAACAAGTTTCAGTCACTTTTTTCACCTTTCCTCTTTTGTTCTTTCCTGTCCCTTGGATGTTCGTCTGATTCCTCAGAATTAAAGTGACTGTAACAACAACAAAAATCAGGCACCTGACCCATAGGCGCTCCCAAAAAGTAAAGAAAATCCACCCCACAAAAGTTGCCATGTACTCAAAAGGAGGCACCAGTACACTCGCAAAAAAAAGGAGGCACTAGTAGTACTAGTAAACAAGAGCAAACAACCTTGCAAGCCAACATGTGGTTGAAATGTTAGGAAAACAGTGGTATCCCCAGCCTACGAGGGTTCAAGTCCTGGTGCTCATATTTATCCTAAATTTATTTCAGGATTTCCGCAGTGGGAGGAGACGTTCTCGTCGATTACGAGGCGCCTACGATGACTTCGTAAAGTCCCAAAATGATATGCCGACTCAATCATTCGGAGGTGCTCATAATGGTAGAATGTGCGTGTGCGCGTTCATAAGGGTGAGTGTATGCGTGTATATATGAGCGCTTGCATCTGTATTGTGTTAAAAAAAACAACCTTAACAGCAAATAAATCACCCTCAGGTCTTAGCTTAATCCCCAACTACGCATCACTTTCCCTCGGCTCTACTTTGACCCCCTATGATTATGCCTAATGCCCCAAGTCCCAACTAAGTTGCCCTGCTTTCCCACCAGAAACAAGCACCGGAGCCCAAACCACAACCTTTTCTGTACCATCTCTAGAGAAAACTATCCCCAACTCTCCCAATTGAACCTTAGGCCCCGCTTGTGGGGGTAATTTTATACACCTGTATTTATTCTACAGGTGTAAGTTACAGGTCAACACTTAAGATCAGCCTGAAATGAAAATGACCAGAGGAGGTCCGTATCTTAGCAAGTTGCCAGAAAACGAGCGGAAACGCTAATTCAAACAGGGCCTTACAAGTATCCCTAACTCTCCCAAGTGACCCTAGAAGTTCAGGAAACTGCACCTACAACTTGCTCAACTACAACAAACAAATGGCCAAGTTACACGCTTGACCTAGCGCAAAAACGGGAATTCAGAAATATTTAAACGAATTGGAATTCAAAAATTTATAATATGGTTGAATAAGAATATAATAGTGCACCATATCAAAAAATGAAGGTTTCTAAGAAGGAATAAGTCAGTAGCATTAGTACTACCAATAAAGAATATAGAAAATAAATAAAAATAGAAAAAGATGACACAACCCTGCACAAAATCAGCACAAAAATTGTATTTTGTTTATAATATGCGATAATAAGCATATAATACTTCAATTTTCACTCTAGTGTAATTTATTCTAAGGAAGAATGAGTCAAGCGCATTGGTAGTACCCTAAAAGAAGAATACAATGAAGAAGAAAAAATGGTCAAAACCTTGCACATTAAATGCGTAGAACTTGCATTGATCCACAATATGCAAGAACAATCATATATTAATATAACTTGCATACATAACCCGGTCTTTTCTGGTTCAGTAAAATCGCTCTTAGTCGTACGATCGAAATCCAGTGGCTCAGCTGGCTTCTTCTCCCTCCAGCCTTCTTATTCACATGTTTATTCGACCTTCACCTTCCACATATCAAAAATAAAAATAAAAGTATTCTAAGTAAGAATGAATTAATAGTATAGGTGTTTCTATTAAAGAAGAAAGAAAATAAAAAATAAACTTAAAAGAAATCAAGACTAAAACTTGCGCACAATTTGTAATTTTTTATAATATGCAGGAGTAAGCATATAATAGTGCACCATATCAAAAAAAAAAGAAGTTTCCTAAGAAAGAATAAATGAGTAACATTGGCATTACCCATAAAGAATATAGAAAGTAAAAAAACTTAAAACAAACAATGACACAACCTTGCACAAAAATTGTATTTTTTTTTCTTAATACACAGTAATAAGCATATAATAGTGCAATTTTCACTCTAGTATAATTTACACGCATATTCTATAATACTTGGATATATACTTACACAAATCTAACATCCACACATAAAAAAAGTTGAGTAAAAAAAACATGTATAATTTATTTATTTTTGAAAATGTTGGTTGAACCTGGAAAAAATTCAGGCACCTATCCAATAGCAAAAGCACGATATACATCAATGTTATATGCAGTGCTCAAACCACAAAATAGCCGAAAGTACTTGTCTCTAACTCGCAAAAGAAAAGAAAGCATACACACCCATGCTAATGCACACAACACACCCACACATTTAGCCTAAAATAAATCCAGAAATAAATGCGAGCACCAGGATTTGAACCCTGGTGGGATGAAGATTCCACAGTTCCTCTAACCATCCAACCACAAGTTGGTTCGCCATGCCCAAGGTAGTTAATCGATTGAGTCTTTGTACATGTACTGGCTTCGGCTCCACTCCCAGCATTGTTATAGCCTAGCCAGCTACGTGGACGACTGGACGGCGGGCCGCTCCAGGCCACAAAAAAATAGTCGACCGATACTCATTAAATTGTCAGGTAACTGAAGAATAACATAATCATTTCTTTTTCGAAAAGATTGTGGGGTTAGATGTAACAAACGAATTGTATAGAAAGTAATCTGAAGTATGACACACACACACACACACTAGTTGTTAATCCATCTGGTGCCAGATGGGTTTAGAAGATCCAAGCCAAAAGACAAAAGGGGTTAGATGTTTACATATTACAGGTCTATCTGGAATGACAGTGGGGACTAGTTTTGGTTGGTAGATTGATTCGGACACTTGTTGCTCGTCAGGAGGTGACGGAGGTTAATGCTACCTCCTCTTTGATTTTATTTACTACTCCCTCTATTCGATAATGTAAGACGCATTTTACGCGTTATATGTCTTGGTGGCGATTACGTGATGCGCCACTGGGGAATCATCTCTGCCATTGTGTGCGCTTTACCGGGCAAAAATATCTTCCTGGCCTCCTCCTAGTTTTTGTTTAGCCGATAAATTAATTTTTTAAGCCGAGGCCTCCTCTTAGTTGAGTAACCCAATTGGTTCCCAGAAACCGGCATGTCTGAGATGCATCGATGGCCGTCAGAGTCTGAACGAGGCCAACCATCAGCTGGTCTCTAGTACATTTCTCAGATGTGAACGTATAAGCAAATCCAAGCATCTAAGGCATACGAAGACAGCAAGGAACTCTGTGTCTATAAAAGGGAAATTGGGAAACCGCAGGGCATAATAACAGGTTAGAAAAAGTAACCGACATGCGCAAGAAGCCAAGGTGTTGGGATGAACCTTGCAAACGCGGTTGCACCGCTCGGGCGATGATTGATTGATGAACGGACGACAGAAAAGCGGAAGGGTCAGATCAAAGCCTCCAGGCAGATTCAGTGCATGCTTACGACTAAAAGCGCATGAGATCAAAACGCCCCGGTGCAAATACAATGTTTTGTGTGGTGTGGCTAAAACAACAATATCTTGGTCGACCGCATTGGCCCAGGTAATAGTCCGATAAACTATGCAGAGAGGTTGGTTCCGTGACGAACTTTCAGAAAGTTGGTCTGGCCTGGGTGATGTGTTGAAAGCTTCGACGCGCATGATCCTCCTCGCAATGATTTTGCTTGTTTAATTGGAGGTCGCCACAGTTCCATGGATTGAATCGTTCGTGCGTGATGTTAGGCACAGTTCCGTTTGGAGGAGGTTCATTGTTTAGCAGATCTCGTGTCCCGGGATAAGCACGGAAATGTGAGACGCGCATGGTTCAAGGGCGGTGATATACTGCTATCATCAAGTAATCGCAAAAAATGGACGGGAGATATGCATTGTTGCTTTTTTTAGAGAGACCAATGTTTGGAGTTTTGTGCGTACGACTATTTCAAACTTAGCATCTGCCGATATAGTTTTTTGGAGGTTCTTATATGAGTAGAGTGTGTGCTCAATAGATGTGGGTGTGAGTTGTATGTAATTATCTGCATCTGTCATGTGTTTCTTCTAAAGAAAAGTTACGAGTTTGCACTTCTCGGTTTTTTTAGGTGGGTCCACGTCTCCCCTAAAGACTTCAAAGTTTGATGGGTGTTTCGGATGATTTAGGTTTTCACGGCAATTTTAATTGTAGTTTCCTTTCCTCATTTGGTGCTTTTAGGGATGAGTCAATTAACACTGCTCCTATAAAAAATGTTAAAGTACTCGCCTTCCGGGAGCCTCTGCGCTGTCCGTTGCATGGTGGCGTGCCGCAGGTGACTCCTTAGGGCTCCATGCGTTGTCCGATTTATCTGGACAGTGAGCACCCAGGCGGGTCACCTTCGGGGTCCATGATGGGTGGACCACGGGCGCGACAAGGGCCAAAGTCATGTGGCGGTTTCGGTCGTGCCCACGTGCGCCCTCTCGCGTGCTGCCCCAGGTGCGACGGCGAGGCCGGTTCGCCCTGCCAGTATCCGTAGGTGCCGGCTGAGGCCGGGTCTTTCGTGGCTGGCTCCCTGGTGTTCTCCACGCCGTCCAATCAGCCAGGACGGCGTGCTCCTAGGTGGGTCATCTTGGAGGTGCATGACGGGTGGATCACTAGCGCGCCGTCATGTGATGTTTTCAACCGTGCTTGCCTGAGCTCTATTGCGCGTTGTCCCACACGCAATGGGTAGGCGAGTCCGCTACTAGTGTCCTTCGCCCCCGTCAGGCTGGTTAGATCGTGCTAGCTGGGCTCGCGCGACCGTCTGGCACGGCGCGACAGGTGTCGGGTGGTCAGAGAGGGCAATCTGGTTGGTGGTCACGTGCCTCCTTGCACGTTTGAGGTGTGACTGCTTGGGCTCTCTGTCGGACGAGACTTGTCCGCGCCCCGCACGTGCGCCCATCCGTGCTCCCGTGTACGTGGCTTGATTTGATTGGAATAAAAAAAGGCCCGGGCCCACCCCGTTAAAATAGGGGAAGGGGTGATTAGATTAGGAAGGAAAAAAGGGGAAAAACAGCCGTAGGATGAAGTGAGAGCACGGATGGGTGCACGCGCAGGCGCAGGCAAGCCGGATCCCTCTCTGCCTGCCCGGGTGCTTGGTTCCCCTACCTAACTGTGCGTGTGTGTGCTTGATGGCTCGGCTGTTGGTCTTGAGAGATGCTACACTTATGTAAGGATTTCTACGTACCTTACGTACGATCCGACGTGGTGGAATTATATTTAGCCTTACCTCGCTACACGGTTCCACCCTGAAAATCGGGGGGGGGGGGGGGGGGGGGGAGATTAGTTAGCATGGTATGGATTTGCGTAACCTTTCCTAAACCATCATGTAGGTGTAGCATTATTGGTTGGTCGTACACCGTCGTGCCGCATTGCGCGTTCTAGAGGCGGCTGTTGGGGAACGCGGTAATTTCAAAAAAAATCCTACCATCATGCAAGATCTATCTATGTGATGTGTAGCAACGAGAGGGGATAGTGTGTCCACGTACCCTCGTAGACCGAAAGCGGAAGTGTTAGTTAACGCGGTTGATGTGGTCGAACATCTTCGCGATCCAACCGATCCAAGTACCGAACGTACGGCACCTCCGTGTTCAGCACACGTTCAGCTCGATGACGTCCCTCGTACTCTTGATCCAGTTGAGGCTGAGGGAGAGTTTGGTCAACACGACGGCGTGGCGATGGTGATGATGAAGTTACCGGCCAGGGCTTCGCCTAAGCACTACGACGATATGACCGAGGTGTGTAACTGTGGAGGGGGCACCACACAGGGCTAAAAGATCAAGGGATAATTAGATTTATGCCCCTAGTTGTGTCTTACTCGTCTGTTTTACCCCTAATTGCCAAAAGTCACCGGTTCTGTCCAAGTCACTTTGCTCCTCTTATGCTTTTGCCCTTTGACCGTTTGTCCATCAGTTTGAAAACTTCATAACTAATTCATACTAAATCAGAAAAAAATGCAAATAAGATACCAAAATGTTCAGAAAAACATCACCTATATGTTAGTGTCATTTGCATTCATGAAAAAAGTGTTGGAAAGTGCACATCCAAGTTTTAGCTCTTTTGATACCACCATGAATAGTAAACTCTAAAAAAATTCAAAAAGTTCAAAAAATATGGTGGCAAAGAATGGCAAATGTTTTAAGTGCCTGCCAAGTTTCATCGGGGAATAACATTCGTGGGTGTCGCGGCAAAAAAAAAACAATCAGCACTCCAAAATAGATTTTTTTTGCCACGACTTCCACTAATGTCGTTCCCTGATGAAACTTGGCAAGCACTTAGAACAGTTGTCGTTCTTTGCCACCATATTTTTTTGATCTTTTTTGAATTTTTTTGGAGTTTACTATTCATGGTGGTATCAAAAGAGCTAAAACTCGGATGTGCACTTTACAACACTTTTTTCATGAATGCAAATGACACTGACATATAGGTGATGTTTTTCTGAACATTTTGGTATCTTATTTGCATATTTCTGATTTAGTATGAATTAGTTATGAAGTTTTCAAACTGACGGTCAAACGGCCAAAGGGCAAAAGCATAAGAGGAGCAAAGTGACTTGGACAGAACCGGTGACTTTTGGGAATTAGGGGTAAAACAGACGAGTGGGACACAACTAGGGGCATAAATCTAATTATCCCAAAGATCAACTTGTGTGTTCTAGGGTGCTCCCCTGCCCCCGTATATAAAGGAGCAAGGGGGAGGCCAGCCGACCCTCCTAGGGCGCGCACCACAAGGGGAGTCCTACTAGGACTACTAGTCCTAGTAGGATTCCACCAAGAGGGAGAGAGGGGGAAGGAAGGAGAGGCAGAGGGAGAAGGAAAGGAGGGCGCCACCCCCCTTCCCTAGTCCAATTCGGACCCAAGGGGGAGGGGCTCGTGGCCTGCCCTGGCCGCCCCTCTCTCTCTCTTCCCACTAAGGCCCATGTGGCCCATTAGTTCCCCCGGGGGTTCTGGTAACCCTACGACACTCCAGTTTTATCTGAAACTTCTCCGGAACACTTCCGGTGTCCGAATATAGTCGTCCAATATATCAATCTTTACGTCTCGACCATTTCGAGACTCCTCGTCATGTCCGTGATCTCATCCGGGACTCCGAACAAACTTCGGTCATCAAAACACATAACTCACAATACAAATCGTCATCTAACGTTAAGCATGCGGACCCTACGGGTTCGAGAACTATGTAGATATGACCGAGACACATCTCCAGTCAATAACCAATTGCGGAACCTGGATGCTCATATTGGGTCCTACATATTCTACGAAGATCTTTATCGGTCAAACCGCATAACAACATACGTTGTTCCCTTTGTCATCGGTATGTTACTTATCCGAGATTCGATCTTCGGTATCATCATACCTAGTTCAATCTCGTTACCGGCAAGTCTCTTTACTCGTTTCGTAATATTTCATCCCGCAACTAACTCATTAGTCACAATGCTTGCAAGGCTTATAGTGATGAGTATTACCGAGAGGGCCTAGAGATACCTCTCCGAAACACAGAGTGACATATCCTAATCTTGATCTATGCCAACCCAATAAACACCTTTGGAGACACATGTAGAGCATCTTTATAATCACCCATTTACGTTGTGACTGTTGGGGAATGCGGTAATTTCAAAAAAATTCCTATGATCATGCAAGATATATCTAGGTGATGCATAACAACGAGAGGGGAGAGTGTGTCCATGTACCGTCGTAGACCGAAAGCGGAAGCATTAAGTAATGCGGTTGATGTAGTCGAACGTCTTCGCGATCCAACCGAGCAAGTGCCAAACGCACGGCACCTCCACGATCTGCACACGTTCAGCTCGGTGAAGTCCCTCGAACTCTAGATCCAGTTGAGGTCGAGGGAGATTTCCATCATCACGACGGCATGGTGATGGTGATGATGAAGTTACTGGCGCAGGGCTTCGCCTAAGTACTACGACGATATGACCGAGGGGGAAAACTGTGGAGGGGGCATCGCACACGGCTAAAGATCAACTTGCGTGTCTTTGGGGTGCCCCCCTCCCACGTATATAAAGGGGGAGGGAGGAGGAGGCCGGCCAGAAAAGGAGGCGCGTCATGGGGGGGGGGAATCCTACTCCAAGTAGGATTCGTCCCCCCCCCTTTCCTATTCCAATAAGGAGAAGGGGGAAGGGGGGAGAGAAGGAAAGGGGGCCCGCCCCCCTAGTCCAATTCGGTTTGGGCTAGCGGGGGCACGCGCCACACCTTGGCCTGCCTCCTCTCTTCCACCACTTGGCCCATGAGGCCCAATAACACCCAGGGGGTTCCGTAACCCCCCGGTACTCCGGAAAATACCCGATACACCTCGAACTATTCCAGTATCCGAATATAGTCTTCCAATATATCAATCTTTATGTCTCGACCATTTCGAGACTCCTCGTCATGTCCGTGATCTCATCCGGGACTCCAAACAACCTTGGGTACATCAAATCACATAAACTAATAATACAAATAGCCATCAAACGTTAAGTGTGCGGACCCTACGGGTTCGAGAACTATGTAGACATGACCGAGACACATCTCCGGTCAATAACCAATAGCGGAACCTGGATGCTCATATTGGGTCCTACATATTCTATGAAGATCTTTATTGGTCAAACCGCATAACAACATACGTTGTTCCCTTTGTCATCGGTATGTTACTTGCCCGAGATTCGATCGTCGGTATCATCATACCTAGTTCAGTCTCGTTACCGGCAAGTCTCTTTACTCGTTCTATAATACTTCATCCTGTAACTAACTCATTAGTCACAATGCTTGCAAGGCTTATAGTGATGAGTATTACCGAGAGGGCCTAGAGATACCTCTCCGAAACACAGAGTGACAAATCCTAATCTTGATCTATGCCAACCCAACAAACACCTTCAGAGACACCTGTAGAGCATCTTTATAATCACCCAGTTACGTTGTGACGTTTGATAGCACACAAGGTGTTCCTCCGGTATTCGGGAGTTGCATAATCTCATAGTCTAAGGAATGTGTATAAGTCATAAGAAAGCAGTAGCAATGAAACTGCAACGATCATAATGCTAAGCTAATGGATGGGTCTTGTCCATCACATCATTCCCCTGATGATGTGATCCCGTTCATCAAATGACAATACATGTCTATGGTTAGGAAACATAACCATCTTTGATTAACGAGCTAGTCAAGTAGAGGCATACTAGGGACACTATGTTTTGTCTATGTATTCACACATGTACTAAGTTTCCGGTTAATACAATTCTAGCATGAATAATAAACATTTATCATGATATAAGGAAATATAAATAACAACTTTATTATTGCCTCTAGGGCTTATTTCCTTCAGTCTCCCACTTGCACTAGAGTCAATAATCTAGTTCACATCACCATGTGATTTAACATCAATAGTTCACATCTGTATGTGATTAACACCCATAGTTCGCATCGCCATCTGACCAACAACCAAAGGTTTTACTAGAGTCAATAATCTAGTTCACATTGCTATGTGATTAACACCCAAAGAGTACTAAGGTGTGATCATGTTTTGCTTATGAGAGAAGTTTAGTCAATGGGTCTGTCACATTCAGAGCCTTATGTATTTTGCAAATATTATATGTCTACAATGCTCTGCATAAAGCTACTGTAGCTAATTGCTCCCACTTTCAATATGTATCCAGATTGAGACTTAGAGTCATCTGGATCGGTGTAAAAGCTTGCATCGACGTAACTCTTTATGACGAACTCTTTATTACCCCCATCACCGAGAAACATTTCCTTAGTCCTCACTAAGGATAATTTTGACCGCTGTCCAGTGATGTACTCTTAGATCACTATTGTACCTCCTTGCCAAACTCATGGCAAGGTACACAAGGTCTAGTACACAGCACAACATACTTTATAGAACCTATGACTGTGGCATAGGGAATGACTTTCATTCTCTTTCTATCTTCTGTTGTGGTCGGACTTTGAGTCTTACTCAACTTTACACCTTGTAATATAGACAAGAACTCCTTCTTTGACTGATCCATTTTGAAATCTTTCAAAACCTTGTCAAGGTATTTATTCATTGAAAAATCTTATCAAGCGTCTTGATCTATCTCTATAGATCTTGATGCCCAATATGTAAGCAGCTTCACCGAGGTCTTTCATTGAAAACTCTTATTCAAGTATCCCTTTATGCTATCCAGAAATTCTATATCATTCCAATCAACAATATGTCATCCACATATAATATTAGAGATGCTACAGATCTCCCACTCACTTTCTTGTAAATACAGGCTTCTCCAAAAGTCTGTATAAAACCATATGCTTTGATCACACTATCAAAGTGTTTATTCCAACTCCGAGAGGCTTGCATGAGTCCATAAACGGATCCCTGGAGCTTGCACACTTTGTTAGCACCCTTTGGATCGACAAAACCTTCTGGTTGTATCATATACAACTCTTCTTCCAGATATCCATTCAGGAAAGCAGTTTTGACATCCATCTGCCAAATTTCATAATCATGAAATGCAGCAATTGCTAACATGATTCAAACAGACTTAAGCATTGCTATGGATGAGAAAGTCTCATCGTAGTCAACTCCTTGAACTTGTCGAAAACCTTTTTGCGACAAGTCGATCTTTGTAGATAGTAACACTACTATCAATGTCTGTATTCCTCTTGAAGATCCATTTATTTAATATGGCTTGCCGATCATCGGGCAAGTCCACCAAAGTCCACACTTTGTTCTCATACATGGATCCCATCTCAGATTCCTTGGCCTCAAGCCATTTCGCGGAATCTGGGCTCATCATTGCTTCCTCATAGTTCGTAGGTTCATCATGGTGTAGTAACATGATTTCCAGAATAGGATTACCGTACCACTCTGGTGCGGACCATACTCTGGAAGACCTATGAGGTTTTGTAGTAACTTGATATGAAGTTTCATGATCATCATCATTAGCTTCCTCACTAATTGGTGTAGGAATCACTGGAACTGATTTTTGTGATGAACTACTTTCCAATTCGGAAGAAGGTACAATTACCTCATCAAGCTCTACTTTCCTCCCACTCACTTCTTTCGACAGAAACTCCTTCTCTAGAAAGGATCCATTCTTAGCAATGAATATCTTGCCTTCGGATCTGTGATATAAGATGGACCCAACAGCTTCCTTTGGGTATCCTATGAAGATGCACTTCTCCGATTTGGGTTTGAGCTTATCATGTTGAAGCTTTTTCACATAAGAATTGCAGCCCCAAACTTTAAGAAACGACAAATTTGGTTTCTTGCCAAACCACAGTTCATAAGGCGTCATCTCAACGGATTTTGATGGTGCCCTGTTTAACGTGAATGCAGCTGTCTCTAATGCATAACCCCAAAACGATAGTGGTAAATCGATAAGAGACATCATAGATCGCACCACATCCAATAAAGTGCGGTTACAATTTTCGGACACACCATTACACTGTGGTGTTCCAGGTGGCGTGAGCTGTGAAACTATTCCACATTGTTTTAAATGAAGGCCAAACTCGTAACTCAAATATTCTCCTCCACAATCAGATAGTAAAAACTTTATTTTCTTGTTATGATGATTCTCCACTTCACTCTGAAATTCTTTGAACTTTTCAAATGTTTCAGACTTGTGTTTCATTAAGTAGATATACCCATATCTGCTCAAATCATCTGTGAAGGTCAGAAAATAACGATACCCACCACGAGCATCAACACTCATTGGACCGCATACATCGGTATGTATTATTTCCAATAAGTCACTAGCTCGTTCCATTGTTCCGAAGAATGGAGTTTTAGTCATCTTGCCCATAAGGCACGGTTCGCATGCATCAAATAATTCATAATCAAATGATTCCAAAAGTCCATCTTTATGGAGTTTTTTTATGCGCTTTACACCGATATGACCCAAACGGCAGTGCCACAAATAAGTTGCACTATCATTATCAACTTTCATCTTTGGGCATCAATACTATGAATATGTGTATTACCACGATCGAGATTCAATAAACCATCAACATTGGGTGTATGACCATAGAAGGTTTTATTGATGTAAACAGAATAACAATTATTCTCTCTCTTAAATGAATAATCGTATTGTAATTAACATGATCTAATCATATTCATGCTCAATGCAAACACCAAATAACATTTATTTAGGTTCAACACTAATCCCGAAAGTATAGGGAGTGCTCGATGATGATCATATCAATCTTGGAACCACTTCCAACAATCATCACTTCATCCTCAACTAGTCTCTATTTATTCTGCAACTTCTGTTTCGAGTTACTAATCTTAGTAACCGAACAAATATCAAATACCCAGGGATTACTACGAGCACTAGTAAGGTACACATCAATAATATGTATATCAAATATACCTTTTATGACTTTGCCATCCTTCTTATCCGCCAAATATTTTGGGCAGTTCCACTTCCAGTGACCATTTCCTTTGCAGTAGAAGCACTCAGTTTCAGGCTTAGGTCCAACTTTGGGCTTTTTCACGGGAGTGACAACTTGCTTGCCATTCTTCTTGAAGTTCCCTTTCTTTCCCTTTGCCCTTTTCTTGAAACTAGTGGTCTTGTTTAATCATCAACACTTGATCCTTTTCTTGATTTCTACCTTCGTCAATTTCAGCATCACGATGAGCTCGAGAATCGTTTTCATCATCCCTTGCCTACTATAGTTCATCATGAAGTTCCAGTAACTTGGTGATGGTGACTAGAGAACTCTGTCAATCACTATCTTATCTGGAAGATTAACTCCCACTTGATTCAAGCGATTGTAGTACCTAGACATTCTGAGTACATGCTCACTAGCTGAGCAATTCTCCTCCATCTTTTAGGCGAAGTACTTGTCGGAGGTCTCATACCTCTCGACACAGGCATGAGTCCGAAATACCAATTTCAGCTCTTGGAACATCTCATATGCTCTGTGGCATTCAAAACGTTTTTGAAGTCCCGGTTCTAAGCAGTAAAGCATGGTGCACTAAACTATTAAGTAGTCATCATATTGAGCTAGCCAAAGGTTCATAATGTCTGCGTTTGCTCCTGCAATAGGTCTATCACCTAGCGGTGCATCAAGGACATAATTCTTCTATGCAGCAATGAGGATAAACCTCATATCACAAACCTAGTCCGCATCATTGCTACTATCATCTTTCAACTTAGTTTTCTTTAGGAACATATAAAAAACATGGGGAAGCTACAACATGAGCTATTGATCTACAACATAATTTGCAAAATACTATCAGGACTAAGTTCATGATAAATTAAAGTTCAATTAATCATATTAATTAAGAACTCCCACTTAGATAGACATACCTCTAGTCATCTAAATGATCACGTGATCCAAATCAACTAAACCATGTCCGATCATCACGTGAGATGGAGTAGTTTTCAATGGTGAACATCACTATGTTAATCATATCAACTATATGATTCACGTTTGACCTTTAGGTCTCAGTGTTCCGAGGCCATATCTACATATGCTAGGCTCGTCGAGTTTAACCCGAGTATTCTGCGTGTGCAAAACTGGCTTTCACCCGTTGTATGTGAATGTAGAGCTTATCACACCTGATCATCACGTGGTGTCTCGGCACAAAGAACTGTAGCAACGGTGCATACTCAGGGAGAATACTTATACCTTGAAATTTAGTAAGGGACCATCTTATAATTCTATCGCCGTACTAAGCAAAATAAGATGCATAAAAGATAAACATCACATGCAATCAAAATAAGTGACATGATATGGCCATCATCATCTTGTGCTCATGATCTCCATCACTGAAGCATCGTCGTGATCTCCATTGTCACCGGCGCGACACCTTGATATTCATCATAGCATCGTTGTCGTCTCACCAACTATTGTTACACGACTATTGCTACCGCTTAGTGATAAAGTAAAACAATTACATAGCGATTGCATTACATACAATAAAGCAACAACCATATGGCTCCTGCCAGTTATCGATAACTTTGTTACAAATCATGATCATCTCATACAACAATTTATATCACATCATGCCTTGACCATATCACATCACAGCAAGCCCTGCAAAAACAAGTTAGACGTCCTCTACTTTGTTGTTGCAAGTTTTATGTGGCTTCTACGGGCTTCTAGCAAGAACCGTTCTTACCAACGCGTCAAAACCACAACGATTTTTCGTCAAGTGTGCTGTTTTAACCTTCAACAAGGACCGTCCATAGTCAAACTCGATTCAATTAAAGTTGGAGAAACAGACACCCGCCAGCCACCTATGTGCATAAGCACGTCGGTAGAACCAGTCTCATGAACGCGGTCATGTAATGTAGGTCCGGACTGCTTCATCCAACAATACCGCTGAATCAAAGTAAGATGTTGGCGGTAAGCAGTATGACAATTATCGCCCACAACTCTTTGTGATCTACTCGTGCATATAACATCTACGCATAGACCTGGCTCTGATACCACTGTTGGGGAACGCGGTAATTTCAAAAAAAATCCTACGATCACGGAAGATCTATCTAGGTGATGCATAGCAACGAGAGGGGAGAGTGTGTCCACGTACCCTCATATACCGAAAGCGGAAGCGTTAAGTAATGCGGTTGATGTAGTCGAACGTCTTCGTGATCCAACCGATAAGGTACCGAACGCACGACCCCTCCGCGATCTGCACACGTTCTGCTCAGTGACATCCCTTAAAATCTAGATCCAGCTAAGGCCGAGGGAGAGTTCCGTCAGCATGATGGCGTGGTGACGGTGATGATGAAGTTACCGGCGCAAGGCTTCGACTAAGCACTACGACGATATGACCGAGGTGGAAAACTATGGAGGAGGGCACCGCACACAGCTAAAGATCAACTTGTGTGTCTTTGGGGTGCCCCCCTCCCACGTATATAAAGGGGGAAGGGAGGAGGAGGCCGGCCAGGGGAGGAGGCGTGCTATGGAGGGGCAATCCTACTCCAAGTAGGATTCGCCCCCCCTTTCCTATTCCAATAAGGACAAGGGGGGAGGAGGGGGAGGAGAGAAGGAAAGGGGGGCCGCCCCCTAGTCCAATTCGGTTTGGGCTAGGGGGGGGGGGTGTACGCCACACCTTGGCGTGCCTCCTCTCTTCCACCACTTGGCCCATGAGGCCCAATAACCCCCCGGGGGTTTTCAGTAACCCCCCGGTACTCCGAAAAATATTCGATACACCTCGGAACTATTTCGGTGTCCGAATATAGTCTTCCAATATATCAATCTTTATGTCTCGACCAATTAGTGACTCCTCATCATGTCCGTGATCTCATCCGCGACTCCTAACAACCTTCGGTACATCAAATCACATAAACTCATAATACCAATTGTCATCGAACGTTAAGCGTGTGGACCCTACAGGTTCGAGAACTATGTAGACATGACCGAGACACATCTCCGATCAATAACCAATAGTGGAACCTGGATGCTCATATTGGTTCCTAGATATCCTACGAAGATCTTTACTGGTCAAACCGCATAACAACATACGTTGTTCCCTTTGTCTTCGGTATGTTACTTGCCCGAGATTCGATCGTCGGTATCATCATACCTAGTTCAGTCTCGTTACCGGCAAGTCTCTTTACTCGTTCTGTAATACTTCATCCTGTAACTAACTCATTAGTCACAATGCTTGCAAGGCTTATAGTGATTAGTATTACCGAGAGGGCCCAGAGATACCTCTCCAAAACACGGAGTGACAAATCCTAATCTCAATATATGCCAACCCAACAAACACCTTCGAAGACACCTGTAGAGCATCTTTATCATCACCCAGTTACGTTGTGACGTTTGATAGCACACAAGGTGTTCCTCCGGTATTTGGGAGTTGCATAATCTCATAGTCTGAGGAACGTGTATAAGTCATGAAGAAAGCAGTAGCAATGAAACTGTAACGATCATAATGCTAAGCTAACAGATGGGTCTTGTCCATCACATCATTCTCCTAATGATGTGATCCCGTTCATCAAATGACAACACATGTCTATGGTTAGGAAACATAACCATCTTTGATTAACGAGCTAGTCAAGTAGAGGCATACTAGGGACACTATGTTTTGTCTATGTATTCACACATGTACTAAGTTTCCGGTTAATACAATTCTAGCATGAATAATAAACATTTATCATGATATACAGAAATATAAATAACAACTTTATTATTGCCTCTAGGGCATATTTCCTTTAGTGATGTTTGATAGCACACAAAGTGTTCCTCCGGTATTAGGGAGTTGCATAATTTCATAGTCTGAGGAACTTGTATAAGTCATGAAGAAAGCAGTAGCAATGAAGCTGTAACAATCATAATGGTAAGCTAATGGATGGTTCATGTCCATCACATCATTCTCCTAATGATGTGATCCCGTTCATCAAATGAAAACACATGTCTATGGTTAGGAAACATAACCGTCTTTGATTAACGAGCTAGTCAAGTAGAGGCATGCTAGGGACAATATGTTTTGTCTATGTATTCACACATGTACTAAGTTTCCGGTTAATACAATTATACCATGAATAATAAACATTTATCATGAAATAAGGAAATAAATAATAACTTTATTATTGCCTCTAGGGCATATTTCCTTCAGTCTCCCACTTGTACCAGAGTCAATAATCTAGATTACATAGTAATGATTCTAACACCCATGGAGCTTTGGTGTTGATCATGTTTTGCTCGTGGAAGAGGCTTAGTCAATGGGTCTGCAACATTTAGATCCGTATGTATCTTGCAAATCTCAATGTCCCCCTCCGACACTTGATGGCGGATGGAATTGAAGCGTCTCTTGATGTGCTTGGTTCTCTTGTGAAATCTGGATTCCTTTGCCAAGGCAATTGCTCCAGTATTGTCACAAAAGATTTTCATTGGACCCGATGCACTAGTTATGACACATAGATCGGATATGAAATCCTTCATCCAGACTCCTTCATTTGTTGCTTCCAAAGCAGCAATGTACTCCGCTTTACACGTAGATCCCGCCATGACGCTCTGCTTGGAACTGCACCAACTGACAGCTCCTCCATTCAATAAAAATACATATTTGGTTTGCGACTTAGAGTCATCCGGATCAGTGTCAAAGCTTGCATCAATGTAACCGTTTATGACGAGCTCTCTTTCACCTCCATAAACGAGAAACATATCCTTTGTCCTTTTCAGGTATTTCAGGATGTTCTTGACCGCTATCCAGTGCTCCACTCCGGGATAACTTTGGTACCTCCCTTCTATGCTTATAGCAAGGCACACATCAGGTCTGGTACACAGCATTGTATACATGATAGAACCTATGGATGAAGCATAGGGAATGACTTTCATTTTCTCTCTATCTTCTGTAGTGGTCGGGCATTGAGTCTGACTCAATTTCACACCTTGTAACACAGGCAAGAATCCTTTCTTTGACTGATCCATTTTGAACTTCTTCAAAACTTTATCAAGGTATGTGCTTTGTGAAAGTCCAATTAAGTGTCTTGATCTATCTCTATAGATCTTGATGCCCAATATGTAAGCAGCTTCACCGAGGTCTTTCATGGAAAAACTCTTATTCAGGTATCCCTTTATGTTATCCAGAAGTTCTATATCATTTCCAATCTACAATATGTCATCCACATATAATATTACAAATGCTACAGAGCTCCCACTCACTTTCTTGTAAATACATGCTTCTCCAAAAGTCTGTATAAAACCATATGCTTTGATCACACTATAAAAGTGTCTATTCAAACTCCGAGAGGCTTGCACCAGTCCATAAATGGACCACTAGAGCTTGCACACTTTGTTAGCACCCTTTGGATCGACAAGACCTTCTGGTTGTATCATATACATCTTCTTCCAGAAATCCATTCAGGAATGCAGTTTTGACATCCATCTGCCAAATTTCATAATCATAAAATGCGGCAATTGCTAACATGATTCGGACAAACTTAAGCATCGCTACAGGTGAGAAAGTCTCATTGTAGTCAACTCCTTGAACTTGTCTAAAACCTTTTGCAACAAGTCGAGCTTTGTAGACAGTAACATTACCGTCTGCGTCGATCTTCTTCTTGAAGATCCATTTATTTTCTATGGCTTGCCGATCATCGGGCAAGTCCACCAAAGTCCACACTTTGCTCTCATACATGGATCCCATCTCAAATTTCATGGACTCAAGCCATTTTGCGGAATCTGGGCTCATCATCGCTTCCTCATAGTTCGTCGGTTCACCATGTTCTAGTAACATGACTTCCAGAATAGGATTACCGTACCACTCTAGTGCGGATCTCACTCTGGAAGACCTAGGAGGTTCGGTAGTAACTTGATCTGAAGTTTCATGATCATCATCATTAACTTCCTCACTAATTGGTGTAGGAATCACTGGAACTGATTTCTGTGATGAACTACTTTCCAATAAGGGAGAAGGTACAATTACCTCATCAAGTTCTACTTTCCTCCCACTCACTTCTTTCAAGAGAAACTCCTTCTCTAGAAAGGATCCATTCTTGGCAACAAAGATTTTGCCTTCGGATCTGTGATAGAAGGTGTACCCTACAGTTTCCTTTGGGTATCCTATGAAGACACACTTCTCCGACTTGGGTTCGAGCTTATCAGGTTGAAGCTTTTTCACATAAGCATCACAGACCCAAACTTTAAGAAATGACAACTTTGGTTTCTTGCCAAACCACATTCATAAGGCGTCGTCTCAACGGATTTTATGGTGCCCTATTTAAAGTGAATGCAGTCATCTTTTGCTTCTCAGGTGGTGACGAACAATGCTGCTTGCGTAGCGGGAGATGCCCGCCCGTCGTTTAGGCCCGCTTCCTGCCTGAAAGAAGGCTAGTCGGACTAGTGGTAGGGGACCCGACCATAAAAAACCCTACCCTATTCTCGAACCCTCTGCCAAGCTCTACCCTGCCCGCTCCGCCCAAAATGGGAATGGGCTCTAGGGTTATGAACTTAGAATCATGGAATCGACTCGATCATCAGATTCTAAGTTCATTCCATACCGAACCAGACCGTGCACATTCTTATTATGAGAAGGGGTCATTCGAGACAGCTCAGTCAAACCAAGCAGTGAACAAAGTTAGTGCAAATGTGGCCATGTAGGTGCTACAGGAAAGCAATCCTATCGAAATCATAAGCTGCCCGAAACCAAATTGGAAGAAATTTACAGGGATCTTAACCTGGAAAATGCGAGCGAGGAAAAACAGGTAAAAAAACCAGGTCCTCGAGGGCATTTCATGGCGACGCCTTTATTTTTTAAATAACATGAAGGATAAACCCCATATCGACTTGATTGTGAAAGTCCACGATTGGATCTAATTGATTGCTAAACTGAAGGAACGATCTCTGTCGAAGATTCTCATCCTGAAGCAAGTGCCTAGCTCTGGAAGGATGGACAGGATCATACCTATTTGCGGTGCTGCAAATTCGCAAGCTGATCCTAAGTAATCGTTGTTGTTCATTGGATTCCTCCGGAATTACTTCATTAGGATTGAAGAATTGCAGCAATTCTTCCTAAATAGACTCGATTCTCCCGTCAAGAGTTTCTTTGAAAGTCTTACCTAAACTCTTCCGACTGCTAATGCTTAACACTGGTCAAATACCATAAGTTATGGTAGTGCTCGCTCGGCAAATTCTATCAGTTCAGCAGCGTCCTTAGTAGGAGCGGAAGGGATGTAGCGAGGAGCCGAATCCTACAGTTACGGAACCGTGGAAAAAGCCGAAACTTAGGGGCTAAACTCGAACCTATAGTTGATCCATCCATACTCGGTAAAGAATCAAAAAGGTACTTGAAGATGACTTTGAATGGGAGGGGGTTCTTTAAAGCATAACCCCAAAACGATAGCAATAAATCAGTAAGAGACATCATGGATCGCACCGTATCCAATGAAGTACAAGTCAAGCAATCAACCTACACATGCAATTCTAAGAGTATAGTAGCGGATGTAAAACAATTACATATGAAGGTAAGGGGGGGGGGGGGAGTTTGAGGAGGCAAACACAATTGGAGACACAGATGTTTTTGTCGTGGTTCCGATAGGTGGTGCTATCGTACATCCACATTGATGAAGACTTCAACCCACGAAGGGTAATGGCTGCGCGAGTCCACGGAGGGCTCCACCCACGAAGGGTCCACGAAGAAGCAACCTTGTCTATCCCACCACGACCGTCGCCCATGAAGGACTTGCCTCACCAGGGTAGATCTTCATGAAGTAGGCGATCTCCTTGCCCTTACAAACTCCTTGGTTCAAGTCCACAATCTCGTCGAAGGCTCCCAAGTGACACCTAGCCAATCTAGGAGACACCACTCTCCAAGAAGTAACAAATGGTGTGCTGTTGATGAACTCCTTGCTCTTATGCTTCAAATCATAGTCTCCCCAACACTCAACTCTCTCTCACAGGATTTGGATTTGGTGGAAAGAAGATTTGAGTGGAAAGCAACTTGGGGAAGGCTAGAGATCAAGATTCATATGGTAGGAATGGAATATCTTGACCTCAACACAAGTGTAGGTGGTTCTCTCTCAGAAAATGTATGTTGGAAGTGTAGGCATGTTCTGATGGCTCTCTCCATGAATGAAGAGTGGGTGGAGGGGTATATATAGCCTCCGCACAAAATCTAACCGTTACACACAACTTACCAATCTCAGTGGGACCGAATCCTGAAACTCGGTCGGACCGATTTAGCAAATAAGTGACCGTTAGGATTTTCGGTGGGACCGACATGTCAACTCGGTGGGACCGACATGTCAACTCGGTGGGACCGATGTGGTTAGGGTTAGGGCATAACGTAATCTCGGTGAGACCGATTACATAAACTCGGTGGGACCGATTTTGGTAATAAGCTAGCGAGAGAGTTGGTTAGGCAAACTCGGTGGGACCGATTCGCTCATCTCGGTGAGACCTAAATGTTATGGAAGGAAACAGAGAGTTTGCATTGCAGTCTCGGTGGGACCGGTCGCTCATCTCGGTTGGACCGAAATGTTGCAAAGGGAAATAGAGAGATTACAATCCCATCTCGGTGAGACCGAAAAGACTAGGGTTTGTGGCAGTGGCTAAGACATCTGAACTCGGTGGCGCCGGATAGAAAGAATTGGTGGGGCCGAGTTTGACTTTTGGTTTGGGTCATATGTGGATGTGAAAAAGTAGTTGAGGGCTTTGGAGCATATCACTAAGCATTTTGAGCAAGAACCTCATTAAGCAAAACCTCATCCCTCCTTGATAGTATTGGCTTTTCCTATAGAATCAATGTGATCTTGGTTCACTAAAATGGAAAATGTAGAGTCTTGTGCTTTGAGCTTGAGCCAATCCTTTTGTTCTTAGTATTTTGAGGGGTCCACTTTTCTCATCCATGCCATGCCAATCATTGAGCTTTCCTGAAATATTTATCTTGAAATAGCATTAGCTCAATGAGCTATATGTTGTTAGGAATTAGCAAAACCACCCAGGGATAGTTGCACTTTCAATCTCCCCCTTTTTGGTAATTGATGACAGCATATAGATCAAAGCTTCGACAAATGATAATAAGATTGAAAGACATTGTCGCTTTGAGAAGTATGTGAAGAGCAAGAGCTCCCCCTAAATTTGTGCATTATCTAAGATTTGCTTTGGACTGCAAATGCACAATGAGTTAGGATCATGAGTTACTCTTCCATGTCACATACATCTTGGTGGAGCGCTAAAAATGATAAAAATTGAACTCATGCACTCATCACCAAGCAAAGTGAATGATCATATGAGAATATAAGAGATAATATCATCCAACAAGCATAAATGTAGCATAGCATATGATCAAACACATGATCATCTAAGTATCTCACAAAAGCATAATGTATCAAGCAAACAAGCAAACACACAAAAGAGAAGTTCAACCACCAAAAACAAGAGAGAACAAAAGCAACACTCTCTCTCGAAGCCTATGATCTATACATTTTTCTCCCCTTTGGCAACAAGTTACCAAAAAGTTCATAAAAAGATGCATAGTGCTAAACGACTCTCAGGCTTGGTCTTCAGGTGGTGGTGTAGAGATGACTCCAAGGACGAAAGCATCAGTCGATGAAGCTGGAGCTGGTGGAGTGGCTGCTGGAGTTAGTGGCACTGAAGCTGTAGTTGGTGCAGATGATGTAGCTATGGTGTCTGGAACATGCACTGCAGCAGATCTTTGTCCTCTGGGCACTCTAGCAAATGCATCTGTGGTAGACTTGCCCTTCTTCTTCTCCACTTCCTCCTGAAGTTGCTCAACAACTGACTGGATCTCAGTGACCTTCACACCAAGATCATAGAATTTCTGCTCTATGATTCTCTCCAAGCTCTCCTGGTTTTGAGTCAGGGTGGCCAAGCCCTTCTCAATCCTCAAGATGGACGCAATCAAGTAGCCAAGCTGATCTTGCTTGCTCTTTAGGTACACTTGTGATGCCTCTTCAACAGTTGGCATTCTAGCAGCTTTCTCAGCCCTTGATTTCTCTTTCTTCTCTTGTGCTTGCACATATGATGGTTCATCTTCATCCATCACAATGGTGTTATCCTCAAAATCAGAGTAGATGGGCAAGTGCTCTTTGTTCAAAAGATATGTGCCAGTGCCCATCTTGGAGTTAATGAGCTCCTGAATGTGTGGGGCATATCCACAAGATCTTTTCTGATCAGTAGCAGTCCTTTTGATTGTTTCCACAATCAGACTCATGACTTTGAATTTCTGAGGCACACCAAATATATGTAGCAAGTTGATTGCATGGCGTCTGATCATTTTGTGATCTCCTGACTTGGGCAACAGAGTGTGCCTTAAGATCCAGTTGATAGTAGGCAATCTTGACAACAAGTAATGTACAGATCCAAACTTATGTGTCTCTAGAGAAGCATCTGGGATCTCTCTGTACATGTGAGCCATAGAGTTGTGGTCTTTCTTCTTCTTGGCATAGACATACAAGTCATCCTCATTCTCCTTTGGAGCATTTATCAATTCCGACCATTCCTCAACTGTGGATTGGTACCTTGTACCCTCAGACATCCAGACAATTTTCCCATCAGGGTAGAAGTGAGCTGTGGAGTAAAACTGCATGATGAGCTCATCATTCCACTTGGTGAGCTTATGGCCAACAAAGTCATCTTCTCCGCAAGCATTGAAACTGTAATACACTCCTGGATAATGCTCTTCATTCTTCCTGATGTACTCCTAGTCAACCCATCTCATGTCACATACTATGGGCTTCTTGTCAAGCAAAACTGTCTCATAGAAATCCTGTTGTTGCTTAGTGTGGAACCTGTAGTCCACTTCAGTTCTTCTTCTAACAGCATAGGGATCAGTCTATCTCCACAGTCTCAGTCCTGCATCCTTCCTGAGCTTCATATCCTCTGCAACTGGATGAGCATCATTATGATCAGGAATCTTGGGCTTCAACTTTCTCAAGACAAGTGAATCTTCATCTTCTTCATCATTAGCAGCCTCATGCACTGGGGCCTTGTTCTTTCCTTCAGCTAGATTGCTCCTGGTGTTCCTCTTAGGTGCAGACTTGGGCTTAGGAGCAGCAGCTTTGGGAGCATCTTTGGGCTTAGGTGGAGCAGCCCCTGATCTGATTGCATCCCCCATCGGCTTCTGAGCTTTAGGTCCTGGTGCAGCAACCTCGTCCTCTTCTTCTTGACCCTTTCTTTCCTTTTCTTTCCTTATGGAGCAGCCTCTTTGGGTTCAGATTCCAAAGTTACTTGAGTAGAGGCTCTCGCTTTAGACATGGGAACTCTTCTTGCAGGTGCTTTGGTCCTCGTACCAGGCTTAGTGGTAGAAGCTGTGCCATATTCCTTCTTCAACACCTTCTTCTTAGATGTGGCCTCATCATCAACAGACACATAGTCTTCATCTTCAGAATCTGAGGTTCTCTTCTTCCTTGTCCTAGTAGCTGCCTTGGGCAAGTTACTAGGTGTGCTTCTGCTTCCCTCATCTGAGGTACTGGAGGGACTAGTGCCCTCACTCATCTGAACTTGCTCCTCAGACTTGTTCTAACTGTCACTCTGATCTGACATGATGCAAACACTGATAGCAGACCCTGTGAATAGATGTAGATGAGGTAGAGTAGATGAGCATCACAAAGCATAGAGGTTTTTGCAAAACATTGAGTCAGAAACTTAGTTTTAGTTTTCCACAGAAAGCATTTCGGAGCTACTGATTTGTAAACTTGGTGATACCGAAGCAGCTTTTGGAACCTAAACTAGTGAACTCGGTAAGACCGAGCCACAGTTCGGTGGCACCAAGGCTTCTAGGGTTTCACAGAGAATCAATCCCGGTCACACTGATTTGCAATTCTTGGTTGGACCGAGAATCACATGTGCAATGGCCTAAGCCAAATCGGTGAGCCCGATTTCTACAACTCGGTCGGTCCGAGATGAATTCGGCGGAAACCTAACTCTAAATTTTCAATCCAAGATTAATCTATGGAGTATATTTGCTGGATAGGAAGATTTCAAACGTGGCAAGATTCATGGCAATGCAATGTGCTAGGAATCGGAGTTAAGGATGGCACAAAGATTCAAATCCATACCCTAATGCGGCGATAGATTTGCTACAGCGGCAACGGCAAAGTCGAATCCCGTTGACAGCGGAGGAGACCAGCAGCGGGAGGTCGCTGGCGATGAGGAGGATGATCCGGACACCCGATGAGGCGGAGCAGGCTTTGCGCGGGTGAAGAGTTTCGGAAGAATTTCCAAAAATTTGTCCCGTGAGTATATATAGCCTGACCCTATCAGTGTGACCGAGTGGAACAACTCGGTGGCACCGAGATGCAAAACTGCAAGCAGTTGCTGCAACTCAGTGTGACCGAAGAATTCAAATCGGTTGCACCGAGATTGAAAACCTAGATCAACAGAATGATCTCGGTATGACCGAAATGGGTGAATCAGTCAGACCAAAACGCACAGAGGTTTTGGAAGTTTTAAGTCTATGACGAATCAGGGACTCCGAGTGCTCCTCACACTGAGTGGTTCGAATCTGACTTGATCAAACTTTGTGATGTAGCATGAATAGAGTTTGAGAAAAGAAGAGCATAGATAGCTAGAGAAGGTTCCTAGGCATTCTTGTCCATCCACTTGGCAAAAGAAAAAGAACAAAACAATCAAAACTACAAGTGGATGTCCTCGAATGAGTAAAATATGCATCCAACATGCTCACACAATAAAATGGCAAATGAAATATGTTTCAAAGCATGCACACACAATTCTAGCATCTATCAAGCAATTGGCGATGACTAGGTCATCTATATATGAGTATGCTGACTTAGGAGTCAAATGAGAACATTTGATCATAGGTCATACTCATTGTTTAAGCACAAGTGGGGTTACCACTTTTAAATAAAGCATTGTTGTGTTCACACTGTTAGAGTTGCTTTAGCTCAGTTCTTAGAGTAAAGCTCCCCCTAGATGTGAGATCCCCCCTAAGAGGGTTGAACTAACCTTGGGTTTTGTCGATGATGACTTCATGTAGGTGTTGAAGATGTGGATGCTCTATGTTGATGTAGATCATTTGGAGCAATCCTTTGGAGTTAGTTGCACTTTCAATACCTACATGGGTTAGTCCCACAAGGAACAAACAAGGATATCCATAGACATAGAGTGATGCACACACAAGATGATGTCCATGAAAGCATTAGGTTACCTTGTCCCTTGTCTTACCAACAAGAGGGTTTGTGACTCCATGAACGAGTGCAAGATGTGGAAGTTGGTTGCACTTGTCCTCGCCAAAATGATAAGAGTGAAGCATGTTGGCAGAGTCACCCTCAAGAACTCTCTAGTTCTTCTTCTTTGGGATCCACATCATCTTGATGGGAATCCTTGGGGTTGTAGTCGTACTTGATGAAGTAGAACTTGATGTAGTCTTGGGAACCCACTTGACCAAGGCCTTAGGAGCTTCTTCAAATGCATAAATCTCCTCTTGAAGCTTGTCCTTGCCTTTCTACTTGTGGTCTTGTGGTGGAAGATCATCTTGAGCTTGTGTCCCTTTGAAAGAAGTAGGATCATACTTCTCTTGTTGAGGAACAAACTTTGTCTCGGGGTATTGATCTTCTTCCCACTCAACTCCATTGGCATTGAACTTTCGTTCAAAACCAACACCTTCGTTCTTCCGGTGCCTTCCTTGCTTGCGTACAGTTTCCTCGAATTGCTTACTCCCGGCAAGGCTCATGTAAACACCTTTCTATATAATTCCCTTCAAAAGGCTATTTTCTTGCTCAAGTGTAACTTGGCTAAGAGAATCGTTAGTGGAATCAAGAGAACTACTAGAAGCAACAACATTGGATTTAGCATGATTATTGTTGTTACCACTAGAGGAAGAATCTTTATTGTTCTTGTTACTAGACTCGACTTGAGGCATGTAAGTAGATAAGAGCAAACGCTTGGCAATGTAATAAGAACTTTTCTTGCAAAGATCATTGTTGATTGCTTTTAAAAACTCATGCTCTTGCTCAAGGTTGACCTTTTCAAAGTGTAACTTCTCATGAGTCCTTAAAAGTTCTCGATGATCTCCTAAGATAGTTTCATGAGCTAACTTAAGAGTGTTTAGTTCTTTAGTTAGGAGCTCAATCTTCTCCTTATCACTGTCATTCGTTTTATCTTGATTAGCATGATTAGTTGAAATTTCATCATAGTATTCATAACTAGAGTTGTCAACAAGTAAATCATCATCACCTAACAAGTCATCTTCATCACTATTGAAATCAACATACTCGGGGTATGATACCTTTGGGACTTTAGCCATGAAGCATCTTCCAAGTCCTTCATTTGGTGAGTCAAATATGTCGTAGGAGTTGGTTGACACAAGTGCTAGACGGGCAACACCTTCATCTTGAGTATGTTCTGAGTCGGAGTGATAGTTTCTCTCGTAGTGATGGTCGGAGTCGGAGCTGGATACCCATTCACCAACATGAGCTTGATGTCTTCATTTTGTGTAGCTCTTTGATGATTTGTCCTTCCTTTCTGAATCCTTGCTTCTCCGGGATGTTCTTCGTTCATAATGATCATCTCTACTCCTTCTTTCCCTCGATGGTGATTCTTCTCTTCTACTGTAGGGAGCCGTACACTCATTGGAATAGTGTTCGGGTCTTCCACAATTGTAGCAATTACGCTCACGACTAGAAGATCTTTTGTCATTGTAGGACCTTGACTTGGAACTTCTTTCCTTGCTCCTACTCTTGTAGGACTTGTTGAAGTTCTTCACCATTAGGCTCAATTCTTCATTGAAGGTTTGTTTCTCACTTGATGATGTGGGAGCTTCACATGAGGCTTTGTAAGAACCACTTGACTTGTTGTGGAGCTCGTCCTTATCCTTGAGTGACATCTCATGAGCAACAATTCTTCCAATGACTTCCGTTGGCTTGAGATCTTTGTAATTGGGCATCATTTGGATCAATGTGCACACGGTATCATATTTTCCATCAAAGGCTCTTAGGATCTTCTTGATGATGAATTTGTCGGTCATCTCTTCACTTCCTAAGCCGTTAATCTCATTTGTGATGAGAGCAAGCCTAGAGTACATTTCAGCGACACCTTCACCATCCTTCATTTTGAACTTGTCAAGTTGACTTTGAAGTACATCCAATTTAGATTCCTTGATGGAGTCGGTACCTTCATGCATGTCAACCAAAGTATCCCAAATTTCCTTTGCATTCTCAAGACGGCTGACTTTGTTGAATTCTTCGGGGAACAATCCGTTGAAGAGGATATCACAAGCTTGAGCATTATATTGCAGCATCTTAAACTCTTTTGCGGTTGCTTCACGGTTCGGCTCTCTCCCATCGAAGAATTCACCTTGCAAGCCAATACACACAATAGCCCAAACGACGGGGTTATGTCCAAGAATATGCATTTTCATCTTATGCTTCCAACTAGCAAAATTAGTACCATCAAAGTAAGGACCTCTACGGTGGTAATTTCCCTCGCTAGACACCATACTCTCCTAGGTTGTGAAACCAAGGCTATGACTACGAAAAGCTATCAAAATCAAAGCAAATGGAGAACAAAGCTCTAATACCACTTGTAGGATCGAAAGTATTTCTAGAGGAGGGTGATTAGACTACTTGACTAGAATAAAAAACTTGCCTTTTCCCAATGTTAGTTCTTGGCAGATTTTAGCAAGTTAGCACAAGTCAAGCAATCAACCTACACATGCAATTCTAAGAGTATAGCAGCGGAATGTAAAACAATTGCATATGAAGGTAAAGCGGAGGAGTTTGTGTAGGCAAACGCAACTAGAGACATGGATGTTTTTGTCATGGTTCCGATTGGTGGTGCTATCGTACATCCACGTTGATGGAGACTTCAACCCACCAAGGGTAACGGCTGCACGAGTCCACGGAGGGCTCCACCCACGAAGGGTCCACAAAGAAGAAACCTTGTCTATCCCACCATGGCCGTCGCCCATGAAGGACTTGGCTCACTAGGGTATATCTTCACGAAGTAGGCGATCTCCTTGCCCTTACAAAATCCTTGGTTCAACTCCACAATCTTGTCGAAGGCTCCCAAGTGATACCTAGCCAATCTAGGATACACCACTCTCCAAGAAGTAACAAATGGTGTGTTGTTGATGAACTCCTTTCTCTTGTGCTTCAAATGATAGTCTCCCCAACACTCAACTCTCTCTCACAGGATTTGGATTTGGTGGAAAGAAGATTTGAGTGGAAAGCAACTTGGGGAAGGCTAGAGATCAAGATTCATATGGTAGGAATGGAATATCTTGACCTCAACACAAGTGTAGGTGGTTCTCTCTCAGAAAATGTATGTTGGAAGTGTAGGCATGTTCTGATGGCTCTCTCCACGAATGAAGAGTGGGTGGAGGGGTATATATAGCCTCCACACAAAATCTAACCGTTACACACAACTTACCAATCTCAGTGGGACCGAATCCTGAAACTCGGTCGGACCAATTTAGCAAATCATGTGACCGTTAGGATTTTCGGTGGGACCGACATGTCAAGTCGGTGGGACCGATGTGGTTAGGGTTAGGGCATAACGTAATCTCGATGAGACCGATTACACAAGCTCGGTGGGACCGATTTTGGTAATAAGCTAACCAGAGAGTTGGTTAGGCAAACTCGGTGGGACCGATTCGCTCATCTCGGTGAGACCGAAACATTACAAAAGGAAACAGAGAGTTTGCATTGCAGTCTCGGTGGGACCGATCGCTCATCTCGGTTGGACATAAATGTTACAAAGGGAAATAGAGAGATTACAATCCCATCTCGGTGAGACCGAGATACCTATCGGTGAGACCGAAAAGACTAGGGTTCATGGCAGTGGCTAAGACATCTGAACTCGGTGGCGCCGGATAGAAAGAATCGGTGGGGCCGAGTTTGACTTTTGGTTTGGGTCATATGTGGATGTGAAAAAGTAGTTGAGGGCTTTGGAGCATATCACTAAGCATTTTGAGCAAGAACCTCATTAAGCAACACCTCATCCCTCCTTGATGGTATTGGCTTTTCCTATAGACTCAATGTGATCTTGGATCACTAAAATGGAAAATGTAGAGTCTTGTGCTTTGAGCTTGAGCCAATCCTTTTGTCCTTAGTATTTTGAGGGGTCCACTTTTCTCATCCATGCCATGCCAATCATCGAGCTTTCCTGAAATATTTATCTTGAAATAGCATTAGCTCAATGAGCTATATGTTGTTAGGAATTACCCAAACCACCCAGGGATAGTTGCACTTTCAATCTCCCCCTTTTTGGTAATGGATGACAACATATAGATCAAAGCTTCGACAAATGATAATAAGATTGAAAGACATTGTCGCTTTGAGAAGTATGTGAAAAGCTAGAGCTCCCCCTAAATTTGTGCATTATTTAAGATTTGCTTTGGACTGCAAATGCACAATGAGTTAGGATCATGGGTTACTCTTCCATGTCACATACATCTTGGTGGAGCGCTCAAAATGATAAAAATTGAACTCATGCACTCATCACCAAGCAAAGTGAGTGATCATATGAGAATATAAGAGATAATATCATCCAACAAGCATTAATGTAGCATAGCATATGATCAAACACATGATCATCTAAGTATCTCACAAAAGCATAATGTATCAAGCAAACAAGCAAACACACAAAAAGGAAGTTCAACCACCAAAAACAAGAGAGAACAAAAGCAACACTCTCTCTCGAAGCCTATGATCTATACATTTTTCTCCCCCTTTGGCAACAAGTTACCAAAAAATTCATAAAAAGATGCATCATGCTAAACGACTCTCAGGATTGGTCTTTAGGCGGTGGTGTAGGGATGACTCCAAGGACGAAAGCATCAGTCGATGAAGCTGGAGCTGGTGGAGTGGCTGCTGGAGTTGGTGGCACTGAAGCTGTAGCTGGTGCAGATGATGTAACTCTGGTGTGTGGAACAGGCACAACAGCTGATCTTTGTCCTCTGGGCACTCTAGCAAATGCATCTGTGGTATACTTGCCCTTCTTCTCCACTTCCTCCTGAAGTTGCTCAACAACTGACTGGATCTTAGTGACCTTCACATCAAGATCATAGAATTTCTGCTCTTTGATTCTCTCCAAGCTCTCTTGGTTTTGAGTCAAGGTGGCCAAGCCCTTCTCAATCCTTAAGGTGGAGGCAATCAAGTAGCCAAGATGATCTTTCTTGCTCTTCAAGTACACTTGTGATGCCTCTTCAACAGTTGGCATTCTAGCAGCTTTCTCAGCCCTTGCTTTCTCTTTCTTCTCTTGTGCTTGCACAGATGATGGTTCATCTTCATCCATCACAATGGTGTTGTCCTCAAAATCAGGGTAGATGGGCAAGTGCTCTTTGTCCAAAAGATATGTGCCAGTGCCCATCTTGGAGTTAATGAGCTCCTGAATGTGTGGGGCATATCCACAAGATCTTTTCTGATCAGCAACAGTCCTTTTGATTGTTTCCATAATCAGACTCATGGCTTTGAATTTCTTAGGCACATCAAATATATGCAGCAAGTTGATTGCATGGCCTCTGATCATCTTGTGATCTCTTAACTTGGGCAACAGAGTGTGCCTTAAGATCTAGTTGATAGTAGGCAATCCTGATAACAAGTAATGTACAGATCCAAACTTATGTGTCTCTAGAGCAGCATCTAGGATCTCTCTGTACATGTGAGCCATAGAGTTGTGGTCTTTCTTCTTCTTGGCATAAACATCCAAGTCATCCTCATTCTCCTTTGGAGCATTTATCAATTCTGACCATTCCTCAACTGTGGATTGGTACCTTGTACCCTCAGGCATCCAGACAATTTTTCCATCTGGGTAGAAGTGAGTTGTGGAGTAAAACTGCATGATGAGCTCATCATTCAACTTGGTGAGCTTCTGGCCAACAAAGTCATCTACTACACAAGCATTGAAACTGTCATACACTCCTGGATAATGCTCTTCATTCTTCCTGATGTACTCCTAGTCAACCCATCTCATGTCACATACTATGGGCTTCTTGTCAAGCAAAACTGTCTCATAGAAATCCTGCTATTCCTTAGTGTGGAACCTGTAGTCCACTGCAGTTCTTCTTCTGACAGCATAGGGATCAGTCTGTCTCCACAGTCTTAGTCCTGCATCCTTCCTAAACTTCAAATCCTCTGCAACTGGATGAGCATCATTATGATCAGGAATCTTGGGCTTCAACTTTCTCAAGACAAGTGAATCTTCATCTTCTTCATCATTAGCAGCCTCAGGCACTGGGGCCTTGTTCTTTTCTTCAACTGGAATGCTCCTGGTGTTCCTCTTAGGTGCATACTTGGGCTTAGGAGCAGCAGCTTCGGGAGAATATTTGGGCTTAGATGGAGCAGCCTCTGATCTAATTGCATCCCCCATCAGCTTCTGAGCTTTAGGTGCTAGTGCAGCAACCTCTTCCT
The DNA here is from genome assembly GCA_963921465.1 of Triticum timopheevii. Taxonomy (NCBI): domain Eukaryota; kingdom Viridiplantae; phylum Streptophyta; class Magnoliopsida; order Poales; family Poaceae; genus Triticum; species Triticum timopheevii. The sequence continues at coordinate 370,819,970 of OY997262.1, forward strand.
CTTCTTCCATCATTGAGGGCTTTCCAACAACTCTGGCCATTGTCTTCTTGATCCTTTCTTTCCTTCTGGAGCAGCCTCTTTGGGTTCAGATTCCAAAGTTAATTGAGTAGAGGCTCTGGCTTTAGACATGGGAACTCTTCTTGCAGGTGCTTTGGTCTTCATACCAGGCTTAGTGGCAGCAGTTGTGCCATATTCCTTCTTCAGCACCTTCTTCTTAGATGTGGCCTCATCATCAACAGACACATAGTCCTCATCTTTAGATTCTGAGGTTCTCTTCTTCCTTGTCCTAGTAGCTGCCTTGGGCAAGTTACTAGGCGTGCTTCTGCTTCCCTCATCTGAGGTATTGGAGGGACTAGTGCCCTCACTCATCTAAACTTGCTCCTCGGACTTGTTCTAACTGTCACTCTGATCTGACATCATGCAAACACTAACAGCAGACCCTGTGAATAGATGTAGATGAGTTAGAGTAGATGAGCATCACAAAGGACAGAGGTTTTTGCAAAACATTGAGTCAAAAACTTAGTTTTAGTTTTCCACAAAAAGCATTTTGGAGCTACCGATTTGTAAACTCGGTGATACCGAAGCAGCTTTTGGAACCTAAACTAGTGAACTCGGTAAGACTGAGTCACAGTTTGGTGGCACCGAGACTTCTAGGGTTTCACAGAGAATCGATCTCGGTCACACCGATTTGCAATTCTCGGTTGGACCGAGAATCACATGTGCAATGGCCTAAGCCAAATCGGTGAGGCCGATTTCTACAACTCGGTCGGTCCGAGATGAACACAACGGAAACCTAACCTTAAATTTTTAATCCAAGATTAATCTATGGAGTATTTTTGCTGGATAGGAAGATTTCAAACGTGGCAAGATTCATGGCAATGCAATGTGCTAGGAATCGGAGTTAAGGATAGCACAAAGATTCAAATCCATACCCTAATCCGGCGATGCATTTGCTACGGCGGCAACGGCAGAGTCAAATCCCATTGACGGCCTGCGGAGACCATCGACGGGAGGTCGCTGGCGACGAGGAGGATGATCCGAAGACCCGATGAGGCAGAGCAGGATTTGCACGGGCGAAGAGTTTCAGAAGAATTTCCAAAAATTTGTCCCATGAGTATATATAGCCTGACCCTGTCGGTGTGACCGAGTGGAACAACTCAGTGGCACCGAGATACAAAACTGCAAGCAGTTGCTGCAACTCGGTGTGACCGAAGAGTTCAATCGGTTGCAACGAGATTGAAAACCTAGATCAACCTAGTGATCTCAGTATGACCGAAATGGATGAATCGGTCAGACCGAAACGCACAAAGAGGTTTTGGAAGTTTTAAGTCTATGACGAATCGGGGACTCCGAGTGCTCCTCACACATTGTGGTTCGAATCTGACTTGATTAAACTTTGTGATGTAGCATGAATAGTGTTTGAGACAAGAAGAGCATAGATAGCTAGAGAAGGTTCTTAGGCATTCTTGTCCATCCACTTGGCAAAAGAAAAAGAACAAAACAATCAAAACTACACATGGATGTCCTCGAATGAGTAAAATATGCATCCAACATGCTCACACAATAAAAAGGCAAATGAAATATGTGTCAAAGCATGCACACACAATTCTAGCATCTATCAAGCAATTGGCGATGACTAGGTCATCTATATATGAGTATGTTGACTAAGGAGTCAAATGAGAACATTTGATCATAGGTCATACTCATCGTTTAAGCACAAGTGGGGGTACCACTTTTACATAAAGCATTGTTGTGTTCACACCATTAGTGTTTCTTTAGCTCAGTTCTTAGAGTAAAGCTCCCCCTAGATGTGAGATCCTCCCTAAGAGGGTTGAACTAACCTTGGGTTTTTTCAATGATGACTTCATGTAGGTGTTGAAGATGTGGATGCTCTATGTTGATGTAGATCATTTGGAGCAATCCTTTGGAGTGAGTTGCACTTTCAATACCTACATGGGTTAGTCCAACAAGGAACAAACAAGGATATCCATAGACATAGAGTGATGCACACACAAGATGATGTCCATGAAAGCATTAGGTTACATTGTCCCTTGTCTTACCAACAAGAGGGTTTATAACTCCATGAACTAGTGCAAGATGTGGAAGTTCGTTGCACTTGTCCTCGCCAAAATGATAAGAGTGAAGTATGTTGGCGAAGTCACCCTCAAGAACTCTCTAGTTCTTCTTCTTCGGGATCCACATCATCTTGATGGGAATCCTTGGGGTTGTAGTCATACTTGATGAAGTATAACTTGATGTAGTCTTGGGAACCCACTTGACCAAGGCCTTAGGAGATTCTTCAAATGCATCAATCTCCTCTTGAAGCTTGTCCTTGCCTTTCTGCTTGTGGTCTTGTGGTGGAAGATCATCTTGAGCTTGTGTCCCTTTGAAAGAAGTAGGATCATACTTCTCTTGTTGAGGAACAAACCTTGTCTTGGGGTATCGATCTTCTTCCCACTCAAATCCATTGGCATTGAACTTTCGTTCAAAACCAACACCATCGTTCTTCCGGTGCCTTCCTTGCTTGCGTACAATTTCCTCGAATTGCTTACTCCTAGCAAGGCTCTTGTAAACACCTTTCTCTATAATTCCCTTCAAAAGGCTATTTTCTTGCTCAAGTGTAACTTGGCTAAGAGAATCGTTAGTGGAATCAAGAGAACTACTAGAAGCAACAACATTGGATTTAGCATGATTATTGTTGTTACCACTAGAGGAAGAATCTTTCTTGTTCTTGTTACTAGACTTGACTTGAGGCATGTAAGTAGATAACAGTAAACGCTTGGCAATGTAAGAAGAACTTTTCTTGAGAAGATCATCATTGATTGCTTTTAAAAACTCATACTCTTGCTCAAGGTTGAGCTTTTCAAAGCGTAACTTCTCATGAGTCCTTAAAAGTTCTCGATGATCTCCTAAGATAGTTTCATGAGCTAACTTAAGAGTGTTTAGTTCTTTAGTTAGGAGCTCAATCTTCTCCTTATCATTGTCATTCGTTTTATCTTGATTAGCATGATTATTTAATGTTTCATCATAGTATTCATAACTAGAGTTGTCAACAAGTAAATCATCATCACCTAACAAGTCATCTTCATCACTATTGAAATCAACATACTCGTGGTGTGATACCTTTGGGCATTTAGCCATGAAGCATCTTCCAAGTCCTTCATTTGGTGAGTCAAATGTGTCGTAGGAGTTGGTTGACACAAGTGCTAGACCGGCAACACCTTCATCTTGAGTATGTTCTGAGTCGGAGTGATAGTTTCTCTCGTAGTGATGGTCGGAGTCGGAGCCGGATACCCATTCACCAACATGAGCTTGATGTCTTCGTTTTGTGTAGCTCTTTGATGATTTGTCCTTCCTTTCCGAATCCTTGCTTCTCCGGGATGTTCTTCGTTCATAACGATCATCTCTACTAATTATTTCCCTCGATGGTGATTCTTCTCTTCTACTGTAGGGAGCCGTACACTCATTGGAATAGTGTCCGGGTCTTCCACAATTGTAGCAATTACGCTCACGACTAGAAGATCTTTTGTCATTGTAGGACCTTGACTTGGAACTTCTTTCCTTGCTCCTACTCTTGTAGAACTTGTTGAAGTTCTTCACCATTAGGCTCAATTCTTCATTGAAGGTTTGTTTCTCACTTGATGATGTGGGAGCTTCACATGAGGCTTTGTAAGCACCACTTGACTTGTTGTGGAGCTCTTCCTTATCCTTGAGTGACATCCCATGAGCAACAATTCTTCCAATGACTTCCGTTGGCTTGAGATCTTTGTAATTGGGCATCATTTGGATCAATGTGCACACGGTATCATATTTTCCATCAAAGGCTCTTAGGATCTTCTTGATGATGAATTTGTCGGTCATCTCTTCACTTCCTAAGCCGGCAATCTCATTTGTGATGAGAGCAAGCCTAGAGTACATTTCAGCGACACCTTCACCATCCTTCATTTTGACCTTATAAAGTTGACTTTGAAGCACATCCAATTTGGATTCCTTGATGGAGTCAGTACCTTCGTGCATGTCAATCAAAGTATCCCAAATTTCCTTTGCATTCCCAAATTTCCTTGAGCATTGTATTGCAGCATCTTCAACTCTTCCGCGGTTGCTTCACGGTTCGGTTCTCTCCCATCGAAGAATTCACCTTGCAAGCGAATACACACAATAGCCGAAACGGCGGGGTTATGTCCAAGAATATGCATTTTCATCTTATGCTTCCAACTAGGAAAATTAGTACCATCAAAGTAAGGACCTCTACGGTGGTAATTTCCCTTGCTATACGCCATACTCTCCTAGGTTGTGAAACCAAGGCTATGACTACCAAAAGCTATGGAAATCAAAGCAAATGGAGACCAAAGCTCTGATACCACTTGTAGGATCGAAAGTATTTCTAGAGGAGGGTGATTAGACTACTTGACTAGAATAAAAAACTTGCCTTTTCCCAATGTTAGTTCTTGGCAGATTTTAGCAAGTTAGCACAAGTCAAGCAATCAACCTACACATGCAATTCTAAGAGTATAGCAGCGGAATGTAAAACAATTGCATATGAAGGTAAAGCGGAGGAGTTTGAGGAGGCAAACACAATTGGATACATGGATGTTTTTGTTGTGGTTCCGATAGGTGGTGCTATCTTACATCCACATTGATGGAGACTTCAACCCACGAAGGGTAACGGCTCCACGAGTCCATGAAGGGCTCCACCCACGAAGGGTCCACGAAGAAGCAACCTCCTCTATCCCACCATGGTCGTCGCCCATGAAGGACTTGCCTCACTTGGGTAGATCTTCACGAAGTAGGCGATCTCCTTGCCCTTACAAAATCCTTGGTTCAACTCCACAATCTTGTCGGAGGGTCCCAAGTGACACCTAGCCAATCTAGGAGACACCACTCTCCAAGAAGTAACAAATGGTGTGTTGTTGATGAACTCCTTGCTCTTGTGCTTCAAATGATAGTCTCCTGAACACTTAACTCTCTCTATCTCACAGGATTTGGATTTGGTGGAAAGAATATTTGAGTGGAAAGAAACTTGGGGAAGGCTAGATATCAAGATTCATATGGTAGGAATGGAATATCTTGACCTCAACACAAGTGCAGGTGGTTCTCTCCCAGAAAATGTATGTTGGATGTGTAGGCATGTTCTGATGGCTCTCTCCACGAATGAAGAGTGGGTGGAGGGGTATATATAGCCTCCACAAAAAATCTAACCGTTACACACAACTTACCAACCTCGGTGGGACCGAATCCTGAAACTCGGTCGAACCAATTTAGCAAATAATGTGACCGTTAGGATTTTCGGTGGGACTGACATGTCAACTCGGTGGGACCGATGTGGTTAGGGTTAGGGCATAACGTATTCTCGGTGAGACCGATTACACAAACTCGGTGGGACCGATTTTGGTAATAAGCTAACCAGAGAGTTGGTCAGGCAAACTCGGTGGGACCAATTCGCTCATCTCGGTGAGACCGAAACGTTACAAAAGGAAACAGAGAGTTTGCATTGCAGTCTCGGTGGGACCAATCGCTCATCTCGGTTGGACCGAAACGTTACAAAGGGAAATAGAGAGATTACAATCCCATCTCGGTGAGACCGAGATCCTTATCGGTGAGACCAAAAAGACTAGGGTTTGTGGCAGTGGCTAAGACATCTGAACTCGGTGGCGCCGGATAGAAAGAATCGATGGGGCCAAGTTTGACTTTTGGTTTGGGTCATATGTGGATGTGAAAAAGTAGTTGAGGGCATTGGAGCATATCACTAAGCATTTTGAGCAAGAACCTCATTAAGTAACACCTCATCCCTCCTTGATGGTATTGGCTTTTCCTATAGACTCAATGTGATCTTGGATCACTAAAATGGAAAATGTAGAGTCTTGTGCTGTGAGCTTGAGCCAATCCTTTTGTCCTTAGTATTTTGAGGGGTCCACTTTTCTCATCCATGCCATGCCAATCATTGAGCTTTCCTGAAATATTATCTTGAGCTATATGTTGTTAGGAATTACCAAAACCACCCAGGGATATTTGCACTTTCATGTTCGAGGTGGCGTTAGTTGTTAAACTATCCCATGTTGTTTCAAATGAAGACCAAACTTGTAACTCAAATATTCACCTCCACGATCAGATCGTAGAACCTTTATTTTTTCTTGTTATGATGATTTTCCACTTCACTCTGAAATTCTTTGAACTTTTCAAATGTTTCAGGATTATGCTTCATTAAGTAGATATAACCATTGAAGGAAATATGCCCTAGAGGCAATAATAAAGTTAATATTTATTTCCTTATATCATGATGATAAATGTTTATATTCATGCTAGAATTGTATTAACCAGAAACATGATACATGTGTGAATACATAAACAAACATATTGCCACTAGTATGCCTCTACTAGACTAGCTCATTAATCAAAGATGGTTATGTTTCCTAACCATAGACATGAGTTTTCATTTGATTAACGGGATCACATCATTAGTAGAATGATGTGATTGACATGACCCATTCTGTTAGCTTAGCACTTGATCGTTTAGTATGTTGCTATTGCTTTCTTCATGACTTATACATGTTCCTACAACTATGAGATTATGCAACTCCCATTTAGCGGAGGAACACTTTGTGTGCTACCAAACGTCACAACGTAACTGGGTGATTATAAAGGAGCTCTACAGATGTCTCCAAAGGTACATGTTGAGTTGGCGTATTTCGAGATTAGGTTTTGTCACTCCAATTGTCGAAGAGGTATCTCTGGGCCCTCTCGGTAATGCACATCACTATAAGCCTTGCAAGAAATGCAACTAATGAGTTAGTCACGGAATGATGCATTACATAACGAGTAAAGAGACTTGCCGGTAACGAGATTGAACTAGGTATTGAGATACCGACGATCGAATCTTGGGCAAGTAACATACCGATGACAAAGGGAACAACGTATGTTGTTATGCGGTTTGACCGATAAAGATCTTCGTAGAATATGTAGGAACTAATATGAGCATCCAGGTTCCGCTATTGGTTATTGACCGGAAACGTGTCTCGGTCATGTCTACATAGTTCTCGAACCCGTAGGGTCCGCACTCTTAAGGTTTCGTTTACAGTTTTTATTATGTGTTTCTAAGTTTTGATGTATCGAAGGTTGTTCGAAATCCCCGATGTGATCACGGACATGACAAGGAGTCTCGAAATGGTCGATACATAAAGATCAATATATTGGACGACTATATTTGGACACCGGAAAGGTTCCAGGTGAGATTGGGACAATACCGGAGCTCCGGGAGGTTATCGGAACCTCTCGGGAGGTATATGGGCCTTATTGGGCCTTAGTGGAAAGGAGGGGAAAGGAGCAAGGGAGGGGGCGCCCCCCCAAGCCCAATCTGAATTGGGAGGGGGGCCGACCCCCCTTTCCTTCCTCCCTCCTCCCTCTTCCTTCCCTCTCCCTCTCCTACTAGGAAAAAGGGGAGTCCTACTCCCAGTGGGAGTTGGACTCCCCCCTTAGGGCGCGCCACCCCCCTTGGCCGCCCCCCTCCTCAACTCCTTTATATACGGGGGAGGGGGCATCCCATAGACACAACAATTGATCTCTTGATCTCTTAGCCGTGTGCGGTGCCCCCCTCCACCATAGTCCTCCTCGATAATATTGTAGCGGTGCTTAGGCGAAGCCCTGCGACGGTAGAACATCAAGATCGTCACCATGCCGTCGTCCTGATGGAACTCTCCCTTGACACTCGGCTGGATCGGAGTTCGAGGGATGTCATCGAGTTGAACGTGTGCTAGAACTTGGAGGTGCCGTAGTTTCGGTGGTTGATTGGTCGGGCCGTGAAGACGTACGACTACATCAACCGCGTTGTTCTAACGCTTCCGCTTTCAGTCTACGAGGGTACATGGACAACACTCTCCCCTCTCGTTGCTATGCATCACCATGATCTTGCGTGTGCGTAGGAAATTTTTCTAAAATAACTACATTCCCCAATAATGGTATCAGAGCCAGGTTTTATGCGTAGATGTTATATGCACAAGTAGAACACAAGTGAGTTGTGGGCGATACAAGTCATACTGCTTACCAGCATGTCATACTTTGGTTTGGCGGTATTGTTGGATGAAGCAGCCCGGACCGACATTACGTGTACGCTTACACGAGACTGGTTCTACCGACGTGCTTTGCACACAGGTGGCTGGCGGGTGTCAGTTTCTCCTACTTTAGTTGAACCGAGTGTGGCTACGCCCAGTCCTTGCTAAGGTTAAAACAACACTAACTTTACGAACTATCGTTATGGATTTGATGCGTAGGTAAGAACGGTTCTTGCTCAGCCCGTAGCAGCCACGTAAAATTTGCAACAACAAAGTAGAGGACATCTAACTTGTTTTTGCAGGGCATGTTGTGATGTGATATGGTTAAGACTTGATGCTATATTTTATTGTATGAGGTGATCATATTTTGTAACCGAGTTATCGGCAACTGGCATGAGCCATATGGTTGTCGCTTTATTGTATGAAATGCAAACACCTTGTAATTGCTTTACTTTATCACTAAGCGGTAGCGATAGTCATAGAAGCAATAGATGGCGTAACGACAACGATGCTACGATGGAGATCAAGGTGTCACGTCGGTGACGATGGTGATCACGACGGTGCTTCGGAGATGGAGATCACAAGCACAAGATGATGATGGCCATATCATATCACTTATATTGATTGCATGTGATGTTTATCCTTTATGCATCTTCTCTTGCTTTGGTTGATGGTAGCATTTTAAGATGATCTCTCACTAATTATCTAGAAGTGTTCTCCCTGAGTATGCACCATTGCAAAAGTTCTTCGTGCTGAGACACCACGTGATGATCGGGTGTGATAGGCTCTACGTTCAAATATAACGGGTGCAAAACAGTTGCATTCGCGGAATACTCAGGTTAAACTTGACGAGCCTAGCATATACAGATATGGCCTCGGAACACTGGAGACCGAAAGGTCGAGCGTGAATCATATAGTAGATATGATCAACATAATGATGTTCACCATTGAAAACTACTCCATCTCACGTGATGATCGGACATGGTTTAGTTGATTTGGATCACGTGATCACTTAGATGATTAGAGGGATGTCTATCTAAGTGGGAGTTCTTGTTGGAAATATGCCCTAGAGGCAATAATAAAATGGTTATTATTATATTTCCTTGTTCATGATAATTGTCTATTGTTCATGCTATAATTGTATTAACTGGAAACCATAATACATGTGTGAATACATAGACCACAACATGTCCCTAGTGATCCTCTAGTTGACTAGCTCGTTGATCAATAGATGGTTATGGTTTCCTGACCATGGACATTGGATGTCATTGATAATGGGATCACATCATTAGGAGACTGATGTGATGGACAAGACCCAATCCTAAGCCTAGCACAAGATCGTGTAGTTCGTATGCTAAAGCTTTTCTAAATGTCAAGTATCTTTTCCTTAGACCATGAGATTGTGCAACTCCCGGATACCGTAGGAATGCTTTGGGTGTACCAAACGGCACAACGTAACTGGGTGGCTATAAAGGTGCACTACGGTTATCTCTGAAAGTGTCTGTTGGGTTGGCACGAATCGAGACTGGGATTTGTCCCTCCGTGTGACGGAGAGCTACCTCTGGGCCCACTCGGTAGGACATCATCATAATGTGCACAATGTGATCAAGGAGTTGATCGCGGGATGATGTGTTACGGAACGAGTAAAGAGACTTGCCGGTAACGAGATTGAACAAGGTATCGGGATACTGACGATCGAATCTCGGGTAAGTATCATACCAGTAGAAAAAGGGAATTGTATACGGGATTGATTGAATCCTTGACATCGTGGTTCATCCGATGAGATCATCGTGGAGCATGTGGGAGCCAACATGGGTATCCAGATCCCGCTGTTGGTTATTGGCCGGAGAGTTGTCTCGGTCATGTCTGCATGGTTCCCGAACCCGTAGGGTCTACACACTTAAAGTTTGATGATGCTAGGGTTATAGGGAATAGATATACGTGGTTGCCGAGTGTTGTTCGGAGTCCCGGATGAGATCCCGGACGTCAGTCACCGGAAAAGTTTCGGGTGCTATCGGTAATGTACCGGGACCACCGGGAGGGTCCCAGGGGTCCACCAGGTGGGGCCACCGGCCCCAGAGGGCTGCATGGGCCAAGTGTGGGAGGGGACCAGCCCCAGGTGGGCTGGTGCGCCCCCCACCAGGGCCCAAGGCTAAGAGAGAAGGGAAAGGGGGGAAACCCTAGGCTCAGATGGGCCTAAGGCCCACCTAGTGGTGCACCCCCCCTCTCTCCCCCTTGGCCACCCCCCTAGATGGGATCTAGGGCTGGCCGCCACCCCTAGGGGTGGAAACCTAGATGGGGGCACAACCCCTCCCTCCCCCCTATATATAGTGGGGGTTTGGAGCTGCCATACACATGAGAACACCTCCCTCTTGGTGCAGCCCTACGCCTCTCCCTCCTCGTCTCCGTAGTAGTGCCTGGCAAAGCTCTGCTGGAGAACTGCAAGCTCCACCACCATGCTGTCGTGCTGCCGGTGCTCTCCCTCAACTTCTCCTCTCCCCTTGCTGGATCAAGAAGGAGGAGACGTCCCCGGGCTGTACGTGTGTTGAACGCGGAGGCACCGTTGTTCAGTGCTTAGATCGGATTCGGCCACGATCTGAATCGCTTAGTGAACAACTCCACCGACCGCGTTCTTGCAACGCTTCCACATCGGGATCTTCAAGGGTATGAAGATGCACTCCCCTCTCTCTTGTTGCTAGTTACTCCATAGATTGATCTTGGTGATGCGTAGAAAATTTTGAATTTCTGCTACGTTCCCCAACAGTGGTATCAGAGCTAGGTCTATTGCGTAGATTCTATGCACGAGTAGAACACAAGTAGTTGTGGGCGTTGGTTTGTTCAATATGCTTACCGTTACTAGTCTTATCTTGATTTGGCGGCATCGTGGGATGAAGCGGCCCGGACCGACCTTACACATACGCTTACGTGAGACAGGTTCCACTGACTGGCATGCACTTGTTGCATAAGGTGGCTAGCGGGTGCCAGTCTCTCCCACTTTAGTCGGATCGGATTCGATGAAAAGGGTCCTTGTGAAGGGTAAATAGCAATTGGCATATCACGTTGTGGTTTTGGCGTAGGTAAGAAACGTTCTTGCTAGAAACCTATAGCAGCCATGTAAAAACTTGCAACAACAATTAGAGGACGTCTAACTTGTTTTTGCAGCTTATGTCGCGTGATGTGATATGGCCAAAAAGGATGTGATGAATGAAATATATGTGATGTATGAGATTGATCATGTTCTTGTAATAGGTATCACGACTTGCATGTCGATGAGTATGACAACCGGCAGGAGCCATAGGAGTTGTCTTAAGTTATTGTATGACACGCATGTCATTGAATAACGCCATGTAATTACTTTACTTTATTGCTAAACCATTAGCCATAGTAGTAGAAGTAATAGTTGGCGAGACAACTTCATGGAGACACGATGATGGAGATCATGATGATGGAGATCATGGTGTCAAGCCGGTGACGATGATGATCATGGAGCCCTGAAGATGGAGATCAAAAGAAGCAAAATGATATTGGCCATATCATGTCACTATTTGATTGCATGTGATGTTTATCATGTTTATGCATCTTATTTGCTTAGAACGACGGTAGTAAATAAGATGATCCCTCATAATAATTTCAATAAAGTGTCCCCCCTAACTGTGCACCGTTGTGAAAGTTCGTTGTTTCGAAGCACCACGTGATGATCGGGTGTGATAGATTCTAACATTCACATACAACAGGTGTAAGCCATATTTACACACGCGAAACACTTAGGTTGACTTGACGAGCCTAGCATGTACAGACATGGCCTTGGAACACAAGAGACCGAAAGGTCGAACATGAGTCATATGGTGGATACGATCAACATGAAGATGTTCACCGATGATGACTAGTCCGTCTCACGTGATGATCGGACACGGCCTAGTTGACTCGGATCATGTATCACTTAAGATGACTAGAGGGATGTCTATCTGAGTGGGAGTTCATTAAGTAACCATATGAACTTAGTTATCATGAACATAGTCAAAAGGTCTTTGCAAATTATGTCGTAGCTTACGCTTTAGTTCTACTGTTTAAGATATGTTCCTAGAGAAAATGTAGTTGAAAGTTGACAGTAGCAATTATGCGGACTGGGTCCGTATACTGCTGCACAGAAGGCTTATGCCCTTAATGCACCGCTCGGTGTCTGAACCTCGAGCTTCGTTTGTGGATGTTGCGAACATTTAACATTCACGTTTTGATGACTACATGATAGTTCAGTGTGTAATGTTAAACGATTTAGAATTGAGGCACCGAAGACATTTTTGAAATGTCGCAGAACATATGAGATGTTCCAAGAGCTGAAATTAGGATTTCAGGCTCGTGCCCACGTCAAGAGGTATGAGACCTACGACAAGTTTCTTAACCTGCAAACTAAGGGAGAAAAGCTCAATCATTGAGCATGTGCTCAGATTGTCTGAGTACTACAATCACTTGAATCGAGTGGGAGTTAATCTTCCAGATGAGATAGTGATGGTTCTCCATAGTCACTGCCACCAAGCTATTAGAGCTTCGTGATGAACTATAACATATCAGGGATAGACATGATAATCCTTGAGCAATTCGTGATGTTTGACACCGTGAAAGTAGAAATCGAGTAGGAGCATCAATTGTTGATGGTTAATAAAACCACTAGTTTCAAGAAGGGCAAGGGCAAGAAGGGATACTTCATGAAACGACAAATCAGTTGCTGCTCTAGTGAAGAAACCCAGGGTTGAACCCAAACCCAAGACTAAGTGCTTCTGTAATGAGGGAACGGTCACTCAAGCAGAACTACCCTAGATACTTGGTAGATGAGAAGGCTGGCAAGGTTGACAGAAGTATATTGGATATACATTGTATTAAATGTGTACTTTACTAGTACTCCTAGTAGCACCAAGGTATTAAGATATCGGTTCGGTTGCTAAGTGTTAGTAACTCGAAATAAAAGAGCTACAGAATAAACGGAGACTAGCTAAAAGTGAGATGACGATGTGTGTTGGAAGTGTTTCCAAGGTTGATATGATCAAGCATCGCCTGCTCCCTCTACCATCGAGATTGGTGCTAAACCTAAATAATTGTTATTTGGTGTTTGCGTTGAGCATAGACATTATTGGATTATGTTTATCGCAATACGATTATTCATTTAAGGAGAATAATGGTTACTCTATTTATTTGAATAATACCTTCAATGGTCTTGCACCTAAAATGGGTTTACTGAATCTCGATCATGGTGATACACATGTTCATGCCAAAAGATATAAGATAGTAATGATAGTACCACATACTTGTGGCACCGCCATTTGAGTCATATTGGTATAAAACGCATGAAGAAGGTCCATATCGATGGATCTTTGGAGTCACTCGTTTTTGAAAGGATTGAGACATGCGAACTACGTCTATTGGTATATAACCATGAAGAAACTCCATGCAGATGGATCGTTTGGACTCACTTGATTTTGAATCACTTGAGACATGCAAATCATACCATATGGGCAAGATGACTGAAAGGCCTCGTTTTCAGTGAGATGAAACAAGAGAGCAACTTGTTGGAAGTAATACATTTGATGTGTGCAATCCAATGAGTGCCTAGGCACGCAGTGAATATCTTTATGCTCTTACTTCATAGATGATTTGAGTAAATTCTGAGTATATTTACTTGATGAAACACAAGTTTGAATTATTGAAAGATTCAAGTAATTTTAGAGTGAAGTTGAAGATCGTCGTGACAAGAGGATAAAATGTCTATGATATGATCATAGAGATGAATATCCGAGTTACGAGTTTGGCACACAATTAAGACATTGTGGAAATTGTTTCACAACTAATACCGCCTGGAACACCATAGTGTGATGGTGTGTCCGAACATCATAACTGCACCCTATTGGATATGGTGCATACCATGATGTCTCTTATCGAATTACCACTATCGTTTATGCGTTAGGCATTAGAGACAACCACATTCACTTTAAATAGGGCACCACGTAATTCCGTTGAGATGACAGTGTATGAACTATGGTTTAGAGAAACCTAAGCTATCATTTCTTAAAAGTTTGGGGCTGCGAAGCTTATGTGGAAAAGTTTTAGCCTGATAAGCTCAAACCCAAAGCGGATAAATGCATCTTCATAGGACACCCAAAACAGTTGGCTATACCTCCTATTTCAGATCCGGAAGCAAAAGTGATTGTTTCTAGAAATGGGTCCTTTCTCGAGGAAAAGTTTCTCTTGAAAGTATTGAGTGGGAGGATGGTGGAGACTTGATGAGGTTATTGAACCATCACTTCAACCAATCTGTAGCAGGGCACGGGAAGTTATTCCTGTGGCGCCTACACCAGTTGAAGTGGAAGCTGATGATAGTGATCATGAAACTTCGGATCAAGTCACCTACCAAACCTCGTCTTGGAGGTCATGTTGGTATGGTAACCCTGTCTTGGAGGTCATGTTGCTAGACAACAATGAACCTACGAGCTGTGGAGAAGCGATGGTGGGCCCGGATTCCGATGAATGGCTCGAGGCCATAAAATTCGAGAGAGGATCCATGTATGAAAACAAGGTATAGACTTTGGGAGAACTACTCTATGGTTGTAAGGCTTTTGAGTACAAATGGATTTTAAAAGGAAGACATACAATGATGGTAAGTGTCACCATTAAGAAAGCTCGACTTGTCGCTAAGATGTTTTCCGACAAGTTCAAGGAGTTGACTACGATGAGACTTTCTCACTCGTAGCGATGCTAAGAGTCTGTTGGAATTATGTTAGCAGTTGATGCATTATTTATGAAATCTTGCAGATAGGATGTCAAAACATTGTTTCCTTGACAATTTTCTTGAGGAAAGGTTGTATGTGATACAACCAGAAGGTTTTGTCAATCCTGAAAGATGCTAACGAGTATGCAAAGATCCAGTAATTCTTATAAGGACTGGAGTAAGCATCTCAGAGATGGAATATACGCTTTGATGAGATGATCAAAGATTTTGGGTTTACACAAAGTTTATGAGAAACTTGTATTTCCAAAGAAGTGAGTGGGAGCACTATAGAATCTCTGATGAGTATATGTTGTTGACATATTGTTGATCGGAAATGATGTAGAATTTTTGGAAAGCATATAGGGTTGTTTGAAAGGTGTTTTCCAATGGAAAACCTGGATTAAGCTACTTGAACGTTGAGCATCAAGATCTATAAGGATAGATAAAAAACGCTTAATAGTACTTTCAAATGAATACATACCGTGACAAGATTTTGAAGGAGTTCAAACAAATCAGCAAAGAAGGAGTTCTTGGCTGTGTTATAAGGTGTGAGCATTGAGTAAGACTCAAGATCTGACCACGACAGAAGAGAGAGAAAGGACGAAGGTCGTCCCCTATGCTTTAGACGTAGGCTCTATAGTATGTTGTGTTGTGTACCGCACCTGAAGTGTGCCTTGCCATGAAGTCAATCAAGGGGTACAAGAGTGATCTAGGAATGGATCACATGATAGCGGTCAAACTTATCCTTAGTAACTAGTGGACTAAGGAATTTTCTCGATTATGGAGGTGGTAAAAGAGTTTGTCGTAAAGGGTTATGTCGATGCAAACTTTAACACTAATCCGGATGACCCTGAGTAGGAAACCGGATTCGCATAGTAGAGTAGTTATTTGGAATAGTTCCAAATAGTGCGTGGTAGCTGCATCTAGGAGATGGCATAGAGATTTGTAAAGCACACACGGATCTGAAAGATTCAGACCGTTGACTAATAACCTCTCTCACAAGCGAGATATGATCAAACCCAGTGGGTGTTGAATTCATTGCAATCACATAGTGATGTGAACTAGATTATTGACTCTCGTGCAAGTGGGAGACTGTTGGAAATATGCCCTAGAGGCAATAATAAAATGGTTATTATTATATTTCCTTGTTCATGATAATTGTCTACTGTTCATGCTATAATTGTATTAACTGGAAACTGTAATACATGTGTGAATACATAGACCACAACATGTCCCTAGTGAGCCTCTAGTTGACTAGCTGGTTGATCAATAGATAGTTATGGTTTCCTGACCATGGACATTGGATGTCGTTGATAACGGGATCACATCATTAGGAGAATGATGTGATGGACAAGACCCAATCCTAAGACTAGCACAAGATTGTGTAGTTCGTATGCTAAAGCCTTTCTAAATGTCAAGTATCTTTTCCTTAGACCATGAGATTGTGCAACTCCCGGATACCGTAGGAATGCTTTGGGTGTACCAAACGTCACAACGTAACTGGGTGGCTATAAAGGTGCACTACGGTTATCTTCGAATGTGTCTGTTGGGTTGGCACGAATCGAGGCCGGGATTTGTCACTCCGTGTGACGGAGAGGTATCTCTGGGCCCACTCAGTAGGACATCATCATAATGTGCACAATGTGATCAAGGAGTTGATCGCGGGATGATGTGTTACGGAACGAGTAAAGAGACTTGCCGGTAACGAGATTGAACAAGGTATCGGGATACCGACGATCGAATCTCGGGTAAATATCATACCAGTAGACAAAGGGAATAGTATACATGATTGATTGAATCCTTGACATCGTGGTTCATCCGATGAGATCATTGTGGAACATGTGGGAGCCAACATGGGTATCCAGTGTTGGGGAACATTGCATAAAATAAAAAATTTCCTACATTCATCAAGATCAATCTATGAGTTCATCTAGCAACGAGAGAGGGGAGTGCATCTACATACCCTTGTAGATCACGAGCGGAAACGTTCAAGAGAATGAGGTTGAGGGAGTCGTACTCGTCGTGATCCAAATCACCGGAGATCCTAGCGCCGAACGGACGGCAGCTCCGCGTTCAAGACATGTACGGTCAGCGTGACGTCTCCTCCTTCTTGATCCAGCAAGGGGGAAGGAGAGGTTGATGAAGATCTAGCAGCACGACGGCGTGGTGGTGGATGCAGCAGGGATCCCGGCAGGGCTTCGCCAAGCGTCTCCGGGAGGGAGAGGTGTAGCAAGGGGGAAGGGAGGCGCCAAGTGCAAGGGTGCAACTGCCCTCCCTCCCCCCTCTTTATATAGGGCCCCCAGGGGGGGCGCCGGCCCTAGGAGATTGAATCTCCAAGGGGGGGCGGCGGCCAAGGGGGTGCCTTGCCCCCCAAGGAAAGTGGAGGCGCCCCCTCCCCTAGGGTTCCCAACCCTAGGTGTAGGGGAGCCAAGGGGGGGGGGCGCACCAGCCCACCAGGGGCTGGTTCCCCTCCCACTTCAGCCCATGGGGCCCTGCGGGATAGGTGGCCCCACCCGGTGGACCCCCGGGACCCTTCCGGTGGTCCCGGTACAATACCGGTGACCCCCAAAACTTTCCCGATGGTCGAAACTCGACTTCCCATATATAATTCTTTACCTTCGGACCATTCCGGAACTCCTTGTGACGTCCGGGATCTCATCGGAGACTCCAAAGAACTTTCAGTTTGCTGCATACTAATATCTCTACAACCCTAGCGTCACCGAACCTTAAGTGTGTAGACCCTACGGGTTCGGGAGACACGTAGACATGATCGAGACGGCTCTCCGGTCAATAGCCAACAATGGGATCTGGATACCCATGTTGGCTCCCACATGCTCCTCGATGATCTCATCGGATGAACCACGATGTCGAGGATTCAAGCAACCCCGTATACAATTCCCTTTGTCAATCGATATGTTACTTGCCCGAGATTCGATCGTTGGTATCCCAATACCTCGTTCAATCTCGTTACCGGCAAGTCACTTTACTCGTACCATAATGCATGATCCCGTGACGAGACACTTGGTCACTTTGAGCTCATTATGATGATGCATTATCGAGTGGGCCCAAAGATACCTCTCCGTCATACGGAGCGACAAATCCCAGTCTCGATCCGTGTCAACCCAACAGACACTTTCGGACATACCCGTAGTATACCTTTATAGTCACCCAGTTACGTTGTGAAGTTTGGTACACCCAAAGCAATCCTACGGTGTCCGGGAGTTACACGATCTCATGGTCTAAGGAAAAGATACTTGACATTGGAAAAGCTCTAGCAAACGAACTACACGATCTTGTGCTATGCTTAGGATTGGGTCTTGTCCATCACATCATTCTCCTAATGATGTGATCCCGTTATCAATGACATCCAATGTCCATAGTCAGGAAACCATGACTATCTGTTGATCAACGAGCTAGTCAACTAGAGGCTCACTAGGGACATGTTGTGGTCTATGTATTCACACATGTATTACGATTTCCGGATAATACAATTATAGCATGAATAAAAGACAATTATCATGAACAAGGAAATATAACAATAATTCTTTTATTATTGCCTCTAGGGCATATTTCCAACAGTCTCCCACTTGCACTACAGTCAATAATCTAGTTACATTATGATGAATCGAACACCCATAGAGTTCTGGTGTTGATCATGTTTTGCTCGCGGAAGAGGTTTAGTCAATGGATCTGCGACATTCAGATCCGTATGTACTTTGCAAATATCTATGTCTCCATCTTGAACAGTTTCACGGATGGAGTTAAAACGACGCTTGATGTGCCTGGTCTTCTTGTGAAACCTGGGCTCCTTGGCAAGGGCAATAGCTCCAGTGTTGTCACAGAAGAGAGTGATCGGCCCCGACGCATTGGGTATGACTCCTAGGTCGGTGATGAACTCCTTCACCCAAATTGCTTCATGCGCTGCCTCCGAGGCTGCCATGTACTCCGCTTCACATGTAGATCCCGCCACGACGCTCCGCTTGCAACTGCACCAGCTTACTGCTCCACGATTCAACATATACACGTATCCGGTTTGTGACTTAGAGTCATCCAGATTTGTGTCGAAGCTAGCATCGACGTAACCCTTTACGACGAGCTCTTCGTCACCTCCATAAACGAGAAACATGTCCTTTGTCCTTTTCAGGTACTTTAGGATATTCTTGACCGCTGTCCAGTGTTCCTTGCCGGGATTACTTTGGTACCTTCCTACCAAACTTACAGCAAGGTTTACATCAAGTCTGGTACACAGCATGGCATACATAATAGATCCTATGGCTGAGGCATAGGGGATGACACTCATCTCTTCTTTATCTTCTGCCGTGGTCGGGCATTGAGCCGAGCTCAATCTCACACCTTGCAATACAGGCAACAACCCTTCCTTGGACTGATCCATATTGAGCTTCTTCAATATCTTATCAAGGTATGTGCTTTGTGAAAGACCTATGAGGCGTCTCGATCTATCCCTATAGATCTTGATGCCTAATATGTAAGCAGCTTCTCCAAGGTCCTTCATTGAAAAACACTTATTCAAGTAGGCCTTAATGCTGTCCAATAGTTCTGTATCATTTCCCATCAAAAGTATGTCATCTACATATAATATGAGAAATGCTACAGAGCTCCCACTCATTTTCTTGTACACGCAGGCTTCCCCATAAGTCTGCATAAACCCAAACGCTTTGATCATCTCATCAAAGCGAATGTTCCAACTCTGAGATGCTTGCACCAGCCCATAAATGGATCACTGGAGCTTGCACACCTTGTTAGCATTCTTAGGATCGACAAAACCTTCTGGCTGCATCATATACAGTTCTTCCTTAAGATAGCCGTTAAGGAATGCCGTTTTGACGTCCATCTGCCATATCTCATAATCATAGTGTGCGGCAATTGCTAACATGATTCGGATGGACTTTAGCTTCGCTACGGGAGAGAAAGTCTCATCGTAGTCAACCCCTTGAACTTGCTGATAACCCTTAGCGACAAGTCGAGCTTTATAGATGGTAACATTACCATCCGCGTCCATCTTCTTCTTAAAGATCCATTTATTTTCTATCGCTCGCCGATCATCGGGCAAGTCTGTCAAAGTCCATACTTTGTTTTCATACATGGATTCTATCTCGGATTGCATGGCTTCAAGCCATTTGTTGGAATCTGGGCCCGCCATCGCTTCTTCATAGTTCGAAGGTTCACTGTTGTCAAACAACATGATTTCCAGGACAGGCTTGCCATACCACTCTGGTGTGGAATGTGTCCTTGTGGACCTACAAAGTTCAGTAGCAACTTGATCCGAAGTACCTTGATCATCATCATTAATTTCCTCTCCAGTCGGTGTAGGCACCACAGGAACATTTTCCTGAGCTGCACTACTTTCCGGTTCAAGAGGTAGTACTTCACCGAGTTCTACTTTCCTCCCACTTACTCCTTTCGAGAGAAACTCTTTTTCCAGAAAGGATCCGTTCTTGGCAACAAAGATCTTGCCTTCGGATCTAAGGTAGAAGGTATACCCAATGGTTTCCTTAGGGTATCCTATGAAGACGCATTTTTCTGACTTGGGTTCGAGCTTTTCAGGTTGAAGTTTCTTGACATAAGCATCGCATCCCCAAACTTTTAGAAACAACAGCTTAGGTTTCTTCCCAAACCATAATTCATATGGTGTCGTCTCAACGGATTTAGACGGAGCCCTATTTAAAGTGACTGTAGCTGTCTCTAGAGCGTATCCCCAAAATGATAGCGGTAAATTGGTAAGAGACATCATAGATCGCACCATATCCAATAGAGTGCAATTACGACGTTCTGACACACCGTTACGCTGAGCTGTTCGAGGCGGCGTGAGTTGTGAAACGATTCCACATTTCCTTAAGTGTGTACCAAATTCATGACTTAAATATTCTCCTCCATGATCTGATCGTAAGAACTTTATCTTTCGGTCACGTTAATTCTCTACCTCATTCTGAAATTCCTTGAACTTTTCAAAGGTCTCAGACTTGTGTTTCATCAAGTAGACATACCCATATCTACTCAAGTCATCAGTGAGAGTGAGAACATAACGATATCCTCCGCGAGCCTCAACGCTCATTGGACCTTACACATCAGTATGTATGATTTCCAATAAGTTGGTTGCTCGCTCCATTGTTTCGGAGAACGGAGTCTTGGTCATTTTGCCCATGAGGCATGGTTCGCATGTGTCAAATGATTCATAATCGAGAGACTCTAAAAGTCCATCAGCATGGAGCTTCTTCATGCGCTTGACACCAATGTGACCAAGGCGGCAGTGCCACAAGTATGTGGGACTATCATTATCAACTTTACATCTTTTGGTATTCACACTATGAATATGTGTAACATTACGTTTGAGATTCATTAAGAATAAACCATTAACCATCGGGGCATGACCATAAAACATATCTCTCATATAAATAGAACAACCATTATTCTCGGATTTAAATGAGTAGCCATCTCATATTAAACAAGATCCAGATACAATGTTCATGCTCAAACTTGGCACTAAATAACAATTATTGAGGTTTAAAACTAACCCCGTAGGTAAATGCAGAGGTAGCGTGCCAACGGCGATCACATCGACCTTGGAACCATTCCCGACGCGCATCGTCACCTTGTCCTTCGCCAGTCTCCGCTTATTCCGCAGCTCCTGCTTTGAGTTACAAATATGAGCAACGACACTGGTATCAAATACCTAGGAGCTACTACAAGCACTAGTAAGGTACACATCAATTATATGTATATCACATATACCTTTAGTGTTGCCGGCCTTCTTGTACGCTAAGTATTTGGGGCAGTTCCGCTTCCAGTGACCCTTCCCTTTGCAATAAAAGCACTCTGTTTCAGGCTTGGGTCCATTCTTTGACTTCTTCCCGGCAACTGGCTTACCGGGCACGGCAACATCCTTGCCGTCCTTCTTGAAGTTCTTCTTACCCTTGCCTTTCTTGAACTTGGTGGTTTTATTGACCATCAACACTTGATGTTCCTTTTTGATTTCTACCTCTGCTGACTTCAACATTGAAAATACTTCAGGAATAGTTTTCACCATCCCCTGCATATTGTAGTTCATCGCAAAGCTCTTGTAGCTCGGTGGGAGCAACTGAAGGATTCTGTCAATGACCGCCTCGTCCGGGAGGTTAATGTCCAGCTGGGACAGGCGGTTGTGCAACCCAGACATTTTGAGTATGTGCTCACTGACAGAACTATTTTCCTCCATCTTACAACTATAGAACTTGTCGGAGACTTCATATCTCTCAACCCGGGCATGAGCTTGGAAAACCATTTTCAGCTCCTCGAACATCTCATATGCTCCGTGTTGCTCAAAACGCTTTTGGAGCCCCGGTTCTAGGCTGTAAAGCATGCCGCACTGAATGAGGGAGTAATCATCAGCACGTGTCTGCCAAATGTTCAAATCTTCTTGCAGTGTTGGGAGAGTAGGTGGGTCACCTAACGGTGCTTCAAGTACATATACTTTCTTGGCAGCTATGAGGATGATCCTCAGGTTCCGGACCCAGTCCGTATAGTTGCTGCCATCATCTTTCAGCTTGGTTTTCTCAAGGAACACGTTGAAGTTCATGTTGACATGAGCGTTGGCCATTTGATCTACAAGACATTTTTACAAAGATTTTAGACTAAGTTCATGATAATTAAGTTCATCTAATCAAATTATTTAATGAACTCCCACTCAGATTAGACATCCCTCTAGTCATCTATGTGTTACATGATCCGAGTCGACTAGGCCGTGTCCGATCATCACGTGAGACGGACCAGTCATCATCGGTGAACATCTCCATGTTGATCGTATCTTCCATATGACTCATGTTCGACCTTTCGGTCTCTTGTGTTCCGAGGCCATGTCTGTACATGCTAGGCTCGTCAAGTTAACCTAAGTGTTTTGCATGTGTAAATCTGTCTTACACCCGTTGTATGTGAACGTTAGAATCTATCACACCCGATCATCATGTGGTGCTTCGAAACAATGAACTATCGCAACGGGCACAGTTAGGGGGAACACTTTCTTGAAATTATTATGAGGGATCATCTTGTTTACTACCGTCGTTCTAAGTAAACAAGATGCAAAAACATGATAAACATCACATGCAATCAAATAGTAGTGACATGATATGGCCAATATTATATAGCTCCTTTGATCATCATCTTCAAGGCTCCATGATCATCTTCGTCACCGGCATGACACCATGATCTCCATCATCATGATCTCCATCATCGTGTCTCCATGAAGTTGCTCGCCAACTATTACTTCTACTACTATAGCTAACGGTTTAGCAATAAAGTAAAGTAATTACATGGCGTTAAATCATTGACAAGCAGGTCATACAATAATTAAGACAACTCCTATGGCTCCCGCCGGTTGTCATACTCATCAACATGCAAGTCGTGATTCCTATTACAAGAATATGATCTCATACATCACAATATATCATTCATCATTCATCACAACTTTTGGCCATATCACATCACAAAGCAATTGCTGCAAAAACAAGTTAGACGTCCTCTAATTGTTGTTGCATATTTTACGTGGCTGCAATAGGTTTCTAGCAAGAACGTTTTCTTACCTACGAAAAAGCCACAACGTGATTTGTCAACATCTATTTACCCTTCATAAGGACCCTTTTCAACGAATCCGCTCCAACTAAAGTGGGAGAGACAGACACCCACTCGCCACCTTATGCAACTAGTGCATGTCAGTCGGTGGAACCTGTCTCACGTAAGCGTACGTGTAAGGTTGGTCCGGGCCGCTTCATCCCACAATACCGCTGAAGCAAAATAAGAGTAGTAGTGGCAAGAAAGTTGACAACATCTATGCCCACAACAGATTTGTGTTCTACTCGTGCAAAGAGAACCACGCATAGACCTAGCTCATGATGCCACTGTTGGGGAACGTTGCATAAAATAAAAAATTTCCTACGTTCACCAAGATCAATCTATGAGTTCATCTAGCAATGAGAGAGGGGAGTGCATCTACATACCCTTGTAGATCGCGAGCGGAAGCGTTCAAGAGAACGAGGTTGAGGGAGTCGTACTCGTCATGATCCAAATCACCGGAGATCCTAGCGCCGAACGGACGGCACCTCCGTGTTCAACACACGTACGGTCAGCGTGACGTCTCCTCCTTCTTGATCCATCAAGGGGGAAGGAGACGTTGATGAAGATCTAGTAGCACGACAATGTGGTGGTGGATGCAGCAGGGATCCCGGCAGGGCTTCGCCAAGCGTCTACGGGAGGGAGAGGTGTAGCAAGGGGGAAGGGAGGCGCCAAGTGCAAGGGTGCGGCTGCCCTCCCTCCCCCCTCTTTATATAGGGTCCCCAGGGGGGCGCCGGCCCTAGGAGATTGAATCTCCAAGGGGGAGGGCGGCCAAGGGGGTGCCTTGCCCCCCAAGGCAAGTGGAGGCGCCCCCTCCCCTAGGGTTCCCAACCCTAGGCGCAGGGGGCCCAAGGGGCAGCGCACCAGCCCACTAGGGGCTGGTTCCCCTCCCACTTCAGCCCATGGGGCCCTCCGGGATAGGTGGCCCCACCCGGTGGACCCCCGGGCCCCTTCCGGTGGTCCTGGTATAATACCGGTGACCCTCGAAACTTTCCCGATGGCGGAAACTCGACTTCCCATATATAATTCTTTACCTCCGGACCATTTCGGAACTCCTCGTGACGTCCGGGATCTGATCCGGGACTCCGACCAACTTTCGGTTTGCTGCATACTAATATCTCTACAACCCTAGCGTCACCGAACCTTAAGTGTGTAGACCCTACGGGTTCGGGAGACACGCAGACATGACCGAGACGGCTCTCCGGTCAGTAACCAACAGCGGGATCTAGATACCCATGTTGGCTCCCACATGCTCCTTGATGATCTCATCGGATGGACCACGATGTCGAGGATTCAAGCAACCCCGTATACAATTCCCTTTGTCAATCGGTATGTTACTTGCCCGAGATTCGATTGTCGGTATCCCAATACCTCGTTCAATCTCGTTATCGGCAAGTCACTTTACTCGTACCATAATGCATGATCCCGTGACTAGACACTTGGTCACTTTGAGCTCATTATGATGATGCATTACCGAGTGGGCCCAGAGATACCTCTCCGTCATACGGAGTGACAAATCCCAGTCTCGATCCGTGTCAACCCAACAGACACTTTTGGAGATACCCGTAGTATACCTTTATAGTCACCCAGTTACGTTGTGACGTTTGGTACACCCAAAGCACTCCTACGGTGTCCGGGAGTTACACGATCTCATGGTCTAAGGAAAAGATACTTGACATTGGAAAAGCTCTAGCAAACGAACTACACGATCTTGTGCTATGCTTAGGATTGGGTCTTGTCCATCACATCATTCTCCTAATGATGTGATCCCGTTATCAATGACATCCAATGTCCATAGTCAGGAAACCATGACTATCTGTTGATTAACGAGCTAGTCAACTAGAGGCTCACTAGGGACATGTTGTGGTCTATGTATTCACACGTGTATTACGATTTCCGGATAATACAATTATAGCATGAATAAAAGACAATTATCATGAACAAGGAAATATAATAATAACCCTTTTATTATTGCCTCTAGGGCATATTTCCAACATCCAGATCCTGCTGTTGGTTATTGGCCGGAGAGTTGTCTCGGTCATGTCTGCATGGTTCCCGAAGCCGTAGGGTCTACACACTTAAAGTTCAATGACGCTAGGGTTATAGGGAATAGATATACGTGGTTACCGAATGTTGTTTGGAGTCCCAGATGAGATCCTGGACGTCACGAGCAGTTCCGGAATGGTTCGGAGGTAAAGATTTATATGTGGGAAGTCCTATTTTGGTCACCGAAAAAGTTTTGGGTGCTATCGGTAACATACCGGGACCACCGGGAGGGTCCCGGGGGTCCACCAGGTGGGGCCACTGGCCCTAGAGGGCTGCGTGGGCCAAGAGTGGGAGGGGACCAGCCCCAGGTGGGCTGGTGCGCCCCCCCCCCACCAGGGCCCAAGGCGAAGAGAGAAGGGAAAGGGGGGAAACCCTAGGCTCAGATGGGCCTAAGGCCCACCTAATGGTGCGGCCCCCCTCTCTCCCCCTTGGCCTCCCCCCTAGATGGGATCTAGGGCTGGCCGCCACCCCTAGGGGTGGAAACCTAGATAGGGGCACAACCCCTCCCTTCCCCCTATATATAGTGGGGGTTTGGGGCTGCCATACACATGAGAACACCTCCCTCTTGGCGCAGCCCTACCCCTCTCCCTCCACGTCTCCGTAGTAGTGCTTGGCGAAACTCTGCCGGAGAACTGCAAGCTCCACCACCACGCCGTCATGCTGCCAGAGCGCTCCCTCAACTTCTCCTCTCCCCTTGGTGGATCAAGAAGGAGGAGACATCCCCAGGCTGTACGTGTGTTGAACGCGGAGGCACCGTTGTTCGGTGCTTAGATCGGATTCGGTCGCGATCTGAATCACTTAGTGAACGACTCCACCGACCGCGTTCTTGCAACGCTTCCGCATTGCGATCTTCAAGGGTATGAATATGCACTCCCCTCTCTCTCGTTGCTAGTTACTTCATAGATTGATCTTGGTGATGCGTAGAAAATTTTGAATTTCTGCTAGGTTCCCCAACAGTTCTTAAGTAATATGATTAATTGAACTTAAATTTATTATGAACTTAGTCCTGGTAGTATTTTGCAAATTATGTTGTAAATCAATAGCTCGCATTATTTCTTTCATATGTTTATTTTGATATGTTCCTAGAGAAAACTGTGTTGAAAGATGTTAGTAGCAATGATGCGGATTGGATCCGTGATCTGAGGATTGTCCTCATTGCTGCACAAAAGAATTATGTCCTTGATGCACCGCTAGCCGATGGACCTATTGCTGGAGCAGATGCAGATGTTATGAACGTTTGGCTAGCCCAATATGATGACTACTTGATAGTTTAGTGCACCATGCTTAACGGCTTAGAATTGGGACTTCAAAGACGTTTTGAACGTCATGGGCCATATGAGATGTTCCAGGAGTTGAAGTTGATACTTCAAGCAAATACCCGAGTTGAGAGATATGAAGTCTCCAACAAGTTCTATAGCTAAAAGATGGAGGAGAATTGCTGAACTAGTGAGCATGTGCTCAGATTGTCTGGGTACTACAATCGCTTGAATCAAGTGGGAGTTAATCTTCCAGATAATATAGTGATTGATAGAGTTCTCTAATCACCATCACCAAGTTACTAGAACTTCATGATGAACTATAGTATACAAGGGATGACAAAAACGATTCCCGAGCTCTTCATGATGTTGAAATCGACGAAGCTAGAAATCAGGAAAGAGCATCAAGTGTTGATGATTGACAAGACCACTAGTTTCAAGAAAAGGGTAAAGGGAAAGAAAGGGAAACTTCAAGTAGAATGGCAAGAAAGTTGTCACTCCCGCGAAGAAGCCCAAAGCTGGACCAAAGCCTGAAACTGAGTGCTTACACTGCAAAGGAAATGATCGCTGGAAACGGGAATGCCCTAAATATTTGGTGGATAAGAAGGATGGCAAAGTGAACAAGGGTATATTTGATATACAGGTTATTGATGTGTGCCTTACTAGTGTTTATAGTAGCCCCTGAGTATTTGATACTTGTTCGGTTGCTAAGATTAGTAACTCGAAACAGGAATTACATAATAAACAGAGACTAGTTGAGGGGAAGTGACAATGAGTGTTGGAAGCAGTTCCAAGATTGATATGATCATCATCACACACTCCCTATACTTCGGGATTAGTGCTAAACCTAAATAAATGTTATTTGGCATTTGCGTTGAGCATGAATATGATTTGATCATGTTTATTACAATACGGTTATTCATTTAAAGTCAGAGAATAATTGTTGTTCTGTTTACATGAATAAAACCTTCGATGGTCATACACCCAATGAAAATTGTTTGTTGGATCTCGATCGTAGTGATACACATATTCATAATATTGAAGTCAAAAAGATGCAAAGTTAATAATGATAGTGCAACTTATTTGTGGCACTGCCGTTTGGGTCATATTGGTGTAAAGCGCATGAAGAAACTCCATACTGATGGACTTCTTGAATCACTTGATTATGAATCACTTGATGCTTGCGAACCGTGCCTTATGGGCAAGATGACTAAGACTCCGTTCTCCGGAACAATGGAGCGAGCAACAGACTTATTGGAAATAATACATACTGATGTATGCGATCCGATGAGTGTTGAGGCTCGTGGCGGGTATCGTTATTTTCTGACCTTCACAAAATGATTTGAGCAGATATGGGTATATCTACTTGATGAAACATAAGTCTGAAACATTTGAAAAGTTCAAAGAATTTCAGAGTGAAGTGGAAAATCATCATAACAAGAAAATAAAGTTTCTACGATCTGATCGTGGAGGAGAATATTTGAGTTACGAGTTTGGTCTTCATTTGAAACAATGCGGAATAGTTTCGCAACTCACGCCATCCGGAACACCACAGAGTAATGGTGTGTCCAAACGTTGTAACCTCACTTTATTGGATATGGTGCAATCTATGATGTCTCTTACCGGTTTACCACTATCGTTTTGGGGTTATGCATTAGAGACAACTGCATTCACATTAAATAGGGCACTATATAAATCTGTTGAGACGACACCGTATGAACTATGGTTTAGCAATAAACCTAAGCTGTCGTTTCTTAAAGTTTGGAGTTGCGATGCTTATGTGAAAAAGTTTTCACCTGATAAGCTCGAACCCAAGTCCGAGAAGTGCATCTTCATTGAATACCCAAAGGAAACTATTGGGTACACCTTCTATCATAGATCCGAAGGCAAGATATTCGTTGCTAAGATGGATCCTTTCTAGAGAAGGAGTTTCTCTCGAAAGAAGTGAGTGGGAGGAAAGTAGAACTTGATGAGGTAACTGTACCTGCTCCCTTATTCGAAAGTAGTTCATCACAGAAACTAGTTCCTGTGACACCTACACCAATTAGTGAAGAAGTTAATGATGATGATCATGAAACTTCAGATCAAGTTACTACCAAACCTCGTAGGTCAACCAGAGTAAGATCCGTAGCAGAGTGATACGGTAATCCTGTTCTGGAGGTCATGTTATTAGACCATGATAAACCTACGAACTATGAGGAAGCGATGATGAGCCCAGATTCCGCGAAATGGCTGGAGGCCATGAAATCTGAGATAGGATACATGTATGAGAACAAAGTGTGTACTTTGGTGGACTTGCCCGATGATCGGCAAGCCATAGAAAACAAATGGATCTTCAAGATGAAGACGGACGTTGATAGTGGTGTGACTATCTACAAAGCTAGACTTGTCGAAAAAGGTTTTTGACAAAGTTCAAGATGTTGACTACGATGAGTTTTTCCTCACTCGTATCGATGCTTAAAGTCTGTACGAATCATGTTAGCAATTGCCACATTTTATGAAATTTGGCAAATGGATGTCAAAACTACATTCCTTAATGGATTTATTAAAGAAGAAGTTGTATATGATGCAACCAAAAGGTTTTGTCAATCCTAAAGGTGCTAACAAAAGTGTGCAAGCTCCAGTGATCCATCTATGGACTGGTTCAAGCATCTCGGAGTTGGAATATATGCTTTGATGAGTTGATCAAAGCATATGGTTTTATATAGACTTTTGGAGAAGCCTGTATTTACAAGAAAGTGAGTGGGAGCACTACACCATTTCTGATAAGTATATGTGAATAACACATTGTTGATCAGAAATAATGTAGAATTTTCTGGAAAGCATAAAGGAGTATTTGAAAAGAGTTTTTCAAAGAAAGACCTCGGCGAAGCTGCTTACACATTGAGCATCAAGATCTATAGAGATAGATCAAGACGCTTGATAAGTTTTTTCAATGAGTACATACCTTGATAAGATTTTGAAGTAATTCAAAATGGAACTGTCAAAGAAGGAGTTCTTTCCTGTGTTGCAAGGTGTGAAGTTGAGTAAGACTCAAAGCCCGACCATGACAGGAAATAGAAAGAGAATGAAAAGTCATTCCCTAGGCCTCAGTCGTAGGTTCTATAAAGTATGCTATGCTGTGTTCCAGACCTATTGTATACCTTGCTCTGAGTTTGGCAAGGGAGTAAAATTTTGATCTAGGAGTACTGGACAGCGGTCAAGAATATCCTTAGTGAGGACTAAGGAAATATTTCTCGATTATGGAGGTGATAAAAGAGATCGTCGTAAAAGTTACATCGATGCAAGCTTTTTACACCGATCCAGATGACTCTAAGTCTCAATCTGGATACATATTGGAAGTGGGAGCAATTAGCTAGAGTAGCTCCGTGCAGAGCATTGTAGACATAGAATATTGGCAAAATACATATGGCTCTGAATGTGACAGACCCGTTGACTAAACTTCTCTCACGAGCAAAACATGGTCATACCTTAGTGCTCTTTGGGTGTTAATCACATAGTGATGTGAACTAGATTATTGACTCTAGTAAACCCATTGGGTGTTGGTCACATGACGATGTGAACTATTGATGTTTCACTCTAGTGCAAGTGGGAGACTGAAGGAAATATGCCCTAGAGGCAATAACAAAGTTATTATTTATTTCCTTATATCATGACAAATGTTTATTATTCATGCTAGAATTGTATTAACTGGAAACATGATACATGTGTGAATATATAGACAAACATATTGTCACTTTATGCCTCTACTAGACTAGCTCATTAATCAAAGATGGTTATGTTTCCTAACCATAGACATGAGTTGTCCTTTGATTAACGGGATCACATCATTAGTAGAATGATGTGATTGACATGACCCATTCCGTTAGCTTAGCACTTGATCGTTTAGTATGTTGCTATTGCTTTCTTCATGACTTATACATGTTCCTACAACTATGAGATTATGCAACTCCCACTTAGCGGAAGAACACTTTGTGTGCTACCAAACGTCACAACGTAACTGGGTGATTATAAAGGAGCTCTACAGGTGTCTCCAAAGGTACATGTTAAGTTGGCGTAATTCGGGATTAGGTTTTGTCACTCCGATTGTCGGAGAGGTATCTCTGGGCCCTCTCGAGAATGCACATCACTATAAGCCTTGCAAGCAATGTAACTAATGAGTTAGTTACAGAATGATGCATTACATAACGAGTAAAGAGACTTGCTGGTAACGAGATTGAACTAGGTATTGAGATACCGACGATCAAATCTCGGGCAAGTAACATACCGATGACAAAGGGAACAACATATGTTGTTATGCGGTTTGACCGATAAAGATCTTCGTAGAATATGTAGGAACCAATATGAGTATGCAGGTTCCACTATTGGTTATTGGCCGGAAACGTGTCTCGGTCATGTCTACATAGTTCTCGAACCCGTAGGGTCCACACGCTTAAGGTTTCGTTTACAGTTTTTATTATGAGTTTAAAGTTTTGATGTACCGAAGGTTGTTCGGAGTCCCGAATGTGATCACAGACATGACGAGGAGTCTCAAAATGGTCGATACATAAAGACCAATATATTGGGCGACTATATTTGGACACCGGAAAGGTTCCGGGTGAGATTGGGACAATACCGGAGCTCCGGGAGGTTATCGGAACCCCCCGGGAGGTATATGGGCCTTATTGGGCCTTAGTGGAAAGGAGGGGAAAGGAGCAAGGGAGGGGGCGCCCCCCCCAAGCCCAATCCGAATTGGGAGGGGGGCCGCCCCCTTTCCTTCCTCCCTCCTTCCTCTTCCTTCCCTCTCCTTCTCCTAATAGGAAAAGGGGGAGTCCTACTCTCGGTGGGAGTTGGACTCCCCCCTTAGGGCGCGCCACCCCCCTTGGCTGGCCCCCTCCTCCACTCCTTTATATACGGGGAGGGGGCACCCCGTAGACACAACAATTGATCTCTTGATCTCTTAGCCGTGTGCGGTGCCCCCCTCCACCATAGTCCTCCTCGATAATATTGTAGTGGTGCTTAGGCAAAGCCCTGCGACGGTAGAACATCAAGATCGCCACCACGCCGTTGTGCTGACAGAACTCTCCCTTGACACTCGGCTGGATCGGAGTTCGAGGGACGTCATCGAGCTGAACGTGTGCTAGAACTCGGAGGTGTCATAGTTTCGGTGCTTGATCGGTCGGGCTGTGAAGACGTACGACTACATCAACTGCGTTGTTCTAACACTTCCGCTTTCGGTCTACAAGGGTACGTGGACAACACTCTCCCCTCTCATTGCTATGCATCACCATGATCTTGCGTGTGTGTAGGAATTTTTTTGAAATTACTACATTCCCCAACAACCATATCTACTCAAATCATCTATGAAGGTAATAAAATAACGATACCTCCCACGAGCCTCAACACTCATTGGACCGCATACAACTATATGTATTATTTCCAATAAGTCAGTAGCTCGTTCCATTGTTCTGGAGAACGGAGTTTTAGTCATCTTGCCCATAAGGTACAGTTTGCAAGCACCAAGTGATTCATAATCAATTGATTCCAAAAGTCCATCAGCATGGAGTTTCTTCATGAGATTTATACCGATATGACCCAAACGGTAGTGCCACAAATAAGTTGCACTACCATTATCAACTTTGCATCTTTTGAATTCAATATTATGAATATATGTATCATCACTATCGAGATTCAACAAAAATAGACCACTCAGCAAGGGTGCATGACCATAAAAGATATTACTCATATAAATAGAACAACCATTATTCTCTGATTTAAATGAATAACCGTCTTGCATCAAACAAGATCCAGATATAATATTCATGCTCAACGCTGGCACCAAATAACAATTATTCAGGTCTAAAACTAATCTCGAAGGTAGATGTAGAGGTAGCGTGCCGACGGTGATCACATCAACCTTGGAACCATTTCCCACGTGCATTGTCACCTCGTCCTTAGCCAATCTTCGTTTAATCCGTAGCCCCTATTTCGAGTTGCAAATATGAGCAACAGAACCAGTATCAAATACCTAGGCGCTACTACGAGCATTAGTAAGGTACACATCAATAACATGTATATCAAATATACCTTTCACTTTCCCATCCATCTTATCCGCCAAATACTTGGGGCAGTTACGCCTCCAGTGACCAGTCCCTTTGCAGTAGAAGCACTCAGTTTCAGGCTTAGGTCCAGACATGGGTTTCTTCTCTTGAGCAGCAACTTTCTTGTCGTTCTTCTTGAAGTTCCCCTTCTTCCCTTTGCCCTTTTTCTTGAAACTAGTGGTCTTGTTGACCATCAACACTTGATGCTCCTTCTTGATTTCTACCTCCGCAGCCTTTAGCATCGCGACGAGCTCGGGAATAGTCTTGTTCATCCCTTGCATATTATAGTTCATCACGAAGCCTTTATAGCTTGGTGGCAGTGATTGAAGAACTCTGTCAATGACACTATCATCAGGAAGATTAACACCCAACTAACTCAAGTGGTTATGGTACCCAGACATTCTGAGTATGTGTTCACTGACAGAACTATTCTCCTCCATTTTTTAGCTGTAGAACTTGTTGGAGACTTCATATCTCTCAACTCGAGCATTTGCTTGAAATATTAACTTCAACTGTTGAAACATCTCATATTCTCCATGGCGTTCAAAACGTCTTTGAAGTCTCGATTCTAAGACGTAGAGCATGGCACACTGAACTATCGAGTAGTCATCAACACGTGTCTGCCAGACATTCACAATGTCTGCAGTTGCTGGTGCGGGTGGTACACCTAATGATGCTTCCAGGACATAATCCTTCTGTGCAGCAATGAGGATAATCCTCAAGTTACGGACCCAGTCCGTGTAGTTGCTGCCATCATCTTTCAACTTAGCTTTCTCTAGGAACGCATTAAAATTCAAAGGAACGGCAACATGGGCCATTGGTCTACAATAACATAGACATGCAAAATAACTATCAGGGCTAAGTTCATAATAAATTAAAGTTCAATTAATCATATTACTTAAGAACTCCCACTTAGATAGACATCCCTCTAGTAATCTAAATGATCATGTGATCCAAATAAACTAAACCATGACCAATCATCACGTGAGATGGAGTAGTTTTCAATGGTGAACATAACTATGTTGATCATATCTACTATATGATTCACGTTCGACCTATTGGTCTCAGTGTTCCGAGGCCATATCTGCATATGCTAGGCTAGTCAAGTTTAACCCGAGTATTATGCGTGTGCAAAACTGGCTGGCACCCATTGTATGTGAAGTAGAGCTTATCACACCTGATCATCACGTGGTGTCTTGGCATGACAAACTGTAACAGCGGTGCATACTCAGGGAGAACACTTGTACCTTGAAATTTAGTAAGGGGTCATCTTATAATGCTAACGTCGTACTAAGAAAAATAAGATGCATGAAAGATAAACATCACATGCAATCAAAATATGTGACATGATATGGCCGTCATCATCTTGTGCTCATGATATCCATCACCGAAGCATCTAATGATCTCCATCGTGTCGGTGTACTAAAGTAGGGGCACTCCTTTGTACCCCTTACTTGTGCACGGGTAGTCAGAGCCACAGACCGAAGCCATTGATGACCCACAAGTGTAGGGGATCTACCGTAGTCCTTTCGATAAGTAAGAGTGTCGAACCCAACGAGGAGTAGAAGGAAATGATAAGCGGTTTTCAGTAAGGTTTTCTCTGCAAGCACTGAAATTGTAGGTAACAGATAGTTTTGTGATAAGATAAATTGTAATGGGTAACAAGCAATGAAAGTAAATAAAGTGCAGAAAGGTGGCCCAATCCTTTTTGTAGCAAAGGATAAGCCTGGACAATTTTGTATAATGAGAAAAGAGCTCCCGAGGACACATGGGAATTATCGTCAAGCTAGTTTTCATCACGCTCATATGATTCGCGTTTGGTACTTTGATAATTTGATATGTGGGTGGACCGGTGCTTGGGTACTTCCCTTACTTGGACAAGCATCCCACTTATGATTAACCCCTATTGCAAGCATCCGCAACTACAAAAGAAGTATTATGGTAAACCTAACCGCAACATTAGACATATGGATCCAAATCAGCCCCTTACGAAGCAACACATAAACTTGGGTTTAAGCTTCTGTCACTCTAGCAACCCATCATCTACTTATTACTTCCCAATGCCTTCCTCTAGGCTCAAATAATGGTGAAGTGTCATGTAGTCAACGTTCACATAACACCACTAGAGGAAAGACAACATACAACTCATCAAAATATCAAACGAAGACAAAATTCACATGACTACTAATAGCAAGACTTCACCCATGTCCCCAGGAACAAACGTAACTACTCATAAAGCATATTCATGTTCATAATCAGAGGAGTAATAATATGCATTAAGGATCTGAACATATGATCTTTCACCAAGTAAACCAATTAGTATCAACTATAAGGAGTAATCAACACTATGAGCAACCCAAAGGTACCAATTTGTGGTTTTAGATACAAGATTGGATACAAGAGACACTATAAAAAACCTGTTAATCCATGACAGATTTCCGATGACAGTATTGAAAATCGTCATGAATGTCCTGGTACAGCCCGGCAAGCATACTGAAGCCCGCCCTGAAGCCCGGCTAAAGCCCTAAATCTTTCCACGTATAAAAACTAACCCTAGACCCTCCTGCCCAATCTCAATCTCCATCCGCCGCCGCCACGCCTTGCCTCTCCTCGGCCCTGTCCTCTGTCTCCACCTCCCCGCCTCCAAGTGATGACGACGGCTCGAGATCCATGGTGACGGCGGCTGTAGTGGCCCGATGGAAGCGGCAGCCATCCCTAGCCGTTGCCGCGTTCTTCTGCTACTCACGTTGTCCATGGATCTACAGCAGGGGCCTCCCTCCTCCGTTTCCTAGAGCCCGCAGCTGATTCGCCATCCGGAGATTCGGAGCAGCAAGCACCAGACGAGGAGAGGACGAGGACCGTGACCTGCTGGAGGCACAAGCGCGGCCTCGTCGACGGTGAAGACGCCCCGCACATGGTTCGTCCCCGCTCCCTCCTCGTCTCCTCTCCTTTATTACTTTCTCTCCCATCCCCAATCACAATTTCTTGCTTCGATTCAGATCAGTAGGAGCTCTCTGCCTCTCCAATTCAATGGACGGCGATGACCGGGACCCCACGCTCAAACCCGACGAGCTAGAACGGCGAGGTCATCCGAGCCGACCATCGTGATTCCCCACAGAACAATAAGGTTGACTCTCTCATTCTGTTTTTCTTTTCTGTCAAGTGCCTGCTGCTCTTCTCTAGCATAGTTCTCTAGGGGCTCACCAATTTTCTTGGACTGAACCTGATGTAGAAAAGGTGTTCACTTCGTTTCCTGATACTCGCAAGCTACAGCCAAGTTACAGCCAACGACAGACTAGCACTGCTAGCTATTTCCTTTTTCTTCTCTCACCGTGCAAGCATTAGCAGTGTAGAATTTGTGTTAAATAACTACTAGTTAGACAAGTTGTGTGGTGGTTCACGTTTAGTTCCTAATTAGGCCATGCCAGTAATGAATAAAGCATATTAGTGTTCTCCTTTCTATTGTTATTAGTCTGGTATATCTCTATATTTTTCTATTGTCTTTTACTCCCTGGCGTAGTTGCAAACTAATAATTAATGATGTGCAGAACTTGTCTAAGTTAGATGTACTCAGTGGCGGAGCTACAACAAATAAGTTGGGCAGGCCAATTTTTTTCTAAACCATGCAGTTAAGTAGGCATGAGTTAGTGAAATTTCAGGTTGCCTGTATAGGGAAACTGGTAACAGGATGATGTCGTCAAGTAAAATTTGGACAAATAAACGAAATTTCTTGTGCTCTAGCTGCCTGCTGGTTCTATGGCCTTGTGCTTGTCGCCTGGGTAGTTCATCGGTGGCTAGCTGCTGGCAGCCGCCATGGCATAGGGATGGGTCACCGTAGGGGTTGCTACATGCGGCGCCCGACTTCCTGGCTATTGGACCTCTCCATCTCTGAATGGCTTGCTCAGTGCTGAATCGAGGCAGAGAGCTCATAGCTGGATGCGATGGAGACATGCTATTGGATTAAGCTGTTACATGTACAAAAGAGTTTTATTTGTCTCTGGAGCTGGGCGGGTCATGACCTTGTTTTTTCCTCACGAAGCTCTGCCAGTGGATGTACTCATCTTTGTTGCTGTTAGGATCAAATATCAATGCTAGTTGAGTCATACTACCTCCATCTTGAAATATAAGTCGTTTTTATAGGCTAAACTAGCCTACAAAAATGTCTTATATTTTGAGATGGAGTTAGTACTTGTTAGTTCTGACCATGCCTAGCTTAAGGACTCATCGGTATTCTTGATAAGAAAATCCTGCATATGTTCGTACATGTTCCTATCTGGATTAATATTGGATGTTTCTTGGTGTGTGCATGTGACAGTCAACTGTCAAGGCACGTTTTCACAATATATGTTGGTATATGGTGTTCTGAAACTTCTATGATTGAACATACCACGACAAGATTTAGAAGTAACTTTCTTCCATCTACAAAAGTTGAGAGGCACAGGGAGAGGCACACAGTTTTACCACTGAATAAGCTACTCCTTGAGCTAGAGGGAGGGGCACAAGATTTACCACTAAATAAGATGTTCCATTCTACATGATTGAGGCTCTAAAATGAAATAATGAAATAATGTAACAATCTATAGCTTTAGAGATTTAGAGGCACACACAGATAATGAAATAGTGTAACAATCTGCAGGTTTGAAAAGTTTGGTGTTCTTATTTGATCTTGGTTTGCAGCAAATAATAATATTGGTGTTGTCATTGCACTTTGGGCTCCAATGAAATTCTTGTATGTCTCAATTCTCTGTCAAAAGTTGTTTTAATAGTGTGCTAAGTTTTGTCGGATGCTTTGCCCAGGTCTATCTCATGGACACCCAGATTTTGTATGCAATTTTCTCAACACCCAGATTGGAGCTTAAGGTTGGACATTTTGATGGGACTGCAGATCTTCGGATGTTGGTGCTGAGATTGATGTGGCCCTAGCTACATGTAAGCGAAGCTTATGATGTCGATCCTCCAGGCTGCACTGCCATCATGTTACCTCACAAACTGCTGGTGGTAATTTTGCATCACCACTTATTAATTTATTTATTATTGTTCCTGTCAAATGCTAATTATTGTCAAATAGTAATTCTTCAGCTGTATGTTGATGATCTCTTATGGTTGCAAGAGAAATGTATCCTTGGGCAAAATGTCCACATTCTTAGATAGGTTTATTACTGTCTCATTCATAGCCTTTTGGTTTTATTTTCACCATATATCTTTTTTGGTCTAAGTTTCAACTGTCAAGTGTCAACAATATGTGGATATTGTTCTTTAGGGTATATCCAATTTCTTAATGCTCTATATAATAAGGTAGGTTCTGGGGTTGGTTAACCTATTTTTTGCAAATTGGTGGTACCCAAAGGTGTTGTTCTGCCAAATATTGACAAGTCGATTCATGCCTACTTACAAGGATGGAAAAATAATATACTACTGGATGCACCTGTAGAAGTATGTACTTGTTTGTTTTCTCAACGCATAACTATCCCTTCTTCAATATGTACTGTCCCCCTTTGACCCGTGTTTTTGTTTTTCTTATTCGGATGATATGCACAAGTACTTGACATTTCATTTTTTACCCATAAGTTGGTTGTTTTAATTAATAGGGATCTGCATGAAACATGTATGTATTAGATACTATGTTATTCTCACTTGTAGCAGTGCAATATTTAAGAATTTTGGACAACATGAGTTATTCATTTTTTATATTTGTTTCAATTCTTTTATTTTTACAATCTATTCATATCTACAAATATCTAATGGTGTTGTAAATATGCTAGGTATGATTGCGTACTGAGCTACTTGGTGCTGGGCTACTTGGTGCTGCCCATCACAATTTGCACTGATAATTTCCATCAAGAGGGCCGACAACAAGAACTTGAATAGCAACTTCAATAGTTTAAATGATCTGTTTGTGCAAACTGGATTGTACTGTTTTCTAACTTTCCCAAGTGATGTATTTTGTCAATCTATGTTGTCAACTATCATTTCATGGAGC
Source organism: Triticum timopheevii (assembly GCA_963921465.1). Lineage (NCBI taxonomy): Eukaryota > Viridiplantae > Streptophyta > Magnoliopsida > Poales > Poaceae > Triticum > Triticum timopheevii. Next base: position 370,858,735 of record OY997262.1, read on the forward strand.
ATTTTGTAAGCTGCTATGTTGTAGATACTTGTGAATTACTGCATTTTGATTCATATGTGCATGTGAGACTGTTTTGACATACCTGTCTTCCAAAATTGGCATTACGATGTGTGATGCATTCTGGTTAAAAATATAGTTGGTGAAAAATGGGCTGAATGAAATAGGCTAATGGGACGAACTAATGGGCTACCCCATGTAGGATATCCATGATGATTTCTGTGACGAAAACTAGTGTCCACGTAGGCTGCCACGTCATTCCAGTTGGTTAATTGAAAAGTCTACGTGGCATCGGTCCATGACGGCTTGCTCCGTCACAAAGGTTTGGGCCCTGGGCTGGCCTGCAGTAGATCCTTGACGGTCAAGGACCATCATGGATAGCACCATGTCAAATTATGACACGATATACATGAAGGAATTCAAATCCATCAAGGATGGGCACCCATGACAGATTTTGCCTCGCCTGTGACGGATTAGAATCGTCATGTATTAACAGGTTTCTTGTAGTGAGATGAACTAGGGTTTGAGAGGAGATGGTGCTGGTGAAGATGTTGATGGAGACTGACCCCCTCCCGATGAGAGGATCGTTGGTGATGACGATGGTGATGATTTCCCCCTCCCGGAGGGAAGTTTCCCCGGCAGAACAGCTCCGCCGAAGCCCTAGATTGGTTCCGCCAAGGTTCCGCCTCGTGGCGCCGGAGTTTCGTCTCGTAAGCTTGCTCACGATTTTGTTCAGGGTAAAAGCCTTCATATAGCAGAAGATGGACCCTGGAGGGCCACCAGGGGGCCCAGGAGACAGGGGGCGCGCCCAGTAGGGGTGAGCACGCCCCCCACCCTCCTGGCCAGGGTGTGGGCCACATGAGATGTTTCTTCCGCTCAATAATTCTTATTAATTCCAAAAATAAGTTTCGTGGAGTTTCCGGATTTTTGGAGCAGTGCAGAATAGGTTTCCAATGTTTGCTCCTTTTCCAGCCAGAATTCCAGCTGCCGGCATTCCCCCTCTTCATGGTAAACCTTGTAAAATAAGAGACAATAGCCATAAGTATTGAGATATAATGTGTAATAACAGCCCATAATGCAATAAATATTGATATAAAAGCATGATACAAAATGGACGTATCAACTCCCCCAAGCTTAGACCTCGCCTGTCCTCAAGCGGAAGCCGAAATCGAAAAATATGTCCACATGTTTAGAGATAGAGGTGTCGATAAAAATAAAATACGGACATGAGGGCATCATGATCATTCTTATAACAGCAACATATATAGATCTTATCATATGAATTCTTATGCTCAAGTAGCAATCAATTCACAGTGTCAAGTATGGTTCAGAAACTTCATTGAAAGCTAGCAAACTATAATCTCAGTCATTGAAGCAATTGCAATTTATCATAACATCAAAAAGAGTCAAGAATAGAGCTTTCCAGCAAGTCCACATACTCAACTATCATGTAGTCTTATATAATTGCTAACATTCATGCACTACCTATGGTTATGGAGTTTCAGCCAGACACTAAGAAAGATAGGGGCTTATTGTGTTGCCTCCCAACGTATTCACCTTTAGGTGATGTCAACAATAATAGTCCATGCTAACTTACATTCAATTGGATCATGATCTTTCAAACACGAGGATCTTGCCAAAGGATAAAATGAGAAGGGGAAAGGTGAAGATCACCTTGACTCAAGCATAAAGTAAAAACATAAAGTAAAAGATAGGCCCTTCGTAGAGGTAAGCAGAGGTTGTCATGTGCTTTTAGGGTTGGATGCATAAAATCTTAATGCAAAAGAACGTCATTTTGTACTGCCACTTGTATGTGGACCTTTATTAGCAGTCCGTCGCTTTTATTGATTCCACAACAAGATCGTATAAAGCTTATTTTCTCTGCACTAATTAGTCATACATATTTAGATAGCAATTTTTATTGCGTGCAACATGACAACTTACTTGAAGGATCTTACTCAATCCATAGGTAGGTATGGTGGACTCATGACAAAACTGGGTTTAAGGATATTTGGAAGCATAAGTAGTATCTCTACTTGGTGCAAGGAGTTTGGCTAGCATGAGGGGGAAAGGCGAGCTCAACATGTTTGGAAGGTCAATGACAATATACTTTAACTGAGATGTGAGAAAACATAAACCATTACGTTGTCTTCCTTGTCCAACATCAACTCTTTTAGCATGTCATACTTAATGAGTGCTCCCAATCATAAAAGATGTCCATGATAATATATTTGCATGTGAAAACTTCTCTTTCCTTATTACTTCCTATTAATTGCAACGATGACCAAAACTACGTTTATCAACTCTCAACAACTTTTATGCCTCATACTTTCTATGTGTGAAGTCATTACTATCCATAAGATCAATATGAACTCTTTTATTCTTTCTACTTTCTCAAGATCATAGCAACATAGCAAAGCCATTGACTCAACACTAATCTTTATTATAGATAGCACACGGACTTGATTACATTAATAGATCACAAAGCAAAACTCAAAACTACTTGATATCAAAACTTCAATCTACTAGATCAAGATACTACTAAAAGGATCGAACTAAATAAAACGGTAAATATAAGAGTGTGATGGTGATACGATACCGGGGCACCTCCCCCAAGCTTGGCAGTTGCCAAGGGGAGTGCCCATACCCATGTGATTATGTCCTCGGAGGTGGTGAAGTAGGAGTTGTTGATGATGTAGGCTTGTCGTCCATCTTCCAAGGCATAGGTTCACCATCATAGAAGGATGATCGAGTCTCCGGGATCCTTAAATCTGCAGCCAAACTCATCCTCTTGAATCTATATTCATACTCATAGTTCTGGTTTTGTAGGTCATAGATCTGGGCTTGGAGGTGCTCGATTTTCTCTTGAAGCTTGAAGATGGTTTCCCCAATGATTTTGGCATCTAGCTTGTGGTTGTTGGTGAACTCCATGATCATCATCTGGTTGGCGTTGAGTCCACGCTCCACCATCCCTTGGCACTTGAAAACTTGCTGCTCCACGGCCTTGAGCTTTGTCTCCATGCTTCCGGTACGCTTTGGTCCCTCCACATCGCGGATGTGCAGCACCCCCTCACGCATCTCAATGGTTTGAGGGTGTTGCAGCACCTCCGCAAGATAGGGGTTGATGAACCTCTCGAAAAACTTGTCCTTGGGAGCGCTTGGAGATGTCATGATGCTCTAGATCTGAAATAGAAACAGCTTGAAACGAAAACAGAGGATATTTGCGTGATACGGTGGTCAAAACCTTCGAGAGTTTATATAATGAAATTTTACTGACCAAAATACGTAAAGTGCAAGAAAACGGAGTCCAGGAGGCACACGAGGTGGCCATGAGACAGGGGGGCGCGCCCAGTAAGGGTGGGCATGCCCTCCACCCTCGTGGAGGCCTCGTGTCCTTCCCGGACTACTTCTTTCTTCCTAAAATTCATAAATATTCCAAAACTGATAAAAATTGCCATTAGAATTGTTTTGGAGTCGGTTTACTTACCTTACCACATACCTATTCCTTTTTGGAGTCTGGAACGTTCTGGAATGTGTCCCTTATGTATTCCTCCGGGGTTACAGTTTCAATAATATTAGTTTCAACATTGATAGGATTACCTGAAATATAATGTTTAATTCTTTGACTGTTCACCACCCTCGGACTTGTGCCTTCGAAGTTGTACTCACGCTTTTGTATCCTTTTGTCATGCCAGCGTTTGACTTTTTCTTTGAATAGCTTGGCATTCTCATAGGCTTGGGTTCTCCATTCATCAAGTGAGCTAATATCAAACAACATCTTTTCACTGGCAAGTTTGAAGTCATAGTTGAGCTCTTTAATAGCCCAATATGCTTTATGTTCAAGTTCTAGAGGTAGATGACAAGCTTTTCCATAAACCATCTTATATGGAGACATACCCATAGGATTTTTGTATGCAGTTCTATAGGCCCATAATGCATCATCAAGTTTCTGGGACCAATTCTTTCTAGATCTATTGACAGTCTTTTGCAAAATTAATTTGAGCTCTCTATTGCTCAACTCTACTTGACCACTAGACTGCGGATGATAAGGAGATGCGACTCTATGATTAACGTCATACTTAGCAAGCATGTTACGGAAAGAACCATGAATAAAATGTGAACCACCATCAGTCATAAGAATCTAGGGACTCCAAACCTCGGAAAAATAACTTCTTTAAGCATTTTAATAGAAGTGTTATGATCATCACTACTAGTTGGAATAACTTCTACCCACTTAGTAACGTAATCAACAACAACTAAAATATGTGTATAACCATTAGAGGCAGGAAAAGGTCCCATATAATCAAAGCCCCAAACATCAAATGGTTCAATAACAAGAGAATAATTCATAGGCATTTCTTGACGTCTACTAATATTACCAATTCTTTGACATTAATCACAAGATAAGACAAACTTACAAGCATCTTTGAAAAGAGTCGGCTAATAAAAACTAGATTGCAATACCTTATGTGCAGTTCTATCTCCAGCGTGGTGTCCTCCATATGATTCAGAGTGACACTTGCGTAGGATCTGTTCCTGTTCATGCTCAGGTACACAACGTCTAATAACACCATCTACTCCTTCTTTATAAAGGTGTGGGTCATCCCAGAAGTAATGTCTTAAATCATAAAAGAACTTTTTCTTTTGCTGGTATGTGAAACTATGTGGTATAAATTTAGCAACAATGTAATTAGCATAACTAGCATACCAAGGAGCAGTACGAGAAGCGTTGACGACCACTAATTGTTCATCAGGAAAGCTATCATCAATAGGCAGTGGGTCATCAAGAACATTCTCTAACCTGGACAAGTTGTCTGCAATGGGGTTCTCAGCTCCCTTTCTATCAATAATATGCAAATCAAATTCTTGGAGCAAGAGAACCCATCTAATGAGTCTAGGCTTAGCATCTTTATTTTCCATAAGATATTTAATAGTAGCATGATCAGTGTGAATAGTAACTTTGGAATCAACAATATAAGGTCTAAACTTATCACATGCAAACACAACTGCTAAGAATTCTTTTTCAGTAGTAGCACAATTTCTCTGGGCAGTATCAAGAGTCTTACTAGCATACTGGATAACATTCAATTTCTTATCAACTCTTTGCCCTAGAATAACACCTACAACATAATCACTAGCATCACACATAATTTCAAAAGGTAAATTACAATCACGTGGCTGAACAATAGGTGCAGTGATCAAAGCTTTCTTAAGTATTTAAAATGCTTCTACACAATCATCATCAAAGACAAAAGGAATATCTTGTTGCAATAAATTAGTCAGAGGCCTAGAGATTTTAGAAAAGTCCTTAATGAACCTCCTATAAAAACTAGCATGACCAAGGAAACTTCTTATACCTTTTATGTCCTTGGGACATGGCATCTTTTCAATAGCTTCAACTTTATCTTTATCAACTTCAATACCTCTCTCGGAGATTTTGTGCCCCAAGACAATGCCTTCATTAACCATAAAGTGGCACTTTTCCCAATTCAAGACGAGGCTAGTGTCTTCACATCTCTGCAAAACTCGATCAAGGTTGCTCAAGCAATCATCAAAAGAGGATCCATAAACGGAGAAATCATCTATGAATACCTCACAAATCTTTTCACAAAAGTTAGAGAATATAGCCATCATGCATCTTTGAAAGGTAGCAGGTTCATTACATAAACCAAAAGGCATACGTCTATAAGCAAAATTACCAAAAGGGAAAGTAAAAGTAGTTTTTGATTGATCCTTTGCTGACATAGGTATTTGAGAGAAACCAGAATAACCATCTAGAAAGCAGAAATGTGTGTGTTTGGATAGTCTTTCTAGCATTTGATCAGTAAAAGGTAAAGGGTAATGATGTTTCTTAGTAGCTTTATTTAATTTACGGAAATATATTACCATCCTATAACCTGTAATAATTCTTTGTGGGATCAATTCATCTTTATCATTAGGAACGACAGTAATACCTCCCTTTTTGGGAACACAATGGACAGGGCTTACCCAATCACTATCAACAACAGGATAAATTATACCTGCCTCAAGGAGCTTTAGTATCTCCTTTCTTACCACTTCTTTCATTTTTGGATTCAGTCGTCGTTGAGGGTCTCTAACTAGTTTGGCACCGTCCTCCAAATTAATTTTGTGTTGGCATAACGTGGGACTAATGCCCTTAAGATCATCCAGAGTATAATCAATGGCAGCGCGGTGCTTCTTCAGAGTTTTCAATAATCTTTCTCTGAAAGGTTAGCACTAATAATAACAAGATATATTTTCTTTTCATCAAGATAAGCATACTTAAGATTACCAGGTAATGGTTTGAGTTCAAACATGGGATCACCCTTGGGTAGAGGGGGATCCCCAAGAATTTCAACGGGAAGGTTGTGTTTCAGCATAGGTTCCTGTTTAAGGAACACTTCATCTATTTCCCTTCTTTCCTTCATAAACATATCAATTTCATGGTCAAGCAAATATTGTTCTAACGGATCAGTAGGAGGCACGAAAATAGAAGCAAGACCAATAATCTCATCCTTACTAGGTGATTCTCTATCACGAGGTTGTCTACGAAACTTAGTAAAATTAAACTCATGAGACATACCCTTTAAGACAATTGTGACAGTATCCTTTTCACAATCAATCCTAGCATTAACAGTGTTCAAGAAGGGTCTACCAAAAATAATGAGAAAAAAATCATCTTGTGGGGAACCAAGAACAAGAAAATCAGAAGGATATTTGACCTTCCCACACAAGACTTCGACATCTCTAACAATCCCAACTGGTTTAATAGTGTCCGTATTAGCATGTTTGATAGTAACATCAATACCTTCCAATTCAACGGGTGCAATGAGGTGCATAATTTCTTTATATAAATCATAGGGTATTGCACTAGCACTAGCACCCATATCACATAAGCCATGATAACAATGATCTCCTATTTTAACAGAAATAACAGGCATGCCTACAACAGGTCTATGTATCTTAGTATCGGGTCTAGCAATATTAGCAGTCTCACCACAAAAATAAATAACATGCCCATCTAAATATCATCCAAGAGATCTTTAACCATAGCAATACTAGGTTCAACTTTCATTTGCTCAGGAGGTGTATAAGTCCTAGTATTACTCTTACGAACAACAGTTGAAGTTTTAGCATGATCCTTTATCCTAACAGGAAAAGGAGGTTTCTCAACATAAGTAGTAGGAACAATAGGATCACTATAAGTGACCGTCTTTTCTTCAACTATAATAGGTGCAACTACTTTTACTTCAATGGTAGGATTATATTTAAACCACTTCTCCTTAGGGAGATCAACGTGAGTAGCAAAAGATTCACGGGAAGAAGCTACTATCTTAGAGTCAAGTCCATATTTAGCGCTAAATCCACAAAAAGCATCGGTATCCATAAAAGATTTAACACAATCAAACTTAGGTGTCATACCTGACTCCTTACCATCGTCGGAACCCCAATCTTCAGAGTTGCATTTGATTCTTTCCAATAAGTCCCATTTGAATTCAATAATATTCAGCATATAAGAACCGGTACAGGATGTATCAAGCATGTTGCGATCATTGAGAGAAAGCCGAGCATAAAATTTTTGAATAATCATTTCTTTGGAGAGCTCATGATTGGGGCATGAATATAACACTGACTTAATCCTCCCCCAAGCTTGAGCGATGCTTTCTCCTTCGCGAGGCCAGAAATTATATATGTAATTATGATCACGATGAACAAGATGCATAGGATAGAACTTCGGGTGAAATTCCAACTTCAATCATTTATAATTCCAAGATCCCGTATCATCACATAGCCTATACCATGTCAATGCATCTCCCTTCAAAGATAAAGGTAAGACCTTCCTTTTGACAACATCATCGCGAATACCTGCAATCTTAAATAATCCACAAACTTCATCCACAAAGATAAGGTGTAAATCAGGATGCAATGTTCCATCTCCTGCAAATAGATTAGCTAGCAGTTTCTCTATCATACCCGAAGGAATCTCAAAGTAAATATTTTCAATAAGTTCAGTAGGTTGAGGAGCAACTCTTTTCTCTTCTAGTCGGGGTGAAGATACCTCGGACAAGCCCCTCAAAGGATTAGTTTCCATAGTGACAAGTAACAGAAAATTTCAGCACACTATATAAATGTTTCCTTACCAAGTTCCACTCACCAAAAGCGCTACACTCCCTGACAACGGTGCCAGAAAAGAGTCTTGATGACCCACAAGTGTAGGGGATCCATCGTAGTCCTTTTGATAAGTAAGAGTGTCGAACCCAACGAGTAGCAGAAGGAAATGATAAGCGATTTTCAGTAAGCTTTTCTCTAGAAGCACTGAAATTGTAGGTAACAGATAGTTTTGTGATAAGATAAATTGTAATAGGTAACAAGCAATGAAAGTAAATAAGGTGCAGCAAGGTGGCCCAATCCTTTTTGTAGGAAAGGATAAGCCTGGACAATTTCTTATAATGAGAAAAGAGCTCCCGAGGACACATGGGAATTATCGTCAAGCTAGTTTTCATCACGCTCATATGATTCGCGTTGGTACTTTGATAATTTGATATGTGGGTGGACAGGTGCTTGGGTACTTCCCTTACTTGGACAAGCATCCCACTTATGATTAACCCCTATTGCAAGCATCCGCAACTACAAAAGAAGTATTAAGGTAAACCTAACCACAACATTAGACATATGGATCCAAATCAGCCCCTTATGAAGCAACACATAAACTAGGGTTTAAGCTTCTGTCACTCTACTTATTACTTCCCAATGCCTTCCTCTAGGCCCAAATAATGGTGAAGTGTCATGTAGTCGACGTTCACATAACACCACTAGAGGAAAGACAACATACATCTCATCAAAATATCGAACGAATACCAAATTCACATGACTACTAATAGCAAGACTTCACCCATGTCCTCAGGAACAAACGTAACTACTCACAAAGCATATTCATGTTCATAATTAGAGGAGTAATAATATGCATTAAGGATCTGAACATATGATCTTCCACCAAGTAAACCAATTAGTATCAACTACAAGGAGTAATCAACACTACTAGCAACCCACATGTACCAATTTGTGGTTTTAGATACAAGATTGGATACAAGAGATGAACTAGGGTTTGAGAGGAGATGGTGTTGGTGAAGATGTTGATGGAGGTTGACCCCCTCTCGATGAGAGGATCATTGGTGATGATGATGGTGATGATTTCCCCCTCCCGGAGGGAAGTTTCCCCGGCAGAACAGCTCCGCCGGAGCCCTAGATTGGTTCCGCCAAGGTTCCACCTCATGGCGGTGGAGTTTCATCTCGTAAGCTTGCCCACGATTTTGTTCAGGGTAAAAGCCTTCATATAGTAGAAGATGGACACCGGAGGGCCACCAGGGGGCCCAGGAGACAGGGGCGCGCCCAGTAGGGGTGGGCTTGCCCCCCACCCTCCTGGACAGGGTGTGGGACCCCTGAGGTGTTTATTCCGCTCAATAATTCTTACTAATTCAAAAAATAAGTTTCATGGAGTTTCAAGATTTTTGGAGCAGTGCAAAATAGGTTTCCAATGTTTGCTCCTTTTCCAGCCAGAATTCTAGCTGTCGGCATTCCCCTCTTCATGGTAAACCTTGTAAAATAAGAGAGAATAGCCATAAGTATTGAGATATAATGTGTAATAACTGCCCATCACTACAAAAAAAGACACATCCGTGAAATTTTGGGCCGAACGAAATTTTTTTCTGTCATACATATGACACTTCTGTGACGATAATTGTGACAAAACCCGGTATCATCATAGATGTGGTGGGCTCCTACTTCTATGACAAAAAATCATGACATAAAATGGGCTTTTCGTCCTGGGCATGCCGGAGACGCAGCTGCATGACATTCTTTGGGCCGTCCATGACGGAAAAAACCGTGGTAGAAGTGAGGGGGAGGAAAATTTTGGAGAGTTGCCGGTTACGGTGGGAGGTCGGGGGCTGAGCGATGCGCGTTTCTCTCGTACACGTACGCGTGTGTGTGCGAGGCGTTGGCTCTAACTGAACCTGAGCGAGGCATTGGGCTCTAACTAAACCCGAGCGATTGCACTGTAGGCTACACGTTACGGAATCCGAGCGATCGATCGATGGCTGTTAACTGAACCCGATCGAGCGATTCCTTCGCTAATGCTGCTAACTGAAACCGATCGATTGGATGAACAGTGAGCGTTGCGGGGGGGGGGGGGTGGATGAACAGTGAGTGGTGGCGTTGCCTCTAGATGAACAGGACCCCGTGGTGTGGAGGGCTGGATGAACAATAGATGGTGGAAGGGTGCCCGTGGAGGGGTGGTTGAACAGGACCCCGTGGTGTGGAGGGCTGGATGAACAGTAGACGGTGGAGGGGTGCTTGTGGAGGGGTGGTTGAACAGGACCCCATGGTGTGGAGGGCTGGATGAATAGTAGACGGTGGAGGGGTGCCCGTGGAGGGGTGGTTGAACAGTAGCTGGTGGAGTAGCGCGCGGTGGAGGCTGGATGAACAGGAGCCCGTGGAGGATGGAGGAGGTCGACGGTAGCCCGTGGAGGCTGGAGGAGGTCGACCGTGGAGATGAACAGTATTCCGTGGAGTCCCGTTTTGTGGTACGCCACACCCCTCCCGATGAACAGGACCCCCGTCTCGACCGTAGCGCTCCAACACAAGTCCGTTTCGTCTGTTTTGCGGTACGCCACACCCCTGCCGATCAACAGGACCCCCGTTTCAACCGTGGGAGGTCCGTTTAGTCCGTTTTGCGGTACGCCACACCCCTCCCGATCAACAGGACCCCCGTTTCGACCATAGGAGGACTGTTTCCTCCGTTTTGCGGTACGCCACACCCCTCCCGATCAACAGGACCCCGTTCCGAACGTACGAGGTCCGTTTCCTCCGTTTTGCGGTACACCAGGCCTCGTTTCCATCGCCTGTTCTGTCCAAGCCCTCCTGATGAACACGACCATGCATTCCGTTCCAACCCAGCCGGTTGGCTCCCACGCGTTCCGTTGCCTCCCGATGAACACGACGCATTCCATTGCCTCCCCATGAACAGGACGCATTCTGTTGCCTCCCCATGAACACGACGACGACGCTGTTTCTCCGTTCCGACCCAGCCATGTACACGAACCCTCGCTGTACGTATGCGCGAGTAGGCGTTCGAGACCCCGCCCGTATGTACACATACGTGGCCGTATTTTCTTTCTTGCACCCTGGCCGCTGTACGTACGTGTACATGCTACGTGCGCGCCTCTACTACGACACGTGCGCGCCTCTACATCCACCAGTATATATGTACGTACACGTTCGCGACCAGAATGACAACGCTACGTACGCTTCGACCAGGTGGGTCCCGACTGTCAGGCACTTCCTTGCGTGCGAAGATGTAGCTGGTGGGTCCCAACAGTCAGGGGGGCGAATCTTTTTTTTTGCCTGGACGCACTTCCTTGCGTGTGAAGATGTAGCCGGTGGGTCCCAACAGTCAGGGGGCGAATCGTTTTTTCTGCCCGGACACACTTCCTTGCATGCGAAGGTGTAGCTGGTGGGTCCCAGCAGTCAGTGGGGCGAATCATTTTTTTTTTGCCCGGACGCACTTCCTTGCATGCGAAGATGAAGCTGGTGGGTCCCAACAGTCAGGGGGAAATGTTTTTTCCGTGAAATATACTGGCCCATCTGGTGGGTCCCAGCTGTCAGGTGGAGGAATCATTATTTTCCACGTAATAAGGAGGCACTTCCTTGCTGCGGCCGTGGACCCAGCTGTCAGCCTCTCCACGTACAGTCCACGTCTGATGGAAGTTGTTCCTTGATCATGTTGACTAGGCCGCGCCGAGAGCACCACGGTGGTGGACGACGACGAGGCCTAGGAAGGGGACGACGCGGAGCCGGGGAAGACGCGGCGGTGGAAGCCCGCGTGGAGAGGAGTACGAGGGTTCACAGGTTCAGCTGCGGTGTGAGGCTGCCGTCGCCGCAGGGCCTGGCCAGTGGTGGGAATAGTAGGGGGCGGTGAGGCCTCCGCGGCAGCACAGCCGGCCACGGGAGGCAGGAGCATGCGGCCCGACCGGCGCTGCTTTGGGTCGTTGGAGCAAGAAGACCAAAGGTTGAAGAAGCACTACGGCCGTTGGATGGACATCGTATGGTCACTGGAGCTAGAATCGTGCATATTGACTAAGTTGACAAAGCCCTCCGTCCCTGTCAACTTAGTTGGCCCACAAGTCATCCTCCCACTATGGTGGGTCCCAGCTAGCAGGGGGGTATTCATTTTTTTGTGCCTAATAAGGAGGCACTTCCTTGCGTGTGAAGATATAGCTGGTGGGTCCGACATGTCAGCGGGGGGAACGTTTTTTTCGCGGAATACAAAGGCCCTTCCGATGGGTCCCAGCTGTCAGGTTGAGGAATCATTATTTTGCGCATACAGTCCACGGCCGATGGATGTCGTTCGTTGACCATGTTGACCAGGCCGCGCCGAGAGCACCATGGTGGTGGACGACGGCAAGGCCTAGGAAGGGAACGACACGGAGCCGAGGAAGACTCGGCAATGGTTGCCCACACGGTGGGGAGTACAAGGGTTTACTGGTCCGGCTGCCGTCGTCGGAAAATAACAGGAGATGTGGGTGAGTAGAGGAATGGCGTGGCCAGCAATGAAGAAGGGTGGGGCGGTGCGGCCTGTGCAGCAGCACAGCCGGCCACGGGAGGCGGGAGCAGGCAGTCCCACCGGAGTTGGTTTGGGCGGCTGGAGCAAGAAGATCAGATATTGAAAAAGCAGCACGGCCGTTGGATTAACATCCACCGATCACTGCTGCTAGAATAGTTTGTGGACTAAGTTGACAAATCCAAAGTACACGTCAACCTAGTAGACCCACAAGTGAGCCTCCAAATCTGTCCCAAACAGCATACAGCCCGAAATTTCTAGCCAGATTCAAATTAACTTTAAATCTGAATATACCTTAATTTAAATTCAATGAAATTTTGCCCGCACAAAAACAATGAAATTGAAAATATCAAAATCCGAAAGAAAACAGTATTTTGGAACTAATTACCTGTTTGCCGTATTTTTTCATTTTACAGCCCATTTATTATTACTTATAGCCCATTTCTTATTACTTATAGCCCATTTCTTATTACTTATAGCCCATTTTCTGGGGAAAATGCATCCCTCCTCGTCTTGAAAGATTTCCGGCCCAGCAGGGCGTAGAAAAGCAAGTAGGCCTATGTTGGTTATTCTGCAAAAAACAAAATAGCTGGCTAGCCATTTTTCAGAAAGGAAAAAAAACTAACTGGGCTGGTCATGTGCTAAACATATGAAATAAAAGCCTGGGCTAGATGGGCCATGGGTCCCGCACAACCCAAATGACACCCTTCTCCATCCCGAAAAAACAAAATTACTGCATGTGCTGCTGGGTCCCTACTGTCATCCTCACCATGTACAGTCATCTCCTTATTCCACTCGGTTGTTGACCATGTTGACAACACCGGAGGGCGGCACCGAGCCAAGCGAACCAAGGCGGAGGACGATGGTGAGGCCTCGGACGGGAACGAACAGGAGCCAGGGAAGATCACAGCCAGCCGTGGGAGGCGGGAGCAGGCGGTCCCGCCGGCGCTGGTTTGGCTTTGGCTGCTCGAGGAAGAAGAGACTGAAGAAACGCGACAGACGTTGAATGTCAATCCAACGGTCAAGGTTGGCACAATCGTTTTTTGACTAAGCGGACACCAAGTAGCATACTTTTTTATATATAGGAAGAAAACTGCGAGGAAAATGCGTTCGTGTGCCGTCCTCCTCACAGGGAATGTTCGCCACATAAGTGACTAGCACCCTTGGTTTTCAACCGACAGGTCTTGGGTTCGAGTCCGAGGAACTCTCAATTTTGTCCTCCTTCCTTCCTCGCAAAAAAGGGAAAGAAAATCAAAGACTTGGGAAGGTGTACAGAACAAGCTAGTGTACCAGTAAAGGGACATTGCCGAGTTTTAGAAAAAGAAAGACGTGCTCCTGTAGCTAGTTCGAATCCAAACCTAGACTGTGACTATATTCTATATATGGTGCTATGCTACTCTGCAAGTAATGAAACTGACATATCCAACATTCGCTTCTCCTCTTCTCTACTTACTCTGCCTAGCATCAGAAGCTCTGGCCGCAGCAACCATGTCCGTTGGCTGCTCGTCCACCTGCTCTTCAGCAGGCAACAACCAGATATGCGCCAGGTCGCCACCCGTACCATTGCCTGTGGGTCTCATCACACCATCGCCGGCACGCGCACCGTAGCCGATTGCTCATCGCAACCCGCTGCTGTTGGTGTGGTGCCACTGCTGCAAATCACGCAGAGTCATCCGTCGCGTCTCAACCACAATCCGCAACCCTGGCCGAGTCTTCTACAAATGCCCGAATCATGGGGTAATAATATGTTTAAGTGTTGTTCTGCTGCGTTCAGTTGCTGAATTTTTTTAATAGTTTGGTTGATTATCTTCCAATTTGATTCGTGCAGAAAAGGGAAGATTTGTGTGATTTGTATTTCTGGGAAGTTGCTGATGTGGGGGAATGCAACTACGCTGATTATTTGGTTAGCCGAGGAATCCCAATACCAGCAGGTTTGGGTGTTGGACAAGTAACTGAAGGAATGGCAGAAGAGGAAGATGCAGAGCAGAAGGTTAAAGATGCAGTTCCTATGATCATGGCCAAGCAACAGCTGCTGAACGGCCTTGACAGCAACGAGGAGATGAAAGAGCTTGTGAAGATAATGGGCAAAATTGATGTGCTCTGTAGGATGATTGTCTCTTTATTTGCAGTGTATGTAACACTCGTGATGTATTCAGTGGCTACGACATGAGCACTTTGCTGAAACTAGTAATGAATGGAACCTGTGTAGCAGGCTGGGCGTAGTGTTGTGAACATCTAATGATTTCTATTAACGGAAATCAGGGGGTATCCCCTTTTGCTCATATAAATAAATAAATAGCAGAGGCCCTGTCGGGTCAGCTTTGTTCTCATTCAAAGACGTCGAGCAAATTGCAGTCCAACAACAAACTATGTCATCAAATTCAAGTTTCACAGCCAAATATGAGTACAACTACACAACAATGTCATCATGTTTTAGTTGTCATACAATCACCAAACACAAATCAGCATACATAACAAGTGATGTTCTCACAGCAAAATACTAAACAACATGTTCATCAGGTTTCAGTTGTCATAGCAAACACAATTTCACATAGTAGATAAAACATGTCTTCTGACAGGCAAATACGACAAAAGCAATGTAATCATCATCCGCAGCAGCAGCGTCAACATCTTTGCCATGTGTATCAGTCTGAATCATAATTCCCCATGGTGTCATCTTCTTCTTCGTCAACGTCCTCGAACGTTGGCTTCTTCTTGATCAACTCTTGTATGTCCACAGCACGACAGACAATCTTTTTGCCGGCGTCATGGACGTGATGGTTCTCAAAGATATTAGGAACATCTGTGTTATATTGTACATCAGGAGCAGTGTAAGCATCATCTTATTGTGCAACTTCATTAAATGAATTCCTCTGCTCAAAACTTTGCAATACTCTCCAGTCATCGCTACGTGCAAATGTGTCTTTCAAGAAAAATATTTGTGTTGCTTGATTTGACAAAATAAAAGGCTCGTTGGTCTGGTACACCGCCTTGACATTGATGGATTTGAAATAATCATCAGCTCTGGGTTTTGCGATCCTAGAAAACAGGTTATACCAATGTCAGCACAACAGAACCACACATCGTTGATCCTCGAAACTGGAGATATACTGCAACTGAACAATGTCTGTTATGTTAGCATACATTTCAGTTGTCTCTTTGTCATACGTATCTGTGCTCATGATGGCACTGTTTTGTGTCTTCCTGCCTTCGTCTCGTGCAAGGGTGTTGTAGCGCACATCTCCAACAACGCAAGATTCATAATGTCTTACCCGAGTACCAGGACCCATTGCTAGTGAGTAAAGGGCATCATCAACTTCCTGCCCATCCTCCTGCATCTTCTTAACCTATGGTTAGAAAATAGACAAGCTGATCATCTTATGTACTCAACATATTAAAAAAATTGATAGTGCACTTCAAAAGCTTACATGGTTCTTGAACCATTTCGCAAATCTTCCATAACCAGTTTGTCAATGTTTCTTGAATTTTGCGGCAGTAACTCCTCTTTGTAGATGCTGCACAACATAGTGATCGCGTCAAACATCTAAATATAAAAGAATGTGCTGCAAGTTTAGTAGATTACGATGTATAAGCTACAGTGCTGCACTTACTTGATATAAGGTAGTATCTCAGGACAGTTATTCAACACATACCAAACCATTTTGTCCAAATCTTTAGGTTTGTCCTCTTGTCGACTCTTTCCTGTAACTCGAACAGAATAATCGAAAACATTGAGCCCGGGATTGTCTTCACCCACCACTTTGCTAAGCTGATAAGCTGTTTCAATGTATTTTGAGCAGAATGTCAATGCTTCTGTAGCAATGTAGGCCTCTGCAATGGAACCCTTGGGTCTAGCTCTGTTCCTAACATAGCCTTTGAAAGTGCCTAGCCGCCTTTCAATAGGCTACATCCAGCCATAATGTACTGGACCTCTAAGTAGTGCCTCATTAGGTAGATGAATAGCCAAATGCGCCATCATATCAAAGAAGGCTGGAGGATATATCTTCTCAAGGTCGCATAGGATAGTTGGTATCTTGTCTCTAAGATGCTCCAAAGCATCTATCCTGATATTTCTACTGCAGAGTTCCCTGAAGAATTGTCCCAACTCTGCAGCTGCTCTGTATAAGTCAGGGTGGCCCAATCCTCTAAGGATAATAGGTAAAACCCTTTGAAGTAGGACATGGCAGTCATGAGTTTTCAACCTTTGTACCTTGTTTCCATCTGCACTGACTCTCCTTTCAAGGTTGGAAGCAAATCCATGTGGGAATCTCACACGTAGAATTGTTTTCTTTTTACCTTGTCCAAGACGTACACAGCTGGTGCCAGATCACGTGGTTTACCTTCATCTTGCACCTGCAAATCCTTTCTGATACCCAGGTGTGTCAAATCAATCCTAGATTTTAAGGTATCTTTCATCTTGCCTTCAATGTTAAGAAGTGTGCTGATAATGCTGTCACATATATTTTCTCGATGTGCATCACATCAAGATTATGCCGCAGATCCAAATCTTTCCAATACTCCAAGTCCCACAAAGTAGACCTGCGGGTAAACAATAATCTCTCTTCTAACGTGCCACGCTTCCTTTTCCCGCTACCATTACCAGGATGGTTTCCTGGTGTAATATGCCTGACCTTCTCTAATTCCACTTGCAACTCATCGGCGGTGAGCCTCTTTGGTGCATCACAGTTTTCATGCTTTGCGGCTTGTCCTTGGCAAGGAAACGGCGGTGTCCAATGTAACAGATCTTGCTAAGTATTGCGTATGACATCAGATTCCTGTCACAGCGAACACATGCATTGTAACCATGTGTCGTTCGCCCTGACATAGTGCCCAAAGCCGGATAATCATGGATGCACCAAATTACAATAGCACGCAGAAAGAAATCAGCTGGTAGGCTGCTATATAGGTCTCGAGTGAGAACACCCTTCCATACCTATTGAAGTTCCTCCACAAGAGGCTCCATGAACAAATCAAAATCCTTTCCAGGACTTTTTGGACCTGGGATGAGAAAGGCCATCATGTAGTTTGATTCTTTGGTGCAGACATTTGGAGGCATGTTGTAAGGGATAACAAGCACTGGCCACATGCTATATGTGGCGCTCTGGTGGCCAAATGGGTTAAATCCATCTGAAGCTAAGCCAAGTCTAATGTTTCTCAGGTCAGCAACAAACTCTTTGTGTTTATCATTGAAGCTTTTCCACTCACTACCATGAGATGGATGGCTCATTACATTCGGATCTCTGTACTTCTGGTTCCTAGAATGCCACAGTACATCCTCTCTTGTTTCAGCATCATGAAACAACCTCCGCAATCTTGGTGTAATTGGAAAATGTCTAAGAACATTATGAGGAATCCTCTTCACAGCATCGCCATCTTTCCATCTTGATGATTTGCATTTCGGGCATTCACTTAAGTTGGCATAATCCTTCCGGAACAGAACACAATTATTCTTAAAAACATGGATCATATCATATCCAATTCCAACTACACGAAGGAAATTCTTCATATTACTATAGGTGTGTGGCAGCTCAGACGCATCTGGGAAAGATTTGTGGAAAGCAGCCAACATCGCATCGAATGATTTGTTGGTCATCCACTCAGATGTCTTCACCTGAAGAAAGGTGACCATAGCTGAGAATACTAATAGCTTATTTCCTGGGGTGACAGCAACGTTGCATTGTTCCAACATGCGGGCCCACCGTTTTTCTTCTGCAGGTGAAAGTTCACGGAATGCACGAGCATTTCGTAGCATTGTTTCAATGTTGGTTAAACTCACTGGCTCCTCCACTACCACCTCCTCCTCCTCTTCCACCTGAGCATTAGGCAGATCAAGATGGTGATCTGCTGCTTCCATGTAGTCAATAACATTGATGTTCACAGCTTCACCACGATGAACCCACCTAGTATATGTGACCGACATCCCATACAAGTGTAGATGATTTTGCACAGTTGACTGGGGTCTTGTAACTGAATTCATACAACTGCTACACGGGCAGAGCACATCTGATTTCGGACCACCGTACTCAGCTCTGATAAAGTTCATGAAGTTTTCAACCCCCTCGACATATGCAGCGGAGAATCTTCGAGCAGAAGTTATCCAAGTCCTATCCATCTGTTAGACACACAAATTAGTTCTTCTACTAGATATTACAGGAAAAACATATATGTTTTTTTATGAAGTCCAGAAAAAAAATACCTAGGTCGATGTCTAAAGCTATGGCAAGATATTTGGACGAGAAGATCTAAGTAACGAAATATATGTAAAGCTAATTCAGCAAACAGATTTGAGTGCTAAATTATGGCAGGCTGTTTCAGCAGGCAATGAGGCTGAGCACACAGCCATCGAACTATCGAAGGCCATCGCAGCAACAAAGATCAAGTATAAAATGGTGTAGAGCTATTTCACCTAACAAATTGGCTACTAGACCATGGCAATCAACATCACAATAAATATATGGCAGTATATTTTAGCAACTAATCGGCCTTGGCATGCCATCTCAGCTAAGCAGATTGAGTGCAGAACAGGGCAAGGAAGCTTCTTAAGCAGAGCATATTGACAGTAAACTACTTGGGCAAACAGTGAGATTAACAGCGTCTATCAGCTAACATTCAATGCTACACCAACGTGAACGGGGCCGCAATCTAGAATGTGCATACCGTGGGAGAAGCTAACCGCCATGCGTCTCCACACGAACATTGCCAACGGTGGCGGCGCTGACCGCCGTGCGCCTCCACAAGAACGTAGCCAGAGGTGGCGGCGCGGCTAGAGGATGGCAGTCTACGAGAGCGTATTGTGGGAGCGAGAGGATCGCCAAACCGCGGCGCCGACGTATCGGCGCGGCGGGGAGGGCGGCTTTGGCGGAGCGAATGGAGTGGAGGGGGACAGGGGGAGCGGGGTTTGGGGAATATTATTGGCTAGTTGGCCGAAGGGAGGTTGAATCGGATTTGGGGGGAATTTTTGGGTGTGTGTGGGGGGGGGGGGAGGATTTTTGCGCGGTGGGCGGGGGAAGTTTGGCGCATGGTCGGTTTCTCCAAGTGCAGTCCCACGTGTCAGTGAAGAGGCCAGCCGAAGCGCGTTCCGTTTGCTTGAGCCGTGTGCAGGCCCGAACGTGTGTGGGGTGCAATGCGACCGCGACAAGAGTGTTGTGAGTGTACCACCTTTTTTTCCTTTTAAACTAGGTGCTTCGCGCCCTCAAAAAAAATTGTGTTGCTTCGCGCGATCCATTGATACTACTACTAGTAGTAATCCGGTAATCCCGACTAAAATGGCGTGGCCGGGTCTTTTCCCGCGCGATATGCTGGGACGTTGGCTTAGTTGGGTTTTTTAGGACGAGTAATGCTACACCTACGTAATCCCATTTACGTAATTAATGTAATGTGAAACGTGTGAGCTGTTGATTGTAGATTGGGGGAGGAAGGGGCCCACCACCATGAAAATCAGGGGAGGAGAGAGAGAGGCAATTTACGTTAACCCTTTCGTAGGTTCCCATAGATGTAGAAAGATGTGAAATGCGTGAATGTGTAGTGGACGTACTATTGGAGTGCCTAAGATAATTTGTGTATGTATAGACTCTATGTGTTTATTTTATTTCGCATGTTAGATTTGTCTCGGTACAATAAAAAGTAGGGTTGGTGATGACGGTGTGCCTGTCATCCTGCAATATAGGCCATCCGATCTATATCTAACGGATAGGAAGGAAACTATGACAATTTACCCGCACTCCTCTCCACATTTGCAGATAAGGCTTTCCCTCGTTCATCCTTTTCTCCCACAAGATCTTGATCTTCCGTGCAACGCACGTGCATCTTGCTAGTACTCCTACAATATGTATATTATTGTGAAAGTTCATATATACCGGACGATATTAATGCAAACACGGCAGATTTTCATTACATTTCGAACTTTTATAGGACAGAAAAATAAAAGAAACCCGACCCTAAACCTATTCTATGGCGGTGACCGACGTCCTCCATCTGTGATCTCTATGTACGGGGGCGGGGTTCAAGACCCATGAAGTGAAGGTGCGATCTCCGGCGAGGAAGAGTAGAACACTGATACGGACCGGCCAGTTGGCACACCATG
Source organism: Triticum timopheevii (assembly GCA_963921465.1). Lineage (NCBI taxonomy): Eukaryota > Viridiplantae > Streptophyta > Magnoliopsida > Poales > Poaceae > Triticum > Triticum timopheevii. The sequence continues at coordinate 370,879,434 of OY997262.1, forward strand.
CCCTGCCGCCTCCCATGCCCTACTCATCCTCGGAGGAGTCCCCGATCTCGGCGGTGCCGGGCGTTGGATGGCGGCAAGTAGGACGCGTGGCTGACAGTGCTCCCGTCGTCGGCCGCCAGCGTGGCCACCGCTTGTGCGGTCGCGTCCGCGTCCGGCTACGCCGCTATTGCATCGTGAGAGGCGACTTGAGTGAGGGCGGCGACCTCGATCTTCAACCCCGAAGACAAGCTCTCCCGCAGAGCGTTCGCACTTGCGGTCATGGTGGATGTGGTGCCAGGTAGGAGGACGATGCACTATGGTGTGGAGGTTAGCTGGGCGTTGCTGCTTTAAGTAGCGCAGTCCGGTGAGGCCAAGCGTCCGGGTGCATCATTAAGTCGCCGGAGTTGGTTCCACGGGCACCGAGCCTCTTAACAACGACATACGAACGGACGACATGAATGCGGGCAGCTGGCGCCGGTTGGGAACGCACCGCGCGACGGCGCGAGGGATGAGGGTTTTGGTGTGCCAGGGTAGTCAGCTGCGGTCGTGGCAACGTTGGAGATGCCCTTTGCTCACATGCGATCCCCACATGTCATTGAAAAAGCAAGACGACCCGGCATGGTCTCAGGTCCAGAGGATGCAGTTGGCCGCGCTACACCATTCTGCGGATGCGTCGCGGCGCCCCGTGCATCCTCGACGAGCCGGGTGTTGGGGTGTGTTTGGATTGTGGCCAAAGTGCACCTTACCAAAATTTTGGTCATGACCCAAAGATTGGTCTTTGTTTGGATGGTTGCCATTTTTTTTGGCCTGCCAATGAACTCTAGCCAACTCTAGTTCATTTTTCTTGCCAATGTCGGGCAAATTATGGGCAACAAATACCTCAACCAAAATTTTGGTCATGACCCAAAGATTGGTCTTTGTTTGGATGGTTGCCATTTCTTTGGCATGCCAGTGAACTCTAGCCAACTCTAGTTCATTTTTCTTGCCAATGTCGGCCAAATCATGGGCAACCAATACCTCAACCAAAATTTTGGATACCCAATGCTTTGATGGGGCAACCTTGGGCACAAACCAAACACCACCCTCGGCACACTGAAACCGACCGTGTCTAGCGACGATATGAGCGTGTCGCTCACCGCGGTCGCCGTGTCTAGAGGCGGTGCTGGAGCTGCACCCCGTTGTTGTCCCCAATGATCCACATGAACGGTTGTCGGTGGCGAGGAGGTCGTGGGCCAGCTCCTCCATTGGACTAGTCTGCGCTACATCGTCCCGACGGGTGTGCCCCACATGTCGGTTTCCCTGTTTTCCCGGCCATATTCGAGCGTCAGTGCTCCGCGTTGCGCATTAGGCCTTTCACTATGTAGGCCAAGCGAGACAACTTGTTTTTTATTTGAGCCGTTCAAGTATAATCATGTGGTGTTTTCTTATTTCTCATTCCTCTCCAACCCTCTTCTCCATCGATCATGTCGCCCTCCAGTCGAGTCCATCCTCCTGCATGCCTCATTTGAACATTCCGCAGAGTATCATTCGCATGTACCCACCCTAGTCCTCTTTCAATAGATCTCCGGACCCCGAGATGAAATCGAGAGGGAACGAGTGGGGGCACGTGATACCTAAGGCGGATTCAAAATTTTGAACCGGTGATCATAGCATCCGCAAATCATATATAAAGGGTATTCAATGTTCGTTTCATTTTTGAACGTAAAATATACTCCCTCCTATCCTTTCTAGTTTACATATAAGTTTTATGTGTAGTCAAAGTATCTCTACTTTGAACAAAAAGGTATCAACATTCAACAACGCCCAATCAATATTGTTAGATTCGTACGTACTCCTAGATTTGTACTCGAGATGGTTTCCAATTTGACTATTAAGAAGATTAATAGTACATGAGATGTATAATGTGAAAATTATATCATTGGAAACTCCTTTCACATACGAATTTGACCGTATGCTTTGTGTAAGTTGCATGTCATATATTATTACTCTAACATTTGGTCAAAGTTAGCCTCGAAAAATGCATTAGACCCTGTATGCTTTGTGTAAGTTGCATGTCATATATTATTACTCTAACATTTTTGTAAGTTGCATGTCATATATTATTACTCTAACATTTGGTCAAAGTAGTATAGTGGAAGTGGATCCTCTGACGTAGGTATCCCTGCCTTACCCTCCCTTTCGGTCACTTACTGGTGGACCCCATGCTTGCTAGGCCCCACATGTCAGTTACTCAATGGGTTCGGCCATGTCAGGGGATCCTCATCCGTAGTATACTCCCTCTGTTTTTATTTACTCTGCATAAAACGGAGGGAGTGGTGGTATAATAAATGACGCGAGCGGGGGAGGGGGAGGGACGTCGGTTTGCTCTCAACTGCGGTCCCACAAGACGAAGTGCGTTCCATTCGGTGAGAGACGTTGAGGGTCTAGCGTGCCAGGATGCAATGCGAACGTGGCAAGAGCGATGTACAGTCAAAATCGATTGACCGGTCGTCACCGGTACCACTATTCACACCAAAACCTTTGCTGCTCGACCTACGCCAGCCACAGCCCTAAAACCACACCAAATATCTAGCCCATTCCCCCACCTTTCGATCCCCTAGCCCACATCAAGCGTCCCCTAGTTCGCCGGAAAGCCATGGTGCGCCGCAAGATCACTTACTACAAGATGATGATGCCCGAGCGCCGCGCAGAAATCGCGGCGGCGGTCGGCGCCAAAGACTTCCATTCCCAAGCTCACTTTGCGGCGGGCCAATCCCCGAGTTCTCTGGAGACAAGCTACAAGGAGGAGGAAGCCGATCCAATGTTCATGGCGGAGGTCGCGGCGCAGAAGGCCCCCGATGGGTATGAGACGATGGACGTCGACTTCGTGCCGGCGTCCGAGTCCCCCATGGTGCAGGCGGACCAGCGGTTCAACATGGCGATACTAAAGGAGGACTGGGAGGCAGAGGCTCAACTCGACGCGGAGCACGCGCATGCCGCTGCCATCGAGGCTCTCCTGCAGGCAGAACCGGATGTCGTGGATGTGAACCGGGCGGCGGAGGCTCAACTTGAGGCAGAGCGTGCAGATGCCGCTGGCATCGAGGCCCTCCTGCAGGCGGAACCGGATGTCCTGGACTTGAACCGGGCGGCAGAGGCTCGACTCGATGCAGAGCGCGCGGATGCCGCTCTCATCAATGCCCTCCTGCAGGCGGAACCGGACGTCCTGGACTTGAACCGGCCGGTGGAGGCTCGACTCGACATGGAGCGCACGGATGCCACTCTCATCGACGCCCCCCTGCAGGCGGATCCGGACATCCTGGACTTGAACCAGGCGGCGGAGGCTCGACTCGACGGGGAGCGCGCGGATGCCGTTGCCATCGAGGCCCTCCTGCAGGCGGAACCGGACGTCCTCGACTTGAACCGGGCTGTGCTCTCGTCCGTGCAGAGCGCCCGCACGCTCCGCTTGAACGAGTAGCTGGAGGCCGAGGACAACCACGGTGTGGAGACACACGTCAGCAGCGACGGCTGGTTCGCGCCGGCAGCCGAAGACGACGAGGCCGTCTCTTTCCGCGAGCAGTGATAGTTTTTCTTTATGTTGTTGTTTTTATGGATCTTTTGCTATGTAAAACATATATTTGTTATGCAAGTCGCCTGACTTGGGTCAGTCTACCATTTCAGGCGGTTGGATCAATATCCTATGTCTCCTAACCCTTCTTTCCTTCTTCCTCACCTCTTCTTCTTCCCCAACAGACCACCGCACCGGCCATACGGATACTCCCCAACATGCGGTTGGATAAACATACTCTATGAACGAAAATTATGTGTCAGCGATAGGATGGTTGAGTTTGGTTTGTTCACATGCGACAACACGTGTCAGTGAGGGTGCGTTCCCTTGGTTGGGTTTGCGGCGTGCAGGAGCGACTGTGTGAGGGTGTGGTGCAATCGCGGCGTGCAGGAGCGACCGTGTGAGGGTGCGGTGCGACCGCGACAGCCGTTTGCAAGTGTACCTCCTTCTCATTTTGAAAACTTTAGGCAAGCTTGGCAAAAATGTGTGGCGAAGTTTGGCAATGTAAGGCCTAGACCCAAACAGGATAAGTACGTACGTACTAGGAGTACTAGTGTTAAAAAAGAAAGGCGGGATTTTCCTTCACGGGATTTAATCGATACAAATCCTCGTTTCATGTGTCAATTATTGCGTATTTTTTCTCCAAAGACCAAAGAGCTAACCATCTCACTCCTCATCGCTTGATTAATGCAGTGCCATGCAAACCAACCTTCTCACTTCCGCATGCATGCAGGGGATATTAATGTCCTTGGTTGCTAACCCCATCAATTTTGCCTCTATTAGTGTTAGTGGCCCTTTGCAAATTGTAATTTTGATATACTGGACTTGTGTACAAAAAAATGGAGGTAGTAACTATATTTGACTTCCTTCCCCATTGTGGTGACGTCGATGATATCTTTTTTTTGTGGTTTGGCAAAGTGCGTTCGACGGAGAACACCATCAAGGGAGACCACGTAAGTCGTTCGCAAGTGCCGCCTGCAAGCCGAGACAACCGCCTTATTTGCATCCAGGAAGTCCTTTACTAGTACTACTAGGATTACTAGTGCGGTGAGATGGTTTCTCAAAGAAGACGATGGAGAAGCGGAGTCAGCGAAGAGTGAAATGATGGTTGCTTCGTTCGTGCTTTTGTGATTTGACGCCTCACTGCTTTGTGATTTGTGATAGAAGGGACAGGGGAGTAGACTCTGTGCTCTATACTGTACTACATGCGTCCAAGCATGGGAGAAAGAGGAGAGACGTTGCATTTTTCTATTCCTTCAATCAATCAATCATGGAGCTTCGGTTCCATCTTTTTGGCTTTGGCAACACCGTCCACAATGGTTCCCACGATGCCAAAAGCTATTTTCACATTTGGATACACATTGTGGATGCCCTTAACCGTACCACTTGGTTTTGCTCCTGTGTGCTATCTATACAAATCTCAATTATATTGATCTGAAAAATTATAGAATCAAGATTAGTAAAAAGGAGGTGATTTTGCCGCGCAGATGGCGGGGAAGGTTTCTTATTTGAGCAATGCTACATCCACGTAATGGTTTACATAAAGTTATGAACTGATGTGATGTGGGACTATTTGATTGGATTAAAGGAGAGGATTAGGCCCACCCCACCTGAAAATCAGGGGGGCATATATAGATTAGATGGAAAGTATACGTAGCATCTACGTAGCCCTTTGTAAGTCTAGGATTAGGCTTCTTATTTTTGGAGGACATTGTACTTGCGGTTTGCTAACATGCGGTCCCACGTGTCAGTGCTTTACCAAGCCGATCCACGTCCCACATGAGGCAGAACAACGGCAGAAGCAATACGTGGTTAAGTTGAAGAAGCTGAGGGAGAAGCGGATTCAGCAACGAGTGAAATGATGGTTGCTTCGTCCCTCCAACTTCTTTTTTTAGCATTATTACTTCATCACTCCAACTTAACTGCGGGAAAGGTGCAGCTTTGTGATTTGACGCCTCATTGCACATTACTACGCTGGCGCCATGACTGGGGTGCTTTACCCCGGCTACTCTGCACTGTATTCCGGTATGGCACGTGGACCCGGTAGCTTCATGTCCCACATGTCGGCGAAAGGGACTAGAAGATTTATGAAAGCGAGCGCTCCACTCTTACGACAGAGGAGTAGACGACACGACGGCCCAGTGAACTGTCACTTGTACTATATAGTACTATAGTTTTGTTGCTTCGCACGATCCATCGATACAAACCCGATTAAACAGGAAAGGGCGGGATTTTTCCCGCGCGGTAGATGATACTGGCCATACATTTCAAAGGCAATTTTAATGTATGCAAACTGAATAATTATAAGTAACAATATGATATCTAGTAAAACTAAAAACACATATGATTTATTGTGTTAGAGTGTAGTAGTAGTGATGTATTGCATAGTTGTTACATGTAACATGTGAGAACGTGTAGAGATGTAGTTTTGGAGGGCCTACAAAGAGAAAAGCATAATACGGTCACCGAACTTCAGAATAAGCTGATTACGGTCACTATATACGTTTTGTGGTGATTATACGGTCACTTGCTCACAGTTCAGCACCGGATTGCACTCTGTTGACCAGCCAAATAGTCTGCGTGGCGCCATGTTGACTAGTTAAATTGACCATGTTCCTTGTGGGTCCCACCTGTCAGTTCACACAGGAAAAGGTTAGATAAACACAAACTTACGCAGGCGCGACAAGGCTCCAACCCGTGCGCGAGAATCACCTGGGTGTGTGTGTGTCTGTCAGGCCCTGATGTGTGCGCATGCACGTGTAGGTTGAGCACTTGAGCGTGAGAGTGTGTGTTGGTGGTGTGGTGTACTGGTGTGTGCATGCATGCGTGTGTGTGCGTGTGAGTGTTGCGTGCGTGCGTGGCTGCATGTGTACGTGTGAGTGTTGCATGTGTGCATGGGTGCTTGTGTTTGTGTGAGTGTTGCATGGATGCAGCTTGTGTGCATGCATGCGTGTGTGTAAAATTACCACACCAGCTCATGTGTGTTAAAACAGATGGCTCAGCATACCAATACAAGGCCACCTTGTCCGCTGTGCCCGCGGTCATGACTTCGAACCACCGTCCAAATATTTTTGTTTTTGTTTGTTTTCATTCTTACTAGCAAGATGCCCGTGCATTGCACGTAACATCAAGATGCATTTGTATGACTTGTTTATCTTGTGAGAGAAAAGGATGAGCGAGGGAAGGCCTTATTTGCAAATGTGGAGAGGTGTGTGGGTACCTTTTTGCAAAATTGCCATAGTTTCTTTCCTATCCGTCAGATATAAATCGGACGGCCTATATTGCAGGATGGCGGGCACACCATCATCACCAACTCTGTTTTTATAAGAGTGTATTTTAAGTATTTTATAAGAGTGTAGATGTAGAGTAGATACAAGTCGACAGGTGGGCACGATGGTAGTGAGATAATGTGATGCAACACTAGAGGTGCCACGTGGAGCGTTTAACTGGTCAATTAGTCATGTCATGAGCAAATACAGAGTTGTACGGTGAGCCCGTGACTGTATAATAACCACTAAACATAAATGGTGACCGTAATGAGTGGATTCTGAAGTCCAATGTACGTATCGTGCTTTCGCTTCAAATAGAATGATCGTCATTGCATATATCGCGAGAGAAAGATGAAACATGCGTGAATTTTCTGGGGGCTTACTTTTAGAGCACCTGGAGATAGTTTTGTGTGCATACGTGAAAGGGGAGTGCAGGGGGGTATGCGATGGAGAGAGAGATTCTCTTCGTTTCTCTTTATTATGACTAACTTAGTATATAGTATAAAAATATACAAATTCACAGTGAGGAATAAATATCATTGTGGGTACCATGCAATGCAAATTAGCGTTTGTACTCCTCCATATAACTTTGTAATGTTGTATGTATGTAGAAACTCTAAAATAATTTTTTGGCCACACTTTATTCAAGCGGAATGTTGTATGCGAAATAAAAGTGAAGAGAGGGCTTTTTAGATCAATGGGGTACGTGATGTAACATGTGTGAATGTGTAGTTGATGCATTTGGCGGGGCCTAGAGAGGTATGTGTGTGTATTACGTATTCGAGAGAAGCATGGATAGAGGGGCCGGCGGAGGGGCGTGGGAGAGATAGCACGAGAAATGAGAGTGGTCTATAGAGAGAGACGAATATGATGTCACGACAAGAGGTTCCATTACCTTGAGTGTGTATATGCAAGGGGGAGGGAATAGAGGCACCAGGAGAATTTTTCTGTGTGTGTGGTGTTTGTGTTGGTATGTGTGGGTGTGAGAAGATAATGAGACGTGGGGCCAGAGGGTGTGTCACCGCGTGAGGTCCGGTGGGTCAAGGTGAGGCCCTTCGTTTGGTTCTGTCCTACGCCACATTGGTCGGCCCGTGACGCATTTAGGAAGACCCATGGATGACTAGTCATACAAGACAAAGATAGCAGAATTGTGAAGGACTCTGTGTCCACTGACAAAGCCAGCTAAGATTTGTAACCCTAGGTTCTCGGATTAAGGTAACCCCTTTATCTCTGATATTACTATTCATCCAACCTAACTTTAAGGGGCATCCTACAAAAGGCTCTGCTAGAATCATACTCGTCGATTAGGAAGAGAGGTGTGAGACAATGCATGAGAGACAAGCATAAAGATAATGTGCATACATGAGACGCGTAGGCAGGTCCATGTATATAGAAAGGGTCTATGAGGATTGTGCGTGTGTATGTTTGCGAGAGGAAGAGTGCTTGTGATAAAGGTTAGTGAAAATAGTTGTAAATGGTTACGAGAGGGAGGGAGGGTTATATCTAGAGCATGTGTGCGAGAAAGACACCTCGGAAGAGAGTGTGTGAGCATGTGTGAGAGACCACCGATGGAGAGTGAAACTACACGTAAAAGACTGCTCTACACATTGATTAAAGATATAAATTGTATCCAAATATTAGGATGGGATCATGATATTTGCAATTCGTCTAAGGAGCGGTCATTGATCCATCATACATCTAGATTCTATCAAATTTGAGCATGTCTATGTTATTATTCGACACAATTGATCCACATAGTTAGTATTTTGAACTCCAGACAATGCATCGCTTTAGCAATCAAATATAAAAGTGAGTATAGTTCATGTTGTGTGTCTAAAGCACATTATACATACGAAAGTTACACAATGGACATTATAAATAGCTACCTATGAACTAGCATACATTTGAATTCAACTTAAGGTGGTTTAAAAATTCGAATTTAACATGAAGTCCATTCAATTATTTGAATTTGATATCATGGCATTTGTAAACCATGCCTAAATTATGGGGACACCAATCTTTGCTCTGATTTTGTACATAATAGCATATGTAGTCGTGTACAAAATAGATTCAAATTTAGCTCCATTCCAAAATAATCGTAGTTATAGGATTTTCAAGTGTCAAAATTTCAAAAAGAAGCAGATAATTTAATGAGGTTTTCAAACATACAAGGTCAAATATAACGTTGTCTATTTAGGTCTATCCTCATAGTTCAAGAGTACTCTAAACGTGAATGCTTGTGTTCCAAAATTTCGAACGAAGCGCCAAAAGAGCCTCTACTTGCCCAAAACCGCGTGAGACCAATGTTTGGTAGTACAAGGAAATTACTTTTCTAATAACTCCGACCCGTGAAACCTACCGGCCCGACATCCAAAGGTCTAAACCGGGGTAGGTTTGTAGCTTCATCTAGACGCCACGCAACCGCCTCCGAAAAACATTCATACACAATGGCCGCCTAAGCACACATGCGTGCGTCCGAAATCGCTCCCGCCCACTTTTTGGACACCTGGGATTACCATTCTACCCCCCGACCCGCAGTAGGTCCGAAATTTAAGAGGGGGGCAAAGTTTGTACTTTCCCCAAATTTCAAACAAGTGTGTCCCATCTTCTGTTCAAAAAAGCCAAAAACAAGCGCGTCCCAGACAAAAACATGGTTCCCCCCACCCGCCTGATTCCCCATTCGTACTCCGTGGGCGCCAAAACTACCTCTCCACCAGCCGCGAAACCCCGGCGTCATCCATCCGCCACCCCATCCCACCCATCAACCGCCGCCCTCCTCCATCACGCCGGAGCCGATACCCCGACGTCGTCGTCCACCGCAACCTCAACCGCAATGCCCTCCACGGCTAGTATTTGAAGCCGTGGCTGAGCCGTCCGTACCCAAACCAGTTCAACCATGTCGTCCTGCGCCTCACCGCTGCCGCTCCAACTTTGCCACCCTCCATCGCACCGGAGCTGTTCCTGCTACGCCGTCCTTCGCCACCTCAGATCTTCTTCCCCTCCGCCGACATACAGCCACGGCTACACAATCAACAATTTGGCCATGGGTTCGTCCAAGCCTGCACCCTCCAGAACATCGATTTCCCTGGTAAAAAGAAGAAGATCAGCATGACATGTGGAGGTGACCACACCGGCAACCGAAAAAGATACTCCTCTTCCCTTATTCGTGCAAATCTTACATCTCTGCTTGCATGGTATTCATCCCACAGAAAACACTAGTTGACCGCTTCTTCTTGATACTAGATGTTCCTAGTAACTCGCGATGCACAAGGTTTCTCCTCATATACTATTTCACCTTAGCTAGAGGTCCGTCGCCCCCCTGAATTTCAATTTCTGGCCAGTTGATTCCCAATTAACGGAAGCATTCCCCAGTGTAACAGGCGCTAGTACGTACTAGGAGTACTAGTGTTAAAAAAGAAAGGCGGGATTTTTCTTCACGGGATTTAATCGATACAAATCCTCGTTTCATGTGTCAATTATTGCGTATTTTTTCTCCAAAGACCAAAGAGCTAACCATCTCACTCCTCATCGCTTGATTAATGCAGTGCCATGCAAACCAACCTTCTCACTTCCGCATGCATGCAGGGGATATTAATGTCCTTGGTTGCTAACCCCATCAATTTTGCCTCTATTAGTGTTAGTGGCCCTTTGCAAATTGTAATTTTGATATACTGGACTTGTGTACAAAAAAATGGAGGTAGTAACTATATTTGACTTCCTTCCCCATTGTGGTGACGTCGATGATATCTTTTTTTTGTGGTTTGGCAAAGTGCGTTCGACGGAGAACACCATCAAGGGAGACCACGTAAGTCGTTCGCAAGTGCCGCCTGCAAGCCGAGACAACCGCCTTATTTGCATCCAGGAAGTCCTTTACTAGTACTACTAGGATTACTAGTGCGGTGAGATGGTTTCTCAAAGAAGACGATGGAGAAGCGGAGTCAGCGAAGAGTGAAATGATGGTTGCTTCGTTCGTGCTTTTGTGATTTGACGCCTCACTGCTTTGTGATTTGTGATAGAAGGGACAGGGGAGTAGACTCTGTGCTCTATACTGTACTACATGCGTCCAAGCATGGGAGAAAGAGGAGAGACGTTGCATTTTTCTATTCCTTCAATCAATCAATCATGGAGCTTCGGTTCCATCTTTTTGGCTTTGGCAACACCGTCCACAATGGTTCCCACGATGCCAAAAGCTATTTTCACATTTGGATACACATTGTGGATGCCCTTAACCGTACCACTTGGTTTTGCTCCTGTGTGCTATCTATACAAATCTCAATTATATTGATCTGAAAAATTATAGAATCAAGATTAGTAAAAAGGAGGTGATTTTGCCGCGCAGATGGCGGGGAAGGTTTCTTATTTGAGCAATGCTACATCCACGTAATGGTTTACATAAAGTTATGAACTGATGTGATGTGGGACTATTTGATTGGATTAAAGGAGAGGATTAGGCCCACCCCACCTGAAAATCAGGGGGGCATATATAGATTAGATGGAAAGTATACGTAGCATCTACGTAGCCCTTTGTAAGTCTAGGATTAGGCTTCTTATTTTTGGAGGACATTGTACTTGCGGTTTGCTAACATGCGGTCCCACGTGTCAGTGCTTTACCAAGCCGATCCACGTCCCACATGAGGCAGAACAACGGCAGAAGCAATACGTGGTTAAGTTGAAGAAGCTGAGGGAGAAGCGGATTCAGCAACGAGTGAAATGATGGTTGCTTCGTCCCTCCAACTTCTTTTTTTAGCATTATTACTTCATCACTCCAACTTAACTGCGGGAAAGGTGCAGCTTTGTGATTTGACGCCTCATTGCACATTACTACGCTGGCGCCATGACTGGGGTGCTTTACCCCGGCTACTCTGCACTGTATTCCGGTATGGCACGTGGACCCGGTAGCTTCATGTCCCACATGTCGGCGAAAGGGACTAGAAGATTTATGAAAGCGAGCGCTCCACTCTTACGACAGAGGAGTAGACGACACGACGGCCCAGTGAACTGTCACTTGTACTATATAGTACTATAGTTTTGTTGCTTCGCACGATCCATCGATACAAACCCGATTAAACAGGAAAGGGCGGGATTTTTCCCGCGCGGTAGATGATACTGGCCATACATTTCAAAGGCAATTTTAATGTATGCAAACTGAATAATTATAAGTAACAATATGATATCTAGTAAAACTAAAAACACATATGATTTATTGTGTTAGAGTGTAGTAGTAGTGATGTATTGCATAGTTGTTACATGTAACATGTGAGAACGTGTAGAGATGTAGTTTTGGAGGGCCTACAAAGAGAAAAGCATAATACGGTCACCGAACTTCAGAATAAGCTGATTACGGTCACTATATACGTTTTGTGGTGATTATACGGTCACTTGCTCACAGTTCAGCACCGGATTGCACTCTGTTGACCGGCCAAATAGTCTGCGTGGCGCCATGTTGACTAGTTAAATTGACCATGTTCCTTGTGGGTCCCACCTGTCAGTTCACACAGGAAAAGGTTAGATAAACACAAACTTACGCAGGCGCGACAAGGCTCCAACCCGTGCGTGAGAATCACCTGGGTGTGTGTGTGTCTGTCAGGCCCTGATGTGTGCGCATGCACGTGTAGGTTGAGCACTTGAGCGTGAGAGTGTGTGTTGGTGGTGTGGTGTACTGGTGTGTGCATGCATGCGTGTGTGTGCGTGTGAGTGTTGCGTGCGTGCGTGGCTGCATGTGTACGTGTGAGTGTTGCGTGTGTGCATGGGTGCTTGTGTTTGTGTGAGTGTTGCATGGATGCAGCTTGTGTGCATGCATGCGTGTGTGTAAAATTACCACACCAGCTCATGTGTGTTAAAACAGATGGCTCAGCATACCAATACAAGGCCACCTTGTCCGCTGTGCCCGCGGTCATGACTTCGAACCACCGTCCAAATATTTTTGTTTTTGTTTGTTTTCATTCTTACTAGCAAGATGCCCGTGCATTGCACGTAACATCAAGATGCATTTGTATGACTTGTTTATCTTGTGAGAGAAAAGGATGAGCGAGGGAAGGCCTTATTTGCAAATGTGGAGAGGTGTGTGGGTACCTTTTTGCAAAATTGCCATAGTTTCTTTCCTATCCGTCAGATATAAATCGGACGGCCTATATTGCAGGATGGCGGGCACACCATCATCACCAACTCTGTTTTTATAAGAGTGTATTTTAAGTATTTTATAAGAGTGTAGATGTAGAGTAGATACAAGTCGACAGGTGGGCACGATGGTAGTGAGATAATGTGATGCAACACTAGAGGTGCCACGTGGAGCGTTTAACTGGTCAATTAGTCATGTCATGAGCAAATACAGAGTTGTACGGTGAGCCCGTGACTGTATAATAACCACTAAACATAAATGGTGACCGTAATGAGTGGATTCTGAAGTCCAATGTACGTATCGTGCTTTCGCTTCAAATAGAATGATCGTCATTGCATATATCGCGAGAGAAAGATGAAACATGCGTGAATTTTCTGGGGGCTTACTTTTAGAGCACCTGGAGATAGTTTTGTGTGCATACGTGAAAGGGGAGTGCAGGGGGGTATGCGATGGAGAGAGAGATTCTCTTCGTTTCTCTTTATTATGACTAACTTAGTATATAGTATAAAAATATACAAATTCACAGTGAGGAATAAATATCATTGTGGGTACCATGCAATGCAAATTAGCGTTTGTACTCCTCCATATAACTTTGTAATGTTGTATGTATGTAGAAACTCTAAAATAATTTTTTGGCCACACTTTATTCAAGCGGAATGTTGTATGCGAAATAAAAGTGAAGAGAGGGCTTTTTAGATCAATGGGGTACGTGATGTAACATGTGTGAATGTGTAGTTGATGCATTTGGCGGGGCCTAGAGAGGTATGTGTGTGTATTACGTATTCGAGAGAAGCATGGATAGAGGGGCCGGCGGAGGGGCGTGGGAGAGATAGCACGAGAAATGAGAGTGGTCTAGAGAGAGAGACGAATATGATGTCACGACAAGAGGTTCCATTACCTTGAGTGTGTATATGCAAGGGGGAGGGAATAGAGGCACCAGGAGAATTTTTCTGTGTGTGTGGTGTTTGTGTTGGTATGTGTGGGTGTGAGAATATAATGAGACGTGGGGCCAGAGGGTGTGTCACCGCGTGAGGTCCGGTGGGTCGAGGTGAGGCCCTTCGTTCGGTTCTGTCCTACGCCACATTGGTCGGCCCGTGACGCATTTAGGAAGACCCATGGATGACTAGTCATACAAGACAAAGATAGCAGAATTGTGAAGGACTCTGTGTCCACTGACAAAGCCAGCTAAGATTTGTAACCCTAGGTTCTCGGATTAAGGTAACCCCTTTATCTCTGATATTACTATTCATCCAACCTAACTTTAAGGGGCATCCTACAAAAGGCTCTGCTAGAATCATACTCGTCGATTAGGAAGAGAGGTGTGAGACAATGCATGAGAGACAAACATAAAGATAATGTGCATACATGAGACGCGTAGGCAGGTCCATGTATATAGAAAGGGTCTATGAGGATTGTGCGTGTGTATGTTTGCGAGAGGAAGAGTGCTTGTGATAAAGGTTAGTGAAAATAGTTGTAAATGGTTACGAGAGGGAGGGAGGGTTATATCTAGAGCATGTGTGCGAGAAAGACACCTCGGAAGAGAGTGTGTGAGCATGTGTGAGAGACCACCGATGGAGAGTGAAACTACACGTAAAAGACTGCTCTACACATTGATTAAAGATATAAATTGTATCCAAATATTAGGATGGGATCATGATATTTGCAATTCGTCTAAGGAGCGGTCATTGATCCATCATACATCTAGATTCTATCAAATTTGAGCATGTCTATGTTATTATTCGACACAATTGATCCACATAGTTAGTATTTTGAACTCCAGACAATGCATCGCTTTAGCAATCAAATATAAAAGTGAGTATAGTTCATGTTGTGTGTCTAAAGCACATTATACATACGAAAGTTACACAATGGACATTATAAATAGCTACCTATGAACTAGCATACATTTGAATTCAACTTAAGGTGGTTTAAAAATTCGAATTTAACATGAAGTCCATTCAATTATTTGAATTTGATATCATGGCATTTGTAAACCATGCCTAAATTATGGGGACACCAATCTTTGCTCTGATTTTGTACATAATAGCATATGTAGTCGTGTACAAAATAGATTCAAATTTAGCTCCATTCCAAAATAATCGTAGTTATAGGATTTTCAAGTGTCAAAATTTCAAAAAGAAGCAGATAATTTAATGAGGTTTTCAAACATACAAGGTCAAATATAACGTTGTCTATTTAGGTCTATCCTCATAGTTCAAGAGTACTCTAAACGTGAATGCTTGTGTTCCAAAATTTCGAACGAAGCGCCAAAAGAGCCTCTACTTGCCCAAAACCGCGTGAGACCAATGTTTGGTAGTACAAGGAAATTACTTTTCTAATAACTCCGACCCGTGAAACCTACCGGCCCGACATCCAAAGGTCTAAACCGGGGTAGGTTTGTAGCTTCATCTAGACGCCACGCAACCGCCTCCGAAAAACATTCAAACACAATGGCCGCCTAAGCACACATGCGTGCGTCCGAAATCGCTCCCGCCCACTTTTTGGACACCTGGGATTACCATTCTACCCCCCGACCCGCAGTAGGTCCGAAATTTAAGAGGGGGGCAAAGTTTGTACTTTCCCCAAATTTCAAACAAGTGTGTCCCATCTTCTGTTCAAAAAAGCCAAAAACAAGCGCGTCCCAGACAAAAACATGGTTCCCCCCACCCGCCTGATTCCCCATTCGTACTCCGTGGGCGCCAAAACTACCTCTCCACCAGCCGCGAAACCCCGGCGTCATCCATCCGCCACCCCATCCCACCCATCAACCGCCGCCCTCCTCCATCACGCCGGAGCCGATACCCCGACGTCGTCGTCCACCGCAACCTCAACCGCAATGCCCTCCACGGCTAGTATTTGAAGCCGTGGCTGAGCCGTCCGTACCCAAACCAGTTCAACCATGTCGTCCTGCGCCTCACCGCTGCCGCTCCAACTTTGCCACCCTCCATCGCACCGGAGCTGTTCCTGCTACGCCGTCCTTCGCCACCTCAGATCTTCTTCCCCTCCGCCGACATACAGCCACGGCTACACAATCAACAATTTGGCCATGGGTTCGTCCAAGCCTGCACCCTCCAGAACATCGATTTCCCTGGTAAAAAGAAGAAGATCAGCATGACATGTGGAGGTGACCACACCGGCAACCGAAAAAGATACTCCTCTTCCCTTATTTGTGCAAATCTTACATCTCTGCTTGCATGGTATTCATCCCACAGAAAACACTAGTTGACCGCTTCTTCTTGATACTAGATGTTCCTAGTAACTCGCGATGCACAAGGTTTCTCCTCATATACTATTTCACCTTAGCTAGAGGTCCGTCGCCCCCCTGAATTTCAATTTCTGGCCAGTTGATTCCCAATTAACGGAAGCATTCCCCAGCGTAACAGGCGCTAGTATGACTATTACGCCGGGGAAGCAGCGCCTTGGTGTTTATCTTAGGGGCGTGTGCGGCCTAGAGCTACTGGCGCCCGATGTGGAGGTAGGCCGGGATTAAAGGGATGGCCTGGGGGCGCTGCCAAGCACGGTGGTGGTGTGAGGTCGATGGGAGGGTGGGGCGGGGGAGGCAAGGGTCTGGGCCAGTGGTCGCTGGCGGTTCGAGAAAGATCGTCAACAATGACTGGCGGGAGGTAGATGAAGGTCATCTGCCCGTTCCTTATAGATTGGACGTTTCATTAAAAAAATCGACTGGCCTATTTATTTTCAGTCGACTGTTATCTTAGATATGACCACATGTGGTGGTGTGCTGGAGGAGTACCTGCATTTCCTGTGCTCATATATTACAAAATCATACGGAGTAGAATCTAATTTTGTTTGCCATGCAATGTTGTAGAGCTATCATATGTCTCTTGTCATTTATTTTTCAGCCACCTTCTATCTGCTACTTTTATAGTGCACTAGTTCTGCACACACTTCACCCATACTCTAACTATTGTGTTTTTATGCAAGGGTATTTCAGAGTCTGCCTCGAGAGAAGCAAAAAAGAAAAGAGACAAGTCGTGCCAGCTTTGTACGCGGCTAGGCACGACACGTTACAGCGCTATAAAGGGTGCAGTGTCAGCAGATGGAGATGGTAAACGTAGCTCTGGAGTTGATGACCTCGGTCGCAATGAACCACCATCCCAGGTGCTTGCTTTAACTTCGCGGTGTCATATGTGGTTGCATCATATGGTGTCTAGCTTGTATTCGAAAGGCCAAAGTCAGTCTTTATTAAGATAAGAAAAGATATTTTTTACATGAACCACCATCCCGTGAGCACCAGAAGACAAATAGCTAGTCAGGGCACTGGCCGAGCCAGTGACAAGCCCAGCAAAGATATGCATCACCTGGAAGCAACTAAAAAGCTGCGATGGTGGCGAAGCAGCCCGCCTCCCACCAGGCTCTCAGGTCCTAGATGATCATGCTCACTACTCCAGCCAGATGTCTAGCTTGTATTGCTTCCAATTTGGTTAAATTGCATCTTCTTAGCTTACACATTATACCTTTGAATATGACATGCCTTTCTGTTTTTGGTACATACTAGTACATCTGTGTATTAACCATGTTCTAACCATGTTCTTTCATCAAACTAATGTTCTTGTGTATCCCTCATCAATCACTTATGATGAGGCAGGCAGGCAAGGGGACTACTCCTCATTTAAAGAATGCAGCGTCAGCCTCCCGACATGATTCTCAAGAAACAGAAATGCTAGATGAAGATAGTGAACGTAGCTTTGTAGTTGATTATAGCATTTCCCCTACACTAGCATCACAGGTGCTTGCTCTAACTTGGCAGCGTGATATGTGGTTGCATGTTGCATATGGTGTCTAGATTGTAATTCTTCCAATCTAGTTAAACTGCATGTGCTAGTTTGCTTAGCTTATACATTATACTTGTTAATGTGACATGCCTTCCTGTATTTAGTACATAGTACATCTGTCTATTAAGCATGTCCTTACATAAAACTATTGTTTTTTATCCCGCATCAATCAACATAACGAGACACCTTTAGTATATGCAGTGCGATATTAGTTGCATCTTTCATATGATTTATAGCATGCATTGCTTCTAATTTGTTGAAATTCCATTTATGATGGGACGCTTTTAACTTGGTAGAGTCATATTGGTTGCATCTTTCATGTGGTGTCTAGCTTGCATTGCTTTTTATTTGCTGGAATGGTTTCTGCTTAGTTTACACAAACAGTTGTGAACATGCCATGCCATCCTGTTTTTCATACATATTTCATCCTGGTATCATGTGTTTTCCTTACATCAAAGTAGTGATTGTCAGTATCATGCATGAATGAGTTCTGAAGAGAGAATTTTATTGCTTTTTCTTGTCGGTTTTACTTGACAATTCAAAATCAATAAAGCGGAAGGAAGTTAGCAAGGCAGCGGATAAAGCTGCTCCTTCCGAACGGAGGGCCTCTATAGTTTCTACTCCTCCACAACCCCAAGATGATTTCCAAGACAACACATGCATAGACACTCAAAAAAGTTGTGTTTATGATAAGCACGTCTCCCCTAGTGCAGCATCACCGGTGCTCCCTCTAACTTGGCACTGTTATATGTGGTTGCATGTTATGTGTGATGTCTAGCTTGTATTGCTTCTAATTTTGTTGAATTCCATCTTCTTACTTTACACATTATACTTGAATAAGACACGTGTTCCTATTTCTAGAACATACAATATCTGTCTATCACACCATGTTCTTACATCAAATTACTACTGTTGTGTAACCTGCAACAATCACTTATCATAAGACACATTTGACTTCGGAGTGTGATATAGGTTACATCTCACATTCTTTTCTAGCTTGTACTACTAATTTGTTGAAATGGCACTTATGATGAGACAGTTTTAACTTGGTAGAGTGATATTCGTTGCATCTTTCATATGGTTTCTAGCTTTCATTGCTTCTAAATTGTTGAAATGCCTTCTCCTTAGTTTACACATCATAAGTTGTCAATATGCAATGCTGTGAATATGCAATGGCACTAATGATGAGAGACCTCTAACATGGTAGTGTGATGTTGTTTGCATCTTGCATATGATTTATTTCTTGTACTGCTTCACATTTGTTTAAATGCCATTTATGATGAGACACTGTTAACTTGGCAGAGCGATATTTGTAGCATCTTTCATATGGTGTCTACCTTCCATTGCATTGCTTCTAATTTGGTGAAATGTCTTCTTCTTAGTTTACACATCATAGTTCTGGTTATCTCTTCCGTCCTATTTTTCATACATATTACATCCTCCTATCATGTGGTTGTCTAACATCAAAGTTCAGTTCGTCTGCATCACGCATCAATTTGTTCTGAAGAACTAAATTGTTATTCATTTTTCTTGTCGGCTTGACTTAACATGGCACAGAGAAAGTGGAAGAAACACAGAATGACAGGGAATGAGAAGTGGATGAATCCTGCAGATTCTGCTGGTACTGATGGTGCAATAGAAGGTCAAAGTCCAGCGGAAAATTCTACAAACACGTCATCCCATGCAAATAGCTGCCACCAAACAAGCAGAGACAGCCCTAGTTCTTGCAACACCTACCATAGTACTACCTGCTGCACGACTTACTCGTGCGTCAACTGAGCTAGCAGCACATTCCCAAGCTCACTTGCCAACTGACACTACTTCCCAAGAACTCTTGACACAAGACGAGTTGGCAATATCAGATGAACCTTGTGAGCTTCAACACTAAGAAGGTAGTTGCTGGAGTCAAGTTACAGTTGCATGCTTCTTTATATGTAGTCTCACAGTTTGATGTACACTAACACTTCCTATGTTCGTTATTGGACTAGCACCTAGGCGCAAGAGGAAACAAACATCAGGGATAATGCTCGATAGGTTAACTAAATCAAGAGGAGGAAGAATGGAGATCCGTTTTGAGGCAGGTTTAAAAAGGCCACGTGATGCTACAGAGTCAGCCAAGTTAGTATCAGAGGCAGCGGTTGCCGTTAGGTGTCATGTACGTATCCTCCCAACATGGATTCGGTACAGGAATGACAAAGACGAAACCCAGTTCAACAACTTCCTCGACCATTTATCTGTAAGTATGGTTATGTATGGAAACTAGTAATATCGTCTTGCTCTGTCCCATACTTTCTAGGTTGATCATAATGAGACTCCCATAATTTTCAACAAATGAAGTTCAAGTTGGATAGCCAAGATGATGCAACCAGACAAGCTTGCACCCATGTTTTCAAGTTTGCTCCGCGACAATATCGATACAACTTGAGGAAAACCCACTTTGAAGGCAAGGCTAACAGTGAACTTTCCCAAACATCTCCGGTGGAAAATATATCAGATGAAGACTAGAGGGGCCTTGTTAAACACTGGTCTGATCCAAAGTATCAGATACATTATATATATGTGATCAGATCACATGTTGAAGTCCTATTTATGCATGTGCCACACAAATCTATCTTCTTGTAGGCGAACTGTTCAAAGAACAAGGCCAACCGTACGAAAGTGAAATTCCAATAGATGACGGGATCTCGTAGCTATATTGCACACTGCGAGGCTCTTGTAATTAGTTGTTGTTTCACTCTTTTCGTTGTACCATATTATCAGATCTATATTGACTTGTTCGAAATGCAGAGGAAAGCCCGCAAGGACCAAAAAGTACCTAAACCAAATGTTGTGGAAATCTTCAAGGACTGTCACACCAGCAGAAGAAGGGCATGACTACACCAGTCAAAGCCGATGTTGTAAGTCCTTAATCCTCATGCCTTTTAACTACTACTTACTCTGACTTGTGCCTTGAACTGCATGGTTTGCAGCCAATGTCTATTACTCTTTTCAATTTTATACACAATTGTCCTACCGTATCATTGCACCTTACAAGGTTTAAAAGAGAGGAGTGATGTTCCTTTGATCTTGACCCGTAATCTAGTTATGTGCTGGACTTGCCCACACAACGTTACAATTGCCTGTTTGTTTGTTCTCAGTTGTTTTGTGATATGAATGATGTCATACTATGCTTACCGTATTATAAACTTCATCTCTTTATCCTTAGCCCTCAATACAATGTGAAGAAATAGACAATACATTAGCGATACATGGTCATATGTTTGGAACCTGGTTTTATTATGTACTTTGCAATAAAATACAACTAATATTTTACATGGGTTCACCAGAATAAGTTCTGTATATAGACCAAAGCTATTTTGTTTGGTTTTGCTACCTCCTTAATATCTTCTGTTCTAGTACTACTAATGTAAAACCTCAACTTTTCAGCAAGCTACGGAAAAAATGGTGGACCGCCACCTTCTGAAGGTGGCGAGGCAACTATAACTGCAATGGAAGCTCTTGCTGCAGTGGGTCAGTACCTGCCACTAACAGTGCCAAAAGCATGTTCCTGCATAATACTAGGTTGGTTGTTAAGGCAATATCGTCCAAACTGTCTCATGATCAAGATATGCAAGCTCAAAGCAATGTTGTATCTACGCTCCAGACACAAGTCCATTCCCTAACAAAGACCCTTTGTGAAACAAGGAGAGAAATTGTTCGATGTCGTCAAGATATGCATGGTTTTGAAACCAGACTATCAGACATTTGCTATGTTGTTCAGGAGCCTAGGGGAAATGAAGGCGAGCGTTATGGTGCTCCATCGGACAATACAGCATGAAAACGTAACAGTCAGGTCAAATGAACTGAGCTTCTGAACTTCTGGTGGTGCATTTATCTGCTAGACTGTTAAGTTTTATGCCAACCTTCCTTTTGTTATATAGTTGTAATTTGTTTTGGTGCGATACAAAATTTATTCTTAACATGCAGCCACCGGCTGAAGAAAACAGCAAGCCATTTTTGTATAGTGTAGGGTGTTCCCTATATTTGCACTAGTGGCAATCTTTGATGCCGAGTGGATGTAATCTGTGCAATTGCCTGAATAGCCTAGCATTAGTTTCGGCCTTATTTATTTCCTAGTCTTCTTTTTCCCTGGTTTGCTAGTGGCGGCCATATACGGGCCGTAGGATCCATGGGTCTCCTACGGGCCGTCGATAAATGGGCCTGTAACTGGTGGGCCTCGGGCCGTCGGATAAATGGGTCTACATGGGCCGTAATCAGGCATTATTGGTATCGGCCCAGCACGGTAACGGGATGTTAACAGGACATAGGACAACAAAGGCTTAATTCTGTCACAGGCATAACGGGTCGTTAATGGGCCAGAATATAGGACGGGCTGGAAATGGCGCAACGGGTTAACAGGCCAGAAACAGGCTGACTCTTGCCATGGGCCGAATTTGGCCTATTAGGGTAACAGGCCAATAACGGGCCAACTCTTGCCATGGGCCAAATTTGTCCGATTAGTGGAACAGGCCAGTAACGGGCTGACTCTTGCCATGGGCCGAATTTAGCCCATTAGGGGAATAGGCCAGTAATAGGCCGGAAGTAATCGACAGCCGAAAAGGAGCCCAAGAATGTATGGGCCGTCAATAGGCCGAAAGCTAACAGGGGTTGGAAATGGCCCATGTAAATCACGGGCCGTTAACGGGTATAAAGAAAATTACTGTTCATTATGGGCTAGAGTCACTGTGGGCCTGTAAAGGGCTGAAAGATACGAAGGCCTCATATGGGCCAAAAGACGTCGTGGGCCATACATGGGCCAAAAGTGAAATGGGCTGGTGTTATATTCGACGGTCCACATGATGTTGTTGGGCCGATTTCCTTTAGGGCCTAACAGGCTGTGAGTTAACGGGCCATAAAATGGGCTATTTGCGAAGAGTCCGTTAACAGGCTTTTCATGGGCCAGCCCGTTAACTTTTGACCAAGTCAAACGGGCCGGCTTTGTAAGCTTAATGGGCCAGTGGTGGGCCGTGGCACGTGTCGACATATCATAGGCACCTATCTGACCCACTGACGAGCTGATACGTGTTTCGTCCGACCAATAAGAATTTTACATGTGGAAATTTCCCATTGGTCGGGGCTGTTAACGGGTTATCGGATCCAAAACCTGACCCGATAGCTTAACAGCATTCCGTTATGGTGGATGCCACGTGTCGGTCACCCTTGACGAAAGCACTTCTGTGACGCGCGATTTATCGTCATGGAAGTGGACACTTCCGTGATGATAATTTTGGTAATGTCATGAAACACTTCTACGACAGCACAGGTATGACTATCTTGATTCTGTCATAAAATTGTCATGGATGTACATGCATGACAAAAAATGCGACCTACTGTGACAAACACGTATCATCACGGAAATGTATTTTTTTTGTAGTGCATAATGCAATAAATATTGATATAAAAGCATGATGCCAAATGGACGTATCAGCCATGCATAGCAGGGCAGAGGAGGGAAACCAGAGAGAAGCCGAAGGCACGAAACAAACAAAGCAACATCAAGAATCAAGGCCACAGAGATCGGATGGACGAAGCAGCACTACAAAAAAATACACTTCCGTGATGATACGTGTTTGTCACAGTAGGTCGTGTTTTTTGTCATGCATGTACATCCATGACAAATTTATGACAGAATCAAGATAGTCATACTTGTGCTGTCGTAAAAGTGTTCCATGACATTACCAAAATTATCATCACGGAAGTGTCCACTTCCATGACGATAAATCGCGCGTCACAGAAGTGCTTTCGTCAAGGGTGACCGACACGTGGCATCCACCGTAAGGAACGCCGTTAAGCTATCGGGTCGGGTTTTGGATCCGATAACCCATTAACAGCCCTGACCAATGGGTATTTTCCACATGTAAAATCATCATTGGCTGGAGGAAACACGTGTCGGCTCATTGTTGGGACAGATGTCATCCACTTATTGGACAGAAGGTGCCTATGATACGTTGACACGTGGCACGGCCCAACAGAGGCCCATTCCTGTGAAAAGGCCGGCCTGTTTGACTTGGTCAAAAGGTGACGGGCCGGCCCATGGAAAGCCTGTGAATGGCCTGTTCGCATATAGCCCATTTACAGCCTGCTAACCCAAGGCCCATTACGCCCTATCCGAATTAGGCCCAGTAGCGTCATCTGGGCCATCCAATATGATTCCAGCCCGTTTTCACTTCTGGCCCATGTATGGCCCATGACGTCTTTCGGCCCATATGAGGCCCTATGTAACTCTTGGCCTATTAACGGCCTGTGGTGAAACTGGCCCGCAATGAACAGTGTATCACTTTAGACCCATTAACGGCCCATGGTGAAACTGGCCCGTAATGAACAGTGTATCACTTTATACCCATTAAGGGCTCGTTATTCAGTTGGGCTGTTTCCAGCCCATATTATCTTTCGGCCTTCTCAGAGCCCATTTATTCTTGGGCTCATTTCGAGCATTCATTTACTTACGGCCCATTACTGTCATTTTTCTGCTTGTGGGCCAAATTCAGCCTGTGGTTACAGTCAGCCCGTTTGTGGTCCGTTAATACATTGGGCCGTTTTCATAGCATCATCAAATACAGCCTATTAACGATGGCCCGTTATGGTCGGCCCATGAACGGACGATTCCAACTCTAGCCCGTTTATGGCCATAATGCGGCCTGTTATTGGCCCATGTTTGGCCAATCGATCATACGGCCCGTATAAAGCCCATTGATGATACGGCCCGTAGAAGGCCCATTGTTTCTACGGCCCATAAAGGCCCAATGGTTCTATGGCCCGTAGAAGGCCTACTGTCTCTACGGCCCGTAGAAGGCCCACTATTTCTACGGCCCGTAGGAGGCCCAGTGTCACTACAGTAAATATTAGCCCATGGTTATTGTGGCCTAGTTTTAAAAAATAGGTTATTGCAGCCACTAGCAAACTGCAGAAAAAGAACTGCACTGACTACAAGCAAACAAATAAACAAGACAACAAGGAAATAAATAAGCAAGCAACTTATGCTAGGCTATCACGGCTATTACACATATTACATCCACTCGGCATCAAAGTTCACCACCAGTGCAAATATAGGGAACATAGCAGCATATAAACGCCGCAACAAGACAAGTCCAGAACTGAAACCACTTCAGAAGATCTCAAGAAACAATATCCTGGGTACCCATAATGCTGGCAAGATGCTTAGCAAGCTTATTAACTTTCTCTTGTTTGGCGCTTAAATCCTCCAGCGCTTGCTGTTGCACAAGAAAGTATGCATCTGAATTCTGTAGGGACTTCCTCAGTCCTTCGGCTTCTTGCTGCAGCACATCTGACTGATGCCTTTCAGCTTGTAGCTGAGACTTTAGAAGCCGAAGTGATTCAGGCAGCGAGTTCGAAGAGCTTGTGCCAGCGGTACTGGCCAGTAACTCGAACACTACATCAACGCAGGACTGTGGGGTTTTCTCACTGTCTACAAGATCGTTTTTATCACCTTTCTTGGAGACCAACAGGGTTGTCTCACTATCTTGAACCTTATCTGCATTACTTTCTCTACCATTGCATAGTGGGGTGCTCTTCTCCAATATTATGTTTGCATACTACAAGAGAAACAAGCAGACACATCATAGGTTTAGCTTGTAGTATACCAAACTCATTTTGGTAAACCGGTTCAGTAGTAAGGTGGACAGGATAACAGCATGAAACAAACATATATCTATGTACTATGGACACTGTATTGTCCATATCATTCTAGTTTATGTTCCCTAATCAAGATAGAGACACAGTTCAACTCATATATTTTTAAGACACAACAGCATAGACAGAATATAAGTGTGAGAAACTACATAGCATTGGCAGCACTTGTAATGTGCATCACATGAGAACATAACTGTTTATACAACTTAAACTAAAATCAACATAGAGCAAGAAGTTAGAAAAGCAATCCAGTTAAAGAAATAGGTTTAAAACATACCTGTTGCGCCATTGGAGTTTCAATTGGATCCTTCAAATTCGAAAGTAGTTGGTATGAGTAAATACAGTGATGCAACAGCAAATGAGTATGGACCATAGCTACGGAGTTTGACCTGAGAACAGTTGCTCTTGTGCTTTAAACGTGGAGTTTGGGTTAGCTGTGGTGGTCTTCGTGCTTTGGGCAGTACAGTAGCTTTACAAACTGCTCGTGTGGGGGTACTCTGTGGTGGACATGGTGCTTTGTCAACTATAAGTGGGTTACTATCCATTGGGGTTGCGGTTAGATGGGTTGTAGTTGGTTCTCTGCCCAACGGTGTAAGTGTGTAATCTAGAAGAGTCTCGATTATGTGTGGTGGGGCTAGTTTGTGGGCTAGTACAACCATGGTTCTATCAGCATCGACGGGTAGCACTGTCTTTTGTGAAGAACGGGTTTTTGCTCCCTTAGATACTGCCATCACCCCCTCCAATTCAAATGGCTGATAAACAAGAAGAGAAATTGAACGTACAGACATTGTATGATAGACAGATGTGGTAATTCACATATATGTTGTCTAACCAAACAGGACAGCATGACACAATTTCACATATATGATGCCTAACTAAACAGGATAGCATGACACAGTCTCAGATAGATGATGGATAATTAACAGGATATAATGGCATAATTCAACATATGATGAGTACCTAAACAGCATGACATGACAAAAATATATGATGTCTTTCTAAAATAGGTTGGGATGAAATAATTCACATACATGTTGTCTAAGTATACAGGATGGCATGATATAATTGACATAATTGATTCATATAATAAGTAGCTGGCACTCGCATGTATGATCTCTAAACTAAGCAGATAGAATTCAATATTGTGCATATGATGTCTAAACTAAGGAATGCAAGACACCATATGCATGATATGAGAAATATAAACATTGCAACTTAGAGCATACACCTCAGGTGGGATATAGGACTGGTCATCTGTCTCTGAATCCTCCTCTGAGGAGCTCCCTGTAACCATCAAGATATATGCTTCAACAGGTACCATTGCCTGCTCTGAAGACCTTGTTTTCACTCTAGATTTTTCCATAACCGGCTCAAATGGCTGATACACATGAAGAGTAGTTCAATATACACAGATTGTCGACAAATGGAATACATAATGAAAAAAAAGATGGCATGAGATAATTCACATATATGATGCCTGGCTCCATGGCGGTGTATAATTCACATATATGATAACTGGCTGAAAAACATGGCATTGCATAATTCACATATCTAATATAGAAAAAAACAGGAGGCATTCACACAAAGCATGTCTAATCTAAGCAGATGGCATGGCAATGCAAGACACCATATGCATGATATGAGCAATATAACCCAGCCAAGTTAGAGCATGCACCTCGGGGGGGGGGGGGAATACGACTGGTCATCTCTCTCTGAATCCTCCTCTAAGGAGCTATCTGTAACCAGCAAGAAATCTGCATCGACAGGTAGCACTGACTGCTCAGAAGACCTTGTTTTCACTCCAGATTTTCCCATGACCGACTCAAATGGTTGATGCACAGGAAGAGTAGATGAATGTATAAACATTGTTAACAAATGGAATACATTATGGAAAAAAAATATGGCACGATACAATTCACATATACGATGACTGGCTAAACAGGATGGCATTGCATGATTCACGTATATGATGCCTGGCTAAATAAGATGGCATTGCATAATTCCCATATACTCCATCCATTCCTAAATATTTTTCTTTTTAGAGATTTCAAATGGACTACCACATACGGATGTATATAGACATATTTTAGAGTGTAGATTTACTCATTTTGTTTCGTATGTAGTCACTTGTTGAAATCTCTAAAAAGACAAATATTTAGGAATGGTGGGAGTATGATATAGAAACCAAATAGGTGGCATTCACACAAAGCAAATATAAACTAAGCTGATGACATATAAGATGTATAATGTAAGCAATGCAAGGCGCCATATGCATGATATGACTAACATCAGCATGCCAGGTTAGACCAAACACCTCAGGTGGTAAACAGGCATCGTCGGCTCCTTCTGAATCTCCATCTGAACAGCTATCTTCCTCTGGAATACAATCTGGAAATGCAGCAGAGGGGGGGCACTTCGCCCACCATGGAGCAGCGTTTGCATGACATTATATTCGCACGCAACGGTCTTCTCTTTTTCTCTACATGTTCAGTACGATTGTGTACAATATCTGACATGCATAATAAAAAAATAGTTAGATTTTGTAAGGCCTAAGGGGTGCATGCAAAAATCAAGAGTGATGATAGCAAATAAGTGGATGGATCCAAAACTAATGATAGCAGGTAGATTATAGCTTCAGTTTAAAAAGATAGATAGTGGATCATCTATTGTTTGTTGCCCACCCAACATGAAGTCAGCCAAAACTTGCGATTTGATAGCTCGCCGTGGCTTATAGGTTATGTCGAATGGGAGTAGCTCGATGGCCCATTTTGCAATCCGGCCAGTCGCATCACGGTTGTTTAGAATGTCATTAAGGGGTACTTCGGAGGCTACTATTATCGAACACTCTTGAAAGTAGTGTCGTAGCTTCCGGGATGCCATGAACACCGTGTATGCTATCTTTTGATAATGTGGGTACAGGGACTTGCATGGAGTTAGGACAGTGGACACGTAGTAAACTGGTTTTTGAAGAGGGAACTTGTGTCCGTCCGTTTCTCGTTCGACGATGAGCACCGCGCTTACAACTTGATGTGTTGCCGTGATATATAATAACATTAGTTCGCCCAAATTGGGCACGGCCAGGACCGGATTTGTTGCCAATATGGCTTTCATTTCTTCGAGTCTGGCCGTGGCGGCATTCGTCCACTCGAAGTGTTCGGTGCGCCGGAGGAGGCGATAAAGGGGTAATGCCTTTTCTCCTAAGCGGGAGATAAAGCATCTTAGAGCCGCCACGCATCCAGTCAATTTTTGTATTTGCTTGAGGTCTTTTGGGATATCCAATTGTGATAGAGCTCGGATCTTGGCTGTTGCTTCTATTCCTCTACCGGATACAATGAAGCCCAAGAGCTTTCCGGCTGGTACGCCGAAAACGCATTTTTCCGGGTTGAGCTTAATGTCGTATGTTCGGAGATTGTCGAATGTGAGCCTCAAGTCGTCTACTAGAGTTTCGACATGCTTGGATTTGACGACCACATCATCTACGTATGCCTCCACTATTTTGCCGATCTGGTTTGCCAGACATGTCTGAATCATGCGCTGATATGTTGCGCCAGCGTTTTTGAGCCCGAAGGGCATTGTGTTGAAGCAGAATGGTCCGTATGGAGTGATGAATGCCGTTGCGGCTTGGTCTGGCTCCGCCATCTTGATTTGGTGGTAGCCAGAGTATGTGTCGAGAAAGCACAATGAATCATGCCCTACAGTAGCGTCGGTGATTTGATCGATGCGGGGGAGGGGGAATGGATCCTTTGGGCAAGCCTTGTTAAGGTCCTTGAAGTCAACACATAGGCGCCAGGATTTATCTTTCTTTGGTACCATCACCAGGTTTGCTAGCCAGTCCAGATGTTTTATATCTCTGATGAATCCGGCTTCCAAAAGTTTGGCTAGCTCCTCTCCCATTGCTTGTTCTTGGGTTCGGTAAAACACCTAAGAGCCTGTTTGATTGGCTTGAATCCTTTTAGGATATTTAGGCCGTGCTCGGCCAGCCGGCGTGGGATTCCTGGCATGTCTAAGGGGTGCCAGGCAAAGATGTCCCAATTTTCACGTAGGAATTCTCGTAGTGCGGCGTCGACATCAGGGTTTAAATGTGCCCCAATGCAGGCCGTCTTTGTAGGGTTCGTTGGATGGACTTGGAATTTGACTATTTCGTCTGCTGGTTTAAAAGAGGTGGACTTGGATCACCTATCGAGTATCACATCGTCCCTGTTCACCGTGGAGCGCAGTGCGGTGAGTTCCTCGGCTGCTAGGGCTTCGGATAGTGCCTCGAGGGCTAATGCGGTTGTCTTATTTTCGGTGCGGAGTGCTATGTCCGGATCACTGGCAAGAGTGATGATTCCGTTGGGCCCGGGCATTTTTAGCTTCATGTACCCATAATGGGGTATAGCTTGAAAAATTGTGAATGCCTCTCGTCCTAATAAAGCGTGATATCCGCTGCTGAACGGGGCCACCTGGAACGTGACCTCCTCGGACCTGTAATTGTACGGCGAACCGAACACCACATCCAGTGTGATTTTTCCTGTGCAGCATGCTTCCCGACTAGGGATTATTCCTCTAAAGGTTGTGCTGCTTCGCTCAATGCGGCTCCAGTCTATTTCCATTTTTCGAAGGGTTTCCTCGTAAATGAGGTTTAATCCACTGCCGCCATCCATGAGTACCTTAGTAAGGCGAAAGCCGTCCACTATTGGGCTGAGGACCAATGTGGCTGGTGCTCGGGCTGTTCGGAATTTAGGTTCGTCACTAGCATTGAAGGTAATAGCCGTGTCACTCCATGGATTTATTGTTGCTACTTGGTAAACTTCGGCAAGGCTGCGGAGTGTTTGTTTCCGCATATTATTTGATGCGAAAGTCTCGAAGACTGTTAATATTGTTCTGGTATTACTGGGCTGGTTCTCTAGAGCTAGAAGCTCTTCGCCACTTTTGGCCACCTGCCGTAGTATCCAACATGCTCGAAGGCTATGAGTTGGAGTGGCGCCCTTTGTGCTATGAATTTTGCAGGGTCCACTGAGCCATCCCTCCAGTACGGTTCCGTGCCCTTTAGGGGTTTTTTGCTTTTTGGTATTTAACCCGGGTGCCTGACGATGATGCACCCTTTTATTTCAGACTAGAATTGTATTCGGAGCCGGATTATCCCAAAAGTTGGTTTCGGTTTTCCAGGCGCTCTCCATCGCACAGTACTTTCATACTACGGACGCCAAGTCGGCAAAGCGTGTAATTTCGCGACGGCTTATGGCCTTTAGGATTCCCTTGTCCGTGCAGTTATTGCAGAAAAGTAAGATTGCGTCTTCCTCGCGGCAGTCCTTTATCCTATTCATAACCAGGAGGAATCTGGCCCAGTAATGGTGTACTGTTTCAGCGGGCTCTTGCCGGATTAGTGATAGGTCGCTTATGTTTGGGTGGGCGGGTTGAATTGAATTTGGAACCCCGTCTGATCTAAGACTCAAAGGTCGAAAAGTTTCCGAACTTGGAAGCTTGGGTTTTTGGATATTGTCCAATGAATCCAGCCCGCTGCCTGACTTTAGGTTCAGGACTTGATCGACGTTCGTCCCTCCGCGGGAATCCGGCATGGAGGGTTCCGGAATTCGGACATAGCTTGTCCTTAATATAGAAGAAGATTCGTCGTGCTGTTCCTCCACCACAGCAACGTGGTGGGTAGCCTAGGGAGAGTTGATCTCTCTCAGGTCGGTTTTAGGCCCAATCTGATCGTAGTCTTTCGCGACTCCCATGGCGGCGATGCGATCCAAGAGCTCGTTTAAGGAGGAGAGCTCCATCAGATCTAGCTTCTCGGCGAATTCCGAGTTGACGTGAAGATTGCTTTTGATGACCCGAGAAGTCATCGTTGGCGCGGCGGCAGAATAGGCGGTCATAAGAAAACCACCTAGCCGGATAGTTTGGCAGATGGCCAATGCTCCTTTAGCAACGGTGCCATCTTTAAAGACGGGATGAGGCATCCTTCCTGATGGCAATGGCACAGAGGAACTCTCAATGAAAGCACCAATGTCGGTGTCAAAACCGGCGGATCTCGGGTAGGGGGTCCCGAAATGTGCGTCTTGGCAGATGGTAACAGGAGACAAGGGACACGATGTTTTTACCCAGGTTCGGGCCCTCTCAGTGGAGGTAAAACCCTACTCCTTCTTGACTAATATTGATGATATGGGTAGTACAAGAGTAGATCTACCACGAGATCAAGGAGGCTAAACCCCAGAAGCTAGCCTATGGTATGATTGTTGTTCGTCCTACGGACTAAAACCCTCCGGTTTATATAGACACCGGAGAGGGCTAGGGTTACACAGAGTCGGTTACAATGGTAGGAGATCTTCATATCCGTATCGCCAAGCTTGCCTTCAACGCCAAGGAGAGTCCCATCCGGACACGGGACGGAGTCTTCAATCTTGTATCTTCATAGTCCAGGAGTCCGGCCGACGGTGATAGTTCGGCTATCTGGACACCCCCTAATCCAGGACTCCCTCAGACGCCGTGGATGATGTGGCCGGCGACAGTGCCGTCGATGGAGACGCCATGTCTGCTCGGTATCGAGCACCGGCAGCCCCGTGAGATCGAATAAAAGATAAAATGCAGCGGTGAGTGCAGAACCTCCTTGGTGGTGCCGAGTTGGCCTCGGCTTCATCGGAGGAATTGGTGAGGGTGTTGCGGTTCCGCTGGGGCAGGTCAAGACGGTGTTGTGGGGATTGAGGTGGCGTGATAGACGAGGCGAACATCGGGGTAGCTCCTTGGAGGTGGAGGATGGGGCGGCTGATCCGGCGGGACGATGAGATCGACAACGGATCCTCATTCGGTGTGGTGGATGAGGGACAGTGAGCTGTTGCGGTGGACAACGTAGTGGGGAAGAGTCTCTGGATGGGCGGCGGTCGCGAGGCCGACGGAGGAGCGTGGTGTTTCGCGGGTTTTGGAGGTTTTGGCAGCCTCGGTGTACGAAGGGGGGGCGAAGAGGGAGGGGCAGCCAAGCTTAGGGACGCGCTTGTCCGAAATGTATGGTAAGTTACCAGCATACTCCCACCGGTTTTGACACCGCGACGTGGAGCTTCATTTCCGGTTGAGTGGTAGAAGGGGGATTTCTTGTGTCTGGGCTGCGGGAGCGATTTCGGATGAGGAGGGAGTTCTCGCGCGCGTCCAAATTTCGGGATAACAAGGCGCGGCGCGGGTTCAAGAAGCGGGAGTTTCAAAGCAGGTGAGACAAAAGATACTCGAGCTTGAAAATTTCGGGATAACAAGGTGCGGATTCCTTGTTCGGCAGAACAAACTTAACGTATAAAAAAATCATACAAGACACAAGAGAGTCATGTCCCCTTTTACTATATTGCTATAGATGCCATTGAAAAAACTACAAGAAAAATGTAAAAAAATCGGGAGAACAAGATTACCCTGCACAGAACCAATTCGATTCGCACTTCCCTCAACAATAACAAAAAACAAATCAATTCCCACCAAAGAAAGAGTAATGTCCCTTTTTATATGATTACAGATGCCATGATCTTGAATTTCAATTTTCGAATCCACGTTATGTTGAATTTGAATACATCATTAGGTGACCTTGCGGTTTATAGTTGATGTAGTCGTATATTTTGATCTTTCATCATATATGAACATTTTACTCCACCATGTTGTCGTCTACCATATGGACTAAATTTGAATCAATTTTCCTTATTTGAATACGATTGTTGTCAAGTTATACAATAATTTAAATATTATCTTGATAACAAAAAGACATGCATATAGTAGTAATCATATTTCACTATGAACTACATGTACCATACGCTCTCCAATTCAAATATATGTATCCATTTTATGTTGAATTCAAATCATAGTACATTATTGGTCTAGGTAGCGAGATGTTCGGGATAATCTAAACCATGTTTTCATACGTATAATTTTTGGCTGAATTGGGACAAGTTTTGGTATAAGCCTCTTGCAAAACCGGAGATTCTCTCAACAAGCCTCTTGGTTCTGAGAGGGGACGTGTCACCTTTGTGTGCGAAACGATATACACTGCCTCCCCACTGATTTTATTTACAGAGGCAACATAGAACTATATGAGTGCCCTGTTAAATTTTGGAATTATTTCGGGTTCATTTGGCCTTTTTATAGATTAATTGATTTTCTGGACTTTTAATGTGCATAATCTAAATATGAATTGCATGCACATGCTCTGGTGCACCAAAGTGGGTTAAAAAATCACATGTGTGTCCTTGGTTGAATTTCTAGGTCCCATGGAAGAAATGAGAATGAAATTCAAACGTCTGGGCATCATGACTCTGCCAAGAACATCGAGAAACTTAGATTTTAAATTCATGTAAATCCAAAACTCAGCTGGAAATCATGAAACTTGGCATGGTGTCATGTCATGGCACTAACATGTTGTGGTAAAAAATTGGGCCGATTTGGAAGCTCGTGGTTCTAAGAGGGAACGTGTCACCTTTGGTCATTTAATGTGCATAAGTCAAATTTTAACTACAAGCACATGCTCTCGTGCACCAAAGTTGGTTGAAAAATCACATTTGTGTCCTCGGGTGAATTTCTAGGTCCCATGCAAGAAATGAGAATAAAATTAAAACATCTGGGCATCGTGGCTCGGCAGAGAACATTGAGAAACTTGGTTTTTAAATTCTTGTAAATCCAAAACACGTCTAAAAATCATGAAACTTGGCATGGATGTCATGACATGGTACTACCATGTTGTGGTAAAAAAATGGCCGAGTAGGAACAGATTTTGGTATAAGCTTCTTGCAAACCGAAGCTTCTCTCAAGAAGGCTCGTGGTTGTGAGAGGGAACGTGTCACCTTTGAGTGCGAAACGATATACGTTGTCCCCCTTGAGTTTATTTACAAAGGCAACATAGAACTATATGAGTGCCCTGTTAAATTTTGGAATTATTCTGGCTTCGTTTGGCCTTATTTACACATTAATTGAGTTGTTGGTCATTTAATGTGCATAATTCAAATTTGAACTACAAGCACGTGCTCCCGTGCACCAAAGTTTGTTGAAAAATCACATTTGTGTCCTCGGGTGAATTTCTACTCCCATGCAAAAAATGAGAATAAGAGTCAAACATCTGGGCATCGTGGCTCGGTCGAGAACATTGAGAAACTTGGTTTTAAAATCATGAAACTTGGCATGGTGTCATGTCATGGTAGTACCATGCCGTGGTAAAAAAATTGGCTAAATAGGAACAAATTTTGGTATAAGCTTCTTGCAAATCGGAGCTTCTCTCAAGAAGGCTCGTGGTTCTGGGAGGGAACGTGTCACCTTTGTGTGCATAATTCAAATTTGAAATACAAGCACATGTTCCAGTGCACCAAAGTTGGTTGAAAAATCACATGTGTGTCCTCGGGTAAATTTCTAGGTTCCATGCAAGAAATGGGAATGAAATTCAAAATTCTGGGCGTCGTGGCTGGGTTGGAAACATTAAGAAACTTAGTTTTTTAATTCTAGTAAATCCAAAACACACATGAAAATAATGAAACTTGGCTTGGTGCCGTGACATGGCACCAACATGCTGTGGTAAATTTGCAGTCCGATTTGCGAAGGCGCACACATTAACAATCAAGAAAGTCATTATGGACCAAGTGCTGTCATGTTACAACCGGAAACACGAGTATTATTGAAACCGTGGGCGTTCTACTTACTAGTACCATTTACGTGCCGCCACGCGTCCCCATTTTTTATTAACTAGGAGGCGCCGTGCAGGGTAGCTATTTGAGTACGAGAGGCGTGCGATCAGACCCCTGCGCGTGCTTATCGGGAGGAGAGCCCTTTGACCTCCATCTGTCGTCCACCTCTCTCCCAAGGTCTCCATTAATGGCGCCCGAGCCTCTATTTAATGGCGTGGCTATGTCTCACTCGACTGAGATTTAAGAGAGAAAAAAGAAAATCTGAAAGCACGGATATTGACGTAAGATCCGACGGACCTATATAGCATCTACTGCGACTTATAGCAAGACTGATGAATATATAAGGACGATTTTTTTATCAAAGAAGGGCTTGCCCCTTCCGATTTTCATTACTGAAAACCACCACAATTCACAAGAAGTTCAGCACAACTCCAGCCTAACACGAAGGACTAAAAGCTACTCCCTCCATCCCATAATATAAGACGCTTTTTGACACTAGTATAGTGTCAAAAAATGTCTTACATTATGAGACGGAGGGAGTACCAGATTGAAATCGCAACATCCCAAGAGGCCAACAAAGGCCAAACATCCGCGCTAGAACCCAACATTTCACAACCGACGACACAATCCACATCCTAAACCGATTATTACATCAAAAGAAACCACGAAACTGATGGAAGCCCAGCAGCAACTAGAAGAACAGCAACGCCAGGGTCGCCACAGCAAGAGTTTTCTTCATTCCAGCCTCACAACATTGATCTTCCACAGAAAGATAAGGACGATTAATTGTCTTACATAATTAGAAAGATAATTAAAAAAGCCACATGCGGCTACACCCAAAATACACAAGGGCAAAAGAAGAAGGAAGACAAGGATCTGGCTCGCTGATCTCTACTTTCTTGATGCGTTGCTGCAGGCCGCGGGAACTAGTCTCCGCGGTGAGTGGCGATGAGCTCTTTCGTGTCCTCAAGGCGCTGCTTGAGAACATCCATGGATTCCTCCACCAGCCTTTGGCGCTTGTTGCGGAGCATGTCATTCTCATCCATAAGTTTCTTGACGATGACGCCAGTCCTCTTCAACAAGGCACTAGTCTCCTCCTGCTGGTTTGCACTTCGGATGATCTTCTCCCTCAGCAGGTCGCGCTCATCCCGGAGCCTCTCATTGCCCTCCCTTAGTTGTCGGATGACGCCAGTAGCCTGTTCAAATGAGGCTTTCACATCATCCTGCAACCTCGCCAAGCTGGAGATCTGATCCATCTGGCTATGGACGATTGCATGCATGCGCCTGTAACAGTCGTCGCCTGCCCGCGAGAAATTTTCCTAGGCCGCCGCGGCGCGGCGGGACATCTCTGCTGCATTCTTGGCATGGCGGGACATCTCTGCTGCTTCCGCGGTTTGGCCGGACCAGTCTGCTGCATCGACGGTGCGGTGGGACCTCCGTGATGCTTCAGCGGTGCGGCGGGACCTCTGTGCTGCTACTTCCGCGCGGCGGGACATGTTGGCTGCTCTCGCAGTGAGGCTGGACATCTCTCGTGCTTCCGCTTCCATGCTCGCCTCTCCCTGCTGGCAATCTCTCGACCCAGAACTCACGCTGGCCATGGCAGACGCAAGGGAAGGATGTTGAATGACTTGTTTGTTTTTGTGGATGAGGAGTTGAGGAGGAATGTGCAGTCATCTTGGCATACTAGTATTTATAACCGAGTACTAATACGCTCCTAAGTGGGAAACCGTTTAGGTTGTGATCGGTGTGAACAGGTTTGGAATTCAATATAGCGTGGTACTAATACGCTCCTAAGTGGGAAACCGTTTAGGTTGTGATCAGTGTGAACAGGTCTGCAATATAGCGTGGAGTAATTTGGAATGTGACGAGATGCAAGATCAAAATTTATAAATACCCGCGTGGCGAGCTCTAGGCTAGTCCTTTTTTCAGACGCATTAAACCTATCTCTCGGGACTTCTCGCATGCACCATTGTGCCACCCACAAAAACTTGTACTCTAAGAGAAGAGGTGCACGCACGCACTCGTCCTCTCACACATGCGTCTGTTTTTTCTTGAAAAGGAGGATGATGACCCCCGGCCTCTGCATCTGGGAGTCACACACACATCTATAGCTACGAATTGTAGTGTTCTCAACCATCCGATTGGCTCTATCATGGATGTACCTAAATACTAAAACATGTCTAGATACATCTATATTTTGACAAATGGAAGGCATGTATTGTGGAACGGAGGGAGTGCTT
This sequence comes from Triticum timopheevii, assembly GCA_963921465.1. Classification (NCBI taxonomy): domain Eukaryota; kingdom Viridiplantae; phylum Streptophyta; class Magnoliopsida; order Poales; family Poaceae; genus Triticum; species Triticum timopheevii. The sequence goes on from OY997262.1 coordinate 370,916,686, forward strand.
GTCATCAAAATGGATAAAAAGGGATGTATCTAGAACTAAAATACGTCTACATACATCTCCTTTTATCCATTTTGATGACAAGTAGTACTTCTTACCCAAAGGAACTTTATATCCAACAGACACAAAATATCCGTTCGACTATTGGAAATTACTGATCTGATGTCAAAGTAATTGCTGCATCGCCACCAAAACCCACCATTTCTTAAGCTAAAGTAGACCAAGGTAATCCCTATATTAGCATATTACTAAGATAAACAGAAGGCACTGTCGAAACATTTAGGACATGAGCTTGTCAATCTGAATGTGGAGGGACACAAGCTTAGCCCTGGCCAGCAGCTTGGGCGGAACTGTCAAGAAGGTCAGCTCCTGCACGTCGACGTCGCCGGGATCCTTGTTGCTTGTCACCTCCATTTCCACCTCGACGGCATCGGTCGTGCCTTTGGGCTCCCCCGGCGGGCCGTTCGCCCACAGCTTGGCCCAGTAGTGCGGCAATGGGGACGCCCCTGCTCTGATGCAGACGACCGATACGGTGATAGGCGCGCCAATGTCGAGCATGCCGCCGACCAAGAAAAACATGCGGCAGTCCTCCTCCGCGAACAGCAAGAGCCGTGGCTCCGACAGTGGCACTTGCAGCTGCAGCACCTTGCCGTACTGGATCCTGTGCACGGGCATGGGATGTGCGTTGCTGATGTGGTGGTAGAGTGCCGGCGGCGGGCCTTCGTAGCCGTAGACGGGCACTGGGCATTTGCAGGGCGCGAGCGGACACACGCTCTGGAGATCAGCGAGCTTGTGGTAAGTGACGTAGAGCCCACAGCCTTCGTGCCGGCACTCCATCCTCAGCGAAGAAATGACGGCGTCCACCGCCGTGTTCCGCACGTCGAAGCCACCGCCGCGCTCGCACTTCTGGCACTGCCGCTGGTTCCCGGGGCGCTTGACGCGGCAGTCCGCGCAGGCCAGGTGCCCTCCCTTACACTGTAGAAATCAATCGAACAGCACATCAATCAAGAAACCTGCACCTTGCTCAATCAGCCGAATGGACGAGGTGTATTCGAACCTCATACACTGGAGGCATCAAGGGGCGGAGGCACAAGGGGGCAGTGGAGCATGGTGAGGTCCATCGAGACCTTAGTGAGCTCCCTCGTCGGTTCCTGTTTCGTCTGCATGATCTCGCCCTCCTCGTGCACAACCATCTCTCACTTGGGCCGGGGCATTACAAAGCTTTATCGTCACATATTATACACTCTGCGCATAACTGTCCTCTCGCATACCAAGGAAGGTAGTAGTTTGAGTTTTCTGGATAAATTTGCCCCTGCGCATGAGTAAGCTGCATAAATATCGATAGTAAATGCGCATGCAATGGTTGGCTGGTCCTCTTGCCTTTTCGCTTGAGTTGGCTTCCCCAGGCAGTCAAGCCGCATCCCGCGCTACACGCGTTTGCCTGTAGCCATTTTCTACTTTGGAAACTGGCGCGATTAATGGGGGCAGAACTAATCGAGCGGGGGCACAGATGGAAACCAACACGGACGCGCAGACTAATCTGAGAAAAACAAGAAAAAGTTATACGCAAAGTAAAAGGAATCGGAGGGAGTACTACTTCAAGGTGCATTAAATCAACACATGCAAGTATCAAAAGGAGAGTCACGGCATGCATGCATGCGTTGTAATTAATGCATCGGTAACCCTAAATTATTGAAATATATCAAGTGCAGTGCTTTGATGTGTCGCGTCAACTCATACATCAACGAGAAGTTTGATTATCCTCTCCCTCACGGACTTAACTACACCTGCCTTTGGCTGTATGACAGGTTGGCCACACACCTGCCGGGCCCACCTATCATACACGCAAAGACAGGAGCGTCCCTCCCTCGCCCATGAGCGTGGTGGCTGGCAAGACCAGGAGAAGCTTTCGCTACACGCTCTCCCTCCCGCACGCGATGGACATGCAGCAGTTCAATCTGTGTCAGATGGACAGAAGCGTACTGTAGTACTCCTCCAGTGCAGTAGTACACCATCATTGTTCGACTTCCCGAAGAGGCGAAGAGCCAAGCGCAGCCCGGACGCTCGCGTGGCAGTTTCATGTGTAGAGTAGTCTAGGTAGCGTGTACCGTGCCTATAAGCTTAAAATCGTTGGGGTCGGCTCCATGCTATGTGGCCGTCTTGAAGTTTTTTTTAAAATTAAAATAGTCTTCTGGTCCTACCTATCACCCTCGTGATTGTAGTTTGCACGCTCATCTGGTCAAGACAGGAATATATATTTTTTAATCTGTTTTTTTAAAGGGGGGACTCCCCGGCCTCTGCATCAGAACGATGCAAATGGCCACATATATTTTAATTTGTGGTGGGTAAATGTTAGAGGTTGCAGCAAATATATTGTACACTACAGGTCTTTCAGCCAAGTTTAGAGGCAAGCATGTGGGGCCAGTGCTATGATGTGTCGCGTCAACTCGTGGAATGAGGAGAAGCTTGATTTTACTACACGCCTTCTCCCTTGCCCATGCGCGCTGTTGCTCGCAAACGAGGACATGCTTTTGCTTAGTAGTACTTCTACAACAAGCTATCCGTCCCGCTCATGGTGGACGGACATGCAGTAGTGGATTCGACACTGTAGAAGTAGTAGTAGTAACATCATTGTTCGTCTTCTCGAAGAGGTAGAGAGCCAAGCGCAAACCGAACGTTGCAGTTGCGAACATTGGAGCACGCATATAGCCAGGCTCTAGCATGAGACAAAATTGCTATGTGAGCCCACTATTGTATTAGTATGTACAACTACTTGCTAGTATAGAACTGTAAACCAGAAAGGAGTATTTGCCCTTCTAGAGATTTCAACAAGTGACTAGACTACACCAAGACGGAGTACATATGGAGCAAAATGAGTGAATCTGCACCATAAATAAATATGTGCTAGTTCTATCGTTTTCCTCTCCGAGGTGCACAATATTGAGTATACTGACTAGTCTCTTTTTGACACGCATTTACATTGTTGTTTTTTTTTGACACAGTACAGACGCAAGCGCTCATATACGCGCACATACACTCACCCCTATGAATGCACACACGCACGGCACTAAGTATCATCTTGAAATTTACGAAGTCACCATAGGCACCTCGTTGTCGACGGGTCCATAGGTGCTTGAATGCCAAGGAGGAAGAGGGTAGCGGTTCCTGAGATGTTGAACGGTCAATGATGCATCCTCAATTACATGCAGAGGGAATTAATTGGAGAAGCAGACTAGAGCCAGCACGATGTGAATGCAACAGAGTTTGGACTCTCATATAATAAAGGTGCCCCACCACTCCAATCCATCTACTCCCAAGTCTCTGCGCAACACTGCTCACTCCAATCCAAGACCAAGTGACCAGAATCCACAAGCACCTATGGAGGCGATGGACATGAGCGGCAGTCGGCTGTGCCAAATCGTCCAAGGCGCCGGCCTGCGGCCCCGCACCGCGCAGCGTTTCCAGACGGTGCTGGCGACCGCAGGCATCGTAGCCCTCGCCGACACCGGCTTCGCCTCTCGCATGGACGACATGATGGTCAACTCCATCCTCAAGTTCACCACCGTCAAGAAGCGCGCGGACGACCTTGCCGTACTGCTCCAGCCCGCGCGCCCAGGCTCCTCATTGCCTGCCACCCTCATCGGCCTACATGGTGACAAAATCTTTCAAGACCTGGTGGCCCTACAGGTGCCAAAGGTCGCGACGAACAATGTGCACCTCGAGGCCGCGCTCACCGTGCAGCGCCTCGCCATGCAAGAAACCGTCGACCTTCACATCCACGTCTACGAGGAAATCGTCTACATAGGCCACTACAAGGCAAGCGAGGACAAAAAGACGTTGGCCTTCTTCGAGTGGCTGGAATCTTTGGACGCCATTGTTCAGAAGCACGTCGACCTGGCCACGAAAGCCGCTGCTACTTAGGGGCCATTCGATGGGCCGGCGCCCTGAGTCGAGGAGGTGGACGTCGTTGATGGATGCATCTCTTCTTCTTGCCTCCTGTAACCAGCACTGCATCGCCTTGTGGCCTCAATGTTTTATTAGTATAGTACTCCCTCCGTTCCCAAATATAAGTCTTTCTAAAGATTCTAGCAAGTGACTACTACATACGGAGCAAAATGACTGAATCTACACTCTAAACTATGTCTTCATACATCTGTATGTTGTATTCCATTTGAACTAGTATCTAAAAAGGCTTATATTTATGAACGGAGGGAGTATATGGCATTTTTTATTCTAGTCGTAACATTTTCACTGTGAGGTGGGGCCGCAGTTGATCAAACCCACCCCACCCACTAGGCGTCGGCCGAGTTTAGAATTAGAAGAGAGAAACGAAGGAGGAGAGCTAGCTGTAGCACGGACGCTGTTGTCAGATGGGACTCGTGTTTATAGAATAGGAGTACTGAGCACTCATGCCTCTTTTTTTAGGGAAAAATTAGTCGTATGTCTAGTACCACTAGTTGGGTACGTGCGACCTATAGCTGTCATCACTTTATGTCTCCTTTTTGAACCGCGGCTACGCTTCACAGTACATATTTTTTCACGGATTTATCCTCCTATATGTACTCCTAGGCTATTTCCACGTGCTCCCATTCGCCGACATGTGGGACATAGAGCATCTGGGTCGTAGTGCATGCACGACTCGGAGCATATGCCGGGGTACTTTACATTTCAGACCTCACGAATTACATGCAAACCCCCCACTGAAGAATAAATAAATCAATGAATTAGTACATGAAACCGGATTATTTTCATGGAAACCGGAGCACATTTATAAAAAATGACCAGACCTAAACCAGTCTAAGGGCCTCTTTGATTGTTCCCGAATAAAAAAAGGGCCTCTGTCGGTGTCAAAACCGGTGGATCTCGGGTAGGGGGTCCCGAACTGTGCGTCTAGGCGGATGGTAACAGGAGACAAGGGACACGATGTTTTTACCCAGGTTCGGGCCCTCTCTTTTTTTGAGCAACAAACAGTGGGGAAGACCCCCACTGTAACTCTCGTTTTCATTAATATGATGGGGCAAATACAAGTGGATTTACATGGTGGATCATGAGGGAAACATAAAAAGTAAATCTACAAAGTGTCAAGCCAACTTTGCATGCCCTCCTACAAACCAGGTTTGGCCTTCTTTATCATCATGTTGAAGTGATTCTTAAACAAGGCTATACAGAAAGCCATATTCTTAACTTTGTGATCAAATATTATGCTATTTCTATGCTTCCATAAACTCCAGCAGCCGGCAATTAAGCACTCTTTGAAACATCCATAAGTATCTTGTTTTCTTCCTTCCATTAGCATCTCCATCAGATTATGATCAGTATCCCATTGGTAACCAATGTTCATCCAGAAGTTTTGGCTGAAATCACAACTAAAAAATAGGTGCATTAGATGTTCACTAGGCTCATCATCACATAACTCACACTTACTTGTCTCAATGTAGAAATTATTCCTTTTTAATAAGTCTCTAGTATTCAGTCTATCTTGCAATAGAAGCCAAAAGAAGATTTTCTGTCTGGGTAATGAACAGGATTTCCAAATCCACTGGAAGGGTTTAGGAGCATCAGCAGGGTTTCCCATGTATTCTAGATATATTCTCTTATTAGAATATTTATTACCACCCCAATAAAACTTCCAAGAATCAGGCATTTGCTGGTTATCTCTGTTGTTTATCAACATTCTTAGGTTGATGCGTTGCTGAACAGCAATAGAAGACATTGGCAAATGGAATAATTCATAGAATTCATCCTCTTCCATATTGCTTGCAGATGCCAGTGTGATCTCCAAATTTTTTACATAAGAGAATAGTTGAGGCATGGCCTGAGAAAGTATTTGAGAACACCATTTATCCGACCATAGTTTGATTGTATTACCAATCCCAGCATAACTTATGGTCATGTCTTTAAATTCTCTCAAAATAGAGCAGCAGTCTCTCCACCAGAAAGATCCCACCCTGGTAGGGTAACTAGGTACCTCACCATTGTTATAGTAGTTGTTCCAAATAAGGTTAACCCATGGAGTATCTTGCTTGTTAAAGAACTTGAATAGGAATTTAGTAAGCAGAGTTTTGTTTTGAACTCGTAGATCTAGCACACCCAGACCACCTGCTTTTTTTGGCAAGCATACATTATCCCATTTGACAAGGCAGTTCCCTTTTTTATTGATATCTTTGCCATACCATAGGAAGTTCCTACCTGGTTTTTCAAAATGATCCAGAATGGTGAATGGAACTCTGATGCAGCACATAGCAAAAATAGGTGGAGCAGCAACAATGGATTTCAGGTCAACAAGTCTCCCTGAGTAAGACATCATGGTGGCAATACCTGCAAGCCTGTGATCAAGCCCAGATACCATGGGCATCAAGTCAACTACTTTAGGCCTAGTAGATCCCATAGGCAGACCAAGATATGTAAATGGCACAGCTTCTTTTTTGCAGTTAAAAGTGTTGGCCAGATCCATAGCTTTGTCATCAGAGATATTGATAGGTACCATGGAGGATTTACTAAAGTTTACTACAAGACCAGTGAAATTGGAAAACTTATCAAGGATCTCAATAAACTTCCTGATTTGTACCTCATCGGCTGGCAGAATCACAAGTGTATCATCAGCATATTGTATGATAGGATAGCTTTCAGTAAAGTTTGTATCAATGGGCAAGGATAGTAGGCCATTCCTCCATGCATCATTTACCAATATTTGTAGTAATTCACCAACCATAACATATAGTAAGGGGGAGAAAGGATCTCCTTGTTTGACTCCACATTTGCATTGAATGCACTTACCAGGAACACCATTAAGTAGGACAGATGTTGTAGCAGTGGATAGTATAGAAGTTACCCATCTAATCCATTTGCTGCTGAACCCCAGATGCTTCATCATGAACAAAATGTCCATATAATTGACTTTATCAAATGCCTTAACAAAGTCAATCTTAAAAATGATGATTTCTTTCTTGGATTTGTGACACATATGTAAGTATTCAAAGCTCCAAGCAAGGCAGTCCTGAATATTCCTTGTCTTGATAAATCCATATTGGTTCTTGCTAACTCTAGATATAATAATCTGTTGGGCTCTATTGGCAAGGAGTTTAGTAAGTATTTTGATTGGCATACTTACTAGAGAAATTGGCCTATAATCATCAGGTGATTCAGGATTGTCTTTCTTAGGTATCAGGGTTATATAGGCATTGTTGATAGGAGCAAGGGATACAACTTCATTATAAAAATCATTAATGAATTTGTAGAAATATTGTTTGATGATGTGCCAGCATTTCTTCATGAATAATCCATTGAAACCATCAGGTCCAGGAGATTTATCATTGGGCATTTTATTAATGATATCATCAATTTCTTCATTGGAAAAAGGTCTATCAAGATCATGTAGATCCTCTTCCATAGCAAGATGTGATATATCAAAAAAAATTGAATATGAGGAAACAGTGCCAATTCTATTTTTGAAAGATTCCCATATAAAGGCAGCTTTATGGTCATGTTCAAATACTTGTTGACCATCCATAGACATAAGATAGGTGATGTAGTTGTGTCTGAACACGTAAGTAGCAATGGCATGAAAGAATTTGGTATTTTCATCACCCAGGTTAGCCCATCTAATATTTGCCCTAATTCTCCAATATATTCTCTTAGCCTCCAATAACTTGTTTGTATGTTTGACAAGTAAGACTCTAAAATTCCTTTCAATCCTAGATAGCATTCTTTGTTCCTCAATACCATCCATAATTTTCACATAGAAACAACAGTTGTCAATTATTTTATTTAGTTGGGAGTATTGTTTGCTCCATGCTTTCAATCCTCTTCTGATAGCTTTGAATTTTGAGTTTAAATTTTTTGCAGAGTCAGAGTAATGAGTTGAATTCAACCAATGTTTCTCCACCGTTTCAAGAAATCCACTAAATTCAGTCCAATACTCTTCAAATCTGAATATCTGGCTTTCGGGGATGTTGCTGTCAATTTGAATTTTAGTAGGCACATGGTCAGATGTGATTTTCGCCAAGGGGATGGCCATAGCAGATGGATGAGCAGTAGTCCAGTGGGGGCTAGTGAAAATCCAATCAAGCTTTTCCAAAAGAGGCTGATCTTGTTTATTGCTCCATGTGAAGGATCTTCCTTTGAGGGGGATTTCAACTAAATCCAAATTGACAATAATATTATTGAAAGTCATCATACTGACAGGATCACCTCCTGGTTTATTCCTATTCTCAGGGCTTCTTATAAAGTTAAAATCACCAACAATCATCCATAACTTAGATTGCTGCATATTTAGATTCATAAGCCAATCAATGAACTCTATTTTACCTTCATTGCAATTAGGCCCATAAACATTGGTGAGGAACCAACATGAATTATCCAGGTTAGAAGTAAACTCAATGGTGATCTGAAAGTAGCTTTTGGATATTATCTTGCCTTTCATAATATTACCATTCCAAATAGTGATCAATCCTCCAGAGCTGCCATTAGAGGGTGAGTAACAGTATTGGTTGAATCTTTTGGGGCAAAAATTCTTGATATATGTGCTGTCAAATATATCTCTCTTGGTTTCTTGAAACGTCATGATACAACAAGAACTTTCCTCAATTTTCTTTCTGATATCATTCCATCTAGCTGTGGAATTTATACCTCTCACATTCCAGTTTAGGATATTCCAGCTCCTATTCATGAAAAATATGTAGGTGGAGACATAAGATCATATTATGAAGAGCATAATATGAGCAGCCCAATAGATTTGTGATATAACTGGAGCAGACAGTGACATAGATGAAATAGCAACCATAGTAAGATGGGAGGTGCATGGATGGGTAGATCATCATATAGAGCTGACACATATAAAAGCAGGTTCTACCGACAGCAAGCACATAGTGACAGAGGCAGAACATATAGTAATTATTACATCCCATACTGATAGCTGATGCACGCAGGCATCCAAATAACATAGAAAAGAAAATATAAAGCAGGGAAATCATAACTAGTTGGCAAATATGGGAGCCAACCAGACCCACAATGCAGTAGAAGCTTCTATTCATCAGAACTGTCATATTGCAGGGCATAAGAAGACACCTCATGTGGAGCCATCTTACATGGTCAAGTGCCAATGGCCTGCAGAGTCTTCATAGGGATTTCAGGAGGAGGTGGTGCCTGCTTATTTATAACAACAGCATCAAACTAGGGACCCAAGTTAACAGTGACAGCCTTCTTCATTTTCTTGGGGCAATTTTGGGTGCTGTTATCCATCCTGCCTTGATTAAAGCTGGCTTCTGCATCAGACTGATCTTTGAATCCCTTAGTGAGCTTTGCAATTCTGTTGCTCCTCCTGCATAAAGCATCATCAACAATTTTCTTTTTTTCTGCCTGTGAGTTGGCTTCTGAACCTCAGCAAATTCATGTCCAGTGATCTCCTCAATACTGACAGAGCTGGAATTTTTGGGAGGCTCATTCTGGATTGTCTGAATCTGCAAGAAGCATCTTCTGTTGTTGCCATTAGTACCCATAACATCCACCACTTTGCAAGATGCATTAACAATCTTGCTGCCTCCAAGCTTTGGGAGTATATCCTGTGCATTAGTAACAATATTACCTATAAGTTCCTGGAGAACCTTAATGTGCTCAGATTCACCTTCAACTGATATGTTACTTGTATGCACAGGTTGGGCACTACTGGAGGATGGCATGTCATTGTAATTCATATTGCTGTTCATGGGAATGAATACTGGGCTGGGAGCATTCTGAGTGTTGGGCTGGGGAGTGAGATTAATTGGGATATAATCAGGCCCAAGAGTCTCATGAGGAGCAACATAATGAGTATTAGAGTGGATCTTAATGGGCTCCATAGATACCTCCATATCTGGTGACTCCACATGTTCAGCAGTATTAGGATCAACACCAGCAGTATGGTTTTCAACAGAGAGATTAACATTGTCATTATGAGCAGCATGAACATCTTCATATGGAGCACAAAGATTCTCATTATGGGGATTAATCACTACCTGATCCATGGGGATATTCCCTAAAACCTCATCATGCCAAAACCCTCCATGAATATGAGGAAGAGGGTGAGGGTTGCCACCATCAGGTGGCAGGGGGTCCTCATCCCCTTCCTGCTGTCCTATCAGCTCCCGAGACAAAATATATGTAAGACAGGTCCAGGAATCACCATAGCCCACATCATCAAGGTTTCTCAGTACTACCAGACTAATAGGAAGATTATCCACATTCATGACTCTGATCTTAACAACGACCCTTAATTTATCCCTAGGATCTTTATTCCAAATCAAAAAACGGCCAAAAGGAGAAACAGTGCGTCCAATGACTCCCACATCCCAGCACTCAAGAGGGTAGTTCATAAGTAAGATCCAAACATCATGCGTGAAGGTAATGCTGCGATAATTTAAACCTCTGTCCTGTCTGCTGATTCTAAGAACTGAATCCCCAATCTGAAACGGGCTATGACTGACAGCAGTATCACACGAGCAAGCAGTAGTAAACTGAATAAGCGCAGTACCCATACCACAACGAGACGTGTAGTTTATGCGCCATCCGCGCCCCTCCAAGAAGGTGGTGATCAGAGCAATGGCGCCATGGAACTCCTCCGCAGAAACTTCAGGGACAAGTGTGGCGATGGCCCACTCGTCGCAGACCATCGGGAGCTCCCCACCAAGCACCACATATCCACGACGTGCACGCAGCGGACCAGGTGGGACTATTGCCGTACCTGGAGGAAGGTGGGGGAGAGGGTTGCAAGGGAAGCAGGCCATCTCGATGGTAGATGCAGTGTCAGGTGGAGCAGAAGCAGGAAAACAGAGGGGAGAAGCCGAGGGGGCAACGCGGGTAGCAGATATATCATGTCGTGGATCCTGTTTCTGTTTGACCCGATAAGTATTAACTTTGATATTCTTGTTGAAACAAAATCTAGAGATATGGTTGTATTGGTAACAAACGCGGCATCTGATTTGATTGGTGCACTGATAACGATTGTGCCCAGTACCAAAACATCTGTTGCAGATGATATACTTAGAAGTACTAGTGGATATCGACCAAGATGATACAGCTTCTGTGCGTGTGGGCTGGCCCAAGATATTTGGTCTGTTGGGCTCCAAGGGGACTACCTGGGCCGACTGATTCAAAATCATCCGATCCACCGTAACGGCCGATCCGCTATGCATGCATGCAGTTGCATCCACCGGCGGCTCGCGAAGATCACGATCATCGTGAGTAGGCTGGTCAATCTGCGTAGGTCCCAGTGGAGTTGCATTCGCCCCCGATACCAGATGATTTCCATGAGATGTATTACTCGTGCGTGGAGGAGTAAGTTGTCCAAGTATTCTGCGGTAAACTTGAGTAGTAGGGATAAGATGACCATGATTACCTTTGTGACGACGTGTGACGATAGTCCACTCAGCATCTTGTTCTTTGTACCACTTCTTTTCTTCATAAGACCAGTTTGGGCCACCCCCACTCCAAAGATGGAAATAACATTTAAATGCATCACAGCTGAAGAAAGATTTACGAACTAGGAAGAAACCCACCGCCTTGGAACATACTTTGAACTTGAAAACATTGCCTTTGATATGTGATACCTCCAAAGAATCAAATGCTCCACCCGTGCATGAGGAGAGTGCCAAACTCACATTGTGGGGGTTCAGATGGAAAGTAAATCTTGCAAAGGATACCACGAGGTAGAATCCAAAGGAGGAGGAGATAGGGTTGACCGAAGATTGGAAATACTTACGGATCTCACCTCTAAAATGATATGCAAATGAGAAATCCAATTGATGGGCGATGGAGGATGGATCATTGAATGGATCCATCGGTGTAGAACTGGTTTTTGGTGGAGAGATCAGGGAAGATCACGGCCAGCGCCATGGTCGCCACTGGTGGGGTGGGAGGGGAGGTGGGTGGAGAGGTGGAGAGCCATTTTTTCGAGAAGAAAGTAACGGGAGGAACCTACGTGAAGACCTGGTTCGGGCCCTCTCGGTGGAGGTAAAACCCTACTCCTGCTTGATTAATATTGATGAAATGGGTAGTACAAGAGTAGATCTACCACGAGATCAAGGAGGCTAAACCCTAGAAGCTAGCCTATGGTATGATTGTTGTTCGTCCTACGGACTAAAACCCTCCGGTTTATATAGACACTGGAGAGGGCTAGGGTTACACGGAGTCGGTTACAATGGTAGGAGATCTACATATCCGTATTGCCAAGCTTGCCTTCCACGCCAAGGAAAGTCCCATCGGACACGGGACGAAGTCTTCAATCTTGTATCTTCATAGTCTTGGAGTCCGGCCAAAGATGATAGTTCGGCTATCCGGACACCCCCTAATCCAGGACTCCCTCAGTAGCCCCTGAACCAGGCTTCAATGACGACGAGTCCGGTGCGCGTATTGTCTTCGGCATTGCAAGGCGGGTTCCTCCTCCGAATACTTCATAGAAGGTTTTGAACACCAGGATAGTGTCCGGCTCTGCAAAATAAGTTCCACATACCACCGTAGAGAGAATAATCTTTACACAAATTTAATCTGCTAACGCATTTTGTGGCATGACGTCACACCACGGCCAAGCCTTTATGCGACTTGTTTTCATTGTTCCACCTCAGCGCGTTTAGCGAAGCGGTTTCCTCGGCACGTCTTGTCGAAGCAGAGATCATGTCCCCTTATTCCGGGATTCTCATCAATACGGCCGTGGGTAACCCAACCTCGCCATTGATTATGGCGCTTGGGAGATAAGCGAGTTTTATCAGGCTGGTGGGGATGCATAGTTTCGTCCGTCCATATAAGGGGATAAGGATCCACCTTATTACCGACGCCTTCTTCCTCCTTTGCCTATCCATTTCCGCGCACCCGAGCTCCAGCGCCCAAGCCCGCACATCTCGCCTCGACCTTCTCCAACCATGTTCGGAGAGGGAGGCAAGTGGATGGCCTCCTCCGTCACGGAGGGGCACATCAAAAGGTTGCGGAAAGTCGGATACCTGCACAACGACATTGCGCACCGGCTTCCAGACGAGGGGCAGCTTGTCCCCACCCCCAGGCCCCATGAGAGGGTGGTGTTCCTTCCCCATTTCCTCCGCGGACTGGGCTTCCCACTCCACCCATTTGTCCGGGGGCTCATGTTCTACTACGGCCTGGATTTCCATGATTTGGCCCCGAATTTTATCCTCAACATCTCAGCGTTTATCATTGTGTGCGAGGCCTTTCTCCGCATCACACCCCACTTCGGCTTATGGCTGAAAACCTTCGATGTCAAGCCGAAGGTAGTAGGTGGCCAGCAGGCGGAGTGCGGAGGTGCCATGGTGGGCAAGATGCCCAACGTCACATGGCTCGAGGGCGCCTTCGTGGAGACCATCAAAGGGTGGCAATCGGGGTGGTTCTACATCACCGAGCCGCGTAATCCTGAATAGGCAGTGGCCCCCGAATTCAGATCTGGCATCCCCACACGGCTCACCTCCTGGAAAGAGAAGGGCCTAACATGGGGTGATTTGGAAGAGTTGACCGGACTCCAAACCTGCGTCCAAAACCTTGTGAACAAGAAGATCAAGCTCGTCAATGCAGTCCAGGTCATGCTCGTCCGCCGGATCCACCCGTGCCAACAATGGGCTTTCAACTTGTGGGAGTTTGATCCGACACAGCACCAGACCTTGAGCAGGCTCTTTGACACTACGTACGAAGACGCCTGGAGGGTGCTGTTCAAGGGCGCCGAGGGTCCCGCATCCGCTACCGAAGATCGCAGATTCAGCTCGCAGCGTCAAGCCAGCGAGGTAAGCTATTTTACCCTTTACGAGGCATTTTTGTTTCATAGTTTGACTCTACGCGGGATCTAAACTCCCCTACCTTTGACAGGCCTGGCAGAAGAAGTCCGGGCAGGTTAACTGTCCGGCTCCCTTACCAGAAGACCCAGCGGGCGTCCGATTGACGGGTCTGCTGGTTCCGGCGCCTTATGTGGTGCCGGAGAAGAAGGCCACGGGAACTCGAAGGAGTTCCCGGCGCCAGGTGTTATCGGACTCATCGTCCGATGACTCCGAGGCGGACTCCTCCCACGAAGACGAGGAGGAGAAAAAGGAGGCTTCTCCCCCAGTGGGGGGAGAGAAGAAAAGGAAGGCCTTCCCAACTGGGGAGGCCAGAGGGTCCAAGAAGGGAAGGACCCTTCCTCCAGACTGTTCCACCAACGCCGACAACGGCGAAGAGGAGTGGCCCTCGAGGGCCAAGCCCCTGGCGAGATCGTAAGTGTCCAGATTCCAGAATAACTCATGATTTTTTATTTGTCGCATAATGTCTTCTAACACCGAATACAACCATGTAGCCCGCCCAAGGATGAGCTTCCCGCTTCGTCGAGCGGCTCCCTGGGTTCGTCGGATGTGAATATCACTTCACTTCCAACGGCCTCCTCCCCTCGTGACGAAGGAGACACCGCGGCGGAGTCCCAAAAGGGGCCCAAGCAGTAGGAGGTGGTCCTGGAGGCACCACAAGGCGACCTCCCGGACTCCGGGTGCAAGGGGGCTAAAACCCTAGAGGGCTATGAGTCTGGCCCTGTGCCGGACTCCGTACCGGAACCTTCGGTGGTTCCGGAGTCCTGCGGACAGCCCCTTCGTAAGAAGGGCAAGACTGCGATACCGGCGGCCTCCGTCCAACCGGAGGCGCCGGATAATCTGCTAGAGGCGCTTAACGGCGCCTCCATCGACGAGGAGCACCGCACTGTTATGAGTGCGATGATCCAAAAAGTTCAGTCCGCCAAGAGCGGGCTGACTGAAGCCTGTACCAGCCTTCTAACAGGCTTTGAGGTAAGTAATGTAAGATATGTAAAAATAGTACCACATAGACAGTAGCCCCTGATGCTCAGTTTGGTGTTCGGAAAGAAAAGCCAAGCTGAGGATCTGAAAAGATATACGCAGGAGTCTAACAGAAATGTGTCAATATGGGAATGCAGGCTGCGCTGCTGACCTCTGCCGCACTGACTGTGGAGGTCAATGCATTGAAGCAGAGCCTCGAGCGGTCCGAGAACGAGCTCGGCCTTGCCAGGAAGCAGCTCGAGGACAAGGAAGGTAAGTAATACCTTATTAAAGTAGTACCTTATAGAAAAGGATTTGGTTGCAAAAAATGACAGGAATAACATGGGTATTGCAGGGGCCACGAACGAGGTGGTGACCCTGAAGGAAGCTGTGTCTGAAGCCGAACACAATGCGGCCGCGGAACGCACCGAGCGAGAGAAGCAGGAGGCGCAGGTGGCGGAGGTGTGGCAAGAGCTCCAAGCTCTCGTGGAAAAACACGAGAGTTTGGAGCGTGACTCGAAGACTCGAGAGTCTGAGCTTGCCTCGGCTCTTGAGAGTGCCAAAGCTGCCAAGGCCGAAACCCAAAAATCCCTCCAGGAAATTGAGGCGATAAAGAAGATAGCGGCGGGTAAGGCATTCTTCATGCCAAGCAAGCACGTGAAAGTGAATTACTTGTTACTTACCTGAATCCGGAGCTCTCCAGGAGCATTCGCAGATCTACCCCGCAGTGTGTCCGATGCTGCCGCATTCTACCGGGCCGAGGAAGGAAGCTCGACGGAGAAGGTATTCTGGTCTCAGTATGCTGAGGCCGGACATCCGGTGCCTCTTAGCGACCAGTTGAAGCAGCTGGTCGAGCTCCACAAGGTTGCCGAACAGGCCATGAAGGGCCTCATAGTTCGGCTGTGGCCTAAGGAAGCCATGCCTGGTAGCTACTTCGGTCTGGTGCGGCGGCTGGTGGACGCCTGTCCATGGATTGAAGTCATCAAGCACTCCGCCTGCATTGAGGGTGCCCGTCAGGCCCTTGCCCGTGCTAAAGTTCAGTGGGGCAAGATGGACGCTAAGAAGCTTGTGACGGACCCACCACCGCCGGGCAAGGAGTATCGCACACCCGAGATGTATTATAAGGGCGTCCTGAAGGGTGCCCGCATTATAGCGGGTGAATGCTCCAAAGATGTAATTTTTGAGTAGACTCGCATTTTGTTATCCTGTGCGCTGAAAACTTTGCTCATGTGCGCTAAGCAACGCTTGTTAATTTAAAATATTGCCTTCTGTGCGGCCGTTTATCAAATTTGAGTGATGGCAAGTCATTGGCTTCAGCCCCCATGCCACGAGTGCTAGGGTGTTCGGGATAAACTTCAGCGCTCTTTTTCCCATTTTTGGGTCCTTCGAGGGAGGCGCTCAACACAACGAACGAGGCAACCGGACTTATAATGCTTGAACACTCCCACTTAGCCTTAGAATTCTATAATTTTAAATTTCGGTGAAGCCCCTAGTGTTCGGAAGGCCGAATTCGGGGCGCTATTCACGCCTGGGCCGGACAAAGCTGGCTCCTCGCTCTAAGCGGCATAAGTCTTTAGGGACTCAAAAAAACCTCTCGAACAGCGACCGGCTCTCGCCCCATCATGACGGTCAGTTTTAGCTTTCTCCACTGAGGTGCTCAACCCAGCTCAACTGGGGCACAATCGCAGTGGTTCTCCCAGCGCTACCTTAGCCGATATAGCGGAACGTAAGGTACCAAAACATGGGAGCCGGCCAAACCCAACTATTGACCCAAGACATGATTCGGAGCCGATGCATATAATGCTATAAGTTTGGGGTGCCGCACTTGTGAAAGTGTTCGGACTTATCACACCATACTTTGGGGAACTTAAGCCCCTGGTGTATTTGGCCGTACCAAAGCGTACGAGTGCAACATGTCATAAGTGAACATATATAGATAAAAAAAAGGAATGCAGTGAGAGGCAAAAAGCGATGCATTGTTTATTCAAAAAATACTGCAATGAAAGCAGAGCGATATAAATAGTGCGATAAGCGAGGGATGGGGGTATTTAACATGTCCCCCTCCAGGGGTAGGCTGCGGAATGGTATGCAAAACAGGTATAATGCTCGTAATGGAGACCACCTGGATACTTGACGTAGCTTTTCTGCTTCCCTGGCTGTTGCATCGTGAGTTCAGCAAGTCTACTACCGGACAGGGCTTCTGGAAAACGGAGTCCTGAAAATAAGAAGAAAGAAAAAATGACACAATTCGGAGCCCCTGGTGTGGTTGAGCCGCACTCTGGGCATTTCGTGGTCGTGCCCCTCCCCCTGTGCCCATGGTTTCTCCAGAGCGTAGTTATGTGCGCGTGGTACAGGTTTCGCGATTGCGCGAGGGCTGGGGTTGGGGCCGCATTGCTACGCATGCTCAGAACGTGCCAGGTGGTCTTGTTGTAGGTTACTCCGGGCGCGCTTGACGGTGTCCGGCCGCTTAACGGCCGGACTCGAGAATTGCCTTAAGAGGCTGCTTTGTACTTCCGCCGCGAGAGCCGCTGTATGCTCCTCCGTTTGGAGAGAGCGTTCGGTGTTTCCATTGACCGTAATGACTCCTCGAGGGCCTGGCATCTTGAGCTTGAGGTATGCGTAGTGCGGCACCGCATTGAACTTTGCAAATGCGGTTCGTCTGAGCAGTGCATGATAGCCGCTTCGGAACGGGACTATGTCGAAGATTAACTCCTCGCTTCGGAAGTTATCCTGGGATCTGAAGACCACTTCAAGTGTAACTGAGCCTATGCAGTTGGCCTCTACACCTGGTATGACGCCTTTGAAGGTCGTCTTTGTGGGTTTAATCCTTGAGGGGTCTATGCCCATCTTGCACACTGTATCCTGATAAAGCAGGTTCAGGCTGCTGCCGCCGTCCATCACGACTCTAGTGAGGTGGTTCAAGCAGTTGGCCTCTACACCTGGTATGACGCCTTTGCAGTTGGCCTCTACACCTGGTATGACGCCTTTGAAGGTCGTCTTTGTGGGTTTAATCCATCGATGATTGGGTCTAAAACCAATGCGGCGAATCCGCCATGGCGGATGCTAGTGGGGTGGTCCCTTCGATCAAAATTGGTCGGGCAGGAGGACCATGTATTGAACTTTGGGGCGATAGGCTCCATCGCGTATACGTCCCTGAGTGCACGCTTCCGCTCCCTTTTGGGTATGTGGGTTGTGTATATCATGTTCACCGTCCGCACTTGTGGGGGAAACCCTTCTGTCCTCTATTGTTCGGTGGCCGGGTCTCTTCCTCGTCATTGCTATGCAGCCCCTTGTCATTGTTTTCGACAATTAACTTGCCTGCCTGCTTGAACACCCAACAATCCCTATTGGTGTGATTGGCTGGCTTTTCGGGGGTGTCGTGTATCTGGCACAAGCGATCGAGTATCCGGTCCAAATTGGACGGGCCCGGAGTAGTTCTTTTGAATGGATTTTTCCGCTGACCGGGTTTAGAGCCTCTGAATCCGGCGTTGACTGTCGTATCTTCAGTATTATCGCCGTTGATGCGGCGCTTGTGCTTATTGCGACGCGACCTGCCATTGCTGTCCTTGGTATCCAAACTACCGGAGTTTTTGGTCAGGTTATTACTGCAAGCTAGCCAGCTGTCCTCTCCCGCGCAGAAGCGGGTCATGAGTGATGTGAGAGCTGCCATGGATTTCGGCTTTTCCCGTCCTATGTGCCGGGCAAGCCACTCGTCCTGGATGTTATGTTTGAAGGTTGCAAGGGCCTCTGCATCCGGACAGTCAATGATTTGATTTTTCTTTGTTAAGAACCGTGTCCAGAATTGTCTGGCCAATTCATCTGGCTGCTAAATTATGTGGCTTAGGTCATCGGCGTCTGGTGGTCGCACATATGTGCCCTAGAAGTTATCAAGGAATGCGGCTTCCAGGACTTCCCAACACCCAATCGATTCTGCTGGCAAGCTGTTGAGCCAATGCCGAGCTGGTCCTTTAAGCTTGAGTGGGAGGTATTTGGTGGCATGTAGATCATCACTGCAGGCCATGTGGATGTGAAGGAGATAGTCCTCGATCCAAACTGCAGGATCTGTTGTGCCGTCGTATGATTCAATGTTTATGGGTTTGAAACCCTCAGGGATTTGATGATCCATTACTTCGTCTGTGAAGCATAGTGGGTGTGTGGCGCCTCTATATTGGGCTATATCACGACACAGCTCAGACGAGCTTTGTCTACTGTGTTCGGCCCGGCCGGCATTGTTGTATCCGGCGTGACGGTTGTCGTCACGTATCGTGGGGCGCCCACGCGATCCGTAGATCGATCTTGTTTGTATTGCCTTATCCTCCAATATGTCTCGTAAGTCCAGCGCATTCCCCCGTGGCTTTGTACTTTTCGAGCGACGTCGGGGTGCGGCTTTAGTGGAGGGCCTAGAGGCCTCTCTATCACGGCCATGAGGTGGCTGGTCGGCCGTATTGTGCGCTGGTGATGTAGGTTTATGTGCTTCCTCCTCTAATCGGGGTAGCAGCTTGCGTTTTGGGTAGCTTTTGGAGGGGCGTTCGAGTTTATGCTCTTCGACCGTGAGGACTTCAGTCCATCTGTCGGCTAGCAAGTCTTGGTTAGCTTTGAGCTATTGCTGCTTTTTCTTGAGGCTGCTTGCCGTGGCCATAAGCCTGCGTTTGAAACGCTCTTGTTCGACGGGATCCTCCGGCACGACAAATTCGTCGTCGTCGAGGCTTGCCTCGTCTCCGGAGGGAGGCATATAATTATCGTCCTCTACCTCTCTGTCTGCCGCTCTCTCATGAGGGCTGGTTTCTGCATCCTCCTGTGCTGAATCTTGCTGGAGGGGGTTGTCTTCGGCACTGTCCGGGGTGTTATTGTCTCCGGTGCGGAATCTCCATTTTTGCTATTGCGGGATTTAGAGCGGCGCCGCTAACGTCGGCGCTTGGGCTGTTTCTTGGAGGGGTCATCCTCCGTTGTTCCATCGCCATTCCCATCCTTTGGGATGTCCACCATGTATATGGCATATGACGAGGTGGCCTTCCAGTGCCCTGTAGGTGCTTGTTCTTGGTCGTCTCCGGCATCGTCATCCATACCGTCGATGTCTTCGGAGTCGAAGTCTAGCATGTCGGTTAAGTCATCGACAGTGGCTATGAAGTGGGTGGTGGGTGGGCTTTGAATTTCTTCATCGTCCGCATCCCAACCATCCTGACCATAATCCGGCCAGGGCTCTCCTGATAAAGAGAGACACTTTAGCGAATTTAGGATGTCGCCAAAAGGCGAGTGCTGAAAGATGTCCGCAGCAGTGAACTCCATGATCGGCGCCCAATCGGATTCGATTGGCGGGGGCGCGGAAGGTTCGGGGTCCGGAGAGGAGTCCGGCACCTTGGAGTCACGAGCTTCACAAGGGACAGGGTCGGTATTCGGCTCTATCACCGTAGAGGTAGCAGCCCCCGAGGCGGTGTCCAGTCACCCATCCTCGATTGGTGCAGTCAGCACCGAGCTAAGGGTCAGAGCGGACTCTTGTGCGGCCTCTAGGGCACTGTCTGGCGGCAGAGCTAGATCATGCCCATCGTGATAGTGTGGTGCACTTGGCTGTGGCTCGAATCCGTCGAAGATCAAGTCTCCGCGGATGTCAACCGTATAGTTCAAACTTCCAAATCTGACCTGATGGCCAGGGGCGTAGCTTTCGATCTGCTCCATATGGCCAAGTGAATTGGCCCGCAGTGCAAAGCCGCCGAATACGAAGATCTATCCGGGGAGAAAAGTCTCACCTTGGACCGTGTTGTTGTGGATGATCGAAGGAGCCATCGGGCCTATAGGTGACGACACAGAGGAACTCTCAATGAAAGCACCAATGTCGGTGTCAAAACCAGCGGATCTCGGGTAGGTGGTCCCGAACTGTGCGTCTAGGCGGATGGTAACAAGAGACAAGGGACACGATGTTTTTACCCAGGCTCGGGCCCTCTCGGTGGAGGTAAAACCCTACTCCTGCTTGATTAATATTGATGATATGGGTAGTACAAGAGTAGATCTACCACGAGATCAAGGAGGCTAAACCCTAGAAGCTAGCCTATGGTATGATTGTTGTTCGTCCTACAGACTAAAACCCTCCGGTTTATATAGACACCGGAGAGGGCTAGGGTTACACAGAGTCGGTTACAATGGTAGGAGATCTACATATCCGTATCGCCAATCTTGCCTTCCATGCCAAGGAAAGTCCCATCAGACACGGGACGAAGTCTTCAATCTTGTATCTTCATAGTCTTGGAGTCCGGCCAAAGATGATAGTTCGGCTATCCGGACACCCCCTAATCCAGGACTCCCTCAGCCTCTATGATTTGCAAGATACTGAAAACATAGGAATGGGGAAAGTATGATGGCGATGAACCGAGACGAGGAGAACTCTAACTCAGTTAGAGGTTAGAGTTAGATTCTAACCCTGAACTAACTCTAAACCAAAGAGGTGTATGGATGGCAGGATTAGATTTGACAATAAATGCTCTATCTCAATCATTTGACTACTTTGGACCCTATTTTTAGTCAGACTAAAATAAGTCCCTTGGATCCAAGCACCCTCTTGGTGTGGCCGGCTCTTCTGTGGCCTCCTCCCGCTCACAATTGACATAAACGAACCATCTATACAAATCAAGCATGCAAAACATGGCAATTTTTACTTTGTCCATACGAATGAGATATCCCACTTAAACATACAAGTCGTCAACCAAGCTTCACAAATTAAAAAAACACTTCATGAAACAAAGAATGAGCTAACTCATCATGGAAGTTGTTCATGATAGGGAGGGAGCCCAGAGCCCCTCACGCACCGAGAGAGGAGCTCGCCATCGTTGCTCTGGAGGAAGGCTCTGTAGAGTCCAAGCACCGGGAACCCCTCCGACGCCGGCCCTTGTGAGTTGAGGTCGACACCGGCATGGGTAGTAGGGCCGCTTGCCGCCGACTGGGAACTTAATCTTTGGGCCTCTAGAAATAATGCAAGCCTGAAACTGAAATACCTAGAAAGGTGAACTGAATCTTTGGGCCTCTAGAAATAATGCAAGCCTAAAACTTAAATACCTAGAAAGGTGAACTGAATCTTTGGGCCTCTAGAAATAATGCAAGCCTGAAACTGAAATACCTAGAAAGGTGAACTGAATCTTTGGGCCTCCAGAAATAATGCAAGCCTGAAACTGAAATACCTAGAAAGGTGAACTGAATCTTTGGGCCTTTAGAAATAATGCAAGCCTGAAACTCAAATACCTAGAAAGGTGAACTGAATCTTTGGGCCTCTAGAAACAATGCAAGCCTGAAATTGAAATACCTAGAAAGGTGAACTGAATCTTTGGGCCTCTACAAATAATGCAAGCCTGTAATTGAAATACCTAGAAAGCTGACTTGAATCTTTGGGCCTCTAGAAAGATTTATTACCTCCTCAAGCAGGATCAAACAATTCCATGCGTGCATCGCAAATCTATAGCAAGTTTGATCGGGATCTACTTTTCCAAATCAGAATTAGCACTGGAGCAAGCAAGATCAATGATATGGCCATGAGACAGAGAAGGAACGAACAAACTCATCCCTCTCGCGACCTCCCTAGTAGATGCGCCGCCGCCGCGCACGACAGAGGGAGAAAAACGATAGGTGAATGGGGAGCGGGGCGACATTCGAAGGTCGGAGGGAGAGGGCGGCTGGAGTAGGGTGGCGGAGGCCGGAAGGAGAGGGCGGCCGGAGGAGAGAGAGGGCGAGCGGCGCTTGGGCGGGCGGCCCTATGGGGAACAGAGAGGAGTCATGCGAGAGGGGGGAGCGATCTGGTGTGGGCAGGTTAGATTTTTTAGGGGAGCGGTCTGGTACGGGCAGGTGAGATTTTTTAGTTCTCTTTTAGTGGGCCCGAGGATAACTAACCCAATTAGAACCTCTCCACCGGGCTAGTTTTTTTAGCTGGGTTAGAGCAAACTAGCTCAAACTAACCCCTCTTGTTTCGATAATTTGAGGCTATTTCAACCCAAACTAGCTCTAACTCAGGGATCCAAACGAAGAGGAGTGTTACTGTACATGCTACAGTGTGGACCATAGCACATTGTTTTTTATGGCCATATCACCACATTGTTTTCTACTGCTGGTTCACTGGGCTACCGTGGTTCGCACGGCTGGTTCACTGGGCTGCAGTGGTTCGCACTCCTCCAACCTAAGTAGTACTCCCTCCGTTCCTAAATATAAGTCTTCGTAGATATTTCACTGTGGACCACATACGGATGTATATAGATGCATTTTATGTGTAGATTCACTCAATTCTCCGTATGTGGTCCATAGTGAAATCTCTGCAAAGACTTATATTTAGGAACGGAGGGAGTAGTATAGTACTAGTATATACCGCATCATTCTTTGCTCCTTCTTACTACTCTGACATGTGGGAGAGCCAGCATCCGGGTCGACGTGTCATGCACCAGATTAGAGCGCGGAACAGAAGGGAGGCATCACCCCGGCCCGGTCGGAGCGCCAGTAATTCATGACTATAGTGAGTGGTCATATCACAAGTATTTCCAGCAGTAACGCGCCGTCAAATCGCACAGCCCCACTCGCTCACCCTCCTCGCCTCTCTGGCAAACCGCCTACCCGAAAACTACCGCGCGTATTGCGTGGGAAAAGCCCCGCCCTCAACTTTTAACTATGCAAAAATAGTTCGAGCTTGTTTGTTCTATATAAATACAGTACTTATTGTATGTTTATTCACCCGTGGGGTTGTTCAATGAATGGAGGGGCGGGGAGCACAAGTGAACAATACTACCTCTGTCCGGGTTTATTGGTCCCCATTGTATTTCGTGCCAAATTTTGACCATAGATTAAACTAATAAAATGTTCACGCATGTCACCAAACATTATATTTTCCAAAACTATGTTCAAATACGAATCCAATGAGATAATTTTCCTTGACATGCATTAACATTTTGTTAGTTAAATCTTTAGTCAAAATTTGGCACAAACTATAAAAGGGACCTATAAACCAGGACGGAGGTAGTACTGTAGTAGTAAGTAGGAGTCGTAGTAGAGTAGTCACCTTAAATAGAGAGTTTCTTTTCTTTAATGCCACGTACACAAATTGAAACACTTGTTGTGGAGAGAAAAAAGATAATCACTCCACTATATATGGACGCAGGGGCCTGAGCGCTTGCTTTACTAGGGTTGCTCTCTTCATTCTCTCATCCTCTCCAGATATAAACAAGACAGCGGTAGCAACATTTTCTCTCTGCTCACCGCTGGTTACAGATCCGGCCGGATCCCTTCGGCCGGTGTGTGTAGAGGACTAAAAGATGCATCGTTCACGCGGTCATCACCGCCGGGGGAGGAAACCCACAGCTGCCGGAGGGGCCCGATCCGCCGCCGTGCCGTTCTCTCCAACACAGCGCCGGCTCGGGAGGTCCTCCGACCCTTCTTCCTCCCTGCCATATTGTCCGCAGATCCGACCTGCCGCCGCAGACATCCCGGCGACCCTCAGGTATAAGTTCTTCAAAAGCGGCCTTGCTCTACTGCCCTAGCTCCCCACGTGTCTGCATGTGCATCTTTTTCTACTCCCACCAGCTCTTCCAAAGCCACCTAAATTTTTAGTATTATTAGAGGTAAAGCTACTTCATGCATTCGAATCTAGGGCTTTGTTCAAATAACGAAGAAAGGGGGGAAGTTGTAGCATGAATCTAGGACTTGATTCAAAGAGGAAATAATGTGGTGAAAGTAGTAGAGACCGGATACCCAACCGGTCTCTTGGTTGGAAAGGGAAATAATGGGAAAACACAGTACAAACTGGATAACGAACAGATCTATTATTGGTTGAAAAAAGGATACAAAGTGGCGGCTGGTGGACAAGTCAACAGAGTATGTCCAGGATTAGATTTGCTGCCATCACATAGTAAAAGGTCTCCAGGATTAGATTTGCTGCCCTCACATAGTAAAAGGTCTTAGGATTAGATTTGCTGCCCTCACATAGTAAAAGGTCTCAGGATTAGATTTGTTGCCCTCACATAGTAAAAGGTCTCAGGATTAGATTTGCTGCCCTCACATAGTAAAAGGTCTCCAGGATTAGATTTGCTGCCCTCACATAGTAAAAGGTCTCCAGTATTAGGTTTGCTGCCCTCACATAGTGTGAACAAGCTCGGCATCACCACTTTATGCCTCCTTGTAGGTACATTGTGCTGATGCGTCCACTGTCACATGTCCTTATACCAACCTTTTGCTGGTTTTTTTTTGTGGGTAAACCAACCTTTTGCTGTAAGGGCGCATGTAAAATGAAGCGATCACACTGTTACCTTAGGGACATGTCTAACCAGTGTTATTGTTAATCTAATGCCTCCAGTGATAAGATGCAATTAAACTGTGTTACAAATGGCACTCCTGCTGTTTTCCCCAGTATGATAAGTAAGTTGCTCCTTTACGCTGCTGAGTGTCCTGGTGTCCCCACGGTCCCATGCCCTTAAACCAACTCTTTAGCTGTTGTTGATTTACTGTGTCTGGTAAACAAGCAATGCCACCATTAAAGTAATCCCATATCTGAGGAATCTCATTGTTGATTGTAATGCTTCTGGTAACATGAAGCACTGCTGACGTTTTAAAATTTCTACTGTCCTTGCATGATTTCCATGAATATAATTAAGATGCTTCTTTTCATTTTGTATATGTTTTGTATATTCTTATTGACCAGCAACTGTTTACTTTCTATCATTTTGTGCAGATAGGGATATCCATTTCACCTTGTTGCTATTGTAACCTTTTGGTGAACTTCACAAAACACTTTTTTTTGGAATGAGTGTCTTGTGTAGTTCAACTAAAATGTCACGTGGGTAACATCTCTCAATTTTGGTGGAATTGCACAAAATGGTTCAACTAAAGCGAAATCATGCTCTCCTGTCTCCTTGTTTGTGCTATGCAAACATGCTATGCAAACAGGAATACTCTACTACAGATGTTGTGACAGTCAAGAGCATTCGCCAAGTTCTTCGATTGTATGACATGGCTAGCCAAGATGGATTTAATCCCGATATTCACTTTATCAAAAGGCTCTGATGGGTTGGTTCTGAATCTTGCAAGCTGGGAATCAGTGAGATGTGTAGGCATCTTTGTTGTACTTATTATTTGAATCATATTTGTTGGTTCTGAATCTTGCAAGCTGGGAATCAATGAGACGTGTAGGCATCTTTGTTGTACTTATTATTTGGATCTTATTTATTGGTTCTAAATCTTGCAAGCTAGGAATCAATGAGATGTGTAGGCATCTTTGTTGTACTTATTATTTGGATCTTATTTGTTGGTTCTGAATCTTGCAAGCTGGGAAACACGACATGATGATGCAGAGGACAGCAACCATAACAAACAGTTCAAACTTGGTAGTATTATCTTTGTGAAAGTGCGACAAATGTGCTGATCGTGTGCGTCCTGAGAATAATAATTCTAATTGTTGTGCATGTTGATCCCGTGGCACTGATAGAACGAGCCAATGCATTGCTTGTTTTAAGTATAAATTTCTATTAAAGCCAATTAAATTTAAGTAAAGTGACCACTAACTCCTGTTATTACAGTACCAATACAGACCCGCTCGTGAACTGATGTGTGGCCGGAGTAGGTTTCTTAATGGAGGCGTTTGAATGTGCCGAGGGTGCATCTTCTGCCGGGCGTGCAGCGGACGAGGGAGGGGTAGTAACTGTTGTCGCCTATACACACTCAGCTTACTGTTGAATCCAATTCCCCAAGAGCTAAAAAATGAACTGCTGCCGCCGCCTGCACACTCGTTCACTCGAAGAGACTCCAATGGCGATCCGAGGGGTGAGCCTGCTGGATATGGACTTCAGCAAGGAGTTAGTTCGCCGTTCAGTCCTATGGCTGCACCAAGTTGAATGTGATGTACACCAACGATACGGACTCGGTGAAGCTCTGCCTCGCCTTGGTCCTATGGCTGCACCAGGTTCTGGAGCATTCGCCCGTTTCATAGGCAGCGCCGACTGCACCTTCTCTACGGTGGAGAGAAGGAAGAACGCGACGATTCGTCCATCTGGTGCAACAAGCTTGTCGACATCCAGAAGCAATACAAGATCATCAGCAACGGGCAGGAGAAGGACTTCGTGGTTCACCTCGCTGAGACCATCATCGACCCCTGATACGCCAACATGAAAGAAGATGACCTGAACACGTGGGAGGTACCTCTGAATCTAGCCTACATAACCTATGCGGCCAAGGACGCATACGCATGCTACGACATGTACAGGCAGATCTTGGACATGAGGGCGTGTCTGCTTCCCGTAACCGACGAGTACACAGACAGCCGCAGCGTCATGATCAAGCGTGCCAGGAAGGTCTAGATGTTGTACTTTATATGTTTATAAGAACCTTTATCATCTGAGTGTTTCATACATTAGCCTATGTGTCATAATTATCTGTTTTGTCTGAAATATTTCTTTTAAGAACCCATTAACCTGATTTCTTTTTTAGTGGCTATTTGTTTATGTATGTAAACTAGTTCACTTGTCTGTAAAAAAAATAGTTCACTCGGCTGCTGTGCTTTGAATCTCCTTCCTCCCAACATATTCCTCTCCACAGGTGGACCCAGCAGGTCTCTGAATTTTCTACCACTTTCTTTTTCGATGTAAACTGAGTTTTCTCCCAGTACTTTCCCCTAGAACCAACTCAACTGCCCCACGTCTAGCCTAAAAAGTAATAATACCCCACGTACTATTAACTCATCAAATTAAAATGATATTTTATTTCATAAGTTGAAAGTTCTTACAAAATAATAATAATAATTGTTTATATATAACTTGCCAAGTTAACTCCTAGTGATTGCGTACATAAGCTTGCAAAAAATTTACTGACGTGCAATCATGTGTTTATCTTTTTATAACATTTCTCCGTCTAGCCCAACATGATATTTTCACCCAGTCCAGCAAGTCCGCGGATTTCGAGAAAAATGCAAATGGGATTTAAACGGGCTGCATAGATGCTACATCATTGTTTCACCCAGCCCATCAAATGGACTAAAAAACAAATGGACTGGCTGACATGTGGGCCAGTAGGTCGAAGCCTAAGAAGGCGTTGGATTTACATCCAACGGCCGGCATTCTTCTTCAATCTCTCATCTTCTTCCCCCAGCACTGCCGGAACCGCCTGCTCTAGCCTTCGGCGTCTAGCAGCGTTGTTTTGCGCTCCTCAGGGAAACGCTACCCCACCGACGGCCAGGCCATCCCTCCACTCCGCACCTCCTGTTATTCTCTGCCGAGTGTAGGCCCACCCCGCACCCGAACCAATCAAGTTTCCCACTCCTCTCCGTCTGCGACTCCACTACCGCGTCTTCCCCATCTTCGGGTCGTTCCAGTCTGGGGCCTTGCCGCCGTCCACAGCCTCGGTGCGCTCGGCGCAGCGTGGTCAACATACGAGAGTCATTGGAAGAGCACTGTACATGGACAGCCTGACGGCTGGGACCCACGAGGTCCATGGTCGCACGCAAGGAAAGTTCCTCCTTATTACGCACTGTACATGCACTGTACGTGGGAAGGGCTTCTGTATTTCGCGAAAAAAACGTTCCCCCCGCTGATAGGTCGGACCCACCAGCTATATCTTCGCACGCAAGGAAGTGCCTCCTTATTACGCACCAAAAAATGAATACCCCCTACTAGCTGGGACCCACCATAATGGGTGGCTGACTTGTGGGCCTACTAAGTTGACGAGGACAGAGGGCTTTGTCAACTTAGTCAATATGAACGATTCTAGCTCCAGTGACTGTACGATGTTCATCCAACGGCCATAGTGCTTCTTCAACCTCTGGTCTTCTTGCTCCAGCTGCCCAAAGCAGCGCCGGTCGTGCCGCGTGCTCCTGCCTCTCGTGGCCGGCTGTGATGCCGCGGAGGCCTCACCGCCCCCGACTACTCCCACCGCTGGCCCAGGGTATCCCTCTACTCACCCACACCCCCTGTTATTCTGCGGTGACAGCAGCCTCACGTCGTAGACAAACCAGCGAACCCTCATACTCCTCTTCGCGTGGGCATCCACTGCCGCGTCTTCCCCGGCTCCGCGTCGTCCCCTTCCTAGGCCTCGCTGTTGTCCACCACCTTGGTGCTCTCGGCGCGGCGTGGTCAATGTGGTCAATGACCGACTTCCATCGGAAGAGTACTATACGTGGAGAGGCTGACAGCTGGGTCCAAGGCCACAGCCCAATTTTTTTGTAATTTGCCAAGTAGGTCACTTTGTCAGGCCTGTTGGGCTGCAAATCTTTCAAGACAAGGAGAGCTTCATTCGGTTGGCCGAGAAAATGGCCTATCAGTAATGAGAAATGGGTTGTACATTTTTAAAACACATCAAACCGGCAATTAGTTTCAAATATCTTTTTTTCATTTCGAGATTTTAAATTACATTAATTTTTATGCATGGAGAATTTGTTGGATTTTATATTGATATACATTTATTTTTTAAATCGGTTTGAATGTGAGTCAAAATTTCGGGATTAAAAACAGTTCGGACCGCACCAAAATATGCAAAATTTCGTATAATTTTTTAACCATGGCCACAATATGGGTTGTAATGCTAACAAAAAGAATATGGGCTCCAAAAAAACCCTTAAGAATTAGGAAATGGGCTGTAAATTATTAGAAATAATGGCAGATGGGTTGTATGCTATTTTCCACAGATTTGAGGCTTTCCTAAAAAAAGGTTGACGCACAAGCAGTGACTGTTGGATGGCCATCCAACGGCCATCGTGCTTCTTCAATCTCTGCTCTTCCCGCTCCAGCCGCTCAAACAAGCGCCAGCGGGACTGCCTGCTCTCTCCTCCCCGCGGCCGGATGTGCTACCGCGCAGGCCTCACCGCCCCACCGTACTCCCATCACTAGCCTAGCCATCCCTCTACTCACCCACACCTACTGATATTCTCCGGCGACAGCAGACGAACCAGTAAACCCTCGTTCAGTCGTACTCCCCTCCGCGTGGGAAACAACTGCCGAGTCTTCCCTGCCTCCGTGTCATTCCCTTCCTAGGCCCCGCCGTCGTCCACCGCCCTGGTGCTCTCGGCGCGGCCTGGTCAACGTGGTCAACGACCGACATGCATCTGAAGTGGATTGTACGTGGAGAGGCCGACAGCTGGGGCCACGGCCGCACGCAAGGAAATGCCTCCTTATTATGCGCAAAATAATGATTCCTCTACCTGACATCAGGGACCCACCGAAAGGGCCTCAGTATTTCACAAAAAAATGTTACTGCCGCTGACATCTCGGACCCACCAGCTATATCTTCGCAAGCAAGGAAGTGCCTCCTTATTACGCACAAAAAAATGAATACTCCCCCTGTTAGCTGGGACCCAGTATAGTGGCAGGCTGACTTGTGGGCCTACTAAGTTGACGGGGACGGAGGACTTTGTCGATTTAGTCAATATGCACGATTCTAGCTCCAGTGACCGTACGGTGTCCATCCAACGGCCATAGTGCCTCTTCAACCTCTGGTCTTCTTGCTCCAGCCGCCCAAACCAGCGCCGGTCGTGCCTCGTGCTCCTGCCTCCCATGGCCGGCTGCAATGCGGCGGAGGCCTCACCGCCCCCTACTACTCCCACCGCTGGCCAGGCCATCTTTCTACTCACCCACACCCACTGTTATTCTGCGGCGACGGCAGCCTCACACCGTAGAGAACCAGTGAACCCTTGTACTCCTCTACGCGTGGGCATCCACTACCGCGTCTTCCTCGGCTCCGCGTCGTCCCCTTCCTAGGCCTCACCGTCGTCCGCCGCCCTGGTGCTCTCGGCGCGGCGTGGTCAACGTGATCAAGGAATGGCTTCCATCGGACGTGGACTGCACGTGGAGATGCTGACAACTGGGTCCACGGCCGCAGCAAGGAAGTGCCACCTTATTACGCGCAAAATAATTATTCCTCCACCTGACAGCGGGGACCCACCTGACGGGCCACCGTATTTCGTGAAAAAAACATTTCCCCCTGACTGCTGGGACCCACCAGCTACACCTTCGCTCGCAAGGAAGTGCGTCCGGACAAAAAACAAAACGATTCGCCCCCCTGACTGCTGGGACCCACCAGCTACATCTTCGCAGGCAAGGAAGTGACTGACAGTTGAGACCCACACGTCGAAGCGTACATAGCGTTGTCATCCTGGTCGTGAACGTGTACGTACATACTGGTCGATGTAGAGGCGCGCACGTGTCGTAGTAGAGGCGCGCACGTGTCGTAGTAGAGGCGCGCACGTGGCATGTACACGTACGTACAGCGGCTAGGGTGCAAGAAAGAAAATACGGCCACGTACGTACATACGGGAGGGGTCTCGAACGCCTACTCACGCATACGTACATGGCTGGGTCTGACGGAGAAACAAAGTCGTCGTCGCGTTCATGGGAAGGCAATGGAATGTGTCGTGTTCATGGGGAGGCAACGAAATGTGTCGTGTTCATCGGGAGGCAATGGAACGTGTGGGAGCCAACCGGCTTGGACAGAACAGGCGATGGAAACAAGGCCTGGCGTACCGCACAATGGAGGAAACAGACCTCCTACGTTCGAAACGGGGTCCTGTTGATCAGGAGGGGTGTGGCGTACCGCAAATCGGAGGAAACGGACCTCCTACGGTCGAAACGGGGGTCCTGTTGATTGGGAGGGGTGTGGCGTACCGCAAAACAGAGGAAACGGACCTCCTATGGTCGAAATGGGGGTCCTGTTGATCGGGAGGGGTGTGGCGTACCGCAAAACAGACAAAATAGACTTGTGTTGGAGCGCTACGGTCGAAACGGGGGTCCTGTTCATCGGGAGGGGTGTGGCGTACCGCAAAACGGGACTCCACGGGATACTGTTCATCTCCACCGTCGACCTCCTCCGGCCTCCACGGGCTACCGTCGACCTCCTCCAGCCTCCACGGGCTCCTGTTCATCCAGCCTCCACCGCGCGCTACTCCACCATCTACTGTTCAACCACCCCTCCACCGTCTACTGTTCATCCAGCCCTCCATCGTCTACTGTTCATCCAGCCCTCCACACCATGGGGTCCTGTTCAACCACCCCTCCACGGCCACCCCTCCACCGTCTACTGTTCATCTAGCCCTCCACACCACGGGTTCCTGTTCATCTAGAGGCAACACCACCGCTCACTGTTCATCCAACCCCCCCCCCCCCCTCCCCCCCTCCGCAACACTCACTGTTCATCCAATCGATCGGCTTCAGTTAGTAGCAGTAGCGAAGGAATCGCTCGATCGGGTTCAGTTAACAGCCATCGATCGATCGCTCGGGTTCAGTAACACGTAGCCTGCAGTGCAATTGCTCGGGTTCAGTTAGAGCCCAACGCCTCTCTCGGGTTCAGTTAGAGCCAACGCCTTGCACACACACGCGTACGTGTACGAGAGAAACATGCATCGCTCCGCCCCCGACCTCCCATCGTAACCGGCAACTCCCCGAAATTCCCCCCCCCCCCCCTTGCTTCTACCATGGTTTTTTCCGTCATGGACGGCCCAAAGAATGTCATGCAGCTGCGTCTCCGGCCCGCCCAAGACGAAAAGCCCATTTTCTGTCATGATTTTTTGTCATAGAAGTAGGAGCCCACCACATCTATGATGATACAGGGTTTTGTCACAATTATCATCATAGAAGTGTCATATGTATGACAGAAAAAAATTCGTTCGGCCAAAAATGTCACGGGTGTGTCTTTTTTTGGTAGTGCAGGTTTCCCAGGCAAGGACCCTTGCCGTGGCAGCCTCAGCAGCCCCGGCAAGGCCCTTGCCGGGGCAGCTCGCCCACACCAGTGGAGTGAGCCACCCTTGAGCCCACGGTTTCCAACATCATCAACCACATTGAGACAAGACTCGGGAGGCACCTCCATGGTGGCATGCAGATCTTTGTGAAGACAAAGAGTATTCAAGATTAGGTAAGGATTGGAAGGCAATGACCCTCGGCAGCATCCTTGCCGAGGAAATCCACAAGACCCCCGGCAAGATCCTTGCCGGGGATGATAGCACGCCACGGCAAGACCCTTGTCGGGCCACCCGGCAAGACCCTCGCCAAGGGCGTCGGCAGGACCACCGCCGGGCCCGCATCAAGCAAGTCTCCGCCGCCGTTCCCATGCAACTGCTAGCCCAACCAGCTGGGCAGGCACCTGCGTGGCAACATGCAACTTCCGGGCCAACTCAGCACGCACCTGCGTGGCGGCATGCAGATCTTCGTGAAGGCTCCACCACTGCACCACCTTAGCTGCTTGCCTGCCTACATGGAACCGCATGCACTGCTGGCCAGGGCGCGTGTCAAAGCGAGGGGAAGCGGCGACGGACGGGACGGGCCTCGCCCCCATCCCCGATAAAGTGAAGGGACACCTAAGCCACGCATTAAATTTGTCTTGTCCTGTAATACAGGCGATAAGCTTGCAGCACTGTAGGCCTTTCCACCTCCTGTGTGTCTGTGGCAGCCCCTTTCGCCTATAAAAGGAGGCCCATGGCGCACTTGAAAAGGATTCGGCTCTTTGGAACGACGCAGCACCCACAGCTAGTTCAAGAGCTCAAGAACACTCAATACATCCACCAAGCATGACTAGGGTTTTACGCATCCCCGCGGCCCGAACCTGGGTAAACGACCCTTGTGCTGATTACCAGTCCTGCTCTGCTCACAATCCCGCGCCCCGCAACCTAGTAGGGATTCTTATGATCCCATAGGTGTCGTTTCCCACCGACATCTTTGGCACGCCAGGTAGGGGGCGCAATTGTGAGGATCTGGTCTGGTAGTTGGCCTAGCTGTTCTTCGTCGCCATCGCCCCTAAGAAGAAGACGACCATGACGATCGGTTCGTCCAGGACCGGATTGCCGGTATCGGTGCGGACCAGTAGCAGGCCAGTCACGGAGAGAACCAGTGGCGCGGCCCACGAACATCTGCATCACCCTGGCAGTCCCGGCCCGGTGAGCGGCATCGTTCGTACGCCAGGCGACGAGCCACGCATCGCAGGCTCCATAGACGGAGTCGAGCCCCCCGCAGGCGGCGCGGGGCCCTCCAGGGGTGCTGCCATGCCACCAGACAACGCCGCGGCGGCCTCCAAGATGCCAACACCGGCGCCTACGGCGCGCTCTTCTCAGGTTGTGCGCGATGAGCAGCGCCGCCCTACTGGTGACCCTGGGCGCCGCCCTGGGAAGAGTCCCATGCGCCCATCACATGATGAGGAGGGCCAGCATGTGCGCTGAGGTGTTGATGGAGATGGCGAACGGCTGCAGAGCCATGACGGGGCTCCCTCTAACGCGGTTAGAAGTCGAGGTGCATCGCGGTCCACAAAGCTTTCGCCGCCGCCCACACCAACAGAAGCCCTAGCATGCGCGCAGCTGCTCCTTCAATTTTCCTCTCGCTGCGGAGAAGCTTGACGAATGGAGGGCCACCGTTTCGAGCCTCGTCGGCATCGCCAACAACAATGAGTTACGGCCGGCGGGACCCGTAGGCCATTGCTTTGTCGGGCCACCGCACGCCAGCGGAGGCCGGGCCGGAGGTGACATGGCCACGATGCACTCCCCTCCTCCGTCCTGGCCACCGCGGGTGTCGGTCTGTCGCGACGACGCTCGTGATGTCATCTCCATAGCGTCGTCCGACCCGCGAACCCACCGCGACCAACGCCAGGTTCTTTGGGAGCGAGTTCATGAAGACGCTCGAACCACCATCGAGCGCCGGCGTGACGCGCGCCACTAGTCGGACAGGCGGGTAGGGCCCACTACGGACCACCTGGCGTCGGGGGGTTACGGCGGCCTACCCTACGAGGTGGGTTGTCCGGCCTTCACCCGTGAGCTGTGGCAGTTCCAGTGGCCCTCCCACCACATGTTCAAGCCCGATGTTGGCGAGAAGTACAACGGCAAGACTCACCCATCGGAGTTCCTCAGCATCTACACCATCGTGATGCAGGCTGCCGGGGCTCGTGACGATAAGGTGCTTGTCAACTATTTCCCGTTGGCACTCAAGCCCAATGTTATGTCATGGTTGATGCACTTGCCGGTGGACTCCATTTCTTCTTGGGTGGATCTGTGTCATGAGTTTGTTGGCGCCTTTACCAAAGGCTACAAGCTCATGGCTAGGCGAGTGATTTACACATCATCCCCCAGAAGGAAGGAGAGAACTTGCGCAAGTACATCCAAAGGTTCAGCCGATTGCAGTGCAACATCCCCGACGTTCATCCTGCTGCCGTGATCAGTGCATTCCACCAGAATGTGCACAATCGTAAGATGCGTGAAGAGCTAGCGATGAACAAGGTCAGGGATGTGGCCGAACTTTAAGTTCTGGCCAATCGGTGCGCTCGCGCTGAAGAGGGAAGGAAGTACCCCGGCGAAGACGCCGGCATGGAAACCGACTCCATGGATGATACCACCTCACCGGCGAAGAAGGGCCGGCGCCATAACAGGAAGCGTAGGGGCAAGACCGTGCTTGCCATCGAGGGATCCGACGATACCGGCGCCACCAAGAAGGCCAAGGCGAGCGACCCCGGCAAGGAGGTTGCCGGGTGTGCCGCTTCCTGGGCCTTGGCGGCGGCCGATAAGCCAGGGGGCTCCGACAAGCAGTATTGTAAGATCCAACACACCAAAGGCCACGATCTCCAGAACTACCGGCGGGTGGAGCTGCTCGCTGAGAAGCAGAAAGCCAAATATGAGCGGCGGGACAAGGAGGAGGGCCAAGAGGGTGTCGAGGGATCCGGCAAAAAGTGTGGCGGCCAAGGAGGCCACCGCGGCAAAGATAGTCAGCGGGAGAGGCCCGCCCGGGGCCGCGACAAGAAACAGGAAGATTATGGTCATGACAAGGACGATGAGTCCGGTGACCACGAGTTCCAGAAAGCCACAGAGGCCATGTGCATCAATGCTGGCGCCTCGCTGCAAACATCCCATCGCCAGCTCAAGTAGTGTGCGCGTGAGATCACAGCAATGGAGCCATCGCTCGACGCACAGAAGCCGCTGAGGTGGTCTAGCACGCCTATCATCTTTGACACCGAGGACCACCCCGACTGCACTACTGCGGTCGAGTGCTTGCCATTGTTGGTCTCACCAACAATCCGCAACCTCAAGGTGACGAAGATGCTGGTTGACGGCAGGGCCGGTCTGAACTTGATCTCGCCTGTTGTGATCAAGAGGCTGCAGATCCCTGATGGAGACCTCAAGGAGACGGGCACGTTCCAAGGGGTCAATCCAGGGAGGAGCCAGCCGAAGGGAAAGGTCACGCTGCCCGTGACATTTGAAGGCGAACTAAACCACAGGACAAAGAGGATTGTTTTTTATGTAGCCGAGATCCCCTTGCCCTACAACGGGGTCCTTGGCCGCTCGGCACTAGCCAAGTTCATGTCGGCTTCACATTACGCCTACAACATGCTGAAGATGTCCGGGCCGATGAACATCATCACCATCCCCTCCGACAAGAAAGACGCGTTGATTTGCGCCGACCAACTCTACCGGGAAACAGTCGCAGCAGCTGCCGCCAAGGCACCTGCTCCTGCCGACGGAACCACGGGAGGAAAGAAGACCGGCGAGACCCCTCGCACCCACTCCAGCAAGTGCACCTCTTCAAAGTGTTGCGCTCCCGTTGAGGACGTGCCAGAAAGCTCCGTCGGCAAGAGCAAGAAGTCCAGAGCTGCACCACCAGAGACCAAGAAGGTGCCCGTCAAGGAGGACGGCACGGGGGGGGGGGAGCTTTTACCATAAGCTCCACCCTCGACAGCAAATTGGAAAGCGAGCTCGTTACTTTCCTGTGGGCAATTGTCGATGTGTTTGCATGGCAAGCCTCTGATATCCCCGGCGTTCCCAGGGAAGTGATTGAGCACCATCTTGTTGTCTTTCCTCATGCGCGGCCCGTCAAGCAAAAGGTCAGGAAGAAAGCTCTGGAGAGGCAAGAGTTCATCACGAAGGAGATCAGGAAACTAGAGGCGGCAGGCTTGGTAAGAGGAGTACTCCATCCAACGTGGTTGGCCAATCCGGTAGTGGTGCGCAAGGCAAACGGGAAGTGGAGGCTGTGTATTGATTACACAGACATCAATAAGGCTTGTCCAAAGGATCCCTTCCCATTACCGCGCATTGACCAGATTGTTGACTCCATCGCTGGGTGTGACCTGTTATCGTTCCTCTACGCCTACTCAGGGTACCACCAGATCTTCATGACAAAAGAAGACGAGGAGAAGACAGCATTCATCACCCCATGTGTTACGTATTGCTTTTTACGGATGCCTTTCGGGTTGAAGAGTGCTGGCTCAACCTTTGTGAGAGAAGTCCAAATTGGTTTTGAGCCCCAGCTACATAGAAATATGGAAGCTTATATGGATGACATAGTGGTCAAAACCAAGGACAAAGCAACACTTGTGCAAGGTCTGGAGGAAACATTTGCAAACCTGCACAAGATCAACCTCAAATTGAACCCTGAGAAGTGTGTCTTCGGTGTCCCGTCCGGCAAGCTTCTCGGGTTCTTTGTGTCACAGCGCAGGATTGAGGCAAACCCAGATAAGATCAAGGCCATCGAGCAGATTGAGGCACCCAAACGGATCAAGGACGTGTGTCGGCTCACTGGCTACGTTGCCGCCATGAGCAGATTCATCTCCAAGTCCGTAGAGCGTGCCCTTCCTTTTTTCAAGATCTTGAAGAAGATAGGCCCAGTGGAGTGGACCCCGGAGGCCAAAGCAGCACTGCAAGACTTGAAGAAGTACCTCTCCTCTGCCCCGGTGCTGGTTGCGCCCAAGCCACAAGAGCCGTTGCTGCTATATCTTGCGGCAACAAACCAGGTGGTTATTGCCGCACTAGTGGCGCAGAGGGAGGTCGACAAAGAGGCAGTGACAGCGGCAGAGTCAATAAATGCGAGCCGGAACCCTCCCTGGCAGGGCTCGGCCCCGGCAAGACTGAGTCCCCGGCAGAGGCTGACGCCAATGCGACAGGGCATGCGCGGCTAGGTGAAGTGGCACAAAAGAAGAAAATGGTGCAGCACCCGGTTTACTTCGTCAGCTCCCTCTTGCAGGGGGCTAGGTCGAGGTACTCAGGTGTGCAAAAATTGCTCTTCGGCCTCCTTATGGCCTCGAGGAAGCTGCGTCATTACTTCCAAGCGCACGAGATCACCGTGGTCACCCGTCTCCCATTGCAACAGATACTGCATAACCCAGATGCAATGGGAAGGATCGTGGAATGGGCCCTAGAGCTGTCAAGTTTCAGTTTAAAGTTTGAAAGCACCTCGACGATTCAAAGCAGAGTCTTAGCGAAGTTTGTTGCAGAATGGACCTCGACGCCAGACGAAGAGGTACAGGAGACCATTCTCCCCGACAAGGAAACGAGCTGTAGCTGGATCATGTACTTTGATGGGGCCTTTTCGCTGCAAGGCGCCGGTGCTGGTGTGCTGCTTCTCGCACCCACCGGAGAGCACCTCAAGTATGTCATCCAAATGCACTTTCCCCGGTAGATGTCAACCAACAACACCGCTGAGTACGAGGGTTTGCTTGCCGGTCTCAGGATCGCAGCGGACCTCGGAGTCAAAAAGCTCATCGTCAGGGGCGACTCGCGAGTCATTGTCAGGCAGATCATCAAAGATTACCAAAGCCCGTTGATGGAAGCTTACGTGGATGAAGTGAGGAAACTGGAGGAGCGCTTTGACGGTATACAAGCGGAGCACGTCCCTTGGATGGAGAGCGACATCACTGACTACTTATCAAAGCACGTTGCCCTCAAGCTACCTGTGGAACCAGGTACTTTTGTGCTTCAGTTAACTCAACCATCCATCAAACCATCAACCGGGCAGAACAAGCGGAGGAAGCTAGGCCTCGGCAAGTACTTCCCCACCGAGCTCCCCGGAGCCGCTAGCAAAGATGTTGCCGTGGATGCCGATCCTCTCGCGGGGCAGCCGACTCCGGCAGGGCCTCAGGCCATCGTCGTACAGACGGTCGCTCCCGTGGCAGAAGAGATGCCTTTGGTCCTAGCCGTCGAGCCACAGGCTCCGGCATGGGCGCAGCACACCATCCGATTCCTCCAAATGGGAGAGCTTCCTGAGGAGTAGGAAGAGGCAGAGAGAGTAGCCCGCCGGTCTGCTCTGTACCAATTCGTTGACAACATCTTGTACAGAAAAAGACCAAATGGGGTGAAATTGAAGTGCATCTCCCGGGAAGAAGGACTGGAGTTGTTGGCAGAGATACATGGAGGCATATGTGGCTCCCACATAGGGTCAAGGGCCCTTGCCGGCAAGGCTTTCCAGCAAGGTTTCTTTGGGCCCACCGCCCTCCAAGATGCAACAGCACTAGTAACCAAGTGTGAAGCGTGCCAGTTCCATTCAAAGAAACTTCATCAACCAGTTCAAGCCCTTCAAACCATCCCTCTCTCCTGGCCCTTCTCGGTCTGGGGGCTCGACATATTGGGCCCCTTCCCCCGTGCCATCAGGGGCTTTGAGTACTTGTATGTCGCAATCGACAAGTTCACAAAGTGGCCAGAGGTAGGAGCAGTGAGGAAGGTGACAACGCAGTCAGCCATCAAGTTCTTCAAAGGACTAGTTTGTCGTTTTGGTGTACCCAACAAGATCATCACCGACAACGGCACACAGTTCACAAGCCATGCCTTCATGCAATATATTGAAGATCTCGATAGCAAGGTCTATTTTGCTTCCGTGGCACACCCACGAAGCAATGACCAAGCGGAGAGAGCAAATGCTGAAGTTCTTCGAGGCTTGAGAACAATGACTTTTGATAGGCTGCACAAGAGTGGAAGGCGCTGGATTGACGAGTTGCCGACGGTTCTTTGGTCGATCAGAACGATGCCAAATCGAGCCACCGGCCAGACACCCTTTGCCCTGATCTACGGGGCAGAAGTAGTTCTCCCCATGGAACTCATATATGGGTCACCTCGAGTGCTCGCTTATGATGAGCTTGAGCAAGAGCAATTGCGGCAAGATGATGCAACGCTCCTTGAGGAAGATCGTCTTCGGGCGGCTGTGAGAGCAGCACGCTACCAGCAAGCCTTGCACCGCTACCATAGCCGCAAGGTTCATGCCCGGAGCTTTGAGGAAGGCGACCTTGTTCTTCGGCATGTTCAGTCGGTCAAGAATTCCAACAAGTTGACGCGAAGTGGGAAGGCCCTTATTGGGTAACGCGAGTCACCAGGCCCGGCGCAGTCCGCCTGGAGACCGAAGATGCCATTCCAGTGAGCAACTCCTGGAACATCGAGCATCTTCGCAAATTCTACCCAGAAGGCGCGGCTTGCTGGGCTTCCCGGCAAGCCAACCTTTTGTACAAGCCTTGCCGGCAAGGCATCTAACCCTTTGTACAAAGCCAGGTGCAGACCCTGAGCACAAATAAACGAAGTGCTGGCGCCCTAAGTTATAGCATGCATGCTAGGTTGAGTCTCCTCCTCGGTTAGGGTTGATAGTGCTTGGCGGCGGCTAACCCCTAGCTTAGAGGTCGAGTGCGCGTCTCTCTATTCTTCTCTGTCCTCTTTGGTTTGTAGGGCACATAAGAATTTCTGCCGAGCTGTTGGAAGGAAGGGACAGACCGATGCCCCGACCCCGGCAAGCCACAATTGCCGGGGGCTGCAAGTACAAGGATCCATCCACGACAAGCCAAGGTTGCCGGGGTTTGATGATCCAGATAAGTCTTTTATCCTCTATCATGCATTTCGTTGTGAACTGGGATATGTGAAACCTTGTTTTATTTCTGGGCTATCGTGCTCCCCTTTTTTTGTACCCAAGGATTATCTCCTAGGTCCAGATTTGGTTGTAGTCGCGGCAGCAGAGAAATAGAATGAGGAGCCTAAACCCACCGCATCCCTGCCTCCGCCAAGAGCCTGAGAAAGGTCGAGTAAAGTGGGGGGATGGCAAGGCCTGTTGCCGAGCGGAAAAACCTTTATCTTAGATGGTAACGAGGATTCGCTCCTTGTCATGGGTTTCACCCGTGGACGAAAAACCCGGCAAATATCCCTTTTCATTAAAAACATCCCGTACAGGTACAGTTCATACGGAATGAAAAACATGAATAGGGGGATTACAAGTTCTAAATTTAACAAGGGCCCGAAGGCTTACAAGACTAAAAGAAGATAAGGTGCCCATAATCCCTTTCTTATCCCTCTCCTCAGGAAATGAAACAAGAAATCGGAAGGGCAAAAGGGGCGCCTAGGCGAAGTACAAGCAGCAGAAGGCGCCAAGAGAACATGCCGGCGGTCGCCTAGGAGAGGGTTGGCTATGGCGGCACCGGAGGAAGAACTGGAAGATGAGACAGCATCCCGTCAATACGCTACGAATGCGTCGGTGCCATCGTACTCCAACTTGACAGCCTGCCACCCGCCTTCTTCGCCTTCTCTGGCCTCCCCACGCCAGCCTCCCACGGGGGCGACCCCGAGAAGTTCAAGGAGCCGGCAACGCGGATGATGGGGTCGCCGGTGTCACCTTGGAACGGCATGCCCGACGCCTAGTCGAACCCGTCATCCTACCACCCGCTACCCTCGTCGTCGCTGCCGCTATCCTCCTCGTCGCTCTCGCCCGAGGAGGGATCTTCATCATCGGAGGAGCTCTCCACGCAGCACTTTAGACGAGTGCCAAGGTCCCCAAAAACCTTGACGGAGAGCAGGCCGTCCTGCATCAAATTGAAGAGGAGAACGAGCCCCGGAGTCAGGTTGTGAACACGAGCGAAGGTATTCCACCCTCGGCGGAGATACATGACATGAGGGGCGGGGAACTTGACATCGGCCCATATACTGCTGTTCCCACAACCCCTCATATGCAACCGCAACGCCTGCGGTGGATCCAGCTCCATCTCCCGTGCAAATGGAGTCGGGAGGCGAAGACGACGGTGCGGCGGCTGGCGCAGCCTGATGAAGAACTCGCAAGGGTTGTCCCCGACGTGGCCGTCCACCGGAGGAGGGGCTGCTGGCGGAGGCGAGACTGATCTGCTGCCCCGTCCTCCTCTCCCTCGAGCGCCACGACGGCCTCGACCTTGCCACCTCCCCCTCCCTCTAACGGGCGGCTCCGCCACTATGATCTCTTGGGGAGGAGCGATGCATTGTCGGGCCGAGACCCTCGGCGCCACCGATGAAGCGTCGCCACGCCCTCTCGCCATGGCAGAAGGAAGGAAGAAGCAGGAATGGGGGAGGCGGATGACGAAGGATTGAGATGCACCGTTCCCCCCCCCCCTGCTCCCCTCTTTATAAAGGGGCGGGGGCGAGGCTCGGCCGCCCCTCTCGACCA
The DNA here is from genome assembly GCA_963921465.1 of Triticum timopheevii. Classification (NCBI taxonomy): domain Eukaryota; kingdom Viridiplantae; phylum Streptophyta; class Magnoliopsida; order Poales; family Poaceae; genus Triticum; species Triticum timopheevii. The sequence continues at coordinate 370,958,555 of OY997262.1, forward strand.
ATCCGGCCCGTTATAGTGACCATGTGCAGGGCCACCGACCGCCCTCCCCACTCAATTGAAGGCGCATGGGAATCGGCCCGCATGCGCACGACTTCCCGTATCCCGCACGCCTGCCATTCGCTCTGCATCATGCATGCAGCAAACATGGCACGAAGGGAGGGCGGAATGGGACGCATGGAGCGACGGTTCCTAAGCAAGGGCAGTAAATGAGCGGCGGCCCTGCGGTCTCGAAAGGACACGCAAGCCGCCTCTTTACTGTATACCACAAGATGACGCCAGTATGCTTCGGTCACGCATGCACGCACAACCCCCATGTCACGCATTCAACGCAGATTGTGGGGAAGTGCGGCGGGCGGAACAGTTACCACGGTAAAATCCACCCCGCCTGTCCGCGCATCGTTTTGGGCCTGGCCCAACAATGTGTCGCGCTTATGTATGGCCCAGGCCCGGGGGCTCCTGTCGGTGTACTAAAGTAGGGGCGCTCCTTTGTACCCCTTACTTGTGCGCAGGCAGTCAAAGCCACAGGCTGAAGCCATGCATAGCAGGGCAGAGGAGGGAAACTAGAGAGAAGCCGAAGGCACGAAACAAACAAAGCAACATCAAGAATCAAGGCCACAGAGATCGGATGGACGAAGCAGGTTTCCCAGGCAAGGACCCTTGCTGGAGCAGCCTCAGCAGCCCCGGTAAGGCCCTTGTCGGGGCAGCTCGCCCACACCAGCGGGGTGAGCCACCCTCGAGCCCACGGTTTCCAACATCATCAACCACGTTGAGCCAGGACTCGGGAGGCACCTCCATGGTAGCATGCAGATCTTTGTGAAGACAAAGAGTATTCAAGATCAGGTAAGGATTGGAAGGCAACGACCCTCGGTAGGATCCTTGCCGAGGAAATCCACAAGACCCCCGGCAAGATCCTTGCCGGGGACGATAGCATGCCACGGCAAGACCCTTGCCGAGCCACCCGGCAAGACCCTTGCCGGGTCACCCTACAAGACCCTCGCCAAGGGCGTCGGCAGGGCCACCGCCTGGCCCGCATCAAGCAAGTCTCCGCCGCCATTCGCATGCAACTGCCAGCCCAACCAGCTAGGCAGGCACCTGCGTGGCAACATGCAACTTCTGGGCCAACTCAGCACGCACCTGCGTGGCGGCATGCAGATCTTCGTGATGGCTCCACCACCGCACCACCTCAGCTGCTTGCCTGCCTACATGGCACCGCATGCACCGCTAGCCAGGGCGCGTGTCAAAGCGAGTGGAAGCGGCGACGGACGGGATGGGCCTCGTCCCCGTCCCCGATAAAGTGAAGGGACACTTAAGCCACACATTAAATGCATCTTGTCCTGTAATATGGGCCATAAGATCGCAGCACTGTATGCCTTTCCACCTCTTGTGTGCCACTGTGGCAGCCCCTTTCGCCTATAAAAGGAGGCCCATGGCGCACTGGAAAAGGATTCGTCTCTTTGGAACGACGCAGCACCCACAGCTAGTTCAAGAGCTCAAGAACACTCAATACATCCACCAAGTAGGACTAGGGTTTTACGCATCCTCGCGGCACGAACCTGGGTAAACGATCCTTGTGTTGATTACCAGTCCTGCTCTCCTCACAATCCCGCGCCCCGCAACCGTAGTAGGGATTCTTGTGATCCCATAGGTGTTGTTTCCCACCGACACATCATCACCGGCGCGACACCTTGACCTCCATCGTAGCATCATTGTCGTCTCGCCAACTATTGTTACTATGACTATCGCTACCGCGTAGTGATAAAGTAGACAATTACATGGCGATTACATTGCATACAATAAAGCGGAAACCATACGGCTCCTGCCAGTTTCCGATAACTTTGTTACAAAACATGATCATCTCATACAACAATTTATATCACATCATGCCTTGACCATATCACATCACAGCAAGCCCTACAAAAACAAGTTAGACGTCCTCTACTTTGCTGTTGCAAGTTTTACGTGGCTCCTACGGGCTTCTAGCAAGAACCGTTCTTACCTACGCATCAAAACCACAACGATTTTTTGTCAAGTGTGTTGTTTTAACCTTCAACAAGGACCGGCCGTAGTCAAACTCGATTCAACTAAAGTTGGAGAAACAGACACCCGCCAGCCACCTATGTGCATAAGAGCGTCGGTAGAACCAGTCTCATGAACGTGGTCATGTAATGTCGGTCCGGGCCACTTCATCCATCAATACCGCCGAATCAAAGCAAGACGTTGGTGGTAAGTAGTATGACTATTATCGCCCACAACTCCTTGTGTTCTACTCGTGCTTATAACATCTACGCATAGACCTGGCTCGGATGCCACTGTTGGGGAACGTGGTAATTTCAAAAAAAAAATCCTACAATCACACAAGATCTATCTATGTGATGCATAGCGATGAGAGGGGAGAGTGTGTCCACGTACCCTCGTAGACCAAAAGCAGAAGCGTTAGTTAACTTGGTTGATGTAGTTGATGTCTACTATACAACCTTCTTCTTGTAGACGTTGTTGGGCCTCCAAGTGCAGACGTTTGTAGGACAGTAGCAAATTTCCCTCAAGTGAATGACCTAAGGTTTATCAATCCGTGGGAGGCGTAGGATGAAAATGGTCTCTCTCAAGCAACCCTGCATCCAAATAACAAAGAGTCTCTTGTGTCCCCAACACACCCAATACAATGGTAAATTGTATAGGTGCACTAGTTCGGCAAAGAGATGGTAATACAAGTGCAATATGTATAGTAGATAAAGGTATTTGTAATCTGAAATTATAAAAACAGCAAGGTAGCAAGCGATAAAAGTGAGCGTAAATGGTATTGCAATGGTAGTAAACAAGGCCTAAGGTTTATACTTTCACTAGTGCAAGATCTCTCAACAATAATAACATAACTGGATCATATAACTATCCCTCAACATGCAACAAAGAGTCACTCCAAAGCCACTAATAGCAGAGATCAAACGAAGAGATTATGGTAGGGTATGAAACCACCTCAAAGTTATCCTTTCTATTCTATCTATTCAAGAGTCCGTAGTAAAATAACATGAAGCTATTCTTTCCGTTCAATCTATCATAGAGTTCATACTAGAATAACACCTTAAGACACAAATCAACCAAAACCCTAATGTCACCTAGATACTCCAATGTCACCTCAAGTATCCGTGGGCATGATTATATGATAAGCATCACACAATCTCATATTCATCTATTCAACCAACACAAAGTACTTCAAAGAGTGCCCCAAAGTTTTTACCGGAGAGTCAAGATGAAAACGTGTGCCAACCCCTATGCATAAGTTCACAAGGTCAGTGAACCCGCAAGTTGATCACCAAAACATACATCAAGTGGATCACGTGAATATCCCATTGTCACCACAGATAAGCACGGCAAGACATACATCAAGTGTTCTCAAATCCTTAAAGACTCAATCCGATAAGATAACTTCAAAGGGAAAACTCAATCCATTACAAGAGAGTAGAGGGGGAGAAATATCATAAGATCCAACTATAATAGCAAAGCTCGCGGTACATCAAGATCGTGTCAAATCAAGAACACGAGAGAGAGAGAGAGAGAGATCAAACACATAGCTACTGGTACATACCATCAGCCCCGAGGGTGAACTACTCCCTCCTTGTCATGGAGAGCGCCGGGATGATGAAGATGGCCACCGGTGATAAGTTCCCCCGCTGGCAGGGTGCCGGAAAGGGCTCCCGAGGGTTTTTTGGTGGCTACAGAGGCTTGCGGCGGCGGAACTCCCGATCTATTGTGCTCCTCGATGTTTTTAGGGTATATGGAGATATATAGGCGCAAGAAGTTGGTCAGGGGAGCCACAAGGGGCCCACGAGGGTGGGGGCGCGCCCAGTGGAGGTGGGCGCGCCTCCCTGCCTCGTGGCTTCCTCGAAGCTTCTCTGACGTGCACTCCAAGTCCCCTGGATTGCTTCCGTTCCAAAAATAACTTTCCCGAAGGTTTCATTCTGTTTGGACTCAGTTTGATATTCCTTTTCTTCAAAACACTGAAATAGGCAAGAAAACAGCAATATGGGCTGGGCCTCCGGTTAATAGGTTAGTCCCAAAAATAATATAAAAGTGTATAATAAAGCCCATAATCATCCAAAACAGATAATAATAGCATGAATGCTTCATAAATTATAGATACGTTGGAGACGTATGAGCATCCATAAAGAATTTATGAAGTGTGAATGCTAGCAGGTGCACAAGTTTGATAAATGATAATTTCAATCACCTTTTCTAGCATGATTATATGTCATAGTAGTATTTCATCTCATAAAACTTCTCAAGATCAAGTAACAAGCTATTCACATGTTAAAGCATAGACCATAAACTTTCTTGAAAACTAGCAAACTTCATCCCCAGTCATCAAACAATTACAATTCATCTTAGTTTCAGGAAGGGTCTATGTCAGAGCTTTGATTTAGCAAACTCTACATACTCAACTATCATATAGTCTTCCATGATTGCTACCACTCAAAGCATATTCTTAGAACAAATAGCATCCATCGAACATAGAAAAAGATAGGGGCTTAGTCGCCTCCCAACTCACTTATCATATAGATAATTGTCAACAATAATAATTCATGATCAACTATATTTGCATGGCCATATATGCTTAGATCTTTCCCCAACACACGATGCTTGCCAACTAAAGAGTAGGTAGGAATGAGAAGGAATACTACTGACTCTTGCATAAAAGTAAAAGATAGGCCCTTCGTAGAGGGAAGCAGGGATTTGCAGAGGTGCCAGAGCTCAATTTTGATATAGAGATAAATAATTTTGACAGGTGTGCTTTCATTGTCAACATAACAACCAAGAGTTCCCAATATCTTCCATACTACATACATTATAGGCGGTTCCCAAACAGAATGGTAAAGTTTTTACTCCCCCTCCACCAACAATCATCAATCCATGGCTTGCCCGAAACAACAGGTGCCTCCAACTAACATCAATCCTGGGAGAGTTTTGTTTGCAATTATTTTTGATTTGATTTTTATCTTTTGATCATGGGACTGGGCATCCTAGTTACCAGCCATTTTTCTCGTGAATGATGAATGGAGTCCACTCATCGTGAGAATAACCCACCTAACATGGAAGATACTGACAGCCCCTAGTCGCTACATGAGCGATTCAGGCATACAAAACAGATTATTATTTGAAGATTTAGAGTTTGGCACATGCAAATTTACTTGGAACGGCGGGTAAATACCGCAAATAGGTAGATATGGTGGACACTCATGGAAGAAACTTGGTTCAAGGAATTTGGATGCACAAGCAGTATTCCCGCTTAGTACAGATATTTTGGCTAGCAAAGGATTCTAAAAAGCAAGCACCACATGTTGGAGGATCTATAACAATATAACTTCTATACAAATACACCCAAGCATAACTAATTACGTTGTCTTCCTTGTCCAACTTCAACTAATTTGCTCAGGTTTGAAAATAATTAATGGGGCTCACAGTCATAGAAGATGTCTAAGATAGTATATTTATATGTGAAATTTCTCTTCCTTCAATATTCTTTCATGAATTGTTCAAGTGACCAATACAATGCTTGCTAACCTTCAATAAACTTACTACCTCTACTTCTTAGATGTGAAGTCATTACTCCCAACGGGGTAAGCATATGAAACATATATAATTTCAGAGTCATGACATTCAACTCATTCAACCATTTACTCATAGGATATAAGTGAAGCACACGAGTAAATGACAAACTACTCCAAAAAGATATAAGTGAAGATCAATGAGTAGTTAAATAATTATGTAGCTATGTGAAGACTCTCTCTTATTTAAGTATTTCAGATCTTAGGTACTTTATTCAAACAGCAAGCAAAACAAAATAAAATGGCATTGCAAGGATAGCACAACTCATGTGAAGAAGCAAAATCTTATGTTCAACCGGTACTAACCGATAATTGTTGAAGAAGAAAGGTGGGATGCCTACCGGGGCATCCCCAAGCTTGGATGCTTGAGACTTATTGAAATATTATCTTGGTGTGCCATGGGCATCCCCAAGCTTGAGATTTTGTGTCTCCTTAATTCCTTTTATATCACGGTTTCCCTAAATCTTAAAAACTTCATCCACACAAAACTCAACAAGAACTCGTGAGATAAGTTAGTATAAACCAATGCAAATACCTTATCATTTTCTACTGTAAAAAATCACTAAGATTATTATTCAACATTTCATACTAAATGTCTCTGCATATTTAATACTCCTATCCTCAAATAGAATCATTAAACAAGCAAACATATGCAAACAATGCAAACATAACAACAATCTGCCAAAACAGTATAGTCTGTAAAAATGCAAGATTCGTCATACTTCCCTAACTCAAAAAATTATAAGAAAATACTAAACTGTATAAGATTTATCAGAGCTCAATATTAAAAAAAGTTTCAACATTATATCATTCTCTGACTTTTCTAGGGAATTTTTGCAACAGTGGTAAACTTTCTGTTTTGAAACAGCAACATGTATACTTGCAAAATAAGCATGGTAAAGGCTATCCTTGACATTTTTATTGAAAATATAGATGAAAGATATTATTATAAATAACATCAAGAAAATACTAATAAAATAAAATGATGCTCCAAGCAAAACACATATCATGTGGCGAATAAAAATATAGCTCCAAGTAAAGTTACCGATGAACGAAGACGAAAGAGGGGATGCCTTCCGGGGCATCCCCAAGCTTAGGCTCTTGGTTGTCCTTGAATATTACCTTGGGGTGACTTGGGCATCCCCAAGATTTGGCTCTTGCCACTCCTTATTCCATAGTCCATCGAATCTTTACCCAAAACTTGAAAACTTCACAACACAAACTCAACACAAAACTCATAAGCTCCGTTAGTATAAGAAAATAAATCACCACTTAGGTACTGTTGTGAACTCATTCTAAATTCATATTTATGTAATATCTACTGTATTTAAACTTCTCTATGGTCCATACCCTCCGATACTACTCATAGATTCATCAAAATAAGCAAACAACACATAGAAAACAGAATCTGTCAAAAACAGAACAGTCTGTAGTAATTTGTATCATTCGAATACTTATGTAACTCCAAAAATTATGAAATAAATTGGTGGACCTGAGTAATTTTTCTATTAATCATATGAAAAAAGAATCAACCTAAAATTACTCTCCAGTAAAAAATGGAAGCTAATCTCGTGAGCGCTAAAGTTTCTGTTTTTTTACAGCAAGATCAGAAAGACTTCACCCAAGTCTTCCCAAAGGTTCTACTTGGCACAAACACTAATTAAAACATAAAAACACATCTAAACAGAGGCTAGATGAATTATTTATTACTAAACAGTAACAAAAATAAAATTGGGTTGCCTCCCAACAAGCGCTATCGTTTAACGCCCCTAGCTAGGCATGATGATTTCAATGATGCTCACATAAAAGATAAGAATTGAAACATAAAGAGAGCATCATGAAGAATATGACTAGCACATTTAAGTCTAACCCACTTCCTATGCATAGGGATTTTGTGAGCAAACAACTTATGGGAACAATGATCAACTAGCATAGGAAGGCAAAACAAGCATAGCTTCAAGATTTTCAACACATAGAGAGGAAACTTGATATTATTGCAATTCCTACAAGCATATGTCCCTCCCTCATAATAATTTTCAGTAGCATCATGAATGAATTCAACCATATAACCAGCACCTAAAGCATTCTTTTCATGATCTACAAGCATAGAAAATTTACTACTCTCCACATAAGCAAATTTATTCTCATCAATAGTAGTGGGAGAAAACTCAACAAAATAACTATCATGTGAAGCATAATCCAATTGAAAACTAAAATCATGATGACAAGTTTCATGGTTATCATTATTCTTAATACCATACAAGTCATCACAATAATCATCATAGATAGCAACTTTGTTCTCATAATCAATTGGAACCTCTTCCGAAATAGTGGATTCATCACTAAATAAAGTCATGACCTCTCCAAATCCACTTTCATAATTATCACAATAATATTCAACATCCTCCAAAATAGTGGGATCATTACTTCCTAAAGTTGACACTCTTCCAAACCCACTTTCATCAATATAATCATCATAAATAGGAGGCATGCTTTCATCATAATAAATATTCTCATCAAAACTTGGGGGACTAAACATATCATCTCCATCAAACATAGCATCCCCAAGCTTGTGGCTTTACATATCATTAGCATCATGGGTATTCAAAGAATTCACACTAACAACATTGCAATCATGCTCATCATTCAAATATTTTATGCCAAACATTTTATAGACTTCTTCTTCTAGCACTTGAGCACAATTTTACTTTCCATCCTTCTCACAAAAGATATTAAAAAGATGAAGCATATGAGACAAACTCAATTCCATTTTTTTGTAGTTTTCTTTTAAACTAAACTAGTGGTAAAACAAGAAACAAAAAGATTCGATTGCAAGATCTAAAGATACACCTTCAAGCACTCACCTCCCCGGCAACGGCGCCAGAAAAGAGCTTGATGTCTCCTACACAACCTTCTTCTTGTAGACGTTGTTGGGCCTCCAAGTGTAGAGGTTTGTAGGACAATAGAAAATTTCCCTCAAGTGGATGACCTAAGGTTTCTCAATCCGTGGGAGGCGTAGGATGAAGATGGTCTCTCTCAAGCAACCATGCAACCAAATAACAAAGAGTCTCTTGTGTCCCCAACACACCCAATACAATGGTAAATTGTTAGGTGCACTAGTTCGGCGAAGAGATGGTGATACAAGTGCAATATGGATAGTAGATAAAGGTATTTGTAATCCAAAATTATAAAAATAGCAAGGTAGCAAGCGATAAAAGTGAGCGTAAACGGTATTGTAATGGTAGGAAACAAGGCCTAAGATTCATACTTTCACTAGTGCAAGTTCTCTCAACAATAATAACATAACTGGATCATATAACTAACCCTCAACATGCAACAAAGAGTCACTCCAAAGACACTAATAGCGAAGAACAAACGAAGAGATTATGGTAGGGTACGAAACCACCTCAAAGTTATCCTTTCTATTCTATCTATTCAAGAGTCCGTAGTAAAATAACATGAAGCTATTCTTTCCATTCAATCTATCATAGAGTTCATACTAGAATAACACCTTAAGACACAAATCAAGCAAAACCCTAATGTCACCTAGATACTCCAATGTCACCTCAAGTATCGATGGGCATGATTATACGATAAGCATCACACAATCTCAGATTCATCTATTCAAACAACACAAAGTACTTCAAAGAGTGCCCCAAAGTTTCTACCGGAGAGTCAAGACGAAAATGTGTGCCAGCCCCTATGCATAAGTTTACAAGGTCACTGAACCCGCAAGTTGATCACCAAAACATAGATCAAGTGGATCACGTCAATATACCATTGTACATACATCAAGTGTTCTCAAATACTTAAAGACTCAATCCGATAAGATAACTTCAAAGGGAAAACTCAATCCATTACAAGAGAGTAGAGGGGGAGAAATATCATAAGATCCAACTATAATAGCAAAGCTTGTGGTACATCAAGATCGTGCCAAATCAAGAACAAGAGAGAGAGAGAGAGAGAGAGAGAGAGAGATCAAACACATAGCTACTGGTACATACCCTCAGCCCCGAGGGTGAACTACTCCCTCCTCGTCATGGAGAGTGTCGGGATGATGAAGATGGCCACTGGTGATGGGTTCCCCCTCCGGTAGGGTGCCGGAAAGGGTTCCCGAGGGTTTTTTGGTGGCTACAGAGGCTTGCGGTGGAGGAACTCCCGATCTATTGTGCTCCTCGATGTTTTTAGGGTATATGGAGACATATAGGCGAAAGAAGTCAGTCAGGGGAGCCACAAGGAGCCCACGAGGGTGGGGGCGCGCCCAGGGGAGGTGGACGCGCCTCCTTGCCTCGTGGCTTCCTCGAAGCTTCTCTGATGTGCACTCCAAGTCCCATGGATTGCTTCCGTTCCAAAAATAACTTTGCCGAAGGTTTCATTCCGTTTGGACTCCGTTTGATATTCCTTTTCTTCGAAACACTGAAATAGGCAAGAAAACAGCAATATGGGCTGGGCCTCCGGTTAATATGTTAGTCCCAAAAATAATATAAAAGTGTATAATAAAGCCCATAATTAGCCAAAACAGATAATATAATAGCATGAATGCTTCATAAATTATAGATACGTTGGAGACGTATCAGTAGTCGAACGTCTTCGCGATCCAACCGATCCAAGTACCGAACGTACGGCACCTCCGTGTTCAGCACACGTTCAGCTCAATGACGTCCCTCGTACTCTTGATCCAGTTGAGGCCGAGGGAGAGTTTCGTCAGCACAAGAGCGTGGCGACGGTGATGATGAAGTTATCGGCACAGGGCTTCGCCTAAGCACTACGACGATATGACCGAGGTGTGTAACTGTGGAGGAGGGCACCGCACACGGCTAAAAGATCAACTTGTGTGTTCTAGGGTGCCCCTCTGCCTCCGTATATAAAGCAGCAAGGGGGGGCCAGCCGGCCCTCATAGGGCGCGCCCCACAAGGGGAGTCCTACTAGGACTAGTAGTCCTAGTAGGATTCCGCCCAGAGGGGGAGAGGGGGAAGGAAGGAGAGGGAGGGGAGAAGGAAAGGGGTCGTCACCCCCCCTTCCCTAGTCCAATTCGAACCCAAGGGGGAGGGAGGTGCGGCCTGCCCTGGCCGCCCCTCTCTCTCTCCACTAAGGCCCATGTGGCCCATTAGTTCCCCCGAGGGGTTCTGGTAACCCTCCGACACTCCAGTTTTATTCGAAACTTCTCCGGAACACTTATCGTGTCCGAATATAGTCGTCCAATATATCAATCTTTACATCTCGACCATTTCGAGACTCCTCGTAATGTCCGTGATCTCATCCGGGACTTCAAACAAACTTCGGTCATCAAAACACATAACTCATAATACAAATCGTCATCTAACGTTAAGCGTGCGGACCCTACGGGTTCGAGAACTATGTAAACATGACTGAGACACATCTCCGGTCAATAACCAATAGCGGAACCTGGATGCTCATATTGGCTCCTACATATTCTACAAAGATCTTTATCGGTCAAACCGCATAACAACATACGTTGTTCCCTTTGTCATCGGTATGTTACTTGCCCGAGATTCGACCGTCGGTATATCATACCTAGTTCAATCTCATTACCAGCAAGTCTCTTTACTCGTTCCATAATACTTCATCCCGCAACTAACTCATTAGTCACAATGCTTGCAAGGCTTATGGTGATGAGTATTACCGAGAGGGCCCAGAGATACCTCTCCGAAATACGGAGTGACAAATCCTAATCTCGATCTATGCCAACCCAACAAACACCTTCGGAGACACCTGTAGAGCATCTTTATAATCACTCATTTACGTTGTGATGTTTGATAGCACACAAAGTGTTTCTACGGTATTCGGGAGTTGCATAATTTCATAGTCTGAGGAACTTGTATAAGTCAAGAAGAAAGCAGTAGCAATGAAATTGTAACAATCATAATGCTAAGCTAACGGATGGGTCATGTCCATCACATCATTCTCCTAATGATGTGATCCCGTTCATCAAATGACAACACATGTCTATGGTTAGGAAACATAACCATCTTTGATTAACGAGCTAGTCTAGTAGAGGCATACTTGGGACAATATGTTTTGTCTATGTATTCACACATGTACTAAGCTTCCGGTTAATATAATTCTAGCATGAATAATAAACATTTATCATGAAATAAGGTAATAAATAATAACTTTATTATTGCCTCTAGGGCATATTTCCTTCAGCGGCTGCCCGGATTCTCCGGCTTATTTTTGGCTACCATGTATGTTGTTGGTGTGTGCGCAGATTTGTTGGGAGCCGGATGTTCCGGTGTTGCCTCGTAGACGGGTGGCTTCAGTCTGTTTTCTCCCATTATGTGTGGTTCTGAACGGTGGGTTGTACTGTTCAGTTTACTTTAGTCACGGTCGTTACTTGGTACACACTCCACGGTGGAGCAGGTGGGTTTCGGCGTACGGGAACAAAAACAGGAGCGCCAGAAGGGATGAAGTTTTTGGCCGAACACACAGCGTCGGGGCCGAGTAGATCATGTGCCCACTATCACATCCTAGATTATTCCCAAATCTGGAATGTAAAAAGAATCATGAAAAATAAAACTTTTCTAAGATTGATTGTGTTTGCTTGATCATATCTAGATTTGATTTGGAGTTGTTTGATTTGAATGAATATGTGGCTCAAATAGAATTTCTAGAATTATTCAGAACCCTAAATTGTCATTTAGGGATTATTTATAAAACTAGAAATTGAGCTCACAAAATTATTGTGACACTTTGCTAAATATTCCGGGTTGGAAATAATATCCATAAACTCCTAATGTTTATTTGAAACTCTAAAGTCATTTGGGAGTTAAATTGAACCCTAAAATAATTTAGGGAATAATATGATATTCCAAAATAAGGTGACAAATTAAATATTTAAATTGGTCGCAAAATTATTTTAAATTAAGCCCCAAATAATGTATTGAGCCTTTGATAAATTTCCCAAGAAGTTTTGAAGTGAATTTGATTATTTAATTGATTAAATATTTAAATTGGGGAGAAACATATTTTTATGAGCCTATAATTTCCCAAGAAGGTTTTAAGTGAATTTGGTTTTTGAATGAATTCGAAAATCAAATGAGAGTATTTCATATAAGGCTATATATTTTATTTGGCAGTAAATAAATTTCCATGAGCCCTAAATAAATGTTTGACTTACTAATAATATTGCTTGTGGAATTTAGAGCAAGTTTGATTTTGAAAAAGAATGAAATTCAAAACAGGAAATAAAAACAGAAAATAAAACTAAAGGGAAAAAGGAAAGCAACCTAACTATAGCGCAACCCAACATGTCGAGGCCCAACTAACCTACGCTTACGCACAACGCGCCTAGACGAAGCAGGACGCACGCGATGTATGGAAGCAGTCAGATCTCCATCTAACAGCCAGCAGCGCGGCTGCGTTGGTCTCGCTGATCTCTCTCTATCACTAACTATGGACCCTGCCTACCAGCTCCCCCATCATCAACCTCTGTTTGAGATCCTCGTGCATCGCTCGATCTCTCTCTTTATCACTAACCGTGGACCCTGCCTACCAGCTCGCCCGTCGTCAACCTCTGTTTGAGATCCCCGTGCCTCGTTGATCTCTCTCTTTATCATTAACCGGACCCTGCCTACCAGCTCGCCCGTTGTCAACCTCCGTTTGAGATCCCCATGCCTGTGCACCCACGACCCCTCGTACGACGCGCTTCAGGCCGTGCATGGCTAAGGCTGGTCACAGTGGGGAGGAACTTAGGAGTAACATCACACACTCCAATACAACTTTGCTTATGTGGCACGTATTTAATGAAAAGAGAGGTGCTTGTGGTAACTAGTTAAGTTACCGGAACATCACACACTCCAAGAAACAATGAGTCTATAACCTAATAAATACATCGTTGCATGACACTACATAGATGTTCCTACCCACTATGGAGGTAGTAACATAGTCTAGGGAAGTGTGAAGTTACTAGGTTATGTACTTGCCCATTGTGACCAGCCTAAGCCACCCTACCCAATAAATACGAATAGCAACCATGCGTCATTTGCCCAATAAAAACCTCTCGAGAAGGAGCCGAATGGTGAGGAGGTGGTGGCAGCAGAGTGAGTGCAGAGACTCGGATAGCCGGTCTGTCCGGGCAAACATTCTTTTTTTCGCATGTATTGTCGGACTGATCCGTTCGTGATCGGGCGCATGTAAAAATTAAGAAGATCCATCGTTTTTAGTTGTAATCAGACGCTATGAAACCTGCATTTTAATTTGTTCTCATATTACTATGCATTTAAAATGGAATCGACTAGACCTGGACAAACATTTAGACTTTAGAGGATGTGGTTGGATGGCATACTCCCACATCCATGTCTTCGGACTGGTCTGGGGGACAAATAGTGTCTGTTTTGAGGGTCAACCCTGGAAATGCCCTAAATGACATGACCACAAAGAAGATAACCTCGACAAAGTTTACTTAGCTAAATTGAAATGTGGTATTGCTTTAGACGGACTGAGATCCAGTGACTTCACTTGGTGAAGTTACGTTGCAACTTTAGGCTCTTCATCTCCATCCAAAACAGATCCAACGATCCATATCACACAAAGGCAAAAGCCCTCAGCACTTAGCAGTTTTGGACAAGGGCGGGCTGAAGAAAACACTTCGCAGGAATCTGCTTCGCTCTCCTGCACCGCGCCGGCGTGTCGGCCAGGGAGACGGCGCTGCTCCGCCGCATCGGAGAGGAAGGGAACCACACCACACCGCAACATCGCGGAGAGAGAGCAAGGGACCCACGCCGGCCGCCGCATCGGAGAGTAACAGGAGCCGCGCGGCCGTGCCGGCCGCCGCATCGAAGATGAAAAGGAGTCGCGCGGCTGCACCGTCGCTAGAGGAGGGGGAGGGGCGGACTGCCACCGGAGGAGTAGGAGGGTTGCACGTGCCGCCGCTGGCGCCGCCAGAACGGACCTCTGCTATCCCGCATCCAGTTGAGGTAATGAGTCCCCGATTCATATAGATACAGTAAGAGTTGGGTATGTACAGAGCAGTTCATGTACAGCTTCAGTTTGAGTTGGTTGGGTGCATAATGGTAGTCAGTTCGGTTACTCATGATGATTGATGCATGTACAACAGAAATTGCTTGGAATAGTTTGCTTGTACACTCGTGATGAAAGTTTGTCCTCAGATTTTAAACTTTCATTTGGAATTTCTGAAATTGAGTGTACAAATGAAATGGCCTGATTTTGTGTACTTGAATGATTACTCGACATTGGCATTTTTTGCTGTAGCATTTGGATGTTCTATGATGCAGCCTTTCAATGTCAAATGCTACTCTATAATCTATTTCATGAGTATTGCCAGTCAAAATATGTATGTGCATGTATGATCTGTTTAGTTCAGCTAAATGGAAGGTACATCCAAATGATAACCTCGCTTCCTGTATGTTGAAACAGCTATAGATCTATAGTTTGTATATTTAGAAATGAAGATTAGATAGTTGGCATGTAATCTGTTTTAACTGAATCCTATTAGCAGTGTTCTGTCGCTGTTGGGCTGCAAAACTGTTGAGGGATTTTGCCTCTGTGTGATATGGATCGTTGGATCTGTTTTGGATGGAGATGGAGAGCCTAAAGTTGCAGCGTAACTTCACCAAGTGAAGTCACTGAATCTCGGTCCGTTTTAGACATATTTGAATGTTCAAGTTTTGTATTTTCTTAAAGATCGCATCCTTCCTCACATGGAAAACGTTGCGTCCATCCCTAACGGGTCAACATGTAACAACCAATCACACACCATGTTTGTGGCACAATGTTTATTTTTAGGAAATATTTGGAGCACAATGTAATACAGCCATCCGCTGGTAGCCTCAAGTAAGGATGTAAAGCGGGGCCTGTTTAAGCCCATTTATCGATTTAACAGTTTAATATAAAATCAAGAAAAATGAACTATCAAGCTAACTAAATCTGACTAAAGTGGACTTGCACACGCCGTTTATTGCGCCATTTACATCCCTAGCCTCAAGATAAGTCAAGCATGTCCATTGAAAGGAAATGGGTCAACATGTTGTCGAAGAGGATGCTCTTATTTTAGTGAACAATTTTAAGGTTTTGCCTTCTTTTTCTTTTTTTGAGAATCAGGTTTTGGCTATCAGGTGAACATTTTTTTACCAGGAGGAATTTCAAAACGAGGGACTGCAAACGGGGACCTCCTAGTCAGCGCTGCAGGCGCCCGTTAACGAGCTGGCGCCTGCAGCGTCGCTGACATGGATCGGCCCAACGCGCGCTTGCACTCAGGACTGGATTCGCTGTTGAAGTGAAAAAGCAACAAAAAATGAGGATCACTGGGGATTCGAACTCAGGACCGGATTGTTGCGGGTACACCTCACTAACCACTAGACCAAACTAGCTTTGTTATCTACTACAAGAAAACAGTTCTTGTTAACCATTCCGTGCAGTAAAACATTAATATATACTCAATATAAATTATCTCAAAAAAGAAAACGTGAATTCAAAAAAAATCATCAAAATTTTAAGAAAAGTTTCAAAAAAATTAAAAAGGTTCATCGATTTTCAAAAAAAGTTCGTTGAATTCGAAAAAAGTTCACTGGCTTCGAAGAAAGTTCAATGGATTCGAAAAAAGTTCATTAAATTCAAAAAAAGTTCATCAAAATCAAAAAAAATTCATTGGTTTTGAAAAAGTTCATCGAATTTGAAAAAATTCATCAGATTTGAAAAAAGTTCATCGAATTTTAAAAAAAAGTTCATCAATTTTGAAAAAAGTTCATCAGATTCAAAAAAAGTTCATCGGATTTGAATAAAAGTTCATCGAATTTGAAAAAAAGTTCATAAATCTGAAAAAAGTTCATCGGTTTGAAAAAAAAAAGTTCATCGAACTCGGAAGAAGAAAAAGGAAAAAACAGAAAACAAAAAAGGAAAAAAGGAAAAAAGAAAAAGGGAAAAAGGGAAAAGGGAAAAGAAAGTAAAAGTTCATTTAAAAAAATCAGGTGTGTTGGCGTGGTGGTTGCACCCACGGTACTACGTGTGCGAGGTCTGTGGTTCGAATCACAGCTAACACATGTATTTTTGCTGATTAAAACAGAGAAGAAAAAACCTATTGGGCCGGCCCATCGCGCGAGCGCTTCAGGTGCCGGTTCGCAAGCGGGCGCATATGCGCCAAATAGGAAATCCCCTGCAAACGATAGGCCCGGCCAGCGGTCCGGTTCCAGCGGCACCTCGGCCCACGGCCCACCTGCCACATCACACCACTCTACTCGGCGGTGGCACCGGAGCACGCCGCAATCCCAGAGCTTCGCTGGGGCTAGGAGGGGAGCCTTCCCGTCGCTTGACGCGTTTCTCGATCGTTCCCCGTGGCGGCGGGCTGCGCACGCCGTACCGATCATTTCGCTGGTCTCTCCCGCCGCGGGTCGCCGAAGAGGGGGGGAGGAGGAGGAGGATGCCCGTGGAAGGCGCCGTCGGGATCAAGGGCGAGGAGATGGAGCAGGCCTCAGCGACAACTCCTACCACCAGGTACAGAATGCCTCGCGGCATTTCCTTTGCTGGGTTCATCCAATTTCGACATCTCCGTCCGGAACCCACCCCGTATTTCCTTTTTAGCTTCGAATGAGGGTTTCTCGTGCTGGGGTTTTTGCGAGCTGTAGTTTGCGGCGTCGATTGCTTCAGGCATTTGGGGATTTTGGGCGCTGGAGATGAGCCGTGGAGCAACCGAGCGTCGTGTGTTGAACTCTGGTCGATTTCAGGCAGACAATGTTGGCTCATACCGTGCGAATTCTGTTTAAGATGTGGCTAGAGTACTGAATTTTGTCGGAGAATGTCAACATGTTCCTCACTAAAAATATTGGGGCTATTTTTATACATGCAAAATTGAACAGCTTTGTCGTGAAAATTTGGGGAAATGGAACTAGTTGTACCTGTAGTATTCAAATGATTCCAGCAGTAGGGCAAACGGTATTCATGTCTGGAACTTGTAAGTTCTGGGAAGTCTGACAGGATATCTTGTTCTGATAGATTTCTGAAAGTTGTTTGAGTTGTCTACTGAAATTTTAGCTTAACAGAGCAGATAAATGCAGAGCAGTTCCTTTGTACAGTGCCTACAAAATGCGTTGGCTCCTAACTCCTAAGATTCAAGTATTCAACAACTGAACTCGGTCAATCCAGCGAGTGCGCTTGCAAATATGCATTTCCAATAACAAACCACGTCTAGTTGAATATATGTATGCAGTTCCACTGGCTCCCACTTCAGAACTCAGCTTCAAGCATAGCACACCATTTTTTCGTATCTTCTAGCTCATATGCATGCTGATAATTGTTGATTAACCATTTCTAGAACGCTGGCATGGCCTTGTTTATCACGGCTTGCATCGAGATCTGAGATGTGCATTTCGCTGTTTGGAACTTGTAAGTTCTGGGAAGTTTGACAGGATATCTTGGCCTGATAGATTTCTGAAAATTGTTTACATTGTCTACTGAATTTTTAGCTTAATAAAGCACATGATGCACAGCAATTCCTTGGTACAGTTCGTACAAAATACATTTGCTCCTAACTCCTAAGATTTAAGTATTCAACAACTGAACTCAGCCAATCCAGTGAGTGTGCTTGCAAATATGCATTTCCAGTGAACAAACAACGATTAATATCTTTGTGCGGTTCAACTAGCTACCAATTCAGAACTCAGCTTCAGGAATAGCACAACATTTCTGCATATCTTCTTGCTCATATCCATGCTGACATTTGTTGATTAACCATTCCTAGAACACCGGCATGGCCTTGTTTATCGCAGTTTGCAAGACATCTGAGATGCGCATTTCGCTCTTTGCGTGCAGTACGATCAGGACAAAGCGAGCTCGTCCCAAGAGCAGTGCCACGCTGAGAATCAAGACTCCAGTGGCGGCTCCTCCTGGAGGGGAGGGTGGTCCAGAGGATAGGGACCACATGTACCGGGGTGTTCGGCAGCGCAGGTGGGGCAGGTGGGTCTCTGAAGTCCGTGAGCCCAACCGCGGCAAGCGACACTGGCTGGGCACCTTCGACACCGCCGTTGACGCCGCCCTCGCATACGACAGGGCCGCCGTGGCCATCTATGGCTCCCGCGCAATCGTCAACTTCCCATCTGCCTTCTTCATCTCCACCGCCCAGCCAGTGCAATGCCATCCCCCGTCTTCTTCTCCTGCCGCTGCTGCCTCTGTCTTTGTTGAGCATAAGCTGAGGCCGATGCTCGCTGCTGCCTCTGTCCTTACTGAGCATGGAGTGAAGCCGATGATGGCTGCTGCCTCTATCCTTGATGAGCATGAAATAAAGCCGGTGATCACCGCCTCTGTCTTCGGTGAGCATGAAGTAAAGCCAATGGTCGCTGCTTCTGTCTTCGGTGAACGCGAAGTGAAGCCAATGGTCGCTGCCTCTGTCTTCCATGAGCGTGAAGTAAAGCCAATGGTCCCTGCCTCTGTCTTCGGTGAGCGTGAAGTGAAGCCAATGGTCGCTGCTTCTGTCTTCGGTGAACGCGAAGTGAAGCCAATGGTCGCTGCCTCTGTCTTCCATGAGCGTGAAGTGAAGCCAATGGTCCCTGCCTCTGTCTTCGGTAAGCGTGAAGTGAAGCCAATGGTCGCTGCCTCTGTCTCCGGTGAGCGTGAAGTGAAGCCAATGGTCGCTGCCTCTGTCTTCGGTGAGTGTGAAGTGAAGCCAATGGTCGCCGCCTCTGTCTTCGGTGAGCATGAAGTCAAGCCGACGCCGGTGCACGGTGTTGGTGACGACACCTGGATCGCTCAGCATTGGGATGCTTCTTGGGCTGAGCGAGAGGAAGTTTATGCTGACTACCTCAAGGACATTGCCATGTATATTGATGTTGATGCTATCGCTGAGAAACTGGCGTGCCACCCCGACATCTATGGTAAAGATTACCAGGTCGATGGTTTCGATGCTGAGTTCACCGTCTCGCCATTGTGGGAGCTGGGTGACTGAAATGGCAGCCGAAGGAGGATTTTTTTGCTGACTAGGGTAGCTTCGTTATGCTGGTAGCCATCCTGATCCTTTAGCTGAGCATATTACATACTTGATGTAGGTCAGGAGGGAGCCTTTCTCTGCAGGTCTGCATAGCGTTATGTTTGGTACAACTGTAATGATATATGTAGATGATCATGCTGTGCATCGAATCACCTTCTCTAATTCGGACATGATGGGCGTCAGAATCTATGTCTTAACATTGGGTAAACAACGGTATGATGCTATTCATTCCTTCTAGTAACTCCCAGTATTAAGAATGCAAGCCATTATCTATGTTAGATATATGTTACATGTGTTTACTTGACGAATTGCTAGAACACTGTCACTTGCACCACCAGTCTACCACAAGCAAGTACTCCCTCCGTCCGAAAATACTTGTTGGAGAAATGGATGAAAATGGATGTATCTAGAACTAAATTGCATCTAGATACATCCATTCCTTCGACAAGTATTTTCGGACTGAGGGAGTACTTGGCAATGTTGCAGAAGTGATTCACTCTAAATAGTTCAACAATAACAGATGCATCATCTGATTGTAATATCACAAAAGATATACAAGCACATTCATTGCATCATTTGACTTTCACTTCACTAACCTAACAAATTCCACCAGCAACATACTGTACAAACGCATATCATCCTTACCCAAACAAGATCCTCACATTGCATCCACCCCATGTGCCAGCACACCATGGCCACCTGCAAAAACTACAACTGCATCCTTCTCTTTTGCACTCTCCTCTCTACTCTCTAGTATCCACCTTCTCATTTGCACCTTGTCTTGAGATCCCGTCGATGGAGCTCCGTTGCCTGCCAACTGCATCTGCACGTTGCTACCACCATGACTAGTTGACCACCATCGCTGGAGCTCCCGTGCCGAGTAGGCATTTTTTTTACATCTACGTCTTGAATACCCAAGCACACATGTTCCTTGGAGAACACTAGATACTCCCTCCTTTCCAAAATATAAGACGCGCTTGACTTTTTCTGGTCGTCATCATACAACTTTGACTGTAATTTTCACTTATTTTATGTCTACAAATATACAAAATAAAATTGTTTTGTAAGACAAGTAGGACAATACCATTTATGCAAATTCAATCCATGTATGCTGTTATATATTTATGGTAAAAGTCATGCATCAAAGACCGCAAAAAGTCAAGCACCGCCTTATATTTTGGGAAGGAGGGAGTACCACATTTTGTCAACTGATGCTTTTTTCGATGTTGATTAGACTGCAAAAGAATACAGTACTTCAGGGGTACTGACTTTTTTCCTGGCCTCTTTCGGAATCTTGAAGAAGGACATCACACAAGTTGAGATTGCTCAACACCGAAATAAGGACTGTCTGATCTCCATGGGATAAATTCCTGGCTCACCATCTGCTAAGAAGCTTCTCAAAGCGGTCTGCAATATCTTTTCAGCATGTAGTATTTCGTAGTTTCGAGGCATAGATTTAGACACGAGGAAATCTTGGACTTCGCTTTTAGCAAAACCATTTTGTGTTCCTGGAGAGAAGATTGCATGACATGCGTTCAAATTTAGCTTTATTGCTATTCTTGGACGCGAGAACGACCCGCCTAGATCAAACAATCCACTAAGTTTGCTGTTCCTAGC
Source organism: Triticum timopheevii (assembly GCA_963921465.1). Taxonomy (NCBI): domain Eukaryota; kingdom Viridiplantae; phylum Streptophyta; class Magnoliopsida; order Poales; family Poaceae; genus Triticum; species Triticum timopheevii. Next base: position 370,979,723 of record OY997262.1, read on the forward strand.
TACAAGAATCTAACTAAACAAGTTGGCTCAATATATTCTCAAGGCTACCATGTTCTAAAAGTTTTTTGGCATTGTCATTATTTTCTCAAGACGGTATACTCTGTCACAGGAAAAATATGCCAATGATATTCTCAGAAGAGTAGGATTGAAAAACTGCAAGCCTGTAAGTATACCAATCTCGACTTAAAAAAAACTCACTGTTGATAGTGGAGAAGCACTTGGACCTGAGGATGCAACAAACTACATGAGTGTTGTAGTGCATTACAATATTTAACCCTTACATTGTCCTGAAATTTCTTATTCTGTAAACAAAATGTGCCCGTATTTACATGCACCTACCACTGTTCACTGGACTACGGTTAAAAGAATTGTGAGGTATCTCAGATTTTCAGGGGAGCTTGGACTCATAATTGGCAAGTCTCCTTCCATGCTTGTGTCTGCCTATTTTGATGCAGATTGGACAGGGTGTGCTGACGATGGAAGATTCATAGGTGGATTTGTTGTGTTCCTGAGAACAAATCGTATATCATGGAGTGTAAGAAAATAGGCTATAGTCTCAAGGTCAAGTACTAAGGCTGAGTATAAAGCTCTAGCAAATGCTACAAGTGAAGTCATGTGGATTCAGACTTTACTTTATGAGCTTGGAGTCAAAACTCCATGAGCTGCAAGATTATGGTGTGATAATATTGATGCAAACTACCTTTCAACTAATCTTGTTTTTCATGCACACACAAAACTTACTGAGGTTGACTTCCACTTTGTTAGAGAAAGAGTAGCTCACAAGTTACTTGACATTAGGTTCATCCCTACGGGTGATCAACTTGTTCATGGCTTCACAAAACCTGTTACCATGAGAAGGCTTGATGAGTTCAAGTACAATCTCAACCTTGGAGTTCCTTAGGTTTAGATTGACGGGGAGTGTTGAAATACCATTGTATTGAGATAGGACTAGCGTTTAACTTCTGTAAACCTCTCCTATCTCTACTTCTATTTATCTCCTCCTCTACCGACCTTCTCTGTAAAACTCTTGGTCAATTTCTCAATCGACCGACTTGTAAGCCACGACATCACCAGTATAAATACATTGTGGCCTGAGAAAAGGGTTCTATGCTTCCCACTTTATTTTACAAGCTTGCCATCTGCTAAGAAGTTTCTCAACGTGGTCTTCGATATCTTTTTAGTATGTAGAGTGTTTAGACCACTAAGGTTTTAGTGATCTAAACACTCTTATATTAGTTTATAGAGGGAGTATTTCGTAGTTTGGAGGCATAAATTTAGACATAAGAAAATCTCGGATTTAGCTTTTTAGCAAAACCATTTTGTGTTCCTTGAGAGAAGATTGCGTGACATGCATCAATGTTGTTCTTGACCGTTCAAAATTAGCTTAATTGCTATTCTTGGACGCGAGATCGACTCTCCTAGATCGAACAATCCACTAACTTTGCAGTTCCTAGCCACAAGAATCCAGCTAAACAAGCTGAGCTCAATATATTCTCAAGGCTACCATGCTCTGAAACTTTTTTGACATGTCATTGTTTTCTCTGGCATTCGCCTCCTCCGCATCCCCTCACCATCGCTCCTCACATCCACCATGCAAACCGCCATGGAAGAAACAGCCTAACGAGGCCACGGTCGTCGGGCAAGAAGAACCAAGGGCGCGTGGGGCCACCGCGCCACCGCCAACGACGCCGAGTCGGAGGCAGCAGGCGCCGGGGAATTGATGAGATGGAGAAGGTGGACTGCTATGTCGTGCCGCAGACCACGGGCACCAGCCGGAACATCTTCCAGGGCGGCAGCCCGCTGTCGTCGTCGCTGCCCCTCCTCGGCGTGCAGCTCGTCCTCATCGTCGTCGTCACCCGTGTCCTCTACCTCCTCTGCAGGCCGCTCAAGCAGCCCCGCGTCGTGACCGACATCATGGTACACTAGCTCCATAATTTGACAAGATCATCGGCTTGAATCGATCTCTTGGGGTGGATGTGGATCCATGGAGAAAGTGTTTGCTCAATTCGGTGCTGATTTCAGGCCGGCATTATACTTGGCCCGTCGCTGCTGTGTCGCTATGAGTGGTTCAAGCAGCTGGTGTTCCCGGCGAGGGGGGAGCCGGTGCTGAACACGGTGGCCACGTTCGGCCTCATGTACGTCATCTTCCTCATCGGCGTGCGGATGGACCCGATGCAAGCCCTCCGGTCCGGCAAGAAGGGCGTCACGATCGGCCTCTCCGGCTTCCTCATCGCGCTGGGCCTGACGGCGTCGGGGTTTTCCGGCGACTCTCTGTCCAAGGAGGAGGATCACATGTCGACGCGGCTCACGTTCCAGTTCGCGCTCGCGGCCACGCTCTCGCTCACGTCCTTCGCGGTGCTCTCGCCGATCCTCTCTGAGCTCAACCTCCTCAACTCGGACCTCGGCCGCATCGCCATGTCGGCGTCCATGACCACGGACGGCATCGCATGGCTCATCATGGTGGGATACGTGCTCGCCGAGGCCTACCTCGTGTCCCCCGCCACGTCGCTCTGGGCCTTCACGTCGGTGGCGGCGCTCGTCGCCTTCATACTGCTGGTCGTACGCCCGATCGCGCTGCTGGTGATCGAGCGCACGCCGTCGGGCAGCCCGGTGGACGAGGCGTACGTCTTCTTCTTCCTCCTCATCGTGCTCCTGGTGGGGCTCTACAGCGACATCATCGGCACCAACTCGTTCCACGGCGCGCTCATGCTGGGGCTGGCGATCCCCGACGGGCCGCCGCTGGGCACAGCGCTCGGCGAGAAAATCGAGGCCATGGTGACCGGGCTGATCCTGCCGCTCTACTACACCATGACCGGGCTCAGCACCGACATGTGGGAGATACACTGGGGGAGGCTGCAGTTGATCCTGCTCCTTGGGTGGTTCGGGAAGCTCGCCGGCGTCCTGGCGTCGTCGCTGTGCCTTGATATCCCGCCGCTGGACGCCGTGTCGCTCAGCCTCTTCATGAACTCCAAGGGCATCGTCGAGGTCATCACCTTCAGCTTCTTCGTCACCAACAAGGTGACTAATATAACCTATCTGAATCGATCCATCTCGCTAGTCACGATCCGGTGCGTACTGACATGCAAGACTGATTTTGCGGTTGCACGGGCAGCTGATCGACAAGCACATGTTCAGCGCGCTGGTGTTCTCGTCGGTGATGATCACGGCGGTGTCGGTGCCGGTGGCGAGCTGTCTGTACGACCCGGCGCGGCGCTACGCCGTGTACAAGCGGCGCACGGTGCAGCACCTCAAGGCGGACGCCGACCTGCGGATCCTGGCGTGCATCCACGACGAGTCGCACGTCCAGGGCACGCTCTCGCTGCTGGAGGTGTCGCACGCCACGCCGCAGACGCCCGTCGCCCTCTGCCTCCTCCAGCTGGTCGAGATCGCCGGCCGCTCCGCGCCGGTGTTCATACCCCACAAGCTCCGCCGGAGCGCCTCGTCCAGGATCGGCCCGACGTCGTCGTCGGCCAGCGCGCAGTCCACCGACTCGGACCGCATCATCAACGCCTTCCTCCAGTACGAGCAGCGGCATCCGGAGGGCGCCGTGTCCATGCAGTCCTTCACCACCATCTCCCCCTACTCCTCCATGCACGACGAGGTGTGCCGCCTCGCCGTCGACAAGCGCACGTCGCTCATCCTCCTCCACTACCACAAGCGGCACATGCTGGCCGGCGGCATGCGCGCCGCCATGGGGCTCCGCGTGGTGAACCGCAAGGTGCTGGAGGTGGCGCCGTGCTCCGTGGGGGTCTTCGTCGACCGCAACGCCGGGAGCGTGGGCCTGAGCGCCTTCATCATGCAGGACCACCCGGCGTCGTCGTCGTCCGGCGGCCGCCTCGGCTTCCACGCGGCCGTGGCGGCGCTCTTCTTCGGCGGCGGCGACGACCGGGAGGCCCTGGCGTACGTGACGCGCATGGCGCGGCACCCGGGGTCGAGGGCGGCGGTGATCCGGTTCCTGCCGACCCGGGGCATCAAGGACGACCCGGCGGACCGGCGGGTGGACAACAAGGCCATCGAGGAGGTGAAGGCGCTGGCGGCGCGGAGCAAGTACATGAACCTGCAGGTGCAGGAGGAGCTGGTGGGCGACATGGAGAAGATCGTGGAGGTGCTGAGGGGGCTCGACAAGGCCGGCTACGACCTCGTCATCGTCGGCATGCGCCACAGGTGGTACCCGGTGATGTCGGCCAACGGGCTGTCGGACTGGAGCGAGTGCCCCGAGCTGGGCGTCATCGGCGACCTGCTCGCGTCGTCCGACTTCGACACGCCCTACTCGGTGCTCATCATGAAGCAGCAGGACCAGGGCGGGCTCAACGCCGCCGTGCCGGGCGCCCAGGACGTGTGGCACGGCGACGACGGTGCCGCGGCGCCGACGCCGGAGCGGGTAATGACCACCGCCGTGTCTAGCAGATACCGGCAGTAGGTCAGGCCGGCGTGGGGACGAGCAGCGCTGACGTGATCTTGACCTGTCTAGTTCCTAGTATACCTTACCTGATGATTCAAATAGACATTTTTCAGTTGATCGCTTCGCAGTTCGTATGTTGCGTACAGCCCCGCTGTTGGAAATAGTTTTGTGCTTAGCAACTTGTTATACTTGTAGACGAAGATACGGCAGCCTTCGAAAGCGGTTTCGTGGTGTAGTTGGTTATCACGTCAGTCTAACACACTGAAGGTCTCCGGTTCAAACCCGGGCGAAGCCAATTTATGTTTTTATTTTACCTTTCTTTTAAACAAGGCGACTAAATTCAACAATGGTTTCGTGGTGTAGTTGCACTAATAAGACATCGAAAACTTGAGAAGATGTAGGTCTCGCGGCATCTCTTTTTTTTAATGACCAAACTTAATAATTGATTTAACATCTAATCCATTCTAGCAGTGACATGGCAGCCCATGTTACAGAATGAAATCAAGGCGAGGCAATAACAATCAAACACCCTCATTCTACACAGCAGCGGTCCAAAATGCCATCTGTTGTATGCATTTTTTTTTTTCGAGGGTACGCCAAAGGCGTACCATAGCTTTATAGGAGAAAGAAAGTATGTACGAGAGTTACAAGGTAGCTAGTTAGAGATCACAAGACGATCCTAACATAGCGAGACATCCACTCCGAAAGTCTAACACTATTCCTCACTAACTACATGATCTCCAAAAGCTCCTGTTGCGATCCAGTTCCTAAGTTCGTCGAAGATCGCCTCGGCCGTGCCCCACTCGTTTAGGATGGAATGACTCCCAAACACTCTACCATTGCGTTGCTTTCATAGACTCCAGCAGATGATCATGACAACCGCATCAAATTGTTTTCTGGATCCCTTAGAGATACGTTTCCTAGTCGCCGACCACCATGGCACCAAACTATCCGAAGCGTTAGCGCAAAGCTGCAGATCCAAGTGCATCCTGCACATGCACAGGTACCAAACTTGTCGCGCAAACACGCACTACAACAAGATATGGTCTACTGTGTCTTCCTCTTGGTCGCATAGAAAGCATGTGCAAGTTTGGTCTTGCAGATCATGGTGGACTTTCCTATCTGCGGTCCACAGACGGTACTGTACAGCAAGCCACATGAAGATCTTGCAAGCAAGCGGCGTCCAGCACTTCCAGATAGCCGAGAAAGAATAAAACGGATCCGGCCTTCGCAGAGCATCTTATAAGCAGAGGACGCGGTGTATGCCCCATTGTTGTTCCAGGCCCAAATTGGCTTATCTTCAGCCTCCTGATCAAGTTGTACGTCCATGAAAATCTCCCAAAGGGTGATGAACTGGGTGAGCCCCTCCGTACAAAGTGCTCCAACGATGTCATTGGCCCAGTCGTGTGAGTTCAGGGCATCCAGAAGACTTCTCTTGTTGCGCACTTGCGGCCGTACCGGAGCCACCACGAGGGGAGCAATGTCGTTTATGGTGGCACCGTTACACCATCTGTCCTTCTAGAATAGGGTTTGTGCTCCTCCACCAATCTGCCATTTGACCAGGCTCTCGAATGCAGCAGTCACCTTTTTATCCATAACCAAGTTGAGGCCCTGCCAAGGCCTCGTCCTGTCCGTACGCCTCAACCACTCCCATCTCAATCTTAGGGCAATCCCGTGTTTGTAAAGATCCCATAAGTGCAGAATGCAGACCCCATCGACAGCACCAAGGCAAGCCACAGCTTCAGATTGCAGAGCCTCTCTCGTCAGGTACCAGTACCACCCCCTTTGCTCATCAAGATGGCATGACTAGTCATCAAAATAACGGAGGTCCAAAAGAAAACCGGATGGATGGCTGCCTGTGAATTCTTCGTGTCAGTGTCATGCTCACTGTGGTTTCCACATGGCCTCCTGATTTTGAGACCACAAGAAAGACCCCCGGCCTCCGCATCTGGACGATGCATGCAACCACTTTATTAATGAGTGAGACGACGCACCGCTCCACCAAAGAATCCGTCCTCTGGTCCTACATCCAGCCGCTGCTCAAAAACGATGCCCCATGAGGGAAAACGACGCCAAAAGCACCGCCATCGTCCGATCCGAAACTCCGGGTCTAGGTTTTCACCCGGAGCAGCGCAAGCAAGTCGACAAAAGCTGCAGTGGCGATGTCTTCAACAAGATAACGACACGAAAACACCGCCATCGCCCGCCATGACCCGAGTCATAGCACGGTTTTCACCGGCAGCCTCGTCTCCCCACTCGACGCCGGGACTGGATGCGAGAATCCACAACCATCTAGCCGACCACCTCCGGCGAAGAAGATGGCCACCACCTCCACGCCCAGGGCCGGAGCCCCCGACGTCCTCGTGTCGCTGGCCTAGTCCAGAGGCCGCTTGCCGCGCCGGAACAAAGGGTGCGCACGACGGCTCGAGGAACCACCACCCAGATCCGAATGGGATCCAGATCGGGTACCCTAGCCGCCGACGTGATCTCTTCGTCGCCGCCGCCAGCACGACAACCCTGGTCGCCGCCGGCCTACGCCATCGCCCTTGAATCGACCGGAGTGGGTCGCCGCCATCCAGATCCGATGGCCGGCCGAGGAAGGTTGCCGCCACCACCGCTGCGGCCCGCAGGCTTAGCCTGCGATGCCCTTGGCGGCGGCGGCGGGCGGGTCGTTCGCTGGGGGGAGGAGAAGGAGGCCTGGTGCGGCGCGGCGCCGCCACACGGGGGGAAGGAGGTCACTGGGGGAGTTGTCACGCCGTGTCAGTATCAGCAATAGGAGGTAAGAAAAACATCACTCTTTTCTTAGCCACAGCATCTCCATCCAAATGGCCCGCATCATCTTCCTCCACACCACCACCAGCCATCCTCCCAGTCCCAGCCCAGCACCATGGCCGCCACGCTTTCCTCCGTATCCGCCTCTTCCAAGCACTGCTCCGTCGTCAGGGCTCAGCACTCGCCACTCCCTTCCATCCTCTCAACATCATCAGCCGTGGCCGTGGGTGCTCTTCGTTTTTTTCTCCCTCTTGATGTTTCTTTCATCCTTTGTCTTGTCTTGCTGATGCTCTCGTCTGTGATGGCGCAGAAGAAAACTGCCTTCCATGGGGTCTCCTTGGCAGACAGCAGGTGGCTGCGCCGCGGCGGCGCGCGGCGGAGGCTGGTGCAGGTGAATGCCAGGGCCGCCGGCGCGGCCAAGAACATCGAGGTGGAGGTCGACAAGCCGCTCGGCCTCACCCTTGGCCAGAAGTCCGGCGGCGGCGTCGTCATCACCGTCAGTACTACTACCCGGCCTCCTTCCCTTCCTCCACCTTGGCTTCTCTTAATCATGACCTAGGTTTAGCTACTTCCTTTGATATACTCCTTTACTATTTAAAGGAAAGAAAAAACAGGAACAATATGATGAATGATAAATAAACTGAAATAAACTAGATAGAAATTTAATACGTACACAAGGATTGCAATCAGCAGCCGGGATTAAAAGAGAACGGACTGGTTTGTGATTTGATCACGGTAGGGTGTGGAGTCCGGAGGGAATGCAGCAAGAGCAGGCCTCAAGTCAGGCGACCAAGTGCTCTACACAAGCAGCTTCTTCGGTGATGAACTGTGGCCGGCAGACAAGCTGGGATTCACCAAGACAGCCATCCAAGCAAAGCCAGACTCTGTATACTTTGTAGTAAGCAGGTATGCACCTCTTCTCCTCATTTTCTGCCTCCCAAGCTTTTGTTCAGACATCAGGATTTCAGGAAACTGATTTCCCCGCAAGAGGTGGAGTTTACAAAATTCTCATGTTTGCCTATGGCATCAGGGGTGGTGGTGATGTTGATGTGAAGCGCCTGCCCAAGAGGCCGGCGCCCCCTCGGTTTGGCCGGAAGTTGTCTGATTCACAGAAGGTAAGATCAAAATAGCCCCTAGTCGCTACAGTGTGACTTCTTATAGGCCTCACTCAATATATACCTTCAATTTTCCAGGCTAGGGCAACACACATCTGCCTTGATTGTGGATACATATACTTTCTACCCAAGGCTTTTGAAGAACAAGTAAGATCAGACATGTTTTCTCTTAGTTCCATTAGCACCAATCAGCTTTTCCACATGTGCTCATTTGTAGATTGCCAGCCTCATGACTTATGACCGATTTTCTCATATACCTTTTCTTTTCCAGCCTGATGAGTATGGTTGTCCCCAGTGCAATGCGCCAAAGAAGCGATTCGCGAGATACGACGCAGAGTCCGGGAAGCCCATTGGCGGTGCACTGCCACCTCTTACGGTGATAGTCAGTTTGGTTATTGGCATCGCTGGCATAGGGGCTTTGCTTGTATATGGCCTTCAATAGGCTTGTTCGTCTCTTCAGAAATTTTGTTCTGGCTGTGCATCGACAAGCTCAACCGATTGCTCGTGTACTCTATCTAACAGAAAATAACAATAAAGGGTTTCCCCCGCTTTATATTATAAAACAACCATCCGATACATCCAACTCACTGGGGCCGCAACACAAACAAGCCCAAAAAGGAAAACAAGAGAAAGAAAAGATAAACAAATTCCGACAACGGCAGATCAATGAAGCGAAGAAGACAACAACCACTGCACCCTCCGGAGAAGTACCACCGCGTTCCTAGCATTCTGAAGCGTAGCATACCAAGCAACACCTTCAAGAAGGAATGCGACAACGCCGCCGATGTTGCCCGAACAAGTCCTAGGGTTTTCCCGGTATGCGGAGGGAAGTGGGGAGGGGGTATACCCGACGCCCTTCAGGAAGGTCCGACGGCGCCCATGGGCGTCACCGCATCGGTGCCGGACGAGCCGCCAGGGATTTCTCCCGACCCAAAACCACCACCACCCCGGACACTATGTAATGCACCACCCAATCATCCGCGCACCAGCCTGTGCTACCACGATCACCGAACCATCATCGCCGTCTCACCGGAGCCGCCAACACGAGACCTGGAGGGAGGGAAAGGAGACAACTTCCATGGGAGCAACCACAACTTGACCGGTGGGAGGGGACAACCTCCACCGCCTTTGCGGAGCCGTACGGACACGGCGACAAGGACCTACCAGGCCCTGACGGCCCGAACAATCCCTATCACCACGCTGCAGCACGCCGGCCGACGAAGTCCTCATCGCCCGCAGACCACCGACGCCTCGCCACCACCACCAGGGAGCAACGCTGCCGCGCGCCAAGCCACCGGCCCGCCCCAACCCAGATGGGGCCCAAACGAGCCCAGATCTGGGCCGAGCGGGCGCCATGAGCCACCAGCGCCACCGTGCCACCCTATGACCAACAGCCGCGCTGCCGTGTCGAGAGCATCCGTGGCCTGCGGGAACGCCGCCGCCGGCCACACCACCGCCACCCAAGAAGCACTAGCCGCCAGCTTTCTAGAAGTTCCAAATTTTCTAGATGCTCCAAGGTCTGCTCACTATTGCTGATGTGAGAGGGAAACCAGGCCCCATCTTTTACACACCCTAGACAAGGGACATACATCAGGTAAAAGAAACATCAGTAAACAAACAAAAATGATTCTGGGAGGACAAGTGGCTAGGAAATGCCACACTCCGGTGACAATATCCGGCTCTATACAACATTGTGCGCCACAAGGGCAATATTATTAGTGGAATCATTTTCATCAAATGTGACGTTCAGAAGAAATTTAATTGGACCCAGACTCCATTTATGGAACATCCTACTCTAGCGGTTGTCCACGGTGCAATTATCACATGGGTCTGATATATTCCGATGGAACCTCCATGGGAATGGACAATTCTCAGTTGAGTCCATGTATAGAGCGTTAATCCAGTCTAATGTGCCAGTTGATAATAACAAGAAGATCTGGAAGATGAAGATACCTCTTAAGAATAAAATCTTTGCGTGGTATCTTTGTTGCGGAGTCATTCTTACTAAAGATAACCTTATTAAGAGGAATTGACATGGAATTTCGCAATGTGTCTTTTGTCACCATGATGAGACAATAAACATTTATTCTTCCAATGCAAATTGGCTCATACTATATGGTCAGTCATCCAAATAGCTTATGGCTTGTATCCTCCTTGTAGTGTTGCTAATGTATTTAGCAACTGGTTACATGGGATTGATCACAGGTTTAGAACTCTTCTCAGGGTGGGAGTGCTAGCCGTTATTTGGTCGCTTTGACTATGTAGAATGATAAGGTTTTTAATGATAAAAGTACTTCTCTGATGCAGGTTATCTACAGATGTACCGAGAATCTTTGTTTATGGTCCTCTCTACAACGCGTGGAGAATCGAGACTTGTTTACGGAGGTGTGTACACGATTGGAGGCTACGGTGAGGGATACTTTTATCCAACATGGGGGGCAACATGATCTTAGGATTGGTCCCGCTCCGCTTTAGGCGTTATACGGACTCTACATGTCTCTTTGTATTTCGCCTTTTTAAAATTTTCGTTTGTGTGAGAGGACATTATTTGGCTGTGTGCATCTTAGTTATGCAGAGGCCGGGTGTATTTGACTGCTGGTAGCTGCACCGGACACTTTGTCTATGATAGGCCTAAATGATATCCCAACAACTGCACATCAGCAACCACTGTTAACATAAATGGACCTGTGTGAACAAGGTATTCTGTGGCATGCTTGTTCTGAACCCATGAGGGGTGCGCTATCTCCAGAAGTGGCTGAAGCTTTTGCTCTCCGGCGTGCCGTCAAGCTTGCTCGGGAGATGGGTTTTGATGATGTTATCTTCAACACGGACTGTCTCTCTGTGGTGCAGTGCTTGCACTCTCCTGCCAGGGATCACTCGGTGGTTGGATCCATTCTTGCAGATGTCAAAGATTTGGCTAATGGCCTTTCCTCTGTGGCTTTCCAACATGTTCGTCGGCAGTACAATGTTTTAGCTCATATCTTAGCTAGATCTAGTTTGAACTCGTCTAGTCTTTGTGTTTTTCTTTCTGCTTCGGATTGCATCCGGGAGACTCTATGTAAATTTGTTGCTTGATCAATAAAGCCCGATGTTCTCTAAAAAAAAGGTATTCTGTGGCATCTAAATTTCTTTTATGGAGGTTACCGGGTAGTGGGTACCATATGAATTCTGAAAAAGGGTACACTGCACAATGATGTTCCTCACTACTGGTTTTTTTAGAGCATTTACCAGTGAATCTTAAAACAAGAGAAAAATATAAATGGAGCGTTGGGGATACCTATCAACAATTCAATGAAAAAAACAGCCAGACACTAGAAAACCCGTAAAGTCCAACATCCCGAGACTAGAAGATGCAACCAGTCCACATTCTAAACAATGACAGAAATTTGTCAAATATGCAGAAGACCTTGTTTAAGTTTCTACTCCCTCCATGCCGTGTAGTGTCAAAAATGCTCTTATATTATGGGGCGGAGGGAGTATGTTATATTTTTGAAAGGGAGTATGTTATATGATGAAGCATGTCTCTAAAGACTCACCTGCCACGAAACAGTTCACCACATCTCGTTGTTGATGACATTACAATGATTAAGTGATCATGGCATGTTTAGGACTGCCATGGATAACATAATTTGGACAGATTTTTGGCAATCACAGAATTAGACCTTCCTCAAAATCATAACAGAGCAACTCTTTGGAAATGTTAGAGCACATGAAGTTTTAAAATAAACATTGGAATTCACCCATAGATCAGTCACAAGGATAAACTGAAGGAGTGATTGGAACCAAAATGGAGCCCTAATTTTGTTACAAAATAATCACCTTACTAGTTGACATGCGCACACCTACGATCATGAAGCAGCGGGATAAGGGCCGGCTGAACGACGCCGTGCCAGGCGCCCAGGACGTGTGGCACGGTGACGATGGTGCTGTGGCGCCAGCGCCGGAGCGAACAATGACGACCGCTGTGCCTAAGTTCCGGCAGTAGGCCGGCCCGAGGACAAACGGCACCGGCGTGATCTTGACCTTTGCAATCTACTCCCTCTCATAATATAAGAATGTTTTTGACATTAAGTGTCAAAAACGTTCTTATATTATGGGACGGAGGGAATAGATGTTGACCTCGGTGCAGAGAGAGCCTTGGCTCAGTGGTTGGCTATGCAGTTGTTCAGCGAGTGAATTGCAAGAAACCACCAAATTTGGGGCTTATCTTGCAGAAAACAACCTGGTCGCTAATCATTTGCAAAATCCACCGCGGATTCAGTAACAGTGTTGCAAATTGCACTGAACAAGTGATTTCGCGCGGTTGAGGGCGTTTCCGACAGGTGGGGCCCAATATGCGTGACGTGGCGTAATGGACGCGGTGACGGCGCCGTTTGCGCGTACATCTGGTCGAGCCGGACCGACCGACCGAGGGCGCCCGACCAGATCAGATCTGCTCCGTCCTCTCCCTCCAGCTCCAATCCATGGCGACGACGAAACCTGGCGGCGTGGACGGCAGCGGGGGAGTTGCTGCCGGTGGGGATGCTCCGGGCGGCGGTGCTGGAGATCCACCGGAGTTCTGCGGAAGCTCCAATCCCTCGAGCGTGATGCCTCTTCCCCAACCGCCGTCGCCGCCAAAGTCGTCAGAATACGCGGCGGCTACTGCGTTCGCCCAGGCGGTGAAGGCCAATCCGACGGGCAGCCACCATTTTGCCTCCTCCTTCGGCGAAGTGGAGTAAGTCATCCTCCTCCTCCCTTGTCATTTCCGTGATTTGTATTCTAGGGTTAGGGTTGTAGTGTTAGGGTTCTATGGTTGGTGTTCTTGGCGGTTAAGGTTGTAGTGTTAGGGTTCTAGCATTAGGGTTAGTGTTAGCTGTTAACTGAATTTTCAGTAAACTGTTAACTATGTACTGAATTTATTGAACACTGTTAAGTGGATTTTAACACTGTTAACTGAATTTCTGTTGCCAACAATCTTAACTCTGTTAACTGAATATTGTGAACACTGTTAACTGTTAACTGAATTTATTGATAAGTGTATGCTGTTAACTGAATTTTGTTTACAATGTTTACTGGATTTTAACACTGTAAACTGAAATTCTGTTGGCACCAATAAGACCTCTTAACAATAATTGTGAACACTATTAAATGCATTTTATCTGAATTTGTAGCTTGGATGATGAAGAATGGGAAGTGAGGTTCCATTTCCTAGACAGAGATAACTTGGAAAGAACAATCTGTTTATCAGACATAACCTTCTGGAATCTCATTGCCCTAATAGAGGTAGAAGGCTATAGTTCAAGGGATTTTATGTATTATGTTAGAGATCCAGGAGTTGGTGTGTCAGGAATGGAAGAATTAACTGATGATGACAAGGTGGAAGAAATGTTGGATGACATAGCTAGGAAAGGAAAGAATGTTGTTAACATTACTGTTATGAGAAGTGATGCACCTAGACCAGTTGATTTGAACATTGGTCATGCTTATGAAGAGCAGGTTCCTTTGTCAGAAATAGGTGTACCAGTTGTCTATGAGGTAGACAATTCAGGAGTTCTTTTCCCCAGTCCAGTGAAACCCCAACCACTGCCAGTCCAAGTAGTGAACACACATGAAAGCTCTTGTTTGTTGAAGCAAAAGGGCCCAAGTGAACCTGAGTTTGCTTTGGACAATGGTAATGAGAGGCATGAGTATTTCATGGAGACAGACCAAGAGCAAGAGCACATTGAGCAGATGATGGAGTAGAAAAGAAATGAAGAAATTCAGAGGTACAGGAGTAACATGATACAAAGAGAGAAGTACAAGGAAGCAAAAAGAAAACTCCCACAGCTGCTTGCTGAGGAGTTCACTGATAGTGAAAGTGAGGATGAAGATCTTGAAGATGAGGACATATTGGCAAGGTTGGAGGCAATGAAGAGGCATAGGGATGATCCACTACATCACTTTGAAGGAGACACTGATGTAGAAGAGCTATATGGACCAGATGAGGAGGAGGAGGAGAATGAAGGAAGAGATGAAGAGGAAGGACAAGAGGAGCAACTAGATGATGGCTTGAGAGGAGGAAGCAGTGTAGGAGGAAGCAGTGCAGGAGGTAGCAGCAGCACAGGAGGAAGTAAGAGGAGGGGGAAGGGGCCAACAACAAGATCCCATGCAAGTTTGGATCAAATCATAGAGCAAGACTGGGCACCTTCATCTGATGAGGAGAGCAACCCAGGTGACTTCACTACTAGGAAAAGGGCTATAGATGGAAATGACACTAATGGCGCACCAGACAAGTGGTGCGCCATTAGTATATACTAATGGCGCACCACCTTCTGATGCGCCATTCGTGTTGAAAATACTAATGGCGCACCTTGACCACGGTGCGCCATTAGTACCAATTTTTTTTTTGAACTAGTGCGCCTGTCCAAACATACTAATGGCGCATCCGCTGGTGGTGCGCCATTACTAGTTGTAACTAGTAATGGCGCACCAGCCAGAAGGTGCGCCACTAATGTTATTTTTTTTATTATTGCTTTTATTCCTTTTTTTTGCAAAAGTTCTAATGGCGCACCACCAGTGGGTGCGCCATTAGTAACCTGGATTACTAACGGCGCATTTGTTGCTGGTGCGCCATTAGTAAGTGGGCAGCAACAAGATATTTTGGACAGCCTCTCCTCCCACACTCACTTTCTCCCCACTTCATTCTCTCCACCGCCTCCTCCTTGTCTCGGGTGCCTCCTCTTTTTCACCTCATTCCCACCATAGATTCATTCAAATTAAGTGGTTAAGTTACCTTGTTTTGCTAGGTAAGTAAGGGGGGAAGCTATATTTATGTTGTTCTCCCTACAACAATGTGCACATGCACTTTTTATGGCCTAGCTAGATCTATGTATGTTCGTGGTGTTGCATATGTTTGTGGTGTTGCATATGTGTTTGTGTTTGGAGGTGTACTGGTATTTGAAATGCGATAGTTGCCAATATTTTGCCGGAATGTTGATTCATTTCCGTTTTGGCGAGAATTTTGGCATTAAGCATTCTTTTTGGTCCTATTTTTAGGGAAAGTCATGCCAAATTTTTTCTTGGTTCTAAAATATCGTTTTGCTCTACCCCGCAGGCGACCATGGTCCGCACGATGACCGAAGGCATCGTGAATAGGTTTTTGAGGTCCGCGAAGGCCGAGATGCTTCAAAAGAACGAGACAGAGATAAGATGTCCGTGTCGAAGATGCAAGCTGAATAGCCTTATTGCGGACCCGGATTCCGGGCAGGTGCGGGACCACCTGCTCTTGCGTGGTTTCATGGATGGCTATCGGTGGCAAGGTGATGAAGATGACTACGAAGTCGTCCATGGGGGCCGGGCAAGAAATGAGGAAGGGCAGCAAGACAACCACCGCGGCTCGGGGGGGCGAGAAGACGAAGAATCCCCAGGAGATGATCACGACGGTGATGCTGTACAAAGTCATCATGTAGAAGATGCAGGACATGATGATGATGCCGGCGGAGCAGACGACGCTGGACCATCGATGGGCTGGGTGCAGGACCCTCATATTCAAGAGCTGCTTCTCAAGCAGACGGATAACGCAAGAGCTGCCGCCCGAGAGAAAGCCAAGATGGATCAACTTGAGTTAGACGCGGTTACTCCATTGTATGAAGGATGCAGGCCCAAGGATACCCGCCTGAAAGTAACGCTCATGGCTCTGGAGATGAAGGTAAAACACAAAATGACCGACGCATGCTTCGACGAGAACATGTCATTCTGGCACGAACGTCTTCCCAAGGGGAAAAAGTGCCCGACCAGTTTGGAGGAGGTGAAGAAAATCGTGTGTCCTCTGGATTTACCACACGTGAAATACCATGTGTGCATGAACAATTGCATCATTTATCGGGACGAGCACGCGGAGTCTACCATATGTCCGGTGTGCGGTGTCACTCGATACAAGAAGAGGAAGAAAGCTCCTCGAAAAGTGGTGTGGTACTTTCCGATCACTCCTCATCTGCAGCGGTATTTCGCGGACCCTAAGGTAGCAAAGCTCTTGCGTTGGCACGCGGATAGGGAGGAGAAGAAGCGAGAAGATGACGCAAATGATCCGGAGATAGATAAAAAAGACAAGATGCTGAGTCACCCTAAGGATGCGAGCCAGTGGCAAGCGTTGAACTTCGAATACCCAGAATTTGGGAACGATCCAAGGAACATCATGCTGGGCGCGAGCACCGATGGAGTCAATCCGTTTGGCAGCCAGAGAAGCACACATAGCACCTGGCCTGTGTTCGTGTGGATGTACAACCTTCCCCCCTGGTTGTGCATGAAGAGGAAGTACATTCACATAAGTATGCTAATTGAAGGGCCGAAACAACCAGGGAACGACATCAATCTGTATCTGGGGCTGCTGAAAGAGGAGATTGACACGCTGTGGAAAACACCAGCCAATATGTGGGACGCCGCAGAGAAAGAATATTTCCCTATGAGAGCCGCACTGCTCACGATGGTGCACGACTATCTCGGTTACGGATATCTTGCGGGGCAGGTAGTCCACGGATTTTCTGGATGCGTAAGGTGCATGGATGACACAATGTATCGCCAGCTAGATAGAGATCCCGGGTCTTCGAAAACCGTGTTCATGGGACATCGAAGGTGGCTTCGCGACGATGACCCGTGGAGGAAACGCAAGGATCTGTTCGATGGTGAAACCGAACCCCGAAAACGCCCGTGTACGAGGAGCGGCGAGGAAATAGACAAGCTGTTGAAAAATTGGAAAGACTGCCCACTGCCGGGAAAGAAGCAAAAGGCGCCAGAGCCGCTGCTGAAGGTATGGAAAACGAGGTCTGTTTTCTGGGACTTGCCGTACTGGAAGATCCACTGTGTGCCTCACAGCCTTGATGTCATGCATATCACGAAGAACGTGTGCGAGAGTCTGCTTGGTACCCTGCTCAACATGCCAGAGAGGACCAAAGATGGGCCGAAAGCAAGGGCAGACTTGAAATCAATGGGCATCAGGCAGGAGCTTCACGCTATATATGATGATGATGATGATGATGATGATGATGATGATGATGATGATGATGATGATGATGATGAGGCGAAGCAGGACACAGAAAGTCGTCGCAAAGGCAAAAAGGCCAAGAAGACCGGAAATGACTACCCCCCCCCGCGTGCTTCACTCTAAGTCAGGAGGAGATCGAGCAGTTTTTCACCTGCCTCCTAGGAGTAAAACTTCCTTACGGTTACGCGGGGAAGATAAGCAGATACCTAGACCCAGCGAAGCAGAAGTTCAGCGGGATGAAGTCTCACGACTGTCACGTGCTGATGACGCAGATACTTCCAGTTGCAATCCGTGGGATCATGGACGCGCACATCCGTGAAACGCTATTTGGCCTATGCAACTTCTGTTGCAATCCGTGGGATCATGGTGCATCTGCTGGTCCATATAGTGGAGGATATCATCCAACTCGGGCCGACGTTCCTGCACAGCATGATGCCGTTCGAAAGGATGAATGGTGTCATCAAAGGATACGTTCGCAACATGTCACGTCCAGAGGGAAGCATAGCCAGGGGCTTTCTGACCGAAGAGTGCATCTCCTACTGCACGAATTATCTAGGCATCGAGAACCCCGTTGGTCTGCCCGTCAACAGGCACCTCGGCAGGCTCGCTGGACGGGGTCACCATGAGGGTCGCCGTGAAATGCATGTCGACTTCGAGGGTCGACTCGCCGACTTTGAAAGAGCAAACCTAGTCGCGCTACAACACATAGACGTGGTCGATCCTTGGGTGGTAGAGCACAAAACCTTTATTAAGAAGACGTACAATGACCGAGGCCAACAGATGACGGACGGAGATATACTCAAAGAGCACAACTCATGTTTCACGCGTTGGTTCAAGCAGAAGCTTCTGTCGTACCCTTTACATGAGGATTCTTCCGCGGAAGAACAACTCATATTCGCCTTGTCACAGGGCGCCGAGCACAACCTGATGACCTATGAGGCGTACGATATCAACGGCTACACATTCTACACCGAGGCCAAGGACATGAAGAGCGATGGTTATCAGAACTCCAGGGTAACGATGGAATCCTACACCGGTAACGACAAGGACAGATACTACGGAAGGATCGAGGAGATCTGGGAGCTGAGCTACGCTGGAGAGAAGGTCCCGATGTTCCGTGTCAGATGGGCCAAGAGCGTCCTAAAAGAAGACCGGTATTTCACCACCATGGTTATACCCGAAGCCAAATCCAAGACCGCGGGCACAAACGTCACCGCGAAAAATGAGCCATGGGTACTGGCTTCCCAAGTGGACCAATGCTTCTTCATTACCGACCCGTCAAAGACCAGTCGTGTTGTCGTGAGGAGAGGCAAAAGGAAGATCATCGGAATGGATGGAGTAGCCAATGAGCAAGAGTTCGACAAGTACGGCGAACCGAGGATCGAACATGACGACGATGATGAAGTAGCAGCATACACCACAAGAAGAAGCAGGACCACCCTACCTAAAGGACGTCCGTTCCACAGAAGAACTCCATTTGCGAAAAAGAAGGGCAAGAAGATTGTTAACAGATAGCTAGCTAAGATCGATTGTATTTAAATCGTAGCCTTCATTTCTCGATTGTATTTCATGGGCACTTTTTGAACTATCATGAATATTTTTAAATTTCATGGACACTCGATCTCGATCCCCCTCCATCTCGATCGCTATCCCACCTCACCAGATCCGGTCCCCCTCGCCGCCGAGCACCCCCCGGTCCACCGGCCGCCGCCGCCGACCCCCCGCACCCTCGATTCCCCTACTCAACCGCCGCCGCCGACCCCCCGCACCCCTCCCCTACTCAACCGCCGCCACCGACCCCCCGCACCCTCCCCCACTCCACCGGCATTACTGTTTGATGATATTTTTAAAAAAATTATTACTGTCTTATAAAAAAAATTACTGTTATGATTTAAACAAGTTTGAACATATTTAAACACAAAAAAGTATCAAACAGCATTTTAAATGCATAAAAAAAATTTTGTGGAGCCTGGGAATCGAACCCAGGACCTCCTGGTGTGAGAACGGGCACCTGACCAGTCGAGCTAGTAGAGGGGAGTTGATGTGAATAAGGTCAGGTGGGAGATAACCTGTTGGCTCGAAAAAATACTAATGGCGCACCAGGTCGAGGTGTGCCATTAGCATGTATATACTTATGGCGCACCGAGGGGTGGTGCGCCATTAGTATTGTGCCCCCCTACTTCTGATCCCCTCTCTCTCCCTCGCCCGAGCCCTCGCCCTCGATCCCCTCTCTCTCCCTTGCCCGAGCCCTCGCCCTCGATCCCCTCTCTCTCCCTCGCCCTCGCCCTCGCCCTCGATCCCCTCTCTCTCCCTTGCCCGAGCCCTCGCCCTCGATCCCCTCTCTCTCCCTCGCCCTCGCCCTCGCCCTCGATCCCCTTCCCCTCTCCTCTCCCGACGCCGCCGCCCCGCCGCCCTCGACGCCGGCCAGATCCGCCGCCACCTCTGCTCGAGCTGCTCCCATCGACCACCCCGCTGCTCGCGTGCTTCTTCTCTCCCGCGACCCCGCCATTGAAGGTCTCGCAAGGTCCTCTTCTCCTCCCCCTCCCCCTTTGTTCGATTCGATTGTGCCGCCGTCAAGGTTCCCTGATGATGCTGGTTCCTCTCGCGCGCAGGCTGCACGCACCTCGGACCGCGTGTGCCTAGTTCTTCCCGGGAAGCTGCCCCGACCCTACTACCCACGCCATCAGGGGAGCTCGTCAAGGTATCATCCCCCCCTCTCTCTCTCTGCTCTCTCCATCTCTCATGCTCTGGCATAGTTCTTGCAGTAGTTCTTGCAGTAGTTCTTGCAGTAGTTCTTTTAATCCCGTCAAGGAAGCATCTGTATACACAAACTGCAGTATTTCTTCCTGTTCCACAACCACAACTGGGCGTTGTAGCCTGACACAAAGAGAATCATGAGGCATTTTTCTTTTAATTAAACATTTGCAGTAGTATACTTGACTGAATTTAAACACCTGCAGTAGTACTTTGACGAGGCTTTGTTTGATCAACTGGAGCTTAAACACTTGCATTAGTACTTGCAGTTGTACTTGACTGAATTTAAACACTTACAGTCTTTCTACTGCTGCTTGATCAACTGGAGTACTCTGGACTTGATCAGTAACTGTTTTGGTGTAGCAAGTGCAGGAGCTGTAGTGCTCCATTTGGTACTCCATTTGGAGACTTTAACTGGATTAGATTAGGTACTCCATTTGTTGTAGTACTCCAGTTAACTGAAACTAGTGACATAACTTGAAGCAACTTAAGTCTGAATAATCAAATTCATCATACACTATTACTCAAATCAAAGATCAGGTATTCCATTACAGTAGCAAGTGTACCAGTATTATTGGAGTAAAAAAATTCAGTTAAGTTGTGCAGTAGTGTACTTCATCAGGGGAGTTTCTCTTTGTTGATATATTATTCCAAGAACAATTGTATCAAGCAAGAATATTGACTAAGGCATTGTTGTAGAGATTCTGAGAATTAGCCAAACACTAAGCATTCATTGCTCCACTAGAGTTTCTACCTCTTATCTGATGAATGGTTTTATGAAAATGCCTTCATGGGTATATAGTCATGCAATCTGAATTTATGTTCAGCACTTGAAGGAAAAAACTATACTCTCTTTCATCTGCCTGTTTGTGATTTGATAGTTGTAACTGTTCACCCGCATCTTGTATGTCATAGTGATGATTTACTCAAGTGGTAATTGGACACTAATATGATTCTGAAGTCATATGATAGTTGGTGTTTTGGTTTGTGATTAACATTTGACAATAATTAAATTGTTGTGAAGTAGTGAGACCCTGGAAATGTTTTCAAAATGTTTTCTATTTCCATGGGGATAAATTTATCTTATGCCTTATGTTCATGCGATTCAGTTCATTTGTTTTGAGTTGCGCAGTAGGGCAAAGCCCCACACCCCCTGTTATATTTATTTAAATTAAGATTACAAGGCTACAAGTAGAAAATAAAATGCACATTAGAACTATACATGGAAGCAGGTGCCTTTGTGTTCTGGTAGTCCTTTAGAACTATACATGGAAACATAATCTTCCTTATCAAGACAAACATAATAGAAGCAGGTGCAGGAGCTGTAGTACTCCATTTGGAGACTTTAACTGGATCAGATTAAACTGGATCAGATCACTGTTGAACTGGGTGTAAAATCACTACTGTTGATATTCAAATTTAAACTTGAAAATGAAAATTGAATTGGAGAATTAAATCACTATTTTTTAGTCCCCATTTCTGAACCTATGCTAACCTTGCAAGCAGCATAACAGGCAATGTACTCCAAAATACTATAAGAACTGGAGTAAAAGATGACTGCATCTCACAGAATATAAGAAATGGGGACTCTTGGCTAAGTATGGCAATGCCACAGAGTAATAATTAACTAACTGAAAATTTGACATTCTGGACTATGCTTGGCTCTGGTTTTGTGAAATCTCATCTCTTTTCTAGTGCCATGACTAGTCATGAATTTTATTTTACTTTCCCCACTTTATAACATTCAGAAATTGTTTACTAGCTCAAGCTTCTCCTTTGCACTTTATCACTTCAATCTGCTGCTACCTCAAGCTTCTCGTTTACACTTGTGCCAAGTAGCATTTTTTTCCTTGTATAATTATATGGTGGTTGACTGAGCTGCTACTTTTTCCTTGTAGAAGATCGCAGGTCGAGTGGGAGGGATCCAGTTGCGACGACACCGAATCACTAGCAAGGCAGCTGCCTAGAATAATAGGTATTTTTGTTATGCTTTCAGTTCGTGTCAGCAGGGAGATATAATGTTTTACAATCTTTCTGGTTATATTGGAGTTAGGTTTTTTGAATATGAGTAGCAGTGACTTGGATATACCTTATGGAGTTGTAACAGTTCCTCTTGGTGCTTAGGTGCATTTTCTTTGTGTAACTTGGTAGTTCAAACGGAATGTATCTCATTTTGTAGACAGATTATTTTCTGGAATATCATATATTCAAATTTGTAATGAATGATGGCTTCTACCTTGGGGTGTGGTTTCATGGGCAGTCTCCTTGGCTAGCCTGAGTGGCTCTTGCTGCCCATGCTAGGCTGTCTCTTTCATAAATCAATGCATACTGATGTTCATATGTCATGTTTCATGCATGGAGAAAATTAGCTCCGTGCGGTCGCAAAGATGTACAAAATGGAGGATACCATCTTCTAACTCAAGGTGTTTTTTGTGATGCTAGTAGAGGCACATTGTGGCCTTTTCATCCATATGAAAGTAGAGGCACATTGTGGTGCTAGTTTGCTGGGTTTTGTCTCCGACCATCGTGTCGTGATGATATTGCAGGTACCCCGAGAGGCCCTTGAGTTTGCCGGAATGTCGATTAACTTCCGTTTCGGCAAATTCGGGTACTCCATATGTCCTATTTTCAGCAAAGGTCATGCTGAAATTTTCCGTGAATTTTAGCATGACTTTGCTAAAAATAGGACATATGGGGTACTTGTGACTAATGCATGGGCCGGGGTATCTTAGTAGTTAATTAAGTAGGATCAAGTGCCCCGACGTACTTGTGACTAATGCATGGCTTTTAGGGTGCCTCGGTGTCGATAAAAACCGAAATGATGAAAGGTTAGGCTTTTAGGGTGCCTCGGCGTCGAAAAACCCTCAATGATAAAAGCTTAGATTTTAGGATGCCTCGGTGTCGACAAACCCTAAATGATGAGACCATGATCTTGTTCCTTGACAATAACCAACTTTTTGACCAAACTTTGTTTCTATTTAGAGAGAAACATGGCCCACAACGATGAGGCCGGGGGTTCGGGCGGCAAGGCATTCTGGGACCTGTCCCAGGAGATGGAGGAACAACCTCACTTGTATGAGGCCGCCGCCTTCCCCACCGATCCTGAGACCACGGATGGTGCCGCCGAGGATGACCACACTGATGCCACCACTGATGGTGCCGCCGAGGATGCCACCACTGATGATGGCGGCGCACACACAGATGGCAGCCAACCGAAGAGGTAATGGAAGGACCGGCGCCCGATCGTGCTCCGCACCCTCAAGGAGGAAGTTACTGAAGTGGACTCCAACGGGAATCCAACGGCGCCCGAACGAATAGTCAAGGGGTACTCGCTTCAGCTCGGGTGCATTGTCCGGAGCACCGTCTCGATCAACACCGAGAACCATAGGCATAAGGACCGAGGGAATTTGCGCAACCTCCTCTTCACAAAGCTGCACGAATGATACAAGTTCCTCGCTGAATTTGAAAACACAAGCCTCAAAGGGAATAAAGTGAACAATGCTGCCCTCACGAAGATGAGCACGGCCCTGTCTACTTGGAAAAGCAATGTGAAGAGAATGATCGAGAAAGGTGAGAGTTATCAGAAGATCAAGGAGAAAAATCCTTCGATCACCGAAGATGACTACAACGACTTCAAGATCAATTGCTCGAGCACCGCAAGCTCCCAATCAAGTGAGTGGGGGAAACAAATGCGGGAGCTGAACATAGGGGGACACACACTCGGTCCCGGCGGTTACAGAGTGGCGGAGCCTATATGGGACAAGGAGGAGGCGGACCGTGCCGAGCAAGGCCTACCGCCCCTCTTCGATAAATACGGTGACAAGCAGACCAGGAACTTTGTCAGGGCCCGGTACAAGAAGGACCCGAAAACAAAGGAGCTTACCATGGATCCGAAGACCAGGCAGCTTGAGCTTGTTCTGGTAAGGAATACACCCCCGCGTAATTAGCTCCATATGGTTGCATTCTAATTAATGAAGCTAAATTTCTAAATGGTTCACATTCCTTCCGCAGGCGACTGAAAGCAGTAGCGTGGGGTTGACTAAGAGCAACCCTTGGGACACCACTCTAAATAGGGGGTTGAATGTAATGAAGAACAAGGATAAGCTCAGTAAGCCAACGTCAGCTGGTCGTGTGGCCGACAAAGGCTTGTCGACAAAATGGGGGTCATACTATACCGCTGGTGTGCGGAGGGAGAAAAAGACCAGCTCGGAAAGCCAGGCGCGAGAGGTTCAAGAACTCAAGGCACAGGTGGCGCAGATTCCGGAGATTGTCCAAGAGCAAGTGGAACAACGACACGGAGCGACGATCACCGCCCTTGTGCCTACCTTGATCTCGGGGTTGAGTGCGTGGATTGCGGGCGGCCAACAGGGGCCGCCCCCGATTCCTAGCTTCACGGCCAGCAACTCGCATAATGCGATGGCGGGGCCATTGGTGCCTCCGGCGGAGGCGGCATTGGTGTCTCCGACGCCGGCACGGGAGCTTAATGCACCCGGGTGTACACCGGCCGGCACCTCTTCAGCAAGCGGCCCCTACGTCAACTGCACGCCCGTCGTTGGCGGTGCCTCGACATTAGCCGAGCTCGACGCCATCATCACGGTAACTAATTAAGCCTCTCTCGGCCGAGGACTTCATCTCCTTGCCTTTGACTGGGCATCCCTGACACCCTACATGTTTTCGCAGGGCGTCGCCGACGTTCCGTGCACTCTCCTCCACTTCGTGAACAACGAGTTGGTCGATGTCGCCAAGGGCAAAATCGTTCAACCGGGCAACCCCTTGTTCCACGGTACCCAGATGCCACCCAACTTGTTTAGGGTTCAACTGGCTCGGGTGCTGCCAGGCTGCGACGACTTGTTACCTCCGATTCGACCCGTCGGGGCCGATGATGAAGACGTGATGACCCTCAGCGCCTGCTGAGCTGGCCCCTGCTTTGGCCGAAGAGCCAGATTCGTTTGGGGGCGGGGGACACCACCCCAAAGACAACACCGCCAGTCGTGCCGGCGCCAAGTCGGCCCCATGGCAAGACCGCCGTAACGGTGCCGGACATCCCTATGCCACTGGATCCAAACATGCATATGGCACAGGATCAGAACGACGACGACTACGACGATGATACATTTGGCAACGTCGATCTGTACTTTGCCGAGCATGGGTACGATGGCGACTTCATGGGGCCTCCTTCTCAAGAACCAAACCCAACAAAAGACGTGTGCGATCTAGCTCGTACCGCGGAGAAGCCAAGTTGCAACAGGCGCCGTCTGGCGTTCAGCTCTCAGGAGACGCCTCCAGCTGCCGACTTCACCGAGCCTCAGATAGGCGAGGTGCGAAATATTATCAGCCCCAACACACTCAAGAAGGTGGTCTGTGAGCAGAACTCGGTCCCATTACAGGAGAAGAAGAAGGCACGCAAAAGAAAGACTAAGAAGGGTGCGAGCCAGCCGGCACCGAGTACGATACGTGCTCAGGACGGGCCACCTTCACCGCAGGATATCTCGAGGAGGGTGCATGTGGCGGGTAGGGCGATGCTACCGACAAATATGCTCAATGCTGCAACCGGTGCTATGCGGAGTCTGCATGACAGTGTTCTTGCTTTGGAGAAGCGGCGTCTTAGGGAGAAGGATGTGGCATACCCGGTTTTCGCGGCCAAGGTGCCAGAGGGCAAGGGCTTTGTGGATAACTCCATCGGGCGTACGATCGTCCTGCGTTTTGATGACATCCACGCTATGTTGAACCTTCATCCGCTGCACTACACCTTCGTTCGGCTATTTTCGCTGAGTATGGAGATGCGGATCATTCGCGACAAGACCCCGGACATCGTGATAGTCGACCCCTTCTACATGCGTGCCAAGATCTTGGGCAGCGCTGGGGACCGGCAAGTCGCGAGTTCTTACCTCGAAGGCGTCATTCTGGCAAACCAAGATAAGGATAACTTCCTCGTGCCTTACTTTCCCGAGTAAGTCCTCCCCTCAACCGGCCCGTAACATATGAATTCTTACATTTCGATCGTTTTTATTTTAACATTCCGTGTTTTCTGCAGTGACACACGTTGCACGCTCATCCTCCTAAGCCCCAAATATTCCATGGCCACGTATTTCGACCCGGACCGTCAGTCGAACGTAGACTACACAAATGTCAAGAAGGTTCTTGATGATGTTCTCCCCGGCTACGCCCAATCTGGAGGCACCTTCACCAGGCCTATTCGTAAGTACGGCAAGCACGTGTTCTCCCACAATACGACGTTTTGCTGCGTCAAGCAGCCGCCTGGCGGTCAGAAGGGTGCCTACTACGCCATCCATCACATGCGGGCGATCGTACGGGACCATCATCAACTTCTGCTACCAAGTAAACTCAAATATTGGGCCGCGAGCGTGTCAGCAATCCAGGACGCGGACCTCCGACAAGAATTCTTTCGCATCCAGTCGGAGTTTGCGGAAATCATCCATCAAGATGTCCTTCG
The DNA here is from genome assembly GCA_963921465.1 of Triticum timopheevii. Taxonomy (NCBI): domain Eukaryota; kingdom Viridiplantae; phylum Streptophyta; class Magnoliopsida; order Poales; family Poaceae; genus Triticum; species Triticum timopheevii. The sequence goes on from OY997262.1 coordinate 371,006,218, forward strand.
TACCTCGGGGCAGTTCTACCTCAGAAATCAACCGTCCAACAGTGACATCGACACAATGCTACAAATGCAGGATGACAACGCCCGTTCTTTCATGACTCCCACGATAGACGGCGGCTTCATCCACGCTCCGGTCCCTTGAGTCGAGTTGTCTAGTTCTGAAACATCGATTGGTTCATGTTGTAATTAAACTTTAATGAACTTGTAGTATGTCTCTTTGGTTTCGAGAGTCGTTCAACTTAGATGTAATCGATGCTATTAATGTCTTGCTTTTCTCTTCCGATCGTTTTGTTGCATAATTATATATTGCTTATGTATTGTCTGTGAATTGGTACTAACATTTCGTTTGGCTAGTGCATAGCGATGCCGACGTATGTCGTGTACAAGGGTAAGGTTCCCGGAGTCTACGATGACTGGGAGGAGTGTCGGAGACAGGTTCACCGATTCAGCGGTAACAGTTACAAAGGGTACACCACTAGGGCCGAGGCCGAATCTAGATACGCCCGCTATCTAGCGGGAGAGGGGAGGGAGCGTTGGAGGAACCGGATGAAGACGAGTTTCATCGTGATGATGCTCATCGTGATGACCGCAGCTCTCTTCTATGTGATGGTACTTTAGATGATCGATATCGACTTGTAATGTGAAGACAAACTCGCTACTCGCGGTCTCGAGACTTGTAATATAATGTTCTATCTTTGTTCGGTCTTTTTAATTCGGAGACTAATATGATGAATTGTATTTGGAGACTAATATGATGAATTGTATTCAAAGACTAATCTTCTATTGTATTCGATGAATCTGTTGTTGATGTGTGCTGTCTATATTTTGTCAAATTATACATTTTGTAACCTGTGCAAAAAACAGAAAATAAAAAAATAAAAAAACCTAATATTCATACTAATGGCGCATCACATGACAGTGCGCCATTAGTATGACAGTGCATACTAATGGTGCATCATAGGGTAGTGCGCCATTAGTATGCCGCGGTTACTAATGGCGCATCCAGTGGTGGTGCGCCATTAGTATGCCAAAGCACCTGGGTATACATGGCCCCTGGGAGGCATACTAATGGCGCACGCTGGCCTATACTAATGGCGCACCCGCGGTGCGCCATTAGTATACCAGATACTAATGGCGCACCAGGTGGTGCGCCATTAGTAAAAATTACTAATGGCGTGCTGTTAATGGCGCACCACAGATGCGCCATTAATGGCCATATTAGGTGCGCCATTAGTAGTGGTTTTTCTAGTAGTGCTTAAGTCAGATAGAGAATGATTGTGCTCAGCTTCCACCATTTAAGCTACCAAATGGTAGGAAGAGCAGGGCCAAAAAGAATAAAGTTAGGGTTTGGTATGATGAGGAGAGGGAAAACCCACAAGAACAATTTGTCAAGCAACTTTGTTTCCTAGATGTCCAGCAGTTCAGGAGGGCACTCCTTACATTTCACATCTCACAAAACAGGAACTACTCATTTCATAGGAATTGCTCAGATAGAGTTATTGTAGTTTGCAGTACAGATGACTGTCCTTTTTTCATTGCTGCTTCCCAAATTGCACATGAGAAGACATTTTGCATGAAGAAAATGAACTTGTATCACAACTGTCCTGCTGTTGGAGAGAGCACCAAAGTCACTGCAAAATGGTTGGCACATGAGTGTGAGCAACAGTTAAGGTCTAACATAAACACACCAGTCCAGGCAATAATTGACAATTTGAAGAAAAAACATGGAATTGAAGTGTCCATTCACATGGCCTACAGGGCAAGGAAAGCAGCTAAGGAAGTTGTCCAAGGAGATCAGAGGGCACAATACACTAGGATAAGGGATTACCTCCAAGCTGTGCTGGATACCAATCTTGGAAGTAGATGCATTGTGACAACAAAGCATTTAAAGCTTCATCCTAGCAAAAACCCTAGATTTCATGGCTTGTTCATGTGCCTCAATGCTTGCAAAGAGGGCTTCCTAAATGGTTGCATACCCTTCATAGGTACTTGCATAATTATTTTCCCAACATATTTGCCATTGCTTTTGTTTATGTTTGGTGCTAATGTGTTATGTTTGGTTGTAGGTGTTGATGGTTGCTTTGTTAAGTTGACAACAGGGCAACAAATATTGGCTGCAACAGGAAGAGATGGTAATAACAACATCTTTCCCATTGCATTTGCTATTGTTGACAAGGAGGACACTGCCAGCTGGTCCTGGTTTCTAACCCAGCTCAAGTATGCTCTTGGTGGTGAGTCAGGAATGTATGGCAAGTACACTATCATATCTGATAGACAAAAGGTACCTCATACATCATAATTCTTATTTTTACTGAAGTTTTACCATGCTTAGTACTGTCAAATAGTGTTTTGTTGTACTATATTTTGAACACTAGTTATTTAAACAGGGCCTTCTTAAAGCCATAAACAATGTCTTCCCAAATTGCCCTCAAAGATACTGCCTTAGACATATTTATCAGAACTTTCAAACAGCTGGCTTTAGAGGTGAAGAGTTAAAGAAGTATATGGATTAGGCTAGTTATTCATATACTGAGCATGGTTTTGAACAAGCAATGGAAGGCATGAAAAGAGAGTGTGAGGCAGCTTGGAAATGACTTAGAAAGATACCCAAGCATACATGGGCTAGACATGCCATGGACAAGAATTGTAAAACTGATTTGGTTGTTAACAATATTAGTGAAGTGTTCAACAAAATGATACTTGATGTGAGAGGGAAACCAATTAAAACCATGGTTGATGGCATCAGAACAAAATTGCTAGTTAAGTTCAATGCCAATAGGACCAGGACTGAGACAACCAAGTGGCAGATATGCCCAACATATGCTGAGAAGCTAGAAAAAGCAAAACACCATGCTAGATATTGTCAGTCAATCAAAGCAGGGCCTGATCTATACCAAGTTAGCAGTGGAGAAAGCACATATGGAGTTAATCTGCAAGTGCACACATGTGGGTGTAGCAAATGGGACATGATTGGTGTTCCTTGCAAGCATGGTGTTTCTGCAATTAACAAGGCAAAACTTCATCCAGAAGATTATGTTAGTGATTTTTTCAAGAAACCAATGTACCAAGCAGCCTACAATCCAATTGTGTATCCTGTGCCTGGGCCTGATCTATGGCCAAATACTGGGACCCCTGACATAGAGCCACCAGTTTTCAGAGACAAGCCAGGAAAGAAGCAGACTAAGAGGAGAAAGAATCAGTTTGAGAAGCCAGCTCCCAAAGATACTTCAAGGATGGCAACAATAACCTGCAGCAATTGCAACTTGACATGGCATAGGTACACTAGCCGCCACAAAAATCTGAAGCCATCCCTAGCAATGAGAAGGAACCAACACCAGGTTAAATCTTGTTTATATATGTTGTCACTGCAGGTTAAATCTTTGTATATTTAATACTATGTTCTAATCTATCTATATATTGTCACTGCAGGAAAACAGGAGAGTTGATGCACCAATGGCAGCTCCATCTGCTCCAGCAGCAGCAAGGGCAAGAGCTCCTTCTGCAACCAGTGCAACAGCAAGGACAACTCCACCAGCAGCAAGGGCAAGAGCTCCAGCTGCAGCTAGGACTGCAACTAGGGCTGTACCTAGGGCAGCTCCTTCTGCTCCTGCTCCAACAAGGCCAAGTTCATCTTCTGCTGCTGCTGATAGGCCTAGTTCATCTTCTGCTACTGCTGCTGGGTCAAGGGCAAAGAAAACATTCATACCACCAAGACTGTCAGGTACTGGAAGAGTGAGAAAGCCATCATACAAGATGTCTGAATGGTTCAATTGTTCTCAAGGCAGCAAGAAGTGATGTAATGTTGAAACATGTTTAATTCAGCCTTTTTTGGCTAGTTTGTGATGAAGAATATTAAGAATTTCATGTTGAAACCAGTTAAATCAAGTCCAAGTGGTGGACTATGTAATGTACCTAATGGTTGTCATGCACTATGATACTCTGGTTATGATGATGTGATGATGAACTTATTAGTTATGATGTTTTGCAAGTTTTCATTCTGTTGTTGTGATGATGAGCATAGTTTCATTATTGATATGATGATGATCTTAATTTTTTAAATCCAAAAAAATTGCACACAAATAGAAACCCTATTGGTGCATAGTTACTGACATATTAATTTTTTAAATCCAAAAAAATTGCACAAAAATAGTTTGGCCTGGGGATCGAACCCAGGACCAGTGGGTAGTAACCAGGGGTTCAATACCAATAGGATAGTGCTAGTGATGTTGTTTTAGTAGCATCCACAATTTTACTTATATTTAGTTAGGTACGTTGAGGCCGGTAGCGTGCGTTGAGGCCGGCAGCGTGGTGAACGTCCGTTTTGTATAACTAGTCGTTTCGGTTTCTGCCTTTAATACGTGTCCACCTACCGCTCGCCGCCCGCACCGCCCACTCCTCTTCCCCTCTCTCCCGTCGAAACCACCGCCAACAGCCACCCCCACCGCCGTCGCCATGGAGTGGCAGCTGGCCATCGAAGAGCTCGCCGGCAACAACCACGAGATGCGCGCACAGTACAGGGAGATCGCGCGCTGGTTCCCCAGCCTGGCGATGCTGAGGAACCATGCCCGCGGCCTGGTGAAGGTGATGACACCCGCCGAAAGGCAGCGTGCATTCCCTGCCGGCCGCACAGTCCCGCCGGCGACCATTCTCCTGTGGGCGATGCGCGAGGTGCAGTGCTCCCCCGACCCCAGGCAGCGCGCCCGTTGGTGGATGTACCGCTCATCCACCACGCCGCTGGCCGCCGCGGATGACATCACCAACACCGTCCTCGCTCTCCCAGCCCCCATCAACAACGCCTACTGGGAGAGGCGCAATCCATGGGTGCTCTGGCCAGACGACGACTCTGACGCCGAGTCCGAGTCCTCTAACGACTACGACTCTGACGAATCTGACGACTACTCCTCCTACTCCTCTGACGACGAGGTGGACGAGGTCGTCGTACTCTCCTCCGACTCCTCTGACGACGAGCCTGATGTGCAGCTCCTGGCGCCCGTCCTCCACGCCGTCGAGGGGCAGAAGAACAACCCAATTGATGTGGATAAGCTGCCGGAGGTCGCCAACAACCAAGAGCTCGTCGTTGTCAAGCAAGAAGAGGAGGGCGGCGGTGAAGAGGTGGTGGAGCCAGCGCCAGCCAAGAAGAAGAGGGCCGCGGTGAACAACAATGAAGTGCGGCGCTCCCAACGCCTGAAGATGCTGAAGAAGGAGGAGTGACATGCTGTCTTCAGTTTCGTCAGAAGAAGAAAAAGTTCAGTTTCGTCAGTATGTTAGCATGCCAGTTCTATCTATGTCAGTTCTATCTAGGTTAGTATGAACTTGCTATCTATGTTAGGCTATATATGCAGGTACTATCTATGTCAGTTCTATCTATGTTAGTATGAACTTGCTATCTATGTCAGGCTATCTATGCAGGTACTATATATGTATGCCAGCAGTATTATGTTAGTATGCCAGGTACAAACTGAACTTAATCCAACCTGATAATTAATGACAAACATAGTACTGTCACAAAGAAGATACAATCCAAGGTTCACCACAATAAATCTTAACACATTCCAAGTTTCCTCCATAGCTAGTACAAAAGACATCATTGACACACATGGTCAGACAACAACACAACTTAGTCCTCATCACAAATAGCCTTGATCTGGTGAAGCTTCCTCTTGTTGCTATCACCTGCTGTCTTCAGCTCAACAATGCAGGAAGCAAGAGTGCTCTTCTCCATGGTCAACTTCTCCTTCACTTTCATTAGCTCAGCAATGCAACAATCCAGCTTATCCTTCTCTTTCTTCAGGTCATCCTTCTCTTTCTTCAGGTCAGCATAGCAAATCTCCAACATCCTCTTATCAGAGCTCAACTTTTCCTTCTCTTTAAGATGGTTGAACTTCAAATTCCTAATGACATTGGCTTGAGCTACATGAATATGCTTTAACTGGACAACAACAGCCTTCAATTTCTTGATCTCAACATCCTTTGTCATGCTGCTTTCCACACACACTGAAATGTTCTCAGCATCATTCTTCTGTTTTACCTCAGGCTGGCTATCCTTATAATCCAATAGGTTGTTCACATCTTCAACAAGCTTCTCATATGTCTCCTACAACTCTTTTTTTGATGTGTGAGATTGTGTACAGTGCTTGAATGCTCCAGGCATGCCATCTTGTTATCATGCTGGCTATGCTCATACATAAGCCACAGCTTATGAATAGCATTCTGCAGATGCTCTGGCCAATGCTCATCTACCCACTGCACTAATCCACAATTTCCAACACCCTACAATACAAAAATTCAATACATGAACAGTACCTATGAACCCTAGAACATGAACAGTATCTATGAACCCTAGAACATGAATAGTACCTATGAACCCTAGAACATGAACAGTACCTATGAACCCTAGAACATGAACAAGAATTGGAATGCTGCAAACAAAACTTGAAACTTACTTCAGTGGCACATGCAATGAACCTCCTACCAGTGCTTATCCCCTCAAATGCAACATATTTCCTCCCTGGATTCCCATGCTCACAAATCACATTCAAGTCGTCAGCAAGACCCTCGAATGACGGATCATCAATTGTAGCTGGGATCTGAGAAATCCAACAAAAACTTGTTCAAATCGAGCAATGTTGAACCCTAGAAACCCTAGAACACAAATGAGCAACAAGGATCTGACCTTGAGAGGGGAGTCGTCGGAGGAGATGTACTGCGCGGCGGAGCCCTCAGTGCTCTCACTGTCGCTCCAGGACACCATGGTGGACGCGGTCGACGGCGACCGAAGAGGGGAGCGAGCGAGCGTGGGAGCAGAGAGAGCGAGCGTGGGAGTAGAGAGGAGAGCGAGCGAGATCTGGTCGGGCGCGGGCGGTCTGTCTCTGCCGACCCGACCGCGTCTGTCTTAAGCACAAACGGCACCGTCACCGCGTTCGTTACGCCACGTCACGCATATTGGGCCCCACCTATCGGAAACGCCCTCAACCGCGCGAAATCACTTGTTCAGTGCAATCTGCAACACTGTTACTGAATCCGCGGTGGATTTTGCAAATGACTAGCGACCAGGTTGTTTTCTGCAAGATAAGCCCCAAATGTGGTGGTTTCTGGCAATTCACTCTTGTTCAGCCTAAGAGCATCTCCAACAGCCGCGCTAAGCGCCGCGCGCAAAAAACCTGTTTACCGCACGCACTTCGGCCTGTTTAGTGCGGCCGCCAGCACTGGCTCCAGCAGCCGCGTTATAGTGCAGCGCGCGCGTCGCTCCAGCAGTGCACAAAAATACAGCGCGCGCGACTCGCTGGGCATTTAACATATATGATATTCTGGACACAAAATGAGTTTGAAACATTCATCAAAATGCAATGAACATGTGATTTCTCGGAGCGGTCAATTCCACTCATGTTGTGAGCATCAAAGTGTTCTTTCATTCGCCCCCAATACGCGTCTCTACTTTGAGTATAGCATAGTAACTTGTCATCGTTGGTGGTGTAATTGCCAGCTCTTCCTTTCGGGGCCTCGACAATGCCCTCACCCTCCTCATCCACCTCAAACTCATGGTCTTCGAAATGGATGTCATTGGCTTGAGACCAATGCGAATTGTTGGACCCAACACCCATAGTTGACATGTATGCATCATCGTTGAGACTACAAAGTTTTTGAACAATGCAAATAAGCTATCTATATGTGATGATGCATTGAAAAAATAACAAGAAAAGAAAAGTTGGAATTTTTTTCACCTTGGGGGCATTTCGTCGAACACGTGGTGCGCGTCGGCGGCTGGCTCAACGAGTGAGCTCGCCAATGCTTCGGTAGCCGCCGCGGCCGTCGAACGCCCTGCAAGCTTCTTTCCCCTCGCCTTCGTGCTGCCGGAGCCGTCCGCCGCCTTGTTCTTCTTCGCGGATGTTTTGCCCTTCTTCGGCCGCGCCGCATTGGGGACCTTCGACGGTGCGGCGGCGGCATGGGACGGCGCCGGCGCGACGCCACCCAGCGCTGTGGTCATCCGTGGCGGCAAGAAGAGGCTGCGCGCAAGGCCGACGCTCGGCGGAGCTCTGGCGGTGGCGACGCCAACGCTCCCCGCGCTAGGGTTTCCGGCGGCGCCAGCGGCTGCGGCGGCGCCGGCGGTGGCGGGGGGGGGGGGTCGCGGCTGTACAACGGGGTGAGCGGGGTGCCGGTGTGCGCGTCCATGGGTGGGTGGCAGGGCGATGGCGCCGGCGTGCGCGGGGCGTAGGAGGAGGAGAGGAGAGAGTGCGGCGCGAGCGCTCGAGTGTGCCACGCGCTATAGCGGGCGCCCGAAATACACCTCGCGGGATAGTGTTTCCAACCGCGTGCCCAACTCGTTATAGCGCGCGCGCCGTTTTTGCGCGCCCGCTGGAGTGACCCGCTGCGTTGCGCGCACGCTAAAATGGACTAATTCGCGGCTCGGCGCTAGTTTAGCGCGGCTGTTGGAGATGCTCTAAGAGCAACTCCAATGGGGCGACCCATTTCGTCCGCCGCCGTTCGTTCGAGTCGGCGCAGACAAAGGTGGAGGCCCAACGCGCCGACCCAAACCCAAAACGCGTCCGCGCCGACGCATTTGCGCCCCAAATTTGCACCCCAAATGCGTCGGCGCGGATGCGGAATGGACTCCACGCGCGCCTTCTCGACATCCGCCGTGGCCCCACATGGTGGTCGCCCAACTACCAGCCCCCTTGCCGGTCAGCTTAATTTATGACCCCGAGCCCACGCGTCAGCGACGACAGTCGTCCTTTTTTAAGCCAACCGTGTGGCAGGGTCGTCCTCATCCACTCCCCGTCCCCATCTAGGCCACGCTCGCTCCCCCGTCGCCGGCAAGCAAACCCTAGCCACCCCAGCCACCCCAGCCACCCAAATGGGGCTCTTCTCCGGCAGCAGCAGCAAGTAGAAGGGCAAGGCCCCCGTCGTCCCCTTCCCCGCAGAGTTCACCCCGCCTTCGCCTGCACAGGCTCGTCGGCAGAGGCAGCGGGTGAACGTGCCCATGCACCAGGCGGAGTGGCACTGGCGCCACCGCATGCCACTGCCATACCCCGACGTGGCGCTGCCGCATGACTGGCATCTGGATCCGGAAAGGATCCCAGTGCCGGCGGCGCCGCGGTCGGCTAGGGCGCAAGCGGAGTAGGTGCGTCACCGGCGGCGCTCTTGGTGGCGGAGCAGCGCCGCGACAAGGCGTACACCTTCGACTCGCCCAACTGGGTGCGCTTGTTCGCCTTCGAGCACGAGGAGGCGAGGCGGCGTGGCGTGCGGGAGGTCGACCGCAGCGTGCCGCCGCGGCCGCTCATCGTCAGGGAGGAAGACCAGGCGGCAGAGGACGCCTACTAGGTGGCCCTTGCGGCCGTCTACCGGGAGAGCGAGGAGGACGAGCGGCGCAGGGCGGAGGCGGCAGAAAAAGAAGAAGCTCGGTACGAGGCGGCCATGGCGCAGGCCATGGCCCTCTCCGCGGCCGGCAACTACGTGGTGCCGCCGGTGGGCCCGCCGTTCCCTCCCTGACGCCTCGTCAAGGCCGACCCGAAGCCGCAGCCGCGGCCGGAGCCGCGGCCGGGCTCCATCGCGAGCTTGTCCTGGACGGGAGTGGTGCGCGAGTGGGTGTCCGCACCACCGGTTTGGATGGGGGCGACCCTGGGGCAGGAGACGGCGTACCTCAAGCACTAGCGCCAGCGACGGCTGGCCGAGGAGCGGCGTCAAGGCGAGTACGAGGAGATGCTTGAGCACGACCTCAAGGAGGAGGCACGCGAGGCTGAGGAGGAGGCGCGCCAAGCCGTGGCTGCACAGGCGGCGGCACAGGTGAGGGAGTCCTGGATTAAGGGATCCTCGGACAGCCGGACTATATGCATATGCCGGACTGTTGGACTATGAAGATACAAGATAGAAGACTTCGTCCCGTGTCCGGATGGGACTCTCCTTTGCGTGGAAGACAAGCTTGGCGATTTGGATATAAAGATTCTTTTCTCTGTAACCGACTCTATGTAACCCTAGCCCCCTCCGGTGTCTATATAAACCGGAGGGTTTAGTCCGTAGGACAAGAACAATCATAATCATAGGCTAGCTTCTAGGGTTTAGCCTCTACGATCTCGTGGTAGATCAACTCTTGTAATACTCATATCATCAAGATCAATCAAGCAGGAAGTAGGGTATTACCTCCATCGAGAGGGCCCGAACCTGTGTAAACATCGTGTCCCCCGCCTCCTGTTACCATTAGCCTTAGACGCACAGTTTGGGACCCCCTAGCCGAGATCCACCGGTTTTGACACTGACATTGGTCCTTTCATTGAGAGTTCCACTGTAACATCGAAGATAGGGTTGATGGCTCGCCTTGTTATCAAGGACAACATCACCTCCCGGGGAGCTCTGGCCTCAGGCCAAACCCTCCGGCTGGGCGGCTTCGTCTTGATCGCCCGTTCGGCCGCCAGGCCGACAATGACTTCTTGGGTCATCAAAAATCATCTCCACGTCAGCTCAGAATACGCCGAGCAGATGGATCCAACGGAGTTATCATCTCTAAACGGGCTCTTGGATCGCATCGCCGCTTTGGGAGTTGCTTCGGACTACGATTGGATTGGGCTTAAACCCGATCAGAGAGAGATTAAATCTCCACCGATCACCCATCAGATAGCGGTGGTGGAGGAGCAATGCAACAACTCTTCCCCTATGTTGAGGACGAAATATGTCCGGATTTCCAAGCTCACCGAGCCGGATACCTGCCCGCGGGAAGACGTGCCCCGAACTCCGAACTTAGAATCGGACCGTGGGCCAGAAAAATTGGTTGACATCCTGGAACCCGAACCATTAAGCTCAAAAACTCCTCAAGCTCTGGGTCACAGATCGGGTCAGGGTTTGGACTTAAATCCACCCACCCACCCAGACTCAAGCGATCTTTCCCACATCAGACAATAGTCCCAAGAGACCGTATATCACTTTTGGGCTAGATTCCTCCTTGTCAAGGACAAGGTCAAAGACTGTTGCGATGAAGATGCAATCTCCTTATTCTACAAAAATTGCATGCACAAGGGACTCCTTAACACCATAAATCATCGTCACGTATCACGCTTCGATGACTTGGGGATCATAGTACAGTAGGACTGCATGATGGAAAGCGCCTGGAAAACTCAGGCAGCCTTTTGGGATCCACTGGCGCTCGCTAAACCCCTCGTCTGAACAAAAAGGGTGTACCCTCGTAGGTAGCCCGATCCAATCACGAAGAAATTGAAGCCCACTACAGGGCGCGCAACCGTTTTGGAGGGGTGGCTCGATAGGCCATGCAAAATACACACCACACCAGATACCGTACCAACATACAGCCTTAGAGCATGTTGGATACTTCAGCGGGTGGCCAAGAGCGGCAAGGATCTCCTCATAAAATACACCGCAGAGCAACATTCCGCAGAACACAACACTACAGTATTGATAGTCTTCGAGACTTTCGCCTCAGGTAACAGGCGCAAGAGAGCACTCCGCGGCCTTGCTGAAGTTTGCCAAGTTGCAGCAATAAACCCCTGGAACGACATGGCCATAACCTTCAGTGCCAGTGACAAACCGCAATTCAGAACAGTTCGGGCACCAGCCGCTTTGGTCCTCAGTCCAATCGTGGACGGCTTCCGGCTTACCAAAGTGCTCATGGACGGCGGTAGCGGACTAAACCTCATTTACGAGGAAACTCTCAACAAAATGGAAATAGGCAGGAGCCGCATTGAGCAAAGCAGCACAACCTTCCGAGGAATTATTCCCAGCCGGGAGGCATGATGTGCGGGAAAAATCACACTCGATGTGGTATTCGGCACGCCGGAGAATTATTGGTCCGAAGAGATAACCTTTCAGGTGGCCCCTTTCACTAGTGGATATCACGCCTTGTTAGGGCGGGATGCGTTTGCAAGCTTTCAAGCTATACCCCATTACGGGTACATGAAGCTCAAGATGGCCGGGTCCAATGGAATTATCACTCTTGCAAGTGATCTAGACATAGCACTCCGCGCCGAAAATAAAACAGCCGCCTTGGCCCTCGAAGCATTGTCCGAAGCCCTCGCGGCCGAAGAATTAACTGCATTACGCTCCATAGTGGATGAGGACGACGTGATACTCTACAAGCAATCCAAGTCCACCTCCTTTAAACCAGCTGACGAAATAGTCAAATTCCAAGTCCACCCAACGGACTTCACAAAGACAGCATCCATCGGGGCACAGCTGGACCCCACAATCGACGCCGCACTGCGGGCGTTCCTACGCGAGAACTGGGATATCTTTGCTTGGCACCCTTCTGATATGCCAAGGATCCCACGCAGGCTGGCCGAACACAGTCTCAACATACTGAAGGGATATAAGCTGGTCAAGCAAACACTATGGCGCTTTTCAGAACCCAAACGACAAGCTATGGGAGAGGAACTGGCCAAATTACTTGAAGCCGAATTCATTAGAGAAATAAAACACCCGGATTGGCTAGCAAACCTCGTAATGGTACCAAAGAAGGATAAATCCTGGCGCCTATGTGTCGATTTCAAAGACCTCAACAAGGCTTGCCCTAAGGATCCCTTCCCTCTCCCATGCATCGATCAGATTATCGATGCTACCGCGGGACACGACTCATTGTGTTTCCTCGACGCATGCTCCGGATACCATCAAATCAAGATGATGGAGTCCGATCAAGCCGCAACAGCATTTATCACCCCATACAGGCCTTTCTGCTTCAACACTATGCCTTTCGGGCTCCAAAACGCCGGTGCCACCTACCAACACATAATTCAAACATGCCTAGAGAAACAAATCGGCAAAATAGTTGAAGCATATGTCGACAATGTAGTCATCAAAACCAGATATGCGGAATCTTTAATAGACGATCTAAGGCTCACGTTCGATAACCTCCGAACATATGACATTAAGCTCAATCCGGAAAAATGTGTTTTCGGCGTTCCCGCCGGAAAGCTACTAGGCTTCATCGTTTCAAATAGAGGAATTGAAGCAAACCCAGCTAAAATCCAAGATTTGTCACAGTTGGCTACCCCAACAGATATCAAACAAATCCAGAAACTAACTGGATGCGTGGCAACTTTAAGCCGCTTTATCTCCAGATTGGGAGAAAAGGCATTGCCACTTTATTGCCTTCTTCGACGAACCGAACACTTCGAGTGGACGGATGCGGCGACGGCCGGACTGGAGGAAATAAAGGATCTTTTAGCAAGCAACCAATCCTGGCCACGCCGAATGTTGGCGAACCCAAGTTGTTATACATAGCTGCAACACACCAAGTTGTGAGTGCGGTGCTCGATGTCGAACGAGAGGAGGATGGACACAAATTTCCGGTTCAGAAGCCGGTATACTATGTATTGATGTCTACTACACAACCTTCTTCTTGTAGACGTTGTTGGGCCTGCAAGTGCACAGGTTTGTAGGACAGTAGCAAATTTCCCTCAAGTGGATGACCTAAGGTTTATCAATCCGTAGGAGGCGTGGGATGAAGATGGTCTCTCTCAAGCAACCCTGCAACCAAATAACAAAGAGTCTCTTGTGTCCCCAACACACCCAATACAATGGTAAATTGTATAGGTGCACTAGTTCGGCGAAGAGATGGTGATACAAGTGCAAAATAGAAAGTAGACATAGGTTTTTATAATCTGAAATTATAAAAACAGCAAGGTAGCAAGTGGTAAAAGTGAGCGTAAATGGTATTGCAATGATAGGAAACAAGGCCTAGGGTTCATACTTTCACTAGTGCAAGTTCTCTTAACAATAATAACATAGATAGATCATATAAAAAGCCCTCAACATGCAACAAAGAGTCACTCCAAAGCCACTAATAGCGGAGAAAAAACATAGAGATTATGGTAGGGTACAAAACCACCTCAAAGTTATTCTTTCAGATCGATCTATAAAAGAGTTCGTACTAGAATAACACCTTAAGACACAAATCAACCAAAACCCTAATGTCACCTAGATACTCCATTGTCACCTCAAGTATCTGTGGGCATGATTATACGATATGCATCACATAATCTCAGATTCATCCAACCAACATAAAAGTACTTCAAAGAGTGCCCCAAAGTTTCTACCGGAGAGTCAAGAACGTGTGCCAACCCCTATGCATCAAGTGGCACATGATATCCCATTGTCACCACAGATAATCATGGCAAGACATACATCAAGTGTTCTCATAAAAGACTCAATCCGATAAGATAACTTCAAAGGGGAAACTCAATTCATCACAAGAGAGTAGAGGGGGAGAAACATCATAAGATCCAACTACAATAGCAAAGCTCGGGATACATCAAGATCATGCCATAGAGGGAACACGAGAGAGAACACGAGAGAGCGAGAGAGAGATCAAACACATAGCTACTGGTACATACCCTCAGCCCCGAGGGTGAACTACTCCCTCCTCGTCATGGATAGCGCCGGGATGATGAAGATGGCCACCGGTGAAGGATCCCCCCTCCGGCAGTGTGCCGGGAAGGGCTCCCGAGAGGTTTTTGGTGGCTACAGAGGCTTGCGGCGGCGGAACTCCCGATCTATCTTATGTTCTAGAAGTTTTAGGGTACGTAGGTATATATGGGTGAAAGAAGTACGTCGGTGGATCGAAGGGGGGGGGCCACGAGGCAGGAGGGCGCGCCCTAGGGGGGTGGGCGCGCCCCCCACCCTCGTGAGCACCTCCCTTCTTTCCTGACATGCACTCCAAGTCCATCGGGTGGCTTTCCTTCGAAAAATAACTTCTCCAGTTGATTTCGTTCCGTTTTGACTCCGTCTGATATTCCTTTTCCTCGAAACACTGAAATAGGCATAAAACAACAAATCTGGGCTGGGCCTCCGGTTAATAGGTTAGTCCCGAAAATAATATAAAAGTGGAAAATAAAGCCCAATATAGTCCAAAACAGTAGATAAAGTAGCATGGAGCAATCAAAAATTATAGATACGTTGGAGACGTATCAGACATCCCCAAGCTTAATTCCTGCTCGTCCTCGAGTAGGTAAATGATAAAAAGAGAATTTTTGATGCGGAGTGATACTTTGGCATAATTTCAATGTAAATCTTCTTAATTGTGGCATGAATATTCAGATCCGAAAGATTCAAGACAAAAGTTCATATTGACATAAAAATAATAATACTTCAAGCATATTAATCAAAGCAATCATGTCTTCTCAAAATAGCATGGCAAAAGAAAGTTCATCCCTACAAAATCTTATAGTTAGGCTATGCTTCATTTTCGTCACACAAAGATGTTCCCAACTTCTATACCCCCGATGACAAGCCAAGCAATTATTTCATACTTAAATAATCTCAAACTTTTTCAACCTTCATGCAATACATGAGCGTGAGCCATGGATATAACACTATGGGTGGAATAGAATATGATGATGGGGATTGTGTGGAGAAGACAAAAAAGGAGAAAGTCTCACATTGATGAGGATAATCAACGGGCTATGGAGATACCCATCAATTGATGTAAACATGAGGAGTAGGGATTGCCATGCAACGGATGCACTAGAGCTATGAATGCTCAACAAAAGAAAACTAGTGGGTGTGCATACAACTCGCTTGCTCATGAAGACCTAGGGCATTTGAGGAAGCCCGTCGTAGGAATATACAAGCCAAGTTCTATAATGAAAAATTCCCACTAGTATAAAAAGACAACTTATGAGACTCACTACATGAAGAACAAGGTGCTACTTTGAAGCACAATATATGAGACTCACTACATGAAGAACAAGGTGCTACTTTGAAGAACAAGTGTGGAAAAAGAGATAGTAGCATTGCCCTTTTTTGGGCCTTTCTTTTTTTGGCCTTTCTCTTCTTCTTTTTTTGTTTGGGCAATGCCCTAATAATGATGATCATCACACTTCTATTGATTACAACATAAGGATTACAACTTGAAACTTAGAACAAGATATGACTCTATATGAATGCCTCCGGCGGTATACCGGGATGGTGCAATGAATCAAGAGTGACATGTATGAAAATAATGCATGGTGGATTTTCCACAAATACGATGTCAACTACATGATCATGCAATGGAAATATGACAAAAGTAATGTATGTCGTGAATATGATGATGGAAGTTGCATGGCAATATATCTCGGAATGGCTATGGAAATGCCATGATAGGTAGGTATGGTGGCTATTTTGAGGAAGATATAAGGAGGTTTATGTGTGATAGAGCGTATCATATCACGGGGTTTGGATGCACCGGCAAAGTTTGCACCAACTCTCAAGGTGAGAAAGGGCAATGCACGGTACCGAAGAGGCTAGCAAAGGCGGAAAGGTAAAAGTGTGTATAATCCATGGACTCAACATTAGTCAAAAGAACTCATATACTTATTGCAAAATTTTAGAAGTCATCAAAAACCAAGTACTACGCGCATGCTCCTAGGGGGATAGATTGGTAGGAAAAGACCATCGCTCGTCCCCGACCGCCACTCATAAGGATGCGCAAGCCAGGTACACTTCATGTTTAAAATTTGTTACACAACTTTAACCATACGTGCATGCTACGGGACTTGCAAACTTCAACACAAGCATTTCTCAAATTCACAATTACTCAACTAGCACGACTTTGATATTATCACCTCCATATCTCAAAACAATTATCAAGCCTCAAACTTATCTTAGTATTCAACGCACTCAAAAGAAAGTTTCACATATCTTGAATACCAAGTATATTAATATTAAGAAAATTACCATGCTATTAACGACTCTCAAAATAATCTAAGTGAAGCATGAGAGATCATCTATTTATTCAAAATAAAACTACCACCATGCTCTAAAAGATATAAGTGAAGTACTAGAGCAATAACAACAACTACTCCGAAAGATATAAGTGAAGATCAATGAGTAGTCGAATAATTATGCAACTATGTGAAGACTCTCCCATTTAATAATTTCAGATCTTGATACTTTATTCAAACAGCAAGCAAATCTAAAGAAAACTACATTGCAAGGATAGCACAACTCATGTGAAGAAGCAAAAACTTAGGCTCAACCGATACTAACCGATAGTTGTTGAAGAAGAAAGGTGGGATGCCTACCGGGGCATCCCCAAGCTTAGATGCTTGAGACTTCTTGGAATGTTATCTTGGGGTTCCTTGGGCATCCCCAAGCTTGAGCTTTTATGTCTCCTTAATTCCTCTCATATCATGGTTTCTCTTTTTATGAAAAGCTTCATTCACAACAAACTCAACAAGAACTCGTAAGATAGGTTAGTATAAACCAATGCAAAACCTTATCATTTTCTACTGTAACAAATCACTAACATTATTATTCAACATTGAATACTAAATGCCTCTGCATATTTAATACTCCTATCTTCAAATAGAATCATTAAACAAGCAAACATATGCAAACAATGCAACCATAACAGCAATCTGCCAAAACAGTACAGTCTGTAAAGAATGCAAGAGTCATCATACTTCCCTAACTCCAAAAATTATGAACTAAAATTCCCACTGTAATAAATTTATCATATCTCATTATGCAAAAAGTTTCAACATTATATCATGCTTTTACTTTTCTAGGGAATTTTTGCAACAGCGGTAAACTTTTTGTTTTCAAACAGCAACATGTATACTAGCAAAATAAGCATGGTACAGGCTATCCTTGACTTCTTTATTGAAACTAAAGATGAAAAACATTAATCTAATTAACAGCAAGCAAATACTAACAAAAGAAAATGACTCTCCAAGCAAAACACATATCATGTGGTGAATAAAAATATAGCTCCAAGTAAAGTTACCGATGAACGAAGACGAAAGAGGGGATGCCTTCCGGGGCATCCCCAAGCTTAGGCTCTTGGTTGTCCTTGAATATTACCTTGGGGTGACTTGGGCATCCCCAAGCTTAGGCTCTTGCCACTCCTTGTTCCATAGTCCATCGAATCTTTACCCAAAACTTGAAAACTTCACAACACAAAACTTAACAGAAAACTCGTAAGCTCCGTTAGCGAAAGAAAACAAAAGACCACTTCAAGGTACTGTAATGAACTCATTCTTTATTTGTATTGGTGTTAAACCTAATGTATTCCAACTTCTCTATGAATTATAACCTATTTTACTAGCCATAGATTCATCAAAATAAGAAAACAACACAATGAAAACAGAATCTGTCAAAAACAAAACAGTCTGTAGTAATCTGTATCAAACGTATACTTATGGAACTCCAAAAATTCTACCAAATTAGGAAGTACTAAGAAATTTGTGTACCAATCCAGAGAAAAAATAATCAGATCAGAAACACGTTTCTGTGAATTAAAAAAACTAGATTACTGGGTGCAAAAGTTTCTGATTTTCAGCAGGATCAACACAACTATCACCGTAAGCTATCCTAAAGGTCTTACTTGGAACTTTATTGAAAAAAAAGCTATAAAACATGATTACTACAGTACCATAATCATGTGGACACACAAAAACAGTAAGGATAAATATTGGGTTGTCTCCCAACAAGCGCTTTTCTTTAATGCCTTTCTAGCTAGGCATGATGATGACAATGATGCTCACATAAAAGATAAGAATTGAAACATAATGGGAGCATCATGAAGCATATGACTAGCACATTTAAGCCTAACCCACTTCCTATGCATAGGGATTTTGTGAGCAAACAACTTATGGGAACAATAATCAACAAGCATCGGAAGGTAACACAAGTATAGCTTCAAGAATTTAAGCACATAGAGAGGAAACTTGATATTATTGCAATTCCTACAAGCATATATTCCTCCCTCATTATAATTTTCAGTAGCATCATGAATGAATTCAACAACATAACCAGCACCTAAAGCATTATTTTCATGATCTACAAGCATAGAAAATTTACTACTCTCCACATAAGCAAAATTCTTCTCATGAATAGTAGTGGGAGCAAACTCAACAAAATAATTATCATGTGAGGCATAATCCAATTGAAAGCTAAAATCATGATGAAAAGTTTCATGGTTATCATTATTCTTTAAAGCATACGTGTCATCACAATAATCATCATAGATAGGAGGCATGCTTTCATCATAGTAAATTTGCTCATCAAAGCTTGGGGGACAAAAAATATCATCTTCATCAAACATAGCTTCCCCAAGCTTATGGCTTTGCATATCATTAGCATCATGGATATTCAAGGAATTCATACTAACAACATTGCAATCATGCTCATCATTCACATATTTCATGCCAAGCATTCTATGTAATTCTTCTTCTAGCACTTTGGCACAATTTTCCTTTCCATCATACTCACGAAAGATATTAAAAAGACGAAGCGTATGAGACAAGCTTAACTCCATTTTTTTGTAGTTTTATTTTATAAACTAAACTAGTGATAAAACAAGAAACAAAAAGATTCGATTGCAAGATCTAAAGATATACCTTCAAGCACTCACCTCCCCGGCAACGGCGCCAGAAACGAGCTTGATGTCTACTACACAACCTTCTTCTTCTAGACGTTGTTGGGCCTGCAAGTGCACAGGTTTGTAGGACAGTAGCAAATTTCCCTCAAGTGGATGACCTAAGGTTTATCAATCCGTAGGAGGCGTAGGATGAAGATGGTCTCTCTCAAGCAACCCTGCAACCAAATAACAAAGAGTCTCTTGTGTCCCCAACACACCCAATACAATGGAAAATTGTATAGGTGCACTAGTTCGGCGAAGAGATGGAGATACAGTGCAATATGGATGGTAGATATAGGTTTTTGTAATATGAAAATATAAAAACAACAAGGTAACTAATGATAAAAGTGAGCGTAAACGATATTGCAATGATAGGAAACAAGGCCTAGGGTTCATACTTTCACTAGTGCAAGTTCTCTCAACGATAATAACATAGATAGATAATATAACAAGCCCTCAACATGCAACAAAGAGTCACTCCAAAGCCACTAATAGCGGAGAACAAACGTAGAGATTGTGGTGGGGTACGAAACCACCTCAAAGTTATTCTTTCGGATCAATCTATAAAAGAGTTCGTACTAGAATAACACCTTAAGACACAAATCAACCAAAACCCTAATGTCACCTAGATACTCCATTGTCACCTCAAGTATCCGTGGGCATGATTATACGATATGCATCACACAATATCAGATTCATCCAACCAACACAAAGTACTTCAAAGAGTGCCCCAAAGTTTCTATCGGAGAGTCAATAACGTGTGCCAACCCCTATGCATAGGTTCCCAATGTCATGAAACCCGCAAGTTGATCACCAAAACATACATCAAGTGGCACATGATATCCCATTGTCACCATAGATAATCACGGCAAGACATACATCAAGTGTTCTCATAAAAGACTCAATCCGATAAGATAACTTCAAAGGGGAAACTCAATTCATCACAAGAGAGTAGAGGGGGAGAAACATCATAAGATCCAACTACAATAGCAAAGCTCGGGATACAACAAGATCATGCCATAGAGGGAACACGAGAGAGAACACGAGAGATAGAGATCAAACACATAGCTACTAGTACATACCCTCAGCCCCGAGGGTGAACTACTCCCTCCTCGTCATGGATAGCGCCGAGATGATGAAGATGGCCACCGGTGAAGGATCCCCCCTCCGGCAGTGTGCCGGGAAGGGGTCCCGAGAGGTTTTTGGTGGCTACAGAGGCTTGCAGCTGCGGAACTCCCGATCTATCTTCTGTTCTGGAAGTTTTAGGGTACGTAGGTATATATGGGTGAAAGAAGTACGTCGGTGGACCGAAGGGGGGGACACGAGGCAGGGGGCGCGCCCCCCACCCTCGTGAGCACCTCCCTTCTTTCCTGACGTGCACTCCAAGTCCATCAGGTGGCTTTCCTTCCAAAAATAACTTCTCCAGTTGATTTCGTTCCGTTTTGACTCCATCTGATATTCTTTTTCCTCGAAACACTGAAATAGGCATAAAACAGCAATTCTGGGCTGGGCCTCTGGTTAATAGGTTAGTCCCAAAAATAATATAAAAGTGGAAAATAAAGCCCAATATAGTCCTAAACAGTAGATAAAGTAGCATGGAGCAATCAAAATTATAGATACGTTGGAGACGTATCACGTATCCACTGTCCTCACGCCATGAAAATCCCGGTATCCACATTATCAAAAAATAGCATACGCAGTCTTCATGGCATCCCAGAAACTATGACACTACTTTCAAGAGTGTTCAATCACGGTGGCCTCTGAAGTACCACTCAATGACATAATAAACAACCGCAATGCCACGGGCCGGATTGCCAAGTGGGCCATCGAGCTCCTCCCATTCGACATCACATATAAACCACGACGAGCCATTAAATCCCAACTACAGGCAGACTTTGTCACCGAATGGACAGAGGCCGAACTCCCTAAAGAGTATGTGATGACCCACAAGTATAGAGGATCTATCGTAGTCCTTTCGATAAGTAAGAGTGTCGAACCCAACGAGGAGCAGAAGGAAATGATAAGCGGTTTTCAGCAAGGTATTCTCTGCAAGTACTGAAATAAGTGGTAACAGATAGTTTTGTGATAAGATAAATTGTAACGAGCAACAAGTAACAAAAGTAAATAAAGTGCAGCAAGGTGGCCCAATCCTTTTTGTAGCAAAGGAAAATCCTGGACAAACTCTTATAATATGAAAAGCGCCACCGAGGACACATGGGAATATTGTCAAGCTAGTTTTCATCACGCTCATATGATTCGCATTTGGTACTTTGATAATTTGATATGTGGGTGGACCGGTGCTTGGGTGTTGTTCCTACTTGAACAAGCATCCCACTTATGATTAACCTCTATTGCAAGCATCCGCAACTACAACAAAAGTATTAAGGTAAAACTAACCATAGCATGAAACATATGGATCCAAATCAGCCCCTTACGAAGCAACGCACAAACTTGGGTTTAAGCTTCTGTCACTCTAGCAACCCATCATCTACTTATTACTTCCCAATGCCTTCCTCTAGGACCAAATAATGGTGAAGTGTTATGTAGTCGACGTTCACATAACACCACTAGAGGTTAGATAACATACATCTTATAAAAATATCGAACGAATACCAAATTCACATGACTACTAATAGAAAGCCTTCTTCCTTGTCCTTAGTAACAAACGTAATTACTCACAAAGCATATTCATGTTCATAATCAGAGGGGTAATAATATGCATAAAGGATCTGAACATATGATCTTCCACCAAATAAACAAACTAGCATCAACTACAAGGAGTAATCAACACTACTAGCAACCAGTAGCACCAATCCCGGAATTGGAGACAAGAATTGGATACAAGAGATGAACTAGGGTTTGGAGATGAGATGGTGCTGGTGAAGATGTTGATAGAGATTGCCCTCTCCCGATAAGAGGAGCGTTGGTGATGATGATGGTGATGATTTCCCCCTCCCGGAGGGAAGTGTCCCCGGCAGAACAGCTCTGTCGGAGCCCTGGATTGGTTCCGCCAAGGTTCCGCCTCGTGGCGGTGGAGTCTCGTCCCGAAAGGTTGCCTTCTATTTTTTTCTCATCGAAAGACTTCATATAGGAGAAGATGGGCGTCAGAGAGCCACCAGGGGGCCCATGAGGTAGGGGGGCGCGCCCAGGGGGGGCGCCCCCACCCTCGTGAGCAGGGTGTGGGCCCCAAGCCTTCATCTTTGGCGACAATTTTTCTTTATTTATTTTAAGATATTCCGTGGAGTTTCAGGACTTTTGGAGTTGCGCAGAATAGGCCTCCAATATTTGGTCCTTTTCCAGCCCAGAATTCCATCTGCCGGCATTCTCCCTCTTCATGTAAACCTTGTAAAATAAGAGAGAATAGCCATAAGTATTGTGACATAACATGGAATAACAGCCCATAATGCAATAAATATTGATATAAAAGCATGATGCAAAATGGACGTATCAACTCCCCCAAGCTTAGACCTCGCTTGTCCTCAAGCGAAAAGCCGATAACAATAAATATGTCCTCATGTTTAGAGGTAGAGGCATCGATAAAAATAAAATACGGACATGAAGGCATCATGATTATTTCTAAAACAGCAACATAAATAGGTTTTGTCATATGAATACTCATATTCAAGTGATAATCTTTTCACAAAGCCAAAGTATGAATCAGAAACCTTATTGAGCACCAACAATTATAATCTCAGTCAATGAAGCAATTGCAATTTATCATAATATCGGAAAGAGTCTATGTCAGAGCTTAAAAGCAAGTCCACATACTCAACTATCACTTCGTCCTTCATAATTGCTAACACTCACGCAATACTTGTGGTTACGGAGTTTTAATCAGACACAGAGGAAGATAGGGGCTTATAGTTTTGCCCCACAACCTTTTACCTCAAGGGTAATGTCAACAATAATAACTCATGCTCCCCCACAGCCAATTAGGTATATATATCATGTTCTTTCCAACATGCTGAGCTTGCCAAAGGATAAAATGAAAAAGGAAAGGTGAAGATCACCATGACTCTTGCATAAGGTAGAGGATAATAATAAAAGATAGGCCCTTCGTAGAGGGAAGCAGAGGTTGTCATGCGCGTTTAGGGTTGATGCACAAAATCTTAATGCAAAATAATGTCACTTTATATTGCCCCTTGTATGTAGACCTTTATTATGCAGTCCGTCGCTTTTATTGCGTCCACAACAAGTTCGTATAAAGTTTATTTTCTCCGCACTAATAAGTCATGCATATTTAGAGAGCAATTTTTATTGCTTGCACCAATGACAACTTACTTGAAGGATCTCACTCAATCCATAGGTAGATATGGTGGACTCTCATGGCAAAACTGGTTTAAGGGTATTTGGAAGCACAAGTAGTATTTCTACTTGGTGCTAGGAATTTGGCTAGCATGAGGGGGAAAGGCAAGCTCAACACGGTAGAGGATCCATGACAACATACTTTATCTCAGATGTAAGGAAACATAACTCATTATGTTGTGTTCCTTGTCCAACATCAACTCTTTAGCATGTCATATTTTAATGAGTGCTCCCAATCATAAAATATGTCAATGATAATATATCTATATGTGAAACCTCTCTTTCCTTATTACTTCCTATTAATTGCAACGATGACCAAAGCTATATTTGCCAACTCCCAACAACTTTTAATCATCATACTCTTTCTATGTGAAGTCATTACTTTCAATAAGATCAATATGAACTCTTTGATTCTTTTTATTATTTTTATTCTTTTTCTTCTAATCACCCAAGATCATGGCAAAATAATCAAGCCCTTGACTCAACACTAATCTTTATTATATAGCTCACGGACTCGATTACAAAGAAGGATCATAAAGCAAAACTCAAAACTAGATCATGCCATGACTTTATTCTACTAAATCAAGATACTGCTAATAGGATCGAACTAAGAAAAACGGTAAAGATAGGAGTTGTGATGGTGATACGATACCAGGGCACCTCCCCCAAGCTTGGCAGTTGCCAAGGGGAGTGCCCATACCCATGTGATTATATCCTCGGAGGTGATGGAGGTGGTGATGATGACGGTGGATAATCGCACATCGAGCGTAAAAACTCCTCCAACTTGCGGATAATGCCCTTGAGCCCAACAATATGATCCTTCAACAAAATATTCTCCTGTGTGAGATAATTGTTATGTATGCAGGCTAACTCAATCATCTTGAAAGCTTCAATCTCTGCTGGAGTGAAAAGGTTAGGTAAAGGTTGAGGGATATCTTCTTCTTTCACCACCGGAGCTTGAACCTCCATGGCCTTCTTGATCCTTTCATCCTTGTTGATCTCTTCTGGTTCCTCTCTTTTCAACTCTATCTTCAATAGCCAGGCACTTGTCTTCGTTGTTGGAGGAGGGAGAAGTCATGGTGCTCTAAATCTGCAACGGAAATAGCTCGAAACGAAAAACAGAGGATATTTGCGTGATACGGGAGTCAAAACCTTTGGGAGTATATATAATGAATTTTTACCGGCCAAAATACGTATCGTGCAAGGAAACAGAGTCCGGAGGGCACACGAGGTGCTCACGAGGTAGGGGGGCGCGCCCAGGGGGTAGGGCGCGCCCTCCACCCTCGTGGAGGCCTCGTGTCCTCCCCAAACTGCTACTTATTTTTCTATTTTTCTAAATATTCCAAAATGGAGAAATATTGTCTTAAAAATTGTTTTGGAGTCGGTTTACTTACCGTAGCACATACCTATTCCTTTTTGGAGTCTGGAACGTTCTGGAAAGTGTCCTTTATTCCTTCGGGGTTACGGTTTCAATAATATTAGTTTCAACATTTATAGGATTACCTGAGATATAGTGTTTGATCCTTTGACCGTTTACCACCTTCGGATTTGTGCCTGCGAAGTTGTTGATTTTTATGGCACCGGAACGATAGACCTCCTCTATAACATAGGGACCTTCCCATTTAGAGAGAAGTTTTCCTGCAAAAAATCTTAAACGAGGGTTGTATAACAATACATAATCACCTACATTAAGCTCACGCTTTTTTATTCTTTTGTCATGCCATCTTTTAACTTTTTCTTTAAACAACTTGGCATTTTCATAAGCTTGGGTTCTCCATTCATCAAGTGAGCTAATATCAAATAACCTCTTCTCACTGGCAAGTTTGAAATCATAGTTGAGCTCTTTAATAGCCCAGTATGCCTTGTGTTCTAGTTCGAGAGGTAAGTGACATGCTTTTCCATAAACCATCTGATACGGAGACATACCCATAGGATTCTTATATGCAGCTCTATAGGCCCATAATGCATCATCAAGTTTCTTGGACCAATTCTTTCTAGACCTATTGACAGTCTTTTGCAAGATTAATTTGAGCTCTCTATTGCTCAATTCTACCTGACCACTAGACTGCGGGTGATATGGAGATGCAATTCTATGATTAACATCATATTTAGCAAGCATCTTACGGAAAGCACCATGAATAAAGTGTGAACCACCATCAGTCATTAAATATCTAGGGACTCCAAACCTCGGAAAAATAACTTCCTTAAGCATTTTAATAGAAGTGTTATGATCAGCACTACTAGTTGGAATAGCTTCCACCCACTTAGTAACGTAATCAACAGCAACTAAAATATGTGTATATCCATTAGAGGCAGGAAAAGGTCCCATATAATCAAAGCCCCAAACATCGAATGGTTCAATAACAAGTGAATAATTCATAGGCATTTCTTGACGTCTACTAATATTACCAATTCTTTGACATTCGTCGCAAGACAAAACAAACTTACGGGCATCCTTGACGAGAGTAGGCCAATAAAAACCGGATTGCAATACCTTATGTGCAGTTCTATCTCTAGTGTGGTGTCCTCCATAAGCCTCGGAGTGACACTTGCGTAGGATCTATTCCTGTTCATGCTCAGGTACACAACGTCTAATAAACCCATCTACTCCTTCTTTATAAAGATGTGGGTCATCCCAAAAGTAATGTCGCAAGTCATAGAAAAACCTTTTCTTTTGTTGGTATGTGAAGCTAGGTGGTATAAATTTAGCAACAATATAATTAGCATAATCAGCATACCAAGGAGTGCTACGAGAAGTGCTTATGACATTTAATTGTTCATCAGGAAAGCTACCATCAATAGGTAGTGGGTCATCAAGAACATTGTCTAACCTAGATAAGTTGTCTACAACAGGGTTCTCAGCTCCTTTTCTATCAACAATATGCAAATCAAATTCTTGCAGCAAGAGAACCCATCTAATAAGTCTAGGTTTTGCATCTTTCTTTTCCATAAGATATTTAATAGCAGCATTATCTGTGTGAATAGTTACTTTAGAATCAACAATATAGGGTCTGAATTTATCACAAGCAAATACAACTGCTAAAAGTTCCTTTTCGGTAGTAGCACAATTTCTTTGAGCATTGTCTAGAGTCTTACTAGCATAATGGATAACATTTAATTTCTTATCAACTCTTTGCCCTATAACATCACCTACAGCATAATCACTAGCATCACACATAATTTCAAAAGGTAAATTCCAATCAGGTGGATGAACAACAGGTGCAGAGACTAATGCTTTCTTAAGTATTTCAAATGCTTCTACACAATCATCATCAAAGACAAATGGTACATCTTTTTGTAATAAATTAGTCAGAGGCCGAGATATTTTTGAGAAGTCCTTAATGAACCTCCTATAGAATCCGGCGTGACCAAGGAAACTTCTTATACCTTTGATGTCCTTGGGACATGGCATCTTTTCAATAGCATCAACCTTGGCTTTATCAACTTCAATACCTCTTTCAGAAACTTTGTGCCCCAAGACAATACCTTCATTAACCATAAAGTGGCATTCTTCCCAATTCAAGACAAGATTAGTTTCTTCACATCTCTGCAAAACTCGAGCAAGATTGCTGAAGCAATCATCAAAAGAGGAACCATAGACGGAAAAGTCGTCCATGAAAACCTCACAAATTTTCTCGCAGAAGTCAGAGAATATTGCCATCATGCATCTTTGAAAGGTAGCAGGTGCATTACATAAACCAAAAGGCATACGTCTATAAGCAAAAGTACCAAAAGGGCATGTAAAAGTAGTCTTTGATTGATCTTTAGCCGACACAGGTATTTGAGAGAAACCAGAATAACCATCTAGAAAGCAATAATGTGTATGTTTGCATAATCTTTCTAGCATTTAATCAATAAAAGGTAAGGGATAATGATCTTTCTTAGTAGCCTTATTTAATTTGCGGAAATAAATTACCATCCTATAACCTGTGATAATTCTTTGCGGAATCAATTCATCTTTATCATTAGGGACAACAGTAATACCTCCCTTCTTAGGGACACAATGGACAGGACTTACCCACTCACTATCAGCAACGGGATAAATTATACCTGCCTCCAGAAGTTTGAGTATTTCCTTTCTTACCACTTGAGGGAGTCCCGGATTAGGGGGTGTCCGGATGGCCGGACTATCATCATCGGCCGAACTATCATTGGCCGGACTATCATCATCGACCGGACTCCAAGACTATGAAGATACAAGATTGAAGACTTTGTCCCGTGTCCGTATGGGACTTTCCTTGGCGTGGAAGGCAAGCTTGGCGATACGGATATGTAGATCTCCTACCATTGTAACCGACTCTATGTAACCCTAGCCCTCTCCGGTGTCTATATAAACCGGATGGCTTTAGTCCGAAGGACAACAACCATTACAATCATACCATAGGCTAGCTTCTAGGGTTTAGCCTCCTTGATCTCGTGGTAGATCCACTCTTGTAAACATCCACAATATCAATATCAATCAAGCAGGACGTAGGGTTTTACCTCCATCAAGAGGGCCCGAACCTGGGTAAAACATCATGTCCCTTGTCTCCTGTTACCATTCGCCTAGACGCACAGTTCGAGACCCCCTACCCGAGATCCGCCGGTTTTGACACCGACATTGGTGCTTTCATTGAGAGTTCCTCTGTGCCGTCGCCGATAGGAAGGATGCCTCTTCCCGTCTTCAAGGACAGTGTCTTCGCCAATGGAGCCTTGGCCGCCGGCCAAACTATCCGGCTAGGAGGTTTTCTTATGACCGCCTGTCCGGCCGCCACTTCAACAATGACCTCTCGGGTCATCGAGAGCAATCTTCATGTCAACTCGGAATTCGCCGAGCAGCTAGATCCAGCAGAGCTCTCGTCTGTAAACGAACTCTTGGATCGGATTGCCGCCCTGGGAGTCGCTACAGACTACAATCAGATCAGGCTTAAAACCGATCTGAGAGAGATTAACTCTCCCCAGGTTACCCACCACGTCACGGTGGTAGAGGAACATCGCGACGATCCTTCTCCTATATTGAATACTAGTCGTGTCCGGGCTACCGAACCCTCCATGCCGGATTCCCGCGGAGGAGCGGATTTCGATCAAGCGCTGAACATAAAGTCAGGTATCGGACCGGACTCGTTGGACAACGTTCCACTTTCCAAGCTTCCAAATTCGGAAACTTCTCGGCCCTTGAGCCTCGAGATGGACAGGGTCCCGGACTCAATTAGTCCCACCTGTCCAGATATATGCGATCTATCTCTAATCCGGCAAGAGCTAGCCGAAACAGTACATCATTACTGGGCCAGATTCCTCCTGGTCATGGACCGGATAAAGGACTGCCGAGAGGAAAACGCAATCTCGATTTTTTGCAATAATTGCACGGACAGGGGAATCTTGAACGCCGTCAGCCGTCGTGAAATCACACGCTTCGCCGACCTGGCATCCATAGTGCAAAAGTACTGTGCGATAGAGAGTTTCTGGAAAACCGAAAATAGGTTTTGGGACAATCCGGCCCCGGATACAGCCCCAGTCCGCAACAAAAGGGTGTATTACACTCAGGCACCAGGTACAAGAACCAAAAAACAAAAGCCCCTTAAAGGGAACGGAACCGTACTAGAGGGATGGCTCAACAAACCCTGTACAATTCACAGTACCAAGGGCGCCACCCCAACACATAGCCTTCGTGCATGTTGGATATTACGGCAGGTGGCCAAAAGTGGCGAGGAGCTTCTAGCCCCGGGAAACCACACCAACAATACCGGTACGGTATCAACAGTCTTCGAGACTTTCGCATCAAACAATATGCGGAAATGAACAATCCGCAGCCTCGCCGAAGTCTACCAAGTAGCCACAGCAAATCCTTGGAGCAACGCGGCCATCACCTTCAACGCCAGCGACGAACCTAAATTCCGAACAGCCCGAGCACCAGCCGCATTGGTCCTCATTTACGAAGAAACTCTTCAAAAAATGGAAATAGACTGGAGCCGCATTGAGCGAAGTAGCACAACCTTCAGAGGAATAATCCCTAGTCGGGAAGCACGCTGCACCGGAAAAATCACACTCGATGTGGTGTTCGGCTCACCGGACAATTACAGGTCCGAAGAAATCACGTTCCAAGTGGCCCCGTTTAGCAGCGGATATCACGCTATATTAGGACGAGAGGCGTTCACAATTTTCCAAGCCGTACCCCATTACGGGTACATGAAGCTCAAAATGCCTGGGCCCGACGGGATAATCACTCTCGTTAGTGATCCTGACATAGCGCTCCGCGCCGAAAACAAAACAGCCTCATTAGCCCTGGAGGCACTATCCGAAGCCCTAACGGCAGAGGAACTCACCGCACTGCGCGCTACGGTGCACAGAGACGATGTGATACTCGATAAGAGATCCAAGTCCACCTCCATTAAACCAGCGGACGAAATAATAAAATTCCAGGTCCATCCAACGGACCCGACAAAGACGGCCTCCATCGGGGCACAGTTGAACCCTGATGTAGACGCCGCACTGCGAGAATTCCTTCGGGAAAATTGGGACATTTTCGCCTGGCATCCTTCAGATATGCCAGGGATCCCCCGCAGATTGGCAGAGCATAGCCTAAACATCCTAAAAGGGTTCAAGCCAGTCAAACAGGCTCTTCGACGATTTTCCGAACCCAAAAGATAGGCAATGGGAGAAAAACTAGCCAAACTATTGGAAGTCAGATTCATCAGAGACATCAAACATCCGGATTGGCTAGCAAACCTGGTGATGGTACCAAAGAAGGACAAATCTTGGCGCCTATGTGTCGATTTCAAAGACCTAAATAAAGCTTGCCCAAAGGATCCCTTCACCCTCCCCCGCATCGACCAAATCATCGATGCCACTGCAGGGCACGATTCATTGTGCTTCCTGGACGCATACTCCGGCTATCATCAAATCAAGATGGCAGAAGCGGATCAAGCCGCAACAGCATTCATCACTCCATATGGACCATTCTGCTTCAACACGATGCCCTTCGGACTTATAAACGCCGGCACAACATATCAGCGCATGATTCAGACATGTCTGGCTACTCAGATCGGCAAAACAGTAGAGGCATACGTAGACGGCGTAGTCATCAAAACTAAACACGTCGAAACTCTAGTAGATGACTTGAGGGTCACATTCGACAACCTCTGAGCATATGACATTAAGCTGAATCCGGAAAAATGCGTTTTCGGCGTACCAGCCGGAAAGCTCTTGGGCTTCATTGTATCCGGTAGAGGAATTGAAGCAAACCCGGCCAAGATCCGGGCTCTGTCACAGCTGGATATTCCAAAAGACCTCAAACAGATCCAGAAATTGACTGGATGCGTGGCGGCTCTAAGCCGCTTTATCTCCCGCCTAGGGGAAAAGGCATTGCCCCTCTATCGCCTCCTCAGGCACACCGAACACTTCGAGTGGACGGATGCTGCCACTGCCGGACTCGAAGAAATAAAGGCCGTATTGGCAACAAATCCGGTCCTGGTTGCGCCCAACCTGAGCGAACCAATGCTGTTATACATCGCAACAACGCATCAAGTTGTAAGCGCGGTACTCGTCGTCGAACGAGAGACAGAAGGGCATAAATTCCCTCTTCAAAAACCAGTGTATTACGTATCCACTGTGTTAACCCCCTGCAAGTCCCGTTACC
The DNA here is from genome assembly GCA_963921465.1 of Triticum timopheevii. Classification (NCBI taxonomy): domain Eukaryota; kingdom Viridiplantae; phylum Streptophyta; class Magnoliopsida; order Poales; family Poaceae; genus Triticum; species Triticum timopheevii. The sequence goes on from OY997262.1 coordinate 371,037,474, forward strand.
CGCACTATCAGAAGATAGCGTATGTGGTGTTCATGGCATCCCGGAAGCTCCGACACTACTTTCAAGAGTGTTCGATAACAGTGGCCTCTGAAGTACCACTCAATGACATTATAAACAACCGCGACGCAACGAGAAGGATTGCAAAATGGGCCATTGAGCTCTTACCATTCGATATAACTTACAAACCTCGGCGAGCTATAAAGTCACAAGTTTTGGCAGACTTTGTCGCTGAATGGACAGAAGCCGAACTCCCTAAAGAGTACGGCGCATACTCCAATTAGATTATGCACTTCGACGGCTCTAAAATGTTGGCCGGACTAGGGGCTGGCGTCGTATTGACGTCCCCGACCAAGGACACAGTCCAATACGTACTTCAAATAATGTACACGGACTCCAACAACGCAGCCGAATACGAGGCCCTTTTACATGGTCTCCGGATGGCAATCTCCATGGGCATCCAATGCCTAGAGGTGCGCGGGGATTCAAACCTCGCAATATCCCAAATAAATGGAGACTTTGACGCCAAGGATCCGAAAATGGCAGCATATCGCAATGTTGTCCTACAAATGTCAGCTCAGTTTGAAGGACTTGAATTCCATCACGTAGCCCGAGATAATAACCAAGCAGCCGACGTATTGGCACGCATCGGCGCAAAACGTGACGCTGTCCCTCCAAACATCTTCCTGGAACAGCTCTTCAAGCCATCCGTACTATGGGAAGAGGAGTCCGGAAACGACAAACCGGAAAAAACCGCGCCAACCGGCGATTCAGCCGATTACACAACACATTTGGCCCACGATATAATGGCCGTAATCGCTCCATGGACAGAGCCATTCCTAGCCTACTTGCTTAGTCAGGAACTTCCCGAAGACCAAAATGAGGCCCGCCGCATAGTCCGGCGATCTAAAGCCTACAAGGTCCATGAGGGAGAACTTTATAAGAAAAGCACAACCGGAGTCCTTCAAAGGTGTATCTCCAAAGAGGAAGGGCGAAACCTCCTAGCTAAAATTCATGCCGGACTAGGCAGACACCACGCAGCAGCCCGGGCCCTCGTAGGAAAGGCATTCCGTACAGGATTTTATTGGCCGACGGCCCGGGCAGATGCTCAGGACTTAGTCCAAAGATGCGTCGGTTGTCAGCTCTTTGCTAATCAGAGCCATATGCCACCCACCGCCCTAAAAACTATACCCATTACCTGGCCGTTCGCGGTCTGGGGGCTTGACATGGTTGGACCCCTTAAAGGGGGAACCCACAAGCAAAGGTACCAATTGGTCATGGCGGACAAGTTCACCAAATGGATAGAGGCCAAACCAGTCAAAACAGCAGAGTCCGGACCAGTGATAGACTTTATCTCCGGGGTAGTACACCGTTTTGGCGTCCCCCACAGCATCATCACCGATAACGGCACGAATTTTACGGACGACGAGGTTAAATCATGGTGCAAAAATATGGGCATTAAGCTTGATTACGCTTCAGTCTATCATCCTCAAACCAACGGTCAAGTGGAACGAGCAAATGGTCTAATAATGAGCGGCATCTAACCCAGACTAGTGCGGTCACTTACGAAATCTGACACGCACTGGGTAGAGGAGCTCGACTCCGTACTCTGGGGGCTGCAGACAACGCCCAACCGTACTACCGGATTCACGCCATTTTTTATGGTGTACGGCGCAGAGGCAGTTCTGCCCTGCGACATTATTCATGACTCACCTCGAGTGCACATGTATGAAGAAAGAGAGGCCGAGCTGGATCGGCAGGACAGCTTGGACGCATTGGAGGAAGAACGCGACGTCGCCAAGGCTCATTCCGCATTCTATCAGCAGCAGGCTCGAAGATATCAAAGCAGAGAAGTACGGGCCAAGACTTACAACGTTGGCGAACTAGTTCTACGCCTGCCGGACAAGAAAAAGGACAAGCTCAAGCCCAAATGGGAGGGCCCCTTCATTATCTATCAAGTCCTGACCAGCGGAGCGTACCGTCTACGAAATGCGTCGGACAACCGACTCGAGCCGAACCCATGGAACGCAGCCCGGACTAAGAGTTCGTCCCCTTCCCCCGTTCAAATTTTTACACTTCAGCTGTCTTTTGTTTCTCTTTCTTCTCTTAACTCTTTTACTAAAAAGCCCTTAAGGGCCTACTTGCGCATTGTTCGCATACCACTTGATGTGCCATCCGCACTCATTATACATGGGGGCTTCTTTTCCAGAGGCTCAATTATAAGGGCTTCATGCCCAACACATGTGTCAAGCTTCCACATATGCCTTTTACTCACCATTATATGCATCGATATGACTTAAGTTTTGGCCAAGCTGGATTGCCTGGCTCCTGTGCTTACCCCTACATTCCCGATTGTTCGGCTAGGAGGTAAAGGGAGCACCTCTGCGATTGTTACTGTCGGGTCAGCCGGATGTGTACCTCAGACTGGGTGAAGCCGAAAGCTAGCGTTCTTAAGAGAATATTCGGTCGGTGACTTGAAAGATGATTTTTTACCTACTTATTTATCTGTCCCCAGATGTTTTTCTGCTTTTTTCGCAGTCCGGACATGCACTTTAGGGCATGCCTCCCCCAGAGGAAAGGAACCCTTAACGGAACTATTCTCCCTAGAAGATGTTTCTTACTAACCATGTAATATAACATAACTAGTTGGGCACTTGTCTGATAAAGCACTAATGACCCCTACGCCTGGTCTCCATGCATACCCCGGTTGTTTCATAGCCGAGAAGGTATTCGGACACACTCCGGACTCTAGGGTCCCGAGGTCGAAGCGAAAAGGTCGGCAAAGACAAACGATCTACAATCCGGCTAGAAGTCATTTTACATGTCATTTTATAATACATTGTCAACTCGACTAACTGTATTCTTCCTCAATCCCGTCTAACAGGCTGTCTAATTTACAGTCCTGTTGGGAAAATTTAGCGGCCAACTCTACTTGGCCGTATACTAAACTCACAGGGATCTCCTTCCCATCAGGCCCCACAGGTCCGACCGCCGCCATGTGGTTGGGATCCGCCTTCTTGTACCGCGTCTTCACCATGGCCCAGGCCTCCCTGGCACCTTGGCGGCTGGCTGAAATCTTCCATAAATGGAAACGCTGCCGCACTCCCTGAAGGTTCTCCGCAAGCTCCCCAAGGCCCTCGGGTAGGGAGAAGGCTGGCCATAAAGCCTGGATGATGCCGCTCATTGCCTGCTGAACTCGTTCGATCAGTTGCGACAATTCGGGAAGTTGATCACCCATTGATACGGGCATCTCCTCCATAGGGTGACCTGTGAGTATACCTACAGACATATTTTGTCAATGGACTTCCTCGCCGAACTCTTAATTTCAAAGGAATTCGCTTAAGCACTTACTATAGATGCCACGATGAAGCCGCAGATTCTCCTTAACGGAGCCAGACAGCTCGGCCCGAACGCCTTTCAGCTCTTCTCCAAGCTGGGCATGGGCATCCTGGAGCTTGTTCCTTTCATGCTGCACCTTATGCAGCACTCTCTCGCCGGCCTTGAGCTGGCGCAGAAGTTCTTGCCTGTCCGGATCTTGTCCGGCAGCACCTACAACGTCATTTTTAGACTTGCGCAAAAGCCAAACTCTACTTATCTTTCTAAAATAATGCGTTACCAGGAGAGGTCCCTGTGTTTCCTCCTACGGCAGCGAGTGCGGCCTCAACTTGGGCCTTACACTCTTGCAGCTCCTGAGACAGTTGGGTATTCTTCTTCGTAAGACCCTACAGTTAAACGTGATCCTTAAATCAGTTAGCACAACTACTTTAAGTCTCGGGGGCTACTGGCATATACAACTATTAAAATCTCTTACCCGTATGTCTTTCACATACTGCTCCGTGGCTCTGGTCAAACCATCTTGAGCGACACGGAGGTGCGCGTCCCCCGCGTTAAAGGCATTCAACGCCTCAGGGGAAGAGCACGCGTCACGAAAAACTGTCCGGCGGCGCCTGTGGTTCATGGCGCTCTCCACCTCAGATTTGGTGGCGGACAGTCTGTCAGCATCCTCCGTTGGAGGAGTATCCGGCTCGCGCCTTGCGCTCGCCTCCCCCTCTAGGCCAGGCGCTGGAGCTTGGCTGGTAGAGGCCGGATTAGCAACCTCTACGCCCGCAGTCCGGCGGGCGCTTTTTCTCCTACAAAAGTCATGAGCACTCAAACGCTTCCTAGGAACGTTGCTCCAAATAATGAATTGTGAGCTATACCTTTGCGGCGACATTTCAGTCCGCGCCGCGCTCCTCTTCCGCCTACTGGTCCAGACTGGCCTTTGTTGGTCAGCCGCCGCGGGCTCGGCTTCCCGCCCTAGAGGCGCCTCCTGCACAGCGCCATCGTGTACGGTGGTCAGAAATAAGCAAGGAAGGAATGACGGTTTCAGGACTTCGGTCACAATCACCTGGGAAGCCGAATATAGTCCGGGATAGTCGGCCGTAATGGTGACTAAAGCACTATCCATGCTGAGCTGGTGGAACACCCCGTCGATTAGCTCCACCTCTATGTCCGGATCCTCTTCGGAGGCCGGATCCCGGGATCTCTCTGGATCCTCGGGTTGCGGAGCTGGACTTAGCATGTCCTCCACGATCTGACGCAGCTCCTGCGTCGAAAGAAGAACACAATATAAGAAACTTAAGTTTCAAAAGCATGGGTTGGACACGCGGAGTGTTCGCTTACCCAAGGCTGGGGATTATTCATGGAGAACCCATTTAACGGGTTTGTCCGAAGGAAATCCTCCTTCTCCCCCTTATACAGGCCGGACAGGATCTTCACCAGGTCTTCGGCCGAATCCGGCCCTTTGCGGCCATGACGGGTGGCATCGTCCTCCCCGTTGAAATCCCACATGGGGTGGCCCCTGTATTGTAGTGGCTGCACCCCCCGCATAATGCATGTTGCCATGACTCCAATCATGGTCAACCCGGAATGGGCCAGTAACCTTATCCGGCCCATCAAATAATGGACGCTCTTGTCTTCCTCCAGTTGGGGGCTCCGCGGACGCCAACTAAGGCGTTTCTTCAGAGGAGCATTGCTGAATTCCAGGAGGCCGATCCGAACAGGGTCCGGCAGCGGAGCGTCTTCTATATAAAACCATTCCGAAGGCCAGTCTTCGGACGCCTTCTTAGGGGTTCCGGATGGATATCCGGTCCCGGCAATGCGCCATATTTCGGCGCCGCCCACTTGATATATGGACCCCTCGTGAGAGCGGGGTACAAGGCAGAACAACCTCTTCCACAGCGCGAAATGGGGCTCGACGCCCAGGAATAGCTCGCAAAGACCTACGTAACCCGCAATATGCAGGATCGAGGCGGGCGTGAGGTGATGAAGCTGGAGTCCGTAGAACTCCAGGAGCCCGCGGAGGAATGGATGTACAGGAAATCCGAGCCCCCTTATCAGATAGGGGACGAAGCATACCCGCTCCCCTTTGTTGGGACTTGGGGTAGCCTCCGCTTGCTTCCCACCTTTGTAGGTGGCCAGCCCGGCTCGAACCGGAACCATGAAGGCCGGAGGGAGATATCCCCCCGCTTGGAGCTTCACCAGCTCGTTGTGTAGAACAGAGCATCTCCTCCAATCTCCTGGCAGAGGGCTAGGAGCGCGAGAAGAGGAGCCGCGTTGACGGTCCATGTTGGAATGGATTCTTGGTCGAAAGCGCTCCGATGAGTATTCGCGGGAGGAAGATGGTGTGATTTGGATCTGGATTCTTGCCTCTCTTATAGGCAGATTATTCGCGCAACTAGGGGGTAAAACATAAAAGACACCCTGGCTTTTCGCATTCGTGCGATGCGTGGAAGAAGGTCATTATTGGGCGTGGAAGCCAAGAAGCGCAACATTGATGAGGAAGCCGGACACTGTTCGGCAGGTACATGGAACTTGAAGGAGAACCCGCCTTGCAACGCCGAAGACTACACGCATGCTGGACTTATCGTCATTGAAGCCTGGTTCGGGGGCTACTGAGGGAGTCCCGGATTAGGGGGTGTCCGGATAGCCGGACTATCATCATCGGCCGAACTATCATCGGCCGGACTATCATCATCGACTGGACTCCAAGACTATGAAGATACAAGATTGAAGACTTCGTCCCATGTCCGTATGGGACTTTCCTTGGCGTGGAAGGCAAGCTTGGCGATACGGATATGTAGATCTCCTACCATTGTAACCGACTCTATGTAACCCTAGCCCTCTCCGATGTCTATATAAACCGAATGGCTTTAGCCCGAAGGACAACAACCATTACAATCATACCATAGGCTAGCTGCTAGGGTTTAGCCTCCTTGATCTCGTGGTAGATCCACTCTTGTAAACATCCACAATATCAATATCAATCAAGCAGGACGTAGGGTTTTACCTCCATCAAGAGGGCCCGAACCTGGGTAAAACATCGTGTCCCTTGTCTCCTGTTACCATCCGCCTAGATGCACAGTTCGGGACCCCCTACCCGAGATCCGCCGGTTTTGACACCGACACCACTTCTTTCATTTTAGGATTCAAACATCGTTGAGGATCACAAACTGGTTTAGCATCCGCTTCCAAATTTATTTTATGTTGACATAGAGTGGGACTGATGCCCTTAAGATCATCCAGAGTATATCCAATAGCGGCATGGTGCTTTTTCAGAGTTTTCAATAATCTTTCTTCTTCATGCTCTGAAAGGTTAGCACTAATAATGACATGATATATTTTATTTTCATCAAGATAAGCATATTTAAGATTATCAGGCAACGGTTTAAGCTCAAACACGGGATCACCCTTGGGTGGAGGAGGATCCCCTAGGATTTCAACGGGCAAATTGTGTTGCAGAATAGGTTCCTGTTTAAAGAATACTTCATCTATTTCCCTTCTTTCATTCATGAACATTTCATTTTCATGGTCTAGCAAATAGTGTTCTAAAGGATCACTAGGAGGTACGGCAATAGAAGTAAGACCAATAATTTCATCCTTACTAGGCAATTCTTCCTCACGATGTTGTTTAATAAATTTAGAGAAATTAAACTCATGAACCATATCATCCAAGCCAATAGTAACAACATTCTTTTTGCAGTCTATCTTAGCATTAACAGTATTCAAGAAGGGTCTACCAAATATAATGGGACAAAAGCTATTATGTGGAGAACCAAGAACAAGAAAATCAGCGGGATATTTGGTTTTTCCACACAAGACTTCAACATCTCTAACAATTCCTATTGCAGATATAGTATCTCTATTGGCAAGTTTAATTGTAACATCAATATCTTCTAACTCAGCTGGTGCAATTTCATGCATAATTTATTTGTATAAGTCAATGGGTATAACACTAGCACTAGCACCCATATCACATAAGCCATGATAACAATGATCTCCTATTTTAACAGAAATAACAGGCACACCTACCACAGGTCTATGTTTATCTCTATCACAGGGTTTAGCAATTCTAGCAGTTTCACCAGAGAATTGAATAACATGCCCATCAATATTATCAGACAAGAGATCTTTAACAATAGCAATATTAGGTTCTACTTTGACTTGCTCTGGAGGTATATAAGTTCTAATATTGCTTTTACGAACAACAGTTGAAGCTTTAGCATGATCCTTCATTCTAACAGGGAAAGGTGGTTTCTCAACATAAGAAGTGGGAACAATAGGATCATTGTAAGTGACAGTATTTTCTTCAACTTTAATAGGTGCAACTACTTTTACTTCTATGGGAGGATGATATTTAAACCACTTATCCTTGGGGAGATCAACATAAGTAGCAAAAGATTCACAGAAAGAAGCTACTATCTCAGAGTCAAGTCCATATTTAGTGCTAAACTTACGGAAAATATCAGTATCCATAAAAGATTTAACACAATCAAACTTAGGTGTCATACCTGACTCCTTACCTTCATCGAGGTCCCAATCTTCAGAGTTGCATTTAATTCTATCCAATAAATTCCACCTAAATTCAATAGGCTTCATCATAAAAGAGCCAGCACAAGAAGTATCGAGCATGATGCGATTGTTATCAGAAAGTCGAGCATAATTTTTTTGCATAATTACTTCTCTTGAGAGCTCATGATTGGGGCATGAATATAACATTGATTTAAGCCTCCCCCAAGCTTGAGCGATGCTTTCTCCTTCGCGAGGCCAAAAATTATATATATAATTGCAATCACGATGAACAAGATGCATAGGGTAATACTTTTGATGAAATTCCAATTTCAATCTTTTATAGTTCCATGATCTCATATCATCACATAGCCTATACCATGTCAATGCATCTCCCTTCAAAGATAAAGGGAAGACCTTCTTCTTAACAACATCATCGGGTACACCTGCAAGCTTAAATAGTCCACAAACATCATCCACATAGCGTAGATGTTCATCAGGATGCTTTGTTCCATCTCCTGTAAAAGTGTTAGCTAGCAGTTTTTCCATCAAACCCAAAGGAATTTCAAAAGGAGTTCATTTTCAATAGGTTCAGTAGGTTAAGTAGGTTGACTAGCAACTCTTTTCTCAACTGGACGGGGTGAAGATACCCTGAACAAGCCCCTCGGACAATTACTTTCCATAGTAACAAGTGACAGAAAATTTCAGCACACTAAATAAATTTTTCCTTACCAAATTCCACCTACCAAAGGCGCTTCACTCCCCGGCAACGGCGCCAGAAAAGATTCTTGATGACCCACAAGTATAGGGGATCTATCGTAGTCCTTTCGATAAGTAAGAGTGTCGAACCCAACGAGGAGCAGAAGGAAATGATAAGCGGTTTTCAGCAAGGTATTCTCTGCAAGTACTCAAATAAGTGGTAACAGATAGTTTTGTGATAAGATAAATTGTAACGAGCAACAAGTAACAAAAGTAAATAAAGTGCAGCAAGGTGGCCCAATCCTTTTTGTAGCAAAGGACAAGCCTGGACAAACTCTTATAATAGGAGAAGCGCTCCCGAGGACACATGGGAATATCGTCAAGCTAGTTTTCATCACGCTCATATGATTCGCGTTCGGTACTTTGATAATTTGATATGTGGGTGGACCGGTGCTTGGGTGCTGTTCTTACTTGAACAAGCATCCCACTTATGATTAACCTCTATTGCAAGCATCCGCAACTACAAAAAAAGTATTAAGGTAAACCTAACCATAGCATGAAACATATGGATCCAAATCAGCCCCTTACGAAGCAACGCATAAACTAGGGTTTAAGCTTCTGTCACTCTAGCAACCCATCATCTACTTATTACTTCCCAATGCCTTCCTCTAGGCCCAAATAATGGTGAAGTGTTATGTAGTCGACGTTCACATAACACCACTAGAGGTTAGACAACATACATCTTATCAAAATATCGAACGAATACCAAATTCACATGACTACTAATAGCAAGACTTCTCCCTTGTCCTCGGGAACAAATGTAATTACTCACAAAGCATATTCATGTTCATAATCATAGGGGTAATAATATGTATAAAGGATCTGAACATATGATCTTCCACCAAATAAACCAACTAGCATCAACTACAAGGAGTAATCAACACTACTAGCAACCTACTAGCACCAATCCTGGACTTGGAGACAAGAATTGGATACAAGAGATGAACTAGGGTTTGGAGATGAGATGGTGCTGGTGAAGATGTTGATGGAGATTGCCCTCTCCCGATGAGAGGAGCGTTGGTGATGACGATGGTGATGATTTCCCCCTCCCGGAAGGAAGTGTCCCCGACAGAACAGCTCTGCCGGAGCCCTAGATTGGTTCCGCCAAGGTTCCGCCTAGTGGTGGCGGAGTCTCGTCCCGAAAGGTTGCCTTCTATTTTTTGTCATCGAAAGACTTCATATAGGAGAAGATGGGCGCGGAGAGCCACCAGGGGGCCCACAAGGTAGGGAGCGCGCCCAGGGGGGCACCCCCCACCCTCGTGAACAGGGTGTGGGCCCCCTGGCCTTCATCTTTGGCGACGATTTTTCTTTATTTATTTTAAGATATTCCGTGGAGTTTCAGGACTTCTGGAGTTGCGCAGAATAGGCCTCCAATATTTGCTCCTTTTCTAGCCCAGAATTCCAGCTGCCGGCATTCTCCCTCTTCATGTAAACCTTGTAAAATAAGAGAGAATAGCCATAAGTATTGTGACATAACGTGGAATAACAGCCCATAATGCAATAAATATTGATATAAAAGCATGATGCAAAATGGACGTATCAGTATGGCACATACTCCAGCTAGATCATGCACTTCGACGGCTCTAAAATGCTGGCAGGTCTGGGAGCAGGTGTTGTCCTCACATCCCCCACTGGAGATACAGTCCAATACATAATCCAAATATTATACACAGACTCCAACAATGCAGCCGAATATGAGGCTCTGTTACATGGTCTTCGGATGGCCGTCTCCATGGGCATTCATCATCTAGAAGTGCGTGGGGATTCAAACCTCGCAATATCTCAAATAAATGGAGACTTCGATGCCAAAGATCCGAAAATGGCGGCCTATCGTAATGTCGTCCTTAAGATGACAGCTCGGTTCGAGGGGCTTGAATTTCATTATGTGGTTCGAGAAAACAATCAAGCGGCGGATGTCATCGCCAGCATCAGCGCTAAGCGCGACCCTGTCCCACCTAACATCTTTCTGGAAAGGCTTTTCAAGCCATCCATGGTGTGGCAAGGGGCGACTGGCAACATCAGTCTGGATCCGACCACAACCCCAGATTCCGAACACACTGACATAATCGGGGGCTCTGACACCGAAATAACACCTTCGGCCCATCTCATCATGGCTGTTATCGCCCCATGGACCGAACCCTTCTTGGCCTACCTTAACAGGCACGAACTCCCCAGGATCAAAATGAGGCACGCTGCATTGTGCGGCACTCTAAAGCCTACAAAGTCCATGAGGGAGAGCTTTATAAGAAAAGCGCTACCGGGGTACTTCAAAGATGTATCTCCGAGGAGGAAGGACGGCAGCTCTTGGCTGAAATTCATGCCGGCCTCGGCGGTCACCACGCCGCAACTCAGGCCCTTGTAAGCAAGGCCTTCCGTACAGGTTTCTACTGGCTGACGGCCCGAGCAGACGCACAAGACCTTGTCCAACATTGTGTCGGATGCCAGCTTTTCGCCAACCAAAGCCATATGCTACCCACCGCCCTACAAACAATCCCCATAACTTGGCCTTCCGCGGACTGGGGGCTTGATATGGTTGGACCCCTTAAAGGAGGAAGCCATACGAAAAAATACTTGTTGGTCATGGTGGATAAATTCACCAAATGGATAGAAGCCAAACCAGTTAAAACGGCCGAATCCGGACCCGTGATAGACTTCATATCGGGTGTTGTGCACCGTTATGGTGTCCCCCACAGCATCATCACCGACAACGGCTCCAATTTCACAGCCGATGAGGTGAAAACTTGGTGCGGCAACATGGGCATTAAGCTCGATTACGCCTTCGTCTATCACCCTCAAACAAACGGTCAAGTCGAACGAGCCAATGGTCTTATTATGAGCGGCACCAAACCTAGACTAGTGCGATCCTTAAAAGAATCAGACACGCGCTGGGTTGAGGAGCTTGACTCCGTACTCTGGGGGCTGCGGACCACGCAAAATCGCACTACCGGATACACACCCTTCTTCATGGTGTACGGCGCAGAGGCTATGCTGCCCTGCGATATTATTCATGATTCACCTCGAGTGTGCATGTACGAAGAGAGAGAGGCCGAGATCGATCGGCATGACAATTTAGATGCCCTGGAAGAGGAGCGTGACGTCGCAAAAGCCCGTTCCACATTCTATCAACAGCAGGCTCGCAAGTATTAAAGCAGAGAAGTACAGGCCAAAACTTATAATATTAGCGAACTCGTTCTACGTCTACCAGAGAAGAAAAAGGACAAACTTAAGCCCAAGTGGGAGGGTCCCTTCATTATTGACAAAGTTCTCACCGGAGGAGCGTACCGACTGCATGATGCATCCGATAACCGCCTCGAGCCGAACCCATGGAACACGGCCAGACTCCGAAGATTCTACGCCTAGCACCGAACTCCCTGTTCGTCTCCTTCCCTCCGTTCCTTTTAATTTACTTTTCAGCTCTCTTCCCGCCTTTTCTTTTGAAAAGCTCTAAAGCTTTAGTGTGGCTAGACTACACACTTGTGACGCACTAATCTTCAAGTATGTGCGCTCATTATACCTGGGGGCTTCTTATACAGAAGCTTAATATAATTATCTTCCGGGCATCAAGCCCACTGCATATGCGTCCTTTTTCCATATGTACCTTTTCTTCGCCATTATATGCATCGATATGACTTAAGTTTTGGCCAAGCTAGGTTGCCTGGCTCCTGTGCTTATGCCCTACGTTCCCGTTAGGTTTGCTAGGGCATAAAGGGAGCACCTCTGCGATTGTTACTGCCGGGTACTCCGGACGTGTACCTCAGACTGGGTGAAGCCGAAAGCTAGCGTTCTTAAGGGAATATTCAGTCGTGGACTAAAGATGTTTTTTACCTATCACAATATAAACTCCCTGATGTTACATATACTGCGCTTTTTGATCGCAGTTCGGACATGCAGGTTAATGCATGCGTACCCAGGGAAAGGAACCCTTAACAGAACTATTCTCTCTGGAAGATGTTTCTTACTATCCATGTAATATAACATAGCTAGTTGGGTACTTGTCTGTTCAAGCAATTATGACCCCTACACCTGGTTTCCACGCGTACCCCGGTTTACATTACCGAGCGGGTATTCGGAAACACTCCGGACTGTCGGGTCTAGAGGCTGAAGCGAAAAGGTCCGCCATGACAAATGTTTTACAATCCGGCTAGGGACAAATATGTCAATTGAAGTACATAGTCATTTAGACTCAAATGCTTCTTATTCTATGCCATCCAACAGGTTGTCTAGCCTACAATCCTGTTGGGAATATTATGCGGCTAATCCTACCTGGTCATATACCAAACTAACGGGAATATCTTTCCCATCTGACCGTACAGGTCCGACCCACGCCATATGATTCGGATCGAGCTTGGTATACTGTGTTTTCACCATGGCCCAAGCCTCCCTCGCACCTTCTCGACAGGCAGATATCTTCCATAGTCGGAGACGCCGCCGCGCTCCCTTGAAAAGTTGTACAAGCTCCCCCATACTTCCTGGTAGGGAGGCGGATGGCCACAAGGCCTTGGAAACACTCTGCATGACCTGCCGAACTTGCTCGTGCAGTTGCGAAAGCTCTTGTAGCAGATCGCCTGATGATCCGGGCATCTCCTCTTCGGGACGGCCAGTCAGCATACCTACAGACATAACCCTATTAGTTCCCTTCTTTGCCTAACTATATAAATCTTCATTCAAGCACATACTAAAAATGCTGCGTTGAAGCCTCTTATTTTCCTTCACGGAGTCAACCAGCTGGGCCCGAACATCTTTCAATTCTTCGCCCAGCCGGGTATTGGCATCTTGGAGTTTGTTTTTCTCCTGAATGACTCGTGTAAGTACACGCTCGCCAGCGGCCGACTGCCTTTGAGCTCTTTCTTCACCCTCTCGTGGGATTCCCGGATTCTGTTCCGGATTATCTGAGGATTTTGTTCATCAGATATGGTTAGCGTTACTGGTCTTTACATACAATGTTGGTTTTTTCTCAATTCGGGAATACATACCACTGGATGCCTTTTCGGATCTTGACAGCTCGACTGTAGAAGCCGTTAGCTAGGTTCGACACTCTTCCAGCTCTTGAGACAACAGGTTGTTCTTCTCCAAGAGAACCTATTAATACAATGATCCTTAAATCAGTTGTACCAACCGCTTCAAGTCTCAGGGGCTACTGATATACATAATTATCAGATTTTTATAATTAACCGTATATCTTTCAAATACTAGTCTGTGGCTCTAGCAAGCCCATCTTGAGAGGCTCGGATGTACACATCACCCGAGTTGAAGGCATTAAAAGCCTCTTCTGAAAAACCAGGGTCGTGGAGTGCGGCCCGCCGGCGCCGATGATTCATGGCGCTCTCCACTTCAGAATTTGTAACGAACATTCTATCTGAATCCTCTGTATGAGGACAGTCCGGTGTCACTTCTGTGTTGGCCTCCGTCCTCAAGACCGGGTCCGGAATCTGGCTAGTAGAGGCACAGTTGGCAGGATCCCCGGACATAGTCCGGCAGATGTTCTTTCTGCTAAAACACAACCGATAGTGTCATACTTTAAGATGATAACCACGGAGCGTGTTTAAAGCCATACCTCCTTGATGACGGCTCCACCATGTTTCTGTTCGCCTTTCTTTTTCAAGGCCTACCCGGCACTGCGCCCCTTGTTGGCGAGTGACCTCGGGTTTGGCTTGGCGCGCCGATCGTTTTCCCTTTAGAGCATAAGAAATGTGCGGTGGGTAAGACGGAAGGAGTAGATCCTTTCTGGAAGATAACTCTCTTGTTTACTCACAAGCGATGCAGGGAGGAGGCCCGGATAGTCAGCAATGATGGCCACTTCTATGCCGTCACAGCTCGGGTGAAACACCCCTTCCGTGAGCTCCACAAATATATCCGGATCCTCTTCGAATCCGGGGTCAAGGGTCCGGTTATGGTTCTCTGGCTATGGTGCCAGGCTATGGAATTCCCTGGTTATTTTCCGCCATTCGTGTTATAAATGGATGGAGTAAATATTTATGAAAAAAGACTCGGGGAATGAATAGAGTAGAGTGATGGATGGCAGCTCGCCCAGCTGGGAGGGTTGTACATGGAAAATCCATCCCGTGGCTTAATGCGGATGAACTCCTCTCTTTCCCCCTTGTATAAACCGGACAGTATTTCCACCAGAGCGGTGGTGGAGTCCGGACCCTTCCGACCGCAGCAGGTGGCGTCTTCTTCTCCATTGAAATGCCACATGGGACGCCCTCGATATTGGAGTGGCTGAACCCCCCGCATTATGGATATCGCCATAACCTCGACTATTGATAATCTGGACTGAGCGAGCATTCTTATCTTTCTCATCAATTGAAGGACCTCCCTGATATCTTCCTCTCTGAGGCTCCGAGGACGCCAGTTGAGGCGTTTTCTCAGCGGAGCGTTTGTAAACTCAGGAAGACCCATTCGGATTGGGTCGGGAAGGGAGACGTCCTCAATATAAAACCACTCGGAAGGCCATTCTTCGGATGCCTTCTTCGGTGTGCTGGATAAGTATCCGGTCCTGGCGATGCGCCATATCTTGACTCCGCCCACTTGGAATATTGACCCCCCTTGATCACGGGGGACGAGGCAGAACAACTTCTTCCATAGCTCAAAATGGGCTTCACAACCCAGAAATAGCTCGCAAAGAGCGACGTAACCTGTGATGTGTAGGATGGAGGCAGGTGTGAAGTTGTGCAGCTGGAGGCCGTAGAACTCCAGAAGCCCGCGGAGGAACGGTTGGATTGGAAATCCGACACCCCTTAGTAAGTAGGAAACAAGGCATACTCGCACCCCCCTGGATGGGTTGGGAAAGTTCTCTGCTTGCTCCCCGCCATCGAAGGAAGCCAATCCAGCTCAAACGGGGACTAGATATGCAGGAGGTAGAAACCCTTGGGTCTGCAACTTCACTAATCGGCCGTGTGATATGGTACACTTCTCCCAATCGCCCGGCTTGGTGTTGCGAGAGCGGGAGGAAGAGCCGCGAGTGTCGGCCATGTTGGAGTGGTTTTTTCAGGCACGCTCTGATGATTCCTTGCTTGGGGAAGATGGTGTGGATTGGATCTGAAGATCCCCGTCTCTTTAATAGACAATTTGTTTACATGGTTAGGGTGGCAAATGTAAAAATGCCCCGACTTTTCGCATTCGTTCGACACGTGGAGGCTGAGACTATTAAGGTGCAGAAGCCGGTGAGCGTAACATTAAATGGGAAGCCGGACACTGCTATTTACAACATGTACTTTGTAGAGTTCGGAGAAGGAACCCGCCTTGCAATGCCGAAGACAATCTGCACGCCGGACTCATCGTCATTGAAGCCTGGTTCGGGGGCTACTGAGGGAGTCCTGGATTAAGGGGTCCTTGGACAGCCGGACTATATGCATATGCCGGACTGTTGGACTATGAAGATACAAGATAGAAGACTTCGTCCCGTGTCCGGATGGGACTCTCCTTTGCGTGGAAGGCAAGCTTGGTGATTCGGATATGAAGATTCCTTTCTCTGTAACCGACTCTGTGTAACCCTAGCCCCCTCCGATGTCTATATAAACCGGAGGGTTTAGTCCGTAGGACAAGAACAATCATAATCATAGGCTAGCTTCTAGGGTTTAGCTTCTATGATCTCATGGTAGATCAACTCTTGTAATACTCATATCATCAAGATCAATCAAGTAGGAAGTAGGGTATTACCTCCATCGAAAGGGCCCGAACCTGGGTAAACATCGTGTCCCCCGCCTCCTATTACCATTAGCCTTAGACACACAGTTCGGGAGCCCCTACCCGAGATCCGCCGGTTTTGACACCGACAACAGCCCCCCGCGCCGGCACTACCCCTGCCAGAACAACTGCCCCTGGACTACGTCGCCGCCGCATGGGCCACGATGTTCCCCTGGGCCGGCCCTCCGTCGATGCTCATCGACCTCACCGACCCCGAGGACGACGATGACGACGCCTAGGGTGCGCTAGGCAGCGCGCCGCCTTGTAGTTAGGTTGTTTTTAATTTCTTTTTAATGCTAATGTGGACGCGTGGACTCCCGCCGGTCTTCCAGGCTGGCTTTAATGTTTAGTTAAGTTATTTTCAGTTGAAATATGCATGCACAATTTTTTTGTCGGCGCCGTCAAGATGGGTCGGGCGCGCGTTGGGCGCATACACCGACCCAAACGCGGAAGCGGACGTCCTTGTCCGCCTGGCCGACCCAAGCGGATAAAAAGCGGATGAAATCGCCATCCATTTGGGTCGGCCCGTTGGAGTTGCTCTAACGACCCGAATTCAAAATTTGTATAATTGACAGGTGATGCACATGATCGGGAAGTGAAAATCTCTCCTATTTTAAAGAACCATAGGCATTGATACCACACGAGAAAAACAAAGGCATCGTCTCCGCAGCCCCCGCGTCGTCCCCGCTAGGGTGACTCGGGCGACGCCCTAAACCCAGACGCCGGGGGCACATACTCCCTCCTCCCCTCCCTTCGCCGCTGCCGAGGGACGCCGCCGGTCTAAGCCCGGTGGACGACGGCGGTGGCGGGGCCCCAAATCGTGTGGAGGCGCGCCCGATCCGATCGGCAACGGCGATGGCGGTGGCACGGCGACATCGGAGGCGGCACGGGCTGTGGGCCCGGCGACCAGCCCTATTTGGGCGGTGGTGGCGCTACGGCCGGCGGCGTCGGCAGCGTGCCATCTGCCTTTGGATTGGCACCGGCGTCGGCGACGGCATGGAGGGCCTGGTGGTCGCGTCGGCGGCACCTCCGATCAGATCTTTTCTGACCGGTGCAGTGGGCGGTGGTGGTCATCTCTTCCGCCAGAGGTGGTCGACCTGCGGCTAGGTGGTCAGATCTTGAGATTCATCATCTAGTCCCGGCTATGAGTCGGGGAGACATAGTTGCCGATGAAAACCGGTCGGATCTTGGGCGATGGCGGCGTGCCATTACCTTGATGAAGGCATCGTCGTGTAACTATTGTCGACCCACTCATGCTGCTTCGGGGGAAACCCTAGGATCAGGTCTTTCAGATCGGACGATGGCGGTACTATGGTGCCGTTTCTCTCTTGGGACATCGTTTGTGGAGCAGCGCTGGAAGGCAGAGGCAGGAGGTGGAGCGGCTTCATCTTGCACGGAGCTTCGATGGAGCTGTCAAGTCATGCCTGGCCGACAGGTGCTACGCTGAGTCATGCCTAGTTGGCAGGTGCTACGCACGACAAATCTTCCAGAGTTTTCGCGTCTGGGCGGTGGTGCCGTTGGGCGCTGTGGTGGCGTCGACGAATGTCCGAACTGACAAGGCTAATGCGGATATCTCTCCTGAAGATGAGTCAATGGTTGGATGATGATGGCGGCTTCTAAAACGTGTGCATGTGGTGTGCACTTTAGATAGGCTGCACCGGTTGTTGGTCCCAATACGTTATGTGAATGGATTGACGACGACACCGGTTTTAAATATGGGGAATGAGAGCACTCCATATTATCAAGTTTGTAGATGTAAGTGGTGGCTTCGGGTGTATTGATGTTTTTTTTTTTTGTCAGACCTTTGTGGAGGCCGGGGGTTTAACCTCCTTTTCTAAAAAAATATGTCGACCTCGGTAGTTTCTAGCACCTGATTCAAATAGGCATTTTGATATGTTGATATGCTGATTCAAATAGTCCTTTACACTGATGTTCATCGCTTCGTAGTTCATATGTTGTGTACAGCAGTCCAGCACAGCCACAGCCCACAGGAAGTTGAAGTAGTTTTGCAATCCGATGTGCGCAAAAAGAATTGGCAAGATCTACTTCTGGCCTTACGCAACTTGTACTTGTTAATGACGATGCTGCATTCTTCAACAATGGTTTCGTGGTGTAGTTGGTTATCACGTCAGTCTAACACACTGAAGGTCTCCGGTTCAAGCCCGGGTGAAGCCAATTTATTTTTTTATTTTACCTTTCTTTTAAAGCCTGGGCGAAGCCAATTTATTTTTTTATTTTACCTTTCTTTTAAACAGATCTTCAGTCAAGCAAACAACATTCATAGTTATCTGTATCGTAAGTTGTATTACCCGGGCGAAGCCAATTTATTTTTTTATTTTACCTTTCTTTTAAACAGATCTTCAGTCAAGCAAATAACATTCATAGTTATCTGTATCGTAAGTTGTATTGTAAAACCATTTACCTTGGTCATGGTTGTAGGTGCGAAAACTCTTCGATGGGGGATCCTCCCATGATCCTGTACTTGACCTCAAGCGGAAGAAGATGCAGCCAGGGTAATCATCGTCAGCGAACCTTCGTCTAACACGGCCTTGAGCCAACAAGCCACAGCCATCTGAAGGTACCTCGCTTTTTGCTCATCAAGATGATGGCACAAGCGGAAGCTGATGGCCAGAATTTATATGCAATATTGCCTCTTCAAGGGGAGAATTTATACACAAGATTCTCCTGGAGTGCATCCCAACGTAGTAATCCACAACCAATGTGCAACACCTGAGTGATTTCAGGAGCATCGGTGAAGTGTGTGCTTCCACTACCAGATAATGGGACAGTCGGATACTGCCATGAGATAGGTTATATGGCATATGGTTACTGGATGCAAATTGAGTTTCCAAATCTGCTAGTTCTGACTTCTGAGAGGTGCAAATGTTGAGATTAAATGAGTTGTCGAGATTATTGATCACTACAGTAAGTTTATCAGTAACTTTCATGAGTAATTAGCATTAATAAACACAACCTGATAGAGCACTGCGGTATCGGAAACTGTGATGTCTGGTAGTGGATACTCTGCTATTCAGCATCACTCTGGGAGCCATAGGGTTTCAAAGGGAACACTTAGTTCAGGTCAACTTTCATGCATGAGCCTACAAGCCCCAGTACAAGGCACTGAGGATAACAGGAGCATGTCCAATTATCTGCAGTGGAAATAAAACATATACTTTTCTTTCATAAGCCTACAGTTAGGGAAGAGGGAACATGTACAATGATCTGCAGTGGAAACAAAAACTCGCAACATGTTACTCAAATAATAAACCTACAGATGAACCACCACCACCCCACCGCCGCTCCCGTGTCGCTCTGACAGGGGCGACACCGGGGCGCCCCAGCCCTAGCCGCCACCAGCCTCAACCACCACCACCCCACCGCCGCCGCCAGCAGCCATCGCCGACGGCGGCGAAGGCCTGCTCCTGAAACCAGGGACTCGCGCTCCTCCCTCAAATCCAAGCTCTCCCTCACTCAGATGCTTTGGCGGCTCTCGTCACCGGATGCAGCGGCGTGCTGCGCGGGCTCCTGCCCGCCAGCTGCTCCAGCTGGTTGATGCGGGGTGGTAGCCCACTCTACCTCTCTGGTTCGTCCGCTCCGGCTGCGGCCGGGCGTCTGCTCGGCGCGGCGATGTGGGGCGCGGCGGCGTGGCTTCTGCCCAGATCTGCGGGTTCAGTGGCGGGGGATTGAGGCCACGGGCGTGCTGGCGCGGGGCGTCCTCGTCCTGGGTGCGCGCGGCCCTGGGCGTGTGGCGCGGTCGCCGGAGCGGCGTCGGGCGTGGCATGGAGTGGTGGCGCCCGGTGCTGGTGCGGGCGGCCACGGGCGCGCGTCAGGTCAGGAGAGCTGCGGGGTGAGGTGGTTCTGGAGCGGCCGGCGCGCCGGCTCCAGATCTGGCAGTGCTCGGAGTTTGCCGAGGCCCCCATCCCCGATCTGGCAATCTTCGAGGCGGTCGGTCGTAGGATGGTGCTCGGCGGTTTGGTTGGCACTGCCGGCAGTGATGGTGGATGCGTGGCTTGCTTCTGGCTCGGGTTAAGCTGCTCGTGATGGCGGACGGCCCGGGCGGCGATCTCGGGCCATATCTGACCTGCAGTGCTCCGAATCGGGTGCTGTGCGACGGTGCTCTGGGAGAAATCCCTGCTCACCCACTGTGAGCCGACCACGATGGCGCCACCCCGGCGTCGTATACCTTCCTAGAGGCGTGGTCTCCGAGCTCTTTCGCGTGGATCTGCGGCGTGATTCAGGCTGTCTTGCTGTAGGGATATGCTCAAACTCCGGGTGAGAACCTTGCATCGACTATGTCCATGTCGGCGGCAGCGGCGTCTATGGAAGTCGTCTTCCTCGCAGGAGGTGCCGCTGTGGAGCTCCAGCACCTACGGTACTTTGCTTTGTGGTCTCCGGGTGAAAACCTAAGATCCGGCTCGCCGGATCGGATGATGGTGTTGTGTCTTCGACAACACTACCTCCTTGGAGGCGTCATCTTGGAGACCCAAACGACGGCTCCTGTTGCTGCGTGTGGTTGATGGTGGTGCGGCCAGCTTGGGGCCGATGGTGGTGTCCTCTTCTTCATGTGTTTATCTTCGACTGTCCTTCGCGTGGTCTCCGTCCTGTTGCTGTGCATGCTCAAGACCCTCCCATGGTTGCCGTTGTGCTGCGGCGAGCTTCGGGCTCTTGGTGTTGTCTTGGTTCACCTTTGCTCAATGACGACGCAATGATGCCTCCCCAACCTGCTAATCGTTTGGACCGCCCGTGGCGGATCTCTCAGTCAAGGTTCGTGTTAAGGTTTGGCACTCGTTGATTATGGTTGATCCTCTGTTGTGCCGTGGGGCTCGGTACGCACGCCGGTGCGGTGCGTTAGGTTGTTTGCAGAGTCTTGGTATTGTGATCCCTGGACAAAACCCCACATCTACTTGTGTCTCTCGTGGTGTTGGTCTTTTGCCTGCTAGTTAGGTCATGCCCTCTCCTAGGTGCCCACTTTTTTCTCATCTTCTGTAACCTTGTTACCTGTATGGTTTTCGGCCCGGTTTCCCTCATAAACGGGGTCAACTTGTTTAGGTTTTTGATCCGGTTTCCCTTATAAACTGGATCAGACAAAGCTTAAGGGGTGACTCTTAGCTTTGACAGCTTTTTGAGCAATATATTCAGGTGGGGATCCTCTTCCCCCTGGTGACCGTTCAAAAAAAAACCTACAGTTACCAGTGCATTACTCCCTCCGGTCCTTTTTACTCTGCACATTGGTTTTGCCGAAAGTCAAACTTTGTTAAGTTTGACCAAATTTATATTAAAAATTATTAGCATCTATAATATTTAATAAATATAATATAAAAATATATTCCAAGATGATTCTAATGATATTGGTGTTGTTGTGTGAATGTCTATAATTTTTTATATAAACTTGGTCAAAGTTGGATGAGATTGACTTCAGACAAAGCTAATATGCAGAGTAAAAAGGACCGGAGGGAGTACATACCTCAGGAACAAGGAGTTCTTTAAGATGGAAAAATCCATAATACTGTTGAGCTGCATACGCTTTTAACTCCTCAGTTCAACTGTATTAGGGGAGATTTAATCAGTTCCCAGTAGTTTCAAGATTTCTAGAAGCTCCAACTTCTGCTCGCTATCGCCGACGTGAGGGGGAACCAGGCCCCCATCTTTCACGCACGGTACCATGTAAAAGAAACATCAGTAAATAAACAAAAATGATTTCAGCAGGAAGTTACAATGA
The DNA here is from genome assembly GCA_963921465.1 of Triticum timopheevii. Taxonomy (NCBI): domain Eukaryota; kingdom Viridiplantae; phylum Streptophyta; class Magnoliopsida; order Poales; family Poaceae; genus Triticum; species Triticum timopheevii. The sequence continues at coordinate 371,059,465 of OY997262.1, forward strand.
GAAATTTCGTTAAGCAGAAAAAACTGAGATGGTAAACGTAAACTAGCACACAAATAATAGACTTAATTAGCACATTAGTGAAAAGGGGACATGTATTTGCTCACTGTGTAACTATTCCTAGTCCGAGGCCATAACAGCATCATGCCCTAACTACCGAACAAATTTATTTCATGGGAAATGAAAATTACTCAACACTGATCCTATACTGTCACGCAATGGACAAGTATAACAGTTTGTGTATTTGACTGCTGGCAGCTGCACCGGAAACACGTGTCTATGATAGGCCTAAAGCCCTAAATGATATCCAAACAACTACACCTCACCAACTACCGTTAACATAAATGGACCTGTGTGAACAAGGTATTCTGTGGCATCTAATTTTCTTTCATGGAAGTTACTGGGTACCATGAATTTTGAAAAAAAAGGTACACTACACAATGAAGTTCCTCGCTACTGATTTTTTAGAACATTTACCAGTATTTAATGAAAGTTAATGTGAATCTTAAAACAAAAGCAAAATATAAATGGAGCACCGGAGATACCACCTTACAAAAGTACCAACAATTTAACTGAAAAAAACAGCCACTGCTTGATATTTCAGATAACAAAACGAAAACCTGTAAAGTGAAACAGACAGAGTCCAACATCCCGAGACTGGACTACGCATTCCCGCAGAATAAGAGCAACTCCAACCGGGCGACCCATTTCGTCCGCCCACGTCCGTTTGGGTCACCGCGGACAAAAACGTTGGTCCAACGCGTTGATCCATTCCCAAAAACCGTCCGCTTCGCGTCCGCGCGGACCCATTTCTGGCCCAAAATTGCATCTGAAATGCATGTGCGCGGACGCGCCGCGCATCCCCTCGGTGTCCGCCGCGGCCCCGAATGTCGGCCGCCCAACTACCGCCCGCGGTCATATTTATGACGACCACCGACACTGGGCCCGCCTGGCAGTGTGTAGTAGAGCCGCATGCCCATCCTTTTTAATGGACGCGTGCGGTGGGTCCGGCCTCATCCACAACCCCCGCCCACGTCTGGCCACCTTTGCTCCCTCGCCGACGATCAGGAAACCCTAGTCAGCCAGCCAACACCAAACCCTAGCCAGCCAGCAAGCATCCAGCCAGCCATGGGATTCTTCAACGGGAAGGGAGGGAAGAAGGGGAGGTTCAGCGCCGGAGCGAGCTCTTCCCGCGGGTACCCTGCTACATCGCCGCCGGCTAGACGCGACACACCACCGGTGGAGCGGGAGCGGTTGTACATCCCAGTCCACCAGACACGGTGGCACTGGCAATACCGCTAGCCCGTGCCATATCCGGATGTGAACTTGCCGCACAGCTGGCATCTGGACCCGCAGCGCATCCCCATCCCGGCGCCGCGGTCCGCACGGGCGCACGCTGAGAAGGTTCGCCGGCGGCGCAAGTGTTGGGGAACGTAGTAATTTCAAAAAAATTCCTACGCACATGCAAGATCATGGTGATGCATAGCAACGAGAGGGGAGAGTGTTGTCCACGTACCCTCGTAGACCGAAAGCGGAAGCGTTATGAAAACGCGGTTGATGTAGTCATACGTCTTCACGATCCGACCGATCCAAGTACCGAACGTACGGCACCTCCGAGTTTAGCACATGCTCAGCTCGATGATGGTCCCTGGATTCCGATCCAGAAGGGTGTCGGGGATGAGTTCCGTCAGCACGGCGGCGTGGTGACGATGATGATGTTCTACCGACGCAGGGCTTCGCCTAAGCACCGCTACGATATGACCGAGGTGGAATATGGTGGAGGGGGCACCGCACACGGCTAAGGAACGATCACGAAGATCGACTTGTGTCTCTAGAGGTGCCCCCCTCCTCCGTATATAAAGGAGGGGAGGAGGAGGGGGTCGGCCAAGGGGGTGGCGCGCCCTAGGAGGGGGAAACCTACTCCAAGTAGGTTTCCCCTCCCTTTCCTAGTCCAAGAAGGAGGGGGAAGGAAGGAGTCGGAGAGGGGAAAGGCAAGGCCCCCCCCCTTCCTTGTCCTATTCGAACTCAAGGGGAGGGGGCACGCCTCTTGCCCTGGCCAGCCCCTCTCTCTTTCCACTAGGGCCCAACAAGGCCCATTAGTTCCCGGGGGGGGGGGGGTTCCGGTAACCCTCCGGCACTCCGGTTTTCTTCGAAATCACCCGGAACACTTTCCGGTGTCCGAATATAGTCGTCCAATATTTCAATCTTTATGTCTCGACCATTTCGAGACTCCTCGTCATGTCCGTGATCACATCCGGGACTCCGAACAATATTCGGTACATCAAAACTTATAAACTCATAATAAAATTGTCATTGTAACGTTAAGCGTGCGGACCCTACGGGTTCGAGAACTATGTAGACATGACCTAGAACTGTTTCCGGTCAATAACCAATAGCGGAACCTGGATGCTCATATTGGCTCCTACATATTCTACGAAGATTGAGGGAGTCCTGGACTAGGGGGTGTCCGGACAGCCGGACTATCAATGTCCGCTGGACTATCAAGACTATGAAGATACAAGATTGAAGACTCTGCCCCGTGTACGGATGGGACTTTCCTTGGCGTGGAAGGCAAGCTTGGCAATACGGATATGTAGATCTCCTACCATTGTAACCGACTCTGTGTAACCCTAGCCCTCTCCGGTATCTATATAAACTGGAGGGCTTTAGTCCATAGGACAACATACATTACAACAATCATACCATAGGCTAGCTTCTAGGGTTTAGCCTCGTTGATCTCGTGGTAGATCTACTCTTGTACTACCCATATCATCAATATCAATCAAGCAGGAGTAGGGTTTTACCTCCATCGAGAGGGCCCGAACCTGGGTAAAAAACATCGTGTCCCTTGTCTCCTGTTACCATCCGCCTAGACGCACAGTTCGGGACCCCCTACTCGAGATCCGCCGGTTTTGACACCGACATTGGTGCTTTCATTGAGAGTTCCTCTGTGTCATCACCGATAGAGCGGATGCCTCCCCCCGTCTTCAAAGACGATGTTTTCGCCGGAGGGGCCTTGGCCGCCGGCCAAACTATCCGGCTTGGTGGTTTTCTCATGACCGTCTGTCCGGCCGCCGCTTCGACAATGACTTCTCAAGTCGTCGAAAGCAATCTTCGCGTCAGCCCTAAAGCTGCCGAACAGTTAGATCCAATGGAGCTCTCGTCTGTTAACGAGCTCTTGGATCACATCGCCGCCCTGGGAGTCGCTACGGACTACAACCAGATTGGGCTTAAAACCGATCTGAGAGAGATTAACTCTCCCGAGGCCACCCACCATGTCGCAGTGGTGGAAGAGCAATACGGCAACTCTTCACCGGTGTTGAAAATAATTCATGTCCGGATTCCCGAACCCTCCATGCCGGATTCCCGCGGAGGGACGGACTTCGATCGAGCATCGAACTTAAAATCATGCATCGCCCCGGACTCGCTGGATTGTCCCCAGCAAAACACACTTCCGAATTCAGAAACCCCTTGGCCTTTGAGCCTCAAGATGGGCAGGGATCCGGATTTTATTCCACCCACCCGCCCAGACATATGCGATCTATCTCTAATACGGCAAGAGCCTACAGAAACAGTACATCACTACTGGGCCAGATTCCTCCTGGTTATGGACAGGATAAAGGACTGCCGAGAGGAAAACGCAATATCAATCTTCCACAATAACTGCACGGACAAGGGAATACTAAACGCCATTGATCGTCGCAAAATTACGCGCTTTACCGATCTGGCGTCCATAGTGCGAAAGTACTGTGCGATGGAGAGTTTCCGGAAAACCGAAAATCAATTTTGGGATAATCCGGCCCCAAACCCAGTCCGCAGTAAAAGGGCGCCTTGCACTCAGGCCCCAGATGCAAAAACGAAAAAACAAAAACCCAGTCAGGGAAACGGAACCGTACTGGAGGGATGGCTCAATGGACCCTGTAAGCTTCATAATACAGAACGAGCCGTCCCAACACATAGCCTTCGAGCATGTTGGATATTACGGCAGGTGGCCAAAAGTGGCGAAGAGCTTCTAGCTTCGGGAAACCACTCCAACAATACCAGCACGGTATCAGCAGTCTTCGAGACTTTCGCATCAAATAATATGCGAAAACGATCAATCCGTGAACTCGCCGAAGTCTACCAAGTAGCAACAGCAAACCCATGGAGCGACATAGCCATTACCTTCAATGACAGCGACGAGCCCATATTCCGAACAACCAGAGCACCAGCCGCACTGGTACTTAGTCCCATAGTGGACGGCTTTCGACTGACAAAAGTCCTCATGGACGGCGGCAGCGGACTAAACCTCATTTACGAGGAAACTCTGCGAAAAATGAAAATCGATTGGAGCCGTATTGAGTGAAGCAGCACAACCTTTAGAGGAATAATCCCTAGCTGGGAAGCGCGCTGCACCGGAAAAATCACACTCGATGTGGTGTTCGGCTCTCCGGACAATTACAGATCCGAAGAAGTCACGTTTCAGGTGGCCTCGTTCAGCAGTGGATACCACGCCATATTAGGACGAGAGGCATTCACAATTTTTCAAGCAATACCTCATTACGGGTACATGAAGCTTAAAATGCCTGGGCCCAACGGAATAATCACCCTCGCTAGTGATCCAGACATAGCACTCCGCGCCGAAAACAAGACAGCCGCACTAGCCCTCGAGGCACTCTCCGAAGCCTTAGCGGCAGAGGAACTCACCGCGCTGCGCTCTACGGTGAACAGGGACGATATGATACTCGATAAAAGATCTAAGTCCACCTCCTTCAAACCAGCAGACGAGATAATAAAATTCCAGGTCCATCCAACGGACCGAACAAAGACGGCCTCCATTGGGGCACAGTTGAACCCCGAAATAGACGCCGCACTGCGCGAATTCCTTCGGGAAAATTGGGATATCTTCGCCTGGCATCGTTCAGACATGCCCGGAATCCCCCGCAGGTTGGCTGAACACAGCCTCAACATCCTAAAAGGATTCAAGCCAGTCAAACAGGCTCTTCGACGATTTTCCGAGCCCAAAAGACAGGCAATGGGAGAAGAGCTAGCCAAACTATTGGAAGCCGGATTCATTAGAGATATCAAACATCCGGACCGACTAGCAAATTTGGTGATGGTACCAAAGAAGGATAAATCCTGGCGCCTTTGTGTCGATTTTAAAGACCTAAATAAAGCTTGCCCAAAGGATCCCTTCCCTCTCCCCCGCATCGATCAAATCATCGATGCCACAGTAGGGCACGATTCGTTGTGCTTCCTGGACGCATACTCTGGCTATCATCAAATCAAGATGGCGGAAGCAGACCAAGCCGCAACGGCATTTATCACTCCATATGGACCATTCTGCTTCAACACGATGCCCTTCGGACTCAAAAACGCCGGCGCAACATATCAGCGCATGATTCAAACATGTCTGGCCACCCAGATCGGCAAAACAGTCGAGGCATACGTAGACGACGTAGTCGTCAAAACAAAACACGTCGAAACTTTAGTAGACGATTTGAGGCTCACATTCGACAACCTCAGAGCATATGACATCAAGCTGAATCCGGAAAAATGCGTGTTCGGCGTACCAGCCAGAAAGCTGCTGGGCTTCATTGTATCCGGTAGAGGAATTGAAGCAAATCCGGTCAAAATCCGAGCTCTGTCACAGTTGGATATTCCAAAAGACCTCAAACAAATACAAAAATTAATAGGATGCGTGGCAGCATTAAGCCGCTTTATCTCCCGTTTAGGAGAAAAGGCGTTGCCCCTCTATCGCCTCCTCAGGCGCACCGAACACTTCGAGTGGACGGATGCTGCCACTGCCGGACTCTAAGAAATAAAGGCCATACTGGCAACAAATCCGGTCCTGGCTGCGCCCACTTTGGGCGAACCAATGTTGTTATACATCGCAGCAACACATCAAGTTGTAAGCGCAGTGCTCGTCGTCGAACGAGCGACAGAAGGGCATAAATTCCCTCTTCAAAAACCAGTGTATTATGTATCCACTGTGTTAACCCCCTGCAAATCCCGTTACCCGCACTATCAGAAGATAGCATATGTGGTGTTCATGGCGTCTCGAAAGCTCCGGCACTACTTTCAAGAGTGCTCAATAACAGTGGCCTCTGAAGTACCACTCAATGACATTATAAACAACCGCGACGCAACGGGCAGGATAGCAAAATGGGCCATTGAGCTCTTACCATTCGACATCACTTATAAACCTCGACGAGCTATAAAGTCACAAGTTTTGGCTGACTTCGTCGCCGAATGGACTGAAGCCAAACTCCCTAAAGAGTACGGCGCGTACTCCAATTGGACTATGCATTTCGACGGCTCCAAAATGTTGGCCGGACTGGGGGCTGGCGTCGTACTGACGTCCCCCACCGGAGATACAGTCCAGTATGTACTTCAAATAATGTACACGGACTCCAACAATGCAGCCGAATACGAGGCCCTGTTACATGGTCTCCGGATGGCAGTCTCCATGGGCATTCAACGCCTAGAGGTGCGCGGGGACTCAAACCTTGCAATATCCCAGATAAATGGAGACTTCGACGCCAAGGATCCGAAAATGGCAGCATATCGTAACGCTGTCCTAAAAATGTCAGCCCGGTTTGAAGGACTCGAATTCCATCACATAGCCCGAGATAATAACCAAGCGGCCGACGTCCTGGCACGCATCGGTGTGAAACGTGATGCTGTCCCTCCAAATATCTTCCTGGAACGGCTCTTCAAGCCATCCGTACTATGGGAAGAGGAGCCCGGTAGCTACAAACCGGAGAAAACCGCACCAACTGGTGATTCGGCAGACAACATAACACCCTCCGCCCACGTCATAATGGCGGTAATCGCCGCGTGGACAGAACCTTTCCTAGCCTACTTACTTAGGCAGGAACTTCCCGAAGACCAAAATGAGGCCCGCTGCATAGTCCGGCGATCGAAGGCCTACAAGGTCCATGAGGGAGAACTTTATAAGAAAAGTACCACCGGAGTCCTTCAAAGGTGTATCTCCGAAGAAGAAGGGCGAAACCTCCTGGCTGAAATTCATGCCGGACTAGGCGGACACCACGCAGCAGCCCGGGCCCTTGTAGGAAAGGCATTCCGTACAGGATTTTATTGGCCGACGGCTCGGGCAGACGCACAGGACTTGGTCCAGCGATGCGTTGGTTGTCAGCTCTTTGCTAATCAGAGCCATATGCCACCCACCGCCCTCAAAACCATACCCATTACCTGGCCGTTCGCGGTCTGGGGGCTTGACATGGTTGGACCCCTTAAAGGGGGAACCCACAAGAAAAAGTACCTATTGGTCATGGTGGATAAATTCACCAAATGGATAGAGGCCAAACCGGTCAAAACGGCAGAGTCCGGACCAGTGATAGACTTTATATCAGGGGTGGTACACCGTTACGGAGTCCTCCACAGCATCATCACCGACAACGGCACGAACTTCACAGCCGATGAGGTTAAGTCATGGTGCAAAAATATGGGCATCAAGCTCGACTTTGCGTCAGTCTATCACCCTCAAACCAACGGTCAAGTGGAAAGAGCAAATGGTCTAATAATGAGCGGCATTAAACCCAGACTAGTGAGGTCACTCACCAAATCCGACACACAATGGGTCGAGGAGCTCGACTCCGTACTCTGGGGGCTGCGGACAACGCCTAACCGTACTACCAGATTCACACCATTTTTTATGGTATACGGCGCAGAGGCAGTCTTGCCCTGTGACATTATCCATGACTCACCTCGAGTGCGCATGTATGAGGAAAGAGAAGCCGAGCTTGATCGGCAGGACAGCTTGGACACATTGGAGGCAGAACGCGACGTCGCGAAGGCTCGTTCCGCATTCTATCAGCAGCAGGCCCGGAGATATCAAAGCAGAGAAGTACGGGCCAAGACTTACAACATTGGTGAACTAGTTCTACGCCTGCCGGACAAGAAAAAGGACAAACTCAAGCCCAAATGGGAGGGTCCCTTCATCATCGATCAAGTACTGACCGGCGGAGCGTACCGTCTACGAAATGCGTCGGATAACCGACTCGAGCCGAACCCATGGAACGCAGCCCGCCTCCGACGATTCTATGCCTAGCGCCGGACTAAGAGTTCGTCCCCTTCCCCCGTCCAAACTTTTACACTTCAGCTGTCTTTTGTTTCTCTTTTTATCCTTTTTTTAAAAACCCTTCCGGGCCTATTTTTTGCATTCTTTGCATATGCATGATGTGCTATCCGCACTCATTATTCCTGGGGGCTTCTTTTACAGAAGCTCAATTATACGCATGATGTGCTATCCGCACTCATTATTTCTGGCGGCTTCTTTTACAGAAGCCTAATTATACGGGTTTTATACCCATCACATGTGTCAAGCTTCCACATGTACCTTTTATTCGCCATTATATGCATCGATATGACTTAAGTTTTGGCCAAGCTGGGTTGCCTGGCTCCTGTGCTTACCCCTACGTTCCCGATTGTTCGGCTAGGAGGTAAAGGGAGCACCTCTGCGATTGTTACTGCCGGGTCAGCCGGATGTGTACCTCAGACTGGGTGAAGCCGAAAGCTAGCGTTCTTAAGGGAATATTCGGTCGGTGACTTAAAAGATGACTTTTTACCTATTTATCTATCTGCCCCCAGATGTTTTACTGATTTCTTTGCAGTCTGGACATGCACTTTAGGGCATGCCTCCCAGCGAAAGGAACCCTTAACGGAACTATTCTCCCTGGAAGATGTTTCTTACTAACCATGTAATATAACATAACTAGTTGGGCACTTGTCTGATAAAGCACTAATGACCCCTATGCCTGGTCTCCATGCATACCACGGTTGTTTCTTAACCAAAAAGGTATTCGGACACACTCCGGACTCTAGGGTCCCGAGGTCGAAGCGAAAAGGTCGGCAAAGACAAAGGATCTACAATCCGGCTAGAAGGCATTTCACATGTCACTTTAAAGGATAACATACATTGTCAAATTTATTGATTGTATTCCTCCTCAATCCCGTCTAACAGGCTGTCTAATTTACAGTCCTGTTGGGAAAATTTAGCAGCCAACTCTACTTGGCTATACACTAAACTCACAGGTATCTCCTTCCCGTCGGGCCCCACCGGTCCAACTTTGGCCATGTGGTTGGGATCTGCCTTCTTGTACCGCGTCTTCACCATGGCCCAAGCCTCCCTCGCACCTTGACGGCAAGCCGAAATCTTCCACAAATGGAAGCACTGCCGCACTCCCTGCAGCTTCTCCGCAAGCTCCCCGAGGCTCTCGGGTAGGGTGAGGGCTGGCCATAAAGCCTGAACGACGCCGCTCATTGCCTGCCGAACTCGTTCGAGTAGTTGCAACAGTTCGGGAAGTTGATCACCCATTGATATGGGCATCTCCTCTGCAGGACGACCCGTGAGTATACCTACAAGACATATCATGTCAAAACGCTTCCTCGCCGGACTCTTCTTTTCAAAAGAGTTCGCTCAAGCACTTACTATAAATGCTGCGACGAAGCCGCTGGTTCTCCTTAACGGAGCCGGACAGCTCGGCCTGTACGCCTTTTAGCTCTTCTCCGAGCTTGGCGTTGGCATCTTGGAGCTTGTTCCTTTCCTGCTGAACTCTATTCAGCACACTCTCACCGGCCTTTAGCTGGCGTAGCAATGCTTGCCTGTCCGGATCTTGTCCGGCGGTACCTGCAAATGTCATTATTAGACTCGCGCGCACGCCGCACAACGCTTATATTTATAAAAATGTGTTACCAGGAGGGGTCTTTCCGTCTCCTCCTGCGGCAGCAAGTGCGGCCTCAAGTTGGGCCTTGCAATCTTGCAGCTCCCGAGACAGCTGGGCGTTCTTCTCATTAAGCGCCTGAAATTTACAATGATCCTTAAATCAGTTAGCATAACTAATTTAAGTCTCGGGGGCTACTGGTATATACAACCATTATAATTTCCTTACCCGTATGTCTTTCACATACTGCTCCGTGGCTCTGGTAAAACCATTTTGAGCAGCACGGAGATGCGCGTCCCCTGCGTTAAAAGCATCCAATGCCTCAGGGGAAAAGCACGCTTCTTGAAACACTGTCCGGCGGCGCCTATGGTTCATGGCGCTCTCCACCTCAGACTTGGTGGCGGACAGTCTGTCGGTATCCTCCGTTGGAGAAGGATCCGGCTCGCGTCTTGCGCTTGCCTCCCCCTCCAGGCCGGGCGCTGGGGCCTGGCCGGTGTTGGTCGGATTGGCAATTCCTGCGCTCGCAGTCCGGCGAGCACTTTTTCTCCTACAGAAATCATGGGCACTTAGACGTTTCCTCGGAACGTTGCTCTAAAAACTCAAATATGAGCTATACCTCTGCGGCGATGTTTCCGTTCGCACTGCGCTCCTTTTCCGCCTGCTGGTTCGGACTGACCTCTGTCGGTCGGCCGCCGCGGGCTCGGCTTCCTGCCGTAAAGGCGCTTCCTGCGAAATACCATCGTTCGCGAAGGTCAGAAATGGGCAGGGATGAGATAATGGTGTCCGGACTTCGGTCGCAGTCACCTGGGAAGCCGGACTTAGTCCGGGGTAGTCCGCCGTAATGGCGACCAAAGCATTGTCTATGCTGAGCTGGTGATACACCCCGTCGATCAGCTCCACCTCGATATCCGGGTCCTCTTCGGAGGCCGGACCCAGGGATCCTTCTGGATCCTCGGGTTGCGGAGCAGGACTTACCGTGTCCTCCACAATCCGGCGTAGACCCTGCACCGAAGACATAATGTAAGAAGCTTAAACTTCGAAAGCATGGGCTGGGCCCTTCAAGGCGTTCACTTACCCATCCTCTGGGGTTGATCATGGAGAACCCATCCAAAGGGTTCGTTTGAAGGAAATCCTCCTTCTCCCCCTTGTATAGACTGGACAGGATCTTCACCAGATCCTCGGTCGAATCCGGCCCTTTGCGGCCATGCCGGGTAGCATCGTCTTCCCCGTTGAAATCCCACATGGGGTGGCCTCTGTATTGCAGTGGTTGTACCCCTCGCTTGATGCATGTCGCCATGACTCCGATCATGGTCAAGCCGGAATGAGCCATTAATCTTATCCGGCCCATCAAGTAATGGACGCTCTTGTCTTCCTCCAATCGGGGGCTCCGCGGGCGCCAGCTAAGGCGTTTCTTCAAGGGAGCAGCACTAAACTCCGGGAGGCCGATCCGGACTGGGTCTGGCAGCGGAGCGTCTTCTATATAAAACCATTCCGAGGGCCAGTCTTCGGACGCCCTCTTGGGAGTGCCGGATAGGTATCCGGTCCCGGCGATGCGCCATATTTCGGCGCCGCCCACTTGATATATGGACCCCTGGTAAGAACGGGGTACGAGGCAAAACAGCCTCTTCCACAATGCGAAATGGGTCTCAATGCCCAGGAATAGCTCGCAAAGAGCTACGTAGCCCGCGATATGCAGCACAGAGGCGGGCGTAAGGTGGTGGAGCTGGAGTCCGTAGAACTTCAGGAGCCCGCAGAGGAACGGATGTATTGGAAATCCGAGTCCCCTCGTCAGATAAGGGACAAAACATACTCGCTCCCCCTTATTGGGGCTTGGAGTGTCCTCCGCCTGTCTCCCACCTTGATAAGTAACCAGTCCGGCCCGGACTGGGATCATAATGGCCGGAGGGAGGAATCCCCCCATTTGGAGCTTCTCGAGCTCGTTGTGCGAAATAGAGCACCTCCTCCAACTCCCCGGCGGTGGGCTAGGAGCGCGCGAAGAAGAGCCGTGGTGACGATCCATGGTGGAATGGACTTCTAGGTCAAAGGCGCTTCGATGGAGTATTCGCGGGAGGAAGATAGTGTGGTTTGGATCTGAATTCTTGCCTCTTTTATAGGCGGTCAACTCGCACAATTAGGGGGTGAAATGCAAAAAACACCCTGGCTTTTCGCATTCGTGCGACGCATGGAAGAGGGCCTTTATTTGGCATAGAAGCCGAGGAACACAGTATTCAAGATGAAGGCGGACACTGTTCGGCAGGTACATGGAATTTGAAGGGAGAACCTGCCTTGCAACGCCGAAGACTATAAACGCGCTGGACTTATCGTCATTGAAGCCTGGTTCGGGGGCTACTGAGGGAGTCCTGGACTAGGGGTTGTCCGGACAGCCGGACTATCAATGTCCGCCGGACTATCAAGACTATGAAGATACAAGATTGAAGACTCTGCCCCGTGTCCGGATGGGACTTTCCTTGGCGTGGAAGGCAAGCTTGGCAATACGGATATGTAGATCTCCTACCATTGTAACCGACTCTGTGTAACCCTAGCCCTCTCCGGTATCTATATAAACCGGAGGGCTTTAGTCCATAGGACAACATACATTACAACAATCATACCATACGCTAGCTTCTAGGGTTTAGCCTCCTTGATCTCGTGGTAGATCTACTCTTGTACTACCCATATCATCAATATCAATCAAGCAGGAGTAGGGTTTTACCTCCATCGAGAGGGCCCGAACCTGGGTAAAAAACATCGTGTCCCTTGTCTCCTGTTACCATCCGCCTAGACGCACAGTTCGGGACCCCCTACCCGAGATCCGCCGGTTTTGACACCGACAAAGATCTTTATCGGTCAAACCGCATAACAACATACGTTGTTCCCTTTGTCATCGGTATGTTACTTGCCCGAGATTCGATCGTCGGTATCTCAATACCTAGTTCAATCTCGTTACCGGAAAGTCTCTTTACTCGTTACGTAATGCATCATTCCGTAACCAACTCATTGGCCACATTGCTTGCAAGGCTTATAGATGTGCATTACCGAGAGGGCCCAGAGATACCTCTCCGACAATCGGAGTGACAAAACCTAATCTCGAAATACGCCAACTCAACATGTACCTTTGGAGACACCTGTAGAGCTCCTTTATAATCACCCAGTTACATTGTGACGTTTGGTAGCACACAAAGTGTTCCTCCGGTAAACGGGAGTTGCATAATCTCATAGTTGTAGGAACTTTGTATAAGTCATGAAGAAAGCAATAGCAACATACTAAACGATCAAGTGCTAGGCTAACAGAATGGGTCAAGTCAATCACATCATTCTCCTAATGATGTGATCCCGTTAATCAAATGACAACACATGTCTATGGTTAGGAAACATAACCATCTTTGATTAATGAGCTAGTCAAGTAGAGGCATACTAGTGACATTTTGTTTGTCTATGTATTCACACATGTATCATGTTTCCGGTTAATACAATTCTAGTATGAATAATGAACATTTATCATGAAATAAGGAAATAAATAATAACTTTATTATTGCCTCTAGGGCATATTTCCTTCAGTCTCCCACTTGCACTAGAGTCAATAATCTAGTTCACATCGCCATGTGATTTAACACTAATATTCACATCTAGATGTGATTAATACCCATAGTTCACATTGTCATGTGATCAACACCCAAAGGGTTTACTAGAGTCAATAATCTAGTTCACATCGCTATGTGATTAACACCCAAAGAGTACTAAGGTATGATCATGTTTTGCTTGTGAGAGAAGTTTAGTCAACGGGTCTGTCATATTCAGAGTCGTATGTATTTTGCAAATATTCTATGTCCACAATGCTCTGCACGGAGCTACTCTAGCTAATTGCTCCCACTTTCAATATGTATCAAGATTGAGACTTAGAGTCATCTGGATTGGTGTAAAAGCTTGCATCATTGTAACTTTTTACGACGGGCTCTTTTATCACCTCCATAATCGAGAAACATCTCCTTAGTCCTCACTAAGGATATTCTTGACCGTTGTCCAGTGATCTACTCTTAGATCAAAATTGTATTCCTTTGTCAAACTCAGAGCAAGGTATACAATAGGTCTGGTTTCACAGCATAGCATATTTTATAGAACCTATGACTGAGGCATAGGGAATGACTTTTCATTCTCTTTCTATTTTCTGCCATGGTCGGATCTTGAGTCTTACTCAACTTCATACCTTTGCATCACAGGCAAGAACTCCTTCTTTGACTGTTCCATGTTGAACTATTTCAAAAAATTTATCAAGGTATGTACTCATTGAAAAATCTTATCAAGCGTCTTGATCTATCTATATAGATCTTAATGCTCAATGTGTAAGCAGCTTCACCGAGGTCTTGCTTTGAAAAACTCTTATTCAAGTATACTTTCATGCTATCCAGAATTTCTATATCATTTCCAATCAACAATATGCCATCCACATATAATATTAGAAATGCTACAGAGCTCCCACTCACTTTCTTGTAAATACAGGCTTCTCAAAAGGTCTGTATAAAACCATATGCTTTGATCAACTCATCAAAGCGTATATTCCAACTCCGAGAGGCTTGCACCAGTCCATAAATGGATCACTGGAGCTTGCACACTTTGTTAGCACCTTTAGGATTGACAAAACCTTCTGGTTGCATCATATACAACTCTTCTTTAATAAATCCATTAAGGAATGAAGTTTTGACATCCTTTTGCCAGATTTCATAAAATGTGGCAATTGCTAACATGATTCGGACAGACTTAAGCATCGGTACGGGTGAGAAAGTCTCATCATAGTAAACCCCTTGAACTTGTCGAAAACCTTTTGCAACAAGTCGATCTTTGTAGACAGTTACATTACCATCAGCGTCAGTCTTCTTCTTGAAGATCCATTTATTCTCAATGGCTTGTCGATCATCGGGCAAGTCAACCAAACTCCATACTTTGTTCTCATACATGGATCCTATCTCAGATTTCATGGCTTCAAGCCATTTTGCGGGATCTGGGCTCATCATCGCTTCCTCATAGTTCGTAGGTTCGCCATGGTCAAATAACATGACTTCCAGAATAGGATTACTATACCACTCTGGTGCGGATCTTACTCTGTAGACCAACGAGGTTCAGTAGAAACTTGATCTCAAGTTTCATGATTAATATCATTAGCTTCCTCACTAATTGATGTAGTTGTCACAGGAACTGGTTCTTGTGATGAACTACTTTCCAATAAGGGAGCAGGTACAGTTACCTCATCAAGTTCTACTTTCCTCCCACTCACTTCTTTCGAGAGAAACTCCTTCTCTAGAAAGGATCTGAATTTAGCAACGAAAATCATGCCCTCAGATCTGTGATAGAAGGTGTACCCAATAGTCTCTTTTGGGTATCCTATGAAGACACATTTCTCCATTTTGGGTTCGAGCTTATCTGGTTGAAGTTTATTCTCATAAGCATCGCAGCACCAAACTTTAAGAAACGATAGCTTAGGTTTACTGCTAAACCATAGTTCATACGGTGTCGTCTCAACGGATATAGATGGTGCCCTATTAAACGTGAATGCAGCTGTCTCTAATGCATAACCCCAAAACGATAGTGGTAAACCGATAAGAGACATCATAGATCGCACCATATCTAGTAAAGTACGATTACAATGTTCGGACACACCATTACATTGTGGTGTTCCAGGTGGCATGAGTTGCGAAACTATTTCACATTGTTTCAAATGAAGACCAAACTCGTAACTCAAATATTCGTCTCCACGATCAGATCGTAGAAACTTTATTTTTCTTGTTACGATGATTTTCCACTTCACTCTGAAATTCTTCGAACTTTTCAAATGTTTCAGACTTATTATTCATCAAGTAGATATACCCATATCTGCTCAAATCATCTGTGAAGGTCAGAAAATAACGATACACGCTGCGAGCCTCTACACTCATCGGATCGCATACATCGGTATGTATTATTTCCAATAAGTCAGTAGCTCGTTCCATTGTTCCGAAGAACGGAGTTTTAGTCATCTTGCCCAAAAGGCACGGTTCACAAGCATCAAATGATTCAAAACCAAGTGATTCCGAAAATCCATCTTTATGGAGTTTCTTCATGCGCTTTACACCGATATGACTCAAAACGGCAGTGCCACAAATAAGTTGCACTATCATTATTAACTTTGCATCTTTTGGCATCAAAATTATGAATATGTGTACCACTACGATCGAGATCCAACAAACTATTTTCATTGGGTGTATGACCATTTGAAGGTTTTATTCATGTAAACAAAACAACAATTATTCTCTGACTTTAAATGAATAACCGTATTGCAATAAACATGATCAAATCATATTCATGCTCAACGCAAACACCAAATAACATTTATTTAGGTTTAACACTAATCCCGAAAGTATAGGGAGTGTGCGATGATGATCATATCAATCTTGGAACTACTTCCAACACTCATCGTCACTTCCCCTTCAACTAGTCTCTGTTTTTTCTGTAACTCCTATTTCGAGTTACTAATCTTAGCAATTGAACAAGTATCAAATACTCAGGGGCTACTATAAACACTAGTAAGGCACACATCAATAACCTGTATATCAAATATACCCTTGTTCACTTTGCCATCCTTTTTATCCACCAAATATTCAGGGCATTTCCACTTCAAGTGACCATTTCAGGCTTTGGTCCAGTTTTGGTCTTCTTCACGGGAGTGACAACTTGTTTGCCATTCTACTTGAAGTTTCCCTTTCTTTCCCTTTGCCCTTTTCTTGAAACTGGTGGTCTTGTCAATGATCAACACTTGATGCTCTTTCTTGATTTCTACCTTCGTCGATTTTAACATCACGAAGAGCTCGGGAATCATTTTTGTCATCCCTTGCATACTATAGTTCATCACGAAGTTCTAGTAACTAAGTGATGGTGACTAAAGAATTCTGTCAATCACTATCTTATCTGGAAGATTAACTCCCACTTGATTCAAGCGATTGAAGTACCCAGACAATCTGAGCACATGCTCACTAGTTGAGCGATTCTCCTCCATCTTTTAGCTATAGAACTTGTTGGAGACTTCATATCTCTCAACTCGGGTATTTGCTGGAAATATTAACTTCAACTCCTGGAACATCTCATATGGTCCATGACGTTCAAAACGTCTTTGAAGTCCCAATTCTAAGCCGTTAAGCATGGTGCACTAAACTATCAAGTAGTCATCATATTGAGCTAGCCAAACGTTCATAACGTTTGCATCTGCTTCTGCAATAGGTATGTCACCTAGCGGTGCATTAAGGACATAATTCTTCTGTGCAGCAATGAGGATAAACCTCAGATCACGGATCCAATCCGCATCATTGCTACTAACATCTTTCAACACAATTTTCTCTAGGAACATATCAAAACATATGAAAGCAACAACGCAAGCTATTGATCTACAACATAATTTGCAAAATACTACTAGGACTAAGTTCATGATAAATTTAAGTTCAATTAATCATATTACTTAAGAACTCCCACTTAGACAGACATCTCTCTAGTCATCTAAGTGATCACGTGATCCAAATCAACTAAACCATGTCCGATCATCACGTGAGATGGAGTAGTTTTCAATGGTGAACATCACTATGTTGATCATATCTACTATATGATTCACGCTCGACCTTCCGGTCTCCGTGTTCCGAGGCCATATCTGTATATGCTAGGCTCGTCAAGTTTAACCTGAGTATTCCGCGTGTGCAATTGTTTTGCACCCGTTGTATTTGAACATAGAGCCTATTACACCCGATCATCACGTGGTGTCTCAGCATGAAGAACTTTCGCAACGGTGCATACTCAGGGAGAACACTTCTTGATAATTTAGTGAGAGATCATCTTAAAATGCTACCGTCAATCAAAGCAAGATAATATGCATAAAGGATAAACATCACATGCTATCAATATAAGTGATATGATATGGCCATCATCATCTTGTGCTTGAGATCTCCATCTCCAAAGCACCATCGTGATCACCATCGTCACCGGCGCGACACCTTGATCTCCATCATAGCATCATTGTCGTTACACCATCTATTGCTTCTACGACTATCGCTACTGCTTAGTGATAAAATAAAGCAATTACACGGCGTTTGCATTTCATACAATAAAGTGACAACCAAATGGCTCCTGCTAGTTGCCGATAACTTCGGTTACAAAACATGATCATCTCATACAATAAAATATAGCATCACATCTTGACCATATCACATCACAACATGCCCTGCAAAAACAAGTTAGACGTCCTCTACTTTGTTGTTGCAAATTTTATGTGCCTGCTACGGGCTGAGCAAGAACCGTTCTTACCTATGCATCAAAACCACAACGATAGTTTGTCAAGTTAGTGCCGTTTTAACCTTCGCAAGGACCGAGCGTAGACACACTCGGTTCAACTAAAGTTGGAGAAACAGACACCCGCTAGTCACATGTGTGCAAAGCACGGCGGTAAAACCAGTCTCGCGTAAGCGTACGCGTAATGTCGGTCCGGGCCGCTTCATTCAACAATACCGCTGAACCAAAGTATGACATGCTGGTAAGCAGTATGACTTGTATCGCCCACAACTCACTTGTGTTCTACTTGTGCATATAACATCTACGCATAAAACCTGGCTCTGATACCACTGTTGGGGAACATAGTAATTTCAAAAAAATTCCTACGCACACGCAAGATCATGGTGATGCATAGCAACGAGAGGGGAGAGTGTTGTCCATGTACCCTCGTAGACCGAAAGCGGAAGCGTTATGACAAGCGGATGATGTAGTCGTACGTCTTCATGATCCGACTGATCCAAGTACCAAATGTATGGCACCTCCGAGTTCAGCACACGTTCAGCTCGATGACGATCCCCGGACTCCGATCCAGCAGGGTGTCGGGGATGAGTTCCGTCAGCACGACGGCGTGGTGACGATGATGATGTTCTACCGACACAGGGCTTCGCCTAAGCACCGCTACGATATGACCGAGGTGGAATATGGTGGAGGGGGGCACCGCACACGGCTCAGGAACGATCACGAAGATCAACTTGTGTCTCTAGAGGTGCCCCCTCCTCCGTATATAAAGGAGGGGAGGAGGAGGGGGCCGGCCAAGGGGGTGGCGCGCCCTAGGAGGGGGAAACCTACTCCAAGTAGGTTTGCCCCTCCCTTTCCTAGTCCAAGAAGGAGGAGGAAGGAAGGAGTGGGAGAGGGGAAAGGCAAGGGGGGCGCTGTAACGCCCCGGATTCGATGCGCCAGGTATCTTTCCAGTTATTCACCGTTGTTGCCATGTCATTTGCTTGCGTGTTGCATTTCATCATGTCATCATGTGCATCTCATTTTGCATACGTGTTCGTCTCATGCATCCGAGCATTTTCCCCGTTGTCCGTTTTGCAATCCGGCACTCCTATGTCCTCCGACGTCCGCCTTTTGTCTCTCGTTGTGAACGGGTGTTAAACTTTCTCGGAATGGCCGAGGTTTGCCAAGCGGCCTTGGTATAGCACCGGTAGACCGCCTGCCAAGTTTCGTGCCATTTGGAGTCTGTTTGATACTCCAACGGTTAACCGGCTAACCGTTAAAGCCTCTGTTGTCTTGCAGCCCAACGCCCCTCCAAAGTGCCCCAAAACCCATCCAAACCCAAGCCATGCTCTCGGTCATTCGATCACGATCGTGTGGGCGAAAACCGTGCTCCATTTGGACTCTCCAAGCTCGCAGAAACTATAAATATGCTCTCTCCCACGAAATTCGCGGATGATTTCAACCCTAACCCTAGCCTTCTTCTTCCTCCGCGCGCCGGATGCCTCCGTGCCGCGCCGGACACGTCCGCCGCCGCCTCCCTCAGCCTACCACAGCGTGCCACATCGCCTCCCGGGCTTCCCCGCCGTCGGGGCCCGCCGAGCCCGTAGCGGGCCCGCGCAGGCCCGTCCGCTCGCGCCCGCGCCCGAGGCCCCGCCTCCCGCGCCGGCCGCGGCCGCCGCCGCCCGCCACCGCGGTGCCTCGCCGCCGCCGCCGCGTCCCGCCCTCGCCCCCGTGCTTCGGTCTCCTGCCCCGCCGCCGACCCCGCCGGCCTCGAGCGCCACCGAGCCCCGCAGGCCGCGCCTCCGCTGCCATGGCCGCCCCGGGCCAGACCGAGCTCCGCCACCGCCAGGTCGCCGAGCTCCGGTCGGCGCCCGCCTCCGCCCCTCGTCGCCCCTCGCCGGAGGCCTCTCCGCCGCCCCGCCGGCGCCGCCCTCCGCGGCCCCCTCCGCCGGATCTCGCCGCTCCGTCAACTCCTCCCTCTCCGACGTCCCCTCCGGTGCAGCTCCGGTGAACCTCGTCAACCGCGCGCAAGCCCAGATCTGGTCCAAAGGTTGACCTCGAAAACGCTCAAGTCCCTAAGTTTTCAACATTATCATGCCATTTTCATCGCATCATATCTTCATGCATACTACTTCGTTTTGTGCGTGTAATATGTCAAATTGTTCATTGAGACATGCTCTACATTTTGTTCCATTGCACCATGTTCATTTGAGCTCATCTTGATGCCTGAATCATCGTTGTAAGAGTGCTATGTGATGTTAATCTGCTGAAACTGTTATAACTTGATGATTTGTCATTTTTGCCATGTTTGATGTGTGCATCCTATGAGGTTGATGTCTACATGTGTTTTGAACTATGTCATGCCATATTTACAGGGGTGTCATTCATGTATTTTTGTGAGTCTTGTACTGAGTGCATCAAGCTTTCTAAGTAGGGTACTTGTTGTTGCTGTTTCGCTAGGCTGAATCTGTTATTTCGTGATGCTATGTAAACCTGCTGCTACAAGCCATTCTATGCATAATCTGGAGATGTTCACTAAGGATGATTTATTATACATGTCATGCTCTATTTATCCATGCCCCTGGTTGCATTTATAGCTTGTTGTAGCTTGTCATAATCTTGCTTCAAAGTTGCTAAATAATGTTGCTGTCAGCCTGTTAGCATTAAGTTCAGTTTTGCCATGAGCTTTGCTAGTGATCCATGCACCCTAGGAACTTTCTATTGCCATGCTTAGCTTCACAATAATGTCTTCTTACTGATGGTTGCCTTGTCATGCTATGTATTGCTCTGTGGTGAGTGGTACAAGCTCACCCACGTGCCTACTTATTGTTGTTCCTGCCATGTATGAATCTGTCATATAACTTGCCATGTTTACATGGGTGCCATCAAATCTTCTGATCCTTTTTGGCTTATGGTCAGTAAAGGACTTTTGTTCTATGCAATTAGTAGTAGCCTGCCATGCCTCTAGTTGCCATGATAAGTTCCTATAACATGTCGTTTGATAGCTCTAAACATTGCAACCTGATGTTATTTCTGCCAAGTCTGTAAACTGTTTTTATTTGCAATCTTGCTATGTCCTTTTGAGCATGTTCTAGTGATTTCTGCAGATAGCTCAGTGTTCATGTTTTGTCATGGTTTACCTTTACATCATGTCCATGCCTTTTGTTTTCATATTGTGGTGCTGTAGCATATTGTTTTGATGCTTGCTAGATGCTTAGTTGCTGTTTTGGACAGATTGTTGTTATGTCTTGTATAGTGTGTATGTGTTGCACCGTTGATCCATTTTGAGTGTGCTCTATATGAAACTTGCTTGATTTTGCATGTAGTTCCATATTATCATGTTGCATCCATGTTTTGAGGTGTTTTCTTGATGTTTGTATGCATTTTGCATCAATGCCATGTTTAATTTGTTTTGCTCATATCTTCTAGGCCGTAGCTCCGAATTAAATGAACTTTATATGTAACTTGACTAGAATCCCGTGTAGATCATCTTGGTGCATCTTAACTTGATGTTTAACAATTTGAACATAAGGTTTATTCAGATCTGGACCAATTTCGAAATTTGCATATGAGGACTTACCGGAATTGATATATGTTGTTTCCGGCCTCATTTAAACTTGCCTTGATGTGTTGTTCTTGTTTGCATCGTCTCTTGCCATGAGTAGCTTCATGTAGATTTGTCATGCATCATGCTTGTTGTGCATCATGCCTTGTTCATGTGTGGTGTGTTTACTATGTTGTGTGTTTCTTCTCGATAGTTCCTGTTTCGTTGCGATCGTGAGGATTCGTTCGTCTACGCTTGGTTCGTCTTTGTGGCTTAATCTTCTTCATGGACT
Source organism: Triticum timopheevii (assembly GCA_963921465.1). Lineage (NCBI taxonomy): Eukaryota > Viridiplantae > Streptophyta > Magnoliopsida > Poales > Poaceae > Triticum > Triticum timopheevii. Next base: position 371,081,243 of record OY997262.1, read on the forward strand.
TGTTCTTCTTCCTAGCGGGATTTCAGGCAAGATGACCGTTACCTTGGATCTCACTACTATCATTGCTATGCTAGTTGCTTCGTTCTATCCCTTTGCTGCGCTACCTATCATTTTGCTCTTCAAGCCTCCCAAATTGCCATGTCTGCCTCTAACCTTTTTACCCGTCCTAGCAAACCATTGCTTGGCTATGTTACCGCTTTTGCTCAGCCCCTCTTATAGCATTGCTAGTTGCAGGTGAAGTTGAAAATTACTCCATGGTGGATAGGATTATGTTGGGATATCACAATATCTCTTATTTAATTAATGCATCTATATACTTGGTAAAGGGTGGAAGACTCGGCCTTATGCCTGGTGTTTTGTTCCACTCTTGCCGCCCTAGCTTCCGTCATACCGGTGTTATGTTCCCGGATTTTGCGGTCCTTACGCGGTTGGGTGATTTATGGGACCCCCTTAACAGTTCGCTTTGAATAAAACTCCTCCAGCAAGGCCCAACCTTGGTTTTACCATTTGCCTCACCTAGCCTTTTTTCCCTTGGGTTTTCGGAGCCCGAGGGTCATCTTTATTTTACCCCCCCCCCCCCCCCCCCCGGGCTAGTGCTCCTCCGAGTGTTGGTCCAACCTGGGCGATGTCCAGCGCCCCCTGGGCAACCAGGGTCTATGCCAACCCGACGTCTGGCTCATCTGGTGTGCCCTGAGAACGAGATATGTGTAGCTCCTATCGGGATTTGTCGGCACATCGGGCGGCTTTGCTGGTCTTGTTTTACCATTGTCGAAATGTCTTGCAAACCGGGATTCCGAGTCTGATCGGGTCTTCCTGGGAGAAGGTATATCCTTCGTTGATCGCGAGAGCTTATCATGGGCTAAGTTGGGACACCCCTGCAGGGTATAAACTTTTGAAAGCCGTGCCCGCAGTTATGGGCAGATGGGAATTTGTTAATGTCCGGTTGTAGATAATTTGACACCAGATCTGTATTAAAACGCATCAACCATGTGTGTAGCCGTGATGGTCTCTTTTCGGCGGAGTCCGGGAAGTGAACACAGTTTTTGGGTTATGTTTGACGTAAGTAGGTGTTCAGGATCACCTCTTGATCATTACTAGTTGACGACCGTTCCTTTGCTTCTCTTCTCGCTCTTATTTGCGTATGATAGCCACCATATATGCTTAGTCGCTGCTGCAACCTCACCACTTTACCCCTTCCTTTCCCATTAAGATTTGCTAGTCTTGATACCCCTGGTAATGGGATTGCTGAGTCCTCATGGCTCACAGATTACTACAACAACAGTTGTAGGTACAGGTTACGCGACGATCATGACGCGAGAGCGATACTTGCTTGCGTTGAGTTCTTCTCCTGCTTCTTCGATCTGGGGATAGGTTCCAGGTCGGCAGCCTGGACTAGCAGGGTGGATGTCATTTGAGTTTCTATTTGTGTTTATCCGTAGTCGGATGTTACTCTTATGTATGATGATGTTGTATTCGTGTGGCATTGTATGCCTCTTGTATGTATCCCCATCTATTATGTAATGTTGATGTAATGATATCCACCTTGCAAAAGCGTTTCAATATGCGGGTCTATCCTTGGTGGGACCATCGAGTTCCTTTTGGATAGGGTCGCATATTGGACGTGACAAGTTGGTATCAGAGCCTCGACCGACCTTAGGAGCCCCCTTGATTGATCGTCTAGTTTGGCCGTTGTTGAGTCTAGAAGAAAACTGTTTTTCGGAGTCTAGTTATATCGGAGAGTAGGAATTCTTTTTACTCCTCAGCCCCTTCGTCGCTCTGGTAAGGAATCTTGACATAGGTGTTTTGGATTACCCCTTTTCCCCTTCATATTTTTCTTTAGGATCACGCAGTTGGTTTTTCGATTGTTGTTCCTTAGCTCTTTGCATCCGGTGCATTTATCGTCAAGTTGACTCGAGCCTCTTCATCGTTGTCAAGTTCAATCCTCAGTTGTTTTCTTTTCCCTCCCGCCCTCCCTTTTTTCTTCTTGGAGTCGGAGTCCGTAATCGAGTATCCATCCTACTCGTGCGAAGTCTTTGTTTTTTTCCTCAATGTTTTCAACCGGTGTTTTATCTTCAAGTTATTCATCGGTTTTCCCCCTTCCAAGTTGCCTTTGTTTTTCCCGCCCTCCCACCCTCTTCTTCCCGGAGCCTGAGTCTCTTTCGAGCATCAATTTCATTCGTGTGGAGCCTCTTCAGTCTTTCGACAATTGTTTCAACCGGTGAATTCTCTTGTGTTTGACATTCTTCATCTCTTTTCCGGTGGACTCAATTCAAGTTTTTTGGGTTGATCATATTCTTTTCCTGGGATCAAGTGTTTTCCCTGCTCGTTCGCCTCTTGCCAGTTTATCCTTCCGGAGTGCTCAAGACATCTCAGGAGATTCGTCTGTGTTCCAATTAATTCGAGGTGGTCACCTCATTCAAATATTTCAATTGTTCCGGTGCATCATCTATCTGCTCAACATCCCTTTCCAACGGTGTTATCTCTTCAGTGGGCCCTAACCCACAGGTCTTTTCCCAGGATCTTACCTGACTCTTCTAATTCTCCAGGAGGTATTCTCAAATTCCTTTTAAGTGTGACGTAAGAATGAATTTCATCAGTCACATGCCTTTTCCAAGATCGATTTCAAATCATTTCATTGTTGGCTCAACCTCTCTGCTTTTCATTCTACCGGAGTATCTCAGTAATTTTGGTGGTGTTTCTCGTCGTCATTTGAAGACCGAAGAAGAGTTTTTCCTCTAAATCCTGTCTGTTCTCTAGAAGTTTCGTGCTTCTAGCTTCATGTTATTCTCTCGATTTATTCCGTTTGTCAGAGATTCTTTTCTTACCCATCCGGAGTTTTTCAGGAGTTGTTTTCCTGTTTCGTTAATTCGGAGGCCGCCATTTCAGTATATTTCTTCGTTCCAAGTTTTCAGCTTCGTTCTCCAATTATTCTATATTCATGCCTTTTCGTTCGTCTTCATATTCTTCCGGTGCTTCGTTCAAGCTTTAATCAGTTCGCGATCTCTTCGTTCTCGTGCAGCTTGATTTACTCAAGTATCTTCGTTCATTTTTCTAATTCTTTTCGGTGATTCGTTCTCTTCTCTTTGTTCGTTTACATTTTCATGGTGGTTGGTTGAAGATTCCTTTTCCGTTCTCATCATATCAATTCATTTGTTCTTTCCAATCCTACCGGTGGTTCATGAATACCTTCTCAAGGTTGCGATATGTCACTTCTCAATCCTTTTCAAGAAGAATAAGTAGTATGCAAAATCCATTGCTTCTCATCAATTTAATTTGATGAAGGATAAGCAGACAATAAATCTTATTCTTATTTCCTCAAAGTGTTTAATCCCTTCCTTCGGAGTTTGTTCGTGATGAATAAATTCTAGTTCCAAGTGTTTTCATCTTTTCTTTTCCGGAGTTCATGGTGGTTCTTCATGATTTAATTCATTCTTCAAGTTTTCATCAAGATTCTTGTTGGTGGAGTTCAAGTATCTTTTCTTCTCGCATCTCGAAGTGCAATTTATTCTCCGTATTTTTTTGAAGTGGAGTTTCGCATTTCTTCGTTCTTCTAAGCTATCCAATAATTTCCGTTTGTGGCCGGTTATCACCTTATGATCTTGAGATGTTACCTATAAGACCACAACAAGCTTATTCTTTTCGTTGTTGATTTTCTCAACAACTCCGTCTAAACCTCCCTTCTAAAGATGCTTTCAATTTCATTCGTGGCACAAGTTGTCATCTTCTTCTCCGTTCTTTTCTTTCAACTTTTTCAATTCTTCCAGAGGCTTTGTGTTGTTTTTCTCGTCAACTATCGTTAAATCTTCTCTAGCCCGTGTTCTATTCCTTCCATTTTCAGCCGGAGTGCTGCCTAAATCCTTTCAGTCTTATTCGTTTCTTATCTCGTTCTAACCGGAGTGGTTTCATAGTCTATTTGATTCCGTGAGCTTTCCATTCTCATCATTCTCGTCATTCCTCTCTTCTTCTCGAGTGCTCTCGATTCTTTGATTCTTCTCTTGAAGTTCTTGTTTCACCCCATCCCTTTTCCCTTCCGTCTCGGTCCTAAGATCTCGGGACGAGATCTCTTGTTAGTGGAGGAGTGTTGTAACGCCCCGGATTAGATGCGCCAGGTGTCTTTCCAGTTATTCGCCGTTGTTGCCATGTCATTTGCTTGCGTGTTGCATTTCATCATGTCATCATGTGCATCTCATTTTGCATACGTGTTTGTCTCATGCATCCGAGCATTTTCCCTGTTGTCCGTTTTGCAATCCGGCACTCCAATGTCCTCCGGCGTCCCCCTTTTGTCTCTCATTTTGAACGGGTGTTAAACTTTCTCGGAATGGCCGAGGTTTGCCAAGCGGCCTTGGTATAGCACCCGTAGACCGCCTGCCAAGTTTCGTGCCATTTGGAGTCTGTCTGATACTCCAACGGTTAACCGGGTAACCGTTAAAGCCTTTGTTGTCTTGCAGCCCAACGCCCCTCCAAAGTGGCCCAAAACCCATCCAAACCCACTCCATGCTCTCGGTCGTTCGATCACGATCGTGTGGGCGAAAACCGTGCTCCATTTGGACTCTCCTAGCTCCCAGAAACTATAAATATGCTCTCTCCCCCGAAATTCGCGGATGATTTCAACCCTAACCCTAGCCTTCTTCTTCCTCCGCGCGCCGGACGCGTCCGTGCCGCACCGGACCCATCCGCCGCCGCCTCCCTCAGCCTACCACAGCGTGCCACATCGCTGGGGCCCGCCGAGCCCGTAGCGGGCCGGCGTAGGCCCGTCCGCCCGCGCCCGCACCCGAGGCCCCGCCTCCCGCGCCGGCCGCGGCCGCCGCCACCCGCCGCCGCTGCGACCCCGCCGCCGTGCGCCTCGCCGCCGCTGCCGCATCCCGCCCTTGCCCCCGTGCTCAGGCCTCCTGCCCCGCCGCCGACCCCGCCGGCCTCGAGCGCCACCGAGCCCCGAAGGCCGCGCCTCCGCTTCCATGGCCGCCCTGGGCCAGACCGAGCTTCGCCGCCGCCAGGTCGCCGAGCTCCGGCCGGCGCCCACCTCCGCCCCTCGTCGCCCCTTGCCGGAGGCCTCTCCGCCGCCCCGCCGGCGCCGCCCTCCGCGGCCCCCTTCGCCGGATCTCGCCGCTCCGTCAACTCCTCCCTCTCTGACGTCCCCTCCGGTGCAGCTCCGGTGAACCTCGTCAACCGCGCGCGAGCCCAGATCTGATTCAAAGGTTGACCTCAGAAACGCCCAAGTCCCTAAGTTTTCAACATTATCATGCCATGTTCATCGCATCATATCTTCATGCATACCGCTCCGTTTTGTGCATGTAATATGTCAAATTGTTCATTGAGAGATGCTCTATATTTTGTTCCATTGCACCATGTTCATTTAAGCTCATCTTGATTCCTGAATCATCATTGCAAGAGTGCTATGTGATGTTAATCTGCTGAAACTGTTATAACTTGATGATTTGTCATTTTTGCCATGTTTGATGTGTGCATCCTATGAGGTTGATGTCTACATGTGTTTTGCACTATGTCATGCCATCTTTACAGGGGTGCCATTCATGTATTTTTGTGAGTCTTGTACTGAGTGCATCAAGCTTTCTAAGTAGGGTACTTGCTGTTGTTGTTTTGCTAGGCTGAATCTGTTATTTCGTGATGCTATGTAAACCTGCTGCTACAAGCCATTCTATGCATAATCTGGAGATGTTCACTAAGGATGATTTGTTATACATGTCATGCTCTATCCATCCATGCACCTGGTTGCATTTATAGCTTGCTGTAGCTTGTCGTAATCTTGCTCCAAAGTTGCTAAATAATGTTGCTGTCAGCCTGTTAACATTAAGTTCAGTTTTGCCATGAGCTTTGCTAGTGATCCATGCACCCTAGGAACTTTCTATTGCCATGCTTAGCTTCACAATCATGTCTTCTTACTGTTGGTTGCCTTGCCATGCAATGTATTGCTCTGTGGTGAGTGGTACAAGCTCACCCACGTGCCTACTTATTGTTGTTCCTGCCATGTATGAATCTGTCATATAACTTGCCATGTTTACATGGGTGCCATCAAATCTTCTGATCCTTTTTGGCTCATGGTCAGTAAAGGACTTTTGTTCTATGCAACTAGTAGTAGCATGCCATGCCTCTAGTTGCCATGATAAGTTCCTGTAAGATGTTGTTTGATAGCTCTAAACATTGTAACCTGATGTTATTTCTGCCAAGTCTGTAAACTGTTATTATTTGCAATCTTGCCATGTCCTTTTGAGCATGTTCTAGTGATTTCTGGAGATAGCTCAGTGTTCATGTTTTGTCATGCTTTACCTATACATCATGTCCATGCCTTTTGTTTTCATATTGTGGTGTTGTAGAATATTATTTTGATGCTTGCTAGATGCTTAGTTGTTGTTTTGGACAGATTGTCGTTATGTCTTGTATAGAGTGTATGTGTTGCACCGTTGATCCGTTTTGAGTGTGCTCTATATGAAACTTGCTTGATTTTGCATGTAGTTCCATATTATCATGTTGCATCCATGTTTTGAGGTGTTTGATTGATGTTTGTATGCATTTTGCATCAATGCCATGTTTAACTTGTTTTGCTCATATCTTCTAGGCCGTAGCTCCGAATTAAATGAACTTTATATGTAACTTGAGTAGAATCCCATGTAGATCATCTTGGTGCATCTTAACTTGCTTTTTAACAAATTGAACATAAGGTTTATTCAGATCTGGACCAATTTCGAAATTTGCATATGAGGACTTACCGGAATTGATATATGTTGTTTCCGGTCTCATTTAAACTTGCCTTGATGTGTTGTTCTTGTTTGCATCGTCTCTTGCCATGAGTAGCTTCATGTAGATTTGTCATGCATCATGCTTGTTGTGCATCATGCCTTGTTCATGTGTGGTGTGTTTACTATGTTGTGTGTTTCTTCTCGATAGTTCCTGTTTCGTTGCGATCGTGAGGATTCGTTCGTCTACGCTTGGCTCGTCTTCGTGGCTTCATCTTCTTCATGGACTTGTTCTTCTTCCTAGCGGGATTTCAGGCAAGATGACCGTTACCTTGGATCTCACTACTATCATTGCTATGCTAGTTGCTTCGTTCTATCGCTTTGCTGCGCTACCTATCATTTTGCTCTTCAAGCCTCCCAAATTGCCATGTCAGCCTCTAACCTTTTTACCCGTCCTAGCAAACCATTGCTTGGCTATGTTACCGCTTTTGCTCAGCCCCTCTTATAGCATTGCTAGTTGCAGGTGAAGTTGAAGATTACTCCATGGTGGATAGGATTATGTTGAGATATCACAATATCTCTTATTTAATTAATGCATCTATATACTTGGTAAAGGGTGGAAGACTCGGCCTTATGCCTGGTGTTTTGTTCCACTCTTGCCGCCCTAGCTTCCGTCATACCGGTGTTATGTTCCCGGATTTTGCGTTCCTTACGCGGTTGGGTGATTTATGGGACCCCCTTGACAGTTCGCTTTGAATAAAACTCCTCCAGCAAGGCCCAACCTTGGTTTTACCATTTGCCTCACTTAGCCCTTTTTCCCTTGGGTTTTCGGAGCCCGAGGGTCATCTTTATTTTACCCCCCCCCCCCCCCCCCCCCCCCCGCCCCCCCCCCCCCCCGGGCCAGTGCTCCTCCGAGTGTTGGTCCAACCTGAGCGATGTCCGGCGCCCCTGGGCAACCAGGGTCTATGCCAACCCGACGTATGGCTCATCTGGTGTGCCCTGAGAACGAGATATGTGCAGCTCCTATCGGGATTTGTCGGCACATCGGGCGGCTTTGCTGGTCTTGTTTTACCATTGTCGAAATGTCTTGTAAACCGGGATTCCGAGTCTGATCGGGTCTTCCTGGGAGAAGGTATATCATTCGTTGATCGCGGGAGCTTATCATGGGCTAAGTTGGGACATCCCTGCAGGGTATAAACTTTCGAAAGCCATGCCCGCGGTTATGGGCAGATGGGAATTTGTTAATGTCCGGTTGTAGATAACTTGACACCAGATCCGTATTAAAACGCATCAACCGTGTGTGTAGCCGTGATGGTCTCTTTTCGGCGGAGTCCGGGAAGTGAACACGGTTTTTGGGTTATGTTTGACGTAAGTAGGTGTTCAGGATAACCTCTTGATCATTACTAGTTGACGATCGTTCCTTTTCTTCTCTTCTCGCTCTTATTTGCGTATGATAGCCACCATATATACTTTGTCGCTACTGCAACCTCACCACTTTACCCCCTCCTTTCCCAGTAAGCTTTGCTAGTCTTGATACCCCTAGTAATGGGATTGTTGAGTCCTCGTGGCTCACAGATTACTACAACAACAGTTGCAGGTACAGGTTATGCGATGATCATGACGCGAGAGCGATGCTTGCTGGCGTTGAGTTCTTCTCCTGCTTCTTCGATCAGGGGATAGGTTCCAGGTCAGCAGCCTAGACTAGCAGGGTGGATGTCATTTGAGTTTCTGTTTGTGTTTATCCGTAGTCGGATGTTACTCTTATGTATGATGATGTTGTATTCGTGTGGCATTGTATGCCTCTTGTATGTATCCCCATCTATTATGTAATGTTGACGTAATGATATCCACCTTGCAAAAGCGTTTCAATATGCGGGTCTATCCTTGGTGGGACCTTCGAGTTCCTTTTGGATAGGGTCGCATATTGGGCGTGACAGGCGCCCCCCCTCCTTGTCCTATTCGGACTCAAGGGGAGGGGGCACGCCTCTTGCCCTGGCCGGCCCCTCTCTCTCTCCACTAGGGCCCAACAAGGCCCATTAGTTCCCGGGGGGTTCCGGTAACCCTCCGGCACTCCGGTTTTCTCCGAAATCACCCGGAACACTTCCGGTGTCCGAATATAGTCGTCCAATATATCAATCTTTATGTCTCGACCATTTCGAGACTCCTCGTCATGTCCATGATCACATCCGGGACTCCGAACAACCTTCGGTACATCAAAACTTATAAACTCATAATAAAACTGTCATCGTAATGTTAAGCATACGGACCCTACGGGTTCGAGAACTATGTAGACATGACCTAGAACTGTTTTCGGTCAATAACAAATAGCAGAACCTAGATGCTCATATTGGATCCTACATATTCTACGAAGATCTTTATCGGTCAAACCGCATAACAACATGCGTTATTCCCTTTGTCATCGGTATGTTACTTGCCCGAGATTCGATCGTCGGTATCTCAATACCTAGTTCAATCTCGTTACCGGCAAGTCTCTTTACTCGTTACGTAATGCATCATTCCGTAACCAACTCATTGGCCACATTTCTTGCAAGGCTTATAGTGATGTGCATTACCGAGAGGGCCCAGAGATACCTCTCCGACAATCGGAGTGACAAAACCTAATCTCGAAATACGCCAACTCAACATGTACCTTTGGAGACACCTGTAGAGCTCCTTTATAATCACCTAGTTACGTTGTGACGTTTGGTAGCACACAAAGTGTTCCTCCGGTAAACGGGAGTTGCATAATCTCATAGTTTTAGGAACTTTGTATAAGTCATGAAGAAAGCAATAGCAACATACTAAACGATCAAGTGCTAGGCTAACAGAATGGGTCAAGTCAATCACATCATTCTCCTAATGATGTGATCCCGTTAATCAAATGACAACACATGTCTATGGTTAGGAAACATAACCATCTTTGATTAATGAGCTAGTCAAGTAGAGGCATACTAGTGACATTATATTTGTCTATGTATTCACACATGTATCATGTTTCCGGTTAATACAATTCTAGCATGAATAATAAACATTTATCATGAAATAAGGAAATAAATAATAACTTTATTATTGCCTCTAGGGCATATTTCCTTCAGCGAGTTCCTCACACCGGAGCAGCGCGCCATGCGTGACTACACGGCAGACACCCCCAACTGGGAGCGCTGGTTTGCGCTAGAGCACGAAGAGGAGCGCCGCCTCGGCGCGTCCACATCAACGATGACCTTCCACCGCCGCCCCTGCGGGTACAACAAGAGGAAGAGGATGCGGAGGTGGAGTACCAAGACGCCCTCAAGGAGGCCCTGCAGCACGTGCTGGAGACGAGCCAACTCGAGGAGGACGCCCATTGGGATGGGCTGGAGCAAGCCCTACCTTTGGCCGCGGGGGGGTTGGGGGGGGGAGGGAAGGGGGACTCCATCCAGGCGCCCCTGTTCGTGCTGCCACCGCCACCGGAGCCTCCCCTCGTCGAGCTCAAGGCCGAGCCGGAGCCGGAGCGCGAGTCAACGCCCACGCGGAAGCGGTCACCGCCGCCCCCCACTTGGTCGGAGGAGTCCTATTCGTGGACCGGCCAGCTTCACGAGTAGGTGAGTGCGCCTCCGTGCTACTTCGCCTCCACGCCGGAAGAAGAGGCGGCCCACCTTGAGCGCTGGAAGGCGCATTGGCTCGTCGAGGAGGGAGACGACGACGAGCGGAAGATGCAATATGAGCAGCTGCTGTGCTGCGACGAGGAGGCTCTGTGGCGGCTTGAGGAGGAGGAGCGCGCCCGCCTCGCCGCTATGCCGCCGCCGCCGCAGCTGACGCCGGAGGAGGCTGCCCTGGCGGCCTCTCAAGCCACGTTCGGTTGGGCTGTGCCTCCCCCCGTCTTCATTGCCCTCACTGGCGGTGGCGACGATGACGATGACAAGGGCAAGGGCAAGGGCAAGGCGGTCTACTAGGGCAGCGTGCGGGCATTTATCTAGAGTTTTTAAATTTTTTATTTATGTTTAAGTGGACTTTGGTCGGTGTTTGGCCGGTCATTTATGTATAATTATGCTTAATTATTAAGTTTCGGCCACGTCGGCAGAAATGGGTCGATCTCCCATTGGGCGCACCTGCCAACCCAAATGAAAAATCAGACGTGCACATCTGCCTGGCCAACCCAAACGAACGAAAAGCGGACAAAGCGTGCGTCCGTTTGGGTCGGCGCGTTGGAGTTGCTCTAACTGCGAAGATGTGACCAGTCCACATTCTAAACAACGACAGAAACTTGTGAACTATGTAGATGTTGACCTCTCTAGGTTCATAGGACCTGATTTAAATAGACATTTCCCAGCTCATCACTTTCGCAGTTTGTATTTTGTGTATAGGAGTCACCTTCTTTCCCCCTCCCTCCCGCGGCACTCCCGCGAGCGCCCGGGGGGAAAACCCTAGCGCCGCTTCCAGCCCCCCTTCCTCGAGCCTCCCTCCCCTTGCCGCCGCCTCGACGTACTGGCGGGCAAAGCCCGGCCAGTGCTGGCGGCGGCGGGGCCCTCTCTTCCCCCCTCTCGGTCCGACAGGCACGGGCTTCCGGGGCGGGCGGTGGCCCGGTGCTCGCTCGGGGCGCGGCGACGTGGCGGCAGCAGCTGGCGGCGGCGACGTGAGTTGTGGGCGGCGGCGTGAAGGGGCTGCAGCGGAGGTGGTGCGCGGAGGGCTCCGGCGGCGGCGTTCGGCCAAATCTAGGCCCTGCTGGCGAGGGCTGCGGTCGGCGTGGGCTGCGGGCGTCCGCCCCTACCACGGCCTCGGCTGGTGGTGGTGGAGGCGCAGCGGCGGTGGCTGGTGGGCATGCTGGTCGGGATTCAGTCGTCCCGCCGGCTGGACGATGACGGCAGGGCAGTTGGGCTCCCCGGTGAGTATTCTTGGCGTTCGGCGGCTGTACTTGGGGTCCCCCTTGCCAGTGGTCGGGTCTGCGTCGGTGGCCTTGCGCCATGCTGCGTCGGCCACCGAGGTGGGGCGGCACAGGGGTGTGTCCGGTGGAGGGCTGGCTGGAGGGATGGGTGGCGCCGACGTGCTCGGCCCCCCGTCACTGGCACAGGGGTGTGCCGGTCCGGATGCGTGCGCTCCCCCACCTCCCCCTTTCCCCGGCCTTGTGTTGGCTGTGGCAGTTCCGGCGATGTTCAAGGCGGGATGTATGCTGCGATTCGTCGGTCAATGGTGTTCCTTTGGTGCAAAGTTGATCCCTTTGGATGGTCTCCGGGGTGTCTGGATGTTGGGCGGCGGCCCTGGCGGCGGGAGGCGTGGCGTTCGGGGGCGGAACCTGCGTCTCAGGTGCGGGCGGGCAGCCATGGTTTCGCGGGGGACGTGGCTGCGGGTGGTTGGCGGAGCAGGGGTGTGTCGGCGGGGTGCGAGCACCGGGGTTCATCACTTGCCTAGTTTCTGGCCGTCGGTGGCGGCGTCCGTGGACGTCGTATCCTTCTTGAAGGCTCCGTCGCGGTGCTCCCACCTCCCTGCGTCGCTCCGGGTGAAAACTTGATCTGCGGATCGGACGGTGGCGGCTATCCGTGGTCGTACCCTTCTGGGAGGCACCGTCTTGGAGTCCTTGCTTCGTCATGGCCCATCTCACCCCCTCGGTGGCTCCAAGTGGTTCTTTGTAGCTCATTTTAAGTTTGCTTGGTTGTGTTCGAGTGGTGTGATGGTACTCGGCACCTTTGTATCTAGCCTTAGGTGTTCGGTGTGTGCTGTCGTGGCGTGTGTGTGTTCGGCTTGCTCAGATGTATGTGTTGATGTTTGCTTTATAATATAAAGCGGGGGAAACCCTTTTTCGATATTTTGTGTACAGGAAGTTGAAATAGTAGTTTGTCTTTCAGAAAAAAAATAGTAGTTTGTCCCCGCAAAATAAAATAGTAGTTTGTCGATGTGAACCCAAAAAAAAGAAAGGGGAGATCTACTTCTGGCCTTATACAACTTGCACTTATATAAGCCGTCGAGGCGACGAAAATCAATAATGGTTTCGTGGTGTAGTTGGTTATCACGTCAGTCTAACACACTGAAGGTCTCCGGTTCAAACCCGGGCGAAGCCATTTATCTTTTTTGGGATTTTCTTCGCAGCATCCTTTTTCCCAACGACCAAACTTAATAATTGACTGAACTAATTCTTACTCCCTTCGTAAACTAATATAAGAGTAGTTTACAACAACCGTCAAGTGTGTATTTTTTATCTTTTTTTGGATTTTCTTCACAGCATTCATTTTCCCAACGACCAAACTTAATAATTGACTGAACTAATTCTTAGTTTACAACAACCGTCAAGTGTGTATTTTTTATCTTTTTTTGGATTTTCTTCGCAGCATTCATTTTCCCAACGACCAAACTTAATAATTGACTGAACTAATTCTTACTTTACAAGAACCGTCGAGTGTGGAGCATGCAAAATTGTAAATCCATTTTCTTCTAACATACTGGAATAACTTGTTACTGGAATGAAATCAAGGCATGGCAATAACAATCAACTAATCAAACACCAGCAGCAGCAGTCCAAATGCCCTCTGCTGTATGCATCCACATGGTGCAGAATGCAAATTTCCTGTTTCTACCTTAAGAAAACAGATCTTCAATCAAGCAAACAACATTCATAGTTGTCTGTATCATAACTGATTTGAAACCATTTACCTTGGTCATAGTTGTAACTTGTAAGGGCAAAAACTCTTCGATGTAGGGATCCTCCCATGATCTTCTAGTCTGTCCTGGAACCCAATCAGAAGAAGATGCAGCTAGAGTGATCATCATCAGGCATCAGCGGACCCTTCATCTCACATGGCCTTAAGCCAAGTAGCCAACAAGCCACAGCCATCTGAATTTATATGCAACATTGCATGTTCAGGGAAAGAATTTATACACAGGGTACTCCTTGAGTACGTCCCAACCTAATCCAACCAATGTGCGCCACCTGATTCCAGCAGCACTAGCGAAGTATGCGCAGCAACTACTACTCCCTCCGTCCCAAAATTTTTGTCTTAGATTTGTCTAAATATGGATGTATCAAGTCACGTTTTAGTATTAGATACATCCGTATCTACACAAATTTAAGACAAGAATTTTGGGACGGAGGGAGTAGATAATTGGACAGTCAAAACTGCCACGAGACAGGTTATGGCATATGACTACTGGATCAAAATTGAATTTTCAAATCTGTCAGTACTTCTTTTCTGACAGGTGCCAATATTGAGATTCACTGGGTTGTCCAGATTATGGATCACTACAGCACGTGAGTAAGCAACTTCCAGGAGTAATTAGCATTAAAAACACAACCAGGTAGAGCACTGCAGTACCAGGAACCGTCACCTCTTGTAATGGAGGCCGAGGGCCGAGGGCTGCACACTATCTTCTGACCCTCTTTGCAATTCAGCATCACTCTGGGAGCCCTAGAGTTTCAAAGGCAACACTTAGTTCAGGCCAACTTTCATGCATGAACCTACAAGCCCCAGTACAAGGCACTGAGGATGACAGCAGCATGTCCAGTTATCGGCATTGGAAATAAAACATATAATTTTCATTCCTAAATCTACACTTAGGGAAGAGAGACATGTCCAATTATCTGCAATGCAAATAAAAAGTCACAAGGTGTTACTTAAAATATATAGCCACAGTTACCAATGCATCGCATACCTCAGGAACAGAGTGTAAGAAGAAAAAACATGGAGAATACTGTTAAGCTGTATACCCTAGAACTCAGTTCAGCGGTATTAGGGGAAATTTAATTAATTCCCAACAGTTCCAAGTGTTCTAGAAGCTCCGATGTCTGCTCACTGCCGCTGATGTGCGAGGAAAACCAGGCCCCATCTTTTTAGGCACAGTAGACAAAGGGGACACATCATGTAAAGGAACTTCATTACGCAAACAAAATTGATTCCAGTAGGAAGTTACAATGAGCTACTCCCTCTGTTCCAAATTACTCGTCGCTGAAATGAATGTATCTAGAACTAAAATACATCTAAATACATCCATATATGCGACAAGTAATTCGGAACGGAGGGAGTACTTCGTTAAGCATAGAAAACTGAGATGGTAAACTAAGCTAACAGACACAAATAGCATATGATGACTTAACTAGAAAAATTGGTGAAAAGAGGACATGTATGCGCTCACTGTGTGATTGGCTATTAGGCTATTCCTAGTCATAGGCCATAACAGCAGCATGCCCTAACTCACAAACGCCTGAACAAGTATAACAGTTGTGTATTTCACTGCTGGCAGCTGCACGCCTGCAACGGACACGTGTCTATGGTAGGCCTAAAATGATATCCTAACAACTGCACATCAGCAACAAGGTATTCTGTGGCATCCATATTTCTTTCATGGAAGTTACTGGTACCATATGAATTTTGGAGAAGAGTACATTGCACAATGAAGTTCCTCGATGCAGCCATTTTAGACAAAAAAAAAAAGGGGGGGGGGGGGGGGGGGGGGGGTGGGGGGGAGGGAGCGCTGGGGATGCTACCTTACAAAAGTACACCCTCCGTTCCACAATATAAGATTGTGAGTATCAACCATTCAATGAACAAAACATCTACTGCTTGATATTTAAGATATAAAACAAAAACCTGTAAAGTAAAACACACAAAGTCCAACACCCCAGATACTACACATTTCTCAGAACACTTGCTAGAAGCTGCAACGATTCCACAATGTAAACAACAACAGCAGAGGTTTCTCAACTATGCAGAACACCTTATTTGAGTTTCTAGGTGACTCACCTGGCACGAAAACAATTCACCACTTTATCTGCATCTCTTTGTTGATAACGCTACTACAGTGATAAAGTGGTAATGGCATGTTTAGGTCTGCCATGGATTTCATGATCTGGACAGATTTTCCACAATCACAAAATTAGACCTTCCACAAATCATAATAGAGCAATACTTTTGAAATGTTTGAGCTCATGATGCTTTAAATAAACATTGAAATTCACACATAAAACCATTACGGTGTTAAACTGGAGTAGTTGGAACCAAAATGGGACCCTAATTTTGTTACAAAATAATCACCTTACTAGTTGACATACACAAAATGGACCCTTATCAACACTAGTGGACTGATACCAGCTTACAGAAGTATCAACAATTCAATGAAAAAACAGCCACCGCTTGATATTCCAGACACAAACGAAAATCTGTAAAGTGAAACAAACAAAGTCCAACATCCTGAGACTAGACTACTCATTCCTGCAGAATAACTACTAGAAGATGCAACCAGTCCACATTCTAAACAACGACAAAAATTTGTCATATATACAGAACACCTTGTTTAAGTTTCTAGGTTATATGATGAAGCATATCTTTGAAGACTCGCCTGGCACGGAAACAATTCACCACTTTATCTGCATCTCTTTGTTGATAGCGTTACAATTATGAAGTGATAATGGCATGTTTAGGTCTGCCATGGATTTCATAATTTGGACAGATTTTTGGCAATCACAGAATTAGACCTTCCACAAAATTATAACAGGGCCTTCCACAAAATCATAACAGAGCAATTCTTTGGAAATGTTAGAGCACATGAAGTTTTATAATAAACATTGGAATTCACCCATAAAACAGCCACGGGGATAAATTGAGGGAGTTGTTGAAACCAAAATGGGGCCCTAACTTTGTTACAAAATAATCACCTTACTAGTTGACATACACACACCTACAATCATAATCATGTACACCATTTGTCAAACCCCACATTTTCTTCATGGAGGACAAAATACAAATGATACAACACTACAAGGTTGAGGTAAGAATATCACCATTACTGAGGAACAGATATTCAACAAGATCCCTGCCAGCAACTTAACAAATCTCAGAGAAAAATAGATCATCACCGGAATCACAAGGTACTGATCAACTGATCACTTTGCTGCTCCTTCAAACAAGTGCTGGATATGTGCCTCGACATCTTCTGGGGTGTACTTGATGTACAAGTCACGTCCAGTTTCAGGAGCTGATTTTAACCTGTTAATCAAAGCCGCATATGCTGGCATCACTGAATCCTCCACTGCTGCCCTAACGTCCATTCGCAACTGATCATCGGCTACCACCCATTCTGATTGTACTGCGTAGATCTCCTCGAAGTAGGTATTAAACATCCGCAATTTCTGCAGCATTGCCTTGGATGGGAGTGCACCAACACCTGAACCACCAATCTGCAGCACAGTTGTAACCTTTCCCCATGTTGAACGCTGATAATCCATGCTCCAGCGACGCACTCTAGTTGACAACTGTTTGATCCAATCGTCGCCTAGTAGAACACCTAGCTCGCTGTCATTCACTTTCTGGATAATGTACTTGCCATTGTTCATCAAGAAGATGCAAGCCAGTGACGGATCTCGGTAAATCTTAGATTTTGTATCCAAATTCTTGTGCAGAACGTCCATGATCCATGCGATGTGCACAGCAAGTGAAGACGTGGGGCGGTCAGGGTCCACGGCAGCAGAAGCTCTACCGCCAGCACCAAGGTCACCTTCCATCACCTCTTCCAATGTCTGTCGCGAACCGCATGCAGCACGGAGATAGTTCATGACATACCGAGTGATGGGGTGTATGCCACCACCAGGTGTGGCAACCCGGGCAGGGTCCCGGCGGATGAGATTTTCCAACTCCATGAATATACCTTTGATTGAGGAACCAAGGGTGTTGCACACTGCAGAGACCTCTGCGCGGAGTGCGGCGGAGTAAGGGTCGGAGAACACAGGGTCAAGGTCGGGGAGGATGTCCCGCACAGCCTCATACATGTCCACCACACGGAAGAGGCGCTCCGGCGAGCGGCTGGAGGAAGAAATGGCGTCGCCGAATGATATGAGCTGCAGTGCCTGAGTGCGCACAGCAGCGATAAAGGCGAGGTCGCCGAAGGGGGCGAGACCATCGAAGACGCGGTCGCATAGGCGGCGCTCGCTGGGAATCAGAATGCGGAAGACCATGTTGAAGGCTGGGATCCAGCGGGCGATGTCGAACTCCAGCTCCTCCCAGGGGGAGGCGTGGACCTCTTCGGCGGTACGCGGCCGGACGCCGAGACGCGCAACGCTCTCGTCGACGAAGCCGCGCCGCGCGGCTGCATAGGCCTCGGCGCACTCCCGGCCGAAGCCGGCGTCCACCATCCGGCGCGAGATCTGGTGCACGTTGGCGATCGAGCCCGGCGAGAGCGCGTCGATGACGACGTCGTAGTCGGTGACGGGCTTGGCTATCGGGATGGGCTCGTCGCCGTAGCCGTCGGCGCCGCCGTAGAACTCCTCGTCGTCGCTGCCGTCGGACGCGAATCCGCCGGGCGCCGAGGGGGCCGCGTCGTCGGGGCGCTCGATGAGGGCCCGGAACTCGTCCTCCAGCCGCGCCATGCACCGGCTGAGCAGCTCGTCGGCGCGGTCGAGCAGGACGCGGTTGGTCCCGGCGGCGTCCAGCTCCTGCACGGTGCCGATGAGGTCGTCGACGGCCTCGAGGAAGGCGTCGGCGTCGCCCGAGTCGGCCCAGATCAGCCTGTCCATGGTGACGAACTGCGAGATCTGGCGGTCGAGCGTGCGCACGGTCCGCTCCATGGAGGTGACGGGCGGCCTCGCGGAGGAGCCCGGCACGGCGGCCGCGGGCGGCGGGGGCAGCGGCGGCGACGCCGGCATCGAGCGCTCCCCTCCGCCTCCTCCCCCGCCGCCGCCCGCCGCGGCCGCCACGGCGCCGCGCGCGGCGTAGATCTTGTCGAGCGAGAGGCGGCCGTCGTAGTTGGAGAAGACCTTGAGGATGTCCTCCGTCATGGTGTCGCTGCTGCCGAGCGTCTGCACGATGTGCTGGACCGTGGCGAGCAGCTTCTCCTCGCCGTCCTCCGCCATCGCCGGCGCCCGTCCGTGGGTGGGTGGGCAGGTCGTTGGCGCGAAACCGGCGTTCTCACGGGCGGTCTCCGGCTGGCTCCGATCTGGACGAGGTTTCCAGCTCCCCGCACGCGGCTTCGGGTGGTGGTGGTTGTGGACTGCGGCGGGGGTTGGGGTAAGGCGATGACTTCCCTTCCTTTCCCACGCGGTTGCTTGTGGCGGAGGACGACAGCGCGTGGACTACTGGCCGTCGTCTTTACTGGTAGTGGGCGCGGGACGGAAGCGGCCGCGCTCGACTCGAGTGGTGGCAGTGCTCGCGGGGGTCGGGTAACTCGCGGAGGACGGTCGGATGAGCTCGGCGAGAGGGGTGAGTGGATGGTGAAAACGGCGTGGCCTCGAGGGAGGCGAAAGGCAGGGGCCGTGGCATGCGCGACAGGATGTGCAAAGTGGTCGAGGTGGAAATGATATGACGGCGTGGCGTGGAGGAGGGGCGTGATTGACGCGGAGGTTGGGCCGGGGGACTACGGAGGATGGACCATGGATGCTTGGGGCAGAGTTTGTGTTGGAGAGACACTCCAAATATATATTCCTATGTCATCAAAATTAATAAAAGGGGATGTATCTAGACATATATTAGTTCTAGATACATCTCTTTTTATTCATTTTGATGACAAGTATTTTTTGACGGAGGGAGTACATTTCTCGAGATTCAAACTTAAACTTTGAGGCGACTTGTACAAAGACAAAGTCGAAGACGAATCGAGTAAACGTTTTGCTTCGAAGGAGAGTTGCTGAATGGGTTGTTAAGTGCACGGGAGTACGAGGCACGTCATCTCTCGGAGAAAAGTAAGACGGTGTTTGATGAGATATCCAGCGAAAATGTGGAGCAAGCGGCGGCACGCCACGGCGTTAGGAATGAGAATCTCGATGATGTGTCGTCATGTGCGCAAGCATGTTGTTGACGGTGCTGTAATTGTTTATGTCTCTCATCAATGGATTGTTTTGGGTCATTGTCACCGTTGTGTTTCACATTCACTGCTTGAAAATCTGACACATCTAAAATGTAAACAAGCTAATTGTTGTGACATCAACGTAGATGCAAGGGATTGCCTTGTTGTGGTTACGTATGTCAGCCTTGTCCAAAACAAAGGAACCTTTATCTCCTCTAGCAACTTCACTGAGGTGTTCCATGATTATGACAGAAATCTAGAATCTTGAAAACTAGAGTGATTCTAGAATGGATGAAAATATGCATCCAATTAGCAGTCATGTTGTTGTTGCCTGATGAAGAAACCTATGACAACATTGTCCTCAATTCCAAGTCCTATGATGTTTGTGTTTTAACAACACTACAACAACGGTTCTAATTAAAGGCAGTGCATATATGTATGTGGTGTATGCTACTACAAACCTAGTAACAGTTGGGCTCTACTCCTTTCTCAACCTTAAGGATGCATGGCTGCTTCTTTGTGAACTATGATCATATTGGGTCTGTCTTCTCATGCTTAAATAGGAACTTTACGAGATATGGAGCAACCACCTTGAGACGGATAATTTAATGCACTTCAATACCATTGTTGAACACATGGGCATATATGCCTATATTGTTGTGAGCATCCCCTGAATGAAGTAGTACATATGTATGCGATTTGATCTCACTGAGTGAAGTTTGCAATGTAGCTTCTATAGAGCACCACGTCATGAGAAAGAACTTGCATTCATCATCTCAAGTTGCATCATCAACAACAAGTAAAAACGAGAATGTATTGAATAGAAACTAGTAAGTCAATATTTGGTACAAGCCATGTATAGTTCCCTCTATCTCAATGGAAGGAGTGTTAACCGTCATTGGTAGGCACGTGGTGTTCCATAGTTGGTCTCCTAAGGACCGACACCTTGCAAAGTGTCGATTGTGTGGTCGCGTGTGATCATGTTGCTTGTGGTAGAGAACGATAGCACATGGACTGGTCATCGTGTTTACTGGTTCGTAGTAGGCACGAGACGGATGAGATCGCGCTCGAGTGGTGGCAGTGCTCCTATACGATGGGTAACTTGCGGCGGATAGTCGAATGAATTAAGCCAAAGGTATGAGTGGATGGTGAAAACAACGTGGCCTTGAGAAAGGCGAAAGCCACGGGCGTGGCATGCGCGACAATATGTGCAAAGTGTTTGAGAGGAGAAAAGTCACGAAGGTGGAAGTGACGGTGTGGCATGGAGGAGGGGCATGATTGGCACGGAGGTTGGGGCAATGGACTACGGATGGATGCTTGGGGGTAGAGTTTGTGTTCGAGAGACACAACAAATTTATAAACTTCTCGAGATTCAGACTTATACTTTTGAGGCTACTTGTATAAGACTAAGTTGAAGATGAAATGAGTAAACATTTTGCTTCGAAGGAGAGTTGATACGCGGGTTGTTATGTTCACTAGAGTACGAAGCACGCCATCTCACATAAAAGTAAGTCGGTGTTTGATGAAATAGCAAGCGGAAATGCAGAGGAAGCACTGAAACTCCATGGCGCAGCAGTGAGAATTTGCTTGTGTGTGTGATGGCGACTTGTACAAAGACAAGGTTGAAGATGAATCAAGTAAACGTTTTGCTTCCAAGGAGAGTTGCTACATGGGTTGTTGAGTGCACGAGAGCACGAGGCACATCATCTCTCGGAGAAAAGTAAGACACTGTTTGATGAGATAACTGACGAAAATGCAAAGGAAGTGGCGGCCGCGGCGCACCACGGTGTTGGGAATGAGAATCTCAATGATGTGTTGTCATGTGCGCGAGTATGTTGTTGACAATGGCATAAAAGTTTATGTTTCGCATTAATAGATTGATTTGGTCATTGCCACATTTGTTTTTCACATTCACTGCTTGAAAATCCGATACACCTAAAATAGAAACAGTCTAACGGTTGTGACATCAATGTAGATGCAGGGGATTGCTTCGTTGTGGTTACGTATGTCAGCCTTGTCCAAAATAATGGAACCTTTATCTCCTCTAGCAACTCCACTAAGGTGTTCCATGATTATGACAGAAATCTAGAATGTTGAAAACTAGAATATTTCTAGGATGGACAAAAATATGCATCCAACTAGTAGTCTCGTTGTTGTTACCTAATGCAGAAACCTATGATAACATTGTCCTAAATCCAGATGCTTCCAAGTCCTAAGATGTTTCTGTTTCAACATCACTACAACAACGGTTCCAATTAAACGCAATGCATATATGTATGTGGTGTATGCTACTACAAACCTAGCAAAAGTTGGGATCTACTCCTTTCTTGACCTTAAGGATGCATGGTTGCTTTTTTGTGAACTATGGTCATATTCAGTTTGTCTTTTCATGCTTAAATAGGAACATTATGAGATGTGACTCAACAACCATGAGAAGGATGCTTTCATGCACTTCAATACCTCCGTAGGGAGCAGACGGGCATATATGCATATGTTCTTGTGAGCATCCCCTTGAATGAAGTAGTACATGTATATGGGATTTAATCTGACTGAGTGAAGTTTGCAAAGTAGCTTCTCTAGATCACCACATCATGAGAAAGAACTTTCTATTCTCCATCTCAAGTTGCATCATCAATAACAATGACAGCGTGGCGTGAACGAGGTGCGTGATTGATGCGGAGGTAGGGCCGGTGGGTGGACTATGAATGATGGACTCTTGGTGGTACAGTTTGTGTTCGAGAGACACTGCAGATGTATAAATTTCTCGAGATTCAACTTAAACTTTCAAGGAATGGTGGATGAAGCAAAGGGAGAGGTTCACAGGGAAGTCCAGGCGTGGTTTCGACTTCTTCATCATAGGGCCCGCGTGAGCACTCTGTGAGCAAAGGAATGCGAGAGTATTCAACAAGACGAACTAACAAAGAAGGTCGTTGCAATTGGTTGACTTGGTGCTCGACGAGATTAGGGACTGGAAGACCGTGGGTTTGGGAGTAGGTGTTTTAGACCATTTTGTGAGATAGCAAGCTAGGTGTGTGTGTTGGTGTTGGTGTGCCATCCCGGATGTTTGCATTCAAGGACGACTTCTTGTAATTAATAACCTCTTTATTCTATAAAGATATGATAAGCCATTTGTGTACTCTTGAAAAAAACTTAAACTTTGAGGCAGTTTTTTTTGGTGTAAAGGGAATTTTATTCCATTACGATAGGGCTACAATCGCGAGACAACTACTCCTCACAACATGGAGGACATGAGTTCGGCCATACCTCAGTACAACCTTTGGTACGACTACAGTTTGCCAATTGATGTGCTGCCCTATTCTGATCTTTGCTAATATTTAGAGGAACAAACTCCCTAACTACCATATGATCCTCAATCTCGTAAGCTAGATGGCCATAGGTACATGACAAAGTTGAACCGTAGCACCATTGAGGAGATATCTTTTACTCTTCGTAGTCATTCACAAAATAAGTGTAGTCATGAACTTGCATGGTATGGCCGTAGATATCCCCAAACCGTTGTTTGGTTCCATTCGTGGATAGACTCCGTTGTAAGCCTGGCCATGGCTGAGAAGCCACCTTGAGTAATGAGAATCTCCCTTTTTCCCGCAAAAAAGTTGGAAATGAATTGAGTAAACGTTTTGCTTCGAAGGAGAGTTCCTGCATGGGTTGTTAAGTGCACAAGAGTACAAGGCACGTCATCTCTAGGAGAAAAGTAAGATGGTGTTTGATGAGATAGCCGGCGAAAATGCGAAGGAAGCAGCGACGCGACAATGTTGGGAATGAGAATCTCGATGATGTGGCGTCATGTGCGCGAGTATGTTGTTGATAGTGGCATAACTGTTAATGTCTCGCACTAATAGATTGTTTGGTCATTGTCACTTTTTTGTTTCACATCCACTGCTTGAAAATCTAATACATCCAAAATGTAAATAAGCTAATTGTTGTGGCATCATTGTAGATGCAGGAGACTACTTCGCTATGGTTACGTATGTTAGACTTGTCCAAAACAAAGGAACATTTTTCTCCTCTAGCAACTCCAGTGAGGTGATCCCTGAGTATGACAGAAATCAAGAATCTTGAAAACTATAATATTGATGCCCTAATGTCATGGACGCCATCAAGGATGGAGAAAAATATGTATCCAACCAACAGCCATGTTGTTGTTAACTGATGTAGAAACCTATGACAATATTGTCCTAAATCCCGATGCTTCCAACTCCTATGATGTTTGTGTTTTAACAACACTGCAACAACGGTTCTAATTAAATGCAACGCATATATGTATGTGGTGTATGCTACTACAAACCTAGCAACAGTCCGACTATACTCCTTTCTTGACCTTAAGGATGCATGGTTGCTTCTTTGTGAACTATGATCATATTGGGTATGTCTTCTCATGCTTAAATAGGAATTTTACAAAATATGGGGCAACCACCATGAGATGGATAATTAAGGCACTTCAATACCACTGTTGAACACATGGGCATATATCCGTATATTGTTGTGAGCATCTCCCTGAATGAAGTAGTACATATGTAGGTGATTTGATCTCACTGAGTGAAGTTTGCAATGTAGCTTCTCTAGAGCACCACGTCATGAGAAAGAACTTGCATTCATCATCTCAAGTTGCATCATCAACAAAGAAACGAGAATGTATTGAATAGAGACCAGTAAGTCAATATTTGGTACAAGCCATGTATAGTTTCCTCTATCTAAATGAAAGGAGTGTTAACCGTAATTGGTAGGAATGTGGTGTTCCATAGTTTGTCTCCCTAAGGACCGACACCTTGCAGAGTGTCGATTGTGTGGTCATGTATGATCATATTGCTTGCGGTAGAGAACGATAGCACATGGACTAGCCATCGTCTTTACTGGTTCGTAGTAAGCACGAGACGGATGAGGTCACACTCGAGTGGTGACAGTGCTCGTGTATGATGGGTAACTTGCGATGGATAATCGAATGAGTTAAGCTAGAGGTATGAGTGGATGGTGAAAACGACGTGGCCTTGAGAAAGGAGAAAGCCACGGGTGTGGCATGCACGACAAGATGTGCAAAGTGTTTGAGAGGAGAAAAGTCACGAAGGTGGAAATTGAAGGAAATATGTCCTAGAGGCAATAATAAAGTTGTTATTTATATTTCCTTATATCATGATAAATGTTTATTATTCATGCTAGAATTGTATTAACCGAAAACTTAGTACATGTGTGAATACATAGACAAACAGAGTGTCACTAGTATGTCTCTACTCGACTAGCCTGTTAATCAAAGATGGTTAAGTTTCCTAGCCATAGACATGAGTTGTCATTTGATGAATGGGGTCACATCATTAGAGAATGTTGTGATTGAGTTGACCCATCCGTTAGCTTAGCACTATGATCGTTTAGTTTATTGCTATTGCTTTATTCATAACTTATACATGTTCCTATGACTATGAGATTATGCAACTCCCGAATACCGGAGGAACACTTAGTGTCGTGGATTTGTCACGGCAGATGTCCTAGTGAAGGGACTTAGTCGTGGAGCCATCGCTACGGGTTTACTTGAAGGGGTTAAAGCGGACACAAAGACACGAGGGTTTTATACTAGTTCGACCCCTTCGATGAAGGTAAAAGCCTACGTCTAGTTGTGATGGAATTGATGTGGTCTCGATGGCTAGGGAGCAAACAAGCTTCGCCTAGGCTCGAGTTGTTGGTTGTCTCCCTTGAACCGCCGCCGGGTCGTCCCCTTATATACACGGGTGGCGCCCGTTGGTTCATAGAGTCCCAACCGGTTCATACTCGTATTCCGGTTGGTATCTCTCTATTCCTAACTTACAATACAAGTCATACATCAAGCCGGTTTACGGCTACATGTTCTAAACCGACTACAGGCCTTGGGCCTTTATCTGCTTATACCACTAATGAAGTTAACCTGGCCCAAGTAGGCCGGTTTACGCCTAGTGGTAATATCCCCAACATTAGGCCCCAGATTGATTTGAACTGGTTCATGTCAATCCTTCACACAATCTTGCGTCTTGGACATCTTCTGGTAATTGGTAAACCTCCATGTCGTCATCATTTTTGGTTGCTGTAAACCGGCATGACGTCATCAGTTTTGGTTACTGTGAACCGGCATGACGTCATCATGAAATTTATAACGCCCTCTTAATAACAGCTCCTGGATCCGCGCGCTTGACCTAGCTCGGTTGCCTTATAAATAAGACCGAAGGGTCATTTCTTTCCTTTCCCCTTTGTCCCTTCTTCTTCTTCTTCCTCACGTCGCCGGCTTTGGAGCTCCGCCACCGCCGTCGACCTCTGCCTCGTCTCGGGCCGCTGCATCAACCTGAACGTACCAGAGTATTGCGGTACCTTCCCGCATCTTCTTCGTTCCCGGTAAACTTTCTCTCCTTCTTAACCTAGACCTGTTCTTAGGGTTCCATGTTCATGCTGTGTTCATCGCGCGCTCATATCCGTTCTCTGATCTTGAACGAATCCATGAACTCTTGCTGTGTATAGCAGCGATCCCTAAGCCTCCGCTTGCCATTTCTCATCTAAGCCCATAGATCTCCCGCACATATCCGCTCAATGGTTCACTTCTGTTTCCGCCTTACTCTTTGAAATATTTCCTGTTTTTGTGAGCTTGCTGTAGATCCGCGGCTGTAACACGATTTTGTGAAACTTGTTTCTGCATAGCTAGTTATCCATAGCTTCAATCGCTTCCGATGCTTAGGTCAGGCGGTTTAACTTCACCATAGGAAAAAACATTGCTAAACCGGTATATATGTCATTTGTCCCCTGGTTGAACTGCCAGAATCCATATGATGCCCCGTTGTAAAAGACCGATTTATAGGTACTACCTCCGGTTTATCGTAGTTAGATCAACACCTTTTTATCCGGCATGTCCTTGAACCAGATCACCTATTTCTTGTAGATCTCGTCATGGCCAAACAAGTGTATGAGTGCAACTGGGTTCCCTCTCGCGTCACAGAATCACAGTTGGACGATCTAGTCCTGATCGGCGCTTTGGATAGTAAAGATACGATCCACTGGAGGGTTCCTGGAGATGAATGTCCTCCCACGCCCCAGGAAGGAGAGGTCGTGGTCTTCGCAGATCACATGGCCCGGGGCTTCAAACCGCCCGGCTCTAAATTTTACCGGGATGTGTTAGCCAACTTTCAGCTCCGTCCACAGGATATTGGCCCCAACTCGGTCACCAATCTATGTCACTTTCAAGTACTTTCTGAGGCATACCTTCAAGAGGAACCTTCAGTCGAGCTGTTTAGAGATCTCTTTCATCTGAACCGCCGCACTGAATTCACCGACGGTCCTAATACCGAACTGGGCGGTATGGCCATTCAGAAAAGGAAGGAAATCACCTATCCCCACGTCAAACTCCATACTCACCCCAAGGAGTGGAACGCAACTTGGTTTTATTGCAAGGATACCTCCCCTGACAATGAAAATCCCTTGCCTGGCTTCCGTCCGGAACGGCTCAGCAACACTCACCCTTTTCCACAAAGGCTAAGCGCCAAGGAGAGAATTAAATATGCTCCTCAACTGTCCAAGCTCCGGGCCTTCATGGCCAACGGTTTAACAGGAATAGACCTTGCACGCTGCTAGATATCATGGAGCATTCTGCCTCTGAGCCGGCGCCCCGGTTTGATGTGCACGTACACTGGTAGCGTCGATGATCCACTCCGACATATCAAAATTCAAGTCTCCGACGATGAAGTCACAGAATCTGTAAAGAAGATGTTGAATGAACCGGAGCACCTCTGTGCTCAAACCGGTCTACTTCCTTACTGCACCACCAACGAACCGCCAGCGGTAAGATTTTAATTGCTCTATTACTGAACCTGTTACTGCTTTATCTGACTGACCTGTAATTATTGCTGACTCAGAGTGATAATCCGTTTTGGAGCAAGAAGCTTTCACAAGATAAAACGGAGAAGGCAGGGCGGCCAACCCGGCCTAAGACCAAGGTTATCAAGAAACCAGCTCGTAAGAGAAAAACCACCGCTTCATCTGACCCAGCCATTGATGATGATGTGGGTAATCCGGATCTTGAGGTAGAACTTGATTCACTTGGCTTGCTTTTTATACGCCTTATTGATGATGATGCTTGTCAGGATGACGCTGAAGCCAGCAATGCGGGATTCGTTGAGG
This sequence comes from Triticum timopheevii, assembly GCA_963921465.1. NCBI lineage: Eukaryota > Viridiplantae > Streptophyta > Magnoliopsida > Poales > Poaceae > Triticum > Triticum timopheevii. The sequence goes on from OY997262.1 coordinate 371,108,815, forward strand.
TAACTATTCTCTCTTCCGATTCAGAAATCTTGCCTTTGCCAAAATTTCGCCGGGCAAACCGGAAAGTTAAATTTTCTCATCCTCTTGCTTATTTGGATCCCCAATTTCTTATGAAGACCCAGCAACACGAGGCTCGCCGCACAACCCGGCACAGTGGCCATGTAGTTACCTCTGCCTGTTTACCGAACAGTCCGGTTCGAAAACGCCGCTCCGAGGTCTCCGACCTTTTTATTGATTTAAATCCTAAAGCGGGTTTCTTCCGTCAACCTCTTAATCCATCCGACTCCGATTATCAGGTCACTTCTCATTCATCGTCTGGTGAATCGTCGGCCACTCAGCTACCACCTTTGAAAACAGTTGCTGGGTAAGTTAAACTGAACATATGCTTCCAGTATACTGCGTAATGGCTTATGCTTTTCCTTGACTTTTTGTTTTTCTTTCAGAGCTAAACCGAAACCAAGCAAGAAGGCCCGCCTGGATAAAGCGGCTGAAGAAGATGTGGCCCCAGAACATGACCAAGCGCCGGATCGTGAAATGTTTACTTCTGAAGATATCCCCAATGATCCTCCTTTGCAAGACGACGTTATTCCCGAAGAAGGGCTTATTAATATTCCAGCCTCTGCTGATCCGCCTGCCGGCTCCGTCCAGATTGAGAAATCCCACACTCTTGCTGACAAACCGGCCGCGCCAACACAAACCGACGAGTCCAAAGATGATGATGTTGTGATTACCGGTGTGGGCCGCTCTGAACCCGGGAATCCTGTCACCCTTACCAAGCATACCATCAAAGAGGATTTTTCCGCTTTGAACAAAGGAAAATGGGATGTTGAACTAGAGACATATGCTGCTCTGAGTGCCCAAGATCTTCACTCCGGCTATTTAAACCGGCTTTACACTAGCCGTGACTGCGAAGCTGGCCTGGTCAAAATGATGAGGGATAAATTTGAGGTAACTTACTTCTTTCCTTGCTGCCATTGCCTTCATCCTTGTAGCTCCCAAGGGCCGGTTTGTAACCTTGGTCAAACCGGGACTTGATCCTGAACATTTTTGAAACCCGTCGGCATAACCCTCAAGGGCCGGTCTAACTTAGCATAATTAAACCGGGGCTCCAATAGAAAACTGTCCTTAGAACATAACTTGATCAAATAGCCATTAGCCCCCAAGTGCCAAGTTGAATACTTGTATTGAGCTTGGGACTTTGTAATCTAGTAATATATAAAAATTGAAGGTGCATTAGCCCCCAAGTATCAGGCATATAACTTTGTTATGTGGTTGATACTTCAATTTCTTGGATCGCCTGTGCAAAGCTTAAACGCTGTCTGTATGCAGGCTGAGGTGAAAATCAAGGAGGACCGGATTGCCGATTTGCAGGAGGCCTTGAAAACCCAGCAAGCTGAAACAGATAAGTCAAAGCAAGAATTAACCAGCGCCTTGAGTACTGCCGAACGGCTGAAAGAAAGCTTCAAGAAAGAGCGGGCTGACTGGGCCACTGAGAAGGCCGGTTTGACCAAAAGAGCGGAAAATGCTGAAGCTGCCCTTAAACCGGTGGTGGATGAACTGACGGCCGTACAGCGGCAAATACACTCCATGACTGCTGCAATCTTTGGTAAGCTCCTTTTAACTTCTGTGATAATTTGAACCTGCTGTAGCGTAAATCCGGTTTGAGACCATTCCAATCTTGTTTAGGCACACGTATTGGGCACTTAGGAAATGATGTGCGAAAGAAACTGAAAGCTGCCTACACCTTGGTGGAACAATTATATACTGGAGCCCAACGGATCATCACCACAGCTTCTCATAACAACCCGGCGCCCTCTTTAATCCAGGACACTCTTAGCAGGTTGTCAATGCTTCCAGCCCGGATTGAGGAGCTGAAAAAATCCGCTGCCCGAACCGGAGCCATCAATGCCTTGATCCGGGCCAAGGCATGGGTGCCAGATTTTGATCCTGTGGAAGCAGCTCAAGGCTATCCCAGCCTGAAAGAAGATGGCTCTGAATTCAACGAAGAGGATTTAAGGGCAATAAACCGTGCAGTGCGCCCTCTGGCTTGCCAGCTAGCTGAAGAGGCAGATTTGACGCATTATCAAGCGCAATATAACGAGCAAAACAAGCGAGTGCCTGCCCCAACTGTTGAAGCGGAGAATCTGATCCCTCCAATCCGTAAGCACACTTATGCTCCTGATATTGAACCGTCTTCCCTGATCCATGAAGAGGCTGTTTTCCAAGCTTTAATGGGAATCGACTGGACCACTGTTGATTTCCAGCCAATGGGTAGAGACGAGGAAGCTAAAGCGGCGGAGGATGAGGAGCAGGCTTGAACCGGAAGCCGGCTTGGAGAGCTATTTGTGACATCTTTCCAAAAGAACAATGACCTTGTTTGGGCACCGTGCTGCCTTGTAATAGGATAGTTAAAACTTCTGCCTGGAATATGCCTTCGTGCATAAGTACTGAAGCTTTTGTTTGAAAAACTTTAATTCATATTTCCTGCAATCAAAAGAATTTGAACTTCGGTGGCGGTTATACCGCCAGCCGGTTTATGATCTTGATATGTGTATCAGTAATATAACAAATAGATGATACATAAATACCTGCCATGTGTGGGCATGAAGCTGGCTTAGCCAAGCCTGAAGCGGCGGTTTTATAAACCAGTACCGTCAAAAAAAGGGGGGAGAAAATAGCTCCCGTCTAAACCGTACTGAATCAATACGAGCCCCCTTGTTACTCCATGACGTTAACAGGGAAAAGGTAAACCGGTCATACTCCTCCGGATTAAAGGGGAATCAAATCCATCGGATGAACCAGAAAAAAGGTGTTTTGTCGACATAAAAGAAATCCGACAACAGCAAAGAACAAACAAACCATGAAAATAACATGGAAGCAAAGGTAATGATAAAAACCGTTTGCAAAAATATGCTATACTGAGCTGATCAGATGGTATTACCATGGTCGGACAGGATCAAGGCCCCCAATAGGAGTGACAATGATTCAAGTCAGCCAGGTCCCCAAATGATTCGTGGCATATATGCCAGATCAAGAGGCGTGGCAGTGGTTCGGGTTCGACCATGCCCCCAAGTGATTTTGTGGCCTTAGGCCGACCAAGAGGCGTGACTGGTTCAGACTTGACCATGTGCCCAAATGATCTGGTGGCTGTCGCCTATCAAAGGGTGTCGCGTTGGTTCGGACACGACCAAGGCCCCTAGTGATATATAAAAAGCAAATGTCAAGGGGTAAACCGGAGGCCGCTTTAAACAGAATCACTCCGTGTAACCTCGCATGATGAGAAAGACAGAGACCCCGCTTTAGCTGAGGCTCCGGTTTGATATATCAAAGATAATATATACATTGTCATGATATGTACATAGATAGAGCCGATGGCTCAAGTATAGTAAGGCCGAAGATGAGCTATGTTCCACGGCATGTTGGTCTCCTCCTCTGATGTACGTGAGCCTTGATGCTCTTGAATATCAATCAGATAGTACGACCCGTTGTGCAGATTCTTGCTAACCACGAAAGGTCCTTCCCAAGGTGGGGATAACTTGTGCATATCTGTCTGGTCCTGGATTAGTGGAAGCACCAAATCTCCTTCTTGAAAAATTCTGGTTCTAACCCGGCGACTGTGATAGCGACGAAGATCTTGTTGGTAAATCGCCGACCGGGCAGCCGCTAGATCACGCGCTTCATCCAATAGGTCCAAAGCGTCTTGCCATGCCGTCTCATTGCCCGCTTCAACATAAGCTGCCACACGAGGCGAATCGTGCCGGATATCACTAGGGAGAACTGCCTCTGCTCCATAGACCATAAAAAATGGTGTGTATCTTGTGGACCGGTTTGCCGTAGTATTGATACTCCAGAGCACAGATGGTAGCTCTTCAACCCAACAGCCCGGTGTTCTTTGCAATGGGACCATAAGCCGGGGTTTGATGCCTTGCAAGATCTCTTGATTAGCTCATTCTGCCTATCCATTGGACTGGGGGTGCGCCACTGATGACACGTCAAGTCGGATGTGCTCACGTTCACAGAACTCCTTCATAGCCCCCTTGGATAAATTGGTACCATTGTCAGTAATGATACTATGCGGAAAGCCAAACCGGAAAATCACTTTTTTGATGAACTACACCGCTGTTGCTGCATCGCACTTACTGAAAGGCTCCGCTTCAACCCACTTGGTAAATTTATCAACTGCTACCAAAAGGTGAGTTTTCTTATCCTTGGATCTTTTAAAAGGTCCGACCATATCCAGCCCCCAAGTTGCAAACGGCCATGTTATTGGAATCATCCTCAATTCTTGAGCTGGCACATGCGCACGCCTTGAAAATTTCTGACATCCATCGCACCGTTTAACCAAGTCCTCCGCATCAGCATGTGCTGTCAACCAGTAAAACCCGTGACGAAATGCCTTTGCCACCAGAGACTTTGAACCGGCGTGGTGTCCACAATCCCCCTCATGGATTTCTCTTAAGATTTCACAGCCTTCCTTAGGAGAAACACAACGTTGAAACGCCCTTGATACACTGCAACGATGCAATTCACCATTGAGAATCGTCATGGACTTGGATCGCCGGACTATCTGTCTCGCTAGAATTTCATCTTCTGGCAACTCCCCCCGGGTCATGTATGCAATATAAGGGACCGTCCAATCCGGAATAGCATGTAATGCTGCCACCAATTGAGCCTCCGGGTCAGGAATAGCCAAATCCGCTTCACCTGGGAGCTGGACTGACGGATTGTGCAACACGTCCAAAAAGACATTGGGCGGGACCGGTTTGCGCTGAGAACCTAACCGGCTTAAAGCGTCCACCGCTTCATTCTTCCGACGGTCCACATGATCCACTTGATAACCTTTGAAGCAACCTGCAATATTATCCACTTCCCGACGATATGCAGCCATGAGTGCCAGACACCTGTTGAGCCACAAGGTCTGAGTCACCGAAACACTTAACCCCGCTTAAATTCATCTCTTTAGCCATCCGGAGACCATGGAGCAAGGCTTCGTACTCAGCTGCATTGTTAGTACAAGGGAACATTAAGCGGAGAACATAACAGAACTTATCACCTCGTGGGGAAGTTAATACGACTCCAGCCCCCGAGCCTTCCAATTGCCTGGATCCATCAAAATGAATAGTCCAATATGTGTGATCCGGCTTTTCCTCTGGCGCTTGTAATTCCGTCCAGTCATTGATGAAATCAACAAGTGCTTGAGACTTCACCGCCGTCCGAGGCACATACTTCAGTCCGTGCGGCCCAAGCTCTATAGCCCACTCGGCAATCCGGCCAGTCGCCTCTCGTTTCTGTATGATATCACCCAAGGGATCTGAACTGACCACTGTGATGGGGTGCCCTTGAAAATACTGCTTCAACTTCCGGCTGGCCATGAAGACACCATAGACCAGCTTCTGCCAATGCGGATACCTTTGCTTGGATTCAATAAGCACCTCGCTGATATAATAAACCGGCCGCTGAACCGGATATTCCTTGCCTGCCTCCTTGCGTTCCACCACAATAGCCACGCTAACTTCCCGAGCATTAGCCGCTACATATAATAATAGTGGCTCCTTGTTAACCGGAGCCGCCAGAACCGGCGGATTGGCTAACTGCCGCTTCAAGTCCTCAAATGCTTCATCAGCAGCCGGACTCCAGACGAAATTGTTTGTCTTCCTCAGCATTTGGTACAAAGGGATAGCCTTCTCCCCGAGGCGGCTGATAAACTGGCTCAGTGCAGAGATTCGGCCCGCCAAACGCTGAACATCGTTGATACATTTCGGTTTAGCTAGGAATGTAATCGCCGTAATCTTCTCCGGGTTAGCCTCAATTCCTCTGTTAGACACCAGGAAACCCAGTAACTTGCCTGCCGGAACACCAAAGAAACACTTGGCCGGATTAAGCATCATCTTGTAAACTCGCAAGTTGTCAAAGGTCTCCTTCAAATCATCCACCAGCGTCTCCTTCTGTCTTGACTTTACTACAATATCATCCACATAGGCGTGCACATTGCGGCCGATCTGTTTATGCAGGCAATTCTGTACACACCGTTGATAGGTGGCTTGGGCACTCTTGAGCCCGAAGGGCACAGATACATAGCAGAAGGCTCCAAAGGGAGTAATAAATGCTGTTTTCTCCTGGTCCTTAACCGCCATCTTGATCTGATGATATCCAGAGTATGCATCCAAAAAACTCAAACGCTCACAACCTGCCGTGGCATCAATGATCTGGTCAATGCGGGGGAGGGCAAAAGGATCTACCGGATAGGCCTTGTTAAGATCTGTGTAATCCACACACATACGCTAAGTGCCATTTTTCTTAAGAACCAGCACCGGATTAGCAAGCCACTCTGGATGGAACACCTCAACGATAAAGCCAGCTGCTAAAAGCCTGACCACTTCCTCTCCAATGGCCTTGCGCCTTTCTTTGTTAAACCGGCGGAGGAGTTGTTTCACCAGTTTGTACTTAGGATCCACATTAAGAGTGTGCTCAGCGAGTTCCCTCGGTACACCTGGCATGTCAGACGGTTTCCATGCAAAAATGTCCCGATTCTCATGGATGAACTCGATGAGCGCGCTTTCCTATTTGGGATCCAGGTTGGCACTGATAGTGAACTGCTTGGATGAATCGCCGGGCACGAAGTCAACAAGCTTGGTCTCAGCTGCCGATTTGAACTTCAGATCTGAATCATGCTCTGTAGTTGGCTTCTTCAAAGGGGTCATATCCGCCGGATCAACATTGTCCTTATAATACATCAACTCTTCAGTGGCACAGACCGACTCTGCATAAGCCGCATCACCTTCCTCACATTCCAAAGCGACCCTACGGCTCCCATGAACCGTCATCGTCCCCTTGTAACCCGGCATCTTGAGCTGTAAATAGACATAACAAGGCCGCGCCATAAACTTGGCATAAGCCGGCCGCCCAAACAAGGCGTGATACGGGCTCCGGATCTTCACCACCTCAAAGGTTAATTTTTCCGACCGAGAATCGTGCTCGTCCCCAAAAGCCACATCTAGGGCTATCTTACCAACAGGATATGCAGATTTGCCTGGCACAACACCATGGAACACCGTATTCGACGGTCTGAGATCCTTGTCTGTTAGACCCATGCGCCGGAATGTCTCATAGTATAGTATGTTAATACTGCTTCCTCCATCCATGAGTACCTTGGTGAACTTATAGCCCCCCACTTGAGGGTCTACCACTAATGCTAGCTGGCCCGGATTATCAACCCGGGGCGGGTGATCCTCTCTGCTCCACACGATAGGCTGCTCTGACCAGCGTAAGTAATGTGGCAGGGCCGGTTCAACAGCATTCACCGCTCGCTTGTGGAGTTTCCGGTCGAGCTTATCCAAGCTAGTTGTGAAAACATGGTATTGCCCATTGCTCAACTGCTTTGGCTGGCTCTGATAACCCGACTGCTGTTGCTGCTGCTGCTACTGGCCGTTCTGATTATTCTGGTTGTTGTGACCGCCCTGATTGAAACCTGAACCGGAAGCTCCATCGTGACCCGGTCCGTGGAAACCGGATCCTGAACCGCCACCTGACCCATGGTCATACCGGAAGGCATTAGAGTTTTTAAACTCCTGCATAATATAACAATCCTTCCAAAGGTGGTTAGCCGGCGACTCCTTCGTCCCGTGCTTTGGGCAAGGCTGATTCAACAAATAATTCAAACAGCTTGCGTTAGGATTGGGAGCCCCATTACGGTTCGCCGCTTTACCTCTGTGCCGCTGCCCCCTGTCCTGTGCATTAGTGTTGGCCACAAAATCCATGCTGCTATCCGCCTTGCATTTGCCTCCGTTTCCATGACCCGCCGGTTTGTACTGCTACTGTTTGGAGTTGCTATTCTTCTTTCCCTTCCCTGCTTCATCATCATCAGGCTCAGGATCCTTGGTACTGTCCGAATCAGCATACTTTACTAAAGCAGCCATGAGGGTTCCCATGTCATTACAGAACCGCTTCATGCGTCCCAATTTCAATTTTAAAGGCTCAAACCGGCAGTTGCCTTCCAGGGTTAAGATCGCAGAGTCAGCATTAATCCTGTCAGATGAGTGCAAAATTTCCGAAACGCGGCGCACCCAACGGGTCGTTGATTCTCCTTCCTCCTGAACACAAGCCGCCAGGTCTACTATGGACTTGGGCTGTTTACATGTATCCTTAAAATTCTGTATAAACCGGGCCCGCAACTAGGCCCATGAGCTGATAGAATTGGGTGGTAGGCTCTTCAACCAAGTACGAGCCGTACCCTCAAGCATCATTGTGAAGTATTTTGCACACGCGGCCTCATCCACGTCTAGCATTTCCATGGCCATCTCATAACTTTCTACCCACGCTTCAGGGGATAAATAAACGGTGTAATTCGGCACCTTGCGTGGACCCTTGAAATCTTTGGGCAGGCGCACATTGCGTAAAGTGGGGATTAAGCAAGGCACTCCCAAAGCGGATGTGACTCCTGGTCCGGCGAAGGTGGTAGAGCGAACCGGCGTAAGTTGACCTGCATTATCCTGTGCTGCTAACTCGGCCTCCCTTCATGCCCGGGCCCGGTCCACCGCATCCTGAGCATCGCAGACACCACCTGCCGGGTTATTGCCACGGGCCGCTTCACGGCCTCGCGCATTGCTTGATATGGCCGGTTCATCCATGCTCCTGCTAAAGCTCCGGCTTGGACGGGGCGTAGAATGAATCCGATCACGGCTGTATGAGTATGCTTCCTGCTGAATCAGCGCAGTTCGTAGAAGCTCCTTAACCCGGCGCGTCTCTATCGCTTGTGGGGAGTCTCCTTTGATCGGGATAGCCTCTAATCGCGCGGCGGCTGCAACAAGGTTGTCCATAGGATTCGAATAATGACCCGGGGGTGTCTGGACCGGCGGAGGGGCCACAACGTTCTGCTGAGGAGGTTCCATCAGGTAGGGCTGGACCGTCGCTCCTAGCCCCGGTGCTTCAATCCAGTTTGCCTCCAGGTACTGCGGCGGATTACTGGGCCCCGCTCCCGGAGTGTGAAAGAGATTTCGGGGGTCAAACCCTAACGGCAGGCGTGATCTGTGCTTCTGCTTCAAGACCTCCTGTGATGCATTCTGGTCAAGCATGAGCTTATAGGCCTGGGCATCCAAAGCGGCCCGCTCTACAGCCATCCTGTCCTTCTCTGCTGCCAAATCCGCTTTGGCTTGCACGATCTGCTCTTTCACCTTTGCAATTTCTGTATCATGAGCCCCCTGATCCGCCGGATTGGCCTCTGCCATAAGCGCGGCTAGTGCATCAAATAGATCGGATAGGACTTGAACTGGCGGGCGCACAAGGCCTCCTGCCCCTGCAGCCATTGCCGCTGCTGATCCGGAGAGCATTGTTGCGGCGGTCGAAGAATGATTTGCCGCCTGGGTGCCGGCCATGAATATTCCAACCCGGTTGACCTGGCCCGGGGGGTCCGGAATACTATAGCCATCGGAACAGCCCCTAACCTGGTCGTCTTGCAACTGGTATAGCGATTCGGTCTCTCCGGTCGAGGACTCGTCGCCGGAATAAACGACGGTCTCGCTACCGTGTTCTGATTCGTCCTCACGCTCTCCTCCGTGGATGACTCCAATGAAGGCACGCCTCATGTCCGGTTTGGCCTGGGTAGATCTCGCACGCTGAGCCGTCTCGATGAGGTCGGTGCAGATGTCTGGCTCAGGCCCAGGCTCACCGATCTTGCCAATGAAAACGTGTATGCCGCCGAAGGGGACCCGGTACCCGTACTCGATCGAATCGGCCTCGGGACCCCATCTTGCGTCGTCGATGTAGATCCTGCCGCGACGACTCCTAGTCATCCGGCCTACAACATAGCCTTCGAGTCCCTTGAGCTTGCCCTCCAAGATCGTCAAACCATCGCGCGATAGCCCCACGATGGGCGCCAACTGTCGTGGATTTGTCACGGCAGATGTCCTAGTGAAGGGACTTAGTCGTGGAGCCATCGCTACGGGTTTACTTGAAGGGGTTAAAGCGGACACAAAGACACGAGGGTTTTATACTAGTTCGGCCCCTTCGATGAAGGTAAAAGCCTACGTCTAGTTGTGATGGAATTGATGTGGTCTCGATGGCTAGGGAGCAAACAAGCTTCGCCTAGGCTCGAGTTGTTGGTTGTCTCCCTTGAACTGCCGCCGGGTCGTCCCCTTATATACACGGGTGGCGCCCGTCGGTTCATAGAGTCCCAACCAGTTCATACTCGTATTCCGGTTGGTATCTCTCTATTCCTAACTTACAATACAAGTCATACATCAAGCCGGTTTACAGCTACATGTTCTAAACCGACTACAGGCCTTGGGCCTTTATCTGCTTATACCACTAATGAAGTTAACCCAGCCCAAGTAGGCCGGTTTACGCCTAGTGGTAATATCCCCAACACTTAGTGTGCTATCAAACGTCACAAAGTAACTGGGTGATTATAAAGATGCTCTACAGGTGTCTCCGATGGTGTTTGTTGAGTTGGCATAGATCGAGATTAGGATTTGTCACTCCGATTGTCGGAGAGGTATCTCTGGGCCCTCTCGGTAATGAACATCACTATAAGCCTTGCAAGCAATGTGACTAATGAGTTAGTTACGGGATGATGCATTACGGAACGAGTAAAGAGACTTGACGGTAATGATATTGAACTAGGTATGATGATACCGACGATCGAATCTCGGGCAAGTAACATACCGATGACAAAGGGAACAACATATGTTGTTATGCGGTTTGACCGATAAAGATCTTCATAGAATATGTAGGAACTAATATGAGCATCTAGGTTTCGCTATTGGTTATTGACCGGAGATGAATCTCGGTCATGTCTACATAGTTCTTGAACCCGTACGGTCCGCACGCTTAATAATCGATGACGATCGGTATTATGAGTTTATGTGTTTTGATGTACCGAAGGTAGTTCGGAGTCTCAGATGTGATCACGGACATGACGAGGAGTCTCAAAATGGTGGAGACATGAATATTGATATATTGGAAGGTTATGTTTGAACACCGTAATGGTTTCGGATGAGTTCGGGCATTTACCGAAGTACCGGGGGGGTTACCGGAACCCCTCGGGGGCTTAATGGGCCTACATGGGCTTTAGTGGAAGAGAGAGGAGGCGGCAAAGAGGTGGGGCGCGCCCCACCAAGCCCAATCCAAATTGGGGAGGGGGGCTGGCCCCCCTTTCCTTCTTCCCCTCTTCCCCTTCCTCCCCCCTCCTAGTTGGACTAGGAAAGGGGGAAACCTACTCCTAGTAGGAGTAGGAACCCCCCCTTGGGGGCGCACCATGAGGCCGGCCGGCCACCCCCTCCTCCCCTCCTTTATATACGGGGAGGGGACACCCCATAAACACACAAGTTGGTTCTTAGCCATGTGCGGTGCCCCCCTCCACATATTTCCACCTAGGTCATATTGTCGTAGTGCTTAGGCGAAGCCCTGCGTCGGTAACTTGATTATCACCGTCAACACACCGTCGTGCTGACGAAACTGTCCCTCGACCTCAGCTGGATCTAGAAGTTCGAGGGACGTCACGGAGTTGAACGTGTGCAGATCACGGAGGTGCCGTGCATTCGGTACTTGATTGGTTGGATCGTGAAGTCATTCGACTACATCAACCACGTTACTTAACGCTTCTTCTTTCGGTCTATGATGGTACATGGACACACTCTCCCTGCTCGTTGCTATGCTTCTCCTAGATAGGTCTTGCGTGATCGTAGGAAAATTTTGAAATACTATGTTACCCAACAGAAATGACAGTGTGGCATGGAGGAGGGGCGTGATTGGTGCGGAGGTTGGGGCAGTGGACTACGGATGGATGCTTGGGGGTAGAGTTTGTGTTCGAGAGACACAACAAAATTATAAAATTCTCAAGATTCAGACTTAAACTTTTGAGGCTACTTGTATAAGACTAAGCTGGAGATGAATCGAGTAAACATTTTGCTTCAAAGGAGAGTTGATACATGGGTTGTTATGTGCACTAGATTACGAAGCATGCCATTTCACATAAAAGTAAGTCAGTGTTTGATGAATTAGCAAGCGGAAATGCAGAGGAAGCACTGAAGCTCCATGGCATCGGCAGTGAGAATTAGCTTATGTGCTAGTGGAATACATTTTTTGCGTGTGTGAGTATGATGTTGACGGTGGCACAATTTTTTTCTCTGATAATTGTCAGTGCCTCACACTAATAGAATGAACCAGTCATGTGGTTACATGTCAAAAAAATTGACAAATGTCTTTCACATTCACTGCTTCGGAATATGGAACATCTGCGATGCAAAAATGCTAATTGTTGTGACATTATTTTAGCCGTCGATTTTTTTACTCTGATGGCATGTGCCAGATTTTCCCGGAAACAAGGCACCTTTATATTCTCTAGCAACTCCAGTGAGGTATTCCATGCCAATGGCAAAAATATAAAATGTTGAAAAATAGACTATTTCTGTCATGATGTCATGGACTCCCTCAAGGATGGAGAAGAATCTGCGTCCAACCAACCATCATGTTATTATTTCGTGATGTAGAAACACATGACTGATGCTTCCAAGTCCTATGATGTGTGTGTGCTTCAACAACACGGGAACAATGATTCCATTTAAATGCAATGCATATATGTTTGTGGTGTATGCTACTATGAACATAGCAACAGTTGGGCTCTACTGCTTTCTCGAAGTTAAGGATGCATGATTCCTTCTTTGTGAACTACGATCCTATTTCATCTGTCTTTTTGTGCTCAAATAGGAACATTATGAAATACGGTGCAACAACCATGAGACATATGAAATATGTTGTTGTGAGCATCCCCTAGATGAAGTAGTCAGTGCCGGACCCAAAGTTTGCCGGGGCGAACATTTTAGGTTGAAATGTTTTAGGTACAAATGCAAATCTATTCAACCAAAGTTCATGCGTCCGACCATGTACCTTTGCTGGTGAGAGGTAGAGCGGATGATCATGTCCCTTCGCTCGGTCTCGACAGTAGGAATTCTTTTGGGAGCCGAATGCAAGCCTGTCGTAGGTGATAAAAAAATCATGGCTGCTTGTAGTGTTATGGATAATCTAGGCAACGTGAATGAGGCCTTGTGCAACACTATGTCTTCCCTAAGGTAGTGGAGTAATAAAAAATGGCAACATGAAGAGAGAGATTAACAAGACCCACTCATGCCTTGAAGAACTTATAAATATGAATGCAGACATACATGATATTCGAATTGTTTCGAATAAATTAAATGAGATGTTATACAAAGAGGAAATGCTTTGGTTGTAGAGATCTAGGATCATGTGGCTCAAGGAGGGTGATAGGAACACCAAATATTTTCAGAGTGAAGCCGTGTGGTGTACAAGAAAAATAAAACTCGTAAGATAACTGATGATGATGGTGTTCTGCACTCCGATATTTTTGTTTTGAGTAATATGGCTATGTCCTACTTTAAGGAAGTTTCCTCAGCCAACCCAAGTCTTGACACTTCTCAAGTTTTGGGGCTTTTTAATGTTGTTGTTTCTTTCGAGGATAATGAGAAGTTACGTGGTGACTTTTCCGATGAAGAGATCTCAGATGAACTTTTCCAGACTGGACCTCTAAAGGCCCCTGGACCCGATGGCTTTCCTGCTAGATTTTTCAGCACAACTAGGATACTTTGAAAGATATTGTCGTCAAGGCGATTAAGGAATTCTTTAGGATGGGTCTGATGCCCGAGGGAGTAAATGATACTTCAATAGTTCTTATGTTGGGGAACGTAGTATGCAATTTAAAAAATTTCCTATGCTCATGCAAGATCTATCTAGGAGATGCATAAGAACGAGAGGGGGAGAGTGTGTCCACGTACCCTCGTAGACCGAAATCGGAAGCGTTTGGCGAAAGGGTTGATGTAATCAAACTCCTTGTTCTGACCAATCAAGCACCGAACGTACGTCACCTCCGAGTTATGCACATGTTCAGCTCGATAACGTCCCTTGAACTCTTGATCCAGCAAAGTGTCGGGGAAGTAGATGAGTTCGGTCAGCACGACGGCATGGTGATGGTGATGGTGAAGTGATCCATGCACGGCTTCTCCTAAGAACTATGAAGATATGACCGGAGGCATAAATTGTGGAGGGGGGCGCCGCACACGGCTAACAATTGTTGGTGTGTTCTAGGCGCCCCTTCCCACGTATATATAGGTGGTGGGTGAAGGAAATATGCCCTAGAGGCAATAATAAAGTTATTATTTATTTCCTTATATCATGATAAATTTTTATTATTCATGCTAGAATTGTATTAACCGGAAACATGATACATGTGTGAATACATAGACAAACATAATGTCACTAGTATGCCTCTACTTGACTAGCTCATTAATCAAAGATGGTTATGTTTCCTAACCATAGACATGAGTTGTCATTTGATTAACAGGATCACATCATTAGGAGAATGATGTGCTTGACTTGACCCATTCCGTTAGCTTAGCACTTGATCGTTTAGTATGTTGCTATTGCTTTCTTCATGACTTATACATGTTCCTACAACTATGAGATTATGCAACTCCCGTTTATCGGAGGAACACTTTGTGTGCTACCAAACGTCACAACGTAACTGGGAGATTATAAAGGAGCTCTACAGGTGTCTCCAAAGGTACATGTTGAGTTGGCGTATTTCGAGATTAGGTTTTGTCACTCCGATTGTCGGAGAGGTATCTCTGGGCCCTCTCGGTAATGCACATCACTATAAGCCTTGCAAGCAATGTAGCTAATGAGTTAGTTATGGAATGATGCATTACATAAAGAGTAAAGAGACTTGCCGGTAACGAGATTGAACTAGGTATTGAGATATCGACGATCGAATCTCGGGCAAGTGACATACCGATGACAAAAGGAACAACGTATGTTGTTATGCGGTTTGACCGATAAAGATCTTTGTAGAATATGTAGGAGCCAATATGAGCATCCAGGTTCCGCTATTGGTTATTGACCGGAAACGTGTCTCGATCATGTCTACATAGTTCTCGAACCCGTAGCGTCCGTGAAAGTGCAACTATCCCTAGGTGGTTTTGGTAATTCATAACAACATATAGCTCATTGAGCTAATGCTATTCCAAGACTATTATTTCAGGAAAGCTCAATGAATGGCATGGCATGGATGATGAAAGTGGATCCCTCAAAATACTAAGGACAAAGGATTGGCTCAAGCTCAAAAGCTCAAGACTCTTCATTTTATATTTTAGTGATCCAAGATCACATTGAGTCTATAGGAAAAGCCAATACTATCAAGGAGGGATGAGGTGTTGCTTAATGAGCCTCTTGCTTCATGTGCTTAGTGATATGCTCCAAAACCCTCAACTACTTTCTCACATCCACAAATGACCTAAACCCAAAGCCAAAATCGGTCACACCGATTCTTCCTATCTGGCGCCACCGATTTCAAAAGTCATAGCCACTGCCACAAACCCTAGGCAAATCGGTCCTACCGATAGGGATCTCGGTCTCACCGAGATGGGATTGTAATCTATCTGTTTCCATCCGTAACGTTTCGGTCAAACCGATGTGAGCGATCGGTCCCACCGAGATTGCAATGTAAACTCTCTGTTTCCCTTTTGTAACATTTTGGTCTCACCGAAAAGAGGAAATCGGTCCCACCGAGTTTCCCTGACCAACTCTCTGGAAAGCTTATTACCAAAATCGGTCTCACCGAGTTTGTGTAATCGGTCTTACCAAGATTAGGTTATGCCCTAACCCTAACCGAATCGGTCTCACCGAGTTGCATGTCTGTCCCACCAAAAATCACTAACGGTCACTAGGTTTACTAAATCGGTCCGACCGAGTCTGTTGAATCGGTCCCACCGAGTTTGGTAAATTGTGTGTAACGGTTAGATTTTTTGTGGAGGCTATATATACCCCTCCACCTCCTCTTCATTCATGGAGAGAGCCATCAGACTAAACCTACACTTCCAACTTACCATTTCTGAGAGATAACCACCTACTCATGTGTTGAGGCCAAGATATTCCATTCCTACCATATGAATCTTGATCTCTAGCCTTCCCCAAGTTGCTTTCCACTCAAATCCTCTTTCCACCAGATCCAAATCCTATGAGAGAGAGTTGAGTGTTGGGGAGACTATCATTTGAAGCACAAGGGAAAGGAGTTCATCATCAATGCACCATTTGTTACTTCTTGGAGAGTGGTGTCTCCTAGATTGGCTAGGTGTCACTTGGGAGCTTCCGACAAGATTGTGGAGTTGAACCAAGGAGTTTGTAAGGGCAAGGAGATCGCCTACTTCGTGAAGATCTACCGCTAGTGAGGCAAGTCCTTCGTGGGAGACGACCATGGTGGGATAGACAAGGTTGCTTCTTCGTGGACCCTTCGTGGGTGGAGCCCTCCGTGGACTCGCGCAACCGTTACCCTTCATGGGTTGAAGTCTCCATCAACGTGGATGTACGATAGCACCACCTATCGGAACCACGCCAAAAACATCCGTGTCTCCAATTGCATTTGAATCCTCCAAACCCTTCCCTTTACTTTCTTGCAAGTTGCATGCTTTAATTTCCGCTGCCCATATACTCTTTGCATGCTTGCTTGATTTGTGTGATGATTGCTTGACTTGTCCTAAGATAGCTAAAATCTGCCAAAGTCTAAAATTGGGAAAAGGTTAAGTTTTTAATTGGTCAGGTAGTCTAATCACCCCCCTCTAGACATACTTCAAGGTCCTACAGTCCGCACGCTTAAAGTTTCAATGATAGTTATATTATGATTTTATGAGTTTTGATGTACCGAAGGTTGTTCGGAGTCCCAGATGTGATCACGGACATGATGAGGAGTCTCAAAATGGTCGAGACATGAAGATTGATATATTGGAAGCCTATATTTTGATATCGGAAGTGTTCCGGGTGAAATCGGGATTTTACCGGAGTACCGAGGGGTTACCGGAACCCCCCGGGGGCTTAATGGGCCAGAGTGGGCCTTAGTGGAGAAGAGGAGAGGCAGCCAGGGCTAGGCCGCGCGCCCCTCCCCCCTAGTCCGAATTGGACAAGGAGAGGGGGCGGCGCCCTGATACGTCCATTTTGCATCATGCATTTATATCAATATTTATTGCATTATGGGCTGTTATTACACTTTATATCTCAATACTTATGGCTATTCTCTCTTATTTTACAAGGTTTACCATGAAGAGGGGGAATGCCGGCAGCTGGAATTCTGGCTGGAAAAGGAGCAAACATTGGAAACCTATTCTGCACAGCTCCAAAAGTCCTGAAACTCCACGAAACATATTTTTGGATTTAATAAGAATTTTTGAGCGAAAGAAATACACCAGGGGGCCCACACGCTGTCCAGGAGAGAGGAGGGCGCCCCCCCTACAGGGCGCACCCCTATCTCTTGGGCCCCCTGGTGGGCCTCCGGTGTCCATCTTCTGCTATATCAGAGCTTTTACCTTGGAAAAAATCGTGGGCAAGCTTACGGGAAAAAACTCCGCCGCCACGAGGTAGAACCTTGGCGGAATCAATCTAGGGCTCTGGCGGAGCTGTTCTGCCGGGGACACTTCCCTCCGGGAGGGGGAAATCATCACCAACGATTCTCTCATCGAGAGGGGGTCAATCTCCATCAACATCTTCACCAGCACCATCTCCTCTCAAAACCCTAGTTCATCTCTTGTATCCAATCTTGTATCAAAACCACAAATTGGTACCTGTGGGTTGCCAGTAGTGTTGATTACTCCTTGTAGTTGATGCTAATTGGTTTACTTGGTGGAAGATCATATGTTCAGATCCTTTATGCATATTATTACTCCTCTAATTATGAACATGAATATGCTTTGTGAGTAGTTTCGTTTGTTCCCGAGGACATGGGTGAAGTCTTGCTATTAGTAGTCATGCGAATTTGGTATTCGTTCGATATTTTGATGAGATGTATGTTGTCTTTTCCTCTAGTGGTGTTATGTGAACGTCGACTACATGACACTTCACCATTATTTGGGCCTAGAGGAAGGCATGGGGAGGTAATAAGTAGATGATGGGTTGCTAGAGTGACAGAATCTTAAACCCTAGTTTATGCGTTGCTTCGTTTGGGGCTGATATGGATCCATATGTTTAATGTTGTGGTTAGGTTTACCTTAATACTTCTTTTGTAGTTGCGGACGCTTACAATAGGGGTTAATCATAAGTGGGATGCTTGTCCAAGTAAGGGCAGTACCCAAGTACCGGTCCACCCACATATCAAATTATCAAAGTACCGAACGCGAATCATATGAATGTGATGAAAACCAGCTTGACGATAATTCCCATGTGTCCTCGGGAGCTCCTTTCTCATTATTAGAAATTGTCCAGGCTTATCCTCTGCTACATAAAGGATTGGGCCACCTTGCTGCACTATATTTACTTTATTTATTTGTTACTCATTACCGTTTATCTTATCACAAAACTATCTATTACCTACAATTTCAGTGCTTGCAGAGAAAACCTTACCGAAAACTGCTTATCATTTCCTTCTGCTCCTCGTTGGGTTCGACACTCTTACTTATCGAAAGTACTACGATTGATCCCTTACACTTGTGGGTCAACAAGACTCTTTTCTGGCGCCGTTGCCAGGGAGTGTAGCGCTTTTGGTGAGTGGAATTTGGTAAGGAAACATTTATATAGTGTGCTGAAATTTTTCTGTTACTTGTCACTATGGAAACTAAACCTTTGAGGGGCTTGTTTGGGCTATCTTCACCCCAACCAGAAGAGCAAAGAGTTGCTCCTCAACCTACTGAACTTTATGAAAATATTTACTTTGAGATTCCTTCGGGTATGATAGAAAAACTGCTAGCTAATCCATTTGCAGGAGATGGAACATTGCATCCCAATTTACACCTTATCTTTGTGGATGAAGTTTGTGGATTATTTAAGCTTGCAGGTATTCCCGATGATGTTGTCAAAAGGAAGGTCTTCCCTTTATCTTTGAAGGGAGATGCATTGACATGGTATAGGCTATGTGATGATACGAGATCTTGGAATTATAAATGATTGAAGCTGGAATTTCACCAGAAGTTCTATCCTATGCACCTTGTTCATCGTGATCGTAATTACATATATAATTTCTAGCCTTGCGAAGGAGAAAGCATCACTCAAGCTTGGGGGAGGCTTAAGTCAATGTTATATTCATGCCCCAATCACGAGCTCTCACGGGAAATGATTATTCAAAACTTTTATGCTCGGCTTTCTCTTGATAATCGCAACCTGCTCGATACTTCCTGTGCTGGTTCTTATATGCTGAAGACTATTGATTTCAAATGGGACTTATTGGAAAGAATTAAATGCAACTCTGAAGATTGGGGTTCCGATGATGGTAAGGAGTCAGGTATGACATCTAAGTTCGATTGTGTTATATCTTTTATGGATACTGATGCTTTCTGTGGATTTAGCGCTAAGTATGGACTTGACTCTGAGATAGTAGCTTCTTTCTGTGAAACTTTTGCTACTCATGTTGATCTCCCTAAAGATAAGTGGTTTAAATATAATCCTCCTGTTGAAGTGAAAGTAGATGCACCTATTACAGTCGAAGAAAAGACTATTACCTATAGTGATCCTATTGTTCCTACTACTTATGTTGAAAAACCTCCTTTTCCTGTTAGGATAAAGGATCATGCTAAAGCTTCGACTATTGTTCGTAAGAGTAATACTAGGACTTATACACCTCCTGAGAAAATTAATGTTGAACCTAGTATTGCTATGGTTAAAGATCTCTTGGATGATGATTTAGATGGGCATGTTATTTATTTCTATGGTGAGACTGCTAATATTGCTAGGCCAGATACTAAGACACGTAGACCTATCGTAGGCATGCCTGTTATTTCTGTTAAAATAGGAGATCATTGTTATCATGGCTTATATGATATGGATTCTAGTGGTAGTGCAATACCTTATACCTTATATCAAGAAATTATGCATGGCATTGCACCCATTGAATTAGAAGACATTGATGTTACTATTAAGCTTGCTAATAGGGATACCATTAAACCCTTTGGGATTGTTAGAGATGTTGAAGTTTTGTGTGGGAAGGTTAAATACCCTGCTGATTTTCTTGTTCTTGGTTCCCCACAAGATGATTTTTGTCCCATTATTTTTGGTAGACCCTTCTTGAATACAACTAGTGCTATGATTAATTGTGAAAAGAATATTGTCACTGTTGGCAAGATGGTATGTCTCATGAGTTTAATTTTGCTAAGTTTAGTAGACAACCTCGTGATAGGGAACCACATAGTAAGGATGAGATTATTGGTCTTGCTTCCACTGCTGTTCCTCCAACTGATCCGTTAGAACAATATTTGCTAGACCATGAAAACGATATGTTTATGAAGGAAAGAGAATAAATAGATGAAGTGTTCCTTAAACATGAACCTATGCTGAAACATAACCTTCCCGTTGAAATTCTTGGGGATCCCCCTCCACCCAAGGGTGATCTCGTGTTTGAACTCAAACCATTACCTGATAATCTTAAGTATGCTTATCTTGATGAAAAGGAAATATATCCTGTTATTATTAGTGCTAACCTTTCAGAGAAAGAAGAAGAAAGATTATTGAAAACTCTGAAGAAGCACCGAGCAGCTATTGGATATACTCTGGATGATCTTAAGGGCATTAGTCCCACATAATGCCAACACAAAATTACAGTGGAGAAAGAAGCCAAACCAGTTAGAGATCCTCAAAGACGATTAAATCCCAAGATGAAGGAAGTGGTAAGAAAGGAGATACTAAAGCTCCTTGAGGAAGGTATTACTTATCCCGTTGCTGATAGTGAATGGGTAAGCCCTGTCCATTGTGTTCCTACAAAGGGAGGTATTACCATTGTTCCTAATGATAAAGATTAATTGATCCCGCAAAGAATTATTACAGGTTATAGGATGGTAATTGATTTCCGTAAGTTAAATAAAGCTACTAAGAAAGATCATTACCCTTTACCTTTTATTGATCAAATGCTAGAAAGACTATCCAAACACACACATTGCTGCTTCCTAGATGGTTATTCTGGTTTCTCTCAAATACCTGTGTCAGTGAAGGATCAATCTAAAACTACTTTTACTTGCCCTTTTGGTACTTTTGCTTATAGACGTATGCCTTTTGGTTTATGTAATGCACCTACTACCTTTCAAAGATTCATGATGGCTATATTCTCTGATTTTTGTGAAAAGATTTGTGAGGTATTCATGGATGACTTTTCCATTTATGGATCCTCTTTTGATGATTGTTTGAGCAACCTTGATCGAGTTTTGCAGAGATGTGAAGACACTAGTCTCGTCCTGAATTGGGAAAAGTGTCACTTTATGGTAAAGAAGGCATTGTCTTGGGGCATAAGATCTCTGAGAGAGGTATTGAAGTTGATAAAGCCAAAGTTGATGCTATTGAAAAGATGTCGTGTCCCAAGGACATAAAAGGTATAAGAAGTTTCCTTGGTCACGCCGGTTTTTATAGGAGGTTCATTAAGGACTTTTCTAAAGTCTCTAGGCCTCTGACTAATTTATTGCAAAAAGATATTCCTTTTGTCTTTGATGGTGATTGTGTAGAAGCATTTGAAACACTTAAGAAAGCTTTGATCACTGCACCTATTGTTCAGCCACCTGATTGGAATTTACCTTTTGAAATTATGTGTGATGCTAGTGATTATGCTGTAGGTGCTGTTATAGGGCAAAGAGTCGATAAGAAATTGAATGTTATCCAGTATGCTAGTAAGACTCTTGATACTGCCCAGAGAAATTATGCTACTACTGAAAAATAATTCTTAGCAGTTGTGTTTGCATGTGATAAGTTTAGACCTTATATTGTTGATTCTAAAGTTACTATTCACATTGATCATGCTGCTATTAAATATCTTATGGAAAAGAAAGATGCTAAGCCTAGACTCATTAGATGGGTTCTCCTATTCCAAGAATTTGAGTTGCATATTATTGATAGAAAGGGAGCTGAGAACCCCGTTGCAGATCACTTGTCTAGGTTAGAGAATGTTCTTGATGACCCACTACCTATTAATGATAGCTTTACTGATGAACAATTAGCGGTCGTCAATGCTTCTCGTACTGCTGCTTGGTATGCTGATTATGCTAATTACATTATTGCTAAATTTATACCGCCTAGTTTCACATACCAGCAAAAGAAAAAGTTCTTTTATGATTTAAGACATTACTTCTGGGATGATCGACACCTTTATAAAGGAGTAGATGGTGTTATTAGACGTTGTGTGCCTGAGCATGAACAGGAACAGATCCTACACAAGTGTCACTCTGAATCCTATGGAGGACACCACGCTGGAGACAGAACTGCACACAAGGTACTACAATCTGGTTTTTATTGGCCTACTCTCTTCAAAAATGCTCGTAAGTTTGTCTTATCTTGTGATGAATGCCAAAGAGTAGGTAACATTATTAGACGTCAAGAAATGCCTATGAATTATTCTCTTGTTATTGAACCGTTTGATATTTGGGGCTTTGATTATGTGGGACCTTTTCCTGCCTCTAATGGTTATACACATATTTTAGTTGCTGTTGATTATGTTACTAAGTGGGTAGAAGCTATTCCAACTAGTAGTGCTGATCATAACACTTGTATTAAAATGCGTAAAGATGTTATTTTTCTGAGGTTTGCAGTCCCTAGATATCTTATGAGTGATGGTGGTTCACATTTTATTCATGGTGCTTTCCGTAAGATGCTTGCTAAGTATGATGTCAATCATAGAATCGCATCTCCTTATCATCCGCAGTCTAGTGGTCAAGTAGAGTTGAGCAATAGAGAGCTCAAATTAATTTTGCAGAAGACTGTGAATAGATCTAGAAAGAATTGGTTCAGAAAACTTGATGATGCATTCTGGGCCTATAGAACTGCATACAAAAATCCTATGGGTATGTCTCCATATAAGATGGTTTATGGAAAAGCGTGTCATTTACCTCTTGGAGTTGAACATAAGGCATATTGGGCTATTAAAGAGCTCAATTATGACTTCAAACTTGCCGGTGAGAAGAGGTTGTTTGATATTAGCTCACTTGATGAATGGAGAACCCAAGTGTATGAGAATGCCAAGCTATTCAAAGAAAAAGTCAAACGTTGGCATGACAAAAGGATACAAAAGCGTGAGTTTAACGTAGGAGACTATGTATTATTATTCAACTCTCGTTTAAGATTTTTTGCAGGAAAACTTCTCTCAAAATGGGAAGGTCCTTACGTTATCGAGGAGGTCTATCGTTCTGGTGCCATAAAAATCAACAACTTTGAAGGCACAAGTCCAAGGGTGGTAAACGGTCAAAGAATTAAACATTATATCTCAGGTAATCCTATCAATGTTGAAACTAATATTATTGAAACCATAAACCCTGAGGAATACATAAAGGACACTTTCCAGAATGTTCCAGACTCCGAAAAGGTATAGGTATGTGGTACGGTAAGTAAACCGACTCCAAAACAACTCCAATGGAAATTTTTATCAGTTTTGGAATATTTAAGAATTTTAGGAGGAAAGAAGTAGTCTGAAAGGGACACGAGGCTCCCACGAGAGTCGAGGGCGCGCCCCCCTGTCTTGTGGGTACCTCATGTGCCTCCCGGACTCTGTTTTCTTGCATGTTACATATTTTGGTCGGTAAAAATTCATTATATATACTCCCGAAGGTTTTGACCACCGTATCACGCAAATATCCTCTATTTTCGTTTCGAGCTATTTCTGTTTCAGATCTAGAGCATCATGACGTCTCCAAGCGCTCCCAAGGACACGTTTTTTGAGAGGGTTATCAACCCCTATCTTGCGGAGGTGCTGCAACACCCTCAAACCATTGAGATGCGTGAGGGGGTGCTGCACATCCGTGATGTGGAGGGACCAAGGCGTACCGGGAGCATGGAGACAAAGCTTGAAGCCGTGGAGCAGCAAGTTTTCAAGTGTCAAGGTATGGTGGAGCGTGGACTCAATGCCAGCCAGATGATGATCACGGAGTTCACCAACAACCACAAGCTAGATGCGAAAGTCATTGGGGAGACCATCTTCAAGCTCCAAGATAAAATCGAACACCTCCAAGCCCAGATCTATGACCTGCAAAACCAGAATTGCGAGTATGAATATAGATTCAAGAGGATGAGTTTGGCTGCAGATTTAAGGATCCTGGAGACTCGATCATCCTTCTATGATGGAGACCTATGCCTTGGAAGACGGACGACAAGCCTACATCATCAACAACTCCTACTTAACCACCTCCGAGGACATAATCACATGGGTATGGGCACTCCCCTTGGCAACTACCAAGCTTGGGGGAGGTGCCCCGGTATCGTATCACCATCACACTCCTATCTTTACCGCTTTATTTAGTTCGATCCTTTTAGTAGTATCTTGATCTAGTAGATTGAAGTTTTGATATCAAGTAGTTTGAATTTTGCTTTGTGATCCCTTTTTGTAATCGAGTTCGTGAGTTATCTATAATAAAGATTAGTGTTGAGTCAAGGGCTTTGCTATGTTGCTATGATCTTGAGAAAGTAGAAAGAATAAAAGGGTTCATACTGATCCTATGGATAGTGATGACTTCACACATAGAAAGTATCAGGCATAAAAATTGTTGAGAGTTGATAAACTTAGCCTTGGTCATCGTTGCAATTAATAGGAAGTGATTGTTGGGGAACGTTGCAGAAAATTAAAATTTTCCTACGGTTTCACCAAGATCCATCTATGAGTTCATCTAAGAAACGAGTCAAGGGAGAGAGATTGCATCTACATACCCTTGTAGATCGCTAAGAGGAAGCGTTCAAGAGAACGGGGATGATGGAGTCGTACTCGCCGTGATTCAGATCACCGATGACCTAGTGCTGAACGGGCAGCACCTCCGCGTTCAACACACGTACAGAGCAGATGACGTCTCCTCCTTCTTGATCCAGCAAGGGGGAAGGAGAGGTTGATGATGATCCAGCAGCACGACGGCGTGGTGGTGGATGCAGCAGAACTCCGGCAGGGCTTCGCTAAGCAACTACGGGAGGAGGAGGAGGTGTAGCAGAGAGGGGAGGCCCCAAAGGCTTCAGGTGCGACCACCCCTCCCTCCCCTCCCTTTATATAGGGGCAAGGGAGAGGGGGGAGGTGCAGCCTTGCCCCTTCCTCCAAGGAAGGGGTGCGGCCAAGGGGAGGGAGGAGTCCATCCTCCCCAAGGCACCTCGGAGGTGCCTTCCCCCTTGAGGACTCTCCCCTTTTTCTTATATCTTGGTGCATGGGCCTCTTGGGGCTGGTGCCCTTGGCCCATATAGGCCAAGGCGCACCCCCTACAGCCCATGTGGCCCCCCGGGGCAGGTGGACCCCCCCGGTGGACCCCCGGACCCCTTTCGGCACTCCCGGTACAATACCGATAATGTGCGAAACTTTTCCGGCGACCAAAATAAGACTTCCCATATATAAATCTTTACCTCCGGACCATTCCGGAACTCCTCGTGACGTCCGGGATCTCATTCGGGACTCCGAACAACATTTAGTTTGCTGCATACTCATATTAATACAACCCTAGCATCACCGAACCTTAAGTGTGTAGACCCTACGGGTTCGGGAGACATGCAGACATGACCGAGACGGCTCTCCGGTCAATAACCAACAGCGGGATCTGGATACCCATGTTGGCTCCCACATGCTCCTCGATGATGTCATCAGATGAACCACGATGTCAAGGACTCAATCAATCCCGTATACAATTCCCTTTGTCTAACGGTATTGTACTTGCCCGAGATTCGATCGTCGGTATACCGATACCTTGTTCAATCTCGTTACCGGCAAGTCTCTTTACTCGTTCCGTAACACATCATCCCATGATCAACCCCTTGGTCACATTGTGCACATTATGATGATGTCCTACCGAGTGGGCCCAGAGATACCTCTCCGTCACATGGAGTGACAAATCCCAGTCTCGATTCGTGCCAACCCAACAGACACTTTCGGAGATACCTGTAGTGCACCTTTATAGTCACCCAGTTATGTTGTGACGTTTGGTACACCCAAAGCATTCCTACGGTATCCGGGAGTTGCACAATCTCATGGTCTAAGGAAAAGATACTTGACATTAGAAAAGCTTTAGCATACGAACTACACGATCTCTATGCTAGGCTTAGGATTGGGTCTTGTCCATCACATCATTCTCCTAATGATGTGATCCCGTTATCAATGACATCCAATGTCCATGGGTCAGGAAACCGTAACCATCTATTGATCAACGAGCTAGTCAACTAGAGGCTTACTAGGGACATGGTGTTGTCTATGTATCCACACATGTATCTAAGTTTCCTATGAATACAATTATAGCATGGATAATAAACGATTATCATGAACAAGGAAATATAATAATAACTTATTTATTATTGCCTCTAGGGCATATTTCCAACAGTCTCCCACTTGCACTAGAGTCAATAATCTAGTTCACATCACCATGTGATTAACACTCACAGGTCACATCGCCATGTGACCAACATCCAAAGAGTTTACTAGTGTCATTAAACTAGTTCACATCATCATGTGATTAAGACTCAATGAGTTCTGGGGTTTGATCATGTTTTGCTTGTAAGAGAGGTTTTAGTCAACGGGTCTGCAACATTCAGATCCGTATGTACTTCGCAAATCTCTAGGTCATATTGTAAATGCTGCTTCCACGCTCCACTTGGAGCTATTCCAAACGGTTGTTCCACTATACGTATCCGGTTTGCTACTCAGAGTCATTCGGATAGGTGTTAAAGCTTGCATCGACGTAACCCTTTACGCCGAACTCTTTATCACCTCCATAATCGAGAAACAAATCCTTATTCCTCTAAGGATAATTTTGACCGCTATCTGGTGATCCACTCCTTGATCACCTTTGTACCCTCTTGCCAGACATGTGGCAAGGCACACATCAGGTGCAGTACTTAGCATAGCATACTGTAGAGCCTATGTCTAAAGCATAGGGGACGACCTTCGTCCTTTCTCTCTTTTCTTCCGTGGTCGAGCTTTTAAGTCTTAACTTCGTACCTTACAACTCAGGCAAGAACTCCTTCTTTGACTGATCCATCTTGAACACCTTCAAGATCATGTCAAGGTATATGCTCATTTGAAAGTATTATTAAACATTTTGATCTATCTTATAGATCTTGATGCCTATTGTTTAAGTAGCCTAATCCAGGTTTTCCATTGAAAAACACTTTTCAAACAACCCTATATGCTTTACAGAAAATTCTACATCATTTCTGATCAACAATATGTCAACAACATATACTCATCAGAAATTCTATAGTGCTCCCACTCACTTCTTTGGAAATACAAGTTTCTCATAAATTTGCATAAACCCAAAATCTTTGATCATCTTATCAAAGTACATATTCCAACTCTGAGATGCTTACTCCAGTCCTTAGAAGGATCGCTGGAGCTAGCATACCTTTTAGCATCCTTAGGATCGACAAAACCTTTCTTATTGTATCACATACAACCTTTCCTTACAAAACTGGTAAGGAAACTCGTTTTGACATCCATCTGCCAGATTTCATAAATGCAGCTAATGCTAACATGATTTCGACGGACTTTAAGCATCGCTACGGATGAGAAAACCTCATCGTAGTCAAATCCTTGAACCTGTGAAAAACTCTTCGCCACAAGTCGAGCTTCATAGACGGTGACATTACCGTCCACGTCCGTCTTCTTCTTAAAGATCCATTTATCTTAATGGCTTGCCGATCATCGGGCAAGTCCACCAAAGTCCATGCTTTGTTATGATACATGGATCCTATCTCGGATTTCATGGCTTCTAACCATTTTTCGGAATATGGGCCCACCATCACTTCACCATAGTTCGTAGGTTCATTGTTGTCTAGCAACATGACCTTCAAGACAGGATTACTGTACCACTCTGAAGTAGTACGTATCCTTATCACCCTACGAGGTTTGGTAGTGACTTGATTCGAAGCTTCATGATCACTATCATAAGCTTCCACTTCAATTGATGTAGGTGCCACAGGAACAACTTCCTGTGCCCTGCTACACACTAGTTGTAGTGACGGTTCAATAACCATATCAAGTCTCCACCATCCTCCCACTCAACTTTTCGAGACAAACTTTTCTCGAGAAAGGACCCGATTCAAGAAACAATCCCTATTGCTTTCGGATCTGAATTAGGAGGTATACCCAACTGTTTTTGGGTGTCCTATGAAGATGCATTTTATCCCCTTTGGGTTTGAGCTTATCAACCTGAAACTTTTTCACATAAGCGTCGCAGCCCCAAACTTTTAAGAAACGACAACTTAGGTTTCTCCAAACGGTGTCGTCTCAACGGAATTACGTGGTACCCTATTAAAGTGAGTGCGGTTGTCTCTAATGCCTAACCCATGAATGATAGTGGTAATTCGATAAGAGACATCATGGTACGCACCATATCCAATAGGGTGCAACTATGATGTTCGGACACACCATCACACTATGGTGTTCCAGGCGGTATTAATTGTGAAACAATTTCCACAATGTCTTAATTGCGTGCCAAAGCTCATAACTCAGATATTCATCTCTATGATCATATCATAGACATTCTATCCTCTTGTCGCGAAGATCTTAAACTTCACTCTGAAATTACCTGAACCATTCAATAATTCAAACTTGTGTTTCATCAAGTAAATATACTCAACATCTACTCGAATCATCTGTGAAGTAAGAACATAACGATATTCACTGCATGCCTCAGCACTCATTGGACTGCACACATCAAAATGTGTTGCTTCCAAAAAGTTGCTATCTTGTTCCATTTTACTGAAACCAAGGCTTTTCAGTCATCTTGCCTATGTGGTATGATTTGCATATCTCAAGTGATTCAAAATCAAGTGAGTCCAAACGATCCATCTGCATGGAGTTTCTTCATGCGTATACACCAATAGACATGGTTCGCATGTCTCAAACTTTTCAAAAACGAGTGAGTCCAAAGATCCATCAACATGGAGCTTCTTCATGCGTTTTATACCAGTATGTCTTACATGGCAGTGCCACAAGTAAGTGGTATTATCATTACTATCTTATATCTATTGGCATGAAAATGTGTATCACTATGATCGAGATTCAATAAACCATTCCTATTAGGTGCAAGACCACTGAAGGTGTTATTCACATAAATAGAGTAACCATTATTATCCTTAAATGAATAACCGTATTGAAACAGACATAATCCAATCATGTCTATGCTCAACGCAAACACCAAATGACAATTATTCAGGTTTAATACTAATCTTGATGGTAGAGGGAGCGTGCGATGTTTGATCACATCAAACTTAGAAACACTTCCAACACATATCGTCAGCTCACCTTTAGCTATTCTCCGTTTATTCCGTAGCTTTTATTTCGAGTTACTAACACTTAGCAACTGAACCGGTATCCAATACCCTGGTGCTACTAGGAGTACTAGTAAAGTACACATTAACATAATGTATATCCAATATACTTCTATCGACCTTGCCATCCTTCTCATCTACCAAGTATCTAGGGTAATCCTGCTCCAGTGGTTGTTCCCCTTATTACAGAAGCACTTAGTCTCAGGTTTGGGTTCAACCTTGGGTTTCTTCACTAGAGCAGCAGCTGATTTGCTGTTTCATGAAGTATCCCTTCTTGCCCTTGCCCTTCTTGAAACTAGTGGTTTCACCAACCATCAACAATTGATGCTCCTTCTTGATTTCTACTTTCGCGGTGTCACACATTGCGAATACCTCAAGGATCATCATATCTATCCCTGATATGTTATAGTTCATCACGAAGCTCTAGCAGCTTGGTGGCAATGACTTTGGAGAAACATCACTATCTCATCTGGAAGATCAACTCCCACCCGATTCAAGTGATTGTTGTACTCAGACAATCTGAGCACAAGCTCAACGATTGAGCTTTTCTCCCTTAGTTTGCAGGCTAAGAAAATCGTCGGAGGTCTTATACCTCTTGACGTGGGCACGAGCCTGAAATCCCAATTTCAGCCCTCGAAACATCTCATATGTTCCGCGACGTTTCGAAAACGTCTTTGGTGCCTCAACTCTAAACCGTTTAACTGAACTATCACGTAGTTATCAAAACGTGTATGTCCGATGTTCGCAACATCCACAGACGACGTTTGGGGTTCTGCACACTAAGCGGTGCATTAAGGACATAAGCTTTCTACTGATCGCATAATTGCTACTGTCAACTTTCAACTATATTTTCTCTAGGAACATATCTAAACAGTGGAACTAAAGCGCGAGCTTATGACATAATTTGCAAAGATCTTATTGACTATGTTCAGGATAATTAAGTTCATCTTATGTACTCCCACTCAGATAGACATCCCTCTAGTCATCTAAGTGATCACATGATCCGAGTCAACTAGGCCGTGTCCGATCATCACGTGAGACGGACTAGTCATCATCGGTGAACATCTTCATGTTGATCGTATCTACTATACGACTCATGCTCGACCTTTCGGTCTCTGTGTTCCGAGGCCATGTCTGTACATGCTAGGCTCGTCAAGTTAACCCTAAGTGTTTCGCGTGTGTAAATCTGTCTTACACCTGTTGTTTGTGAACGTAAGAATCCATCACACCCGATCATCACGTGGTGCTTAGAAGCGACGAACTTTAGCAACGGTGCACAATTAGGGGAGAACACTTCTTGAAATTGTTGTAAGGGATCATCTTATTTACTACCGTTGTTCTAAGTAAACAAGATGCATAAACATAATAAACATCACATGCAATTATATAGTAGTGAAATGATATGGCCAATATCATATAGCTCCATTGATCTCCATCTTCGGGGCTCCATGATCATCTTGTCACCGGCATGACACCATGATCTCCATCATCATGATCTCCATCATCGTGTCTTCATGAAGTTGTCACGCCAACGACTACTTCTACTTCTATGGCTAACGCGTTTAGCAATAAAGTAAAGTAATTTACATGGCGTTCTTCAATGACACGCAGGTCATACAAAAAATAAAGACAACTCCTATGGCTCCTGTCGGTTGTCATACTTATCGACATGCAAGTTGTGATTCCTATTACAAGAACATGATCTCATACATCACAATATATCATTCATCATACATCACAACTTCTGGCCATATCACATCACATGACAATTGCTGCAAAAACAAGTTAGACATCCTCTAATTGTTGTTGCATCTTTTACGTGGCTGCAATTGGGTTCTAGCAAGAACGTTTTCTTACCTACGAATAACCACAACGTGATTTTGTCAACTTCTATTTACCCTTCATAAGGACCCTTTTCATCGAATCCGCTCCAACTAAAGTGGGAGAGACAGACACCCGCCAACCACCTTATGCAACTAGTGCATGTCAGTCGGTGGAACCGGTCTCACGTAAGCGTACGTGTAAGGTTGGTCCGGGCCGCTTCATCCCACAATACCGCTGAAACAAGATAAGACTAGTAGCGGCAAGCAAGTTGACAAGATCTATGCCCACAACAAAATTGTGTTCTACTCGTGCAATAGAGAACTACGCATAGACCTAGCTCATGATGCCACTGTTGGGGAACGTTGCAGAAAATTAAAATTTTCCTATGGTTTCACCAAGATCCATCTATGAGTTCATCTAAGCAACGAGTCAAGGGAGAGAGATTTCATCTACATACCCTTGTAGATTGCTAAGCGGAAGCGTTCGAGAGAACGGGGATGATGGAGTCGTACTCGCCGTGATTCAGATCACCGATGACCTAGTGCTGAACGGACAGCACCTCCGTGTTCAACACACGTACGGAGCAGATGACGTCTCCTCCTTCTTGATCCAGCAAGGGGGAAGGAGAGGTTGATGATGATCCAACAGCACGACGACATGGTGGTGGGTGTAGTAGAACTCCGGCAGGGCTTCGCTAAGCAACTACGGGAGGAGGAGGAGGTGTAGCAGAGAGGGGAGGCGCCAAAGGCTTCAGGTGCAGCCACCCCTCCCTCCCCTCCCTTTATATAGGGGCATGGGAGAGGGGGGAGGTGCAGCCTTGCCCCTTCCTCGAAGGAAGGGGTGCGGCCAAGGGGAGGGAGGAGTCCATCCTCCCCAAGGCACCTCGGAGGTGCCTTCCCCCTTGAGGACTCTCCCCTTTTTCTTATATCTTGGCGCATGGGCCTCTTGGGGCTGGTGCCCTTGGCCCATATAGGCCAAGGCGCACCCCCTACAGCCCATGTGCCCCCCCCGGGGCAGGTGGACCCCCGGACCCCTTTCGGCACTCCCGGTACAATACCGATAACATGCGAAACTTTTCCGGCAACCAAAATAAGACTTCCCATATATAAATCTTTACCTCCGGACCATTCCGGAACTCCTCGTGACGTCCGGGATCTCATCCGGGACTTCGAACAACATTCGGTTTGCTGCATACTCATATTCATACAACCCTAGCGTCAGCGAACCTTAAGTGTGTAGACCCTATGGGTTCGGGAGACATGCAGACATGACCGAGACGGCTCTCCGGTCAATAACCAACAGCGGGATCTGGATACCCATGTTGGCTCCCACATGCTTCTCGATGATGTCATCAGATGAACCACGATGTCAAGGACTCAATCAATCCCGTATACAATTCCCTTTGTCTAACGGTATTGTACTTGCCCGAGATTCGATCGTTGGTATACCGATACCTTGTTCAATCTCGTTACTGGCAAGTCTCTTTACTTGTTCCGTAACACATCATCCCGTGATGAACCCCTTGGTCACATTGTGCACATTATGATGATGTCCTACCGAGTGGGCCCAGAGATACCTCTCCGTCACACGGAGTGACAAATCCCAGTCTCGATTCGTGCCAACCCAACAGACACTTTCGGAGATACCTGTAGTGCACCTTTATAGTCACCCAGTTACATTGTGACGTTTGGTACACCCAAAGCATTCCTATGGTACCCGGGAGTTGCACAATCTCATGGTCTAAGGAAAAGATACTTGACATTAGAAAAGCTTTAGCATACAAACTACACGATCTCTATGCTAGGCTTAGGATTGGGTCTTGTCCATCACATCATTCTGCTAATGATGTGATCCCGTTATCAATGACATCCAATGTCCATGGTCAGGAAACCGTAACCATCTATTAATCAACGAGCTAGTCAACTAGAGGCTTACTAGGGACATGGTGTTGTCTATGTATCCACACATGTATCTGAGTTTCCTATCAATACAATTATAGCATGGATAATAAACGATTATCATGAACAAGGAAATATAATAATAACTTATTTATTATTGCCTCTAGGGCATATTTCCAACAGTGATAAGGAAAGAGGGGTTCACATATAAATATATTATCTTGGACACCTTTTACAATTGGGAGCACTCATTAAGTATGACATGCTAAAAGAGTTGACGTTGGATAAGGAAGACAACGTAATGGTTTATGTTTTCCGACATCTTAGTTAAAGTATATTGTCATTGACTTTCCAAACATGTTGAGCTTGCCTTTCCCCCTCATGCTAGCCAAATTCCTTGCACCAAGTAGAGATACTACTTGTGCTTCCAAATATCCTTAAACCCAGTTTTGCCATGAGAGTCCACCATACCTACCTATGGATTGAGTAAGATCCTTCAAGTAAGTTGTCATGTTGCAAGCAATAAAAATTGCTATCTAAATATGTATGACTTATTAGTGCAGAGAAAATAAGCTTTGTACGATCTTGTTGCGGAAGTAATAAAAGCGACAGACTGCATAATAAAGGTCCACATACAAGGGGCAATATAAAGTGACGTTCTTTTGCATTAAGATTTTGTGCATCAACTCTAAACGCACATGACAACCTCTGCTTCCCTCTGCGAAGGGCCTATCTTTTACTTTATGTTTTTACTTTATGTTCGAGTCAAGGTGATCCTCACCTTTCCCTTTTTTCATTTTATCCTTTGGCAAGTTCCTCGTGTTTGAAAGATCATGATATATATATATATCCAATTTGATGTAGGTTAGCATGGGCTATTATTGTTGACATCGCCTAAAGGTGAATACGTTGGGAGGCAACACAATAAGCCCCTATCTTTCTCAGTGTCCGGCTGAAACTCCATAACCACAAGTACTGCGTGAGTGTTAGCAATTGTAGAAGACTACGAGATAGTCGAGTATGTGAGCTTGCTAAAAAGCTCTATTGTTGACTCTTTCTGATGTTACAATAAATTGCAATTGCTTCAATGACTGAGATTATAGTTTGTTAGTTCCCAATGAAGTTTTTGAACCATACTTGACATTGTGAATTGTTTGTTACTTGAGCATAAGAAATCATATGATAAAATCTATATATGTTGCTGTTATAAGAATGATCATGATGCCCTCATGTCCGTATTTTATTTTTATCGACACCTCTATCTCTAAACATGTGGACATATTTTTCGATTTCGGCTTCCGCTTGTGGACAAGCGAGGTCTAAGCTTGGGGGAGTTGATACGTCCATTTTGCATCATGCTTTTATATCAATATTTATTGCATTATGGGCTGTTATTACACTTTATATCTCAATAATTATGGCTATTCTCTCTTATTTTACAAGGTTTACCATGAAGAGGGGGAATGCCGGCAACTGGAATTCTGGCTGGAAAAGGAGCAAACATTGGAAACCTATTCTGCAGAGCTCCAAAAGTCCTGAAACTCCACAAAACATCTTTTTGGATTTAATAAGAATTTTTGAGCGAAAGAAATACACCAGGGGGCCCATACCCTATCCAGGAGAGAGGAGGGCGCGCCCTCTATCTCCTGGGCCCCCTGGTGGGCCTCTGGTGTCCATCTTCTACTATATCAGAGCTTTTACCCCTGGAAAAAATCGTGGGCAAGCTTACGGGACGAAACTCCGCTGCCACGAGGCGGAACCTTAGCAAAATCAATCTAGGGCTCTGGCGGAGCTGTTCTGCCGGGGACACTTCCCTCTGGGAGGGGGAAATCATCACCAACGTCATCACCAATGATCCTCTAATCGAGAGGGGGTCAATCTCCATCAACATCTTCACCAGCACCATCTGCTCTCAAGACCCTAGTTCATCTCTTGTATCCAATCTTGTATCAAAACCACAAATTGGTACCTGTGGGTTGCTAGTAGTGTTGATTACTCCTTGTAGTTGATGCTAATTGGTTTACTTGGTTGAAGATCATATGTTCAGATCCTTTATGCATATTATTACTCCTCTGATTATGAACATGAATATGCTTTGTGAGTAGTTACGTTTGTTCCTGAGGACATGGGTGAAGTCTTGCTATTAGTAGTCATGTGAATATGGTATTTGTTCGATATTTTGATGAGATGTATGTTGTCTTCTCCTCTAGTGGTGTTATGTGAACGTCGACTACATGAAACTTTACCATTATTTGGGCCTAGAGGAAGGCATGGGGAAGTAATAAGTAGATGATGGGTTGCTAGAGTGACAGAAGCTTAAACCCTAGTTTATGCGTTGCTTCGTTAGGGACTGATATGGATCCATATGTTTAATGCCGTGGTTAGGTTTACCTTAATACTTCTTTTGTAGTTGCGGACGCTTGCAATAGGGGTTAATCATAAGTGGGATTCTTATCCAAGTAAGGGCAGTACCCAAGTACCGGTCCACCCACATATCAAATTATCAAAGTACCGAACGCGAATCATATGAACGTGATGAAAACTAGCTTGACGATAATTTCCATGTGTCCTCGGGAGCTCCTTTCTCATTATTAGAAATTGTCTAGGCTTATCCTTTGCTACATAAAGGATTGGGCCACCTTGCTGCACTTTATTTACTTTATTTATTTGTTACTCATTACCATTTATCTTATCACAAAACTATCTATTACCTACAATTTCAGTGCTTGCAGAGAAAACCTTACCGAAAACCGCTTATCATTTCCTTCTGCTCCTCGTTGGGTTCGACACTCTTACTTATCGAAAGGACTATGATTGATCCCCTACACTTGTGGGTCATCACGCCCCCCTTTCCTTCTTCTCTCTCCCTCCTCTTTCCCCCCTTCTCCAAGCCCAACAAGGAAAAGAGGGAGTCCTACTCCCGGTGGGAGTAGGACTCCCCATGGCGCGCCTCCTACTTGGCCGGCCGCCCCTCCCCCTTGCTCCTTTATATACGGGGGCATGGGGCACCTCTAGAGACACAATAATAGATCATTGATCTCTTAGCCGTGTGCGGTGCCCCCCCTCCACCATAGCCCTCCTCGATAATATTATAGCGGTGCTTAGGCGAAGCCCTGCGATGGTAGAACATCAACATCATCACCACGCCGTCGTGCTGACGGAACTCTCCCTCGACACTCGGCCGGATTGGAGTTCGAGGGACGTCATCGAGCTGAACGTGTGCTAGAACTCGGAGGTGCCGTACTTTCAGTGCTGATTGGTCGAGCCATGAAGACGTACGACTACATCAACCGCGTTGTTGTAACGCTTACGCTTTCGGTCTACGAGGATACATGGACAATACTCTCCCCTCTTGTTGCTATGCATCACCATGATCTTGCGTGTGCGTAGGAATTTTTTTGAAATTACCACGTTCCCCAACAGTGGCATCAGAGCCAGGTTTTATGCGTAGATGTTATATGCACGAGTAGAACACAAGTGAGTTGTGGGCGATACAAGTCATACTGCTTACCAGCATGTCATACTTTGGTTCGGCGGTATTGTTGGATGAAGCGGCCCAGACCGACATTACGCGTACGCTTACGCAAGACTGGTTCTACCGACGTGCTTTGCGCACAGGTGGCTGGCGGGTGTCAGTTTCTCCAACTTTAGTTGAACCGAGTGTGGCTACACCCGGTCCTTGAGAAGGTTAAAACAACACTAACTTGACGAACTATCGTTGTGGTTTTGATGCGTAGGTAAGAACGGTTCTTGCTCAGCCCGTAGCAGCCACGTAAAACTTGCAACAACAAAGTAGAGGACGTCTAACTTGTTTTTGCAGGGCATGTTGTGATGTGATATGGTCAAGACGTGATGCTATATTTTGTTGTATGATATGATCATGTTTTGTAACCGAGTTATCGGCAACTGGCAGGAGCCATATGGTTGTCGCTTTATTGTATGCAATGCAATCGCCCTGTAATTGCTTTACTTTATCACTAAGCGGTAGTGATAGTCATAGAAGCAATAGTTGGCGAGACGACAACGATGCTACGATGAAGATCAAGGTGTCGCGCCGGTGACGATGGTGATCATGATGGTGCTTCGGAGATGGAGATCACAAGCACAAGATGATGATGGCCATATCATATCACTTATATTGATTGCATGTGATGTTTATCCTTTATGCATCTTATTTTGCTTTGATTGACGGTAACATTATAAGATGATATCTCACTAAATTTCAAGGCATAAGTGTTCTCCCTGAGTATGCACCATTGTGAAAGTTCTTCGTGCTGAGACACCACGTGATGATTGGGTGTGATAGGCTCTACGTTCAAATACAACGGGTGCAAAATAGTTGCACATGCAGAATACTCAGGTTAAACTTGACGAGCCTAGCATATACAGATATGGCCTCGGAACACTGAGACTAAAAGGTCGAACCTGAATCATATAGTAGATATGATCAACATAGTGATGTTCACCATTGAAAACTTCTCCATCTCACGTGATGATCGGACATGGTTTAGTTGATTTGGATGACGTGATCACTTAGATGACTAGAGGGATGTCTGTCTAAGTGGGAGTTCTTTAGTAATATGATTAATTGAACTTAAATTTATCATGAATTTAGTACCTGATAGTATTTTTTGCTTCTCTATGTTTGTTGTAGATAGATGGCTCGTGCTGTTGTTCCATTGAATTTTAATGCGTTCCTTGAGAAAGCTAAGTTGAAAGATGATGGTAGCAATTACACGGACTGGGTCCGTAACCCGAGGACTATCCTCATTGCTGCATAGAAGAATTATGTCCTGGAAGCACCGCTGGGTGCCAGGCCTGCTGCAGATGCAACTGACGATGTTAAGAACGTCTGGCAGAGCAAAGCTGATGACTACTCGATAGTTCAGTGTGCCATGCTTTATGGCTTAGAACCGGGACTTCAACGACGTTTTGAACGTCATGGAGCATATGAGATGTTCCAGGAGTTGAAGTTAATATTTCAAGCAAATGCCCGGATTGAGAGATATGAAGTCTCCAATAAGTTCTATAGCTGCAAGATGGAAGAGAATAGTTTTGTCAGCGAACATATACTCAAAATTTCTGGGTATAATAGTCACTTGATTCAACTGGGAGTTAATCTTCCTGATGATAGTGTCATTGACAGAATTCTTCAATCACTGCCACCAAGCTACAAGAGCTTCGTGATGAACTATAATATGCAAGGGATGGACAAGACTATTCCCGAGCTCTTCGCAATGCTAAAGGCTGCGGAGGTAGAAATCAAGAAGGAGCATCAAGTGTTGATGGTCAATAAGACCACCAGTTTCAAGAAAAAGGGTAAAGGGAAGAAGAAGGGAACTTCAAGAAGAACAGCAAACAAGTTGCTACTCAAGAGAAGAAACCCAAATCTGGACCTAAGCCTGAGACTGAGTGCTTCTACTGCAAGCAGACTGGTCACTGGAAGCGGAACTGCCCCAAGTATTTGGTGGATAAGAAGGATGGCAAGGTGAACAAAGGTATATGTGATATACATGTTATTGATGTGTACCTTACTAATGCTCGCAGTAGCACCTGGGTATTTGATACTGGTTCTGTTGATAATATTTGTAGCTCGAAACAGGGACTACAGATTAAGCGAAGATTGGCTAAGGACGAGGTGACGATGCGCGTGGGAAATGGTTCCAAAGTTGATGTGATCGCGGTCAGCACGCTACCTCTACATCTACCTTCGGGATTAGTTTTAGACCTGAATAATTGTTATTTGGTGCCAGCGTTAAGCATGAACATTATATCTGGATCTTGTTTGATGCGAGACGGTTATTCATTTAAATCAGAGAATAATGGTTGTTCTATTTATATGAGTAATATCTTTTATGGTCATGCACCCTTGAAGAGTGGTCTATTTTTATTAAATCTCAATAGTAGTGATACACATATTCATAATGTTGAAGCCAAAAGATGCAGAGTTGATAATGATAGTGCAACTTATTTGTGCACTGCCGTTTAGGTCATATTGGTGTAAAGCGCATGAAGAAACTCCATACTGATGGACTTCTGGAATCACTTGATTATGAATCACTTGGTACTTGCGAACCGTGCCTGATGGGCAAGATGACTAAAACACCGTTCTCCGGAACTATGGAGCGAGCAACTGATTTGTTGGAAATCTTACATACTGATGTGTGTGGTCCAATGAATATTGAGGCTCGCGGCGGGTATCGTTATTTTCTCACTTTCATAGATGATTTGAGCAGATATGGGTATATCTACTTAATGAAACACAAGTCTGAAACATTTGAAAAGTTCAAAGAATTTCAGAGTGAAATGGAAAATCATCATAACAAGAAAATAAAGTTTCTACGATCTGATCGTGGAGGAGAATATTTGAGTTACGAGTTTGGTTTACATTTGAAACAATGCGGAATAGTTTCACAACTCACGCCACCCGAAACACCACATCGTAATGGTGTGTCCGAACATCGTAATCATACTTTACTAGATATGGTGCGATCTATGATGTCTCTTACTGATTTACCGCTATCGTTTTGGGGATATGCTTTAGAGACGACTACATTCACGTTAAATAGGGCACCATCAAAATCCGTTGAGACGACGCCTTATGAACTGTGGTTTGCAAGAAACCAAAGTTGTCGTTTCTTAAATTTTGGGGCTGCGATGCCTATGTGAAGAAACTTCAACCAGATAAGCTCAAACCCAAATCAGAGAAATATGTCTTCATAGTATACCCAAAAGAGACTATTGGGTACACCTTCTATCATAGATCTGAAGGCAAGACTTCTGTTGCTAAATTTGGATCCTTTCTAGAGAAGGAGTTTCTCTCGAAAGAAGTGAGTGGGAGGAAAGTAGAACTTGATGAGGTAACTGTACCTGCTCCCTTATTGGAAAATAGTTCATCATAGAAACCGGTTCTTGTGACGACTACACCAATCAATGAGGAAGCTAATGATATTGATCATGAAACTTCAGATCAAGTTAGTACCGAACCTCGTAGGTCAACCAGAGTAAGATCCGCACCAGAGTGGTACGGTAATCCTATTCTGGAAGTCATGTTACTTGACCATGGCGAACCTACGAACTATGAGGAGGCAATGATGAGCCCAGATTCTGCAAAATGGCTTGAGGCCATGAAATCTGAGATGGGATCCATGTATGAGAACAAAGTATGGACTTCGGTTGACTTGCCCGATGATCGGCAAGCCAGCGAGAATAAATGGATCTTCAAGAAGAAGACTGACGCTGATGGTAATGTAACTGTCTACAAAGCTCGACTTGTTGCGAAAGGTTTTCGACAAGTTCAAGGAGTTGACTATGATGAGACGTTCACACCCGTAGGATGCTTAAGTTTGTCCGAATCATGTTAGCAATTGCCGCATTTTATGATTATGAAATATGACAAATGGATGTCAAAACTGCATTCCTGAATGGAATTTTGGAAGAAGAGTTGTATATGATGCAACCAGAAGGTTTTGTCAATCCAAAAGGTGCTAACAAAGTGTTCAAGCTCCAGCGATCCATTTATGGACTGGTGCAAGCCTCTCGGAGTTGGAATAAACGCTTTGATAGTGTGATCAAAGCATATGGTTTTATACAGACTTTTGGAGAAGCCTGTATTTACAAGAAAGTGAGTGTGAGCTCTGTAGCATTTATGATATTATATGTAGACGACATATTGTTAATTGGAAATGATATAGAATTTCTGGATAGCATAAAAGGATTCTTGAATAAAAGTTTTCAATGAAAGACCTCGGTGAAGCTGCTTACATATTAGGCATCAAGATCTATAGAGATAGATCAAGACACTTAATTGGACTTTCACAAAGCACATACCTTGATAAAGTTTTGAAAAAGTTCAAAATGGATCAAGAAAAGAAAGGGTTCTTGCCTGTATTACAAAGTGTGAAGTTGAGTCAGACTCAATGCCCGACCACAGCAGAAGATAGAGAGAAAATGAAAGATGTTCCCTATGCTTCAGCCATAGGCTCTATCATGTATGCAATGTTGTGTACCAGACCTGATGTATGCTTAGCAATAAGTTTAGCAGGGAGGTACCAAAGTAATCTAGGAGTGGATCACTGGACAACGGTCAAGAATATCCTGAAATACCTGAAAATGACTAAGGATATGTTTCTCATTTATGGAGGTGACAAAGAGATAGTCGTAAATGGTTACGTCGATGCAAGCTTTGACACTGATCCGGATTATTCTAAATCGCAAACCGGATACGTGTTTATATTGAACGGTGGAGCTGTCAGTTGGTGCAGTTCTAAACAAAGCATCATGGCAGGATCTACGTGTGAAGCAGAGTACATAGCTGCTTCGAAAGCAGCAAATGAAGGAGTCTGGATGAAGGAGTTCATTTCCGATCTAGGTGTCATACCTAGTGCATCGGGACCAATGAAGATCTTCTGTGACAATACTGGTGCAATTGCCTTGGCAAAGGAATCCAGATTTCACAAGAGGACCAAGCACATCAAGAGACGCTTCAATTCCATCCGGGACCAAGTCCAGGTGGGAGACATAGAGATTTTCAAGATACATACGGATCTGAATGTTGCAGACCCGTTGACTAATCCTCTTCCACGAGCAAAACATGATCAACACCAAGGCTCCATGGGTGTTAGAATCATTACACTGTAATCTAGATTATTGACTCTAGTGCAAGTGGGAGACTGAAATAAATATTCCCTAGAGGCAATAATAAAGTTATTATTTATTTCCTTATATCATGATAAATGTTTATCATTCATGCTAGAATTGTATTAACCGGAAACATGATACATGTGTGAATACATAGACAAACATAATGTCACTAGTATGCC
Organism: Triticum timopheevii; assembly: GCA_963921465.1. NCBI lineage: Eukaryota > Viridiplantae > Streptophyta > Magnoliopsida > Poales > Poaceae > Triticum > Triticum timopheevii. The sequence goes on from OY997262.1 coordinate 371,150,594, forward strand.
TCTACTTGACTAGCTCATTAATCAAAGATGGTTATGTTTCCTAACCATAGACATGAGTTGTCATTTGATTAACGAGATCACATCATTAGGAGAATGATGTGATTGACTTGACCCATTCCGTTAGCTTAGAACTTGATCATTTAGTATGTTGCTATTGCTTTCTTCATGACTTATATATGTTCCTACAACTATGAGATTATGCAACTCCCGTTTATCGGAGGAAAATTTTGTGTGCTACCAAACTTCGCAACGTAACTGGGTGATTATAAAGGAGCTCTACAGGTGTCTCCAAAGGTACATGTTGAGTTGGCGTATTTCGAGATTAGGTTTTGTCACTCCGATTGTCGGAGAGGTATCTCTGGGCCCTCTCGGTAATGCACATCACTATAAGCCTTGCAAGCAATGTAGCTAATGAGTTAGTTACAGAATGATGAACGAAATATGCCCTAGAGGCAATAATAAAGTTATTATTTATTTCCTTATTTCATGATAAACGTTTATTATTCATGCTAGGATTGTATTAACCGGAAACATAATACATGTGTGAATACATAGACAAACATAGTGTCACTAGTATGCCTCTACTTGACTAGCTCGTTAATCAAAGATGGTTAAGTTTCCTAACCATAGACATGAGTTTTCATTTGATTAACGGGATCACATCATTAGGAGAATGATATGATTGACTTGACCCATTCCATTAGCTTAGTACTTGATCATTTAGTATGTTGCTATTGCTTTCTTCATGACTTATACACGTTCCTATAACTATGAGATTACGCAACTCCCGTTTATCAGAGGAACACTTTGTGTGCTACCAAACGTCACAATGTAACTGGGTGATTATATAGGTGCTCTACAGGTGTCTCCGAAGGTACTTGTTGGGTTGGCGTATTTCGAGATTAGGATTTGTCACTCCGATTGTCGGAGAGGTATCTCTGGGCCCACCCGGTAATGCACATCACTTAAGCCTTGCAAGCATTGCAACAAATGAGTTAGTTGCAGGATGATGTATTACGGAACGAGTAAAGAGACTTGCCAGTAACGAGACTGAACTAGGTATTGAGATACCGATGATCGAATCTTGGGCAAGTGACATATCGATGACAAAGGGAACAACGTATGTTGTTATGCGGTTTGACCAATAAAGATCTTCGTAGAATATGTGGGATCCAATATGAGCATCCAGATTCCGCTATTGATTATTGACCGGAGACGTGTCTTGGTCATGTCTACATTGTTCTCGAACCCGTAGGGTCCGCACGCTTAACGTTCTATGGCGGTTATATTATGAGTTTATGTGTTTTGATGTACCGAAGGTAGTTCGGAGTCCCAGATGAGATCGGAGAAATGACGAGGAATCTCGAAATGGTCGAGACGTAAAGACTGATATATTGGACGACTATAGTCGGACATCGGAAAGGTTCCGAGTGATTCGGGTATTTTTCGGAGTACCGGAGAGTTACGAGAATTCGCCGGGGAGTATATGGGCTATCGGTGTCAAAACCGGCGGATCTCGGGTAGGGGGTCCCGAACTGTGCGTCTAGGCGGATGGTAACAGGAGACAAGGGACACGATGTTTTACCCAGGTTCGGGCCCTCTTGATGGAGGTAAAACCCTATGTCCTGCTTGATTGATATTGATATTGTGGATGTTTACAAGAGTGGATCTACCACGAGATCAAGGAGGCTAAACCCTAAAAGCTAGCCTATGGTATGATTGTAAGGGTTGATGTTGTTCGTTGTCCTACGGACTAGAGCCATCTGGTTTATATAGACACCGGAGAGGGCTAGGGTTACATAGAGTCGGTTACAATGGTAGGAGATCTACATATCCGTATTGCCAAGCTTGCCTTCCACGCCAAGGAAAGTCCCATCTGGACACGGGACGAAGTCTTCAATCTTGTATCTTCATAGTCTTGGAGTCCGGTCGATGATGATAGTCTGGACGATGATAGTTCAGCCGATGGTGGTAGTTCGGCTATCCGGACACCCCCTAGTCCAGGACTCCCTCAGTAGCCCCCGAACCAGTCTTCAATGACGATAAGTCCAGCATGTGTGTAGTCTTCGGCGTTGCAAGGCGGGTTCTCCTTCAAGTTCCATGTACCTGCCGAACAGTGTCCGGCCTCTTCATTAAAGTTGCGTTTCTTGGCTCCCACGCCCAATAATGGCCTTCTTTCACGCGTCGCATGAATGCGAAAAGCCAGGGTGTCTTTTATGTTTTACCCCTTAGTTGTGCGAGTAATCAGCCCATAAGAGAGGCACGAATCTAGATCCAAATCACCATCTTCCTCCCGCGAACACTCATCGGAGCACTTTCGACCTAGAATCCATTCCATCATGGATCCCCAACGCAGCTCCTCTTCTCGCGCTCCCAGCCCTCTGCCAGGAGATTGGAGGAGATGCTCTGTTCCGCACAACGAGCTGGTGAAGCTCCAAACGGGGGGATATCTCCCTCCGGCCTTCATGGTTCCTGTCCGAGCCTGGTTGGCCACCTATAAAGGTGGGAAGCAAGTGGAGGCTACCCCAAATCCCAACAAAGGGGAGCGGGTATGCTTCATCCCCTATCTAATAAGGGGGCTTGGATTTCCTGTACATCCGTTCCTCCGCGGGCTCCTGGAGTTCTACGGACTCCAGCTTCATCACCTCATGCCCGCCTCGATCCTGCATATTGCGGGTTACGTAGCTCTTTGCGAGCTATTCCTGGGTGTCGAGCCCCATTTTGCGCTGTGGAAGAGGTTGTTTTGCCTCGTACCCCTCTCTCACGAGGGGTTAATATATCAAGTGGGTGGCGCCGAAATATGGCGCATTGCCGGGACCGGATATCCATCCAGAACCCCTAAGAAGGCGTCCGAAGACTGGCCTTCATTATGGTTTTATATATAAGACGCTCCGCTGCCGGACCCTGTCTGGGTCGGCCTCCCGGAGTTCAACAATGCTCCTCTGAAGAAACGCCTCAGTTGGCGCCCACGGAGCCCCCAACTGGAGGAAGACAAGAGCGTCCATTATTAGATGGGACGGATAAGGTTACTAACCCATTTCGGGTTGACCATGATTGGAGTCATGGCAACATGCATTATGAGCGGAGTGCAGCCACTACAATACAGGGGCCACCCCATGTGGGATTTCAACGGGGAGGACGATGCCACCCGTCACGGCCGCAAAGGGCCGGATTCGGCCGAAGACCTGGTGAAGATCCTGTCCGGCCTGTATAAGGGAGAGAAGGAGGATTTCCTTCGGACGAACCCGTTAAATGGGTTCTCCATGAACAATCCCCGGCCTTGGGTAAGCGCACACTATACGTGTCCAACCCATGCCTTTGAAACTTAAGTTTCTTATATTGTGTTCTTCTTTCGACGCAGGAGCTGCGTCGGACGGTGGAGGACATGCTAAGTCCAGCTCTGCAACCCGAGGATCCAGAGAGATCCCGGGACCCGGCCCCCGAAGAGGATCCGGACATAGGAGTGGAGCTAATCGACGGGGTGTTCCACCAGCTCAGCATGGATAATGCCTTAGTCGCCATTATGGCCGACTATCCCGGACTATATCCGGCTTCCCAGGTGCTTGTGACCGAAGTTCTGACATCGTTGGTCCTTCCTTGCTTATTTCTGACCACCGTATATGATGACGCTGTGCAGGAGGCGCCTCTAGGGCGGGAAGCCGAGCCCGCGGCGGCTGACCATCAAAGGCCAGTCCGGACAAGTAGACGCAAGAGGAGCGCGGCGCGGACTGAAACGTCGCCGCAAAGGTACAGCTCACAATTCATTATCTGGAGCAACGTTCCTAGGAAGCGTTCGAATGCTCATGACTTTCTGTAGGGGAAAAAGCGCCCGTCGGACTGCGGGTGTAGAGGCTGCCAATCCGGCTTCTACCAGCCAAGCTCCAGCGCCTGGTCCGGAGGGGGAGGCGAGCACAAGGCGCGATCCGGATACTCCTCCAACGGAGGATGCCGACCATCTGTCCGCCACCAAATCTGAGTTGGAGAGTGCCATGAGCCATAGGCACCGCCGGACTGTTTATCGTGACGCGTGCTTCTCCCCCGAGGCGTTGGATGCCTTTAACTCAGGGGACGCGCACCTCCGTGCTGCTCAAGATGGTTTGACCAGAGCCACGGAGCAGTATGTAAAGGACAGACGGGTAAGCGAATTTAATAGTTATATATGCCAGTAGCCCCCGAGACTTAAAGTAGTTATATTAACTGATTTAAGGATCATATGAAACGCAGGGTCTTACCGAGAAGAATACCCAACTGTCTCAGGAGCTGCAAGAGTGCAAGGCTCAACTTGAAGCCGCACTCGCTGCCGCAGGAGGGTACGCAACGACCTCTCCTGGTAACACACATTTTTTTAAAAGATAAGTAGTGTTTGGCCTGTCTGCAAGTCTGATAATGACGTTGCAGGTGCCGCCGGACAAGATCCGGACAGGCAAGAACTTCTGCGCCAGCTAAAGGCCGGCGAGAGGGTGTTGCATAAGGTGCAACATGAAAGGAACAAGCTCCAGGATGCCCATGCCCAGCTTGGAGAAGAGCTGAAAGGCGTTCGGGCCGAGCTGTCTGGCTCCGTTAAGGAGAATCAGCGGCTTCGTCGCGGCATCTATAGTAAGTGCTTGAGCAAACTCCTTTGAAAAGAAGAGTTCGGCGAGGAAGTTAATTGACAAAATATGTCTGTAGGTATACTCACAGGTCGCCCCGCGGAGGAGATGCCCGTATCAACGGGTGATCAACTTCCTGAGTTGTTGCGACTGACCGAACGAGTTCGGCAGACAATGAGCGGCATCATCCAGGCTTTATGGCCAACCTTCTCCCTACCCGAGGGACTTGGGGAGCTTGCGGAGAAGCTTCAGGGAGTGCGGCAGCGCTTCCATTTATGGAAGATTTCAGCCTGCCGCCAAGGTGCCAGGGAGGCCTGGGCCATGGTGAAGACACGGTACAAGAAGGCGGATCCCAACCACATGGCCGAAGTCGGACCTGTGGGGCCCGATGGGAAGGAGATCCCTGTAAGTTTAGTATACGGCCAAGTAGAGTTGGCTGCTAAGTTTTCCCAACAGGACTGTAAATTAGACAGTCTGTTAGACAGGATTGAGGAAGAATACAGTCAGTCAATTTGACAATGTATTATAAAATGACATGTAAAATGCCTTCTAGCCGGATTGTAGATCGTTTGTCTTTGCCGACCTTTTCGCTTCGACCTCGGGACCCTAAAGTCCGGAGTGTGTCCCTTCTCGGTTATGAAACAACCGGGGTATGCATGGAGACCAGGCGTAGGGGTCATTAGTGCTTTATCAGACAAGTGCCCAACTAGTTATGTTATATTACATGGTTAGTAAGAAACATCTTCCAGGGAGAATAGTCCCGTTAAGGGTTCCTTTCCTCTGGGGGTGGCATGTCCGGACTACGAAAAAAGCAGAAAAACATCTGGGGGCAGATAAATAAGTAGGTAAAATCATCTTTCAAGTCACCGACCGAGTATTCCCTTAAGAACGCTAGCTTTCAGCTTCACCCAGTCCGAGGTACACATCCGGCTGACCCGGCAGTAACAATCACAGAGGTGCTCCCTTTACCTCCTAGCCGAACAATCGGGAACGTAGGGGTAAGCACAGGAGCCAGGCAACCCAGCTTGGCCAAAACTTAAGTCATATCGATGCATATAATGGTGAATAAAAGGTACATGTGGGAGCTTGACACATGTGCTGGGCACGAAGCCCTTATAATTTAAGCTTCTAGTAAAGAAGCCCCCAGGTATAGTGAGTGCGGATAGCACATCGATTATGTGCAGACTATGTGCAAATAAGCCTTCTAAGGCTGTTTATGAATAGGGGTGAGAGAAAAAAGAGAAAAAAGGCAGCTGAAGTATAAAAAATTTGGACGGGAGAAAGGGACGAACTCTTAATCCGGCGCTAGGCATAGAATCTTCAGAGGCGGGCTGCGTTCCATGGGTTCGGCTCGAGTCGATTATCCGATGCATTTCGTAGACGGTACGCTCCGCCGGTCAGGACTTGATGGATGATGAAGGGGCCCTCCCATTTGGGCTTGAGCTTGTCCTTTTTCTTGTCCGGCAGGCGTAGAACTAGTTCGCCAACGTTGTAAGTCTTGGCCCGTACTTCTTTGCTTTGATATCTTCGAGCCTGCTGCTGATAGAATGCAGAACGAGCCTTGGCGACGTCGCGTTCTTCCTCCAATGCGTCTAAGCTGTCCTTCCGATCTAGCTCGGCCTCTCTTTCTTCATACATGCGCACTCGAGGTGAGTCATGAATAATGTCGCAGGGCAAAACTGCCTCTGCGCCGTACACCATAAAAAATGGTGTGAATCCGGTAGTACGGTTGGGCGTTGTCCGCAGCCCCCAGAGTACGGAGTCGAGCTCCTCTACCCAGTGCGTGTCAGATTTCGTAAGTGACTGCACTAGTCTGGGTTTGATGCCGCTCATTATTAGACCATTTTCTCGTTCCACTTGACCGTTGGTTTGAGGATGATAGACTGAAGCGTAATCGAGCTTAATGCCCATATTTTTGCACCATGATTTAACCTCATCAGCCGTAAAATTCATGCCGTTATCGGTGATAATGCTGTGGGGGACACTGTAACGGTGTACTACCCCGGATAGAAAGTCTATCACTGGTCCGGACTCTGCCGTTTTAACTGGCTTGGCCTCTATCCATTTGGTGAATTTATCCACCATGACCAATAGGTATCTTTGCTTGTGGGTTACCCCTTTAAGTGGTCCAACCATGTCAAGCCCCCAGACCGCGAACGGCCAGGTAATGGGTATAGTTTTGAGGGCGGTGGGTGGCATATGGCTCTGATTAACAAAGAGCTGACAACCGACGCATCGTTGGACTAAGTCCTGAGCATCTGCCCGGGCCGTCGGCCAATAAAATCCTGTACGGAATGCCTTTCCTACGAGGGCCCGGGCTGCTGCGTGGTGTCCGCCTAGTCCGGCATGAATTTCAGCCAGGAGGTTTCGCCCTTCCTCTTCGGAGATACACCTTTGAAGGACTCCGGTTGTGCTTTTCTTATAAAGTTCTCCCTCGTGGACCTTGTAGGCTTTAGATCGCTGAACTATGCAGCGGGCCTCATTTTGGTCTTCGGGAAGTTACTGCCTAAGTAAGTAGGCTAGGAATGGTTCTGTCCACGGGGCGATTACGGCCATTATGTCGTGGGCTGAGGGTGTTATTTCGGCGGCGGAATTGCCGCTTATGTCAAATTGCTCTGTGTCGGTTGGTGTGGCTACTTCCGGTTTGTTATTTCCGGACTCCTCTTCCCATAGTACGGATGGCTTGAACAGCCGTTCCAGGAAGATGTTTGGAGGGACAGCGTCACGTTTTGCGCCGATGCGTGCCAATACGTTGGCCGCTTGGTTGTTATCCCTGGCTACGTGATGGAATTCGAGTCCGTCGAACCGAGCTGACATTTTTAGGACAGCGTTGCGATATGCTGCCATTTTCGGATCCTTGGCATCAAAGTCTCCATTTATTTGGGATATTGCGAGGTTTGAATCCCCGCACACCTCTAGGCGTTGAATGCCCATGGAGATTGCCATCCGGAGACCATGTAAAAGGGCCTCGTATTCGGCTGCATTGTTGGAGTCCGTGTACATTATTTGAAGTACGTATTGGACTGTATCACCGGTCGGGGATGTTAATACGATGCCAGCCCCCAGTCCGGCCAACATTTTAGAGCCGTCGAAGTGCATAATCCAATTGGAGTATGCGCCGTACTCTTTAGGGAGTTCAGCTTCGGTCCATTCGGCGACAAAGTCAGCCAAAACTTGTGACTTTATAGCTCGCCGAGGTCTGTAAGTTATATCGAATGGCAAGAGCTCAATGGCCCATTTTGCAATCCTGCCCGTTGCGTTGCGGTTGTTTATAATGTCATTGAATGGTACTTCGGAGGCCACTGTTATCGAACACTCTTGAAAGTAGTGTCGGAGCTTCCGGGATGCCATGAACACTGCATACGCGATCATCTGATAGTGCGGGTAATGGGACTTGCAGGGGGTTAACACAGTGGATACGTAGTACACTGGTTTTTGAAGAGGGAATTTATGCCCTTCTGTTTCTCGTTCGACGATGAGTACCGCGCTTACAACTTGATGTGTTGCTGCGATGTATAACAGCATTGGTTCGCCCAGGTTGGGCGCAGCCAGTACCGGATTCGTTGCCAATATGGCCTTTATTTCTTCGAGTCCGGCGGTGGCAGCATCCGTCCACTCGAAGTGTTCGGTGTGCCTGAGGAGGCGATAGAGGGGAAATGCTTTTTCTCCTAAGCGGGAGATAAAGCGGCCGAGGGCCGCCACGCATCCCGTCAATTTCTGGATCTGTTTGAGGATTTTTGGAATATCCAGCTGGGATAGAGCTCGGATCTTGGCCGGATTTGCTTCAATTCCTCTACCGGATACGATGAAGCCCAGGAGCTTTCCGGCTGGCACGCCGAAGACGCATTTTTCCGGATTCAGTTTGATATCATATTCTCGGAGGTTGTCAAATGTGACCCTCAGGTCGTCTACTAGAGTTTCGACGCGTTTACTTTTGACGACCACATTGTCTACATATGCCTCTACTGTTTTGCCGATCTGGGTAGCCAGACATGTCTGAATCATGCGCTGATATGTTGCGCCGGCGTTTTTAAGTCCGAAGGGCATCGTGTTGAAGTAGAATGGCCCATATGGAGTAATGAATGCCGTTGCGACTTGATCCGCTTCTGCCATCTTGATTTGATGATAGCCGGAGTATGCGTCCAGGAAGCACAATGAATCGTGCCCTGCAGTGGCATCGATGATTTGGTCGATGCGGGGGAGGGGGAAGGGATCCTTTGGGTAGGCTTTATTTAGGTCTTTGAAATCGACACATAGGCGCCAGGATTTGTCCTTCTTTGGTACCATTACCAGGTTTGCTAGCCAATCCGGATGTTTGATGTCTCTGATGAATCTGGCTTCCAATAGTTTGGCTAGTTCCTCTCCCATTGCCTGTCTTTTGGGTTCGGAAAATCGTTGAAGAGCCTGTTTGACTGGCTTGAATCCTTTTAGGATGTTTAGGCTGTGTTCTGCCAATCTGCGTGGGATTCCGGGCATATCCGAGGGGTGCCAGGCGAAAATGTCCCAATTTTCCCGAAGGAATTCTCGCAGTGCGGCGTCTACATCAGGGTTCAATTGTGCCCCGATGGAGGCCGTCTTTGTCGGGTCCGTTGGGTGGACCTGGAATTTTACTATTTCTTCGGCTGGTTTAAAGGAGGTGGACTTGGATCTCTTATCGAGTATCACATCGTCCCTATTCACCGTAGAGCGCAGCGCGGTGAGTTCCTCTGCTGCTAAGGCTTCGGATAGTGCCTCCACGGCTAATGCGGCCGTCTTGTTTTCGGCGCGGAGTGCTATGTCCAGATCACTAATGAGAGTGATTATTCCGCCGGGCCCAGGCATTTTGAGCTTCATGTACCCGTAATGGGGTACGGCTTGGAAGATTGTGAATGCCTCTCGTCCTAATATAGCGTGGTATCCGCTGTTGAACGGGGCCACTTGGAACGTGATTTCTTCGGACCTGTAATTGTCCGGCGAGCCGAATACCACATCGAGTGTGATTTTTCCTGTGCAGCGCGCTTCCCGGCTAGAGATTATTCCTCTGAAGGTTGTGCTACTTCGCTCAATGCGGCTCCAGTCTATTTCCATTTTTTGAAGGGTTTCCTCATAGATGAGGTTTAATCCGCTGCCGCCATCCATGAGCACCTTGGTAAGCCGAAAGCCGTCCACTATCGGACTGAGGACCAATGCGGCTGGTGCTCGGGCTGTTCGGAATTTAGGTTCGTCGCTGGCGTTGAAGGTGATGGCCGCGTCACTCCAAGGATTTGCTGTGGCTACTTGGTAAGCTTCGGCAAGGCTACGGATTGTTTGTTTCCGCATATTGTTTGATGCGAAAGTCTCGAAGACTGTTAATACCGTACCGGTATTGTTGGTGTGGTTTCCCGGGGCTAGAAGCTCCTCACCACTTTTGGCCACCTGCCGTAGTATCCAACATGCTCGAAGGCTATGTGTTGGGACGGCGCCCTCTGTACTGTGAATTGTACAGGGTCTGCTGAGCCATCCCTCCAGTACGGTTCCGTTCCCTTTAAGGGGTTTCTGTTTTTTGGTTCTTGCACCTGGTGCCTGAGTGTGATGCACCCTTTTATTGCAGACTGGGTCTGTATCCGGGGCCGGATTGTCCCAAAACCTATTTTCGGTTTTCCGGAAACTCTCTATCGCACAGTACTTCTGTACTATGGATGCCAGGTCGGCGAAGCGTGTGATTTCACGACGGCTGATGGCGTTTAGGATTCCCTCGTCCGTGCAATTATTGCGGAAAATTGAGATTGCGTTTTCCTCTCGGCAGTCCTTTATCCTGTCCATAACCAGGAGGAATCTGGCCCAGTAGTGATGTACTGTTTCAGTGGGCTCTTGCCGGATTAGAGATAGATCGCATATATCTGGTCGGGTGGGTGGAACTAAGTCCGGAACCCTACCCATCTCAAGGCTCGAAGGTCGAGGAGCTTCCAAGCTCGGAAGCTTTGATCGCTGGACATTGTCCAACGAGACCGGAATGAGGCCTGATTTTAAGTTCAGTGCTCGATCGAAGTCCTCCCCTCCGCGGGAATCCAGCGTGGAGGGTTTGGGAGCCCGGACATGACTAGTTTTCAATATAGGAGAAGAGTCGCCGCATTGTTCTTCTACCACCGTAACATGGTGGGTGACCTGGGGAGAGTTAATCTCTCTCAGATTGGTTTTAAGCCCGATCTGATCGTAGTCTGTAGCGACTCCCAGGGCGGCGATCCGATCCAAGAGTTCGTTTACGGACGAGAGCTCTGCTGGATCTAGATGCTCGGCGAATTCCGAGTTGACGTGAAGATTGCTCTCGATGACTCGAGAGGTCATTGCGGAGGCGGTGGCCGGACAGGCGTCCATAAGAAAACCTCCTAGCCGGATAGTTTGGACGGTGGCCAAGGCTCCATTGGCGAAGATACCGTCCTTGAAGACGGGAAGAGGAATCCTTCCTATCGGTGACGGCACAGAGGAACTCTCAATGAAAGCACCAATGTCGGTGTCAAAACCGGCGGATCTCGGGTAGGGGGTCCCGAACTGTGCGTCTAGGCGGATGGTAACAGGAGACAAGGGACACGATGTTTTACCCAGGTTCGGGCCCTCTTGATGGAGGTAAAACCCTACGTCCTGCTTGATTGATATTGATATTGTGGATGTTTACAAGAGTGGATCTACCACGAGATCAAGGAGGCTAAACCCTAAAAGCTAGCCTATGGTATGATTGTAAGGGTTGATGTTGTTCGTTGTCCTACGGACTAGAGCCATCTGGTTTATATAGACACTGGAGAGGGCTAGGGTTACATAGAGTCGGTTACAATGGTAGGAGATCTACATATCCGTATCGCCAAGCTTGCCTTCCACGCCAAGGAAAGTCCCATCCGGACACGGGACGAAGTCTTCAATCTTGTATCTTCATAGTCTTGGAGTCCGGTCGATGATGATAGTCTGGCCGATGATAGTTCAGCCGATGGTGGTAGTTCGGCTATCCGGACACCCCCTAGTCCAGGACTCCCTCATGGGCCTTATTGGGCTTTAGGGGAAAGAGAGAGGAGAGGTTGGGTGCCCCCCAAGGCCTAGTCCGAATTGGACTAGGGGGACGGGCTGCGCCCCCTCCTTCCTTCTCTTCTCTCTCCCCTTTCCTTGACTCCTACTCCTACTACTTGGAACGGGGGGAATCCTACTCCCGGTGGGAGTAGGACTCCTCCTAGGGCGCGCCATAGAGAGGGCCGGCCCTCCCCCTCCTCTACTCCTTTATATACGGGGAGGGGGCACCCCTTGGAGACACAACAATTGATTATTGATCTCTTAGCCATGTGCGGTGCCCCCCTCCACCATAGTCTTCCTCGATAATATCATAGCGGTGCTTAGGCAAAGCCCTGCATCGGTAAAACATCATCATCGTCACCACGCCGCCGTGCTGATGGAACTCTCCCTCAAAGCTCGGCTGGATCGGAGTTCGAGGGGCGTTATTGAGCTGAACGTGTGCAAGAACTCGGAGGTGCTGTGCGTTCGGTACTTGATTGGTCGTATCGTGAAGACGTATGACTACATCAACCGTTTTGTGCTAACGCTTCCGCTTTCGGTCTACGAGGGTATGTGGACACACTCTCCCCTCTCATTGCTATGCATCACCATGATCTTGTGTCTGCATAGGATTTTTTTTGAAATTACTACGTTCCCCAACAGTGGTATCCGAGCCTAGGTTTTATGCGTTGATGTTATATGCACGAGTAGAACACAAGTGAGTTGTGGGCGATACAAGTCATACTGCTTACCAGCATGCCATACTTTGGTTCGGGTATTGTTGGATGAAGCGGCCCGGACCGACATTACGCGTACGTTTACGCGAGACTAGTTCTACCGACGTGCTTTGCACACAGGTGGCTGGTGGGTGTCAGTTTCTCCAACTTTAGTTGAACCAAGTGTGTCTACGCTCGGTCCTTGAGAAGGTTAAAACAACACTAACTTGACGAACTATCGTTGTGGTTTTGATGCATAGGTAAGAACGGTTCTTGCTCAGCCCGTAGCAGCCACGTAAAACTTGCAACAACAAAGTAGAGGACGTCTAACTTGTTTTTGCAGGGCATGTTGTGATGTGATATGGTCAAGACGTGATGCTATATTTTATTGTATGAGATGATCATGTTTTGTAACCGAGTTATCGGCAACTGGCAGGAGCCATATGATTGTCGCTTTATTGTATGCAATGCAATCGCCCTATAATTGCTTTACTTTATCATTAAGCAGTAGGGATAGTCGTAGAAGCAATAGTTGGTGAGACGACAACAATGCTATGATGGAGATCAAGGTGTTGCGCCGGTGACGATGGCGATCATGGCGGTGCTTCGGAGATGGAGATCACAAGCACAAGATGATGATGGCCATATCATATCACTTATATTGATTGCATGTGAAGTTTATCTTTTATGCATCTTATCTTGCTTTGATTAATGGTAGCATTATAAGATGATCTCTCACTAAATTTCAAGATAAAAGTGTTCTCCCTGAGTATGCACCATTGCCAAAGTTCGTCGTGCCCAGACACCACGTGATGATCGGGTGTGATAAGCTCTACGTCCATCTACAACGGGTGCAAGCCAGTTTTGCACACGCAGAATACTCATGTTAAACTTGACAAGCCTAGGATATGCAGATATGGCCTCGGAACACTAAGACCGAAAGTTCGATTGTGAATCATATAGTAGATATGATGAACATAGTGATGTTCACCAATGAAAACTACTCCATTTCATGTGATGATCGGTTATGGTTTTATTGATTTGGATCACGTAATCACTTACATGATTAGAGAGATGTCTATCTAAGTGGGAGTTCTTAAGTAATATGATTAATTGAACTTAAATTTATCATGAACTTAGTCCTGGTAGTATTTTGCAAATTATGTTGTAGATCAATAGCTCGCGTTGTTGCTTTCATATGTTTATTTTGATATGTTCCTAGAGAAAACTGTGTTGAAAGATGTTAGTAGCAATGATGCGGATTGGATCCGTGATCTGAGGATTGTCCTCATTGCTGCATAGAAGAATTATGTCCTTGATGCACCGCTAGGTGACGGACCTATTGCAGGAGCAGATGCAGACGTTATGAATGTTTGGATAGTTCTATATGATGAGTACTTGATAGTTTAGTGCACCATGCTTAATGTCTTAGAATCAGGACTTCAAAGACGTTTTCAACATCATGGGCCATATGAGATGTTCCAGGAGTTGAAGTTAATATTTCAAGCAAATACCCGAGTTGAGAGATATGAAGTCTCCAACAAGTTCTAAAGCTAAAAGATGGAGGAGAATTGCTCAACTAGTGAGCATGTGCTCAGATTGTCTGGGTACTACAATCGCTTGAATCAAGTGGGAGTTAATCTTCCAGATAATAAAGTGATTGACAGAGTTCTCTAGTCACCATCACCAAGTTAGTAGAACTTCATGATGAACTATAGTATGCAAAGGATGATGAAAACGATTCCCGAGCTCTTCGCGATGTTGAAATCAACGAAGGTAGAAATCAATAAAGAGCATCAAGTGTTGATGATTGACAAGACCACTAGTTTCAAGAAAAGGGCAAAGGGAAAGAAAGGGAACTTCAAGTAGAATGACAAGCAAGTTGTCACTCCCATGAAGAAGCCCAAAGCTGGACCAAAGCCTGAAACTGAGTGCTTATACTGCAAAGGAAATGGTCACTGGAAACGGAAATGCCCTGAATATTTGGTGGATAAGAAGGATGGCAAAGTGAACAAGGGTATATTTGATATACATATTATTGATGTGCGCCTTACTAGTGTTTATAGTAGCCCCTGAGTATTTGATACTTGTTCGGTTGCTAAGATTAGTAACTCGAAACAGGAGTTACATAATAAACAGAGACTAGTTGAGGGGAAGTGACGATGAGTGTTGGAAGTAGTTCCAAGATTGATATGGTCATCATCACACACTCCCTATACTTTCGGGATTAGTGTTAAACCTAAATAAATGTTATTTGGCGTTTGCGTTGAGCATGAATATGATTTGATCATGTTTATCTCAATACGGTTATTGATTTAAGTCAAAGAATAATTGTTATTCTCTTTACATGAATAAAACCTTCTATGGTCATACACTCAATATAAATGGTTTATTGAATCTCGATTGTAGTGATACATATATTCATAATATTGAAGCCAAAAGATGCAAAGTTAATAATGATAGTGCAACTTATTTGTGGCACTGCCATTTAGGTCATATTGGTGTAAAGCGCATGAAGAAACTCCATGCTGACGGGCTTTTGGAATCACTTGATGCTTGCGAACCATGCCTCATGTGAAAGATGACTAAAGACTCCGTTCTCCGGAACAATGGAGCGAGCAACTAACTTATTGGAAATAATACATACTGATGTATGCAATCCGATGAGTGTTGAGGCTCGCGCGGGTATCGTTATTTTCTGACCTTCACAGAAGATTTGAGCATATATGGGTATATCTACTTGATGAAACATAAGTCTGAAATAGTTGAAAGGTTCAAAGAATTTCAGAGTGAAGTGGAGAATCATCGTAACAAGAAAAATAAAGCTTCTACGATCTGATCGTGGAGGAGAATATTTGTGTTACAAGTTTGGCCTTCATATAAAACAATATGGAATAATTTCACAGTTCACACCACCTGGAACACCACAGCGTTATGGTGTGTCTGAACATCGTAACCGCACTTTATTGGATATTGTGCGATCTATGATGTTTCTTATCAGTTTATTACTATCATTTTGGGGTTATGCATTAGAGACAGCTGCATTCACTTTAAAAAAGGGCACCATTGAAATCCATTGAGACGACGCCTTATGAACTGTGGTTTGGCAAGAAACCAAAGTTGTCGTTTCTTAAAGTTTGGAGTTGCGATGATTATGTGAAAAAGTTTCAACCTGATAAGCTCAAACCCAAATCGGAGAAATGTGTCTTCATAGGATACCCAAAGAAAATGTTGGGTACACCTTCTATCACGGAAAGATATTCATTGCTAAGATGGATCCTTTCTAGACAAGGAGTTTCTCTTGAAAGATGTGAGTGGGAGGAAAGTAAAACTTGATGAGGTAATTGTACCTTCTCCCGAATTGGAAAGTAGTTCATCACAGAAATTAGTTCCAATGATTCCTACACCAATTAGTGAGGAAGTTAATGATGATGATCATGAAACTTCAGATCAAGTTATTACAGAAACTCGTACGTCTTGCAGAGTAGGGTCCGCACCAGAGTGGTATGGTAATCCTATTCTAGAAGTCATGTTACTAGACTATGATGAACCTATGAACTATGAGGAAGCGATGATGAGCCCAGATTCAGCGAAATAGCTTGAAGCCATGAAATCTGAGATGGGATCCATGTATGAGAACAAAGTATGGACTTTGGTTGAATTGCTCGATGATCGGCAAGCCATTAAGAATAAATGGATCTTCAAGAGGAAGAAAAACACTGATAGTAGTGTTAATATCTACAAAGCTCGACTTGTCAAAAAAGGTCTTTGACAAAGTTCAAAGTGTTGACTACGATGAGATTTTCTCACTCGTAGCGATGCTTAAGTCTGTCCGAATCATGTTAGCAATTGCCACATTTTATGAAATCTGGCAAATGGATGTCAAAACTGCATTCCTTAATGGACTCATTAAAGAATAGTTGTATATGATACAATTAGTAGGTTTTGTCAATCCTAAAGGTGCTAGCAAAGTGAACAATCTCCAGTGATCCATCTATGGACTGGTGCAAGCATCTCGGAGTTGGAATATACATTTTAATGAGTTGATCAAAGCATATAGTTTTATACGGACTTGCAGTAAAGCCTGTATTTACAATAAAGTGACTGGGAGCACTACAACCTTTCTGATAAGTATATGTGAGTGACATATTGTTGATCAGAAATGATGTAGCATTTTTCTGGAAAGCATAAAGAAGTGTTTGAAAGGAGTTCTTTAAAAGAAAGACCTCAGTAAAGCTATTTACATATTGAGCATCAAAATCTATTGAGATAGATCAAGACACTTGATAAGATTTTCAATGAGTACATACCTTGATAAGATTTTGAAGTAGTTCAAAATGGAATAGTCAAAGAAAGAGTTCTTGCCTGTGTTGCAAAGGTGTGAAATTGAGTAAGACTCAAATCCCGACCACGGCAGAAAATAGAAAGAGAATGAAAGTCATTCCCTATACCTCAGTCATAGGTTCTATAAAAATATGCCATACTATGGACCAGACCTATTGTATACTCTGCCCTTGTTTGGCAAGGGAGTACAATAGTGATCTAAGAGTAGATCACTGGACACTGGTCAAAATTATCCTTAGTGGAATAAGGATATGTTTCTCGATTATGGAGGTGACAAGAGGTTTGTCGTAAAGGGTTACGTCGATGCAAATTTTGACACTGATCCAGATGACTCTAAGTCTCAATCTGGATACATATTGAAAGTGGGAGCAATTAGCTAGAGTAGCTCTGTACAGAGCATTGTAGACATAGAATATTTTGCAAAATGCATATGGCTCTGAATGTGACAGACCCGTTGACTAAACTTCTCTCACGAGCAAAACATGATCACACCTTAGTACTATTTGGTTGTTAATCACATAGCGATGTGAACTAGATTATTGACTCTAGTAAACCCTTTGGGTGTTGGTCACATGACAATGTGAACTATGGATGTTAATCATATACAGATATGAATATTGGTGTTAAATCACATGGCGATGTGAACTAGATTATTGACTCTAGTGCAAGTGGGAGACTGAAGGAAATATGCCCTAGAGGCAATAATGAAGTTATTATTTATTTCCTTATTTCATGATAAATGTTTATTATTCATGCTAGAATTGTATTAACCGGAAACATAATACATGTGTGAATACATAGACAAACATAGTGTCACTAGTATGCCTCTACTTGACTAGCTCGTTAATCAAAGATGGTTAAGTTTCCTAACCATAGACATGAGTTGTCATTTGATTAATGGGATCACATCATTAGGAGAATGATGTGATTGACTTGACCCATTCTGTTAGCTTAGCACTTGATCGTTTAGTATGTTGCTATTGCTTTCTTCATGACTTATACACGTTCCTGTAACTATGAGATTATGCAACTCCCGTTTACCGGAGGAACACTTTGTGTGCTACCAAATGTCACAATGTAACTGGGTGATTATAAAGGTGCTGTATAGGTGTCTCCGAAGGTACTTGTTGGGTTGGCGTATTTCGAGATTAGGATTTGTCACTCCGATTGTCGGAGAGGTATCTCTAGGCCCACTCGGTAATGCACATCACTATAAGCCTTGCAAGCATTGTAACTAATGAGTTAGTTGCAGGATGATGTATTACGGAACGAGTAAAGAGACTTGCCAGTAACGAGATTGAACTAGGTATTGAGATACTGACAATCGAATCTCGGACAAGTAACATACCGATGACAAAGGGAACAACGTATGTTGTTATGCGGTTTGACCGATAAAGATCTTCGTAGAATATGTGGGAGCCAATATGAGCATCCAGGTTCCGCTATTGGTTATTGACCGGAGACGTGTGTCAGTCATGTCTACATTGTTCTCGAACCCGTAGGGTCCGCACGCTTAAAGTTCGATGACGGTTATATTATGAGTTTATGTGTTTTGATGTACCAAAGGTAGTTCGGAGTCCCGGATGAGATCGGGGACATGACGAGGAGTCACGAAATGGTTGAGACGTAAAGATCGATATATTGGACGACTATAGTCGGACATCAGAAAGGTTCCGAGTGATTCGGGTATTTTTTGGAGTACCGGAGAGTTACGGGAATTCGCTGGGGAGTATATGGGCCTTATTGGGCTTTAGGGGAAAGAGAGAGGAGAGGTTGGGTGCCCCGAAGGCCTAGTCCGAATTGGACTAGGGGGAGGGGCTACACCCCCTCCTTCCTTCTCTTCTCTCTCCCCTTTCCTTGACTCCTACTCCTACTACTTGGAAGGGGGGACCATACTCCCGGTGGGAGTAGGACTTCTCCTAGGGCGCGCCATAGAGAGGGCCGGCCCTCCCCCTCCTCTACTCCTTTATATACGGGGAGGGGGCACCCCTTGGAGACACAAAAATTGATCATTGATCTCTTAGCCGTGTGTGGTGCCCCCCTCCACCATAGTCTTCCTCGATAATATCGTAGCGGTGCTTAGGTGAAGCCCTGCATCGATAAAACATCATCATCGTCACCACGCCGTCGTGCTGACGGAACTCTCCCTCAAAGCTCGGCTGGATCAGAGTTCGAGGGACGTCATCGAGCTGAACGTGTGCAAGAACTCAGAGGTGCCGTGTGTTTGGTACTTGATCGGTCGGTTCGTGAAGACGTACGACTACATCAACCATGTTGTGCTAACGCTTCCGCTTTCGGTCTACGAGGGTACGTGGACACACTCTCCTCTCTCGTTGCTATGCATCACCATGATCTTGCGTGTGCGTAGGATTTTTTTGAAATTACTACGTTCCCCAACAAATGATGCATTACATAACGAGTAAAGAGACTTGTCGGTAACGAGATTGAACTAGGTATTGAGATACTGACGATTGAATCTCGGGCAAGTAACATACCGGTGACAAAAGGAACAACGTATGTTGTTATGCGGTTTGACCGATAAAGATCTTCGTAGAATATGTAGGAGCCAATATGAGCATCCAGGTTCCGCTATTGGTTATTGACCGGAAACGTGTCTCGGTCATGCCTACATAGTTCTCGAACCCGTAGGGTCCACACGCTTAAAGTTTCAATGACAGTTATATTATGAGTTTATGAGTTTTGATGTACCTAAGGTTGTTCGGAGTCCCGGATGTGATCACGGACATGATGAGGAGTCTCGAAATGGTCGAGACATGAAGATTGATATATTGGAAGCCTATATTTGGATATCGGAAGTGTTCCGGGTGAAATCGGGATTTTACCGGAGTACCGAGGGGTTACCGGAACCCCCCGGGGGCTTAATGGGCCATAGTGGGCCTTAGTGGAGAAGAGGAGAGGCGGCAAGGGCTGGGCCGCCCGCCCCTCCCCCTAGTCCGAGTAGGACAAGGAGAGGGGGGCGGTGCCCCCCCTTTCGTTCCTCTCTCTCCATCCTCTGTCCCCCTTCTCCAAGTCCAACAAGGAAAGGAGGGAGTCCTACTCCCGGTGGGAGTAGGACTCCCCATGGCGCGCCTCCTCCCTGGCCAGCCGCCCCCTCCCCTCTTGCTCCTTTATATACGGGGGCAGGGGGCACCTCTAGAGACACAACAACAGATCATTGATCTCTTAGCCGTGTGCGGTGCCCCCCTCCACCATAGTCCTCCTCGATAATATTGTAGCGGTGCTTAGGCGAAGCCCGGTGATGGTAGAACATCAACATCGTCACCATGCCATCGTGCTGACGAAACTCTCCCTCGACACTCGGCTGGATCGGAGTTCGAGGGACATTGTCGAGCTGAACGCGTGCTAGAACTCGGAGGTGCCGTACTTTCGGTGCTTGATCGGTCGAGCCATGAAGACGTACGGCTACATCAACCGCGTTGTTCTAACTCTTTCGCTTTCGGTCTACGAGGGTACGTGGACAACACTGTTCCCTCTCGTTGCTATGCATCACCATGATCTTGCGTGTGCGTAGGAATTTTTTTGAAATTACTACATTCCCCAACAGTGGGAGGGGGAGGGGAGAAGCCTTGGGGCGCCCCAAGTAGCAGGAATCCTACTTGGGGCTTATTCTAATTCGGCCTCCCCCCTTCCATAAGTTTCGGAGGGGGAAGGAAGGAGGAGGGAGGAGGGAAGGAAGGGGGAGGCCGAATCCCTCCCCTTCCTTCTCTCTTCCCCTCTTTCCTTCTCCTCTGGTGCGGCCCATATGGGGGGTGTAGCAGCCCCTGCTGGCTGCTGTGTTTCCCCTCTTGGCCCATTAGGCCCATATCTTTTGCCGGGGGTGCCCGGAACCCCTTCCGCTGACCCGATATGTACCCTGTACCCTCCAGAACACTTTTGGTGTCCGAATACTATCGTCCTATATATCAATCTTTACCTCTCAACCATTTTGAGACTCCTCGTCATGTCCGTGATCTCATTCGGGACTCCGAACAACATCGGTCACCAAATCACATAAACTCATATAATACAAAATCGTCATCGAACGTTAAGCGTGCGGACCCTATGGGTTCGAGAACTATGTAGACATGACCGAAACACCTCTCCAGTAAATAACCAATAGCGGGACCTGGATGCTGATATTAGTTCCTACATATTCTACGAAGATCTTTATCAGTCGAACCATAGTGACAACATACGTTATTCCCTTTGTCATCGGTATGTTACTTGCCCGAGATTCGATCATCGGTATCTACATACTGAAAGTGCATTATATTGATTAGAGGGGGGTGAATAGGCGTTTCTTACAAATTCGTCACTGAGGAATTTCAAGGTGAAGAAATTCCTAAGTCACAAACAACTAGCAGCGAAATAAGTACTCAGATGCAAGCATAACAGAGCAGTAGCACCGAGGGAGTCCTAGACTAAGGGGTCCTCGGGCGTTCGGGCTATGCGAGTTGGGCCAGACTGATGGGTCGTGAAGCTACAAGACAGAAGGCCTTCCCCCGCGTCCGGATGGGACTCTCCTTTGCATGGATGGCAAGCTTAGCGTTCGAATGTATAATTTCCTTTCTGTGTAAACCGACTCTGTACAACCCCAGGCCCCTCCGGTGTCTATATAAACCGGAGGGTTTAGTCCATAGAAGCTATCACAAATCATATAGGGTAGACATCTAGGGTTTAGCCATTGCGATCTCGAGGTAGATCAACTCTTGTAACACCTATACTCATCAAAGTCAATCAAGCAGGAAGTAGGATATTACCTCCATTAAGAGGGCCCGAACCCTGGTAAACATCGTGTCCCCTGTCTCCTGTTACCTTTGATCCACAAACACACAGTTCGGGACCCCCTACCCGAGATCTACCAGTTTTGACACCGACATTGGTGCTTTCATTCAGAGTTCCACTGTGCCGTCGACAGAATGATCGATGGCTCGTTCGATCATCAACAATGATGTCGTTTCTGGAGAAACTTTCCTCCCCGGACAGATTTTTGTGTTTGGCGGCTTCGTTCTGCATGCCAACTCGATTGGCCACCTCGAGCAGATTGACAGCTATGCCCCTGGTCATTAGATCAGCTTCGGGAACCTAAATTATGTCTCCGATATTCGAGGAGACTTGATCTATGAAGGGTTCGTGGCCCCGACCACCGCTCTGGCCTTAGATCTGGAGCGAACCGCCAAGTTCGAAGATGGGAGTTTGGAGCCCATCGGACTCTCTGCGGCAAACCGCATTATCAAAGATCCGGAGGCGATTGTGTCCATAGCAAACTCGGAATTAGACCGGGTTCCTCCTATCACTAAAAGGCCGTGATCGCTCTCTGACTATAGCGCCAGAAAAGCTCCTGTCTGCTAGGACTACATCAGTATTTCCCCAAAGAGGAAGGGATGATGCAGCACATCGACGGTCGGTATTTCCCTCAGTGAAGAAACCAAGGCTATCGAACCAGTAGGAGAACCAAGCAACACAACGTAAACAACACCTGCACACAAATAACAACACCTCGCAACCCGACGTGTTAAAGGGGTTGTCAATCCCTTTCGGGTAACGATGCCAAAAAAATTAGTAGATAGAAATAATATGTCACAAATAAAATAAAGTGCAGAAAATTATTTTTGTATTTTTGGGTTAATAGATCTGAATAAAAATGCAAAGGAAAAGTAGATTGCAAGCAAATATATGAGAAAGAAGACCCGCGGGCCGTAGGTTTCACTAGTGGCTTCTCTCAAGAAAGATAGCAAACGGTGGATACACAAATTACTGTTGGGCAATTGATAGAACCTCAAATAATTATGACAATATCCAGGCAATGATCAATACATAGGCATCACGTCTAAGATTAGTAGACCGACTCCTGCCTGCATCTACTACTATTACTCCACACATCGACTGCTATCCAACATGCATCTAGTGTATTAAGTCCATGGAAAAACGGAGTAATGCAATAAGAACGATGACATGATGTAGACAAGATCCATTTATCTATTGCGTAGATATAGATCCCATCTTTTTATCCTCAGTAGCAACGATACATACTTGTGTTGTTTCACTACTTCAGGTTGTTGCTAACGCGACACTACGATCAGAGACCCTTCGACGAAACTATGTGCGATGCCATAATCACAAACGGTGGTCTAAATCAACCATCAAAAAAGGTGCAAAACGTTTGCGATGGAGGGTGCATCAAACACGGTTCAGATTTTAGTTGCGTGTGTGATTCAGGGCATACAGTTGCTACCTCTTGAGCATGCGTTGGTTTTCCCTTGAAGAGGAAAGGGTGATGCAGCAAAGTAGCGTAAGTATTTCCCTCAGTTTTGAGAACCAAGGTATCAATCTAGTTGGAGGCTACACGCAAATCCCTCGTGCCTACACAAACAAATAAGAACCTTGCAACCAACGCAATAAAGGGGTTGTCAATCCCTTTCACAACCACTTGCAAAAGTGAGATCTGATAGGGATAATAAATATTTTTGGTATTTTTATGATATAGATTGGAAAGTAAAGATTGCAAAATAAAATAGATCAGAAACTTATATGATGGAAAATAGACCCGGAGGCCATAGGTTTCACCAGTGGCTTCTCTCAAGATAGCATAAGTATTACGGTGGGTGAACAAATTACTGTCGAGCAATTGATAGAAAAGCACATAGTTATGAGAATATCTAGGCATGATCATGTATATAGGCATCACGTCCGCGACAACTAGATCAAAATGATTCTGCATCTACTACTATTACTCCACACATCGACCGCTATCCAGCGTGCGTCTAGAGTATTAAATTCATAAGAACAGAGTAACGCATTAGTCAAGATGACATGATGTAGAGGGATAAATTCAAGCAATATGATATAAACCCCATCTCTTTTATCCTTGACGGCAACAATACAATACGTGCCTTGCTGCCCTACTGTCACTGGGAAAGGACACCGCGAGATTGAACCCAAAGCTAAGCACTTCTCCCATTGAAAGGAAGATCAATCTAGTAGGCCAAACCAAACTGATAATTTGAAGAGACTTGCAAAGATAACCAATCATACATAAATTAATTCAGAGGAGATTCAAATATCGTTCATAGCTTTATCATAAACCCACAATTCATCGGATCTTGACAAACACACCGCAAAAAGAATTACATCGAATAGTTCTCCAAGAAGATCGAGGAGAACTTTGTATTGAGAATCAAAGAGAGAGAAGAAGCCATCTAGCTAATAACTATGGACATGAAGGTCTGCGGTAAACTACTCAAACTTCATCGGAGAGGCTATGGTGTTGATGTAGAAGCCCTCCGTGATCGATTTCCCCCTCCGGCGGAGCACCGGAAAAGGCCCCAAGATGGGATCTCACAGATACAGAAGGTTGCAGTGGTGGAAATATGGTTTCGTGGTGCTCCTTAATGTTTTCAGGGTATATGGATATATATAGGCGAAATTAGTCGGTCAGGGGAGCCACGAGGGTGGGAGCGCGCCTACCCGCCTGGGCACGCCTCCCTGCCTTGTGGCCGCCTCGTTTCTTTCTTGACGTCCACTCCATGTCTCCTGGATTGCGTTTTTTCCAAAAATAACTCTCCCGAAGGTTTCATTCCGTTTGGACTCCATTTGATATTCCTTTTCTGCGAAACACTGAAATAGGCAAAAAACTGTAATTTGGTCTGGGCCTCCGGTTAATAGGTTAGTGCCAAAAATAATATAAAAGTGCATAGTAAAGCCCATTAAACATCCAAAACAGATAATATAATAGCATGGAACAATAAAAAATTATAGATACATTGGAGACATATCAAGCATCCCAAGCTTAATTCCTGCTCGTCCTCGAGTAGGTAAATTATAAAAACATAATTTTTGGTGTGGAATGCTACCTAACATAATTCTCAATGCAATTTTCTTTATTGTGGCATGAATGTTCAGATCCAAGAGATTCAAGATAAAAGTTTAATATTGACATAAGAGTAATAATACTTCAAGCATACTAACAAAGTAATCATGTCTTATCAAAATAACATAGCCAAAGAAAGCTTATCCCTACAAAATCATATAGTTAGGCCATGCTTTATTTTCGTCACACAAAATGCTCCCATCATGCACAACCCTGGTTTCAGCCAAGCAATTGGTTCATAATTTTTAACGTGCTTCAGCTTTTTCAACCCTCACGCAATACATGAGCGTAAGCCATGGATATAGCACTATGGGTGGAGTAGAGTATAATGATAGGGATTATGTGAGAGAACAAAAAGGAGAAAGTCTCACATTGACACGGCTAATCAACGGGCTATGGACATGCCCATCAACTGATGTCAATATGAGGAGTAGGGATTGCCATGCAACGGATGCACTAGAGCTATAAATGTATGAAAGCTCATCAAAAAGAAACTAGTGGGTGTGCATCCAACTTGCTTGCTCACGAAGACCTAGGGCAATTTGAGGAAGCCCATCATTGGAATATACAAGCCAAGTTCTATAATGAAAAATAACCACTAGTATATGAAAGTAACAAAATAAGAGACTCTCTATCATGAAGATCACGGTGCTACTTTGAAGCACAAGTGTGGAAAAAGGATAGTAACATTGTCCCTTCTCTCTTTTTCTCTCATTTTTTTTCTTTTTTTCTTTTCTCTCTTTTGTGTGGGCTTCTTTGGCCGCTTTTTTTTATTTGGGCTTCTTTGGCCTCTTTTATTTTTCATAAAGTCCAAAGACTCATCCCGACTTGTGGGGGAATCATTGCTTCCATCATCATTTCCTCACATGGGACAATGCTCTAATAATGAAGATCATCACACTTCTATTTATTTACAACTCAAGAATTACACTCAATACTTAGGACAAAATATGACTCTATGTGAATGCCTCCGACGGTGTACCGGGATATGCAATGAATCAAGAGCGACATGTATGAAAGAATTATAAAGGTGGCTTTTCCAAAAATACGATGTCAACTACATGATCATGAAAAAGCAATATGACAATGATGGAGCGTGTCATAATAAACGGAATGGTGGAAAGTTGCATGGCAATATATCTCAGAGTGGCTATGGAAATTCCATAATAGGTAGGTATGGTGGCTGTTTTGAGGAAGATATAAGGAGGTTTATGTGTGATAGAGCATATCGTATCACGGGGTTTGGATGCACCGGCGAAGTTTGCACCAACTCTCAAGGTGAGAAAGGGCGTAGAGGCTAGCAAATTCTGGAAGGGTAAGAGTGCGTATAATCCATGGACTAACATTAGTCATAAAGAACTCATATACTTATTGCAAACATTTATTAGCCCTCGAAGCAAAGTACTACCACACATGCTCCTAGGGGAAGGGTTGGTAGGAGTTAACCATCGCGCGATCCCGACCTCCACTCATAAGGAAGGCAATCAAAGAACACCCCATGCTTCAAATTTGTCACACAACGTTCACCATACGTGCATGCTACGGGACTTGCCAACTTTAACACAAGTATTTCTCAATTTCATAATTACCCATCTAGCATGACTCTAATATTACCACCTTTATATCTCAAAACAATTATCAAGTATCAAATTGATCATAGTATTCAATGCACTCGTTATGAAAGTTTTTATTATACCTATCTTGGATGCCCATCATATTAGGACTAATTTTATAACCAAAGCAAATACCATGCTGTTCTAAAAGACTCTCAAAAAAATACAAGTGAAGCATGAGAGATCAATAATTTCTTCAAAATAAAACCATCGCCGTGCTCTAAAAAGATATAAGTGAAGCACTAGAGCAAAATTGTCTAGCTCAAAAGATATAAGTGAAGCACATAGAGTATTCTGATAAATTCCGATTCATGTGTGTCTCTCCAAAAGGTGTGTACAGCAAGGATGATTGTGGTAAACTAAAAAGCAAATACTCATACATACAAGACGCTCCAAGCAAAACACATATCATGCGGTGAATAATAAAGTTACCGATGGACGAAGACGAAAAAGGGGATGCCTTCTGGGGCATCCCAAGCTTAGGCTTTTGGTTGTCCTTGAATTTTACCTTGGGGTGCCTTGGGCATCCCCAAGCTTAGGATCTTGCCACTCCTTATTCCATAATCCATCAAATCTTTATCCAAAACTTGAAAACTTCACAACACAAAACTCAACAGAAAACTCGTAAGCTCCATTAGTGCAAGAAAAACAAACCAACACTTTAAGGTACTTTAATGAACTCATTCTTTATTTATATTGGTGTTAAACCTACTGTATTCCAACTTATCTATGGTTCATACCCCCCCCCCCCCGATACTAGCCATAGATTCATCAAAATAAGCAAACAACATACAAAAAACAGAATCTGTCAAAAACAGAACAGTCTGTAGCAATCTGTAACTTTCGAATACTTCAGGAACTCCAAAAATTCTAAAATAAATTGGTGGACGTGAGGAACTTGTCTATTAATCATCTTCAAAAAGAATAAACCTAAAATATCTCTCCAGTAAAAAATGGCAGCTAATTTCATGAGCCCTAAAGTTTCGGTTTTTTACAGCAAGATCATAAACACTTCACCCAAGTCTTCCCAAAGGTTCTAATTGGCACAAACACTAATTAAAACATAAAACCACATCTAACCAGAGGCTAGATGAATTATTTATTGAATAACAGCAAGGAAAAATATTGGGTTGTATCTGAACAAGCGCTTTTTTAAAGCCTTTTAGCTAGGCATTGATAATTTTAATGATGCTCACATGAAAGACAAGAATTGAAGCACAAAGAGAGCATCATGAAACACGTGAAAAACACATCTAAGTCTAACATACTTCCTATGCATAGGCATATCATAAGAAAACAAATTTGCAAAGCAAGCAAAAACTAGCATATGCAAGGGAGAAGAAAGAGACGATAGCAATCTCAACATGACGAGAGGTAATTTAGTAAGATAAAAATTTCTACAACCATATTTTCCTCTCTCATAATAATTACATATAGGATCATAAGAAAATTCAACAACTTAGCTATCACATAAAATATTCTCTTTATGAACCACATGCATGCAAAGTTGACACTCTTCCAAAATAGTGGGATTAACATTAACTAAAGTCATGACCTCTCCAGACCCACTTTCATCAAAAAATTCATAAGATTGAAAATCCTCCAAATATGTAGGATCTAAAGTTGACACTCTTCCAAACCCACTTTCAATATTATTGTTAATACTATTATCAATCTCATATTTATCATGGGGCTTAAATAAATTTTCAAGATCATAAGAAGCACTATCACCCCAATCGTGATCATTGCAACAAGTAAAGAACATGGCAAAACTAGCATCCCCAAGCTTAGGGTTTTGCATATTATTAACACAATTGACATCAAGAGAATTTATAATAAGATTATTGCAATCATGCTTTTCATTGAAGGAACTATCAAGTAATAGCAACGATCTCATGTTTAACATAAGGAACTATAGCAAATTCGTCTTCATAAATATTGGCATCATGTCCACAAGAATACCAAGCATCATGTTCATCAAGGGATATTTCAATCAAATCATCAAAATCATAATTATCTATAGATTCATGCATATCATTATTTTCTTCCAAAGCAATGGTCATTCTCTCAATAAATTCCTTAAAATAGGCATTATGAGCATAGTTTTAATAGCAATATTTAAGTATGCCGGAATTTTCATATTTGTAAAGAGTAATACCATACTTTTAAATCAAAGAAGCAACTTCATGAGCACCCTTAAAAATGACAAATTCTTCAATTTGTTCGATATCATAGTAACTATAAACACCGTTTCCATAAGAAGATAAGATTTCATTATCATTAAACTCACATAGGTAGGGAAGGTGTTTTTTAGGGTTCTTAGAGCAACAAGTAAAATCATAAATTTCACAAAGGTTCCAAGCATAGCATAGCAAATTATTTATTTGATACCATAAGAGCTTCCCCTTTTCACACAAACGATGACGCACAAAATGAGAATGCTCATCTAAAGATTTCCCATCAACTAGGCTATTTGGGGTTTCAGCACGAGCGCATAAGGACCAAAGATGATCCAAGTAGAACACTTTAAGTGGATCCATATCAATAGATTTTCAGCAAACAAAGATGCAAGCAAATAGAAGGCACATGACAACACAAGCAAACAAAAGATCGAATGAAAGAAGGGCGAATAAAACGGCAAAGGTGAAGTGGGGGAGAGGAAAACGAGAGGCAAATGGCAAATAATGTAATGCGAGGGATAAGAGTTTGTGATGGGTACTTGGTATGTCTTGACTTGTGCGTAGACTCCCCGGCAACGGCGCCAGAAATGGCTAGTTGTTGGGAGATCAAATCATGACTTGACTTGGCATAAGCCTCCCCGGCAATGGCGCCAGAAATCCTTCTTGCTACCTCTTGAGCATGCGTTGGTTTTCCCTTGAAGAGGAAAGGGTGATGCAACAAAGTAGCATAAGTATTTCCCTCAGTTTTGAGAACCAAGGTATCAATCCAGTAGGAGGCTACACGCAAATCCCTCGTACCTACACAAACAAATAAGAACCTTGCAACCAACACGATAAAGGGGTTGTCAATCCCTTTCACGACCACTTGCAAAAATGAGATCTGATAGAGATAATAAATAGTTTTGGTATTTTTATGATATAGATTGGAAAGTAAAGATTGCAAAATAAAATAGATCGGAAACTTATATGATGGAAAATAGACCCGGGGGCCATAGGTTTCACTAGTGGCTTCTCTCAAGATAGCATAAGTATTACGGTGGGTGAACAAATTACTGTCCAGCAATTGATAGAAAAGCGCATAGTTATGAGAATATCTAGGCATGATCATGTATATAGGCATCACGTCCGTGACAACTAGATCGAAACGATTTTGCATATACTACTATTACTCCACACATCAACCGCTATCTAGCATGCATCTAGAGTATTGAGTTCATAAGAATAGAGTAACGCATTAGGCAAGATGACATGATGTAGAGGGATAAACTCAAGCAATATGATATAAACCCCATCCTTTTATCCTCGATGGCAACAATACAATACATGCCTTGCTGCCCCTGCTATCACCGGGAAAGGACACCGCAAGATTGAACCCAAAGCTAAGAACTTCTCCCATTGCAAGAAAGATCAATCTAGTAGGCCAAACCAAACTGATAATTCGAAAAGACTTGCAAAGATAACCAATCATACATAAAAGAATTCACAGGGGATCCAAATATTGTTCATAGATAATCTTTATCATAAACCCACAATTCATTGGATCTCGACAAACACACCGCAAAAATAATTACATCGAATAGATCTCCAAGAAGATCGAGGAGAACTTTGTATTGAGAATCAAAGAGAGAGAGGAATCCATCTAGCAGAAAACTATGGACCCGAAGGTCTGAGGCAAAAATAAACTTCATCGGAGAGGCTATGGTGTTGATGTAGAAGCCCTCCATGATTGATCCCCCTCCGGCAGAGCGCCGGAAAAGGCCCCAAGATGGGATCTCACGGGTACAGAAGGTTGCGGCGGTGGAAATAGGGTTTCGTGGTGCTCCTTAATGTTTTCAGGGTATATGGATATATATAGGCTAAAGAAGTTGGTCAGGGGAGTCATGAGGGGCCCAGGAGGGTGGGGGCGCGCCTCCCTGCCTCGTGGCCACCTCGTTTCTTTCTTGACGTCCACTCCAAGTCTCTTGGATTGCGTTTGTTCCAAAAATAACTCTCCCGAAGGTTTCATTCTGTTTGGACTCCGTTTGATATTCCTTTTCTGCGGAAGACTAAAATAGAAAAAAACAGCAATTTGGGCTGGGCCTCCGGTTAATAGGTTAGTCCCCAAAATAATATAAAAGTGCATAGTAAATCCCATTAAACATCCAAAACAGATAATATAATAGCATGGAACAATCAAAAAAATATAGATACGTTGGAGATGTATCAATGGTTCAGTTCAATTATCCGTTTCTGATGAGGAGGAACAAAATAAACGGGCAGCCAGATGAAGGTGCGTGCGATGTACGGCATGCGGTTCACTCGAATGAACTGCTTGCGTTGAGACAAGAGAGCAGAAATGGTTCAACTTAACAAGACGTGTGTGTTGTGCGATGGGATTGCACACAAAACAACAAGATGAAGGAAATATGCCCTAGAGGCAATAATAAAGTTATTATTTATTTCCTTATTTCATGGTAAATGTTTATTATTCATGCTAGAATTGTATTAACCGGAAACATAATACATGTGTGAATACATAGACAAACATAGTGTCACTAGTATGCCTCTACTTGACTAGCTCGTGAATCAAAGATGGTTAAGTTTCCTAGCCATGGACAAAAGAGTTGTCATTTGATTAACGGGATCACATCATTAGGAGAATGATGTGATTGACTTGACCCATTCCGTTAGCCTTAGCACTTGATCGTTTAGTATGTTGCTATTGCTTTCTTCATGACTTATACATGTTCCTATGACTATGAGATTATGCAACTCCCGTTTACCAGAGGAACACTTTGTGTGCTACCAAACGTCACAACCTAACTGGGTGATTATAAAGGAGCTCTACAGGTGTCTCCAAAGGTACTTGTTGAGTTGGCGTATTTCGAGATTAGGATTTGTCACTCCGATTGTCGGAGAGGTATCTCTGGGCCCTCTCGGTAATGCACATCACTATAAGCCTTGCAAGCAATGTGATCGATGAGTTGATTACGGTATGATGCATTACATAATGAGTAAAGAGACTTGCCAGTAACGAGATTGAACTAGGTATTGAGATACCGATGATCGAATCTCGGGCAAGTAACATACCGATGACAAAGGGAACAACGTATGTTGTTATGCGGTTTGACCGATAAAGATCTTCGTAGAATATGTAGGGGCCAATATGAGCATCCAGGTTCCGCTATTGGTTATTGACTGGAAACAGTTCTAGGTCATGTCTACATAGTTCTCGAACCCGTAGGGTCCGCACGCTTAACGTTACGACGACAATTTTATTATGAGTTTATAATTTTTGATGTACCGAAGGTTGTTCGGAGTCCCGGATGTGATCACGGACATGACGAGGAGGGCCGACCGCACCTCCCCCTCCCTCCTTTATATACGGGGGTAGGGGGGCACCCCATGACACACAAGTTGATCTTCGTGATTGTTCCTTAGCCATGTGCGGTGCCCCCCTCCACCATATTGCACCTCGGTCATATCGTAGCGGTGCTTAGGCGAAACCCTGCGTCGGTAGAACATCATCATCGTCACCACGTCGTCATGCTGACGGAACTCATCCCCGACACCCTGCTGGATCGGAGTCCGGGGATCGTCATCGAGTTGAATGTGTGCTGAACTCGGAGGTGCCGTACGTTCGGTGCTTGGATCGGTCAGATCGTGAAGACCTACGACTACATCAACCGCGTTGTCATAACGCTTCCGCTTTCGGTCTACAAGGGTACGTGGACAACACTCTCCCCTCTCGTTGCTATGCATCACCATGATCTTGCGTGTGCGTAGGATTTTTTTTGAAATTACTACGTTACCCAACACAAGATAGGGGGCTACTACAACCATGACATTTGCACACACCAAAGTAAACTATTACATGCATAATTACACAGGTGGCTACTACACACATGACATTTCCACACACCAATAAAGTTAACTATATATTACATGCATGATTAACTAGCATAAACGATCATCTGATCATCATCTACATCTTGTGACGCTTGCTCTGCTTGTGGCTCAATTCGGGCTTGTCTATTTGGGTAACGAGGCACTTCCTCATGTCAATGATCCTCCTGTGCATCTCGTAGCATGTGTACACACTCTTGGCCGTGAACCTGAGGTGAGGTTCATCCAGTTGCCGCATCCAGGCCCTGTGCCAAGATAGGGGGTGAGGGAGTCCTGGATTAGGGGGTGTCCGGATAGCCAAACTATCACCGTTGGCCGGACTCCTGGACTATGAAGTTACAAGATTGAAGACTTTGTCCCGTGTCCGGATGGGACTTTCCTTGGCGTGGAAGGCAAGCTTGGCGATACGGATATGTAGATCTCCTACCATTGTAACCGACTCTGTGTAACCCTAACCCTCTCCGGTGTCTATATAAACCGGAGGGTTTTAGTCCGTAGGATGAACAACAATCATACCATAGGCTAGCTTCTAGGGTTTAGTCTTTGATCTCGTGGTAGATCTACTCTTGTACTACCCATATCATCAATATTAATCAAGCAGGAGTAGGGTTTTACCTCCATCGAGAGGGCCCGAACCTGGGTAAAAACATTGTGTCCCTTGTCTCCTGTTACCATCCGCCTAGACGCACAGTTCGGGACCGCTTACCCGAGATCCGCCGGTTTTGACACCGACATTGGTTCTTTCATTGAGAGTTCCTCTGTGTCGTCACCTTTAGGCCCGATGGCTCCTTCAATCATCAACAACGACGCGGTCCAGGGTGAGACTTTTCTCCCCGGACATATCTTCGTATTCGGCGGCTTTGCACCGCGAGCCAATTCACTTGGCCATCTGGAGCAGATCGAAAGCTACGCCCCTGGCCATTAGGTCACATTTGGGAGTTTGAACTACACGGCTGACATCCGCGGAGACTCGATCTTCGACGGATTCGAGCCACAGCCAAGCGCGCCGCACTGTCTCGATGGATATGATCTAGCTCTGCCGCCGAACAGTGCCTTGGAGGCCGCACCAGCGTCCGCTCCGACCCTTAGCTCGGAACCGACTTTGCCGATCGAGGACGAGTGGCTGGACACTGCCTCAGGGGCTACGATCTCTACGGCGATTGAGCTGAACACAATCCCTGTCCTTTGCAAAGCCTGTGACTCCAAGGTGCCGGACTCCTCTCCGGACTCCGAACCTCCCGTGCCCCTGCCAATCAAGTCCGATTGGGCGCCGGTTATGGAGTTCACTGCCGCAGACATCTTTCAGCACTCGCCCCTTGGCGACATCCTGAATTCAGTAAAGTCTCTCTCTTTATCAGGAGAGCCCTGGCCGGACTATGGTCAGGAAGGTTGGGATGCGAACGACAAAGAAATTCAACACCCACCCACCAGCCAATTCATAGCCACTGTCGAAAGTTTAAACGACGTGCTCAATTTCGACTCCAAAGACATCGACGGTATGGACGACGATGTAGGAGATAACCACGAACCAGCACCTACAGGGTATTGGACAGCCACCCCATCTCACGATGTATACATGGTGGATACACCTAAAGGAAGTGACGACGAGGAACAACGGGACGCTACGAAGGATAAATCCCTCGAAAAGCAGTAAAGATGGCGATGAAAGCGCCGCACAAAGTCCCGCCTCGACAAAGACGGCGGCCATACAGACCCAGCCATAGAGCAGGTCGAACCGATGGACGACGAACATGCCATTGAACAACCGTCCGAACAGGACAACTTGGATAAACAACCCGTCCCCGCGAAGATAATAGTCCGGACGATCTCACACCAGACGAGTTGTTGGAGCAAAAGAACCTCCAAAAAAGGCTTGTCGCCACTGCGCGTAGCCTAAAAAAGCAGAAGCAAAAGCTCAAAATAGCGGAAGATGCACTCAGAATCAGATGGAGCAAAGTACTCAAAACCGCAGACATATATGGCGACAGTCGCCAAACAAAGAGCTACCCGAAGCACAAACTACTGCCCGAATTCGATGAGGAGGCCTTAGAGCCCCCGCAATCAAAGAACAAAGAGGCCGCCCGGTCGGATAGACGACCACATGACAAGCATAGAGCGGCAAGTGGCACCGCACAGAAGCCGGCTTGCGATCCGCATAAGGATTCACATCAAAAGGATGGCCCAGTTAGGTCCATCTATGGGCCAAGAAAGCAAGCTCCTCTAAGCAATGCAACAAGCCAATTATCCGGACATCATGGCACACCCAAATATAGGGGTGCCGCACACCCCCTATGTTTCACCGATGAGGTCCTGGATCATGAATTTCCAGCGGGATTTAAACCCGTAAGCATAGAGGCATACGACGGAACAATAGACCCGGGAGTCTGGATTGAGGATTACATCCTCCACATACACATGGCTAGAGGAGATGATCTCCACGCCATAAAATACTTACCCCTCAAGCTCAAAGGGCCAGCACGGCACTGGCTTAAAAGCCTCCCTGAAAATACCATTGAAAGTTGGGAAGAGCTCGAGGACGCTTTTTGGGCAAATTTTCATGGGACTTATGTCCGCCCTCCGGATGCAGACGATTTAAGTCACATTACCCAACAACCCGGAGAGTCGGCCCGCAAATTCTGGAACAGGTTCCTCACCAAAAAGAACCAAATAGTCGACTGTCCGGATGCCGAAGCCTTAGCAGCTTTCAAACACAATGTCCGAGATGAATGGCTCGCCAGGCACCTTGGCCAGGAAAAGCCAAGAACAATGGCCGCACTAACAAGCCTCATGACCCGCTTTTGCACGGGAGAGGATAGTTGGCTGGCAAGATGTAGTACTAGCGACCCAAGTACATCCAAAGTCAGAGATGGAAACGGGAAACCACGACGCAGCAAGGACCAGCGCCGGACAAGGGGAAACAACCTGAAGAGCATGGCAGTCAACGCCGGATTCAAAAGCTCTCGACAGAATCATAAAAAATTGCCCCTCAAGGATAACAGCCACGAGCTATCCAACTTAAACAAAATCTTGGACAAAATATGGCAAATCCACAGTACCCCTGGGAAGCCTGCAAACCATACCCACAGAGATTGTTGGGTCTTCAAGCAGTCCGGCAAACTCAATGCCGAACACAAGGGGCTCGACACACCAAGCGAGGACGATGACGAACCCCACAAGCAGAGCACCGGAAAACAAAAGAATTTCCCACAAGAAGTCAAAACAGTAAACTCACTTAAAGTGACAAAAGGGAAAATCAGAGCGGCGCCCATAGAAATACGCGCCGCACAGCCTATCCTAGCGGAGTCCCGACATTGGTTGTCAAAACCAATCACATTTGATCATCAGGATTACTTCGGAAGTATCCGGAACGCAGGATCGACTGCCCTGATATTAGATCCTAAAATCGATGGACTCCAATTCACAGAAGTCCTAATGGACGGCGGTAGTGATCTAAACCTACTATATCAGGACACAATCCGCAAAATGGGGATAGACCCAACCAAAATCCGCCACAGCAACACCTCCTTCAAGGGGTAATGCCACGCCTATATGCCCATTGTACGGGCTCCCTACTGCTAGAAGTTGT
This sequence comes from Triticum timopheevii, assembly GCA_963921465.1. NCBI lineage: Eukaryota > Viridiplantae > Streptophyta > Magnoliopsida > Poales > Poaceae > Triticum > Triticum timopheevii. The sequence goes on from OY997262.1 coordinate 371,186,370, forward strand.
GTTCAGCTCATCCGACAACTTCCGTCGCGAAAAGTTAACCTTCCATATCGCCCCATTCAAAAGTAGCTATCAAGCACTATTGGGACGTGAAGCTTTCGCCCGCTTTAACGCAATACCGCATTATGCATCTCTTACACTTAAAATGCCCGGTCCACGCGGCATCATCTCATTAAAGGGAAATATCAAGTGTTACTCGAGCACGAAAGAACGTGAGACTGCCTGGACAGTCACACACTAATCCGGCTCCGCTAAACCAAGCACCTGAATAGGTCATTCGGACCCCGGATACGGCTAGACGAGTCCGGCGTAAACATATGAAGGCCTACTAGCCGCACACCCCCGTACAAGGGGCTGCATGCATGTACAACAAGAGACAATAAAGCTCAATTTTATTCGCTTTTTGAATCGTACTCCGTTTTTTTAAAATAAAGTACATTTTTCGCACGATCTTTCTTCAACTAAGTTCTTCTCTTTTATAGATGAACACCGTGCTACACCCGTCCAGGATACGGCACAATGGAGACACATGCGCAGACGTGCAGTAGGGACCAGTTGCAAGGATTCTTTTCAGATTAAGACCCTGCGTAAACCTTTTTTACTGTCTCTTGTTGATACACATCCCCCGGTTTCTTGCTATAACCGAGGAGGAGGCTGGCATTTTGGCATCGGCCGCGTCAGAATTTTTTGCGCGTACCTGGACACCAGGGGCTTAGGGCATTGTTCTGCCCGTTTTCATAAAGACCGAATGCCTTAGGGAGTGTTCGGCGTCTCGAGTTAGGCCTTATATGCATCAGCTCCGAATCATGTCTTTGGTCAAATGTTGGGTTTGCCTGGCTCCTGTGTTTTGCTGCCTTACGTTCCGTTCTATCGGCTAACACGGCACGAGGAGAACTACTGCGATTGTGCCCCGGTTCGGCCTGGTGAGCACCTCAGTAGAGAAAGCCGAAAACTGACTGTCATGATATAGCGTGAGACTGGTTAACCACTCGATGACCCACAGGAATGTTTAGAATTCCTCCGCATTAACGAAGGACCGTTTCCCGGTCAGGCACATACGCGCCCCAAATTCGGGAGAGCGCGGTGCCCCTAGGGGCTATATAGTAGCCCCACCATCGAACTCCTATGGCTAAGTGAAAGTGATAAAGCATTATAGTCCGGTTGCTTAGTTTGCTACACTATCACCTCCTTTACCCGACCTAGACGTTGGATTAAGTGTGAAAATGCGCCTTTTTTGCAAACACCCCCGCACTATGTGCGTGGGGGCTGAAGCCGAAGACTGCCATCTTTCAGGTTATATACACATATACATTAATGGCCGCACAGGAGGTACTTTAATACTTGAACGCACAAGTATAAAAAGCCCTTATATTATATTGAAACATTGTTTCACAAATCATACATGTCATTAGAACATAATATCCTTCGAGCACTGCGTCTCTATTAAACAAGCGCCCTACAGGACTTCCTCAAAATAGTTCTCGGCAGGTACTCGGCTTCTGTCCGAATCCTGGGATGCAACGTCGGTGGCTTTCATCTCCGCCCAGTATGTCTTGACACGGGCAAGAGCCATCCGCGCACCCTCTATGCATGCTGACCGCTTCATTGCACAATTATGCGGCACCGCACCAAGGAACTGCTGCACCAAGCCAAAATAACTCTTCGGCTCGGGCCTGTTCGGCCACAAATGAGTCACGACATCCTTCATGGCAAGTCCGGACAACCTATTCAGCTCAGCCCATTCGACCAAACGATCGGTCAATGGAAGCGGACGCTCCGGACTATGGAACTGCGACCAAAAAAGCTCTTCCATTCTGTGATCCTTTTGGCCTCGAAATTGTTCGGCCGCGTTTGCGGCACTCGCCGCCAAGTCTAGATAAGCATCCTCCGCACCCCACAGCTGGCCCAACTGAGCATACTTGGGATCCATGAATTTCCTCCGCAGCAGAAAGGGCTTTCCAGCCGCAATATCTTCGGCCTGACGTAGCTCCTCTTTCATAGCTCTCATCGCAGAGCAAGCATCCTTGGCCTCAGTAGCGGCCTTTTTCAGGTCCTCTTGTTCCGCTCGACCTTCTTTTTCAAGAAGCTCGCAACGGTCGGTAGCAATCTTCAACTTTACGGCCATCTCGGCCATTTCTTTCTTGCTTCGGCAGTGAGCAGCCTGTTCGGCTCTCAGCTCTTCGGCCGCTTTTAAGGCAGCCACATCACTTTTTCGGGCTTGCTCCTTGGCTCGGGCGAGTTCCGCCCAAAGGTTCTCCATGGCAGCGGCACAATCTGCGTCAAGCATACATGTTGTAAGGCACAGACATTAAGCTACCTTACCGGGTGTCCGCGGAGAAGCTGCATACCTTGTGACTCGTCAAGCCGCTTATTGACAAGCGCGATGTCAGAATTCGCCACGTCAAGTTGCCGCTTTAGTTCGGCAACTTCATTAGTCCGGCTTGCCACCGGATGCTTCGCCACCTACATAGGAAGAGCGCATATTATACCTGGGATTATGATACTTGGCGCGTTGTCATTTTTGACAATGCACCGAGTCTCAGGGGCTACTATCTATACAGGGCGCATTCTATATGCAAAACTATCAGAAGGTACATCATTTTGCGTACCTCAAAACCCGTCAGTAAACTTACGACGTCGTCATGCAATCCGCTTTCAGCGGATGAAATGCTTTCAATCACCGTACCCATTAGCGCACGGTGATCTTCCGAGATAGGTGCTCGCCTGAGCAGATCTTTCAGCTCCTCCGACAGTACACCAGTCGGTTCCGGACTCGTCTGATGGCCTTTTTCGAAGGCCGGACACGGAGGGCTTTGAGGGGACATACGATTGCCTTCGGCCCCTGCCGGATTCAGAGAAACCCTCCGCGACGACACCTCAGGGTCATCCGCCTCGCATGATGGTACGGCAGGCGGAGGCATTTCACTCTCCATCATCTCCGGATCAAGATCCCCTGAAGACGAGCTCTGCTGAGAAGGGCTGAGATCCGAACTACAAGGAAAAATTTCAGTTATCTTCAGAAATAAAACAGGGATGTCTCTCATTTTAAGAAAACGCCCCTCTTTACTTACGGCTCGCTGGAGGGTTGATCTCCTTGGGGAAATAGTGCGGCCGGGGCATCTCCCGGCGCAGGACCCTCTGGCGAGGATTTCTTCCCCCGCTTCGAGGCCTTGGTCTCCAGATCGTTAGAAGCGGTCCTCTTCTCCCCTTGGAGGGAGGGATTCTCGATCCCTCCTTTCTTGATAAACTCCTTTGCGGAGGCAGTAGCTCCCTTGTTCCCCCCTTCGCCTTCTTTAAAAGGTGCAACCTCTAGCATCCTGGTTAACACAGGATCTGGCGTGGTTTCAGGGAGGGGGGCCGGACACCGGATTAGTTTTGCTTTTGCTATCCACTCCTATTCAAGGGACAACTCTTTTAAAGGCAAGTTTACGATAGATATACGGATAGCATGTCCGGGTACAGGACTACTTACTTGAGTATCCGGGTGATTGCAGCTCAGACCTGCGTCCTCGGTCAAGTCCGGACACATTGCTCGTGATCCGAAGAACAGTTGGTACATCTCCACGGGCGTTACGCCCATAAAATGTTGGAGATATCGTGATCCCTCCGGATTGAACTCCCACAGGCGGAGGGGGCGACGTTTGCAGGGCAGGGTGCGACTAATCAGCATGACCTGCGCTACTACGACCAGATCTCTCTCTCTCTAGGAGGTCTCAAATACGGCCCTGCAACAAGGGTGTGTCCTTGGACGGCCCCCAGTCGAGCCCTTTATTGACCCATGACGCCAGCCGCGGCGGAGGACCCGAGCGAAAGGCAGGTGGCGCCACCCATTTGGTGCCCCTGGGAGCTGTGATATAAAAGCACTCTTGTTGCCACAGACTGAGCTCCTCTTGAAAAGAGCCCTCGGGCCATGGAGTGTCAACATTCTTGCTTATAACAGCCCCTCCGCACTCTGTCTGCTGCCCCTCGATCATCTTCGGTTCCACTTTGAAGGTTTTGAGCCACAACCCAAAGTGAGGGGTAATGCGGAGGAAGGCTTCACATATGACAATGAACGATGAGATGTGGAGTATGGACTCCGGATCCAAGTCATGAAATTCCAGCCCATAATAAAACATGAGCCCCCTCACAAAGGGGTCCATCGGGAAGCCTAACCCCCGAAGGAAGTGAGGCACGAACACCACGCTCTCACCAGGCTTGGGAGTGGGAATAACCTGCCCTTGGGCAGGCAGCCTGTGCGAAATTTTGCCGGTTAGATACCAGGCGTCTCTCAGCTTTAGCACGTCTTCTTCCATGACGGAGGAAGGCACCCACTGGCCTTGCAGGTTGGAGCCGGACATCCTCGGAGGTCCGAAGCGCCTGAATCTAGAGCTTTGGGTGTTGGAACTCGAGGGGAGGGGCAGATTCGATTGAGATTGAAAGAAAGGAGCGGGCCTTGGTCTCGTTATAAAGAGGTTGAATACTAAGATCCCTCCCCGTGACCGTTCGGGACTCGCCTTTGATAGAGGAGGCGTGCCAACGGGCACAACTGGGTTACCCACACCCGTATTAATGAGAATCCCGAAATAAGGGGACATGATCTCTGCTTTGACAATACGTGCCAAAGAAACCGCCTCGATAAACACGCTGAGGTGGGACAGTAAAAATGATGCCAATAAAGGCTTGGCCGTGGTGTGACGTCACGCCGCAGAATACGTCAGCAGATTGAATTTGTGTAAAGATTATTCTCTCTATGGTGGTATGTGGAACTTATTTTACATAGCCGGACACTATCCTTGTGTTCAAATTCTTCTATGAAGTATTCGGAGGAGGAACACGCCTTGCAATGCCGAAGACAATATGCGCGCCAGACTCGTCGTCATTGAAGCCTGGTTCAGGGGCTACTGAGGGAGTCCTGGATTAGGGGGTGTCCGGATAGCCGAACTATCACCTTTGGCCGGACTCCCGGACTATGAAGATACAAGATTGAAGACTTCGTCCCGTGTCTGGATGGGACTTTCCTTGGCGTGGAAGGCAAGCTTGGCGATACGGATATGTAGATCTCCTACCATTGTAACCGACTCTGTGTAACCCTAACCCTCTCTGGAGTCTATATAAACCGGAGGGTTTTAGTCCGTAGGACGAACAACAATCATACCATAGGCTAGCTTCTAGGGTTTAGCCTCTTTGATCTCATGGTAGATCTACTCTTGTACTACCCATATCATCAATATTAATCAAGCAGGAGTAGGGTTTTACCTCCATCGAGAGGGCCCGAACCTGGGTAAAAACATCGTGTCCCTTGTCTCCTGTTACCATCCGCCTAGACGCACAGTTCGGGACCCCCTACCCAAGATCCGCCGGTTTTGACACCGACAGGGGGCTTGTTCTCTGGGCATCCTGCTTCATCTTTTCATAGTAGGGGTCGATGATGGCTGAGGCAAGTTTGACCAGGGAGTCCTTCTTCGTGCTGCCCCAGACCCTGTAGTGGTCATGGATTTCGACAAGGTTCTTGCAGGCCAAGCCCGTAACACTGAGCGCTTTTACATCGTCTTTGGTTTCCACCGTGGCGAACTTGTAGTCGGTGCTGTTGACAAACCTATTGAAACAGTCGCAAGGCTCTGTGTCCATGCAGTAGTGGTAGATGAGGACATGATGGCGCACGCACAACTGGGCGATGGCAACCTTCTGATCTATGCCAGGACGACCGGCGGTGTACTGGAGGCCGATGCCGACCACCTTGTACTTGTCTCCAGCAAGCAACTGCTCAACGTTGTTGATGTAGTCGTCCACCACGGCGGGGTCGATGGTGTACACCACCAAGAGATCCGTCTCCCTCACGTGGGTCTCAACTCTATGCTCGCCGAACTCCATTGGAGCACCGCTGGACATCCCCTCTCTATGTGTCATTTTTTTGATAGAAAGACTGTAAGGGAACCCCCTACAGTATAATTGGTGCAACAAACCCAAATTGCAAGTACCATGCCTTGAACCTGGGTGGGTGGGAATGCTTCAACCCCTTCCCACCACTAGGCTATGCCTTAGTCTGCCGTGGCCATCCACTCTCTATGTGTTATCGTGGGTGTGCTTGTTGTGTTGTGGGGCGCGATTGAAAGGTTGAAGAGACTAAGGTTATAATGGCTGCGGGAATTAAAGGGGAAGCCGAATGGCCAGGAATATCGGCAGTCCCTGATGGTAGTTCTAATTTGCAACGCATAATTCCATCATGCCGCACGTAACTGCATCACGTGGCAACGCGCGTGGCGCAACTGCATGCATACGGGGCCCCCGACGTGATCGTGCGCACGCCCAACCGTTGGCAGAGCGCGCGCTGAGGGACGCGAGCAGAGCGCTCCGCGGTCGCCTCAGCGGCAACCAACCATATATATATATGCATATAGCAGTTGAACACGCAAGGAAAAGCTGTCCACAAGCTGAGCGCACCGACGGATACGAGCAGAGCGCGCCGCGGCACCTAACGGCGGGATATACCTTCATTCAAGCCAATCAAAATAAGACTAGAACGGACATGTCTATATTGAGCAAAGGGATTGCACATGTCTGTATTGAGTGGAACGAGAATGCAATAGCAAAATAAGAATTAAGGCCACGATGATGCAATTGCAGTGGTGGTTACAGGAGGCAAGAGAAAGATGCATCCATCAACATACGACCTCCTCCTCCTCAACTCAGTGCACCAGCCGGGCCACCGACCGACGGCTAAGGAGCGGCGGCTTTTGTGGCGAGGTCAAGGTGCTTCTCATCAAAGGCATCCAAGGCTTCCATCCGGCTGAACAAGGCCAATGTCATAGCATCCTCACTGGCCTTGTAGATACCTATGTACATGATTCGCTCGTACACATGGATGTGTAGGTCGACGTTTTTTGCAGGGCGAGGTGCCTCAAGGTGAGCGCGACCTCTAGTTGGACATTCTTCATGGCGTCGATGCACAGTCGCAGGGCCACCAGTTCTTGAAAGAGGTTCCGACCATGGAGGCCGATTAGGGTGGCAGGGCCACCAGTTCTTGAAAGAGGTTCCGACCATGGAGGCAGATTAGGGTGGCAGGAAATGAGGAGCCCAGGCGCACGGGCTGGAGGAGTATGGCGATGTCGTCCGCGAGATTCTTGACGACGGTGAACCTATTAGTGGTGTGAAAGATCATCTGGTCCAACTGAGAGTCGTAGCTGGCGTTGACGACAGCCATCCACCAGCCGGTCGCCAACACTGTATGGAGACGATCCATGGTGCCATGCCGCAGGCCGGTGTCGTGGACCATCTGGCACAACCGCAGGCTGCTCACGTGCATCGCCTCCATGTGTCTGGAGTGGGCACTTTTGCGCTTATTAGTGTAGGTGCTTAGGCAAATGCTTAGGTGCGTAGGATGTGGTAGATGCATTGGAATGGAGGGGCACCTTTATATGAGTGCAAACTGCATTGCATTCACATCGTGCTGCCTCTTTTCCCAGTCCTCCCATTACTTCCCTCATGCATTCACATGATGCTAATTGAAGGAGGATGCATCATTGGCCGTTCAACATTTCAGGAACCGCTACCCTCTCCCTTGTCTGCACTAAAGCCGTATCGGGAACTGCGCCGCCCGCTGTCAAATCGAATAGTACCGCGCGGCCCGCTGCACGCCTGGCTGAACATGCCTCCTGGCCTCCATCTATGCTTAATTACTGAATTTCAGTTGCAAAAATTAGATACTGCTAGTGTTTTTTAGATTCATATTTTGACAAATTGCAGGGTTACAAGGTTGGCAAATGGCAATGTTACTAGATCAAGAAATGTCAATCTTTCTAGTTTGACAAATGGCAACATACCCAATATGAGATATGCAAATTGCACCAAATTGTTTGTAAGTGGTTCACACGGGTCATCCAAAAGAACCGTTTGTGTTCAAGAGATGCACAAATCCTGGTCTCACTTTGCATACGGGACAAAAAATTTACCACGACATGTTGATGCCGCTCCATGATAGCATGCCAAGTTCCATGAATTTCAGACGAGTTTTGGATTTACTAGAATTTAAAAACCAGGTATCTCAATGTTTGCGCCCGAGTGACGGTGGCAGGGTGTTTTACATTCATTCCCATTTCTTGCATGGGACCTAAGCATGCACCCAAGGACAAAGATTTGATTTTTCAACCAATTTATATGCACTGGAGCATGTGCATGTAGTTCAAATTTGAATTATGCACATAAATGTATTGAAAACTCACTTAATGCATAAAGATGTCCAAACGAACCCAGAAAAATCCCAAAAAATAACACAACACTCTTGTTGTTCTATGTTGACATGAGAAAAAAATTTGAAAGCAATAAGAGGCAATGGATATCGTTTCGCCCCCAAAGTTGGGGCGTTCCCTACCGAAACCATCATGCTTGTTGTGAGAAGCTCTGGTTTTTGAGAAGCATATACCCAAACCTGCCCCAAATGGGATAAAAAATTTAGCACAACATGTTGATGCCGCTCCATGATAGCATGCCAAGTTTCATGAATTTCAAACAAGGTTTGGATTTACTAGAATTTAGAAACCCAGGTATCTCAATGTTTGTGGCCGAGTGACGGTGGCAGGTTGTTTGACATTCATTCCCGTTTCTTGCATGGGACCTAAGCATGCACCCAAGGACAAAGATTTGATTTTTCAACCAATTTATATGCACTAGAGCATGTGCATGTATTTCAAATTTGAATTATGCATATAAATGCATTGGAAACTCAATGCATAAAAATGTCCAAACGAACACCTAAAAATCACAAAAAAGAACACAACAGTCCTGTTGTTCTATGTTGACACGAGAATTTTTTTGAAAGCAATTAGAGGCAATGGATATCATTTCGTCCCCAAAGTTGGGGCGTTCCCTACTGAAACCATCATGCTTGTTGTGAGAAGCTCTGGTTTCTGAGAAGCATATACCCAAACCTGCCCCAAATGGGATAAAAAATGTACCACAACATGTTGATGCCGCTCCATGATAGCATGCCAAGTTCCATGAATTTCAGACGAGTTTTGGATTTACTAGAGTTTAAAAACCCAGGTATCTCAATGTTTGTGGACGAGTGACGGTTGTAGGGTGTTTGACATTCATTCCCAGTTCTTGCATGGGACCTAAGCATGCACCCAAGGACAAAGATTTGATTTTTCAACCAATTTATATGCACTGGAGCATGTGCATGTAGTTCAAATTTGAATTATGCACATAAATGCATTGAAAACTCACTTAATGCATAAAATGTCCAAACGAACCTAAAAAAATCACAAAAAATAACACAACACTCTTGTTGTTCTATGTTGACATGAGAAAAAATTTGAAAGCAATTAGAGGCAATGGATATCGTTTCGTCCCCGAAGTTGGGGCGTTCCCTACCGAAACCATCATGCTTGTTGTGAGAAGCTCTGGTTTGTGAGAAGCAAATACCCAAACTTGCCCCAAATGGGGCAAAAAATTTACCATGCCATGTTGATGCCGCTCCATGATAGCATTGCCAAGTTTCATGAATTTTAGACGAGTTTTGGATTTACTAGAATTTAAAAACCAGGTATCTCAATGTTTGCGGCCGGGTGATGGTGGCAGGGTGTTTGACATTCATTCCCATTTTTGCATGGGACCTAAGCATGCACCCAAGGACAAAGATTTGATTTTTCAACCAATTTATATGCACTGGAGCATGTGCATGTATTTCAAATTTGAATTATGCACATATATGCATTGAAAACTCACTTAATGCATAAAAATGTCCAAACGAACCCCGAAAAATCACAAAAAATAACACAACACTCCTGTCGTTCTATGTTGACATGAGAAATTTTTTGAAAGCAATTAGAGGCAATGGATATCGTTTCGTCCCCAAAGTTGGGGCGTTCCCTACCGAAACCATCATGCTTGTTGTGAGAAGCTCTAGTTTGTGAGAAGCATATACCCAAACCTGCCCCAAATGGGACAAAAAAATTACCATGCCATGTTGGTGCCGCTCCATGATAGCATGCCGAGTTTCATGAATTTCAGATGAGTTTTGGATTTACTAGAATTTAAAAACCAGGTATCTCAATGTTTGCGGCCGAGTGACGGCGGCAGGGTGTTTGACATTCATTCCCATTTATTGCATGGGACCTAAGCATGCATCCAAGGACAAATATTTGTTTTTTCAACCAATTTATATGCACTGGAGCATGTGCATGTAGTTCAAATTTGAATTATGCACATAAATGCATTAAAAACTCACTTAATGCATAAAAATGTCAAAATGAACCTTAAATAATTCCAATTCTTTTATGACACACGTATAGTTGCATCATCACTACAGATAAAAGGTTTAGCAATTCAAACATCATCCATGGCCGCTATGACCCCATTGTGTAATTCAAATCAAGATGAAAAATCAAGTAGATCCCACACCGTTTATTATAACCAACCGTGTGAGATGCAGCACAAAATATCTTGTAGCACTGTCGGAGTATAGTACGCATACGGCTTACGCGCGAAGGTGTGATGGCTACAGTCCATAGCCCGCTCTGAATGAGGGACCGTCTCTGATGCCACTTTGCGCGCCCGTTTTTTGGCTTAAGTGATTCCAAATTTTCGGCTTCCGCAAAAATATCTACCTCCCCGCCCCTCCCCCTTACCAAAAGCCACATTTCCCCTGTTTCCGCCTTCCTTTCCAAGTTGAAACCTTCACTCCTTGCTTGCAGCGCCGCCGCCTCCTCGCCGGCGACCCTCCTTTACGCTGCTCGGCCTTGCCTATCCAGGCAGGTAATCCACACCCGACCCCCATCCTCCTCCTCCTTCCACATCCCACATGCCCCGACCGCCGGTGCGAGCGCGACACCTTCCACCCAAATCACTGACCCCTCCACCAAATAAGCACCGGTGTAAGCCATGGTGCACGTAGTATAGCCAGGACCTCAAGGAGCATTTGGCAGCGGAGAAGGAAATCGCGACCGCACGCGCGGATGAGGTCGTGATGACTGCCATTCGTGCCGACCCCCAAATCTTGGAGGAGCACCTCGCCATCGAGGCCACCGTTGATGCCTCGCGCACCGACGCCGCGACGCGGTTGGCTGCTTTAAATGACAGTTCGTGGCGTTTTCTTGAGGCCACCGTTGGTGCCTTCGATGAAGACTACGAGGTGTTTTCTCAGCATGCACGTGCTTACCTCATCTCGAGAGCCAGCAGGTTGGTACCCGGAGCGGCTCAGGGAACCACTACAAAGAGGGCACCCACGATGTGGTGGCCTCGCCCTCTTCTATGTCCAAGGAGCCAATCATCATCGATATCTCCAACAATGAGGAGTAGCTTGTCTTATTAGCTCACTGTAAGGACCCATGTTCAGTTTGCTAGCTACTGCCTTTCCTTAACAAATTCTAGTGAATTGTGCTATCTACTTTTACCATGCAATCTTCAGCTGTAGTGTATATGTTCTATATGTTGTGCAATGTGGTGTTCAATTAACTGCTTGGTTCAATTCTGGAAATGTGATGTTCAATTATTCAAGGTGCAATATTTCCAAGTTTTTAAGCATGCTTGGTTTGGTTAACTGTCTGATCATCCATTAGGAGTATGTTATATTGTTCAATTGGTGTTTAGTTAACTGCTTGGTTCATTTGTTGTGGCTTGGTTCACTTGCTGTGGTGTTTAGTTAACCGCTTGGTTCAATTCTACAATGCAATGTTCAATTGTTGTGGCTGCATTCTGTAATTGTATACCATGTGAGGAATAAATCGAATTTGGCTGTAAAAATACATGAGAAACAAATACAATTGCTATATTTCCAAGTTGTTAAGCATGCTTGGTTTGGTTAACTGTCTGATCTTCTATTAGGAGTATGGTATATTGTGCAATGTGGTGCTCATTTAACGTTTGGTTCATTTGTTACGGTGTTTAGTTAACTGCTTGGTTCAATTCTGCAATGTGATGTTCAATTGTTGTGGCTGCATTCTCTTATTGTATACCATGTGAGGAATAAATCAAATTTGGATGCACTTAATACATGAGAAACATATACAAGTGCTATATTTCCTAGTTCTTAATCATGCTTGGTTTGGATAAATGGGTTTTCCATGTGTCTTGAATTAATCTGATGAATCCGCAATGTGCTTATTTTTTATCATCATATTTTACTGATAGCATGCGAACCCTTACTTAACCTGATGACTAACTACCTTATATGTGTTTCAGGGAAACAATGGGAAGCATTGAGGTTTACAAGATGGTACTAACTATTATACCTTGCCTTTTTGTATTCCTTTGCCCCATTTCTAATATAGAGAAGATATTTATGCACATCCTTGTTTTCAGGCTTCACTGATGATTACCTCTCAAACCACCTCTGTGGTCAGGAGGCGAGGAAAGTTTTCATACAACACTCACGGTTCAATATTGAAGTGTTCCTGAAGAGGTCGAAGGATGGACGGTCAATCATCCACAGGCACTAGCCTAAAGTTGCAAAGACCTTCAACATGAATGAAGGCTCAATATTCGCCTTCCGCTTCAGCAATTTTCTAGATGAGATGCATCGCTCTATGTACCGTCTATGATGCTAATTCCAAAAGGTTCTAGATGTTGCATGTGAAACTTGCTGCTGGTGCAGTTGTGTAATGGGGTGGCTGAGTGCTGAAGCTATATCATGTTGTACTATGATGTATTTCAATTATGAAATCCTACTTCCTTAATATGGAAATGGAATATATTATGTGCTTAATATGAATGTAAATTAGATTAGTAAATGGGTTATTAATAATAGGGCAATTAGCCTACTAATTGGCCAATTAGCTTGCTAATTGGGTTTTCCTATTGCAAACGGTTAATGAGAAGACACCGTGGGAGATGACCTCAGGCAACGCACACAATTTCTAGGAATAAACCGTGTTGGATCAATAAACAATCACACACGACATTCTCTTGAAAATTGTTTGCGTTACGCCACCTTGCGCAAACGTTTTCCTTGGAGTGACTGTGTGGGATGTATATACGAACGAAAACGTTTAGTGGTGACTGACTGTGTGGTATGTACTTACGACCGGAAATGATTTCGCCTTTATAATTGTATTTTTTAGCACTACTGTGCATATTTCTGTATTTGAGTGCTCGTCGGTCGCACATGACCTCATTTTGCCGAGCGTGTGTGCCAGGATGGCATATCCCCAACGGTTTCTGGGTCGTATGGGAAGGACCCCCCTATCGACCACACTCACTTGGCGATGGCTCCGAATGCCATCGCGGAAAGGGGTTAAAAACCGTTTGTTTAGGACCGACGCATACCAGTGTTTCCCTTTCTGTCACTGGGATCAAGCACCGTAAGATCGAACCCACTACCGGGCACCTCTTCCCATTGCAAGATAAATAGATCAAGTTGGCCAAACAAATCCCAAATAGCGGAGAAGAAATACGAGGCTATAAGAGATCATGCATATAAGAGATCAAAGAAACTCAGATAACTTTCATGGATATAAAAAGATATGACTGATCATAAACTCAAAGTTCATCAGATCCCAACAAACACACCGCAAAAAGAGTTACATAATATGGATCTCCAAGAGACCATTATATTGAGAATTCAGCGAGAGAGAGAAAGCCATCTAGCTACTAACTACAGACGCGAAGGTCTACAAGGAACTACTCATGCATCATCGGAGAGGCACCAATGGAGGTGGTGAACCCCATCCGAGATGGTGTCTAGATTGGATCTGGTGGTTCTAGACTCTGCAGCGGCTGGATGAATATTTCGTCGACGCTTCTAGGGTTCTGGTATTTTTGGGGTATTTATAGATCAAAGAGGTGGTCCCAGGGGGCACCCGAGGTGGGCACAACCCACCAGGGTGCGCTTGGGCCTCCTGGCGCGCCCTGGTGGGTTGTCCCGTCCTCGGGAGTCCCCCAGGTGCAACCAGTGCCCTATATCTTCCTTCTGGCCCATAAAAATCTCCGTAAAGTTTCGTGGCATTTGGACTCCGTCTCATAAGGATTTTCTGTGATGTAAAAAACATGGAAAAAATAGCAACTGGCACTTGGCACTATGTCAATAGGTTAGTACCAAAAAATGATATAAAATGACAATAAAATGATTATAAAACATCCAAGATGATAATAAAACCGCATGGAACAATCAAAAATTATAGATACGTTGGAGACGTATTAGCATCCCCAAGCTAAACTCCTGCTCGTCCTCAAGTAGGTAAGTGATAAAAACAGAATTTTTGATGTGGAGTGCTGCTTATGATGTCATATCATATTCTTTTCTTTATAGTATGGAGATTTGGACTTTTATGTGATTCAAAGCAATAGTCTAGTTTTGGCATAATAATTTACATACGCAAGCATATCAACAAGCAACCATGTCTTTCAAAATATCAACGCTAATATAAGTTATCCCTAGCCCATCATGCTCAAACATTGATCCATTCATGAAACACACTCGAATATTAGCTACACCCAATACTTAAGTACGATCATATTGCCTCCTAGTTGGTTCGTTTTATGAGAGAGGATGGAGACTCAAATTTCAAAATAAAAATTGCATAAAGTAATAGAAAGGCCCTTCGCAGAGGGAAGTAGGGATTTGTAGAGGTGCTAGAGCTCAAAGCGAAAAACTTAGAGATAAAAACATTTTGGGAGGTGTATCCATCCCACCAACAAAAATGACTTAGAGTTCCAAACACTTCCCATGCTAGATATGCCATAGGCGGTTCCCAAACAAAAAATAAAGTTTATTCCTTTTTCCACCATTTTTTCTCTTTCTATGGCTAGCCATATCCACGGTTGCCCTCCATACCAATACTTTCCAAGGAATTTATTATTTGACAACACAAAGTAAATTCATTTTTTTTGCATTTCGGAACTGGGCATCCCTAATACCTTTGCCTTACTCTCGTGCAATGACAAGTGAATAAACACTCACCGTGAGAATAACACATCTAGCATTGAAAATATTAGCCACCCTTCACCGCTCCGCGAGCGAAACAAACACACAAAATAAGAGTTTATTTGAAAATTAGAGATGGCACATGCAAATTTGCTTAGAACGGGAAAAGAATACCGCATAAAGGTAGATATAGCGGACTCATGTGGCAAAACTGGTTTAAAGGATTTTAGATGCACAAGTAGAGGTCATACTTAGTGCAAAATGAAGGGTAGCAAAAAGATTGGGAAGGGACCAACCAAGAAACGAATAATCTCATAAGCAAGCATCAAGCATAATTAACACTGAATAATGCACCACAAGTAGGAAATAATTTTCATTGCATGATTATTGAGTTTCATGCATGCATAGGGAATCACAAACCTTAACACCAATATTCTTACTAGAGCACAATTACTCATCAACATAACTCACATATCACACCATCATATCTCAAAACTATTACTAAGAATCAAGTTTATTTTGTCCAATGATCTTCATGAATTTTTTTCCTTCTTTATCCTTCTTGGATATCTATCACTTTGGGACTAATTTTCATGTGTTGCTTTTCATAAGCTCAAACAAATATAAGTGAAGATCATGAGCATAACGAATTTTATTTCTCTCAAAATAATTTAAGTGAATCAAGAGAGAATTTATTCAAAATTTTACTAACTCTCAAATAAATCTAAGTGAAGCAAGAGAGCATTTCTTCAAAAATAATAAAGCACACCATGCTCAAAAAGATATAAGTGAAGCACTAGAGCAAGTCCATTGCTCATAAAAATTTAAGTGAAGCATCGAGAGCAATTCTAACAAGTCATGATATAATTTTGGCTCTCACAAATAGGTGTGTCCACCAAGGATTGATTACTTAAAACATAAAATAAAACAAGCAACAACTCATATCATACAAGATGCTCCAAGCAAAACACATATCATGTGACGAATAAAAATATAGCCTCGAGTAAAATACCGATGGTCGTTAGAAGAAAGAGGGGATGCCACTCGGGGGCATCCCCAAGTTTAGTTGGTTGCTAATTCTTGGATAATAGCTTGGGATGCTGGGGCATCCCCAAGATTAGGCTCTTCTATCCTTCTTTCATCCATCGTAAGATAACCCAAAACTTGAAAACTTCAATCACACAAAACTCAACAAAACCTTCGTGAGATCCGTTAGTGTAAGAAAGTAAACCGCTACTATAAGTACTGTATCAAACCAATTCATATTTTGTTTTTGTATTATATCTACTGTATTCCAACTTTTCTATTGCAAAAAATCATCAAAGAAAACCATAGAACTATCAAAATAAGCACACAACACAAAGAAAACAGAATCTATCAAAACAGAACAGTCTGTAGCAATCTGACTTAAAAGAAAACTTCTGGAACTCCAAAAATTCTGAAAACATAGGAAGACCTGAGAAATTTGTATATTAATCTACTTCAGAAAAAATCAGGGCAAAATCACTTTCTGATAAAAAAATGAGAATTAATTTCGTGAGAGCAAAGTTTCTGTCTTTTTCAGCAAGATCAAACAACTATCACCCAAGAAGATCCTATCGGTTCTACTTGGCACAAACAATAATTAAAACACACAAAAAAACAATCATAACAATAGCATAATTGTGCTAACACTCATAAAAAAAAGCAAAAAGCAAAAATAAAATTTATTCATTGGGTTGCCTCCCAACAAGCGCTATAGTTTTACGCCCCTAGCTAGGCATAATGATTTTGATGATGCTCAGATGAAAGACAAGAATTGAAACACAAAGAGAGCATCATAATACACGTGACAAACATATTTTAGTCTAACATACTTCCGATGCATAGGGATTTTATAGGCAAACGAACTATTAAAACAAGTAAAGACTAGCATATGTAAGGAAGAAGAATAAAACATAGACAATCTCAACATAACAAGAGGTAATTTAGTAACATGAAAATTTCTACAACCATATTTTACTCTCTCAAAATAATTACATGTTGGATCATATTCAATTTAACAATATAGCAATCATATAAAATTTTCTCTTCATGATCTACATGCATGTAAAGTTGACACTCTTCTAAAATAGTGGGATTATTTTTACATAGAGTTGACACTGTCCCGAACGCACTTTTAATATTATTGCAAACATATTCATCATGAGGTAAAAATAAAATTTCAAGATCATAAGAATCATCACCCCAATCATGATCAATGCAATAAGTAGCGGACATGACAAAACAAGCATCCCCAAGCTTGGGGTTTTGCATATTATTAGCACAATTGACATTAATAGAATTTATAGTAAAATTATTGCAATTATGTTTTTCATTCAAGGAGCTATCATGAATCGCTTCATAAATTTCTTCATCGCAATATTCAGATTCATGATTCTCAAGCAAAACTTCATAAAGATAATCTAGTGCACTCAACTCACTAGCAATTGGTTCATCATAATTGGATCTCTTAAAAAGATTAGAAAGTGGATGAGGATCCATATTTTTTAGCAAGAAAAGATGCAAGCAAATAGAAGGCACATGGTAACACAAGCAAAGGTAGAAAACAATATTTCAACCAAAGATAGATCTGATGAGAAATCGGTGAACGAAAGAGAGGAGAGAATTAAATGGTAAATTTTTGTGAAGTGGGGGAGAGGAAAACAAGAGGCAAATGGCAAATAATGTAAATTGCGAGGATATGAGATTTGTGATTAGGAACCTGGTTATGTTGAAGATCCTCTCCGGCAACGACGCCAGAAATTCCTTTTGATTGCTCTCTGACTATAGCGCCAGAAAAGCTCCTGTCTGCTAGGACTATGTCGGTATTTTCCCAAAGAGGAAGGGATGATGCAGCACAGCGACGGTAGGTATTTCCCTCAGTGAAGAAAGCAAGGTTATCGAACTAGTAGGAGAACCAAGCAACACAACGTAAACATCACCTGCACACAAATAACAACACCTTGCAACCCGACGTGTTAAATGTTGGAAATATGCCCTAGAGGCAATAATAAAATGGTTATTATTATATTTCCTTTTTCATGATAATTGTATATTGTTCATGCTATAATTGTATTAAATGGAAACCGTAATACATGTGTGAATACATAGACCACAACATGTCCCTAGTGAGCCTCTAGTTGACTAGCTCGTTGGTCAATAGATGGTTATGGTTTCCTGACCATGGACATTGGATGTCATTGATAACGAGATCACATCATTAGGAGAATGATGTGATGGACAAGACCCAATCCTAAGCATAGCACAAGATTGTGTAGTTCGTTTGCTAAAAGCTTTTCTAATGTCAAGTATCATTTCCTTAGACCATGAGATTGTGCAACTCCCGGATACCATAGGAATGATTTAGGTGTGCCAAACATCACAACGTAACTGGGTGGCTATAAAGGTGCACTACGGGTATCTCCAAAAGTGTCTGTTGGGTTGGCACGAATCGAGACTGGGATTTGTCACTCCGTGTGACGGAGAGGTCTCTCTAGGCCCACTCGGTAATGCATCATCATAATGAGCTCAATGTGACTAAGTAGTTAGTCACAGGATCATACATTACGGAACAAGTAAAGTGACTTGCCGGTAATGAGATTGAACAAGGTATTGGGATACCGACGATCGAATCTCGGGCAAGTAACGTACCAATTGACAAAGGGAATTGTATACGGGATTGCTTGAATCCTTGACATCGTGGTTCATTCGATGAGATCATCGTGGAACATGTGGGAGCCAACATGGGTATCCAGATCCCGCTGTTGGTTATTGGCCAGAGAGTTGTCTCGGTCATGTCTGCATGATCCCCGAACCCGTAGGGTCTACACACTTAAGGTTCGATGACGCTAGAGTTGTTATAAGAATTAGTGTGCAGTTACCGAATGTTGTTCGGAGTCCCGGATGAGATTCCTAATGTCACGAGGTGTTCCGAAATGGTCCGGAGGTAAAGATTTATATATGCGAAGTCCTATTTTGGCCAACGGAAAATGTTCGGGATTTTTCGGTATTGTACCGGGAAGGTTCTAGAAGGTTCCGGAGTGGAGCCCACCTGCATGGGGGACCCACATGAACGTGGGTAGTGGGGGCAAGGCCCAACACCCCTGGTCAAGGTGCACCAAGATCCCCCCTTAGAAGGAATAAGATCATATCCCGAAGGGATAAGATCAAGATCCATAAAAAGGGGGGATAACAATCGGTGGGGAAGGAAATGATGGGATTTCTTTCCTCCCACCTTTGCCAACGCCCCAATGGACTTGGAGGGCAAGAAACCAGCGCCCTCCACCCCTATATATAGTGGGGAGGCGCATGGGAGCTTCACCCTTCCCCTGGCGCAGCCCTCTCCCTCCCCAACACCTCCTCCTCTGTAGTAGTGCTTGGCGAAGCTCTGCCGGAGAACTGCAAGCTCCACCACCACTCTGTCGTGCTGCCGGAGCTCTCCCTCAACTTCTCCTCTCCCCTTGCTGGATCAAGAAGGAGGAGACGTCCCCGGGCTGTACGTGTGTTGAACGCAGAAGCATCGTTGTTCGGTGCTTAGATCGGATTCGGCCGCGATCTGAATCTTAGTGAACGACTCCACCGACCGCGTTCTTGCAACGCTTCTGCATCGTGATCTTCAAGGGTATGAAGATGCACTCCCCTCTCTCTCATTGCTAGTTACTCCATAGATTGATCTTGGTGATGCATAGAAAATTTTGAATTTCTGCTACGTTCCCCAACATTAAAGGGGTTGTCAATCCCTTTCGGGTAACGATGCTAGAAATTTGTAGTAGATTGAAATAATAGATTGCAAATAAAATAAAGTGCATCAAAGTATTTTTGTATTTTTGGTTTAATAGATCTGAATAAAAATGCAAAGAAAAAGTAGATCGCAAGCAAATATTTGAGAAAGAAGACCCGGGGGCCGTAGGTTTCACTAGTGGCTTCTCTCGAGAAAGATAGCAAACGATGGGTAAACAAATTACTGTTGGGCAATTGATAGAACCTCAAATAATTATGACGATATCCAGGCAATGATCAATACATAGGCATCATGTCCAATATTAGTAGACCGACTCCTGCCTGCATCTACTACTATTACTCCACACATCGACCGCTATCCAGCATGCATCTAGTGTATTAAGTTCATGGAAAAACAGAGTAATGCAATAAGAACAATGACATGATGTAGACAACATCTGTTTATCTATTGTGTAGATATAGATACCATCTTGTTATCCTTAGTAGCAATGATACATACGTGTGTTGTTTCCCTTTCTGTCACTGGGATCAAGCACCATAATATCGAACCCACTACCGGGCACCTCTTCCCATTGCAAGATAAATAGATCAAGTTTGCCAAACAAAACCCAAATATCGGAGAAGAAATGCGAGGCTATAAGAGATCATGCATATAAGAGATCAAAGAAACTCAAATAACTTTCATGGATACAAAAAGATATGACTGATCATAAACTCAAAGTTCATCAGATCCCAACAAACACACCGCAAAAAGAGTTACATCATATGGATCTCCAAGAGACCATTGTATTGAGAATTCAGCGAGAGAGAGAAAGCCATCTAGCTACTAACTACGGACCCGAAGGTCTACAAAGAACTACTCACACATCATCGAAGAGGCACCAATGGAGGTGGTGAACCCCATCCGAGATGGTGTCTAGATTGGATCTGGTGGTTCTGGACTCTGTGGCGGCTGGATGAATATTTCGTCTACGCTTCTAGGGTTTCTAGTATTTTCGGGGTATTTATAGAGCAAAGAGGCGGTCCGGGGGGCACCCGAGGTGGGCACAACCCACCAGGGCGCGCATGTGCCTCCTGAGGCGCCCTATTGGGTTGTCCCCTCCTCGGGACTCCCCCAAGTGCAACCAGGGCCCAATATCTTCCTTCTGGTCCCTAAAAAAGCTCTGTAAACTTTCGTGGCATTTGGACTCCGTCTAATAAGGATTTTCTGTGATGTAAAAACATGGAAAAAACAACAACTTACACTTGGCACTATGTCAATAGGTTAGTACCAAAAAATGATATAAAATGACTATAAAATGATTATAAAACATCCAAGATTGATAATAAAACAGCATGGAACAATCACATATTATAGATACGTTAGAGATGTGTCAGGCCGGACTCGCCCCCGGACCCCAGCTCTGCGGACTCTCGTTTCCCCGTCCAAACCTTGCTCTTAAACAAGGCTCTGGACTTAATGCGGTCCCTCGGCATTACAGAGGAATCACCTCCGAACTACACCCAGCCCAGATTACGGGCTGAGGGCAGGAAATTTAACGTCCCACCCACCACCCACTTCATAGCCACTGTCGAAGATTTAACTGACATGCTGGACTACACCTCCGAAGACATTGACAACATGAATGACGATGCCTGAGACGAACAAGGCCAATACCCGCTGTTTACTGTATGTTGGACGGCCACCTCCACATATGTCGTGTATATGGTGGACACGCCCAAAGAGGATGACGGTGACGACAAGAAGGATCCGGTTGAGGACAAGCCTATTGAGGCACCTCCAAAGCATCAGCGTCAGCGGCGCGGCTCAAAATCGCGTCGCGAAAGAGACAGCAATAACGGCACTAGAGACAATAACACTCCGGAGAACACCGAAGATCCCGAAGCCCCCGTCAAGCTCACATCCGAATTGGATGATGAGGAGGAGGGCAGGTTAACCCCGACGATCCTATCGGGAACGAGGACTCAAAGGATAGTAACTATCTACCAATCTCCGAGGATGATGTGAGCCTCGGCGACGAAGACTTCATCATGCCAGAGGAACCCCTCGAGCAAGAGCGCTTTAAGCGCCAGCTAATTGCAACAACAAGAAGCCTAAAAAATAAGCAATAATAGCTTCAAGCCGAACATGATACGCTCAATGACAGATGGACTAAAGTCCTAGCAGCCGAAGAATGCGGCCTCGAATGCCCAACAAAGAGCTACCCGAAGCGCAAGCTGCTACCACAATTTGACAACGAGGACCTTGAGCCAATACCGCCAAAGTATAAGCCTGCTGACGAACCTGACCGACCACCACGTGGACGGGACAGAGCGGCTGCTCATGCCGAAAAACAACCGGCACCACCTCGCCGTAAAGGCAGAGAAATAGCAGCTCCAGGATACAACTATGACCTACGACAGGACCTGGACAATAGAACAGGCCAAGTCAGATCAATCTACGGATCAAGGGGGCGTGCCCCAATGCGATAAGATGGCCATCAGGCCTGGCGCGATAAGCAGAACCTCACCCGGGCCGAAAACCGCATACGGACGTCATCCGAACTGCGCCATGATGTCGCCTGATAGAGAGGCGCCGCACACCCCTTATGCTTCACCGATGAGGTAATGGAGCACCAGTTCCCAGAAGGGTTTAAACCCACGAACATTGAATCATACGATGGAATGACAGATCCCGTAGTATGGATCGAAGATTTTCTTCTCCACATCCACATGGCTCGTGGTAACGATCTCCATGCCATCAAGTACCTCCCCCTAAAACTCAAGGGACCAGCACGACACTGGTTAAACAACCTCCTAGAAAACTCTATTGGTAGATGGGAAGATATGGAAGATGCCTTCAAAGACAACTTCCGAGGTACCTATGTCTGGCCTCCAGACGCCGACGACCTTAGTCACATAGTCCAGCAACCCGGCGAGTCAGCCCGGAAGCTCTGGACTAGGTTCTTAATTAAAAAGAACCAAATCGTAGACTGTCCAGACACCGAAACCCTCGCAGCTTTCAAACACAGTGTCCAAGACGAATCGCTCGCCCGACACCTCGGCCAAGAAAAACCAAAGTCCATGGCAGCTCTAACCGCACTCATGTCCCGCTTTTGCGCGGGAGAAGGTAGATGGCTAGCTCGTAGAAGCAACAGCACCAGCGACCCCAACACCTCCAAAGCCAGAGACGGCAATGATAGGCCACGACGCAATAAACACAAGCGTCGAAGCAACAATGAAGATAATGAAGACATGGCGGTCAACGCCGGATTCAGTGGCTCTAAATCCGGTTAGCTTAAGAAGCCATTCAAAGGAAACAAAGATGGTCCATCCAGTCTGGACAGGATACTAGATCGGCCCTGCTAGATTCATGGCACCCCGAACAAGCCCGCCAATCATACCAACAGAAATTGTTGGGTCTTCAAACAGGCCGGTAAAATAAACATCGAACATAAAGGGAAAGGGCCACCTAGCGAGGATGATGATGAGCCTCGCCCAACAAACACACGGGGACAACAAAAATCCCCCCCCCCCCCCCGAGGTAAAAACAGTGAACATGATCTATGTCACTCATATCCCCAAGCGGGAGCGCAAGCGCGCACTAAGGGACGTCTATGCCATAGAGACAGTCGCCCCAAAATTCAACCCATGGTCGGCTTGCCCGATCACTTTTGACTGCAGAGACCATCCAACCATTATCCGTCATGGAGGTTCGGCAGCATTGGTCCTCGACCCAATCATTGAAGGATTCCACCTCACACGCGTCCTCATGGACAGCGGCAGCAGTCTTAACCTGCTTTATCAGGACACTATCCGTAAAATAGGTATTGATCCATCAAGAATCAAGCCCACTAAAACTACCTTTTAAGGAGTAATACCCGGTATAGAGGCCTGCTGCACAGGGACAATAACACTGGAGGTAGTCTTCAGCTCACTGAATAACTTCCGAAGCGAAGAGATAATCTTTGACATTGTCCCCTTCCGCAGTGGCTACCATGCACTGCTCGGACGAACCACTTTCGCCCGCTTCAATGCGGTCCTGCACTACTCTTATCTAAAGCTCAAGATGCCCGGACCATGCGGCGTTATAACAGTCAATGGAAACATGGAGCGCTCCCTCCATACTAAGGAGCATACTGCGGCCCTTGCAGCTAAAGTACAAGGTGGCCTTATCAAGCCGAATACTACATTGGCAGTCAAGCCCTCAAACACTGTCAAACGAGTCCGGTCTACCCTACAGAATGACAGTCCGGCTCGTCTAGAGCTAGATTAGAAATTCGGCCTCCATCAAAAACCCAACCTGATTGCGACATACGTACCGCGCATACATAACTACGCACTAAAGATACCATGGGTAAAGATGGAGTCACACTAAAAACAAGGTCCACACACTACAAAAAAAGACACTTCCGTGATGATACGTGTTTGTCACAGTAGGTCACATTTTCTGTCATGCATGTACATCCATGATGATTTTATGACAGAATCAAGATAGTCATACCTATGCCGTCATAGAAGTGTTCCCTGACATTACCAAAATTATCATCACATAAGTGTCCACTTTCATGACGATAAATGGCACGTCATGAAAGTGCTTTCGTCAAGGGTGACCAACACGTGGCATCCACCGTAACGGGTCACTATTAAGCTATCGGGTCCGGGTTCGGATCTAATAACCCGTTAACAGCCCGGAGCAATCAGGATTTTCCATGTGTAAAATTCTCATTGGCTGGAGGAAACACGTGTTGGCTCAACGTTGGGATAGATTTCATCCACTCATTGGAAAGGAGGCGCCTATGATAGGTCGACACGTGGCACGGCCCAACGATGGCCCATTCCGGTGAAAAAGGCCGACCCAGTAAAAATTAGCAAGCTGGCCTATATAAGGCCTACTTGTGTCAGGTCCATTTAAGCCCACGACCCATATGAGATGTGCCAATTTGGCCCGACAATGGCCCGTGAAAGATTTGACACCATTGCATCCCGTCGTCAGTTCGAGCCCGTTAACTGCCCGCTATTTATTTGGGCTCAATATCGGCCCGATGTGATTTCGGCCTGTTAACGGCCCATTCAAGGGATGGGCCAATTTTCAGGATGTAGATCTTTCGGCCTTTTAGCGACCCATTTAAGTGTTGGGCCAATTTCTGGCCCGGTGTGTCTTTCGGCCTGTTGACGGCCCATAAATGAGTTGGGCCATTGGTAGTCGGACCTTAGTTTTGTCCTTTTAGCGACCCATTTAAGTGTTGGGCCAATTCCTGGCCCGGTGTGTCTCTCATCCTGTTGACGGCCCATAAATGAGTTGGGCCATTTGTAGTCGGACCTGAGTTTTGGCCTTTTAACAGCCCATGATCTTCATGGTCCAATACCAGTCCGGTTTCTCTTTCAGCCTGCTAAAGGCCCACAACACAGTTGGGCCATTTACTGAACGACCTGACTTTCGGCCTCTTAGCAGCCCATGCTCTTCATGGTCCAGTACGAGCATGTTGTCTCTTTCGGCCTACTAAAGGCCCATAGTATAGTTGGGCCATATGTAGCCCAACCTTAGTAAGGGCCTGTTAACGGCCCGTGAAATCAAATGGGCCCACATGTCGCCCGCTTCGATGTCGGCCTGTTAACGACCCGGGAGGTAAGAGGGTCGACCATTAACTTTTGGCCTAGTAACGGCCCATTAACTTAATGGGCCCACTATGTCTCTAGGCCCAATTAGATAATTTGAGCCCATTACGATGAGCAATTATGCACAGGACCAAAACCGATCAAGCAAAGGTACAACATACAGGAAAAAACGTTGCACATCCAACATATATTACAGGAAATTACATCCACTGGGTAATCAAAGATTCATGCCAGTGCAAATAAATGAACAGAACCTAACGATCTACAACGTCACAATCTGCAACCTCAGCGCGGGTGACGCCCATAAGCATGTGGGCAAGTTCTTGCTGCTTTGCTACACTGTCTCTGAAAACATTAATCAGTTGTTGTTGCGCATGAATGTGCACCTTTGATTCCTCCATCATTTCCATCATTGCTTTAGCCATTAATTGGTTCACAAACATACATTTTTTCGTTGCATTCGAGATAGAGGAAGTTGAACAGATTCAGATGGTGATTTTGGCAGGCTTGTATTATTGATAGTGGAGAGTGTCTCGACCATTGCATCATAACATAAATTAGGAGGGGAACCGAATAGATTAATCATGAGTGATTGCCATATTACCTAGCCTAGATTTATTGGAAAGAAATATTGGGGTTGCCTTGATGTTTTCAAAGTTTGTCTTTTTATCTTCAGCAGCCTGCACCAAATTAACACACTAGCACTGCTATCATTGGCCAGGTCAGATAATAGGAAAGCAACATTGACACAATGAACGTTTGGGCAACTAGCGTACACCAAATTAACATAATATGGCACAGCTATCATCAGCCAGGTAAGGTAATACGAAAGCAACATTGACAAAATGAATGAATGGGCAACCAAAGCAGCACTACAATTCAGTAATGTGCGTGATATGAGATAGTACACTCATGCAGCTCAGTATGCAAACTACTAGGCAGTTTTCCTTAGAAAAATCAACATTGGCGCCTCTAACATTTTGCTACAACTAATTTTAGATCAAATAAAGGTTGGATTCACGCAGATTAACAAAATACATGCTGATGTAAAATATAGTGATATACAACAGGTACTTACATCAGCATTGGAGCACAGAGAATTCCCACAAGATATTTTCCTCGAATATGATCCCAATGGAGGAAGTCTTCTATCGTTTAACCTTATTTTCTAAAAGAGATATGTGTAAGAAACATGTAGAAAATATGATCAGAACGCTATAAAATTTCATGATGCGAGGATACGCACACGCTTCTTAGAATGGAGTTGACATATTTTTGTTGGACTGGAGCGTACTAGTTCTTTGGCCACTGGAATATGCTTATTATCAGCGGGAGTTGGGTTTCTCTGTGCTAGAGCAGTATCTATGAAAACTGGAGTTGGTTTATTATCTCCTGGCGTTTGGATCCTTTGCAAAGACCTGGTTTGTAACCCTTCAGATTCAAACATAGACGTCTTCCCCTTGCATGCCTTATATAGAAGAATGGTGCTTCAATTATAAAACATGCTATAACAGAGATGGAATAGGTACTGAAGAATAGAAAGGCATGACATATTGACATGTATTCCCTCCATCCGAAAATAAATGGATGGGTCTAGGCATATTTCAGGTCTAGATACATCCAGTTTTATCCATTTCTGTGACATGTAATCCGGATGGAGGGAGTATGATGTAAGAGCTAGGGATACGACAGGACAACAGTGTAAAAAAACACCACTTGAATGTAAAACTGTATGCTAGCGGAATACATACAGAAAAACACTAAGGCAACATATGCGTGTATGATTGGGAAACTAAGATGGCATTGCAAGAGACCACTAGAACAACACTTCAATGTAAAAAAAGCATGGTATAGTAGACAGATGAAGTACATACTGATGAATAACAACGCATAAGATATTGAGAATCATGATGTCCAAACTAAGCAGATGGCATTGCGATAGAGTAAAATGACAGTACTTGAATTTGAAAACATGTTATCATGAATGGAATAGGTACTGAAAAACAGGAAGACATGCCATATTTACATGCATGATCAGCAGGCTAAGCACAAAGCATTGCAACAGAGTAGATGCACTCCAGGACATTATATGCATGTTGTACCAATATCAAGGGCAAAGTTAGAGCAAGGACCTTATGGAGTGAATAGGATTCATCATCTTTCTGCAAGTCTTGTGAAGAACTGCCTTTACATGTTCCACCATATTGGGTATCATTGACGTCAAGTTTGTTGGCCGTTACATTGCTCCGTGATGTTCTTGTGGATAAATCAGTGTGTGCAATTATATCTGACATGCATGGAAGACAACTAGTAGTTAGATTTATGTAATGAGTGCATGTAGGAGACGACATAAATAGTAGGACTGGGGTTAACTAGCAGCAACATGTGTCAAAAACTAAAGGAAGAACACAGATGAAAGATATAGAATATGTATCGTTTGTACTCAAGATTAACTAGATGGCACACAAAAGTATTAAGGAACAACATAGGTTATACTAGAAGTGGTATAATACTATAATCGCCAGCCTGTGGGATAGCATTGGCTGCTAGATGATAACTACGGAACAACTTTACCTAAAGAACAAGTCTCATAGCTGAACTATGGAACAACGTTAACTCCTAAACAAGACCTGTAAGAGATCAGCATCAATATACAGTGAAACGTGATGATCTATTTTCCATGCTTAGATGAATAACAAAGCCATAAATGTTGCACACAAGTAAGATGGGGGTACAACCTATCTGGACGCCATCCATAGGAGTGAGCATCATGTGATGACTTGTCGATGGCCCCGCAGTTGTTGTGGCTGTCCATGTCAGGCACGCGCATTCGATGTAGGGAACTATTGAGTGGGGACTATAGCTCCCTTCTGGTGTATGCTTCCCTTGTTGGAGCAGCTGCGGTGAGTCGGAAGACGGTGTGGCTGAAGATGTAGAAAACACATAATGTTAAGAATGACACATCTCTCTGATATGAAGAAATACCCTAAGAGATCAACAGCAAGGTACGAGAGTGCTCACACATCTATTGACTGAAGACGGTGTCACACGATTTTATATTATTTTGGTACTGTTCGATCTACGCCGGATGGCTTGATGGCCGTCTTGTGCCTCCCGGCTGACATTGTTTGGAATCTTCCCTGAAGATCCAGTGACCATCGGCAGAGCAGCCTGCCTCCGCCGTCCGTGGCCCCGAGCAAAATCCCACTCCCCACCCCACCGCACTGCCATGGTTGCACCGCCCCCGAGCCAATCCACAAAGACTCGGCGGCGGTGGAAGTACCTTCAACCCACGCAACTCTAAGATAGCCATCTAAGCGCTGCTTCCGCGGTGAACTTGCACCCCCGCACCCTTATGTTAGACACCAGCCAACTAGCAGCCTAGGAGCTCCACTGGCTCAAGGGGTGCTGCTTCCCTTTGGGAATCGATTGACCTAGAATAAAAATTCAGACAACTGATGCCTAAATAAAGTGATTTGAGATGAGGGTGCGACCTATCTGGCAGCCCGGTGAAGTAGGTAGCTCCAGCTGCCTAGTCGGTGAGGCTGGCACGGTTGCGGTGGCTACCGGCGGCAGGGAAGCAGAGATGTCGCGATGGTCGATGACTACGGGGAAGCAGCGTCAGGGCTCTGGACGGGTCCAAAGTTGGAGCCGCTCCAGCATCGTGAACAATGGCGGGGGTGAATCGGCTCCGGTATGGTTCACACGGCCGTCGTCGAGGCAGCTCCGGCAGCACGGAGTAAGAGGCACACGGCCCAGTGCACGACAACAAATGGGTAGCGTCTCGGGGATTAGAGAGGAGGGCAGCTGTGAATTTGGTGCGCTAGGGGCGCCATGGAGGAGGGGCTGATGTTTCACGGCTCGGGAGAAGGGACCTTCCGGGGAGAAGGTGATTTGGCGCCCACGAGGTGTGAATGGGGAATTGGGAGGGGGAACCATGTCTTACGGACGCATTTGTCTGAAATGTGTGTGTGTGTGTGGGGGGGGGGGGGGGTTACAGTTCTACCCCTGCCTTTAGGCTTCTCGGCTTGGGTCCGTGTACTGAGGGTCGGGGATAGTAGAGTAACTTTGCTTCTCCCAAATAGTGGGCGCGAGCGATTTTGGGCGAGGAGGGCGTGTTTTCAAATATAGTTGGCGTGAGCGATTTCGGGCGAGGAGAGCGTGTTTTGAAATAGTGGGCGCGAAGTATTTCGGGCGAGGAGAGGTCGTTTTGCCGACCATGGTTTATGAATTATTCGGCACATGTCATTTCGGCCGAGGAGAAGGCGTGCTTGGATGAAGTTACGAACCTACCCTCGATGTACAACGGGCCAATTGATGTGTGTGCCACATAGGCCGGTAATTTCGCGTCTCCCATTGATTTTCTCGGGCGAATTCCAGTGAGCAGAGGGTGTTTAACAGTTTGTTCAAATTTTGGGAGAACGAGCATCCATGTCTACCTTACCAAGTCGATTCAAATCAAATTTTGAAATATTAGCTTGCCACTTCTTTTTTAGATGGAGAGATGATGCTCGGGAGTAATGTGTTTTTACATGCTCATTGCTAGTGATTTACTATATGACAAATAGTTGACCCACTCAAAAATGGGAATCATACCCAAAATAAAATATCTCGATTCACTGAAATAGATCATTCACCAGGTCAAAATAGTGAACTAAATCCAAAATTGAACACCTCAATCGAGTAGCATGTTGTACAGTATTATAATACTCCATGAACATGTTGAAAGTCAAATTAATGAACTTGTTTGATATACGCATATCTCCATTCATGTGTGGATTGCAGACAACATGTTCTCCAATTTAAATATTTGAATGCAAGTATATATCGAAACATGGTTTATATCAGTCTTTGATGCATAAAATGCGACCTCCCCTCTTCTGGACTCCTGCTCTCTCTCTCCCTCTCTCTCTCTCTCTCTCTCTCCCGGACAATCTTCAATTTTGTCACATGCATCCAACACACAAACCTTTTTGGTCCCTATCCCTCTCTCTCCGTCTCTCTCTTTCTCTGTTTGTGTGTGTGTGTGTGGGGGGGGGGTCTTTCTAGTTCGCATGCATATATACTACATCTATAGGTCTCTCTCGCACACTATGTATGATTTTCTAGTCCATGCTAAATATCTTGGGTGCACTCATCGTACGCACACAAATTCCTTGGCTCGTTGCCGGTAACTCTCTCACGCACACTCTGTCGTCTCGGAGCTCTTCTCTCTCTCTCTCTCTCAAACTCTCCATCTACAAACTCTTTGCACTCGATAGACCCATCTAAAACTCTATCTCTCTCCCTTGTTCTCTCTGCATCTCACACGCACACACACAATCTCATGCCTAGCCAAGTATGATGGTCTCTCACTCAAATGTAGGCACACGCAGTCCCCCCTATATGTGTATGACTAGCTAATCTTAGTCTCCATCACAAACATGTGCATGGTCTATCTCGATTTCTCCCGGGGCATCCTTCTATCGCGCACGCACCTCCGTCGATCTCCTACCCATATAGTCCCCTCACGATCTTGAGGGGATCTCTCTATCACAAACACACCCTCTCTCCCTCCCCATGCGTCCATGTTCTCCATGTGTCCCTCTCGACCTTTGGTCCATGTTGGCCAGACCTCTATTGGACATGTGCTATAGGGGTGTCTCTCTCCGTTGCAAACAATCATGCACTAGCTATCTTTGTGTATCTCCTCACCTCGCTTTTCTATCTTGGAGATGCACACGTGATATGTTTGCATAAGAAACGAAAAAGCACACTCTCTCTCTAATTTATCGTTTGCTGTCCCTTTCTCTTCCACACACATACTATTTTTTCACATTCACTCATTCTCCTTCACATGCGCTTGATCTCTCTGGACTTAGGCACTCTCTTCGGTCCATAGCATATAGATTTATTGAAAAGTCAAACATCACAAAGTTGGACCATGTACGTGGAGAAAAACATTTACATCTAGAATGGCAAACATATGCCATTAGATTCATCATGAGATGTAGTTTTGTATGATGTATCTTTGGTAATGTAGATATAAATAACATTTGCATAAACCTGATCAAAGTTTCCAAAGTTTGACTTCTAAAAAATTTACATGCACTGCATTATCGAGCAGATGGAATATCTCTTTCCCCCTCTTAGCTATCTGACGCACCACTCAACCTTATCGGGGCTCCTCTATCTCTCTCAAACTTTATATCTCCCTGGTTCACACATACACATGTCTCGCTCGCGTTACCTATAGACCCATCCAACACTCTCCGCCCTTGTTCTCTCTCTAGGTGACACGCACCCCCCTAAGTACCATAATCCCTCACTCCATCCTAGGCGCATGCACTCCCCCCTAAGTATGATTATCTCTCACTAGCCATGTGGAACACACGTATTGTCTCCTTCCATCCATACCTCTATCTTGATATCTCTCGACGTATCTTCTATCATGCACACACCTTGTCACTCGATCTCCCACCCATGTAGTCCCATCACGATCTCCAGGGGACCTCTCTATGACAAACATACACTCTCTCCTCCCCATGTCTGCATTTTCTCCGTACGTCTCTCTCGACCTCTCTCCCTTGTTTGTCAGACCCCTCTTGGCCACGTGCTAGGGGTCTTTCTCTCTCGGTTGCACACAACCACACACTATCTCCTCACCTTGCTTCCGTTGTCAAAGATGCATGTGTGGTATGTTTGCATAAGACACACACGCTGTCGGTGTCAAAACCGGCGGATCTCGGGTAGGGGGTCCCAAACTGTGCGTCTAAGGCTACTGGTAACGGGAGACGGGGGACACAATGTTTACCCAGGTTCGGGCCCTCTCGATGGAGGTCATACCCTACTTCCTGCTTGATTGATCTTGATGATATGAGTATTACAAGAGTTGATCTACCACGAGATTGTAGAGGCTAAACCCTAGAAGCTAGCCTATGATTATGATTGTTGTTGTCCTACGGACTAAACCCTCCAGTTTGTATAGACACCAGAGGGGGCTAGGGTTACACAGAGTCGGTTATAGAGAAGGAGATCTACATATCTGAATCTCCAAGCTTGCCTTCCACGCAAAGGAGAGTCCCATCCGGACACGGACGAAGTCTTCAATCTTGTATCTTCATAGTCCAACAGTCCGGCCAAAGTATATAGTCCGGCTGTCCGAGGAACCCCTAATCCAGGACTCCCTTAGTAGCCCATGAACCAGGCTTCAATGACGATGAGTCCGGCTCGCAGATTGTCTTCGGCATTGCAAGGCGGGTTCCTCCTCCGAATACTCCCCAGAAGATCTTGAACTTGAGGATCGTGTCCGGCTCTGCAAAACAATTTCCACATACCACCGTAGAGAGCACAATATTCCACAAATCTAATCTGCTCACAACATTCCATAGCGTGACATCACATCGCAGCCTGGTTCATGGCACCACACACATCACGAGGTGGTTTCCTTGGCACGTCTTGTTGAAGCAGAGATCGTGTCCCCTTATCACGGGATTCTCATCAATACGGGTGTGGGTAACCCAACCGTGCCATCAATCGCGACGCTTGGGGAATAAGCGATTTTATGGGGCAAGTGGGGAGGCGCACAGTTTCTACTGCCTTTATAAAGGGATAGGGATTCCTCTTTTCCACCCACGCCTTCATCTTCCCCTGCTCATCCATTCTCGCACGCTCGAGCTCCAGCGCCCAAGTTCTCACCTTCTCCGCAAAGCCATTCCAAACATGTCCGGAGCGGGAGGCAAGTGGATGGCCTCCTCCATTACAGAGGAGGACATTACGAAGCTCCGGGAAGCCGGATACCTGGCCGCGAACATCGCGCACTGGTTCCCGGACGGAGGGAAAATCATCCCTACTCCGGAACCCCACGAGAGGGTTGTATTCCTTGATCACTTTGTCCGCGGACTGGGATCCCCCCTTCACTCATTTGTCCGTGGGCTCATGTTTTACTACGGGCTGGACTTCCATGATCTGGCCCCCAATTTCATCCTCAACATCTCGGCATTTATCGTCGTGTGCGAGGCCTTCCTCCGCATTAAGCCCCACTTCGGCCTATGGCTGAAGACCTTCAACGTGAAGCCGAAGGTGGTGGTTGGCCAGCAAGCGGAGTGCGGAGGTGCCATGGTGGGCAAGATGCCCAATGTCACTTGGCCCGAGGGCGCCTACATGGAGATCGTGAAGGGGTGGCAATCAGGGTGGTTCTACATCACCGAGCCACGCGACACCAACTGGGCGGCGGCCCCCGAATTTCAATCCGGTATCCCCATGCGGCTCACCTCTTGGAAAGAGAAGGGCCTTGCCTGGGGTTCGTCGGTGGAGCTGAGAAAACTTCAGACCTGCATCAAAAATATTATAAGCAAGAAAATCAAGCTTGTCAACGTGGTCTAGGTTATGCTTTTCTGCCGGATCCTTCCGTGTCAAAGACAGGCTTTCAATATGTGGGAGTTCGACCCGTCCGAACACCAGACGCTGCAAGATCTCTTCGATACGACGCACAAAGGTGTCTGGAAGGTTCTGTTTAAGACCGCCGAGGTACCTCCTCCCATAACCGAGGTCTCAGCGCAAAGCGCCCCGCCAATCCGGTCAGCTCTTTATATTTTGCAAGATGTTTCTTTCCCCATTATATTCGTGAGAGGAATCTAAGCCTCCACGCCCATTAAACAGGACTGGGTAGTGATAGCGGAGAAGATTGACTGTCCAGCTCCACTTCCTAAAGATCCAGCAATGGCTCTCTTAACGGAGATGCTGTTTCCGGTGCCCTATGAGGTGCCAGAGAAGAAGGACAAGAAGAAGGCCACGGGGACCAGGAAAGGTCTCCGGCGCCAGGTTGTATCGGACTCATTGTCCGAAGACACCAAGGCGCGCTCCTCCAATGAAAACGAGGAGGAGGAAGATGAAAGCCCTCCCCCCCCAACAAGGGGGGAGAAGAAAAGGAAGGCCGCCCCATCTGGGGAGGCCGAAGGGTCCAAGAAGGGAAAGACCCTCCCTCCAGGCCACTCCACCATAGCCGCCTACAGCGATGAGAAGTGGTTTCCCAGGGACAAGCCCCTGGCGAAGTCGTAAGTATCCGGACGCTATAATACTTCCGATACGTATTGCCTTATTGCTTCTTATCATGTCAAACATGATCGTGCAGTCCGTCCAAAGCCCACATCAATGTATCCTCCTCGGATGAGTCTTTGAGCCAATTGGCGATGAACAGTGATTCACTCCCGACGGCCACCTCCCCCCGGCCCGCAGACGACACCGAGGTGCTATCTCAGAGGATACCGGACCAGGGGGAGACTGTTCTGGAGACGTCCCAAGGCGGAATCCCAGACGTCGGGCACATGGAGGGAAGACCCCCATGGATTCTGATGATGGGGGCCGCAGCAAGCTTGGCCCCCAGCCGGATACTGCACCGGAACTTCTAGTGGTTCCGGATTCAGGCAGGCAGCCCCTCACTAAGGAAGGCGAGCCGCCTGTGCCGATGACCTCTGTCCATCCAGAGGCATCGGACAACTTGCTGGAAGCGCTTCGCGGCACTTCCATTGACGAAGTGCACCACACCATCATGAGTGCGGTGATTGAGAAGGTTTGGTCCGCCAAAAGCCGATTGACAGAAGCCTGCGTTAGCCTCCTAATAGGCTTTGAGGTAAGTAATAAAATTGTAAGAAAGTATCATAGTGTAGATAGTAGCCCCTGATGCTCTGTTTGGTGTTTGGAAAGAAAGGCCAAACAGAGGATCAAATAACATTCGCAGGAGTTTAACAAAAATGTCCATGTGAATAAGCAGGTGTCACTGCTGGATGCTGCCACTCGTACTACGAAGGTCTACGGACTGAAGCAGGACCTGGAGCGGACCGAGGGAGAGCTCGTCCTCGTGAAGAGGCAGCTCGAGGAGAACAAGGGTAAGTGATACCCTGTCTGCATATTGATAAAGAAAAAATTGTTTCAGCTTATAGAAGCTTCATTAACTTTAATACAGGCCACGACCGAAGTGGCGGCCCTTAAGAAGGTGCTAACCGAGGCCGAGGACAAAGTGGCCAAGGAGCGCACCGAGCGCGAGAAGCAAGAGCCCCGGGTTAACGAGGTCCAGCAAGAGCTCCTGGACTTCCTCAAAAAATACGAGTCCTTGGAGCGTGACTCTAAGACGTAAGAGTCCGAGCTTGCAAAGGCCCGCTAGAGCGCACAGGATGCTAGGGCTGAAGCCCAAAGGGCCCTCCAAGAGGTTCAAGCAGCCAAGAAGATTGCGGCGGGTAAGGCATTCAATATGCAAAGCAAGCATGTGAAGGATACTTTCCTTTTACTTACCCGAATTTGGAGCTCTCCAGGAGCATTCGTAGATCTACCGCGGGAGCATATCTGATGCCGTAGAGTTCTACCGAGCTGAAGAAGGGAGCTCGACGGAGAAGTAGTTATGGTCCCAGTATATTGGGGCCAAACATCCGATGCTCTTGAGCAACCAGCTGAAGCAACTGGTCGAACTTCACAAGGCGGCCGAACTGGCCATGAAGGACCTCATAGCCCGGATGTGGCCTTCCAAGCCCCTGCCCAGCAGCTACTTCGGCCTGGTAAAGCGGCTTGTGAATGCCTGCCCGTGGCTTGAAGTCTATTGAGGGTGCGTGCAGGGCCTTTGCCCATGCGAAAGTGCACTGGGCGAAGATGGATGTCAAGAAGCTGGTGATGGAGGGGCCGCCAAAGGGCAAGGAGCATCGCCACCCCAAAAAGTATTATGACAGTGTCCTGAAGGGCGCCCGCCTTGTGGCGGAGGAATGTGCTAAGGATGTAATATTTAAATGAATGTACTAATTTCATCCTGTAATATGAAAACGAGTTCATTTGCGCTGTATAACGCTTGTTGATTTAAAATATTACCTTCTGTGTGGCTGTTTATAAAATATGAGAGTTGGCCAGTCGTCGGCCTCTGCCCCCATGTAACTAGTACTGGGGTGTTTGGGATAAATCTAAACACTCTTTATCCAAATTTTTGGTCCTTTTAAGGTGGTGTTTAGCGCAACGAACAAGGCAATCTGACTATACAGCTTTATCACTCTCACTTAGCCATAGAAGTCTACAATTTTAAATTTTGGTGAAGCCCCTAGTATTCGGAAGGCCGAACTTGGGGCGCTATACACGCCTAAATCGGACAAGGCCGATTCCTCGCCCAAAGTGGAAAAAAATCTTTAAGGATTTGAGACCTCTCGAACAGCGACCAGCTCTCGCCACATCGTAATAGTCAGTTTTCGACTATCTCTACTGAGGTGCTCGTCCGGAAGAACCGGGACACAATCGCAGTAGTTCTCCCTGTGCTACATTAGCCGATACAGCAGAACGTAAGGCACCAAAACATGGGAGCCGGGCAAACCCAACTATTGACCCAAGACATGATTCGGAGCTGATGCATATAATGCTATAAGTTCGGGGTGCCGCACTGTCGAAGTGTTCGTACTTTTCTTGCCGTGTTATGGGGTACACTGAAGCCCCTAGCGAGCTGAGCGTACCAAAATGTACGGATGCTATTAGTAATAAATAATCAGTCAAGGAAAAGATAGAGAAATGTAATAATAAGCTGACGTTGTACATTATTTCCCGTTGTTATAATAAGAAATCAAGGTGTATGTGTACAAGTAGTGCGATAAGCAAAATAGGACTATTTGACATGTCCTAACCAAGAGCGAGTTGCGTGTGGGTATGTAAAATAGGTATAGCGATCGTTATCAGAGACCACCTGGGGATTCCCTTGTACGTCAAAGCTTTTTGCCTCCTTAGTGTTTCCGTCCCGTAATGGGTCCGATACTCAGATTATTGGAAGAGCCTCCAAAAGAGAAGGACCTGAAAGAAAGAAAAGGGTGAAGGTGTACGGGTCTGGTGACGGTTGAGCCGCATTTTGGACCGCATTGTGGCCATTCCTCCGCCTATGCCCATGGTATTTTAAGTGCGTAATTATGTACGCACGGCACAAATTTCACCGCTTGACCAAGACTAGGATGGAGGCTGAATTGCTAGGTGAGCTCTGGGCGTGCCGGACGATCCTGTTACAGAGTACTTCGGACTCGCTTGGCGGTGTCTGAGGGCGTTATTGCCGGGTTGGAGATCTGCCTAAGGAGGCTGCTCTGTACTTCTGTTACGAGGGCTGCAGTGTGCTCCTCTGTATGGAGGGAGCGCTCTGTGTTTCCATTGGCTGTTGTAACCCCGCGAGGTCCTAGCATCTTGAGCTTGAGGTACGCGTAATGCGGTACCTCATTGAATCTAGCAAATGCAGTTTGTCCGAGCAGTGCGTGATAGCCACTGCGGAAGGGGACGATGTCGAAGATTAACTCCTCGCTTCGGAAGTTGTCCGGAGATCCGAAGACTACTTCTAGTGTGATTGAGCCCGTGCAACAGGCCTCTACACCTGGTATGACACCTTTAAAGGTGGTGTTTGTGGGATTAATCCTTGAGGGATCGATGCCCATTTTGCACACTGTATCCTGATATAGCAGGTTCAGGCTGCTGCCACCATCCATAAGGACTCGTGTGAGGTGGAATCCGTCAATGATGGGGTCAAGGACCAATGCGGCCGAACCACCATGACGGATACTGGTAGTATGGTCCCTGCGATCGAAAGTGATCAGACAAGAAGACCATGGCTTGAACTTTGGGCTGACTGGCTCCATCGCATAGACGTCCCTTAGTGCGTGCTTCCGCTACAGTTTGGGAATATGGGTGGCATATATCATATTTATCGTTTTCACTTGAGGAGGAAATTTCTTCTGTCCCCCTGTGTTCGGCAGCCGGGGCCCCTCGTCGTCATCACTATGCGGCCCCTTTTCCTTGTTTTTGGCGTTTAACTTGCCGGCCTGTTTAAACACCCAACATTCTCTGTTGGTGTGGTTGGCTGGTTTATCGGGGGTGCCGTGAATTTGACGCGAGCGATCGAGTATGCGGTCTAGACTGGACGGGCCCGGATTGTTTCTTTTGAATGGCTTTTTTCACTGACCAGATTTAGAGCCGTTGGATCCCGCACTGACTGTTGTCTTCGGCGTTGTCGCCATTGTTGTGACACTTGTGTCTGTTGCGTCGGGGCTTGCCGTTGCTATTTCTGGCATCTGAAGTGCCATGATTTCTTGATGTGCTGTTGCTACGAGCCAGCCAGCTGTCTTCGCCCACACAAAAGCGGGTCATGAGTGTCATTAGGGATGCCATGGACTTCGGCTTTTCTTGGTCGAGGTGCCGGGTGAGCCACTCGTCGCGGATGTTATGCTTGAAGGCCGCTAGGGCTTCGGCATCCGGATAGTCGACAATTTGGTTCTTTTAAGTTAGGAACTGAGTCCAGAATTTCCTGGCTGACTCTCCGGGCTGTTGGGTTATGTGACTTAAGTCATCAGCATCCGGTGGTCGCACATAAGAACCCTGGAAGTTGTCGAGGAATGCGTCTTCCAGGTTCTCCCAACTGCAATTGAGTTTGCTGGCAGGCTATTTAAGCAATGCCGAGCCGGTCCCTTGAGTTTTAGTGGGAGGTACTTGACGGCATGTAGATCATCTCCGCGGGCCATGTGAATGTGGAGAAGGAAATCTTCAATCCATACCGCGGGGTCAACTGTACCATCGTATGATTCAATATTCACGGACTTAAACCCTTCTGGGAATTCATGATCCATTACTTCGTCAGTGAAGCATAGGGGGTGTGTGGCGCCTCTATGCCGGGTAACATCACGACGCAGTTCAAATGAGTCT
The DNA here is from genome assembly GCA_963921465.1 of Triticum timopheevii. Classification (NCBI taxonomy): domain Eukaryota; kingdom Viridiplantae; phylum Streptophyta; class Magnoliopsida; order Poales; family Poaceae; genus Triticum; species Triticum timopheevii. The sequence goes on from OY997262.1 coordinate 371,225,239, forward strand.
AGTCTGTTATATTCGGCCCAACCGGATTTGTTTTTAGTGTATCCGGCGTGACGGTCATCGTCACGCGTTGGGGTGCGCCCCCGTGATCCGTAGATCGATCTTGACTGTCCTGCTTTGTTTTCCATTTTGTCTCGCATGTCATGCGTGTAGCCCCGGGCCTTCGTGTTTTTGCTTGTTTGGCGACGGGGTGCGGGTTGGACTTCGTGCTGATACGCCGCTTTGTCTCGGCCACGCGGTGGCCGGTCAGCCGCATCCTGCGCTGGTAGTGTAGGCTTTAATGTCTCCTCTCGAGTTGAGGTAGCAACCTGTGCTTTGGGTAAATTTTGGTTCGACGTTCGAGTCCATATTCCTCGGCTGCCAGGACCTCAGTCCATCTATCGGTTAGCAGATCTTGATCAGCTTGAAGTTGCTGCTGCTTTTTCTTCAGGCTTTTTGCAGTGGCTATAAGCCGGCGCTTGAAGCGCTCCTGCTCAACGGGATCCTCAGGCACGATGAATTCTTCGTCGCCAAGGCTCACCTCGTCTTCGGAGAGGGGCATGTAATTGTCATCCTCTAATTCTCCATCCATTGCCTGTTCCTTAGGGCTAGCTTGCCCATCCTCCCGTTCAGCCTGCTCGAAGGCTGGCTGAGCGGGATTGTTTTCATCCTCGGCATTATCCAGAGCGTACTCTTGTGCCGGTATCGCTATTTTTGCTATGGCGAGGTTTAGAGCGGCGCCGATGACGCCGGTGCTTAGATTGCTTCTCAAGGGGATTATCCTCCATTGCCTCATCGCCATTGCTTTCTTTGGGGGTGTCCACCACATATATATATATATATATATATATATATATATATATATATATATCATATGATGAGGTGGCTGTCCAGCGCCCTGCGGGCGGTGGTTCTTGTTCCTGTCCAGCATCGTCGTCCATACCATCGATGTCTTCGGAGTCGAAATCAAGCATGTCAGTTAAGTCATCGATAGTGGCTACCAAGTGGGTGGTGGGTGGGAAACAAATTTCTTCGTCATCCGCTTCCCACTCAAGCCGGACATAGTTCGGCCAAGAGTCTCCTGACAGGGAGAGAGATTTTAGTGAATTTAGCATGTTGCCCAAGGGTGAGTGCTGAAAGATATCAGCGGAGGTAAACTCCATGATCGGTGCCCAATCAAATTCGATAGGCACGGATGCGCGTGGTTCGGAACCTATGACTGGAGACGAGTCCGAGGGTCCGATGACACAGATCTCTTTGGAGGTGAAGTCTGTGTTCGGCTCTAGCACCGATGAGTGTGCGGCCTCCGTGGCGGGGTCTATATGCCCGTCCTCGGATGGCGCGATCTGCTCCGAGTCCAAGGCCAGGGCAGCCGCAGGTGCGTTCTCCTGAACACTATCTGATGGCAGATCTAAGTTTGCTCATCGTGACTGTACGGCGCACCTGTCATGGGCTCGAATTCGTCGAAGATCAAGTCTCCGCGAATGTTGGCAGTGTAGTTCAAGCTTCCAACCCTGACATGATGGCCAGGGGCGTAGCTGTCAATCTGCTCCAGATGGCCAAGTAAGTTGGCCTGCAGTACGAAGCCGCCGAATACAAAGATCTGTACGGGGAGGAAGACTTCACCCTGGACCGCATCGTTGCAGATGATTGAAGGGGCCATCAAGCCTTATCGTGACGACATAGTGGAACTCCCAATGAAAGCACCAAGCACCAATGTCGGTGTCAAAGCCGGTGGATCTCGGGTAGGGGGTCCTGAACTGTGCATCTAAGGCTAATGGTAACAGGAGATGGAGGACACAATGTTTACCCAGGTTCGGGCCCTCTCGATGGAGGTAATACCCTGCTTCCTGCTTGATTGATCTTGATGATATGAGTATTACAAGAGTTGATCTACCACGAGATCATAGGCTAAACCCTATAAGCTAGCCTATGATTATGATTTTTGTTGTCCTACGGACTAAACCCTCCATTTTATATAGACACCGGAGGGGGCTAGGGTTACATAGACTCGGTTACAGAGAAGGAGATCTACATATCCGAATCGCCATGCTTGCCTTCCACGCAAAGGAGAGTCCCATCCGGACACGGGACGAAGTCTTCAATCTTGTATCTTCATAGTCCAACAGTCCGGCCAAAGTATATAGTCTAGCTGTCCGAGGACCCCCTAATCCAGGACTCCCTCACACGCCTTTTCTCTTCTTTTATTGTGTGTTGTCCATGTCTCTTTCACACACGCACACACACCTTTTTCACTCACTCTTTCTATTTCACACTCTCTCTCTCTCTAGTTAGGGACTCTCTCACGTCCATAAGCATATGGATGTTTCGAAAAGTCAAACCTGATAGAAGTTTGAGCAGGTATATGTGGATAAAAACATTTACATATGGAACGATCATTAGATTCATAACAACATGTACTTACTTCATACTATCATTTATCTTTGGTATTGTAGATAGAAGTAATTTCTTTATAAACTTGGTCAAAGTTTCAAAAGTTTGAATTTAAAAAAATGTTGGCACTACATTATCGAACAGAGGGAGTAGTTCTTTCTCTCTCTTTGTTATCTCTCATGGGCCTCCCCTCTCACTCGAACTCTCTATACCAATGGATTATACGCTCATTGTGTCATCGTATAGCTCCGTATATTGTTTAGTTGACCGGTCAACCAGTCCACATGCTGCCTTGTGAGCTCGTGTTCTCTATCTCGTGTGCTGGCCCATGTGATAGTGGGTGAAAATAAGTAAACTAGAGGTCCATCTGACACGCGTTGAAGTAAAAAAAGTTGAAACAACTCGGGGTAGCACCCCGCACGCTAGTAAATTGAGGGCGCATTGAGGACACACTTCTTCCGCATGAAGGACGCACTCGCGCACAATTCCCCACTGTGCGGTGGCATGCACAGAAGGACGCAATCGCGCACACCCAGCAGACCAGCACACAACACACACCAACACACGTGTACACCGGCATCACCACCGATTGAGATGGACGGCGAGGTAGCCAACAAGCGGAGGCGTCTCGAGCCAAAACCACATACGACAAGCCTGGACTTCATCAACATCCTCCCCGCTGACATGCTGCTCGTCATCATCGGCCTCCTCCCCACCAAATCTTCCATGCGGACGCCCTACTCTCCATGCGGTGGTGCCCCCTCTGGCGCCGCGTCTGTCGGTGTCAAAACCGGCGGATCTCGGGTAGGGGTTCCCTGAACTGTGCGTCTAAGGTCGATGGTAACAAGAGACGGGGGACATGACGTTTACCCAGGTTTGGGCCCTCTCTATGGAGGTAATACCCTACTTCCTGCTTGATTGACCTTGATGAATATGAGTATTACAAGAGTTGACCTACCATGAGATCGTAATGGCTAAACCCTAGAAGTCTAGCCTGTATGATTGTGATTGCCTCTACGGACTAAACCCCGGTTTATATAGACACCAGAGGGGACTAGGGTTGTACAAAGTTGGTTACAGAGAAAGGAATCTACATATCCGAATGCCAAGCTTGCCATCCATGCAAAGGAGAGTCCCATGCGGACACATGAACAAGTCTTCTGTCTTCTATCTTCATAGCCCATCGGTCCGGCCCACGTCACATAGTCCGGACGGCCGATGACCCCTTAATCTAGGACTCCCTCAGTAGGCCCCAAACCAGGCTTCAATGATGATGTGTCCGGCGCGCAGATTGTCTTCGGCATTGCAAGGCGGGTTCCTCCTCCGATTACTTCAAAACACTTGACTTAGAGAGCTATATTAGGCTTGTGATTTGATGTCGCTCCCCTCGGATTCTGTGCCTCCCTTGCTTCTGCCTCCACGTGTTCAGCGAATACGAAAGGGCAGAGTATTTTTTCACATAACACCCTGGTCGTACAAGAAAGGCATCTATTTAAAGAGATTAGATCTCAGATCACATCCCACACACAACGGAAAATCCTTAGAGCTTGCTAGAAGAAACCATTCCAACAAGGCTAGCGTTCCCAATTCTTCCTCCCGCCCCCACGGCCCCAAAAAGGCAATTGCGAGAGATGTTCTGTTTCCCATGATCAGCTAACGAAGCTTCAAACACAGGGGTTTCTTCCCCCTGCGGATCTGGTCCCTGTTCGAGCAGGACTGTCCTTCTTCACATGCGAAGTTCTGGCGGAAAATTTCCCCAATCCAAACAGGGGGAACGGGTGTGCTTCATATCCTACTTCTTGAGAGGTGTCGGGTTTCCAATCCACCCTTTCCTCCGAGCACTTCTGGAGTATTACGGCCTCCAACTGCACAACTTCACGCCTGCCTCTATCCTACACATCGCGGGTTTTCTTGCCCTTTGCGAGCTATTCCTGGGCTGTAAGGCCCACTTTGATTTTTGGAGGAAGTTATTCTGTCTCATCCCTCGTAACCAAGAGGGGTCGATATTCGAGGTGGGCGGTGCCGAAGTATGGCGCATAGCCAGGACCGCATACCTGTCTGGCACGCCGAAGAAGGCGTTCGAAGAATGGCCCTCAGAATGGTTCTATATTGAGGATGTCGCTCTCCCCAACCCAGTTTGAATGGGTCTTCCCGAATTTTCAAACGCTCCATTGAAGAGACACCACAGATGGCGCCCTCAGATCCTCGAGGAGGAATATAGCGCGGAAGTCCGTCAATTGATGGGCAAGATAAGGACTCTTGCCAGTCCGGATTATCAATAATCGAGGTAATGGCGACTTCCATAGTGCGGGGGGTCCAGCCACTCCAATACAGAGGGCTTCCCATGTGGCACTATAATGGGGAAGATGACGCCTCATGCTGCGGTCGGAAGGGTTCGGACACCCCCACCGCTTTGGTCAAAATATTGGCCGAACTGTACAAAGGGAAGAAAGATTTATTCACTCGCCTTAAGCGCCGAGAGGGATTTTCCATGTACAATCCCCCTAGCTAGGTGAGCCTAAATCCTACGTAATTACTCAATCCCTTCCATGAGTCATGTTTAATTGACATTTACTCGTTTATTCATAACAGGAATGGAGGAAGGTTACCGCGGGGATCTATAGCCTCGCCCCACAGCCAGAGATCACAAACAGGATCTTGACCCCGGATTTGAAGTGGATCCGGACATATTTGTGGAACTTGAGGATGGAGTATTCTACCAGGCGAGCTATGACGGCACGGAAGTGGCCATCATCGCTAACTATCCCAGCCTCCACCTTGCCTCACATGTAAGTAATCAGGAGACATCTCTTCTAAAAGAACTTCCTCGTTATGCCTCACCCACCGCATTGTCTCGTGCTCCAAAGGGGAGGCGCTCGGCGCGCCATGCTGCACCTGAGGCGACTCACAAGAGAGCGGCACCTACGCCGGGCAGGCCTTCGAAGAGGAAGGCAAATGAAAACACGACCGAGCCTTCATCAAAGAGGTATGGCTTTTTAAATACGCTCCTTGGTAGTCACACCAAAGTGTGACAATATCCGTTGTGTCTTATCAGGAGAAGCGTTTGCCGGACTATGTCAGGGGATCCTGCCGGTCATACCTCCACCAGCCAGGTTCCAGACCCTTCCTTAAGGACAGAGGCTGGCGCGGGAGTGACACCGGATTGTCCTTATGCAGAGGATTCGGATGATGTATCCGTCACGAACTATGAAGTGGAAAGCTCCATGAATCGTCGGCGCCGGCAGGCCACTTTTCGCGACCCAGGTTTTACAAAAGAGGCATTCAATGCCTTCAGCTCGGCTGATGCATACATCTGAGCTGCTCGAGATGGGCTTACCAGAGCCACAGACCAGTATCTGAAGGATATGCGAGTGAGTAAACATTTGTACAAATCTGATAATTATATACCAGTAGACCCCGAGACTTGAAACAGTTGATACAACTAATTTAAGGATCATTGTATAACCAGGTGCTCACAGAGAAGAACGACCTGTTGTCTCAAGAGCTGGAAAAGTGTTGGACCCAGCTAGCTACTGCTACCGCCGAACTGGGGAACTCCAAGAAGGCATTACCTGGTAATGTTCCCCTCAATCAAGAAAACATAATTATATACCAGTAGTATTAATAATTTTTGCCTTCCCCATAGCAGCATCCTCAGATCAACTGAAAGAGGAACTAAACATCATGCAAGCAGGTGAACAAGAGGCCAAAAGGCAACTTGCCGCGGACAAACGCGTGCTGAAACGGGTTAGGGATGATAAAAACAAACCTGCAGCATTCCAACACTCTACCGGGCGAAGAACTAAAAGATGTGCGAGCCCAGCTGGCCGACTCTGTGAAGGAGAATAAGAGACTAAGAGGCGTCATATTCAGTATGTTTTGCAAACTTGCCTCCATATAATTCTACGAGGATAGGAACTGGCAGATTTATGTCTGCACGTATGCTGACTGGCCCTCCCGAAGAAGAAATGTCCGGCTCTCAAGGCGACCTGCTACAAGAGCTGTCCAAACTGCACGAGCGAGTTCGGCAGGCATTGGGGAGTGTTGCCAAAGCTTTGTGGCCATCAGTGTCTCCTCCAAGAAGTATGGAGGAGCTTGTGAAGCTATTCCAAGGGGCTCGGTGGCGCTTCCGATTATGGAAGATATCGGCCTGCCGAGAAGGTGCGCGAGAGTCCTGGGCCATGGTAAAAACACGGTACACCAAGCTTGATCCAAATCATATGGCCTGGGCCGGACCTCGGGGGTCAGATGGAAAAGAAATTCCGGTTAGTATGGTATATGACCAGGTAAAGATAGCCGCCAAGTATTCCCAACAGGATTGTAAGCTAGATAGCCTGTTAGATGGCATAGAGGAAGAAGTTTTTGAGTCCAAGTGACTATGTACTTCAATTGACAAATTTGTCCCTAGCCGGATTGTAAAATGATTGTCATGGCAGACCTTTTCGCTTTGACCTCTGGACCTGAATGTGTGGAGTGTTTCCGAATACCCGCTCGGTAATATAGACGGGGGTACGCATGGAAACCAAGCGTAGGGGTCATAGTTGCTTGAACAGACAAGTTGTATCCGGCTAGCTATGTTATACTACATTGTAATTGTAATAAACATCTTCCAGAGAGAATAGTTCCGTTAAGGGTTCCTTTCCCTGGGTGAACATGCGCTAGTGTGCATGTCCGAACTGTGATTGGAAAAAATCACAGTGTATGTGGCATCTGGGGGTTCATAGTGTAATGAGTGTAATACATCTTTAGTCCACCGACCGAATATTCCCTTAAGAATCCTAGGTTTTGGCTTCACCCAGCTTGAGGTACACGTCCGGATGACCCGGCAGTAACAATCGCAGAGGTGCTCCCTTTATGCCCTAGCCAAACAAACGGGAACATAGGGCGTAAGCACAGGAGCCATGCAACCTAGCTTGGCCAAAACTTAAGTCATAACGATGCATATAATGGCAAAGAAAAGGTACATATGTGGAAGAGGACAGATATGTGTTGAGCTTGATGCTCGGAGAATAATAATGAGCTTCTGTAAAAGAAGCCCCCGGGTAATATGAGCGTGTACAATTAACGATGTGTACGTCATAAGTGTGCGGTGTAGCCGCACGAGAGCTTAAAGCTAAAAAAATTTAAAGAGAGGAAAAAATGGAAATAGAGGGAGAAGGAAACGAACAAGGAGTCCGGCTCTAGTCGTAGAATCTTTGGAGTCTCGCAGCATTCCACGGGTTCGGCTTGAGGCGATTGTCAGATGCATCACGCAAGCGGTACGCTCCTCTAGTGAGAACCTCATCTATGATGAAGGGACCTTCCCACTTGGGCTTGAGTTTGTCCTTTTTCTTTTCTGGCAAGTGTAGAACGAGTTCACCAACATTATAAGTCTTGGCCCGCACTTCTCTACTTTGGTATCTTTGAGCCTGTTGTTGATAGAATACGGAATAGGCTTTTGCAATGTCACGCTCCTCCTCCAAGGCATCTAGACTGTCCTGCCGATCAAGCTTGGCCTCTACCTCTTCATACATGCGCACTCAAGGTGAGTCATGAATAATGTCGCAGGGCAAAACGGCCTCTGTGTCGTACACCATGAAGAATGGTGTGTATCCGGTAGTGCGATTGGGCGTGGTCTGCAGCCCCCAGAGTACAGAGTCGAGCTCCTCAACCCAGTGCTTGTCTGATTCTTTCAACGACCGCACTAGTCTGGGCTTAATGCCACTCATAATAAAACCATTAGCTCGTTCGACTTGATCGTTTGTTTGTGGGTGATAGACCAAGGCGTAATCGAGCTTAATGCCCAAATTCGTACACCAGGATTTCACTTCGTCGACTGTGAAATTAGATCCATTATCGGTGATGATACTATGTGGGACACCACAATGGTGCACGACACCGGATATAAAGTCTATCACCGGTCCAGATTCGGCCGTTTTTACTGGTTTGGCCTCTTTCCATTTTGTGAATATATCTACCATGACTAGCAGATATTTTTTCTTATGGATTCCTCCTTTAAGGGGTCTAACCATATCAAGCCCCAGACCGCAAAATGCCAAGTAATGGGGATTGTTTGTAAGGCGGTGGGAGGCATATGGCTTTGGCTGGCGAAAAGTTGGCATTCGATGCAACGTTGGACAACGTCGTGTGCATCTGCTCGGGCCGTCGGCCAATAGAAACCTGTAAGGAAGGCCTTACTTACAAGGGCCCGAGCTGCGCGTGGTGACCACCGAGACCAGCATGGATTTCAGCCAGGAGCTGTCGTCCCTCTTCTTCAAAGATACATCTTTGAAGTACTTCGGTAGCGCTTTTCTTGTAGAGCTCTCCGTCATGGACCTTATAGGCTTTCGAGCGTCGGACAATGCAGCGAGCCTCATTTATATCCTTGGGGAGCTCTCACCTATTAAGGTAGGCCAAGAAGCGTTCGGTCCATGGGGCAATTACTACCATGATAAGCTGGGCCGATGGTGTTATTTTGGTGGCTGAGCCCCCGATGATCTCGGTATTGTGTTCAGAATCTGGGGGTTATAATCGGTTCCGAACTGGTGTTGCCGCTCTCCCCTTTTCACACCACGGATGGCTTGAAGAGCCTTTCCAGGAATATGTTAGGCGGGACGGGGTCGCGCTTGGCGCTGATGCGAGCAAGGATATCCGTCGCTTGATTACTTTCTCGAGCCACATGATGAAACTCGAGCCCCTCGAACCGAGCCGACATTTTGAGAACGACATTATGATAGGCCACCATCTTCGGATCTTTGGCGTCGAAATCTCCATTTATTTGGGATATTGCAAGGTTTGAGTCCCCACTCACCTCTAAGCATTGTATGCCCATGGAGACAGCCATCCGAAGGCCATGCAATAAGGGCTCGTATTCGGCTGCATTGTTGGAGTCTGTGTATAATATTTGGAGTACATACTGAAATGTGTCTCCAGTGGGGGACGTTAAGAAAATGCCCGCCCCTAGGCCCACCAGCATTTTGGAACCATTGAAGTGCATGACCCAGTTGGAATATGTGCCATACTCTTTAGGGAGTTCGGCCTCAGTCCATTCGGCAACGAAGTCGGCCAGTACTTGGGATTTAATTGCCTTCCGTGGTTTGTCTGTTATGTCGAATGGAGGAAGCTCAATGGCCCACTTGGCGATCTGGACCGTGGCATCATGGTTGTTTATTATGTCATTGAGTGGTATTTCGGAAGCCACTGTGATTGAGCACTCTTGAAAGTAGTGTCGTAGCTTCCGGGATGCCATGAAGACCGCGTATTCTATCTTTTGGTAATGAGGGTACCGGGAGTTGCATGGTATGAGGACAGTGGAGACGTAGTATACCGGTTTCTGAAGTGGAAATTTGTGTCCGTCCTCCTCTCGCTCGACGACGAGCACCGCGCTCACCACCTGGTGTGTTGCCCAGATGTATAATAACATGGGTTCGCCGACGTTCGGTGCGGCTAGGATTGGGTTGCTTGCTAAAAGATCCTTTATCTCTTCCAGTCCGGCCATTGCCGCATCCGTCCACTCGAAGTGGTCGGTGCATCGGAGAAGGCGATAAAGTGACAATGCCTTTTCTCCTAATCTGGAGATAAAGCGGCTTAAAGCTACCATGCATCCGGCCAGTTTTTGGACCTGTTTAAGGTCTGTTGGTGTAGCTAGTTGTGACAAAGCCCGGATTTTAGCTGGATTTGCCTCAATTCCTCTATTGGAAACGATGAAGCCCAGCAGTTTTCTAGTAGGGACACCGAAAGCACACTTTTCCAGATTGAGCTTTATGTCATATGTGCGGAGGTTGTCGAATGTGAGGCGCAGGTCGTCTATTAACGACTCGACGTGCTTAGTCTTGATGACTACGCCATCCACATATGCTTCAACTGTCTTGCTGATTTGTTTCTCTAGGCATGTTTGAATCATGCGTTGGTAGGTGGTGCCAGCGTTTTTTATCCCAAAGGGCATAGTGTTGAAGCAGAAAGGCCTGTATGGGGTAATAAATGTCGTTGTGGCTTGATCGGACTCCTTCATCTTGATTTGATGGTATCCGGAGTATGCGTCGAGAAAACATAGTGAGTCGTGTCCTGTAGTAGCATCGATAATTTGATCGATGCGGGGGGGGGGGGGGGGAAGGGATCCTTAGGGCAGGCCTTGTTGAGGTCTTTGAAATCGACACACATGCGCTAGGATTTATCCTTCTTTGGTACCATCACCAGGTTTGCTAGCCAGTCCGGGTGTTTTATTTCTTTGATGAATCTGGCCTCGATTAACTTGGCTAGCTCCTCTCCCATAGCTTGTCGTTTGGGTTTGGAAAAGCGCCGCAGTGTTTGCTTGACCGGCTTATGTCCCTTCAATATATTGAGTCCGTGTTCGGCCAGCCTGCGAGGGATCCCGGGCATATCAGAAGGGTGCCAAGCAAATATGTCCTAGTTTTCGCATAGGAACGCTCATAGTGCGCTGTCAACCGTTGTGTCCAGCTGTGACCCGGTGGAAGCTGTCTTCTTGGGGTCCGTCGGTGGACTTGAAATTTGACTATTTCATCTGCTGGTTTAAAGGAGGTGGATTTGGGTCGCTTGTCCAGGATTACGTCGTCCCTATCCACCGTGGAGCATAGTGCGGTTAACTCTTCGGCCACGAGGGCCTCCGATAGTGCCTCGAGGGCTAGGGATGCGGTTTTGTTTTTGTCCCGTAGGGCTACGTCCGGATCATTGGCAAGACTGATAATACCATTGCTCGAGCATCTTGAGCTTCATATAACCGTAATGGGGTATAGCTTGAAAGTGTGTGAACGCATATCGCCCCAATAGGGTGTGATATCCACTGTTGAAAGGGGCCACTTGGAAGGTTATTTCTTCAGACCGAAAGTTCTCTGGAGTGCCGAATTCCATGTCAACTGTATTTTTCCCCGTGCATCGCGCCTCCCGGCTAGGAATAATTCCTCGGAAGGTTGTATTACTTTGCTCGATGTGGCTCTTGTCTATTTACATTTTGTTGAGTGTGTCCTCGTAGATGAGGTTTAATCCGCTGCCGCAGTCCAAGAGTACTTTGGTGAGCCGAAAACCGTGCACAATTGGATTGAGGACCGAGGCGGCTGGTGCCCGGGCTGTCCAGAATTTTGGTTTGTCACTGGCATTGAAATTTATGGCCGTGTCGTTCCAGGGGTTTATTGCTGCGACTTAGCAGACTTCGGCGAGGTGGCGGAGTGCCCTCTTGCCGATTGTTTGAAGAGAAAGTCTCTAAAACCGTCAATACTCTAAGCTCGTCATGCTCGAGGGTGTTTTTGGTGAGGATATCCTCCGCTCATGGCCACTTGCCGGAGTATCCAACATGCTCTAAGGTCGTGGGTTGATTCGGTGTCCGACGTCATGTGTATTTTGCATGGCTTATCAATCGATCCCTCCAGAACGGTTCCGCGCCCCATAGTGGGCTTAGATTTCTTTACTATTGGGTCGGGCACCCGTGAGGGTGCATCCTTTTTGCCCGGACGAGGGGTGGAGTGGAAACTGGTGGTTCCCAGCGAGCTGCCTGAGTTTTCCAGGCGCTCTCCATTGCACAGTACTTCTGTACTATGGTTACCAAATCGGCGAAGTGTAATACGCGACGACGGTTGATGGTGTTGAGGATTCCTTCGTCGGTGCAATTATTGCAGAATACAGAGATTGCGTCTTCGTCGCGACAATCTTTAATCTTGTCTTTGACAAGGAGGAATCTGGCCCAAAAGTGATGGACTGTTTCCTGAGACTGTTGTCGTATGTACATGAGATCATGTATATCTGGGTGGGTGGGTGGCTTTAAATCTGAACCCTGGCCCAATTTGGGATCCGAAGTTTGAGAAACTTCCGAGCTTAATGGCTCAAGCCCCAGGATATCAACCGATTTTTCAGGTGCGGAGGATAGGGCATGTCTTTCCACGGACAAGTATCCGGCTTTTCGATCTCGGAAATCCAGACGTAGTTCATCCTCAATATAGAGGAAGAGTTGTTGTTTTGCTCCTCTACTACCGCTACCTGATGGGTGATCGCCGGAGATTTGATTTCTCTCTGATCGGGTTTAAGCCCAATACGATCGTAGTCTATAGCAACCCACAAGGTGGCATGCGATCCAGGAGTTCATTTAAAGATGACAACTCCGTCGGATCCATCCGTTTCAAGTATTTGGAGTCAACAGGGAGGCAATTTTTGATGACGCGAGAAGTCATCGTCGGCTTAATGGCCGAACGGGCGGTCATGGTAAAGCCGCCCAGCCGGAGGGTTTGGCCTGGGTCCAGGGCTCCTCCGGAGGTGATATTGCCCTTGATAACAAGGCGAGCCATCAATCCCGTCTTTAGCGTTACAGCGGAACTCTCAATGAAAGCACCAATGTCAGTGTCAAAATCGGTGGATCTCGGGTAGGGGGTCCCTGAACTGTGCGTCTAAGGTCGATGGTAACAGGAGACGGGGGACACGATGTTTACCCAGGTTCGGGACCTCTCTATGGAGGTAATACCCTACTTCCTGCTTGATTGATCTTGATGAATATGAGTATTACAAGAGTTGATCTACCACGAGATCGTAATGGCTAAACCCTAGAAGTCTAGCCTGTATGATTGTGGTTGCCTCTACGAACTAAACCCTCCGGTTTATATAGACACCGGAGGGGACTAGCGTTGTACAAAGTCGGTTACAGAGAAAGGAATATACATATCCGAATGCCAAGCTTGCCATCCACGCAAAGGAGAATCCCATCCAGACACGGGAAGAAGTCTTCTATCTTGTATCTTCATAGCCAATCAGTCCGGCCAACGTCACACAGTCCGGACGGCCGAGGACCCCTTAATCTAGGACTCCCTCAGCGTCCCCCTCAACCTCACTGTCGACAGCTTCCTCTGCGACAGGGATTGCAAACGCATGGCCGCAGTCTCCAAGATCCTTTCATCGCACCCTGGCCCAGCCAGACACCTTGACATCCGCATGTTCAGTACCAACTACAAGGTCCAAGCCAAGTTCGACGAGTGGTTCTTATGCCCCGCCCTAGATGATCTCGAGGAGCTCAGCTTTGAAGCTGGACGATGTCGCTCTCTACCGCCATCCGCGCTCCACCTCACGCCAACACTGCACCGCGCCAACTTCAGCTCCTGCTATCTTCCCGAGATTAATGCCGCGCCCTCCCTTCTTCTACCTCAACTCAAGAAGCTCGACCTCTTCGACGTTGGCATATCGAAGCAGGCTATGAAGCACCTGCTCCGCAGCTGTACTACGCTTGAGTACCTTCGTCTTGAGCAGATCCACGGGTTCATTAGCCTCCACATCGCCTCGATGAATCTCCGATGGATTTATGTGTCTTGCTGGCCCCGCAACAAGACATCAATTGGGAAGAGATCACTCCAGCTGTTCCACGTTATGGTCATTGAGAATACGCTTTTCCTTGAGAGATTGCTTGTATCTGATCTAGAAGGTCCAACAAAAATCAGTGTCATTAACGCGCCGAAATTGACAACGTTGGTGTACTCATCTGCCAAATTCTCTGAACTCTTTATTGGATCCGTAATTGTTCAGGTACATCACTCATCTTCTTCTTCCTCTTCTTGAAATTCACATTTTTAAATTTCTTCTTGATGTATTTACGACCGTTTTCTAGAAAATGATTCCCACAAGCTTCACCCATTCTATGCACACAGTGAAGATCTTGGCAATAAAATCTATTGGCCCCAATCTGGATAAAGTTGTTGGATTTCTTACATGCTTTCCGTGCACGGAGAAGCTACTCATCAAGGTGAAACTTCTTTCCTATTAGTAAACGGTAATCACAACGTAGCTCAGTTTTTTGTAATTTTCCCAAATTACGATGACAAGTGTAGTGTTCAAAACTGCATCTACGCACTGCACTGAAAGAAATGTTTTTAGTATTTTTTCTCACATGATCACCTGCATCGTTTTGTTGTTGTGCTACTATAGTAGCCTAGGCTAGTCATAGTGGAAAGTAACTTAGACTAGTAACTCTATGGTTACTCTAAGAGCAAGTATTACCTCCCTCCTGGTTTACTCTTCCTATTTTGTAGTATCAAAATTTGGCCATAGATTCAACAGAAACAATGTTAATTCATGTCACTTCTAAAAATTATATCATTGGATTCGTATTTGAACGTAATTTCAAATGGTATAATTTTTTGTGACATGCATTGCCTTTTTCTTAGGTAAATCTATTTTTTTAGAAAAAGAGGATGACCCCTGGCCTCTGCATCTAGGAGATGCATGCGGCCATTTTATTGATTATTCTTGAGGACCTTACAAAGTAGAACAACAATGTGCCTGAATCCGCCATCTTGGCATCTTAGGTAAATCTATGGTCAAAATTTTACACTAAATACGAGGTAGTACAAAAGTGGGCTATCACAGCCCTCCACTCTGTAGGCCAAAACAAGTGCCAAATTCACTTGTGATGCATTTGGCATCGATGCCCCTCCATTGCTCACCTAGTGCCCCAATCAGGATCACCTACTTTGCTCCGGTGCCAAATTAACTCACGCAATGAAAAAACACTTGCGTGGAGAGAGAGAGAGGACTGAGACAATAAAAAACACTTGTTTGGGAGAGTGAGAGGCTGGTGTAGTTGGTTTGATTGATTTTTTTATACATGTGGGCCTGTGTGCACAACGATGCCAACTCTCTCACATCGTGAGAGAGGTGCCAAAATATTTTGATTTGACAACGATGTGTATTATGTGGCATACTTTTGAGAAATATGGCATCAGTCACATAGTAGAAGGCAACAAATGCCCAAGCTCTTCACGTGCTCCTAGTTAAATGAGAGGAAAGAGAGAGAAAGAGAGAGAGAGAGTGAGTGAAAAAATATCTCTAGCCAGCCAACACTATTGTATGAGCGAACTATATTGGTACCTCTTGATGACACGGCAATCTTATACAGCCAACTGCTCTAATATGTTCTCTTCTTTGATAGATAAAAAAAGACCTGAAAGTCAAAAATGTGCTGCACTATAACAATCTCATCGAATGCCTTGATCTCCATCTTATAGAAATTGATTTGATCCACTACCGAGGGAACACATCTGAGATTAAATTGGACAGGTTCTTTGTTCTGGAGGCAAGTGTGCTCAAGGTAATGAGGTTTGGCATTCTCTAGCGCAACAATGAATGGCGTGCTGATCACCGCAAGCGTCTAAGCCTAAATGACAAAGTCTCCACAGAAGCTGAATTGTTTTTGAAACATCAAGTGGCTAGAGACTCGAAAATTTATTTGCCCATTAGTGACTTGTCAGGGCGGTAGATTTTAGTTTGTACGATAATGTTGCATCCACCTAAAGTAATAAAAGTTCTTATGTAAACTTCCTAGATTCCCTCTTCGTAGGTGCAGCATTACTCCTAACATTTGTAATATCAGTCTCAAACTTGTAATGTTGCCGTGTCCTATTCCTGCGTTTTCAAAATCCTGTGAATCCAAGAGGTCCTGAGTTGGTGATGATGTTGTGCCTGCCATCTTTCACCAATAGCCGTCGAATCTAGATCTGACGCATACAAACCGAACTTCTCTAGTTTTGCAAAAAGATGCCCGCACTTGTTCCCTATTTACAAACAACTCCTTGTCTCTCACAATCAGCCTTATCTCCTCCCACCACATCTAGAAGGCCATGGAAAAATCTGGCGCGATGGCCGCTGCCAGCGCCGTCCACCCCCAATCTTGGTGTTCCGTGCAATGCACTGGCATCTACGCACGGGAAATTATGTCGAACATGGCTAGTTGTAAGAAGGCTAGCTCTATAGCCATGATGATAGTGACTGCAGACGGTGAGGCTGACTTATGTTATGCCGAACACGGCGCCTATACTCAGGTGTCATCTTCGGCGCGGGGTCTTGTCACTTCACTGCGACGAGTAGCACGTAATAATTTGACAAACGGGTAGTATAGTGCTACTACATTGGTAGTACTACTACTAGTACTAGCACCACCGTCTGGATTTATTAGTACTACCACGTCTGTCGGTATTAAAACCTGCGGATCTCGGGTAGGGGGCCCCGAACTGTGCATCTAGGCGGATGGTAACAGGAGACAAGGGACACGATGTTTTACCAAGGTTCGGGCCCTCTTGATGGAGGTAAAACCCTACGTCCTACTTGATTGATATTGATGATGTGGGTATTACAAGAGTAGATCTACCACGAGATCAAAGAGGCTAAACCCTAGAAGCTAGCCTATGGTATGATTGTTGTAATTGTTATTGTCCTACGGACTAAAGCCATCTGGTTTATATAGACACCGGAGAGGGCTAGGGTTACATAGAGTCAGTTAGAATGGCAGGAGATCTACATATCTGTATCGCCAAGCTTGCCTTCCACGCCAAGGAAAGTCCCATCCGGACACGGGACGAAGTCTTCAATATTGTATCTTCATAGTCTTGGAGTCCAGCCGATGATGATAGTTCGGCTATCCGGACACCCCCTGGTTCAGGACTCCCTCAGTAGCCCCTGAACCAGGCTTCAATGACGACGAGTCCGGCGTGCATATTGTCTTCGGCATTGCAAGGCGGGTTCCTTCTCCGAATAGTTTGTAGAAGATTGTGAACACCAGGATAGTGTACGGCTCTGTAAAATAAGTTCCACATACCACCGTAGAGAGAATAATATTTACACAAGTTCAATCTGCTGACGTATTTGGTGGCGTGATGTCACACCCCTGCCAAGCCTTTACTTGAATCGTTTTTATTATACCGCCTCAGCGCGTTTAGCGAAGCGGTTTCCTTGGCATGTCTTGTCGAAGCAGAGATCGTGTCCCCCTTATTCCAGGATTCTCATCAATACGGACGTGGGTAACCCCACCGCGCCTGTTGCCACGCCTTCTCCATCGAAGGCGAGTTCCAAACGGTTACGGGGACGGCTCTTGGTATTCTCCCTCTTTATAATGAGACCAAGGCTCGTTTCCTTTCCTCAATCCTCAATCGAATCCGCCCCTTGCCCCGAGCTCCAACACTCAGGGATCCAGATTCGAGCGCTTCGGAACTTCGACAATGTCCGGCTCCGACTTGCAGGGCCGGTGGATGCCCTCCTCCGTCACAGAGGAGGACGTGCTAAAGCTGGGAGAAGCCAGGTACTTAACCTACGAGATTTCGCATAGGCTTCCTGCCCAAGGGCAAGTCATCCCTACTCCCGAGCCTGGCAAGAGCGTCGTGTTCGTATCTCACCTCCGTCGGGGTTTAGGCTTCCCGATGGATCCCTTCGTGAGGGGGCTCATGTTTTACTATGGGTTGGAATTCCATGATTTGGCTCCAGAGTCCATCCTCCACATCTCATCATTCATTGTCATATGCGAAGCCTTCCTCCGCACTACCCGTCACTTTGGTTTGTGGCTCAAAACCTTCAACATGGAGCCGAAGATGATCGGGGGGCATCAGGCAGAGTGCGGCGGGGCGGTTATAAGCAAGAGGGCCGATGCTCCATGGCCCGAAGGCTCTTTCCAGGAGGAACTCGGTTTGTGGCAACATGAGTGGTTCTATATTACCGCTCCCAGGGGCAGCAGGCAGAGGCCGCCGCCCATCTTTCACTCGGGACCTCCACATCGGCTGATGTCATGGGTCAAGAAAGGGCTTAACTGGGGGCCGTCAAAGGACGTACCCCTATTGCAGGGCTGGATTCGAGACCTCCAAGAGAGGGAGATCAATCTGGTCGTAGTGATGCAGGTTATGCTGGTTCGGCATCTTCTGCCCTGCAAACGTCGCCCCCTCCGCCTGTGGCAATTCAATCCAGAGGGGCCACGAGCTCTCCAACACTTCATGGGTACGACACCCATGGAGATGTACAAATTGTTCTTCGGATCACAAGAAGTGTGTCCGGAATTGACCGAGGATGACGGCCTAAGCTGCCATCGCCCGGATGCTCAGGTAAGTAGCCCTGTGTCCGGACATACTGTTTGTCTGCATATTCTTAGACTTGCCTTTTAACCAGTCGTCCTTTGAACAGGAGTGGATAGCGCAAGCAAAACTGATACGGTGTCCGGCCCCCCTCCCGGAGACCGCGCCAGATTCGGTGCTGGTCAAGATGCTGGAGGTTGCACCTCCAGAGGAGGGCGAAGGGGAAAACAGAGAAACTACCGCCTCTATTAAGGAGGCTTTCGAGAAAGGGGGGATCGAGAATCCCTCCTTCCAGGGGGAGAAGAGGACCGCTTCCGAAGATCCGGAGGCTAAGGCCTCAAAGCGGGGGAAGAAATCTTCACCCGAGGGTCCTACACCAGGGGGAACCCTGGCCGCACTATCTCCCCTAAGGAATCAGCCCTCCAGCGAGCCTAAGTAGAAAAAGGGGAGTTTTGTAATAAGAGACATCCTTATTTTTGCCTCTGAGGATAACCGAAGTTTTCATCTTGTAGTTCGGATCTCCGTCCTTCTCAGCAGAGCTCGTCTTCGGGGGACCTTCGTCCGAAGATGATGGAAAGCGAGACGCCTCCATCTGCCGCGCGATCAGGCGGGGCGGGCGACCCTGAAGTATCGTCGCGGAGGGTCTCCCCAAGTCCGGCGGGACCGAAGAGTTCGGCACCAACTGGTGTACGACCGGGGGGAGCTGAAGGATTTGCTCGAGAGGGCGCCTATCTCAGAAGTTCACCGTACATTGATGAGTACGGTGATTGAAAGAATTTCATCCGCCGAGGGCGGGTTGCATGATGCCGTCATAAGTTTGCTGGCGGGGTTTGAGGTACGTAAAAATGACGTAGCTTTTGACAGTTTTTACACATAAAGTGCGCCCTGTGTAGATAGTAGCCCCTGAGAGTCGGTATGTTATCGAAAACGACAGCGTGCCGAGGATCATAATCTCAGGTATTAATTCTCGCCTTTCCTATGCAGATGGCTGATAGTCCGGTGGCCAGCCAGACTGATGGAGTTGCCGAACTAAAGTGGCAACTCGACGTTGCGGATGCGGACATCGCGCTGGTCTATAAACGACTTGACAAGTCACAAGGTAGGTTGCTTCTCCATGGTCACCTGGTAAGGGAGCTGATGCCCACTCCTTACAACATGTATGCTTGATGCAGATGGCTCCGCTGCTATGGAAGACCTTCGGGCGGAGCTTGCTCGGGCCAAGGACCAAGCCAGAAAGAGTGACGCGGCTGCCTTGAAGGCAGCGGAGGAGCTAAAAGCCGAGAAGGCTGCTCACTGCCGAAGCAGGGAGGAAATGGCCGTAATGGCCGTGAAATTAAAAGATGCTACCGACCGCTACAAGGTTCTTGAGAGAGAACGCCAAGCGGAGCAAGAGGGCCTGAAGAAAGCCACCGCCGAAGCCAAGGATGCCCGTTCTACAATGCGGGCTATAAAGGAGGAACTGCGTCAGGCCGGAGATGTTGTGGCTGGAAAGCCCTTTCTGTTGCATAGTAAATTCATGGATCCGAAGTATGCTCAGTTGGGCCAGCTGTGGAGTGCGGAGAATCTTTATCTGGATTTGGTGGCGAGTGCGTCAGACGCGGTTCGGCACTTCCAAAGTCAGAAGGATCATGAAATGGAAGAGCTGTTTTGGTCTCAATTCCAATGTCCGGAGCGTCAACTGCCGTTGACCGATCAGTTAGCTGAGTGGGCTGAGCTGAATAGATTGTCCGGACTAGCCATGACGGATGTGGTCGCTCATCTATGGCCGGAAAGGCCCAAGCCGAAGAGTTACTTTGGTTTATTGCAGCAATTCCTTGGGGCGGTACCGCATATCAAGGCGATGAAATGGTCGGCCTGCATAGAGGGTGCACGGATGGCTCTTGCCCGTGTTAAGACATACTGGGCGGTGATGAATGCCACCGACGTTGCATCCCGGGATTCGGACAAGAGCCGATTACCCACCGAGGAGTATTTTGAGGAAGTCCTGCAGGGCGCTCGTGTAATAGAGTCGCAGTGCTCGAAAAATGTCATGTTCAAATGACGTGTATGATTTGTGAGATCATATGTATAATGCATTGACTTTTTATACTTGTGCATTCAAGTATTGAAATATCCCCTGTGCGGCCGTTTATGTACATATATTTGTAACCTAAAAGATGGCAGTCTTTGGCTTCAGCCCCCACGCGCATAGTGCGGGGGTGTTTGCAAAAAAAAGGCGCATTTTCACACTTAATCCAACGTCTTGGTCCTTTGAAGGAGGTGATAGCATAGCAAACTAGGCAACCGGACTATAATGCTTTATCACTTTCACTTAGCCATAGGAGCTTGATGGTGGGGCTACGATATAGCCCCTAGAGGCACCGCGACCTCCGAACTCAGGGCGTGTGTGTGCCTGACTGGGAAGTGGCCCTTCGTCAAAGCGGAGGAATTCTAAACATTCCGATAGTCGATCGAGTGGTTGACCAGTCTCTCGCTATATCATGACAGTCAGTTTTCGGCTTTCTCTACTGAGGTGCTCGCCCGGCCGAACCGGGGCACAATCGCAGTAGTTCTCCTGGTGCCGCGTTAGCCGACGATGCGGAACGTAAGGCAGCAAAACACAGGAGCCGGGCAAACACAACATTTGCCCAAAGACATGATTCGGAGCTGATGCATATAAGGCCTAACTCGAGACGCCGAACACTCCCTAAGCTATTCGGACTTTATGATAATGGGCAGAACAATGCCCTAAGCCCCTATTGTCCAGGTGCAAGCGGGAACGTCTGACGCGGCCGATGCCAAAATGCCAGCCTCCTCCCCGGTTATTGTGGGGAACCGGGGGATGAGTATCAACAAGAGACAGTAAGAAAGGTTTACGCAGGGTCTTAATCTGAAAAGAATCCTTGCAACGGGTCCCTGCTGCACGTCTGCGCCTGTGTCTCCGTTGTGCTGTATCCTGGATGGGTGTAGCACGTGGTTCATCTGTAAAAGAGAAGAACTTAGTTTGGGAAAAACATCATGCAAAAAATGTATTTAAAACAGAGTATAATTTGGGAGATGGATAAAACTGAGTTTTATTGGTTCTCATTGTTTATACGTGCAGCCCCTTGTATGCGGCTAGGAAGCCCCTTGTTTATCTAAGCCGGACTCGTCTAACCGTGTCCGAGGTCTAAATGACCTGTTTTTTAGGGGCTTTGATCAAAAAGGTTGATGTGTGACTGTTAAGGCAGTCTCACGTTTTTCGTGGTCAAGGGACACTTGGTGTTTCCTTTTGATAAGATTATGCCTCGTGGACCGGGCGTTTTGAGTGTAATATACGCATAATGCAGTTTTGCATTAAAGCGGGCGAAAGCTTCGCATCCCAGTAGTGCTTGATGGCCACTTTTGAATGGGGCGATATGGAAGGTTAGCTTTTCGCGACGGAAGTTGTCGGGTGAACCGAACACAACTTTTGGTAGTACAAAACCTGTACACTTGGCATATGGGCCTGGCGTTACTTCCTTGAAGGAAGTGTTGCTGTGGCGGATTTTGGTAGGGTCTATCCCCATTCTGCGGATGGTATCCTGGTATAACAGGTTTATATTGCTTCCGCACAATTTATCACATGAAGTGAGTTCACTGTTTTGACCTCTAGTGGGAAAGTCTTTTGTACTCCGGTCTGCTGCTTGTGGGATTCGTCATCATCTCCGCTTGGTGTGTCGAGCCCCTTGTGTTCGGCGTTGAGTCGGCCGGACTGCTTGAAGACCCAACAATCTCGGTGGGTGTGG
This sequence comes from Triticum timopheevii, assembly GCA_963921465.1. NCBI lineage: Eukaryota > Viridiplantae > Streptophyta > Magnoliopsida > Poales > Poaceae > Triticum > Triticum timopheevii. The sequence continues at coordinate 371,247,152 of OY997262.1, forward strand.
TTTGCAGGTTTCCCGGGGGTACTATGGATATGACATGTCCGATCCAAAATTTTGTTTACGTTGGCTAGCTCGTCACTGTTGTCCTTAGGTGGCAGTGTTTTGTTGTTCGGCCGAGAGCTTTTGAATCCGGCGTTGACCGCCGTGTCCTTTGGGCCATTTTCTTTATTCCGGCGCTGATCTTTTCTGCGTCGTGATTTCCCATTTCCATCTCTGACCTCGGATGTACTTGGGTCGCTGGTGCTGCATCTTGCCAGCCAGCTATCTTCTCCCGCGCAAAAGTGGGTCATGAGGCTCGTTAGCGTAGCCATTGTTCTTGGCTTTTCCTGGCCGAGGTGTCTGGCGAGCCATTCGTCTCGCACATTATGTTTAAAAGCTGCTAGGGCTTCGGCGTCCGGACAGTCGACTATTTGGTTCTTTTTAGCGAGGAACCTGTTCTAGAATTTGCGTGCTGACTCTCCGGGCTGTTGAGTTATGTGACTTAAATGGTGTGCATCCGGAGGGCGGACATAAGTCCCCTGAAAATTTGCTCTAAACGCGTCCTCGAGCTCTTCCCAACTTCCAATGGTATTTTCTAGGAGGCTTTTAAGCCAATGCCGAGCTGGCCCTTTGAGCTTGAGGGGTATATATTTTATGGCGTGGAGATCGTCTCCTCTAGCCATATGTATGTGTAGGATGTAATCCTCAATCCAGACTCCAGGGTCTGTGGTTCTGTCGTATGCTTCTATATTTATGGGCTTGAATCCTGCTGGAAATTCATGATCCAGCACCTCACCGGTGAAACATAGTGGGTGTGCGGCACCCCTGTATTTAGGTGTGCCGTTACCTGCGAGCACTCGGCGTGTTGTGTTGCTTCCTGGGGCCCTCTTTTTTGGCCCGTAAATGGACCTGACCGGGCCATCCTTTTGGCGAGCATCTTTATGTGTGTCATGTGCTGGCTTGTGTGCGGCGCCGCTTGCCGCTCTTGGCCTGTCGTCTGGTCGTCTATCCGGCCAGGCGGCCTCTTTGTTTTTTGATTGTGGTGGCTCTACGGCCTCCTCGTTGAATTCGGGCAGCAGCTTGCGCTTCGGGTAGCTCTTTGCTTGGTAACTATTGCCGTATTTGTCTGCGGTTTTGAGTACTTTGCTCCACCTCATTCTGAGTCCGTCTTCCGCTGTATTGAGCTTCCATTTCTGCTTCTTCAAACTTCTTGCGGTGGCGACGAGCCTTTTGTGAAGGTTCTTATGCTCCGGCGATGTGTCCGGCGTGAGACCGTCTGGACTGTTGTTTTCACCGAGGATGGGTTGATTGTCCGATTCATCTTGTTCGGATGGTTGCTTCGTTGCATGTTCACTGGTTTGCCCTGCTCTACGGCTGGGTCATTATGGGCGCTATTGTTATCGAGGCGGGACTTTGGGCGGCGCTTGCGTCGCCGTTTTGGTTGTTTTTCGTTATCGCTTCCTTTTGGTGTGTCCACCATGTATATGTCATGAGTTGAGGTGACTTTCCAGAGCCCAGTAGGTGCTGGTTCCTGGTCGTCTCCGGCGTCGTCGTCCATACCGTCGATGTCTTCGGAGTCGTAGTCTAGCATGTCGGTTAGATCGTCGACAGTGGCTACAAGGTGGGTGGTGGGTGGGTCTTGAATTTCTTCGTGGTCCGCATCCGAACCGTCTTGACCGCAGTCCGGCCAGGGCTCTCCTGATAACGAGAGATATTTTAGCGAACTCAGAATGTCGCCAAAAGGTGAGTGTTGAAAGATGTCCGTGGCCGCGAACTCCATGATCGGCGCCCAATCGGATTCGATTGGAGGCGGCGCGAGAGGTTCGGAGTCCGGCAAGGAGTCCGGCACCTTGGAGTCACGAGCTTTAGAAGGGACAAAGTCAGTATTCGGCTCTATCGCCGCAGAGGTTGCAGCCCCCGAGGCGGTGTCGAACCATCCGTCCTCGATCTGCGCAGCCAGCTCCGAATCGAGTGTCGGAGCGGGTTCTTGTGCGGCCTCCAGGGCACTGTCCGGCAGCAGAGCTAAATCATGCCCATCGTGACAGTGCGGTGCGCTCGGCTGTGACTCGAATCTGTCGAAGATCAAGTCTCCGTGGATGTCAGCCGTGAAGTTAAGATTTCCAAATCTGACCTCACGGCCAGGGGCGTAGCTTTCGATCTGCTCCAGATGGCCAACCAAATTGGCCCGCAGTGCAAAGCCGCCAAATACGAAGATCTGTCTGGGGAGAAAAGTCTCACCCTGGACCACGCCGTTGTTGATGATCGAAGGAGCCATCGAGCCTACTGTCGACGACACAGAGGAACTCTCAATGAAAGCACCAATGTCTGGGGAGAAAACCGGCGGATCTCGAGTAGGGGGTCCCGAACTGTGCGTCTAGGCGGATGGTAACAGGAGACAAGGGACACGATGTTTTACCCAGGTTCGGGCCCTCTTGATGGAGGTAAAACCCTACGTCCTGCTTGATTGATATTGATGATGTGGGTATTACAAGAGTAGATCTACCACGAGATCAAAGAGGCTAAACCCTAGAAGCTAGCCTATGGTATGATTGTTGTAATTGTTGTTGTCCTACGGACTAAAGCCATCCAGTTTATATAGACACCGGAGAGGGCTAGGGTTACATAGAGTCGGTTACAATGGTAGGAGATCTATGTATCCGTATTGCCAAGCTTGCCTTCCACGCCAAGGAAAGTCCCATCCGGACACGGGACGAAGTCTTCAATCTTGTATCTTCATAGTCTTGGAGTCTGGCCGATGATGATAGTTCGGCTATCTGGACACCCCCTAGTCCAGGACTCCCTCAACGTCCATCTGGATTTAGTATTTGACTAGCAATATCTAGTAATGCATGTCACAAAAAATGTACTACTCCCTCTATAAATAAATACATGGTGTATTGTTTTATTCCTTCCGATAGATGGCTCAAATCTAAAGTCTCATCAAACAGACTACTATTGTACTCACCGAGCGCTTAGTACTATTGTACTCCGTCCGTACTGGCGCATTAGTCATGTTACGAAAACCAAATAGTAATCCCAAAACTTTTAGGCGCGGTGCATTAACTACCCACCTCGTTCCCTGTTTCTTGCCACGAAAAAAGAAATCACCCAATACAAATATGAGACATGGGGTGCATATGCATCCAATGACTTGAGACTACTCCCTCTGTCTAGGTGTATGACTAGTCACAATGACTAGTAACATACACATATCCCTAAACTATGTTACTACCTTTCATAGTGGGTAGCATAAGTATGGTAACATGCAAAGCCTCATTTATTAGGTTATAGACTCATATTGCATTGGGACATGTGATGTTACAATAATAACTAGCTAAGTTACTCAAACGACCTCTCTCCTCATTAACTCATTGCCACATAAGCAAATTTGTTGAGTTGGACTCGATGTTACTACTGAAGTTACTCCCACTATGGCTAGTCTAAGTCATCTTAGAGCAAGTGAAAAAGAGGAGTGGGCTCTCATGCAAGAGCCTAGATATATGCGGATTCCTAGGCCGATATACAATAAATATTGAGAAAGAGAGAGAGAAGATGTGAAAAAAATAGTACTCTACAGCCTTATAGCTAACCTTATTGTATGAGTGGCTACAAGTGATGGCTCTACTATGACATGGCAACATCATATAGCCAACAGCTGGCTATACTATTAAGTATTAACCATGCTCTTAGGTTGTGCACCATGACCAAGACGAAGGGGAAAGCGAGAGAACTTAATATCTTTTTGCTAATTAATAGGATTACATGCAATGAACTAACCACTGCATGTCATGTTTGGTAGTCTCAAGTCATTGAAAGCATGCATGGCCCACATCTCTCATTGGTTGATATGTCACGAAATATGAAACAAGGAGGGAGTTGATGTACAGTGCCCAAGTGTTTTGGGACGGAGGGGGACGCATCTTCATTGACTTACTGCACCTGCATTTGGGTGAATGACACATGGGCCCAACAGGTGGCTGGCCCACTTGTCATACAGCCAAAGGCAGGTGTAGTAGAGGGTCGAGGAGTAGATGGCCGACACACACGTGAATGCAACACAGTCTGCACTTCTCATATAAAGGCTCCCCGCCAGTCTAATCTACGAAATCCTATGCACCTACGCACCCTAACCAAGGGCAAGAGTGATCACTCCAATCGCAAGATCATCTGACTAGAAGCTACACCCATGGAGGCGATGAGCGCGAGCATCAGCCGGCTGTGCCAGATGGTCCACGACACCGGCCTATGGCCCGACACCGAGGAACGTCTCCAGGTCATGCTTGAGGCCGCCAGGGCGAGAGGCCGCTTGGACGACAGCTTCGTCTCCTTGTTCGACAAGGTCCTCATCGGCTTCCTCGACAAGTTCACCATCGTCAAGAAGCTCGCGGACGACCTTGACGTACGCCTCCAGCCCACGTTCCCAGGCTCTGCGATGCCCGCCACCCTCAACGGCCTCTATGGTGACATCCTCTTCAACGCATTGGTGGCCCTACGACTGCCCACCGTTGCACCGGAGAATGTCCACCTCGAGGTCGCGCTCGCCCCGCAGCGCCTGGAACAACAAGACATCGTCGACATAATCACCAGCGTCTACGCACAAATCGTCCACAAGGACTACATGTGCCAGAGGAGGACGATAGGTCGCTGGCCTTCTTGAGCCGCAGGGCAACCTTGGACGGCACTGTTTAGAAGCATGTTGAGCTCTCCACCGGCGCCGCTACTCCTCACATGTTGGTTGGTGACCCGGCGCACTAGGGCGTGAGGATGTCGTTGATGGATCCGTATGTATCTCTATCTTTCCGTCAAATCCATATTTAGTAGTATATGGTACTACTAGTAATTATCTTACCTTTCGCAACAACTTCATAATTTTCGTACGTACTCCATGCATGAACCGCGCCAGAACCAAACTTCTCATTACTCTAGGGAAAATCATTATTTCTATCTATCGGTCGCGCCATGGAGTAGAACCAAATTTTACAAGTTACAAGTTCAAAAGGCAAAGCCTGCCGTGTTCGCATTGCACCCCCACACGGTTGGTTTGGCACACCGGGAATGCGTGTTGTGTTGCATTTTCACTTACAAGTGGGACCACAGTTGAGCAAACTGACTATCGGCAAACCCCCACCCCGCCCACCGTGCGATGGCTGAGAAAACAGGAGGGAGAAGAGATGGTTGTAGCATGGACTCTAAGAAAATTGTTGTCGGATGGGACTCGTGTGGATGGCGTGTGCCGTACTGCTAGACGTGAATGCTAATTATGGCACATGCCACCCCAATATATCGAGCCTATATCGAGGTGCTGGTTACGTAGAAAAATTTTCCTAGAGTCCGTGCTCAGCCCTCTAAGGGAGTCCTGGATTATGGGGTCCTCGGCCGTCCGGACTATGTAACATGGGCTGGACTGATGGGCTATGAAGATACAAGAAAGAAGACTCCTTCCCATGTCCGGATAGGACTCTCCTTTGTGTGGACGGCAAGCTTGGCGATCGGATATGTAGATTCCTTTCTCTGTAACCGACTTTGTACAACCCTAGTCTCCTCCGGTGTCTATATAAACCGGAGGGTTTAGTCCGTAGAGGCAATCAAAATCATACAAGCTAGACTTCTAGGGTTTAGCCATTACGATCTCGTGGTAGATCAACTCTTGTAATACTCATATTCATTAAGATCAATCAAGCAGGAAGTAGGGTATTACCTTCATAAAGAGGGTCCGAACCTGGGTAAACATCGTGTCCCCCGTCTCCTGTTACCATTGACCTTAGATGCACAGTTCGGGACCCCCTACCCGAGATCCGCCGGTTTTGACACCAACATTGGTGCTTTCATTGAGAGTTCCATTGTGACGTCGAAGACAGGATTGATGGCTCGCGTTGTTATCACGGACAATATCACCTCCGGAGGATCCCTGGCCTCTGGCCAAACCCTACGGTTGGGCGGCTTTACCATGACCGCCCCTTCGGCCGTTAAGCCGACGATGACTTCTCGCGTCATCGAAAATCGCCTCCGCATCGACTCCGAATACTCCAAACGGATGGATCCGACAGAGTTGTCATCTGTAAACGAACTCCTGGGTCACATCGCGGCCTTAGGGGTTGCTACAGACTACAATCGAATTGGGCTTAAACCCTATCAGAGAGAAATCGAATCTCCGTCGATCACCCATCAGATAGTGGTAGTAGAGGAGCAAAACAACAACTCTTCCCTATGTTGAGGATGAACTATGTTCGAATTTCCAAGCTCGAAGAGCTGGATACCCATCATGGAAAGACATGCCCCGTCCTCCAAACCTAGAGTCGGACGGTGGACCTGAAAAATCGGTTGATATCCCGGAGCCCGAACGGTTGATATCTCAAACTACGGATACTGAATTGGGTCAGGGTTCGGATTCAAATCCACCCACCCACCCACATATACACGATCTCATGTGCATACGATAGCAGTCTGAGGAAACAGACCATCACTTTTGGGCCAGATTCCTCCTTGTTAAAAACAAGATTAAAGATTGTCGCGACAAAGATGCGATCACTGTATTCTGCAATAATTTCATGGACGAAGGAATCCTCAACGCCATCAACCACCGTTGCATATTATACTTCGCTGACTTGGCAACCATAGTACAAAAGTACTGCGCAATGTAAAGCGCCTGGAAAACTCAGGCAGCTCGCTAGGAATCACAGGTTTCCACTCAACCCCTCGTTCGGGCAAAAAGGATGCATCCTCACAGGGTGTCCGACCCAATAGTAAAGAAATCCAAGCCCATTATAGGGCGCGGGACCATTCTGGAGGGATGGCTCGATAAGCCATGCAAAATACACACGACGCCGGACATTGAATCAACCCACAGCCTTAGAGCATGTTGGATACTCCGGCAAGTGGCCAAGAGCGGCGAGGATATCCTCACCAAAAACACCTCAAGCATGACGAGCTCAGATTATTGACGGTCTCTGAGACTTTCGCTTCAAACAATCGGCGCAAAAGGGCACTACGCGACCTCGCCAAAGTCTGCCAAGTTGCAGCAATAAACCCCTGGAATGACACAACCATAACTTTCAATGCTAGTGACGAACCAAAATTCCGGACAGTCCGGGCACCAGCTGCCTTGGTCCTCAATCCAATCGTGGACGATTTTTAGCTCACCAAAGTGCTCTTGGATGGCGGAAGCGGACTGAACCTCATCTACGAGTACACACTCAACAAAATGGAAATAGACAGGAGCCATATCGAGCAAAGTAATACAACCTTCCGAGGAATTATTCCTAGCCGGGAGGCGTGATGCACGGGGAAAATCACACTTGACGTGGTATTCGGCACTCTGGAGAACTATCGGTCCGAGGAAATAACCTTCCAAGTGGCCCCTTTCAACAGTGGATATCACGCCCTATTGGGGCGAGACGCATTCACACGCTTTCAAGCTATTCCCCATTACGGGTATATGAAGCTCAAGATGCCCGGGCCCAATGGTATTATCACTCTTGCTATTGATCCGGACATAGCCCTATGGGCCGAAAACAAAACCGCATCCCTGGCCTTCGAGGCACTGTCGGAGGCCCTCGCGGCCGAAGAGTTAACCGCACTACGCTTCATGGTGGACAGGGACGACGTAATCCTTGATAAGCGGCCCAAATCTACCTCTTTCAAACCAGCAGATGAAATAGTCAAATTTCAGGTTCACCCAATGGACCCCAAGAAGACAGCTTCCATCAGAGCACAACTGGACCGAACGGTTGACGCCGCATTACGAGCGTTCCTATGCGAAAATTGGGACATATTCGCTTGACACCCTTTTGATATGTCAGGGATCCCACGCAGACTGGCTGAACACAGCCTCAATATACTGAAGGGACATAAGCCGGTCAAGCAAACACTGCGGTGCTTTTCCAAACCCAAATGACAAGCTATGGGGGAGGAGCTAGCCAAGTTAATTGAGGCCGGATTGATCAGAGAAATAAAACACCCAGACTGGCTAGCAAACCTAGTGATGGTACCAAAGAAGGATAAATCCTAGCGCCTGTGCATCGATTTCAAAGACCTTAACAAGGCCTGCCCTAAGGATCCCTTCCCCCTCCCCGATCAGATTATCGATGCTACTGTAGGACACGACTCACTGTGTTTCCATGACACATACTCCGGATACCATCAAATCAAGATGAAGGAGTCCGATCAAGCCGCAACGACATTTATTACCCCCATACGGGCCTTTCTGCTTCAACACTATGCCCTTTCGGATAAAAAACGCTGGTGCCACCTACCAACGCATGATTCAAACATGCCTGGAGAAACAAATCGGCAAGACAATTGAAGCATATGTGGATGACGTAGTCATCAAGACTAAGCACGTCAAGTCATTAATAGATGACCTGCGCCTCACATTCGACAACCTCCGCACATATGACATCTAGCTCAATCCGGAAAAGTGTGTTTTCGACGTTCCCGCTGGAAAGCTGCTGGGCTTCATCATTTCCAATAGAGTAATTGAGGCAAATCCAGCCAAAATCCGAGCTTTGTCACAATTGGCTACACCAACAAACCTTAAACAGGTCCAAAAACTAGCCGGATGTGTGGCAACTTTAAGCCGCTTTATCTCCAGATTAGGAAAAAAAGCATTGCCACTTTATCGCCTTCTCCGACGCACCGACCACTTCGAGTGGACGGATGCGGCAATGGACGGACTGGAAGAGATAAAAGATCTTTTAGCAAGCAACCCATCCTGGCCATGCCGAACATGGGCGAACCCATGTTATTATACATCTCGGCAACACACCAGGTGCTGAGCGCGGTGCTCGTCGTCTAGCGAGAGGAGGCGGGACACAAATTTCCACTTCAGAAACCGGTATACTACGTATCCACTGTCCTCGCACCATGCAAATCCCGGTACCCTCATTACCAAAAGATAGCATACGCGGTCTTAATGGCATCCCGGAAGCTACGACACTACTTTCAAGAGTGCTTAATCACTGTGGCTTCCGAAGTACCACTCAATGACATAATAAACAACCGCGATGCCACGGGCCGGATTGCCAAGTGGGCCATTGAACTCATTCCATTCAACATAACATACAAACCATGCAGGGCAATTACATCCCAAGTACTGGCCGACTTCGTCGCCGAATGGACTGAGGCCGAACTCCCTAAAGAGTATGACACATATTCCAACTGGGTCATGCACTTCAATGGTTCCAAAATGCTGGCGGGCCTAGGGGCGGTCGTTGTCTTAACGTCCCCCACTAGAGACGCAGTTCAGTATGTACTCCAAATATTATACACAGACTCCAACAATGCAGCCAAATACAAGGCCTTATTGCATGGTCTTCGGATGGCTATCTCCATGGGCATACAACGCCTGGAGGTGCACGGGGATTCAAACCTCACAATATCCCAAATAAATGGAGATTTCAACGCCAAAAATGTGAAGATGGCGGCCTATCGTAACGCCGTTCTCAAAATGTCGGCTCAGTTCAAGGGGCTCGAGTTTCATCATGTGGCTCGAGAAAGTAATCAAGCGGCGGACGTCCTTGCTCGCATCGGCGCCAAGAGCGACCCCGTCCCTCCTAACATATTCCGGGAAAGGCTCTTCAAACCATCCATGGTGTGGCAAGGGAGAACGGCAACACCAGTCCAGAACCGATTATATCCCCAGATTCCGTACACAATACCGATATCATCGGGGGCTCAACCCCCAAAATAACACCATTGGCCCATCTTATCATGGAAGTAATTGCCCCATCAACTGAACCCTTCTTGGCCTACCTTAATAAGTGAGAGCTCCCTGAGGATCACAATGAGGATTGCTGCATTGTCCGGTGCTCGAAAGCCTACAAGGTCCATGACGGAGAGCTCTACAAGAAAAGCGCTATGGAGTACTTCAAATATGTATCTCTGAAGAAGAGGGACGGCAGCTCCTGGATGAAATCCATGCTGGTCTCGGCGGTCACCACGCCGCAACCCGGGCCCTTGTAAGTAAGGCCTTCCGTACAGGTTTCTATTGGCAGACAGCCCGAGCAGATGCACTGGACCTTGTCCAACATTGTGTCGGATGCCAACTTTTCGCCAACCAAAGCCATATGCCTCCCACCGCCTTACAAACAATCCCCATTACTTGGCATTTTGCGGTCTGGGGGCTTGATATGGTTGGACCCCTTAAAGGAGGAATCCATAAGAAAAAATATCTGCTAGTCATGGTAGATAAATTCACAAAATGGATAGAGGTCAAACCAGTAAAAACGGCCGAATCCATACCGGTGATAGACTTTATATCCGCTGCCCTGCACCATTATGGTGTCCCACATAGTATCATCGCCGATAATGGCTCTAATTTCACAGCCGATGAAGTGACATCCTGGTGTGCTAATTTGGGCATTAAGCTCGATTGCGCCTTGGTCTATCACCCACAAACAAACGATCAAGTCGAACGAGCTAATGGTCTTATTATGAGCGGCATTAAGCCTAGACTAGTGCGGTCGTTGAAAGAATCAGACAAGCACTGGGTTGAGGAGCTCGACTCTATACTCTGTGGGCTGCGGACCATGCCCAATCGCACTACCGGATACACACCATTCTTCATGGTGTACGGCGCAGAGGTTGTTTTGCCCTGTGACATTATTCATGACTCACCTCGAGTGTGCATGTATGCAGAGAGAGAGGCCGAGCTTGATCGGCGGGACAGTCTAAATGCCCTGGAGGAGGAGCGCAACATTGCAAAAGCCCATTCTACATTCTATCAACAGCAGGCTCGCAGATACCAAAGCAAAGAAGTGTGGGCCAAGACCTACAATGTTGGTGAGCTCGTTCTCCGCTTGCCAGAAAAGAAAAAGGACAAACTCAAGCACAAGTGGGAAGGTCCCTTCATCATCGATGAAGTTCTCGCTGGAGGAGCGTACCGCCCGGGTGATGCATCGGACAATCGCCTAGAGCCGAACCCGTGGAATACGTCCAGACTCCAAAGATTCTACACCTAGAGCCGGACTCCTTGTTCATTTTCTTCTCCCTCTATTTCCATTTTTTCCTCTCTATAAATTTTTTAGCTTTAAGCTCTCGTGCGGTTACACCACACACCTATGATGTACACATCCTTAATTGTACATGCTCATAATACCTGGGGGCTTATTTTATAGAAGCTTATTATTACTTTTTGAGCATTAAGCTCAACACATATGTGTCCTCTTCCGCATATGTACCTTTTCTTCGCCATTATATGCATTGTTATGACATAAGTTTTGGCCAAGCTGGGTTGCCTGGCTCCTATTCTTATGCCCTACGTTCCCGTTTGTTCGACTAGGGCATAAAGGGAGCACCTCTGGGATTGTTACTGCCGGGTTATCCGGACGTGTACCTCAGACTGGATGAAGCCGTAAGCTAGCGTTCTTAAGGGAATATTCAGTTGGCAGACTAAAGACGTATTACACTCATTACACTATGAACCCCCAGATGTCGCGTACACTGCGATTTTTTCAATCACAGTTCGGACATGCACACTAGCGCATGTTCACCCAGGGAAAGGAACCCTTAACGGAACTATTCTCTCTGGAAGATGTTTCATAAAATTACAATGTAATATAACATAGCTAGCCAGATACAACTTGTCTGTTCAAGCAACTATGACCCCTACGCCTGGTTTCTATGTGTACCCCGGTCTATATTATCGAGCGGGTATTCATAAATACTCTGCATGTTGAATCCAGAGGTCGAAGCGAAAAGGTCCACCATGACAATCATTTTACAATCTCGCTAGGGACACATTTGTGAATTGAAGTACATAGTCACTTGGACTCAAAAACTTCTTCCTCTATGCCATCTAACCGTCTATCTAGCTTACAATCCTGTTGGGAATACTTGGCGGCTATCTTTACCTGGTCATATACCAGACTAACCAGAATTTCTTTTCCATCTGACCCCCGAGGTATGACCCGGGCCATATGATTCGGATCAAGCTTGGTGTATCGTGTTTCTACCATGGCTTAGTCCTCTCACGCACCTTCTCGCCAGGTCGATATATTCCATAATCGGAAGTGCCGCCGAGCCCCTTGGAATAGCTTCACAAGCTCCTCCATACTTCCTGGAGGAGATGCGGATGTCCACAAAGATTTGGCAACACTCCTATATGCTTGCCGAGCTTGCTCGTGCAGTTGGGACAACCCTTGTAGCAGGTCGCCTTGAGAGCCGGACATTTCTTCTTCGGGAAGGCCAGTCAGCATACCTGCAGACATAAATCTGTCAGTTCCTGTCCTCCCCGAATTATATGGAGGCAAGTTCGCAAAACATACTGTGCCGCCTCGTAGTCTCTTATTCTCCTTCATGGAGTTGGCCAGCTGGGCTCGCAAATCTTTTAGTTCTTTGCCAAGCAGGGTATTGGAATCCCGCAGTTTGTTTTTATCATCCCTAACCCGTTTCAGCACACGTTCGCCCACGGCAAGTTGCCTCTTGGCCTCTTGTTCACCTGCTTGCGTGACGTTCAGTTCCTCTTTCAGTTGATCTGAGGATGCTGCCATGGGGAAGGCAAAAATTATTAATATTACTGGTATATAATTATGTTTTCTCGATAGAGGGGAACATTACCAGGCAATGCCTTCTTGGATTTCTCCAGTTCGGCGGTAGTAGCAGCTAGCTGGGTCTAACACTTTTCCAGCTCTTGAGATAACAGGCTGTTCTTCTCTATGAGCACCTGGTTATACAATGATCCTTAAATCAGTTGTATCAACTATTTCAAGTCTTGGGGGCTACTCGTATATAATTATCAGATTTGTACAAATGTGTACTTACCCTCATATCCTTCAAATAGTGGTCTGTGGCTATGTTAAGCCCATCTCGAGCAGCTCGGATGTATGCATCAGCCAAGCTGAAGGCGTTGAATGCCTCTTTTGTAAAATCGGGGTTGCGAAAAGCGGCCCACCGGCGCCGATGATTTGTGGCGCTTTCCACTTTAGAGTTTGTGACGGATACATCATCCGAATCCTCTGCAGAAGGACAATCCGGGGTCACTCCCGCCCCAGCGTCTGTCCTTAAAGCAGGGTCTGGAACCTGGCTGGTGGAGGCATGACCGGCAGGATCCCCGGACATAGTCTAGCGAACGCTCTTCCTGATAAGACAGAACGGACAATGTCACAATTCAATGTGACTGCCAAGGAGCATATTTAAAAACCGTACCTATTTGATGAAGGCTCGGTCATGTTTTCATTTGCCTTCCTCTTCGAAGGCCTGCCCGGCATAGGCGCCGCTCTCTTGCGAGTCGCCTGAGGTGCAACATGGCGCGCCGAGCGCCTCCCCTTTGGAGCACAAGATGGTGCAGTGGGTGAGGTGTAACAAGGAAGCTCTTTTAGAAGAGATGTCTTCTGATTACTTATATGCGAGGCAGGAAGGAGACCGGGATAATCAGCTATAATGGCCACTTCTGTGCCATCATAGCTCGCCTGGTAGAACACTCCCTCCTCAAGCTCTACAAATATGTTCGGATCTTCTTCGAATCCAGGATCAAGGACCCGGTTATGGTTCTCTGGCTATGGAGCGGGGCTATAGATCCCCACGGTAACCTTCCGCCATTCCTTTTATGAATAAACGAGTAAATGCCAATTAAACATAACTCGGGGAAGGGATTGAGTAATAATGTAGGATTAAGGCTCACCCAGCTAGAGGGATTATACATAGAGAATCCCTCTTGGCGCTTAAGGCGAGCGAATTCCTCTTTCTCCCCTTTATACAAGTGGACCAATATTGCGGCCAGGGTGGCGAGGGAGTCCGAACCTTTTTGACCACAGCGGGAGGCATCATCTTCCCCATTGTAGCGCCACATAGGGAGCCCCCTGAATTGGAGTGGCTGAACACCTCGCGCTATGGAAGTGGTCATTACCTCGATTATTGATAGTCCGGACTGGGCGAGTATCCTTATCTTGCCCATCAATTGTCGTACTTCCGCACTATCCTCCTCCTCGAGGCTCCGAGGGCGCCAGCTTTGGCATTTCTTCAAAGGAGCATTGGAAAATTCGGGAAGACCCATTCCGACTAGGTCGGAGAGAGCAACGTCCTCGATATAGAACCATTCTGAGGGCCACTCCTCGAATGCCTTCTTCGGCGTGCCGGATAGGTATCCGATCCTGGCTATGCGCCATACCTCGGCACCGCCCACCTCGAATATGGATCCCTTTTGGGTACGAGGGACGAGGCAGAATAACTTCCTCCATAACTCAAAATGGGCCTCGTAGCCCGGGAATAGCTCACAAAGAGCCACAAAACCCGCGAAGTGTAGGATTGAGGCTCGCGTGAGATTGTGCAGTTGGAGGTCGTAATACTCCAGGAGTCCTAGGAGGAACGGGTGGATTGGAAACTCGACGCCTCTTAACAAGTAGGAAACGAAGCACACTCGTTCCCTTGGTTGTATTGGGGAAATTTGCCGCATGGGCTTTGCCATAGAAGGTCAATCCAGCTCAGACAGGAACTAGATCCGCGAGGGGAAGAAATCCCTGCGTTTGAAGCTTTGTCTTTTTCGGAGACGAGGAGGCGGGAGGAAGAGCTAGGAATGCTAGCCATGTTGGAATGATTTCTCCTAACTACCTCTAAGGATTTTCCACTGGGTATGGGATGGGATCTGAGATTCAATCTCCTTAAATAGATGCCTTTCTTGCATAGCCACGGTGTTATGTGCAAAAAATACCCTGCCCTTTCGTATTCGCTCAACACGTGGAGGCAAAAGCAATGGAGGCATAGAAGCCGAGGGGCGTGACATTAAATCACAAGCCGAACACAACTATCTAAATCAGGTGCTTTGAAGTAATCGGAGAAGGAACCCGCCTTGCAATGTCGAAGAATATCAGCGTGCCGTATACATCATCATTGAAGCCTGGTTCGGGGGCTACTGAGGTGTCCTGGATTAAGGGGTCCTCAGCCGTCCGGACTATGTAACATGGGCCGGACTGATGGGCTATGAAGATACAAGACAGAAGAATTCTTCCTGTGTCCGGATAGGACTCTCCTTTGCGTGGATGCCCAGCTTCGCGATCGGATATGTAGATTCCTTTTTCTGTAATCAACTTTGTACAACCCTAGTCTCCTCCGGTGTCTATATAAACCAGAGTGTTTAGTCCATAGAGGCAATCACAATCATACAAGCTAGACTTCTAGGGTTTAGCCCTTACGATCTCATGGGAGATCAACTCTTGTAATACTCATATTCATCAAGATCAATCAAGCATGAAGTAGGGTATTACCTCCATAAAGAGGGTAAACATTGTGTCCCTCGTCTCCTGTTACCATCGACCTTAGACACACAGTTCGGGACCCCCTACTTGAGATCCGCCAGTTTTGACACCGGCACCCTCCTCTATCTCTCTTCTCAGCCAGCCAGCAGAGGCACGGAGCCCACCATCTGTTTGCTCACATGCGGTCCCACATGTTAGTGCAAACGCAAGAGGACCCACTGAACCTATACGTCTTTCACCTCAACGTGCTGGTGATGAAAAACAAATCCAATAAAGATCTTCGATGGCCGCTTTTGGAGTTTCTCAAGAGTAGTTAGATTCTATTTACAGTTTAACCCAAGATGCACATCAGTGGCTTCAAGTACCACTCCATTTTCTTGCATGACACGACCTGGATGCTGGATGTCCCACGTGTCGGCAAAGGAGGAAGAACACGACCAAATCTTCTGCACATTTATACCGGAGGAGTAGGAACCACGGCAAGCTTGTGCCTACATCATACTACGTACAAGCCCACCTCACGCAGTCACGCTATCACCATATTTCTCGGCCTCCGTGCGACGCCTAGCTCTAGTTGATCTAACTAGAACTAACTATTGGTTGGCTCCATGTGATGTCGCAACTTCATACTACTAAGGATGTTGGCTATACTACTACGGCACTAACACTCCAAGAAGTGAGTCGAAAACCATTTATAAATTGAGTTTATGACATGCATATGCAAATGTACCATTCATTACATACAACAAGTCATCAACACACAACGACAAATGAGGATACATATTGGATTATAGATTAGTTGAAACAAAACATTCTAGTAAATACTAAAGTTTTCATCACACAACAAATAACAAGCAATGAAATGAACTTCAGCTCAACCACTCCTTAGTGTTGGAAACGCTTGCTTTGAACTAGAAGAGTTTGTCTCGGAAGGGCCAACTACTGTCAATCTTGAGACCAATGCAGGACTGATCATCCAGGCTGAAGCGGCCTATTTCATGACCCATATTGTGATAGCCACGGTAGGGAAGCATAGCAATGTCCGAGGTATAGATACAGTTGCTTCTCATAAATGGTAGTAACGTTGTGTCAACAGCAGCTGGATCACCTTTCACCATGATTGGATAGTTTTGTCCAAGGAAGAGCGAGTTTCCTCCAAGAGTATCAATACTAAACCAGGGAGAAGGTGTTGGTGCTAGCACAGTAGTATCCATCCCGAATACCCTGCAACAAATGTTGGAATAGGTCCGGAGAATGCGACCATGGGAGATAACACCTACTTCCTTAGTCACATCAGCGGTGCCCTGTATACAGACAAGAAGAGGTGATCCATCGGAATAAGTTGCCAGGCGCCACTGAGTATATGGGTCCTCGTGCTTGTGATCATCGTCATCTCCCCCTTGGTTATAAACATTTTCAAGTATAGGTGGTGGAACGTTCACAGGACCTTGGAAACACAAGAAGGTTAATTAGTAAAGGGAAACTAGCTAACCCGCATGCATGTGGATGAAACAATTATAATTATGGTGGAAAACAAATGTACCAAAAGCATAAGGATTCCATGCAAAAACAGTGCCACGAGTGGTGGCAGCAAACACAAGACCCTCGTATTGAATTGCATCACAATACTCATCCTTTTATAGAAACTGATTTTTGAGCAATATCCATCCAGTCGAACTATGAAGGAAAGCAACAAGCTTGTCGAAGATAGCAAAAACTACATCTTCCATTAAATCCCAAGAGCGGTCGGGAACTTGACAAATTGCTATCTTCTATAGATGACAGTCACCATGACCGTAGTTGAAAGTACGGTCATAACCGGTGTGCTCAACCTCTGGGCAGTCTGAGATTTTGGGAAGTGGAACCCGGTGACGAGTGTACACATTCACAAGTTCCCACTCGCAGTTGGACCCAATATAAACAACCCAATCTCCATTTGCGCCTGCCAAAGCCTTACCCTCAAGCGATGGCATCTTAACATCACACCTATCATTATCAAGCGGCACCAACTTGCACAAGGCGAGGCCTCCGTTGTCCGCGCGCCAGTGAGCAGGGTCATGGTGAAGAAGATAGGGGAGATCAAACTGCTCCTGGACCCTTGGGTTCCTTGTAATGATGTTATTAGTTGAGTCGAGAATGGTCTTGAACGAACCTGAGTCCACTTCACCCTATCAAACTTGACCTCGATATAGGTTGCTTTTTGATGACTAGATAATAGAATAGACGGTATCTATTATTTTCTACCTCCTCTACCTAGATCTCCTTTTCCTAAGGAGGGAGAGAAGACGGTTCTCCGGGACGGAAGAGCGGCGAGGCAGGTACGGCTGGAGGAAAAGCAAGGCAACAGGGTGCTAGGTTTAAGCAAGTATTGTCCGTCCGATCATTGGAATCGGCTTAGCCAAAAAAGGCAGATCTGGTTTCACTAGTAGGAAGAACACCCTTCTAAGGTGAATGTATTCCATTTCTAAGAAGGAAGTTCTATATATTCGAACTAGAGAGAAGCTCTAAAATGGAAATCGAAAAGGAACCCCTTGTCTGTCCAGGTACAACAAGATATGCCTTATTTGAATTGACTGAATAATTATAATTCAGAAAAGAAAAATCTTTCTTTGGGATTCCTGGCATTCTACGACTCTTTTCCAGACTAATTAGGAATTCCCTTTTCTAGATTAGGCTTTTAGATCTACGAATTACGAGAGAGATCTCCGAAAGTATAAGCGAGATGCTGCATGCTATCCGAGGTGATGATGCCGCATCGATCAATGAGTTCCTTCATCACGTCATCATTCAGATCGGGGCAAGAATAACGGGATTGTTTCCGGTCTGTTCCCTCAATGGAGAAGACGATCAAACAATGGCAGAAGGAAGGGTGAAGGCAAATGGCGGAGGGAGGAAGAGCGTGCGACAGCAGTTCCAAATCGAGAGGGAAAGGTGAAGAATCAGTGGACGGTTGCCACGGTACACGAAGAGGCGCCTCGGCCTACATAGATGTCCGTTCGGAAATTGTACAAAAGAACTCGCCGTCGTCTCACTGACATGTTGGAATAGGACTGCATGTCAATGAAGAGGCTAGTGGGGAGAGGACGGTTGCCACAGAGGTCACACACTGACGACAAGGCCGTCCTGTCAGACCTAGCGCCTGCGCGGAATGGCTTCTGTCCCCCACACGAGCAAATGCACTTCGCACCCCCACACGGTTGGTCTGCCACGCCGCTAGGCCAACTCCAGCACATGTAGCTCGGATAAGCGCTTGCTCAGCCACCTTTCCCTCGACACCCCGGAGCTACCCAACCACGTCTACGTGTTTTGTGCACCCAGCGGCCGGATTTGGAGCGGATCTGGTCGGGCTTTAGCTCGCCTGGCTGTGGGAGGCCGTGCCGCGCCATGGACTGGCCGGGGACCAGGTCGGAAGGCCCCGGCAAGCTGCATGCAGGTACTGACTCCTCCTCTAGCCGCTTGGATCTACACCATCGGTGGTCTGCTGGCAGATACATGAATGGCGGTCAGCCGGGCTCGGTGCTGGCCCAAAAGCTCGTCGGTGCACCGTTGCCACTCATTACGTGCGACGACTGCCCAAAGAAGGTCTTGTGCCGCGTGTCTACAACACCGGAACATCCCGGATGGGTGTTCATCAAGTCCTCAACCGATGGGGTATGTGCTACATTAGCTTTGGTTGTGCTCTCGGATTAGACTAGTTGTGCTAAATTAAAATTTTATTGTGTAGAATGGATGCAAGTTTTGGTACTGGGAAGAAGAGTACATCGATATATTAATAGAGCACAATTTAGTAGATGTTCTAGCACTTTTAGCTAGCACAGAGGCTAGAGATGAGACTAGTGCACTTGTTGATAGAATAGAGGCTAGACATGAGACTAGATGCGAGGAAGCAACGTCTACTTATTTACACTCGAAGAAGAAAGAAGCATGCAAGATCGAGCCATCGCAGATCAACAATGAATGCAACGAGAAGGCACTAATCCAACTTACAGGAGGAGTTATAGAAGTTGGATATCTTCTAAAATGTATTCTTTTGGTTCTTCTTTTCTTTGGTCTTGCTTTTCTTGTCAAATTTTGGTGATGTATTTCCATGTACCAAAAATCAAATGATGAAAAAAAGATATGTGTTTGCAAAGAAAAATGTACGCAGCCGGGATGCGTCCGCGCATTGGGCGCACGACCACCGCATCCGAGAAATGGCCCAGACACTACCCCATTGCCCTACCAAACGGACAGAATCCGGGCAAAACAGAGGTCCGTTTGGGGTCGTGCATTGGAGTTGGCCTTACAAGAGGGATCACAGTTGAGGAAACCGACTATCGGCAAACCCCCACCTCACCTGTCGCGCGATGGCTGAGTTAGAGAAACGACGAGGTTGAAGAGATAGCTATAGCACAGACTCCAAGAAATCTGGTGTCAGATGGAAGTCGTGCTAGTGGCATGTGCTGTACTCCTGGACATGAATGCTTGTGATGCCACCCTACTACATATATCGAGGATTCGAGGTGCTGGTTATGTACAGCGAACACATTAACATATGGCCCACCTCACACTGTGGCCAAATTTCCTGGAGTCTGTGCTAGGTTAAAAAGTGTTCTTTGTGAGGGTGGGTGGCTGGCCTCAAGTTTAAAACTTGTTGCATTACATATACGTAGACGTAGAGATAGTGTAGCAGATTTGAAAGTTTGAACCCAAACATCAGAATGCAATTTCTACTCGACTCATCCAAGGACCTAGGATGATGGGATTCGCACCTACAGTAAAAACACCTGCACGACGCGCGAAGCATGTGAAGCTAGTACAAATAGTAGTAGTACTATTGTTGATTGGACTCATCCGATAACCTGTTGCAATACATGTACAATTATGTATTTGGAAAATATTTTTTTGCCTCGTCGCAACACCCACTCAAAGAAGTGACTCAAAAGCCATTCATAAATTTAGTAAGTTTATCACAGGCATATCATTTTATTACATACAACAGGTCATGAACCCACAATGACAATGACGATACATTCTAGTAAATCCTAAAGTTTTCATCACACAACAAATAACAAGCAATGAAATGAACTTCAGCTCAACCAGTCATCGGCGTTGGAACGCTTGCTTTGAACCAGAAGTGATTCTCTGGGAAAGGGTAGCTACTGTCGATCTCGAGACCAACGCAGGACTGATCATCCAGGCTGAAGCGGACTATGTCAGGACGCATATTGTGATAGACACGATAGGGAACCATAGCAATGTCCGAGGTATAGATACAGTTGCTTCTCAGAAATGGTAGTAACATTGTGTCAATAGCAGTTGGACCACCTTTCACCATCCTTGGATAGTTTTGTCCAAGAAAGAGCGAGTTTCCTCCAAGAGTATTAATACTAAACCAGGGAGAAGGTGTTGGCGCTAGCACAGTAGTATCCATCCTGAATACCTTGCAACGGATGTTGGAATAGGTCCAGAGAGTGCGACCATGGGAGACAACACCTGCTTCCTTAGTAACATCAGCAGTGCCATGTATACACACAAGAAGAGGTGATCCATCGGAATAAGTTGGCAGGCGCCACTGAGTATATGGGTCCTCATGCTCGTGATCATCATCGTCGTCATCTCCCCCTTGGTTATAAATTTTTTCAATTATAGGTGGTGGAATGTTCACAGGACGTTGGAAAGACAAGAAGGTTAATTAGTAAAGGGAAACTAGCTAACCCGCATGCATGTGGATGAAACAATTATAATTACGGTGGAAGAAAAATGTACCGAAAGCATAAGGATTCCACGCAAAAATAGTGCTCTTGTATTGAATTGCATCACAATACTCATCCGTGTATAGAAACTGATTTTTGAGCAATATCTATCAAGTCGAACCATGAAGGACGACAACAAGCTTGTCGAAGATAGCGACAACACAAGCATTCCTATAACCCCAAGAGCGTCGGGAACTCGACAAATTGCTATCTTCTATAGATGAAAGTCACCATGATCGTAGTTGAACATACATAGAATACCGGTGTGCTCAACCTCTGGGTAGTCTGAGATTTTTGGAAGTGGAACTCGGTGATGAGTGTACACATTCACAAGTTCCCACTCGCAGTTGTACCCAATATAAACAACCCAATCTCCATTTGCGCTTGCCCAAGCCTTACCCTCAAGCGATGGCATCTTAACATCACACGTATCATTATCAAGCGGCATCAACTTGCACAAGGTGAGGCTTGCGTCGTTTGCGTGCCAGTGACCATGTTCATGGTGAAGAAGATAAGGGAGATCAAAACGCTCCTGGACCCTTGGGTTCCTTGTAATGATGTTATTAGTTGAGTCGAGAATGGTCTTGAACGAACCAGCCATGCTAGCCGAGGTGATGACGTCGCACCGATCAATGAGTTCCTCCACCACGTCATCTTTCAGATCGGGGCAAGAATAACAGGGTCGTTTCCGGCCTGTTCCATCCATGGAGAAGACGATCGAACAATGGCAGAAGGAACGGTGAAGGCAAATGGAGGAGGGAGGAAGAGCGTGCGACAGCAGTTCCAAATCTAGAGGGAAAGGCGAAGAGTCGGTGGACGGTTGCCACGGTACACGAAGAGGCGCCCCGGCCTACATAGACGTCCATTCAAAAATTGTACAAAAGGACTTGTCGTTGTCTCACTGACACGTGGGAATGGGACAACATGTCAACGAAACATGGTGTGTAGTTTCTCGTGTAATATACGATCTGGCCGCGTTGGCCCGAGGTGCCGCATTAGTTATCGACCTTTTATTTTTTTTAAAGCGTGTCGTTCAGTTTTGAAGCATGACTAACTGGTACTGTATGCAGAGAAAATATAAACTACTCTACCAATACTCCACCTCTAGTACTAGTAGTATAAAAAATATATATAGGCTGGAGCTTCAGCGCTTTCTTGCTAAGGGCTGTCCACTTGCTTCTCACACTATCACCCTCTCTCCAGATCTAAAAAAGGCGGCCACTCTCTCCCTCCTCACCGGTGGTCACAGATCCACCAGGGAAGAAAAGGACGTGCAGCGTTGACGCACTCGTCGTTGGCAAGTGAGGTCACGCACTGCCGACAAGGCCGTCCTCTCAGACCTAGCGCCCGCGTAGGATGGCCTCGTTCCGCAAGCTCGCTGTCGTAGTGTGTGCGGAGGACGACGACCACGAGCGAAGCCACTTCCCGCCGACCCTTAGGTATGCTACCTCTTTTCGAACCATACCCTTGTTCTATTGCCCCATCTGCCACGTCGCTGCATGTGGATCTTTTTCCACTCCACCATCTTCCCAATTTGCTATCCTCTACTCTGCTGGTCACGCAGACGAAAACCTTAACTTACACTATTAAAGGAAACCCTACTTCATGCAGACTAATCCATGTATGGGTTGAATAAGGAAAGGAAGGGAGACTATACTGTCCAAGAGACTAGGCATCAAACCCGCATCTAGGTTGAAAAGGGGAAAATCAGTAGCTAAAGAGAACAAAAATGGGACGTAATCCACATATGCTGCCTGGATATTTGTTGCTCTGGGCAACCATACCCCCCTCACCACTCTATGCGTCCGTGGAGGTACATCGTACTGGTGCGCCCACTGTCCGAATGGGCCTCCCATGCTCTCATTGCCACTTTTTTTCTGTTAGTCTAATGCCAGCGGTCAAGTCAAGACATGCTACTTCTAAAGTGATGCCACATTTAACTAATGTCGCACTCAGTCTAATGCCACTGATAAATTTAAGTAGTGCCATTTAATGTCAGTGGATTATTTCAAGGTTAGCTGTTGATTGTGGATGTATTACAGATTTTTCAGGTAAGGCATTCTAATGTTGTTGCACAACCAGTATACCAACGATGAATCTTGTTACTACCTTCAGATTTTTGCACTGTTAATGCTTATAGATTACATACCTCGAGTTAGTTAATAATATTTACCTTGAAGGTACATGGTTTGCAATTTTTGTATACTATCATTAGTTAATAATGCTAGTTACCTTCAGAATTTTGTATTTGGTTTAATGCTCTTGCACAACTACTATACCAATGCTGAAACTTGTTACCTTTACATTTTGTATTGTTAATTCTTATAGAAATCTTTCGGTGCTAGAGCTTATGGAAATCTGTTTAGTAAAACAATTGTACTATACCCTGTAATAAAATAACTACTCTACTGTTGCATGATGTCTACTACACAACCTTCTTCTTGTAGACGTTGTTGGGCCTGCAAGTGCACAGGTTTGTAGGACAGTAGCAAATTTCCCTCAAGTGAATGACCTAAGGTTTATCAATCCGTAGGAGGCATAGGATGAAGATGGTCTCTCTCAAACAACCCTGCAACCAAATAACAAAGAGTCTCTTGTGTCCCCAACACACCCAATACAATGGCAAATTGTATAGGTGCACTAGTTCGGCAAAGAGATGGTGATACAAGTGCAATATGGATAGTAGATATAGGTTTTTGTAATCTGAAAATATAAAAACAGCAAGGTAACTAATGATAAAAGTGAGCGTAAACGGTATTGCAATGGTAGGAAACAAGGCATAGGGTTCATACTTTCACTACTGCAAGTTCTCTCAACAATAATAACATAATTGGATCATATAACTATCCCTCAACATGCAACAAAGAGTCACTCAAAGCCACTAATAGCGGAGAACAAACGAAGAGATTATGGTAGGGTACGAAACCACCTCAAAGTTATTGTCGGTGTCAAAACCGGCGGATCTCGGGTATGGGGTCCCGAACTGTGCGTCTAGGCGGATGGTAACAGGAGACAAGGGACACGATGTTTTTACCCAGGTTCGGGCCCTCTCGATGGACGTAAAACCCTACTCCTGCTTGATTAATATTGATGATATGAGTAGTACAAGAGTAGATCTACCACGAGATCGAAGAGGCTAAACCCGAGAAGCTAGCCTATGGTATGATTGTTGTTCGTCCTACGGACTAAAACCCTCCGTTTTATATAGACACCGGAGAGGGTTAGGGTTACACAGAGTCGGTTACAATGGTAGGAGATCTACATATCCGTATCGCCAAGCTTGCCTTCCACGCCAAGGAAAGTCCCATCCGGACACGGGAAAAAGTCTTCAATCTTGTATCTTCATAGTCCAGGAGTCCGGCCAACGGTGATAGTTCGGCTATCCGGACACCCCCTAATCCAGGACTCCCTCAGTAGCCCCTGAACTAGGCTTCAATGACGACGAGTCTGGCGTGCATATTGTCTTCAGCATTGCAAGGCGGGTTCCTCCTCCGAATACTTCATAGAAGATTTTGAACACAAGGACAGTGTCTCGCTCTGCAAAATAAGTTCCACATACCACCGTAGAGAGAATAATCTTTACATAAATTCAATCTGCTGGCGTATTCTGTGGCGTGACGTCACACCACGGCCAAGCCTTTATTGGAATCGCTTTTACTGTCCCACCTCAGCGTGTTTAGCGAGGCGGTTTCCTTGGCACGTCTTGTCAAAGCAGAGATCGTGTCCCCTTATTCCGGTATTCTCATTAATACGGGCGTGGGTAACCCAGTCGTGCCCGTTGGCGCACCTCCTCTATCAAAGGCGAGTCCCGAACGGTCACGGGAAGGGCTCTTGGTATTCAACCTCTTTATAACGAGACCAAGGCTCGCTCCTTTCTTTCAATCTCAATCGAATCCGCCCCTCGCCTCGAGTTCCAACACCCAAAGCTCGAGATTCAGGCGCTTCGGACCTCCGAGGATGTCCGGCTCCGACCTGCAAGGCCGGTGGATGCCTTCCTCCGTCATGGAAGAAGACGTGCTAAAGCTGAGAGATGCTCAGTATCTAACCGGCGAAATTTCACATAGGCTGCCTGCCCAAGGGCAGGTTATTCCCACTCCCAAGCCTGGTGAGAGCGTGGTGTTCGTATCTCACTTCTTTCGGGGGTTAGGCTTCCCGACGGACCCCTTCGTGAGGGGGCTCATGTTTTATTATGGGCTGGAATTTCATGACTTGGATCTGGAGTCCATCCTCCACATCTCATCGTTCATTATCGTATGTGAAGCCTTCGTCCGCATTACCCCTCACTTCGGGTTGTGGCTCAAAACCTTCAAAGTGGAACTGAAGATGATCAAGGGGCAGCAGGCAGAGTGTGGAGGGGCTGTTATAAGCAAGAATATTGACGCTCCATGGCCCGAGTGCTCTTTTCAAGAGGAGCTCAGTCTGTGGCAACAAGAGTGGTTTTATATCACCGCTCCCAGGGGCACCAAATGGGTGGCGCCACCTGCCTTTCGCTCGGGTCCTCCACCGCGGCTGGCGTCATGGGTCAATAAAGGGCTCGACTGGGGCCGTCCAAGGACGTGCCCTTGTTGCAGGGCCGTATTCGAGACCTCCTAGAGAGAGAGATCAATCAGGTCGTAGTAGCGCAGGTCATGTTGATTCGTCGCACCCTGCCCTGCAAACGTCACCCCCTCCGCCTGTGGGAGTTCACTCTGGAGGGACCACGAGCTCTCCAACATTTTATGGGCGTAACGCCCGTGGAGATGTACCAACTGTTCTTCGGATCACGAGCAATGTGTCTGGACTTGACTGAGGACACAGGTCTGAGCTGCAATCGCCTCGATACTCAAGTAAGTAGTCCTGTACCCGGACATGCTACCCGTATATCTACCATAAACTTGCCTTTCAAAGAGCTGTCCCTTGAACAGGAGTGGATAGCAAAAGCAAAACTGATCCGGTGTCCGGCCCCCCTCCCTGAGACCATGCCGGATCCTGTGTTAACCAGGATGCTAGAGGCTGCGCCTTTTGAAGAAGGCGAAGGGGGGAACAAGGGAGCTATTGCCTCCGCGAAGGGGTTTATCAAGAAAGGAGGGATCGAGAATCCCTCCCTCCAAGGGGAGAAGAGGACCGCTTCTGAAGATCCGGAGACCAAGGCCTCGAAGCGGGGGAAGAAATCCTCGCCAGAGGGTCCTGCGCCGGGAGATGCCCCTGGCGCACTATTTCCCCAAGGAGATCAGCCCTCCAGTGAGCCGTAAGTAAAGAGGGGCATTTTCTTAAAATGAGAGACATCCCTGTCTTATTTCTGAAGATAACCAAAATTTTTCCTTGTAGTTCGGATCTCAGCCCTTCTCAGCAGAGCTCGTCTTCAGGGGATCTCAATCCGGAGATGATGGAGAGCGAAACGCCTCCGCCTGCCATACCGTCATGCGAGGCGGACGACCCTGAGGTGTCGTCACGGAGGGCTTCTCCGAATCCGGCGGGGCTTGAAGGCAGTCATATGTCCCCTCAAAATCCTCCGCGTTCGGCCTTCGAAAAAGGCCATCGAACGAGTCTGGCACCGACTGGTGTACGGTCGGAGGAGCTGAAAGATCTGCTCGGGCGAGCGTCTATCTCGGAAGATCACCGTGTGCTAATGGGTACGGTGATTGAAAGGATTTCCTCCGCTGAAAGCGGATTGCATGAGGCCGTCATAAGTTTACTAACGGGTTTTGAGGTATGCAAAATGATGTACCTTCTGACAGTTTGGCATATAGAATGCGTCCTGTATAGATAGTAGCCCCTGAGACTCGGTGCATTGTCAAAAATGACAGCGCGCCAAGGATCATAATCCCAGGTATAATATGCGCTCTTCCTATGTAGGTGGTGAAGCGTCCGGTGGCAAGCTGGACTGATGAATTTGCCGAACTAAAGAAGCAGCTTGACGTGGCGGATTCTGACATCGCGCTTGTCAATAAGCGGCTTGACGAGTCACAAGGTATGCAGCTTCTCCGTGGACACCCGGTAAGGTAGCTTAATGTCTGTGCCTTACAACATGTATGCTTGACACAGATGGTGCCGCTGCCATGGAGAACCTTCGGGCGGAACTCGCCCGAGCCAAGGAGCAAGCCCGAAAAAGTGATGCGGCTGCCTTAAAGCGGCCGAAGAGCTGAGAGCCGAACAGGCTGCACACTACCGAAGCAAGAAAGAAATGGCCGAGATGGCCGTAAAGTTGAAGAATGCTACCCACCGTTGCGAGCTTCTTGAAAAAGAAGGTCGAGCAGAACAAGAGGACCTGAAAAAGGCCGCTATTGAGGCCAAGGATGCTCGCTCTGCGATGAGAGCTACGAAAGAGGAGCTACGTCAGGCTGAAGATATTGCGGCTGGAAAGCCTTTTCTGCTGCGGAGGAAATTCACGGATCCTAAGTATGCCCAGTTGGGCCAGCTGTGGGGTGCGGAGGATGCTTATCTGGACTTGGCAGCAAGTGCCGCAGACGCGGTCAAACACTTCCGAGGCCGAAAGGATCACAGAATGGAAGAGCTTTTTTGGTCGCAGTTCCATAGTCCAGGGCGTCCGCTTCCATTGACCGATCGTTTGGCCGAATGGGCTGAGCTGAATACGTTGTCCGGACTTGCCATGAAGGATGTAGTGACTCATTTATGGCTGAAGAGGCCCGAGCCGAAGAGTTATTTTGGCTTGGTGCAGCAGTTCCTTGGTGCGGTGCCGCATATTAGTGCAATGAAGCGGTCAGCATGCATAGAGGGTGCGCAGATGGCTCTCGCCCGTGTCAAGAAATACTGGGCGGAGATGAAAGCCACCGACGTTGCATCCCAGGATTCGGACAGAAGCCGAGTACCTACCGAGCACTATTTTGAGGAAGTCCTGCAGGGCGCTCATTTAATAGAGACGCGGTGCTCGAAGGATATTATGTTCAAATGACATGTATGATTTGTGAGACAATATAATATAAGGGCTTTTTATACTTATGCGTTCAAGTATTAAAATACCTCCTGTGCGGCCGTTAATGTATATGCGTATATAACCTGAAAGATGGCAGTCTTCTGCTTCAGCCCCCACGCACATAGTGCGGGGGTGTTTGCAAAAAAAGGTGCATTTTCACACTTAATACAACGTCTTGGTCCTGTGAAGGAGGTGATAGCGTAGCAAACTAGGCCACCGGACTATAATGCTTTATCACTTTCACTTAGCCATAGGAGTTCAATGGTGGGGCTACTATATAGCCCCTAGGGGCACCGCGCTCTCCCGAATTCGGGGCGCGTATGTGCCTGACCGGGAAACGGTCCTTCGTTAATGCGGAGGAATTCTAAACATTCCGGTGGGCCATCGAGTGGTTGACCAATCTCACGCTATATCATGACAGTCAGTTTTCGGCTTTCTCTACTGAGGAGCTCACCAGGGCGATCCCAGGCACAATCGCAGTAGTTCTCCTGGTGCCGCATTAGCCGATAGAGCGGAACGTAAGGCAGCAAAACACAGGAGCCGGGCAAACCCAACATTTGACCAAAGACATGACTCGGAACTGATGCATAAAAAGCCTAACTCGAGACACCGAACACTCCCTAAGGTATTCGGTCTTTGTGAAAACGGGCAGAACAATGCCCTAAGCCCCTGGTGTCCAGGTACGCGCAAAAAATTCTGACGCGGCCGATGCCAAAACGCCAGCCTCCTCCTCGGTTATAGCAAGAAACTGGGGGATGTGTATCAACAAGAGACAGCAAAAAAGGTTTACGCAAGGTCTTAATCTGAAAAGAATCCTTGCAACGGGTCCCTACTGCACGTCTGCGCCTTTGTCTCTGTTGTGCCATATCCTGGACGGGTGTAGCACGGTGTTCATCTATAAAGGACAAGAACTTAGTTGAAGAAAGATCGTGCGAAAAATGTACTTTATGTTTAAATAAAAGGAGTACGATTCGGACGAATAAAATTGAGCTTTATTGTCTCTTGTTGTACATGCATGCAGCCCCTTGTACGGGGGTGTGCGGCTAGTAGGCCTTCATATGTTTATGCCGGACTCGTCTAGCCGTGTCCGGGGTCCGAATGACCTATTCTGGTGCTTGGTTTAGCGGAGCCGGATTAGTGTGTGACTGTCCAGGCAGTCTCACGTTCTTCCGTGCTCGAGTAACACTTGATATTTCCCTTTAATGAGATGATTCCGCGTGGACCGGCCATTTTAAGTGTAAGAGATGCATAATGCGGTATTGCGTTAAAGCGGGCGAAAGCTTCACGTCCCAATAGTGCTTGATAACTACTTTTGAATGGGGCGATATGGAAGGTTAAATTTTTGCGGCAGAAGTTGTTGGATGAGCCGAACACAACTTCTAGCAGTAGGGAGCCCGTGCAATGGGCATATAGGCCTGGTATTACCCCCTTAAAGGAGGTGTTGCTCTGGCGAATTTTGGCTGGGTCTATCCCCATTTTGCGGATTGTGTCCTGATATAGCAGGTTTAGATCAGTACCGCCGTCCATTAGGACTTCTGTGAATTGGAGTCCGTCGATTATAGGATCTAATATCAGGGCAGTCCATCCTATGTTCCGGATACGTCCGGAGTAATCCTAATGATCAAAGGTGATTGGTTTTGACAACTAATGTCGGGACTCCGCTGGGATAGGCCGTGTGGCGCGTATTTCTATGGGCGTCGTTCTGATTTTCCCTTTTGTCACTTGAAGTGAGTTTACTGTTTTGACTTCTTGTGGGAAATTCTTTTGTTTTCCGGCTCTCTGCTTGTGGGGTTCGTCATCGTCTTCGCTTGGTGTTTCGAGCCCCTTGTGTCCGGCATTGAGTTTGCCGGACTGCTTGAAGACCCAACAATCTCTGTGGGTATGGTTTGCAGGCTTCCCGGGGGTACTGTGGATTTGGCATATTTTGTCCAAGATTTTGTTTAAGTTGGATAGCCCGTGGTTATTATCCTTGAGGGGCAGTTTTTTATGATTCTGCCGAGAGCTTTTGAATCCGGCGTTGATTGCCGTGCTCTTTGGGCTGTTTCCCCTTGTCCGGCACTGGTCCTTGCTGCGTCGTGGTTACCTGTTTCCATCTCTAACTTTGGATGTACTTGGGTCGCTCCAGCCAACTATCCTCTCCCGCGCAAAAGCGGGTCATGAGGCTTGTTAGTGCGGCCATTGTTCTTGGCTTTTCCTAGCCAAGATGCCTGGCGAGCCATTCGTCTCGGACGTTGTGTTTGAAAGCTGCTAAGGCTTCGGCGTCCGGACAGTCAACTATTTGGTCGTGAGGAACCTGTTCCAGAATTTGCGGGCTGACTCTCTGGGTTGTTGAGTTATGTGACTTAAATCGTCTTCATCCGGAGGGCGAACATAAGTCCCTTGAAAATTTGCCCGAAAAGCATCCTCGAGCTCTTCCCAACTTCCAATGGTATTTTCAGGGAGGCTTTTAAGCCAGTGCCGTGCTGGCCCTTTGAGCTTGAGGCGTAAGTATTTTATGGCGTGGAGATCTTCTCCTCTAGCCATGTGTATGTGGAGGATGTAATCCTCAATCCAGACTCCCGGGTCTGTTGTTCCGTCGTATGCCTCTATGTTTACGGGTTTAAATCCCGCTAGGAATTCGTGATCCAGCACCTCATCGGTGAAACATAGGGGGTGTGCGGCTCCCCTGTATTTGGGTGTGCCATGATGTCCGGATATTTGGCGTGTTGCATTTCTTAGAAGAGCTTGCTTTCTTGGCCCGTAGATGGACCTAACTGGGCCATCCTTTTGATGCGAATCCTTATGCGGATCGCGTGCCGGCTTGTGTGCGGTGCCTCTTGCCGCTCTATGCTTGTCATGTGGTTTTCTATCCGACCGGGCGGCCTCTTTGTTCTTTGATTGCGGGGGCTCTAAGGCCTCTTCATCGAATTCGGGCAGTAGTTTGCGCTTCGGGTAGCTCTTTGTTAGGCGACTGTCGCCGTATTTGTCTGCGGTGTTGAGTACTTTTCTCCATATGATTCTGAGTGCATCTTCCACTATTTTGAGCTTTCGCTTTTGCTTTTTCAGGCTACGCGCAGTGGCGACGAGCCTTTTGTGGAGGTTCTTCTGCTCCAACAACTTATCCGGTGTGAGATCGTCTGGACTATTATCTTCGCTGGGGCCGGGTTGTTTATCCAAGTTGTCCTGTTTGGACGGTTGTTCAATGGCATGTTCATCATCCACAGGTTCGACCTGCTCTATGGTTGGGTCTGTATGTCCGCCGTATTTGTCGAGGCGGGACTTTGTGTGGCGCTTTCGTCGCCATCTTGATTGCTTTTCGGGGGATTTATCCTTCATAGCGTCCCATTGTTCCTCGTCATCACTTCCTTTAGGTGTATCCACCATGTATACATCGTGAGATGGGGTGGCTGTCCAGTACCCTGTAGGTGCTGGTTCGTGGTTATCTCCTACATCGTCGTCCATACCGTCGATGTCTTCGGAGTCGAAATTGAGCACGTCGTTAAACTTTCGACAGTGGCTATGAAGTGGGTGGTGGGTGGGTGTTGAATTCCTTCGTCGTCCGCATCCTAACCTTCCTGACCATAGTCCGGCCAGGGCTCTCCTGATAAAGAGAGAGACTTTAGTGAGTTCAGGATGAAAGATGTCCGCGGCAGTGAACTCCATAACCGGCGCCCAATCGGATTTGATTGGCAGGGGTGCGGGAGGTTTGGAGTCCGGAGAGGAGTCCGGCACCTTGGAGTCACGGGCTTTGCAAAGGACAGGGATGGTGTTCGGCTCAATCGCCGTAGAGATCGTAGCCCCTGAGGCGATGTCCAGCCACTCGTCCTCGATCGGCGAAGTCGGCTCCGAGCTAAAGGTCGAAGCGGACGTTGGTGCAGCCTCTAGGGCACTATTCGGAGGCAGAGCTAGATCATACCCATCGAGACAGTGCGGCGCGCTTGGCTGTGGCTCGAATCCGTCGAAGATCAAGTCTCCGTGGATGTCAGCCATGTAGTTCAAACTGCCAAATCTGACCTGATGGCCAGGGGCGTAGCTTTCGATCTGCTCTAGATGGCCAAGTGAATTGGCCCGCAGTGCAAAGCCGTCGAGTACGAAGGTCTGTCCGGGGAGAAAAGTCTCACCCTGGACCACGTTGTTGTTGATGATCGAAGGAGCCATCGGGCCTAAAGGTGATGACATAGAGGAACTCCCAATGAAAGCACCAATGTCGGTGTCAAAACCGGCGTATCTCGGGTAGGGGGTCCCGAACTGTGCGTCTAGGCGGATGGTAACAGGAGACAAGGGACACGATGTTTTTACCCAGGTTCGGGCCCTCTCGATGGAGGTAAAACCCTACTCCTGCTTGATTAATATTGATGATATGAGTAGTACAAGAGTAGATCTACCGCGAGATCGAAGAGGCTAAACCCTAGAAGCTAGCCTATGGTATGATTGTTGTTCGTCCTACGGACTAAAACCCTCCGGTTTATATAGACACCGGAGAGGGTTAGGGTGACACAAAGTCGGTTACAATGGTAGGAGATCTACATATCCGTATCGCCAAGTGTCGGTGTCAAAACCGGCGGATCTCGAGTAGGGGGTTCCGAACTGTGCGTCTAGGCGGATGGTAACAGGAGACAAGGGACACGATGTTATACCCAGATTCGGGCCCTCTTGATGGAGGTAAAACCCTACGTCCTGCTTGATTGATATTGATAATGTGGGTATTACAAGAGTAGATCTACCACGAGATCAAGGAGGCTAAACCCTAGAAGCTAGCCTATGGTATGATTGTTGTAATGGTTGTTGTGTCCTACGGACTAAATCCATCCGGTTTATATAGACACCGGAGAGGGCTAGGGTTACATAGAGTCGGCTACAATGGTAGGACATCTACATATCCATATCGCCAAGCTTGCCTTCTACGCCAAGGAAAGTCCCATCCGGACACGGGCCGAAGTCTTCAATCTTGTATCTTCATAGTCTTGGAGTCCGGCTGACGATGATAGTCCGGCTATCCGGACACCCCCTAGTCCAGGACTCCCTCAGTAGCCCCTGAACCAGGCTTCAATGACGATGAGCCCGGCGCGCATATTGTTCGGCATTGCAAGGCGGGTTCCTCCTCCGAATAACTCATAGAAGATTGTAAAGACCAGGATAGTGTCCGGCTCTGCAAAATAAATTCCACATTCCACCATAGAGAGAATAATATGTACACAGGTTCAATCTGCTGACGTATTTTGTGGCATGACGTCACACCACTACCAAGCCTTTACTTGAATCGTTTTTTACTATACCACCTCAGCGCATTTAGCGAAGCGGTTTCCTTGACACGTCTTATCGAAGTAGAGATCGTGTCCCCCTTATTCCGGGATTCTCATCAATACGGACGTGGGTAACCCAACCGCGCCCGTCGCCACGCCCCCTCTATCGAGGGCGAGCCCCGAACGGTCACGGAGACGGCTCTTGGTATTCTCCCTCTTTATAATGGGACCAAGGCTCGTTTCTTTTCTTCAATCCTCCATCGAATCTACTCCTTGCTCCAAGTTCCAACACCCAGAGCCCTAGATTCGAGTGCTTCGGACCTTCAACAATGTCCAGCTCCGACCTTCAGGGCCGGTGGATGCCCTCCTCCGTCACGGAGGAGGACGTGCTAAAGCTGTGAGAAGCCAAGTACCTGACTTACGAGATTTCGCACAGGTTGCCCGCCAAAGGGCAGGCCATTCCCACCCCCGAGCCCGGCGTGTACGTCGTTTTTGTATCCCACCTCCGTCAGGGTTTAGGCTTCCCAATGGATCCTTTTGTGAGAGGGCTCATGTTTTACTATGGGTTGGAATTCCATGACTTGGCTCTGGAGTCCATCCTCCATATTTCCGCATTTATTATCATCTACGAAGCCTTCCTCCGCGTCACCCCCCACTTCGGCCTGTGGCTGAAGACCTTCAATGTGGAGCCGAAGATGATCGAGGGGCGCCAAGTAGAGTGCGGCGGGGCGGCCGTAGGCAGGAGGGCCGATGCCCCGTGGCCTGTGGGCTCCTTCCAAGAGGAGCTTGGCTTGTGGCAACAGGAGTGGTTCTATATTACCGCTCCAAGGGGCAGCAGACAGAAGTCGCCGCCCTTATTCCGCTCGGGACCTCCACGACGGTTGGTGTCATGGGTCAACCAAGGACTCAACAGGGGGCCGTCAAAGGACGTGCCCCTACTTCAGGGCCGGATTCGAGACCTCCAAGCGAGGGAGATCAATATGGTTGTGGTAATGCAAGTCATGCTGATTAGGTGTCTCCTGCCCTGCAAACGCCGCCCTCTCCGGCTGTGGGAGTTTAATCCAGAGGGACCACGGATTCTTCAACACTTCATGGGTATGACACCCGTGGAGATGTACAAATTATTCTTCGGATCACGAGAGGCATGTCCGGAATTGACCGAGGACGCTGGCCTAAGCTGCAAGTAGCTCCGAGTCCGGACATACCGTTTGTTTGCCTTTCAATGATTCGCCTTTTGACCGAGTTCCTTCTAAACAGGAGTGGATAGCGCAAGCAAAACTGATACGGTGTCCGGCCGCCCTCCCAGAGACCGCGCCGGATCCCGTGCTGGTCAGGATGCTGGAAGTTGCGCCTTCAGAGGAAGGCGAAGGGGAAAATATAGGAGCGACCGCCTCGCTCAAGGAGGCTCTTGAAAGAGGGGGGATCGAGAATCCCTCCCTCCAAGGGGAGAAGAGGACTGCCTCCGAGGACCCGGGGGCCAAAGCCCTTAAGCGGGGGAAGAAATCTTCGCCAGAGGGTCATGCGTCCGGGGAGGCCCCGTCCGCACAGTCTCCCCTAAAGAATCAGCCCTCCAATGAGCCGTAAGTAGAAAAAAGGGAGTTTTATAATAAGGGACACCCCTATTTGTCCTTCTGAGGATAACTCAAGTTTTTACCTTGTAGTTCGGATCTACGTCCTTCACAAATGAGCTCGTCTTCGGGGGACCTTCATCCGGAGATGGTGGAGAGCGAGACGCCTCCATCCGCGGTGCCGTTGGATAGGGCGGACAAGCCTGAAGTGTCATCATGGAGGGTGCCCCCGAGTTTGGCAAAGCCGGATAGTTCGGCACCAACTGGTGTACGGCTGAATGATCTGCTTGAGAAGGCGTCTATCTCAGAAGATCACCATGCATTGATGAGTATGGTGATTGGAAGGATTTCGTCCGCCGAAGGTGCATTGCGTAATGCCGTCAGGAGTTTGCTGGCGGGGTTTGAGGTACATAAAAATGACACACCTTTTGACAGTTTTGCACATAAAGTGTGCCCTGTATAGATAGTAGCCCCTGAAACTCGGTAGGTTGTCGAAAGCGACAGCGTGCCGAGGATCAAAATCACAGGTTTCAATTTTCGCCATTCCTATGCAGGTGGAGGATCGTCCGGGGGCCAGCCGGACTGATGGAGTTGCTGAACTAAAGCGGCAACTCGATGTTGCGGATGCGGACATCACGCTAGTCAACAGGCGACTTGATGAGTCGCAAGGTAAGTGTTTCTTTGCGGTCACTTGGTAAGGGAGCCAAAGCCCACTCCTTACAATATGCGTGTGAAATGCAGATGGTGCCGCTGCTGTGGAGAGCCTTCGGGCCGAACTTGCTCAAGCGAAGGAGAAAGCCAGAAGGAGTGATGCAGCTGCCTCGAGGGCGGCTAAGGAATTAGAAGCCGAAAGGGCTGCACACTGCCGAAGCAGAGAAGAGATGGCCGAAATGGCCGTGAAGTTAAAAGATGCTACCGACCGCAATGAGGCTCTTGAAAAGGAGCGCCTAGCGGGGCAAGAAGACCTGGGGAAGGCCACCGCCTAAGCCAAGGATGCCTGTTCTGCAATGCGGGCTATAAAGGAAGAGCTGCGCCACGCCGGAGACATTGTAGCTGGCAAGCCTTTTCTGCTGCGCCGAAGGTTTACGGATCGAAAGTATGCTCAGCTTGGCCAGCTGTGGGGTCCGGAGGACCCTTATATGGACTTAGCAGCGAGTGCGGTGGATGCCGTTGTGCACTTCCGAAGCCAGAAGGATCATAAGACGGAAGAGCTGTTTTGGTCTCAATTCCATAGTCCGGAGTGTTCACTTCCGCTGATCGACCGGTTGGCCGAGTGGGCTAAGCTGAATAGGTTGTCCGGGCTTGCCATGACGGATATCGTGACTCATGTCTGGCCAGATAGGCCTAAGCCGAAGAGCTACTTTGGCTTATTACAGCAATTTCTTGGGGCGGTGCCGCATATCAAGGCGATGAAGCGGTCGGCCTGCATAGAGGGTGCACGGATGGCACTCGCCTGTGTGAAGACACATTGGACAGAGATGGATGCCACCGTTGTTGCGACCCCGGGTTCGGACGATAGCCGGTTACCCGCCGAGCACTATTTTGGCGAAGTTCTGCGTGGTGCTCGTGTAATAGAGTTGCAGTGCTCAAAAAATGTCATGTTCAAATGAACGTTTTATTTTGTACTTGTGCATTCAAGTAGTGAAATATCTCCTATGCGGCCATTTATGTATACGTGTGTATAACCTGAAAGATGGCAGTCGTCGGCTTCAGCCCCCACGCACAAGGTGCGGGGGTGTTCGCAAAATAGCGCATTTTCACACTTAATCCGACGTCTCGGTCCTGTAAAGGAGGTGGTAGCGTAGCAAACGAGGCAACCGGATTATAATGCTTTATCACTTTCACTTAGCCATGGGAGTTCGAGGGTGGGGATACGATATAGCCCCTGGGGGCACCGCGCTCTCCGAATTCGGGGCGCGTATGTGCCTGACCGGGAAACGGCCCTTCGTCAAAGCGGAGGAATTCTAAACATTCCATTGGTCGATCGAGTGGTTGACCAGTCTCTCGCTGTATCATGACAGTCAGTTTTCGGCTTTCTCTACTAAGGTGCTCGCCCAGCCGAACTGGGGCACAATCACAGTAGTTCTCCTGGTGCCGCGTTAGCCGATGATATGGAACGTAAGGCAGCAAAACACAGGAGCCGGGCAAACCCAACATTTGACCAAAGACATGATTTGGAGCTGATGCATATAAGGCCTAACTCGAGACGCCGAACACTCCCGAAGGTGTTCGGTCTTTATAATAACGGGCAGAACAATGCCCTAAGCCCCTAGTGTCCAGGTACGGGCAAGGTCCTCTGACGCGGCCGATGCCAAAATGCCAGTCTCCTCTCTGGTTATAATGAGAAACCAGGGGATTGTAGCAACAAGAGACAGTAAGAAAGGTTTACGCAGGGTCTTAATCTGAAAAGAATCCTTGAAACGGGTCCCTACTGCACGTCTGCGCCTGTGTCTCCGTTGTGCCGTATCCTGGACGAGTGTGCACGTTGTTCATCTGTAAAAAGAGAGGAACTTAGTTTGAAAAGAAATCGTGCGAAAAAGTGCATAAAAAATTGAAATATAAATTAATAAAGCTGAGCTTATGTTAACTCATTATTGCTTATATGCACGGCCCCTTGTGAAGGGGTGTGCGGCTAGGTAGCCCCTAGCTTATTTATTCCGGACTCGTCCAGCCGTGTCCGGGTTCTTAGACGACCTTTTAATGAAATGATGCCGCGTGGGCCGGGCATTTTAAGTGTAAGAGACGCGTAATGCGGTATTGCGTTAAAGCGGACGAAAGCTTCACGTCCCAATAGTG
This sequence comes from Triticum timopheevii, assembly GCA_963921465.1. NCBI lineage: Eukaryota > Viridiplantae > Streptophyta > Magnoliopsida > Poales > Poaceae > Triticum > Triticum timopheevii. The sequence continues at coordinate 371,284,550 of OY997262.1, forward strand.
CTTGATAGCTACTTTTGAATGGGGCGACATGAAAGATTAGCTTTTCGCGTCGGAAGTTGTCAGGTGACCGGACACAACTTCTAGTAATAAGGAGCCTGTGCACCTGGCGTGAGGGCCTGGCACCACTCCTTTAAAGGAAGTGTGGCTATGTCGAATTTTAGTAAGGTCTATCCCCAACTTGCGGATTGTGTCCGGATATATCAGGTTTAAATCGCTGCCACCGTCCATCAGGACTTGTGTAAATTGCTGTCCATCGATTATAGGATCCAATATCAAAGCAGTCCATCCTACGTTTCGGATACTTCTGGAATAATCCATGTGGTCGAAAGTGATTGGTTTTGACATCCAATCTCGAGGTTCCGCTGGGGTGGACCGTGCGACACCTATCTTAGCGGGTGCCGCATTGTTTTTCTGTACTATCACATGAAGTGAGTTTACTGCTTTGACTTCTTGTGGGAAAGTCTTTTGTCCTCCGGTGCTCTACTGGTGGGGTTCGTCATCATCCTCGCTTGGCGCGTCGAGCCCCTTGTGTTCGGCGTTGAGTCTGCCGGACTATTTAAAAACCCAACAGTCTCGGTGGGTATGGTTTGCAGGCCTTCCGGAGGTACTGTGGATTTGGCATATCCGATCCAAAATTTTGTTTAAGTTGGATAGCTCATCACTGTTGTCCTTAAGAGGCAGTGTTTTATTGTTTGGCCGCGAGCTTTTGAATCCGGCGTTGACCGCCGCGCTCTTTGGGCTTTTTTCTTTATTCCGGCGCTGATCTTTTCTGCACCGTGATTTTCTATTTCCATCTCTGATCTCGGATGTACTCGGGTCGTTGGTGCTGCATCTTGCTAGCCAGCTGTCTTCCCTCGCACAAAAGCGGGTCATGAGGCTTGTTAGCGCGGCCATTGTCCTTGGCTTCTCTTGGCCGAGGTGTCTGGCGAGCCATTCATCTCGGACGTTGTGTTTAAAAGCTGCTAAGGCTTCAGCGTCCGGACAGTCGACTATTTGGTTCTTTTTGGTAAGGAACCTGTTCCAGAATTTGCACGCTGATTCTCCGGGCTGTTGAGTTATATGACTTAGATCGTCTGCATCCGGAGGGCGGACATAAGTCCCTTGAAAATTTTCTCTAAACGCGTCCTCAAGCTCTTCCCAACTTCCAACAGTGTTTTCTGGGAGGCTTTTGAGCCAATGCCGAGCTGGCCCTTTGAGCTTGAGGGGTAGGTATTTGATGGCGTGGAGATCATCTCCTCTAGCCATGTGTATGTGTAGTATGTAATCTTCTATCCAGACTCTAGGGTCTGTTGTTCCGTCGTATGCCTCTATGTTTATGGGTTTGAACCCTGCTGGAAATTCATGATCCAGCACCTCATCGGTGAAACATAGTGGGTGTGCGGCGACCCTGTATTTGGGTGTGCCGCTGTCTTCGAACACTTGTCGTGTTGTGTTGCTTCCTGGGGCCCTCTTTTTTGGTCCATAAATGGACCTGGCTGGGCCGTCTATTTTCCCAGGATCACAAGTCGGCTTGTGTGCGGTGCTGCTTGTCGCTTTTGGCCTGTCATCTGGCCATCTATCCGGCCAGGCGGCCTCTTTGTTTTTTGACTGTGAGGGCTCTATGGCTTCCTCGTCAAATTCTGGAAGCAGCTTACGCTTCGGGTAGCTCTTTGTTTGGTGGCCATTGCCATATTTGTCTGCGGTCATGAGTACTTTGCTCCACTTCATTCTGACTATGTCTTCCGCTGTTTTGAGCTTCCGTTTTTCCATCTTCATACTTCTTGTAGTGGCAACGAGTCTTTTGTGAAGGTTCTTATGCTCCGGTGGTGTGTCCGGCGTGAGGTTGTCCGGACTGTTGGTTTCGCCGGGCATGGATTGATTATCCGATTCGTCCTGTTCGGACTGTTGCTTGGTTGCATGTTCGTCGTCCGCTGGTTTGCCCTGCTCTATTGCTGGGTCATTGGGAATGTTGTTTTTGTCGAGGCGGGACTTAGGGCGGCGTCTGCGTCGCCGTTTTGGTTGTTTATCGGCGGGATTATCCTTTGCCACGCCCCGTTGTTCCTCGTTATCACTTCATTTTGGGGTGTCCACCATATATATGTCATGTGACAGGGTGGTCTTCCTATAGGCGCTGGTTCTTGATCGTCTCCGGCATCGTCGTCCATATCGCCGATGTCTTCGTAGTCGTAGTCTAGCACGTCGGTTAGATCGTCGATAGTGGCTACAAAGTGGGTGGTGGGTGGGCTTTGAATTTCTTCGTCGTCCACATCCCAACCATCCTGGCCGTAGTCCGGACAGGGTTCTCCTGATAGCGAGAGATGCTTTAGCGATTTCAAGATGTCGCCAAATGGTGAGTGCTGAAAGATGTCCGCAGCGGTGAACTCCATGATCAGCGCCTAATCAGATTCGATTGGCAGGGGCGCAGGAGGTTCGGAGTCCGGTAGGGAGTCCGGCACCTCAGAGTCACGAGCTTTATAAGGGACGAGGTCAGTGTTCGGCTCCATCGTCGTGGAAGTTGCAGCTCCCGAGGCGGTGTCCAGCCACCCGTCCTCGATCTGCGCGATCGGCTCCGGACTATGGGTCGGAGCGGATTCGTGTGCGGCCTCCAAGGTACTGTTCGGCGGCAGATTTAGATCATGCCCATCGTAACAGTGTGGCACGCATGGCTGCGGCTCGGATCCATCGAAGATCAAGTCTCCGCGGATATCGGCCGTGAAGTTTAAGCTTTCAAACCTGACCTGACGGCCAGGGGCGTAGCTTTCGATCTGCTCCAGATGGCCAAGTGAATCGGCCTGCAGGGCGAAGCCGCCGAATACGAAGATCTGTCCGGGGAGAAAAGTCTCACCCAAGACTGCGTCGTTGTTGATTGAAGAAGCCATCAAGCCTATCGGTGATGACACAGAGGAACTCTCAATGAAAGCACCAATGTCGGTGTCAAAACCGGCGGATCTCGGGTAGGGGGTTCCGAACTGTGCGTCTAGGCGGATGGTAACAGGAGACAAGGGACACGATGTTTTACCCAGGTTCGGGCCCTCTTGATGGAGGTAAAACCCTACGTCCTGCTTGATTGATATTGATAATGTGGGTATTACAAGAGTAGATCTACCACGAGATCAAGGAGGCTAAACCCTAGAAGCTAACCTATGGTATGATTGTTGTAATAGTTGTTGTGTCCTACGGACTAAAGCCATCCGGTTTATATAGACACCGGAGAGGGCTAGGGTTACATAGAGTCGGTTACAATGGTAGGAGATCTACATATCCGTCTCGCAAAGCTTGCCTTCCACGCCAAGGAAAGTCCCATCCGGACACGTGACGAAGTCTTCAATCTTGTATCTTCATAGTCTTGGACTCCGGCTGACGATGATAGTCCGGCTATCTAGACACCCCCTAGTCCAGGACTCCCTCACCAAGCTTGCGTTCCACACCAAGGAAAGTCCCATCCGGACACGGGACGAAGTCTTCAATCTTGTATCTTCATAGTCCAGGAGTCCGGCCAACGGTGATAGTTCGGCTATCCGGACACCCCCTAATCCAGGACTCCCTCAGTTTTTCGGATCAATCTATTCAAGAGCTCGTACTAGAATAACACCTTAAGACACAAATCAACCAAAACCCTAATGTCACCTAGATACTCCATTGTCACCTCAAGTATCCGTGGGCATGATTATACGTTATGCATCACACAATCTCAGATTCATCTATCCAACCAACACAAAGTACTTCAAAGAGTGCCCCAAAGTTTCTACCGGAGAGTCAAGACAAAAACGTGTGCCAACCCTTATGCATAGGTTCATGGGCGGAACCGGCAAGTTGATCACCAAAACATACATCAAGTGGATCACGTGATATCCCATTGTCACCACAGATAAGCACGACAAGACATACATCAAGTGTTCTCAAATCCTTAAAGACTCAATCTGATAAGATAACTTCAAAGGGAAAACTCAATTCATCACAAGACAGTAGAAGGGGAGAAACATCATAAGATCCAACTATAATAGCAAAGCTCGCGATACATCAAGATCATGCCATAGAGAGAACACGAGAGAGAGAGAGAGAGAGAGAGAGAGAGAGAGATCAAACACATAGCTACTGGTACATACCACCAGCCCCGAGGGTGAACTACTCCCTCCTTGTCATGGAGAGCGCCGGGATGATGAAGATGGCCACCGGTGATGGGTTCCCCCTCCGGCAGGGTGCCGGAACGGGCTCCCGAGAGGTTTTTGGTGGCTACAGAGGCTTGTGGCGGCGGAACTCCCGACCTATCTTCGTATTCGATGGTTTTAGGGTATATGGGAATATATAGGCGAAAGAAGTCAGTCGGGGGAGCCTCAAGGGCCTACGAGACAGTGGGGCGCGCCCAGGGGGGTGGGCGCGCCCTCCTATCTCCTGGCCTCCTCGAACCTTCCCTGGCTTGTACTCCAAGTCTCCCGGATCATATCCTTTCCAAAAATCATGCTCCCGAAGGTTTCATTCCGTTTGGGCTCCATTTGATATTCCTTTTCTTCGAAATACTGAACCAGGCAATAAAACAATAATATGGGATGGGCCTCCGGTTAGTAGGTTAGTCCCAAAAGTAATATAAAAGTTTATAATAAAGCCCGTAATCATTCAAACAGATAATAAAATAGCATGAATGCTTCATAAATTATAGATACGTTGGAGACGTATCATTGCACTAGCCATTGGATTAGTCTATATTTGTACTATTCGAATGGTGTTGCATTAGAGTATGGACATTTATAAAGTCTGGCAAGCTTTCCCAGATATGTGCTCAAGAAAACTACTACCTGTTTTTCTAAATAGTAAACATTTGGGTACTTTAAATTGAACTGCAAAAACGTCTTATATTAAGGAACAGAGGGTGTAGAGTTCACTCAAATTATCCTGGTAAGGCTAGTCACACCTTTGTTAAAATTAATGTTCATTATGTTATCCGAGGAGGTCTATATATTTTTCTCTAATGCATGTCGACTACATACCTGACATCGTGATGTAATGTTAAGTCATTTCCTTTTGTATAGTGTCACTGAATTGTTAAGGCGGTGATGGCATTTGATTTTAGTTGAACTGCACAAAATATGCTTAAAAGAAGAGGAAAGGTCAGGAATGGCTCAATTTTTCAGAAAAAACTATGTATGCCTTCCTGACATCAGCCGTTGTTGCCTGATTTATTCCTTCAAACAGGTGGTTAGAAACAGTCTTGCTACCTTTTCCCATTAAGAAATTAGAATGCTTATATTTGTGAGTCTATGCTTCAACTAGTGCCACTTTTATAGTAATCACACTTTCAATATCTATGCGAACATGGATGCTCGATTTTAGTGGAACTGCACAAAATGTCCAAATGGTTCAACATTAGGAGCATGTTTTCTTATAAACCTTTATATCCAATTGGTGGCACTATGAGATGTTCATTACGAAGGTACATGGTTTGCTACTATCTTGCTACTCTTTTTGTATTGTCATTAGATAGTAATACTACTGGTTTGCATGTGAATTTATTGGTAGGGTGGACCTACATTGGAGGTGCAGGACATGATTCAATGGTTGGATGCTCAATTTTGGTTGCATCGATTTCACCTCTTCCATCACTGCAAACATGGATATCCTTGGTCTGATGAAGAATAGGCGCTATATTTCTGCTCCGAACGAGCAAATCAATTCAGTATGAAATTGTCCAGGGCAAAACATGACTGTATCAAATTGTCCAGTGCAAAACATGACAGATGCTAAGCGAAAGAGACGTGTTTAAACCGAAAATACAAGGTGGGGTATATGTTTACTACCTGCTTGATATTTGTGCAGACAAAGATGTCTGCCCTTTGTTATTTGGCAAACAAACAAAGTGACCGCAATTTTGGTTGAACTGCACAAGAGAATAGTATAGTCATTGTATGCAGCGCCATTTGAAAATAGACACAGAAAGATTGGATAGTCACTTCATGGACTGCAGAAAAGTAGTATTGTACTATTTATTAGCCAACACAAGGTGCTTCATTGCTTTGGTCTGATTATACAATGGGTGTCATTTTGCCTAGGTGAAAGTTTGTATTCTGAAAATAGTCTCGTCGTGTGATCGAGAGAAGACCAAATCATATTGCAGTGGATGTTCCTCCATCATGTGTGGTTCATTATCATGGTTCCAGCTGTTGGTGAAACCACTTACGTTTGCAAGAGGAATTGTAGACTTCACAAACAAATTTGTCTTTCACTCTGTACTGAATGTTGGCCAAGAGAAGCATCCATGTTAGTAGGAAGAATAGATGTTTTTTCTAGATCTTTGCTTTTGGAGCTACATATTTGTATATCTGTGAATCATCGAGATGCATTCACATGTTGATCTTATGTATGGGAATCATACTAGTTGGTTTTGAATTTGGGCTACTAATGTGAACATATTACAATGACAGGCCTGTGAGTCTCATGTGAACATTTCGAACGGATCGGCTCTTACTGTTTTGCACAACATGATCTTTATTTCTGTGTTCTCAGTGTTTACAAGTTACTAATAGTTCCTTACTTCTATTCGCTCAGTGTTTACAAGTTACTGATCGATCACTAGCTAGCCTATTAATGTGCTCCTGGCAGTTTTAGTTGCGACACAAGTTCCAAAGTGGCAGTTTTTTGAATAAAAATGCCTACCTCTAAAGAAACTGACAAGATGCTCTGAAGAAAATGCCATGCGAATCTGAAGAAACTGCTAGCAAAAACGTTCGCAAATGCCTTATCTCCCAGCGAACGTTCATCAGCTAATGCGATCCTACATGTACACCATCCGACCTACTCGATCATACATGTACACTATCCAACCTACTTGATCCTACACGGATAAATAGCAGATCACGCACGTACTACCTCCTTTCTGGTTTGCAGGGCTCAATTCAAAAAACTACCTACTGGATCCTACACGAATAAATAGCGGATCACACATGTACTACCTCCTTTCCGGTTTGTAGGGCTTAATTCAAAAATCTCACCAACCAAGGTAGATGATGAGTGGTGGAATCATTTTTGACAAGGAGGGACTACCTCATCTGGATGATTCGAGTGGACTCGTTTGACAGTCATGCTGGCATGCGACCCAACACGGACGGGACGCACCACTGATGGGATGGGACGACACTGCCATAATTTTAGTTTTTCTAGTTTACCACGTCAAGCTGGCATGCTAAGCCATGCCGGCTTATGCATTGAATTCTGATGACCGCGATGGCCGTCGCGTTTCCCGCGACACGCTGGTTCGCCTACCTTCCGCCTATAATTACTGTTTCCCGGGCTTCTCCGACGGCACCATCACCCAACTCGCCCTATCCTCATAAGACCCCACCGGCCCGACGTCGCTCACCACTTATCCTCGCTCTCGCCACGCTCGCCATGCCCCTGCCCGTCCGCAATAGGCGATGCCGGAGGCGGTCACCGCCAAAACTAGTGTTTGGTTTTTCACCGGAAGGCAGATGGAGGGAGGATGCATTCTATCGGTCTTTAGATGGCAATGCAGAGTATGAGGAGTTGTTGGAGCGCGACCGCCTGTCGGAGGAGCAGCATATCGCTGATTTGCACCGACAGCAGGACATGGAGCAGTAGCGCACCGACGCTCTGAGTCGCGAGCAGAGCACCCGCAACTGGGCCGAATACATGGAGGCCAGTACCTGGCAAGTAGACCTGGAGTCTGTCAGGCATGCACGTGTTCGCGACGCCAAATTTTACTGCCATCTCGTCAAGTGGGTTTCCCGCTTAGAAGTCGAAGCTTCGGTGGACCACGCCGGCATGGAAAGGGCCAAGACGCGTGAGCAACGTGCCCTATCGCACATGTGGCAAGTCCGAGGTGAGGCGGAGGACGCCGGTGCCGGCGTTTAGCGTGTACCACAGATGGCGGCCGGCATTGTCTAGTTAGCTAAGAGTAAGTTAGAACTTGTACACTACTAGAGTATTAATGGGAGTAGATAGTTAACTTGGCTATGATGGTTGTCAACATGGAAGTTCGGTACTCTATATCTGGATCAGACCAGTTACTTTGTTCTGAATGTTGAACTTTCCGTTTGAACGTATGGATTGGGCTGTTATTTTTTTAAATGGGTTGTATTTGTCCGCCACGGGTTTAGAGGCTGACTTGTGGGCCTACCAGGTTGACGCGTACACAATCATGAGATGATTGTACGTGGAGAGGATGACAGCAGGGACCAACCAAGGTCATGGCAGTAGACAAGGAAGTGCCTCCTTATTTCAAGCCAATAAAAAATGGCTCCACCTAATGGATTTCTGACATCTGGGTCCCATGTCATTGTCAACATAATCAATAAATGAGAGAATTGCAATACGAGCGTCTGACACCAGGGACCCAGCAGCTCACCCAGTTATTTTTGTTTTGGGTTAATTTGATAAATGCCACTCCAAATCTGGTGATTCCGAGAAATTCCACTACAATTTCCAAACTTTTAAAAAATGCCATTTCATGCCATTTCCAATGGTATTTTTCCAAGCCTGGAGTGGCGTTTTTCAAAGTTTGCAAAATTTGCACTGGCGTTTTTCAAAGTTTGCAAAAATGGCAGTGGCATTTTTATGAATCACCATAGTTGGAGTGGCATTTATCTAATTTGTTTTTGAGACGGAAGCAGGGTGTCAACTATGTTGTGCGGAGCACTCTGGCCTGACTAGACAGGCTTTCTTTTATGTTTACCACAGACTAGCCCAGTAGTTTTTTTTGTTTCTGACAATGGCTAGCCCACTTTTTTTGTGATTTGTCAAGTAAGTCGCTTTGTCGGGCCTGTTGGGCTGCAAATCTTGCAAGGCGAGGAGAGCTTCATTCGGCAGGTCGAGAAAATGGCCTATGAGTAATAAGAAATGGCTTGTACATTTTTAAAGCACATCAAACCGACAATTAGTTTCAATTTTTTTTCATTTCGAGATTTTGAATTGCATTGATTTTTATGCATGGACAATTTGTTGGATTTCATATTGGTATACTTTTATTTTTGAAATCAGTTTTAATGTGACTCGAAATTTCGGGATTAGAACCAGTTCGGACCGCACCAAAATATGCAAAATTTCGTATAATTTTTTAACCGTGGCCACAATATGGGTTGTAATGCTAACAAAAAGAATATGGGCTCCAAAAAACCCTTAAGAATTAGCCAATGGGCTGTAAATTATTAGAAATAATGGCAGATGGGTTGTATGCCATTTTCCACAGATTTGAGGCTTTCCTAAAAAAAAGGTTGACGCACAAGCAGTGACTGTTGGATGTCCATCCAACGGCCGTCGTGCTTCTTCAATCTCTGCTCTTCCTTCTCCAGCCGCTCAAACAAGCGCCGGCGGGACTGCCTGCTTCCTCCTCCCGCGGCCGGCTCTGCTGCCGCGCAGGCCTCACCGCCCCACTATACTCCCATCGCTGGCCTAGCCATTCCTCTACTCACCCACACCTGTTGTTATTCTCCGGCGACGGCAGACGGACCAGTAAACCCTCATACTCCCCTCCATGTGGGAAACAACTGCCGAGTCTTTCCCGGCTCCGTGTCGTTCCCTTCCCAGGCCTCGTCGTTGTCCACCGCCCAGGTGCTCTCGGCGCGGCGTGGTTAACGAACGACATGCACCGGAAGTGGACTGTACGTGGAGAGGCTGATAGCTGGGTCCACGGCCGCACGCAAGGAAATGCCTCCTTATTACGCACAAAATAATGATTCCTCCACCTGACAGCTGGGACCCACCGGAAGGGCCTCTGTATTTCATGAAAAAAATATTCCCACGCTGACAGGTCAGACCCACCAGCTATATCTTCGCACGCAAGGAAGTGCCTCCTTATTACGCACAAAAAAATGAACTCCCCCTGCTAGCTAGGACCCACCATAGTGGGAGGCTGACTTGTGGGCCCACTAAGATGACGAGGACGGAGGGCTTTGTCAACTTAGTCAATATGAACGATTCTAGCTCCAGTGACTGTAAGATGTCCATCCAATGGTTGTAGTACTTCTTCAACCTCTGGTCTTCTTGCTCCGACCGCCCAAACAAGTGCCAGCCATGCCGCCGGCTCCTGCCTCCCGTGTTCGGCTGTGCTGCCACCGCTGGCCATGCCATCCCTCTATACTCACCCACACCTCATGTTATTCTCTGGCGATGGCAGCCTCGCACCGTAGCCGAAGTAGTCAACCCACGTACTCCCCTCTGCGTGGGCATCCACTGGTGCGTCTTCCCCGGCTCCGTGCTATCCCCTTCCTAGGCCTCGCCGTCGTCCACCACCCTGGTGCTCTTGGCGCGGCATGGTCAACATGGTCAAGGAATGACTTCCATCGGAAGAGTACTGTACATGGAGAGGTTGATAGCTAGGTCCATGGCCTCAACAAGGAAGTGCCTCCTTATGACGTGAAAAATAATGATTTCTCCACCTGACAGCGGGGACCCACGGGATAGGCCACCGTATTTCACAAAAAAATATTTCCCCCTGACTACTGGGACCCGCCAGCTACATCTCCGCACGCAAGGAAGTGCGTCCATATTACGGGCAAAAACATGGTTCGCCCCCCTGACTGCTGGGACCCACCAGCTACATCTTCGCACACAAGGAAGTGCTTGACAGTCGGGACCCACCCGGTCGAAGCATACGTAGTGTTGTCATTCTAGTCGTGAACGTGTACGTACATACTGGTCAATCGGTCTGTCTGCAGGCTGCAGCAATGAACCGTGGCCGTGTAAGGATGGGCACATGTGGTAGTAGAGGCGCGCATGTGTCATAGTAGAGGTTCGCACGTACCATGTACACGTACGTATAGCAGCCAGGTTGCAAGAAAGTAAATACGGCCACGTACATACATATGGGCTGGGTCTCGAACGCCTACTCGCGCATACGTACGGCCAGGGCTCGTGTACATGGCTGTGGCTGGGTCGGAACAGAGAAACCGCGTCATCGTTGTGTTCATGGGGAGGCAACGGAATGCATCATGCTCATCGGGAGGCAACAAAACGAGTGTTGTTCATCGAGAGCCAACCGGCTTGGACGGAACAGCCGATGGAAATGAGGCCTGGCATACCGCAGAACAGAGGAAACGGCCTTGTCTTCGACCGGCCGCGGTCGAAACGAGATCCTGTTCATCGGGAGGGGTCTGGCGTACCGCAAAACGGAGGAAACAGACCTCCTACGGTCCAAACGGGGTCCTGTTGATCGGGAGAGGTGCGGTATACCACAAAACAGAGGAAACGGACTTGTGTTGGAGCGCTACGGTCGAAATGGGGGCCCTGTTCATCGGGAGGGGTGTGGCGTACCGCAAAACGGGACTCCACGGGATACCGTTCATCTCCACTGTCGACTACCTCCACGGGCTACTGTTCATCCACCGTCAACTGCCTCCACGGGCTCCTGTTCATCCACCGTCGACCTCCTCCAGCCTCCACCTATGACTGTTCATCCACGGGCTCCTGTTCATCCAGCCTCCACCGTGCGCTCCTCCACCGGCTACTATTCAACCAGCCCTCTCCACGGGGTCTTGTTCAACCACCCCTCCATGGGATACTGTTCATCCAGCCCTCCATCAGCTACTGTTCAACCAGCCCTCCACCGGCTACTGTTCAACCAGCCCTCCACGGGGTCCTGTTCATCCACCGGCTTGATCGATCGGGGTCCTGTTCATCCAGTGGCAACAACCTCTACTACCATGGGGTCCTGTTCATCCAACCCCCCACCAGGAACTGTTCATCCAAACCCCCCAACAACGATCACTGTTCATCAAGAGGCAACATCAATCGACTTCAGTTAGCATTAGTAGGGAAGGAATCACTCGGGTTCAGTTAACAGCAAGGGATCGATCGATCGCTCGGGTTCAGTAACGTGTAGCCTGCAGTGCAATTGCTCAGGTTCAGTTAGAGCGCAATGTCTCGCTCGAGTTCAGTTAGAGCACAAAGCCCTCGCACACACGCGCGTAAGTATGAGAGAACGCACATTGCTCGGCCCACGACCACCCACCGTAACCTGGAACTCCCCCGATATTTTCCTCACCCTCGCTTCTACCACGGTTTTCTCTGACATGGACGGCCCAAAGAATGTCATGCAGCTGCGTCTCCGGCACGCCCAGGATGAAAAGCCCATTTTCTATCATGATTTTTTGTCATAGAAGTAGGACCCCACCACATCTATGATGATACCGGGTTTTGTCACAGTTATCGTCACAGAAGTGTCATAAGCATGATAGAAAAAAAATGTTCGGCCCAAAATGTCACGGATGTGTCTTTTTTTAGTGACAATGCGGATCGACCCTATCCGGACCCTCATATTCTTCCCTTTTTTCTTATTCTTATTTTTCAGGTTATTTACAACCCACATCATTTTTCGATGGTACCAAGGGCCCCTTTTCCAGGCCCCTTATGTGTACTCGATCGTTGATCCTCTCAAAGGATCATACTCCAAGGCGAAATGCGGCGCAGACATGCGGCAAAGTGTCCAAAGGATCTTCACGATCATCTTTTCCTTTTTAGGACATGTATATAGCTTTCCCTTGTTCTCAAATTCTTGGCATGTAAAATAGCCTTGATAAATATGGCATTCTTTGTAAAGAGCACATTTGATATATCAATCAATATAGCGGAAACAGTTTTGTCCTACCTTATTCGGTATTGGCCTACTACATAATCTGTATTCCGTCTTCACAACTGATTGACATATATGCACTAGCATTAATTGCCAGGGGCTTTATACGGTCGCATACAATTCAGAAACATAAAGTCCGAACACTTTTATAGTATACTTCGGCGTCCCGAACATCGCATTATATGCATCGGCTCCGAATCATGTCTTTGGTCAATAGTTGGGTTGCCCGGCTCCTATGGTTACCACCTTACGTTCCGTTTGTTTGGCTAAGGTAGTAAAGGGAGAACTACTGTGATTGTGTTTCTGGCTCATCCGGTCAAACACCTCAGTAGAGAAAGCCAAAAATTGATTGTCATGAAAAAGCGAGAGCCGATCAGCGGTTCGGTAACTTACTAAATCTCTTGCGATTTTTTCCATATTGTATGAAGGACTGGCTTCGGTTCGGTCACGTGCCTAAGGCATCCCAGTTCGGACAGCCACATGCGCTCCAGGGGCTAGTTCTTAGCCCCATAGTCATACTCCCATGGCTAAGTGAAAGTGCTAAAGCCACATAGTCTGATTGTCTGGTTCTCCATGTAAGTTAACTCCTTTGCGGACCAAGACGTTGGGTCAAGAGTGATTACACATTATTCATAACACCCCCATAGCATCTACCTAGGGGCTAAAGCTGATGACTGGTAAACTTTCAGAATAATAAAATACGGCCACATAGGAGGCAAGTAGTTCGGATAAAAACATAGTTATATTATAAAGCCTTGGTTTATAGTACAATGTTTGGGAAGTTCGGATACATTCACTCAAACATAATATCCTTCGACCATTGACCGTCTATCAAATGGGCACCCTCTAGGACATCTTCGAAATAGCGCTCTAGCTTGCGGTGGTCCTTGCCTCTGGGCGGGCCGTCAACTGCCATGACGACGGCCTTCATCTTCGCCCAGTGCATCTTGACACGGGAAAAGGCCATCCGCGCACCCTCTATGCATGTCGAGCACTTTACAACCTCAATTCGTGGCAAGGCGTTGCCAAGCCGCTTGACAAGCCCGAAGTAGCTGCTAGGAACGGGTCCGGCAGGCCATAGCCGGACTATGATGTCCTTCATGGCCAAACCAGACATCCTATGAAGCTCTACCAGCTGCATCATCTGGTTGTTTAGCAGCGCTGGCCGCTCCAGCGCCAGGTACTGTGACCAGAAGAGCTTCTTCGTCGTGTTACCTTCTTGGGCCTAGAAATGTTGTGCAGCGTCGGCAACACTCCTTGGGAGATCCGCAAAGGCGTGTGGAGCACTCCATAGTCGATTTAGCAAAGCATATCTTCAACCGCCAAATATACTTTGTAAAAGAAAAGGCTTACCAGTCGCTATCTGTCTGGCTTGCTTGACCTCCTCGCGAGCCGCCCGCCACTTCGTTCACGCCTCCTTTGCCTCTTGAAGAGCCTTGGTGAGTTCAGCCACCTGGGCCTTATTACTCTCCTCCAAGGCCTCGCACTTGTTGGCGGCCTCCTGAAGCGCCTACTCCACTTCGGTCACCCGCTCCTCATACTTACGCTGGGTGACCTGCTCGGCCTCTAAATCCGCAGCCGCTTTGTCAGTGGCCTCTTTGCTCGCCTTCGCCTCCTCCTTCGCTTCGGCAAGGGCACACTTGAGGGTCTCGACCTCGGTCGTGGTGCCTACACCCATACATGTAGCAACACATGAGCTTAAACTCTGAAGTTTGCATTACCACTACTAGGAAAATGCTTATAGATAGAAGTTTACCAGTAGCGCCTGTTTATGACCACAGGCTACTGGTATTCACCAGTAGCGGTGTGTAGAAAACACGCTACTATTACTAAATAACAGCAGCGCGTGTTAGCTTGGGCCGCGCTGCTGTTACATGGGTCGCAGCGCAAAACAATAGCCCACTTACATGTAGTGTTTGTTTCGAACGGGCGCTACAGCTAGTGGGCTTAGTAGTAGCACTGGCCTCTACCCAGAGCTACTACTAGAGGAAAAGAAAACCGGCCCGAGCGCCCCCACCCCCTCACTCTCACATTTTCGATCCCCTCCGCCTGTCGCCGCCACCGCGGTTAGGGTTCCTCCCCGGCCGCCTCATCCCCATCGACGGTGCCGTGCGCCGCCACCACGCATGGTCGCCTCTCGCCTCCTCCGACGCTCCAGTCATGTAAGTCCTCCTTGATCTCCTCCTCCCTACACGCCACCACTAGCTAGCTAGGCTTCGATCGATTCGCTGCGGCGGCTCGAGCGAGTCGACAACCTCGCGCATGGTGGGGCGGTTCTTGGGCACGCTGTGCAGGCAGTTGTACACCACTATGGCGGCCTTGGCCAGCCCGAAGTCCCATAGCTTCGTTGTGAAGTGCGTGCACAGTTGTTTTAGGTGGAAGCAGTGTATCGAATTGTTGTGTATTTGTTGACATTTATACTATGTGGTTTTCCTATCGGGGGTGTCAAGTAAGGTGGCCGGGTTAGGTGATCATACTAGATGTATACAAGGTGTGGTTGATGGTGCGACTATGTTGGCCGGCTCCTGCAGCTTGTGCATTCTAGATGGTGCTAAATATGGCCTAGCCTAGGAGAATTAAGAACACAACAACTGGTCAATTTTGTATCCTCGAGTGCATGTTTCGCTTGCACAGAAGAGACAAAAAAGTGCTTGCACAAAAGATATAGAAAAGTAGAGAGAGTAGAGAGAGGGGTTAGGTGAGAGTAGAGAGAGGGGTTAGGTGAGGAACTAATCCAGATGCACAAGTTTGGTCAGCCAAACTTGGTTGAATCCAAGAGATAGAAAAGGAAGTGGGTAGAGGTGGGAGGGGGGAGATTGAGGGCAGCAGAAGGGAGCGAGTGAACTGACCTGGGCGAGGGGGGATTAAGGGCAACAGAAGGGCGAAGGCTTGGTTTCTTCTTCCTTGGCTACTGTCCCTGGAGCAGTGGCGGTGGCAGCGGTGCCTAGTGTTCTAGGGTTCAGAGAGGGGTTCTCTCTCTCGTTCTGCCTTGGCTTTTGTTTAGTGGTGGCGGTGGTGGTGCCTAGTGTTATAGGGTTTAGAGAGGGGTTCTCTCTCTCGATTGAACTACTTTTGCTTGTCTGCTTGCGCAATAATGGCAATATGACATTTATCTTATTATTAGGCTCTGTTTGGGTTACATGATCTCTATTAAGTTATTGTCTGAACTGAACTACAATTTAGTTGTTATTTTGCTTGCCATGTGTGAAACTGATGTGTATTCTCTACGATGTGAACGTGACATGTATATTATTCAAAACCTCATGTGTATTGGAAACTTTATGTTTACTTTTTGGATCGTTAATCCTTTAATCATATTGCTTTAGGGAAATGGCACCACCACCACCACCACCACCATGTCGACGGTGCAAGTCAAGGTGCGCCAGCAGCCTTACAACTGGCACGTTGTTCGGCATCTACTTCGAGTCTAGTTTTCTTCATGCGGTGGTAATAAATTATATGAAACTAGTGACCACTATTTTGTTTTTCGTGTTATTGGCATTAATGTATCGTGTATATATCATTTTGCTTTTTGTACAGAGATCGCCCATGCAATGTGAGGTTAGAATTCAACAAGCTGACCGGAGACTCTGTGACCTTTGAGGCTCCTAGGGGACCCTACACTATGGAGGTCGAGAAAGGACGAAATATGACGCAGGTAGGAGGAGATGGATGGGTCTGTTTGATTGCCCACAAGTGTATCACCGGTGGTGAGTTGATCAGCTTCTCCTTCAGAGCAGAAAGATCCAAGCTGGCCGTGATTTATGTCAATAAAGCAGAAGATGATGAGGATGATGAGGATGATGAAGACCCACTTGGTGAAGCCATCGTAGCTCAAAGAATGAGGTTGAGCGAGGAGGAGGTGTGCAACCTATGGGACATCATTCTGCCACGTGCTGACTTCGTCGGGGTGCCATTCGTGACCCGCCTGACAAGTACAATGGTTGATCGGCATATCATGGTATGTTGCATTTACTATAGTAATTTGATGATATGCTTTAGTTATACTTAGTGTAGAGTCTGATGTATATTTGCTTAGTGAATCCGATGATCTATATGCTTAGTGAATCCGATGATATATATGCTTTATTGTTATACTTAGTGTAGAGTACTATGATATATATGCTTAGTGAATCTTATATGCTTAGTGAAACCGATGATCTATATGCTTAGTGAATCCGATGATATATATGCTTTATTGTTATACTTAGTGTAGAGTCCGATGATATATATGCTTAGTGAATCTTATATGCTTAGTGAATCTGATGATCTATATGCTTAGTGAATCCGATGATATATATGTTTTATTGTTATACTTAGTGTAGAGTCCGATGATATATATGCTTAGTGAATCTTATATGCTTAGTGAAACCGATGATCTATATGCTTAGTGAATCCGATGATATATATGCTTTATTGTTATACTTAGTGTAGAGTCCGATGATATATATGCTTAGTGAATCTTATATGCTTAGTGAATCTGATGATCTATATGCTTAGTGAATCCAATGATATATATGTTTTATTGTTATACTTAGTGTAGAGTCCGATGATATATATGCTTAGTGAATCTTATATGCTTAGTGAATCCGATGATCTATATGCTTAGTGAATCCGATGATATATATGCTTCGTGTAGAATCCAAAGAATTGTTAATAGTGTAGAATCCATATATACTTATTAGTAGAATTCATGCTTAGCAGAAATGTAGTATTGTCTTTTGATAGTGTAGAATGTGTGAGGCTACTTACTAATTGATATGTTGTTCTTATTCAGAGATTGCCAAAGAGCCTATCTGAGAGTTGTGGTATTAAGCCTGATGAAGAAGACCCTGCTGGAATACGCCTTACCGCGAGGGGCTCCGTCACCACTTGTGCGTATGGCATGGACATGGACGGTCGCACACACTTCAACTTGGTTGGGTGGAAGAGCTTCCTCGTCGGCAAGAATCTTGATGTTGGACAGGCAATCCTAATTACTATCAGGAACACCCACCGCCTAGGCTTGAGGATGATGGTCGTCATCGATATCATCTAGAACTACATATGCTTGCGTGTGGCTGCTGAACCATATATATGCTAGTATGACTACCTAGTAGACTTATCAACTATGATTTATCCATGCATTGTTGACTACTATATAAGGGTTTGTGAGATTGTGTGGTTATATTATATGTGGTATTGTCGTTAATGTTTGTGAGATGGTACTGTGAACTTAGTCGTTAATGTTTGTGAGATGGTTCTGTGAACTTAGTTTATTTGCACTAGACTTGTCTTGATTTCCATGAATATTGTATCCGACATTTTATTATTATTATTTCTATTTGCCTAGTTGTAGCGTGGGGAGAAAATAGGGCGCTACTACTACGTGATGATAGTAGTAGCGTTGGTAGAGAAACATGCGCTACTACTAAATATCTTAGTTGCAGCGCTTGTTTAGAAATGCGCTACTGTTAAGTAATAGCTGTAGCGCCCTAGCAGTAGCGCGGGTGCCCGCGCTACTGGTATGTAAAAAACCAGCACCACTAGTAAGGTTTTCTCTAGTAGTGTACAATTCAGGTTTGTAAGGGATCTTTTTAAAAAATCATACATTCTGCCTAGTCGAACCGCTTGTTAATGCGGTCGATCTCGTCATCAGCCAGATTCAGCTTCCGCTTGAGTTCAGAAACTTTAGTGGCCTAGGCAGAAGCCGCTAACAGTGAAGCCTGTTTATCCAAATAGACAAGTAAGTTATCTCGGGCGAATATTTGATCCTCTGTCCAGCCCCTTTTTAAAAAGCCAAACTGAGTCTTAGGGGCTACTATCTATACACAAGCATAATTGTTGCACATGCAAAAGTGGCTAAGAATATTACATCGCATACCTCAAAGCTTGTTAACAGGCTGGTGAAAGCTTCGTTTAGCCCACTTTTGGCGGACTGAACCTTCTCAGCCACCGTACCCATCTGGGTATGGTGCTCTTCCACGACTGAAGCATGTCAAAGTGCTTCCCTCAAAGTGTCCGGCGCCTCCGGATTGATGGAGGTCGCAGGTGGAGTCGGCACTCCCCCCTCCTTTAAAGGGGGCTGCTTGCTTGATCCCGGAGCCGTGTGGGTCTCTGGAGTGGTATTCGGTTGGGGACCGGATTGGTCCGGGCCCCCGTCATCAGTTTCCATGGGGGTTGTGCCCCCCATGTTCTCGGCAGCCGAGGCATCGCCCACTGGCACCGTTTCAGCGGCCTTCCGCACCTCTCCCTAGCCCGGATAGGTCCTTTGGGATAACACCTCGGTGTCATCCGTGGCATGTGGCAGAGAGGCTCGCGGAGGCGTTTCGCTCTCCATCATCTTCGGCACCAAAGAGTTCCCCGAAGACGATGGTTGTTGGGGGAGATCACGGGTCGGACTAAAATACATAATGATATATTATCCTGCAATCTGTCAAAAACTAGATATAGGCATAGTATCTTTGAATACTTACGATTCGGTCAGGGGCTTTTCCCAAGGGCGCCGCTGGGGGATGACTTCGGCATCCAAGTCCGAGTCATCCGAAAGGGATATCTTCCCCGTTTTGGACGCCTCCGCCCCTGGTCGGCGGAGGCCGCTGAGGGAGTCCTGGATTAGGGGGTCCTCGGACCGCCGGACTATATTCTTTGGCTGGACTATTGGACTATGAAGATACAAGATTAAAGACTTCGTCCCGTGTCCGGGTGGGACTCTCCTTTGCGTGGAAGGCAAGCTTGGCAATTCGGATATGTAGATCTCCTTCTCTGTAACCGACTCTGTGTAACCCTAGCCCCCTCCGGTGTCTATATAAACTGGAGGGTTTAGTCCATAGGACAACAACAATCATAATCATAGGCTAGCTTCTAGGGTTTAGCCTCTATGATCATGTGGTAGATCAACTCTTGAATACTCATATCATCAAGATCAATCAAGTAGGAAGTAGGGTATTACCTCCATCGAGAGGGCCCGAACCTGGGTAAACAATGTGTCCCCCGCCTCCTGTTACCATTAGCCTTAGACGCACAGTTTGGGACCCCATACCCGAGATCCGCCGGTTTTGACACCGACATTGGTGCTTTCATTGAGAGTTCCACTGTGTCGTCACGAAAAGGCTTGATGGCTCCTTCAAACATCTGCAGCAATGCAATCCAGGGTGAGGTTTTCCTCCCCGGACAGATCTTCATATTCGGTGGCTTCATACCGCGGGCCAACTCACTTGGCCATCTGGAGCAAATCGATAGCTACGCCCCTGGCCATCAGGTCAGGTTTAGAAGCTTGAACTACACTACCGACATCCATGGAGACTTGATCTTCGATGGATTCGAGCCCATGATAGGTGCGCCGTACAGTCACAATGAGCATGACTTAGATCTGCCATCAGACAGTGTTCAGGAGAACGCACCTACAGCTGCCCTGGCCCTAGATCCGGAGCAGATCGTGCCATCCAAGGACGAGTGGATAGACCCCGCCACGGAGGCTGCACACTCATTAGCGATAGAGTCGAACACAGACTTTGCCTCCAATGAGGTCTGTGTTATCGGACCCTCGGACTCGTCTCCGGTCATAGGCTCCAAACCGCGCGCATCCATGCCTATCAAATCTAATTGGGAACCGATCATGGAGTTTGCCTCCGTGGATATCTTTCAGCACTCACCCTTGAGCGACGTGCTAAATTCACTGAAATCTCTCTCCCTGTCAGGAGACTCTTGGCCGAACTATGTCCGGCTTGAGTGGGAAGCGGATGACGAAGAAATTCGTTTCCCACCCACCACCCACTTGGTAGCCACTGTCGATGACTTAACCGACATGCTTGATTTCGACTCCGAAGACATCGACGGTATGGACGACGACGCTGGAGAGGAACAGGAACCACCGCCCGTAGGGCGCTGGACAGTCACCTCATCATATGATATATATATATATATATATATATATATATATATATATATATATATATATATATATATATATATATATATATATATATATATATATATATATATATATATATATATATATATATATATATATATATATATATATATATATATATATATGGTGAACACCCCCAAAGAAAGCGATGGCGATGAGGCAACGGAGGATAATCCCCTTGAGAAGCAATCTAAGCACCAGCGTCATCGGCGCCGCTCTAAACCTCGTCATAGCAAAAATAGCGATACCAGCACAAGAGACAACAACGCTCCGGATAATGCCGAGGACGAAAACAATCATGCCCAGCCAGGCTTCGAGCAGGCCGAACGGGAGGATGGGCAAGCTAGCCCTAAGGAACAGATAATGGATGGAGAATCAGAGGATGACAATTACGTGCCCCTCTCTGAAAGTGCATTATATCGACTAGAGGGGGGGTGAATAGGCGATTTTTATGAATTCTTCACTGAGGAATTTGCCGGTGAGGAAATTCCTTAGCGAAGAACTATTAGTAGCGGAATATGTACTCAGAAGTAAGCATAACAGAATACAAGCATGGTCATCATGATGAAATGAAGACTAGCACAGAGTACAGAAAGCGTAATCACAGGATAACACAAGATGAAGACAAACAGACTGAATAAATTGAACTGAGGAAATTGAGAAAGTCTTCAGTCAAAGTCTTCAAACACAGATATGAACAAACACTCAACACAGTAATGAGGAAATGAAAGGGTTGAGGAAATAGAACCAGTTAGGTTGGTGAAGACAATGATTTGGTAGACCAGTTCCAACTGCTGTCTCAGTTGTACGTCTGGTTGGAGCGGCTGAGTATTTAAACTCGAGGACACACAGTCCTGGACACCCAGTCGCTGAGCACGCAGCTCAGGACACCTAGTCCTCATCGTATTCTCCTTGAACTAAGGTCACACAGACCTCGTCCAATCACTCATGGTAAGTCTTCAGGCGACTTCCAAACCTTCACAGACTTGGTCACTCGGCGATCCACAATTCCTCTTGGATGCTCTAGACCATGACGCCTAACCGTCTGGAAGAAGCACAGTCTTCAAAGGTAACAAGAATCGGATCCATGCAGGATCAATTTCTTCAGTGATGCTCAATCACTTTGGGTTTGTAGGGGTTTGGTTTTGGGTTTTCCTCACTCGATGATTTTCGCTCAAAGTCCTCGGAGGATGGGTTGCTCCCAAATGACAAGTGTGAAGTTCTCTCGGAGCAGCCAACCAGCTAGTGGTTGTAGGGGGCGGCTATTTATAGCCTAGGGAGCAGCCCGACATGATAAGACATAAATGCCCTTCAATGATATGACCGTTAGGTGGATAAGATATTTTGGGACAGCTGGCGCGCAGCACAGCAACGGTCGGAAATTTGACTCTCAAATTCCTCAGGGCTATCATGTTCCTCACTGTGTAGGTAATTCGCACTGGTGAATTCCTAACTCCTCAGTCAGAACAAATTCATTAGCGACCAGAAGAACTTCGTCTCTGTCACTGAAGAAAGTGACTGAACTGTATGAGATTTCCAAAGGCTTCACTTGAAGGGATTGGTAGGTGTAGGATTTTGAGTTGAAAATCACATGGAAATTTTTCCTTAGTATTTCCTCGACCCCCTTTAACAGTATGGTGTTTCCTATGACTCAAGAAGGAGAAAATGAAACTACGAAAACAAAAGTCTTCACGCTTCATGTTCCACAAATGAATACCAAGTCTTCAAGGTCACACCAATTTCTTCACTTTCAAAGTCTTCAGAAAGTCTTCAGAATATCAAAGTCTTCAGTTGAAGAACTTCATTTTTAGGGGTCGACTTTCTCTGTAAATATCAAACTCCTGATAGACTTATAGACCTGTGTACACTCACAAACGCATTAGTCCCTTAACCTATAAGTCTTCAATACACCAAAATCACTAAGGGGCACTAGATGCACTTACAATCTCCCCCTTTCTGGTGATTGATGACAACATAGGTTAAGTTTTCAACGGGGATAAACATATGAAGTGTATACACTGATATTGAGGAATTTGATTACAAGATATAGAAGAACTCCCCCTGAAGATGTGCATAGTGAGGAATTTGCTTTTGAGGCAATGCACATTTGAAGAGTTGAATCATGGAGATCTCCCCCTATATCTTGTAATTCATACACGCATTTGATATATAATATGAAGAATTTGAAATGCATGATGAAATATGGTGCCTGATGAGATTCAGCATGCGTGCAATGTCATTAACGAGGAATAAGCATGCAAAGCATAATGCAACAAAAGTATCAGCGCACCATCGGGTTTAAGATTACAACTCGATCCAAATAAAAGTTTCAGAAGAACGAGAGTTATAACTTAAAAAATGCCCTTAATATAGACCTGCTTGAAGACTAACTCAGATTTCTCCCCCTTTGTCATCACATGACCAAAAGGATTGAAACTGAGGACTAACGCCCTGAAGAATTTCAAGTCGATGGAGGAGCGCCAGCGTTGTCGGGGTTGTTTCTTGTAGCAGGGCCTGCCGCAGTGTCATCCAAATCTTCATATTCATCAGTGTCACGCGATGAAGAATAAGAGCTGGCCACCAGTGGAGGAATTTTGACCCTCTTGAATTTCTTCGGAGGAGGTGCAGACCAGTCAAATTCTTCCTTGACACCCATAGTCTTCAGTTCTTCAGCGCTATAGACATGAGTGAGGATAGCCCAGGTGCGGTTGAAGGTTTCATGAAGGTGGTATTGGTTCTTCTTCACTGCATTGTGTGTTGAGGTCATATTGTGAAGAAGTGCACCAAACTGACGCTTTACCCATTTGTGATTGCGATCAACCTTCTGATGAAGACTGAGGAGTAACTCATGGTCAGTCATCACCCTGGGTGCTGTGGCTTGAGGATTTTGCTTGGCTGAGGTATTTGCGGCAGAGTCATGTGTGGCAGAATCGTCATTGGTAGAGTAAGATGCAGCCTTGCGAAATTGACCATCCAATGGACGAGTGCCTTCATCGATCACAGCAGCGGCCTTGCCTTTATCATCAGCTGATGAAACTGTCCATTTGAGGACTTCAATGGGAGGCAAGTAGCTACCATGGTTCAGAGTGTCAGCTTTGTAATTCAATGAAGATCTTGCCTTGATGAATCTCATAATCCAAGGAGCATAGGGCTTCAGCTCGAATGGTGACATAGCAATATTGGCCAGAGTCCTCATGAAGAAATCATGGAAGTTGACGGGAACGCC
This sequence comes from Triticum timopheevii, assembly GCA_963921465.1. Taxonomy (NCBI): domain Eukaryota; kingdom Viridiplantae; phylum Streptophyta; class Magnoliopsida; order Poales; family Poaceae; genus Triticum; species Triticum timopheevii. The sequence goes on from OY997262.1 coordinate 371,308,244, forward strand.
ATGAATGATGTTGAAAAGCATATTCTTCATGATGCCAACGACTTCTTCATCATTTGAGTTGTGGCCTTTGATAGGACTCATTGTCTTCGTCAGAATTCGATAGACAGTCCGAGGCACATAGAGTAATTCCTTGGCGAGGAATTTGGTTCATGGGGCCTGCCCAGGCTTCAAAGGCTTCATGAGCACTTGCATATAGTGATTTGAAAGTTCTAGTTTGTTGTAGATACAACGAGCACCATCAAGTGGAGGACTGAGTGGTAGAGCACGAAGCAATTCAGTTGCTAGTGCCTTGTAGTGAGTATTTTCAGACATCCAGTCTAATACCCACGAGTTCACGTCTTCAGCGTCTCTGGTGATGTGCAGAGTTGCATAGAATTGAAGAATGAGTTCCTCATTCCAGTCATAGATATCAGTGCAGAAATTCAGAAGTCCTGCGTCGTGAAGAACACTGAGGACTGGCTCAAAGCCGGGCAGAGACTCCATGTCCACATGAGGAATATGTGCATGATCGAAGACTTTGTCTTTGTTGAAGAGCACTGAGGAATAGAAGTTGGCTTGACTAGCAGTCCAAAAACGCCTCTTCCTTATGCGAGCAGAGTCATAGGGGTTGTAGTCAGTGAAGAATTCATGCTCGGCAAAGAAATCTTCAGCCTTGAACTTCTGTTTGCTTGAGAACGGATTCTTTGGCTTTGGCAGAGGGGTGTCAGTGAGTTGCATCACCACCTCAGGAATCGCAAGCTCAGGTTCTTCAGGCTGAGGAATTTCTGGTTCCTCAATAGGTGCAGTCTGAGGATCAGTAGCAGCAGGTTCATCAGCACTAGTGGCTGGAATTTCTTCATGGACAGATGAAGTGGAATGAGTTTCTTCAGAGCCCATTTGAATAGTTGAAGCCGGGGACTTAGGTATCTGTTGGATTGGGGTGAAGAGTGGAGAATTTGGATGCTAACTTTCCCAAAAGTCATCATTCATCACTGGCGTTGTGCTTCCAATATCCACATCTTCATCTTCAATTTCCTCAACACCAGCCTCTTCAGCTGTGAACTGAGGCATAGGTGAGGAAATGACTGGTGTTGAAGGGATTGCGTCCACTTCAATTTCTTCATCAAGCTGCTCTGACGAAGCGGCAGAATGATTTTCTTCATCAGATCCGCTTGGGATCTCATAGTATTCTCCAAAAGGAACAAGGTCCTTTGATGGAATTGAGGAAATTGGAACAGCATCAATTGGATTTTCAAAGGAGCTGGTCGTTGGCTTCATTTTCTTCGCAGCCGAAGAATTTGACGCAGCTGATGCTTTCCGTTTCTTCACAGCAGCTCGTTCTACAGCCTTGGTCTTCTTCACATCAGAGGCAGATGGAAGAATTGGAGTTGGTGTAGGCGCGGGAGGAGCTGAGGAAGTTGTTTGATTTTCCTCAGGCGCAACTGATGCAGTTGCCATGTCTTGTTCAGTTTCTTCAGGCGCACCACTAGTGGATGCCCTGGCAATTTCTTCAGCGGCTGGAATGAGATCATCAGCCCTGGAACTGGCATTTTCTTCAGCAGCCTGAACTTCATCAGCGGTGCTGGCATGTTCTTCAGTCGGCTGAGCTGAGGCTCCAGCCTGAGGAATTTCATGTTGCGTTGGGGCAGCAACATTGGTGAACTTCTTCGTCAGGTTGACGAATCTGACCTTGGCTCCTTGCCAATCAACATAATAAGCATCGAAGTTTTTGCTGAGGTCTTGAATTTCAGTCTGGACCTTGAGAAGTTCCTCAGGTGTCATTCTGACAACGTTTTTCTTCAGGAACTTCTCCTTTCTGTATTGAGCTTTCTTGATCTCTCTTGCCTTTTCAAACTTCCATTTCTCTTCAGTGATGAAATGGGTCAACATATGACTTTGTCTAGGGGTCAGATGAAAGTCAGGCATAGGGGTGTTTGGATCTTTGTGCCAGAGATCAATATAATCGAGGATTTTCCTCGGATCCAACAATAGAGGCACAGATGTGCTTTTGGCTCTAGCGGCCCTTTCTTGGCGGTCTCTGATGATTTCCGCAAGTTCATCATCATCAGCCTCATCATCTTCAGGTGGCCTTGGAAGGCGACCTGTTTCTTCTTGGGACTTGGCCGAGGACCTCATCCAGCTGTGGCATTAGTCTTCAGCAAAGTCGGGCCAGATGAAGACTTTGGTGTAGCTGAGGAACTTGCTGAGACACCAGAGGCAATGGAGAAGCCTGCAGTCCTTTGGCACGTGGCCAGATGCACAGGTGCTCAGGACTTTGTCGGAACTGCTGAGGACTTGGGATGAGCTGGAGCAGCATGAGGAATTGGCCATGAGGGCACTCTTGGTGAAGCACTTGGCTTGTGTGCGGCCTTCTTTGCCATAGTTTTCTTGGCTTGACAGAGGCCTCAGTAGCAGTAGCAGTGGCAGAATCCTCATTGAATTTCTTCACTGCCTCCTTGGCTTGTCTTGCCAATTTAGCTTGGCGCTTAGCCCATTCTTCAGGAAAGTCCTCACCACGTTTGATGCTTGTGGGGTCAGCTACTTGGCCAGGTGCCAATGGAGCTCTTCGGCATGGAGGATTGAGGGCGAATTTCCTCATGTACTTTGGAGTCACATATCTGTATTCCCTCCATTCCCTTGCCCATCTCTGTTCAATCCTCTGAATGCGCACCTTGCGCTGATTTTTGTTTTCTTTGCCAAATTTTGCTTCATGAGGTGTGCAATAGTCAGCATAAATTGCCTCAGGGATTTCAAATGCAGTCATAACCTCAGGTTTATTTCCTCCTTTCTACGGCTTCTTACCATCTGCCATATTCTTCAGTTGAGGAATTTGAACAATCGAATTCTCTGAAGAAGTATGCAGTTTTTCTTCGAGCAACCCTACAAATGAGTTAAGTGGATGAGAACCTAGTGATTCAGCAGCAGACATGAGTACCTGTGAACAAAGTACAGGTGCGAGGAATTCGGAGAGGTCATATCCGTTCTCAGAAGGTTTTTCGAAAAGAACAAGTTTTGAGGAATTTGACCAGATGAACCTTGAGGAATTTCACTAAGCGTTCTTGTCTTAGGTTCCAGAGTTGTACAGATCGAAGATCCACACAATTAGGGAATCTTGAAGAAAATGATTGCTTAGAGAAACAGTTCAAGATCATATGATGTGTGAGGTGTTCATATGTGTGAAGATTTGAAGAATAAACACCTTTGAAGATTTTCAGGAAAGTTTGAGAATCAAAGTGAGTAATAAAAGTAACTTTTAATTACCCGAAGTGAAGAACACGACGAACTGAGAAGAACAGATGTGAAGTTCGTCAGGTTAGATCTCCCACGCCCTAACTTGGCAGAGGAAGACAACTACGGCGGCGGCGGAGTGAAGATTTCCGCGGTCAGCGTGAGTACGACTGCGACGAGGTCGAGGCAGCGAAGCTCTTCCTCACCGGCGACGATGGAGTAGCGGCGGCGCTAGGGTTTGAGGAGCTCGAGTGAGAGAGTAGCAATCGAGCGGAGTAAATGAAGTGAGGAAGGGGAGAGGGGTATTTATAGACACGGTGAAAAACTGTTCGCCCGAAGATTTGGGACGAACGTGCCCCTGCCCTTTCTCCTTCTCGTGACATGTGTCACCCACGTACTGTGTAGTTGAGATCATGTACGATCATGGGTGAATAGAATAATGCATTGTGGGATGCGGAACGGTTTGAGCGGCAAAACCAAAAATTTGGATAAGATTTGTTTTAAAGTTTCGTTCGCAATTTCTTCAGCTGACAAGGACACAGTGAAGATTTTGAACGAGTTTCAAATAGAACGCACATGAAGAATTTGTGAATAGATTGGGTTAAGTATAGCATAGAGGGGGAAGGGTCCGATCAAATTCACTTAGCAGAAAAAGCAACTTGAAGAAATAACTATAAGTGAATGCTGTAGAGGACATAAACTCATATATATATAGCCAATGAAGAAAAACGAAGGAAACAGTGAAGATTTTGAAAAGTTGAAGAATTTGAAAAACTGAAAAATTTCAACACTGAGGAAAAACTCAAATTGAAGATTTTCAACTTTTTGTGGTGGCGTGACCCACCGTATAAGAATGATGATTTCAGACACCGCGTACAATTGTCGTAGGGTTCTGAGAATCAAATTCTTCATTAATTTCTTCACACTTAAGAGTGTTATTCTTCATTGATTGAAGAAAAATGTTTCTTCATGTGCTACACATCTAAGTCATCAATTTTGCATAAGTGTTAGGATGTGTGTCCTTTTCAAAGAACATTCGAAGATTCTAAGATATTTAGCTCACACCGCAACTTGCTAAATCTCTTCTCATCCAAGGACTTAGTGAAGATATCAGCTAGCTGTTCTTCAGTCTTCACGTGCTCGATGGAGATGTCGCCCTTCAACACATGATCACGAAGAAAATGATGACGAATCTGAATGTGCTTTGTCTTCGAGTGCTGAACTGGATTGTGAGCAATCTTGATGGCACTCTCATTGTTGCAGAGGAGAGGCACATTCTTCACGTTGACGCCATAGTCCTTGAGTGTTTGCTTCATCCAAAGCAGTTGAGCACAGCAAGAACCAGCAGCAATGTATTCAGCTTCCGCAGTAGACAGTGATGTGCAGTTCTGTTTCTTCGAGGACCAACAGACCGAAGATCGTCCGAGGAAATGACAAGTGCCAGAAGTTGACTTGCGGTCCACACGATCACCAGCATAGTCAGAGTCAGAATATCCAATGAGATCAAAAGCAGAGCCCTTGGGGTACCATAATCCTAGTGTTGGTGTGTGAGCTAGATATCGAAGAATATGCTTCGCAGCCTTACGGTGTGATTCCTTCGGTGCAGCTTGAAATTGGGCACACATGCAAACACTAAGCATTATATCTGTCCTAGATGCACATAAGTACAATAAAGAACCAATCATGGAGTGGTATACCTTGTGATCGAAGTCAATACCATTTTCATCAGTGCATAGATGGCCATTTGTGGGCATAGGAATTTTGACGCCTTTGCAATCTTGCATGCTGAATTTCCTCAGTACATCTTTGAGGTATTTCTCCTGAGATATGAATATGCCATTGCGCTGTTGACGAATTTGAAGACCTAAGAAGAATTTCAACTCTCCCATCATAGACATTTGATATTCTTCACTCATCATATAGGCAAATTCATCACTATAACGTTGGTCAGTACAGCCAAAGATAATATCATCAACATATATTTGGCACACAAACAGTTCACCATCATAAGATTTAGTAAAGAGAGTAGGGTCGAGTGAACCGGGTGTGAAGCCATTCTTCACGAAGAATTCCTTCAATGTATCATACCACGCCCGAGGGGCTTGCTTGAGGCCATAGAGGGCCTTATTAAGTCTGAAGACTTTGTCAGGATTCTTTGGATCTTCAAAACCTGGGGGTTGAGCAACATATACTTCTTCCTCAAGCTTACCATTGAGGAATGCACTTTTCACATCCATTTGATATAAGATGATATCATGATGGTTAGCATAAGCAAGTAATATGCGAATAGCCTCAAGTCTAGCAACAGGTGCAAAAGTTTCATCAAAATCAATTCCTTCAACATGTGTGTAGCCTTGAGCTACCAGTCGTGCCTTATTCCTCACCACAAGGCCATTTTCATCTTGCTTGTTGCGGTAGATCCACTTTGTGCCAATGATATTATGCTTGCGAGGATCTGGATGTTTGACCAGTTCCTAGACATTGTTGAGCTCGAACTGATGTAATTCTTCTTGCATAGCCTGAATCCACTCCGGCTCCAAAAATGCTTCATCTACCTTAGTGGGCTCTGTGATAGAGACAAAAGCATAGTGCCCACAAAAGTTAGATAAATGTGAAGCTTTTGAGCGTGTGAGAGGACCTGGTGCTCTAATGTCATCGATGATCTTCTCCACTTGCACTTCTTTTGCAACGCGAGGATGAGCTGGTTGTCGCTGAGGAGTTTGATCAGCATTTTCTTCAGCACCATTTTCCTCAGCATTTTCTTCAGGTGCATCAGCTCGATGTTCTTCATGAACTGGAATGAATTCTTCAGCAGATTCTTCAGTAGGAATGACATCCTCAGTTGCCTTGAACTTGATAGAATCCTCAAGTGCCGGTTCATCTAACACAGAAGGTAGGTGCTCTCTTTGCGAGTCATTAGTTTCATCGAACCGCACATCTACAGTGTCAACAATCTTGTGAAGAACAATGTTGAAGACTCTGTAGGTGTGCGAGTCCTTTCCGTAACAAAGCATAAAACCTTCATGTGCTTTCGGTGCAAATTTAGAATTGTGGTGAGGATCTCTAATCCAACATTTAGCACCGAAGACTTTGAAATAACTCACATTGGGTTTCTTGTCAGTGAGGAGTTCATAGGCCGTCTTCTTGAAGAATTTGTGAAGATATACTCTGTTGATGATGTGGCACGCAGTATCAATTGCATCAATCCAAAAACGATGAGGCGTTTTGTATTCATCAAGCATAGTGCGAGCCATCTCAACAAGAGTTTTGTTCTTGCGCTCCACGACGCCATTTTGCTGAGGAGTATAGGGAGCAGATAACTCATGAGTAATACCAAGTTCATCAAGATAGTCATCAAGACCGGAATTCTTGAACTCAGTTCCATTGTCACTTCTGATGTGCTTGATCTTCACACCAAAGTTGGTTGAAGCCCTCGAGGAAAAATGTCTGAAGACTTCCTGCACTTCATGTTTGTAAGTAACAATGTGTACCCATGTATATCGAGAGTAATCATCAACAATGACAAAACCATATAGAGATGCATCATTAGTGATTGCTGAGTAATGATTAGGTCCGAAGAGGTCCATGTGAAGCAATTCAAATGGACGAGTAGTGGTCATGATAGTCTTCGCTGGATGCTTGGCCTTGGTCATTTTTCCATCTTCACAGGCTCCGCATAAGTGATCCTTGAGGAATTTGACATTCTCAATGCCAATGACATGCTTCTTCTTCGCAAGCGTGTGCAAATTCCTCATGCCTGCGTGACCAAGTCGTCGATGCCATAGCCAGCCTTCTGAAGCTTTTGCAAGTAGACACACGGCTGGTTGTGGTCCTGTAGACAAATCAACAATATACAAATCTCCTCTCCTAAAGCCTTCGAAGACTTTGGAATTGTCAGCTTCCATAATCACAACACAGCGATACTTGCCAAAGACAACAACCATATCAAGATCACAAAGCATTGAGACTGACATGAGGTTGTATCCTAAGGACTCAACAAGCATGACTTTGTCCATGTGTTTATCCTTAGAGATCGCAACCTTACCAAGACCCAATACTTGACTTTTGCCTTTGTCAGCAAAGATGATATGCTTCAGATGTGATGATGATAAGGGAGCATCCATCAAAAGATTCTTGTCACCAGTCATGTGATTTGTACATCCACTATCGAGGACCCATTCAGTGGCTTTGGGTTGATCATCCTGCAGATGAATTAGTGTAACTTACAATCTCATATGCTTCATCAATGAAGAATATGATATCAAGTTCATCAGATGAATTTCATCAAGCAGTAAACAGATATAGCAGTAGGAGGACGTGTGAAATGAAAGTTTATTTCATCATGACTCGCTTGCGTCCTTTCAGGAAATTTTGTCAGGTCCCCAGCAAATTCTTCAGACATTAAGGCACGTCTGGATACCTGACCCTGTAGAAGAGATTAGTTCTTTTTCTTCACCACCCACATCTGAAGGGGTGGCAAAGAGTTCATCACTCTGCGAGCACCATATGAGAATGGTGGCATAGAAGCCAAACCATTTCATTTCACATAAGAGGGGTTAGGGTAAGCATATGAATAAGCAGAGAAATTCTTCGAGGACTTATGAACATAATGGTTTGAAGAATAATGCACATATTCGTAGCCCTTAGCTCTACCCTGCAAAACAGAGTTGTTAGCACGATGATAATCATATGAGGACTTTGATCCATTTGAGGAATTTGATCCATATGAAGAATTTGATCTGGGGTTCCTGTTCTTCACTGGTGGTGTCATGAGGACATTCACCTGAAGACTTTCAAGGCACTTCTTGGGAACCCAGATTTTCTTCATAGGAGAACCGTTCCTGCAGTTAGTGCCAACATATCTAGAAAATACTTCACCATTCTGATTTTTGAACAGTTTATAGTTGGAGTCAAATGACTCATCAGAAGGATGAGGAGATTCACATTTAAAGCCAGACAAGTTAGATGGATCAACTGGAGATCCCTTTTGCAGCAACCCATGAGGTTTTGGGGTACTGCTCAGGCTTCCAATATGTTCCATCAGCATTAAGTTTCCTCTCAAAGGCGATACCCTCTTTCCTAGGGTTTCTGTTGAGGATCTGCTTTTTAAGCACATCACAAAGAGTCTGATGCCCTTTGAGGCTTTTGTACATGCCTGTCATGTACAATTCCTTCAGCCCTGCATCGTCAGTGATACTAGCAATGTCCTCAGATGAGGAATTAGTGATAGTAGAGGCAGGTGAAGAATTTGTAACAGTTGAAGCATTTGAACATTCAGGTGAAGAATTAGCAGATTCACGTTCAATGCACTTTAAGCATGGAGGAACAAATTCTTCCTGAGAAGCGCTGATTTGTTGAGCTAGTAATGAATCGCGCTCCTTCTGAAGATCTTCATAACTCACTCTTAGCTTCTCAAGATCTTGCTTTCTTTGAAGAAATTCATAAGAAAGTTTCTCATGATCAGATAAGAGAGTGTTATGATGACTTTGAAGGTTATCAAACCTAGACTGAAGTCTCTGAAGATTTTTAGTCAGGGCTTTAGTGCGATCCATTTCTTCACCCAACATATCATCACTTTTGTCTAGCATGTTTTGAACCTTTTCAAGAGCCCTTTGTTGTTTTACAGCAATCTTAGCAAGTTTAGAGTAGTTGGGCTTGAGATCCTCATCAGATTCATTTTCACTAGATTCAGAGGAGGTGTATTTGAGTACCTTTGCACCTTTTGCCATGAAGCAATAGGTGGGAGCGTAGTCATCATTATCTTCATCAGGCTTGTCGGTGGGGTCAGTTTCTTCAGTGTTGAAGATGGACTTGCTAACGAAAGCAGTAGCAAAGGCCAGACTCGCCACACCAGATTCGGATTCTTCAGACGCCTCCTCTTCCTCATGTTCCTCAGATTCAGCTTCAGAGTCCATTTCCTTGCCAATGAATGCCCGAGCCTTCTTGGATCTGCTCTTCTTGTGAGATGAAGACTTCGAGGATTTTGATGACGAAGATTTTGACGATTTCTTCTTCTTCTTCGCATCATCAGAACTGTAATCCTTGTATTTCTTCTTCTTCAATTCCTTTTCCCATTGAGGACAATCTTGAATATAGTGACCAGGTTTCTTGCATTTGTGGCACAGCCTTCTCTTATAGTCACTTGATGAGGAATCACTGCTTCTTGAGGATTTTCCAAAGCGACCACGTCTTGAGAACTTCTGGAATTTCTTCACGAGCAGTGCTAGCTCCTGGCTCAATTCTTCAGGATCACCGAGGCTACTACCAGAATCCTCACATTCAGACTCAGACACAACCTTGGCCTTCAGGGCACGTGGTTTGCCATAGCTCGAACCATAGAGATCTCTCTTTTCAGCAAGCTGGAACTCGTGAGTATTTAGCCTTTCGAGGATATCGGCAGGATCAAGAGACTTGTAGTCAGCCCGTTCTTGTATCATCAGACCCAGAGTATCAAATGAGGAATCAAGCGATCTCAACAGTTTCTTCACCACCTCATGGTCAGTGATGTCAGTGGCATCGAGGGCTTGAAGCTCATTTGAGATGTCAGTGAGGCGATCAAAGGTTTGTTGGACATTTTCATTGTCGAGTCTTTTGAAGCGGTTGAAGAGATTCCGAAGAACATCAACTCGAGAGTCACGCTGAGTTGAGACTCCTTCATTCACTTTGGACAACCTATCCCGGATAAGCTTAGCAGTTTCCAAAGCACTCACTCTTCCATACTGTCCTTTACTCAGATGGCCACATATGATATTCTTCGCTTGAGAATCGAGTTGCTTGAATCTCTTCACATCGGTAGCGTTCAGTGAGGGTGAGACAGAGGGAACACCATTTTCCACAACATACCAGAGATCGTTGTCAATTGCCTCGAGATGCATTCGCATCTTGTTTTTCCAGTAGGGGTAGTCCGTCCCATCAAAGGTAGGACACCCAGCCGAGACCTTGATCATACCTGTGGTCGACATAACTAAAACTCCAGGTGGTTAAACCAAAATCACACCAAACAAGGGAGTACCTTGCTCTGATACCAATTGAAAGTGTGTTATATCGACTAGAGGGGGGGTGAATAGGCGATTTTTATGAATTCTTCACTGAGGAATTTGCTGGTGAAGAAATTCCTTAGCGAAGAACTATTAGCAGCGGAATAAGTACTCAGAAGTAAGCATAACAGAATACAAGCATGGTCATCATGATGAAATGAAGACTAGCACAGAGTACAGAAAGCGTAATCACAGGATAACACAAGATGAAGACAAACAGACTGAAGAAATTGAACTGAGGAAATTGAGAAAGTCTTCAGTCAAAGTCTTCAAACACAGATATGAACAAACACTCAACACAGTAATGAGGAAATGAAAGGGTTGAGGAAATAGAACCAGTTAGGTTGGTGAAGACAATGATTTGGTAGACCAGTTCCAACTGCTGTCTCAGTTGTACGTCTGGTTGGAGTGGCTGAGTATATAAACTCGAGGACACACAGTCCCGGACACCCAGTCGCTGAGCATGCAGCTCAGGACACCCAGTCCTCACCGTATTCTCCTTGAACTAAGGTCACACAGACCTCGTCCAATCACTCGTGATAAGTCTTCAGGCGACTTCCAAACCTTCATAGACTTGGTCACTCGACGATCCACAATTCCTCTTGGATGCTCTAGACCATGACGCCGAACCGTCTAGAAGAAGCACAGTCTTCAAAGGTAACAAGCATCGGATCCACGCAGGATCAATTTCTTCAGTGATGCTCAATCACTTTGGGTTTGTAGGGGTTTGGTTTTGGGTTTTCCTCACTCGATGATTTTCGCTCAAAGTCCTCGGAGGATGGGTTGCTCTCAAATGACAAGTGTCAAGTTCTCTCGGAGCAGCCAACCAGCTAGTGGTTGTAGGGGGCGGCTATTTATAGCCTAGGGAGCAGCCTGACATGATAAGACATAAATGCCCTTCAATGATATGACCGTTAGGTGGATAAGATATTTTGGGACAGCTGGCGCGCAGCACAGCAACGGTTGGAAATTTGACTCTCAAATTCCCCAGGGCTATCATGTTCCTCACTGTGTAGGTAATTTGCACTGGCGAATTCCTAAATCCTCAGTTAGAACAAATTCATCAGCGACCAGAAGAACTTCGTCTCTGTCACTGAAGAAAGTGACTGAACTGTATGAGATTTCCAAAGGCTTCACTCAAAGGGATTGGTAGGTGTAGGATTTTGAGTTGAGCATCACATGGAAATTTTTCCTTAGTATTTCCTCGACCCCCTTTAACAGTACGGTGTTTCCTATGACTCAAGAAGGAGAAAATGAAACTACGATAACAAAAGTCTTCACTCTTCATGTTCCACAAATGAATACCAAGTCTTCAAGGTCACACCTATTTCTTCACTTTCAAAGTCTTCAGAAAGTCTTCAGAATATCAAAGTCTTCAGTTGAAGAACTTCATTTTTAGGGGTCGACTTTCTCTGTAAATATCAAACTCCTGATAGACTTATAGACCTGTGTACACTCACAAACGCATTAGTCCCTTAACCTATAAGTCTTCAATACACCAAAATCACTAAGGGGCACTAGATGCACTTACACTCTCCGAAGATGAGGTGAGCCTCGGCAACGAAGAACTCATTGTACCTGAGGATCCCATCGAGCAGGACCGCTTCAAGCGCCGGCTTATAGCCACTACAAAAATCCTGAAGAAAAAGTAGCAGCATCTTCAAGCTGATCAAGATCTGCTAACCGATAGATGGACTGAGGTCCTGGCGGCCGAGGAATACGGACTCGAGCGCCCAACCAAAAGTTACCCAAAGCGCAGGTTGCTACCTCAACTCGAGGAGGAGGTATTAGAACCTACACTAGCTGCACAGGATGTGGCTGACCGGCCACCTCATGGTCGAGACAAAGCGGCGTATCAGCCCGAAGTCCAGCCCGCACCCCGTCGCCAAATAAGCAAAAACACGAAGGCCTCGGGCTACACGCATGACCTGCGAGACAAATTGGAAAACAAAGCAGGACAGTCAAGATCAATCTACGGATCATGGGGGCGCGCCCCAACGCGTGACGATGATCGTCACGCGGATATACTAAAAACAAATCTGGTCGGGCCGAATACAACAGACCAGACTCATTTGAACTGCGTCGTGATGTAGCCCGGCATAGAGGCGCCGCACACCCCCTATGCTTCACTGATGAAGTAATGGATCATGAATTCCCAGAAGGGTTTAAACCCGTGAACATTGAATCATACGATGGTACAACAGACCCCGCGGTATGGATTGAAGATTTCCTTCTCCACATTCACATGGCCCGTGGCGATGATCTACATGCCATCAAGTGCCTCCCACTAAAACTCAAAGGACCGGCTTGGCATTGGCTGAATAGCCTGCCGGCAAACTCTATTGGCAGTTGGGAGAACCTGGAAGACGCATTCCTTGACAACTTCCAGGGCACTTATGTGCGACCACCGGATGCTGATGACTCAAGTCACATAACCCAACAGCCCGGAGAGTCAGCCATGAAATTCTGGACTCGGTTCTTAACTAAAAAGAACCAAATTGTTGACTGTCCGGATTTCGAAGCCCTAGCGGCCTTTAAGCATAACATCCGTGATGAGTGGCTTGCCCAACACCTCGGCCAAGAGAAGCCGAAGTCCATGGCAGCCCTACGACACTCATGACCCGCTTTTGTGTGGGCGAGGATAGCTGGTTGGCTCGTAGCAACAGCACAACAAGCAATCCTGGTACATCAGAGGCCAGAGATAGCAACGGCAAGTCCCGACGCAATAAACACAAGCGTCACAATAATGGTGATAACGCCGATGACACGGTCGTCAATGCCGGATTCAGTGGCTCTAAGTCCGGTCAGCAGAAAAAGCCATTCCAATAGAACAATCCGGGCTCGTCCAGGCTAGACCACATACTCGACCGTCCATGCCAAATTCATGGCACCCCAGGAACACCAGCCAATCATACCAACAGAGAATGCTGGGTCTTCAAACAAGCCGGCAGGTCAGCTGCCGAAAACAAGGAGAAGGGGTCTCAAAGCGATGACGACGATGAGGGGCCCCGATCACCGAACACAGGAGGGCAAAAGAAATTTCCCCCGCAAATCAAAACGGTGAACATGATAAACGCCACCCACATTCCCAAGCTGGAACGGATGTGCACTCTTAGGGATGTCGACTTAACGAAGCCAGTCGCCCCAAAATATAAACTACGGCCGATCACCTTCGACCGTACGGATCGTCCAGCCAATACCAATCAGGGCAATTCAATCGCACTAGTCCTTGACCCAATAATTGACGGGTTCCACCTCACACGAGTCCTTATGGACGGAGGTAGCACAGCAGCAGCAGCTACTCTCACCAGGTGCCTTTCGCCAAGGATACCGTCAACCGATTAAACCTTTGCTAATGGTGGAATTGCCAAACCTTATCAGGACACAATGCGCAAGATGGGTATTGATCTTTCAATAATCAAACCCACTAAGACCACCTTTATAGGTGTTATACCAGGTGTGGAGGCCCGTTGTACAGGCTCCATTACTCTGGAGGTAGTCTTCGGATCACCGGACAATTACCGTACCAAAGAGTTAATCTTCGACATCGTCCCCTTTCGCAGTAATTATCATGCACTGCTCAGACGAACCGCGTTTGCTCGATTCAACGCGGTGCCACATTATTCTTACCATAAACTAAAGATGCCCAGTCCGTGCGGCGTCATAACAGTTAATGGCAAAGCCGAACTCCCCCTCTGTGCCGAAGAGTATACCGCCACCTTAAAAGCAGAAGCAATGAGTGGCATCTTTCAATCAAACCTCAAGTCGATCGCCAAGCTCCCGGACACCATCAAGGGAGTCCAAACTACTTCGCGGCAGGATAGCCCGACTCATCCGGAGCTCAATTAAAACACTCTGGCAGTAAACGGAGGCAAAGCTAGGATAGGCCACACACTGCGGCTCAACCGCTACGTGTCACACAAGCGTTTCTTGCATTTTCTTTACAGGTTCACTTTTGCATAGGCCAGGACTGGTGACATGGAAATAGCTTGAATGCACAAGGGAATCCTTAGATATTCCCCTCGATGACCATCCGACCATACTCCAGATCCGCATACAGCCTCCTCTCACCTGGTCTCAGCAGGTTCTGAAGTCATATTTATTTTTATCACATTACCTGTACTCATACGCATCGACGTGTTACTCAATTACAACATGTGGCTTTATATGACGTTTACCTGCTGTTGTTTCTTACTAGCACTCTTTGTCAAATGGCATCTGTACATCGCGATATGCCTTAATACGCCAGGGGCTTCATTGTACCCATAACACGACAATAAAGTCCGAGCACCTTCATGGTCGTTCGGCACCCCGAACTTATAGCATTATATGCATAAGCTCCGAATCATGTCTTGGGTCAATAGTTTGGTTTGCCCGGCTCCCATGTTTTTCTGCCTTACGTTTCGCTATATCGGCTAAGGAGACACAGGGAGAATTACTGCGATTGTGTCCCGGTTCTTCCGGACGAGCGCCTCGGTAGAGAAAGCCGAAAACTGACTGCCATGATACGGCGAGAGCTGGTTAGCTGTTTGAGAGGTTGTAAAATCTTTAAGGATTTCTTCCACATTATGTGATAACTAATGCAGCGTGCGATGGATCGACTCTTCTTCCGATCAGGTGCTTATAGAGCCCCTCGTGCGGTCTTCCGAACACCAGGGGCTGTGCCTACCTTCCTTTTGTCAAACTCCTACGGCTAAGTGAGAGTGATAAAGCCTTATAGTTCGATTTCCTGGTTCGTTGCGCTGAACACCTCCTTTGAGGACCCAACACTGGGATAAAGAGTGCTCAGGTTCATCCCGAACACCCCCGTACTTCCTACGTGGGGGCAGAAGCCGAGGACTGGCCAACTCTCAGGATTAATACATGAAACGGCCGTGCAGGAGGAAAAATTCTAAACTAACAGGCAATAAATAATAGAAATGACCTTGTTCAAACATTACAAAGGACAACATGACTGTATTCATGGAAATATAATGTCCTTGGTGCATTGCTCTGCCGCAAGGCGGGATCCTTTCAGGACACTATCGTAATAAAAATCGGGCTTGCGGTGCTCCTTCCCCTCCGGCGGTCCCTCGGTCATCATCTTTTCAGCATGCATCTTCCCTCAGTGCACCTTTGCGCGGGTGAAGGCCATGCGTGCACCCTCCATACAGACCGACCTCTTGATGACATCAAGTCGAGGGCAGGCACTCACAAGCCGTTTCACAAGCCCGAAGTAGCTGCTTGGAATCGGCTTGGCAGGCCACAGCCGGATAATTACATCCTTCATGGCTAGTTCGGCCGCCTTATGCAGTTCGATTAGCTGCTTCAGCTGATTGGCAAATGGCACCGGATACACCGGCACCAAATACTGTGACCAGAAGAGCTTCTCCGTAGTGCTCCTTTCTTCAACTTGATAAAATTGTGCGGCATCAGATATGCTGCATGGCAGCTCCACAAATACCCCTGGAGAAATCAGAATTCAGATTAGCAACTTGATTTTCTCCTCAAATACTTGCTTTGCATAGAAAAAGCCTTACCCGCTGTGATCTTCCTCGCCTCTTGGATTTCCTGCAGGGCGTCTTGGGTCTCCCCCTGGGCATCGTGTGCGACTTGATGAGCCTTGATGATTTCAGATTCTTTCACCATTAAGCTCTGCTCCAAGGTCTCACATTTCTTCACAGCCTCTTGGAGCTCTTGCTCAGCTTCAATAACCCTGGCCTCGTGCTTCTCACGAAGAGCCTGCTCTGCGGCTGCCTTTTTTCTGGCCTCGACAACAGCCTTCTTAAGAGCCTCAACTGCAGTCATCGCCCCTAGAGCAAACCATGAACATATTTTTATCATACTAAATCATTCATTCGCACTGAACGCGAGCAAGGTTTTTTGTCATACCTTGGTTATCCTCCAACTGCTTCTTCACTCGGCCGAGTTCTTCTTCGGCCCGCTCCAGACTTTGCTTCAGTCCAGAGACTTCCACAGTATGAGAGGCGGCAGTCGCTACAGACGCCTGCTTATAAAAAAGGAAGAGGGAGAGATGCCATAATGTAAGTCTCCTGCAAACATATATTTGATCCTCTGTCCGGTGCCTTCTTTCACCGAACAGTGTATCAGGGGCTACTACCTACACTATGACAATCTTTGAAACCTCACAAAAACATACCTTAAAGCCCGTTATAAGGCTGATGCAGGCTTCATTCAGTCCACTCTCAGCAGACTAAATCTTCTCAATCACCGTACCCATAAGGGCACGGTGTTCTTCAACGATGGAGGCGCTCCTCAGCTCCGCCAATAAAGTATCTGGCACCTCTGGTTGGACAGAAGTTGTCGGTGGAACAGGCGCACCCCCTCCAGCCGAGGGAGGCTGCTTGCCTGATTCCGGAGCCGTATCGGTCTCCGGAATCGTGTCCGGCTGGGGGCCGAATTCGAGATAGCCCCCGCCGTCGACATCCATGGGAGCCTTTTCTCTCGTGTGTCCGGCCCCTGAAGCTTGACCCCCTGGTGCCGCCTTCTCGGTCTTCTCCCCCCTCCTTGGCTTGGGTCCCTCTAGGACGATACCTCGGTGTCGTTCACGTGTTTTGGGGAAGGGGTCTTCGGGGGTGTCCCGCTGTCCATGGCATCCGAACCCAATGAACCCTCCGATGAGGATTGTTCGGTGCAGGACCTTGCCGGACTGCAAAAAAATTATAGATCAATGATTAAAACATCACGCCATAGTGAGTCTGGATGCGCAAACGTGTTTGGATTTTATATACTCATGAGTTCACCAGGGGCTGGGCCCTGGGATCCCACTCCGGGCTGCTGTCGGCAGCGGCGGTGGACTCCTCCGGAAGGGGAGTTTTTCCCTTCTTAGGCGACTCGGCCTCCAAAGATGTGGAGGTCGTCCTTTTATTTCTTCCCCTCACTGGGGATTGGTCTTCCTCCTCTTCCTCGACCTCTCCGGAGGAAGAGCAGGCTTCGGAGTCTTCGGATATTGTGTCCAAAGTGCCACGGCGACGAAGGCCGCCCCAGGTCTTTTTGGCCTCCTTCTCGGTCTTCTTCTTCGACGCCTTGTAAGGCGCTGGGACCAGCATCTTCGTTAGAAGTGGTCGGCTGGTTCTTCTGGCAGTGGGGTTGGACAATAGATCTGCCCCGCCTTCTTCGTCCATCCCTAGGAGGTTGGGAAAAACACATCGAGCATTTCCCTTGGGTTATGCAAATAAAACGTATGAATTGCCAACATACAATGACTTACAGAACTTGCAGGGCGGGACAGTTGGTACCCGCGGTCCTCGGTGGAGTCCGGCCACAATTTGCCGGACTTAAAAAGCACCTTCCAGATGTCCTTGTGCGAGGAGCCAAAGAGCTCTAGCAGGGTCTGGTGCTTGGCCGGGTCGAACTCCCATAAATTGCAAGCCCTGTGTTGACAAGGAAGAATCCGGCGAACTAACGTCACCTAGACTACATTGACATGTTTGATATTCTTGTCTTCCATAACCTTGACGCGTGTCTGGAGCACCGACAGTTCGTCGGATGAAGACCAGTTCAGGCCTTTCTTGGGCCAGGACGTAAGCCGCAAGGGAGCTCTAAATCAGAATTCGGGAGCTGCGGCCCATTTTGGGCCGCGCGGCTCAGTGACATAGAACCACTGTTGTTGCCACTCTTTGACGGAATCATTGAAAGTACCTGACATCTGACGTTTGGAATCTTGCTCACCATGGCACCTCCGCACTCAGCGTGCTCGCCGCTCACTACCTTGGGCTTCACATAAAAAATCTTCAGCCATAAGCCAAGTGTGGTGAGATGCGGAGAAAGGCCTCGCACACGATGATGAATGTCGATATGTTGAGGAAGAAATTGGGGGATAGATCATGAAAATCAATCCCGTAGTAATACATGATGCCGCGAATGAATGGGTGAAGGGGAAACCCTAGCCCGCAGACAAAGTGAGGGTGGAATACAACCCTCTCGTGGGGTTCCGGGGTTGGGACGATCTGTCCCGCCGTCGGGAGACGATGGCTGATTTTCTTGGCCAGATACCTGGCCTCCTGAAGCTTTTTGATATCCTTCTCCCAGACGGTAGAGGCCATCCACTTGCCTCCTGCTCCGGATCTGAACATTTTTGGAGGGCCTTTGTGGGCGGAGAACATGAACACTTGGGTGCTGGAGCTCGAGCGAAAGAGAACGGATAAGCAGAGAGAGGAAGGCGTGGGTGAAAAAGGGTAGCCCTTATCTCCTTATAAAGGCCGCAGGGATCCTGCACCTCCCCACTTGCCCGGTAAACTCACTTATTCCCCAAGCGCCGTGATTGCGATTGATGGCACGGTTGTGTTACCCACACCCGTATTGATGAGAATCCCGTGATAAGGGGACACGATCTCTGCTTTGACAAGACATGCCAATAAAACCGCCTCGCGATATGTGCGTTAGAAGGTTGAGAAAAACGGTTCGCATAATGACCAGGCCGCAGCGTGATGTCACGCTATGAAAGGTTGTCAGCAGATTAGATTTGTGGAATATTGAACTGTCTATGGTGGTATGTGCAAATTGTTTTGCAGAGCCGGACACGATCCTCATGTTCAAGATCTTCTATGGAGTATTCGGAGAAGGAACCCTCCTTGCAATGCCGAAGACAATTTGCATGCCAGACTCATCGTCATTGAAGCCTGGTTTAGGGGCTACTGAGGGAGTCCTAGATTAGGGGGTCCTCGGATAGCCGGACTATATACTTTGGCCGGACTGTTGGACTATGAAGATACAAGATTAAAGACTCCATCCCGTGTCCGGGTGGGACTCTCCTTTGCGTGGAAGGCAAGCTTGGCAATTCGGATATGTCTCCTTCTCTGTAACCAACTCTATGTAACCCTATCCTCCTCCGGTGTCTATATAAACTGGAGGGTTTAGCCTGTAGGACAACAACAATCATAATCATAGGCTAGCTTCTAGGGTTTAGCCTCTACAATCTCGTGGTATATCAACTCTTGTAATACTAATATCATCAAGATCAATCAAGCAGGAAGTAGGGTATTACCACCATCGAGAGGGCCCGAACCTGGGTAAACATTGTGTCCCCCGCCTCCTGTTACCATTAGCCTTAGACACACAGTTCGGGACCCCCTACCTGAGATCCGCCGGTTTTGACACCGACAGCCGCCCTTTTCTTCTTCTTCTCCCTGAGGGGAGAATTGCTTTCTTCCTCCTCCTCCTCCTCCTTGATACATCTCCAACGTATCTATAATTTATGAAGTATTCATGCTATTATATTATCCATCTATGATGTTTTATAAGCATTTATATGTCATTTTATATTATTTGTGGGACTAACCTATTAACCTAGAGCCCAGTGCCAGTTTCTATTTTCTCCTTCTTTTTGCATTTTACAGAAAAGGGATACCAAACGGAGTCCAAATGACATGCCAATTTTTGAGGATTTTTTCTGGACCAAAAGATGGCCACGGAGCATCGGAGTTGGGCCAGGGGAGTCCCGGGCTGCCCACGAGACAGGGGGGCACCCCCCTGTAGGGCGCGGCCCCATCTCTCGTGGACAGCCTGGAGGCCCCCTTGACGTGAAACCAACGCCAAAAATTCCTATAAATACTGAAAGTTTCAGGAATTAACCTAGATCAGAAGTTCCGCCGCCGCAAGCCTCTGTAGCCACGAGAAATCAATCTAGGCCCTCTCCGGCACCCTGCCAGAGGGGGCCATCATCATCGAAGGCCATGGAGGAGGATCTCGGAGGGGCCATCATCGCCATGAAGGCCAAGGACCAGAGGAGGAAAGCCATGGAGGAGGAAGCACAAGGGGGAGAACATCTCCTCCTCTCTCTTGGTGGCACCGGAGTGCCATCGAGAGGGGAATCATCGCCGTGGTGATCGTCTTCATCAACATCACCATCATCATCACCACCCTCATCTATTTTACATGGTCCACTTTCCCACACCCTGCTATAATCCCTACTTGAACATGGTGCTTTATGCCACATATTATGATCCAATGATGTGTTGCCATCCTATGATGTTTTGAGTAGATATCTTTTGTCTTTGAGTTGATTGATAATCTAGATTGGTACAAGTTGTATGTTTTACTTTGGTTCTATCCTATGGTGCCCTCCGTGTCGCGCAAGCGTGAGGGATTCCCGCTGTAGGGTGTTGCAATATGTTCATGATTCGCTTATAGTGGGTTGCTAGAGTGACAAAAGCTTAAACCTGAGTAAGGGGGTTGTTGCGTATGGGATAAAAGGGGACTTGATGCTTTAATGTTATGGTTGGGTTTTACCTTAATGAATTTCTAGTATTTGTGGATGCTTGCTAGAGTTCCAATTATAAGAGCATACGATCCATGTTGGAAAAGTATGTTAGTTTATGCCTCTCCCTCATATGAAATTGCAATGACGACTATCGATCTTGTCAACAATTGCTTAGGACAATTCCGCACACCGATCCACCATTATTCCACACTCGCTATATATATTATTTAGTATTATATGCTAACTTCATGATAACAGCACCTACTTTTATATTTTTAGCTCTCTGATATCATACAAAGTTATCCTCTTTATACCCACAACACAGTTTTATTTCTTATTTCTAGTTGGAAGCAAACGTTCGGTGCATGTAGAGTCGTATCAGTGGCAGATAGGGCTTGAGAGAATATTGATCTTACCTTTAGCTCCTTGTGGGTTCAGCACTCCATACTTATCACTTCCACCTTTGGGAATTGCTACGATGATTCCCTGCACTTGGGGATTATCAAGCTCTTTTCTGGCGCCGTTGCCGGGGAGCAATAGCGTGGGGTTAATATTCTCGTGTGTGCTTGTTTGCTTTCTTTACTTAGTAGATTTTGGTTTTCCTTTTTGTTTCTATTTAGTTGTGGGTGAAACATTCAAAAAAAATTAAAAGAATGAAAATACCAAAAAATATTTACTTGCCTCTCATGCCTAAAAAAGTTTTTCGAAAAGAGAAGTGATTGGAAAGTTATGCATTAAAGAAGTGAGGGTCGACCTTGAGCACTTGTGTTCATGCTCATGGAAACAATGTAGAATTTTTCATGTAAGTTTCTCTGTAAATAATTATCCCCTTGTATATATTCATTGTATTATAAAAATAATGTGCCAAGCTTTGGTTGTAGGATGATAAAATAGCTTGCTTACTATATGCAAAACAAAAACAGAAACTTTGGCTGTAGTGCATGAATTTACATTTTTTACTGGAAATTAAAATGGGTCTGAAACTTTTTCCACATTACTTCTGTACAAATTTTCAAATTGTAAAATTTATTTCAGAATTTTTGGGGTTACAGAAGTTTACTAAACTTCCAGATTACTACAGACTGTCCTGTTCTTGACAGATTCTGTTTTTCGTGTGTTGTTTGCTTATTTTGATGCATCTATGGCTAGTATGTGGAGGTATGAACCATAGAGAAGTTGGAATACAGTAGGTTTAACACCAATATAAACAAATAATGAGTTAATTACAGTACCTTAAAGTGGTAGTTTGCTTTATTACACTAATGGATGTCACAAGTTTTTGTTTAAGTTTTTGTGAATGAAGTATTTGAAGAACAAGGAGTTACCGATGTGAGAAGAATAAAGAGAGACAAGAGTTCAAGCTTGGGGATGCCCAAGGCACCCCAAGTAAATATTTCAAAGGATACTCAAGCATCTAAGCTTGGGGATTCCCCGGTTGGCATCCCATCTTTCTTCTTCAACAAATATCGGTATACCTCGGTTTTTGTTTTGTTCACATTGTTTGTGCCCTTTGTGTTTTTCTTTTTCTTTAAGAATCATGCTAGTATGAGATATCTCTTCATTTATTTATAGAATACTTCATGTGCTTCACTTATATCTTTTAAGTATGGTCTTATAGAATTGCTCTTTGTGCTTCACTTAAATCGTTTGAGTATGGTTTTATAGAATGCTTCGTACGCTTCACTTATATATTTTGAGCTTGGACATTGGTTAGTCTATATTAATTGTATAATGCTCCATGAACTTCACTAATATCTTTTGGAATATAATAATACTATAATTTAAAGTGGGTTTGGAAGAGTGTCAACTTTAGGAATTAGTGATCCCACTATCTTGGAGGATGTTGAATCTTCCTACGATATTTATGAAAGTGGATTTGGAAGAGTGTCAACTTTAGTTAGTATTCCACTATTTCGGAAGTGGTTCCAATTGAGTATGAGAACAAAGTTGCTATCCATGATGCTACTGAAAATTATTATGAGGGAGGAATATGTGCTTGTAGGAGGTGCATTAATATCAATTTTCCTCTCTATGTGCTTAAAGTTTTAAAGTTATACTTGTTTTGCCTTCCTATGCTAGTTGATTCTTGTTCCTATAATTTGTGTACTCACAAAATCCCTAGGCATAGGAAGTGAGTTAGATTTAAATGTGCTAGTCATATTCTTCATGATTCTCCCTTTGTGTTTCAACTCTTATCTTTTGTGTGAGCATCATTGAAATCATCATGCCTAGCTAAAAGGCATTAAAGAAAAGTGCTTGTTGGGAAACAACCCAATATTTATCCTTACTGTTTTTGTGTGCCCACATGATTAAGATAATGTAGTAATCATGTTTTTTTTTGCTTTTTGTTTCAATAAAGTGCCAAGTAAGACCTTTGGGAAGACTTGGGTGAGAGTTAATGTGATCTTGCTGTAAAAAACAGAAACTTTGCGCTCACAAGATTAGCTGTCATTTTTTTCAGAAGAGTGATTTTGAGTTGATTCTTTTTGCAGAAGATTAATAGACAAATTCCGCACATCCAACAATTTATTTCATAATTTTTGTAGTAGCAGAAGTATGGTTATTGTTCAGATCATTACAGACTGTTCTGTTTCTGACAGATTCTGCTTTCATTGCATAGTTTGCTTGTTTCCTTGTTTCTATGGCTTATATTTCTCAATATAAATTGTAGAAATGATATGTTACAGTAGGAATTATGTGAAACAATTATGAACCTTGTCTTTTACAGTACCAAAGTGCATGGTTTACTCTTTATCATACTAACCTATCTCACGAAGTTCCATTAAGTTTTGTGTGATTGAAGTTTTCATGTTTTGGGTGATATATCGATATGAGGAGAACAAGGAGTGGAAAGAACCTAATCTTGGGGATGCCCAAGTCACCCCAAGGTAATATTCGAGGAAGACTCAAGCGCCTAAGCTTGGGGATGCCCCGGAAGGCATCCCCTCTTTCGTCTTCAAAACTATCGGTACACCTTACTCGGAGCTATATTTTTATTCGTCACATGATATGTGTTTTACTTGGAGCGTCATTTTCTTTTGTTAGTATTAGCTTGCTTTTATTTAGAATAGTGTTTTGCATCTTTATTTTCAATAAAAATGTCAAGGATAGCCTTTACCATGCTTATTTTGCTAGTATACATGTTGCTGTTTGAAAACAGAAAGTTTACCGCTGTTGCAAAAATTCCCTAGAAAAGTCAGAGCATGATATAATATTGAAACTTTTTGAATAATGATCTCTGATAAATATACTACAGTGGGAATTTTCTCTCATAATTTTTGGATTTAGGGAAGTATTGATACTCTTGTATTCTTTACAGGATGTACTGTTTTGACATATTGCTGCTATGTTTGCATTGTTTGCATATGTTTGCTTGTTTAATGATTCTATTTGAGGATAGGAGTATTAAATTTGCAGAGGCATTTAGTATGAAATGTTGAATAATAATTCTAGTTATTTGTTACAGTAGAAAATGATAAGTTTTTGCATTGGTTTATACTAACCTATCTCACGAGTTCTTGTTGAGTTTGGTGTGAATGAAGCTTTTGATAAAAAAGAGAAACCATGATATGAGAGGAATTAAGGAGACATAAAAGTTCAAGCTTGGGAATGCCCAAGGCACCCCAAGATAATATTCCAAGAAGTTTCAAACATCTAAGCTTGGGGATGCCCCTTAGGCATCCCACCTTTCTTCTTCAACAACTATTGGTTAGTATCGGTTGAACCTAAGTTTTTGCTTCTTCACATGAGTTGTGCTACCCTTGCAATGTCATTTTATTTTTTTACTTGCTGTTTGAATAAAATCATTGGATCTTAAATTTTGAATAGAAAAGGAACCCTCCCATGGCTAGTTAATTATTTTCCCACTCAGTGTCTTTCACTCATATCTTTTGGAGTAGTTTGTCATTTACTCATGTGCTTCATGTATATCCTATGAGTAAATGGGGGGATGAATTGAATGTCATAAATCTGAATTTTTATATGTTTCATATGCTTATAACATGGTTAGTGATGACTTCACACATAGAAAGTATGAGGCATAAAAGTTATTGAGAGTTGGCAAACATAGTTTTGGTCATCGTTGCAATTAATAGGAAGTAATAAGGAAAGAGAGGTTCACTACAAATATATTATCTTGGACATATTTT
Organism: Triticum timopheevii; assembly: GCA_963921465.1. Classification (NCBI taxonomy): domain Eukaryota; kingdom Viridiplantae; phylum Streptophyta; class Magnoliopsida; order Poales; family Poaceae; genus Triticum; species Triticum timopheevii. The sequence goes on from OY997262.1 coordinate 371,332,837, forward strand.
ATGATTGTGAAGCACTCATTAAGTATGACATGCTAAAAGAGTTGACGTTGGACAAGATAACGTAATGGTTTATGTTTTCCGACATCTCAGTTAAAGTATATTGTCATTGACCTTCCAAACATGTTGAGCTTGCCTTTCCCCCTCATGCTAGCCAAATTCCTTGCACCAAGTAGAGATACTACTTGCGTTTCCAAATACCCTTAAACCCAGTTTTGCCATGAGAGTCCACCATACCTACCTATGGATTGAGTAAGATCCTTCAAGTAAGTTGTCATCGGTGCAAGCAATAAAAATTGCTCTCTAAATATGCATGTCTTATTAGTGCAGAGAAAATAAGCTTTGTACGAACTTGTTGTGGAAGTAATAAAAGTGACGGACTGCATAATAAAGGTCCACATACAAGGGGCAATATAAAGTGACGTTCTTTTGCATTAAGATTTTGTGCATCAACCCTAAACGCGCATGACAACCTCTGCTTCCCTCTGCGAAGGGCCTATATTTTACTTTATGTTTTTACTTTATACTTAAGTCAAGATGATCCTCGCCTTTCCCTTTTTCATTTTATCCTTTGGCAAGCCCCTCGTGTTTGAAAGATCATGATATATATATATATATATATATATATATATATATATATATATATATATATATATATATATATATATCCAATTGGATGTAAGTTAGCATGGGCTATTATTGTTGACAACACCTAAAGGTGAACACGTTGGGAGGCAACACAATAAGCCCCTATCTTTCTCAGTGTCCGGCTAAAACTCCATAACCACAAGTATTGGGTGAGTGTTAACAATTGTAGAGGACTATATGATAGTTGAGTATGTGGACTTGCCGAAAAGCTCTATTCTTGACTCTTTCTGATGTTATGATAAATTGCAATTGCTTCAATAACTGAGATTATAGTTTGTTAGTTCTCAATGAAGTTTCTGAACCATGCTTGACATTGTGACTAGGTTGTTACTTGATCATGAAAAGTTTCATGAGATAAGCTACTATTATGACACATTTTGATGCTAGAAAAGGTAATTGAAATTATCATTGATCAAACTTGTGCACCTACTAGCATTCACACTTCATAAATTATTTCTTTTATCATTTACCTACTGGAGGACGAGCAGGAATTAAGCTTGGGGATGCTGATACGTCTCCAACGTATCTATAATTTATGTAGTATCCATGCTATTATATTATCCATCTATGATGTTTTATAAGCATTTATATGTCATTTTATATGATTTTTGGGACTAACCCATTAACCTAGAGCCCAGTGTCAGTTTCTGTTTTCTCCTTGTTTTTGTATTTTACAGAAAAGGGATACCAAACGGAGTCCAATCGACGTGCCAATTTTTGAGGATTTTTTCTGGACCAAAAGAAGACCACGGAGCATCGGAGTTGGGCCAGGGGAGTCCCGGGCTGCCCACGAGACAGGGGGGCACGCCCTCCCCTGTAGGGCGCGGCCCCCCTCTCTCGTTGATAGCCTGGAGGCCCCCTCGACGTGAAACCAACGCCAAAAATTCCTATAAATATTGAAACTTTTGGGAATTAACCTAGATCATAAGTTTCGCCGCCGCAAGCCTCTGTAGCCACGAGAAATCAATCCAGGCCATCTCCGGCACCCTGCCGGAGGGGGACATCATCATCGGAGGCCATGGAGGAGGATCTCGGAGGGGCCATCATCGCCATGAAGGCCAAGGACCAGAGGAGGAAAGCCATGGAGGAGGAAGCACAAGGGGGAGTACATCTCCTCCTCTCTCTTGGTGGCACCGGAGTGCCATCGGGAGGGGAATCACTGCCGCGGTGATCGTCTTCATCAACATCACCATCATCATCACCACCCTCATCTCTTTTATGCGGTCCACTCTCCCACACCCTGCTGTAATCCCTACTTGAACATGGTGCTTTATGCCACATATTATGATCCAATGATGTGTTGCCATCCTATGATGTTTCGAGTAGATATCTTTTGTCTTTGAGTTGATTGATGATCTAGATTGGTACGAGTTGTATGTTTTACTTTGGTGCTGTCCTATGGTGCCCTCCGTGTCGCGCAAGCGTGAGGGATTCCTGCTGTAGGGTGTTGCAATACGTTCATGATTCGCTTATAGTGGGTTGCTAGAGTGACAGAAGCTTAAACCCGAGTAAGGGGGTTGTTGCGTATGGGATAAAAGGGGACTTGATGCTTTAATGCTATGGTTGGGTTTTACCTTAATGAATTTGTAGTATTTGTGGATGCTTGCTAGAGTTCCAATCATAAGAGCATACGATCCATGTAGGAAAAGTATGTTAGTTTATGCCTCTCCCTCATATGAAATTGCAATGATGACTATCGATCTTGGCAACAATTGCTTAGGACAATTCTGCACACCGATCCACCATTATTCCACACTTGCTATTTATATTATTTATTATTATATTCTAACTTCATGATAACAGCACCTACTTTTATATTTTAGCTCTCCGATATCATACAAAGTTATCCTCTTTATACCCACAACATAGTTTTATTTCTTGTTTCTAGTTGGAAGCAAACGTTTGGTGCACGTAGAGTCGTATCAGTGGCAGATAGGGCTTGAGAGAATATTGATCTTACCTTTAGCTCCTTGTGGGTTTGACACTCCATACTTATCACTTCCACCTTTGGGAATTGCTACGAAGATTCCCTGCACTTGGGGATTATCACTCCTCCTCCTCTTCGCCTTCATCTCCCTCGTGGGAGCAGGGAGCTTCAGTATCTCTGGACACAGCGTCCGAAGTACCTTTACGGCGGAGGCCACTTTTAGCGTCCTTGCCCTTCTTCTTGGCCTTCTTCTCCAGCGCCTAGTATGGCGCCAGGACTAAAGGAAATATGCCCTAGAGGCAATAATAAAGTTGTTATTTATATTTCCCTATAGCATGATAAATGTTTATTATTCATGCTAGAATTGTATTAACCGGAAACTTAGTACATGTCTGAATACATAGACAAACAGAGTGTCACTAGTATGCCTCTACTTGACTAGCTCGTTGAATCAAATATGGTTAAGTTTCCTAGCCATGGACATGAGTTGCCATTTGATTAATGGGGTCACATCATTAGATAATGATGTGATTGACTTGACCCATTCCGTTAGCTTAGCATTTGATTGTTTAGTATATTGCTATTGCTTTCTTCATGACTTATACATGTTCCTATGACTATGAGATTATGCAACTCCCGAATACCGTAGGAACACTTTGTGTGCTACCAAACGTCACAACGTAACTAGGTGATTATAAAGGTGCTCTAAGGTGTCTCCGATGGTACTTGTTGAGTTGGCATAGATCGAGATTAGGATTTGTCACTCTGATTGTCGGAGAGGTATCTTTGGGCCCTCTCGGTAATGTAGATCACTGTAAGCCTTGCAAGCAATGTGGATAATGAGTTAGTTGCGGAATGGTGCATTACGGAACAATTAAAGAGACTTTCCAGTAACGAGATTGAACTAGGTATTGAGATACCGACGATCGAATCTCGGGCAAGTAACATACCGATGACAAAGGGAACAATGTATGTTGTTATGCGGTTTGACCGATAAAGATCTTGGTAGAATATGTGGGAGCCAATATGAACATCCAGGTTCCGCTATTGGTTATTCACCGGAGACGTGTCTCGGTCATGTCTACATAGTTCTCGAACCCATAGGGTCCGCACGCTTAAAGTTCGGTGACAATCGGTATTATGAGTTTGTGTGTTTTGATGTACCGAAGGTAGTTCGGAGTCCCGGATGTGATCAAGGACATGACGAGGACTCTCTAAATGGTCGAGACATCCATATTGATATATTAGATGACTATATTCGGACACCGGATGAGTTCCGGGGGTCACCAGATAATTATCGGAGTGCCGGGGGTTATCGGAACCCCTGGGGGAACTATTAGGCCTACATGGGCCATAGGGAAGAGGGGAGGCAGCCCATAAGGGGCAGCCGCACCCCCTCCCTATAGGGAGTCCGAATTGGACTAGGGAGGGTGGTGCACCCACCCCCTTTCCTTCTCCTCTCCCTCTCCTTCCTTCCCCCTTCCTCCTCCTAGTTGGACTAGGAAAGGGGGAGTCCTACTCCTACTAGGAGGAGGACTCCTCCCCCTCCTTGGCACGCCCCAAGGGCCGGCCGGCCTCCCCCCTTGCTCCTTTATATACGGGGGCAGGGGCACCCTAGAACACACAAGTTGATCATTGATCTCTTAGCCGTGTGCGGTGCCCCCCTCCACCATAATCCACCTCGGTCATATCGTCATATTGATTAGGCGAAGCCCTGCGCCGGTAGCTTCATCATCACCGTCATCATGCCGTTGTGCTGACGAAACTCTCCCTCGACACTCTGCTGGATCGTGAGTTCGTGGGACGTCACCGAGCCGAACGTGTGCAGATCGCGGAGGTGTCGTACTTTCGGTACTAGGATCGGTCGATCATGAAGATGTATGACTACATCAACCGCGGTGTCATAACGCTTCCGCTTTCGGTCTACGAGGGTACATGGACAACACTCTCCCCTCTCGTCGCTATGCATCACCATGATCTTGCATGTGCGTAGGAAAATTTTGAAATTACTACGTTCCCCAACAGGGACCAGCATCCTTGCTACCATAGGATCAGCTAGGTTTTCGGGTAGTGGAGCCGGACACTTGATCCGCTCTGCCTTCTTTGTCAAGCCCTGATCAAAGGATGGAATTCTCAGCATACCCCTTTGTGTTGCAAACTAAGTAATGTCCGGAGACTAAAATACTTACCGGGGTGGCCGGGTGAGCACAGTCGAGGCCGATGTCGTCGATGTCTCCGGCCACGACTTCTGGGCCTTGAAAAGCAGTCTCGAGATTGCTTCATGCGTCGTGCCGAAGAATCGTTGCAGGGTCCGCAGCCCTTCCGGATTGAACTCCCACATGTGGAGAGGTCGGTGTTGGTAGGGAAGGGTCCAACAGAATATTATCACCTAAATCATGTCAGGGAGGCTGGTGTTCTTTTATATCATGTTTTTGATGCGCTTCTGCAGCATAAATACCTCGTCGATCGACCCCCAATCCAGACCCTTGTTGATCCACGATGCGAGCCGCATCGGAGGTACGGATCTAAACTCAGGAGTGGCCGCCCAGTTGGCACCGCGGGGTTTGGTGATGTAGAACCACTCCTGTTGCCATTTCTTGACGGTCTCCACGAAGGCCCCCTTGGGCCAAGTAATGTTGGGGACCTTGCTCATCATGGCGCCTCCGCAGTCTGCGTGCTGCCTATCAACCACCTTTGGCTTCACGTTGAAGACTTTGAGCCATAGGGTGAAGTGGGGGGAATACAGAGGAGCGCCTCGCACACGACGATAAACACCAAGATATTGGAGGAAGGAGTTTGGGGCTAGATCGTGGAAATCTAGCCCGTGGTAGAACATAAGGCCGCAGGCGAAAGGGTGAAGTGGAAATCCTAGTCCGTGGAGGAAGTGGGGGATAAATACCACCCTTTCACTAGGCTCCGGTGTGGGGATGACCTGCTTCTTGGCAGGGATCCTGTGCGCAATGTCCGCACTCAGGTACCCCACCTCCTGGAGCTCCTTGATGTCCTTCTCCGTCATGGAGGAAGCCACCCACTTGCCTTGGGAGCCAGATCCGGACATTGCTGGAGTGTTTGGTGGCGATGGAAAAGATCGAAACTTGGGCGCTGGAGCTCGAGGATGGGAGGGCTGAGGAAGAAGGAGGCGTGGGGTAAAAAGATGGGTCCTTATCCTCTTATAAAGGCAGTGAATGTCAAGCGCCCTTTACAAGCCTTAAAACTCGTCTATTCCCAAGGGGTTGTGTGAACGGCACGGTTGGATTACCCAAACCCGTATTGATAAGAATCCCGCAATAAGGGGGCACAATCTCTGTTTTGACAAGACGTATCAATAGAGGCAGCGCCTCGAAATGCGAAGGAGGAGGCCAAAAATGGTTCAAAATAATGAAAGGGTCAGAGGTGATGTTTTGCACAAAAAGCTATCGGTAGATATGCCTTATTAAATATTATGCCCTTATGGTTGAGGGTTGTGACTATTATACGGAGCCAGATATAGTTCTCTTGTTCAGAAGATTGCTTCGTATGCAGAGAAGGAACCCGCCTTGCAATGCTGACGACAATTTGCATGCCAAACACATCATCATTGAAGATTGGTTCAGGGGCTACTGAGGGAGTCCTACACTAAGGGGTCCCCGGGCGTCCGGGCTATGCGACTTGGGCTGGACTGATGGGCCGTGAAGCTACAAGACAGAAGGCCTTCCCCTGTGTCCAGATGGGACTCTCCTTTGCGTGGATGGCAAGCTTAGCATCCGGATGTATAATTTCCTTTCTTTGTAAACCGACTCTGTACAACCCTAGGCCCCTCCGGTGTCTATATAAACCAGAGGGCTTAGTCCGCAGAGGCTATCACAAATCATATAGGCTAGACATCTAGGGTTTAGCCATTGCGATCTCGAGGTAGATCAACTCTTATAACCCCTATACTCATCAAAGTCAATCAAGCAGGAAGTAGGGTATTACCTCCATTACGAGGGCCTGAACCTTGGCAAACATCGTGTCCCCCGTCTCCTGTTACCTTTGATCCTCAGACGCACAGTTCGGGACCCCCTACCCGAGATCTGCCGGTTTTGACACCACAAGCATAGTCATCATGTTAAATGAAAACAAGCACAGAGTACAAGTAACATAAACACATGATAAGCAGGCTGAAGACAAACTGACTGAAGAAATAGGATTGAGGAAATTGAGAAAGTCTCCAGTCAAAGTCTTCAAATAGTAATGATCAAGTACAACAATATATGAAGAGAAATTGGAAGGGTGGAGGAAATAGAACCAGTAGCTCGGTGAAGACAGTGATTTGGTAGACTAGTTCCAACTGCTGTGACAGTCATACGTCTGGTTGGAGCAGCTAGGTATTTAAACCTGAGGACACACAGTCCTCACCATATTCTCCTTGAGCTAAGGTCACACAGACCTTGCCCAATTACTCGTGGTAAGTCTTCAGGTGACTTCCAAACCTTCTTGGTCACTCGATGATCCACAATTTCCTCTTGGATGCTCTAGACCATGACGCCTAACCGTGTGGAGGATGCACAGTCCTCAAAGGTAAGCGTCAGTTCCACATCGGAACAATCTCTCCAGTGATGCTCAATCACTTTGGGTTTGTAGGTATTTGGGTTTGGGTTTTCCTCACTTGATGATTTTCGCTCAAAGTCCTCGGAGGATGGGATGCTCTCAATGACAAGTGTCTGTTTCTCTCGGAGCAGCCAACCAGCTAGTGGTTGTAGGGGGCGGCTATTTATAGCCTAGGGAGCAGCCCGACATGATAAGACATAAATGCCCTTCAATGATATGACCGTTAGGTGGATAGATATTTTGGGATGGCTGGCACGTAGCACAGCAACAGTCAGATATTTGATCTATCAAATTCCTCAGGGCTATCATATTCCTCACTTGTAGGCAATCCGTACTGGCAAATTCCTAACTCCTCAGTCAGAACAAATTCCTCCGAGACCAGAAGATCTTCATCTCTGTCATTGAAGAAATTGACTGAACTATATGAGATTTCCAATGGCTTCACTCGAAAGGATTGGTAGGTGTTTCCTATGACTCAAGAAAGAGAAAATTAAACTACGAAAACAAAAGTCTTCATGCTTCATAATCCCCACATCAATATCAAGTCTTCACGGTCACACCAATTTCTTCACTTTCAAAGTCTTCAAAAAGCCAAAATCTTCAGTTGAAGACATTCATTTTTAGGGGTCGACTTTCTCTATAAATATCAAACTCCTCATAGACTTATAGACATGTGTACACTCACAAACGCATTAGTCCCTTAATCTATAAGTCTTCAGTACACCAAAATCACTAAGGGGCACTAGATGCACTTACAATCTCCCCCTTTTTGGTGCTTGATGATAATATAGGTTAAGTTTTCAACGGGGATAAACATATGAAGTGTAAATACTGATATTCAGGAATTTGATTGCAAGATGTAGAAGAACTCCCCCTAAAGATGTGCATACGTGAGGAATTTGTTTTGAATAGCAATGCACGTTGTAGAGTAGAATCCTTGAGATCTCCCCCTATATCTTGTAATTCATGCACGCATTTAACATATGATATGAGGAATTTGAAATGCATGATGAAATATGGTGACTGATGTAATTCAGCACGCGTGCATTAACATATCCGAGGAAATAGCATGCAGAAAATAGTGCAAAAGTATCAGACCACCACAGGACTTAAGTTTACAACTCGATCCAACAAAAATCTTCAGAAGAAAAAGAGTTGTAACTTAGCAAAAAAGACGCCCATATATATAGACCCGCTTGAAGACTAAATCAAATTTCTCCCGCTTTGTCATCGAATGACCAAAAGGGACGAAAAATGAGAACTAACACCCCTGAAGAATATCAACATGATGTCGATGGAGGAGCGCCAGCGTTGTTGGGGTCGTTCATTGATGTAGGGCCTGTTGCAGTGTGGTTCAAGTCTTCATGTTCATCAGTCTCGCGCGATGAAGAATATGAGCTGGCCACCAAATGAGGAACTTTGACCTTCTTGAATTTCTTTGAAGGTGGCTGAGACCAATCAAAGTCCTGCTTGAAGCCCATTTGCTTGAGATCTTCATCACCGTAGAGGTGAGACAATACAGCCCAGGTGCGATGAAACACTTAATGCAGATAGTAATGGTTCTTCTTCATAGTGTTTTGTGTGATTGTCATATTCTGAAGATTGAACCAAACTATTGCTTGACCCATTTGTGGTTTTGATCGACCTTTTGATGAAGAATGAGGAGAAGCTCACGATCAGTCATCACATGCGGAGCAGTGGCTTGAGGAAATTTCTTTGAAGCATTTGCGGCAGTGTCATGTGTGGCAGAGTCATCATTGGTGGAGTAGGATGCAGCTTTGCAAAACTGTCCATCCAATGGACGAGTGCCTTCATCAATACCAGCAGCCTTGCCCTTCTCATCAGCTGAGGAAATAGGATGTTTAAGGACCTCAATTGGGGGTAAGTAGTTGTGATGATTTAGAACGTCAGCCTTGTAGTTGATTGAAGACCTTGACCTGATGAATCTCATGATCCAGGGAGCGTAAGGCTTCAATTCAAACGGTGAAAGAGCAACATTGGGCAAAGTCCTCATAAAGAAATCGTGGTAGTTGATAGGAATACCATGTTTGATGTTGAAAAGCAGATTCTTCATGATGCCAACAACCACTTCTTCATTAGATTTGTGGCCCTTGATAGGACTGAGGGTTTTTGGTCAATATCATGTACATAGTCCTTGGCACATAGAGCAATTCCTTAACGAGGAATTTGGTCCTTGGAGCTTGGTCAAGCTTCATCAGCACTTGCATCAGATAGTCTGAGAGTTTGGGGTCAGCATAGATGAGCCTTGCACCTTCAATGGGAGGACTGACTGGCATGGCATGAAGCAATTCAGAGGCCGGTGCTTTGTAGTGAGTATTTTCTGTCATCCAGTCCAATACCCCATGAATTCACATCTTGAACATTGCCAGTGATGTGCAACGTGGCATAGAACTAAAGAATGAGTTCTTCATTCCAGTCATAGATGTCGGTGCAGAAATTGAGCAGCCCAGTGTCATGAATAACACTAAGGACAGGGGTGAAGCAAGGTAGAGACTCCATGTCCACATGAGGAATTTGCTCATGGTCAAAGATCTTGTCCTTATGAAACAACAGCAAGGAATAGAAGTTCATCTGGCTAGGAGTCCAAAAACGCTTGCGTTGAAGACGAACAGAGTCATAAGGATTGTAGTCAATGAAGAAAATGTGCTCATTGAAGAAGTCTTCATCCTTGAACTTCTGCTTCTTGGAGTGAGGATTCTGTGGCTTGGGATGAGGATTAGCAGTCAAAGTCATCACAGCCTCTTGAATCACAAACTCTGGAGCCGCGGGCTGAGGAATTTCAGGAGCAATGTCATCAGCAGCAGCCTGGGTCTCCATTTCTTAAGCAACATCATCATCAGCTCTAGTGGCTGGAACTTCTTCAAGAATAGTGGGAAGAGAAGCTTCATGTTCTTCAGAGCCCGCATGAATTCCTTCAGTTTGAATGGGGGACTGAGGAATCTGTTGCAGACGGGTGTAGAGTGGTGAATTGGGTGATGACTTTCCCAGTAGTCATCATTGAGAATTGGCATTGTACACCCAATATCCACATCTTCATCTTCCTCATCTATTTCTTCAATGTCGGCCTCTTCAGCAGTGAACTGAGGCATGGGCGAGGATACCAGTGGAATTGAAGTGATGTTGTCCACTTCAATTTCTTCATCAATCTGCTCTGACGTAGCAGCAGAAGGATCTTCTTCATTAGATTCACTTGGAATCACATATTCCTCACCAAAGGGAACAATCTCCTTTGATGACATACTTGATAAGGGAACAACATCTATGGGATTTACATAGGAGCTTGTCAAAGTCTTCACTTTCTTCGAAGCTGAAGACTCTGAAGATGCAGATGCTTTCCTTTTCTTCACAACTGCTTGCTCCGCATCCTTGGTTTTCTTCGCTTCTGATGCAGAAGGAAGTATAGGACTTGTCGTTTGTCAGGAGGAACATAGGAAATTGGTGCAGTTTCGTCAGGCGCAACTGAAGCAGCTGCCCTGGCTTGTTCAGTTTCTTCAGGCGCAGCAGCAGATGCTTCAACTGGCCTGGCTTGATCTTCAGGCGCAACACTAGGGGCTGCCCTGGCAGTTTCTTCAACGGCTAGAATTTCTTCATCAGCCCTGATGCTTTCAGAATCATCAACAGCCTGATTTTCATCAGTTGTGCTTGTGTGTTCTCAGTTGGCTGTGCAGATGCTTCAGCTTGAGGAATTTCATGTTGCGTTGAGGCTGCAACATTTGAAGTGAATCCCTTTGCCATTCTGACAAATCTGACCTTGGCTCCCAGTCAATCTGCATGGTATGCATCAAATTCATCACTGAGTGCTTTGATCTCAGCTTGCATGGCCACAAGTTCATCAATCGTCATTTTGACAACATTCTTCTTCAGAAGTCACTCCTTCTTGTACTGAGCTTTCTTCAGTTTCCTGGCCTTCTCAAACTTCCATTTTTCTTCGCCTATGAAGGCTGTCAACATGTGACTTTGGCCATGTGTGAGATTGAAGTCAGGCATAGGAGTGTTGGGATTCTTGTGCCAGAGATCAATGAAGTCAAGGATCAACTTGGGATCCAGCAGAAGAGGCACATTGCTGCCTTTGGCTCTAGCGGCCCTTTGATGTCTGTCTCTGATGATTTTTGCTAGCTCCTCATCATCAGCTTTGTCTTCACTAGACGGCACATGGAAGGCAACCTGCTTCTTGTGAGGACTTGGCCTTGTGCCTCGTCAAGCAGTGGCCTTTGTCTTCAGTAAAGTTGGCCTGTTGAGGACTGAGAGGAGCTAAAGAACTTGTTGATGCTCCTGAAGCAATAAAGATACCAGTGGTCCTTTGGCAAGAGGCAAGATGCGCAGGTGTCGAGGACTTTGCAGCAGCACCTTAAGGTTTTGTAACAGTGGTAACTGGAGCTGCTTGAGGAATATGCCATGAGGGCTTTGATGAGCTTGGGCATGAGGGCATTGCTAAGGAACTCGTCTTGTGTGCAGGCTTCTTGGGCATAGCCTTCTTGGGCTTGCTAGAAGAGGCCTCAGCGGCGACAGCAGCAGAATCTTCATTGAATTTCCTCACTGCTTCTTTGGCCATTTTGGCCAACTTGGCTTACCGCTTTGCCCATTCATCTGGATAGTCTTCACCACGCTTGAGGCTAGTGGGATTTGCAATTTGGCCAGGTAACAATGGAGGTCTTGGGCAAGGGGGGTGTAAGGAGATTTTTTCATATACTTTGGAGTTACATATCTGTACTCTCTCCATTCCCGTGCCCATCTCCTCTCTATCCTCTAAATGCGCACCTTGCACTGATTTTTGTTCTCCTTGCCATGTTTGGCTTCATCAGGAGTACAGTATTCTACATAGATATCATCAGGTATCTCAAAAGCAGTATACACTTCTGGTCTCTTGCCTCCCTTCTGAGGTTTCTTGCCATTAGCCATTTTCTTCAGCTGAGGATTTTGAACAAGGGAATTTTCTGACAAGGTATGCAATTTGTATTCGAGGAATGCTGCAAATGAGTTAAGTTGATGAGAACCTAGAGATTCAGCAGTGGACATGTGTACCTATGAACAGAGTATAGGTGAGAAGAATTTGGAGAGGTCATTGATGTCGCTTGAAGCTACGTCGGTATTTTCCCAAAGAGGAAAGGATGATGCAGCACAGCGGCAGTAGGTATTTCCCTCAGATATGAAACCAAGATTATCGAACTAGTAGGAGAACCAAGCAAGACAACGTAAACAGCCCCTGCACACAGATAACAAATCCTTGCAACTCGAAGTGTTAAAGGGGTTGTCAATCCCTTCCGGGGTACGACGCCTCAAGATAGGCAAACGGACGTGAGATAAATTTGTAGTAATTTGGTAGATCGAACGCCAAATAAAATAAATAAGAATAAATTGCAGCAAGGTATTTTTGTATTTTTGGTTTAATAGATCTGAAAATAAATGCAAGGAAAAAGCAGATCGCAAAGGCAAATATATGAGGAAGAGATCTGGGGGCCATAGGTTTCACTAGTGGCTTCTCTCGAGAAAAATAGCAAACCGTGGGTGAACAAATTACTGTTGGGCAATTGATAGAACTTCAAATACTCATGACGATATCCAGACAATGATCATTATATAGGCATCATGTCCAAGATTAGTAGACCGACTTCTGCCTGCATCTACTACTATTACTCCACACATCGACCGCTATCCAGCATGCATCTAGTGTATTAAATTCATGGGAAAATGGAGTAATGCAATAAGAACGATGACATGATGTAGAAAAGATCTATCTATGTAGATATAGACCCCATCGTTTTACCCTTAGTAGCAACGATACATACGTGCCAGTTCCCTTTCTGTCACTGGGATCAAGCACCGTAAGATCGAACCCACTACAAAGCACCTTTGCCCATTGCAAGATAAATAGATCAAGTTGGCCAAACAAAACCCAAATATCAGAGAAGAAATGCAAGGCTATAAGAGATCATGCATAAAAGAGATCAAATAAACTCAAATACTTTCATGGATATAAAAAGATAGATCTGAACATAAACTCAAAGTTCATCGATCCCAACAAACACACGGAAAAAGAGTTACATCATATGGATCTCCAAGAGACCATTGTATTGAGAATTCAGAGAGAGAGAGATGAAGACATCTAGCTACTAACTATGGACCCGAAGGTCTACAAAGAACTACTCACGCATCATTAGAGAGGTACGAATGGAGGTGGTGAACCCTATCCGAGATGGTGTCGAGATTGGATCTAGTGGTTATGTACTCTGCGACGGCTGGATGAATATTTCATCAATGCCTCTAGGGTTATGGAAATATTGGGGTATTTATAGAGAAAAGAGGCAGTCCGGGGGGCACCTAAGGTAGGCACAACCCACCAGGGCGTGCCTGGGCCTCCTGACGCGCCCTGGTGGGTTGTGCCTCCCTCGGGGCACCCCCCGCGTGCAGCTAGGGCCCATTACATTCCTTCTGGTCCCAAAAAAATCTCCATAAGGTTTCGTTGCGTTTGGACTCCGTCTGATATTGATTTCCTGCGATGTAAAAAACATGCAGAAAACAGCAAGTGGCACTTGGCACTATGTCAACAGGTTAGTACCAAAAAATGATATAAAATGATTATAAAACATCCAAGATTGATAATATAACAACATGGAACAAGAAAAAAATTATAGATACGTTGGAGACGTATCAGTCATATGCATTCACAGAAGTTTTTCAAAAGAAACAAGTTTGAGGAATTTGACCAGGAGTGTCTTGAGGAATTTCACTAAGCGGTCTTTGACTTAGGTTCCAGAGTTGTATAGATTGAAAGTCCACACAATTGAGGAATCTTGAAGAAAAATGTTGCTTAGAGAAACAAATCAAGAACAGAAGCATGTGTGGTGTTTAAGAGTGTGGATGTTGAAGAATAAACACCTTTTGAAGATTTTGTGGAAATCATCAGAATCAACAAGGGTAGTAAAAATAGATTTTATTTACCCTTGACGAAGAACACGACAAAACGGGAGTGGAAGTTGAGAAGTTTGACCGTTTAGATCTTCCACGCCCTAACTTGGCGGCGGAAGACAACTACGGCAGCAACGGAGTGAAGATTTCTGCGGCCGGCGCGAGTACGATGGTGACGAGGTCGAGGCAGTGAAGCTCTTCCTCACCGACGAGGATGGAAGTAGCGGCGGCGCTAGGTCAGAGAGCTCGAGCGGGGTAAATGCGGTCTGAGGAGGGTGGGGCGTATTTATAGGCGAGGTGAAAAACCGCTCGTACGAGGAAAATGGACGAACGTGTCCCTGACCCTTCTCATCCTAGCGAAATGTGTCACCCACGTACTGTGAAGTGGGGATCGTGTGAGATCGTGGGTGAATATAATAGTCTCATCGTGGGATGTGGAACGGTTTGAGCGGCAAAAGCCATAAATTCAGATAAGAGTATTTTAAAGTTTCGCTCGCAAATTCTTCAGCTGACAAGGACATAGTGAAGATTTTGAATAGGTTTCAAATAGAACACACATGAAGAATTTGTGAACAAATTGGGTTGAGTTTAGCATAGAGGGGGAAGGGTCCGATCACATTCACTTAGCAGAAAAATCAACTTGAAGAAATAGCAATAAGTGAATGTTGTAGAGGACTGAAAAATCAAAAAAAAACTATATGTATATATATAGGGAAAATGCATCCTACTACCGGGTGTAGCTACACCCATCTCTCATATACTACCATGTGGTAGAATATACTCTACTTTATTATTTTTAGTATGTTCACATACAATATCTATGGTACTCCAAATTGAGTTATATGAAAAAATTACAAGTGAGCCCATAGTTTTATCATATTTTTGAAATACGTACATATTTGTACGCAAAATGGAGTATGCACAAAATATGAAACATACTACCAAAAAAAGTATATATACTATCTAAACATTCTTATATACTACATTCTACGCGTACATACTCTTCGATATGATATATACTACCTAGAACGTATGAAACAAAAGTGGGAGTAGCTACACCCGGTAGTAGGAAAAACTTGTCATATATATAGTCAATGAAGAACATAGACGGAAAGAATGAAGACTATTCAAAGTTGAAGAAATTGAACAACTGAGGAATTTCAAAATGAAGAAAAACTCAAATTGAAGATTTTAAACTTTTGTTGGTGGTGTGACCCACCGTATAAGAATGATGATTTCAGACGCCGCATACAATTGTCATAGGGCCCATCTAAGTCATCAATTTTGCATAAGTGTTAGGATGTGTGTCCTTCTCAAAGAACATTCGAAGATTCTAAGATATTTAACTCACACCACAACTTGCTAAATCTCTTCTCATCCAAGGGCTTTGTGAAGATATCGGCTAGCTGTTCTTCAGTCTTCACGTGATCGATACTGATGTCGCCCTTCAACACATGATCTCGAAGAAAATGATGACAAATCTGGATGTGCTTTGTCTTCAAGTGCTGAACTGGGTTATGAGAAATCTTGATGGCACTCTCATTGTCACAGTAGAGAGGCACATTCTTCACATTGATGTCGTAGTCCTTGAGGGTTTGCTTCATCCAAGCAATTGAGCACAGCACGAACCAGTAGCAATGTACTCAGCTTCAGCAGTAGAGAGTGATATGCAGTCCTGCCTCTTCGAGGACCAACATACTAAGGATCATCCGAGTAAATGGCATGTGCCTAATGTTGACTTGCGGTCCACACGATCACCGGCATAGTCAGAGTCTGAATATCCAATGAGATCAAAAGCCGAGCCCTTGGGATACCATAATCCAAGTGTTGGAGTGTGAGCTAGATATCAAAGAATATGCTTCACAGCCTTATGGTGTGATTCCTTTGGTGTGGCTTGAAATCGGGCACACATGCAAACACTAAGCATAATATCTGGCCTAGATGCACATAGATATAATAACGAGCCAATCATGGAGCGGTATACCTTTTGATCAAAGTCAATACCATTTTCGCCAGTGCATAGATGGCTATTTGTGGGCATAGGGATTTTGACGCCTTTGCAATCTTGCATGCCGAATTTCCTCAACACATCCTTGAGGTATTTCTCCTGAGATATGAAGATGCCATTGCGCTGTTGACGGATTTGATGACCTAAGAAGAATTTTAATTCTCCCATCATAGACATTTGATATTCCTCACTCGTCATATAGGCAAATTCGTCACTGTAATGTTGGTCAGTACAGCCAAAGATAATATTGATACGTCTCCAACATATCTATAAGTTATGAAGCATTCATGCTATATTATTATGTGTTTTGAATGTTTATGGGCTTTATTATACACTTTTATATTACTTTTGGGACTAACCTATTAACCGGAGGCCCAGCCCATATTGCTGTTTTATTGTCTGTTCAGTGTTTCGAAGAAAAGGAATATCAAATGGAGTCCAAACGGAATGAAACCTTCGGCAGCGTGATTTTTGGAACGAACGTGACCCAGGAAACTTGGAGTGCAAGCCAGGGGAGCATCGAGGAAGCCACGAGATAGGGGGCGCGCCCACCCCCCTGGGCGCGCCCTCCCCTCTCATGGGCCCCTTGAGGCTCCCCCGACCGACTTCTTTCTCTTATATAAGTCCAGGTACCCTAAAAACATCGAAAAAGAAGATAGATCGGGAGTTCCGCCGCCGCAAGCCTCTGTAGCCACCAAAAACCTCTCGGGAGCCCGTTCCGGCACCCTGCCGGAGGGGGAATCCCTCACCGGTGGCCATCTTCATCATCCCGGTGCTCTCCATGACGAGGAGGGAGTAGTTCACCCTCGGGGCAGAGGGTATGTACCAGTAGCTATGTGTTTGATATCTCTCTCTTGTGTTCTCTCTATGGCACGATCTTGATGTATCGCGAGCTTTGCTATTATAGTTGGATCTTATGATGTTTCTCCCCCTCTACTCTCTTGTGATGAATTGAGTTTTCCTCTTGAAGTTATCTTATCGGATTAAGTCTTTAAGGATTTGAGAACACTTGATGTATGTCTTGTCG
This sequence comes from Triticum timopheevii, assembly GCA_963921465.1. Taxonomy (NCBI): domain Eukaryota; kingdom Viridiplantae; phylum Streptophyta; class Magnoliopsida; order Poales; family Poaceae; genus Triticum; species Triticum timopheevii. The sequence continues at coordinate 371,349,940 of OY997262.1, forward strand.
TGCTTATCTGTGGTGACAATGGGATTTGACGTGCCACTTGATGTATGTTTTGGTGACCAACTTGCAGGTTCCGCCCATGAACTTATGCATAGTGGTTGGCACACGTTTTCGTCTTGACTCTCCGGTAGAACCTTTGGGGCACTCTTTGAAGTACTTTGTGTTGGTTGAATAGATGAATCTGAGATTGTGTGATGCATATCGTATAATCATGCCCACGGATACTTGAGGTGACAAAGGAGTATCTAGGTGACATTAGGGTTTTGGTTGATTTGTGTCTTAAGGTGTTATTCTAGTACGAACTCTTGAATAGATCGATCTAAAAGAATAACTTTGAGGTGGTTTCCTACCCTACCATAATCTCTTTGTTTGTTCTCTGCTATTAGTGGCTCTGGAGTGACTCTTTGTTGCATGTTGAGGGATTGTTATATGATCTATCTATGTTATTATTGTTGAGAGGACTTGCACTAGTGAAAGTATGAACCCTATGCCTTGTTTCCTAGCATTGCAATACCGTTTACGCTCACTTTTATCATTAGTTACCTTGCTGTTTTTATATTTTCAGATTACAAAAACCTATATCTACTATCCATATTGCACTTGTATCACCATCTCTTCGCCGAACTAGTGCACCTATACAATTTACCATTGTATTGGGTGTGTTGGGGACACAAGAGACTCTTTGTTATTTGGTTGCAGGGTGGTTTCAGAGAGACCGTCTTCATCCTATGCCTCCCATGGATTGATAAACCTTAGGTCATCCACTTGAGGGAAATTTGCTACTGTCCTACAAACCTGTGCACTTGCAGGCCCAACAACATCTACAAGAAGAAGGTTGTGTAGTAGTGTAGGACTTTGAAGTATGTCTAGAGGGGGGTGATTAGACTACTTGACCAATTAAAAACTTAACCTTTTCCCAATTTTAGAGTTTGGCAGATTTTAGCTATCTTAGGACAAGTCAAGCAATCATCACACAGATCAAGCAAGCATGCAAAGAGTATATGGGCAGCGGAAATTAAAGCATGCAACTTGCAAGAAAGTAAAGGGAAGGGTCTGGAGGATTCAAATGCAATTGGAGACACGGATTTTTTTGGCGTGGTTCCGATAGGTGGTGCGATCGTACATCCACGTTGATGGAGACTTCAACCCACGAAGGGTAACGGTTGCGCGAGTCCACGAAGGGCTCCACCCACGAAGGGTCCACGAAGAAGCAACCTTGTCTATCCCACCGTGGCCGTCGCCCACGAAGGACTTGCCTCACTAGCAGTAGATCTTCACGAAGTAGGCGATCTCCTTGCCCTTACAAACTCCTTGGTTCAACTCCACAATCTTGTCGGAGGCTCCCAAGTGACACCTAGCCAATCTAGGAGACACCACTCTCCAAGAAGTAACAAATGGTGCGTTGATGATGAACTCCTTGCTCTTGTGCTTCAAATTATAGTCTCCCCAACACTCAACTCTCTCTCATAGGATTTGGATCTGGTGGAAAAAGGATTTGAGTGGAAAGCAACTTGGGGAAGGCTAGAGATCAAGATTCATATGGTAGGAATGGAATATCTTGGCCTTAACACATGAGTAGGTGGTTCTCTCTCAGAAATGGTAAGTTGGAAGTGTAGGTTTAGTCTGATGGCTCTCTCCATGAATGAAGAGGAGGTGGAGGGGTATATATAGCCTCCACACAAAATCTAACCGTTACACACAATTTACCAAACTCGGTGGGACCGATACAATAGACTCGGTCGGACCGATTTAGTAAACCTAGTGACCGTTACTGATTTTCGGTGGGACTGACATGCAACTCGGTGAGACCGAGTCGGTTAGGGTTAGGGCATAACATAATCTCGGTAAAACCGATTACACAAACTCGGTGAGACCGATTTTGGTAACAAGCTTTCCAGAGAGTTGGTAAGGTAAACTCGGTGGGACCGATTTGCTCTTTTCGGTGAGACCAAAATGTTACAAAAGGGAAACAGAGAGTTCACATTGCAATCTTGGTGGGACCGATCGCTCACTTCGGTTTGACCGAAACATTACGAAGGGACACAGGGAGATTACAATCCCATCTCGATGAGACCGAGATCCCTATCGGTAGGACCGATTTGCCTAGGGTTTGTGGCAGTGGCTATGACTTTTGAAATCGGTGGTGCCGGATAGGAAGAATCGGTGTGACCGATTTTGGCTTTGGGTTTAGGTCATTTGTGGATGTGAGAAAGTAGCTGAGGGTTTTGGAGCATATCACTAAGCAGATGAAGCAAGAGGCTCATTAAGAAACACATCATCCATCCTTGATAGTATTGGCTTTTCCTATAGACTCAATGTGATCTTGGATCACTAAAATATAAAATGATGAGTCTTGAGCTTTTGAGCTTGATCCAATCCTTTGTCCTTAGTATTTTGAGGGATCCACTTTCATCATCCATGCCATGCCATTCATTGAGCTTTCCTGAAATAATAGTCTTGGAATAGCATTAGCTCAATGAGCTATATGTTGTTATGAATTACCAAAACCACCTAGGGATAGTTGCACTTTCAATCTCCCCCTTTTTGGTAATTGATGACAACATATAGATCAAAGCTTCGACAAATGATAATTAGATTGAAAAACATCGTCACTTTGAGAAGTGTGTTATAAGCAAGAGCTCCCCCTAAAATTTGTGCATAGTTTAAGATTTGCTTTGGACTGCAAATGCACAAGGAATTAGGCTCATGGGTTACTCTTCCATGTCACATACATCTTGGTGGAGCGCTCAAATGATAAATATTGAATACATGCACTCATCACCAAGCAAGGTGAATGATCACATAGGATAGATAAGATAATATCATAAAACATGCATAAGTGTAGCTTATGATCAAACACATGATCATCAATGTCTCACAAGAATAGCATAGTATCTCAAGCAATCAAAAGCAAACAAGTTTTAACCACCAAATCAAGAGAGAACAAAAGCAACACTCTCTCTCTCGAAGCCTGTGATCTATACATTTTTCTCCCCCTTTGGCAACAAGTTACCAAAAAGTTCATAGAAAATGCATAGTCCTAGATCGTCTCTCAGGCTTGATCTTCAGGTGGTGGTGTCCGGATAACTCCACGAACGAAGGCTTCAGTTGAAGTAGAGGGTGCTGGAGTTGATGCTGGAGCTGGTTGCACTGGAGCTATAGGAGCTGTAGCTGGTGCAGATGATGTTGCTCTAGTGTCTGTCACAGGCACTGCAACTAACCTCTGGGCTCTAGGCACTCTGGCAAACACATTAGTGGTAGTCTTGCCCTGCCTCTCCTGCATGTCATCCTGCAGCTGCTCCACAACTAACTGAATCTCAGTTACTTTGACATCAAGATCATGAAATTTAAGTTCCATGATTCTTTCCAAGCTCTCCTAATTCTGAGTGAGGGTGGCCAGTCCCTTCTCAATCCTCAGTGTTGATGTTATTAAGTAACCAAGCTGCTCCTGCTTGTTCTTCAAGAAATAATTAGATGCCTCCTCTTGAGTTGGCATCTTGGCAGCCTTCTCTTTCCTTGCCTTCTCCTTTTTCTCTTGAGCATGTACAGATGATGGATCATTCTCATTCATGACAACCTCATTGTCCTCAAAGTCTGGATAAAGTGGAAAATGTGCCTTATCCAATAGATATTTGCATGTTCCCATCTTTGAGTTAATCAACTCCTGAATCTGAGGGGCATATCCACAGCTCCTCTTCTGATCTGCTGCAGTCCTCTTAATGGTTTCAACCATAAGGCTCATGACCTTGAATTTCTGAGGCACATCAAACAAATGCAACATGTTGATTGCTTGCCCTCTGATCATGTTGTGATCACCGGACTTAGGCAATAGAGTGTGCCTTAGGATCCAATTGATTATGGGCAGCCCTGACAGAAGAAAGTGGACTGACCCAAACTTATGTGTCTCAATGGCTTTGTCTGGGATCTCCTTGTACATGTGTGCCATGGAATTGTGGTCCATCTTCTTCTTGGCATATACATCTAGGTCATCATCATTTTCCTTTGGGGCATTGATCAGTCTTGCCCATTCCTCAACAGTGGACTGGTACCTTGTACCTTCAGACATCCAAACTATCCTCCCATCTGGATAGAAGTGTTCTGTGGAGTAGAATTGCATGATAAGTTCATCATTCCAATTGGTGAGCTTTTTCCCAACATAATCTGCAACTCCACAAGCAACAAAACTGTCTTGCACTCCAGGATAGTGCTCTTCATTTTCCTTTATGTAGGTCCAGTCGACCCACCTCATATCACATACTATGGGCTTCTTGTCCAATAAGATTGTCTCATAGAAGTCCTGCTGTTCCTTTGTATGGAACCTATAATCAACAACAGTTCTTCTCCTTGCGACATATGGATCTGTCAGCCTCCATAGCCTCAACCCTGAGTCTCTTCTGATGTTCATGTCCTCAGCCACAGGATGGGCATCATTCTGGTCTGGTATCTTGGGCTTGATCTTCCTTAGGACCTGTCCTTCTTCATCTTCCTCATCAGCAACATTAGGCACTGGGGCCTTGTTCTTCTCAGCAGCTGGAATACTCCTGGTATTCCTTTTTGGTGCAAGCTTGGCCTTGGGGGCAGCTTTGGGTGCTTCCTTGGGCTTAGATGTTGCAGCCCCTGATCTAATAGCATCACCCATAAGCTTTGGTGCCTTTGGTGCTGGTGCAGCATCCTATTCTTCCTCTTCCATCATGGAAGGTTGCCCAACAACTCTGGCAATGGTCTTCTTGACCCTTTCCTTCCTTTTCTTTCCTTCAGCAGCAGGCTCTTTGGATTGGGATTCCAAAGGAATTTGAGTGGAGACTCAGGCTTTGGACATTGGTTGTCTTCCTGCAGGCCTTTTTATCTTCATGCCTGGCTTTACTGCAAATGAATTGACCTTCTTCTTGAGCTCTACTTTCTTGGAAGTAGCCTCATCCTCTTCTGCTCTATAATCCTCATCTTCAGAGTCTGAAGTTCTCTTCTTCCTTTGCCTGGTAGCAGCCTTAGGCAGGTTGCTAGGAGTGCTTCTGCTGCCTTCATCTGAAGTGCTGGAGGGACTAGTGCCCTGACTCATGTCAATCTGCTCTTCTGACCTGTTCTGGCTGTCACTCTGGTCTGCCATGCTGCAAACACCGGCTGCTGACCCTGTGAAGAGTTATAGATGAGATAGAGTGGATGAGCATCACAAAATGCAGAGATTTTTGCAAAAGAATGATTCAAAAAATTAGTTTTAGTTTTCCACAGACAGCATTTCGGATCAACCAATTTTCAAACTCGGTGATACCAAAGCAGTTTTGGAACCTAAACTGATGAACTCGGTTGGACCGAGTCACAGTTCGGTGGCACCGAGACTGCTAGGGTTTCACAAAGTCCTAAAATCGGTCTCACCGATTAGCAATTCTCGGTCAGACCGAGAGTTACTAGTGCAATGGCATAAGCCAAATCGGTGGGACCGAGTTCTTCAACTCGATGGGTCCGAGATGGTTTCGGCGGAAACCTAACCCTAAAATTTTGAATCTCATCTAATCTACGGATTGCATTGACTGGATAGGAGTGTTTCAATTGTGGCAAGAATCTATAAGAACACAATGTGCTAGGAATCAGACGAGGATAGCACAATGATCGAGTCCATACCCTAGCTCGGTGATGAACTCGCTACAGCGGCAACGGCGGGCTTGAATTCCGTTGACGGCGGCGGAGACCAGCGACAGGAGGCGACTGGCGACAAGGAGACGATCCGAAGACCTTGGAGGCAGAGCGAGCTATTGCGCGGGTGAAGGGGTTCGGAGGAGTTTCCAAATTTTTGCCCGTGTCTATATATAGCCCGACCCTGTCGGTGTGACCGAGTGGAACAACTCGGTGGCACCGAGATGCATAACTGTGTACAGTTACAGCAACTCGGTGTGACCAAAAAGTTCAAATCGGTTGCACCGAGATTGAAAACTTAGATCGACTTAATGATCTCAGTAGGACCGAAATGGAGGAATCGGTCAGACCGGGAATCACAAAGAAGTTTTGGAAGTTTAAGTCTATGACGAATCGGGGACTCCGAGTGCTCCTCACACAGAGTGGTTCGAATCTGACTTGATCAAATTTTGTAATGTAGCAAGAATAGAGTTTGAGACGAGAAAAGCATAGACAGCTAGAGAAGGTTCTTAGGCATTCTTGTCCATCCACTTGGCAAAAAGAAAAAGAGGCAAATCAAACAAAACAACAAGTGGATGTCCTTGAATGAGTAAAATATGCAGCAACATGCTCACACAATAAGATGGCAAATGAAATATGTGGCAAAACATGCACAACCAATTCTAGCATCTACCAAACAATTGGCGATGACTAGGTCATCTATATATGAGTATATTGACTTAGGAGTCAAATGAGAACATTTTATCATAGGTCATACTCATCGTTTAAGCTCAAGTGGGGTTACCACTTTTACATAATGCATTGATGTGTTCACACCATTAGAGTTGCTTTGACTCAATTCTTAGAGTTAAGCTCCCCCTAGATGTGAGATCCCCCCTTAGAGGGATGAACTAACCTTGGGTTTTGTCGATGATGACTTCATGTAGGTGTTGAAGATGTGGATGCTCAATGTTGAAGTAGATCATTTGGAGCAATCCGTTGGAGTGAGTTGCACTTTCAACTTTCCTACATGGGTTACTCCCACAAGGAACAAACAAGAATATCCATAGACATAGAGTGATGCACACACAAGATGATGTCCATGAAATCATTAGGTTACCTTGTCCCTTGCGTTACCAACATGAGGGTTTGTGACTCCTTGAACTAGTGCAAGATGTGGAAGTTGATTGCACTTGTCCTTGCCATAACGATATGAGTGAAGAATGTTGGCGGAGTCACCCTCAAGAACTCTCTAGTTCTTCTTCTTTGGGATCCACATCATCTTGATGGGAATCCTTGGAGTTGTAGTTGTACTTGATGAAGTAGAACTTGACGTAGTCTTGGGAATCCACTTGAACGAGGCCTTAGGTGCTTCTTCAAATGCATCAATCTCTTCTTGAAGCTTGTCCTTGCCTTTGTTCTTGTGATCTTGTGGTGGAAGATCATCTTGTGCTTGTGTTCCCTTGAAGGAAGTAGGATCATACTTCTCTTGTTGAGGAACAAACTTCGTCTTGGGGTATTGATCTTCTTCCCACTCAACTCCATTGGCATTGAACTTTCGTTCAAAACCAACACCTTGATTCTTCCGGTGTCTTCCTTGCTTGCGTACAATTTCCTAGAATTGCTTACTCCCAGCAAGGCTCTTGTAAACACCTTTCTCTATAATTCCCTTTAATAAGCTATTTTCTTGCTCAAGCATAACTTGGCTAAGAGAATCATTAGTGGAATCAAGAGAACTACCAGAAGCAACAATATTGACATTATTATTGTTACTACTAGAGGAAGTATCTTTCTTATACTTGTTACTAGACTTGACTTGAGGCATGTAAGTAGATAAGAGTAAACGCTTGGCAATGTAAGAAGAACTTTTCTTACGAAGATCATCATTGATTGCTTTTAAGAACTCATGCTCTTGCTCAAGATTGAGCTTTTCAAAGCATAACTTCTCATGAGCCCTTAAAAGTTCTTGATGATCTTCGAAGATAGTTTCATGAGCCAACTTAAGAGTGTTTAGTTCTTTAGTTAGAAGCTCAATCTTCTCCTTATCATTGTCATTCATTTTATCTTGATTAGCATGATTAATTGACGTTTCATCATAGTATTCATCACTAGAGTTGTCAACAAGTAGATCATCATCCATAAGCAAGTCATCTTCATCACTATTGAAATCAACATACTCAGGATGTGTTACCTTTGGACCTTTGGCCATGAAGCATCTTCCAATTCCTTCATTTGGTGAATCAAATATGTCGTAGGAGTTGGTTGACACAAGTGCTAGACCGGCAACACCTTCATCTTGAGTATATTCGGAGTCGGAGTGATAGCTTCTCTCGGAGTGATTGTTGGAGTCGGAGCCGGATACCCATTCACCAACATGAGCTTGATGTCTTCGTTTTGTGTAGCTCCTTGATGACTTGTCCTTCCTTTCCGAGTCCTTGCTTCTCCATGAGGGTCTTCGTTCATAACGATCATCTCTACTCCTCCTCTCTCTTGGTGGTGATTCTTCTCTTTTGCTTCTTCTTCTTGGAGAATCTTCTCTTCTTTTGTAGGGTGTCGTACACTCATTGGAATAGTGTCTAGGTCTCCCACAATTGTAGCAATTGCGCTCTCGACTAGAAGATCTTTTATCATGGCAAGACCTTGTCTTGGAGCTTCTTTCTTTGCTTCTACTCTTGTAGAATTTGTTGAAGTTCTTCACCATTAAGCTCAATTCTTCATTGAAGGTTTGTTTCTCACTTGATGATGTGGGGGCTTCACTTGAGGCTTTGTAAGCACCACTTGACTTGTTGTGAAGTTCCTCCTTATCCTTGAGTGACATCTCATGAGCAACAATTCTTCCAATGACTTCCGTTGGCTTGAGATCTTTGTAGTTTGGCATCATTTGGATCAATGTGCACATGGTATCATACTTTCCATCCAATGCTCTTAGAATCTTCTTGATGATGAATCTGTCGGTCATCTCTTCACTCCCTAAGCAGGCAATCTCATTTGTAATAAGAGCAAGCCTAGAGTACATTTCAGCGACACCTTCACCATCCTTCATTTTGAACTTGTCAAGCTGACTTTGGAGCACATCCAACTTGGATTCCTTTACGGATTCGGTACCTTCATGCATATCAATCAAAGTATCCCAAATTTCCTTTGCATTCTCAAGACGGTTGATTTTGTTGAATTCTTCGGGGCACAATCCGTCGAAGATGATATCACAAGCTTGAGTGTTGTATTGCAGCATCTTCAATTCTTCCGCATTAGCTTCACGGTTCGCCTCTCTCCCATCAAAGAATTCACCTTGCAAGCCAATACAAATAATTGCCCAAACGGCGGGGTTATGTCCGAGAATATGCATTTTCATCTTATGCTTCCAACTAGCAAAGTTAGTACCATCAAAGTAAGGACCTCTATGGTGATAATTACCCTCGCTAAACGCAATACTCTCCTAGGTTGTGAATCCAAGGCTATGACCACCAAAGCTATGCAAATCAAAGCAAATGGAGACCAAAGCTCTGATACCACTTGTAGGACCTTGAAGCATGTCTAGAGGGGGGTGATTAGACTACTTGACCAATTAAAAACTTAACCTTTTCCCAATTTTAGAGTTTGGTGGATTTTAGCTATCTTAGGACAAGTCAAGCAATCATCACACAAATCAAGCAAGCATGCAAAGAGTATATGGGCAGCGGAAATTAAAGCATGCAACTTGCAAGAAAGTAAAGGAAAGGGTTTGGAGGATTCAAATGCAATTGGAGACACAGATGTTTTTGGCGTGGTTCCGATAGGTGGTGCTATCATACATCCACGTTGATGGAGACTTCAACTCACGAAGGGTAACGGTTGCGCGAGTCCACGGAGGGCTCTACCCACGAAGGGTCCACGAAGAAGCAACCTTGTCTATCCCACCATGGTCGTTGCCCACGAAGGACTTGCCACACTAGCGGTAGATCTTCACGAAGTAGGCGATCTCCTTGCCCTTACAAACTCCTTGGTTCAACTCCACAATCTTGTCGGAGGCTCCCAAGTGACACCTAGCCAATCTAGGAGACACCACTCTCCAAGAAGTAACAAATGGTGCGTTGATGATGAACTCCTTGCTCTTGTGCTTCAAATGATAGTCTCCCCAACACTCAACTCTCTCTCATAGGATTTGGATTTGGTGGAAAGAGGATTTGAGTGGAAAGCAACTTGGGGAAGGCTAGAGATCAAGATTCATATGGTAGGAATGGAATATCTTGGCCTCAACACATGATTAGGTGGTTCTCTCTCAGAAATGGTAAGTTGGAAGTGTAGGTTTAGTCTGATGGCTCTCTCCACGAATGAAGAGGAGGTGGAGGGGTATATATAGCCTGCACACAAAATCTAACCGTTACACACAATTTACCAAACACAGTGGGACCGATTCAACAGACTCGGTCGGACCGATTTAGTAAACCTAGTGACCGTTAGTGATTTTCGGTGGGACTGACATGCAACTCGGTGAGACCGATTCGGTTAGGGTTAGGGCATAACGTAATCTCGGTAAGACCGATTACACAAACTCGGTGAGACCGATTTTGGTAATAAGCTTTCTAGAGAGTTGGTCAGGTAAACTCGGTGGGACCGATTTGCTCTTTTCGGTGAGACCGAAATGTTACAAAAGGGAAACAGAGAGTTTACATTGCAATCTTGGTGGGACCGATCGCTCACTTCGGTTTGACTGAAATGTTACGAAGGGAAACAGAGAGATTACAATCCCATCTCGGTTAGACCGAGATCCCTATCGGTAGGACCGATTTGCCTAGGGTTTGTGGCAGTGGCTATGACTTTTGAAATCGGTGGCGCCGGATAGGAAGTGTGACTGATTTTGGCTTTGGGTTTAGGTCATTTGTGGATGCGCGAAAGTAGCTGAGGATTTTGGAGCATATCACTAAGCACATGAAGCAAGAGGCTCATTAAGCAACACCTCATCCCTCCTTGATAGTATTGGCTTTTCCTATAGACTCAATGTGATCTTGAGTCACTAAAATATAAAATGAAGAGTCTTGAGCTTTTGAGCTTGAGCCAATCCTTTGTCCTTAGTATTTTGAGGGATCCACTTTCATCATCCATGCCATGCCATTCATTGAGCTTTCCTGAAATAATAGTCTTGGAATAGCATTAGCTCAATGAGCTATATGTTGTTATGAATTACCAAAACCACCTATGGATAGTTGCACTTTCAAGTAGACATCAAGCTCTTTTCTGGCGCCGTTGCCGGGAAGGTGAGTGCTTGAAGGTATATCTTTAGATCTTGCAATTGAATCTTTTTGTTTCTTGTTTTACCACTAGTTTAGTCTATGAAAGAAAACTACAAAAAAATGGAATTGAGTTTGTCTCATACGCTTCATCTTTTTAATATCTTTCATGAGAATGATGGAAAGGAAAATTGTGCTCAAGTTCTAGAAGAAGAATGCATTAAAATGCTTGGTACTAAATCCTTGAATGATGAGCATGATTGCAATGTTGTTAGTATGAATTCCTTGAATATCCATGATGCTAATGATATGCAAAGCCACAAGCTTGGGGAAGCTATGTTTGATGAATATGATATTTTTTGTCCCCCAAGCTTTGATGAGAATATTTATTATGATGAAAGCATGCCTCCTAATTATGATGATTATATTGATGAAAGTGGGTTTGGAAGAGTGTCAACTTTATTAAGTAATGGTCCCACTATTTTGGAGGAAGTTGAATCTTATTGTGATGAATATGAAAGTGGATTTGGAAGAGTGTCAACTTTATTTAGTGATGATTCCACTATCTCGAAAGAGGTTCCAATTGATTATGAGAACAAAGTTGCTATCTATGATGATTATTGTGATGACTTGTATGCTATTAGGAATAATGATAACCATGAAACTTGTCATCATGATTTTAGTTTTCAATTGGATTATGCCTCACATGATAATTATTTTGATGAGTTTGCTCCCACTACTATTCATGAGAAAAATTTTGCTTATGTGGAGAGTAGTAAATTTTCTATGCTTGTAGATCATGAAAAGAATGCTTTAGGTGCTGGTTATATTGTTGAATTCATTCATGATGCTACTTGTTGGGGATATAACTATTTGTGTAAGCCACCCAGGAGGGGCCGGGTTACGCAAAGAGGACTCACTAGAAAGAAGCCCAAGACCAAGCATGAATATGGCAGTTCAATAAAGGGCTTAAAGCCCACATGCGGCTTAAGGCCCGTTGTAGTAAACCGCCATAATGGCATGACTTGTATCATAAGGTAGATTTAACTAGTCGCCGAGCCGGACACTGTTTATAAGCCGGCCAGGACTCTGTAAGCCACAGGGCGTCAACCCGTGTATATAAGGGGACGACCTGCTGGCGGCTTAGGGCAAGAAACAACTCATCGAGAGCCGGGCATAGCATATCTCGCTCCCTGGTCATCGAAACATCAATACCAACCCCACTAGACGTAGGCCTTACCTTCATCGTAAGGGGCGGAACTAGTATAAACCTCTCGTGTCCTTTGTCCCGATTAACCCCTTCAAGCTTCCTAGTTGCAATGGCTCCACAACTAAGTCCTTTCACGAGGACATCTGACATGACAATTCCACGACAGTTGGCGCCCACCATGGGGCCAGTGCACGGTGGATTTGAGTTCTTGAAGGGTAATTTTGAAGGGCTCAATGGATACGTAGTGGGCCGGATGACCAAGAGTCGTCGCGGCAAGATCTACATCAACAATGAAGGCTGGGGCCCCGACGCCGGCTCAATTGAGTACGGGTACCGGGTCCCCTTCGGCGGAATCCACGTCTTCATCAGCCGGATCGGAGAGCCGGGCCCTGAGCCGTACAGTTGCACCGACCTCATCGAGACGGCCCAGCGTGCGAGAAAGACCCGAGCTCAACCCATCATGAAGCGTGCTTTCGTGGGCTGCATCCACGGAGAGGAACTTTCTGAAGGATCTGAAGACGATGGTGAGACGGTCGTCCTCTCAAACGGTGATTCGTCCATCGGTTCAACAGATTCGTTGTACCAGGTGCAAGACGGCGTGCTCGGGGGCTGTTCTGATGGCACCAGTATTCCGGACCCCTGTGAGCCGCCAAGATGGGCAGGAGTCTTCATGGCTGGGACTCAGCCCGGTTCAAATTCCACAGCTGCTGCAACAATAACGTCCGAGACAGGAGTGGTCAGGGCAAAAGGCCCTATGCTCCCGCCGGCTCAGGTGCTGATAGACCTCATGGACAAGCTTACGGCCCTGTTAACCGCCTCGGTTATCCCTGCAAACAAGGATGAGCATGACGCAGAGGTGGCACGGGTGCGTGAGGAAATAGCTCAAGCCAAGGAGGCCTTAGCAGCTGAGGACAACAGGTTAGCCACGGAGCGGGTGGCTCTAGATGCCCGGGCACAGCGGCTACAATCCGAAGCTTACCAGCTCATGATGAGCTTAAACGCGTCCAATGAGGTGATGAGGAGGAGACATCAGAAAACCCAGTCCCGACTACCTCCAAACTACGACCCGCGAGTTCTTTTTGCTACACCCGGAGCTGGCCCAAGTAACCCGCCCGAGACTAACCAGTTTATGACAGCTGAAGTAGGAGGACCAGTTCAGCCTCGAGAGATGCCACCTCCTCATATGAGCATGGCACCACCATGTTATGCGCCGGTACTGCCAGGTCACTTTTCCAATCCCATGGAGAACTTAATCGCGACTTCGGTGCATTTGGCGGCTCTTCCCATAGACGGTGATGACCCGATAGCGGTGGAGACCCGGAGGGTCAGAGAACTTCTCCAGACGGCCTTGGCTCAGCAAGAGACCTATTCCTACAGCCGGGACAGGATTCATTCAACCCCTCCGCCTTGGTTAGCACCGCCTCGTCAGAACCAGAGCCCAAGTTACAGTAGGCACATGGAGTCTGAAGCTTTGTCAAGCAACGCCCAACACCGTAACCAACCCGGTGGCTATAACCCGGTGCAAGACCGAGTACGTCAGGAGAACGAGCGGGCGGCTCAGCTGGCGGCTCAACAGGCAGCTCATCAGGATTTCTCGGAGTATCCAACGACTTCTGTTGAGACGGGAGTAACTACTAGAACCGATGGTGTTCCCTATTTGGTACTGGCTTTGCGTAACGTGCGTCTACGCAAGGATTTCAAGGGACCTCGAAAGGTGCCGAATTACACGGCCGACATATAGTCCGGATCATGGATCGAGAGTTATGAGATGGCCATGGAGCTGTTGGAGGTCAGTGATGCGGCAATGGATAAATACTTCACCATGATGTTAGATGGAACGGCCCGGTCTTGGTTAAAAGGTTTACCACCCAATTCCATTAGCTCATGGGCGGAGTTAAAGGCCCGTTTTATCCAGAACTTCAAGGACACCTGTAAGCAATCTATGTCGATCGTGGACTTGACAAATTGTAAGCAGGAGGAGGGTGAATCGGCCACTCATTGGGTACGCCGGGTCAAGGAGATAATACATTCATCTGACAAGATGGATGCCGGCTCTGCAGTCCTTATGTTGGAGAAGAATTGCCTCTTTGAGCCACTAAGGTAGAAACTGGGGCGCCTTAAACGTGACTGCAATGATATGGGTACGCTGATGGTGGCTTTAGTCAAATACGCCAATTCAGATAGTACCAAGGATCCTGCATCTGATGATGAGAAGATAGGGAAGGGAAAGAGGAACGGTAATGGAAAGGGTCGGCAGCATAACCCGATGAATCAAGGCGGCAATAAGCGTAAGGCGGACGACAACCCGGAGTTTGTAGCCAACGCTAATGCACGGGGTAACAATTAGAGACGTAAGGGCAAGCCGCCCCCTCGATCTGGCGGGTCAGGCCCATCTCTTGAGCAGTTACTTAATGAGCCTTGCCCGAGACACGGCACCCGGGAACGACCCGCCACTCACTTGTGTAAAGATTGCGCGATCATGAAGGCTTTTAAGAATTCGAATGCGTTTGGTGAAAACTCCGGATCTGGCAGCGGTTCAGGAGCTGGTGGTTTTCATGGCCCGAGCGGTGGTTCAAACTCTGGCTTTCAGGGACATCCAGGTAGTAATAATCAGCAGAAGTTTAGTCAAGGAGGGTAATAGCAGCAGCAGTCGGGTTATCAAAGCCATCCGAAGCAGTTGAGTGGTGGGCAGTATCACGTGTTTACCACTAGCTTGTGCAAATGTGACCAGAAGGTTCATAAGAGGGCCGTGAATTCTGTTGATCCGGCAATTCGTCGTTATTTGAGGTGGTCAAAATAGCCCATTATATGGAGCAGAGAAGATCATCCTCCACGGGTCGATAATCCGGGTCAGTTAGACTTGGTGGTAGCACCTCAGGTTGGTGGATATAAATTCGCTAAGGTACTCATGGACGGAGGTAGCAGCATCAATATCCTCTACTATGAGACCTTTCAACGCATGGGGTTGACTGATAAGAATTTGAGAACATCCAACACTGCTTTCCATGGAGTGATTCCTGGCAGGTCGGCTTACCCAGTTGGCAAGATTGAACTGGAGGTGGCCTTTGGAGATGAATATGACTCCAGGGCTGAGAAATTAACGTTTCAAGTGGTTAAAATCAGGACTCCGTATCACGCTCTGTTTGGGCGACCGGCTTATGCTAAGTTCATGGCACGGCCATGTTACGTTTATTTGTAGCTCAAGATGCCGGGTCACAAGGGCACCATCACTGTGCATGGGAGTCGAACGTTGGCTTTGGAGTGTGAAGAAGGCGACGTGGCTTACGCTGAGTCTGCCTATGCCGTGGAAGAGCTCAAATTTTATCAAGACAATGTTGACCCGGCAGATATGACCTCCCTAAAGAAGCCAACTACTGAGCATGACCCAGCTTTGAAGTTTAAATCGGCCGCTGAGATGAAGCTTGTTGACTTTACCCCAGGCGATGCTTCTAAACAGTTCAGTATCAGTACCAATTTGGATCCTAAATAGGAAAGCGCGCTCATCGAGTTCATCCGTGAGAACCGGGACATCTTTGCATGGAAACCTTCTGACATGTCGGGTGTACCGAGGGAACTCGCTGAGCACACTCTCAATATTGATCTGAAGTATAAGTCGGTCAGGCAGTTTCTCCGACGGTTCAACGAAGAGAGACGGAAAGCTATTGGGGAAGAGCTCGCCCGGCTCTTAGCGGTCGGGTTCATTGTTGAAGTTTTTCACCCGGAGTGGTTGGCTAACCCAGTGCTTGTACTCAAGAAGAACGGCACTTGGAGGATGTGTGTGGATTACACGAACTTAAACAAGGCTTGTCCGGCTGATCCCTTTGCTCTCCCCCGTATTGATCAAATCATTGATGCTACGGCGGGTTGTGAACGTTTGAGTTTCTTAGATGCTTACTCTGGTTATCATCAGATTAAAATGGCAGTTAAGGACCAGGAGAAGACATCTTTCATCACTCCGTTTGGAGCTTTCTGTTATGTATCTATGTTGTTTGGACTCAAGAGTGCTCGGGCGACTTATCAGCGATGTGTACAGAACTGTCTACACAATCAGATCGGGCATAATGTTCATGCTTATGTAGATGACATTGTGGTGAAGTCCAGGGAAAAGGAAACCTTGATATCCGACTTGAAAGAGACCTTTGATAATCTCCGGGTTTACAAGATGATGCTTAACCCAGCCAAGTGTGTATTTGGTGTACCTGCAGGCAAGCTCTTGGGTTTTCTGGTATCAAACAGAGGCATTGAAGCTAATTCGGAGAAGATTAAGGCAATTACCTCTCTGGCTAAACCGGCTTGCATTAATGATGTCCAGCGACTGGCGGGTCGTGTTGCCGCCTTGAGCCGGTTCATAAGCCAGTTAGGTGAGAAGGCCTTACCGTTGTATCAGATGATGAAGAAAACTGACACTTTTGTCTAGAGTGATGCCGCAGATGCTGCCTTTGAAGACTTGAAGAGGCTCTTGTCTGAACCACCGGTTCTTGCGGCTCCCATTGATAAAGAGTCGTTGTTGTTATACGTGGCTGCTAATTCACGAGCCGTCAGTGTGGCCATTGTGGTGGAGCGTAAGGAAGTTGGCAAGAAGCATCCGGTTCAGCGGCCAGTTTATTACATCAGTGAGGTGCTCATTGAGTCTAAGCAAAGTATCCACATTGGCAGAAACTTGTTTACGGAGTGTTTATGGCCAACCGGAAGTTGAAGCAATACTTTCAAAGTCATCCCATAACTGTGGTAAGTTCTGCCCCCTTGGGAGACATCATCCAGAATAGGGAGGCTACAGGACGAGTCGCCAAGTGGGCTATCGAGCTTGGACCTCATGGTTTGAAATATATGTCACGTACTGCTATTAAGTCTCAAGCCTTAGTGGACTTTATCAATGATTGGACAGAGTTGCAGGCACCTGAGGAGAAGCCGGATAACACATATTGGACTATTCACTTTGATGGGTCCAGGCAGTTAGAAGGCTCGGGGGCTGGAGTTGTTTTGACCTCCCCTCGAGGTGACAAGTTTTGTTATGTGCTCCGGCTTATGTTTCCTTGTACTAACAATGCAGTTGAGTATGAGGCCTTACTCCATGGTCTCCGGATTGCCAAAGAGATGAATTTAAGCCGGGTAAGGTGCTTAGGCGACTTAGACCTCGTGGCCCAACAGGTATCAGGCAAATGGGACTCCAAGGATCCTCTCATGGCGGCTTATCGTCATGAAGTAGATGCTGTGGCTGGGCACTTCAAGGGTTATCAAGTGGAGCACATTGATCGAAGGAAGAATGAGGCGGCTGATGCTTTAAGCCGGCTGGGATCTCAACGTAAGTTGGTGCCACCTAACACCTTTCTCGATATTTTGCATAACCCTTCTATCAAGGTGCCTACCGAGGAAGAACTAGCTGTGCCAGACCCGGAGGCTCAGCTGATGGCAGCTCTTCACGTTATCCCGGATTGGGCAATGCCATATTTGGCCTATATGACCCGGGGGAGTTGCCGGAGGATGAGACTTTGGCGAGACAAATCGTTAGGCGGTCCAAATCCATGACGATTGTTAATGGTGAGTTGCATCATTGCAGTGTAACATGGGCGTTTCAACGCTGTGTGTCGCCTGTGGAGGGACAAGAGATACTTCGTGAGATTCATGAAGGAGATTGTGGTCATCATGCCGGCTCAAAATCTCTTGTGGCCAAGGCTTTCCATCATGGTTTCTACTGGCTGACGGCTCATGTTGATGCGGAGGATCTGGTCAGTAAGTGTGACGGTTGTCAAAAGTTCTCACGACGAGCTCATGTGCCGGCTCAAGAATTGAGGATGATCCCAATCACTTGGCCATTCGCGGTCTGGGGGCTTGACATGGTTGGGACTTTCAAGAGGTCTAAGGATAAAAAGACACATCTACTGGTGGCAGTAGATAAGTTTACAAAGTGGGTTGAGGCAGAGCCAGTCAGTAAGTGTGATGCAGCCATGGCGGTTCAGTTCATGAAAAAGGTGATCTTTCGTTTCGGTTTCCCACACAGCATTATAACTGATAATGGCACTAATCTCTCCAAAGGAGCCATGGAAGATTTCTGTCAGCGAGAGCATATCCGGCTTGATGTGTCGGCTATTGCTCATCCTCAATCCAATGGTCAAGCAGAAAGAGCTAATCAAGAGATCCTGAAGGGTATCAAGCCCCAGCTCTTTGTCCCCTTACAGCGGACTCTGGGTTGTTGGGTGGAGGAGTTACCTTCTGTGTTGTGGAGCATCAACACTACGCCTAACAGATCTACATGCTACACACCTTTCTTTATGGTGTATGGTGCAAAGGCAGTTTTGCCAAGTGACATCCGACACGACTCACCCCGCGTGGTGGCTTACATGGAGGCGGATAATGAAAAAGCTCGTCAAGAGGCACTTGACTTGTTGGATGAGAAGAGAGACTTGGCAATAGCCCGATCGGTGATTTACCAGCAAGACCTGCGCTGCTATCACAGCCGCCGGGTTAGGAGCAGAACCTTTCAGGAAGGCGACTTAGTACTTCGGCTCATCCAAGATCAATCTGACATGCACAAGCTATCTCCGCCTTGGGAAGGACCCTTTGTGGTCAGCAAAAATTTGAACAACAGGTCATACTACCTCATTGATGTTCGAGAGCACAAAGACTCATGTAAGTCAGAGGAGGAGACCCGCTGGCCGTGGAATATCGCCCATCTTCGGCCTTACTATACTTGAGCCACCGGCTCTCAAGATGTATATATATTTTTGACGATGTACATATTATATAAAGCAATAAAGCAGGACCTCTGTCCTTGTTTCCTCAAAAATGTTTATATGTCTTCATTATCAGGTGGTGAAAACTACCAACAGGGAGCAGATCATATCTGAATCTGGCTTTCCCTTTGGTCCGGCTTACGATCATATCTGAATCTAGCCATGATCACTTGGGGGCTTCCTGTTCAAACATAGGTCGTATTCGAACCAAAGAGAACATAGCTGTTGATACCCACTTGATCGGCATACTGCCAAACCCACTTGGGGGCTTCTTGATCATATTTGAATCACAGCTTAACCCCTTTGGGTCTGACGTGGATCGTATTCGAATCAGCGTCATTAAACAACTCTTATGGTCACTTGGGGGCTTCCTGTTCAAACATAGGTCGTATTCGAACCAAAGAGAACATAGCTGTCGATACCCATTTGATCGGCATCGCCAAAGCACTGGGGGCTATACGATCGTATCTGAATCTTAGCTTAACCCCTTTGGAACAGTTTACTGATCGTATTCGAATCAGAATCCTATAAATGTTGTTTATCATCCAACAAAAGGATAAATTATTTTGAGACCTTCTTGAAAACATTATGAGTTGGTTTTTTCTTCCGGTTTAATATTGATTATCCCAGGTTTTTAAGTGCCAGGTAAGCATCATATGAGCAGGGAGGATTATCAAAGGGATCGCAGGTATGCTATTGTGATTATATTTAACAAGTATAATCATAAACCGGCCTGTATATGATGTCTTTGGGTCATGTTCTGGGTTATCAATACTTTATGTAACCCCTGGCGCGACAAACTGCCAAGGAAATTTTGCTTGTTTTATGTGCAGGATAAGGCAAGACAAAGTTAAACATCAAGGAAATAAACGGTCAACATAAGCCAGAAACATATAGTGATGGCGGCTTACAAAAGTATTAAGCACCAGGAACATGCGCAAGGGCATGACAAACATTGAGAAGTTTTTTACTACCCTATTACAAGACTTCTCAAGTCTGAATAAATGAAGCATTGTTTTTTGCAAAGTTATAAAACGCCTGGCAGTTCATTCCTTCGGCGGGCTCGAAGACTCCGGGTTATCCCTCTCCGCCTCTCCGTCGGTTGCTTTGTCCTGGAAGGTTGACGAGGCCCAGTCAATGCCACTCAAGGCTTCAAACTCAGCCTCATCATCTATTAAACCGGCTGGGTCCACTTCAAGGGCAAAAGTATGCTTACGCGTTGGAGGGATCAGGCTGACTTGGTCATATGGAATGTTTGGAATTCTCCGGTTCTCGTTATCATAGCCCGGCGAATACTTGGTAAGATCAGTATCATTCCCAATAAGGGTAGCCACGGGACGTATGACTTTGACACAGGCGGTGAAATCATGATCATCAAATACAGTACCGCCCTCCTTCAGGCTCGGGTATCCAAGAGCGAGGTCAGCCGGGTCAAGCTCTGGCATCCATGCCTTTGCTCGGCTCAATGCGGCCACGGCCCCGGCTCTTGAAGATGCCCGCCTTAAATCCTGAATTCGCTAAGGTAGCACAGCGAGATGCTTCAGCACGTCTTGCAGAAGGTGGGGAGTGGTATTTGATAAGGCTACAATGGCTAAGGCACGTTGTGACCTGGAGTACAGTTATTCCACTAAAGTGTAAACCGCCTTAAGTTTGATCAGC
The DNA here is from genome assembly GCA_963921465.1 of Triticum timopheevii. Lineage (NCBI taxonomy): Eukaryota > Viridiplantae > Streptophyta > Magnoliopsida > Poales > Poaceae > Triticum > Triticum timopheevii. The sequence continues at coordinate 371,370,351 of OY997262.1, forward strand.
ATGCTCTGCTTGAGGTTGGTGCTCCTGGGGCCTGTGTGTTCGCAAGTATAACAGTGAGTTGGAGATAACGATTACAATAGTCATTGAAAGATTACAATGTTTGAGGTTTTGTATAGTAACTTACCGAAGATGGCTGAGACAATTTGGGATATCTGCCGTTTTAAGTTGGACAGCTCGGTTGTTGCCTCTGCAAGAGATGCTTCTGCCGTCTCGGCCCGAGTCACTAGTGAAGCCTTTTCATCATCCCAGGCTTTCTTATTTGACTCAAAAAAATTCTTAAACTTCTCATTTTCAGAGACACTGAATTCAAATTTGGAGTTGGCCTTCTGAGTTTCAAGTTCTTGAGTTTTCAGCCGGCTCTTCAGGTCAGCAAGCTCCGACTCAAATTGACTTATGGTGGCCTGCATTAATGTCAGATCATGGTAATAATCACGGTAAGATAACATTCAAAGTCCCAAGCATTTTACAAGTAAAGATACTTGGTACTTGGGGGCTAATGTATGTTAATGATTTTTTTAACCTACAAATCCGGATCATGCATATTAAGTCCCAAGCATTTTACAAGTAAAGATACTTGGCACTTGGGGGCTAATGTGTATCGCAAGTTCAAACTATCATGCTATAATCGGGTTAAATATTTTCTCTTTAAACTAGACAAACCAACAGTAAGCAGCTTTCTAAGTCTACAGCATATTTATTCATAAGCAATAGACTTGGGGGCTGGTACAGTAAGTAAGATTCAGGAAAATAGCATAAATTATACCTCAGATTTGTGTTGTATTTGTTTCACCATGTCAATTTCCAGGTCACGACTGTTATGTACTTGATTTAGATAGCCTGAGACTATATCACCAATACTTAAGTGAGTATAGTCAGTAACATCCAGCTTGGCTTTTCGGTGTTCAATGAGTTCTTCCTTGGCAGTGCATTTGGCAAGGACAGTCGGCCGCCCTTGTTCAACAAACTGACTTTTCAGAATCTCAACTTCTGGATCATTTGTCTTGACCGGGCTAGGAGCTTCTGGGTTATCAGAGTTATTGTGAATCTCTTCGGTAGGCGGCTCTGAGGTTGGCACTGGAATACCAGAGGCCGGTTCAGGTGGCGGTTGATGAGAGGAACTGTCAGGAGTAGACATGTCAGGCACCGGTTCAGTAACAATCGGGTCTTGGGATGGCTTATTCTTCCTTGCCCTCTTGCTGGGCTTTACTTGCCTGCTGTTAATAAAGGTAGAAGGATGAATATTAAAGCATAAGTAAGATAAAACCTAAAGTAAATAAAGTTACATTACCCGGGAGCAGTTTTGAAAGTCGGCATGTTTGATTGCATAGACTCGCTGGAAGAAGGAGAAGAATCCTGATAATTGGAGTCAGATGAATTGAGAGGTTGACGAATTAAACCCGCCAAAGGTAAAACAGAACGTAAATCGGAGATAACCACATTCTGACGCTTCCTAGTTACATCAGGTAAGCCGGAGGAGAGTTCTGCATCCTTGCTGGTCCGGATCTGCCTCCGGTTTTCAAGCTGTTGTTGCTTCAAAAGAAATTGAGGATCTTGATAAGCTAGAGGATGTGAAAATCTTACTTTCCGGGTCACCCTTCGAATTTTTTGCTTTGGCAAAGGCTCTGAGTCGGAGGAGATTATAGTTACCTCTTCGTCAACTGCTTGACTATTCCCTGTCTCCTCCTGAAAGGATAGAATGTCAGTAAAATAACGACAAGGGAGTTAAGAAAGTTAAAGGATTACTTCTTCATCATCTGAATAAGTATCATCCAATTTGAATAAGTCGGAGGCGCTGGGTTTCTTCTTCTTTGAGGTTCCTGTCTTGGCGGCTTTCCTTTCGGTTTTCTTGGCTGCCATGGCTTGTTTGGCAGCTTCATGGTCATATTTGACCTTCCAGAAGTTGTCATCGGTCTGTGGAAAAGGATAAGGAATTATGAGTACAAATAAGGTATAACATAGCAAGGAGTATTTATTAAGATTGATAACTCACTACAGGGGCCGGGTTCTTCTTGCAGAAGGGAAGTAAGCCGAAAGCATTACTAGTTACAGTGCCCTCCTTCAGCAGCGACTGGGTTGTAGCATCCACCACATCATCTGGTAAGTCGCAGGACTATGATGTAGTGGATGAGGATCATCTTTTTTGCCTGTGTAAGTACACATTAAGCCGGAACGGCGGCTTAATGGAAGTACTCGCCAAGTGACCCAAACTCAGACCAGATTGATGTCGTTTAAACCGTTTCCCAAAAGAGCTTTGATCTTCTTGATGGTGGGATTGAGAGGCAGACGCTCAACAGCAGTCAGTTTGTCCGCTAGCAGATGGTTGGACTCAAGGCGCAGGGCGCGGAAGCCGGGCAGAGGGCTCTCATCAGCCGATGAAGTATCCTGACAATAGAACCACGTCTAGTTCCAATCTTTTGGATGAATCGGCAGTTCAGCATAAGGAAAAAGGCAATCTCTCCGCCGCTGAATTGAAATAACGCCAAGCTCAAGACTAGGCCCGTTGGCACGTTCATTCTGCCGGTTCAAGTATAAAAGCTCTTTGAACAATAGCAGACTTGGCTCCTCTCCCGGGTACACCTCGCATAAGACTTGGAAATTGCAAATATTTGACACAGAATTGGGTCCAATGTCTTGAGGTCTAAGATCAAAGAAATTCAAAACCTCCCTGAAGAATTTTGAGCCGGGAAGAGCAAATCCCCGGTTCATATGATCCATAAAAATTATTACCTCCCCTTCTTTGGGTTGAGGCCTCTCTTCAGACGGGTCAGGGGCATGATAAGACATGACCTCCTTTTTTGGCAGATGGCCAGACTTCACAAATTCAGATAGTTTACTCTTAGTGACTATGGATGGGACCCAATTGCAGGTCACAGGGGCTTTGGTTGCCTTAGGTGCCATGACAACAGTTGGCCTACGACAAAATAAGAGGTTCCGGTTCAATTTTAACCCGGGAAAAATATGTTAATTATTCAAGATGGTGGCTTAAGAAGGGGCCTAATGATATAAGGATAACTATGCAACAGTATTTAAGCTGCTACATGTATCAAAAGCAATTCCAATTTCTTAAGGTCATGAGAAGCAAGCCAGGCTCACAGATCAGTATCATTTATTTAAGCCGGTTACATGGACAGTTATGTTTAAGCGTATTCGACAGAAGTAGTTTTCCGGGTGATATGAACAGGTTTCATAATCTGCTACTGTTATTTGAGATCAAAAAGTTGTTCTAGCAAGAAAATTTCTAGACCTAAGACTGGCGTAGATGAAGCTCAATGGCTCGAATGGGGCCTCTGTGTGACAGAAAGGGATCTGTTTGCGTTCAAAATAGGTGCGGGAAATCTACTGCATCAGTTTTTACCATATTCAAGATCAAAAAGAGCGGAGGTGATGAAATCTATGAAAGGAAACTACCGAACAATGAAGAACATGAAGAACTCGAAGGCCTTAATGTAGATCTAAGAAGCAGGAAAGAGGAGACTTACGAATGCAGGTTTGCAGCGGAGGGTCATCGTGTTTTCTCTGGTTAAACCAGGTTGATGCTACAGCCTGAGTTGGTGAAGACGAGAAGATCTGTGACGGCGATGGCAGCGGAGCTTGAGCGATAGAGAAGCAGCGAGAGGAAGAAGACGACTGAAGGGGGAGAATGGGAAGACCTAGGTCATGCCTATTTATAAGGAAAGGATAACTGAGATGGCGCAAGAAACGAGGAGATAAGAGTTATTATCCAGCGGCCCCGATGCCTCGGTTTTCGAAAGAGTCAATAAAGGCAGAGATCCGTTGGAGGTTATGGTGGAATAAAAAAGGAATTTAAGAAAAGATGACGTCACAGCGGGTTAACACGGATCCAAAAGATGACATCATGGAGGGTTAAAGAAAACCTTTTGGCGCAGTCAGAAGACTGAAGATTTATGTCTTAAGGTATTTTAAGATTGACATGAACAGGTTCAAATCAATCTGGGGCCTAATGTTGGGGATATAACTATTTGTGTAAGCCGCCCAGGAGGGGCCGGGTTACGCAAAGAGGACTCACTAGAAAGAAGCCCAAGACCAAGCATGAAGATGGCGGTTCAATAAAGGGCTTAAAGCCCACAGGCGGCTTAAGGCCCGTTGTAGTAAACCGCCATCATGGCATGACTTGTATCATAAGGTAGATTTAACTAGTCGCCGAGCCGGACACTGTTTATAAGCCGACCGGGACTCTTTAAGCCACAGGGCATCGTGTATATAAGGGGACGACCTGCTGGCGGCTTAGGGCAAGAAACAACTCATCGAGAGCCGGGCATAGCATATCTCGCTCCCTGGTCATCGAAACATCAATACCAACCCAACTAGACGTAGGCCTTACCTTCACCGTAAGGGGCCGAACTAGTATAAACCTCTCGTGTCCTTTGTCCCGATTAACCCCTTCAAGCTTCCTAGTTGCAATGGCTCCACAACTAAGTCCTTTCACGAGGACATCTGACGTGAAAATTCCACAACACTACTGAAAATTATTAGGAGGGATTGCAATAATGTCAATAATGTCAAGTTTCCTCTCTATGTGTTGAAAATCTTGAAGCTATGCTTGTTTTACCTTCCTTTGCTAGTTGATTATTGTTCCCATAAGTTGTTTGCTCACAAAATCCCTATGCATAGGAAGTGGGTTAGAACTAAATGTGCTAGTCATATGCTTCATGATGCTCCCATTATGTTTCAATTCTTATCTTTTACGTGAGCATCATTGTCATCATCGTGCCTAGCTAGAAAGGCATTAAAGAAAAGCGCTTGTTGGGAGACAACCCAATATTTACCCTTACTGTTTTTGTGTGTTCACATGATTATGCTACTGTAGTAATCATGTTTTATAGCTTTTGTTTTAATAAAGTGCCAAGTAAGACCTTTAGGATAGCTTACGGTGATAGTTGTGTTGATCCTGCTGAAAATCAGAAACTTTTGCACCGAGTAAATTAGTTTTGTTAATTCACAGGAACAGGCTCTTGATCTGATTCTTTTTGCTCTAGATTGGTACACGAATTGCTTAACACTTCCTAATTTGGTAGGATTTTTGGAATACCAGAAGTATATGTTTGATACAGATTACTACATACTGTTCTGTTTTTGATAGATTCTGTTTTCATTATGTTGTTTGCTTATTTTGATGAATCTATGAGTAGTATCGGAGGGTATGAACCATAGATAAGTTGGAATACAATAGATATTACATCAATATGAATTTAGAATGAGTTCACTACAGTACCTAAGTGGTGGTTTTATTTTCTTATACTAACGGAGCTTACGAGTTTTCTGTTGAGTTTTCTGTTGTGGAGTTTTCAAGTTTTGGGTAAAGATTCGATGTACTATGGAATAAGGAGTGGCAAGAGCCTAAGCTTGGGGATGCCCATGGCACCCCAAGATATTCAAGAATAGCAAAAAGCCTAAGCTTGGGGATGCCCCGGATGGCATCCCCCATTTCGTCTTCGTTCATCGGTAACTTTACTTGGAGCTATATTTTTATTCACCACATGATATGTGTTTTGCTTGGAGCGTCATTTTCTTTTGTTAGTATTTGCTTGCTGTTATTTAGAATAGTGTTTTGCATCTTTATTTTCAATAAAATGTCAAGGATAGCCTTTGCCATGCTTATTTTGCTAGTATACATGTTGCTGTTTGAAAACAGAAAGTTTACCGCTGTTGCAAAAATTCCCTAGAAAAGTCAGAGAATGGTATAATGTTGAAACTTTTTGCATATTGAGATCTGATAAATTTATTACAGCGGGTAGTTTCTTTCATAATTTTTGGAGTTAGGTAAGTATGATGAATCTTGCATTCTTTACAGGCTGTACTGTTTTGGCAGATTGTTGTTATGTTTGCATTGTTTGCATATGTTTGCTTGTTTAATGATTCTATTTGAGGATAGGAGTGTTAAATATGCAGAGGCATTTAGCATACAATGTGGAATAATAATTTTAGTGATTTGTTACAGTAGAAAATGATAAGTTTTTGCATTGGTTTATACTAACCTATCTCACGAGTTCTTGTTGAGTTTGTTGTGGATGAAGCTTTTCATAAAAAGAGAAACCATGATATGAGAGGAATTAAGGAGACACAAAAGTTCAAGCTTGGGGATGCCCAAGGCACCCCAAGATAATATTTCAAGAAGTCTCAAGCATCTAAGCTTGGGGATGCCCCGGTAGGCATCCCACCTTTCTTCTTCAACCACTATCGGTTAGTATCGGTTGAGCCTAAGTTTTTGCTTCTTCACATGAGTTGTGCTATCCTTGCAATGTCATTTTATTTTGTTTTTCTTGCTGTTTGAATACAATACCAAGATCTGAATTTCTTAAATGAGAGAGAGAGAGTCTTCACATAGCTACATAATTATTTAGCTACTCATTGATCTTCACTTATATCTTTTTGGAGTAGTTTGTCATTTACTCGTGTGCTTCACTTATATCCTATGAGTAAATGGTTGAATGAGTTGATTGTCATAAATTTGAAATTATATATGTCTCGTTTGCTTATCCCATGGGGAGTAATGACTTCACATCTAAGAAGTAGAGGTTGAAGGTTAGCAAGAATTGTATTGGTCATTTGAACAATTCATGAAAGAATAGTGAAGGAAGAGAGATTTCACATATAAATATACTATCCTAGACATCTTTTATAATTGTGATCACTCATTAAGTATGACATGCTAAAGAGTTGATGTTGGACAAGGAAGACAACGTAATGGGTTATGTTTTCTCACATCTCAATTAAAGTATATTGTCATGGATCATTCAAACATGTTGAGCTTGCCTTTCCCCCTCATGCTAGCCAAAATTCCTTGCACCAAGTAGAGATACTACTTGTGCTTCCAAATATCCTTAAACCTAGTTTTTGCCATGAGTGTCCACCATACCTACCTATATGCAGTATTTACCTGCCGTTCCAAGTAAATTTGCATGTCCAAACTCTAAACCTTCAAATAATAATCTGTTTTGTATGCCCGAATCACTCATGTAGTTACTAGGGGCTGTCAGTATCTTCCATGCTATGTGGGTTATTCTCAAGATGAGTGGACTCCGCTCATCATTCACGAGAAAAATGGCTGGTAACCGGGATGCCCAGTCCCATGATCAAAAGATCAAAAACAAATCAAAAATAATTGCAAACAAAACTCCCTCAGGTTTGATGTTAGTTGGAGGCACCCATTGTTTCGGGCAAGCCATGGATTGATGATTGTTGGTGGAGGGGGAGTAAAAACTTTTACCATTCTGTTTGGGAAACGCCTATAATGTATGTAGTATGGAAGATATTGGGAACTCTTGGTTGTTATGTTGACAATGAGATCATACCTCTCAAAATTATTTATCTCTATTTCAAAATTGAGCTCTGGCACCTCTGCAAATCCCTGTTTCCCTCTGCGAAGGGCCTATCTTTTAATTTTATGCATGAGTCAAGGTGATCTTCACCTTTCCCTTTTTCATTTTATCCTTTGGCAAGCACCTCGTGTTGGAAAGATCCTGATATATATATCCAATTGGATGTAAGTTAGCATGGACTATTATTGTTGACATCAACCAAAGGTGAATACGTTGGGAGGCAACACTATAAGCCCCTATCTTTCTTAGTGTCCGATTGAAACTCCATAACCATTAGTATTGCGTGAGTGTTAGCAATTGTAGAAGACTATATGATAGTTGAGTATGTGGAGTTTGCTAAATCAAAGCTCTCACATATACCCTTCCTGAAGATAGGATGAATTGTAATTGTTTGATGACTAAGATTGAAGTTTGCTAGTTTATGGTCTATTCTTTAACATGTGAATAGCTTGTTACTTGTTCGTGAGAAGTTTTATGAGATGAACTACTGTTATGACATATAATCATGCTAGAAAAGGTGATTGGAATTATCATTGATCAAACTTGTGCACCTTCTAGCATTCACACTTCATAAATTCTTTCTTTTATCATTTACCTACTCGAGGACGAGCGGGAATTAAGCTTGGGGATGTTGATACATCTCCAACGTATCTATAATTTATGAAGCATTCATGCTATATTATTATGTGTTTTGAATGTTTATGGGCTTTATTATACACTTTTATATTACTTTTGGGACTAACCTATTAACCGGAGGCCCAGCCCATATTGTTGTTTTATTGCCTGTTTCAGTGTTTCGAAGAAAAGGAATATCAAACGGAGTCCAAACAGAATGAAACCTTCGGCAGCGTGATTTTTGGAACGAACGTGACCCAGGAAACTTGGAGTGCAAGCCAGGGGAGCATCAAGGAAGCCACAAGATAGGGGGGCGCCCACCCCCCTGGGCGCGCCCTCCCCTCTCGTGGGCCCCTCGAGGATCCCCCGACTGACTTCTTTCGCTTATATAAGTCCACGTACCCTAAAAACATCGAAAAATAAGATAGATCGGGAGTTCCGCCGCCGCAAGCCTCTATAGCCACCAAAAACCTCTCAGGAGCCCGTTTCGGCACCCTGTCGGAAGGCGAATCCCTCACCAGTGGCCATCTTCATCATCCCGGCGCTCTCCATGACGAGGAGGGAGTAGTTCACCCTCGGGGCTAAGGGTATGTAGCAGTAGCTATGTGTTTGATCTCTCTCTCTCTCTCTCTTGTGTTCTCTCTATGGCACGATCTTGATGTATCGCGAGCTTTGCTATTATAGTTTGATCTTATGATGTTTCTCCCCCTCTACTCTCTTGTGATGAATTGAGTTTTCCTCTTGAAGTTATCTTATCGGATTGAGTCTTTAAGGATTTGAGAACACTTGATGTATGTCTTGTCGTGCTTATCTGTGGTGACAATGGGATTTCACGTGCCACTTGATGTATGTTTTGGTGACCAACTTGCGGGTTCCGCCCATGAACCTATGCATAGGGATTTGCACACGTTTTCGTCTTGACTCTCCGGTAGAAACTTTGGGGCACTCTTTGAAGTACTTTGTGTTGGTTGAATAGATGAATCTGAGATTGTGTGATGCATATCATATAATCATGCCCACGGATACTTGAGGTGACAATGGAGTATCTAGGTGACATTAGGGTTTTGGTTGATTTGTGTCTTAAGGTGTTATTCTAGTACGAACTCTTGAATAGATCGATCCGAAAGAATAACTTTGAGGTGGTTTCATACCCTACCATAATATATTCGTTTGTTCTCCGCTATTAGTGGCTTTGGAGTGACTCTTTTGTTGCAGGTTGAGGGATTGTTATATGATCTATCTATGTTATTATTGTTGAGAGGACTTGCACTAGTGAAAGTATGAACCCTATGCCTTGTTTCCTAGCATTGCAATACCGTTTACGCTCACTTTTATCATTAGTTACCTTGCTGTTTTTTATATTTTCAGATTACAAAAACCTATATCTACTATCCATATTGCACTTGTATCACCATCTCTTCGAAGAACTAGTGCACCTATACAATTTACCATTGTATTGGGTGTGTTGGGGACACAAGAGACTCTTTGTTATTTGGTTGCAGGGTTGTTTGAGAGAGACCATCTTCATCCTACGCCTCCCACGGATTGATAAACCTTAGGTCATCCACTTGAGGGAAATTTGCTACTGTCCTACAAACCTGTGCACTTGCAGGCCCAACAACATCTACAAGAAGAAGGTTGTGTAGTAGACATCAAAAATCATCAACATAAATTTGGCACATGAATAATTCATCATCATAGGTTTTGGTGAAAAGAGTTGGGTCGAGTGAACCGGGTTTGAAGCCTTTCTTCATGAGGAATTCCTTAAAAGTATCATACCATGCTCGAGGGGCCTGCTTGAGGCCATAGAGGGCCTTATTGAGTTTGAAGACTTTGTCAGGATGTTTTGGATCTCCAAAACCTGGGGGTTGAGCAACATATACTTCTTCCTCAAGCTTATCATTGAGGAATGCACTTTTCACATCCATTTGATATAAGATGATATTATGATGGTTAACATAAGCAAGCAATATGCGAATAGCCTCAAGTCTAGCAGCAGGTGCAAAAGTTTCATCGAAATCAATTCCTTCAACATGTGTGTAGCCTTGAGCTACAAGTCGTGCCTTATTCCTCACCACAAGGCCATTTTCATCTTGCTTGTTGTGGTAGATCCATTTGGTGCCGATGATATTGTGCTTGCGTGGGTCTGGTCGCTTGACAAGTTCCCAGACATTGTTGAGCTTGAACTGATGTAATTCCTCTTGCATCGCTTGAATCCACTCAAGCTCCAGAAATGCCCCATCTACTTTGGTGGGCTCTGTGATAGAGATAAAAGCAAAGTGCCCACAAAATTTAGACAAATGTGAAGCCTTTGAGCGTGTGAGAGGACCTGGTGCGTTGATGTCGCTGATGATTTTCTCGATTTGTACTTCATTTGCAACGCGAGGATGAGCATGTTGACGACGTTGAGTTGACTCAGCATTTTCTTCAGAGCTATTTTCCTCAGGTGCATCAGCCTGATGTTCTTCACGTTCTGGAATGACTTCTTCATCAGATTCTTCGGTAGGAATGACATCCTCAGTAGCCTTGAACTTGATGGATTCCTCAGGTGATATTTCATCTAGCACATGAGGTAGGTGCTCTCTTTGCGAGCCATTAGTTTCATCGAACCGCACATCTACAATTTCAACAACCTTGTGATGAACGGTGTTGAAGACTCTGTAGGTGTGCGAGTCCTTTCCGTAACCAACATAAAACCTTCATGTCCTTTCGGTGCATATTTAGAATTGTGATGAGGATCTCTAATCCAACATTTAGCACCTAAGATTTTGAAATAACTCACATTGGGTTTCTTGTCAGTGAGGAGTTCATATGAGGTCTTTTTGAAGAATTTGTAAAGATATACCCTGTTGATGATGTGTCCCGCAGTATCAATTGCCTCAGGCCAAAAATGACGAGGCGTCTTGTATTCATCATGTTGGAAATATGCCCTAGAGGCAATAATAAATTAGTTATTATTATATTTCCTTGTTCATGATAATCGTTTATTATCCATGCTATAATTGTATTGATAGGAAACTCAGATACATGTGTGGGTACATAGACAACACCATGTCCCTAGTAAGCCTCTAGTTGACTAGCTAGTTGATCAATAGATGGTTACGGTTTCCTGACCATGGACATTGGATGTCATTGATAACGGGATCACATCATTAGGAGAATGATGTGATGGACAAGACCCAATCCTAAGCCTAGCACAGAGATCGTGTAGTTCGTATGCTAAAGCTTTTCTAATGTCAAGTATCTTTTCCTTAGACCATGAGATTGTGCAACTCCCGGATACCGTAGGAATGCTTTGGGTGTACCAAATGTCACAACGTAACTGGGTGACTATAAAGGTGCACTACAGGTATCTCCGAAAGTGTCTGTTGGGTTGGCACGAATCAAGACTGGGATTTGTCACTCCGTGTAAATGGAGAGGTATCTCTGGGCCCACTCGGGAGGACATCATCATAATGTGCACAATGTGACCAAGGGGTTGATCACGGGATGATGTGTTACGGAACCAGTAAAGAGACTTGCCGGTAACGAGATTGAACAAGGTATCGGTATACCGACGATCGAATCTCGGGCAAGTACAATACCGTTAGACAAAGGGAATTGTATACGGGATTGATTGAGCCCTTGACATCGTGGTTCATCCGATGAGATCATAGTGGAACATGAGGGAGCCAACATGGGTATCCAGATCCCGCTGTTTGTTATTGGCCAGAGAGTTGTCTCGGTCATGTCTGCATGGTTCCCGAACCCGTAGGGTCTACACACTTAAGGTTCGATGACGCTAGGGTTATAAAGGAATTTTGTATGTGGTTACCGAATGTTGTTCGGAGTCCCGGATGAGATCCCGGACGTCACGAGGAGTTCTGGAATGGTCCGTAGGTGAATATTTATATATGGAAAGTTGTTGTTCGGGTTCCGGAAAAAGTTCGGGTTTTTTCGGTATTGTACCGGGAAGCTTCCAGAAGGTTCCGGAGGATTCCGGAGGGGTCCGGAGGTTCGGAAATTGTTCCACCACGTCCAATACAGTAGCATGGGCTGTAGGGGGGCGCCCTAGCCTTAATGGGCCAGGGGCACCAGCCCACCCAAGGCCCATGCGCATGGGAGGGGGGAAACCCTAAGGGGGAGGGCCTTCACTTGACTTGGGAGGCACTCCTCCCCCCCTTGGCCGCCGCCCCCTCCTCAGATTGGATCTGAGGGGGCCGGCCCCGCTCTCCCTTGCCCCTATATATATGTGGGGGTGGGAGGGCAGCCGCACCACAAGTTTTGGCGCAGCCCTCCCCCTGTCCCAAGTACTCCTCCTCTCTCGTGGTGCTTGGCGAAGCCCTGCAGGATTGCCACGCTCCTCCACCACCACCACGTCGTTGTGCTGCTGCTGGACGGAGTCTTCCTCAACCTCTCCCTCTCTCCTTGCTGGATCAAGGCGTGGGAGACGTCACCGGGCTGTACGTGTGTTGAACGCGGAGGTGCCGTCCGTTCGGCACTAGGATCTCCGGTGATTTGGATCACGACGAGTACGACTCCTTCAACCCCGTTCTCTTGAACGCTTCCGCTTAGCGATCTACAAGGGTATGTAGATGCACTCTCCTTCCCCTCGTTGCTGGTTTCTCCATGGATAGATCTTGGTGACTCGTAGGAAAATTTTGAATTTCTACTACGTTCCCCAACACATCAAGCATAGTGGGAGCCATGTCAACAAGAGTCCTATTCTTGCGCTCCACGATGCCATTCTGCTGAGGAGTATAAGGAGCAGATAACTTGTGTTTAATACCAAGTTCATCAAGATAGTCATCAAGACCAGTATTCTTGAACGCGGTCCCATTGTCATTTCTGACGTGCTTGATCTTCACACCAAAGTTGGTTGAAGCCCTCTGTCGGTGTCAAAACCAGCGGATCTCGGGTAGGGTCTCCCGATCTATGCGTCTTAGGCTGATGGTAACAGGAAGCAAGGGACACAATGTTTACCCAGGTTCAGGCCCTCTCGATGGAGGTAAAACCCTACTTCCTGCTTGATTGATATTGATGATATGAGTAGTACAAGAGTAGATCTACCACGAGATCGTAGAGGCTAAACCTATAAGCTAGCCTATGATGATTATGATTGTAATTGTGATCGGCCTTCTAAGGACCAACCTCTCCGGTTTATATAGACACCGGAGAGGGCTAGGGTTTACATGGAGTCGGTTACAAGGAAGGAAATATAATATCCAGATCGCCAAGCTTGTCCTCCACGCAAAGGAGAGTCCCATCAAGACACGGGACGGAGTCTTGAGTCTTGTATCTTCACGCTCCAATAGTCCGGACAAAGTATAGAGTCCGGCTGTCCGGATACCCCCTAATCCAGGACTCCCTCAGTAGCCCCTGAACCAGGCTTCAATGACAATGAGTCCGGCGCGCAGTCTTGTCTTCGGCATTGCAAGGCGGGTTCCATCTCCGAATACTCCAAAGTAACTATCGAACACTTGAACCGTGTCCGGATCTACAAAATGATCTTCACATACCACCGCAGAGAGAATGATATTTCACAAATGCAATCTGCTGACAACTCTCTTTTTTTAGTCGACATGACATGTCATTACGGTCGGGTCATTATTCGAACCATTTTCCCACAACCAGCCATAGCGCATATTGCGAGGCGGTTTCGTTGACACGTCTTGTCAAAGCAGAAATCGTGTCCCCTTATCACGGGATTCTCATCAATACGGGTATAAACCCACCGCACCATCAATCATGGCGCCTGGGAAGTAAGCGATTCTCAACGGGCAAGTGGGGAGGTGCACCGCTTTCGTCGCCTCTACAAAGGGACAGGGGTTCCCCATTTTCACCCACGTCTTCTCCCTTCCTTGCTCGTCCTTGCCTCCTCGAGCTCCAGCGCCCTAGTCCAAGCCTTCTCCGCACAGCCAAACATGTCCGGGGCAGGAGGCAAGTGGGTGGCTTCCACCATGAAGGGGAAGCATATCACAAATCTTCGGGCGGCCGGATACTTGGCCGCAGACATCACGCGCCGGCTACCGGACGAAGGTCAGGTCATTCCAACCCCGGAACCCCACGAGAGGGTCGTGTTCCTCGCCCACCTCGTCCGTGGACTGGAGTTTCCACTTCACCCCTTCGTCCGCGGGCTCATGTTCTATTACGGGCTAGATTTCCATGATCTTGCCCCAAACTTCGTCCTCAACATCTTGGCGTCTATCATCATATGCGAGGCCTTCCTCCGCATCAAGCCTCACTTCGGCTTGTGGCTATAAATCTTCTATGTGAAGCCGAAGATCGTGAGCGGCCAGCAAGCGGAGTGCGAAGGGGCCATGGTGGGCAAGATGCCTAACGTCACCTGGCTCGACGGCTCCTTCACGAAGACCGTGAAAGGGTGGCAATCAGGGTGGTTCTACATCACCGAGCCACGCGACGCCAGCTGGGCAGTGGCCCCCAAATTCCGATCCGGAACCCCCATGTGGCTCACCTCCTGGGAAAGGAAGGGCCTGGCCTGGGGCGAATCTGCAGAGCTGACCGGACTCCAAAACTGCATCAAGAATATGAAGGACAAGAATATCAAGCTTGTCAACATGATCCAGGTTATCCTCGTTCGCCAGATTCTTCTGTGCCAAAGGTGGGTATTTAATCTGTGGGAGTTCGTCCCGGCCGAACACCAGACACTTCGGAGGCTCTACGGCATGACACATAAAGACGCATGTAAGGCGCTGTTCAAGGCCTCCGAAGTACCTCCTCCCACATCCGTGGACCGTGGACTTCACGCTGCATGGCCTCCTTGTCCGGTGAGCTTTCTGGCTACCACCAGATTCAGTTCTTCCAAATATATTCGTGGGGAAATCTTAAGTAATTGTGCATATTTGATCAGGATTATGTGGAGACAGCGGAGCGGATTGATTGTCCGGCTCCGCTGCCAGAAGGCCCAGCCAACGCTCTCCTGACGGAGATGCTAGTCCCGGCGCCCTACAAGGCGCCGGAAAAGAAGGCCCCGGGGGCCAGGAAGGGTCTCCGGCGTAAAGTTGTACCAGAGGCCTCGTCCGAAGACGATGAGGCACACTCCTCCCCTGAAGGGGAGGAATAAGAAGAAGAGGCCGCCCAATCCGGAGAGGATGGGGGGCCTGAGAAGGCGGACCAGGGGGCCAGGAAAGGCCCCCGGCGCAAGGCCGTCATACCCTCGTCGTCCGATGACGACAAGGCAGATTCCTCCCATGGAGGCGGGGGGAAACAAGAAGAAACTCTGCCTCCCCGCACTGGGGGGGAGAAAAAGAGGAAAGCCTCCCCGGAGGGGGAGGCTGGGACGTCCAAGAAGGGAAAGGCGTCCCTTCAGGACTACTCCGCCATGGCCGCCGATAGCGAGGAGGGGTGGCTGCCCAGGGGGGAGCCCCTAGCGCGATCATAAGTATCTGCATTCCATTGTGATTTTGCTCCATAGTCTTGTTATAACACCGAACATGTATACAGTCCGGCCAGGGTCCATCCCGAGGTATCATCTTCAGATTGGTCCTTGAGTGATTCAGTGATGAACTTGCTCCTGACGGCCACTACTCCTCAGCCTGCAGATGACACGGAGGTGTTGTCCCAAAGGCTCCCAAAGCGGGGGGAGGTGACTCTGGAGGCGCCCCAAGGCGGAATTCCAGACGTCGGACACGCGGGGTTCAAGATCCCCGTGGATCGTGTCGATGAGAGCCGCAGTAAGCTGGGCTCTCAGCCGAACACTATTCCGGAACCTCCCATGGTTCTAGACTCAGGCGGGCAGCCCCTCGTTAGGGAGGGCGATCCATCCGTGCCGAGGACTTCTGTTACGCCCGAGGCATTGGATTGTCTGCTGGAAGCGCTTCACGGCGCTTCCATGGATGAAGAGCACCGTACTCTTATGAGTGCGGTGATTCAGAAGGTTTTGTCCACCAAGAGCAGACTAACCGAAGCTTGCACCAGCCTCCTGACAGGCTTTGAGGTAAGTAATAAAAATGTGTGAAATTACCACCCGATAGGTAGTAGCCCCTGATACTCTGTTTGGTGTTCAGAAAGAAAAGCCAAACGGAGGGTCAATTATAATACACAGGAGTCTAATAATAAGTGTGCATGTGAATAAGCAGGCTATGCTGCTTGCTGCTACTGTCTGCACAGTCGAGGTCATCGGACTGAAATGGGACCTGGAGCAGGCGCAGGGACAGCTCGACCTCACGAAGAGGCAGCTCGAAGAGAACAAAGGTGAGTAATTCCCCGCTCTCATATAATGAAGAATAGGCAAAATTGGTTATTCTAACGACAAAGCATCGTGACTTTGTAACAGGGGCCACCACCGAAGTGGCGTCTTTGAAGAAAGCATTGTCCGAGGCTGAGGACAAGGCGGCTCTGGAGCGCGAAGAGCGCGAGAAGCAAGATGCTAGAGTGGGAGAGGTACAGCAAGAGCTCCAGGAGCTCGGTAAAAAGTCTGAGTCCTTGGAGCATGATCTTAAGGTGAAAGAGTCTGAGCTTGCGAAGGCCCTTGCGAGTATGAAAGACGCCAAGGCCAAAGCTGACAAGGCACAGCAGGAAATCCAGGCGGGTAAGACATTCTTTATGCAAAGCAAACATGTGGAGGAGGCGTTTCTTTTACTTACCCGAATTCGGAGCTCTCCAGGGGCATTCACAGATCTGCCACGCAGCGTATCAGATGATGCGGAGTTCTAATGTACCAAGGAGGGAAGCTCAACGGAAAAGTTGTTCTGGTCCCAGTATGCTAGGGCCGAACACCCAATGCCTCTGAGTGACCAAGTGAAGCAGTTGGTCGAACTCCACAGGGCGGCCGAAGTAGCTATGAAAGATTTCATAGTCCGGATGTGGCCTGGTGAGCCCTTGCCCACTAGCTACTTCGGCATGATCAAGCGGATGGTGAATGCCTGTCCGCGGCTTGAAGTTATCAAGTGATCCGTTTGCATTGAGGGTGCCCGCCGGGCCTTTGCTCGCGCGAAGGTGCATTGGGGCAAGCTGGATGCGGAGAAGCTGGTGAAGGACGGGCCGCCGGAGGGCAAGGCGCATCGCTATCCCGAGAAGTATTACGATGGCGTTATGAAGGGCGCTTGTCTCGTGGCCGACGAATGTACCAAGGACACAATCCTTGAGTAAATGTACCTCTGTCGTTGTTGTAATATAAAGACGAAGTTACTTGCGCTAGGTAGCGCTGTTTGATTTAAAATATTACCTTATGTGCGGCTATTTATAAAATTCTGAAAGTAGGCTAGTCGTCGGCTTCCGCCCCCACGTAACTAGTACTGGGGTGTTCCTGGAAAAACCCGGATACTCTTTATCCAAATTTTTGGTCCCTTAAGGAGGTATCCGGCGCAGCGAACAAGGCAACCGGACTATGCGGCTTTATAACTTTCACTTAGCCATAGAAGTCTATAATTTTAAATTTCGGCAAAGCCCCTAGAATTCGGAAGGCCGAATTGGGGCGCTATATACGCCTAAAACGGACGAAGCTGATTCCTCGCCTAAAGCGGAAAAATCTTTAAGGATTTTAAGACCCCTCGAACAGCGACCAGCTCTCGCCGCATCATGCCGGTTAGTTTTCGGCTTTCTCTACTGAGGTGCTCGTCCGGAAGAACCGGGACATAATCGCAGTAGTTCTCCCTGCGCTACCTTAGCCGATATAACGGAACGTAAGGTACCAAAAGAAGGGAGCCAGGCTAACCCAACTATTGACCCAAGACGTGATTCGGAGTTGATGCATATAGTGCTATAAGTTCGGGGTGCCACACTGTTGAAAGTGTTCGGACTTGTGTTGCCATGTTATGGGGTGCCATGAGAAGCCCCTGGCAAAACTGATCGTACCAAGGTGTACGGATGCAATATTAAATAAACATTTGTAAGAAAAATGCGCAAATAGGAATAATAAGCTGACGCTATATATTATTTTCCATTGATGAATAATACGTTTAAGCGTATGTTTACAATGGGTACGTTTAAGCAGAAGTAAATAGAACTATTTAACATGTCCTATCCAAGGGCAGGCTGCATGTAGGTATATAAAACAGGTATAATGATCGTGAACAGATTCCACCTGGGTATTTCCTTTTGTGAGAAAAGCCTGTTGCCTCCTTGGTTTTCTCTCCTATGTAAGTCCGACAATGTGGCTCTTCTAAAGAGGCTGCTCTAAAGCAATGTCCTGAAAGATAAAAAGGGGGGGTTATGAAGGTATGTGGCGGTTATACCGCATTGTTGACTGAGTCGCTGCTGCGCCTCCGCCTATGCCAATGGTATTTTGAGTGCGTAATTATGTACGCGCGGCACGAATGCTGCTTTGATGGGGCTTGAGCGGAGGCCGGACTGCTAGTCACGCTCTTGGCATGCCTGGTGATCCTGCTGCGGGGTGCTCCGGACTCACTTTAGGGTGCTCGAGGTTGTGGTCGCCGGATTGGTGGTTTGTCGGAGGAGGCCGCATTGTACTTCCGCTGCAAGGGCTGCAGTATGCTCTTCTGTACGTAGAGAGCGGTCCATGTTTCCGTTGACTGTTATGTCCCCGCGCGGTCCTGGCATCTTGAGCTTGAGGTATGCATAGTGTGGTACCGCATTGAATCTAGCAAATGCGATTCGTCCAAGCAGTGCGTGGTAACCACTACGGAAAGGGACGGTATCGAAGATTAACTCTTCGCTTCAGAAGTTATCCGGGGATCCGAAGACCACTTCCAATGTTATAGAGCCCGTGCAACGGGCCACTACTCCAGGAATTACACCTTTAAAGGTGGTTTTGGTGGGCTTGATCCTTGAAGGGTCGATGCCCATTTTTCGCACTGTGTCCTGATAAAGCAGGTTCAGGCTGCTGCCGCCGTCCATAAGGACTCGCGTGAGGTGGAATCCATCGATGATTGGGTCTAGGACCAATGCGGCTGAGCCGCCGTGACGGATGCTAGTAGGGTGATCCCTACGATCAAAGGTGATCGGACAAGCTGACCATGGGTTGAATTTGGGGGCGACTGGCTCCATCGCATAAACGTCCCGTAGTGCTCGCTTCCGTTCCCGCTTGGGAATGTGGGTGGCATAGATCATGTTGACCGTTTTCACCTGGGGGGGAAATTTCTTCTGTCCCCCCGTGTTCGGACGCCGGGGCTCCTCGTCATCGTCGCTGTGCAGCCCCTTGTCCTTCTTTTCGGCATTTATTTTACCGGCCTATTTGAACACCCAGCAGTTTCTATTGGTGTGGTTGGCTGGCTTGTCCCGGGTGCCGTGAATTTGGCACGAGCGTTCGAGTATGCGGTCTAGACTGGACGGTCCCTGATTGTTTCTTTTGAACGGCTTCTTCCGCTGACCGGATTTGGATCCGCTGAATCCGGCGTTGACTATCGTGTCTTCAGTGTTGTCGTCGTTGTTCATTCGCTTATGTCTGTTGCGTCATGGCTTGCCGTTGTTGTCATGGACATCCAAAGTGCCAGATGTGGCATAGTGCTGCTGCGAGCCAACCAGCTATCCTCGCCCACGCAAAAGCGGGTCATTAGTGTCGTGAGAGCTGCCATGGACTTGGGTTTTTCCTGGCCGAGGTGTCGGGCGAGCCACTCATCACGGATATTATGCTTAAAAGCCGCCAGGGCTTCGGCGTCCGGACAGTCGACTATTTGGTTCTTTTTAGTTAGGAACCGAGTCCAGAATTTCCTGGCTGACTCTTCGGGCTGTTGAGTGATGTGGCTCAAGTCATCGGCATCCGGTGGTCGCACGTATGTGCCCTGGAAGTTGTCAAGGAACGCGTCTTCCAGGTTTTCCCAACTGCCAATGGAATTTGCAGGCAGGCTTTAGCCAGTGCCGGGCGGGTCCTGTGAGCTTAAGGGGAAGGTACTTGATGGCGTGTAGGTCGTCTCCGCGGGCCATGTGAATATGGAGAAGGAAATCTTCAATCCATACTACGGGGTATGTTGTGCCATTGTATGATTCGATGTTTACGGGTTTGAACCCTTCTGGGAATTCATGATCCATCACTTCATCAGTGAAGCAGAGGGGGTGTGCAGCGCCTCTGTGCCGGGCTATGTGGCTACGCAGTTCGAATTAGTCTGGGTGGCTGTGTTCGGCCCGGCCGGACTTGTTGATAGTGTATCTGGCGTGACGGTCATCGTCGCGTGCTGGGGTGCGCCCCCGCGATCCATAGATCGATCTTGGTTGTCGTGCTTTTTTCCAATATATCTTGCAGGTCTTGCCTATTGCCCCGGGCCATAGTGTATTGGCGTGGGGGTGCGGGCTGGTATTCAGGCTAATATGCCGTTTTATCCCGGCCACGAGGTGGCCGGTCAGCCGTGTGGCGCTCGAGTCCATATTCCTCGGCTGCCAGGACTTCAGTCCATCTATCTGTGAGCAGGTCTTGATCAGCTTGGAGTTGCTGCTGCTTCTTTTTCAGGCTCCTCGCAGTGGCCATAAGCCGACACTTGAAGCGTTCCTGCTCTACGGGATCCTCAGGCACGCCGAACTCGTTGTTGCTGAGGCTAATCTCGTCTTCAGAGGGGGCATGTAGTTGTCCTCCTCCGAATATCCGTCTGTTGCCTGTTCGTCTGGGCTGACCTGCCCGTCCTCCTGCTTGACCTGCTCGAAGGCTAGCTGATCAGGGTTGTATTCCTCTTCGGCACCATCTGGATTGTTTTCGTCTCCTGGGCCGGTATTGCTGTGGCGGGGCTTGGGGCGGCGCCGACGACGCCCGTGCTTTACTTTTCTCCCTGAGGGGTTATCCTCTGTTGCCTGATGACCCACAAGTATAGGGGATCTATCGTAGTCCTTTCGATAAGTAAGAGTGTCGAACCCAACGAGGAGCAGAAGGAAATGATAAGCGGTTTTCAGCAAGGTAGTCTCTGCAAGTACTGAAATAAGTAGTAACAGATAGTTTTGTGATAGGATAAATTGTAACGAGTAACAAGTAACAAAAGTAAATAAAGTGCAGCAAGGTGGCCCAATCCTTTTTGTAGCAAAGGACAAGCCTGGACAAACTCTTATAATAGGAAAAGCGCTCCCGAGGACACATGGGAATATCGTCAAGCTAGTTTTCATCACGCTCATATGATTTGCGTTCCGTACTTTGATAATTTGATATGTGGGTGGACCGGTGCTTGGGTACTACCCTTACTTGGACAAGCATCCCACTTATGATTAACCTCTATTGCAAGCATCCGCAACTACAACAAAAGTATTAAGGTAAACCTAACCATAGCATGAAACATATGGATCCAAATCAGCCCCTTACGAAGCAATGCATAAACTAGGGTTTAAGCTTCTGTCACTCTAGCAACCCATCATCTACTTATTACTTCCCAATGCCTTCCTCTAGGCCCAAATAATGGTGAAGTGTTATGTAGTCAACGTTCACATAACACCACTAGAGGTTAGACAACATACATCTTATCAAAATATCGAACGAAGACCAAATTCACATGACTACTAATAGCAAGACTTCTCCCTTGTCCTCAGGAACAAACGTAACTACTCACAAAGCATATTCATGTTCATAATCAGAGGGGTAATAATGTGCATAAAGGATCTGAACATATGATCTTCCACCAAATAAACCAACTAGCATCAACTACAAGGAGTAATCAACACTACTAGCACCAATCCCGGACTTGGAGACAAGAATTGGATACAAGAGATGAACTAGGGTTTGGAGATGAGATGGTGCTGGTGAAGATGTTGATGGAGATTGCCCTCTCCCGATGAGAGGAGCGTTGGTGATGACGATGGTGATGATTTCTCCCTCCCGGAGGGAAGTGTCCCCGGCAGAACAGCTCTGCCGGAGCCCTAGATTGGTTCCGCCAAGGCTCCGCCTCGTGGTGGCGGAGTCTCATCCCGAAAGGTTCTCCTCTATTTTTTTCTCATCGAAAGACTTCATATGGGAGAAGATGGACGTGGAGAGCCACCAGGGGGCCCACGTGGTAGGGGGCACGCCCAGGGGGGCGTGCCCCCCACCCTCGTGAGCAGGGTGTGGGCCCCCTGGCCTTCATCTTTGGCGACGATTTTTCTTTATTTATTTTAAGGTGTTCTGAGGGAGTCCTGTACTAGGGGGTGTTCGGATAGTCGGACTATCATCATCGGCCGAACTATCATCGGCCGGACTATCATCATCGGCCGGACTCCAAGACTATGAAGATACTAGATTGAAGACTTCGTCCCGTGTCCGGATGGGACTTTCCTTGGCGTGGAAGGCAAGCTTGGCGATACGGATATGTAGATCTCCTACCATTGTAACCGACTCTATGTAACCCTAGCCCTCTTTGTTGTCTATATAAACCGGATGGCTTTAGTCCGTAGAACACAACAATCATACCATAGGCTAGCTTCTAGGGTTTAGCCTCCTTGATCTCGTGGTAGATCCACTCTTGTAATACCCACAATATCAATATCAATCAAGCAGGACGTAGCGTTTTACCTCCATCAAGAGGGCCCAAACCTGGGTAAAACATCGTGTCCCTTATCTCCTGTTACCATCCACCTAGACGCACAGTTCGGGACCCCCTACCCGAGATCCGCCGGTTTTGACACCGACATTGGTGCTTTCATTGAGATTTCCTCTGTGTCGTCACCGATAGGCTTGATGGCCTCTTCAATCAACAACGACGCAGTCCTGGGCGAGACTTTTCTCCCCGGACAGATCTTCGTATTCGGCGGCTTCGCACTGCGGGCCAACTCACTTGGCCATCTGGAGCAGATCGAAAGCTACGCCCCTGGCCGTCAGGTGAGGTTTGGAAGCCTAAACTTCACGGCCGATATCCGCGGAGACTTGATCTTCGATGGATCCGAGCCGCAGCCGAGCATGCCGCACTGTCACGATGGGCATGACCTAACTCTGCCGCCGGACAGTACCTTGGAGGCCGCACACGAATCCGCTCCAACCCATAGTCCGGAGCCAATCGCGCAGATCGAGAACAGGTGGCTGGACACCGCCTCGGGAGCTGCAACTTCCACGGCGAGGGAGCCGAACAATAACCTCGTCCCTTATAAAGCTCATGACTCCGAGGTGCCGAACTCCCTGCCGGACTCCGAACCTCCTGCGCCCCTGCCAATCGAATCTGATTGGGCGCCGATCATGGAGTTCACCACTGCGGACATCTTTCAGCACTCACCCTTCGGCGACATCTTAAATTCGCTGAAGCATCTCTCGCTATCCGGAGGGCCCTAGCCGGATTATGGCCAAGATGGTTGGGACGCGGACGATGAAGAAATTCAAAGCCCACCCACCGCCCACTTTATAGCAACTGTCGACGATCTAAACGACATGCTAAACTATGACTCCGAAGAAATCGACGGTATGGACGACGATGCCGGAGACGATCAAGAAGCAGCGTTCACTGAGCACTGGGAGGCCACCCCGTCACATGACATATATATGGTGGACACCCCAAAAGGAAGCGATAACGAGGAACAACGGGGCGCGGCAAAGGATAATCCCGCCGATAAACAACCAAAACGGCGATGCAGACGCCGCCCTAAGTCCCGCCTCGACAAAAACAGCATTCCTAATGACCCAGCAATAGAGCAGGGCAAACCAGTGGACGACGATCATGCAACCAAGCAACCGTCCGAACAGGACGAATCGGACAATCAAGACGTGCCCGGCGAAACCAACAGTCCGGACAACCTCACGCCAGACACACCATCGGAGCATATGAACCTCCACAAAAAACTCGTCGCCACTGCAAGAAGACTGAAGAAGGAAAAGCGGAAGCTCAAAACAGCGGAAGACATACTCAGAAAGAGGTGGAGCAAAGTACTCAAGACCGCAGACAAATATGGCAATGGGCACCAAACAAAGAGCTACCCGAAGCGCAAGCTGCTGCCAGAATTTGACGAGGAAGCCATAGAGCCCTCACAGTCAAAAAACAAAGAGGCCGCCTGGCCGGATAGACGGCTAGATGACAGGCCAAAAAGGACAAGCGGCGCCGCACACAATCAGATTCACGATCCTGGGAAAGCAGGCGGCCCAGTCAGGTCCATTTACGGGCCAAAAAAGAGGGCCCCAGGAAGCAACACAACACGGCAAGTGTTCGAAGACAGCGGCACACCCAAATACAGGGGCGCCGCACACCCGCTATGTTTCACCGATGAGGTGCTGGATCATGATTTTCCAGCAGGGTTCAAACCCATAAACATAGAGGCATACGACGGAACAACAGACCCCGGAGTCTGGATAGAAGATTACATACTACACATACACATGTCTAGAGGAGATGATCTCCACGCCATAAAATATCTACCCCTCAAGCTCAAAGGGCCAGCTCGGCATTGGCTCAAAAGCCTCCCAGAAAACACTGTTGGAAGTTGGGAAGAGCTTGAGGACGCGTTTAGAGCAAATTTTAAAGGGACTTATGTCCGCCCTCCGGACGCAGACGATCTAAGTCATATAACTCAACAGCCCGGAGAGTCAGCGCGCAAATTCTGGAACAGGTTCCTTACTAAAAAGAACCAAATAGTCGATTGTCCGGACGCGGAAGCCTTAGCAACTTTTAAACACAACGTCCGAGACGAATGGCTCGCCAGACACCTCGGCCAAGAGAAGCCAAGAACAATGGCCGCGCTAACAAGCCTCATGACGCGCTTTTGCACAGGGGAAGACAGCTGGCTAGCAAGATGCAGCACCAGCGACCCGAGTACATCCGAAATCAGAGATGGAAACAGAAAATCACGGCACAGAAAAGATCAGCGCCGGAATAAAGAAAAAAGCCCAAAGAGCACGGCGGTCAACGCCGGATTCAAAAGCTCGCGGCCAAACAATAAAACACGGTCTCTTAAGGACAACAGTGATGAGCTATCCAACTTAAACAAAATTTTGGATCGGATATGTCAAATCCACAGTACCTCCGGAAGTCCTGCAAACCATACCAACCAAGATTGTTGGGTTTTTAAACAGTCCGGCAAACTCAACGCCGAACACAAGGGGCTCAATGCGCCAAGCGAGGACGATGATGAACCCCACCAGCAGAGCACTGGAGGACAAAAGACTTTCCCACAAGAAGTCAAAACAGTAAACTCACTTCATGTGATAGTACGGAAATACAATACGACACCCGCTAAGATAGGTGTCGCACGGTCCACCCCAGCGGAACACCGAGATTGGATGTCAAAACCAATCACTTTTGACCACCTGGATTATTCTAGAAGTATCCGGAACGCGGGATGGACTGCTCTAATATTGGATCCTATAATAGACGGACTGCAATTTACACAAGTCCTGATGGACGGCGGCAGTGACTTAAACCTGCTATATCCGGACACAATCCGCAAGTTGGGGATAGACCCTACAACAATTCGACATAGCCGCACTTCCTTCAAAGGAGTGGCGCCAGGCCCTCATGCCAGGTGCACAGGTTCATTATTACTAGAAGTTGTGTTCGGGTCACCTGACAACTTCTGACAAGAAAAGCTAACCTTTCATGTCGCCCCATTTAAAAGTAGCTATCAAGCACTACTGGGACGTGAAGCTTTCGTCCGCTTTAACACAATGCCACACTACGCGTCTCTTACGCTTAAAATGCCCGGTCCACGTGGCATCATTTCATTAAAAGGTCTTCTAAGACCCCGGACACGGCTGGACGAGTCCGGAATTAATAAGCTAGGGGCTACCTAGCCGCACACCCCTTCACAAGGGTTTGTGCATATAAGCCATAATGAGCTAGCATAGGCTCAGCTTTCTTAATATATATTTCAATTTTTTATGCACTTTTTCGCATGATTTCTTTTCAAACTAAGTTCCTCTCTTTTTACAGATGAACAACGTGCACACCCGTCCAGGATACGGCACAACGGAGACACAGGCGCAGACGTGCAGTAGGGACCCGTTGCAAGGATTCTTTTCAGACTAAGACCCTACGTAAACCTTTCTTACTGTCTCTTGTTGCTATAATCCCCTGGTTTCTCATTATAACCAGAGTGGAGACTGGCATTTTGGCATCGGCCGCGTCAGAGGAACTTACCCGTACCTGGACACAAGGGGCTTAGGGCATTGTTCCGCCCATTATTATAAAGACCGAACACCTTCGGGAGTGTTCGGCGTCTCGAGTTTGGCCTTATATGCATGAGCTCCGAATCATGTCTTTGGTCAAATGTTGGGTTTGCCCGGCTCCTGTGTTTTGCTGCCTTACGTTCCGTATCATCGGCTAACGCGGCACCAGGAGAACTACTGCGATTGTCCCCCAGTTTGGCTGGGCGAGCACCTCAGTAGAGAAAGCCGAAAACTGACTGTCATGATACAGTGAGAGACTGGTCAACCACTCGATCGACCAAGGGAATGTTTAGAATTCCTCCGCTTTGATGAAGGGTCGTTTCCCGGTCAAGCACATACGCGCCCCAAATTCGGAGAGCGCGGTGCCCCCAGGGGCTATATCGTAGCCCCACCCTCGAACTCCCATGGCTAAGTGAAAGTGATAAAGCATTATAGTCCGGTTACCTCGTTTGCTACGCTACCACCTCCTTTACAGGACCGAGACGTCAGATTAAGTGTGAAAATGCGCTATTTTGGCGAACACCCCCGCACCTTGTGCGTGGGGGCTGAAGCCGACGACTGCCATCTTTCAGGTTATACACACGCATACATGAACGGTCGCACAAGAGATATTCCACTACTTGAACGCACAAGTATAAAAGGCGTTTACATCATAAACATTGTTTTACAAACGTTCATTTGAACGTAACATTTTTTGAGCACTGCGACTCTATTACACGAGCACCACGCAGAACTTCGCCAAAATAGTGCTCGGTGGGTAACCGGCTATCGTCCGAACCCGGGGTCGCAACAGCAGTGGCATCCATCTCTGTCCAATGTGTCTTCACACGGGAGAGTGCCATCCGCGCACCCTCTATGCAGGCCGACCGCTTCATCGCCTTGATATGCGGCACTGCCCCAAGAAATTGCTGCAATAAGCCAAAGTAACTCTTCGGCTTGGGCCTATCCGGCCAGACAGTGGCGGAGCTTGAACGAAAAAGTTGGGCGGGCCAGACTCAAGAAGAGCACAATTTTTTTTCGAATTCTAACTCATAAGGACATATTACAAGCACCCAGGTCACAAGATTGAGCTAGCAGATATGTACATATATAATATATATACATTTCAACCGTGAGTCACTATTGAGTTAGCTAATACGGACTACATTAGTGTCGAGACATTAGACATGGACTTGCTCACGTACTAGAAGTCAACTCTCCGATCCTTCTTTGCTTATAAAATCTGCAATGGCATCTTCATGGGTTGTGGTTCTCTACAATTCCACCTTCTATGTGAACTAACAAGTTACTGGCCAGATTCTCAACTTCAGTTATCTATAATTCCAACTTATTGCGCAATCTTGTCTGAATGATCCTCAACTTCAGTTATCTTATCTTTTTTCCTTTTAAAAACTAAATCAATTCTTCTCCAAGTCTGATTTTCCTTGTCCATGACTACCTATGTTGAAATTTGCATAAGATCAGATCATCAGGCTATGATTTATCACTAGCAGGATTGATCACTGGGGTGTATGGAAATGAACAAATTCAGGCTATTGCTTATCAATTTCTGTGAAGTGTGCGTGCGGCAAGGGGCCAAGTCATGGGGGCGCCAGCAACAGAATACAGAAAGAAAAGGGGCTGGCCAACAGGGTCATGCCCCAGAATTGGAGACCTGGAGTTGGAGGAGAACAACCAAATTAATGGATGGCCGGCAGTACGCACGGCACACTGGATCCCGACAGATCATGGGCGGTGGGAGGGAATAGGGCAGGGGTGAGGCAAGATCTCGGCGGGCGGCGCAGCGGAGGTTGCTTCGAGAGACCGTGTTCCCTGTCAACGACGGCGGCGTGGCTACATGAGATGAGTATGAGGCTGAGAGGATGTGGAATTGGGGAAGCCATGCCTGAACCTGTGCGTGCGTGAGACGAGGAGAAGATGGCCAATGGGGATAGCCTGTGCGTGCACTGGCTTAGTGGGCTGGGCTAAGATGAGTAGTAGTATTTTCTTTTGTCAAATTTCTGGGCGGGCCATGGCCCAGGTCTGCCCTTACAGAGCTCCGCCCCTGCGGCCAGACATGGGTCACGATATCCGTCATGGCAAGCCCGGACAACCTATTCAGCTCAGCCCATTCGGCCAAACGGTCGGTCAGCGGAAGTGAACGCTCCGGACTATGGAATTGAGACCAAAACAGCTCTTCCGTCTTGTGATCCTTCTGGCTTCGAAAATGCACAATGGCATCCGCCGCACTCACTGCTAAGTCCATATAAGGGTCCTCTAGACCCCACAGCTGGCCCAGCTGAGCATACTTTGGATCCGTAAACCTTCGGCGCAGCAGAAAAGGCTTGCCAACTACAATGTCTCCGGCCTGGCGCAGCTCTTCCTTTATAGCCCACATTGCAGAACGGGCATCCTTGGCTTCGGCGGTGGCCTTGCCCAGGTCTTCTTGCCCCGCTAGGCGCTCCTTTTCAAGAGCCTCATTACGGTCGGTAGCATCTTTTAACTTCACGGCCATTTCGGCCATCTCTTCCTTGCTTCGACAGTGTGCGGCCCTTTCGGCTTCTAACTCCTCGGCCGCCCTCGAGGCCGCCGCATTACTCCTTGTGGCTTGCTCCTTGGATTGAGCAAGTTCGGCCCGAAGGCTCTCCACAGCAGCGGCACTATCTGCATTTCACACACATGTTGTAAGGAGTGGGCTTCGGCTCCCTTACCAAGCGACCGCAAAGAAACACTTACCTTGCGACTCATCAAGTCGCCTGTTGACTAGCGTGATGTTCGCATCCGCAACATCGAGTTGCCGCTTTAGTTTAGCAACTCCATCAGTCCGGCTGGCCCTCGGACGATCCGCCACCTACATAGGCACGGCGAAAATTGAAACCTGCGATTTTGATCCTCGGCACGCTGTCGCTTTCGACAACCTACCGAGTCTCAGGGGCTACTATGTATACAGGGCGCACTCTATATGCAAAACTGTCAAAAGGTGTGTCATTTTTGTGTACCTCAAACCCCGCCAGCAAACTCCTGACGGCATTATGCAATCCGCCTTCGGCGGACGAAATCCTTTCAATCACCATACTCATCAATGCGTGGTGATCTTCTGAGATAGACGCCTTCTCAAGCAGATCCATCAGCCGTACACCAGTTGGCGCCGAACTATCCGGCTTTGCCAAACCCGGGGGCTCCCTCCGTGATGACACTTCAGGCTCGTCCGCCATATCCGATGGCGCCCCGGACGGAGGCGTCTCGCTCTCCACCATCTCCGGACGAAGGTCCCCCGAAGACGAGCTCATTTGCGAAGGACGGAGATCCGAACTACAAGGTAAAAACTTGAGTTATCCTCAGAAGCACGAATAGGGGTGTCCCTTATTATAAAACTCCCTTCTTTCTACTTACGGCTCGTTGGAGGGCTGATTCTTTAGGGGAGACTGTGCAGCCGGGGCCTCCTCGGACGCAGGACCCTCTGGCGAAGATTTCTTCCCCCGCTTAGGGGCTTTGGCCCCCGGGTCCTCGGAGGCAGTCCTCTTCTCCCCTTGGAGGGAGGGATTCTCGATCGCCCCTCTTTCAAGAGCCTCCTTAGGCGAGGTGGTACCTCTTCTACTTTCCCCTTTGCCTTCCTCTGAAGGCGCAACCTCCAGCATCCTGACCAGCACGGAATCCGGCGCGGTCTCTGGGAGGGGGGCCGGACACCATATCAGTTTTGCTTGCGCTATCCACTCCTGTTTAGAAGGAAATTGGTCATGAGGCGAATCATCGAAAGGCAAACAAACGGTATGTCCGGACTCGGAGCTACTTACTTGAGTATCCGGGCGATTGCAGCTTAGGCCAGCATCCTCGGTCAATTCCGGACACGCCTCTTGCGATCCGAAGAATAATTTGTACATCTCCATGGGTGTCATACCCATGAAGTGTTGAAGAATTCGTGGCCCCTCCGGATTAAACTCCCACAGCCGGAGAGGGCGGCGTTTATAGGGCAGGAGACGCCTAATAAGCATGACCTGCATTACCACCACCATATCAATCTCCCTCGCTTGGAGATCTCGAATCCGGCCCTGCAATATGGGCACGTCCTTTGACTGCCCCCAGTTGAGCCCTTGGTTGACCCGCGACATCAACCGTCGTGGAGGTCTCGGGCGGAATAAGGGCGGCGGCTTCTGTCTGCTGCCCCTCGGAGCGGTAATATAGAACCACTCCTGCTGCCACAGGCCGAGCTCCTCTTGGAAGGAGCCCGCGGGCCACGGGGCATCGGCCCTCCTACTTACGGCCGCCCCGCCGCACTCTGCTTGACGTCCCTCGATCATCTTCGGCTCCACATTGAAGGTCTTCAGCCATAGGCCGAAGTGAGGGGTGACGCGGAGGAAGGCTTCGCAGATGATAATAAACGCGGAAATATGGAGGATGGACTCCGGATCCAAGTCGGGGAATTCCAACCCATAGTAAAACATGAGCCCTCTCACAAAAGGATCCATCGGGAAGCCTAAACCCCGACGGAGGTGGGATACAAAAATGACGTACTCGCCGGGCTCGGGGGTGGGGATGACCTGCCCTGCGGCGGGCAACCTGTGCGAAATCTCGTAAGTCAGGTACTTGGCCTCCCGCAGCTTTAGCACGTCCTCCTCCGTGACGGAGGAGGGCATCCACCGGCCCTGGAGGTTGGAACCGGACATTGTTGAAGGTCCGAAGCGCTCGAATCTGGGGCTCTAGGTGCTGGAACTTAGAGCAAGGAGAAGATTCGATGGAGGATTGAAGAAAAGAAATGAGCCTTGGTCCCGTTTTAAAGAGGGAGAATACCGAGAGCCGTCTCCGTGACCGTTCAGGACTCGCCTTCGATAGAGGGGGCGTGGCGACGGGCGCGGTTGGGTTACCCACGTCCGTATTGATGAGAATCCCGGAATAAGGGGGAACACGATCTCTGCTTCGACAAGACGTGCCAAGGAAACCGCTTCGCAAAATGCGCTGAGGTGGTAAGGTAAAAAACGATTCAAGTAAGGGCTTGGTAGTGGTGTGACGTCATGCCGCGAAAAACGTCAGCAGATTGAACTTGTGTGTATATTATTCTCTCTATGCTGGAATGTGGAATTTCTTTTGCAGAGCCGGACACTATCCTGGTTTTTCACAATCTTCTATGAATTATTCAGAGGAGGAACCCGCCTTGCAATGCCGAACAATATACGCGCCGGACTCATCGTCATTGAAGCCTGGTTCAGGGGCTACTGAGGGAGTCCTGGACTAGGGGGTGTCCGGATAGCCGGACTATCATCATCGGCCGGACTATCATCATTGGCCGGACTCCAAGACTATGAAGATACAAGATTGAAGACTTCGTCCCGTGTCCGGATGGGACTTTCCTTGGCGTGAAAGGCAA
The DNA here is from genome assembly GCA_963921465.1 of Triticum timopheevii. Classification (NCBI taxonomy): domain Eukaryota; kingdom Viridiplantae; phylum Streptophyta; class Magnoliopsida; order Poales; family Poaceae; genus Triticum; species Triticum timopheevii. The sequence goes on from OY997262.1 coordinate 371,401,573, forward strand.
GCTTGGCGATACGGATATGTAGATCTCCTACCATTGTAACCGACTCTATGTAACCCTAGCCCTCTCTTGTGTCTATATAAACTGGATGGCTTTAGTCCGTAGGACACAACAATCATACCATAGGCTAGCTTCTAGGGTTTAGCCTCCTTGATCTCGTGGTAGATCCACTCTTTTAATACCCACAATATCAATATCAATCAAGCAGGACGTAGGGTTTTACCTCCATCAAGAGGGCCCGGACCTGGGTAAAACATCGTGTCCCTTATCTCCTGTTACCATCCGCCTAGACGCACAGTTCGGGACCCCCTACTCGAGATCCGCCGGTTTTGACACCGACATGTTCCATGGAGTTTCAGGACTTTTGGAGCTGCGCAGAATAGGCCTTCAATATTTGCTCCTTTTCCAGCCAGAATTCCAGCTGCCGGCATTCTCCCTCTTCATGTAAACCTTGTAAAATAAGAGAGAATAGCCATAAGTATCATGACATAATGTGAAATAACAGCCCATAATGCAATAAATATCGATATAAAAGCATGATGCAAAATGGACGTATCAACTCCCCCAAGCTTAGACCTTGCTTGTCCTCAAGCGAAAAGCCGATAACAATAAATATGTCCTCATGTTTAGAGGTAGAGGCGTCGATAAAAATAAAGTAGGGACATGAAGGCATCATGATTATTTCATAACAGCAACATATATAGATTTTGTCATATGATTACTTATGTTCAAGTGATGATCTTTTCACAAAGCCAAAATATGAATCAGAAACCTTATTGGGCACCAACAATTATAATCTCAGTCATTGAAGCAATTGCAATTTATCGAAATAGTCTATGTCAGAGCTTAAAAGCAAGTCCACATACTCAACTATCACTTAGTCCTTCGTAATTGCTAATACTCACGCGATACTTGTGGTTACGGAGTTTTAATCGGACACAGAGAAAGATAGGGGCTTATAATTTTGCCCCACAACCTTTTACCTCAAGGGTAATGTCAACAATAATAATTCACGCTCCCCCACGTCCAATTAGATATATATATATCATGTTCTCTCCAACATGCTGAGCTTGCCAAAGGATAAAATGAAAAAGGAAGGGTGAAGATCACCGTGACTCTTGCATAAGGTAGAGGATAATAATAAAGGATAGGCCCTTCGCAGAGGGAAGCAGAGGTTGTCATGCGCGTTTAGGGTTGATGCACAAAATCTTAATGCAAAAGAACGTCACTTTATATTGCCCCTTGCATGTGAACCTTTATTATGCAGTCTGTCGCTTTCATTGCGTCCACAACAAGTTCATACAAAGCTTATTTCTCTGCACTAATAAGTCATGCATATTTAGAGAGCAATTTTTATTGCTTGCACCGATGAAAACTTACTTGAAGGATCTTACTCAATCCATAGGTAGATATGGTGGACTCTCATGGCAAAACTGGTTTAAGGGTATTTGGAAGCACAAGTAGTATTTCTACTTAGTGCTGAGAATTGTCTAGCATGAGGGGGAAAGGCAAACTCAACACGGTAGAGGAACCATGACAACATACTTTATCTTAGATGTAAGAAAACATAACTCATTATGTTGTCTTCCTTGTCCAACCTCAACTCTTTAGCATGTCATATTTTAATGAGTGCTTCCAATCATAAAAGATGTCAATGATAATATATCTATATGTGAAACCTCTCTTTCCTTATTACTTCCTATTAATTGCAATGATGGCCAAAGCTATATTTGCCAACTCCCAACAACTTCTAATCATCATACTTTTTCTATGTGAAGTCATTACTTTCACTAAGATCAATACGAACTCTTTGATTCTTTTTATTCTTTTTCTTCTAATCACCCAAGATCATGGAAAAATACTCAAGCCCTTGACTCAACACTAATCTTCATTATATAGATCACGGACTCGATTACAAAGAATGATCATAAAGCAAAACTCGAAACTAGATCATGCCATGACTTTATTCTACTAAATCAAGATACTACTAATAGGATCAAACTAAGAAAAACGGTAAAGATAGGAGTTGTGATGGTGATACAATACCAGGGCACCTCCCCCAAGCTTGGCAGTTTCCAAGGGGAGTACCCATACCCATGTGATTATGTCCTCAGAGGTGATGGAGGTGTTGCATTTTTCTTCTCCAGCTTGCGTGTGAGGCTAAAATTTTCCTCCCTTAGATCCTCATTCTCGATCTCAAGTTTCATTATCTTTTTGCATAGTGCTGCCTTGCTGTCCTGCGAAAAATGAGGTGGGATAGATTGGACCTTAGGGAGGCTTGACTTCTTGAACTCCACATGCATATCACCAGGTTGAGGTAGGGGATAGTCCTCCTTGTCGGAACTCGTTTCCTCCTTCCTCTTTGGATCGTAGTCCTCTTCTTCCTCCGTGGTCCAGCCATAATGCTCCGCATCCCCATATACTTTTGGATTTGCAATATAATCAGCCATGTAGCTCTCTCCCTCCGAATCTTGGGAAGACATCTTGCCCTAATCTGCAGCAGCAACAGCTCGAAACGAAAACAGAGGATATTTGCGTGATACGAGAGTCAAAACCTTCGGAAGTATAAATAATGAATTTTTACCAACCAAAATTTGTATCGTGCAAGGAAACGGAGTCCAGAGGGCACACGAGGTGCTCACAAGGTAGGGGGGCGCGCCCAGGGGGGTAGGGCGCGCCCTCCACCCTCGTGGAGGCCTCGTGTCCTCCCCGGACTGCTACTTATTTTTCTATTTTTCTAAATATTCCAAAACGGAGAAACATTACCTTAAAAATTGTTTTGGAGTTGGTTTACTTACTGTACCACATACCTATTCCTTTTCGGAGTCTGGAACATTCTAGAAAGTGTCTTTTATGTATTCCTTTGGGGTTACGGTTTCAATAATATTAGTTTCAACATTTATAGGGTTACCTGAGATATAGTGTTTGATCCTTTGACCGTTTACCACCTTCGGATTTGTGCCTGCGAAGTTGTTGATTTTTATGGCACCGGAACGATAGACTTCCTCGATAACGTAGGGACCTTCCCATTTGGAGAGAAGTTTTCCTGCAAAAAATCTTAAACGAGAGTTGTATAGCAATACATAATAACCTACATTAAACTCACGCTTTTGTATCCTTTTGTCATGCCACCTTTTAACTTTTTCTTTAAACAACTTGGTATTTTCATAAGCTTGGGTTCTCCATTTATCAAGTGAGCTAATATCAAATAACCTCTTCTCACCGGCAAGTTTGAAGTCATAGTTGAGCTCTTTAATAGCCCAATATGCCTTATGTTCTAGTTCGAGAGGTAACTGACATGCTTTTCCATAAACCATTTTATACGGAGACATACCTGTCGGTGTCAAAACCGGCGGATCTCGGGTAGGGGGTCCCGAACTGTGCGTCTAGGCGGATGGTAACAGGAGACAATGGACACGATGTTTTACCTAGGTTCGGGCCCTCTTGATGGAGGTAAAACCCTACGTCCTGCTTGATTGATATTGATATTGTGGATGTTTACAAGAGCGGATCTACCATGAGATCAAGGAGGCTAAACCCTAGAAGCTAGCCTATGGTATGATTGTAAGGGTTGATGTTGGTTTGTTGTCCTACGGACTAGAGCCATCCGGTTTATATAGACACCGGAGAGGGCTAGGGTTACATAGAGTCGGTTACAATGGTAGGAGATCTACATATCCGTATCGCCAAGCTTGCCTTCCACGCCAAGGAAAGTCCCATCCGGACACGGACGAAGTATTCAATATTGTATCTTCATAGTCTTGGAGTCCGGTCGATGATGATAGTCCGGCCGATGATAGTTCGGCCGATGGTGGTAGTCTGGCTATCCGGACACCCCCTAATCCAGGACTCCCTCAGTAGCCCCTGAACCAGGCTTCAATGACGATGAGTCCAGCGCGCATATTGTTCGGCATAGCAAGGCGGGTTCCTCCTCCGAATAATTCGTAGAAGATTGTGAACACCAGGATAGTGTCCGGCTCCGCAAAATAAATTCCACATTCCACCGTAGAGAGAATAATATATACACAAGTTCAATCTGCTGACGTTTTTTGCGGCATGACGTCACACCGCTACCAAGTAATTACTTGAATTGTTTTTTACTTTACCACCTCAGCGCATTTAGCGAAGCGGTTTCCGTGGCACGTCTTGTCGAAGGAGAGATCGTGTTCCCCCTTAATCCGTGATTCTCATCAATACGAACGTGGGTAACCCAACCGCGCCCGTCGCCACGCCCCCTCTATCGAAGGGGAGTCCCAAACGGTCACGGAGACGGCTCTTGGTATTCTCCCTCTTTATAACGGGACCAAGGCTCGTTTCTTTTCTTCAATCCTCCATCGAATCCTCTTCCCGCTCCAAGTTCCAGCACCTAGAGCTCCGGATTCGAGCGCTTCGGACCTTCAATAATGTCCGGTTCCGACCTCCAGGGCCGGTGGATGCCCTCCTCCGTCACGGAGGAGGACGTGCTAAAGCTGCGGGAGGCCAAGTACCTGACTTACGAGATTTCGCACAGGTTGCCTGCCGAAGGGCAGGCCATCCCCACCCCCGAGCCCTGCGAGTATGTTGTTTTTGTATCCCACCTCCGTCGGGGTTTAGGCTTCCCGACGGATCCTTTTGTGAGAGGGCTCATGTTTTACTATGGGTTGGAATTCCACAATTTGGCTCCGGAGTCCATCCTCCACATCTCCGCATTTATCGTCGTGTGCGAAGCCTTCCTCCGCGTCACCCCTCACTTCAGCCTGTGGCTGAAGACCTTCAATGTGGCGCCGAAGATGATCGGGGGGCGTCAAGCGGAGTGCGGCGGGGCGGCCGTTAGTAGGAGGGCCGATGCCCCGTGGCCCGCGGGCTCCTTCCAAGAGGAGCTCGGCTTGTGGCAGCAAGAGTGGTTCTATATTACCGTTCCGAGGGGCCGCAAACAAAAGCCGCCGCCCTTATTCCACCCGGGACCTCCACAACGGTTGATGTCGTGGGTCAACCAAGGGCTCAACTGCGAGCCGTCAAAGGACGTGCCCCTACTGCAGGGCCGGATTCGAGATCTCCAGGCGAGGGAGATCGATCTGGTTGTGGTGATGCAGGTTATGCTGATCAGGCGTCACTTGCCCTGCAAATGCCATCCTCTCCGACTATGGGAATTTAATCCGGAGGGACCACGGATTCTTCAACACTCATGGGTATGACACCCCTGGAGATGTACAAGTTATTCTTCGGATCGCAAGAGGCGCGTCCGGAATTGACCGAGGATGCTGGCCTAAGCTGCAATCGCCCGGATACTCAAGTAAGTAGTTCCAAGTCCGGACATACCATTTGTTTGCCTTTCGATGATTCGCCTTATGACCAATTTCCTTCTAAACAGGAGTGGATAGCGGAAGCAAAATTGATGTGGTGTCCGGCCCCCCTCCCAGAGACCGCGCCGGATTCCGTGCTGGTCCGGATGTTGGAGGTTGCGCCTCCAGAGGAAGGCAAAGGGGAAAGTGGAAAGGCTACTGCCTCGCCTAAGGAGGCTCTTGAAAGAGGGGGGATCGAGAATCCCTCCCTCCAAGGGGAGAAGAGGATTGCCTCCGAGGACCCGGGGGCCAAAGCCCCTAAGCAAGGGAAGAAATCTTCGCCAGAGGGTCCTGCGTCCGGGGAGGCCCCGGCCGCACAGTCTCCCTTAAAGGATCAGCCCTCCAACGAGCCATAAGTAGAAAGGATTTTTATAATAAGGGACATCCCTTTTTGTGCTTCTGAGGATAACTAAAGTTTTTACCTTTTAGTTCGGATCTCCGTCCTTCGCAAATGAGCTTGTCTTCGGGGGACCTTCATCCGGAGATGATGGAGAGCGAGACGCCTCCGTCCGGGGCGCCGTCGGATAGGGCGGACGAGCCTGAAGTGTCATCGCGGAGGGAGCCCTCGGGTTTGGCGAAGCCGGATAGTTCGGCGCCAACTGGTGTGCGGCTGAAGGATCTGCTTGAGAAGGCGTCTATCTCAGAAGATCACCACACATTGATGAGTGTGGTGATTGAAAGGATTTCATCCGCCGAAGGCGGGTTGCATAATGCCGTCAGGAGTTTGCTGGCGGGGTTTGAGGTACGTAAAAAATGACATACCTTTTGACAGTTTTGCATATAGAATGCTCCCTGTATAGATAGTAGCCCCTGAGACTCGGTAGGTTGTCGAAAGCGACAGCGTGCCGAGGATCAAAATCGCAGGTTTAAATTTTCGCCGTGCCTATGTAGGTGGCGGGTCGTCCGGGGGCCAGCCGGACTGATGAAGTTGCTAAACTAAAGCGGCAACTCACCGTTGCGGATGCGGACATCACGCTGGTCAACAGGCGACTTGATGAGTCACAAGGTAAGTGTTTCTGTGCGGTCACTTGGTAAGGGAGCCGAAGCCAGCTCCTTACAACATGTGTGTGAAATGCAGATAGTGCCGCTGCTGTGGAGAGCCTTCGGGCCGAACTTGCTCCAGCCAAGGAGCAGGCCAGAAGGAGTAATGCGGCGGCCTCGAGGGCGGCCGAAGAGTTAGCGGCCGAAAGGGCCGCACACTGCCGAAGCAGGGAAGAGATGGCCGAAATGGCCACGAAGTTAAAGGATGCTACCGACCGCAATGAGGCTCTTGAGAAGGAGTGCCTGGCGGGGCAAGAAGACCTGGGGAAGGCCACCGCCGAAGCCAAGGATGCCCGCACTGCAATGCGGGCTATAAAGGAAGAGCTGCGCCAGGCCGGAGACATTGTAGCTGGCAAGCCTTTTCTGCTGTGCCGAAGGTTTAAGGATCCAAAGTATGCTCAGCTGGGCCAACTGTGGGGTCCAGAGGACCCTTATATGGACTTAGCAGCGAGTGCGGCGGATGCCGTTGTGCATTTTTGAAGCCAGAAGGATCACGAGACGGAAGAGCTGTTTTGGTCTCAATTCCATTGTCCGGAGCGTTCACTTCCGCTGACCGACCGTTTGGCCGAGTGGGCTGAGCTGAATAGGTTGTCCGGGCTTGCCATGACGGATATCGTGACCCATGTCTGGCCGGATAGGTCCAAGCCGAAGAGTTACTTTGGCTTATCGCAGCAATTTCTTGGGCCGGTGCCGCATATGAAGGCGATGAAGCGGTCGGCATGCATAGAGGGTGCGCGGATGGCACTCGCCCGTGTGAAGACACATTGGACAGAGATGGATGCCACCGCTGTTGCGACCCCGGGTTCGGACGATAGTCGGTTACCCGCCGAGCACTATTTTGGCGAAGTGCTGCGTGGTGCTCGTGTAATAGAGTCGCAGTGTTCGAAAAATGTTACGTTCAAATGAACGTTTTATGTTGTAAAACAATATGTATGATGTAAGCGCCTTTTATACTTGTGTGTTCAAGTAATGTAATATCTCCTATGCGGCTGTTCATGTATACGTGTGTATAACCTGAAAGATGGCAGTCGTCGGCTTCAGCCCCCACGCACAAGGTGCGGGGGTGTTCGCAAAAAATAGCGCGTTTTCACACTTAATCCGATGCCTCGGTCCTGTAAAGGAGGTGGTAGCGTAGCAAACGAGGCAACCGGACTATAATGCTTTATCACTTTCACTTAGCCATGGAGTTCGAGGGTGGGGCTACGACATAGCCCCTGGGGCACCGCGCTTTCCGAATTTGGGGCGCGTATGTACCTGACCGGGAAACGGCCCTTCGTCAAAGCGGAGGAATTCTAAACATTCCCTTGGTCGATCGAGTGGTTGACCAGTCTCTCACTGTATCATGACAGTCAGTTTTCGGCTTTCTCTACTGAGGTGCTCGCACAGCCGAACTGGGGCACAATCGCAGTAGTTCTCCTGGTGCCGCGTTAGCCGATGATACGGAACGTAAGGCAGCAAAACACAGGAGCTGGGCAAACCCAACATTTGACCAAAGACATGATTCAGAGCTGATGCATATAAGGCCTAACTCGAGACGCCGAACACTCCCGAAGGTGTTCGGTCTTTTACAATAGCGGGCAGCATAATGCCCTAAGCCCCTTGTGTCCAGGTACGGGCAGGTTCCTCTGGCGCGGCCGATGCCAAAACGCCAGCCTCCACTCTGGTTATAATGAGAAACCAGGGGATTATAGCAACAAGAGACAGTAAGAAAGGTTTACGTAGGGTCTTAGTCTGAAAAGAATCCTTGAAACGGGTTCCTACTGCACGTCTGCGCCTGTGTCTCCGTTGTGCCGTATCCTGGACGGGTGTGCATGTTGTTCATCTGTAAAAAGAGAGGAACTTAGTTTGAAAAGAAATCGTGCAAAAAGGTACATAAAAATTGAAATATACATGTAGAAAGCTGAGCCTATGGTAGCTCATTATAGCTTATATACACAAACCCTTGTAAATGGGTGTGCGGCTAGGCAGCCCCTAGCTTATTTATTCCGGACCCATCCAGCCGTGTCCGGGGTCTTAGCCGAACTTTTTAATGAGATGATGCCACGTGGACCGGGCATTTTAAGCGTAAGAGACGCGTAGTGTGGTATTGCGTTAAAGCGGACGAAAGCTTCACGTCCCAGTAGTGCTTGATAGCAACTTTTGAATGGGGCGACATGAAAGGTTAGCTTTTCTCGTCGGAAGTTGTCCGGTGACCCGAACACAACTTCTAGTAATAATGAACCTGTGCACCTGGCGTAATGGCCTGGCGCCACTCCTTTGAAGGAAGTGCGACTATGTCGAATCGTAGTAGGGTCTATCCCCAACTTGCGGATTGTGTCCGGATATAGCAGGTTTAAGTCACTACCGCCGTCCATCAGAACTTGCGTAAATCGCAGTCCTTCTATTATGGGATCCAATATCAGAGCAGTCCATCCTGCGTTCCGGATACTTCTGGAATAATCCAGATGGTCGAAAGTGATTGGTTCTGACATCCAATCTCGGTGTTCCGCTGGGGTGGACCGTGCGACACTTGTCTTAGCGAGTGCCGTGTTGTATTTCCGTACTATCACGTGAAGTGAGTTTACTGTTTTCACTTCTTGTGGGAAAGTCTTCTGACTTCCGGTGCTCTGCTGGTGGGGTTCGTCGTCGTCCTCGCTTGGCGCATCGAGCCCCTTGTGTTCGGCGTTGAGTCTGCCGGACTGTTTAAAAACCCAACAATTTCGGTTGGTATGGTTTGCAGGCCTTCCGGAGGTACTGTGGTTTTGACATATCCGATCCAAAATTTTGTTTAAGTTGGATAGCTCGTCACTGTTGTCCTTAAGAGGCAGTGTTTTATTGTTTGGCCGCGAGCTTTTGAATCTGGTGCTGACCATCGTGCTCTTTGGGCTTCTTTCTTTATTCCGGGCTTATCTTTCCTGTGCCGTGATTTTCCGTTTCCATCTCTGATCTCGGATGTACTCGGGTCGCTGGTGCTGCATCTTGCTAGCCAGCTGTCTTCTCCTGCGCAAAAGCGCGTCATGAGGCTTGTTAGCGTGGCCATTGTTCTTGGCTTCTCTTGGCCGAGGTGTCTGGCGAGCCATTCATCTCGGACGTTGTGTTTAAAAGCTGCTAAGGCTTCCGCGTCCGGACAGTCAACTATTTGGTTCTTTTTGGTAAGGAACCTGTTCCAGAATTTGCGCGCTGACTCTCCGGGCTGTTGAGTTATATGACTTAGATCGTCGGCATCTGGAGGGCGGACATAAGTCCCTTGAAAATTTGCTCTAAACGCGTCCTCAAGCTCTTCCCAACTTCCAACAGGATTTTCTGGGAGGCTTTTAAGCCAATGCCGAGCTGGCCCTTTGAGCTTGAGGGGTAGATATTTTATGGCGTGGAGATCATCTCCTCTAGCCATGTGTATGTGTAGTATGTAATCTTCTATCCAGACTCCGGGGTCTGTTGTTCCGTCGTATGCCTCTATGTTTATGGGTTTGAACCCTGCTGGAAATTCATGATCCAGCACCTCATCGGTGAAACATAGTGGGTGTGCAGCGCCCCTGTATTTGGGTGTGCCACTGTCTTCGAACACTTGTCGTGTTGTGTTACTTCCTGGGGCCCTCTTTTTTGGCCCGTAGATGGACCTGGTTGGGCCGTCTATCTTCCCAGGATCATAAGTCGGCTTGTGTGCGGCACCGTTTGCCGCTTTTGGCCTGTCATCTGGCCGTCTATCCGGCCAGGCGGCCTCTTTGTTTTTTGATTGTGAGGGCTCTATGGCTTCCTTGTCAAATTCTGGCAGCAGCTTGTGCTTCGGGTAGCTCTTTGTTTGATGGCCATTGCCTTACTTGCCTGCGGTCTTGAGTATTTTGTTCCACTTCATTCTGAGTATGTCTTCCACTATTTTGAGCTTCCGTTTTTCCTTCTTCAAACTTCTTGCAGTGGCGACGAGTCTTTTGTGAAGGTTCTTATGCTCCGGTGGTGTGTCCGGTGTGAGGTTGTCCGGACTGTTGGTTGCTTCGGGAAGGGGTTGATCATCCGGTTTGTCTTGTTCGGACGGTTGCTTGTTTGCATGTTCGTCGTCCACTGGTTGTCCCTGCTCTAACGCTGGGTCGTTGGGGATGCTGTTCTTGCCGAGGCGGGGTTTAGGGCGGCGGTTGTGTCGCCGTTTTGGTTGTTTATCGGCGGGATTATCCTTTGCCACGCCCCGTTGATCCTCGTCGTCGCTTCCTTTTGGGGTATCCACCATATATACGTCATGTGACGAGGTGGCCTTCCAGTGCCCTGTAGGCGCTGGTTCTTGATTGTCTCCGTCATCGTCGTCCATACCGTCGATGTCTTCGGAGTCGTAGTTTAGCACGTCGGTTAAATCATCGACAGTGGCTACGAAGTGGGTGGTGGGTGGGCTTTGAATTTCTTCGTCGTCCGCGTCCCAACCATCCTGGCCATAGTCCGGCCAGGGCTCTCCGGATAGCGAGAGATGCTTCAGCGAATTTAAGATGTCGCCGAAGGGTGAGTGCTGAAAGATGTCCGCAGCGGTGAATTCCATGATCGGCGCCCAATCGGATTCGACTGGCAGGGGCGCAGGAGGTTCGGAGTCCGGTAGGGAGTCCGGCGCCTCAGAGTCATGAGCATTATGCGGGACAAGGTCAGTGTTCGGCTCCATCGCCGTGGAAGTTGCAGCTCCCGAGGCGGTGTCCAGCCACCCGTCCTCGATCTGTGCGATCGGCTCCGGACTATTGACCGGAGCGGATTCGTGTGCGGCCTCCAAGGTACTGTCCGGCGGCAGAGTTAGGTCGTGCCCATCGTGACAGTGCGGCACGCTCGGCTGTGGCTCAGATCCATCGAAGATCGAGTCCCCGCGGATATCGGCCGTGAAGTTTAGGCTTCCAATCCTGACCTGACGGCCAGGGACGTAGCTTTCGCTCTGCTCCAGATGGCCAAGTGAGTTGGCCCGCAGTGTGAAGCCGCCGAGTACGAAGATCTGTCCGGGGAGAAAAATCTCACCCAGGACTGCGTCGTTGTTGATTGAAGAGGCCATCAAGCCTATCGGTGACGACACAGAGGAACTCTTAATGAAAGCACCAATGTCGGTGTCAAAACCGGCGGATCTCGGGTAGGGGGTCCCGAACTGTGCGTCTAGGCGGATGGTAACAGGAGACAAGGGACACGATGTTTTACCCAGGTTCGGGCCCTCTTGATGGAGGTAAAACCCTACGTCCTGCTTGATTGATATTGATATTGTGGATGTTTACAAGAGTGGATCTACCACGAGATCAAGGAGGCTAAACCCTAGAAGCTAGCCTATGGTATGATTGTAAGGGTTGATGTTGGTTCGTAATCCTACGGACTAGAGCCATCCGGTTTATATAGACACCGAAGAGGGCTAGGGTTACATAGAGTCGGTTACAATGGTAGGAGATCTACATATCCGTATCACCAAGCTTGCCTTCCACGCCAAGGAAAGTCCCATCCGGACACGAGACGAAGTCTTCAATCTTGTATCTTCATAGTCTTGGAGTCCGGTCGATGATGATAGTCCGGCCGATGATAGTTCGGCCGATGGTGGTAGTCCGGCTATCCGGACACCCCCTAATCCAGGACTCCCTCAATACCCATAGGATTTTTGTACGCAGTTCTATAGGCCCATAATCCATCATTCAGTTTCTCGGACCAGTTCTTTCTAGACCTATTGACAGTCTTTTGCAAAATTAATTTGAGCTCTCTATTGCTCAATTCTACCTGACCGCTAGACTGTGGGTGATATGGAGATGCAATTCTATGATTAACGTCGTATTTAGCAAGCATCTTACGGAAAGCACCATGAATAAAGTGTGAACCACCATCGGTCATTAAGTATCTAGGGACTCCAAACCTCGAAAAAATAACTTCCTTAAGCATTTTAATAGAAGTGTTATGATCAGCACTACTAGTTGGAATAGCTTCTACCCACTTAGTAACGTAATCAACAGCAACTAAAATATGAGTGTAACCATTAGAGGTAGGAAAAGGTCCCATATAATCAAAGCCCCAAACATCAAATTGCTCAATAACAAGTGAATAATTCATAGGCATTTCTTGACGTCTACTGATATTACCAATTCTTTGACATTCATCGCAAGATAAAACAAACTTACGGGCATCCTTGAAGAGAGTAGGCCAATAAAAGCCGGATTGCAATACCTTATGTGCAGTTCTATCTCCAACGTGGTGTCCTCCATAAGCCTCGGAGTGACACTTGCGTAGGATTTGTTCCTGTTCATGCTCAGGTACACAACGTCTAATAACACCATCTACTCCTTCTTTATAAAGATGTGGGTCATCCCAAAAGTAATGTCGCAAGTCATAGAAAAACTTTTTCTTTTGTTGGTATGTGAAGCTAGGCGGTATAAATTTAGCAACAATATAATTAGCATAATCAGCATAGCATGGAGTGCTACGAGAAGTACTTATGACATTTAATTGCTCATCGGGAAAGCTATCATCAATAGGTAGTGGGTCATCAAGAACATTCTCTAGCCTAGACAAGTTGTCTGCAACGGGGTTCTCAGCTCCATTTCTATCAACAATATGTAAATCAAATTCTTGAAGCAAGAGAACCCATCTAATGAGTCTAGGTTTTGCATCTTTCTTTTCCATAAGATATTTAATAGCAGCATGATCTGTATGAATAGTTACTCAAGAATCAACAATATAGGGTCTGAATTTATCACAAGCAAATACAACCGCTAAAAGTTCCTTTTCGGTAGTAGCATAATTTCTTTGAGCATTGTCTAGAGTCTTACTAGCGTAATGAATAACATTCAATTTCTTATCAACTCTTTGCCCTGGAACAGCACCTACAGCATAATCACTAGCATCACACATAATTTCAAAGGGTAAATTCCAATCAGGTGGCTGAACAACAGGTGCAGAGACTAATGCTTTCTTAATTATTTCAAATGCTTCTACACAATCATCATCAAAGACAAATGGTACATCTTTTTGTAATAAATTAGTCAGAGGCCGAGAGATTTTTGAGAAGTCCTTGATGAACCTCCTATAAAATCCGGCGTGACCAAGGAAACTTCTTATACCTTTGATGTCCTTGGGACATGGCATCTTTTCAATAGCATCAACCTTGGCTTTATCAACTTCAATACCTCTTTCAGAAACTTTGTGCCCCAAGACAATACCTTCATTCACCATAAAGTGGCACTTTTCCCAATTCAAGAAAAAGATTAGTTTCTTCACATCTCTGCAAAACTCGAGCAAGATTGCTCAAGCAATCATCAAAATAGGAATCATAGACGGAAAAGTCGTCCATGAAAACCTCACAAATTTTCACGCAGAAGTCAGAGAATATAGCCATCATGCATCTTTGAAAGGTAGCAGGTGCATTACATAAACCAAAAGGCATATGTCTATAAGCAAAAGTACCAAAAGGGCATGTAAAAGTAGTCTTTGATTGATCTTTAGCCGACACGGGTATTTGAGAAAAACCAGAATAACCATCTAGAAAGCAATAATGTGTATGTTTGCATAATCTTTCTAGCATTTGATCAATAAAAGGTAAGGGGTAATGATCTTTCTTAGTAGCCTTATTTAATTTGCAGAAATCAATTACCATCCTATAACCTGTGATAATTCTTTGCGGAATCAATTCATCTTTATCATTAGAGACAACAGTAATACCTCCCTTCTTAGGGACAAATTGGAAAGGACTTACCCACTAACTATCAGCAACGGGATAAATTATACATGCCTCCAGAAGCTTGAGTATTTCTTTTCTAACCACTTCTTCCATTTTAGGATTTAGACGTCGTTGAGGATCACGAACCGGTTTGGCATCCGCTTCCAAATTTATTTTATGTTGACATAGAGTGGGACTGATGCCCTTAAGATCATCCAGAGTATATCCAATAGCGTCATGATGCTTCTTCAGAGTTTTCAATAATCTTTCTTCTTCATGCTCTGAAAGGTTAGCACTAATAATGACAGGATATATTTTCTTTTCATCAAGATAAGCATATTTAATATTATCAGGCAACGGTTTAAGCTCAAACACGGGATCACCCTTGGGTGGAGGAGGATCCCCTAGGATTTCAACAGGCAAATTGTGTTGCAGAATAGGTTCCTATTTAAAGAATACTTCATCTATTTCCCTTCTTTCATTCATAAACATATCATTTTCATGGTCTAGCAAATAGTGTTCTAAAGGATCACTAGGAGGTACAGCAATAGAAGCAAGACCAATAATTTCATCCTTACTAGGCAATTCTTCCTCGGGATGTTGTTTAATAAATTTAGAGAAATTAAACTCATGAACCATATCATCCAAGCCAACAGTAACAACATTCTTTTCGCAATCTATCATAGCATTAATAGTACACAAGAAGGGTCTACCAAATATAATGGGACAAAAGCTATCTTGTGGAGAACCAAGAACACGAAAACCAGCGGGATATTTGGTTTTCCCACACAAGACTTCAACATCTCTAACAATTCCCATTGGAGATATAGTATCTCTATTGGCAAGTTTAGTTGTAACATCAATTTCTTCTAACTCAGCAGGTGCAATCTCATGCATAATTTCTTTGTATAAGCCAATGGGTATAACACTAGCACTAGCACACATATCACATAAGCCATGATAACAATGATCTCCTATTTTAACAGAAATAACAGGCACGCCTACCACAGGTCTATGTTTATCTCTATCACAGGGTTTAGCAATTCTAGCAGTTTCACCAGTGAATTGAATAACATGCCCATCAATATTATCAGACAAGAGATCTTTAACAATAGCAATATTGGGTTCTACTTTGACTTGCTCAGGAGGTGTATAAGTCCTAGTATTGCTTTTACGAACAACAGTTGAAGCTTTGGCATGATCCTTCATTCTAACAGGGAAAGGCGGTTTCTCTACATAAGAAGTAGGAACAATAGGATCATTATAAGTGACAATCTTTTCTTCAACTTTAATAGGTGCAGCTACTTTTACTTCTATGGGAGGATGATATTTAAACCACTTCTCCTTGGGGAGATCAACATAAGTAGCAAAAGATTCACAGAAAGAAGCTACTATCTCAGAGTCAAGTCCATATTTAGTGCTAAACTTACAGAAAATATCGGTATCCATAAAAGATTTAACACAATCAAACTTAGGTATCATACCTGACTCCTTACCCTCGTCGAGGTCCCAATCTTCAGAGTTGCGTTTAATTCTATCCAATAAATTCCATCCAAATTCAATAGACTTCATCATAAAAGAGCCAGCACAAGAAGTATCGAGCATGGTGCGTGTCGGCGTTCTAGGAACGGGGGTCCCCAGACTTGCCTGCCTGTGGCCTGCGGCGTGGCTCAAGGGGCGGCCCAGCATGGCCCATCAGCACGATCTCAAGACCCTCGCGAGGGGCCAAGCCTCGCGGGGCAGACGATAGGAGGCTTCCTCAGGCGCGGCCTCGTCAGGCTGGCTCGCGAGGAGGCGGAGAGATCAAGGCGGGGTACCTCACGAGGTGCCCATGACGCAAGCCATGATGACCAAGGGAGCCAGGTGGGCGCCAGCCCGCGCAGTGTCCTTCTTTCCTCTTTGGTGCAAAGGGAGCAAGCGCAGGCGAGAGCATCAAGCAAAGGCATCCATTTCGGTGCAACAAGACCAAGACCAGCAGAACGGCAGGATGGAGGTTATCGTGGATCCCAAGCCGGCGTCATCACCAAAGCCTTTGGCAGGAGAGGACCAACTTTAGTCAGGATAAGTGTACTAGATGTTCCCCTTCAAAATGGCCAATTGTTGGCGCCCTTCCTGCTCAATATTTGGGAAGAGGCCCAGGGCCTTTGCCTATAAATAGGACTAGCCACCACAAGGTAGAGGGCGAGATGGGATCACAAGGGGATCCTCACCAAGAAACCGGTAGGAAGAGCGACTGAACTCCCCTTAGTTGTTCAGCGCACCAGCCTAGAACAGACCCTCGCAAGGCTGTTCTCCCTTGTATTGTTCATCATCAGCCCAAGAGGCAATCCACCACACCACACACTAGAGTAGGGTGTTACACCACAATGGTGGCCCGAACCAGTATAAACCCTGTGTCTCTTGTGTTGTTCCTTTGATTGCTTAGATCATAGCGAGGCGGTGAGGTGCAGGTAGGCAAAGGGCGAAATCTCCACGCGCACCCCAGCGTTCGAATCTAGAGGGTCTGCCAGAACCCGAAATCCGACATTTGGCGCGCCAGGTAGGGGTGCGCCGGAATTCGCCTTCTGCCGCCCTGTTCTTCACCGACCATCACGCCCATGTCAGACGCTTGTCAGGCCCGCGCCGAGCGCCGAGCCACTCTCGCTTCCCGCATCACCCAGACGGCCCCCGTCGGCGGCCACCCCCGCCGTTCCCTGTCGCCTGCCATTAACACCGCCACCGGCCCGGCAGGGAACGAGCAGCAAGCATCATCCCAGCATCCATCCATGAGGCGAGATGGCCGCACTGCCACTCCCTCGCTCACCCCGGCTGCTTCTTCATCCCGCGCTCCCCGCGCGGCCATGGAGGCTCGAGCTGCGCTCATTGCGGCAAACGAGCTCCTGCGCTACCGCCCAGTCGACGATGTCTATGAAGAGTGGCTCGACCGCGTTGCCGAGCTCGTCCGCGCCGCAGGGGGCTCCCCCGTGCCGTCCTTCTCACTGCACCGCTCCCCGCCCTGCATGGGCAATGAAGCTCCAGGGGCGCCTCGGCCGCCTCCCCCTCAAGAAGGCACCCTGGCCCCAAGGCGCGTGGCCCCTGGACAGAACCCACCCCGTCTGGCGCCAGCACAGCAAGAGCGGAGCTGCCAAGAGGTTCCTCGCCCCCAAGAAGCTGCCCGAGAGCTCCCTGCTCCGGTCCGTCACGACCACGCTCATGTCCTAGCACGCCAAGACCCCGCGCTGCTCCCAGCTGTAGCGCATGGGGGCCCGCAAGACCAAGCTCCTCGTCACCGAAGGCCTCCCGTGGCCACGGCAGGATGGCACGCCTTCACCACCGGGCTGCGGAGCATCGCGTGGCCCTGCAAGTTCAAGCCAGACCTGCCTCCTCGCTACGACGGCACGGCCGACCCTGTGGAGTTCCTCCAGCTCTACGAGCTGGGCATCGAAGCTGCCAACGGGGACGAGAAGGTCATGGCGAACTGGTTTCCCATGGCACTCAAGGACGGGCCCCGCACCTGGCTCCTGAACCTGGCACCAGGCACGATCTCCTCCTGGGACGAGATGCGCACCCGTTTCATCGCCAACTTCCAAGGTACTCGCGACTGGCCACCTGCCGTGAGCGACATGCGCCGCATCAAGCAGCAACTAGGGGAGACCCTGCAGAAGTACATCCAGTGCTTCAGCAACACGCGTCTCAAGATTCCCAAGGTGATCGAGGAGGCCATCATCTCAGCCTTCTCCGAAGGCATGCACGCCGTCAAGATGAAGGAGGAGCTGGCGATGCATGCAGATCTATGCACTTCCTTGGAGCTGTTCAACTTGGCAACCAAGTGCGCCAGGGCTGAGGAAGGGTGCCTTTCCCTCCTCGAGCTGCCAGCCCCCGACCCAGAAGAGAAGAAATCCAAGGCCAAGGATGTCAAGCGCAAGGGGGCTGCCATGCTCGCGGCAGAACCAGACACCAAGCGGGGCAGAGATTGGCCCGAGTCTTTCAAGGGCAGCCGGTACTGTGTGTACCACGACCTCCACACCCACAACACCAACAAATGCCAAGAGCTTCGGGCCGTGCGAGAAGGAAGGGTCGGCCGATGCCCCGACCGCAAAAATCACGGCTATGGCCGAGGAGGAGGAAGGAACGCAGGACGCTGGGAAGACCGCGGCCCTCGCCAAGGGTGGCACGACCGACCTCACGAGGATCGCTGGCAAGATCAGCCTCGCGAGGGAGACTGGAGGGATCGGCCTCGCGAGGATCACCCGCAAGGAAACGCAGGCCTCCCTCCACTGCCGCCACAACCAAGGAGAAATGAGGACCATCATCAGGACGAGGGGGCTGGGGGCTTCCAGGAGCCACGCGCGATCGCCTGCATCCTGGGCGGAGCTCAAGCCCAGGCCTCTCAATGTATCTTCAAGCAGTTCACCAGCAAAGTGAATGCAATCCTCCCTAAGCTTGAAGCCATGCGCCCCCTCAGGTGGTCGGCGTGCACCATCACGTTCAGCTCAGCGGATCAGCTCAAGTGCGCGGCCACAGTCGGAGTCCTCCCAATGCTTTGCTCCCCAGTCATCAGCAACGTGCAAGTCACCGGGACACTCATCGATGGCGGGGCAGGGCTCAACGTCCTGTCCGTAGAGATGTTCAACAATCTCCAAGTGCCTTACAATCAGCTTCAGCCAACCAAGCCTTTCTCTGGAGTCACCGACGGCTCCACAGTCCCAATTGGACAGGTCTGCCTTCCTGTCACCTTCGGGGCATGCAACAACTACCGCACCGAGCTCATCGACTTCGATGTCGCCCACATTCGCATGCCGTACAACGCCATCCTCGGCTACCCAGCTCTCGCCAAGTTCATGGCCGTGACTCATCACGGCTACTACGTCCTCAAGATGCCAGGAAGCGGTGGAGTCATCACGGTGCCTTGTGAAGAAAGAGACGCGGTGTGCTCCCTGGAACGAGCTTTTCAGGCCACATCACTTGAAGACCCAGATCGCGGGAGAGGGAGGCTCCCTGAGACCGCCCCCAAGAAGAAGAAGACATCGCCAGGCCCGACCCCTCAGGAGGCAGGCCCCTCAGGGTCTGCGCCTGCTCAGGGGGTACCTCCTTCTGTCGCATAGGGAGGCGCGCCCGGCACCCTCCTCAAGCAGGGCTCGGGGGCTCCCACCTGGAGGGCCACCGACCTTGCTAAGGTCACGAGGGAGGCGCTTGGGCACCACTTGGAGGCGTGTTTCAGAACACATTTCCCTCAGGAAGGAGCAAAGCAAGGAGGGCCAAACCCTCAGGAGTTCGTCAGTCAGATCACACAGGAGTTGCAGGAGTCAAGAGTCATGAGTGGCAGCCACCGCTTACCCGCCGCAGCTCCCCATCCAGGTGAGGATGGCGGGCTGCGCATCTGCATCGACATCCTAGGGCTCAACCGAGTCGCCTCTCAGGAGCGCTTCTGGCCCTCACGTGTGGGGCGCTGCAGAGGCCCACCCCACAGCTATGTTCGCATGCCCTACGGCTTGCCGAACGCGGCTGCGGTGCGCCAGCGCCTCATGAGGAGCATCCTAGAGGCTCAGGAGGCCAGGCGTTCTGCAGTCCTGGCGGAGATGAAGATGGTTCGCGAGGAGCCACCAGCGCCTCCGGAGCCTCCCGAGGCTCCTGTGCCTGGGGGCTCGTGAAGATCGGCTCCCGCAGCCTGCTACGTCTGCTACTTCAACACCCCTTCGTCGTCAACACTATCAGGTGACATCTTTCAAGTTTCATTTCCAGCCGGGAGCGCCCTCAGGGCTGCATCATTCCCAGGCCGCGTGGGTCCGTCCCTGTGGCATGTATCCCTTTTGCTCATGTTTTTAGCTTACTTTGTTGGGGCGCCCCTCGGGCTGCATCATCCCCAAGTCACTCGGGTCGTACCCAGCGGCGTGTACCCCTCTTGCGTTTATTTTCGGGCCATGCACTCGACCCATCATGCTTGTTATTTGGTGCCTGTCTGTGGCACCTCTTCTTCCTTGATGTCGGCAGCTTGCGCGTTAAAGGGGGGGTACCTGAGCATCACGACTCAGGGCTCCTACCGGCTCTCCAGCCCTCACCCTCTGGCTTTGTCCACGGCATCGCGCCCTGGCAAACCAGCGACGGCTGAGACTAGCTCGAGGGCCGGGACCCGAGGACGTAGAGCGTCGACATCTAACCAAGCTTGCGCGTTAAAGGGGGTACCTGAGCATCGCGACTCAGGGCTCCTACCGGCTCTCCAGCCCTCACCCTCTGGCTTTGCCCACGGCATCGCGCCCCAGCAAACCAGCGACGGCTGAGACTAGCTCGAGGGCCAAGACCCGAGGACATAGAGCGTCGACATCTAACCAAGCTTGTGCGTTAAAGGGGGGTATCTGAGCATCGCGACTTAGGGCTCCTACCGGCTCTCCAGCCCTCACCCTCTGGCTTTGCCCACGGCATCGCGCCCCGGCAAACCAGCAACGACTGAGACTAGCTCGAGGGCCGGGACCCGAGGACGTAGAGCGTCGACATCTAACCAAGCTTGTGCATTAAAGGGGGGGTACCTGAGCATCGCGATTCAGGGCTCCTACCGGCTCTCCAGCCCTCACCCTCTGGCTTTGTCCACGAAATCGCGCCCCAGCAAACCAGCGACGGCTGAGACTAGCTCGAGGGCCGGGACCCGAGGACGTAGAGCATCGGCATCTGGCCAAATTTGCAGGAACACATCACAAGTTAAGGCCTAGTGCCAGGCGCAACCCGCCTTGAGGTAGGGCCCCGTGAGTCCTGTGCTGGCTCACGGGTGCCCAGATACACCTCCTCATGCCCTACCGTGCCGGCCACGTGTCAGGGCGGGGCTGTACACGCCCCGGGGGCTCCTCCCAGAGGGGAGCCCCCTCCCACGCACCAGTGGAAGCACCATGCTCCGTGTTGGCTGACGACACTGCCGAGGAGCGGCTATGCCCGTACAGATACGGAAGCGCTATGCTCCGCGCTGGTGATAAACAACTGAGGGTGGCCCTTGGCCGCATCAACCTCAGGGAGCCCAGAGCTCAGTGTCTAGTCTCATCGCAACGCCTCCCCTCGGGAGTGCTGCGCAAGGGGGCTGGGCACGGGGGCTGCGCCTGGGTCACGCCCAGACGTACGCCACCCAGCCAGGCGCCTCGGGCCTGGTTTGTCGCGCGTCTCTCCCCGAGCGGAGCCAAGGTACGAAGGCCATTTGAGCATCAAGGGGGACTCCTGAGCATCGCGACTCAGGAGCCTAACTGGTCACGTAGCCCCTCACTCCTTAGTTCTGAAAGGCTAACGGCGGTTGAGGTATGCGCGGGGCCGGGCTCTGCAGACGTAGAATGGTAGATTCACCCACACATCTCACCTCCCTACTTGCTGTTCGTGCGCCAAGGGGGACTCCTGAGCATCGCGACTCAGGAGCCTAACTTGTCACGTAGACCCTCACTCCTTGGTCCCATCCTAGTTTCCGGTCGGGGCTAACGGCGGCTGAGGTATGCGCGGGGCCGGGCTCTGCCGGCGTAGAACATAAGCAAGTAGGGAGAGCACAAATTTCAAGGAATTCAAAGGCAAATATTACAGTCCATAACTGTTATCATGACACCAAACACAAGTTTAAACGCCTCCCCGAGGCATGATGCATGTTGCAGAACCTGAACGCAGGACAGGAGCCACGACGGAGTCATTTGTTGGCGGCGGAGCTGCGCGGAGCGGGTTCGCCTCGTGGAGCCGCAGGACCGGCAGCGCCTCGCTTTGGATTGGTGCCGAAGGCCCGGAACTTCGATAGCAGAGCCTCCGCACGACCCTTCACGGCCTCAGCATCGGCAGCGGCAAGCTCGCCGCTCGCTGGCTCCAGCAGGCTGTCGAGGTCGATGTTGGGGTCGCGAAGGTAGACGTGGGTAAGGACCCGCGTCAGCGCTGCAGAAGACAAGACGCGCGCCTCGGCCTCAGCCGTAGGGCCAAGGCCAAGGGTGACATCTTCAAGAGCACGGACCATGAAGGGGAGCAGCTTGGCGGGGCCGTCCTCACCGCCAGCCAGCGGGCTTTCTAGGCCGCTGTCATAGAGCGACTTCAGCAAGCCGCGAACCTTCACCTCCGTCTCCGTGAAGGCCTCGCGGTCCTCGGCAAGGACCCGTGCCTTGCCGTCCAGCTTGGCCTTCCACGCCTCCAACTCCTGCTCCAGTGTGCCCAGGCGGTCACGGCGCTTGTTAAGCTTGGCGTCTCGGTCCTTGATGGCCGCCTCATGAGCCTTCAGGTCTTCTTCCTTCTCCTGGCGGATGCGTACCTCCTCGGCAAGCTGGTCCCGCAGGCCCCGCAGTTCGCTCTCCAGTGCCTTGCCGCGACCTTGGGCATCAGCCGCCTCTCGCAAGGCGGCGTCTCGAGCGGCCTTTTCCCCAAGGGCGGCCTGCTTCTCCTCGTTGTAGGCTGTCGAGGCCTGAACCAGCGCCGCTCAAATCGAAGCGTCAGTGCGAATCCAGCCAGAAGCCAGCTCCAAGCGCCCGGCCACCAGACGAGGGTCGGCGCCCAGAAGATCTTGTCGCAGCCAGTCCAGTTCGGCAGCGGCGCGACCTAGGATGGTGGAAGGAGTCGGAGAGACAGCAGATGGTGGAGTAGGAGGAGAGGACGGCAGCGTAACCACAGCATCCTGAGGTAGGACCTGCTGCGCCCCAACAGCTATGGCGATGGCATCAGGCAAGGATACTTTAGGAGTCGCTTGGGCCATGGGGGCTGAGCTCGCCCCAGCCAGCTCCACCAAGCCTCACGAGGATGACCGGGCAGGAGAGGCCTGTGCCTTGCAGCCACCTTCTTTCATGGGCAAAGGCGCTGCCCCGGATGGAGCCTCAGGAGCCCCCTTCAGTTTTTTCGCCGCAGGCGCCAGCCTAGCCAAGAGATACAGACATCAAGCCTAAACGACAAAGCAAGGGATAAAACAAGAATCAAGCACTTACTGGTCGCCGCTCGCAAGCTCGAGCAACCTCCGGTCATACTTGAAGCCCGAGAGCCGGCTGCTGGGATCAGCCTCGAGAGGCTCGGAAGCAGGAGGCGCATCTGAGGATCGCCTCAGAGCCGGGGCAGACCCGAGGGGGACCAGCCCGGACCTGGCCTTCTTCGAGATCGGGGGCAAGCTCCCGCCGCCCCGCTCGTCATCATCCTTGTCGTTGCTCGGCGGGAGGCGGAGAGCGCGGGGCCTGCACCGGGGGAGTGGCGCTCTCGACTCCCCGTCGGTAGCCTCGAAGTCAGGCCCCCCTTCCCGCTCCTCTTCTTCCTCCTCTTCGCTGGAGTCACCGGAGGACACGTTCACCTTCGCCTGGGCCACCGGGTCCTCAGGAGCCTCCGTGGGCAAGGGCCTGTCCCCATTGAAGACGGGCATGGATTCCACCACCTTCTCCCAATCATCTCGAAGAAACAGGGGCACAAGGGCGCCCTCCAGCCTCGCCATGTCTCCTCTGACCAAAGATTGGAGGACCGCGGCCAGGTCTTCGTCGGCTAAGACTGCGGTGTTGGGGAACGTAGTAATTTCAAAAAAATTCCTATGCACACACAAGATCATGGTGATGGCATAGCAACGAGAGGGGAGAGTATTGTCCATGTACCCTCGTAGACCGTAAGCGGAAGCGTTATGACAACGCGGTTGATGTAGTCGTACGTCTTCACGATCCGACCGATCCAACTACCGAACGTACGGCACCTCCGAG
Source organism: Triticum timopheevii (assembly GCA_963921465.1). Taxonomy (NCBI): domain Eukaryota; kingdom Viridiplantae; phylum Streptophyta; class Magnoliopsida; order Poales; family Poaceae; genus Triticum; species Triticum timopheevii. The sequence goes on from OY997262.1 coordinate 371,425,194, forward strand.
TTTAGCACACGTTTAGCTCGATGACGATCCTCGGGCTCCGATCCAGCAAAGCGTCGGGGATGAGTTCCGTCAGCATGACGGCGTGGTGACGATGATGATGTTCTACCGGCGCAGGGCTTCGCCTAAACTCTGCGACGATATGACTGAGGTGGAATATGGTGGAGGGGGCACCGCACACGGCTAAGGAACGATCACGTAGATCAACTTGTGTGTCCTAGGGTGCCCCCCTGCCCCCGTATATAAAGGAGCCAAGGGGGAGGGGGCGGCCGGCCAAGGAGGGCGCGCCAAGGGGGAGTCCTACTCCCACCGGGAGTAGGACTCCCTTCTTTCCTAGTTGGAGCCCCCTCTCCTTGTCCTGTTCGGACTAGGGAGGGGAGGGGGCGCAGGCCGCCTCTTGCCTCCTCTTCTCTTCTCCCTTAGGGCCCATGAAGGCCCAATAACCCCCGGGAGGGTTCCAGTAACCCCCCGGTACTCCGGTAAAATGCCGATTTCACCCCGAACACTTCCGATGTCCAAACATAGGCTTCCAATATATCAATCTTTATGTCTCGACCATTTTGAGACTCCTCATCATGTCCGTGATCACTCAGGGACTCCGAACAAACTTCGGTACATCAAAACTTATAAAATCATAATAAAACTGTCATCGTAACGTTAAGCGTGCGGACCCTACGGGTTCGAGAACTATGTAGACATGACCTAGAACAATTCTCGGTCAATAACCAATAGCGGGACCTGGATGCCCATATTGGCTCCTACATACTCTACGAAGATCTTTATCGGTCAAACCGCATAACAACATACGTTGTTCCCTTTTTCATCGGTATGTTACTTGCACGAGATTCGATCGTCGGTATCCAATACCTAGTTCAATCTCGTTACCGGAAAGTCTCTTTACTCGTTACGTAATGCATCATTCTGTAACTAACTCATTAGCTACATTGCTTGCAAGGCTTATAGTGATGTGCATTACCGAGGGGGCCCAGAGATACCTCTCCGACAATTGGAGTGACAAAACCTAATCTCGAAATATGTCAACCCAACATGTACCATTGGAGACACCTGTAGTACTCCTTTATAATCACCCAATTACGTTGTGACGTTTGGTAGCACCCAAAGTGTTCCTCCGGTAAATGGGAGTTGCATAATCTCATAGTTACAGGAACATGTATAAGTCATGAAGAAAGCAATAGCAATATACTAAACGATCAAGTGCTAGGCTAACGGAATGGGTCATGTCAATCACATCATTCTCCTAATGATGTGATCCCATTAATCAAATGACAACACATGCCTATGGTTAGGAAACATAAGCATCTTTGATTAATGAGCTAGTCAAGTAGAGGCATACTAGTGACGTTATGTTTGTCTATGTATTCACACATGTATCATGTTTCCGGTTAATACAATTCTAGCATGAATAATAAACATTTATCATGATATGAGGAAATAAATAATAACTTTATTATTGCCTCTAGGGCATATTTCCTTCAGTCTTCCACTTGCACTAGAGTCAATAATCTAGATTACACAGTAATGATTCTAACACCCATGGAGTCTTGGTGCTGATCATGTTTTGCTCGTGAGAGAGGCTTAGTCAATGGGTCTGCAATATTCAGATCCGTATGTATCTTGCAAATCTCTATGTCTCCCACCTGGACTTGGTCTCGGATGGAATTGAAGTGTCTCTTGATGTGCTTGGTCCTCTTGTGAAATCTTGATTCCTTTGCCAAGGCAATTGCACCAGTATTATCATAGAAGATCTTCATTGGTCCCGATGCACTAGGTATGACACCTAGATTGGAAATGAACTCCTTCATCCAGACTCCTTCATTTGCTGCTTCCGAAGCAGCTATGTACTCCGATTCACATGTAGATCCCGCCATGACGCTTTGTTTAGAACTGCACCAACTTACAGCTCCACCGTTTAATAAAAACACGTATCCGGTTTGCGATTTAGAATCGTCCAGATCAGTGTCAAAGCTTGCACCGACGTAACCATTTACGACTAGCTCTTTGTCACCTCCATATACGAGAAACATATCCTTAGTCCTTTTCAGGTATTTTAGGATGTTCTTGACCACTGTCAAGTGATCCACTCCTGGATTACTTTGGTACCTTCCTGCCAAACTTATTGCTAAGCACATGTCAGGTCTGGTACACAGCATTGCATACATGATAGAGCCTATGGCTGAAGCATAGGGAACATCTTTCATTTTCTCTCTATCTTCTGCTGTGGCCGGGCATTGAGTCTGACTCAACTTCACACCTTGTAGCACGGGCAAGAACCCTTTCTTTGCCTGATCCATTTTGAACTTTTTCAAAACTTTATCAAGGTATGTGCTTTGTGAAAGTCCAATTAAGTGTCTTCATCTATCTCTATAAATCTTGATGCCCAATATGTAAGCAGCTTCACCGAGGTCTTTCATTGAAAAACTTTTATTCAAGTATCCCTTTATGCTATCCAGAAATTCTATATCATTTCCAATTAATAATATGTCGTCTACATATAATATTAGAAATGCTACAGAGCTCCCACTCACTTTCTTGTAAATACAGGCTTCTCCAAAAGTCTATATAAAACCATATGCTTTGATCACACTATCAAAGCGTTTATTCCAACTCCGAGATGCTTGCACCAGTCTATAGATGGATCGCTGGAGCTTGCATACTTTGTTAGCACCTTTTGGATCAACAAAACCTTCTGGTTGCATCATATACAACTCTTCTTCCAGAAATCCATTCAAGAATGCAGTTTTGACATCAATTTGCCAAATTTCATAATCATAAAATGCGGCAATTGCTAACATGATTCGGACAGACTTAAGCATCGCTACGGGTGAGAAAGTCTCATCGTAGTCAACCCCTTGAACTTGTCGAAAATCTTTTGCAACAAGTCGAGCTTTATAGACAGTTACATTACCATCAGCGTCAGTCTTCTTCTCAAAGATCCATTTATTCTCAATGGCTTGCCGATCATCGGGCATGTCAACCAAAGTCCATACTTTGTTCTCATACATGGATCCTGTCAGTGTCAAAACCGGCGGATCTCGGGTAGGGGGTCCCGAACTGTGCGTCTAGGCGGATGGTAAGAGGAGACAAGGGACACGATGTTTTACCCAGGTTCGGGCCCTCTTGATGGAGGTAAAACCCTACGTCCTGCTTGATTGATATTGATATTGTGGATGTTTACAAGAGTGGATCTACCACGAGATCAAGGAGGCTAAACCCTAGAAGCTAGCCTATGGTATGATTGTAAGGGTTGATGTTGTTGTCCTACGGACTAAAGCCATCCGGTTTATATAGACACCGGAGAGGGCTAGGGTTACATAGAGTCGGTTACAATGGTAGGAGATCTACATATCCGTATCGCCAAGCTTGCCTTCCACGCCAAGGAAAGTCCCATCCGGACACGGGACGAAGTCTTCAATCTTGTATCTTCATAGTCTTGGAGTCCGGTCGATGATGATAGTCTGGCCTATGATAATTAGGCCGATGGTGGTAGTCCGGCTATCCGGACACCCCCTAATCCAGGACTCCCTCAGTAGCCCCTGAACCAGGCTTCAATGACGATGAGTCCGGCGCGCATATTGTTCGGCATTGCAAGGCGGGTTCCTCCTCCGAATAATTCATAGAAGATTGTGAACACCAGGATAGTGTTCAGCTCTGCAAAATAAATTCCACATTCCACCGTAGAGAGAAATATATACACAAGTTCAATCTGCTGACGTTTTTTCTGGCATGACGTCACACCCCTACCAAGCCATTACTTGAATCATTTTTTATTTTACCACCTCAGCGCATTTAGCGAAGCGGTTTCCTTGGCACGTCTTGTCGAAGCAGAGATCGTGTTCCCCCTTAATCCGGGATTCTCATCAATATGGACGTGGGTAACCCAACCGCGCCATTGATGGTGGCGCTTGGGAGATAAGCGAGTTTTATCAGGCTGGTGGGGACGCATAGTCTTCGTCCACCTACATATAAGGGATAAGGATTCACCTTTTCACCTACGCCTTCTTCCTCCTTTGCTTATCCATCTCCGCGCACTCGAGCTCCAGCGCCCAAGCCCGCACATCTCGTCTCAACCTTCCCCAGCCATGTCTGGAGCGGGAGGCAAGTGGATGACCTCCTCCGTTACGGAGGAGCACATCGAAAGACTGCGCGGAGCTGGCTATCTGTCCGGCGACATCGCGCACCGGCTACCCGATGAGGGGCAGCTCATCCCCACCCCCAGGCCCCATGAGAGGGTCGTTTTTCTTCCCCATTTCCTCTGTGGACTGGGCTTTCCACTTCACCCCTTTGTCCGGGGACTCATGTTCTACTACGGCCTGGATTTCCATGATCTGGCACCGAACTTCATCCTCAACGTCTCGGCGTTTATCGTCGTGTGCGAGGCCTTCCTCTGCATCCAGCCCCACTTCGGCTTGTGGCTCAAGACCTTCAATGTGAAGCCGAAGGTAGTGAAGGGCACTCAAGCGGAGTGCGGAGGCGCCATGTTGGGCAAGATGCCCAACGTCCTTTGGTTCGAAGGGCCTTCGTGGAATCCGTCAAGGGGTGGCAATCGGGGTGGTTCTATATCACCGAGCCGCGCGACCCTACGTGGGCGGCGGCCCCCGAGTTCAGATCTGGTATCCCTACGCAGCTCACCTCCTGGAGAAAGAAGGGCTTGCTGTGGGGTAGTTCGGAGGAGGTGACGGGACTCCAAGCCTGTATCCAGAAGTTGGTGAAGAAGCTCAGGCTGGTTAACGTGGTCCAAGTCATGCTCGTCCGCCGGATTCTCCCATGCCAAGAGCGGGCATTCAATCTGTGGGAGTTCGATCCAGAACAGCACCAAGCATTGAGCGGGCTCTTCGACACGACATACGAAGGCGCCTGGAGGGTGCTGTTTAAGGGCGCCGAAGCCCCCGCATCCGCGACTGAAGATCGCGGATTTCGCTCGCAGCGCCAAGCTGACGAGGTAAGTGATTCTACCCCTTTACGGGACACTTGCTTTTCATAGTTTGACTCTATGCGGGTTTTAATTTCCCCTTTTCCTTTGACAGGACTGGATGAAGAAGGCAGAGCAGATTGACTGCCCGGCTCCCATGCCAGAAAACCCAGTAGACGCCCGTCTAGCAAGGCTGCTGGTTCCGGCACCGCACGTGGTGCCGGAGAAGAAGGCCAAGAAGGAGGCCACGGGTACTCGAAAGAGTTCCCGTTTTCAGGTGTCCGACGACTCCGAGGCGGACTCCTCCCCCGAAAACGAGGAGGAGAAAGAGGACTCTCTCCCAGAGGAGGGAGAGAGGAAAAGGAAGGCTTCCCCAACAGGGGAGGCCAAAGGGTCCAAGAGGGGAAGGACTATTCCCCCGGACAGCTCCGCCAACATCAACGTTGGCGAGGAAGAATGGCCTTCAAGGGCCAGGCCTTCGGCGAGATCGTAAGTATCCGGATTCCTGGATGATTTATAATTTCTTTTTATGTCACATAGCGTCCTTCTAATGCCACATACTGCCTGCAGTCCGGCCGATGATGATCTCCCCGCTTCATCGAGCGGGTCGTTGGCTCCGTCGGATGTGGATTCCATCCCGACGGCCTCCACCCATCGCGCCACTGAGGATGCCGAGGTGGGGTCCCAAGAAGGGACCCATCAAGGGGAGGCTCCGGAGGCGCCACAAGGCGGCCTCCCAGACTTTGCGCCGGACTCCACGTCGAAACCCGCAGTGGTTCCGGACTCCGGCCGGCGGCCCCTTCGCAAGAAGGGCAAGACCGTGACGCCGGCGGCTTCCGTCCAACCGGAGGCGCCGGACAATTTGTTGGAGGCGCTCCAGAGCGCTTCCATCGAGGAAGAACACCACACTATTATGAGTGCGCTGATTCAGAAGGTACAGCTCGCCAAGAGCGGGCTGACCGAAGCCTGCAGTAGCCTTCTATCAGGCTTTGAGGTAAGAAGTTAAAAATATGCAATGTAATACCGCATAGACAGTAGCCCCTGATGCTCAGTTCGGTGTTCGGAAAGAAAATCCGGACTGAGGATCTAAAAAGATATACGCAGGGTTGCTAAAAAGTTATGTCAATATGGGTTGCAGGCTGCGCTGCTGACCTCTGTCGCACTGACTGCGGAGGTTGGTGCATTAAAGCAAGATCTCGAGCAGTCCGAGCAAGAGCTCGGCCGTGCCAAGAAGCAGCTCGAGGACAAAGAAGGTGAGTAACACCACTTTGAATAGTTACCTTACAGAAAAGGATTTAGGTTGCAATAAAAGAATAACAAGGATAACATGGGTACTGCAGGAGCCACGAACGAGGTGGCAACCCTGAAGGAGGCCATGTCCGCGGCCGAACGCAGTGCGGCCACGGAACGGACAGAGCGAGAAAAGCAGGAGGCGCAGGTGGCAGCGGTTCGGCAAGAGCTCCAGGCTCTCATGGAAAAGCATGAGAGTTTGGAGCGTGACTCAAAGACTCGAGAGTCCGAGCTTGCATCGGCTCTCGAAAGTGCCAAAGCCGCCAAGGCCGAGGCCCATAAGGCCCTTCAGGAGGTGGAAGATGTGAAGAAAATAGCGGCGGGTAAGGCATTTTTCATGCAAAGCAAGCATGTTAATGTAAACTACCTGACACTTACCCGAATTCGGAGCTCTCCAAGGGCGTTTGCAGATTTGCCTCGTAGTGTATCCGATGCCGCCGCATTCTACCGTGGTGAGGATGGAAGCTCAACGGAGAAGGTCTTCTGGTCTCAGTATGCTGAGGCCGGCCATCCGGTGCCCCCTAGCGACCAGCTGAAGCAGCCGGTCGAACTCCACAAGGTAGCTGAGGAGGCCATGAAGGGCCTCATAGTCCGGCTGTGGCCTGGAGAGGCCATGCCTGGGAGCTACTTCAACCTCGTGCGGCGGCTGGTGGATGCATGCCCCTGGGTGGAGGTCATCAAGCGCTCCACCTGTATTGAAGGTGCTCGTCGGGCCCTTGCCCGCGCAAAGGTGCATTGGGGCAAGCTGGATGCGGAGAAGCTAATCACTGACGCGCCACCAGCGGGCAAGGAATATCGTACGCCCGAGATGTACTATAGGACTGTCCTGAAGGGTGCCCGCAAGATTGCGGATGAGTGCCCCCGAGATGTAATTATTGAGTAAACTCACTATGTATTATCCTGTGCGCTGAAAACTTTGTTCATATGCGCTAAGCAACGCTTGTTTAATTTAAAATATTACCTTCTGTGCGGCCGTTTATTAAATCTGAGAGATGGCAAGTCATCGGCTTCAGCCCCCATGCCGCGAGTGCTGGGGTGTTCGGGATAAACTTGAGCACTCTTGTTCCCATTGTTGGGTCCATCTAGGGAGGCGCTCAACACAACGAACAAGGCAACCAGACTTATAGTGCTTGAACACTCTCACTTAGCCATAGAATTCTATAATTTTAAATTTCGGCGAAGCCCCTAGTATTCGGAAGACCGAATTTGGGGCGCTATCCACGCCTTCGTCGGATATTATCCGGAACTTCGCTCGAAATGGCATAGGTCTTTAAGGACCCGAAAAAACCTCTCAAACAGCGACCAGTCTCTCGCCTTATCATGACAGTCAGTTTTAGCTTTCTCCACTGAGGTGTTAACCCGGCTCAACCGGCGCGCAATCGCAGTGGTTCTCCCAGTGCTACCTTAGCCGATAGAACGGAACGTAAGGCGCCAAACATGGGAGCCGGACAAACCCAACTATTGACCCAAGACATGATTCGGAGCCGATTCATATAATGCTATAAGTTCGGGGTGCCGTACTTGTGAAAGTGTTCAGACTTTATCACACCATAATGCGGGGAACATAAGCCCCTGGTGTATTTGGCCGTACCAAAATATACGGATGCGACATGTCGTAAATGAACATATATATAAAGTAATGCAATTATGGGCAAAAAGTGCTGCATTTTATTCAAGAAGGTCTGCTATGAGTGCGTAATGATACAAATAGTGCGGAAAGCAAGGGATTGGATGAATTAAAGGCGTCTCCCTCCAGGGGTAGGCCGCGGAATGGTGTATTTAACAAATTTAATGCTCGTAATGGAGACCACATGAGTGTTCGTCGCAGCCTTTGTCCCTCCCTGGCTGTTGCATCATGAGTTCGGCAGGTTCGCCGCCGGACAGAGTCCTGTATATATATATAAAAAGAGAAAAATAAAAGATTAAAAGAGCGACACACTTGGGAGCCCCTGGTGTGGTCAAACTGCACTCTGGGTCTGTTGTGGTTGTGCCTCTCCCCCTATGCCCATGGTATCTCCAGGGCGTAATTATGTACACGGAGAGTTTGTCTTGCAATTGTGCGAGGGCTGGGGTTGAGGCCACACTGCTACGCGTGCTCGGAACGTGCCAGGTGGTCTTGGTTGATGTTGCTCCGGGCACGTTTGGCTGTGTCCGGTCGTTTAACGGCCGGACTCGAGAATTGCCTTAAAAGGCTGCTTTGTACTTCTGTCGTGAGAGCTGCTGTATGTTCCTCCGTTCGGAGGGAGCGTTCCGTGTTTCCATTGACCGTGATGACTCCACGAGGGCCTGGCATCTTGAGCTTAAGGTATGCATAATGCGGCACCGCGTTGAATTTTGCGAACGCGGTTGGTCCAAGCAGAGCATGATAGCCACTGCGGAATGGGACTATATCGAAGATTAACTCCTCGCTTCGGAAATTATCCGGGGATCCGAAGACCACTTCCAGTGTGACTGAGCCCGTACAATTGGCCTCAACACCTGGTATGACGCCTTTGAAGGTCGTATTTGTGGGTTTAATCCTTGAAGGGTCTATGCCCATCTTGCGCACTATATCCTGATAAAGCAGGTTTAGGCTACTGCCGCCGTCCATCAGGACTCTCGTGAGGTGAAAACCATCAACGATTGGGTCTAAAACCAATGCGGCAAATCCGCCATGGCGGATACTGGTCGGATGGTCTCTTCGATTGAAAGTGATCGGCCAAGAGGACCATGGGTTGAATTTTGGGGCGACTGGCTCCATCGCGTATACATCCCTTAGTGCACGCTTCCGCTCCCTCTTGGGTATATGCGTTGCGTATATCATATTTACCGTCCGAACTTGAGGGGGGAATCCCTTCTGTCCTCTGTTGTTCGGCGGCCGGGTCTCTTCCTCGTCATCGTTGTGTAGCCCCTTGTCATTGTTTTCGGCAATTAATTTGCCTGCCTGCTTGAATACACAACAATCTCTGTTGTTGTGGTTAGCTGGCCTTTTGGGGGTTCCATGTATTTGACAAGAGCGGTCGAGTATTCGGTCCAAATTGGACGGGCCCGGAGTAGTTATTTTAAATGGCTTCTTCCGTTGACCGGGTTTGGAGCCTCGGAATCTGGCATTGACTGCCGTATCCTCATTGCTGTCGCTGTTAATGCGGCGTTTGTTTTTGTTTCGACGCGACCTGCCATTGCGGTCCTTGGTATCCGGACTGCCAGCATTTTTGCTGAGGTTGTTGCTACGAGCTAGCCAGCTATCCTCTCCCGCACAGAAGCGGGTCATGAGTGATGTGAGGGCTGCCATGGATTTCGACTTTTCCTGTCCTAGGTGCCGGGCCAGCCACTCGTCGCGGATGTTATGTTTGAAGGCATCGAGGGCCTCTGCATCCGGACAGTCGACGATTTGATTTTTCTTTGTTAAGAACCGTGTCCAGAATTGCCTGGCCGATTCGTCTGGCTGCTGGATTATGTGGCTTAGGTCATCTGCGTCCGGTGGTCGCACATACGTGCCCTGGAAGTTGTCGAGGAATGCGGCTTCTAGGTCTTCCCAGCACCCAATTGACGCTGCGGGCATGCTGTTAAGCCAATGCCGAGCTAGTCCTTTAAGCTTGAGCGGAAGATATTTGATGGCATGAAGATCGTCGCCGCGGGCCATATGTATATGAAGGAGATAATCCTCAATCCAAACCGCGGAGTCTGTTGTGCCATCGTAGGATTCAATGTTATGGGTTTAAACCCTTTAGGGATTTGATGATCCATTACTTCGTCAGTGAAGCATAGTGGGTGTGCGGCGCCTCTGTATTGAGCAATATCGCGACGTAGCTCAAGAGAGCGTTGTCTGCTGTGTTCGGCCCGGCCGGAGTAGTTGTATCCGGCGCGACGGTATTCGTCGTGGGTCTTGGGGCGCCCACGTGATAAATAGATAGATCTGGATTGTCTTGCCTTGTCCTCCAATATATCCCGCAAGTTCGGCGCGTTCCCCCGTGGCTTCATGCTTTTTGAGCGGTGCCGGGGTACGGTTTTGGTGGATGGCTTACATGCCTCTTTGTCGCGGCCATGAGGTGGTCGGTCTTCCGTATTGTGCGCCTGTGATGTAGGTTTGTATGCTTCCTCCTCTAGTCGGGGGAGCAACTTGCGTTTTTGGTAGCTTTTGGAGGGGCGTTCGAGTTCATACTCTTCGGCCGTGAGGACCTCGGTCCATCTATCAGCCAGCAGGTCTTGATCAGCTTGAAGCTGTTGCTGCTTTTTCTTTAGACTATTTTCTGTGGCCATTAGCCTGCGTCTGAAACGCTCTTGTTCGACGGGATCCTCAGGCACGACGAATTCGTCATCGTCGAGGCTTGCCTCGTCTCCAGAGGGAGGTATGTAATTATCATCCTCGACCTCTTCGTCTGCCGCCCTCTCGTGAGGGCTTGCTTCTGCCTCCTCCTGCACTGAATCTTGCTGGAGGGGGTTATCTTCGGCACTTTCTGGGGTGTTATTATCTCCTGTGCCGGAATCTCCATTCTTGCTGTGGCGGGATTTAGAGCGGCGCCGCTGACGTCGGCGCTTGGGCTGTTTCTTTAAGGAATCGGCCTCCGCTGCTTCTTCGCCGTCCCCGTCTTTTGGGGTGTCCACCATGTATATGTCGTATGACGAGGTGGTCTTCCAGTGTCCTGTAGGCGCTGGTTCTTGATAGTCTCCGGCATCGTCGTCCATGTCGTCGATGTCTTCAGAGTCGTAGTCGAGTATGTCGGTTAGATCATCGATGGTGGCTATGAAGTGGGTGGTGGGTGGGCTCTGAATTTCTTCGTCGTCCGTGTCCCAACCATCCTGGCCGTAGTCCGGCCAGGGCTCTCCGGATAGCGAGAGATGCTTCAGCGAATTTAAGATGTCGCTGAAGGGTGAGTGCTGAAAGATGTCCATAGCGGTGAATTCCATGATCGGCGCCCAATCGGATTCGATTGGCAGGGGCGCAGGAGGTTTGGAGTCCGGTAGGGAGTCCGGCACCTCGGAGTCATGAGCTTTATGCAGGACAAGGTCAGTGTTCGGCTCCATCGCCGTGGAAGTTGCAGCTCCCGAGGCGGTGCCCAGCCACCCATCCTCGATCTACGCGATCGGCTCCGGACTATTGGCCGGAGCGGATTCGTGTGTGGCCCCCAAGGTGCTGTCCGGCGGCAGAGTTAGGTCGTGCCCATCGTGATAGCGCGGCACGCTCGACTGTGGCTCTAATCCATCGAAGATCAAGTCCCTGCGGATATTGGCCATGAAGTTTAGGCTTCCAAACCTGACCTGACGGCCAGGGGCGTAGCTTTCGATCTGCTCCAGATAGCCAAGCGAGTTGGCCCGCAGTGCGAAGCCGCCAAATATGAAGATCTGTTCGGGGAGAAAAGTCTCACCCAGGACTGCGTCGTTGTTGATTGAAGAGGCCATCAAGCCTATCGGTGATGACACAGAGGAACTCTCAATGAAAGCACCAATGTCGGTGCCAAAACCGGCGGATCTCAGGTAGGGGGTCCCGAACTGTGCGTCTAGGCGGATGGTAACAGGAGACAAGGGACACGATGTTTTACCCAGGTTCGGGCCCTCTTGATGGAGGTAAAACCCTACGTCCTCCTTGATTGATATTGATATTGTGGATGTTTACAAGAGTGGATCTACCACGAGATCAAGGAGGCTAAACCCTAGAAGCTAGCCTATGGTATGATTGTAAGGGTTGATGTTGTTGTCCTACGAACAAAAGCCATCCGGTTTATATAGACACCGGAGAGGGCTAGGGTTACATAGAGTCGGTTACAATGGTAGGAGATCTACATATCCGTATCGCCAAGCTTGCCTTCCACGCCAAGGAAAGTCCCATCTGGACACGGGACAAAGTCTTCAATCTTGTATCTTCATAGTCTTCGAGTCCGGTCGATGATGATAGTCCGGCCGATGATAGTTCGGCCGATGGTGGTAGTCCGGCTATCCGGACACCCCCTAATCCAGGACTCCCTCAGATCCCATCTCAGATTTCATGGCCTCTAGCCATTTTGCGGAATCTGGGCTCATCATCGCTTCCTCATAGTTCGTAGGTTCATCATGGTCAAGTAACATGACTTCCAGAATAGGATTACCGTACCACTCTGGTGCGGATCTTACTCTGGTAGACCTACGAGGTTCAGTAGAAACTTGATCTGAAGTTTCATGATCAATATCATTAGCTTCCTCACTAATTGGTGTAGATGTCACAGGAACCGGTTCTTGTGATGAACTACTTTCCAATAAGGGAGCAGGTACAGTTACCTCATCAAGTTCTACTTTCCTCCCACTCACTTCTTTCGAGAGAAACTCCTTCTCTAGAAAGGATCCGATTTTAGCAACGAAAATCTTGCCCTCAGATCTGTGATAGAAGGTGTACCCAATACTCTCTTTTGGGTATCCTATGAATACACATTTCTCTGATTTAGGTTCGAGCTTATCTGGTTGAAGTTTCTTCACATAAGCATCGCAGCCCCAAACTTTAAGAAACGACAACTTTGGTTTCTTGCCAAACCATAGTTCATAAGGCGTTGTCTTAACGGATTTTGATGGTGCCCTATTCAACGTGAATGCGGTCGTCTCTAACGCATAACCCCAAAACGATGGCGGTAAATCAGTAAGAGACATCATAGATCGCTCCATATCTAGTAAAGTACGATTACAACGTTCGGACACACCATTTCATTGTGGTGTTCCGGGTGGCATGAGTTGCGAAACTATTCCGCATTGTTTCAAGTGTAGACCAAACTCGTAACTCAAATATTCTCCTCCACGATCAGATCGTAGAAACTTTATTTTCTTGTTACGATGATTTTCTACTTCACTCTAAAATTCTTTGAACTTTTCAAATGTTTCAAACTTGTGTTTCATTAAGTAGATATACCCATATCTGCTCAAATCATCTGTGAAGGTGAGAAAATAACAATACCCGCCGCGAGCCTCAACATTCATTGGACCACAAACATCAGTATGTATGGTTTCCAACAAATCAGCTGCTCGCTCCATAGTTCCGGAGAACGGCATTTTAGTCATCTTGCCCATGAGGCACGGTTCGCAAGTACCAAGTGATTCATAATCAAGTGATTCCAAAAGCCCATCAGTATGGAGTTTCTTCATGCGCTTTATACCGATATGACCTAAACGGCAATGCCACAAATAAATTGCACTATCATTATCAACTCTGCATCTTTTGGTTTCAACACTATGAATATGTGTATCACTACTATCGAGATTTAATAAAAATAGACCACTCTTCAAGGGTGCATGACCATAAAAGATATTACTCATATAAATAGAATAACCATTATTCTCTGATTTAACTGAATAACCGTCTCGCATCAAACAAGATGCAGATATAATGTTCATGCTCAACGCTGGCACCAAATAACAATTATTTAGGTCTAAAACTAATCCCGATGGTAGATGTAGAGGTAGCGTGCCGACCGCGATCACATCGACTTTGGAACCATTTCCCACGCGCATCGTCACCTCGTCCTTAGCCAATCTTCGCTTAATCCATAGTCCCTGTTTCGAGTTGCAAATATTAGCAACAGAACCAGTATCAAATACCCAGGTACTACTGCGAGCATTAGTAAGGTACACATCAATAACATGTATATCACATATACCTTTGTTCACTTTGCCATGCTTCTTATCCGCCAAATACTTGGGGCAGTTCTGCTTCCAGTGTCCAGTCTGCTTGCAGTAGAAGCACTCAGTCTCAGGCTTAGGTCCAGACTTGGGTTTCTTCTCTTGAGCAGCAACTTGTTTGCTGTTCTTCTTGAAGTTCCCCTTCTTCTTCCCTTTGCCCTTTTTCTTGAAACTGGTGGTCTTGTTAACTATCAACACTTGATGCTCCTTCTTGATTTCTACCTCTGCGGCTTTTAGCATTGCGAAGAGCTCGGGAATAGTTTTGTCCATCCCTTGCATATTATAGTTCATCACGAAGCTCTTGTAGCTTGGTGGCAGTGACTGAAGAATTTTGTCAATGACACTATCATCAGGAAGATTAACTCCCAGTTGAATCAAGTGATTATTATACCCAGACATTTTGAGTATGTGTTCACTGACAGAACTATTCTCCTCCATCTTGCAGCTATAGAACTTATTGGAGACTTCATATCTCTCAATCCGGGCATTTGCTTGAAATATTAACTTCAACTCCTGGAACATCTCATATGCTCCATGACGTTCAAAACGTCGTTGAAGACCCGGTTCTAAGCCGTAAAGCATGGCACACTGAACTATCGAGTAGTCATCAGCTTTGCTCTGCCAGACGTTCTTAACATCATCAATTGCATTAGCAGCAGGCCTGGCACCCAGCGGTGCTTCCAGGACGTAATTCTTCTGTGCAGCAATGAGGATAATCCTCAGGTTACGGACCCAGTCCGTGTAATTGCTACCATCATCTTTCAACTTTGCTTTCTCAAGGAACGCATTGAAAATTCAACGGAACAACAACACGAGCCATCTATCTACAACAAACATAGACAAGCAAAATACTATCAGGTACTAAGTTCATGATAAATTTAAGTTCAATTAATCATATTACTTAAGAACTCCCACTTAGACAGACATCTCTCTAGTCATCTAAGTGATTACGTGATCCAAATCAACTAAACCATGTCCGATCATCACGTGAGATGGAGTAGTTTCAATGGTGAACATCACTATGTTGATCATTTCTACTATATGATTCACGTTCGACCTTTCGGTCTCCGTGTTCCGAGGCCATATCTGTATATGCTAGGCTAGTCAAGTTTAACCTGAGTATTCCGCGTGTGCAACTGTTTTGCACCCGTTGTATTTGAACGTAGAGCCTATCACACCCGATCATCACGTGGTGTCTCAGCACGAAGAACTTTCGCAACGGTGCATACTCAGGGAGAACACTTCTTGATAATTAGTGAGAGATCATCTTAAAATGCTACCGTCAATCAAAGCAAGATAAGATGCATAAAGGATAAACATCACATGCAATCAATATAAGTGATATGATATGGCCATCATCATCTTGTGCTTGTGATCTCCATCTTCAAAGCACCATCGTGATCACCATCGTCACCGGCGCGACACCTTGATCTCCATCGTAGCATCATTGTCGTTACGCCATCTATTGCTTCTACGACTATCGCTACCGCTTAGTGATAAAGTAAAGAAATTACAGGGCGTTTGCATTTCATACAATAAAGCGACAACCATATGGCTCCTGCCAGTTGCCGATAACTTTGGTTACAAAACATGATCATCTCATACAATAAAATATAGCATCACGTCTTGACCTTATCACATCACAACATGCCCTGCAAAAACAAGTTAGACGTCCTCTACTTTGTTGTTGCAAATTTTACGTGGCTGCTATGGGCTGAGCAAGAACCGTTCTTACCTACGCATCAAAAACCACAACGATAGTTCGTCAAGTTAGTGTTGTTTTAACCTTCGCAAGGACCGGGTGTAGCCACACTCGATTCAGCTAAAGTGAGAGAGACAGACACCCGCCAGCCACCTTTAAGCACGAGTGATCGCAACGGTGAAACCAGTCTCGCGTAAGCGTATGCGTAATGTCGGTCCGGGACGCTTCATGTCACAATACCGCCGAACCAAAGTATGACATGCTGGTAAGCAGTATGACTTGTATCGCCCACAACTCACTTGTGTTCTACTCGTGCATATGACATCTACGCATAAAACCAGGCTCGGATGCCACTGTTGGGGAACGTAGTAATTTCAAAAAAATTCCTACGCACACGCAAGATCATGGTGATGGCATAGCAACAAGAGGGGAGAGTATTGTACACGTACCCTCGTAGACCGTAAGCGGAAGCGTTATGACAACGCAGTTGATGTAGTCGTATGTCTTCATGATCCGACTGATCCAAGTACCGAACGTACGGCACCTCCGAGTTCAGCACACGTTCAGCTCGATGACGATCCCCGGGCTCCGATCCAGCAAAGCGTCGGGGATGAGTTCCGTTAGCACGACGGCGTGGTGACGATGATGATGTTCTACCGGTGCAGGGCTTCGCCTAAACTCCACGACGATATGACTGAGGTGGAATATGGTGGAGGGGGGCACCGCACACGGCTAAGGAACAATCACGTAGATCAACTTGTGTGTCCTAGGGTGCCCCCCTGCCCCCGTATATAAAGGAGCCAAGGGGGAGGGGGCGGCCGGCCAAGGAGGGCGCGCCAAGGGGGAGTCCTACTCCCACCGGGAGTAGGACTCCCTTCTTTCCTAGTTTGAGTAGGAGAAGGGGGAAGGAGGAGGAAGAGGGGAAGGGAAGGGGGGGCGCCGCCCCCCTCTCCTTGTCCTATTCGGACTAGGGAGGGGAGGGGGCGCAGCCCACCTCTTGCCTCCTCTCCTCTTCTCCCTTAGGGCCCATGAAGGCCCAATAACCCCCGGGAGGGTTCCGGTAACCCCCCGGTACTCCGGTAAAATGCCGATTTCACCCGGAACACTTCCAATGTCCAAACATAGGCTTCCAATATATCAATCTTTATGTCTCGACCATTTCGAGACTCCTCGTCATGTCCGTGATCACATCCAGGACTCCGAACAAACTTCGGTATATCAAAACTTATAAACTCATAATAAAACTGTCATCGTAACGTTAAGCGTGCGGACCCTACGGGTTCGAGAACTATGTAGACATGACCTAGAACTATTCTCGGTCAATAACCAATAGCGGGACCTGGATGCCCATATTGGCTCCTACATATTCTACGAAGATCTTTATCAGTCAAACCGCATAACAACATACGTTGTTCCCTTTGTCATCGGTATGTTACTTGCCCGAGATTCGATCGTCGGTATCCAATACCTAGTTCAATCTCGTTACCGGCAAGTCTCTTTACTCGTTACGTAATGCATCATTCCGTAACTAACTCATTAGCTACATTGCTTGCAAGGCTTATAGTGATGTGCATTACCGAGAGGGCCCAAAGATACCTCTCCGACAATCGGAGTGACAAAACCTAATCTCGAAATACGCCAACCCAACATGTACCATTGGAGACACCTATAGTACTCCTTTATAATCACCCGGTTATGTTTTGACGGTTGGTAGCACCCAAAGTGTTCCTCCGGTAAATGGGAGTTGCGAAATCTCATAGTTATAGGAACATGTATAAGTCATGAAGAAAGCAATAGCAATATACTAAACGATCAAGTGCTAGGCTAACAGAATGGGTCATGTCAATCACATCATTCTCCTAATGATGTGATCCCATTAATCAAATGACAACACATGCCTATGGTTAGGAAACATAACCATCTTTGATTAATGAGCTAGTCAACTAGAGGCATACTAGTGACGTTATGTTTGTCTATGTATTCACACATGTATCATGTTTCTGGTTAATACAATTATAGCATGAATAATAAACATTTATCATGATATGAGGAAATAAATAATAACTTTATTATTCCCTCTATTGCATATTTCCTTCATGCGGGGCTCAGGCGGGGCTCAGGCGGGGCCTCCACAGCGGAAGCGAGTACTTACGAAGCGGGGCCACCTGGTGCTCCAGGAACTCACTCAGGAGCGACGCACCAGTCAGCTTCGCCGCCGACATGTTGCCCGGCCTTAGATCCGCGTCCATCTTCTCCAACACCGGCTTCGCGCGGGGGTCCATGAGTTCCGTGCGAGACCAGTCATCAGAGCTCGTGGGCTGCCCCGTGGGCAGAGTCAGTCGGGGGTGGATGCGCCCAGCATCTACCATGACCCACTTGCTCTCAAAGCCCTCAATCCTCTTCCCAGGCTTCGAGATGGCGTTGGAGCCGCCATACGCGACAAACCTCGCGCACACGGAGATGGCACCACGAGAGGGCCGGAGGGAGAAGTAGTGGCGCAGCAAGGCCACTGAGGGCTGCACTCCGACATGAGCCTCGCAATAGTGGGCGAAGATCGCCAGAAGAAGAACAAAGTTGGGATGGAGATGCAGAGCTTGCAGGTCGTAATGGCGGAGGACAGAGAAGAAAAACTCAGAAAAGGGAGGCACCAGACCAGCAACAATAGCGCTTACGAAGAGCGGATAGAAGGTGCTCCCTCGGGCCTCAGGAAGGGCGGAGCCGGCCTTGAACGACTTCGCCCCGTCGATGCCTTGCGCCGCCACCATCCGGCGCATCCGGGCAAGGCTCACCTCCGACACGTTCGGCGAGTCCAAGGCGGGCGAGTACCAAGGTTTGGCCGGGGTCTGGCGAGGCGCCATGTCTTGCTAGGGCGTGTGGTCAAGATAGATCTGAAGATTTTGGAGGCCGAAAGGAAGAGCGCAAGAAAGGGGATCTGGGCAATGACTGGAGGAAGCGAGCGAACCAAAGCCTAGGCAGATGCCGCTCTTTTGTTGATTCATGCAGTTGCGGAGCCGCCCACGTCCAATCAACCACCACGCGGCACCAGAGGCCGCAGGCTATTAGGGCCTGCGACGCTTCACACTTACCCCTTCGCCTCTCTACTCAGCCAAGTCCGGGCGCGCCTTGGGCCCGGGGGCTACTGTTGGCGTTATGGGAATGGGGGTCCCCAGACTTGCCTGCCTGCGGCCTGCGGCGTGGCTCAAGGGGGGGCCCAGCATGGCCCATCAGCATGAGCTCAAGACCCTCGCGAGGGGCCAAGCCTCGCGGGGCGGACGACAGGAGGCTTCCTCAGGCGCGGCCTCGTCAGGCTGGCTCACAAGGAGGCGGAGAGATCAAGGCGGGGTACCTCACAAGGTGCCCATGACGCAAGACATGACGACCAAGGGCGCCAAGCGGGCGCCAGCCCGCGCAGTGTCCTTCTTTCCTCTTTGGTGCAAAGGGAGCAAGTGCAGGTGAGAGCATCAAGCAAAGGCATCCATTTCGGTGCAACAAGACCAACACCAGCAGAACGGCAGGATGGAGGTCATCGTCGAGCCCAAGCCAGCGTCATCACTAGATCCTTTGGCAGGCGAGGACCAACTTTGGTCAGGATAAGTGTACTAGATGTTCCCCTTCAAAATGGCCAATTGTTGGCGCCCTTCCCACTCAATATTGGGGAAGAGGCCCAGGGCCTTTGCCTATAAATAGGACTAGGCACCACAAGGTAGAGGGGGAGATGGGATCACAAGGGGATCCTCACCAAGAAACCGGTAGAAAGAGCGACTGAACTCCCCTTAGCTGTTCAGCGCACCAGCCTAGAACAGACCCTCGCGAGGTTGTTCTCCCTTGTATTGTTCATCATCAGCCCAAGAGGCAATCCACCACACCACACACTGGAGTAGGGTGTTACACCACAATGGTGGCCCGAACCAGTATAAACCCTGTGTCTCTTGTGTTGTTCCTTTGATTGCTTAGATCATAGTGAGGCGGTGAGGTGCAGGTAGGCAGAGGGCGAAATCTCCGTGCGTACCCCAGTGTTTGAATCTAGAGGGTCTGCCGGAACCCGAAATCTGACAGTGCGATTATTATCAGAAAGCCAAGCATAAAAATTCTGGAGAATTGTCAATTTTGATTGGGGCATGAATATAACATTGATTTAAGCCTCCCCCAAGATTGAGTGATGCTTTCTCCTTCGCGAGGCCAAAAATTATATATATAATTGCAATCACGATGAACTAGATGCATAGGGTAATACTTTTGATGAAATTCCAATTTCAATCTTTTATAGTTCCAGGATCTCGTATCATCACATAGCCTATACCATGTCAATGCGTCTCCCTCCAAAGATAAAGGGAAAGCCTTCCTCTTAACAACATCATAGGGTATACCTGCAAGCTTAAATAGTCCACAAATATCATCCACAAAGCATAGATGTTCGTCAGGATGCTTTGTTCCATCTCCTGCGAAAGTGTTAGCTAGCAGTTTTTCCATCATACCCGAAGGAATCTCAAAAGAAGTTTCATTTTCAATAGGTTCAGTACGTTGAGTAGGTTGAGGAGCAACTCTTTGCTCTACTGGACGGGGTGAAGATACCCCGAATAAGCCCCTCAAACAATTACTTTCCATAGTAACAAGTGACAAAAAAATTCAGCACACTAAATAAATTTTTCCTTACCAAATTCCACCTACCAAAGGCGCTTCACTCCCTGGCAACGGTGCCAGAAAAGAGTCTTGATGACCCACAAGTATAGGGGATCTATCGTAGTCCTTTCGATAAGTAAGAGTGTCGAACCCAACGAGGAGCAGAAGGAAATGATAAGCGGTTTTCAGCAAGGTAGTCTCTGCAAGTACTGAAATAAGTAGTAACGGATAGTTTTGTGATAGGATAAATTGTAACGAGTAACAAGTAACAAAAGTAAATAAAGTGCAGCAAGGTGGCCCAATCCTTTTTGTAGCAAAGGACAAGCCTGGACAAACTCTTATAATAGGAAAAGCGCTCCCGAGGACACATGGGAATATCGTCAAGCTAGTTATCATCATGCTCATATGATTCACGTTCGGTACTTTGATAATTTGATATGTGGGTGGACCAGTGCTTGGGTACTGCCCTTACTTGGACAAGCATCCCACTTATGATTAACCTCTATTGCAAGCATCCGCAACTACAACAAAAGTGTTAAGGTAAACCTAACCATAGCATGAAACATATGGATCCAAATCAGCCCCTTACGAAGCAATGCATAAACTAGGGTTTAAGCTTCTGTCACTCTAGCAACCCATCATCTACTTATTACTTCCCAATGCCTTCCTCTAGGCCCAAATAACGGTGAAGTGTTATGTAGTCGACGTTCACATAACACCACTAGAGGTTAGACAACATACATCTTATCAAAATATCGAACGAAGACCAAATTCACATGACTACTAATAGCAAGACTTCTCCCTTGTCCTCAGGAACAAACGTAACTACTCACAAAGCATATTCATGTTCATAATCAGAGGGGTAATAATGTGCATAAAGGATCTGAACATATGATCTTCCACCAAATAAACCAACTAGCATCAACTACAAGGAGTAATCAACACTACTAGCAACCTACTAGCACCAATCCCGGACTTGGAGACAAGAATTGGATACAAGAGATGAACTAGGGTTTGGAGATGAGATGGTGCTGGTGAAGATGTTGATGGATATTGCCCTCTCCCGATGAGAGGAGCGTTGGTGATGACGATGGTGATGATTTCCCCCTCCCAGAGGGAAGTGTTCCTGGCAGAACAGCTCTGCCGGAGCCCTAGATTGGTTCCGCCAAGGTTCCGCCTTGTGGCGGCGGAGTCTCGTCCCGAAAGGTTCTCCTCTATTTTTTTCTCATCGATAGACTTCATATGGGAGAAGATGGACGTCGGAGAGCCACCAGGGGGCCCACGAGGTAGGGGGGCGTGCCCAGGGGGGCGCACCCCCACCCTCGTGAGCAGGGTGTGGGCCCCCTGGCCTTCATCTTTGGCGACGATTTTCTTTATTTATTTTAAGGTGTTCCGTGGAGTTTCAGGACTTTTGGAGTTGCGCAAAATAGGCCTTCAATATTTGCTCCTTTTCCAGCCCAGAATTCCAGCTGCCGGCATTCTTCCTCTTCATGTAAACCTTGTAAAATAAGAGAGAATATCCATAAGTATCGTGACATAACGTGAAATAACAGCCCATAATGCGATAAATATCGATATAAAAGCATGACGCAAAATGGACGTATCATTGCCTCATCGCCATTGGTTTCTTTCGGAGTGCCCACCATATATATCGTATGAGGAGGTGGCTGTCCACCGCCTAGCGAGCAGTGGTTCCTGCATCGTCATCCATACCGTCGATGTCTTCGGAGTCGAAGTCTAGCACGTCGGTTAAATCATCTACCGTGGCAATGAAGTGGGTGCTGGGTGGGCAACGAATTCCTTCGTCGCCTGCTTCCCACTCGAGCCGGACATAGTTCGGCCATGAGTCTCCTGACAAAGAGAGAGATTTTAACGAGTTCAGCATGTCACCGAAGGGCGAGTGCTGGAAGATATCCACAATGGTAAACTCCATTACCGGAGCCCAACCTGGCTCGGTTGGCTCAGGAGCGCGCAGACTAGAACCAACAACCGGATACGAGTCCGGGGGTCCGGAGTCACAGGCTTCCTTAGAGGTGAGGCATGTGTTCGGGTCCACCGCCGATGAGTGTGCGGCCTGCGGGGCGGGGTCCATACCTCCGTCCTTAGGCAACACAGCCTGCTCCAGCTTTAGGTCTGGGGCAACTGCAGGGGTGATATCCCGAGCATTGTCCGATAGCAGGTCTAAGCCGTGCTCATCGTGACTGTCCGGCGTTCCTGGCACAGGCCCGATTCCGTTGAAGATCAAGTCCCCGCGGATGTCGGTCATGTAGTTCAGGTTTCCGAACCTGACTTGGTGGCCAGGGGCGTAGCTGTCGATCTGCTCCAGTTGGCCAAGCGAATTGGCCCGCAGTGCGAAGCCGCCGAACACGAAGATCTGTCCGGGAAGAAAAGTCTCACCCTGGACCATGTTGTTGACAATTGAAGGCACCATCAAGCCTTGCAGCGGCGACACAGAGGAACTCTCAATGAAAGAACCAATGTCGGTGTCAAAACCAGCGGATCTCGGGTAGGGGGTCCCGATCTGTGCGTCTTAGGCTGATGGTAACAGGAAGCAAGGGACACAATGTTTACCCAGGTTCGGGCCCTCTCGATGGAGGTAAAACCCTACTTCTTGCTTGCTTGATATTGATGATATGAGTAGTACAAGAGTAGATCTACCACGAGATCGTAAAGGCTAAACCCTAGAAGCTAGCCTATGATGATTATGATTGTAATTGTGATCGGCCTTCTAAGGACCAACCTCTCCGGTTTATATAGACACCGGAGAGGGCTAGGGTTTACATGGTGTCGGTTACAAGGAAGGAAATATAATATCTGGACCGCTAAGCTTGTCCTCCACGCAAAGAAGAGTCCCATACGGACTCGGGACAGAGTCTTGAGTCTTGTATCTTCATGCTCCAATAGTCCGGACAAAGTATAGAGTCCGGCAGTCTGGATACCCCCTAATCCAGGACTCCCTCACCCTCGAGGAAAATCGTTTGAAGACTTGCTGCACTTCATTTTTGTAAGTGATGATATGCACCCATGTGTAACGAGAATAGTCATCAACAATAACAAAGCCATATAAATATGCAACATTGGTGAATGTGGCATAATGAGTAGGGCCAAAGAGATCCATGTGAAGCAATTCAAATGGACGAGTGGTAGTCATGATAGTCTTTGAGGGATGCTTGGCTTCGGTCATCTTTCCAGCTTCACAAGCTCCACACAGGTGATCCTTGAGGAATTTGACATACTCGATGCCAATGACATGCTTCTTTTTCGTGAGAGTGTGCAAGTTCCTCATTCCAGCGTGACCAAGTCGTCGATGCCATAGCCAGCCTTTTGAAGCTTTTGCAAGTAGACATGTAGCAGGTTGTGGTCCTGTAGAGAAATCAACAATATACAAGTCTCCTCTCCTAAAGCCTTCGAAGACTTTGGAATGGTCAGCTTCCATGATCACAACACAATGATACTTGCCAAAGACAACAACCATATCAAGATCACAAAGCATTGAGACAGACATGAGGTTGAATCCTAAGGACTCGACAAGCATGACTTTGTCCATGTGTCGATCCTTTGAGATCGCAACCTTACCTAGACCTAATACCTTGCTTTTGCCTTTGTCAGCGTAGGTGATATGCTTCAGATGCGATGGAGATAAAGCAGTGTCCATCAATAAGTTCCTATCACCAGTCATGTGATTTGTACATCCACTGTCGAGGACCCACTCAGTAGATTTTGGTTGATCATCTTGCAGACGAATTAGTGCATCTTACGAACTCATATACTTCATCAGTGAAGAATATGACATCAAATTCATCAGATCAATTTCATCAAGGAATAGAATAGATATAGCAGTATGGGGACGCGAGAAATGAAAATTAATTTCTTCATGATTAGCTTGCGTCCTTTCAAGCATTATTTAGGTGTCCAGCAAATTCTTCAGTTTAAGTTCGTCTGGAGACCTGATCCTGCATAAAAGATTAGTTCTTTTTATTCGCCACCCACATCTGGAGGGGTGGCAAAGAGTACATCATTCTACGAGCTCCATAAGAGAAAGGTGGCATAGACGCCAGTACACTTTGTTTCACAGAAGAGGGGTTAGAGTAAGCATATGAATAAGCAGAGAAATTCTTCGAGGACTTATGAACATAATGATTTGAAGAATAATTCACATATCCGTAGCCCTTAGTCTTTCCCTGCGAAACAGAAGTGTTAAAACGATGATGTTCATATGAGGATTTTGATACATGTGAGGAATTTGATCCACGTGAGGAATTTGGTCCATATGAGGACTTGGATCCATATGAGTCCATATGAAGAATTTGATCTGGGGTTCCTGTTCTTCACAGGTGGTGTCATGATGACATTCACCTGAAGACTTTTAAGGCACCTTTTGGGAACCTAGATTTTCTTCATAGGGGGACCGTTCCTGCAGTTAGTGTGAACATATCTAGCAAATACTTCACCATTCTGATTTTTGAACAGTTTATAGTTGGAGTCAAATGACTCATTAGAAGAATGTGAAGTTTCACATGTAAAGCCAGATAAAGTGGATGGGTCTATGGGAGGTCCCTTTGCAGCAACCCATGAGGTTTTGGGATACTGCTCAGGTTTCGAGTAGGTCCCATCAGCATTGAGTTTCCTCTCAAAGGCAATACCCTCTTTCCTAGGGTTCCTGTTGAGGATATGCTTTTTAAGCACATCACAAAGTGCCTGATGCCCTTTGAGGCTTTTGTACATGCCTGTAACATACAATTCCTTCAGCCCTGCATTGTCAGTGATACTAGTAGCATCCTTAGATGAGGAATTTGTGATAGCAGAGATAGTTGAAGAATTTGCAACAATAGAAGCATTTGAACTTTCGGGTGAAGAATTAGCAGATTCAGGTTCAATGCATTTCAAACATGGTGGAATGAATTCATCCTGAGCGGCACTGATCTGTTGAGCAAGCAATGAATCACGCTCCTTCTAAAGATCTTCATAACTCAACCTTAGCTTCTCAAGATCTTGCTTTTTTGAAGAAATTCATAAGAAAGCTTCTCATGATCAAATAAGAGAGTGTTATGATGACTTTGAAGGTTGTCAAACTTAGACTGAAGCCTCTGAAGATTATCAGTTAGAGTTTGAGTTTGATCCATTTCTTCACCCAACATATCATCGCTTTCATCAAGCATGTTTTGAACTTTTTCCAAAGCTCTTTGTTATTTAGTGGCAAGGGAAGCAAGTTTGGTATAGCTGGGTCCAAATTAATCACCAGATTCATCGTGACTAGACTCAGATAGGTAGCCTTCAGTTACCTTGGCAACTTCCGCCATAAGGCATGGTGCAGAGGATGATGATTCCGGATCGAAAGTCATCGCCTTGAGCGATTCCTTGAAATCCTCAAACCAGGGATCATGACGAGTTCGATGACCTTCATAGACCTCAAATAGTCGGTCCCAGATGAGCTTCGCATGGCTGAGATGCATAATGTTCCTGAACTAATTTTGGGACAAACAGGAGCAGATGATGTCCTTCGCCGTGAGGTTAAGTAGAGTGTACTTGTGAATTTCATCAGCCTCCGCCATCTTGCATAGATCGGTAAGACCAATCTCAGTGATGGTCCACAGTTTGCTGTTCATCGCCATGAGGCGCTTCTTCATCATGGCCTTCCACTTGGGATAATCATGACCATCAAAGATGCGGCATGTCACTGTCTTCATTCCTGCGGTCGACATAACTAAAACTCCAGGCGATTAAACCAAAATCACACAGAACAAGGGAGTACCTTGCTCTGATACCAATTGAAAGTGCGTTATATCAACTAGAGGGTGGGGTGAATAGGCGATTTTTACAAATTCGTCACTGAGGAATTTCAAGGTGAGGAAATTCCTAAGTCATGAACAACTAGCAGCGGAATAAGTACTCAGACGCAAGCATAACAGAGAAGCAGCACAGTCATCATGATGAAATGAGAACAAGCATAGAGTACAAGTAGCGTCAACAACAGGCCGAAGACAAACTGACTGAAGAAATAGGATTGAGGAAATTGAGCAAGTCTTCAGTTAAAGTCTTCAAACAATAACAATCAAGTACAACTGTATATGAATGAGGAAATGGAAGGGTTGAGGAAACAGAACCATTAGCTCGGTGAAGACAATGATTTGGTAGACCAGTTCCAACTGCTGTGACAGTCGTTCGCCGGGTTGAAGCGGCTAGGTATTTAAACCCGAGGACACACAGTCCCGGACACACAGTCCTCACCGTATTCTCCTTGAGCTAAGGTCACATAGACCTCGCCCAATCACTCATGGTAAGTCTTCAGGTGAATTCCAAACCTTCACAAACTCAGTCACTCGATGATCCACAATTTCCTCTTGGATGCTCTAGACCACGACGCCTAACCATCTGGAGGATACATAGTCCTCAAAGGTAACAAGCGTCAATTCCACACAGGAACAATATCTCCAATGATGCTCAATCACTTTGGGTTTGTAGGTGTTTGAGTTTGGGTTTTCCTCACTTGTTGATTTTCGCTCAAAGTCCTCGGAGGATGGGATGCTCTCAATGAAAAGTGTCAGTTTCTCTCGGAGCAGCCAACCAGCTAGTGGCTGTAGGGGGCGGCTATTTATAGCCTAGGGAGCAACCCGACATGATAAGACATAAATGCCCTTCAATGATATAACCGTTAGGTGGGTAGATATTTTGGGACAGCTGGCGCGTAGCACAACAATGGTCGGATATTTGATCTATCAAATTACTTAGGGCGATCATGTTCCTCACTTGTAGGCAATCCGCACTGGCGAATTCCTAACTCCTCGGTCAAAACAAATTCCTCAAACACTAGAAGATCTTCATCTATCACTGAAGAAATTGACTGAACTGTATGAGATTTCCAATGGCTTCACTCGAAAGTATTGGTAGGTGTAGGATTTTGAGATGAGCATCACTTGGAAACTTTTCCTTAGTTTTACCTTGACCCCCTTTAACAGTACGGTGTTTCCTATGACTCAAGAAAGAGAAAATGAAACTAGGAAAACAAAACTTTTCACGCTTCATAATCCTCACGTGAATATCAAGTCTTCACGGTTGAGGGAGTCCTGGATTAGGGGGTGTCCGGATAGCCGGACTACCACCATCGGCCGAACTATCATCGGCCGGACTATCATCATCGACCGGACTCCAAGACTATGAAGATAAAAGATTGAAGACTTCGTCCCGTGTCCGGATGGGACTTTCCTTGGCGTGGAAGGCAAGCTTGGCGATACGGATATGTAGATCTCCTACCATTGTAACCGACTCTATGTAACCCTAGCCCTCTCCGGTGTCTATATAAACCGGATGGCTTTAGTCCGTAGGACGACAACATCAACCCTTACAATCATACCATAGGCTAGCTTCTAGGGTTTAGCCTCCTTGATCTCGTGGTAGATCCACTCTTGTAAACATCCACAATATCAATATCAATCAAGCAGGACGTAGGGTTTTACCTCCATCAAGAGGGCCCGAACCTGGGTAAAACATCGTGTCCCTTGTCTCCTGTTACCATCCGCCTAGACGCACAGTTCGGGACCCCCTACCCGAGATCCGCCGGTTTTGACACCGACATTGGTGCTTTCATTGAGAGTTCCTCTGTGTCGTCACCGATAGGCTTGATGGCCTCTTCAATCAACAACCACGCAGTCCTGGGTGAGACTTTTCTCCCCGGACAGATCTTCGTATTTGGCGGCTTCGCACTGCGGGCCAACTCGCTTGGCCATCTGGAGCAGATCAAAAGCTACGCCCCTGGCCGTCAGGTCAGGTTTGGAAGCCTAAACTTCATGGCCGATATCCGTGGGGACTTGATCTTCGATGGATTAGAGCCACAGTTGAGCGTGCCGCGCTGTCACGATGGGCACGACCTAACTCTGCCGCCAGACAGCACCTTGGGGGCCGCACACGAATCCGCTCCGGCCAATAGTCCGGAGCCGATCGCGCAGATCGAGGACGGGTGGCTGGACACCGCCTCGGGAGCTGCAACTTCCACGGCGATGGAGCCGAACACTGACCTTGTCTCGCATAAAGCTCATGACTCCGAGGTGCCGGACTCCCTGCCGGACTCCAAACCTCCTGCGCCCCTGCCAATCGAATCCGATTGGGCGCCGATCATGGAATTCACCGCTACGGACATCTTTCAGCACTCACCCTTCGGCGACATCTTAAATTTGCTGAAGCATCTCTCGCTATCCGGAGAGCCCTGGCCGGACTACGGCCAGGATGGTTGGGACGCGGACGACGAAGAAATTCAGAGCCCACCCACCACCCACTTCGTAGCCACCGTCGACGATCTAACCGACGTACTCGACTACGACTCCGAAGACATCGACAGCATGGACGACGATGCCGGAGACTATCAAGAACCAGCGCCTACAGGACACTGGAAGACCACCTCGTCATACGACATATACATGGTGGACACCCCAAAAGACGGGGACGGCGAAGAAGCAGCGGAGGCCGATTCCTTAAAGAAACAGCCCAAGCACCAACGTCAGCAGCGCCGCTCTAAATCCCGCCACAGCAAGAATGGAGATTCCGGCACAGGAGATAATAACACCCCAGAAAGTGCCGAAGATAACCCCCTCCAGCAAGATTCAGCGCAGGAGGAGGCAGAAGCAAGCCCTCATGAGAGGGCGGCAGATGAAGAGGTCGAGGATGATAATTACATACCTCCCTCCGGAGACGAGGCAAGCCTCGACGATGACGAATTCGTCGTGCCTGAGGATCCCGTCGAACAAGAGCGTTTTAGACGCAGGCTAATAGCCACAGCAAATAGTCTAAAGAAAAAGCAGCAACAGCTTCAAGCTGATCAAGACCTGCTGGCCGACAGATGGACCTAGGTCCTCGCGGCCGAAGAGTATGAACTCGAACGCCCCTCCAAAAGCTACCCAAAACGCAAGTTGCTCCCCCGACTAGAGGAGGAAGCATACAAACCTACATCATAGGCGCACAACACGGAAGACCGACCACCTCGTGGCCGCGACAGAGAGGCATGTAAGCCCTCCACCAAAACTGTACCCCGGCACCGCTCAAAAAGCATGAAGCCACGGGGGAACGCATCGGACTTGCGGGATATATTGGAGGACAAGGCAAGACAATCCAGATCTATCTATGGATCACGTGGGCGCCCCAAGACCCACGACGAATACCGTCGCGCCGGATACAACTACTCCGGCCGGGCCGAACACAGCAGACAACGCTCTCTTGAGCTACGTCGCGATATTGCTCAATACAGAGGCGCCGCACACCCACTATGCTTCACTAACGAAGTAATGGATCATCAAATCCCTGAAGGGTTTAAACCCGTTAACATCGAATCCTACGATGGCACAACAGACCCCACGGTTTGAATTGAGGATTATCTCCTTCATATACATATGGCCCGCGGCGACGATCTTCACGCCATCAAATATCTCCCGCTCAAGCTTAAAGGACCAGCTCGGCATTGGCTTAACAGCCTGCCCGCAGAGTCAATTGGGTGCTGGGAAGACCTGGAAGCCGCATTCCTCGACAACTTCCAGGGCACGTATGTGCGACCACCGGACGCAGATGACCTAAGCCACATAATCCAGCAGCCAGACGAATCGGCCAGGCAATTCTGGACACGGTTCTTAACAAAGAAAAATCAAATTGTCGACTGTCCGGATGCAGAGGCCCTCGCTGCCTTCAAACATAACATCCGCGACGAGTGGCTGGCCCGGCACCTAGGACAGGAAAAGCCGAAATCCATGGCAGCCCTCACATCACTCATGACCCGCTTCTGTGCGGGAGAGGATAGCTGGCTAGCTCGCAACAACAACCTCAGCAAAAATGCTGGCAGTCCGGATACCAAGGACCGCAATGGCAGGTCGCGTCGAAACAAAAACAAACGCCGCATTAACAGCGACAGCAATGAGGATACGGCAGTCAACGCTGGATTCCGAGGCTCCAAACCCGGTCAACGGAAGAAGCCATTTAAAAGAACTACTCCGGGCCCGTCCAATTTGGACCGAATACTCGACCGCTCTTGTCAAATACATGGAACCCCCGAAAGGCCAGCTAACCACACCAACAGAGATTGTTGGGTATTCAAGCAGGCAGGCAAATTAATTGCCGAAAACAATGACAAGGGGCTACACAGCGATGATGAGGAAGAGACCTGGCCGCCGAACAACAGAGGACAGAAGGGATTCCCCCCTCAAGTTCGGACGGTAAATATGATATACGCAACGCATATACCCAAGAGGGAGCGGAAGCGTGCACTAAGGGACGTATACGCGATGGAGCCAGTCGCCCCAAAATTCAACCCATGGTCCTCTTGCCCGATCACTTTCGATCGAAGAGACCATCCGACTAGTATCCGCCATGGCGGATTCGCCGCATTGGTTTTAGACCCAATCGTTGATGGTTTTCACCTCACGAGAGTCTTGATGGACGGCGGCAGTAGCCTGAACCTGCTTTATCAGGATACAGTGCACAAGATGGGCATAGACCCTTCAAGGATTAAACCCACAAAGACGACCTTCAAAGGCGTCATACCAGGTGTTGAGGCCAATTGTACGGGCTCAGTCACACAAGAAGTGGTCTTCGGATCCCCGGATAATTTCTGAAGCGAGGAGTTAATCTTTGATATAGTCTCATTCCGCAGTGGCTATCACGCTCTGCTTGGACGAACCGCGTTTGCAAAATTCAATGCGGTGCCGCATTATGCATACCTTAAGCTCAAGATGTCAGGCCCTCGTGGAGTCATCACGGTCAATGGAAACACGGAACGCTCCCTCCGAACGGAGGAACATACAGCAGCTCTCGCGGCAGAAGTACAGAACAGCCTTTTAAGGCAATTCTCGAGTCCGGCCGTTAAACAACCGGACACAGCCAAACGCGCCCGGAGCAACATCAACCAAGACCACCTGGCATGTTCCGAGCACGCGTAGCAGTGCGGCCTCAACCCCATCCCTCGCACAATTGCAAGACAAACTCTCCGCGTACATAATTACCCTGGAGATACCAAGGGCATAGGGGGAGAGGCACAACCACAACAGACCCAAAGTGCGGTTCGACCACACCAGGGGCTCCCAAGTGTGTCGCTCTTTTTATCTTTTATTTTTCTCTTTTATATATATATATATATATATATATATATATATATATATATATATATATATATATATACAGGACTCTGTCCGGCGGCAAACCTGCCGAACTCATGATGCAACAGCCAGGGAGGGACAAAGGCTGCGACGAACACTCAGGTGGTCTCCATTACGAGCATTAAATTTGTTAAATACACCATTCTGCGGCCTACCCCTGGAGGGAGACGCCTTTAATTCGTCCAATCCCTTGCTTTCCGCACTATTTGTATCATTACGCACTCATAGCAGACCTTCCTGGATAAAATGCAGCACTTTTTGCCCATAATTGCATTACTTTATATATATGTTCATTTACGACATGTTGCATCCGTATATTTTGGTACGGCCAAATACACCAGGGGCTTATGTTCCCCGCATTATGGTGTGATAAAGTCCGAACACTTCCACAAGTACGGCACCCTGAACTTATAGCATTATATGAATCGGCTCCGAATCATGTCTTGGGTCAATAGTTGGGTTTGCCCGGCTCCCATGTTTGGCACCTTACGTTCCGTTCTATCGGCTAAGGTAGCACTGGGAGAACCACTTCGATTGCGCCCCGGTTGAGCCGGGTTAATGCCTCAGTGGAGAAAGCTAAAACTGACTGTCATGATAAGGCGAGAGACTGGTCGCTGTTCGAGAGGTTTTTTCGGGTCCTTAAAGACCTACGCCGCTTCGAGCGAAGTTCCGGATAATATCCGACGAAGGCGTGGATAGTGCCCCGAATTCGGTCTTCCGAATACTAGGGGCTTCGCCGAAATTTAAAATTATAGAATTCTATGGCTAAGTGAGAGTGTTCAAGCACTATAAGTCCGGTTGCCTTGTTCATTGTGTTGAGCGCCTCCCTAGATGGACCCAACAATGGGAACAAGAGTGCTCAAGTTTATCCCAAACACCCTAGCACTCGCGGCATGGGGGCTGAAGCTGACGACTTGCCATCTCTCAGATTTAATAAACGGCCGCACAGAAGGTAATATTTTAAATTAAACAAGCGTTGCTTAGCGCATATGAACAAAGTTTTCAGTGCACAGGATAATACATAGTGAGTTTACTCAATAATTACATCTTGGGGGCACTCATCCGCAATCTTGCGGGCACCCTTCAAGACAGTCCTATAGTACATCTCGGGCGTACGATATTCCTTGCCCGCTGGTGGCGCGTCAGTGATTAGCTTCTCCGCATCCAGCTTGCCCCAATGCACCTTTGCGCGGGCAAGGGCCCGACGAGCACCTTCAATACAGGTGGAGCGCTTGATGACCTCCACCCAGGGACGTGCATCCACCAGCCGCCGCACGAGGCCGAAGTAGCTCCCAGCCATGGCCTCTCCAGGCCACAGCCGGACTATGAGGCCCTTCATGGCCTCCTCAGCTACCTTGTGGAGTTCGACCAGCTGCTTCAACTGGTCGCTAGGGGGCACCGGATGGCCGGCCTCAGCATACTGAGAACAGAAGACCTTCTCCGTTGAGCTTCCCTCCTCGCCATGGTAGAATGCGGCGGCATCGGATACACTACAAGGCAAATCTGCAAATGCCCCTGGAGAGCTCCGAATTCGGGTAAGTGTCAGGTAGTTTACATTAACATGCTTGCTTTGCATGAAAAATGCCTTACCCGCCGCTATTTTCTTCACATCTTCCACCTCCTGAAGGGCCTTATGGGCCTCGGCCTTGGCAGCTTTGGCACTTTCGAGAGCCGAGGCAAGCTTGGACTCTCGAGTCTTTGAGTCACACTCCAAACTCTCATGCTTTTCCATGAGAGCCTGGAGCTCTTGCCGAACCGCCGCCACCTGCACCTCCTGCTTTTCTCGCTCTGTTCGTTCCGTGGCCGTACTGCGTTCGGCCACGGACACGGCCTCCTTCAGGGTTGCCACCTCGTTCGTGGCCCCTGCAGTACCCATGTTATCCTTGTTATTCTTTTATTGCAACCTAAATCCTTTTCTGTAAAGTAACTATTCAAAGTGGTGTTACTCACCTTCTTTGTCCTCGAGCTGCTTCTTGGCACGACCGAGCTCTTGCTCGGACCGCTTGAGATCTTGCTTTAATGCACCAACCTCCGCAGTCAGTGCGGCAGAGGTCCCTTGCAACCCATATTGACATAACTTTTTAGCAACCCTACGTATATCTTTTTAGATCCTCAGTCCGGCTTTTCTTTCCGAACACCAAACTGAGCATTAGGGGCTACTGTCTATGCGGTATTACATTGCATATTTTTAACTTCTTACCTCAAAGCCTGATAGAAGGCTACTGCAGGCTTCGGTCAGCTTGCTCTTGGCGAGCTGTACCTTCTGAATCACCGCACTCATAATAGTGTGGTGTTCTTCCTCGACGGAAGCGCTCTGGAGCGCCTCCAACAAATTGTCCGGCGCCTCCGGTTGGACGGAAGCCGCCGGCGTCACGGTCTTGCCCTTCTTGCGAAGGGGCCGCCGGCTAGCTCCGGAACCACTGCGGGTTCCGACGTGGAGTCCGGCGCAAAGTCCGGGAGGCCGCCTTGTGGCGCCTCCGGAGCCTCCCCCTGATGGGTCCCTTCTTGGGACCCCACCTCGGCGTCCTCAATGGCGCGAGGGGTGGAGGCCGTCGGGATGGAATCCACATCCGACGGAGCCAATGACTCGCTCGATGAAGCGGGGAGATCATCATCGGCCGGACTGCAGGCAGTATGTGGCATTAGAAGGACGCTATGTGACATAAAAAGAAATTATAAATCATTCAGGAATCCGGATACTTACGATCTCGCCGGAGGCCTGGCCCTTGAAGGTCATTCTTCCTCGCCAACGTTGATGTTGGCGGAGCTTTCCAGGGGAATAGTCCTTCCCCTCTTGGACCCTTCGGCCTCCCCTGTTGGGGAAGCCTTCCTTTTCCTCTCTCCCTCCTCTGGGAGAGAGTCCTCTTTCTCCTCCTCGTTTTTGGGGGAGGAGTCCGCCTCGGAGTCGTCGGACACCTGAAAACGGGAACTCTTTCGAGTACCCGTGGCCTCCTTCTTGGCCTTCTTCTACGGCACCACGTGCGGTGCCGAAACCAGCAGCCTCGCTAGACGGGCGTCTAATGGGTTTTTTGGCATGGGAGCCGGGCAGTCGATCTGCTCCTCCTTCTTCATCCAGTCCTGTCAAAGGAAAAGGGGAAATTAAAACCCGCATAGAGTCAAACTATGAAAAGCAAGTGTCCCGTAAAGGGGTAGAATCACTTACCTCGTCAGCTTGGCGCTGCGAGCGAAATCCGCGATCTTCAGTCGCGGATGCGGGGGCTTCGGCGCCCTTAAACAGCACCCTCCAGGCGCCTTCGTACGTCGTGTCGAAAAGCCCGCTCAACGCTTGGTGCTGTTCTGGATCAGACTCCCACAGATTGAATGCCCGCTTTTGGCATGGGAGAATCCGGCAGACGAGCATGACTTGGACCACGTTAACCAGCCTGAGCTTCTTCACCAGCTTCTGGATACAGGCTTGGAGTCCCGTCACCTCCTCCGAACTACCCCACAGCAAGCCCTTCTTTTTCCAGGAGGTGAGCTGCGTAGGGATACCAGATCTGAACTCGGGGGCCGCCGCCCACGTAGGGTCGCGCGGCTCGGTGATATAGAATCACCCCGATTGCCACCCCTTGACGGATTCCACGAAGGCCCCTTCGAACCAAAGGACGTTGGGCATCTTGCCCAACATGGCGCCTCCGCACTCTGCTTGAGTGCCCTTCACTACCTTCGGCTTGACATTGAAGGTCTTGAGCCACAAGCCGAAGTGGGGCTGGATGCAGAGGAAGGCCTCGCACACGATGATAAACGCCGAGATGTTGAGGATGAAGTTCAGCGCCAGATCATGGAAATCCAGGCCGTAGTAGAACATGAGCCCCCGGACAAAGGGGTGAAGTGGAAAGCCCAGTCCGCGGAGGAAATGGGGAAGAAAAACGACCCTCTCATGGGGCCTGGGGGTGGGGATGAGCTGCCCCTCGTCGGGCCGCCAGTGTGCGATGTCGCCGGACAGATAGCCAGCGCCACGCAGTCTTTCGTTGTGCTCCTCCGTAACAGAGGAGGTCATCCACTTGCCTCCCGCTCTAGACATGGCTGGGGAAGGTTGAGACGAGATGTGCGGGCTTGGGCGCTGGAGCTCGAGTGCGCGGAGATGGATAAGCAAAGGAGGAAGAAGGCGTAGGTGAAAAGGTGAATCCTTATCCCTTATATATAGGCGGACGAAGACTATGCGTCCCCACCAGCCTGATAAAACTCGCTTATCTCCCAAGCGCCACCATCAATGGCGCGGTTGGGTTACCCACGTCCGTATTGATGAGAATCCCGGATTAAGGGGGAACACGATCTCTGCTTCGACAAGACGTGCCAAGGAAACCGCTTCGCTAAATGCGCTGAGGTGGTAAAATAAAAAACGATTCAAGTAATGGCTTGGTAGTGGTGTGACGTCATGCCGCAAAAAACGTCAGCAGATTGAACTTGTGTGTATATTTCTCTCTACAGTGGAATGTGGAATTTATTTTGCAGAGCCGGACACTATCCTGGTGTTCACAATCTTCTATGAATTATTCGGAGGAGGAACCCGCCTTGCAATGCCGAACAATATGCGCGTCGGACTCATCGTCATTGAAGCCTGGTTCAGGGGCTACTGAGGGAGTCCTGGATTAGGGGGTGTCTGGATAGCCGGACTACCACCATCGGCCGAACTATCATCGGCCGGACTATCATCATCGACCGGACTCCAAGACTGTGAAGATACAAGATTGAAGACTTCGTCCCGTGTCCGGATGGGACTTTCCTTGGCGTGGAAGGCAAGCTTGGCGATACGGATATGTAGATCTCCTACCATTGTAACCGACTCTATGTAACCCTAGCCCTCTCTGGTGTCTATATAAACCGGATGGCTTTAGTCCGTAGGACGACGACATCAACCCTTACAATCATACCATAGGCTAGCTTCTAGGGTTTAGCCTCCTTGATCTCGTGGTAGATCCACTCTTGTAAACATCCACAATATCAATATCAATCAAGCAGGACGTAGGGTTTTACCTCCGTCAAGAGGGCCCGAACCTGGGTAAAACATCATGTCCCTTGTCTCCTGTTACCATCCGCCTAGACGCAAAGTTCAGGACCCCCTACCCGAGATCCGCCGGTTTTGACACAGACAACGGTCACACCAATTTCTTCACTTTCAAAGTCTTCATAAAGCCAAAGTCTTTAGTTGAAGACATTCATTTTTAGGGGTCAACTTTCTCTATAAATATCAAACTCCTCATAGACTTATAGACCTGTGTACACTCACAAACGCATTTGTCCCTTAACCTATAAGTCTTCAATACACCAAAATCACTAAGGGGCACTAGATGCACTTACACATACCTAGTTCAATCTCGTTACTGGCAAGTCTCTTTACTCGTTCTGTAATACATCATCCCACAACTAACTCATTAGTCACTTTGCTTGCAAGGCTTCTTATGATGTGCATTACCAAGAGGGCCCAAAGATACCTCTCGGATACTCGGAGTGACAAATCCTAATCTCGATCTATGCCAACTCAACAAACACCTTTGGAGATACCTGTAGAGCATCTTTATAATCACCCAGTTACATTGTGACATTTGATAGCACACAAGGTATTCCTCCGGTATCCGGGAGTTGCATAATCTCATAGTCGAAGGAATATATGTATTTGACATGAAGAAAGCAATAGCAATAAAACTGAACGGTCAATATGCTAAGCTAACGGATGGGTCTTGTCCATCACATCATTCTCCTGATGATGTGATCCCGTTCATCAAATTACAACACATGTATATGGTTAGGAAACTTAACCATCTTTGATTAACAAGCTAGTCTAGTAGAGGCTTACTAGGGACACGGTGTTTTGTCTATGTATTCACACATGTATCAAGTTTCTGGTTAATACAATTCTAGCATGAATAATAAACATTTATCATGAATAAAGAAACATAAAATAACAACTTTATTATTGCCTCTAGGGCATATTTCCTTCAGTCTCCCACTTGCACTAGAGTCAATAATCTAGTTCACATCGCCATGTGATTTAACACCACTAGTTCACATCTTTATGTGATTAACACCCATAGTTCACATTGCCATGTGACCAACACCCAAATGGTTTACTAGAGTCAATAATCTAGTTCACATTGCTATGTGATTAACACCCAAAGAGTACTAAGGTGTGATCATGTTTTGCTTGTGAGAGAAGTTTAGTAAATGGGTCTGCCACATTAAGATCCATATGTATTTTGCAAATTTCTATGTCTACAATGCTCTGCATAGAGCTACTCTAGCTAATTGCTTTCACTTCCAATATGTATCCAGATTGAGACTCAGAGTCATCCGAATCAGTGTTAAAGCTTGCATCGACGAACCCTTTACGACAAACTCTTTGTCACCTCCATAACCGAGAAACATTTCCTTAGTCCTCTTTAGGTACCTAAGGATAAGTTTGACCGCTGTACAGTGATCTACTCCTAGATAACTATTGTACCCCCTTGCCAAACTCATGGCAAGGTACACAATAGGTCTAGTATACAGTATGGCATACTTTATAGAACCTATGGCTGAGGCATAGGGAATGACTTCCATTCTCTCTCTCTATCTTCTGCCGTGGTCTGGTTTTGAGTCTTACTCAACTTCATACCTTACAAATTAGGAAAGAACTCCTTCTTTGACTGATCCATTTTGAACTCCTTCAAAATCTTATCAAGGTATGTACTCATCGAAAGTATTATCAAGCGTCTTGATCTATCTCTATAGATCTTGATGCCCAATATGTAAGCATCTTCACGGAGGTCTTTCCTTGAGAAACTCCTTTCAAACACTCCTTTATGCTTTCCAGAAAATTCTATGAAGCGACCCGACCTCAGATGGTCAAGTCTCTGTGCTCAGGTGTCATCCCTGGATCAGTAATGCTGACACCACACAGTACTTTGAAGGATTTATAACAGAGTAGCAATCACACACTTATTACATCGAATGTCTCAAAAGAGAACTTATTACAAAAATATGGCTTAAGGCCATCTAATGCGATAACAGCGGAAGGCTTGGAAGATAAAGTGAGTCCATCAACTCCAACGGCATAGCTGAGCTGCACGGCAACGACCTACGAACCTTACTCCTCGTCTGAAAAGTCTGCAACATAATACGTTGCAGCCCGAGAATGGGTCAGCACATGGAATATGTTGGAAAAGTAACACAAAAGAGCAATAACAGAATAATGCTACCACTACATGCATATTTGGCTGGTGGAAAGCTCTATGGTTATAGTTTTGCAGAAAGCCAATTTTTCCCTACTTCAAAGGAATCAGTTTTAATTTAACTATCATGGTGGTTGAAACATCATATGAGAAGGTAACCCCAACTCAATGATCCCAATTAAAGTACTTAACAACCCAGCAATATTATTTAAGAGTGTTGAGATACATGTGAATGCTCAAGTACTAGATACTCAGAATTGTCCATAACCGGGGACACGGCTAACCATGATTAGATTGTACACTCTGCAGAGGTTTGCGCACTTTTCCCCGCAAGACTCGATCGCCTCCGCTGATTCCTCGCACTACATGATGTTTGAGAAACGGATGACCGAGACACAGTCTTTCAGAAGCATTAACTCTCTACTCCGGGCAGACCATACCAAACCTACAAAGCGACTACCTGCTGATCCACCTCTTCAAGAGCTTCATGCAACTTACTCAAACTATGCTAGAGCCCATAATAGCTTGCGGATGCACACGGAAGTTTCTAGCATGAATAGACTCAGTTCCCTTTGAGCCTGGGTGGCGGTCCATAGGAGAATCACACGGTAACCCTGGGATTTCCAAAAATAAAACAGGCAATCACTGGATACCCCAGGTGCCTCAATCCACCCAGATGTGTATTAAAGTTGCCACCTTAAGTAAACCATTAATTAACAATCTCACATCTGTCATGGATATCACTCACACCCAATCCACGTCTACGAGCATAGCATGGCAATATAAGCATAACGTAGAAGTAACTCCCAAGGGTTTGATAATAAACAGGGCAATAGGTTCTACCTCAGCGACTACTTCCCAATACCCACATGTTAAAGGCATCCTAGTCATGCAATGTTTGAGGGTTGAAACTAATGCATAAAACTGGGTATGAAAAGAGTATGATCAATGTGTTACTTGCCTTGCTGACGATCCGCGAATCCTAGAGACTCATAGTAACACGCTTCGCACTCCAGGAATTCTATCGCAAGCAAACAATAACATACATAAGCAACAATCAAAGATGCACAAGTAGAACTCCAAATAAAATAGTTTGACCGGAGAGTTCAACTTAAGAACTCCGGTTTGCAAAAAGAATCAAATCAAACGAAGCAACGTAACTCAAACGGCAGAAGAAACAACTCCATTTTACTAATCTGGATCTAAGACAAATTTTACAGAAGAAAAATCTTGTTTGAGTTGATTATTCCGAAAGAAGGTTTCAAGATAAAACTCTAGGCGCTTGAATCGCCTGATTCCGATAAACGAGCGACAAGATAAACAGGTTTGAATATCGGATCAGAAATCGCGATCAGAATAATCGCGGAATAAATCCGATAAAAGAAAAACGACGAACGGCTAAACGAACGAGCGTTCGTTAGCAGAAACTAAACGGTGAACACGTTCGTTGAAACGAACGGTCGAACGAACGTTCGCTAAGTAAATAAACCAAAAAAAACCGATCAAATAAAAAAACAAACTAGGGTTTTTCAAAAAAAATGAAGGGTTTATTTTTTTTAAAAAAACGGCGGCGAGGGTCGGGTACCTCCGGCGAGGCTCATCCGCCGGGGCGCGCGGCTCTGGCGGGGCTTGGCAACAGCGGCGGGGATCGGCGAGGCGGCGACGGGGCTCGGCGAGGCGCGGCGCGGCGGCGGCTCGGGTGCGGCGGCAGCGACTCGGGCTAATGATAGATATGATCTTAAGAAATTGCCAAAACCAAACATGGGGGCACCGCATGTTCTTTCAATCTCCCCCATTTTGGTAATTGATGACAATCACTTTCAAGAGAGTTTATACAAGGAATTATGCATCACCATGCAATGCAACAACCAAACATGAGAATGAGATGAAAAAGCTTAGGAACCAAAACCAAAGCAGGGAGAAAACTCAGAAGACTTCTCCACAAAACTCTCCGAAACTCCTCCCCCATTGGCATCGATTGCCAAAATGGGTGAAAAGCTTAGAAGGCCAAAATAAATAGTGTTCCTCCACAAATTGTGTATCTCTCAAAAAGAGAGTGGAATACAATACACATATCCAAAGGTAAATACTTGGAGGAAAACAAACTATATTGAGGCCCAAAGATTGCAAAGGAAAGATATGCCACAAAGACATAACAAAGAGAGACACAAGCAATCAGAAGATACCAATTGAAGCAAGCAATCAATAGATATCAATTGAACCAACTAGACCAATGATCCTACATGCCACACGAATAAAGATATTATGAAAAGTGCAAAGGAGTGTTCTAAAGAAACTAGAGAAGCTCCCCATGATTTGTGCATACATAAGAATTTTTGTATTTGAATATAAAGTGCACAAAATAGGATCATAGCTCCCCCAAAATCAATAGAAACTAACAACAAGTGCAAGTGAGCATATAGGAAACAAAGCCTAGTACTTGCAACAAACACATGGTTGAGCAACAAGTAAAAGAGGCAACTTAAGAATGGGCTCAACCAAAATGATGTGTGTGAGTCATGGCGAAGCACTTGAGAGGACTAAAATTAGGATGAGCATTAAGCATCAACATAGTCTTGAAAGAATGAGGCACACGGTGCAAGTCCTATCATTCCCACACACAACTAGCAAATGGGTTCACAAGCTTACTAATAAGCATATAAAGAACTTATGCTTGTGACAACCCGTGGTGAAGATAGAAGATGAAAGCCTCATCAAGACGAGGGATGCCAATTAAGATGGCAAAAGCCTTGTAAAGATAAGCATGAGGAAAATAATCTTCACCACACAAGAGTGCATCAAGATGCAACGATAGAGGACACGCACTCAAGGCAAAAGCTTTCACGGAGCCACCAAAGAAATAACATAAGAAAGACAAGGTGGACGTGAAAGAAAGGATATCAACTGGAGATGTAATTTCTCTCAAGTGTACAAGGTTCTATGTAGACGAAATCATGATGATATATATATATATATATATATATATATATATACAAAGAAGGATGTACACCCGAAATAGTTACACCACGAAGGAACAAGATATCCACAAGGAAGTCATAAATATACCAATAAGATATTTGCTTGAAAGCATAGCACCTGGCTAGATATGGTCTAATTGTATATAAATGAAGTCCAAACACACTTCCATCAAGGGCATCACAACTAGCAACAGAGATCATCGTTGGGATGCTTTGAGAAAGGAAACAAGTATCACAAGATAT
The DNA here is from genome assembly GCA_963921465.1 of Triticum timopheevii. Lineage (NCBI taxonomy): Eukaryota > Viridiplantae > Streptophyta > Magnoliopsida > Poales > Poaceae > Triticum > Triticum timopheevii. Next base: position 371,466,851 of record OY997262.1, read on the forward strand.
GAAATGAATATCATGCCAAGATACAGCCTACACAAGGTTGAATGCAAGAGAAGAAAGCATGAATAGATACTTGTTACCGAGATATCACTGGAAGGATGTAGTAGATACCAATTGAAGGTAGATAGTAGTTCATTGATCATCCTAGCTTGACTCCAATATGCACATGGTGACAACACCTTCCTTGTGAGTGAGCCAAGCATCCAATGCATCTCCAAATGTTCCTAGAAGAACAACACAAACTAAACGGTACCCAAACTCATCGGGACCAAATAGTTAGAAACACCAATACATAGGACAAACTCCACATAAATATGTGCATATAGATATGAAAATGAATTTCATGCACATCTCATCCAAATTGAGACTAGGTGGAGTTTCCCCTATATATTGAGTCAAAGAAAGAAAGCATGCCAAATGAAATACATGAAGTAAACATGCATGCTCAAGACTTTCAAAACCCGAAACCAAAAGACAAAGAAATGCCAAGTGAAAAGGATATTAAATGGAGAAATCATCACTTTGAAGATATCATTAAAGATACATAAAGGAATGAGATATCCATTGATACACACTAAACTAAAGATGTCAAACTCCCAAAGAGAGGATGGTTCCAAACAAACCAAGCCCTCAACAAAGTTTCATGATGGCACAAAGTACCAAAAAGAAATGGCTTTCCTTCCACCAAAACACACTTGATAAGGATCACAAGAAGAGTGTTCTGAAGAAAATAGAATAGCTCCCCCACGAGTTGTGCATTATATAGGATTTGTATTTGAATACAAAATGCACAAGGTGGGATCACCGCTTTCACTATATCTAGAAAACACTAGACAAGAACAAGAAATAAACAAGATCCACAAGTGGTATGGAAGACAATGGGAGTTGACACAATCCTTGGCAAGAGAAAAGGCAAGTAAAACAAAAGCCAATGTAAAGATGATCAATAAATTCTACCACACATAAATGACTACCAAATGTCAAAAGACAAGAAGTAGATGGAAAGAATTCCCGGTGGTAGATAGCAAGGATATCCAACATCATCTTCACACCACAAACAAGCAGATTGCAACTTGTAGAGCTAACATGCCACCTAGGAACAAGATAATCTACAATATCAACACTAGGTGACAATATCTCAAATGTACACATTTTCTAGGCTAGTAATATACATAGCATATTACTCCCCCATAATGTGATACCAATGAAGAAAACTTAACAAGAGGCAATAAGAGGATCCAACAAGAGATAATTAATGGACAATTTAGAATTTGAATTTCTCATGAAAAGACATACCACATAGTGACTAGATAATCTTGTAATATCAATACTAGATGGTATTCCTCATGTACACACACTTATAGGAGTGTGAGGTGCACAAAGCACATCACTCCCCAATAATGGGATATCCCATTAATCTCTCACAAGAGCCAACTAAGATACAAAGAAGATGCACAAAGGCTCAACACACAACTCACACGTACATGAAGTGCACACCTACATACATAAGCAAGTTGGAAGCGCAACATATACAAACACATGCAAGGAACAAAACCAAAACATGCAAGAGGGAAAGTAACTTTCAAAGTAAACAATTTAAGTACAAGTTACCGAAAGGAGGCACATTGGATATAAGATAGAAACTTGATAATCCAATTGACTTGGCTTGTGACAAAAAGAATGATGAAGTCCCCTTAATTCTTCATAATGTAGCTAAGTCTCCAATGCCCTCCAAAAACACCTATTGATCAAGTTTGAGCTTGTTGGTCCCCAACCAAGTTGGGTCCTAAGAGGTTAGTCACAATAGGCTTGGCTACCCAAATGGTTCTTTTCTTGACACCACTTTGAGTACCAACAAACTTGGCAAACACATTGCCAACCTTATCCTTCCCAAGAGAATAGATATCATCAATAATAATTGGGTTGGATAAGTTACCACTAGTGCATGAAGAAGCGACGTGACTTTTCTCACGACATAAGTAGCAACGTCTACTCTTCACTTTCTTCTCACTTGATTTTTCCACAAGAGAAGCATTAGCTTGAGTCTTCTTGGGAAGTGGCCTTTCTTCAACTTGAGGTTGAGCATGAGATTGAACTTGTGCCCTCTTCCCTTGTTGCTTGACACTAATGGCCTTCTTCTTAAATGGGCAAGGTCTAACATGATGCCCTTCTACTTTGCACTTGAAGCAAACAATCTTGGCCGAATTCTTGACTTGTTCTTGGCCCTTCTTTTTGTTCATGTTGGACTTCTTCTTATTATTGGAGTTGAATCCAAGTCCACCTTTGTCATTGGGCGATTTTTGCACACTCAAGATATTGTTGAGTGCGGATTTCCCTTCATGACACTTTTTCAAGTCTTTCTTCAATGAAGTGACTTGGGCCTTGAGCTCTTTGATTTCCTCTACATGGTTAGTCTCAACACAAGTACTAGAGGAAGTATAAGCTTCATCGTTAGAGCAACAAGGCAAGGAAAGCAATTCATCACAAGATGTAACAACATTGTGAGTAGATGAATTACAAGGACTAGCACATGGCAATATACTATTTTGACTAGAAGTAGTGCTAGTATCCACATGAGGCTCACTAGATGTTACCTTAGCAATCATGGCCTCATGAGCTATCTTTAGCACGCTATGGGATACTAGAAGATCATCGTGAGAGCTTGAGAGCTTTTCATGACTTTCTTCCAATTTCCCATAATTGCTAGATAGCACCTCAAGTTGAGCCCGTAGCTCAACATTCTCCTTCAAAATGGATGCTTCACAAGTAATAGAATTAGTAGCACAAGCATCATCATTAACAACAAGAGGAGAAGGCAACTTGGCAAGATCTATTAAATAAGAAGCTTCAAGTTGGGCATGAGACTCGGTGAGTTTGATGAGCTCACCCTTGATGACCCTTGAGCCATTTTTGAGGTGCTCAAAATCCTCAAGGAGTCTAGCATGAGAAACTTCAAGCTTAGCATTTTTAGTTTTGAAATCGTTGGCCACCTCAAAAGCTCTATCATGAGATTCCCTCACTCTAGATAATTCTAGAGCAAAAGTCTCCTCAAGAGATTCGGAGGTGGTTTGTTCATGTTCAAGAGCTTGAGATAGCTCCGCGATCTCATTTGCGTAATCATGCCCATGAGCTTCCATTTTCCCAGTGGTGACCTCATGCTCCTCCAGATGAGATTCCAGCTCCTCAATATATTTCTTGCCCTCAATGGCAATGGACATAATTTCCATGAAGTTGGAACGAGCAATTTTATTTTTATGAAGAGCTTTAAAAATCATCTCCCCCTTAGTTTTTAAGGAGGCAACATTATCATTCTCTTCATCATTATCCTCATCATCATTAGCATCAACATCATCATCAAGAGACATATTGGGGTACAAAGTAGGAGATACCTTTGATGCCTTAGCCATAAGGCAAAGAGCAATAGATGATGATGTAGGATCCCTTGAGGCACCATTAAACACCACATCTTGTTCCATGGAGTGTTCGGTTTCCTCTACATTGTTAGCACAATAATTCGAGGAAATAGATGCATTTTTATCATGGCAACAAGACATAGCAAGCATATCATCATGCGATTTAGTCAAGCAATTTCTACATGATATGCAAGGACTATCAACACAAGCATGTGAAACATTTGGAGTGCTCGAAGTGTTAAAGCCCAAAGAAGGAGCATTGCAATAATATAGTGATGAAGGGATCATCCACGGTAAGCATACTATCATCATTGCAATGACCAACACTACTCACCACATCATTTCCTTGTGGCAAACCACATGTAGGTGAAGTAGAAGAAGTTGAGAAGACTATACGACCGGAGGTGGAGGGAGAACAATCATCCCCACAAATATTGGACACACCATATTTATCTTGAAGCTTTGTCCATAACTCATGAGCATCCCGGAACGGCATGAGTTCAAATATAACTACATTTATCAAAGCATCAAAAAGCACCTTAGAAGCTTGAGCATTGAGATAAGAGTTTTTCTCATCCTCTAAAGATAATCTTTGGGGATCCTTTGGAGGAGAAAAACCCATATCTACAATTCGCTCTAAATTTGGGTCCATGACCCTAAAGAGATTAAGCATGCGAATTACCCAAACAACAAAATTTGTGCCATCGAAACTAAGAGTGTCAGAGAATCCTAATCCTCTAGTCGACATCATTACTCTCTAGGCGGTAAAGCCTAATAAAGAGAGACGAGGCTCTGATACCAATTGAAAGATCGAGGATGTCGCCTAGAGGGGGGGTGAATAGGCGCTTTAAAATAATTACGGTTTAGGCTTGAACAAATGCGGAATAAACCTAACGGTTAATTTGTCAAGCACAAAACCTAAAACAACTAGGCTCACCTATGTGCACCAACAACTTATGCTAAGCAAGATAAGCAACTATGTGATAGCAAGATATATGACAAAGAACAATATGGCTATCACAAAGTAAAGTGCATAAGTAAAGGGCTCGGGTAAGAGATAACCGAGGCACGCGGAGACGACGATGTATCCCGAAGTTCACACCCTTGAGGATGCTAATCTCCGTTTGGAGCGGTGTGGAGGCACAATGCTCCCCAAGAAGCCACTAGGGCCACCGTAATCTCCTCACGCCCTCGCACAATGCAAGATGTCGTGATTCCACTAAGGGACCCTTGAGGGCGGTCACCGAACCCGTACAAATGGTGACCCTTGGGGGCGGTCACCGAACCCGTACACTTTGGCAACCCTTGGGGGCGGTCACCGGTACCCGTCAAATTGCTCGGGGCGATCTCCACAACCTAATTGGAGACCCCGACGCTTGCCCGGAGCTTTACACCACAATGATTGAGCTCCGAACACCACCAACCGTCTAGGGCGCCCAAGCACCCAAGAGGAACAAGCTCAAGGGCACCAAGCACCCAAGAGTAATAAGCTTCTCAACTTGTAACTTCCACGTATCGCCGTGGAGAACTCAAACCGATGCACCAAATGCAATGGCAAGGGCACACGAAGTGCCCAAGTCCTTCTCTCTCAAATCCCACCGAAGCAACTAATGCTAGGGAGGAAAATGAGAGGAAGAACAAGAAGGAGAACACCAAGAACTCCAAGAACTAGATCCAAGGGGTTCCCCTCACATAGAGGAGAAAGTGATTGGTGGAAATGTGGATCTAGATCTCCTCTCTCTTTTCCCTCAAAAACTAGCAAGAATCCATGGAGGGATTGAGAGTTAGCAAGCTCGAAGAAGGTCAACAATGGGGGAAGAACACGAGCTCAAAGGATAAGGTTCAATGGGGAAGAAGACCCCCTTTTATAGGTGGGGAAAAATCCAACCGTTATGCTCATAGCCCGCATCGAGCGGTAGTACCGCTTGACATCACGGTACTACCTCTAGGGGTAGCGGTACTACTGCTAAGGGTAGCGGTACTACTGCTTGCGAGCGGTACTAAAAAATTACATTCGTGCCTACCACCACTGAAATTGTGACAAGATTTTGGTCCCGAGCGGAAGTAGCCATGGAAGTAGCCGCGGTAGTACTGCTCCAAGCGGTAGTACCGCTCCCAAGGGCGGTAGTAAAAAATTACTTCCGCTCCTACCCGCGGTAGTACCGCTGCAGCCTTTTCAGAACACCAAGACTACCACAACTTCTTCATTCGGACTCCGAATTCGACGAAACCAAGTTTGTTGGAAAGCTAGCGACAAGGGCTAACACAATCTTGATAGAAATACCAATAATAAGCAAATGATAAAAGGCCCAAAAGAAAATGGTGAGAACCCTTCCTCGGATAAGACCGGTAAAACCTCCAACACCGAAAACATCATAGAAGACACATGCAAACTCCGTTTTTGATGAACTCAAGCTTGTCATCAAGATGACCATAAGCTCTAAGACTCACAAAGAGAACCAAACAAGAACCAAGAAACATGATGCAAGGATGCAATGGTTTGAGCTCTCGAAGAACGATACGATCAAGCTACTCACTTGAGAGCCCCCCTTGATAGTACGGCTATCGATCCTATAACCCGGTCTCCCAACTACCACCATGAGACCGGTAAAATAGAAAACCTATCAAGGGCAAACCTTTGCCTTGCACATGATCCACTTGAGCTAGATGATGACGATCTTGACTCCCTCAAGTTGGACCACCTTTCTTCATTGCGTTGGCTCAATGAAGACTAGATGATTGCTCCCCCATAGTCCACTATGGGTGAGCCACCCTTCAGCACATCTTCACAAGTACATTGACACCACAATGGATGGCAAGATCCAAGAACTTGATCTCTTCGTGATGCTCCACTTGAACTTGCACACGGCAATCTTGATGATGATCACCACTTGATGCCTTTCCATGGGTTGTATGATATCTTCCTCTTGACGCAAGCCCATGGACATGTAGCTAACCCCACATAGAACTCTCACATAGACCATGGGTTAGTACACAAAGTGCAATGGACAATGCTTACCGTACCATGGGATCACTTGATCCCCCTCGGTACATCTTTTACACTTTGTGAGTTGATCAACTTGATTCACTCTTGACTTAGTCTTGATCAACCTTGAATCTTTCCAACTCTCTTAGTTTGGATGATGTCTTGAAGGTAAACATGAATGATCACACAATCTTCTTCTTCAAGACATGCTTGCAATAAGCTCAACACTCACATGACCAATCTTTGGATAATTCCTTAATAGCACCAAGGTCATCACAAACTCTCCTTGAAACCAACAAATGGACTCCAAGAAAAGCCTATGGACAAACCCTTCAAATATAACTCAAGGCAACCATTAGTCCGTAGAGATTGTCATAAATTGCCAAAACCAAACATGGGGGCACCGCATGTTCTTTCACCGCGTCCGGCTGCTCTTCAACCTCCTCCACGTTAACGTGGTTCACTTGTCCTTTGTTGAATGGATTGGGCTTCTTCCCTGCGCTCTCGTTTCCATTGCCATTCTTTCCTTCAGAGCAGTCATTGGCATAGTGCCCTGTCTTCCCGCACTTGTAGCAAACAACTTGGCTTAAGTCTCTCTTTGCGGGTGTGGATGGGTTAGAGCGGTTCTGGTTATTGTTGGCTCCATTCCCGTTCCCGTTCTTCGCACCATTATGGTTATGCGATCCTCCTCCAGCGTGGTTATGTCCTCCATGGTTATGAACAAATCCTCCCGAGTTCGGGGTCAAGCGGGGCTTCTGGTGAGCTCCTGAGTTGTATTTCCCTTGTCCATACTTCCTCTTACGATTATCAATCCGCTGCTGCTTCCCTTCAATCATTAGGGCCTTATCTACCAACTCCTGGTAGTTGTTGAAGGTTGCTACCATCAACTGCATGCTCATCTCATCATTCAGCCCTTCCATAAACTTCTCCTGCTTTGCGGCATCTGTGGCCACATCATCAGGGGCGTAACGTGCTAACTTACTAAACTCATCCACGTACTGGCCGACAGTACGGTTCCCCTGGCGTAGATTGCGAAACTCACGCTTCTTCATCTGCATAGCTCCAGTCGAGACATGGGCAGTGTGAAAAGCCTGCTGAAACTGAGCCCATGTGACAGTGTCGATAGGATAGGTGGCTGTGAAATTCTCCCACCATGCTGCTGCAGGTCCATCCAGTTGGTGTGCGGCAAAACGCACCTTCTCAGCATCTGTGCATCCTGCGGTGGTTAACTCCCTTCCAATACGATGTAGCCAATCATCTGCAACTATTGGCTCGATGCTACTGGAGAACACCGGCGGCTGTAACCTTAAGAAATGAGCGAGGTTATCCACTCGCGGCGGGTTGTTGTTGGCATTGTTGTTGTTGGCATTGCCCTGGTTTTGAACTAGTAATTGCATCAAGGCATTCTGCTGCTGGATCAACTGGGTGATCTCCGGTGGGAAAACAAAATCGGGTCTCTCCTCGGAGGCATCTGGTGGGTTTAGATGGAAGAGATTTAGAATAGAAAAGATCTAGGGGAGAAACACTACCCATATGTATATGAGGCAAACACAAGCATTCATTCAATCAATCAAGCAAGGGCATACAAAGCGGTCTAGGACTATCGCAAAAGTGCTCACTACTACTAGTTACATGGGGAAAATGCTATTATCATATGGTGGTCATCTAGAAATTTTTATCGGTGGAAGACTCCATGATGTCTGCTCCAGCTTCATCTTCGTAGTCATCATCACTTGAATCTGAATCTGTGTCGTCGATGATGATGTAATTGTCCGGGTGAATGGGGTCTTCTTTCGGAACTGGTCCTCCCATAAAAATTCCGATCTTCTCAACTAGGTTGTCATTCTTCTCCAATAGGGTCTTGATTTCCTCCTCATATCCATCACGTGTGAACTTAAGTTCTTCCTCCAGCTCGATGATCCTGGTCTTCCCCTTCTTCAACTCGATCATGTCTGCGCACATCTGGTTCTCCTGACGTCGAATGTGCTGGTTTTGCTCTTGGATAAAGGCTGCGATAGATCTATCCTTCCTGGTGCTGATCATCTCCCATTGTTCATCTTGGCGCCCACATATTTGATAGGTGGTATCCTCTAGTTCCTTGTTGTAGATTTCTCCAATGCGTCCCATGGTAATATGAGCTGCCATACTCTTGCCAAGGCTCCAAGTGGGTGCTTCGAAAGAAAACTCTATGGGTTTAGAATTTGGCGAGAACGTCCTTCCTGGAACTCGTACTTGAATCATCCAGCGCTCTTCTTCTGGTAGAGTGGCATTGTTCGTCCCAATGAAGCTTGGTATTCCAATATTCAAGTACCTAGTGACTTCCTTCAAGTGGCGTCCAAAGGGTGTGTCTTCATCCGGTTGTGCAAACTTGGTCTTCATCTCCTTCATCCTAAAGAGTGGAAAAGAAGAGGAGTCAGAAATGAGAAGAGAGGTGTGACCTATGGTTTATCTTAGTGGTCGTGTCCTACACTCAGCGTGTGCTCTGATACCATCTTGTAGCGACCCGACCTCAGATGGTCAAGTCTCTGTGCTCAGGTGTCATCCCTGGATCAGTAATGCTGACACCACACAATACTTCGAAGGATTTATAACAGAGTAGCAATCACACACTTATTACATCGAATGTCTCAAAAGAGAACTTATTACAAAAATATGGCTTAAGGCCATCTAATGCGATAACAGCGGAAGGCTTGGAAGATAAAGTGAGTCCATCAACTCCAACGGCATAGCCGAGCTGCACGGCAATGACCTACGAACCTTACTCCTCATCTGAAAAGTCTGCAACATAATACGTTGCAGCCCGAGAACGGGTCAGCACATGAAATATGCTGGCAAAGTAACACAAAAGAGCAATAACAGAATAATGCTACCACTACATGCATATTTGGCTGGTGGAAAGCTCTATGGTTATAGTTTTGCAGAAAGCCAATTTTTCCCTACTTCAAAGGAATCAGTTTTAATTTAACTATCATGGTGGTTGAAACATCATATGAGAAGGTAACCCCAACTCAATGATCCCAATTAAAGTACTTAACAACCCAGCAATATTATTTAAGAGTGTTGAGATACATGTGAATACTCAAGTACTAGATACTCAGAATTGTCCATAACCGGGGACACGGCTAACCATGATTAGATTGTACACTCTGCAGAGGTTTGCGCACTTTTCCCCGCAAGACTCGATCGCCTCCGCTGATTCCTCGCACTACATGATGTTTGAGAAACGGATGACCGAGACACAGTCTTTCAGAAGCATTAACTCTCTACTCCGGGCAGACCATACCAAACCTACAAACCGACTACCTGCTGATCCACCTCTTCAAGAGCTTCACGCAACTTACTCAAACTATGCTAGAGCCCATAATAGCTTGCGGCTGCACACGGAAGTTTCTAGCATGAATAGACTCAGTTCCCTTTGAGCCTGGGTGGCGGTCCATAGGAGAATCACACGGTAACCCCGGGATTTCCAAAAATAAAACAGGCAATCACTGGATACCCCAGGTGCCTCAATCCACCCAGATGTGTATTAAAGTTGCCACCTTAAGTAAACCATTAATTAACAATCTCACATCTGTCATGGATATCACTCACACCCAATCCACGTCTATGAGCATAGCATGGCAATATAAGCATAACGTAGAAGTAACTCCCAAGGGTTTGATAATAAACAGGGCAATAGGTTCTACCTCAGCGACTACTTCCCAATACCCACATGTTAAAGGCATCCTAGTCATGCAATGTTTGAGGGTTAAAACTAATGCATAAAAACTAGGTATGAAAAGAGTATGATCAATGTGTTACTTGCCTTGCTTACGATCCGCGAATCCTAGAGACTCGTAGTAACACGCTTCGCACTCCAGGAATTCTATCGCAAGCAAACAATAACATACATAAGCAACAATCAAAGATGCACAAGTAGAACTCCAAATAAAATAGTTTGACCGGAGAGTTCAACTTAAGAACTCCGGTTTGCAAAAAGAATCAAATCAAATGAAGCAACGTAACTCAAACGGCAGAAGAAACAACTCCGTTTTACTAATCTGGATCTAAACCAAATTTTACATAAGAAAAATCTTGTTTGAGTTGATTATTCAGAAAGAAGGTTTCGAGATGAAACTCCAGGCGCTTGAATCGCCTGATTTCGATAAACGAGCGAAAAGATAAACAGGTTTGAATATCGGATCAGAAATCGCGATCAGAATAATCGCGGAATAAATCCGATAAAAGAAAAACGACGAACGGCTAAATGAACGAGCGTTCGTTAGCAGAAACTAAACGGTGAACACGTTCGTTGAAATGAACGGTCGAACGAACGTTCGCTAAGTAAATAAACCAAATAAAATAAAATAAACCGATCAAATAAAAAAACGAACTAGGGTTTTTCAAAAAAAACCGAAGGGTTTATTTAAAAAAACCGGTGGCGAGGGTCGGGTACCTCCGGCGAGGCTCGTCCGGCGGGGCGGGCAGCTTTGGCGGGGCCTGGCAACGGCGGCGGGGCTCGGCGAGGCGGCGGCGGCGGGGCTCGGCGAGGCGCGGCGCGGCGGCGGCTCGGGTGCGGCGGCGGCGACTCGGGCGAGGGGCGGCGGCGGCGACGACTCGGGGCTCCAGGGGGGGCGGGTGGTATTTAAAGGGGGGGAGGCGGCGGCGGGGCTCCGACTTGGGGAGGGGGTCGGGCGGCGGGAGGCGGCGGCAACTCGGACTCTCCGAGTCCGGCGGCGACACAGCGGGGAGGCGGTGGCGCGGGCGGGCCGGCCTGGCTCGGCTGGGCTTCGGCCCAGTCGGGCGCGAGGGTTTTTTTTAACATTCCGCCGAAGAAAAATTCCTAGAAAAATAAATAAATTTCTAAAAATTCCAAAACAAGTTTTCTCCGTCTAAATAAAATATTTAGAACAAGATGAACTTTTCTTGGCCCCTAAAATGCAATTTTTAAAACGTGCAAATTTTTCTAGGGCAAATAAAAATCCCGAATAACTCATTTAAATCCCAAAAATGATTTTAACATTTTTCCTCCGATATTTCAATTTATTTTGGAGAAGTCATATTATCTCCCCTCATTTATTATTTTAAAGTGAAATATTTTCTAGAGAGAAAATAATTAAAATCAAATCCTCGTCTTCACTATTTGATAAAATTTCAAATATGAAAATTGGAAGATCCCCAACTCTCTCCGAAGGTCCTTGAGTTGCTTAGGATCTCGAGGATTGCAAAACGAAAATCAATAAAATATGATATGCATGGATGACCTATGTATAACATGCCAAATTGGAAAATTTGGGATGTTACATTCTACATCATTTCCGATCAACAATATGACATTCACATATACTTATCAGAAAGGTTGTAGTGCTCCCACTCACTTTCTTGTAAATACAGGCTTCACCGCAAATCTGTATAAAACTATATGCTTTGGTCAACTCGTCAAAGCGTATATTCCAACTCCGAGATGCTAGCACCAGTCCATAGATGTATCGTTGGAGCTTGCACACTTTGTTAGCACCTTTAGTATTGACAAAACCTTCTGGTTGCATCATATACAACTCTTTTTAATAAATCCATTAAGGAATGCAGGTTTGACATCCATTTGCCAGATTCCATAAATTGCGACAATTGCTAACATGATTTAGACAGACTTAAGCATCGATACGAGTGAGAAAATCTCATCGTAGTCAACACCTTGAACTTGTCGAAAACCTTTTTGCGACAATTTGATCTTTGTAGATAGTAACACTACCATCAGTGTTTGTCTTCCTCTTGAAGATCCATTTATTCTCAATGGCTCACCGATTATCAAGCAAGTCCACCAAAGTCCACACTTTGTTCTCATACATGGATCCTATCTCAGATTTCATGGCCTCATGCCATTTATCGGAATCTGGGCTCATCATAGCTTCTTCATAGTTCGTAGGTTCGCCATGGTCTAGTAATATGACTTCCAGAACAGGATTACCATACCACTCTGGTGCGGAACGTGCTTTGGTTGACCTACGAGGTTCGGTAGTAACTTGATCTGAAGTTTCATGATCATTATCATTAGCTTCCTCTCTAGTTGGTGTAGGCATCACAGGAATGGTTTTCCTGTGATGAGCTACCTTCCAATTCGAGAGAAGGTACAATTACCTCATCAAGTTCTACTTTCCTCCCACTCACTTCTTTCGAGAGAAACTCCTTCTCTAGAAAGTTTCCATTCTTGGCGACAAATATCTTGCCTTCAGATTTTTGGTAGAAGGTGTACTGTCGGTGTCAAAACCGGCAGATCTCGGATAGGGGGTCCCGAACTGTGCGTCTAGGTGGATGGTAACAGGAGACAAGGGACACGATGTTTTACCCAGGTTCGGGCCCTCTTGATGGAGGTAAAACCCTACGTCCTGCTTGATTGATATTGATACTGTGGATGTTTACAAGAGTGGATCTACCACGAGATCAAGGAGGCTAAACCCTAGAAGCTAGCCTATGGTATGATTGTAAGGGTTGATGTTGTTGTCCTACGGACTAAAGCCATCCGGTTTATATAGACACCGGAGAGGGCTAGGGTTACATAGAGTCGGTTACAATTGTAGGAGATCTACATATCCGTATCGCCAAGCTTGCCTTCCACGCCAAGGAAAGTCCCATCCGGACACGGGACGAAGTCTTCAATCTTGTATCTTCATAGTCTTGGAGTCCGGTCGATGATGATAGTCCGGCCGATGATAGTCCGGCCGATGATAGTCCGGCCGATGACGGCAGTCCGGCTATCCGGACACCCCCTAATCCAGGACTCCCTCAGTAGCCCCTGAACCAGGCTTCAATGACGATGAGTCCAGCGCGCATATTGTTCGGCATTGCAAGGCGGGTTCCTCCTCCGAATAATTCGTAGAAGATTGTGAACACCAGGATAGTGTCCGGCTCTGCAAAATAAATTCCACATTCCACTATAGAGAGAATAATATATACACAAGTTCAATCTGCTGACGTTTTTTGCGGCGTGACGTCACACCACTACCAAGCCATTACTTGAATCGTTTTTTACTTTACCACCTCAGCGCATTTAGCGAAGCGGTTTCCTTGGCACGTCTTGTCGAAGCAGAGATCGTGTTTCCCCTTATTCCGGGATTCTCATCAATACGGACGTGGGTAACCCAACCGCGCCCGTCGCCACGCCCCCTCTATCGAAGGCGGGTCCCAAACGGTCACGGAGATGGCTCTCAGTATTCTCCCTCTTTATAACGGGACCAAGGATCATTTCTTTTCTTCAATCCTCCATCGAATCCTCTCCCTGCTCCAAGTTCCAACACCTAGAGCCCCAGATTCGAGCGCTTCGGACCTTCAACAATGTCCAGTTCCGACCTCCAAGGCCGGTGGATGCCCTCCTCCGTCACGGAGGAGGACGTGCTAAAGCTGCGGGAGGCCAAGTACCTGACTTACAAGATTTCGCACAGGTTGCCTACCGAGGGGCAGGCCATCCCCACCCCCGAGCCCGGTGAGTATGTTGTTTTTGTATCCCACCTCCGTCGGGGTTTAGGCTTCCCGATGGATCCTTTTGTGAGAGGGCTCATGTTTTACTATGGGTTGGAATTCCACAATTTGGCTCCGGAGTCCATCCTCCACATCTCCGCATTTATCGTCGTCTGCGAAGCCTTCCTCCGCGTCACCCCTCACTTTGGCCTGTGGCTGAAGACCTTCAATGTGGCGCCGAAGATGATCGGGGGGCGTCAAGCGGAGTGCGGCGGGGCGGTCGTCAGTAGGAGGGCCGATGCCCCGTGGGCCGCGGGCTCCTTCCAAGAGGAGCTCGGCTTGTGGCAGCAAGAGTGGTTCTATATTACCGTTCCGAGGGGCCGCAAACAAAAGCCGCCGCCCTTATTCCGCCCAGGACCTCCACAACGGTTGATGTCGTGGGTCAATCAAGGGCTCAACTGGGGGCCGTCACAGGACGTGCCCCTACTGCAGGGCCGGATTCGAGATCTCCAGGCGAGGGAGATCGATCTGGTCGTGGTGATGCAGGTTATGCTGATCAGGCGTCACTTGCCCTGCAAACGCCGTCCTCTCCGACTATGGGAATTTAATCCGGAGGGACCACGGATTCTTCAACACTTCATGGGTATGACACCCCTGGAGATGTACAAATTATTCTTCGGATCGCAAGAGGCGCGTCCAGAATTGACCGAGGATGCTGGCCTAAGCTGCAATCGCCCGGACACTCAAGTAAGTAGTTCCAAGTCCGGACATACCGTTTGTTTGCCTTTCGATGATTCGCCTTATGACCAATTTCCTTCTAAACAGGAGTGGGTAGCGGAAGCAAAATTGATATGGTGTCCGGCCCCCTTCCCAGAGACCGCGCCGGATTCCATGCTGGTCCGGATGTTGGAGGTTGCGCTTCTAGAGGAAGGCGAAGGGGAAAGTGGAAAAGCTACTGCCTCGCCTAAGGAGGCTCTTGAAAGAGGGGGGATCGAGAATCCCTCCCTCCAAGGGGAGAAGAGGATTGCCTCCGAGGACCCGGGGGCCAAAGCCCCTAAGCGGGGGAAGAAATCTTCGCCAGAGGGTCCTGCGTCCGGGGAGGCCCCGGCCGCACAGTCTCCCTTAAAGGATCAGCCCTCCAATGAGCCGTAAGTAGAAAGAAAGGATTTTTATAATAAGGGACATCCCTTTTCGTGCTTCTGAGGATAACTAAAGTTTTTACCTTTTAGTTCGAATCTCCGTCCTTCGCAAATGAGCTCGTCTACGGGGGACCTTCGTCCGGAGATGATGGAGAGCGAGACGCCTCCGTCCGGGGCGCTGTGGGATAGGGCAGACGAGCCTGAAGTGTCGTCACGGAGGGAACCCCCGGGTTTGGCGAAGCCGGATAGTTCGGCGCCAACTGGTGTGCGGCTGAAGGATCTGCTTGAGAAGGCGTCTATCTCAGAAGATCACCACGCATTGATGAGTGTGGTGATTGAAAGGATTTCATCCGCCGAAGGCGGGTTGCATAATGCCGTCAGGAGTTTGCTGGCGGGGTTTGAGGTACGTAAAAAATGACACACCTTTTGACAGTTTTGCATATAGAATGCTCCCTGTATAGATAGTAGCCCCTGAGACTCGGTAGGTTGTCGAAAGCGACAGCGTGCCGAGGATCAAAATCGCAGGTTTAAATTTTCTCCATGCCTATGTAGGTGGCGGGTCGTCCGGGGGCCATCCGGACTGATGAAGTTGCTGAACTAAAGCGGCAACTCACCGTTGCGGATGCGGACATCACGCTGGTCAACAGGCAACTTGATGAGTCGCAAGGTAAGTGTTTCTGTGTGGTCACTTGGTAAGGGAGCGAAGCCAACTCCTTACAACATGTGTGTGAAATGCAGATAGTGCCGCTGCTGTGGAGAGCCTTCGGGCCGAACTTGCTCAAGCCAAGGAGCAGGCCAGAAGGAGTAATGCGGCGGCCTCGAGGGCGGCCGAAGAGTTAGCGGCCGAAAGGGCCGCACACTGCCGAAGCAGGGAAGAGATGGCCAAAATGGCCGTGAAGTTAAAAGATGCTACCGACCGCAATGAGGATCTTGAGAAGGAGCGCCTGGCGGGGCAAGAAGACCTGGGGAAGGCCACCGCCGAAGCCAAGGATGCCCGCTCTGCAATGCGGGCTATAAAGGAAGAGCTGCGCCAGGCCGGAGACATTGTAGCTGGCAAGCCTTTTCTGCTTTGCCGAAGGTTTACGGATACAAAGTATGCTCAGCTGGGCCAACTATGGGGTCCGGAGGACCCTTATATGGACTTAGCAGCGAGTGCGGCGGATGCCGTTGTGCATTTTCGAAGCCAGAAGGATCACGAGACGAAAGAGCTGTTTTGGTCTCAATTCCATAGTCCGGAGCGTTCACTTCCGCTGACCGACCGTTTGGCCGAGTGGGCTGAGCTGAATAGGTTGTCCGGGCTTGCCATGATGGATATCATGACCCATGTCTGGCCGGATAGGCCCAAGCCGAAGAGTTACTTTGGCTTATTGCAGCAATTTCTTGGGGCGGTGCCGCATATGAAGGCGATGAAGCGGTCGGCATGCATAGAGGGTGCGCGGATGGCACTCGCCCGTGTGAAGACACATTGGACAGAGATGGATGCCACCGCTGTTGCGACCCCGGGATCGGACGATAGCCGGTTACCCGCCGAGCACTATTTTGGCGAAGTGCTGCGTGGTGCTCGTGTAATAGAGTCGCAGTGTTCAAAAAATGTTACGTTCAAATGAATGTTTTATGTTGTAAAACAATATTTATGATGTAAGCGCCTTTTATACTTGTGCGTTCAAGTAATGTAATCTCTCCTATGCGGCCGTTCATGTATACGTGTGTATAACCTGAAAGATGGCAGTCGTCGGCTTCAGCCCCCACGCACAAGGTGCGGGGGTGTTCGCAAAAAATAGCACGTTTTCACACTTAATCCGACGTCTCGGTCCTGTAAAGGAGGTGGTAGCATAGCAAATGAGGCAACCGGACTATAATGCTTTATCACTTTCACTTAGCCATGGAGTTCAAGGGTGGGGCTACGACATAGCCCCTGGGGGCACCGTGCTCTCCGAATTTGGGGCACGTATGTGCCTGACCGGGAAACGGCCCTTCGTCAAAGCGGAGGAATTCTAAACATTCCCTTGGTCGATCGAGTGGTTGACCAGTCTCTTGCTGTATCATGACAGTCAGTTTTCGGCTTTCTCTACTGAGGTGCTCGCCCAGCCGAACTGGGGCACAATCGCAGTAGTTCTCCTGGTGCCGCGTTAGCCGATGATACGGAACGTAAGGCAGCAAAACACAGGAGCCGGGCAAACCCAACATTTGACCAAAGACATGATTCAGAGCTGATGCATATGAGGCCTAACTCGAGACGCCGAACACTCCCGAAGGTGTTCGGTCTTTTACAATAGCGGGCAGCATAATGCCCTAAGCCCCTTGTGTCCAGGTACGGGCAGGTTCCTCTGGCGCGGCCGATGCCAAAACGCCAGCCTCCACTCTGGTTATAATGAGAAACCAGGGGATTATAGCAACAAGAGACAGTAAGAAAGGTTTACGTAGGGTCTTAGTCTGAAAAGAATCCTTGAAACGGGTCCCTACTGCACGTCTGCGCCCGTGTCTCCGTTGTGCCGTATCCTGGACGGGTGTGCATGTTGTTCATTTGTAAAAAGAGAGGAACTTAGTTTGAAAAGAAATCGTGCAAAAAGGTACATAAAAAATTGAAATATAAATGTAGAAAGCTGAGCCTATGGTAGCTCATTATAGCTTATATACACAAACCCTTGTAAAGGGGTGTGCGGCTAAGTAGCCCCTAGCTTATTTATTCCGAACCCGTCCAGCCGTGTCCGGGGTCTTAGCCAACCTTTTTAATGAAATGATGCCACGTGGACCGGGCATTTTAAGCGTAAGAGACGCGTAGTGTGGTATTGCGTTAAAGCGGACGAAAGCTTCACGTCCCAGTAGTGCTTGATAGCTACTTTTGAATGGGGCGACATGAAAGGTTAGCTTTTCTCATCGGAAGTTGTCAGGTGACCCGAACACAACTTCTAGTAATAATGAGCCTGTGCACCTGGCATAAGGTCCTGGCGCCACTCTTTTGAAGGAAGTGCGGCTATGTTGAATTGTAGTAGGGTCTATCCCCATCTTGCGGATTGTGTCCGGATATAGCAGGTTTAAGTCACCGCCGCCGTCCATCAGAACTTGCGTAAATTGCAATCCGTCTATTATGGGATCCAATATCAGAGCAGTCCATCCTCCGTTCCGGATACATCTGGAATAATCCAGAAGGTCGAAAGTGATTGGTTTTGTCATCCAATCTCGGTGTTCCGCTGGGGTGGACCGCGCGACACTTGTCTTAGCGAGTGCCGTGTTGTATTTCCGTACTATTGTTGGGGAACGTAGCAGAAATTCAAAATTTTCCTACGTGTCACCAAGATCTATCTATGGAGAAACCAGCAACAAGGGGAAGGAGAGTGCATCTACATACCCTTGTAGATCGCTAAGCGGAAGCGTTCAAGAGAACGGGGTTGAAGGAGTCGTACTCGTCATGATCCAAATCACCGGAGATCCTAGTGCCGAACGGATGGCACCTCCGCGTTCAACACACGTACAGCCCGGTGACGTCTCCCACGCCTTGATCCAGCAAGGAGAGAGGGAGAGGTTGAGGAAGAATCCATCCAGCAGCAGCACGAGGGCGTGGTGGTGATGGAGGAGCGTGGCAGTCCAGCAGGGCTTCGCCAAGCACCGCGGGAGAGGAGAAGGTGTCACGGGAGGGAGGGAGGCGCCAGGGCTTCAGGTGCGGCTGCCCTCCCTCCCCTCCACTATATATAGGGGCAAGGGAGAGGGGGGAGGCGCAGCCTTGCCCCTTCCTCCAAGGAAGGGGTGCGGCCAAGGGGGGGAGGAGTGCCTCCCAAGTCAAGTGAAGGCCCTCCCCTTTAGGGTTTCCCCCCTCCCATGCGCATGGGCCTTGGGGGGCTGGTGCCCCTGGCCCATTAAGGCTAGGGCGCCCCCTTACAGCCCATGCTGCTGTATTGGACGTGGTGGAACAGTTTCCGGACCTCCGGACCCCTCCGGAATCCTCTGGAACCTTCTGGAAACTTCCCGGTACAATACCGAAAAAACCCGAACTTTTTCTGGAACCCGAACAACAACTTTCCATATATAAATCTTTACCTCCGGACCATTCCGGAACTCCTCGTGACGTCCGGGATCTCATCCGGGACTCCGAACAACATTCGGTAACCACATACAAACTTCCTTTATAACCCTAGCGTCATAGAACCTTAAGTGTGTAGACCCTACGGGTTCGGGAATCATGCAGACATGACCGACACGTTCTCCGGTCAATAACCAACAGCGGGATCTGGATACCCATGTTGGCTCCCACATGTTCCACGATGATCTCATCGGATGAACCACGATGTCAAGGACTCAATTGATCCCGTATTCAATTCCCTTTGTCTAGCGGTATTTTACTTGCCCGAGATTCGCTCGTCGGTATACCGATACCTTGTTCAATCTCGTTACCGGCAAGTCTCTTTACTCGTTCCGTAACACATCATCCCGTGATCAACCCCTTGGTCACATTGTGCACATTATGATGATGTCCTACCGAGTGGGCCCAGAGATACCTCTCCGTTTACACGGAGTGACAAATCCCAGTCTCGATTCGTGCCAACCCAACAGACACTTTCGGAGATACCTTTAATGCACCTTTATAGCCACCCAGTTACGTTGTGATGTTTGGTACACCCAAAGCATTCCTACGGTATCCGGGAGTTGCACAATCTCATGGTCTATGGAAAAGATACTTGACATTAGAAAAGCTTTAGCATACGAACTACACGATCTTTGTGCTAGGCTTAGGATTGGGTCTTGTCCATCACATCATTCTCCTAATGATGTGATCCCATTATCAACGACATCCAATGTCCATAGCCAGGAAAACATGACTATCTATTGATCACAACGAGCTAGTCAACTAGAGGCTCACTAGGGACATATTGTGGTCTATGTATTCACACGTGTATTATGATTTCCGGATAATACAGTTATAGCATGAATAAAAGACTATTATCATGAACAAAGAAATATAATAATAACACTTTTATTATTGCCTCTAGGGCATATTTCCAACAGTCTCCCACTTGCACTAGAGTCAATAATCTAGTTCACATCACCATGTGATTAACATTGACAGGTCACATCACCATGTGACCAACATCCAAAGAGTTTACTAGTGTCATTAAACTAGTTCACATCATCATGTGATTAAGACTCAATGAGTTCTGGGGTTTGATCATGTTCTGCTTGTGAGAGAGGTTTTAGTCAACGCATCTGTAACATTCAGATCCGTATGTACTTCGCAAATCTCTAGGTCATATTGTAAATGCTGCTTCCACGCTCCACTTGGAGCTATTCCAAATGGTTGCTTCACTATATGTATCCGGTTTGCTACTCAGAGTCATTCGGATAGGTGTTAAAGCTTGCATCGACGTAACCCTTTACGCCGAACTCTTTATCACCTCCATAATCGAGAAACATGTCCTTATTACTCCAAGGACAATTTTGACCGCTATCTGGTGATCTACTCCTTAATCACCTTTGTACTCTCTTGCCAGATATGTAGCAAGGCACACAACCGGTGCGGTACTTAGCATAGCATACTGTAGAGCCTACGTCTAAAGCATAGGGGACGACCTTCGTCCTTTCTCTCTTTTCTGCCGTGGTCGAGCTTTAAGTTTTAACTTCGTACCTTACTACTCAGGCAAGAACTCCTTCTTTGACTGATCCATCTTGAACACCTTCAAGATCATGTCAAGGTATGTGCTCATTTTAAAGTACCATTAAGCGGTTTTTGATCTATCCTCATAGATCTTGATGCTCAATGTTCAAGTAGCTTAATCCAGGTTTTCTATTGAAAAATACCTTTCAAATAACCCTATATGCTTTCTAGAAATTCTACATCATTTCTGATCATCAATATGTCAACAACATATACTCATCAGAAATTCTATAGTGCTCCCACTCACTTCTTTGGAAATACAAGTTTCTCATAAACTTTGTATAAATCCAAAATCTTTGATCATCTCATCAAAGCGTACATTCCAACTCCGAGATGCTTACTCCAGTCCATAGAAGGATCGCTGGAGCTAGCATACCTTTTAGCATCCTTAGGATCAACAAAACCTTTCTGATTGTATCACATAGAACCTTTCCTTACGAAAACTGGTAAGGAAACTTGTCTTGACATCCATCTGCCAGATTTCATAAATGCAGCTTGTGCTAATATGATTCCGACGGACTTAAGCATCGCTACGGATGAGAAAATCTCATCGTAGTCAACTCCTTGAACTTGTGAAAAAACTCTTCATCACAAGTCGAGCTTCATAGATGGTGACATTACCATCCACGTCCGTCTTCTTCTTAAAGATCCATTTATCTCAATGGCTTGCCGATCATCGGGCAAGTCCACCAAAGTCCATGCTTTGTTATGATACATGGATCCTATCTCGGATTTCATGGCTTCTAACCATTTGTCAGAATTTGGGCCCACCATCGCTTCTCCATAGCTCGTAGGTTCATTGTTGTCTAGCAACATGACCTTCAAGAAAGGATTACCGTACCACTCCGAAGCAGTACGCGTCCTTATCATCCTACGAGGTTTGGTAGTGACTTAATCCGAAACTTCATGATCACTATCATAAGCTTCTACTTCAATTGGTGTAGGTGCCACAGGAACAACTTCCTGTGCCCTGCTACACACTGGTTGAAGTTATGGTTGAATAACCTCATCAAGTCTCCACCATCCTCCCACTCAACTTTTCGAGACAAACTTTTCCTCGAGAAAGGACCCGGTTCAAGAAACAATCCCTATTGCTTTCGGATCTGAATTAGGAGGTATACCCAACTGTTTTGGGTGTCCTATGAAGATGCATTTTATCCGCTTTGGGTTCGAGCTTATCAACCTGAAACTCTTTCACATAAGCGTCGCAGCCCCAAACTTTCAAGAAACGACAATTTAGGTTTCTCCAAACCATAGTTCAAACGGTGTCGTCTCAACGGAATTACGTGCTGCCCTATTTAAAGTGAATGTGGTTGTCTCTAATGCCTAACCCATGAACGATAGTGGTAATTCGATAAGAGACATCATGGTATGCACCATATCCAATAGGGTGCAACTATGATGTTCGGACACACCATCACACTATGGTGTTCCAGGCGGTATTAATTGTGAAACAATTTCCACAATGTCTTAATTGCGTGCCAAAGCTTGTAACTCAGATACTCATCTCTATGATCATATCATAGACATTTTATCATCTTATCACAATGATCTTCAACTTCACTCTGAAATTACTTGAACCATTCAATAATTCAGACTTGTGTTTCATCAAGTAAATATACTCAACATTTACTCGAATCATCTGTGAAGTAAGAACATAACGATATTCACTGCATGCCTCAGCACTCATTGGACTGCACACATCAAAATGTGTTGCTTCCAACAAGTTGCTATCTTGTTCCATTTTACTGAAAATGAGGCTTTCAGTCATCTTGCCCATGTGGTATAATTTGCATATCTCAAGTGATCCAAAATCAAGTGAGTCCAAACGATCCATCTGCATGGAGTTTCTTCATGCGTATACACCAATAGACATGGTTCGCATGGCTTAGACTTTTCAAAAATGAGTGAGTCCAAAGATCCATCAACATGGAGTTTCTTCATGCGTTTTATACCAATATGACTTACATGGCAGTGCCACAAGTAAGTGGTACTATCATTACTATCTTATATCTTTTGGAATGAAAATGTGTATCACTACGATCGAGATTCAGTAAACCATTCCTTTAGGTGCAAGACCACTGAAGGTATTATTCACATAAATAGAGTAACCGTTATTCTCCTTAAATGAATAACCGTATTGCAACAGACATAATCCAATCATGTCTATGCTCAACGCAAACACCAAATGACAATTATTCAGGTTTAATACTAATCTTGATGGTAGAGGGAGCGTGCGATGTTTGATCACATCAAACTTGGAAACACTTCCAACACATATCGTCAGCTCACCTTTAGCTAGTCTCCGTTTATTCCGTAGCTTTTATTTCGAGTTACTAACACTTAGCAACCGAACCGGTATCTTAATACCCTAGTGCTACTAGGAGTACTAGTAAAGTACACATTAACATAATGTATATCCAATATACTTCTATCGACCTTGCCAGCCTTCTCATCTACCAAGTATCCAGGGTAATTCCGCTCTAGTGACTGTTCCCCTTATCAAAGAAGCACTTAGTCTCGGGTTTGGGTTCAACCTTGGGTTTCTTCACTAGAGCAGCAGCTGATTTGCTGTTTCATGAAGTATCCCTTCTTGCCCTTGCCCTTCTTGAAACTAGTGGTTTCACCAACCATCAACAATTGATGCTCCTTCTTGATTTCTACTTTCACGATGCCAAACAACACGAATACCTCAAGGATCATCATCTCTATCCTTGATATGTTATAGTTCATAACGAAGCTCTAGCAGCTTGGTGGCAATGACTTTGGAGAAACATCACTATCTCATCTGGAAGATCAACTCCCACTCGATTCAAGTGATTGTTGCACTCAGACAATCTGAGCACAAGCTCAACGATTGAGCTTTTCTCCCTTAGTTTGTAGGCTAAGAAAATCGCCGGAGGTCTCATATCTCTTGGCGTGGGCACGAGCCTGAAATCCCAATTTCAGCCCTCGAAACATCTCATATGTTCCGCGATGTTTCAAAAAACGTCTTTGGTGCCTCTACTTAAACCATTTAACTGAACTATCACGTAGTTATCAAAACGTGTATGTCCGATGTTCGCAACATCGACAAACGACGTTTGGGGTTCAGCACACTGAGCGGTGCATTAAGGACATAAGCTTTCTACTGATCGCATAATCACTACTGTCAACTTTCAACTATATTTTTCTCTAGGAACATATCTAAACAGTGGAACTAAAGCGCGAGCTTACGACATAATTTGCAAAGGGTCTTTGACTATGTTCAGGATAATTAAGTTCATCTTATGAACTCCCACTCAGATAGACATCCCTCTAGTCATCTAAGTGATTACATGATCCGAGTCAACTAGGCCGTGTCCGATCATCACGTGAGATGGACTAGTCATCATCGGTGAACATCTTCATGTTGATCGTATCTACTATACGACTCATGCTCGACCTTTCGGTCTCTGTGTTCCGAGGCCATGTCTGTACATGCTAGGCTCGTCAAGTTAACCCTAAGTGTTTTGCATGTGTAAAACTGTCTTACACCCGTTCTATGTGAACGTAAGGATCTATCACACCCGATCATCACGTGGTGCTTCGAAACGACGAACTTTAGCAACGGTGCACAGTTAGGGGAGAACACTTCTTGAAATTGTTGTAAGGGATCATCTTATTTACTACCGTCGTTCTAAGTAAACAAGATGCATAAACATAATAAACATCACATGCAATTATAATAGTGACATGATATGGCCAATATCATTTTGCTCCTTTTGATCTCCATCTTCGGGGCTCCATGATCATCATCGTCACCGGCATGACACCATGATCTCCATCATCGTGTCTTCATGAAGTTGTCTCACCAACTATTACTTCTACTACTATGGCTACCGGTTAGCAATAAAGTAAAGTAATTACATGGCGTTGTTCAATGACACGCAGGTCATACAATAAATAAAGACAACTCCTATGGCTCCTGCCGGTTGTCATACTCATTGACATGCAAGTCGTGATTCCTATTACAAGAACATGATCAATCTCATACATCAGATATATTCATCACATTCTTCTTGGCCATATCACATCACATAGCATACCCTGCAAAAACAAGTTAGACGTCCTCTAATTGTTGTTTGCATGTTTTACGTGGCTGCTATGGGTTTCTAGCAAGAACGTTTCTTACCTATGCAAAACCACAACGTGATATGCCAATTTCTATTTACCCTTCATAAGGACCCTTTTCATCGAATCCGTTCCGACTAAAGTGGGAGAGACAGGCACCCGCTAGCCACCTTATGCACCAAGTGCATGTCAGTCGGTGGAACCTGTCTCACGTAAGAGTACGTGTAAGGTCGGTCTGGGCTGCTTCATCCCACAATACCGTCGAAACAAGATTGTACTAGTAACGGTAAGCATATTGAACAAAATCAACGCCCACAACTACTTTGTGTTCTACTCGTGCAAAGAATCTACGCAATAGACCTAGCTCATGATGCCACTGTTGGGGAACGTAGTAGAAATTCAACATTTTCCTACATGTCACCAAGATCTATCTATGGAGAAACCAGCAACGAGGGGAAGGAGAGTGCATCTACATACCCTTGTAGATCGCTAAGCAGAAGCGTTCAAGAGAACGGGGTTGAAGGAGTCGTACTCGTCGTGATCCAAATCACCGGAGATCCTAGTGCTGAACGGATGGCACCTCCGCGTTCAACACACGTACAGCCCGGTGACGTCTCCCACGCCTTGATCCAGCAAGGAGAGAGGGAGAGGTTGAGGAAGACTCCATCCAGCAGCAGCACGACGGCGTGGTGGTGATGGAGGAGCGTGGTAGTCCAGCAGGGCTTCGCCAAGCACCGCGGGAGAGGAGAAGGTGTCACGGGAGGGAGGGAGGCGCCAGGGCTTCAGGTGCGGCTGCCCTCCCTCCCCTCCACTATATATAGGGGCAAAGGAGAGGGGGGAGGCGCAGCCTTGCCCCTTCCTCCAAGGAAGGGGTGCGGCCAAGGGGGGGAGGAGTGCCTCCCAAGTCAAGTGGAGGCCCTCCCCTTTAGGGTTTCCCCCCTCCCATGCACATGGGCCTTGGGGGGCTGGTGCCCCTGGCCCATTAAGGCTAGGGAGCCCCCTTACAGCCCATGCTGCTGTATTGGACGTGGTGGAACAGTTTCCGGACCTCCGGACCCCTCCGGAATCCTCTGGAACCTTCTGGAAGCTTCCCGGTACAATACCGAAAAAACCCGAACTTTTTTCGGAACCCGAACAACAACTTTCCATATATAAATCTTTACCTTCGAACCATTCCGGAACTCCTCGTGACGTCCGGGATCTCATCCGGGACTCCGAACAACATTCGGTAACCACATACAAACTTCCTTTATAACCCTAGCGTCATCGAACCTTAAGTGTGTAGACCCTACGGGTTCGGGAATCATGCAGACATGACCGAGACGTTCTCCGGTCAATAACCAACAGCGGGATCTGGATACCCATGTTGGCTCCCACATGTTCCACGATGATCTCATCGGATGAACCACGATGTCAAGGACTCAATCGATCCCATATTCAATTCCCTTTGTCTAGCGGTATTTTACTTGCCCGAGATTCGATCGTCGGTATACCGATACCTTGTTCAATCTCGTTACCGGCAAGTCTCTTTACTCGTTCCGTAACACATCATCCCGTGATCAATCCCTTGTTCACATTGTGCACATTATGATGATGTCCTACCGAGTGGGCCCAGAGATACCTCTCCGTTTACACGGAGTGACAAATCCCAGTCTCGATTCGTGCCAACCCAACAGACACTTTCAGAGATACCTTTAATGCACCTTTATAGCCACCCAGTTACGTTGTGATGTTTGGTACACCCAAAGCATTCCTACGGTATC
Source organism: Triticum timopheevii (assembly GCA_963921465.1). NCBI lineage: Eukaryota > Viridiplantae > Streptophyta > Magnoliopsida > Poales > Poaceae > Triticum > Triticum timopheevii. The sequence goes on from OY997262.1 coordinate 371,493,322, forward strand.
CGGGAGTTGCACAATCTCATGGTCTAAGGAAAAGATACTTGACATTAGAAAAGCTTTAGCATACGAACTACACGATCTTTGTGCTAGGCTTAGGATTGGGTCTTGTCCATCACATCATTCTCCTAATGATGTGATCCCGTTATCAACGACATCCAATGTCCATAGCCAGGAAAACATGACTATCTGTTGATCACAACGAGCTAGTCAACTAGAGGCTCACTAGGGACATATTGTGTTCTATGTATTCACACGTGTATTACGATTTCTGGATAATACAGTTATAGCATGAATAAAAGACTATTATCATGAACAAAGAAATATAATAATAACACTTTTATTATTGCCTCTAGGGCATATTTCCAACAACTATCACATGAAGTGAGTTTACTGTTTTGACTTCTTGTGGGAAAGTCTTCTGACTTCCGGTGCTCTGCTGGTGGGGTTCGTCATCATCCTCGCTTGGCGTATCGAGCCCCTTGTGCTCGGCGTTGAGTCTGCCGGACTATTTAAAAACCCAACAATTTCGGTTGGTATGGTTTGCAGGCCTTCCGGAGGTACTATGGATTTGACATATCCGATCCAAAATTTTGTTTAAGTTGGATAGCTCTTCGCTATTGTCCTTAAGAGGCAGTGTTTTATTATTTGGCCGCGAGCTTTTGAATCCGGCGTTGACCGCCGTGCTCTTTGGGCTTTTTTCTTTATTCCGGCGCTTATCTTTCCTGTGCCGTGATTTTCCGTTTCCATCTCTGATCTCGGATGTACTCGGGTCGTTGGTGCTGCATCTTGCTAGCCAACTGTCTTCTCCTACGCAAAAGCGCGTCATGAGGCTTGTTAGCGCGGCCATTGTTCTTGGCTTCTCTTGGCCGAGGTGTCTGGCGAGCCATTCGTCTCGGACGTTGTGTTTAAAAGCTGCTAAGGCTTCCGCGTCCGGACAGTCGACTATTTGGTTCTTTTTGGTAAGGAACCTGTTCCAGAATTTGCGCGCTGACTCTCCGGGCTGTTGAGTTATGTGACTTAGATCGTCTGCATCCGGAGGGCGCACATAAGTCCCTTGAAAATTTGCTCTAAATGTGTCCTCAAGCTCTTCCCAACTTCCAACAGTGTTTTCTGGGAGGCTTTTGAGCCAATGCCGAGCTGGCCCTTTGAGCTTGAGGGGTAGATATTTTATGGCGTGGAGATCATCTCCTCTAGCCATGTGTATGTGTAGTATGTAATCTTCTATCCAGACTCCGGGGTCTGTTGTTCCGTCATATGCCTCTATGTTTATGGGTTTGAACCCTGCTGGAAATTCATGATCCAGCACCTCATCGGTGAAACATAGTGGGTGTGCGGCGCCCCTGTATTTGGGTGTGCCGCTGTCTTCGAACACTTGTCGTATTGTGTTACTTACTGGGGCCCTCTTTTTTGGCCCGTAGATGGACCTGGTTGGGCCGTCTATCTTCCCAGGATCATAAGTCGGCTTGTGTGCGGCGCCGTTTGCCGCTTTTGGCCTGTCATCTGGCCGTCTATCCGGCCAGGCGGCCTCTTTGTTTTTTGATTGTGAGGGCTCTATGGCTTCCTCGTCAAATTCTGGCAGCAGCTTGCGCTTCGGGTAGCTCTTTGTTTGATGGCCATTGCCATACTTGCCTGCGGTCTTGAGTATTTTGTTCCACTTCATTCTGAGTATGTCTTCCACTGTTTTGAGCTTCCATTTTTCCTTCTCCAAACTCCTTGCAGTGGCGACGAGTCTTTTGTGAAGATTCTTATGCTCCGGTGGTGTGTCCGGACTGTTGATTGCTCCGGGAAGGGGTTGATTATCCGGCTCGTCCTGTTCGGACGGTTGCTTGGTTGCGTGTTCGTCGTCCACTGGATTGCCCTACTCTATTGCTGGGTCGTTAGGAATGCTGCTTTGATCGAGGCGGGACTTAGGGCGGCGTCTACGTTGCCGTTTTGGTTGTTTGTTGGCGGGATTATCCTCTGCCGCGTCCCGTTGTTCCTCGTTATCGCTTCCTTTTGGGGTGTCCACCATATATATGTCATGTGACGAGGTGGCCTTCCGGTGCCCTGTAGGCGCTGGTTCTTGATTGTCTCCGTCATCGTCGTCCATACCGTCGATGTCTTCGGAGTCGTAGTTTAGCATGTCGGTTAAATCGTCGACAGTGGCTACGAAGTGGGTGGTGGGTGGGCTCTGAATTTCTTCGTCGTCCGCGTCCCAACCATCCTGGCCGTAGTCCGGCCAGGGCTCTCCGGATAGCGAGAGATGCTTCAGCGAATTTAAGATGTCGCCGAAGGGTGAGTGCTGAAAGATGTCCGCAGCGGTGAATTCCATGATCGGCGCCCAATCGGATTCGACTGGCAGTGGCGCAGGAGGTTCGGAGTCCGGCAGGGAGTCCGGCACCTCGGAGTCATGAGCTTTATGCGGGACAAGGTCAGTGTTCGGCTCCATCACCATGGAAGTTGCAGCTCCCGAGGCGGTGTCCAGCCACCCGTCCTCGATCTGCGCGATCGGCTCAGGACTACTGGTCGAAGCAGATTCGTGTGCGGCCTCCAAGGTACTGTCCGGCGGCAGAGTTAGGTTGTGCCCATCGCGACAGTGCGGCACGCTCGGCTGTGGCTTGGATCCATCAAAGATCAAGTCCCCGCGGATATCGGCCGTGAAGTTTAGGCTTCCAAACCTGACCTGACGGCCAGGGGCGCAGCTTTCGATCTGCTCCAGATGGCCAAGTGAGTTGGCCTGCAGTGCGAAGCCGCCGAATACGAAGATCTGTCCGGGGAGAAAAGTCTCACCCAGGACTGCGTCGTTGTTGATTGAAGAGGCCGTCAAGCCTATCGGTGACGACACAGAGGAACTCTCAATGAAAGCACCAATGTCGGTGTCAAAACTGGCGGATCTCGGGTAGGGGGTCCCGAACTGTGCTTCTAGGCGGATGGTAACAGGAGACAAGGGACACGATGTTTTACCCAGGTTCGGGCCCTCTTGATGGAGGTAAAACCCTAGGTCCTGCTTGATTGATATTGATATTGTGGATGTTTACAAGAGTGGATCTACCACGAGATCAAGGAGGCTAAACCCTAGAAGCTAGCCTATGGTATGATTGTAAGGGTTGATGTTGTTGTCCTACGGACTAAAGCCATCCGGTTTATATAGACACCGGAGAGGGCTAGGGTTACATAGAGTCGGTTACAATTGTAGGAGATCTACATATCCGTATCGCCAAGCTTGCCTTCCACGCCAAGGAAAGTCCCATCCGGACACGGGACGAAGTCTTCAATCTTATATCTTCATAGTCTTGGAGTCCGGTCGATGATGATAGTCCGGCCGATGATAGTCCGGCCGATGACGGTAGTCCGGCTATCCGGACACCCCCTAATCCAGGACTCCCTCATGTACCCAATGGTTTCTTTAGGATATCCTATGAAGACGCACTTCTCTGATTTGGGTTCGATCTTATCAGGATGAAGCCTTTTGACATAAGTATCGCAACCCCAAAATTTTAAGAAACGAGAGCTTAGGTTTCTTGCCAAGACATAATTCATACGGTGTCGTCTCAACGGATTTAGACGGTGCCCTATTTAATGTGAATGCAACTGTCTCTAATGCATAACCCCAAAATGATAGTGGTAAATTGGTAAGAGACATCATATATCGCACCATATCTAATAAAGTACGGTTACGACGTTCGGACACACCATTACGCTGTGGTGTTCTAGGTGGCGTGAGTTGTGAAACTATTCCACATTGTTTTAAATGAAGGCCAAACTCGTAACTCAAATATTCGCCTCCGGGTCATATTGTAGAGACTTTATTTTCTTGTTACATTGATTCTCCACTTCACTCTGAAATTCTTTGAACTTTTCAAATGTTTCAGACTTTTGTTTCATTAAGTAGATATACTCATATCTGCTCAAATCATCTGTGAAGGTCAGAAAATAACTATACCCGCCGCGAGCTTCAACACTCATCGGACTGCATACATCGGTATGTATTATTTCCAATAAGTCATTAGCTCGCTCCATTGTTCCGGAGAATGAAGTTTTAGTCATCTTGCCCATGAGGCACGGTTCGCAAGTATCAAATAATTCATAATCAAGTGATTCCAAAAGCCCATCTGCATGGAGTTTCTTCATGCGCTTTACACCAATATGACCAAAACGGCAGTGCCACAAGTATGTTGCACTATCATTATCAACTTTGCATCTTTTGGCATCAATATTTATGAATATGTGTATTACTATGATCGAGATTCAGTAAACCCTTTACATTGGGTGTATGACCATAGAAGGTATTATTCATGTAAACAGAATAACAATTATTCTCTGACTTAAAATGAATAACCGTATTGCAATAAATATGATCCAATCATATTCATGCTCAACACAATCACCAAATAACATTTAGGTTCAACACTAATCACGAAAGTAGAGGGAGTATGCGATGGTGATCTTATCAACCTTGGAATCACTTCCAACACACATCGTCACCTCGCCCTTAACTAGTCTCTGTTCATTTTTGCAACTCCTGTTTCGAGTTACTAATCTTAGCAACTGAACTGGTATCAAATACCCATGGGCTACTATGAACACTAGTAAAGTACACATAAATAACATGTATATCAAATATACCTTTGTTCACTTTGCCATCCTTCTTATCCGCCAAGTATTTGGGGCAGTTCCGCTTCCAATGACCATTCCCTTTGCAGTAGAAGCACTCAGTTTCAGGCTTAGGTCCAGCTTTGGATTTCTTAGCGAGAGTGGCAACTTGCTTGCCATTCTTCTTGAAGTTCCCTTTCTCTCCCTTGCCCTTTTTCTTGAAACTAGTGGTCTTGTTAACCATCAACACTTGATGGTCTTTCTTGATTTCTACCTCCACTGATTTCAGTATCGTGAAGAGCTCGGGAATCGTTTTCGTCACCCCTTGCATATTATAGTTCATCACGAAGTTCTAGTAGCTTGGTGATAGTGGCTACAGAACTTTGCCAATCACTATCTTATCTGGAAGATTAACTCCCATTTGATTCAAGTGACTGTAGTACCCAGACATTCTGAGCACATGCTCACTGGCTGAGCTATTCTCCTCCATCTTGTAGGCAAAGTACTTGTCAGAGGTCTCATACCTCTCAACACGGGCATAAGTCTGAAATACCAATTTCAGTTCTTGAAACATCTCATATGTTCCATGGCATTCAGAACATCATTGGAGCCCCAATTCTAAGCCGTAAAGCATGGTGCACTAAAATATTAAGTGATCACCATATCGAGCTTGCCAAACATTCATAACATCTGCATCTGCTCCTGCAATAGGTTTGTCACCTAGCAGCGCATCAAGGACATAATTCTTCTGTGCGGCATGAGGATAATCCTCATATCACGGACCTGGTCCACATCATTGCTACTATCATCTTTTGACTTAGTTTTCTCTAGAAACATATCAAAAACATAGGGGAGCTACAGCGCAAGCTATTGATCTACAACATAATTTGCAAATACTATCAGGACTAAGTTCATGATAAATTGAAGTTCAATTAATCAAATTACCTAAGAACTCCCACTTAGATAGACATCCCTCAAGTCATCTAAATGATACTTGATCCAAATCAACTAAACCATATCCAATCATCACGTGAGATGGAGTAGTCATCAACGATGAACATCTCTATGTTGATCATATCTACTATATGATTCACGTTCGACCTTCTGGTCTCCAGTGTTCTGAGGCCATGTCTGCACATGCCAGGCTCGCCAAGTTTAACCCGAGTATTCCGCATGTGCAAAACTATCTTGCACCCGTTGTATGTTAACGTAGAGTCTATCACACCTGAGAATCACGTGGTGTCTCAACACGACAAACTTTCGCAACGGTGCATACTCAGGGAGAACACTTATACCTTGAAATTTTAGTTAAGGGATCACCTTATAATGCTACCGCCGTACTAAGCAAAATAAGATGCATAAAAGATAAACATCACATGCACAATCAAAATATGTGACATGATATGGCCATCATCATCTTGTGCTTTTGATCTTCATCTCCAAAGCATCGTCATGATCTCCATTGTCACCGGCTCACCACCTTGATCTCCATCGTTGCGTCGTGGTTGTCTTGCCAACTATTGCTTCTACAATTATCGCTAACGCATAGTGATAAAGTAAAGTAATTACATGACGTTTGCATTTCATACAATAAAGCAACAACCATAAGGCTCCTGCCAGTTGCCGATAACTTTTACAAAACATGATCATCTCATACAATAACGTATATCACATCATGTCTTGACCATATCACATCACAACATGCCCTGCAAAAACAAGTTAGACGTCCTCTACTTTGTTGTTGCAAGTTTTACGTGGCTGCTACGGGCTTCTAGCAAGAACCGTTCTTACCTACGCATCAAAATCACAATGGTGATTTATCAAGTTTGTTGTTTTAACCTTCAACAAGGAGCGCCCGTAGTCAAATTTGATTCAACAAAAGTTGGAGAAACAGACACCCACCAGCCACCTTTATGCAAAACTAGTTGAATGTCTGTCGGTGGAACCGGTCTCATGAACGTGGTCATGTAAAGTTGGTCCGGGCCGCTTCATCCAACAATACCGCTGAATCAAAATAAGACATTGGTGGTAAGCAGTATGATGATCACCGTCCACAACTCTTTGTGTTCTACTCGTGCATATCATCTACGCATAGACCTAGCTCTGATGCCACTATTGGGGAACGTAGCATGCAATTTCAAAAATTTCCTACGCTCACGCAAGATCTATCTAGGAGATGCATAGCAACGATAGGGGATAGTGTGTCCACGTACCCTCGTAGACCGGAAGCGGAAGCGTTTGACAATACGGTTGATGTAGTCGAACTTCTTCTCGTTCCGACCGATCAAGCACCGAACGTATGACACCTCCGAGTTTTGCACACGTTCAGCTTGATAACGTCACTCGAACTCTTGATCTAGCAAAGTGTCGAGGAAGTAGATGAGTTCCTTCAGCACGACGGCGTGGTGACGGTGATGGTGAAGTGATCTATGCAGGGCTTCGCCTAACCACTACAAAGATATGACCGGAGGCATAAACTGTGGAGGGGGGCACCGCACACTGCTAACAATTGTTGGTGTGTGTTCTAGGCACTCCCTCCCCACGTATATATAGGTGGGAGGGGGAGGGGATCAGCCTTGGGGCGCCTCAAGTAGCAGGAATCCTACTTGGGGCCTATTCCAATTCGGCCTTCCCTCCTTCCATAAGTTCCGGAGGGGGAAGGAAGGAGGAGGGAGGAGAGAAGGAAGGGGGAGGCCGAATCCTCCCCTTCCTTCTCTCTTCCCCTCTTTCCTTCTCCTCTAGTGCGACCCATATGGAGGGTGCAACAGCCCCTGCTGGCTGCTGTGTTTCCTCTCTTGGCCCATTAGGCCCATATCTTTTGCCGGGGGTGCCCGGAACCCCTTCCGGTGACCCGATATGTACTCGGTACCTTCCGGAACACTTCCGGTGTCCGAATACTATCGTCCTATATATCAATCTTTACCTCTCGACCATTCCAGACTCCTCGTCATGTCTGTGATCTCATCCGGGACTCCGAACAATATTCGGTCACCAAATCACATAACTCATATAATACAAAATCGGCATCGAACATTAAGCGTGCGGACCCTACGGGTTCGAGAACTATGTAGACACGACCGAGACACCTCTCCAGTCAATAACCAATAGCGGAACCTGGATACCTCATATTGGTTCCTACATATTCTACGAAGATCTTTATCGGTCGAACCGTAATGACAACATACGTTATTCGCTTTGTCATTGGTATGTTACTTGCCCGAGATTCGATCGTCGGTATCTATATACCCAGTTCAATCTTGTTACCGGCAAGTCTCTTTACTCGTTCTGTAATACATCATCTCGCAACTAACTCATTAGTCACTTTGCTTGCAAGGCTTCTTATGATGTGCATTACCGAGAGGGCCCAGAGATACCTCTCTGATACTCGGAGTGACAAATCCTAATCTCGATCTATGCCAACCCAACAAACACCTTTGAAGATACCTATAGAGCATCTTTATAATCACCCAGTTACGTTGTGATGTTTGATAGCACACAAGGTATTCCTCCGGTATCCGGGAGTTGCATAATCTCATAGTCGAAGGAATATGTATTTGACATGAAGAAAGCAATAGCAATAAAACTGAACGATCAATATGCTAAGCTAACGGATGGGTCTTGTCCATCACATCATCTCCTAATGATGTGATCCTGTTCATCAAATGACAACACATGCCTATGGTTAGGAAACTTAACCATCTTTGATTAACGAGCTAGTCTAGTAGAGGCTTACTAGGGAAACGATGTTTTGTCTATGTATTCACACATGTATCAAGTTTCTGATTAATACAATTCTAGCATGAATAATAAACGTTTATCATGAATAATGAAATATAAAATAACAACTTTATTATTGCCTCTGGGGCATATTTCCTTCATCTTATTCCAAAGATTGCTAACCCATCAAAACTTTTAGATTTCAGGCCTATAAGTCTTTGTAATGTGATATACAAATTGGTACGTGCATGGTATTGATGAACCCACAAGTATAGGGGATCAATCGTAGTCTTTTTTATAAGAGTGTTGAACCCAACGAGGAGTAGAAGTAATTGATATTCAGCAAGGTATTCTTTGCAAGTGCTGAAAAGTAACAATAATAGATAGTTTGATAGCGAGACAATTGATAGCAAATGACAAGTAACCAATATAGAAAGGTGCAGCAAGGTGGCCCAATCCTTATATTGCGAAGGATAAGTAGGAAGTACTTCTTATATTAAGCAAAACGTTCTTGAGCAGTGGCGGAGCTTGCAGCCCAAAGGTGGACGGGCCAAATAGAAAAAGTAGCATGTGGGCTGCTGTTTTAAGGCCCAGAAGTAGATATATAGTGTATAAAATTCCATGGGCTGGGCGGGCCACGGCCCATTCAGCCTTGCTGAAGCTCCGCCAGTGTTCTTGAGGACACATGGGAATATCTTCTAGTTAACTTCATCATGTTTTAGTTGATTCGTGTTCACTACTTTGATAAGTTGTTATGTGGGTGGATCGGTGCTAGGGTGATGTTCTTACTTGAACAAACAACCCATTTATGATTACCCCCCTCGCAAGAATCCGCAACTACAAAAGAAAAATTAAGATAAATCTAACCATAACATGCAACATATGAATCCAAATCAGCCCCTTACGGAATAACGCAATAATTAGGGTTTAAGCTTCTGTCACTCTGACAAACCATCATCTACTTACTAATCCACAATGCCTTCCCCTAGGCCCAAGCATGGCAATGTGTCGTGTAGTTGACGTTCACACGATACCACTAGAGGAAGAGCAACATACACATCATCAAAATATTGAACGAATACCAACTTCACATGATTATTTATAACAAGAGTTCTCACATGTCACGGGTCGCCCGTTTAATAAGTGTGCCATGCCTAGTCCTAGGGGCGAGGTTTGCGTGCTGACACGACACATCCCACTCACAAACATGCCTAGGAGGGCCGTGTCGTGCCTGGCACGTTTAAGCGTAGGCAGGGCAGGGTTGACCCACTTGGCCAGGTTTGCCTCACATCTCCCCACGTCGCGGGCAAAGGGGCACATCGAACCTCCATAGACGCAGCCAACCTCGGGAGTGTCGGATCTAGGCGTAGGATCGACCACAACCGCCTGAGAAAGAAGCCACATGCGGCCCCGCCGCCGCACGCTAACCGCCACAACTATCGCCGCCGCTGCCATTCGCCTCCTGGTGATGCACGCCCTCGCTTGCGAAGGGAAGACATCTAGCGTGAGACACCCCCGGGGTGACAAGGCAGTGCTGTTGCCGCTGCCACCGACCGACAACGTGGAGTGATCCGAACAGGGCGCTAGCTAGGGTTTTGGTCGTCTTCGGAGCAGCCCAAGCGAGCAACCCAGGGGAACATTTTTTCTGAGGGATTTTTTTATTCTTTTTCTTTGGGCTGAAACTGCAACGAACAACTGAGAAAAGAAAACTGCAACGAATTTCGCTCAAAAAAAAGTGCAACGAATAAACCGTCTCAAGAGGTGGACAACCACATGGACCAGGTCCACAGTCCAGACTGGTCACAGCCCATTCTTTCAGCCGACGAAGCACACAAAAGGAGTCCATCGAACCAAACGAGCTCGTCGATGACATGTGGACCTGCGCAACAGCCTAAACGCACTGTCGTCCACCCTACGGAACAAACCAAGCTAGAATAACTCGAGCCGAAGGGCGCAGGCAACCACCGCTTCCGCAGCAAACCCTTCCCGATTGTTGGAGAGCACGCCGAGATCTGCCCCCCATGGCTTCCGCGCCGACGCAGCCGCCCCTCCTCCCGGTCACCAACCCCACGGCCGCGGGCTCGGCGCCAGCCTCCGGCGGCGGCGGCGGTGGCGGCCTGGACGCGCCGATGGCCACGCCGGCGTTCCGGCTCTTCATGAGCCGGATCTCCGAGTCGGCGCGCCGCTCGCTGTCCGACCGGCGCCCGTGGGCCGAGATGGTCGACCGCTCGGCCTTCTCGCGGCCGGACTCCCTCTCCGACGCCACCTCCCGCCTGCGCCGCAACCTCACCTACTTCCGCGTCAACTACACCGCCGTCGTCGCCTTCGCGCTCGCCGCCTCGCTCCTGGCCCACCCCTTCTCGCTCCTCATCCTCCTGGGGGTCCTCGCCGCCTGGTGCTTCCTCTACATCTTCCGCGCCTCCGACCAGCCCGTCGCGCTCTTCGGCCGCACCTTCTCCGACCGCGAGACGCTGCTGGGGCTCGTCGTAGCCTCCATCGTGGCCTTCTTCTTCACGCCCGTCGCGTCGCTCATCATCTCCGGGATGCTCGTCGGCGGCGCCATCGTCGCCGCCCACGGCGCCTTCCGCATGCCCGAGGACCTCTTCCTGGACGACGCCGACGCGGCCAGCGGCAACAGCGCGGCCCAGGGGCTGCTGTCCTTCCTCGGGGCACCCGGATCTAGGGTTTGAGGCGGCGGGCGACGAGATCTGGTAGGCTTCCTCGGCGCGACAAGTTTGTCTTAAACTGGAGTTACCCTGGATCTGATATGCTTTAACTGTGCCCTGTATCTTCTCCAGTTCATCGTTCTGTAGTTACAGATCTATTGGTTTATTGTTGATCCTGATTGATGCGCCGACTTTTGCCAATATATGCACCATTTTCTCTCGTGAGTTCCACGCTGCGATGGAAGTTTAGTGTTCAAGACTTGAGTACTTTTATATAAATGTATGATGTTTAACTATATCAGTGATGTAGATGGTATGTTCTCGAGGGTAATGAAAGCAAATTACTACTACAACCCTTTGGTCCTTCTGTTGTTTGTGATAGTTGATAGATGAATGTCTGAGTATTTTCTGTCATTTGTTGTTATTTAATAGTTATTCTCTCAGAAATCAATGTATACTGGTATAATGGTACTGCAATGCTGCCCTGATGTAGTGTTGAAGTCAATAGATCTTTGTGACAAACTTCATGTTTTTGTAAGTTGAGCTATGTTAATAGCTGACGCTAGGAATACGCTAATGTTGTGCTGCATCAGCATGCACTTGGCTTCATGTTATTTTGAGGTTGATGTGTGGTAGTGCTATTTTTCTTGGATTAGACTAGAATCCTGCACTTGGCTTTCCTGGGTCTGCCCTTCTGTCTCAAGCCCTTTATGAGGAATCAGCTGTCACTTTTATTCTATGATCGCACATAGAAATTCAAGAACAGTCCTTTTTTTTGTCAAGATATGGCAAAGCTTCTGAGGAGTATCAAATCCGTGCCAAGTCAGTGTCAAACTTTATCTGTATTTTGATTAAGAATGCTGAATTCCTAATTCTGAAGGTGTTGTGTCTTGCTTGTTGAACATGTATCTCCGAGCTTTCCTATAAACTAAGAATGTTTTTTTAGTGTACTCCCTCTGTAAACTAATATAAGACCTTTTAGGTCCTAAAGGTCTTATATTAGTTTACAGAGGGAGTATAAACTAAGAAGGCAGTACAGTGCCTGGTTTTGCATGCTGAGCAGTGAACTTCTATGTTGCGAATCTTTGAGCAGTTTTTTTTGCCTTAACTGCCTAGGCTCAGGAAGGGTTTTATTCTAATACAAATGCTATGAACGATTTTATTGTGAAAATAAAGTGCAGAATTGGTATACTCAGGTGCCCAATGAGAAGGTACCTTGTTTGTTTTCTTGACTGTAGAATCTGTTCTATGTTGTGACCCTCTCAAGCTTGCTTGGCATTAGAGCTGATCATACTGGAAAGTACTACAATCCTTTGGTGTTTCTGTTGTTACTGGTATAATGGTATTGCAGTGCTGACCTGATGTAGTGTTTCAGTCAATATATCTTTGTGACAAACTTCGTATTTTGTAAGTTGAGCTATGTTAATAGCTCACGGTAGGAATAGTTTTATGTTGTGCTGCATCAGCATGCATTTGGCTTCATGTTATTATGAGATTGATGTATGGTAGTGCTATTTCTCTTGGATTAGACTAGAGTCCTGCACTTGGCTTTCCTGGGTGTGCCTTGCCCTTCTGTCTCAGGGCCCTTGATGCGGAATCACCTGCCTCCTTTGTTTTATGATCGCGCATAGAAATTCAAAAATAATCCCATTGTTTATGTCAAGATATGGCAAAGCTTCTGAGGAGGATCAAATCCGTGCGAAGTCAGTGTCAAACTTCATCTGTATTTTGATTAAGAATGCTGAATTCCTAATTCTGAAGGTGTTGTGTCTTGCTTGTTGAACATGTATCTCCGAGCTTTCCTATAAACTAGGAATCGTCTTTTTAGAGTGTATACACTAAGATTGTGGTACAGTCCCTGTTTTTGCATGCTGAGTAGTGAGTTTCTATGTTGCAAATCTTTGAGCAGTTTTTCTGCCATTCCTGACTAGGCTCAGGAAGGGTTTATTTCTAGTACGAATGCCAAGAACGGTTTTATTGTGAAGATAAATTGGAGCTTGTTAGAGGTGATATCGTTTTGACAGCAGCATTAGCAGTGCCCAATGAAGGTGCCTTGTCCCTTTTCCTGACTGTAGAATGTGGTTTATGTTGTGATCTCTTGGTATTAAAGCTGATCATGCTTGGAAGCATGGAATGTGAAAGTCGTGATACTAAGTGGGAGGTGAGCATTTCAAGACTCAGAGCTCCCCTTCCTAGGGTTCCCACCCCCGCCGCCGCCGGTGACTCCGCTCTCCCGCCGCCGCCGGGCGCGCACCTCCCGGCCCGCCCCGTTCCCCTCCCCATCTCCCCTTCCCCTTTTCCTTCCCTCCCCTCCCCTCCCGCGGCGCGCCTGCGCGCGCCTGGGGGGTCCCCTTGGCCGCGGCCCTTGGCCCCGTCTCCCTTCCCTCCCCCCGCCGTCGCCGGCGCGCTCCGTCGGGCAAAGCCCGGCGGGCGAGGCGGTGGCGGGGCCCTCCTTCCCCGTCCGCTTGTGGGCGTCGACGCGGGGCGGCCCCTTCGAGGGACGGTGCTGGACGCCCCCGGGATCCAGCGGCGCGGCGGCGGTCTCGCGGGGCGGCGGGGTGGCCTGCTGTGGCGGCGCTCCGGCGATCCTCGGGCCGCGCTGTGGGGCGGCTGCGGTGCTCCCGTCTCGGGAGGTGGCGCGCGACCGGTCTCGGGCCGGATCCGTCCGGATCTGGCTTCGGGGGCCGGCCGGTGGCGCCTGGCTCCGGTGGTGCGTGCCCGGCGGCTCCGGCGCTTGGAGCCCGCCGGGCGACGCGGGTAGGGCAGCGGCGGGGCGTGGCTGCTGCTCCGGCCGTGGGCGGCGACATGGGTAGGTCTCGGTGGCCTACCGGTGTCGTGGCAGCTTCACGGTGGCTCGATGGATCTCTCCGCGGCAACGGCCGGCTCTTCCGGCGTCGGTTTGTCTGCGTTCGGGCCGTCTCGTCCTTCACCCCATCTCCTCGTCGCCCGGGCGCTACGCCCATCAAAGGGCTGGTCCTTTCCCAGCTGCGATCCACCGCTCGTCTCGCGCTCGATGCCGCAGGATAGAGCTCGTCTCGCGCACGGTGCAGCAGGACCGAGCTCGTCTCGCGCACGATGCAGCAGGACCGGGCTCGTCTCGCGCACGATGCAGCAGGACCAAGCTCGTCTCGCGCCCGATGCAGCAGGACTGAGCTCGTCTCGCGCATGATGCTGTAGGACCGAGCTCATCTCGCGCTTGGGGTAGCAGGATGGGTCGGTGGATGCCGGTTCTGGCCGACCTATTGGGTCTCGACGCTAGGGGTTGCCCAGGGGCGCGAAAGGTGGGACCTTTTCGCTCGTCTCTTTCGTTGGGGTGCGCCGGGTCATGGGTGAGGTGGTGTCGAGGTCTTGGATGCTGGGGCGGCGGCCCTGGTGGTGGTGGTGGCGCGGTGCTCTTGGACATAGCCCGCGCCTTGGTGCTGCCCGCTCATCATGGGCGTGTGGGCGGCGTGGTTGCCGTGGTGTGGCGTTCGGTGGCGGTGAATGTTGGCCGAGGTGAAAACCTGCTCTATCTTCGGACGGACCGGCGGCGGCGAAGATCGCTCCCTTCTTGAAGGCGTCGTCGCGGCTCTCATTGCCCGTCATGCGGCTCCGGGGGAAACTTTGATCCTTGGATCGGGCGGTGGCGGCGCTCCGGCGTCGTTTCCTTCCTGAAGGCGCCGCCTTGGAGCGCATGGTTCGTCATATGTAGCTTTATATCTTCGGGGCGGTAGTGCTAGGAGTAGTGTTGCTGCGCTCAGCGCCTTTTGTATCCCGTCCTGGGTGTGTGCGTGTGTTGCGGTGGCGTAGCGTGTGGTTGTACTGGATGCTTATGGGTTGTTGCTTTATATATAAAGCGGGGTGAAAGCCTTTTTCGATAATGTGAAAGTCGTAAGTCCGGATTGCTGCAATCCTCGAGATACATATTTGCTTATCTGATATGTAGATATCATCTGTGATACTGTTCCTGGTTTGCTTTGGAGCTAGCTGAATGCCAGCCCTTACCTGGTCTACAGCAGCGGCTAAATTAGTTGGTGTGTTTGTATATCTGTTTCTGTTTATATAGACTGGAGGCAGGATGAGCACACCAACTACATAATACAGATGCAATGATACTGAAAATTATGCTCATTGACGAATTCTATACCATTCGTGCCACTTGCAATTTGAATATGTTCGGTCAAACAATCTAATCTCTATCTTGTCTACCTACCACGTGAACACCTGGAGCAGAACTCCTTTTTGTCGCCCCTCTCTCAGTTACCTTTGTTTTAAAAGAGATTGAATATTCTCAATTACCTTTGGTGATAGAGTCCAGTTTGATCGAACCACGCTGTCTTATCTCCGTGTTTAGACTGGAGTTCGGTTCTGCTACAAATCAAACGTCGTGTTCTACAAGTATTGAGGGTTGCGGTTGTTGCTTGTTTAGAGGGCCGCTTGAGCAGTTTTAGTGTTTCGTACTTTGCGAGTAGTCCGTATTTAGGAGTCTGTATCGGTTTTTGCCCGGTTTTTCGTAAATTAACCGGGCAACTCTCTTCTTCTTAATTAATCGATGAGGCAAATATTTTTGCCTCCGTTTCAAAAAAAAAAAAACGTCAGATTTTTGAGTATAACAATCGAACCACGCTATCTTATCTCCGTGTTTAGACTTGAGTTTGGTTTTGCTACAAATCAAATGTTAGATTCTTTTAGTATAACAAATAGAACGTTCAAGATGACAAATTTTGTTGTCGCGAGGATGGCAATTGTGTATAACAAGCATGACAAATCTTTGACATGTTCACTTTCTTTTCGCTAGGAATTGTCATGCTTGTTGCAATAAATTGCTGTCTTGAAGACAACATAATTTTGTGATAAAAACGTTTGATTTGCCATGCTTAGCCTTTACGTTTGCCAAAGGCTACCGGAGGTTCAGTTTGATCAAGCTATGCACCCCATCCCTCACTCACTCGCCTTTGTTGATGGTAGTACGATTTGATGGAACCACGCTGCTATCTTATCTCTGTGTTATACTGGAGTTCAGTCTTGGCAAAGGCTACTGGAGGATCGGTCTGATCAAACTGTTTTCGCTAAAGCAATGTGTATAGTCAGCCAAACGATCCCGCGGCGGAACACGCACGCGACACCACCACCCAGCTCCGGACTCCTTCCGCTCCTCCACTGCCCCCGACCCCGATCGATCCCTCCTCCCCTCGCCGCGTCGCTCTCAGATCTCCCGATCTCCACGTCCAGCCCTCACCCCCCTAAATTCCCAAACCCTACCCACCTCCCCAAGCAGCGATGATGGCCGCCGAGCCCTCGTCGCCGTCCGCCACCGCCTACGACCTGGAGACCCTCGCCCTAGACTCCTCCCACTCCTCGCCCGCCGCCGCCACCGACCCCCTCCTCCGCCCGCCCTCCTCCTCCTTCTCCAACGGCGCCGCCGCCACCCGCCACGAGCCCTTCGTCATCGACGACTTCCTCGACGACGAAGACAACGACGAGGACGACGACGACCACGCGCCCCCGCCGCCCCCCGCCGCCGCCGCGAACGGCGAGGCGGGCCCCGAGTTCTCCCGGATCACCGTCTCCGACCCGAAGAAGCACGCGGAGCCCGTCTCCGGGGCCGCCGGCGTCATCCCCGGCTCCGGGAGCTACTTCTCCTACCTCGTCACCACGCGCCTCGCCGACGGCGGCGCCGGGGAGGTCCGCGTGCGCCGCCGATTCCGCGACGTCGTCGCCCTCGCCGACCGCCTCGCCGCGGCCCACCGCGGCCTCTTCGTACCCGCCCGCCCCGACAAGAGCCTCGTCGAGGGCCAGGTCATGCAGCGCCACGACTTCGTCAGCCAGCGCTGCACCGCGCTCCAGCGCTACCTCCGCCGGCTCGCCGCCCACCCCGTCGTCGGCCGCAGCCCTGACCTCCGCACCTTCCTTACCGAGCCCGGCGCGATCGCCGCGTTTCAAGGCGAGGCGCCGCGGCACTGGACCACCACGGTGAATGCCGCCATCCCGACGGTCCCGGCGAAAGCTGGGAGAGACTTGTTTGGGATGTTTAAGGATTTGAAACAGACCGTCGTGAACGGGTTGGTCGCAACCAAGCCACCGCCTGTGGAGGAGGAGACTGATACAGAATTCCTGTCGCACAAGTCCAGGCTCGAGGACTTGCAGCAGCAGCTCGCTACGACGTCTCAGCAGGTGCGTGTGCCACCATCATCTCTCTTGCTTCCCAGACATAGTATCATTATCGTGCATAGACAATCTGCACTATATCATGTTAAGGTTGTATATCAAAGTTCAAAAGTAGATCAATCAGTCTCATATAACTTGAGTAACATCAATCACACAGGAAGCTGTTACTTGCTTCATACTTTACCACCTAGGGAAAATCTAATTACCAAACGGTCTTAGTGCATGACCATCTGAGCACCATTGATGGGAGGATGAATGAATATCAAGAGATGAAGGGGGAGGGGGAGGGAGAAGGGGAAGGAGCAGGAAGAGGGAGTGGGGCCTGACCTCAACTCTGACCACCACCGCAGACGGGAATACGCCGCCCTGTGTTTATTTCTTATGCGTGGCAACACGATTAGCACTTTATATAAATTTATGTACTGTTTAGAATTATTTAACTCGTGTTCGTAAGATGGTTTCTTTCAATTCCTCAAGCTAATTAGCTAAACAGTGGTTCAAATTTCACAACAATTTTTCGTGGTGGTTATGATCCCTGGCTATTTAAGCCTTTTTAGATCAAACCCAGGCTATTTTACCTTTTTTAGATCAAACCCTGGCTATTTTAACTATTATCGGCATTCGATAGTTTTAGGTTTTGCGAACATATGTAGTCATAGCAGAAAATTCTGACACTGATTCATGGGCAATCATGTGATCTGCTGGAAAGTTCTGAGCTCGGTCGGTTCAGTTCATCTTTAAATATTTAATAAGGCATTTGTGTGCAGAGGGCTACAAATCTTCTGGTTCCTCTTGTTCCGAGTCATTTCAGCTCGCGCCTTTACTTATTTTGATTGATATAGGAACCGGCTGCAGCCAACAAAGAACAAACATGAACACACTTTCAGCGGCCAAATAAAATTTCTATATGGACCATCTTCCTTCATTTTTCTAATGAATGACTAGGTTACTCTGATCTAGATGGTACTTATCTAATTCTCTGGTTTGCGAAAGAATGAAAATTGAGTTTACTTTTCCGTGGAGTTGACAAATTGGCCTATCAGAAGCAGTGTTACTAGACCCGGCCTTTGCCACCGACCTGGTTAAGGCCTCTTGGGGCCACTTTTCGGACCACATATTTTTGCTTATGTATAAAATGGTATGTGAACATACATGCATGATGTTTTATCAGAGAAGTAGCAACATATGGTATTCACCTTATATGCTTGAGGAATTTATGACATATAGTAGATAGCATGACATATTGAATAGTTGCCTCCAAAATAGTGCAATGTGAAGTTTTCTTGGTAAATAGATACAAATGTGCTCCATTCCACTTTCTGGACTCCTTTTTTGTTATCTGCAGAATGAGTCTTGAAACGCCTATTCTGTTCTTGCGCACTCACAGTTTTCATGAAACTTTTGGAATGGTATGTTCTGGTTCAGGAAACTACTATTGTTATCTTCTAATTTTGCATTTTATATAGGCGGAATCACTTGTTAAAGCTCAGGATGATCTTCGAACAACTACAGCTCATTTGGGAATGACATTGATTAAACTGGCAAAATTTGAAAGGGAGCAGGCAACATGTAATTCCGAGAGAAGACGAGCTGGTGTTATCCAACATTTTGCAAATTCTGTTGTCAAGTTCAGCAGGTCTCAGGCAAAATTAAATTCTGAAGTTGTACAGCAGCTGGTATGTGCATATGCCACAAACTCAAATAGACATAATACTCCCTCCGTCCCTAAATAGGTGGCGTATAAATCCAGTTAAGAAGTTAATTATTTCTAAGTTCGACCAAATATATGGAAGAAACTATCAACAACTACAACATTCAATAGATATATATGAAAACACATCTAATGGTGGATATATTGATATTGATTTGGTACTATTTATCTTCATATTTTTGTATATATGTTTGGTCAAACTTAGAAGACATTGACTTTTTTGACTCAATTTATACGCCATCTATTTGGGCACAGGGAGGGAGTATCATATCTTAGAATTTTGTATGTATTTTATCATAACAGTGAATTATTTATGGGTATGCAGGATACTATCCATGAATACTTGGAGATGATGATATCTGTTAATCATGCATTTACTGATCGTTCAAACGCTTTACAACATGTGCAAAGTCTGTCAGCAGATCTGTTTTTCTTGCACACTAGGGCAGGAAGACTTGAATCTGTATCATCAAGAGGTATTGGGCAGGAATGGACGAGGTATCAGAAGATAGAGGGATTGAAAGAAACAATAAGCACAAGAGAAGGAGTGAAAAACCAAGCTCTTAGAGAATATGAAAGTATTAAGGTAAATTGCCAAAATTGTGAAGTGATATTGTTCTTTTGGAAAATTTATGGAGCATGAAGTTATATGGAAAAATGGAAAATCATATAGAAGAAAATAAAAGTTTGAAAAATGTTCTCATTGGATGGTTTATTAATGAAAACTGGGCGCACAGTTATAGTTTCTAGTTTCTTTAACTGCACGTCCTCAACCAAGTCTGTTGACCAAGATAGTACATGCTAGCATAATTGTCCTAAAGATGATATTCTTGTGACAGCTGCACACACAATCGAATAATATTAGGCATGAGTAGCATATTTTTGAAGCTTGTAAACATTATAAGAGGCATTGCTGCTATGTTTGTGAATACAAAATACCAACTAGAAAAACAGTTTGTTCAAGTCAAGTCATTATCCTTCAATATTATGTCTTTGAAAATCAGAATAAATTTAGGATTACCGTCACCATGATGTGGGTTGGTGGCTAACATTTAGTTAAACTTTGTTCATAAGTATATTCTGTTACCTTTTCTGGTTGACACACTCCGCAGGAAAGCATAGCCACAGCTGGGATATAAATTCAAAGGAGGGACGAGTTCTAGCTAGTGAAACTATACATGATAATCTGCATATAATGTGTTAGTTGAGCTATTGCTGCTGCTGCTGCAAAAAAAAAAATGTCTTCAATTTTGTAAGAGTTTCCCAAAATTAAATGGCTGATCAGGTAGATTATGTATGCATACTAGGTTTTCTATGATAACATATTGCTTTGCTTTTAAGAGATCCCAAAGGGTGGTCTTTGTCTTTGTGCTAAGATCCTGGGAGTGGATCATTACATATGCATGTCCTTTTTGGAATTTCAACATGTATTTTCAGGGTATGCGAACAATGGTACAACCTGTAGCGTCATTTTTTGAGTTAGAAAATGGGTGGATGTCGATTTCTTGTGTGGAGTTGGCACATCAATTTTTGTAGGCCTCTGGGAATCTTGGGAGTGTGTGTTACTGAATTTTGGAACCATACTGCATCCATAAGAATTATATAATTTCGCCCTTCCGCCATTTACCTTCTCTATTGAATGCAGGAAAATAACATGACTGAAATTAAAAGATTTGACAAGGATAGGCGTCGGGATCTTATTGAGATGCTGAAAGGATTTGTTGTAAACCAGGTATGAATATATTGCACTATTTTGACTATGAAATGTGTGTTAGGAACTGCAACAGCGTTGTTGAACAAAAATAACCTTTTTGATATGAATTGGCAGGTCTCATATTCGGAACATTTTGCTAATATGTGGGGAAAGGTCGCAGAGGAAACTAAAGTATACGCGAACAGGAGCAACTGATGCAGGCATGCAGCTTTGGTGTACAGTACTAGTATAGCAGTGGATTTTGCCCCTGACTTCAACACCGGCACAACCTTTCCTTTGTTCTCTCCAGTTTTGCCATTGTGATGCAACCTCTTGAGATCTGTACAATTGCACGATAATTTATTGCGGCTACCTGGTCTTGTTATAGACAATGGACTGAAAAAAGAGAGGTGAAACAGGAGTAATATTTGGTTTGAGCGCACGATCTCTCTCTTGCCACGGTGAGATATTTTGTGACACAAAAGAAGCATCTGGTTTGCATCGTGCCAGTGGCAAACACAACGAATCCAGCTTTCACACGCTGCCGACTGCTGACTGGGCTGGCTGACGAGCGTGTGGCTGGCTATCTTAACTTATCCAAATGTGCATTTGGAGACCACAGTTGCCCACATGCACTTTTTTTTTCTTCTCTGCATACCCGTTGCCATGTTTGGGAGTTGCGTGATATCTCCTTCCTTTCCCTCGTCGTCTTGTGCGCATGTCCAGTAGGAATCGCGTCGATGTGGATGGCCGGGTGCCAAGCTTGCATGATGCGGCTGAGGAGTGTTCAACCATGGAAATCCTACCACCGTCACAAATTCAACTGAGTTTCTCACCAAAATAAAAGTCTCTTTTGCTAGTTTTGATTGAAATCGCGCAAATTGCCTGTAAAAAAGTCCACAAGTTAAAACATTTTAGACGAGAAGCACTGACGGCATACGGCTTTATTTGAAAAATTAATAAAGCTCCAAATGGCCACACCACAAATTCAAATTCTAAGTGAGTTTATCCATCACCACAGCCACAAGAAGATGGCTATCAAGGTCAAGGGAAGAAGAGATTTTCTTCACTACACTACGCACAAGAGATCGTTTGTCCCCCGCCCCCGCGGCCGCGGTGCTGCCGGCGAAGCGGAGCTCCGAAAATGTCCCACGCGCCGCTCAGAAACGCCGCCGCCGCCTCCTTCAAACCGCTCCTCCCGTCTCCTCGCTCCCGCCTCAGCACCAGGCCCCTCACCTCCGGCGCCGCCCCCTCCCCCTCCTCTTCCTCCCCCCGCCGCAGCGTCTCCGCCTCGGCCTCCTCCCGCCGCGACTTCCTCCTCCTCATCCCCTCGCTCGCCGCCGCCTCCGCCGTGCTTCGCGCGGCCCCCGCCGCCGCCGCCGATGACCAGGCGTCCCCCCCACCGCCTCCCGCCGAGTCGCCGGTCCCCGCCCCGCCGCCCCCGACGAAGGAGAAGGAGCCGGAGGGCGACGAGTCGGCCGTGTCGAGGGTGTATGACGCGACCGTCATCGGGGAGCCGCAGGCGGTGGGGAGGGAGGCCAAGGGCCGGGTGTGGGACAAGCTGGCGTCCGCCAGGGTCGTCTACCTCGGCGAGGCCGAGCTCGTGCCCGACCCCGACGACCGCGTCCTCGAGCTCGAGATCGTCACCAAGCTCGCCGCCCGCTGCGCCGAGGCCGAAAAGCGCCTGGCCCTCGCGCTCGAGGCGTTCCCCTGCGACCTCCAGCAGCAGCTCGACGACTTCATGAGCGGAAGGTGCGCTACACCCCCCTATACAATTTTAATCAAAGTTATCCGGAGAATTGCTTCCGATAAGAACATGGTTCACCTGTTCTGTCTGCTTGACGCTTGTTGGACATTACGGGCTCATGTTATGGTTCATTGACATCTCATTGTCTGAGGAGATTAGCGTGCTCGTAGTATTGAACTCTGATCTCTCTAATTTTCCATCATTGGAACCTACCTGTTGGCATAATCTGCCACTAGCAAGCCGTGATCAAGATTGTAAGTGTCAGGCCTGAACAACAGTGCTTGAGATCAGTTTGGGTAACACATAGAGCTTGGGACCACCAGAGTCATAGACTGATAGACCTTATTCAAACTCTGGTGCTTGTTCTTTCTTTCAAAAAAACTCTGGTGCTTGAGATCAGTTTGGGTAACACATAGAGCTTGGGCTTGGAGCGCTGAGTAGTGACGTGGAGCTGTGGACATGTCTGTACCTTTTTTATTTGTTGTGAGACATGCAATGCATTAAATAACTACCGGAATATCATCGCTTAGCCCTTCTACCTGGCTACTGTGTTCCATTTAATCTGTATTTGTTCACAATGGTTATTTTCAACAGATGAAGTATACTTCAATTTTGGGCCTGAGATGAAATATACTTGGTGTCCACTTAATAGATGAATAGGCTATGCCCTTTTCTCCCTAATACCTTATCGTTATTATAAGAATGATGGAAGTTATATGAGTTACATCTCTGTTTCTAATTAACAGTGCAGCTACCGCAGTATTTCTATCACAATTAACGTTATAGGATTTCAATGCTGATGGAGTATAGTTGAAGTAGTAACATTGTTCTCATCTTCATGAGAAAATCTATTATCCAGAAATGAAATGCATTCTTGAGTGAGACCTTGCTTCATTTTTTGTGACATTTTAGAAGCTTATGCTTTATGTAGGATTGATGGCAGCATCCTAAAGTTGTACACGTCGCACTGGCCATCAGAGCGCTGGCAGGAGTGTGAACCTCTTCTAAATTTCTGTCATGATAATGGAATTAAGCTTGTTGCTAGTGGGACCCCACTGCAGGTGATTGATAGCTTCTATAATCTATTCACTGTATTCAACACTTGGCAGGAACTTCTAACATTTTATTACCAATACCATTGTGCACCAGCAATTCAAATTCTTCTAATTTCCTACACCTGCAAAGTTTTTTCTTGATGCCTACGTATTAATATTATATCCATACTTGATTGCAGTTGTTTTGCCACATCCTGTGAAACAGTTTTTTCTGTAGCTTGCCGCACAACTGCTTTAGCAGGCATGGGCGCCATTGAGTACCTAGACAACTCGGCATAAATTATTGAATGAGTCTAATTCTGAAAACCATGATAGAATTTGCATACTGTTATGTTGTGCATACTTTTTAACCTATGAATATGAGTAGAATTTAATGTTCCCTTATTGAGTAGGTGAAAAGAACTGTCCAGGCAGAGGGGATTGGAGGCCTTTCGAAAGCAGAAAGAAAGGAATATGCTCCTCCAGCAGGCTCTGGCTTCATTTCTGGTTTTAGGTCTGGCCGGTCATTCATAGAGAACATTACATCAACTCGTGACTCTCCTTTTGGTCCGAATTCATATTTATCAGCACAGGCAAGAGTAGTTGATGATTATACCATGTCTCAGATAATTATGAAAGAACTTAATGGTAGAGATCCTCCAGGGATGCTAATTGTTGTGGCGGGTGCAAGCCATCTTATATATGGGTCACGAGGAACTGGTGTTCCTGCCAGAGTATCTAAAAAGTTGCCGAAGAAAGGCCAAGTTGTGGTACTACTTGATCCTGAAAGACAGAGTATAAGGAGGGAAGGTCAAATCCCAGTTGCTGATTTCTTATGGTATTCAGCGGCTAAAACTTGCACCAGAAATTGCTTTGACCGTGCCGAAATTGCTAGAGTTATGAATGCTGCTGGCAGGAGGCCTGAAGCTTTACCCCAGGTATTTAATGAAACCAGCCACGGTCAGATCTCTGTTAGTAAAAAGAACTTCTGTAGCCAAAACATTTCCTTATCGTTGCAGAATTGGATTTTATATAGTTTGGCTAATGGAACTCTTTCACTGAACTATTGCAGGATCTTCAGAAAGGAATAGATCTTGGAGTTGTTTCTCCTGAGATATTGCAGAACTTCTTTGACCTCGACAAAAACCCTGTTATGACTGAGCTAATTCACCGATTCCAAGTAAGAAAATATTTCATTAATTCTGTTTTGCTCATTGGTCCTTTCCACCTATATATCTTGTTAATTTATCTGATTGGTGTTTCTGGAAATCCTCTTTGAGACTTTGAAGCACATGCTGTTCTTGATTTCAAAACAGAATAACTATTGTAATAAGACTCCATTATATAAAAAATCGTTCAAGCCAATCAACTGTTGCAGGGTTTCCGGGAAAGATTGCTCGCAGACCCAAAATTCCTTCAAAGATTAGCAATTGAAGAGGCTATATCAATTTCAACCACTCTACTAGCACAGTATGAAAGACGGAAAGGGCGATTTTTTGAGGAAATTGACTATGTCCTCACCGATACTATTAGAGGGTCTGTCGTCGATTTTTTTACAGTGTGGCTACCTGCTCCAACTATTTCAGTGCTTTCTTTTACTGATGATGATTCTGGTCAGAGCTTGGGCTTTGTCAAAGGCCTTTTGGGATCATTGCCAGATAACGCATTCCAAAAGAATACCTTTGGTCAGAACTGGAATATGAACCAGAGGGTTGCCGCAGTAATAGTTGGTGGTTTGAAACTTGCTGGTGTGGGGTTTATTTCTAGTGTCGGGGCTGGAGTTTCCTCAGATCTCCTGTATGCTGCTCGAGGAGTGCTGAAACCTTCTGTGAGCGTGGGAGCAGGGCGAAAGAGAGCTCCTGTTTTGAAGTCGGCAGCTGTTTATAGTTGCTTTCTTGGAACATCAGCCAATTTGCGGTATCAGGTAACTTGTTGGAGTAACTTAGTTGCTTTCAGTTGAAAGGTCTAGGTTATGTTTTGTTGTGGAAGTATGAAACCTCTACTCAAACTTACATGTTTCTGCCTGAGTGATACCCGAGGTCTACTAATTATCATCAACCCTAATTAGTTATATTGATCTTTTGAGTTGCACAAGTAACTATAGTTCCTGGCATAAGTTGGTTATTGTTGAGATGTACTGCTTATAAATAACCTTCTTTGTATTTAAGTCTCGGTATGGGAAATCGAGACATTCTTGCTTATTTGCAATCAGTGCTCCAGAATCTGGTAATATATGCAATATGTCTTGGTATATTGGCTTGTTCCGCTGTATGTAAGCTAGACCCAAAACAAGACTTTCTGCATGTCAACGAGTACCATTGGAAAATCTGTCCCACTGCCAGCTTATTTGTTCTAGGACAATTTATCTAATTTTGTTTACTATGTTTGTTATGTTGTAGATCATTGCTGGCTTATTGGAGCATCGACTGGGAGAGAGCCTGGCAACTCAGTATAATCAGCCACTACTTGCTGGTCTCTTGTCCTTTGTAGCCAGGACAGCCAACTCATACTTGGGAACACAGGTTGGGCACTTCATCGTTGCTTTGCGGTCAATTAGCATTAAACAAGGCAATTTATGCCAAATCTACAGTTTTACAGTTGTTTCAACCAAACAACTTACAGCTTTTCCACAGTTCTCAGCTCACATCAGCTTTCTCACAGCCCACAGCTGCTCTTTTGAAATCCACGGCTCAACCAAACACACCCTAAGATTTGTGGTGCTGGTAGCATGTAGTCTCAAAACTGTTTACCCTAAACAAACAGAACACTAAAGAGTAAGCAAACATAAATACTCCCTCCGTCCCATAATGTAAGACGTTTTTTGACACTAGTGTAGTGTCAAAAAACGTCTTACATTATGAGACGGAGGGAGTATTTCATAACAAGAAAGCTGAGAAGGGTGTGGTTAGCTCATATTGTTGTGAGGAAATCATCAACCGTTCATTACATTTCATACTTATTATCGGATGGTAGGAAGTGGTTAGCTGAGAAGGGTGTGGTTAGCTCATACCTTTTGGATTTTCCAAGCAAGCGATATGTTTATTAAAAAGGTCCCTAACACTAGCACATGCTGGTACTTGTACCTTTCTCCCTCCTCACTTGCTACTATGTTTGCTGCAGCAATGGGTTGATCTTGCTCGGTACACTGGAATACAGAAGATTCAGGAACAGCTTCCTTCTGATGAGGCCACCACACCACCTGAAACATCCCAGTTAGAGGGCGGTAGAACCGATGTACAGAACCCGGATGACAGCAGCAGCAGCAGCAATGTGGACCAATCGAGTGATCTGACCAAGTGATTTGTTGCTTTCCGTCGGCTTCAAAGTCCACAACCATATATGTATATAGGTTCAAGACAGCGAAAGGAGTCTGGTTGCTACGATGCTGAGCCTCTCACTCTTGGATCGCCCGGGAACAGACTATTTTGTTTGGGAGAGGCATAAATTATTATAGTTCTCCTTTGATCGATTTTCTAGAGTAAACATACTATTGTAGTTTGTACTGTAGTTTGTATACATATCCAAGGAGCAGAGAACACGATCAGTGTCTAGTGGATTCATCGATTGGCAGCCGCAATTAAGGGCCGTGAATCTCAACTTAATCTGCTGTAAATTCAGATTAGTTTGAAATAATATTGGATGATTAACTGGTAAAGTTTGCCATAGGCCTCTACATCTACTCCCTCCGTTCTTAAATATTTGTCTTTCTAGACATTCAAATGGACTACAATATACGGATGTATGTAGACATATTTTAGAATGTAGATTCACTCATTTTACTTTGTATGTAGTCACTTGTTGAAATCTCTAGAAAGACAATTATTTAGGAACGGAGGGAGTACATGTTACAGTGAAATCTTTCTGCCTGTTATAAAGCCAACTTTGAAGGGGAGCCTTGGCGCAGTGGTAAAGCTGCTGCCTTGTGACCATGAGGTCATGGGTTCAAGTCCTGGAAACAGCCTCTTACAGAAATGTAGGGAAAGGCTGCGTACTATAGACCCAAAGTGGTCGGACCCTTCCCTGGACCCTGCGCAAGCGGGAGCTACATGCACCAGGTTGCCCTTTGTTATAAAGCCAACTTTCCTCGCCATCGTCCAGAGAGATGGTAGGTAAGCAGGTTCGTTCTGGTACCATCGGCCAAGTGACAAATTTTTGCTGTGTTGCTGGCCACCTGTGGGTTCTGGCGAGTTCTCTCAGTGCAACCCGTGCTCCATGCACCGTAGCATGGTGACACTTTCTTTAGGCGGTGACCTCCCGCCATCTGTCCATGGATGCAGATGTACGTGGCATCTCTCCCTAGAACTCCCCATGCCTATATAATCAGGCGCGAAGCCATGTCTCCTTCCTCCGTGGAATAAAGAAGCTGCCCGCGAACACTAGAGAGAAGAAGAGACGTGAGAAGAGAAGAGAGGTTTGAGATTCAGAAGGCGTGATCATCCATGGCGAGCGCCAAGGCGACGATGGGGCAGGAGAAGCAAGACCACTTCGTTCTCAAGAGCGGGCATGCCATGCCGGCCGTCGGGCTGGGCACGTGGAGAGCTGGCTCGGATACCGCCCACTCCGTTCAGACGGCCATCACCGAGGTACATATATAGCCATGCCCTTGCTTGGGTTTCCAGATACAGTTATGCATCTCGGTGAAATTACAGTTCACAACTCTAGTTCGCTCGGATTTTTTTTTTTCGAAAAGGAGAAATACCCCCGGCCTCTGCATCTGGTCGATGCATAGTTCGCTCGGAAATGACAGTAGGGTTATGTGATAACCTGAATGTACGTATGATGTCTGCAGGCTGGATACAGGCATGTGGACACAGCGGCTGAATACGGAGTAGAAAAGGAGGTACACATCAGTATAACGATATTCCGTTTCTGTACCAGCTTAGCTTAAGTTAGCGCGATACGGGATTAAACATCATCTGCTGATATCAGGTCGGCAAAGGGCTTAAGGCTGCCATGGAAGCTGGAATCGACAGGAAAGATTTGTTTGTCACGTCAAAATTATGGTACGTACTGTACTTATGTGCAGAGTCATAGATTGTCCTTCAATGTCGGTAACCTACGGCGTGTTTGAAGCATCTGAATTTTGGTCGATATTTTGGCTACTTTCTCTAGGTGCACAAACTTGGTGCCTGAGAGGGTGCGGCCAGCATTAGAGAACACGCTCAAGGATTTACAGTTGGACTACATCGATCTTTACCATGTAAGAAGAAGGAAACCAGTGCCATGATTGTTGCCTTGTCTGGTAATAAGGAAGAGTAGTGCTTGAAACTGCTTATAGTTTTTACTATTATCTTGTACTTTAGTTACTGGTTCAGCTTATGGATACAGTAATAATTATGCCATTGGCGATCTGGAGTAGGCAACCTAGATGCGGTGCAGATCTTGTCAAGCTTACCCATGTATTTCCTGTGACATGCACTGCATACTGAAATGCGAAAATTTTGAAACGAAACTACAACAAATGTAGATCCATTGGCCGTTCCGGCTGAAAGACGGGGCACACCAGCCTCCGGAAGCAGGGGAGGTGCTGGAATTCGACATGGAGGGGGTGTGGAAGGAGATGGAGAACCTTGTCAAGGACGGACTGGTTAAGGACATCGGCGTCTGCAACTACACGGTCACCAAGCTCGACCGGCTGCTACGGTCTGCAAAGATTCCACCGGCCGTTTGCCAGGTTGAGTGAGAACCCTCAGATTTGATCAGTAAGGCGACATTTACCGAACCCAGTTTTTTGACCGCATGTTTGCTACTTACTTGATCTGACAGATGGAGATGCACCCTGGTTGGAAGAACGACAAGATGTTCGAGGCCTGCAAGAAGCGCGGGATCCATGTCACCGTAAGACTTCTCATCTCTCCTGAAAACGAGACATGATAAAATGGCCTTGATGGTGTAACATCTCAGGTTAATGTTGTTCGTTCCTTGTGCAGGCTTACTCCCCATTGGGCTCTTCAGAGAAGAACCTTGCGCATGACCCGGTTGTCGAAAAGGTGTGTATGTTCAGAAATCAGAACATATACATTTTCCCCTGTCGAATCCAAGCTAGTACTGAAATTACGTGTACTGTGTAGTAACTCAATCCAAGATTTGATTGGACTGCAGGTGGCCAACAAGCTGAACAAGACCCCGGGGCAGGTGCTCATCAGGTGGGCTCTGCAAAGGGGGACGAGCGTGATTCCCAAGTCAAGCAAAGACGAGAGGATCAAGGAGAACATCCAGGTGTTCGGGTGGGAGATCCCTGAGGAGGACTTCAAGGTCCTGTGCAGCATCAAAGATGAGGTGAGGGATTGCAAATACACTTAGGAAAGCTGCAAATCCAGTCTAAGTTAGAAGAGTAGGCGTACGTTTTTAACCCCGTGAATGGTCCGTGGTGTTCTTCGCAGAAGCGTGTGCTGACTGGGGAGGAGCTCTTCGTGAACAAGACCCATGGGCCGTACAAGAGTGCATCTGACATCTGGGATCACGAGAACTGAGCTCTCACCAAGTCACCAGTCGCCATCTACGACGACTCAAGACTCAAATAATGGAGGCTGAAGGAGTGGAGTGGAGATGATGCAGCAGACTCTTCTTGATGCTCTGTAAACAACGTTGTGTATGTACAATAAATAAATAACAACGGCTTCGTCGCGCCCCTTCTTCCTCCTCCTGCATGCTTTGTGTGGTTTATTACATCATTGCCTTGCCGGCGACGTGTAGGGTGTTTTATTGCTATTAGCGTGCTACGTTGCTGCTGCTGTTGTTGTTGCGACGTGAATCCGCTACGCTGTTGTTGTTGTTGTTGTTGTTGCGACGTAAATCCAGACGCTACCATGCAAGGCCGGTGAGATATAGGGTAGATAAGATGAGATATAGAGTAGATAAGATGAATGCAATCAGGACAAAGCGAGGGAGGGAATATGAAGACCTAAAAGCAGGTGCAACTTAAACTTAACTTTACAACATGAGTACTCTTTTATGAGATAAAGTCATCGGAGATCACTGGACACTTCATCATTATATTTAGGAATACCCAAAATACAGTTGAACTCCCTAAATTTCACTTTGATCATTAGATTTAGGAATACCTGAATTATAGTCAACTCCCTAAATTTCACTTTGATCATTAGATTTAGGAATACCTGAATTATAGTCGGGACGACGCCCGGGCGTCGCCGTTGTCAGCCTCGGACAACGAAGCAGGGATTTCTCCCAAACCCAGACCACGAATCCCTATGTCCACCGGAGTTTCTCGAACGGGTTGACCACCGCAACGGGAGGAGAGTGTGCATCTCGTAGCACCGCATCCACCGCCACCACATGAACCAAATCAAGAACAGGGCACCACATCCCTGCCCGGATCGATCCTGCCACCACCGCACCATCTCCACCGCGCCCACAGGACACCACCACATCCAGTGCGACCTCCGGCCTGCCTCAGTTACGTCGGCGAAGTGAGCCACCGGCGTCCGAGCCGCCACCGACCGCAACAAACGAATTTGGGCAGGGAGAAGCCCAAATCCACCGCCACCGGTGTCCACGGCTGGCCCCCACGCTGCCCTCGCAGCCGTAGTGGCGCAACCCCCCAGAACCCCTGGGGCCGCCGCCCCAGCATCCGCGCGCACTAGATCCGTCGTCGTCTCGAGCAGGAGAAGCCCCATGACAGGACGCCACCGACGGAGCCCAGCCTCAGCGGCAGCCACCGCGCGCCACCACATCACCTCGCCTGGCAGGTTCAAGCCGGCCCGCCGCACCCGCCACGAAGCCGCCGAGACGCCATCCCGCCAGATCTGAGCGCTCGCCTGTCAAGGAGATGCCCCGCCGCCACCCTCCCTGAAACCTGCCCGGGCTTCGCCGGCGTGCTCCTCAGGCGGCGGCGAGGTAAGGGGGAGGACGAGGGTGGGAGGTGCCGGAGCGGGTGGAGTTCCTCCCGTGTCGCCTGAGAGGGGTGACGCATGCCTATGTGACATACTTTGTTGACGGAAGACTACCATATTTCATGGAACAGTGTCTAAACCGTGTCTACAAACTACTCCGTATCACTTTACAAATTTGTGCCGAAAACTACAATTTTTTGACTAATTTATCAAAAACACTAGTGATTGAATTATGACAGGGTTGGCTCACACGCAGGCGCTGACATGGCACAGTAGTCAACTTCATTAGCTTGACCGTTATGACATGTGGGGCCCGTATGTCAGTCTTGGTTAAATTTCTCAAGCTTTCAACGAACATACTAATTACTTTTTTCCGAGAAACACGTACTAAATACAACTTTTTTTTTGAGAAATCCGGCCTAAATACAACTAGTTAGGCTAACCTTACCCCGTGGGCCCAGTGGTCGGTGGCCCATCTAATCCTAACAACCCACTAACCCATCACCTAACCAAATCTCACCGCTCGCGCAGCTCTGCCCAAGCCGTCGGCGGCCGCGCCGTCGGAGTAATGCCGGCCGGGACGCGCCGTGGGGAGGCCCAAGCCGTCGCCCGATGGCTCGCCGCACCTGCAGGTCGCGCCGGAGGAAGGCACCTCCCTCCAGTGGCGGAGCTTGAACGAAAAAGTTGGGCGGGCCAGACTCAAGAAGAGCACAAATTTTTTCAAATTCTAACTCATAAGGACATATTAAAAGCACCCAAGTCACAAGATTGAGCTAGCAGATATGTACATATATAATATATATACATTTCAACCATGAGTCACTATTGAGTTAGCTAATACGGACTACATTAGTGTCGAGACATTAGAAATGGACTTGCTCACGTACTAGAAGTCAACTCTCCGATCCTTCTTTGCTTATAAAATCTGCAATGGCATCTTCATGGGTTATAGTTCTCTACAATTCCACCCTCTATGTGAACTAACAAGTTACTGGCCAGATTCTCAACCTCAGTTATCTATAATTCCAACTTATTGCGCAATCTTGTCTTAATGATCCTCAACTTCAGTTATCTTATCTCTTTTCCTTTTAAAAACTAAATCAATTCTTCTCCAAGTCTGATTTTCCTTGTCCATGACTACCTATGTTGAAATTAGCATAAGATCAGATCATCAGGCTATGATTTATCACTAGCAGAACTGATCACTGGGGCGTATGGAAATGAATAAATTCAGGCTATTGCCTATCAATTTCTGTGAAGTGTGCGTGCGGCAAGGGGCCAAGTCATGGGGGCGCCAGCAACAGAATACAGAAAGAAAAGGGGCTGGCCAACAGGGTCATGCCCCAGAATTGGAGACCTGGAGTTGGAGGAGAACAACCAAATTAATGGATGGCCGGCAGCACGCACGGCGCACTGGATCCCGACAGATCATGGGCGGCGGGAGGGAATAGGGCAGGGGCGAGGCAAGATCTCTGCGGGCGGCGCAGCGGAGGTTGCTTCGAGAGACCGTGTTCCCTGTCAACGACGGCGGCGTGGCTACATGAGATGAGTATGAGGCTGAGAGGATGTGGAATTGGGGAAGCCATGCCTGAACCTGTGCGTGCGTGAGACGAGGAGAAGATGGCCGATGGGGATAGCCTGTGCGTGCGTGGGCTTAGTGGGCTGGGCTAAGATGAGTAGTAGTATTTTTTTGGGTCAAATTTCTGGGCGGGCCATGGCCCAGGTCTGCCCTTACAGAGCTCCGCCCCTGCCTCCCTCGACGACGGATCCGCACACGCATGCTCATGGCGACGGCGGCCAGCCCGCCAGCACGCGGCGACGGTTGCACGCACGGCTCCTCACACGCGCGCTCGAGGTGACGGCGGCCAGCCTACCAGCACGTGGTGGCGGCGGCTGCGCGCATGGCTCCGAACACACCAGCACGTGGCAGCGGCTGCGCACACACGCAAGGCCGCGGCCAACATGCACACAAGCTAGCAGTTCACGCGAGGCTAAGGCTAGCATGCAAGCCAGCGCAATGCGTTGCACGCTTGTGGCCGCGGCCGAGCTGGTCAAGGAGCCCACCACGGCCGAGGCGGCTCCAGTCGGCGTGGTTGCGCCATCGTCTCCCGTCCCGACCAGCGCCGGAGAGGTTCTTCGCCGGGGCGTCGCCATGGACAAGAGCACTGAGTGCACATGAGGTGTTCGAGGAAATGCCAGAGAGAGAGGAGGAGGAGGAAGAAGATTGATGCTGATAGGTGGGCCTCACCTGTAATAATGGTTAACTTAACGGTCAATCTGATTTGTGGGCCCATCCTATCAGAAGGGCGTTTAGAAGAGGCGAATCAGGCACTTTTCCGACATGGTAGTTTTTAGTCAAAGATTAGTGAAAAAGTGGTAGTTTTCAGCACAAATTTATAAAGTGATAGTTTGTAGGCATGGTTTGACGAAATGTGGTAGTTTTTTTATTAAATACTAACAAAAGAGCCCGTGCGTTGCAACGGGAGAGAAAACATAACACACACTCTTAACTCAACAACCATCACTCAAGACCACAATAGGTCCATCTTCTTTATTTTTGCGAGGCATCATATTTGTGTTGCCGCTTATCCTCCTTCTCACCCTCGCCGGCGATGGCCTCAGTGTTCACACAAAACAACAAAAAACGTGTGTTGAATATGGTAAATCCTAAGGCGTCTCTCTCTCCCTCTCCCTCTCTCTCTCCCCCCCCCCCTCTCTCTCTCGCTTGCTCGATTTCTCTCACTCTCGCGACAAGAAATCTGTTGTTTTCCCTTGCGACATTTTTCAGAGGTATGCACGTGTAGTTATCGATGTTTTCTTTCCCGTATATGGTTATAGTGGAGTGTTTATTTGCAATCCGGATCGCCGCCGGTATGAAAAAACGGATCTTGCGCTATAAATTATAAGTTTGCTTCCATAACAATATTTTAAAAATATTTAATAGGTAAAATTAACATCATATTTAGATTCCACATATTTTTCTAATAAAGTTTCATATACAATATGTTAAAATCAAAGTTATGGTTTAAAAGATACAGATAATTTAGAAAATCATTTGGTTTGACTCAAATATATTCTAAAATAATATTTAAAGATACTTAAAAGGGAAAAATAATCTCATATTTGTATTCTACATATTTTTCTAATCAAATTTCATATATAACATGTTCAAATCGGAGTTACGGTTTAAAAGATATGGATGATTTTAAAAAGCATTTGTTTGCCTTAAATATGATCCGCGGAT
Source organism: Triticum timopheevii (assembly GCA_963921465.1). Lineage (NCBI taxonomy): Eukaryota > Viridiplantae > Streptophyta > Magnoliopsida > Poales > Poaceae > Triticum > Triticum timopheevii. The sequence continues at coordinate 371,527,703 of OY997262.1, forward strand.
GAATTACCTAAAACATCAGGGGGTTTTCGAAAAATGTAAAATAACTGTTCGTGTGTGACTTAAATCCGGACGGCGGGTTGATTTCAAGAAAAGATAGAGACTTTTGTGTAAAATACGAAAATAACGATTCGTTTTGACTTAAAACAGGACTGCGGGTTGAATTTTCTGTAAAATGGCAATGACGGACGAAAGAAACCCAATTTATTTTATTATTAAAATTAGGTAAATATAAAGACTCTACTTTGTAACCACACGAGGACTCCGTATTATGCCCACGTCATATAGGCCGATCACGCCTTGTGCCACCAGCCGTCTTCGGCGTGTGTCTGAGCTCCTCGGTGCCAACGCACGGTGGCGCACCGATCTCCGGGAGCTCCTATACAGCGCCTTCAGCACCGCCTAACCCACCTGGCGCTCGCTGCAGCGCCCTGCTGGGCCGGCCCACTAACGTGCAACGCCAGCGAAAAACAAAAATCCTAAAAAATTGCTGCTCCTACGAATCGAACTCAAGCCAGAGGCATACTACACCTGCTCGGCAAACCAATACGGCTATCTGTTACTAGTAACCAGTAGTACCATGAGAATTCTGAAGGACCAGTGCCTGAGCAGTTCCAAAATAAGAAAGTTCACAAATTAAAAAATGTTTTCAGATCTTTTCAGAAAAGAAAAGGCTCACGTATTAAAAAAAGTTCACGAATATTGAAAGCATTTCACAAAATTTAAAAAATACCATTAATTTAAAAAAAGTTCATGAGTTTGAAAAAAGTTCACAAGTCTAAAGAAAGTTCACGTATTTGAAAAAGTTCATGAAATACAAAAATGTTCAAAGAAATTGGAAAAAGTTCACTAATTTGAGAAAAAAGTTCACGAATTTGAAAAAAGTACATCAATTTTTTAAAGAAATTTAATCAAATTGACAAAAAGTTCATCAACTTTTGAAATAGTTCATTGAATTTGAAAAATAGTTCACCAATTTTTAAAAGAGTTCATCGAGTTTGAAAAAAAGTTCATCGAACTTAAAAATAGTTCATCAAATTTAAGAAAAAATCATCAGATTTGGAAAAAAAGTTCATCAAATTCGAGAAAAAATCATCCATTTTGAAAAAGGTTCACGAATTTTACAATAACCACGCACTAAAGGAAATAAAAAAGGATGAAGAAAAAAACAAAAAAGAAACGGAATAAACAGAACTGAAGAAGGAAATAAATTCTTTAAAAACGAGTTAAAGTCACAACACCATTTATGGCCTGGTGGTTTGAACGCAGTGTTGGCAATCGAAGGGTGGCAGGTTCGAATCACCGTACTCCTGCACTTTTTTTGACCTCCTTTAAAAAAAGGAGAAAAACCAGAATGGGCCGAGCCCATCAAGACGCGCCCTTCAGGCGCCCGTTTGCAAACGGGCGCTGAAGCGCCAAATAGGAAACCCCCCGATCTCCTCCAGCAGCACTTTTGGGCCACAGACGTCCAATGTATATTGGCTATCAAGCCCAGCCCATGGCATCTGGAGGACGTCCTCTCGTGGGCGCCTGATACGCGAGGCATCTTCAGGGGAGGTCCTATTGGACGCTCTTTGCGTCAAACTGGCGTCGCCACGCACAAGGGAGGCAGCGTATCGAACCAGCGACCAACAACTTACGGCTGTATTGTCCCGGCCACTCCACCTAACTAGGTATGCTTGCAATACAACGGCGTGCATCAGAAAAAACTCAGTGCAACCGTAATAGTTACTGTAGCGAACATCTTTAAGAAAAGTGTACATTTTTTCTGTAAGTGTATATTTTAAAGAAGTGCGAACATTTTTGAACTTCTGAACATATTTTCGTACACCTGCAAAAAAAGAACATACTTTCATAGAAAGGAACGTTTTTGTGCATATGCGAATAAAAAAAATTGAAACTGCAGGAAATGTTTTTGAAAAACGTGAACCATTCTTACAAGTTGTGAACAAATTACGAAATTCCTAACAAATTTATAAACCGTGATTTTTTTGAATTTTTGAACTAATATTTCTCCACAACTTACAGAAAAAAACGAAGGGATCTTTGAAACACAAACAAATTTCTAATTTGCGAATAAAGAATTATTTTTTTTCCGAAAATCAGGAACATTTTTTGAAATTTCAATACAAATTTGAAAACACGAACATAATGTGGAAAATGTGGAAACAAGAACATTTTTTGAAATTGGTGAACAATAATTTGAAACTGAACAATTTTGAAACTCCTCAAAAAGTGAAAACGTGCACATTTATTAAATCTGCGAAAAAAAATTTAAAACGGGAAAATGTTTTCAACTGCCCGAACATTTATTGAAAATTGTGAACAAAATATTGAAACTGAACAATTTTGAAACTCCTGAAAAAAAATGAAATCATGCACATTTTTTTAATTTGCGAACAATTTTTTAAAGCGGGAACATGTTTTGTACCGCCGAACATTTTTTAAAATTTGTGAACAAAATTTGAAACTGAACAATTTTGAAACTCAAAAACGAAAATGTGAACATTTATTTGAAATGTGCGAACAATTTATTTAAAACAGGAACATGTTTTGAACCACCGAACATATTTTGAAATTTGTGAACAAAAAATTGAAACTGAACAATTTCAAAACTCCCGAAAACGTGCACATTTTTGGAATTACGAACAATTTTTTTAAAATAGGAACAATTTTATGAAACTAGAACAATATTTTAGAAATGGAACATTTTCTGAATTTATGACCAAAATTTGAACTCACAAACAAATTTTAAAATTTGAACATTTTTAAGTTGTTGGAACATTTATGTGAAAAAGTTGAAGTAAGAAAAAATAAACTCGAAAAAGGAAAGAGAAACAAAAAAACAAACAGAAAAAAGGAAATAGAAAGAAGAAAAAGAAACAGCACAAAAATAAAAAGGGGAAACGAAAAAAACACAAATTAAAAGGAAAACCGATCAAAGAGAATAAACCGGTTCATGGAACTTTCTGGAAAGTTCTCAAAACCGGATGATATAGTACAGAAAGTGCGTATATATGATGGGCCGGCCCATCCCGTCGCTCGGTCGCTTCGCCTGTGCGAAGCGCCGACAGCTTGACGCAGCGTGCGTCAAATGGGGAATTCCCATCTTCAGCCTTCGAAGTGCATAGATGTTTGCACTAGAGAACCAGAACTGTACTATCGCGTGCGCCACCGGATGGCATGCGTGCCATCTGGAAGGCAGTGTGGCGGTGTCCTGCCCCCCCTAAGGTACGAGTGTTTGCCTGGCGGGTCGCAACCAATTCTTTGGCCACTCTTGAAAACAAAAAAAAAGGAGGAAACTTGAAACATCTGACATATGTGCTCTTTGTGGTATGGAATGTGAGAACTCGTTCCATGCACTATGTAGGTGCCCTCTGGCCCAACGACTATGGTTGGCAATGGCGGATATATGGACATTGCCCAAGGTGGAAACTATCATCAATACTGGCCCTGATTGGATCATTCATCTTTTGGATGGATGCACATCGGATACTCGACTCCCTGTTATCATGACACTTTGGCGGAATTGACATGTACAGAATGAGGTGTACCATGGGAAGTCAACTCCGTCAGGGGAAGCATCATGTCGATTCCTCAATGGATACATTGAAACTCTACTGAATATCCAACAACATCCTAATGCCAATATCATCAAGGGGAAGACAGTGGCACTCTATGATGATTCTAAAGGGAAGAGAAGTGCAAATGAAATGAGAACCTACATAAAGCCGATGGAGCATTGGAGGAAGCCATCACAAGGCTCGGTGAAACTAAATGTTGATGGCTCGTGGGTTCAGGAAGAAGGTACAGGAGGTGTGGGTACCACTTGTTTGACAAGAGAAAAACATCATCTAAGGGCTCCAGGGAGAAGGGAAGAAGGGAGTGTGTTTCTCTCAGACGCCGGGGAAAGAAAACTGTGTATGCGGGCGTGCCAGTGTACCGTAGTACACAAAGAAAAAGAGATACGGGAACATGTATTTCATTAATCTCATTGGAGAAATAAAATTACAATATCCCATAAAAAAAAGGTGCGCTCCGTGGTCTACTAGCACGGCCAAGCTGGCTATGGCGATTGTGTGATCTCCTGGTTCTCGGGGCCTCGGAAGACTCCCGATTAATTACTCCCGCGGGTTGCTCCGCGAGATACCTCCGATTGAGCCGTGTGGTCGTCTTCGTCGTCTTCGCTTCGCGTTCTCCATGCATGATGATGCTGATGTGTGTGTGTTGGCGGCGGCAGAGCCCGTGTCCTCGTCGGTACACGCGCCGCGTGTAGCGTAGCCTTTGCGGTGGCCACGCTCGCCCTCGCCGTCGTGCCTCGTCGGTCTTGGCGGCGTTGGAGGAGTTGTTGTTGGGGTAGCATGGATCACGCTTGGCTCGGACTTCTCGACGACCAGTAGCTTCTCGGGGTGTATGAGGGTCTACACCCTGCGGGAGTAATTGTCGATGGAGACCGGCGTCGGTGTGTGACCGTCGCGTTGCTCGCGCCAGCACGGCCTGAGTGGTCGACACCTCGTCCCGGCCAGACGCCGAGTCCACGGCAGTCGGCGTAGTCAAGGCATCGTCTCACGAGATCATAGAGGAGCGGTGTTGTTGTTGAAGTCGCGTCGCCTAGCGGCCGCATCTTGTCCCCGGGCGGCGCCGACTTGCTCGGCTTCGGCCTCCGAATGAGTGTGGCGCCGGTAGTAGCGACACGGGGTAGGAGGCCATCTGAATCATGGCACCATGGTGTAGGACCCCAGCCTTCACTTCGCGTCCGGGCGCGGAGTGGACGTCGCCGTGCTCACATGTTCATCTTCAGAGCTCTACAGTAAGACGGGGTGGACAAGCAGGAGGTGGGGTGCTCCGCGTCTCCATCTTTGGCGACATCGAGCATGACGAAGCAGATGGTGTCGAACAGCTTCCTTGGCGTCGTCTTCGGGTGATAGCTCATGTGTAGCTTCTTCCATGCATTTCTTTTTGTGAATCCAATGAACGCGTACGTTGCGATCCAGCCAACATGCACGTACATGCATGGCCCATGCACGTGCACATGAGGTACAGTGTGCATACTAATTGGCTCACACCATTAGCGATAGTTTAGGGGCACTTTGTGGCACAAGGTGGTCTCTCGGTGATGGGAAGCCGGCCGTCGAAATGGATGCTCCTGCTGTGACGAGGGAAAGGCGGACCCGGCGAGGCGTCGGCTCAGAGGTAGGGCATCGTTTGCTTCCGTTACAACATTGGCTGCACCGTTGCTCGATGTCGCTGGTAGGTGCCAACGAAGAACCGTTGGCGAGTGCTTCGGCGATGTTACGGGTTGCACGATGTCTTCAACGCGTCCACCTCAAGGAGCCGCCGGCAAGTGCTCCGTCTTCACGGAAGAACGCACGGTGTGATAGGCGTGCTTCTTCTTGGATGATGTTTCTCTTGTGCGATGAAGCAGACACGGGCTCCGTAGAACGGTGATGGCGACTTCAGTGCCATCGACCTCCACTCCATGGCGGCGGCTTGATAACATCGACAACGGGCGACGTCGTGGCATGCTCCACTTCGTCGTCTTCCGCTGCCTCATCATGATGAAGTAGACGTGAGGAGTGATGGGGCCTTCGGTGCCGTCGAGCTCCATGGAGCCACCGTGACGAAGGGGATGACATCTCGGCGACCTCTGTGTCGTCGGCTTCCATGGGCCGGCTTGACGACATCGACGACAGGCTCTTCGTGGCGTGCTCCATATCGTCGTCCTCCGCGGCACCATCGTGATAAAGCGGTCGCGAGTGATGATGGCGATCTCCATGGCTTCCACCGTCTAGCGGTGATGAGCAGGGGCGGCCTTCGTGGCGCTCACCTCCGGGGCATCGACCTCCGTGGCGTCAGTGTCCATAGCGCGGGCTTGGTGAAGATGAGCTCCGGCGACGCGTCGTCCTCATCGCGCGGTGATGAGTGGGGTGGCCACCGTGGCGTCGACCTCCGGGGCATCGACCTGGCGACCTCGACGGTGGACGGCGTCGTGGCGTGCTCCGCGTCGTCGTCTTGGCCGAACCGTCGTGACGAGGCGAACAACATGTGGTGATGACGACCTCTTCGTCGTTCTTTGTGGCGCTGGCTTGGTGAAGACCATCTCCGGCAACGTCGACTTCACCTTCCGGTCCGGCGGCTCCATCTCCGCCGGGGGTCCGATCATGCGAACATTGCTCTTGGCAACGCTCCCGACCTGTGTGCGTGCATGCTATATGCAAAGAAGGAACAAAGAAAGGGATGGATGTGTGCTGGAGGTGTTATGCGATGGATGTGTGCGTGCGTGAGTTCCTCTCCTCTGGCCGTGCCTCGCTCCGCCCGGATGGATCTCCTGATGGATGTATTTATAGGCAGAGCTGAAGCCCTCCACGCCCTCGTGACGGGCGTAACCTCCCGATTTTTTTGGAAGAGATATGGATGCAATCTCGTCTCGGATCTTATCATCTCGCTGATGTTTATCTTCCATTTTCTTGGCGCGTACCCTGCACGCAGAATAAATGAAAGCCATCTCGTGCGTACCTAGCTACCCGACTGCCCGTGGGCCGGGTTCGTTCGATCGCCATCTTCACGCTTATCTCCGGGGTTTGCTGGTTGAAACAATTGCAGGTATTCAAGTACGTATACACGTGCTCGCCGGCCGGTATATACGGTACTTAAAGAGATACGCGTACTGTATGTTATCTTGCGGGCGTGTCGTAGATGTGGACTCAGTCTTCTGATTGTAACCTGCATGTGTGTATAAGTCTATGCCACGGAGCCTCAAGTGCAAGTATACATTGGTTAGTACGTGAGCAAACTCAAAATGCATGCATGCACGTACCATTGCATCGAGCATGCCTAATGCGTGTGTGTACGTATACACCCAATATAAAACATAGATGTGTATAACTTGCAATAAAAAAATACATCTATACTTATATCTTCTGAAAATGGCAATCACAAAAATACGTCAAATGCCCCCTCACCGAAGAAAGTTCGAGCGCGTAGCAGGTCGGACTTTATTTGGTGATGATTTGTTTTTTTTTCGGCGCATCATACGTGTGCAGCCTAATTCACATCATAACGACCTGCCTGCGTATATCCTCTACGAACGCCGCGGTCGTTGTGATTTTGCATGGGCGGCCAGGGTTATAAATATAGCTAAGGGCTCCGTACATTGGCCTGGTACCCACCTTCCTCTGGCGCCGGCCAAATACTGAGATCCGATCGCGGAGACGTGCTCCCATCCAGCCGAAGTTCTTCCGTCCAGCCAGGTATGCCGCTGCTAACTAGTCTCTACTTTTTCTCTTTGGCGTTGGCGATTAGGCGACTCTGCATGCATGCAATCTCCTATGACTTCCCTTCATTTATTGTATCTTGCTAGGATGGGTCGCGAGAGGCCGAACAAGTCAGACCATGGCAAAGGTGGCGCCAAGACGTCGAAGCACTACGGTAGCAGCGATGCCGGAGGTTCATCCAGTAGCCGCCGTCACAAGGATCGCTCAGCTCCTATGGCGCCTTCTAGGTCGGGAAGCAGGTCCGACGGGGTGGAGTACACCCGTTTGTCGCCGCCCTTGCCGCCGCCGGGCAGCACGGCGCCGCGGAGTTCACGCCACCGACCCAACCACACTTCCAAAACCTCCGAGGGAATCGTCGTTGCTATTGACTCCGACGCTCCGTTGGATATCCCTGAGGTAAAATAAAGAATGTCGACATACCTTTTTTTTTTCATACCTTTTTATTTTATTTTAACTATCTTCATCCTCGTGTACGCAGGACCAGCTAGAGGATGTATTGCCGCACGTCGTCGTGAGCGACGGCGCTCAGCGCCTCTTGGCCGAGGCGATGGAGATGACTGAGCAGCCTGTGGCAAAGGCCACGTCTCCAGTGAAGGATGCTCCCGCGGTGCGTCGAGGTCGACGGTGAAGACCTCCTTATCAGGAAGATCGGTGATCAGAGGGGAATCATCTGGCACCGGGTGCGCCGCGAGGAACTCCGCCAAGACTTGCCCTTTGATTGCCTTCTGAGGGACAAAGGTGATATCGAACTCCATCATGAGAAGCGCCCATTTTCCTAGTCGCCCCATGAGCGCGGGCTGACTTAGCATGTACCTTACGGTGTCCGCTCTTGCGACAAGCTGGATTTGATGCTTCAGCGTGTAGTGCCTCAACTTCTTTAACGCGAAGATTAGGGCCAGGCATAATTTCTCTATTGCAGAGTAATTTCGCTCGGCTCCCACCATGGTGCGGCTCAAGTAGTAGCAGACCACTTCCTTCCCTTCGTCATTGTTTTGGGCGAACAAAGCACCTACTGAAGTAGGCTGCGCTGCAATGTATAGAATGAGTGGGCGCCCCTTGACAGGAGCTGCCAAGACAGGTGGATTAAGGAGGTACCTTTTGATATCATCAAAGCCGCGTTGGCATCCCTCATCCCACACGAACGGAGCTCCTTTCTTCATGAGGCTCGAGAAGGGTTGGATGCGTCCGGAGAGGTTGGAGATGAAGCGTCGGATGTACGCTAGCTTCCCCTGCAATGACCTCAACTCCTTGAGATCTTGGGGTGGTGGCATGTCGATGATGGCCTTGATCTTCTTAGGCTCGATCTCTATGCCTCGATGACGAACGACAAAGCCGAGGAAGAGGCCCGACTGAACACCGAAGGCACACTTCAACGGGTTCATCTTGAGTTGATGTTGTCGTAGCCGCTCAAAGACCACTCAAAGATCTTCTAGATGATGCTCGTGTTCTTTGGTCTTGACCACCATGTCGTCGACGTAGCACTCCACCGAATGGTGGATTAAATCACCAAGAATACACGTCATGGCACGCTGGTATGTTGCGCCGGCGTTCTTCAATCCGAACGGCATGACGATGTAGTAGAAGTTTCCCTTCGGGGTCCTAAAAGCGGTGTCAATGGCATCATCTGGATCCATCTTGATATGGTTGTACCCCGATGAACCATCCATGAAGGATAGTACGCCGTGTCCGGTGGTGGAGTCGACGACTATCTCCGGGATCGGCAAGGGAAAGTCATCTTTGGGGCAGGCTCGATTCAAGTCGCGGAAGTCCTGGCAGATTCGTATCTGCCCATTCTTCTTCTCCACCGGGACGATGTTGGCGAGCCACCGTGGATACTTATCAGATGCTTGCATTTATCTTGACTCACTAAATATATATAATCCTTGTTTACTTTGAAGAAACATTCATGATATCGTGTAATCATAACATGCGTGTGGCTTATATGTCAATATGTGGTTTATACGGCATGAAATTGGTATCATTAGCTTTTCTTTTGTCGATACTTAGTACTTACTAATAAATGTGAGTTTTTATCATATAAACCCAACAATGATAAAATAATTCTTGGTCAAAGTCTTCTCTCACTGGAACTTAATATATATGTCCTACATTTGAAGTACTCCAAAACAAAACAGAAAATCTCAATAAACTAAGAAAACGTAGCTCATATGTATTGGTGGTAAATGACGGTGAATATTGACCTCGGTCGACTCATAAATAGTCGTGAGCTAGTTGATGAAAGTGCATTTATCCTCTAGTGATATTTTAGTGATGACCACAATATTACTACTAATGTACCTATGATCAACTTGTTTATGATCAATTTGAAACATGAGCATTACTAATTTGTCTCTTCTGTTGCTTATCAGAGATGGGGAGAGGCCGCCACCGCAGGCTGCGCTCTGCCATACCGGAGTACGAGTTGGATGCTTTCGAGTTCTTCAGTATCATACTTGAGAATTCATCCAGGAGGCAGGTATGTAAAAGGTGTTGGGGAGCGTAGCAATTTCAAAAAAAATCCTACGCACACGCAAGATCATGGTGATGCATAGCAACGAGAAGGGAGAGTGTTGTCCATGTACCCTCGTAGACCGAAAGCGGAAGCCTTAGCACAATGTGGTTGATGTAGTCGTACGTCTTCACAATCCGACCATTCAAGTACCGAATGCACGGCACCTCCGAGTTCAGCACACGTTCAGCTCAATGACGTCCCTTGAACTCCGATCCAGCCGAGCTTTGAGGGAGAGTTCCGTCAGCACGACAGTGTGGTGACGATGATGATGTTCTACCGACGCAGGGCTTTGCCTAAGCACTGCTACAATATTATCGAGGTGGAATATGGTGTAGGGGGGCACCGCACACGGCTGGGAGAGATCAACAGATTAACTTGTGTGTCATGGGGTGCCCCTAGCCTCATTATATAAAGGAGGAGAGGAGGGGAGGGGCCGACCCTCTCTATGGCGCGCCCTGGGGAGTCCTACTCCCACCGGGAGTAGGATTCCCCCCTTCCATGTAGTAGGAGTAGGAGTCAAGGAAAGGGAAAAGAGAAGAGAAGGGAGGAGGGGGCGCAGCCCCTCCCCCTAGTCCAATTCGGACTAGGCCTTGGGGGGGGGGGGCGCAACCTCCCCTCTCTCTTTCCCCTAAAGCCCAATAAGGCCCATATACTCCCCGGCGAATTCCCATAACTCTCCGGTACTCCGATAAATACCCGAATCACTCGGAACCTTTCCGGTGTCCGAATATAGTCGTCCGATATATCGATCTTTACCTCTAAACCATTTTGAGACTCCTCGTTATGTCCCCGTTCTCATCCGGGACTCCGAACTACCTTCGGTACATCAAAACACATAAATCATAATATAAATCGTCACCAAACGTTAAGCGTGCGGACCCTACGGGTTCGAGAACTATGTAGACATGACCGAGATACGTCTCCGGCCAATAACCAATAGCGGAACCTGGATGCTCATATTGGCTCCTACATATTCTACGAAGATCTTTATCGGTCAAACCGCATAACAACATACGTTGTTCCCTTTGTCATCGGTATGTTACTTGCCCGAGATTCGACTGTCGGTATCTCAATAGCTAGTTCAATCTCGTTACCGGCAAGTCTCTTTACTCGTTATGTAATGCATCATCCCGCAAATAACTCATTAGTCACATTGCTTGCAAGGCTTATAGTGATGTGCATTACCGAGAGGGCCCAGAGATACCTCTCCGACAATCGGAGAGACAAATCCTAATCTCGAAATATGCCAACTCAACAAGTACCTTCAGAGACACCTGTAGAGCACCTTTATAATCACCCAGTTACGTTGTGAAGTTTGGTAGCACACAAAGTGTTCCTCCGGTAAACGGGAGTTGCATAATCTCATAGTCATAGGAACATGTATAAGTCATGAAGAAAGCAATAGCAACATACTAAACGATCGAGTGCTAAGCTAATGGAATGGGTCAAGTCAATCACATCATTCTCTAATGATGTGATCCCGTTAATCAAATGACAACTCATGTCTATGGCTAGGAAACTGAACCATCTTTGATTAAACAAGCTAGTCAAGTAGAGGCATACTAGTGACACTTTCTTTGTCTATGTATTCACACATGTACTAAGTTTCCGGTTAATACAATTCTAGCATGAATAATAAACATTTATCATGAAATAAGGAAATAAATAATAACTTTATTATTGCCTCTAGGGCATATTTCCTTCAGTCTCCCACTTGCACTAGAGTCAATAATCTAGTTCAAATCATCATGTGATTTATCACCAATATTCATATATGTATATGATTAACACCCATAGTTCACATCGTCATGTGACCAACACCCAAAGGGTTTACTAGAGTCAATAATCTAGTTCACATTGCTATGTGATTAACACCCAAAGAGTACTAAGGTATGATCATGTTTTGCTCGTGAGAGAAGTTTAGTCAACGGGTCTGTCACATTCAGAGCCGTATGTATTTTGCAAATATTCTATGTCTACAATGCTTTGCACGGAGCTACTCTAGCTAATTGCTCCCACTTTCAGTATGTATCCAGATTGAGACTTAGAGTCATCTGGATCAATGTAAAAGCTTGCACCGATGTAACTCTTTACGACGAACTCTTTTATCACCTCCATAATCGAGGAACATTTCCTTAGTTCTTACTAAGGATATTCTTGACCGCTATCCAGTGATCTACTCCTAGATCAAAATTGTACTCCCTTGCCAAACTCAGAGCAAGGTATACAATACGTCTGGTACACAGCATAGCATACTTTATAGAACCTATGGCTGAGGCATAAGGAATGATTTTTCATTCTCTTTCTATTTTCTGCCATGGTCGGGTTTTGAGTCTTACTCAACTTCACACCTTGCAACACATGCAAGAACTCCTTCTTTGACTGTTCCATTTTGAACTACTTCAAAAATCTTATCAAGGTATGTACTCATTGAAAAATCTTATCAAGCATCTTGATCTATCTCTATAGATCTTGTTGCTCAATGTGTAAGCAGCTTCACCGAGGACTTTCTTTGAAAAACTCTTTTCAAATACTCATTTATGCTTTCCAGAAAAATTCTACATTATTTTCGATCAACAATATGTCATTCACATATACTTATCAGAAATGCTGTAGTGCTCCCACTCACTTTCTTGTAAATTCAGGCTTCACCGTAAGTTTGTATAAAACTATATGCTTTGATCAACTTATCAAAGCGTATATTCCAACTCCGAGATGCCTGCACCAGTCCATAGATGGATCACTGAAGCTTGCACACTTTGTTAGCACCTTTAAGATTGACAAGATCTTCTAGTTGCATCATATACAACGCTTCTTTAATAAATCCATTAAGTAATGTAATTTTGACATCCATTTTCCAGATTTCATAAAATTTGGCAATTGCTAACATGATTCGGACAGACTTAAGCATCGATACGAGTGAGAAAATCTCATCGTATTCAACACCTTGAACTTGTCGAAAAACTTTTTGCGACAAGTCGAGCTTTGTAGATAGTAACACTACTATCAGCGCCTGTCTTCCTCTTGAAGATCCATTTATACAATATGGCTTGCCGATCATCGGTCAACTCCACCAAAGTCCACACTTTGTTCTCATACCTGGATCCCATCTCAGATTTCACGGCCTCAAGCCATTTCGCGGAATCTGGGCTCATCCTCGCTTCCTCATAGTTTGTAGGTTCTGAAGGAAATATGCCCTAGAGGCAATAATAAAGTTATTATTTATTTCCTCATATCATGATAAATGTTTATTATTCATGCTAGAATAGTATTAACCGGAAACATGATACATGTGTGAATACATAGACAAACTTAATGTCACTAGTATGCCTCTACTTCACTAGCTCATTAATCAAAGATGGTTATGTTTCCTAACCATAGACATGTGTTGTCATTTGATTAACGGGATCACATCATTAGGAGAATGATGTGATTGACTTGACCCATTCCGTTAGCTTAGCACTTGATCGTTTAGTATGTTGCTATTGCTTTCTTCATGACTTATACAAGTTCCTATAACTAGGAGATTATGCAACTCACGTTTACCGGAGGAACACTTTGTGTGCTACCAAACATCACAACGTAACTGGGTGATTACAAAGGAGCTCTACAGGTGTCTCCAAAAGTACATGTTGAGTTGGCGTATTTCGAGATTAGGTTTTGTCACTCCGATTGTCGGAGAGGTATCTCTGGGCCCTCTCGGTAATGCACATCACTATAAGCCTTGCAAGCAATATAGCTAATGAGTTAGTTACGGAATGATGCATTACGTAACGAGTAAAGAGACTTTCCAGTAACGAGATTGAACTAGGTATTAGGATACCGACGATCGAATCTCGGGCAAGTAACATACTGATGACAAAGGGAACAACATATGTTGTTATGCGGTTTGACCGATAAAGATCTTCGTAGAATATGTAGCAGCCAATATGAGCATCCAGGTTCCGCTATTGGTTATTGACCGGAAACGAGTCTCGGTCATGTCTACATAGTTCTCGAACCCGTAGGGTCCGCATGCTTAAGGTTTCGATGACAGTTATATTATGAGTTTATGAGTTTTGATGTACCGAAGTTTGTTTGGAGTCCCGGATGAGATTACGGATATGATGATGAGTCTCGAAATGGTCGAGACATGAAGATTGATATATTGGAAGCCTATATTTGGATGTCGGAAGTGTTCCGGGTGAAATCGGGATTTTGCCGGAGTACCGGGAGGTTACCGGAACCCCCCGGGGGCTTAATGGGCCTACATGGGCCTTAGTGGAGAAGAGGAGAGGAGGCCAGGGCAGGGCCGCGCGCCCCTCCCCCCTAGTCCGAATAGGACAAGGAGAGGGGGGCGGCGCCCCCCCTTTCCTTCCTCTCTGCCTCCTCCTTCCCCCCTTCTCCTAGTCCAACAAGGAAAGGAGGGAGTCCTACTCCCGGTGAGAGTAGGACTCCCCTTGGTGCGCTCCTCCTTGGCCGGCCGCCCCTCCCCCTTGGCTCCTTTATATACGGGGGCAAGGGGGCACCTCTAGACACAACAATTGATCTCTGGATCTCTTAGCCGTGTGCGGTGCCCCCTCCACCATAGTCCTCGATAATATTGTAGTGGTGCTTAGGCGAAGCCCTGCGACGGTAGAACATCAAGACCGTCACCACGCCGTCGTGCTGACGGAACTCTTCCCCGACATTCTGCTGGATCGGAGTACGGGGATCACCATCGAGCTAAACGTGTGCTAGAACTCGGAGGTGCCGTAGTTTCGGTGCTTGATCGTTCGGGCCATGAAGACGTACGACTACATCAACTGCGTTGTTCTAACGCTTCTGCTTTCGGTCTACGAGGGTAAGTGGACAACACTCTCCCCTCTCGTTCCTATGCATCACCATGATCTTGCGTGTGCATAGGAATTTTTTTGAAATTACTACGTTCCCCAACAGGTTCATCATGGTCTAGTAACATGACTTCCAGAACAGGATTACCGTACCACTCTGGTGCGGATTGTACTTTGGAAGACCTATGAGGTTCTGTAGTAACTTAATCTGAAGTTTCATGATCATCATCATTAGCTTCCTCACTAATTGGTGTAGGAATCACTGGAACTGATTTCTGTGATGAACTACTTTCCAATTCGGGAGAAGGTACAATTACCTTATCAGGCTCTACTTTCCTCCCACTCACTTCTTTCGAGAGAAACTCCTTCTCTAGAAAGGATCCATCTTAGCAATGAATAACTTGCCTTCGAATCTATGATAGAAGGTATACCCAATAGTTTCCTTTGGGTATCCTATGAAGACGCACTTCTCCGATTTGGGTTCGAGCTTATTAGGTTGAAACTTTTTCACATAAGCATCGCAACCCCAAACTTTAAGAAACGACAACTTTGGTTTCTTGCCAAACCACAGTTCATAAGGCGTTGTCTCAACGAATTTTGATGGTGCCCTATTTAAAGTGAATGCAGCTGTCTTTAATGCATAACCCCAAAATGATAGTGGTAAATCGGTAAGATACATCATAGATCGCACCATATCGAATAAAGTGCGGTTACGATGTTCAGACACACCATTACACTATGGTGTTCCATGTGGCGTGAGCTGTGAAACTATTCCACATTGTTTTTAAATGAAGGTCAAACTCGTAACTCAAATATTCTCCTCTACGATCAGATTGTAGAAACTTTATTTTCTTGTTACGATGATTCTCCACTTCACTCTGAAATTCTTTGAACATTTCAAATGTTTCAGACTTGTGCTTCATTAAGTAGATATACTCATATCTGCTCAAATCATCTGTGAAGGTCAGAAAATAACGATACCCGCCACGAGCATCAACACTCATTGGACCGCATACATCGGTATGTATTATTTCCAACAAGTCAGTAGCTCGTTCCATTGTTCCGGAGAACAGAGTTTTAGTCATATTGCCCAAAAGGCACGGTTCGCAAGCATCAAATGATTCATAACCAAGTGATTCCAAAAGTACATCTTAATGGAGTTTCTTCATGCACTTTACACCGATATGACCCAAACGGCAGTGCCACAAATAAGTTGCACTATCATTATCAACTTTGCATATTTTAGCATCAATATTATGAATATGTGTATCACTACGATCGAGATCCAACAAACTATTTTTATTGGGTGTATGACCATCGAAGGTTTTATTCATGTAAATAGAACAACAATTATTCTATGACTTCAAATGAATAAATGTGTTGCAATAAACATGATCAAATCATGTTTATGCTCAACGCAAATGCCAAATAACATTTATTTAGGTTCAACACTAATCCCGAAAGTATAGGGAGTGCGCGATGATGATCATATCAATCTTGGAACCACTTCCAACACACATCGTCACTTCATCCTCAACTAGTCTCTATTTATTCTGTAACTCCTGTTTCGAATTACTAATATTTAGCAACCGAACAAGTATCAAATACCCAGGGGCTACTATAAACACTAGTAAGATACACATCAGTAACCTGTATATCAAATATACCCTTGTTCACTTTGCCATCCTACTTATCCACCAAATATTCAGGGCATTTCCGTTTCCAGTGACCATTTCCTTTGTAGTGTAAGCACTCAATTTCAGGCTTTGGTCCAGCTTTGGGCTTCTTCGCGGGAGTGACAACTTGCTTGTCATTCTACTTGAAGTTCCCTTTCTTTCCCTTTGCCCTTTTCTTGAAACTAGTGGTCTTGTCAATCATCAACACTTGATGCTCTTTCTTGATTTCTACCTTCATTGATTTCAACATCGCGAAGAGCTCGGGGATCGTTTTCGTCATCCTTTGCATACTATAGTTCATCACGAAGTTCTACTAACTTGGTGATGGTGACTAGAGAACTCTGTCAATAACTATCTTATCTGGAAGATTAACTCCCACTTGATTCAAGCGATTGTAGTACCCAGACAATCTGAGCACATGCTCACTAGTTGAGCAATTCTCCTCCATCTTTTAGCTATAGAACTTGTTGGAGGCTTCATATCTCTCAACTCGGGTATTTGCTTGAAATGTTAACTTCAACTCCTGGAACATCTCATATGGCCCATGACGTTCAAAACATCTTTGAAGTCCCGATTCTAAGCTGTTAAGCATGGTGCACTAAACTATCAAGTAGTCATCATATTGAGCTAGCCAAACGTTCATAACGTCTGTATCTGCTCCTGCAATAGGTCCGTCACCTAGCGGTGCATCAAGGACATAATTCTTCTGTGTAGCAATGAGGACAATCCTCAGATCAGGGATCCAATCCGCATCATTGCTACTAACATCTTTCAACACAGTTTTCTCTAGGAACATATCAAAATAAACATACAAAAGCAACAACGCGAGCTATTGATCTACAACATAATTTACAAAATACTACCAGGACTAAGTTTATGATAAATTTAAGTTCAATTAATCATATTACTTAAGAACACCCACTTAGACAGACATCTCTCTAATCATCTAAGTGATCACGTGATCCAAATCAACTAAACCATAACCGGTCATCACGTGAAATGGAGTAGTTTTCAATGGTGAACATCACTATGTTGATCATATCTACTATATGATTCACGCTCGACCTTTCGGTCTCAGTGTTCCGAGACCATATCTGCATATGCTAGGCTCGTCAAGTTTAACCTGAGTATTCTGCGTGTGTAAAACTGGCTTGCACCCGTTGTACATGGACGTAGAGCTTATCACACCCGATCATCACGTGGTGTCTGGGCACGACGAACTTTGGCAATGGTGCATACTCAGGGAGAACACTTTTATCTTGAAATTTAGTGAGAGATCATATTATAATGCTACCGTCAATCAAAGCAAGATAAGATGCATAAAAGATAAACATCACATGCAAGCAATATAAGTGATATGATATCGCCATCATCATCTTGTGCTTGTGATCTCCATCTCCGAAGCACCGTCATGATCACCATCGTCACCGGCGCGACACCTTGATCTCCGTCGTAGCATCATTGTCGTCTCGCCAACTATTGCTTCTACGACTATCGCTACCGCTTAGTGATAAAGTAAAGCAATTATAGGGCGATTGCATTGCATATAATAAAGCGACAACCATATGGCTCCTGCGAGTTGCCGATAACTCGGTTACAAAACATGATCATCTCATACAATAAAATATAGCATCACATCTTGACCATATCACATCACAACATGCCCTGCAAAAACAAGTTAGACGTCCTCTACTTTGTTGTTGCGAGTTTTACGTGGCTGCTACGGGCTGAGCAAAAACCGTTCTTACCTACGCATCAAAACCACAACGATAGTTCATCAAGTTAGTGTTATTTTAACCTTCTCAAGGACCGGGCGTAGCCACACTCGGTTCAACTAAAGTTGGAGAAACTGACACCCGCTAGCCACCCGTGTGCAAAGCACGTCGGTAGAACCAGTCTCGCGTAAGCGTACACATAATGTCGGTCTGGGCCGCTTCATCCAACAATACCGCCGAACCAAAGTATGATATGCTGGTAAGCAGTATGACTTGTATCGCCCACAACTCATTTGTGTTCTACTCGTGCATATAACATCTACGCATAAACCTGAATCGGATGCCACTGTTAGGGAAGGTAGTAATTTCAAAAAAATTCCTACGCACATGCAAGATCATGGTGATGCATAGCAACGAGAGGGGAGAGTGTTGTCCACGTAACCTCGTAGACCGAAAGCGGAATCGTTAGCACAACGCGATTGATGTAGTCGTACGTATTCACGATCCGACCGATCAAGTACCGAACGCACGACACCTCCGAGTTCAACACATGTTCAGCTCGATGACGTCCCACGAACTCTGATCCAGCCGAGCTTTGAGGGAGAGTTCCGTCAGCACGACGGTGTGGTGACGATGATGATGTTCTACCGATGCAGGGCTTCGCCTAAGCACCGCTACGATATTATTGAGGTGGAATACGGTGGAGGGGGGCACCGCACACGACTGGGAGAGATCAACATATCAACTTGTGTGTCATGGGGTGCCCCTAGCCTCAGTATATAAAGGAGGAGAGGAGGGAGGGGCCGGCCCTCTCTATGGCGCGCCCTGGGGAGTCCTACTCCCACCGGGAGTAGGATTCCCCCCCTTTCCATGTAGTAGGAGTAGGAGTCAAGGAAAGGGAAAAGAGAAGAGAAGGAAGGAGGGGGCGCAGCCCCTCCCCCTAGTCCAATTCGGACTAGGCCTTGTGGGGGTGCGCAGCCTCCCCTCTCTCTTTCCCCTAAAGCCCAATAAGGCCCATATACTCCCCGGCGAATTCCCGTAACTCTCCGGTACTCCGATAAATAGCCGAATCACTCGGAACCTTTCTGATGTCCAAATATAGTCGTCCAATATATCGATCTTTACGTCTCGACCATTTCGAGACTCCTCTTCATGTCCCCGATCTCATCTGGGACTCCGAACTACCTTCGGTACATCAATACACATAACTCATAATATAAATCGTCAGCGAACGTTAAGCGACCCTACGGGTTCGAGAACTATGTAGACATGACCGAGACACATTTCCGGTCAATAACCAATAGCGGAACCTGTATGCTCATATTGGCTCCTACATATTCTACGAAGATCTTTATTGGTCAAACTGCATAACAACATACGTTGTTCCCTTTGTTATCGGTATGTTACTTTCCCGAGATTTGATCGTCGGTATCTCAATACCTAGTTCAATCTCGTTACCGGCAAGTCTCTTTACTCGTTATGTAATGCATCATTCCGCAACTAACTCATTAGTCACATTGCTTGCAAGGCCTATAGTGATGTGCATTACCGAGAGGGCCCAGAGATACCTCTCCGACAATCGGAGTGACAAATCATAATCTCGAAATATGCCAACTCAACAAGTACCTTCAGAGACACCTATAGAGCACCTTTATAATCACCAGTTACATTGTGACGTTTGGTAGCACACAAAGTGTTCCTCCGGTAAACGGTATTTGCATAATCTCATAGTCATAGGAACATGTCTATGTCATGAAGAAAGCAATAGCAACATACTAAACGATCAAGTGCTAAGCTAACGGAATGGGTCAAGTTAATCACATCATTCTCTAATGATGTGATCCCATTAATCAAATGACAACTCATGTCTATGGCTAGGAAACTTAACCATCTTTGATTAAACGAGCTAGTCAAGTAGAGGCATACTAGTGACACTTTGTTTGCCTATGTATTCACACATGTACTAAGTTTCTGGTTAATACAATTCTAGCATGAATAATAAACATTTATCACGAAATAAGGAAATAAATAATAACTTTATTATTGCCTCTAGGGCATATTTCCTTCAAAAGGAGAGATCTCCCCTTCACCCAACTCTTTATGATAACTCTGCTGTTTGCGACATCACTCCTTGTCCCACGCTGCAGAGGCTGTCTGACGCTTTCATGAAGATTCTGGACGGCCATCGGCCAAAGAATGTGAAGCTGCGACAGGACGGCAGCGGGCTTCACAGGCATTGGGACGTGCAGCTGGTGATCAGGTATGGCCACATGTACTTGTGTCGTGGCTGGGAGCAATTCTACCGTGCCTACGACCTGCGGCACGGGTACTTCCTTCTCTTCAAGTACGACGGCGATGCCATGCTCACCGTGAAGGTGTTCAACACGACTATGTGCCGCATGCGTGACCAGGATGACAATTATGCCAGTACGTTCTGCCTCTTCTTCCTCCACATTTGGCTTTGTCTCACATCGATTGTTAACGGCCATTGTTTCATTTGGTCAGGCAATGGGAGCAGCAGCAGCAACAACTCTGGCTACAGCCAAAGCAGCACCGACTCTGGCTACAGCAAAAGCAGCAGCGAGGATGATCCGAAATGGAGTGGGGAAGAAGAGGAGCAGAGTGGGGATGAGGAGGTGCAGCCTAATCTGTCTGACGATGACCTCGCGATGGTGGTGGCTGACGGTGGCCAAGGTATGGTGGTGGCTAACGATGGGCAAGAGATGATGGTGGCTCATGATGGGCAAGAGATGGTGGTGGCTGAGGATGACCAAGCGATGGTGCTGCCTGAAGATGGCCTCGCGATGGTGGTGGTGCCTGACAATGACCTCGCGATGGTGGTGGCATTGGCGAATCCATAGCCGGGCGACATGACCATGCCAATTGAGGTAGAAGACTACACCTCACTTCCTTCACCACCTCGCCGCTCTTGGCGCATCAGGATGAAGAAGTTAAAGGAGAAGGAGGAGGGGTGAACTATGTCAGGTATGTCAGATCTCCAAAATGATCTACACTTAGCTTTGTTTCCTCCGAAATGACCTAAGTTAGCTCTAATATGCTCAGTTATCTCTAATATGCTTAGTTACCTAGGTTTTCTCAATAATGACATACACTTGGCTTGTGTAAAAAATGGCATATTTATGCTTAGTTAACTAAAAAATGGCATAATTAGTTAAGTTAGCTCCAAAATGACACATTTAACATAGGTTAGCTCCAATATGATCCATTTTAGCTAGATTAGCACCAAAATGATCCATTTTACGTACGTTAGCTAAAAAATGGCATAATTACTTATGTTAGCACAAAAATGACCTATACTTACCTTATTTTCATCCAAATTGACATAATAAGCTTAGTTAGCTAAAAAATGGCATAATTACCTATGTAAGCTCTAAAATGACACAAATAAGGAATAATAAGAAGAAAAACAAGGAAGAGGAGAAAAATAAAGAATAGAAGAAGAAAAAGAAGAAAAAGAAAGAATAAAAGAAGAAGAATGAGAAGGAAAAGGGTAAAAACCTTCTTCTACTTCTTCTTCTAGTCTTCTTCTTCTTCTTCTTCTTCTTCTTCTCCAAAATGACCTAAGTTAGCTCTAATATGCTTAGTTACCTAGTTTAGCTCAATAAAGACCTATACTTAGCTGCTTTATATCAAAAATGGCATAATATGCTTAGTTCACTCAAAAATGGCATAATTAGCTAGGTTAGTTCCATTTTACGTAAGTATGCTTACTTCTACTTCTAGTATTCTTCTTCTTCATCTTCTAGTATTCTTCTTCTAACTTTCTTGTTCCCATTTCGCAGATTTCATTTTCTTCACGGAAGCTTGCATGGATGGAGTGCTTCTTTTCCCTTTCTGCTTTTATTTTGTAGCGATGAACAATGTGGAATTTGTTATATGGATGGATAGGTGTTAGATGAGAAATGTGAAACTATTGTAATATGTATGGATGGAACTATGTGTTGGTTATGTATGTATATATGATGAAACTTTTGTGTTGGATATGTCTGCTGTGAAATTTCTGTGTTCAAACTTGTTTGTTCAAATTGAATGAATCTAAGAAAAAAGAGAAAAAAACAGGGGCTATACAGGCTCTTTGCCGTCCGGCAGCGGACGACAAAGAGTTTTGCCTTCAGCCAGCAGACGGCAAAGCAGCCACGTGGCAGCTACCTGTGTAACCTGGGGGCCAACCTATTTGGTTACTTTGCCATCCGCTAGATGACAGCAAAGTGCACCGTTAACCCCCTAACGGCCATAAGCTGGCACGTGTGCCGTCCAAGTCCTTTGCCGTGGGCTGGCGGACGGCAAAGACCATATCATCTTTGCCGTCCGCCAGCAAACGACAACGAGCCCTTTGCCATAGCATGTTCAGCTGGACCTGTTGCCATCTACTGACGGACGGCAAAGGCCTATGCCGTCCGCCAGGCATGCCTTTGCCATTAGCCATGGCAGACGACAAAGTGCCTGATTCCTGTAGTGTATGATTCTCCGAGATGACACATGTGTTGTCGTATTTGCATCGTGTCGATTTATCCCACACTGTGTGAGTGCACTCGAAGTGGATATGGCCGACATCATGGAGGGAGTGACCCTTGCACTTGATAACAACATGGAGCATCTTGTTATTGAGATGGAATGTGCGACGGCAGCACATATGATCACTGGCCAAAACTTCGATAGATCACCAGTGGCAGCGATGGTAAATGATTTTAGGCATTTACTTAGTTTGAGATCACATGAAACAAATATCATAGGGCGTAACCAGAATAGGGCGAGCCATGCGTAAGCTCGTATGGGTATCCCTAAAACCGTTGTCTGGCTGCAGTGTGTGCCAGATGAGATCGAGGCTATTTGTAAACTGGACTGGTCCAGCGATGATTAATTAATAGCTGATGTGTTTTACCCGCAAAAAAGTCTCCATATTATGCCTATGTGACATACTTAGTTAAGTACATGAGTACACATGTGGCACTTTACTTTTTTCTACTACCAAAAGAGCTATGGGAGAAAAATGATATCATAATCTTCAATAGCTATAACAACATTTTGCTACATCACAAGATACACTCTCACACTCTCTCATTGCGTGTGCCAGCCCGGATGAAGCGATTACCCAAACGTATTTTCCAGCCAATATTGTGTGGGCTAACCCAGGTGGGGGGATTCCCCTATCTAAAATGTATTTTTTTCAGCCGCTACTACGTGGGGTTTCCTACTTGGCGTGTAGTGACCTAGCATGTATTCCCTTCTGCCTTCGATTGGGCGGGCCCATTTTTGGATTTCTTCCTCATCATTTTTTCCTTTTATTCTTTGATTTTTCTTTTCTTTTTCGTCTTTATTTTTTATTTTTTCCTTTTTTGTTTTCTTTCTTCCTTTTTTCTTTCCTTTTCTTTTTTTGAACATCTTTTTTCTTCCACCATTGCTAGCCTCTATAGTACCACGTAACTTTCGTCGGTGCATTAAACCCACCATATACCTTTGTCAAAACAGCCACCATACCTACCTATTATGACATTTCCATAGCCATTCCGAGATATATTGCCATGCAACTTCCACCGTTCCGTTTATTATGACACGTACCATCATTGTCGTATTGCTTTGCATGATCATATAATTGGCATAGTATTTGTGGCTTGGCCATCGTTCATATTTTTTATACATGCCATGCTTGACCATTGCACATCCCGGTACACCACCGGAGGCATTCATATTAGAGTCATATTTTTGTTCTAGTATCGACTTGTAATTCTTGAGTTGTAAGTAAATAAAAGTGTGATGCTCATCATTATTAGAGCATTGTCCCATGTGAGGAAAGGATGATGGCGGCTATGATTCCCCACAAGTCGAGATGAGATTCCGGACTTGAAACAAAAAGAGGCCAAAGAGCCCCCCCCAAAAGACAGGCCAAAGAGCCCAAAAAGAAAAGAAAAAAGAAAAAAAAGAGGGAAAAAGAGAGAAGGGACAATGTTACTATCCCCTTTCCACACTTGTGCTTCAAAATAGCACCATGATCTTCATGATAGAGAGTCACCTATGTTGTCACTTTCATATATTACTAGTGAGAATTTTTCATTATAGAATTTGGCTTGTATATTCCAAAGATTGGCTTCCTCAAATTGCTCTAGGTCTTCATGAGCAAGCGAGTTGGATGCACCCCCACTTAGTTTTCTTTCCAGCTTTCATACACTTATAGCTCTAGTGCATCCGTTGCATGGCAATCCCTACTCACTTGCACCAATATCAGTTGATGGGCATCTCCATAGCCTATTAATTTGCCTAGTTGGTGTGCGAATTGCTTTCTCCTTTTTTGTCTACTACCACCTTCTATTCCACCCATAGTGTTATTTTTGTGGCCCACGCTCATGTATTGCACGAAACTTGAAAAAGCTTTAGAACATCAAAAGTATGAAACAATTGCTTGGCTTGTCATTAGGGTTGTGCATGATAAATACTTTGTGTGATGAAGATAGAGCATGACAAGACTATAGGATTTTGTAGGGATAACTTTATTTAGCCATGATATTTTGAAAAGCCATTATTGCTTTATTAGTATGCTTGAAGTATTATTGTTTTTATGTCAATATTAAACTTTTGTTTTGAATCTTATGGATCTGAATAGTCATGCGACAATAAGAAAGATTACTTGATAAACATGTTAGGTAGCATTCCACATCAAAAAATCTGCTTTTACCATTTACCTACTCGAGGACGAGCAGAAATTAAGCTTGGGGATGCTTGATACGTCTCCAATGTATCTATAATTTTTGATTGTTCCATGCTATTATATTATCCATTTTGGATATTTTATATGCATTAATATGCTATTTTATATCATTTCTAGGACTAACCTATTAACCTAGTGCCCAGTGCCAGTTGCAGCTCATTTCTTGTTTTTGTCTTTTACAGAAAATCAAAACCAAATGGAGTCCAAACGGAACAAAACTTTTTGAGGATTTTTCTTGGACCAGAAGACAACCATGAAGCTTCGGGAGGAGGCCATAGGAGCCATGAAAGGGCCACAAACCTTAGACGTGCCCCCCTAGGCATGTGGGCCCCTCGGGACTCCCCTAACCCAAATTCTAGCTCTATAAATACCCAAATTTTCCTCATACACCAGGGGGCACACAAGAAAATACTTTTCCGCCGCCGCAAGCTTCTGTTCTCGTGAGATCCCATCTTGGGGCCTTTTTCAGTACTCTACCGGAGGGGGATTCGATCACAGAGGGCCTCTACACCAACCTTGCTACCCTTACGATGATGTGTGAGTAGTTTACCACAGACCTACATGTCCATAGCTAGTAGCTAGATGGCTTTTTCTCTCTCTTTGATCTTCAATACAATGTTCTCCTTGATGTTCTTGGAGATATATCCGATGTAATCTTCTTTTGCAGTGTGTTTGTTGAGATCCGATAAATTGTCGATTTATGATCAGATTATCTATGAATATTATTTGACTCTTCTCTGAACTCTTTTATGCATGATTAAGATAGCTTTGTATTTCTCTCTGATCTATTGATTCGGTTTGGCCAACTAGATTAATTTTTCTTGCAATGGGAGATGTGCTTTGTGATGGGTTCAATCTTGCGGTATCCTCACCCAGTGACAGTAGGGGTAGCGAGGCACATATTTGTATTGTTGTCATTAAGAATAAAAAGATGTTTTTTACCATATTGCTAGGATCTATTCCTCTACATCATGTCATCTTGCTTAAGGCGTTACTCCGTTCTTGTTAACTTAATACACTAGATGCATGATGGATAGTGGTCGATGTGTGGAGTAATAGTTGTAGATGCATGCAGGAGTCGGTCTACTTGTCACGGCCGTGATGCCTATATTCATTATCATTGCCTTAGATATCATCATAACTATGCGCTTTTCTATCAATTGCTCAACAATAATTTGTTTACCCATCGTATGCTTTTTTCAAGAGAGAAGTCTCTAGTGAAACCTATGTCCCCCGAGTCTAATTCCTATCATATTATTTTCAGATCTATAAAACCAAAAATCCAAAAATACATTGCTGCAATTTATTTATCTTTAATTTATTTTACACTTCGACTTATCTTTTATACCTATCTCTATCAGATCTCACTCTTATTAGTGACTGTGAAGGGATTAACAACCCCTTTTTCACGTTGTGTGCAAGTTTTTGTTAGTTTGTGCAGGTGCATCTATTGGGGAATTGGCATGTACGGAATGAGGTGTACCATGGGAAGCCAGCCCAGTCAGTGGAAGCGTCATGTCGATTCCTTAATGGATACATTGAAACTCCACTGAACATGCAACAACATCCTAATGCCGATATCGTCAAGAGGAAGACTATGGTCATCTATGATGATCCTAAAGGGAAGAAAAGTGCACATGAAATGAAAACCTGCATAAAGTCGATGGAGCACTGGAGGAAGCCATCACAAGGCTCGGTGAAACTAAATGTTGGTAACTCGTGGGTTCAGGAAGAAGGTACATGAGGCGCAGTTATGATTCTCTGGGATGACACAGGTGCTGTCATTTTTGCATCGTGTCGATTCATCCCACACTGTGTGAGTGCACTTGAAGCGAAGATGGCGGCATCATGGAGGGAGTGACCCTTGCACTAGATAACAGCATGGAACATCTTGTTATTAAGACGGACTGTGCGACGACAGCACATATGATCACTGGCCAAAGCTCCGATAGATCAAAAGTGGTAGCGATGGTAAATGATGTTAGGAATTTTTTTTTAAAAGGAAAGCGGTGGGGGAAGCCCCCCACAACGAGTTTTTTTAAATAATAAGAACCCAAATTCACGCCCTTGAGGACTTGAACCTGGGTGGCTGGGTTGTACATCCGCTGCACTAGCCAAGTGAGCTAGGCTCACTTCCTCTGTTAGGCATTTACTTAGTTTGAGATCACATGAAATAAATATCATAGGGCGTAACCAGAATGGGGCAAGCCATGCGTTAGCTCATATGGGTATTTCTAAAACTGTTGTCTGGCTGCGGTGTGTCCTAGATGAGATTGAGGCTATTTGTAAAGTGGACTGGTCCAACGATGATTAATTAATAGATGATGTGTTTTACCCGCAAAAAAATACTCCATATTATGCCTATGTGACATACTTAGTTAACCACATGAAGATGCATGTGCCACTTTACTTTTTTTACTAGCAAAAGAGCTATGGGAGAAAAAGGATATCATGATCTTCAATAGCTATATCAATAGATGAACGATTATCCAAACGTATTTTCTAGCCGATATTGTGTGGGTTGACCGAGGTGGGGAGATTCCCCTGTCTAAAACGTATTTTCCAGCCGCTACTGCATGGGGTTTCCTACTTGGCGTGTAGCGACCTAGCGTGTCCTCCCTTCTTCCTTCGATTGGGCTGGCCCATTTTTGGATTTCTTCCTCATCGTTTTTTTCTTTTTTCTTTGATTTTTCTTTCCCTTTTAGTCCTTCTTTTTATTTTTTCCTTTTTCGTTTTCTTTCTTCCCTTTTTCTTCATTTTCTTTTCTTGAACATCTTTTAAATTTTTTTGAATATTTTTGTGAAATGATGAATAATTTTTCTAATCAATCAGCAAGAGGCGTGTCTTGATAAAAATGTTGAGCTAGTCCCCAAGTCCTCTATGCAAATGCTGGTGAAGGGCATGACTTTACCCACTTCCTGGTCAGTCAGTCGAATAATTGATTGCCTTGACATGCTGTATTGGTGTCTCGTTAGGGGCATGAATCAAATCTTTTAACTCCTACCACCTTGGGATTGAACACGCGACATCCCGCATCTTGTCATTCCACTTCAATTTCTCTTCGGGGTTCACACCGACTGAAGATCAATAATGCTACTCGCCATTAAACCACACTCGAGAGTTGATGCGACCGAGCTATGCTCGGGTTTTTATTGGGAAAGTCGAACACCCGCCGCCCTTTGATGGCTTGGAAATTATTGGGAGAGTGCTCTGCTCCGCCCAGCCTATAAAGAGGTTGGGGTTCGGCCTTCACCCCCTCCATCCATCTCCTCTTTTTCCCTGATCTCTTGCAACCCCCGAGCCCTTGTGATAAGGATCGAACCTCGTGGCGAGATCTGATCTGTTGTTGCGGCCCAATCTTTCACGATACACCACCAGCAACTGCAGTAACCTCTTACCCGCGCACGCGATGTACACGAAATAGAGGGTTTGAACCTTGCGGCTCAGCACGAGAAAACCAATCTTGATGACGGTACTCACGCGCAAAACAATTTCCACGATGAGAAATCACAACACAGAGGTTTTCTAAAGATCCCTCTAAAACTTGATACAGGTGTCTATCCTAAAAAACACATCGTGTCTATTTCATAAAAGATAACCTAACTATTACATCCACGCACCCTTGCTTTAATTAACAACTTGAACCTAGCCTAAACCCCTCACGCACGCACACAACTTTGGAAAGAAAACAAACTAGTATAAAATATAAGAGTCCAATCCTTTTACATCTTAGATTGGATTTTCTACCTAGCTTAACCTTGTACGCCATCTTTCTTTCTGGTGGGCCCCATCCTATTTCCTGTAGAGATGAAAAACTCCAAGCATTAAGTGTTCTGGCCGTATCTATCTGGCAGGCCTTCTTGCACGGCAGGAACAAATATAATACGCGCCGCCTTGCCTTGTATTTGTAGCTACCAAACATACGTGATCCCTTTCTTATCTTGCAACTCCAAGAAAAGACCTTCCATGCAAGAGCGCATGCATCACCTTGCTTCATACTAGTCCATCGTGTCAACTCCATGCTTGCTCCCCTAGTCAAGCCACGTGTAGTTTCATGATCAACAACAATTATAGAATTATCTTGAACAATATCAGTAGCATATTCGACTATAGGCGTAGACTTTATTTTTTCAGTAGCGACCATCATAGATAAATTATACACGGTCATATCATCCTCTCTCCCTTGCAATGAAACCGTCCTCGGTTTCAAGTTAATCTCTTCAACAATATTTTTATTTGCAGACTGAACGACAACCAGAAAATTTTTAGGAGCTTCAAGCTTGTTCTTCTTTACTTCTGACGCGGCTTGAGCAATATCCCGCTTCTTGCGATCATCCATATACTTCTCCGATGTGTACGTATCAAGTGGTATGTATTTTCCTCCATGGACAAAAGAAAATTCTCCAACTGAATGATATGTCAATCGTCTTTTATCTATCCACGGTTTTCCTAGCAGTATCGTACAAGTATGCATGTGCATAGGAAGCACATCACACATAACCAGATCACCATATCCACATAAAGTGAACCGTACCTCGACGCGATGCATAATCTTGATAAACTTATCCTTCCACCAAAGCTCGTATGGTTCTGGATGTTCCATCAAAGGCAGGTTCAAAGCATCAACCATAGTCCGACTCACCAAATTCATATTGGAGTAGCAATTCATCAACGTTGCACAACTCGCCGGCCCGACGCACACACGCGTAAAACATTGGTACCACGGCAAGGCACGCAATGGATCCTTCTCCGCCGACATCGTCATTTGCGAGCTACAATCTTTCCTCATGATAAAAAATTCAATAGAACTCGAAAAAATATTGTACCGTGAACAACCTTTGCTCTGAATGCCAACTGATAAGGATCGAACCTCGTGGCGAGATCCGATCTGTTGTTGCGGCCCAATCTTTCACGATACACCACCAGCAACTGCAGTAACCTCTTGCCCGCGGCACGCGATGTACACGAAATAGAGGGTTTGAACCTTGCGGCTCAGCACGAGAAAACCAGTCTTGATGACGGTACTCACGCGCAAAACAATTTCCACGATGAGAAATCACAACACAGAGGTTTTCTAAAGATCCCTCTAAAACTTGATACAGGTGTCTACCCTAAAAAACACATCGTGTCTATTTCATAAAAGGTAACCTAACTATTACATCCACGCACCCTTGCTTTAATTAACAACTTGAACCTAGCCTAAACCCCTCGCGCACGCACACAACTTTGGAAAGAAAACAAACTAGTATAAAATATAAGAGTCCAATCCTTTTACATCTTAGATTGGATTTTCTACCTAGCTTAACCTTGTACGCCATCTTTCTTTCTGGTGGGCCCCATCCTATTTCCTGTAGAGATGAAAAACTCCAAGCATTAAGTCTTCTGTCCGTATCTATCTGGCAGGCCTTCTTGCACGGCAGGAACAAATATAATATGCGCCGCCTTGCCTTGTATTTGTAGCTACCAAACATACGTGATCCCTTTCTTATCTTGCAACTCCAAGAAAAGACCTTCCATGCAAGAGCGCATGCATCACCTTGCTTCATACTAGTCCATCGTGTCAACTCCATGCTTGCTCCCCTAGTCAAGCCACGTGTAGTTTCATGATCAACAACAATTATAGAATTATCTTGAACAATATCAGTAGCATATTCGACTATAGGCGTAGACTTTATTTTTCAGTAGAGACCATCATAGATAAATTATACACGGTCATATCACCTTGAGCCCCCGCCGTCGTACCGAGGATCTCATCTCCTCCGGCCTCCCCACCATGTCCCGCGAGGTCAACCACTCCGAGTGGGAGCAGATGTGTGCTAGCCTCACCGAAAAGGATGCGGAAATCAGGGAGCTCCGAGGTGTCCCCAGAGGTATTGCTCTACACCTGGAAAGCGAGATAGCTGTGCTGTGGGTGGAGCTGGAGATGGAGTGGCTCAACCGCCAAGAGGCGGAGCAGCTCTTCGGCACCCTCCATGCTGACAACTATGGGAGCGTGGCCTCGTCGCGGGATGTCCTTGGCCTCTAGTGATTCAACCTGTACATCGCCTTCGACGAGGGGAAGCTGAACTAGCTTACGTTCTTCTTCCAATATCTCGCAGCAAGGTTCAGGGAGTTCTACTAGCAGGCGGAAGTGGAGAGGGAGGCGGAGGTGGACCGGGCCACGCAAGTGGTGGCGTCCCGCATCCTCGCTTCCATTTACAACATTTCCCCCATTTCTCGGTGGAGATTGTGCTGGAGGGCCTAAACATGGAGGGCCGGCGGAGGGCGGAGCGTGCGGTGGCGGATGTGGTAGAAGCAGCGGTGCAGTGGGAGAAGGAGGGCGACTTTGGGAACGCCTAAGGTCTTCCTCCGTCTTGGTTCCCTCGATCGCCGTCTTCTTTATCGTTTGCTTTGTGTAGTAAATTGCCCCCTAGTGCTTGTAATGGGGGCGAAACAAGAAAAGCCACGCGGTACCATTAGCCGTGGGTCGGGCGCAGTTGGTTGTAAGCGTCGACCCACCTTTCTCTTAAATTATGCTAAAAGGTTCTCCTTGTGATGCCCTTTCCTCTTTCAAATGGTTTTCAGTTCTATGTTTATATGCCCCTTATCAATCAGATCGTACCCGGTTGTGTAATGTGCCGACCGTTGTGTGATAGGGATTCCACCCAAGTTATAGCCATGGGACTACACCTTGGGTACTCATATAACCTAGAACAAATTCCGATCATGATGAACCAAGTTGTAGGATTGAAAGTATGTCTAGAGGGGAGGGGGTGATTAGACTACTTGACCAAATAAAACCTAACCCTTTTCCAATTTTAGTTGTAGGCGGATTTTAGCAATTCTAGCAAGTCAAGTATCACCCTACACATGCAACTCTAAGAGTGTAGCAGCGGAAAGTAACAAATTGCACATGTAAGTAAAGGAGGGGTTTGGAGAAAGCAAATGCAATGGAGACATGGTGATTTTTGGGGTGGTTCTGATAGGTGGTGCTATTTTACGTCCATGTTGATGGAGACTTCAACCCACGGAGGGTAACGGTTGTGTGAGTCCATGGAGGGCTCCACCCATGAAGGGTCCAGGAAGAAGCAACCTTGTCTATTCCACCATGGCTTCGGTCCACGAAGGACTAGCCTCACGAAGTAGGCGATCCCCTTACCCTTACAAACTTCTTGGTTCAACTCCACATCATGTCAGAGGCTCCCAAGCGATACCTAACCAATCTAGGAGACACCACTATCCAAAAGGTAATAGAGGATGTATATATGATGAACTCCTTGCTCTTGTGCTTCAAATGATATTCTCCCCAACACTCAACTCTTTCACATAGATTTGGCTATGGTGGAAGGTGGATTTGAGTGGAAAGCAACTTGGGGAAGACTAGAAATCAAGGTTCAAATGGTAGGAATGGAATCTCTTGATCTCAACACATGAGTAGGTGGTTCTCTCTCAGAAAATGAATGATGGAAGTGTAGTCACGTTTTGATGGCTCTCTTACTAAGTAAGAGGGGTGGAGGGGTATATATAGCCTCCACACGAAATTCAACCATTACACACATTTGACCCAACTCGGTGGCACCGACCTGTGTAAAATATATGAACATTGGAGGTCTTGGTGGGACGGAATGGAAACGTCCCGGAGCGACCGATATGCAATGGTAGATTAGCTGCCACCGATTGCATCATCTCGGTAAGACCAAAATAAAGCAATAAGGCAATGGAAGGCTGGCAAGCTATCTCGATGGCACCAATTGCAAAACTCGATAAGACCGAAATAGTTGCAATAGGTAACAAAGAGTGGGCAAGGCCATCTTAGTGGGACCGAGATCCATATCGGTGGATCCGATTTGTCAGGGTTTGGCTGTGGTAGTGTCCACATGAACTCGGGGTGTCCGAACAGATGAGATTTAGTGGGACCGAGTTGACTTGAAGGGTTTTGGACATATTTTGACAGAGAAAGTGGCTGAGGGTTTTGGAGCAATATCACTAAGCACTTGAGCAACCAGACCATTACCAAAACCTCATCCCCTTTTAATAGTATTGGCTTTCCTATGGACTCAATGTGATCTTGGACCACTTAACCAAAAATCTAGAGTCTTGAGCTTTCGCCAATCCATGTCCTTAGCATTTTGAGGGGTCCACATTCACTAGTCCTTGCCATTCCAATCATTGAACTTCCTGAAATATTTGACTTGAATGGATGTTAGTTCAATGAGATATATGTTTTTATTAATTATCAAAACCACACGGAGATTAGTTGCACTTTCACAAGTGCATATGATAGATTTCTGGTGGAGTTCTAGCTTCAATCGGTTCCAGTCCCATGTTGCAGGTTCATCCAATAGCCTATACCATGCCAATGCTCTCCCCTTAAAAGATAAAGGGAATAATTTATTATTAACTCCATCCCCTAATAAACCTTTAAGCTTAAAAATCCACAAAGTTCATCCATAAAGATTAAGTGCATATCAGGATGTACCATTCCATCTCTTGCATATGGATTAGCACGCAATTTTTCCATAATACCAAAAGGGATGTCATAATAAAAAATTCAGTAGGTTGAGGAGCAGCTCTTACCACTTATGCTCGAGGTAAAGATACCCCGAACAAGCACATGAAATGATTGCCTTCCATAGTGACAATCAAAGATAAAGTTCAACACGTAATATAAATGTTTCGTTACCAAATTCCATTTACCAAAAGCGCTTCACTCCCCGGCACGACGCCATAAAAGAGTCTTGATGACCCCACAAGTATAGGGGATCAATCGTAGCCCTTTAAATAAGTAAGAGTGCCAAACCCAATGAGGAGCAGAAGGAATTAATAATAATCAGCAAGATATTCTCCGCAAGTGTTGTAAAGCTGTTGTGACAGATAGGTTGAAATAAAGATGATTCATAGCAAGTAACAGGTAACAAAAAATGTTGGGAAACGTAGCATGCAATTTCAAAAATTTCCTACGCTCACGCAAGATCTATCTAGGAGATGCACATCAACAAGAGGGGAGAGTGTGTCCACGTACCCTCGTAGATTGAAAGTGGAAGCGTTAACTTAACGCGGTTGATGTAGTCGAACGTCTTCTCGAATCAACTGATCAAGTACCGAACGTACGGCACCTCCGAGTTCTGCACACGTTCAGATCGATGACGTCCCTCGAACTCTTGATACAATAGTGGCACGAAGGAGTCGATGAGTTCTGTTAGCACAATGGTGTGGTGACGGTGTTGGTGAAGTGATCCGTGCAGGGCTTCACCTAAGCACTACGACAATATGACCGGAGGAGTAAATGGTGCAGGGGGGCACCGCACATGGCTAAGAAACAACTGTTGTGCCTAGAGGTGCCCCCTGCCCCCGTATAGAAAGGAGGGAGAGGGGAGGAGGCCGGCCAAGGCGTGCCCCCAAGTGGGGAGGACTCCTACTAGGACAATAAGTCCAATTCGGACCCCTTCCTTTTACCGGAGAGGGAAAGGGCAAAGGAGAGGGAGTAGGAGAAGGAAAGGGGGGTGGTGCCCCCTTCCCTAGTCCACTTAGGCCTCCTCCCTTGTGGGGGCCGCACCAGCCCCTTGTGGGCTGGTTAGCCTCCCACCTATGGCCCATATGGCCCATATCTTCCACTGGGGGGTTCCGGTAACCCCTCCGATACTCCAGTACGTACCCGATACACTCCGGAACCCTTCCGGTGTCCGAATACCACCTTCCAATATATCAATATTTACCTCTCGATCATTTCAAGACTCCTCGTCATGTCCGTGATCTCATCCGGGACTCCAAACAAACTTCGGCCACCAAAACACATAAATCATATAATACATATCATCATCGAACGTTAAGCGTGCGGACCCTACGGGTTCGAGAACCATGTAGACATGACCGAGACACCTCTCTGGTCAACAACCAATATGGAACCTGGATGCTCATATTGGTTACTACATATTCTATGAAGATCTTTATCGGTCGAACCGCAATGTCAACATACATTATTCCCTTTATCATCGGTAGGTTACTTGCCCGAGATTCGATCATCGGAATCTTCATACCTAGTTCAATCTCATTACCGGCAAGTGTCTTTACTCGTTCCATAGTGCATCATCCCACAACTAACTCATTAGTCACATTGCTTGCAAGGCTTCATATGATGTGCATTATGGAGAGGGCCTAGATATACCTCTCCGATACTCGGAGTGACAAATCCTAATCTCGATCTATGCCAACCCAACAAACACCTTCGGAGATACCTATAGAGCATCTTTATAATCACTTAGTTACGTTGTGACGTTTGATAGCACACTAGGCATTCCTACGGTGTCCGAGTTGCATAATCTCATAGTCGGAGAAATATATATTTTACATGAAGAAAGTAGTAGCAATGAAACTGAATGATCATTATGGTAAGCTAATGGATGGGTCTTGTCCATCACATCATTCTCCTAATGATGTGATCCCGTTCATAAAATGACAACACCTGTCTAAGGCTAGGAAACTTAACCATCTTTGATTAACGAGCTAGTCAAGTAGAGGCATACTAGGGACACGGTGTTTTGTCTATGTATCCACACATGTATCAAGTTTCCGGTTAATACAATTCTAGCATGAATAATAGACATTTATCATGATATAAGGAAATATAAAATAACAACTTTATTATTGCCTCTAGGGCATATTTCCTTCAGTCTCCCACTTGCACTAGAGTCAATAATCTAGTTCACAGCGCCATGTGATTTAACACCAATAGTTCACATCTGTATGTGATTAACATCCATAGTTCACATCTCCATGTGACCAACAACCAAAGGGTTTACTAGAGTCAATAATCTAGTTCACATCGCTATGTGATTAACACCCAAAGAGTACTAAGGTGTGATCATGTGTTGCTTGTGAGAGAAGTTTAGTCAACGGGTCTGCCATATTCAGAGCTGTATGTATTTTGCAAATTTTCTATATCTACAATGCTCTGCATGGAGTTACTCTAGCTAATTACTACCACTTTCAATATGTATCCAGATTGAGACTCAGAGTCATCTGGATCGGTGTAAAGATTGCATCAACGTAACTCTTTACGACGAACTCTTTATCACCTCCATAACCGAGAAATACTTGCTTAGTCCTCTTAGGTAACTAAGGATAACTTTGACCGCTATCCAGTGATCCACTCCTGGATCACTATCGTACCCCCTTGCCAAACTCATAAAAAGGCACACAACTGGTCTGGTACATAGCATGGCATACTTTATAGAACCTATGACTGAGGCATAGGGAATGACTTTCATTCTCTTTCTATCTTCTGCCGTGGTCAGGCTTCGAGTCTTACTCAACTTTACACCTTGCAATACAGGCAAGAAATCCTTTTTTGACTAATCCATTTTGAACTCTTTCAAAATCTTGTCAAGGTATGTACTCATCGAAAAATCTTATCAAGCGTCTTGATCTATCTCTATAGATCTTGATGCCCAACA
Organism: Triticum timopheevii; assembly: GCA_963921465.1. Classification (NCBI taxonomy): domain Eukaryota; kingdom Viridiplantae; phylum Streptophyta; class Magnoliopsida; order Poales; family Poaceae; genus Triticum; species Triticum timopheevii. Next base: position 371,563,844 of record OY997262.1, read on the forward strand.
TGTAGGCAGCTTCATCGAGGTCTTTCTTTGAAAAACTCCTTTCAAACTCTCCTTTATGCTTTCCAGAAAATTCTACATCATTTTCGATCAACAATATGTCATTCACATATACTTATCAGAAAGGCTATAGTGCTCCGACTCACTTTCTTGTAAATACAGGCTTCATCGCAAGTCTGTATAAAACTATATGCTTTGATCAACTCATCAAAGTGTATTTTCCAACTCTGAGATGCTTGCACCAGTCCATAGATGGATTGCTAGAGCTTACACCCCTTGTTAGCACCTTTAGGATCGACAAAACCTTCTGGTTGCATCATATACAACTCTCCTTAGAGATATCCATTTAAGGAATGCAGTTTAGACATCCATTTTCCATATTTCAAAAAATATGGCAATTGCTAACATGATTCGGACAGACTTAAGAATCGCTACGGGAGATAAAGTCTCATCGTAGTCAACTCCTTGAACTTGTCGAAAACCTTTTTGCGACTAGTCGAGCTTTGTAGATAGTAACACTACTATCAGCGTCCGTCTTCCACTTGAAGATCCATTTATTCTCAATGGCTTGCCGATCATCGGGCAAGTCGACCAAAGTCCACACTTTGTTCTCATACATGGATCCTATCTTAGATTTCATGGCCTCAAGCCATTTGTCGGAATCTGTGCTCATCATAGTTTCTTCATAGTTCATAGGTTTGTCATGGTCAAGTAACATGACCTCCAGAACAGGATTACCGTACCACTCTGGTGTAGATCGTGCTCTGTTTGACCGACGAGGTTTTGTAGCAACTTGATTTGAAGTTTCATGATCTTTATCATTAGCTTCCTCTCTAGTTGGTGTAGGCATCACGGGAACAGATTTCTTGGATGAGCTACTTTCCAAAATGAGAGCAGGTACAATTACCTCATCAAGTTATACTTTCATCCCACTCACTTCTTTCGAGAGAAACTCCTTTTCTAGAAAGGTTCTGTTCTTAGCAACAAAAATGTTGCATTCGGACTTGTGGTAGAAGGTGTACCCAATTGTTTTCCTAGGGTATCCTATGAAGACACATTTCTCCGATTTGTGTTCGAGCTTATCAGGCTGAAGCCTTTTGACATAAGCATTGCATCCCCAAACTTTAAGAAATGACAACTTAGGTTTTCTACCAAACCATAGTTCAGACGGTGTCATCTCAACAGACTTTAACGGTGCCCTGTTTAAAGTGAATGCACCTGTCTCGAATGCATAACCCCAAAACGATAGTGGTAAATTGGTAAGAGACATCATAGATTGCACCATATCCAATAAAGTGTGGTTACGATATTCGGACACACCATTACGCTGTGGTGTTCCAGGTGGCGTGAGCTGTGAAACTATTCCACATTTGTTTTAAATGAAGGCCAAACTCGTAACTCAAATATTCTCCTCCACAATCAGATTGTAGAAACTTTATTTTCTTGTTACGATGATTCTCCACTTCACTCTGAAATTCTTTGAACTTTTCAAATGTTTCAGACTTGTGTTTCATTAAGTAGATATACCCATATCTGCTCAAATCATCTGTGAAGGTCAGAAAATAATGATACCTGCCACGAGCCTCAACACTCATCGGACTGCATAAATCGGTATGTATTATTTCCAATAAGTCATTAGCTCGTTCCATTGTTCCGGAGAATGGAGTTTTAGTTGTCTTGCTCGTAAGGCACGGCTCACAAGTATCAAATGATTCATAATCAAGTGATTCCAAAATCCCATTGGCATGGAATTTTTTCATGCGCTTTACACCAATATGACCTAAACGGCAGTGCCACAAGTATGTTGCACTATCATTATCAACTTTGCATCTTTTGGCATCAATATTATGAATATGTGTATCACTATGATCGAGATTCAATGAACCATCAACATTGGGTGTATGACCATAGAATGTTTTATTCACGTAAACAGAATAACAATTATTCTATGTCTTAAATGAATAATCCTATTGCAATAAACATGATCTAATCATATTCATGCTTAACGGAAACACCAAATAACATTTATTTAGGTTCAACACTAATCCCGAAAGTATAGGGAGTGTGCGATGATGATCATATCAATCTTGGAACCACTTCCAACATACATCGTCACTTCACCCTCAACTAGTCTTTATTTACTCCGCAACTCCTGTTTCAAGTTACTACTCTTAGCAACTGAACATGTATCAAATACCTAGGGGCTACTATGAGCACTAGTAAGGTACACATCAATAACATGTATATCAAATATACCTTTGTTCACTCTGCCATCCTTCTTATCCGCCAAATATTTGGGGTAGTTCCGCTTCCAGTGACCATTTCCTTTGCAGTAGAAGCACTCAATTTCAGGGTTAGGTCCAGATTTGGGCTTCTTCACGGGAGTGACAACTTGCTTTCCATTCTTCTTGAAGTTTCCCTTCCTTTCCCTTTGCCCTTTTCTTGAAACTACTGGTGTTGTTTAATCATCAACACTTGCTGCTTTTTGTTGATTTCTACCTTCGTCGATTTCAGTATCATGAAGAGCTCAGGAATTGCTTTCGTCATCCCTTGCATATTATTGTTCATCACGAAGTTCCAGTAACTTGGTGATGGTGACTAGAGAACTCTGTCAATCAGTATCTTATCTGGAAGATTAACTCCCACTTGATTCAAGCAATTGTAGTACCCAGACATTCTGAGCACATGCTCACTAGCTAAGCTATTCTCCTCCATCTTTTAGGCAAAGTACTTGTCAGAGGTCTCATACCTCTCGACACGGGCATGAGTCTGAAATACCAATTTCAACTCTTGGAACATCTCATATGCTCTGTGGCGTTCAAAACGTTTTTGAAGTCCTGGTTCTAAACCGTAAAGCATGGTGCACTAAAATATCAAGTAGTCATCATATCGAGCTTGCCAAATGTTCATAACATCTGCATCTGCTCCTGCAATTAGGTTTGTCACCTAGCAGTGCATCAAGGACATAATTCTTTTGTGCAGCAATGAGGATAAACCTCAGATCACAGACCCACTCTGCATCATTGCTCCTATCATCTTTCAACTTAATTTTCTCTAGGAACATATCAAAAAATATAGGGAAGCTATAATGCGAGCTATTGATCTACAACATAATTTGCAAATACTATCAGGACTAAGTTCATGATAAATTAAAGTTGAATTAATCATATTACTAAAGAACTCCCACTTAGATAGACATCCCTCTAGTCATCTAAATGATACGTGATCCAAATCAACTAAACCATGTCCGATCATCACGCGAGATGGAGTAGTCTTCAATGGTGAACATCACTATGTTGATCATATCTACTATATGATTCACGTTCGACCTTTCGGTCTCTAGTGTTTCAAGGCCATATTTGTATATGCTAGGCTCATCAAGTTTAACCCGAGTATTCCGCATGTGCAAATCTGGCTTGCACCCGTTGTATATGAAAATAGAGCCTATCACACCCGATCATCACATGGTGTCTCAGCACGAAGAACTTTCACAATGGTGCATACTCGGGGAGAACACTTATACCTTGAAACTTTAGTGAGGGATCATATTATAATGCTACCGCCCTTGTTGTGGAATTGCCACGTCAGATGTCCTAGTGAAAGGACTTAGTCGTGGAGCCATCGCAACTAGGAAGCTTGAAGGGGTTAATCAGGACAAGAGACACGAGAGGTTTATACTAGTTCGGCCCCTTACGGTGAAGGTAAGGCCTACGTCTAGTTGGGTTGGTATTGCTTGATGTTTCGATGACCAAGGAGCGAGATACGCTATGCCTGGTTCTCGATCAGTTGTTTCCTGCCTTAAGCCGCCAGCGGGTCGTCCCCTTATATACACGGGTGGACGCCCTGCGGCCTACAGAGTCCCGGCCGGCTCATAAACAGTGTCCGGCTCAGTGACTAGTTAAGTCTACCTTATGCTACAAGTCATATCATCACGGCGGTTTACCTCTATGGGCCTTAAGCCGCCTGTGGGCCTTAGACCCTTTATTGAACCTCCATCTCCATGCTTGGTCTTGGGCTTCTTACTGCTGAATCTTCTTTGCGTAACCCGGCCCCTCCTGGGCGGCTTACACAAATAGTTATATCCCCAACATTAGGCCCCAGATTGATTTGAATCGGTTCATGTCAATCTTAAAATACCTTAAGAAATAAACCTTCTGCCTTCTGCCTGTGCAAAGGTTTTTAACCCACCATGAAGTCATCTTTTGGATCCGCGTTAACCCGCCATGACATCATCTTCACTCCACAATATCCTCCAACGGATCTTTGCTTTTACTGACCGTTCCGAAAACCGAGGCGTCCAGGCCGCTGGATAATAATGTTTAGTCTCCTCGTTTCTTGTGCCGTCTCAGTCGGTCTTCCCTTATAAATAGGTATGACCTAGGTCTTTCATTCTCCCCCTTTCAGTCATCGTCTTCCTCTCGCTGTCTCTCTGTTACTCGAGCTCCGCCGCCGCCGCCGCGAAGCTCCTCGTCTTCACTGACTCTGGCCGCTGCATCAACCTGATCCCGACCAGAAAAAACAACAACGGCGGACCTCCGCAGCTAGTCTGCATCTGTGAGTTCCCTTCTTCCCCTGTTTTTAGATCTATATTAAGGCTTCTTCGAGTTTGTCGGCGTTCGTAATCACCTGAGTCAAACCCTTGATAGTTTTTACCTCCAATGCCCCATTTTGATCTTCAGAAAGTGTAAAACTATTGCGGTGGTTGTTTCGCATCCGTTTCCAAATGCAAATAGATCCCTTCCCGTTGCACAGAGGCCTCGTTCAAGCCCTTGAGATTCATCTGTGCCAGTCCTAGGTCTAGAAATTTTTCTTTTCAGAACAACCGTTTGATCCAAAATAATAGCCGCAACTTGTGGAACTTGTTTGTTCCACCCTTAAATAAAAAACTGCCTCTGTCGAATTTTTTTAACCACAACTGTCCACATGGCCGGTTTAAGTAAATGACACTGATCTGTCAACCTTGCTTGCTTCTCACGACTTAAGAAAAATTTAACCACCTTTGATACCCGTAGTGAGTTAAATATCACTGCATGGTTACCCATATATCATTAGGCCCCTTCTTAAGCTGCCATCTTGAATAGACTTAAAATGTTTTCCTCCGGGTTAAATTTGAACCGGAAATCTTATTTTGTCATAGGCTTCAATTTATGCAATGGCACCCAAGGCTCCCAAAGCTCCCATGACCTACAACTGGGTCAAATCCGCTGTTACAGAGAGCACTTTGTCTGATTTCGTGAAGTCCGGCCATCTGCCCAAGAAGAAAGAGGTCATGTCTTATCGTGCACCTAACCCGTCAGAGGAGAAGCCTCAACCCAAGGAGGGGGAGGTGATCGTGTTCACTGATCACATGAACCGGGGATTTGCTCCACCCGGTTCAAAATTCTTCAGGGATGTTTTGCATTTCTTTGACCTCAGACTTCAAGACATTGGACCCAACTCTGTGTCAAATATCTGCAACTTCCAAGTTTTGTGCGAAGTGTACCTGGGAGAAGAGCCCAACCTACTTCTGTTTAGAGAGCTATTCTATTTAAACCGGCAGAATGAACATGCCAATGGGCCCAGTCTGGAACTTGGTGGCATCTCAATTCAGCGGCGGAGAGACTGCCTTTTTCCTTATGCTGAACTTCCGAGTCACCCAAAGGATTGGAATCAGACGTGGTTCTACTGACAGGACACTTCTCCGGTTGAGGAAAATCCTCTGCCCGGCTTCCGCGCCTTGCGCCTTGAATCCAACCACCCGCTGCCGGATAAACTGACTGCTGTTGAACATCTGCCACTCGCTCCCACCATTAGAAAAATCAAAGCTATTTTGGGAAATGTCTTAGACGGCATTGACCTGGTCCGAGTCTGGATCACTTGGCGAGTGCTTCCGTTAAGCCGCCGCCCCGGCTTAATGTGCAGTTACTCAGGCGAGAAGGATGGCCCACTACATCATAGTTCCGACGACTTACCAGATGATGTGGTGGAGGCCACGACCCAAACGTTGCTGAAAGAGGGCACGGTGACCAGTAATGCCTTTGGCTTACTTCCTTTCTGCAAGAAGAACCCGACCCCCGCAGTGAGTCATCAACCTCAATGAATACTCTTTACCATATTGCACCTTGCTTTTACTCATAACCCCTTATCATTTTTCACAGGCCGATGACAACTTCTGGAAAGTCAAGTATAACCATGAGGCTGCCAAACAAGCCAGAGCAGCCAAGAGAACCGAAAGAAAAGCCGCCAAAATAGGAACTTCAAGGAAGAAGTAGCCAAGCGCTTCAGATTTATTCAAAATGGACAACACTTCTGATGATGAATAAGAGGTAATTCTTAACTCTCCTGACTCTTTTGTCATTATTTTATTGACATTCTATCCTTTCAGGAGGATATGGGGAATAGCCAAGCACGAAGAGGTAACTATAATCTCCTCCGACTCAGAGCCTTTGCCAAAGCAAAAAATCCGAAGGGTGACCCGGAAAGTAAGATTTTCTCATCCTCTAGCTTATCAAGATCCTCAATTTCTTTTGAAGCAACAGCAATTGGAAAGCCGGAGGCAGACCCGGACCAGCAAGGATATAGAGCTCTCCTCCAGCTTACCTGACCAGGAAGCGTCGGAATGAGGTTATCTCTGATTTACGTTCTGTTTTACCTTTGGCGGGTTTAATTCGTCAACCTCTCAATTCATCTGACTCCAATTATCAGGATACCTCTCCTTCCTCCGGCGAGTCTATGCAGTTTAACATGCCGGCTTTCAAAACTGCCCCCGGGTAATGTAGTTTTGTTTACCTTATGCTTTACCTTACCCATGCTTTTGTATTCATCCTTTCGCCTTTGTCCACAGCGTGCAAGTGAAGCCCAGTAAGAGGGCAAAAAAGAGTAAGCCGTCCCAAGACCCGGTCGTGACTGAACCGGAGCTTGGTACGGCTGCTCCTGACAGTTCTACCCATCAGCCGCCGCCTGAACCAGCCTATGACATTCCAGCACCAACCTCTGATCCACCCGCCGAAGAGACTCTCAACAGCTCTGATAACCCGGAAGCTCCTAGCCCGGCCAAGACAATTGATCTGGAAGTTGAGATTCTGAAGACTCAGGTTTTTGAGCCAGGGCGGCCCACTGTTGTTGCCAAGTGCTCTGCTAAGGAGGAGATTCTGGAACGCCGAAAGGCCAAGCTAGACGTTGCTGACTATACTCATTTAAGCATTGGAGATATAGTCTCTGGCTATCTCAGTCAAGTACATAGCATCCGTGACCTGGAAATTGACATGGTGAAACAAATACAGCACAAATCTGAGGTATAACTTATGCTACTTTCCTGAATCATACTTACTGTATCAGCCCCCAAGTCTATTGCTTATGAATAAATATGTTGTAGACTTAGAAAACTGCTTAGCACTGCTGTGTCCGGTTTATGAAGAAGATATTTAACCCGGTTGTAACATGATACCTAGAACTTGCGATACACATTAGCCCCCAAGTGTCAAGTATCTTTGCTTGCAAAGTGCTTGGGACTTAATTTCCATAAACCGACATTGTAAGTTAAAATTCTTCAGCATACATTAGCCCCCAAGTGCCAAGTATCTTTGCTTGCAAAGTGCTTGGGACTTAATGCTATCTTACCATGATTCTGACTGTAACCCGGCATCAATGCAGGCCACCATAAGTCAATTTGAGTCAGAGATTGCTGACCTGAAGAGCCGTCTGACAACTCAAGAACTTGAAATTCAAAAGGCCAACTCCAACTCTGAAATTAGCGTCTCTGAACAAGAGAAGTTGAAGAAGAATTTTGAGGCGGAGAAGAAAGTCTGGGTTGATGAGAAGGCCTCACTAGTAACCCAGGTCGAGACAACAGAAACATCACTTGCAGAAGCAATAGCCGAGCTGTCCAGCTTAAAGCACCAGATATCTCAAATGGTCTCAGCCATCTTCGGTAAGTTACTGTATATAACCTCAAATATTGTAATCCTTCCTTTGATGACTATTTTAATCATTATCTCCAGCTTACCTTATGCTTACGAACGCAGGCCCCAGGAGCACATACCTCAAGAAGAACATGTCGATCAAACTGAAAGCGGTTTACACTCTAGTAGAGCAACTGTACACCGGGTCACAACGTGCTTTGGCCGTTGTAGCTTTATCAAATGATGTTCCCCACCTCCTGAAAGACATGTTGAAGTGTCTTGCTGTACTACCTCAACGGGTCCAAGATCTAAGGCGGGCATCTTCAAGAGCCGGGGCCATAGCCGCATTGAGCCGGGCAAAAGCATGGATTCCAGAACTAGACCCGGCCGACCTCGCTCTTGGATACCCGAGTCTGAAAGAGGATGGAACCGTATTTGATGAACATGATTTCACCGCCTGTGTCAAAGATATACGCCCCGTGGCCACTCTCATTGGGAACGATACTGACCTTACCAAATATCAGCCGGGCTATGACAGTGAGAACCGGAGAATTCCAACACTTCCCTATGATGAAGTCAGCCTGATCCCTCCAACTCGTAAGCATACCTTTGCCCCTGAAGTGGATCCAGCCGGTTTAATAGATGATGAAGCTGAGTTTGAAGCCTCGAGTGGCATTGACTGGGCCTCGTCAACCTTCTAGGACAGGGCAGCCGATGAAGAGGTGGAGAAGGATAACCCGGAATCTTCAAGCCAACCAAAAGAGTGAAACGCCAGGCGCTTATAACTTTGCAAAAACAATGCTTCATTATTCAGACTCGGGGAGTCTTGTAATAGGGTAGAAAAACCTCTCAATTTTTGTCATGCCTTCGCGCATGTTTATGGCGCTTAATACTTTCGCAAGCCGCCATCGCTATAAACTTCTAGCTTATGTTGATCTTTTATTTCCTTGATGTTAAAATTTCGCTTGCCTTACCCTGCATATAAAACAAGCAAAATTCCCTTGGCGATTTATCGCATCGGGGGTCACATAAGGTATTGATAACCTAGAGTGCGAACCAAAACATCATATAAAGGCCGGTTTATAATTATATTTGTTTAAACATAATCACAATAGCATACCTGCGATCCTTTTGGTAATCTCGCCGGTTTATGTGACCTAAATCATGAGGGCAAGTTTAACTCCTGAAAGTTGTCACATATGATGTTCACCAGGCCCTTAACAACTAAAGTGACCAATATTAAATCAAAAGAACAAAAAACCATCTCATAGCGCTTTTTAAAAAAGGTCTCAAGATAGTCAAGTAATTATGCCTATGAAATATAATGGATAATAAACAATATTCAAAGGCTTCTAATTCGAATACGATCAGTAAACCGTTCCAAAGGGGTTAAGCTAAGATTCGAATAAGATCATATAGCCCCGAGTGGCTTTGGCGATGCCGATCAAGTGGGTATCGACAGCTATGTTCTCTTTGGTTCGAATACGACCTATGTTTGAACAGGAAGCCCCCAAGTGACCATAAGAGCTGTTTAATGACGCTGATTCGAATACGATCCACGTCAGACCCAAAGGGGTTAAGCTATGATTCAAATATGATCAAGAAGCCCCCAAGTGGGTTTGGCAGTATGCCGATCAAGTGGGTATCACCAGCTATGTTCTCTTTGGTTCGAATACGATCTATGTTTGAACAGGAAGCCCCCAAGTGACCATAAGAGTTGTTTAATGACGCTGATTCGAATACGATCCACATCAGACCCAAAGGGGTTAAGCTATGATTCAAATATGATCAAGAAGCCCCCAAGTGGGTTTGGCAGTATGCCGATCAAGTGGCTATCGACAGCTATGTTCTCTTTCGTTCGAATACGACCTATGTTTGAACAGGAAGCCCCCAAGTGACCATAAGAGTTGTTTAATGACGCTGATTCGAATACGATCCACGTCAGACCCAAAGGGGTTAAGCTATGATTCAAATATGATCAAGAAGCCCCCAAGTGGGTTTGGCAGTATGCCGATCAAGTGGGTATCGACGGCTATGTTCTCTTTGGTTCGAATATGACCTATGTTTGAACAGGAAGCCCCCAAGTGATCATGGCTAGATTTAGATATGATCATAAGCCGGACCAAAGGGAAAGCCGGATTCAGATATGATCCGCTCCCTATTGGTTATTTCCACCACCTGATAAAGAAGACATATAAACCTTTGAGGGTGAAAAGGACAGAGGTCCTGTTTTATTGCTTTATATAATATATACATCGTCAAAAAATATATACATCTTGAGAGCCGGTGGCTCAAGTATAGTAAGGCTGAAGATGGGCGATATTCCATGGCCGACGGGTCTCCTCCTCCGACTTACGCGAGTCTTTGTGCTCTCGAACATCGATAAGGTAGTATGACCCATTGTTCAGATTCTTGCTGACCACAAAGGGTCCTTCCCAAGGAGGGGATAGCTTGTGCATATCAGACTGATCCTGGATGAGCCGGAGCACTAAGTCGCCTTCCTGAAATGTTCTGCTTCTAACCCGGCGGCTGTGGTAACGGCGCGGGTCTTGTTGGTAAATCGCCAAGCGGGCTATTGCCAAGTCTCGCTCCTCATCCAACAAGTCAAGTGCATCCTGACGAGCTTTTTCGTTATCAGCCTCAACGTAAGCTGCCACGCGGGGTGAATCGTGCCGGATGTCACTTGGCAGGACTGCCTCTGCTCCATACACCATGAAGAAAGGCGTGTAACATGTAGATATGTTAGGCGTAGTGTTGATGCTCCACAGTACAGAAGGTAACTCCTCCACCCAACAACCCGGAGTCCGCTTTAAGGGGACCAAGAGCCAGGGTTTGATACCCTTCAAGATCACCTGATTAGCTCTTTCTGCTTGACCATTGGATTGAGGATGAGCAACAGCAGAAACATCAAGCCGGATATGTTCTCGTTGATAGAACTCTTCCATGGCACCCTTGGAGAGATTAGTGCCATTATCAGTTATGATGCTGTGTGGAAAACCAAAACGAAAGATCACCTTTTTCATGAACTCAACTGTCGTGGCTACATCACACTTACTGACCAGCTCTACCGCAACCCACTTTGTAAACTTATCGACTTCCACCAGGAGGTGTCTTTTTATCCTTAGACCTCTTGAAAGGTCCAACCATGTCAAGCCCCCAGACTGCAAACGGCCAAGTAATTGGAATCATCCTCAACTCTTGAGCCGGCACATGCGCTCATTGTGAGAATTTTTGACATCCGTCACGCTGACTAGATCCTCCGCATCAGCATGAGCCGTCAGCCAATAGAAACCATGACGGAAAGCCTTGGCCACAAGAGATTTTGAACCAGCACGATGACCACAATCTCCTTCATGGATCTCACGAAGTATCTCCTGACCCTCCGCAGGCGACACACAACGTTGAAACGCCCCAGTGACACTGTGGTGATGTAACTCGCCATGAACAATTGTCATAGATTTGGACTGCCTGATGATTTGTCTCGCCAAGGTTTCATCCTGAGGCAACTCTCCCAGGGTCATATAGGCCAAGTATGGCACTGTCCAATCCGGGGTAACGTGAAGGTCTGCCACCAGCTGTGCCTCCGGGTCTGGCACTGCTAGTTCTTCCTCTGTAGGTACCTTGACAGAAGGATTACGCAAGACATCGAGAAAGGTGTTAGGCAGCACCGGCTTACGCTGAGATCCCAACCGGCTTAAAGCATCAGCCGCCTCATTCTTCCTTTGATCAATGTGCTCCACTTGATAACCTTTAAAGTGCCCAGCCACAACATACACTTCACGACGATAAGCCGCCATAAGGGGATCCTTGGAATCCCACTTGCCTGACACCTGTTGGGCCACGAGATCTGAATCGCCCAAGCATCTTACCCGGCTCAAATTCATCTCTTTGGCCATCCGGAGACCATGGAGTAAGGCCTCATACTCAGCTGCATTGTTAGTAAAAGGAAACATAAGCCGGAGCACATAACAAAATTTGTCACCTCGAGGGGAAGTTAAAACAACTCCAGCCCCCGAGCCTTCTAACTGCCTGGACCCATCAAAGTGAATAGTCCAATATGTGTTATCCGGCTTCTCCTCAGGTGCCTGCAACTCTGTCCAATCATTGATAAAGTCCACCAAGGCTTGAGACTTAATAGCGGTACATGGCATGTACTTCAAACCATGAGGCCCAAGCTCAATAGCCCACTTGGCGACTCGTCCTGTGGCTTCCCTGTTCTGGATGATGTCTCCCAAGGGGGCAGAACTTACCACAGTTATAGGATGACTTTGGAAGTACTGCTTCAGCTTTCGGCTTGCCATAAACACTCCGTAAGCAAGTTTCTGCCAATGTGGATACCTTTGTTTAGACTCAATGAGCACCTCACTGATGTAGTAAACTGGCCGTTGAACCGGATGCTCTTTGCCAGCCTCCTTACGCTCCACCACGATGGCAACATTGACGGCTCGTGAATTAGCAGCCACATATAACAGCAACGGCTCTTTATCAATGGGAGCCGCAAGAACCGGCGGCTCAGACAACTATCTCTTTAAATCTTCAAAGGCAGTATCAGCAGCATCACTCCAGACAAAAGTGTCCGTTTTCTTCATCATCTGATACAGCGGTAGTGTCGGAGTAATGGGCCACGGGTAGGCCAACCCGAGTCCTAGAACCTTTCAAGACATCGGGGCAGGCTGCGCCCCGCGAGTCCCAGAGGCGACTCCAGATAAAGCCGAGTCCAAGAGGCGACTCCAGATAAAGTCGAGTCCAAGAGGCGACTCCAGATAAAGTCGAGTCCAAGAGGCGACTCCAGATAAAGCCGAGTCCAAGAGGCGACTCCAGATAAAGCCGAGTCCAAGAGGCGACTCCAAGATAGGCCGAGTCCCAGAGGCGGCTCTAAGAGAAGCCGACTATGAAGAGCCGGCCAGTGATTCTATCCGTCACCTACCCTCGCCATGATAGGCGAGGTGCGGTATGGCCGTAGCATGGCCGTCACCCCCTGCTTACGAGGGGCTGGCATGGCTACAGTGTGCTGTATCGCTGGAGATCTCCAGCGTGGTACGACACTGTTGCCATGCCTGCCCTAACCTCAGCCACAGTGAGTGGCATACTGTGGCCGCGACGGCCTACCTGTATGACTCAGAGACGGCGGACCCGCCCGTCAGTGAGAAGATGGGAGACGACGGATGCGCCCCAAAGGCGGCCTCATGGGAGTCGCCCCCCTGGAGTCGGCCGGCCACTCCCACGGGCCCCACGAGCCATTAACCAGACAAGACGGGGCGTGGTGACAGTGATCGCCCGATAGACGGCAGCACTGTTGCCACGACCCCATGACCAAGCCTGCGTCATGAGAAGCACGGCCACAGTACCGGACTAGTCGGCGGGGCCCACCAGTCGGCGGGCCCCAGCAGTCGGCGGAGAAGACGGCGGCCTGAGAGACAGACGGCTGGGACCCGCGCCCAGCCAGATTACCGTAGTACCCCCAGGGGGTAGGCCTATATAAACCCCCCGGGACACCCATGCAAAGGGTTGGAATCCATTAGCCCTAGACAGACCATATAGGAAGGAGAGAGCAAGCCTCGCCTTCTCCTTCTTCCAGAAATAGCTCAAGGAGCCATCTTGTATTCACTTTGCCATAGTGACCATGCGGAAACCCCGCAGAGCAGCAGTAGGGGTGTTATCTCCTCGGAGAGCCCTGAAGCTGGGTAAGATCCGCCGGCGTGCATGTCTTCGCCTCATCCCGTTTCCAGGCACCGGCGACGTTCTACTCGCTCCCACCATGATAAGCCATCCTTTGGCATATGTCGCACCCAACACTCGACATTTGGTGCCCACCATGGGGTGAGGTGCACCGTCGTCCGGAGATCTGTTCTGGACGGGAACCCTTTTCCTCCCTGGCGAGTGCAGCCAGCCAGGCTCGCTAGACGAAGTCTGCATCAATGCGCTGCGCGGTGCTGAGGCCGCCTGCGCAGCTAGCTGCCTTGCCGAACTTGTCGGCGAGGTTCGCCTCTCCGACGAGCCTGCATCTGACGCAGGCGCAGGTGGCCCCGAGAGCCTCCTCACGGGCCTCCTCGATCAACTCCACGTCACCGGCGAGCCATCCGTGGACCTCGAGTCCGTAGGCTCCACCGACCCGATGCTGGTCGACTCCGACGCCGTGTCGCTTGACACTTTCCCCACCAACGTGGCGGTCTACGACGAGCCGCTCCCTCACGAGGAGAGCGGCGGTAGCGCCGTCACGGAGGTGCTCGTCATCAGTCACGATGAGCGTTCTGGTGAGGGAGCTCATGACCCGCTCGACGCGGCTCTGCAAGACTTGACTGCGTCTATTCCAGAAGACGCAGATGCTGAGACGCTGGAGACACGCCGCCTTCAGATCATCGAAGGCGTCCAGAAGCTGGCAAGCATGAGGCGCTTGTCAGAAGCCTACCAGCGCGAGATGGATCGCGCCGTGGGCGGCTCGCCGGCTCCGACTGGGCCTAGCCGCCTAGGCGCGGTCCGACAGCGCGGCGCGACCATCGCCAACCTGTTCGGGGCCAATCGCCCCGTATACGCCACGCCTGCGGAGAACATCCGCGCTGCCCTGGCGGCGACTAACGAGCTGAAGAACTTTGAAGGCGAAGAGCGCCGCATGATGACGGAGCGAGTCCAGCAGCTCCTCGACGCGGTAGTCGCGCGGAATGCAGCCGGCGGCCGCACGGAGGCGCCGTGACGGCCAGACGATGACCTGCCTCCCCGCCGAGATCAAGGCGCGACGTCTCGGACACCGACTGGTAGAGTTCGCGGAAGGAAGGACAAAGAGCCGGCTGTCAGTCACAGTCGGACTCGCATCACCATCGAGCGCGACCAAGATGGCCGTCCGAGAGCGGTGGAACGGCAGGGCAACTATCTGCCTCCCCCGCTGAGAGGAGAACGGCGAGTTTCCCCACCGCCTGTTGAGCATCCGACTCTCGGTGGCCGCCTTGGCCGCCGAGAGGGAGTCGGAGAGAATGACGCCCGCCACCGGATCGACCAACTTCACCGATCCCTGGCACTGGAAGAAGAAGATGAGCTGGGTCCGCCTTGCTTCGGGCCCCGCATCTGAGACGAGCCTTTTCCCAAAGGGTTCACGCTCCCCCGAGACACGCCCAAGTATACCGGCTCCGTGAAGCCGGAAGACTGGCTAGTTGACTACTCCACCGCCGTCAACATAGCGAACGGCAACAAGCGAGTTGCCGTGAAGTATGTTCCACTCATGCTCCAGGGCACGGCCCGGACATGGTTGAACAGTCTGAAGCCCCACATCATCAACAGCTGGGTCGACTTCACCGAGGCCTTCATCCGTAACTTCACCAGCACGTACAAGCGACCCCCAAGCCGCGTTAGCTCTCCTTGTGCATACAAGGTCCCGACGAATCGACTCGCGACTACCTCACGCGCTGGGGCGAGCTCCGGAACTCATGCGAGGGCGTGCACGAGGTGCAGGCTATTGAGTACTTCACCACCGGGTGTCGAGAAGGCACCCTCCTCAAGCACAAGCTACTCTGCGATGAGCCAGAGACCCTCGACAAGCTGCTGATCATAGCGGACAAGTACGCCACGGCCGACTCCTCTATGAAGACAGAGATTCAAGTTAACGCGGCCGGCAAAGTGGCCCCTCAAGCTCCCAGAACCCCAGCTGGAGACGTCAGTCGGCGACAGCAACAGAACGACAATAAGCGCAAGGCCCCACCGCCGACTTCTAGCAGTCGGTAGGTTGCAACAGTTGAAGATCAACAACCAGAGGGGCAGCCCCCGGCGAAGCGACAGAAAGGCGGCAAGACCAACTGGTTGCCGGCCTTCTCTTACGAGCAAACTCTAGACGGTCCCTGCAAGTTCCGCAGCGGCGCGAAGCCGTCGAACCATACCACCCGAAAGTGCCACTGGCTTACAAGAATCGCCAAGGGAGACGGCCTCCTTCCTCCTCCGCATGTTGGGCCGCCGCCTCCACCCTAGCAGCCGGCTGCCAGGCTAGTCGGCGTCGTACAAGACGAGTATCCAGAAGAGCACGAAGCCTACATGGTGTTCACCAGTGTGGCTGATGATCGGCGTAGCAGGCGACTGCAGCAGCAAGAGGTGAACGCAGTAGCGTCAGATACTCCAGAGTTTATGAATTGGTCCGAGAGGCCTATCAGTTGGAGCAGAGCCGATCACCCAGAGGTGATGCCGAATCCAGGCTCCTACGCCTTGGTTTTGAGTGCCACCTTGGGCACTAATAGGCGGGCCGCTCGCTTCTCGCGAGTGTTGATAGATGGTGGCAGTAGCATCAACATCCTGTATAAGGACACCATGGAGAAGCTAGGAATCAAGCAAAGATAGCTGCAGAGCAGCCAGACTGTGTTCCACGGCATTGTACCTGGCCTTTCCTGCTCACCAATCGGCAAGATCCTAATAGACGTCCTCTTTGGAGACAAAGATCATTTCCGCCGAGAGCCAGTCTGGTTTGAAGTGGTGGACCTTGAAAGCCCATACCAAGCATTGCTTGGCCGACCTGCTCTGGCCAAGTTTATGGCGGTCCCCCACTACGCCTACCTCAAGATGAAGATGCCGAGTTCCAAGGGAATTCTGACCGTAGCCGGCGACTACATGAAGTCATCCGCCTGTGCAGCTAAGAGCAGTCGGCTGGCCGAGTCCCTGGTGATCGCGGCTGAGAAGAGGCTTCTTGACCGGGTTGTGGCGATGGCCGGCAAGCAGCCGGAGATGTCGCCCGACCCCAAGGAGTCGGAAGCTGAGGGCTCATTCAAGCCGGCCAAAGAGACCAAGAAGATACCCTTGGACCCGGAGCACCCAGAGAGGTACGCTGTCATAGGTGCAAACCTTGACAGCAAATAGGAAGGTGAGCTCGTCGATTTCCTCCATGAGAATCGAGACATCTTTGCATGGTCCCCTAAAGACATGCCATGTGTACCGACGGAATTCGCCGAGCACAAGTTACACGTCCGACCTGATGTGAAGCCCGTCAGGCAGCCTTTGCACCGACTATCAGAAGAAAAGAGAAGAGTTGTAGGAGAAGAGATAGCCCGGCTCCTGGTCGCCGGCTTCATTGTGGAAGTATTTTTTCCAGAGTGCTTGGCAAACCCGGTCCTGGTGTTGAAGAAGAACAAGCAGTGGAGAATGTGTATTGACTACACAAGCCTCAACAAAGCCTGCCCCAAGGACCCGTTTGCCCTACCGAGAATCGATCAGGTGATAGACTCCACAGCCGGATGCGAGCTGTTGAGCTTCTTGGATGCATACTCAGGGTATCACCAGATCAAGTTGAGCCCAGCAGACAGGCTGAAGACCGCCTTCATCACGCCATTCGGAGCCTTCTGCTACCTGACCATGACGTTTGACCTGAGGAATGCCGGCGCCACCTTTCAGCGTTGCATGCAGAAGTGCCTCCTCAGGCAACTCGGCAGAAACGCCCACGTCTACATGGATGATGTAGTGGTGAAGATGGAGAAGCATGGGACGCTGATGGAAGACCTCAAGAAACCTTTGAAAATCTGCGCCGATTCCAGATCAAGCTCAACCCTGAAAAGTGTGTCTTTGGAGTACCAGCCGGCCAACTTCTTGGTTTCCTGGTCTCTGAACGCGACATAGAGTGCAACCCTGTGAAGATCAGGGCCATCGAGAGGATGGAGGTACCTAGCCGACTGTTAGATGTGCAGAAGTTCACCGGCTGCTTGGCTTCCATCAGCCGATTCATCAGTCGGCTGGGCGAGAAGGCTCACCCTTTGTACCAACTGATGAAGAAGACCACCTTTTTTGAGTGGAACCACAAGGCAGATGAAGCATTTCTCCAGGTGAAGAAAATGTTGACTACTCCCCCTGTGCTGGTGGCTCCGACTCCTAAAGAGCCCATGCTCCTATACATCGCCACCACCAGCCGAGTAGTCAGCACAGTCATTGTAGTCGAGCGCAAAGAGGAAGGCAAGGCGCTCCCAGTCCAGAGACCGGTATATTACCTGAGCGAGGTACTGTCGACCTCCAAGCAGAACTACCCTCACTACCAGAAGATGTGCTACAGCGTGCATTTTGCCGCCAAGAAGCTGAAGCCTTATTTTCAAGAGCATCCAACCACTGTGGTTTGCACAGCCCCGTTGGCCGAGATCATCGGGAGTCGAGATGCTTCTGGCCGAGTAGCCAAATGGGCCATAGAGTTGGCTCCCTACACCATTCATTACCAGCCCCGCACTGCCATCAAGTCACAAGCGCTGGCCGACTTCCTTGTCGACTGGGCCGAGACCCAGTACCTGCCGCCAGCGCCTGACTCCACCCATTGGTGGATGCATTTCGACGGCTCCAAGATGCGCACCGGCTTGGGAGCCGGCGTCGTCCTCACCTCCCCTAAAGGTGACAAGCTCAAGTATGCGCTGCAGATCCACTTTGCCGCCTCCAATAACATCGCCGAATACGAAGTGCTCATTCACGGGCTCCGGCTTGCCAAAGAACTCGGCATTCGCCGGATCCTGTGCTATGGCGACTCCGATTTGGTGCTCCAGCAGTCATCTGGCGACTGGGACGCCAAAGATGCAAACATGGCGAGCTACCGCTTCTTGGTGCAGCAACTCGGTGGATACTTCGAGGGGTGCAAGTTCCTTCATGTACCAAGAAATGACAACGACCAAGCAGATGCCTTGGCATGAGTCGGCTCCACCTGCCAAGCAATACCATCCGGCGTCGCTCTTCAGAGCCTCCTTAAGCCGTCTATCAAGCCTTCGCCATAGTCAGACTCCATCTTTGTGCTGGCTCCCCCCGAAGAAGTCGGATCCGACTCAAGAGCCCTAGCAGACGCCCCAAGAAAATCACGGACGAAGCCGGCCCGGGGACTTCGGGACCCGGCCCGGGATCTACGCCAGTCGGCCCGGGGACTTCGTCAATCCAGCCAACGGCCGCAGACTCCAGCCTACTGCCTCCCAGCCCAGCCGCCCTTGTCCAAGTCGCGGTGCTGGCAATTGAAGACATAGCAGCACCCTCGTGGGGACAGCCCATCCACAAGTTTCTAGTGAACAAAGAGCTGCCAACTGATGAAATCTTGGCTCGGCAAGTGCAACGCCGAGCGGCAGCCTACACCATAATCAACAGAGAGCTGGTCAGGCGCAGCGTCACTGGTGTCTACCAGCGCTGCGTGGAGCCAGAGCAAGGCCAAGCAATTCTCAGAGACATCCATCAAGGCGAGTGTGGCCACCATGCGGCTTCAAGAGCACTCGTCGCCAAAGCCTTTCGGCACGGTTTCTTCTGGCCGACTGCCCTAGAAGAGGCCAAGGAATTAGTGCAAAAATGCAAGGGGTGCCAGAAGTTCCGCTCCAAGCCGCTCCAGCCGGCTTCCGCACTGAAGACAATCCCCATCGCCTGGCCCTTTGCAGTTTGGGGCCTGGACATGGTGGGACCATTCAAGACGGCCCGGGGCGGCCTGACTCACTTACTCATCGCAGTGGACAAGTTCACCAAGTGGATAGAAGCAAAGCCCATCAAGAAGTTGAATGGTCCGACTGCAGTGACTTTCATTGCCGATATCACGGTACGGTATGGCATACCGCACAGCATCATCACCGACAATGGCATAAATTTTGCCAAAGGCGCCTTAGCCCGTTTCTGCGCGACGCAGGCATCCGACTGGACTTAGCGTCCATTGCCCATCCGCAGTCAAACGGCCAGGTAGAGCAAGCAAATGGCCTCATCCTGTCCGGCATCAAGCCTCGACTGGTCGAACCACTCGAGCGTTCGGCCGGTTGTTGGCCTGAGGAGCTGCCAGCCGTCCTCTAGAGTCTGCGCACGACTCCAAACAAGTCAACCGGCTTCACACCCTTCTTCCTCGTCTATGGTGCCGAAGCCGTCATCCCGATGGACATAGAGTTCGACTCTCCATGAGTCACCATGTGCACCGAAGAGGAAGCAGAAGAAGCAAGTCAAGACAGCGTCGACCTGCTGAAAGAGGGCCGGCTGTTGGCACTCAGCCGGTCCAGCATCTACCAGCAGAGTCTGCGCCGATACTACAACAGGAAAGTCAGGCTGAGGTCTTTCCAAGAGGGCGACCTTGTGCTCCGACTGATCCAGCGAACAGCCGGCCAGCACAAGTTGTCGGCGCCTTGGGAAGGCCCCTTCATCATCAGCAAAGTGCTGGGCAACTACTCCTACTACCTAATCGATGCCTAGAAGCCCCGAGCATGCAAGAGGGACGACTCCGGCAAAGAGTCGGAGCGGCCATGGAACGCAAATCTTCTCCGAAGATTTTACAGTTAAATGCAGTATGTACCACGCTACCCTTTGTATTAAAGTACCAAGACTTTGGGCCCCCCGAGACGAGCTCAGGGACTGCCCCTTTTGTTGATTATCTCTATGATAAGAATTATGCCTTCTAGTATGCTACTCTTTGATATGCCGCTTCGCACCGGGTTCGACTAAGTCGGCCCGGGGACTCGCCGTCTTGTGCTATAAAATGCTTCCTGTAGTCGGACAAGTAGTGTGCGGCGCTTAAGCCGTCTCCTGTCAGAAGCCGCAGCTCGCAGAGCGGCTGTCGGCGGGCGGTGAGTAAGGAAGAATGAGCGCCCATGCAAAAAATGGCTAAGGACTCAAAGCACACACGTAGCACAAGCCGGTTTCCAGCCCCTTTTTCGCAAAGCCGACTCCTGGACAGTCGGCTTGCCGCCTTCCATCCAACTTGTTAAAAGACTCTAAAAAAGGCCAAGTACTTGCCTCCCTATGGTAGCCGAGCATTTGACCCAATGACAGTCCGCAGAGCGGTTGTCCGTCTGGCAAAGCGGCAACTGTGGGGAGGCGGCAAAGGAAAAAGCCAAAGGAGCAATGAGCAAGGAAAGATAGAGCTCGGATTAATATTTACATAGCATAGGCCCTTGGCCGAATCTTTGAACAGAAGTTCAAAATACACCCCGTGGGTGGAATTGTGCAAATTAACAAGTTCTTCAAAGACTTTCTAAAGAGCAGATAAAATAAAAGCCAGAAGGCAGCCTAGGGATCAGACGGGTTAGGAGGGTCGGAGGAGATGGCGGTGTCAGGCGCCGGGGCGGCCGGCTGGGCAGTCTCGGCTTGATTGCCACCAGCGGTGGCCGGCTCGGTCGGAACGGCTCGTTGCTGGAGGCGCGGTCGAGCTGAGGCTGGTCGCCCGCTCCGTCCTCTGGCGCCTCCGTCTCACCTCCGTCCTCCCCTCGTCTCCTTTGTCTCCCTCCTCGGCACTGGAGCCGATCACCTCCGCCGAGTCCTCGTCGTAGTCCGGGTTCATCCCGAACCACTCCGTCGGCGCCTCTTCGCCGTTCTCGGCCCGCTCAGGAATGAAGGCGCTGGTGTCGGTGTAGTCGACAATCTCCGCCGCACGCTCGACAAGGGTGCCTTCCACAGCCACCAGCTCCGCCTGGGCCTCTGACCGGAACACGGCCAGTCGGTCCAGATCCAGCCCTGGATACCAGGCCTTGACGAATTCCAAGGCCCGGCGCGCTCCAGCCCGGGCCGAGGAACCCTTCCAAGCCTCAAGACGGCCAGCTGCGACCTCCAGCCAGTCGGCAGTCCGACTGGGAGTACGCAGAACCGGCATGCCCGGCCATAGGGCGGCGATCCCTTGAGCACCAGCGCGTTGAAGCCGGTGCAGCAGCTGGTGGGCCAGCCGGAGACGAGTCTCGATGCTCAAGAGCTGCTCGTCGACGGTCAGGGGGGAGTTGGCGGTGATTTCCTCGCCATCCGCCCTCCGCGCCTCACGATCAGCCACAATGGCTCGGGTAGCCGCCTGCGAGTGGCCAGGGAAGAAGTCTGCCCAAAGCAAAAAAGCGAAAGAAAGAATCAGGAGTCGGCCTGACTTACAGTCAGCGGCTCGAAGAAAGAAAGCAAAGAAACTCACCGTCGACAATGTCTTCGATCTCGTGGAAGCTGGAAGTCAGCATCGCCTTCAAGTCGGTCCAGGAGGAGCGCTCGCTCTCGAACTCGGCCAGGAGAGCGGTCTCTCTCTTGTCCGCCTCGTCCTGCGCCTTCTTGAGCAGCTCCTTCTGCTCCGCTAGCTGTGCGGCCAGCAGGTCGCGCTCTGTGGCAAGCTTGCTGCACTCCTCCTCCTTGGCGCGTAGGGCGGTGCCGGCTTCGCCCAACCATTCCTGAAGAGCGGCATTGGCCTCTGAAGAACAAAGGCAAAAGGACGTCAAGTCGCCAGCAAAGAGGGTTGCCCGGAAGATCCGGCCCGACTGCTCAGTAGTCGGCCCGAATCTCAGGGACTACAGCCCGCGGGTGCGCCAGCGCACCCCCACGAAAAATAAAAAGGACTTACTCCGACTCTCCGCCAAGTCGGCCGTCCGCTTCCCCAGCTGCTCAACATTGCGGTTGAAGGCAGTGACGCGGAGGTTGTGATACTCCTGGGATAAAGAGTCCGACAAAGGTGAATACTTGGAACTCGCCAGATGGAGTTCCGGGCCGCCTGCTCAGCAGCCGGCCCGAAACTCGGGGACTACACCCAGTGGGTGCGCTGGCGCGCCCCCAGAGAGAAGAACGAGGAAAAACAAAGTCAAAGAAGGAAGGTATACCCAGATAGATGGGCATGACACCAGATGTGCCCTGGTACAACCCTGGATGGCTTCGCCTGGACATCCAGGAGTGCTTGGTTCAGCGGACCGTCGCCGCCTCCTCGCACCCACCTAGTGGGCGCGGCGCTTGTTGCCTCGGCATCTGGGGTGGCCGAGCTGGCGGCGCTGAAACCGCTTTCTCCAGGCGGCGGCGCGCTGGCGAGGCGACTTGAAGGAGCAGCCTCGCCACTGCCTCGTCTTCAGTCGGCGGCACTGGCGGGCCGGCCGGCTATTTGCCATGCGCGCTTCCAGACGGTGGCGGTGGCGGCGGTGGCGGCATGGCCGTGCCCGATGCGGAGGCCTCGCCACCGTCCCTCTCCATGATGGAGTGCTCCCCGCCAACTTCTCCAGTCTGCCCCGTGAACTCCGGGGGCGGCAGCGTGGAGTTCAGCGGGACGACAAGCAACGCCGATTGACAGCGCGCAGTCTCCTCAGCCCGCTTCCTTGCCGCGGCGGCGGCTTCAGCTTCCTCCAGTCTCTTCTAGGCGGAGGCCGCCGCCTTCTCGGCCTCCGCCTTCTCCAGACGGTCGGCCTCCTCCTCGTCGCGCTTCTCTCGCGCGTTGCGCTCCGTCGCCTCCCGGAGGTCAGCGGTGAGGTCAATCCGCCGAGTATTGGCGGACGTCTCGGCCGACCCCGTGACAGAGGGGACGGCGACCCTCTCAAGAGAAAGAGGGGCCCTGAAGCAAAAGAAGGAATGAAAAAGACTCGGAAAAGATTCATCAAAGAAAACAAAGCAAGGGCGGAAGGCGCTTACGCAGAGACTAGCGGCGGCTTCTTCACTACCTTGCGGAAGCGATTGGCCTTCGCGGCCGCCTCCTCCCGCCTGGTCGCGGAGGCCGGCCCCTTGAACTTCTTCGGCCGACCACCGAGTGAACTCGGCACGGCCCGGCGCTTCTTCGCGCGGACTTGGCCGGCCAGGCCGGTGGAGGAGCTCGCGCCTGGATGGCCGGCCTTCACTTGGCGGCGCGGGATGACTTCCCCTTCGGTGTCGTCTTCCGGCTAGTCGGCGAAGGTCGCCGAGGGCTGGAAGCCGCCTTCCGCTCCTCCTCCTCCGGCTTCGGTGTCGGCCTCCATCGCCGCCGCCCCCAAGTCGGGGTCGTCGACATCGCTCTCCGCTCGATCTGAAGCGAACTCGCGGGGCTGTCCCGTGGCGCCGGCTGCAGGCTGGATGAGGGGGTTCTGACTCAAAAAACCAAGAAGATCAGAAGTCGGATTCGGCTACAAAGAAAACCAGAAGAGCAAAATATACGACTTACCGCAGGCGGGGGGTTGGCAGGCGAGTACGGCTCCTTGCCGAACTGCCAGTCTTCCGCGAGCTTGCAGTTCACGATGTGATTCACCATGTTCGCCACCTCCGTGTGGGGCATGTCCCAGGTGCACAACCGACTCGGGTCTCGGCGGCCGCTCATCTGACTAATCAGATGAGGTCGGCCTTGGAGAGGAAGGACTCGGTGGGCCACGAAGGCGGCCAGCAAGTCGGCCCCTACCAGGCCTTCCGACTACGTCAGCAGTCGAAGTCATGCGACGGCGGCGGCTCCGCCAGGAGTCAGCGTCTTGGCTCGGTAGGACCAGCTGGGAAGCCTTCCAGCCGGCGCGCCGGCCTCGTAGGGCGGTAGGTTGACCCAGTCGCCTTCCGCGGCGATGTTCTTCACGTAGAAGTATGACCGCTGCCACATCTTCACCAACTTGATTAGCGCGATGGAGGGGAATGGGTTGTCGGCGGTCGACCTGTGCATCGCGATGAAGGCGCCGCACTGAGCCGGCACGCCAGCGACGTGCGTGCCGAGCTTGGGTTGAAAGAACTCTTCCCACAGTTCGATGGTGGGGAGAACGCCGAGGAAGCCCTCGCACAGGGTGGCGAAGGCGGCCAGCAGCACCACCGTATTCGGAGTGAGGTGGTGCGGCTGAAGTCCGTTGAACTCCAAGAAGGAGCGGAGGAAGCCGCTCGCCGGCAGGCCCAGGGCGCGCATGAGGTGCAAGCGGAATATAACCTGCTCACCCTCCTCCGGCGCCGGCCTTATTTCCCCCTCTGGCGGGGCGTGGGCTCGCACCAGGTTCATGCCGGGGAGCTAGCGCGTCCTGCGGAGATGCTCGATGACGTCGTCGTCCACTGTGGAGCCGTCCCACACGCCGGAGCGCACGACAGGAGCCGCGGCGGCAGAGGAGGAGCTCATCGTTGCGGGTGCGGCGAGGCTTGGTGCGGCGAGGGCAAGAAGAAGAAGAGGCAGGAGGAAACGTGGGAGCAGGGAGGTATGAGCGCGCACGCTTCACCGTCCCGCTCCCCCCACCTACTTATAAGCCCAAAGGCTGAGAAGCCGATGGGGTGGCGTGGGATTAACTGCGCGCGAGGCCCCACACCCCCACGATTTACCCCACAAAGTTACTGCGCGCAGTAACGACGTGGAGAACCCAACTATCCGCCCGGCCTCAACAGATCCGTCCACGGACCGAGGCGCGGTAGTGGTGGGCCCCGCCCGACGACCTGTCCCGTCGTGCGCGTGGGTGGGCAGACTACCCCTGCCATGTGGCGCTCCGTGATGGGCCCGCGGCGGGCGGCCGTGGGGAAGCGTATCAGGAACGACTGCCTGGTTCCCGCCGCGATGTTCCAAACTCCTCGACAGGCACGACGGCTCTCTATGAATCCGGCCCTAACCAGTCGGCCTGAAGGAAGGCGGCCAGCAAGGCCTGCGTTCGTTCACCGGAAGAATGAAACTGTTGAGGCCCCACGGCGTATCGCACTCGGAGCCTCACCAGCTTCAGGGACTACTGTCAGAGTAATGGGCCACGGGTAGGCCAACCCGAGTCCCAGAACCTTTCAAGACATCAGGGCAAGCTGCGCCCCGCGAGTCCCAGAGGCGACTCCAGATAAAGCCGAGTCCAAGAGGCGACTCCAGATAAAGCCGAGTCCAAGAGGCGACTCCAGATAAAGCCGAGTCCAAGAGGCGACTCCAGATAAAGCCGAGTCCAAGAGGCGACTCCAGATAAAGCCGAGTCCAAGAGGCGACTCCAGATAAAGCCGAGTCCAAGAGGGGACTCCAAGATAGGCCGGGTCCTAGAGGCGGCTCTAAGAGAAGCCGGCTATGAAGAGCCGGCCAGTGATTCTATCCGTCACCTACCCTCGCCATGATAGGCGAGGCGCGATATGGCCATAGCATGGCCGTCACCCCATACTTACGAGGGGCTGGCATGGCTACAGTGTGCCATATCGCTGGAGATCTCCAGCGTGGTACGGCACTGTTGCCATGCCTGCCCTGACCTCAGCCACAGTGGGTGGCATATTGTGGCCGCGACGGCCTACCTGTACGACTCAGAGACGGCGGACCCGCCCGTCAGTGAGAACATAGGAGACGACGGATGCGCCCCAAAGGCGGCCTCGTGGGAGTCGCCCCCCTGGAGTCGGCCGGCCACTCCCACGGGCCCCACGAGCCATTAACTAGACAAGACGGGGCGTGGTGACAGTGATCGCCCGATAGACGGCAGCACTGTTGCCACGACCCCATGACCAAGCCTGCGTCATGAGAAGCACGACCACAGTACCGGACTCGTCAGCGGGGCCCACCAGTCGGCGGGCCCCAGCAGTCGGTGGAGAAGACGGCGGCTTGAGAGACAGACGGTTGGGACCCGCGCCTAGCCAGATTACTGTAGTACCCCCGGGGGGTAGGCCTATATAAACCTCCCGGGACACCCATGCAAAGGGTTGGAATCCATTAGCCCTAGACAGACCGTATAGGAAGGAGAGAGCAAGCCTCGCCTTCTCCTTCTTCCAGAAACAGCTCAAGGAGCCATCTTGTATTCACTTTGCCATAGTGACCATGCGGAAACCCCGCAGAGTAGCAGTAGGGGTGTTATCTCCTCGGAGAGCCCTGAAGCTGGGTAAGATCCGCCGGCGTGCATGTCTTCGCCTCATCCCGTTTCCAGGCACCGGCGATGTTCTACTCGCTCCCACCATGATAAGCCATCCTTTGGCATATGTCG
The DNA here is from genome assembly GCA_963921465.1 of Triticum timopheevii. Classification (NCBI taxonomy): domain Eukaryota; kingdom Viridiplantae; phylum Streptophyta; class Magnoliopsida; order Poales; family Poaceae; genus Triticum; species Triticum timopheevii. The sequence continues at coordinate 371,590,236 of OY997262.1, forward strand.
CACCCAACCCCCGACAGGTAGGGCCTTCTCACCTAACCGGCTTATGAACCGGCTTAAAGCAGCAACACGACCCGCCAGTCGCTGAACATCATTGATGCACGCCGGTTTAGCCAGAGAGGTAATTGCCTTGATCTTCTCCGGATTAGCTTCAATGCCTCTGTTTGAGACAAAAAAACCCAAGCGCTTGCCTGCAGGTACACCAAATACACACTTGGCCAGGTTAAGCATCATCTTATAAACCCGGAGATTATCAAAGGTCTCTTTCAAGTCAGATATCAAGGTTTCCTTCTCTCTGGACTTCACCACGATGTCATCCACATAAGCATGAACATTGCTCCCAATTTGATCGTGGAGAAAGTTCTGTACACATCGCTGATAAGTCGCCTGAGCACTCTTGAGCCCAAATGGCATAGATACATAACAGAAGGCTCCAAACGGAGTGATGAAAGTCGTCTTCTCCTGGTCCTTAACTACCCTTTTGATCTGATGATAACCAGAATAAGCATCCAAAAAGCTCAAAGGCTCGCAACCCGCCGTAGCATCAATGATTTGATCAATACGGGGGAGAGCAAAGGGATCAACCGGACAAGACTTATTTAAGTTCGTGTAATCCACACACATCCGCCAGGTGCCGTTCTTCTTGAGCACGAGCACCGGGTTAGCCAACCATACCGGGTGAAAAACTTCAACAATAAACCCAACCGCTAAGAGCCAGGCGACTTCCTCTCCAATAGCTTTCCATCTCTCTTCGTTGAACCGTCGAAGAAACTGCCTGACCAGCTTATACTTCGGATCAATATTGAGAGTGTGCTCAGCGAGTTCTCTCGGTACACCCGACATGTCATAAGGCTTCCATGCGAAGATGTCCCGGTTCTCACGGATGAACTCTATGAGCGCGCTTTCCTATTTGGGATCCAAATTGGCACTGATGCTGAACTGCTTGGAGAATCACCTGGATTGAAATAAACAAGCTTGGTTTCAGCAGCCGACTTAAACTTCATAGCCAGGTCGTGCTTGGTGGTTGGCTTCTTTAGAGAGGTCATATCCGCCGGGTCAACATTGTCTTGATAAAACTTTAGCTCCTCCACTGCACAAACAGACTCAGCATAAGCCGCGTCGCCCTCCTCACATTCTAGAGCTACCTTTCGACTTCCATGCACAATGATGGTGCCCTTGTGACCCGTCATCTTAAGCTACAGATAAACATAACACGGTCGTGCCATGAACTAGGCATAAGCCGGTCGTCCAAACAGAGCATGGTATGGACTCCTAATTTTAACCACCTCAAAGGTTAATATCTCAGCTCTTGAATCATACTCATCTCCAAAGATCACTTCCAGTTCAATCTTGCCAACTGGGTAAGCCGACTTACCAGGAACCACTCCATGAAAAACAGTGTTGGACGTCTTGAAATTCTTATCAGTCAACCCCATGCGTCGAAAGGTCTCATAATAGAGGATATTGATGCTGCTACCCCCGTCCGTGAGTACCTTAGTGAATTTATATCCACCAACCTGAGGCGCTACCACCAAAGCTAACTGACCCGGATTATCAACCCGGAGGGGGTGATCTTCCCTGCTCCATACAACAGGCTATTCTAACCACCTCAAATAACGGGGAACCGCCGGCTCAATAGAATTCATGGCCCTCTTATGAACCTTCTGGTCACGTTTGCACAAGCTGGTGGTGAATACGTGATACTGCCCACTATTCAGCTGCTTCAGATGGCTTTGATAACGTGATTGTTGCTGCTGTTGCTCCCCTTGACCAGACTGCTGTTGATTATAACCGCCTTGATGTCCCTGAAAGCCGAAACTTGAACCGCCGCCCGGGCCATGAAAGCCGCTAGCGCCTGAGCCGCCGCCCGGCCCATGATTGCCATCAAACGTGTTGGAATTCTTGAAAGCCTTCATGATCGCGCAATCCTTCCATAAGTGGGTGGCGGGTCGTTCCCGGGTGCCGTGTCTCGGGCAAGGCTCATTGAGTAGCTGCTCAAGAGATGGGCCTGACCCGCCAGATCGAGGGGGCGGTTTGCCCTTACGTCTCTGATTGTTACCCTGTGCATTGGCGTTGGCTACAAACTCCGGGTTACCCTCCGCTTACACTTATTGCCTCCTTCATTCATCGGGTTGTGCTGCTGACCCTTTCCATTGCCGTTCTTCTTTCCCTTCCCTGTCTTTTCCTCATCAGACGCGGGATCCTTGGTACTATCAGAATCGGCGTATTTGACTAAAGCTGCCATGAGCGTACCCATATCATTGCAATCACACTTAAGGCGCCCCAGTTTCTGTCTCAGCGGCTCAAAGCGGCAGTTCTTTTCCAACATGAGGACTGCAGAGCCAGCATCCATCTTATCAGATGAATGTATTATCTCCTTGACCCGACGCACCCAATGAGTTGTGGATTCACCCTCCCCCTGCTTACAATTTGTCAAGTCCACAATCGACATAGATTGCTTGCAACTGTCTTTGAAGTTCTGGATGAATCGGGCCTTTAGCTCTTCCCATGAATTAATGGAATTGGGCGGCAAGCCCTTTAACCAAGACCGGGCCGTTCCATCCAACATCATGGTGAAGTATTTAGCCATTGCCGCGTCGCTGACCTCGAACAGCTCCATGGCCATCTCATCACTTTTGATCCACGCTCCGGGCTGTAAGTCGGCCGTGTAATTTGGCACCTTTCGAGGTCCCTTGAAGTCCTTGGTGTTGGAAACATGCCCTAGAGGCAATAATAAAAGCATTATTATTATATTTCCTTGTTCATGATAATTGTCTTTATTCATGCTATAATTGTGTTATCCGGAAATCGTAATACATGTGTGAATAACAGACACCAACATGTCCCTAGTGAGCCTCTAGTTGACTAGCTCGTTGATCAATAGATAGTCATGGATTCCTGACTATGGACATTGGATGTCATTGATAACGAGATCACATCATTAGGAGAATGATGTGATGGACAAGACCCAATCCTAAACATAGCACAAGATCGTATAGTTCGTTTGCTAGAGTTTTCCAATGTCAAAGTATCTTTTCCTTAGACCATGAGATTGTGTAACTCCCGGATATCGTAGGAGTGCTTTGGGTATACCAAACGTCACAACGTAACTGGGTGACTATAAAGGTAGACTACGGGTATCTCCGAAAGTGTCTGTTGGGTTGACATGGATCAAGACTGGGATTTGTCACTCCGTATGACGGAGAGGTATCATTGGGCCCACTCGGTAATGCATCATCATAATGAGCTCAAAGTGACCAAGTGTCTGGTCACGGGATCATGCATTACGGTACGAGTAAAGTGACTTGCCGGTAACGAGATTGAACGAGGTATTGGGATACCGACGATCGAATCTCGGGCAAGTAACATATCGATTGACAAAGGGAATTGCATACGGGGTTGATTGAATCCTCGACATTGTGGTTCATCCGATGAGATCATCGTGGAGCATGTGGGAGCCAACATGGGTATCCAGATCCCGCTGTTGGTTATTGACCGGAGAGTCGTCTCGGTCATGTCTGCTTGTCTCCCGAACCCGTAGGGTCTACACACTTAAGGTTCAGTGACGCTAGGGTTGTCAAGATATGTATATGCAGTAACCCAAATGTTGTTCGGAGTCCCGGATGAGATCCCGGACGTCACGAGGAGTTCCGGAATGGTCCGGAGGTAAAGAATTATATATAGGAAGTGTTGTTTCGGCCATCGGGACAAGTTTCGGGGTTATCGGTATTGTACCGGGACCACCGGAGGGGTCCCGGGGGCCCACCGGGTGGGGCCACTTGTCCCGGGGGGGCACATGTGCTGTAGGGGGTGCGCCTTGGCCTTCATGGGCCAAGGGCACCAGCCCCTATAGGCCCATGCGCCTAGGGTTTCCACCATGGAAGAGTCCATGTGGTGGAAGGCACCCCTAGGTGCCTTGGGAGGGAGGGAAACCTCCCCTTGGCCGCCGCCCCCCTAGTAGATATCATCTACTAGGGCCGGCGCCCCCCCCATGGCACCCCTATATATAGTGGGGGGGAGAGGAGGGATTTCACACCAGCCCCTGGCGCCTCCCTCTCTCCCCGTTACGTCTCTCCCTCGGAGTCTTGGCGAAGCCCTGCTTCTGTGACGCCCTGCATCCACCACCACGCCGTCGTGCTGCTGGATCTTCATCAACCTCTCCTCCCCCCTTGCTGGATCAAGAAGGAGGAGACGTCTCCCGTCCCGTACGTGTGTTGAACGCGGAGGTGCCGTCCGTTCGGCGCTTGGTCATCGGTGATTTGGATCACGTCGAGTACGACTACATCATCACCGTTCTTTGAACGCTTCCGCTCGCGATCTACAAGGTACGTAGATGCATCCGATAACTCGTTGCTAGATGAACTCCTAGATGGATCTTGGTGAAACGAGTAGGAAAATTTTTTGTTTTCTGCAACGTTCCCCAACAGTGGCATCATGAGCTAGGTCTATGCGTAGTTCTTCTTGCGCGAGTAGAACACAATTGGTTGTGGGCATGGATTTGTCAACTTTCTTGCCGTTACTAGTCTTTTCTTGCTTCAGCGGTATTGTGGGATGAAGCGGCCCGGACCAACCTTACACGTACGCTTACGTGAGACCGGTTCCACCGACTAACATGCACTAGTTGCATAAGGTGGCTGGCGGGTGTCTGTCTCTCCCACTTTAGTTGGAGCAGATTCGATGAACATGGTCCTTATGAAGGGTAAATAGAAGTTGACAAATCACGTTGTGGCTTTAACGTAGGTAAGAAGACGTTCTTGCTAGAACCCTAATTCAGCCACGTAAAACTTGCAACAACAATTAGAGGACGTCTAACTTGTTTTTGCAGCAAGTGGTTTGTGATATGATATGGCCAAAGTTGTGATGAATTATGAATGATCTATATGTGATGTATGAGATGTTCATGATATTGTAATAGGAATCACGACTTGCATGTCGATGAGTATGACAACCGGCAGGAGCCATAGGAGTTGTCTTTATTCTTTTATATGACCTGCGTGTCATTGAGAAACGCCATGTAAATTACTTTACTTTACTGCTAAACTCGTTAGCCATAGTAGTAGAAGTAACAGTTGGCGAGCAACTTCATGGAGACACGATGATGGAGATCATGATGATGGAGATCATGGTGTCAAGCCGGTGACAAGATGATCATGGAGCCCCAAGATGGAGATCAAAGGAGCTATGTGATATTGGCCATATCATGTCACGTTTATTATTTGATTGCATGTGATGTTTATCATGTTTTGCATCTTGTTTACTTAGAATGACGGTAGTAAATAAGATGATCCCTCATACTAATTTCAAGAAGTGTTCCCCCTAACTGTGCACCGTTGCGACAGTTCGCTGTTTCAAAACACCACGTGATGATCGGGTGTTTTATTCAGACGTTCACATACAACGGGTGTAAGACAGATTTACACATGCAAACACTTAGGTTGACTTGACGAGCCTAGCATGTACAGACATGGCCTCGGAACACAGAAGACCGAAAGGTCGAGCATGAGTCGTATAGAAGATACGATCAACATGAAGATGTTCACCGATGTTGACTAGTCCGTCTCACGTGATGATCGGACACGGCCTAGTTAACTCGGATCATGTAATGCTTAGATGACTAGAGGGATGTCTAATCTAAGTGGGAGTTCTTTAATAATTTGATTAGTTGAACTTAATTATCATGAACTTAGTCTAAATTTTTTACAATATGTCTTGTAGATCAAATGGCCAACGTAGTCCTCAACTTCAACGCGTTCCTAGAGAAAACTAAGCTGAAAGACGATGGCAGCAACTATACGGACTGGGTCCGGAACCTGAGGATCATCCTCATAGCTGCCAAGAAAGATTATGTCCTACAAGCACCGCTGGGTGACGCACCTGTTCTCCCTGCAGAACAAGATGTTATGAACGCTTGGCAGGCACGTTCCGATGACTACTCCCTCGTTCAATGCAGCATGCTTTACAACCTAGAGCCGGGGCTCCAAAAGCGTTTTGAGAGACATGGAGCATATGAGATGTTCGAAGAGCTGAAAATGGTTTTCCAAGCTCATGCCCGGGTCGAGAGATATGAAGTCTCCGACAAATTCTTCAGCTGTAAGATGGAGGAAAATAGTTCTGTCAGTGAGCACATACTCACTATGTCTGGGTTATATAACCGCTTGACTCAGCTGGGAGTTAATCTCCCGGATGATGCGGTCATTGACAGAATCCTCCAGTCGCTTCCACCAAGCTACAAGAGCTTTGTGATGCACTTCAATATGCAGGGGATGGAAAAGACCATTCCTGAAGTATTTGCTATGCTGAAATCAGCAGAGGTAGAAGTCAAGAAGGAACATCAAGTGTTGATGGTCAATAAAACCACTAAGTTCAAGAAAGGCAAGGGTAAAAAGAACTTCAAGAAGGACGGCAAGGAGGTTGCCGCACCCGGCAAGCAAGCTGCCGGGAAGAAGCCAAAGAATGGACCCAAGCCCGAGACTGAGTGCTTTTATTGCAAGGGAAGCGGTCACTGGAAGCGGAACTGCCCTAAGTACTTAGCGGATAAGGCCGGCAAAACAAAAGGTATATGTGATATACATGTAATTGATGTGTAACTTACTAGTGCCCGTAGTAGCTCCTAGGTATTTGATACCGGTGCAGTTGCTCACATTTGTAACTCAAAGCAGGGGCTGCAGAATAAGCGAAACTGGCAAAGGACGAGGTGACGATGCGCGTCGGGAATGGTTCCAAGGTCAATGTGATCACCGTCGGCACGCTGCCTCTGCATCTCCCTTCGGGATTAGTTTTAAACCTTAATAATTGTTATTTAGTGCCAGCTTTGAGCATGAACATTGTATCGGGATCTCGTTTAATTCGAGATGGCTACTCATTTAAATCCGAGAATAATGGTTGTTCTATTTATATGAGAGATATGTTTTATGGTCATGCTCCTATGGTGAATGGTTTATTCTTTATGAATCTCGAACGTGATGCTACACATGTTCACAATGTGAGTACCAAAAGAAGTAAGGTTGATAATGATAGTCCCACATACTTGTGGCACTGCCGCCTTGGTCACATAGGTGTCAAACGCATGAAGAAGCTCCATGCAGATGGACTTTTAGAGTCTCTTGATTATGAATCATTTGACACGTGCGAACCATGCCTTATGGGAAAAATGAGCAAGACTCCGTTCTCAGGAACAATGGAGCGAGCAACCAACTTATTGGAAATCATACATACTGATGTGTGCGGTCCAATGAGTGTTGAGGCTCGCGGTGGCTATCGTTATGTTCTCACCCTCACTGATGATTTAAGTAGGTATGGGTATATCTACTTAATGAAACACAAGTCTGAAACCTTTGAAAAGTTCAAGGAATTTCAGAGTGAGGTTGAAAATCAACGTGACAGGAAAATCAAGTTTTTACGATCAGATCGTGGAGGAGAATACTTGAGTCACGAGTTTGGCACACACTTAAGAAAATGTGGAATAGTTTCACAACTCACGCCGCCTGGAACACCTCAGCGTAATGGTGTGTCCGAACGTCGTAATCGCACTCTATTAGATATGGTGCGATCTATGATGTCTCTTACTGATTTACCGCTATCTTTTTGGGGCTATGCTTTAGAGACTGCCGCATTCACTTTAAATAGGGCTCTGTCGAAATCCGTTGAGACGACACCATATGAATTATGGTTTGGGAAGAAACCTAAGCTGTCGTTTCTAAAAGTTTGGGGATGCGATGCTTATGTCAAGAAACTTCAACCTGAAAAGCTCGAACCCAAGTCGGAAAAATGCGTCTTCATAGGATACCCAAAAGAAACTATTGGGTACACCTTCTACCTCAGATCCGAAGGCAAGATCTTTGTTGCCAAGAATGGGTCCTTTCTAGAGAAAGAGTTTCTCTCGAAAGAAGTAAGTGGGAGGAAAGTAGAGCTTGATGAAGTATTACCTCTTGAACCGGAAAATGGCGCAACTCAAGAAAATGTTCCTGAGGTGCCTGCACCGACTAGAGAGGAAGTTAATGACAATGATCAAGATACTTCTGATCAAGCCCCTACTGAAATTCGAAGGTCCACAAGGACACGTTCTGCACCAGAGTGGTACGGCGACCCTGTCTTGGAAATCATGTTGTTAGACAACGGTGAACCTTCGAACTATGAAGAAGCGATGGCGGGCCCGGATTCCGACAAATGGCTAGAAGCCATGAAATCCGAGATAGGATCCATGTATGAAAACGAAGTATGGACTTTGACTGACTTGCCCGTTGAGCGGCGAGCCATAGAAAATAAATGGATCTTTAAGAGGAAGACAGACGCGGATGGTAATGTGACCATCTATAAAGCTCGGCTTGTCGCTAAGGGTTATCGACAAGTTCAAGGGGTTGACTACGATGAGACTTTCTCACCGGTAGCGAAGCTGAAGTCCGTCCGAATCATGTTAGCAATTGCCGCATTCTACGATTATGAAATATGGCAAATGGACGTCAAAACGGCATTCCTTAATGGTTTCCTGAAGGAAGAATTGTATATGATGCAGCCGGAAGGTTTTGTCGATCCTAAGAATGCTGACAAGGTGTGCAAGCTCCAACGCTCGATTTATGGGCTGGTGCAAGCATCTCGGAGTTGGAACATTCGCTTTGATGAGATGATCAAAGCGTTTGGGTTTACACAGACTTATGGAGAAGCCTGCGTTTACAAGAAAGTGAGTGGGAGCTCTGTAGCATTTCTCATACTATATGTAGATGACATACTTTTGATGGGAAATGATATAGAACTCTTGGACAACATCAAGGCCTATTTGAATAAGAGTTTTTCAATGAAGGACCTTGGAGAAGCTGCTTATATACTAGGCATCAAAATCTATAGAGATAGATCGAGACACCTCATAGGTCTTTCACAAAGCACATACCTTGATAAGATATTGAAGAAGTTCAATATGGATCAATCCAAGAAGGGGTTCTTGCCTGTGTTACAAGGTATGAAATTGAGCTCAGCTCAATGTCCGACCACGGCAGAAGATATAGAAGAGATGAGCGTCATCCCCTATGCATCAGCCATAGGTTCTATTATGTATGCCATGCTGTGTACCAGACCTGATGTAAACCTTGCCGTAAGTTTGGTAGGAAGGTACCAAAGTAATCCCGGCAAGGAGCACTGGACAGCGGTCAAGAATATCCTGAAGTACCTGAAAAGGACTAAGGAAATGTTTCTCGTTTATGGAGGTGACGAAGAGCTCGTCGTAAAGGGTTACGTCGACGCTAGCTTCGACACAGATCTGGATGACTCTAAGTCACAGACCGGATACGTGTATATTTTGAATGGTGGGGCAATAAGCTGGTGCAGTTGCAAGCAGAGCGTCGTGGCGGGATCTACATGTGAAGCGGAGTACATGGCGGCCTCGGAGGCAGCACATGAAGCAATGTGGGTGAAGGAGTTCATCACCGACCTAGGAGTCATACCCAATGCGTCGGGGCCGATCTGCCAAGGAGCCCAGGTTTCACAAGAAGACAAGGCACATCAAGCGTCGCTTCAACTCCATTCGTGAAAATGTTCAAGATGGAGACATAGAGATTTGTAAAATACATACGGACCTGAATGTAGCAGATCCGTTGACTAAACCTCTCCCTAGAGCAAAACATGATCAACACCAGAATTCCATGGGTGTTCGATTCATCACAATGTAACTAGATTATTGACTCTAGTGCAAGTGGGAGACTGTTGGAAATATGCCCTAGAGGCAATAATAAAAGCATTATTATTATATTTCCTTGTTCATGATAATTGTCTTTATTCATGCTATAATTGTGTTATCCGGAAATCGTAATACATGTGTGAATAACAGACACCAACATGTCCCTAGTGAGCCTCTAGTTGACTAGCTTGTTGATCAATAGATAGTCATGGTTTCCTGACTATGGACATTGGATGTCATTGATAACGAGATCACATCATTAGGAGAATGATGTGATGGACAAGACCCAATCCTAAACATAGCACAAGATCGTATAGTTCGTTTGCTAGAGTTTTCCAATGTCAAAGTATCTTTTCCTTAGACCATGAGATCGTGTAACTCCCGGATATCGTAGGAGTGCTTTGGGTATACCAAACGTCACAACATAAATGGGTGACTATAAAGGTAGACTACGGGTATCTCCGAAAGTGTCTGTTGGGTTGACATGGATCAAGACTGGGATTTGTCACTCCGTATGACGGAGAGGTATCACTGGGCCCACTCGGTAATGCATCATCATAATGAGCTCAAAGTGACCAAGTGTCTGGTCACGGGATCATGCATTATGGTACGAGTAAAGTGACTTGCCGGTAACGAGATTGAACGAGGTATTGGGATACCGACGATCGAATCTCGGGCAAGTAACATATCGATTGACAAAGGGAATTGCATACGGGATTGATTGAATCCTCGACATCGTGGTTCATCCAATGAGATCATCGTGGAGCATGTGGGAGCCAACATGGGTATCCAGATCCCGCTGTTGGTTATTGACCGGAGAGTCGTCTCGGTCATGTCTGCTTGTCTCCCGAACCCGTAGGGTCTACACACTTAAGGTTCGGTGACGCTAGGGTTGTCAAGATATGTATATGCAGTAACCCGAATGTTGTTCGGAGTCCCGGATGAGATCCCGGACGTCACGAGGAGTTCCAGAATGGTCCGGAGGTAAAGAATTATATATAGGAAGTGCTGTTTCGGCCATCGGGACAAGTTTCGGGGTTATCGGTATTGTACCGGGACCACCGGAGGGGTCCCGGGGGCCCACCGGGTGGGGCCACCTGTCCCGGGGGGCCACATGGGCTGTAGGGGGTGCGCCTTGGCCTTCATGGGCCAAGGGCACCAGCCCCTATAGGCCCATGCGCCTAGGGTTTCCACCATGGAAGAGTCCATGTGGTGGAAGGCACCCCTAGGTGCCTTGGGGGGGAGGGAAACCTCCCCTTGGCCGCCGCCCCCCCTAGTAGATCTCATCTACTAGGGCCTACGCCCCCCCATGGCACCCCTATATATAGTGGGGGGGAGAGGAGGGATTTCACACCAGCCCCTGGCGCCTCCCTCTCTCCCCGTTACGTCTCTCCCTCGGAGTCTTGGCGAAGCCCTGCTTCTGTGACGCCCTGCATCCACCACCATGCCGTCGTGCTGCTGGATCTTCATCAACCTCTCCTCCCCCCTTGCTGGATCAAGAAGGAGGAGACTTCTCCCGTCCCGTACGTGTGTTGAATGCGGAGGTGCCGTCCGTTCGGTGCTTGGTCATCGGTGATTTGGATCACGTCGAGTACGACTACATCATCACCGTTCTTTGAACGCTTCCGCTCGCGATCTACAAGGTACGTAGATGCATCCGATAACTCGTTGCTAGATGAACTCCTAGATGGATCTTGGTGAAACGAGTAGGAAAATTTTTTGTTTTCTGCAACGTTCCCCAACACTTGGGTAGGGTACATTACGCAGAGCCGGCACCAAACAAGGAACATCGCCGGTTGTAGTAGCCACTCCCGTCTCAACGGAAGTCGTTGGATACTCTGGAAAATCTTGATGAGCCATCTGTTGAGCCACTAGTTGAGCCGCCCGCTTCTTCTCCTCATGTATTCGGTCTTGTACCGGGTTATAGCCACCGGGCTGGTTACGGCGCTGGGCGTTGCTTGACAAAGCCTCTGACTCCATGTGCCTGATGTAACTCGGACTCCGGTTTCGACGAGGCGGTGCTAACCAAGGCGGAGGAGTTGAATGAATCCTATCCCGGCTATAAGAATAAGTCTCTTGCTGAGCCAGGGCCGTCTGGACAAGTTCTCTGATCCTCCAGGTCTCCACCACTACCGGATCATCACCGTCCACCGGGAGAGCCGCCAAACGCGTCGATGCTGCGATTAAGTTCTCCATGGGGTTGGAAAAGTGACCTGGTAGTATCGGCATGTAACGGGGCGGTGCCATGCTCCCATAAAGAGGTGGCATCTCCCGAGGCTGAGCCGGTCCTCCTGTTCCAGCTGTCATAAACTGATTTGCGTCTGGCGGGTTGCTTGGGCCAGCTCCGGGTGTAGCAAAAAGATTCTAAGGATCATAAACCGGAGGTAAACGGGACTGAGTTTTCTGATGTCTCCTCCTCATCACCTCGTTAGATGCGTCCAGGTTCATCGTGAGCTGGAAGGCCTCCGACATCAGCCGTTGTGCCCGTGCATCCAAAGCCACCCGTTCTGTGGCTAACCTGGTGTCCTCAGCTGCCAAGGCCTCCTTGGCCCGAGCTATTTCCTCGCGCACCCGTGCCACCTCCGCGTCATGCTCATCTTTATTTGCAGGAATAACCGTGGCGGTTAATAGGGCCGTAAGCTTATCCATGAGATCTATCAGCACCTGAGCCGGCGGGCGCACAAGGCCTACTGCCCCGGCTGCTCCTGTCCCGGACGTTATTGCTGTAGCGGTTGTAGAGTTTTGGCCGGGTTGAGTCCTAGCCATGAAGACTCCTGCCTATCTTGGCGGCTTATAGGGGTCCAGAATACTGGTGCCATCGAAACAACCCCCAAGCACGCCGTCTTGCACTTGGTACATCGAATCTGTTGAACCGGCGGACGAATCACCATCACAGAGGACGGTCATCTCACCACCATCTTCAGATCCTTCAGAAAGTTCCTCCCCATGGATGTAGCCCACGAAGGCACGCTTTATGACGGGTTGAACTCGGGACTTTCTCGCACGCTGAGCCGTCTCGACGAGGTCGGTGTAGTTGTCCGGCTCAGGGCCCGACTCACCAATCCGGCTGATGAAGACGTGGATTTCGCCGAAGGGAACCCGGTACCCGTACTCAATTGAGCCGGTGTCGGGGCCCCAGCCTTCGTCGTCGATGTAGATCTTGCCGCTACGACTCTTGGTCATCCGGCCCACTGTGTATCCCTTGAGCCCTTCGAAATTGCCCTTCAAGAACTCAAATCCACCGTGCACTGGCCCCATGGTGGGCGCCAACTGTCGTGGAATTGTCACGTCAGATGTCCTAGTGAAAGGACTTAGTCGTGGAGCCATCGCAACTAGGAAGCTTGAAGGGGTTAATCAGGACAAGAGACACGAGAGGTTTATACTAGATGTAGGCCTTACCCACGGTGGGCACCAACTGTCGTGGAATTGTCACGTCAGATGTCCTAGTGAAAGGACTTAGTCGTGGAGCCATCGCAACTAGGAAGCTTGAAGGGGTTAATCAGGACAAGAGACACGAGAGGTTTATACTAGTTCGGCCCCTTTCGGTGAAGGTAAGGCCTATGTCTAGTTGGGTTGGTACTGCTTTATGTTTCGACGACCAGGGAGCGAGATACGCTATGCCCGGTTCTCGATCAGTTGTTTCCTGCCTTAAGCCGCCAGCGGGTCGTCCCCTTATATACACGGGTGGATGCCCTGCGGCCTACAGAGTCCCGGCCGGCTCATAAACAGTGTCCGGCTCGGTGACTAGTTAAGTCTACCTTATGCTACAAGTCATATCATCACAGCGGTTTACCACTATGGGCGTTAAGCCGCCTGTGGGCCTTAGACCCTTTATTGAACCACCATCTTCATGCTTGGTCTTGGGATTCTTACTTCTGAATCTTCTTTGCGTAACCCGGCCTCTCCTAGGCGGCTTACACAAATAGTTATGTCCCCAACAACCGTACTAAGCAAAATAAGATGCATAAAAGATAAACATCACATGCAATCAAAATATGTGACATAAAATAGCCATCATCATCTTGTGCATTTGATCTCCATCATCGAAGCAACGTCCTGATCTCCATCATCACCGGCTTGACACCTTGATCTCCATCATAGTGTCGTGGTCGTCTCGCCAACCATTGCTTCTATGACTATCGCTACCGCTTAGTGATAAAGTAAAGCAATTACATAGCGCTTGTATTTCATACAATAAAGTGACAACCATATGGCTGCTGCCAGTTGCCGATAACTTGTTACAAAACATGATCATCTCATACAACAATATATATCACATCATGCCTTGACCATATCACATCACAACATGCCCTGCAAAAACAAGTTAGACATCCTCTACTTTGTTTGTTGCAAGTTTTACGTGGCTTGTACGGGCTTCTAGCATGAACCGTACATACCAACGGCACAAAAACCACAAGGTGATTTATCAAGTTTGCTGTTTTAACCTTAAATAAGGACCGGCTACAGTCAAATTTGATTCAACTGAAGTTGGAGAAACAGACACCCGCCAGCCACCTTTTTGCAAAACTAGTTGCATGTCTGTCGGTGGAACCGGTCTCATGAACGTGGTCATGTAAGGTTGGTCCGGGCCGCTTCATCGAACAATATCGCTGAATAAAAATAAGACATTGGTGGTAAGCAGTATGACGATCACCACCCACAACTCTTTGTGTTCTACTCATGCATATCATCTACGCATTGACTTGGCTCAGATGCCACTGTTGGGAAACATAGCATGCAATTTCAAAAATTTCTATGCTCACGCAAGATCTATCTAGGAGATGCATAGCAACAAGAGGGGAGAGTGTGTCCACGTACCCTCGTAGACCGAAATCGGAAGCACTAATTTAATGCGGTTGATGTAGTCAAATGTCTTCTCGAATCAACCAATCAAGTACCGAACGTACGGCACCTCCGAGTTCTGCACATGTTCAGCTCAATGACGTCCCTCAAACTCTTGATCCAGTAGAAGCACGAAGGAGTCGATGAGTTCCTTCAGCACAACGGTGTGATGACAATGCTGGTGAAGTGATCCGTGCAGGGCTTCACCTAAGCACTACGACAATATGACCGGAGTAGTAAACGCTGGAGGGGGGCACCGCACACGGCTAAGAAACAACTGTTGTGCCTAGAGGTGCCCCCTGCCTCCATATATAAAGGAGGGAGAGGGGAGGAGGCTGGCCAAGGCGCGCCCCCAAGTGGGGAGGAGTCCTACTAGGACTCTAAGTCCAATTCGGACCCCGTTCCTTTTACCGAAGAGGGAAAGGGGAAAGGAGAGGGAGTAGGAGAAGGAAAGGGGGGTGGCACCCCCTTACCTAGTCCAATTTGGCCTCCTGCCTTGTGGCCTGGTTAGCCTCCCTCCTATGGCCCATATCTTCCACCGGGGGGTTCCAGTAACCCCTTCGGTACTCCGGTATGTACCCGATACACTCCGGAACGCTTCCGGTGTTCGAATACCACCTTCCAATATATCAATCTTTACCTCTCGACCATTTCGAGACTCAAAGTCATGTCCGTGATCTCATCCAGGACTTTGAATAACCTTCGGCCACCAAAACACATAACTCATATACTCCCTCTGTCTAGAAATACTTGTCTCGGAAATGGATGTATCTAGACGTATTTTAGTTCTAGATACATTCTTTTTTATCCATTTCTGAGACAAGTATTTCTGGACGGAGGGAGTAATACATATCATCATCGAACGTTAAGTGTGCGGACCCTACGGGTTCGAGAACTATGTAGACATGACCGAGACACCTCTCCGGTCAAAAACCAATAGCGGAACCTGGATGCTCATATTGGTTCCCACATATTCTATGAAGATCTTTATCGGTCGAACCGCAATGTCAACATACGTTATTCCCTTTGTCATCGGTATGTTACTTGCCCGAGATTTGATCGTCTATATCTTCATACCTAGTTCAATCTCATTACCGGTAAGTCTCTTTACTCGTTCCATAGTGCATCATCCTACAACTAACTCATTAGTCACATTGCTTGCAAGGCTTCATATGATGTGCATTACCGAGAGGGCCCAGAGATACCTCTCCGATACTTGGAGTGACAAATCCTAATCTCGATCTATGCCAACCCAACAAACACCTTCGGAGATACATGTAGAGCATCTTTATAATTACCTAGTTACGTTGTGACATTTCATAGCACACAAGGCATTCCTCCGGTGTCCGGGAGTTGCATAATCTCTTAGTCGGAGGAATATGTATTTGACATGAAGAAAGTAGTAGCAATAAAACTGAACGATCATTATGCTAATCTAATAGATGGGTCTTGTCCATCACATCATTCTCCTAATGGTGTGATCCCGTTCATCAAATGACAACACATGTCTATGGCTAGGAAACATAACCATCTTTGATTAACGAGCAAGTCAAGTAGAGTCATACTAGGGACACGGTGTTTTGTCTATGTATCCACACATGTATCAAGTTTCCGGTTAATACAATTCTAGCATGAATAATAGACATTTATCATGATATAAGGAAATATAAAATAACTACATTATTATTGCCTCTAGGGCATATTTCCTTCAAAAATAACAAGATGCGGCAAGGTGGCCCAATCCTTTTTACTGCAAAGGACAAGCCGAAAGTACTTCTTATAGTGAGCTAAGCGTTCTCAAGGACACATGGGATTTTCGTCTAGTTATGTTCATCATAATTCATTGACTCATGTTCACTACGTTGATAAATTGTCATGTGGGTGGACCGGTGCTAGGGTGTTGTTCTTACTTGTACAAACAACCCACTTATGATTACCCCCTCTCGCATGCAACCGAAACTATGAAATAAGAATTAGGATAAATCTAACCATATTATGAAAAATATGGATCCAAATCATCCCCTGACAGAATAACACATACAGTAGGGTTTAAGCTTCTGTCGATCTCACAACCCATCATCTACTTTACTAATCCAACAATGCTTTCACCTAGGCCCAAGCATGGTAATGTGTCATGTAGATGACTTTCACACGACACCACTAGAGGAAGAACAACTTATAACAAGACTTTTCCCATCTCCTCAAGAACAAACAGACTACTCACAAATCATATTTGTGTTCATGATCAAAGGGGAATAATATATGATTAACAATATGAACATATGATACTCCACCAAATAAACCAACTAGGATCAACTACAAGATCTAATCAACATTAGTAGCAACCCACATGTACCAATTTGAGGTTCGGACAAAGATTGAATACAAGAGATGAATTAGGGTTTGGAGATGAGGTGGTGCTCGTGAAGATCTTAATGAATATGAGTCCTCCCATGATGAGAGGAGCATTGGTGATGATGATGGCTTTGATTCCCCCTTCCAGGTGGCAATTATCCCCGGCGGAATCGTTCTGCCGGAGAGAAAAAGTGCTTCTGCCCAGGTTCTGCCTCAAGACAGCGACGTTTCATCCCCAAAGTCTTCTCTGGTTTTTTTCTGGGGAAAATGACTTCATATAGGAGAAGATGTGCCACAAAGGACTGTTGTGGGCCCCATAAGTTCACAAGGCATGCCCCTGAGCTTGTGGCTCGCAGGTCGGCCCCTTTGGTAGCTTTTTCTTCTAGAATTTTTGTATACATTCAAGAATAAATCAGCATAAATTTTCAGGTCATTTGGAGCTTCTGAGAATAGCTACCTCCGTTGTAGCTGTTTTCTAGTTAGAATTCTAGCTGCCGGCAATCTCCTTCTTGTGATGAAACTTGCAATTTAAGAAAGAAAAGACATCAGCATTGCATCTAAAAGTGAAATATAACTTTAAAACAGTATAAATGACAATATGAAACACATGATGCAAAATGAACGCATCAAACTGTCATATATGCATTTTGATTTTAAGGGGTGGGAGCTTTCTAGATCCAACTATTATGGGCAAGAGCCAAAGATTTTTTCCAGCAATTTGTAACAAGATTTAGTTGAATACTGACATGATTTATTCAGACTCCAAGTAACGTTAAAGATCTAGTCCAAGTACGATCCTATCCCACTGATTATTAAGAGCGGGGGTAAGTCATCTCCTAAAACTCAAGGAACACCCACCAACAACAAAATGTCACTACAAAAGAAACAACACATCCATGACATTTTGGGCCGAACGAAATTTTTTCCGTCATACTTATGACACTTCCATGACAATAATTGTGACAAAACCCAGTATCATCATACATGTGGTGGGATCCTACTTCTATGACAAAAAATCATTACAGAAAATGGGCTTTTTGTCCTGGGGGGGCTGGAGACGCAGCTGCATGACATTCTTTGGGCCGTCCATGACGGAAAAAACCGTGGTAGAAGCGAGGGCGAGGAAAATATCGGGGTGTTCCCGGTTGCGGTGGGTGGTCGGGGCTGAGCGATGTGCATTTCTCTACTGCACAAATGCGTGTGTGTGCAAGGCGTTGGGCTCTTACTGAACCCGAGCGAGGCGTTGGGCTCTAACTAAACCCGAGCGATTGCATTGTAGGCTACGCGTTACTGAACCCAAGCGATCGATCGATGGCTGTTAACTGAACCCGATCAAGCGATTCCTTTGCTACTGCTGCTAACTGAAGCCGATTGATGCTACCTCTGGATGAAAAGTGAGCGTTGCTGGGGGGTTTGGATGAACAGTGAGCGGTTGGGGTGGATGAACAGGACCCCGTGGTGTTGCCTCTGGTTGAACAGGACCGCGTTTGATCGAGCCGGCTAGGGCTAGATGAACAGGACCCCGTGGAGGGCTGGATGAACAGTAGACGGTGGAGGGGTGGATGAACAGTAGCCCGTGGAGGGGTGGTTGAACAGGAGCCCATGGAGAGGGGTGGTTGAACAGTAGCTGGTGGAGTAGCGCGCGGTGGAGGCTGGATGAACAGGAGTCCATGGATGAACAATCGCAGGTGGAGGCTAGAGGAGGTCGACGGTGGATAAACAGTTGCCCGTGGAGGCTGGAGGAGGTCGATGGTGGAGATGAACAGTATCCCGTGGAGTCCCGTTTTGCGGTACACCACACCCCTCCCGATGAACAGGACCCCCGTTTCGACCACAGCGCTCCAACACAAGTTCGCTTCCTCCGTTTTGCGGTACGCCACACCCCTCCCGATCAACAGGACCCCATTTTGACCGTAGGAGGTCCAACAAAAGTCTGCTTCCTCCATTTTGTGGTATGCCAGACCCCTCCCGATGAACAGGATCCCGTTTCGAACGTGGCCGGTCGAACACAAGGCCGTTTCCTCCATTGTGCGATACGCCAGGTCTCGTTTCCATCAGCTGTTCCGTCCAAGCCGGTTGGCTCCCACGTGTTCTGTTGCCTCCACATGAACACGACGCATTGTGTTGCCTCCTAATGAACACGACGCATTCCGTTGCCTCCCCATGAGCACGACGATGACGCAGTTTCTCTGTTCTGACCCAGCCATGTACACGAGCCCTGGCCGTACGTATGCGTGAGTAGGCGTTCGATACCCCGCCCGTATGTACGTATGTGGCCGTATTTACTTTGTTGCACCCTGGCCGCTATATGTACGTGTACATGCTACGTGTGCGCCTCTACTACGACACGTGCGTGCCTCTACATCGACCAGTATGTACGTACACGTTCACGACCAGAATGACAACGCTATACGTATGCTTCGACCAGGTGGGTCCCGACTGTCAGGCACTTCCTTGCGTGCGAAGATGTAGCTGGTGGGTCCCAGCAGTCAGGGGGCGAATCGTTTTTTTTTTGCCCGCACGCACTTCCTTGCGTGCGAAGATGTAGCTGGTGAGTCCCAGCAGTCAAGGGAAACATTTTTTTCATGAAATACGGTGGCCCGTCCAGTGGGTCCCGCTGTCAGGTGGAGAAATAATTCTTTTGCGTGTAATAAGGAGGCACTTCCTTGCGGCTGCCATGGACCCAGCTGTTAGCCTCTCCACGTATAGTACTCTTCCGATGGAAGTCGGTCGTTGACCACATTGACCACGCCGCGCCGAGAGCACCACGGCGGTGGACGACGGTGAGGCCTAGGAAGGTGACGACACAGAGCCAGGGAAGATGCGGCAGTGGATGCCCAGGTGGAGAGGAGTACGAGGGTTCACTGGTTCGGCGGTGGTGTGAGGCTGCCGTCACCGGAGAATAACATGGGGTATGGGTGAGTGGAGGGATGGCCTGGCCAGCGGTGGGAGTAGTAGGGGGGGTGAGGCCTCCATGGCAGCACAGCCGGCCACGAGAGGCAGGAGCAGGCGGCAGGACTAGCGCTGCTTTGGGCGGCTGGAGCAAGAAGACCAGAGGTTGAAGAAGCACGACGGCTGTTGGATGGACATTGTACGGTCACTGCAGCTAGAATCGTTTATATTCACTAAGTTGACAAAGCCCTTGGTACGTGTCAGCTTAGTAGGCCCACAAGTCAGCTTCCGAAACGGTGCGCCCCAGATGTCAAGGGGAGGAATCATTTTTTGGGTGGGTGAAGCTAGAATATCCGAGATTGAAGAAGAAGCCCGGCATCCGTTGGATGGACATCCAACGATCACTGCTGCTAGAACCGTGTGTTGACTATAAGTTTACAAAGCCTTGCATACGCGTCAACTCTTTTTTTAGGGGACGCGTCAACTTAGCAAGGCCACAAGTGTGTGGCAGAGAACTTATAGCCCATTTGAGATTTGTAACAATGTGTAGCCCATTTTTGAATTCTAATGGATTTTTACTACAACCCGTTTACAGTTTGTTAAAAGTATAGCCCATTTCAACCAACCATTCAAAACAGAATTCAATAAAATTTCCCACATTTTGATGGGATCCAAAATATTTTTATCTCGAAATTTCTAGTCAGATTAAATACAATTTCAATATAAATTTGTATTACTTAAAAATCCAACAAAACATTGCACTCGCAACAATTAATGAAATTAAAATTTTCAATATCCAAAAGTAATATTTTATAAAGTAATTACGTGTTTGGTGCATTTTTTTATAGTTACTGCCCAGTTTTTATAATTACATCCCATTTATTATTTCTTAAACTACATTTTCTTGTTATGCCTAATGCATCCCTCCTCGGAAAGATTTGCAGCCCAGCGGGGCGGAGAATAACAACTTGACCTTGCCTGGGTATTCCTAAAAAAAAGTATAGCTGGGCTAGCCATTTTCAGCTTGAAAAAAATTAATATCTGGGTTGGATATCTGGCCTGGGCTAGACGGGCCACAGCCCGCCCAGTTAATACCTGTAGCGATGCTTTCGTTGTTGTTCAGAGGTGAAAAAGTAATATCTGGGCTAAACATCACTCAAGAAAAACTCTGTAGTGCTCACACCTCAAAAACACAAATACTGCTCGAGCTGCTTGGTCCCAGCTGTCGGCCGCTTCTTGTGCAATTCTCTTGTTTATTGACTGCATAGGTTGACAATGGTGTGGGACCGTGATGTCAGGAAACCAGGAGGAAGCAACAAAAATTATAGTTTTATATAATAAGGAGGCACTTGCGTATGTGCAGCTATGGCCCTGGTGGGTCCCCACTGTCATCCTCTCCAAGTAAAATCATCTCCTCATCCTCATGTCTGTTGACCATGTTGACAACGCGAGACGGCGGCGCCATGGCGAGTGCAACAACTCGAAGGACGATGGAGAGGGCCTCGCGGGCCCTACGGATGGTCTGATACAGCGCCTGCGGCTCATTCGGGAAGCCAGGATCATAGGGCCACATGTCTGCGACGACATTGTCGTTCGCTTGTTCACCGGTGCTCGTTGAGGAGATGGAGGTTGCAGCACAAGTCCTCCTGTGCTGGTAGATCTTCCGTCATTAGGGCGTCGAAGTGCGTCTGCACTTGCTCTATGGTGAACACGGCATGAACCGGCTTGGACAGTGGCGCCGACTCCTAGTCGGTAGCTACGTCCATCGTCTAATTGTCGTCGCTCAGCGCGGCAAGCTCGCTGGCGAGCCAACATGTCCGGCTGCTGGACCGACCCGCTGCCAAGCACGAGTCTGACTGCCCTTGCCCACCCAGACCGCCTCCCTCGCCCGCGCGCGCTTTCCACCCGAAACGGTCAGCGCCGCCCGCCACGCTTCCGGTGCAGCGATTGCTCCGCCTTCAAACGACACAAGTGTCATCCATTCATCTGCCTCCCACATTAATGATATGCGGTTGCCGAGGCGGCTACTCTGGCGCCACACATCCGTCCCTCCGCCGCCCACCATTGCTATATAAACTGCTGCGCCGCCATAGCTGCAGTCATCCGCATCCGTTCCCTTTCTCCTGTCCACACCACTACTGCCCACCATGGCTTCCTCGCGCTCCAGCGCTCTTCGATACGATCGGACGACGGACCACAAGGAGATGGCAGCCATTGCTGCCAACTGGCTGGCAGGCAGCCGGAGGACGACGACGTCCCAATGGAGAACATGGTAGTCGACGATCCGGTGGCAACCCCCTCCTTCGCATCATCCTCGCTGGTGCATTGCACCATCACCATCGGTGAGGCCCGTGCCCAATATATGGACACGATGAGGCAGAAGCGTGAGGAGCAGTTCTGGGAGGCGCAGGCCGACGCTGCCTACAACCACCATCTCCTCCAGGAGCACCTACAGGCGGAGGAGCAGATCGCCGAAGAGCGGGCGGAGCAGGAGGCGCTGCTCAACTCGTTCCGCTCCACCCGCGAGGGCCGCCTCGAGCGCTGGCGGTACCGCATGCGGGTGGCGGAGGCTGCGGCCGCCTACAAAGAGGGCGATGAAGCGGGCGAGGCACTGTTTGGCAAGACCGAGGACGTCGCAAAGGACAATGATGGCTCCGAGGAGTCCCCGCTCCACTGGCGTCGATGAGGCCCTGCCCCGCCGAGGCCCCACGGCACCAACAACGAGGCAGAGGACACCGCCGGCTCCGCCGAGGCCCCGCCCCGCCAACAACGAGGCAGGGGACATCGCCGGCTCAGCCGAGTCCCCACCCTGCCGGCAATGAGGGGGAGGATTTCCCCCACTCCGTTGAGGCGCCGCCCGCTGGCAACGAGACAGAGCACATCGACGTCTCCGTCGAGGCCCCGCCCCGCTGCCAACGAGGCCGCGCCACACAGAAAACGAGGAAGGGTAGAACATGGTAGGTCGCCGCCGCTCGGGTCCAAGTAAGGCCACCGTTGCTATCCTCCAGTTGAAGCCAAGCTAGGCGGGTTGATCATTGACGGTTGGTTAGCTTCTTGGCGTCAACGTGGAGTCGGAGAGCTATGTTGAAAAAGGATGTTGCTTCTACTTAACTGCCGGTGCAGTTGGCTGACTGACACGTAGGCCCAACAGGCATCTGGGCCACATGTCAGTTACGCAACATCACCTGCAGTTAAGTCACTGAAGCTTCTGTTTGGCTCAGCCGGACATAGGTGGGTAGCTTCGATTAATTAATTATACCTCCAGTGCACCCCTTTTTAGTTGAAGAATGTATGAAATGTAATGAAATCCGGCATGTTTATATGAAATCTGACTGTGTATGAATGAATTTATTTCGATTAGTTCAAATTCTTGTATCACTGGCATTGGATGAACATGCAAAACAATACGTACTAGCATTATTCCCAGGGTGATCACCTCGTTTGCAGCAGTTTCACATGTACTCCCTACGGTCCTTTCTAGTCTGCATACAAGTTTTGTCTGCAGTGAAAGTATCTCTACTTTGACCAAGCTTATAGAAAAAGTATGCACTTTCACAATGTGCAGAGTAAAAATGAACAAAAGGAGTACAAAGAGTTTGAGCAGCTTTTTAGCGTTCCTATACATTGCAATCAAACACACATGACTGGCAATTCATAGAGAACATTCAAAACAATCGATGATTATGCATCTCAGCGATTCACATGTTAGAGCCAATATTTACTTCACAACTAAATAATAAAGAAAAAATTGATCGACGCTGCTGACAGCAAAGGGCATCCCATTCGAAAATATCAAACGCATGTCTTCTTGCTAAAATAAATGAGCAAAATTTGACAGGGTTGTCCCATTCCAATATATCAAATGCCTACGATTGTGGAATGGGCAGGGTTTGCCATCAGTTCAGACATTGATGTGGCATCTTGTGCTAAATAAACTAGCTGTTCTTTTTGTGCAGTTCCACCAAAATCAACCAAATTCACGCGTAGCTTGTATGATTTCGCCCTTATATGTTGCAATGCCTTGAACTTATTGGCACCTCCTTTCTTGTGGTGGAAATGAACGATTCGATGTATTCATGAACATTTTGTGCAGTTCCCGTTGAAATCAAGCTGAGCACCCTTGTTTGCACAAATACAAAAAAAGTGATTAGTATAAAACAAAGTGTACTATGAATTGACAGTTTAAACAGGCACCTACATGCTCCATGTAGAGACACTTTAGAAAAATGGAACTCACCGGAAAGAATCCTAGAACTACATTGTACTCGCGCATCACAGCCACAAAATGGAGATTTGTCAGTCCTTCTGAGCTGAAGTTAGTTTGGTCTTGTGGGGAGTAATGTAACCATCCTTTAACTGCTCCTTCTGATGAGAAGATAGATAGGGCTTCTTCATCCTGGCATAATCGAAACTAGTCACTTAACGTACTCCATATTCTTCTTCAGAGGAGGAGGATCCTATTGTGTGCAAAGACAAGAGGACAAGTAAATGCTAGCATCCCTGTTTGCTCGAAAAAAGGAAAGGAAATATTTAAAACAACATAGATGAAGCACTTCTCAAGGAACCACTTTTTCATGATAGTATCTAAGCAGTAGCACAACACCAATAGAGATGACAAAGCTCAATCATATGGATGAAATCAGTGGGCGAGTACCAACCTTTGTCAGAAGGTGTCGGTGTCAAATCCGGCGGATCTCGGGTAGGGGGTCCCGAACTGTGCGTCTAGGCGGATGGTAACAGGAGACAAGGGACACGATGTTTTACCCAGGTTCGGGCCCTCTTGATGGAGGTAAAACCCTACGTCTTGCTTGATTGATATTGATAATGTGGGTATTACAAGAGTAGATCTACCACGAGATCAAGGAGGCTAAACCCTAGAAGCTAGCCTATGGTATGATTGTTGTAATGGTTGTTGTTGTCCTACGGACTAAAGCCATCCGGTTTATATAGACACCGGAGAGGGCTAGGGTTACAGAGAGTCGGTTACAATGGTAGGAGATCTACATATCCATATCGCCAAGCTTGCCTTCCATGCCAAGGAAAGTCCCATCCGGACACGGGACGAAGTCTTCAATCTTGTATCTTCATAGTCTTGGAGTCCGGCTGACGATGATAGTCTGATGATGATAGTCCGGCTATCCGGACACCCCCTAGTCCAGGACTCCCTCAGTAGCCCCTGAACCAGGCTTCAATGACGATGACTCCGGCGCGCATATTGTTCGGCATTGCAAGGCGGGTTCCTCCTCCGAATAATTCATAGAAGATTGTGAACACCAGGATAGTGTCCGGCTCTGCAAAATAAATTCCACATTCCACCGTAGAGAGAATAATATATACACAAGTTCAATCTGCTGACGTTTTTTGTGGCATGACGTCACACCACTACAAAGCCTTTACTTGAATCGTTTTTTACTTTACCACCTCAGCGCGTTTAGCGAAGCGGTTTCCTTGGCACGTCTTGTCGAAGCAGAGATCGTGTTCCCCCTTATTCCGGGATTCTCATCAATACGGACGTGGGTAACCCAACCGTGCCATTGATGGTGGCGCTTGGGAGATAAGCGAGTTTTACCAGGCCAGTGGGGACGCATAGTTTTTGCCCGCCCATATATAAGGGGATTAGGATCCACCCTTTCACCTGCGCCTTCTTCCTCCTTTGCTTATCCATCTCCGTGCACTCGGGCTCCAGCACCCAAGCCCGCACATCTCGTCTCAACCTTCTCCAGTCATGTCTGGAGCGGGAGGCAAGTGGATGACCTCCTCCGTTACGGAGGGGCACATCGAAAGACTGCGCAGCGCCGGATATCTATCCGGCGACATCGCGCACCGGCTGCCCGACGAGGGGCAGCTCATCCCCACCCCCAGGCCCCATGAGAGGGTCGTATTCCTCCCCCACTTCCTCCGTGGATTGGGCTTCCCATTGCATCCCTTTGTCCGAGGGCTCATGTACTATTACGGCCTAGATTTCCACGATCTGGCGCCAAACTTCATCCTCAACATCTCGGCGTTTATCGTCGTGTGCGAGGCCTTCCTCTGCATCCAGCCTCACTTCGGCTTGTGGCTCAAGACCTTCAACGTCAAGCCGAAGGTGGTGAAGGGCACTCAAGCGGAGTGCGGAGGCGCCATGTTGGGTAAGATACCCAATGTCTTCTGGCTCGAGGGTGCCTTCGTGGAAACCATCAAGGGATGGCAATTGGGGTGGTTCTACATCACCGAGCCGCGTGACCCTAGATGGGTAGCGGCCCCCGAATTTAGATCTGGGATCCCCATGCGGCTCTCCTCTTGGAAGGAGAGCGGCCTGACCTAGGGTGATTTGGAGGAGCTGATCGGACTCCAAGCCTGTATCCAGAGGCTGGTGAACAAGAAGCTCAAGCTTGTCAACGTGGTCCAGGTCATGCTCATTCGCCGGATTCTCCCGTGCCAAGAACGGGCATTTAAATTGTGGGAGTTCAATCCAGCACAGCACCAGACCTTGAGCAGGCTCTTCGACACTAGGTACGAAGATGCCAGGAAAGTGCTCTTCAAGGGCGCCGAAGCCCCCGCATCCGCCACTGAAGATCGCGGATTTCGCTCATAGCGTTAAGCCGACGAGGTAAGTGATTCTACCCCTTTACGGGACACTTGCTATTCATAGTTTGATTCTATGCGGGTTTCAATTTCCCTTTTCCTTTGATAGGACTGGATGAGGAAGGCGGTGCAGATCATCTGTCCGGCTCCTATGCCAGAAAACCCAGTAGACGCCCGTCTAGCGGGGCTACTGGTTCCGGCACCGCATGTGGTGCCGGAGAAGAAGGCCAAGAAGGAGGCCACGGGTACTCGAAAGAGTTCCCGTTTTCAAGTGTCCGACGACTCCGAGGCGGACTCCTCCCCCAAAAACGAGGAGGAGAAAGAGGACTCTCTCCCAGAGGAAGGAGAGAGGAAGAGGAAGGCTTCCCCAATAGGGGAGGCCGAAGGGTCCAAGAGGGGAAGGACTATTCCCCCGGACAGCTCCGCCAACGTCAACGTTGGCGATGAAGAATGGCCCTCAAGGGCCAGGCCTCCGGCGAGATCGTAAGTATCCGGATTCCTGAATGATTTAAAATTTCTCTTTTGTGTCACATAGTGTCATTCTAATGCCGCATACTGCCTGTAGTCAGGCCGATGATGATCTCCTCGCTTCATCGAGCGGGTCGGTTGCTCCGTCGGATGTAGACTCCATCCCGACCGCCTCCACCCCTCACGACGCTGAGGACGCCGAGGTGGGATCCCAAGAAGGGACCCATCAAGGGGAGGCTCCGGAGGCACCACAAGGCAGCCTCCCGGACTTTGCGCCGGACTCCACGTCGGAACCCGCAGTGGTTCCGGAGTCCGGCCGACGGCCCCTTCGCAAGAAGAGCAAGACCGTGATGTCGGCGGCCTCCGTCCAACCGGAGGCGCCGGACAACTTGTTGGAGGTGCTCAAAGGCTCTTCCATCGAGGAAGGACACCGCACTATTATGAGTGCGGTGATTCAGAAGGTGCAGCTCACCAAGAGCGGGCTGACCGAAGCCTGCAGTAGCCTTCTATCGGGCTTTGAGGTAAGAAGTTAAAAATATGCAATGTAATACCGCATAGACAGTAGCCCCTGATGCTCGGTTCGGTGTTCGGAAAGAAAAGCCGGACTGAGGATCTAAAAAAGATATACGCAGGGTTGCTAAAAAATTATGTCAATATGGGTTTGCAGGCTGCGCTGCTGACCTCTGCCGCACTGACTGCGGAGGTCGGTGCTTTGAAGCAGGAGCTCGAACGGTCCGAGAAAGATCTCAGCCGTGCCAAGAAGCAGCTCGAGGACAAAGAAGGTGAGTAACACCACTTTGAATTATTACCTTACAAAAAAGGATTTAGGTTGCGATAAAAATAACAAGGATAATGTGGGTACTGCAGGGGCCACGAACGAGGTGGCAACCCTGAAGGAAGCCGTGTCCGCGGCCGAACATAATGCGGCCGCGGAACGGGCAGAGCGAGAAAAGCAGGAGGCGCGGGTGGCGGAGGTGCGGCAAGAGCTCCAGGCTCTCATGGAAAAGCATGAGAGTCTGGAGCGCGACTCAAAGACTCGAGAGTCCGAGCTTGCCTCGGCTCTCGAAAGTGCCAAAGCCGCCAAGGCCGAGGCCCATAAGTCCCTTCAGGAGATTGAGTTGGTGAAGAAGATAGCGGCGGGTAAGGCATTTTTCATGCAAAGCAAGCATGTGAATGTAAATTACGTGTTACTTACCCGAATTCGGAGCTCTCCAGGGGCGTTTGCAGATCTGCCTCGCAGTGTGTCTGATGCCGCCGCATTCTACTGAGCCGAGGAGGGGAGCTCAACAGAGAAGGTCTTCTGGTCTCAGTACGCTGAGGCCGGCCATCCGGTGCCCCCTAGCGACCAGCTGAAGCAGCTGGTCGAGCTCCACAAGGTAGCCGAGCAGGCCATGAAGGGCCTCATAGTCCGGCTGTGGCCTGGAGAGGCCATGCCTGGGAGCTACTTCGGCCTCGTGCAGTGGTTGGTGGATGCGTGCCCCTGGGTGGAGGTCATTAAGCGCTCCGCCTGTATTGAAGGTGCTCGTCGGGCCCTTGCTCGCGCAAAGGTGCATTGGGGCAAGCTGGATGCGGAGAGGCTTATCACTGACGCGCCACCAACAGGCAAGGAGTATCGTACGCCCGAGATGTATTATAAGACTGTCCTGAAGGGTTCCCGCAAGATTGCGTATGAGTGCCCCAGAGATGTAATTATTGAGTAAATTCGCAATGTGTTATCCTGTGCGCTGAAAACTTTGTTCATATGCGCTAAGCAACGCTTATTGATTTAAAATATTACCTTCTGTGCGGCCGTTTATTAAATCTGAGAGATGGCAAGTCGTCGGCTTCATCACCCATGCCACGAGTGCTGGGTGTTCGGGATAAACTTGAGCACTCTTGTTCCCATTTTTGGGTCCATCTAGGGAGGCGCTCAACACAACGAACAAGGCAACCGGACTTATAGTGCTTGAACACTCTCACTTAGCCATAGAATTCTATAATTTTAAATTTCGGTGAAGCCCCTAGTATTCGGAAGACCGAGTTCGGGGCGCTATCCACGCCTTGGCCGGACATTATCCGGTTCTTCGCTCGAAGCGGCATAAGTCTTTAGGGACTCGAAAAGACCTCTCGAACAACGACCAGTCTCTCGCCTTATCATGACAGTCAGTTTTAGCTTTCTCCACTAAGGCGTTAACCCAGCTCAACCGGGGCGCAATCGCAGTGGTTCTCCCAGTGCTACCTTAGCCGACGGAACGGAACGTAAGGTGCCAAAACATGGGAGCCGGGCAAACCCAACTATTGACCCAAGACATGATTCGGAGCCGATTCATATAATGCTATAAGTTCGGGGTGCCGCACTTGTGAAAGTGTTCGGACTTATCACACCATAATGCGGGGAACATAAGCCCCTGGTGTATTCGGCCGTACCAAAATATACGGATGCAAGATGTCATAAATGAACATATATATAAAGTAATGCAATTATAGGCAAAAAGTGTTGTATTATTTATTCAAGAAATTCTGCTATGAGTGCGGAATGATACAAATAGTGCAAGGGATTGGACTAATTAAAGGTGTCTCCCTCCAGGGGTAGGTTGCGGAATGGTGTATTTAACAAATTTAATGCTCGTAATGGAGACCACCTGAGTGTTCGTCGCAGCCTTTGTCCCTCCCTGGCTGTTGCATCATGAGTTCGGCAGGTTCGCCGTCGGACAGAGTCCTGTGTATATAAAGAAGAAAAATAAAAAATAAAAAGAGAGACACACTTGGGAGCCCCTGGTGTGGTCGAACCGCACTCTGGGTCTGTTGTGGTCGTGCCCCTCCCCCTATGCCCATGGTATCTTCAGAGCGTAATGATGTACGCGGAGAGTTTGTCTTGCAATCGTGCGAGGGTTGGGGTTGGGGCCGCATTGCTACACATGCTCGGAATGTGCCAGGTGGTCTTGGTTGATGTTGCTCCGGGCGCGTTTGGCCGTGTTCGGTCGTTTAACGGCCGGACTCGAAAATTGCCTTAGAAGGCTGCTCTGTACTTCTGCCGCGAGAGCCGCTGTATGTTCCTCCGGTCGGAGGGAGCATTCCGTATTACCATTGACCGTGATGACTCCACGAGGGCCTGGCATCTTGAGCTTGAGGTATGCATAATGCGGCACCGCGTTGAACTTTGCGAACGCGGTTCGTCCGAGCAAAGCGTGATAGCCACTGCGGAACGGGACTATGTCGAAGGTTAATTCCTCGCTTCGGAAATTATCCGGGGATCTGAAGACCACTTCCAGTGTGACTAAGCCTGTACAATTTGCCTCAACACCTGGTATGACGCCTTTGAAGGTCGTCTTTGTAGGTTTAATCCTTGAAGGGTCTATGCCCATCTTGCGCACTGTATCCTGATAAAGCAGGTTCAGGCTACTGCCGCCGTCCATCAGGACTCTCGTGAGGTGAAATCCATCGACGATTGGGTCTAAAACCAATGCGGCGAATCCGCCATGGCGGATACTGGTCGGATGGTCTCTTCGATCAAAAGTGATCGGGCAAGAGGACCATGGGTTGAACTTTGGGGCGACTGGCTCCATCGCATATACGTCCCTTAGTGCACGCTTCCGCTCCCTCTTGGGTATATGCGTTGCGTATATCATGTTTACCATCCGCACTTGTGGGGGGGAAGCCCATCTGTCCTCTATTATTCGGCGGCCGGGTCTCTTCCTCGTCATCGCTGTGTAGCCCCTTGTCATTGTTTTTGGCAATTAATTTGCCTGCCTGCTTGAATACCCAACAATCTCTATTGGTGTGGCTAGCTGGCTTTTCAGGGGTGCCATGTATTTGGCAAGAGCGGTCGAGTATTCGGTCCAAATTGGACGGGCCCAAAGTGGTTCTTTTAAATGGCTTCTTCCGTTGACCGGGTTTGGAGCCTCGGAATCTGGCATTGACTGCCGTATCCTCATTGATGTCGCTGTTAATGTGGCGTTTGTTTTTGTTTCGACGCGACCTGCCATTGCGGTCCTTGGTATCCGGACTGCCAGCATTTTTACTGAGGTTGTTGCTGCGAGCTAGCCAGCTATCCTCTCCCGCACAGAAGCGGGTCATGAGTGATGTGAGGGCTGCCATGAATTTCGGCTTTTCCTGTCCTAGGTGCCGGGCCAGCCACTCGTCGCGGATGTTATGTTTGAAGGCAGCGAGGGCCTCTACATCCAGACAGTCGATGATTTGATTTTTCTTTGTTAAGAACCGTGTCCAGAATTGTCTGGCCGATTCGTCTGGCTGCTGGATTATGTGGCTTAGGTCATCTACGTCTGGTGGTCGCACATATGTGCCCTGGAAGTTGTCGAGGAATGCGGCTTCCAGGTCCTCCCAACACCCAATTGACTCTGCGGGTAGGCTGTTGAGCCAATGCCGAGCTGGTCCTTTAAGCTTGAGCGGGAGATATTTGATGGCGTGAAGATCGTTGCCGCGGGCCATATGGATATGAAGGAGATAATCCTTGACCCAAACCGCGGGGTCTGTTGTGCCATCATAGGATTCGATATTAACGGGTTTAAACCCTTCCGGGATTTGATGATCCATTACTTCGTCAGTGAAGCATAGTGGGTGCGCGGCGCCTCTGTATTGAGCAATATCACGACGTAGCTCAAGAGAGCGTTGTCTGCTGTGTTCGGCCCGGCCGGAGTTGTTGTATCTGGTGCGACGGTATTCGTCATGGGTCTTGGGGTGCCCACGTGATCCATAGATAGATCTGGATTGTCTTTCCATGTCCTCCAATATATCCCGCAAGTCCGGCGCGTTCCCCCGTGGCTTCGTACTTTTTGAGCGGTGCTGGGCTACGGTTTTGGTGGAGGGCTTAGATGCCTCTCTGTCGCGGCCACGAGGTGGTCGGTCTGCCGTATTGTGCACTGGTGATGAAGGTTTGTATGCTTCCTCCTCCAGTCGGGGGAGCAACTTGCGTTTTGGGTAGCTTTTGGAGGGGCGTTCGAGTTCATACTCTTCGGCCGCGAGGACCTCGGTCCATCTGTCGACCAGCAGGTCTTAATCAGCTTGAAGGTGTTGCTGCTTTTAATTTAGGCTATTTGCTGTGGCCATTAGCCTGCGTTTGAAACGCTCTTGTTCGACGGGATCCTCAGGCACGACGAATTCGTCGTCATCGAGGCTTGCCTCGTCTCTGGAGGGAGGTATGTAATTATCATCCTTGACCTCTTCGTCTGCCGCTCTCTCGTGAGGGCTTACTTCTGCATCCTCCTGCGCTGAATCTTGCTGGAGGGGGTTGTCTTCGGCACTTTCTGGGGTGTTGTTATCTCCTGTGCCGGAATCTCCATTCTTGCTGTGGCGGGATTTAGAGCGGCGCTGCTGACGTCGGCACTTGGGTTGTTTCTTTAAGGAATCTGCCTCCGCTGCTTCTTCGCCGTCCCCATCTTTTGGGGTGTCCACCATGTATATGTCGTATGACGAGGTGGTCTTCCAGTGCCCTGTAGGCGCTGGTTCTTGATCGTCTCCGGCATCGTCGTCCATATCGTTGATGTCTTCGGAGTCATAGTCTAGTACATCAGTTAGATCGTCGATAGTGGCTAAAAAGTGGGTGGTGGGTGGTCTTTGAATTTCTTCGTCGTTCGTATCCCAACCATCCTGGCCGTAGTCCGGCCAGGGCTCTCCGGATAGTGAGAGATGCTTTAGCGATTTTAAGATGTCGCCAAAGGGTGAGTGCTGAAAGATGTCCGCAGTGGTGAACTCCACGATCGGCGCCCAATCAGATTCGATTGGCAGGGGCGCAGGAGGTTCGGAGTCCGGCAGGGAGTCCGGCACCTCGGAGTCACGTGCTTTATAAGGGACGAGGTCAGTGTTCGGCTCCATCGCCGTAGAAGTTGCAGCTCCCGAGGCGGTGTCCAGCCACCCGTCCTCGATCTGCGCGATCGGCTCCGGACTATGGGTCGGAGCGGATTCGTGTGCGGCCTCCAAGGTACTGTCCGGCGGCAGAGTTAGGTCGTGCCCATCGTGACAATGCGGCACGCTCGGCTGCGGCTCAGATCCATCGAAGATCAAGTCTCCGCAGATATCGGCCGTGAAGTTTAGGCTTCCAAACCTGACCTGACGGCCAGGGGCGTAGCTTTCGATCTGCTCCAGATGGCCAAGCGAATTGGCCCGCAGTGCGAAGCCGCCGAATACGAAAATCTGTCCGGGGAGAAAAGTCTCGCCCAGGACTGCGTCGTTGTTGATTGAAGAGGCCATCAAGCCTATCGGTGACGACACAGAGGAGCTCTCAATGAAAGCACCAATGTCGGTGTCAAAACCGGCGGATCTCGGGTAGGGGGTCCCGAACTATGCGTATAGGCGGATTGTAACAGGATACAAGGGACACGATGTTTTACCCAGGTTCGGGCCCTCTTGATGGAGGTAAAACCCTACGTCCTGCTTGATTGATATTGATAATGTGGGCATTACAAGAGTAGATCTACCACGAGATCAAGGAGGCTAAACCCTAGAAGCTAGCCTATGGTATGATTGTTGTAATGGTTGTTGTTGTCCTACGGACTAAAGCCATCCGGTTTATATAGACACCGGAGAGGGCTAGGGTTACATAGAGTCGGTTACAATGGTAGGAGATCTACATATCAGTATCGCCAAGCTTGCCTTCCACGCCAAGGAAAGTCCCATCCGGACACGGGACGAAGTCTTCAATCTTGTATCTTCATAGTCTTGGAGTCCGGCTGACGATGATAGTCCGGCTGATGATGATAGTCCGGCTATCCGGACACCCCCTAGTCCAGGACTCCCTCAGAAGGCTTATTGTGTAGAGCATACAGATGAAGCACTTCTCCGGAACCATCTGTTGCTATCTACTCTGGCGGCCATGCTTACTATATACTCCTCGATTAGTTTAATGTTTCCAACATATTCATGTGCAATTCCACTAAAATATATGGTATCTTCAAAGAAGATCTCTGTTTGCACAAGTAGAGATAATTACGTATTACATTAAGAGTGGCATCAAATCAGTGGCAAAACAATTGCTCATTCTAGCCATAGCAATAAATTAAGATGCAAAACTATATCATTACTTGTGTCATCACAGTTCCAGTGCGTCACTACAACACTGGGAGTTGATTTTTGTTTTTCTTCCGCTTGTTCTTCGCCTTCATCACTTGGTTCAATAACAGACAAGCTTCTCCTTCAATGTAAGATTTGGCATGTCAATTAGGGAGCACAAGTATAGCACTAAACAATGACATTAATTTTTTGATGAAAGTGGCAAAATACAGTCCAACAGTTGTAAAATATCCTTATCTTACCTCAATGGGATATTACGGTGCACATATAGATTGGAAGTCTTGTCTCCATTTGTGCAGTTCACTAAAATCAAGCAACATTACCGTACAAGTAGCACAACATATGAAAGCACACTGAGGAATCATGTGAAAGAAGGCTAGTACTAACCTCTCATGACACGGAATTCAAAACACTCACAAGAAGAAGATCTTAACCAAATTTGCCAACACGGATAGGAAGTAAGATCTCCTCTTGTGCAGTTCCACTAAGATCAAGAAATCAAGCAACATTGTCGATGTGACATTTTGGTTGAACTGCACAAAACACTCTTAAAACAAAAGTGTTTTGTGCAGTGCAACAAAAGGTCACAATGGCAACGAGGTGAAGTAGATAACCCTGTTTACACAGAGGTGCAAAGGAAACAACTAGTGGTCAATAATGGTGGATAACACAGAAGCCAGCAAAAAGAAGCATCTAACTTATCTAAATGGGAAAGAAAGCAAGACAGTAGCACTTCTCAAACGGTGGCATTGATTAATATTAACAGAGAGATTATATTAACAATAAAATTCGTTAAACATGTAATTTGCTTTTAACTATGGCATTGCATCAATTTTCCAGCGGCATTATTAGAGGGTGTTTGTTTACAGGGACATTTTGGTGTAGGGACTAAAAAACTCCGTGTCAGTCCCATCTAAACCAAACAGGAGGGACTTTTAGGGACTAAAAGTGGGCATTTGGGACTAAAGAAAGAAGACCCCGATGGAGAGTCTTTTTGGGACTTTTTCCAACAGTTGCCCCTGCCACGCATCGCACCTTGTCTCTATTAGTTCATTACTAGGGGTAACATGGTCTTTTAGCATGTCATTTAATAACCTCTAGTCCATGTTTAGTCCGTGGAACCAAGCAGGTAGGGACTAGGGAGTTTTTAACAAATAGGGCCTTAGATTAACAATAGCTAAAGAGTTGCACGGGACAGTGGATTCACCAGCACCATGTGCATCTACCGATGTACCGGGGTGATGCACAGTCTATTGCAACAAAGAACAAACAACCAAGGAGCATACTTGTGTTGGTCCCATGTTTTCTTATCTTTAGACACCTTTCCCTATGTGAGCGTAGCAAATCTAGTCCTGCTCAAACTCTATAGCCTTGTCCCCCAAAACCAAAGATCAGTTCGTTATAGATGTGCGTACTACATTTGTCATTGTTTTCCCTTTTCGACCAACATAGGTGTTGTATGGCCAGTCTATACTAGTACTTTCCCCCCTTCCTTTCCTCTTTGAACCACGTCCCAGATTTATGCTATACAACTTTCGCCACTACTTTCCCCCATCCCTTTCCTATTTGAACCATGTCTTATATTCATGCGATACAACTTTCCCCCTTCCTTTCCTTTTTGAACCACGTCCTAGATTCATGTTATAAAACTTTTCCCACTACTTTCCCCCATTCCTTTCCTCTTTGAACCACGTCCTAGATTCATGGTATACAACTTTCCCCACTACTTTCCTGTTTGATCCAACACCTAGATTCAAGTGCAGAAGTGGAAAAGGCCCACATGCAGCTAGAGCAATGCATGTGGAATAAGTAAATTATACCTTAAGGTTCTTGGGGTGTGGTTCAGTGGGCGACCGGAGGCCGTTCGGCCCACACTATTTACGGCGGCAAAGAAGAAGGGGTCGAAGGCCCTCCCGCGCTGCTGCTGGGTGAAAGTGAACAGCTACACCGGTAGTGGATTCCCTCCCTCGCCGACAGCGACAGCGTTAAGCCTCCTTCCCTTCCCAGCGGACGGATTCTGCCGGCTCTTTGACCAGCAGTGAGGGGAGAGAGAGATGCCAACGAAGTCTTGTTTAGATGTGGAGAGGGTGAGAGAGTGTGAAGAGAGAAACTACAAGCGCTGAGAGAGAGAGGCCAACGAAGTCTTGTTTAGATCTGGAGAGGGTGAGAGGGTGTGAAGAGAGCAACTACAAGCGTTGAGGCTCCGCGTGTATATATATACTGGAGAGTGTGAAGAGTGCAAACCCTAGAAAACAATCGCTGAGGCTGCAGCTTATATGT
This sequence comes from Triticum timopheevii, assembly GCA_963921465.1. Classification (NCBI taxonomy): domain Eukaryota; kingdom Viridiplantae; phylum Streptophyta; class Magnoliopsida; order Poales; family Poaceae; genus Triticum; species Triticum timopheevii. The sequence goes on from OY997262.1 coordinate 371,626,306, forward strand.
GATGAGGTGATTATAAGGTCACTACGAGATCGTATAGCTCTGTATCCATCCATTTGACCAGTCAAAGAATCCTCCTGGCACGAATTATGCTCAAGTGTAGTTATCGAACCCGAGACCTCAAGTTTGACAAGCGAACAGGCTAACCAGCTACACAACCTTCCCGTTATGTTCAATGAGAGGAAAATAACCTTTTATACATTCCAGCATTCGTGTGACAAGCATGCCGTGTTTTTTTGTGGGAGTCATTGGGATTTAAATCATAATCGTGTCATGTGGCTTTTGTGGTAAGACTATCCACAGTGGTGCAGAAATAATGCAGCCTTAGTCACCTTACCTCTCTCCATGTAGTACGTTGGGTCCCACCAGTCAGAGGGTGAAACAAACAAATTAATAAGAAAAATTCAAAGCGCCAACGGTGTATCTTACCTCACACATCTCGCTACTGCTCGGGAACACTGTCCAATTGATCCCTCTGTTCGCTCACATACTATTTTAAGTGAATCCTTATTATAATATGCACACAATTTTGGGCACTTGTATTCGAACTAAGTCAGTGTGCCACCATATCTCGTACTACTCCCTCCGTCTAGGTGTAACAAGTCATGTTAGAAGGTGCAACCGGACCAAGGTGCAAGCAGATTGGAGGAGAATGAGAAACTTGACCGGTCATTCCTCCAATCAAAGCCCTGATTTCTGTCTCTAAACGCAACAGCTAATCCAAACAACTAAGAGATGCCATTTTAGCTACCATGCAGGGCCACGTATTAACTCGCATGCAAGCTGACTTTGATTTCTTGACTGATCAACGCGTAGTTGCGCTCCATGCATTGGGTTTCCGGGGGAGATAACAAGGTAGAGTAAGGAGCGTTTGGTTACATTGCTTAGCTAGGCTGGTAACTTGGACTAGTAACATGCATATATTACTAGTCTATGTTACTACTACACGAAGTATGCCGTAGGAAGCGAGTCGATTTGGCTCTCCTGAGCTAGCAAGGTTTTTCTAGCCCACCCAAGCTAGCTGGCCCACAAAAGCTAACATATTTTAACAGTTCCAAACGCCTAACCTTGCCCGGCTATGCTATAAGATGTTCTCGCTAAGGATCCAAACGCTCCCTAAGTAACAACGCTCGCTCTCAACGAGGCCAGGAGGGGATTGAGATGCGAAGTTAATGGACGACGCCTAAACATTTTGGGAATATCTGATTTCTGTAAGATGACTTAACACCTAGACGGAGGGAGTACTACTCCTCAGTCCAGGTTTGATGGAATATTCGTCACCTCTTCTCTTCTTGTACGTACTCCATTTGTATCTCACTTCCTGTGGCTTCGCACTCACACGATTTTCCTATTCTATGAACATGTGTATGCGTGTGTGTGTGTGTGTGTTTAACAGCATGTGTGTGTTAGAGAGAGCGACAGATCGACCTACTCCTACAGAGTGATGGTGTGTAGTGTACGATTTTAGCCACGAGAGTCAGTGCATCCTCTTGTTTCCGGGTGTCCGGTAGGGACAGGAGGACAGCTTCCACGCCCGCTCCTGACCAGCCTGGCCCGCCCAAAGCCCCTCCATCACCCCCGCGCACTTCCCGCCCAAAACGGTCAGCGCCGCTCCAAAGAATCGGTGCCGCATTCATGCCTGGTCAGAGCGGACACGACCTCTCACTGGCGTCTGCGCTGAAGGGAGAAGCGGATTCAAGAGTGATGGTTGCTTCGTCCGTCCAACTTACTACTGGGTCTGTGTGATTTGACGGCTCATTGGTCATTATTACTGAGGTGGTAGGACTGCTAGATGTCCCACACTTTCGGCGAAAGGAGGTACTACTAGATTACAATTTTCTCCATTCTTACAGCAGAGAAGTGCAAGAGCAGTGAAAACACGCAGGCTCAGTGATTACATGGCCCACTCACACTATCACCATATTTTCTAGACATCGTGCGACACCTAACTCTTTACATAGTACTCCCTCCGTTCCTAAATATAAGTCTTTGTAGAGATTCCACTAGGTGGACTACATACGGAACAAAATGAATGAATCTACACTTAAAATGCATCTATATACATCTGTATGTGGTTCATGGTGAAATCTCTACAAAGACTTATAGTTAGGAACGGAGGAAGTACTAGTGTAGCACGTATTGTAATTTATCAGCGAGATAAATTTGTACAATGCTATGAAGCTTGCAGCTTCTGTTACATGTATCTTGCGTCCAAGGTTGCCCGTTGCAACATTTCACCAAATATAAAGGAGACTAACATGCATGCTATTGCATCTCAATGATTGACAGATCATAGCAAATATGTACTCCCTCCATTCCAAAATAAGTGTCTCAACATTATGCAAACTTTAGTACAAGGTTGTACTACTACTAAAGTTGACACTTATTTTGGAACAGAGGCAGCTAAAGAAAAAATCGATCCATGCAGTCCCTAGCCATTGAACCGTAAACCCTAACCAGGCTTTAATTTGCTGGCAACATTCCAGTTTCCTAAGAAATGAAGTTTGCAACCTTTTGACCATTGGATCATTTTGTGCAGTTTCACCAAAATCGAGATGAGCATCCCTGTGGCAAAGAAATTGAAGAAGCGTGATTGGAATAAGATTACTGGGACTAGTTGATGAGACATAAACTCATCACAAATACAGTACGTAGAAGACAGTAGAGGTATGTGCGGGGCAAAGAACTAGAGAAATATCCACATGGAGTGATGTGGGCAGTTGGAGCAGTGGTGCAAGCTGGTTGTAAAGGGAATTGTACCCAAGGGATGTCGAGACGTAGCTCAACCTTGAGAAGGGCGGCAGGAGGCGGCAACTGCCCACGTTGCGGCAGTGAGCAAGGGACGAAGGCAACCTCACCATCTTTGTGAGAGAGAACGGCAGGGACCCCTGATCGGGACGTGCCGACAGTGGGTTTTCGCCGTCGGCGACGGCGACCGCATCTACACTAAGCATCCTACCCTACCCCCGGCGGACGTGATCCGCCGGGATGTTAGAGATGTGGCCACAATTGTTTTGTGCGAGAGAGTGTGAAGAGAGCAACCCCAGCAAGCAACCGTGTAGTCTAGCCCGTCCTGACTATGTATATAGTGGAGTGGTTTCCTTTTCTCTCCATATGAACCTATCATATTGCGTACGTGCCACTGAAGAAAAAAAACTTTATTTATAAATGACACCGGCACCTGCTACTCATTCTCCTATAAACCTTGCGCTTGGCATCTCCAAAATATTAACCTTGTGATTGGCTCTTCGCCTCTTCGGGAAGTCAAGCAATAATGGTACTACAGTATATATCATTCTGGCTATATGAGACCGAATGAATTGCTGCATGTCCACCACGTGGGCAAGGGTCGAGGGGCAAGGGAGAGTGCGTACTATTATGTCCGTTTCAAGGGGTGTTTGTTTCCAGGGCTTTTTAGAGTAGGGACTAGAAAAGTCCCTCTTAGAGACTTTTCAACCAAACAGGAGGGACTATAAGGGACTAAAACTTGCTTTTTGGGACTTAATGAAGAAGACTCTCAAGGAGAGTCTTTTTGGGACTTTTCCAACAATGCCCCTCCCTGCACCCATTGTCCCGCCGCCCCATGGTGTTGTTTGGTCGTTATTTTTTTGTATGCTAGGGGTAACATGGTCATTCAATAACCTCTAGGGAGGAACTAGGGACTTTTTAGTCCCTGAAAACAAACAGGGAGGGACTTTTTAAGGAGTAGGGACTTTTTAGTTGGGACTAGAAAAAATCCTAGGACTTATGAATCAAACAGGGCCTCAATATGGACTACATACAGAGGAAAATGAGTGAATATAGACTCTAAAATACGTCTATATACATCAATGTTTGGAGTATGTACTAGTAGTTCATATTGAAATCTACTAAAGGACATATATATTCCAAACAATATGATAATGTCTCTAACCAAGGTAGTAGGGACGAGGAGTAAACAGAGGGAGTAGTAAAATTTTCTCCTCGTCCCGCGAGCCACCGGCGCGTGGGCAAGGGAGCGGGCGTAAGGCGTACAGTAGTACTACTACTAGTAAGCAAGCTTCACCTTGTCCTACGAGCCACCACGCTGCTACGTCTTGAGCTTGCGTTGGTTTTCCTTGAAGAGGAAAGGGTAATGCAGCAATAGTAGCCTAAGTATTTCCCTCAGTTTTTGAGAACCAAGGTATCAATCCAGTAGGAGGCTCCTCAAAAGTCCCACGCACCTACACAAACAAACAAAGAACTCGCAACCAGCGCAATAAAGGGGTTGTCAATCCCTTCACGGCCATTTGTGAAACTGAGATCTGATAGAGATAGTATGATAAGATAAATATATTTTTGGTATTTTATAATATAGATGCAAAAAGTAAAGATGCAAATAAAAGTAGATTGGAAGCAAATATGATAAGAGATAGACCCGGGGCCATAGGTTTCACTAGAGGCTTCTCTCAAGACAGCATAAGTATTACGGCGGGTGAACAAATTACTGTCGAGCAATTGATAGAAAAGCGAAAAATTATGAGATTATCTAGGCATGATCATGTATATAGGCATCATGTCCATGACAAGTAGACCAACTCCTGCCTGCATCTACTACTATTACTCCACACATCAACCGACTCCTGCCTGCATCTAGAGTATTAAGTTCATAAGAACAAAGTAACGCCTTAAGCAAGATGACATGATGTAGAGGGATAAACTCATGCAATATGATATAAACCCCATCTTTTTATCCTCGATGGCAACAATACAATACGTGCCTTGCAACCCTTTCTGTCATTGGGTAAGGACACCGCAAGATTGAACCCAAAGCTAAGCACTTCTCCCATGGAAGAAAGATCAATCTAGTAGGCCAAACCAAACTGATAATTCGAAGAGACTTGCAAAGATAACTCAATCATACATAAAAGAATTCAGAGGAGATTCAAATATTTCTCATAGATAAACTTGATCATAAACCCACAATTCATCAGATCTCGACAAACACACCGCAAAAAGAGTTTACATCGAATAGATCTCCACAAGAGAAGGGGAGAACATTGTATTGAGATCCAAAAAGAGAGAAGAAGCCATCTAGCTAATAACTATGGACCCGAAGGTCTGTGGTAAACTACTCACAACTCATCGGAGGGGCTATGGTCTTGATGTAGAAGCCCTCCATGGTCGATTCCCCCTCCGGCAGAGCGTCGGCGAAGGCTCCAAGATGGGATCTCGCAGATACAGAAGGTTACGGCGGTGGAAATTGTGTTTCGTTGGCTCCCTGGATGTTTTCAGGGTATGTAGGCTTATATAGGAGGAAGAAGTACGTCGGTGGCTGCCCGAGGGGCCCACGAGACAGGGGGCGCGCCCTATAGGGGGGGCTACCCTCTCGTGGCCGCCTCGGCTGCTTCTTGACTTGCACTCCAAGTCCTCTGGATCACGCTCGTTCCAAAAATCACGCTCCCGAAGGTTTCATTCCATTTGGACTACGGTTGATATTCCTTTTCTTTGAAATACTGAAATAGGCAAAAAAACAGCAATACGGGCTAGGCCTCCGGTTAGTAGGTTAGTCCCAAAAATGATATAAATGTGTAAAATAAAGCCCGTAAACATCCAAAAGGGGTAATATAATAGCATGAAACAATCAAAAATTGTATATACGTTGGAGACGTATCAAGCATCCCCAAGCTTAATTCCTGCTCGTCCTCGAGTAGGTAAATGATAAAAATAGAATTTTTGATGTGGAATGCTACCTAGCATAATTCTTAATGTAATTTTCTTTATTAGGGGCATGAATGTTCAGATCCAAATGATACAAAATAAAAGTTCATATTGACATAAAAATAGTGATACTTCAAGCATACTAATCAAAGTAATCATGTCTTCTCAAAATAACATGGCCAAAGAAAGTTATCCCTACAAAATCATATAGTGTGGCTGTTGCTCTATCTTCATCACACAAAGTATTTAATCATGCACAACCCCGATGACAAGCCAAGCAATTGTTTCATACTTTAATAATCTCAAACCTTTTCAACTTTCACGCAATACATGAGCGTGAGCCATGGACATAGCACTATATGTGGAATAGAATGGTGGTTGTGGAGAAGACAAAAAAGGAGAAGATAGTCTCACATCAACTGGGCATATCAACAGGCTATGGAGATGCCCATTAATAGATATTAATGTGAGTGAGTAGGGATTGCCATGCAACAGATGCACTAGAGCTATAAATATATAAAAGCTCAACAAAAGAAACTAAGTGGGTGTGCATCCAACTTGCTTGCTCACGAAGACCTAGGGCATTTTGAGGAAGCCCATCATTGGAATATACAAGCCAAGTTCTATAATAAAAAATTCCCACTAGTATATGAAAGTGACAACATATGAGACTCTCTAACATGAAGATCATGGTGCTACTTTGAAGCACAAGTGTGGAAAAAGAGATAGTAGCATTGTCCCTTCTCTCTTTTTCTCTCATTTTATTTTTTCTTCTTTTCTTTTTTTTCTTTTCTCTTTTTTTTTCTTTGGCCTTTCTTTTTTTTCCTTTTTCTTTTTTCCTTTTTTTTGTAAAGTCCTAAGTCTCATCCCGACTTGTGGGGGAATCATAGTCTTCATCATCCTTTCCTCACTAGGACAATGCTCTAGTTAATGAAGATCATCACACTTTTATGGATTTACAACTCAAGAATTACTACAAAGATAGAACAAGATATGACTCTATATGAATGCCTCCGGCGGTGTACCGGGATATGCAATGAATCAAGAGCGACATGTATGAAAATTATGAAGGTGGCCTTGCCACAAATACAATGTCAACTACATGATCATGCGAAGAGCAATATGACAAAAGTAATGTGTATCATATGAACGGAACGGTGGAAAGTTGCATGGCAATATATCTCGGAATGGCTATGGAAATGCCATAATAGGTAGGTATGGTGGCTGTTTTGAGGAAGGTATATGGTGGGTGTATGGTACCGGCAAAAGTTGCGCGGCACAAGAGAGGCTAGCAATGGTGGAAGGGTGAGAGTGCGTATAATCCATGGACTCAACATTAGTCAAAAGAACTCATATACTTATTGCCAAAATCTAGAAGTCATCAAAAACAAAAGTAATACACACATGCTCCTAGGGGGATAGATTGGTAGGAAAAGACCATCGCTCGTCCCCGACCGCCACTCATAAGGAAGACAATCAGTAAATAAAATTGTGCTCCAACTTCATCACAAAGCGGTTCACCATATGTGCATGCTACGGGAATCACAAACCTCAACACAAGTATTTTTCATAATCACCTCAACTAGCATGACTTTAATATCACTTCCTCCATATCTCAAAACAATTATCAAGCATCAAATTGATCATAGCATCCAATTCACTATATATGATAGTTTTTATTATACCCAACTTGGATGCTCATCATTCTAGGACCAAATTTGTAACCATAGCAAATACCATGCTGTTCTAAAAGACTCTCAAAATAATATAAGTGAAGCATGAGAGACTAGCAATTTCTTCAAAATTAATCCACCGCCGTGCTCTAAAAGAATATAAGTGAACCACTAGAGCAAAAACTATCAAGCTCAAAAGATATAAGTGAAGCACATAGAGTATTCTAGCAAATTCTAATCAAGTAGGCTTCTCCCAAAAGGTGTCTACATCAAGGATGATTGTGGTAAACTAAAAAGCAAAGAATAATATAATACACGACACTCCAAGCAAAACACATATCATGTGGCGAATAAAAATATAGCTCCAAGTAAAGTTACCAATGAACAAAGACGAAAGAGGGGATGCCTTCTCGGGGCATCCCCAAGCTTAGGCTTTTGGATATCCTTGAATATCTTGGGCTGCCATGGGCATCCCCAAGCTTAGGCTCTTGCCACTCCTTATTCCATAGTCCATAAAAGCTTTACCGAAAACTTGAAATCTTCACAACACAAAACTCAACAGGAAATCTTATAAGCTCCGTTAGTGAAAGAAAATAAAACCACCACATAAGGTACTGTAATGAACTCATTCTTTATTTATTTTGGTGTTAAACCTACTGTATTCCAACTTCTCTATGGTTTATAAACTATTTTACTAGCCATAGATGCATCAAAATAAGCAAACAACACATGGAAAACAGAATCTTTCAAAAACAGAACAGTCTGTAGCAATCTGTAACTAACACAAACTTCTGGAAATCTAAATATCCTACAAAAATAGGACATCCTGGAAAATTTGTCTATTGATCAGCAGCAAAAAGAATCAATGCAAAAGCACGTTTCTGGGATTTAACAAAACTAAATTCGTGGGTGCAAAGTTTCTGTTTTTCAGCAAAATCAAATCAACTATCATCATAGGTTATCCTATAGGTTCTACTTGGCACAAACACTAACTAAAAGATAAAAACACATCTAAACAGAAGGTAGATGCAAGATTTATTACTAAACAGGAACAAAAACAAAAAACACAAAGAAAAATGGGTTGCCTCCCAACTAGCGCTATCGTTTAACGCCCCTAGCTAGGCATAAAAGCGAAGATAGATCAAAGTAGTGCCATCTTTGGCACTAAATTTATAAGTAGCTCGCATGATAGATTCATAGGGTAATTTGACTTTCTTTCTTGGAAAGTGCTCCATGCCTTTCTTTAATGGAAATTGAAATCTAATATTCCCTTCCTTCATATCAATACTCGCGCCAATCTTTCTAAGGAAAGGTCTACCAAGAATAATAGGGCAAGAAAGATTGCAATCTATATCAAGAACGATAAAATCTACGGGCACCAAATTTCTATTTGCAACAATGAGAACATCATTGATCCTTCCCATTGGCTTTTTAATGGTGGAATCCGCAAGGTGCAAATTTAAAGAGCAAATCATGAAGATCATGGAAACCTAGAATATCACATAAAGTTTTCGGAATCGTGGAAACACTAGCACCCAAATCACACAAAACAAAACACTCATGATCTTAAATTCTAATCTTTATAGTAGGTTCCCACTCATCATTAAGTTTTCTAGGTATAGAAACTTCCAAATTAAGTTTTTCATCATAAGATTGCATCAAGGCATCAACGATATGTTTGGTAAAAGATTTATTTTGACTATAAGCATGAGGAGAATTAACAACGGATTGCAACAAGGAAATACAACCTTCTAAAGAACAATTATCATAATCAAATTCCTTGAAATATGAGATAGTGGGTTCAATACTATTTAAAGTCATGACCTCTCCAATCCCACTTTTACCAAATTTAGCATCAAGATCTAAAAACTCCGAATTCTTGGGACACCTTCTAGGTAAAGTTGACTCATCTTCAGTCCCATAATTATCAAGATTCATATTGCAAAACAAAGATCTAATGGGAGACGCATCAATAACTTTAAGATCTTCATCATTATTTTCATTGAAACTAGCAGAACACGCCTTTATAAAGCTATCTTTATTAGCATGCAATCTAGCGGTTCTTTCCTTGCACTCATCAATGGAAATTCTCATTGCTTTCAGAGACTCATTAATATCATGATTAGGAGAAGAAGATCTAAGTTTAAGAGAATCAACATCAAGCGAAAGTCTATCAACGTTCCTAGCCAAATCATCAACTTTGAGCAATTTTTCTTCAAGCAAAGCATTAAAATTCTTTTGAGAAGTCATAAACTCTTTCACATTATTCTCAAAATCAGAGGGCATCTTATTAAAATTACCATAAGAATTATTGTAGGAATTTCCATAATTATTAGAGGAATTACTAGGGAATGGTCTAGCATTAAAGTTTCCTCTATAAGCATTGTTTCCAAAACTATTCCTACCAACAAAATTCACATCCATAGATTCATTATTATTCTCAATCAAAGTAGACAAAGGCATATCATTGGGATCAAGAGGAGTATTTTTAGTAGTAAACAATTTCATAAGTTCATCCATCTTTCCACTCAAAACATTGATTTCTTCTATAGCATGCACTTTTTTACTAGAAGATCTTTTGGTGTGCCATTGAGAATAATTAGCCATAATATTATCAAGAAGTTTTGTAGCATCTCCTAACGTGATTTCCATAAACGTGCCTCCCGCGGCCGAATCTAAGAGATTTCTAGAAGCAAAGTTCAAACCGGCATAAATTTTTTGCATGATCATCCATAAATTCAAACCATGAGTAGGCAATTGCGAATCATCAATTTCATTTTTTCCCAAGATTGGGAAACATTCTCATTATCAAGTTGTTTAAAATTCATAATATCGTTCCTAAGAGTGATGATGTTAGCGGGAGGAAAATACTTAGAGATAAAAGCATCTTTGCACTTGTTCCAAGAATCAATACTATTTTTAAGCAAAGACGAAAACCAAACTTTAGCATGATCTCTAAGTGAAAACGGAAATAACTTCAATTTGAAAATATTGTTATCTGTATATTTCTTCTTTTACATATCACACAAATCAACAAAGTTGTTTAGATGAGTAGCGGCATCTTCACTAGGAAGGCCGGCGAATTGATCTTTCATAACAAGATTCAGCAAAGCAGTATTGATTTCACAAGACTCAACATCATTAAGAGGAGCAATCGGAGTACTAAGGAAATCATTATTATTGGTATTCAAGAAATCACACAATTTGGTATTATCTTGCGCCATGGCAACAAGTAATTCAACACACAAGCAAACAGAAAAAGGCAAGCGAAAAGAGAGGAGGAGATTGGGAAAGAGAGGGCAAATAAAACGGCAAGGGTGAAGTGGTGGAGAGGAAAACGAGAGGCAAATGGAAAATAATGTAAATGTGAGGGAGATGAGTTTGTGATGGGTAATTGGTATGTCTTGACTTGAGCGAAGACCTCCCCGGCAACGGTGCCAGAAATCCTTCTTGCTACGTCTTGAGCTTGCGTTGGTTTTCCTTGAAGAGGAAAGGGTGATGCAGCAATAGTAGCGTAAGTATTTCCCTCGGTTTTTGAGAACCAAGGTATCAATCTAGTAGGAGGCTCCTCAAAAGTCCCACGCACCTACACAAACCAACAAAGAACTCGCAACCAACGCGATAAAGGGGTTGTAAATCCCTTCACGGCCACTTGCGAAAGTGAGATCTGATAGAGATAATATGATAAGATAAATATATTTTGGGTATTTTATAATATAGATTGGAAAAGTAAAGATGCAAATAAAAGTAGATTGAAAGCTTATATGATAAAAGATAGACCCGGGGGCCATAGGTTTCACTAGTGGCTTCTCTCAAGATAGCATAAGTATTACGGTGGGTGAACAAATTACTGTCGAGCAATTGATAGAAAAGAGAATAATTATTAGATTATCTAGGCATGATCATGTATATAGGCATCATGTCCGTGACAAGTAGACCAACTCCTGCCTGCATCTACTACTATTACTCCACACATCGACCGCTATCCAGCATGCATCTAGAGTATTAAGTTCATAAAGAACAGAGTAACGCATTAAGAAAGATGGCATGATGTAGAGGGATAAACTCATGCAATATGATATAAACCCCATCTTTTTATCCTCGATGGCAACAATACAATACGTGCCTTGCTGCCCCTGTTGTCACTCGGAAAGGACACCGCAAGATTGAACCCAAAGCTAAGCACTTCTCCCATTGCAAGAAAGATCAGTCTAGTAGGCCAAACCAAACTGATAATTCGAAGAGACTTGCAAAGATAAGTTAATCACACATAAAAGAATTCAGAGGAGATTCAAATATTTCTCATAGATAAACTTGATCATAAACCCACAATTCATCAGATCTCGACAAACACACCGCAAAAAGAGTTACATCGAATAGATCTCCAAGAAGATCGAGGAGAACATGGTATTGAGATCCAAAGAGAGAGAAGAAGTCATCTAGCTAATAACTATGGACCCGAAGGTCTGTGGTAAACTACTCACAACTCATCAGGGAGGCTACGGTGTTGATGTAGAATCCCTCTGTGGTTGATTCCCCCTCCGGCGGAGCACCGGCGGAGGCTCCAAGATGGGATCTCGCGGATACAGAAGGTTACGGTGGTGGAAATAGTTTTTTGTGGTCACCCATGATGTTCTCGGGGTACGTGGGTATATATAGGAGGAAGAAGTAGGTCGGTGGATGCCCGAGGGGCCCACGAGATAGGGGGTGCACCCAGTAGGGGGGCGCCCTCCACCCTTGTGGCTTCCTCGATTGCTTCTTGACTTGCACTCCAAGTCCTCCTGATCACGTTTGTTCCAAAAAGATCGCTCTCGAAGGTTTCATTCCGTTTGGACTCCGTCTGATATTCCTTTTCTTCGAAACACTGAAATAGGCAAAAAAACAGCAATACGGGCTGGGCCTCCGGTTAGTAGGTTAGTCCCAAAAATGATATAAAAGTGTAAAGTAAAGCCCATAAACATCCAAAACGGGTAATATAATAGCATGGAACAATCAAAAATTATAGATACGTTGGAAACGTATCACTCAACAGTAATTTGTTTACCCACCGTATGCTTTCTTCAAGAGAGAAGCCTCTAGTGAAACCTATGGCCCCCAGGTGAAAGGATCGATATGGTTGACTAGAGGGGGTGAATAGGCAACTAACAATTTTAAGCTTTTCTTTACCAAATTAAGCTTTGCAACAAAATAGGTTGTCTAGATGTGCAACTAAGTGAGCAACCTATATGATGCAATAACAACTAGCACATAAGCAAGCAAGGAATACAACACAAGTAGGCTTGCAAAAGTAAAGGCACGAAATAACCAAGAGTGGAGCCGGTGGAGACGAGGATGTGTTACCGAAGTTCCTTCATTTTAAGGGGAAGTACGTCTCCGTTAGAGCGGTGTGGAGGCACAATGCTCCCCAAGAAGCCACTAGGGCCACCGTATTCTCCTCATGCCCTCACACAATGCGAGATGCCGTGAATCCACTATTGGTGCCCTTGAAGGCGGCGACCGAACCTTTACAAACAAGGTTGGGGCAATCTCCACAACAATTGGAGGCTCCCAACAACACCACGAAGCTTCACCACAATGGAGTATGGCTTCGAGGTGACCTCAACCGTCTAGGGTGCTCAAACACCCAAGAGTAACAAGATCCGCTAGGGATGAGTGGGGGAATCAAATATCCCTTGGTGGAAGTGTAGATCGGGCCCTTGTCACCCAATCCCGAGCAAATCAACAAGTTTGATTAGCTAGGGAGATAGATCGGGCAAAAATGGAGCTTGGAGCAACAATGGAGCTTACAGGTGGAAGAGGTAGTCAACTAGAGGTAGGAGACGCCCCTTTTATAGTCATGGGAAAAATCCAACCGTTATCCACATGTTCAGCCCGTGACAAGCGATACTACCGCTCCAGGGGCACGGTACTACCGCAAGGCCGCGCGGTACTATCATGGCAGAACGCGGTACTTCCGCGACAGCAGCAGAGGCCGGGACCTGCCTGACTAGGGTGCAGTACTACCGCTTGTGCGGTACTATCGCTCCCCCTTGCGGTACTACCGCAAGGGAGGAAAGTCTCTGCCTACGAAGAGCACGGATGAAATAAATTACATCCGTGCCTACTTTCGCTGAAAATGAAACAGTGCGACGTACTACCGCGCACGAGGCGCGGTACTACCGTAGAGGCGCGGATGTAAAAAATTACGTCCTCTCCTACTACCGTGACGCCGCGGTACTAGGTAGGAGGGGCCACGGTACTACGACTCCTGGAGAGCGGTACTACCGTGGGCTCCCGCGGTACTACCGCGCTGGTCGAGCGGTACTACCGTGGGGCGCGGATGTAAAAAATTACATCTGCCCCTACTACCGTATTGGAGCGGCACTAGGCCTGGGAGCCACGGCACTAGGGCTCCAGAGGAGCGGTACTACCGTGACCCACAGCGGTACTACCGCTGGTACTTGCGGTACTACCGCAAGTACAGTAGTAGCCGTCAGATTTAGGCACAACTAGGATAACGAAGAGATGCTCCAAAGTGCAAGGAAAGGTAGGACAAGTGTACGTGTTGATTCCACCCAAACCTTTTCGACGCGGACCCCCTCTTAATAGTACGGCTCTCCTACGACTCAAATCCACCAAAGAGAAACGTAGAACAACGCCGACTTCAATAGTCTCCGAGGGGCACCGAATCGTCTCGTGCCTAGTGATGAAGTATATGAGAAACTCAAGGCACACGATTAGTCCGCAAACGCATTGTCATCAATCACCAAAACACCTAAGGGATAAATATGCCCTTACAATCTCCCCCTTTTTGGTGGAATGATGACAATACGGGATTTGCACATAGATAAGATAATTGTCGGTGTCAAAACCGGCGGATCTCGGGTAGGGGGTCCCGAACTGTGCGTCTAGGCGGATGGTAACAGGAGACAAGGGACACGATGTTTTACCCAGGTTCGGGCCCTCTTGATGGAGGTAAAACCCTACGTCCTGCTTGATTGATATTGATAATGTGGGTATTACAAGAGTAGATCTACCACGAGATCAAGGAGGCTAAACCCTAGAAGCTAGCCTATGGTATGATTGTTGTAATGGTTGTTGTGTCCTACGGACTAAAGCCATCCGGTTTATATAGACACCGGAGAGGGCTAGGGTTACAGAGAGTCGGTTACAATGGTAGGAGATCTACATATCCGTATCGCCAAGCTTGTCTTCCACGCCAAGGAAAGTCCCATCCGGACACGGGACAAAGTCTTCAATCTTGTATCTTCATAGTCTTGGAGTCCGGCTGACGATGATAGTCCGGCTGATGATGATAGTTCGGCTATCCGGACACCCCCTAGTCCAGGACTCCCTCAGTAGCCCCCGAACCAGGCTTCAATGACGATAAGTCCAGCACGTGTGTAGTCTTTGGCGTTGCAAGGCGGGTTCTCCTTTAAGTTCCATGTACCTGCCGAACAGTGTCCGGCTTCCTTATCAATGTCGCGCTTCTTGGCTTCCACGCCCAATAATGGCCATCTTCCACGTGTCGCACGAATGCGAAAAGCCAGGGTATCTTTTATGTTTTACCCCCTAGCTGCGCAAATAACCTGCCTATAAGAGAGGCAGGAATCTAGATCCAAATCGCAACATCTTCCTCCCGCAAGTACTCATCGGAGCGCTTCTTGACCAAAAATCCATTCCATCATGGACCGTCGACGCGGCTCCTCTTCTCGCGCTCCCAGTCCTTCGCCAGGAGATTGGAGGAGGTGTTCTGTTCCGCACAGCGAGCTGGTGACGCTCCAAGCGGAGGGATATCTTCCTCCGGCCTTTATGGTTCCGGTTCGAGCCGGGCTGGCCACCTACAAAGGTGGGAAGCAAGCGGAGGCCACCCCTAGTCCCTCTAAAGGGTAGCGGGTATGCTTCATCCCTTATCTAATAAGGGGGCTTGGATTTCCTGTACATCCGTTCCTCCGCGGGCTCCTGGAGTTCTACGGACTCCAGCTCCATCACCTAGCGCCCGCCTCTATTCTGCATATCGCGGGTTTCGTTGCTCTTTGCGAGCTATTCCTGGGCGTCGAGCCCCATTTCACGCTGTGGAAGAGGCTATTCTGCCTCGTACCCCGCTCTCACGAGGGGTCAATATATCAAGTGGGCGGTGCTGAAATATGGCGCATCGCCGGGACCAGATACCTATCCGGAACCCCTAGGAAAGCGTCCGAAGACTGGCCTTCGGAATGGTTTTATATAGAAGACGCTCCACTGCCGGACCCAGTTTGGATCGGCCTCCCTGAGTTTAGCGACGCTCCTCTGAAGAAATGCCTAAGTTGGCGCCCACGGAGCCCTCAGCTGGAGGAAGACAAGAGCGTCCATTATCTGATGGGCCGGATAAAGTTGCTGGCCCACCGGATTGACCATGATCGGAGTCATGGCCACGTGCATTATGCGGGGGGTGCAGCCGCTGCAATACAGGGGCCACCCAATGTGGGATTTCAACGGGGAGGACGATGCCAGCCGCCATGGCCGCAAGTGGACGGGATCGGCCGAGGATCTGGTGAAGATTCTGTCCGGCCTGTACAAGGGGGAGAAGGAGGACTTCCTCCGTACGAGCCCATTGAATGGGTTCTCCATGAATAACCCTCGGAGCTGGGTAAGTGGACGTTTATTCATCCGACCCGTGCTTTCAAAGCCGAGTACCTTACTCTGTGATTTTGACGCAGGAACTGCGCCGGGATGTGGAGGACATTCACAGTCCGGCTCCACAAACCGAGGATCTGGGAAGATCCCTCGATCCGACCTCCGAAGAGGATTCGGATATAAAGGTGGAGCTAATCGACGGGGTGTTCCACCAGCTCAGCATGGACAATGCTCTAGTCGCCATTACGGCCGACTACCCCAGCTTGTCACCGGCTTCCCAGGTACTCACGACCGAATTTCTAACACCATTATTCCATCTTCGCGCATTTCTGACCACCGTATACAACGGTGTCCTGCAGGCGGTGCCTTCAAGGCAGGAAGCCGAACCCATGGTGGCTGACCAACAAGGGTCAGTCCGGCCTAGCAGGCGGAAGAGGAGTGCGGCGCGGATTGAAACGTCACCGCAAAGGTATAGCTCATGGTTCGTTATTTTAGAACAACGTTCCTAGGAAGCGTTTGAGTGCTTATAACTTTTGTAGGAGAAAAAGCGCTCGCCGGACTGCGGGCGTAGAGGTTGCCAACCCAGCCTCTACCAGCCAAGCTCCAGCGCCTGGTCCGGAGGGGGAGGCGGGTGCAAGGCGCGAGCCGGATACTCCTCCAACGGAGGATGCCGACACACTGTCCGCCACCAAATCTGAGGTGGAGAGCGCCATGAACCACAGGCGCCGCCGGACAGTTTCTCGTGACGCGTGCTTCTCCCCTGAGGTGTTGAATGCCTTTAACGCGGGGGACGCGCACCTTCGTGCCGCTCAAGATGGTTTGACCAGAGCCACGGAGCAGTATGTAAAAGACATACGGGTAAGAGATTTTAATAGTTGTATATGCCAGTAGCCCCCGAGACTTAAAGTAGTTATATTAACTGATTTAAGGATCATTTGAACTATAGGATCTTACAAAGAAGAATACCCAACTGTCTCAGCAGCTGCAAGAGTGTAAGGCCCAACTTGAGGCCGCACTCGCTGCCGCAAGAGGAAACACAGGGACCCCTCCTGGTAACACATTATTTAAAAAGATAAGTGGTGTGCGGCCTGCGCGCAAGTCTAATAATGACATTGCAGGTGCTGCCGGACAGGATCCGGACAGGCAAGAACTACTGCGCCAGCTGAAGGCCGGCGAGAGGGTGCTGCATAAGGTGCAGCAAGAAAGGAACAAGCTCCGGGATGCCCATACCCAGCTTGGAGAAGAGCTGAAAGGTGTTCGGGCCGAGCTGTCTGGCTCCGTTAAGGAGAATCAGCGGCTTCGTCGCGGCATCTATAGTAAGTGCTTGAGCGAACTCCTTTGAAAAGAAGAGTTTGGCGAGGAAGTCAATTGACAAAATATGTCTGTAGGTATACTCACGGGTCGCCCTGCGGAGGAGATGCCCGTGTCAACGGGTGATCAACTTCCCGAGCTGTTGCAACTACTCGAACGAGTTCGGCAGGCAATGAGCAACGTCGTCCAGGCTTTATGGCCAGCCCTCTCCCTATCCGGAGGCCTTGGGGAGCTTGCGGAGAAGCTTCAGGGAGTGTGGCAGCGCTTCCGATTATGGAAGATTTCAGCCTGCCGCCAAGGTGCTAGGGAGGCCTGGGCTATGGTGAAGATGCGGTACAAGAAGGCGGATCCCAACCACATGGCCAAGGTCGGACCTGTGTGGCCCGATGGGAAGGAGATCCCTGTGAGCTTAGTATACGGCCAAGTAGAGTTGGCCGCTAAATTTTCCCAACGGGACTGTAAATTAGACAGCCTGTTAGACGGGACTGAGGAGGAATACAGTCAGTCGATTTGACAATGTATTTTAAAATGACATGTAAAATGCCTTCTAGCCAGATTGTAGATTGTTTGTCTTTGCCGACCTTTTCGCTTCAACCTCGGGACCCTAGAGTCCGGAGTGTGTCCGAATACCTTCTCGGTTGAGAAACAACCGGGGCATGCATGGAGACCAGGCGTAGGATTCATTAGTGCTTTATCAGACAAGTGCCCAACTAGTTATGTTATATTACATGGTTAGTAAGAAACATCTTCTAGGGAGAATAGTTTCGTTAAGGGTTCCTTTCCTCTGGGGAGGCATGCCCTAAAGTGCATGTCCGGACTGCGAAAAAAGCAGGATAACATCTGGGGGCAGATAAATAAATTGGTAAAAAATCATCTTTCAAATCACCGACCAAATATTCCCTTAAGAACGCTAGCTTTCGGCTTCACCCAGTCTGAGGTACACATCCGGCTGACCCGGCAGTAACAATCGCAGAGGTGCTCCCTTTACCTCCTAGCCGAACAATCGGGAACGTAGGGGTAAGCACAGGAGCCAGGCAACCCAGCTTGGCCAAAACTTAAGTCATATTGATGCATATATTGGTGAATAAAAGGTACACGTGGAAGTTTGACACGTGTGCTGGGCATGAAGCCCTTATAATTAAGCTTCTGGTAAGGAAGCCCCCTGGTATAATGAGTGCGGATAGCACATCAATTGCGTGCGAACGAAGCGCAAGTAAGCCTTTTAAGGCTTTGATGAATAAGGGTGAGAGAAAAAAGATAAACAAAAGACAGCTGAAGTGTAAAAAATTTGGACGGGGGAAAGGGACGAACTCTTACTCCGGCACTAGGCATAGAATCTTCGGAGGCGGGCTCCATTCCATGGGTTCGGCTCGAGTCGGTTGTCCGGCGCATTTCGTAGACGGTACGCTCCGCCAGTCAAGACTTGATCGATGATGAAGGGGCCTTCCCATTTGGGCTTGAGCTTGTCCTTTTTCTTGTCCGGCAGGCGTAGAACTAGTTCACCGACGTTGTAAGTCTTAGCCCGTACTTCTCTGCTTTGATATCTTCGAGCCTGCTGCTGATAGAATGCGGAACGAGCCTTGGCGACGTCGCGTTCTTCCTCCAATGCGTCCAAGCTGTCCTGCCGATCCAACTTGGCTTCTCTTTCTTCATACATGCGCACTCAAGGTGAGTCATGAATGATGTCGCAGGGCAGAACTGCTTCTGCGCCGTATACCATAAAAATGGTGTGAATCCGGTAGTACGGTTGGGCGTTGTCCGCAGCCCCCAGAGTACGGAGTCGAGCTTGTCTACCCAGTGCGTGTCAGATTTTGTAAGGGACCGCACCAGTCTGGGTTTGATGCCGCTCATTATTAGACCATTTGCTCGTTCCACTTGACCGTTGGTTTGAGGATGATAGACTGAAGCGTAATTGAGCTTAATACCCATATTTTTGCACCATGATTTAACCTCGTCGGTCGTGAAGTTCGTGCCGTTATCGGTGATGATGCTGTGGGGGACACCATAACGGTGTACTACCCCGGATATGAAGTCTATCACTGGTCCGGACTCTGCCGTTTTAACTGGCTTGGCCTCTATCAATTTGGTGAATTTATCCACCATGACCAATAGGTACCTTTGCTTGTGTTCCCCCTTTAAGTGGTCCAACCATGTCAAGCCCCCAGACCGTGAACGGCCAGGTAATGGGTATAGTTTTGATGGCGGTGGGTGGCATATGGCTCTGGTTAGCAAAGAGCTGACAACCGACGCATCTTTGGACTAAGTCCTGAGCATCTGCCCGGGGCGTCGGCCAATAAAATCCTGTACGGAATGCCTTCCCTACAAGGGCCCGGGCTGCAGCGTGGTGTCCGCCTAGTCCGGCGTGAATTTCAGCCAGAAGGTCTCGCCCTTCCTCTTCGGAGATACACCTTTGAAGGACTCCGGTTGTGCTTTTCTTATAGAGCTCTCCCTCATGGACCTTGTAGGCTTTAGATCACCGAACTATGCAGCGGGCCTCATTTTGGTCTTCGGGAAGTTCCTGCCTAAGCAAGTAGGCTAGGAATGGCTCTGTCCACGGGGCGATTACTGCCATTATGTCGTGGGTTGAAGGTGTTATTTCATCGGCTGACGCGCCGGTTATGTCAGATTGCTCTGTGTCGGTTGGTGCGGCTGCTTCCGGTTTGTTATTTCCGGACTCCTCTTCCCATAGTACGGATGGCTTGAACAGCCGTTCCAGGAAGATGTTTGGAGGAACAGCGTCACGTTTTGCGCCGATGCGTGCCAATACATCGGCCGCTTGGTTATTATCCCTGGCCACGTGGTGGAATTCAAGTCCTTCGAACCGAGCTAACATTTTAAGGACAGTGTTACGATAGGCTGCCATTTTCGGATCCTTGGCGTCAAAGTCTCCATTTACTTGGGATATTGCGAGGTTTGAGTCCCCGCGCACCTCTAGGCGTTGAATGCCCATGGAGACTGCCATTCGGAGGCCATGTAAGAGGGCCTTGTATTCGGCTGCGTTGTTGGAGTCTGTGTACATTATCTGAAGTACGTATTGGACTGTGTCCCCGGTTGGGGACGTCAATACGACGCCAGCCCCCAATCCGGCCAACATTTTGGAGCCGTCGAAGTGCATAATCCAGTTGGAGTATGCATCGTACTCTTTAGGGAGTTCGGCTTTAGTCCACTCAGCAACGAAGTCAGCCAAAACTTGCGACTTTACAGCTCGCCGGGGTTTGTAAGTTATATCGAATGGTAAGAGCTCAATGGCCCATTTTGCAATCCTGCTCGTCGCGTCGCGGTTGTTTATAATGTCATTTAGGGGTACTTCGGAGGCCACTGTTATCGAACACTCTTGAAAGTAGTGTCGGAGCTTCCGGGATGCCATGAACACCGCATACGCTATTTTTTGATAGTGTGGGTAACGGGACTTGCAGGGAGTTAAAACAGTGGATATGTAGTACACTGGTTTTTGAAGAGGGAATTTATGCCCTTCTGTCTCTCGTTCTACGACGAGTACCGCGCTCACAACTTGATGTGTTGCCGCGATGTACAACAACACTGGTTCGCCCAGGTTGGGCGCAGCCAGGACCGGATTTGTTGCCAATATGGCTTTTATTTCTTCGAGTACGGCAGTGGCAGCATCCGTCCACTCGAAGTGTTCGGTGCGTCTGAGGAGGCGATAGAGGGGCAATGCCTTTTCTCCCAAGCGGGAGATAAAGCGGCTGAGAGCCGCCATGCACCCAGTCAATTTTTGGATCTGTTTGAGGTCCTTTGGAATATCCAGCTGTGATAGAGCTCGGATCTTGGCCGGGTTTGCTTCAATTCCTCTACCGGATACAATGAAGCCCAGGAGCTTTCCGGCTGGTACGCCGAAAACGCATTTTTCCGGATTCAACTTGATGTCATATGCTCGGAGGTTGTCGAACGTGACCCTCAAATCGTCTACTAGAGTTTCGACGTGTTTGGTTTTGACGACTACGTCGTCTATGATGCCTCTACTGTTTTGCCGATCTGGGTAGCCAGACATGTCTGAATCATGCGCTGATATGTCGCGCCGGCGTTTTTAAGTCCGAAGGGCATCGTGTTGAAGCAGAATGGTCCATATGGAGTAATGAATGCCGTTGCGGCTTGGTCCGCTTCCGCCATCTTGATTTGATGGTAGCTGGAGTATGCGTCCAGGAAGCACAGTGAATCGTGCCCTGCGGTAGCATTGATGATTTGATCGATGCGGGGGAGGGGGGAGGGATCCTTTGGGCAGGCCTTGTTTAGGTCTTTAAAATCAACACATAGGCGCCAGGATTTGTCCTTCTTTGGTACCATTACCAGGTTTGCTAGCCAATCCTGATGTTTGATGTCTCTGATGAATCCGGCTTCCAATAGTTTGGCTAGTTCTTCTCCCATTACCTGTCTTTTGGGTTCAGAAAATCGTCGAAGAGCCTGTTTGACTGGCTTGAACCCTTTTAGGATATTTAGGCTGTGCTCTGCCAATCTACGTGGGATTCCCGACATATCTGAAGGATGCCAGGCGAAAATGTCCCAATTTTCCCAAAGGAATTCTCGCAGTGCGGCGTCTACATCAGGGTTCAACTGTGCCCCGATGGAGGCCGTCTTTGTCGGTTCCGTTGGATGGACCTGGAATTTTACTATTTCGTCCGCTGGTTTAAAGGAGGTGCACTTGGATCTCTTATCGAGTATCACATTGTCTCTGTGCACCGTAGAGCGCAGCGCGGTGAGTTCCTCCGCCACTAGGGCTTCGGATAGTGCCTCCAGGGCTAATGCGGATGTTTTGTTTTCGGCGCGGAGTGCTATGTTCGGATCACTAACGAGAGTGATTATTCCGCCGGGCCCAGGCATTTTAAGCTTCATGTACCCGTAATGGGGTACGGCTTGAAAAATTGTGAATGCCTCTCGTCCTAATATAGCGTGATATCCGTTGTTGAACGGGGCCACTTGGAACGTGATTTCTTCGGACCTGTAATTGTCCGGCGAGCCGAACACCACATCAAGTGTGATTTTTCCAGTGCAGCGCGCTTCCCGGCTAGGGATTATTCCTCTGAAAGTTGTGTTGCTTCGCTCAATGCGGCTCCAGTCTATTTCCATTTTTTGAAGAGTTTCCTCGTAGATGAGGTTTAATCCGCTGCCGCCATCCATGAGTACCTTGGTAAGTCGAAAGCCGTCCACTATTGGACTGAGGACCAATGCGGCTGGTGCTCGGGCTGTTCGGAATTTAGGTTCGTCGCTGGCGTTGAAGGTGATGGCCGCGTCGCTCCAAGGATTTGCCATTGCTACTTGGTAGACTTCGGCGAGGCTGCGGATTGTTCGTTTCCGCCTATTGTTTGATGCGAAAGTTTCGATGACTGTTGATACCGTACCGGTACTGTTGGTGTGGTTTTCTGGGGCCAGAAGCTCCTCGCCACTCTTGGCCACCTGCCGTAATATCCAACATGCTCGAAGGCTATGTGTTGGGGTGGCGCCCTCAGTACTGTGAATTGTACAGGGTCTGCTAAGCCATCCATCCAATACGGTTCCGTTCCCTTTAAGGGGCTTCTGTTTTTTGGTTTTTGTACCTGGTGCCTGAGTGTAATGCACCCTTTTGTTGCGTACTGGGATTGTATTCGGGGCCGGATTGTCCCAAAACCTATTTTCGGTGTTCCGGAAACTCTCTATCGCACAGTTATTTCGTACTATGGATGCCAGGTCGGCAAAGCGTGTGATTTCACGACGGCTGACGGCGTTCAAGATTCCCCTGTCCGTGCAGTTATTGCAGAAAATCGAGATTGCGTTTTCCTCTCGGCAGTCCTTTATCCTGTCCATAACCAGGAGGAATCTGGCCCAGTAATGATGTACTGTTTCGGCTGGCTCTTGCCGGATTAGAGATAGATCGCACATATCTGGACGGGTGGTTCTAATCGAGTCTGGAACCCTACCCATCTCGAGGCTTGAGGGTCGAGAAGTTTCCGAATTCGGAAACTTGGAAAGTGGAAAGTTGTCCAATGAGTCCGGTCCGATGCCTGACTTTAGGTTCAGCGCTTGATCGAAATCCGTCCCTCCGCGGGAATCCGGCGTGGAGGGTTCGGTAGCCCGGACACGACTAGTTTTCAATATAGGAGAAGAGTCGCCGCGATGTTCCTCTACAAGCGTGACGTGGTGGGTAACCTGGGGAGAGTTAATCTCTCTCAGATCAGTTTTAAGCCCGATCTGATTGTAGTCTGTAGCGACTCCCAGGGCGGCGATGCGATCCAAGAGTTCATTTACGGACGAGAGCTCTGTTAGATCTAGCTGCTCGGCGAATTCCGAGTTGACGTGAAGATTGCTTTCGATGACCCGAGAGGTCATCGTCGAAGCGGTGGCCGGACAGGCGGTCATGAGAAAACCGCCTAGCCGGATAGTTTGGCCGGCGGCCAAGGCTCCTTTGGCGAAGATACCGTCCTTGAAGACAGGAAGAGACATCCTTCCTATCGGTGACGGCACAGAGGAACTCTCAATGAAAGCACCAATGTCGGTGTCAAAACCGGCGGATCTCGGGTAGGGGGTCCCGAACTGTGCGTCTAGGCGAATGGTAACAGGAGACAAGGGACACGATGTTTTACCTAGGTTCGGGCCCTCTTGATGGAGGTAAAACCCTACGTCCTGCTTGATTGATATTGATAATGTGGGTATTACAAGAGTAGATCTACCACGAGATCAAGGAGGCTAAACCCTGAAGCTAGCCTATGGTATGATTGTTGTAATGGTTGTTGTGTCCTACGGACTAAAGCCATCCGGTTTATATAGACACCGGAGAGGGCTAGGGTTACAGAGAGTCGGTTACAATGGTAGGAGATCTACATATCCGTATCGCCAAGCTTGCCTTCCACGCCAAGGAAAGTCCCATCCGGACATGGGATGAAGTCTTCAATCTTGTATCTTCATAGTCTTGGAGTCCGGCTGACGATCATAGTCCGGCTGATGATGATAGTCCGGCTATCCGGACATCCCCTAGTCCAGGACTCCCTCAATAATGTTGAGCAAAGACAAACCCCACCTCTCTAAAATATAGACGGGCTCCCCCTAGATGTGTGCAATCTAGATGGATGCTTTGGACTTCATAGCACACAAACTAGGATCAACACTCCCCCTATATTTTAGAGACCAAGGCACGATAATTAACATCAAAGTAGAGCATAGCATAAAGATAGCACAATATATCACAGGCTCGCTAGGATAGATAGAGTGCATATGTCTTACACCATAAGAAGTAAAGCAACCAAGGTTCAAATGAGAAAGCAGAAAATAGTTCAAACGAGAAAGCAACATACACACCGACACACGAAAGACGACACACACGACTCGCAAATACCTACACTCTCTCCCCCTTTGGCATCGAGACGCCAAAAAGGCAGAGAGGACACCTACACACAAGAGGTGGCTCAAGCAGGGAACTCGTCCCAACCCTCTCCGTCGGTCTCCTCGGCAGCAGGGATGGTCTCCTCGACGTCCTCCTCAGAATCAGTCCACCTGAAGCCTTGCTTCTCCATCCACTCGGCCTCTGGAGTGATGCGCTCCTCAGACCCGCCAGACACCTCCTCACCATAGATCTGCAAGAGCTTCTTGTCCCTACGACGACTCTCCTTGGACGCCACGTGAGTCATGTACTGCCCCTTGGCTTGCATGCAGAAAAGAGTCTTCATCTTGTCCTTCAGCTTCTTGGCCCACGATGGCATAGGGGAACTCTAGGAAGGCCTAGCAGCACGGTCCTCAGCAACATCCTCGGCGCCAGCATCCTCCTCATCAACAGCAGCCCTAGCAGCAGACGCATCGGCACGAGTAGTGGTGTTGGCCCAGTTGGGTTTGACACGCAGACAGATGGGATCATGGCGAATCCAGTATGGAGCAAGGAACTCCTCACCAGGGAACATCTTCTCCCAAGTCTTCAAGCTCAGCAGAAACAGATAGGGCCCATAGATAGGCACCTTGCGGTTGAATACTGCAAACCGAAGCTCACACCACATGATGTGTGAGATATCGAGCGGCTGAGACTGAGACAAACAAGCCTCCTCGCAAATGAGCATCATATCCACCATATATGCATGAACCTTGTCTTTGTCACCAATGCGAGGGAACAAGGAGTTGAGGAAGATGCGATACATGATATCCAGAAAAGAGTTGAGCACCAACGCCTTCTTGCCATTGGCGAGCAACTTCTCAACCATGAATGGTGTAAGCTTATCCTTGTTGGCAGACTCAGCATTGGCATGGGAGCGAACACCCACTGGAGAGGCGAGCCCATCATCAGGAACCTGGAGCAAATCCATGAACTCCTTCCAGGTAGCAGTCAGCTGACGGCCATTGGTCATCCAGGTCATCCTCCGCTCCTCATTAGAGTGAAAATAGACTGAGGCAAAGAACTGACAGATAAGCTCAGGGTCATAGTCAAGGTGAAAGGATATCACATGCTCAATGCCAAACTACTCCACCAAGTCCAGAGCCTCTCCAAAGTACTCACGGAACTGGTCCTTCCTCATGTGATGCATTTCAATCCACTTCACATCCACGTAGGTATTCTGCTTGTTTTTGATGACATCCAGATAGATGTTGGTCTGTTGCTTGTTCCGAAACAGCTCACAACCTCTGACAGAGGAACGAGGGTGCACATACGGGTGGAGTTGCCTGAGACGGACGTACTCTGTCTGGGATATCTCATCCATGCCCTTAGCGGGTTCCTTGTGCTTGCTGGCTGAAGTCTTCACATTGCACTTGGGGGCAGAAGAGCGCTCTTGAGCTTCACCTAGGTTGCGCAGTCGCTTGGAGCCAGTGTCACGACTGGGATTGGACCGGCGAGAGTCACCATCTGAGACACAAATGCAAAACACCAACGAACGCGAAGAAGATCAATGAAAAGGCCACGAAAAGCACAAGAAACACACAGAAGGCATACGAGAAAGTTGTCATGCGATAGATGTAAGCCACGGTAGAACTGCCAGTGCCTGCGGTACTAAAATATTAGTACCGCTCCAAAACGCGGTAGTACCGTGCGAGGTCACGGTAATACCGTGGTTGGAGCGGAAGTAAAATTTTAGTACCGCATTGAGCGCGGTAGTACCGCTCCGGACGGGCGGTAGTACCGCGCCAGACGGGTGGTAGTACCGCGTCGCGTTAGATCCAAACAGCGGTTCGAATCTGAAAAGAACCACGAAACAATGGCGGTGCTACGGTGATCAAATCTAGCGCAAGACAAAAATACAAGTATAAATCCTACGCAATGCTACGTTCCTTCATCCTACTCTTGCATAGATTAAGCCTAGGAATCTCAAGAACACACAAGTCTCCCCCAAAACCTAGAAACAACAAACACAATCAACAAGGATAGGGAGTTGGGGAAAGACCTTGGTCCATAGCAAGAGCACGTGGTGGGGAACGATCCCACCGGACGGAATCATGGGAGGGCAGCCGGAGGAGGAGATCCGGCGACGAACGCCGGCTCCGTTCTTGAGCGAGGGAGAGAAAGAGACGACGTGGGGGAAGAACTGCGAATGGGTATGGGGAGTTAGAACTCCCCCTGCCCGTCCTTATCCCCACGCGCCCAAACCAGCACGGTAGTACCGCGTATCATCGCGGTAGTACCGCTCGGGCGGAAGTACCGCACCGGGGCAGTAGTACCGCTCACCCAGGCGGCAGTAAAAAATTACTGTCGCGTGGGGACGGTAGTACCGCGCTCCCACAAGCAGTAGTACCGTGGCTGGCTGTGGTAGTACCGTAGTTGGCTGCGGTAGTACCGTGAACTCAAGACACAGCATGTTTCAACACGAGAAGAAGGCCTTTGCATGGAAACTTTTCACACACAGGAAACCACAAGAGCACGCACAAACCAGAGGCAGAAAGACAACAAGAAACCACCAAGCGACAAAACCTCTCGAAGAGAGAGGGCGGTGGCCGAAGCCACCTATGTTTGAGTTAGATGGTATGGCACCACGAAGAATTATCCTTGGGACCATGACCAAAACTCGTCTTTGATGCACAAGTACCATCAAAAATGGCTAATGTGAAAGAAGTGATCGATTTATGCATAATGGGGGGAGGGAGAGTTCATTGAGAGAACAACACTCCCCCTATGTCCATGCCTACACCTAAACTAGACAACAAGTTGAGTGTGGTGGGGGTGCACGGGTTCAAGTCACATTGCTCAAATCAATGATATTTAGCTCATGCCTTAACTCGCAAAATCGTGCTTCATCCAAGGGCTTCATGAAAATATCTGCAAGGTTATCATGAGTGTTGACATACTTGAGCTCGATCTCCCCACGCCTAATGTGATCCCGGATGAAGTGATACCGGATCTCAATGTGCTTCGTCTTGAAGTGTTGCACCGGGTTGAGAGAAATCTTGATGGCACTTTCATTATCACACCAAAGAGGCACTTTGTCACAAATGACACCGTACTCCTTTGAAGTGTGCCTCATCCATAGAAGTTGAGCACAACAACTACCAGCCGCCACATATTCCGCTTCAGTGGACGAGAGAGACACACAACTCTGCTTCTTAGAAGACCAACTTACCAAAGAGCAACCAAGAAATTGGCACCCTCTGGAAGTGGACTTCCTATCCACTTTGTCTCCCGCCCAATCGGAATCCGTAAATCCTTCAAGCTTGAAGTTTGCTCCTCTTGGGTACCATAAGCCAAAGTTTGGGGTATGAGCCAAATATCGAAAGATTCGCTTGACCACCACATAGTGACTTTCCTTTGGTGCGGCTTGAAACCGGGCACACATCCCCACACTCAACATGATATCCGGTCTAGATGCACAAAGGTAAAGCAAGGAGCCAAACATGGAGCGATATACCTTTTGATCCATCGCTTTACCATTGGGATCAATGTCAAGTTGGCACTTGGTAGGCATTGGTGTAGTAGCCGGCTTGACATCACTTAGATTGAATCTTTTAAGCATGTCTTGAGTGTATTTGGCTTGGTTGATGAAGGTTCCTTCTCTTCTTTGTTTGATGTCAAAACCAAGAAAGAACTTCAACTCTCCCATTGAAGACATCTGGAACTTGGAGGTCATGAGAGCGGCAAATTCCTCATTGAAAGCTTTGTTAGGGGAACCAAAGATAATGTCATCAACATATAGTTGGCATACAAACAACTCCCCTTTGACCTTCTTAGTAAAAAGAGTGGGATCGATTAGCCCCACCTCAAATCCACGATCTTGTAACAACTCGGTAAGGTGGTCATACCACGCACGTGGGGCTTGTTTAAGGCCATAGAGTGCCTTATCGAGTTGATACACATGATCCGGGAAGTAGGGGTCCTCGAACCCGGGGGGTTGCTTGACATAAACCAACTCATTAATAGGACCATTAAGGAAAGCACTCTTCACATCCATTTGTTGCAACTTAAAGTTGTGATGGGAAGCATAAGCAATCAACAAACAAATGGATTCAAGACGAGCAACGGGAGCAAAGGTTTCACCGTAGTCGATACCCTCGACTTGGGAGTAGCCTTGTGCTACCAATCTTGCCTTGTTGCGAATGATGTTCCCATGAGCATCTTGCTTGTTCTTGAAAATCCACTTGGTTCCAATGACGTTGTGGTTCCCCGATGGCCTTGGCACCAATCTCCACACCTTGTTGTACTCGAAGTTGTTGAGTTCTTCATGCATGGCATTGAGCCAATCCGAGTCTTCGAGCGCCTTATAGACCTTTTGGGGTTCAACACAAGAGACAAACGCGTGATGTTCACAATAGTTTGCTAATTGTCTACGAGTGCTTACCCCCTTTCTTAGGCTTCCAACCATGTTTTCCATGAGATGGCCTTGGGTGGTGAGCTTGGAAGCAATCTTCACGGCACGATGCTCTAATTCCTCTTCGGGTGTGGAAGGAGGAGGGTTAACTTGATCATCTTGAGCGCCGTCATGAGCTTGTTCTTGATCTTGAGCTTGCTCATGATCTTGAACTTGCTCGAGGGGGAGAACTTGACCTTGGGCATCATTTAGAGGTTCACCACCATCTTGAGGTTGATCTCGCCCTTGGTCTTGCTCATGAGGATGAGGGCCTTCACTTTGTTCTTCGGAAGCGTGTGGGTCTTGGGGAGGTGATGGCTCCACTTGAGTGGAGCATTGTCCTTCTCCTTCGGCCACAAGGGGTTCCTCAATGGGTAGGATTTGACCAATACCCATTCTTCTTATGGCTTGGGGAGGAATTTCATCACCTACATCACAAGTACCACTTTGCTCCACTTGGGAGCCGTTATTTTCGTCAAACTCCACGTTACACGTCTCCTCAATGAGTCCGGTGGACTTGTTGAGAACACGGTAAGCATGAGAGTTTGTAGCATAACCAACAAATATGCCCTCATGAGCTCTAGCCTCAAATTTAGACAAACGAACACCTTTCTTGAGAATGAAACACTTACACCCGAACACCCAGAAGTACTTGAGGTTGGGCTTGTTGCCGGTGAGTATCTCATAAGGAGTCTTGTTTAAGCCTTTGCGGAGATAGAGCCGATTGGATGCATGACATGCGGTGTTGATGGCCTCGGCCCAAAAGTTGTATGGAGACTTGTACTCCGCCATCATGGTCCTAGCCGCATCCATCAACGTTCGGTTCTTCCTCTCCACAACACCATTTTGTTGAGGGGTATATGGAGCAGCATATTGGTTCTTGATCCCTTCATCACTAAGACTCATCCAAGGTGTAGTTCTTGAACTCGGTGTCGTTGTCACTTCTGATAGTCAAGATCTTTGCATCATGTTGACGTTGAGCTTCATTTGCAAAGTCGATGACGGTTTGTTGAGTCTCATTCTTCCTCTTGAAGAAGTATACCCAAGTGTATCTTGAATAATCGTCCACAATCACCAAGCAATACTTTCTTCCTCCAAGACTATCAAAGGATGGAGGCCCAAAAAGATCCATGTGAAGGAGCTCCAAGGGTCTCTTCGAGTAGATGATGGTTGAGGGAGGGTGAGCCTTCTCATGAAGCTTTCCTTCAATACAAGCACTACAAGCACGATCTTTGGCAAAACTAACATTTGTTAGTCCACAAACATGGTCCCCCTTGAGAAGACTTTGAAAAGATCTCATATTGACGTGGGCTAAACGGCGATGCCAAAGCCATCCCACGTCAACTTTAGCCATTAGGCATGTCGCGGTCTTAGTGGGTCGCTCCGAAAAGTTAATCACATAGAGACCGTTCTTGACATGCCCAACAAAGGCTACTTTAAGAGTCTTTCTCCACAAGAGGGCCACGGTATCAATGTCAAAGAAAGTAGCAAAACCCATGAGTGCAAGTTGACGAACGGAAAGCAAATTGTATGCAAGGGACTCAACAAGCATGACTTTCTCAATCGTTAGATCATGAGAAATGACAACCTTGCCAAGACCCAATACCTTAGAATGTGATGCATCACCCCACTCGACATTGGTGGGCATAGATGGGATCTCTTGCACGTCCACCACCAAGTCCTTGCTCCCGATCATATGATTTGTTGCTCCACTATCAAGCAACCATGATCCCCCACCGGAAGCAAACACCTACAAGAGATCAATGCTTGGTTTTAGGTACCCATTTGGTAATGGGTCCTTTGATGTTAGTAACAAGGGTCTTGGGAACCCAAATAGACCATTCAATGTACTCATAAGGAGAACCAACAAATTTAGCAAAAACATGTCCATCACTAGCACGGCACAACACATATGACTGGTTAAAGTCGTCGGCTTTGTTTGAGGAAATGCTTTTGCCCTTTTGGACATCAACTCCCTTCACTTTTTCCTTCTTCTCCTTAGGAGCACCCTCTCCCTCTTTGACAAACGTTTGCTTGAGAGGAGGAGGACGTTTGGTCTTGTTGTTCTTCTTCTTCTTGCTCTTGGACTTGGGTGCAAACCCAATTCCTTCCTTGGCCACAACTTCCTTTTGATTGCTCAAAAGGTCGTTGAGGTTCTTCTCACCTTGAATGCATTTCACAAGGCCTTTATCAAGTTGAACCTTCAACTTGGCATTCTCCTCCACAAGATGCACATGCTCACAGCACGGGTTAGTAGCACATGCATTATCAATTAATACCATATGAGGAAAGGTGGCCTTTTCCTTGATTAGCTTAACTTGGAGTTGAGCATGAGGCTCCTTGAGGTTAGCGTGAGCACCCTTCAAGACCTTGTGGGCCTTGTCAAGTATCTCAAACTCCTCTTTGAGTCTAGCATGATCAACCCCAAGTTTAGCCTTCTCGGAAGTTAGCACACGAGACACGACAAGAGCATGATCAAGATCTTTCTTTAACTTAGCATGGTCATCATTGTGTGACTCCTCAAAAGTCAAACGATGCACACGCTCTTCCTCAAGAGCATTAGAGAGATCCGATATCTCATCGGCATAGTCATGACTATGACCTTCCATCTTAGAGATGGTTTCTTCGTGAGCCTCGATCATGTCATTGGCCTCACCAAGTTGTTCCAAGAGAGCAACAAAGTGCTTCTTGGACTTACCCTTGAGCTTACTCATAAAAGACTCAAATTCATTCACTTTCTCATTAGACTCAACATGTTCATCAATGCAATCCTCCAAGGAGGGATTAGTAATGATCGTGGTTGTGATGTTGGGGGTTACCTTGTTTGAAGCTTTAGCCATGAGGCACTTGGCGGTGATGTTTTCGTTGGGTGAATCAAAGAGAGACACCGGGGGAGTAGTAGCAATGGCAATGGATGCCATGGCCATTGCTTCTCCAATTTCATCATCATCGTCATCCTCTTGGTATTCTTCTTGAACCACCAACCCACGAGTTGGAGTCTTCTTGGCGAAGTTGTTCTTGTTGGGGAAGGACTTGGCTTTGTCCTTTCGGATGAATTTGCCACCATTGTCTTCCCGCTTCTTGTAAGGGCAATCCGCAACAAAATGGCTCACATTGCCACAGTTGAAGCAAGTTCTAACCCGTTGCTTGCCCTTGACGCCACTTGAGTTGTTCTTGTTGAAGTTGGGTCTTGAATTCTTCTTGCTCCAAAATTGTCTTGAAGCAAGGGCCATGTGCTCATGATAATCATACTTGGTGTATTCGGGATTACTCTCCTCATCTTCCACTTCTTCCTCTTCTTCCATGATAACCTTGGCCTTCAAAGCAAGGTTGGGCTTCTTTGCCCTTTGAGAACGGAGCACCGCATTGTCGGCGGTCTTGTCCAAGATGCTCATTGCAACGAACTCATCCAACACTTCACTTGAGGTCATGGAGTGGAAGTCCGGTCTTTGACGAATGACGGAGGACATGGCCTTGTTGTAGGGCATCATGGCCTTGAGGAACTTGCGTTTGATCCAATTGTCATCCGTGTCCTTGCTTCCATGATCTTGGAGTGAGACCGCGAGTTTGGTCACTCTTCGAAAGAGCTCACGAGGTTCTTCATCTTATTTCATTGCAAACTCATCGGCTTCATCTTGCACCACTTCATAGTTGGAGCGTTGAATGCTAGCACTCCCTCTATAGAGAGACTCAACACATTTCCATGCTTATTTTGCCATGGCATGAGGTCGAAGATGAGGGAGATCTTCGGGAAGGATTGCATCTTGGATGATGAAGAGAGCACTCTCATTGAATTGATTGTCCACGGCTTCTCGAGGGGTGAAGTTGCTTGGGTCATGAGGAAAGAAACCTTCTTCAATGATTCTCCAAAGGTTAGTGTTCACATGTTTTAAATGACGCTTGAAGCGATACACCCAAGAATCAAAATCTTCATATTTCTCATATTTAGGAGGAGGACCGGCATGATTCAAATGAGTGGAGGGGATCGTCCCTCCATAAATTGGGGGTTCCACATGGGCAAAGATGCCGGTGCCATTTCTACCACTAATAGAAGGACTCTTTTCAATGTTAGCTTCCCCCTTGTCGGAGGTAGCATCCATCACCTTGTTAGTGGCATCACCCACTTTATCGGCGAGGTAGATTGTTTAAGTCCTTCTAGAAATTCAGTAAACATGCTTTTAACCTCGGCCGTCATGGAGGTTTTCAATGTATCTAAAGCCACATTGAATTCCTCACGTGAGACCGAGGTTCCCCCTTCGGTCGAAGACGAGATCGGATTCACACCGGAGTGCTCCTCCGCACCGTCAGTGGTGTCAACCATACTCTTCAGACGGCAAAGTCCTTAATAAATAGACAGGGCTCTGATACCAATTGAAAGGATCGATATGGTTGACTAGAGGGGGGGTGAATAGGCAACAAACAATTTTTAAGCTTTTCTTTACCAAATTAAACTTTGCAACAAAATAGGTTGTCTAGATGTGCAACTAAGTGAGCAACCTATATGATGCAATAACAACTAGCACATAAGCAAGCAAGGAATACAACACAAGTAGGCTTGCAAAAGTAAAGGCACGAAATAACCAAGAGTGGAGCCGGTGGAGACGAGGATGTGTTACCGAAGTTCCTTCCTTTTAAGGGGAAGTACGTCTCCGTTAGAGCGGTGTAGAGGCACAATGCTCCCCAAGAAGCCACTAGGGCCACCATATTCTCCTCACGCCCTCACACAATGCGAGATGCCGTGAATCCACTATTGGTGCCCTTGAAGGCGGCGGCCGAACCTTTACAAACAAGGTTGGGGCAATCTCCACAACAATTGGAGGCTCCCAACAACACCATGAAGCTTCACCACAATGGAGTATGGCTTAGAGGTGACCTCAACCATCTAGGGTGCTCAAACACCCAAGAGTAACAAGATCCGCTAGGGATGAGTGGGGGAATCAAATATCCCTTGGTGGAAGTGTAGATCGGGCCCTTGTCACCCAATCCCGAGCAAATCAACAAGTTTGATTGGCTAGGGAGAGAGATCGGGCGAAAATGGAGCTTGGAGAAACAATGGAGCTTAGAGGTGGAAGAGGTAGTCAACTAGAGGTAGGAGACGCCCCTTTTATAGCCATGGGAAAAATCCAACCGTTATCCACATGTTCAGCCCGCGACAAGCGGTACTACCGCTCCAGGGGCGCGGTACTACCGCAAGGCTACGCGGTACTACCGTGGCAGAACCCGGTACTTCCGCGACAGCAGCAGAGGCCGGGACCTGCCTGACTAGGATGCAGTACTACCGCTTGTGCGGTACTACCGCTCCCCCTTGCGGTACTACCGCAAGGCAGGAAAGTCTCTACCAACGAAGAGCACGGATGAAATAAATTACATCCGTGCCTACTTCCGCTGAAAATGAAACAGTGCAAAAATCCGACGCGGTACTACCGCACACGAGGCGCGGTACTACCATAGAGGCGCGGATGTAAAAAATTACATCTGCTCCTACTACCGTGACCCACGGTACTAGGTAGGAGGGGCCACGGTACTACAACTCCTGGGGAGCGGTACTACCATGGGCTCCCGCGGTACTACCGCGCTGGTCGAGCGGTACTACCGTGGGGGCGCGGATGTAAAAAATTACATCCGCCCCTACTACCGTATCAGAGCGGCACTAGGCCTGGGAGCCACGGCACTAGGGCTCCAGAGGAGCGGTACTACCGTGACCCACAGTGGTACTACCGCTGGTACTTGCGGTAGTACAGCAATAGCCGTCAGATTTAGGCACCGTTAGGATAACGAACAGATGCTCCAAAGTGCGAGGAAAGGTAGGACAAGTGTACGTGTTGATTCCACCCAAACCTTTCCGACGCGGACCCCCTCTTAATAGTACGGCTCTCCTACAACTCAAATCCACCAAAGAGAAACGTAGAACAATGCCGACTTCAATAGTCTCCGAGGGGCACCGAATCATCTCGTGCCTAGTGATGAAGTATTTGAGAAACTCAAGGCACACGATTAGTCCGCAAACGCATTGTCATCAATCACCAAAACACCTAAGGGATAAATATGCCCTTACACCAGGTCTATTTCCTTCATATTATTTTCAAATCAATAAAACCAAAAACCACAAAATACCTTGCGCAATTTATTTACCTTTACTTTATTTTACACTTTTACTCATCTTTTATACCTATCTCTATTAGATCTTACTCTTGCTAGTGACCGTGAAGGGATTGACAACCCCTTTTTCGTGTTGTGCACAAGTGTTTGTTAGTTTGTGTAGGTGCATCTATTGGACTTGTTTGTTCCACCTATTGGATTGATACATTGGTTCTTAGCTGAGGGAAATACTTATCTCTACTTTGCTCCATCACCCTTTCCTCTTCAAGGGAAAAAACAATGCAAGCTCAAGAAGTAGCAGTGCATCTATTGGGGACTTGGGTGTTCCTCCTACCGGATTGATACCTTGGTTCTTAACTGAGGGGAATACTTATCTCTACTTTGCTGCATCACTCTTTCCTCTTCAAGGGAAAAAAATCAACGCAAGCTCAAGAAGTAGCAGGAAGAATTTCTGGCGCCGTTGTCGAGGAGGAAATACACCAGGCCTACCAAGTGCCTATCATAAACTCTCATCTCTTGCACTTACATTATTTGCCATTTGCCTCTCATTTTCATCTCCCCCACTTCTAAAACGTTTTTAGAAAAACGCAAACTATTTGCCTTTTATTTATCTTCTTTCCGTTTGCCTTTATGTCTTACTTGGTTTGTTTGCTTGTTCGCTTGGTATAATTGCTTGTTTATTGGAAATAAAAAACAAAGCTTATGGATCCTCATCCACTTGCTAATATTTTTAAAACATCCAATTATGATGAACCAATTGCTAGTGAGTTGAGTGCACTAGATTATCTTTTATGAAGTTTTGCTTGAAATTTGTGAATCTGAAAATCGTGATGAAGTGCTAAAAGAAGAAATTTATAGAGTGGTTCACGGTAGCTCCTTGAATGAAAAGCATGATTGAATCAATGTTATTATAAATTCCGTTAATATCAATTGTGTTAATAATATGCAAAACCCTAAGCTTAGGGATGCTAATTTTGATATGTTCACTACTTATTGCAATCATCATGATTTGGGTGATTCTTCATATGATCTTGAAAATTTATTTAAGCCTCATGCTGAATATGTTTGTGATAATAATGTTTGGAATAATATTGAAAGTGGGTTCGGAAGAGCATTAACTTTAGGTAAAAATAATCCCACATATTTGGAGACTGTTCAATCTTATGAATTTTTTGATAAAAGTGGGCTTGGAGGAGTCATGACTTTATTTGATGATAATCCCACTATTTTGAAAGAGTGTCAAGTTTGCATGCATGTGGATCATGTAGAGAATATGTTATGTGATAGCTATATTGTTGAATTTCAATATGATCCCACATGTAATTGTTATGAGAGAGAGAAATATGGTTGTAGAGATTTTCATGTTACTAAATTACCTCTCTTCACGTTGAGATTGTCAATGTTTTTGATTGCCTTGATAATTTGTTTGCTTATAAAATTCCTATGCATAGGAAGTATGTTAGACTTAAATGTGTTTTTCACAAGCTACATCATGCTTCAATTCTTATCTTTCATATGAGCATCATTAAAATTATCAACACCTAGGTAAAAGGATTTAAAGAAATGCGCTTGTTGGGAGACAACCCAATATTTTTCCTTTCTGTTTTTATGAGTATACACAATTATACTCCAATTATTATTGTGTTTAAGTGTTTAATTTAGTGTTTGTGCCAAGTAGAGCCTTATGGATGATCTATGGTGATAGTTGATTTGATTTTGTTGAAAAATGGAAACTTTTACGCTCAGTTCTGGAATTTTAAAAATTCACAAAAACGTGCTTTTGATTTGAATTGTTTACACAAGATTTATATACAAATTTCCCAGGTTGTCCTAATTTTTCAGAATGTTTGGAGTTGCAGAAGTATACGAAGTTTCTAAATTGCTACAGACTGTTCTGTTTTAGATAGATTCTATTTTCTATGTGTTGTTTGCTTATTTTGATGAATCTATGGGTAGTATTGGGGGGTATGAACCTGTGAGAAGTTAGAATACAGTAGATATAACACCAATATAAGTTTATAATGAGTTCACAACAGTACCTAAGTGGTGATTTGCTTTTATTATACTAACGGAGCTCACGAGTTTTTTTGTTGAGTTTTGTGTTGTGAAGTTTTCAAGTTTTGGGTAAAGTTTTGATGGACTACGGAATAAGGAGTGGCAAGAGCCTAAGCTTGGGGATGACCAAGGCACCCCAAGGTAATATTCAAGGAAAAGCAAGCATCTAAGTTTGGTGATGCCCCGGATGGCATCCCCTCTTTTGTCTTCAATTCATTGGTAAAAAATACTTGAGGCTATATTTTTATTCGCTACATGATATGTGTTTTGCTTGGAGCGTCCTGTATTATATGAGTCTTTGATTTTTATTTAGCCACAATCATCCTTGTTGTACACACCTTTTGAGAGGGACACACATTAGTCGTGAATTTATTAGAATACTCTATGTGCTTCACTTATATCTTTTGAGCTAGGCAGTTGCTCTAGTGCTTCACTTATATCTTTTTAGAGCACGGCGATGGTTTTATTTTGTAGAAATTGATGAACTCTCATGCTTCACTCATATTTTTTTGAGAGTCTTAAAAATAGTATGGCAATTTTCTTAGGTTATGAATTTGATCCTAATATGATGGGTATTCAAGAGGGATATAATAAAAACTTTCATGTAGATCATTGAATATATGAGAAGTTTGATTCCTTGCAATTGTTTTGAGATATAAAGATGGTGATATTAGAGTCATGCTAGTTGGTAATTGTGGGTTAATAGAAATACTTGTGTTAAGGTTTGTGATTCCCGGAGCATGCACGTATGGTCTCTCGTTATGCGATGAAGTTGGAGCATTATTTATTTTTGATTCTCTTCCTTATGAGTGGTGGTCGGGGATGAGCGATGGTCTTTTCCTACCAATCTATCCCCCTAGGAGCATGCATATTAGTACTTTGTTTCGAGGGCTAAGAAATTTTTACAATAAGTATGCGAGTTCTTTATGACTAACTAGTAAATATGCACATGCAACACACATTAATATTTAGGAAATATATTAATTGCACACAGATATTAGGTATGCTATTATTTGTGTGTTAATTGCAATATTCGGTATGATATTAATTACGCGAGGGTATTAGGCATGCTATTATATTTTTTGAACTTAGGTATGCTATTATTTATGTGTTAATTCTGTGATTAGTGCAATATTTGGGATGATATTATTTGCACGTTGAACACTCGCCACTGGAGCAGTCTAGGTCGTTGGATTGACTTACTTTGTTTGATGGCCGAGATCAGTTGGATCTGCCCCTTTGGGTCTTTTTCTATTGGTATAGATGTTGAATCCATGGATTATATGTACTCTCAACCTTTCACCATTGCTAGCCTCTCTAGTACCGCATAACTTTTGCTGGTGCATTAAACCCATCATATACCTTTCTCAAAACAGCCACCATACCTACCTGTTATGGCATTTCCATAGTCATTCCGAGATATATTGCCATGCAACTTCCACCGTTCTGTTTTTTGTTCTGATATACCTTTTTGTTTGATGACACGTATCATCATTGTCATATTGCTTTGCATGATCATATAGTTGGCATAGTATTTGTGGCTTGGCCATCATTCATATTTTTTATACATGTCACACTAGATCATTGCACATCCCGGTACACCGCCGGAGGTGTTCATATAGAGTCATATTTTTGTTCTGGTATCGAGTTATAATTCTTGATTTGTAAGTAAGTAAAGTGTGATGATCATCATTATCAGAGCATTGTCCCATGTGAGGAAACGATGATGGAGGCCATGATTCCCCCACAAGTCGAGATGAGACTCCGGACTTGAAAAAAAAAGAGGCCAAAGAGCCCCCCTCCCAAAAAAAGAGAGGCTAAAGAGCCCAAAAAGAAAAAAAATGAGAGAAAAAGAGAGAAGGGACAATGTTACTATCCCCTTTCCACACTTGTGCTTCAAAATAGCACCAAGATATTCATGATAGAGAGTCTCCTATGTTGTCACTTCCATATATTACTAGTGGGAATTTTTTGTTATAGAACTTGTCTTGTATATTCCAAAGATGGGCTTCCTCAAATTGCTCTAGATCATCCTGAGCAAGCGAATTGGATGCACACCCACTTAGTTTTCTTTTGAGATTTCATACACTTATAGCTCTAGTGCATCCGTTGCATGGCAATCCCTACTCACTTGCACCAATATTAGTTGATGGGCATATCCATAGCCTATTAATTTGCCTAGTTAGTGTGAGAATTTCTTTCTCCTTTTTTGTCTACTACCACCTTCTATTCCACCCATAGTGCTATTTCCATGGCTCACGCTCATGTATTGCATGAAAGTTGAAAAAGCTTTAGAGTGTCAAAAGTATGAAACAATTGCTTGGCTTGTCATTGGGGTTGTGCATGATAAATACTTTGTGTGATGAAGATAGAGCATGACAAGACTATATGATTTTGTAGGGATAACTTTAATTAGCCATGATATTTTGAAAAGCCATTATTGCTTTATTAGTATGCTTGAAGTATTACTGTTTTTATGTCAATATTAAACTTTTGTTTTGAATATTATGGATCTGAATATTCATGCCACAATAAGAAAGATTACTTGATAAACATGTTAGGTAGCATTCCACATCAAAATTATGTTTTTATCATTTACCTACTCGAGGACGAGCAGGAATTAAGCTTGGAATGTCTCCAACATATCTATAATATTTTATTGTTAAATGCTATTACATTATCCATTTTGGATGTTTTATATGCATTAATATGCTATTTTATATCATTTTTTGGGGCTAACCTATTAACCTAGTGCCAAGTGCCAGTTGCTGCCAATTCCTTGTTTTTGTATTTTACAAAAAACCAATACCAAACGGAACGAAACTTTTTGAGGATTTTTCTTGGACCAGAAGACAACCACGAAGCTTTGGGAGGAGGCCAGAGGAGCCATGAGAGTGCCACAATCCCTAGAGGCGTGCCCCGGGAGGGGCCCAGGCTTGTGGGCCCCTCAAGACTCCCCTAATCCTAATTCCAGCTCTATAAATAACCAAATATTCCCCGTACACCAGGGGGCACACAAAAAATACTTTTTGCCGCCGCAAGCTTTTGTTCTCATGAGATGCCATCTTGGAGCCTTTTTGGTACTCTGCCGGAGGGGGATTTGATCACAGAGGGCCTCTACACCAACCTTGCTGCCCTTCTAATGCTAT
This sequence comes from Triticum timopheevii, assembly GCA_963921465.1. Lineage (NCBI taxonomy): Eukaryota > Viridiplantae > Streptophyta > Magnoliopsida > Poales > Poaceae > Triticum > Triticum timopheevii. The sequence continues at coordinate 371,666,602 of OY997262.1, forward strand.
GTAGCTAGACGGCTTCTTCTCTCTCTTTGATCTTCAGTAAATTGTTCTCCTCAATGTTCTTGGATATCTATTCGATGTAATCTTCTTTTGCGGTGTGTTTGTTGAGATCCGATGAATTGTGGATTTATGATCAGATTATCTATGAATATTATTTGAGTCTTCTCTGAACTCTTTTATGCATGATTAAGATAGCTTTGTATTTCTTTCGTCTATTGATTTGGTTTGGCCAACTAGATTATTTTTCTTGCAATGGGAGATGTGGTTTGTGACGGGTTAAATCTTGTAGTGTCCTCACCCAGTGGCAGTAGGGGTAGCGAGGCACGTATATTTACCGTTGCCATTAAGGATAAAAAGATGGGTTTTTTACCATATTGGTTGGATCTATCCCTCTACATCATGTCATCTTGCTTAAGGCGTTACTCCGTTCTTGTTAACTTAATACACTAGATGCATGCTGGATAGCGGTCGATGTATGGAGTAATAGTCGTAGATGAAGGCAGGAGTCGGTCTACTTGTCACGCACGTGATGCCTATATTCATGATCATTGCCTTAGATATCGTCATAACTATGCGCTTTTCTATCAATTGCTCAACAATAATTTGTTTACCCATCATATGTTTTTTTCAAGAGAGAAGCCTCTAGTGAAACCTATGGCCCCGGGTCTATTTCCTATCATATAATTTTCAGATATATAGAATAAAAACCCAAAAATACCTTGCTGCAATTTATTTATCTTTACTTTATTTTACACTTTTATTTATCTTTTATACCTATCTCTATCAGATCTCACTCTTGCTAGTGACCGTGAAGGGATTGACAGCCCATTTTTCGCGTTGTGTGCATAGTTTGTGCATGTGCATCTATTGGGGACTTGTGTGTTCCTCCTACTAGATTGATACCTTGGTTCTTAACTGAGGGGAATACTTATCTCTACTTTGCTGCATCACCCTTTCTCCATTGAGGGAAAAAGCAACGCAAGCTCAAGAAGTTGCACATACCAACAAAGAAGTCATTTTTTGAGCTTGCAAAATCATTTTGGTCAAACATTCCGTGGCCATATTAAAAAGAAAAGGACACGGGGGGTCCCCCTTGACGGACCCCTTTTGCACTTTGGAAGTATGGACCAAGATGATCAGTAAACTTGATCAAAATAATGCCATTGTTGAGAATTTTTTTACCCATAAACACCATTTCTCATAAAACCATGAACTCTAGGGCAAGCAAGTAAGAAATCCCAATTGACCTCATGTAGGCTTTTTAAAGTCTAATTTGAGAATGACCCACACTATTGTTTTTTTAGGATACCCCTATTGTTTCTTGACATGTGCATGACGCATAATGTCATGTAGGGAGAGGATCCCATCAACAATATATGATTCTTAATAAAGGCATTTTGTTGTAGACTAAACAACTTAGGAGCAAAAGGATCAATCCTGACATCAGGAGTTTTGGTAATCCACTTATACATGCATCTAAGTAGGCACATGGGTCTAAATTGTTGTATGGAATTGGCCTTAGAAAGCTTAGAAATAGGAGTGATTATTCCATAGTTAAGCCTCTGAACATCCAGCCTCCCGTCAAAAATCCATCAAAGATATGCATAATATCACCCTTAATAAACTCCCAACAACATTAAAAAAATTCAATGGGGATGTTATTAGGTCCATGAGCTCTGTTAGTCTCCATTGAAAGGAGAGCATGTTATACCTCTTCCTTAGAAAAAGGTCTAGTAAGAATAGCATTATCACGAGCAGACATTTTTTTAGAATCATCCCACAGATTCTAAGCAATAGCAAACATATTGCCAGGGGCAGAACCAAACAAGTACTTATAGTAATCAGTAGCAAGTTTTAGGATACTATCAGTACCCTCCACTAACACCCTATTATTATCAAGAGAATACATGATTTTTTATCCCCTCTTCTCATTAGCAACTCTGTGATAAAAAGCAGTGTTATTGTCACCCTTTATGAGCCATCGTTCATTGGAACATTGCAACCGCTGTACATCTTCATCAGCATACAATTCATATAATTCCGAAGAATTTCAACTTTGCGGTTATAAGCCTCTAGATCTGAAGGAGTTAATTTCAACTGTACCTCTTCTAAAGGAAATTGTAAGAACAATGCTTCTTTTCTTTTGTGAGGAGGAATTCCTCCCTTTTTTGCTTTAGAAAATGTGCTTCCCAACAACTATTCTAGCCCCGCCACTGAATTTAGCAGTACACCACCTGAATTTAGATCTCGTTCGGTAACAAAAACTGTCACTCTAAATATGGTAAGACAAAAACACTTGCACATGAACTGTAGCATTCAGATGCCATGGTTGGTTGATCTGTTAGTTCTATATACTGCATATGGTTTGTCAGTTCCTTCAGGACATCTCGCATGCCTATGAGATAAAACCAGTTTATGCCCGAAAAATGACGTACTATATTCCAGATAGAGCATTGTTCCATCTGTTTACTGTGGCATCTTCTGTACTTGTTAAGTACTCCTAGTGCACTTCTTAAAAAACTACAAATCCTGTTGAGTTACAAGACAATTACCCATACGTTTTTGTCTGATGTAAGCACGTTGAATGGTCCCTGGAGTTTGTCGCAGAACTGTGTGCTCCTTCCGTTTCATAATTCATGCCGTTTTTTAGTTCAAAATTGAACAAAAACCACGATAAGAATTATCGAATGGAGGGAGTAATTTTCTACCCACTCCATTCATTATTATAAGATGTTTTAACTTTTTTCAACTCCGGATGTATATAGATGCATTTTAGCATGTTTTCTTCACTTATTTTAGTTCATATACAATCTATATTGAAATATCCAAAACGTCTTATATTTATGAACGGAGGGGGTATTAATAAATAAGTCCATGAGCTCTATTACTCTCTATTGAAAGGCGAGCATGTTTTACCTCTTCCTCAGAAAAAGGTCTAGTAAGAATAGCATTATCATGAGCAAACATATTTTTAGAATCATCCCACAGATTCCAGGCAATAGCAAACATATTGCCAGGGGCAGGACCAAATAAGTACTTATAGTAATCAGTAGCAAGTTTTAGAATACTATCGGTACCCTCCACTAACACCCCATTATTATCAAGAGAATACATGATTTTGTTATCTCCTTTTCTCATTAGCAACTCTGTGATAAAAAGCAGTGTTATTGTCACCCTTTATGAGCCATCTTTCATTGGAAAACTACAACCACTGTACCTCTTCATCAGCATACAGTTCATATAATTCCGAAAGAATTTCAACTTTGCGGTTATAAGCGTTTACACGGCTGGAGCATACAGCCAGGGAGGTTTTCTCCCAATATGGATGGCGGCGTAATCTTCGGATAGGATTTGCCCCACCCTAGGCTGGACTGATTTATTTTTGCTGTAAAACGATATACTTTTCTAGGCTTGTTGGACTTGTTGCATGTGTGCATCATGCTATGCAGAAGCCGGGTATTCTTTCACACCGTTTGTATCACCTCAATATATCAATTGAATGAAATGTTCTTTATCAAAAAATCCTCCGCATCTGAAGGAGTTAATTTCATTTGGACTTATGGTTAAAAAGTTATAGCTATTTGAAGTTCTCTGGAAATATTTGAATTGAATTTATATAAAACATAACTGGGGGGTGACATCGAAGGCGTAAACCCCGCAGGGCGCCTCCACTCGTACCGCTTTGGGCGCGGCCAGAGTGGCTGACAGCGGGCCCGCTAGTCAGGTGAGAGGGAGGGGGAGAGGTAAACAGGGCATGATGGAGCTTCGCCGGAGCACACGCCGGCGAGAGGGCATCTTAGCCTGAGCTAGAGGGATGGATCGAAGGAGAAGACGGAGGCGCACTTGCCCGTACCCGTAGAATAGCTAGGGACGGTCGAACGGCGTCGAAACGAGCCTCTCCAGCGGCAGCAGAGAGCAGCGATCGCCGGAGTTGGGGATGACGGCGACGAGGGGCTGCTCCAGTGGCTCCAACTAGGTCGGACGGCACCACTGAAGCATGACGGAGGCTCTGGAAGAGTCGCCCGAGCCTGGGAGGGGCTGGAGCTGTGGCGACGACCCGAGGGGATTGCCGGTGAGCTCGAGCTCGGGGACGGCGGCCCAAGGCCTGCCCAGCCGGGCTACGGCTTCCTACTAGCTTCTGGAGTGCATGAGTGGAGCTAGTGATGCTCGAGAGGGCTGGGGGCTGTATTTATAGCCGAGCGAGGTGAGGGGGTTCAGGCTCCGCCGGAGGACACCTGGATACGGCGCCTGGCGACGAGCGGCGTCAGTGAGCGAGGGGGAAGGTGAAGCAGCTCGAGCGGGAACTATGAGCGGGCGGGGACGAACACAGGAACGAGGGGGTGGCGACGAACACAGTGCGCGGCGCACTGTTGGGTTGGCCGGGCCACGCTGTGCTTGTTGCGGCGAGCTCCGGCATTGTCGAGCGCCAGGAAGGAGTTAAGGGGGTAGAGACGGTGATGGTGGCGAAGTTTAGCGAGGTTCGGCAGGCAGGGAAGCGAGCACGCGCCGAACAGAGCGCTCAGCGGCACTCAGAGCACGATGACAAGCATGCTCGCGCCGTGCACACGCGTGATCACCGCGTGCACTTCGGCATAGAGCCACGCGTGGTCCGGCGTGTAGTCCTTAATGTTTAGGGTTGTGCCAAGGCTTTGAGTCGATCTCAGGTGCAGTAAGTTGAAGTTTATCTTCATGGTAAGTTCCTGGACAGTAACTTTAATAGTTAACTGTGGTCAAACTACTGGGAGTTGGGAGCTGCGCTTGGGGGTTAGCAATCATCTAGGAAGGTAGTGATGCACAAGAAAATGCAGCAGCATTGGAGCAAGTAAAATGGTAGTTGCTGTAGAAACTACCATTTCTGTCCAGAACAGAAAATATTTTCTGTATCAAAAATACTCCAAAAAGTGATGCAATATTTTTGCTCATGGAGGTGCCCTAGGGTTCAAAGGATTTTTTTGTATTTTCTCATATTTTTGTGGGCAAGAAAAATTGGGGTTGCTTTGGAGCACAAGTTGTTGGTTAGGGTTTTAGAGGAGAAAATGAATATTTTTCATTTAAGAAAAATATTCATAATATTATTTTGAGTTTGACCAGAGAAGAAATGATGGCTAGGGAGACAAATGTGTCACTTGGGTGAAAGCCAAGGTGATGCCCAAGTGTTTAAGTTCAACTGAAGTGATTCAAACTCCAAATTTCAAATCAAAACCAAATGAAAACTCGGAAAAGAAAAGAGGGCAAAAACCAGGCTGTCACAAAGAGTTTTGGTAATCCACTTATACATGCATCTAAGTAGGCAGATAGGTCTAAATTGTTGTATGGAATTGGCCTCGGAAAGCTTAGAAATAGGAGTGATTATTCCATAGTTAAGCCTCTGAACATCCAGCCTCCCATCAAAAATCCATCAAAGATATGCATAATATCACCCCTAATAAACTCCCAACAACATTGAAAAAGTTCAATGGGGATGTTATTAGGTCCATGAGCTCTATTAGTCTCCATTGAAAGGAGAGCATCTTATACCTCTTCGTCAGAAAAAGGTCTAGTAAGAATAGCATTATCACGAGCAGACATTTTTTTAGAATCATCCCACAGATTCTAGGCAATAGCAAACATATTGCCAGGGGCAGAACCAAACAAGTACTTATAGTAATCATTAGCAAGTTTTAGGATACTATCAGTACCCTCCACTAACACCCCATTATTATCAAGAGAATACATGATTTTTTATCCCCTCTTCTCATTAGCAACTCTGTGATAAAAAGCAGTGTTATTGTCACCCTTTATGAGCCTTCGTTCATTGGAACATTGCGACCACCGTACATCTTCATCAGCATACAGTTCATATAATTCCAAAGAATTTCAACTTTGCGGTTATAAGCCTCTAGGTCTGAAGGAGTTAATTCAACTGTACCTCTTCTAAAGGAAATTGTAAGAACAATGCTTCTTTTCTTTTGTGAGGAGGAATTCCTCCCTTTTTTGCTTCAGAAAATGTGCTTCCCAACAACTATTCTAGCTCCGCCACTGAATTTAGCAGTACACCACCTGAATCTAGATCTCGTTCGGTAACAAAAACTGTCACTCTAAATATGGTAAGACAAAAACACTTGCACATGAACCGTAGCATTCAGATGCCATGGTTGGTCGATCTGTTAGTTCTATATACTGCATATGGTTTGTCCGATCCTTCAGGGCATCTCGCAGGCCTATGAGATAAAACCAGTTTAGGCCCGAGAAACGACGTACTATAATATTCCAGATAGAGCATCGTTCCATCTATTTACTGTGCCATCTTCTGTACTTGTTAAGTGCTCCTAGTGCACTTCGTAAAAAACTACAAATCCTGTCGAGTCAGAAGACAATTAGCCGTACGTTTTCGTCTGTTGTGAGCACGTTGAATGGTCCCTGGAGTTTGTCGCAGAAGCGTGTGCTCGTTACGTTTCATAATTCTTGTCGTGCTTTTAGTTCAAAATTGAACAAAAACCACCATAAGAATTATTGAATGGAGGGAGTAATTTTCTACCCTCTTCGTTCATTATTATAAGGTGTTTTGACTTTTTTTTCAATTCAGATGTATATAGACGCATTTTAGCGTGTTTTTTCGCTTATTTTAGTTCATATACAATCTATATTGAAATATCCAAAACATCTTATATTTATGAACGGAGGGGGTATTAATAAATAAGTAAAACACAATGTATACATCAAGAAAGAGAAAAGGAAAGGAAAAAAGGAAAAAAGGAAAACAAGAGGTTAAGCTTTTAACCAATGCCTGCCTGCACTTGGCGTTCTGCATTTGGTAGGATCCAAATGTGCTCTCTCCCAACATAAAACAATTGCTTGGACCACTGAGAAAACTCCTGTAATCGTGCTTAATCAAATGGAACGCAGGTGCTGGTGCTAGTGGATTTATAGTACGTAGAGATCCGGGCAGCACGAGCTGTACCCGTGTACGGTACAGAGGTCGAAAGGACGGGGCCGTATGCACGGCACGGCTGTTCTCCACTGAAATAAATCGGCTCGGAGTACGGGAGAGGAATTTGTAGACGACGGCCACATGGCGAGCCCAGGTGGGGCCGGGTGGCAGTAGCTCAGTGTTGACTGGCATAGCGGCAGGGTCGCCTCGCCCAGGTTGGCCGGGCAGGTGTGGTGGTCCAAGGAGGAGGGAGATTGGATCTTGTGGCCGGATGCCCGAGGTGTGGTCGGTGGCTGGCACCAGATGCGACATGCCGGCCTCCGAGCCCATGAAGCTTCCCGGCTGCTTCCTCCCCGGCTCCTGCCTCGCACGTGACGCGAGACGCCATGGCGCCATCTGCCGCTCTTCTCGAGTCGGTCAAGCACGTTCGCATAGGCCGGTCAAATTCACGAGCTCGCGGTTTTGCGCGGCCAAGCAATGCGTGCTCAGTTTTCATGTGCCTCGTAACCAAAATCCTGGCCGCAACCACACCGGTTTTCAGTTGATTTTTGTTCTCCTTCTGAAACACCAATTGTATCGTATCGATGCACATACACCTCCATGCACACGCTCAATCAATATCAAGTGTCACAGCATCTACAACCATACGTAGCAAAATTGATGCCCCAGCGCTAATGGACGCATTCGGTCGCGTTAACGGATGATGGACCAGTCACCCTTCATACTTCACACTTCACAACCACGCTCCCCATATGCAACAACCACCATCTACTTCCGAGCCACTAGCAAACTACTATCTACACTTACTCGTTATCGGATATGTTAATGAAGTTTGTGCCGGAGCGCCAGGCTCATGGTCATTGGCGGCCGGGCGAAAAGCCGGCACCTCCTCGTCGTTCTCCTCGGACGTCGGGGCCTCGTCGACCTCCAATGCCCCGCTTCGTTGACAAAGCGGTGGTTGGTCTTCACCTCCACCTCCGAGTGGATGGCCTGCTGCTCTGTCACTTCTTCGCTTGGGCAAGCTCAAACTTCGCAAGCACATCATCCATCTTGAATCTGGACGAGACCATAACCGATGCCTTCCCCTTGTCGTCCGACAGCGGCTCCTCTGAGTCCTCCCGCAGTGGCACCACCATCTCTGCCACCTCCTCCTGCTCTGCCGCCTCCACCTTCATGTGCTCCGGCAACTCCTCATCGGGACTATCCGTAGGCAGGCCAGCCGCAATGCGTGCGGCGGGACACGCGGTGCGGGCCTCCTCCGCGGCCCACATCCCCATCTGGATCTCCGCACGCCTCCCTTTATAGAAGTTGTTCAGGTGGATGCCCTGGAGCCGTTGGCGCATGGTACAACCGCTGGTACGAGAGCATTATCTTCTATCATGGATGTGTCATGACGCTTCTTGTTGACTTGCCGTTGTCTTCATGTTTTCTTCTATGTGGCTGACATTCTTCGATGTTTGAGCCCATTTCTAGTGAAAACACATTAAACAAAGGATTTCACAATTTCTTGCATTCATTAGTCATTAGTAGCGATATCGGAGTCATTCTTTCTGAAATTTTGGGATTATCTAATTTAAACAATAGTGTGATGAGTGCAAAAATATCACTCATCAAGCATCAACGAGTTGGGGGTTGGTAACGATGGCTCTGCTACGTCTGAGTGACTATCGAGGGGCTCCTATCTTCAGTCGGACAATCCAACCGCTTTGTTGGACATTTCGATTAAGTGTATCTTTCCATCGTCCTTTCCTTAGCCGGACATTCCGGGCTCTATCCGACCTAGTGTTCGAGGTGCTCCTCCCAGCGCCAGACTGTCGAGTGTCATGTCCTGGACAATACACTCGGCTAGTGGCAACTCTTCTTTCATGCCTCAAACTTTGGGGAAGGGGCTTCTTGATCATCCTCTTCCACGCTTCCCTCTCAGATGGCTCAAACCTATATACTCACAAGATAAGAATGTCTAGTAGCATACCATAAATTTTGTAAGCCAACATAGTTCACTTTGCATTGTACATGGCGATGTCCTTAAAATCGGTTATATCAACTATAGGTTCCTAGTAATAGCTATGTAACAAATCTTTGTGTGTGCTTCAATTATCTAGATTGTATTAGCCTCACTATATAATTATGATTATCTATGTATTACTTGCGGTGGATATTTTGTTATGTGATGAATAATTCCTTTCGGGTCATATTATCATGGTTGTATAGATTATTTATAGAATCATATTCTATGTGTTCTATTAGTCTAATCATTGACCATTGAGAATTTTGGGATTATCTGGTTTAAACAACAGTGTGATGAGTGCAAAAATATCACTCATCAAGCATCAACGAGTTGGAGGTCGGTAGCGATGGCTCTGCTGCGTTTGAGTGATTATTCAGGGGCTCCTATCTTGAGTCGGACAATCCGGGCTCTTTGTTGGACATTTCGACTCAGTGTATCTTTGCATCATCCTTTCGTTTGCCGGATATTCCGGGCTCTGTTCGACCTTGTGTTCGAGGTGTGCTCCTCCTGGCGCCAGATTGTCGAGTGTCGTGTCCTGGACAATACGCTTGGCTAGTGGCAACTCTTCTTTCAGGCCTATCACTTTGGGGAAGGGGCTTCTTGGTGGTCCTCTTCCATGCTTCCCTCTCAGATGGCTCAAACCTATATACTCACAAGATACAAATGTCTAGTAGCATACCATCCTCAAGTATAGTAGATAGGCACATATAAAGGAGAAGATTAACTTTTGTAAGCCAACATATGTCACTTTGCATGCATTGTACACGGCGATGTCTGGAAAATCTAGCATATCAACTATAGGTTCGTAGTAATATTTATGTAACAAATCTTTGAGTGTGCTTCAACTTTCTAGATTATATTAGCCTCACTATATAGTTATGATTATCTATGTATTTTCTTGTGGTGGATCTTTTGTTACATGATGATTAATTCCCTTATGGTCATATTATCATGGTTGTATTGAATATTCATATTGCTATGTGTTCTATTAGTCTAATCATTGACCAGTTTAAGAGTAAGTACTTAAGAGGAGTGGATGATTATGAGTAACACTAAATGTATGGAATTTTCTAATGGATGGAACATATGAATGAAACACAGGCACATGCGTGAGAAAAAGGGTTCACAAAGGATTATTGAGAGAAAGACACATACCTTCGGAAATGCAGCCTGTAAGCCAAACTTGTTGTAAGTCACATTTTTGGGATTATTGAGAGAAGGACGCATACCTTCGTAAATGCAATCTGTAAGCCAAACTGGCCATAAGTCACATTTTTGGGATAGCTATCGTAATAATATTAACTCACCTGGGATAGCTATCACAGTAACATTAACTCAACTGATCAGTCTACAAAGATAACATCTAAGAGTAACACATTTTTTTGAAACGAAGTAAAGCTCAATCTACTAATTAAGAAGAAAAGTGTATTCAATTAATTAACCAGAAATCGTGCTAAAACCGTTACAACACACCCTCAAGCAGGGCACACCTAGCCAACCGCGCAACCCACAAGGACTCACCACACGTCACTGCCAAGAGGGGTACCATCAAGGTCATTGTCATCACTTCTCAAGAAATGCGACTGCGACTTCATCGCAGGTGACCAAGAACAAAGCCAACATGATTCACAAATAAGATTGCTTGGTTGCAATAAGTATAGTCTCATCGTTGAAAGCAAAACATACTCCCTCCATTTCCAAAAAGAAAGAATGTAACTTTTGACTCAAGTCAAACGATGCAAAGCTTGACCAAGTTTGTAGGGAAAAAATACCAACAACTTCAACACTAGATAGATATAATACAAAATTATATTTTATTATAAATTTAATCATGATACTAATTTGGTGTTATAGTTGTTCATATTGTTTTGGCTAGAAACTTGGTCAGATTGTGTACTGTTTGACTTGAGTCGAAAGTTATATGCATTCCTTTTGAGAACAGAGGGGGTTCTCCTTCTTTTGCGAGAAGGAGGGGGGTTCTCTTTGGAAACAGTATCCATCTTCTTTCACGGATCCTAATATAAGAACATCTACCGCCGGACTTGCAAACTCCCCCGAATGCCACATACCTCAAATCCGGACTCTCAAATACATGCAAATTCATGCAGGTTCATCATACAAACCAATGTCGCACCTAAGTAACATATGTTGGTAGTGAAAATATATAGTTCTTACATAAAATTTATTTTAAGTGCACAACTCAAACATTAGCTCTTTGGTTTTCATTGTGGGTCCACATAAGATCCACAAGATCACTAAGTAGCTTCGCGTGCACCTGATGATCTCAAAGATTCTGATGCATCTGCAGAAAGTTAAAGGAGATTTTTGCATCTTGATCTTTTGGGATTTGGACTTGTTCTCGAGGCACTTCAAAATTATTGGTTTGGGCTACACCATCACCCTCACCCTCGAAAATTGCATTGTGCAAAATAACACAATATGTCATCCGTTGGCACCGTTGCCACATAGTTTCTGATACCCACATGTCATCAGAGAGGATTTTTGTACCGATGTTGGCAGCGCTGAGGCTCGGAACGGCTGCAGTGCAAGGGTGGTGACGAAGATACTGTTGGGGAACGTAGCAGAAATTCAAAATTTTCCTACGTGTCACCAAGATCTATCTATGGAGAGACCAGCAACGAGGGGAAGGAGAGTGCATCTACATACCCTTGTAGATCGCTAAGCGGAAGCGTTCAAGTGAACGGGGTTGATGGAGTCGTACTCGTCGTGCTCCAAATCACCGATGACCAAGTGCCGAACGGACGGCACCTCCGCGTTCAACACACGTACAGCCCGGTGACGTCTCCCACGCCTTGATCCAGCAAGGAGAGAGGGAGAGGTTGAGGAAGACTCCATCCAGCAGCAGCACAACGGCGTGGTGGTGGTGGAGGAGCGTGGCAATCCTGCAGGGCTTCGCCAAGCACCACGGGAGAGGACAAGGATTTGGGAGAAGGGGAGGGCTGCACCAGAACATTGGTATGGCTGCCCTCCCACCCCCCACATATATATAGGGGCAAGGGAGAGGGGGGGGGCGCAGCCTTGGCCCTTCCTCCAAGGAAGGGTGCGGCTAGGAGGAGTCCCTCCTCCCCAAGGCACCTCGGAGGTGCCTTCCCCCTTTAGGACTCTTCCTTTCATTATCCTTTGGCGCATGGGCCTCTTGGGGCTGGTGCCCTTGGCCCATATAGGCCAAGGTGCACACCCCTACAGCCCATGTGGCCCCCCGGGGCAGGTGGCCCCACCCGGTGGACCCCCGGGACCCTTCCGGTGGTCCCGGTACAATACCGGTGACCCCGAAACTTGTCCGGTGACCAAAACAGGACTTCCCATATATAAATCTTTACCTCCGGACCATTCCGGAACTCCTCGTGATGTCCGTGATCTCATCCGGGACTCCGAACAACATTCGGTAACCACATACAAACTTCCTTTATAACCCTAGCGTCATTGAACCTTAAGTGTGTAGACCCTACGGGTTCGGGAGACATGCAGACATGACTGAGACGTTCTCCGGTCAATAACCAACAGCGGGATCTGGATACCCATGTTGGCTCCCACATGTTCCACGATGATCTCATCGGATGAACCACGATGTCAAGGACTTAATCAATCCCGTATACAATTCCCTTTGTCTAGCGGTACGATACTTGCCCGAGATTCGATCGTCGGTATCCCGATACCTTGTTCAATCTCGTTACCGGCAAGTCTCTTTACTCGTTCCGTAACACATCATCCCATGATCAACTCCTTGATCACATTGTGCACATTATGATGATGTCCTACCGAGTGGGCCCAGAGATACTTCTCCGTTTACACGGAGTGACAAATCCCAGTCTCGATTCGTGCCAACCCAACAGACACTTTCGGAGATACCCGTAGTGTACCTTTATAGCCACCCAGTTACGTTGTGACGTTTGGCACACCCAAAGCACTCCTATGGTATCCGGGAGTTGCACAATATCATGGTCTAAGGAAATGATACTTGACATTAGAAAAGCTTTAGCATACGAACTACACGATCTTTGTGCTAGGCTTAGGATTGGGTCTTGTCCATCACATCATTCTCCTAATGATGTGATCCCATTATCAATGACATCCAATGTCCATGGTCAGGAAACCGTAACCATCTATTGATCAACGAGCCAGTCAACTAGAGGCTTACTAGGGACATTGTGTTGTCTATGTATCCACACATGTATCCGAGTTTCCTATCAATACAATTCTAGCATGGATAATAAACGATTATCATGAACAAGGAAATATAATAATAATCAATTTGTTATTGCCTCTAGGGCATATTTCCAACAGTCTCCCACTTGCACTAGAGTCAATAATCTAGTTCACATCGATATGTGATTAACACTCAAGGTCACATCCCCATGTGATTAACACCCAAAGAGTTTACTAGAGTCAATAATTTAGTTCACATTTACCATGTGATTAACACTCGATGAGTTCTGGGTTTGATCATGTTATGCTTGTGAGAGAGGTTATAGTCAACGGGTCTAAACCTTCCAGATCCGTGTGTGCTTTACAAATCTCTATGTCATCTCCTAGATGCAGCTACTACGCTATATTTGGAGCCATTTCAAATAACTGTTCTACTATACGAATCCAGTTTACTACTCAGAATAATCTGGATTAGTGTCAAAGTTTGCATCGGCGTAACCCTTTACGACGAACTCTTTTACCACCTCCATAATCGAGAAAATTCCTTAGTCCACTAGTTACTAAGGATAACTTTGACCGCTGTCCTGTGATCCATTCTTACATCACTCTTGTACCCCTGACTGACTCATGGCAAGGCACATTTTAGGTGCGGTACACAGCATAGCATACTGTAGAGGCTATGTCTTAAGCATAGGGGACGACCTTCGTCCTTTCTCTCTATTCTGCCGTGGTCGAGCTTTAAGTCTTAACTTCATACCTTACAACTCAGGCAAGAACTCCTTCTTTGACTGATCCATCTTGAACACCTTCAAGATCATGTCAAGGTATGTGCTCATTTGAAAGTACCATTAAGTGTTTTGATCTATCCATATAGATCTTGATGATCAATGTTCAAGTAGCTTAATCCAGGCTTTCCATTGAAAAACACTTTCCAAATAACCCTATATGCTTTCCAGAAATTCTACGTCATTTCTGATCAACAATATGTCAACAACATATACTAATCAGAAATACTATAGTGCTCCCACTCACTTCTTCGGAAATACAAGTTTCTCATAAACTTTGTATAAACCCAAAATCTTTGATCATCATCAAAGCATACATTCCAACTCCGAGATGCTTACTCCAGTCCTTAGAAGGATTGCTGGAGCTTTGCATACTTATTAGCATCTTTCAGGATTGACAAAACCTTCCGTTTGTATCACATACAACCTTTCCTCAAGAAAATCGTCGAGGAAACAATGTTTTGACATCCTATCTGCAAGATTTCATAAATAATGCAGTAATCGCTAATATAATTCCAACAGACTCTTAGCATCGCTACGAGTGAGAAAGTCTCACCGTAGTCAACTCCTTGAACTTGTCAGAAAACATCTTAACGACATGTCGAGCTTTCTTAATGGTGACATTTACCATCATTGTCCGTCTTCCTTTTAAAATCCATCTGCACTTCAACAGCCTTACGACCATCGAGCTGTTCTGCCAAAGTCTACACTTTGTTTTCATACATGGATCCTCTCTCGGATTTTATGGCCTCGAGCCATTTTTGGAATCCAGGCCCACCATCGCTTCTCCATAGCTCGTAGGTTCATTGTTGTCTAGCAACATGACTTCCAAGACAGGATTACGTACCACTCTGAAGTAGTACGCATCCTTGTCATCCCATGAGGTTTGGTAGTGACTTGATCTGAAGTTTCATGATCACTATCATAAGCTTCCACTTCAATTGGTGTAGGTGCCACAGGAACAACTTCATGTGCCCTGCCACACACTAGTTGAAGAGACGGTTCAATAACCTCATCAAGTCTCCACCACCCTCCCACTCAATTCTTTCGAGAGAAACTTTTCCTCGAGAAAGGACCCGATTCTAGAAACAATCCCTTATTGCTTTCGAATCTGAGACGGGAGGTATACCCAACTGTTTTTGGGTGTCCTATGAAGATGCATTTATCCGCTTTGGGTTCGAGCTTATCAGCCTGAAACTTTTTCACATAAGCGTCGCAGCCTCAAACCTTTTAAGAAATGACAGCTTAGGTTTCTCTAAACCATAGTTCATCGGTGTCATCTCATCGAAATTAGGTGGTGCCCTATTTAAAGTGAATGTGGTTGTTTTTAATGCCTAACCCATAAACTATCGTGGTAATTCGATAAGAGACATCATGGTATGCATCATATCCAATAGGGTGCAGTTATGATGTTCGGACACACCATCACACCATGGTGTTCCAGGCTGTATTAGTTGTGAAAGAATTTCCACAATGTCTTAATTCTGTGCCAAACTCGTAATTCAGATATTCATCTCTATGATCATATCATAGATATTTTATCCTCTTGTCACGACGATCTTTCAACTTCACCCTGAAATTACTTGAACCTTTCAATAATTCAGACTCGTGATTCATCAAGTAAATATACTCAACATCTACTCAAATCATCTGTGAAGCAAGAACATAACGATATCCACTACATGCCTCAGCACTCATTGGATTGCACACATCAAAATGTATTACTTCCAACAAGTTGCTTTCTGGTTCCATTTTACTGAAACCGAGGCTTTCAGTCATCTTGCCCATGTGGTATGATTTGCATGTCTCAAGTGATTCAAAAATAAGTGAGTCCAAACGATCCATTTGCATGGAGTTTCTTCATGCATATACACCAATAGACATGGTTCGCATGTCTCAAACTTTTCAAAAACGAGTGAGCCCAAAGATGCATCAACATGGAGCTTCTTCATGCGTTTTATACCGATATGACTTGCGTGGCAGTGCCACAAGTAGGTGGTACTATCATTACTATCTTTTGGCATGAACATGTGTATCACTACGATCGAGATTTCAATAAACCATTCATTTTAGGTGTAAGACCATTGAAGGTATTATTCAAATAAACAGAGTAACCATTATTCTCCTTAAATGAATAACCGTATTGTGATAGACATAATCCAATCATGTCTATGCTCAACGCAAACACCAATCTCGATGGTAGAGGGAGCGTACGATATTTGATCAACCTTGGAAATACTTCCAACACATATCGTCAGCTCATCTTTAGCTAGTCTCCATTTATTCCGTAGCTTTTATTTCGAGTTACTAACACTTAGCAACCGAACCGGTATCTAATACCCTGGTGCTACTAGGAGTACTAGTAAAGTACACATTAACACAATGTATATCCTATATACTTCTATCGACTTTGCCAACCTTCTCATCTACCAAGTATCTAGGGTAATTCTGCTCCAGTGGTTGTTCCCCTTATTACAGAAGCACTTAGTCTCGGGTTTGGGTTCAACCTTGGGTTTCTTCACTAGAGCAGCATCTGAATTGCCGTTTCATGAAGTATCCCTTCTTGCCCTTGCCCTTCTTGAAACTAGTGGTTTCACCAACCATCAACAATTGATGCTCCTTCTTGATTTCTACTTTCGTGGTGTCAAACATCGCGAATGTCTCAAAGATCATCATATATGTCCTTGATATGTTATAGTTCATCATGAAGCTCTAGCAGCTTGGTGGTAATGACTTCGGAGAAACATCACTATCTCATTTGGAAGATCAACTCCCACTCGATTCAAATGATTGTTGTACTCAGACAATCTGAGCACAAGCTCAACAATTGAGCTTTTCTCCCTTAGTTTGCAGGCTAAGAAAATCGTCGGAGGTCTTATACCTCTTGACGTGGGCACGAGCCTGAAATCCCAATTTCAGTCCTTGGAACATCTCATATGTTCTGCGATGTTTCAGAAACGTCTTTGGTGCCTCAATTCTAAACCATTTAGCATTACACACTGAACTATCATGTAGTCATCAAAACGTGTATGTCAGATGTTCGCAACATCCACAGACGACGTTCGAGGTTCAGCACACTGAGCGGTGCATTAAGGACATAAGCCTTCTATGAAGCAATGAGGACAATCCTTAGTTTACGGACCTAGTCCGCATAATTGCTACTATCAACTT
This sequence comes from Triticum timopheevii, assembly GCA_963921465.1. Classification (NCBI taxonomy): domain Eukaryota; kingdom Viridiplantae; phylum Streptophyta; class Magnoliopsida; order Poales; family Poaceae; genus Triticum; species Triticum timopheevii. The sequence continues at coordinate 371,683,640 of OY997262.1, forward strand.
TCAACTAAATTTTCTCTAGGAACATATCTAAACAGTAGAACTAAAGCGCGAGCTACGACATAATTTGCAAAATCCTTTTGACTATGTTCAGGATAAACTAAGTTCATCTTATGAACTCCCACTCAGATAGACATCCCTCTAGTCATCTAAGTGATTACATGATCTGAGTCAACTAGGTCGTGTCCGATCATCACGTGAGACGGACTAGTCAACATCGGTGAACATCTTCATGTTGATCGTATCTACCATACGACTCATGCTCGACCTTTCGGTCTTCTGTGTTCCGAGGCCATGTCTGTACACATGCTAGGCTCGTCAAGTTAACCCTAAGTGTTTTGCATGTGTAAAACTGTCTTACACCCATTGTATGTGAACATAAGGATCTATCACACCCGATCATCACGTGGTGCTTCGAAACGACGAACTTTAGCAACGGTGCATAGTTAGGGGAGAACACATTCTTGAAATTGTAATGAGGGGTCATCTTATTTACTACCGTCGTTCTAAGCAAATAAGATGTATAAACATGATAAACATCACATGCAATCAAATAATAGTGACATGATATGGCCAATATCATATAGCTCCTTTGATCTCCATCTTGGGGCTCCATGATCATCATCATCACCGGCATGACACCATGATCTCCATCATCATGATCTCCATCATCGTGTCTTCATGAAGTTGTCTCGCCAACTATTACTTCTACTACTACAGCTAACGGTTAGCAATAAAGTAAAGTAATTACATGACGTTTATGTTGACACACAGGTCATAAATAAATTAAGACAACTCCTATGGCTCCTGCCGGTTGTCATACTCATCGACATGCAAGTCGTGATTCCTATTACAAGAACATGATCAATCTCATACATCACATATATAATTCATCACATCGTTTTGGCCATATCACATCACATAGCATACCCTGCAAAAACAAGTTAGACGTCCTCTAATTGTTGTTTGCATGTTTTACGTGGCTGCTATGGGTTTCTAGCAAGAACGTTTCTTACCTACGCAAAGACCACAACGTGATATGCCAATTGCTATTTACCCTTCATAAGGACCCTTTTCATCGAATCTGATCCGACTGAAGTGGGAGAGACAGACACCCGCCAGCCACCTTATGCAACTAGTGCATGTTTGTCGGTGAAACCAGTCTCACGTAAGAGTACGTGTAAGGTTGGTCCGGGCTGCTTCATCCCACGATGCCGCCGAATCAAGATAAGACTAGTAACGGCAAGCATATTGAACAAAATCAACGCCCACAACTACTTTGTGTTCTACTCGTGCATAGAATCTACGCAAAGACCTAGCTCATGATGCCACTGTTGGGGAACGTAGCAGAAATTCAAAATTTTCCTACGTGTCACCAAGATCTATCTATGGAGAGACCAGCAACGAGGGGAAGGAGAGTGCATCTACATACCCTTGTAGATCGCTAAGCGGAAGCGTTCAAGTGAACGGGGTTGATGGAGTCGTACTCGTCGTGATCCAAATCACCGATGACCAAGTGCCGAACGGACGGCACCTCCGCGTTCAACACACGTACAGCCCGGTGACGTCTCCCACGCCTTGATCCAGCAAGGAGAGAGGGAGAGGTTTAGGAAGACTCCATCCAGCAGCAGCACAACGGCGTGGTGGTGGTGGAGGAGCGTGGCAATCCTGCAGGGCTTCGCCAAGCACCACGGGAGAGGAGAAGGATTTGGGAGAAGGGGAGGGCTGCACCAGAACATTGGTATGGCTGCCCTCCCACCCCCCACATATATATAGGGTTAAGGGAGAGGGGGGAGGCGCAGCCTTGGCCCTTCCTCCAAGGAAGGGTGCGGCTAGGAGGAGTCCCTCCTCCCCAAGGCACCTCGGAGGTGCCTTCCCCCTTTAGGACTCTTCCTTTCCTTATCCTTTGGTGCATGGGCCTCTTGGGGCTGGTGCCCTTGGCCCATATAGGCCAAGGTGCACACCCCTACAGCCCATGTGGCCCCCCGGGGCAGGTGGCCCCACCCGGTGGACCCCCGGGACCCTTCTGGTGGTCCCGGTACAATATCAGTGACCCCGAAACTTGTCCGGTGACCAAAACAAGACTTCCCATATATAAATCTTTACCTCCGGACCATTCCGGAACTCCTCGTGATGTCCGGGATCTCATCCGGGACTCCGAACAACATTCGGTAACCACATACAAACTTCCTTTATAACCCTAGCGTCATCGAACCTTAAGTGTGTAGACCCTACGGGTTCGGGAGACATGCAGACATGACCGAGACGTTCTCCGGTCAATAACCAACAGCGGGATCTGGATACCCATGTTGGCTCCCACATGTTCCACGATGATCTCATCGGATGAACCATGATGTCAAGGACTTAATCAATCCCGTATACAATTCCCTTTGTCTAGCGGTACGATACTTGCCCGAGATTCGATCGTCGGTATCCCGATACCTTGTTCAATCTCGTTACCGGCAAGTCTCTTTACTCGTTCCGTAACACATCATCCCGTGATCAACTCCTTGATCACATTGTGCACATTATGATGATGTCCTACCGAGTGGGCCCAGAGATACCTCTCCGTTTACACGGAGTGACAAATCCCAGTCTCGATTCGTGCCAACCCAACAGACACTTTCGGAGATACCCGTAGTGTACCTTTATAGCCACCCAGTTACGTTGTGACGTTTGGCACACCCAAAGAACTCCTATGGTATCCGGGAGTTACACAATCTCATGGTCTAAGGAAATGATACTTGACATTAGAAAAGCTTTAGCATACGAACTACACGATCTTTGTGCTAGGCTTAGGATTGGGCCTTGTCCATCACATCATTCTCCTAATGATGTGATCCCGTTATCAATGACATCCAATGTCCATGGTCAGGAAACCGTAACCATCTATTGATCAACGAGCCAGTCAACTAGAGGCTTACTAGGGACATTGTGTTGTCTATGTATCCACACATGTATCTGAGTTTCCTATCAATACAATTCTAGCATGGATAATAAACGATTATCATGAACAAGGAAATATAATAATAATCAATTTATTATTGCCTCTAGGGCATATTTCCAACAGATATGAGAACGGCTGAGGAAGAAGAGAAGAGAGAGAAAATGGATTCGTTAGGATCAAGGGGGTGGGTTTGGTGCAATTTGTGGTGGGGTAGGCCTGTCGGGTCCAATGTGGCGGACACGCTCGGTGCGGCCGTGCATCCCCATATCCGCCTACATTTGGGCTGGATATGAGGGGTGGTGATTGAGGCCCGTTTGAGGCATGTGTCTGGGTCGGTATTTCTTGACGACCAGTGACCGGACCATCCGCTTGGGCATTTGAGGAGGAAGGGGAAATGGGTTGAGGTGCCCGGTTATAGATGCTCTAAGGTCAACTCCACCGCGCGACCCCATCTTGTCCAGGTGCGTCCGTTTGGGGTAAAACAGACGAATAGCGCGGCCCAACGCGCGGCCTCAAACGGACAAATGTCCGGATTCCGTCCGTTTTCGACCCATCCCCGGCCCAAAGTTGCGCTCGTTTTGGGGTGAAACGGACGCGCACGGACGGCCGCGACGCACGCCCTTGTCCCCCCATGGCCCGCCTGTCAGGGACACTAGCATTCCCTCCGCTCCCAACGCTTCGACCCTCTCTTTCCTGCCCCGCACCGCCGCCGGCGCTACCGCTATTCTCCGACCGCCTCCTCACCGCGCAGCCCCCGGCCGTCCATACCAAACCACGTCTAGACATGGCCGCCACCACGCCCGCGCTTTCGCCGTAGTTTTGGCTGTCGATCGGAGGAGGTTCGGCCATCGCCGTCTTTGCCGGTGGTAGAGGAGACACGGCCGCCAACGACGTACCACGGCGGCCGCGGCAGCTTCCGACGGCTCCAGAGCGGCCAGTAGCCGGCCGGCAACCACCCCTGCTGCGTCGAGGTGATCATCGCGGTCTCTTCGCCACCACGACCGCAAGGTGTTCGACATTTTGCCCACAAAGGAATGGACAGTGGATACGAGTTTTTCTTCCACCACTTCCTTTGTTCATCAGACGATTCGTCGTCGGATGATGAAGATCTTGTGGTGGCTGCACTGGTCATTCACGACCACATTCAACGACAGCTTCCTCGGTACAGGGGGTCAGTCCCTGGCCGTGCTCCCAACCTGAACCACAACAGGGAGAGAGGCCACGCCTTGCTCTATGCCGATTACTTTTCCAACAAACCGCTCTTCAAGCCGGATAAATTTTTCGTCGCCGTTTTCGAATGGCAAGGCTCATGACCCATACTTCGAGTGCAAGACGGATGCCCTTGGCAAGCTTGGATTCTCCTCTTACCAGAAATGCACTGCGGTCATCCGTATGCTTGCGTATGGAATGCCAGGCGATCTGGTGGATGAGTACGTGCGTATGAGCAAGACAACATGTCTGATGTCAATGTACAAGTTTTGTTAGGCCGTGATCGAGGTGTTTGGCCCAGAGTACTTGAGGCAGCCAACTGTCGCTGATACAGAGAGATTGTTGGCGACTAACGCAGCTAGAGGCTTTCCAGGCATGCTTGGCAGCATAGATTGTATGCACTGGGAGTGGAAGAACTGTCCATTTGCTTGGCAGGGCCAGTAGAAGGGGCATATCAACGAGTGCACTGTCATATTAGAAGCGGTGGCATCGCTGAATCTTTGGATATGGCATTCTTTCTTTGGCATGGCAGGTTCTCACAATGATATCAACGTGCTGCAGCGTTCTCCAGTCTTCGCGAGGCTTGCAGAAGGCCGCTCCTCACCTGTCAACTTTGAGATCAACGGCCACCAGTACAACAAAGGATACTATCTAGCTGATGGTATATATCCTCAGTGGTCAACTTTTGTGAAGACAATCTCGAAGCCCCAAGGTGAGAAGAGAAAGAGATTTGCCCAAATGCAAGAGAGTGCTAGAAAGGATGTGGAACGTGCTTTTGGTGTGCTTCAATCCCGATGGGGCATCGTTCGATACCATGCACTGTCATGGGATGAAAGGAAGCTTTGGGAGGTGATGACTGCTTGTGTGATCATGCACAACATGATCGTCGAGGACGAGCGTGATGACAGTATCTTTGACCAAGGATTTGATTTTCAAGATGACAATGTTGAGCCCCTGCACCAAGAACCGGCCACGTTTGATCAGTTTGTCCAGTTCCATCGTGAGCTGCGTGATTGGCACACTCATGTGGATCTTCAAAATGACTTGGTTGAGCACGTGTGGGAGCATATTGGCAACCGATAGATGTATTGGTTCATTTTATGTTCATTCAAGACAATTTCGATTTGATTGTAAAACTATCTTTATTAGAGACAATTTTGATTGGGTTGTAAAACTATTTTAATTTTCAAACAATTAATATTTGGACTTGCAAACTTCTTTTCATATGAAAATAAACTATTTTAAGGCCCTGGCGGACGGGATGGGGCAAACGGATGCGGCCGCGCGCTGGGCGCACGGACACCGCATCCCAGGACAGGCCCGGACACGACCCCATTGCCCTACCCAGACGGACAGAATCCGGACAAAACGGACGTTCATTTGGGGTCGCGCGGTGGAGTTGGCCTAATATACTGTTATTTGTATTTTATCCCAAGAAGAAAATAATTCTATATAAAGAATTTAACATAGCATTTACCTTTCTCGAGTTCTCGCATTTTTTTTACCTTTTCCGAGATGGGCTGCACTACGCTCGGTCTGGTGAAGACTAGATCGGATTGGCCGCCTCGGCAACCGTGGGTGGCGCGCGAGACAGTCGTCTGACCCACCGCCGAGTCAGCCGCAGCATTTGCAACAAGCACCATGTTGCGCTCGCTTTGCTTTGCAACATACGCCTTGTTGCAACTCGTGGCTGCGCGGTGGAATGTGCGAAACGCAACGGGTGAGTGCGCTCCGCGCCGTACAATCGAAACAAATGGAACGGCTTCAGACGCGGCGGATGCCGCGACGCGTTCATTCAGTCGGTCACGTAGCACAAAACTGAGAGGGGACAGGAAGAAGGACGCCACAGCAGGCGCCTATCCGGCTTCAAGAAGCATAGATGGGTCACGGCCTCACGGGTAGCGTAGGCGTGGCATAGCCGCCGAGTCCAAGCCGACAGCCGCAACGGCATGCGATCTCCCCGCGGAGTGCATGTCGTCGCATGCAGGAGCTGGCAGCGCATGAGTGCCGGTGACGGGTCCCGTCCGCGGGGCGCACCGCCAGCCTTTCCCACCCGACGCCCCAAGCGCCTGCGCCCAAAAGCGCCACCCATGCCCCCGATCCCGAGCTGGCCGGTCCGCGATCGCGAATTTCTGTCCATCGAGGACAAAATTTCTGTTCTGACCTTTGCTGTAAATTTAATCATGAATTGACCTCGTTTTGAAAAGATTTTCGAATCTGACCTTTTCCGGTCACGCCAACATCTTTGGCGTCTGGTTTGCACGGCAAACGCCAGGGTCCGTGGCGTTTGGCCCTGGCACACACTTGTCTGGTCGGCGCTGATGTGGCGATGTGGAGACGCCATCCATCTTGGCGTTTGGGGAAGACGCCATAGCTCTTGGCGTTTGGTCCTACTCAATCACTTAAACCAAAAAAGCTACATGCACCATTACTGGAGTTGCTTCTATAAACAATTCTCTTGATTTACTCCCATAATTAAAAGCCTGTTAACCATCATTGCAAAACGAATTAACCCGTACCTAAATGCAACCAATGGCGACAAATTTTCTGTACGGATCGACTTTGGATGAGCCGTGAGGGTGAGATGGAGCAGATTTCTAGGAGATTAATATGGTGATCCGGTTTTAAGTTAATTAATCGCATGATGATTTACTTTTCTGTAATATTTGCGGTTGTTAGCCTATTATAAGGGCATCTCCAACGCTGACCCTCAAATCTTCCGCAATCGTCTGGACCGTGCTGTTCGGACAAAGAATTCATCCAACATGGTCCTGTATCGGTCCACGGCGTGGTCCCGATGCTTTTTCTTTCGCAAACCAGAGAAAAAATGTGGGGGAGCTTTCCGGGAGTCGGGACTGCTGTCACGCCCGCTTCTGACATCCCTGGCCCATCCAAACCCTCCTTCCTCACCGGTGCACGCTTCCCGCTCGAAACGGTCAGCGTGGATCCAGAGCGTCAGTGTCTGCATTCATGAGGACCAGAGCGGACGCGGCCACTCATTGGCGCCATCATTGAAGCAGCGCGCCGACCGAAAGAGCGCCGCTCGCACCGCTTCCCGGTGCTGGCGTATGTTCCATGTTCAAACGACACGACGGCAGCCGGTCCGTCCGTCTGCCGCCCACATTGACGGTGCCCCCCTCAAACGCCCGGACTGACCGGCACCCCTCATATCCAGGCCAAATATGGGACGGATATGGAGACGTCTAGGCATGCCCGCCACGTCGGACCTGGCCCACGCTGGCGCACCCGACCCCCAATTCCTCCCTATCCGCTCGCCGGAACAAAACCTAGCCACTTCACTCCCCTCCCCTCCACTCTGCTCTGCCAGCCAAGCTCGTCTCCGACTCCTTCCGACCGTCTCTGGCATGGCAGGCAGCGAATATGAGTCCTTCACCTCCAGATCCGTCGACTCCGAGTTTATCTCACGCGGCCCCGAGGAGGAGATGGCCGTCCGACTTGCACTCCGCCGCGCCTGGGAGGAGGCCCGTGCACGGCAGCGGTCGGATTCTGTGGATGTGGAGTGCATTTCTTAAGGCATGACCGGTCACTGTCCACGGACGCGCCTAGACGCGTTCGCGGATGTTTGAGGGGTCCGATTTGCCAAGTCCGGTTGTAGATGCTCTAACAAACCTACACAGAGGAGTATTTCATTTGTTGTCTAGACATGCCTACGCCAAGACCAAGGTATTTTGTTTGAATCCTGAATTTCGGTTTTTTTTTTACATTGTCTCTCGTTTTGCTAAACATAGCCAGATGGGTATGTGTGAAGACTACGTTTGTGTGTTCTAGCAGCTTGCAAATTCTCGTGAAGAAAAAAACAAGTGGTGATTTGGTCAAGAGATCATCTCATATATTGTAACTGTAATCCCTTAAATTCAAGGCAGATCTCTTGATTTTCTTCTCCTTTTCTTTTTGCGTGCATGATACCAAATCAGGATGAGGTAACCATACATGCTAGCTCTAGCATGGGCTGGGCTATCAATCAGGCCATTAATTACGGAAGTTAATCAAGAGAATTTTTTATAGAAGCAACTTCATTAATGGTGCATGTAGCCTTTCCTTTTCTTTGTTTAAGTGATGGAGTAGGACCAAACGCCAAGGGCTATGGCGTTTCCCCCAAACGCCAAGCGTCTCCGCATCGCCACATCAGCACCAACTAGGCAAGTGTGGGCCAGGGCCAAACGCCACGCATTCTGGCGTCTACCGTGCAAACCAGACGCCAAAGATGTTGGCGTGACCAAAAAAGGTCAGATTCAAAAATCTTTTTAAAACGAAGTCAATTCGTGATTAAGTTTACAGAAAAGGTCAAAACAGAAATTTTGTCCTCCATCGGCACACCGGGGCCGATGATACTGTAGTTCAGGTACGGCGCACGTCCCAGGCTTAATTGGACGGTCGCGTCGCGACGCCTGCGGGCCGATGATGCCGCAGCGTACCAAGGCGTGCGCGCCATCAGCGGATCATAGTATTCGTTCGGTAGTGTACATACACCGTACGTAGCCGCTGGGTGAATGGCTGTGCGTGCACGCGTCGGGCTTTGGGAGGGGGCTCCGGGCTGTGGGCGGCGCCGGTGTGCCTGGCACAGCGGCATCTGCAGCCTTTGGGTTCGGGTGTCTCCTCGCAGGCGGGCAGCCTCCTGACTCCACTTTTTGACGGGTCGCCGATCCGGGCGGCCTACCTGGCTCGCTGCCGCTTTTGAAGTCTGGTCTGGGGTATGACATGACATGATGGCTGCTGCCTGCCTGCCTGCCTGCACAAGCTCAGCCTCTTCGACCTCTGTACATTCGATCGTATCGTATAGCAGTCTGGAGTAGCAGCTACTGTACATACTAGAAGTACTCCGTTTCATTTGCAAGACCACACGTTGTTTGGACCGGGAAATTCAAGGATTTCAGGCAACTTATTCGCCAAAGATATTAAGGATTTCAGGCAACTTCTTGAAACGGGCCAGACTTCTCTCGTTCTAGACGAAAAGAAACCGAGAGAAACTCCAAACGAGTTTCCGAGCGAATCGTCAAAAGGGAGGAACGCCACGAACTTCATGTGGCGCCATTCTCCTGCCGCTGGGAATGTTCCTCACAAGAATCGTATAACAGATAATGAGCACGAGATTTATTTCCCATCATTGGACGAATGGACGGATGGCCGGAGGCGGCAGCAGGCTGCCCAGCAGCTTCCCGGCTTGAGAAACGGGGTTTTGAGCAGCAGCAGCTGGTTTGCAAGACCCCCACGAACGAATTCGCATCATTTCGGGCAGATAACAATTCTTTTGCCTCCCGTCTTGGTTCCTGGATCACCCTGAAGAGAAGAAAACTAGTGAGTGATTCCCCAAAAGGCATCTTAGAAAGTGCAAAAGGAAAATGTTGCCATTGAGGCAGAGGATTAAACAAAGAGCAAGCCTGCAAGTGCAATGAACATGCTGCATGCTGTCCTTTTTGTCTTCGGCACTCGATTGGAAGGGATGGGTGGACATAATGATATCCCTTTGTTAGAACCTGCGTCATGCTTGGTTAATTAGCTACTCAAGTGGAGTAACTTTGACCCGACTATGGCTAACCAGAGCTGTTAGTTTGCTCACTAATTTCTGAATGTTGATTAGTCTCTCTGTAAAAGCATTTAGCATTCATGAATCTTAAGTTATGGCGCAGTTTTTTGTAAGAGTGAGCACGCTTCAACAAACTTTGCATATGGACGGACTTAATATGAGGGCAGTCTCAGTGCTTCATCTTGTACTATATGTTAATCATGACATCTAAGTAAAAAATATCTAATGTGGCACCCTATTTATAATAAGGAAATACGAGAGTTATCATATTTTAATTTAGATGTATCTCTTAGCACCAAAACCAAGACAACTCATACTTTTCCTCTCACAGAATATATGTATCAATCTCAAACCTTGAAATTGATGTATGCTCCAATGAATATGTATCACATAATGAGTACAAAACAAATTAAATGTGATTATTTTTTGATATGATACAATTTGGAGGAGCTATATCTAAATTCTACATATTTAATGCATTTGATATAGCTTTACTCCAATGAATATGTATTTATATAAGCTCCTATAATGAATTGTATTTATATCATATTCATCAACTATGGGTTAAACATGTACTCCCTCCGTCTCACAATGTAGACATTTTTTGACACTAGTGTAGTGTCAAAAAAGTCTTACATTATGGGACGGAGGGTGTATTTATATATAGCAAAAATAGCCGGTGAAACCTAGGTCTAGGCGCACCCTAATTGAACAAAATGTTTTTAAAATATAGAAATGTCAAGCAATTCCAAAAAAAATGTAACAAATATGATCTAGTGTTATACCCACATGTAAAGTTTTGCCAAGAAATGACTTCAGTGTTCTTCTATGCGAAAAAAACCCGGTTCTATATAAGAACTACCATTCAATTTTGTTGAAGTTGCTACATTATTTTTTGCCTAGAAGAACACCCAAGTTATTTCTTTGTGAAACTTCAAAAGTAAGTAGAAAATTAGACCATGTTCATCACAAAAGGGTTTCATAATTGTTTGGATTTGTTCGATATCTTTTAGAATTAAAATGCTATATATACAGTGCGCCTAGAACTAATGAATCATATCTTATGTAGTATATTTTTTGCAGGCACTAATGTTGTATATCATAGGAGATTAGAAATCAAATATGTATCTAGATATATTATATATTATTATAATAGTAAATGCATTGAGAGTGCCATGACGACAAAAATAGAGCATGTCTTTTTGAATTTGACAAATTTTAGAACACATTTGTCATAAAAATGTTGGATGCCTTTCTCTTTGACATTAGTACCCCTCGATTCGACCCCGGTGTGCCATATGTTGCTGATTTCATTATCACACACATACTCCATGTCAAAAGAATGATCAAATGTGCAACCATGCATGTACCCGTTGCGTACTCATTTCGGCACACCATGCACCAAGGCAGATGCCCCCACTCCAAAACAGCTCTATATATGCACGAGACATGCCGGGCCGACCCAAGCCACCCTTCATCATAGTTGTCTCAGAGCCAAACAAGACAGAGCCACCACGCGCCTCCCCTTGGCCCCCGACACGCACCAAGCAGAGCAGAGCAGCCGCCGGCGAAGAGGAGAGGAAGGCGGCAATGGGGAACAGCCTGCGGTGCTGCCTGGCGTGCATGCTCCCCTGCGGCGCGCTGGACGTCGTCCGCGTGGTGCACCTCAGCGGCCACGTCGACGAGTTCACCTGCCCGCTCATCGCCTCCGACGTGCTGGCCGCGCACCCCAGCCACGCGCTGACCGCCGCGGGCTCCGCCGGCGCCGCCAGGAGGATCGTCATCGTGTCGCCCGACTCCGAGCTCAAGCGCGGCCGCATCTACTTCCTCATCCCCACGGCGTGCTCCGCGCCGGCGGCCGAGCTGAAGCGGCCCAAGCAGCAGCAGCAGCAGCAGCAGGGCCACGGCGCCTGCCAGTCCAAGACGAAGAGGCGCCACGGCCACGGCCACCGCAAGGGCGGCACGGCGGTGGCCGCCGCGGCGAGCACGGCGGAGCAGGACAACTACCTGCGGGAGCTCCTGTCCGAGAAGCGGGAGTCGGGCCACCGGCGGCGGCGCAGCAGCAGCGCCCGCGCCGGCGTGTGGCGGCCGCGGCTCGAGAGCATAGCGGAAGAGCCCTCGGACTAGCAAGTAGACTGATTTGCCATTTCTTTTGCCTCTCTTCTGCTTTCGTTTTCGATCTTCCGCTGTGAATATGATTGATCGATTGCTGAGGAGCGTTTTGTCTCTCCGTCAAGCTTAATCTCCTTAATCCTGATGAAAAGTGTAAGGATGCTCATTCATTTAGGCTCCGAGGTCGACTGGGAAAAGAAAAGATCGCAAGATCTAAAGTTTGTACAAACAGAATTTGGTCTGGGTTCGTTGATTTGTTTATTCACGAGCTGTTCCAATCCATTTTCATTGCAATACACAAAGATTTACTCATATTTCACACGCGACGTTTTCATTTGTTGATTCGACTCCATGTCAAACAAGTGTAAACAGTACACAAATGTAGACCCTGATCTAAAGAAACATTGCAGAGACGTTTCACTCATATTTCACACGCGATTCCAATCCATTTTCATTTCAATACACAAATGTTTCACACATGCTGAACAAATTTGAACTAAAACCATGACACTCATTTTGAGACGGAGGGAGTACTTCAAAATATGTTGATCCATTCGAATATCATAACCATTCCAGGAATATTTCATACACATTTAACGAAAATTCAAACACATAATAACGTTCAAATAAGTTCGAAGCACATGCTTCGGTGCAACTTTAGAAAGGTTTTACGTAACTAGAAGACCATTCCACAACAATTTTAAAAATTGCCAGTAAAAAACTATGCTTGTAATGCCACTATTACACAATAAGTTTAGTTTTTTGAGTTTTACCAAGAACTAAAATAAGTCAAAATATCAAATTGGTTTTGTTCTACTCCTAACCGTGGGGAAAACCCCCGCAACTCAACCAACCAAAGTTTATTAAAGGTGTACAAGAGTCTAAACTAGAAAACAGAAACAGATACAATATGTTCCAAGCACATGCTCCGGTGCAACTTTAGAAAAGTTTTGCATAACTAGAAGACCATTCCACAAAAAAATTAAAAATTGCAATTAAAAAGCTATACTTTTAATGCAACTATTACACAATAAATTTAGTTTTTTCAGTTTTACCAAGAACTAAAATAAGTAAAAATATCTATTTGGTTTTGTTTTACTCCTTACCGTGGGGAAAACCCCCACAACTCAACCAGAACAAACTTTCTTAAAGGTGTACAAGTGTCTAAACTAGAAAACAAAAACAGACAAAATATCAAACTGGTATTGTAATGCAATTTTTGGATAAATACAACTCCAATGCATATTTTCATACAACTTTAGCTGTGATTAAATAAATTTGATTTTAAGTCACAATTTAGTTGTTTCCAATTAATATTCATTAAATTTAAATTATCTTTCACTCAAGCCCAACCACGATTCACTAAGTTTGAAATACATTTCAACAAAGTTTCAGCAATGGTTCATGAACTATAGTTGAATTCCTTAGATAATTTTTGTGAAACTAAAATTGCATTAACAATTTTATCCAAATTCAGTCACGTTTCATATGATTTTACTACCGTTTGAACAAATTTCAATAACATCCCAGCCTTATTCGACACAAGTTACCCTCATATTCCAATCTATTTTTACAATCATTCTAAGTGTAGTTCGACAAACATTTCAATCATTATTTAACATTAAAAAAATCCTTTTGACTAATTTCTCACACAAATTTCAGAAAACCCATTTTTGTGGTGGATGCATCAATAGGTGATATTGCATGCTGCAGTAGGCATCGCGAGCAAGTATAGTACTTGCCGGACTTAGTTTGGTGTCCTAATAGTCCATGACGATGGCGTGAACTTGCACCTTCTATTTCTTCAGGCATTGGAGGTCGGGTTCGAACTTGTTGCAACAATGCTAGGAGAGACCCTATGCACGACGATAATTGCGCAATTGGTGATCGTGTCACAAACCTCTTTGGGTGGGTCGTGCAGCAGGCGATACTAGCTCCCCACGTGCGATTGGCACCTCGCCCAATGACACATCATTCCTTTGAACACCGCTCAACTTAGAATCCAACTACACATCATGATGAATTGAAGACAGTTGAGTGGCTTGGTCAATGGTTATTGGCACATCCGCACATGCGACTCCACGGGAGCACGGATCTCTGGCTTGACGCCACAGAGGAAATGCGACAACAAGAAGTGGTCATCGTAGCCTCCTCAAACAATAATTCCTCAAATTTCTTGCAATATTCATCCATAGTCACGTTGTTTGAAATGAAACATCACATTCATTTGCTTGTGAGTAGTGTTAGAACCGAACTTGTGCACACATGCAACTCCAAGGTCTCATCTGTGGCTTTGTACATTTGGAGCAAGAGAGCAACCTTCCCATCTAGACACAAGCCAAAGAGATGGGTGTATGTTGAAGACACAAAAATAATCGAATCACGTGTCCCTCTACACATGTGGTTGCTTGTCATCCAAGTAAGGGAAGTATAATACATCGCCATTCAAGTTGTGTCATTCTGCTCCATTTTACCTCTGTCACACGATGAACCCCACCTCCATCACATAGAGACAATACACCACTGTGAAAACCCTCATCGAGACCCTACACGGTTGGTTAGGCCCATGGTGTGTTGCAATGCTAGTTGGGCACCTCATCCAAATCCTGCAACCCCTTCCCCGTCACAGGGCGAATGTTAGGATCAAGATAATTAATCCTTCATGTTGGATCACTCCAGCCACATATTCATAAGCTCGCCCACTACGCCGCCAAGTCATGGAAGTGGTGTGCAACCCCATCATGGGATGGCTTCTCTGGATGACATGTGCGATGAGAGCTAAGTTATTTCTGTGCAATGTTGGTGTTGTCCACCTACGACTACAAATGCTCGAAGTCATCTAAGAATTGCAACATTTCCTCTTTGGTAAGTGTTGTGGCCTCACACACCTTCAACAATTGGGTCTATAGTGATCGTTTGGGGGGGGGGGGTCACCATGCAAACAAACAGACAAAGAGTGAGGAATTACTGGATCTGAGCTTCTCAGGTGTGATTGTATGGTCCGCATGCTTGAAATGCATGAAAGGTTATATACAAACATTATAACATATCACATAGCTGTTGGGGAACGTAGTAATTTCAAAAAAATTCCTACGCACACGCAAGATCATGGTGATGCATAGCAACGAGAGGGGAGAGTGTTGTCCACGTACCCTCGTAGACCAAAAGCGGAAGAATTAGAACAACGCGGTTGATGTAGTCGTACGTCTTCACGGCCCGACCGATCAAGCACCGAAACTACGACACCTTTGAGTTCTAGCACACGTTCAGCTCGATGATGATCCCCGGACTCCGATCCAGCAGAGTGTCGGGGAAGAGTTCCGTCAGCACGACGGCGTGGTGACGATCTTGATGTTCTACCGTCGCAGGGCTTCGCCTAAGCACCGCTGCAATATTATCAAGGACTATGGTGGAGGGGGGCACCGCACACGGCTAAGAGATCAAGAGATCAATTGTTGTGTCTAGAGGTGCCCCCTGCCCCCGTATATAAAGGAGCCAAGGGGGAGGGGGTGGTCGGCCAAGGAGGGCGCGCCAAGGGGGAGTCCTACTCCCACCGGGAGTAGGACTCCCTTCTTTCCTAGTTGGAGAAGGAGAAGGGGGGAAGGAGGAGGGAGAGGGGAAGGAAAGGGGGGGGCGCCGCCCCCCTCTCCTTGTCCTATTCGGACTAGGGGGGAGGGGGCACGACCAGCCCTTGCCTCCACTCTTCCTCTCCACTAGGGCCCATGTAGGCCCATTAAGCCCCCTGGGGGTTTCCGGTAACCTCCTGGTACTCCGGTAAAATCCCGATTTCACCCGGAACAATTCCGATATCCAAATATAGGCTTACAATATATCAATCTTCATGTCTCGATCATTTCGAGACTCCTCGTCATGTCCGTAATCTTATTCGGGACTCCGAACAAACTTCAGTGCATCAAAACTCATAAACTCATAATATAACTGCCATCGAAACCTTAAGCCTCTGAATCCGGCATTGACTGTCGTATCCTCAGTATTATTGCCGTTGAAACGACGTTTGTTCTTATTACGACGCGACCTGCCATTGCGGTCCTTGGCATCCGGACTGCCAGAATTTTTGCTGAGGTTGTTACTGCGAGCTAGCCAGCTGTCCTCTCCCGCGCAGAAGCGGGTCATGAGTTATGTGAGGGCTGCCATGGATTTCGGCTTTTCCTGTCCCAGGTGCCGGGCAAGCCACTCGTCGCGGATGTTATGTTTGAAGGCTGCAAGAGCCTCTGCATCCGGACAGTCGACGATTTGATTTTTCTTTGTTAAGAACCCTGTCCAGAATTGTCTGGCCGATTCGTCTGGCTGCTGAATTATGTGGCTTAGGTCATCGGCGTCTGGTGGTCGCACATATGTGCCCTGGAAGTTATCAAGGAATGCGGCTTCCAGGTCCTCCCAACACCCAATTGATTCTGCTGGCAAGCTGTTAAGCCAATGCCGAGCTGGACCTTTAAGCTTGAGTGGGAGGTATTTGATGGCGTGAAGATCATCACCGCGGGCCATGTGGATATGAAGGAGATAGTCTTCGATCCAAACCGCGGGGTCTGTTGTGCCATCATAGGATTCAATATTCACGGGTTTGAACCCTTCGGGGATTTGATGATACATTACTTAATCTGTGAAGCATAGTGGGTGTGCGGCGCCTCTATATTGGGCTATATCACGACGTAGCTCAAGCGAGCTTTGTCTACTGTGTTCGGCCCTGCCGGAGTTGCTGTATCCGGCGCGACGGTAGTCGCCGCGCATCGTGGGGCACCCACGCGATCCGTAGATCGATCTTGATTGTCTTGCCTTATCCTCCAATATGTCTCGCAAGTCCGGCGCATTCCCTCGTGGCTTTGTGCTTTTCGAGCGATGCCGGGGTACGACCTTAGTGGAGGGCCTGGAGGCCTCTCTGTCGCAGCCACGAGGTGGCCGGTCGGCCGTATTGTGCGCCGGTGATTTGGGTTTATATGCTTCCTCCTCTAATCGGGGTAGCAGCTTGTGTTTAGGGTAGCTTTTGGAGGGGCGTTCGAGTTTATGCTCTTCGGCCGCAAGGACTTCAGTCCATCTATCGGCTGGCAGATCTTGATCAGCTCTGAGCTGTTGCTGCTTTTTCTTGAGGCTATTTGCCGTGGCCATAAGCCTGCGTTTAAAACGCTCTTGTTCGACGGGATCCTCAGGCACGACGAATTCGTCGTCGTCGAGGCTTGCCTCGTCTCCGGAGGGAGGCATGTAATTATCGTCCTCTACCTCTTCGTCTGCCGCTCTCTTGTGAGGGCTGGCTTCTCCGTCCTCCTGTGCTGAATCTTGCTGGAGGGGGTTGTCTTCGGCACTGTCTGGGGTGTTATTATCTCCGGTGCCGGAATCTCCATTCTTGTTGTGGCGGGATTTAGAGCGGCGCCGCTGACGTCGGCGCTTGGGCTGTTTCTTGGAAGGATCCTCCTCCGCTGTTCCATCGCCATTCCCATCCTTTGGGGTGTCCACCATGTATATGTCGTATGACGAGGTGGCTTTCCAGTGCCCAGTAGGCGCTGGTTCTTGATCGTCTCCGGCATCGTCGTCCATACCGTCGATGTCTTCGGAGCCGTAGTCTAGCATGTCGGTTAGATCGTCGACAGTGGCTACAAGTGGGTGGTGGGTGGGCTTTGAATTTCTTCGTCGTCTGCATCCCAACCATCCTGACCGCAATCCGGCCAGGGCTCTCCTGATAGAGATATTTTAGCGAATTCAGGATATCACCGAAAGGCGAGTGCTGAAAGATGTCCGCGGCGGTTAACTCCATGATCGGCGCCCAATCGGATTCGATTGGTAGGGGCGCAGGAGGTTCGGAGTCCGGCGAGGAGTCCGGCACCTCGGAGTCACAATCTTCACAAGGGACAAGGTTGGTATTCGGCTCCATCGCCGTAGACATGGCAGCCCCCGAGGCGGTGTCTAGCCACCCATGCTCGATCTGCGTAGCCGGCTCCGAATTAAGGATCAGAGCGGGCTCGTGTGCGGCCTCCAGGGCACTGTCCGGCAGCAGAGCTAAATCATGCCCATCGTGACAGTGCGGCGCGCTCGGCTGTGGCTCGAATCCATCGAAGATCAAGACTCCGCGGATGTCAGCCGTGAAGTTCAGACTTCCAAATCTAACCTGGCGGCCAGGGGCGTAGCTTTCAATCTGCTCCAGATGGCCAAGCGAATTGGCCCGCAGTGCAAAGCCACTGAATACGAAGATCTGTCTGGGGAGAAAGGTCTCACCCTGGACCACGTCGTGGTTGATGATCGAAGGAGCCATCGGGCCTATATGCGACGACACAGAGGAACTCTCAATGAAAGCACCAATGTCGGTGTCAAAACCGGCGGATCTCGGGTAGGGGGTCCCGAACTGTGCGTCTAGGCAGATGGTAACATGAGACAAGGGACACGATGTTTTTACCCAGGTTCGGGCCCTCTCGATGGAGGTAAAACCCTACTCATGCTTGATTGATATTGATGATATGGGTAGTACAAGAGTGGATCTACCACGAGATCAAGGAGGCTAAACCCTAGAAGCTAGCCTATGGTATGATTGTTGTTTGTTGTTGTTGTTGTGTCCTACGGACTAAAACCCTCCGGTTTATATAGACACCGAAGAGGGCTAGGGTTACACAGAGTCGGTTACAATGGTAGGAGATCTACATATCCGTATTGCCAAGCTTGCCTTCCACGCCAAGGAAAGTCCTATCCGGACACGGGACGAAGTCTTCAATCTTGTATCTTCATAGTCTTGGAGTCCGGCCGATGATGATAGTTTGGCTATCCGGACACCCCCTAGTCCAGGACTCCCTCAGTACCTCTCTGCCAAACTTATTGCTAAGCATACATCAGGTCTGGTACACAGCATTGCATACATGATAGAGCCTATGGCTGAAGCATAGGGAACATCTTTCATTTTCTCTCTATCTTCTGATGTGGTCAGGCATTGAGCCTGACTCAACTTCACACCTTGTAATACAGGCAAGAACCCTTTCTTCGCCTGATCCATTTTGAACTTTTTCAAAACTTTATCAAGGTATGTGCTTTGTGAAAGTCCAATTAAGCGTCTTGATCTATCTCTATAGATCTTGATGCCCAATATGTAAGCAGCTTCACCGAGCTCTTTCACTGAAAAACTTTTATTCAAGTATCCCTTTATGATATCCAGAAATTCTATATCATTTCCAATTAATAATATGTCAACTACATATAATATCAGAAATTCTACAGAGCTCCCACTCACTTTCTTGTAAATACAGGCTTCTCCAAAAGTCTGTATAAAACCATATGCTTTGATCACACTATCAAAGCGTTTATTCCAACTCCGAGATGCTTGCACCAGTCCATAAATGGATCGCTGGGGCTTGCACACTTTGTTAGTACCTTTTGGATCGACAAAACCTTCCGGCTGCATCATATACAACTCTTCTTCCAGAAATCCATTCAGGAATGCAGTTTTACATCCATTTGCCAAATTTCATAATCATAAAATGCGGCAATTGCTAACATGATTCGGACAGACTTAAGCATCGCTACGGGTGAGAAAGTCTCATCGTAGTCAACCCCTTGAACTTGTTGAAAACCTTTCGCAACAAGTCAAGCTTTGTAGACAGTTACATTACCATCAGCGTCAGTCTTCTTCTTGAAGATCCATTTATTTTCGATGGCTTGCCGATCATCAGGCAAGTCAACCAAAGTCCATACTTTGTTCTCATACATGGATCCCATCTCAGATTTCATGGCCTCAAGCCATTTTGCGGAATCTGGGCTCGTCATCGCTTCCTCATAGTTCATAGGTTCTCCATGGTCAAGTAACATGACTTCCAGAAAAGGATTACCGTACCACTCTGGTGCGGATCTTACTCTGGTAGACCTACGAGGTTCGGTAGTAACTTGATCTGAAGTTTCATGATCAATATCATTAGCTTCCTCATTGATTGGTGTAGTTGTCACAGGAACCGGTTCTTGTGATGAACTACTTTCCAACAAGGGAGCAGGTACAATTACCTCATCAAGTTCTACTTTCCTCCCACTCACTTCTTTCGAGAGAAACTCCTTCTCTAGAAAGGATCCAAATTTAGCAACAAAAATCTTGCCTCAGATCTGTGATAGAAGGTGTACCCAATAGTATCTTTTGGGTATCCTATGAATACACATTTCTCCAATTTGGGTTCGAGCTTATCTGGTTGAAGTCTCTTCACATAAGCATCGCAGCCCCAAACTTTAAGAAACGACAACTTTGGTTTCTTGCCAAACCACAGTTCATAAGGCGTCGTCTCAACGGAGTTTGATGGTGCCCTATTTAACATGAATGCGGCCGTCTCTAAAGCATAACCCCAAAACGATAGTGGTAAATCAGTAAGAGACATCATAGATCGCACCATATCTAGTAAAGTACGATTACGACGTTCGGACACACCATTTCGTTGTGGTGTTCCGGGTGGCGTGAGTTGCAAAACTATTCCGCATTGCTTCAAATGTAAACCAAACTCGTAACTCAAATATTCTCCTCCACGATCAGATCGTAGAAATTTTATTTTCTTGTTACGATGATTTTCCACATCACTCTGAAATTCTTTGAACTTTTCAAATGTTTCAGAATTGTGTTTCATCAAGTAGATACACCCATATCTGCTCAAATCATGTGTGAAGGTGAGAAAATAACGATACCCGCCGCGAGCCTCAATATTCATTGGACCACATACATCAGTATGTATGATTTCCAACAAATCAGTTGCTCGCTCCATAGTTCCGGAGAACAGTGTTTTAGTCATCTTGACCATGAGGCATGATTCGCAAGTACCAGGTGATTCACAATCAAGTGATTCCAAAAGTCCATCAGTATGGAGTTTCTTCATGCGCTTTACACCGATATGACCTAAACAGCAGTGCCACAAATAAGTTGCACTATCATTATCAACTCTGCATCTTTTGGCTTCAACATTATGAATATGTGTATCACTACTATCGAGATTCAATAAAAATAGACCACTCTTCAAGGGTGCATGACCATAAAAGATATTACTCATATAAATAGAACAACCATTATTCTCTGATTTAAATGAATAACCGTCTCGCATCAAACAAGATCCAGATATAATGTTCATGCTCAACGCTGGCACCAAATAACAATTATTTAGGTCTAAAACTAATCCCGATGGTAGATGTAGAGGTAGCGTGCCGACCACGATCACATCGACTTTGGAGCCATTTCCAACGCGCATCGTCACCTCGTCCTTAAGCCAATCTTCGCTTAATCGTAGTCCCTGTTTCGAGTTGAAATATTAGCAACAGAACCAGTATCAAATACCCAGGTGCTACTGCGAGCATTAGTAAGGTACACATCAATAACATGTATATCACATATACCTTTGTTCACTTTGCCATCCTTCTTATCTGCCAAATACTTGGGGCAGTTCCGCTTCCAGTGTCCAGTCTGCTTGCAGTAGAAGCACTCAGTCTCAGGCTTAGGTCCAGACTTGGGTTTCTTCTCTTGAGCAGCAACTTGTTTGCTGTTCTTCTTGAAGTTCCCCTTCTTCTTCCCTTTGCCTTTTTTCTTGAAACTGGTGGTCTTATTGACCATCAACACTTGATGCTCCTTCTTGATTTCTTCCTCTGCAACCTTTAGCATTGCGAAGAGCTCGGGAATAGTCTTGTCCATCCCTTGCATATTATTGTTCATTACGAAGCTCTTGTAGATTGGTGGCAGTGATTGAAGAATTCTGTCAATAACACTATCATCAGGAAGATTAACTCCCAGTTGAATCAAGTGATTATTATACCCAGACATTTTGAGTATGTGTTCACCGACAGAACTATTCTCCTCCATCTTACAGCTATAGAACTTATTGGAGACTTCATATCTCTCAATCTAGGCATTTGCTTGAAATATTAACTTCAACTCCTGGAACATCTCATATGCTCCATGACGTTCAAAACGTCGTTAAAGACCCGGTTCCAAGCCGTAAAGCATGGCACACTGAACTATCGAGTAGTTATCAGCTTTGCTCTGCCATACGTTCTTAACGTCGTCAGTTGCATCTGCAGCAGGCCTGCCACCCAGCGGTACTTCTAGGACGTAATTCTTCTGTGCAGCAATGAGGATAATCCTCAAGTTACGGACCCAGTCCGTGTAGTTGCTACCATCATCTTTCAACTTAGCTTTCTCAAGGAATGCATTAAAATTCAACGGAACAACAGCATGAGCCATCTATCTACAACAAACATAGACAAGCAAAATACTATCAAGTACTAAGTTCATGATAAATTTAAGTTCAATTAATCATATTACTTAAGAACTCCCACTTAGACAGACATCTCTCTAGTCATCTAAGTGATCACGTGATCCAAATCAACTAAACCATGTCCGATCATCACGTGAGATGGAGTAGTTTCAATGGTGAACATCACTATGTTGATCATATCTACTATATGATTCACGTTCGACCTTTCGGTCTCCGTGTTCCGAGGCCATATCTGTATATGCTAGGCTCGTCAAGTTTAACCTGAGTATTCCACGTGTGCAACTATTTTGCACCCGTTGTATTTGAACTAGAGCCTATCACACCCGATCATCACGTGGTGTCTCAGCACGAAGAACTTTCGCAACGGTGCATACTCAGGGAGAACACTTCTTGATAATTTAGTGAGAGATCATCTTAAAATGCTACCATCAATCAAAGCAAGATAAGATGCACAAAGGATAAGCATCACATGCAATTAATATAAGTGATATGATATGGCCATCATCATCTTGTGCTTGTGATCTCCATCTCCGAAGCACCATCGTGATCACCATCGTCACCGTCACGACACCTTGATCTCCATCGTAGCAACATTGTCGTTACGCCATCTATTGCTTCTACGACTACCGCTACCGCTTAGTGATAAAGTAAAGCCATTACAGGGCATTTGCATTTCATACAATAAAGCGACAACCATATGGCTCCTGCCAGTTGCCGATAACTTCGGTTACAAAACATGATCATCTCATACAATAAAATATAGCATCACGTCTTGACCATATCACATCACAACATGCCCTGCAAAAACAAGTTAGACGTCCTCTACTTTGTTGTTGCAAATTTTACGTGGCTGCTACGGGCTTAGCAAGAACCGTTCTTACCTACGCATCAAAACCACAACGATAGTTCGTCAAGTTAGTGCTGTTTTAACCTTCGCAAGGACCGGGCGTAGCCACACTCGGTTCAACTAAAGTGAGAGAGACAGACACCCGCCGGTCACCTTTAAGCAACGAGTGCTCGTAACGGTGAAACCAGTCTCGCGTAAGAGTACGCGTAATGTCGGTCTGGGCCGCTTCATCTCACAATGCCGCTGAACCAAAGTATGACATGATGGTAAGCAGTATGACTTGTATCGCCCACAACTCACTTGTGTTCTACTCGTGCATATGACATCTACGCATAAAACCAGGCTCGGATGCCACTGGTGGGGAACGTAGTAATTTCAAAAAATTCCTACGCACACGCAAGATCATGGTGATGCATAGCAACGAGAGGGGAGAGTGTTGTCCATGTACCCTCGTAGACCGAAAGCAGAAGCGTTAGAACAACGCGGTTGATGTAGTCGTACGTCCTCACGGCCCGACCGATCAAGCACCGAAACTACGGCACCTCCGAGTTCTAGCACACGTTCAGCTCGATGACGATCCCCGGACTCCGATCCAGCAGGGTGTCGGGGAAGAGTTCCGTCAGCACGACGGCGTGGTGACAATCTTGATGTTCTACCGTCGCAGGGCTTCGCCTAAGCACCGCTACAATATTATCGAGGACTATGGTGGAGGGGGGCACCGCACACGGCTAAGAGATCAAGAGATCAATTGTTGTGTCTAGAGGTGCCCCCCTGCCCCCGTATATAAAGGAGCCAAGGGGGAGGGGGCAGCCGGCCAAGGAGGGCGCGCCAAGCGGGAGTCCTACTCCCACAGGGAGTAGGACTCCCTTCT
The DNA here is from genome assembly GCA_963921465.1 of Triticum timopheevii. Taxonomy (NCBI): domain Eukaryota; kingdom Viridiplantae; phylum Streptophyta; class Magnoliopsida; order Poales; family Poaceae; genus Triticum; species Triticum timopheevii. Next base: position 371,707,394 of record OY997262.1, read on the forward strand.
TTCCTAGTTGGAGAAGGAGAAGGGGGGAAAGAGGAGGGAGAGGGGAAGGAAAGGGGGGGCGCCGCCCCCCTCTCCTTGTCCTATTCGGACTAGGGGGAAGGGGGCGCGGCCAGCCCTTGCCTCCTCTCTTCCTCTCCACTAGGGCCCATGTAGGCCCATTAAGCCCCCCGGGGGGTTCCGGTAACCTCCCAGTACTCCGGTAAAATCCCGATTTCACCCGGAACAATTCCGATATACAAATATAGGCTTCCAATATATCAATCTTCATGTCTCGACCATTTTGAGACTCCTCGTCATGTCTGTAATCTTATTCGGGACTCCGAACAAACTTCAGTACATCAAAACTAATAAACTCATAATATAACAGTCGTCGAAACCTTAAGCGTGCGGACCCTACGGGTTCGAGAACTATGTAGACATGACCTAGAACTGTTTCAGGTCAATAACCAATAGCGGAACCTGGATGCTCATATTGGCTCCTACATATTCTACGAAGATCTTTATCGGTCAAACCGCATAACAACATACGTTGTTCCCTTTGTCATCGGTATGTTACTTGCCCGAGATTCGATCGTCGGTATCCAATACCTAGTTCAATCTCGTTACCGGCAAGTCTCTTTACTCGTTATGTAATACATCATTCCGTAACTAACTCAGCAGTTACATTGCTTGCAAGGCTTATAGTGATGTGCATTACCGAGAGGGCCTAGAGATACCTCTCCGACGATTGGAGTGACAAAACCTAATCTCGAAATACGCCAACTCAACATGTACCTTTGGAGACACATGTAGAGCTCCTTTATAATCACCCAGTTACGTTGTGACGTTTGGTAGCACACAAAGTGTTCCTCCGATAAACGGGAGTCGCATAATCTCATAGTTATAGGAACTTGTATAAGTCATGAAGAAAGCAATAGCAACATACTAAACGATCAAGTGCTAAGCTAACAGAATGGGTCAAGTCAGTCACATCATTCTCCTAATGATGTGATCCCGTTAATCAAATGACAACACATGTCTATGGTTAGGAAACATAACCATCTTTGATTAATGAGCTAGTCAAGTAGAGGCATACTAGTGACATTAAGTTTGTCTATGTATTCACACATGTATCATGTTTCCGGTAAATAAAATTATAGCATGAATAATAAACATTTATCATAATATGAGGAAATAAATAATAACTTTATTATTGCCTCTAGGGCATATTTCCTTCAGTAGCATCACCATTTAGGTTCATAATCTCTACTACTTAAAAAATAAGTAGTGTTTCTTTTCCTGCCAGGCAGAATTCATCGGCAACCAGTTCTCCCCCTCGCACCATGTCCCTCCATCGATTTTTTTGGGTAACGTTTCAAGCCGGAGCGCCGGCCGAACGACTCGGCCGGTCGCTGGCTGCTCGTTTGATCTAGCACATCATACGGCCCACAACAGGTTAGTCGTTTGATTGCCCTCCACCTGGCTGTGCGCCCCAACCACCGCTTTAATCAACCTTATCCCTATATCTTTCCTCGTCTTCTACTCGTGACCACCACATCTCCAGCTTCCTCTCTCTTCCTCTGTTGTTTCTTTACGCCATCAAGGAAGCCGCTACGCCTGAATCAAATCCGCTACCCCCCGCACCTTCTCGTACTCTGATGCTCTCCTCACCTCTCCATCCTCCCCTACATTGCGGCATCAAGGTCCTATAGGAGGACGTTGACGACAGGCCCGCACGCTCCTGCTGCTGCGGTGGTTGTGCAGTCGGGGAGACGCCCACGACGGTGTTGCCACTTCTGCTGCGACGATGTAGCGATGTGGGCTGCTACTTTCTGCTGCGCGTGCATGCCACCGCCCGGAGCTACATCCGGCACCGTGTTTTGCTAGAACCAGTGATGCGATTTGCTGGAACCAGGAGTCGCCAGTGATGGAAGTATATCACATCGCAACTGGTGCTAGAATAACACTGCATTTTTTTCCTGGAACCAGGTTCGTGAATTGCTGGAACCAATGAGAATTTTTGCTACCACCAGCGGACACCAGAGCTGGTACCAACACATGCTTATGCTACCACTGGTGAAGCCCCAAGCTGGAACCAGTAGAGTACCTACTACCGGTGAAGTGTTGAGCTGGGACCAATGCTACCTCTTGAGCACTGCGTTGGATTTCCCCGAAGAGGAGAGGATGATGCAGCAAAGTAGCATAAGTATTTCCCTCAGTTTTTGAGAACCAAGGTATCAATCCAGTAGGAGACCACGCACAAGTCCCTCGTACCTACACAAAATGATAACTACTCGCAACCAACGCGATTAGGGGTTGTCAATCCCTTCACGGTCACTTACGAGAGTGAGATCTGATAGAGATGATAAATAATAATTTTGGTATTTTTAATAGATAGATGCAAAGTAAAAAGTAAAAAGCAAAGTAAAAGCAAAGCAAGTAAATAAAGCGATAGAGATTGATATGATGAGAATAGTGAAGGAAATATGCCCTAGAGGCAATAATAAAGTTATTATTTATTTCCTCATTTCATGATAAATGTTTATTATTCATGCTAGAATTGTATTAACCGGAAACATGATACATGTGTGAATACATAGACAAACATATAGTCACTAGTATGCCTCTACTTGACTAGCTCGTTTATCAAAGATGGTTATGTTTCCTAGCCATGGACAAAAGAGTTGTCATTTGATTAACAGGATCACATCATTAGGAGAATGATGTGATTGACATGACCCATTCCGTTAGCCTAGCACTTGATCGTTTAGTATGTTGCTATTGCTTTCTTCATGACTTATACATGTTCCTATGACTATGAGATTATGCAACTCCCGTTTACCGGAGGAACACTTTGTGTGCTACCAAACGTCACAACGTAACTGGGTGATTATAAAGGTGCTCTACAGGTGTCTCCAAAGGTACTTGTTGGGTTGGCGTATTTCGAGATTAGGATTTGTCACTCCGAATGTCGGAGAGGTATCTCTGGGCCCTCTTGGTAATACACATCACTTAAGCCTTGCAAACATTGCAACTAATGAGTTAGTTGTGAGATGATGTATTACAGAACGAGTAAAGAGACTTGCCGGTAACGAGATTGAACTAGGTATTGGATACCGACGATCGAATCTCGGGCAAGTAACATACCGATGACAAAGGGAACAACGTATGTTGTTATGCGGTCTGACCGATAAAGATCTTCGTAGAATATTTAGGAACCAATATGGGCATCCAGGTCCCGCTATTGGTTATTGACCGGAGACGTGTCTCAGTCATGTCTACATTGTTCTCGAACCGTAGGGTCCGCACGCTTAAGGTTTTGATGACAGTTATATTATGAGTTTATGAGTTTTGATGTACCGAAGGAGTTCGGAGTCCCGGATGAGATCGGGGACATGACGAGGAGTCTCGAAATGGTCGAGACGTAAATATCGATATATTGGACGACTATATTCAGAGTTCGGAAAGGTTTCGAGTGATTCGGGTAATTATCGGAGTACCGGAGAGTTACGGGAATTCGCCGGGGAGAAGTATTGGGCCTTATTGGGCCATACGGGAAAGAGAGAGGGGCTGCCTAGGGCAGGCCGAGCCCCCCCCCCCCCCCCCCCCATGGCCTAGTCCGAATTGGACTAAGGGGAGGGGCCGCACCCCCTCCTTCCTTCCCTTCTCTCTTCCCCTTCCTTGTCTCCTACTCCTACTACATGGAAGGGTTCCTAGTTGGACTAGGAAAGGGGGAATCCTACTCCCGGTGGGAGTAGGACTCCCCTAGGGTGCGCCATAGAGAGGGCCGGCCCTCCCCTCCTCCATTCCTTTATATACGGGGGCAGGGGGCACCCCATGGACACATAAGTTGATCTTCGTGATCGTTCCTTAGCCGTGTGCGGTGCCCCCCTCCACGATATTACACCTCGGACATATTGTAGCGGTGCTTAGGCGAAGCCCTGCGACAGTTGAACATCAAGATCGTCACCACGCCGTCGTGCTAACGGAACTCCTCCCCGAAGCTTTGCTGGATCGGAGCTCGGGGTGCGTCATCGAGTTGTACGTGTGTCAAGAACTCGGAGGTGCTGGAGTAACGGTGCTTGGATCGGTTGGACCGGGAAGACGTACGGCTACTTCCTCTACGTTGCGTCAATGCTTCCTCTTCGGTCTACGAGGGTACGTAGACAACACTCTCCCCTCTCATTGCTATATCATCACCATGATCTTGCGTGTGCGTAGGAAATTTTTTGAAATTACTACGTTCCCCAACAGTGGTATCCGAGCCTAGGTTTTATGCGTTGATGCTATATGCACGAGTAGAACACAAGTGAGTTGTGGGCGATACAAGTCATACTGCTTACCAGCATGTCATACTTTGGTTCGGCGATATTGTGAGATGAAGCGGCCCGGACCGACATTACGCGTACGCTTACACGAGACTGGTTTCACCGTTACGAGCACTTGTGCTTGAAGGTGGCTGGCGGGTGTCTGTCTCTCTCACTTTAGCTGAATCGAGTGTGGCTACGCCCGGTCCTTGCGGAGGTTAAAACATCACCAACTTGACGAACTATCGTTGTGGTTTTTATGCGTAGGTAAGAACGGTTCTTGCTAAAGCCCGTAGCAGCCACATAAAATTTGCAACAACAAAGAGAGGACGTCTAACTTGTTTTTGCAGGGCATGTTGTGATGTGATATGGTCAAGACGTGATGCTATATTTTATTGTATGAGATGATCATGTTTTGTAACCGAAGTTATCGGCAACTGGCAGGAGCCATATGGTTGTCGCTTTATTGTATGAAATGCAAAAGCCCTGTAATTGCTTTACTTTATCTCTAAGCGGTAGTGATAGTTGTAGAAGCAATAGATGGCGTAACGACAACGATGCTACGATGGAGATCAAGGTGTCGCGCCGGTGACGATGGTGATCACGATGGTGCTTCAAAGATGGAGATCACAAGCACAAGATGATGATGGCCATATCATATCACTTATATTGATTGCATATGATGTTTATCCTTTATGCATCTTATCTTGCTTTGATTGACGGTAGCATTTTAAGATGATCTCTCACTAAAAATTATCAAGAAGTGTTCTCGCTGAGTATGCACCGTTGCCAAAGTTCGTCGTGCCCAGACACCACGTGATGATCGGGTGTGATAAGCTCTACATCCATCTACAACGGGTGCAAGCCAGTTTTTGCACACGCAGAATACTCAGGTTAAACTTGACGAGCCTAGCATATGCAGATATGGCCTCGGAACACAGAGACCGAAAGGTCGAGCGTGAATCATATAGTAGATATGATCAACATAATGATGTTCACCATTGAAAACTACTCCATCTCACGTGATGATCGGTTATGGTTTAGTTGATTTGGATCACGTGACCACTTAGAGGATTAGAGGGATGTCTTTCTAAGTGGAAGTTCTTAAGTAATATGATTAATTGAACTTAAATTTATCATGAACTTAGTCCTGGTAGTATTTTGCAAATTATGTTGTAGATCAATAGCTTGCGTTGTTGCTTTCATATGTTTATTTTGATATGTTCCTAGAGAAAATTGTGTTGAAAAATATTAGTAGCAATGATGCGGATTGGATCCGTGATCTGAGGTTTATCCTCATTGCTGCGCAGAAGAATTATGTCCTTGATGCACCGCTAGGTGACAGACCTATTGCAGGAACAGATGCAGACGTTATGAACGTTTGGCTAGCTCAATATGATGACTACTTGATAGTTTAGTGCACCATGCTTAACGGCTTAGAATCGGGACTTCAAAGACGTTTTGAATGTCATGGACCATATGATATGTTCCAGGAGTTGAAGTTAATATTTCAAGCAAATACCCGAGTTGAGAGATATGAAGTCTCCAACAAGTTCTATAGCTAAAAGATGGAGGAGAATCGCTCAACTAGTGAGCATGTGCTCAGATTGTCTGGGTACTACAATCGCTTGAATCAAGTGGGAGTTAATCTTCCAGATAAAATAGTGATTGACAGAATTCTCTAGTCACCATCACCAAGTTAGTAGAACTTCGTGATGAACTATAATATGCAAGGGATAACGGAAACGATTCCAAAGCTCTTCGTGATGCTAAAATCGATGAAGGTAGAAATCAAGAAAAACATCAAGTGTTGATGGTAGACAAGACCACTAGTTTCAAGAAAAGGGCAAAGGGAAGAAGGGGAACTTCAAGAAGAACGGCAAGCGAGTTGCTGCTCAAGTGAAGAAGCCCAAGTCTGGTCCTAAGGCCGAGACTAAGTGCTTCTACTGCAAAGGGATTGGTCACTGGAAGCGGAACTACCCCAAGTGATTGGCGGATAAGAAGGACGGCAAAGTGAACATAAGTATATTTGATATACATGTTATTGATGTGTACTTTACTAGTGTTTATAGCAACCCCTCAGTATTTGGTACTAGTTCAGTTGCTAAGATTAGTAACTCGAAACGGGAGTTGCAGAATAAACAGAGACTAGTTAAGGGTGAAGTGACGATGTGTGTTGGAAGTGGTTCCAAGATTGATATGATCATCATCGCACACTCCCTATACTTTCGGGATTAGTGTTGAACCTAAATAAGTGTTATTTGGTGTTTGCATTGAGCACGAATATGATTTGATCATGTTTATTGCAATACAGTTATTCATTTAAGTAAGAGAATAAACTGTTGTTCTGTTTACATGAATAAAACCTTATATGGTTACACACCCAATGAAAATGGTTCGTTGGATCTCGATCATAATGACACACATATTCATAATATTGAAACCAAAAGATGCAAAGTTAATAATGATAGTGCAACTTATTTGTGGCACAGCCGTTTAGGTCATATTGGTGTAAAGCGCATGAAGAAACTCCATGCTGATGGGATTTTGGAATCATTTGATTATGAATCACTTGATGCTTGCAAACCATGCCTCATGGGCAAGATGACTAAGACTCCGTTCTCCGGAACAATGGAGCGAGCAACTGACTTACTGGAAATAATACATACTGATGTATGCGATCCGATGAGTGTTAAGGCTTGCGGCGGGTATCGTTATTTTCTGACCTTCACAGATGATTTGAGCAGATATGGGTATATCTACTTGATGAAACATAAGTCTGAAACATTTGAAAAGTTCAAAGAATTTCAGAGTGAAGTGGAAAATCATCGTGACAAGAAAATAAGGTTTCTACGATCTGATCGCGGAGACAAATATTTGAGTTATGAGTTTGGTCTTCAATTAAAACAATGTGGAATAGTTTCACAAATTCATGCCACCTGGAACACCACAGCATAATGGTGTGTCCGAATGTCATAACCGTACTTTATTGGATATCGTACAATCTATGATGTTTCTTACCGATTTACCACTATCGTTTTGGGGTCATGCATTAAAGACAGTTGCATTCACGTTAAAAAGGGCACCATCTAAATCCGTTGAGACGTCACAATCTGAACTGTGGTTTGGCAAGAAACCAAAGTTGTCGTTTCTTAAAGTTTGGGGTTGTGATGCTTATATGAAAAAGTTTCATCCTGATAAGCTCAAACCCAAATCGGAGAAATATGTCTTCATAGGATACCCAAAGGAGACTGTTGGGTACACCTTCTATCACAGATCCGAAGGCAAGACATTCGTTGCTAAGAATGGATCCTTTCTAGAGAAGGAGTTTCTCTCGAAAGAAGTGAGTGGGAGAAAATTAAAACTTGATGAGGTAACTGTACCTTCTCCCGAATTGGAAAATTGTTCATCACTGAAATCAGTTCCAATGATTTCTACACCAATTAGTGAGGAAGCTAATGATGATGATCATGAAACTTCAGATCAAGTTACTACAGAACCTCGTAGGTCTTCCAGAGTACGGTCCGCACCAGAGTGGTACGGTAATCCTGTTCTGGAAGTCATGTTACTAGACCATGATGAACCTACGAACTATGAGGAAGCGATGATGAGCCCAGATTCCGCAAAATGGCTTAAGGCCATGAAATCTGAGATGGGATCCATGTATGAGAACAAAGTGTGGACTTTGGTGGAGTTGCCCGATGATCGGCAAGCCATATTGTATAAATGGATCTCCAAGAGGAAGACGGACGTTGATAGTAGTGTTACTATCTACAAAGCTAGACTTGTCGAAAAAGTTTTTTGACAAAGTTCAAGGTGTTGACTATGATGAAATTTTCTCACTCGTAGCGATGCTTAAGTCTGTCCAAATCATGTTAGCAATTGCCGCATTTTTATGAAATCTGGCAAATGGATAAACAAAACTGCATTGCTTAATGGATTTATTAAAGAAGAGTTGTATATGATGCAACCAGAAGGTTTTGTCAATCATAAAGGTGCTAACAAAATATGCAAGCTCCAGCGGTCCATCTATGGACTGGTGCAAGCATCTCGGAGTTGGAATATACGCTTTGATAAGTTGATCAAAGCATATAGTTTTATACAGACTTGCGGTGAAGCCTGTATTTGCAAGAAAGTGAGTGGGAGCACTACAACATTTCTGATAAGTATATGTGAATGACATATTGTTGATCAGAAATAATGTAGAATTATTCTGCAAAGCATAAAGGAGTGTTTGAAAGGAGTTTTTCAAAGAAAGACCTCGGTGAAGCTGCTTACATATTGAGCATCAAGATCTATAGAGATAGATTAAGACGCTTGATAAGTTTTTTAAATGAGTACATACCTTGACAAGATTTTGAAGTAGTTCAAAATGGAACAGTCAAAGAAAGAGTTCTTGCCTGTGTTACAAGGTGTGAAATTGAGTAAGACTCAAAACCCGGCCACGGCAGAAGATAGAAAGAGAATGAAAGTCATTCCCTATGCCTTGGCCATAGGTTCTATAAAGTATGCCATGCTGTGTACCAGATCTATTGTATACCCTACACTGAGTTTGGCAAGGGAGTACAATAGTGATCTTGGAGTAGATCACTAGATAGCGGTCAAAATTATCCTTAGTGAAATAAGGATATGTTTCTCGATTATGGAAGTGACAAAAGGTTCGTCGTAAAGGGTTACGTCGATGCAAGTTTTGACACCGATCTGGATGACTCTAAGTCTCGATCTAGATACATATTGAAAGTGGGAGCAATTAGCTAGAGTAGCTCCGTGCAGAGCATTGTAGACATAAAAAATTGCAAAATACATAACGGATCTGAATGTGAAAGACCTGTTGACTAAGATTCTCTCACAAGCAAAACATGATCACACCTTAGTACTCTTTGGGTGTTAATCACATAGCGATGTGAACTAGATTACTAAATCTAGTAAACCCTTTGGGTGTTGGTCACATGGCGATGTGAACTATGGGTGTTAATCACATGATGATATGAACTATCGATGTTAATCACATGGTGATGTGATCTAGATTATTGACTCTAGTGCAAGTGGGAGACTGAAGGAAATATGCCCTAGAGGCAATAATAAAGTTATTATTTATTTCCTCATTTCATGATAAATGTTTATTATTCATGCTAGAATTGTATTAACCGGAAACATGATACATGTGTGAATACATAGACAAACATATAGTCACTAGTATGCCTTTACTTGACTAGCTCGTTTATCAAAGATGGTTATGTTTCCTAGCCATGGACAAAAGAGTTGTCATTTGATTAACAGGATTGCATCATTAGGAGAAGGATGTGATTGACATGACCCATTCTGTTAGCCTAGCACTTGATCGTTTAGTATGTTGCTATTGCTTTCTTCATGACTTATACATGTTCCTATGACTATGAGATTATGCAACTCCCGTTTACCGGAGGAACACTTTGTGTGCTACCAAATGTCACAACGTAAATGGGTGATTATAAAGGTGCTCTACATGTGTCTCCAAAGGTACATGTTGAGTTGGCATATTTCGAGATTAGGTTTTGTCACTCCAATCGTCGGAGAGGTATCTGTAGGCCCTCTCGGTAATGCACATCACTATAAGCCTTGCAAGCAATGTAACTACTGAGTTAGTTACAGAATGATGTATTACGTAACGAGTAAAGAGACTTGCCGGTAACGAGATTGAACTAGGTATTGGATACCGACGATCGAATCTCGGGCAAGTAACATACCGATGACAAAGGGAACAACGTATGTTGTTATGCGGTTTGACCGATAAAGATGTTCGTAGAATATGTAGGAACTAATATGGGCATCCAGGTCCCGCTATTGGTTATTGACCGGAGACGTGTCTCGGTCATGTCTACATTGTTCTCGAACCGTAGGGTCCGCACGCTTAAGGTTTCGATGACAGTTATATTATGAGTTTATGAGTTTTGATGTACCGAAGGAGTTTGAAGTCCCGGATGAGATCGGCGACATGACGAGGAGTCTCGAAATGGTCGAGACGTAAAGATCGATATATTTGACGACTATATTCGGAGTTCGGAAAGGTTCCGAGTGATTCGGGTAATTATCGGAGTACCGGAGAGTTACGGGAATTCGCCGGGGAGAAGTATTGGGCCTTATTGGGCCATACGGGAAAGAGAGAGGGGCTGCCTAGGGCAGGCCGTGCCCCCCCTATGGCCTTGTCCGAATTGGACTAAGGGGAGGGGCCGCACCCCCTCCTTCCTTCCCTTCTCTCTTCCCCTTCCTTGTCTCCTACTCCTACTACATGGAAGGGTTCCTAGTTGGACTAGGAAAGGGGGAATCCTACTCCCGGTGGGAGTAGGACTCCCCTAGGGCGCGCCATAGAGAGGGCCGGCCCTCCCCTCCTCCACTCCTTTATATATGGGGGCAGGGGGCACCCCATGGACAGAGAAGTTGATCTTCATGATCGTTCCTTAGCCGTGTGCGGTGCCCCCCTCCACGATATTACACCTCGGTCATATTGTAGCGGTGCTTAGGCGAAGCCCTGCGACAGTTGAACATCAAAATCGTCACCACGCCGTCGTGCTGACGGAACTCCTCCCCGAAGCTTTGCTGGATCGGAGCTCGGGGTGCGTCATCGAGCTGTACGTGTGTCAAGAACTCGGAGGTGCCGGAGTAACGGTGCTTGGATCGGTTGGACCGGGAAGACATACGACTACTTCCTCTACGTTGCGTCAACGCTTCCGCTTCGGTCTACGAGGGTACGTAGACAACACTCTCCCCTCTCGTTGCTATATCATCACCATGATCTTGCGTGTGCGTAGGAATTTTTTTGAAATTACTACGTTCCCCAACAAATAGACCCGGGGGCCATAGGTTTCACTAGTGGCTTCTCTCAAGAGCATAGATATTCTACGGTGGGTGAACAAATTACTGTTGAGCAATTGACAGAATTGAGCATAGTTATGAGTATATCTAGGTTATGATCATGTATACAGTCATCACGTCCGAGACAAGTAGATCGAAACGATTCTGCATCTACTACTATTACTCCACTCATCGACCGCTATCCAGCATGCATCTAGAGTATTAAGTTAAAAACAGAGTAACGCCTTAAGCAAGATGACATGATGTAGAGGGATAAATTCATGCAATATGATAAAAAAACCATCTTGTTATCCTCGATGGCAACAATACAATACGTGCCTTGCAACCCTTTCTGTCACTGGGTAAGGACACCGCAAGATTGAACCCAGAGCTAAGCACTTCTCCCATTGCAAGAATTACCAATTTTGTTGGCCAAACCAAAAAGGATAATTCGAAGAGACTTGCAAAGATAACTCAGTCATACATAAAAGAATTCGGAGAAGATTCAAATATTTTCCATAGATAATACTGGATCATAAACCCACAATTCATCGGTCTCAACAAACACACCGCAAAAAGAAGATTACATCGAATATATCTCCACGAGAGAGGGGGAGAACATTGTATTGAGATCCAAAAAGAGAGAAGAAGCCATCTAGCTACTAGCTATGGACCCGAAGGTCTGAAGTAAACTACTCACACTTCATCGGAGGGGCTATGGTGTTGATGTAGAAGCCCTCCATGGTGGATGCCCCCTCCGGTGGAGCTCCGGAATAGGCCCCAAGATGGGATCTCGTGAATACAGAAGGTTGCGGCGGTGGAATTAGGTTTTTGGCTCCTCTGGTGATCGTTTGGGGGTACGTAGGTATATATAGGAGGAAGGAGTACGTCGGTGGAGCAACAGGGGGCCCATGAAGTAGGGGCGCGCGCCCAGGGGGGGCGCGCCCTCCACCCTCATGACCGCCTCCGGCACTTCTTGGAGTAGGGTCCAAGTCTCCTGGATCACGTTCGGTGAGAAAATCACGTTCCCGAAGGTTTCATTCCGTTTGGACTCCGTTTGATATTCCGTTTCTTCGAAACACTGAAATAGGCAAAAAAACAGCAATTCTGGGTTGGGCCTCCGGTTAATAGGTTAGTCCCAAAAATAATATAAAAGTGGAAAATAAAGCCCAATATAGTCCAAAACAGTAGATAAAGTAGCATGGAGCAATCAAAAATTATAGATGCGTTGGAGACGTATCAGGCATCCCCAAGCTTAATTCCTGCTCGTCCTCGAGTAGGTAAATGATAAAAAGATTTTTTTTGATGTGGAGTGATACTTTGGCATAATTTCAATGTAAATCTTCTTAATTGTGATATGAATATTCAGATCCGAAAGATTCAAGACAAAAGTTCATATTGACATAATAAGTAATAATACTTCAAGCATACTAATCAAAGCAATCATGTCTTCTCAAAATAACATGGCAAAAGAAAGGTCATCCCTACAAAATCATATAGTTAGGCTATGCTCCATCTTCGTCACACAAATATGTTCCCAACTTCTATACCCCCGATGACAAGCCAAGCAATTGTTTCATACTCAAATAATCTCAAACTTTTTCAACCTTCACGCAATACATGAGCTTGAGCCATGGATATAGCACTATGGGTGGAATAGAATATGATGATGGGGATTGTGTGGAGAAGACAAAAAAGGAGAAAGTCTCACATTGACGAGGATAATCAACGGGCTATGGAGATGCCCATCAATTGATGTCAACATGAGGAGTAGGGATTGCCATGCAACGGATGCACTAGAGCTATGAATGCTCAACAAAAGAAAACTAGTGGGTGTGCATCCAACTTGCTTGCTCATGAAGACCTAGGGCATTTGAGGAAGCCCATCGTAGGAATATACAAGCCAAGTTCTATAATGAAAAATTCCCACTAGTATAAAAAGACAACTTATGAGACTCACTACATGAATAACATGGTGCTACTTTGAAGCACAAGATATGAGACTCACTACATGTAGAACAAGGTGCTACTTTGAAGCACAAGTGTGGAAAAGAGATAGTAGCATTGCCCTTTTTATTTATTTTCTTTTATTTTCTTTTTTTGGGCCTTTTTTGGGCAATTCTCTAATAATGATGATCATCACACTTCTATTGATTACAACATAAGGATTACAACTCGAAACTTAGAACAAGATATGACTCTATATGAATGCCTCTGGCGATGTACTGGGATTGTGCAATGAATCAAGAGTAACATGTATGAAAATAATGCATGGTGGCTTTGCCACAAATACGATGTCAACTACATGATCATGCAATGGCAATATGACAAAAGTGATGTATGTCATGATGATGATGATGGAAGTTGCATGGTAATATATCTCGGAATGGCTATGGAAATGCCATGATAGGTAGGCATGATGGCTGTTTTGAGGAAGATAAAAGGAGGTTTATGTGTGATAGAGCGTATCGTATCACGAGGTTTGGATGCACCGGCGAAGTTTGCACCAACTCTCAAGGTGAGAAAGGGCAATGCACGATACCGAAGAGGCTAGCAAAGGTGGAAAGGTGAGAGTGCGTATAATCCATGGACTCAACATTAGTCAAAAGAACTCATATACTTACTGCAAAAAAAATTAGAAGTCATCAAAAATCAAGTACTACGCGCATGCTCCTAGGGGGGTCGATTGGTAGGAAAAGACCATCGCTCGTCCCCGACTGCCACTCATAAGGATGCACAAGCCAGGTACACTTCATGTTTCAAATTTTTTACACAACTTTAACCATACGTGCATGCTACGGGACTTGCAAACTTCAACACACGCATTCTTTGAATTCATAATTACCCAACTAGCACGACTTTGATATTATCACCTCCATATCTCAAAACAATTATCAAGCATCAAACTTATCTTAGTATTCAACGCACTCAAAAGAAAGTTTCACATATCTTGAACACCAAGTATATTAACATTAAGCAAATTACCATGCTATTAACGACTCTCAAAATAATCTAAGTGAAGCATGAGAGATCAATAGTTTCTTTAAAACAAATCGACCACCGTGCTCTAAAAGATCTAAGTGAAGCACTAGAGCAAAAATTATCACGCTCAAAAGATATAAGTGAAGCACTATGAGCAAAACTATCAAGCTCAAAAGATATAAGTGAAGCACATAGAGTATTCTAAAAATTCCAATTCATGTATGGCTCTCTCAAAAGGTGTGTACAACAAGGATGATTGTGGTAGACTAACAAGCAAAGATGCAAATAATACAAGACGCTCCAAGCAAAACACATATCATGTGGTGAATAAAAATATAGCTCCAAGTAAATTACCGATGGAAGTGGACGAAAGAGGGGATGCCTTCCGGGGCATCCCCAAGCTTTGACTTTTTGGTGTCCTTGGATTATCTTGGGGGTGCTATGGACATCCCCAAGCTTAGGCTCTTGCCACTCCTTGTTCCATAATCCATCAAAAGAATTCACCCAAAACTTGAAAACTTCACAACACAAAACTCAACAGAAATCTCGTGAGCTCCGTTAGAGAAAGAAAACAAAGAACTACTTAAGGTACTGTAATGAACTCATTCTTTATTTATATTGGTGTTAAACCTACTGTATTCCAACTTCTCTGTGGATTATAAACTAATTTAATAGCCATAGATTCATCAAAATAAGCAAACAACACACGTAAAACAGAATCTGTCAAAAACAACTTCTACCAAAATAGGAAGTCCTGGAATTTTTTTTATTAAACAGCAGCAAAAAGAATCAACGCAAAAGCACGTTCCTGTGATTTAACAAAATTATATTCGTGCGCGCAAAGTTTCTGTTTTTCAGCAGAATCAAATCAACTATCATCGTAGGTTATCCTATAGGTTCTACTTGGCACAAACACTAATTAAAACATAAAACCACATCCAAACAGAAGGTAGATGGATTATTTATTCCTAAACAGAAGCAAAAACAAAAAACACAAATAAAATTGGGTTGCCTCCCAACAAGCGCTGTCGTTTAACGCCCCTAGCTAGGCATAAAAGCAAGGATAGATCTAGGTGGTGCCGTAATAATAAGATAGATCTTGAAAACTCATCTCATATTCTCTACGTTCGGCAGCAAGTTTCCTTTGAGGCAAGCAAAAATAATCAAAAGGGCTAAATTTAGCGGGACAAAAATCCCCAAGATCAATCACGGGAGGAACTGGTTCCTCCCTTGGCCCTTCATAGTGCACAACTATTTCATCACTGAAAGCATTCTTTTGGCAAAATCTTGTGAGCTTATACTCGAGAGAGTATCCTAGCTCATTATTTCTAAGGGCAAAATCATTATTAAGCTCGTTAATGCAATCAACCAAGACATTGATAGGGACCTTTTTTCTAAGGTTTTCATTGAAAGCGACATAGTCCAAATATTGAAAACGTATTATTTCCTCTTGGTCATAGAGGATTGCTTCTATGGGTGGACGACCGGCGTCCACCCTATAGTGCACAAAGATTTCTTTGGCTTCTCTTATGATAAATCTAAATTCATGAGCCAAAAAGATAGTAACGGCGCGCTTAACAGAAGAGTGCTCAATGTTAGAGAATCCTAAGAAAATTCTCTGTATGCAAGGGTGCGTATGCATAAATTGTCTTTCAAGTTCAACCACAAGCATAGCTATAGCATCTGCAAGACTGCTAGTTCTATGAAGAATGGAGCAACCCATGGAAGGTAAAGCACCGGCACAAGTAAAGAAATCTTGAATAACACCTTTGCCAATGATGTTTCCACTACCGATTCGAAACTTTTTAGTATGCAAGATAGGAGGTTCATCGGCCGGAGCCTCGGGATTTTCTGTGTTATCATTATTGTCCATATTGACGATAAAGTCCCCAATTTCAGTCATAGCGGCAATAGAAGCAAGGCGGAAGAAAACAAACAAAAAGGGAAAGGAGGAGGAGATTGGGAAAGAGAGGGCAAATAAAACGGCAAGGGTGAAGTGGGGAAGAGGAAAACGAGAGGCAAATGGCAAATAATGTAATGCGAGAGATAGGGATTGTGATGGGTACTTGGTATGGTTGACTTGCTTGCGTGAGCCTCCCCGGCAACGGCGCCAGAAATTCTTCTTGCTACCTCTTGAGCATTGCGTTGGATTTCCCCGAAGAGGAGAGGATGATGCAGCAAAGTAGCGTAAGTATTTCCCTCAGTCTTTGAGAACCAAGGTATCAATCCAGTAGGAGACCACGCACAAGTCCCTCGTACCTACACAAAACGATAGCTACTCGCAACCAACGCAATTAGGGGTTGTCAATCCCTTCACGGTCACTTACGAGAGTGAGATCTGATAGAGATGATAAATAATATTTTTGGTATTTTTGATAGATAGATGCAAAGTAAAAAGTAAAAAGCAAAGCAAGTAAATAAAGAGATAGAGATTGATATGATGAGAATAGACCCGGGGGCCATAGGTTTCACTAGTGGCTTCTCTCAAGAGCATAGATATTCTACGGTGGGTGAACAAATTACTATTGAGTAATTGACAGAATTGAGCATAGTTATGAGCATATCTAGGTTATGATCATGTATATAGGCATCACGTCCGAGACAAGTAGATTGAAACGATTCTGCATCTACTACTATTACTCCACTCATCGACCGCTATCCAGCATGCATCTAGAGTATTAAGTTAAAAACAGAGTAACGCCTTAAGCAAGATGACATGATGTAGAGGGATAAATTCATGCAATATGATAAGAACCCCATCTTGTTATCCTCGATGGCAACAATACAATACGTGCCTTGCAACCCTTTCTGTCACTGGGTAAGGACACCGCAAGATTGAACCCAAAGCTAAGCACTTCTCCCATTGCAAGAATTACCAATCTAGTTGGCCAAACCAAAAAGGATAATTCGAAGAGACTTGCAAAGATAACTCAATCATACATAAAAGAATTCAGAGAAGATTCAAATATTTTCCATAGATAATACTGGATCATAAACCCACAGTTCATCGGTCTCAACAAACACACTGCAAAAAGAAGATCACATCGAATAGATCTCCACGAGAGAGGGGGATAACATTGTATTGAGATCCAAAAAGAGAGAAGAAGCCATCTAGCTACTGGCTATGGACCCGAAGGTCTGAAGTAAACTACTCACACTTCATCGGAGGGGCTATGGTGTTGATGTAGAAGCCCTCCATGGTGGATGCCCCCTCCGACGGAGCTCCGGAACAGGCCCCAAGATGGGATCTCGTGGATACAGAAGGTTGCGGCGGTGGAATTAGGTTTTTGGCTCCTCTGGTGATCGTTTGGGGGTACGTAGGTATATATAGGAGGAAGGAGTACGTCGGTGGAGCAACAGGGGGCCCACGAGGTAGGGGGGCGCGCCCTCCACCCTCGTGACCGCCTCTAGCACTTCTTGGAGTAGGGTCCAAGTCTCCTGGATCACGTTCGGTGTGAAAATCATGTTCCCGAATGTTTCATTCCGTTTGGACTCCATTTGATATTCCGTTTCTTTGAAACACTGAAATAGGCAAAAAAAACAGCAATTCTGGGCTGGGCCTCCGGTTAATAGGTTAGTCCCAAAAATAATATAAAAGTGGAAAATAAAGCCTAATATAGTCCAAAACAGTAGATAAAATAGCATAGAGCAATCAAAAATTATAGATACGTTGGAGACGTATCAACCAACAACTGTTTTATCTGCATCAACTGGAGAGTTTCTGCGACAGTGACGGTGACCCTAATTTTTGTTGCAACCAAGCACCAAAAAGCTTCCATCCACAAGATTTTTTGCTACCATGGGAAGCTGCATCCTGATGTATGTTTCCTTGACGGAGCTACGACCCGCGACGACTGAGATGGTTATTTTGCTACAACCATCGTCGTCTTTTGCTACGACCTACGAGGAAATTTGCTACATCCATTAATGGAGGAGGTGTGACGGGGACAACGGCGACAACGTTTTTGCTGCAACTGTCGTTGTGTTTTGCTGCCACCGGCGAGGTTGTTTGCTACATCATTTAAATGACGTTGATGGGGTGGCCGTTGTTCGAGCAACCCCAGGCAACGAGCATCGACGACAGTGAGAGTTGCGGCCGACGGCACGGTGGTGGTGCAACGGACGTGATACGACGGCGGCGGCTAGGCGCTGGAACGATAGAGACGTTGTGCGTTTTGCTACAATGGCGACGGCGGCCTGCTGGAACCGGCAAGGACGGGCGCTGCGATGGTGACCACCGGTGACAAGGCGGCGACCGGCTACGGGGCAAGCGGGCAAGGACGTGAAAGGATCGAGAAGAGGTGTCTAGAGGAGGGGGGGGGGGGTTGAATAGACTCTAAGTAAGAAAAGGTGCAGTTTTTAATCTCTTTAAGTTGAAGTGGAGTTTGGCACAAGTTTTAACATTCACAATACATATCAAGCAAGCATGACAAGAGTATATGAGCAGCGGAAAGTAAAGCATGCAAATTGCAAGAATGTAAATGGATGGGATTGGAGTGTGCAAACGCAACTTGAAGACACAGAGATTTTTTATACGTGGTTCCGATAGGTGGTGCTATCGTACATCCACGTTGATGGAGACTTCAATTCACGAAGGGTAACGGTTGCGCGAGTCCACGGAGGGCTCCACCCACGAAGGGTTCACGAAGAAGCAACCTTGTCTATCCCACCATGGCCGTCGCCCATGAAGGACTTGCCTCACTCGGGTAGATCTTCATGAAGTAGGCGATCTCCTTGCCCTTACAAACTCCTTGGTTCAACTCCACAATCTTGTCGGAGGCTCCCAAGTGACACCTAGCCAATCTAGGAGACACCACTCTCCAAGAGGTAACAAATGGTGTGTTGATGGTGAACTCCTTGCTCTTGTGCTTCAAATGATAGTCTCCCCAACACTCAACTCTCTCTCACAGGATTTGGATTTGGTGGAAAGAAGATTTGAGTGGAAAGCAACTTGGGGAAGGCTAGAGATCAAGATTTATGTGGTTGGAATGGAATATCTTGACCTTAACACAAGTGTAGGTGGTTCTCTCTCAGAAAATGTATGTTGGAAGTGTAGGCATGTTCTGATGGCTCTTTGCATGAATGAAGAGTGTGTGGAGGGGTATATATAGCCTCCATAGAAAATCTAACCGTTACACACAATTTACCAAACTCGGTGGGACCGAATCGTGAAACTCGGTCAGACCGAGTTAGTTCATAATGTGACCGTTAGGCATTTCGGTGGGACCGATATGATCACCTCGGTAGGACCGATGCGCTAGGGTTAGGGTAAAGCCTCAACTCGTTTTGACCGATTACACAAACTCGGTGGGACCGATTTGGTAATAAGCGAAACAGAGAGTTGGCCTGGCAAACTCGGTGGGACCAATTGCATACGTCGGTGGGACCGAAATTATTGCAATAGGCAACAGAGAGTTTGCAAGCCCATCTCGGTGAGACCGAGATCCCATCGGTGAGACCGACTTGATTAGGGTTTCTGGCAGTGGCTATGTCAAGAGAACTCGGTGGCGCCGGATAGAAAGAATCGGTAGGGCCGAGTTTGACTTTTGATTTGGGACATATGTGGATGTGAGAAAGTGGTTGAGGGCTTTGGAGCATATCACTAAGCACTTAGAGCAAGCAAGCCATTAAGCAACACCTCATCCCCTCTTAATAGTATTGGCTTTCCTATGGACTCAATGTGATCTTGGATCACTAAAAGTAAAATGTAGAGTCTTGTGCTTTGAGGTTGAGCCAATCCTTTGTCCTTAGCATCTTGAAAGGGTTCCACATCCTCTAGTCCACGCCGCTCCATTGTTGAACTTATCTGAAACATACTAGGTAAGAGTATTAGTCCAACAAGAGATATGTTGACATTAATTACCAAAATCACTCAGGGGGCACTTGTGCTTTCAGGACGGCTGGCGAGCTGGCTGACATCTGCGGAGGATCACGGACTGGACTTGACGACATGCGCCATGGTTGTTTCCTTCATTTTCTTAATGAATCAGTTGGGGGAAGGAAGGCCATCACACGCGTGTAATTAAACCATCCAAATCGTATGTGCCCGGTGCGACCGGCTGAAATTTCGGCCGGCGCGCCGGCGCCTAGCACTCGCCTTTTTTTCTCCATTCAGTCGGTTTTTACCACCACATCATATTTGACCGCACCTTCCCCGTACGCCACTCAATCACATTAATTTACTCACTACCTTTTGCCGCACTACATCAACTTCACCTTAATTAATTTACCTTTTGCAATGACGTGGAATTACGCCACTCAATTCCACGCCATTTTCAACCACGCCTTCCCCTCAATCAAATTAATTTATTACCATGCATGACCCGGTCACCCAGACTACCAAATTATAATGACGCCAAAATCAAAATGCTAATCCTAGCCATTATACATTAGAAAAATTCGGCCCCTGTAACAACGCACAGGCACATACCTAGTAACACCAAAAGAAAATGGGTAAGGAAAACAAAACAAACAGGGGACTTCAATTCTTTCATCATCAAAAACAACAACAATAAATAAACTCAATGCGGCCCAGACGAAGGTTAAAATGCTTGATCAACATACCCGCCAAAAAAAAACATACACGATCGACACCTCTTTGTTGGCTGCTTATCAGTGAGAAGTTGGAAGACGAAGAAGACCAACTATGCACGGAAGCTTGCGGGGGCATCACGGTTGAACGATATTCATCGGCAATGTTTGGGCGTTATCTCGGGTGCTCTATGGATAGCCCATTAACCCGGTCCCTGAAGATCGTCGATATCACTCCACCACAACGCTTGTAAAGTGAAAGGTTGTCTGTTTTCGCTTCATAATTTGCGAGTTTGAAAAACAAAAAAACGACTACTCAGAGACATCATCAGAGAACAAAGGAGCCATCAAGATTCAAGGCCTCACGTGTCCTCAATTCATCAGCATCCATAGATCGACATCGACCAGAGAGGTACACAACCACGCTCAAACAACACTGATCTAGAACAATTGCCTCCGTCTCCAGAGGTTTGGTTTCCAGCTGCGTAGTGGTGATGGCTGATGAGCTTCAGAAGACACAGAAGGAAGTAGTGTCGCGGATGGATGATCAGGTGAGGCTTTTCGTTGCGCTCGAAGTGTAGATGACTTCAGAATTATCGCGAGATGATGCACTGGAACTAAAGGGAAAATAGCAGGACTCGAAATATTATAATAAATTAATAATTCCAAGAAACACAAAGTATATACAACATTTTCAGGTTCCTAGCTGTTTAACATACGAGTCAGACCTATCTGGAGTTCTGGACCACTCCAGAGTCATGCATATCTCAAACTTCTGCCACAGTTCAGCATATCTGGGCCATAAAACAAAAGCTAAAACCCAAACTTCGGCCCGTTTTGTCACGAGGGACAAAAGGAAATCAAACTGCTACTTAAATTCAATTCCTAAAACACAAACATTCTAGCATCGAACTTGTTTTCAACCAATCACGACGGTTGACTTAGGCCGTCGTTGGATAAAAACACACCTCCACATCAAACTGGCCGTACTTCAACATAGAGTCATCAGGGGAGCTAAGAACTCCGTCATTTCCACCCTCAAAAGTCCACTGGAAAACTGATTCCTCCACCTCTAACTGAACCTTCAATTCTCTCTCTGTCTTCGCAGCAACAACATGCTGGAAAACCTTCTTCCCGGTGAGCTTTCCATCGAAGAGAACAATCTCATTGTCATAGCCACTGCTGAAAGCGACGAATCTCACATGGCAAGGACTGCTAACCTCTGCAGAGACCTCGATCACTGCCTCAACACTCAGCGCAAGGCAGGCACAGTCTATTTCCAAGCTGACATTGTCCCCAGGGATAAAACCATATATGAACCCATCCTGTTCTGTGCGGACATCCAGCTCAAGGTATGCGGAAAGTAATTTTTGGTCGGCTGACCCATCCCCTTCCTTTTTTATCCAAAGATCAACTTCTAGCAATACTAGGTCATATGGTATGTACATTCCTCGACAAGGGCTACAGAGTGGCAAGGTAAACGGATCCTGCAATTTAACAACTTGTTTAGAACTCAACAGGCAAAATCCACTTTCAAGCAAGTAAATTGGTATATGCACCAACGGAATAAACTCAACAAAACATGCATGCTCATATTTACATATAAAAAGAGTTATATTTGAAATATATATTCCCATTTATTTCAAAAAGTAAATTGGTATATATGCACCAACGGCTTTGAAATATACTTGCGGGCAAAGATTCACACATATTTTTATTCCATTGCTTATGGTTTCCATTTGTGGGAATAGAAATCATAGGAGTTTTTCCCATGGCCTATTTTGCATGCAATACTACTAGGAAAATTTCCATTGACCCTCATGAAAACTTCTTGTGTTTTTCATGTGGCGCAGCCAAACAGCTTGTATTGCAGATTCTTTGCTTTTGATTCATGTATGATTCAACATGCCATGACATATATCAATCCTATATATTTTTTTATTCCCGTGTTTTTAAAATCCTACGAACCAAATAGCATTGTTTATAAAGCGCCCCGCTTCAGAGGCTTAAGCGACAAGGCGCCCTGGCAGCGCCATAGAAATTTGCCCGCTTTAAGCGCTTAAGCGCTAGAGCGGGTGATGCTCGCTTTAGGTCGCTTTACCGCTTTATAAACCATGCCAAATAGGCTTTAAGACCCTTGAACATGATTGCTCCATTTTGAAAACAAACAAGCCTTGATTACCTGGTCAACCGTGACAGGGTCATCTCTGGAACGGTTGAAGACATGGTTCCGCAGTGGCTCCACCACATCCCGAACAGCGAACACTCCATATATACTGATGGGGCAGGAATAGGACACAGAGAAGCTTGATAAGCGCAAAAAGAATATCTATAGCATCATTTCTGGTTCGGCGTATCCAAGATCTGAATCAGCTGCAGATGTTAAGAATAAGAGTAAGTTGGTAAGCAAAGTAGATGCATCGAGCAGATTAATACCACTACTAGCCTGGAATCAGCCTTACTGGTGGAAGTATCATGGGTCCTGTATTCAATGTGGTGGCAGCGACCCCTTTGGACGCATAAACCTGTTGCCTCAGGGAACACATCTAAAGGAGCAGGAGGGAGATCAGCACCCTCGTCCTGGCGCAGAATCTCCCGGCACCGCGCGTCGTATTTCTCGTTCTGTTCCACGATGCTCCTTATCCATGCCTTGTCGATTTTCCTCGCTAGCTGCAACGGGATGTTTCTCCCTGAAGAATTTTTGGAGCATCAATGGCAGTCAAATTAGCTGTACTATTACTGTTTCTATATACTCCCTCCGTTCCTAAATGTAAGTCTTTGTAGAGATTCCACTAGGTGGACTACATACGGAGTAAAATGAATGAATTCACACTTAAAATGCATCTATATACATCCGTATCTAGTTCATAGTGGAATCTCTACAAAGACTTATATTTAGAAACAGAGGGAGTAGGTAGTAGTGGGAAGAGAAAAAGAATCACCTGGGCAATTTGTCTCCACGCCTGCAAGCTTAGCGCATTCATAATCCTCCTGCACAACATAATCGTCGCTGTTCTCTGAGCGGATGTCATCCCACAGAAGTGGATCGCCCGTGAGCGGGCGGGCACCAAAGATGTCATATTCAGATTCATAGTGGCGGCTGACGGCACAATGATCTGCGAACATGTCCTCTAGATAGACGTCGTCACGCTCAGTTCCACACGCTTGTGATTCTGCACAACAAGTACTAGTAATTGGTACGTGATCTTGATTAGTTGGCGCAAATCGATCAAGTAGCATATAGAGCGAACTAGTTGGCGCAAATCGATCAAGTAGCAAATCTCACCGCCGTTCTTGACACAGGACTCCGTCTTCTCCTCCTCCCGCAGATCAGGGCCCATGTCTGACGGCAATCCCAAGTCGGACAGGTCCGCGCAGACACTGTCGAGGTAAGCCCCCGCCGGGATTGGCGAGGCGGAGCCCCTCGGTTTCCACCGATCCAAGCAGGAGGTCCTCCGATGAGGTATTCGCCACGGCCACGCGAGGATTCTGTTGGCGGCGGCGTGTGGGGATCGGGTTCGGAGGACGTGGGGATTCAGTTCGTCATCGGAGCGTCTGAGCGTGAGACTGGTTTTTGCGAGAGGTCCTATACAGCGCTTTATGCGCCACCTGGCCAGCCGGCGCTCACCCGCCTCGTCTGTTGGGCTAGCCCATCAAGCACGAGCGACTGACTGCTCGATAGCTCAGCTCGCTCGATGGTTGTTGTTTCGCTCGGTCGACCCTTTGGCTTTGACCACTCACCGTTGACTTCTCAAATATTGAATTTGAAGAAGTTCACGAATTCAAAAAAATCGCACGTTAGAAAAAGTCCATGAAATTAAAAAAATAAGAATGAAAAAAGTTCACAAATTTCAAAGATGTTCACCAGGAACACAACAAGCGGTCATTATCTACATCAGCAAGACGAAAAACTGTTGCATACATAAGTTCACCAAAACATCAACCAAATTACCAGCAAATAGCTTCAAGCAAAAACATGATTCTGTTTGAAGGAAATAACACGTTTGGTTGGAAGCATACAAGCAAAGGTATGTTTGGTGAAATACCATGGAAAACATGTGTATGGTCAAAGCAAAAAAAACTAGCATTTAGAAGAAATTATAAAGTACTCCCTCCGTTCCTAAATATTTGTCTTTTTAGAGATTTCAAATGGACTACCACATGCGGATGTATATAAACATATTTTAGAGTGTAGATTCACTCATTTTGCTCCGTATGTAGTTACTTGTTGAAATCTCTAGAAAGACAAATATTTAGGAACGGAGGGAGTAGTATGGAAGCATATAGAATTACATCAGAATGAAATCATGGACGGCTTAATTTTGTTAGGAAGCATGAGAGTATATAATGGAAACAACATGAACATATAGAATGAAATCATGGAAGCATAAACTTATATACATGCATACAACCATGGAGAGGAAGAGAGGATCTTCAACATAAAGTAAATATGCAAGCACTTCGTATCGTGACATCAACACGGAATATATACATTACTATTAGAATTAATTACTCAACCGCAACCTGAAAGGGCTATTGCAAAAAAGATATTCACACACGTCAGGACATGGATCCTTTGCAACATAAAATGAGAAATGTAGGAAGCGGGCTAATTTAAATTTGAAAGGCTATCTATGCTCTCGAAACAATAATACTAAATCAAGAAGCACAGTTGTAGTGTCAATGCATCGGTACATAAGAATTACACATATGAGACCTAGAAAGCATGGATGCCTTGAATCAATTTTTTTGGGTATAACGACATATATGATACTTATTGGAAGCACAGAAATTTGAAAATGCAAAATAGCATGCTTGCACCAGAGATCTGGGTGCAAAAGTTTGTGACACAAAACCCAATTTCATAAACCAAATTGGGACTTATGTGAACTTACATCAAACAAAAGTGTGCAAAGACATGAAATCAACATAGCTATCAATTTATATAACAATACACTGAAAACATGAGCAGATTTAAACTTCAATACTACAATATCAATTGCTATCTATCTGGATATGCACTCCAAAATTGCAAAAGAAACCTAAGCATAGAACAAGTTGAGGATACACCGTGGCTTGGTAGAGTAATGCACGCGTACTACGTGTGAGGTGACAAGCGAGCCACTGGTGCGGGGATGGGATGCGTAAGCGCATGATGCAATCTAATTTTAATTCAGATGGCTATCTATGCACATGAATTAATAATAGGAATAAATTGAGAAGCTATAGTGCCACAATATATTAGTACATAAGAAGCACATATATGTCACCTAGGAAGCACGGATGTTCTCAAGCAAAATTTTGTCGGTATCAAAGTGGAAGCTTAGAACATTGAAAATGGAAACAAACTGATTTTGCAACCAACATGAGTATGCATGTTTAGTGTCACCTATGTACACAACTGACAATATTATTTCTTTTTCCCAATGCAAGAAAACTTTCTACTCCACAGAAGCATATATTACAATTAAGAAGCAATGTGAGTATGAAGCATGAAAATGGTTCTGTGGAAACATAACTAGTGTCAGTTGGAAGCATGGGAATGCAATGGGACAAAAAGTAGTATCGCCGCCAACATGGTGATGCATATTTGTGTGATGTACGCACTGAATTCCCATAAACGGATTTATAGTTTAGTGATCTAATAGGCAGTGCACGGTAATAATCAAACCCAACGTACATATCAATCTATGTATCAAGACAAGGTGATTCAAAACCTAGGTCCAATGAAGATGGAGAGGGAGGCTTCGTTTCCAAAACGGGACTCTGAAGAAGATGTGAAGATGACTGGAGAAAAATCCTGACCACCACTGGTGCTATCGGCCGCCTAGTTATCCTTCACGAAGCCAGGTGAGACAAGCATTGCTCTAGTGATGGCAGGCACAAGCGCGACAGTTTAAACTCGAGTTGGAGCATCGGGGGAAGGGGGGAACTAGAGGATGCATCGGATTATGGTGCGGGGCAGGGGATCCAAACCTGGTAGCTTCAACAGAGAGATCAGAGGGGGCGAGGAGGATTGCAAGCTGGACGGTATGGTGTGTCAGAAGCTGGCCACGAAGGGTGAGCTCAGCAGTGGCGGGGGTCGAACACTGGCTGAGGAGAACCAGCGCGGCTGCGGAGATGGGTCATCGTTGATGGCGTTGACAAGAAAGAGGAAGGGCGAGATTTGAGGATAGAGATGGAGATGGGCGAGTTAATTTTTTACACAAAGTTCCTTTGTAGCTCAAGCTACATGAAACCTTTTATCCTCAACCCTCCAGCCTTGCTTTGAGATCCGTACTCTCCAACTAACTTACAATAAGAAGATTTTTTTTTTGTTTCTCTAAAATGAAACAACATATGAACTTCAAACTTTGCAGATCGAACAAACATTAGGACATCAATGTGTGAAAAAACTTTCAGATTTTTTGATCTGATATAAATATACAAAATGAGATTTTGTTTGACTAAAAATATTATTTTAAGTATTTAAAATGCATGAAAAAATCTGATTTTTTCCCCATATTGTAGTTAGAATGTATTGTTGTTCTGCAAACTTTGAAGTTTATATGTTGTGTCGTTTGAGAGAAACAAAAAAGACAAATGCGTCTGCATGAATCGCGATGCAAAAATGGATGGCAAAGATAAAGGGTACCAAGTAGCCTGAGCTACAGAAAACCTCACTCAATTTTTTGTAGATGGTAGGAGATCAATGTCAAGCAATTATTCTGACATTTGCTTTCTATCAACCGTACGATAATTTCCCAATATAATAATGCCAAACAACATCTTTATTTTTACCTAATAATAAAGAGAATTGGGTTTCTGCCTACATCGTTACGACAGTTTTGCAAAAAAGTCCCTATGGTTTTATATAATAAAACCCGCAGTCCCTATGAAAGTGGATCTAGCAAAACGATTCAACTTTGCAAAACAAACCCCGTACTCATTTGAATTCCACCCGCAGTCCAGACCCCTTGCGTCTTATCCAGACGCTCCGCTTCCTTTCTTGCCGCGGCGGAGCAGGAGAAGGTGAGGTGCGGGCGGAGCAGGAGAAGGTCAGGGGCGGCTCCGCGGAGCAGGAGATATCGAGGGGCGGCGCGGCGGGGCAGGAGAGATTGAGGGGCGGCGCAGCGGAGCAGGTGAAATAGAGGGGCGGGCATAGCTCGTACGCCACGGCGAGCGCCCTGTCGAGGCACGACGACCGCGGGACACAGAACGCCATGCTGGCTGTACCCAACGCCGGCGGGTGCGTGAGGGCCAGCCGGTCCGCCAGGCCCTGCACGAAGCACGACGCGAAGCGCAGGAACGCCGTGGCCGTGCACGGGCGGCGGAGCAGGTGAAATTGAGGGGCGAACACAGCTCGTACGCCACGGCGAGCGCCTCGCCGCGCGCCCCATCGAGGCACGACGACCGCGGGACGCAGAACGCCATGCTGGCCGTACCCAACGCTGGCGGGTGCGCCAGGGCCAGCCGGTCCGCCAGGCCCTGCACGAAGCACGATGCGAAGCGCCGGAACACCGTGCCGTGCACGGGCGCGCCGACCTGCAGCTCACGCAGCAGCGCAGTGGCCTGGGCGCAGTCGCGGAACGGTCCGATGGCGGCGCTGTCATTCACTGTCCTCACGCATGGAGGCGAGGAGGGTTGGCAGCGCCGATCGCAGGGGGCGCCGGCGGCTTGGGGACACGGATCCTGCAGATCTGAGCGGCGGCCGGCGAACTCGAAGGCGGCAGCAGCACGACCACGTCTGTGGTGGCGGCAGCGGTAAGGCTCCCCCTCTGAGAGGAGTTGAGGAAGAGGCCGGAGAAGGAGATGTGCGCTGCGGGAAGAGAATCAGGGAATGGGGAAATGTGTAGGGGATAGAGACGAGGATGATGCCAGGCTGAGGGACAGCGGTGCGTGGGGCCACACCACACGCGTCACCCGCAAGACGGCTGGTGGGAATCGTGGTCTACGGCTGCTGGATTGTTCAGGAACGAGCTAGAATAGAATTAAATCGCATGATTGTTTTCTTTTATGAATCACCTGTGGTTTGGTTCTATATATTTTTTCTTCTTCAAGTTGCGTTTGCATCTGTTTGTGTTTTTGACATACCCATACCTTCTACAGGTCAGTGGTCAGTAACATGTGGCGAAAACATATATGCCTGGACACCCGGCGGCGGAAGTGAATACTGGAAAATGGGAAAAGATAAGAAAATGCCCTCACAACGACGCACAAAGGAGTACTATTTTTTTAGTAGAACACAAGGGAGTACTAGAGCAGGGGTAGGAAGATGAGTTCATGGGTCCTTCTGTGTACGTTAACTATTTTGTTTGGAGTAAAAATTATGAAATAAAAATGCCTTAAAATTTAACACATAAAAATAGGTTTAAAATATTTTTAAAAATAACTTCGTACTTTTTGAAACACTTAAAAATACCCCCCCCCCCCAAAATTTTTTTTTCACTTTGTACTAAAAAAACCATTTCAAAATGTACAACAGAAAACATTCTTCTCAAAAAAACATCTGTTAAAAATATCAATTTATAGAGAAATTTTCCAATTTTCATACAAATATTCATCAAAAGGTGTTAGATTTTCAATGAAGAGATTAACTTTATTAAAAATAAGGAAATTTACACGTTCACCATTATTATCGACATTTATTAAAATTGAATATAAAAATGATGCAAAATAGCACATGAAGCAGGCTGTGCCCCTTTTATTGCCCGGTGCAACGCACGGGCATTTGTACTAGTAGGATATAAAACATTTTCAGGCTCCTGGCAGTTTAACATACGAGTCAGACCTTAAACATCTCCCTCAGCTTAACATATCTGGAGTTCAGGATCACGCGAGAGTCATGCATATCTCGGACTTCTGCTACAGTTTCAACATATCTGGATCATAAACAAAAGCTAAAACCCAAACTTCAGACCGCTTTGTCACGAGGGCACAAAAGGAAATCCAATTGCTACTTAAATTCAACTCCTAAAACACAAACATTAGAGCACATCACTTGTTTTCAGCCGATCACGGTACGTTTGACTTAGCCCGTCGATGGATAAAAACACACACCCACATCAAACTGGCCATACTTCAACATCGAGTCATCGGGGAAGCTAAGAGGTCCCACATTTCCACCCTGAAAAATCCACTGGAAAACTGATTTCTCCACCTCTAACTGAACCTTCAGTTCTCTCTCTGCCTTCACAGCAACAACATGCTTGAAAAGCTTTTCCCCAGAGAATTTTCCGTCGAAGAGCACAATCTCATCGTCATAGCCACTGCTGAAAGCGACGAATCTCACATGGCAAGGGTGGCTAACCTCTGCATAGACCTCGATCACTGCCTCAACACTCTCTGTGAGGTACGCACAGTCTATTTCCAAGCTGACACTGTCCCCAGGGATACAACCATATATAAACCCGTCACCTTCTGTTCGGACATCGAGCTCAAGGTATTTGGAAAGTAATTTTTGGTCGGCTGACCCATCCCCTTCCTTTTTTATCCAGAGATCAACTTCTAGCAATACTTGGTCATATGGTATGTACATTCCTCGACAAGGGCTACAGAGTGCCAAGGTAAAAGGATCCTGCAATTTAACAACGAGTTACAACTCAACGGGCAAAATCGACTTCAAGTAAGTAAATTGGTATATGCATCAATGGAATAAACTCAAGAAAACATGAAAGCTCATGTTTACATAAAAAAGAATTCTGTTTGAAATATATTCAAAATGCAAGGCATGCTCATGACGAGCTTTAACTGCATCATCACTCCCTTTTATCGTTGGTTATCTTGCCAATGGCTTTGAAATATACTCACAGGTAAATATCACATATATCACTATCTCTCTTATTCCTGAGATTCACATATATTACTATCTTATTCCTGAGATTCGCATCTATTACTATCTCTCTTATTCCTGAGATATTAACAGTAGGGAAACCAAATCATCTTCCCCTACCACACTATTGGATGTATAGCATTTGCATATTAAAATATATGCCTTACAAAAAGGGCAGCCCCAGTGCATGTAGCTCCCGCTTGCGCAGGGTCTGGGGAAGGGTCCGACCACTTTGGGTCTATTGTACGCAGCCTTTCCCTACATTTCTGCAAGAGGCTGTTTCCAGGACTTGAACCCGTGACCTCATGGTCACAAGGCAGCAGCTTTACCACTGCGCCAAGGCTCCCCTTACAAAAAGAAGCAGAAAAAATGCATTATACTTGCATACTGATAAAAGTAAACTTTGTATTTTGTTAATGCTACAGTCAGATAAATTTTTGAGGACCTAATAGCATGTTCATCTGATCTAGGAATGCCTAACAACATATATGAATATAACGGGGTGACCCTTGAAAACACAGGACTGAATGCATGGACCTGACCATAGAGAAAACTTTTAATGGATCCTAGCATGCACACGAGCCTGCTTGGTTCATAGGAATTTCAAAGAAATTTTTGAAGGATTCCAGTCCTTATGAACTTTTTCCTATGTAGCATGTTTGGTCTGTGGGAGTAATCATAGGGACTTTTCCTATGGCCTATTTTGCATGCAATGAAAAGGGCGGCCCGGTGCATGTAGCTCTCGCTTGCGCGGGGTATATAGGAAAATTTACATTGACTCCAACCTTATGAAAAATTCCTGTGTTTTTCATGTGGCGCAACCAAACAGCTTCTATTACAGATTCTTTGTTTTCGATTCAATATACCATGACATATCGATGGTATGTTCTTCATATTCCCGTGTTTTTAGAATACTGCAAGCCAAATAGGCACCAAGAGCCTGGAACATAACTGTTCCATTTTGAAAGCAAAGAAGCCTTGATTACCTGGTCAACAGTGACAGGGTCATCTCTGGAACGGTTGAAGACATGGTTCCGCAGAGGCTCCAGTACATCCCGAACAGCGAATACTCCATAGACATTGATGGGGTAAGAATAGGATGCAGAAAAGCTTGATAAACGCAGAGAAAATATCTGTAGCATCAGTTCTGGTCCGCTATATCCGAGATCTGAATTAGCTGCAGATGTAGAAAACAAAGAGTAATAAGTTAGTAAACGAAATACATACATCAAGTGTAGATAAATACAAGCTTGGGCTCAGCCTTACTGGTGGAAGTGTCATGGGTCATGTATTCAATGTGGTAGCAGCAACCCCTTTCCACGCATAAACCTGTTGCCTCAGGGAACACATCTAGTGGAACAGGAGGGAGATCGGCATCCTCGTTCTGGCTCAGGATCTCCTGGCACCGCGCGTCGTATTTCTCGTTCTGTTCCGCGATGCTCCTTAGCCATGCGTTGTCCATTTTCTTTGCTAGCTGCCTGGGAATGTTTCTCCCTGAAGAATTTGTAGCATCGTTGGGCAGTCAATTAACTGTACTACTAATGAGTTTTATGTTATTTTTGGTAGTAGTGGAAAAAGAAATTTACCTGGGCAATTTGTTTTCACGTCTGCGAACCTATCACCTTCATCGGAATCTGGGACGACGTAATCGTCGCTGTTCTCTGAGCGGATGTCATCCCACAGAATTGGATCGCCCGTGAGCGGCCAGTCCCCGAAGATATCATCGAACATGTCGTCTAGACAGACGTCGTCACGCCCAATTGGACACGGATGTGAATCTGCGCAGTAAGTACTACTAATTGGTATGTGATCTTGGCTAGTTGGCGCAAATAGATTAATAAGTAGCACAAAGAACACAGGATACACGTACCGCCGATCTTGACAAGGGACTCCGTCTTCTCCTCCCGCAGATCATGGCCCATGTCCGACGGCAATCCCAAGTCGGACAGGTCCGCGCAGACGCTGTCGAGGTACCCGGCGTCGGGATGGGAAAGGCGGTTCCCGTCTGCTCCAAGACAGAGTTTCTCCGATGATATCATCGCCACGCGAGAGTTCTGGCGGCGGCGGCGGCGGCGGCGGATTCGGGTGGGGAACGAGGTCAGAGGACGTGGGGATTCGGTTTGATGGGGGAATGGCCCAGACCCGAGAGACGAGATGGTGGCTTTTCGTGACGGTAGGGCTACGGAGTCAGGCCGGTATTTTTTTTTTAGGGTTAGTCAGGCCGGTATTGGGCCGTAGTATCGAGGCCTCTCCGTCCCAATAATAATATAAAATAATAATATAAGCTAAAACAGTTTGAATAATGTTGTTATATTATGAGATAGAGGGAGTACATGAAAAGAGGTAATGTGGCGCTTAAAGTTGATGTAGACGGAAAAGTTTGCAATACAATAATCGTTATATTGATGGGGTGCTGGTGCGTATATATAATTACAAGGGAAGGCCTCTACCTCAATTATACAAGACTAGGAGGTGGGCCATAACTCCAATATACATGCAACACGAAATACAACTCACCTCCCCCCCCCCCCCCCCCGCGCAGTCGAAGCATCGCTAGAGACACAGAGACTGGACCAAAACTCCTCGAAGACGAAAGTAGGCAATCCCTTAGTCGTCGCCGAGGCTAATCTCATCTTCGGAGGGGGGGCATGTAGTTGTCCTCCTCCAGGTATCCGTCCGTCGCCTGTTCGTCTGGGCTGACCTGCTCGTCTTCCTGCTCGGCCTGCTCGAAGGCAGACTAATCAGGGTTGTATTCATCTTCGGCACCATCCGGATTGTTTTCGTCTCCTGTGCCGGTATTGCTATGGCGGGGCTTGGAGCGGCGCCGACGACGCCCATGCTTTGCTTTCTTCCCTGAGGGGTTATCCTCCGTTGCCTCATCGCCATTGGTTTCCTTCGGAGTGTCCACCATATATATATCATATGAGGAGGTGGCTGTCCACCGCCCCGTGAGCGGTGGTTCCTGTTCTTCTCCTGCATCGTCGTCCATACCGTCGATGTCTTCGGAGTCGAAGTCAAGCACGTCGGTTAAATTATCGACCGTGGCAATGAAGTGGGTGGTGGGTGGGCAACGAATTCCTTCGTCGCCTGCTTCCCACTCGAGCCGGACATAGTTCGACCAAGAGTCTCCTGACAAAGAGAGAGACTTTAACGAGTTCAGCACGTCGCCCAAGGGCGAGTGCTGGAAGATATCCGCAGCGGTGAACTCCATTACCGGAGCCCAACCAGGTTCGGCAGGCTCAGGAGCGCGGGGACTGGAACCTACAGCCGAATACGAGTCCGGGGGTCCGGTGTCACAGGCTTCTTTGGAGGTGAGGCCTGTGTTCGGCTCTGCCGCCGATGAGTGTGCGGCCTGCGGGACGGGGTCCATCCACCCATCCTTGGGCAACGCAATCCACTCCGGATTTAGGTCCGGGGCTACTGCAGGGGTGATATCCCGAGCATTGTAGCAGGTCTAAGCCGTGCTCATCGTGATTGTCCGTCGCTCCTGGCGCAGGCCCGAACCCGTTGAAGATCAAGTCTCCGCGGATATCGGCCGTGTAGTTCAGGTTTCCGAACCTGACCTGGTGGCTAGGGGCGTAGCTGTCGATCTGCTCCAGTTGGCCAAGCGAATTGGCCCACAGTGCGAAGCCGCCGAACACGAAGATCTGTCTGGGGAGAAAAGTCTCACCCTGGACCGTGTTGTTGACGATTGAAGGAGCCATCAAGCCTTGCAGCGATGACACAGAGGAACTCTCAATGAAAGCACCAATGTCGGTGTCAAAACCGGCGGATCTCGGGTAGGGGGTCCCGATTTGTGCGTCTTAGGCTAATGGTAACAGGAGACAAGGGACACAATGTTTACCTAGGTTCGGGCCCTCTCGATAGAGGTAAAACCCTACTTCCTACTTGATTGATATTGATGATATGAGTAGTACAAGAGTTGATCTACCACGAGATCGTAGAGGCTAAACCCTAGAAGCTAGCCTATGATGATTATGATTCTGTCCCTAAGGACTAAAACCCTCCGGTTTATATAGACACCGGAGAGGGCTAGGGTTTACATGGAGTCGATTACAAGGAAGGAAATATAATATCCGGATCGCCAAGCTTGTCTCCCACGCAAAGGAGAGTCCCATCCGAACACGGGACGGAGTCTTGAGTCTTGTATCTTCGTGGTCCAACAGTCCGGCCAAAGTATATAGTCCGGCTGTCCGGATACCCCCTAATCTAGAACTCCCTCACCCCGCACCCTTTCTTCCGGGGTTTCTTGAACTTTTTCGGAGCCCAACTCCATCACTTCTCTCCCAACACCATTACGTACCTTGCCGCGTTTGTGTCTATGTGCGAAAACTTCCTGGGTTGTCGACTGCACTAGGGTCTTTTCATGCACATCTTCGCAATCCGCTCCTAGTCGGTGAAGAAAGCGAATACGAGTGACAAGAGAACATGTGTTATCCAAATGTGTGGGGGTTTGGGTATCCAGAAGAGGAAAAGGAGGTCTTTCCCTTCCATGACCCTTCCTGAGTCGGTCAGGTGTTGGCAGTCGACCTGGTTCTACTGCCAGGACATTGCGACTCCAGGTTAGTCGACTGACTTCTCCCTTTTTCTTTAGACCACGCCCAGTAACCTTCTTCACTGAAAGTGACCGCTGTGGAGAGGGTGGAAACGAACATGTTGGTCGAGAGATTGGTCCAGTTGATCAATCGGGGTGTCACTGGCATGGACTTGTTGGAGGTGTTTCTCAGTCGATGCATCCAGCCGCTCCAGCCTCGTGATCACTCGATGTGGATGTACTCTGGAGCCAACGACACCGCTCGGGTTCATCCAGAGGAGGTTTCGGCCAAGACAATGGCCATGTGGCTGAAGGGTATTACAGGAAACAAGGACAACCCCAGGGGAGCCAGGAGAGTCGACCCATTCAGCGATAGCAACCAGCCAGATAAGGTTTGGTCTCTGTTATCGATTGTATTTCGATACGTTTTGCGACTGTCTTCGAATCCGACTGATATTTACTTGACTTCTTGTCTTGTAGGTTTATACTGAGATGTACTTTATGCCCAACGATGAACAAGCTCTGGAGCAAGACCAGGAGGGAGAGGACAGCGCGGAGGAAAGCGGCGATTGGCAATCTCCAGAAGACGAGGACGAGGAGGAAAGTGACGAGTCGGACGACGACGAGATAGTCGACTCACCACCTCGCACGGAGCGTCGATCCAAGCTACTCCATGATCCGGCGGGCGAGCGTGGCAAGACCGTGGCTCCAAGCACTCAAGCACAAAAGTGCACTCGGACTTCGACTCTAGAGCCGACGGAGAAGGTCGCCAAACAGCCCAAGGTCGTCCCCTCAAAGGCTCGGAGGACTTTGCCCAAGATCAAGATGGACATTCCGGTTTCCTCTGGGTGAGTGCTCTTTCTTTTCGCGTTTTCTTCCATCGACTGATACGTCTGTTCTGATCAAATGGATAGTAAACTTCTCCAGCCCAGCATCAGCTGTGACTGATATGGACGTTAACAAGGCCCCGGGTGACGAGGAAACCGATGACACGGCCACCTCCAAAGCTAGTATGTTCCATTCGACTTGAATTTACTCTGTCGATTGAATTGTTGGCCGATTGAACTTTGAGGTTGCTTTTTGTTGCAGCTCCACGGGATGTTGTCGTGCTTCCGTATGATGAAGAAGAAGTGCCTCTAAGAGAGAGAAGGAGGAGGGGCAGGGCGTCAAGCGGGAAAGCGCCCGAGGGTCAGGTCCCTCAGTCGACACTAGTGCTTGAGATAGTGGTCGAGCGATCCGAAGATCCGGCTCGGACCAACGTCACCTTCGCCAATTTGCTGTCGACTGACCGTCCATCAGGGTCGACTGCTCAGACCTCTGCCGCTCCAGTACAACTCCATGCATCTGACCCTGTGGCTGCTCCGACTGCATTGCCATCATCGCTCTTCGCTGCATACCAGACTCCAGATGACTCACCAAGTGCCGCCAGGGAGGCCCTTCTCCAGGTAAATCTCATGATGGAGCAGATGAAGGTGGTGCATGAGGCCAGTCAGGTAGCTTATAATGCCAGCACCGCTCTGCAAACCAACGTCAAGGTTAGTTGATTCCCGACTGATCTCTTGAATAATGATAATTGTCGTTGTTGCTTTGCTGCCCATATGGTGCTCTTAGATGAGCATTTTGGAACCTATTATGTGCATCTATCATGGGTCTGTGTTTCACATCCAATCACCCACTGGGGTGTCGTTTCTGCCTTAGAGCTATATATTTCCTCCACTTGAGTCGACCAGGTTGAGTCGAGTGTTTTTCCGAACCAGTGGGGGCACGCAGAGTGCACCCACTGGGTGTAGTCCCCGAGACCGCGGTCGATTGGGGTCTGAGAATTCCTTTTTTTACTCACGCTGGACAGACCATGCCGAGTGTAGAACCAAACCAGTGGGGGCACGCTAAGTGCGCCCACTGGGTGTAGTCCCCGAGACTACTGTTGAATGTTTGATTCAGCGGTAGTCTTAGAGCAACTTTTACTGTGATTGACTTTTGTTTCTGTCGACTAACTGCAGAGGTCTTGTGATCTTGGGGCTCAACTTTCTGAACTGAATAAGAAGCAAATCAGCCTCAACCTTGATCTGGAACTCGCCAAGAAAACCTCAAGACTGCTCAGGACGAAGTAGCTATCATGGGAGGTAACCAATCATCGACTGTCCACCTTGTGACTCGCTCTTCCCCATGTTTTTTTAGTCTCTTTGAACCAAGTAATTTCACTCGAGCAGATGTGCATAGTGAAACCGTCAGCTTCAAGCTCAGCCGAAGAATGTTATTTCTTTAGAGAAAATGAAGCAGGCTCTGGAGAAGAAGGATCAGGATCTTGCTGCGGCCCGGAAGGAGGCGCGAGAGAAAACAACGCTTGCGGACAAGAAGCTGGCTTCAGTCAGCAAGTTGGAAGAGGAGAACTCCAAGTTGAAGACCACCGTCTCTGAAGCCAATCGGGAGGTTGAGCAACTGAGGAAAGACAAGGACAACTTGACCGATGAAGTTGGAAGCCTCAAGGCCAAGAAGGGCGAATTAGAGTCTTGTCTGGAGCAGCTTGCTGCAAAATTGGTCTTGAAGCTTGAAGGTATTCTTGTTCGACTGATTTACTGACATCGACTGACGTGTTTTGTTAAACTGTCGACTCACTGTTTTTCCAACTGTGTAGAACTTTGTCAAGACTTTGAAACATAAATCGGGCGGGTCGAGACGGGTCTCGACCCCATACATTGTCCTGTCAAATATGACGTTGTAATGAATGTGCTGCGGTTGGAGTCACGCATGGACAGTGCTGTTGGTTATCTTGCCCGACTGAAGGTGGCTGATACGTCCATTTTGCATCATGCTTTTATATCAATATTTATTGCGTTATGGGTTGTTATTACACATTATAACTCAATACTTATGGCTATTCTCTCTTATTTTACAAGGTTTACCATGAAGAGGGGGAATGCTGGCAGCTGGAATTCTGGCTGGAAAAGGAGCAAACATTGGAAACCTATTCTGCACAGCTCCAAAAGTCCTGAAACTCCACAAAACATCTTTTTGGATTTAATAAGAATTTTTGAGCGAAAGAAATACACCAGGGGGCCCATACCCTATCCAGGAGAGAGGAGGGCGCGCCCTCTATCTCCTGGGCCCCCTGGTGGGCCTCTGATGTCCATCTTCTACTATATCAGAGCTTTTACCCCTGGAAAAAATTGTGGGCAAGCTTACGGGACGAAACTCCGCTGCCACGAGGCGGAACCTTGGCGAAATCAATCTAGGGCTCTGGCGGAGCTGTTCTGCCGGGGACACTTCCCTCCGGGAGGGGGAAATCATCACCAACGTCATCACCAATGATCCTCTCATCGAGAGGGGGTCAATCTCCATCAACATCTTCACCAGCACCATCTGCTCTCAAGACCCTAGTTCATCTCTTGTATCCAATCTTGTATCAAAACCACAAATTGGTACCTATGGGTTGCTAGTAGTGTTGATTACTCCTTGTAGTTGATGCTAATTGGTTTACTTGGTTGAAGATCATATGTTCAGATCCTTTATGCATATTATTACTCCTCTGATTATGAACATGAATATGCTTTGTGAGTAGTTACGTTTGTTCCTGAGGACATGGGTGAAGTCTTGCTATTAGTAGTCATGTGAATATGGTATTTGTTCGATATTTTGATGAGATGTATGTTGTCTTCTCCTCTAGTGGTGTTATGTGAACGTCGACTACATGAAACTTTACCATTATTTGGGCCTAAAGGAAGGCATGGGGAAGTAATAAGTAGATGATGGGTTGCTAGAGTGACAGAAGCTTAAACCCTAGTTTATGCGTTGCTTCGTTAGGGACTGATATGGATCCATATGTTTAATGCTGTGGTTAGGTTTACCTTAATACTTCTTTTGTAGTTGCGGACGCTTGCAATAGGGGTTAATCATAAGTGGGATTCTTATCCAAGTAAGGGCAGTACCCAAGTACCGGTCCACCCACATATCAAATTATCAAAGTACCGAACGCGAATCATATGAAAAGTACCGGTCCACCCACATATCAAATTATCAAAGTACCGGTCCACCCACATATCAAATTATCAAAGTACCGAACGCGAATCAAAGTACTAGAATTCTGGCTGGAAAAGGAGCAAACATTGGAAACCTATTCTGCACAACTCCAAAAATCCTGAAACTCCACGAAACTTA
This sequence comes from Triticum timopheevii, assembly GCA_963921465.1. Classification (NCBI taxonomy): domain Eukaryota; kingdom Viridiplantae; phylum Streptophyta; class Magnoliopsida; order Poales; family Poaceae; genus Triticum; species Triticum timopheevii. The sequence continues at coordinate 371,746,524 of OY997262.1, forward strand.
TTTTCGGAATTAATAAGAATTATTGAGCGGAAGAAACACCTCAGGGGGCCCACACCCTGGCCAGGAGGGTGGGGGAGCGCCCACCCCTACTGGGCGCGCCCCCTGTCTCCTGGGCCCCCTGGTGGCCCCCCGGTGTCCATCTTCTGCTATATGAAGGCTTTTACCCTGGAAAAAATCGTGGGCAAGCTTATGGGACGAAACTCCGCTGCCACGAGGCGGAACCTTGGCAGAACCTGTTGGGGAACGTAGTAATTTCAAAAAAATTCCTACGCACACGCAAGATCATGGTGATGACATAGCAACGAGAGGGGAGAGTATTGTCTATGTACCCTCGTAGACCGTCAAGCGGAAGCGTTATGACAACGCGGTTGATGTAGTCGTACGTCTTCACGAATCGACCGATCCAAGCACCGAACGTACGGCACCTCCGTGTTCAGCACACGTCCAGCTCGATGATGTCCCCCGGGCTCTAATCCAGTGAAGCGTCGGGGATGAGTTCCGTCAGCACGACGGCGTGTTGATGATGATGATGTTCTACCGGTGCAGGGCTTCTCCTAAACTCCGCGACGATATGACCGAGGTGGAATATGGTGGAGGGGGGCACCGCACACGGCTAAGGAACGATCCGTAGATCAACTTGTGTGTCTATGGGGTGCCCCCCTCCCCCGTATATAAAGGGGGAGAGGAGGAGGGGGCCGACCAAGGGGGAGGCGCGCCCTAGGAGGGGGAAACCTACTCCAAGTAGGTTTGCCCCCTCCCTTTCCTATTCCAAGAAGGAGGGGGAAGGAAGGAGTGGGAGAGGGGAAAGGAAAGGGGGCGCCACCCCCCCTTCCTTGTCCTATTCGGACTCAAGGGGAGGGGGCGCGCCTCTTGCCCTGGCCGGCCCCTCTCTCTCGACTAGGGCCCAACAAGGCCCATTAGTTCCCGAGGGGGTTCCGGTAACCCTCCGGCACTCCGTTTTTTCTCCAAAAACATCCGGAACACTTTCGGTGTCCGAATATAGTCATCCAATATATCAATCTTTATGTATCGACCATTTCGAGACTCCTCGTCATGTCCGTGATCACATCCGGGACTCCGAACAACCTTCGGTACATCAAAACTTATAAACTCATAATAAAACTGTCATCTTAACGTTAAGCGTGCGGACCCTACGGGTTCGAGAACTATGCAGACATGACCTAGAACTATTCTCGGTCTGATGTGGTCGTGATGGTCGTGGATGCTGTTCCAAAGTATGTGGTTCCGGCTAGACGCCAGACGAAAGATCTGCATGCAACTTTTCAAAATGACACCAGCACAGCTGATACAATTCAGATCGTACCAGCGAAGAAAGTAAGACCCACGTTCAGGACTCCGTGCCAGTTTTTAACAGTGGGCAAAATTCAACTAAAGTTGAATTGAGTTCAGTTTCAACTTACAAGCACCGTGTCATTTTTATTTGTCAGTTCAGCAGTAGTAAAGGTTCGTGTCATCTAGTGTCAAGTGTCTTTTAATTAGTACTAGTACGTGCGTGTGTTGTTAGTTACAAAAGTCAAAGTCTGAATTAGTAGTACTAATAATAGTCCGATTAGCTTTTAGAGTCCCATTAGGATACGAGTCCTAGTCGTACAATTGTAACAGAATCAAGTGCCTGCGAGCACTATATATAGGGCCTTCGGGCCGTGTGTTAGGGGAGGAAGTGATTTTGCGTCAGTTAATAGATCAGAAAATCGCCATGTTCGGCGGCCAAGTTCTGCGTGACTTTTTTTTGAGAACCAGATCGGGTTTGTGTGCTTGGCTAGTAGTTTGGACAACTAATCGTCTAATTTGCTGCTGATCTTTGAAAGATCGTCCACGTACTTCCGCTCTCGGGTGTGCGTGTTGTTTTTGTGGTAATTGCATCTACAAGATCGCGAGTGCCACGCCGTTTCAGGAGACACCGTACCGTGAAGGATTGGGAAATTTATTCGCGGCGTCGTTTTTTCTGTCGACAGTCGCATCAAGTGGTATTCAGAGCAAGGTTGATCACGGTACAATTTTTTTTTCTCAGCTATTTGATTTCAATTGTTTGAAAGATGGTGAACTCGCAGCATGAGAAATCTGATCATGAGGAGGGCGATGAACTTCCGGAGGATTTGAATATAAGTGATGATTTACATATCCATCTGATGTCGATCAAGGGAGCGAACAAGAAGCTTGGGACAAGGGTTGAGGAGTTGTCTGCAAATATTGTTGGCGTCGAGGACAGGTTGAACGAGCGTTTGACTGCCAGCGACCGACAACGCACTGATAGTCTACAGGTGGTGACTGCGAGTCTTAATCGGCTCACCGCTGCGGTTCAGCGCCTTCAGGCGAGAGATGTGGCACCCCGACAGTCCCGCTCACCACGACGACGTCGTGACCGCGACAATGACGATGATGGTGATTTTTCTGAGGATTCTGATGCCCGTGGAGGCTTACCTCACCGACCACGGCATGATGCTGGGGCTCACCGCCATGCTGGGCGGCGCCGTGACTATGGCGGCAATGGTGCCCATGAGGATGATGGCTTGGGTCGAATCAAGATAACCATACCTGAATTCTCGGGACGTTGTGCTGACCCGGAGAAATATTTGGAGTGGGAGATGCGCGTAAATCAGATTTTTGATGGTCACAACTACTCCGAAGAGAAGAAGGTTCGTGTTGCATCTATGGAATTTACAGAGTATGCTCTTGTATGGTGGGATAATAAGAACCGTACTAATGAGCGACCAGCAACATGGGCTGACATGAAGCGAATCATGAGGGAACGTTTTGTGCCTGCTTACTACACTCGCCAGCTTCATAGTAGACTGCGTCGTCTAGTGCAAGGTACGAAATCAGTTGATGAGTACTATAAGGAGATGCAAGTTTTGATGATCCGTACAGCTGTGCGTGAGTCTGCGGAGGCGACCATGGTACGTTTCTTTGAGGGGTTAGAGGAAAAGATTCGTGACCGTGTTGATTTAATGCAATATAATGATATTCATGAGTTACTCCATCAAGCGGAGCATGCTGAACGTTGGGTATTGGAGAAGCAAGCTTCAGAGACTTGTCCAATTTACAACAGTGGGCGACGTGGTTCTTCTCCTATTGAGGGTGGGTTTAGTGCTAAGCCGGCTACTTCTTATAAGTCGGGAAGCATTGAACAAACCAAAGTGGCTGCTGTGCCAAAGGAGGTTTCTCAAGTTTCATCTAGTGCGACGTCTTCTCATCACCGTAATATTATTTGCCACAAGTGTGGAGGACGTGGACACATGAAGCATGAATGTTCCAATCAACGAAGGGTTCTACTGGTTGATGCGGAATATATTTCAGAATCTGAAGATGAGACGCCTAAGTTAGAGGATGGAAACGAAAGAGGTCATGGTGATACCATACTATGTTATCCTCAAGATGATCCTGATATGGAGAGTTTGCTAGCACATAAGGTCCAGCGAGATGACAAGACCATTGTCGAACAAGGACAACGGCGGAGTATTTTTCAAACTGCATGTACCATCAAGGGAGAGGTTTGCAAACTGATAATTGATGGTGGCAGTGCTAGCAACATGATTAGCAAGGATGTGGTGGAGTCTCTTTCGTTACCAACATGGGAGCACCCAAAACCATACTATATGAAGTGGATAAATGATGTGGGCAAAGTGAAGGTAACACATAGGGTGAAGGTGCCTTTTTCCGTTGATGGCTATACTGATAAAGTGGAGTGTGATGTTATGCCACTGCATGTTTGTCACTTTATTTTGGGGCGGCCGTGGCAGCACGATGTTAACGCTCTTCATCATGGACGAACAAATAGGTACACTTTTATGCATAAAGGTGTATTTCATGCTATTCTTCCCAAAGATGCAAAGGATATAAGGTGTACCGTTGAAGTGTACAAGAAAAAACCGGTAAGGCATAGATCGAAACCGAGGACGGTTTCCTTTCAAGGGAGGGAGGATGATGTGGTCGTGATGGTCGTGGATGCTGTTCCAAAGTATGTGGTTCCGGCTAGACGCCAGACGAAAGATCTGCATGCAACTTTTCAAAATGACACCAGCACAGCTGATACAATTCAGATCGTACCAGCGAAGAAAGTAAGACCCACGTTCAGGACTCCGTGCCAGTTTTTAACAGTGGGCAAAATTCAACTAAAGTTGAATTGAGTTCAGTTTCAACTTACAAGCACCGTGTCATTTTATTTGTCAGTTCAGCAGTAGTAAAGGTTCGTGTCATCTAGTGTCAAGTGTCTTTTAATTAGTACTAGTACGTGCATGTGTTGTTAGTTACAAAAGTCAAAGTCTGAATTAGTAGTACTAATAATAGTCCGATTAGCTTTTAGAGTCCCATTAGGATACGAGTCCTAGTCGTACAATTGTAACAGAATCAAGTGCCTGCGAGCACTATATATAGGGCCTTCGGGCCGTGTGTTAGGGGAGGAAGTGATTTTGCGTCAGTTAATAGATCAGAAAATCGCCATGTTCGGCGGCCAAGTTCTGCGTGACTTTTTTTTGAGAACCAGATCGGGTTTGTGTGCTTGGCTAGTAGTTTGGACAACTAATCGTCTAATTTGCTGCTGATCTTTGAAAGATCGTCCACGTACTTCCGCTCTCGGGTGTGCGTGTTGTTTTTGTGGTAATTGCATCTACAAGATCGCGAGTGCCACGCCGTTTCAGGAGACACCGTACCGTGAAGGATTGGGAAATTTATTCGCGGCGTCGTTTTTTCTGTCGACAGTCGCATCACGGTCAATAACCAATAGTGGAACCTGGATGTTCATATTGGTTCCTACATATTCTACGAAGATCTTTATCGGTCAAACCGCATAACAACATACGTTGTTCCCTTTGTCATCGGTATGTTACTTGCCCGAGATTCGATCGTCGGTATCCAATACCTAGTTCAATCTTGTTACCGGCAAGTCTCTTTACTCGTTCCGTAATACATCATCTCATAACTAACTCATTAGTTACAATGCTTGCAAGGCTTAGGTGATGAGTATTACCGTTAAGGCCCAGAGATACCTCTCCGACAATCGGAGTGACAAAACCTAATCTCGAATTATGCCAACTCAACATGTACCTTTGGAGACACCTGTAGAGCACCTTTATAATCACCCAGTTACGTTGTGACGTTTGGTAGCACACAAAGTGTTCCTCCGGTAAACGAGAGTTGCACAATCTCATAGTTGCAGGAACTTTGTATAAGTCATGAAGAAAGCAATAGCAACATACTAAACGATCAAGTGCTAAGCTAATGGAATGGGTCAAGTCAATCACATCATTCTCCTAATGATGTGATCCCATTAATCAAATGACAACACATGCCTATGGTTAGGAAACATAACCATCTTTGATCAATGAGCTAGTCAAGTAGAGGCATAGTAGTGACACTATGTTTGTCTATGTATTCATACATGTATCATGTTTCCGGTTAATACAATTATAGCATGAATAATAAGCATTTCTTGATATGAGGAAATAAATAATAACTTTATTATTGCCTCTAGGGCATATTTCCTTCAGTCTCCCACTTGCACTAGAGTCAATAATCTAGATTACATAGTAATGATTCTAACACCCATGGAGTCTTGGTGCTGATCATGTTTTGCTCGTGAGAGAGGCTTAGTCAACGGGTCTGCAACATTCAGATCCGTATGTATCTTGCAAATCTCTATGTCTCCCACTTGGACTTGGTCCCGAATGGAATTGAAGCGTCTCTTGATGTGCTTGGTCCTCTTGTGAAATCTGGATTCCTTTGCCAAGGCAATTGCACCAGTATTGTCACAGAAGATCTTCATTGGTCCCGATGCACTAGGTACAACACCTAGATCGGAAATGAACTCCTTCATCCAGACTCCTTCATTTGCTGCTTCCGAAGCAGCTATGTACTCCGCTTCACATGTAGATCCCGCCACGACGCTTTGTTTAGAACTGCACCAACTTACAGCTCCACCGTTTAATAAAAATACGTATCCGGTTTGCGATTTAGAATCGTTCGGATCAGTGTCAAAGCTTGCATCGACGTAACCATTTATGACTAGATCTTTGTCACCTCCATATACGAGAAACATATCCTTAGTCCTTTTCAGGTATTTCAGGATGTTCTTGACCGCTGTCCAGTGACCCACTCCTGGATTACTTTGGTACCTCCCTGCCAAACTAATAGCAAGGCACACATCAGGTCTGGTAAACAGCATTGCATACATGATAGAGCCTATGGCTGAAGCATAGGGAACTCCTTTCATTTTCTCTCTATCTTCTGCAGTGGTCGGGCATTGAGTCTGACTCAACTTTATACCTTGTAATACAGGCAAGAACCCTTTCTTCGCCTGCTCCATATTGAACCTTTTCAACACTTTATCAAGGTACGTGCTTTGTGAAAGTCCAATCAAGCGTCTTGATCTATCTCTATAGATCTTAATGCCCAATATGTAAGCAGCTTCACCGAGGTCTTTCATTGAAAAACTTTTATTCAAGTATCCTTTTATGCTATCCAGAAATTCTATATCATTTCCAATCAACAATATGTCATCCACATATAATATTAGAAATGCTACAGAGCTCCCACTCACTTTCTTGTAAATACAGGCTTCTCCAAAAGTCTTTATAAAACCATATGCTTTGATCATACTATCAAAGCGTTTATTCCAACTCCGAGAGGCTTGCACCAGACCATAGATTGATCGCTGGAGCTTGCACACTTTGTTAGCTCCCTTAGGATCGACAAAACCCTCCGATTGCATCATATACAACTCTTCTTCCAGAAATCCATTCAGGAATGCAGTTTTGACATCCATCTGCCAAATTTCATAATCATAAAATGCGGCAATCGCTAACATGATTCGGACAGACTTAAGCATCGCTACGGGTGAGAAAGTCTCATCGTAGTCAACCCCTTGAACTTGTCGAAAACCTGTCGCAACAAGTCGAGCTTTATAGACAGTTACATTACTGTCAGCGTCAGTCTTCTTCTTAAAGATCCATTTATTCTCAATGGCTTGCCGATCATCGGGCAAGTCAACCAAAGTCCATACTTTGTTCTCATACATGGATCCCATCTCAGATTTCATGGCCTCTAGCCATTTTGTGGAATCTGGGCTCATCATCGCTTCCTCATAGTTCGTAGGTTCATCATGGTCAAGTAACATGACTTCCAGAACAGGATTACCGTACCACTCTGGTGCGGATCTTACTCTGGTAGACCTACGAGGTTCAGTAGACACTTGATCTGAAGTTTCATGATCAATATCATTAGCTTCCTCACTAATTGGTGTATTTGTCACAGGAACTGATTTCTGTGATGAACTACTTTCCAATAAGGGAGCAGGTATAGTTACCTCATCAAGTTCTACTTTCCTCCCACTCACTTCTTTCGAGAGAAACTCCTTCTCTAGAAAGGATCCATTCTTAGCAATGAATGTCTTGCCTTCGGATCTGTGATAGAAGGTGTACCCAACAGTCTTATTTGGGTATCCTATGAAGACACATTTCTCCAATTTGGGTTCGAGCTTATCTGGTTGAAGTTTCTTCACATAAGCATCGCAGCCCCAAACTTTAAGAAACGACAACTTTGGTTTCTTGCCAAACAACAGTTCATAAGGCGTCGTCTCAATGGATTTTGATGGTGCCCTATTTAATGTGAATGCAGCCGTCTCTAAAGCATAACCCCAAAACGATAGCGGTAAATCAGTAAGAGACATCATAGATCGCACCATATCTAGTAAAGTACGATTACGACGTTCGGACACACCATTTCTTTGTGGTGTTCCAGGTGGCGTGAGTTGCGAAACTATTCCGCATTGTTTTAAATGTAAACCAAACTCGTAACTCAAATATTCTCCTCCACGATCAGATCGCAGAAACTTTATTTTCTTGTTACGATGATTTTCCACTTCACTCTGAAATTCTTTGAACTTTTCAAATGTTTCAGACTTGTGTTTCATTAAGTAGATATACCCATATCTGCTCAAATCATCTGTGAAGGTGAGAAAATAACGATATCCGCCACGAGCTTCAACATTCATCGGACCACATACATCTGTATGTATGATTTCCAACAAATCTGTTGCTCTCTCCATAGTACCGGAGAACAGTGTTTTAGTCATCTTGCCCATGAGGCACGGTTCGCAAGTACCAAGTGATTCATAATCAAGTGATTCCAAAAGTCCATCAGTATGGAGTTTCTTCATGCGCTTTATACCGATGTGACCTAAACGGCAGTGCCACAAATAAGTTGCACTATCATTATCAACTCTACATCTTTTGGCTTCAACATTATGAATATGTGTATCACTACTATCGAGATTTAATAAAAATAGACCACTCTTCAAGGGTGCATGACCATAAAAGATATTACTCATATAAATAGAACAACCATTATTCTCTGATTTAAATGAATAATCGTCTCGCATCAAACAAGATACAGATATAATGTTCATGCTCAGTGCTGGCACCAAATAACAATTATTCAGGTCTAAAACTAATCCCGAAGGTAGATGTAGAGGTAGTGTGCCGACCGCGATCACATCGACTTTGGAACCGTTTCCCACGCGCATCGTCACCTCGTCCTTGGCCAGTGCTCGCTTATTTCGTAGTCCCTGTTTCGAGTTGCAAATATTAGCAACAGAACCAGTATCAAATACCCAGGTGCTACTACGAGCTCTAGTTAGGTACACATCAATAACATGTATATCACATATACCTTTGTTTACTTTGCCATCCTTCTTATCCGCCAAATACTTGGGGCAGTTCCGCTTCCAGTGACCAGTTTGCTTGCAGTAGAAGCACTCAGTTTCAGGCTTAGGTCCAGACTTGGGTTTCTTCTCTTGAGCAGCAACTTGCTTGCTGTTCTTCTTGAAGTTCCCCTTCTTCTTCCCTTTGCCCTTTTTCTTGAAACTAGTGGTCTTGTTGACCATCAACACTTGATGCTCCTTTTTGATTTCTACCTCCGCGGCTTTTAGCATTGCGAAGAGCTCGGGAATTGTCTTGTTCATCCCTTGCATATTATAGTTCATCACGAAGCTCTTGTAGCTTGGTGGCAGTGATTGGAGAATTCTGTCAATGACGCTATCATCCGGAAGATTAACTCCCAGTTGAATCAAGTGATTATTATACCCAAACATTTTGAGTATATGCTCACTGACAGAACTATTCTCCTCCATCTTGCAGCTGGAACTTATTGGAGACTTCATATCTCTCAATCCGGGCATTTGCTTGAAATATTAACTTCAACTCCTGGAACATCTCATATGCTCCATGACGTTCAAAACGTCGTTGAAGACCCGGTTCTAAGCCGTAAAGCATGGCACACTGAACTATAGAGTAGTCATCAGCTTTGCTCTGCTAGATGTTCACAACATCTGGTATTGCTCCTGCAGCAGGCCTGGCACCCAGCGGTGCTTCCAGGACGTAATTCTTCTGTGCAGCAATGAGGATATTCCTCAAGTTACGGACCCAGTCCGTGTAATTGCTACCATCATCTTTCAACTTTGCTTTCTCAAGGAACGCATTAAAATTCAACGGAACAACAGCACGAGCCATCTATCTACAACAAACATAGACAAGCAAAATACTATCAGGTACTAAGTTCATGATAAATTTAAGTTCAATTAATCATTACTTAAGAACTCCCACTTAGACAGACATCTCTCTAGTCATCTAAGTGATCACGTGACCCAGATCAACTAAACCATAACCGATCATCACGTGAGATGGAGTAGTTTTCAATGGTGAACATCTTTATGTTGATCATATCTACTTATATGATTCACGCTCGACCTTTCAGTCTCCGTGTTCCGAGGCCATATCTGCATATGCTAGGCTCGTCAAGTTTAACCTGAGTATTCTGCATGTGCAAAACTGGCTTGCACCCGTTGTAGATGGACGTAGAGCTTATCACACCCGATCATCACGTGGTGTCTGGGCACGACGAACTTTGGCAACGGTGCATACTCAGGGAGAACACTTCTTGATAATTTTTAGTGAGAGATCATCTTAAAATGCTACCGTCAATCAAAGCAAGATAAGATGCATAAAGGATAAACATCACATGCAATCAATATAAGTGATATGATATGGCCATCATCATCTTGTGCTTGTGATCTCTATCTCCGAAGCACCATCGTGATCACCATCGTCACCGGCGCGACACCTTGATCTCCATCGTAGCATCGTTGTCGTTTACGCCATCTGTTGCTTCTACGACTATCGCTACCGCTTAGTGAATAAGTAAAGCAATTACAGGGCGTTTGCATTTCATACAATAAAGCGGCAACCATATGGCTCCTGCCAGTTGCCGATAACTTCGGTTACAAAACATGATCATCTCATACAATAAAATATAGCATCACGTTTTGGCCATATCACATCACAACATGCCCTGCAAAAACAAGTTAGACGTCCTCTACTTTGTTGTTGCAAGTTTTACGTGGCTGCTACGGGCTTAGCAAGAACCGTTCTTACCTACGCATCAAAACCACAACGATAGTTTGTCAAGTTAGTGCTGTTTTAACCTTCGCAAGGACTGGGCGTAGCCACACTCGGTTCAACTAAAGTTGGAGAAACTGACACCCGCCAGTCACCTGTGTGCAAAGCACGACGGTAAAACCAGTCTCGCATAAGCGTACGCATAATGTCGGTCCGGGCCGCTTCATCCAACAATACCGCCGAACCAAAGTATGACATGCTGGTAAGCAGTATGACTTGTATCGCCCACAACTCATTTGTGTTCTACTCGTGCATATAACATCAACGCATAAAACCTGGCTCGGATGCCACTGTTGGGGAACGTAGTAATTTCAAAAAATTTCCTACGCACACGCAAGATCATGGTGATGACATAGCAACGAGAGGGGAGAGTATTGTCTACGTACCCTCGTAGACCGTCAAGCGGAAGCGTTATGACAACGCGGTTGATGTAGTCGTACGTCTTCACGAATCGACCGATCCAAGCACCGAACGTACGGCACCTCCGTGTTCAGCACACGTCCAGCTCGATGACGTTCCCCGGGCTCCAATCCAGCGAAGCGTCGGGGATGAGTTCCGTCAGCACGACGGCGTGTTGACGATGATGATGTTCTACCGGCGCAGGGCTTCGCCTAAACTCCGCGACGATATAACCGAGGTGGAATATGGTGGAGGGGGGCACCGCACACGGCTAAGGAACGATCCGTAGATCAACTTGTGTGTCTATGGGGTGTCCCCCTCCCCCGTATATAAAGGGGGAGAGGAGGAGGGGGCCGACCAAGGGGGAGGCGCGCCCTAGGAGGGGGAAACCTACTCCAAGTAGGTTTGCCCCCTCCCTTTCCTATTCCAAGAAGGAGGGGGAAGGAAGGAGTGGGAGAGGGGAAAGGCAAGGGGGGCGCCGCCCCCTCTTCCTTATCCTATTCGGACTCAAGGGGAGGGGGCACGCCTCTTGCCCTGGCCGGCCCCTCTCTCTCTCCACTAGGGCCCAACAAGGCCCATTAGTTCTCGGGGGGGTTCCGGTAACCCTCCGGCACTCCGGTTTTTCTCCGAAAACATCCGGAACACTTCCGGTGTCTGAATATAGTCATCCAATATATCAATCTTTATGTCTCAACCATTTCGAGACTCCACGTCATGTCCGTGATCACATCCGGGACTCCGAACAACCTTCGGTACATCAAAACTTATAAAATCATAATAAAACTATCATCGTAACGTTAAGCGTGCGGACCCTACGGGTTCGAGAACTATGCAGACATGACCTAGAACTATTCTCGGTCAATAACCAATAGTGGAACCTGGATGTTCATATTGGTTCCTACATATTCTACGAAGATCTTTATCGGTCAAACCGCATAACAACATACGTTGTTCCCTTTGTCATCGGTATGTTACTTGCCCGAGATTCGATCATCGGTATCCAATACCTAGTTCAATCTCGTTACCGGCAAGTCTCTTTACTCGTTCCGTAATACATCATCTCATAACTAACTCATTAGTTACAATGCTTGCAAGGCTTAGGTGATGAGTATTACCGAGAAGGCCCAGAGATAACTCTCCGACAATCGGAGTGACAAAACCTAATCTCGAATTATGCCAACTCAACATGTACCTTTGGAGACACCTGTAGAGCACCTTTATAATACCCAGTTACGTTGTGACGTTTGGTAGCACACAAAGTGTTCCTCCGGTAAACGAGAGTTGCACAATCTCATAGTTGCAGGAACTTTGTATAAGTCATGAAGAAAGCAATAGCAACATACTAAACGATCAAGTGCTAAGCTAACGGAATGGGTCAAGTCAATCACATCATTCTCCTAATGATGTGATCCCATTAATCAAATGACAACACATGCCTATGGTTAGGAAACATAACCATCTTTGATCAATGAGCTAGTCAAGTAGAGGCATACTAGTGACACTATGTTTGTCTATGTATTCACACATGTATCATGTTTCCGGTTAATACAATTCTAGCATGAATAATAAACATTTATCATGATATGAGGAAATAAATAATAACTTTATTATTGCCTCTAGGGCATATTTCCTTCAGAACCAATCTAGAGCTCCGGCAGAGTTGTTCTGCCGGGGACGGTTCCCTCTGGGAGGGGGAAATCATCACCATCGTCATCACCAATGATCCTCTCATCTGTAGGGGGTCAATATCCATCAACATCTTCACCAGCACCATCTCCTCTCAAAACCCTAGTTCATCTCTTGTTTCCAATGTTGTATCCAAACCACAAATTGGTACCCGTGGGTTGCTAGTAGTGTTGATTACTCCTTGTAGTTGATGCTAATTGGTTTACTTGGTGGAAGATCATATGTTTAGATCCTTAATGCATATTATTACTCCTCTGATTATGAACATGAATATGCTTTGTGAGTAGTTACGTTTGTTCCTGAGGACATGGGTGAAGTCTTGCTACTAGTAGTCATGTGAATTTGGTATTCGTTCGATATTTTGATGAGATGTATGTTGTCTTTTCCTCTAGTGGTGTTATGTGAACATCGACTACATGACACTTCACCATTATTTGGGCCTAGAGGAAGGCATTGGGAAGTAATAAGTAGATGAGGGGTTGCTAGAGTGACAGAAGCTTAAATCCTAGTTTATGCATTGCTTCGTTAGGGGCTGATTTGGATCCATATGTTTAATGTTGTGGTTAGGTTTACCTTAATACTTCTTTTGTAGTTGCGAATGCTTGCAATAGGGGTTAATCATAAGTGGGATGCTTGTCCAAGTAAGGGAAATACCCAAGCACTGGTCCACTCACATATCAAATTATCAAAGTACCGAATGCGAATCATATGAGCGTGATGAAAACTAGCTTGATGATAATTCCCATGTGTCCTCGGGAGCTCTTTTCTCAGTATAAGAAATTGTCCAGGCTTATCCTTTGCTACAAAAGGATTGGGCCACCTTGCTGCACTTTATTTACTTTCATTGCTTGTTACTCGTTACAATTTATCTTATCACAAAACTATCTGAGGGAGTCCTGGATTAGGGGGTATCCGGACAGCCGGACTATATACTTTGGCCGGACTATTGGACCGTGAAGATACAAGACTCAAGACTTCGTCCCGTGTCCGGATGGGACTCTCGTTTGCGTGGAAGAAAAGCTTGGCGATCCGGATATTATATTTCCTTCTTTGTAACCGACTCCGTGTAAACCTTAGCCCCCTCCGGTTTCTATATAAACCAGAGGGTTTAGTCCTTAGGGGGACAATCATAATCATCATAGGCTAGCTTCTAGGGTTTAGCCTCTACGATCTCGTGGTAGATTAACTCTTGTAATACTCATATCATCAAAATCAATCAAGTAGGAAGTAGGGTTTTACCTCCATCGAGAGGGCCCGAACCTGGGTAAAACATCACGTCCCTTGCCTCATGTTACCACTAGCCTTAGACGCACAGATCGGGACCCCCTACCCGAGATCCGCCGGTTTTGACACCGACATTGGTGCTTTCATTGAGAGTTCCTCTGTGTCGTCGCTGCAAGGCTCGATGGTCCGTCTCGTTGTCAAGGACAACATCACCTCTGGGGGAGCTCTAGCGCTAGGCCAAACTCTCCGACTAGGCGGCTTCATCATGGCCGCCCGATCGGCTTCCGCGCCGACGACGACCTCTCGGGTCATCAAAAAGAGCCTCCACGTCAACTCGGAACTCGCTGAACAGATGAATCTGATGGAGCTCTCCTCCCTTAACGAGCTCTTGGATCGCATCGCCGGTTTGGGAGTCGCTACAGACTATGATCGGATTGGGCTTAAACCCGACCAAAGGGATATTAAATCCCCACCGGTCACCCACGAGATAGCGGTAGTGGAGAAGCCACACACGGATTATCCCTCTATTCCGAGGACGAATTATGTCCGGATTACCGAGCTCTCTGAGCCGGATACCCGCTCGCGGGAGGACATGACCCAGACCCCGGACTTAGAATCGGGTATCGGGCCGGAAAAATCGGGCAACACCCCGGATCCCGAGCTGTCAAGCCCGGAAGCTCCTCTGCCCCTGGGCGTTAGATCGGATCAGAATCCAGATTCAGCTACGCCCACCCACCCAGACTTAAACCGTCTATCCCATATCAGACAAGGGCCCCAAGAGACAGTACATCGCTACTGGGCCAAATTCCTCCTTGTACTAAGCAGGGTCAAGGACTGTCGTGAGGAAGACGCAATCTCACTTTTCTGCAAAAATTGCATGAACAAAGGGATCCTTAATGCTATAAGTCACCGTGACATAATACACTTTGCCGACTTAGCAGCCATAGTACAGAAGTACTGTGCGATGGAGAGCACCTGGACAACCCAAGCGGACTTCTGGGATAATCCGGCTCTCACTAAATCCTTTGTCCGAACTAAAAGGGCAAACTCTCGTAAGTTACCCAATCCAATTCCCGAAAAACCAAAGCCCACTCCAAGGCATGGAACTGTATTGGAAGAATGGCTCAATGGGCCATGAAAAATTCACAGCACGCCAGATACTACGCCAACGCATAGCCTTAGAGCATGTTGGATACTCTGGCAGGTGGCAAAAAGCGGCGAGGATCTTCTGGTAAGCCACAAAGCAGAGCAACGCCCCGCCGAAGACAACAATGCGGTACTGACAGTCTTCGAGACTTTCGCCTCAAATAATAGGCGCAAGCGAGCTCATCAAAATTTCGCTGAAATCTGCCATGTGGCAAAAATAAATCCATGGAACGTCACTGCTATAACCTTCAGTGCCAGTGATGAACCTCAATTCCAGACAGTCCGGGCACCAGCCGCTTTGGTCCTTAGCCCAATCATGGACGGCTTTCGGCTCACTAAAGTACTCATGGACGGCGGAAGCGGATTAAACTTGATCTATGAAGAAACACTCAACAAGATGGAAATTGATAAAAGCCGTATTGAGCAAAGCGGCACAACCTTCAGGGGAATCATCCCTAGCCGGGAGGCACGGTGTGCGGGAAAAATCACACTCGATGTGGTATTGGCACTCCGGAGAATTACAGGTCCGAAGAAATCACATTCGAAGTGGCTCCTTTCAGCAGCGGATACCACGCCCTTTTAGGGCGGGACGCATTCACAAGCTTTCAAGCTATACCCCATTACGGGTACATGAAGCTCAAAATGCCCAAGCCCAATGGAATCATCACTCTAGCTAGTGATCCGGACGTCGCACTCCGCGCCGTACATAAAATTGCAGCACTAGCCCTGGAAGCATTATCCGAAGCCCTAGCGGCTGAAGAATTAACAACTGCGCACCACAGTGGACATGGACGATGTGATACTCGACAAACGACCCAAGTCCACCTCATTCAAACCTGCAGACGATATAGTCAAATTCCAGGTCCATCCAACGGACCCCACGAAGACAACTTCCATCGGGACACAGTTGAGCCCCACAATGGACGCCGCACTACGAGACTTCCTATGCGAGAATTGGGACATTTTCACCTGGCATCCTTCGGACATGCCGGGCATCCCACGCAGACTGGCCGAACACAACCTTAATACACTGAAAGGATACAAGCCAGTCAAACAGACTCTTAGGCGCTTTTTAGAGCCTAAACGGTAAGCCATGGGAGAAGAGCTAGCCAAGCTACTTGAGGCCGGATTCATCAGAGATACTAAGTGAGGGAGTCCTGGACTAGGGGGTGTCCGGATAGCCGAACTATCATCATTGGCCGGACTCCAAGACTATGAAGATACAAGATTGAAGACTTCGTCCCGTGTCCGGATGGGACTTTCCTTGGCGTGGAAGGCAAGCTTGGCAATACGGATATGTAGATCTCCTGCCATTGTAACCGACTCTGTGTAACCCTAGCCCTCTCCGGTGTCTATATAAACCGGAGGGTTTTAGTCCATAGGACGAACAACAATCATACCATAGGCTAGCTTCTAGGGTTTAGCCTCCTTAATCTCGTGGTAGATCCACTCCTGTGCTACCCATATCATCAATATCAATCAAGCAGGAGTAGGGTTTTACCTCCATCGAGAGGGCCCGAACCTGGGTAAAAACATCGTGTCCCTTGTCTCCTGTTACCATCCGCCTAGACACACAGTTCGGGACCCCCTACCCGAGATCCGCCGGTTTTGACACCGACATTGGTGCTTTCATTGAGAGTTCCTCTGTGTCGTCGCTCATAGGCCCGATGGCTCCTTCGATCATCAACAGTAATGCGGTCTAGGGTGAGACTTTTCTCCCCGGACAGATCTTTGTATTCGGCGGCTTTGCACTGCGGGCCAATTCGCTTGGCCATCTGGAGCAGATCGAAAGTTACGCCCCTGGCCATCAGGTCAGATTTGGAAGTTTGAATTTCACGGCCGACATCCGCGGAGACTTGATCTTCGACGGATTCGAGCCACAGCCGAGCGCGCCGCACTGTCACGACGGGCATGATCTAGCTCTGCGTCCGGACATTGCCCTTGAGGCCGCACAAGAGGCCATTGCGACCCTTAACTCGGGGCTGACTGCGGCGACCGAGGATGGGTGGCTAGACACCGCCTCGGGGGCTGCTACCTCTACGGTGATGGAGCCGAATACCGACCCTGTCCCTTGTGAAGCTCGTGACTCCGAGGTACCGGACTCCTCGCCGGACTCCGAACCTCCTGCGCCCCTACCAATCGAATCCGATTGGGCGCCGATCATGGAGTTCACCGCTGCGGACATCTTTCAGCACTCGCCTTTTGGCGACATCCTGAATTCGCTAAAGCATCTCTCGTTATCAGGAAAGCCCTGGCCAGACCATGGTCAGGACGGTTGGGATGCGGACGACGAAGAAATTCAAAGCCCACCAACCACCCACTTTGTAGCCACTGTCGACGACCTAACCGACATGCTAGACTTCAACTCCGAAGACATCGACAGTATGGACGACGATGCCGGAGACGACCAAGAACCAGCACCCACGGGGCACTGGAAAGCCACCTCGTCATACGACATATACATGGTGGACATCCCAAAGGATGGGAATGGCGATGGAATAGCGGAGGAAGACCCCTCCAAGAAACAGCCTAAGCACCGACGTCAGCGGCGCCGCTCTAAATCCCGCCACAGCAAGAATGGAGATTCCGGCACCGGAGACAACAACACCCCGGACAGTGCCGAAGACAACCCCCTCCAGCAAGATTCAGCATAGGAAGATGAAGAAGCCAGCCCTCATGAGAGAGCGGCAGACAAAGAGGTAGAGGGTGATAATTACATGCCTCCCTCCGGAGACGAGGCAAGCCTCGACGATGACGAATTCGTCGTGCTTGAGGATCCCGTCGAGCAAGAGCTTTTTAAACGCAGGCTGATGGCCACAGCAAGCAGCCTCAAGAAAAAGCAGCAACAGCTTAGAGCTGATCAAGATTTGCTAGCCGACAGATGGACTGAAGTCCTTGCGGCCGAAGAGTACGAACTCGAACGCCCCTCCAAAAGCTACCCTAAACGCAAGCTGCTGCCCCGATTAGAGGAGGAAGCATACAAACCCACATCACCAGCGCACAATACGGCCGACCGGCCACCTCGTGGCCATGACAGAGAGGCCTCCAGGCCCTCCACTAAAGCCGTACCCCGGCACCGCTCGAAAAGTATAAAGCCACGGGGGAATGCGCCAGACTTGCGAGACATATTGGAGGATAAGGCAAGACAATCAAGATTGATCTACGGATCGCGTGGGCGCCCCACAATGCGCGTCGATGACCGTCGCGCCGGATACAGCAACTCCGGCCGGGCCGAACACAGTAGACAAAGCTCGCTTGAGCTATGTCGTGATATAGCCCAATATAGAGGCGCCGCACACCCACTATGCTTCACAGACGAAGTAATGGATCATCAAATCCCCGAAGGGTTCAAACCCGTGAACATTGAATCCTACGATGGCACAACAGACCCCGCGGTCTGGATCGAAGACTATCTCCTTCATATCCACATGGCCCGCGGTGATGATCTTCACGCCATCAAATACCTCCCACTCAAGCTTAAAGGACCAGCTCGGCACTGGCTTAACAGCTTGCCAGCAGAATCAATCGGGTGTTGGGAGGACCTGGAAGCCGCATTCCTTGATAACTTCCAGGGCACATATGTGCGACCACCAGACGCCGATGACCTAAGCCACATAATTCAGCAGCCAGATGAATCGGCCAGACAATTCTGGACAGGGTTCTTAACAAAGAAAAATCAAATCGTCGACTGTCCGGATGCAGAGGCTCTTGCAGCCTTCAAACATAACATCCGCGACGAGTGGCTTGCCCGGCACCTAGGACAGGAAAAGCCGAAATCCATGGCAGCCCTCACATAACTCATGACCCGCTTCTGCGCGGGAGAGGACAGTTGGCTAGCCCGCAGTAACAACCTCAATAAAAATTCTGGCAGTCTGGATACCAAGGACCGCAATGGTAGGTCGCGTCGCAACAAGCACAAACGCCGCATTAACGGTGATAATACTGAGGATACGGCAGTCAACGCCGGATTCAGAGGCTCCAAACCCGGTCAACGGAAAAAGCCATTCAAAAGAACTACCCCGGGTCCGTCCAATTTGGACCGAATACTCGACCGCTCATGCCAGATACACGACACCCCCGAAAAGCCAGCTAATCACAATGCCAAGGGGCTGCATAGCGATGACGAGGAAGAGACCTGGCCGCCGAACAATAAAGGACAGAAGGGTTTCCCCCCACAAGTGCGGACGGTGAACATGATATACGCAACCCACATACCCAAAAGGGAGCGGAAGCATGCACTCAGGGACGTATATGCGATGGAGCCAGTCGCCCCAAAGTTCAATCCATGGTCTTCCTGCCCAATCACCTTTGATCGAAGGGACCACCCCACCAGCATCCGCCATGGCGGGTTCGCCGCATTGGTTCTAGACCCAATTGTCGACGGGTTTCACCTCACCAGAGTCCTGATGGACGGCGGCAGCAGCCTGAACCTGCTTTACCAGGATACAGTGCGCAAGATGGGCATAGACCCCTCAAGGATTAAACCCACAAAGATGACCTTTAAAGGCGTCATACCAGGTGTAGAGGCCAATTGCACAGGCTCAGTGACAATGGAAGTGGTCTTCGGATCCCCGGATAACTTCCGAAGCGAGGAGTTAATCTTCGACATAGTCCCGTTCCGCAGCGGCTATCATGCACTGCTCGGACGAACCGCGTTTGCAAAATTCAACACGGTGCCGCACTACGCATACCTCAAGCTCAAGATGCCAGGCCCTCGAGGAGTCATCACGGTCAACGGAAACACTGAACGCTCTCTCCAAACGGAGGAGCATACAACGGCTCTCGCGGCAGAAGTGCAGAGCAGCCTCTTAAGGCAATTCTCGGGTCCGGCCGTTAAGCGACCGGAAACCTCCAAGCGCGCCCGGAGTAACCTACAACAAGACCACCTGGCATGTTCCGAGCACGCGTAGCAATGCGGCCCCAACCCCAGCCCTTGCAAAATTTCAAAACCAGTACTCCGCGTACATCATTACGCTATGAAGATACCATGGGCACAGGGGGAGGGGCACGACCACGGCAGGCCCAGAGTGCGGCTCAACTACACCAAGGGCTCCCAAGAGTGTCATCCTTTTTCTTTCTTTCTTTTTCTTTTTTTCTTATCCTCAGGACTCCGTTTACCAGAGGCCCTGTCCGGCAGTAGACCTGCCAAACTCACGATGCAACAGCCAGGGAAGAGGAGAGGCCACGCCGAGTATCCAGGTGGTCTCCATTACGAGCATTATACCTGTTTTATACACCATTCCGCAGCCTACCCCTGGAAGGGGACATGCTAAATAGTTCCATCCCTTGCTTATCGCACTATTTGTAACATTCTGCACTCATGGCAGTACTTTCTGAATAAAAAATGCATCGCTTTTTGCCTACCACTGCATTCCTTTCTTATACATATGTTCATCTATGACATGTTGCATCCGTACACTTTGGTACGGCTAAATACACTAGGGGCTTAAGTTCCCCACATTATGGTGTGATAAGTCCGAACACTTTCACAAGTGCGGCACCCCGAACTTATAGCATTATATGAATCGGCTCTGAATCATGTCTTGGGTCAATAGTTGGGTTTGCCTGGCTCCCATGTTTTGGTACCTTAAGTTCTGTTATATCGGCTAAGGTAGCGCTGGGAGAACCACTGCGATTGTGCCCCAGTTGAGTTGGGCGAGCACCTCAGTGGAGAAATCTAAAACTGACCGTCATGATGAGGCGAGAGCCGGTCGCTGTTCGAGAGGTCTTTTCGAGTCCCTAAAGGCTTATGCCGCTTAGAGCGAGGAACAGGCTTTGTCCGGCCCAGGCGTGGATAGAGCCTCGAATTCGGCCTTCCGAACACTAGGGGCTTCGCCGAAATTTAAAATTATAGAATTCTATGGCTAAGTGAGAGTGTTCAAGCATTATAAGTCCGGTTGCCTCGTTCGTTGTGTTGAGCGCCTCCCTAGATGGACCCAAAAATGGGAACAAGAGCGCTCAAGTTTATCCCGAACACCCCAGCACTCGTGGCATGGGGGCTGAAGCCGACGACTTGCCATCTCTCAGATTTGAAAAACGGCCGCACAGAAGGTAATATTTTAAATTAACAAGCGTTGCTTAGCGCATATGAACAAAGTTTTCAGCGCACAGGATAACAAAATGCGAGTCTACTCAAATATTACATCTTTGGAGCACTCACCCGCAATAATGCGGGCACCCTTCAGGACACCCTTGTAATACATCTCGGGTGTGCGATACTCCTTGCCCGGCGGTGGAGCGTCTGTCACAAGCTTCTCAGCGTCCATCTTGCCCCAGTGCACTTTGGCACGAGCAAGGGCCCGACGGGCACCTTCAATGCAGGCGGAATGCTTGATGACTTCAACCCATGGACAAGCATCCACCAGCCGCCGCACCAGGCCGAAGTAGCTCCCAGGCATGGCCTCTTTGGGCCACAGCCGAACTATGAGGCCCCTCATGGCCTGTTCGGCCACCTTGTGGAGCTCGGCCAGCTGCTTCAGCTAGTCGCTAAGGGGCACCGGATGTCCGGCCTCAGCATACTGAGACCAGAACACCTTCTCCGTCGAGCTCCCCTCCTCGGCTCTGTAGAAAGCGGCAGCATCGGACACGCTGCGGGGCAGATCTGCGAACGCTCCTAGAGAGCTCCGAATTCGGGTAAGTAACAGGTAATTCACTTTTACATGCTTGCTTTGCATGAAGAATGCCTTACCCGCCGCTATTTTCTTCAATGCCTCAATCTTCTGGAGGGCCTTGTGGGCTTCGGCCTTAGCGGCTTTGGCACTCTCAAGAGCCGCCGCAAGCTCGGACTCTCGAGTCTTCGAGTCACGCTCCAAACTCTTGTGTTTGTCCATGAGAGCCTAGAGCTCTTGCCGTACCTCTGCCACCCGCTCATCCTGCTTCTCTCGCTCGGCACGCTCCACGGCCGCATTACGTTCGGCCGCGGACACCGCCTCCTTTAGGGTCGCCACCTCGTTCATAGCCCCTGGAGTACCCATGTTATCCTTGTCATTCCTCTTGCAACCAAATCCTTTTCTGTAAGGTACAATTTTAACAAGGTGTTACTCACCTTCCGTGTCCTCGAGCTGCTTCTTGGCACGGCCGAGCTCGTTCTTGGACCGCTCGAGGCTCTGCTTCAAGGCATTGACCTCTGCAGTCAGTACGGCAGAGGTCAGCAGCGCAGCCTGCATTCCCATATTGACATATTTTTGTTAAGACTCCTGTGTATATCTTTTTAGATCCTCAGTCCGGCTTTTCTTTCCGAACACCAAACCGAGCATCAGGGGCTACTGTCTATGCGGTACTATTTTACATATCTTAAAATTCTTACCTCAAAGCCTGTTAGAAGGCTGCTGCAGGCTTCGGTCAGCCTGCTCTTGGCGAGCTGAACCTTCTGAATCACCGCACTCATGACAGTGCGGTGTTCCTCTTTGATGGAAGCGCCGTTGAGCACCTCCAGCAAGTTATCCGGCGCCTCCGGTTGGACGGAGGCCGACGGCGTCACAGTCTTGCCCTTCTCACGAAGGGGCCGCCCGCCGGACTCCAGAACCACTGCAGGTTCCGGTGCGGAGTCCGGCCCAAAGTCCGGGAGGTTGCCTTGCGGCACCTTCGGGGCCTCCTCCTCGTGGTGGGTCCCCTTCCGGGATCCCACCTCGGCGTCGTCACGGGGGGAGGAGGCGGTCGGAAGTGAAGTGCTATCCACATCCGACGTACCCAAGGACCCGCTCGACAAAGCGGGAAGATCTTCCTTGGGCGGACTACAGGGTTGTATGCGGCGTTAGAAAGACACCGTGCGACAAAAACAAAAATTATGAATCATTTAGGAGTCCGGATACTTACGATCTCGCCAGGGGCTTGGCCCTTGAGGCCCACTCCTCGTCGCTGTCGCCGGTGTTGGCAGAACAGTCCGGGGGAAGGGTCCTTCCCTTCTTGGACCCTTCGGCCTCCCTCGTTGGGGAGGCCTTCCTCTTCTTCTCTTCCCCTGCTGGGGGAGAGGCCTCTTTCTTCTCCTCCTCGTCCTCGTGGGACGAGTCCGCCTCGGAGTCATCGGACGATGAGTCCGATAACACCTGGCGCCGGGAACTGCACTGGGTTCACGTGGCCTTCTTCTCCGGCACCACGTAGGGTGCCGGGACCAGCAACCCTGTCAAACGGGCATCCACTGGGTCCTCTGGAAGGGGAGCCGGACAGTTAACCTGTCCGGATGTCTCATGCCAGGCCTATTAAAGGCATTGGGAGTTTAGATCCCACATATAGTCAAACTATGAAAAGCAAGTGTCCCATAAAGGATAACATGGCTTACCTCGCCAACCGGACGCTGCGAGCTGAATCCGCGATCTTCGGTAGCGGACGCGGGAGCCTCGGCGCCCTTGAACAGCACCTTCCAGGCATCTTCGTACGTAGTGTCGAAGAGCCCGCTCAAGGTCCGGTGTTGTGCCGGATTAAACTCCCACAAGTTGAAGTCCCGCTATTGGCAGGGGAGAATACGGTGGATGAGCATGACCTGGATTACGTTGACAAGCTTGAGCTTCTTGTTCACCAGGGTTTGGAGACAGGATTGGAGTCCGGTCAGCTCTTCCGAACTGCCCCACAGCAGGCCCTTCTCTTTCCAGGAAATGAGCCACATGGGGATGCCAGTTCTGAATTCGGGGACCGCTGCCCATTCAGGGTCACGCGGCTCGGTGATGTAGAACCACCCCGATTGCCACCCTTTGATGGTTTCCACGAAGGCGCCCTCGAGCCAAGTGACGTTGGGCATCTTGCCCACCATGGCGCCTCCGCACTCCGCTTGGCTGCCCTTCACAACCTTCGGCTTGACATTAAAGGTCTTGAGCCACAAGCCGAAGTGGGGCTGGATGCAGAGGAAGGCCTCGCACACGACGATAAACGCCGAGATGTTGAGGATGAAATTTGGGGCCAGATCATGGAAATCCAGGCCATAATAGAACATGAGCCCCCGGACAAAGGGGTGGAGTGGGAAGCCCAGTCCGCGGAGGAAATGGGGAAGGAATACCACCCTCTCATGGGGCCCGGGGGTGGGGATGAGCTGCCCCTCGTCGGGGAGCCGGTGCGCGATATCGCTGGACATATATCTGGCGCCACGCAGCTTCTTGATGTGCCCCTCCGTAAGGAGGAGGCCATCCACTTGCCTCCCGCTCCGGACATGGTTGGAGCAGGTCGAGGTGAGATGTGCGAACTTGGGCGCTGGAGCTCGAGTGCGCGGAGATGGATAAGCAAAGAAGGAAGAAGGCGTAGGTAAAAGGGCAGATCCTTATCCCCTTATATATGGGCGGACGAAACTATGCGTCCCCACCGGCCTGGTAAAACTCGCTTATCTCCCAAGCGCCACAATCAATGGCGCGGTTGGGTTACCCACGTCCGTATTGATGGGAATCCCGAAATAAGGGGAACACAATCTCTGCTTCGACAAGACGTGCCAAGGAAACCGCTTCGCTAAACACGCTGAGGTGGAATGATAAAAACGATTCGCGTAAAGGCTTGGCCATGGTGTGACGTCACGCCACGAAATACGTCAGTAGATTGAACTTGTGTAAAAATTATTCTCTCTACGGAGATATGTGGAATTTATTTTGCAGAGCCGGACACTACCCTTGTGTTCACAATCTTCTACGAATTATTCGGAGGAGGAACCCGCCTTGCAATGCCGAAGACAATATGCGCGCCGGACTCGTCGTCATTGAAGCCTGGTTCAGGGGCTACTGAGGGAGTCCTGGACTAGGGGGTGTCCGGATAGCCGAACTATCATCATTGGCCGGACTCCAAGACTATGAAGATACAAGATTGAAGACTTTGTCCCGTGTCCAGATGGGACTTTCCTTGGCGTGGAAGGCAAGCTTGGCAATACGGATATGTAGATCTCCTACCATTGTAACCGACTCTGTGTAACCCTAGCCCTCTCCGGTGTCTATATAAACCGGAGGGTTTTAGTACATAGGACGAACAACAATCATACCATAGGCTAGCTTCTAGGGTTTAGCCTCCTTGATCTCGTGGTAGATCCACTCTTGTACTACCCATATCATCAATATCAATCAAGCAGGAGTAGGGTTTTACCTCCATCAAGAGGGCCCGAACCTGGGTAAAAACATCGTGTCCCTTGTCTCCTGTTACCATCCGCCTAGACGCACAGTTCGGGAACCCCTACCCGAGATCCGCCGGTTTTGACACCGACACTAAGCATTTGGATTGGCTGGCATATCTGGTAATGGTACTGAAGAAGGAAAAATCCTGGCGCCTATGCGTCGATTTCAAGGACCTCAACAAGGCTTGCCCCAAGGATCCCTTCCCCCTCCCTCGCATCGACCAAATCATCGACGCCACCGCAGGACACGACTCACTGTGTTTCCTCGACGCATACTCCGGATACCATCAAATAAAGATGGCAGAGTCTGACCAAGCTGCAACGGCCTTCATAACGCCATATGGCCCTTTCTGCTTCAACACTATGCCTTTCGGGCTTAAAAATGCCGGCGCAACCTATCAACGCATGATTCAAACATACCTGGAAAAGCAAATCGGCAAAACATTGGAGGCATATGTGGATGACGTTGTCATAAAAACAAGACACGTTGAAACTCTAATAGATGACTTGAGGCTTACGTTCGATAACCTCCGAACATACGACATCAAGCTAAACCCGGAAAAAATGTGTTTTCGGCGTACCCTCTGGGAAGTTGCTCGGCTTCATTGTTTCCAACAGAGGAATCGAAGCAAACCCAGCAAAAATCTGAGCTCTGTTGCAGTTGGCTATCCCAACAAACCTCAAGCATATCCAGAAACTAGCCGGATGCGTGGCTGCCTTAAGCCGCTTTGTCTCCCAATTAGGAGAAAAGGCACTACCTCTTTACCGCCTTCTTCGACGCACCGAACACTTCGTGTGGACGGATGCAGCCGCGGCCGGACTGGATGAAATAAAGACCTTATTGGCCTGTAATCCAGTCCTGACAGCGCCAAATATTGGTGAACCTATGCTATTATACATAGCTGCAACACATCAAGTTGTAAGCGGAGTGCTCGTCGTCGAACGAGAAGCAGACGGATACAAATCCCGCTCCAAAAGCCGGTATATTACATGTCCACGGTCCTCACCCCATGCAAATCCCGATACCCACACTATCAAAAGATAGCATACGCGGTCTTCATGGCATCCCGGAAGCTACGACACTACTTCCAGGAGTGTTCGATTACGGTGGCCTCCGAAGTACCACTCAACGACATAATAAACAACCGCGATGCTACGGAACGGATTGCTAAATGGGCCATCGAGCTCCTCCCGTTCGACATAACATACAAACCACGGCGGGCCATTAAGTCGCAAGTATTGGATGACTTCATCGCCGAATGGACAGAAGCCAAACTCCCTAAAGAGTACGACGCGTACTCTAATTGGATCATGCACTTCGATGGCTCTAAAATGCTGGCCGGATTGGGGGCAGGTGTAGTCCTGACTTCCCCCACCGGAGACACGGTCCAATACGTACTCCAAATATTATACACAGACTCCAACAATGTAGCCAAATATGAGGCTCTGTTGCATGGTCTTCGGATGGCAGTCTCTATGGGCATTAAACGCCTGGAAGTGCGCGGGGATTCAAACCTCGCAATATTTAAAAAATAAATGGAGACTTTGATGCCAAGGATCCGAAAATGGCGGCCTACCGTAATGCCGTCCTTAAAATGCCAGCTCGGTTCAAGGGGCTCGAATTCCACCATGTGGCTCGAGAAAACAAACAAGCGGCGGATATCCTCGCCCGCGTCGGTGCTAAGCGCAACCCTGTCCCACCTAACATATTCCTGGAAAGGTTGTTCAAGCCATCCGTAGTATGGGAAGGGGAGTCCGGCAACACTAGACCGGATCCGAACACAGCCCCAGACTCCGAACCATCTGACGTAATCGGAGGCCTCGCCACTGAAATAACAACTTCGGCCCAGAAATCATGGCTGTAATCGCCTCGTGGACTGATAATCCACAAGTATAGGGGATCGCAACAGCTTTCGAGGGTAGAGTATTCAACCCAAATTTATTGATTCGACACAAGGGGACCCAAAGAATATTCTTGAGTATTAGCAGTTGAGTTGTCAATTCAACCACACCTGGATAACTTAGTATCTGCACCAAAGTGTTTAGTAGAAAAAGTGGTATGGTAATAAAGGTAGCGGTAGCAAAAGTAAAGATAAATGTTTTGGAGTTATTGTAGTAGTTGTAACAATAGCAAAGAAAAAGTAAATAAGCGAAGAACAATATGTGAAAAGCTCGTAGGCAATGGATCAGTGATGGATAATTATGCCGGATGCGATTCCTCATGCAATAGTTATAGCATAGGGTGATATAGAACTAGCTCCAATTCATCAATGTAATGTAGGCATGTATTCCGTAAATAGTCATACGTGCTTATGGAAAAGAACTTGCATGACGTCTTTTGTCCTACCTCCCGTTGAAGCGGGGTCCTTACGGAAACTAAGGGATATTAAGGCCTCCTTTTAATAGAGAACCGGACCAAAGCATTAACACATAGTGAATACATGAACTCCTCAAACTACGGTCATCACCGAGAAGTGTCCCGATTATTGTCACTTCGGGGTTGTCGGATCATAACACATAATAGGTGACTATAGACTTGCAAGATAGGATCAAGGACACACATATATTCATGAAAACATAATAGGTTCAGATCTGAAATCATGGCACTCGGGCCCTAGAGACAAGCATTAAGCATAGCAAAGTCATAGCAACATCAACCTCAGAACATAGTGGATACTAGGGATCAAACCCTAACAAAACTAACTTGATCACATGGTAAACCTCATCCAACCCATCACCATCCAGCAAGCCTACGATGGAATTACTCACGCACGGCGGTGAGCATCATGAAATTGGTGATGGAGGATGGTTGATGATGATGACGGTGATGAATCCCCCTCTCCAGAGCCCCGAACGGACTCCAGATCAGCCCTCTTGAGAGAGATTAGGGCTTGGCGGCGGCTCCGTGTCGTGAATCGCGATGAAACTTTCTCCCTGATTTTTTTCTCCCCGAGACGGAATATATGGAGTTGGAGTTGAGGTCGTAGGAGGTCCAGGGGGCCCACGAGATAGGAGGGCGCGCCCTAGGGAGGGGGCGCCCCCCTGTCTCGTAGACAGCCTGTGGGCCCCCTGGCACTAATTCTTTCACCAAAAATTCTTATTAAATCTGAAAAGTGCCTCCGTGGATTTCCAGGACATTCCGAGAACTTTTCTTTTCTACACATAAAACAACATCATGGCAGTTCTGCTGAAAACAGCGTCAGTCCGGGTTAGTTTCATTCAAATCATGCAAGTTAGAGTCCAAAACAAGGGCAAAAGTGTTTGGAAAAGTAGATACGTTGGAGACGTATCAACTCCCCCAAGCTTAAACCTTTGCTTGTCTTCAAGCAATTCAGTTTATAAATTGAAAGTGATAAAGAAAAACTTTTACAAACTTTGTTGCTCTTGTTGTTGTAACATGAAAAGCCAACATTCAAGTTTCAGCAAATATTACAAACTAACCATACTAACAATAAGACATAGGTCTCACAATTACTCATATCAATAACATAATCAGCTAGCGAGCCATAATAATAAAACTCGGATGACAACACTTTCTCAAAATAATCATAACATGATATAACAAAATGGTATCTCGCTAGCCCTTTCTGAGACCGCAAAACATAAATGCAGAGCACCTTTAAAGATCAAGGACTGACTAAACATTGTAATTCATGGTAAAAGAGATCCAGTCAAGTCATACCCAATATAAACCAATAGTAATGAATGCAAATGACAGTGTGCTCTCCAGCGGGTGCTTTTTAATAAGAAGGGTGATGACTCAACATAAAAGTAAATAGATAGGCCCTTCGCAGAGGGAAGCAGGGATTTGTAGAGGTGCCAGAGCTCGATTTTAAAATAGAGATTGAATAACATTTTGAGCGGCATACTTTCGCTGTCAACGCAACAACTATGAGATGGCTGTATCTTCCATACTACATGCATTATAGCCAGTTCCCAAACAGAATGGTAAAGGTTTATACTTCCCCAACCACCAACAAGCATCAATCCATGGCTTGCTCGAAACAACGAGTGCCTCCAACATATAACAGCCCTAGGGGAGTTTTGTTTAATTATTTTGATTTGCTTTGATCTTTTTGGATCATGGGACTGGGCATCCCGGTTACCGGCCCTTTCTCGTGAATGAGGAGCGGAGTCCACTCCTCTTGAGAATAACCCACCTAGCATGGAAGATATAGGCAGCCCTAGTTGAAACATGAGCTACTCGAGCATACAAAACAGAATTTCATTTGAAGGTTTGGAGTTTGGCACATACAAATTTACTTGGAACGGTAGGTAAATACCACATATAGGTAGGTATAGTGGACTCATATGGAACAACTTTGGGGTTTAAGGAGTTTGGATGCACAAGCAGTATTCCCGCTTAGTACAGGTGAAGGCTAGCAAAAGATTGGGAAGCGACCAACTGAGAGAGCGACAACAGTCATAAACATGCATTAAAATTAATTTACACCGAGTACAAGCATGAGTAGGATATAATCTACCATGAACATAAATATCATGAAGGCTATGTTGATTTGATTCAACTACATGCGTGAACATGTGCCAAGTCGAGTCACTTAATACATTCAAAGGAGGATACCATCCCATCATACCACATCATAATCATTCTAATAGCATGTTGGCACGCAAGGTAAACCATTATAACTCATAGCTAATCAAGCATGGCACAAGCAACTATAATCTCTAAATGTCATTGCAAATATGTTTACTTCATAATAGCTGACTCAGGAACGATGAATCATCATATTTACAAAAACAAAAGAGGTCGTGTTCATACCAGCTTTTCTCATCCCAATAAGTCCATCATATATCGTCATTATTGCCTTTCACTTGCACGATCGAACGATGTGTACAATAATAAGAGTGCACGTGCATTGGACTAAGCTGGAATCTGCAAGCATTCAACTCAAGAGAGAAGACAAGTAATATGGGATCTAAATTAAATAAACAATCATGCATATAAGAGCCACTAAGCATTTTCAATATGGTCTTCTCGACCCCCAAAAGAAAGAAAAGAAAATAAAACTATTTACACGGGAAAGCTCCCAACAAGAAGAACTAGAAATCCTTTTGAGTTTTCATTTTAATTTCTACTACAAGCATGGAAATTAAACTAACTATTTTTTTTGGTTTTTCTAAAGGTTTATCAAGCACACAAGAAGAAAACTAGAAAAAGAAATTTAAACTAACATGGATAATACAATGAAAGAGTATGAGCACCGACGACTAGTGTGTGAATATGAATGTAAAGACGGTGAGGAATACATACTCCCCCAAGCTTAGGCTTTTGGCCTAAGTTGGTTTAATACCAATGACCGCCTGGCTGATATCCATAAGTGAAACTGGGGTAGTACTGAGATGCAGAGGCGACCGCCTCCTGAGCAGTAGCGAGTTGGCGAGCTGCCTCCATTCCCCTCTCATATTCAGTGGCTTCTTCCCTGGTGACAGCATATCTTCCTTTTGTCTGATAATCAAAAAGGTAGGGAGCAGGAAGAGTAACAGGGACGACGTTGCGTTTGTTATAGGTTAGTCGATAATGGAGGAATTGTTCATTCCTCTCAAGAAAATGATGATCAAACATAGCTTCTTTATCCAAATAAACAGGAGGTACAATCATGTCCCCCTCTCGTGGAGCTATATTAAGAAAATTAGCCACACGGGTTGCATAAATTCCTCCAAAGATATCACCCCTTCTACTATTATTCTGCAACCTACGTGCAACTATTGCCCCCAAGTTATAACCTCTATAACCTGACACAGCACTCTTGAGGACACAAAGATTAGGGGCACACATGTGACATACTTCGTCCTTACCGTTAATGCATCTACCAATAAAGAGAGCAAAGTAATGTATAGCAGGAAAATGAATGCTCCCTATGGTAGCTTGTGTTACGTCCCTAGATTCTCCCACAGTAATACTAGCAAGAAAATCTCTAACTTCGGATTTGGGAGGATCATTAATATTACCCCACTGTGGGAGTTTGCAAGCAGTTGTGAAATCCTCTAAATCCATGGTATAAGATGTATCATATATATCAAACATGACACTAGGAGAATTACGCGCAGAAATATATTCGAACCTCCGCACAATGGAATCAGTCAATTGATAATATTGAGGACACTTATCTTGTAAGAAGTCCTCCAGCTCGGCGTTACGCACATACGCGTCAAATTCCTCCTTGAAGCCTGCTTCGACCATAAAATCATCGAATGGCCACTCGCAAGCCCGTACATTTGCGTCCCTTGGCAAATTAACATCTTGTTCATGTATAGCAACCCTTGGCCCTTTCTTTGCCGAGGAACCACCTTGGTACATTCTTCTAAGCATTTTTCTTTTTCTGAAAATTTCTGAAATTTTAGTAACTTCAAAATAAAAGTGAATAAAACTAAACAAGATTGATAGCAACTACTTCTACAAGTGCCTAGAGCCTATATCATGCATTGGAATTGCTTGGGACCTCAAAAATTTAACATGCAAGCTCAAGAACATGGTCACCTATGCAGCAAAAATTTGCAACGAATAAAGCACTAGAACAAAAACTAATTGGACCAATGGAGGAGTCACATACCAAGCAACAATCTCCCAAAGCAGTTTTATGAATGGAGCTTTGAGCTAAGAGATCGAAAATCACAGCAAAACGAGCTAGAACTCGGGCTTGAGCTGGATGGGGATTTTTTTGGGTAGAAGATGAAGTGTGTGGGTGCTGGCATAAGTGGAGGGGAGCCACCAGGGGCCCACGAGACAGGGGCGCACCCTATAGGGGGGCCCCTCCTCTCTCGTGGCCTGGTGCTTGCCCCTCCTGCAGTGTTTTCAGTGCCTAAAATCCTCAAATATTCCAGAAAAAATCATACTAAATTTGCAGGGCATTTGGAGCACTTTTATTTTCGAACTAATTTTTAATGCACGGATAATTCAGGAAACAGACGGATAATACTGTTTTTGCTTTATTTATTCTAAATAACAGAAAGTAAAAATAGAGTACAGAAGGTTGTGCCTTCTAGTTTCATCCATCTCGTGATCATCACAATGAATCCACTAACAAGGTTGATCAAGTCTTGTTAACAAACTCATTCCGAATAACACGGAACCGGAGAAATTCCGAATAACACTAAGTTACCTCAACGGGGATATGAAAATCCCCAACAATAAGAATATCATACTTTTTCTTGATAGTAGGGAGAGGAAATTCAAAACCTCCAAAAATGATAGTTGGAACTTTTTCAATTGAATTGATGCTATGAACTTGAGATTGTTTCCTCAGAAAGTGTACCGTATGCTCATTACCATTAACATGAAAAGTGACATTACCTTTGTTGCAATCAATAACAGCCCCTGCAGTATTAAGAAAAGGTCTACCAAGGATAATAGACATGCTACCGTCCTCGGGAATATCAAGAATAACAAAGTCCGTTAAGATAGTGACCTTTGCAACCACAACAGGCACATCCTCACAAATACCGACAGGTATAGCAGTTGATTTATCGGCCATTTGCAAAGATATTTCAATAGGTGTCAACTTATTCAATTCAAGTCTACGATATAAAGAGAGAGACATAACACTAACACCGGCTCCAAGATCACATAAAGCAGTTCTAACATAATTTCTTTTAATGGAGCATGGTATAGTTGGAACACCCGGATCTCCAAGTTTCTTTGGTATTCCACCCTTAAAAGTGTAATTAGCAAGCATGGTGGAAATTTCAGCTTCCGGTATCTTTCTTTTATTTGTAATGATATCCTTCATATACTTAGCATAAGGATTTACTTTCAGCATATCAATTAAGCGCATACGTAAGAAAATAGGTCTAATCATTTCAGCAAAGCGCTCAAAATCCTCATCATCCTTTGACTTGGATGGTTTAGGAGGAAAGGGCATGGGTTTCTGAACCCATGGTTCTCTTTCTTTCCCGTGCTTCCTAGCAACAAAATCTCTCTTATCATAACGTTGATTCTTTGATTGTGGGTTATCAAGATCAACAGCAGGTTCAATCTCTACATCATTGTCTTTGCTAGGTTGAGCATCAACATGAACATTATCATTAACATTATCACTAGGTTCATGTTCATTACCTGATTGTGTTTCAGCATCAGAAATAGAAATATCATTGGGATTCTCAGGTGTGTCTATAGTAGGTTCACTAGAAGCATGCAAAGTTCTATCGTTTTTCTTTTTCTTCTTTTTAGAAGAACTAGGTGCCTCTAAATTATTTCTCTGAGAATCTTGCTCGATTCTCTTAGGGTGACCTTCAGGATACAAAGGTTCCTGAGTCATTCTACCAGTTCTAGTAGCCACTCTAATAGCAAAGTCATTTTTATTATTTAATTCATCAAGCAAATCATTTTGAGCCTTGAGTACTTGCTCAGCTTGAGTAGCAACCATAGAAGCATATTTGCTAACGTGGTGAAGTTCATCTTTAACTCTAGCCAGATTATCACCTACGCGTCCTATCTCGAAAGCATTATTCTTTAACTCTCTACCAACATAAGCATTAAAAATTTCTTGTCTAGCCATAAAGTCATCAAATTCATCTAAAGGGCTATGAAATTTAGTAGAGGGTATTTCAACTTTATCATATCTATAGAGAGAATTTACCTTTACTACCTGTGTCGGGTTATCAAGACAATGTGGTTCTTCAGGCGGTAAATTAAGACCATGTATTTCTTCAATAGGAGGTAAATTCTTAACATCTTCAGCTTTAATACCTTTTTCTCTCATTGATTTCTTTGCCTTTTGCATATCTTCAGGACTAAGAAATAAAACACCTCTCTTCTTCGGAGTGGGTTTAGGAATAGGCTCAGGAGTTGGCTCAATTGGTTCAGGAATTACTTCAGGAATTGGCTCAGGAAGAGTCCAATTATTTTCATTAGTCAACATATTATTCAATAATATTTCAGCTTCGTCGACTGTTCTTTCCCTGAAAACACAACCAACACAACTATCCAAGTAGTCTTTGGAAGCATCGGTTAGTCCATTATAAAAGATATCAAGTATTTCATTTTTCTTAAGAGGATGATCAGGCAAAGCATTAAGTAACTGGAGAAGCCTCCCCCAATCTTGTGGGAGACTCTCTTCTTTGATTTGCACAAAATTATATATTTCCCGCAAGGCAGCTTGTTTCTTATGAGCAGGGAAATATTTAGCAGAGAAGTATTAAATCATATCCTGGGGACTACGCACACAACCAGGAGCAAGAGAATTATACCAAGTCTTAGCACCACCCTTTAATGAGAACGGAAATATCTTAAGGATATATAAATAGCAAGACTTCTCATCATTAGTAAATAGGGTGGCTATATCATTCAACTTGGTAAGATGTGCCACAACAGTTTCAGATTCAAGGCCATAAAAAGGATCAGATTCAACTAAAGTAATAATATTAGGATCAATAGAGAATTCATAATCCTTATCAGTAACACAGATAGGTGAAGTAGCAAAAGCAGGATCGGGTTTCATTCTAGCATTAAGAGACTGCTGCTTCCATTTAGCTAATAATTTCTTAAGATCATTTCTATCATTGCAAGCAAGAATTTCCATAGCAGCTGTTTCATTCATAACATAACCCTTAGGAACAACAGGTAATACATAATCATTGGGGGGACCTTCATCATCACTATCATCAATAATAGGTTCTTCAATATTTTCATTCCTCCTAAATCTAGCAAGTTGTTCATCAAGAAATTCACCTAATGGCAAAGTAGTATCACGCACAGAAGTAGTTTCATCATGCATAGCAGAAGTGGCATCATCAATAACATGCGACATATCAGAATTCATAGCGGTAGCAGGTTTAGGTGTTGCAAGCTTACTAATAACGGAAGGAGAATCTAGTGCAGAGCTAGATGGCAGTTCCTTACCTCCCCTCGTAGTTGAGGGCAAAATAGTAGTTCGATCGTCTTTCAAGTTCTTCATAGTGATCAACAGATATAAATCCCAAGTGACTCAGAGAATAGAGCTATGCTCCCCGGCAATGGCGCCAGAAATTAGTCTTGATAACCCACAAGTATAGGGGATCGCAACAGCTTTTGAGGGTAGAGTATTCAACCCAAATTTATTGATTCGACACAAGGGGAGCCAAAGAATATTCTTGAGTATTAGCAGTTGAGTTGTCAATTCAACCACACCTGGATAACTTAGTATCTGCAGCAAAGTGTTTAGTAGCAAAAGTGGTATGGTAATAAAGGTAGCGGTAGCAAAAGTAAAGATAAATGTTTTTGGGTTTTTGTAGTAGTTGTAACAGTAGCAACGGAAAAGTAAATAAGCGAAGAACAATATGTGAAAAGCTCGTAGGCAATGGATCAGTGATGGATAATTATGACGGATGTGATTCCTCATGCAATAGTTATAACATAGGGTGATATAGAACTAGCTCCAATTCATCAATGTAATGTAGGCATGTATTCCGTAAATAGTCATACGTGCTTATGGACAAGAACTTGCATGACGTCTTTTGTCCTACCTCCCGTTGAAGCGGGGTCCTTACGGAAACTAAGGGATATTAAGGCCTCCTTTTAATAGAGAACCGGACCAAAGCATTAACACATAGTGAATACATGAACTCCTCAAACTACGGTCATCACCGAGAAGTGTCCCGATTATTGTCACTTCGGGGTTGTCGGATCATAACACATAATAGGTGACTATAGACTTGCAAGATAGGATCAAGAACACACATATATTCATGAAAACATAATAGGTTTAGATCTGAAATCATGGCACTCGGGCCCTAGAGACAAGCATTAAGCATAGCAAAGTCATAGCAACATCAACCTCAGAACATAGTGGATACTAGGGATCAAACCCTAACAAAACTAACTTGATTACATGGTAAATCTCATCCAACCCATCACCGTCCAGCAAGCCTACGATGGAACTACTCACGCACGGCGGTGAGCATCATGAAATTGGTGATGGAGGATGGTTGATGATGACGACGGTGATGAATCCCCCTCTCCGAAGCCCCGAACGGACTCCAGATCAGCCCTCCCAGGAGAGATTAGGGCTTGGCGGCGGCTCCATGTCGTGAAACGCGATGAAACTTTCTCCCTAATTTTTTTCTCCCCGAGACGGAATATATGGAGTTGGAGTTGAGGTCGTAGGAGGTCCAGGGGGCCCACGAGATAGGAGGGCGCGCCCTAGGGGGGCGCCCCCTGTCTCGTAGACAGCCTGTGGGCCCCCTGGCACTAATTCTTTCGCCAAAAATTCTTATTAAATCTGAAAAGTGCCTCTGTGGATTTCCAGGACATTTCGAGAACTTTTCTTTTCTACACATAAAACAACATCATGGCAGTTCTGCTGAAAACAGCGTCAGTCCGGGTTAGTTTCATTCAAATCATGCAAGTTAGAGTCCAAAACAAGGGCAAAAGTGTTTGGAAAAGTAGATACGTTGGAGACGTATCATGAACCGAGACTTTCCTGGCCTACCTAAATAGGCAGGAGCTCCCCGAGGACCAAAATGAAGCATGTTGTATTGTGCGGCGTTCCAAGGCCTACAAAGTCCATGAGGGAGAACTCTACAAGAAAAGTGTGACCGAAGTGCTCCAAAGATGCATCTCCGAAGAGGAAGGACGGCAGCTCTTGGCTGAAATCCATGCCAGACTCGGCGGGCACCACGCTGCGGCTCGGGCACTTGTTAGCAAGGCCTTCCGTACAGGCTTTTATTGGCCGATAGCCCGAGCAGACGCACAGGACCTTGTCCAACACTGCGTCGGTTGCCAGCTCTTTGCCAATCAGAGTCATATGCCTCCCACCGCTCTCCAAACAATACCCATTACTTGGCCCTTCGCGGTATGGGGGCTGGATATGGTCGGACCTCTTAAAGGGGGAAGCCATAAGAAAAAATACTTATTGGTCATGGTGGACAAGTTCACCAAATGGATAGAAGCCAAACCAGTCAAAACGGCTGAATCCAGACCAGTGATAGACATCATATCCGGGGTTGTACACCGTTACGGCGTCCCCCACAACATCATCACTAACAATGGCTCAAACTTCACAGCCGATGAAGTGAAAACTTGGTGTGGCAACATGGGCATTAAGCTCGATTACGCCTCCGTCTACCATCCCCAAACAAACGGCCAGGTCGAACATGCAAACGGTCTCATCATGAGCGGTATCAAAACCAGACTAGTGATGTCCTTGATAGAATCAGACACGCACTGGGTCGAGGAGCTCGACTCCGTACTCTAGGGGCTGCGGACCACGCCGAATCGCACCACCGGATACACACCATTTTTTATGGTGTACGGCGCAGAAGCAGTACTACCCTGCGACATAATCCATGATTCACCTCGCGCGCGCATGTACGAAGAGAAGGAAGCCGAGTTAGATCGGCAGGACAACTTAGATGCCCTGGAGGAGGAGCGCGACGTCGCAAAAGCCCGTTCCGCATTCTATCAGCAGCAGGCTCGACGGTACCAAACCAGAGAAGTGCGGGCCAAAACTTATAATGTTGGTGAACTTGTTCTACGCCTACCAGAGAAGAAGAAGGACAAGCTCAAACCTAAGTGGGAGGGTCCCTTCATTATTGATAAATTTCTCACCGGAGGAGCGTACCGCCTGCGTAATGCATCCGATAACAGACTCGAGCTGAACCCATGGAACGCGGCCAGACTCTGGAGATTCTACGCCTAGCGCCGAACTCAGTGTTCGTCTTCTTACCCCCTCCCTTTTAATTATGTTCCTCCCCTTTTTCCTTTCTCGCCCTTTTTCCTTCCTCACACAAAGTACTCAATACAGTGCAGATGCTCAGATCACTCCAGCTGCACTATGTGTGTAAACCATACCTGGGGGCTTCCTATACGGAAGCTAAATATAATTACTTCCATGGCTTCTTGCCTATCACATATGCGTTCTTTTTCCATATGTGCCTTTTCTTCACCATTATATGCATCGATATGACTTAAGATGTTGCCATGCTGGGTTGCCTGGCTCTTGTGTTTATGCCCTACTTTCCCGTTAATTCGGCTAGGGCATAAGGGGAGCACCTCTGTGATTGTTACTGCCGGTTCAGCTGGATGTGTACCTCAGACTGGGTGAACCCGAAAGCTAGCGTTCTTAAGGGAATATTCGGTCGGTGAACAGAAGATTTTTTTTCCGTTTATTACAACGTGAATCCCCAGAATTTTTGTATCCTGCGTCTCTGTTCGCAGTCCGGACATGTACATCGATGCATGCGTACCCAGGGAAAGGAACCCCTAACGGAACTATTCTCCCTGGAAGATGTTTCTTACTATCCATGTAATATAACATAACTAGTTGGGTACTTGTCTGTTCAAGCACTTATGACCCCTACGCCTGGTTTCCACGCATACCCCGATTCTGCATAACTGAGCAGGTATTCGGATACACCCCGGACTGTCGGATCCGGGGGCTGAAGCAAAAAGGTCCGCCATGACAAATGATTTTTAATCCGGCTAGGGACTACATATGTCCATTGAATTACATAGTCACTTGGACTAACTATATTCTTCCTCTATACCGTCCAACAGGCTATCTAGCTTTCAATCCTGTTGGGAATACTTTGCGGCTAACGCTACCTGGTCATACACCAGACTCACGGGAATTTCTTGCCCATCTGGTCCCGCCGGTCCGACTTCGGCCATATGGTTCGGGTCAAGCTTGGTGTAGCGCGTCTTCACCATGGCCCATGCTTCTCTTGCACCTTGTCGGTAGGCTGACATCTTCCACAATCGGAAGCGCCGTCGTGCTCCTTAGTGCATATCCACGAGCTCCCCCATGCCTTTTGGCAGGGAGGTGGATGGCCACAAGGCCTGGGCAATACCCTGCAGCACCTGCCGAGCTCGCTCGTGCAGCTGTGCGAGGTCTTGCAGTAAATCACCTGCGGACGCGGGCATCTCCTCTTCAGGGCGGCCCGTCAACATACCTATAGATATAAACTCTTTCAATATGCTTCCTCGCCGAGCTGTACTACAGTCTGTCTAGGCACTTACCATAAATGCCGCGACGAAGCCTTCTGTTCTCCTTCACGGAGTCCGCCAGCTGAGCGCGAACATCTCCTAATTCGACGCCCAGCCGGACATTGGCATCTTGAAGATCGTTCTTCTCCCGCCTAACTTGCATAAGAACACGCTCGCCAGCTTTTAGCTGCCTTTGGAGATGTGACTCGCTCTCCCTTATGATCTCCGGATTCTCCCCGGGATTGTCTGCAGAATTTTTTGTTAGACTTATCAAACAAGCCAATTACTAACTGGTACATTTCCATAAAATTTCTCTATTGAGACAAATGTTACCAGATGAGGCCTTCTGGGATTCCTCTAGTTTGGCAACCGCGGCCCTCAGCTGGGCCTTGCACTCCTCCAGCTCTTGAGACAATTGGGCATTCTTATCTACAAGGACATGTGCATAAATTGATCTTTAAAACAGTTGTTCCAACCGTTTCAAGTCTCAGGGGCTACTGCTATACATGCTTATCAAATTTTCTTAACCGTATATCTTTGGCATACTGGTCCATCGCCCCGGCGAGCCCGCCTTGAGCAGCTCGGATGTATGCGTCTCTCGAATTGAAAGAATTAAATGCCTCTCCAGAAAAGATGTTATTGCGAAGTACGGCCCGTCGGCGCCGGTGATTCATGGCACTCTCTACTTAGGAATTCGTGGCGGAGAGCATATCCGCATCCTCTGTCGGAGGATAATTCGGCATCGGCCCTGCATTGGCATCCTCTCTCGAAGCCGGTTCTGGAATCCGGCTGGTGGAGGCGTGATCAGCAGGATCTCCGGATATAGTCCGGCAATTCCTCTTTCTGCCAGGACACAAAGGACATTGTTACATTTCAAACACAATAATCGCAGAGCAGGATTTTACCATACCTCTGTAACGGTGTTTCGGCCCTAACTGCCTTCCTCTTGAGCCTGCCCGATCCGGACGCCCTTTGCCGACGAGCCCCTAGGGGCTCGGTGCCGCGTTCCGATGGTCGTCTCTACAAAAATACGATATTTTAGGCATAAGGCATGGTATTAGAAAGGAGTCCTCTTTAGAGGATAGGGTTTTGGCTTTGCTTACACGCGATGCAGGTAGCAGTCCGGGATAGTCGGCGACGATAGCCACCGAAGCGCCATCGCAGCTGGCCTGATGAAATGTCCCATTGACGAGCTCCACAGTAATATCTGGATCTTCTTTGAGTCCTGGACCGAAGGCCCTTCCGGGGTCCTCTGGCTGCGGGGAGGGGCTGTTGAATCCTTCTACGGCCCTCCTCAGTTCCTGCTCAGAAATATCGAGGTAAATAATCGTGACGAAGAATGCCAGAATGAACGGAGCGGGGGAAAGAGTGACGACTTACCCAGCTTGGGGGGTTGTACATAGAAAACCCATCCCGCGGTTTAATATGAAGGAATTCTTCTTCTTCTCCTTTATACAAATCGGACAATATCCTTGCCAGAGCAGTGGAGGAGTCCGGACCTTTACGACCACAGCGGGTGGCATCATCTTCCCCA
Organism: Triticum timopheevii; assembly: GCA_963921465.1. Classification (NCBI taxonomy): domain Eukaryota; kingdom Viridiplantae; phylum Streptophyta; class Magnoliopsida; order Poales; family Poaceae; genus Triticum; species Triticum timopheevii. The sequence continues at coordinate 371,786,981 of OY997262.1, forward strand.
TTGTAGTGCCACATGGGCTTCCCCCGATATTGAAGCGGCTGCACTCCCCGCATTATGCATATTGCTATAACCTCGACTATTGTCAGCCCGGATTTGGCCAGTATCTTTATCCTGCTCATCAGGAAGTGTACTTCTCTGGTATCCTCCTCTTGGGGGCCCTGAGGGCGCCAACTTCGGCGTGCCTTAGGCGGGGCGTTATTGAACTCAGGGAGACCCGTCCAAACTGGATCCGGAAGGGGAACGTCATCAACATAAAACCACTCCGAGGGCCAGTTTTCAGGTGCCTTCTTGGGGGTACCGGACAGGTATCCGGTCTCGGCGATGCGCCATACTTCGGCTCCGCCCACTTGACATATGGATTCCCCCTGGTTGCGAGGGACGAGGCAGAACAACTTCTTCCATAACCCGAAGTGAGCCTCGCAGCCCAGAAATAGTTCACAAAGGGCAACGTATCCTGCTATATGCAGCACAGAGGCAGGGGTGAAGTTGTGCAACTGGAGGCCGTAGAACTCCAGGAGCCCGCGAAGGAATGGGTGGATTGGAAACCCGCCGCCTCTTAGCAGATGCGGGATGAGGCATATTCACTCCCCCGGGGATGGATTGGGAGATCTCTCCGCTTGCTCCCCGCCATTATAGGTGGCTAGTCCGGCTCGGACGGGGACCATGAACGCCGGTGGAAGAAACCCTTGGGTCTGCAGTGTTGGGTAACGTAGTAATTTCAAAAAAAAATCCTACCCACACGCAAGATCATGGTGATGCATAGCAACAAGAGGGGAGAGTGTTGTCCATGGACCCTCGTAGACCGTAAGCGGAAGCGTTATGACAACGCGGTTGATGTAGTCGTACGTCTTCACGATCTGACCGATCCAAGTACCGAACGTACGGCACCTCCGAGTTCAGCACACATTCAGCTCAATGACGATCCCCGGACTCCGATCCGGCAAAGTGTCGGGGATGAGTTCCATCAGCACGACGGCGTGGTGACGATGATGATGTTCTACCGGCGCAGGGCTTCGCCTAAACTCCGTGACGATATTACCGAGGTGGAATATGGTGGAGAGGGGCCCCGCACATGGCTAAGGAACGATCTTGAAGATCAACTTGTGTGTTCTAGGGTGCCCCCTGCCCCCGTATATAAAGGAGCAAGGGAGGGGGTGGCCGGCCTAGGAGGAGGCGCACCAAGGAGGAGTCCTACTCCCACCGGGAGTAGGATTCCCCCCTTCCAAGTAGTAGGAGTAGGAGTCAAGGAAAGGGGAAAGAGAAGAGAAGGAAGGAGGGGGTGCAGCGTGCGGACCCTACGGGTTCGAGAACTATGTAGACATGACCTAGAACTATTCTCGGTCAATAACCAATAGCGGAACCTGGATGCTCATATTGGCTCCTACAAATTCTACGAAGATCTTTATCGGTCAAACCGCATAACAACATACGTTGTTCCCTTTGTCATCGGTATGTTACTTGCCCAAGATTCGATCGTCGATATCCAATACCTAGTTCAATCTCGTTACCAGCAAGTCTGTTTACTCGTTATGTAATGCATCATTCCATAACTAACTCATTAGCTACATTGCTTGCAAGGCTTATAGTGATGTGCATTACCGAGAGGGCCTAGAGATACCTCTCCGACAATCGGAGTGACAAAACCTAATCTCGAAATATGCCAACCCAACATGTACCTTTGGAGACACCTGTAGTACTCCTTTATAATCACCCAGTTACGTTGTGACGTTTGGTAGCACCCAAAGTGTTCCTCTGGTAAACGGGAGTTGCATAATCTCATAGTTACAGGAACATGTATAAGTCATGAAGAAAGCAATAGCAATATACTAAACGATCAAGTGCTAGGCTAACGGAATGGGTCATGTCAATCACATCATTCTCCTAATGATGTGATCTCGTTAATCAAATGACAACTCTTTTGTCCATGGCTAGGAAACATAACCATCTTTGATAAACGAGCTAGTCAAGTAGAGGCATACTAGTGACACTATGTTTGTCTATGTATTCACACATGTATTATGTTTCTGGTTAATACAATTCTAGCATGAATAATAAACATTTATCATGATATAAGGAAATAAATAATAACTTTTTTATTGCCTCTAGGGCATATTTCCTTCATGCAGCTCTATTAAACGACTTTGAGGAACAGAACATTCTTCCCAATCACCTGGCCTAGAGCTGCGGGAGCGAGAGGAGGAGCTGCCGCGACTAGCCATGCTGGAATGATTTTTTTGGGCGCGCTCTGGTGGATGCTCGCTCAAGGGAAGAAGGTGAAGCTTGGATCTGAGAATCCCCGTCCCTTCAAATAGACGGTTCGCCTGCAGGACCGGGGTGGCAAATGCAAAAATGCCCCGGCTCCTGGTATTCGCTCGACACGTGGAGATGGCTATTATTGAAGCACAGAAGCCGAGGAGTGCGACATTGATGTGAATCCGGACACTGTTCATTGCAACAGATACTTTGGAATATTCGGAGATGGAACCCGCCTTGCAATGCCAAAGACAAACTGCGCGCCGGACTCATCGTCTTTGAAGCCTGGTTCAGGGGCTACTGAGGGAGTTCTGGATTAGGGGGTATCCGGACAGCCGGACTATATACTTTGGCCGGACTATTGGATCGTGAAGATACAAGACTCAAGACTTCGTCCCGTGTCCGGATGGGACTCTCCTTTGCGCGGAAGACAAGCTTGGCGATCCGGATATTATATTTCTTTCTTTGTAACCGACTCCGTGTAAACCTTAGTCCCCTCCGTTGTCTATATAAACCGAAGGGTTTAGTCCTTAGGGTGACAATCATAATCATCATAGGCTAGCTTCTAGGGTTTAGCCTCTATGATCTCGTGGTAGATCAACTCTTGTAATACTCATATCATCAAGATCAATCAAGCAGGAAGTAGGGTTTTACCTCCATCGCGAGGGCCCGCACCTGGGTAAAACATCGTGTCCCTTGCCTCCTGTTACCATTAGCCTTAGACGCACAGATCGGGACCCCCTACCCGATATTCGGATGGATTTCTTAGAAAGACAGACCCCATAATGGGAAGGTGCGGCAAGACCAATTAACTGAAGTCAAAGATTTCTTCATAAAAAATTACATGCACAGACCACATAATGGGAAGGTCTGCATGGATCTGCTGCAACACGCATGCAGCGTGCATATGCCCTATGCATAGCGGTATGTTTTTTTATCATAGGTATGATTTTTTTGCTAATTCTAAAACATATTAAGTGATACTAATTATTCGATTGATTATTTTAAAACAACACCCAAACTTTTTACTAATTCTAAAATAAATACAGATTAAGTGATACTAATTATTTGAGTGATTATTTTAAAACAACACCCAAACGAATTCTACAAAAATAATCGACCGGCGGAGATTTACTACTCATTTAAACGATGATGGAGAAGGGAGGTATTAATTGTTAGTTATTTTGTACCGTTGCAACGCACATGCACTTTTGCTATCTATATCTGTATCTATACCACCTACTAATAAAAGAGTTATTGCTTCTTACCACCGTAATTTCGTCCGCTTTTCGTCCGTCCACCTCGTTCATGCAGTTTCGTATGGTTTTCTCGAGGTGGTACTATTTTTCTGCGCATGTTCATGATCGTTCAATTTTATTTATGGACCACCAGCCGGCGTGTACCTATTTTATTTTCTTCCAAAGATTAATTTTCGAGTTTGATCGTACACACTGCCATTAGTATGACATCTGATAATAATGCAAGTCTCATTGCATGTTGTATATTTTTTCTTTGATAAATTACATAGCTTTCGAAGTGCACATATGACAACAAAGCTAGCTTCTATTGGACTTAATTATTATTGTGTTCAAGCTTCAGTGTGGAGCTTTAGCACTTAACTTCCTGCCATGCTTGTAGAGGTAGAGAGACCATTTTGCCTCAGATGCCTGAGAGCTACTTAAGAATTTGGTGCAACTTAAGCATATAATATTTCTTTTCTACCGCTTCTTATCACGGGACAAATTGAGTCGGAGGCGACGGCGAAGGAGGCGAGGCGATGTATGATCCACGCCGCCAAGGTTCGGCAGTCATGACCGAAGTGACGGAACCATCTTTTGAGGAAATTCGGAAGTATTCATGGGAGGAGAAAAAAGGAGGGGTGTCCCAATCCCGGCCCAAGCGGCAAGTTGATGATTTACTTTGTGCAACAGTGAAGGGAGGTACTAAGTGTTTATAATTTAAATTTTATTTATTTTATACCCGTTGCAACGCACGGGCCCTTTTGCTAGTTCAGGTCAATGCATACATAACACATGCATATATCTGTCACCGGGTATACATACCAATCATCTTGGTAATCAGCGAGTCGACGCTCATGTGGCTATTATTAGGGATTAGGGATTAAAGATTCCCTTAAAAAGTTAAAAGATAAAGATAAATATTTTCATCAATCCACCTCCACCTCTGTTCGGCTGTTTTACTCGAGGAGAAACACGATTGGTCCATCGCTCCACCTCCCCGCTTTTTCGGCTGTTCGAGAACATCGGCGATCGGAGAGGGACTGGCGGCGGCCGGAGGCTCTCTGGGCGCGCAGCCGGCGTCGGGCAGAGGCGGAGCGGATCCATCCCCAGGAACGGCTTGCATCCTCGACTACGCATCCCTCCCCTCCTTCGTGATAAGGTAAGATTGCTAACCGATTTGGGATTGATGGACTTAGGCTAGGGCGTGGGGAATGAGCTATTGGGTTGGAGATGATCACGACTTTCATGAGCCTGGCTAGTCTTCGGTTTAGGGATTTCTTCTAGAATAGTTGAATGTTAACTTCAAAATTCAGAGATGAGGTTTTTGATTAATAGAGCCACAAACAACAAGTACTTGCTCTCATCAATAACTAAGCCCTCCTAGCATGAGACATGGAAACATAGGAATTTAATCTTTCTTTCAGGTAAACAAATTTGTCGAGCAACTTTATACTCTCCTTACAAGATTAAGACAAAAAAGGAAGGGCATTGCAGATGCCAATGTACATTGGTGTCTTCAATGTAACCGATGAGTGAAAGACTTCAGTTGAACTAATGCGTGACAACATAAAAGACAGTCTCGCTAGCTAAGCATTGGGTTTTTTTTTTTTTTTGACATTGTGTGATCAACTTCTTTAGTTCAGTTGTACCCCATTCCATTCCTCAAGACTTCAGGGGGTTGTGCATCACCACCGTTACTGCAGAAGTTGTCAAGAATTCAGCAAAAGGTACATGAAATACATGAATTTTCATTGATTCGATTTATAGACTATGAATGTGAAATCTTACAGTTCAAGAAAAATTATGCTGTCTACTATAAAATTTTGTTCATAAAGGCTAGAAAATGGTCAGAGGAATCAGCCGACATAAGAATGGTAAACTAGCTTCTAAACAGTCTTAATTGGCTCACGAGGAAGTAACAAAAATTGATCAAACACAACAAACTTGAACATTAAATTGACACGGACTATTGATCAAACTGGAGGAATAGAGGTTCCTATCCAACTATGTCATACCTTTCAACTCTCTTATTCAGATAATACGTGCTTTGTATAGACAAATGAAAGCCATCTGTTCATCGCCTGTTTAGAAAGACAACACTTGTTTGAGATCATTAAGAAAATCAGTCATTTGCTTTTAATTAAGAAGATGCTCACCGCCACCAGAAAGTCTCAAGATGTCTTTGAGCGGATGCAGCCTTGTTTTTTCGTCATTGAACTCAACCCAGTTCCCTGAATACCAACATACTCGTAAGCATCTCCATAAGCAGTGCACTCCAAATTTCAAACGGCAGACAATCATAAGGCTAGAACTGACCATTCTCCTGCTCAGCCCATCCAATGTAGTGGCCGGAATTCATCGTTTCTCCTTGGTGCGTCAAGACAGCAACGAAATCATATACTCCAGTTATTTGGTTCGTCAACACAGATGAATTGGCTATATAACCAACAAACACGCACCTTAGTTTAGAGCTAGTATAAGGAAGCATTAGCAAGAAGTTAGACCTTTATGTTAGAAAGTGAAACGATTCAGTGTATTTTGAATAAGCATATTAGAAGTTCCTTGTATGTAAATGGTAGATGCATGTGGACAGATTATCTCTATGAGAACATTAACTAATTACTTGCCTTTGTCAGGGTTCTTACTCGATGATTCACCACAACTGGTCGATAAGCGCTGAAATGCAGTACAATAATTTAGTTACAAGATGTAGCATGGATTGAAAAACTAAACAGACATTGAAATTTCAAACCAGTTCATAAACGAATGACTTGCTATAAATTCGAATTTACACAGAGCAGAGTACTACCTTTTTAGCAATATTGAGCTTCTGTTGAAGTTCATCACAGCAATATCCATGCACATTCAGGACTGCAGGAAAATCCACTTTCTGCCATTTGTGGTATAAAAAATCAAGCAATGTAAGAAAACAAAAGCCAGATCTTTTGATTACAAAAATGACCAAACTTCATTATGAACCCTCACTTGTAATACCCACTTATAATGAAAGCAAGGAAATAACATACTCTCAGAATCTTGAATGATTGCTTAGATTTGTTGTCCCAACCATACCGACAAAAATGCAGTGTCAGATACCTAGAGCACAAGATATGTGTAAACATGCATGGATAAAGAGAATAAAATGCCAATGGGAATGTATTGAGTACTACCTTGGCAGTACACTTATTTTCAGATCTTCTAAATAAGTAACATCTTTGCCGCATCTTGGTGATCGCTTCACACGTTCTGATGTCAGGCCCTTTACAAAGATACATGAACAAAATAAATATTAATGATAATGAATTCTTATGGACCATTCCCAAAGGAGGAGATTAGAACAGCTATTTTTGTGTTGGAAAAATAACAAGTAAAGCAAAGAAAGCATTAAATCGTCAATGAAATGGTATTACATGCTTGATTGCTTCGTGAAGATGCTTTATGTCATTAGTGTGCGTAAAACACTTCAGAAAATACTGGGATTCCGTATCTGAATCGTCTTCACCAGTTTCTGGACAGTGAATTCTGGAAAAACAGGAGAAATGGTATTAAATAGGTGTATAAAACTAGTAGTGTCTACCAACTGCCCGATTGCAGAAAAAAGCTTGAAAAAATTGCAATTCGTAACACGTGCACCATACAAATTAGGGGGGGGGGGGGGGCAGGGAGGACCTTCTGACAAAACCAATCCCAAAAAGCTCATTAATTTTTTCAGAGGAAGGCTCACTGTAAATAAAACTTGGATGGTCAGATCACAATTAAAAGTTACAGTGCTATTTAAAAATGAATATGACTGTTCAGCAGAAATTACTTTTCTTCCGAGAAAAGTGTTTTTGAGAATGTTAATAACATCTCGGTCCAAAATTCCTCCGCATCCTGCATTCCATCAATGATGTCATTTAGCATATAATTTCAAATATACCAATAAATTGACTGGTTACAAACCGTGAGCACAGTCCAAAATGCAGAGTCAGATACCTAGTTTACAAGATATGTATAAACATTCATGGATTACAAACAGTGAGTAACCTGTTGCATGTAGGAATCCCCTTCTTTTTGCTGAAACTGGTTGTTCTTAGCCCGCAACATCTGATTAGATTACACCACACAACAATTATTGAGAATATCTAGAGAATATTACAATATGTCATACTGAAAAGTCTATAAACTTGTGTGTTTACAAAAGTCTATAAAAGTCTAAGAAGTGTTTTCATTAATCAAAATAGAGAAAATTCTAGGAACTGCTGTGAAAGCGGATACCTCTTCGAATTATCAGTCCGAAATTGAACCGTGTTGCCTTAATTACGAATATGGTTACAATTCCTTCCATTCTAAACATAAGTTATCTAGTCTTTATGCTCTAATTGTACCAACATTTTCCATCGAATACTATGGAGCTGTTTATATCATAAATCTTGATGATTAATATGATGAAATGAGAACAACATTATGAAATTAGGATCAGTTTATGTTTTATATAACTACTGACATGGCATAGACAGCAACATAAGATGTTTTATTTCTTAAAAAACCTTGTTAACATATAATTGACTATGTTGGGGTGCTAAGAGCTGAATGGGAAAACACCTGACCTTTAAAAATCACTCTGGTTTAATCGCCTTGTCACTTTGACTAAGGTCTCTAAAAAGATCACGAGCCTCAATAGTCAAGTCATGCGCTTTCTGATCAGTATTTTTACCCTTGTGGTCTGAATACCTGCATCAGTGGAATTACAGAAGGCAAGGAAATTATTAATAGTACAAATATTTCCAGCACCAATGGAAGGGGATGGGGGCGTTAATTTTTGCAGAACCTCATTAAGATGGAAGTCAGCTCAGGTACGGCACGTAAACATTGGATCGTTGAATTCATATAGCATGTATTGCCTAGATTGTGCAAACCAATAGGCGCAGCAATGTCAATGCGTTCCTGAGATTCAAAACAACAAAGATTAATGTTACAACTTACAGGAGTTGAGAATAACAAGGATAAACCGCCAGGTAGATCATTACCTTGCATGAAACAACCTGTTTTGCAGCGAAGCTTTCTGATTCCAGCAATGGCACTGATACGGGATGATGCGCTACTCTGGTATGTACAGAAGCACTTGGAAGGGTAGTATCCTTGGGGCCTGCAGGGTTGGTGTTATTTTCTGCTGAACCTCCTGCTTCCTTTTTTGCGGTACATGCATCTCCACCCTCCTTCAGATTGTTTGAGCTTGTGAAACTCGACATCCTCTTGATCAGAAAGTTCACCGTAGAACCATAACTGGGCGATGCTCGTAATTTTTCTTCTGCCCACTGCTTATTAACTGGACCATCTTTAGCCAGATGCATAGGCATGTCCTCTAGTTTGAACATTCCATGATCATGCTTAGGTCTGTAGAAAAGTCTGAAGTTCTCTATAGTTGGGCATCCTTCTGTACTGACAGTTGACTTCTCCTCTTTGTTTGAATTTAACTGGACATGGGTGACCTTACTTTTATGCTTCGGGGCAGGTATGTTTGTAAAAATACCCAACATCACCGATCTGGCTGCCATGCAGTCTTCCAGCGGCGGGCAGCCGTCAAACGTTCATCTCCCAGAATCTCTTGCCCACAGAAGTTGTGATATATGTGATAAAAGAGATCATCAGATCGGGCTGCTTCTGGCAAGTGAAGAATAAGCGTCTGTCCAGCAGCGATCGCCTTGTTTCTCGACTGCAGTGTATGCAAATCTGGGCTATCTACGCACCGGTACATTTCTTTGAATGATGGGAGGATTGCAGGATATCCTAATCCAGATTTCTGAGCATTTACATAGTTCCCACACCAAGGCAATAGACTAGCCATGCTTATGTAAATAGGCTTTGCTTGGGCCCTGCTCTGTTTGCCACTTGTTTTGATCCTGTTTTCCTTAGCTTTGATATCCTTTGGATTCCCTGTACTTACGATTATGTAACCGTCTAGGTAGCCTGATGGGCCATCAATGACGGCACATAACCACTGGGACTTGTAGTGCATATAGACCAGGAAGTTACCAGAACTAGGGAGAACGCAACTTGATTTGCCAGGCATCCCAAACTCAAACCTTTCATCACTATTGTTATAACACCATAATCTGAAGTGCAGGATAGTTTTGGTCCAACTTTTTCTAACATCATAAGGGCTGCCATTAAGGTTGAGCACGGTATAGTTTTCTGCCTGAAAAAGGGCAACCCGCGACAATCAAAATAAAGAAATTTTGATGGTGAAAAACTACCATTCAGAGGTTCAAAACTCAAGGTTTCCAACTGTTGATGCTAAAAGGTTGAGCACGGTATAGTTTTCTGCCTGAAAAAGGGCAACCCGCGACAATCAAAATAAAGAAATTTTGATGGTGAAAAACTACCATTCAGAGGTTCAAAACTCAAGATTCCCAACTGTTGATGCTAATTGATTGTCAATTGCTCATGTAAGAAATGTTGTAAGATTGATGCTAATTTGTTGTCAATTGGTCATGTAAGACATTCTGTGAGATTGTCAGTTCTATGATTTATATTTGTAAGCTCCAAATGTTTGATGATATCAACTGAATGAAGCTGAACAGAATGTTATTGTCAACAACAACATGCATTTTGATACATACTAGAAATATGGTGTTTCTTACCGGGTGTGGAAGAGTAATAGGTGTTGCCAGCGTATAAATGATCTTTTTCGCCTCTCCCTCACTGGCCTCTTTCTTGTGAGTTGAGGACTTGTCTTTGCCTGAATCCTTATCACCCTGAGCCATTGTTAACTTTCTTCACTGAAGACCAAAGATGGCTCCTCTGCTCTGCCTGTAGAAATGTTGATCTGAAAAAAAACATGAGGAAACAAGGTGTTGAGTGGATCCCCCTTTGGGCAATGAATGTGAAACGGAGACAGTCACCACTCAAGTGCTTTAAATAGCCCATTTACAGGGTTAATGACTTCTTTTGCAGGGAAAGCAAAACATTATGAATAAAGTAGACTGGATGATTCAAACTATTCAATCATATTGCTCTCCTGTAATTTCTGAACCAGTTGGTTAGTTTTAGAATAAGGACTGAAACTAGCCATGGATGAACCGAAAGTGCTATTCTGAGCCCGAGCTCAGATGCACCTGTTATCCTAGCCGTTATATAGCGCCAAGATTCGCGCCTGCGGTTGTATTTCACAACGTATTCGTTCCCGAGCTCAGCAGTATTGGAAGCTTTTCCAGACACCATGGCCCACTCAGCTGGCGCATTTATTGAGACGGCCGTCACTCTCCCGTCTGGTGGCTCAGATGCACGCTAGCGGACAGTGCCACGGCTCAGCCGTTAGCTCACAAACGGACGTCCGCACCCATTTTTTTATTCGACGGCTTGCTCTGGAAGAATCAGTTCGGCCGCCCCCAAATCCCCCTCCCCCCGGCTGCCCCAAACCTTATCTGTTCGTCTCACTGTTCGAGCGAACAGACCGGCGACCATGGCGTCTTCGTCTTCTTCCCCGCAGCAGGACGGAGTGCTTCCACTGATCCCTTGCCTCGACTGCCAAGACAAGGTGGTCACCTACATGTCTCGAGCCGGATCTCGCTTCTACAAGTGCGTGCGGAAAGATGTAAGTCCCCATCTGTTCTCAAAGAACATCCATTTTAGTTTTTTCAGATTGATTTATCCCTCTGTTCCTCAATGTCGATTCGATGCAGGCTGGGCTTTGTGGATTCATTAGATCTACGGACACGTACCTGCCGGAGCTGACCCGTGCTGGCCTTAGCCAGCCGTACGCGCTTCAGCCAGCCATTGCTAGGCACTCGGGCTCTCCGCTCCATCAGAGGTACAGGCGGGCCGACAGCTTTGAAGACCGCATGCAGTCAGAGATTCAGCCACCGCATGCACACATGGAGGCGCAGGTTCAGCACCAGAATCCTCAGCGCGCGGGTCATCCATGCTGCTCCGTTGACAGCCAGCGCACGGCGTTGCTGTTGGCCGGAACAAACTTCATCCTCGTCGTCGCACTGGTGTTCTTAATCTTCCAGCAGAGCTCTTAGATTTGCATGTCAGGAGTCATGTATGGGGCTGCAGTCCTTATTAGCTGCCTAATTAAGTCCAGAGTTCAGTAGTTAGAGCAATCTATTATGTATGCTGCTTTGTACCGCAGACTACCCGCCTTGTTCATTTTGCTGTTATCGTTATTTGCGACGGTCACTATCATGTCGGTGTAATGCAATCACGTCTATGAATTATTATATAGACATGTCGCCTCACCGAATGGCATGTTCATATTCATGTATGTTAATGTGACGTGCACTGTGTATGTTAATGTGACGCGCCCCCATGACCGTCCCATTAATATCTAAAAGCTAGTATTTTTGTTTCCTCCCATTTTTTTAATTTGCCAGGTGTAGTCACATCAACTGCAGTGATCCATTTTTTTCGCCTGGGCAGTTATTCACGTGGCCGCCCACTGCGGCCCAACCCGTCATCACTTCCCTGCAGGCTCTCACCGCGTAGCTCATTGTCCTATCTCTCCGCCTCAATCAGATCCTCTTCTTCCTCTGCCCAGCGACCGGAAGACTCTGCTTCGAACCGCTCGGGCTCTGGCCAACCCCGTCGCCCGCGCCGTTGGTCGGCCTCCAGATCGAGCTCTCATCCAGGTCCGCCCCCATGCACATCACTTTTTCCCTATCATGCGACATCACATATGCAAGGTCCTACATGGATTTGTTGTAGTATTACACCCATTTGTTCAAGATCCAACAGCTCGTATGCGCGGCAGACTTTTTTCCCCTGCTCGGCCCATACCCCCGCTTTAGCTCCACTGAATCTCCTAATCCATTAGCATTTCATATGCCTACAGATCTGTTAGTGTACCAAGTCCCAGAGATGTATAGGATTCCATTAGCTGTAGTTACAGGGATGGTCTTGGACCCAAGATTTCCTCCGCCTACTGTTTAGATGTACTTAGTTTTACTGTCTACACTTCTATTAGTGTGCTGCCTTCAGTTATCAGAGATCACTTTGTAGGCCTAATAATTTTAGCTTCATCAGGATACGTTCAATCAGCGTACTGTTCTTTCATGCATATTTGTCTCAATTTTCATTTGCACAGCATCAATTTTTATTCTTAGCTTCATGTTTGCAGGCCAAACATGTCGGATGCAGCAAGTTGCGGATGGGACACGTGCGGTGAGAACCTAGAGATCCCTCCAAACTTACCAAGTGATGATTCAGCAGAGAGTGCTCTTCCAGAGTCATGTCCAGCTGCAACATCTCGTATATCTGTCAAGCATGTGGTCGAGGTTATCCGGACATTCAACGATTACAAGCGCTTTCTCATTACAAGCATTGGTTTTGGTGGCATGCTTGACCTCCAGATGCTACAGACATTGAACTTAAAATTCAGCGCTTGGACAATGAGCAAGGTTAGTACAACCCGGCGTGCAATTGTCCTGGCTGCTAACAAGGTTCTGAAATTCTGGCCAGAGGATGTTCACAAGGTTTTTGGAATCCCGTGCGGACATCGCAACATAAAGGGCCGTGATGGTCACATCAAGCCGGAGGCGGTTCAGTTCATAAAGACCGCATTGGGAATGGACAAGAAGGGGGTGCATAGCCTTCGCGCAGTTGAAGATTTCCTCAGGAGGGACATTTCTAAATCATCAAGCAAGATAGAGAAGGATTGCTACCAAATTGCCTTTGTTATTTTCGTCATGGGCCATGTTCTAGCACCGACCACAAAGCATGATTACGCCACCATCGATTTCTGGGGTGCTCTGGCTGACACTGAGATGATATCACAATTCAATTGGTGTGAGTATGTGATTCAAGCTATGCTAGCTGGAGTTAAGAGGCTGAAGAATGACATCCGTTCAGGCAACCCCGTTAGTAACTTAGTAGGCTGCCATTTCTTCCTGCAGGTACCACAAGTGGTTGACCGTATGCAACAATTTAAACCTTTTTAAACCTTAATTACCTCCAACTGATGTATTCCATTCCTTTTCACAGATTTTCGTTCTAGACAACCTCGATCTGGGAATCTTCAACAAACATCATTCTACTCTGCCCAGGGTCAAGGAGTTTGATCAAAAGTCAGTCCGCAATATGATAACTCAGGCTACCGATGTTGGCAAGGGAACTACGTCCTATGCCAGCTCTATGGTGAGTCCTTGTCAGATGCCATGTCCATTTTTATCTGCATGCAAGTGTTTCTCCTTCAGTTTAATGATAATGCAATTGCTTTTGAAGCTACGCCACCACTCAACTGTGTGTTACGAGCGATCAAAGTATCCTGTTGTGGAGCTGTCAGAGTCCAGAAACACTGCTACTTCTCCGATGCAGCCAAGCTTGTCTTGCGGTGCTACCGCAAGCGCGACATCTTCGAGGGACGCACCTACCTCAGCCCAAAAACACAATTTGATTTCTGAATTGACGGCGACGACCATACGGCTACTAGGGCCCATGGATTTCTCAAACTATCTACGGAGGCAGTACCTGCATCTGGTTAGTTCTCCTTACTGGTTAGTTCTCCTTACTCAACTGGTCGTATGTACCGGTTTCTGATCTCAAGCATTATCATTAGTCACAAGGATTAACTCCATCTCATGCTTTAGGCGAATGATGAAACCACTGTTCTTCTTAAGGAAGTCAATGCTCGCTGCATATCGCACCTTACAACTGCACGTGGCCACATCCAGCTCGAGATGATGAAGTTTGCAGACAAGATTTATGCTGCCCGTCCCCGCACATGTACATGTTGTGCAGCGCGTGGATATGACGACTGCCCACCCAGATCTAACAATGCTCCCAATGGTACCTCCTAGTCCAGTACATGATTTTTTTGTTCTCCAGGTGTGTACTATAATTTATGCCTTTTTTTCCATGACCAGTTGATGCAATGAGAACGCCAGCCAGGAATGTCATTCAGGGACACCGGCTGAACCTATCTCCATGTGAAGGTAACCACGCCAACCGTTTTCAACCTCTGCCTAGTTATACTAGTTGAATTGACACCTCCATTTTTCCATTGTAGCCAACACTTCCACGAGCAAGCGGGTTAAAACTGCACACACACCCCAGCAAAGTGAGGAAAATCAGTTGGGTTCTGCTCTTCGCCAATTTATACAAAGGTGACCCAGTTTTCCAAGGAAAACATGCAAGCGATAAGTGAACTATATATCGATCTCCCAAATGATGGCACTACAACTGTTTTTGGTGAGAGGTGTGCTGATCTTCCTGGCCGGAAATACGTATCTCGACCTGGATTCCAGACTGATCCGTGGGTCAGGGGAGTTGTACCCTGTCCTCCACAGGCTGGTGTTGCTGAGCTAATTGAGCACTACCTCATGTCTGCTCCCGACAGCGAGCTAGTTGAGTATGTGCATGCACCATCTCTCTGCCATCACATTGTAAGCAATCCATGTTAATTTGCGCACACTAACGAATCACTGTTCTATATGTAGGAACTTTCTCGTCCATGAGGACCCAAGATTTGTTCGGATATCTGGTTTTGTCCTACGGGACCAACTTGTTGGCAATAACATAATAGGCCATGAATTGATGTCAATCCTGTTTAGGTGTTTCGCTCAACTAGATGCGTATCCTGAAACTGCAAACCCTTACCTAAGCTGGAGGCATCCAATTGAACCGGATTTTCCAGTAAGCTAAATACCTTTCAAAGATTTCTATGTTCCATATATTAAACCTTTTTTTATTGCCTCACATGTGTTCATACCGCCAACGCAGACACTAGTGTTGTCCAACTGCGATTTTATGCACACCTTGTCAATCCAGAGGCAGCTAGCCTCCGATTCTCTCAAGTATGATATAACTTCGTCCAGAATGGTAATTTTCTGGCTGAGCACCCAATGTTTTCCGATATATTATGTTGACTCACTTGCACAGCTTACAGCTGACATCCCTATGTTATTCCACAGTTCATCACGGCGGTCCCACGACCCGAAGGGTGGTTGGCTGTAGTTTGGGACATGCAAATGAAAGTTATCAATTTGTTCGACCCGCTGTATCACAAGACTCTGGAAAGTCTCCCCTGGAAGGACCGTGATGAAGCAACGACATGGAAACTGCACAACGCATTGTTCGCATGTCTTCATGAATTCTATGCTGGCTGGCCGGCAGTCAAGGACAATTGGCGCATGAAGCATGAACCTATGACAGACGTCCATTTCACTGCGTAAGTCATTGCAAAATAAAACATTTAATCATCTAAACTATTTGATAGAACCATTCAAAACTTACAATCTAAGGATTTTACATTTTTACTCAAAAATCCCTTTTCAGTGCTGATTCTGGAGTGTGTGCCATCCACTTCGCTCGTCACTTCGACGGTGACAAGCTGAAGATGCCGCTCACCAAGGTACGTTCAAGACAGTCGCTAGCCATTTTTTTATCTTGAATCTGTGCAGTACATGTACAACCTTTTTTTTGCATTAAAGTTTTCTAGCAAAATGATATATCAAGGTATGTGGTTGACACACCATCTTTGTTGACAGCAAAATGTTTTCAAAACCAAGAGGGACTGCTTGCACGAGAGCTTGAAGATCCAGGGTAACTTCTCAAAGCTAGCTCACAAAGCATTGTGGACTGTTTTAGCGCCATCCGACTCTGTCTTCGACGTATAATCACATTATGTGGCACCACAAAGCATTGTGGACTGTTTTAGCGCCATCTTTGTTACCTATCCCCTGTCGCAACATAGCACCATGTGGGGTTTTCTAAGCCCTTGTATCCGATTCAACAAAACATATTTATATTTATATATATATATATGTATTAGTACCTACAGTCATTTAAATGGATGCCGGAATGAAGGTTTTCCTCCGGTCGTTCCATTGTTCACCTACACTAGTGAAACGTTTGTTTTACAATCACTTTATTCACTACCACTGCTATAACTCGTATTAAACACCCCTAACCATACATCCCACCTACCACTACTTCACTCAAATGGCATTGTAAGGACCTTCTATGCACGTCAACCACATAACTGCCAGCTTGTTGCTCATAAAACCGAACACCAGGGCAAATTTCATGTATATCTTGCTGCTTACCTGCATAATCTGTCATTTTTGACACCACTATACTTGATGAATGCAGACTCCTGTACGCGATTTTCTTCTATGTGGCTACACATATAGAATTAACTGTGAGGTGTAATTTAGAGAACTGGTTCGTTTGAGCTAGTTTTTGGAAATAGATGCACTATAAGAATTCCATGTCTTTCTGATTGGTTAACTCAATTGTTTGACATTCGCGCCATTAGACATGAGTGCAGCCTCATGGCTTTTTTTCTTCTTTGTGGTTAGACATACAGAATTAGTTCTGACTTTAATTGGATTTGGCTGGTTGTTGCAAACGTTTTCTTTTCTTTGCATGTGCTGAGCAGTACAGGCCTGTGCTGCCTATCTAGGTAATTATCAGATTCCTGCATTTTTCATAGTGATCCCCTCGTTCAAATGGATGCCTTCAGTCATCCCTCGTTTGTTTTCGTCATGCTTTTTTCCATCAACTGCATAGTAAAGACATTGTACGCACATCATCCATATAAGCGCCAACCTTTTGATCATACGATTCAACATCAGGGCAAGTTTCAGTACTACTCATAAGAAGATAAAACATATCCATGAATACAGACGACATGGCAAGCAAACCATGTTCAAGTTCTACCGAACACACACCACAGACCCCCACCCAAATTCCGCATAGGGGACGGACGCAAAAGGCACCACTGATCATTTCAACCCGAATACAATCTAACCATGCTGGATGCGACAGTTACCACTCCAACGCCAGCAAGTGGAGTCAAAGCTAATATATCATACCCAAGCCATGCATCTACTTCAAAAGCTCTTCCCCGGTAGTTCATAAGTTAAATGCTTATTATATACACGTAGTAAAATAGCCTCCCCTCAATTGATCAGAAGAGAACTTCCTCGATCATGAAGCTTGGTAGGTCACCCCTGTTGCCCCTCATCGTAATCACCTCGTATGCAAACTGCTTCTTCAGGTAAGCCAGCTCGTTCTGCGGAAAACATTTAAATGATTTATGATGAGTTATATGGTTTTCTACAATGTTCTCTATCTAGTGCTTACGTAAATGTTCCATCTATTGTTTTACCTCGCCAATTTGCCTCTCAAGGTAAAGTCCATTGTAGTTCCTCCAGTAATGCCCAAGGTAGATCCAGCTGTCCTCGCTGCCAAAGAAGTCGTGAATTTAGAGACATACAATGCCAACTATTTCCTGTTCATGTAAGGTACTAAATTCTTCTCCACAAATGACTTACATCTCACAGGGTTCATTCATGCTGTAGGCGTACAACACACTCCAGCCATCCTCAGGGATATACCAGTCTGCAAAGTGCTGACGAAGCACACTCCGGAGCCTACGCAAGACGAGGTGTGCATTCACTTCATGTTTCACACACATCTCGTCATCCTGGACGCTTGTTTCCACGGAATCCATAACAAGGAGTGTTCTTTCTTCAATGTCCACAACATAAAAGGAAAATCCACCCATCATTGGTACAGGAAGAAACAGCTGCAGTTTAGAAAGTGAAGGAAGAATCAGCGAGGCAAGTCATTCATTTTTTCTTCATGCATTTTGTATGAAACTTATATGTCTCTTCACATTTTCTTTATGCACCTTCTTGGTCCACTGAAGCTTGTATCCAAGCAAATGTTCATCCATCATACTAACTAGGAATTCGTAGTCCAGTGCATTGGAGCTCAAGTCACCAGAGTTGTACATCAGATGCTCCTGTCGCCAAGCCATACAGTTAGTCATTGATACGCACGTGCCATCCATGCACCCGCTGACGAAGTTTTAGTTTTGCACTTACCACAAAACGAACATCGAACAGATGCCTCCATCTTATTTTCCATTTGCCATACATGCGAGCATCTTTACTGACTAGCATCTGTGACAGTGCTACCCAGCCATACCTTGTCAGCTCACCATCAGGTCCAAATTGATGTATGAAATCATCCCCACCTAGGACGACGAGGTACATGACCAGGTGTTTGAACCATTTCCAACATGTACATTCCCAATTAGTTCAGGACATATGTACCAATTGGATTGGACAAATCTCGCATTTAGGCATCACAAACAACTACCCACCTGTCACGATCACTCCTTGTGCTGTGCACCATCTTGTCGTAGAACCGCAGTACATCATGAGCACTTGGTATATCATGCTTAAGACCGAATTTCCCAGGGAATTTCTCGCCCATCTCTCCCTTAACCTCAATCCTTAGTATTCCCTCTAGCAACCTCAGATTTCTTGACAGTCTCTCCGATACCGGGGCTGAAAATACAGAAACATTAGATGTAAGCATGCAAATAAGTATTCAAAACTCATTCAGTCAAGCATATGTATGAAGCTCGAAAGTTATCATTGGAAAACAACGAGTGCACACCTGTTGCTCTGTGGGGTCGACCAGCTGTTCCACCAACCGAGCCTGAAACATGTGAACAGATTATTACACGTTTTCAAATTAACTACAACCAATGGTATCCTCTGATTTATTGACACCTTTTTTCTTACCTTCGTTCACATTCTATACCCGCACTGGCACTTGTGTCGAGCTTCCCCCAACTTCCGACACTGTCATTAGTTTTATCAAGTTTGAAATACTTCATAGTGAAATCATGTGCATGCAAAAACAATTTCTCATTTATCATGTGCGTGAGAGCTCACCGGTTCTCCCTTCAAAAGTATATCCAGGGGTACTGTCATGCCTATGCAGTCTGCCAACAGTTATAGGGACATCATCCGGAGCTCCGTCGACGCCAGCTACAAGACACAAAAACGGATCAACCAATTATAGCCAAGCCAGTGTTTTTCAACATTTCAATGCCCGTGTAAACACGCGCCACTCACCAGCATGCCCATGATCTGGAGCAATAGGGTTAGCTTCCGTTCTGCCACCACTTCCTGAACCAACATCATGCATTCATAACACATCCCGACTGATAGTGCTGGCAACACCTGTATATATTTTATACAATTAGTCCGCATCTCATACTCTTCAACAAACAAAAAATTAATTACTAAACATCGTGAAGGGGTAATTTCTATGTACCGTGTGCTCCTGTGACCCCATTGTCCTCACCACTAGCATCATTGCCATCATCTGAACTGCTATCATCGGTTTCAGAGCTGTCTGTTGGACAAATAGTCTGAACAACATTTGAGAACCTAACTCTTCTTCGATGCTTACTCCCTGCCTTTCTTGATTTCATACTCTTCCGTTTACTCTGGCGGGCAGTCCTCCTCCCTGCATAATCAACCACATATTTCAAAGACATAGGTTAGACAAAGAAGCACAAATGACTCTCCATTTCACTTTTCTGATTTAATAGGATTTTTTTACCTCTATTCGGTCAGTGCATGGCTACGCCACTCCGACAGTAGTAATAATCATCCAAGCTGGTCTGAACCACTGCATCTGCAAGAACAAAATTTTGTCAGCTTCCCCACACCAAACCATTTTTCGCATAGTGCAACTACGAATGGTTTATTATGTCACACACCTGAACCCGTTGATTGCCCTGCAGTCGCCCTCGGCCCCCTTGGATCAGCTAGAACTACACGAGAAGACAGCATCTCCATTTGCGCATCAGCGGCTGCATGAAACACATGCACGGATGAGTTCCCCCTGAGATTTGCAAGCTTCTTTTTCATTGACCATCTACTTGTTCACTAATTATGATTGTACTCACCATTGCCATCATAAAGCTTCTGGTACATTTCTGCAACACGAGCATCATTTGCCACTTGGTCCCGTGCGTTCTGATCAATCTGCTCTTGATACTTCTTTGCAACTTCCTCATCTTTAGCCTGTTGCTCTTTTGCTTCCCTTTCTTCATCTTCCAGAATCTTCTTTGCCATTTCTGCATCATGCTTTTCTTGTTCCCTCAGCCTTCCGTCAGTGTCGACCCCATCTTCGTGATCATGCTCAGACCACATTTCAAAATCGGACTCATGATGGCTCTCAATATTCACTACATACAAACCTCGTCCTGCTGGAATCAACGGGAAGTGCTGGTTCGCACCACGTGTTGTTTCCTCTAGCGCATCTGCATTCATCATGGGTCGTTTTGTCAGCATATATAAATCCATTTCCTCTGAACACCACCATATTACCCTTTTGTCCCAAACAATTGAACTTTCGTAAATTCAATGACTTACATTGCTCAATCAGCTCAGTCTGAAGCTGCATTGCACACTCCCCGTCAATGTCCACCACACGAGGTTGTTGAGTGCCATACACTTCAATCTCATCTTTCATAGTTACTGGCATTTCAACAGTGTTAGATTGCATTGCTGTGATCTCTTGCAGGATAGTGTCCATGTCACAACCAGCACCTGCACAGTCAGCCCAGCTATTTGGTTAGGTGCCCAAAAAAAATAACCTACATGTCTGCTTATCGTCAGACATAAGACAGGAATACCTGATATTGGCTCCACACCATCAATTATAGTCCTGTTTTGACTCAAGCCGGCACCAGCTCCACCCCTTGCACCATGTCTTGCAACCACATTTCTTTGTTCCGCTACGCGGGCGTCGCGTGCAGGCCCTAAAGTTTTCATAAATTCAGGCAGCTTGGTCAAATCAACGATCAGAATTATAAACGACACACGTGTGAAAGCAATAACAATTTCATACCTCCAGCATCCTCCAGACGTATCCCTTGCTCAGCTTCATCCCCAAACATATCTATGCGGTTTTAAGGAAAATGCTATTAGGTACCATTTTGCTAATCGTTAAAAATATATATTTGCTTCAAGATTGTCACTCTGCGAGGCACTAACCTTGTCTTCGTAGGTGACGAGCAGTGTTCCTGGAGCGCCGCTCACGCATTTCCTCTTCGTTCTCATCATTGTCAGATGACTCCATGTCAGATTCCATAGCAGCTGCCTTCTTGCCTTCCGCTGCCGCACTTAGCCTGCTAGACCGCCTAACCGGGGTAGTTGTTGAAGCCGCCATTGGTGGTGGTGTTGTTATCATAGTAGATTCAACAGCAAGTACTCCACCTGCATGAGAAAGCAAACAATGGATCTGACAATTAACCACAAAGATCGACGTGGCAAACCACAGCTACATCAGTGATTTTTTCAACTATCTCGATGCACTTACTGCTTGCGACAGGCTGCGGGTCCCCCAATGTTTTAGCCAAGACAGTACTTCCATTATCCAGAGCTACATCATCTTCAAACCCCCAAATCTCTTCTACATTATCCTGCATGATTATCACAATTAGCACTGGGCAACAAAATAACAGGATTTTGTTACATAATTTTCAGGATGCAAACATATCACCAGAGAGATGCTGCCTGCTACCAAAGGATGCCACTGCATCTCAAGATTATTAATGTATCCATCAGGCCTAGTCTGCAAAACAGAGCAACAGCTGACAGTGTTAGTCCTGCATTTTTACATTTCACTGAAGATGTGATCAACTACTCCTTCCATTCATTACATGTTGTACTTACTCTATAAGCAGCAGGATTAGCCTTGAGTAGCTTGATTAGCTTCGCAATTTGGTCATGTGTGTAAGCTGCTATCCTTGGCCCAAAGTTTGGATGCAAGTTATGCCTCCCGAAGTCAATCCAGTCCAGAGTGAAACACTGAACAACAAACAAAAGGGTTAGAAAGGCATATAACTTTTTAGTGTTTGACAACAGCATAAAGACATGCACAATGACTTGAAAGGTGTGCTCCAACAACTCACTTTAAGGAAAAGTGGATTGCCACACAGGATAGAAGCATCCATGCCGGCTAGCACGTCCGCATGCAACCTTCTTGCAGCCCTTCTAGCCATCTCCACCAAGTAGGCTCCCCAGTTGTATGACCCAATCTGTGTTGGGTCTTGCACGACCAGTAGAATTTCTTCAGGAATGACATGCACGGACTGCCTTGGACCAATGAACATGGCGCACACAACTATGGTGACAGCTACCATGAAAGCAACCGTGTCCTCCCTGGTCATGCAACAGGGGTTGATCTTGCCAATGACTTCTCTACAGTCTTTCACACTAACAGCCCCCGTCCCCTCTATGCGTAGATACCTCCTGATGTTATCCATCAGGTCGGATCTGTGAGGTGGTGCCCCGAACTCCACTAACCTACCTCTACCAGTCACACCAAAGATCCTAACTACATCCCTGACCGTGATTCTTCGCACCTCACCATCCCAAAATACAAATGTCATGTTTCTTGGGTTCACCCTGGAAAGCAGAGTTGCGTAGAACTTCCGATCTACAGTCCCGGCGTACCGGTTAGTGAGCAAGCTAGCTAGACCAGTGGGAATGGCGACGGTGTAGAACACGAGTCCGATGGTCAGCAGTGGCGGAGTAGCGAACATGCTCGAGTATGTTGCCCTCCTCCTTAGCTCGACCACCGGCGAGCCACTAGCTGACACCACCATGGACAAGCTCCCCCAACGCTTGTTTCTTTTTCTCCGGCTGGATCCTCCCGCCTCGTCTGGTTCATCGATCGATCTGCGCCGCTTGCGGCTCCCTGGACTGCCATCGGTCGCCATCCACCTCCTGCATTCAAAAAGACATGGCCGTAGCAGAGAGTAGAGGTCACAAATGAGCTCCCCAAGGAAGAAGAACACAATATGGATGAGAGAGAGGCGCAGATTCATCGGCGGCACATGCGCTCGTCTTACTCACCAGTGAGCCGCCTAGAAGCCCGCCAGATAGTGGATCTGCGCCGCTTACCCAGAGCTAGCTCTGCCCTTGTCCTCTGCTGTGAGGGAGATGGAGTGTGGGGTTGGGGAATGGAGTGAGCAGTACCGCACCTGCTTGCCCAAAGAGAGGTAATAGTCGCTTCGGTTTCACCCGAGGCCGCCTGCCACCTGACAACTTTTTACCACCACAGTGATACATACGCATCAACTTTTTTTGTCATCAAAATTGCTACAGCACTAGATATTTTGGGTTACATTGGCTGGAAATTTCCCGCCTCCACCCACTGCACGTTGCTCGGGTCTCACCGAACATGCGCGTACAATATTTTTTTTGTACCGTTGTATCCTGCTTTCCAGCGCAGACGTGTCCCGGTAGAAACCTAGTTCATTTTAACCACACGCTTCGAGTTGTTCCAATGGAACACCACTACCTGGGTAATGGGTGCACGGACACGGAGAATTTACTCCCCTTTCTGGGACCAGTCCATGTACCTGACACGTATCTACAACCGGACACACACAACTGATCAGCTCGATGCATTGTTGCTACTAGTGACAAACACAGAGGATGTCCCCCCGCACCCGCGCCGTGCTACCGGACCACCCTGGCCGTGCGGTTCCACCATGCATCACCGGCACAAAGATCGGGGGGTTGCGCTAGCGTGTGGGGGCTGGATGAACATGCAGTCCTTTGCAGTCTGCCCCACTGCCACTACCAGCTAACCCCCTGGACATGGGACCCATCTGCGCCATGCAAGCTTCACGAACACCTCACGCACAAGCATCGTGGCAAATAACAAATTCTTCAAACCCAGGTAGCTACCATACAGCATTTCCCAACAACTCTCATTCTTAATCCCCGAGACTAATCAACAGCTGACAAAAACAAAGACCGTCGTCTTTGTTTAACAAAACACGCATCTCCCACACTCCTAATTACAACTAGACGTACTGTACACACTCCACAAACACGCCCTGAATCGTTAGCCTACCCAAGCCGCTGACGCTTAGCTGGTGGGCTCACCACTTCTTCTTCTCCATCGTCTTCACCCATCTCACTCTGTGGAGCAGCCGACCCTTCTCCCTCCTCAAAATCTTCAGCATCAACAATCCCACCCCAGGCTATTCCATCGGGATCGTGATCGCCAGTGCCTTCGACGCCAGCCACACAGGCTATTCCACCTTCTGGATCAACTCTATTGTCTCCTTGGACTTCCCGTTCTTCATCGACAGATGCATCGTCCACATATTGAGCTCTACCCAAGAACAAGCTTATCTGAAGAACAACCAGAAAAAAGAGACCCACATGAATCAATGAGA
Source organism: Triticum timopheevii (assembly GCA_963921465.1). Taxonomy (NCBI): domain Eukaryota; kingdom Viridiplantae; phylum Streptophyta; class Magnoliopsida; order Poales; family Poaceae; genus Triticum; species Triticum timopheevii. The sequence goes on from OY997262.1 coordinate 371,811,470, forward strand.
TCAAGAAGGCGCATACACACACACACACACACCAGTCACGTACCTGCATTGACCCGGTCGTCACATCTGATTGCACAGGCCCGGTTGAAGCATCAGATGCTAGCTGGTTCACACTCCCATCAGAAGCAATCCCGTTGGAAGGAACCTGCTCCCAAACTCTTGCTAATGACATCTCAATGTAAGGAATTAGTAAGAGAGAATTCTTTTCATAGTGAAGGCACACACCTCTTGCAGGTTGACCCCGGTCAAAATAGAACCGTATGCAGCGCTCGCTGTAGCCTCCATCTTGCCTACAAGCACAACAATGGTGCTGGCTTGACCGCACTCAACCCGTCCCCCAGCCTGCACCTTACTTCATCTTTTATATCAGTACAGGCACCTCTTTCCCGCTCAGGCCGTTCAAATTTCAAACCCATCTAGTGCGCCGTGCGTGTTGACACTTGGCACACATCCCCAGATCAACTGTTATTTCATATCCAATCGCCACCACATAACCCATGTCATGTATTAAAAATATAAGAAAACCACAGCCACACACTCAGGCAGTCACACATTTTTGGGATCCAGCCTGATCTCAGTACTACAGTGAAAAAATACAGACGCTCATACAGACAATAAACCATGAGGTGTCTGGCAGCAGCAAGTCTGAATATTGACAGAACTTAAGTTAGGAAATTACACATTAACCAAACGGGTACAAGCACGGCATCACGCGCCGCGATACAATAAGGTTTCAAATCTTAACACAAAGCTAGCCGCAGACTACCATTACTCTTCACACACCTCCAGCGAGTCTTAGTTCCATTGCTTTGTTGCAATTGTTCCGCCGGTGTCCTTCGACACCACAGTTTTTGCACCTAGCAGGCTTCCTTGGTTGCTTTGGCACGTCACCACGGTCAGGGCACGTTGTTCGTTTGTGACCTTGCCTACGACAAATCGTGCAAAATCTGGTCCGTTTGCTCAGCCCTTCATACGGAGCCTTCTCCCTGCTTGTTGTCGGTCGCCCAATCTCTTTCCTTTTTGCCGGAGCCAGCAGTCCATCCAAGCGGTTGCTTGTCATTGACATAGAATCATTATCACGCAGGTCCGCAGCAACTCCACCCTCATTGTCATTCTGTTCTATGTCTACAGCAGCACGGATCCGTTCATTAACAACTATGCCCTTATCTGCCATTCTATCCTCTAGTCCTAGACCATCTCTAATTTCCGCGAACGGGAGCATTACTGTCAAATTCGACTTGAACAGGTCCATCAGACGGTTGTACGCTTCAACACTAGTGTCCCCTAGCCTAACTAATTCCATCGCATGCATGTACATGGTGAAATGCCTATAAGAGAAAGGATTGTTTTGCATACTGTTTTTTTTGGTACTGGGCTAGATGAGGAGGTAGAACATCTCTTGCATCCTTTGTCCACCTCTTCACGATATGCTTCGCCGGTATTTCTTTAGCTCGAATGAAATCCAAGACCTGCATGAACAAAACAACATTCACATGGCTCAGTCCTCGAGTTTCATCTACATCTTCCTTGCCATAGCATATCCATAATTTAAAACCATGTACCCCAGCAACCAGTTGCGATAACAACAATCTAGTAACCAACATACATATTAAATCATCAATCATCAGGCAAAGAATAAAGTAATATTAGGCCATTCCACGCCAACCAAAATGAATTTTGACATTACTATGACACACAACTAACCTTCAGAACATGACTGCAGAGAAGTCCCATATGTGCAAACTGCCCACACTCACAATTAAACTCATCTCCACTGTCCAGCATAGTCACCTTGTAAGATACTCTACACCACTTCTCCCTTTTCTCTGCTTCGCTATGTATTGCCATGTAAGTTTTGTGTTTCTCAATCTCCTCCACCTGATAAGCTCCACACTCATACAAAATATGCCCAAACTGTTCAAACATTGCTCGTGTGTATATCTTGCTTGCATGCCTCTCCACTGCAAGATTAGCCCTCATCAGTGGCTTCCCCTGCAAAATTGCGAAAACATTTGAAAATTAGACATTTTTTCTTTATAGCTCTACCATGTTCATTACTACATTGAAAAATCCACCAGCATCCTATATGCACTTACAATGCGTGTGCGTTTCTCCTCGTAATTCTCATCCGTTTCGCGATCAAACTGCAGCCTCATGTATTTCTGCACAAACATGTGCATTGGGCATCCAGGAGGGACATAGTTTTTCAGTATGTGGTTCGCGCTCTCACTCCGCTGTGTGCTGGTCATTTTTGCACAAAAGACACCCTTGAAGTAAGGCTTCGCCCATTTCTTACGAATCTCAAACAATTGTGTCATGTAATCATGACCTCTTAGCTTGTATTTGTCCAGTAGCAGCTCCCAACCTTTCTCAAATTCATCTTCCGTGAGCATGTGGTTAATCACTTTGTAAAATTCTGCCCTGAATTCGCTTTTCTTCGTGTACAACGACCCAAGTGTTTCCTTTGCTTTCTTAAACACATGCCATTTACACCACCTGTGTGTTGTATTTGGCATAACCTTGTTGATAGCCAGCTCCATAGCACGGTTCTGGTCTGAGAGAAGAAATAAACGCAATTAGGACTAATTAATAAACGATCCCGAATAACAAACATGGATGAATATTCCCAAAGCTCTAAATAATCTTTTTTCTTACCTGTGAGTATAGTTACCGGTGTGGATCCGCCCATCATACGAAGGAACTCAGAAAAAACCCATACAAAGCTCTCCTCAGTCTCATCACGAACCAACACTCCCGCCATAATCACACTCTGGAAGTGGTTGTTCACACCTACAAACAGACCAAATGGCATGTCGTACAAGTTTGTTCTGTAAGTTGTGTCAAATGTTATGACATCACCGAAGAAAGAGTACTGTAGCCTGCTGTTCCCACTTGCCCACATCAAGTTCCTAATTCTGCCATCACTGTCAGCTTGGACCCTATATGTAAAGTGTGGGTCTTTAGCACCAATCTCTGCAAATACATCCATTGTCTTCTTGACATCGTCCTCTGCATGGTCTCGGTTAATTCGACCACAAAGACTGCGCAAAGACCTTTTTGTGAATGGGACATTCTCCATTGATCCAAAGAAACCTCCGATTATGCTGTATACCTTAGCCAAATTCACATTATTCTGTCGCAACTGCTTCACAAAATCTCTTGTGTAAACATCTATGTGCTTGTGCGATGGCCAGTGGAGTGTCTCACCAAAGTTAGGCGACAACGAGTGGTTGTGAGTATCTCTATGCTCTGCAATATACCACCCATTATCTTCTGCTCGCAGGAGCCTAATTAGAGTTGGGCATTCGCAGCGGCATGACCTTGTATTCTCGACACCAGCCTTTCCCTAAGGAAAATGGACCACACGTACAGATTTTCAGTTCACGTCAACTTTGATGCACACCACTAAATTCTGTACTGAATATAATCCACAAATCATACTAACCGAGCAACCACAGACGATTTCCTGCATGCATTTAACCCTGTCCACATTAAGGCGACTCTTGCCATATCTGATCCCAAAGCCCTTCTCCCATGAATACAAATTGTAGAAGTCATAAGCCTCTCCAACGGAGTCAAATGTTGTTCCAATAGTTGGTGTGACCACATTGTCTCTAGGATTCTCAGCATAGTTTCGAACAGCCCTTTCGAAGGCACTCACACGGTTCGGGCAAGGCGGCCGACTTGGTGCAGCGGCACCGATCCTCAACCTGCAATCACACAGCACACTTTCATGTTTCGTGCGAGCAAAAATTAGATCTTAAGTGCTTGCACTACTGTAAAAGGGGCACAGTGTGAGAGCGAATCCTGAATCTGACCGAGATACCTCCACCCCATGTAGCAAGAAAAGACAGTTTTTTCCTTGCATAAATGAGGGGAACTGATTGAAAGAACCAAGACATCTATTCTGCTAATATGCAATTTCTCTTCGAATACTAGCGAGGAGTTTCTTCGAATGTGTTGACAGATCAGTACAACCCATGGAATTTCTACTTACAACTTACTAGGTGAGCTGTACAGACAAATAAACAGTACTCAGGCTAACCAGACTCAGCCTCTATCATCATGTGCTATCTAAAAAACATCGATAAATTACAATTACAAGAATTGCTAAAAGCATGAAACAACCATGCCTGCGGATTTCTTAATCATGAACTTTTAAACCATATTTATACTGTCATCAGTTCTTTTTTTTTTGGTTCTGACTCACACCTAGTGTATTTTTCCATAAGAATGTGATGTCCTGTTCAGGAACAAGTACACATAACAGCTAACTGATCAACTATCAAGCCTCTAGTTCGTATTGCATATGCACTAAATCCTTATAAGAAATTAATTAACATTTATTGTACTCAACCATTTCATTCCATTCAAGGCCGCCGACATATTCAGTTACTCACATCAGAATCATATGTGCATGCACTAACCTTTTATTCCAGCCAGGAGCTCGTGGGTTCATCTTCCCAGTAGATAGCTCCGAGCTTGGTGGTGAGACATCCCTCATGTCCTCCGCTGCAGGACTGGTCATGAAGATCTGCCCCTCCCCTGTAGCTGCTGGCTGAACCTCAGCGGGCATCTGCTGTCCTTGCGTCTCCGGCGCCGCCAACGGCTGGTGCACTACCATCGCAGCATCGACCGCACCGGCCACCAAGGTGTCCGGCACCAAACTCTCCCCAACCTCTTCCATGAAAGTCGATCTGCACCACGCACACGCAAATCGGCTTGGAATGAACACATTTACGGTCCAAATCCTTACAACGAAAGCAAGCAGCCAGATTTACATACCCGCGTATAGGCTGCATAAGGAACTCCATCCTTGTCGCCGTCGCCGTCGCCGCCGCCGCCGCCGCTGACCGCCAGGCCTTCGAAAGCTAGGTCACCTCTGACCTAGCCGAACCCACCAGAACGCGGACTTAATTCGTGCCATGGGCCCAGCAAACGGGAAATCTCACAATCGGGGCCACGGACTAGACGGTAAAACACTGTTCTGATCCACGGCCCACCTCGTCAACCAGAAACGGACGTTCCACCACCCGTCAGAACGCGGCCCACCTACCCCGCCTGCCATCTACGTATTTGGCCACAGAGACAATTTCTTGAGCGGCCCAGAACACACGTATATAGAACTGGCACACATCCCCAGTCGTCAGCCAACGGCCTAGATAAAGGGCTCATCTGAGCTCGCGCTTAGATACTTTCACCACACAAACTGCATTCTGGTAATTAACTTGAGGAAAAAAAAAAGGCATGGCTCAATGCATAAATTAGTTGGAGCACATAACCTCTTTACACCATTAAATCAGATTATTTAAATGATGCATCTGAGACAATAAATCTCTTCAAGTAAAGCAGGAGCCACAGGCACCTCCTCTTGTCCCCTAATTCATGGTTTACACTCAATGTGATATTCCATTTCAACTACCGAGCAGCAAGCCCGGTTAGCTATCTCATACCTCGAATTGATATATGCAAACATTTCAACTGTTCCAGTACCACTTTTTGCAGTGAATCTACGAGCTACGTGCTAGCCTTGTTCTGATCAGATGAGCTCGTGAATGTCATATGCTAGGAGCATAATTGCTCTCACGCAATTCGACTCAATCATCCAAACAAATACTAATTCGATTGGATTAGAGTAAACAGACAAAATATCTGAACGTTACTATCTAGTGCCAAAATCACTTGCACCAAATTCCGAACAGCATGCGGGCGTGTAATTAGGCTGTTGATAGGGAAATCACACAAATCATGACAAAGACCGGCGGATGGGAGGTAACCTTGCTTGCTACCTGAACGGTTGGTCCACTCGCAGCAACCCCTTGGCGGATGCTCGCACACTGCCCTCCGAGGCCGGCCGGGTGAGCGACGGGGAGGGCGCTGCCTGACGGTGAGCCCGCTCGGGGCGAAACCCTTGGTGGTCGCTCGCACACTGAGCGATGTAGACGAACGCGCGCGGGATGATCTGTCCACAAGCGAGAGACGGGGAGGGTGCGGCCTGAAGGTGAGCTCGCTCGCTCGCAGGAGTCGAGGCCGCGGGCTTACGGGGCGGAACCCTTGGCGGACGCTCGCACGCTGCTCGAAGAGACGAAGGCGGACGCTCTGCCCACGGCGAGCGACGGGGCTGGTGTCACCCGACGGTGAGCTCGCTCGTCGGAGAGGATGCCCGGGGCTTACGGGGCAGGACCCTTGCGGGCGCTGGGGGCGATCTGTCACAGCAAGCGACGGAGAGGGTCTCACCCGACCGGTGCGCTCGCTCGCTCGTCGGAGAGGTCGGGGCTTCTCAGGGAAGGAAGGGGAGGGGCTCGATCGAGGTCGAGGAGGGAGCTGCCGAGATGAATGCCACCTCGCCGGGGACAACGGGGCCTGAGGCTCGCCGGAGAGGAAGGGGCTTGAGGCGTCGCCGGTGAGGAAGGGGTTTAGAGAGGGTTTGCGCACGCGAAATGCGTCTATTCGGCTGAGAATCGGAGACGCAAGCGTGGGTTTTTTGGGGGGTTGGTGGCCGGGCTTGGGGATGGGGGGTGGGCTCGGCCGCTCGGGGATGGGGATGGAGGAGGGGCCAACGTGTTGGGGAAGAAGCTTGGCCTCGTTTTTGTTTTTGAGTGAAATTCATTTGATCACTTTAGTCTCTGGTTTCTGAAAAGGGTAAAACACCGGCAGGTATGCATTCGGATGACGTAGGGGATTTTGAAAATGTTTGACCGTTCAACAGGGGAGCGGACGGAGCGGAGGGACCGCATTGGTGAAAGGGAGATTTCTCTGGGGGTGTTTACGCAAAACCTCCATTCTCAGCGGAAATGCTGGCTGGCGTGACCCCGGCCGGGCACCTTGGCTGGCATGTCAGGTCGGCGCTGCTGAGCGACGTGACATCCTGTACGGAAACACTTTGGTGTTCGTCCGCGACGCTGGGAAGGCGTTCAAGTGCGTGCGTGGGCCGATGGAGCACGCTGGCATGCATCCGGCAGGGGCGGCTGCTGCAGGTGCTCACCCTCGGGAGCTGCATTCTCACGCGACTCTCCTCCTGCGCGGCGGTGCGTCCTGCGGGTCGTGCGAGCGCTTGAGCTCCGGCCACCGTGGCTGGAGGCAACGACCGGAGTGGCGACGGCGCGGTAGTTCCCGCGCTCGGGGGTGGAGTGGAGAGCTCGCGCGCTGGTGAGCGCGAGCCGCGAGGTGACGCGGCTCTGGCGAGCGATGGCGACGGCGTGGTGTCAGCGGCCACTCACGGCGAACGCGAGGCGGACGTGCGGTCGCGGCTTTGGCGCGGTGGGACCTCGGTCTGTGGATCATCGAGGCGCGTATGCTCTGCTCCGCCACCTGCGGGACGCCCTCCTGCGCGCCCAAGCAGCCTCCCGCCGCCAGCCGCGACGTTGGGGAGTCCGGAACTGCGCCAACACCACCGGAAGATCACCACCAACGACCTGTACGACACGCCTTCCGTCGCCGGCGCCGTGGTGACGCGCACCGCCGTCATACCCAACAGCCAGGAGCCGGGCTGTTCGTGCCACTGTGCTGGAGTTCCGGATCATGGACAACAACACGTTCGGCGCGCAGTTCATCGGCACGCCCCCCGTCTCCGACGATTAAAGCGCCGCCGCGTGCTGCGAGGAGCCGAGGAGGTCGAGGGACGGACGGACGCTTCCCCATCATCGGCCCTACGGCGAGCCGTACAAGCTCCGCACCGCGGCGTCTTCTTCTTCGTCATCCTCGCCGATCGCCTCCGCTTCGACGACGCCAACGTCATTGACATGTGCCGGAAGGCGCACCGCCAGGTGTACGGCGAGCTCCTGCCGGTGGTGTTCCCGCCGGCATGCCGCCTCAAATATGGCGACCCACCTCGCTGTCGAGGCGCTGGCAGCGACGCACTGGCAGTTCGTTAACATCCCTGAGTCGAGGTTCGGCGGCCTCCTTGACGGCCAACCGGAGCGGGCACCGCCACGCCATGGTCTTTGCATTGGTCAATCGTATGAAGTGGCGACTTTGTAGAAAAGCCCAAAGAAACCTCCTCTCGCACCGATACGGTCCCTACTGTGCTGAGCTGCATGGTCAAAGTTGGTTAGAGTATGCCAAACCATATAGACACACAATTGAACATTTTTTGTTGTTGCAGTTTTTGAAGTTCAGTGACCAAAATGATCCCATCGGGCAAATTCCGTGACCGTACATGATTTTTTCTTGTTTGGTTTAAATTCTTTTGGGGTGAATCCCATGGCATGGTTTATGTTTTTGTTCAAAGAGGGGAGGAGGGGTTTTGTGAATGCTACGGCATGGTGGGGAGAGTCCCTCGCGAACCAATTAATATATTTTTTCTAGGGCCACTTAGGGAATAGTTGAACGGAAAAAAGAGAAGTTTAAGTCGATTTGCTTTGAATCGTTTGATTCACCCAATGGCCAGCAAAACGTCTTCTCCTTCTAGCTGCGCTTCCTCCTCCAGCCGTGCTTCTTCGCCCACCCGTTCTCCAACCGAGGCCGAACGGTCTGCCTATGCCCCTCATGGCCAGTGTTGTGGCATTGCTCTCCCGACCTACCCGAACCACCCACTGTTGGAAATATGAGCAATTTATCGAATAATTTTATTAACAGAAATACTAGATAAAACATGACTAAAATAGCAAATATAAAGCAAGTCATGCAATCTGACAGAGAGAAGGTAAACAACGTCTGCATATATGAACTTGAGGTAAACACATCTAGAACAGACACTAGATGAAGTTGCTTATACGACATAAAACATAACATACGTAGGGCAGAAACTAGAGCCAAGAACTGTAGCAGGACTTCTAACAGAAAGGATAAGAACACGTACGACACAGCAGCAACAGAAGCGCTGGACTTGGGGTCGGTGTCCTCGCCTGCCATGTCGTCGAGGAGGTCGTGGACGTCGGGGAAGTAGTCGTCGGCGACCGGATCGTCCGTGATGAAGCAGCCAGTAGTCGCGCTGAGCGCTCCCCAAAAACCTTATCACCCTTCTCCCGTACAGGACTCAAAAGGTGCGGTCTCGGAGGCCTACTGTCCCGACGTGCGGTGCACGCCGCAAGACGAGATGAGGAAGAGAGCCGCAGCTCAAAGATGGAACCGATGGCAAGGAAAGGAGTAGTTCTGGTGCGTCTTGCTGAGAGGAGCGACCTCCCTTTTATAGGTGCAAGAGAAGGAGGCGAGAGGGCAGTGCCGAGAGCTGAAGGGAACGAGGGAGACGAAACAAATAGACAGCGGCCGAAGGGTGCAGCCTTCGTATTCAATGTCCACTACAGCAAAAACTTTTCAGCTCCCGAGTGACCTTTCGTATACCCGTAGTGCGTGGCAAAAATTTAGACATCGGCTCGGCTCATTCCCGCAACCCGCGGCGCGTCGGGACGAGGCGTGGCGTGGCGTGGCGAGGCGGGCAGTGGAGGAGGAGCCGGCGTGGATGTCCCTCTTGTTCTCATGCTCATACAAGTGGGGAAGGAGCCTCCCTTATAAAGAGGTCCAACCCCCTCTAAACTAGCAATGTGGGACTAAACTTTTAGTAGTATCCCTTGCCTTGCACAAATGGGCTAAGTGGGCCTCTAGGATTTATTAGGAATTTCTGAAATAGTTATTGGGCTGCCCAAATAGACTAAATTCCAGCAATCCCCCACCAGATCCCAGAGGCACACAGAAATTTGCCTTTGGTTCCAAAACACTGTTTTATATACCGGTACTGTAGTGGAGACTGTTAAGTTGAACTTCCACCTAGAACTCTATGTTACACTAGTAAGCAACTTGAACAGTGGACTGGGCCTTGAACTGCAAGTTTTCTGTGAATCTAGCTTCACATAAAGCCTTGACCGATACGTGGCTACTGTGGGTCTTCCCCGCGGGTGGAGCTTATGCGTAATACTCCATGACCTTTCATGAGTTTACTAGAGAGAACCCTACTCTCATAGATTGCGACGTTTGACAATCAGATTCATATAGGTGTGTTTTTCAAAAGATGTTCTGCAGGATAACATCTCTGCTTAAATGAGCCACTTAGAACACATTAAGATATACATCAACCTGCCATGCATATTAGGAGAGTATTGCATCTTCATGGAGTGGTATTTTAACAGTAAGGATACTCTCCTCCCAGTTGACCAACAACTTGTCTTCCACATCTAATTCACGGGATCTCCGATCACAAAGAATAGGTTACCACTGTGAACAACTCATATTGTGGGTCTCATACCCATCTCCCTCGATGCATTATCTATCACATTATGTGATAGACCCTTAGTAAAAGGATCTGCCAGATTTTTAGATGTTTGGATATAATCCAATGCAATAACTCCGGATTTTTTCATTTTTCTGACAGATTTTAACCTTCTCTGAACGTGTCTTGATGACTTCATGTTATCCTTTGATCTGCTCACTTTAGTGATCACAGTTTGATTGTCACAAGTCATAAGGATACCCGGTACAGGTTTCTCAACTACCGGCAAGTCATTCAATAGCCGACGAAGCCAATCTGCTTCGACCGTAGCTGTATCTAGTGCTGTGAGTTCTGCTTCCATTGTTAACCTCGTTAAGATGGTCTGCTTGCAAGACTTCCAAGAAACAGCGCCACCTCCATGAGTGAATACATAACCGCTCGTGGCCTTTATCTCATCAGCATCTGAGATCCAGTTTGAGTCACTATACCCTTCAAGCACCTTTGAATGCCCAGTGTAGTGAATTCCATAATTTGCAGTGCCTTTCAAATAGCGCAAAACTCTCTCTAGAGCTTTCCAATGCACATCTCCTGGTTTTGAGACAAACCGGCTCAGTTTTCTAACAGCAAAAGAGATGTCAGGTCTTGTAGCACTGGCTAAGTACATAAGCGAGCCAATAATCTGAGAATACTTCAATTGCTCTCTAGCAATTCTTCGATTCTTTCGAAGCAGCACACTAGCATCATATGGTGTTGGAGAAGGCTTGCAGTCATTATAGCCAAAGCGACTCAAGATCTTTTCCACATAGTGAGATTGAAGCAATGTAATCCCACCATCATCATCTCTCAACAACTTGATGTTCTGAATGACATCAGCCACTTCTAAGTCCTTCATCTCAAAACAGCGAGATAGGAAATCCTTGACCTCCTTAATAACATTCAGATTGTTTCGAAAATTAGTATGTCATCAACATACAAGCAAAGCATAACTCCCTCGCCCCCACCATGGCGATAGTACACACATTTGTCAGCTTCGTTCACAACAAAGCCTGCAGCTGTTAAAGTTCTTTCGAACTTCTCATGCCACTGTTTAGGTGCTTGCTTGAGTCCATACAAAGACTTCAGCAACTTGCACACTTTCCCTTCCTGACCATCTATTACAAACCCATCTGGTTGTTCCATATAAATTTCCTCATCCAACTCTCCATTTAGGAAAGCAGTCTTAACATCCATTTGATGAACGAGAAGACCATGTGAGGCAGCTAGTGAAAGTAGAACTCGAATAGTGGTCAGTCGAGCCACAGGTGAGTAAGTATCAAAGAAGTCTTCACCTTCCTTTTGGGTATAACCCTTAGCCACGAGCCGAGCCTTGTACTTTTCGATAGTACCATCAGGCCTAAGCTTCTTCTTGAATACCCATTTTCATCCTATAGGTTTGCACCCATAAGGACGATCAGTTATCTCCCAAGTTTCATTCGCCAAGATGGAATCCATCTCGCTACGAACTGCTTCCTTCCAGTAGTCAGCAACTTCAGATGCATAGGCCTCTGAAATAGAACTGGGAGTATCATCTATGAGATACACAAGAAAATCATCACTAAAGGACTTTGCAGTCCTCTGTCTCTTGCTCCTAGTAGGAACTTCATTGTTCTCCTCCACAGGACTTTCAAAGTGTTCCATCAAAATGGCAGGTTTGGTAATTGTAACTAGTTCCTGATTCGATGAACTAGGCATCTCCTGATTAGATGAGGTAGCCATATCCTTCATGGGAAATATATCTTCAAAGAAAGTTGCATCATTCGACTCCATGATCGTACCGACATGCATGTAAGGTATCTCAGATTTTACCACCAAGAATCTATATCCAATGCTATGAAAAGCTTATCCCAGGAAAACACAATCCACAGTCTTTGGTCCAAGTTCCCGCTTCTTTGTAATTGGAACATTGACTTTCGCCAAACAACCCCATGTTCGCAGATAAGAGAGTTTTAACCTTTTCTTCTCCCATTCCTTGAATAGAGTTATATCTTTGTTCTTTGTGGGAACTTGATTTAGGACATGACATGCTGTCAATATCGCCTCCCCCCACCATGCCTTGGAGAGACCCGATGTGTCTAACATGGCGTTAACCAAATCAGTTAGAGTACGGTTCTTTCTTTCGGCCACTCCATTTAACTGAGGTGAGTAGGGAGGCGTCCTCTCATGGATTATACCATGTTCGGCACAAAAAACATCAAATTCATTGGAAAAATACTCTCCACCACGGTCGGACCTTAGCCTCTTGATTTTTTGATCAAGTTGGTTTTCCACTTCAGCTTTATAGATCTTGAAAAAGTTCAAAGCCTCATCCTTAGATTTCAGAAGATACACACGGCAGTATCTAGTGGAGTCGTCAATTAACGTCATGAAATATTTCTTTCCACCTTTTGTCAAAACACCATTCATTTCACATAGATATGAATGTATAAGTTCTAGTGGTACAAGATTTCTCGTCTCCGCAGTCATGTGAGACTTACGAGGTTGCTTAGCTTGCACACACACTTGACACTTAGATCCCTTAACAGTGGTGAAACTAGGGATTAAGTTCAACTTTGCTAGTCGCGACATTCAACCAAAGTTAACATGACAAAGACGTGAATGCCACACATTTGATTCACTATTGTTGCAAATATGGTTAACAACTTTATTGCAAACGTCTGATAAGGATAAACGAAACAGGCCTCCTGACTCATAGCCTTTACCAACAAAGGTTCCATACTTGGATATTACAAATGTATTCGACTCAAAGACAAGCTTATAGCCATCTCTACACAGAAGAGATCCGCTAACAAGATTTTTATTGACGGAGGCGACATAATGCATGTTCTTCAGCCGCACGATCTTCCCCGAAGTAAACTTCAGATCGACCGTGCCAACACCACGAACAGAAGCACTTGAACCGTTGCCCATCAGCACGGTTGAAGTCCCTGCGGTCTGATAAGACGAAAACATGGAAATATCACCGCATACATGCACATTAGCACCCATGTCAATCAACCAATCAGGAGAATGACATACTGAAAGAATAGTGGGAAATATACCATACCCAGCATCCTTCATGTCAATGTCTCCGATGACAACATTAGCGGTCTTGCCGCCTTTCCCAGGATGACGCTTGTCATAGCGATTAGGACAACTAGGAGCCCAATGATCAGGATCTCCACACACATGACAAGCACCTTTCTTCTTGTCACTCTTCTTCTTGAAGTTCGTGTGTTGTACAACCTTTTTCTTCCCATCAAACTTTGCTTTACCATCAAGCTTGCCCTTGTTCTTGAACTTGTGGGACTGGAAGTTTTTCTTCTGTACCAGATTGGCACTAGATCCGCCCTCAATACCTCGAGCACGTGTGTCCTTTGCTCTCGCCTTTTCTTCCACATCAAGAGTACCAATGAGATCCGGGACGGAAAACTCCTGTCTCTTATGCTTCAGTAAGGTAGCAAAGTTCCTCCATGAAGGAGGAAGCTTAGTGATGGTACCCCCGGCAACAAACTTGTCCGGTAGGATACAATTGAAGTGCTCAAGTTCTCTAGCAAATGTGTGTCTCATGAGCTTGCTCAACCACGGAGCGCTCTTCAGTCATCATGTAGTCATAGAATTGCTCCATGATGTACAACTCAGTGCCGGCATCCGAGACCCCAAACTTGGCCTCGAGTGCGTCCCACATATCTTTTCCACTGTCAATTGACGCATAAGCATCAACTATGTTCTCACCAAGAACACTAAAGAGAGCAGCCTTAAACAAGGTATCCATTTTCTGAAAAGCTTGTGCCTGTTGAGCATCAAGTTCTCCTTCAGGTCTACCAAGAGTGGCGTCATAGCAACTCATGGTTTGAAACCATAAGACTGCTCTCACGCGCCACCTCTTATAGTGGATACCCTCAAACATAGGAGGTCTCATGGAAGCAGCAAAACCATTCGAGGTAAATTGCCTATAATAAGGTTTTTCGATTGTTGGAAATATGAGCAATTTATCGAATGATTTTATTAACAGAAATACTAGATAAAGCATGACTAAAATAGCAAATATAAAGCAAGTCATGCAATCTGACAGAGAGAAGGTAAACAACGTCTGCATATATGAACTTGAGGTAAACACATCTAGAACAGACACTAGATGAAGTTGCTTATACGACATAGAACATAACATACGTAGGGAAGAAACTAGAGCCAAGAACTGTAGCAGGACTTCTAAAAGAAAGGATAAGAACACGTACGGCACAGCAGCAGCAGAAGCGCTGGACTTGGGGTCGGTGTCCTTGCCTGCCATGTCGTCGAGGAGGTCGTGGACGTCGGGGAAGAAGTCGTCGTCGGGGAAGTAGTCGTCGACGACCGGATCGTCCGTGATGAAGCAGCCAGTAGTCGCGCTGAGCGCTCCCCAAAAACCTTATCACCCTTCTCCCGTACAGGACTCAAAAGGTGACTCAAAAGGTGCGGTCTCGGAGGCCTACAGGAGAGGGAAGGAGTAGTTCTGGTGCGTCTTGCTGAGAGGAGCGACCTCCCTTTTATAGGCGCAAGAGAAGGAGGCGAGAGGGCAGCGCCGAGAACGAGGGAGACGAAACGAACAGACAGCGGCCGAAGGGTGCATCGTTCGTATTCAATGTCCACTATAGCAAAAACTTTTCAGCTCCCGAGTGACCTTTCGTATACCCGTAGTGCGTGGCAAAAATTTAGACATCGGCTCGTTGCCACGACCCGCGTCGCGTCGCGACGAGGCGTGGCGGGCGGCGAAGGAGGAGCGCGCGTGGATGTCCCTCTTGTTCTCATGCTCATACAAGTGGGGAAGGAGCCTCCCTGAGGGAGTCCCGGATTAGGGGGTGTCCGGATAGACGGACTACCATCATCGGCCGAACTATCATCGGCCGGACTATCATCATCGACCGGACTCCAAGATTACGAAGATACAAGATTGAAGACTTCGTCCCGTGTCCGGATGGGACTTTCCTTGGCGTGGAAGGCAAGCTTGGCGATACGGATATGTAGATCTCCTACCATTGTAACCGACTCTATGTAACCCTATCCCTCTCCGGTGTCTATATAAACTGGATGGCTTTAGTCCGTAGGGCAACATACATTACAACAATCATACCATAGGCTAGCTTCTAGGGTTTAGCCTCCTTGATCTCATGGTAGATCCACTCTTGTAACATCCACAATATCAATATCAATCAAGCAGGACGTAGGGTTTTACCTCCATCAAGAGGGCCCAAACCTGGGTAAAACATCGTGTCCCTTGTCTCCTGTTACCATCTGCCTAGACGCACAGTTCGGGACCCCCTACCCGAGATCCGCCGGTTTTGACACCGACATTGGTGCTTTCATTGAGAGTTCCTCTGTGTCGTCACCGATAGGCTTGATGGCGTCTTCAATCAACAACGACGCGGTCCTGGGTGAGACTTTTCTCCCCGGACAGATCTTCGTATTCGGCGGCTTCGCACTGCGGGCCAATTTGTTTGGCCATCTGGAGCAGATCGAAAGCTACTCCCCTGGCCGTCAGGTCAGGTTTGGAAGCCTAAACTTCATGGCCGATATTCGTGGGGACTTGATCTTCGATGGACCCGAGCCACAGCCGAGCGTGCCGCACTGTCACGATGGGCACGACCTAACTCTGCCGCCGGACAGTACCTTGGAGGCCGCACACGAACCCGCTCCGACCCATAGTCCGGAGTCGATCGCGCAGATCGAGGACGGGTGGCTGGATACCGCCTCGGGAGCTACAACTTCCACGGCGATGGAGTCGAACACTGACCTTGTCCCGCATAAAGCTCCTGACTCCAAGGTGCCGGACTCCCTGCCGGACTCCGAACCTCCTGCGCCCCTGCCAGTCGAATCCGATTGGGCGCTGATCATGGAATTCACCGTTGCGGACATCTTTCAGCACTCACCCTTCGGCAACATCTTAAATTCACTGAAGCATCTCTCGCTATCCGGAGAGCCCTGGCCGGACTACGGCCAGGATGGTTGGGACGCGGACGACGAAGAAATTCAGAGCCCACCCACCACCCACTTCGTAGCCACTGTCGACGATCTAACCGACGTACTCGACTACGACTCCGAAGACATCGACGGTATGGACGACGATGCCGGAGACTATCAAGAACCAGCGCCCACAGGACACTGGAAGACCACCTCGTCATACGACATATACATGGTGGACACCCCAAAAGATGGGGACGGCGAAGAAGCAGCGGAGGCAGATTCCCTAAAGAAACAGCCCAAGCGCCGGCGTCAGCGGCGCCGCTCTAAATCCCGCCACAGCAAGAATGGAGATTCCGGCACAGGAGATAATAACATCCCAGAAAGTGCCAAAGACAATCCCCTCCAGCAAGAGTCAGCACAGGAGGACGCAGAAGCAAGCCCTCACAAGAGGGCGGCAGACGAAGAGGTCGAGGATGATAATTACATACCTTCCTCCGGAGACGAGGCAAGCCTCGACGACGACGAATTCGTCGTGCCTGAGGATCCCGTCGAACAAGAGCGTTTCAGACGCAGGCTAATGGCCACAGCAAATAGTCTAAAGAAAAAGCAGCAACAGCTTCAAGCTGATCAAGACCTGCTGGCCGACAGATGGACCGAGGTCCTCGCGGCCGAAGAGTATGAACTCGAACGCCCCTCCAAAAGCTACCCAAAATGCAAGTTGCTCCCCCGACTAGAGGAGGAAGCATACAACCCGGCATCACCAGCGCACAATACGGCAGACCTACCACCTCGTGGCCGCGACAGAGAGGCATGTAAGCCCTCCACCAAAACTGTACCCCGGCACCGCTCAAAAAGCGTGAAGCCACGGGGGAACGCGCCGGACTTGCGGGACATATTGGAGGACAAGGCAAGACAATCCAGATCTATCTATGGATCACGTGGGCGCCCCAAGACCCACGACGAATACCGCCGCACCGGATACAACTACTCTGGCCGGGACGAACACAGCAGACAACGCTCTCTTGAGCTACGTCGCGATATTGCTCAATAGAGAGGCGCCACACACCCACTATGCTTCACTGACGAAGTAATGGATTATCAAATCCCTGAAGGGTTTAAACCCGTTAACATTGAATCCTACGATGGCACAACAGACCCCGCGGTTTGGATCGAGGATTATCTCCTTCATATACATATGGCCCGCGGCGACGATCTTCACGCCATCAAATATCTCCCGCTCAAACTTAAAGGACCAGCTCGGCATTGGCTCAATAGCCTGCCCGCAGAGTCAATTAGGTGCTGGGAAGACCTGGAAGCCGCATTCCTCGACAACTTCCAGGGCACGTACGTGCAACCACCAGACGCAGATGACCTAAGCCATATAATCCAGCAGCCAGACGAATCAGCCAGACAATTCTGGACACGGTTCTTAACAAAGAAAAATCAAATCGTCGACTATCCGGATGCAGAGGCCCTCGCTGCCTTCAAACATAACATCCGCGATGAGTGGCTGGCCCGGCACCTAGGACAGGAAAAGCCGAAATCCATGGCAGCCCTCACATCACTCATGACCCGCTTCTGTGCGGGAGAGGACAGCTGGCTAGCTCGCAGCAACAACCTCAGTAAAAATGCTGGCAGTCCGGATACCAGGGACCGCAATGACAGGTCGCGTCGAAACAAAAACAAACGCCGCATTAACGGCGGCAGCAATGAGGATACGACAGTTAACGTCGGATTTCGAGGCTCCAAACCCGGTCAATGGAAGAAGCCATTTAAAAGAGCCACTCCGGGCCCGTCCAATTTGGACCGAATACTCGACCACTCTTGTCAAATACATGGAACCCCCGAAAAGCCAGCTAACCACACCAACAGAGATTGTTGGGTATTCAAGCAGGCAGGCAAATTAATTGCCGAAAACAATGACAAGGGGCTACACAGCGATGACGAGGAAGAGACCCGGCCGCCGAACAACAGAGGACAAAAGGGATTCCCCCCTCAAGTTCGGACGGTAAATATGATATACGCAATGCATATACCCAAGAGGGAGCGGAAGCGTGCACTAAGGGACGTATACGCGATGGAGCCAGTCGCCCCAAAATTCAACCCATGGTCCTCTTGCCCGATCACTTTCGATCGAAGAGACCATCTGACCAGTATACGCCATTGCGGATTCGCCGCATAGGTTTTAGACCCAATCGTCGACGGATTTCACCTCACGAGAGTCCTGATGGACGGTGGCAGTAGTCTGAACCTGCTTTATCAGGATACAGTGCGCAAGATGGGCATAGACCCCTCAAGGATTAAACCTACAAAGACGACCTTTAAAGGCGTCATACCAGGTGTTGAAGCTAATTGTACAGGCTCAGTCACACTGGAAGTGGTCTTTGGATCCCCGGATAATTTCCGGAGCGAGGAGTTAATCTTCGACATAGTCCCGTTCCGCAGCGGCTATCATGCCCTGCTCGGACGAACCGTGTTTGCAAAATTCAACGCGGTGCCGCATTACGCATACCTCAAGCTCAAGATGCCAGGCCCTCGTGGAGTCATTACGGTCAACGGAAATACGGAACGCTCCCTCCGAACGGAGGAACATACAGCGGCTCTCGCGGCAGAAGTACAGAGCAGCCTTCTAAGGCAATTTTCGAGTCCGGCCGTTAAACGGCCGGACACGGCCAAACGTACCCGGAGCAACATCAACCAAGACCACCTGGCACGTCCCGAGCACGCGTAGCAATGCGGCCCCAACCCCAGCCCTCGCATGATTGCAAGACCAACCCTCCGCGTACATCATTACGCTCTGGAGATTCCATGGGTCTAGGGGAAGGGGCACGACCACAACAAACCCAGAGTGCGGTTCGACCACACCAGGGGCTCCCAAGTGTGTCTCTCTTTTCTTTTATTTTTTTTCCTTTTTTTATACAGGACTCTGTCCGGCGGCGAACCTGCCGAACTCATGATGCAACAGCCAGGGAGGGACAAAGGCTGCGACGAACACTCAGGTGGTCTCCATTACGAGCATTAAATTTGTTAAATACACCATTCCGCGGCCTACCCCTAGAGGGAGACGCCTTTAATTCGTCCAATCCCTTGCTTTCCGCACTATTTGTATCATTCCGCACTCATAGCAGATCTTCTTGAATAAATAATGCAGCACTTTTTGCCCATAATTGCATTACTTTCTATATATATATATATATATATATATATATATATATATATATATATATGTTCATTTACGACATGTTGCATCCGTATATTTTGGTACGGCCAAATACACCAGGGGCTTATGTTCCCCGCATTATGGTGTGATAAGTCCGAACACTTTCACAAGTGCGGCACTCCAAACTTATAGCATTATATGAATCGGCTCCGAATCATGTCTTGGGTCAATAGTTGGGTTTGCCCGGCTCCCATGTTTGGCACCTTACGTTTCCATTCTATCGGCTAAGGTAGCACTGGGAGAACCACTGCGATTGCGCCCCGGTTGAGCCGGGTTAACGCCTCAGTGGAGAAAGCTAAAACTGACTGTCATGATAAGGCGAGAGACTGGTCGCTGTTCGAGAGGTCCCTTCGAGTCCCTAAAGACTCATGCCGCTTCGAGCGAAGAACCGGATAATGTCCGGCCAAGGCGTGGATAGCGCCCCGAACTCGGTCTTCCGAATACTAGGGGCTTCGCCGAAATTTAAAATTATAGAATTCTATGGCTAAGTGAGAGTGTTCAAGCACTATAAGTCCGGTTGCCTTGTTCGTTGTATTGAGGGCCTCCCTAGATGGACCCAAAAATGGAAACAAGAGTGCTCAAGTTTATCCCGAACACCCCAGCACTCGCGGCATGGGGGCTGAAGCCGACGACTTGCCATCTCCCAGATTTAATAAACGGCCGCACAGAAGGTAATATTTTAAATCAACAAGCGTTGCTTAGCGCATATGAACAAAGTTTTCAGCGCACAGGATAACACATGGCGAATTTACTCAGTAATTACATCCCTGGGGCACTCATCCGCAATCTTGCGGGCACCCTTCAGGACACTCTTATAGTACATCTCGGGCGTACGATATTCCTTGCCCGCTGGTGGCGCGTTAGTGATTAGCTTCTCCGCATCCAGCTTGCCCCAATGCACCTTTGCACGGGCAAGGGCCCGACGAGCACCTTCAATACAGGCGGAGCGCTTGATAACCTCCACCCAGGGGCACGCATCCACCAACCGCCGCACGAGGCCGAAGTAGCTCCCAGGCATGGCCTCTCCAGGCCACAGCCGGACTATGAGGCCCTTCATGGCCTGCTCGGCTACCTTGTGGAGCTCGACCAGCTGCTTCAGCTGGTCGCTAGGGGGCACCGGATGGCCGGCCTCAGCATACTGAGACCAGAAGACCTTCTCCGTTGAGCTTCCCTCCTCGGCTCGGTAGAATGCGGCGGCATCAGACACGCTGCGAGGCAGATCTGCAAACGCCCCTGGAGAGCTCCGAATTCGGGTAAGTAACACGTAATTTACATTCACATGCTTGCTTTGCATGAAAAATGCCCTACCCGCCGCTATCTTCTTCACCGACTCAATCTCCCGAAGGGACTTATGGGCCTCGGCCTTGGCGGATTTGGCACTTTCGAGAGCCGAGGCAAGCTCGGACTCTCGAGTCTTTGAGTCACGCTCCAAACTCTCATGCTTTTCCATGAGAGCCTGGAGCTCTTGCCGAACCGCCACCACCCTCGCCTCCTATTTTTCTCGCTCTGCCCGTTCCGCGGCCGCATTGCGTTCAGCCGCGGACAAGGCCTCCTTCAGGGTTGCCACCTCGTTCGTGGCCCCTGCAGTACCCATGTTATCCTTGTTATTTTTTGTCGCAACCTAAATTCTTTTCTGTAAGGTACAAATTCAAAGTGGTGTTACTCACCTTCTTTGTCCTGGAGCTACTTTTTGGCACGGCCGAGCTCTTGCTCGGACCGCTCGAGCTCCTGCTTCAAAGCACCGACCTCCGCAGTCAGTGCGGCAGAGGTCAGCAGCGCAGCCTGCAACCCATATTGACATAATTTCTTAGCAACCCTGCGTATATCTTTTTTAGATCCTCAATCCGACTTTTCTTTCCGAACACCAAACCTAGCATCAGGGGCTACTGTCTATGCGGTATTACATTACATATTTTTAACTTCTTACCTCAAAGCCTGATAGAAGGCTACTGCAGGCTTCGGTCAGCCCGCTCTTGGCGAGCTGTACCTTCTGAATCACCGCACTCATAATAGTGCGGTGCTCCTCCTCGATGGAAGCTCCTTGGAGCGCTTCCAGCAAGTTATCCGACGCCTCCGGTTGGACGGAGGCCGCCGGTGTCACGGTCTTGCCCTTCTTGCGAAGGGGCCGCCGGCCGGACTCCGGAACCAATGCGGGTTCCGACGTGGAGTCCGGCGCAAAGTCCGGGAGGCCGCCTTGTGGCGCCTCCGGAGCCTCCCCCTGATGGGTCCCTTCTTGGGATCCCACCTCGGCGTCCTCGGTGTCGCGAGGGGTGGAGGTGGTCGGGATGGAGTCTACATCCGACGGAGCCAACGACCCGCTCGATGAAGTGGGGAGATCATCATTGGCCGGACTACAGGCAGCATGCGACATTAGAGTGACACTATGTGACACAAAAGAGAAATTATAAATCATTCAGGAATCCGGATACTTACGATCTCGCCGGAGGCCTGGCCCTTGAAGGCCATTTTTCGTCGCCAACGTTGATGTTGGCGGAGCTGTCTGGGGGAATAGTCGTTCCCCTCTTGGACCCTTCGGCCTCCCCTGTTGGGGAAGCCTTCCTCTTCCTCTCTCCTTCCTCTGGGAGAGAGTCCTTTTTCTCCTCCCCGTTTTCGGGGGAGGAGTCCGCCTCGGAGTCGTCGGACACCTAAAAACAGGAACTCTTTCGAGTACCCGTGGCCTCCTTCTTGGCCTTCTTCTCTGGCACCACGTGCGGTGCCGGAACCAGCAGCCTCGCTAGACGAGCATCTAATGGGTTTTCTGGCATGGGAGCCGGGCAGACGAGCTGCTCCGCCTTCTTCATCCAGTCATGTCAAGGGAAAAGGGGAAATTAAAACCCGCATAAAGTCAAACTATGAAAAGCAAGTGTCCCGTAAAGGGGTAGAATCACTTACCTCGTCAGCTTGGCACTGCGAGCGAAATCCGCGATCTTCAGTCGCGGATGCGGGGGCTTCGGCGCCCTTAAACAGCACCCTCCAGGCGCCTTCGTACATCGTGTCGAAGAGCCCGCTCAACGCCTAGTGCTGTTCCGGATCGAACTCCCACAGATTGAATGCCGGCTCTTGGCATGGGAGAATCCGGCGGACGAGCATGACTTGGACCACGTTAACCAGCCTGAGCTTCTTCACCAGCTTCTGGATACAGGCTTGGAGTCCCGTCACCTCCTCCGAACTACCCCACAGCAAGCCCTTCTCTTTTCAGGAGGTGAGCTGCGTGGGGATACCAGATCTGAACTCAGGGGCCGCCGCCCACGTAGGGTCGCGCGGCTCGGTGATATAGAACCACCCCGATTGCCACCCCTTGACGGATTCCACGAAGGCCCCTTCGAACTAAAGGACGTTGGGCATCTTGCCCAACATGGCGCCTCCGCACTCCGCTTGAGTGCCCTTCACTACCTTCGGCTTGACATTGAAGGTCTTGCGCCACTAGCCGAAGTGGGGCTGGATGCAGAGGAAGGCCTCGCACACGACGATAAACGCCGAGATGTTGAGGATGAAGTTCGGCGCCAGATCATGGAAATCCAGGCCATAGTAGAACATGAGCCCCCGGACAAAGGGGTGAAGTGGAAAGCCCAGTCCGCGGAGGAAGTGGGGAAGAAATACTACCCTCTCATGAGGCCTGGGGGTGGGGATGAGCTGCCCCTCGTCGGGCAGCCGGTGCGCGATATCGCCGGACAGATAGCCGGCGCTGCGCAGTCTTTCCATGTGCTCCTCCGTAAAGGAGGAGGTCATCCACTTGCCTCCCGCTCCAGACATGGCTGGGGAAGGTTGAGACGAGATGTGCGGGCTTGGGCGCTGGAGCTCGAGTGCGCGGAGATGGATAAGCAAAGGAGGAAGAAGGCATAGGTGAAAAGGTGAATCCTTATCCCTTATATATAGGCGGACGAAGACTATGCGTCCCCACCTGCCTGGTAAAACTCGCTTATCTCCCAAGCGTCACCATCAATGGCGCGGTTGGGTTACCCATGTCCGTATTGATGAGAATCCCGGATTAAGGGGGAACACGATCTCTGCTTCGACAAGACGTGCCAAGGAAACCGCTCCGCTAAATGCGCTGAGGTGGTAAAATAAAAAACGATTCAAGTAATGGCTTGGTAGTGGTGTGACGTCATGCCGCAAAAAAAAAACGTCAGCAGATTGAACTTGTGTATATATTATTCTCTCTACGGTGGAATGTGGAATTTATTTTGCAGAGCCGGACACTATCCTGGTGTTCACAATCTTCTACGAATTATTCGGAGGAGGAACCCGCCTTGCAATGCCGAACAATATGCACGCCGGACTCATCGTCATTGAAGCCTAGTTCAGGGGCTACTGAGGGAGTCCCGGATTAGGGGGTGTCCGGATAGACGGACTACCATCATCGGCCGAACTATCATCGGCCGGACTATCATCATCGACCGGACTCCAAGACTATGAAGATACAAGATTGAAGACTTCGTCCCGTGTCCGGATGGGACTTTCCTTGGCGTGGAAGGCAAGCTTGGCGATACGGATATGTAGATCTCCTACCATTGTAACCGACTCTATGTAACCCTAGCCCTCTCCGGTGTCTATATAAACCGGATGGCTTTAGTCCGTAGGGCAACATACATTACAACAATCATACCATAGGCTAGCTTCTAGGGTTTAGCCTCCTTGATCTCGTGGTAGATCCACTCTTGTAACATCCACAATATCAATATCAATCAAGCAGGACGTAGGGTTTTACCTCCATCAAGAGGGCCCGAACCTGGGTAAAACATCGTGTCCCTTGTCTCCTGTTACCATCTGCCTAGACGCACAGTTCGGGACCCCCTACCCGAAATCCGCCGGTTTTGACACCGACACTCCCATATAAAGAGGTCCAACCCCCTCTAAATAGCAATGTGGGACTAAACTTTTAGTAGTATCCCTTGCCTTGCACAAATGGGCTAAGTGGGCCTCTAGGATTTATTAGGAATTTCTGAAATAGTTATTGGGCTGCCCAAATAGACTAAATTCCAGCACCCACTTTGTGTCGCGGTCGCCAGGCCATCCCTTTGATGCCCCATCTTCGGCTCTCCAGCACCGATGATGACCCACAGACCTGAACCGACAAACCGCTGATTCACCTCCGCCTACATCGTCACGGCCAGCCGCATCAGCGGCGGCTCCCGTTCATTTCTAGCTCTTTGGAAAAAATCAACTTAACTAAAAAACTTATGCAATAGTGTGTGAAATAGACAAAAAGCATTGTCTATTTTGTTTTTCTCTATTTGGTTGGAAGTCGACCAATCAGCATTTTCAAGTCAATGAGAGATAATTTTGATTTTCACCTTGATTCTTTCTATGAAGTTCATTGCTTTCCGCACTAGATTTTTCTTTTTTTTTTCTTGTGGTATTTTTTATAGACATCCTTTTTTCTTGAAGATTTTTTAACTTCTGGTTCTTTTTTGTATGCACTTCTTTGCGGTCTGATTTTACTCTCCAGTTCCTTTCAAATTTATCCAATTTTTCTTTGTTGACCACACACTGTTAATTCTTTGAGGTCTTTTTGTTTTTCTATACTTTTTCCCTTTAGATTACCAAGTACGGAGTTATCTGGGATTGAAGGTATGAGGTAGCTTTGAGCTCTAATTATCAAAAAAAAAAACTAAGTAACAATGTTCACATTCATAACATCAACGTTCGTGCCATGTGCGGCTGGATGCGCATGCTCACAATGTCTTCGGCACATCAACTTTTCATAAAGATCTTGAGAGGTGTATATAACTCGACTGTTAAACCTAGGAAAACAGATTCTTAGAAAAGGCTCTTTCATACTCCCTATATAGGGCCTAATGCATTTTTTGAGACTAATTTTGACCACATGTTAAAAGAATAATATATAACATTAAAGTTAGACAAAGCATACCGTCAACTTCGTACGTGAAAAGAGCTTCCCATGATATAATTTTCACACTATACAACTCATATATTGTTAATCTTATTAATAGTCAAAGGTAGTTTCGAAAAACGTATTAAGCCTTATATATATAGATGGAGGAAGTAGGCATGTACCCTTCCAAAAAAGTATGTTTGTCATAGCGCATGCTCATCGTGACCTATGCTGCCTACGGCATGGGCATGCTGGTAATCCGTGAAGTACAAGTTACTGAAGCAGGAAAAATAATTTTACAATTCCATGAAATACAAGTTATAATTCCCCCCAAAAAGAATGAAGTACAAGTTATACGGAAGGGACTTACGCATTGCCTAAATCAGAAAGTACAGGTTTAATGAAAAAAGAATAACAAGTGCCTAAATCACAAACATGTTTAATGAAACAAGAATAACAAGTGCCTTCCTTTCTTTCTTGCAAATGATATGATTGACATGTTTAGCCTTGTTGATATGAAGCGTGAAGGCTTTGCTTTGATTGGTCTTCTTCAAGATTCTAAGCTGCCAAAAGTCAACCGTCGGGCCAATTACGTGGCGCATGAAATGACTAAATTAGCTTTGATAACAGATCAAATGGTGTTCTTATTAATTATGTTCCGCCCTGCATGACGTGTGCTGTAATGAATGATTGTAATAACATTTTAATTAATATATATATATATGAGGGTATTTAAAAAAGGAATAACAAGTGCCTAAATCAAAGAGTACATGTTTGATGAAACAAGAATAACAAGTTGTTAAAATCATACGAAGTACAAGTTGATAAGAAATAGAAGAACAAATTGCCTAAACCACAACATACGGTTTACCCAAATAGGAAGAGCAAGTTGTTAAAATCGTATGTAGTAGAACTGATACAAAAGAAAGTACATCATGCCTAAACTAGGAAGTGTAATTTAACTGAAACATGAAGAACACGGTGTTAGAACCGCATGAAGTACAAGTTACAAGGAAATAAACCTTACCTAAACCAGGAATACAACTGAACCAAAACAGAAATGACACCATGGCTAATGCATGATAGGGATTACATCATGGCAATTTTTAGAAACTGGTCCAGTGGAGTTTGCATTCAATGTTATTGAAAACCGAACTGCTCAAGTCTAGCAGACAAGACTAACGGAGCTCACTTTCAATGTTCCCTAAGAAGATGGGGTGGTGAACATTGAATTCTGCAGTTCGGTAAAATAAGATGTCAAGACAAATGTGTTGTACAGCTTCACTATCAATTATTGTTAGCCGAATTAATAAGCATCTTAAAGTAAGAAGTAAGAATGGAATGAAGCGCAAGCTTAGACTAAAAGTAGTAGTACTACAGAATAAGTTACACTACTATATACTTAACACTAATTGTCTAACCACTTAATGCTATTTTAGCACTACGTAACTATAATGAGGTTTCCCACGCAAAAAAAAAAAGAGTTATAATGATGTGTTTAAACTAGATAAAGATATATTTTTGTTCCCTCAAATTTACAAGAAGTCAATATTTGTCTCTTATCTTTTTCTGGTCGACATTTAGTCCCTTATGTTTAAAAACCGGAGAGATTACATCCAAAACCAAAAATAAGAGAAAAGCCGCTGACGTGTCACTGGTTTTCTCTCTCATCCTTACCACACTCTTTCATACGTACAACATACAGTGGCATTTTATCGACCACCTTGTGTGTTTAGCTCCATCGCTGAACCGCAAACCGGACATCCTTACCACACTCTTTCATACGTACAACATACAGTGGCATTTTATCGACCACCTTGTGTGTGTTTAGCTCCACCGCTGAACCGCAAACTGGACATCCTTACCACACTCTTTCATACGTACAACAGTAGCATTTTATCGACCACCTTGTGTGTGTTTAGCTCCATCTTTGAACTGCAAACCGGACACCGTATTCATACGCATATAGGGGCTAATCCGCGGACTCGGATGCGGGAGCCGACCATCCAAAACTATCCACATACATTTCAAACCACATTTCAGCTATCCGAACGAAATTCAAACACGACGGAGTTCATCAAAGTTCGGATAGAAAATAGCACTAATCATCCATACATAACATGCAAATAATTCTATTACAACAATAGTACAAATTCAACGAGATTAACCGGATGCTCAACAACTTTTTTATGAACGGATCATGTCGTCTCACACATACTGACCCTTCGGTTTCATCAACAATGTATGTGCATGAATGGTCTGCCCCCTGCCCTGTGGTACATCACGGGCCACAACAACGCGTACATGCTACATGTTGTGCAAAGCAACATTGAGTAGTGAATGAATGAGTCAATCAACAAGTTGAGCAAGAAGAAGCAAACTTACGACCTCCATGGTTGCTGCGTGCAATGGTCATGTTTCCTCTAGCTGGACAACCACTTTACAAAACTTGACGACAGAGTTCTGAATGGCGTACCATCTTTACGCTAACGACTTCACATTGTGTTCATGGATAATGCGCATGTCGTACGACGCAGTGTGCTTTCGCGCGTGAAATGAACCATGCACGCGCTACCAGAAGAGCCCCCTTCTGGTCTTTCCTACAGAATCCATGGATACGGCCATGCATCACACAACAAATCATCATCCATGCTCGAGTACCCTGCTATCCTTCATGCTCTAAAAATCGAAATGAAATTCAATAATAAGCTCAATGACATTTGACCGAACACCTGCTAGGCGTGGTGTCTATCATGGACGTCGTCGACAGGGGGGCGGAGGGTATCTGGTTGCAGACGGATCCTGGGTGGACGGCGCTATAGTGCAAGGTGAGCGTGCGTGTGGGTGGTGGTTGCGGACGTCCGGCAATGCCCTGGTGACGGCCGGAGAGGTACAACCATGGCGTGAGAGGAGGAAAGCGCACATGCAAAGCAAGGGGAGCAAAGACGGAGTGGAAGAGAATGAGACCGGGAGTGAAATTCAAGTGGGCCGGGATGTTAGAGTCCTACGTGATGGGCGGTTCGTACTCTTGCCCATTTGCTTTTAATTTACGGGGGAAAAACACGTCCGAACAATAGTGGGCGGTTTGATGGTTGGCGTTGGAGATGCCCTTACCCTGCCCATGACGTTGCCGAGCTCGATGCCGGCCATCACGCGCTCCTCCTCCCCGAGACCCCGAGCTAGCTCTTCCACCTGCTCCACCACGTCCGTTCCTCGCACGGCCAGTGCCGCACCATCCGCGGCGTCAGGCAGATGTCCGCTACCAGGCGATGGCCCATGGCCCGCCTCGCCCGTAACCTCTGGCACGACGCCCAGGCAGAAAACGGTGCACTGAGCCACTGACCCCGTCGCCGCACCTTTCCATGGGCCTGCGCTCCTTTTCGTCGTCGAGAACGGGGGCGCAGCGGAGGTGAGGAGGGTGTTCCGCTTCCCCGAGGTGTGCGCGAGGAGGGTGGGGGAGCTAGACGGCGGCATGCTGGACGCTACCAAGGCAGTCGCAATGTTGCAGCCGCTGACCGTCAGGAAGGGCGTCGTCGTCAGACAAGAGGAAGTCAGCCGCGTCGTCAGAAGGAAGGGGGAGCCGGCCCGTGTCCGGGTGATGACGAGCGACAGCGAGGTGTTCGACGGCGCCAAATGTGTCGTGACTGTTGGCGCATGGACGAGCAAGCTGGTAAGACCATGGTCGCCGGTGTGGAGCTGCCAATCCAGCAGCTGGATATGCTCACCTTGTACTGGAAGATCAAGCCAAGCCATGAGCCCGTTCGGGCCACCTCAGTATACGTCTTGTGCTGCTGGAATGAGGAGACGACATGTGAGGCACTGCTCCAGCCTCCAGGAGCCAAAACGAGGAGACTACGTTGAGCTTCACGTGGGCGTTCTCTGGTGCGTGCGCTGCCGGCGCGACGAAGACGGCGAGCAGGGCGCCGACTACACCAGGGACACCGCGACGAGCTTCCTGCGCCGCTCGCCCTCTTTGGTGGGGAGCTTCTGCGCAGACTGCTCGTGATCGCTTGCTCAGGGTAGACCGCCACCGTGGGAGCCGTGAAGCGGTCGAGCGACGCGTCAAAGGAGTCGGAGGCGAAGCCGCGGCAGCGGAATTTTTAGCACCCACTCAACTCTCTTAGAGCATCTCCAACAGCCGCGCTAAAGCGCCGCGCGCAAAAAACCTGTTAGCGCGCGCGCTACGGCTGGTTTTGCGCGCCCGCCTGCGCTGGCTCCAGCAGTCGCGCTGAAATGCAGCGCGCGCGACTCGCTGGGCATTTTGCATATATGGATATTTTGGACAAAATGAACATGTAAAATTTGACACAAACAAGTTCATGCCCACAAATTCATCAAAATCATGCCCACAAGTTCATCCAACCAAGTTCCGGCGGCGGCGGCGGTCGCGGATGTACAGCGGGGTGAGCGGGGCGCCGGTGTGCGCGTCCATGGCGGGGGGCAGGGCGCCGGCGCCGGCGCGCGCGGGGCGTAGGACTAGGAGAGGGAGAGAGTGCGGGCGCGAGCGCTCGAGTGTGCCGCGCGCTGTAGCTGGCGCTCCAAATACACCGCGCGGATAAGTGTTTTTGACCGCGCGCCCAACCCGTTATCGCGCGCGCGCCGTTTTTGCGCGCCCGCTGGAGCGAGCCGCCGTGTTGCGCGCGCGCTAAAAAGGCCTATTTTGCGGCGCGGCGCTAGTTTAGCGCGGCTGTCGGAGATGCTCTTAGGCCTTGTTCGGTTGTAGCAGAATTAATCCTCTAGTGGATTTAATCCTCTAGAGGATTGGGTGATCCCCGCTTGACACCAAAACCACTTGGGGACCAAATCCCTGCCAGTATGCAATCCACGCCACTCTCATGCATTCGGTTAGTCCCCAAGGGCACTGGACCACAGGGACAACAGTATTGACATAGATGAAGTGGTACATATAAATAATAACAATTCTCATGCAGTAATGACACAGATGCAGACTGAAGTGACAATAACACTGACAGTTTAAAACACTTATTATCCCAACAACAACAACAATTCTAAGGTTTGAACAGGGCACAAATACTAACAAAAATAATAGCAATTTGGAGCATACATAATATATAATATGTTGAATAGACCACAAGAGCTTAATTATCAGTTCCTCCCAAATTCTTCCACGCTACAGTCAGACGTTTCAGAAATAGTGTTTAGTTTCTCTACAAATATTACATGGACAAAACCCAGCGAATAGATATGAAGCCTTCCACTGAAAAGCACACACAAATAGATCCAAGTCGCGGCACCTTCGCTCTTCTTCTGAAGCATTCTTATGTAGAACTCCTGCTTTTTGAAACCATTCAAACCCAAAATTAGTTTGAGAGTGAAATACTTGGCAGTTTTATTTCCAGGAATGGAAACAATGAGAAAAACACACATAAACAGTAGGTAAATCAATCTCTATCCTCTAATCTATGTTAAAAGCATCCCTTTTTATTTTCTAGGGACAAGGCATCATAGCAGTTTAGAAATAGACAATGACTACAACCACAAGAAAATCAGCCTAGACTAGCTACAACACAAGCACTTGTCAACCTCTGTCGATACATCAAGCAATCATTTGAAAAAAGGTTGTATTATTCAAGCAAAGTATTCCTATAACCAGTCAGTCTAATAGTTTGCAAAAGAACTTTATAAATATATTTAAAACAACTATCCATTTCAGCAGAAAATAATGTCTTTACAGCAGCAGCAGCAACAACAACATGGACTAAATGGCTAGCAAGGAGTTTAGTAACATGGACTAATTGAAAAGAGGAGTACCTGAGTTATTCCATTTCAGCTCTCAGCCACATAAGAGCAGTCTCCGGTCTGGCACTCATGAAAATCTCTCGGTTCTCGGGGATCTTGAAGACTCGGAAAGCCTTGACTTCTTCTTCAAGTGTGATCTCCATTGTTTTCAGCAGATCAATGCAGTTTTTGATAGAGTACTCATCCACGACCCTTGGCTTATTCCTCTCATCCTCCACCTGCTTCGTCCTTATTTCCAAGTACTTCT
Source organism: Triticum timopheevii (assembly GCA_963921465.1). Taxonomy (NCBI): domain Eukaryota; kingdom Viridiplantae; phylum Streptophyta; class Magnoliopsida; order Poales; family Poaceae; genus Triticum; species Triticum timopheevii. Next base: position 371,842,632 of record OY997262.1, read on the forward strand.
CCATCATTGCAGCCACATCACCATTCGCCCCCCTCCTTCTCTTTGGTTCTTTCTCTTCTCCATTTCTTGAGGGTGCAGTAGCCAAATTTGGTTGAGTTTGCTGGGGCTCCACAGCAATGTTTTCTTGCACGTAAACCTCATCAACATCATCATCAATCTGCACCCTTTCTCCTCCAAGATTCTCACCATCAGCTGATGTTTCTCCTTGATTCTTGCTAGCTCCTCCAAGATTCTCAAGATGTGATTGGGTTGAGCAATGTGATGACTCGATAGAGGTGAAGTTATATGTCCCTTCTGCAGTTTGGCCTACAAGTTAAAGTGACAATCAAATATAAGATTTCAAACTAGAAGAGTAAACAAACATAAAACAATGACATGAGTATATGAATGAAGTTGATAACTAACCATCATGCAATTCTCCCAAAGCTTCAAAAAGAGGGAAGGCTTTTGTCTTGAACTTTCCAGCTTTAGGGTGTGACTACATAGTTGACAAGAAAATGATATTAGAGCATGCAACAAGTAATGAAACTTTTAGGGAATAACAATGACATTCTTACTATGATGATGTTTTTCCAAAGTGGTGGATCCGCTAGAATCTTGCACTGCCGGTCGTCCCATGAAACACCGCTTTGCTTCCTTATCTCTTTGATCATCTTGTATTCTTTTTTCAACTCTTTTTCCTTTTCTTGGATTTTCTTCTTCTCGTACCTAGCATAAGGATTCTTTTGGTGGAATTTCTTCACTATCGTATTCCATGCTTCTGAGCTCCATCCATTTTGACCCTTATGTTCAGGTGTATCATGCTCACGAAGCAAGTCCACAAGATCTTTCTCAAGGCTTGCATTCCACTGTGCTCTATCTTCTGCATTTCCACATTGTATGTTAATGTACCTTTTTCTATCTTAACTATTTTGGTTTTAAGCAAATAAAGTCCCGACAAGAGAAATAAAGTCACGGCTAGTTTATTACCTTTGGGAGACCCTTTCCTCCTCTTTGTCACACTGCTTGTAGGAGGTGATGCTCTATCCCTTTCGACAGCTTTTTTGAGGAGTCTCAACCTTGGTGACCCTCGAGCAGTCATCATAGTGACTTCTGAACAATATTCATGACATGAACAATAGAAAAAAAACATAAACTTCTACACTATACTTATTACTACTACACTACAAATGACAAGTTATGCATGTCGATAATCAGCCCACATTTGATGAGCAATGGCATCTCTAAGGTTGTCGCCTTCATGGTTGATTTGATGATTTTGAGGAATATCACCGTCAGGAAGATCAACAAAATTCATGACAGGTATATTGTTTGGTTGGTTATCTAACCAACGCTCGTCTCCTTTTTCAGATCGGATGATGTTATGTAAGATTGCCACCGCTGCTGGTAGCTTGACTTGGTTCTCTATTCGATGATGCGTGCCCACTTTTAGGATTGGGAACCGCTTCTTCAAGATTCCTAATCCCCGTTCGATGTGATTTCGTAACACGGCATGACGGAGATTGAATAGCTCCCTGTGATTTTGGGGTCGACGGCGACCGCGTGCAAACTCCTTCAGATGGTACCGAACACAACGATACGGTGCCAAGAAGTAAGGTGTGTTGGCATAACCACCATCAACCAGATAAAACTTGCCCGGAGGTACATGAAATCCACTATTAAGTGCTGACCGGAGAACTTTAGCATCGGTAGCAGATCCCTCCCAGCCACAAGAAATGAAGGTGAAGTTCAGGTCGAAGTCGCACACGACCATAACATTATGGCTTAGGGTCCCTTTCCTATTTCTGAATGGTGCGGCTTTTTCTCCTGAAATTGTTATGGGAACATGTGTCCCATCAATTGCCCCAATGCAGTTCTGCAACGAAATACTATAACTTAGCACCTATAACATGAAGAGTAAGTTATCGATGTGGATCAAAGTTGGCGAAGCAAAAACCTGAAAATAAGGAAAGAATCTCGTGTCCGACTGAATCTTCGGATGCACTTGACTGGGATTTGGAGGCTTCAAAAAATGCTTGGAGAGAATAGGGATGATGTCAAAGAAATTCTGCATTTGCCAATGGAAAGTATCCCCGCTGTGACCAAACCGAACTTGAAGGTCTTCAAATGAAGAATTATGGGATAACATCCACAGAAATGATGCTAGTTTCTCTTCGACTTTAATTCTGGTATCTTTCACCAACTTCTCCCTTCGAAGATAATTAGCCAAAGATTTGAAGATACGCGGCTCCATCCTAAATGCTACTCGACAGTTTTTGACGTGTCCTTCGAGTAACTCCTTAACAAACATCTCGCCTGTTAGCGATGATGTATGACGCGGAATCCTCCGCTCCCTAAGAGCAACTCCATCGGTCTCTATCAAATGTAGTGAAGGGAAAACAAATAACATCATTTCGTCATCCTCCTCCTCCCTCTTCCTAACACGATCCCTCATTTCAGGATCCATTCCAAGTCTAAAGAAGAAAAATGTGGCTAGTTATTACTACTACACCAAATCAGTAAGAGTGCAAGTTCTACAAACAAACAGTTTACCAAAAAAACAACTGCAGTAAGAGCAAAAATTCTTCAACAACTACAATGTTTAGTAATGTAAGATATTAACATAGCTCTCAGCTTACCAAAAAAACAGTTTGTAACACAGATCTATCGACCAAGCAATAATAACCAACAGTACATGAATAAGGAGAAGATTAAAACAAGAGGATTAATCTACCTTGTCCTTCACGATGCTGCCCAATTCAGGGTCTTGCTGCAGCTGTGAGGCGGCGAAGCTAGCTTATATCTGGCATCATCAAAATATCTGGCATTGGAACATCATCTAACAAAAAGGACAACACTAGAAAAAAGGACAACTGCAATGTGTACCAATGAAGAACAGATGATGATCACACACCATGAAGAGAACAATTATATAATCTACCAATGATCATACCCGAAGTAATTATATAATCTACCAATGATCATACCCGAAGTATCTTTTGTTTGGACATAAAAAATCTTTGGAAGTATGTGCTCTGCTGCTAACAGAGATTAGGTTCACATACTACATTTTGGGACGAACATCATACTGTACTATTAGCAGCCAGCAACAAAAACAACATGCATTGTTGTTCCTCCAGATTAGATAGTCCTTCTTTATACCAAGAGATAGACTAACAATTATACTACTACTACAATAATTATGTCGAGAAAAATAAAACAAATCCAAATTACTAACACCAAATTGTACTGCTGACTCCAGTACAGAGTAACCTGCTGACTCCATTTACTAACACAAAATTGTACTGCTGACTCCAGTACAAATTACTAACAACGGGAAGACAGATCTTGACGACCACATTCGGGAAGACAAATCACGAAATAACAATTGATGCTAGTTCCTAGGAAACCCCAAGAAAAGTCTCGACCTTGACGACCACATTCCGGAAGACAGATCAATATTTGTCTAGGTTTTCATGGAGGGGGCAAATCAGTGCTGCTAGAGAGAAAGGCGGTGGGAGGGAGGGGGGGGGAGTAGGGAGAGAGAGAACTAACCAGAGATCTCCTCGCCTGCAGCAACCACTTCTCCGGAGCTAGGGTTCCGGCCGCGGGCCCGCGGCAAGGGGGTGGCAGGGGAGATGGGACAATCAGAGGCTAGGGTTCCGGCGGGCTTCGTGGCAGGTCGTCGAAGTAGGAGGGCACGCTCCTCCTCCGGGTAGGTTGCGCCGCCGCCGTCCACTCGTCCCCGCCGCCTCCTTGCCGCCGCTTCTGTCGTTCGGGAGAGATGAGACGAGCGCCTTGCTCGGGGATTTCTTCCACGGGGTGCTAGTGGATGATTTTTTCCGCGTGGGTTTGGAGAGGTTTGGGCTGGGGAAATACAACGCGGGGCTTAACCGAACGAGAAAAACTGGATGGGCCGGGTTTATTCCCCGGCGGGGGTAATCCCTGCGGACCCGCGTGGATTGGACCCAAAACCTCGCCGGGCTGGGCGTAACCGAACAAGGCCTTAAAGAGAATCATTTGTTTTTACAGTGAAGTAATCAAACAAACCAAAATTTTGTAGGATTCGTATGGTCAGGACATTGATCACCTTCTGCCCGTACTTACGCCTGTCTAGCGGCTGCCCGACCCGGTTGACTCCCCGCAGAGTGGCCAGTTGTCATCCTACGAACATGTGGCCAAATGTGTGCCAAAATGTCGTTGACTCTTGCAAAACTACGCGGATACAGGTGAGAAAATTCAAACTTGTGTTAAAATTAATATGATGATTACAACAAATTTTTACTGAAAATAAAAGGCAGTCAGACTGCCAGGAAAAGAAACTTCAATGGACTACTGTACTTTCTTATTATTCCCTATGCTGCTACTAATCTTTTCTAAGCCCCTTGTGCAAAGGTGTTAAATGGAGGCCATGTTTTGGCAGTCACGTCCATGTCCGGGCCTCCAAAAAAAAATGAACAAACCTGACCCGAGACCTATGCACACACAGTCCAAAAAAGGATAAAAATGAACAAGAATCCTACTCCTTGATTTCGATGGGTGGCGTTGAGAATTCCCCGGTCAGAACATCACCGAGTGGCCGAAGAACATGTCGTCCCTCGGCTCGTCCTTGGTCCTCGAGGCGTCGTAGTACATCGCTTCGCTCTGCTGCTGCTGTGGTTGCTGCTGCTGATCCTGCATGCTCGCGTACGAGTACGACGGGTTGCCGAACCCGGACAGCGCGAACCCGCTCATCCCCGCGGGCGCGCCGCCGTCGTCGAGGCCGCCGAACCCGTCGGGGCGAAGACTGGAATAGCCGCCGGCGCCCTGCAGGTAGCTCGCGGCCGGCTGCAGCGTCGCGGCGCGGTACCGCGCTGCTGCGGCGGCGCTCCCGCGCGCGGCGGGCACGTCGTGGTTGTGCTTGCCCTCGTAGGTGGTGACCACGGCGCGCAGGTCCTGCGACGCGCGCTCCACGTGCTTCCGCACCGGGCAGTTGGGCGTCGTGCACTTGTAGTAGCTCCTGCCGAGAAGAGAAAGGCAAAGCCGTGCATGTCAGCTCACACGTGTCCAACATTCGTGCTTCATCTCAAGAAGTTCAGTAAACCATCAGCTCGAACGTACCTCGGGTTCGGGTTGCCCTTGACCACCTTCTGCCCGTACTTGCGCCACCGGTAGCCGTCGTCGAGGATGTCGATGTCGCTCATCGTCTGGACGACGACCCTTGGCTCCCGCACAGTCCGGTTACCGACGGCCATAACCGTCGCCTCGCCGTCGCTCCTCCATCTCTTGCAATCAGCCTCCTCGTCGTCGAACTGATCCTCACCGCCGCCGACGGCTCCGGCCAGCCTTGAGCTCACGCCGTTCGTCTCGTCGTCCCCGTAGGACGCCGACGAGTTCTCGGGCGTGCAGGAGAGCGCGTCGCTCGACGCGTCGTTGGCCCCGTGGCACTGCAGAGCGTACGACGACGACACCGCCGAGCCGGAGCCCCGGCGCGGGTTCTGCGGCTTGGGGTGGTTGTGCGTGCCCTTGTACACGATCTCGGTGACCTGGCCGTCGGGCGCCTGCTCCACCTTCTTCTTGGTGGGGCAGCCGGCGAAGGAGCACTTGTAGTAGCTGCGCGGGTTCTCGCTCCCCTTCATCTGCTTCTGCCCGTACTTGCGCCAGTTGTAGCCGTCGTCCGACGACGGCCGCCGGCTCTGCACGCGGTACCCGGCCGTCCCCGAAGACACCGGGACGCTGTAGGCGCCGTTCCCGAGCACGTCAGGCGCCGTCGTCGCCATGATGGTGGACGTCGTCGGCGGCTCGAACTGCGTGGTGAACTCCGCCGGCCTCGTGCCCCCGTTCATGCTCGTGTCTTGGTAGCTCCACGGTTGCTGTTGCTGCTGCTCGTATGAGTCTCCCACCTACAGTAGAACAATACATTAGAGATCATGTAGTACAAGTGCATGGGCACAATTGGTACAATGGTTTTGACTTGAGCTTAGAGTGTGACAGCGCTGACTACAGTGTTTTAATTTCCAAATAATATTAAGAGATAATGCGTGTGTGCATTTCTTTGACATGACAAGCATAAAGGCATGTGAAGACAAGTCACAAATTGTGAACAAGTCAGGAGATGACACCAGTTTTTTTTTTTTTTTGAGGAAATCAGTAAAAAAAAAGTATGTGGGGGTAGAAGTGTGGCAAACGCTGAGCGGGCCTCAATATTCTGAGTAGGCTTTTTTTTTTTGAGCAAGGAGTAGGCTTAAATTATGTGGGGTAGAAATACCAAGAAAATATTATGAGTGGGCCTGAATATTCTAAACCAGAAGCCCGGGTCGTCTATCTATCAGTCAACTGTCAAAATGTCAGTGATCATGCTGGGTCTTTCAAAAAACTGTCAAAATGTCGTTCTCTTAACGAGTGACTTTGCATGCAGTTGATCATTGAGTCTTACCAGTTGAGCCATGGGCATGGACGACTGCAGGAAGGAGGACGCGGTCGCGGTGGCCGCCGGCAGCGGCGCCGTCGTCTGGAACGTGAAGCCGGAGTACTGCCGCTGCTCGTCCTGGCTGGCGCTTCCCTGCAGGCCGTCGTTCTCCGGCGTCCCCATCCAGTTGAACTGATGCGAGGGGAACGCGCCCGTCGTCGGCGATGCGAATAGCTGAAACAAGCATACCCACATCTGTCAGCTTCCATGTTTGGAATAAGCCACTTGCACCGTTGCACTGCACGCATGCGCGGCACGGCCGGAGGGATGATTACGATAAACTGCTCGATCGGTGCTTACGCTGGGGGTAAGGAGGACCGGCGAGTCGAGGAACCCGGAGGACATGTTGAAGTAGGACGACGGGGACGCCGGCGGGAAGGAGGAGGGCGGCGTCATGGCCATGGGTAACGACAGCCTTGATCCACCTCTGCCACCAGCAGAGAACGAGGTGTTCGCGAAGGCGAGCGCGACAGGTCCCGAGTTGGCCAGCGCAGCACCGGAGCTAGCTAGCTAGCTTGCAGCCGTCGAGGTCACCGGTGGCGAGGGAGACGGCCGGAGAGGAAGAAGGGAGCAAAGAGCGCGCGCAGCTGGGAATGGGATCGATCGACGGTGATGAGATGACTCTCCGGACACGACCGGTTGAGGCCTATATAGAGGTTTGAATATTTGACCGTTGACCGGTCAAAGCAATGCTTCTTTGACTGGCGGCTACGACCAGCACATTGGTTAGAAAGATACACACCAATGGGAGTGCGCGCTGTCGCTGATGTGGCGGGTGGTGGGGCTTCTTTGGAGGGGGCTGTGCGGAGGCGGGTACAGTTTTGGGTGGGCGGAGGGAGTGACGGCCGTGGATCGTTTGTCTGACTACTTCTTGTCGACTGGGATCATGGCCAAGGACCAACCACAATGCGCTCATTGGGTTAGTTATATATAAATTAAAATTAAGCCATATCAGTGCAGTGGCTTTGCGGCGACTGGGAGACTTGCCTTGCGAGCGTTAATTAAAGCTTGTTTTGCGGGGAGTTAATCAAGTTTTGTTAAACAAAACTATCAAAAATGTTTAGTGAAATGAACTCTTGCCGCTACAAAACAAAACATTAAAAGATGTTGGCTCATTCTCGAATTTTGGATCTCCCGCTTACAAATTAAAATATAGTCTCCAAAATTAATGTCTTCCGGACACCGATACTTCCTGAATTTGTCGTCGGGACGGATTCAACGTAGCTCCAGAGTAGATTCCTTTGTTTTTGAGGTACAAGAGTAACAAGTTTACTCTTCAGCCAACACAAAGTCGGCGATCAGGTCACCCAACAGGTCGTCCGGTACTCCCGGCATACATAGAAGATCTCCCATCGTCCTAGCACGGCCAGCCAGTAAATGGGCCATCTTGTTCTTCTTCCTGTTAGCATACTGAACATTCACCATGCTAAAATTAGCAAATTCCTGTTTGATATCCTCGATCACTGGAAAGCACGCCGACAAACACCTGCCGCCCAAATTCAGCATATCCGCCAAGGCTTTGCAATCCGTCTCCAGTATGAGGGGACCATGGTGCAGCTCCGACAACACCTTCAGGCCGGCTAGGATTGCTTGTGCCTCAGCCTCCTCAACAGAATTGCAGTGCCCCCCTCGTTCGGAAAGAGAGAAGAGAGCCATACCCCGATGATTGTGAGCGATTGCACCGACCTGAGAGGACCCATTAGCAGCCAAAAATCCTGCACCCGTGTTAAGTTTAACAGTGCCCGCCTCTGGGGGATCCCACTGAACAGATGCAGGCGCCTCCGACTCCCCCCTTGTGTACCCACCCTTGGCCCATGAGCAGCCTCACATCCTACCTGAACTAGAGCAATTTTGCCTTTAGGATCAGGTACACTCCCAGCCTCACACTTATGGAGATCCTCCTCATACTGTAACAAGAATGCTGAGGATCGACATATGGACTCCTTTCCTGTATTGTGGATGCAGTCGTCACGAAGAAACCAGTAGCGCCAAAGTAGTAGCAGGACTCTCGTTCTGGTATCCTGTTTGCAAGGGCCAAGCAGGTTCTGCAGCCAGTCCTCACCCGTGTTCCTAAAGAATCCCTCGCCCGGTAGGTCCCAGTGATTCCTCATGGCCTGTCGCAGACCTCTGCTCTTCGTGCAGGCTACGACAGCGTGGAATTCATCCTCCTCGCACGCCCCACATATGTTACACGTGCTATCAGTTTCCTCGCACGCTCCAGAGTAGATTCCTGTCGTCTCCTTGGAATGATAAAGTTAGGATTCCACGTTGCGCATGCGTAATGGCGAGATTTGAAGGAAATATGCCATAGAGGCAATAATAAAGTTATTATTTTATATTTCCTTACTCATGGTAAATGTCTATTATTCGTGCTAGAATTGTATTAACCGAAACTTGATACCGTGTCCCTACTATACCTCTACTAGACTAGCTCGTTGATCAAAGATGGTTAAGTTTCCTAGCAATGGACATGTGTTGTCATTTGATGAATGCTATCACATCATTAGGACATTAGGAGAATGATGTGATGGACAAGACCCATTCGTTAGCATAGCATAATAATCGTCTAGTTTTATTGCTACTGCTTTCTTCATGTCAAATACACATTCCTCCGACAATGAGATTATGCAACTCCCGGATACCAGAGGAATGACTTGTGTGCTATCAAACGTCACAACGTAACTGGGTGATTATAAAGATGCTCTACAAGTTATCTCCGAAGGTGTTTGTTGGGTTGGCATAGATCGAGATTAGGATTTGTCACTCCGAGTATCGGAGAGGTATCTCTTGGCCCTCTCGGTAATGCACATCATATGAAGCCTTGCAAGCAATGTGACTAATGAGTTAGTTGTGGAATGATGCATTACGGAACGAGTAAAGAGACCTGCCGGCAACGAGATTGAACTAGGTATGAAGATACCGACGATCGAATCTCGGGCAATAACATACCGATGACAGTGAATAGCGTATGCTGTCATAGTGGTTCGACCGATAAAGATCTTCATAGAATATGTGGGAACCAATATGAGCATCCAGGTTCCTCTATTGGTTATTGACCGGAGAGGTGTCTCGGTCATGTCTACATAGTTTTCAAACCCGTAGGGTCCGCACGCTTAATGTTCGATGACGATATGTATTATATGAGTTATGTGTTTTGGTGACCGAAGGTTGTTCGGAATCCCGGATGAGATCACGGACATGACGAGGAGTCACGAAATGGTCGAGAGGTAAAGATTGATATATTGGAAGGTAGTATTCGGATAACGGAAGTGTTCCGGAATGTATCGGTACATATCGGAGTACCGGGAGGGTTACCGGAACCCCCCACGGAAAGATATGGGCCATAGGAGGGAGGCACACCAGCCCACAAAGGGATGGCTCGCCCCCACCAGGGAGGAGTCTGAATTGGACAAGGGAAGGGGGCGGCGCCCCCCTTTCCTTCTCCCCCTCTCTCCTTCCCCCTTTCCCCCTTCGGTAAAAGGAAGGGGGACCTGAATCCTACTAGGACCCCAAGTAGGACTCCTCCTACTTGGGGGCGCGCCTAGGGTCGACCTCCTCTCCCTTCCTCCTTCATATACGCGGGGGGGGGGGGGGGGGGGGGATAGAACACACAACAATTGTTCCAAGCCATGTGTGGTGCCCCCTCCACAGTTTACGCCTCCGGTCATATTCTCGCGGTGCTTAGGCGAAGCCCTGCGCAAATCACATCGCCGTCACCACGCCATCGTGCTGATAGAACTCATCTACTTACTCGATCCTCTGCTGGATGAAGAGCTTGAGGGACGTCATCGCGCTGAACGTGTGCAGAACTCGGAGGAGTCGTAAGTTCGGTACTCGATCGGTCGGAACAAGAAGACGTTCGACTACATCAACCGCGTTAAGCAAACACTTCCGCTTTTGGTCTATGAGGGTACGTAGACACGCTCTCCCCGTTTCGTTGTTATGCATCTCCTAGATAGATCTTGCTGAGCGTAGGATTTTTTTTGAAATTTCATGCTACGTTCCCCAACAGTGGCATCCGGGCTAGGTCTATGCGTAGATGATATGCACGAGTAGAACACAAAGAGTTGTGGGCGGTGATTGTCATACTGCTTACCACCAATGTCTTATTTTGATTCAACGGTATGAAGCGGCTCGGACCAACCTTACATGACCACGTTCATGATACCGATTCCACCGATAGACATGCAACTAGTTTTGCATAAAGGTGGTTGGCGGGTGTTTGTTTCTCCAACTTTAGTTGAATCAAATTTGACTACTATCGGTCCTTGTGAAGGTTAAAACAACAAACTTAATAAATCACCGATGTGGTTTTGTGCCATAGGTAAGAACGGTTCTTGCTAGAAGCCCATAGCAGCCACGTAAAACTTGCAACAACAAAGTAGAGGACGTCTAACTTGTTTTTGCAGGGCATGTTGTGATGTGATATGGTCAACACATGATGTGATATACGTTGTTGTATGAGATGATCATGTTTTGTAAAAGTTATCGGCAACTGTCAGGAGCCTTATGGTTGTCGCTTTATTGTGTGAAATACAAAGGCCATATAATTGCTTTAGTTTATCACTAAGCGGTAGCGATAGTCGTAGTATCAATAATTGGCGAGACGATCACGACGCTACGATGGAGATCAAGGTGTCAAGCCGGTGACAATGGAGATCATGACGTTGCTTTGGTGATGGAGATCAAAAGCACAAGATGATTATGGCCATATCATGTCACATATTTTGATTGCATGTAATGTTTATCTTTATGCATCTTATTTTGCTTAGTACGGTGGTAGCATTATAAGATGATCCCTTAACTAAATTTCAAGGTATAAGTGTTCTCCCCGAGTATGCACCGTTGCGGAAGTTCACATCATCTTGATACATATAACCATTAGGAGTCTTTGAATTCTGAATGAATAAAATCTCCCCAAGTAGGATTCTAACCTACGACCAGCCAGTTAACAACCAACCAGCCCTAGGTTGGGGATAATGAGTTTTTGAAATCATGTAGGGAGATGCTTCGCTTCGAGTCATTTATATTCGTAAGAAAGAACTCCCACACGTGCTGAGACACCACGTGATGATCGGGTGTGATAAGCTCTACGTTCAAATACAACAGGTGCAAGCCAGTTTTGCACATGCGGAATACTCGGGTTAAAATTGACGAGGCCTCAGAATACTAGAGACCGAAACGTCGAACGTGAATCATATAGTGGATATGATCAACATAGAGATGTTCACCATTGATGACTACTCCATCTCACGTGATGATCGGATATGGTTTAGTTGATTTGGATCACGTATCATTTAGATGACTTGAGGGATGTCTATCTAAGTTGGAGTTCTTAAGTAATATGATTAATTGGACTTAATTTATCATGAACTTAGTCCTGCTAGTTTTTGCATATCTATGTTGTAGATCAATGGCCCGTGCTACTGTTCCCTTGAATTTTAATGCATTCCTAGAGAAAGTTAAGTTGAAAGATGATGGTAGCAACTACATGGACTGGGTCCATAACTTGAGGATTATCCTCATTGCTGCACAGAAGAATTATGTCCTTGATGCACCGCTAAGTGTACCCCCCCGAGCAACTACAGACATTGTGAATGCCTGGCAGTCGCGTGTTGATGACTACTCGTTAGTGCAGTGTGCCATGCTTTACGGCTTAGAATCGGGACTTCCAAGACGTTTTGAACGTCATGGACCATATGAGATGTTCCAGGAGTTGAAGTTAGTATTTCAAGCAAATGCCCTAGTTGAGAGATATGAAGTCTCCAACAAGTTCTATAGCTGCAAGATGGAGGAGAACAGTTCTGTCAGTGAACACATACTCCAAATATCTGGGTATCATAATCACTTGACTCAGCTGGGAGTTAATCTTCCAGATGATTGTGTCATTGACAGAGTTCTTCAATCATTGCCACGAAGCTACAAAGGCTTCGTGATGAACTACAATATGCAAGGGATGGAAAAGACTATTCCCGAGCTCTTCGCAATGCTCAAGGCTGTGGAGGTAGAAATCAAGAAGGAGCATCAAGTGTTGATGGTTAACGAAACCACTAGTTTCAAGAAGAAGGGCAAGGGAAAGAAGGGGAACTTCAAGAAGAATGGCAAGCAAGTTGTCACTCCCGAGAAGAAACCCAAAGCTAGACCCAAGCTTGAAACTGAGTGCTTCTACTGCAAAGGGACTGGTCACTGGAAGCGGAACTGCCCCAAGTATTTGGCGGATAAGAAGGATGGAAAAGTGAACAAAGGTATATTTGATTTACATGTTATTGATGTGTAACTTACTAATTCTCGTAGTAGTGCCTGGGTATTTGATACCAGTTCGTTTGCTCATATTTGTAACTCGAAACAGGGACTACGGATTAAATGAAGATTCGCTAAGGACGAGGTGACGATGCATGTCGGGAATGGTTCCAAGGTCGATGTGATTGCCGTCGGCATGCTACCTCTACATCTACCTTCGGCACGACAGAAGCCTGCTATGCATGCACCCAACAAGCCTGCCTGCATGCGTCAATGCGCGCTGCCACGATGCGCCAACCGAGCCTGCAGGCGCCGATGCGTTCCGCCATGATGCACTGACCGAGCCGCTATCGTGCACGCCAGCCGCCACGGATGCAGCGGAGGTCGCTACCACTGGTTCCTCTCTTCTCGCACGCTTGTCTCCTCGATTTAGAGCATCGTTTTTTACAATCAGTTGCACCCTTTTCGATCCACTCGCATATGCACCCGTTTTGCTACAATAAATAAATTGAACAAATATGTTGTGGCTGCATGCACTAGCTAGGTGGCTACATATTTGTGGCTTGTGTAAAAAAAGAAGAGTTTGTTGTGGCTGCATGCACTAGGTGGTTACTAACAAAGAGAGCTCTCTAAGAAAACAATCAAAAATATGTAGATAGGGCCAACAAGCCAATAGCACGATCACATAGTTGAAACTAGGAAGAACTTCATAATAGAATAGATAGAAAACTTAATAATAGAACTTAATAAAAGGGCCAACAAGCCCATAGCATCCCCAACATAGTTCAATTACAACTTAACATAACATAGACTCAAAAAAGAAAAATAGATAGAGGGTTTAGAATCCTAGATGCCGCCTTCTCCACCTCGCTCCTCCTCCGGGCGCCCTTCACTGCTCCTCCAGGGCGTTGTCGATGGGGTACGGAAGAGTGTGCATGCGTGACGCGGTGGGGAAGATGTTGGTGTACTTAGCGAACATGTTGTGGGTGGTGGAAGCGATGAACTCGCGGCCACACCAAAACACCCGGCCGAGGAGGTAGAAGGCGTTGATGTGTTGGCGAAGTGGACAAGGAGAGCAACCACCACCCCGTTTTGGATGACCTCTTCGACACAAAACATCCTTGGAGATCCCCGCGGGAGGTGATGGTAGCTGGACGCGGGGAAGAATTCGGTGAAGTTCCTTGCGGTCCCCTACCCTTGATATCACCCACACACGTAGTGTGCACTCAACGTACATGCCAGGAGGGTAGAGCCTCTCCGGCACGGTGGGTGGGAAGTGGTAGGTTGGTCCGGTGTACTGCATGGCTGAGGATGTGCTAGAAGGAGGAGAAGTGGTCGAAGAGCAAGAAGGGTAGATGGCAGAGACGATGGGAGATGGGTGAGGGATGTCAGAGGTAGAGGGTGGCTTAAATAGCCGTAGTGTTACGTGTTATTTGGCCATGACAATAACGGGGTCAAATGTGAAGTAGCCCGTTTTCAAATCCACCACAACATTGGGAGTGTACACGCGTGGGAAATGGTGGTTTGAAAAGAAGAAGAAAAAGAAGCTAATTGCACGCGTGGGAATCCGTGGTCATATATATTATATGAACAAAAGGAGACAATTTTTGAATAGTTTGTGGCCATTTAGCATGATAAAAATAAATTTGGCCCTTAAAAATTTGGTCATTTTGCATTTTTATAGAACAAAAAGAACTAAATTTTGCTACGCAATGTCAATTGATTTCAAAGGATGCAAAAATACAAAGCCAGCACATTCACAAAACCAGAGCAAACGATGCAAAAAAAAGATGCAATTCGACGGCCCAACCAGAGCTTTGTTTCCTTTTGGGCCTAATAACAACGTTTTTTTCGCGGAGTCAGTGGTGGGCAAGCAGACGGACACAATCAATAGGATCACCTCTCGTGGATCTCCCCATGATCCAACGATGCGGAGCCGTCCTTGTGATCCAACGGCGCGGAGCCTGCACGCAGCCAACCCACCTAAATCCTTCTAGAAGACCAGATCTGAGGGTTGTTGCTTGGCGTGAGGGTATGATCGGACGGCTGACGTTGGGAGCTAGGGTTAGGCGAAACCCTGCGGGGTTTAGAGTGGTTTTGAGCTGGTCAACGGGGTTTCGAAGGATTTGACTGAGCATAACTAATTTTTAAAAAATCAAAAAATATGAAACCTTCGCCATTTGTCGTTTTATAAGACAAACTAATGAGGAAAAATACTAAACTTGGTCTATGGTCATTTTCATGAAAAAAACCTAACTGGCACGATCGAGGTCAAATGAGCACCATTAATTTAAAAAAAAATAAAAAAATATATAAAACCTGCGCACAATGTTGTCTTATGTGACATGTTACCAACCAAAAATCATAAACTTGGTCTATGGTCATTTTCATGAGAAAACCTTCACACATATGAGCTATCACGTACATGATTTCATAGAGTTCAAGGAGAGGAGGTAGGGTTACCTTCTGTTTTTGAAAAAAAATAAAAAAATCACCAAAGCTTTGTTTCAAAGTGAATAAGAAGGATCTTAACTTAGCTTTCCATTTTCATACTTCAAACATGTTTTTAATAGTTTTTATATTAAAGCATATGTTTTCAAAAGAAAATGTAAAAATATGAAGATTAATTCAAAAAATAGTGAGACTTCGAATCTACACTATGGAAAGTGAATATGTGTTAATAAAAAAATATTTGGCTTATTTAGAGTAGGTCCCAAAAAACTTGATTACAAATGGACTGTTTACCCTAGCCTGGGAGCTCATTTGGAGCACATTTCTCAAATTCAAATTTATTTGACCTCCTCTAAATCACTTCAAATTTTGCACACATGATCTCCTACACAAACATAGATAGTTTTCCAAGGTTTTATTTGTTTTTGCATTTTCTTGAATTTATACTGTCCAGGTTTGCCAAGGTTTACATGATCTCATTTGGAGCATGCATTTGATTTGATTAATAAACATGAGACAAAAAATTAGGATAAAACTCCTTATGATCAATGAAAAAGCAGCATGTGTGATCAGTGAAGCAACACTGAAACAACATGTGTGATCAGTGAAGCAACACTGAAACAACATGTGTGATCAGTGAAGCAACACTGAAACACCATGTGTGTTCATTGCAGCACCTAAAATCATACTTCACAACATCTAAACATAACTAACCATAGATTCAGGATAGACAAATATACCACAGGCAAATTTAAGGACAGGAAATATAGATAGCAACCAGATTACTAGCATCAACATAGCCAACCATAACCAAATTCATAAAAACTAAATTCAGTTCAACAAACCATAACCAACAAGATTTAGTTCAACAAACCAAAAGTAATCCAACAGATAAACATAAAGATTCAGTTCACAGCATCACATCATCGATCACATCACGCCGGAGTCAGGGCCTTCGCGAGGGCGGCATGCTGCCCCTAATCATGTAGTCCTCCCTGCGAATCGCTACATCCTCTGCATGAGACAGAAGGTAATCGAAGCGGCCATCCCTTGGCTTTGGCTTGGTGGTGCAGTAGGGGCAGTGCCACTTCTTGGTCTTGCGGTTGTAGAAGGAAGCAACTCCCTTGGCCTTGATCTTCACCACCTCCTTGGTTGTGAAGGATGCGACATTGCCCTTGTACACTTCTTCTCCAGAAACATACTGCACACATGAATGAGTTACATTAATACATTATAGATTCATGGATACACTATGTTAAAGGAACTAAATGAACAATCTAAATTTCAAGTAGGCTTACCTCATATTCTTCGTCATCACTTTCATCTGGATCATACGGGTCATACTGGGCTAGTTTCCTCTTTCTACCCCCAACCATCATCCTCCTGAACATACAATTACATCCATCACTAGTAAATACATAAGCCAATTGAAAATTTAGATATGCACACATGACACATTGATCATAGGGCTGATATACTCCCAATATACTATGATCATTGTTTTGCATTTTCCATTGTCATGCACACAAATTGAACAACAGAGCTAATATAACTACATATTGTGGACAAATTTATATACAAATGAATCAAGGGTTACTTTTAGTTATGACATCCAAATTTATATTGTGATTCATACGGTAGCATTGTGATTCTAAACATAACTAATTTCTTAATCAATGGATTCCATTTGGGGATATGACATTCAAAACCCCAATCCGAGTAGCATTCAAAAACAAATCTAATAGGGACCCAATCTAAGGCAACGAATCCAAGTAGCATTAAAAAACCCAATCTGTGAGCACTAAAAACAAATCTAATAAGCATGCATATATGTAGCATTGAAGCACAGAGATCCCTATCTCTCATACAGATCTATCTAGCATTTTTGCGACGAATTTATCCAACAAATGCTAGTCCAAAAACTCCCATCCCCCCAATACAAAAAAACCCGGCCCATCCGTCAAACCAACTACTCTAACCATCTGAACTATCGTATGAATCACAATCTAACCAATGCAACTAGGGAGCAACTAACTCTACAAGCTAAGCAAGTGCAAATACCTGCTGCTCCACGACAGGCGGCGCATCGGGGGTATCGGGATGGACTGCGCCGCTCGACGCTGTCACCTTCTGCAGTACTGAGGCGAAGCCCGCCACATCCTTCTCCACATCCACAGCGGTTGCAAGTTTCCCCGCACCGCCGTGGACGCCGACGACATCCACGGTCACCGCGCCCTGCAGCTCCACCACATCTCCGGCCGCTGCACCGTCGTCGCCACGAGCGTCAGCCATCTGACAGATGGAGGCGATGAAGATGAGGAAGAGGATACGATGGGGGAGAGCGACACGATATGGTGCAGGCAGTGGAGTTGAGCGAGATGACGCCGGTGGGGGATAGGAAGACGATGCGGCAGGGAGGGGATTTGGGGGGAAATGGTAGGGGCGATGGAGGTGGTTGCCCCTCTTTATACTATGGGACGTTTCGGGCATGTCCATGGACACGTGCTACCCCACGACCGCGCACGACCGCGGTCTTGCATGCACTCATGTATACGCGGCCCGACTCGTTAGAGTTAACGGTTAAAGGCATTGACCCGACGACAACGTCCGTTATAACCTGTTCTGAGGGTTTCGGGCAAGGGAGTAGGGAAAAGTGAGCAAAAGTTAACAGAGTGGGGATGAATGAGTAGAGCTAAGGAACCAAGGGCACAGAAATAAAAAAACCTTCATAATATTGATGCCAAAATATGCAAAGTTGATAATGATAGTGCAACTTATTTGTGGCACTGTCATTGAGGTCATATCAGTGTAAAACGCATGAAGAAACTCCATGAAGATGGACTTTTGGAATCACTTGATTATGAATCATTTGATACTTGCGAACCGTGCCTTATGGGCAAGATGACTAAAACTCCGTTCTTCGGAACAATTTAATGAGCTAATGACTTAATGGAAATAATACATACTGATGTATGCGGTCCGATGAGTGTTGAGGCTCGTGGCAGGAATCGTTATTTTCTGACCTTCACAGATGATTTGAGCAAATATGGGTATATCTACTTAATGAAATACAAGTCTGAAATAGTTGAAAAGTTCAAAGAATTTCAGAGTGAAGTGGAAATCATCGTAACAAGAAAATCAAGTTTCTACGATCTGATCGTGGAGGTGAATATTTGAGTTACGAGTTTTGCCTTCATTTAAAACAATGTGGAATGGTTTCACAACTCACGCCACCTGGAACACCACAGCGTAATGGTGTGTCCGAACATCGTAACCACGGTTTATTAGATATGGTGCGATCTATGATGTCTCTTACCGATTTATCACCATCGTTTTGGGGTTATGCATTAGAGACACCTGCATTCACGTTAAACAAGGCACCATCAAAATCCATTGAGATGACACCGTATGAACTGTGGTGTGGCAATAAACCTAAGCCGTCGTTTCTTAAAGTTTGGGGATGCGATGCTTATGTCAAAAGCCTTCTGCCTGATAAGCTCGAACCCAAATTGGAGAAGTGCGTCTTCATAGGATACCTAAGGAAACAATTAGGTACACCTTCTACCACAGATCCGAAGGCAAGATCTTTCTTGCCAAGAATGGAACCTTTCTAGAGAAGGAGTTTCTCTCGAAATAAGTGAGTGGGAGGAAAGTAGAACTTGATGAGGTAATTGTACCTTCTCTCAACTTGGAAAGTAGCTCATCCAAGAAATCCGTTCATGTGATGCCTACACCAACTAGAGAGGAAGCTAATGATAATGATCATGAAACTTCGGACCAAGTTGCTACAGAACCTCGTAGGTCAACCAGAGCATGATCCTCACCAGAGTGGTACGGTAATCCTGTTCTGGAAGTCATGTTACTTGACCATGATGAACCGACGAACTATGAAGAAGCTATGATGAGCCCAGATTCCGGTAAATGGCTTGAGGCCATGAAATCTGAGATATGATCCATGTATGAGAACAAAGTATGGACTTTGGTGGATTTGCCCGATGATCGGCGACCCATAGAGAATAATTGGATCTTCAAGAAGAAGACTGGCGTTGATGGTAATGTTACTGTCTATAAAGCTCGACTTGTCGCAAAAGGTTTTCGACAAGTTCAAGGAGTTGACTATGATGAGACTTTTTCACCCATACTGATGCTTAAGTCTGTCTGAATCATGTTATCAATTGCCACATTTTATGATTACGAAATCTGCTAATGGATGTCAAAACTGCATTACTTAATGGATTTCTTAAAGAAGAGTTGTATATGGTGCAACCAGAAGGTTTTGTCGATCCTAAAGGTGCTAACAAAGTGTGCAAGCTCCAGCGATCAATTTATGGACTGGTGCAAGCATCTCAGAGTTGGAATATATGCTTTGATGAGGTGATCAAAGCATATGGTTTTACACAGACTTTTGGAGAAGCCTGTATTTACAAGAAAGTGAGTGGGAGCTCTATAGCATTTCTAATATTATATGTGGATGACATGTTGTTGATTGGAAATGATGTAGAATTTCTGAATAGCATAAAATGATACTTGAATAAAAGTATTTCAATGGAAGACCTCGGTGAAGCTACTTATATATTGGGCATCAAGATCTATAGATATAGATCAAGACGCTTGATAGGACTTTCACAAAGCACATACCTTGATAAAGTTTTGAAGAAGTTCAAAATGGATCAGTCAAAGAAAGGGTTTTGCCTATGTTACTAGGTGTGAAGTTGAGTCAGACCCAATGCCCGACCACTACAGAAGATAGAGAGAAAGTGGAAGTCGTTCCCTATGCCTCAGCCATAGGTTCTATCATGTATGCTATGCTGTGTACCAGACCTGATGTGTGCCTTGCTATAAGTTTAGGAGGGAGGTACCAAAGTAATCCAGGAATGGATCACTGGACAACGGTCAAGAACATCCTGAAATACCTTAAAAGGACTAGGGATATGTTTCTTGTTTATGGAGGTGACAAAGATCTTGTCGTAAGTGGTTACGTCGATGCTAGCTTTGACACTGATCCAGATGACTCTAAGTCACAAACTGGATATGTAGTTTTATTGACTGGTGGAGCTGTCCGTTGGTGCAGTTCCAAGCAGAGCATCGTGACGAGATCTACGTGTGAAGCAGAGTACGTAGCTGCTTCAGAAGCAGCAAATGAAGGAGCCTGGATGAAGGAGTTGATATCCGATCTAGGTGTAATACCTAGTGCATCGGGTCCAATGAAAATCTTTTGTGACAATACTGGAGCAATTGCCTTGGCGAAGGAATCCAGATTTCACAAAAAGACCAAACACATCAAGAGACACTTCAACTCCATCCGAGATTTGGTCAAGGAGGGAGACATAGAGATTTGCAAAATACACACCGAACGAAATATGCCCTAGAGGCAATAATAAAGTTGTTATTTTATATTTCCTTATATCATGATAAATGTTTATTATTCATGCTAGAATTGTATTAACCGGAAAATTGATACATGTGTTAATACATAGACAAAACACCGTGTCCCAAGTATTCCTGTACTAGACTAGCTCGTTAATCAAAGATGGTTAAGTTTCCTAGCCATGGACATGTGTTGTCATTTTATGAATGGAATCACATCATTAGGTCAATGATGTGATGGACAAGACCCATCCGTTAGCTTGGCATAATGATCGTTCAGTTCTATTGCTACTTCTTTCTTTATGTCAAATACATATTCCTCCGACTATGAGATTATGCAACTCCCAGACACCGGAGGAATACCTTGTGTGCTATCAAATGTCACAACGTAACAGGATGATTATAAAGATGCTCTACAGGTATCTCCGAAGGTGTTTGTTGGGTTGGCATATATCGAGATTAGGATTTGTCACTCCGGGTATCGGAGAGGTATCTCTGGGCCCTCTCGATAATGCACATAATATGAAGCCTTGCAAGCAATGTGACTAATGAGTTAGATGATGCATTACAGAACGAGTAAAGAGACTTGCTGGTAACGATATTGAAATAGGTATGAAGATACCGACGATCAAATCTTGGGCAAGTAACATACCGATGACAAAGGGAATAACGTATGTTGTCATTACCGTTTGACCAATAAAGATCTTCGTAGAATATGTAGGAGCCAATACGGGCATCCAGGTTCCACTATTGGTTATTGACCGGAGAGGTGTCTTGGTCATGTATACGTAGTTCTTGAACCCACAGGGTCGCACGCTTAACGTTCGTTGACGCTAGAGTAGTATTGGGATATTTCATGAGTGGTAACCAAATGTTGTTTGAAGTCCCGGATGAGATCCTAGACGTCACGAGGAGTCTCTAAATGGTCGGGAGGTAAAGATTGATATATTGGAAGATAGTATTCCAACACCGGAAGGGTTTCGGATAGTATCAGGTACATATTGGAGTACCAGAGGGGTTACAGGACCCCCCCCCCGGGGGAAAGATATGGGCCATATGGGCCATAGGAGGGAGGCAAACCAGCCCACGTAGGTGTGGCGCCCCCTCCCCCAAGTGAGGAGTCCGAATTGGACTAGGGGAGGGGCGGCACCCCCTTTCCTTCTCCTCCTACTCCTTCCCCCTTTCCCCCTCCGGTAAAAGGAAAGGGGGGGGGGGTCGAATCCTACTAGGAGCCCAAGTGGGACTCCTCCCACTTGGGGCGTGCCTAGGGCCGGCCTCCTCTCCCTCCCTCCTTTATATACGGTGGTGCCCCTAGAAGTCACACCAATTGCTCTAAGCCGTGTGCGGCGCCCCCCTCCATAGTTTATGCCTCCGGTCATATTCTCGTGGTGCTTAGGTGAAGCCCTGCGTGGATCACATCACCATCACCGTCACCACGCCGTCATGCTGATGGAACTCATCTACTCTTTCGACTCTCTATTGGATCAAGAGCTTGAGGGACATCATTGCACTGAACGTGTGCAGAACTCGGGGGTGTCGTACGTTCGGTACTCGATTGGTTGGAACAAGAAGACGTTCGACTACATCAACCGCATTAAGCAAACGCTTCCGTTTTTTATCAACAAGGGTACATGGACACACTCTCCCCCTCTTGTTGCTATGCATCTCCTAGATAGATCTTGCGTGAGCGTAGGAAATTTTTGAAATTGCATGCTATGTTTCCCAATAGTGGTATCAGAGCCAGGTCTATGCATAGATGATATGCACAAGTAGAACACAAAGAGTTGTGGGTGGTGATCATCATACTGCTTACCACCAATGTCTTATTTTCATTAGGCGGTATTGTTGGATGAAGCGGCTCGGACCAACCTTACATGACAACGTTCATGAGACCGGTTCCACCGATAGACATGCAACTAGTTTTGCATAAAGGTGGCTGGCGGCAGTCTGTTTCTCCAACTTTAGTTGAATCAAATTTGAGTGCGGCCGGTCCTTGTGAAGGTTAAAACAGCAAACTTGATAAATCACCGTTGTGGTTTTGTGCCGTAGGTAAGTACGGTTCTTGCTAGAAGCCCGTAGCAGCCAGGTAAAACTTGCAACAACAAAGTAGAGGACGTCTAACTTGTTTTTGCAGGGCATGTTGTGATGTGATATGGTCAAGACATGATGTTATATACGTTGTTGTATGAGATGATCATGTTTTGTAAAAGTTATCGGCAAAAGGTAGGAGCCTTATGGTTGTCTCTTTATTGTATGAAATACAAACACCATGTAATTGCTTTACTTTATCACTAAGCGGTAGCGATAGTTGTAGAAGCAATAGTTGGCAAGATGACCACGACACTATGATGGAGATCAAGGTGTCAAGCCGGTGACGACGGAGATCATGACATTGCTTTGGTGATGGATATCAAAAGCACAAGATGATGATGGCCATATCATGTCACATATTTTGACTGCATGTGATGTTTATCTTTTTGCATCTTATTTTGCTTAGTACGGCGGTAGCATTATAAGATGATCCCTTCACTAAGTTTCAAGGTATAAGTGTTCTCCCAGAGTATGCAATGTTGCGAAAGATCTTTGTGCTGAGACACCACATGATGACTGGGTGTGATAAGCTCTACATTCAAATACAATGGGTGCAAGCCAGTTTTTCACATGTGGAATACTCGGGTTAAACTTGATGAGCCTAGCACGTACAGACATGGACTCAGAACACTAGAGACCGAAAGGTCGAGCGTGAGTCATATAGTAGATATGATCAATATAGAGTTGTTCACCATTGAGAACTACTGCATTTCACGTGATGATCGGACATGGTTTAGTTGATTTGGATCACGTGATCATTTAGATGACTAGAGGGATGTCTATCTAAGTAGGAGTTCTTAAGTAATAATTGAACTTAATTTATCATGAACTTAGTCCTGATACTATTTGCATATCTATGTTGTAGATCAATAGCTCGCAGTATAGCTCCTATATATTTTTGATATGTTCCTAGAGGAAAGTTGAAATATGATAATAGCAATGATGTGGACTCGGTCCGTGATCTGAGGATTATCCTTGTTGCTGCAAAGAAGAATTGTGTCCTTGATGCACCACTAGGTGACAGACCTATTGCAGGAGCTGATGCAGACGTTATGAACGTTTGACAAGCTCGACATGATGACTACTTGATAGTTTAGTGCACCATGCTTTACGACTTAGAACCGCGACTTCGAAAATGTTTTGAATGCCATGAAGCATATGAGATGTTCCAAGAGTTGAAATTTCTATTTCAGACTCATGCCCATGTCGAGAGGTATGAGACCTCTGACAAGTACTTTGCCTACAAGATGAAGGAGAATGGCTCAGCTAGTGAGCATGTACTTAGAATATCTGGGTAGTACAATCGCTTGAATCAAGTGGGAGTTAATCATCTAGATAATATAGTGATTGGCGGAGTTCTCTAGTCACTATCACCAAGCTACTAGAACTTCTTGATGAACTATCATCTGCAAGGGGATGACGAAACTATTCCCGAGCTCTTCGCAATGGTGAAATCGGCGAAGGTAGAAATGAAGAAAGAGCATCAAGTATTGATGGTTGACAAGACCACTAGTTTCAAGTAAAAGGGCAAGGGAAAGAAAAGGAAACTTCAAGAAGAATGGCGAGCAAGTTGCACTCACATGAAGAAGCCCAAAGCTGGACCCAAGACTGAAACTGAGTGCTTATATTGCAAAGGAAATGGTCACTGGAAGTGGAATTGCCCCAAACATTTGGCGGATAAGAAGGATGGCAAAGTGAGCAAAGGTATATTTGATATACAAATTATTGCGTACCTTACTAGTGTTCATAGTAGCCCCTGGGTATTTGACACTAGTTCAGTTGCTAAGATTAGTTAAGGGCAAGGTGACGATGTGTGTTGGAAGTGATTCCAAGGTTGATAAGACCACCACCGCACACTCCCTCTACCTTCGAGATTAGTGTTGAACCTAAATAAATGTTATTTGGTGTTTGCGTTGAGCATGAATATGATTGGATCATGTTTATTGCAATACGGTTATTCATTTAAGTCAGAGAATAATTGTTGTTCTGTTTACATGAATAAAACCTTCTATGGTCATACACCCAATGTAAATGGTTTATTGAATCTCGATCATAGTGATACACATATTCATGCCAAAAGATGCAAAGTTGATAATGATAGTGCAACTTATTTGTGCCCGTTTGGGTCATATTGGTGTAAAGCGCATGAAGAAACTCCATACAGATGGACTTTTGGAATGACTTGATTACGAATCATTTGATACTTGCGAACCGTGCCTTATGGGCAAGATGACTAAAACTCCGTTCTCCGGAACAATGGTACGAGCTAATGACTTATTGTAAATAATACATACCGATGGATGCGGTCCAATGAGTGTTGAAGCTCGTGGCAGGTATCATTATTTTTTGACCTTCACAGATGATTTGAGCAGATATGGGTATATCTACTTAATGAAACACAAGTCTGAAACATTTGAAAAGTTCAAAGAATTTCATAGTGAAGTGGAGAATCATCATAACAAGAATATAACGTTTCTACTATCAGATCGTGGACGTGAATATTTGAGTTATGAGTTTGGCCTTCATTTAAAACAATGTGGAATAGTTTCACAACTCACGCCACCTGGAACACCACAGCGTAATGGTGTGTCCGAACGTCGTAACCACACTTTATTAGATATGGTGCGATCTATGATGTCTCTTACAGATTTACCACCATCATTTTGGGGCTATGTAAAGACCGCTACATTCACATTAAACAGGGCACCATCAAAATCTGTTGAGACGACACCGTATGAACTATAGTTTGCCAATAAACCTAAGCTGTTGTTTCTTAAAGTTTGGGGATGCGATGCTTATGTCAAAACACTTTAGCCTGATAAGCTCGAACCCAAATCGAAGAAGTGCATCTTCATAGGATACCCTAAGGAAACAATTGGGTACACCTACCACAGATCCAAAGGCAAGATCTTTGTTGCCAAGAATGGAACCTTTCTTGAGAAGGAGTTTCTCTCGAAAGAAGTGAGTGGGAGGAAAGTAGAACTTAATGAGGTAAATGTACCTTCTCTCAATTTGGAAAGTAGCTCATCAGAGAAGTCCATTCCCGTGATGCCTCACCAGCTAGAGAGGAAGCTAATGATGATGATCATGAAACTTCAGATCAAGTTACTACCAAACCTCGTAGGTCAACCAAAACACGATCGATGCCAGAGTGGTATGGTAATCCTGTTCTAGAAGTCATGTTACTAGACCATGGCGAACCTACGAACTCTGAAGAAGCTATGATGAGCCCAGATTTCGATAAATGGCTTGAGGCCATAAAATCTGAGATAGGATCCATATATGAGAACAAAGTGTGGACTTTGGTGGATTGCCCGATGATCCGCAAGCCATTGAGAATAAATGGATCTTCAAGAAGAAGACTAACGCTGATAGTAATGTCACTATCTACAAATCTCGACTTGTCACAAAATGTTTTCCACAAAGTTCAAGGAGTTGACTACAATGAGACTTTCTCACACATAGCGATGCTTAAGTCTGTCCGAATCATGTTAGCAATTGCCACATTTTATGATTATAAAATTTGGCAAATGGATGTCAAAACTGCATTCCTTAATGGAGCTTAAAGAAAAGTTGTATATGATGCAACCAGAAGGTTTTGTCAATCCTAAAGGTGCTAACAAAGTGTGCGAGCTCCAGCAATCCATCTATGGACTGGTGCAAGAATCTCGGAGTTGGAATATATGTGCTACCTCTTGAGCACTGTGTTGGATTTCCTCGAAGAGGAGAGGATGATGCAGTAAAGTAGCGTAAGTATTTCCCTCAGTTTTTGAGAACCAAGGTATCAATCCTGTAGGAGACCACGCACAAGTCCCTCGTACCTACACAAAACGATAGCAACTCGCAACCAACGCTTAGGGGTTGTCAATCCCTTCACGGTCACTTACGAGAGTGAGATCTGATAGAGATAATATTTTTGGTATTTTTGGTATAAAGATGCAAAGTAAAAAGTAAAAGCAAAAGAAGTAAATAAAGTGATGGAGATTGATATGATGAGAATAGACCCGGAGGCCATAGGTTTCACTAGTGGCTTCTCTCAAGAGCATAGATATTCTACGGTGGGTGAACAAATTACTGTTGAGCAATTGATAGAATTGAGCATAGTTATGAGGTTATCTAGGTATGATCATGTATATAGGCATCACGTCCGTGACAAGTAGATCGACACGATTCTGCATCTACTACTATTACTCCACTTATCGACCGCTATCCAGCATGCATCTAGAGTATCAAGTTAAAAACAGAGTAACGCTTTAAGCAAGATGACATGATGTAGAGGAATAAATTCATGCAATATGATAAATACCCCATCTTGTTATCCTCGATGGCAACAATACAATACATGCCTTGCTACCCCTTCTGTCACTGGGAAAGGTCACCGCAAGATTGAACCCAAAGCTAAGCACTTCTCCCATTGCAAGAACTACCAATCTAGTTGGCCAAACCAAACGGATAATTCGAAGAGACTTGCAAAGATAACTCAATCATACATAAAAGAATTCAGAGAAGATTCAAATATTATTCATAATAAGCTGGATCATAAACCCACAATTCATCAGTCTCAACAAACACACCGCAAAAAGAAGATTACATCGAATAGATCTCCACGAGAGAGGGGGAGAACATTGTATTGAGATCCAAAAAGAGAGAAGAAGCCATCTAGCTACTAGCTATGGACCCCGAAGGTCTGAAGTAAACTACTCACACTTCATCGGAGGGGCTATGGTGTTGATGTAGAAGCCCTCCATGGTGGATGCCCCCTCCGGCGGAGCTCCAGAACAGGCCCCAAGATGGGATCTCGTGGATACAGAAGGTTGCGGCGGTGGAATTAGGTTTTTGGCTCCCTCTCTGGTCTATTGGGGGTACGTAGGTATATATAGGAGGAAGGAGTACGTCGGTGGAGCGTCAGGGGGCCCACGAGGTAGGGGGACACGCCCAGGGGGGCGCCCTCGACCCTCGTGACCGCCTCTGGTGCTTCTTGGAGTAGGGTCCAAGTCTCCTGGATCACGTTTGGTGAGAAGATCACGTTCCCGAAGGTTTCATTCCGTCCGGACTCCATTTGATATTCTGTTTCTTCGAAATACTGAAATAGGCAAAAAACAGCAATTCTGGGCTGGGCCTCCGGGTAATAGGTTAGTCCCAAAAATAATATAAAAGTGGAAAATAAAGCCCATTATAGTCCAAAACAATAGATAAAAAGTAGCATGGAGCAATCAAAAATTATAGATACGTTGGAGACGTATCAATATGCTTTGATGAGTTGATCAAATCATATAGTTTTATACATACTTGCGGTGAAGCCTGTATTTCCATGAAAATGAGTGGGAGCAATACAACTTTTCTGATAAGTATATGTGAATGACATATTGTTGATTGGAAATGATGTAGAGTTTTCTAGAAAGCATAAAGGAGAGTTTTAAAGGAGTTTTTCAAAGAAAGACCACGGTGAAGCTGCTTACATATTGGGCATCAAGATCTATAAAGATAGATCAAGATGCTTAATTGGATTTTCACAAAGCACATACCTTGATAAAGTTTTGAAGAAGTTCAAAATGGATCAGTTAAATAAAGGGTTCTTGCCTGTATTACAAGGTGTGAAGTTGAGTCAGACTCAATGCCCGACCATTGCAGAAAATAGAAAGAGAATGGAAGTCATTCCCTATGCCTCAGCCATAGGTTCTATAAAAGTATACTATGCTGTGTACCAGACCTATTGTGTACCTTGCCATGAGTTTGGCAAGGGGGTACGATAGTGATCCAGGAGTGGATCACTAGACAACGGTCAAAGTTATCCTTAGTTACCTTAGAGGACTAACGAAATATTTCTCGGTTATGGAGGTGATAAAGAGTTCGTCGTAAAGAGTTATGTCGATGCAAGCTTTGACACTGATCCGGATGACTCTTTGTTTCAATCTGGATACATATTGAAAGTGGGAGCAATTAGCTAGAGTATCTCCATATAGATCATTGTAGACATAGAAATTTCCAAAATACATACGGATCTGAATGTGGCAGACTCGTTGACTAAACTTATCTCACAAGCAAAACATTATCACACCTTAGTTCTCTTGGGTGTTAATCACATGGCAATGTGAACTAGATTATTGGCTCTAGTAAACCCTTTGGGTGTTGATCACATGGCGAGTGTACTATGGGTGTTAGTCACATAACGATGTGAACTATTAATGTTTAATCACATGGCGATGTGAACTAGATTATTGACTCTAGTGCAAGTGGGAGACCGAAGGAAATATGCCCTAGAGGCAATAATAAAGTGGTTATTTTATATTTCCTTATATAATGATAAATGTTTATTATTCATGCTAGAATTGTCTTAACCGGAAACTTGATACATGTGTGAATACATAGACAAAACACCGTGTCCCTAGAATGCCTCTACTAGACTAGATCATTAATCAAAGATGGTTAAGTTTCCTAGCCATGGACATGTGTTGTTGTCGGTGTACTAGACTAGGGGTACCCTAGTATCCCGAACTTGTGCACGGGCAGTTGTAGCACCCCGCGGCAAGGCTCGCCAGGTCACCGCCAAGATCCTCTGTGGCTCCTCAGAAGACAAGACCCCGGCAAGAGGAGCTTGCCGGGAAGCCATTCAGGAACAAAGTATTCGAGCTAAGAAGACAAGGCCCCGACAAGAGGAGCTTGCCGGGAAGGCCGACCAAGGCATCTCAAGAAAGCTTGCCGCGACGCACCACGCGTCCCGGCAAGGCTCGGTGAGCGACAAGCTCCCGAGCCCGACAAGACAACGGCCGCGGCAAGGCACTTGCCGCGGCAAGCGGCCACACCGCACCCGCGCTCCAGCACATCCACCCACGTGTCGCTCAGGGGCCCTCCCGGGCACGCGTGGCGGGAGGCTGTGTAGCCAGGGGTGCACGGTGGCAAGCGGCGCTGACGAGAAGGCCATCGTGGCGATCGCTGGCGCCCCTGACGGTCTCTGTTTGCACTGTTTGGGCGACACAGACGGGCATTTAATGCCCTTGTCCCCTGCCGTCAGAGTTAGGTATGATACATTGTGTCTACAGTAGGGGTAGCTGTACCTACCGCATTCTTTTTCCATTTTTACCCTTTCTGTCTGCGTTGCCACCTGTCGGTGACCCCTTGAGCATATAAAAGGAGGCCCATGCGCAACGTAGAGGAGGTTCGACTGATTCGAAGCTAGGAATGCTCCCACGCTCAGTGTGGTAGCGCTGATCGCTCCTGAGCAAGAACTCAATATACACTTAGATGCAGCAGTAGGAGTATTATCTCTCCGGAGAGCTCCGAAGCTGGGTAAACTGCTCGTGTGCACTGCCTCGATCTGCTCTTCGTGCGACCTCCTACCTCCGCCGAACCGAAAGGGGCTCGGTCTGCCGGTCCCATAGGTGTTCGTGGATCAGCTTCCCCAACAGTTGTCTTTGATGAATGAGATCACGTCATTAGGAGAACGATGTGATGGACAAGACCCATCCGTTAGCTTGGCATAATGATCGTTCAGTTTTATTGCTACTGCTTTCTTCTTGTCAAATACATATTCCTCCGACTATGAGATTATGCAACTCCCGGACACCGGAGGAATGCCTTTTGTGCTATCAAACGTCACAATGTAATTGGGTGATTATAAAGATGCTCTACAGGTATCTCTGAAGGTGTTTGTTGGGTTGGATAGATTGAGATTAGGATTTATCATTCTGAGTATCGGAGAGGTATCTCTGGGCCCTCTCGGTAATGCACATCATATGAAGCCTTGAAAGCAATGTAACTAATGAGTTAGTTGTGGGATGATGCATTACTGAACGAGTAAAGATACTTGCCGGTAACAAGATTGAACTAGGTATGAAGATACCGACGATCTAATCTCGGGCAAGTAACATACCGATGACAAAGGGAATAACATATGTTGTCATTACGGTTTGACCGATAAAGATCTTCGTAGAATATGTAGGAGCCAATATGGGCATCCAGGTTCTGCTATTGGTTATTGACCGGAGAGGTGTCTCGGTCATGTATACATAGTTCTCGAACCCATAGGGTCGCATGCTTAACGTTCGTTGACGCTAGAGTAGTATTGGGATATTTGATGAGTGGTAACCAAATGTTGTTTGGAGTCCCGGATGAGATCCCGGACACCACGAGGAGTCTCAAAATGGTCGAGAGGTAAAGATTGATATATTGGAAGATAGTATTCGGACACCGGAAGGGTTCCGGAATGTATCGGGTACATATCAAAGTACCGGAGGGGTTACTGGACCCCCCCGGGGAAAGATATGGGCCATAGGAGGGAGGCAAACCAGCCCACGTAGGTGTGGCGCCCCCAAGTGAGGAGTCCGAATTGGACTATGGGAGGGTGTGGCACCCCCTTTCCTTCTCCTTCTCCTACTCCTTCCCCCTTTCCCCCTCCGGTAAAAGGAAATGGGGGGGGGGGGGGGGGGTGAATCCTACTAGGAGCCCAAGTGGGACTCCTCCCACTTGGGGCGCACCTAGGGCAGGCCTCCTCTCCCTCCCTCCTTTATATATGGTGGCGCCCCTAGAAGACACACCAATTTCTCTAATCCGTGTGTGGCGCCCCCTCCAAAGTTTACGCTTCCGGTAATATTATCGTGGTGCTTAGGTGAAGCCCTGCGCGGATCACATCACCATCACTGTCACCACACCATCGTGCTGACAGAACTCATCTACCCCCCTGACCCTTTGCTGGATCAAGAGCTCGAGGGACGTCATCACGCTGAAGTGTGCAAAACTCGGAGGTGTCGTACGTTCGGTACTCGATCGGTCGGAACGAGAAGACGTTCGACTACATCAACCGTGTTAAGCAAACGCTTCCGCTTTCGATCTACGAGGGTATGTGGACACACTTTCCCCCTCTCGTTGCCATGCATCTCCTAGATAGATCTTGCGTGAGCATAGGAAATTTTTGAAATCACCTGCTACGTTTCCCAAGATCTGAATGTGGAAGACCCATTGACCCTCTTCCACGAGCAAAACATGATCAGCACCAAGACTCCATGGGTGTTAGATTCATTACAATGTAAACTAGACTATTGACTCTAGTGCAAGTGGGATACTGAAGGAAATATGCCCTAGAGGTAATAATAAAGTTGTTATTTTATATTTTATTATTAATAATAAATTTTTACTATTCATGCTAGAATTGTATTAACCGGAAACTTGATACATGTGTGAATACATAGACAAAACACTGTGTCCCTAGTATGCCTCTACTAGACTAGCTCGTTGATCAAAGATGGTTAAGTTTCCTAGCCATGGACATGTGTTATCATTTGATGAAGGGGAGCACATCATTAGGAGAATGATGTGATGGACAAGACCCATCCGTTAGCATAGAATAATGATCGTTCAGTTTTATTGCTACTCCTTTCTTCATGTCAAATACATATTCCTCCGACTATGAGATTATGCAACTCCCGGACACTGGAGGAATGCCTTGTGTGCTATCAAACATCACAACTTAACTGGGTGATTATAAAGATGCTCTACAAGTATCTCCGAAGGTGTTTGTTGGGTTGGCATAGATCGAGATTAGGATTTGTCACTCCGAGTACCGGAGAGGTATCTCTAGGCCTTCTCGGTAATGCACATCATATGAAGCCTTGCAATCAATGTGACTAATGAGCTGGTTGCAGAATGATGCATTACGGAACGAGTAAAGAGACTTGCTGGTAACGAGATTGAACTAGGTATGAAGATACCAATGATCGAATCTCAGGCAAGTAACATACTGATGACAAAGGGAATAACGTATGTTGTCATACCGGTTTGACTGATAAAGATCTTAGTAGAATATGTGGGAACCAATACGAGCATCCAGGTTCCGCTATTGGTTATTGACTGTAGAGGTGTCTCAGTCATGTCTACATAGTTCTCTAACCCATAGGGTCCACACGCTTAACTTTCAATGACGATATGTATTATATGACTTGTGTGTTTTGGTGACCGAAGGTTGTTCGGAGTCCCGGATGAGATCACGGACATGACGAGGAGTCTCTAAATGGTCGATAGGTAAATATTGATATATTGGAAGGTAGTATTCGGACACCGAAAGTGTTCCGGAATGTATCGGGTACATAGGAGTACTCGGAGGGTTACCGAAACCCCCTGGGGGAAGATATGGGCCATATGGGCCATAGGAGGGAGGCACACCAGCCGACAAAGGGATGGCGTGCCCCCCACTAGGGAGGATTCCGAATTGGACAAGGGGAGGGGGCGGCACCCCCTTTCCTTCTCCCCCTCTCTCTCCTTCCCCTTTTCCCCCTCCGGTAAAAGGAAGGGGGGCCCGAATCCTACTAGGACCCCAAGTAGGACTCCTCCTACTTGGGGGCGCACCTAGGGTCGGCCTCCTCTTTGTCCCTCCTTTATATACGCACGTGGGGGGGGGGGGGCTAGAACACACATCAATTGTTCCAAGCTGTGTGCGGCGCTCACCTCCACAGTTTACACCTCCGGTCATATTCTCGCGGTGCTTAGGAGAAGCCCTGCGCAGATCACATCACCATCACCATCACCATGCCATCGTGCTAAGGTAACTCATCTACTTCCTTGACCCTCTGCTGGATCATGAGCTCATGGGACGTCATCGTGCTGAACGTGTGCATAACTCGGAGGTGTCGTATGTTCGGTACTCGATCGGTCGAAACGAGAAGACGTTCGACTACATCAACCATGTTAAGCAAACACTTCTTCTTTCGGTCTACGAGGGTATTTAGACACACTCTCCCCGTTTCGTTGCTATGTATCTCCTAGATAGATCTTGCGTGAGCGTAGGAATTTTTTTGAAAGTGCATGCTACGTTCCCCAACAAGATTTAATGTGAGGCACTTCGGATCATATCTAGGGTTCGACGGCGGAGCCTGTGTTTTGGGGATGCTTGTCATTAGGGGCACGCGCATGAATATTTTCTCATTATCATCGACAAGATTGTGCTGGGTTCGGCAGGGGAGCAGCGTCGTTGCTCGTTCTACCGGCAGTAGTGGTTAGATGTTTTCTTTTTGTATTTTTGGAAGCTTTGTACTTTTGATGAACCCTATCTAGGTCCTTACAACAAATATGTGCGTAATTTGAATGAAGTTATTATTATAACTTTGTTGTGTCTCGTTTTTCCTATGGAAAGGAGGAAATTCTTATATTTTAGTCCAATGGAAAACCTTTGGTTCAAATAAATTCCATAGGATTTTTAGAGACTGTGGATCATTGGGAAGTTTTGCAACATGTTGTTCAATTATTATTATTTTTGCGGGAGAACATGTTGTTCAATTCAGATGAATGGAATACTTAGGGGGAAAATCGTAAGCATAAGTTTGCATAGTATTTTGGAGGAGAAATTCCACCATAGAAACCTCTCTATATAATTTCTTTGTTTATCCCGTGGCATCAATCATGCTTTGATCCAAATTCCTATGGTTTATAATCCTACAGGATTCAACAAAACATGTCATTTCAATCCTATATTTTTCATATCCCTGCATTTTGATAATCCTACAAATGAAAGAGGCCCTTAATCTAGATGATGCACACAACCATAAGTTACTATAACTAGAGTATATAAAGTGGGAAATATAGATAGAGCCATGACCCCAAAATGACAATAGACATCTTGCGAGTGGAGCGATGTATAGCCTCTAGCCTAGCCTAGGCCTGAAACTCTCTAACGTTCACATCAGAATGGAAAAAAGACAACACATATCATGTAGTTCTGAATTTCAGTCGGCTCCAGTGACTGGGGAGGGGGGTGAACCCTAGATTTCAATTGGCAATCTTCTCCCTCTTGTCAGTTTCTGCATAGGCAGCTCCCGAGCAAAGCCTCATGGTTGCCAGTGAAAAGGGGGCGGTGGGACTCCTAGGGGTGGAGCAACCAAGAAGCACTTGGAGGGGTGTTAGTGGTCGTGGCAGCGGCGTGATACACATTGGTAATGGGTAGAGAAGATCAACAATGGTGGTGTGGCGTGGTGGATCCGGAGGTGGTGCACGATGGCAATAAGATGATAAGCGACATGACGTGGATCTAGAGATTCCCGGAGGCATGATAGATCTCATTTGACCTCATGCGTGAAGCCTCCCAATCTATATTGTGGCTCAAGCTGGCCATCTGATGTTACTGTGAGGTGCTTAAGCAGAGATTTTGGTGGTTTGACGAAGCTATAGAGGTGGCAGATCGTGCTTGTGCAAGTGTATGAGCTTGGGGGTTCATCTATGGACCGAGGCCATGCCCAGGTCTATCATCGGCTATCACCAACGATGAAGGAGCGTCCCTGATGTGGGATTTTTCCGGTGTCGATGAGCTTCCTCTCGTGTGCCCATGCCTCCCTAGGTGTCTTACGTCTAGGTTGTCGAATTACATGCACATGGTTATCAGTCGTGCGACATTAATATTCTCCATGCCAGGATCATGCACAACATCTTCATCATTGTTGTGTCGTTGAGTGGTGGAGGCAACTCATGTTACTTCCTTTTTGTTGTGTCTTCTCGGGTACCCTGTCTCAAGCTCTGGGGGTGAAAACCCTAGTTTCTTCCTTAGTTGTAGATTTTGCACAATTCTCCCGTCCAAGACAGTGTTTTGAGATTTTTTGGACTTGATCTTCAGGGTGAAAAGTCATAATCTGACTTTTAAGTGGTTGGATTTGGCAAGTAGCATTTGCAGGACACTCCTTTCCTCAATGAGTTGGGCTTTGAAGAACTAGTCATGTGTTGTCGAGGAAGGATCAGTGTTGCTGCTATTCACTATTACTCTTTTTTATTCTCTTATTTATATATCACCCACTCAGTCACATGAGCATAGCAATTGAGATGGGCTAGCCCTATGCATGACTCAAACCTGCGCCGCCTAGGGACAAAGTGAGGAACCAAGAAAGGGAAGGGAAATAAACACAAATTACCATGCTTTGGGATGGGGGTGGGGAAAATATAATATTTTGTTGTTTTTTATGGAAATTTGAAGGGTATTTATGGAAAAAATCAACCTTGGGGGAAAGGCAGGGTGAGGGGTCACCCCCTGACTCCATCATTGTGGCCGGCCCTGGCTATGATCCTATGACTATATGCCACTTCTTTCGAAGAAACATCTCCAAGAAGGAGATTACTGATGATCCACAACTATAGGGGATCTATCGCACTCCTTTCGATAAGTAAGAGTGTCGAACCCAACGAGGAGCAGAAGGAAATGACAAGCGGCTTTCAGCAAGGTATTCTCTGCAAGCACTGAAATTATCAGTAACAGATAGTTTTCTGATAAGATAATTTGTAATGGGTAACAAGTAACAAAAGTAACTAAGGTGCAGCAAGGTGGCCCAATCCTTTTTGTAGCAAAGGACAAGCCTAGATGAACTCTTATATAATGCAAAGCGCTCCGAGGACACATGGGAATTACTATCAAGTTAGTTTTCATCATGCTCATATGATTCGCGTTTGTTACTTTGATAATTTGATATGTGGGTGCACCAGTGCTTGGGTGCTCACTACAAAAAAATGACACATCTGTGACATTTTGGGCCGAACAATTTTTTTTCTGTCATACTTATGACACTTCTATAACGATAATTGCGGCAAAACCCGGTATCATCATAGATGTGGTGGGCTCCTACTTCTATGACAAAAAATCATGACAGAAAATGGCCTTTTCGTCCTGGGCGGGCCGGAGACGCAGCTGCAGGACATTCTTTGGGCCATCCATGACGGAAAAACCGTGGTAGAAGCGAGGGCGAGGAAAATATCATGGAGTTCCCGGTTAGGGTGGGTGGTCGGGGGTCGAGCGATGCGCGTTACTCTCGTACTGTATGCGCGTGGGTGCGAGGCGTTGGGCTCTAACTGAACCCGAGCGAGGCGTCACCTAACTGAACCCGAGTGATTGCACTGCAGGCTACGCGTTACTGAACCCGAGCGATCGAGCGATTCCTTCGCTACTGCTGCTAATTGAAGCCGATCGATGCTGCCACTGGATGAATAGTGAGTGTTGCTAGGAGGTTTGAATGAACAGTGAGCGTTGCTGGGGGGTTTGGATGAACAGTTCCTGGTGGGGTGGATGAACAGGACCCCGTGGTTGCCTCTCGATGAATAGGACCCCAATCGATCGAGCCGGTTGGGGCTGGATGAACAGGACCCCGTGGAGGGCAGGATGAACAGGACGACCCCATGGAGGGTTGGATGAACAGTAGACGGTGGAGGGCTAGATGAACAGTAGCTCGTGGAGGGGTGGTTGAACAGGAGCCCGTGGAGAGGGCTGGTTGAACAGTAGCCGGTGGAGTAGCGTGCGGTGGAGGCTGGATGAACAGGAGCCCGTGGATGAATAGTCCCAGGTGGAGGCTGGAGGAGGTCGACGATGGATGAACAGTAGCCCGTGGAGGCTGGAGGAGGTCGACGGTGGAGATGAACAGTATCCCGTGGAGTCCCGTTTTGCGGTACACCACACCCCTCCCGATGAACAGGACCCCGGTTTCGACCGTAGCGCTCCAACACAAGTCCGTTTCCTCCGTTTTGCGGTATGCCACACCCCTCCCGATGAACAGGACCCTGTTTCGACCGTAGGAGGTCCAACACAAGTCCGTTTCCTCCATTTTGTGGTATGCCAGACCCCTCCCGATGAACAGGATCCCGTTTCGAACGTGGCCGGTCGAACACAAGGCCGTTTCCTCTGTTGTGTGGTACGCCAGGCCTCGTTTCCATCGGCTGTTCCATCCAAGCCGGTTGGCTCCCATGCGTTCTGTTGCCTCCCCATGAACACGACATATTCCGTTGCCTCCCCATGAAGACGACGACGACACAGTTTATCCGTTCCGACCCAGCCATGTACACGAGCCCTGGCCGTACGTATGTGCAAGTAGGTGTTTGAGACCCCGCCCATATGTACGTACATGGTCGTATTTTCTTTCTTGCACCCTGGCCATTGTACGTACGTGTACTTGCTACGTGCGCGCCTCTACTTTGACACGCGCGCCTCTACATCGACCAGTATGTACGTACACATTCGCGGCCAGAATGACAACACTACGTACGCTTCCACCAGGTGGGTCCCGACTGTCAGGCACTTCCTTGTGTGCAATGATGTAGCTGGTGGGTCCCAGCAGTCAGGGGGCGGATCATTTTTTTTGTCCGGACGCACTTCCTTGCGTGAGAAGATGTAGCTGGTGTGTCCCAGCAGTCAGGGGGGCGAATCGTTTTTTTGCCCAGACACACTTCCTTGCGTGCGAAGATGTAGTTGGTGGGTCCCAACAGTCAGGGGGAAATGTTTTTTTTTGCGAAATACGGTGGCCCATCCGATGGGTCCCGCTGTTAGGTGGAGGAATAATTATTTTGCGCGTAATAAGGAGGCACTTCCTTGTGGCTGCCGTGGACCCAGCTGTGAGCCTCTTCACGTACAGTACTCTTCCGATGGAAGTCAGTCGTTGACCATGTTGACCATGCCGCGCCGAGAGCACCAGGGCGGTGGATGACGGCGAGGCCTAGGAAGGGGACGACGCAGAGCCGAGGAAGACACGGTAGTAGAAGCCCGCGCGGAGAGGAGTACAAGGGTTCACTGGTTCGGCTGCGGTGTGAGGCTGCCGTCGCCGTAGAATAACAGGGGGTGTGGGTGAGTAGAGGGATGGCCTAGCCAGGAGTGGGAGTAGTAGGGGGCGGTGAGGCCTCCGCGGCATCACAGTCGGCCACGGGAGGCAGGAGCACGCGGCACGACCGGCGCTGCTTTGGGCGGCTGGAGCAAGAAGACCAGAGGTTTAAGAAGCACTACGGCCGTTGGATGGACATCGTACGGCCACAACAGCTAGAATCGTTTATATTGACTAAGTTGACAAAGCCCTTGGTACGCGTCAACTTAGTAGGCCCACAGGTCAGCCTCCGAAACGATGCGCCCCAGATGTCAGGGGGAGGAATCATTTTTTGGGCGGCTGAAGCAAGACTATCCGAGATTGAAGAAGAAGCACGACATCCGTTGGATGGACATCCAACGGCCACAACTGCTAGAACCGTGTGCTGTTGACAAAGCCTTGCCTACGCGTCAACTTAGTTTTTTAGGGGGCGCGTCAACTTAGAAGGCCCACAAGTGTGTGGCAGAAAACATATAGCCCATTTGCGATTTGTAAGAATGTACAACCCATTTTTTAATTCTAATGGAATTTACTACAACCCATTTACAGTTTGATAAAATTACATCCCAACTTCTAGCTAGGACAATGATTAATAATTTCAACCAACCGCTCAAAACAGAATTAAAAAAAATCCCACATTTTGATGGGATCCAAATATTTTTATCCGAAATTTCTAGTCACATTAAATATAATTTCAAAATAAAGTTGTATTACGTTAAAATCCAACGAAATATTGCACATGCAACAAGTAATGAAATTAAAATTTTCAAATTCCAAAAATAATATATTTTTTAAACTAATTACGCGTTTGGTGCATTTTTTATATTTACTGCCCGGTTATTGTAATTACATTCCATTTATTATTTCTTAAAGTCCATTTTCTTGTTAAGCCTAATGCATACCTCCTAGGAAAGTTTGCAGCCTAGCGGGGCGGAGAATAACAAGTTGACCCGGATATTGTGTACAATTATCTGCCCAATTGCATTGCTGATGTTGAAAAAAAGGCATGTGTACTACAGTACAACCTAACATGGCTACTCAGCCCACATTCAGCGATGCCGGAAAGGCCCAAACAAGGCATATGTACAACTTTTTAAAGTCACTGAGCTCAATTAATAACTTAAGAAAAAAGTTAGATTACAGTGGAACCTAATTAAAAGCTGTCATGAGCAAAGAAATAATTCAATGGGTCCCACTTGTGTGTGTGTGCGTGTGTGTTTGCGTCTGTGTGTGTGTGTTTGTGTGTGTGTGTGAGAGAGAGAGAGAGAACCATCGATCGATGCTCGTAAATACATCTTTCAGCCATATGCATTGCTGATGCTGAGTAAAAACTTATATAGTTGACACAATCATATAGAACATCATAGCACACTGAACTTGCATACAAAAATTTCACGCAGGCGGCACAATCAGGATGGAAGCAGTGGATCGCTACGGGTAGGGCTATGTTGAAACCAACGAACTCGTACATAACGGTTCATCGTCTTTTTCAATGACGGGGAAATATCTTGAATGTGGTGCAAAGAAAACAGACAGACAACACAATAAGTTCTGCTAGCACATTAAGTTGACGTACAACCCTTTCTAAAAAAAGTTGAGGTACAAAATTAGAACATGTCACAATCAAATGTACTGGCACATCAGTGCTTCACACCCATAGCTCGGGTTTAACTAGTATCTGACAAGATTCAGTTGTTACCTCAAATTAGAGCACATCCAGGCAGCCAGCCCTACCTCTTCTCCCAAAGAAGTAGTGGCCTCCGCCGCGCGATGGATTAGGCCATGTGCCATCCATAGTTCCGAGCAACACAGAGAAAGTCTGTCGTTGACTCTTGTAATGGACGTCGTCGATGGACCCTAGCACCAGCAGCGGCGGGAGGACTTCGATTGATGGATTGACAACTTCTTCGACATGCATGAACACTCGATACAGGTAAATCCCTAACATGGTCCGTGGCGGCCTTGGTGGCGACGAATAGTACAACCCTGGTTCCTGCGCCGGTATCTCAACACCAATCACCTTCGGTATGGTGGATGGCTTCTTCATCCATGCCATAACCGTCAGATCCCAGCAGTCTGGAGGAACAAACATACTTACGAGCTCACCTCCAAGGTCGTTGATAAGCTCATTCATGGACTCACTATTCCAAGCATGTCGAGGCATGCCGTGGAAGGTAAGCTTTGTTAAGACTCAAGCTCAGAGGGCACCGAGCCCCATCCTGGGTGCCACCGATCAAAGCTCCCCAGCGCGCCATCGCAAAACAAACACCGGGAAGATTCGAACACATGACTGCAGTCGAAAGTTGTCTGGAACCTGACAAAGAAATCAGCCGGTGGCGGACAGACTTCAACGAGCAAGTCACTTATTTGGATGCCATGCGCAATGCCAAGAGGTTTGACAAGGTTGTCCAATGAGACGGGAGGATGGTCGTGGTTTATGGTTACCATCAGCACTTTGCCGGCAAACTGGTCATCAAGCGTCGCCATGCCACTGTTGAGCGACAGCACACAGCGACCGAAGGCAAGATGGACCTCAGGATCTCCGGCTCGGAGATCCTCGTTGACCGGCGACATGATAGTGCGCTCGAGTACATGGAGTACAGGAGGGGATTTAGGGGAACTAGAGTGGGAATCGAGATTCCAGAGGTGGGGGAGGGGCGGGAGATTGGAGATGAAAATGTAGCATGAATTTCGAACACGCGCCAATATGCTCTCGGCGTGCAAGCGCACAAAAACACCGGTGGCGCCCACATGTCGGCCTAAGAGTCCTTATTCTTTCTTTTTGGAGAGCCCGACCTTTTTTTGAGAATCTTTTGAGAGCCCGGCCTGAGAGTCATAATTGACCTGTTTGGCATTGCGTTACTACTCGGCCCATATTCAATGACACCTCACTGGCCCAAACAAGTGTACATCATCGAAAAGACACTGAGCTCAAATTATATAACTTGAAAAAAGGAGATATACTCTGAACACTGGAGAATGGTGATGCCCTCATTTAACCCACGAGTAGTTCGATACAATAAACAGTTCGAAACAACGATATATACAACATTCAAACACTGACTAGTGACTACACCACCACCAAAACGCACCCATCTGCAGCGCTCAGACTCTCATGATCCAGACGAGAATGACATTCTAAACAGAGGCAACTATTACATAGTAAGAGTGACATAGACGAGGATGACCAAATGACAAGGAATATGCATAACAAAAGAAAGAACTACCCATCCAGAACAAGCAGCAAAGACAACAAAGTCATTCAAAGAGATGATCCAACACCATCATAATTTGCAGCCCCGCTTCAGCGACCAGTGATCCGGAGACACCAGTACTCCACCCTTTCGCCGCAATAGCCCAATTACCTATCAACCTAAAGGCTTCAACCACATCACTGCCTGTCGTAATTGAAACATCCAAGGATCAAAGTTAATCCGGATGCCTTTTTCATTATCACCTTCGTTTGGTTGCAGGCTGTATCATTGACAATCAGGGGAGTTTGCTCCCGAACTCCTAGGGCTCGCCATCTAGACATAGTTTTCCATAGCAAATATAGCCTCTCTGCCATCAAGGTCCTTGCCAACGGTGATCTCCTGGTTAATCGGATAATTGAGTCCGAGAAACAGAGAATGTGAACCAAGGCTGTTTACCCGCCTCCAACTAAAAAATCCTGAAGGCCCCAACAAGCTGGTATCCTGCTCATAGACGTAACAACCACTCTCCAAATACTCACGTATTTCATGGTGCTTGTATACAGTGGGTTTTTTGCAATATAACTTTTCCGGCTCATGTGTTCGAATGATTGATACGTCTCCGTCGTATCTATAATTTTTGGGACTAACATATTGATCCAGTGCCCAGTGCCAGTTCTTGTTTGTTGCATGTTTTATGTTCCGCAGGAAACCCATATCAAACAGAGCCCAAACGGGATAAAAACGGATGGAGAATTATTTTGGAATATTTGGGATTTTCCGGAGGAAGAATCAACGCAAAACGGTGTCCGAGGTGGCCACGAGACAGGGGGCGTGCCCACCCCCCTGGGCGCGCCTGGCACTCTTGCGGGCCACCTGTAAGGCGGTTGATGCTCTTCTTTTGCCGAAAGAAAGATAATTTTATGAGAAAAATCTGGACGAAAGATTCACCCCAATCGGAGTTATGGATCTCCAAATATAAAGGAAACGGTGAAGGGGCAGAATCTGAGAACGCAGAAACAGAGAGATAGATCAAATCTCGGAGGGGATCTCGCCCCTCCCACGCCATAGGAGCCAAGGACCAGAGGGGAAACCCTTCTCCCATCTAGGGAGGAGGTCAAGGAAGAATAAGAAGAAGGGGGCTCTCTCCCCCTTGCTTCCGGAGGCGCCGGAACGCTGCCGGGGGCCATCATCATAACCGTGATCTTCACCAACACCTCCATCATCTTCACCAATGTCTCCATAACCTTCCACCTTCTATATCCAGTGGTCCACTCTCCCGCAACCCGCTGTACCCTCTACTTGAACATGGTGCTTTATGCTTCATATTATTATCCAATGATGTGTTGCCATCCTATGATGTCTGAGTAGATTTTTGTTGTCCTATTGGTGGTTGATGAATTGCTATGATTGATTTAATTTGCTTGTGGTTATGTTGCTGTCCTATCCGTGTCGCGCAAGCGTGAGGGATTCCCGCTGTAGGGTGTTGCAATACGTTCATGATTCTTTTATGGTGGGTTGCTTGAGTGACAGAAGCATAAACCCGAGTAAGGAGATTGTTGCGTACGGGATAAAGGGGACTTGATGCTTTAATGCTATGGTTGGGTTTTACCTTAATGAATCTTTAGTAGTTGCGAACGCTTGCTAGAGTTGCAATCATAAGTGCATATGATCCAAGAAGAGAAAGTATGTTAGCTTATGCCTCTCCCACATAAAACTTGCTATTGGTCTAGTAACGTAGTCAATTGCTTAGGGACAATTTCACAACTTCTACCACCACTTTTCCATACTCGCTATATTTAGTTTATTGCATCTTTATCTAAACATCCCCTAGTTTATATTTACGTGTTCTTTATTATCTTCCAAACCTATCATATCACACCTACAAAGTACTTCTAGTTTCATACTTGTTCTAGGTAAAGCGAACGTCAAGCGTGCATAGAGTCGTATTAGTGGCCGATAGGACTTGAGAGAGTATTTGTTTTACCTTTAGCTCCTCGTTGGGTTCGACACTCTTACTTATCGAAAGAGGCTACAACTATCCCGTATACTTGCGGGTTATCAAGACCTTTTTCTGGCGCCGTTGCCGAGGAGTCATAGCGTTGGGTGAATATTCTCGTGTGTGCTTGTTTGCTTTATCACTAAGTAATTTTTATTTGCTGTTCTTAGTTGTTCTCTATCTTTAGTTATGGATATGGAACACAAAATACCAAAAAAATTAGGTGTACTTGCTACTCATGGAGATGGAGTAACTCCTAAAACCCCCGATGCTCATTATGTTCAAGATATTATTTACTACTTTGATAATCCTGAGAAAACCCCATTCAACTTTATAATGGGAGACACGTTGGATCAGCGTGAATACTTTAGGGATTATCACTCGACACAAAAAGGGAAACTATTATGGGATCAATTTATTATGTTGCATTGGTATGCCCGGAATCTATGCTTGAGATATGATATTCCTTGTTGCTCTAGGATGAAGGCTCCACACCTT
Source organism: Triticum timopheevii (assembly GCA_963921465.1). NCBI lineage: Eukaryota > Viridiplantae > Streptophyta > Magnoliopsida > Poales > Poaceae > Triticum > Triticum timopheevii. The sequence goes on from OY997262.1 coordinate 371,886,480, forward strand.
CCCTTTTCATGCAAATTTAATGATAATGAAACCTTAGCTTCTTATGCTAATGGTATATATGATTACTATGATGTGTAACAAATTGAAGAATTTGTTGCTTTTAAGGCTGCTTATGAAATATAATCTTTGTTTGAAAAGTATGAAGCTTTTGATGATGATGGTGTTTATAGGCCTGAAAATCTTGCTATACTTAGATATTGCTATGAAAATTTTGAAAACAATTACTATATTAATGCATTTATTGAGAAGGTCTCCGCTGTCCAAGAAGAGACTAATATTTTGCAGGAAGCTATGGAAGAAGAAAGTGATGAAATTGTGAGATCATTGGATGAAAAAGATAATGAGGAGACCGAAGAACAAAAGGAGGAAGAGCGGATTAGCTACCCGTGCCCACCTTCTAATGAGAGTAACTTTTCAACTCATACATTGTTTAATTCCCCTTCGTGCTTACCGAAGGATGATTGCTATGATGATTGTTATGATCCCATTGATTCTCTTGAAATATCCCTTTTTGACGATGCTTGCTATGCTTGTGGCCAAGATGCCAATATGAATTATGCTTATGGAGATGAACTTGCTATAGTTCCTTATGTTAAACATGAAATTGTTGCTATTTCACCCACGCATGATAGCCCTATTATCTTTTTGAATTCTCCCTACTACACTATATCGGAGAAGTTTGTGCTTATTAAGGATTATATTGATGGGTTGCCCTTTACTACTACAAATGATGATTTTGATGAATATAATATGCATGTGCTTGCTGCTCCTACTTGCAATTATTATGAGAGAGGAACTATATCTCCGCCTCTTTATGTTTCCAATATGATAGAATTGCAAGAAACTGCTTATACTATGCATTGGCCTTTACTTGGTGTGCATGAATTGTTTTTTTATGACATGCCGATGCATAGGAAGAGAGTTAGACTTCGTTGTTGCATGTTATCTATTACTTTGTGCTCACCTCTAAATTACAAATCATTGTTAATTAAAATTGGCTTTGATATACCTTGGGATCAGGGTGGATCCATTACTTGAGCACTATATGCCTAGCTTAATAGCTTTAAAGAAAGCGTTGCCAGGGAGACAACCCGGAAGTTTTAGAGAGTCATTTATTTCTGTTGAGTGCTTTTATATAGTCTAAAAACAAAACAAAAATAAATAGGGGAACCTAAAAACTTTTCAAAAAGGAAAGTGAAAGTGAGAAAGACAAGAATGGTTGAAGTGGGAGCTAGCCTTGAACTTTGTTCATGCTCACGGAAACTTTGTGAATCTTGATTACAGAAACTTTTCAACAAAAATAATTATCCCCTTGTACAATTCCATTATATTAAAAAAATAATGTGCCAAGGTTTTCCTTTAGGATGTTTACAATGCTTGTTGGTTTGTACGGTGCAGGACAGAAACTTTGGCTGTAGTGCGCGATTTTAAATTTTTAACTAGAACGTCAATTGGTTCTGATTCTTTTTGCACTGTCTTTCTGTGCAAATTGTTTATTGTTCCTAATTTTGGTAGAATATTTGGGGTACCAGAAGTATGGTTAATGTTCAGATTGCTACATACTGTTCTGTTTTTGACAGATTCTGTTTTTTATGCATAGTTTGCTTGTTTTGATGAATCTATCAATTTATATCAGTGGATTAAGCCATGAAAAAGTTATGTTACAGTAGACACAATGAAAAAACAAAATATGAATTTGTTTGCAACAGTACTTAGAGTGATGATTTGCTTTATTATACTAACGGATCTTACCGAGTTTTCTGTTGAAGTTTTGTGTGGATGAAGTGTCTAATCGAGGAGTTCTCGATATGAGGAAAAGGAAGAGAGACAAGAGCTCAAGCTTGGGGATGACCAAGGAACCCCAAGTAAATATTCAAGGAGACTCAAGTTTCTAAGCTTGGGGATGCCCTGGAAGGCATCCCCTCTTTCTTCAACAGGTATCGGTATGTTTTCGGATTCGTTTCGTTCATGCATTATGTGCAAGTCTTGGAGCGTCTTTTGCATTTAGTTTTCACTTTTATTTTATGCACCACGCTGGTATGAAATAGTACTTAGTTGATTTATAGAATGCTCATTGCACTTCACTTAAATCTTTTGAGCATGGCTTTATAGAATGCTTCATGCGCTTCACTTATATCATTTGAAGTTTGGATTGCGTGTTTCTCTTCACATAGAAAACCACCATTTGTAGAATGCTCTTTTGCTTCACTTATATTTGTTATAGCGTGGGCATATCTTTTGAAGAAAGAATTAAACTTTCTTGCTTCACTTATATCTATTTAGAGAGATGACAGGAATTGGTCATTCACATGGTTAGTCATAAAATCCTACATAAAACTTGTAGATCACTGAATATGATATGTTTGATTCCTTGCAATAGTTTTGCAATATAAATGTGGTGATATTAGAGTCGTGCTAGTTGAGTAATTGTGAAATTGAGAAATACTTGTGTTGAGGTTTGCAAGTCCCGTAGCATGCACGTATGGTGAACCGTTATGTAACGAAGTTGGAGCATGAAGTGTTTTTTGATTATCTTCCTTATGAGTGGCAGTCAGGGACGAGCGATGGTCTTTTCCTACCAATCTATCCCCCTAGGGGCATGCGTAGTAGTACTTTGATTCGAGAGCTAAGTAGACTTTTGCAATAAGTATATGAGTTCTTTATGACTAATGTGAGTCCATGGATATACACACACTCATCCTTCCACTTTGCTAGCTTCTATTGTGCCACGCAACTTTTGCCGATATCATGAACCCATTATTTACCTTCCTCAAAACAGCCACCATACCTACCTATTATGGCATTTCCATAGCCATTCCGAGATATATTGCCATGCAACTTTCCACCTTTCTGTTATTATGACACATTCCATCATTGTCATATTGCTTTGCATGATCGTAAGATAGCTAGCATGATGTTTTCATGGCTTGTCCGTTTTTTGATGTCATTGCTATGCTAGATCATTGCACATCCCGGTACACCGCTGGAAGCATTCATATAGAGTCATATCTTTGTTTATGATATCGTTGTAATATTGAGTGGTAAGTAAATAAAAGTGTGATGATCATCATTATTAGAGCATTGCCCCAGTGAGGAAAGGATGAAGGAGACTATGATTCCCCCACAAGTCGGGATGAGACTTCGGACTTTATGAAAAATAAAAGAGGCCAAAGAAGCCCAAATAAAAAAGAGGCCAAAGAAGCCCACAAAAAAAAGAAAAAAAAGAAAATAAAGAAAATAAAAAAATGAGAGAAAAAGAGAGAAGGGGCAATGTTACTATCCTTTTACCACACTTGTGCTTCAGAGTAGCACCATGTTCTTCATAGAGAGAGTCTCCTATGCTTTCACTTTCATATACTAGTGGGATTTTTCATTATAGAACTTGGCTTGTATATTCCAATGATGGGCTTCCTCAAAATGCCCTAGGTCTTCATGAGCAAGCAAGTTGGATGCACACCCTCTTATATTCTTTTGTTGAGCTTTCATATATTTATAGCTCTAGTGCATCCGTTGCATGGCAATCCCTACTCACTCACATTGATATCTATTGATGGGCATCTCCATAGCCCGTTCATACGCCTAGTTGATGTGAGACTATCTTCTCCCTTTTTGTCCTCACAACCACCACCATATACCACCATAGTGCTATGTCCATGGCTTGCGCTCATGTATTGCGTAAGAGTTGAAAAAGCTGAAGCGAGTTAAAAAGTATGAACCAATTGCTCGGCTCGTCATCGGGGTTGTGCATGATTTGAATGCTTTGTGTGATGAAGATGGAGCATAGCCAGACTATATGATTTTGTAGGGATGAATTTTCTTTGGCTATGTTATTTCGATAAGACATAATTGCTTGGTTGGTATACTTGAAGTATTATTGTTTTTATGTCAAATGATAGACTATTGCTTTGAATCACTCGTGTCTTAATATTCATGCCATGATTAGACATATGATGAAGATTATGCTAGGTAGCATTCCACATCAAAAATTATCTTTTTTTATCATTTACCTACTCGAGGACGAGCAGGAATTAAGCTTGGGGATGCTGATACGTCTCCGTCGTATCTATAATTTTTGATTGTTCCATGCCAATATTCTTCAACTTTCATATACTTTTGGCAACTTATTATACTATTTTGTGACTAACATATTGATCCAGTGCCCAGTGCCAGTTCCTGTTTGTTGCATGTTTTATGTTTCGCAGGAAACCCATAACAAACGGAATCCAAACGGGATAAAAATGAATAGAGAATTATTTTGGAATATTTGGGATTTTCCGGAGGAAGAATCAACGCGAAATGGTGTCCGAGGTGGCCACGAGACAGGGGGCGCACCCCCCTGGGCACGCCTGACACTCTTGTGGGCCACCCGTAAGGCGGTTGGCACTCTTCTTTTGCCGCAAGAAAGCTAATTTTACGAGAAAAATCTGGGCGAAATATTCACCCCAATCGGAGTTACGGATCTCCAGATATAAAGGAAACGGTGAAGGGGCAGAATCTGAGAACGTAGAAACAGAGAGATAGATCCAATCTCGGAGGGGCTCTCGCCCCTCCCACGCCATGGGAGCCAAGGACCAGAGGGGAAACCCTTATCCCATCTAGGGAGGAGGTCAAGGAAGAATAAGAAGAAGGGGGGCTCTCTCCCGCTTGCTTCCGTAGGCGCCGGAACGCTGCCGGGGGCCATCATCATCACCGCGATCTTCATCAACACCTCCATCATCTTCACCAACGTCTCCATCACCTTCCCCCTTCTATATCCAGCGGTCCACTCACCCGCAACCCGCTGTACCCTCTACTTGAACATGGTGCTTTATGCTTCATATTATTATCCAATGATGTGTTGCCATCCTATGATGTCTGAGTAGATTTTCGTTGTCCTATTGGTGGTTGATGAATTGCTATGATTGATATAATTTGCTTGTGGTTATGTTGCTGTCCTATCCGTGTCGCGCAAGCGTGAGGGATTCCCGCTGTAGGGTGTTGCAATACGTTCATGATTCTTTTATGGTGGGTTGCTTGAGTGACAGAAGCATAAACCCAAGTAAGGAAATTGTTGCGTACGGGATAAAAGGGGACTTGATGCTTTAATGCTATGGTTGAGTTTTACCTTAATGAATCTTTAGTAGTTGCGGACGCTTGCTAGAGTTGCAATCATAAGTGCATATGATCCAAGAAGAGAAAGTATGTTAGCTTATGCCTCTCCCACATAAAACTTGCTATCGGTCTAGTAACGTAGTCAATTGCTTAGGGACAATTTCACAACTTCTACCACCACTTTTCCACACTCGCTATATTTACTTTATTGCATCTTTATCTAAACAGCCCCTAGTTTATATTTACGTGTTCTTTATTATCTTGCAAACCTATCCTATCACACCTACAAAGTACTTCTAGTTTCATACTTGTTCTAGGTAAAGCGAACGTCAAGCGTGCGTAGAGTCATATCAGTGGCCGATAGGACTTGAGAGAGTATTTGTTCTACCTTTAGCTCCTCGTTGGGTTCGACACTCTTACTTATCGAAAGAGGCTACAACTATCCCGTATACTTGCGGGTTATCAATGATCATCAGTCTTTTGCTATCGTCTGATCGAGTGAGGAAACAGTTGTGCTTCCCTGTTTTTGGCAAAGGTGGTGTGATTACAAAGGGCAGTAACTGTAGGGACGATGCATCATATAAAAAAGGACAGGAATTGTTAATGTAAGATAAGCATTGTTCAGAGTATGAGTAGGATAATGCAAGAAACAACATTGATATATCCTTATTGGAACTAGGAGGAAAATACAGGGAAATGTATACTGGGTTCGAAAATATGGAAGTGCCATGCATGGTTATACTCATGTTATCTCGCAATCGATTCTTCACAGGAAACTACCATGTCATGCATGTTATGTAATCATGTTCTTTCCTCACAAACAAATTCTTCAAGGTAACTAACAAACCATGCATTGTTATATACTCGTGTTCTGTGGGCAAATTTTTTGTTAGGATATTATTCTAGCCATTGAGTGCCGAAGGGCGAATATATGTATGTACACATGGTAAGCATTACAGGATTTCACTACTTCCAAATATAGAGTTCTCCATATGCACATTTACTTCCCTAATGTATGGTTACATGAATCCAACAGTGTGGTGCATGTTTCTACATCACGAAAATGAGGAAACTAACATGGCCATTGATACACTCTCATATTTAGTAGTAGTATATATATTACTGTAAAATAAGGAGAATATCCATATATTCCTAACCGTTTGATTATTCAGGGGTACAAATTGGATGTAATGACATGGTCACAGTCGCATGAATTAACCATTCCAAATATAACTGATTTAGGGCGTCTCTAATACATTGCCATAGTTCTACTCAAATTTTGCTCAAACAGGGATATGCCAATCATCACAAAAAGTTCAAACAGTGTCATGGCGTCATCATTAACATGAGACGGAAACAACTTACACGCGCCGTCCCAGCAATACGTGGTGCCATCTGCTTTGTCGATCACGTAGATGATGCCATTGTGTTCAATAGCATCACAGAAGTGCGAATCAGCTTTGACGATGATCCACTGCGAGCTGAGTTGTCTCCAGCTAAAGAAGGCACCGGCGTAAAGATAGGCGATTCCATGGCCGAACAAGGCAATTAGCTTGAAGTCTGCATAATTCGCATGTCATGTGGGCACTTGGCAGATTACAATCTTCTGCAAAACAAGGTCCATCCAACTGAGGTGGTAATCTAGATGACTTGGACCGCGATGGTAAAACTCTATATAATCCAACGGAGGAAGGATAATCTCATGGGAGGTCTGGAAGTTCACGAGCACCAACTTTTTGCCGTCTTCTCTGAAGGCATCCATCCAGTGGGAGTTCATGCCGACCCAGTACTTACCTGCCAAGAAATTTTGGGTGATGGTGATTGGATCGAAGTCGAGGGAAATGATGTATGGCGACCCACTACATACCTGCAAAGAAGTTTCGGCTAATGGAGATTGGATTGAAGTTGAGGGGAATCATGTACGCCTCCATATCATGGTGAGACAATCTTGCAAGACCAGATAGCAGCAAGCAGGGTGTCTTGAAAAGCTTAGGCCTCACTTCGATGATGGCCGTGTGCATGTCCCTCAAGCATGCAGCCAGCCGCAGGGCGCTCACCATATCCATACACGAACAACAGAGGTCAAGGATGTCACTGGGGAGATTACTCCAATCGCGGCTCATATGGATGTTGCGCAGTTTGCGTTCGGCCATGGTGGAGTTTGGAAGGTGGGGGTTTTTAGGGGCTTGATTTACGGGGGAGAAGGCTGTCGGTGCTAGAGCGCCTAGCAAGGGAATAGTGGTATTGGGGAAGGCGAGCGAGGCGACAGTACACGTGTGCACATTGAGATGGAGACGGAGATGGAGATGGAGATGGAGTGGTGCTATGGGAGGGGAGAGGGAGATGAGGCAAGGCATGTTAATGTGCTGTACAGCGGCGGTGACAGACTGCATAGTGCACAGGGTGAGGCTGACTTTGGTAACCCGAACACGCCGCCTGGACTAATGTTAGGCGCAGGGTGTTGTCACTTCACTGTGAGGACCGGATGAATAGTATTTTGACCATCAAGTGTACCATAGTTGTACTACTACTACTACTACTACTACTACTACTACTACTACTACTACTACTAGTAGTAGTAGTAGTAGTAGTAGTAGTAGTAGTAGTAGTAGTAGTAGTAGTAGTAGTAGTAGTAGTAGTAGTAGTAGTAGTAGTAGTAGTAGTAGTAGTAGGAACATGAGTACTCCAGTACTGTATAGCTAAAATAGGTCTCCCGTGCTAGCATGCCTGTTCACTTCATCCTCCAGGTATCATCCATATTGCGAGCAGAACCGAATTCTCGTGCATGCAGAAGCGCGAAGATGGGCCTTTGATGAGGATAACCGTGTACTCCCTCCGTCTATGTGAGTAAGTCATATTAGGAGTAGCAACGCAACCTAGGTGGTTGTAGATTGTACGAGAAAGAGCACCAAGACAAGCAAAACTTCCAACCACGGCACTATTACAAATGGAAGCAAAATCAGCAATTAATATGTAGTTATAAGGATGCCTTTTCAGCTCTCCAAGCAAGTCCAATCAACGCCCTACCGCGATGCATGCAGTGGTCGTTCTGGTGCATCAATGATGGCATGCAGATCGTTCCACACTTGAGAAGAGGAAAAATGAAAAGGTAGAACATGGCAGCAGAGGAAGAGAACACTGGCTAATGAGGCTGGGAGGGGATCAAGCAGGAAGTTAATGTTCCAAGCCTTTGGGAAAACCTTATTTTCATAAGGTGACTTACTCACCTAGACGGAGGGAGTATTCCTTAACCAGAGAATGTTGTGTCTCCCAGGCACGCGCTAGTATCCATCTAAACTAGCCACGACACATTTTTTTATCTATTTGCATAGGTCCCACCTATCAGGAAGGATGGGCACGTACACGAACAGGTACGACTCCTTAGTCTACCCGCATAGCCTTTTCGTTTTGTCTACCTAGCCATCTAATCAACTGCCTGCACGCCACTTCTCCCATTTAATTATACAACGAGAACCGATTTTCCTCGGCTTCTTCACCTCCCCTTCGTATTCATTTGCATCCAACCCCCACTGCGTTCACTTTGTTTTAACCTCTTTAAATAATCATCTATTACTTTAGTTAGACTAGCCATCTAATCGTAATTCTCCAAACCATAGCCCTCCATTCCAGCGGTTCCAAATGGCGAAAGAGATCGAGATGCAGGTTTTTAGCGTCCAACATGTCCTCGTCGAAGGCTCGTTGAGCATAGTTGCCACTGTCACCGTCCACCCAAGGGTTGTTCGGAAGTGGATCAACAATGTATCCAACTCCCTTGAAAAGGTAGAGACGAGGGTCATCGGTCTCGATGCAGAGTACACGGAGCGTGCCACTAGGAAGATCCAACACGCCGACATCCTTTAGTTGTGCCTCGAAGACGATGTTTTGGTGTACCACATCATACATGCGCCCTCCATACCAGGTGAGATTCATGATTTCTTGTCTCGGGAGGACATATACTTCTATGGGGCAGCCATCGAAAACAGAAGCTGGAGCCGTACAACCTTGATTTGAAAAGCACCATTGACCTACAAACCAAAATCAAAATTACTGTAGAAGATTGTGAAAAACAGACACCATCCCTATTCGATGTAGCAAATTTTGTGCTCGGTACAAATCTTCAAAAGGGTGACGAGACGGTGGCATTAAGGTCGTCTGGATGGGAGAATTATCCCTTGACGTACAAGCGGATAAAATATGTTGCCCTTGATGCCCGTGTGAGTTTCGAGATAGCTGCAAGGTCCAAAGAGCTTGTTGCGAAGCCGTCTCCCACAGAAAATGAGAAGAAGAAGAAGAAGAAGAAGAAGAAGAAGAAGAAGAAGAGGAAGAAGAAGAAGAAGAAGAAGAAGAAGAAGAAGAAGAAGAAGAAGAAGAAGAAGAAGAAGAAGAAGAAGAAGAAGAAGAAGAAGAAGAAGAAGAAGAAGAAGAAGAAGAAGAAGAAAAGGATGCACCAGTAGGAGGGCATTATGGATGGATGAGCTATTTCCTGTCTTGTAAAAAAATATTCCCTCTTGGTGTATATTGATATAGATGGACTATTTTGATGGTGTGCATGTCTTTGGAACAAGTAGTAGCATGGGTCCGCTTGACTATAAGGAACTATTTATCCGCTTAGCTTTCTCTACTACTCCTTCCAGTGATCGGTATGCAATGCATGTGTCCGTAGACATGACAGCTTGTCCATGCAAGTTCAACTACGTCGACCATCACATTTCGTCCACTGCCACTCGTGATTCTCATGACACCACTCCAACCCACGACACCATGTCCCCTGACGTGCGCCTCGCCCCTCTCAGCCGCACCGCCCCTCTGCCTTTGTGTGCATGACATGTGGGCCACCTTAAATGCGGCGAGCATCAAGTTTCTACCACAGGCACACACGATTCCCACGACGCCGCTTGAACCCATGACACCACACGTCCCCCGACCTGCGGCTCACCCCTCTCGGCCCCACTGCCCCTCTCCCTTCGGGAGCATTACATGTGGACCAGTCACCTATTGGGTCCACATGTTATTGACTCAAAGGGAGGTGTAGTAAGGCGCTGAAGCTCAGTCCCGAGGGCCCTGAGAAGGAAATGTAACTCCTGCGCCAGGCCTTGTGGTGCTACCGCTGCACGAACTCATGCCAAACTCGAGATTTGTTTCTTTACTATACATGCACGCAACGATATAATGGACATTGTAATCTCAACATGTGATGGGGAGCTCTAAATTTGAATTTGAAACTTATAAAATGAAAAGATTCAAAACAAATAAACTGGGAGAGAGGGAGTATATCATAGGATGTGTCCCATACAAAACAAGTTCCTTGGTTTGTCACCACGAAGATGCGGTTAGAAAGGAGCACAGCGTCTTCGTACTCGTACGACAACAAATAGGCCGCAAACAGCATGGTCCACCTTTGACCGCCATGTCCAAGGTTTGTGCTATCTTATTTAATCTAACTGTGGTTCCATCGTACCAATTCATGCGGTGGCCCATTGCATGGCTGATCCAATGTTCGACAAAGGTTCTACAGGAACGCTGTCATCGTTGTGAGTTATGCAAATTGATGTTGGTACCCTCTGATACGTCTTCGTCGTATCTACTTTTCCAAACACTTTTGCCCTTGTTTTGGACTATAACTTGCATAATTTGAATGGAACTAACCCGGGCAGACGCTATTTTCAGCAGAACTGCCATGGTGTTATTTTTGTGTAGAAATAAAAGTGCTCGGAATGACCTGAAAATCCACGGAGCAACCGTTTGGAATTAATAAAAAATACTGGCGAAAGAATAAAGACCAGGGGGCCCACACCCTGTCCACAAGGGTGTGGGTGCCCCCCCCTCTAAGGCATGCCCATTGCCTCGTCGGCCCCCTAGAGCTTCACTGACCTCAACTCCAACTCCATATATTCACGTTCGGGGAGAAAAACATAGGAGAGAAGGATTTATCACGTTTTACGATACAGAGCCACCTCCAAGCCCTAAACTCTCTTGGTAGGGCTGATCTGGAGTCCGTTCGAGGCTCCGGAGAGGGGAATCCGTCGCTGTCGTCATCATCAACCATCCTCCATCACCAATTTCATGATGGACACCGCCGTGCATGAGTAATTCCATCATAGGCTTGTTGGACGGTGATGAGTTGGATGAGATTTACCATGTAATCAAGTTAGTTTTGTTAGGGTTTGATCCCTAGTATACACTATGTTCTGAGATTGATGTTGCTATGACTTTGCTATGCTTAATGCTTGTCACTAGGGCCTAAGTGCCATGATTTCATATATGAACCTATTATGTTTTCATGAACATATGTGAGTTCTTGATCCTATCTTGCAAGTCTATAGTCACCTATTATGTGTTATGATCCGTTAACTCCGAAGTGACAATAATCGGGATACTTACCGGTGATGACCGTAGTTTGAGGAGTTCATGTATTCACTAAGTGTTAATGCTTTGGTCCAGTACTCTATTAAAAGGCGGTCTTAATATCCCTTAGTTTCCAATAGGACCCCGCTTCCACGGGAGGGTAGGACAAAATATGTCATGCAAGTTCTTTTCCATAAGCACGTATGACTATATTCGAAATACATGCCTACATTACATTGATGAACTGGAGCTAGTTCTGTGTCACCCTATGTTATAACTATTACATGAGGAATCGCATCCGAGATAATTATCCATCACTGATCCAATTCCTACGAGCTTTTCACATATTGATCTTTGCTTAGTTACATTACCGTTGCCACTGTTACAATTACTACGAAACTGCTACTGTTACTTTTGCTACTGTTCCGTTGCTTCCATATTACTACTAAATACTTTGCTGCAGATACTAAGTTATCCAGGTGTGGTTGAATTGACAACTCAACTGCTAATACTTGAGAATATTCTTTGGCTCCCCTTGTGTCGAATCAATAAATTTGGGTTGAATACTCTACCCTCGAAAATTGTTGCGATCCCCTATACTTGTGGGTCATCAAGACTATTTTCTGGCGCCGTTGCCGCGGAGCATAGCTCTATTCTTTGAGTCACTTGAGATTTATATCTGCTAATCACAATGAAGAAATTGAAAGACGAAAGACTAAGATTTAATCCTCAACTACGAGGGGAGGTAAGGAACTGCCATCTAGCTCTGCACTTGATTCTCCTTCTGGTATGAGTAAACTTGCAACACCTAAACCTGCTTCTGCTATTAATTTTGATATGTTGCATGTTATTGATGATGCCACTTCTGCTATGCATGATACTTGTGATGAAACTACTTCTATGCTTGATACTACTGTGCCATTAGGTGAATTTCTAGATGAACAACTTGCTAGGGCTGGAGAGAATGAAATTATTGAAACTGATAATATTGATGAAAGTGATGATGAAGGTTCTCCCCCTAAATATGAATTTCCTGTTGTTCCTGAGGGTTATGTTATGGATGAAGAAACTGCTAGAGATTTTCTTGCTTGCAATGATAGATCTGATATTAAGAAATTACTAGCTAAGCTTAAAGAAAAAACTATGAATGCTAGAATGAAATATGACCCTACTTTTGCTACTTCACCTATCTGTGTTACTGATAAGGATTATGATTTCTCTGTCGATCCTAAGATAATTACTTCGGTTGAATCTGATCCTTTTTATGGCTACGAATCTGAAACTGTTGTGGCACATCTTACTAAACTGAATGATATAGCTACCCTATTCACTAATGATGAGAAAATTCGTTACTTATATATCCTTAAGCTATTTCCGTTCTCATTAAAGGGTGATACTAAAACATGGTTTAATTCTCTTGATCCTAGTTGTGTGCGTAGTCCCGAGGATATGATTTATTACTTCTCTGCTAAATATTTCCTCACTCATAAGAAACAAGCTGCTTTAAGGGAAATATATAATTTTGTGCAAATTGAAGAAGACAGTCTCCCACAAGCTTGGGGGAGGCTTCTCCGATTACTTAATGCTTTGCCTGATCATCCTCTCAAGAAAAATGAAACACTTGATATCTTTTATAATGGACTAACCGATGCCTCCAAAGACCATCTGGATAGTTGCGCTGGTTGTGTTTTTAGGGAAAGAACAGTTAATCAAGCTGAATTACTATTGAATATTATGTTGACTAATGAAAACAATTTGACACTTCCTGAACCAACCCCTAAGCCAACTCCGAAGAAAAGAGGTGTTCTATTTCTCAGTCCTGAAGATATGCAAGAGGCAAAGAAATCTATGAAAGAAAAAGGTATTAAAGATGAAGATGTTAAGAATTTACCTCCTGTTGAAGAAATACATGGCCTTAATATACCACCTATTGAAGAAATACACGGTCTTGGTAACCCGACATAGGTAGTGAAGGTAAATTCTCTCTATAGATATGATAAAGTTGAAATCCCGTCTACTAAATTTCCTAGCCAATGTTTGGATGAATTTGATGACTTTATGGCTAAACAAGAAGACTTTAATGCTTATGTTAGTAGACAATTGAAAAATCAAGCTTATATGCTTGGACTCTTGAGTGATTATATGTCTACAGTTAAGGGTGAACTTAAACTCACTAGTAAACATGCTTCTATGGTTACTACTCAAGTAGAAGAAGTGCTTAAGGCTCAGAATGATTTGTTCAATGAATTAAATGATAAGAGAAATGATAGTGTTGTTAGAGTTATGACTAAAGGTGGTAGAATGACTCAAGAACCTTTGTATCCTGATGGCCACCCTAAGAGAACTGAGGAAGATTCTCAGGGAAATGATGCACCTAGTCCTTCTAAAAAGAAGAAGAAGAAAAATGATAGGACTTTGCATGCTTCTAATGAACCTGAGAATCCTAACGATATTTCTGTCTCTGATGCTGAAAAACCTAGTGATTATGCTAATGATAATGTTCATGTCGATGCTCAACCTAGCAATAACAACGATGTAGAAATTGAACCTGTTGTTGATCTTGATAACCCACAATCAAAGAATCAACGTTATGATAAGAGAGACTTTGTTGGTAGGAAGCATGGTAGAGAAAGAGAACCATGGGTTCAGAAGCCCATGCCTTCCTAAACCATCCAAGAAAAAGGATGATGAGGATTTTGAGCGCTTTGCTGAGATGATTAGACCTATCCTTTTGCGTATGTGTTTAACTGATATGCTTAAGGTGAATCCTTATGCTAAGTACATGAAAGATATTATTACAAATAAAAGGAAGATACCGAAAGATCAAATTTCCACTATGCTTGCTAATTATACTTTTAAGGGTGGAGTACCTAAGAAACTTGGAGATCCAGGAGTACCAACTATTCCATGCTCCATTAAAATAAACTATGTTAAAACTGCTTTATGTGATCTTGTGTGGCACCCCGGCTCAGAGAAACCGGAACGCCCCAAATTCCAGCCCAGAGGTCGAGGAGAAGTCTCTGGAATACGACACTGCTTGACATAGAACAAATCAGCTGTAATTACAAGAATAAAAAATACAAGGGTCTGATGTTACAAAGGTTCACATCAGCTTGGCGACACTATGCTTGCGATACTACACTTGCTCTATGCTAGCAGCGGAACAACTTTTAGCGGCGGAAATCTTCTAGTAGCGGAACAATGACGAAGGTGGTAAACTCCACTCCGTAGGGACTCTGGCTAGGACACGATCTAGCTCGCACGAATGGAAACCATGACAAGCAATCAAGCAATCACGGCATCACCTGCAATCTGGTATGACACGCCAGGTCAGTACATTGAATGTACTTGCAAGCTCACAACAACCAAAAACATCAAGGCAACACAACAACATAGCATTAAGCATGTTTATTTAAATTAACATCTACCATGATATAATAGCAACTCCTAAGCATAATATGAAACTACTACAATACTGATAAATCACCATCTCCGATCTCCATAACCATATCTCTCTTGGCTAACTGGCCAAGCAATATACCATCTCGATCACCTCGTGATCAAAACCAAACTGTAACTGTGATCCTTACGGCGATCACAACCCGACCACTGAATGGCCCGTGATCCTTATGGCGATCACAACCCGACCAAAAAATGGCCCGTGATCCTTACGGCGATCACAACCCGACCAATAAATGGCCCGTGATCCTTACGGCGATCACAACCCGACCAATAAATGGCCCGTGATCCTTACGACGATCACAACCCGACCAATACATGGCCCATCTGTATTGTTCCAACTATCCACATATCCATCACCTATAATTCATTTCGTAATGTGAGTGTTGATTGAATGGTGTACCCTAGTACGAACCCATGCCCATGACCGAGGACGCGGCTATCGGTAGATTAAACACACACTCTGCATAGGTAGCGCACTGTACCCACACCACAGAACCCATGGCCTCACACTCCCATTCGGGTGGACCAACGGTGTTCCGACAAAACCGATCTACTGCCATGACACTCTCTCGGCCACTGCGACTCACTCCCCTCTGTGCTAAGTCATGGGTGGCCCCATGTCTACCTCCAGACACAACGACCACCATCGTGCCCCGATCCACTCTGGGATCCTCGCACAAAATCAAATCAAAATCGTGCACACAAGGCTTATGTCTGCCTACCTGATCAGGGTAGTGCGCGCCCATAAACTTCCCTCGTTAGAGGCACCGGCGAGAGGAACGACAATAGACCGCATTAGGGCTGTCCCATACCAGCAAATGTGGTTGCACTAGAAAAGTTCGATTCGGTGGCACCTGACCAACTTACTGATGGAATTTAGCCCCAAAAACTATAACCATAATAAGTGATACTCCGATGTCACCCATCAAACTATAATCCAAGTCATAGCAATATCCAACAAAGAATCCAAGCATAATATCATCATACCAAAATACTCCGAGGATAGCATAACACTACTATCATGATGAATCCGAAACAATAATCCTACTACTCCAATAACAAGAATATAGCTATCCGGCTAAGATCCACATGTAACCATCATCTCCGAAAATAATACTCCAAGCAATAGAACATCAACTAGCATCATGAAAATATTCATACTAACCACTACTAATCCAAAGGTAGCATGATATCCAAAGTAATACTCCAAAACATACTAATAGATATCATCATGAAACAATCATAATATCAGCCACTAATATTCCAATGGCAACATGATACTCATCAACTACAACATAACTCCTAGTAATCCAAACAATAGCATGGCAACAACAAGATCAAAATAATACTCTGAGAAAATGCCATGCATAGAGTCATATAGCTAAAGCAATATTTTAAACAAGTTCAAAATTAAATAAACCATGTCACTACATTGCAATCATGCAAATGTAGGGTGTGGCTTGCCTGGGGAGGAAGAAATCACCAGAAGAAAGTGCGAGAAGCTCGCGGAAAGAATCGCCAGAAATCGTTCTCTCTCGAAGGGGGCTGATTAAGGGCAGGGGAAAAATGGTCAGTTTCAGTATACCAAAACATAATGAAAGTGACACCAACATAAAGGGCTCGACAAAATGAAGAAGTGAGCGTTGGTTTCACCTTATTTGGAGTTACGGTTAAAAAGTTGTGGATGTTTTTGTGCCAGGGACCCATCTGTAATGAAAAGATTGTCAAACAGGGGCCTGAACAGAAAAAACTGAAAGCGTAATCAGGGAAATACGCTTTCACCTTATCAATATGAATAGTGGCGGGGCCGGACCCGTGCGGGTCCCATGGGTGGGGCCCGTCACTTATCCACGCTGGCCCGCGGGGTCAACCGGCTGTGCGACTGACCAGCGGGGCCCGCGGCCAGCTGGCAGGGCAGCTGGGTTGTATCCTTCTTCTTCCTGACGCTGCCCGTGGAGGAGCTCGACACCGGCAGCCATTCCAGTGCCACAGAGGGCCTTCGGCGACGCTCTGCCTACCAACGAGCTCAGCGCGGAGAGCCACGTCGATCTGAGCCAGTGGCGCACGCCGGAGAGGAAGGGGTCGGGCAGGGCGAGGACTCCGACGGAGTTGGCTTCGGGTGGGGTAGGGCATCATGGCCAGGGCTACTAGAGGAGGAGGGGAAGGGATCAGGAGACTCTGGGGTGTGGATGGGGCCCTCTGGAGGTGGAAGAACAAGGGGAGGAGCCCGAGGCTGCTCGAATTTGAGCGGAACCCGACGGCGGCCATGGCGGCAATGAGGGGCACAAAGAGCTCCTCGAGCTTAACTGAGATCCTAGGCAAGGTCCAGGGAGAGAGGCAAGGCTGTTGGAGTGCTCAGACAAGGCCAGGGATGGCTTATATAGTCGCGGGACGAGGGGGCCGAGCTGGCACCGCCGTGGACGCGTGTCCGGCGCTGCGAACGCGTACCCGCGTGCATGAACTCGGAGGTAGACGATGTAAGAGGATCAGTGGGGCCTCTCACAGGGCAGAGGAGGCCAAGGGCGCATAGGGAGGAAGACAACGGCGACGAACGGATCCAAAGCTCCACTGTACGCCCGTGGGCGCGCGGTGGTTTGCGTCGGTGAGCAAGCGGACGGAGGGGGCAAGGGCTCAGGGCGACGCAGTCGATCACGAGGAGGCCACTGGACATGCTGGTGAGTCAAGACGAGGAGGGAACAGACGAGCACAGCGCCGGGGACGATCCAGAGCGCGTTTACTGCACACCAGGGCGATGGTCACCGCGCGCACTGGTGCACACAGTGCCACAAACGATGCCAAACGATGTCTGGGGGTTAGTCCTTCTTGGGTAGGTTGTAACTAAGATGGTAACTTGGTGAAAACGGCTATGGTCAAAAAGAAATAACCCTCTGAAGTTTACTGCAGTAAACTTGGGTGAGCACTGGTGATCAACGGGAAGGGTTTTGGGAGCAATGGAGTTGTCTGCTAGGTTGAGGTAAAGAAGGACTTACATCCTGGTAAGTTTGAGGAGATTTGGATAAAGATTTAATGTAGTTGCTTCACAACTGCATTTTTGGTCCAGAAATGAAGATCAGCAAGATGCACTCACATGGAGTGTCAACTAGGGCTAAGATTGGGTAAAGCTGGGTCGTTTGGTCTTATGAAGATGCTGTAGAAAGCTCATGCCAAATGGACAAGCCAAAATGGCACTTGCTTCACAAACATCTCTGCTGACCAGAAACTTGGAATAATATTGGTGATAAAATGGATCAATTAAATGATTCCAAATTGGTTGGAGAGATGTTTTATGGGTATAAGAATGATCTGGTAATTTATCAGGACTTTTGAAGCAATATAAAATATACTTGCTTCACAACCTGAAAATAATGCCAGAATCAAAGATTTGCTCCTGTGCTCACATAGAAGATTGGATGGGGCTGCAAATGGGTGGAGGGGGTTAATATGAGCACATTAAGGAGTTTCCAAAAGTTCAAATCATTTGGATACTCCTAGCTAGCACTTCCTTCAGAAAGCCTTCTGTCTGACAGAAACTTTGAAAATTCACCGAGGAAGATTGGCTTGGCAAATAAATTTGAACTTGTGCATGGGGAAATTATTTGAACATATAAACATGCCCAAAAAGGTTGGGAGCCACTAGGAAAAATATAAATGACACTTCCTTCACAAAGTGCCATTCAGGGCAAAATAGAAAAAGGAATATTGGGGAATTATTTTTGAACTGGCCAAGGAAATGTTTGGGCATATTTGAGCTATATATGACCCAAAGGAATTATGAGAAATATTTGGGAATTTTTGGATGGACAGAAATATATGTTGCTTCATAAGCTAGGGCAGATAGGGTTATTCCTTTAATGAAAAAGGAATTTTCCCTAGAAAAAGATTTTAGGGTTTGGTCAAGGAGTGAAGTAACATGATCTTTGGCAAGATTTTGAGAATGATGAGCCACTTGGGAGGAGGAATGAGGATGATTTCCCAGGTGGCAAGACCACAGAACCACTCCAAAAAGAAAAATAGAGCAAAAACCAAATAAATCAGAAGAAAAAGAAAAGGGCCAAAATCCAGGCTGTTACAAACCTTCCCCCCTTAAAGAAATCTCGTCCTCGAGATTTGGTTGCTCAGGGAACAAGTATGACTTGAGGACACATTCTCCAACTTGGGTATCCTTTTTCCTTTGCTTGACTGGGGAGGTTGTGGGATCCTTACTTTTCTTAGGTATATCTGCTGGATCTTTGCCACATCTCGTATGAGTTACTGATATGACTGGGGATACATGCTCACCATATATAAGAAGGATATGTCGTCGATCACTCGATCCTTGCGGTAAGCATCTGTTTTGTCTGAATTTTACCTTTGACAAAATTATTGCAAATCTGGTCCTTGAGCGGTACTACCATACATTGGCAACTCTTCATATAATCTCTAAGGATGGTGCAATATTGTGGTACTGACGCAGTCTGAATGGCGTATGAGAGAAGCCTTCCGAGTAGCTTGCTGAGGAAGACTTGTTAACTTCTGCTCAAATCTTTTGTTTGGGTATCATGCGGTAGAAGGCTCTATAGCTTACACACAAAGCTTGGTCTAATTATTTTGCTGGAGAAGCCTGAGTTCCGTACTTGAGAACCTTCTCCTCGGGTTTGCTTGTTGAGAAAAAAATTCATTTCCATCTGTCAGAAGCCTTTACCGAGGTGTCTTGATGTGAAAGACTAGGTATCATGGACCAAAAATTGTTCACATATCATAAGGAGGAAAAGTTGAGGTGCCTTGCATCATGAATTCTTCTGATAGAGTGTGGAAGAATAATGGGTTTCTTATATTTAGAACTTCATACTGATATGCAGACTGAAATCCATACACATGCCCATAATATTCTGAGGCTAATGATTTGCATGAGAAAAATGGTTCGACTATCTTCATTGAGCATCTCACATTCTGAATTTATTTCGGATGATAACATATTTCAAGCATCATGCATTGCTGAGCAAAAACTTTGTATATGATCCATACCTCTGTCGGAAAATGTATCATTGGTCTTGTACCTGACATGTCTTTCTATTGGCTGGATCATAACTGATGTGAGGATTTTGCACTGACGGGGACTCGTTGCTGATAATCAATCCAACACACCATTGGTATTCTGAACAGATATTAATGCTATAATGCAGTTGACTGGGTAGACCATAATGTCTAGCTGAGCTTCTTTCAAATATTTCAAATCCTTATTGCTTCTTTGAGTCCAGTGTCGGTTGATGAGCAATTCTTTATAGGGAATAATGTAACACCGGGGCCCAAAAAGAAAGAAGCAAAAGAAAACTCAACTAAGCAAAAGCACACAACAACAACCATACCACACACAATCAATGTCACATATTACTGCTAGTGACACAATATGCATGCCTACTTAAGCACACAAATCTCGCGGGATCTCCGGTTCTACGATCTAGCATGTTGTGATGATGTGCACGAGGACGAATAAATGTGTGGAAGAGTTGGTGTAAATAGCGCTACACCAACTGCTAGCTTAGCCAGATAGCAACCTAGACTAGCTCAGAGGTGAGGACGTACTCGGTAATCATGCAGTGGGGCACGAAGGTCGCAACCAAATTATTATCAAGCAGACGGAAAAATATTCGTACTCGTCCAAGAAATAGGTAGCAGGGAAAAACTGAGGCTGCTGACATTGCCCTTTCTTGATAACTAAGATCATTAAGGGTTGCCAACACGACAAAATAAAAAAATGATCCGGGATAGAAGCATGTCCATCACCGAAACGATAGACGGGACTGGAAGAAGGACATCGATGCGATACTTGACCACAATTTTTACAAATAGTGTCGGGATCACTTGGCATCACTCTGCTGGGACAGAGATGACACCAAACACCGAAAGAAAAGGGAACTGGGGAAATGCAAAGGTTGAGTTGTAGTGGATCCAATCCGATGCCAGCTACACTCACCAGATAAACCGTTATCACAAATACTAAGGCTATATGCATGCTATGCAACAAACAAATGCAGCAACCAAATGGAATAAACACACCAGACTCTATACTACCAATTTCTACCGGTTTCTACCGCACGCGCTGACTAGGCATCCTACAGCCAGACCTGCTCTGATACCAAGCCTGTGGCACCCCGGCTCAGAAAATCTGGAACGCCCCGTATTCCAGCCCAGAGATCAAGGAGAAGTCTCTAGAATACGACACTGCTTGACATAGAACAAATCAGCTCTTATTACAAGAATAAAAAATACAAGGGTCTGATGTTACAAAGGTTCACATCAGCTCGGCGACACTACGCCTGCGATACAAAAGTTGCTCTATGCTAGCAGCAGAACAACTTTTAGCAGCGGAACAACGACGAAGGTGGTGAACTCCACTCTGCAGGGACTAGCTGGGACACAATCTAGCTCGCGCGAATGGAAACCACGACAAGCAATCAAGCAATCATGACATCACTTGCAATCTGGCATGACACGCCAGGTCAGTACATTGAATGTACTTGCAAGATCACAACAACCAAAAACATCAAGGCAAGACAACAACGTAGCATTAAGCATGTTTATTTAAATTAAAATCTACCATGATATAACAGCAACTCTTAAGCATGATATGAAACTACTACAATACAGATAAATCACCATCTCCAATCTCCATAACCATATCTCTCTTGGCTAACCGGCCAAGAAATATACCATCTCGATCACCTCGTGATCAAAACCAAACTGTAACCATGATCCTTACGGTGATCACAACCCGACCACTGAATGGCCCGTGATCCTTACAACCACAACCCGACCAATAAATGGCCCATGATCCTTATGATGATCACAACCCGACCAATAAATGGCCCGTGATCCTTACGGCAATCACAACCTGACCAATAAATGGCCCGTGATCCTTACGGCGAGCACAACCTGACCAACACATGGTCCATCTGTACTGCTCCAACTATCCACATATTCATCCCGTCATGTGAGTGTTGATCAAACCGTGTACCCTAGTACGAACCCATGCCCATGACTGAGGACGCGGCTATCGATAGATTAAACACACACTCTGCAGAGGTAGCGCACTATACCCACACCACAGAACCCGTGGCCTCACACTCCCATTCGGGTGGACCAATGGCATTCCGACAAAACCGATCTACTGCCATGACACTCTCCCGGCCACTCCGACTCACTCCCCTCTGTGCTAAGTCATGGGTGGCCCCATGTCTACCTCCAGACACAACGACCACCATCGTGGCCCGATCCACTCTAGTATCCTCACGCAAAATCAAATCAAAACCGGGCACACAAGGCTTATGTCCACCTACCTAATCAGGGTAGCGTGCACCCATAACCTTCCCTTGTTAGAGGCACCGGCTAGTGGCACAACAATAGACCGCATTAGGGCCGTCCCATACCGGCAAATGTAGTTGCACTGGAAAAGTTCGATTCGGCGGCACCTGACCAACTTACTGATGGAATTTATCCCCAAAAACTATAACCATAATAAGTGATACTCTGATGTCACCCATCAAACTATAACCCAAGTCATATCAATATCCAACAAATAAACCAAGCATAACATCATCATACCAAAATACTCCGAGGATAGCATAACACTACTATCATGATGAATCTGAAACAATAATCCTACTATTCCAATAACAAGAATACAGCTATCCAGCTAAGATCCACATGTAACCATCATCTCCGAAAATAATTCTCCAAGCAATAGAACATCAACTAGCATCATGAAAATATTCATACTAACCTCTACTAATCCAAAGGTAGCATGATATCCAAAGTAATACTCCAAAACATACTAATAGATATCATCATGAAACAATCATAATATCAGCCACTAATATTCCAATGGCAACATGATACTCATCAACTACAACATAACTCCTAGTAATCCAAACAATAGCATGGCAACAACAAGATCAAAATAATACTCCGAGAAAATGCCATGCACAGAGTCATGTAGCTAAAGCAATATTTTAAACAAGTTCAAAATGAAATAAACCATGTCACTGCATTGTAATCATGCAAAAGGAGGGTGTGGCTTGCCTGGGGAGGAAGAAATCACCGGAAGAAAGTGCGAGAAGCTCACGGAAAGAATTGCCAGAAATCATTCTCTCTCGGAGGGGGCTGATTAAGGGCAGGGGCAAAAATGGTCATTTTTAGTATGCCAAAACATAATGAAAGTGACACCAACAGAAATGGCTCAATGAAACGAAGAAGTGAGCATTGGTTTCACCTTATTTGGGGTTACAGTTAAAAAGTTGTGGATGTTTTTCTGCCAGGGACCCAGCTATAATGAAAAGATTTTCAAACAGGGGCCTGAATAGAAAAAAGTGAAAGCGTAATCAGGAAAACTATGCTTTCACCTTATCCATATGAACAGTGGCGGGGCCGGACGTGTGTGGGTCCCACGGGTGGGGCCCGTCACTTATCCACGCTGGCCCGCGGGGTCAACGCGCTGTGCGGCTGACCAGCTGGGCCCGCAGCCAGCTGCGAGGGCGGCTGGGTCGTCTCCTTCTTCTTCCCGACACCGCCCATGGAGGAGCTCGACGCCGGCGGCTGTTCCAGCGCCACAGAGGGCCTCCGGCGACGCTCCGCCTACCAATGAGCTCAGCACGGAGAGCCGCGTCGATCTGAGCCAGTGGCTCACACCGGAGAGGAAGGGGTCGGGCAGGGTGAGGACTCCAGCGAAGTTGGCTTTGGGTGGGGTTGGGCATCACAGTCAGGGGCTACCAGAGGAGGAGGGGAAGGGCTCGGGCGACTCCGGGGTGTGGATGGGGGCCTCTGGAGGTGGAAGAAGGAGGGGAGGAGCCCGGGACTGCTCGGATTTGAGCGGAACCTGACGGCGGCCATGGCGGCGATGAGGGGCACAGAGAGCTCCTCGAGCTTAAATGAGAGGCTAGGCGAGGTCCAGGGAGAGAGGCAAGGCTACTGGAGTTCTCGGACGAGGCCAGGGATGGCTTATATAATCGCGGGACGAGGGGGGCGAGCTGGCACCGCCGCGAACGCGTGCCCGCACGCATGAACTCGGAGGTAGACGACATAAGAGGAGCAGTGGGGGCTCTCACGGGGCAGAGGAGGCCAAGGGGGTGCACGGAGAAAGATGACGGCGATGAATGGATCCAAAGCTCCACTGTACGCCCGTGGGCATGCGGCGGTTTGCGTCGGTGAGCAAGCGGACGGAAGGGGCAAGGGCTCAGGGCGACGCAGTCGATCACGAGGAGGCCACTGGACATGCTGGTGAGTCGAGACGAGGAGGGAACGGACGAGCACATCACCAGGGACGATCTAGAGCGCGTTTACTGCACACCAGGGCGATGGTCACCACGAGCACTGGTGCACACAGTGCCACAAACGATGCCAAACGATGTCTAGGGGTTAGTCCTTCCTAGGTAGATTGTAACTAAGGTGGTAACTTGGTGAAAACAGCTATGGTCAAAAAGAAATAATGTCGTGGTGGCTGGGAGCACGAGCACCTATGGGGCAGGAGGGCCCCTTCTTGTCCGGCAAGGGAGCGGAGGGCGCACGCAGAGCAGATCGAGGCGAGAGAGCGCGCGGGGGATTTTTACCCAGCTTCGGAGCTCTCCGGAGAGATAAGACTCTTACTGCTGCTTTGTGTGTTTGTATTCTGTTCTTGCTCGAGAGAGCGGGAGTGGCGTCGAATCAGCCGAACCCCCAAGCTGTGGAATCCAAAAATCCGGACCTCCCCCTCTCCCAAAACCCCTCTACACGCGCATGGGCCTCCTTTTTATAGGCTAAAGGGGTCACCGACAGGTGGCAGTGTAGAAGGAGGGGTAGAAAGGTAAAAACGCGGGTTGGTACAACTGCTACCAACAGTGTCCCCTACCTAACTCTGACGGCAGCGGACAGGGGCATTTAATGCCCGTCCGGTCGCCCCAATAGTGCAAGGAAACGACCGTTAGGGGCGCCACCGATCGCCACGATGGCCTCCTTGTCAGCTCCTCTTGCCACCTCGCACCGCATGGCTGCACAGCGCCGTGCCACGTGCTCCTAGGATAGTCCTGGGGTGACACGTCGCTGGATGCGCTGGAGCTTGGGTGCATGGTGGCAGCCTTGCCGCGGCAAGCGCCTTGCCGCGGCCCTTATCTTGTCGCACCAGCAAGCTTGCTGCTCGCTGGGCCTTGCCGGGATGCGCGGGGCATCGCGGCAAGTTTCCTTGGAATGCCTTGAGTGGCCTTCCCGGCAAGCTTCTCTTGCCGGGGTCTTGTCTTCTTCCCGGCAAGCTCCTCTTGCCGGGGCCTTGGTTGGCCTTCCCGGCAAGCTCCTCTTGCCGGGGCCTTGGTCGGCCTTCCCGGCAGGCTCCTCTTGCCGAGGCTTTTGAACGGCGTCAAAGTAGCCGTTGAGGATCTTGGTGGTCGCCCGGCAAGCCCTGCCGCGGGTCGCTGCGACTGCCCGTGCACAAGTTCGGGGTAATAAGGTACCCCTACTTTAGTACACCGACGGGAGCCCCCGGGCCTGGGCCATACACGGTGCCGAGCGCTGTTGGGCCAGGCCCAAAACAGGGCACGGGCACGCGCGGCCTAGGTCACACCGCATATTTCTGTACCCACCATGCCCCCCTCGCAACAGCACGCGTCAAACGCGGCGTCGTGGGGGAGATCGTGGGTAATTTTTTAATCTAGGGAATGCGTAACGTCCGCCTCCCCCGTTTATATGCAGGGGAAACAGGGCCGTTTCCCCACCTTCGCTACTTGCAGTTCCTTCCTCCGAAAGCTCCGCCGCTCCCCTCCGCTTCCCAAGCCAAAAGAGAGCAGCGCTCCGTCGCCCATTGCCGCCGTCGCCGCTGCCGCCCTCGCCTTCCCCCACCGCTTCCGCCATGGCTCCGAAGACCGGGAAGGCTGCGAAGGCTGCGAAGTCGGCCGAGGCGCTGCAGCTTGAGGCGCTACGCAAGAAGCGAGTGCTTTTCCCCCCTGAGCTCACCCGGCAGGCGCTGCGGGAGGAGTTCTACCTCTTCTGGTCGACGGAGACGCGGGCGCATCCGCGCACGCCGGTGCTTTCCGCTGAGGCTTCCAAATCGAAAAAGTGCCCCAGAGGTTACTACTTCTTTCCTGTGTTCTTCTACTGCGGGCTCTGCCCGCCTTTTTCCGATTTTTTCTGCGACATCATGAACACCTACGGGTTTCATCTTCTTGATTTCACCCCCAACGCCGTTCTGACAATGGCGGTTTTCGCACACCTCTGCGACAACTTCGTTGGCATCCTCCCCAATGTCGCTCTTTTTCGCCATTATTTCTCCCCCCGTGCCGAGAAAGGGAAGCCACTGGCTGGCGGAATCGCCTGGACCTCCCGGATTGGCATGAAGGAGGTGTACTTGACGGGCGAGCTCCGCAGCAAGTGGGACGAGTGAAGGGCGGAGTGGTGCTGGATCTGTGATGCCGATCCGCAACCGTTCACCAAGCTGCGCCAGACTCGGGTGGTGCGTGGCGGCGACTGGAGCGCTCTGTCGCCGGACGACGCCAAGCTGAAGATTGCCACCACCCGAATCCTCCGTCTTAGGCATGTCGGGCTCACAGCAGGGGCGGTTGGCGCGGATTTTCTTCGCCGTCGCATCACCCCTCTGCAAAAGAGGGGGAGGCCCGCCTGGCTGTTTGGCGGCCCGGGGGATATCATGAGGCTGCGTCCAGGCCTCAACTTCAACTTCACCGTTCTGGAGCTGGACGGGATGCTGAGGGAGATGTTCAAGCATGACGCCAATCATCTAGAATGGTTCAGGTTGCCGCAGGGCGTCATCCCCTTGTGCAACAACTCCCGGCGCGATCGCATCTACGCAATGATGCCAGAGTGCGACTTGCATGGGATAAATGCAACTTGGATAGAGCCCGCCGCTGAGGACGTGCAGCGACTCTTCGATAATTTGACGGAGGTAGCGGTCAACCCCGACGAGCAGAAGCTTCTCACCCGCGCCACCACCGCCAATGAGATGGTGTACATCGCCACTAGGGCCGAAGAGGCGGCGGCAGCCGCTGCCGTGGGCGAGTATGGCTTCACGTTGTTGGAGGCGGAGGCGGCCGAGGCGGCAAGTCTTGCCAACCGGGAAGATCTTGTCGAAGAGGCTGCTAGTGAGGGGGGGGGGAGGCCGATATGAGCGAGCCCGCCGGGGGCGCGAGCGGTCAGCCGTCTTCGAGCAGCTTGCCGCAGGCGGAGCCCCCAGGACAGCCCCAATTCCAACCGAGGAGGCGCCTTCGTCGAGTTGGAGATACGGCAGAGGAGCAGGCCAGCCAGCAACCGCGGTGCCGTGGGACACGCTCCACCGCGGCAAGCACCGCTGCCGCGGGAGGGTCCCAGGCCGCGCCGGCAACTGAGGCGCGGTCTTCCTGGGCCGCCGCGCCTGATCCTGCCGCAGCCCCCGGCAAACGCCGAAGGGAGCCTACTCCTCCGTCACACCGCGCAGAGAGGGTACCGGACTTCGACCTCTCCGTGCTTAGCTCCGATGAAGATGAAGAGGAGGAGGAGGAGGAGTGAGGCTTTCTTCTCACTGTTCTTGATCTTCTTTGATCCTTGTTATTGTTTGTCTTGTATCTAATTTTCTTCCCTCTGAATCCCTGTTCCATTTCAGGACTCTGGCCGAGAGGGCGGCGAAAAGGGCCAGGATTCCTGTGGTTGTCATCGAGGACGATCCTGCTGTGACTGCAGAAGACACGTCCGAGACCACCTTGACGGACCCGATTCCTTCTCCTCGCGGCAGCCCCCAACACAGCCCCCAGCGTAAGTGTTTGGTTCGCTTCCGGTTGTGGGGCGCGCATGGGTGCTTCTTCTTTTGCTGGCATCTTGATTGTTGATTTGCTCATGCAGGAGCAGAGCAAGCCCGTCAGGAGGAACCAGAAGCCGCTCCGGAGGTGCTGTCTGCTTCGACTACGCCGCCAAGGGGGGAGCGGTCCCCGGAAAGGGGCAGTTCCCCGGCGAGGGGTGGGACCAGCGAGCCTTTAGTGGTGGAGCCCACGGTCATAGAGCCCAGTACAGGTAACCTTCCTTGTCGGAAATCTTCCCTTGGGTCCTTCTTCTGATCTTCTTTTTTGGATATTTGCTTGACTCTTCCTTCCTCTTCCTATCCTCAGATCCCCCTCTTGTAGACCCGATGGAGACCGAGGCCACCGGCGAGGAAGGCGCATGCGGCGACGCTGAAGATGCCGCCGCTGGCGAGGAAGAGGCCAGTACTGATGATCCCGCCGACGAGGAGGCCGCCAAGGCTGCTGGCGCAGGAGCCGGCGAGGGATCTGGTGATCGCACTGATGACCCGGAGGATGCAGGAGCGCAAGGCGCTACACCGTCCACCGACCCCTCCGCCGCTGATGCAGCGCCGGGCTCCGAGGAGCCCCAGCCAGGCGCATACTTGAAGGCCGGCTAGGGCGTGTTCATCAAGCTTCCCTGGGTGTCGAGCTCCAGGGCGCCGGTGGAAGGAGAGGAATTTGACGGGGAAGTACTCGCCTCTGCAGGGCTGGCAGTGGTAGACAAGCCAAGCAGCAGCAGCGGCGAGTCCGAGGAGGAGCAGCTGCTCTGAAAGCTGGTGTCGCTCTACCGCGCCCGGCAAGCAAAGCTTGAGTCCCGGGAAGCGCTTGTCGCGCGGGCGGGAGTTGACATAGAAAAGCACGTGGAGGAGCTCAAGAGCCGCAACCAGGAGGCCCTCCGGTCCATCGCTGAGGAGAGGGCGCAGCTCGAGGAGGCGAAGAAGGCGTTCCTCCTGGAGAAGGCTGAAGCCGAAGAGCAGCAGAGGCTCACCGCCGAGGAGCTGTCCAAGCGGGATGGTGAGCTGATACAGAAGAAGGTGAACTTGGATAGCCACGAAGAGGAGCTCGCCGCCTGGGAGCAATCGCTTGGCGGGGCACTCAAGGAGGCAAAGGATGCCGCTGCGGCTGCTGAGGCCGCCAAGAAGGAATTGGAGGTGAAGGCGACGCAGCTGGAGGCGGACATGAAAAGGAAGAACGAAGAGCTTGCCGCACTCCAGCACGAACGCGAGAAGGATGCGCGTGCCCATGGCGATCTGCAAGTTCAGCTCGCCGAGAAGATCAAGGAGCTGAACGCCGCCAGGGACTCGAGCGCTGACCTGGAGCTGAAACTAGCTACCTTGTCGGAGACGCTGGACGCCGGCAAGAAGCGAGAAGATGACTTGAGGAAAGATCTCAAGGGCAACGAAGAGCTGCTGACGAGGGCCGCCGAGGCTCAAAACACCTTCAAGGTCACGGTGGAGCTCTGGACGGAGGGCCTCGTCAATATCGCTGCATCCATCGACGAGGAGCTGGCGGAACTGGACTTGGCGGGCTTCGGGTATTCCACCGACGAAAATCTCCCGCCCAGTGCCAGGCTCACTCTTTTCTTCAAGGGCGTGGCGACGGCCCTCCAGCAACTCCGAGAAAGGATCCCGAAGAAGCTGGCAGACGAGTCGCACGCGATCTGCGCCAAGGTCTTGGAGAAGGTGTTGGTGAAGATACTCTTCCGCAACCCGGGCCTCGACCTCACCCGCGTCCTCAAGAAGCTGCCGGCGGGTGCCGATCTTGAAGAACTCAAAGCCGTTGTCGCACCCATCGTGGACAAGGTGAATGAGGTCAAGAGGGTTGACGGCGAGCGCGTGGATTAGACCATCTTCTCCTCCTTTCCTGGGACAATTTAGTCAGTGCCGCAACAAGTTACTTTTGTAATATAACTTTATTCCGGGCAATGCTTGCTATGCTATCTCCTTTACTTGGTCCTTTATTTGTATGTTCTTACCCTACGCTTTCAGGGAACTTGCCGGCACGGGCACGCTTGCCGCGAGTGCTGAGTGCGGAACATCAGCAGCTTGCTGGCGGTGCCGGAGCACGCTTGCCGCGGGCGCTGAGTGCGGGACATCAGCAGCCTGCTGGCGGTGCCGGTTCCGGCAAGAAACCTTGCCGCAACTAGTTGCAGCGCACTTAAGTTGTTGAGCAGGCTCGAAAACAACGTAAGGGTGCTTAGCGGCTCACTTAAGTTGCTGAGCGGACTCGAAGCAAAGTAAGGGCGCTTAGCAGCTCACGTAAGTTGTTGAGCCGACTCGAAACGAAGTAAGGGCGCAACTAGCTACGAGGAGGTTCCTCCGCGCACAGGTTTTCCATACAAAGCAAAATCGTTCAAGGAAGATAGCTTAAAATTTTAAGAAAATGATCGTGCTCAAACTTTGGCAACTTAGCTTTTCTGTCGTCTGTGTCCCGGCAAGGCTGTACTTCTTTGGACGACGCTTGGTCCACACCTTCATCCTCTCCTCCCTCCCCCGTGAACTTGTGGGCGAAGGGACCTTCTTTTTGAGAAAAAGAAAGAAGAGAAAATAATGGTATGTGGCCTTAAGGCTCGTTATTTCTTACCAGGGATGAGTGCTGCACAAAGTGTCAGGTAAAACATGCAAGAAAGAAAGGACGCATGAAACTTGACAAGATGTGCGGAGCACATGAACTTTATTTATGCACGGGATCTGCGCCCGGCTTTGTACAAAGGGTTACATGCAACAGCGGCAAGGCTTGTACAAAAGTTGGTTGCCGGAACGGATTCCGGCAACCGCGCCTTATGGGTAAAACTTACGAAGATGCTCTATGTTCCAGGAATTGCTCACCGGAAAGCCGTCTTCGGTCTCAAGGTGGATAGCGCCGGGCCTAGTGACTCG
The DNA here is from genome assembly GCA_963921465.1 of Triticum timopheevii. NCBI lineage: Eukaryota > Viridiplantae > Streptophyta > Magnoliopsida > Poales > Poaceae > Triticum > Triticum timopheevii. Next base: position 371,917,018 of record OY997262.1, read on the forward strand.
TTTCACCCGATAAGGGCCTTCCCACTTCGGCGTCAACTTGCTGGAATTCTTGGCGGATTGAACACGCCGAAGAACAAGGTCGCCTTCCTCGAAGCTTCTAGCTTTAACCTTGCGGCTATGATAGCGACGCAAAGCTTGCTGGTAGCGAGCAGCTCGCACAGCAGCCTGAAGACGATCTTCCTCGAGGAGCAGTGCGTCATCTTGTCGCAGCTGCTCTTGCTCAAGTTCATCATAAGCGAGCACTCGAGGTGATCCGTATACGAGTTCCGTGGGGAGAACTGCTTCTGCTCCATAGACCAGAGCAAAAGGTGTCTGGCCAGTGGCTCGATTTGGCGTCGTCCTGATCGACCAAAGAACCACCGGCAGCTCTTCGATCCAATTTCTTCCGCACTTGTGCAGCCTGTCGAAAGTTCTGGTCTTGAGCCCGTGCAGCACTTCAGCGTTTGCCCTCTCCGCTTGACCGTTGCTTCTTGGATGAGCAACAGAAGCGAAGCAGATCTTGGTGCCAAGATCTTGGACGTACTGCATGAAGGTGCGGCTCGTGAATTGTGTGCCATTGTCGGTGATGATCCTGTTAGGGATTCCGAAACGGCAAACAATTGACCTGAAGAACTTGACTGCTGACTGTGCTGTCACCTTCCTCACTGCCTCCACTTCCGGCCACTTTGTGAACTTGTCAATTGCAACGTACAAGTACTCAAAGCCCCCGACAGCTCGGGGGAAGGGGCCGAGTATATCGAGCCCCCAGACTGAAAATGGCCAGGATAAAGGGATTGTTTGGAGAGCTTGAGCTGGCTGATGAATCTGTTTGGAGTGCAACTGGCACGCTTCACACTTGGTTACTTGTGCAGTTGCATCCTGGAGGGCTATTGGCCAGAAGAAACCTTGCCGGAAAGCTTTGCCGGCAAGTGCTCTTGCGCCAATGTGGTGACCACATATGCCTCCATGTATATCCGCCAACAGCTCCTGTCCATCTTCCCGGGAAATGCACTTCAATTTCACTCCGTTGAATCTTTTTCTGTACAGTATGTCATCGACAAACTGGTACATACTTGATTGCCGGGCTACTTTTTCCGTTTCTGCCTGTTCCTCGGGAAGTTCTCCTGTCTGAAGGAAATGGACGATCTGTTGTGCCCATGCCGGAGCTTGTGGCTCGACGACAAGGACTAAAGGCGCGAATGCTGCTGCGGGAACATCTGCTTCCACGGCAAGAATCTGGGATCCTACCGGAGTGTGATGCTCCCCGGCAAGCGTGTCGGGACACAGCTTGTTGGGAGCGTCTGCTTCAACGAAACAAGCCCTGGGGCTTGTCGGAGCAGGCTGCTCCTCAGCACTTTCTGCGTTGATCCCGGGGACCTTCTTGGCGGTGGCTCCGGGGAGCTCCGCCGGAAAGTAATCGCCGGTAACCAACTTTCTTTTCTTGTTCTGTCCAGTTGATGGTGTCACCGATGGCTGAGTCAGCTTGAGCACAAAAATCCCTGGTTCCACAGGCAACTTGAGTGCGGCGCACTTTGACAATCCATCTGCAATGTCATTTTGAGCTCTTGGGACATGTTCCATTTGCAGGCCGTCAAAATGCTCTTCTAGCTTCCTCACTTCATCGATGTAGGCTTCCGTCAACGGACTCTGATAATCTTTGTTAACTTGGCGGACGACAAGCTATGAGTCACCCCTGACAATAAGCTTCTTGATCCCAAGTTCTGCCGCGATCCTGAGTCCGGCAAGCAAGCCTTCATACTCTGCATTATTATTTGTTGCTTGCTCCTTGGGAAAGTGCATCTGAACCACGTACTTGAGGTGCTCTCCAGTGGGTGCGACAAGTACTACGCCCGCACTGGCGCCTTGCAGCGAGAAGGCACCATCGAATTACATGATCCATTCCATGCTTGCTTCGTTGACGGGGATGCTCCTCTCTGGAGTTTCTTCATCAGGCGTTGGCGTCCATTCCGCTATGAATTCTGCCAAGGCTCGGCTCTGAATAGTTGAGGTACTTTCAAACTTGAGGCCGAAGCTTTACAACTCCAGGGCCCACTCGACAATCCTGCCTATTGCTTCCGGATTTTGCAATATCCTCTTCAACGGAAAGCGAGTGACTACTGTGATCTCATGTGCTTGAAAGTAATGGCGCAGCTTCCTCGAGGCCATTAGGAGGCCGAAAAGCAACTTCTGCACACCAGAGTACCTTGATCTAGCCCCCTGCAGAAGGGAACTGACAAAGTAAACTGGGCGCTGCACCATCTTCTTCTGTTTCTCTTCCTGTGGCTGCGCAGACCCATTCTTGCCGGAACCGAAACTTGCCGGATCAGGGCTTGTCGGGCCAGGGCTTGTCGGAGAAGCCCCCTGCTTGTCGCTGGGCTTGATTGCCACGGTCGCTGGCTCATCATCTGCCTCCCTCTCCGCTAGTAACGCAGCACTAACCACTTGATTGGTTGCCGCCAGATATAGCAGCAACTTCTCTTGTGGCTTAGGTGCGACAAGTGTTGGAGTAGAGGATAGGTATCTCTTCAGGTCCTGCAGTGCAGCCTCCGCTTCCGGAGTCCATTTCATTGGACCTGCCTTTTTCAAAATTTTGAAAAAGGGCAGGGCGCGCTCAGCAGACTTAGAGATGAACCTACTGAGAGTAGCAACACAGCCGGCAAGCCTTCGCACATCTTTAACGCGCTTTGGTGCTTCGATTTGCTCAATGGCCTTGATCTTGTCAGGATTAGCTTCAATCCCCCTCTGGGACACAAAGAATCCGAGAAGCTTGCCGGAAGGAACTCCAAACACACACTTATCGGGATTCAACTTGAGGTTGATCCTGCGCAGATTTGCAAAAGTCTCGTCCAAGTCTTGGATCAAAGTCTCTTTGTCCTTGCTCTTGACCACTATGTCATCCATGTAAGCTTCTACATTCCTGTGCAACTGTGGCCCAAAAGCATGACTGACTACTCTTGCAAATGTTGAACCAGCATTCTTTAGTCCGAAGGGCATTCGTACAAAGCAGTACGTGCCACATGGAGTAATGAATGCAGTTTTCTCTTCATCCTCTTCTGCCATGAAGATCTGATGATATCCTGAATATGCATCAAGGAATGAAAGCAGATCACATCCCGCCGTGGAGTCGACAATCTGATCAATGCGCGGCAAGGGAAATGGATCTTTGGGACAAGCTTTATTAACATCAGTGAAGTCAATACAAAGCCTCCATTTCCCGTTTGCTTTGCGCACGACTACTGGATTGGCTAACCACGTCGGATGGAGTACTCCTCGGACCAGGCCTGCTGCTTCCAACTTCTTGATCTCCTCTACAATGAACTCTTGTCTCTCCACTGCTTGCTTCCTAACTCTTTGCTTGACGGGCCGCGCGTGAGGACAGACGGCAAGGTGGTGCTCAATTACTTTCCTGGGAACACCGGGGATGTCAGATGGTTGCCATGCAAACACATCGACATTCGCCCGCAGGAAAGCAACGAGCGCGCTTTCCTATTTAGGATCAAGCGTGGCACTGATGGTGAAGGTGCCACCGGTGCCGTCCTCCTTGGCGGCCACTTTCTTGGTCTCTGGTGAAGCTGTCTTTGCCTTCTTGCACTTGCCGGTGGAGCTCGATGGTGCGTCCTCGACGGTAGCGCAGCACTCCGAAGAGGTGCGCTTGCCGGAGTGGGCATCAGAGCTACTCTTGCCGGACATGGTCTTCTTCTTCCCCGCGGGAGCTTCAGCGGCAAGTGGTTTGCGTTCTGCTGCGGCTGCTGCTTCCCGGTAGATCTTGTCGGTACAGATGAGTGCATCCTTCTTGTCGCCTTGGACAGAAATGACACTTATCGGACCAGGCATCTTGAGCACATTATAGGAATAGTGAGAGGCTGCCATGAACTTAGCGAGCGCTGGACGGCCAAGTATCCCATTGTAGGGCAATGGGAAATCAGCAACGTCAAATGTGACTCTCTCTGTCCTGAAATTCAGCTCGCTGCCAAATGTCACTGGCAGTGTGATCTTCCCCTTCGGCTCGCTCCTTCCCGGGTTTATTCCTTGAAAGGTACCAGTCTCTTCGAGCTCGCTGTCGGGGATCAAGAGCTTCTTGAGCACTGCGGAGGAGATTAGATTCAGGCCGGCTCCGCCGTCAACCAGCATCTTCGTGACCCTGAGGTTGCGGATTGTTGGCGAAACCAACATCGGCAAGCACCCGACCGCAGTGATGCGATCAGGGTGATCTTCAATGTCGAAGATGATGGGCGTGCTGGACCACTTCAGGGGCTTGCGCGACTCAACGGATGGTTCTGCTGCGTTCACTTCCCGGACCCACTATTTGAGTTGGCGGTGCGAGGTGTGCAGAGAAACACCGCCGTCGATGCACAACACCTCTGTTGCCTTCTGGAACTCCTGCTCGTCAGTCTCATCTTCCTCCATCTCATCATCCTCATCTTCATCTTCGTCTTTTTCGCGGCCGCGGGGAGGCCTGTCTCCTTGCCGCGGCTTGGCCTTGCCGTGGCGCCCTCCCCGGGCGGGATTCTTCTTGCTGGACCCTCCGCCACCTTGCCGGGCCTTCTCCTTGTCACGGCGCTCGTATTCCGCTTTCTGTAGCTCCGCCATCTGCTCAACTTTCTTGCAGGCTTGGAGGTCGTGGCCCTTGGTGTGGTGGATCTTGCAATACTGCTTGCCGGAGCCATCCTGCTTGTCGACGGCCACCACAGCCTCGCCGGAGTTACCAGCTCTAGCCTTCTCGGAACCGCCTCCGCTGCTAGATTGCTCAACAACTAGCACATCCTTAACCTTCCTCTTTCTGTTATTCCGCCTCCGTTTCCTCTTTGTCGGAGGGGCGTCCTCGCTGTCAGATCCCTCTACTCCTGCATTCTCTCCGGGGAGCCTCCTCCCCTCTTCAGCCCGTGCACACTTGTCGGCCAGAGCATATAGCTCGCTGACATCTCTTATTTTGCACATCGCCATCTCCTCCCTCATCCTGCGGTTACGCACGTTCTGATGGAACGCGCTGATAACCGCGGCAGGGTGGACGTCTGGGATGTTGCGCTGCACCTGACTGAATCTCTGTATGTACTTGCGCAGGGGTTCTCCTTCTTTCTGGGCGAGCAGGTGAAGATCACTCTCCTGGCCATGGGGTTTGTGGCCGCCTGTGAAGGCGCCAATAAATTGATGGCACAGGTTCGCCCACAAAGAGATGGAGTTGTCCGGTAAGTGCATGAGCCAAGATCTGACATTGGGCTTGAGCACCAGCGGGAAGTAGTTGGCGAGGATCTTCTCGTCGCGCCCCCCGGCAGCCTGCACCACGATGGTGTAGATGCTGAGGAACTCTGACGGATGTATCCTGCCATCGTACTTCTCGGGCACGTCTGGCTTGAAGTTCTTGGTGTTGGGCCACTGGACCTGCCGCAGCTCACGAATGAACGCAGGGCAACCTACCGCGTACGGCAAGTCGCCTGGCTCCCCTGGCGCATGCATGTCGACAGTGGGCCCAGCGCGCCGGTCGGATTGACGTCGCGCTTCTCTTCGACGCTCGATGCGAGTGCGAGTGTCTTCGTGTCGTCGTTCTTGGAGAACTTGGCGTTGATCGCGGCGAGCTCGCGGGTCCGACGACGCGGTGGAGTCGGTGTCGAGGTTGGCCCGGTGAGTCGGCGATCTTGGCATTCGGGGCGGGGAGTGCGCAGTGGTGGCACCCCCAGCGGTCTTGTCGGCATCGGCTTGCGCCTGGGCGCCTTGCCGGGGCTTCGAGGTGCTCGGTCGCCGGGGCTTGTCGCCATTGGCGAAGCCAATGAGGCTATAAATGGCTGCCCTCCAGTCGTCGATCTTGTCCGGCGCTGGAGGGTAATCTAGAAGCAGCTGGGCTCGGGCCAGCGCTTCCTCTGGAGTCTTGGGTGGCGGTGGCGAGCGACGCGAGGTGCGAGACATGCTCAAACTTCTAACACTATTAGAAGGAGTAACATCTCGCCCAGGCGACCGCACTGCGCTTGCGCCAGGGTGTTGACGGGCATGTTGGCCTTGAGCGTCCCGCGACCCACCAGCTCGGCCTTGTTCCAACGCGAGTACGGTGCTAGGAGCATCGTGGCGCTGTCGATCCTGCACCTCCTGGGAGGGGTGCGGTGGATACGCACATGCTGAGCCTTGCGGGGCCTTGTCTTTGGACCGGGTGACGATGCGCGTCCCCCCGCCGGCGCCCGCTCCTCCGCCGGCGTCCACGCCACCGCCCGTTTGCTCCGGTGGCGGTAGGGAAGTCGCAGACGGAGCGGCCACCTCCGAAGTCTTCTTCTTCGGTGGCATGTCGAGGAAGATGTGGATGTAGCGCGCGCAGACGCCGGATCAGATACGCACGACTTCGACGCCCCCCTACCTGGCGCGCCAGAGATGTCGTGGTGGCTGGGAGCACGAACACCTATGGGGCAGGAGGGCCCCTTCTTGTCCGGCAAGGGAGCGGAGGGCGCACGTAGAGCAGATCGAGGCGAGAGAGCGCGTGGGAGATTTTTACCCAGCTTCGGAGCTCTCCGGAGAGATAAGACTCCTACTGCTGCTTTGTGTGTTTGTATTATGTTCTTGCTCGAGAGAGCGGGAGTGGCGTCGAATCAGCCGAACCCCCAAGCTGTGGAATCCAAAAATCCAGACCTCCCCCTCTCCCAAAACCCCTCTACGCGCGCATGGGCCTCCTTTTAATAGGCTAAAGGGGTCACCGACAGGTGGCAGCGTAGAAGGAGGGGTAGAAAGGTAAAAACGCGGGTTGGTACAACTGCTACCAACAGTGTCCCCTACCTAACTCTGACGGCAGGGGACAGGGGCATTTAATGCCCGTCCGGTCGCTCCAACAGTGCAAGGAAACGACCGTTAGGGGCGCCACCGATCGCCACGATGGCCTCCTTGTCAGCTCCTCTTGCCACCTCGCACCGCATGGCTGCACAGCGCCTTGCCACGTGCTCCTGGGATAGTCCTGGGGTGACACGTCGCTGGATGCGCTGGAGCTCGGGTGCATGGTGGCAGCCTTGCCGCGGCAAGCGCCTTGCCGCGGCCCTTATCTTGTCGCACCAGCAAGCTTGCCGCTTGCTGGGCCTTGCCGGGACGCGCGGGGCGTCGCGGCAAGTTTCCTTGGAATGCCTTGAGTGGCCTTCCCGGCAAGCTTCTCTTGCCGGGGTCTTGTCTTCTTCCTGGCAAGCTCCTCTTGCCGGGGCCTTGGTTGGCCTTCCCGGCAAGCTCCTCTTGCCGGGGCCTTGGTCGGCCTTCCCGGCAGGCTCCTCTTGCCGGGGCATTTGAACGGCATCAAAGTAGCCGTTGAGGATCTTGGCGGACGCCCGGCAAGCCCTACCGCGGGTCGCTGCGACTGCCCGTGCATAAGTTCGGGGTACTAAGGTACCCCTACTTTAGTACACCGACAAATAACCCTCTAAAGTTTACTGCAGTAAACTTGGGTGAGCACTGGTGATCAACGGGAAGGGTTTTGGGAGCAATGGAGTTGTCTGCTAGGTTGAGGTAAAGAAGGACTTACATCCTGCATTTTTGGTCCAGAAATGAAGATCAGCAAGATGCACTCACATGGAGTGTCAACTAGGGCTAAGATTGGGTAAATCTGGGTCACTTGGTCTTATGAAGATGCTATAAAAAGCTCATGCCAAATGGAGCAGCCAAAATGGCACTTGCTTCACAAACATCTCTGCTGACTAGAAACTTGGAATAATATTGGTGATCAAATGGATCAATGAAATGATGCCAAATTGGGTGGATAGATGTTTTATGGGTATAAGAATGATCTGGTAATTTATCAGTATTTTTCAAGCAATATAAAATATACTTGCTTCACAACCTGAAAATAATGCCAGAATTAAAGATTTGCTCATGAGCTCGCATAGAATATTGGATGGGTCTGCAAATGGGTGGAGGGGGTTAATATGAACACATTAAGGAGTGTGCAAAAGTTCAACTCATTTGGATACTCCTAGCTAGTACTTCTTTCACAAAGCCTTCTGTCTGACAGAAACTTTGAAAATTCACTGAGGAAGATTGGCTAGGAAAATAAATTTTAACTTATGCATGGGACAATTATTTGTACATATAAACATGCCCAATAAGGATGGCATCCACTAAGAAAAATATAAATGACACTTCCTTCACAAAGTGCCATTTAGGGCAGAATAAAAAATGGAGTATCGGGGAATTATTTTTGAACTGGCCAAGGAAATGTTTGGGCATATTTGAGCTATATATGACCCAAAGGAATTATGAGAATTATTTGGGGATTTTTGGATGGACAGAAATATAGGTTGCTTCACAACCTAGGGCAGATATGGTTATTCCTTTAATGAAAAAGGAATTTTCCCTAGAAAAATATTTTAGGGTTTGGTCAAGGAGTGTAGTAACAAGATCTTTGGAAAGGTTTTGAGAATGATGAGCCACTTGGTAGGAGGAATGAGGATGATTTCCCAGGTGGCAAGGCCACATAACCACTCCAAAAAGAAAAACAGAGCAGAAACCAAATAAATCAGAAGAAAAAGAAAAGGGCCAAAATCCAGGCTATTACAAACCTTCCCCCCTTAAAGAAATCTCGTCCTCGAGATTTGGTTGCTCAGGGAACAAGTATGACTTCAGGACACCGTCTCCAACTTGGGTATCCTTCTTCCTTTGCCTGACTGGGGAGGTTGTGGGATCCTTACTTTTCTTAGGTATATCTGCTGGATCTTTGCCGCATCTCGTATGAGTTACTGATATGACCAGGGATACATGCTCACCATATATAAGAAGGATATGCCGCCGATCACTCGATCCTTGCGGTAAGCATCTGTTTTGTCTGAATTTTACCTCTGACAAAATTATTGCAAATCTGGTCCTTGAGCGGTACTGCCATACATTGGTAACTCTTCATATAATCTCTGAGGATGGTGCAATATTGTGGTACTGATGCAGTCTGAATGGCGTACGAGAGAATCCATCCGAGTAGCTTGGTGAGGAAGAATTGTTAACTTCTGCTCAAATCTTTTGTTTGGGTATTGTGCAGTAGAAGGCTCTATAGCTTACACACGAAGCTTGCACTACAAAAAAAAATACACTTCTGTGATGATACGTGCTTGTCACAGTAGGTCGCATTTTTTGTCATGCATGTACATCCATGATGATTTTATGACAGAATCAAGATAGTCATACCTGTGTTGTCGTAGGAGTGTTCCATGACATTACCAAAATTATCATCACGAAAGTGTCCACTTCCATGACAATAAATCGCGCGTCGCAGAAGTGCTTTCGTCAAGGGTGACTGACACGTGGCATCCACCGTAACGGAACACCATTAAGCTATCGGGTCGGGTTTTGGATCCGATAACCCGTTAATAGCCCCGACCAATGGGGATTTTCCACGTGTAAAATCATCATTGGCTGGAGGAAACACGTGTCGCTCACCGTTGGGACAGATGTCATCCAATCATTGGATAGAAGGCGCCTATGATACGTCGACACGTGGCACGGCCCAACAAAGGCCCATTCCTGTGAAAAGGCCGGCCCATTTACAGCCCGCTAACCCTAGGCCCGTTACGCCCTATCCGAATTAGGCCCAGTAGCGTCATCTGGGCCACCCAATATGATTCCAGCCCATTTTCACTTTTGGCCCATGTATGGCCCATGACGTCTTTCGGCCCATATAAGGCCCTATGTAACTCTTGGCCTATTAACGGCCCATGGTGAAACTGGCCCGTAATGAACAGTGTATTACTTTACACCCATTAACGGCCCGTGGTGAAACTGGCCCGTAATGAACAGTGTATCACTTTATACCCATTAAGGGCCCGTTATTCCGTTGGGCCGTTTCCAGCCCATGTTATCTTTCAGCCTACTCAGGGCCCATTTATTCTTGGGCTCATTTCCAGCATTCGTTTACTTACCGCCCGTTACTATTATTTTCTGCTTATGGGCCAAATTCAGCCCGTGGTTACAGTCGGCCCGTTTGTGGTCCGTTAACACGTTGGGCTGTTTTCATAGCGTCATGAAATACGGCCGATTAACGATGGCCCGTTATGGTCAGCCCATGAGTGGACGATTCCAACTCTAGCCCGTTTACGGCCATAATGCGGCCTGTTATTGGCCCATGTTTGGCCAATCGATCATACTGCCCGTATAAGGCCCATTGATGATACGGCCTGTAGAAGTCCCATTGTTTGTACGGCCTGTAGAAGGCCCATTGTTTCTACAGCCCATAGAAGGCCCACTGTTTCTACGGCCCATAGGAGGCCCAGTGTCACTACAGTAAATATTAGCCCATGGTTATTGTGGCCTAGTTTTAAAAAATAGGTTATTGCAGCCACTAGCAAACCGCGGAAAAAGAACTGCAATGACTACAAGCAAACAAATAAACAAGACAACAAGGAAATAAATAAGCAAGCAACTTACGCTAGGCTATCACGGCTATCACACATATTACATCCACTGGGCATCAAAGTTCGCCACCAGAGCAAATAAACGCGCCGACAAAAGAATAAACAAAATTGAGAGCACTTCAGAAGGCACTAGGCCTGGCCAGGTCGGGCCCCCCAAACAGCTGAAGAAGCTGAGTAGACGTCAGTTGTGTCAACAATAGATGCATCAACACTAGATTTAAGGCATGATGGTGCACACGGCAGTCCTCTAAAATCTTCATTGCATCTTTGACTTCAAGTCGGAGCTGAGCTGAAGCAAGCCTTTCCCCTTCAAGTTGAGACTGAAGAAGTCGAACTGATTGAGGCAGCGACTACACAGAGGTTGTCTCACACCTGCTGGTGAGTAGCTTCAACTCACTGTCTTCATCAAGACAGGACCTTGGGGTCATCTCGTTGTCATCAAGATGGTTTGGCTCACTATCTTCCCTAAAGTTCTGCCTGGCGTAAGAGATAGGACTTTGAAAGAGAAACAAGGAGACACGTAACAGGTTTCACAATTATATAAGCAAATAAATGGATCTGTTCTGCATAAGGAACATGTTTTTACAACTACAATTTGAAACTGGTAGTTGTTGCAAACATCCAATCAGATGTAAACAGCAAAGCAAATAGCAGTGGAGGCAATGATGCCTATCCAAATCTATACTAGAACAAAGTTTGAAGGCTTGAGAAGGATGAACTTACATTACATGTTAACACGGGCTGGACAAAGCCCTTCTCCATGTTGATGGAAGGATAATTCAATAAATTCCCCAAAGAAAATTCTTTATAAGCGTTGCCATTATTCTACATTTTGCAAAGAGTAAATATAGATCAAATAATATTGGAAGAAACAGAGGATAATGAAGCTCAGGTGCAGACTGATGATACATAATCAAATAGCAATTAATTAAGTACAGCGTTACAAGGCAAAAGGGAGAGAGGTACTGACAAGAGCAATGTAGAGCCCATTATTGTTTTGAGATCGTATGATCCTTTGAGCAAGGGGATTCATCTGAAATTAGTTTTCATACAAGAGGGAAGGTAAGGCACAAGCAGAAATTTAGGAGTTCAAATTTTGAATTGATATCATAGACAATACCTAATGCTGGGCTCCCAGCAATTCTAATAGGGGTTTGGCCACTGGAGTAGGGCTAAAGTGTGGTACAGCTGGGCCTGTGTTTTCTGTGGCTGTTGATCTATCTGATTTAACAGGTACCACTACCTTTTCCAAATACCTAGTTTGGACATCTATCACGAAAGAGCAACATTTGACTGGAAAAACATAGTGTGACGACACATGGAATAGGTACAGAAAATGGATAGTTATGGCATATACTCATATATGATGCTTAAACTAAGCAGATGGTGTAACAAAGTAGAAGAAATGCAAGAGGTCAGATGCAAAATATGTGCGACCAATACAACTTTGCAAAGTTAGAGCAAGCACCTTGATGGGTCAATAAGATAGGCCATCCTCCACCATGCCAAGTTTGTTAACCAGTGGATCGTTCCCCAATATTCCTCTCATGCACCCATTCTCATATTCATTTTGATAATGTTCAATATCTGACATGCATGAAAACATAAAAACAAGTGAGATTTTCTTTGTAATGCAGAAGTGATTCTAATCCAATACTGCCTCCATGTAAACCACTTTGTGCTATCTTTGCAATTCTTTTAAAAGATGCCATGCATGCTGTAATTTATTGTGTGCATTAATATAATGTGGCCTACTCCTCAAAATATGAGAGCTCCAGAAGTGATGACACTTCGCAGATGATAGCTTCAACATATAGTAAAGAAGAACAAGTCGACCTGACCTGACAGATTCAAAATATACTAAGGGAGAACAACTCGACCTGACAAGTCGACCGCAAGAGAAGAGTATCATCTTAAAGAAGAGCAGAAGAGCAAGCAGATTGAAGATATTACAAGTGTTTCAATACAATGTCGGTTGGCCACCCATGATGAACCACAGCGCACAGAGAAATACTATTCTTTATGGTCTCTCCATATGTGGCTCACATGCATTTCGAAACTAAAGTAGGAACATTTAGCTAACCAATTAAACATCTCTTAGTTTTACTAATATCAGCAATAATATCAGATATGAATTTGTACAACTAAGCTTGTTTAGCTCGATGGGTGGAGCAGTGCTATTACGACACGAACCACGTAGGCTGATTGTGGTCATCATAAAATGGGGAAAACATAAGCATGATTAGTATAGTGTTGACCGTGGCAGTGGGATGGCAGATCTGAAGCTGCAAACCGCGCAAAGGGTAGTTAGCAACCGATGTTTTCTTTGAAATAACAACTAAGATTTGGTATGGACAAGAAAGTACGGTCAACAAGTGACAAAGAAATGCAATTATGTTGTCTCTCTATATGTCGTGACATGCATTTGGAAACTCAAGTGGGACCTTTAGCTAACCAATTAAATGTGTCGGTTAACTAATATCAGTATCATATCACAATCATATTTGAACAACTAAGCTTTCGAATTCTGAGTGTTGTGTTGTTTAGCTTGAAGGGTGGAGTAATGCTAGTACGACAGAAAGCACCTACGGAGATCATAGTAGAGTAGATAAAAGGGGAAAACCCTAAGCATCAAGAGAAAAATCAGGAAAGTGGAACTAGATGGACCAGTGGGTGGCGCACATGCTTTTCAAAACGAATATAGGAACATTAGGTGACCAATTAAATGTTCTCTGTTTTAGTGATATGAGCATCATACCAGATTCGTATTTCAACACGTAAGCTTTGGGTTGAGGTCTTGAGGAGTAGTGCTAGCACGATAGGAAGCACCTACGATGATGGTAGTGAATATAAAGGGGGGAAACCATAAGCTTTACGAGTATAGTGCCCGTGCCATGGCGGATCTGAAGGTGCAAACCGGACAAAGCTACTTCGGAACCAATGTTTGCTTTCAACTAGCCACTACGATTAGGTACGGACAAGAAAAGTACAGTAAACAAATTACGATCTATTTTCTGGGTGAGATCAATAACTTAAGCACATATGGAAGAGTACCACCTCTCTTGCGATGCGGTGTAGGCCTATGCTGATACGTTGAGGGTGATGCGGGTGCGATGGCTGTCGGCGGCGGGGAAGAAGACTTTAGACGGCAGACGGCCGGGTCGGGGGATATATCCTGTTGCCGTGGACGAGGTGGTCGTAGGAGCGGTAACGGCAAGGTGGACGATGGCGCCGATGAAGCGAGAGGAGGCGACGAAATGATCCTGGTCCAGCACCGTGGATGAGAGACGCCAATCTCTTGTTGTGGATGACGGGCTAGGGGTAGCGGCTCCGGCAACATGGAGGATGGGGTGGCGGACGGAGGAGGCTGGCCGCAGTGCGGAGGTTGTCATGCCACCGATGGTGTATGAATGGGGAAATGGAGGGGAGGGGGGGCGATCTCAAACTTTGGGACGCGCTTCTCTGAAATGGGGGGAAGTTACAAACTTATCCCCTATTTAAAATTTCAGACATCGCATCGGTTGGGGATAGGACGGTAATCTCGCATCTCCCAAATATTTGCCGGTAACTATTTCGGGCGAGGAGAGGGTGTTTTGCCGCCCACGGTTGGCGCCCACGGTGTCTGAACGGGGCTGACAAGTAGGGAGGTTGTGTCACGTCTGACGGAAGTTACACATCTGCCCCTATTTAAAATATTAGCATACATCAATTTCAGACAAGGAGAGTTTGTTTTTCCGCCCACCGTGTATGAATGGGGAAATGGAGGAAGATACACATGTCTTTCGGACGAGCTTGAATCAAATGTGTTTTGCCGCCCACGTTTGGCGAACACCGTGTGTGAATGGGCTCAGAGGCCGTCGTGTCACGTCTGATTGAAGTTACTAGTCTACCCCTATCAACAGCAGTGTAAATCCGGTCGATAAGGATGTCAAGTGTCTGGGCTAGACAGTAATTTCCATCTCGCAAACACTTGCTTCGTGCAGCCCACAAATTATAGTGGGTGTTTAGCCGCTTCGTTCAAAACTTGGGAGAATTAGCATTCACGTTTTCCCTGGGAGCTCACAAACTAAATTAGAATCCAGTTTGTATTCGATTATGAATATCCACAGACAATTATAGTTTTGTTATTTATTTCTTCAAAACCACAACAAAGATTTATTCCACCTTTATATATGATTATGATTTAGAAATACCGTGATCTTCTAATTCAGTAGGTTGGATACACTCTGATTCAAACAGTTATTTCATCCAATACAATATGCTCACACGAAAAACAGTTCACCTTATGTCAATCATACAAGTACTGAGGATTGCCTCGCCTAAAAAATTCGGATCATTACAACACATGGACAACATGGAATTCCAGACAACATAGGGGGTCTTGCAACATAATCCATTCAGAGACATGACACAACATGCAAGTACAATAATCTAATGACAATTTCAACTGGTATCTAAAGAAGAGCCGGGATTACCTTGGGCTTCAGATAGCAGAAACAGCAGGACCTCCTCCGTCTTCAAATGCAACATTCTTACTTCCTCCAATTCTTGGGTTGCTTGGATAATGTGTGCCGCTAATTCCGTAATTTCCAGCCTCAAGATAAAGATTACCTCATTCATGCCAGTCACACCATCTCTTTCTGCCTCTAGTAGAGCCTCAACCACTATAATATCTGTGCTCAGACTGCTCTCCGACGGTGTTGCCTCTGAACTGCTACCATCTGGTAACATGGATGGCGCACTGCTTCCACAAATAGATTCTGGGGTTGTACATTGTGTCCTAGTGTGAACGGCATCCTGAAAGGTTTCCGCTGGACATAAGTAAGAGATAGTTATCGTATGATCCAGGCAGTAAGCTTACATGGTAAACGACGGACGAATTATTGCCGAGCATGGCAAACTATATTTAAATGGTTTGAAGCAGCATCAGCCGAAAAGAAATTAAAATGGTAAGATGAAAGTTGAAAGGGAGTGTACAACCGCTATATTTAAGTCGCCAAGGCATCTAAGCAGTTGAAATAATCCGAGAAAGCACTTAACAGTGTGGCCTCATATAAACTACGAAGACAGTCTTGTGATGAAGTTGAGAGGAAAAGTTAAGGACTCAAATGAAATAGGCATGCATTTCTTTACGATAGTACAGCAGGCACTGCTGACATATTGGCCAACTCAGGTATAATGTAACAACAAACAAGCATTCGAATCAAGCAATACAGGAAAGCAGACAACGGAACTATTTGTAATTCGGTAGGATTACACGTTGAGGGCACAAGCCAAGAAAGCAGCCCACTCGCATCACATTTAACATGTACTAAAACACACTGGCTTACCATATGTTGCCGTGAAGCCTAGCTGCTATTGCAATGTTCTTTGAAGATATCGTCAGCATCCCGTGGTTGCAAATCTAGTTGTTGTAATTTATTCTGCACCATCTATTTAGGTAAAATTAATTTTAATTGCATGCACTGGTCCGAATTGATCATCAATGGTTCATCTAAACTAATGAAAGAAGGGTGTGTCCATACACGACAATATATCTGCTTCCCTCTATTTTTATGCTTGTTCGACGTGCCAGCACCAAAAGAACAAATATTTTGCTTGATGGGGTTGGCAGCTCCATAATTAATAGAAGCATCAAATTAGTCATGCAACTTGGGAAGATCAAGAACACACAAACAAGTAATGAACAGAGGCTCGGAGCAGTGATATAATAGCTAGCATCAGAAAATGTAGGGTAAAACAAACAAAAAGCAGCGGAACCACATGCTAGTTTGCTGATGTGTAATTAAGCATAGAGAGCATTAAGCAGTCTGATGGAACCAACAGGTGGCATCAGAACAAAACTAAAGCATATTAACTATATGTGCACTAGTATGTGATTTAACACATGTAACATGTTCACTGCCAGAAGTATGGCCCTATAGGTGCAAGCAGAATAACGCATCTCATGAAAAACTGAATGATGCCCTGAAGAAATTCAAAGGTGCGGTGCTTATGCTAGGAAAGTGAACATAGGCGCCGGTCGTTGGATAATAGTACCTGATTCTCGGCGGCATATGGGTATCATTGTCATACTTGATAGCTAAGGATCGTCGATGGTGCTCGTGTTGCGATTGAGTTTGGGCTGGCTGTCGTCGTCGCTGAAGTTGTTCTGTTGCTATGGTTGCGGCGCCTGTCGACATACAAGAAAGCTCATCTGTGGTAAGTGAACAGTTGCACAATAAAGAGAAAAATCGAAGGAGTACAAATCGAAATAACCTGATGAGGCTGCGGCGTCGGTAAAGCAGGGCCGGTGGAGTTGAATATGGCGTCCGTTGAGCGGGTCCGGTGCAGTGGACGAAGGCTTCGGCAGGCGCGTTGTATAGTGCTTTTGGTGAGGCGGATCTGTTGCATCAGATGAGGGCTTGTATGAAGGGCCAGTGAAGGGGCAGATGAGGGAGTCAGTGAAGGGCCTACGCTATGGTGGAGGGTGCCGGTTAAGCAGACCCGGTGCAGTGGACCATGATGGCGGTCAAGGAGATCTGGAGCGGTGGACAAGCCAGTCGCTGAAGCGGCTCCGGTGAAGTAGTGAGTTGGCAGTTGGGAGTTCCAAGGTGTGGAAGGTAGATCCGGCGGGGTGTGAGGTCCACCGCTGCAGCGGAGGACTAGATTCGGTGTCTTTCCATGGTTGGGGGGTCGGGGAGGGGAAGGGAAGGGGCTCTGGGGAAGAATGTTGGGGGCAAAGAGGGGAGAACAATGGAGTTACTAAAGCAGCCCTTTTCTGTTCATGTGGCAGGGGTAAAACAGGAATATCGCAGGGCTAAACTTTCGGGCGCGTGATATTTCGATGTGAGCGGGAAGTTTGAAAGCTTTTAGCACCTAAAATTATAAGTATTCTGCTCTCGTACGGCCGACGATCATATCATGGCCGACAATTTGTTTGTTTTGCACGCAAAAAAGTGCAAGTTTTGACAATCAATGTCTCCAACTCGAAACTTAGATTGTCCATTCAATTCAAATATAGATCATTGAGCAACTACAAGCAAATACCATCATACGGTCCAATTCAAATGAAATTCCAAATGTGTTTATCCTAAATATGATGACAAAAGCAAAAATGTGTATGTGTACGAATAAAGTGGATGATTATAAAGTTTGAACATGCCCGTATGTGTATATCTCTAGGTTTGATATATGAATTTGAAATCACGAAATCCCGGCTTAAAAAATGTACCTCCGTTTAAATGAATTACAAAAGCTAATGATGGAGTCAAATTCCAAAATTCCAATCTTATGTTTGTAATTCTGGTACATCAAGGTATATCACGCATGTTCAAAAGTATCGTTATCTCATAGTACAAACTGTGAAACAAATGGATCAACCATGAGTGCACAATATCTCAATTACGCTAAAGTCCCTCAAATATAGACACCTCACTCTTTATCTGAAGTCAACCCCCCCCCCCACCACCACCACCACACACACACACACATAGAGAAGTCATTCTCTCCCCCAAACACCAACACACGAGCACATTAACACCCCTCTCTCTTGTAAAGTCCGGACCCCAACATAGGTCTCTATCACTTTGTCTCTCGGGCATGCACACATCTCTTCCCTCACTCTCTAGGTCTCCTGCTATCTCTTACCCAAGCACACGCACTATGTATAGTGTATATTTCCCATACACACAAAACGTCGCCCCCAAACGTCTATCTCCCTAGTTATGTGGTTCTCGTACACTCACCTCACACACCACCCCCACTGCAAACAAGCACACTTTGTCTCCTTGTGCACCACTCTCCTCTTTCTATCTCTCCCACATGCGGACCCGCCCCAGCTCCTTCCCTGCATACATATATGTTGTGACTCTTTGCATAGATCCCTAATGTATAATCGTTCTCGATTTCGCACATTGTTCTCTACACCATCTATTCTAGATCTCTCATGAAGTCCCTATCATACACACGATGACTCGCTTCCCTTGCGTCTCCATTCATAGGCCAATTTCGGACAACATCAACATCGTCTCCCTACCTATACGCCATTTATGGACACAAACGACCCCTCTCGCCCCCTCTCTTCCTCACTCTCTCTCTCTCTCTCTCCATCGCTGGCTCTCTCTTTCTCTCGCTCTCACACCCCTCTCCCACACACACACTCGATGTCTCTTCCAAATAGTCTTCTCCCCCAGCCCGCCCCCATGCTATCCCATTACTACACATGTCACACCATTCCCCCTTCCCTTATACTAGGTTTACATCATCAGTGGTCTCTCTACTCCACGTACACTCTCTCCCTCTCACACACAAACGCGTGCACAAACACACACAAACATGCACAACACCCATTTATCTGGATCCTCATCTCTCCCCATGTCCGCATGTGTATCTCACACACTCACTCTCTAATTATGTATATGTGTCTCCACGTTACACAACACAAAGCCCCATGTACATGTCTCTCTCTATCCTCCACACACATAGACACAAAGAATCTGTTATCATTGCCTCATTCTCTAACATATCACACACGCACACTCTCTCTCTCTCTCTCTCTCTCTCTCGCAAACATGCTCATCAAGGGTTTCCCCGTGAATAACTTACCGTCTATTCATCAACAGTCGTGGCAGTATGGCGAACACGAGACGTGAAAAAGAATAAATCTACACGTGCTTAGACCACGTAGTATGACTACTAGGACTAGAGCAAGCCAAAAAACGCTTCGCCGTCACCCCCTCCTTGTCGGCGACGGGAAAATCTTTGTTTTACACAGTCGAGAAGTCATTGTGCTAAGGCCCCACATGCCGAGGCGTTGAATAGAATGTAGATGCTAGTTTACGGAAGCAAGTATCGATAATACGTTTGTATCTCCATACTTATATTTCTTCTCTTATAAAAAACCGAGGTGGTGATGATGGTACGTGTGCCATCTTGCAATATAGACCGTCCGATCTATATCTGACGGATGGAAATTAAACTAAAAGATACCCGCACCCCTCTCCACATTTGCAGACAAGTCCTTCTCTCGTTCATCCCTATCTCCAACAAACCTCATTCTTGAGCAATTAAGAAAGGAAGCCTCTGGAACAAACTGGCCTGGTGGCCGCTGCCGGCGTCGTCAATCCCCATGCCTCCGCTCGGTCCGACCACCAACCACCACCACACCCCACTCCTCTTCACCTTATCTCATATTTCTCGAGATATCATTAGTTTTTACACATGGGATTACTCCCGCAAGGGTCAATCACAACAAGTGTTTTATAAAAAAATGCATCTTGATGTTCCGTGCAATGCACGGATCTTGCTAGTACTCCTACACAAGACTAAGTTGGTGATGCTGGTGTGTCTGCCATCCGTCGTTTCTGACCATTAGATCTACATCTAACGATTGTGAGGTAAGTTGTCGCATTTTCTCACCAACATCCCACATGTCTACCAATTTGCAGGAAAAACCCATAATTAGTATCTTAAAACCAACCACATCCCTCCCTGACCTCACCAAAGCAGCCCAAGGAATATATTCTAATTGAAACATATGTATATCAAAATTAGAGTGTTTTGTACCAAGTTTGTGAATAAGTATTATTCTAATTATGATTCGTTGCAACGGACATGAACATTGCTAGTATTTCCAACCATGCATTTTTTTCCTACTATTCCATAGTTTTGAGTTTTCCATCAAGATATTAGTCACTCATGGTTGATATTTACTTTCAATCATGTACACATATGCACTATGTAACTAGCCTTGCTTATTGGCTTCCAAAGCTTAACTTTCACTCCTACTTACAGTATGTAGAGTATTTAACAGAAAACTACCACTTTCAACCAGCCCTAGGAAGAATCTATTGTACAAAAAATAGCAAAAACATACCCAAAATTTCTTAATCCACGCCAAAAACTACTACCTAGTACTCTTACCGGTTAGGTTCGTTTAAACCCATTTATGACAGGGTTGGCCCACACATCCTTGCTGACGAGGCAGCTTAAACCAACACATTTTGTTTGACCGTTGACATGAGGGACCCACATCTGACCTTCTATCCTGTTATTCCCCCTCAAATCATTATTTTTCCTGAACATTACTTCAAACAGTACTGATGCGTGTTCGTCGGTGGCACCGGTGATGAGCGAGTTGGCCGCCGCTCCGCCGGACGGGCCGGACACTGCGCTGGCCTCCGCACGGGTTGGCAGGCTGGCCCGAGCATGACTCACGAGCGAGCAAGCCGTCGCGCTGGCCTTCGCTCGAGCTAGATGGCTGGCCTGAGCGCGGTGCGCGCGAGCAAGCCGCCGCACTGCCGTGCCAATCTATCTAGCAAACCTTGCAAACAAGCAGCTGGACGGAGCTATCTTGGCTAGCTAGTGGCCGTGAGCGCCGGACGGAGCTGGCATCCGGGCTGCCGCAATATGGCCTCCGCACGGCCGGCGGTTTTGACCTCGCCTTCTGCCGGCGGCAGTAGCTGTGTCCCATGGCCGAGGATGACTAGGTGGACGGGCCAGAGGTAGGAGGTCACTCGAGGATTTTTGTTGGTAAGAGCATGTAGAATGGTTGATAAGGTAGTCTTATCTTAAGTCTGCCACGTATGCAAGTGGTAGTAGTTTCTTGGCATTTTAGTGGTTTGTTGCATAATTAGGGGTTTCTTGTAAGGAACAATGTATGTACTACTAGCGACAAAAGGCAATTCTAGGTTGCGTTGTACTCTAACGAGTACTAATAGTGGTCGCGGGAGTGTATACCTCGTTTTGTGGGTTCGATCCTGGCCGAACGCACGGCGGCCTTTTAAAAAAAATAGTTTACACGGGTAGTTTGAGTTTTGAAGTCGAACGGACGTGCGGCCCCACAATCTGGGTGCACTGGACAGCCTAGCCACGTGAACAGGTTTTCCTTCCCAACATCCTGTGGCTCGCGTGCTCGCCCTAGCCGCACCTCGCTTGCAGCTTCCTCATCAGCTAGTAGCATATTTAAACTAGCGCCTCCCAATTAAGCCCGAGGAGCCGGAAAAGCCTGGCGGGGCATTGGGAACTATGCAATATGGCTCCGTACGTAAAGTGCTCTACTACTACTCCGTAGCTTGTGGCGTTGCACGCATGGACTTCACTCCATTATCGGCTCTACTATAAAAGAAATTCCTCTTGACGTGTTTTTTTAAACGGAGGCAAAAGCTTTGCTACATCTCATTCATAAAGAAGGAACTACTACTAACAAAGTTCGACGAGATCCATTACACCTCCACAAATGGAAGCGAAAAGCCTAGTCTCGCTGTATCAAATAACTCAAATGTTATGCCCCCGCAGTAACCGTCGTTGATAAATAGGCTGCTAGTGTGTGCGTGAGAGGAGCGGCTGAGTAGGCCAGCTACTCCTACGTGAGAGGAGCGGATGAATATAGCACCGAGAGTACCCACTAGGACACTACGCAGGTGTACTTCCCCTGCATTGATAGTACAGCGATGGTTCTAGAGAACAGTAGTACCCTCCACTTCCAACTGTAGCTCCTTGGCCCTGAGATTCAAGAGTTCAAAACTGGTGCACTATACTAGACTAGACTAGAAGTACAGTACATCGCACTACTAGTTGAGAAAAGTGGTACTTGTACTGCTATAGTATGAGTATGTACTCCTCCGTCACATAATGTAAGACGTTTTTTGACACTAGTTGGCATGTAAAAAATGGCAAAAACATACCCAAAATTTCTTAATCCACGCCAAAAACTACTACCTAGTGCCAAAAATTTCTTACTAGTGCTATTATTAAAGTATAATGCAATCCCATAACGTTCCATAATGCTAGTACTAGTAGTAAATAATAGACTCACCCCTTCGCTGAGGAACGATCTACAGTTGGAAGGGACGAGGCCCTGCGGTTACTACGCTCTTATCTCCTCCTCGCCAGTTCCCCTCCCCCCGAAGAGAAGGCAGTTCGTTGCTGCTCCCATGGATTCGCCAGGCGGTTCTCCTCATCGGGGCTGGGAGACCTTGGACGACGATCCTCTGGGAGAAATCGCACGCCACTCCGACGTCCTCACCGCCGCAAGACTCAGTGCTTCCTGCACCAACTTTTTCAAGACGCTGCTTAAACAGGCTTGGGAAAAGGCCATGCTTGTTGGTATTCCATGCATCCTCGAGGAGAAGGTTCTTCTATGGGACAATACTTCGAACAGTCCACCGCACCCTAGCCATTGTTGCACGTTGACTCCGCTAGAGTTGCCGACATTGAGAGGTAGTTGGATTTTGTCCGATGAGCAGGTCAGTAATGGAGTTTGATCATGTAGTACTTAGTTATTCCATTTCCATCCCGTAATTTCTCCGCTGCCCACCGTCTTATATATAGGTCTGGGTCGGTGCCAACGAAGATTGGCTTGCATACCTCCGGCCGGATACCACCATCATTTTGCATAACATCCACAGCAGTGTGGCCGTTCCGGTAGACTCCTTCTCCACCATCGGGATCGGCCTTCCGGACTGGCTGGGCTTGAATACGTATGATGATGCCTACATGAGATTGAAGAAGATAGCAATTGCGGACCCGCCGACAAAGCGACGCGGCTACGACGATTACTATCTCATCGCGGTGTTCAACATAAGGATTGCCATCAATGCAAGACGCAGTAACAACAGAGGCTGGCGCATGTTGGCGACGGCAGATTTGTACCCCTACACGTTCGAAGACGCCGTGCGCCATCTAGGCCGCATCTCCTCGGCGACAAGCCAGGGGACTTGTTTCATCTGGTTGCCATCCTACGGTACGGGAGATTACAAACGGAATGCACAAACCATCATTTGCATCCCTAACGGTACTCCATTATTCTGCAGGGACCAGTCATCCCCCGATCAAAATAAGATCACCGATCCTGGATGTGCATTTGCATCCGCGATTCGGTCTAACCTGGAACCTTGTAGCTGACTTTGGCATATTGGGATCAACTATCTTAGCAGTCGTTACCCATGGTACCACTGATGTGCAACATGGTCACACAATCTACCACGATCGGACCGTCACCATCTACCCAGGTATTCCATTTTTTTAACCCTCTCGCCTTCTCTTTCATTGTTGTACTAGTTGTATACTTAGTACTACCTCCGTCCTGGTTTATAGGTCCCCTTTGTAGTTTGTGTCAAATTTTGACTAAAGATTTAACTAACAAAATGTTAATGCATGTCAAGAAAAATTATCTCATTGGATTCGTATTTGAACATAGTTTTCAAAAATATAATGTTTGGTGACATGCCTGAACATTTTGTTAGTTTAATCTATGGTCAAAATTTGGCACGAAACACAATGGGGACCAATAAATCTGGACGGAGTCGTAGTACTAGTAGGAGTAATTTTTACCTTGGAGGACGCGTATAGCTAGCTAGGCCCTTGAAGACTTGAACCCACTAGCTGCCACCATTTATGTTTTTCCATGTCTTACTATCTCATCCATGTAGCCAAGAGTCGCTATATATAATAAGCCGGTTATTTTACTTCCTCTATGCCGGAGTAGTACTATTTGCTGCACAGTATTACTGACCGCCATATTTGAGCACAACATTATTATGCATGGACCTTGACTATGTACGTCACCATGTGTCCAGATCTGGGATGCCGCGTGTACCAGATGAACGGCGTCGAGTTCGACCCCCCGTGATGCTACGTGGGTGCCGAGGAACACTCTTGGAGAGTACTCGCTTTTCATCGGGGACAGCTACCCCATTGTGAAGCGGATGCCACCTTCCATGCACGACACAGAAGGCCTGTCGTTCATGAAGCATGGTTGTGTCTTCATTGCGCATCGCCGGATGAACGACATGCTGGGACACGCTATCCCTGATTTATGCCGCTTCAGCTTGGATGAGTCTCCATCATGTGGAACCGGACTAGGAAGCTGCAACAATGATTACCGTTGCCCACCGCTATGGATCGTGCCATCCATGAAGAACACCTGGGACTGGAACCTAGAGGAGGACATGCATGTAGCCCATCTATAACGTGTAAGTGGAGTACGGTAATTGTGAACAGTAGCGCTGTGAATATATGTAGACTAGTCGTGCACAAATTTATCACATGAATTGGAGATGAACTTGTGTGGCATACTGACATTTGTCCTTTAGAATTTATTACTAGCAAATGTGTTATGTGTACGTGCAACTTGTGTGGTTGTTGCACGGGCTCCAACACGCTCTTTGAGAATAAAAGGTGGCACAGCTTTGGATATACGTGACGTGGCGGCATCATACAGTAGCATCGTTCGCTATAGTTGTAGTACACTCCTACTAGGACGACAACTCCTATAAAACCTTGCGCTTGGCTCTTTGCCTCTTCGGGAGGTTCAACAGTTCGTACTCGTGTGAACCTTGCACTTGGCTCTTCGCCTCTTCGGAAGGTCCAACAATGATGATACTACAGTACAATATGCTTCTGCCAATCTGACACTGATTGAACTACTGCACGTCCACCGCTAGGGCAAGGGCGAGGATGAGGGAGAGGGAGAGGGAGAGGGCGCTGTAGTCAAAACCCTCTCCTCGTCCTGTGAACCACCACGCGCGTGGGCTTGGGAGAGGCGTAGTAAGCAAGCTTCTCCTCGTTCAGCGAGTTGACGGGACACATCAAAGGAGTACTAGTACTAGTACTTAGTAGTCCATACTGCGTCCTTTCCTATTAATATGGCTTAATTTGAATCGAGAAAAATACACTGGCGGTCAACATATGTAACAATACGCTCCTTACGGTCACTATATATAGTTTTGCGGTGATTATACGATCACTAGCTCATCGTAGAGCACCGTATTGCACCCTACTGACCGGCCACATAGTCGACATGGTACTTTGTTGACTGGTTAAATTGTCACCTGGTTTCTGGGTCCCACCTGTCAGTTGGCAGAGCAAAGAAATCAGTTAAACAAAAGTTTACACAGGTGTGACACGAGTCCAACCCTTGCGCGCGAACCGCCCTGGCTGTGTATGTGAGTGCATGCACGTGTCCTCCCTCGGTCTTCCAGCAAAGAGTGTACATCGGCTACAAAACAAAGAGTGTGGTACATAATGTACATCTACACTTCCAATGCATTTAGCCTTTAATCTAAATCGATATTGATTGACTAATGCACCAACTTGTGCTGTAGGTACTATAGGCTACATGTCTATCCTTAATTACAGCATGCAACAGCCTTCATTTAATCTTCTTATCTCAATGGTCGCATGCACACATAAGTCTGCTACTACTAATTTTGGGCGTTAATTATGCCCTGGTCAATGTGTAAGGCTGGTCATAGTGGGAGTAACATAGGTAGTAACATAGATGCCACATAAGCAAAAATGTTGATGTGGCAAGTAGTTAATGAGGAGTATGTTACCATCACATAGCGCTTTCCAATGCAAAATGAGTCTACAAGACAATGAATGAACATGTGTATGTTACTACGCGTATATCTAGGTGTATATCTAGGTGTATATCTACGCGTATATCTATGTGTATGTTACTACCTCCGTTTCAGTTTACAAGTCCTACGCGTATATCTAGGTTACCAATTTTATCACCCTAATATAAACTATATAACACAAAAATTATACCTTTTGAAAGTAGAAACTCCAAAGTTTATGTTGGTATATTTTTTGTAATATATGACTTGTATTAGGTTGGTCAAATTGACGACCTAGGGGTACGTGCACGTCCTGTAAACTGAGAGAGAGGTAGTACTACACATATGACACTTCCCACTATAAGGGTAGTAACATATTGTAGTAACCTATGTATGTTACTACTCTAAGTTACTCCCCACTATGACCAGCCTAAATCTCTAAATGTACAGTCTTTCACGGACGTAGGGTGTAGGTTGAGCACTTGAGCGTGAGCTGTGTGTGTTGCGTCGTGTGTTGTATGCCGCATGGGTGTGTGAGTGTTGCGTGCGTCCATGTGTACGTGTGAGTGTTGCATGTTGCATGCATGCATGCATGCATGGGGCTTACTCCCTGCCATTGACATGTTCATATTTCAAGCTTCCTCTGTTCCCTCCATATGGTGATACTCCATCTGTTCCCAAATAGTACGGAGTAAAAGCCTCCCTCTGTTCCCAAATATGGAGTATTTGTCTTTCTACAGATTTCAACAAGTGACTAGGTACGGAGAAAAATGAGTGAAGTGAGCGTAGAGGCATAGGGATACTGTAGAAAGGAAGTCCTCGCGATCCATTATTCCCCATCTTGGTCAGAGAGAACTATTCAACTAGTCTTCACAGTGAAGTGACAATACACGTTGCAGCAGATGGGACACGTAATTAATAAGCTGAACCAGCGTGTTGTTGTTACTAAATCAGCCTTACCCAGTACTGCCATCATGTTTGCCAGTAGAGCACGCTTCCGCAAATATGCCTACGCACCTCTGTCCTCCATTAACTGACATATGGCCCCTCTTGTGGTAGACCCACATGTCATCGGTGTAACTATTTACACTCCGAAGGACGGTATATCCTGGTAGTAGTACTAGTAGAATTGAGATTTAATGCACTTTCTTCCCCGTCTTCCACTCTTCTTCCTCCTCTCTTCTTCTTCCTCCTCTCTTCCCCATCGTCGGCCGCACACCATTTACCCCCGCTCACTGCTCGCCCGCCCGCGCCATATTTTTTGGTAGCTCGCGCGTACCATATCCCCCCGCTCACTGCTCGACCACACGAGGAGAAGCTTCTTCGCTTGCCCGCCC
Organism: Triticum timopheevii; assembly: GCA_963921465.1. Classification (NCBI taxonomy): domain Eukaryota; kingdom Viridiplantae; phylum Streptophyta; class Magnoliopsida; order Poales; family Poaceae; genus Triticum; species Triticum timopheevii. The sequence continues at coordinate 371,944,009 of OY997262.1, forward strand.
GAATCCACTTCCCTGCTGGCTCGCAGGCACCGAAAACCCCAATGGCAGAACCGACTGACACGCAGAGCCGCGATTGGAATTCCCTCCCCGATGTTCTCTTGGAGCAGATCTGTAGTCGTATGGACGTACTCAACACCGTCCGTCTAGCCGCATGCTCGGTGTCTTTGTACCGTCTACTCGTCTGCAACTGGCCGGCTCTTTGCAAGACACCCTGCTTGCTGATGCTCGATCCTCGCAAGTGGCCCAGGCACCGACTTGACAATCCTACGACTGTGGTGCCCCTCGACATGCTACCACTACCCGCCCACCTGTCCTTCATGCGCGGCCACTACTGGGCGGGCATGAAGGCCAACTAGATCGTTCTCATCCACCACAATGGTAGTCCGTGGCGTCTCATGGATATCTACACCCAGCGAGAGATCACCCTTCCATCGTTGGATACCGCCGACATCGAGCCTCGCGGCCCGTCGGACACTCCTGCTTACTACGCACGAGACGCGTCAAGCTTTTGGCTCGACCTCTGTTTGCAGAAAGTTGTAATCTGCGAAGTGCCCACACCATCAGAAGACTACATGGATTACAAGCTCATTGCCTTATTCAACATGGGATTAGTCTATCTGGAATCCGGTCGCCATACATGGTTATGGCTCATCATCAATCCTGTTGAGGCAACATTTCTGTCTGATGCTATAGTGCATGATGGCATCGTTTACGCGGTCGACGCACAGATTGGCTGCCTATACTGGTGGAATCTATCGTCGTGTAATTGTTCTATCTCATCTCATCTTTACCTTATGAATACGACTGCCTGTTCATTTGTTACAAATTTAGAATGCATAGCATGTCTATAACCACATCATTGCTATGTGTTCCTCGCATTTCCTAGATTTTTATGACCACACATGTTATTGTTAGAGTTGATATGAGAATGATTGGCATCTAATGATTGTTAGAATACATATTATGAGCATAACATCATGATTGCTATATGTTACTCTCGTTTACAAGATTTTTATAACAACGCATGTTATTGCTTAGAGTTGATATGAGAACAGTAGTAGTAAGTGCTATGGTAGAATATGAGTAGGCGCTGTCATAGCTGTTTTCCTCTCATTGTTACATGATGTTTGAACCATGACATGTTGCTAGAATATGAAATCCATTGGCTTATTTTTTTTAACTTGGGGTATGATTATGACCACGACATTGCAATTCTCTGTCTATGATATGTGTCACTGTTATAATAATCTTAATTCCACACATACTCTGAACATGATTGTTTATTTTTGTCCTTTTGGTCTCCAATTTGAATTGTTGCAGTAGACGCAAATGCGCTGGCCTTCATGATTCCAGGACCTGGAATCATACCAGCCGATGGGTGGTGGTTTATCGCTCGTTCAGCTGACGGTGGTGATTTGATGCTCATTCACACGTACCAAATTGACCAAACCATTACATCAAACCACATGCAGTATAATGCGTGGGGCGTTCGTGACATTGATGGCTATGGCAGCTTTGTGTTCGAGAAAGATCCCAGCTCTGTTGGGCCAGGCGTATTCAACTGGAGGCGGGTTTACAGCCTCGGCAACCACTCCTTGTTCCTCGGACTCAATTATCCGATCATCCAACCAATCATCGATCATATCATCGGCGATGATTACTGTGCTATGCAACTTCCATTCGTGAGGGGGGGCTGTGTTTACACATCATACCATGGGTTTCATGAATCACCATATCCAGAGATTCGTCGACACAGCTTGCTGCCAGGTAATCTTCAGTGTGTGAAAGGCATCAAGCTTCCATGCGATGGATGGCTTTTGCAAACCCGACATGCGGTGATGTGGTTCATGCCAACAGCAAATATGCACAACTTGATTCGTGCTGATATCTAGACTGAGCCATGTATTCTGCTGCTGTAGCACGACCTTCTTTTGTTGGATATTATGTATTGTTGTTAGTTTGAAGCACTCCTCTGGTTTGAAGGATAGATTTAGATACCTTCCTGGGATCAAGTGCATCCTAACTCACCTGCGTAGGATGTACTGATAATGATGATGGAGTGTTGTGCAGAAGCCATATATATATATATATATATATATATATATATATATATATATATATATATATATATATATATATATATATATATATATATATCAATTAGGCTTCAAGTTCGTACTTGTTAGTTAAACCTATGTATAAATTGTGACACTAAATATGACTAGTAAGTAGTATAGTAGCAGTACTAATATACGTCGGTCAAATTATTCATCATGTCCACACATTGAATTGACGTGACAACATGCTGCGCGTGAGGTGACACAAGAATCCCGGCGGCTTATTCGGGTATTCTGGACTTCAGATTTGGAGTACCACTTATCTGTCGAAATCTTTCATCATTCACTTAAAACAGTCGATTGAGTACCATATAACTAGAATTACCAATGCAAGTCGAAGAAGGATTGGCCAGTGCTGCTGGCTGGCGTCAAGTTTGATCCCATGGATGAGGAGCTGATCGAGCACCTTGAGGCCAAAGTGAGTGCTGACAGCGCGAGATTTCAGTCTCTCATCGATTTGTTCATACCAACCATCGACAGCGAGCACAACATATGCTACACCCAACCTGAGAAACTTCCAGCTAAGACACCGATTAGCCGTCTACTTGCACAAACATATTCCTTTGTTTATAGCTCTATTTTTATTTTTAGACGCAGACCTGGTGAAGCAATTACAATTTGATAGTTAATAAAAAGTGAAACAAGTGAGTGCAACATGCTAAAGATGTTATGAAAATGCCAACTATGTACACTAAAACCTGTATTCCACAATACTGCAGGTATCACACTGAGTGGCCTAAGGAAGCAATTTTTCCAGCGCAATTCCAGGGCGTTTAGAAGGGGCACGTGGACGCGTCGCAAGATACAGTCGGAGTGCGGCATGCACGCGATGTCGCACAAGACCGGCAATACCTTGCCGGTGATGGTCAACGGCCGGCAGACGGGCAGCAAAAAATGTTCTAGTGCTGCACACCAACAAGAACTTCGACCAGTAGAGGACCAACTGGGTGATGCACCAGTACCACCTCGGGGACATGGAGAAAGAGAAGGAGCGGGAACTGGTCCTCTGCAAGATTTTCTACCAGACGAACACTAGGGCCAGGAGTAAAAAGTTTATAAGTTAGTTAGGTATTGGTAGTTGTACTACCTTGTCGTCCGCAAGTTGGTATTGTTGTTAACGATCTTTTGGTATAAACTTGCATTTGCTTCCAACCATCATGCCGAGGGTTGGCGTGGATATAAAGCTGAATCATTTGTTTCGAAACGAATTTTCAGGCACCTGATTTTTATTTGATGGGTAGCATAAGCACCCGCCGTTCAAATTCCCAGTTCTCCAATTTTTTCAAAACAAGTGCATGCACTTATTATCACGATAAAAAAAATACCCGTGCTGCATCCCAGTTATCAGTCTGTACTTGCAAAATTCTCTCGTTTATTGAGCACGTATATTGTTTTTTTAGGTCGAGAAAGTTTCAACTGGGCTGCAGACTACCCAGGGTTGGTTTTGTTTTTAACAGGCCCAGCCCATGATGACACAAAGATCCAGCAGGTATCTACTGGCCTCTGGCCCGCCAGCGTTAGTTATATTTTGTCTTACAACATCCGCAGGCAGTTTTTTTACTGAATCAAACACACAGCCCAGTTCTATTTTCCTCTTGAAATGCATGTCCTACATCCGTTTTCTAATCTCTACCTATAGTTTTACTAGTTCATATACACGTATCATTATATTGAAAACACATGAAATTCCCTTTTCATATTTACATCCTTATTTTTGTTGTTTTTTCCCACCCAGCGCTGATTTTTTTACCACTGGTTTTCCCTTAAACCAACTCAATTGTCCCACGTCTTATTTGCTCACAAAAACAAAACGATTTTTTTGGCAAATCAATAAGTTCTTAAAAAATGTTTATCATTTCGGGATTACAACAGTTCGGACTCCACCGAAATATGCAAAATAAGGTTGAACTTTACCATGGTCCTGGGCAGAAAATGGGTTGTAATAAATTACTTAAGAATTAGCAAATGGGCTGCAAATTATAAAAAATAGCAAATGGGCTTTATGTTGTCTGCCACAGATTTGGAGGCTGACTTGTGGGCCTACCAAGTTCATGCGTACACAAGGTTTCACAAAAAAGAAACTTAGTCAACAATCGACTCTACCAGCGTCAGACCGTTAGATGTCAATCTAATGGCAATCGTGCTTCTTCAGTCTCTGATCTTCCTGCCCCAGCCGCCCAAACCAGCGCCGTCGGAACCGCCTGCTCCCGCCTCCCGTGGCCGGCAGTGCTGCCGGGCAGGCCTCACGGCCCCATCATACTCGCAACCCTGGCCTGTCTATCCCTCTACTCACCCACACCTCCTGTTATTTTCCGGCGATGGCAGCCGAACCAGTCAACCCTCGTACTCTCCACCGTGTGGGCAGCCACTGCCGTGTATTCCCCGGCTCCGTGTCGTTCCCTTCGTAGGCCTCGCCGTCGTCCACCTCCCTGGTGCTCTCGGTACGGCGTGGTCAACGATGTCCATCCAACAGCCGTAGTGCTTCTGCAACCTCTGGTCTTCTTGCCCCAGCCGCCCAAAGCAGCACCGGTCGTGTCGCATGCTCCTGCCTCCCGTGGCCGGCTATGCTGCTGCGGAGGCCTGACCGTCCCCATACTACTCCCACCGCTGGCCAGGCCATCCCTCCACTCACCCACTCCCCCTGTTATTCTGCGGCGACGGCAGCCTCACACCGCAGCCGAACAAGTGAACCCTCGTGCTCCTCTCCGAGTGGGCATCCACTGTCGCGTCTTCCCCGGCTCCGTGTCGTCCCCTTCCTAGGCCTCACCGTCTTCCACCGCCGTGGTGCTCTCGGCACGGCATGGTCAATGTGGTCAACGACCGACTTCCATCGGAAGAGTACTATACGTGGAGAGGCTGACAGCTGGGTCCAAGGCCACTGCCCAGTTTTTTTGTGATTTGCCAAGTAAGTCGCTTTGTCGGGCCTGTTGGGCTGCAAATCTTTCAAGACGAGGAGAGCTTGGCCTATCAGTAATGAGAAATGGGTTGTACATTTTTAAAACACATCAAACCGGCAATTAGTTTCAAATATCTTTTTTTCATTTCAAGTTTTTAAATTACATTAATTTTTATGCATGGAGAATTTGTTGGATTTTATATTGATATACATTTATTTTTAAAATCAGTTTGAATGTGAGTCGAAATTTTGGGATTAAAAACAGTTCGGACTGCACCGAAATATGCAAAATTTCATATAATTTTTTAACCGTGGCCACAATATGGGCTGTAATGCTAACAAAAAGAATATGGGCTCCAAAAAAACCTTAAGAATTAGCAAATGGGCTGTAAATTATTAGAAATAATGGCAGATTGGATGTATGTTGTTTTCCACAGATTTGAGGCTTTCCTAAAAAAAAGGTTGACGCACAAGCAGTGACAGTTGGATGTCCATCGAACGGCCGTCGTGCTTCTTGAATCTCTGCTCTTCCTGCTCCAGCCGCTCAAACAAGCGCCGGCGGGACTGCCTGCTCCCTCCTCCCCGCGGCCGGCTATGCTGCAGCGCAGGCCTCACCGCCCCACCGTACTCCCATCGCTGGCCTAGCCATCCCTCTACTCACCCACACCTGCTGTTATTCTCCGGCGACGGCAGACGAACCAGTAAACCCTCGTACAGTCGTACTCCCCTCCGCGTGGGAAACAACTCCCGAGTCTTCCCTGCCTCTGTGTCGTTCCCTTCCTAGGCCTCGCCGTCGTCCACCGCCCTGGTGCTCTCGGCGCGGCCTGGTCAACGTGGCCAATGACCGACATGCATCTGAAGTGGACTGTACATGGAGAGGCCGACAGCTGGGTCCACGGCTGCACGCAAGGAAATGCCTCCTTATTATGCTCAAAATAATGATTCCTCCACTTGACATCAGGGACCCACCGAAAGGGCCTCTGTATTTCGCAAAAAAACGTTACCGCCGCTGACAGCTCGGACCCACCAGCTATATCTTCGCACGTAAGGAAGCAAAAAATGAATACTCCCCCTGTTAGCTGGGACCCAGTATAGTGACAGGCTGACTTGTGGGCCTACTAAGTTGATGGGGACGGAGGGCTTTGTCAACTTAGTCAATATGAACCACTCTAGCTCCGGTGACCATATGATGTCCATCCAACGGCCATAGTGCTTCTTCAACCTCTGGTCTTTGTGCTCCAGCCGCCCAAAGCAGTGCCGGTCGTGCCGCGTGCTCCTGCCTCCCGTGGCCGCCTGTGATGCCGCGGAGGCCTCACCACCCCCTACTAGTCCCACTGCTGGCCAGGCCATCCCTCTACTCACCCACACCCCCTGTTATTCTGCGGCGATGGCAGCCTCACCCTCGTACTCCTCTTCGCGTGGGCATCCACTGCTGTCTCTTCCCCGGATCCGCGTCGTCCCCTTCCTAGGCCTCGCCGTCGTCCACCGCCGTGGTGCTCTCGGCACGGCGTGGTCAATGTGGTCAATGAGCGACTTCCATCGGAAGAGTACTGTGCGTGGAGAGGCTGACAGCTGGGCCCATGGCGGCCGCAAGGAAGTGCCTCCTTATTATGCGCAAAACAATTATTCCTCCACCTGACAGCAGGGACCCACCGGACGGGCCACCCATATTTCGTGAAAAAATGTTTCCCCCCTGACTGCTGGGACCCACCAGCTACATCTTCGCACACAAGGAAGTGCGACCGGGTAAAAAAAACCAAAATGATTCGCCCCCCTGACTGTTGGGACCCACCAGCTACATCTTTGCAGGCAAGGAAGTGCCTGACAGTCGGGACCCACCTGGTCGAAGCGTACATAGCCTTGTCATTCTGGTCGCGAAAGTGTACGTACATAATGGTCGATGTAGAGGCACGCACGTGTCGTAGTAGAGGCGCGCACATGTCGATATAGAGGCGCGCAAGTAGCATGCACACGTACGTACAACGGCGAGGGTGCAAGAAAGAAAATACGGCCACGCATGTGCATACGGGCAGGGTCTCGAATGCCTACTCGCGCATATGTACATGGCTGGGTCGAAACGGAGAAACAACAGCGTCGTCGTGTTCATGGGGAGCCAACTGGCTGGGTCGGAACGGAATGCGTGGTCGTGTTCATCGGGAGGGCTTGGACGGAACAGGCGATGGAAACGAGGCCTGGCGTACCGCACAACAGAGGAAACGGACCTCCTACGTTCGGAACGGGGTCCTGTTGATCGGGAGGGGTGTGGCGTACCGCAAAACGGAGGAAACGGACCTCTTACGGTCGAAACGGGGGTCCTGTTGATCGAGAGGGGTGTGGCATACCGCAAAACGGACGAAATGGACCTCCTACGGTCGATACGGGGGTCCTGTTGATCGGGAGGGGTGTGGCGTACCGCAAAACGGACGGAACAGACTTGTGTTGGAGCGCTACGGTCAAAACGGGGGTCCTGTTCATCAGGAGGGGTGTGGCGTACCGCAAAATGGCACTCCACGGGATACTGTTCATCTCCACCGTCGACCTCCTCCAGCCTCCACGGGCTACCGTCGACCTCCTCCAGCCTCCACGGGCTCATGTTCATCCAGCCTCCACCGCGCGCTACTCCACTGGCTACTGTTCAACCACCCCTCCACCATCTACTGTTCATCCAGCCCTCCACACCACGGGGTCCTGTTCAACCACCCCTCCACGGCCACCCCTCCACCATCTACTATTGATCCAGCCCTCCATACCACGGGGCCTGTTCAACCACCCCTCCACGACCACCCCTCCACCATCTACTATTCATCCAGCCCTCCACACCACGGGGTCCTGTTCATCCAGATGCAACGCCACCGCTCACTGTTCATCCACCCCCCCCCCCTCCCCCCGCAATGCTCACTGTTCATCCAATCGATCGGCTTCAGTTAGCAGCAGTAGCGAAGGAATCGCTCCATCGGGTCCAGTTAACAGCCATCGATCGATCGCTCGGGTTCAGTTAGAGCCCAACGCCTCACTCGGGTTCAGTTAGAACCAACGCCTCGCACACACGCGCGTACGTGTACGAGAGAAATGCGCATCGCTCGGCCCCGACCTCCCACCGTAACCGGCACTCCCCGAAATTTTCCTGCCCCTCGCTTCTACCATAGTTTTTTCCGTCATGGACGGCCCAAAGAATGTCATGCAGCTGCGTCTCCGGCCCGCCTAGGACGAAAAGCCCATTTTCTGTCATGATTTTTTGTCATAGAAGTAGGAGCCCACAAAATCTATGATGATACCGGGTTTTGTCACAATTATCGTCATAGAAGTGTCATATGTATGACAGAAAAAAAAACCGTTCGGCCCAAAATGTCACGGATGTGTCTTTTTTGTAGTGTTGGTCTGATTATTGTGCTGGAGAAGCCTGAGTTCCGTACTTGAGAAGCTTCTCCTCGGGTTCGCTTGTTGAGAAAAAAATTCATTTCCATCTATCAAAAGCCTTTACCGAGGTGTCTTGATGTGAAAGACTGGGTATCATGGACCAGAAATTGTTCACATATCATAAGGAGGAAAAGTTGAGGAGCCTTGCATCATGAATTCTTCCGATAGCGTGTGGAAGAATACAGGGTTTCTTATATTCAGAACTTCATACTGATATGCAGACTGAAATCCATACCCATACCCATAATATTCTGAGGCTAATGATTTGCATGAGAAAAATGGTTCGACTATCTTCATTGAGCATCTCACATTCTGAATTTATTTCGGATGATAACATATTTCAAGCATCATGCATTGCTGAGCCAAAACTTAGTATATGATCCATACCTCTGTCTGAAAATGTATCATTGGTCTTGTAACTGACTTGTCTTTCTGCTGGCTGGATCATAACTAATGTGAGGATTTTGCACTGACGAGGACTCGTTGCTGATAATCAATCCAACACACCATTGGTATTCTGAACAGATATTAATGCTATAATGCAGTTGACTGGGTAAACCATAATGTCTAGCTGAGCTTCTTTCAAATATTTCAAATCCTTATTGCTTCTTTGAGTCCGGTGTCGGTTGATGAGCAATTCTTTATAGGGAATAATGTAACACCGGGGCCAAAAAAGAAAGAAGCAAAAGAAAACTCAACTAAACAAAAGCACACAACAACAATCATACCACACACAATCAATGTCACATATTACTGCTAGTCACACAATATGCATGCCTACTTAAGCACACAAATCTCGCGGGATCTCTGGTTCTACGATCTAGCATGTTGTGACGATGTGCATGAGGACGAATAAATGTGTGGAAGAGTTGGTGTAAACAGCGCTACACCAAGTGCTAGCTTAGCCAGATAGCAACCTGGACTAGCTAAGAGGTGAGGACCTACTCGGTAATCATGCACTGGGACACAAAGGTCGCAACCACATTATTATCAAGTGGACGGAAAAAGATCCGTACTCGTCCAAGAAATAGGATAGCAGGGAAAATCTGAGGCTGCTGACATTGCCCTTTCTTGATAACTAAGATCATTAAGGGTTGCCAACACGACAAAATAAAAGAACGATCCGGGATAGAAGCATGTCCATCACCGAAATGATAGACGAGACTGGAAGAAAGACATCGGCGCCATACCTGACCACCATTTTTGCAAATAGTGTCGGGATCACTTGGCATCACTCTGCTGGGACAGAGATGACACCAAACACCGAAAGAAAAGGAAACTGGGGAAATGAAAAGGTTGATCTGTAGTGGATCCGAACCGATGCCAGCTACACTCACCAGATAAACCGTTATCACAAATACTAAGGCTATATGCATGCTATGTAACAAACAGATGCAGCAACCAAATACAATAAACACACTAGACTCTATACTACCGATTTCTACCGGTTTCTACCGCTCGCGCTGACTAGGCATCCTACAACCAGACCTACTTTGATACCAAGCCTGTGGCACCCCGGCTCAGAGAAACCGGAATGCCCCGTATTCCAGCCAAGAGATCGAGGAGAAGTCTCCGGAATACGACACTGCATGACATAGAACAAATCAGTTCTTATTACAAGAATAAAAAATACAAGGGTCTGATGTTACAAAGGTTCACATCAGCTCAGCGACACTACGCCTGTGATACTTCACTTGCTCTATGCTAGCAGCGGAACAACTTTTAGCAGTGGAAATCTTCTAGCAACGGAACAACGACGAAGGTGGTGAACTCCACTCCGCAGGGACTCTGGCTGGGACACAATCTTGCTCGCATGAACGGAAACCACGACAAGCAATCAAGCAATCACGGCATCACCTACAATCTGGCATGACACGCCAGGTCAGTACATTGAATGTACTTGCAAGCTCACAACAACCAAAAACATCAAGGCAAGACAACAACATAGCATTAAGCAGGTTTATTTAAATTAACATCCACCATGATATAACAACAACTCCTAAGCATAATATACAACTACTACAAGACTGATAAATCACCATCTCTGATCTCCATAACCATATCTCTCTTGGCTAACCGGCCAAGCAATATACCATCTCGATCACCTCGTGATCAAAACCAAACTGTAACCGTGATCCTTACGGCGATCACAACCCGACCACTAAATGGCCCGTGATCCTTACGGCGATCACAATCCGACCAATAAATGGCCCGTGATCCTTACGGTGGTCACAACCCGACCAATAAATGGCCCGTGATCCTTGTGGCGATCACAACCCAACCAATAAATGGCCCGTCTGTACTGCTCCAACTATCCACATATCCATCACCTATAAGTCATTCTTTCATGTGGGTATTGATCGAACAGTGTACCTTAGTACGAACCCATGCCCACAACCGAGGACGCGGCTATCGGTAGACTAAACACACACTCTGTAGAGGTAGCGCACGGTACCCACACCACAGAACACATGGCCTCACACTCCCATTTGGGTGGACCAACGGCGTTCCGACAAAACTGATCTACTGCCATGACACTCTCCCGGCCACTCCGACTCACTCCCCTCTGGGCTAAGTCATGGGTGGCCCCATGTCTACCTCTTGACACAACGACCATCGTCGTGGCCCGATCCACTCTGGAACCCTCGCACAAAATCAAATCAAAACCGGGCACACAAGGCTTATGTACGCCTACCTGTTCAGGGTAGTGCACGCCCATAACCTTCCCTCGTTAGAGGCACCGGCGAGAGGCATGACAATAGACCGCATTAGGGCCGTCCCATACCGACAAATGTGGTTGCATTGGAAAAGTTTGATTCGGCGGCACCTGACCAACTTACTGACGGAATTTATCCCCAAAAAATATAACCATAATAACTGATACTCGGATGTCACCCATCAAACTATAATCCAAGTCATAGCAATATCCAATGAATAATCCAAGCATAATATCATGATACCAAAATACTCTGAGGATAGCATAACACTACTATCATGATGAATCCGAAGCAATAATCCTACTACTCCAATAACAAGAATACAACTATCCAGCTGAGATCCACATGTAACCATCATCTCCAAAAATAATACTCCAAGCAATAGAACATCAACTAGCATCATGAAAATATTCATACTAACCACTAATAATCCAAAGGTAGCATGATATCCAAAGTAACTACAACATAACTCCTAGTAATCCAAACAATAGCATGGCAACAACAAGATCAAAATAATACTCCGAGAAAATGCCATGCACAGAGTCATGTAGCTAAAGCAATATTTTAAACAAGTTCAAAATGAAATAAACCATGTCACTGCATTGCAATCATGCAAATGGAGGGTGTGGCTTGCTTGGGGAGGAAGAAATCACCGGAAGAAAGTGCGAGAAGCTCGCGGAAAGAATCGCCAGAAATCGTTCTCTCTCGGAGGGGGCTGATTAAGGGCAGGGGCAAAATGGTCATTTTCAGTATGCCAAAACATAATGAAAGTGACACCAACAGAAAGGGCTCGATGAAACAAAGAAGTGAGCATTGCTTTCACCTTATTTGGAGTCACGGTTAAAAAGTTGTGGATGTTTTTCTGCCAGGGACCTAGCTGTAATGAAAAGATTTTCAAACAGGGGCCTGAACAGAAAAAAGTGAAAGCGTAATCAGGGAAAATACACTTTCAGCTTATCCATATGAATAGTGGCGGGGCCGGACGCGCGCGGGTCCCATGGGTGGGGCCCGTCACTTATCCACGCTGGCCTGCGGGGTCAACGCGCTGTGCGGCTGACCAGCGGGGCCCGCGGCCAGCTAGCAGGGCGGCTGGGTCGTCTCCTTCTTCTTCCCGACGGCGCCCGTGGAGGAGCTCGACACCGGCGGCTATTTTGGCGCCACGGAGGGCCTCTGGCGACGCTCCGCCTACCAACGAGCTCAGCGCAGAGAGCCGCGTCGATCTGAGCCAGTGGCGCACGCCGGAGAGGAAGGGGTCGGGCAGTGCGAGGACTCCGGCGGAGTTGGCTTTGGGTGGGGTTGGGCATCGTAGGCAGGGGCTACCAGAGGAGGAGGGGAAGCGCTCGGGCAACTCCGGGGTGTGTATGGGGGCCTCTGGAGGTGGAAGAAGGAGGGGAGGAGCCCGGGGCTGCTCAAATTTGAGCGGAACCCAACGGGGGCCATGGTGGCGATGAGGGGCACAGAGAGCTCCTCGAGCTTAACTAAGAGGATAGGTGAGGTCCAGGGAGAGAGGCAAGGCTGCTGGAGTGCTCGGACGAGGCCGGGGATGGCTTATATAGCCGCGGGACGAGGGGCCGAGCTGGCATCACCGCGGACGCGTGTCCGGCGCCGCGGACGCATGCCCGCGTGCATGAACTTGGTGGTAGATGACGTAAGAGGAGTAGTGGGGGCTCTCACGGGGCAGAGGAGGCCAAGGAGGTGTAGGGAGGAAGACGACGGTGACGAATGGATCCAAAGCTCCACTGTACGCCTGTGGGCGCGCGGCGGTTTGCGTCGGTGAGCAATCGGACGGAGGGGGCAAGGGTTCAGGGCGACACAGTCGATCACGAGGAGGCCACTGGACATGCTGGTGAGTCAAGACGAGGAGGGAACGGACGAGCACAGCACCGGGGACGATCCAGAGGGCGTTTACTGCACACCACGGCGGTGGTCACCGCGCACACTGGTGCACACAGTGCCACAAACGATGACAAACGATGTCTGGGGGTTAGTCCTTCCTGGGTAGGTTGTAACTATGGTGGTAACTTGGTGAAAACGACTATGGTCAAAAAGAAATAACCCTCTGAAGTTTACTGCAGTAAACTTGGGTGAGCACTGGTGATCAACAGGAAGTGTTTTGGGAGCATTGGAGTTGTCTGCTAGGTTGAGGTAAAGGACTTACATCCTGGTAAGTTTGAGGAGATTTGGATAAAGATTTAATGTAGTTGCTTCACAACTGCATTTTTGGTCCAGAAATGAAGATCAGCAAGATGCACTCACATGGATTGTCAACTAGGGCTAAGATTGGGTAAATCTGGGTCATTTGGTCTTATGAAGATGCTGTAAAAAGCTCATGCCAAATGGACAAGCCAAAATGGCACTTGCTTCACAAACATCTCTGTTGACCAGAAACTTGGAATAATATTGGTGACCAAATGGATCAGTGAAATGATGTCAAATTAGGTGGAAAGATGTTTTATGGGTATAAGAATGATTTGGTAATTTATCAGGATTTTTGAAGCAATATAAAATATACTTGCTTCACAACCTGGAAATAATGCCAGAATCAAAGATTTGCTCTTGTGCTCAGATAGAAGATTGTATGGGACTCCAAATGGGTGGGAGGGGTTAATATGAGCACATTAAGGAGTGTGCAAAAGTTCAACTCATTTGGATACTCCTAGCTAGTACTTCCTTCACAAAGCCTTATGTGTGACAAAAACTTTGAAAATTCACTGAGGAAGATTGGCTAGGAAAATAAATTTGAACTTGTGCATGGGGCAATTATTTGGACATATAAACATGCCCAAAAAGGTTGGGAGCCACTAGGAAAAATATAAATGACACTTCCTTCACAAAGTGCCATTTAGGGCAGAATAGAAAAGGGAATATTAGGGAATTATTTTTGAACTGGCCAAGGAATTGTTTGGGCATATTTAAGCTATATATGACCCAAAGAAATTATGAGAATTATTTGGGGATTTTTGGGTGGACAGAAATATAGGTTGCTTCACAACCTAGGGCAGATAGGGTTATTCCTTTAATGAAAAAGGAATTTTCCCTAGAAAAAGATTTTAGGGTTTGGTCAAGGAGTGAAGTAACATGATCTTTGTCAAGGTTTTGAGAATGATGAGCCACTTGGGAGGAGGAATGAGGATGATTTCCCAGGTGCCAAGGCCACAGAACCACTCCAAAAAGAAAAACAAAGCAAAAACCAAATAAATCAGAAGAAAAAGAAAAGGGCCAAAATCCAGGCTGTTACATCTTGGAGCCGGTGTTAGTGTTATGCCTCTCTCTTTATATCGTAGACTTGAACTAACTAAGTTGACACCTACTGAAATATCCTTGCAAATGGTCGATAAATCAACCGCTATACCTGTTGGTATTTGTGAGGACGTGCCTGTTGTTGTTGCAAACATTACTATCTTAAAAGACTTTGTTATCCTTGACATTCCCGAGGACGATAGTATGTCTATTATCCTTGGTTGACCCTTTTTGAATACTGCAAGGGCTATTATTGATTGCAACAAAGGCAATGTCACTTTTCATGTTAATGGTAATGAGCATACGATACATTTTCCGAGGAAACAACCTCAAGTTCACAGTATCAATTCTATTGGAAAAGGTCCATCAATTATTATTGGAGGTTTTGAATTTCGTCTTCCTACTGTCAAGAAGAAGTTTGATATTCTTATTATTGGGGATGTACATATCCTCGTTGAGGTAACCTAGTGTCATTTTGAAATTTCTACGGTTTCATGCGATTCGGAATGAGTTTGTTAACAAGACTTGATCACCATTGTTAGTGGATTCCTTTTGATGAGCATGAGATGGATGAAGTTAGAAAGCACAACTCTTTGTATCCTCCTTTTACTTTCTGGTATTTAGAATAAATAAAGTAAAATTAGTATTTTCTGTCTATTTTCTGAATTATCCATGCAATAAAAAATACCCCGAAAATAAAAGTTCTCCAAATGCCCTGCAAATTAAATATGATTTTTTTGGAATATTTTAGAATATCTGGCACTGAGAACACACCAGAGGGAGCCAGCACCTGGCCACGAGGGTCCAGGGCGCGCCCCCTGCCTCGTGGGCCCCTGGTGGCCCCCTCCACTGATTCCTGCACCCACACACTTCTTCTTCCTCCCAAAAAATTATCAACCAGCTCAAGCACGAGTTCTAGCTCATGTTGCTGCAATTTTCGATCTCCTTGCTCAAAGCTCCATTCACGAAACTGCTTTGGGGGATTGTTCTTTGAGAAAGAAATATGTCTAGGAAAATGTACCAAGGTGGTTCTTCAAGGAAGCAAGGACCCAGGCTCGCAATATGTGAGCAGGACGATGAACCGCCAAGGGAAGCTTACGTGTGGCCTTGTGAATGGACGTCAGAGGAGTTTTTGGTCAAAGCAGGCATCAAGGATGAATTCGATGCATATGTGCATAATGCTGATCTTGAGGACTTCATGCAAGATAAGTGCCCCCAATACTACCATTTAACTGATTCCTTTGTGAGAAGGTTTAAATTTTCATCTTCGCGCAATTCTCACAATGTCATGTTAGATCTTTATGACAAATCTTATACCATGGACTTAGAAGATTTTACTACTACTTGTAAACTCCCGCAATGGGGTAGTGCTAGTGAACCTCGCAAATCTGAATTTAAAGATTTTCTTGCTAGTATCACTGTGGGGGAATCCAGAGAAACAACACAAGCTACCATAGGGAGCATCCATTTTCCTGCTATACATTATTTTGCTCTCTTTATAGGTAGATGCATAAATGGTAAGGACGAAGCTTGTCACATGTGTGTTCCTGATCTTAGTGTTCTCAGGAGTGCGGTGTTAGGAGATAAACAATATAACCTGGGGGGGCATCGTTACATGTAGGTTGCACAATAATGGTTTACTTGGAAACCTGTTTGGTGGGATTTATGCAACCCGCATAGCTAATTTCCTTGAGATACCCATACATGAAAATGATGTGGAGTTGCTTCCTGCTTATCCAGATTATAATGCAATGGTTAGCCATCAGTTTCTTTAGAGGAATGAACAGTTCCTCCAATACCGACTAATTTTTGACAGACGTTGCACTGTCCATATTTCTCTCCCTGCTCCTGGTTTCTTTGACTTCTAGGCAAAAAGGAGATACTTTATAACCAGAGAGGAAGCAAACCAGTACGAGAGAAGGACGCAGGCAGCTCGCCTCCAAGCTGCAGCTCATGAGGCAATATTGGCTGCATCTCGGTACAACCCCAGCTACAACTCTGATCCATGGGCATAGACCAACTTAGGCCAAAATCCTAAGCTTGGGGGAGTACGTATTTCTCACCCACATTACATTCATGTTCACACACTCATTATAGTTGTTGGTGCTCATACTTTTTCATTGTGCTTTCCATGCTAGTTTATTTTCTTTTTCTTGCTTTCTTCTTGTGTGTTTGAATAACCTTAAGAAAAACAAAAAAAATAGTTATAGCTTTTAGCTAGGCTTCTTTTCATGCTTGTAGTATAATAATTAAAAAAGAAAACTCAAAAAGATTTCTCGTTCTTCTTTTGCTTGTTGGGAGTTTTCCCATGTAAATAGTTTTATTTCTATTTCTTTTCTTTGGGGGTCGAAAGAAGAAGACCATGATGAAAATGTTGAGTGGCTATTTTATGCATTATTGATTGATTTAACCAAGAGCCCATATTACTTTGTCTTCTCCCTTGAATTGAATGCTTGCAGATTCCATCTTAGTCCAATGCACATGCACTATTATTATTACCCACACCGTTTGGTCGTGCAAGTGAAAGGCAATAATGACGACATATGATGGACTGATTGATATGAGAGAAGCTGGTATGAACTCGACCTATCTTGTTTTTGTAAATGTGATTAGTTCATCGTTCCTGATTCAGCCTATTATGAATAAACATGTTTGCAATTACAATTAGAGATTATAGTTGCTTATGCCATGCTTAATTAGCTAGGAGTTTATAATGCTTTACCTTGCATGCCAACATGCTATTAAAATGGTTGTGATGTGGTATGATAGGGTGGTATCCTCCTTTGAATGATTCGAGTGACTCGACTTGGCACATGTTCACACATGTAGTTGAAACAAAATCAACATAGCCTCCATGATATTTATGTTCATGGTGGATTATATCCTACTCACGCTTGCACTCAGTGTCTATTAATTTTAATGCATGTTCATGACTATTGTCGCTCTCTAGTTGGTCGCTTCCTAGTCTTTTTCTATCATTCACTTGTACTAACCGGGAATACTGCTTGTGCATCCAAACTCCTTAAACCCCAAAATTATTCCTTATGAGTCCACCATACCTTCCTATATGCGGTATCTACCTGCCGTTCCAAGTAAATTTGTATGTGCCAAACTCCAAACCTTCAAATGAAATTCTGTTTTATATGCTCGAACATCTCATGTATCAACTAGGGTTGTCTATATCTTCCATGTTAGGCGGGTTATTCTCAAGAGGAGTGGACTCTGCTCCTCATTCACGAGAAAACGGCTGGTCATCGGGATGCCCAATCCCATGCTCAAATCAAATGAAAATAATTGCAAACAAAACTCCCCCAGGATTGTTGTTAGTTGGAGGCACCTATTGTTTCGGGCAAGCCATGGATTGATGATTATTGGTGGTGGGGGAGTATAAACTTTACCATTCTCTTTGGGAACCGCCTATAATGTGTGTACCATGGAAGATATAGAGATCTCTTGGTTGTTATGTTGACAATGAAAGTATACCGCCCAAAATATTATTTATCTCTATTTCAAAATCGAGCTCTAGCACCTCTACAAATCTCTGCTTCCCTCTGCGAAGGGCCTATCTATTTACTTTTATGTTGAGTCATCACCCTCTTATTAAAAAGCACACGCTGGAGAGCACCGTTGTCATTTGCATGCATTACTATTAGGTTATATTGGGTATGACTATGACTAGATCTCTTTTACCATGAATTACAATGTTTAGTCAGTCCTTGATCTTTAAAGGTGCTCTGCATTTATGTTTTGCGGTCTCAGAAAGGGCTAGCGAGATTCCATCTTGTTATATCATACTAGATCATCGATGGCGCGCGTTGCTGCGCCCGTCTATTTTGGCTCGTAGTTGTTAAGGATATAATGTCGTATGTATACATTTGCTTGCATTGTTTTGAAATATGATGCTTTCCTATAGCTTGTACTTCTCTTTTTTTTCAAAATAAGGGTATGTAATCATCTTCACATGGGGCAACATTACAACTTCCATGTTAACATAAGCTTGCATATAAATATGGCAGTGCCATAAGCCAATCTATCCACAGTAAAAAAAATGGATGGCTGTCTACAGTTTGGTTCAAGCATACAAGTTCGTTTGCAGTTGGATACGAACATGGAATTAAACATAATATAAAATTGCAATGCATAACGGTTGAAGAAGGCACCACAAAAAAATTTGGAAAATTTTGAACTTTTCTACCTTTTCAAATCGTGATACTGTTCAGCGGGCTCATCTGAGCCCGGGCTCTGGGTTGAATTATCCGTATGACAGTATATTATACATGGAAATAGATCGTATGGCAGAATATAGTGAACCGGAGAAAATGCAAACCTCAAATAGGCACCAGAAACACTGCACAAAAATGTCTATAATTATGGATACATCTGATAGGGCAGAGGACAGGATAAGTCTAATCATATCCTATATATATCTAAGAAAATCAAGAATCTTTTCATTGGGGCTTAAAAACTGCTTTACCATTTTTACTTGGAATAGGAGGAAAACTTAACCAAGCAAGAAAAGGCAACAAAAACACAAATCATTATTCTCTATTCTCTGCATACATTATATTTCTGCAGTAAATGCATCTTGTGATTCATAATTGTTTCACCCTGTAGGGGCTGAAGCTCTACCTAAGGCGACTGCCATACATGGATAAACGCAGCTTCTCGACCAAGGAACTGACTTAATGAAATCACCTTCCTCATGGTGATGCTGAGAAAGGGGATAACCTCTTGTATTACCTTACTGAGAATAGTCAACTTCCTAACTAATCCACCTTAATCCTGACATTAATCTACACGACATTAACTTGAGTTCTGACGGTATGGAGTCACAGTGATTGCATGACTTGAGGCATAGGGCAGCAGGCTGGGGTGAAGATGTGGTGAGCAGAGGACAGGAAGATACACAATCTGATGTCTTATAGGTGAATTCCTCCACTCGTTGCATGCTACAGAACGTCAGTGAGTGTAGGCCGTCCCTTTCTGATCAAATACATAATAAATACTGCTCGCACAACTGATTTCATCTACAGTATATTGCCTGAATTGTTTGAAATGAAGTAATGATTTTTTTCCTAATCCTATATTGACCGGGAGCATCAATCTGAACCATCAAGGAACACGCACATCTCCAGAAATAGTAGCAGTAGCTACTGTGCAAAGTTCAATCCAATGGTAGGATACCATAAAAGCTTGTACATCCCAATAGCCAAAGAACGTAAGCAACAAAAAGTGGCATCATATGTCAAACAGCTCACGATGGGCATAAATTTGTAGTCCCTCCATCTCAAAATAAGTGAATCAACTTTGTACTAATTTTAGTACGAAGTTAGTCACTTATTTTGGGATGGAGGGAGTACATTATATGTCCCTTTTATTGACTCATTATCTCTGACTTGCAACTAATTGGAGGCAATAGTGGTCACCAAAAGTAGAATATATTGTAATGCTCTAGAAATAGGATTAATTGTTGGGAGTTCTTACCTGATGGATTCCTTGTGGAGAGCTAAAAATAGGCGATGGTGGAACCAATGAAGCTCCGCACTGTCCATGTACGTTAATGATACTCCATGAGCCGGTGTGTAACTTCCACCAAGAAGCGATTTGTGCCTGTCTGCTCAAGCGATTTAAACAATTGAATCCAAAGGGGAGTTGTTCCAGACAGGTCAATGAGCTAGCCCCAGATAGCGAAGCGAAGGATAGCTATTGAACACCTTGACAAATCTACATTCAGTATTCAACAGGGGAGAGACGTTGCAGACGAGAGTGTCTGCAGGAAAACCTAGAGAACCTGTATATTTTGTGAGAACAAAGAACAATATGATTAAAATGAAATTCTAAAATTGGATTGGATGAAGAATCAAGGTAAGAGGAGATGTACAGATGAACCATCATCCATGGCTGTAGGAGAATGGTTTTCAGAAGTGAGGGGAGTGGGGAAGGCGCAGCGACAGGTGGAGATTATATGAGCATGCGTGAATTAAAGTAAAAAACATGAATCGACATTCGTAACTGACCTGCAATAATCTTCAGTTCGGCTGGTTAATCGATCGCCATTAATCAGTCTTGATTAAAACCTCAACCAATCGATGGCGAGTGAATTTCAATCGACAGCTGTTATTCGCCGCTGGGGCCACCGCCCCATGGCGTCATCGGTCCGGAAGTCGTCCGGTCGCCGGCGAGGAGCGCCATGTCGATGAGACCAGAAGCGCGGTGGCCATGAGAGGCTGTCAGTCTCCTTCACTCGTGCCCAGCGTCCGCCGGTAGGCGACGGTTGCGTTCATGCGAACCAAAGGACTATCGCGTAGAATCGGCTGTGTCGAAGCCCATTAGGCCCAATTTTACAACAGGCTTTTGAAATTGTCACCGGAGCAATGGCCCATCACGGACAGCGCTCAGCCGTAGCGAACAAAGCGTGACATCACATTCCGAGGTAATCCGACGTTTGAGAAGGACCAAAACCGAGGATCCGATGGGTACAAACGCGAATAGCCTGAGATGGCTAGAAAACTGCACAGTTATAATGTCTTTAAATTATGATTGTTTTGAGAAAGTGTTGTCATCCGAGTTTTATTATTATTGCTCGCTAGTTGATTATGTCATTGATATGAGTAAACATGAGACTAAGTGTTATTGTGAATATGGTTAGTTCATAATCTTTGCTAAAAACTTGAATGCAGGCTTTACATATTTGCAACAACAAGAGCAAACAGAGTTTGTAAAAGTTTTTCTTTATCACTTTCAGTTTATCAACTGAATTGCTTGAGGACAAGCAAAGGCTTAAGCTTGGGGAAGTTGATACGTCTCCATTGTATCTACTTTTCCAAACACTTTTGCCCTTGGACTCTAACTTGCATGATTTGAATGGAACTAACCGGACTGACGTTGTTTTCAGCAGAACTGCCATGGTGTTATTTTTGTGCTGAAATAAAAGTGCTCGGAATGACCTGAAAATCTACAGAGCAATGTTTTGGAATTAATAAAAAATACTGGCGAAAGAATAAAGAACAGGGGCCCACACCATGTCCATGAGGGTGGGGGTGCCCCCCCTCTAGGGCGCGCCCCCTACATCGTGGGCCCCCTAGAGCTTCACCGACCTCAACTCTAACTCCATATATTCACGTTTGGGGATTAAAAATAGGAGAGAAGGATTCATCGCGTTTTACGATATGGAGCCGCCGCCAAGCCCTAAACTCTCTCGGGAAGGCTTATCTGGAGTCCATTCGAGGCTCCGGAGAGGGGAATCCGTCGCCGTCATCATCATCAACCATCCTCCATCACCAATTTCATGATGCTCACCTCCGTGCGTGAGTAATTCCATCGTAGGCTTGCTGGACGGTGATGGGTTGGATGAAATTTACCATGTAATCAAGTTAGTTTTGTTACGGTTTGATCCCTAGTATCCACTATATTCTGAGATTGATGTTGCTATGACTTTGCTATGCTTAATGCTTGTCACTAGGGCCCGAGTGCCATGATTTCAGATCTGAACCTATTATGTTTTCATGAATATATGTGCGTTCTTGATCCTATCTTGCAAGTCTATAGTCACCTATTATGTGTTATGATCCGTTAACCCTGAAGTGACAATGATCGGGATACTTACCGGTGATGACCGTAGTTTGAGGAGTTCATGTATTCACTAAGTGTTAATGCTTTGGTCCGGTACTATATTAAAAGGAGGCCTTAATATCCCTTAGTTTCCAATAGGACCCCGCTGCCACAGGAGGGTAGGACAAAAGATGTCATTTAAGTTCTTTTCCATAAGCACATATGACTATATTCGTAATACATGCCTACATTACATTGATGAACTGGAGCTAGTTCTGTGCCACCCTATGTTATAACTATTACACGAGGAATCGCATCCGGCATAATTATCCATCACTGATCCGATGCCTACGAGCTTTTCACATATTGATCTTTGCTTAGTTACTTTACCGTTGCCACTATTACAATTACTACAAAACTGCTACTGTTACTTTTGCTACTGTTACCGTTGCTTCTATATTACTTTGCTACTAAATACTTTGCTGCAGATACTAAGTTATCCAAGTGTGGTTGAATTGACAACTCAACTGCTAATACTTGAGAATATTCTTTGGCTCCCCTTGTGTCGAATCAATAAATTTGGGTTGAGTACTCTACCCTCAAAAATTGTTGCGATCCCCCTATACTTGTGGGTCATCACCCTCCCATACATATGCAAGCCAATCTCCACTCACATCGAGCTAACCTATGAAACAGTGGGCAGGGGGAGAATTAGGAAATGGACACAGAAGTAGTCTTTAGAATGCATTTACTACGCGATCAAACTCATCTTACCTGCTCATCAGAGGAAATCCGAGTGCCCCTCAACGTTGACATCTCAAGGGGCGTCAACTTGCAACTACAGCCACGCCGCGCTGGAGAGACCCCCAAGGAAACATCCTCGTGCGTTCCACGGAACATCAAGATGCATTTGTATGAGTAGTTTATCATGTGAGAGAAAAGGATGAACGAGGGAAGGCCTCTAGAGATAGAGATAGACACTACTACTACCAATGTGTTGGCCCGTGTGTTGCAATGGATCCAAAGTAGTAGAATAATACTTGTTCACGTGCTTGAAATATAAACACTCTAGTTTTGATATACATGTGTCAGTTGACATGACAGCTTGTCCATGGAAGTTGAACCACGGCGACCATCATGTTTCTTTTTTCTACCACTGCCACACCCACACGCGATTCCCACGATGCCGCTCCAACCCATGGCACGATGTCCCCCGACGTGGACATGGATCCTCTGACGTGGCTATCACTGCCTTACCTGCATTTCCTTCGCTGACAGGTGGGACCAACACTTGGGGGTCCCACATGTCAGTGACAGAATGGTAGGATTGTTCACATGAGGGGATCCTCATCCCCCCGACGTGCGCCTCATCCCTCTCGGCCCCACCGCTCCTCTGCCTTTGTGTGCATGCCATGCGGGTTAGCTGAACTGCGGCAACCATCAACTTTATACCATAGCCACACCCGATTGTACGCGGTTTGCCTGCTCCGCTGCTGTGCTCCGATCCGTACTCCCGCACCATCGAATTTTCATCCATCGGCTGTGACACATTTCGTCCCGGGCTCAATCCTCGGCTGGAGTACTTCTGTACTACAGGTAGTACCCGCCGGTGTGACCATCTACGCCTCGTAACGCCCCAACGCCCAGCTGTGGCACCCTCACCACATCCATGCCACCACGACCGGTTCATCTCGAATGAGTGAGTCGCGAACCATGCCACCACTATGAGAATGACATGTGGGCCACCCGCATTTAAGGTCCGCATGTCATTGACTCATTGGTCGGGCACTAAGCCACTGAAGTTCGGTCTTGTGGGCCCCGAGAGGGAAATGTAACTCCTGTGGCAGGCCTTATGGTGCTCCCGCGGTACGAGCTCATGCCAAACCCGGAATTTGTTTCTTACCACTACCAACTACTAATAACATACACGTTCATTGCACGCATGACATTCTGGTGGTTTGTGAAATATGTTTCTACATGTGGAGTCTTCTAGATTCTACATGTGGCAAAATCTGGTGGAATGTAGATCATATCCAACAGCCAGTAGTGCTCGGATTTGCCATCTTTGTACCTTCGGATTGGCTTCATCCAACGACCAACTTTCAAACTTATTTACACACTATATAGGGGTATAGATGTTTGGTTTGCAGCCTAAGGTTGCCACGCCTAAGCTTAGGCGTGCCACAATATCTTAGGCATGTGTTTGGTTCATTGCTACACTTGTGGCTTGCCACACTTCTCTAGCTACATGGTCCACATGTCATAGACTCAACTTCTTGCCAAATCTTTCCACACTTGTGGTGGCCATTTTGTTAGCCACATTTTTTGTGGCAGACACAGGGGTTGTTTAGTTTTAGGCCTAGCAATGCCAGACTCTCATACAATGTTGCCAAACTTGCCTAAGGTCAGGGGCTATTTGGTTTGTGACTAACTTTGCCAAATGTTGCCACACCTAAAGCTAGGCAAGTTTGACTAACTTAGGTGAGTGTTTGGTTCAAGCCACACCTTAGGCAAGCCACACTTGGACCCCACATGGCATACACACAAAAAATGTGGCAAGATTCCCTTAGGCTTGCCAGCTTGTGGCTTTCATTTTGATGAACTAACCTTAGGCAAGCTTGGCAAAAATATGTGGCAAAGTGTGGCAATGCTAGGCCTAGAACCAAACAGCCCCTTAGTTCTTCAAAATGAGAGCCACAAGTTGGCAAGCCTAAGGGAATCTTGCCACATTTTTTGTGTGTATGTGGCTTGCCTAAGGTGTGGCTTGAACCAAACACTCACCTAAGTTAGTCAAACTTGCCTAACCTTATGTGTGGCAATCTTTGGCAATCTTAGTCACAAAACAAATAGCCGGCAAAGTTGGTCATGAATTAAGTTCAACCATGGAGTCTTCTAAATTCTACATGTGGCAGAATCTGGTGGAATGTAGATGATATCCAACAGCCAGTAGTGCTCAGATTTGCCATCTTTGTACCATCGGATTGGCTTCATCCAACGACCAACTTTCGAAGTTTTTCACACACTAGTTGATGCCCGCACATTTCTAGCAAAGATGCCCGTGCATTTCTAGCAAGATGCCCGCGCATTGCACGAAGTTGATGGAAAAGGTAAGCACAACTTATAAATTTGACGGATGGAGTACTAGTTACAGTGATGCATATAATTAAGCAAATGGATCGCACATGTCGGTATTGACTAGAACGAGAATGCAACAGCACAATAAGAATTAAGGCCATGATGATGCAATCGCAGTGGTGGTTACAGAAGGCAAGAAGAAAGATGCATCCATCAACATACGACCTCCTCCTCCTCAACTTAGTGCACTGGGCCACCGACCGACGGCTAAGGAGCGGTGGCTTTTGTGGCGAGGTCGAGGTGCTTCTCAGCAAAGGCATCCAAGGCTTCTAGCCGGTTGAGGAAGGCCAATGTTGTAGCGTCCTCACCAGCCTTATAGATACCTATGTACACGATTTGCTCGCACACGTGGATGTGTAGGTTGATAAATTCTTGCAGGGCGAGGCGCCTCATGGTGAGCGCGACCTCCAGGTGGACATTTTTCGTGGCATCGGCGGGCAGTCGTAGGGCCATCAGTGATTGAAATAGGTTCCGGCCATGGAGGCCAATTAGGGTAGCAGGCAATGAGGAGCCCGGGCATGCGGGCTGGAGGAGTACGGCAATGTCGTCCACAAGCTTCTTGAGGACGGTGAACTTGTTGGTGGTGGCAATGATCATCTGGTCCAACTGAGATTCGTAGTTGGCGTCGACGGCGGCCATCCACCAGCCGGTCTCCAACACCGTTTGGAGACGATCCTCGGTGCCATGCCGCAGGCCGGCGTCGTGGACCATCTGGCATAGCCGCTGGCCACTCGTGCGCATTGCTGCCATGGGTCTGGAGTGAGCTCTTTTGCGCTTAGTGTAGGTGCTTAGGCAAATGCTTAGGTGCGTATGATGAGGTAGATACATTGGAATGGAGGGGTGCCTTCTTATGAGGGCAAACTGCGTTGCATTCACATCGTGCAGCCTCTTTTCCCGGACCTCCTCCCATTACTTCCCTCATGCATTAATTTAAGGAGGATGCATTGGCCATTCAACATTTCAGGAACCGCTACTCCCTCCCTCGTCTGCATTTAAGCCGTATCGGGAACTGTGCCGCCCGCTGTCAAATCAAATAGTACTGTGCTGCCCGCTGTCAAATCAAATAGTACTGCACCACCTGCTGCACGCCTAGCTGAACACGCCTCCTCGCCTCCATCAAACCCCTCCGTTAAACCCGCATGCAAACCGAGAAACCTATTCCAGCCACACGTCCATTCATGAGCTGGCCGGAATTAAACGCAACACCGGCCGAGCTCCTCCCGTCCACCCTCTGTTTAAACGAGGTCGGACGCCAGCCAAGCTCCTACCGTTCACCCTCTATTTACACGAGGCCAGACAGACAGCTCCTACCGTCCTCCTTCACCATTTTATCCACTCTTTCGATGGCTTCCGAGGAGTCGTTCTCCGGCATATTACCCGGCTGGGTGGCCCGTCGAGCCCTCTGTATACGGGAAAGGCCGCTCGGTGCTTCACCAACCTCGCTTGGCCCGACGGAGCTAGTTGCCACCCCAAGCAGGTGCATGGTTCAGCAACTCGCCGCTCCAGTTCAGCTTGATGAGGAGTGGCGAGTTGCTCCACGCTGGCACGGCGGCAAGCACGCCAGTACAGGCATCGTCGATGTCACATCGTACAACGCCACCAGTGTCTGCGGTGGCCGCGCCTCCCGTGTCTATGGCCGCGCCTCCCGTGCCTGCGTCCGCGCCTCCCGTGCCTGCGGCAGCACCATGCAGCCAATGATAGAAGCCGGGTGCATGAAGAACGACGAGTCGGTGGCCAGCTTCTCCGTGTTTGCCGCCATCATCAAGGAGAAGTAGAACACGAGAGGCCGCCGCCACTTGGGTCCCATGAAGGCCACTGCCGAGGTGACGACTGCGCATTCAGGTGATTTCTTTGCTGCTTCGTATCTTCCGAGGACCTTCGTCGACCCCGCAAGTGTCTGACGGACATGAGGAAGACAAAGGAAACCGCGGGCGGCCATTTAGATTATGTACTCCCTCTCCATCTGGCAGGAAATATTTGTTCTAAGAATGGATAAATTGTATGTATCTATAACTAAAATAAGTCTAGATACATCCATTTCTAGGACAAGTATTTCCGGATGGAGGGAGTATTAATTATACCACGAGAGCCGGATTGGCACCGTTTAGTTCATGTAAATGTAATGAAATCCATCATGTTTATATGAAGATCCGGCTTTTTATACCAAATCCTTCATGCTTAAATGAAATCAGTCCGTGTTTGTACGAATTTCATCTGTTTGGTTAGAGTTGTGAAAATGTATGCCGCTAGCGTTTGATGTCGTCCTCCGCGGAAGGAAGCGGGAGGAAATTTGTCGGCTGCCGTTGGAGATGCTCTTATGCTGGAAATAATAGA
This sequence comes from Triticum timopheevii, assembly GCA_963921465.1. Taxonomy (NCBI): domain Eukaryota; kingdom Viridiplantae; phylum Streptophyta; class Magnoliopsida; order Poales; family Poaceae; genus Triticum; species Triticum timopheevii. The sequence goes on from OY997262.1 coordinate 371,971,416, forward strand.
GTGACATCCAATCCATTTGAGTTAATTTCGTGTATGGTTGTCCCTCTATAAAAAGTTAATTGCATGTACAGTGTACACGTGACTTGCAGGGTGGCTATAGCTTCGTACTGAAAGTTAAAAAGAAACAAGTCCATCCTTAATCTTGTATTCTAAGTACTCTATTGGTTCCACTGTCAGTACAGTAGAGAAAGAAGTATATATATTAAATAAGTAATATATAATATAAAAAATCTAAAGTTAAAGACAGAATTCGAACTCATGTCATCGCGTTGCGAGCATCTAGTGCTAACCAGTCCAGCACATTTTTGTTGTAGACCATGTTGGAGATATATCTCCATGTCTACTCTTATACTCCATTTGTTCCTAAATATTTGTCTTTTTCAGATTTCAAATGAACTACCACATACGGATGTGTATGTAGACATATTTTAGTGTGTAGATTCACTCATTTTACTCCGTATGTAGTCACTTGTTGAAATCTCTAAAAGGACAAATATTTAGGAACGGAGGGAGTAGAAAACAAAGTTGGTGATGATGGTGTGTGTGCCATCCTGCAATATAGGCCGTCGGATTTATATCTAACGGATAGGAAGGAAACTACGGCAATTTCGCAAAAATATACCCACACCCCTCTCCACGTTCGCAAATAAGGCCTTCCCGCGTTCATCCTTTTCTCTCACAAGATAAACTACTCATACAAATGCATCTTGATGTTCCGTGCAACGCATGGGCATCTAGCTAGTTTCTTTTAAAATAGTTACTGTGATAATTGGGTTGAAGTGATATATATTATGGCTGCCCCGAATGATTTCAGATTCACTAGTAGTAACAAAGAAAAGGTTGCCTTGTTAATTAACAGAAAATAGGGTGAAAACTATCACATGAGGCCGGTAAAACGAGGCACACTGGGTTCAGCGTCATCGTCACTACAGCTGTGCGCGCGCGAGAAGTCTACATATCGAGGGGCTACTGAGCGAGGCATAGAGACACAATGTTTGAGAGAGAAACCAATTGACAGATTACAATCAGATCGAGTTGTCACCCTTCTGCTGTCATTGTTGGGGTGGATGGAGGGGGAGGGAGAGAAAGACGTATCGAGAGTGTGCATAGTAGGCACAGAGGCACAACTAGCGAGTGTGTGTGTATGTGTGTGTGTTTGAAAGAGGAGTAGATAGATTACTATCAAGATCGAGGTGCCACCCTACTCCTTTGGTGTCGGGTAGTGTGTGTGTGTGTGTTTGAGAGAGAAGCCAGTTGATAGATTAGTATCAAGATCGAGGTGTCACCCTGCTCCTTCGGTGTTGGGGTGTGTGTGGGGGTGTGTGGGGGGGGCAGTGACACTTACATATCTCTAAAAAACAAAGTTGGTGATGATGGTGTTCCTACCATCCCGCAATATAGGCCATCCGATTTATATCCGACGGATAGGAAGGAAACTATGACAATTTTGCAAAAAGATACCCACACCCCTCTCTGCATTTGCAAATAAGGCATTCCCACGTTCATCCTTTTCTCCCACAAGATAAACTACTCATACAAATGCATCTTGATGTTCCGTACAACGCACGGGCATCTTGCTAGTAGGGAGAAGGAGTTTGTGTGACACATATATAGCTATATTAAGGGATAGGTAGATAGCATTTGTGCGAGGCATACTTAAAGCATCACGAAGATAAACAAATGGTGTGCATGCAAGTGCCGGAAAAAATGAAGCGAGAAACAATGTGCGTGCACGTGTGTGTGTGTGTGTGTGTGTGTGTGTGTGTGTGTGTGTGTGTGTGAGAGAGAGAGAGAGAGAAAGAGCGAAATCTCAAAACAAAAGGTGCGCTGGAATCCCATTGTATGTATTCATATGGTTCCGGAACTCTAGTTAACCTTAGGCATATGTGTGAGAGACATCATTATACTTTGAGACATTAGTGGCTGTGTGTGGGCGGAATTAAAGGGGTGGGCATGTTAGACAGAGAGACTGTGTGTGTTTCTGTATGAGAGACTTGTAGGACGGGATAGAAAGACGAATTGTAACCTTGACGGAGGGAGAGAAATACACGAAGTGCACGTGTGTGATTCTGATGCCCACAGGGAAATGAGAGATGTATGCGTGTGAGAGAGATTGCACAATTCATTCACGTATCACTATCTAGCGATCGTGAACGTGCATCGCTTGAACATAAATCAATATCTACTTCGTATCGTGGCCAAAGGTACAATATCGATTCAGTGCTATAAAGATTGGACACTCACATATCACATTTTTTTTCTATTTAAATAAACCTTTTCAGTTGTGCATGCCAAAGTTACAGTGATGTTTCTTCACATAACCAATGTAGCTATCATGTACATGCACCATTGTTACTCTTGCATTCAAATTCATTAGTCTTTGATGATTTAAGGTTCTATTATGAAGTAATATATGTAATATTCATATATGAATTCAACGGGTACACAATTTATGAAATGGAGGCTATGTAATCATATGAGGTAACACTTTTAAGTAGCGGGCTACAATATCCATTACATTTTGTGTGCCTCTACACTAACACATCAATGCATTATGTTTAAAGTAAATAACCAATGGCACTAAATTATCTATTTACACGAGAAATACATAGGCTGAGTGTTTGATCCCTTTTTTGTGAATGCGTAACTACACCCGTACGATTGGCCGCGCCTGTGTGAATGTCCAAGTTATCGGCGCATCATCCCGAGTTATTGTCTTTTTTTCTCGGGTGGACTTCACACCAGTTATTAACTGCTGACGCGTGCCCCTTGTAGTCTAGCATGACCTTCCCGCTAGCACGGTCCAAAATTAGTTGAAACTGGATACGAACAATCCCGTGGGCGGTAAAATCTCCCGCTTCCTTCTAAAATTTCCGCCACCTTAGTCTTTAGCATGCGAAATTCCCCTTTTGTCCTTGGTGCACGGAGACCAACAGTTACAATACCACACTCATCTACATAATAGGTCGGGGCTGCTTTGGTAACTTCCGGTTTCCCCCACTACACGGCACCCCCATTTCCTCTCCTCCTCCCGCAAAAATGACTAACTCCACAACACCAGAGCATCTTACATCTCGCCATTCGTACTTCATCGGCCTTTCTCCCCTCGCCTCTCAAAACCCTAGACTGCTCATCCACCGACGTACCAGAGCCCATTCATTGCCAGCGGCGTCCACCTCGCTAGATCTGCTTCTGTGGCCGCATCTACCCCTCCCACCTCCCCTAGAAACAAGTAGACTACTCATCCGCCACTGTACCACAGCCCATTCAGTGCCAGCCTTGTCCACGGCACGGGATCTGCTTTGCTACTCTCGTCAACCGTCGCGCATCTACAGCGGCTCATTCGTACTCCCCACTGGAGACGCTTCGTCCACACCCCCCGGAGCCGCCCCACCGACGCCCCCGTCGACGGCCTCTGATCCTCTTCGCCGACACCATCATCAAACCTAATGGAGTAGCTTCGTCTATACCATTCTCAACCCTATCGGGGCCGCTTTGCCAACTCAAAAGTCCACGGCCTCAGATCCGCTTCCTCGCACCCTCATCCAACCTATCAGAGCAGCTTCTGACGCCCCGTCCATGGCCGCAGATCCGCATCGTCGACACCATCCTTAACCCAACCACCGGAGCAGCTTCACCAATGCCCTCGTCCACGGCCACAGATCCGCTTCGCCCACACTGTAGTCCACCTTACCGGAGCCGCTCGACAAACACCCTACTCGAGGGTTCTAGATCTCCTTACCGGACCCCGACAGCCAGTGCAGCGTCATCACCCTTGATGTTTCTAACCTGATTCCCACCATCTGGCAAGATGCCAAGCACCTGCCACAGCCTAGGTACTTGTCACCTTTAAACCTGTCCATCATCACCTGCCCGATGTACTTCAAATATACTAGCAGGTCGTTGTCACCTGTTATGCAGCTGGCAAAAACTACAAGGATGATGTTTCTTCTAGATCTAACAGCTTGGCCAACCAAGATCCTGGACTGAGGCATTGCTATGATCTTATAAGTGTGTCTCTCTCTTGTATTGTTCTGTGCCTGCCAGCGTGCTTTGCTAGGATTTTCGGCCAGTAATCCCTTTGTGCAGACAATGATTTCTACTACTGGCTGCTAAATTAGATATGTAGATGTCATACATGATACTACCTCGTACCTCCGTTCCTAAATATAAGTCTTTCTGGAGATACCACTATAGGCTACATACGGAGCAAAATGAGTGAATATACACTCGAAAATGCATCTATATACATCTGTATGTGGTCCATACTAGAATCTCTACAAAGACATATATTTAGGAACAGAGGCAGTACATTACACAAAATCATAGGTCGCATGTAGGAATTCCAGCGCACTACATTAGGCTCACTTAGAGTGCCTGCTAGTCCAGCACACAGAGTCATGGCTAGTTTATGCTAGGCACACAATCATTAATTGGCGGTTTAAATATGCGCAAGGGATATGCAATGTATTATCATGTAGAGATGTCTGAAATTAGCCGTGTCAACTTGCAGATAGGGTTACACAATGAAAAAGTACAAGATGTATGTGGCAATTTCACGGAACATCTCAAAAAAAGGAGAGGCAACGGTGAGCCTTTACAGTGTGCTATGGTACGTCACTCCTCCATTGCAATCATCGTGACATGTTATTTGTATGTCAGTTCTACTGGCCAAGTTTCTTAGGAACAATTATTACGAGTTATCCTAAGAAAATAAGCACCTGTGAATATAAGCTCCATGTAATAAGCCAACTAGTTCTTTTCATTGCGTTTTCAGCTTATCTTTGGTATGATTAGTGAAAAGTCTAGATTGCATTATATTTTTTCATTTTGCTGCCCATATGAAAATTAATTTGACTTGCAAACATCACAAATTGAACCCAGTGCAGTAATTAATATGATAGGAAAATAGACCATCACTATTTGATCAAAATGCAAATACAAAGATACCATCTACTTGGCACAATCTACTTTGGTCAATGTTTTCCATGGAGATCTCATTGCCTAATTTAAACAAAGAATGCATGACCCACATTTAAATGAAGAACAATTATTTATTGAAATTCGATGACCCAAGTGGCTGGTCATTATCATATAGCAGCACCACCTGAAAGCATCATATAGCAGCAGCAGCAGCTCATAGCAACTCATCATACAGCAGCAGCAGTGTGCAATTCATCATATAGCAGCAGCAACTCATAGCAATTCATCATATAGCAGCAGCAGGAACAGCTCATAGCAATTCATCATATAGTAGCAGCAGAAGCAGCTCATAGCAATTCATCGTAATAGCAGCAGCAGGAGCAACTCATAACAATTCATCATATAGCATCAGCAGGAGCAGCTCATAAAAATTCATCATACAGCACCAGCAGGAGCAGCTTATAACAATTCATCATATAACAGCAGCAGCTCATAGCAATTCATCATATAGCAGCAGCAGCTCATAGCAATCTATTATATACTTAAAATAAGAGTCAAACAAGCCACCATGTTCGTCCATATCTATTAGATTATCTTGATCGTCAATATTAGAAATGAATGGTTAAGATTTAGAAGATATAGCGTTACATACAAATATAGGTATGTACAAGCAATTTGGCATAGCAAATAAAAATAGCTGAACACGTCTTCATCCAAGTCATATGTTTTTTTTTATTAAAAAATTTGTCCAAAACAATCAAATATGAAACCCACGTTGGCATTGCAAAGTACGACTGCCAGGTAATATAAAGAAAGTAATGCTGCCAGCTCCCATTAATAAAATATTACGGCTACTAGATAGCTAAGCACGTACAACTATGAATTATAAGGGAAGGAGTCCCAGCAGCCCGAAGAAAGACAAGAGTCCGGTCACAATACTACATCTGATCATGTCTATGAGTTTAGCAAAAAAAAAGGTAGGATGTGATTTTAGCAAATTATTCAGCCCGAACAACTTTTTTGTGTTTGAGGAAAATAAATCTGGACCCCTACATGAACGTTGGCGCAAGAAACTTTCTCTACCCATGGGAAAAACAATGCTTTCTCTGCCTAGATAAAAGCAGTACATGTGTACATACATAGAATAGGAGTATGTGCGGCAAACAAATTACCAATGTATTTTTTTATAATGAAGTATGGTCACAATAGGATGTTAGTGGCAATAAATCCTGAATGGGCATCTTATACTGACAACACATGAAAAATATAAGTGCCAGAAATTATATTTTAATTCTCGCATTTTTTTTATAAATGAGTCATGACATGTTTTCTAATTACAATGGTTGATAGTAAATTAAGCATTTTCCATTAAAAATAGTGATGAGAAGGACACGTGAAAGTATACCCCATACACATGCAAAAGAAAATACGTCAACCCTGTAAAACATATATATATACTTAAAACAGTTGGCAAACAAGACATCACGTTCGCCCACACAGATAAAAAACTATCGACCATAAATTTTAGATACAAACATCTGAGATTTAAAGATGTAGATGTTACATACAAATATTATGTATATATGCACTATTTTTCCCATGTAAAATTTGTCACGTATATGTATGTATAATTGGAAAATGCAATCACAAATCACATGCATGTAAGAAGCCTAAAGAAATTCACGTGCAGGAGAAGGACACGGACAAGTTCAAGTCGGGTTCGAATTCTACTAGGAGAAAACAATAAAAGCAATGCACGTTACACACAGCCCAACCACCGCCTAATCCACTTTCACGTAAGACTGTTAAAGAAAATCTCATGTACATATGCATAGCTAGAGGAAATAATAAACCAGACACACGCACGTGCAGGGCTCATAGATACAAATACACATACCAACGGATCACTTTTACCTCTACCAAAAAAAAAAGACAACGGACACATACATGGGCAGATACAAAAGTTGTCTAAGAGAGCCATTGTATTGGCAACTGATATAAAAATGAAAATTAGATAAGAAGCCATAACTAATCAGTGAGGCATCTCTGGCCAGCTACAACTGTAATTACTGGGACTAGAAATTGAGTCACATTGATGTATTTCCCTACACGCTGCGCCTAACTAGATTAGCCAAATGGATGCTTAAGTTGGAAGTGACGACTAACTGATATTCTTTTGAGAAATCTCTAATTTATTCTATTCATGAGAAAATAATTTGCGACCATTAATTTAAATTGATTTGAGTCGGCAAGATTTTTTTCTCTGAAATAGTTAGTTCTGGGTTTTAATTAAAAATGATTTAAGTCACTGAGATGATTTTTAAAATAGTCTTTCAAGTATAAACTATCTATAAACTCATCATGAAAATAGATGCACCTTATTTACAGCGATCCAAAAACATGATCCGGGACTATAGCTGAGAATAGTAAACACACAATGAAAATAGAACAAAGTTAATGAAGATATTACAGGATTTAAAAAATGTGAAGTATATAGTGTCACAATGTATGCCAACTGAGATACAATTGGGCCACATAACCAAGTATAATATGTTCTTTAAGGTTTGGTTTGTATAACTAGGTAAAGAGAACTATAAGTGAATAAGAAAGAGTAGGCGAGCCATGCAGCAACAAGAAACCATACACGTTGATGAAGTGCCACCTGCGTATGGCATAGGCTAGACAGAGGTTGATGACAGGGAAAAATAGAAGGGTGGGTAAATCTTTTTCTTGGGATATGCAAACAAATAAAATGGATGAGAATATAAGAACACACATCTCTGCGTGGATGTGTTTGCACAACCTATCCAACAAGTGAAAAGGAAAAGTGTGTTTGCTTCTTGACCTACGAATTATGATTACTACATAGATGACGGCTAGATAAAATTGTACTGATATAAAATGTTTGTTTCTATTATTTCAAAAAAATAAATAATACTAATTAATAGAGAACATAGTTCCTATATTGTATATCTGTGTGGTAGTTTTTATAAGACAATGGTATATATTTAAAATTTAACTTATATTTGAATCTCATGTTCACATGTGAATTTTAAATGCTAGCACATGGTTAGGATGAATCAAAGAGTTTCCTTCACATGTGATTAAATAAGCTTCCTAATATACATCGCATATTATAACATCTAAACACATCTTTTAGATGTCAAACAAAACAAGAAAAATAAGTAACAACCGATAATCTAGCCACGCAAATGCTCGGGTTACTCCGCTAGTTCATCATATAGCAGCAGCTCATAGCAATTCATCATATAGCAGCAGCAGGAGCAGCTCATAGCAATGCATCATATAGCAGCAGCAGAAGCAGCTCGTAGCAATTCATCGTATAGTGCATCAGAATGAAAATTTGGCAAAAAATCAGAGGAGATCCTCACCTTGTTGGATGAGCTCATCCTTCAACAACACCTCAAGGCCACGACCTGGGGGGTAGGGGGAATAAGGTGCCTTCTGCCGCAGTGTGGCATCAGCCGTAGTTGTGCAGCACCCGCCGAAGTAGTGTGTTGGACGAACCACAATGAAGCAGCTGCTGGAGACCATGAGAATGAGGGGCGGCGCTAGAGGGAGAAGCAGCCAGGGAGATTTGCCCCTACCCGCCAGCCATGTAGCCTAGCTGGACAGAGCATCATCGAGGACCAGGCTAGATGAGACCAGTGGCGACGGCTCGCTGGAGGAACCCTAGTGCTGCAGGCAGGGGATCGAGGTAGAGGGAAAGGTGAGAGGAGATGCAAGCAGGCAGGGCAATGAACGCTTGCATGTTTGTTTTTACTTGAGGGTCAGGTGTGACACGGGCGTTAGCAGTTGCATTTTGAGTGTAATATAGGCAGACAACAGAGTCATTTCACTATTCCCCTTCCCTTCAATTTTTAGTGATGTTCTACCCGAAACACCCCCCTCCAAAGAAAAATTAGTTAAGCCCAAGCCCATAACTCAAAAATGACTTCTTTACATCTTTTATGGCTTATTTTGACAATAAGCCCTGAAAAGGCGGAATCGAACTGGCCCTTAACCTGCAATTCAATTGTGCGTGCAATGATAAATCACTCCTGCCTGCTATAGTGTATATTTAGGCATCATCATATATGGCATAACCTAATACATGTGCATTCCATTGTAGAAACTGGAATATGCAATGTTTATGACCCTTAAACATATGATGTTTAAATGCCCCTTAAATCTGGTCAATCAAGTGATGGTCTTTAAGCCTCCTTCTTTGCTTCTTTTCTTGATATGTAAGATTTGCTCACACATCTGTTCAATTGCTTGTTTGCATCAGCCACTCATACTACGACTATTTGCTTTGGTTACTTGTTGTTCTTCACCGAACACTCTAACAGAGCTTGTCAATGATTTAAACACTAAGTTCTGCTGTAGTGGGGCCTTATCTAACTCATAGGTGACATAAAGGTTTGGCTGTACACTAAAGTAGGCCCTCCAAGAGTACCTAGAGATCCAGTTCGAAGGTATGTCTAGTTTTTACATAGTGCAGACATAGTAAATGCTCATTTCATTATGTGCAAGTGCAAGATATGCGGCATGTTTCATTATGTGGTGTTGTTTTGTTATAATCTCATCATTTTGTGTTCACAGACTAGAAAGTATGCATATTTATCTTCCAAAGAGACGAGTAACTTGTTTGTGTCACCTTGCAGAGGGGGTGCAATGAAGATAAGATTGAGGATTTCCAAGTACAAGATGTTAGGAAGGAGCCTTGCAAGAGAAGTAGGAGTTGCGGTGAGCCTCTTCAACCTGTTAAGATAAGTCACTATATCCAACTCACAGTTCAATTCCTTGTTTGTTTCAGGCATAGTTAATTTGCTCTTTTCAATTTCTTTATTTGTCCTCAGTTAATGAGATGCCCAAAGAATGATGCCTGATGTTGGGTAGTTGTATAACTATTAGTTGACATAATTAAAGGCCTTACCATTTAATTACTCTGCCGAAGTGTGCCTGAAGCTTTGAAGTCTATTAACCAACTATTATTGCATGAGGCTCACAATCTAGTTTATACTAGGCTAATGATTGTATAGTTTTGCTTTCTGTAGTATGTTTGTATGAAACCCTCTGCTGTTCATTATGCTCCCTAAGACTTTAATTGAGCTACAGAATGGCCAACTGCTTGCTTACTTATACGCAATGTGTTGTCTAAATTTGTAACTTGTCTGTGTTTGGGATTGGGCCCCAACATCATGCTCCTCTGGTGAGCTAAGAGAGATTTCTGTATGCAGGCTGCACATACTACCTTTTTATAATTTTTAAAATATCACCTGCTTATGCTTCATGACATGTAACATTATTGTTAGTCATGTTTTGCCATGTACAAAATAGTTTGTCTTGCTCGCTTCACTGTTGTAACTATATTTTTGCCCTACTCATGTGTACTTGCAGAAACATTTCAGGATGAAGTGACATCAACACAAAGATCTGCGAGTAGTGCGGCATGGCCGTTACCGAATGATTATGAATTGGAATTGGAATGTGCTGATGTTCTCGAGCATCAACTAGAGGTGGCAAGACAACATGTACATGATTCTCAACATACAATCAACAAGCTGAGACTGGACATGCAGGTATTAGATGCAGGAGTAAAAAATGAAACATGACACTGAGGTAACCATGAAGGAATTAGAGAGTTTGCAGACTGAAATTTGTGCTATCTGAATCCGGCCAATCCTGTTTTCTGAAGAGATTATAGTTCAAATGGTAAGTTAAGTTGATGCGCGTCCATGATGTATGAGTTGTATTTGCCCAGTGTATGTAATTTGATATTTGTGTATGCTTTATTATCACCGGTGCCGAACCATAATGCCCAGTGGGTATAATCGGCTGTAATTTCTTTATTGTATAGTGTAGGATTATTCTACGTTTCTATGCCTTAGTCTCTTTATTGTATAGTGTATGTTTTTTAGAGGTGATAGTATAGAGTAGGATAACTCTTTGAAGATTTTTTTTGAGCAAATAACTCTTTGAAGATGTTATATCGTTTAAATGGGGCCCAACTCGCCCAAAAGTTGTAGTGACCATGGCCTAGCACGGGCCGTACGATTCATGGGCCATCTATGGGACGGACGATCCATGGGCCTTCTATGGGCCGTCGGATCCATGGGCCTTCTATGGGCCGTCGGATCCATGGGCCTTCAATGGGTCGTCAGTTCCATGGGCCTTCTACGTCCCGTAGGATCCATGGACCTTCTACGGGCCGTCTCATCTATGGGCCTTGTATGGGCCGTATAATGGGCCGTAAACGGGCAAGAGTGGAAATCGTATGTCTTATGGGTTGACCATAATAGGCCGTTAATAGGCCGTATTTGATGATGCTATGAAAATGGCCCAACAGATTAACGGGCCACAAACGGGCCAACTGTATCCACGGGCAAAAAAGGCCAGTAACGGGCCATAAGAAACCGAATGCTGGAAATGAGCCCAAGAATAAATGGGCCCTTAGAAGGCCAAAAGGTAACACTGGCTGGAAACGACCCAATGGAATAATGGTCCGCTAATGGGTATAAAGTGATACACTATTCATTACGGGTCGGTTTCACCACGGGCCATTAATGGGCCAAGAGTTACAAAGGGACTCATATGGGCCGAAAGACGTCATGGGCCATACATGGGCCAGAAGTTACAACGGGCTGGAATCATATTGGACGGTGTCGGTGTCAAAATCGGCGGATCTCGGGTAGGGGGTCCCGAACTGTGCGTCTAGGCGGATGGTAACAGGAGACAAGGGACACGATGTTTTTACCCAGGTTCGGGCCCTCTCGATGGAGGTAAAACCCTACTCCTGCTTGATTGATATTGATGATATGGGTAGTACAAGAGTGGATCTACCACGAGATCAAGGAGGCTAAACCCTAGAAGCTAGCCTATGGTATGATTGTTGTAATGGTTGTTCGCCCTACGGACTAAAACCCTCCGGTTTATATAGACACCGGGGAGGGCTAGGGTTACATAGAGTCGGTTACAATGGTAGGAGATCTACATATCCGTATCGCCAAGCTTGCCTTCCACGCCAAGGAAAGTCCCTTCCGGACACGGGATGAAGTCTTCAATCTTGTATCTTCATAGTCTTGGAGTCCGGCCGACGATGATAGTCCGGCTGTCCGGACACCCCCTAGTCCAGGACTCCCTCAGTAGCCCCCGAACCAGGCTTCAATGACAATAAGTCCAGAACGTATATAGTCTTCGGCATTGCAAGGCGGGTTCTCATTTAAGTTCCATGTACCTGCCGAACAGTGTCCGGCTTCCTTATCAATGTCGCGCTTCTTGGCTTCCACGCCCAATAATGGCCTTCTTCCACGCGTCGCACGAATGCGAAAAGCCAGGGTATCTTCTATGTTTTACCCCCTAGCTGCGCAAATAACCTGCCTATAAGTGAGGCAAGAATCCAGATCCAAATCACACCGTCTTCCTTCCGCGAGTACTCATCGGAGCGCTCCTGACCAAAAATCCATTCCATCATGGACCGTCGACGCGGCTCCTCTTCTCGCGCTCCCAGTCCTCTGCCAGGAGATTGGAGGAGATGTTCTGTCCCACACAACGAGCTGGTGACGCTCCAAGCGGAGGGATATCTCCCTCCGGCCTTCATGGTTCCGGTTCGAGCCGGGCTGGCCACCTACAAAGGTGGGAAGCAAGCGGAGGCTACCCCAAGTCCCAACAAAGGGGAGCGGGTATGCTTCGTCTCCTATCTGATAAGGGGGCTCGGATTTCCTATACATCCGTTCCTCCGCGGGCTCCTGGAGTTCTACGGACTCCAGCTCCATCACCTCACGCCCGCCTCTATCCTACATATCGCGGGTTACGTAGCTCTTTGCGAGCTATTTCTGGGCGTCGAGCCCCATTTCACACTGTGGAAGAGGTTGTTCTACCTTGTACCCCGCTCTCACGAGGGGTCCATATATCAAGTGGGCGGTGCCGAAATATGGCGCATCGCCAGGACCGGATATCCATCCGGAACCCGTAAGAAGGCGTCCGAAGACTGGCCTTCAAAATGGTTTTACGTAGAAGACGCTCCGCTGCCGGACCCTGTTCGGATCGGCCTCCCGGAGTTCAGTAATGCTCCTCTGAAGAAACGCCTTAGCTGGCACCCACGGAGCCCCCAGCCGGAGGAAGACAAGAGCGTCCATTATTTGATGGGCCGGATAAGGTTACTCGCCCATTCCGGGTTGACCATGATTGGAGTCATGGCAACGTGCATTATGCGAGGGGTGCAGTCGCTGCAATACAGGGGCCACCCTATGTGGGGTTTCAACGGGAAGGACGATGCCACCCGTCATGGCCGCAAGGGGCCGGGATCGGCCGAAGACCTGGCGAAGATCCTGTCCGGCCTGTTCAAGGGGGAGAAGGAGGATTTCCTCTAGACGAGCCCGTTGAATGGGTTCTCCATGAATAACCCTTGGAGTTTGGTAAGCGAACACTTTGAGTGCCCGACCCATGCTTTCAAAGTTTAAGTTTCTTATATTATGTTTTCGATGCAGGAGCTGCGTCGGGTTGTGGAGGGCATGCTTAGTCCAGCTCCGCAGCCCGAGGATCCAGAGAGATCCCAGGATCCGGCCTCCGAAGAGGACCCGGACATAAAGGTGGAGCTAGTTGACGGGGTGTTCCACCAACTCAGCATGGACAACGCTTTAGTCGCCATTACGGCTGACTACCCCGGCCTATATCCTGCTTCCCAGGTGATTGTGACTGAAGTCCTGACACCATTATTTCTTCCTTGCTCATTTCTGACCCCCGTATATGATGGTGTTTTGCAGGAGGCGCCTTCAAGGCGGGAAGCCGAGCCCGCGGCGGCTGACCAACAAGGGTCAGTCCAGCCCAGTAGGCGGAAGAGGAGCACGGCGCTGATTGAAATGTCGCCGCAAAGGTATAGCTCACGGTTCGTTATTTAGAGCAACGTTCCTAGGAAGCGTTTGAGTGCTCATGACTTTTGTAGGAGAAAAAGCGCCCGCCGGACTGCGGGCGTAGAGGTTGCCAACCCAGCCTCTACCAGCCAAGCTCCAGCACCTGGTCTGGAGGGGGAGGCGAGCGCAAGGCGCGAGCCGGATACTCCTCCAACGGAGGATGCCGACAGACTGTCCGCCACCAAGTCTGAGGTGGAGAGCGCCATGAACCACAGGCGCCGCCGGACAGTTTTTCGCGACGCGTGCTTCTCCCCTGAGGCGTTGAATGCCTTTAACGCGGGGGACGCGCACCTCCGTGCTGCTCAAGATGGTTTGACCAGAGCCACGGAGCAGTATGTAAAAGACATACGGGTAAGAGATTTTAATAGTTGTATATGTCAGTAACCCCCGAGACTTAAAGTAGTTATATTAACTGATTTAAGGATCATTTGAACTGCAGGATCTTACAAAGAAGAATACCCAACTGTCTCAGGAGCTGCAAGAGTGTAAGGCCCAACTTGAGGCCGCACTTGCTGCCGCAGGAGGAAACATAGGGACCCCTCCTGGTAACACATTATTTAAAAAGATAAGTGGTGTGCGGCATGCGCCAAGTCTAATAATGATGTTGCAGGTGCTGCCGGACAAGATCCGGACAGGCAAGAACTACTGCGCCAGCTGAAGGCCGGCGAGAGGGTGCTGAATAATGTGCAGCAGGAAAGGAACAGGCTCCAGGATGCCCACGCCCAGCTTGGAGAAGAGCTGAAAGGTGTTCGGGCCGAGCTGTCTGGCTCCGTTAAGGAGAATCAGCGGCTTCGTCGCGGCATCTATAGTAAGTGCTTGAGCGAACTTCTTTGAAAAGAAGAGTTCGGCGAGGAAGTCAATTGACAAAATATGTCTGTAGGTATACTCACAGGTCACCCTGCGGAGGAGATGCCCGTATCAACGGGTGATCAACTTCCCGAGCTGTTGCAACTGCTCGAACGAGTTCGGCAGGCAATGAGCGGCGTTGTCCAGGCTTTATGGCCAGCCCTCTCCCTACCTGAGGGCCTTGGGGAGCTTGCGGAGAAGCTTCAGGGAGTGCGGCAGCGCTTCCATCTATGGAAGATTTCGGCCTGCCGCCAAGGTGCCAGGGAGGCCTGGCCATGGTGAAGACGCGGTACAAGAAGGCGGATCCCAACCACATGGCCGAGGTCGGACCTGTGGGGCCCGATGGGAAGGAGATCCCTGTGAGTTTAGTATACGGCCAAGTAGAGTTGGCCGCTAAATTTTCCCAACGGGACTGTAAATTAGACAGCCTGTTAGACGGGATTGAGGAGGAATACAGTCAGTCGATTTGACAATGTATTTTAAAATGACATGTAAAATGCCTTCTAGCCAGATTGTAGATCGTTTGTCTTTGCCAACCTTTTCGCTTCAACCTCGGGACCCTAGAGTCCGGAGTGTGTCCGAATACCTTCTCGGTTAAGAAACAACCGGGGCATGCATGGAGACCAGGCGTAGGGGTCATTAGTGCTTTATCAGACAAGTGCCCAACTAGTTATGTTATATTACATGGTTAGTAAGAAACATCTTCCAGGGAGAATAGTTCCTTTAAGGGTTCCTTTCCCTGGGAGGCATGCCCTAAAGTTCATGTCCGGACTGCGAAAAGAGCAGGATAACATCTGGGGGCAGATAAATAAATTGGTAAAAAATCATCTTTCAAATCACCGACCGAATATTCCCTTAAGAACGCTAGCTTTCGGCTTCACCCAGTCTGAGGTACACATCTGGCTGACCTGGCAGTAACAATCGCAGAGGTGCTCCCTTTACCTCCTAGCCGAACAATCGGGAATGTAGGGGTAAGCACAGGAGCCAGGCAACCCAGCTTGGCCAAAACTTAAGTCATATCGATGCATATATTGGTGAATGAAAGGTACACGTGGAAGTTTGACACGCGTGCTGGGCATGAAGCCCTTATAATTAAGCTTCTGGTAAGGAAGCCCCCAGGTATAATGAGTGCGGTTAGCACATCAATTGCGTGCGAACGATGCGCAAGTAAGCCTTTTAAGGCTTTGATGAATAGGGGTGAGAGAAAAAAGATAAACAAAAGACAGCTGAAGTGTAAAAATTTGGACGGGGGAAAGGGACGAACTCTTAGTCCGGCGCTAGGCATAGAATCTTCGGAGGCGGGCTGCGTTCCATGGGTTCGGCACGAGTCGGTTGTCCGACACATTTCGTAGACGGTACGCTCTGCCGGTCAAGACTTGATCGATGATGAAGGGGCCTTCCCATTTGGGCTTGAGCTTGTCCTTTTTCTTGTCCAGCAGGCGTAGAACTAGTTCGCCAACGTTGTATGTCTTGGCCCGTACTTCTCTGCTTTGATATCTTCGAGCCTACTGCTGATAGAATGCGGAACGAGCCTTGGCGACGTCGCGTTCTTCCTCCAATGCGTCCAAGTTGTCCTGCCGATCCAGCTCGGCTTCTCTTTCTTCGTACATGCGCACTCGAGGTGAGTCATGAGTCATGTTGCAGGGAAGAACTGCTTCTGCGCCGTATACCATAAAAAATGGTGTGAATCCGGTAGTACGGTTGGGCGTTGTCCGCAGCCCCCAGAGTACGGAGTCGAGCTCCTCTACCCAGTGCGTGACAGATTTCGTAAGGGACCACACTAGTCTGGGTTTGATGCCGCTCATTATTAGACCATTTGCTCGTTCCACTTGACCGTTGGTTTGAGGATGATAGACTGAAGCGTAATCGAGCTTAATGCCCATATTTTTGCACCATGATTTGACCTCGTCAGCCGTGAAGTTCGTGCCATTATCGGTGATGATGCTGTGGGGACACCATAACGGTGTACTACCCCGGATATGAAGTCTATCACTGGTCCGGACTCTGCCGTTTTAACTGGCTTGGCCTCTATCCATTTGGTGAATTTATCCACCATGACCAATAGGTACCTTTGCTTGTGGGTTCCCCCTTTAAGGGGTCCAACCATGTCAAGCCCCCAGACCGCGAACGGCCAGGTAATGGGTATAGTTTTGAGGGCGGTGGGTGGCATATGGCTCTGATTAGCAAAAAGCTGACAACTGACGCATCTTTGGACTAAGTCCTGAGCATCTGCCTGGGCCATCGGCCAATAAAATCCTGTACGGAATGCCTTTCCTACAATGGCCCGGGCTGCGGCGTGGTGTCCGCCTAATCCGGCATGAATTTCAGCCAGAAGGTTTCGCCCTTCCTCTTCGGAGATACACCTTTGAAGGACTCCGGTTGTGCTTTTCTTATAGAGTTCTCCCTCATGGACCTTGTAGGCTTTGGATCGCCGAACTATGCAGCGGGCCTCATTTTGGTCTTCGGGAAGTTCCTGCCTAAGCAAGTAGGCTAGGAATGGCTCTGTCCACGGGGCGATTACTGCCATTATGTCGTGGGTTGAAGGTGTTATTTCATCGGCTGAATCGCCGATTATGTCAGATTGCTCTGTGTCGGTTGGTGCGGCTGCTTCCGGTTTGTTATTTCCGGACTCCTCTTCCCATAGTACGGATGGCTTAAACAGCCGTTCCAGGAAGATGTTTGGAGGGACAGCATCACGTTTTGCGCCGATGCATTGCAATACGTCGGCCGCTTGGTGATTATCCCTGGCTATGTGGTGGAATTCAAGTCCTTCGAACCGAGCTGACATTTTAAGGACAGCGTTACGATAGGCTGCCATTTTCGGATCCTTGGCGTCAAAGTCTCCATTTACTTGGGATATTGCGAGGTTTGAGTCCCCGCGCACCTCTAAGCGTTGAATGCCCATGGAGATTGCCATCCGGAGGCCATGTAAGAGGGCCTCATACTCGGCTGCGTTGTTGGAGTCCGTATACATTATCTGAAGTACGTATTGGACTGTGTCCCCGGTTGGGGACGTCAATACGACGCCAGCCCCCAATCCGGCCAACATTTTGGAGCCGTCGAAGTGCATAATCCAATTGGAGTATGCGTCGTACTCTTTAGGGAGTTCGGCTTCAGTCCACTCAGCGACAAAGTCAGCCAAAACTTGCGACTTTATAGCTCGCCGGGGTTTGTAAGTAATATCGAATGGTAAGAGCTCAATGGCCCATTTTGCAATCCTGCCCGTCGCGTCGCGGTTGTTTATAATGTCATTTAGGGGTACTTCGGAGGCCACTGTTATCAAACACTCTTGAAAGTAGTGTCGGAGCTTCCGGGATGCCATGAACACCGCATACGCTATCTTTTGATAGTGCGGGTAATGGGACTTGCAGGGAGTTAAAACAGTGGATACGTAGTACACTGGTTTTTGAAGAGGGAATTTATGCCCTTCTGTCTCTCGTTCTACGACGAGTACCGCGCTTACAACTTGATGTGTTGCTGCGATGTATAACAACATTGGTTCGCCCAGGTTAGGCGTAGCCAGGACCGGATTTGTTGCCAATACTTTTATTTCTTCGAGTCCGGCAGTGGCAGCATCCGTCCACTCGAAGTGTTCGGTGCGTCTGAGGAGGCGATAGAGGGGCAATGCCTTTTCTCCCAAACGGGAGATAAAGCGGCTTAGAGCCGCCACGCATCCTGTCAATTTTTGGATCTGTTTGAGGTCTTTTGGAATATCCAGCTGTGATAGAGCTCAGATCTTGGCCGGGTTTGCTTCAATTCCTCTACCAGATACAATGAAGCCCAGGAGCTTTCCGACTGGTACGCCGAAAATGCATTTTCCGGATTCAGCTTGATGTCATATGCTCGGAGGTTGTCGAATGTGACCCTCAAATCGTCTACTAGAGTTTGGACGTGTTTGGTTTTGACGACTACGTCGTCTATGTATGCCTCTACTGTTTTGCCGATCTGGGTGGCCAGACATGTCTGAATCATGCGCTGATATGTTGCGCCGGTGTTTTTACGTCCGAAGGGCATCGTGTTGAAGCAGAATGGTCCATATGGAGTAATGAATGCTGTTGGGGCTTGGTCCGCTTCCGCCATCTTGATTTGGTGGTAGCCGGAGTATGTGTCCAGGAAGCACAATGAATCGTGCCCTGCGGTAGCATTGATTATTTGGTCGATGCAGGGGAGGGGGAAGGGATCCTTTGGGCAGGCCTTGTTGAGGTCTTTAAAATCGACACATAGGCGCCAGGATTTGTCCTTCTTTGGTACCATTACCAGGTTTGCTAGCCAATCCGGATGTTTGATGTCTCTAATGAATCTGGCTTCCAATAGTTTGGCTAGTTCTTCTCCCATTGCCTGTCTTTTGGGTTCGGAAAATCGTCGAAGAGCCTGTTTGACTGGCTTGAACCCTTTTAGGATATTTATGCTATGCTCTGCCAATCTGCGTGGGATTCCCGGCATATCTGAAGGGTGCCAGGCGAAAATGTCCCAATTTTCCTGAAGGAAATCTCGCAGTGCGGCGTCTACATCAGGATTCAACTGTGTCCCGATGGAGGCCGTCTTTGTCGGGTCTGTTGGATGGACCTGGAATTTTACTATTTCGTCCGCTGGTTTAAAGGAGGTGGACTTGGATCTCTTATCGAGTATCACATCGTCCCTATTCACCGTAGAGCGCAGCGCGGTGAGTTCTTCTGCCGCTAGGGCTTCGGATAGTGCCTCCAGGGCTAATGCGGTTGTCTTGTTTTCGGCGCGGAGTGCTATGTCCGGATCACTAACGAGAGTGATTATTCCGCCGGGCCCAGGCATTTTGAGCTTCATGTACCCGTAATGGGGTACGGCTTGAAAAATTGTGAATGCCTCTCGTCCTAATATAGTGTGATATCCGCTGCTGAACGGGGCCACTTGGAACATGACTTCTTCGGACCTGTAATTGTCCGGCGAGCCGAACACCACATCAAGTGTGATTTTTCCGGTGCAGCGCGCTTCCCGGCTAGGGATTATTCCTTTGAAGGTTGTGCTGCTTTGCTCAATGCGGCTCCAGTCTATTTCCATTTTTTGAAGAGTTTCCTCGTAGATGAGGTTTAATCCGCTGCCGCCATCCATGAGTACCTTGGTAAGTCGAAAGTCACCCACTATTGGACTAAGGACCAATGCGGCTGGTGCTCGGGCTGTTCGGAATTTAGGTTCATCGCTGGCGTTGAAGGTGATGGCCGTGTCGCTCCAAGGATTTGTTGTTGCTACTTGGTAGACTTCGGCGAGGCTGCGGATTGTTCGTTTCCGCATATTGTTTGATGCGAAAGTTTTGAAGACTGTTGATACCGTACCGGTATTGTTGGAGTGGTTTTCCGGGGCTAGAAGCTCCTCGCCACTTTTGGCCACCTGCCGTAATATCCAACATGCTCGAAGGTATGTGTTGGGGTGGCGCCCTTTGTACTGTGAATTTTACAGGGTCCGCTAAGCCATCCCTCCAGTACAGTTTTGTGCCCTTTATGGGGTTTTTTCTTTTTGGTTTTTGTACCTGGTGCCTGAGTGTAATGCACCCTTTTGTTGCGGACTAGGGTTGTATTCGGGGCCGGATTGTCCCAAAACTTATTTTCGGTTTTCCGGAAACTCTCCATCGCACAGTACTTTCGTACTATGGACACCAGGTCGGTGAAGCGTGTGATTTCACGACGGCTGACGGAGTTCAAGATTCCCTCGTCCGTGCAATTATTGCAAAAAATTGAGATTGCGTTTTCCTCTCGGCAGTCCTTTATCCTGTCCATAACCAGGAGGAATCTGGCCCAGTAACGATGTAATGTTTCAGCAGGCTCTTGCCTTATTAGAGATAGATCGCATATGTCTGGGTGGGTGGGTGGAATTGAGTCTGGAACCCTACCCATCTCAAGGATCAAGGGCCGAGAAGTTTCTGAATTCGGAAGCTTGGAAAGTGGAACGTTGTCCAACGAGTCCGGTCCGATGCCTGACTTTAGGTTCTCGGGTAGGGGGTCACCCTTGAGAGTTCTAAACATATCATCAATATCAAACTATGGTATTGAGGGAGTCCTCTGTGCTACCCATATGCTCAGAGGTACATCGATGATATGGGTAGTACAAAACTGGCGGTGGGAGTCCTGGACAAACCCTTGAGGTATATCGATGACGGCACAGATGATGCTACTGGGCCTAGTTCCGTTAGGCCGTAACGGGCCATGAGTTAGCAGGCTGTAAATGGGCTATATGCGAACATGCCATTAACAGGCTTTCCGTGGGCCGGCCCGCCACCTTTTGACCAAGTCAAATGGGCCGGCCTTTTCACAGGAATGGGCCTCTATTGGGCCATGCCACATGTCGACGTATCATAGGCGCCTTGGGTCCAATGAGTGGATGACATCTGTCCCAACGGTGGGCCGACACGTGTTTCCTCCAGCCAATGATGATTTCACACGTGGAAAATCCCCATTGGTCGGGGCTGTTAACGGGTTATCGGATCCAAAACCGGACCCAATAGCTTAATGGCATTCCGTTACAGTGGATGCCACATGTCGGTCACCCTTGACAAAAGCACTTCTGTGACGCGCGATTTATCGTCATGGAAGTGGACACTTCCGTGATGATAACTTTGGTAATGTCATAGAACCCTTGTACGACAGCACATGTATGACTATATTGATTCTGTCATAAAATAGTTATGGATGTACAGGCATGACAAAAAACGCCTACTATGACAAACACGTATCATCATGGAAGTGTATTTTTTTGTAGTGGATGTCCTTACTTGGACAAGCCTCCCACTTATGATTAACCCCTCTCGCAAGCATCCGCAACTACGAAAGAAGAATTAAGATAAATCTAACCATAGCATGAAACATGTGGATCCAAATCAGCCCCTTACGAAGCAACACATAAACTTGGGTTTGAGCTTCTGTCACTTTAGCAACCCATCATCTACTTATTACTTCCCAATGCCTTCCCCTAGGCCCAAACAATGGTGAAGTGTCATGTAGTCGACTTTCACATAACACCACTAGAGGAGAGACAACATGAATCTCATACAAATATCGAACGAATACCAAATTCACATGATTACTTATAACAAGACTTCTCCCATGTCCCCAGGAACAAAAGTAACTACTCACAAAGCATATTGATTCTCATAATCATAGGAGTAATAATTATCGTTAAGGATCTGAACATATGATCTTCTACCGGATAAATGAACTAGCATCAACTACAAGGAGTAATCAATACTACTAGCAACCCACAGGTACCAATCTGAGGTTTTGAGACAAAGATCAAATACAAGAGATGAACTAGGGATTGAGAGGAGATGGTGCTGGTGAAGATGCTGATGGATATTGACCCCCTCTCGATGAGAGGATCGTTAGTGATGACGATGGCGATGATTTCCCCCTCCGGGAGGGAAGTTTCCCCGGCAGAACAGCTCCGCCGGAACCCTAGATTGGTTATGCCCAAGTTCTGCCTCCAGACGGCGGCGCTTCGTCCCAAAAGCTTCCTCTTGAATTTTTTTCCAGGTCAAAACACATCATATAGCAGAAGATGGGCACCGGAGGCCTGCCAGGGAGCCCACAAGGCAGGGGGCACCCCCCACCCTTGTGGCTTCCTGGTGGGGCCTCTCTGTTACTTTCTTCGCCCAATATTTTTTATATATTCCAAAATAATCCTCCGTAAATTTTTAGGACTTTTGGAGTTATGCAGAATAGGTCTCTCAGATTTGCTGCTTTCCCAATACATAATTCCAGTTGCCGTCATTCTCCATATTCATGTAAACCTTGTAAAATAAGAGAGAAAAGGCATAAGTATTGTGCTATAATGTGTAATAACAGCCCATAATGCAATAAATATCAATATAAAAGTGTGATGCAAAATGGATGTATCAACTCCCCCAAGCTTAGACCTTGCTTGTCCTCAAGCGAAAGCCAAAATCGAAAGATATGTCCACATGTTTAGAGATAGAGGTGTCGATAAGAATAAAATACGGACATGAGGGCATCATGATCATCTTTAGAACAATAGCATATAATGTCATATAATTTCTTATGCTAAAGTAACAATTCATTCACAAGGTAAAGTATGAATCAAAACTTCATTTAAAACTAACAAACTGTGATCTCAGTCATTGAAGCAATTGCAATTTATCATAACATCGGAAAGAGTCAATATAAGAGCTTTTCAGCAAGTCCACATACTCAACTATCATTTAGTCTTTCACAATTGCTAACACTCACTGGATACTTGTGGGTTCAAAGCCTCAGTTGGACATAGAGAAATATAGGGGCTTATAGTTTCGCCTCCCAACTTTTTAACTCAAGGGTAATGTCAACAATAATACTTTATGATAACCAACATCCGAGTGGATATATATATCCGGATCTTTCTCCAACACATAGTGCTTTCCAAAAGAAAAAGTGTAAAAAGGAAAGGTGAAGATCACCATTACTCTTGTATAAGGGTAGAAAATAAAAGTAACAGATAGACCCTTCATAGAGGGAAGCAGAGGTTTTGATGCGCTTTTATGGTTTGATGCACAAAATATTAATGAAAATAATGTCACTTTATATTGCCGCTTGTGATAAAGAATTTTATCATGCAGTCTATCGCTTTTATTTCTTCCATGTCACAAGTTCATATAAAGCTTATTTTCTTCACACTAATAGATCATACATATTTAGAGAGCAATTTTTTATTGCTTGCACCAATGACAACTTACTTGAAGGATCTTACTCAATTCATAGGTAGGTATGATGGACTCTCATGGCAAAACTGGTTTAAGGGATGTTTGGAAGCACAAGTAGTATCTCTATTTGGTGCAAAGGATTTGGCTAGCATAAGAGAGAAGAGGCAAGCTCAACATGTTGGGGGATCTATGACAATATAACTTCTATTCGGAAATAAGAAAACATAGCCCATTATGTTGTCTTCCTTGTCCAACATCAACCTTTTAGCATGTCATATTTTAATGAGTGCTCACAATTACAAAAGATGTCCAAGATAATATATTTATATGTGAAGCCTCTCTTTCTTTATTACTTCCTATTAATTGCAACAATGACCAAAACTATGTTTGTCAACTCTCAACAACTTTTATTCATCATACTCTTTATATGTGAAGTCATCACTCTACATAAGATCATTATATGATCTTTTTATTTCTCTTTATTCTTTCCCTTATTTTATTCCCTCAAGATCATAGCAAGAAAGAAAAGCCATCAACTCAAAACTACTCTTTATTATATATAACTCACGGACTCAATTACATAGATAGATCTCAAAGAAAAACTCAAAGCTAGATCATACTAAAGACTTTATTCTACTAGATCAAGAGATAACCAAAAGGATCGAACTAAGAAAAAGATAAAGGTAAAGGTGTGATGGTAATATGATACCATGGCACCTCCCCCAAGCTTGGCAGTTGCCAAGGGGGGTGCCCATACCAAATTTCTTTCTTCGGGGATGGTGATGATGAAGTTATTGATGTGGTAGGCTTTTCATCCATCTTCCATGGCATAGGCTCACCATCATAGAAGGATGAACAAGTCTCCGGGATCCTCAAATCTGCAGCCATACTCATCCTCTTAAATTTGTATTCATACTCACAGTTTTAGTTTTGCAGGTCATAGATCTGGGCTTGGAGATGCTCGATCTTATCGTAAACTTGAAGATGGCCTCCCCAATGTTCTTGGCATCCCGCTTGTGATTATTGGTAAATTCCGCGATCATCAAGTGATTGGCGTTGTGTCCACATTCCACCATCCCTTGGCACTTGAAAACTTGCTATTCCATTGCTTTGAGTCTTGTCTCTACGCTTCCGGTCTTCTTTGGCCCTTCAACATCGCGGATATTGAGCACCCTCTCACGCATCTCAATGATTTGAGGGTATTGCAGCACCTTCGCAAGGTAGGGGTTGATGACCTTCTCGAAAAATTTGTCCTTAGGGGTTCTTGGAGACGTCATGGTGATCTAGATCTATCAGAAAACACCTCAAAACAAGAACAGAGGATTTTGTCATGGTACGGTGGTCAAAACCTTCGGTAAATTATATAATGAATTTTTACCAACCAAAAGAAGTATTGTGCAAGAAAATGGAGTTCAGAAGGCACACGAGGTGGCGACAAGGTACAGGGGCGCGCCCAGGGGGTAGGGTGTGCCCCCTGCCTTGCCGCTTTCTTGTGCACTCTACGGACTGCTTTTAATTTTCCTAATTTATTAAATATTCCAAAACGGAGAAATATTGCCATTATAAAAGTTTTGGAGTCGGTTTACTTACCGTACCACATACCTATTCCTTTTTGGAGTCTGAGACATTCTGGAAAGTATCCCTTATGTACTCCTTCGGTGTTATGGTATTAATTATATTGGTCTCAACATTTATGGGAGTACCTGAGATATAATGCTTGATTCTTTGACCGCTTATCACCTTCTGATTTGTGCCTTCTGCGTTGTTGATTTTGATGGCACCAGAACGATAGTCCTCCTCGATAATGTAAGGACCTTCCCATTTAGAGAGAAGCTTTCCTGCAAAAAATCTTAAATGAGAGTTGTATAGTAAAACATGATCACCTACATTAAAGTCACGCTTTTGTATCATTTTGTCATGCCATCTTTTAACTTTTTCTTTAAATAACTTGGCATTTTCATAGGCTTGTGTTCTCCATTCATCAAGCGAGCTTATGTCAAATAACCTCTTCCCACCGGCAAGTTTGAAATCATAGTTGAGCTCTTTGATTGCCCAATAAGCTTAATGTTCTAGTTCGAGAGGTAAGTGACATGCTTTCCCTAAACCATTTTATACAGAGACATGCCCATAGGATTTTTATAAGCGGTTCTATAAGCCCATAATGCATCATCAAGTTTCTTAGACCAATTCTTTCTAGATCTATTAACAATATTTTGCAAAATAAATTTAATTTCTCTATTTCTCAATTCTACTTGACCACTAGACTGAGGGTGATATGGAGATGCAATTATATGGTTGACATCATATTTAGCAAGCATTTTACGGAAAGCACCATGAATAAAATGTGAACCACCATTAGTCACCAAATATCTAGGGACTCCAAACCTCGGAAAAATAACTTCTTTAAGCATCTTAATAGAAGTGTTATGATTAGCACTACTAGTTGGAATAGCTTCTACCCACTTAGTAACGTAATCAACAACAACTACAATATGTGTATACCAATTAGAGGAAGGAAAAGGTCCCATATAATCAAAGCCCCAAACATCAAATGGTTCAATAACGAGTGAATAATTCATAGGCATTTCTTGTCGTCTACAAATATTACCAATTCTCTGGTATTCATCACAAGACAAGACAAAATTACGAGCATCCTTGAAGAGAGTCAGCCAATAAAAACCAGATTGTAATACCTTGTGTGCAGTTCTATCTCCAGTGTGGTGTCCTCCATAAGCGTCGGAGTGGCACTTGCATAAGATATGTTCCTATTCATGCTCAGGTACATGATACGTCTCCAACGTATTTATAATTTTTGATTGTTCCATGCTATTATATTACCTGTTTTGGATGTTTATGGGTTTTACTATACACTTCTAAATCATTTTTGGGACTAACCTATTAACCGGGGGCCCAGCCCATATTGTTGTTTTCTTGCCTATTTCGGTGTTTCAAAGAAAAGGAATATCAAATGGAGTCCAAACGGAATGAAACCTTTGGGAAAGTTATTTTTGGAACTAGTGCACCTATACAATTTACCATTGTATTGGGTGTCTTGGGGAAACAAGAGACTATTTGTTATTTGGTTGCAGGGTTGTTTGAGAGAGACCATCTTCATACTACGCCTCCCACGGATTGATAAACCTTAGGTCATCCACTTGAGGGAAAATTGCTACTGTCGTACAAACCTCTGCACTTGGAGGCCCAACAACGTCTACAAGAAGAAGGTTGTGTAGTAGACATCAAGCCTAGCTAGGGGCATTAAACGTTAGCGCTTGTTGGGAGGCAACCCAACTTTATTTTTGTTCTTTACTTTTTGCTACTGTTTAGTAATAAATAATTCATCTAGCCTCTGGTTAGATGTGGTTTTATGTTTTAGTTAGTGTTTGTGCCAAGTAGAACCTTTGGGAAGACTTGAGTGAAGTCTTTATGATCTTGCTGTAAAAAACATAAACTTTGCGCTCACGAGAATAGCTGCCATTTTTTCCTGGAGAGTGCTTTAAGGTTGATTTTTTTGCAGATGATTAATAGACAAATTCCTCAGGTCTACCAATTTATTTCAGAATGTTTAGAGTTACATAAGTATACGTTTGATACATATTACTATAGGTTGTTCTGTTTTTCACAGATTCTGTTTTCTATGTGTTGTTTGCTTATTTTGATGAATCTATGAGTAGTATCGGAGGGTATGAACCATAGAGAAGTTGGAATAAGTAGATATTAAACCAATATGAATTTAGAATGAGTTCATAACAGCACCTAAGTGGTGGTTTTATTTTCTTATACTAACGGAGCTTACGAGTTTTGTGTTGTGAAGTTTTTAAGTTTTGGGTAAAGATTCGATGGACTATGGAATAAGGAGTGGCAAGAGCGTAAGCTTGGGGATGCCCAAGGCACCCCAAGGTAATATTCAAGGAAAACCAAGAGCCTAAGCTTGGGGATGCCCCGGATGGCATCCCCTCTTTCGACTTTGTTCATCGGTAACTTTACTTGGAGCTATATTTTTATTCACCACATGATATGTGCTTTGCTTGGAGCGTCATTTTGTTTTATTTTGATTTACTTGCTGTTTGAATAAAATACCAAGATCTGAAATTCTTAAATGATAGAGAGTCTTCACATAGTTACGTAAGTATTTGACTACTCATTGATCTTCACTTATATCTTTTGGAGTAGTTTGTCATTTGCTCTAGTGCTTCACTTATATTTTTAGACCACGGCGGTGGTTCTATTTTGTAGAAAGTATTGATCTCTCATGCTTCACTTATAATATTTTGAGAGTCTTTTAGTACAGCATGGTATTTGCTATGGTTATAAAATTGGTCCTAGAATGATGGGCATCCAAATTGGGTATAATAAAAACTATCACAGAAAGTGAATTGGATGCTATGATCAATTTGATGCTTGATAATTGTTTTGAGATATGAGGATGGTAATATTAGAGTCATGCTAGTTGGGTAATTGTGAATTTAAAGAATACTTGTGTTGAAGTTTGTGATTCCCGTAGCATGCACATATGGTGAACCGCTTTGTGATGAAGTTGGAGCACAATTTTATTTATTGATTGTCTTCCTTATGAGTGGCGGTCGGGGACGAGCAATGGTCTTTTCCTACCAATCTATCCCCCTAGGAGCATGCGCATAGTACTTTGTTTTCAATGGCTTGTAGATTTTTGCAATAAGTATATGAGTTCTTTATGACTAATGTTGAGTCCATGGATTATACGCACTCTCACCCTTCCACCATTGCTAGCCTCTCTTGTGCCGCGCAACTTTCGCCGGTACCATACACCCACCATATACCTTCATTATTAGAGCATTGTCCCAAGTGAGGAAAGGATGATGGAGACTATAATTCCCCCACAAGTCGGGATGAGACTTTGGACTTTATAAAAATAAAAGAGGCCAAAGAGCCCACCAAGAAAAGAGAAAGGCCAAATAAAAAAAGGCCCAAAAAATGATGAGAGAAAAAGAGAGAAGGGACAATGTTACTATCCTTTTACCACACTTGTGCTTCAAAGTAGCACCATGATCTTCATGATAGATAGTCTCCTATGTTGTCACTTTCATATACTAGTGGGAATTTTTCATTATAGAACTTGGCTTGTATATTCCAATGATGGGCTTCCTCAAAATGCCCTAGGTCTTCGTGAGCAAGCAAGTTGGATGCACACCCACTTAGTTTCTTTTGTTGAGCTTTCATACACGTATAGCTCTAGTGCATCTGTTGCATGGCAATCCCTACTCACTCACATTGATATCTATTAATGGGCATCTCAATAGCCCGTTAATACACCTAGTTGATGTGAGACTATCTTCCTCCTTTTTGTCTTCTCCACAACCACCATTCCATTCCACATATAGTGCTATGTCCATGGCTCACGCTCATGTATTGCGTGAAAGTTGAAAAGGTTTGAGATTACTAAAGTATGAAACATTGCTTGGCTTGTCATCGGGGTTGTGCATGATTAAATACTTTGTGTGATGAAGATAGAGCAACAGCCAGACTATATGATTTTGTAGGGATAACTTTCTTTAGCCATGTTATTTTGAGAAGACATGATTGCTTAGTTAGTATGCTTGAAGTATTACTGTTTCTTATATCAATATGAACTTTTATTTTTGAATCATTTGGATCTGAACATTCATGCCACAATAAAGAAAATTACATTGAGAATTATGCTAGGTAACATTCCACATCAAAAATTCTGTTTTTATCATTTACCTACTCGAGGACGAGCAGGAATTAAGCTTGGGGATGCTGATACATCTCCAACGTATCTATAATTTTTGATTGTTCCATGCTATTATATTACCCGTTTTGGATGTTTATGGGATTTACTATACACTTTTATATCATTTTTGGGACTAACCTATTAATCAGAGGCCCAGCCCATATTGTTGTTTTCTTGCCTATTTTAGTGTTTCAAAGAAAAGGAATATCAAACGGAGTCCAAACGGAATGAAACCTTCAGGAAAGTTATTTCTGGAATGGAAGCAATCCAGGGGACTTGGAGTGCACGTAAGGGAAGCTTCGAGGTAGCCACGAGGCAGGGAGGTGCGCCCACCTCCCCTGGGCGCGCCCCCACTCTCGTGGGCCCCTCGTGGCTCCCCTAGCCGACTTCTTTCACCTATATATCTCCGTATACCCTAAAAACATCAAGGAGCGAGAATAGATCGGGAGTTTCGCCGCCGCAAGCCTCTATAGCCACCAAAAACCAATCAGGACCCTGTTCTGGCACCCTGCCTGAGGGGGGATCCCCCACCGGTGGCCATCTTCATCATCCCGGCGATCTCCATGACGAGGAGGGAGTAGTTCACCCTCGGGGCTGAGGGTATGTACCAGTAGCTATGTGTTTGATCTCTCTCTCTCTCTCCTGTTCTTTATTTGGCACGATCTTGATGTATCGCGAGCTTTGCTATTATAGTTGGATCTTATGATGTTTCTCCCCCTCTACTCTCTTGTAATGGATTGAGTTTTCCCTTTGAAGTTATCTTATCGGATTGAGTCTTTAAGGATTTGAGAACACTTGATGTATTTCTTGTCGTGCTTATCTGTGGTGAAAATGGGATATTCACATGATCTACTTGATGTATGTTTTGGTGATCAACTTGCGGGTTCCATGAACTTATGCATAGGGGTTGGCACACGTTTTCATCTTGACTTTTCGGTAGAAACTTTGGGGCACTCTTTGAAGTACTTTGTGTTGGTTGAATAGATGAATCTGAGATTGTGTGATGCATATTTTATAATCATGCCCACGGATACTTGAGGTGGCAATGGAGTATCTAGGTGACATTAGGGTTTTGGTTGATTTGTGTCTTAAGGTGTTATTCTAGTATGAACTCTATGATAGATTGAACGAAAAGAATAGCTTCATCTTATTTTACTACGGACTCTTGAATGGATAGATCAGAAAGGATAACTTTGAGGTGGTTTCGTACCCTACCATAATCTCTTCGTGTTCTCCGCTATTAGTGGCTTTGGAGCGACTCTTTGTTGCATATTGAGGGATTGTTATGTGATCCAATTATGCTATTATCGTTGAGACAACTTGCACTAGTGAAAGTATGAACCCGAGGCCTTGTTTCCTACCATTGCAATACCATTTATGCTCACTTTTGTTACTTGTTACCTTGCTGTTTTTATAATTTCAGATTAAAAATACCTTTATCTACCATCCATATTGCACTTGTATCACCATCTCTTCGCCAAACTAGTGCACCTATACAATTTACCATTGTATTGGGTGTGTTGGGGAAACAAGAGACTATTTGTTATTTGGTTGCAGGGTTGTTTGAGAGAGACCATCTTCATCCTACGCCTCCCATGGATTCATAAACCTTAGGTCATCCACTTGAGGGAAATTTGCTACTGTCCAAATAAACCTCTGCACTTGGAGGCCCAACAACGTCTATAAGAAGAAGGTTATGTAGTAGACATCAGTACACAATGTCTAATAACACCATCTACTCCTTTATAAAGGTGTGGGTCATCCCAAAAGTAATGTCTTAAATCATAGAAAGACTTTTTCTTTTGCTGGTATGTGAAACTAGGTGGTATAAATTTAGCAACAATGTAATTTGCATAATTAGCATACCATGGAGTATTACAAGAAGCATTTATGACAGCTAATTGTTCATCAGGAAAGCTATCGTCAATAGGTAGTGGGTCATCAAGAACATTTTGTAACCTAGACAAGTTGTCTGTAACGGGGTTCTCAACTCCCTTTCTATCAATAATATGCAAATCAAATTCTTGCAGAAAGAGAACCCATCTAATAAGTCTAGGTTTAGCATCTTTCTTTTCCATAAGATATTTAATAGCAGCATGATCAATGTGAACAGTTACTTTAGAATCAACAATACAAGATCTAAACTTATCACAAGCAAATACAACTGCTAAAAATTCTTTTTCAGTAGTAGCATAATTTCGCTCGGCACTGTCTAGAGTTTTACTAGCATAATGAATAACATTCAATTTCTTATCAACTCTTTGTCCTAGAACAGCACCAACAGCATAATCACTAGCATCGCACATAATTTCAAAGGGTAAATTCCAATCATGTGGTTGAACAATAGGTGCAGAAATCAAGGCTTTCTTAAGTATTTCAAATGCTTCTATACAATCATCATAAAAAACAAAAGGAACATCTTTTTGCAGGAGATTAGTGAGAGGCCTAGAAATTTTAGAGAAGTCTTTAATAGACCTCCTATAGAAACCAGCATGACCAAGGAAACTTCTTATACCTTTGATATCTTTAGGACACGGCATCTTTTCAATAGCATCTACTTTAGCTTTATCAACTTCAATACCTCTTTCAGAAATTTTATGCCCTAAGACAATACCTTCATTAACCATAAAGTGGCACTTCTCCCAATTCAAGACAAGATTAGTTTCTTCACATCTCTACAAAACTCGATCAAGGTTGCTTAAGCAATCATCAAAGGAAGTTCCGTAAACGAAGAAATCATCCATGAAAACCTCAACAATATTTTCACAAAAGTCAGAGAATATAGCAGTCATGCATATTTGCAAGGTAGCAGGTGCATTGCATAAACCAAAAGGCATACGTATATAAGCAAAAGTACCGAAAGGGCAAGTAAAAGTGGTCTTTTATTGGTCCTCTTTTGACACAAGTATTTGAGAAAAACCAAGATAACCATCTAGAAACCAAAAAATATGTATCTTTGGATAATCTTTCTAGCATATGATCAATAAAAGGTAGAGGGTAATGATCTTTTCTCGTAACTTTGTTCAATTTGCGAAAATCAATTACCATTTTATAATGTGTAACAATTCTTTTTGTGGGGTCAATTCATTCTTATCGTTAGGAACAACAGTATTACCTCCCTTCTTAAGGACACAATGAACATGACTTACCCATCTACTATTAGCAATAGGATAAATTATACCTGCCTCCAGAAGCTTTAGTATTTCATTTCTTACCACTTCTTTCATTTTAGGATTTAACCGTCGTTGATGATCAACAACTGGTTTAGCATCAGGCTCCATATTAATTTTGTGCTGACATAGAGTGGGACTAATGCCCTTAAAGATCATCAAGAGTATATCCAATAGCGGCATGGTGCTTCCTCAG
Source organism: Triticum timopheevii (assembly GCA_963921465.1). Classification (NCBI taxonomy): domain Eukaryota; kingdom Viridiplantae; phylum Streptophyta; class Magnoliopsida; order Poales; family Poaceae; genus Triticum; species Triticum timopheevii. Next base: position 372,003,856 of record OY997262.1, read on the forward strand.
AGTTTTCAATAATTTCTTTTCTTCATGCTCTGAAAGGTTAGCACTAATAATAATAATATATATGTTCTTTTCATCAAGATAAGCATATTTCAAAGTATTAGGTAATTGTTTAAGCTCAAACACGGGATCACCCTTGGGTGGAGGAGGATCTCCAAGGATTTCAACAGGCACATTGTGTTTTAAAACAGGCATTCTGTTAAAGAATATTTCATCTAATTCCTTTTTTCATTCATAAACATATCATTCTCATGGTCTAGCAAATATTGTTCTAAAGGATCGGTAGGAGACACAACAATAGAAGCAACACTAATAATTTCATCCTTACTAGGAAATTCCTTATCATGGGGTTGTCTACGAAATTTAGAGAAATTAAAATCATGAGACACATCTCCAAAACTTACAGTAACAATTTCTTTCTCACAGTCTATCCTAGCATTAACAGTATTCAAGAAAGGTCTGCCAAATATAATGGGGGGAAATCTTGTGGGGAACCAAGAACAAGAAAATCAGTAGGGTATTTATTTTTTCACACAAGACTTCAACATCTCTAACAATCCCAATTGGTGATAGAGTATCTCTATTGACAAGCTTGATAGTAACATCAATATCTTCTATCTCAGTAGGTGCAATATCATTCATAATTTCTTGGTATAAGGTAAAAGGAATTGCACTCACACTAGCACCCACATCACATAAGCCATGATAACAATGATCTCCTATTTTAACAGAAACAACAGGCATGCCAACAATAGGTCTATGCTTATCTTTGATACCGGGTTTAGCAATTCTAGCAGCTTCATCATAGAAATAAATAACATGCCCATAAATATTATCAACCAAGAGATCTTTAACCATAGAAACACTAGGTTCAACTATAATTTATTCATGGGGTGTAGATGTTCTAGTATAACTCTTACGAACCACAGCTGAAGCTTTAGCATGATCCTTTATCCTAACAGGAAAAGGTGGTTTCTCAATATAAGCAGTAGGGACAATAGGGTCAACATTATAAGTAATAGTTTCTTCTTCAACTTTAATAGGTTCCACCACTTTTACTTCAATGGGAGGATGATATTTAAACCACTTATCCTTGGGGAGATCAACATGAGTAGCAAATGATTCACAAAAAGAAGCTACTATCTCACAGTCAAATCCATATTTAGTGCTGAAATCATGAAAAGCATCGGTATCTGTAAAAGATTTAACACGGTCAAACTTAAGTTTTATACCTGACTCGTTACCTTCATCGAGTTCCCAGTCTTTAGAGTTGCACTTAATTCTTTCTAATAAATTGTTGGAAATATGCCCTAGAGGCAATAATAAATTAGTTATTATTATATTTCCTTGTTCATGATAATTGTTTATTATCCATGCTATAATTGTATTGATAGGAAACTCAGATACATGTGTGGATACATAGACAACACCATGTCCCTAGTAAGCCTCTAGTTGACTAGCTCGTTGATCAATAGATGGTTACGGTTTCCTGACCATGGACATTGGATGTCGTTGATAACGGGATCACATCATTAGGAGAATGATGTGATGGACAAGACCCAATCCTAAGCCTAGCACAAAGATCGTGTAGTTTGTATGCTAAAGCTTTTCTAATGTCAAGTATCATTTCCTTAGACCATGAGATTGTGCAACTCCCGGATACCGTAGGAATTCTTTGGGTGTACCAAACGTCACAACGTAACTGGGTGGCTATAAAGGTGCACTACAGGTATCTCTGAAAGTGTCTGTTGGGTTGGCACGAATCGAGACTGGGATTTGTCACTCCGGTAAACGGAGAGGTATCTTTGGGCCCACTCGGTAGGACATCATCATAATGTGCACAATGTGACCAAGGGGTTGATCACGGGATGATGTGTTACGGAACGAGTAAAGAGACTTGCCGGTAAAGAGATTGAACAAGGTATCGGCATACCGATGATCGAATCTCAGGCAAGTACAATACCGCTAGACAAAGGGAATTGTATACGGGATCGATTGAGTCCTTGACATCATGGTTCATCCGATGAGATCATCGTGGAACATGTGGGAGCCAACATGGGTATCCAGATCCCGCTGTTGGTTATTGACCGGAGAACATCTCGGTCATGTCTGCATGGTTCCCGAACCCGTAGGGTCTACACACTTAAGGTTCGATGATGCTAGGGTTATAAAGGAAGTTTGTATGTGGTTACCGAATGTTGTTCGGAGTCTCGGATGAGATCCCGGACGTCACGAGGAGTTCCGGAATGGTCCGGGGGTAAAGATTTATATATGGGAAGTCCTATTTTGGCCACCGGAAAATGCTCGGGATTTTTTGGTATTGTACTGGGAAGGTTCTAGAAGGTTCTGGAGTGGGGCCCACTTGCATGGGGGGACCCACATGAACGTGGGTAGTGGGGGCAAGGCCCCACACCCCTGTTCAAGGTGCACCAAGATCCCCCCTTAGAAGGAATAAGATCATATCCCGAAGGGATAAGATCAAGATCCCTAAAAAGGGAGGATAACAATCGATGGGGAAGGAAATGATGGGATTTCTTTCCTCCCACCTTTGCCAACGCCCCAATGGACTTGGAGGGCAAGAAACCAGCCCCCTCCACCCTTATATATAGTGGGGAGGCGCATGGGAGCTTTACCAAAGTTCTGGCGCAGCCCTCCCCCTCTCACAAGTTCTCCTCCTCTCCCGCGGTGCTTGGCGAAGCCCTGCAGGATTGCCACGCTCCTCCACCACCACCACGCCGTCGTGCTGCTGCTGGACGGAGTCTTCCCCAACCTCTTCCTCTCTCCCTGCTGGATCAAGGCATGGGAGACGTCACCGGGCTGTACGTGTGTTGAATGCGGAGGTGCCGTCCGTTCGGCACTAGGATCTCCGGTGATTTGGATCACGACGAGTACGACTCCTTCAACCCTGTTCTCTTGAACGCTTCCGCTTAGCTATCTACAAGGGTATGTAGATGCACTCTCCTTCCCCTCGTTGTTGGTTTCTCCATAGATAGATCTTGGTGACACGTAGGAAAATTTTAAATTTCAGCTACGTTCCCCAACAGTGGCATCATGAGCTAGGTCCATGCGTAGATTCTTTGCACGAGTAGAACACAAAGTAGTTGTGGGCGTTGATTTTGTTCAATATGCTTACCGTTACTAGTCCAATCTTGATTCGGCGGCATTGTGGGATGAAGCGGCCCAGACCGACCTTACACGTACACTTACGTGAGACAGGTTCCACCGACTGACATGCACTAGTTGCATAAGGTGGCTAGCGGGTGTCTGTCTCTCCCACTTTAGTCGGATCGGATTCGATGAAAAGGGTCCTTATGAAGGGTAAATAGCAATTGACATATCACGTTGTGGTTCTTGCGTAGGTAAGAAACGTTCTTGCTAGAAACCCATAGCAGCCACGTAAAACATGCAAACAACAATTAGAGGACGTCTAACTTGTTTTTGCAGGGTATGCTATGTGATGTGATATGGCCAAAAGAATGTCATGAATGATATGTGATGTATGAGATTGATCATGTTCTTGTAATAGGAATCACGACTTGCATGTTGATGAGTATGACAACCGGCAGGAGCCATAGGAGTTGTCTTAATTTATTGTATGACCTGCGTGTCAATGAACAACGCCATGTAATTACTTTACTTTATTGCTAAACTGTTAGCCATAGTAGTAGAAGTAATAAGTTGGCGAGACAACTTCATGAAGACACGATGATGGAGATCATGATGATGGAGATCATGGTGTCATGCCGGTGACGATGATGATCATGGAGCCCCGAAGATGGATATCAAAAGGAGCAAAATGATATTGGCCATATCATGTCACTTTTTGATTGCATGTGATGTTTATCATGTTTATGCATCTTATTTGCTTAGAACGACGGTAGTAAATAAGATGATCCCTCATTAAAATTTCAAGAAAGTGTTCTCCCTAACTGTGCACCATTGTGAAAGTTCGTCGTTTTGAAGGACCACGTGATGATCGGGTGTGATAGATTCTTACGTTCACATACAACGGGTGTAAGCCAGATTTACACACGCGAAACACTTAGGTTGACTTGACGAGCCTAGCATGTACAGACATGGCCTCGGAACACAAGAGACCGAAAGGTCGAGCATGAGTCGTATAGTAGATACGATCAACATGAAGATGTTCACCAATGATGACTAGTCCGTCTCACGTGATGATCGAACACGACCTAGTTGACTCGGATCATGTAATCACTTAGATGACTAGAGGGATGTCTATCTGAGTGGGAATTCATAATATGAACTTAATTATCCTGAACATAGTCAAAAGATTCTTGCAAATTATGTCGTAGCTCGTGCTTTAGTTCTACTGTTTTAGATATGTTCCTAGAGAAAATATAGTTGAAAGTTGACAGTAGCGATTATGCGAACAATAGAAAGCTTATGTCCTTAATGCACCTCTTAGTGTGCTGAACCCCAAACATCGTCTGTGGATGTTGCGAACATCGGACATACACGTTTTGATAACTACGTGATAGTTCAGTTAAACGGTTTAGAGTTGAGGCACCAAAGACGTTTTCGAAACGTCGCGGAACATATGAGATGTTTCAAGGGCTGAAATTGGGATTTCAAGCTCGTGCCCACGTCAAGAGGTATAAGACCTCCGACGATTTTCTTAGCCTGCAAACTAAGGGAGAAAAGCTCAATCATTGAGCTTGTGCTCAGATTGTCTGAGTGCAACAATCATTTGAATCGAGTGGGAGTTATCTTCCAGATGAGAAAGTGATGTTTCTCCAAAGTCATTGCCACCAAGCTACTAGAGCTTCGTGATGAACTATAACATATCAGGGATAGATATGATGATCCTTGAAGTATTCGCGATGTTTGACACCGCGAAAGTAGAAGTCAAGTAGGAGCATCAATTGTTGATGGTTAGTAAAAACCACTGTTTTTCAAAAGGGGCAACAGCAAGAAGGGATTCTTCATGAAACGGCAAATCAGGTGCTGCTCTAGTGAAGAAACCCAAGGTTTAACCCAAACCCGAGACTAAGTGCTTCTGTAATAAGGGGAACAACCACTGGAGCAGAATCACCCTAGATACTTGGTAGATGAGAAGGCTGGCAAGATCGATAGAAGGATATTGGATATACATTATGTTAATGTGTACTTTAGCAGTACTCCTAATAGCACCAGTGTATTAAGATACTTGTTCAGTTGCTAAGTGTTAGTAACTCGAAATAAAAGAGCTACGGAATAAACGGAGACTAACTAAAGGTAAGCTGACGATATGTGTTGGAAGTGTTTCCAAGTTTGATGTGATCAAACATCGCACGCTCCCTCTACCATCAAGATTAGTATTAAACCTGAATAATTGTCATTTGGTGTTTCCGTTGAGCATAGACATGATTGGATTATGTCTATCGCAATACGGTTATTCATTTAAGGAGAATAATTGTTACTCTATTTATTTGAATAATACCTTCAATGGTCTTGCACCTAAAGGAATGGTTTATTGAATCTCGATCGTAGTGATACACATTTTCATGCCAAAAGATATAAGATAGTAATGATAGTACCACTTACTTGTGGCACTGCCATGTAAGTCATATTGGTATAAAACGCATGAAGAAGCTCCATGTTGATGGATCTTTGGACTCACTCGTTTTTGAAAAGTTTGAGACATGCGAACCATGTCTATTGATGTATACGCATGAAGAAACTCCATGCAGATGGATCGTTTGGACTCACTTGATTTTGAATCACTTGAGATATGCAAATCATACCACATGGGCAAGATGATTGAAAAGCCTCATTTTCAGTAAGATGGAACAAGATAGCAACTTGTTGGAAGTAACACATTTTGATGTGTGCAGTCCAATGAGTGCTGAGGCATGCAGTGAATATCGTTATGTTCTTACTTCACAGATGATTCGAGTAGATGTTGAGTATATTTACTTGATGAAACACAAGTCTGAATTATTGAATGGTTCAAGTAATTTCAGAGTGAAGTTGAAGATCATTGTGACAAGAGGATAAAATGTCTATGATATGATCATAGAGATGAGTATCTGAGTTACAAGCTTTGGCACACAATTAAGACATTGTGGAAATTGTTTCACAATTAATACCGCCTGGAACACCATAGTGTGATGGTGTGTCCGAACATCATAGTTGCACCCTATTGGATATGGTGCGTACCATGATGTCTCTTACCGAATTACCACTATCGTTCATGGGTTAGGCATTAGAGACAACCACACTCACTTTAATAGGGCACCACGTAATTCCGTTGAGACGACACCGTTTGAACTGTGGTTTGGAGAAACTAAGTTGTCGTTTCTTAAAGGTTTGGGGTTGCGACGCTTATGGGAAAAAGTTTCAGGTTGATAAGCTCGAACCCAAAGCGGATAAAATGCATCTTCATAGGACACCCAAAACAGTTGGGTATACCTCCTAATTCAGATCCGAAAGCAATAGGGATTGTTTCTTGAACCGGGTCCTTTCTCGAGGAAAAGTTTGTCTCAAAAAGTTGAGTGGAAGGATGGTGGAGACTTGATATGGTTATTGAACCATCACTACAACTAGTGTGTAGCAGGGCACAGGAAGTTGTTCCTGTGGCACCTACACCAATTGAAGTAGAAGCTTATGATAGTGATCATGAAACTTCGGATCAAGTCACTACCGTACCTCGTAGGGTGACAAGGATGCGTACTGCTTCAGAGTGGTACAATAATCATGTCTTGAAGGTCATGTTGCTAGACAACAATGAACCTACGAGCTATGGAGAAGCGATGGTGGGCCCAAATTCCGACAAATGGTTAGAAGCCATGAAATCCAAGATAGGATCCATGTATCAGAACAAAGCATGGACTTTGGTGGACTTGCCCAATGATCGGCAAGCCATTGAGATAAATGGATCTTTAAGAAGAAGACGGACGTGGATGGTAATGTCACCATCTATGAAGCTCGACTTGTGGCGAAGAGTTTTTCACAAGTTCAAGGAGTTGACTACGATGAGATTTTCTCATCCGTAGCGATGCTTAAAGTCCGTCGGAATCATGTTAGCACAAGCTGCATTTATGAAATCTGGCAGATGGATGTCGAAACAAGTTTCCTTACCAGTTTTCGTAAGGAAAGGTTGTATGTGATACAATCAGAAAGGTTCTGTCGATCCTAAGGATGCTAAAAGGTATGCTAGCTCCAGTGATCCTTCCATGGGATAGAGCAAGCATCTCGGAGTCAGAATATACACTTTGATAAGATGATCAAAGATTTTGGGTTTATACAAAGTTTATGAGAAACTTGTATTTCCAAAGAAGTAAGTGGGAGCACTATAGAATTTCTGATGAGTATATGTTGTTGACATATTGTTGATCAGAAATGATGTAGAATTTCTGGAAAGCATATAGGGTTATTTGAAAGGTGTTTTTCAATAGAAAACCTGGATTAAGCTACTTGAACATTGAGCAGCAAGATCTATGAGGATAGATCAAAAACGCTTAATGGTACTTTCAAATGAGCATATACCTTGACATGATCTTGAAGGTGTTCAAGATGGATCAGTCAAAGAAGGAGTTCTTGCCTGAGATGTAAGGTATGAAGTTAAGACTTAAAGCTCGACCACGGCAGAAAAGAAAGAAAGGACGAAGGTCATCCCCTATGCTTTAGACGTAGGCTCTACAGTATGCTATGCTGTGTACCGCACCTGATGTGTGCCTTGCCACATGTCTAGCGAGAGGGTACAAAGGTGCTCAAGGAGTGGATCACCAGATAGCGGTCAAAATTGTCCTTGGAGTAATAAGGACATGTTTCTCGATTATGGAGGTGATAAAGAGTTCTGCGTAAAGGGTTACGTCGATGCAAGCTTTAACACCTATCCGAATGACTCTGAGTAGCAAAACGGATACGTATAGTGGAGCAACCATTTGGAATAGCTCCAAGTGGAGCGTGGAAGCAGCATTTACAATATAACCTAGAGATTTGCGAAGTACATACGGATCTGAATGTTGCAGACCCGTTGACTAAAACCTCTCTCACAAGCAAAACATGATCAAACCCAAGAACTCATTGAGTCTTAATCACATGATGATGTGAACTAGTTTAGCGACACTAGTAAACTCTTTGGATGTTGGTCACATGGCGATGTGACCTGTCAGTGTTAATCACATGGCGATGTGAACTAAATTATTGACTCTAGTGCAAGTGGGAGACTGTTGGAAATATGCCCTAGAGGCAATAATAAATTAGTTATTATTATATTTCCTTGTTCATGATAATTGTTTATTATCCATGCTATAATTGTATTGATAGGAAACTCAGATACATGTGTGGATACATAGACAACACCATGTCCCTAGTAAGCCTCTAGTTGACTAGCTCGTTGATCAATAGATGGTTACGGTTTCCTGACCATGGACATTGGATGTCGTTGATAATGGGATCACATCATTAGGAGAATGATGTGATGGACAATACCCAATCCTAAGCCTAGCACAAAGATCGTATAGTTCGTATGCTAAAGCTTTTCCAATGTCAAGTATCATTTCCTTAGACCATGAGATTGTGCAACTCCCGGATACCGTAGGAATGCTTTGGGTGTACCAAACGTCACAACGTAACTGGGTGGCTATAAAGGTGCACTACAGGTATCTCTGAAAGTGTCTGTTGGGTTGGCACGAATCGAGACTGGGATTTGTCACTCCGGTAAACGGAGAGGTATCTCTGGGCCCACTCGGTAGGACATCATCATAATGTGCACAATGTGACCAAGGGGTTGATCACGGGATGATGTGTTACGAAACGAGTAAAGAGACTTGCCGGTAACGAGATTGAACAAGGTATCGGCATACCGATGATCGAATCTCAAGCAAGTACAATACCGCTAGACAAAGGGAATTGTATACGGGATCGATTGAGTCCTTGACATCGTGGTTCATCCGATGAGATCATCGTGGAACATGTGGGAGCCAACATGGGTATCCAGATCCCGCTGTTGGTTATTGACCGGAGAACGTCTCGGTCATGTCTGCATGGTTCCCGAACCCGTAGGGTCTACACACTTAAGGTTCAATGACGCTAGGGTTATAAAGGAAGTGTGTATGTGGTTATCGAATGTTGTTCGGAGTCCCGGATGAGATCCCGGATGTCACAAGGAGTTCCGAATGGTCCGGAGGTAAATATTTATATATGGGAAGTCCTATTTTGGCCACCGGAAAATGTTCGGGATTTTTCGGTATTGTACCGGGAAGGTTCTAGAAGGTTCTGGAGTGGGGCCCACCTGCATGGGGGGACCCACATGAACATGGGTAGTGGGGCAAGGCCCCACACCCCTGGTCAAGGTGCACCAAGATCCCCCCTTAGAAGGAATAAGATCATATCCCGAAGGGATAAGATCAAGATCCCTAAAAAGGGGGGATAACAATCGGTGGGGAAGGAAATGATGGGATTTCTTTCCTCCCACCTTTGCCAACGCCCCAATGGACTTGGAGGGCAAGAAACCAGCCCCCTCCACCCCTATATATAGTGGGGGGCGCATGGGAGCTTTACCCAAGTTCTGGCACAGCCCTCCCCCTCTCACAAGTTCTCCTCCTCTCCCGTGGTGCTTGGCGAAGCCCTGCAGGATTGCCACGCTCCTCCACCACCACCACGCCGTCGTGCTGCTGCTGGACGGAGTCTTCCCCAACCTCTTCCTCTCTCCTTGCTGGATCAAGGCATGGGATACGTCACCGGGCTGTACGTGTGTTGAACGCGGAGGTGCCGTCCATTCGGCACTAGGATCTCCGGTGATTTGGATCACGACGAGTACGACTCCTTCAACCCCGTTCTCTTGAACGCTTCCGCTTAGCGATCTACAAGGGTATGTAGATGCACTCTCCTTCCCCTCATTGCTGGTTTCTCCATAGATAGATCTTGGTGACACGTAGGAAAATTTGAATTTCTGCTACGTTCCCCAACATAAATCCCATTTGAATTCAGTAATCTTCTTCATAAAAGAACCAGTACAAGAAGTATCAAGCATGGATTGATCATTATGAGAAAGCCGAGCATAAAAATTCTGAATAATACTTTCTCTTAAGAGCTCATGATTGGGGCATGAATATAACATTGACTTAAGCCTCCCCCAAGCTTGTGCGATACTTTCTCCTTCATGAGGCCAAAAATTATAAATATAATTCCGATCACAATGAACGAGATGCATAGGATAAAACTTTTGATGAAATTCCAATTTCAATCGGTTGTAGTTCCATGACCCGATATCATCACATAGCCTACACCATGTCAATGCATTTACCTTCAAAGATAAAGGGAAGATCTTCTTCCTGACATCATCCTCGGGCAAAGCTGCAAGGTTAAATAATCCACAAACTTCATCCACATAGATTAGATGCATATCAGGATTTAATTTTCCATCTCTTGCATAAGGATTAGCTAGCAGTTTCTCTATCATACCCGGGGGAATTTCATAATAAATATTTTCGGTAGGTTCAGTAGGTTGACGAGCAACTCTTTGCTCTATTGATCGAGGTGAATATACCCCAAACAAGCCCCTCAAAGGATTATTTTCCATAGTGACAAGTGACAGTAAATTTCAGCACGTAATATAAATGTTTCCTTACCAAATTTCACTCACCAAAGGCGCTTCACTCCCCGGCAACGGCGCTAGAAAAGAGTCTTGATGACCCACAAGTATAGGGGATCTATCGTAGTCCTTTCGATAAGTAAGAGTGTCGAACCCAACGGGGAGCAGAAGGAAATGACAAGCGGTTTTCAGCAAGGTATTCTCTGCAAGCACTGAAATTATGGGCAACAGATAGTTTTGTGATAAGATAATTCGTAATGGGTAACAACTAACAAAAGTAACTAAGGTGCAGCAAGGTGGCCCAATCCTTTTTATAGCAAAGGACAAGCCTGGACGAACTCTTATATAATGCAAAGCGCTCCCGAGGACACATGAGAATTACTGTCAAGTTAGTTTTCATCATGCTCATATGGTTCGCGTTTGTTACTTTGATAATTTTATGTGGGTGGACTAGTGCTTGGGTGTTGTCCTTACTTGGAGAAGCCTCCCACTTATGATTAACCCCTCTCGCAAGCATCCTCAACTACAAAATAAGAATTAAGATAAATCTAACCATAGCGTGAAACATGTGGATCCAAATCAGCCCCTTACGAAGCAACGCATAAACTAGGGTTTAAGCTTCTGTCACTCTAGCAACCCATCATCTACTTATTACTTCTCAATGCCTTCCCCTGGGCCCAAACAATGATGAAGTGTCATGTAGTCGACATTCACATAACACCACTAGAGGAGAGACAACATACATCTCATAAAAATATTGAACGAATACCAAATTCATATGATTACTTATAATAAGACTTCTCCCATGTCCTCAGGAACAAAAGTAACTACTCACAAAGCATATTCATGTTCATAATCAGAGGAGTAATAATTATCATTAAGGATCTGAACATATGATCTTCCACTGGATAAACTAACAAGCGTCAATTACAAGGAGTAATCAACACTACTAGCGACCCATAGGTACCAATCTGAGGTTTTGAGACAAAGATCGGATACAAGAGATGAACTAGGGCTTGAGAGGAGATGGTGCTGGTGAAGATGTTGATGGAGATTGACCTCCTCTCGATGAGAGGATCGTTGGTGATGACGATGGCGATGATTCCCCCCTCCGGGAGGGAAGTTTCCCCTGCAGAACAGCTTCGCCGGAGCCCTAGATTGGTTCTGCCCAAGTTCCGCCTCGAGACGGCGGCGCTTCGTCTCGAAAGCTTCCTCTTTTTTTTCAGGTCAAAACACATCATATAGCAGAAGATGGGCACCGGAGCCCTGCCAGGGGGCCCACAAGGCAGGGGGCACGCCACCACCCTTGTGGATTCCTGGTGGGGCCCCTCTGGTACTTTCTTCGTCCAATATTTTTTATATATACCAAAATAATTCTCCTTAAATTTTCAGGACTTTTGGAGTTGTGCAAAATATGTCTCTCAGATTTGCTTCTTTTCCAGTCTAGAATTCTAGCTACCGGCATTCTCCCTCTTCATGTAAACTTTGTAAAATAAGAGATAAAAGGCATAATTATTGTGCTATAATGTGTAATAACAGCCCATAATGCAACAAATATCAATATAAAAGCATGATGCAAAATGGACGTATCAATTATACATGTGTCGGTAATTTCATATGTGGCCGGTTCTAACGAGTGAATACTAGTTCAAATACTTTCACCCCGAAGGGTATCAACGCTTGTTTTTTAGGCCCTGGCTGTAGAACAATTGCTCTACGGTAATTTTCTATTAATCAATTATAAGTATGTTACAACGAGGGGGAGGTGGGCAGGAAGAAAAGAGAAAAATATAATCCCAAAGACTAAGTTAACCAATGCCAGCTTTAGCAAACACCATAGCTATTGAAATTAGGAAAAAAATGTTAACAAATCTTGGACGCAACCATATGTTTGTCCCTAATCCTGTGACTTAGAAGCTCTAGATCTGCTCTGAAGAAGTGTTTCTAGGAATCTAGAAAGGGATTTATGTACCTAAAGATCTTTCCAGTCGTTTGCCGCCAAATATTCCAGCGCCCATGTATGTGAGTTTCCATTGCAATTGGTTTGGGTAGTCTCTCAATCGTGATAGGAGCTTCATCATAAAATGAAACCCCTCCATCTCGAAGTGGGGATCAACCCTTGTTGCTAAGTCTAAGGAATGTAGGTCAGAGCTTCTACCATGATGACGATGCCTTTAGCAAGGAGACAACACACATATGTAATCGTCAGACCTATTCCTTGGAGGCCAAATTGCAGGTTTTCACTTAGAACGCTGACTTTGTGTTTGCAACATTTAGTCTCTAAGAGCATCTCCAACAGCCGCCAACGCGCGGCGCGCTAAAAAAGCCTTTGCAGCGCGTCGATCGCCTGTTTTTGCGCGGCGCGGAGCGCTGGCTCCAGTGGCCGCTGTAAACTTTAGCGCGCGTGAGTAGCTCCAGCGGGCACTGCAAAAATACTGCACGCGCTCTCGCACAAATAACATATGCACTCCAAACACAAACAAGAAGATCAAAGACAAACAAAATAAATCAACAATAAAAAGTTCAATTTCGTTATTGCAACTCAAACAAATAGTTTATCTTTCAATACAACAAATAGTTCAATAATACAACATCAAACGCATAAATCATGATGCACTTTGTCGGCCATTCCATGCCCACCACTCCTCGATGAGATCCTTCTGAAGATCATCATGCGTTTCAGCACGTTGAATGGCATGATAGGAGGCAACAAGACGGGCCACTCTGGCAGCCCTCCGCTGCACTCGCACAGGATGTCCAAAGAGCTCATACTAAGAGTAGTCTACATCTTGGCCATGTTCACCGATGATCATGTTGTGCATGATCACACAAGCGTGCATGATGTACCAGAGCATCTTTTGATCCCAAAACTAGTCGGTCCTCTCACAATAGCAAATTGGGCTTGTAGAATCCCAAAAGCTCTCTCCACATCTTTTTAGCCGCCGCTTGAGCATTGTGGAAATCAAGGTTTTTCTTACCTTCCGGTTTTTTTCAACGGCTTCACAAATGTTTGCCACTTTGGGTAGATGTCATCCGCAAGATAGTAGCCATAGTTTTATGTACGACCATTTGCTACAAACTACACAGGTGGCAGTTCACCATTTGTAATCTTATTCATCAGTGGTGACCGATTAACAACGTTGATGTCATTTCAAAGATCCAGGCATTCCAAAAAAATGCATGCCAAATCCAAGTCTCTTGACCGGCCACCACTTCAAGGATTATAGTTGAACCCTTTTTTTGGCCATGGACTTGGCCATCCCATGCCTAGGACAATTCTTCCAACTCCAATGCATGCAATCTATTGAGCCAAAGCATACCTGGGAAGCCGCGAGCTTTGTTCATCTTCAATAGCCTTGCGGCGTCTTCGGCATTGGGAGATCTCAAATACTCCTGGCCAAACACTTGCACAATTCCGACTGCGAAGCGCTTGACACACATGATCGCTTGACTCTCACCCATGGCCAAGTGATGATCAACTAGATCAGCGGGGATACCGTATGCCAACATACGCAAAGCGGCTGTCACCTTTTGAAATGTGCTATGCCCGAGCTCTCTGGCGGCATTCCTCCTTTGCTGAAAAAACCGGTCATGGCTCGCTAGTTTCTCTGCAATGCGTCTGAACAACTCGGTGCTCATCCTAAACCGGCGCCGGAAGTACGACTTGGGGTACACGGGAGGATCCGCAAAATAGTGCTTGATCAATCTGTTGTGGCATCGATCCTATCCCTCCAAATTTTCTGCCGACCCATAACCGAACCACCGTGCTTCGGTTTTTTTATTGATGTGCATAGTTAGGATCATTGCAAGATCCTCCTCCTCTTCAATATCAAATTCTTCTTCGGAAGAATCATATGACAAACTCATCTACGATGTTCAATTTAAACTAGGCTATAAAAACTACAAACAACATCCACCAAATTCATGTAAAAAATGTGAAGTTGAAGCAATACATACCTTGCAAGCATTTTGTCGAACACCTTGCGGGCGCCGAGCGGTAGTGGGCAGCAGAGCGTTGTTCGTCAGAGGAATGCCGCGCGCGAGGGGCGGCGGCGACTAAAGGGAGACGGAGGAAGCAGCGGCGGCGCGGGGATACGCTGGGGCAGCGCCGGAACAGTCGCCGGAACAAATGGGGTGGCGCGGGTGGCAGCGGCGCCAGCGGCTGGATGGGGGTAGGTGGAAGTTGCGAGCGGGCGTTCGAGTGTCCATCGCGCGGGAGCGGGCGTAGCAAATAAACGGCACGCGATGGTGTTTCGGCCCGCGCGCTGAACTAGTAATGCTGCGCGTGCGGTTTTTGCGCCTTCACTGGAGCGTCCGGAGCGGTAGCGCGCGCAAAAACCACTAATTTTCCAGCACGGCGCTAATATAGCGCGTCTGTTGGAGATGCTCGGTATCCACGTAGTAAAATCTAGAATAGTGGATGGAAGTTGACCCCCAAAGCTTAGAGAGGGGGGGACAGCCTCTTGTGTAAAGCATCCCGTGATTTCAGTTTGTCATCAAATTGACTGGTTCGACGGATCGTATTGACAAAACCGCACCCAGGCCGGGTATATGCTCAGTTTGCGTTTTCAACGGCAGGGGAAGTCACCATGGCCCATTTTCGGGATGAAATGAGGTACGTGTGGAGCTCTAGTGATTGTCGGATCGCTTGACCTCTTCTCTGATTGCTCAGTTACTGCAGATCAAAGCTTGTCGAGCTCCAAACTTATAGGCTCAGTTTGCCCAGACGCATCACAGGCTTAAGTTGCAAGGCAGCGGCTTTACACGGCTGGGCGTCCACGTCGATCGCCCGGCGACAAATCTCTCCAAGATGCACCGGCGAAGTAGGTACAGACGCGTGATCGACGTGAATGGTTGACGTGCCCGGAGAGGATTTGAATGCTTCATGTCAAAGAAAAAACTCCGTCCGTGGATGTGTAGCCTCACGAGACGAGACACTGCAGGGAAAATCAACGCTGCCAAGCACGGTTGGTTCACGACTCACGAGAGATGGAGCCCTGCGACGAGGGGTCAGCGGAGAGAAATCAACCAACCGGCCAGCCTGGGTGCGTGCCAGCACGACGGTCGTCAGTGTGGCCCTCGCCTCACGCAACGGCGGCACGCCCTCGGAACCGGGTAAAAACTTTCTGGGAAGCTGCCTCCCGCGGGGAAACAGGAGGGGAGTGCAGGCCGCTCTGCACTGCACTGCACGTTGTAGGTGGACTGTGAAAGAAGGAGACGCTACGCTGCTCTCTCGTGTCAAAATGGTTGAACCGATCGGGAAGGGCGAGAAGGAACCGGTCCTGGTGAAGTGAATCGCACTTGTGCAATGCTGGTGATCTTCGGTTTGATGCATGCTGGAGTGTGGCTTTCGTTGACCCGGCAGGGCGTGGAGATGTGTCGATTTTCTCTGCGTCATGCGTCAGATGACGGAACGACATGGACTGACGGTGCTGAAGCTGTCAAACGTACGTGCGTACGTGGCGTGCGTCTCGCCGGATGAAGGAGTTCAGTGGACGTGAAATGGTCGTCCGAATCCTGATTGGTGAGCAAGAAATGGGATCATCACCACACATACGGTATGTTTTTTGAGGGCAGGGTAGAGCACAACAGCCTCCTGCGCAAGAAAACAGGTACGTAGTTGAAACAACTTCTTTTCCAAGGTTACCGATAGCAGCGTCACGTTCAGTTGTTAGCCATGACGTCTCCAGCCAAATACTTACTACTGTACTAAACATACAGAGACCAATCACGACATTCCACCTCAGAAGAGAGTTTGCACTGCAGAAATCTACAGAATTACACAACGGAGCACAACTGATTACTCTCTGCATCTCTCACGGAAGAGCGATCAGCACCCAAAAAACGAAAACCTCAGCCACAGATGAAGAGAGCGCGTGGTAAATTTTTCTTTACAGCAAATATACATGTCCATCTCACATTCTCATGGACTGAGCAAGACTCGTGACCTCATGATAAGCAAACTGGGCCGCCACATGCTACAATTCATCTTCACCTTCTCTGTGTAAGACAGATGGAGCAGGCGCCTTCATCGCCCTGTCCCCGCCGTTTGCCGGTGAAGCACCGGGAGGGGTTGCGCCGGACGACCTCCTAGGAGCTGATAGGCTCTCCATGATGAAAATGGACTGACCAGCCGTGCCTGTGCTACTCCTGTACGGCGAGGCTGGAGTTGACTTGAAAAGCGGCAGACCGTCTTCACGAGCCAATGGGGACATCACACGCTGACTCTCCCCATTTACTTGCCCTCTGTGTGACCTCTCCTCTGCAATGTCATAGTAATCAGCGGTCCTCACCTCCTGAGCAAGAGAGCATGAGCAGCAGCACAGCCACTGGAAGCAGTCCGTGACATCGGGGTTACGGCAGCAGAAGGGGTTCCCAGGGAGGTTGAATCTCTTCCTCATCTGTATTCTCCAGAAGCCACCGTACAGCAGACCGAAGAAGCAAAGCGCGATGCCGGTGAGCCCCAGCGCTTCTCGCAGGGTTTCGTTGTTGATATTGACTGCTGCCAGGTTGAAGATGAAGAACGGAGCCAGGCAAAAGAGCAGGAATGTTGCAATGTGGACATACATGTTGCCGAATCCAAGCCTCTGCACGTTCCACCCGAAAACACAGCAGCTGCAGAAAATTGACAGGTATGCAATGGTTATGCTGTCCCAGAAATCCGACAGTCCGCCGACCCACTCAGGCCTGCTCTCCACGAAACGGCGCTCTTCGCTTTGAAGAAAAGAGTATCTTCTCTCAAGTGACCTCCCTGAAGTTGCTGCCCTCGCGCCTTCAGTTGAGGTGACCCCAGCTTGTGCTTCTGGATCACCTTCTCTCAGCTCTGCATCATAATCCTTCCCAAGAGGACTGACAATGTTATACACACTGGCGAATAACGCGGCCCCAAATGCAAAAGAAATAGTCACAGCGACACCAAGAGGAGGCCTTTCAGATCTGCGGTACCCTATGTTGAGACCACACAAGGCATACTGGGCGAAGCAGTTCAGATTAAGAAAGACCACAACCACCATCATGTGCATCCACTCATTAGGCTTATATGTCCCATTTTTGCAGTATTCTTTCCTAAGCCTTAGAATGTCCTTTTGGTCCCATCGACACAAAAGCACAAAGTTATAGATCCGCATTGGGTGTTGGTAAAGGCACATCAGTGTGAATAATGCATTCAAAATTTGGTTGTTCACTTCAAACCAGGCGTCTCTTTCTGATTTGCTAGGCAAAGCATGATTCAGCATTCCAGTCATAACCATGAAGAGTATTGCACCAGATACAGAAACAACAGCAATCCAGACGAAAAGGGCCATGTTAAGAGGCTGCCTTATCCAATCCTTGCCCATTGCCCACAGATGGCCCCAGTTAATTTTCCTGATTAATCGAAAATGTTCGTGATTGTCATGGTTGTCAGAATGGATTGAACGCGAAAAATCATCACGCTGAAGTGCAAGCTGTCGAAACTTGACTGAAGGAGAAGGGCCCAACTTCTTAAAGTGGGCACCACTAGAAAAGCGATTCACAAAGTTCAGAAACCCACTCCGCTGATTTCCCTGTTTTGAAACATTTTGAGTGGAAAGATTATTGACATCTGTGGCTCCCGGATCATTTTCTGATGTCTTTGACTCTACTTGTTGAATATCAGCTTTGAGGTTTCCATTACCATTAGGGACCATTTTGTTCAGCAGGAGTCTTCAGATAGTAGAAGCAGTCTTAACCTCCTTCAAATCTTCTTCACAAAACAAGGGCAAGCAATCTTACTATCGGACTTGAAGTTCCATGTTCCACAGGAACGGTTGCTGTACTGTAATCTTTATATGAACTGGGCATTGGCCACCAAATTCTGCACAAAGAGAAACAGGTCCAAAAGAAAGCAGATGATCATTACACAAATTTAGGCAAAAAGTCAGTCCAAACTAATCTGTACATAAGCATCTCAAATTTAGAAAAAAAGATAGACAAAGGTATAAGACTCTTATCATCTTATCCTGTTTCGATTTTTCTGCTATTTGGGGAATTATTTTTCGACAAATTGTACATAAGAATATCAAATTCTCTATCAGACAAGGCACCAATCACTGGCTATAGTTGTTATACAGCAAAACCAAAGGGCATAAACCTGAAAATATGACCCTGAAGAATAAGAGGGGTTGATTACCAATAGCACAGCCATGGTAGGGGCATTGTCTATCTAAGGTGAACACCATAAAAATCTTTCTCAATCATACAAGGCACCAATCACTGTCTATAGTTATAATACAGCAAAACCAAAGGGCATAAACCTTAAAATATGACCCTGAAGAATAAGAGGGGTTGATTACCAACAGCACAGCCATGGTCCATCATTAGGGGCATTGTCTATCTAAGGTGAACACCATAAAAATCAACATCTCAAACCTCCATGAAATCCGAATTGCTTTCCCAACAGATTTTTGTGCTACTATATAAAATGTCAGCTGCTAACAGCAACAGCAAATACATGTAGCAAGTAGGCACTAGTCAGATACATCGCAAATCGGCCGGGGATAGAGTTCAAGCAGCATGAAGAACAAATCATATACAAGCATTACTTACTCTGCATAAGCTTTTCTATAAACACCACCCACATCATTCTACAATATTGCAGTTTTATGAGTGCAGTCGATAGGTACCTCCATTGGCTCGGATTTATAGCTGTAATGCTGTATCTAGAATTCGAGATGCTTTAAGTAGTTGTGTGGATACAACTCTCCCAATAGCTTGTGTCTATGCGTGATATCTCTGAGTTCATATTGTCGAATGCATTATGACGAATCCTAACATCTTAATCTTGTGGCATACTTTTGGTACCGCTTAGTATGGGGAAATCTTATAAAACACATGTTTCAAACAGCTGTTGCTATCAAAACTCACACATATTTTATCTATGTGAATCAACCGAAAGCTGTAACACGGTTAAATAACTTGGCCCTTGGATCTATTAGAACGTCGGAATGAGTACAAAAATGTTATACCAAAGGGAAGTCTAAACATAGTACAACGCACATTTAGTGAATGAATGAATTACCAAAGGAAATAGCTCGTGCATGCTTCTGAATCAAGCCTAGTCGAATGTTAAATACTCCGTATAACCGTATTAGATACACCACTTCTCCAACAAACCGACCTGGCTGCTACGGGTAGCTCCGCGGCGGCGCCAACGGGCGCAGCCCGCGTGCTCGGCTCGGGGTTGCCTAGCGGGGATGGGGAGGCGGCGGCGGGAGCAGCACCGGCTTACTGCTACGGCGAAAGCGGAAACCGCGGGAGCAAGCAAACAGGCGCGGCCAAATCAGAGGAACGGCGCGTCGGATTCACCCAGATCCATGACAGCGGCACGGAGCAGAGGAGAGGGGAGGGGCGCTCACCTGGTGCCCAAGCAAAGGTGCAGATCCTTGCCTTCCTCCCGCCGCCGCCGCCGCCGTGTCGGCTAGGCTGGGAGAAAAGACAGCGCGGAAGGTTTGGTCTGGTACAGCCCCTGTGGTGTGCTCGTGGGGGATAGGGAGGTTGGGGAGGGACGCGTAGCCGCCGAGGGGAGGGGAGGGAAGAGTCGCTGTAGACGGAGGGCATCTCTCCGTTCGGCTCGCCGTTACGTACGCCCGCGCTTTTCCGCTGGCTGCCGTTGAGTGAGGCCCAACCGCGGCACGGCGACGGCGAGTGTAACGGCGAGAAAAGAGCCGTTCAACGTCTGTCGGAACACGCTCCTCCAGCGACGGGACGCGTAATCAGCATTTTTCTCTCTGGATTTCCTTTTTGTTGGCTGTCTCTCTCTCTCTCTCTCTCTCTCAGCTTTATGGATGGGTTAGGTGTAAACCGTTCAGCTGTTACATTTCTTTCGGTTATTGAAGTCCTGTGCATGCAGTAAGTCTCGGAAAAGTTTGATCATGACGGGGAAAGAGCCCAGGCCTCGCGGGAGCCTAGTTTTAAAAACCGGACCGGTGATGGAACCCATGAATCTAGCAGTTCTGCGTTTTACTGGTTAGATTGTTGGTACATTCTGTTCGAGATCGGTTTGATAGGTGCAAATTATAATTCTTGGACGGCTGATGATATCGTGTGCTTTTGTGTGCAAAAGCTTTTACACAGAAAGCTCGAGACGAGGCTGGCTTTGAATTAGCAAAGCCGTCAAACGGACAGGACCTACAACCAACAACATAAGCCACAATGGCCAAACGATAAATAGGGGATGGGCTCACACTACATGCACAAAGGAAAACAGAGAAAGAAGAGCCCCGCTTGTGATGACAACAACTACTACACACATGTAACCAAGGGCTGAAAGCAGGTGAAGCACGACGAGGGAAAGACTATTGCCAAAGGAGCAGTCTTGAACATGCTGGATCAAACTTCACATGTTCCTTCTCTAGCGCCAAAGAGGGACCCTACCCCCTCGCCCCGAACCGAAAGACACCACACCACAGGACTGTATAGAGGCTCACCCGAGAGCAAGGAAACATCCGGTATCAAAGCCCCAAGCAACCTTAGAACAAGATCATCAAGGAGCATGAAGAACACCACACCGGCTACACCGCCGCAACCCCGGCACCCACCTGTAGCAAGAAAGCTATTGGGGACAATCGCCGAGAGGACAACAGAGACTAAGAAATAAACATGACTACCGGCAGCTGGGCCTAAGGAATGTCGATTCTAAAGCGGGGGGGAGGGGGGTTGCAGAGCTCGAGGTGTACGCGGTGAGATCCCTCTACCCATCTCTCATTTTCTCTCTTTCTTCCTTCCCAAACCTCCACTGTTGCTCTGATGTGCTGCTCAGGCATGTTGTGTCGTCTCGTCTTCAGTCATGGATCCCGGTGTCATTGTCAATGTCCTTCCCCGCGATCGCTCAGCCCACCAACCCGCCTTGTCCTTCCTTTTTCTCTAGTGTGTGCCGCTCTAACCTAGTCTTAGTCGCACCTCCTTTGCTTCCTGCCTTTGATGGTTGCATACCCAGCGAGTGGTTCCTCCTTAGAGAGCATCTACAAACAGATGCCCCAAACGCCCAGGCGGCCTGCCCGGATAGGAAAAGCCACCCAACCTGCCGCCCCAAACGCAGCCCAAAACGTCCAGGCTGACTGGCAACCCCCATGTCCAGAACATATGTGGGGGGATATGGGGACGTCCAGACACGCACACCACTTTGGCACCGGCCGGAGGAAGGAGGTGCTATGCATGGCCGGATGAAGGAGATGCAAGGCAGAGGTTTGAAATGACGGAGGTAGAAGAACTAGATTCTAAATGTTGCGTTCCAGTGTGATCTTAGCATGGATCTTCCTGGATGTGTTTTGCCATGAATTAGTGTCTTATTATTATTTGTTACTTATTTACATAACTTATTTATGTAGCATCATAAATGTTCGATAGAAATCGATAATTTGGGTGCAAGTTTGTAACCTTGGGTGACACTCCAATTGCTACCCGAAGTGATGCTTCCGTAAGAAAATTAAGCAACCTACAAATGTTGAATGTATGATTGAAATGATTTTCCTAAGTAGCTTGCAAATGCAAAGAATAAGACATTATTTACCACTATAGTTAGTACAGATGGAAAACAACTAGGGAAGGAAATAAGATGCTTAGTTGTAGTTCTATCTGATTCATTACTTTGCTGCAAGTTCTCAGTCATGGACTGCGGTATGACTACCACCGGACCAGTGGTGGAGCTAGCACAGGATCATTGGGGGCACCAATGGCAAAATATGGATTCATGAAGGGCCAAAAGTCCTTATTTTTCTCAATCTATGTCATCACCAAAAAAAATCCTTTCCTCCTTTCTCTACATTTTGAGAAGATTCCCTTCTGTATATGTTATCTTTATGTTGGTAAGCTCTTTTCAGGTGAAAAGAAAGGGCTTTTTATTTGGTATATAGTTGACATGTGAATAATTATATTATTCATGAATATCCAAGACATCTCTGAATTTTATCGCGTACTAATTTGCAGCTTTGACCGTAATTGTCATTGCTGTGTTGGAATGGCCAAACTCAGATTAATTTTGCTTTCATTTTCAGGTGTTGTGATTATCTATTTGGGTTTAACGCAGTATGTTTTGCCATATATATGCGCTATTCAGATCCTCATGAAGCACAACATTTCCGTGGCTCTATTAGGGTTACAAATTCCAAAAGCCTTGTATTTTTCAAGGATACACCATGAGAGGTGTATCAGTATCACAGAAGAAGAGTCAAATGGCTGATACAATGCCTTTCAGGAAACAATTCACAGTACCACGACTACGATGACAAGAGATCAAAGACCGAGTCTCGACCAACACCGGATACCTAAAAGCACAACGCCGACCGCCTAATGTTTCCCCTGGTGCTTGAGCAAGGCCTGGACATGGCCAAGATGACACCTCGGCACCTGCAGGTGTCGTCGTGTGCAACGTCTGCTGGCATGCATGGATTTCTCCCAGCCCAGTCGATCTGGAACCCTAGAAGACCGCCAGAGCAGCGCCACACGGAGGGAAGAAAGCAAGCCGTCTGCTTGGAACGATGCGAGGAGGAGAGCCACCTCCCATTGCTGGCGAGGAGAGAGATGCCGGTGGTCGTGGCCATGGCCGCCGCCACACCAGCCCGCACCTCCGCCGCCATAGCCATTGTGAGGCCATCGTGTTGCTGCACGCGACCTGCGCCCCTGCCGTGCCAAATCTAAAGCCCACCCGGAGCACCACCGCATGCCGCCCACCACGCTAGTCGCGAACGCCTGCCACACAGCAGGGAAGGTCACCTTTGCGCCGCCCGGCAACGCCGCGAAGGCTAACGCCTCGAACCGCCTATGCCCCGCTCCCGAACGACCGGAGCCGCCACTCCACGAACGACAGCGAAGGGCCTTGCCGCCCCCTTCCCCAGAGCCAGCACGGACTTCACCGGCGGCCCCTCCAGTGGCAGCGAGACGGGGAGAGGAAGGAGGGGAAGGGAGGCGACGCAATCTAGGGTTTCACCCCGTGTCTCCAGAGGAGGGCGACGCGGGGGGCAGGGGGGTTAATGTTTTTTCGTATTACTGTTTCTATCATATTATTTCATTTCCTATGCTACCTAAGAAATATTAATGCAGATATGTTCCATTTGCAAAATTACCATCTGCCCGATTGGGCTATCACATTGATCCGACTACTGATTTCTCACACTCTGCGCCATCGCCTTCACAGACGACCACTTCCATGTCCAAATTAAGTGGCTTTTCCCTCCTCAACAAGGAACCAACACCTGCAAATCTCTCACACGCTCTTTGGCTGCTCATCTGTTCATCTAAAATTAATGCTTTCATGTGCGATGATTATTTTATAATGATCCAGTAACTTTCTAGCATGAAGTGACTGATAAATGTTTGTCTGCTAGAAATGGTGCAACATTCTCATACATGTTTATATGCTAATATTCACAATTTCACATATTGATATTGCCATTTGTCTTGTTCCCATTTGTACCATGGAGGAGAATAACTGTTGTCCCCATTGTTTTGTATACGGCATACCAAAAAAAGCATATCTACCATGCACGGGATCTCCCGTGTTTTTTTTGAAACTATGATAATTTCTATAGCAAATTCGGAAACTATACACCCTAATAGAGAAAAATCAAAAGTATCACCCCGTCGGCCTCCTGTTGGCCGAAAAGGGACTTTTCGGCCTCCTGTTGGCCGAAGAGGGACATTTCGGTCAACCATTGGCCAAAAAGGACTTTTCGGCCAACCGTTGGCCAAAAAGTACTTTTCGGCCAATACATGTTCTACTTTTTAGAAAATTCATATCAAATAGGATTTTTAGTATTTTAATTTGATTCTTTTTGCATTAGATTAAAAAGTTATGAAGTTTCTGTAGATATCAAGTTTGACTAGATTTGAAAGTTTGAATTTGAATTTTCATGAATTTTCTCAAATCACTAGATTGCCTATAATTTGAGCTAGGAGTATTCTTTTTAGATGATTCTTTTTGCTACTGGTTCTTTGTGACTTTGTTTATCAATAGTAATTAATTGGTGAATTTTAGGATTATTTAAAATTAGGTTTTTATGCCATTTTCTCCCTTCATTTTCTCCCGCCATTTTATTTCCCGCCATTCTCTCCCTCCATTTTCTTTCTCGCCATTCTCTCCTGCCATCTTCTTTCTTGCCATCTTCACTTCTCAACTTATAAAACGAGCCTCATGGTGTCCACGATCGTAGATAACATCGTCTGACACGGTCTGTGTCTCCTGCGTCGGTGCTGGTGGTGGAGTGTGAAACACTGTCTGAGAGAAGTCATAAGTGTTTGCAGATCTTTCATCATCATCGGAGAGTGTTTCACACTTATGACTTCTCTCACACAGTGTTTCACACTCCAGATGAAGGCATCATCGTCATCCTCCGTCGATGCAGCACTCCTTAGTGTGGCGGGAGAGAATGGCGGCAAAGAAAATGGAGGGAAAAAGATTGCGGGAAAGCATTTTTTTCATGTATAAAACGGCAATGGTTGTACAGGATTTACAAGGCACTTTTAAATATAAACTCCTATGAAGCTCAAAACAAGTATTCTAGTAGGATAAAAGAAATAAAATACAAATAAAATAGCTACTGATAACTAAACAGAAACAAAAAGAATATGTCAAAAAACTAAAGAAAAAAATTTAAAGCAATTAAAATTAAAAGAAATAGCATAAAACCTATAAAACACTAAAACAGAACTGTTTTCATAAAAACCTAATTTTAAATAATTATAAAATTCGCCAATTAATTACTACTGATAAACAAATTCACAAAGAACCAATAGCAAAAAGAATCATCTGAAAAAACACTCCTAGCTCAAATTATAGGCAATCTAGTGATTTGAGCAAATTCATGAAAATTCAGATTCAAAATTTCAAATCTAGTCAAACCTTATATGTACAGAAACTTCATAAAATTTCTAATCTAATGCAAAAAGAATCAAATTAAAATACTAAAAAACCTAATTGATATGATTTTTTTAAAACAGTAGAGCAGGCGTTGGCCGAAGAGGGACTCTTTGGCCAACGGTTGGCCGAAAAGTACTTTTTGGCCAACGGTTGGCCGAAAAGTCCCTCTTCGGCCAACGGTATACCATTCATCATCGTAAGCTGACTAACAAGGAGTGGAAGTGCATAGAGGATCGTTTTGAAAAGAAACTGAGCTGTTGGAAAGGGAAGCTCATGTCGTATGGAGGGCGATTAATTCTGATTAATTCGGTCCTCACCAGTATGCCTATGTTGTTGGGGAACGTAGTAATTTCAAAACATTTCCCTACGCACACGCAAGATCATGGTGATGCATAGCAATGAGAGGGGAGAGTGTTGTCCACATACCCTCATAGACCGATAGCGGAAGCGTTATGACAACACGGTTGATGTAGTCGTACGTCTTCACGATCCGACCGATCCAAGTACCGAACGTACGGCACCTCCGAGTTCAGCACACGTTCAGCTCGATGACGATCCTCGAACTCCGATCCAGCCGAGTGTCGAGGGAGAGTTCCGTCAGCACGACGACGTGGTGACGATCTTGATGTTCTACCGTTGCAGGGCTTCGCCTAAGCACCGCTACGATATTATCGAGGTGGAATATGGTGGAGGGGGGCACCGCACACGGCTAAGGAGCGATTGAAGGAAATATGCCCTAGAGACAATAATACAGTTATTATTTATTTCCTTATTTGATGATAAATGTTTAGTATTCATGCTAGAATTGTATTAACCGGAAACATGATACATGTGTGAATACATAGACAAACATATAGTCACTAGTATGCCTCTACTAGACTAGCTCATTAATCAAAGATGGTTATGTTTCCTAACCATAGACATGTGTTGTCATTTGATTAATGGGATCACATCATTAGGAGAATGATGTGATTGACATGACCCATTCCGTTAGCCTAGCACTTGATCGTTTAGTATGTTGCTATTGCTTTCTTCATGACTTATACGTGTTCCTGTAACTATGAGATTATGCAACTCCCGTTTACCGGAGGAACACTTTGGGTGCTACCAAACGTCACAACGTAACTGGGTGATTATAAAGGAGTACTACAGGTGTCTCCAAAGGTACATGTTGGGTTGGCGTATTTAGATATTAGGTTTTGTCACTCCGATTGTCGGAGAGGTATCTCTGGGCCCTCTCGGTAATGCACATCACTATAAGCCTTGCAAGCAATGTGACTAATGAGTTAGTTGCGGGATGATGCATTATGTAACGAGTAAAGAGACTTGCCGGTAATGAGATTGAACTAGGTATTGGATACCGACGATCGAATCTCGGGCAAGTAACATACCGATGACAAAGGGAACAACATATGTTGTTATGCGGTTTGACCGATAAAGATCTTCGTAGAATATGTAGGAACCAATATGAGCATCCAGGTTCCACTATTGGTTATTGACCAAGAATAGTTCTAGGTCATGTCTACATAGTTCTCGAACCCGTAGGGTCCGCACGCTTAAGGTTTCGATGACAGTTATATTATGAGTTTATGAGTTTTGATGTACCGAAGGACTTCGGAGTCCCAGATGAGATCGGGGACATGACGAGGAGTCTCGAAATGATCGAGACGTAAAGATTGATATATTGGACGACTATATTTGGAGTTCGGAAAGGTTCCGAGTGATTCGGGTATTTTTCGGAGTACCGGAGAATTACGGGAATTCGCCGGGGAGTATATGGGCCTTATTGGGCCATACGGGAATAGAGGAGAGAGGCCGAAAGGAAGGAGGCGCGCAGCCCCCCTCTAGTCCGAATTGGACAAGGGGTGCGGCCCCCCTTTCCTTCCTCCTCTCCCCCTCTTTCCCCCTTCCCCTACTCCAACAAGGAAGGAGGGAGTCCTACTCCCGGTGGGAGTAGGACTCCCCTTGGCGCGCCCCTCCTAGGCCGGCCGCCCCCTCCCCCCTTGCTCCTTTATATACGAGGGCAGGGGGGCACCTCTAGGCACAACAACACACAAGTTGATCTTCGTGATCGTTCCTTAGCCGTGTGCGGTGCCCCTCTCCACTATATTCCACCTCGGTCATATCGTTGCGGTGCTTAGGCGAAGCCCTGCGCCGGTAGAACATCATCATCATCACCACGCCATCATCATCACTTATATTGATTGCATGTGATGTTTATCTTTTATGCATCTTATCTTGCTTTGATTGACGGTAGCATTTTAAGATGATCTTTCACTAATTATCAAGAAGTGTTATCCCTGAGTATGCACCATTGCCAAAGTTCGTCGTGCCCAGACACCACGTGATGATCGGGTGTGATAAGCTCTACGTCCATCTACAACGGGTGCAAGCCAGTTTTGCACACGCAGAATACTCAGGTTAAACTTGACGAGCCTAGCATATGCAGATATGGCCTCGGAACACGGAGAATGAAAGGTCGAGTGTGAATCATATAGTAGATATGATCAACATAGTGATGTTCACCAAACTACTCCATCTCACATGATGATCAGTTATGGTTTAGTTGATTTGGATCATGTGATCACTTAGATGACTAGAGAGATATCTGTCTAAGTGGGAGTTCTTAAGTAATATGATTAATTGAACTTTAATTTATCTTGAACTTAGTCCTAGTAGTATTTTGCAAATTATGTTATAGATCAATAGCTCACGTTGTTGCTTTGATATGTTTATTTTGATATGTTCCTAGAGAAAGCTGTGTTGAAAGATGTTAGTAGCAATGATGCGGATTGGATCCGTGATCTGAGGTTTATCCTCATTGCTGCACAGAAGAATTATGTCCTTGATGCACCGCTAGGTGACAAACCTATTGCAGGAGCAGATGCAGACGTTATGAACGTTTGGCTAGCTCAATATGATGACTACTTGATAGTTTAGTGCACCATGCTTAACGGCTTTAGAATCTGGACTTCAAAAATGTTTTGAACGTCATGGACCGTATGAGATGTTCCAGGAATTGAAGTTAATATTTTAAGCAAATACCCGAGTTGAGAGATATGAAGTCTCCAACAAGTTCTATAGCTAAAAGATGGAGGAGAATCGCTCAACTAGTGAGCATGTGCTCAGATTGTCTGGGTACTTCAATCGCTTGAATCAAGTGGGAGTTAATCTTCCAGATAAGATAGTGATTGACAGAATTCTCTAGTCACCATCACTAAAGTTACTAGAACTTCGTGATGAACTATAGTATGCAAGGGATGACGAAAACGATTCCCGAGCTCTTCGTGATGTTGAAATCGACGAAGGTAGAAATCAAGAAAGAGCATCAAGTGTTGATGATTGACAAGGCCACTAGTTTCAAGAAAAAGGGCAAAGGGAAAGAAAGGGAAACTTCAATTAGAATGGCAAACAAGTTGTCACTCCCGTGAAGAAGACCAAAGCTGGACCAAAGCCTGAAACTTAGTGCTTACACTGCAAAGGAAATGGTCACTGGAAGCGGAAATGCCCTAAATATTTGGTGGATAAGAAGGATGGCAAAGTGAACAAGGGTATATTTGATATACATGTTATTGATATGTGCCTTACTAGTGTTTATAGTAGCCCCTGAGTATTTGATACTTGTTCGGTTGCTAAGATTAGTAACTCGAAACAGGAGTTACAGAATAAACAGAGACTAGTTGAAGGGAAAGTGACGATGAGTGTTGGAAGTAGTTCCAAGATTGATATGATCATCATCGCACACTCCCTTAACTTTCGGGATAAGTGTTAAACCTAAATAAATGTTATTTAGCGTTTGCGTTGAGCATGAATATGATTTGATCATGTTTATTACAATACGATTATTCATTTAAATTAGAGAATAATTGTTGTTCTGTTTACATGAATAAAACCTTCTATAGTCATACACACAATTGTTTGTTGGATCTCGATTGTAGTGATACACATATTCATAATATTGAAGCCAAAAGATGCAAAAGTTAATAATGATAGTGCAACTTATTTGTGGCACTGCCGTTTAAGTCATATTGGTGTAAAACGCATGAAGAAACTCCATGCTGATGGGATTTTGGAATCACTTGATTATGAATCACTTGATGCTTGTGAACCATGCTTCTTGGGCAAGATGACTAAGACTCCGTTCTCCGGAACAATGGAGCGAGCAATTGACTTATTGGAAATAATACATACTGATGTATGCGATCCGATGAGTATTGAGGCTCGCGGCGGGTATCGTTATTTTCTGACCTTCACAGATGATGTGAGCAGATATGGGTATATCTTCTTAATGAAACATAAGTCTGAAACATTTGAAAAGTTCACCGAATTTTAGAGTGAAGTGGAAAATCATTGTGACAAGAAAATAAGGTTTCTACGATATGATCGCGGAAGTAAAATATTTGAGTTACGAGTTTGGTCTTCAATTAAAAACAATGTGGAATAGTTTCACAAACTCATGCCACCTGGAACACCACAGCATAATGGTGTGTCCGAACGTCATAACCGTACTTTATTGGATATAGTGCAATCTATGATGTTTCTTACCGATTTACCACTATCGTTTTGGGGTTATGCATTAAAGACAGCTATATTCACGTTAAAAAAGGGCACCATCTAAGTCCGTTGAGATGACACAATCTGAAATGTGGTTTGGCAAGAAACCAAAGTTGTCGTTTCTTAAAGTTTGGGGTTATGATGCTTATATGAAAAATGTTTCATCCTGATAAGCTCAAACCCAAATCGGAGAAATGTCTCTTCATAGGATACCCAAAGGAAACTGTTGGGTACTCCTTCTATCACAAATCCGTAGGCAAAACATTCGTTGCTAAGAATGGATCCTTTCTAGAGAAGGAGTTTCTCTCGAAAGAAGTGAGTGGGAGGAAAGTAGAACTTGATAAGGTAATTGTACCTTCTCCTGAATTGGAAAATAGTTCATCACTGAAATTAGTTCCAGTGATTCCTACACCAATTAGTGAGGAAGCTAATGATGATGATCATGAAACTTCTGATCAAGTTATTACAGAACCTCGTAGGTCTTCCAGAGTACTGTCGGCACCAGAGTGGTACGGTAATCCTATTCTGGAAATCATGTTACTAGAACATGATGAACCTACGAACTATGAGGAAGCGATGATGAGCCCAGATTCCGCAAAATGGCTTGAGGCCATGAAATCTGAGATGGGATCCATATATGAAGAACAAAGTGTGGACTTTGATTGACTTGCTCGATGATCAGCAAGCCATGTTAAATAAATGGATCTTCAAGAGGAAGACGGACACTGATAGTAGTGTTACTATCTACTAAGCTCGACTTGTTGCAAAAGGTTTTCAACAAGTTCAAGGTGTTGAATACGATGAAATTTTCTCACTCGTATCGAAGCTTAAGTCTGTTTGAATCATGTTAGCAATTGCCACATTTTATGAAATCTGGCAAATGGGTGTCAAAACTGCACTCCTTAATGGATTTATTAAAGAAGAGTTGTATATGATGCAACCAGAAGGTTTTGTCAATCCTAAAGGTGCTAACAAAGTGTGCAAGCTCAAGCGATCCATTTATGGACTGGTGCAAGCATCTCGGAGTTGGAATATACGCTTTGATGAGTTGATCAAAGCATATGGTTTTATACAGACTTTTTGAGAAGCCTGTATTTACAAGAAAGTGAGTGGGAGCTCTGTAGCATTTCTAATATTATATGTGGATGACATATTGTTGATTGGAAATGATATAGAAATTCCGGATAGCATGAAAGGATACTTGAATAAGAGTTTTTCAAAGCAAGACCTCGGTGAAGCTGCTTACACATTAAGCATCAAGATCTTTATAGATAGATCAAGACGCTTGATAAGATTTTTCAATGAGTACATACCTTGATAAATTTTTGAAATAGTTCAAAATGGAACAGTCAAAGAAGAAGTTCTTGCCTGTGTTGCAAGGTGTGAAGTTGAGTAAGACTCAAGACCCGACCATGGCAGAAAATAGAAAGAGAATGAAAAGTCATTCCCTATGCCTCGGTCATAGGTTCTATAAAGTATGCTATGCTGTAAACCGACATATTGTATACCTTGCTCTGAGTTTGACAAAGGAATACAATTTTGATCTAATAGTAGATCACTGGACAGCGGTCAAGAATATCCTTAGTGAGGACTAAGGAGATGTTTCTCGATTATGGAGGTGATAAAAGAGTTCGTTGTAAAAGTTACATCGGTGCAAACTTTTACACTGATCCAGATAACTCTAAGTCTCAATCTGGATACATATTGAAAGTGGGAGCAATTAGCTAGAGTAGCTCCATGCAGAGCATTGAAGACATAGAATATTTGCAAAATACATACGGCTCTGAATATGACAGATCCGTTGACTAAAGTTCTCTCACAAGCAAAACATGATCATACCTTAGTACTCTTTGGGTGTTAATCACATAGCGATGTGAACTAGATTATTGACTCTAGTAAACCCTTTGGGTGTTGATCACATGATGATGTGAACTATGGGTATTAATCGCATGCAGATGTGAATATTGGTGTTAAATCACATGGCGATGTGAACTAGATTATTGACTCTAGTGCAAGTGGG
This sequence comes from Triticum timopheevii, assembly GCA_963921465.1. Taxonomy (NCBI): domain Eukaryota; kingdom Viridiplantae; phylum Streptophyta; class Magnoliopsida; order Poales; family Poaceae; genus Triticum; species Triticum timopheevii. The sequence continues at coordinate 372,035,842 of OY997262.1, forward strand.
AGACTGAAGGAAATATGCCCTAGAGGCAATAATAAAGTTATTATTTATTTCCTTATTTCATGATAAATGTTTATTATTCATGCTAGAATTGTATTAACCGGAAACATGATACATGTGTGAATACATAGACAAACATATAGTCACTAGTATGCCTCTACTAGACTAGCTCATTAATCAAAGATGGTTATGTTTCCTAACCATAGACATGTGTTGTCATTTGATTAATGGGATCACATCATTTCCGTTAGCCTAGCACTTGATCGTTTAGTATGTTGCTATTGCTTTCTTCATGACTTATACATGTTCCTGTAACTATGAGATTATGCAACTCCCGTTTACCGGAGGAACACTTTGGGTGCTACCAAACGTCACAACATAACTGGGTGATTATAAAGGAGTACTACAGGTGTCTCCAAAGGTACATGTTGGGTTGGCGTATTTCGAGATTAGGTTTTGTCACTCCGATTGTCGGAGAGGTATCTCTGGGCCCTCTCGGTAATGCACATCACTATAAGCCTTGCAAGCAATGTGACTAATGAGTTAGTTGTGGGATGATGCATTATGTAACGAGTAAAGAGACTTGCCGGTAACGAGATTGAACTAGGTATTGGATACCGACGATTGAATCTCGGGCAAGTAACGTACCGATGACAAAGGGAACAACGTATGTTGTTATGCGGTTTGACTGATAAAGATCTTCGTAGAATATGTAGGAACCAATATGAGCATCCAGGTTCCGCTATTGGTTATTGACCAAGAATAGTTCTAGGTCATGTCTACATAGTTCTCGAACCCGTAGGGTCCGCACGCTTAATGTTTCGATGACAGTTATATTATGAGTTTATGAGTTTTGATGTACTGAAGGAGTTCGGAGTCCCCGGATGAGATCGGGGACATGAAGAGGAGTCTCGAAATGGTCGAGACGTAAAGATTGATATATTGGACGACTATATTCGGAGTTCGGAAAGGTTCCGAGTGATTCGGGTATTTTTCAGAGTACCGGAGAATTACGGGAATTCGCCGAGGAGTATATGGGCTTTATTGGGCCATACAGGAATAGAGGAGAGAGGCCGAAAGGAAGGAGACGCGCAGCCCCCCTCTAGTCCGAATTGGACAAGGGGTGCGGCCCCCCTTTCCTTCCTCCTTTCCCCCTCTTTCCCCCTTCTCCTACTCCAACAAGGAAGGAGGGAGTCCTACTCCCGGTGGGAGTAGGACTCCCCTTGGCGCGCCCCTCCTAGGCCGGCCGCCCCCTCCCCCCTTGCTCCTTTATATACGGGGGCAGGGGGGCACCTCTAGGCACAACAACACACAAGTTGATCTTCGTGATCGTTCCTTAGCCGTGTGCGGTGCCCCCCTCCACTATATTCCACATCGGTCATATCGTTGCGGTGCTTAGGCGAAGCCCTGCGTCGGTAGAACATCATCATCGTCACCACACCGTCGTGCTGACGGAATTCATCCCCGACACCCTGCTGGATCGGAGTCCGGGGATCGTCATCGAGCTAAACGTGTGCAGAACTCGGAGGCGCCGTACGTTCGGTGCTTGGATCGGTCGGATCATGAAGATGTACGACTACATCAACCGCGTTGTCATAACGCTTCCGCTTACGGTCTAGGAGGGTACGTGGACAACACTCTCCCCTCTCGTTGCTATGCATCACCATGATCTTGCGTGTGCGTAGGAATTTTTCTGAAATTACTACGTTCCCCAACAGCGATCACGAAGATCAACTTGTGTGTCATGGGGTGCCCCCCTGCCCCGTATATAAAGGAGCAAGGGGGAAGGGGGCGGGTGGCCAAGGGAGGGCGCGCCAGGAAGGAGTCCTACTCCCACCGGGATTATGACTCCCTCCTTTCCTAGTCCAACTAGGAGAGGGGAGGAAGGGAAGGAGAAGGAGAAGGAAGGAGAGGGAGGAAAAAGAGGAAAGGGGGCCCGGCCCCCTAGTCCAATTCGGTTTGGGCTAGGGGGGCCGCGCGCCCTGCCTCCTCTCTTCCACCGCTTGGCCCATGAGGCCCATTGCTTCTTCCTCGTATTCCCGTAACTCCCCAGTACCCCCGAAAATACCCGAATCACTCGGAACCTTTCTGAAGTCCGAATATAGTCGTCCAATATATCGATCTTTACGTCTCGACCATTTAGAGACTCCTCGTCATGTCCCCGATCTCATCCGGGACCCCGAACTCCTTCGGTACATCAAAACTCATAAACTCATAATATAACTGTCATCGAAACCTTAAGCGTGCGGACCCTACGGGTTCGAGAACTATGTAGACATGACCGAGACACGTTTTCGGTCAATAACCAATAGCGGAACCTGGATGCTCATATTGGCTCCTACATATTCTACGAAGATCTTTATCGGTCAAACCACATAACAACATACGTTGTTCCCTTTGTCATCGGTATGTTACTTGCCCGAGATTCGATCGTCGGTATCCAATACCTAGTTCAATCTCGTTACCGGCAAGTCTCTTTACTCGTTACGTAATGCATCATTCCGTAACTAACTCATTAGCTACATTGCTTGCAAGGCTTATAATGATGTGCATTACCCAGAGGGCCCAGAGATACCTCTCTGACAATCGGAGTGACAAATCTTAATCTCAAAATACGCCAACCCAATATGTACCTTCGGAGACACCTGTAGAGCTCCTTTATAATCACCCAGCTACGTTGGGACGTTTGGTAGCACACAAAGTGTTCCTCCGTAAACGGGAGTTGCATAATCTCATAGTCAAAGGAACATGTATAAGTCATGAAGAAAGCAATAGCAACATACTAAACGATCAAGTGCTAAGCTAACGAAATGGGTCATGTCAATCATATCATTCTCCTAATGATGTGATCCCGTTAATCAAATGACAACTCTTTTGTCCATGGCTAGGAAACTTAACCATCTTTGATTCACGAGCTAGTCAAGTAGAGGCATACTAGTGACACTATGTTTGTCTATGTATTCACACATGTATTATGTTTTCGGTTAATACAATTCTAGCATGAGTAATAAACATTTATCATGATATAAGGAAATAAATAATAACTTTATTATTCCCTCTCGGGCATATTTCCTTCATATGTTTCTTCTATCCTTTTTTTGAGGTCCCGGTGGGGGTTAGAAAGAGGTTAGACTTTTATCGGTCTCGATTCTTTTGGCAGAATGATGAGCTTAAATGAAAGTATAGGCTTGCAAAATGGGACATCATCTGTAGGCCGAAGGACCAAGGGGGTCTAGGCATTGAAAATCTAGATGTCAAGAATAGATGTCTCCTCAACAAGTGGCTATTTAAACTTTCGTCCGAGTCTGAGGCTACGTGGGCTCAGATTTTTGGGCAATAAGTATCTTCAGTCCAAAACATTGGCACGGGTGACTATGCAACCGTCTGACTCACCGTTTTGGAAAGGGTTGATGAGAGTCAAGACACTATTTTTCAACAGGGCAAGGTTATTAGTCGGCAATGGAGCTAATACGAGGTTCTGGGAGGATACGTGGCTTGGAGAGACGCCCCTCGCACTTCAATATCCTACTCTGTACAACGTTGTTCAATGACGAAAAGCTTACATTGCAAACGTTTTACAGTCCACGCCCCTCAATATTAGTTTTCGGAGGACGCTAGTTGGTGATCGTTGGGAGGCTTGGCTTCATCTCGTAAGAAGGTTGATGGATGTCCAGTTGTCTCAACAGCCAGATAGGTTGTATTGGAAACTAACTAAGGACGGCGTGTTTTCGGTCAAATCCATGTACCTGGATGTCATAAACTCTAGTGTCATTCCCTCCTCGAAGCATGTCTGGAAAGTGAAGGTGCCTTTGCGAATCAAAGTGTTTATGTGGTTTGTATGTGAACAAGTCATTTTGACAAAGGATAATCTGGCAAAACGCAATTGGATGGGTTCTGCTAGGTGTAGTTTTTGTGATCATAACGAAACTATCAGACACCTCTTTCTAGATTGTCCGATGGCTAAGATTCTTTGGCGTTCGATTCATATTGCTTTTAATATTACTCCACCTAACTCCATCAACATGTTATTTGGAACGTGGCTTGATGGGGTTGATTCAGATATAGCGAGGCACATTCGTGTTGGAGTTTGTGCCTTATTATGGGCAGTCTGGAACTGCAGAAATGATTTTGTTTTTAACAGAACATCGAACGTTCACTTTTTGCAGGCTATCTTCAGGGCCACAGCATTGATCCGTATGTGGTCGCTACTCACTTCGACGGAGGCCAGGGGGCGTTTGGCTACTGCGTCTACCCGATGGGAGATGGTAGCTCGGGTTATTTTCAACTGGTTTGGATAGCGGTCATGTAATAGGATAGACATGTAGTGCTCCTATTTTATTTGCCAGCCGGTTGTGGCTTTCGATCCGGCTCTTATGAGCGTTGTGTTTTATTTCTTACTTTGAGACTTGAAGACTTTGTTACTGGATTTTTTAATAACATGAGCCATATGCATCTTTCTGATGCAGAGACTGGGGTAAACCCCCTTTTCCAAAATAATAATAATCTGAAATCACTTCCACAATATCTGTTACAACAAAAAAATGGTGTTTAAAATAATTATTGTGCATATGTATGTCTGATCTTGATTTGAATCAAATGTAACATAGCCATATTGAACGAATCACGAATCATATATGCATTGCTGCGCCAAAGGAATGTGCAACTCAAAACAGATCCATGGGCCGATAGATAAAAAGAAAGGGAGATAATAAACATATATATCAAAAATTACCTGAAGTCCTGGAGGAAAAGCAAAGACAGGGAGCAGCTCGGCCCTGCAACTGCAAGATTATGCGACTGGCTCGGCAAGACAGGTGCTGCTGGAAAAAACACAATAAAAGATGATGATATATGGTACTCTGTACCCCTTTCTATTTTTTTTCAACTGTGCTAATAATGCAATTAAGCTACTTCTGATTCCTAGTATTAGTAGCAAGGAAATAAACATTACATACTACTATTGCAAGGCGCCAAGCCGCAGACTCAGCTGCAATTGCTTGACCCTGAAGAGGCAGCGAGCGTGCATGTGCGTGTAGAACAGTACCTTCTATCACGCGCGTGGTTTCCCGAGCACCTGCGCGGCTGCGCCTGTGCCCCGAACCTGCCCAACCACGGCCAGCTCCTGCTCCACTAAATCTTGCGCCGCGTAGTCGTGCTCGAGGTCGCCGCAGCCTCAGCAGTCCAACCCTCACATGCACCACCACACGCACGCGCACAAGGAAGACCCGCCCTCACTGCCGCCACGTCACGCACGCCGGCCGTCCGAGAGGCACGCACGATCCAGAAGCGCTTCCGTCGCTTCCGGGCATGGGGCTCCCGCAGGCTGCGCGGGCTCATGAGGCTGGCGATGCTTAGCTCCATGGCTGCATATCTCCGGGCGTTCCTTTCGGGCCTCAGGCTAGAGGTGGCCGCTGCCGCCTTATGCCCTCCATACATGATTAGTGATGGTTCCCGTGCACCACCAGCTGGCCGTGCGGAGAGGGGATTGGGGGCCGCCGGAACTTGGGAGACGGACCAACGATGCGGCAAGATGAGAACCTAGGCAAGAAAGCGTGCCCTTTATATAGTGGCAACCCGTGATGTAGCAATTTCTGGAATCGAGCTCCGGAGAGAACTGGGACACGCGGTGGGAAGCGGCCGGCAGACAAGATACGCGTGGCATGTACCAAGTAAATCGAATAGCCCAAAAGGCCCGGTCAAAGCGGTGGAGGATAGAAACGTGCAAAATTGTTTATAACCAGTTAAAAAAGCTATGTACAGGATTAACCCAGTCACACGCGTCAAATTGACAAGAGTAGTAAATTTTTTTCAAAAAATCCAGGAAAAAGAATCCCTTATGGGCCTAGTATTCTTTTTTTTTTTTGCGATAGAAAGAGAGTTTTATTCCATGTGCATAGGGTTACAATCAAGAGGCACCAAATCCTCGATACAAGGAGGGCTTCTTCCTAGCCATACAGCAGTAGTGAATTCTGTACGACTATATACGGGCCTAGTATTCTTAGTATTAGTATTGCTCAATCCATCAGCCATGCTCCATCAATGTGGTCATGTCAAGCAGTCACTCACAATAAAACAAGTTGTTGATAGTTGCATAATGTTTTCGCATCACAACATTTTTTATAGTTTCATACTTTTTTTTGCGGGTTATAGTTTCATAATGTTTCACCATGTTTGAAGACTTGGTTTCTATATCTTGTCTAAATATGTTCAAGAATGTTTTTGTTTCAAAGGCCTCGTCACCAGGGACGTTATTGATTTGTTTTTGGATGCAATTAATGAATTTTGATGGACCAAGTTCAAAACTTGGTGGTTTAGTCATCAAAAAATTAATTTCAAAATATATATTTCATATTGGTCTTGTTTTAAAGATCTGACCGGAGCAAACACATTTACGTAAACAGAAATTAAAACAAAATTTTATTTCAAAATATATTAGACATCTATTTGTTTGAATTAAATGCAGTGACTAGAGACATTATTATATGTGATATCAGTGGGCCCACATAACAAGAATAAAATAATGTGTATGCATGCACGGGAGGTCCCGTGCATGGTAGAAAATCCTCTCTCACGGTATACCTCTTTGTTCACCAGATGCTAGCTTCTTATGCGTTTCAAAATATATTAGACATCTAGTAGCAGGAAGGCAACTACCAGATTGGCCTTCATATTTATAGACATTCAGCTGACAAGCAACTGGCAAGACAAGCATTTGATCGACCTCAAAACATTGATCCTTCGTTGGCCTTGCCATGGGCTGGAATGTCGGCAAAAAATGATCACCAATCTAGGTAACGACTGCCTACATCTTTCACTAAAATTCAAAGCGCTCCTCGGACGCTCTCGCGAGCGGCCAGGAGTGAACCCTAGCCGCCGCCACTAGCCACCCCCGCCGCCCTCCTCCCCTCGCCGTCGCCGGCAGGAGTCGCCGGGCGAAGCCCGCGCGGCTCGGCGGCGGCGGGGTTCCTTTTTTCTCCTCCCGCTCGAAATGGTGTGGCGCGGGCCAGCCGCTCCAGAGGGAGCTCGGGCGCGCTGGCGCTCGGGGCGGCGCGGCAAGGCAGCGCGGGGTGGCGGTGCGCGGGTGGGCTCGGCCAGGTGGTGCTGGCGCGCCGAGGGGCGTGGCGGCGCGTGTTGGGTGCGGCCTTGATGCCCCTCGACGGGATCTGGCGGGGACGGCATGGCGACTGGCGGCGCTCCGGCGGCTCCTGGCGCGTGGATCCGGTGAGTGGGAATGCGGACGGTGACTCCTGGCTGCTTGACAAGGCTCCTCCCGACGGTGCTGCGGCTGCAGTGGGTTGCTTCGGTTTCGGCCCGGCATGTTGGGGAACGTAGCAGAAATTCAAAATTTTCCTACGTGTCACCAAGATCTATCTATGGAGAAACCAGCAACGAGGGGAAGGAGAGTGCATCTACATACCCTTGTAGATCGCTAAGCGGAAGCGTTCAAGAGAACGGGGTTGAAGGAGTCGTACTCGTCGTGATTCAAATCACCGATGATCCTAGCGCCGAACGGACGGCACCTCCGCGTTCAACACACGTACGGAACGGAGACGTCTCCCATGCCTTGATCCAGCAAGGAGGAGGGAGAGGTTGATGGAGATCCAGCAGCACGATGGCGTGGTGGAAGTAGCGGGATTCCAACAGGGCTTCGCTAAGCGCTGCAGGAGGAGGGAGATGTGTCACGGGAGGGAGAGGGAGGCGCCAGGCCTTAGGTATGATTGCTCCTCCTTTTCCCCACTATATATAGGGCCAAGGGAGAGGGGGAGGGCGAAGCCTTGCCCCTTCCTCCAAGGAAGGGTGCGGCCAAGGGTGGGGAGGAGTCCATCCTCCCTAAGGCACCTCGGAGGTGCCTTCCCCCTTTAGGACTCTCCCCTTTTTCTCTTCTCTTGGCGCATGGGCCTCTTGGGGCTGGTGCCCTTGGCCCATGTAGGCCAAGGCGCACCCCCTACAGCCCATGTGGCCCCCGGGGCAGGTGGCCCCACCCGGTGGACCCCCGGGACCCTTCCGGTGGTCCCGGTACAATACCGATGACCCCGAAACTTGTTCCGATGGCTGAAATAGCACTTCCTATATATAATTCTTTACCTCCAGACCATTCCGGAACTCCTCGTAACGTCCGGGATCTCATCCGGGACTCCGAACAACTTTCGGGTTACCGCATACTAATATCTCTATAACCCTAGCGTCACCGAACCTTAAGTGTGTAGACCCTACGGGTTCGGGAGACATGCAGACATGACCGAGATGACTCTCCGGTCAATAACCAACAGCGGGATCTGGATACCCATGTTGGCTCCCACATGTTCCACGATGATCTCATCGGATGAACCACGATGTCAAGGGCTTAATCAATCCCGTATACAATTCCCTTTGTCTAGCGGTACGATACTTGCCCGAGATTCGATCGTCGATATACCGATACCTTGTTCAATCTCGTTACCGGCAAGTCTCTTTACTCGTTCCGTAACACATCATCCCGTGATCAACTCCTTGATCACATTGTGCACATTATGATGATGTCCTACCGAGTGGGCCCAGAGATACCTCTCCGTTTACACGGAGTGACAAATCCCAGTCTCGATTCGTGCCAACCCAACAGACACTTTCGGAGATACCTGTAATGCACCTTTATAGCCACCCAGTTACATTGTGACGTTTGGTACACCCAAAGCACTCCTACGGTATCCGGGAGTTGCACAATCTCATGGTCTAAGGAAATGATACTTTACATTAGAAAAGCTTTAGCATACGAACTACACGATCTTGTGCTATGCTTAGGATTGGGTCTTGTCCATCACATCATTCTCCTAATGATGTGATCCCGTTATCAATGACATCCAATGTCCATGGTCAGGAAACCGTAACCATCTATTGATCAACGAGCTAGTCAACTAGAGGCTTACTAGGGACTTGGTGTTGTCTATGTATCCACACATGTATCTAAGTTTCCTATCAATACAATTATAGCATGGATAATAAACGATTATCATGAACAACGAAATATAATAATAATCAATTTATTACTGCCTCTAGGGCATATTTCCAACAGTCTCCCACTTGCACTAGAGTCAATAATCTAGTTCACATCGATATGTGATTAACACTCAAAGTCACATCCCTATGTGACTAACACCCAAAGAGTTTACTAGAGTCAATAATCTAGTTCACATTACCATGTGATTAACACTCGATGAGTTCTGGGTTTGATCATGTTATGCTTGTGAGAGAGGTTATAGTCAACGGGTCTGAACCTTTTCAGATCCATGTGTGCTTTACAAATCTCTATGTCATCTCCTAGATGTAGTTACCACGTTCTATTTGGAGCTATTCCAAATAACTGTTCTACTTGGAGTTATTCTAAATTGTTGCTCCATTATACGTATCCGGTATCTCTACTCCGAGCTATCCGGATAGGTGTTAAGCTTGCATCGACGTAACCCTTTACGACGAACTCTTTTACCACCTCCATAATCGAGAAAATTCCTTAGTCCACTAGTTACTAAGGATAACTTTGACCGCTGTCCTGATCCATTCTTGGATCACTCTTGTACCCCTTGACTGACTCATGGCAAGGCACACTTCAGGTGCGGTACACAGCATAGCATACTGTAGAGCCTACGTCTTATGCATAGGGGACGACCTTAGTCCTTTCTCTCTATTCTGCCATGGTCGAGCTTTAAGTCTTAACTTCATACCTTACAACTCAGGCAAGAACTCCTTCTTTGACTGATCCATCTTGAACACCTTCAAGATCATGTCAAGGTATGTGCTCATTTGAAAGTACTATTAAGCGTTTTGATCTATCCTTATAGATCTTGGTGCTCAATGTTCAAGTAGCTTAATCCAGGTTTTCTATTGAAAAACACTTTTCAAATAACCCTATATGCTTTCCAGAAATTTTACGTCATTTCTGATCAACAATATGTCAACAACATTTATTTATCAGAAATTCTATAGTGCTCCCACTCACTTCTTTGGAAATACAAGTTTCTCATAAACTTTGTATAAACCCAAAACTTTGATCATCTCATCAAAGCATACATTCCAACTCCGAGATGCTTACTCCAGTCCTCAGAAGGATAGCTGGAGCTTTGCATACTTATTAGCATCTTTCAAGATTGACAAAACCTTCCGGTTGTATCACATACAACCTTTCCTCAAGAAAATCGTCGAGGAAACAATGTTTTTTGACATCCTATCTGCAAGATTTCATAAATAATGCAGTAATTGGTAATATAATTCCAACAGACTCTTAGCATCGCTACGAGTGAGAAAGTCTCACCGTAGTCAACTCCTTGAACTTGTCGGGAAACATCTTAACGACAAGTCGAGCTTTCTCAATGGTGACACTTACCATCATTGTCTGTCTTCCTTTCAAAATCCATATGTACCTAATAGCCTTACGACCATCAAGTAGTTCTTCCAAAGTCTACACTTTGTTTTCATACATGGATCCTATCTCGGATTTTATGGCTTCTAACCATTTGTAGGAATTTGGGCCCACCATCGCTTCTCCATAGCTCGTAGGTTCATTGTTGTCTAGCAACATGACCTTCAAGACAGGATTATGTACCACTCTGAAGTAGTACGCATCCTTGTCATCCCACGAGGTACGGTAGTGACTTGATCCAAAACTTTATGATCACTATCATAAGCTTCTACTTCAATTGGTGTAGGTGCCACAGGAACAACTTCCTGTGCCCTGCTACACACTTGTTGAAGTGACGGTTCAATAACCTCATCAAGTCTCCACCATCCTCCCACTCAATTCTCGAGACAAACCTTTCCTCGAGAAAGGACCCGATTCAAGAAACAATCCCTATTGCTTTCGGATCTGAATTAGGAGGTATACCCAACTGTTTTGGGTGTCCTATGAAGATGCATTTATCCGCTTTGGGTTCGAGCTTATCATCCTGAAACTTTTTCACATAAGCATAGCAGCCCCAAACTTTTAAGAAATGACAGCTTAGGTTTCTCTAAACCATAGTTCATACGGTGTCATCTCATCGGAATTACGTGGTGCCCTATTTAAAGTGAATGTGGTTGTCTCTAATGCCTAACCCATAAACTATTGTGGTAATTCGACAAGGGACAACAAGGTACGCACCATATCCAATAGGGTGCAACTATGATGTTCGAACACACCATCCCACTATGGTCTTCCAGGCTGTATTAGTTGTGAAACAATTTCCACCATGTCTTAATTGTGTGCCAAACTCGTAATTCAGATATTCATCTCTATGATCATATCATAGATCTTTTATCCTCTTGTCACGACGATCTTTCAACTTCACACTGAAATTACTTGAACCTTTCAATAATTCAGACTCGTGATTCATCAAGTAAATATACTCAACATCTACTCAAATCATCTGTGAAGTAAGAACATAACGATATCCACTACATGCCTCAGCACTCATTGGACTGCACACATCAAAATGTATTACTTCCAACAAGTTGCTTTCTAGTTCCATTTTACTGAAAACGAGGCTTTCAGTCATCTTGCCCATGTGGTATGATTTGCATGTCTCAAGTGATTCAAAACCAAGTGAGTCCAAACGGTCCATTTGCATGGAGTTTCTTCATGCATATACACCAATAGACATGGTTCGCATGTCTCAAACTTTTCAAAAATGAGCGAGCCCAAAGATCCATCAACATGGAGCTTCTTCATGCGTTTTATACCGATATGACTTATGTGGCAGTGCCACAAGTAGGTGGTACTATCATTACTATCTTTTGGCATGAAAATGTGTATCACTACGATCGAGATTCAATAAACCATTCATTTAGGTGCAAGACCATTGAAGGTATTATTCAAATAAACAGAGTAACCGTTATTCTCCTTAAATGAATAACCGTATTGCGATAGACATAATCCAATCATGTCTATGTTCAACGCAAACACCAAATAACAATTATTTAGGTTTAACACCAATCTCTTTGGTAGAGGGAGCATGCGATGCTTGATCATATCAAGGTTGGAAAAACTTCCAACACATATCGTCAGCTCACCTTTAGCTAGTCTCCGTTTATTCCGTAGCCTTTTGTTTCGAGTTACTAACACTTAGCAACCGAACCGGTATCTAATACCCTGGTGCTACTAGGAGTACTAGTAAAGTACACATTAACACAATGTATATCCAATATACTTCTATCGACCTTGCCAGCCTTCTCATCTACCAAGTATCTAGGGTAATTCTGCTCCAGTGGTTGTTCCCCTTATTACAGAAGCACTTAGTCTCGGGTTTGGGTTTAACCTTGGGTTTCTTCACTAGAGCAGCAGCTGATTTGCCGTTTCATGAAGTATCCCTTCTTGCCCTTGCCCTTCTTGAAACTAGTGGTTTCACCAACCATCAACAATTGATGCTCCTTCTTGATTTGTACTTTTGTGGTGTCAAACATCGCGAGTATCTCAAGGATCATCATATATGTCCCTGATATATTATAGTTCATCACGAAGCTCTAGCAGCTTGGTGGCAATGACTTTCGGAGAAACATCACTATCTCATCTGGAAGATCAACTCCCACTCGATTCAAATGATTGTTGTACTCAGACAATCTGAGCACAGGCTCAACAATTGAGCTTTTCTCCCTTAGTTTGTAGGTTAAGAAAATCGTCGGAGGTCTTATACCTCTTGACGTGGGCACGAGCCAGAAATCCCAATTTCAGCCCTCAAAACATCTCATATGTTTTGCGACGTTTCAAAAACGTCTTTGGTGCCTCAATTCCAAACCGTTTAACTGAACTATCACGTAGTTATCAAAATGTGTATGTCAGATGTTCGCAACATCCATAGACAACGTTCGAGGTTCAGCACACTGAGCGATGCATTAAGGACATAAGCTTTCTACTGATCGCATAATCGCTACTGTCAACTTTCAACTAATTTTTCTCTAGGAACATATCTAAACAGTAGAACTATAGCGTGAGCTACGACATAATTTGCGAAGACCTTTTGACTATGTTCAGGATAATTAAGTTCATCTTATGAACTCCCACTCAGATAGACATCCCTCTGGTCATCTAAGTGATCACATGATCCGAGTCAAACTAGGCCGTGTCCGATCATCACATGAGACGGACTAGTCATCATCGGTGAACATCTTCATGTTGATCGTATCTACTATACGACTCATGCTCGACCTTTCGGTCTCCGTGTTCCGAGGCTATGTCTGTACATGCTAGGCTCGTCAAGTTAACCCTAAGTGTATTGCATGTGTAAATCTGTCTTACACCCGTTGTATGTGAACGTAAGGATCTATCACACCCGATCATCACGTGGTGCTTCGAAACGACGAACTGTAGCAACGGTGCACAGTTAGGGGAGAACACTTCTTGAAATTGTTGTAAGGGATCATCTTATTTACTACCGTCGTTCTAAGTAAACAAGATGCATAAACATGATAAACATCACATGCAATCAAATAGTGACATGATATGGCCAATATCATTTTGCTCCTTTTGATCTCCATCTTCGGGGCTCCATGATCATCATCGTCACCGGCATGACACCATGATCTCCATCATCATGATCTTCATCATCGTGTCTTCATGAAGTTGCCTCGCCAACTATTACTTCTACTACTATGGCTAACGGTTAGCAATAAAGTAAAGTAATTACATGACGTTTAAGTTGACACGCAGGTCATAAATAAATAAAGACAACTCCTATGGCTCCTGCCGGTTGTCATACTCATCGACATGCAAGTCGTGATTCCTATTACAAGAACATGATCAATCTCATACATCACATATATCATTCATCACATCCTTTTTGGCCATATCACATCATATAGCATACCCTGCAAAAACAAGTTAGACGTCCTCTAATTGTTGTTTGCATGTTTTACGTGGTTGCTATGGGTTTCTAGCAAGAACGTTTCTTACCTACGCAAAACCACAACCTGATATGCCAATTGCTATTTACCCTTCATAAGGACCCTTTTCATCGAATCCGATCCGACTAAAGTGGGAGAGACAGACACCCGCCAGCCACCTTATGCAACTAGTGCATGTTTGTCGGTGGAACCGGTCTCATGTAAGAGTACGTGTAAGGTTGGTCCGGGCCGCTTCATCCCACGATGCCGCCGAATCAAGATAAGACTAGTAACGGCAAGCATATTGAACAAAATCAACGCCCACAACTACTTTGTGTTCTACTCGTGCAAAGAATCTACGCAATAGACCTAGCTCTGATACCACTGTTGGGGAACGTAGCAGAAATTCAAAATTTTCCTACGTGTCACCAAGATCTATCTATGGAGAAACCAACAACGAGGGGAAGGAGAGTGCATCTACATACCCTTGTAGATCGCTAAGCGGAAGCGTTCAAGAGAACGGGGTTGAAGGAGTCGTACTCGTCGTGATTCAAATCACCGATGATCCTAGCGCCGAACGGACGGCACCTCCGCGTTCAACACACGTACGGAACGGAGACGTCTCCCATGCCTTGATCCAGCAAGGAGGAGGGAGAGGTTGATGGAGATCCAGCAGCACGACGGTGTGGTGGAAGTAGCGGGATTCCAACAGGGCTTCGCTAAGCGCTGCGGGAGGAGGGAGATGTGTCACGGGAGGGAGAGGGAGGCGCCAGGCCTTAGGTATGATTGCTCCTCCTTTTCCCCACTATATATAGGGCCAAGGGAGAGGGGGAGGGCGAAGCCTTGCCCCTTCCTCCAAGGAAGGGTGCGGCCAAGGGTGGGGAGGAGTCCATCCTCCCTAAGGCACCTCGGAGGTGCCTTCCCCCTTTAGGACTCTCCCCTTTTTCTCTTCTCTTGGCGCATGGGCCTCTTGGGGCTGGTGCCCTTGGCCCATGTAGGCCAAGGCGCACCCCCTACAGCCTATGTGGCCCCCGGGGCAGGTGGCCCCACCCGGTGGACCCCCGGGACCCTTCCGGTGGTCCCGGTACAATACCGATGACCCCGAAACTTGTCCCGATGGCCGAAATAGCACTTCCTATATATAATTCTTTACCTCCGGACCATTCCGGAACTCCTCGTGACGTCCGGGATCTCATCCAGGACTCCGAACAACTTTCGGGTTACCGCATACTAATGTCTCTATAACCCTAGCGTCACCGAACCTTAAGTGTGTAGACCCTACGGGTTCGGGAGACATGCAGACATGACCGAGATGACTCTCCGGTCAATAACCAACAGCGGGATCTGGATACCCATGTTGGCTCCCACATGTTCCACGATGATCTCATCGGATGAACCACGATGTCAAGGACTTAATCAATCCCGTATACAATTCCCTTTGTCTAGCGGTACGATACTTGCCCGAGATTCGATCGTCGGTATACCGATACCTTGTTCAATCTCGTTACCGGCAAGTCTCTTTACTCGTTCCGTAACACATCATCCCGTGATCAACTCCTTGATCACATTGTGCACATTATGATGATGTCCTACCGAGTGGGCCCAGAGATACCTCTCCGTTTACACGGAGTGACAAATCCCAGTCTCGATTCGTGCCAACCCAACAGACACTTTCGGAGATACCTGTAATGCACCTTTATAGCCACCCAGTTACGTTGTGACGTTTGGTACACCCAAAGCACTCCTACGGTATCCGGGAGTTGCACAATCTCATGGTCTAAGGAAATGATACTTGACATTAGAAAAGCTTTAGCATACGAACTACACGATCTTGTGCTATGCTTAGGATTGGGTCTTGTCCATCACATCATTCTCCTAATGATGTGATCCCGTTATCAATGACATCCAATGTCCATGGTCAGGAAACCGTAACCATCTATTGATCAACGAGCTAGTCAACTAGAGGCTTACTAGGGACTTGGTGTTGTCTATGTATCCACACATGTATCTAAGTTTCCTATCAATACAATTATAGCATGGATAATAAACGATTATCATGAACAAGGAAATATAATAATAATCAATTTATTATTGCCTCTAGGGCATATTTCCAACACGGCAGCCCTGCTCGGCGGGTTGGGCGGGGTGGCGGCCCCCCTCCCGGCTTGGTGCTAAGGTGCTGGCCAGTTTGCTAGCCCGGCGTGGTGGTGGCTGCCAGGGCGGCGGCCCCGGATTTGGTGGAAGCGGCTTCGGCTGGGGGGTGGTGCGCGCATCTGGGCGTGGTGGGTCTCGGGATCCCATGACCAGTTCGAGGTCGGCCTCAGCAGGATGGGGTTTGTTGGCTGCGTTGGTGCGGGCAGGTGGTGGTTGAGCATCTCCGGGAGAAATCCTATGTCTGGCCTCTACTGGATCTGGCAACGGCGATGCCCGTGGGCATCGTGCTCTTTCTTGGAAGCATTGCTATTGTGTGGTGCCCTCCCCCTCCCCGCGGCCTTGGCTCCGGAAGGAAACCTCAGATCTTCGAGATCGGGGCGATGAAGGTGCCTTCACGTCTTCTTCCTCCTTGGGGGCATCGTCTCGGAGCCGGCCACAACCTGAAGACCAGTGGATGGAGGCATCCTCGCCGGGTGGGTCGCGGCATCTTCGCCGTGTAGTTTGCTCAGGCGGCCATTTCAGGGGCGCTGATTTCTGTTTGGCAACGATGATGGCGTCGAGAGGAGCTTTGGTCGCGGCTCGGGCTTCGGTAGTCAGATCTTCCGGACGTGTCTGAGGTGCTCTTCCGTTGGTTGCTTGGTTGCTTTGAAGTCGGAGCTGCGGTGGAGTGTGTCCGTGCGGTGACGATGACAGGCGCTCGATGGTCGGCTATGACGGGCACGGTCGGCGCAAGTCCTGCATATTCCCTTGTGATGATCGTCGTCAGAGTTGGAGCTGTCAGTTGTTCGCGAGTGTGGCCTTATGTTGGCATGTGCCGTCATGGCTTCAGTGCAGCTGTTTGTAGCTCTATGATCCCATGTCGGTGGTCAGGTTGGCCGGTGGTACCCATGTTATATGGGTTGGATTGTATCGGTTTTAGCCCGGTTTTCCGTCAATTCACCGGGCAATTCTCACTCCTTCTTAATCAATGAAAATGGCAAGTCTTTTGCCTTGTTTCAAAAAAAAAACTAAAATTCAAAAGGGTTCCCTATACTAGTAGACTAAATTCTTCCTTATGCCGATTTGATATTTTGCATGATCTGAACGATTGACATGGGGTCATATTTGAAGATCTCGGACACGAAAAAAGATCCCGCGTCGCTCAGCTTGGGCGACTCGGGGGAGACAACGCGCGCCGCCGGCAAGCTCCCCCCTCGCGCTACCTCCCCTCCGCCGCTGCTGTTGGCCTTGCCTGCGGTGGCGGCAGGTCCTGCCTCCGAAGGCGGCACGGGGTGAACTCGCGGTGGACGCGCGGCGGACGGGTGGCGGTCGTTGTCAAGGTGGCGGCTGCCGTCGATCTCGGGGATGGGGGGGGGGCGCTGCGTGCGCTCGTGGGGCAGGAAGGCGTCGTGGCGGCGCTGTGCCTCTCGCCGGCGTCTGGTCACGGCTTCTGTGGGCGCTCCCCTCCAGCGGCGGATCTGGCCGTGGATCCGGCGGGGGTGGTTGGGGTTGGCTTGGTGCGTGCGGCCATGGGCGCAGGGCGTGTGGTCGCCGGACTTGGCGTCCTCCCGGCATGGAGATCCCTGCGCTGCTGGTGGCTGCTGCATCTTCCCCGGTGGTGCGGTCGTCAGATCCGGATTTGGCACGGGTGGTGGTTCGACCGCTGCCTGACCTTCTACGATCAGCTAACCACCTCACTCAACCGGTCTTCGGGAGTGTGTCAGATCAACTTTGGACGAAAGCCTTGCTCCATCTGGAGCCAGCAGCGGCGATGCCCGTGGGCGCCGCTAACCTCCTTGGAGGCGTCGTTGTATTTGTTGTCGACACCCTCCACGTCGAGACCCCGGGGAAAACCCCTAGTCCAGGTCCTCCTGTATGGATGATGGCGGCGCAACCAGCGTCGCGGCCCTTCTTGAAGGCGTCACCTTTGGGGTCAATATGGTTGTTGTGTGGGTGTTGCTTGTTGAAGGATTGTTGTTGGTGGTGGTGCGGCCGGTTGGGGTCGACAGTGGTCTATGTTGCTACAGCCCTGTTTCCTAGGTGTTCGTCTTCGGTGGTGTTCCCTGGTTTCGGCCATGTTGCTGTGCATGTTCAAGTACCTCCCTTGGTGGCCATTGTGGTGCGGTGAGCCTAGTGCTCTTGGTGTCGTTCGGGTTCATCTTTGCTCTCCGATGACGCAAGATGCCTCCCCAACTTGCTAATCGTTTTGGATTCTTGTGACGGAGCTCCCAATCAAGGTTCATGTTATCACTCGTTGGTTGTGGTTGCTCTTGAGTTGTGTCGTGAGGTTCGGTTTGCACACCGGTGCGGTGCGTTAGGTTGCTTGCTTAGTCTTGGTATTGTGATCCCTCCACGACACCCCACATATACTTGTGCCTCATGTGGTGTTAGTCCTTCAGTCTACTAGCTAGGTCGGGCCTTGTCTTGGGCGTCCTTTTTCCTCATCTTTTCTAACTCTGTTACTTGTACGGTTTTTGGCCCGGTTTCCCTCATAAACGGGGTCAACTTATTTAGGTTTTTGACTCGGTTTTCCTTATAAACTGGATCAGACAAAGCTTAAGGGACTATTCCCCCCTCCCCCGCGTGACCGTTCAAAAAAAATTACATTTTGCATGTTCTTAAAGGGCGGATGAAAAATAAAAGCTGCAGGAGAGTTGTGCAGATAGTACATGCAAGTACAACCAGGGTGGCATCTGCAACAGCGCCATTGTCGCCGATCACTACTCCATCTGGAGTGATTTCTCCTTCGTTATTTAGGTACCTACGAATCTCTCACGTGCTCCTCACCTGCTCACCTGTTCCATGAACGAACCCTCGACATAGGGCATCGAAGTTACCACTTTCCTGATGTTTAGTGTATAGTTCAGTAACTTTAGTTATAAGCTCTATATATCATCGTTATTTATTTACAAAACCAATCAATTGGCCTGCTCTCTGCTAGTCTACTTGTGTTGTTTAAAGTTGTATATCTAGGGTATTTCTGTAGATCTGACCATAAACCAATCAATTGGCCTGCCTTCTGCTAATCTTACCATGTTGTTTATTTACTCAAAAAGTAAATAAATGACGCACCACATTACACAGCACAAAGGCAGATCTGAGCATGAGAAAGAGAAGGGAATCATGAATTTAATCTAACCCACCTCAATCATAGTATAGTAAGCTTCATAGCAGCTGCCGGCCGGAGTACTGCTCCTTGACTTGTCCACCTCTGGCGCAGCTTCCCGCAACGTTCAACAATCTTCATCACGTAAGATTTTATAAAATTTCTACAGAAACTTAAGAATAGAGATAATTTGAAATAATACACTAAATAAATATGTCACCTTAGTATGTACTCCCTCCGTAAACTAATATAAGAGCGTTTAGATCACTATTTTAGTGATCTAAATGCTCTTATATTAATTTACAGAGGGAGTACAAATTTGCATATTAACATAGGATGGTCCAACTCAGTCAAATCTGAAGTTCTTTATGTCATTTAAAATTTACTGCAACAAATTTAGATTTAGCAATTAAAACTAGACTTAAAGAATGGAAGGATATATGTGGAGTTCAGGCTGCAGGTGGAGGTGGGATCAAGTGGGACTAATAGCCCATCCCATTTAAATTGACTTAGTGGGCTCCCATCAGATAGAAAAAATAATAATCGGACATGCACCCCCACCTCGTTGGCCTGTGCCCAGCAGCGGGGGCTCCCGTGCGCGGCACGCGCGGCCTCAACCCCCGCCTCGCTGGCCCATGCTCAGCAGCGGCCGTCCCCTCCCCCTGGTGTCGTGCTCCCGCGCGGCGGATCCTCCCTGCCCCAGCCGTCTTCGATCGGATCTACGTCGTGCTCGTGTCCTGCTGCTGGCTGGAGCAGGTGTGCAAGGTGCCCCCTGCAGCCCTGCTGCCCTGTGTGCGCGCTCCACCCCGTCTCGCTGGCCCGTGCGTAGCGAGGTGTTCCTCCCCCACTTGGTGTCCAGATCCAACGGCGGCACATTGAAATTCTTTGCAAG
The DNA here is from genome assembly GCA_963921465.1 of Triticum timopheevii. NCBI lineage: Eukaryota > Viridiplantae > Streptophyta > Magnoliopsida > Poales > Poaceae > Triticum > Triticum timopheevii. The sequence goes on from OY997262.1 coordinate 372,055,791, forward strand.
CTTAACTGAGTAATTAAGCTCACTATGGATTATGTGGGAACCCACTTGTGCCCACATAATTTGTGTATGTTCTGATGGGAGGTCCAATTATTCCCACTAAATCTATTGGAATTAAGTGGGCTAAAGGTGAGACTCCCATGTATGATCCCACTTGCAGCCTGATGTGAAGTACAGACCTTCATCGGAAAAGAGCAATTGTACGTCAAATTATTTCACTAAGTCACACCCTAAGAGGAATTTCAAGCATTGGATGATGACTTTCCTCATAGGATATATATAATTTACAAAATTTCGAGGTAAAATAGATATTTGTCATATAGCACCATTGCAGTCATCATTACTAAGTTGACAACGAAGAGCGAACAGATTGAGATGTTGACTTTTTGACAATGTCTTACATAAAGATAGTGTGTGTGTGTGTGTGTGTGTGTGTGTATAAGAAAAGGGGTTAAACTACATGGCACCACGCCAACAATTGTTCATCACTTCTGACTTAACCGCAAGAAATCTGTAGTTTGCGCAGTTAGTTCTAGGTTCAACAATTGCTGGCTATTGTTTTGTTAAGCAATGCAAAATAGCTTAAACAGAAAATATAATAAAACATTGCCAAAAAAAGCAGATCAGATAAACAGAAAATATAACAAAACATTGAAAAAAGAACATCTAATGTAAGGATAATTGTGATCGTTATCTCTTACCTATGCAGGTATAAATAATCATTAAATTCTAAAAACAAATAACGATATACAAGGACACCAGATAGTCAAACAAATTGTCCATTATCATGGTTCATACTATCACATTATAAAGAAACAGGTTTCAGTTCACCAACACGAAAGCAAGCTTTTATCACCACAAGAATTTTACTTTGTTCACACGGGGATAAAAGGCTAAGCTCTCCTCATATAACATGGGAACGAAAGGGATAATACTAGTGTCCACTATATCCATCTCTCCCCCTGACTGGTCTTTAGAGCGTGTCAAACTATTCTCTGATGAAGTTGAAAGCATATTGGGTCTATTGCTAACAACCGGTACCTGGTCAAGTGAATGTAAAGTTTCAATTGTTTGCTCCACTGGATCATATAGACCGATTTTCCTCCCGGTGTTGAGCATGATCCTCCCATCATCGGGGTCAATAGCTAATGGCACCACAACATTTGTCTCCAGGGAATAGCCAGGACATGCTTTCAAGTGAATTATGCATGCTGTGCTCCATTGGCCATGCTCTAGCTTCCACACATCTAGAGTGTCTTCTGCCAGGTCTGCTAGAACAGCACACAACACTCCCGCGAGCTCAACCACAAACGCACTGCAATGGTTTCTGCTATGCCATCTCGCAAACCATGAAGGGCAAGGGACAACCTGAAACGTTTTTGTAGTGATGTCGAAAGAGACAACGGCCCATTCCCAGCTCTGTCCCAACCTTGGTTCACTCATCCAGTACAGCACTCCATCAAGGTAGGCAGGTGGCATATCATTCACGGGCAGAGGTGGTACCCAGTTCTGAAGGGCAGGATTCCGGGAGCCACACCACCGTAGCACGCATGTCAAGTGATACTGACGAGATTTGAAGTCCTTTTGGTGATAGATGATTTGCACAATAACATGTTCACGAGTCGAGGGGTCAAAAGTCAAGCCAACATTCTTGTTGCCGACGGTAAAAGCATGCTCTTCTGCTTGAGGCATCCTCCAGTGTAGGCCCAAAGTTGGCCTCAAGGTAGAGTAGCACCAGAAAAAACCTGTACATGGGTTGCAGATATAGTCCTTTGTCTCGGTGCTTACCAGGTTCAGCCCATGGCAAGGCTTAGAGCAAACCACCTTCGTATCCAGCAATCTACTGTGGCTAGGAGTCCCTCGGAGACATATATTCAAAGGAGCAAAACTGAAGCCCAATTGTCCAGTGCCCTTGCCCACAAGCATGACCTTGGGCCTTCTGTCGATGTTCTTATGTTTAAAGTATGACTCAGTAAAGTTTTCATTCTCAATCAATCTGAGCCACTGCTTGCAGACCAATTTAGAGTGTATTGCTGATTTAGCTGGGAGGCGGAGTAGGATCTCTCTAGTCGCCTTAGCCTGGGTGGATGACAAGGCTAACTCTTCATCTGTTTTATGTACTGGAGATAAGGTCTCTTCAAACAAACTGAATCTTGAACTAGGGCACTCGTATCGACTAGATGAGTGTGTCTCAATGACTGAAAGAATGGTCTCTAGAGTTTCAGACCTAGGGTCATAGGTGTGAACCTTCTTCTCATACTTGTTGTCAATCTTGTGCTTACTGGTAGCGATGATTATCTTCTTCCTTGATGACCTGCAATCGCCAAAAGACCCAATAACCCTGAAAATTTGTGGCTCACGTAAATCTCTTCCCAGCAGTCCGGAGAAATTGATTTGATGATGCAGTAACCATCCGCCTGAGCCATAATCCAGCAGTTTCCAAATCTCCAAAGAGCAAGCATGAGGGACTCGGTTGCGCGAAGGTCTCGGACCATATACAGTTGGCCATGCATCTCCGCTAGGTGCTCTCCTGATGAACAGGGCCTGGAAGTCGGGCGTGGTGCTGGTAGTGGTACCCAGAAGGGCGGTGACCGGGCGCATGTGAAGGTTTCCTCTGTGATCGAAAAGCATATGATGGCAACTGTTGGTGTTGTAGGATCCATCAACCAGTGCAGGCAACCGTTTGCGAACACAGGTGGTAATTTGTTCAGTGATGCATTGGTAACAGCGGAACTTACTAATTGGCGTAAGCTGGAGGGCACTCCACCGGCGACATGCCTCCAGCGATCGCCATGGCAACCTCTGGGCGTGTACACCTCGCACCTAACCCCGTCCTTGTCATGGCACATCCCGTTCATCAGCCTCACCACCTTGTGCTCCTTGGTGCGGGCATCAAACCCCAGCCCAGTAGTGGACCTTGATGCTATGTCAGTTGAAGGTGGCAGACGCGTGGTTGCCCGTGTGGCCGGGTTGCAGATGTAGTAAGCCATTGCGAGAGCATCGTAGAGAAGGGTGAGGCCGCGGCACGGTACCGGCGTCACTACCTCCACACAGTTGCCACGGGCGCCGTCAATGGTGAACAATAGGTGCCCCCGATCTCCGGTGCTGCCCCCTGATGATGACGGCGTGAAGGAGCGAGCATACACCGCGGTGGAGAGAAATCTGGCAGTAGGTGAGATGTAGAGCAGTTTCAGTGGTTCCCGCCGTGCGGCCAGGTGGAGGCTGCGGAACTCATCGGAGGAGAGTAGCGCGTCCCAGGAGCGGCAGACGGCCCGGAAGCGGAGGACGAATTTGATGGGGAGCCACTGCAGCACCTCTATGATCATCTCGTCAGGAAGCGACGCCGCCTTGTTCATCGACCTCCTCTCGTCCGGAAGCGACGCCGCCTTGTTGATCCTCCTCCTCTCGTCCGGAAGCAACGCAGCCTTGTTAACCTCCGCAGACATGTCCCTCCCCTTACTGGTATGCATCTTCTTCCAACGTCCAATCGAGGTCTGAGACGAAATCAACACATAGGGATGTATTATCAGTGAAACCGACTTCTCGTCCGGAAATACTTGTCGTAGAAATGGATACAAATGGATGTATCTAGAACTAAAATACATCTAAATACATCCATTTCTCGGACAAGTATTTCCGGACGGAGGGAGTAGTAATTAAAGGGTATTCGATAGCTCAATTATGAAATTCATCAGCTCAGATAAACAAGAAAAGGGAGTATTTGATAGCTCAATTATGAAGTTCATCAGCTCAGATCGACAAGAAAAGACAACTGCAAAACGAGATCTGACTGCTTGTCAGCTAAAAACGGAAGAGGGGGGTTGGGGGTGGGGGTGGGGGGAGCTTCCTTACCGGCGTGAGGGGTGAAATCGCGTCCTGCGCTCTCAGGCTTCCTTCAGCCGGAGGTCTGCCGTGTGCCGTTCTCGGGCGATGAATAGTGTCCGGCGGCGCAGGGCATAGACTCGTTTTTCCCCAACGGGGAGGACACAGTCCGGACTCCAGAACCAGATCGTCTCTTCTTCTGACGTAAAAACAAGGACCTCGATAAGGACCGAACCCCTCCTTCACGAGCAACTTTTTTTTTTCGACAATCACTTTTTTCTTTTTTTTTGAGACAATATTTTTTTATTTTTTTCCTTTTTTCTTAAGAATTCCTTCACGAGCAACCTTGTCGATAACGTCCAGGTTAAAGAAAGTGGGCAAGAGGACGGGGCGTCGACCCGTTGGCTGGGCAGCTGAGGTTGCTGCCAGCCCACCCGAGTTCGAGTCCCGGCACGGACGCGTGGTGCTCACGGAGTTTCTCCTATAAAGAAAAGCCAACGAGGGTTAGCCCTTGGGTTGGTCTCATTTTTTTTAAAGAAAGTGGGCAAAAAAAGGTGCAGCGTACGCACACAAACATCCACAAAGGCCCCAGGGATTAAAAAGCTAGCAATTGCACACAGATCAGGAAATAATAAAAAAATGAAAAAATGCCATGGCATTTTTTTAAGTAACACAACGCTTTATTGCAAGATCAATATGGTGAGGAATACACAGGTCATCCGGAGGATCGCCCAACCATACATATCGGCCCACATCTAGACTAGTTGCCATCCAGGCTAGGTTATGGAGCGAAAAATTGCCATGGCAAAATTTACACTATTCTTGGATGGAAAATTTTCACATGGCAAAATTTACTCTATTTTTTGCAACGCCAAAAAAATACTTGTATTCACATGGCAAATTTTAGTTTAATTTGCCATGGCAAAATTTACTCTATTTATTTTTATTCATATGGAAAATTTTAGTTTAATTTGCCATGAAAAAATTTATACTATTTTTGTTATGGCAAACAATACTTGTATTCACATGGCAACTTTTAGTTCAATTTGCCATGGCAAAACTACTTTTAGTCACATGGAAAATTTTAGTTTAATTTGCCATGCCAAAATTTACTCTATTTTTTCCATGGGAAAAATACTTGTATTCACATGGCAACTTTTAGTTTAATTTGCCCTTGCAAAATTTACTCTATTTTTGCCATGGCAAAAATTACATCGCAAAATACTTTATTCACATGGAAAAAAATTAATTTGCCATGGCAAAAAAAATTTAATTTGCCATGGCAAAATTTACTCTATTTTTGCCATGGAAACAAATACTTTTATTTACATGGCAACTTTTAGTTTAATTTGCCATGGCAAAAAATACTTTTATTCTCATGGAAAATTTTAGTTTAATTTGCCATGGCAAAATTTACTCTATTTTTACCATGGCAAAAATTTACATTAATCTTCCATGGCAAAAAATACTTTTATTCACATGGAAATTTTTTCTCTATTTTTGCAATGGCAAAATTTACATGGGAAAAAAAATTATTCACAAGGCAACTTTTAGTTTACTTTGCCATGGCAAAATTTACTCTATCTTTGCCATGGCAAAAGTTTACACTATTCTTCCATGACAAAAAAAAATTTACTATTATTCACATGGCAAATTTTAGTTTAATTTGCTATGGCAAAATTACTCTATTTCTGCCATGGCAAAATTTACTCTATTTTTGCCATGGAAAAATTTACATTATTCTTCCATGGCAAAAATACTTTTATGCACATGGAAAATTTTAGTTTGATTTTCCATGACAAAAAATACTCTATTTTTGCCATGATGAGACTATTTAATGAACACAAATGATATCTATAAATGAATGTGAATGCATGCAAGTATATTGAGCACAGCCAACTTGTTTGGTTGAAGAAGCTGCTGTCATCTATATCTATATCTATATCTATACCAATATAAAAAACGCAAAGGGGTAGATCCAACTGATCTCGGCCATCAAACTAAGTCAATCCAACGGCCTAGATTGCTCAGATGGCGAGTGTTTAACGTGTTTAACATGCAATCAATATCATACCAAATATTGTCACAGAATTAACACACAAATAATAGCATACCTAATATCCTCGTGCAATTAATATATTGTTTAAATAATAACATGCTTTGCACGTGCGCTTTTACTAGTGTATACAAGCACAAGAAAGATGGGCTGATTGTTAAGCTACTGACATACACTTCTTTCCACGTTGTAGAACAAAGTTGCTTTCCAAATTGTGATTGCCCAAGCAATACAAAAGGCACAAACATCAAACAAGTTGCCATGATCTGGCTAACACGAATTTTAGAAAATTGCCATGGCATTTTTACAAAAGAATTGCCATGGTTTATTGAGTACAATTTCTACAAATTGTCATGAAAATAGTACTAACAGCTTTAGAAATATGGCAAAACATATTATGTTTTCTTGCCATGGCAATGAAAACATGATTTTGACATGGCAAGTTGGCAACATACTTTGTTTTTCCATGGCAACATATTATGATGTTTTGCCATGGTAAGAAATAATTTAGATTTTGAATGGCAGCAAAAGTTGAGGCGACATGGCAACATATTTTGTGTTTGCATGGCAAAACATATTTTGACTTGCCATGAACTATAATTGCTAAAAATTGCTGTGGAAAATTGGTAAATTAGCATCACATCAAAGTAAAAAAGTTTCTCCAATCCATGAATGACTGCGAAAATGAATCATATAAAAAAAATGCATCATATGGATTGAGCTAAACAAGGTGAATCACCATCAGTGATGAGCTAGTGACATAAAAACTGAACCTATCCTTCAACTGATAGGTCATGTGCAGCGGACGAGTTCCTGGGCGCCCGAGCGGCCGGAGAAGACGAGGAGGTTTGTCCCGTCGCCCATGGGCAGCGCCTAGTCGCCGTGCTACGTACGAGAAGATATGGCTGTGGAGGGTGCCACGGTGCAGGATGGCGTTGTCGCCTCCGGGCGGACGCGCGGCATACGAGCTCCCCGGTGTCCGATAAGCCGAAGAAGACGAGGAGGAGGGTCCCATCGCCCAGGGACGCTGTGCTCGGAGAAGACGCGGTCGTGGTAGGCGTCACGGCGAGGGACGACGATGTCACCTGAAAAGGGTCACGTCGTAGCGCGGTGCGAAGGTGCGTGACGGAGGGAACACAACTCGGCGACGGCGGACTCCGTTGGCATACGGTCAGCTCGGCGACGGAAGCCTTGGATGGCGGCGACGACGGGGCTCGATGACGGCGAGGATCGGGTGGATGGAGGCGTGGCCGTGGAGGCCGCCGCGGTGCTCGGCCTCCGCTCACGACGGGAGCTCAAGTCGGTCGCGCGGGACCTGGAGCACGCCGGGCTGTTGCTTCTCGCCGGCGAGCATCTACAGCGGTCAGCCTCCGCCTCGCTCGCTCATTGGGCGCGGTGTGTTACAGAGGAATGGATAAGGAGGGGAAGAGAGAAGTGCGGTGGGGAGGGGGTTCATTCAGGATGAGAAAAAAATTTACCGAACGCTCTCAGTCGGACATGGCAGTGGACGGGACATCAGAAATCTGACGTTCGGCCTTTATCGTTTCCGGAAAAGGGGATGTAGATCCCCCAGCACCATCCATCATGCTGCATCCGACAACGTGCACTGCTTTTTTTTTTTGAGACAATCTCGCATGCTTTATTCATCGCCCAAAATGTTTACAGGAATGAAATCAAAATCTCCTGGTTGTCCTAGCCAAACATAACGACCATAATCTAAGGACAAAGCATAACTAGCGCGATTGTGAGCCTCGAAATTCGAGCTCCTAAACTCATGAACTACTTTACATGAATGGAAAGAGTTTGCACGAAGAATTATTTCATGCACTATAGCTCCGTAGCCGGCCGCCGAGTTCTTCTGGACATCTTCAACCACCCTCTTGCAATCTGTAGCAATTTGAATGGAGTTCTCATATAGATCCTCAGCCAGAGATTGGCCTTCCCTTACTGCTATTGCCTCTAGTGTGCTTACATTCGTAATAAACTCGATTTTTAAGATTGAAGCACCCAAGAAAACTCCCCTGTGGTCTCGGCACACTGCTCCCACGGCACCAAACTCCCCTTGCATGGACACTGCCGCATCCACATTCATCTTTACATGACCCTCTTGCGGAGGTATCCATGTATGCTGTCCCACGCGAGCGCGCGTAGCATTGCCAGCTCCTCTATCGATCATCTCCAAGTCCCTCAAAAAGGAGAGTATGAAAGAGTTAGTAGTAAAAGGACTATCAAATATCTCTTCGTGTATAGCTCTTCTTCTTGCTCGCCAGATTGCCCAGTGTCACCACCATTCTTATGAATTCCCCTGCTGCAACGATTCATGCAATGTGAAAATCCAGTTTTTTGCATCCAAAGATAGATTGCCCAGCATGGTCTCCACCATCTCCTCCGAACAAAGTGACCATACACTCCTGGCCATCACGCAATCTACTAGTGCGTGCTTCCAGTCATCTTGTGCAGAACAGAAAGCGCACACACTCGTAGTAGACATATTCCGGTGGTGTAGCACCCCGGCTGTTGGAATTGTTTCATGACATAGTCTCCATAAGAATACCTTGATTTTTGATGGGACTTTAATGTGCAGTGGAACCAAGCGAGCCCAATCAGCCCACAAACAACAACGCAGCCCAGTCCAACATGATGGTACAGGGAAAAGGCGCCAGAACGACAAAAAAAGGGTGCGCAAGCAGGCAGAACGGCGCGAGATCACGACAGAAAAGGCCCGCCTTTCCTTCGCTGGAAGAGAACTATCACCATCGAGACAAAATACCCTCATCTTCAATGTTATGCCTATGTTATCTTCCTCATGAAGGGCTCATACAATTAGATCAATCTTTAATCATCACATTACTTTGAACTTGTTCCAGCTTTCCCTTTTGTTATGAAAGAAATTGATGGTTGACATTTGATGTACAAACGGTGCCAGACCAGCAGAAAAGGCAGCCTTCATGAGGGAATCGATCCTGGAGATCTACATGCTTGGATGTAATTCTTACTTCTCGTGTTCTTTGTACTACCTTGGCAGTTGATGAATAGGTTGGAAGTTTTCTCGAAAAAAAAGGAATTGATCCTGGAGGTGACGAGCTGGTTGCTCTTCTATTGTTCGTACGCCTCTATGTTTTGTCCTTCTGTTGTAGTGTTGGCCATGAAGGACTCAATGAAATTAATCGATTTTCCATCATCAGATTGCTTTGAACTCGTTCAGATTGTCCAATTTGACACGAAAGAAACTGCCGGTTAAAAAACAATTTTATATAATAGCTAAGACGGAAGAAGAGGCTAAAAGAGAAAAGGCTAACACATGGTGCCTTGATTCCAATATGTAAGTATCACAAAATCACTTTGTTACTTCTTGTATGCCATGAGATAGATGCTAGTTGTCCCAAGTATTACTACTTTTAGTATTCTTGGTTCTATTATTCTCATTATTATTATCACTTCTTGTGTGCCTTCTTTTTCGGTATTATTGGCTCTAATATCTTCTCTACATTCTTCATGTACACTGCTCATGTTATTTTTCCTATTGTAGAACTATACCGTCTGGATTGGTATCTCATGTCGGCATGGAATTTAATAGTTCAGATGAGGCTTTTGCATTTTGGCTTCGCAATAGTGGACAGAAAGGCTTTGAGGCCAAGAAAAGGTACACAAATAGAAGATCATCCGATTGCAAGATTACATTGTTGGAGTAAATGACCACGGGTAGGCCTATCTGCTCCTCATGACGTTTCAAGACATCGGGGCCGGCTGCGCCCCTCAAACATCAAAGACAAATGTCTGACTTCTTATGGTCGGCTGATCCAAGCGGCTGGCTGTAGGAAGGCGGCAAGGCCCAAAGAGCAGTCCCGGCCCAGGCCGACTCCAAGCTGGCGGCCAACATAGTGGCCGACTCCTGACAGGCAGCCACCAAGCGGCCGACTCCTAGCAGGCGGCCCACCATTGCACCATCAAAGTCTGCACCACATAACAACGATGAGACGGGGTGTGGCTACAGTACAGCCTGCCACCCCCAAATCTTGGAACAGGCGTGGCCACAGTGCAGCGTACCGGGCGGCCATCCCTTGCCCATCACGGCATTGTTGCCACGTTACCTATGACATCATCCATGGCAGAGCAGCCATGCTCCCATGACGGACTGTTGATACGGCCCGCAGGCAGCGGGCCCTACTTGTTTGTGACATACCAGAAGGCGGCATGCCCAGACCAGTCGGCGTAGGGGGAGGCCGGCTCCCAGCAGCCGGCCCTCCCCTTCCCTAGAAGTTTGTGCACCATTAACCATATAAGGCGGGGAGTGGCTACAGTGAACGCCCACCAGGCGGCATACTGTAGCCACGCTCCCCCAACCAAGCCTTCGTCACTAGAGGCAAGGCTACAATGATGAGCAGCCGACAGGGCCCACAAGCGACTGGCCCTCCCTGTCGGCCGAGAGCCCGACAGCCAGCGGGACCCACTAGGTGGCGGGCCCCAGCGGTCGGCGGAGAAGTCGGCGACCACAAACACTGACGGCCCGGGCATACACCCGGCCGGATTACCATTGTACCCCTGGGGGGTAGGCCTATACAAACCCCCCAAGCACCCATGCAAAGGGTTGAGCTCTTAGAGACTACACACACACATAGAGAAAGAGGAGTAGAGCTAGCCTTGCCCTTCTTCCTCCTCTAACCGAACAACTCAAGGAGCAACCTTGTAGCCACTTGTTGATCTATGATCATGCGGAGACCCCACAATGCAGGACTAGGGACGTTATCTCCTAGGAGAGCCCCAAACCTGGTGAAAGAACATGCGGTGCCCCCATGTTTGGTTTTGGTAATTGATGACAATCTCTATGGACTAATGGTTGTCTTGAGTTATATTTGAAGGATTTGTCCATAGGCTTTTCTTGAAGTCCATGTGTTGGTTTCAAGGAGTTTATGAGTTGACCAAGGTGCTATTAAGGAATTATCCAAAGATTGGTCATGCGAGTGTTGAGCTTATTGCAAGCATGTCTTGAAGAAGAAGGTTGTGATCTCATTCATGTTTACCTTCAATATATCATCCAAATGAAGAGAGTTTCAAAGATTCAAGGTTGATCAAGACTAAGTTAATAGTGAATCAAGTTGATTAACTCACAAAGCGTAGAAGATGTACCGAGAGGGATCAAGTGATCCCATGGTATGGTAAGCATTGTCCATTGCACTTTGTGTACTAACCCATGGTCTATGTGAGAGTTCTATGTGGGGTTAGGAACGTATCCATGGGCTTGCATCAAGAGGAAGATATCATACAACCCATGGAAAGGATGACATCAAGTGGTGATCGTCATCAAGATTGCCGTGTGCAAGTTCAAGTGGAGCATCACGAAGAGATCAAGTGCTTGAATCTTTCCATCCATTGTGGTGTCAATGGACTTGTGAAGATGAGCCGAAGAGTGGCTCACCCATAGTGGACTATGGGGGAGCAATCATCTAGTCTTCATCGAGCCAACACAATCAAGAAAGGTGGTCCAACTTGAGGGAGTGAAGATCGTCATCATCTAGCTCAAGTGGACCATGTGCAAGGCAAAGGTTTGCCCTTTATAGGTTTTCTATTTTACCGGTCTCATGGTAGTTGTGGGAGACCGGGTTATAGGATCGATTGCCGTACTATAAAGGGGGGGCTCTCGATGAGTTGCTTGATCGTATCATTCGTAGAGAGCTCAAACCATTGCATCCTTGCATCATGTTTCTTGGTTCTTGTTTGATTCTCTTTGTGAGTCTTAGAGCTTATGGTCATCTTAATGACAAGCTTGAGTTCATCGAAAACGGAGTTTGCATGCGTCTTCTATGATGTTTTCGGTGTTGGAGGTTTTACCGGTCTTCTCTGAGGAAGGTTTCTCACCATTTTCTTTTGGGCCTTTTCTCATTTGCTTATTATTGGTATTTCTCTCAAGATTGTGTTAGCCCTTGTCGTTAGCTTTCCAACAAACTTGGTTTCGTTGAATTCGGAGTCCGTTTGCAAAAGTTGTGGCTATTTTGGTGAAGGCTGCAGCGGTACTACCACGACTAGAGCGGATGTAATTTTTTACTACCGCTCTAGAGCGCTACTACCGCGGCTCCTGAGCGGTAGTACCGCTCCAGAGTAGTACTACCGTGGCTCCTAAGCGGTAGTACCGCCCCGGACCAAAAACTCGTGTTTTCTCTCTCGTTTGGGCTGTTTTGAGCGTGCTAAGCGGTAGTACCGCTCCTCCAAGCGGTAGTACCGCTTGTGCACGACCTGAGCACATAACGGTTGGATTCGGGAGGTCCTATAAAAGGGGGTCTTCTTCCCCATTGAACCTTATCTTTTTGAGCTCGTGTTCTTCCCCCATTGTTGTCCTTCTCCGAGCTTGCTAACTCTCAATCCCTCCATGGATTCTTGCTAGTTTTTGAGGGAAAAGAGAGAGGAGATCTAGATCCACGTTTCCACCAATCACTTTCTCCTCTAAGTGAGGGGAACCCCTTGGATCTAGATCTTGGAGTTCTTCGTGTTCTTCTTTCGTTCTTCCTCTCATTTTCTTCCCTAGCATTAGTTGCTTCGGTGGGATCTGGGAGAGAAGGACTTGGGCACTCCGCGTGCCTTTGCCATTGCATTTGGTGCATCGGTTTGAGTTCTCCACGTGATACGTGGAAGTTACAAGTTGAGAAGCTTATTACTCTTGGGTGCTTAGTGCCCTTGAGCTTGTTCATCTTGGGTGCTTGGGCGCCCTAGTTAGTTGGTGGTGTTCGGATCTCAATCATTGTGGTGTAAAGCTCCGGGCAAGCGTCGGGGTCTCCAATTAGGTTGTGGAGATCGCCCCGAGCATTTTGACGGGTACCGGTGACCGCCCCCAAGGGTTGCCAAAGTATACGGGTTCGCTGATCGCCCCCAAGGGTCGCCATTTGTACGGGTTTGGTGACCGCCCTCAAGGGTCCCTTAGTGGAATCACGGCATCTTGCATTGTGTGAGGGCGTGAGGAGATTACGGTGGCCCTAGTGGCTTCTTGGGGAGCATTGTGCCTCCACACCGCTCCAAACGGAGATTAGCATCCGCAAGGGTGTGAACTTCGGGATACATCGTCGTCTCTGCGTGCCTCGGTTATCTCTTACCCGAGCCCTTTACTTATGCACTTTACTTTGTGATAGCCAAATTGTTCTTTGTCATATATCTTGCTATCACATAGTTGCTTATATTGCTTAGCATAAGTTGTTGGTGCACATAGGTGAGCCTAGTTGTTTTAGGTTTTGTACTTGACAAATTAACCGCTAGGTTTATTCCGCATTTGTTCAAGCCTAAACCGTAATTATTTTAAAACGCCTATTCACCCCCCCTCTAGGCGACATCCACGATCTTTCAATTGGTATCAGAGCCTCGTCTCTCTTTGTTGGGCTTAACCGCCTAGAGAGTAAAGATGTCGACTAGGGGATTAGGATTCTCTGACACTCTAGGTTTCGATGGCACAAATTTTGATGTTTGGGTAATTCGCATGCTTAATCTCTTTAGGGTCATGGACCCAAATTTAGAGCGAATTGTAGATATGGGTTTTTCTCCTCCAAAGGATCCCCAAAGATTATCTTTAGAGGATGATAAAAACTCTTATCTCAATGCTCAAGCTTCTAATGTGCTTTTCGATGCTTTGAGCAATGTAGTTATATTTCAACTCATGCCGTTCCGGGATGCTCATTAGTTGTGGACAAAGCTTCAAGATAAATATGGCGTGTCCAAGTTTTGTAAGGATGATTGTTCTCCCCCCACCTCCGGCCGTGTTGTGTTCTCAACTTATTCTACTTCACCTACATGTGGTTCGCCACAAGGTAATGACATGGTGAGTAGTGGTGTTCATTGCAATGATGATAGTGTGCTTATTGTTGATAATCCTTCATCACTTTCTTATTGCAATGCTTCATCTTTGGACTTTAACACTTCTAGCACTCCAAATGTTTCACATGCTTGTGTTGATAGTCCTTGCATATCATGTAGAAATTGCTTGACTAAATCTCATGATGATATGCTTGCTATGTCTTGTTGCCATGATAAAAATGCATCTATTTCCTCGAATTGTTGTGCTAACAATGTAGAGGAAAGCCAACACTCCATGGAACAAGATGTGGTGTTTTATGGTGCTTCAAGGGATCCTACATCATCATCTATTGCATTTTGCCTTATGGCCAAGGCCTCAAAGGTATCTCCCAATTTGAATCCCAATATATCTTGTGATGATATTGATAATGGCAAGAATGATGATGATGTTGATTATGATGAAGAGAATGATAATGTTGCCTCCTTAAAAATTAAGGGGGAAATGATTTTTAAAGCTCTTCATAAAAATAAAATTGCTCGTTCCAACTTCATGGAAATTATGTCCATTGCCATTGAGGGCAAGAAATATATTGAGGAGTTGGAATCTCATCTCGAGGAGCATGAGGTCACCATTGAGAAAATGGAAGCTCATGGGCGTGATTACGCAAATGAGATCGCGGAGCTATCTCAAGCTCTTGAACATGAACAAACCACCTCCGAATCTCTTGAGGAGACTTTTGCTCTAGAATTATCTAGAGTGAGGGAATCTCATGATAGAGCTCTTGAGGTGGCCAATGATTTCAAAACTAAAAATACTAAGCTTGAAGTTTCTCATGCTAGACTCCTTGAGGATTTTGAGCACCTCGAAAATGGCTCAAGGGTCATCAAGGGTGAGCTCATCAAACTCACCGAGTCTCATGCCCAACTTGAAGCTTCTTATTTAAAAGAGCTTGCCAAGTTGTCCTCTCCTATTGTTGTAAATGATGATGCTTGTGCTACTAACTCTATTACTTGTGAAGCATCCATTTTGAAGGAGAATGTTGAGGTACAGGCTCAACTTGAGGTGCTATCTAGCAATTATGGAAAATTAGAAGAAAGTCATGAAAAGCTCTCAAGATCTCATGATGATCTTCTAGTATCCCATAGTGTGCTAAAGATAGCTCATGAGGCCATGATTGCCAAGGTAACATCTAGTGAGCCTCATGTGGATACTAGCACTACTTCTAGTCAAAATAGTATATTGCCATGTGCTAGTCCTTGTAATTCATCTACTCACAATGTTGGTACATCTTGTGATGAATTACTTTCCTTGCCTTGTTGCTCTAACGATGAAACTTATACTTCCTCTAGTACTTGTGTTGAGACTAACCATGTAGAGGAAATCAAAGAGCTCAAGGCCCAAGTCACTTCTTTGAAGAAAGACTTGGAAAAGAGTCATCAAGGGAAATCCACACTCAACAATATCTTGAGTGTGCAAAAATCCCCCAATGACAAAGGTGGACTTGGATTCAACTCCAATAAGAAGAATAAGTCCAAGATGAACAAAAAGAAGGGCCAAGAACAAGTCAAGAATTCGGCCAAGATTGTTTGCTTCAAGTGCAAAGTAGAAGGGCATCATGTTAGATCTTGCCCATTGAAGAAGAAGGCCATTAGTGTCAAGAAACAAGGGAAGAGGACACAAGCTCAATCACATGCTCAACCTCAAGTTGAAGAAAGGCCTCTTCCCAAGAAGACTCAAGTTAATGCTTCTCAAGTTGAGAAATCAAGTGAGAAGAAAGTGAAGAGTAGACGTTGCTACCTATGCCGTGAGAAAGGTCACCTTGCTTCTTCATGCACTAGTGGTAACTTATCCAACCCAATTATTATTGATGATGTCTATTCTCTTGGGAAGGATAAGGTTGGCAATGTGTTTGCCAAGTTTTTTGGTACTCAAAGTTGTGTCAAGAAAAGAACCATTTGGGTAGCCAAGCCTATTGTGACTAACCTCTTAGGACCCAACTCGGTTGGGGACCACCAAGCTCAAACTTGATCAATAGGTGTTGGTTGGAGGGCATTGGAGACTTGGCTACATTACGAAGAATTAAGGGGACTTCATCATTCTTATTGTCTCAAGCCAAGTCAATTGGATTATCGAGTTTCTATCTTATATCCAATGTGCCTCCTTGCGGTAACTTGTACTTAAATTGTTTACTTTGAAAGTTACTTGCCCCCCTTGCATGTGTTTGGTTTTGTTCCTTGCATGTGTTTGTATATGTTGTGCTTCCAACTTGCTTATCTTGAGCAATCAAGTATGTGTGTGTTGGTTTGCACATCATGTACATGTGTGCTGTGCGTTGAGCCTTTTTGCTTCTTGTTTGTATCCTAGTTGGCTCATGTGAGATATTAATGGAACATCCCATTTTGGGGGAGTGATGTGCTTTGTGCACCTCACAATCCTATAAATGTGTGTACATGAGGAATACCATCTAGTATTGACATTACAAGATTATCTAGTCGCTTGGTGGTATATCCCTCATGAGAAATTCAAATTCTAAATAGTCCATTAATTATCTCTTGTTTGTTCCTCTTATTGCCTCTTGTTAAGTTCTTATTGGTATCACATTATGGGGGAGTAATATGCTAAGTGCATATTACAAGCCTAGAAAATGTGTACATTTGAGATATTGTCACCTAGAATTGATATTGTAGATTATCTTGTTCCTAGGTGGTATGTTAGCTCTACAAGTTGCAATTTGCTTGTGTGTGGTGTGAAGATGATGTTGGATGTCCTTGCTATCTACCACCGGGAATTCTTTCCAAATACTTCTTGTCTTTGACAATTGGTAGTCTTATGTGTGGTAGAATTTGTTGATCATCTTTACATTGGCTTTTGTTTTACTTGCCTTTTCTCTTGCCAAGGTTTGTGTCAACTCCCGTGTCTTCCATACCACTTGTGGATCTTGTTTATTTCTTGTTCTTGTCTAGTGTTTTCTAGATATAGTGAAAGCGGTGATCCCACCTTGTGCATTTTGTATTCAAATACAAATCCTATATAATGCACAACCCGTGGGGGAGCTATTCTATTTACTTTAGAACACTCTTCTTGTGATCCTTATCAAGTGTGTTTTGGTGGAAGGCAAGCCATTTCTTTTTGGTACTTTGTGCCATCATGAAACTTTGTCGAGAGCTTGGTTTGTTTGGAACCATCCTCTCTTTGGGAGTTTGACATCTTTAGTTTAGTGTGTATCAATGGATATCTCATTCCTTGATGTATCTTTAATGATATCTTCCAAGTGATGATTTCTCCATTTGGTATCCTTTTCACTTGGCATTTCTTTGTCTTTTGGTTTTGGGTTTTGAAAGTCTTGAGCATGCATGTTTACTTCATGTATTTCATTTGGCATGCTTTCTTTCTTTGACTCAATATATAGCGGAAACTCCACCTAGTCTCAATTTGGATGAGATGTGCATGAAATTCATTTTCATATCTATATGCACATATTTATGTGGAGTTTGTCCTATGTATTGGTGTTTCTAACTATTTGGTCCCGATGAGTTTGGGTACCGTTTAGTTTGTGTTGTTCTTCTAGGAACTTTTGGAGATGCATTGGATGCTCGGCTCACTCTCAAGGAAGGTGTTGTCACCATGTGCATATTGGAGTCAAGCTAGGATGATCAATGAACTACTATCTACCGTCAATTGGTATCTACTACTTCCTTCCAATGATATCTCGGTAACAAGTATCTATTCATGATTTCCCTTCTTGCATTCAACCTTGTGTAGGTTGCATCTTGGCATGATATTCATTTCATATCTTGTGATACTTGTTTCCTTTCTCAAAGCATCCCAACGATGATCTCTTGTTGCTAGTTGTGATGTCTTTGATGGTTGTGTGATTGGACTTCATTTATATACAATAAGACCATATCTAGCCAGGTGCTATGCTTCCAAGCAAATATCTTATTGGTATATTTATGACTTCCTTGTGGATATCTTGTTCCTTCGTGTTGTAACTATTTCGGGTGTACATCCTTCTTTGTAGATATATATATATATATATATATATATATATATATATATATATATATATATATATATCATCATGATTTCGTCTACATAGAACCTTATACACTTGAGAGAAATTACATCTCTAGTTGATATCCTTTCTTTCACGTCCACCTTTTCTTTCTTATGTTATTTCTTTGCTGGCTCCGTGAAAGCTTTTGCCTTGAGTGTGTGTCCTCTATCGTTGCATCTTGATGCACTCTTGTGTGGTGAAGATTATTTTCCTCAAGCTTATCTTTACGAGGCTTTTGCCATCTTAATTGGCATCCCTCGTCTTGATGAGGCTTTCATCTTCTATCTTCACCATAGGTCGTCACAAGCATAAGTTCTTTATATGCTTATTAGTAAGCTTGTGAACCCATTTGCTAGTTGTGTGTGGGAATGATAGGCCTTGCACCGTGTGCCTCATTCTTTCAAGACTATGTTGATGCTTAATGCTCATCCTAATTTTAGTCTTCTCAAGTGCTTCGCCATGATTCATACACATCATTTTGGTTGAGCCTATTCTTAAGTTGCCTCTTTTACATGTTGCTCAACCATGTGCTTGTTGCAAGTGCTAGGCTTTGTTTCCCATATGCTCACTTGCACTGGATGTGAGTTTCTATTGATTCTGGGGGAGCTATGATACTATTTTGTGCACTTTGTATTCAAATACAAAAATTCTTATGTGTGCACAAATCATGGGGAGCTTCTCTAGTTTCTTTAGAACACTCCTTTGCGCTTATCATAATATCTTTATTCTTGTGGCATGTAGGATCATTGGTCTAGTTGGTTCAATTGATATTCGTTGATTGCTTGCTTCAATTGGTATCTTCTGATTGCTTGTGTCTCTCTTTGTTATGTCTTTGTGTCATATATTTTTGTTGCAATCTTTGGGCCTCAATATAGTTTGTCTTCCTCCAAGTATTGGCAGTTGGATATGTGTATTGCATTCCACTCTCTTGTTGAGAAATACACAATTTATGGAGGAACACCTTTTATTTTGGCCTTCTTAGCTTTTCACCCATTCTGGCAATCGATGCCAATGGGGGAGGAGTTTCAGAGAGTTTTGTGGAGAAGTCTTCTGAGTTTTCTCCTTGCTTTGGTTTTGGTTCCTAAGCTTTTGCATCTCATTCTCATGCATCATTGGTTGTTGCATTGCATGGTGACGCATAATTCCTTGTATAAACTCTCTTGAAAGTGATTGTCATCAATTACCAAAATGGGGGAGATTGAAAGAACATGTGGTGCCCCCATGTTTGGTTTTGGTAATTGATGACAATCTCTATGGACTAATGGTTGTCTTGAGTTATATTTGAAGGATTTGTCCATAGGATTTTCTTGAAGTCCATGTGTTGGTTTCAAGGAGTTTATGAGTTGACCAAGGTGCTATTAAGGAATTATCCAAAGATTGGTCATGCGAATGTTGAGCTTATTGCAAGCATGTCTTGAAGAAGAAGGTTGTGTGATCATTCATGTTTACCTTCAATACATCATCCAAATGAAGAGAGTTTCAAAGATTCAAGGTTGATCAAGACTAAGTTAATAGTGAATCAAGTTGATTAACTCACAAAGCGTAGAAGATGTACCGAGAGGGATCAAGTGATCCCATGGTATGGTAAGCATTGTCCATTGCACTTTGTGTACTAACCCATGGTCTATGTGAGAGTTCTATGTGGGGTTAGGAACGTATCCATGGGCTTGCATCAAGAGGAAGATATCATACAACCCATGGAAAGGATGACATCAAGTGGTGATCGTCATCAAGATTGCCGTGTGCAAGTTCAAGTGGAGCATCACGAAGAGATCAAGTGCTTGAATCTTTCCATCCATTGTGGTGTCAATGGACTTGTGAAGATGAGCCGAAGAGTGGCTCACCCATAGTGGACTATGGGGGAGCAATCATCTAGTCTTCATCGAGCCAACACAATCAAGAAAGGTGGTCCAACTTGAGGGAGTGAAGATCGTCATCATCTAGCTCAAGTGGACCATGTGCAAGGCAAAGGTTTGCCCTTGATAGGTTTTCTATTTTACCGGTCTCATGGTAGTTGTGGGAGACCGGGTTATAGGATCGATTGCCGTACTATCAAGGGGGGGGGGGGGCTCTCGATGAGTTGCTTGATCGTATCATTCGTACAGAGCTCAAACCATTTCATCCTTGCATCATGTTTCTTGGTTCTTGTTTGATTCCCTTTGTGAGTCTTAGAGCTTATGGTCATCTTAATGACAAGCTTGAGTTCATCGAAAACGGAGTTTGCATGCGTCTTCTATGATATTTTCGGTGTTGGAGGTTTTACCGGTCTTCTCCGAGGAAGGGTTCTCACCATTTTATTTTGGGCCTTTTCTCATTTGCTTATTATTGGTATTTCTCTCAAGATTGTGTTAGCCCTTGTCGTTAGCTTTCCAACAAACTTGGTTTCGTTGAATTCGGAGTCCGTTTGCAAAAGTTGTGGCTATTTTGGTGAAGGCTGCAGCGGTACTACCATGACTAGAGCGGATGTAATTTTTTACTACCGCTCTAGAGCGCTACTACCGCGGCTCCTGAGCGGTAGTACTGCTCCAGAGTAGTACTACCGTGGCTCCTAAGCGGTAGTACCGCCCCGGACCAAAAACTCGTGTTTTCTCTCTCGTTTGGGCTGTTTTGAGCGTGCTAAGCGGTAGTACCGCTCCTCCAAGCGGTAGTACCGCTTGTGCACGACCTGAGCACATAACGGTTGGATTCAGGAGGTCCTATAAAAGGGGGTCTTCTTCCCCATTGAACCTTATCTTTTTGATCTCGTGTTCTTCCCCCATTGTTGTCCTTCTCCGAGCTTGCTAACTCTCAATCCCTCGATGGATTCTTGCTAGTTTTTGAGGGAAAAGAGAGAGGAGATCTAGATCCACGTTTCCACCAATCACTTTCTCCTCTAAGTGAGGGGAACCCCTTGGATATAGATCTTGGAGTTCTTCGTGTTCTTCTTTCGTTCTTCCTCTCATTTTGTTCCCTAGCATTAGTTGCTTCGGTGGGATTTGGGAGAGAAGGACTTGGGCACTCCGTGTGCCTTTGCCATTGCATTTGGTGCATCGGTTTGAGTTCTCCACGTGATACGTGGAAGTTACAAGTTGAGAAGCTTATTACTCTTGGGTGCTTGGTGCCCTTGAGCTTGTTCATCTTGGGTGCTTGGGCGCCCTAGTTAGTTGGTGGTGTTCAGAGCTCAATCATTATGGTGTAAAGCTCCAGGCAAGCGTCGGGGTCTCCAATTAGGTTGTGGAGATCGCCCCGAGCATTTTGACGGGTACCGGTGACCGCCCCCAAGGGTCGCCATTTGTACGGGTTCAGTGACCGCCCTCAAGGGTCCCTTAGTGGAATCACAGCATCTTGCATTGTGCGAGGGCGTGAGGAGATTACGGTGGCCCTAGTGGCTTCTTGGGGAGCATTGTGCCTCCACACCGCTCCAAACGGAGATTAGCATCCGCAAGGGTGTGAACTTCGGGATACATCGTCGTCTCTGCGTGCCTCGGTTATCTCTTACCCGAGCCCTTTACTTATGCACTTTACTTTGTGATAGCCAAATTGTTCTTTGTCATATATCTTGCTATCACATAGTTGCTTATATTGCTTAGCATAAGTTGTTGGTGCACATAGGTGAGCCTAGTTGTTTTTGGTTTTGTGCTTGACAAATTAACCGCTAGGTTTATTCCGCATTTGTTCAAGCCTAAACCGTAATTATTTTAAAACGCCTATTCACCCCCCCTCTAGGCGACATCCACGATCTTTCACCTGGGTAAGTTGCGTCTGCGTGCATGTTTACGCCTTATCCCGTTTCCAGGCACCGGTGATGTCTTACTAGCTCCCACTATGATTAGCCATCCTTTGGCATATGTCGCACCAACCACCCGACATTTGGCGCCCACCGTGGGGCTAGGTGCACCGTCGTCCGGAGAACTGCTCTGGACGGGAACCTAGTTTCGCCCTGGCGAGTGCAGCCAGCCCGGCACGCCCGATGGCGTTTGCACCGACGCGTTGCATGGCGTCGAAGCCACCTGCGTGGCGAGCTGCCTCGCTGATCTCATCGGTGAGATCCGCCTCTCCGACGAGCCCGCGCCAGGCACGGGCACAACCAATTCCAAGAGCTTCCTCATCGACCTCCTTGGCAAGCTCGACATCACCAATGAGCCCGCCTCCGACTTGGAGCCGGTCGGCTCCACCGACCCGATGCTTGTCGATTCCGACACGGCACCCCTCGACGCCCTCCGCACCAACATGGTGGTCATTAACGACCCGCCCCCTCATGCCAACAGCGGTGGCAGTGTTGGGGAACGTAGCAGAAATTCAAAATTTTCCTACGTGTCACCAAGATCTATCTATGGAGAAACCAGCAACGAGGGGAAGGAGAGTGCATCTACATACCCTTGTAGATCGCTAAGCGGAAGCGTTCAAGAGAATGGGGTTGAAGGAGTCGTACTCGTCGTGATCCAAATCACCGGAGATCCTAGTGCCGAACGGACGGCACCTCCGCGTTCAACACACGTACAGCCTGGTGACGTCTCCCATCCCTTGATCCAGCAAGGAGAGAGGGAGAGGTTGAGGAAGACTCCATCCAGCAGCAGCACAACAGCGTGGTGGTGATGGAGGAGCGTGGCAATCCTGCAGGGCTTTGCCAAGCACCTGCGGGAGAGGAGGAGGTGTCACGGGAGGGAGGGAGGCGCCAGGGACTCAGGTGCGGCTGCCCTCTCTCCCCTCCACTATATATAGGGGCAAGGGAGAGGGGGTGGGCGCAGCCTTGCCCCTTCCTCCAAGGAAGGGGTGCGGCCAAGGGGGGGAAGAGTCCATCCTCCCCAAGGCACCTCGGAGGTGCCTTCCCCTTTTAGGACTCTCCCCTCCCCAAGTCTCCTTGGCGCATGGGCCTCTTGGGGCTGGTTCCCTTGGCCCATATAGGCCAAGGAGCACCCCCTACAGCCCATGTGGCCCCCCGGGGCAGGTGGACCCCCCCGGTGGACCCCCGGACCCCTTTCGGCACTCCCGGTACAATACCGATAAAGTGCGAAACTTTTCCGGCGACCAAAATAAGACTTCCCATATATAAATCTTTACCTCCAGACCATTCCGAAACTCCTCGTGACGTCCGGGATCTCATCCGGGACTCTGAACAACATTCGGTAACCACATACAAACTTCCTTTATAACCCTAGCGTCATCGAACCTTAAGTGTGTAGACCCTACGGGTTCGGGAACCATGCAGACATGACCGAGACGTTCTCCGGTCAATAACCAACAGCGGGATCTGGATACCCATGTTGGCTCCCACATGTTACACGATGATCTCATCGGATGAACCACGATGTCAAGTACTCAATTGATCCCGTATACAATTCCCTTTGTCTAACGGTATTGTGCTTGCCCGAGATTCGATCGTCGGTATACCGATACGTTGTTCAATATCGTTACCGGCAAGTCTCTTTACTCGTTCCGTAACACATCATCCCGTGATCAACCCCTTGGTCACATTGTGCACATTATGATGATGTCCTACTAAGTGGGCCCAGAGATACCTCTCCGTTTACACGGATTGACAAATCCCAGTCTCGATTCGTGCCAACCCAACAGACACTTTCGGAGATACTTGTAGTGCACCTTTATAGTCACCCAGTTACGTTGTGACGTTTGGTACACCCAAAGCATTCCTACGGTATCCGGGAGTTGCACAATCTCATGGTCTAAGGAAAAGATACTTGACATTAGAATAGCTTTAGCATACGAACTACGATCTTTGTGCTAGGCTTAGGATTGGGTCTTGTCCATCACATCATTCTCCTAATGATGTGATCCCGTTATCAACGACATCCAATGTCCATGGTCAGGAAACCGTAACCATCTATTGATCAACGAGCTAGTTAACTAGAGGCTTACTAGGGACATGGTGTTGTCTATGTATCCACACATGTATCTGAGTTTCCTATCAATACAATTATAGCATGGATAATAAACGATTATCATGAACAAGGAAATATAATAATAACTAATTTATTATTGCCTCTAGGGCATATTTCCAACAGTCTCCCACTTGCACTAGAGTCAATAATCTAGTTCACATCGCCATGTGATTAACACTCACAGGTCACATCGCCATGTGACCAACATCCAAAGAGTTTACTAGTGTCATTAAACTAGTTCACATCATCATGTGATTTAGACTCAATGAGTTCTGGGGTTTGATCATGTTTTGCTTGTGAGAGAGGTTTTAGTCAACGGGTCTGCAACATTCAGATCCGTCTGTACTTCGCAAATCTCTAGGTCATATTGTAAATGCTGCTTCCATTCTCCACTTGGAGCTATTCCAAATGGTTGCTCCACTATACGTATCCGGTTTGCTACTCAGAGTCATTCGGATAGGTGTTAAAGCTTGCATCGACGTAACCCTTTACGCTGAACTCTTTATCACCTCCATAATCGAGAAACATATCCTTATTCCTCTAAGGATAATTTTGACCGCTATCTGGTGATCCACTCCTTGATCACCTTTGTACCCTCTTGCCAGACATGTGGCAAGGCACACATCAGGTGTGGTACTTAGCATAGCATACTGTAGAGCCTACGTCTGAAGCATAGGGGACGACCTTCGTCCTTTCTCTCTTTTCTGTCGTGGTCGAGCTTTAAGTCTTAACTTCATACCTTACATCTCAGGCAAGAACTCCTTCTTTGACTGATCCATATTGAACACCTTCAAGATCATGTCAAGGTATATGCTCATTTGAAAGTACCATTAAGCGTTTTTGATCTATCCTCATAGATCTTGATGCTCAATGTTCAAGTAGCTTAATCCAGGTTTTCTATTGAAAAACACTTTTCAAATAACCCTATATGCTTTCCAGAAATTCTACATCATTTCTGATCAACAATATGTCAACAACATATACTCATCAGAAATTCTATAGTGCTCCCACTCACTTCTTTGGAAATACAAGTTTCTCATAAACTTTGTATAAACCTAAAATCTTTGATCATCTTATCAAAGTGCATATTCCAACTCCGAGATGCTTACTCCAGTCCTTAGAAGGATCGCTAGAGCCAGCATACCTTTTAGCATCCTTAGGATCGACAAAACTTTTCTGATTGTATCACATACAACCTTTCCTTACGAAAACTGGTAAGGAAACTCGTTTTGACATCCATCTGCCAGATTTCATAAATGCAACTTGTGCTAACATGATTCCGACGGGCTTAAGCATCGCTACGGATGAGAAAATCTCATCGTAGTCAACTCCTTGAACTTGTGAAAAACTCTTCGCCACAAGTCGAGCTTCATAGACGGTGACACCGTCCACGTCCGTCTTCTTCTTAAAGATCCATTTATCTCAATGGCTTGCCGATCATCGGGCAAGTCCACCAAAGTCCATGCTTTGTTATGATACATGGATCCTATCTCGGATTTCATGGCTTCTAACCATTTGTCGGAATATGGGCCCACCATCGCTTCTCCATAGCTCGTAGGTTCATTGTTGTCCAGCAACATGACCTTCAAGACAGGATTACTGTACTACTCTGAAGTAGTACGTATCCTTGTCACCCTACGAGGTACGGTAGTGACTTGATCTGAAACTTCATGATCACTATCATAAGCTTCCACTTCAATTGGTATAGGTGCCACAGGAACAACTTCCTGTGCCCTGATACACACTAGTTGAAGTGATGGTTCAATAACCTCATCAAGTCTCCACCATCCTCCCACTCAACTTTTCGAGACAAACTTTTCTCGAGAAAGGACCCGATTCAAGAAACAATCCCTATTGCTTTCGGATCTGAATTAGGAGGTATACCCAACTGTTTTTGGGTGTCCTATGAAGATGCATTTTATCCGCTTTGGGTTCGAGCTTATCAACCTGAAACTTTTTCACATAAGTGTCGCAGCCCCAAACTTTTAAGGAACGACAACTTAGGTTTCTCCAAACCATAGTTCAAACGGTGTCGTCTCAACGGAATTATGTGGTGCCCTATTAAAGTGAGTGCGGTTGTCTCTAATGCCTAACCCATGAACGATAGTGGTAATTCGATAAGAGACATCATGGTACGCACCATATCCAATAGGGTGCAACTATGATGTTCGGACACACCATCACACTATGGTGTTCCAGGCGGTATTAATTGTGAAACAATTTCCACAATGTCTTTGTTGTGTGCCAAAGCTCGCAACTCAGATACTCATCTCTATGATCATATCATAGAAATCTTATCCTCTTGTCACGATGATCTTCAACTTCACTCTGAAATTACTTGAACCATTCAATAATTCAAACTTGTGTTTCATCAAGTAAATATACTCAACATCTACTCGAATCATCTGTGAAGTAAGAACATAACGATATTCACTGCATGCCTCAGCACTCATTGGACTGCACACATCAAAATGTGTTACTTCCAACAAGTTGCTATCTTGTTCCATCTTACTGAGAACGAGGCTTTTCAGTCATCTTGCCCATGTGGTATGATTTGCATATCTCAAGTGATTCAAAATCAAATGAGTCCAAACGATCCATCTGCATGGAGTTTCTTCATGCGTATACACCAATAGACATGGTTCGCATGTCTCAAACTTTTCAAAAATGAGTGAGTCCAAAGATCCATCAACATGGAGCTTCTTCATCTGTTTTATACCAATATGACTTACATGGCAGTGCCACAAGTAAGTGGTACTATCATTACTATCTTATATCTTTTGGCATGAAAATGTGTATCACTACGATCGAGATTCAATAAACCATTCCTTTAGGTGCAAGACCATTGAAGGTATTATTCAAATAAATAGAGTAATCATTATTCTCCTTAAATGAATAATCGTATTATGATAGACATAATCCAATCATGTCTATGCTCAACGCAAACACCAAATGACAATTATTCAGGTTTAATACTAATCTTGATGGTAGAGGGAGCGTGCGATGTTTGATCACATCAAACTTGGAAACACTTCCAACACATATCGTTAGCTCACCTTTAGCTAGTCTCCGTTTATTCTGTAGTTCTTTTATTTCGAGTTACTAACACTTAGCAACTGAACTGGTATCTTAATACCCTGGTGCTACTAGGAGTACTAGTAAAGTACACATTAACATAATGTATATCCAATATACTTCTATCGACATTGCCAGCCTTCTCATCTACCAAGTATCTAGGGTAATTCTGCTCCAGTGGCTGTTCCCCTTATTACAGAAGCACTTAGTCTCGGGTTTGGGTTCAACCTTGGGTTTCTTCACTAGAGCAGCAGCTGATTTGCCGTTTCATGAAGTATCCTTTCTTGCCCTTGCCCTTCTTGAAACTAGTGGTTTCACCAACCATCAACAATTGATGCGTCTTCTTGATTTCTACTTTCGCGGTGTCAAACATCGCGAATACCTCAAGGATCATCATATCCATCCCTGATATGTTATAGTTCATCATGAAGCTCTAGCAGCTTGGTGGCAATTACTTTGGAGAAACATCACTATCTCATCTGGAAGATGAACTCCCACTCGATTCAAGTGATTGTTGCACTCAGACAATCTGAGCACAAGCTCAATGATTGAGCTTTTCTCCCTTAGTTTGCAGGCTAAGAAAATTGTCGGAGGTCTCATACCTCTTGACGTGGGCACGAGCCTGAAATCCCAAGTTCAGCCCTCGAAACATCTCATATGTTCCACGACGTTTCGAAAACATCTTTTGGTGCCTCAACTCTAAACCGTTTAACTGAACTATCATGTAGTTATCAAAACGTGTATGTCCAATGTTCGCAACATCCACAGACGACGTTTGGGGTTTAGCACACTGAGCGGTGCATTAAGGACATAAGCTTTCTATTGTCCGCATAATCGCTACTGTCAACTTTCAACTATATTTTCTCTAGGAACATATCTAAACAGTGGAACTAAAGCGCGAGCTTACAACATAATTTGCAAAGATATTTTGACTATGTTCAGGATAATTAAGTTCATCTTATGAACTCCCACTCAGATAGATATCCCTCTAGTCATCTAAGTGATTACATGATCCGAGTCAACTAGGCCGTGTCCGATCATCACGTGAGACGGACTAGTCATCATCGGTGAACATCTTCATGTTGATCGTATCTACTATACAACTCATGCTCGACCTTTCGGTCTCTTGTGTTCCGAGGCCATGTCTATACATGCTAGGCTCGTCAAGTCAACCTAAGTGTTTCGCGTGTGTAAATCTGTCTTACACCCGTTGTATGTGAACGTAAGAATCCATCACACCCGATCATCACGTGGTGCTTAGAAACGACGAACTTTCGCAACGGTGCACAGTTAGGGGGAACACTTTCTTGAAATTTTAATGAGGGATCATCTTATTTACTACCGTCGTTCTAAGAAAATAAGATGCATAAACATGATAAACATCACATGCAATCAAATAGTGACATGATATGGCCAATATCATTTTGCTCCTTTTGATCTCCATCTTCGGGGCTCCATGATCATCATCGTCACCGGCATGACACCATGATCTCCATCATCGTGTCTCCATGAAGTTGTCTCGCCAACTTATTACTTCTACTACTATGGCTACCGGTTAGCAATAAAGTAAAGTAATTACATGGCGTTGTTCAATGACTCGCAGGTCATACAATAAATAAAGACAACTCCTATGGCTCCTGCCGGTTGTCATACTCATCGACATGCAAGTCGTGATTCCTATTACAAGAACATGATCAATCTCATAAATCACATATATTCATCACATTCTTCTTGGCCATATCACATCACATAGCATACCCTGCAAAAACAAGTTAGACGTCCTCTAATTGTTGTTTGCATGTTTTACGTGGCTGCTATGGGTTTCTAGCAAGAACGTTTCTTACCTACGCAAAAACCACAACGTGATATGTCAATTTCTATTTACCCTTCATAAGGACCCTTTTCATCAAATCCGTTCCGACTAAAGTGGGAGAGACTGGCACCCGCTAGCCACCTTATGCACCAAGTGCATGTCAGTCGGTGGAACCTGTCTCACGTAAGTGTACGTGTAAGGTCGGTCTGGGCCGCTTCATCCCACAATACCGTCGAAACATGATTGGACTAGTAACGGTAAGCATTTTGAACAAAATCAACGCCCACAACTACTTTGTGTTCTACTCGTGCAAAGAATCTACGCAATAGACCTAGCTCATGATGCCACTGTTGGGGAACGTAGTAGAAATTCAAAAAATTTCCTATGTGTCACCAAGATCTATCTATGGAGAAACCTGCAACGAGGGGAAGGAGAGTGCATCTACATACCCTTGTAGATCACTAAGCGGAAGCGTTCAAGAGAACGGGGTTGAAGGAGTCGTACTCGTCGTGATCCAAATCACCGGAGATCCTAGTGCCGAACGAACGACACCTCCGCGTTCAACACACGTACAGCCCGGTGACGTCTCCCGTGCCTTGATCCAGCAAGGAGAGAGGGAGAGGTTGAGGAAGACTCCATCCAGCAGCAACACAACGACGTGGTGGTTATGGAGGAGCGTGGCAATCCTGCAGGGCTTCACCAAGCACCTGCGGGAGAGGAGGAGGTGTCACGGGAGGGAGGGAGGTGCCAGGGACTCAGGTGCGGCTGCCCTCTCTCCCCTCCACTATATATAGGGGCAAGAGAGAGGGGGAGGGCGCAGCCTTGACCCTTCCTCCAAGGAAGGGGTGCGGCCAAGGGGGGGAGGAGTCCATCCTTCCCAAGGCACCTCGGAGGTGCCTTCCCCTTTTAGGACTCTCCCCTCCCCAAGTCTCCTTGGCGCATGGGCCTCTTGGGGCTGGTGCCCTTGGCCCATATAGGCCAAGGCGCACCCCCTACAGCCCATGTGCCCCCCCGGGGCAGGTGGACCCCCCCGGTGGACCCCCGGACCCCTTTCGGCACTCCCGGTACAATACCGATAAAGTGCGAAACTTTTCCGGCGACCAAAATAAGACTTCCCATATATAAATCTTTACCTCCGGACCATTCCGGAACTCCTCGTGACATCCGGGATCTCATCCGGGACTCCGAACAACATTCGGTAACCACATACAAACTTCCTTTATAACCCTAGCGTCATCGAACCTTAAGTGTGTAGACCCTACGGGTTCGGGAACCATGCAGACATGACCGAGACGTTCTCCGGTCAATAACCAACAGCGGGATCTGGATACCCATGTTGGCTCCCACATGTTCCACGATGATCTCATCGGATGAACCACGATGTCAAGGACTCAATCGATCCCGTATACAATTCCCTTTGTCTAACGGTATTGTGCTTGCCCGAGATTCGATCGTCGGTATACCGATACCTTGTTCAATCTCGTTACCGGCAAGTCTCTTTACTCGTTCCGTAACACATAATCCCGTGATCAACCCCTTGGTCACATTGTGCACATTATGATGATGTCCTACCGAGTGGGCCCAGAGATACCTCTCCGTTTACACGGATTAACAAATCCCAGTCTCGATTCGTGCCAACCCAACAGACACTTTAGGAGATACCTGTAGTGCACCTTTATAGTCACCCAGTTACGTTGTGACGTTTGGTACACCCAAAGCATTCCTACGGTATCCGGGAGTTGCACAATCTCATGGTCTAAGGAAAAGATACTTGACATTAGAAAAGCTTTAGCATACGAACTACGATCTTTGTGCTAGGCTTAGGATTGGGTCTTGTCCATCACATCATTCTCCTAATGATGTGATCCCGTTATCAACGACATCCAATGTCCATGGTCAGGAAACCGTAACCATCTGTTGATCAACGAGCTAGTTAACTAGAGGCTTACTAGGGACATGGTGTTGTCTATGTATCCACACATGTATCTGAGTTTCCTATCAATACAATTATAGCATGGATAATAAACGATTATCATGAACAAGGAAATATAATAATAACTAATTTATTATTGCCTCTAGGGCACATTTCCAACAGGCAGCACCGTCACTGAGGTGCTCCTCATCAGCCATGGAGGAGCATCCGGTGCGGACGCCCATGACCCACTGCAGGCGATGATGTGGGACCTGTCTGCCCCCATCATAGGCAACGCCGACACCGAGACGCTGGAAGCCCACCGCGTCGCACTCCTCGAGAGCGGCAAGAAGCTAGCCACTATGAGACGCCTCACCTAGGCCTATCAGCGCGAAGTTGATCGTGTCGTTTGTGGCACGACAGCTGCTGGCGAGCCTAGACGCGTGGGCGTTGTCAAACAACGCGGCGCGACGATCACCGGCATGATGGGGGCTGACCACCCTGTCTACGCCATGCCCATCGAGAATCTGCGTGCTGCTCAGACGGTAGCAGATGAGCTAGAACGCTTGGATGGTGACGAGTGACACTACATGACGGAGCGCATTCAACAGCTCATCGACACGGCAGCCGCGCAGCAAGAAGCCGGCGCACGCGCCGAGAATCGTCCCCTCGCCCTCCCACGAGTCAAGGCGCGACCTCTCGGACGCCGACAGTAGGCGGCGCCCGCGACTGAATAAGACAGAGAGCCGGTTGCTAGCCGCAGTTGAATGCGCCACACCATCGAGCGCGACCAAGATGGCCGCCCACAAGTTGTGGAGCGGCGGGATGGCTGTCCACCTCCTCCTCTGCCTTGCAGGGAGAGGTACGCCTCCCCGCTGCCTGTTGAGCACCGGACGCTCAGCGACCGGCTGGGCCGTCTTGAAGGAATCGGAGAAAACGATGTCCGCCATCGGATCGACCGCCTGGCGCGATCCCTGGCGCTAGAAGAAGAATATGTGATTGGTCCGCCTTGTTTTGGCCCCCGCGTTCGTGACGAGCCCTTCCCCAAAGGGTTCTTGCTCTGAAGAGACACGCCCAAATACAACGGCTCGGTGAAGTCAGAGGACTGGCTGGTCGACTACTCCACTGCAGTCAGCATATCAAACGACAACAAGCGCGTTACCATGAAGTACGTCCCCCTCATGCTTCAGGGCATGGTGCGCACTTGGCTGAATAGCCTCAAGCCCTACAGCATCAACAGCTGGGTAGATTTCACTGAAGTCTTCATCCGCAACTTCACTAGCAATTACAAGCGGCCGCCCAAGCCTCGCCAGCTCTCTCTGTGCGTCCAAGGCCCAGCCGAGTGCACTCGCGACTACCTAACGCGGTGGGCCGAACTCCGCCACTCCTGCAAAGGGGTGCACGAGGTGCAAGCCATAGATTACTTCACCGCCGGGCACAGAGAAGGCACCCTACTCAAGCACCGACTCCTCTGCGACGAGCCGGCTACACTCGACGAGCTGTTGATCATAGCAGATAAGTACACCATTGCCGACTCTTCTATGAAGTTGGAGCATCGGGTGGACACCTCTGGGAAGGTGCTCCCTCCGGCTCCCAGAATGCCAGCTGGCGACACCAGTCGGTGCCCACAGTAGAGCGACAATAAACGCAAGGCCCCGATGCCGGCTCCCACCAGCCGGCAAGTGGCAATAGTCAAAGATCAGTAGCCAGAGGGGTAGCCCATGCCCAAGCGTCAGAAAGGCGGCAAGCCGGCTGGCAGCTTGATGTCTACTACACAACCTTCTTCTTGTAGACGTTGTTGGGCCTGCAAGTGCACATGTTTGTAGGACAATAGCAAATTTCCCTCAAGTGGATGACCTAAGGTTTATCAATCCGTAGGAGGCGTAGGATGAAGATGGTCTCTCTCAAACAACCCTGCAACCAAATAACAAAGAGTCTCTTGTGTCCCCAACACACCCAATACAATGGTAAATTGTATAGGTGCACTAGTTCGGCGAAGAGATGGTGATACAAGTGCAATATGGATGGTAGATAAAGGTATTTGTAATCTGAAATTATAAAAACAGCAAGGTAACTAATGATAAAAGTGAGCGTAAACGGTATTACAATGATGGGAAACAAGGCCTAAGGTTCATACTTTCACTAGTGCAAGTTCTCTCAACAACAATAACATAGATAGATCATATAACAATCCCTCAACATGCAACAAAGAGTCACTCCAAAGCCACTAATAGCGGAGAACAAACGTAGAGATTATGGTAGGGTACCAAACCACCTCAAAGTTATTCTTTCGGATCAATCTATGCAAGAGTTCATACTAGAATAACACCTTAAGACACAAATCAACCAAAATCCTAATGTCACCTAGATACTCGATTGTCACCTCAAGTATCCATGGGCATGATTATAGGATATGCACCACACAATCTCAGATTCATCCAACCAACACAAAGTACGTCAAAGAGTGCCCCAAAGTTTCTACCGGAGAGTCAAGAAAACATGTGCCAACCCCTATGCATAGGTTCATGGGCGGAACCCGCAAGTTGGTCACCAAAACATACATCAAGTGGCACGTGATATCCCATTGTCACCACAGATAAGCACGGCAAGACATACATCAAGTGTTCTCAAATAAAGACTCAATCCGATAAGATAACTTCAAAGGGGAAACTCAATCCATTACAAGAGAGTAGAGGGGGAGAAACATCATAAGATCCAACTATAATAGCAAAGCTCGCGATACATCAAGATCATGCCATAGAGAGAACATGAGAGAGGGAGATAAAACACATAGCTACTGGTACATACCCTCAGCCCCGAGGGTGAACTACTCCCTCCTCCTCATGGAGAGGGCCGGGATGATGAAGATGGCCACCAGTGAGGGATCCCCCCCTCCGACAGGGTGCCGAAACGGGCTCTCGAGAGGTTTTTGGTGGCTACAGAGGCTTGCGGTGGCGGAACTTCCGATCTATCTTGATATTCAATGGTTTTAGGGTATGTAGGCTTATATAGGCGAAAGAAGTCGGTCGTGAGGTGCTCGAGGGGCCCACGAGATAGGGGGCGCACCCAGTAGGGGGGGGGGGCTATCTCGTGGCCTCCTCGAGGATCTTCTGACGTGAACTCCAAGTCTCCAGGATCATATTCTTCCCAAAAAGAACGCTGCCGAAGGTTTCATTCCGTTTGGACTCCATTTGATATTCCTTTTCTTCAAAATACTGAAACAGGCAATAAAACAGCAATATGGGCTGGGCCTCTGGTTAGTAGGTTAGTCCCAGAAATGATATAAGTGCGTAAAGTAAAGCCCATAAACATCCAAAACGGGTTATATAATAGCATGGAACAATCAAAAATTATAGTTACGTTGGAGACGCCAAGCTTAATTCCTGCTCGTCCTCGAGTAGGTAAATGATAAAAACAGAATTTTTGATGTGGAATGCTACCTAGCATAATTCTCAATGTAATTTTCTTTATTGTGGCATGAATGTTCAGATCCAAATGATTCAAGATAAAAGCTTATAAAACATAAAAATAATAATGCTTCAAAGCATACTAACAAATAATCATGTCCTATCAAAATAGCATAGCCAAAGAAAGCTTATCCCTACAAAATCATATAGTTAGGCCATGCTTCATTTTCATTACACTAAATACTCCCATCATGCACAACCCCGATGACGAGCCGAGCAATTGTTTCATACTTTATAACGCGCTTCAGATTTTTCAACTCTTACGCAATACATGAGCGTAAGCCATGGACATAGCACTATGGTGGTAAATGGTGGTGGTTGTGGGGACAAAAAGAGGGAGAAGATAGTCTCGCATCAACTAGGCGTATCAATGGGCCATGGAGATGCCCATCAATAGATATCAATGTGAGTGAGTAGGGATTGTCATGCAACAGATGCACTAGAGCTATAAATATATGAAATCTCAACAAAAAGATCTAAGTGGGTGTGCATCCAACTCGCTTGCTCACGAAGACCTAGGGCATTTTTTAGGAAGCCCATCATTGGAATATACAAGCCAAGTTCAATAATGAAAAATTCCCACTAGTATATGAAAGTGACGACATAGGAGACTCTCTATCATGAAGATCATGGTGCTACTTTCAAGCACAAGTGTGGAAAAAGAGATAGTAGCATTGTCCCTTCTCTCTTTTTCTCTCATTTTATTTTTTTCTTTCTTTTTCTTTTTTTCCTTTTTCTTTTTTCTTTTTCTTTTTTTCTATTTGTAAAGTCCAAAGTCTCATCCCGACTTGTGGGGGAATCATAGTCTTCATCATCCTTTCCTCACCGAGACAATGCTCTAAAAATGAAGATCATCACACTTTTATGGATTTACAACTCAAGAATTACAACTCAAAGCTAGAATAAAATATGACTCTATATGAATGCCTCCGGCGGTGTACCGGGATATGCAATGAATCAAGAGTGACATGTATGAAAATTATGAAGGTGGCCTTGCCACAAATACGATGTCAACTACATGATCATGCAAAGAGCAATATGACAATGATGGAACGTGTCATAATAAACGGAACGGTGGAAAGTTGCATGGCAATATATCTCAGAATGGCTATGGAAATGCCATAATAGGTAGGTATGGTGGCTGTTTTGAGGAAGGTAAATAATGGGTGCAATACCGACGAGAGTTGCGCGGTAATAAGAGAGGCTAGCAAAGTGGAAGGATGAGTGTGCGTATATCCATGGACTCACATTAGTCATAAAGAACTCATATACTTATTGCAAAAGTCTACTTAGCCCTCGAAGCAAAGTACTACTACGCATGCCCCAAGAGGGATAGATTGGTAGGAAAAGACCATCGCTCGTCCCTGACTGCCACTCATAAGGAAGACAATCAAAAGAGCACCTCATGCAACAAATTTGTCACACAACTTTTACCATATGTGCATGCTACGGGACTTGCTAACTTCAACAAAAGTATTTCTCAATTTCATAATTATCTACTAGCATGACCCTAACATTACTACCTTTATATCTCAAAACAATTATCAAGCAACAAATTGATCATAGCATCCAATTCACTTCCTATGATAGTTTTTATTATACCCAACTTGGATGCCCACCATTCTAGGTCCAAATTTGTAACCATAGCAAATACCATGTTGTTCTAAAAGACTCTCAAAATAATATAAGTGAATCATGAGAGACTAGTAATTTCTTCAAAATTAATCCACCGCTGTGCTCTAAAAGATATAAGTGAAGCACTAGAGCAAATGACAAACTACTCCAAAAAGATATAAGTGAAGATCAATGAGTAATCGAATAATTGTGCAACTATGTGAAGACTCTCTAACACTTAAGAATTTCAGATCTTGGTATTGTATTCAAGCAGCAAGCAAAACAAAATAAAATGACATTGCAAGGATAGCATAACTCATGTGAAGAAGCAAAAACTTAGGCTCAACCGATACTAACCGATAGTTGTTGAAGAAGAAAGGCGGGATGCCTACCGGGGCATCCCCAAGCTTAGATGCTTGAGACTTCTTGAAATATTATCTTGTAGTGCCTTGGGCATCCCCAAGCTTGAGCTTTTGTGTCTCCTTGATTCCTTTCGTATGATGGTTTCTCTTTTTATCAAAAGCTTCATCCACAACAAACTCAACAAGAACTCGTGAGATAGATTAGTATAAACTAATGCAAAAACTTATCATTTTCTATTGTAACAAATCACTAAAATTATTATTCAACATTGCATACTAAATTTCTCTGCATATTTAATACTCCTATCCTCAAATAGAATCATTAAACAAGCAAACATATGCAAACAATGCAAACATAACAACAATTTGCCAAAACAGTACAATATGTAAAGAATGCAAGATTCATCATACTTCCCTAACTCCAAAAATTATGAGAGAAAATTTCCACTGTAATAAATTTATCAGAGCTTAATATGCAAAAAGTTTCAACATTATACCACTCTCTGACTTTTCTAGGTAATTTTTGCAACAGCGGTAAACTTTCTGTTTTCAAACAGCAACATGTATACTAGCAAAATATGCATGGTAAAGGCTATCCTTGACATTTTTATTGAAACTAAAGATGCAAAACATTATTCTGAATAACATCAAGCAAATACTAACAAAATAAAATGACGCTCCAAGCAAAACACATATCATGTGGTGAATAAAAATATAGCTCCAAGTAAAGTTACCGATGAACGAAGACGAAAGAGGGGATGCCTTCCAGGGCATCCCCAAGCTTAGGCTCTTGGTTGTCCTTGGATATTACCTTGGGGTGCCTTGGACATCCCCAATCTTAGGCTCTTTCCACTCCTTATTCCATAGTCCATCGAATCTTTACCCAAAACTTGAAAACTTCAACCACACAAAACTCAAACAAAACTTGTAAGCTCTGTTAGTATAAGAAAATAAAACCACCACTTAGGTACTTTAATGAACTCATTCTAAATTCATATTGGTGTAATATCTACTGTATTCTAACTTCTCTATGGTTCATACCCTCCGATACTACTCATAGATTCATCAAAATAGGCAAACAACACAATGAAAACAGAATCTGTCAAAAACAAAACAGTCTGTAGTAATCTGTATCAAACGTATACTTCTGGAACTCAAAAAATTCTGAAATAAATTGCTGGACCTGAGGAATTTGTCTATTAATCATCTTCAAAAAGAATCAACCTAAAAGCGCTCTCCAGTAAAAAAATGGCAGCTAATCTCATGAGCGCTAAAGTTTCTGTTTTTTACAGCAAGATCACATAAACTTCACACAAGTCTTCCCAAAGGTTCTACTTGGCACTTTATTGAAACAAAAGCTATAAAAAATGATTAATACAGTAGAATAATCATGTGGACACATAAAAACATTAAGGGTAAATATTGGGTTGCCTCCCAACAAGCGCTTTTCTTTAATGCCTTTTTAGCTAGGCATGATGATGGCAATGATGCTCACATAAAAGATAAGAATTGAAACATAAAGAGAGCATCATGAAGAATATGACTAGCACATTTAAGTCTAACCCACTTCCTATGCATAGGGATTTTGTGAGCAAACAATTTATGGGAACAATAATCAACTAGCATAGGAAGGCAAAACAAGCGTAGCTTCAAAACTTTAAGCACATAGAGAGGAAACTTGACATTATTGCAATTCCTACAAGCATATATTCCTCCCTCATAATAATTTTCAGTAGCATCATGAATGAATTCAACAATATAACTAGCACCTAAAGCATTCTTTTCATGATCTACAAGCATAGAATTTTTACTACTCTCCACATAAGCAAAATTCTTCTCATTCGGACTAGTGGGAGTATCATAAGAGAATTGAACACTAAAAATTGTTTCCACATTAAAAGAGTAATGTTAAGAAAAAGGGTAATCATAACCATGACAAGTTTTATAAATATAATCATCACTACTTTTTATAGCATAAGTTTCATCACAATAATCATCATAAGTAGCAACCTCGTTCTCATCATAATTGATTGAAACCTCTCCCAAGATAGTGGAATCACTAGATAAAGTTGACACTCTTGCAAATCCACTTTTGCATTCATCACAATAAAATTCAACATCCTCCAAAATAGTGGGATCACTACTTCCTAAAGTTGTCACTCTTCCAAACCCACTTTCATCAATATAATCATCATAGGTAAGAGGCATGCTATCATCATAACAACTTTGCATACCAAAACTTGGGATGCTAAAAATATCATCTTCATTAAACATAGCATCCCCAAGCTTGGGACAAACATTAATTTCAGAAAATATATTCTCAAATATTTCATCCTCATCAAACATAGCTTCCCCAAGCTTGGGCCCTTTCATATCATAAGCATATTCACTCTCATCATTAAAAATATGGATAGCACCAATAATAAAGCAATTATCATCATCACAATGAGTAGTAGGAGCAACATCATTTGGGAGGGATGCCTTTTTACCTTGGTTGCTCCTTCTTTTCTTTTTCTTCTTCACATTATGTGTGGGTTCAACCTTCCTCTTTGAGCTCCTTATTGACGAGATTAGTTGAATAGAAAGCTCCTCCTCGTTACTTGATTCATCATAAGAAATAATAGGAGGATATTGGGAAGTTTCTTCCCTTTCATTAGTATTCTCATCATCTTCTATTTGCTTTCTTTTCTTTAGGTAATTGGCAATATAAGGATTTTCAATGCAATTCACCGCACAAAACATATAAATCTTCTCTAGATCAAAATCAAGAAATCTATCAAGATTAAATTTTGGAATACCCTCAGTTATACGTTTCATTTCTTCATACCCCAAAAGAAGACTAAGCTCTTTATGATGCCCAAGGGTAATCAAGTTATCACAATTTTTTAACACGATTCGATCATGAAACAATTTGCATTGGAGATTTAAATGACCACATTCATTGCAAAGTTCACAAGGGGCATGAAAAATATTGAATCTTTCAGCACAATCATCAAGCCTTTCTTGTAAACCTTTAGTTTTTAAATACTTATGCCTCTTGCAATATCTATTTTCTCTATTTGGTTTGTCCATGCAAACCCATTCTACTCCACGAAAATCAACATGCTTATAAGATACATTTTCATCATAACTAGTGCAATCATCATTAGTACTATGGATATTCAAAGGGTTCATACTAACAACATTGCCATCATGCTCATCATTCAAAGATTTAGTACCAAGCATTTTCATGCATTCTTCTTCTAGTACTTGAGCACAATTTTCATTTCCATCATACTCACGAAAGATATTAAAAAGACGAAGCGTACGAGACAAACTTAACTCCATTTTTTTGTAGTTTTCTTTTATAAACTAAACTAGTGATAAAACAAGAAACAAAAAGATTCGAATGCAAGATCTAAAGATATACCTTCAAGCACTCACCTCCCCGGTAACGGCGCCAGAAAAGAGCTTGATGTCTACTACACAACCTTCTTCTTGTAGACGTTGTTGGGCCTGCAAGTGCACAGGTTTGTAGAACAGTAGAAAATTTCCCTCAAGTGGATGACCTAAGGTTTATCAATCCGTAGGAGGCGTAGGATGAAGATGGTCTCTCTCAAACAACCCTACAACCAAATAACAAAGAGTCTCTTGTGTCCCCAACACACCCAATACAATGGTAAATTGTATAGGTGCACTAGTTCGGTGAAGAGATAGTGATACAAGTGCAATATGGATGGTAGATAAAGGTATTTGTAATATGAAATTATAAAAACAGCAAGGTAACTAATGATAAAAGTGAGCGTAAACGGTATTGAAATGATAGGAAACAAGGCCTAAGGTTCATACTTTCACTAGTGCAAGTTCTCTCAACAATAATAACATAGATAGATCATATAACAATCCCTCAACATGCAACAAAGAGTCACTCCAAAGCCACTAATAGTGGAGAACAAACATAGAGATTATGGTAGGGTACGAAACCACCTCAAAGTTATTCTTTCGGATCAATCTATGCAAGAGTTCGTACTAGAATAACACCTTAAGACACAAATCAACCAAAACCCTAATGTCACCTAGATAATCCATTGTCACCTCAAGTATCCGTGGGCATGATTATACGATATGCATCACACAATCTCAGATTCATCCAACCAACACAAAGTACTTCAAAGAGTGCCCCAAAGTTTCTACCGGAGAGTCAAGAAAACGTGTGCCAACCCCTATGCATAGGTTCATGGGCGGAACCCGCAAGTTGGTCACCAAAACATACATCAAGTGGCACGTGATATCCCATTGTCACCACAGATAAGCACGGCAAGACATACATCAAGTGTTCTCAAATAAAGACTCAATCCGATAAGATAACTTCAAAGGGGAAACTCAATCCATTACAAGAGAGTAGAGGGGGAGAAACATCATAAGATCCAACTATAATAGCAAAGCTCGCGATACATCAAGATCGTGCCATAGAGAGAACATGAGAGAGAGAGAGAGATCAAACACATAGCTACTGGTACATACCCTCAGCCCCGAGGGTGAACTACTCCCTCCTCGTCATGGAGAGCGTCGGGATGATCAAGATGGCCACCGGTGAGGGATCCCCCCTCCGGCAGGGTGCCGGAATGGGCTCCTGAGAGATTTTTTGTAGCTACAGAGGCTTGCGGCAGCGGAACTCCCGATCTATCTTGATATTCAATGGTTTTAGGGTACGTAGGCTTATATAGGTGAAAGAAGTCAGTCGGGAGGTGCTCGAGGGGCCCACAAGACAGGGGGGCGCGCCCAGTAGGGGGGGGGGCGCCCCTATCTCATGGCCTCCTCGAGGATCTTCTGGCGTGAACTCCAAGTCTTCAGGATCATATTCTTCCCAAAAATAACGCTGCCGAAGGTTTCATTCCGTTTGGACTCCGTTTGATATTCCTTTTCTTCGAAATACTGAAACAAGCAATAAAACAGCAATATGGGCTGGTGAAATTGCGTTATATCGACTAGAGGGGGGTGAATAGGCAATTTTTATGAATTCTTCACTGAGGAATTTGCTAGTGAGGAAATTCCTAAATGAAGAAATACTTGTAGCGGAATAAGTACTCAAAAGTATACATAGCAGAACACACGCATAGTCATCATGATGAAATGAAGACAAGCACAGAGTACAGAAAGCACAAACACAGGATAACACAAGATGAAGACCGACATACTAAAGAAATTGAACTAAGGAAATTGAGAAAGTCTCCAGTCAAAGTCTTCAAACGGATATGAACAAGCACACAACAACAGAGATGAGGAAATTAAAGAGTTGAGGAAATAGAACCATTAAGCTCGGTGAAGACAATGATTTGGTAGACCAGTTCCAACTGCTGTCTCAGTTGTACATATGGTTGGAGCGGCTGAGTATTTAAACTCGAGGACGCCCAGTCCCTGACACATAGTCCTCACCGTACTCTCCTTGAGCTAAGGTCACACAGACCTCGCCCAATCACTCGTGGTAAGTCTTCAGGTGACTTCCGGACCTTCACAAACTCGGTCACTCGGCGATCCACAATTCCTCTTGGATGCTGTAGACCTTGATGCCTAACCGTCTGGAAGAAGCACAGTCTTCAAAGGAAACAAGCGTCGGATCCATGCAGGATCAATCTCTTCAGTGATGCTCAATCACTTGGGGTTTTGTAGGTTTGGGGTTTGGGTTTTCCTCACTTGATGATTTTCGCTCAAAGTCCTCGGAGGATGGGTTGCTCTCAATTGACAAGTGTCAGTTTCTCTCGGAGCAGCCAACCAGCTAGTGGTTGTAGGGGGCGGCTATTTATAGCCTAGGGAGCAGCCCGACATGATAAGACATAAATGCCCTTGTCTGATATGACCGTTAGGTGGGTAGATATTTTGGGACTACCGGCGCGTAGCACAACAATGGTCGGGATATTTGACTCTCAAATACCTCAGGGCT
The DNA here is from genome assembly GCA_963921465.1 of Triticum timopheevii. NCBI lineage: Eukaryota > Viridiplantae > Streptophyta > Magnoliopsida > Poales > Poaceae > Triticum > Triticum timopheevii. The sequence continues at coordinate 372,097,539 of OY997262.1, forward strand.
ATCATGTTCCTCACTTTGTAGGCAATCCGCACTGGCGAATTCCTAACTCATCAGTCAGAACAAATTCCTCAGAGACCAGAAGAACTTCGTCTCTGTTACTGAAGAATATGACTGAACTGTGCGAGATTTCCAATGGCTTCACTCGAAGGGATTGGTAGGTGTAGGATTTTGAGTTGAGCATCACATGGAAATTTTTCCTTAGTATTTCCTCGACCCCCTTTAACAGTACGGTGTTTCCTATGACTCAAGAAAGAGAAAATGAAACTATAAAAACAAGAGTCTTCACGCTTCATGTTCCTCGAATGATTACCAAGTCTTCAAGGTCACACCAATTTCTTCACCTTCAAAGTCTTCAGAAAGTCTTCAGAAATCCAAAGTCTTCAGTTGAAGAACTTCATTTTTAAGGGTCGACTTTCTCTGTAAATATCAAACTCCTCATAGACTTATAGACCTGTGTACACTCATAAACGCATCAGTCCCTTAACCTATAAGTCTTCAATACACCAAAATCACTAAGGGGCACTAGATGCACTTACAGCTGGGCCTCCGGTTAGTAGGTTAGTCCCAAAAATGATATAAATGTGTAAAGTAAAGCCCATAAACATCCAAAACGGGTAATATAATAGCATGGAACAATCAAAAATTATAGATACGTTGGAGACGTATCACAGCCCGCCTTCTCCTATGAGCAGACCCTTGATGGACCTGCAAGTTCCAAAGTGGCGCGGAGCCATCCAATCACACCACCCGGAAGTGCCACTGGCTCACCTGAATCTCCAAGGGCGAGGGGCTGCTGCCTCCTCCGCCTGCAAGCCAGCCGGCCTGCGGATCCTCGGCAGCCAGCGGCTCGACTAGCAGTCGGAGCCATCCAAGATGAATTCCCCGAAGAGCATGGAGCCTACATTGTCTTCACAAGCCAGGCTAATGACAGGCGCAGCCGGCGCCAGCAGCACCAAGAGGTCAATGTTGTCACCTCGAAAGTCCCAGAGTTCATGCACTCGTCTGAGAAGCCCATCAATTGGAGCCAAGCCGACCTCCTGGAAGTGATGCCTTCTCCGGGTTCCCATGCTCTAGTGTTGGATGCCACCTTTGCAACAGAGAGGCGAGCTGCTTGTTTCTCTAGAGTCCTAATAGATGGTGGCAGTAGCATCAACATCCTTTATCGTGATACCATGGAGAAGCTGAACATCAAGGCGAAGCAACTCCAGCCTAGCCGGACTATCTTCCATGGCACTGTGCCCGGCCTTTCCTTTTCACCAATCGGCAAGATCAAGATAGATGTCCTCTTCAGAGACAAAGATCACTTCCACCGCGAAGCAATTTGGTTTGAGGTGGTGGATCTGGAGAGCCCTTATCATGCATTACTTGGCTGACCTGCTCTGGCCAAGTTCATGGAAGTGCCTCATTACGCCTACCTCAAGATGAAGATGCCGGGAACCAAGGGCATCATCACCATAGTCGGAGACTATAAGAAGTCGCCCGCCTGTGCCGCAGCAAGCAGTCGGCTGGCCGAGTCCCTTGTGATTGCTGCAGAGAAGAAGCTCCTTGACCGGGTTGTGGACATGGCTGGCAAGCAGCCGGACCTATCACCAGACCTGAAGGAGTCGGAGACCCAGGGCTCCTCAGCCGGCCAAAGAAACCAAGAAGATACCCTTGGACCCGGACCACCCGGGGAGTTCGCTCTTGTAGGAACAAAACTTGAAAGCAAATAGGAAAGCGAGCTCGTCGATTTCCTCCATGAGAATCGGGATATCTTTGCATGGTCCCCCAAGGACATGCCGGGTGTTCCGGGGAATTTTGCCGAGCACAAGCTACATGTCAGAGCAGATGCAAAACTAGTCAAGCAACCCCTCAGCCGACAGTCAGAAGAGAAGAGAAGAATTGTTGGTGAAGAGATAGCCCGGCTCCTAGCAGATGGCTTCATTATGGAAGTGTTCTTTCCAGAATGGCTTGCCAATCCAGTCCTTGTGCTGAAGAAGAACAACAAGTGGTGCATGTGCATTGATTATATCAGCCTCAACAAAGCATGTCCCAAAGATCCGTTTGCTTTGCCTCGGATTGATCAAGTAATAGACTCCACAGCCGGACGCGAGCTGTTGAGTTTCTTGGATGCCTACTCAGGGTACCATCAGATCAAGTTGAACCCGGCTGATGATGACCCGCAAGTATGCGGGATAGTTGTAGCCTCTTTCGATAAGTAAGAGTGCCGAACCCAACGAGGAGCTAAAGGTAGAACAAATACTCTCTCAAGTCCTATCGGCCACAGATACGACTCTACGCACGCTTGATGTTCGCTTTACCTAGAGCAAGTATGAAACTAGAAGAACTTCGTAGGGTCTGTTTAGATAAAGATGCAAGAAATTAAATATAGCGAGTGTGGAAAAGTGGTGGTAGGAGTTGTGAAATTGCCCCTAAGCAATTGACTACGTTACTAGACCGGTAATCACGATTGCAATTCTATTTGAGGGAGAGGCATAAGCTAACATATCATCCCTTACTTGGAATTCTATGCACTTATGATTGGAACTCTAGCAAGCATCCGCAACTACTAAAGATTCATTAAGGTAAAACCCAACCATAGCATTAAAGCATCAAGTCCCCTTTATCCCATACGCAACAATCTACTTACTCGGGTTTGTGTTCCAGTCACTCACGCAACCCACTATAAGCGAATCATGAATGCATTGCAACACCCTTCAGCGGGGATCCTTCACGCTTGCGCGACATGGAGGGCACCATAGGACAGCACCAATAATAAAACATACAACTCAAACCGATCATAGCAATTCATCAATCACCGATAGGACAATGGAAATCTACTCAGACATATAGGATGGCAACACATCATTGGATAATAATATGAAGCATAAAGCACCATGTTCAAGTAGAGGGTACATCGAGATGCGGGAGAGTGGACCGCTGGATATAGAAGGGGGAAGGTGATGGAGATGTTGGTGAAGACGACAGCGGTGTTGGTGAAGATCGCGGTGATGATGATGGCCCCCGGCAGCGCTCCGGCGCCACCGGAAGCAAGGGGGAGATAGGCCCCCTTCTTCTTCTTCTTCTTCCTTGACCTCCTCCCTAGATGGAGAAGGGTTTCCCCTCTGGTCCTTGGCTCCCATGGCGTGGTAGGGGCGAGAGCCCCTCTGAGATTGGATCTATCTCTCGGTTTCTGCGTTCTCTGATTCTACCCCTTCACCATTTCCTTTATATCTGGAGATTCGTAACTCCGATTGGGGTGAATATTTCGGCCAGATCTTTCTCATAAAATTATCTTTCTTGTGCCAAAAGAAGAGCGTAAAACGCCTTACGGGTGGCCCACGAGAGCCCAGGGCGCGCTTGCCTCCCTGGGGCGCGCCCCCCTGTCTCGTGGCCACCCCGGACAATGTTTCGCATTGATTTTACTTCCCAAAAATCATAAATATTCCAAAAAAAATCTCCGTCCGTTTTTATCCCGTTTGGACTCCGTTTGATATTGGGTTTCTACGAAACAAAAAACATGCAACAGACAGGAACTGGCACTGGGCACTTGATCAATATGTTAGTCCCAAAAAATAGTTCAAAAAGTTGCCGAAAGTATATAAAAGTTGAATAATATTGGCATGGAACAATCAACAATTATAGATACGACAGAGACGTATCAGCATCCCCAAGCTTAATTCCTACTCGTCCTCGAGTAGGTAAATGATAAAAAAGAATAATTTTTGATGTGGAATGCTACCTAGCATAATCTTGATCATATGTCTAATCATGGCATGAATATTAAGACATGAGTGATTCAAAGCAATAGTCTATCATTTGACATAAAAAACAATAATACTTCGAGCGTACCAATAAAGCAATCATGTCTTTTCAAAACAACAAGGCCAAAGCAAGCTTATCCCTACAAAATCATACAGTTTGGCCATGCTTCATTTTCGTCACACAAAATGCCCCCATCATGCACAACCCCGATGACGAGCCGAGCAGTTGGTTCATACTTTTTAACGCGCTTCAGCTTTTTCAACCCTCATGCAATACATGAGCGCAAGCCATGGATATAGCACTATAGGTGGAATAGAATATAATGATGGAGGTTATGTGGAGAAGACAAAAAGGGAGAAAGTCTCACATCGACGCGGCTAATCAACGGGCTATGGAGATGCCCATTAATTGATGTCAATGCGAGGAGTAGGGATTGCCATGCAACGGATGCACTAAGAGCTATAAATGTATGAAAGCTCAACAAAAGAAACTAAGTGGGTGTGCATCCAACTTGCTTCCTCATGAAGACCTAGGGCATTTGAGGAAGCCCATCATTGGAATATACAAGCCAAGTTCTATAATGAAAATTCCCACTAGTATATGAAAGTGACAACATAGGAGACAATCTATATGAAGAACATGGTGCTACTTTGAAGCACAAGTGTGGAAAAAGGATAGTAACATTGCCCCTTTTTTCTTTTTTTTTCTTTTTTCTTTTTTTCGGTGGGCTTCTTTGGCCCCCTTTTTTATTTAGGCTTCTTTGGCCTTTCCTCTTTTTTTCTTTTTTTTCTTTTTTATGGGGCAATGCTCTATAATGATGATCATCACACTTTTATGTACTTACAACTCGATATTACAACTCGATACTAGACCAAAGATATGACTCTATATGAATGCTTCCGGCGGCGTACTGGGATGTGCAATGATCTAGCGTAGCAATGACATCAAAAAACGGACAAGCCATGAAAACATCATGCTAGCTATCTTACAATCATGCAAAGCAATATGACAATAAATGCTCAAGTCATGTATATGATGATGATGGAAGTTGCATGGCAATATATCTCGGAATGGCTATGGAAATGCCATAATAGGTAGGTATGGTGGCTGTTTTGAGGAAGATATAATGAGGCTTATGTGTGATAGAGCGTATCGTATCACGGGGTTTGGATGCACCGGCGAAGTTTGCACCAACTCTCGAGGTGAGAAAGGGCAATGCACGGTACCGAAGAGGCTAGCAATGATGGAAAGGTAAAAGTGCGTATAATCCATGGACTCACATTAGTCATAAAGAACTCATATACTTATTGCAAGAGTTTATTAGCCCTCGAAGCAAAGTACTATTACGCATGCCCCTAGGGGGATAGATTGGTAGGAAAAGACCATCGCTCGTCCCCGACTGCCACTCATAAGGAAGACAATCAAAGAAACACCCCATGCTTCAAATTTGTCACACAACGGTTACCATACGTGCATGCTACGGGACTTGCAAACCTCAACACAAGTGTCTCTACAATCTGCAACCACCCACTAGCATGACTCTAATATCACCATCTTTATATCGCAAAACTATTGCAAGGAATCAAACATATCATATTCAGTGATCTACAAGTTTATGTAGGATTTTATGACTAACCATGTGAATGACCAATTCCTATCATCTCTCTAAATAGATATAAGTGAAGCAAGAGAGTTTAATTCTTTCTAAAAAAGATATGCCCACACTCTAACAAATATAAGTGAAGAAAAAGAGCATTCTACAAATGGCGGTTTTCTATGTGAAGAGAAACAGGCAATCCATACTTCAAATGATATAAGTGAAGCATATGAAACATTCTATAAAGCCATACTCAAAAGATTTAAGTGAAGTGCAATGAGAATTCTATAAATCAACCAAGGAATATCTCATACCAGCATGGTGCATAAAAGAAAAGTGAAAACTAAATGCAAAAGACGCTCCAAGACTTGCACATAATGCATGAACGAAACGAACTCGAAAACATACCGATACTTGTTGAAGAAAGAGGGGATGCCTTCCGGGGCATCCCCAAGCTTAGACACTTGAGTCTCCTTGAATATTTACTTGGGGTGCCTCGGGCATCCCCAAGCTTGAGCTCTTGCCTCTCTTCCATTTCCTCATATTGAGACATCCTCGATTAGACACTACATCCACACAAAACTTCAACAGAAAACTCGGTAAGATCCCTTAGTATAATAAAGCAAATCACCACTCTAAGTACTGTTGAAAACCAATTCATATTTTGTTTTTGCATTGTGTCTACTGTAATATAACTTTTTCATGGCTTAATCCACTAATATAAATTGATAGATTCATCAAAACAAGCTAACTATGCATCAAAAACAGAATCTGTCAAAAACAGAACAGTCTGTAGCAATCTGAACATCCACCAAACTTATGTTACCCCAAAAATTCTACCAAAATTTGGAAAAATAAAAAAGTTGTATAGTAAGACAGTTCAAAAGTAATCAGAATCAATTGACGTTCCAGATAAAAATGTAAAATCGCGCACTACAGCCAAAGTTTCTGTCCTGCACCGTACAAACCAACAAGCATTGTAAACATCCTAAAGGCAAACCTTGGCACATTATTTTGATAAAACAATGGAATTGTAAAAGGGGATAATTATTTTTGATGAAAAGTTTCTGTAATCAAGATTCACAAAGTTTTCGTGAGCATGAACAAAGTCCAAGGCTAGCTCCCACTTCAACAATGCTTGTCTTTCTCACTTTCACTTTCCTTTTTGAAAAGTTTTTAGGTTCCCCTCTTTATTTTTGTGTTTTTAAACTATATAAAAGCACTCAACAGAAATAAATGAATCTCTAAAACTTCCGGGTTGTCTCCCTGGCAGCGCTTTCTTTAAAGCCATTAAGCTAGGCATATAGTGCTCAAGTAATGGATCCACCCGGATCCCAAGGTATATCAAAGCCAATTTTAATTAACAATGATTTGTAATTTAGTAGTGAGCACAAAGTAACATATGTCATGCAACAACGAAGTCTAACTCTCTTCCTATGCATCGGCATGTCATAAAAGAACAATTCATGCACACCAAGTAAAGGCCAATGCATAGTATAAGTAGTTTCTTGCAATTTCATCGTGTTGGAAACATAAAGAGGCGGAGATGTAGTTCCTCTCTCATAATAATTGCAAGTAGGAGCAGCAAGCACATGCATATTATATCTATTAAAATCATCATGTAAAGTAGTAAAACGCAACCCATCAATATAATCCTTACAAAGCGCAAACTTCTCCGATATAGTGTAGTCGGGAGAATTCAAAAAGATAATAGGACTATCATGCGTGGGTGCAATAGCAACAATTTCATGTTTAACATAAGGAACTATAGGAAGTTCATCTCCATAAGCATAATTCATATTGGCATCTTGGCCACAAGCATAGCAAGCATCGTCAAAAAGGGATATTTCAAACAAATTCAAGGGATCATAGCAATCATCCTTCGATAAGCACGAAGGGGAATTAAATAATGTATGATTTGGAGGGTTACTCTCATTAGAAGGTGGGCATAGGTAGCTAATCCGCTCTTCCTCCTTTTGTTCTTCGCTCTCCTCATCATCTTTTTCATCCAATGAGCTCACAGTTTCATCAATTTCTTCTTCCATAGCTTCCTGCAAAATATTAGTCTCTTCTTGGACAGCGGAGACTTTCTCAATAAATGCATTAATATAGTAATTGTATTCATAATTTTCATAGCAATATCTAAGTATAGCAAGATTTTCTGGTCTATAAACTGAATCATCAAAATCATCAAACGCTTTAAACATAGATTCAACCTCATAAGCACCCATAAAAGTAACAAATTCTTCTATTCGTTCCACATCATCGTAATCAAAGATACCATTAGCATAAGAAGCTAAGGTTTTATTATCATTGAATTTGCATGAAAAGGGAAGGTGTGGAGACTTCATCCTAGAACAGCAAGTATAATCATGCATCAAGCATAGTTGCCTAGCATACCACTTCAACAGTTGAATTTGATCCCATAATAGTTTCCCTTTTTGTGTCAAGCGACAATCCCTAAAGTATTCACATTGATCCAACGTTACTCCCATAACATAATTGAGTTGGGTTTTCTGAGGATTATCAAAGTAGTACATGATATCTTGAACATAACGAGCATCGAGGGTTTTAGGAGGTTCCCCATCTCCAAGAGTAGCAAGTACACCTAATTTTTTTTTGGTATTTTATGTTCCATATCCATAACTAAAGATAGAGAACAACTAAGAACAACAAATAAAAATTACTTAGTGATAAAGCAAACAAGCACACATGAGAATATTCACCCCACGCTATGACTCCCGGCAACGGCGCCAGAAAAAAGCTTAGTTGACGGGGTGTGAGTGTCGATTACCTTGCCTCCCCGGCAACGGCGCCAGAAAAAGGTCTTGATGACCCGCAAGTATACGGGATAGTTGTAGCCTCTTTCGATAAGTAAGAGTGTTGAACCCAACGAGGAGCTAAAGGTAGAACAAATACTCTCTCAAGTCCTATCGGCCACAGATACGACTCTACGCACGCTTGACGTTTGCTTTACCTAGAACAAGTATGAAACTAGAAGTACTTTGTAGGTGTTGTTGGATAGGTTTGCAAGATAATAAAGAACACGTAAATAAAAAGTAGGGGCTGTTTAGATAAAGATGCAAGAAAGTAAATATAGCGAGTGTGGAAAAGTGGTGGTAGAAGTTGTGAAATTGCCCCTAGGCAATTGACTACATTACTAGACCGGTAATCACTATTGCAATTCTATTTGAGGGAGAGGCATAAGCTAACATATCATCCCTTACTTGGAATTCTATGCACTTATGATTGGAACTCTAGCAAGCATCCGCAACTACTAAAGATTCATTAAGGTAAAACCCAACCATAGCATTAAATCATCAAGTCCCCTTTATCCCATACGCAACAATCTACTTACTCGGGTTTGTGTTTCAGTCACTCATGCAACCCACTATAAGCGAATCATGAACACATTGCAACACCCTACAACGGGGATCCCTCACGCTTGCGCGACACGGAGGGCACCATAGGACAACACCAATAATAAAACATGCAACTCAAACCAATCATAGCAATTCATCAATCACCGATAGGACAATGGAAATCTACTCAGACATCATAGGATGGCAACACATCATTGGATAATAATATGAAGCATAAAGCACCATGTTCAAGTAGAGGGTACAGCGGGATGCGGGAGAGTGGACCGCTGGATATAGAAGGGGGGAGGTGATTGAGATGTTGGTGAAGATGACGGCGGTGTTGGTGAAGATCGCGGTGATGATGATGGCCCCCGGCAGCGCTCCGGCGCCACCGGAAGCAAGGGGGAGAGAGGCCCCCTTCTTCTTCTTCTTCTTCTTCCTTGACCTCCTCCCTAGATGGGAGAAGGGTTTCCCCTCTGGTCCTTGGCTCCCATGGCATGGGAGGGGCGAGAGCCCCTCCAAGATTGGATCTATCTCTCTGTTTCTGCGTTCTTTGCGTTCTACCCCTTCACCGTTTCCTTTATATTTGGAGATCCATAACTCCGATTGGGGTGAATCTTTCGCCCAGATCTTTCTCATAAAGTTAGCTTTCTTGCGTCAAAAGAAGTGCGTCAACCGCCTTACGGTTGGCCCATGAGAGCCTAGGGCGCGCCTGCCTCCCTGGGGCGTGGCCCCCTGTCTCGTGGCCACCCCGGACACTGTTTCGCGTTGATTTTACTTCCAAAAAATCATAAATATTCCAAAAAAAATCTCCGTCCGTTTTTATCCTGGTTGGACTCCGTTTGATATTGGGTTTATGCGAAACAAAAAACATGCAACAGACAGGAACTGGCACTGGGCACTGGATCAATATGTTAGTCCCAAAAAATAGTATAAAAAGCTACCAAAAGTATATAAAAGTTGAATAATATTGACATGGAACAATAAAAAATTATAGATACGACGGAGACGTATCAGCTGACCGCCTGAAGACCGCCTTCATCACACCATTTGGAGCCTTCCGCTACCTGACCATGACATTCGGCTTGAGAAATGCCGGTGCCACCTTTCAGCCTTGCATGCAGAAGTGCCTCCTCAAACATCTCGGCAGGAATGCCCACGTCTGGAAGATCTCAAGGGAACATTTGACAACCTGCGCTGTTTTCAAATCAAGCTGAACCCTGAGAAATGCGTCTTCGGAGTACCAACTGGCCAGCTCCTTGGTTTCCTGGTCTCTGAACGCTGCATCGAGTGAAATCCTGTGAAGATCAAAGCCATTGAGAGGATGGAGATACCCACCCGACTGCGAGACGTCCAGAAATTCACCGGGTGCTTGGCGCCCCTCAGCCGCTTCATCAGTTGACTTGGAGAGAAGGCTCTTCCCCTGTATCGACTCATGAAAAAACCACTCACTTCGAGTGGAATGACCAGCTGGACGAAGCTTTTGTCTAGGTGAAGAAGATGTTGATCACGCCGCTTGTCCTGGCGGCTCCGACTGACAAAGAGCCCATGCTTCTTTATGTTGCCGGAACCAGCCGGGTGGTCAGCACAGTCATTGTGGTACAGCGCCCAGAGGACGGCAAGGCACAGCCGGTCCAGAGGCCTGTGTATTATCTAAGAGAGGTCTTGTCAACCTTAAAGCAGAACTATCCCCACTACCAGAAGATGTGCTGCGGCGTGTACTTTGCCGCCAAGAAGGTCAAGCCACACTTTCAAGAGCACCCCATCACGGTTGTCTTCACTGCCCCACTTGCCGAGATCATGGGCAGCCGAGATGCATCGGGCCGGGTGGCCAAATGGGCTATCGAGCTGGCTCCATACACCATCTTCTACTAGCCTCGCACCGCCATCAAGTCTCAAGAACTGGTCGACTTCCTCATCGACTTGGCCGAGACCCAGTACCTGCCGCCAGCGCCGGACTCCACCCATTGGCGGATGCACTTTGATGGTTCCAAGATGAGCACCGGGCTGGGAGCCGGCATCGTCCTCACCTCTCCGCGACAAGCTCAGATAAATATTGCAAATCCACTTCACCGCCTGTAACTATGTGTCCGAGTACGAGGCGCTCGTGCATGGGCTCCGGCTGGCTAAAGAACTTGGCATACGCCGGATCCTGTGCTACGGAGACTTAGATTTGGTGGTCCAATAGTCGTCCGGTGACTGGGACGGCAAAGATGCAAACATGGCAAGCTACTACTTCCTCGTCCAACAACTCAGCGAATACTTCAAAGGGTGTGAGTTCCTTCACGTGCCATGGGCCGACAACAAACAAGCAGATGCCCTAGCACGAATCGGCTCCACCCAGCAAGCCATACCAACTGGCGTCTCCCTTCAGCGCCTCCTCAAGCCGTCTATCAAGCCTTTGCTGAAATCAGATTCCATCTTCGTGCCGGCTCCACCCGGAATAGTCGGATCCGACTTGGGGACCTCAGCAGTCGGCCCGGGGACTTCGGCAGGCGGCTCGGGGACTGCTGCAGCCGCACCCGGCCCGGGGACTGCAGCAGACGGTCTAGGGACTTCAATGACACATCAGGCGGTGGCCGACTCCAACCCGCCACCTCCCAACCCAACCGCCCTAGTTGAAGTGGCCATGCTGACGGTAGAAGAAGTCACGGATCCATCATGGGCACAACCCATTCTCAACTTTTGGTGAACAGAGTGTTGGAAATATGCCCTAGAGGCAATAATAAAAGGGTTATTATTATATTTCCTTGTTCATGATAATTGTCTTTTATTCATGCTATAACTGTATTATCCGGAAATCGTAATACACGTGTGAATACATAGACCATAACATGTCCCTAGTGAGCCTCTAGTTGACTAGCTCATTGGTCAACAGATAGTCATGGTTTCCTGAATATGGACATCAGATGTCATTGACAACGGGATCACATCATTAGGAGAATGATGTGATGGACAAACCCAATCCTAAGCATAGCACAAGATCGTGTAGTTCGTTTTGCTAGAGCTTTTTCAATGTCAAGTATCTCTTCCTTAGACCATGAGATCGTGTAACTCCCGAATACCGTAAGAGTGCTTTGGGTGTACCAAACGTCACAACATAACTGGGTGACTATAAAGGTGCACTACAGGTATCTCCGAAAGTGTCTGTTGGGTTGACACGGATCGAGACTGGGATTTGTCACTCCGTATGACAGAGAGGTATCTCTGGGCCCACTCGGTAATGCATCATCATAATGAGCTCAAAGTGACTAAGTGGTTGGTCACGGGATCATGCATTACGGTACGAGTAAAGTGACTTGCCGGTAACGAGACTGAACAAGGTATTGGGATATCGACGATCGAGTCTCGGGCAAGTAACGTACCGATTGACAAAGGGAATTGTATACGGGGTTGATCGAATCCTCGACATCGTGGTTCATCCGATGAAATCATCGTGGAACATGTGGGAGCCAACATGGGTATCCAGATCCCGCTGTTGGTTATTGACCGGAGAGTCGTCTCGGTCATGTCTGCATGTCTCCCGAACCCGTAGGGTCTACACACTTAAGGTTCGGTGACGCTAGGGTTATTAGGAAGACTTGTATGTGATTACCGAATGTTGTTCGGAGTCCCGTATGAGATCCCGGATGTCACGAGGAGTTCCGGAATGGTCCGGAGGTGAAGATTTATATATGGGAAGTTGTCATGCGGACACCGGAAAGTTTCGGGGGCATATCGGTATTGTACCGGGGCCACCGGAGAGGTTCCGGGGGTCCACCGGGAGGGGCCACCCCTCTCGGAGGGCCACATGGGCCGCAAGGGGCAGGGAACCAGCCCCTGGAGGGCTGGGCGCGCCCCCCACCTTGGGCCCATGCGCCTAGGGTTTGGGGGGGAACCCTAGAGGGGGCGCCCCCTTTGCTTGGGGGGCAAGTCCCCCCTCCCTGGCCGCCGCCCCCCCTCTAGATCCCATCTAGAGGGGCCGGCCCCCCTTGCCCCTTCCCCTATAAATAGAGGGGTGAGGGGAGGGCTGCAACACACAACCCAAGGCACAGCCCCTCCCCTCCCCAATACCTCTCCTCCTCCGTCACGAGCTTGGCGAAGCCCTGCCGGAGTGCTGCTTCTCCACCAACACCACGCCGACGTGCTGCCGTTGGAGCTGTCTTCCTCAACCTCTCCTTCCTCCTTGCTGGATCAAGACGGAGGAGACGTCGTCCGTCTCGTACGTGTGTTGAACGCGGAGGTGCTGTCCGTTCGGCACTTGGTCATCGGTGATCTGAATCACGGTGAGTACGGCTCCATCATCACCCTTCCCTTGAACGCTTCCGCACGCGATCTACAAGTGGTATGTAGATGCAAACTCACTCCCTTGACTTGTTGCTTAGATGAACTCATAGATGGATCTTGGTGAAACCGTAGGAAAATTTTTAATTTTCTGCAACGTTCCCCAACATAGAGAGCTGCCGACTGATGAGATCTCGGCCCAGCAAGTACAGCACCGGGCAGGAGCCTACACGATAGTAAACAAAGAGCTTGTCAGGCGCAGCGTGACTGGAGTCTTCCAGCGTTGCGTGGAGCCAGAGAAAGGCATGGCAATCCTTAAAGATATCCATCAAGGCGAATGCGGCCACCAAGTGGCCTCAAGATCACTTGTTGCCAAAGATTTCCGCCATGGTTTCTTTTGGCCGACTGCTTTGGAAGACGCCAAAGATTTGGTCAAGCATTGCAAGGGGTGCCAGAAATTCAGCTCTAAGCAACATCTGCCGGCTTCTACACTCAAGACCATCCCCCTCACTTGGCCCTTTGCCATCTGGGGGATGGACATGGTGGGCCATTCAAGACGACATGCGGCGGCATGACTCATCTGCTTGTCGCCATCGACAAATTCACCAAGTGGATTGAAGCAAAGCCAATCAAGAAGTTGAATGGGACGACTGTTGTGACCTTCATCGCAGATATCACCATCCGATATGGTATACCACACAATATCATCACGGACAACGGCACAAATTTTTCCAAAGGAACATTGGCCCATTCCTGCGTGACGCAGGGCATCCGACTGGACCTAGCGTCCGCAGTCAAACGGCCAAGTCGAGCGAGCAAACGGCCTCATCCTCTCCGGCATCAAGCCCCGACTAGTCGAGCCACTGGAGCGCTCGGTCGACTGCTGGATCGATGAGCTGTCGGCCGTCCTCTGGAGCCTGTGCACCACTCCGAACAAGTCAACCGGCTTCACTCCTTTCTTCCTTGTATATGGGGGCGAGGTTGTCATCCCAACTGACATCGAGTTCGACTCACCTCGTGTCACCATGTACACGGAGGCGGAGGCGAGGGAAGCGCGATAAGACGGTGTTGATCTGCTGGAAGAGGGCCGGCTGTTGGTACTCGGCTGGTCCGCCATCTACCAGCAGAGCCTGCGCCACTACCACAGTCGGAAGGTCAAGCCAAGATCCTTCCAAGAGGGAGACCTTGTGCTCCGGCTGATCCAGCGAACAGCCGGCCAGCACAAGCTCTCGACCCCTTGGTAAGGCCCCTTCATCATCAGCAAGGCCTTGGGCAATGACTCCTACTACCTGATTGATGCACAGAAGCCCAGGGCGCGCAAGAGGGCGACTCCGGCAAGGAATCAGAACGCCCATGGAATGCAAATCTCCTTCAAAGATTTTATAGTTGATGCAGTATGTACCACACTACCTTTTGTATTAAATACAAGACATCGGGTCCCCTGAGGAGCACTTGGGGACTACCCTTTTTATCTATATGATAAGTTTCATGTCTATGAATGTGTTACTTCATTTTTTCGCCTGGCACCGGGTTCGACCAGTCGGCCCGGGGGCTTGCCGCCTTGTATTATGACAGTGCAACCTGCAGTCGGACAAGTAATGTGCCGGCATCTAAGCCCTCTCTTGCCATAAGCCGCAGCTCATAGAGTGGCTGTCCGGCTGGCAAGAGTCAAAGGTAGGAAACAATGCCCACATGAAAAATGGCTAAGGACCAAAGCATTTACATAAGATAGGCCGGCTTCCCGCCTCGCTGACCACCTGTTGAGCAGCCGGCCGGCCGACTTCTTACTTACCTTGCTACGTCTTAGGCGGCCGAAGTACTTGTCCTCCCAAACGGCTAAGTACTTGACCCAGCCACGGTCCGCAGAGCGGCCGCCTAGTTGGCAAGACGGCAGCCAAGGGAGGGCAGCAAAGGAAAAAGCCAAAAAGGATCAAAAAGCAAGACAAGTCGGAATTGAGCGCAAGCATAGCACATGCGAAATAATATTTACATAAGCAAGGCTTTCAAGCCGGAATTCAATAAAGTTTGAATACACCCCTAGTGGGTGGAACTACGCAAGTTTAACGACATTGTTCAAAAGACTACAGAGCAGGGACAGTTAAAGATAAGTTGGCCGTCCAGGCCAAGGGAGCAGCAGGCAGGTCCGGCAGGTTGGTGGAGTCGGCAAAGCCGGCTGGTGGAGTGGTCGGCTGATGGATCTCGGCTTGGTCGTCTCCAGCAGCAGTCAACGCACTTGCATGCGGATGATTGCTCGAGGCACAGTCGAGTTGAGGATGACTGTCCGCTCCGCCCTCCGGCGCAACCTCTTCACCATCCTCGCTCTCCTCGTATTCGCCCTCGTCGCTGGAGGCGATCTCCTCCGCCGAGTCTTCGTCGTATTCCGGGTTTAGACCGAACAAGTCCGCCGGCACCTCAGCACCCTGTTCCTTCAGCTCGGGGATGAAGAGGCTGGTGTTGGTGTACTCGGCGATCGTCGCGGCGCGATGAATGAGAGCAGGCCTCACCGCCACCAGCTCTTCGTTGGCTTCCTGCCGGAACATGGCCAACTGGGCTAGATGTAGCCCAGGGTACCACGCTCTGACAAACTCCTAGGCCTACCTTGCGCCTGCCCGGGCCGAGGAGCCCTTCCACACCTCGAAGCGGCGGACTGCCACGTCCAGCCAGTCAGTAGTCCGACTGGGGGTGCGTGGAGCTTAGACGCCTGACCAGAGGCCAGAGATCACCTGGGCTTTGACACACTGCAGTCGGCGGAGCATCCTATGAGCCGACTGGAGACGAGCATGGATGGCAAGGACCTGCTCGTCGAGCAACCGACGGGCGTTCGGCGCGATTTCCGCACCAGCCTACCTTCGCTCTTCGCGGCAAGCTTCGATGGCTTGGCTGGCGATGATGGCGTGGCCAGGGAAGTACTCTGCACAAGATGAAAAAGGAAATATGAAGTCATAAGATGGATCACATAACAGCCGGCAGACGAAGGAAAGAAGAAGGCAACTCACCATCGACCATGTCCTCGATCCGGCCGTAGCCGTCATTCAACGCCCTCTCCGTGTCGGCCCAGTTCTAGCACTGAGTCTCGAACTCGTCTTGGAGAGCGGCCTCGCTGTCCTTCACCGTCTGAAGGGCCGCCTTGTGAAGCTCTGCCTAGTTAGCCAGCTCCTTGACCGGGTGGTCGTGCTCCTGGGCCACCTTGTTGCACTCCTCCTCCTTGGCACGCAACGCGGCTTGGGCCTCGCCTAGCTGTTGCTGCGAGCCGGCGTTGGCCTCTGCAAAGGCAACAAAGAAAGATGGTTAACAATCAAGAAAGGAAACAAGAAGTTGCCGGAGAGATCCGGCCCGACTTCTCAACAGTCGGCCCAAATCTCGGGGACTATACCCAGCGGGTGCGCAGGCGTGCCCCCATGAGAGAGAGAAGGCGGAGTGCTTACTTCGGCTCTCGGACAAGTCAGCGGTCCGCTGGGCCAGCTCCCGGACCTAGGATTTGAAGGCGGCCACGCGGAGATTGTGATAATCCTGCAACAAGGACCACATGAAAGAAGGCAGATCAATACTCGAGCGTACTTGAAAGTTTCAGGTCGCCTACTCAGCAGCCGGCCCGGAACTCAGGGACTACACCCAGTGGGTGCGCTGACGCACCCCCACGGAAGAGTACACGAATAAAAAACAAGAGGCATACCCGGATGACCACTCGTGACGCCAGGAACTCCTGTGTGTAGTGCTGGAGAGCAGCGGCCTAAGCCTGGAGCCGGGCCCGGACGTCCTGCGCTGCTGCATTCAGAATGGCCATCCCGCCGCCAGGCATCCACTCCGGCGAGCCGATGCTGTTGGCCTCCACCTCCAGGGACGACGAGCTCGCGGCCCCGACCTCCTAAGGCTGTGGCGCCGAAGCCGCCTTTGCCGCATGTCAGCGTGCCGGGGAGCGGTCTGAGATGGTCGCCCCTACTGCCTGCTCGCCCCCAGCCAGCGGCACCGGTGGTGCATTAGGCTGGCCACCTTGGTCCTTGATGGTCAGCGCCGGCAAGGGTATCTCTGCCCACAGGGTGATGCCGGCGCCCCCTCCCTCTACATGGCCGGCTGGCCGCCGTCGGCTCCTCCAAGCGGCACCGAGATCTCAGACGCAAGTGGCGCTGCGTGGAGTGGGATGACGAGTTGCGGGGCCTGGCCGTGTGCAGCCTCTTCCGCCTGCGCCTTGGCCACGGCGTCGGCTTGCGCCTTTGCAGCCGGGTCCGCCTCCTCCTGCACCGCCTTGCCCACCATGGCCCTCTGCCGCTCCACCTCCTCTTGCTCCTCGTGCGCCTCCTGCGCGTTCCTTTCTGTTGCCGCCTGGAGCTTGGTGCGTGGGTCCACGCGACGGGTGTTGGCGGAGCCCTTCGTCGTCCCGACCACAGAGGCAGCGCCAGAACGCTCAAGAGAGAGCAGGGCCCTGATCAATAAAAAGTAAAAAAAGAACTCAAAATGACATTTGCAAGGAAAAAAGGAGAAAGGGCACGAGAAGAAAGCAA
Source organism: Triticum timopheevii (assembly GCA_963921465.1). NCBI lineage: Eukaryota > Viridiplantae > Streptophyta > Magnoliopsida > Poales > Poaceae > Triticum > Triticum timopheevii. The sequence continues at coordinate 372,115,004 of OY997262.1, forward strand.
ATACTTACGCAGGCACCATCCGGGGCTGCTTCACGGCCTTCCGAAAGTGGTTCGCCTTCGCGGCGGCCTCCTCCCGCTTGGTTGCCGCCGCCAAGCTCTTGGACTTCTTCGGCCGACTGCCGTACATTGGCGGCGCGGCCCGGCGCTTTAATGCGCTGCCCGGAACAGTCAACGCGGCTGATGAGCTCGCACCCGCCTGGTCGATGGCTGGCTGGCGGCATGTCGCGTTCTCCTCCTCATCATCATCCGACCAGTCGTTGAGGCCGCCTCCACCTCCGGAGCCGCCTCCTCCGCCACCACCACCCATCGCGTCGTCTTCCTCCAGGGCGGCCGCCCCCAAGTCGGGGTCGTCCACGTCACTCACCGATCGGTCGGGGATATATTCGTGGCCCTGCTCCAAGGTGTCGGCTGCCGACTGGATAGTGAGGATCTGCTTCATGGCCGACTGGTCAGGCGACAAAGAAGAATCCGACAACTAAAGAGAAGAGAAGAAGCGTTGAGGACTCACCGTAGGCGGCGGGTGCGTGCGGGAGTATGGCTCCTTACCAAACTTCCACTCCTCCTCTGGGAGATTGCAGTTCGAGATGTAATTTACCAAATGGGCCACCTCCGCGTGCGGCATCTCCTTGGTGCACATCTGGCATGGGTCTCGGTGCCCGGTCATCTGGCTGATCATATGAGGCCGACCTTGAAGGGGGAGCACCCGGTGCACCACAAAGGTGGTCAGCAGATCCGACCCCTTGAGGCCTTCTACCTCCGTCGGCACCTTGAGTCGCGCAATGGCAGTGGAGGAGGCAGACGACAACATCTTCGGGTGAAACGACCAGTTGGTGCGGGGTTCAGCTGGCAGGACGGCTACATAAGCCAGCAGGTTGACAAAGTCGAATGTCGGGTGGAGGTTCTTGACGTAAAAATAAGATTTTTGCCACAGCTTGACCGACTGTGTCAAGCTGATGGCCGGGAAAAGTTGTCGGCACCTGGACGCCGCACCGCGACGAAGGCGCCGCACTGGGCCGCCTTACCCTTGGCGTAAGTGCCGAGCTTGGTGTAGAAGAGCTCCCCCAGAGCTCGAGGGTGGGGAGGATGCCAAGGTAGCCTTCATAGAGCATCACGAAGGCCGAAAGCAACACCACCATGTTTAGCGTGAGGTGGTGCGGCTGGAGTCGGTAGAACTGGAGGAAGGAGCGGAGGAAGCCGCTCGCCGGCAGGCCGAAGCCACGAAGGCAGTGCGACAGGAAGATGACGCGTTCGCCTTCCTCCGGTGCTGGTGAAATCTCCCTTCCGGGTGGTAGGCGTACCTCTACGAAGCCCTCGCAGGGAAATCGTCGCGTTTGGCGGAGGAAGGCAAGGTGGTCCTCGTGGACGTCGGAGCCGTCCCAAGCTCAGGAGCTCGGCTGTTCGTGCGCCATGAGCACTTGGAGCTTGACGGAGGCGCGGTGCAGCGACGAGTACCCGAACCCGCGGTGGAGCGACGGCACTGCGGGGTGGATGGGGGCGGCGGCGATGAACTGCAGCGGCAGCTGAGAAAGAGAAGAAGAAGATGGCGAAGGAGGAGGAGGGCGCGTGTGCGTCTGCCGCTCCCCTCCTCCCCCTACTTCTAGCCCTGGGCGGCAGAGCCGAGGGGGCGGGGCATGGGGATCATGGGATTAACTGCGCCCATGACCCCATGACCCCGCGTTTATCGTGCCATAACGGCGTGCATTTATTATGCCTCGGAACACCAACCGTTCGCCTCGGCCACACCAGATCTGCGCGTGTGCCGAGGCACAGTAGTGGCAGGCCCCCACCTGCGGCGACGTCCCGTCGCGAGCGTGGGCTGGCAGGCCGGTCCAGCCGGCCAACACCGCGTGGCACGCGATCAGCGGGCGGCCAGCTCGACGCCCGACGAGTGCGCCACCTAGCTCCCGCCTTCGCATTTCGAAATCACCAGACGACGTGCCTGGTCACGGTCGACTCCTGGCTGTCGGCTCTTCAGAATAGGAAGCTGCTGAGGCCTCTCGCCCTTTTAGCCGCGATGTCCCACCAGCTTCGGGGACTACTGTCGGAGTAAATGACCACGGGTAGCCCTAACTGCTCCCCATGATGTTTCAAGACATCGGGGCCGGCTGCGCCCCTCAAACATCAAAGACAAATGTCTTTCTTTTTATGGATGGCTGGTCCAAGTGGCCGGCTGCAGGAAGGCGGCAAGGCCCAAAGAGCAGTCCCGGCCCGGTCTGACTCCAAGATGGCGGCCATCATAGCGGCCGACTCCTGACAGGCGTCCACCAAGCGGACGACTCCTAGCAGGCGGCCCACCCTCACACCATTAAAGTCTGCAACACATAACAACAACGAGACGGGGCGTGGCTACAGTATAGCCTGCCACCCCCGAATCCTGGAACAGGCGTGGCCACAATGCAGCATACCAGGCGGCCATCCCTTGCCTGGCACAACACTGTTGCCGCATTACCTGTGACATCATCCATGGAAGAGCATCCATGCTCCCATGAAGGACTGTCGGTATGGCCCGCAGGCGGCTGGCCCAACTTGTCTGTGAGATACCAGAAGGCGGCATGCCCAGACCAGTCGGCGTAGGGGGAGGCGGGCTCCCAGCAGCCGGCCCTCCACTTTCCTAGAAGTTTGTACGCCATTAACAAGATAAGACGGGGAGTGGCTACAGTGAACGTCCACCGGGCGGCGATACTATAGCCACGCTCCCCCTGACCAAGCCTTCATCACCATAGGCAAGGCTACAGTGATGAGCAGCCGGCAGGGCCCATAAGCGGCGGGCCCTCCCTGTCGGCTGAGAGCATGATAGCCGGTGGGACCCACCAGGCGGCGGGCCCCAGCAGCCGGCGGAGAAGTTGGCGACCACAGACACTGACGACCCAGGCCTACCCCTGGCCGAATTACCATTGTACCCCTAGGGGTAGGCCTATATAAACCCCCAGGGCACCCATGCAAAGGGTTGAGCTCTTAGAGACTACACATGCACATAGAGAAAGACGAGTAGAGCTAGCCTTGCCCTTCTTCCTCTTCTAACAGAATAGCTCAAGGAGCAACCTTGTAGCCACTTGTTGATCTAGTGATCATGCGGAGACCCCACAGAGCAGGACTAGGGGCGTTATCTCCTAGGAGAGCCCCGAACCTGGGTAAGATGCGTCCGCGTGCATGTTTACGCCTTATCCCGTTTCCAAGCACCAGTGATTTCTTATTAGCTCCCACTATGATTAGCCATCCTTTGGCATATGTCGCACCAACCATCCGACATACATCATGCACATTTGTTTGTGCAAAAGAGGGACTTCGACCGCAAGACAAAAGAGATAATTTAACAAAGTTACCTCACGTTGAAACTAGAACTTAATGTCTAGTCTACATGAATCTGAAAATGGACAGAAAGAAGGGTAATCTGAAAGTGTGTGAATTAGTTCTATGACACAATCACACACTACACCTGCCGGAGACCTTACACTTAATGGTGTCACAAAGGAATTTTTCAAAGCTAAAAGCTATTCAAATTGAAACAACGGATGACACGCGAATTGGACCAAAAGCTGCAAATGAGTTGGCTAGTCGCCAAGTTGACGAACCTCTCTATCTTAGCTACACCCTTCATGATCGGAAGAACTATTTGTGAACGAAGAGACAACGAAAGATGACATACGGCCAAGCAGGTAGCATGCCGAAGTATTTGCAAGACAAAATTGCGGAAAACCCATCATTCCAATATGCATTATGGATGGATTGTTATATAACGGATTCCTTCACATTAGGAATGAGAAGTACACACTTGAGTGAGAGTCTGAACAGTCTTGAAAATCCATTTCAAATCGAATTTTGATATCATTCGGTTCTTTAAGCATCTTGAAAGGGTGGTGGAAGGAAAAGGAGCAATGAATTGAATTCAGAATTTGAGTCAATGAAAAGGTTGCCTAAAATATGTATGAGTAGACCACCACCTATATTGGTGCAGGCTAGCAAGGTGTATATACCTGGTATATTTGAAGCTTTTCAAGGTGAATATGAAAGATCATTAGCAGCTTGTACCAAGACATTGGATAGTTGTAATGAATATCTAGTAGATATATAACCTTTTGAGGATGAATCAAAAGTTATTGGGAATCCTTTGAAGCAAACGGTTGAGCGCAGCTACCGGAAATTTGATAGAATTGGGATATTGTGTGGCCATGCTCTTAAAGTTCTTGAATATCTGATGGGAAACGTTGCATGAAAATCAAAAAAAAAAATCCTATGAACACCCAAGATCTAATCTAGGAGATCCAAAGCAACAAGAGGGGAGTGTGTCTACGTACCCTTGTAGACCAAAAGGGTTAGCATCGTAACACAGTTGATGTAGTCGTACTCGTCGCGATCCAATCATGATCCAATCTGATCTAGTGTCGAACGGGCGGCACCTCCGAGTTTAGCACATGTACTGCTCGGGGTGTCCTCTCCTTCTTAATCCAGCAATCAAGGGAGGGGAGGTAGATGAGATCTAAACCAACACGACAGCATGGTGGTGGTAATGGCAGCGGAACACCGACAGGGTTTCGCCAAGCACCGACGGACCGAGGTGGAGGCTTATCGGGAGAGAGAAAGGAGGCTTAGATTTGGTGTGTCCAGCCCTTGTGCCCCCTCCCCACTATAGGGGTGTGGGAGGACTGGGGGCGAAGCCCTAGCCCCTCCTCCAAGGAAGGGAGGCGTCTAAGGGAGGAAACTTGCCTCCCAAGGCAAGTGGACTCCCTCGCACTTAGGATTTCTCCTTCCCAGGCGCATGGGCCTTGTAGGGGTTGGTACCCTTGGCCCATTAAGGCTACGGAGCCTTCTACTGTATGGGACGTGGTGGTACCCTCCGAGAACTTATGGACCCCTCCGGAACCTTCTTGAACCTTCCGATGACTTCCTGGTACAATGCCGAAAAAATTGGACTTTATCCGGAACCCCGACAACAACATTCCATATATAAATCTTTACCTCCGGACCATTTTGGAGCTTCTTGTGATGTCTTAGATCCCATTCGGGACTCCGAACAACCTTCATACTTTCCACTATTAATATCTCAATACTACCCTAGCGCTACCAAACATTAAGCTTGCGACCCTACGGGTTCGAGAATCTTGTCGACATGACCGAGACTCCTCTCCGGTCAATAACCAATAGCGGGACATGGATGCCCATATTGATTCTCACATATTGAACGAAGATCTTTATCGGTTGAACCATGATGTCAAGGATTCAGTTAATCCCGTATGCAATTTTCTTTGTCCGGCGATATGTTACTTGCCCGAGATTCGATCATCGACATGTCCATACCTAGTTCAATCTCGTTACCGGCAAGTCTCTTTACTCGTTCCGTAATACAATATCCCATGACCAAACTAATTAGTCACTTGCTTGCAAGCTTCTTATGATGTTGTATTACCGAGAGGGCCTAGAGATATCTCTCCGTCACACAGAGCGACAAATCTCAGTCTCGATCCATGCAACCCAACCGACACCTTTGGAGATACCTGTAGAGCACCTTTATGATCACCCAGTTACGAAGCGATGTTTGATAGCACACAAAGTATTCCTCTAGTATCCGGGAGCGGCATGATCTCATGGTTTAAGGAACCGATACTTGACATGAAGAAAGTTGTAGCAAATAACTAAACGATTTGATGCTAAGCTTACGGCTGGGTCTATCAATCACAACATTCTCCTAATGATGTGATCCCATTATCAAATGACAACTCATGTCTATGGCCAGGAAACCATAACCATGTTTGATCAACGAGCTAGTCTAGTAGAGGCTTACTAGGGACACAGTGTAGTTTATGTATTCACACATGTATTTAAGATTCACGTCAATACAGTCCTATCATGAATAATAAACATTTATCATGAATGGGAAATATGATAATAACCATTTTATTATTGTCTCTAGGGGATATTTCCAATAGTCTTCCACTTGCACTAGAGTCAATAATCTAGTTTACATCATAATGAATCTAACACCCATGGAGTCCTGGTGCTGATTTTGTTTTGCTCGTGGAAGAGGTTTAGTCAATGAGTCAGCCACATTCAGATCCGTATGTTCTTTGCAAATCTCTATGTCTACAATGCTTTGCTTGGAGCTACGCTAGCTAATTACTCCACCATCTAATACATATCCGGATTGAGACTTTTAGTCATCCAGATGAGTGTCAAAGCTAGCATCGATGTAACCCTTTACGATGAGCTTTTCTTCACCTGCATTAACGAGAAACATTTCCTTAGTCCTATTTAGGTACTTAAGGATATTTTTGACCGCTGTCTAGTGATCTACTCCTGGACCACTCTGGTACCCCTAGCCAGACTCATGGCAAGGCACACATCGGGTATGGTACACAACATGGCATACATTACAAAGCCTATGGCTGAGGCATAGAGGACGACCTTCATCCTTTCTCTTTCTTCTGTCGTGGTCGGGCTTTGAGTCTTACTCAACTTCACACCTTGCAACATGAGCAATAACCCTTTCTTTGACTGTTTCATTTTGAACTTCTTCAAAATCTTGCCAAGGTATGTGCTTTGTGAAAGTCCTGTCAAGCGTGTTGATCTATCCCTATAGATCTTGATGCCCAATATGTAAGCAGCTTCAACTTTTCGTCCCTTTGATGCCGCTCTGAGTAGTTTTAGGATGAATAGGCTCCAGGTGACCAAGCTTTTATAATTCTAGATCTATATCTAATAATAAAGAGGCTATTGCTTTTGGCGGTACGTTACGGAAATTGTCCCCAAAGTTGCAAAATATTACCCACCAATGTCATCTATAAGTGATAAAAAAGTTATACACAGTGGAATCCTCCGCATGAGCTGGCTCATGCAGTAGGCATCTCCTATGCTGCGCTCTGCACGCTGGGAGAAAACATGGCACGCCCGTTTGGGCCGGCCCATGTCCGGGCGGCCTGTTTTTATTTTTTTCTTTTTGATTTTGATTTTTTCTATTTTAAATAATTTGGGACTTCAAAAAAGTTCCACAAATTTTTAAAAAGAAGAATTTTGAAGAAAATTGTTTATGGAATAAAAAAATGTTCACGATTTTGTAAAAAAATGCTTATTCAAAAAATGTTCGAAATTTTAAAAACAAATGTTCTGAAAATAAAAAAAATGTTCATCATTTTTAAAAAGTTCGTGTATTAAAAAGAGTTAATGAAAATAAAAAAATCACCAATTCAAAAAATGTTCATGAAAGAAAAAATATCCTAAAAATTAAAAAACTGTTCGTGACATACAAAATAGTTTATTCATTCATAAAATGTTCGATGATTCAAAAAATTATCATGCATTTCAAAAAATGTTCATGAATTTCAAAAATTGTTCCCCCAATTTCTAAAAAATGTTTGTCCCTTCTAGAAATGTTCGCCGATTCAAGAAAATTGTTTAAACAAATTTACATTTTTAAATGTTTGCAAATAATATAAAATGCTCATGAATTCAAAAATGTTTGAAAACTTATAAAACTGTTCACGAATTTAAAAATTCATGATTTCAAATATGTTCATGAGTTTAAAAAGACTTCATGATTTCAAAAATAGTTTATGATTTCACGAAATTGAGAGTGATAGTGTATCTTGATGATGCAACAAAATGTGATCATGGCCATTGAAGATTTTGGTTTTTGTTCCCGTTGCAACGCACAGACCTTTTGCTAGTAGGTAAAAAGGAAAAACGAAGAAAAACACACATGCAACGCTAACGCTGATGTTATTCAATTTAGACAAAACGCCAAACAATTGTTGTGAGCGCGCAACCACCACGTCCATGTGAGCGCGCAACCACCACGTCCCGCCGGAGCTGCATCTGCACTCCTCTGCGTGTAGCAAGACGTTCCCGTCGTGCCAAGCTAGGCCACAAGGCTAGCCACCGCAAGTCCGTGGCCCGGCGACGCCTGATGTTGCAAACTAGCTAGCCTCTCTCTCTCTCTCTCTCTCTCTCTCTCTCTCTATTCTCGTTGGTTGCTCAAACAGAGGTAAACGAACACAGAGAAATTCCATTGGTGTTGCGTGCAACAACTTGCAGCGTTTTCTTTTCTCTTATTTAACATCTGTTCTACCGGCCACGATTGAGCTAATGACCGCGCCATCCCATGGCCACTCGAACGTTGCCTCTGCCGCCATGTCCACTAGTGGCGGTGCCAGAACTGCAATCTTGTGTAGTCGTTTTCAAATTGTGTAGTCATGTATATAAATTTAAAAAAAAATCAACATTTTTGCAAGCATATGCTAGTTTCATCAAAAAGCTGGGTAGTCAATTGACTACCCAGCTGATGAGTGGCTTCGCCACTGATGTCCGCCATGATCTCGCGCCATCCCACGAAAACGAGCACTGCGGAGCAGCGAGCAGCAGCAGGAGAGACAGTAGGCAACGACGGCACCGTTGCCATGTCCTCACCTCTTACCTGCCATGACGGCAGAGGCGCCCTCATCGCTGGCGGAGCCGCGACAGCTTAGTCTGCCGGACCTCAAGGGCGTGTCCGTGCTCGGCCGCGCCGAAAGGCTCAAGGACGGTACGCGAGGAGGTGGAACCTGAGCGCTAAAATGATCACCATGGAGGGGTTCGATGTGCACCTGACATAGATGATTGTTTTTTCTTTGAAAAGGAGGAATATCCAGCCTCTGCATCTACAACCACTTCATTATATTATTGCACAAAACCGAACAAAACAAATACATGGATTAACCAGAAGCTATCTTCCAGACAGCTACCATCGCTACATCTACAATCTTGATGACATATGTCCTGACCGCATATCAACACACTACATCTATTCTTGTAAGCCTCAACAAGACGGCTGCTAGCTAGCAGGTCGGGATAGCCAACCGTTCTAGCTAGACCCTTCGCGGGCACTGCCTGCACACGCTCTAGGATCAGCTGCCGCCATCTTCCGCCCTCCCACCTTCAGGAGTGATCAACGTATCCAACTAGTCAGGCCGTACAGTCGTCGACATCACCGTGACGCTAGACAACACTACCATCTTGCACGTATCCACCCGCGCTCCCGTCACTGAAACTCCGCTACGCATGCCGCCGAGATCTGTCGTCGGCCTTGTGGCAGATGTAACACTGCTATTTCTCTTGTCCCCTCCAGCCCGCACTTGCTCCAAAATGATGCCCCGGGAGGGAGAACGACACCGAAGACGCCGTCATCATCCGATCTGGTAGACCCAGATCTAGAGTTCCCCACTGTCGGTGTACAAAATTAGGGGCTCTCTTTCGTACCCCTTTACTTGTGCACGGGCAGTCAGAGCCCGCCCATGGCCACACCCAGCAGGGCAGAGGAGGGAAACCAAAGCCACAATCAAGGCAACGCCAAGACCGGAGGCACAAGAAGCAAGAGGGCGAGGCAGGCTGCCCCGGCAAGACCCTTGTCGGGGCAGCCTCCGTAGCCCCGGCAAGAGCCTTGCCGGGGCAACTTGCCCAACGCCGGCAGAGCGCGCCACCCTTGAGCCCAAAGGTTCCAATACCATCAACCACGTTGAAACCGAGGCTCGCGAGGCACCTCCATGGTGGCATGCAGATCTTTGTGAAGATCATAAACACACAAGATCAGATAAGGGCCAGAAGACGACGATCCTCGGCAAGATCCTTGCCAAGGAAGTCCACGAGACCTCCGGCAAGATCCTTGCCGGGGACGACCACGATGCCACGGCAAGACCCTTGTCGGGGCCCCGGCAAGACCCTTGCCGAGGACATTAGCGGGGCCGTGGCCAGGGCCACATCTGCCAAGACTCCGCCGCCGCTCCCCATGCAGCTGTCAGCCCAGCCAGCTAGGCGAGCACCTGCATGGCGACGTGCGGCCTCTGGACCAACTCAGCAAGCACCTGCGTGGTGGCATGCAGGTCTTCGTGAAGACACTGCCACCGCACCAGCTCAGTAGCCTACCAGCCTACATGGCGCCGCACGCCTCGTTGGCCAGGACGCATGTCAAAGCAAGGCGAGGCGGCAATGGACGGGACGGGCCTCGTTACCGTCCCCAATAAAGCAAGGGGCAACTAAGGGGCGCATTTAATGCGTTTTGTCCCGTAATGGCGGGCGATAAGTTTGGCCAATGTACGCCTTTCCACCTCATGTGTGCCACTGTGGCGTCCCCCTTTTCTATAAAAGGAGGCCCGAGACATATGGGAGAAGGATTCGGCTCTTTTGGACTACGCACGCGCCGTAGCTAGTTCAAGACCTTCAAGAACACTCAAATATACACCAAAGTAAAACTAGGGTATTACGCATCCTCACGGCCCGAACCTGGGTAAACGATTTGTGTGCTGACTCCTATACCCGCTCTTTCCACAACCTCGCGCCCGCCGACTGCTACCTCTTGAGCATTGCGTTGGATTTCCCCGAAGAGGAGAGAATGATGCAGCAAAGTAGCGTAAGTATTTCCCTCAGTTTTTGAGAACCAAGGTATCAATCCAGTAGGAGACCACGCACAAGTCCCTCGTACCTACACAAAACGATAGCTACTCGCAACCAACGCGATTAGGGGTTGTCAATCCCTTCACGGTCACTTACGAGGGTGAGATCTGATAGAGATGATAAATAATATTTTTGGTATTTTTGATAGATAGATGCAAAGTGAAAAGTAAAAGGCAAAGTAAAAACAAAGCAAGTAAATAAAGCGATAGAGATTGATATGATGAGAATAGACCCGGGGGCCATAGGTTTCACTAGTGGCTTCTCTCAAGAGCATAAATATTCTACGGTGGGTGAACAAATTATTGTTGACCAATTGACAGAACTGAGCATAGTTATGAGCATATCTAGGCAATGATCATGTATATAGGCATCACGTCCGAGACAAGTAGATCGAAACGATTCTGCATCTACTACTATTACTCCACTCATCGACCGCTATCCAGCATGCATCTAGAGTATTAAGTTAAAAACAGAGTAACATCTTAAGCAAGATGACATGATGTAGAGGGATAAATTCATGCAATATGATAAAAACCCCATCTTGTTATCCTCGATGGCAACAATACGATACGTGCCTTGCAACCCTTTCTGTCACTGGGTAAGGACACCGCAAGACTGAACCCAAAGCTAATCACTTCTCCCATTGCAAGAACTACCAATCTAGTTGGCCAAACCAAACGGATAATTTGAAGAGACTTACAAAGATAACTCAATCATACATCAGAATTCAGAGAAGATTCAAATATTTTCCATAGATAATACTGGATCATAAACCCACAATTCATCGGTCTCAATAAACACACCGCAAAAAGAAGATTACATCAAATAGTTCTCCACGGGAGAGGGGGAGAACATTGTATTGAGATCCAAAAGAGATAGAAGAAGCCATCTAGCTACTAGCTATGGACCCGAAGGTCTGAAGTAAACTACTCACACTTCATCGGAGAGGCTATGGTGTTGATGTAGAAGCCCTCCGTGGTAGATGCCCCCTCCGGCGGAGCTCCGGAACAGGCCCCAAGATGGGATCTCGTGGATACAGAAAGTTGCGGCGGTGGAATTAGGTTTTTGGCTCCCCTTCTGATCTGTCGGGGGTACGTAGGTATATATAGGAGGAAGGAGTACGTCGGTGGAGCAGCAGGGGGCCCACGAGGTAGGGGGGCGCGCCCAGGGGGGCGCCCTCCACCCTCGTGACCGCCTCTGGCACTTCTTGGAGCATGGTCCAAGTCTCCTGGATCACGTTCAGTGAGAAAATCACGTTCCCGAAGGTTTCATTCTGTTTGGACTCCCTTTAATATTCCGTTTCTTCGAAACACTGAAATAGGCAAAAAAACAGCAATTCTGGGCTGGGCCTTCAGTTAATAGGTTAGTCCCAAAAATAATATAAAAGTGGAAAATAAAGCCCAATATAGTCCAAAATAGTAGATAAAGTAGCATGGAGCAATCAAAAATTATAGATACGTTGGAGACGTATCACCGACCGTAGTTGGAATTCCAGTGATCTCATAGGTGTCATTCCCACCAACATCTTTGGCGCGCCAGGCAGGGGGCATGAGCTGTGAAAATCCAGTTTAGTCGCCAGTTTAGCAGTTCTTCATCGCCATGGCTTCCAAGGAAGAAGACGACCGGATGAGCGGCATCATTTGCGGGTGCAGAGAACGCTCGCGCAGCGACAGGAAAGCTATGTCACGTAAAACTTTGAGCAATTCTTTTTATACAAGATTATTATTCTTGGAGATCTTTCCTTCTGTATGAGAAACCTGCACGCGATGGGGCCCTTCCACTATTGGCAACGCCCTGGTTCTGTTTCGAGTCCGCTCAACAGATCAAGCGGCTGCATCGAGAACGGCAGGGTGGCCTCCTGCTATTGGCAACACTCTCGTTCTGTCTCGAGTCCGCTCGACAGTTCGAGCGGTCGCGCTAAGAATGGTAAGGTGGTTCACCCGGTAGCAAGCACACCCGACAGGCTATTGGGGATCCGTCCTCAAGGCACCTTGGGTTTACGCGCCGGCAAGCCTACCCAATTAACGTATGGTGGACATACAGAGAGAGATCAAATTGGAAAATAACATGCATCAACTCAAAGTACTGCAGAGTTATATTACATCAATTGTTGCTGCGGTTCTAACTAAAGATAAAAATTGTCTTGGTCGTGAACCTGCAGCGGCGATGAGAAACGGGGTGCCTAGTCCCGGCGCTGGACCTCTAGCCTCTGAATTCCGTCGACACGGCTGATGATGGGCTCGATACGCTCCTCAAGCTTCGTGAGGTCCACACCCTCTGGCAAGCTCTTCAGCGCGGCGTCTAAGTCTAGGTTGGGGTTCCAGTACGCCACCTTGGTGAGGACCTTGGTCATGGCACTCCAGCAAAGCTACCAGTCCTCATTGGCCAGAGAGCTCACTTTGTTAGAGCGAAACTGCTCCAAGGCTCCAAGAATGCCCTCGAAGAACAGGGTCATCTTGGAGTTGGGACTCACGTTCGGCTCCGGGGCGTACCTCATGTTGGACATCCCCATGGCAGCCAGCTTCGTGGAGATCCCGCTGGCGACGTCGGCGAGGCGGCTAATCCAGAGGTTTTCGCCCTTCACACAATCCTCGTGGTTGGCGGCGTCATTCCTCCGCAGTTGCCTCTCCTTCTCCAGATTCTTGGTCAGGGTCTCCTCCTGGGCCCTGACCTCCAAAAGTGTCCCCTCAAGGCCCTCCAGCTTCAGCGTCAGGTCCTTGATGGAGTCGTTGGCTTGGGAGAGTAGCTTGGCCTTGTCAAGGACTGCGGCCTGTGCCTCCACCAAGGTGTCGCTTATCGTGTCCTTCTCCTTCGCCAGCTCCAGGGCCTTGTTGTTCAGGCCATCCCGCTCCATCTCCAGCTCCTTCACCTTGCCGGCATGGACCAGGGCTTAAGCGTTGAGTGACTCCTTGTGCCTCTGCTCCAGCCCCTGGGTCCGCTGCGCGATGAGCTTCTCGGCCTCCTCATCCTTGCCGTGGAGTATGGCGGCGAGCGCCTCATCACGAGCGGCGAGGTCCTCCTCCTGAGAGTTCAGCTCGGCCTGGTGCTGGACCCGGGCAGCCTTGTCCTTGGCGGCCTGCTCCCTCGCCGCCTCCTAGGCCTTCTCGACGTTGGCCTGCTTCAGGATGAGCTCTTGCTTGCGCTCGGCCAGCTGGTCTTGGGCATCCTTCAGCTCTTCATGGGCCTGGCAAAACCAGGCATGCGCCTCAGTGACGCGTTCCCCAAGGTCCACCACCGTCTTGTCTGTCACGGCCACCCTGGATTTCGCCTTGTCCAGACGGGCGCGGTGGAGCACCTAGAGCTTCTGGAAGGTGGTGCTCATCGCCCGAAGCAGCTACTTCTCATGGGAATCGCCACCACCGGTGCTCGATTCGCCGACAACCTCGAGCCTGGCGGCGGTGAGCGCCTCGTCGTCAAACACCTCCCCTTCGGCCGACGCTCTGGTGCTTGCCATCCCTGGAAGGTGGACGAACAGATCGTCGCCCACTTTCAAGTACCTGCCCGAGCCGGAGGCGGCAAAGGAGGAGGGTTGATCGTCGACCACGCTCTCCTTGGCAGCAGCCTTGTCGGCCTCCCCGGCGGCGGCCCTGCCAGCCTCCTCGGCCGGCCCCTTGGCGGCATCCTCAGCAGCGGTCTTGGCGGCCTCCTCGGCAGGCCCCTTGTCGGCCTCCTCGACAACGGCCTTGCTGGCCTCCTCAGCGAGCCCCTTGGTGGCATCCTCAGCAGTGGTCTTGGCGGCCTCCTCGGCGGCGATCTTGTCGGCCTCGGCCTCAGCATCCCTGGTGACCTCCTCGATGACGGTGTCGATGTCCTCTCGGTCCGTCGAGGAAGGATCTGGACATCGAGAAGGGGAATGAGGCGAAGCCAAGACCAAGGTCAAAGAAAAAGAAGAAGGAAAGAAAAAGAAACCGGTACTGAGCTAGGAACAAGTGGCCTCCTCCCCACCAACATCCGTCGCCGGGACGGGGCCACCAGAGCCCAAGTTCTCCTCCTCCTCCGTGCGCATGGGCTCGGTGCTTGGCGCCCTTGCCGAGGACGCCCCTCGGGGCGGCGTGGTTGATGGGGGCGGCGTGTTGGAGGTGGCCCTCGGTGGCTCTTCTTGCTGCCGTCCTCCTCCTGCAGCCACGGCAAGGTCAGTGACCAAGGGATCATGCCCCAACACACGTTGATGAGGAGTGAGTGGTGAACACATGCTGGGGGCTGAGCCGGGGGCTGCTGTCCGGGCTGATCTCCACCACCGGCGTGCGTGAAGCGCCCGCCGGGGGCTTGTCACGCGACGAGGCCTTGGCCCTCTTGGCCACCCTCTGGGCCAGCATCTCCCTGTCCCCACGGAGATGAAAACAAGTCCAAAAAAGCAGCGCGGTCTGAAAGAACGGAGATGATGAAAGGCAAGATACTTACTCATCCTCCACCTCCTCTCCCGCTACCCTCCTCTTCCTCCTTGGGCCGAGGGACCCAAAATCGAAGGCGACCTCCGGGTCCGCATCTGCGGGAGGAGGGGAAGGAGATGGAGTCCGGCAACACTTGGATTAAGAAGAGGCGGTCGCTTTCCTCTTCGCCACCGCGGCCTTCACCACCTTCTTCGCTGCCGCGGCCCTCATCAGGCGTGCGGACTCCCCCTGGACCTCTTGCCGCTGCTCGGTCCTGCCGGACCGGAGCGGCTCACCAGAGCTGTCCGGCCACAGGACACGCCTCTTTCCCATGGCCGGAGGGTTGCCAGCCTCGGCCTCTTCCTTGGTCGACTCCTCGGCCGCATCCTCAACAAGGGGGGCCTCGGTGTTGACGCTGCTGGCCTCCCAGGTAGGCTTTGCCCACTGGGCAAGCTCCCTCTCCTCCGCGGCCACGTCGGCCTCGTCCTCCATGCTGCCAGCGCTGCCGGCCTCCCTGGCAAGCTCCGCCTCCGCCTCCCTGGCGGCCATGTAGTCCAACTCTGCCTCGGTGGTGTCCTCGATGAGCATCGGCTCGTCGTGGTCATAACCCTCTGACAAGTTGTCGAAGAACTCCTGCACTTCGTGTGCCGGGGGCTCATCCCAGGACGGGTTGAGGCCGTGCGCGTTGAAGACCGGCATCATGTCCAGGATGGCAGACTGGCAAGAGTTGTTTCTCAGCGGGACCACTCCCGCCGGCAACCCAAACAGAGGCCCCTTGACAGCCTTTTCGGCCTTCGCGGTCCTGCCGGTCCTCTCCACCCTACCGTTGATGTACACGTCGAGCTGGAAGAGCCTTTGGCAGAAATAGGCATGCCTCATCACCGTGAAGTTATACTTCAGGCCGGGGCAGAGCCTCATGATGTCAGCCGCGTTCCTGAAGTCGCAGGCCGGCCTCCCCTTGTTACGCAGCGGGGCGATTCAGCGACGGATGAAGTCCGCCCCAATCATCTCAAGGGTGAGCCCGACCATGGTGAGGCGATGGATCATGGTGGTGTCGATCGAAAGCTTCTCGTCCTCAGCATTGAGGTCGCTCCAGTCCGCGCAACGGGTTGGCGGGCTCTGACGAACCCGACAGAACTCCTGCGACTCCTCCTCCTCGATCCAGCACCACCGGCCCCGCCACTCCTCACACCTCTCCTTTTGGGCACCCTCCAGATATGTGCCTTTCTCCTGGGCCCTCGAGATACAGGAGATGCTCCCAAAGATGGCGCCCCCTGGTTGGATGCGAGGGGAGAAGTAGTGGCGGAAGAGCGCTGTGCTGGGGAGCACCCCGACAATGCCTTCACAAAGGTGGGCAAAGATAGCCATGCATGCCACGGCGTTCGGCATGAGATCCAAAAGGTGGAAGACGTAGGTGCGCATGACGTCGTTGAAGAAGTCAGAGAATGGGGGCTGCTACGTCTTGAGCTTGCGTTGGTTTTCCTTGAAGAGGAAAGGGTGGTGTAGCAATAGTAGCGTAAGTATTTCCCTCAATTTTTGAGAACCAAGGTATCAATCCAGTAGGAGGCTCCTCAAAAGTCCCACGCACCTACACAAACAAACAAAGAACTCGCAACCAACGCAATAAAGGGGTTGTCAATCCCTTCACAGCCACTTGCGAAAGTGAGATCTGATAGAGATAGTACGATAAGATAAATATATTTTTGGTATTTTGTAATATAGATGCAAAAAGTAAAGATGCAAATAAAAGTAGATTGAAAGCTTATATGATAAAGGATAGACCCGGGGGCCATAGGTTTCACTAGTGGCTTCTCTCAAGATAGCATAAGTATTACGGTGGGTGAACAAATTACTATCGAGCAATTGATAGAAAAGCGAATAATTATGAGATTATCTAGGCATGATCATGTATATAGGCATCATGTCCGCAACAAGTAGACCGACTCCTGCATGCATATACTACTATTACTCCACACATCGACCGCTATCCAGCATGCATCTAGAGTATTAAGTTCATAAGAACAAAGTAACGCATTAAGAAAGATGACATGATGTAGAGGGATAAACTCAAGCAATATGATATAAACCCCATATTTTTATCCTCGATGGCAACAATACAATACGTGCCTTGCAACCCTTTCTGTCACTGGGTAAGGACACCGCAAGATTGAACCCAAAGCTAAGCACTTCTCCCATGGCAAGAAAGATCAATCTAGCAAGCCAAACCAAACTGATAATTCGAAGAGACTTGCAAAGATAACTCAATCATACATAAAAGAATTCAGAGAAGATTCAAATATTTCTCATAGATAAACTTGATCATAAACCCACAATTCATCGGATCTCGACAAACACACCGCAAAAAGAGTTTACATCGAATAGATCTCCACAAGAGAGGGGGAGAACATGGTATTGAGATCCACAAAGAGAGAAGAAGCCATCTAGCTAATAATTATGGACCCGAAGGTCTGTGGTAAACTACTCACAACTCATCGGAGGGGCTATGGTGTTGATGTAGAAGCCCTCTGATACGTCTCCAACGTATCTATAATTTTTGATTGTTCCATGCTATTATATTACCCTTTTTGGATGTTTATGGGCTTTATTTTTACACACTTACATCATTTTTGGGACTAACCTACTAACCAGAGGCCCAACCCGTATTGCTGTTTTTTTGCCTATTTCAATATTTCGAAGAAAAGGAATATCAAACGGAGTCCAAATGGAATGAAACCTTCGGGAGCGTGATTTTTGGAACGAACGTGATCCAGAGGACTTGGAGTGCAAGTCAAGAAGTAGCCGAGGCGGCCACAAGAGGGTAGGGCGCGCCCCCCTGTCTCGTGGGCCCCTCGGTCGGCCACCGACGTACTTATTCCTCCTATATAAGCCTACGTACCCCGAAAACATCCAGAGAGCCACCGAAACATAATTTCCACCACCGTATCCTTCTGTATCCGCAAGATCCCATCTTGGAGCCTTCGCCGACGCTCTGCCGGAGAGGGAATCGACCACGGAGGGCTTTTACATCAACACCATAGCCCTTCCGATGAGTTGTGAGTAGTTTACCACAGACCTTCGGGTCCATAGTTATTAGCTAGATGGCTTCTTCTCTCTTTTTGGATCTCAATACAATGTTCTCCCCCTCTCTTGTGGAGATCTATTCGATGTAAACTCTTTTTGCGGTGTGTTTGTCGAGATCCGATGAATTGTGGGTTTATGATCAAGTTTATCTATGAGAAATATTTGAATCTCCTCTGAATTCTTTTATGTATGATTGAGTTATCTTTGCAAGTCTCTTCGAATTATCAGTTTGGTTTGGCCTACTAGATTGATCTTTCTTGCCATGGGAGAAGTGTTGAGCTTTGGGTTCAATCTTGTGGTGTCCTTACCTAGTGACAGAAAGGGTTGCAAGGCACGTATTGTATTGTTGCCACCAAGGATAAAAGGATGGGGTATATATCATATTGCATGAGTTTATCCCTCTACATCATGTCATCTTGCTTAAGGCGTTACTCTGTTCTTATAAACTTAATACTCTAGATGCAGGCAGGAGTCGGTCGATGTGTGGAGTAATAGTAGTAGATGCAGGCAGGAGTCGGTCTACTTTTTGCGGACGTGATGCCTATATACATGATCATGCCTAGATAATCTCATAATTATTCGCTTTTCTATCAATTGCTCGACAGTAATTTGTTCACCCACCATAATACTTATGCTATCTCGCGAGAAGCCTCTAGTGAAACCTATGGCCCCGGGGTCTATCTCTTATCATATTTGCTTCCAATTTACTTTTATTTGCATCTTTACTTTTTGCATCTATATTATAAAATACCAAAAATATATTTATCTTATCATACTATCTCTATCAGATCTCACTTTTGCAAGTGGTCGTGAAGGGATTGACAACACCTTTATTGCGTTGGTTGCGAGTTCTTTTTTTGTTTGTGTAGGTTCATGGGACTTTTGAGGAGCCTCCTACTGGATTGATACCTTGGTTCTCAAAAACTGAGGGAAATGCTTACGCTACTCTGCTGCATCACCCTTTCCTCTTCAAGGAAAACCAACGTAAGCTCAAGACGTAGCAAGAAGGATTTCTGGCGCCGTTGCCGGGGAAAGTTCTTTGCTCAAGTCAAGACATACCAAGTACCCATCACAAACTCGTCTCCCTCGCATTTACATTATTTGCCATTTGCCTCTCGTTTTCCTCTCCCCCACTTCACCCTTGCCATTTTATTCGCCCTCTCTTTCCCAATCTCCTCCTCTCTCTCTTCGCTTGCATTTTTCTGTTTGCTTGTGTGTTCGATTACTTGTTGCCATGGCGCAAGATAATACCAAATTGTGTGATCTCTCCAATAACAATAATAATGATTTCCTTAGTACTCCGATTGCTCCTCTTAATGATGTTGAGTCTTGTGAAATCAATACTGCTTTGCTGAATCTTGTTATGAAAGTTCAATTCGCCGGCCTTCCTACTAAAGATGCCGCTACTCACCTAAACAACTTTGTTGATTTGTGTGATATGCAAAAGAAGAAAGATACGGATAATGATATTGTTAAATTGAAGTTATTTCTGTTTTCACTTAGAGATCATGCTAAAGTTTGGTTTTCGTCTTTGCTTAAAAATAGTATTGATTCTTGGAACAAGTGCAAAGATGCTTTTATCTCTAAGTATTTTCCTCCCGCTAAGATTATCACTCTTAGGAACGATATTATGAATTTTAAACAACTTGATCATGAGCATGTTGTCCAATCTTGGGAAAGAATGAAATTGAAGATTCGCAATTGCCCTACTCATGGTTTGAATTTATGGATGATCATACAAAACTTTTATGCCGGTTTGAACTTTGCTTCTAGAAATCTTTTAGATTCGGCCATGGGAGGCACATTTATGGAAATCACGTTAGGAGATGCTACAAAACTTCTTTATAATATTATGGCTAATTATTCTCAATGGCACACCGAAAGATCTTCTAGTAAAAAAGTGCATGCTATAGAAGAAATCAATGTTTTGAGTGGAAAGATGGATGAACTTATGAAAATGTTTGCTACTAAAAATACTCCTCTTGATCCCAGTGATATGCCTTTGTCTACTTTGATTGAGAATAATAATGAATCTATGGATGTGAATTTTGTTGGTAGGAATAGTTTTGGAAACAATGCTTATAGAGGAAATTTTAATTCTAGACCGTTCCCTAGTAATTCCTCTAATAATTACGGAAATTCCTACAATAATTCTTATGGTAATTTTAATGAGATGCCCTCTGATTTTGAGAATAGTGTGAAAGAATTTATTATCTCTCAAAATAATTTTAATGCTTTGCTTGAAGAAAAATTGCTCAAAGTTGATGATTTGGCTAGGAACGTTGATAGACTTTCGCTTGATGTTGATTCTCTTAAACTTAGATCTTCTTCCCCTAAGCATGATATCAATGAGTCTCTCAAAGTAATGAGAATTTCCATTGACGAGTGCAAGGTAAGAACCGCTAGATTGCGTGTTAAGAAAGATATCTTTATAAAGGTGTGTTCTTCTAGTTTCCATGAAAATAATGATGAAGATCTTAAAGTTATTGATGCGTCTCCTATTAGATCTTTGTTTTGCAATATGAATCTTGATAATAATGGGACTGAAGATGAGTCAACTTTACCTAGAAGGCGTCCCAAGAATTCTGAGTTTTTAGATCTTGATGTTAAATTTGGTAAAAGTGGGATTGTAGAGGTCATGACTTTAAATAGCATTGAACCCACTATCTCGGATTTCAAGGAATTTGATTATGATAATTGTTCCTTAGAAGGTTTTATTTCCTTGTTGCAATCCGTTGTTAATTCTCCTCATGCTTATAGTCAAAATAAAGCCTTTACCAAACATATCGTTGATGCCTTGATGCAATCTTATGATGAAAAACTTAATTTGGAAGTTTCTATACCTAGAAAACTCAATGATGAGTGGGAACCTACTATAAAGATTAGAATTAAAGATCATGAGTGTTTTGCTCTGTGTGATTTGGGTGCTAGTGTTTCCACTATTCCGAAAACTTTATGTGATGTTCTAGGTTTCCATGATCTTGATGATTGTTCTTTAAATATGCACCCTGCGGATTCCACCATTAAAAAGCCAATGGGAAGGATCAATGATGTTCTCATTGTTGCAAATAGAAATTTGGTGCCCGTAGATTTTATCGTTCTTGATATAGATTGCAATCTTTCTTGCCCTATTATTCTTGGTAGACCTTTCCTTAGAACGATTGGTGCGATTATTGATATGAAGGAAGGGAATATTAGATTCCAATTTACATTAAAGAAAGGCATGGAGCACTTTCCAAGAAATAAAGTCAAATTACCTTATGAATCTATCATGCGTGCTACTTATGAATCAAGTGCCAAAGATGACACTACTTAGATCTATCTTCGCTTTTATGCCTAGCTAGGGGCGTTAAACGATAGCGCTAGTTGGGAGGCAAACCAATTTTCTTTGTGTTTTTTTGTTTTTGTTCCTGTTTAGTAATAAATTTTGCATATACCTTCTGTTTAGATGTGTTTTTATCTTTTAATTAGTGTTTGTGCCAAGTAGAACCTATAGGATAACCTATGATGATAGTTGATTTGATTCTGCTGAAAAACAGAAACTTTGCGCGCACGAATTTAATTTTGTTAAATCACATAAATGTGATTTTGAGTTGATTCTTTTTTATGCTGATCAATAGACAAATTTTCCAGGACTTCCTATTTTAGTAGGATTTTTAGAGTTCCATAAGTTTGCGTTAGTTACAGATTGCTACAGACTGTTCTGTTTTTGACAGATTCTGTTTTTCGTGTGTTGTTTGCTTATTTTGATGCATCTATGGCTAGTAAAATAGTTTATAAACCATAGAAAAGTTGGAATACATTAGGTTTAACACCAAAATAAATAAATAATGAGTTCATTACAGTACCTTATGTGGTGGTTTTGTTTTCTTTCACTAACGGAGCTTATAAGATTTCCTGTTGAGTTTTGTGTTGTGAAGTTTTCAAGTTTAGGGTAAAGCTTTTATGGACTATGGAATAAGGAGTGGCAAGAGCCTAATCTTGGGGATGCCCATGGCACCCCAAGATATTCAAGAATAGCCAAAAGCCTAAGCTTGGGGATGCCCCGGGAAGGCATCCCCTCTTTCGTCTTCGTGCATTGGTAACTTTACTTGGAGCTATATTTTTATTCGCCACATGATATGTGTTTTGCTTGGAGTGTCGTGTATTATATTAGTATTTGCTTTTTAGTTTACCACAATCATCCTGGCTGTACACACCTTTTGGGAGAAGCCTACTTGATTAGAATTTATTAGAATATGCTATGTGCTTCACTTATATCTTTTGAGCTTGATAGTTTTTGCTCTAGTGCTTCACTTATATCTTTTAGAGCACGGCGGTGGCTTAATTTTGTAGAAATTTCTAGTCTCTCATGCTTCACTTATATTATTTTGAGAGTCTTTTAGAACAGAATGGTATTTGCTATGGTTACAAATCTGGTCCTAGAATGATGAGCATCCAAGTTGGGTATAATAAAAACTATCATAGAAAGTGAATTGGATGCTATGATCAATTTGTTGCTTGATAATTGTTTTGAGATATAAAGGTAGTAATGTTAGGGTCATGCTAGTGGATAATTATGAAATTGAGAAAAACTTTTGTTGAAGTTCGCAAGTCCCGTAGCATGCACGTATGGTAAAAGTTGTGTGACAAATTTGTTGCATGAGGTGCTCTTTTGATTGTCTTCCTTATGAGTGGCAGTCGGGGACGAGCGATGGTATTTTCCTACCAATCTATCCCTCTTGGGGCATGCATAGTAGTACTTTGCTTCGAGGGCTAAGTAGACTTTTGCAATAAGTAGATGAGTTCTTTATGACTAATGTGAGTCCATGGATATACGCACACTCATCCTTCCACTTTGCTAGCCTCTCTTATTACCGTGCAACTTTCGCCCATATTGAACCCATTATCTACCTTCCTCAAAATAGCCACCATACCTATCTATTATGGCATTTCCATAGCCATTCCGAGATATATTGCCATGCAACTTTCCACCGTTCCGTTTATTATGACACGTTCCATCATTGTCATATTGCTCTTTGCATGATCATGTAGTTGACATCGTATTTGTGGCAAGGCCACCTTCATAATTTTCATACATGTCGCTCTTGGTTCATTGCATATCCCGGTACACCGCCAGAGGCATTCATATAGAGTCATATTTTGTTCTAGCTTTGAGTTGTAATTCTTGAGTTGTAAATCCATAAAAGTGTGATGATCTTCATTATTAGAGCATTGTCTCAGTGAGGAAAGGATGATGAAGACTATGATTCCCCCACAAGTCGGGATGAGACTTCGGACTTTACAAAAAGAAAAAAAAAGAGAAAGGCCAAAAAGAAAAAAAAAAGAGGCCAAAGAAAAAAAAAGAGGAAAAAAAGAGAAAAATAAAATAAAACGAGAGAAACAGAGAGAAGGGACAATGCTAATATCTCTGTTTTACACACTTGTGCTTCAAAGTAGCACCATGATCTTCATGATAGAGAGTCTCCTATGTTGTCACTTTCATATACTAGTGGGAATTTTTCATTATAGAACTTTGCTTGTATATTCCAATGATGGGCTTCGTCAAAATGCCCTAGGTCTTCGTGAGCAAGCAAGTTGGATGCACACCCACTTAGTTTCTTTTGTTGAGCTTTCATATATTTATAGCTCTAGTGCATCCGTTGCATGGCAATCCCTACTCACTCACATTGATATACATTGATATCTATTGCTGGGCATCTCCATAGCCCGTTGATACGCCTAGTTGATGTGATACTATCTTCTCCCTCTTTTTGTCCTCACAACCACCACCATTTACACCATAGTGCTATGTCCATGGCTTGCGCTCACGTATTGCGTAAGAGTTGAAAAAAGCTGAAGCGCATTAAAAAGTAAGAAACAATTGCTCGGCTCGTCATCGGGTTGTGCATGATGGGAGTATTTTGTGTAATGAAAATGCAGCATGGCCTAACTATATGATTTTGTAGGGATAAGCTTTCTTTGGCTATGCTATTTTGATAGGACATGATTATTTGTTAGTATGCTTTGAAGCATTATTATTTTTATGTTTTATAAGCTTTTATCTTGAATCATTTGGATCAGAACATTCATGCCACAATAAAGAAAATTACATTGAGAATTATGCTAGGTAGCATTCCACATCAAAAATTCTATTTTTATCATTTACCTACTCGAGGACGAGCAGGAATTAAGCTTGGGGATGCTTGATACGTCTCCAACATATCTATAATTTTTTATTGTTCCACGCTATTATATTACCGTTTTTGGATGTTTATGGGCTTTATTTTTACACATTTATATCATTTTTGGGACTAACCTACTAACCGGAGGCCCAGCCCGTATTGCTGTTTTTTTGCCTATTTCAGTATTTCGAAGAAAAGGAATATCAAACGGAGTCTAAACGGAATGAAACCTTCGGGAGCTTGATTTTTGGAACGAACGTGATCCAGAGGACTTGGAGTGCAAGTCAAGAAGCAGCCGAGGCGGCCACGAGAGGGTAGGGCGCCCCCCCTAAGGGCGCGCCCCCTGTCTCGTGGGCCCCTCGGGTGGCCACCGACGTACTTCTTCCTCCTATATAAGCCTACGTACCCCGAAAACAATCAGAGAGCCACCGAAACACAATTTCCACCGCCGTAACCTTCTGTATCCGCGAGATCCCATCTTGGAGCCTTCGCCGGCGCTCTGCCGGAGGGGGAATCGACCACGGAGGGCTTCTACATCAACACCATAGCCCTTTCGGTGAGTTGTGAGTAGTTTACCACAGACCTTCGGGTCCATAGTTATTAGCTAGATGGCTTCTGCTCTCTTTTGGATCTCAATACAATGTTCTCCCCCTCTCTTGTGGAGATCTATTCGATGTAAACTCTTTTTGCGGTGTGTTTGTCGAGATCTGATGAATTGTGGGTTTATGATCAAGTTTATCTATGAGAAATATTTGAATCTCCTCTGGATTCTTTTATGTATGGTTGAGTTATCTTTGCAAGTCTCTTCGAATTATCAGTTTGGTTTGGCCTACTAGATTGATCTTTCTTGCCATGGGAGAAGTGCTTAGCTTTGGGTTCAATCTTGCGGTATCCTTACCCAGTGACAGAAAGGGTTGCAAGGCACGTATTGTATTGTTGCCATCAAGGATAAAAGGATGGGGTTTATATCATATTGCATGAGTTTATCCCTCTACATCATGTCATCTTGCTTAAGGTGTTACTCTGTTCTTATGAACTTAATACTCTAGATGCAGGCATGAGTCGGTCGATGTGTGGAGTAATAGTAGTAGATGCAGGCAGGAGTCGGTCTACTTGTTGCGAATGTGATGCCTATATACATGATCATGCCTAGATAATCTCATAATTATTCGCTTTTCTATCAATTGCTCGACAGTAATTTGTTCACCCACTGTAATACTTATGCTATCTCGAGAAAAGCCTCTAGTGAAACCTATGGCCCCCGGGTCTATCTCTTATCATATTTGCTTCCAATTTACTTTTATTTTCATCTTTACTTTTTGCATCTATATTATAAAATACCAAAAATATATTTATCTTATCATACTATCTCTATCAGATCTCACTTTCGCAAGTTGCCGTGAAGGGATTGACAACCCCTTTATTGCGTTGGTTGTGAGTTCTTTGTTTGTTTGTGTAGGTGCGTGGGACTTTTGAGGAGTCTCCTACTGGATTGATACCTTGGTTCTCAAAAACTGAGGGAAATATTTACGCTACTCTGCTGCATCACCCTTTCCTCTTCAAGGAAAACCAACGCAAGCTGAAGACGTAGCACCCTCCATGGTCGATTCCCCCTCCGACGGAGCGCCCACGAAGGCTCCAAGATGGGATCTCGCGGATACAGAAGGTTACGGCGGTGGAAATTGTTTTTTGTTGGCTCCCTGGATGTTTTCGGGGTATGTAGGGATATATATATAGGAGGAAGAAGTACGTCGGTGGCCGCTCGTGGGGCCCAGGAGACAGGGGCGCGCCCTCCTATTTCCTGGCCGCCTCGATTGCTTCTTGACTTGCACTCCAAGTCCTGTAGATCACGTTCGTTCCAAAAATCACGCTCCCGAAGGTTTCATTCCGTTTGGACTCCATTTGATATTCCTTTTCTTCGAAATGCTGAAATAGGAAAAAAACAGCAATACGGGCTGGGCCTCCGGTTAGTAGGTTAGTCCCAGAAATGATATAAATATGTAAAATAAAGCCCATAAACATCCAAAAGGGGTAATATAATAGCATGGAACAATAAAAAATTATAGATATGTTGGAGACGTATCAAGCATCCCCAAGCTTAATTCATGCTCGTCCTCGAGTAGGTAAATAATAAAAACAGAATTTTTGATGTGGAATGCTACCTAGCATAATTATCAATGTAATTTTCTTTATTGTGGCATGAATGTTCATATCCAAATTATTCAAAATAAAAGGTTCATATTGACAGAAGAAATAGTAACACTTCAAGCATACTAATCAAAGCAATCATGTCTTCTCAAAATGACATGGCTAAAGAAAGTTCATCCCTACAAAATCATATAGTTAGGCTATGCTTCATTTTCGTCACACAAAAATCTTCCCAAATTCTACACCCCGGTGACAAGCCAAGCAATTGTTTCGTACTTAAATAATCTCAAACTTTTTCAACCTTCATGCAATACATGAGCGTGAGCCATGGATATAGCACTATGGGTGGAATGGAATATGATGATAGGGATTGTGTGGAGAAGACAAAAAAGGAGAAAGTCGCACATTGACGAGGATAATCAATGGGCTATGGAGATGTCCATCAATTGATGTCAACATGAGGAGTAGGGATTGCCATGCAACGGATGCACTAGAGCTATAAATGAATGCTCAACAAAATAAAACTAGTGGGTGTGCATCCAACTTGCTTTCTCACGAATACCTAGGGCATTTGAGGAAGCCCATCGTAGGAACGTACAAGCCAAGTTCTATCATGAAAATTCCCACTAGTATATGAAAGTGACAACATATGAGACTCACTATATGAAAAACATGGTGCTACTTAGAAGCACAAGATATGAGACTCACTATATGAAGGACATGGTGCTACTTTGAAGCACAAGTGTGGAAAAAGAGATAGTAACATTGCCCCTTTTATTTTTTATTTTTTTCTTTTTCTCTTTCTTTTCTTTTTTCTTTTTTTCTTTGGCCTTTTTTTTCTTTTGGCCTTCCCCTTTTTTCTATTTTTTTTCTTTTTGGGTAATGCTTTAATAATGATGATCATCACACTTTCATTGATTACAACATATGAATTACAACTCGAAACTAGAACAAGATATGACTCAATATGAATGCCTCCGGAGGTGTACCGGGATGGTGCAATGAATCAAGAGTGACATGTATGAAATTATGCATGGTGGCTTTGCCACAAATACGATGTCAACTACATGATCATGCAATGGCAATATGACAAAAGTAAAGTATGTCATGATGATGATAAACGGAACGGTGGAAAGTTGCATGCCAATATATCTCGGAATGGCTATGGAAATGCCATAATAGGTAGGTATGGTGGCTGTTTTGAGGAAGATATAAGGAGGTTTATGTGTGATAGAGCGTATCGTATCACAGGGTTTGGATGCACCGGCGAAGTTTGCACCAACTCTCAAGGTGAGAAAGGGCAATGCACGGTACCAAAGAGGCTAGCAATGGTGGAAAGGTAAAAGTGCGTATAATCCATGGACTCAACATTAATCAAAAGAACTCATATACTTATTGCAAAAATTTAGAAGTCATCAAAAATCAAGCACTACGCGCATGCTCCTAGAGGGATAGATTGGTAGGAAAAGACCATCGCTCATCCCTGACCGCCACTCATAAGGATGCACAAGCCAGGTACACTTCATGTTTCAAATTTTTTACACAACTTTAACCATACGTGCATGCTACAGGACTTGCTAACTTCAACACAAGCATTCTTTAAATTCATAATCACCCAACTAGCATGACTTTAATATCACTACCTCCATATCTCAAAACAATTATCAAGTATCAAATTGATCATAGCATCCAATTCACTTCCTATGATAGTTTTTATTATACCCAACTTGGATGCCTACCATTCTAGGACCAATTTATAACCATAGCAAATACCATGCTGTTCTAAAAGACTCTCAAAATAATATAAGTGAAGCATGAGAGACTAGCAATTTCTACAAAATTAAGCCACCGCCGTGCTCTAAAAGATATAAGTGAAGCACTAGAGCAAAAACTATCAAGCTCAAAAGATATAAGTGAAGCACATAGCATATTCTAATAAATTCTAATCAAGTAGGCTTCTCCCAAAAGGTGTGTACAGCCAGGATGATTGTGGAACGAAGACGAAAGAGGGGATGCCTTCCCGGGGCATCCCCAAGCTTAGGATTTTGGCTATTATTGAATATCTTGGGGTGCCATGGTCATCCCCAAGCTTAGGCTTTTGCCACTCCTTATTCCATAGTCCATCAAAGCTTTACCCAAAACTTGAAAACTTCACAACACAAAACTCAACAGGAAATCTTATAAGCTCCGTTAGTGAAAGAAAACAAAACCACCACATAAGGTACTGTAATGAACTCATTATTTATTTATTTTGGTGTTAAACCTACTTTATTCCAAGTTCTCTATGGTTCATACCACTTAATACTAGCCATAGATGCATCAAAATAAGCAAACAACACATGAAAAACAGAATCTGTCAAATACAGAATAGTCTGTAGCAATTTGTAACTAACGCAAACTTCTGGAACTCTAAAAATCCTACTGAGGGAGTCCTGGAGTAGGGGGTGTCCGGATAGCCGGACTATCATCATCAGCTGGACTATCATCGTCAGCCGGACTCCAAGACTATGAAGATACAAGATTGAAGACTTCGTCCCGTGTCCGGATGGGACTTTCCTTGGTGTGGAAGGCAAGCTTGGCGATACGGATATGTAGATCTCCTATCATTGTAACCGACTCTATGTAACCCTAGCCCTCTCCGGTGTCTATATAAACCGGATGGCATTAGTCCGTAGGACACAACAACAACCATTACAACAATCATACCATAGGCTAGCTTCTAGGGTTTAGCCTCCTTGATCTCGTGGTAGATCTACTCTTGTAATACCCACATTATCAATATCAATCAAGCAGGACGTAGGGTTTTACCTCCATCAAGAGGGCCCGAACCTGGGTAAAACATCATGTCCCTTGTCTCCTGTTACCATCCGCCTAGACGCATAGTTCGGGACCCCCTACCCGAGATCCGTCGGTTTTGACACCGACATTGGTGCTTTCATTGAGAGTTCCTCTGTGTCGTCACCGATAGGCTTGATGGTCTCTTCAATCAGCAACGACGCAGTCCTGGGCGAGACTTTTCTCCCTGGACAGATTTTCGTATTTGGCGGCTTCGCACTGCGGGCCTATTCGCTTGGCCATCTGGAGCAGATCGAAAGTTATGCCCCTGGCCGTCAGGTCAGGTTTGGAAGCCTAAACTTCACGGCCGATATCCGCGGAGACTTGATCTTCGATGGATCCGAGCCGCAGCCGAGCGTGCCGCACTGTCACGATGGGCACGACCTAACTCTGCCGCCGGACAGTACCTTGGAGGCCGCACACGAATCCGCTCCGACCCATAGTCTGGAGCCGATCGCGCAGATCGAGGACGGGTGGCTGGACACCGCCTCGGGAGCTACAACTTCCACGGCGATGGAGCTGAACACTGACCTCATCCCTTATAAAGCTCGTGACTCCGAGGTGCCAGACTCCCTGCCGGACTCCGAACCTCCTGCGCCCCTGCCAATCGAATTTGATTGGGCGCCGATCATGGAGTTCACTGCTGCGGACATCTTTCGGCACTCACCCTTTGGCGACATCTTAAAATCGCTAAAGCATCTCTCGCTATCCGGAGAGCCCTGGCCGGACTACGGCCAGGATGGTTGGGATGCGGACGACGAAGAAATTCAAAGCCCACCCACCACCCACTTTGTAGCCACTGTCGACGATCTAACCGACGTACTAGACTACGATTTCGAAGACATCAACGGTATGGACGATGATGCCGGAGACGATCAAGAACCAGCGCCTATAGGGCACTGGAAGACCACCTCGTCATACAACATATACATGGTGGATACCCCAAAAGATGGGGACGGCGAAGAAGCAGCGGAGGCAGATTCCTTAAAGAAACAGCCCAAGCGCCGATGTCAGCGGCGCCGCTCTAAATCCCGCCACAGCAGGAATGGAGATTCCGGCGCAGGAGATAACAACACCCCAGAAAGTGCCGAAGACAACCCCCTCCAGCAAGATTCAGCGCAGGAGGATGCAGAAGCAAGCCCTCACGACAGAGCGGCAGACGAAGAGGTCGAGGATGATAATTACATACCTCCCTCCGGAGACGAGGCAAGCCTCGACGACGACGAATTCGTCGTGCCTGAGGATCCCGTCGAACAAGAGCGTTTCAAACGCAGGCTAATGGCCAAAGCAAATAGCCTAAAGAAAAAGCAGCAACAGCTTCAAGCTGATCAAGACCTGCTGGCCGACAGATGGACCGAGGTCCTCGCGGCCGAAGAGTATGAATTCAAACGCCCCTCCAAAAGCTACCCAAAACGCAAGTTGCTCCCCCGACTAGAGGAGGAAGCATACAAACCTTCATCACCAGCGCACAATACGGCAGACCGACCACCTCGTGGCCGCGACAGAGAGGTATCTAAGCCCTCCACCAAAACCGTACCCCGGCACCGCTCAAAAAGTACGAAGCCACGGGGGAACGCGCCGGACTTGCGGGATATATTGGAGAACAAGGCAAGACAATCCAGATCTATCTATGGATCACGTGGGCGCCCCAAGACCCACGACGAATACCGTCGCACCGGATGCAAAAACTCCAGCCGGGCCGAACACAGCAGACAACGCTCTCTTGAGCTACGTCGTGATATTGCTCAATACAGAGGCGCCGCACACCCACTATGCTTCACTGACGAAGTAATGGATCATCAAATCCCTTAAGGGTTTAAACCCGTTAACATCGAATCCTACGATGGCACAACAGACCCCGCAGTTTGGATCGAGGACTATCTCCTTCATATCCATATGGCCCGCGGCGACGATCTTCTCGCCATCAAATATCTCCCGCTCAAGCTTAAAGGACCAGCTCGGCATTGGCTCAACAGCCTGCCCGCAGAGTCAATTGGGTGTTGGGAGGACCTGGAAGCCGCATTCCTCGACAACTTCCAGGGCACATATGTGCGACCACCAGACGCAGATGACCTAAGCCACATAATCCAACAGCCAGACGAATCGGCCAGACAATTCGGACACGGTTCTTAACAAAGAAAAATCAAATCATTGACTGTCCGGATGCAGAGGCCCTCGCTGCCTTCAAACATAACATCCGTGACGAGTGGCTGGCCCGGCACCTAGGACAGGAAAAGCCGAAATCTATGGCAGCCCTCACATCACTCATGACCCGCTTCTGTGTGGGACAGGATAGCTGGCTAGCTCGCAGCAACAACCTCAGTAAAAATGCTGGCAGTCCGGATACCAAGGACCGCAATGGCAGGTCGCGTTGAAACAAAAACAAACGCCGCATTAACGGCGATAGCAATGAGGATACGGCAGTGAACGCCGGATTCCGAGGCTCCAAACCCGGTCAATGAAAGAAGCCATTTAAAAGAACCACTCCGGGCCCGTCCAATTTGGACCGAATACTCGACCGCTCTTGCCAAATACATGGCACCCCCGAAAAGCCAGCTAACCACACCAACAGAGATTGTTGGGTATTCAAGCAGGTAGGCAAATTAATTGCCGAAAACAATGACAAGGGGCTACACAGTGATGACGAGGAAGAGACCCGGCCGCCGAACAATAGAGGACAGAAGGGCTTCCCCCCACAAGTGCGGATGGTAAACATGATATACGCAACACATATACCCAAGAGGGAGCGGAAGCGTGCACTAAGTGACGTATATGCGATGGAGCCAGTCGCCCCAAAGTTCAACCCATGGTCCTCTTGCCCGATCACTTTCGATCGAAGAGACCATCCGACCAGTATCCGCCATGGCGGATTCGCCGCATTGGTTTTAGACCCAATCGTCGATGGATTTCACCTCACGAGAGTCCTGATGGACGGCGGCAGTAGCCTGAACCTGCTTTATCAGGATACAGTGCGCAAGATGGGCATAGACCCTTCAAGGATTAAACCTACAAAGACGACCTTCAAAGGCGTCATACCAGGTGTTGAGGCCAATTGTACAGGCTCAGTCACACTGGAAGTGGTCTTCGGATCCCCGGATAATTTCCGAAGCGAGGAGTTAATCTTCGACATAGTCCCGTTCCGCAGTGGCTATCACGCTCTGCTCGGACGGACCGCGTTCGCAAAGTTCAACGCGGTGCCGCATTATGCATACCTCAAGATCAAGATGCCAGGCCTTCGTGGAGTCATCACGGTCAATGGAAACACGGAACGCTCCCTCCGAACGGAGGAACATACAGCGGCTCTCGCGGCAGAAGTACAGAGCAGCCTTCTAAGGCAATTTTCGAGTCTGGCCGTTAAACGACCGGACACGGCCAAACGCGCCCGGAGCAACATCAACCAAGACCACCTGGCACGTTCCGAGCACGCGTGGCAATGCGGCCCCAACCCCAACCCTCGCATGATTGCAAGACAAACTCTCCGTGTACATCATTACGCTCTGGAGATACCATGGGCATAGGGGGAGGGGCACGACCACAACAGACCCAGAGTGCGGTTGGACCACACCAGGGGCTCCCAAGTGTGTCGCTCTTTTTATTTTTTATTTTTCTTCTTTTTTACACAGGACTCTGTTTGCCGGCGAACCTGCCGAACTCACGATGCAACAGCCAGGGAGGGACAAAGGCTGCGACGAACACTCAGGTGGTCTCCATTACGAGCATTAAATTTGTTAAATACACCATTCCGCAGCCTACCCCTGGAGGGAGACACCTTTAATTAGTCCAATCCCTTGCTTACCACACTATTTGTATCATTCCGCACTCATAGCAGAATTCCTGAATAAATAATGCAGCACTTTTTGCCTATAATTGCATTACCTTCTTTATATGTTCATTTACGACATGTTGCATCCGTATATTTTGGTACGGCCGAATACACCAGGGGCTTATGTTCCCCGCATTATGGTGTCATAAGTCCGAACACTTTCACAAGTGCGGCACCCCGAACTTATAGCATTATATGAATCGGCTCCGAATAATGTCTTGGGTCAATAGTTGGGTTTGCCCGGCTCCCATGTTTTGGCACCTTACGTTCCATTCCGTCGGCTAAGGTAGCACTGGGAGAACCACTACGATTGCGCCCCGGTTGAGCTGGGTTAACGCCTTAGTGGAGAAAGCTAAAACTGACTGTCATGATAAGGCGAGAGACTGGTCGCTGTTCGAGAGGTCTTTTCGAGTCCCTAAAGACTTATGCCGCTTCGAGCGAAGAACCGGATAATGTCCGGCCAAGGCGTGGATAGCGCCCCGAACTCGGTCTTCCGAATACTAGGGGCTTCGCCGAAATTTAAAATTATAGAATTCTATGGCTAAGTGAGAGTGTTCAAGCATTATAAGTCCGGTTACCTTGTTCGTTGTGTTGAGCGCCTCCCTAGATGAACCCAAAAATGGGAACAAGAGTGCTCAAGTTTATCCCGAACACCCCAGCACTCGTGGCATGGGGGCTGAAGCCGACGACTTGCCATCTCTCGGATTTAATAAATGGCCGCACAGAAGGTAATATTTTAAATCAATAAGCGTTGCTTAGCGCATATGAACAAAGTTTTCAGCGCATAGGATAACACATTGCGAATTTACTCAATAATTACATCCCTGGGGCACTCATCCGCAATCTTGTGGGAACCCTTCAAGACAGTCTTATAGTACATCTCAGGCATACGATACTCCTTGCCCGTTGGTGGCGCGTCAGTGATAAGCCTCTCCGCATCTAGCTTGCCCCAATGCACCTTTGCGCGGGCAAGGGCCCGACGAGCACCTTCAATACAGGCGGAGCGCTTAATGACCTCCACCCAGGGGCACGCATCCACCAACCGCCGCACGAGGACGAAGTAGCTCCCAGGCATGGCCTCTCCAGGCCACAGTCGGACTATGAGGCCCTTCATGGCCTGCTCGGCTACCTTGTGGAGCTCGACCAGCTGCTTCAGCTGGTCGCTAGGGGGCACCGGATGGCCGGCCTCAGCGTACTGAGACCAGAAGACCTTCTCCGTTGAGCTCCCCTCCTCGGCTCGGTAGAATGCGGCGGCATCAGACACGCTGCGAGGCAGATCTGCAAACGCCCCTGGAGAGCTCCGAATTCGGGTAAGTAACACGTAATTTACATTCACATGCTTGCTTTGCATGAAAAATGCCTTACCCGCCGCTATCTTCTTCACCGACTCAATCTCCTGAAGGGACTTATGGGCCTCGGCCTTGGCGGCTTTTGCACTTTCGAGAGCCGAGGCAAGCTCGGACTCTCGAGTCTTTGAGTCGCGCTCCAAACTCTCATGCTTTTCCATGAGAGCCTGGAGCTCTTGCCGAACCTCCGCCACCCGCGCCTCCTGCTTTTCTCGCTCTACCCGTTCCACGGCCGCATTGCGTTCGGCCGCGGACACGGCCTCCTTCAGGGTTGCAACCTCGTTCGTGGCCCCTGCAGTACCCACATTATCCTTGTTATTTTTATCGCAACCTAAATCCTTTTCTTAAGGTAATAATTCAAAGTGGTGTTACTCACCTTCTTTATCCTCGAGCTGCTTCTTGGCACGGCCGAGCTCTTGCTCAGACCGTTCGAGCTCCTGCTTCAAAGCACCGACCTCCGCAGTCAGTGCGGCAGAGGTCAGCAGCGCAGCCTGCAAACCCATATTGACATAATTTTTTAGCAACCCTGCGTATATCTTTTTTAGATCCTCAGTCCGGCTTTTCTTTCCGAACACCGAACTAAGCATCAGGGGCTACTGTCTATGCGGTATTACATTACATATTTTTCACTTCTTACCTCAAAGCCCGATAGAAGGCTACTGCAGGCTTCGGTCAGCCCGCTCTTGGCGAGCTGCACTTTCTGAATCACCGCACTCATAATAGTACAGTGTCCTTCCTTGATGGAAGCGCCTTCGAGCGCCTCCAACAAGTTGTCCAGCGCCTCCGGTTGGACGGAGGCCGCCGGCGTCACGGTCTTGCCCTTCTTGCGAAGGGGCCGCCGGCCGGACTCCGGAACCACTGCGGGTTCTGACGTGGAGTCCGGCGCAAAGTCCGGGAGGCTGCCTTGTGGCGCCTCCGGAGCCTCCCCCTGATGGGTCCCTTCTCGGGATCCCACCTCGGCATCCTCAGCGTCGCGAGGGGTGGATGCGGTCGGAATGGAGTCTACATCCGACGGAGCCAACGACCCACTCGATGAAGCGGGGAGATCATCATTGGCCGGACTACAGGCAGCGTGCGGCATTAGAATGACACTATGTGACACAAAAGAGAAATTATAAATCATTCAGGAATCCGGATACTTACGATCTCACCGGAGGCCTGGCCCTTGAGGGCCATTCTTCATCGCCAACGTTGACGTTGGCGGAGCTGTCCAGGGGAATAGTCCTTCCCCTCTTGGACCCTTTGGCCTCCCCTGTTGGGGAAGCCTTCCTCTTCCTCTCTCCCTCCTCTGGGAGAGAGTCCTCTTTCTCCTCCTCGTTTTCGGGGGAGGAGTCCACCTCGGAGTCGTCGGACACCTGAAAATGGGAACTCTTTCGAGTACCCGTGGCCTCCTTCTTGGCCTTCTTCTCCGGCACCACGTGCGGTGCTGGAACCAGCAGCCCCGCTAGACGGGCGTCTACTGGGTTTTCTGGCATAGGAGCCGGACAGATGATCTGCTTCGCCTTCCTCATCCAGTCCTGTCAAAGGAAAAGGGAAACTGAAACCCGCATAGAGTCAAACTATGAATAGCAAGTGTCCCATAAAGGGGTAGAATCACTTACCTCGTCAGCTTGACGCTGCGAGCGAAATCCGCGATCTTCGGTGGCGGATGCGGGGGCTTCAGCGCCCTTGAAGAGCACTTTCCAGGCGTCTTCGTACCTAGTGTCGAAGAGCCTACTCAAGGTCTGGTGCTGTGCCGGATTGAACTCCCATAATTTAAATGCCCGTTATTGGCACGGGAGAATCCGGCGGATGAGCATGACCTGGACCACGTTGACAAGCTTGAGCTTCTTGTTCACCGGCCTCTGGATATAGGGTTGGAGTCCGGTCAGCTCCTCCGAATCACCCCAGGTCAGGCCGCTCTCCTTCCAAGAGGAGAGCCGCATGGGGATCCCAGATCTAAATTCGGGGGCCGCTACCCATCTAGGGTCACGCGGCTCGGTGATGTAGAACCACCCCGATTGCCATCCCTTGATGGTTTCCACGAAGGCACCCTCGAGCCAGACGACGTTGGGTATCTTACCCAACATGGCGCCTCCGCACTCCGCTTGAGTTCCCTTCACCACCTTCGGCTTGACATTGAAGGTCTTGAGCCACAAGCCGAAGTGAGGCTGGATGCAGAGGAAGGCCTCGCACATGACGATAAACGACGAGATGTTAAGGATGAAGTTTGGCGCCAAATCGTGGAAATCCAGGCCGTAATAGTACATGAGCCCCCGGACAAATGGATGCAATGGGAAGCCCAGTCCGCGGAGGAAGTGGGGAAGGAATACGACCCTCTCATGGGGCCTGGGGGTGGGGATGAGCTGCCCCTCGTCGGGCAGCCGGTGCGCGATGTCACCGGATAGATATCCAGCGCTGCGCAGTCTTTCGATGTGCCCCTCCGTAACGGAGGAGGTCATCCACTTGCCTCCCGCTCCAGACATGACTGGAGAAGGTTGAGACGAGATGTGCGGGCTTGGGCGCTGGAGCTCGAGTGCGTGGAGATGGATAAGCAAAGGAGGAAGAAGGCGTAGGTGAAAGGGTGGATCCTAATCCCCTTATATATGGGCGGACGAAGTCTATGCGTCCCCACTGGCCTGGTAAAACTCGCTTATCTCCCAAGCGCCACCATCAATGGCGCGGTTGGGTTACCCACGTCCGTATTGATGAGAATCCCGGAATAAGGGGAACACGATCTCTGCTTCGACAAGACGTGCCAAGGAAACCGCTTCGCTAAACGCGCTGAGGTGGTAAAGTAAAAAACGATTCAAGTAAAGGCTTGGTAGTGGTGTGACGTCATGCCGCAAAAAACGTCAGCAGATTGAACTTGTGTATATATTATTCTCTCTACGATGGAATGTGGAATTTATTTTGCAGAGCCGGACACTATCCTGGTGTTCACAATCTTCTATGAATTATTCGGAGGAGGAACCCGCCTTGCAATGCCGAACAATATGCACGCCGGACTCATCGTCATTGAAGCCTGGTTCAGGGGCTACTGAGGGAGTCCTGGACTAGGGGGTGTCCGGATAGCCGGACTATCATCGTCAGCCGGACTCCAAGACTATGAAGATACAAGATTGAAGACTTTGTCCCGTGTCCGGATGGGACTTTCCTTGGCGTGGAAGGGCAAGCTTGGCGATACGGATATGTAGATCTCCTATCATTGTAACCGACTCTATGTAACCCTAGCCCTCTCCGGTGTCTATATAAACCGGATGGCATTAGTCCGTAGGACACAACAACAACCATTACAACAATCATACCATAGGCTAGCTTCTAGGGTTTAGCCTCCTTGATCTCGTGGTAGATCTACTCTTGTAATACCCACATTATCAATATCAATCAAGCAGGACGTAGGGTTTTACCTCCATCAAGAGGGCCCGAACCTGGGTAAAACATCATGTCCCTTGTCTCATGTTACCATCCGCCTAGACGCATAGTTCGGGACCCCCTACCCGAGATCCGCCGGTTTTGACACCGACACCTACCAAAATAGGAAGTCCTGGAAAATTTGTCTATTGATCAGCAGCAAAACGAATCAGCGCAAAAGCACGTTTCTGTGAGTTAACAAAACTAATTTCGTGCGTGCAAAGTTTCTGTTTTTCAGCATAATCAAATCAACTATCATCATAAGTTATCCTATAGGTTCTACTTGGCACAAACATTAATTAAAACATAAAAACACATCTAAACAGAAGGTAGATGCAAAATTTATTACTAAACAGAAACAAAAACAAAAAACACAAATAAAATTGGGTTGCCTCCCAACTAGCGCTACCGTTTAACGCCCCTAGCTAGGCATAAAAGCGAAGATAGATCTAAGTAGTGCCATCTTTGGCACTCGGAAAGGAAAAAAGAGGATCTCCTTTCTATGGCATTCATTCTTCTATTCAGGGTAAGCACATTACCATTAATGGATGAAGTAAGATTAAGCACGTTATGGAAGTTTGCCTCTAAGCTAGACTTCATCTCTTTGATAATTTCATTTTGATAAAAGCACAAGAGAGTAGTTGATTCAACCTTATCATTCATAGGGTGCCCAAATATGGTTTTCATTTTTTCATAGGTATCTATAGCATCCCCTTCAAGAAAACCTTCTTCAAAATAGAATCTAAAACTTGTTTGAAAGAAGCGGGCAAGCCAACATAGAAAGTTTTTAAGTAAACTTCAATTTGATATTGTGGCACATAGCTAGCCCGAATCCTTAATAACCTAGCCCAAGCATCTTTTAAAGACTCATCAAGCAAATAGCGAAAAATTCCAGAGTCATCTTCATCAAAATTATTTAAGCTCTCATTTGTGACCCCGGTGGGTCTTTCCATAGCATCATTATTTATGAGCTTGGAGAGGATAGAGGGGTTATCCAAGGTACTAGAACCCGGGAGAGGACCCTTAGTTCTTTTTGATTCGGCCATGGCAACAGGAAGGCAAACGGAAAAGAGAGGAGAAGATTGGAACAGAGAGGGAAAATAAAATTGCAAGGGTGAAGTGGGGGAGAGGAAAACGAGAGGCAAATGGCAAATAATGTAAATGCGAGGGAGATGAGTTTGTGATGGGTACTTGGTATGTCTTGACTTGAGCGAAGACCTCCCCGGCAACGGCGCCAGAAATCCTTCTTCCTATGTCTTGAGCTTGCTTTGGTTTTCCTTGAAGAGGAAAGGGTGATGCAGCAATACTAGCGTAAGTATTTTCCTCAGTTTTTGAGAACCAAGGTATCAATCCAGTAGGAGGCTCCTCAAAAGTCTCATGCACCTACACAAACAAACAAAGAACTCGCAACCAACGCAATAAAGGGGTTGTCAATCCCTTCACGGCCACTTGCGAAAGTGAGATCTGATAGAGATAATATGATAAGATAAATATATTTTTGGTATCTTATAATATAGATGCAAAAAGTAAAGATGCAAATAAAAGTAGATTGAAAGCTTATATGATAAAGGATAGACCCGGGGGCTATAGGTTTCACTAGTGGCTTCTCTCAAGATAGCATAAGTATTACGGTGGGTGAACAAAATACTATCGAGCAATTGATAGAAAAGCAAATAATTATGAGATTATCTAGGCATGATCATGTATATAGGCATCACGTCCGCAACAAGTAGACCGACTCCTGCCTGCATCTACTACTATTACTCCACACATCGACCGCTATCCAGCATGCATCTAGAGTATTAAGTTCATAAGAATAGAGTAACACATTAAGAAAGATGACATGATGTAGAGGGATAAACTCAAGCAATATGATATAAACCCCATCTTTTTATCCTCGATGGCAACAATACAATACGTGCCATGCAACCCTTTCTGTCACTGGGTAAGGACACCGCAAGATTGAACCCAAACCTAAGCACTTCTCCATGGCAAGAAAGATCAATCTAGTAGGCCAAACCAAACTGATAATTCGAAGAGACTTGCAAAGATAACTCAATCATACATAAAAGAATTCAGAGAAGATTCAAATATTTCCCATAGATAAACTTGATCATAAACCCACAATTCATCGGATCTCGACAAACACACCGCAAAAAGAGTTTACATCGAATAGATCTCCACAAGAGAGGGGGAGAACATGGTATTGAGATCCAAAAAGAGAGAATAAGCCATCTAGCTAATAACTATGGACCCGAAGGTCTATGGTAAACTACTCACAACTCATCGGAGGGGCTATGGTGTTGATGTAGAAGCCCTCCATGGTCGATTCCCCCTTTGGCGGAGCGCCGGCGAAGGCTCCAAGATGGGATCTCGCGGATATAGAAGGTTACGGTGGTGGAAATTGTTTTTGGTTGGCTCCCTGGATGTTTTCGAGGTACGTAGGTATATATTGAAGGAAGAAGTACGTCGGTGGCCGCTCGTGGGGCCCAGGAGACAAGGGGCGCCCAGGAGGGGTGGGCATGCCCTCCTATCTCCTGGCCGCCTCGATTGCTTCTGGACTTGCACTCCAAGTCCTCTGGATCACGTTCGTTCCAAAAATCACGCTCCCGAAGGTTTCATCCTGTTTGGACTCCGTTTGATATTCCTTTTCTTCGAAATACTGAAATAGGCAAAAAACAACAATACAGGCTGGGCCTCCGGTTAGTAGGTTAGTCGCAAAAATGATATAAATATGTAAAATAAAGCCCACAAACATCCAAAAGGGGTAATATAATAGCATGGAACAATAAAAAATTATAGATACATTGGAGATGTATCAGGGGCAGAGCCCACAGGAGAAGAAATCGATGAAAAAGGGGTACCGCTTTGGGCCGGCCTTGGCGCAATCGGCGGGGATGACGCGTGTGGCAGGGTGCCCCGTCGTCTTCCTCCCCCACAGGGTCAAGATGAAGTTCTTGAGGTGGATCGCATCGACCGTCAACGGGAAGTAGGCGATCTATGTCTGACGCACCGCCGCCTCGCTCTCCGGCACCTCCCTCTCCTCGGCATCCTTGGCCGCTCCCTTGCCCCTGCTGGTTTTGGGCGCCATAGCGGCTAGAAGGAGCCGAAGGTTCAGCAGCAATGGGGGCACAGCGGCGACGAGCAAAAGCAAGAGCGTGAGGAGGAAGAAGATAGGGACGGCGGTTCCGAGATTGAAGAAGGCGCAGAGGGTAAATGAGCAGCGCGCCTATGGTTATTCCTTTTTATGGGGAAGGCACGAGCCGCCTCTTTACCATTTACTGTGATGTGACGCATGCATGCAGCAAGCGCCCCACGCACGACTCCCTCGTCATGCACGACCCTCCATGTCGCGCATTCAACACAAGTCACGGGGAAGCGCAGCGGATGAGGGAGTTACCGCGGTAAAAGTTCGCCCCGCCTGCCCGCGCACTGTTCTAGGCCTAGCCCAACAACACGTCGCGCTTATGTGTGGCCCAGGCCCGGGGGATCCTGTTGGTGTACAAAAATAGAGGCTCTCTTTCATACCCCTTTACTTGTGCACGGGCAGTCAGAGTCACGCCCGCGGCCACACCCAGCAGGGCAGAGGAGGGAAACCAAAGCCACAAGACAAATCAAGGCAACGCCAAGACCGGAGGCACAAGAAGCAAGAGGGTAAGGCAGGCTCCCCCGGCAAGACCCTTGCCGGGGCAACTTGCCCAACGCTAGCAGAGAGCGCCACCCCTAAGCCCAAAGGTTCCAATGCCATCAACCACATTGGAACCGAGGATTAGGAGGCACCTCCATGGTGGCATGCAGTTCTTTGTGAAGATCATAAACACACAAGATCAGATAAGGGCCAGAAGACGACGATCCTTGGTAAGATCCTAGCCGAGGAAGCCCATGAAACCTCGGGCAAGATCCTTACCGGGGACGACTGCAATGCCACGGCAAGACCCTTGCCGGGGCCCCGGCAAGACCCTTGTCGAGGACATCAGTGGGGCCGCGGCCAGGCCCACATCTGCCAAGACTCTACCGCCGCTCCCCATGCAGCTGCCAGCCCAGCCAGCTAGGCGAGCACCTAAGTGGCGAGGTGTGGCCTCTGGAACAACTCAGCAAGCACCTGCGTGGTGGCATGCAAGTGTTCGTGAAGACACTGCCACCGCACCAGCTCAGCAGCATGCCAGCCTACATGGCGCCGCACGCCTTGTTGGCCAGGACGTGTGTCAAAGCAAGGCGAGGCGGCGACGGACAGGGAGGGCCTCGTTACCATCCCCAATAAAGCAAGGGGACACCTAAGGGGCGCATTTAATGCGTTTTGTCCCGTAATGGCAGGCGATAAGCTCAGCCACTGTACGCCTTTCCACCTCCTGTGTGCCACTGTGGCGTCCTCTTTTTCTATAAAAGGAGGCCCGAGGCATACGGGAGAAGGATTTGGCTCTTTTGGACTACACACGCACCGTAGCTAGTTCAAGACCTCCAAGAACACTCAAATATACACCAAAGCAGGACTAGGGTATTACGCATCCTCGCGGCCCGAACCTGGGTAAACGATTTGTGTGCTGACTCCTAAACCCGCTCTTTCCACAACCTCGCGCCCGCCGACTGTGGTAGGGATTCCAGTGATCCCATAGGTGTTGTTCCCACCAACACCCACAGAACATCCCGATCAAGTTGACGTGACCCGCAACGACGATGCCTCGAGAAGGAAATGATGTCAGAGACGCCGGCATCGCCCGCCAAGACCGCATTCAGGCGCGATTTTCACCGGAAGTCGGTGAGGCATCCACGAGCACGTTGACTTTGTCATCGTCTTTTGCCATGACATCAGCAGGGACGGGATCGCCGTGCGGGTGCATGCAAGTTTCTGCAGTGGCGATGCTTGACGTATAGATGTATTGCCTAGTCTCTTCCATCAGATCGGTCTTTTGGTTACATTGGTTAGAGCATGCACTTCTACATGGTATCAGAGCCAAGAGGTCTTGAATTCAAGAACCGGCTGGCGCAATTAAATTGAAGCCCACTTTCGGTCCATGTTTAGGCCTGAGGGAGCCATACGTGAGGGGGAGTATTTACGTATAACGTATTGACGTTGCTCAAAAAAACGTATAGAGTATTGACTAGTCTCTTCCATCAGATCTATTTTTTGGTTGCATTGGGTAGAGCATGCACTTCTACATGAGCTCAAACGAAAGCTGGAAGGATGTCGGCGTGAAGATGTCTGTCGCCTGGTCTGGCACCACCGTGTATACGAGGCCGGCTGGAGGCTGGGACGATGGCGAGGTACTTGGACTCATGTGTGCAATGTGGCGCTGATGCGGCGAGGACAAAGGTTAATAGCGGTCCATGTCAACCAAAAACCACTTAGAGGGAGGAAAAGTATCTGATTTTGACGATTGACGGACTTTATTTTTTTTATTTCCGAGTTCAGAAGACAAAACTTCATTTGTAATTTTCTCGGTTCGAAAGTGGCTATATTATCTAACCAAACTCCATATGTATGTGTGTGTACCTATCTTTTACATGCACGTTTTTTTCTTTACAATTTTTGAAATTCGCAATGATTTATTCGCCAATGATATCAAGGTAAAAAGTCGGTTTCATAAATTAGTGCCCATTTTGCTGTTCATTAATTATAAATTAATATTTTTTCGAATCAGATGTTCATTAATTAATGCAGAAGTTGCCTTCATCTAAAGGGACGGCCTTTATCCAAAAAAATAATCTAAAGGAACAGTAGCAAAAGTTGAGTCGTAAACTTCACCGAGAAAGCATGACACGGTACATCTGACGAGACATCACCGAATTTTCTCCCATGAAAAATAAAATGTCATCACCATGTCCTCAAATTTCATATCTATGAGCGTCTACATGTCCTTTACATCAATGTCTTTCCACAGCATCTTAAAACTCACAAGTTTGTTTTTTCGCCAATTTACTATACCGCTATCATATGCCATCATAATTTAAAAAGTCGCTTTCATAAATTAGTGCCGATCTTTGCTGTTCATTATTAGTTCTGATCTTATGTACTGTTTCGCCGGAGCATTGAAAGGAACAGTAGCAAAAGGTGAGACGTAAGCTTGAAGAAAGCATGACTCGTGCATCCGATGAGACGTCACCGAATTTTCTCTTATTAAAAATAAAATGTGGTCACCATATATATCCTCAAAGAAAGACACGACATTAGATGGAACTTGCCATTGTCAAAGTAGGGCAATCTAGCTACGCACATGTTTGCGAAAGCCTGCACACATGGTTGGGGCAACCACTAGCGGCCGGCGCATGCAGGGAAAGAAGATGCCACCATACGGAAAAAAATTATATGAAACCAGGTCTCATATAAATCAGGTGAGACCCGCCCTGATGAATGACATGTGGCATTCACAAATCACAAAGCATCTAATCTCTCCCCCCTGATTTCAGGTGGGGGGTGGGGTGGGTGCTTTGTGATTTGTGGATGCCACGTGTCATCCATCAGGATGGGTCTCACCTGCTAATCCGTGAGACCTGGTCTCATATAATTTTTTCCCCACCATACCACCACACCACTTGACCACAAGGCAGCCGGATTGTCGCGGTAGAGTACCTAGCAATCCAACTAAGCCCCAACTTCACCGCGCGACCCTATCCTGTCCGGCCCTGTTCGTTTGGGGTAAAACGGACAAACGAGGCGGCCCAGCGCGCGGGAGTAAACGGACTTTTGTCCGTTTTGTGTCTGCTTTCGACCTATCCGCGGCCCAAGTTTGCGCCGCTTTTGGGGCGAAATGGACAGCGCGCGGACGGACGGGAGACGCGCGCTTGTCCGCCCCTGGCCCGCGTGTCGGTGACATAGAGCAACTCCCCCCCCCCCCCCCCCCCCGCGGCCACTTTGGCGCCATCCCCCCCCCCCCCCCCCAAACCCTCCCACGTCCCGCCCGTCCCACTCCCTCCCCCGTCCATGGTCGACGCCCAGCCGAACTCCGGCAGGCTGGCCGTCGACCCGCCCGTAACGGCCAAGAAGAAGAAAGGCAAGGCGCCAAGGAAGCCGCGGTCGGAGTGCACGCCGGAGGAGATCGCCAAGTTGGACGCGGAATCGGCGAAGAGGAGGAGCCGGAGGGCGGTCGTCTAGATGAACGTCAGCGCGGCCAAGAGAGCCGCCGAGCATGCTGTGATTGAGGCCGCGCGGCACAAGGCCGGGGTCGAGGAGAAGGAGGCCATCATCAGCAAAGCGCACGCCCTTCTCATGGC
Source organism: Triticum timopheevii (assembly GCA_963921465.1). Taxonomy (NCBI): domain Eukaryota; kingdom Viridiplantae; phylum Streptophyta; class Magnoliopsida; order Poales; family Poaceae; genus Triticum; species Triticum timopheevii. The sequence goes on from OY997262.1 coordinate 372,159,789, forward strand.
CGGCATTTGTCGCCCGCCCGACATCTCTGAAGGGGTCGTCGGTCCGGCGAGCACAGGGTCGTCGGTCGCCCGGCCTCCGCACTGCCAGTCGCCGAAGTCGCGGACCACGCCCTTGTCGCCCGACTTTCCTCCGCCAAGGCACGATGCCCAGACCCGTTTCGGGGGGTCGCCGAACGTGAGCGTGATCGCGCCGTGCACACCACGCACCTCGGCCGTCATCGACCTCAACGTCGCCCCTGGGTCCAGCAGCGGCGGCCGGCCATCCGTCGAGATGCAAAGAAAGCAAGCACGGCCACCGTTTACCGGCACCATGCCGTCCCCCCGCGTCTTGTTCGACGAAATGCCAACCCCAACGACACCGGTCGACGACCCCTACTATAGCCAGTTCATGGAGGAAGTGATCTACGACGGCGGCCACGTCCCTGTCTACGACCCCGAGGAGACCCAAAGTCAGGATGGCCGCGGCCAGTTCACTGCCGATGAAGAGGCCGACGACCGTGCTGACTACGACCGTGGTGACTCGTGGCATGAAGATGATGACATCTATGTCGAAGGTGACGATGAAGAAGAAGAAAGCAATGACGTTGACATTAGTGGCGCGCCATTGTTCATCGACAAGCTGACACAAAGAGCAGAAGCACAAAAGAAGAGGAAGAGCATTCGCATGGGTTCATACACACAAGATGAGGACAAGTTGATTTGCCAAGCTTGGATGGAGAATAGCCAAGATCCAAGGACCGGCGCGCAACAAAAGGGTATTTTTTTGGACGAGAGTCCACAAAATATTCCATGAAAGGAAGATGTTTGAGCCCTACCAATTTGAAAGCAACCGTGGCGTCGGCTCGATTCAAAAGAGATGGTTGTTCATCCAACAAGAGTGCAACAAGTATCAAGCCGCATTTGAGAGCGTTCAAGCACGGCCCGTGAGTGGTACCGGCGTTGGAGACATGGTATGCTCTCATTCTTTGCCCTTTCCTTGCTACGGCCATGAAACTTCGGCCTTGTACATGTTTGCATGGTCACTTGTTGTTCATCATATGGTGTAGGCATTTCAATCTTTGGAGGTATTCAAGGCCCGGCACAATGACAAGCCGTTTACTCTTACGCATTGTTGGACTATGGTCAACAATCGCCCTAAGTTCAAGGACCAATACCGTGAACTCAAAGGAAGAGAGGCCTGAAGACGGCCAAGTTCGCCGGAGGTGGAGATGGCGAGGCGTTGAACAGGCCGAGAGGCAAGACCAACTCCAAGGTTGATGACATTCGTGATGCCTCATCCATGGCATTGCATGACACTTTGCATGGCATGATGTCGCAAAAGGATGTGAGAGACGAGAAGAAGCGGCAAAGCAAGGATGAGCAAATGAAGCAATACCTAGAGCTTCAAACGAAGAAGCTTGAGATGGAGGAGGCGGCCCGGCAAAGGTAGCTCGACATGGAGGAGGCGGCCCGGCAAAGGCAGCTCGACATCGAGGCCGAGAACGTCAAGGCCAGGCAAAGGCAGCTCGACATGGAGGAGGCGGCCCGGCAAAGGCAGCTCGACATCGAGGCCGAGAACGTCAAGGCCAGGCAAAGGCAGCTCGACATCGAAGCCACCAATGCCGCCACCAAAGCGAAGGAGGTGGCCCTCGCGATCATGAGCGTGGACTCGTCGAAGATGAGCGAGAAGACGAGGGCCTGGTTCGAGGCCAGGCAGAAAGAGATGCTCGACCCCGACGGCCTGAACTAGGTCGTCCGATCGGCCGTGGCCGTTCTTTTTTGGAGGTTGGCATGGGTGCCGCCCGCCCGCTGGGCCGCTGGCCGTGTGCCGGCGAGAAAAATATTCATTTTGAAGGCCGGCTGTGTTGCCGGCCGCTGGTTGTGTTGCCGTCGAGGACAACCATTCATTTTGAAGGCTGGTTGTGTTGCCGGCCGCTGGCTTTGTTGCCGGCGTGCGTGCTGAACTGGGGCCGTAGGGATTGGCATTTGAAACGTTACTTTTTAAAAAAAAAACGGACGCGAACAGGATGGGGTAAAGGACGCAGCCGCGCGCTGGGCGCACGGCCACCGCATCCCAGGAAGGCCCGGACACGACCTCATCCCCCTACCCAAACAGACAAAATTCGGACAAAACAGACGTCCGTTTGGGGTCGGGCGGTGGAGTTGGCCTAACACAGTCAGGAGAAGAGACAAATCACCGCCACCACCTGCCTACACACACAGCTAGTAGTAGATGCGTAGATGCGTGTCCAGATGCATGGCGCCATTCATTTGCAGGAACTCGAAACTTAATTTGACGTTGAGTCCTCCACGATCCGTCCCTCGCAGACGTACTGCTCAGGAAACAAAACCCACCGGCCATCGGCTAGCTCTAGACAATCACGGTGGTCCTCCCTCTGGAGCACCGTCTCGGGCGTGCCCGCCGTGCTGTCGCCGTCGCCATGAGAGCGGAGCAAGAATGGAAGGAGGCGCGCGTACATGCATGGCCAGCACCGCGTCCGTTGCGTACCTCTGCGTACGTTGTTTAATTTGTTCCGGCGAACTGTAGAGTCGCGCATTCTCCGCGGTGGTCATGCGCGCGAGGACGGTGGGCTCCGGCCGGAGCTGCGCCGTTGCTTTCCTATCTCTAGCATTATCGCCTGGGCCGGAGCCTACCAAATTTGTGCGCCGCTCTCTTTGGGGTTAACGTGGGTGCTAAAACTTCCTCCCAATGCTCGTCGTCAAAAAAGACTCTTGAGCTCTTGGTGATTAGTCCTTCTCCCTGCGACCCTAGGCGGGCGGGCAGGCTAGATGTTTTGCATGCGTCTCAACTGCGGCTTTTCCGCGCTCATGTATAGATTGATGTGACGGTGGAGACGATCATTCGAAGGGATATGTATGTGGCCAAGTTGTAACAGTAATAGTGTACTGAAGTGCTCGACCTTTCGTAATGCACAGCCGTGTCATCGTCGATCTTTTAGTTTGTTCATTGACTTGTGGTACGACGTGTCCTGTGCGCATACCTATACACAGTAGAATGGTTGCGATTTGAATGACGGCAACGCACGTACGGTTGTTTGTCTCAAGGTGAAAATCGCGCCACGCGCGCATCTGGAAAGTTGAGCAGCAGCGAGCGAGGGCGCCGTTCCTTTCTGGACAAGGATCATCATCATATCGGTCCCATGTGGAATGTCCTGCGCTCCACGGCGTCAACCGCCATCTGTCGGTCGCTGCCAGGGTGCACGAGTTAATGGCCGTCCGTCCGTCCGTTCATCCACGCTCGATCGGCTCCAACTCATAGCCCACCGACGCTCGCCCATGCCCCTCGACGGCAGCCCCGGCCGGCACCGACGACGACTCCGGCAAGGGGGTCGGCAGGTCGGTAGGTAGGTCCCGGCGTCTCGCCGGCCGCGTCAGGGAGGGGACTGTGACGCGCACGGGCGCGTACAGCTGGCCGGCTCCCGTGCATCACGCGCGGCGCGCACGATCCGATCCGATCGGGGCAGCTAGGGTAGCATTCACGCGCCGGTGGCCGGCCGGGCCAGCGAGCTGGTGCTCGTCAGAGACGGTGTCGCCCGCTGCGTTATACGTACGTACGTACGGTCCCGTCCTAGGCCCCGCGGCTCGGCCGGTAGCGCGCGTGTCAGCGGCGTGTGGCGCCCGCCCGGCTCGTACGTCGCCTGCTTCCCCGGCACCGGCCAGCGCGGCCGTAGGGCCTCCGGCCAGCCTCGATCCGCCGATCCACTGCGCCAACGTACGATCGTGGCCGGACGCTCCGGCCGGCGGACGACGGGCTGACCGTGTGCTGCCGCCACGCCGATCACCACGTAACTGCGGCTGTACAAGTAGCCGTGTACGTAGGTTGCTGTGTATAGCACAAGTAAGCATGCATCCAGTGGGATTTTTTTACCTGCACCAGCTGGCGCGATCTGCATGCTTGCGGCATTGAATTGCACTGCATGCACGGATGGATGGAGCGACACCGATCGGCGGTGTAGGGTAACCATATATCCACGTACAGCTACGAAAGGGTTTACGTAATCTTTCTAAATATACTTCTCTGCCCCTCCTGATTTTCAGATGGGTGAGGCCCCTTCCTCCCCCTTCCCCAATGATCATTAGCCACGTTGCTAATTACGTGAAGTACGTAACTATCTCTACGATAAGTGTAGCATTATTGGAACCATCAACTAATGCTTGGTACGGTCGTGTCATGCCACCTCGATCTAGCTGTAACAAAACCAAGCACCACATGTAATAATAATAATAATAAACATAATAATGTGGGCGAATATATGCTCGGTCGGTCGATCTTGACCAAACGTAACGTTGCCCCACTCTCAAGTGTAATCAACTAACTATACCTAGCAAGTAGAAATAGAATCATGTCGTCAATATAAAAAGAATCATGTCGTGAATATAAAATGTTTTTCTTTGACCAAAGTGGCGATCGAACAAGAACCAAAGTCCCGACATGAAAAGTTGAGAACATTTGACCTCTGGCCGGCTAGAACATTACAGATGCTGCCGCGCGTCCTCGATCGTCGCCGTCCAGCAACAGGAGCAAAAAGCATGCACCGGGCCAGTGTATGGGAACAAATTAACATGGGACGTTATTTTCCGAGCGGAGTGATCGGGATGCCGCCGGGTCTCTTTGCACTTTGCTTTGCCTTTTCGCGCACTGTCACCGAGACTGTTCTTGATTCCTTCCTCGAGGGAGGGAGGGAGGGAGTCGATGCGCCCTACCCGCCCGCGACACGTGGCGCTGCTCCATTAGCGCGATCGACGACGACCCGGTGCGCACCAACGCTATTGTGAGGTCACGATTGCATCAGCCACCGGCCGTACGTGAAGTATAATTCTACCCACTTTCCAAAAAAAAAGTATAATTCTACCCAGTAATCTAGTTACTTAGAAACAAAAGGTTATACATTTATCCCCACCCCCCTGCAAGGAGACTAGAGCAAAGCTTTCCTTCCCTTGATCTTTGCCGGTAACAGGAAGGGGAATCAATGACGCCTCGGCTCTGGCTACTAGATAGGTTAGGGTTTTAATCTTCGTAGGGGTGGCACTCAAACAGATGGTGGTACTTCTTATTCGAATCGTCTTTTGGGCTTCGATCCACCTCAAGTTTGTCCGTCGATATGGATTACAAGGAGCTCCGGCTAGATTCCTGCCAGCTGCTTGGGCGGCGGGGTTAGGGTTTTTAATCGTGCGTACGCAACAATGAGTTTTTGTGTCAGCTTTTCTAATCGATTCAGGCTTCGGGGTGCTGTTCATTGCTGGCACGTGCACGAAGACTGCCCAATTGTCATCAACAAGGTCAGGTCAGTTCCGGTATGGGATTGGCGGTAACGGCGACTTGTTGTGACGGTGACAATGGTCGTACGGTGATCCGGAGGCCTTGATGTAATTTTTTTATTATGTTGGACATGCTTTATACGAACTTCCCGTGAATGGACTAGTCTTTAGAAAAAAACGTTGGAGGTGAGAGGAATTAACAGACTGTCATCGCAACTTTTTTAACTAAGTGTGAACCGATCGGCTGAAGGAGAATGATCAAAAGCAACTCCACTAGTCACGCCTCCAGCCTACATATGACCCAGCTGTAGTCAATTCCGCCGGCCTAGTCGGTCCCGTAGATAATTCAGCCATTACCATTCATGCTGCCTTCCTCTCTCCCGTCCCGTCCATGGAGCGGTTAACCTCTCTAGCTCCGGCCTCTACATAATCTCGACGAGAGCGTCCACCGTCCAAACAAGCGTTCTCTGCCAGGTCCTTAATTAGTCTTGAAAGCCTTGCATAGCAGGTGGGAGATAGCTGCCTTGCAAGGGCATGCATAGGGAGCTATCTGCGCGCGTAGTTTCACAGATGCTGCCGCCGATCGAGATCCATGGAGAATGGCGAGGCGCGCGAGGTGGAGAAGCAGGGCACGTGCATTCATTTCCAGCTGGCTTCCCGGCGTCCTGCCGGCCGGCTGGCACGCACCGCCGCGGCGGCCTTGCCTGGTCAGTGTGTCGCTCGATCCGGCCGTGCGCCGGCAGCCGGCCCATGCATGCATGTGCCTTTCTTCTCCACCGTGCACACCTCGCCTGCGTGTGCTCGCCCGTATGTGGTGGTGTCAGCTGTGCGTGATATCGGAAGCTAGCTAGCCATCGACACGGTCCGCCGAGCTTGCAGCTCCACACGGCAAGAAGCTAGCCGCGGTTATTTGGTGTTTTGGAAGCAGACCGCAGTCTGCAGTCAGGTATGAAACTGCAGCATATGGCTTCATTTTCGACAATACCACTCTTCTTAATTTGCCCGTGCCGATATATATGTTCTTCTCCATCTTTTCAAACTCTGAAAGAAAAACATTTTATGCTAGTACTCCATCTGTTCCTAAATATAACTCTTTTTAGAGATTTCACTACAGACTACATACAGAGTAAAATGAGTGAATCTACACTCTAAACATGTCTACCTTCAACTTCGACTATGCTAGTTTTTGTTTGCCGGGAATGCGAGGCCTCGCTGTTTATCTGTTGATCACTAAATGTAATGCATAGACCTTTGACAAGGATAATTGAAGAACTGTTATTCTTCTACCTTTTCGAAAAAAGGACTATACATACGTGAGCAAATTTCTTGAACTGCTGGTTGTGTTTGCTACACTCCATACACTTTTCTTGGGATGATTTTGTGACGATAGTTGCTGAGATGCCGGTTCAGTAGTGTTGTTGCAGGTCTTATCATCTTTTCCTCTATTTATTTTTCTCTTCTTTTCTTTTCTTGTAAGCCTATCGATTTTTATACTGTTACACTTGCAGTTCATGTAGCCTGATCGATGCCCGGCTGATATTTTAATGTTTGCAGAAATATATGTTCAGGTGGGCCCTTTGACCTTGCTGGTTCTTCAGTTCACAAAAGATACCAAAGTAGTGTATACTTCAAAGCCACTTTGCATATATCTTTGAAATGAATTGTTGCTTTGCATATCTTGTCTAAATTGGCAATGAGGCCGCTCCCACAACCTGATTAGTTGTCGTATGTTTCGTTGTTCCTGGGATATCTAATCACTACCTATGTAACTGAACTTCCTTTGCTCATCCTCTGAAATGCATTGGCAGTACAGCTGCTTTTTCCCCAAAGAAAACATTCTCTTTTGATTGTAATTAAATTTCTACGTCAAGTACTCCCTCTGTTCCTAAATATAAGTCTTTATAAAGATTTTAATATGCACTACATATAGATGTATATAAACATATTTTAGAGTGTAGATTCACTCATTTTGCTCCGTATGTAGTCCATTATTGAAATCTCTAGAAAGACTTATATTTAGGAACGGAGGAAGTATGTTATATAAGTGCGGTATATTTCTTTGTTTTTTCATCACATTATTATTTCTGTACCCCCTTCATCAACTAATAGTAAAAGTTAAACTTTGAAATAGATAGACGTTTGATAACTATGACAGAGAGGCTAATAAATATACATGTTGCTAATTAGATTGATTTACTAAATTGAAAAACTTTCCAGCTGACACATCAGTCTCGCCGTACGCATGCAATAATGCGCAAGCTACAAAAATAGTAAACCGTCCCAATTAAGGTGCCTTGTCATTTCTGGTGAAAGAGAAGATGCCGGACACTGCACCAATTAAAGTGGCTGCAGAAGCAGAATGGCGCAACCAACAGTACGGTGAGTACCACAGTACACTTATGCGACATGCATGTCCAAGTCTGCTGGTTCGCGCCACAATTTGTGTTGCAAACCTCCAATATCTGGACCGTTTAACGCGTCGGAGAGAAACAGTAGGCAAGCAGCAAGCAGCTCCGTCAAGGGGTGCTCCTGTGCTGCATGCATGCTGGCCGATGCTAGACATGGGCATGTGCACGCTGGCCAGAGCAATCGAGGCCCCGGCCGCGCGTGACGCTCCGTACGTCCGTGTGCACTGAACTCCCACGTGTATATGTGCCTACGCACTTCGTGTACACTGCACAGTACTCCCTCCATTCCAAAATATAGTGCGCCCGCGCTTCCCGAGGTCCAACTTTGACCGTAAATTTAACCAACAAGACCAACTGCGGCGGAAGAAAAAATTATATAATTGAAAACTTCTTTCGAATACGAATTCACTGATATAATTTTTGCTCCCGCCGCAATCGGTCTTGGTAGTTAAATTTACGGTCAAAGTTGAAGCACGTAGATAGAGAAAGCACTACATTGTGGAATGGATGGAGTATGTTTCATGGTAGACTCCGATACTGAACCATGCATGATGTATTACTCGAACCCCATTGCCAAGGAAACTAAGAGCCTCTTAATTCCTAGGGTTCAAAAAATTACAGGAATGAAAAAACTTTAGATTGCAATGTCATGTATATTTGAATCGTGCATGATATGATTTTGGTTTGTTTGTCTTTCTTCTTTTGTTTATGCCATCTTTACCAACTTCTACTTCTTGGCTAGCTTGAGGTTTGAATGAAAATCTTTTATAAATCAAGAAGATCCTACCTCTTGTATCATAACGAACATGACACAATCTTAGAGAAAAAAAAAGAATCAACATGACACGAGTACAAAACCTTTTCAGAAACAACTATTGCCACTTTTCACAAATCAAGAGGCAAACTCAGTGCAAGACCTAAGCAGCAAAAGGGGTGATCATTATTTTAACATACAACTCCCCATGGATCAAGCCAAGAAGTATCGAGATCAGGAGATTTGTGGGTGAAGATGAAGTTTTGAGCACCCTTTCGGGAATGTGTCGTGAGGAGTCGGCATGCGGATAGGCTTTGGCCTATGTTTCTGTTTTTCCTTTGTGTCGGCTTGTGCCATCCACTGATACACTTGATCAAACTTTTTGTCGCTCTCTTCTGCTAATTCAATGGAACATCAGCTTTGCCGGCCAGTTCAAAAAAAATGAAGTTTTGACAACCGTCTACAATCAAATGATGTTGCTTTGATGCATGATAAAATAAATGTTGGATCTATCTCTACATGGCAAGTTGGTGGGAGCAACTCCGCAGGCTTCATTTTTTGTTGCGCCCTTCGATTACCGGGCCTTGAGTTCAGGGTGAAATCCTCGGTCTGGCCTTCATTACTTGTACATGGCAGTGGCGGTCTACCCTTCTTTGTTGAAGGCATTTTCTGGCGTCTATTCAGACCTTCTCTCCAACATGAAAACCCATGATCTGACCTATATGGTTGGATATCGCAACGAGTGGCTTCATGTACCATTACCTTCCTGGAGGCTTAGCTGTTGGGGAACATCCTTAGTCTTATTGTTTCCAATGACGGTGGTGTTGGGGAACGTTGCAGAAAATAAAAAAAAATTCTACGCTTCACCAAGATCAATCTATGGAGTCATCTAGCAAAGAGAGAGAGGAGTGCATCTACATACCCTTGTAGATCACGCGCGGAAGCGTTCAAGAGAACGGGGTTGAGGGATTCGTACTCGTCGTTATCCAAATCACCGAAGATCCTAGTGCCGAACGGACGGCACCTCCGCGTTCAACGCACGTACGGTTGGGGAAGACGTCTCCTCCTTCTTGATCCAGCAAGGGGAGGGAGAGGTTGATGGAGATCCAGCAGCACGACAGCGTGGTGGTGGAAGTAGCGGCGATCTCAGCAGGGCTTCGCCAAGCTCAGCGAGAGGGAGAGGTGTTGCGAGGGGAGTTGGAGGCGCCAGGAGCAGGGGTGCGCTGCCCTCCCTCCCCCCCCCCTCTTTATATAGGATCCATGGGGGGGCGCCGACCCCTAGAGATTGAATCTCAAGGGGGGGCGGCGCCGACTTCCTATATACAATTCTTCACCTCCGGACCATTCCGGAACTCCTCGTGACATCCGGGATCTCATCCGGGACTCCGAACAACTTTCGGGTTACCGCATACTAATATCTCTACAAACCTAGCGTCACCGAACCTTAAGTGTGTAGACCCTACGGGTTCGGGAGACACGCAGACATGACCGAGACGACTCTCCGGTCAATAACCAACAGCGGGCTGGATACCCATGTTGGCTCCCACATGCTCCTCGATGATCTAATCGGATGAACCACGATGTCGAGGATTCAAGTAATCCCGTATACAATTCCCTTTGTCAATCGGTACGTTACTTGCCCGAGATTCGATCGTCGGCATCCCAATACCTCGTTCAATCTCGTTACCGGCAAGTCACTTTACTCGTACCGTAATGCATGATCCCGTGACCAAACACTTGGTCACACTGAGCTCATTATGATGATGCATTACCAAGTGGGCCCAGAGATACCTCTCCGTCATACGGAGTGACAAATCCCAGTCTCGATCCGTGTCAACCCAACAGATACTTTCGGGGATACCTGTAGTATACCTTTATAGTCACCCAGTTACGTTGTGACGTTTGGTACACCCAAAGCACTCCTACGGCATTCAGGAGTTACACGATCTCATGGTCTAAGGAAATGATACTTGACATTGGAAAAGCTCTAGTAAACGAACTACACGATCTTGTGCTATGCTTAGGATTGGTTCTTGTCCATCACATCATTCTCCTAATGATGTGATCCCGTTATCAATGACATCCAATGTCCATAGTCAGGAAACCATGACTATCTGTTGATCAACGAGCTAGTCAACTAGAGGCTCACTAGGGACATGTTATGGTCTATGTATTCACACATGTATTATGATTTCCGGATAACACAATTATAGCATGAATAATAGACAATTATCATGAACAAGGAAATATAATAATAACCATTTTATTATTGCCTCTAGGGCATATTTCCAACAGGTGGTTGGTGTTGATGTCGTCCTACATCGTGTTGTTTGCCTCACCTTAACCTTTACGGGTCCCTTTTTTCTCATTCGTTTTCTTCTTCTTCTTTTTGGATATGTGCATCATCGATGTCTCAACTAGCTCTCGATTTGCAGATGCTTGTTGTAATCAGTATCAACTTGATATTAATATATCATCGTTTACCACCTGACCGGAAAATGTCTACAAGCCCCGCAAAAAAATGTCTACAAGATGCCACCTAATATTTTGCCTTTCTAGAATTATAGTTTGAAAATGTTGAGCATCCTTTACTTGGTCTGGCCCATGGAAAAGTTTGAGCCAACCTTTGGTGATGATGCTTGGCCGTTTCCTTTATGAAAGCACCACCCTTCATGATTTAGACTTAAATCTTTGGTATAGACACTTTACATTGGATGCTATCTTTGCAATTTTAGGCGTGTTAATTGTTTGTAAAATTTGGTTTATGTAACCCCTATTTTAACTTATGTTTCATCTATATTCATAATCCAAATTGCTATAGTATCATTTCACTTGTTTTTCAATTGTTTGCACAACAGACATTTACGGTCAGTTTGTATGAGATTACAACAAGGTCAATAATCTCGAGGGTTTGGTGTCGCGATTGCTTAAGCACATCGTCATGGCACGATTGTAGTCGAGACGTCGTCACCATCTTCCAGTTGTCATCAAAAGATCCGACTTCCTGTATCATCACATCCAAAGACCAATTAGATGCCAAAATCTCCTACGATGACCTTTTTCCTAAGAGGAATGCCAAGAACACCTTTTTTTCCTGTCGAGAGAATGTCAGGAACAGGAACACCTCCTTTTGCGCATCTGGCAGGAATATGGAGAACCGCTCTTTCGTCCAAAAGCAAAGCTATGGCGGCCCGTGTTGGCCTTGTGTGTACGGGATGATATTGAAATGTCAAAAATATCACACGCCCACTCAACAATATATGCTTTCGGCTCGGCTGGAATGTATCCAAATAAACAATTGAAGAGATTTCATTGTAATTCTTAGTCATAAAAGTAACTTTGTATTTTCTTGGATTTTCGATCCAAATCAGGAATCCAAATGAGGGTACCTGTGATTGTTATGAGTATGAATAAAATTAAAGGTGTTTCTAAGAAAAAAAACTAGTTAGGGGTTATGCCTTCAAAGCTCACTCCCTACTTGTTTATTCAAAATGTTTTATCTCTCGTACCGTGCATTCAAATACCGAACCCCTTTCACCGTTGATTTTTTGCGTCGAGATCTTTAAAAGTAGATTCCATATTAATAGGTTTCGACATAAAAAAAAACCATGAAAACCGACCAAAAAAACAGGAAACCAAAAAAAAGGAGTACCAAAAAACCAAAATCCAGAAAAAGAAAAAGAAAACCAAAAACACCGGCAACCGAAAAAAGGAAGAAAAAAAGGAGTCCGAAAGCACGGTTGCGGTTTTCACTTTTTCTGGGAAGCACATGCTGTGTTTTTCTCTTTTTCAGGAAAGCATAGGTTGTGCTTCACGCGGAAGCAAGGCTATAATTTTCCCTTTCCGAGAAGCGCAAGCACAGATATACTTCTCGTGAAAGCATAGTTGTGCTTCTCGTGGAAGCACTGACTATGCTTCTGACGAAATAGTATGTTGTGCTTCTTGCAAAAGCAAAGCTTCTCGTGAAAGTGCAATTTTTATTAGAAGAACAGTAGTGCTTCTAAAAAAATCTCCAAAACCTAGGAAAAAACAGGCAAAAATAGAAAAGCCAAAAAAACCTTAACCCATCTAAACCCGAAAACAAGTATAAAAAATGAAAATAAAATGAAATCCAACAGGAGCGTCCAACACGCGACATGTGACGTCGGCTGCACGCGCACCACTTGACATGCTTTCAGGCCAAAAAAGGAACCCTTGTGGGAGCCTCCCATGGGGTACCGGTTGCTTAGTTACTCCCAAATAATGGGGTGCAAACCACGTCGGTCAGGATTTCCTTCCATGTAGAAATGGCAGATTCCATTTATAGCGTAGGTCGACCGTTAACGCGGTACCTGTAGTATTGCGCTAGGTATGATCGGGCCAACCCAACTAGCAAAAGGCTCCTCTTCCAATTTTCATAATATTCTAGAACCGTCCTTGACCGATTTTATTTTTGTTCTGTGTTTTTTTTCTTTCTATTTTTTCTGCGTTTTAACATTTTTATACTTCTTTTAATATTTTTGCTTCCATTTCCTTTATTTTATATATTTTTCTCTTTCTAAAATTTCTGAATATTTTTATTATTATTTTTATCAAATATTTATCTTATTTCCTGAATTTTTAATTTTGTGAATATTTCAAAAATTCACGAAAAACTTTGAAATCTTGAACAAACAATTTTCAAATTTGCAAATCACAAAGATATTATGAATTAAAAAACGTCCCGGAACAATATTTGGAATCATGATTCTTTTTTATTTCTCGAATATTTTTGAATCACAAACATTTTTTGAATTAACATAATCGTGAACATATTTGAAATTGAATAAAATTGTAAATCCGCGGATATATTGTTGAAATCACAAACATTTTTCATATCCCTGAACATTGTTGAAATCATGAACACTTTTTCAAATCCTTAAACAGTTTGTAGGATCATGAATCTTTTTCAAAATCTGAACAATTTTCAAAATTATGAACATGTATTGAAATTTGTTTAAAAAGATCTAGGACATTTTTCAAATTCGCGGACATTTTAAAAGACATGAACAATTATTGAATTTCTGAACATTCGTAAAAAATAGGGAACATTTTATAAAATTCTTTTTTTAAACCGGAACATTTTTTTAAGTCTCAAAAAAGAGAAAAACATAAAAGGAAAAATAACAGGGGCGACCGTCCCACAGATGGGCCGGCACACCATCACCCCCCACACGGGTCGAGAAATAGCACGGGAGCTAACTAAGCGAGACGGACACGCCTGGGGATCGAGCCAGTCTTCACCTATTTTTTTTTTCTGCATTTGTTTCTTCGCTTTTTTAATTTAATTAATTTTTTTAGTTTTTTCGTTTTCATTTTTTCATTTTTCTTTGTTTGTTTATTTTTTAATTCTACATTTTTATATATGTCAACAACATTTTTCTAATACACGTTTAACATTTTTTCCACATAAATTTAACATTTTAAAAAATATATGGTCAACATTTTTTATGCATATTTTGAATTTTTTTAAAATGCTTGATTAGTATATTTCAGATACAGGATTAACAAGTTTTAATGCATGGTCGACATTTTTTCTTTACATTTCATAAATGTTTGATTATCATTTTTCAATTAAAAATATTTACATTTTTTAATACTTGGTCAAAAAATTTTATATACACATTTACATTTTCCAAATGCGTGATTAACATTATTCAAACACTTGTTCGACATTTTTTGCAAATGCTTTATTAACCTTTTTATATAGATGGTCAAAACACTTTCATCATTTTTTAATACATGGTCAACATTTTTTTATACACGGTTAACATTTCCAGAATGCTTGATTAACATTCTTTTAAATACCTTTTCCCTAATTTTTTCAAATGTTTGAATAACATTTTTTTTATACATGACCAAAAAATTCTTCATTTTTTAATACATGATCAACAGTTTTTCTATACACGTACAACATTTTCTGAATGCTTGATTAACATTTTTAAAATACATATTCAACATTTTTCAAATACTTGTTTAAAGTTTTTTAAATATATATAGAATATTTTAAAGTACAAATAAAGTCAAAAATTAAATAGAAAACGTAAAAACCAGAAAAGGAGGCTGTGACCTCCCGTGCGCGTGGGCTGACCCACCTCGCTCGCCCGAATGCGAGTTATAGGGGAGCCTGAGGAATAGGGGCTCGCTGTAAAAATATCCCGGCGCACACAAAAAATGGACGATTTTAACTGGCCCGGATGAACGAGTCGTTTCAGCTTTGGAGGCCGACTGAGTCATAACATGTACGGCCGAAACCAACAACCCCATCCCCTTAAATTTCGTTGCATTTGGCTAGTCTGTTGTGTTCGTTGCCGTCCTCCCGCTGAGACTGTTCATGAGTCAACGATGTTCCGTTCTTCTTCCTGGGAAAAAAAGAGATTTTTTAAATGAGTTTCTACTTCTTCCCCAGTGCTCTTGTAAATTATTGTTTTTAACAAAAGGGGTCTCCCCCGATTTCCATTAGCAGAAACCATGAACAGTGCATACAAAGTCTCCGTACACCACCCACTATAACCTAGATAAAACTATAACACGAGCAATAACGACAACTCTAACTAAGACACCAGCAACCAAAAGGAGCTACCTCTAGCATCAACGACAACTCCATTACAACGTTTTTAAGCCAAGAAAATCCAAAACTAAACATTAGAAATCCACAAACTTATTTATATAAGCCAAAAGAGAAGGAAGCAAAATGAATGCTAGCCTCCAGAATTAGTAACTCCATGTTGGAGAGGGCAACGATGGTCATCAATGTACACATCAGCCACTCCTAATTTTAAGCATCCCAGGACGCCATCCTCTTGAAGCATGGAATACCGGACTTGCTACTTGATCTAGAAGTCTTAGCCCCCAGGAAATATGCCCTAAAGGCAATAATAAAGTTGTTATTTTATATTTTCTTATTCATGATAAATGTTTATTATTGATGCTAGAATTGTATTAACCGGAAACTTGATACATGTGTGGATACATAGAGAAAACACCATGTCCCTAGTAAGGCTCTACTAGACTAGCTCGTTAATCAAAGATGGTTAAGTTTCCTAACCATAGACATGTGTTGTCATTTGATGAACGGGATCACATCATTAGAGAATGATGTGATGGACAAGACCCATCCGTTAGCTTAAAATAATGATCATTCAGTTTTATTGCTATTGCTTTCTTCGTGTCAAATACATATTTCTCCGACTATGAGATTATATAACTCCCGGATACCGGAGGAATGCCTTTTGTGCTATCAAACGTCACAACGTAACTGGGTGATTATAAAGATGCTCTACAGGTACCTATGAAGGTGTTTGTTGGGTTGGCATATATCGAGATTAGGATTTGTCACTACGAGTATCAGAGAGGTATCTCTGGGCCGTGTTGGTAATGCACATCATAAGAAGCCTTGCAAGCAAAATGACCAATGAGTTAGTTGCAGGATGATGCATTACGGACCGAGTAAAGAGACTTGCCGGTAACAAGATTGAACTAGGTATGAAGATACCGACGATCGAATCTTGGGCAAGTAACATACCGATGACAAAGGGAATAACATATGTTATCATAACAGTTCGACCGATAAAGATCTTCCTAGAATATGTGGGAGCCAATATGAGCATCTAGGCTCGAACCCGTAGGGTCCGCACGCTTAACGTTCAATGATGATTTTGTATTATATGAATTATGTAATTTGGTGACCGAATGTTGTTCGAAGTTCTGGATGAGATCACAGACATGAAGAGGAGTCTCGAAATGGTCGAGTGGTAAAGATTGATATATAGGATGATAATATTCGGACACCGGAAGTGTTCCGGATTGTATCGGGTATTTATCACTATAAGCCTTGCAAGTAATCTGACTAATGAGTTAGTTACGGGATGAAGAATTACAGAACAAGTAAAGAGACTTTCCGGTAACGAGATTGAACTACGTATGATGATACCAACGATCGAATCTCGGGCAAGTAACATACCGATGACAAAGGGAATAACGTATGTTGTTGTGCGGTTTGATCGATAAAGATCTTCATAGAATATGTAGGAGCCAATATGAGCATCCAGGTTCCTCTATTGGTTATTGATCGGAGATGTGTCTCGATCATGTCTACATAGTTCTCGAACCCGTAGTGTCTGCACGCTTAACGTTCGATGACGATTTGTATTATGATTTATGTGTTTTTGATGACCGAAGTTTGTTCGGAGTCACGGATGAGATCACGGACACGACGAGGAGTCTCAAAATGGTCGAGACATAAAGAATGATATATTGGATGATGTTATTCACACACCGGAAGAGTTCCGAGAGGTACCGGGTAAAAACGGAATGCCGGAGGGGTTATCGGAACCCCCCGGGGAAGCAATGGGCCATCATGGGCCATAGGGGAGAGAGAGGACAACTGGAACCCCCCGGGGAAGCAATGGGACATCATGGGCCATAGGGGAGAGAGAGGACAACCCACAAGGGGGTGCCCCCCCCATGGGGAGTCTGAATAGGACTAGGGGAGGGGGTGTGGCCCCCTTTCCCTCTCCCTTTCCCTCTCCCTTCCTTCTCCCCCCTTCCACCAAAGGGAATCCTACTCGGACTTGGAGTCCTAGTAGGACTCCTCTCTCTTGGCGCACCCTACAGGGGCCGGTCGTCCTCCCCCTCTCCACCTTTATATACGGGGGCAAGGGAGCACCCCAAAGCACATCAAGATTTCTCTTAACCATGTGCGGTGCCCCCCTCCATAGTTTACTCCTCCGATCATAGCGTCGTAGTGCTTAGGCGAAGCCCTGCGCGGATCACATCATCAACACCGTCACCACGCCATCGTGCTGACGGAACTCGCCCTCGATCCTCTACTGGATCAAGAGTTTAGGGGATGTCATCAAGCTGAACATGTGCTGAACACGGAGGTGTCGTACGTTCGGTACTTGGATCGGTTGGATCATGAAGACGTTCGACTACATCAACCGCGTTAACTAATGCTTCCGCCTTTGGTCTACGAGGGTACGTGGACACACTATTCCCCTCTCGTTGCTATGCATCTCCTAGATAGATCTTGCGTGATCATAGGGATTTTTTTTGAAATTGCATGCTATCAACAGGGTTCCCGAAAAAGGTGCTCCTTCTTGATATGGGTAGTATCATTCCTATTAAGCTGAGATGTCACAGAGATCCCATTTCTTTCCTTTTCTTGTTGAGCTTGCCGCAAAAGAGCGGAAAAACCTTGAACACAGAAGAAAAATAAATAGATGGATAATGGGTCTCCCTCCCCAAGGCCTCTAGAAGGAAGAAAACTCTCTGAATATCCACCAATAAGTTTTACAGAAAACCTTGTTGTCATCACACATATCATAATCATGGTTATCGCCCCCAGAGAGAAACCAAAGTGTGAAAACATCTGCTCTAGGAATGACCATTCCACTCCGTCGCAGGCCTTTATCATATCCAGTTTCATGACACATAATGCTTTCTTCCTCTTCCTGGTTCTAATCATGTGGACACCCTCATATGCAACAATGGCATTGTTAGTGATCAACTGCCCAGGCACAAAGGCGCTTTGTTCTTCTAAGATCACAACAAGTAAAATTCCTTTGAGTCAGTTTGCCAACACCTTCACCGCGTGTTTGCATAACATGTTGCATAAAATTATTGGGTGGAATTGCGATAGAAACTCCGGTGAGTTAGCTTTCGAGATCATGACAATAACCGGATCGTTGAACATGCTCAGCATTGCCACTCCTGCAAGAAAGTCGCAAACCGCGTCACAAACATCATCACATACCAAAGACCAGTTTCTCTAATAGAACATAGCCGGTTGGCCAACAGGGCCCGGTGCTTTTGTTGCACCCATTTGGGACAGTGCTGGCTTGATTTCCTCATCAGTAATCAAAGTAGTAAGCTATGCAATCATATTGCTCTTAACAACACCATCGATCAGAGTCAGCAGCTCATCCACATCCTCCCATCTCCTCGTCTACCATGCATCGACTCCCATCCTTGCGCAACAAAGCTCTGACAGTGTTTTTCCTTTTGTGGTGTGAAGCTCTATTTTGAAAATATTTGGTATTCTGATCGTCATCCTTCAGCCAACCCAAGTGAGTTCTCTGTTTATACATAATCCCTTCTCTCTCATAAATTTCTTTGAGCTGATCCACAAGGTCACATATCTCCTATGAGAAACCAGTCCCGAGCGCTCACTCATTTATGTCTTTGAGTTGCTATTTTAACCTGCTAATATGTCAACAAAATGGATTGAAACAGTGCGGCCCCACAACTGCATGTCTGATGTGACTTGCTGCAACCTTTCACGTAACCTTTCTAGCTGTTGACCGCTAGATCTTGATCCATTCCACGCCTCAGACACCAAATTGTCATATTGTCCATTCCTTGTCCACATTTCCTCAAAACAAAATCATCAAACCCCCTTGGTAGGGCAGGGAACTATCTCCCTCACATGGATAACAAACACAACATGGTCTGACTCCTTCATAATCACATGTTCAACAGTTGTATCTGGGAATAGTCTGAGGAACCCATTGTTGCATTTGGCGTCGTCTAGCCTGACTTGGACATTCTCGTCTCCTTCTAGTTTATTATACCACATGTACAGGTACCCCGAATATCCTAGGTCTATTAGACCATTGTCGTCTAAGCATTCCTGAAAGTAATCCATTTGTGAAAAGTCTTTGGGCCCCCCTTGCCTGCTCAGATTGACAATGAGCTTCATTAAAATCTCCTACACAGGTCCACGCTTAACTGCCCTGCCTCCTCAAGTATCTTATGGCATCCCATGATTTTTTCCTTAGCTTAGTCTAGGATCGACTCCCCATATAAACAAGCAAATCTATAGGCCTTCCCTTGAAAACCATGACATGCACACTATCCATGACATGCACACTATCCCTCCAGCAACCTGTTGTATCTAAAAAAATATTGGCACCAAGGCCTAACCATGACATGCACACTATCCCTCCATCAAAGAGCAATCCCTCCACTTCTGCCTACACAATTCACCGCCACCCCTTCTCTAAAAGACACTCCATTTTAACTTCTCCATCGCCCTTGATTTCTATTTTGTTTCACTCAAAAACACCACCGTCGTGTGGTATGACCTAATCAGGTCCCTAAGCTCGCCAACTGTCAAGTCCAACCCTGCCCTCGACAATTTCAGACCAATATATTCATTTGTCCTAGTGGTCCTGCGTCGTAGGGTCTACCATCCTTCTCGGAGATGCTATCAAATATCGAGGATGTTTTTTTCCTCGCATCACAAATGAACGCACATCATGTGTAACCTACCTGTTCTGGTCTCCTTTCACCACCCATAGCTGTTTTGGCCTCCTCTTTCTATCTCTTGGTTTCTCTTGATACACTTTCCTCCTGCTTAGAGAATCGTCATAGTCCATCATAAGCCTCTTCACGTATGTACCCCTTCATATGTCACCCTCCTGCAAGAACCCCGGTGCTAGCTGAACCTAATTCCCCCTCTGGTCAGACTTGCGTTCAAACTCTTGAGCTCTACCAGCCTGGTGTTGCTTTAGGTCATGTATCAGGTCCTTTTCCCTCTTGTTGTTTAACTTCTCCCATAGGTCCTTTCCATCATGTCCATATATTATATGCTTCTCCTTGTTTGGGCTACACACTTCTTCATGATTAGGACCGCGCCCACTGCCAGTGCGAAAGTCGGACGACATGGTAAATTTGCGGCAGAGGTTCCGCTTAGTAGGTATATCTCGAATAGTAGCATGCCCTAGCAACCACAGACACTATCTCCAATTCATGAACTCCCCTTGCTGTTATTGCTGCTCGTAGCTCCCAGTGGGAGTTACTCTTTTGTGCTATACCATGCCTTGGGAAAGCATGAAACCACTCTCCCCATTTGCTGGGGAGTCCACTAGCGGCTCACAAACTCCATCGACATGTAACAGTTTCCCACATTCAGAACAGAAGTAAGGGATCCATTCATAGAAGAAGTCAACCCACGTCTAGACTCGATCTTCTTGTGAAGATTCAAGCCAGAAACGATGCACCTCATACACATAAATTTTGGCACAACCACGAAGATATTTCGCTCGTGCCATTCCACCTTTATCAACATCAGCTCGAACCACTTCCCTTAGCCGGTTCCCAAGAGTTGTACCAAAATCTTCACACTGCTTGTCCAATGGGAGATCAGCCTTCCGAACCCATGCTTCAATAGTATCGAAGACCATCTCCAACGGCCAAATATTTCCTTCATAATCCTTGATGACTATAACATTGAAATTGAACTACCATGGTCCATTACTGAACACGTGTTTCCAATACCTTCACTTCCAAGCCGAACCACAAATATGTTACTCCCTATATCCTTCAAATGTGCTTCAAGATGTACCCAAGCCCTCTGCATGGTTCTCTCTAGTGCATGTATATTGAGCGGGGTGCGGCGAGCACACTTTGCCCACCACCGACCACCTCGCAACATGGGCTTGCTCCGGGGCTGGTTCTTCAAAGATTAGTCCCTCTTGTTCTTCCCGTGTCAAGATCATCTCACCTAGATACCAAAGAGGCTTTTTGCTTCCTCCGAGAATTTCCCAGTAGCTGGAGATTGGGAGGATTCCCTGCCTTCATGTTCGGTGTGGGCGACTTTTCTGGGGTCGCAGCGCC
Source organism: Triticum timopheevii (assembly GCA_963921465.1). NCBI lineage: Eukaryota > Viridiplantae > Streptophyta > Magnoliopsida > Poales > Poaceae > Triticum > Triticum timopheevii. Next base: position 372,180,849 of record OY997262.1, read on the forward strand.
TCTGCTTCCTCTCTAATCTGCCATGGCTTCTCCATAGCACATACACACTCTTGCCACTGATCCGCCCTAGAATCAGCATTGTCGTTGACTCATGGGCTACCGAAGTAGACACCACCACCATAGAGAAACCCTAGCGCCAATTCGCCCTCATGATCGCCTTCCCTGTCGCCCGAGGGTTTTCCGCATGGTGGACCCGCGCTACTAGGCTAGTAGCTAGGATCTCCAAGTGTATTTAGTTACCGGGTGCATGTATGCGCGCGTGTGTGTGTAATGGTCTTTCCGGTCATGGCAAGTGGTATTTGAAGTGGATTGCTTAGAGTTGGTTCACCTTTGGGACTCGCACAGGTTTTCGCGCTCTTTGATAACGCCAATTCTTTCTGAGATTGAAGGGCTAGCCTCGTCGTTTCATTCTTTCTGTATTCAACATGTATCGAGAAATTCCAACTTCTCGACCCACGTGTGCAAGACAAGCACGCACACTGGAGGTGACGAGTTGCTGGATGGACTCCCCCTGGCTTCCTCACAACTAGCTTGATGGCTGATCGTGTGGGTGCCATTGAAGGTCGAATGAAAATTGGGACAATTACATTTGAGCCCCTAGTTGTGTCACACCCGTGTGTTTTGCCCCTAAATTCAAAACCCCCTCATTTCTGTCCAAGCTCGTTTACTCCTCTTATGCTTTTGCCCTTTGACCGTTTGACCGCAACTTTGAAAACTTCATAACGGATTCGTACTAACTCAAAAAATTGCAAATAAGATTACCTATATGTGCATGTCATTTGCATTCATGACAAAAGTGCTGAAAAGTCCCTATATCAGTTTGAGCTCATATGATGTCTTTTGTCATGAATGCAAATGACATGCACATACAAATGATGTTTTTCCGAATATTTTTTATATCTTATATGCATTTTTCTGAGTTAGTATGAATTCGTTATGAAGTTTTCAAAGTTACGGTCAGACGGTCAAAGGGCAAAAGCATAAGAAGAGCAAACGAGTTCGGACAGAAACGAGGGTTTTTTGAATTTAGAGGCAAAACACACGGGTGTGACACAACTAGGGGCTCAAATGTAATTTTTTTTAAAGAAAGGGGTCGCCCCCCGCCCCAACTTTTATTAAGCCAAGGCCACGACAGAAACAGACTGTTAAACATCTCTCGGTGACAACCAAAAGTAGCTGTCACAGAACAAACATCAGGGTTTTTAAACTAGCTCCCTGTTACATCTCTCCATAGGAGTATCACTCTTACATAGGAACTAGACGACGACAAGTCACACATAACAGCTAGACCCAAGCAATTCTAAGCAGTTCCCCTCTTCGACGCTCCAAAAGCCTTAAGCACCGGAGAATTAGAGCACCCTGGGCCTCTGAAGACAGTATTTTCCATTGCCCGATCGTCGCCGCCACCTGACCCAACACACAGCGTATATCTCGCCATCTTTTCCCCTGGAACACAAAACCATTGCGCAAACGCCATAAGCACCACAAGGTAGCAGATGTAACAATATTTATAGCTTCACATTGTTTTTTCCTCTTCCAGAAGGAAGTCAATGATATGAAAGAAACAGGAGGGATAATGTCAAGTGCTTCAGCAACCACAGCCCATACGTTAGACGCAATAATGCAATCAAACAAAAGGTGTTGGATGGATTCCGGTTCAGTACAGAAAACACAAGTTTTATCCTCTACATGTCTCCTTTTGGCCAAATTGTCTCTAGTTAGACTTTTATTATTGTACATCAGCCATAAGAAGACATGGATATTTGGAGGGACTTTGATTTTCCAAATGTAATCTCTAATCTCAGAAGGTATCCCACCAAAGTTAATCAGTTTATAGAACGATTTAACAGAGTATTGCCCATTTGACTCTAGGTCCCAGATGGGACTGTCTGGGTGACCTGAAAGGGTAGTTTGTTTCACCAGGTCAACCAACAAACCCCATTTGTGCATCGTAGCCCCATCCACACATCTTCTGAAGGTAAGACATAGGTTCACCCCATCCCAAACCTGGGACAAAGTAGCATCCTGCTAATGACAAATATCAAATAAATCCCAAAAAGCAGTTTTCAAGGAGCATCCCCCAGCCCAATTATCATGCCAAAAGGCAATGTTATCCCCATTCCCAGGACTCCATTTCCAAAAGATTTTGGCAGCAGCAAAAGCCCAGGAAATGCTTTTCCAAAAAGGAGACCCCGAGGCAGGTTTAGCATGGAAAATATTAGGTTTATTGGTAGCATACTTAAAGCAGAGAAGTTTTTTCCAGTCCCCTCCTCTCCCATCATAAAATCTTTTCCCCATGAGGCCAGGAGAGCCATATTAAATTCCTTTAAGTTGGGGACACCCAAGCCACCAAATTCCTTTCTTCTGGCCACAAGGCCCCAGTTAGCTAGGTGGTACTTGTGGAACTCACCCACATTGCCCCAAAAAAAATGAGACATTTGGGAAGTGATCATGTCAATAGCCCACTTTGGGAATTTCATCATAGCCATGAGATAAGATGGAATACTGGCAATACAAGTAGTCAATAGAATCAGTTTGCCTCTATAAGACAACAGTTTGCCCAGCCAACCAGCAATGTTTTTAATAATCCTATCAATGATAGGTTGCAGGTCTTCCCTTCTCAATTTTTTAAAATGAAGGGGCACACCCAGATATTTGAAGGGAAAGTCCCCAAATTGGCAGCAAAAAATTTGAGCAAACTCTCTAGATTTTTGCTCATACATGAATGGTATGCAAATCACTTTTATGAAAATTAATTTTTAAGCCAGAAAGCTTCTCAAAACAAGTCAGAATCCATTTCAATTTTTTTGCATACTCCACAGACTCTTGGATAAACAGAATGGTATCATCAGCGTATTGTAAACTAACTACTCCACCAGGGATAGCATGTGGGAGAAGACCGCCAATCAAACCATTATTAACAGCTTTCCCTAACATTTTTGAAAAGACATCGGCCACCAGGTTAAAGAGCAATGGAGAGTGAGGGTCACCTTGCTTCAACCCTTTCCCACCAACAAAGTGTGGCCCATTAGTGTCATTAATCCTAACCTGAAACGTCCCATGCTTCAAGGTGCTAAGCACCCAACTGACCCACTTAACCCCAAAGCCTCTAGAAAGAAGCATTTCTTCCAAGAACTCCCAGCTGACCTATCATAGGCTTTCTCATAATCCAGTTTAAATATCAGCCCACTAGAATTAGATCTATGAACCTCATGAATCACTTCATGTGCCATAACCACGCTTTCTAATATGAATCTCCCTTTAATAAAAGAAGTCTGATTATGGGAAATGAGTTTATCACAGATAGGGGAAGCCCTAGTATTCATGGCCTTAGAGAATATCTTCACAACACAATTGCTAAGACTAATAGGTCTGAAATTCTTCATCTCTCTGGCCAGGGGAATCTTAGGAATGAGAGTGATGATGGCATAGTTAAGCTTATAAATGTCCAACACCCCATTCTCAAAATCTCTGACCATCCACATAAAGTCACCCTTAATAAGGTCCCAGAAGTTTTGATAAAAGAGAAAAGATAAGCCATCAGGGCCAGGGGCCCCACTGGCATACGAGCTCATGATTGCCTCTTTGATCTCATCCTCAGAAAAGGATCTCTCCAGGTCTCTCCGAACTTCCTCACTAATCATTTCTGCCTTAGACCAAAAACCATTCCCCAAATGCAAATCAGGCTTAGGTTCATAAGCAAACAAGTTTTTGTAGAAATCAGTAGCCACTTCCAACATGTCTGTAGTGGATGTCACCGGTTCAGAAGGACCCATGAACTCAGACAGATGGTTCTTCCTATGTCTATGGTTAGCTAAGGCTTGGAAATAAGCATTATTCCGATCTCCTTCAAGAATTTTCCTGTCTCTAGATTTCTGCCAGAAGGCAATCTCCTCTTTTTTCCAAATCTCCTCTAGTTCTACCTTCACAGCCTTCATTCTATCATGATCAGCAGCAGACAACTGCTGTGATTCAGATAGCACATCCAGCAGGTCAAACTCCATCAGGAGGGATTTTTTCTTTCTTTTCATCGCGGCCTCAACATTAATGGCCCATCCTTTTATTTTCTTTCTAAGAAGTCTGGTTTTAGACAACCAGTTATCTACCGAAGACGTGGAAGAAGAGACAGACGACCAAACATCATGGACCATCTGGCGAAAGCCATCTTGAGATAGCCACCATTTCTCAAATCTGAACATCTTAGGACTCACATGCCGTCGCCCTCCAGTATCTAACAACAGGGGGGTATGGTCACTCCCCACCCTAGGGAGGGCAGTTAGTGAGGTCACTGGGAAATGGGCATCCCAATCCACGGAGGTAAAAACTCTATCAAGCACAGCAAAGACAGGATTATCCTGATTATTAGACCAAGTAAACCCCCTATTGAAGATAGAAATCTCCAAAAGCCCCCATCTGTTAATCCAGTCATTAAACATGAAAGCGGTGTGATGATTAACTAGCCCACTACTTTTCTCACTCTCATTCCTAACTAAGTTAAAGTCACCACTACTTTTCCCATGAAAATTAGAACGTGGGCGACTGGTCAGCCACAGGCAGGTAAGCGGAGAGGAAAAGCCAAAAGAAAAATAAGTATCTCCACAAAAGCCCCGAGGCCACACCTTGCAATTCTGTGGTGTTCCCGAGTCCACAGCCATATCCTCCCACTCGTTTTCTGGTGTGTGTAAGGCTAGAGCAGGCAAGCGAGCGAGCGAGCGATAGAATCGAGAGAAGATGAAGATGGCTTGCCCTGCCCAATCCATGCTCTCTGCAAGCAGCTGCGTGCTCCTCAGGAGCAGCAAGCCCCAGCAGACCACGATTCCGCGAGGAGGCATCAACGGCGGCAACAGGTTCTTGACACTGTCCTGCAATGCTTCTTCGTCTCCTGACGACTCCGAGTGCAACGACGTGGAGTGCGCCCCGGAGAAGGAGGTACGGGACCTATCTAGCTAATCGTGTCTTCTTCTTGTTGTTGTTACTGCTGCTGCTATCTGAACTTGGATATGCCTGCGCAGGTCGGGAGCCTGAGCGTGGAGTGGCTGGCGGAGGAGAGGACCAAGGTCGTGGGGACCTTCCCTCCCAAGAAGAAAGGATGGACCGGCCTCGTCGAGAAGGACACCGCCGGCCAGACCAACATCTACTCCATCGAGGTACGCACTCCTACCAATTCTTTCTGAAGACTCTTCTTCTGGCCTTGTCTTCCATCTTCTCGGCATCTCAAGCTGACGGCGTATTCGCGCGCGCGCAGCCGGCGGTGTACGTGGCGGAGAGCGCCATCAGCTCCGGCACGGCGGGGACGTCCTCCGACGGGTCTGAGAACACCGCGGCGCTCACGGGCGGGCTGGCCCTCATCTTCATCGCCGGGGCGGCCTCCATCCTCATCCAGGTGAGCAAGAACCAGCCGCCGGTGCAGACCACGGAATACTCCGGCCCGCCTCTCAGCTACTACGTCGCCAAGTTCCAGCCGGCCGCCGCGGCATTCCCGGTCCAGTCGAGCCCCCCTGTCGTGGAAGCGGCCGCGCCCGAGGAGACGCCTTCTGATTCACCCACCTTAGAGGCGGAAACTTCGGCAACCGCGGAGCAGCCGTCGTCGTGAGCTGATTATACTCGGTGAGCGTGAGACGGAAATAATCGAAGCATAAATTTGATGTGGAAGACAGGCACGAGCTTGTGTGTTAGCAATTCGATACAACGCTAGAGTTTGAAGAGTTTGACAGGCCGTTCTTCACTCATGTGTGAAGTCTACTCTTTATTTTGTATACGCGGTCTATGCCGGGTGGTTGGCTTTGGTGTGCGTAATTGCCAGTTACTTATCTTGCATACCAGTTGCAATCATGTTACAACATCTCCAGATGTCAAAATAAAATAAAATGTTACAACATCTCCACGGAAATATAATCCAGTCTTTTAGCAACCGGCAACGATTGCCTATATAGTACTCCCTCCATACCAAAATATAAGATGTTTTTGCAGTTTACACAGGTAGTATTCAGAAGGAATAATGATACAGGGATAACATTAGTCAGGCTCAGGTGGTGATTCGTTTTCAGTCTGAACGCCAATGAGAAGATGTTGTGGGCTCAAGCAAAAGAAAATCTTGCTTAATCAGACGAAGGACTCCAGGGCCTTACAGAGAAGAATGCTCAAACAACCGCCTATTTCGTCCCTTTCACAAGTTCCAACATGTATGTGCATATATATGGCGGTGGTGATGCGTTGGTCGTTCCACCAAGATGGAACAGAGGTGGCCGCATTACACTCTCCAAGAGAGAATTCATTTTTGGCCTTCCTTAAATTTTGGTTTCCTCTTTGGTCCTAGTAAAAAAATTCTTCCTGTTTTGCACTCAAACTTCATTTTGTTCCCTGTATGACATTTCTGTAAGTTTTGGCACTAGTCCGCATTAGAAGCAAGGTCAAGCACTCACACAACTCCGCCACCAGTAGCCACACCTCCAAGCTTGGCAAAGGGGCACTTGAGGATGAGGCGCAGAGGGGTCTCCTCAACCTGGTCACACATCTGGTTATGAGCTAATCCCTTGACAGAGGGGTTGTCGTTGGTAAGAATCCGGCCATGAATCCAGAGCTGTGCCAAGTAGTGCGACATTTAGCCACAACCTTTTTTGTTGAGGTGCATGGCAGTAGTTCTGCCTTTTCATACTAGAAGAGGGGGAAAAGGAACCAAGGTTCCAGTGGTTGTAGAGAGCATCAAGAACCCACAAACTCCGAAGAACAAAAACTTAGGAAACAGAAAAGGAAGGACAACACACACAAAATAGCCTCCTTGAACATTGCTATTTCATGTCTGGCCTAGCGACAATCTCGTGGGAGCATCTCTTTCCTTCAAAAGTCCATCTATTTCTCTCTTTCTAAAGATTCAAAGCGATGTAAACAGTCGAGGTGATCTGCGTGCGTGTAGTTCGGTTGTTGCGTAGATTCAAAATCCTTCTCCACCAACCCTTAATAGTTATCGAGGTAGAACCAACAATAGTAGCCTCAGGATCACTTTGCTGAAAGGAGAACCAAACCTCCAGGGCAAAAGGATTGGTCAAAGTAAGATGGGCATCCGACTCGATGATCTGACCATAGAATCTGCACTTCTCGGTGTGTGGCCATCCCCTTGTGGCAAGCCGATCAACCATCCAAAATTTGTTTCTGGAGCAATAACCAGAGGTGGAATTTAACATTCGGCTCGACCCTGCCCTTCCACACAGAGAGCAGCTGCAGCCCAAAAATTGAGCCTTGAAGGCGGTGGCCGCGTAGTAGCAACCATGAGCGGAGAACCTCCACCGAATGGAGTCGGGGACATCAGAGAGCACTATCTTTTGGAGCAGCTCCCACAGCTTGACAAATTGGTCGAGCAAATCCTCAGAAGCAATCCTCTCCAGTCCCTTTAATGTCGGAGAACTCCTTTTCCTGCTCGCCGGATATCATGGATAGTGAGGTGCAAGGAGGAGATGGAGAGCAGAGGTGGGGTGCGGTTGTTCCCAGTGTCTGACCACGTTTAAATAGCGGACGGACGCAAGGATCCAACCGGTGTTGTGTTTAATGTTGGCCGGCTCGTCGAAGGATATCTGGCCGGAGTAGGTTTCTTGGCACACGCGCGGTTTTGATGGAGGTAGACCGGCAGACGGAACCTGTTTTAATGTAGAGAGAAGGCGTGCGTAGGCAGGTGATAACCCACAAGTGTAGGGGATCGCAACAGCTTTCGAGGGTAAAGTATTCAACCCAAATTTATTGATTCGACACAAGGGGAGCCAAAGAATATTCTTGAGTATTAGCAGTTGAGTTGTCAATTCAACCATACCTGGATAACTTAGTATCTGCAGCAAAGTATTTAGTAGCAAAAGTGGTATGATAATAAAGGTAACGGTAGCAAAAGTAAAGATCATAGTTTTGGGTTTTTTGTAGTAGTAGTAACAGTAGCAACGAAAAAGTAAATAAGCGAAGAACAATATGTGAAAAGCTCGTAGGCAATGGATCAGTGATGGATAATTATGCCGGATGCGATTCCTCATGTAATAGCTATAAAATAGGGTGACATAGAACTAGCTCCAGTTCATCAATGTAATGTAGGCATGTATTCCGTAAATAGTCATACGTGCTTATAAAAAAGAACTTGCATGACATCTTTTGTCCTACCCTCCCATGGCAGCGGGGTCCTAGCGGAAACTAAGGGATATTAAGGCCTCCTTTTAATAGATAACCGGAACAAAGCATTAGCACATAGTGAATACATGAACTCCTCAAACTACGGTCATCACCGAGAAGTATCCCGATTATTGTCACTTCGGGGTTGTCGGATTATAACACATAATAGGTGACTATAGACTTGCAAGATAGGATCAAGAACACACATTATTCATGAAAACATAATAGGTTCAGATCTGAAATCATGGCACTCGGGCCCTAGTGACAAGCATTAAGCATAGCAAAGTTATAGCAACATCAATCTCAGAACATAGTGGATACTAGGGATCAAACCCTAACAAAACTAACTTGATTACATGGTAAATCTCATCCAACCCATCACTGTCCAGCAAACCTACGATGAAATTACTCACGCACGGCGGTGAGCATCATGAAATTGGTGACGGAGGATGGTTGATGATGACGACGGCGACGAATCCCCCTCTCCGGAGCCCCGAACGGACTCCAGATCAGCCCTCCCAAGAGAGATTAGGGCTTGGCGGCGGCTCTGTATCGTAAAACGCGATGAAACTTTCTCTCTGATTTTTTTCTCCCAGAACGTGAATATATGGAGTTGGAGTTGAGGTCGGTGGAGGTCCAGGGGGGCCACGAGATAGGGGGGCGCGCCCTATAGGGGGGCGCCCCCCTTTCTCGTGGACAGGGTGTGGGCCCCCTGGTGTATTTCTTTCGCCCAGAAATTCTTATTAATTTCAAAAAGTGCCTCCGTGGATTTTCAGGACATTCCGAGAACTTTTCTTTTCTACACATAAAACAACATCATGGCAGTTCTGCTGAAAACAGCGTCAGTCCGGGTTAGTTTCATTCAAATCATGCAAGTTAGAGTCCAAAACAAGAGCAAAAGTGTTTGGAAAAGTAGATATGTTGGAGACGTATCAACTCCCCCAAGCTTAAACCTTTGGTTGTCCTCAAGCAATTCAGTTGATAAACTGAAAGTGATAAAGAAAAAACCTTTACAAACTCTGTTTGCTCTTGTTGTTGTAAACATGAAAAGCCAGCATTCAAGTTTCAGCAAATACTATGAACTAACCATACTAACAATAACACCTAGGTCTCACAATTACTCATATCAATAGCATAATCAGCTAGCGAGTCATAATAATAGAACTCGGATGACAACACTTTCTCAAAACAATCATAACATGATATAACAAAATGGTATCTCGCTAGCCCTTTCTGAGACCGCAAAACATAAATGCAGAGCACCTTTAAAGATCAAGGACTGACTAAACATTGTAATTCATGGTAAAAGAGACCCAGTCAAGTCATACCCAATATAAATCAATAGTAATGAATGCAAATGACAGTGTGCTCTCTAGTAGGTGCTTTTAATAAGAAGGGTGATGACTCAACATAAAAGTAAATAGATAGGCCCTTCGCAGAGGAAGCAGGAATTTGTAGAGGTGCCAGAGCTCGATTTTAAAATAGAGATTGAATAACATTTTGAGCAGCATACTTTTGCTGTCAACGCAACAACTATGAGATGGTTGTATCTTCCATACTACATGCATTATAGGCAGTTCCCAAACAGAATGGTTAAGGTTTATACTCCCCCAACCACCAACAAGCATCAATCCATGGCTTGCTCGAAACAACGAGTACCTCCAACTAACAACAGCCCTGCGGGAGTTTTGTTTAATTATTTTGATTTGCTTTGATCTTTTTGGATCATGGGACTGGGCATCCCGGTTACTGGCCATTTCTCGTGAATGAGGAGCGGAGTCCACTCTTCTTGAGAATAACCCACCTAGCATGGAAGATATAGGCAGCCCTAGTTGTAACATGAGCTGCTCGAGCATACAAAACAGAATTTCATTTGAATGTTTGGAGTTTGGCACATATAAATTTACTCGGAACGGCAGGTAAATACCGCATATAGGAAGGTATAGTGGACTCATATAGAACAACTTTGGGGTTTAAGGAGTTTGGATGCACAAGCAGTATTCCTGCTTAGTACAGGTGAAGGCTAGCAAAAGACTGGGAAGCGACCAACTGAGAGAGCGACAACAGTGATAAACATGCATTAAAATTAATTTACACCGAGTACAAGCATGAGTAGGATATAATCTACCATGAACATAAATATCATGAAGGCTATGTTGATTTGATTCAACTACATGCCGTGAACATGTGCCAAGTCTAGTCACTCAATACATTCAAAGGAGGATACCATCCCATCATACCACATCATAATCATTTTAATAGCATGTTGGCACACAAGGTAAACCATTATAACTCATAGCTAATCAAGCATGGCACAAGCAACTATAATCTCTAAATGTCATTGCAAATATGTTTACCTCATAATAAGCTGACTCAGAAACGATGAACTCATCATATTTACAAAAACAAGAGAGGTCGAGTTTATACCAGCTTTTCTCATCCCAATAAGTCCATCATATATCGTCATTATTGCCTTTCACTTGTACGACCGAACGATGTGTATAATAATAAGAGTGCACGTGCATTGGACTAAGCTGGAATCTACAAGCATTCAACTCAAGAGAGAAGACAAGTAATATGGGCTCTAAGTTAAATAAACAATCATGCATATGAGACCCACTAAACATTTTCAATATGGTCTTCTCGACCCCCAAAGGAAAGAAAAGAAAATAAAACTATTTACACGGAAAAGCTCCCAACAAGTAAGAAGAAGAACTAGAAATATTTTTAGGTTTTCATTTTAATTTCTACTACAAGCATGGAAATTAAACTAACTAATTTTTTTGGTTTTTCTTAAGGTTTATCAAACACACAAGAAGAAAACTAGAAAAAGAAATTTAAACTAGCATGAATAATACAATGAAAGAGTATGAGCACCGACGACTAGTGTGTGAACATGAATGTAAAGTCGGTGAGAAATACGTACTCCCCCAAGCTTAGGCTTTTGGCCTAAGTTGGTCTAGTACCAAGGACCGTCGCTACTCTCCCCGGTGTACTGGGAGGTGTAATCAGGATACCACTGGCTGGTCATCTCCGGATCCCATTGGACAGATGATGCACGATAAGGGTCCAGTTCAAGTTCCGGCTCAGGTTCAGGTTCTGGAGTAAAAGTTTGGGCTCGATGATTGTTCACCGCTTCCGGCGTGACAAGAAAATTTTCTGCAAGCAAATCAAACAACAGAGGCGCAGGCAAAATAATAATCTCAAAGTGTTTCTTATTAAATCTAAGTTTATATAAGAGCATTTTCTCTTTGTTATCAACAATAAACTTTTGTGCTACCATGCTCTTGTAATCTAAAATGTGAGGAGGCAATTTTATCTCCTCTTTCTCATGGTGCCTAATGGGTATCTGAAAATGTCTAGTAAGACGTGCAACATAGATACCTTCAAATATGGGGCCCTTTGTACGATTCAGGGCTAGCCGTTTAGCAACGACGGCACCCATGCTAAAAGTATTGTCTCCAAGCAAGGCATGTTGAAGAATGATAATATCAGGAACACTCAAGTTTCCACTATTTCCACGACCAATCAAGCATCTACTAGCAAATATAGCAAAATAGCGTAAAACAGGGAAGTGCATGCTAGAGACTTTTGCCTCGGAGCCCTTCTTTGGCTCCTCTACAGCGATAGTATTAACAAAGCCACCCACATCTTCACGATGGGGTTCCTCCAATTCTCCCTCATAAGGTATCCTACACACCAAGCAAAAATTGTGTAAAGACATTTCTTTGAATTCATCATATAAATGAAATGATACTGCAGGTGGTGACTTCTTAGGATAATAATAAAAGTTTTACACGAAAGTATTGGTGAGTAAGAGATACTGATCGATCCGGTCTTGATGAAACCGGTGAGGCCTGCAGTCTCGATCAAAGAATCAAAATCTTCATGAATTCCAGCTTCTTTCAAGAAATCCTCACATGGCCATTCACATGACCGTACTTCCGCTAAGCGAGGAAGATTATACTTGGCTTTTTCCTTCTCGTTGGCTTGTTTTTCCTGAGAGCCTTGGCTAGAAGAGCCCATTAAAAACTTCCTTAACATTTTCTGAAAATTTCTGAAATTTTAGTAACTTCAAAATAAAAATGAATAAAACTAAACAAGATTGGTAGCAACTACTCCTACAAGTGCCTAGAGCCTATATCATGCATTATAATTGCTTGGGACCTCATAAATTTAACATGCAAGCTCAAGAACATGGTCACCTATGCAGCAAAAAATTGCAATGAATAAAGCACTAGAACAAAAACTAATTGGGCAATGAAGGAGTCACATACCAAGCAACAATCTCCCAAAGCAGTTTTGTGAATGGAGCTTTGAGCAAGGAGATCAAAAATCGCAGCAAAATGAGCTAGAACTCGTGCTTGAGGTGGATGGGGATTTTTTTGGGTAGAAGATGAAGTGTGTGGGTCTAGCATAAGTGGAGGGGGGGCCACCAGGGGCCCACGAGACAGGGGGCGCGCCCTATAGGGGGGGCGCCCTCCACTCTCGTGGCCTGGTGCTTGCCCCTCCTGCAGTGTTTTCAGTGCCTAAAATCCTCAAATATGCCATAAAAATCATACTAAATTTGTAGGGCATTTGGAGCACTTTTATTTTCGGGATTTTTTTTATTGTACGGATAATTCAGAAAACAGACGGATAATACTATTTTTGCTTTATTTATTCTAAATAACAGAAAGTAAAAAGAGGGTACAGAAGGTTGTGCCTTCTAGTGTCATCCATCTCATGATCATCAAAATAAATCCACTAACAAGGTTGATTAAGTCTTGTTAACAAACTCATTCTGAATAACACGGAACCGGAGAAATTTCGAATAACACTAAGTTACCTCAACGGGGATATGAAAATCCCCAACAATTAGAATATCATACTTTTTCTTGACAGTAGGGAGAGGAAATTCAAAACTTCCAATAATAATAGTTGGAACTTTTCCAATAGAATTGATGCTATGAACTTGAGATTGTTTCCTCGAAAAGTGTACCGTATGCTCATTACCATTAACATGAAAAGTGACATTGCCTTTGTTGCAATCAATAACAGCCCCTGCAGTAATCAAAAAAGGTCTACCAAGGATAATAGACATACTATCGTCCTCGGGAATATCAAGAATAACAAAGTCCATTAAGATAGTGACATTTGCAACCACAACAGGCACATCCTCACAAATACCGACAGGTATAGCAATTGATTTATCAGCCATTTGCAAAGATATTTCAGTACGTGTCAACTTATTCAATTCAAGTCTACGATATAAAGAGAGAGGCATAACACTAACACCGGCTCCAAGATCACATAAAGCAGTTCTAACATAATTTCTTTTAATGGAGCATGGTATAGTTGGTACACCCGGATCTCCAAGTTTCTTTGGTATTCCACCCTTAAAAGTGTAATTAGCAAGCATGGTGGAAATTTCAGCTTCCGATATCTTTCTTTTATTTGTGATGATATCCTTCATATACTTAGCATAAGGATTTACTTTCAGCATATCAGTTAAGCGCATACGTAAGAAAATAGGTCTAATCATTTCAGCAAAGCGCTCAAAATCCTCATCATCCTTTGACTTCGATGGTTTAGGAGGAAAGGGCATGGGTTTCTGAACCCATGGTTCTCTTTCTCTACCGTGCTTCCTAGCAACAAAATCTTTCTTATCATAACGTTGATTCTTTGATTGTGGGTTATCAAGATCAACAGCAGGTTCGATCTCTACTTCATTGTTTTTGCTAGGTTGAGCATCAACATGAACATTATCATTAACATTATTACTAGGTTCATGTTCATCACCTGATTGTGTTTCAGCATCAGAGATAGAAATATCATTGGGATTCTCAGGCGTGTCTACAGTAGGTTCACTAGAAGCATGCAAAGTTCTATCGTTTTTCTTTTTCTTCTTTTTAGAAGAACTAGGTGCCTCTAAATTATTTCTCTGAGAATCTTGCTCGATTCTCTTAGGGTGGCCTTCAGTATACAAAGGTTCCTGAGTCATTCTACCAGTTCTAGTAGACACTCTAACAACAAAGCCATTTTTATTATTTAATTCATCAAGCAAATCATTTTGAGCTTTAAGTACTTGCTCAGCTTGAGTAGCAACCATAGAAGCATATTTTCTAATGAGTTTAGGTTCACCTTTAAATCTAGCCATATTATCACTCACACGTCCTATCTCGAAAGCATTATTCTTTAACTCTCTACCAACATAAGCATTAAAACTTTCTTGTCTAGCCATAAATTCATCAAATTCATCTAAGCATGGGCTATGAAATTTAGTAGAGGGAATTTCAACTTTATCATATCTATAGAGAGAATTTACCTTTACTAACTGTGTCGGGTTATCAAGACAATGTGGTTCTTCAACAGGCAGTATATTAAGACCATGTATTTTTTCAATAGGTGGTAAATTCTTAACATCTTCAGCTTTAATACATTTTTCTTTCATTGATTTCTTTGCCTCTTGCATATCTTCAGGACTGAGAAATAAAACACCTCTCTTCTTCGGAGTGGTTTTAGGAATAGGCTCAGGAGTTAGCTTAATTGGTTCAGGAATTGGCTCAGGAAGAGTCCAATTATTTTCATTAGTCAACATATTATTCAATAATATTTCAGCTTCATCGACTGTTCTTTCCCTGAAAACACAACCAGCACAACTATCCCAGTAGTCCTTGGAAGCATCCGTTAGTCCATTATAAAAGATATCAAGTATTTCATTTTTCTTGAGAGGATGATCAGGAAAAGCATTAAGTAACCGGAGAAGCCTCCCCCAAGCTTGTGGGAGACTCTCTTCTTTGATTTGCACAAAATTATATATTTCCCGCAAGGCAGCTTATTTCTTATGAGCAGGGAAATATTTAGCAGAGAAGTAATAAATCATATCCTGGGGACTACGCACACAACCAGGAGCAAGAGAATTATACCAAGTCTTAGCATCACCCTTTTAATGGGAACGGAAATATCTTAAGAATATAACAATAGCGAGACTTCTCATCATTAGTAAACAGGGTGGCTATATCATTCAACTTGGTAAGATGTGCCACAACAGTTTCAGATTCAAGGCCATAAAAAGGATCAGATTCAACTAAGGTAATAATCTCAGGATCAACAGAGAATTCATAATCCTTATCAGTAACACAGATAGGTGAAGTGGCAAAAGCAGGGTCAAGTTTCATTCTAGCATTAAGAGACTGCTACTTCCATTTAGCTAATAATTTCTTAAGATCATATCTATCATTGCAAGCAAAGATAGCTCTAGCAGCTTCTTCATTCATAACATAACCCTCAGGAACCACAGGCACTACATAATCATTGGGAGAATTTTCATAATCACTATCATCTATAGCATCTTCAATATTTTCATTCCCCCTAACTCTAGCAAGTTGTTCATCAAGAAATTCACCTAATGGCAAAGTAGTATCACGCACAAAAGTAGTTTCATCATGCATAGGAGAAGTGGCATCATGAATAACATGCGACATATCAGAATTCATAGTAGTAGCAGGTTTAGGTGTCGCAAGCCTACTAATAATGGAAGGAGAATCTAGTGCAGAGCTAGATGGCAGTTCCTTACCTCCCCTCATAGTTCAGGGTAAAATCGTAGTTCGGTCGTCTTTCAAGTTCTTCATAGTGATCAACAGATATAAATCCCAAGTGACTCAGAGAATAGATCTATGCTCCCCGGCAACGGCGCCAAAAATTAGTCTTGATAACCCACAAGTGTAGGGGATCGCAACAACTTTCGAGGGTAAAGTATTCAACCCAAATTTATTGATTCGACACAAGGGGAGCCAAAGAATATTCTTGAGTATTAGCAGTTGAGTTGTCAATTCAACCACACCTGGATAACTTAGTATCTGCAGCAAAGTATTTAGTAGCAAAAGTGGTATGATAATAAAGGTAACGGTAGCAAAAGTAAAGATCATAGTTTTGGGTTTTTTGTAGTAGTAGTAACAGTAGCAACGGAAAAGTAAATAAGCGAAGAACAATATGTGAAAAGCTCATAGGCAATGGATCAGTGATGGATAATTATGCCGGATGCGATTCCTCATGTAATAGCTATAACATAGGGTGACATAGAACTAGCTCCAGTTCATCAATGTAATGTAGGTATGTATTCCGTAAATAGTCATACGTGCTTATGGAAAAGAACTTGCATGACATCTTTTGTCCTACCCTCCCGTGGCAGCGGGGTCCTAGCGGAAACTAAGGGATATTAAGGCCTCCTTTTAATATATAACCGGAACAAAGCATTAGCACATAGTGAATACATGAACTCCTCAAACTACGGTCATCACCGAGAAGTATCCCGATTATTGTCACTTCGGGGTTGTCGGATCATAACACATAATAGGTGACTATAGACTTGCAAGATAGGATCAAGAACACACATAATTCATGAAAACATAATAGGTTCAGATCTGAAATCATGGCACTCGGGCCCTAGTGACAAGCATTAAGCATAGCAAAGTCATAGCAACATCAATCTCAGAACATAGTGGATACTAGGGATCAAACCATAACAAAACTAACTTGATTACATGGTAAATCTCATCCAACCCATCACCGTCTAGCAATCCTACGATGGAATTACTCACTCACGGCGGTGAGCATCATGAAATTGGTGATGGAGGATGGTTGATGATGACGATGGCGACGAATCCCCCTCTCCGGAGCCCCGAACGGACTCCAGATCAGCCCTCCCGAGAGAGATTAGGGCTTGGCGGCGGCTCCGTATCGTAAAACGCGACAAAACTTTCTCTCTGATTTTTCTCTCCCCGAACGTGAATATATGGAGTTGGAGTTGAGGTCGGTGGAGGTCCAGGGGGCCCACGAGATAGGGGGCGCGCCCTATAGGAGGGGGCACCCCCTGTCTCGTGGACAGGGTGTGGGCCCCCTGGTGTATTTCTTTCTCCCAGAAATTCTTATTAATTCCAAAAGGTGCCTCCGTGGATTTTCAGGACATTCCGAGAACTTTTCTTTTCTACACATAAAACAACATCATGGCAGTTCTGCTGAAAACAGCGTCATCCGGGTTAGTTTCATTCAAATCGTGCAAGTTAGAGTCCAAAACAAGGGCAAAAGTGTTTGGAAAAGTAGATACGTTGGAAATGTATTAGCAGGCGTGCAGCGGGCGGTACTCTCAGTCGCCATGCCGCTTCAATGCTGGCTTCAATGAGAGGTTGCCTCCGCTTGGGCTCGCATGAATGCGACGCTGATGTTCAGGAGCCAGGCGGCTAGCTTGGGGCGAGAAAGCATGCTGGCAAGGGAGAGGGTTTTTGGATGGGCCACGGTTGTTGGACGTTTGTGTGGCAGCGGTCTGGACACCCGCAAAGCTCCCCCGGTTTACTTCCAGTTTGCAGGTAAAAGGACGTCCAGACCATCGAGCGAACCAATACAGCACCACGCTGGATGGCAAAACATGTCCAAAACGACCGGTATGGGCGGTTGTGGCGGTTTGAGGGTCGGCATTTGAGATGCCGTAAGGCAATGGCAAAGCGAGATGTATGTGACGTGAATGTATTACTAGAACAATTGTAAGTTAATACATGCAGTTCAAGTAAATCCATCTATAAAACTAAAATACTCAGTCCTGATTAGTTTTAGGTTTTCTCAAAAATAAAAAATTGAGTTTGAGCACATGATTATGCATATATAACCAATCAAACAACTTCAAGAAGGAAAATATCACATACTCTGTCTGTCCCACAATATAAGATGCATATTGGATGTAATAACATCTTATATTGTCTTATATTGTGGGACAAAGGCATGTGAAAGAAATTATAAAATTATGGAAGATGTGAGCAGTGAGCCGCATAGAAGAGGGTGTCGCTCCCCGTGGCCATGCTGCTGAATCGCCAGGAGGGTGAGACCGCCCTTCAAAGCGCCTATGTGTGCTGGCTGAGTAACACCAGCACTGTGCCACGAGAAAAGCCGTCTGTAGGCTGAGAACCGCGTCGGAAGGACATCACACTGCTGTCGCTGACAAGCATTAGGGCCACGCTTCGCCACGGACCATCGGAGAGCTGTAGTGACTATTAGCCGCCTTCGCCGCTGCATTAGGCGACAACGCCGTAGTGTGCCACCACTTTTCCACGGGGAGCACACTAACTTAAGGTGACGCATGCAATCCCAAAGGTAAGACATGCATAGTGATCTAAGCCCACGGCCCCTTGCCTGAACTCTCCATTGAAGGCAACCGTCTTTCCACCAAAAGGCAGGTCTGGTCAGTTCATTATATTGTGCATACTATTATCCAAATCCTCCACTACCTGTCTATTTTTCATCGAAGCCTCATCCCAAATAATGAGAGAAGTTGACTGTAGGAGCTTGGTAGTCCCACTTTGTTTAGTGAAGCTATAAAACCCACCATCATCAATGCTCAATGGTATCTTGAACCGTGAATGGGTTGCTCTCCTTCCGGGCATTATGGAAGCCTCAATACTAGAAGCAGTTGCCGCTATAGCACTCTTTTTGTGCCCGCGTACTATTGCGAGAAGTGCGATGTACAAAAAAGTCTTTTTGGTGCCTCCAGGTCCATCCAGAAAGAACATGCCACTCTCATCACCATCAATAGCAGAAATAATTTCATCATATGCAGCCCTCCAATCCATATTGAGTGTGTCTGATAGATTTGTGTCCTCGGCATTGAGCTCGATGGTGGACTCTTCAAAGAACTCCCTTGGCACACTAGTGGCATTGACATATTCCTCATCGATATCAGGAAGAGGAAATGACTCTATGCCATTGCCAATTGACTGTAGCATATTCCTAATATCTACCAGAAGCATTTGCTCTACTGCCACTTTGGATGGATTGTTGCGGTGATAGTCTTCTGACATTGCCTCCAAGTGCTTCTTCCAGAGATGTTGTACATCGCTTGCCTCACAAAATACCAGTATTGTTGCAAAGAGCCATCATAGAAATGATGGCATCTCGTACAATGTAGATTCAGTAAGGGACTCGTCCAATGTGTTGTCCCCTTTCGATCAACCCCCTTCTCTCGGCAGCTTCACGAAAGGTTGGTAGGATCTCACCATTAACTGACCTTAGGTCATCGTAGGAGGTGGCCCCGATGACATGGTTTAGAAGGACTCGCAGTTAATAGTGTCCCCCCTCAGCTGGGTGAGCCGACACAATTCTTCCAACCTATCCACCTGTGTCTCATGACCTTCTTCTCTAGTATTTATTCTTACATGTCTGCCAAGTATACCATTCAGGGAAGTCCCTATACAAGATAGAATGAGCCTCCTCTTGTAACTTGTTCACCTCGAAGTACTCTGTAAGCATTGGCTTCTCAAGACCTTCATGATTAACTACTTGTTGGGTATCTTGGCCCTCTTTGAAGGACACCATGTGCATGTTTGGAAGGAGTTGTAGTTGCATCACAAGCGGCGAGTTCTTACTCAATTCAAAGTCGTGTACCCTCCACAAGGCCTCCAGAGGAGTCACTCACCTCGGGTCCCTATATTGTTTTATTTGATCTATGTCTCCACTGCTATCTGCCTTTCTAGCCTCGCTCATTGAAATAGATGCATGATCATGTCCCTTGTATATGTACTTGAATAGGTACTTAACAACCTTTATGCTTCTGCATGCCTCAAAATTGATGTGACAATTGAAGTGACACATGGATGTAAACGAAAAGGCTCGGATTGGATAATGCTTTTACCATACCCTTTACCATATTTTTTTGTCGGATTCGGAGCAGAGCAGATATTGATCGGATGCACATTATATCAGACTACTGATTTGGAGCGGACTCAAACAGGAAACGAACAAAAAATATAGGGTGATATGTGCAAAGAAAAATTAACTTATTTCTACTATCTAAACAATATGGAAACACATTTTTATCCAACCACATTACACTAGGGAGTGGTCAACCTTTTTTAAAGTCATAATTCACACCAATATGGCAACAATAAAGAGTACCAGTAAAATGATGATAGCATTACACACATCCGAGACGAAGGTTGTACTTAAGAAATATTTAATTCAATGTTCTATTGAAGTTTGTATTTATATTATAGAAGGAAAGTAGTCGGTCAAGTAGAAGCCCATAACACATCCTTGACTTCTCTTCAACATGATGTTTGTTCCGGTCCACTTGCAACATACTGTGAGAATGATAAGAGATATTTAAATGCTACACTTGACAATCAAATAGATAATTGATAATTAGTTGTGGAGAATTAAGTAGTTCGAACACACACGCATTGATTCTAAGGTGTATGCATCCACATGATTAACATGCAAATTTTTAGCGTGTGTATATAAGGAGA
The DNA here is from genome assembly GCA_963921465.1 of Triticum timopheevii. Lineage (NCBI taxonomy): Eukaryota > Viridiplantae > Streptophyta > Magnoliopsida > Poales > Poaceae > Triticum > Triticum timopheevii. Next base: position 372,201,266 of record OY997262.1, read on the forward strand.
GAAGAGAAACATGAGGCATGACATATTATATGCACGATACTATATATACATGTATTGATGTGTGCGCACAATATGCATATATGTGTACATTTTCTCACATGCAAAAAACACTATCATGAGATGATGCATGACTAATTAAATTATAGTAGTATAATCTGATCGGTAACTAGCAACACACATATTCAAGGTCAAGAGTAGGGATTGGTAACTAACAAGTATATATAAGTGCTAGGAAGTAGCAACACACATATTCAAGGAACGAGTAGGTCATATATTAGTAAAACTAATATGTATGTGCAACGAGGATACAAGCTAGGTAATATATACTAATATACATTAGCGAATTGCTGGTATAACTGCATGCCTAAATTACTTGCTCCTGATGCAGTTGATCAGCCACTTATTCAACATCCATTCCTTGATTGTCCTATGTACCAGCAACATGCAAATTTATGAAAAAAGATGTTGTCACTTTATAGAAATAAAATAGCAGCAATGATCAAGAGGTAATCAAACATACTTGCATAGCTAGCCTCTCCCCTAAGATTGTAGTACCCATGGTATAGTCAGATCTGTCATCATCACTGCCATCTTCTTCTTGTTGCTACAAAGTCCAAAAAATATATCAGCATTACATCACGTAAAAGGCATTAATGATCAAGAACAATGACGGAACCAAAGGGGCGTGCAGGGGACATGGCTCCCCTATGATTTTGTTTTCTTCTAAAACCACCCCTATAGGTTCTATATTATCAACACAAAAGGCTCTTACTTCTGGTGTTTGCCCCCCTCCAACATTTTATATCTTCCATTGGCCCCCCTCATGTGGGATTCCTAGCTCTGTCCCTGATTAAGAAGCCAATTCCCTTACAAAATGAGTAAGAGCGGCAGAGTGGGCGGAGCCTTACCTTTTCGTCAAGCTGTTACTCAAGACTCATATTAGCAACAAGTGTTTCCACCACTTCCAGATCATGCACAATAGAACCAAGTATATCCCCTCTTTTATTGTCACGTTTCCTAGATGCAGCTATCCATTATTTTGTACATATCAATGCTTCTACCACCTGGGTGTCAAGACGACTGTGAAATGGATCAACAACACGACCACCAGCACTGGAAAAAAACACGACCACCAACACTGAAAGCTGCTTCCGATCGAGGCAATAGGGGACACTTGTATGGCCAAAACATCACGAGCAAGCATTGATAACATGAGATATACATCTTGGTGTGTTTTCCACCATGATAAGATATCAAATTTATCAAAAGCAACCTTTGAAAGTCTTACCGTAACTTTCGCCATGTACTTATCCAAATCAGTGTCACCTTCATTAAACCCATGAGTGTCCTGCTGAGACAGAAAATAATTATCTTCATCTGCTACCATGAAATCAGTATCACCTTCTTGGGAAGTGGTAGTAGTGCTTGGTCCATCAGTGCTCTGTGAATAGTTAGAAGCATATGCTTGGTACAACTGCTTCACAACAACGATCAACTTCTACCATGATACAATAGTTTCCTGTTAAGCTTTCTCATGTAATGTTCAATTCTACTTCTCTTGTATCTAGGGTCAAGAAAGAAGGCAATCACAGGAGCAAGATTTGACTTCCTCCAGTACTTATCAAACGTTTGCGTAGAAGCTGCCATCTTTCTAATAATGGTGTCACTACTTTTACGCCAACCAGAAATTAAAGCCTTGATCTCACAAAAGCCTTTATAGAATTAATTTGTTGTTGGATATTGATTATCTGATAGCAATGTTGAGGATAACGCTTATTAGAGATTAATCAGAAATCGCCCGATTAATCAATTTTATCGGTCGAATGTTAATCGACCATTTGTTTGCAAATTGCATATTCCCAACACTAAAATATGGCATATTCAAAACAAAAACAATATTGGACAGAAGTGTTACCTTGATTACTTGGCTTTGAATCCTTGTACAATGACAAACAAAATAGGACACCAATACATATTACATAACAAGGTCCAAAAACACAAATAAACATAATTCTTGCACACATAGTGGTAGGAATAGGACCGATTTATCGGTAGATTCCCGATTAATCACTTGTTAGAGTGATAAATTTTGGCCCAAATGATAAACGGTGATGATATGACATAATTTTATCGGTCACTCCCCAAGTAGTGATAAATCAAACGATAAATCATTGAATGAGACGATTTTTGAATAGTGCCTGAGAGTAGAGTAGTGAGATCATCAAACTTCCTCAAGCATCTACAAAGAGTAGCCGCCTTCTCCCAATCAGCAGTTGTTGGAGCAAATTTGTCAAACTTTTTTTGCCAATCGCATGTAATCTATCAAAGGCATTCATATAATATAGGGCATTACTCAACATGTAGTATGTAGAATTCCACCTCATTTGGACTTCCAGCTGCAAACTTTTTTTCTAGACAACCCACACTCAGATGCACACTTATAGAATTCCTCCTCCAACCGAGGAGACGATTTTACTGCCAAAACAAATGCCTTAATATAGCAACCAAATTTAGAACATGATTTGCTCATCTCACATGAAAGAACTGACCATCACATACCAGAGGGGATACTCTTTCAATTTACGAATGGCATGTTTAACACAAACTTCATTTGAAGCTGCATTGTCCAAAGTAAGAGAAAGCAAATTTTTCAATGAACCAATGCAAAATGCTTGCAAGAAATTGTTCGGACATGTTAAGACCAGTATGGGGCCCTTTTACATGCACAAATATGATCATTTTCTGAATAATCCATTCATCGTCAATCCAATGCACAGTGACACACATGTACCCTTTATTCCGATTAGATGCCAACATGCCCATTATGGTGCTAAAACAATTGTTAATTGTTTTGAAATACTCATATAGCTTATCCTTTTCTGTTTGAAACATGGCCACTATTTCATTTCTAACAATGTTGTGGTTCTTCATAGGAAATGAATGGCGTAGGAATTTGATGAAGTCATGGAAGTATTCATGCTCAACAATATTGAAGCGATATTCATGCATGATTATTGCCAAGTAGAGCTTTCTCAAGGAAGACTCTTGTTCACACTTATAATCCTCAACAGCGAACCATGTTCCTTCTTTTCTACTTTCAGCAGTTGTTGGCCTGACTTCACACTATGCATCTTAATATGGTTCAAGAAGATTGATGTCCCATTCCTGCTATTTCTCTTTGCTTCATAAGTGCGGTACTTGCATTTTCTTTTCATTTTTGGAAAAGGAGGTTAAAACCCCTGGCCTCTGCATCAATCAATGCATATAGCCACCCCATGCTTCCTTAACTTTCTTGCCATCTACCACCACCATCCTGAAAAACTTATCAAAATGGTCCCAACATTCTGATGTGGTATTGTTATGTTTCTTCCCTATAGGCTCATCCACTCCCGCATCCTGATTCTCGCACACAAGATCAATCACTTCATTTGCAACTTCATTGCCACTGCCAGTATTCGGCGGCTCTTCATCTTGACTTTCAGCTGGGGGTGATGCAACCATACTCCAACTGCACTTGCACTTGTTCTTGCCGATGTTGATCCTTTCCCAATATCTTTTTCAGATGATCTTTAAAAAGAATAACATTACATAAGTAATCAATCACTTTTTACTGATCAAAGGAATTAATATCTTTAGAAGCTACAACAAGTAAGACATTAAACATCATAAATTCATAGTGTTTTGTAGTCTATTAAGATGATGAAGCCTAGCAATTCGATACTACAAACTTGCCCATCATCATGTACAAGATCAGGCTAGGATGGACCGAGGGGAGCTCTGCCCTGCTGATGACGGACACCGGCGGCGGAGTTAGGCACAAGAGGATCGGGATTAGGGGAAGGAGCGGATAGGTTGGAGAGGGCAGCGAACCAGAGTGTGTGGCCAAACTGACTCTGTCTGTGATTCATTCCTTTACAGATGGGGCCTGGAGCGCCGCCTAAGGCCTCGATGGACCACAGGGCAGTAATTCGTGGGAGCTTAGTCACCATAATGAAAAATGATGGGTTTCGATCATGGCCGCGAGCAACACCGATCGCTCCGCACGGTGATCTAAACTGAACATTATAACTGTGTGGGTGACGAAGTGCAGTGGCATGTTGCAGTTTGCCTGCAACTGAAGCCAACTTACACATGTTCCAAAATGTTTCTCTATCCTGCTGAGTTGAACCAGCTAGGGTGTGTTGCTTCAGTGTTTTAGTCAGGTTGTGTTGGCAACTGAATTTTGTATAGATGTTCAGGAATTTGTTGTACAGAAAAGGCTAACTAAAAACTGAAGAAGAAAAGGGCATGTGTTGCCCGGAACCAAATACTACTATCTCTGTCTGTCTCCTCTATTTTTCAGTTACTCTGTTTTTCTTTGAAACTCTGAAGCAGACATCTTTCTGATACACAGCATGTGTGTGTGTCCACAGAAAACAGCCAGAGACAAGAGAGACTATGAGGGTCTGACCATAGATGCATCGATTCAGCGAGACGTGTAAGTGCAAGAAGCTAACCCAAGGCCGAAGCAAGCAGGCAGCTGGACTAATTTCTAGAGCTACCTACTGGATTCATTGCTTTCAACCTGGCGAATTTAGAGGACTACTTTTTTTTAGGAGTTTATAGAGCACGCACGTGCGTACGTGCTAGTAGTCACGTTCCTATCGGTGTGTTACTGATAGCAGGTCACGTCGACGCAAACTCACGTCGGATCCATGTAGACTGCCGTCCCGACGTGCGTGCGTCGCACGGGCGGACGCTGCCCACCCTCGTGTCTGCGTTGCCGATCATGGCCGTAAGAAGCGTCGGCCACGCCCGTTGAGGCTCTATGAGTGCCTGGTGCCATGGTGCGGGCGTGCAGCTGCTCACGGCGTCCACTGACAGCTGGACATGATCATAGACCATCGGTGCTCTAAACTTGGGAAGAACTCTATGCATCTACGAATTCACTTAGAGCATCTCTAGCATACCTCTTATATCGCACTGAACTACAAAATAACTACTACTTTATAGTTTTCCGCGAAAAAATGGCCCAAACAGACACCTTAAACGCCTCTGGTCCTTAAAAAAATTCGAGGGGTGCGGTAAATCCCTCCTACCCCCCCTCCCCCCACCCCCACCCCGTTGGTGCCCTATATAGTAGGAAAGCAGTTGGCAGGAGAGGCATTTCAGCCCGCGCGCGTTCCCTCCCCCATTCCGCAGCCACCCACCACCGTCGCCGCCCGCCCGTCGCCTTTGATTCCGACGCGCAGCTTCGCCACCGTGCCCAGCCGCCCCGAGTCGCCGCCCGCCCAGGATCCGCCGGTGAGTCCTTTTCTACCCCTTCAAGTTTGATTTAGCGAACGATTTCCACTCATCGAGCTCTGTTACGATTTGTAGATGGATTTGAGCCCTTCGAGGAATTTTTTCTCGAGCATTCGTCCTCCTCCGACGACTCAGAGATAGAGACGTTGCTCGAAAACAATCGGCATCAGATGGTGGTGGTGGTCCTCGCTATGAAGGAGCTCGAGGATAGTAATTGAAAGAGACGTGCGAGGATCGACCGTCGGCCGTCTTTGCATCCCTCGCAACCGCCATCTCGAGAACAAGAAGCTCATGCAAGACTACTTCGCGGCGACACCTACGTATCCGCCGCACCTCTTTCAGAGAAGGAATCGAATGCGTCGATCCCTCTTTGTAAAAATAGTAGAAGCTTGCGCGGCCAATTCTCGATTTTTTACCCAAAGGAGAAACACCGCGGGCTTGAAGGGTTTTAGCGCATATATAAAAATCTCGGCAACTATGAGGGTGATTGGATATGGCATTCCGACTGACTATGCCGATGAGTATCTTCACATTGTTTGTATGCACTGGACTTGGAAAAACTGTCCGAAGACATGGCACGGGCAGTATTGTGGTAAGTCTCATGATGCAACAATTGTGCTAGAGGCCGTTGCATCCGAGGATTTATGGATTTGACATTGCTTTTTTGGTTTGCTGGGTACTCTCAGTGACATCAATGTGTTGCATCGGTCTCATTTGTTTGCTAGACTTGCTAGTGGTGATGCTCTTGCGAATGGGCATCAGTACACAAAGGGCTACTATCTTGCTGATGGTATTTACCCTTTTTGGTCTACATCAGAAAACCCGAAACTAGGAAGCAAGATGAATTTGCAAAGGTCTAAGAGGTTGCCTAAAAAGATATTGAAAGAGAATTTGGGGTTTTGCAAGCTAGATTTGCCATGTTCGTGGCCCTTCTTGTTTTTGGGACAAGCGAACCCCATCAACATCATGACATGTTGTGTGATTCTTCACAACATGATCGTCGAAGATGAGAGGGACTGAATTTAGAGTTCTTCTACGACAATGTCGGTAGCCGTGTGAAGCCATCTAGAGACCTTGACCGCATAAAAGCATTTCTTCAAACATACGGGGAAATTGAAGACTCGAACACCCACCACCAGCTTGAGCACGATCTCATTAAGCACCATTGGCAAAGGCATGGGCAATAATAGAAACACTGCCATTTTTACATTAATGTTTAATTTGTATCATTGTTGTATTCGGAACAATTCTTATATTAAATTATAAGTATAATTCAGATATTTGAATAATTATTGTAATTTGAATGATTGTTGTATTGTAACAGTTAGATTTTAATTATATTGATTTCATATTTCTATTTAATATCACATATATGTGTCAAATTGTGAAAAACCACGTGTTTTGAGACCTGGCGTGGGCTGCGGCTGATTTCATATTCTGAATATTCTGTTTTACCATTCGGCCTTGTGGGGTCTGTTCCGCCGCAACCCGCGCAAGCTCTCAAAACACGTTTTCCGCGTCCCTTATACTCACTTTAAAGGTGCCCGCGATAAAGGGTCTGCTAGAGATGCTCTTACCTCCATTATTGGGACCAACTGATTGGCCACGGGCATCTTTGACCATCATTGAACCACCAGACTATAGGAGAGATCAGAGATGCAACCGGCGGCCAAGGAGAAGCAACAATACAAGATGGCGATGGGGAGAATGATATGTATGGATCCGGCTTGCCTGCTCCCTTCCCATGCTCCCATCCGTGCTCCCACTTCATCCTACGGCTGTCATTTTCTCCTTTTCTTTTCTAATCTAATCATCTCCCCCCTGATTTTCAGGGGGTGGGGTCGGGCCTTATTTTCTTCCAATCAAATCAAGCCACGTACGCGGGAGCACGGATGGGAGCACGGGAAGGGAGCAGGCAAGTCTCGCCCGATATGTATGCGCTATTGCCGCTATGCTGCCATTTTTGCATGCGGTGATTGCATACGAGATTATGGTAGGGTATATGAGGTGACTGTAAATCTACAATTACTAACTTAAAATGGGCATAAGGACCGCGGGAACGACTGGGCACATTTTATCAGAAATGATAAAACCCGATTGTTCGGATTTTAAGCATGGCAAAGCGAACGTTTTTCATGGCAACTTTAGTTCAGACGAGGTTGGCAAACATGGCAATTTTCTATCAAAAAGCAAACTAGGACAAAGTTATCATGTTTTAACAACTAAAGTTGCCATCTCGCATCAACTAAAGTTGCCATCAAAAAAGTTCAGGATGACATGCTTAAAATCCGAACGTTCTGTATTTATTGGGGTCCTATTTTATTGGATGTATAATATGATTTTCTTTCCTCAGACAATCCACAAAAAATAACAGATAATCCACATCTGTCGGATACTAGGGATACCATATCCATCAGATCTAATTGATCGAAATCCATTTCCGCATCCATATCCGGTGGATTCACATAATTGCATACCATATCCTTAAAAACGGGCCCGGGGTGCGGATTCGAAGCGGAAATTATCTGTACCATTTACATCCCTACACAAGAGGTATGGGTTATATGAGACGACCCACCTATTATAAAGCCATTCCTTTTGAACCATTAGTTTACGAGCATCTTCACATCTTCTGTAAAGAGGGTAGAAGTTCTTGCCCGATAAGGTAGCAGCGTTGAAAGGCCGAGGATAGTGATTTATGCAAGCGGGACAACCCGTTGTGCATGTGCAATCACAATTCAATGCACCACATGGGCCATGCATCATATGCTTCACGGCCATCTTGTACAATATTGGGTACTTCTTGTTTGGAAGCTAGGCAAAGATAAGACGGGCATACTGCTCGAGGCATTTAAGCTTGTATCACCCCTCCATGATAAGAAGGAAATGGGCATGGAGAAGACCCCTCTTTTGGAACTCCACCACATACACATATGCTCTGACCTTGCCCAGGATGTCCTTCTGAAGCAACTTATTTTTAGTTCCTCCATTTTCGCCCCAAAAACACGCACGATGAGGTATGGCTGAACCTGTGGTGTCTGACCAGGGTAGAGCTTGCGTTTGATCTCATCCCAGTTTGGGTTGCATGTTATTGTGAGGAATATATCAGGCTTGTCGTACTTTCGCACCAAGGCCATAGCATCCATGTAGCAACGCCTCTTCCTGTGGACCGCCGATGTACCCAACATTGTACGCTTTCGAATAGCATCCGTCCTAATCTCACCAGCATGCAAACTATCCACTAAGCCTTGGATATGTCTGCGCTTATCGTATCTTGATGACCCCACATATAGTCCAACCGACAGTTCTCAATCTTGATATATGTGTCGACTGCGAACTGCTGGAAAAGACGTTTGCCATGGAGGATCGGGTTAAATATGCCAGGATGCATCTAAAATTTATAGTAGTAATAATCCCGCACAGACACACATAGTCTGCCTCCAGAAGATGCACAGAGAATTGAAAAGTCGTGTTGTTGTAAACAGGAGATCATATTGCAAAGCATGGATTGCACATGTAATAACTAATTTCAACACTAACCCACATCATCATCATCATCATCATTATCACGTAGTGCGGGATGGGAGGACTTGTCGTTATCACCAAGAGCCGCATAAGCTAGACGAGCTGCATGAGCTACTACCATAGTATCATAGGACACACCTTCTTTCGGGATAGCGATATGCCACCCAAGTTCGCCTCTAGGGAAGAAGGGTAGGACAATGCGTCATAGCATTCATGACATGACCGTGTGCCATATACATCTCCATCGTATCTACTTTTCCAAACACTTTTGTTCTTGTTTTGCCCTCTAATTTGCATGATTGGAGTGAAACTAATCTGGACTGGCGATGTTTTCAGCAGAACTTTCATGGTGTTGTTTTTGTGCAGAAATAAAAGTTTTCATAACTGGACGGAGATTTTTGGAGAAATATTCTGGAATATATACAAAATATTGGAAGGAAGAAGTACCATAGGAGAGCCATAGGGGGCCCACATGGGCAGGTGGCGCGGTCACCCCCTTGGTCGAGCCACCCAGGCTTGTGGGGGCCCTGGACAACATCTTGACCTAACTCTAATGCTATAAATTCACATCATCTAAGAAAAATATAAAAGAGAAAGTTTCATCGCGTTTTATGATACGGAGCCGCCGCCGCCTCCTGTTCTTCGCCGGGAGCTCTGGTCTGGAGTCCGTTTCTAGCTCCGGAGAGATTGAATCACCGTCATCATCATCACCAACCCTTCTCCATCAACAATTTCATGACACTCACAATCATGTGTGAGTAATCCCCTTGTAGGCATATGGAGGTAGATGAGATTGGATGAGATTTCTTATGTAATCATGTCAGATTTGTTAGGGTTTGATCTCTAGTATCCACTATGTTATGGGATTGACGTTGTTGTGACTTTGCTTGCTTAATGCCTGTCTCTAGGGCCCGAGTGTCATGATTTCAGATCTAAACCGATTATGTTGTCCTGAATATATTTGTATTCTTGATCATATATCTGCAAGTTGTATGCTCATGTTATTGTTCTGAACCATAGACCCCAAGGTGACAATGATTAGGATATCAACGGGGATGAGCTTAACTCGAGGAGTTCATGTATTCAGTAGGTGTTAATGCTTTGTTCCAGCTCACTATTAAATGTGGGACAAAAGATGTTATACAAGTTCTTATCGCAAGCATGTATGACTATGTACGGAATACATGCCTGATGATTGGAGGTAGTATGTACCGCTCTAGGTTATGAAAGTTACATATTGAATCTCATTTGAACACCCATCGCTACTCCATGCTTACGCTTTCCTGCTATTGCCTTTGCTAAAGTTGCTATTGCTCTACTTGTTAGGGCATGTCTCTCTCTAAGTGGTTTTGGATTGATGACAATACATTTGCGGACTAATCGTGTGCATTGAGCAATTCGGATATTCATTCATTGGCACAAGACAATTCTTTCCCCTCGGAGCTCAAAGTGAAGATGGTGTAGTCTCTTTCATTTCGGTTTTGGTGGACTTGAGTCGTAGGAGACACCGTACTATCAAGAGGGATCTGCATCGGAAAGGCTAGGATGGAATCAACACGTACACTTCTATCTCGCGCCCCCAGCTCATTTCTCTTCCTTGGAGTTTACCGATATCACGAAGGTGGCATTTGAGAGGTGCCAGCGGCAGTACCGCGAGGCAGGAGCGGCAGTCCCGCTGACAGCCTCAAGCGGTACTACCGCTGTCTTGCAGCGGTAGTACCGCTCGTGGCCATCAGCCGTAGTACAGTTCTGGCTCCGCGTTGGTACCGCATCGACTCGAGACCCGCACGTCTCGTGTCGGGTTCTGCGGCAGTAGCAGCGGTAGTAGGGGCTGTAGTACCGCTGTCGGGTTCTGTGGCAGTAGCAGCGACAGTAGGGGCGGTAGTACCGCTCACGAGCGGTAGTACTGCACCTACTACCACTGCTAGTGCCGCTCGGGCACTCTCTCTCTTGCCCCTTCTCCCTCTGAGGCTTCTGCTTAGAGTCTCCGCAGTAGTACCGCTGGGGCTCATGGTAGTGCCGCTGCATGCAGCGGTAGTACCGCTCTGTGCGGGCTGAAGTGGGGATAATGGTTGGATTGTCTCCCCCACTGTAAAAGGGGGTCTTCTTCCCCAAGAAGACCTACCTCTTTTCCACCAAGCTCCATTGTTACTTCAAAGCTCATTTTCGCCCGATCTCTCTCCCTAGCCAATCAAACTTGTTGATTTTCTAGGCATTGGTTGAGAAGACCTGGATCTACACTTCCACCAAGAGAAATATGATTCCCCCCACTAATCCTTTGCAGATCTTGTTACTCTTGGGTGTTTGAGCACCCTAGACGGCCGAGGTCACCTCGGAGCCACATTCCATTGTGGTGAAGCTCCGTGGTATCCTTGAGAGCCTCCAATCAAGTTGTGGAGATAGCACCTACCTTGTTTGTAAAGGTTCGGCCGCCTTCTTCAAGGGCACCACTAGTAGAATCACGGCATCTCGCATTGTGTGAGGGCGTGAGGAGAATACAGTGGCCCTAGTGACTTCTTGGGGAGCATTGTGCCTCCACACCGCTCAAACGGAGACGTACTTCCCTCAAAGCACTGGATCTCAGCTAGACTATGAATCGATTGGATCCAATCTGCTTGAAATAGGGCTGGCTTGTGCAGTCCCCATGCCTTGGTCACACATCTTTCGAGTGCCCCTGCATTGACACCTCTGCCCGTCAGCACAAGCCCCACCACCATCCACTTAGGGTTCACCTCCAAACCTGTCCGCAGGTCAGCAATCAATAGCCCTGAGAAGCCTCCTTCTGTGTAAGCTTCATTCCCCCAAGTCGGGCGAAGATCTTGCCAATCTCCTCACTAGATTTGGTCGGCGAACTTTGCCGCTCCGCCGTGGCTTCGCAGCTCCTCTCCCCACACCACACAGCTCCCCCAATCAAATCACCCTCTACTAAGGCCTTATGCTGCTACTCCAACACGTGCCAAAGGATTCAGCTCCTTCCGCACTCCTCAACGCCACCTGCCACCTGAAGAATCTAGAATCGCCTGCAAATCACCTCCGGAGGGAAACGAGAGTTTTCAAGACGTGGTGGGACCCATCGCTTCACTGCCCCCAAGCTTTATAGGTTGGTTGCCAACGATTTCGCAAAAAAAAAAAAGTTGGTTGCCAACGAATCCGCTGTGCATGATTAAGTTATGGAATGTATGTTAAAAGAAAAATCCTGTCAAAATAAAGCGGACGACTTATACGGAGACCGATCGCATGTACCGACGAACTCGTTCCACTTTGGCGGCCGAAGAAGTCGTCATATGCACGTGCGAAAGCAACAATCCCGTCACCTTCAATTTCCTCGCATCTGGGTGGTCAGTCCAGGTGGATGTAAACGTCGGACGGCCAGCGATTTCCCTGCGCCCAGAGCGTTGATGAAATCGGGGTGTTCATTTCATCAATAGCACTCCTCTTCGGCAATAAAATAAAATAAAATAAATCCTGCTGCCTGTCGTTCTCCCGTCGATACTGTTCACAGGGTCAACGGCGCGCTTTCTTCTTCCCGAAAAAAAGAGAGCCGCCTCCTTCTGTCCCACTCCGAGCGAATTACTAATTTCTTGAGTTTGATTAGTCAATCATTCTCTGGTCGTAGCTCACTAATCAATAGATTAGTTGGGATGAAACGCGTGATGATGGCGGCCGGATGCTCTATCAAACCGGCAACGTACAGAATAGTAAGAGTAGTACTTTAGTTATTCGATTCGATGATCGGATTAAGCAAAAGAGGCAACACCGCAGCAGGAATCCTTCCGGCTTGGAAAGGATGGTTACGTGTCCGGCCTGCGAACAAGATGTGCTGTACCTGGAGAACTTATAAGGTCCCTTTTGACTGACTGGTTGGCCGAGACGTGGACGTCTGAATTCTTTATCTACCCATACTACTGCCAAAATATATAAACCGGTTTGATGCTTGTGTTTCTACCCATACTACTAGGGTTTAGAAGTGCGGGGTACGTCTCGTATGTATATACTTCCTCCGTATAAGAATGTTTCCTACATTCATATCTAGACAAATCTAAGACAATAATCTATTTTGGGACGGAAGGAGTATTAAAAACAAGGAGTACCTGCGTGTGTGGGTGCGTGCACGAACTGCCAAGTTGCCGCTCAAGCCTTCGCAAAGGGCCTTGGAGTGGAAGCACTGGGAGATGCTACATGCGCTGCGCGTAGTCAGGTTTACTTGCCATGGACGTACACAAACACGAGACTTTGGGCACGGCCAACTTCTAGACGAGCTATTTTTTAAGCCTTTATTAACCATCGGCTGATGAAAAGTTCTCAGTGCAAAAGCCCTTTCTGCGTACTTTTTCTTCGGTCTAACCAAAGACGGCAACGCAACGACCGTCAGCGCGTGCGCGGATAAACCCCGTCCCCTCCCCGCACAAGACGACCGACCGACCGAGGCAAAGCAAAAACCCGCTTAAACCCAAACCGGTAAGTAACCCCCTTGGTCACCTTCCGAGCCCCGACCACCCGACGGAGCCTCAGCCACGTGGAACCCGGGCCCGCCCGTCATGCACGTACCCCGCGCGGCCCGAAGTGCATAAACGCGTCCCAATCCGCTTTTCGTCGCCTCCTTCAATTTGGCTAGTCCACCTGCCATCCTCGCCTCTCCCCCTCCTCCCCTCCTCGTAAAAGGAGGCGCCGAGAAGAAAAATCAACGGAATCTTTCGAGCTCCGCCCCGCCCCGCCCCGCGGACGCTTCCCCAAGCCCCAAGCGACCGCCGCCGCCGCCGGAAGGACCAGGCTGCTCGCGGGAGGCGGCTTCGTGAAGCTAGAGGCCCTCCGGCGATGTACCCGGTGGGGACGGCCCCGCGGCCGGGTTCGCGGCTGCCGGCGGCGTCGCGGGTCGACAAGGCCACCAGCCACCTGCTGCAGGGGCCCGACTGGGCCGTCAACCTCGAAATCTGCGACACCCTCAACGCCGACCGATGGTGACTACTACTGATCGCCGCCTCCCCTTCCCCTTCTCCCCCCGCCCGCCTCCTGCTATGGCTGTTTTGCTTCTGGTGCTTGCCGCCGAGTGGGGAGAATTACGGTGGTGGGGGATTGGGGATTTGTCCCGCGCGCGAGGCTTGTTGCTTTGTCCTTGTTGTTGCTGCTTCTGTGGCTGGCGGCGGGGTTTTTGGTTTCGGGGGCCGTTGACCCGATTGATTGGGGCGGGGTTTGGTCAAAATTGCAATCTATTTGGGAATTCTTACTACGTAGCAAATTGGTTCGAGGTGGCTTGAGTTGATTGGTAGCAAGGGGCCTCTAGCCTGTTGTTACCTCGGACAATTTTCTAGTGGTTATTACTCTGTTATATGACAACTATAATATGAGCTGCAAGTACTAAGCAGACGCGTGTAGGTTACGTTTAGCTTACGGTGGCACGTTTCATAGTTTCTTCAACTTAGGCTGAGCTGAGAAACTGCTGCCTTGGCGCAGTGGTAAAGCTGCTGCCTTGTGACCATGAGGTCATGGGTTCAAGTCCTGGAAACAGCCTCTTACAGAAATGTAGGGAAAGGCTGCGTACTATAGACCCAAAGTGGTCAGACCCTTCCCTGGACCCTGCGCAAGCGGGAGCTACATGCACCAGGTTGCCCTTTATGCTGAGCTGAGAAACTGAAGCTCGAGCGCAGGTATAGTTATGATGTGCACAGTAGCTTGCTTGCCATTCATGCCAATGAAGATATCGATTCTAATGGTAGTAGTTCTGTGGTCGAGAAAATATGATTGATAAGCTATCCGTAGCACTCAAAAACTTCCTGTCCAATTTTGATGCCTAGCCTATTGGACAATGATCTGTCAGAACCAAACTGCACCACAGCTGTTCATGGTGAAAATGTGTTTGAACTTCTATTGTGCTGGGGTATTCATATGTGGGAAGGCATCCAGATTACTTATATAATTGCTTCTGATTTATTGCGATTATGTTTCAACAGTGGATTCCAAATAAATAAACCTTTGAATTATGGTGTGTTTGTGTAAATGTATATGTATTGATGGGACGACATCCAGATTAGCTTATGTATTCGCAGAGAAGCTTTACCTTACCGGATGCTAATATATTTGCAATCCTTAATCAGGCAAACAAAAGATGTGGTAAAAGCAGTAAAGAAGCGGCTGCAGAATAAGGACCCGAAAGTTCAGTTTTTCACTTTGATGGTGCGTACTTCTAATAATATGTGTTATTGGTAGTTTTCTGTAATGCTTTGCTGTGAAAACTCTAGATTTGTTTTTCTGGTCAGTTTCAGTTTGTTAGAAGTAATTCAGATACTATTATACTTATCTGCCACTGTAAGATTGTCACCTTAAGAAAGCAATAAGTATAAAGTTATTTCTCCCACCAAGACAACTTCATGGGGCTACTTTTATTGTTGACACTGGTTATAAAATTCTTTGCAGCTCTTGGAGACAATGATGAAGAACTGTGGTGAATATGTTCATTCTGAAGTTGCTGAGCTGCATGTTTTACAAGAAATGGTTAAAATAGTTCAGAAGAAGGTATACCCTCCTTTGATCCTTCATCCTTCTAAGTCATTTCCAGATATTTCTCAGTGTTCAACACAATTAGCTACATCCATTTTTGTATGCTTGTTTACTGGGTTGTCCAAAAAATATTTAGTGACAGATAATTTTGTCATGTCATTTAGAACTTTATGAATGAATCTTATGAATTCTCATGTTAGACATACTTGATAAAATCACAAATACAATAAGAACCCTTCTGGCCAATCCCTGTTATTTTGTGTGTTTGAGTCTCAACCATCACTCTTCGTCAGGTGAACTTGCTAACTGTTACTGGGTAACATGGTAACAGTCATATCTGCAATTCATCCATAATGGATCATATATTTTGCATTGGCATTTTGTGGTTATATTTCTTAGTTTGATTTCTGTCTTCTGTTTCTTTGTACTAATGGAAAACAATCAAACGTAGTCCTAAGTTTTTTGGAATGTTTGTTTTCTGAATATCCAGCATGATATGCAAGTGAAGGATAAGATATTGATACTTCTGGACTCATGGCAAGAAGCATTTGGTGGACCTGGCGGCAAATATCCACAGTATTATTGGTCATACATTGAACTAAAGGTATGGCTGCAATTTTTCCCCCAGTGTAAACCTCACACTTTTCAACAGAACCAGTCCAGTATACATTTCTGTGGAGCCAAGAACATGCCCTGAGAGAAAAGTTTGAAGTATTAGTTCAGCCTCAGATAATGTTCACCTCTTACTGTTTTGGGGACAAGCTACTGGGCTTTAATCATATCAGCTAACGTGACATCTTTTACAGAGGTCAGGAGTAATGTTCCCACGCCGTCCTATGGATGCCCCTCCAATATTTACTCCTCCTGTGACGCATCAGTCTCAGCCGTATGGTTCACCTGCATATCCCACTGGAAGTCTAAATGACAGAATGGCATCTGATGTTGAAACACTGAGGTTGCATTTCTTCTCTAGTACTCCAATTCAACTCCTTGAACTTTTCTTGCCCAAGCTATCTGTTCTATTGCACCATCTAATGGTTATAACTTGTTATCTCTTTTTTGCTCCAGTTCAGGGGATCTGGATAATATTAGAGATGCAACAGAATTACTGAGTGATATGGTGAATGCTTTGAATCCTGCTGATCGCATGGTAAACTGAATATTTAGAAGAAAATTGCATGTCTAGTTTGGTGAAGTTCATGAAATAACCTATTCAATTATTGGTGATGCCAGGCTGTTAAAGATGAAATTGTTACTGAGCTTGTCAGCCAAAGTCGTTCAAATCAACAAAAGCTCATGGGGTTTGTCAGCTCAACAGGGTAAGCTCATCTCTCCCACAGACGTATGAAGAATATTCCCCTATCTTAGTGTACCGTGGTGTTCTCCTCAAGTGAATTTGAAGTTTAGCATAAGAACTAGCATGCACATGCATAAGCATGGGACACTTTTTTTTTTCAGTTCTGTGCCGTCTAAATGACAGTGCAGTTATAAAGAGGCTGCATGCATCACTCTGATGCAGAGGCTGGGGGCAATCCTCCTTTTCTAAAAAAATCAAAAAAATAAAATGACAGTGCAGTTCAGGCCACGCTGCCACAGAATGTAATGTGTGACCTTTTATGGTTCCTGTTGTTTAGGAATGAGGAGCTACTGAAACAAGGCCTAGAAATAAATGACCGCTTACAAAGTGTACTTGCAAAACACGATGCCATCGCTTCTGGTTCTCCTTTACCAGTTGAAATGCAAAGGAGAGATGAGATACCCAGAGAGGATCCAACACCACAGCCATCTGCACCTCCGGCTGTTGCACAAAATGAGACCCCCGTTGAAGAGGATGAAGAGGATGAGTTTGCTCAGCTAGCAAAAAGGTAATTGAAAATAGCTTTTGATGCACAATCTACTTATTCCTGAACCACAACTAATTATTTATGATATGTTCTGCATCTGTAGAAAGAACAAATCTGTGATAAGTAGCGACGAGGCATCATCAAGTGTTGGTGATCATGCCCTTATACCTATTGACGATGCAACTTCTGAAGCCTCATCTTCTGTTGCGAGCAATGCCCTAGTTCCTGCTGAGTCAGCTTCTGTCAGTGGTACTCGGACAAAAGAGCAGGATATGATCGACCTTCTAAGCCTTACCTTGTACAGTCCTCCTGAAGCATCTACAGATTCTTCAACTCAGAGCCAAAATGACAGTCAGCAGACCGCCGTGTCAAATGGGTCACAATTACCGCCGAACTATCAGCCTGCAACATCGAATGGACAACATTACCCTTTCAACCACCAGGCATATCCAATAAATCAGGGGTGCACTCCATACAACAATTACGTTGCGCCCTGGGCCCAAAGTGAACAGAGTGCACAGACTGGAGCATATCCAGTTCAGCCTCCACAATATACATCAACCTATCCAGCACCGCCACAATATACATCAACCTATCCGGCACCGCCTTGGGCCATGCCTACAAGTGCCAACTCTGTAAATCCTTTTCAGCCTGCCACATACCAAACGCCGAATCCTCATGTTGCTTCTGTTGCCTCAACACCTTACCCGGCTCCTTCAACACCTTATGCTTCTCCACTGATGCAACATGTGCCATCCCCAACTCTCAACCCCAGTCCTATGCAACAGCAGAGCTCTTCTGTTTCTCATGCAAACAACGCCCTTGCCATTGTTCCAGATGCTCGAATGAATGGAAACCAAAGACCAAAAGAAGCACCAGCGACCGCAGCCAAACCCTACTACATGCCAGACAATCTGTTTGGCGATTTGATCGATGTGAAGAGTTTCGGCGCAGCAGGCAAGACAAGCAGATCGACAAATGTGCCTAGTCCAAAGGGTGGTGGTCAACCTATGATCGGTGGAAAGAAATAGGTCTTGCGAGTTCCAAGTTAGCTACTCGGTGTCGTTTGGTTTGTACATTTGCTGTATATGTGTTCGGGTCATATTCGTGATATTATTTAATTTTAGTTTCCGGTCGGCATATGTGTATTCTTAAGAGATGGTAGAGCATAATTGCTGTAAATGATTTGCTTCAACCATTTGTCGCTGGTAGACCTTCCGCACAAAGGAGGAAAAGGTAAGGGGAGAGGTGCCCCCTGCCTTTCGCTGATTTGTTTCATCATTCAGACGTCTGAAAGACGTCTGAAACTAGAATGTTTGATATCTACTCCCTTTGTAAAGAAATACAAGAGTGTCTAGATCACTAGAGTAGTGATCTAAACGCTCTTATATTTCTTTAGTGATCTAAACGCTCTTATATTTCTTTACGGAGGGAGGCACGCCATTCGGCTCGTGCAGGTGCTCTGCGGTTGCGTGTTCTAAACCCAGTTGATTGGGATGTGCACTAATATTTCTCTCTCCTCCTTTCCTAATGTTCGTTGTATCTTGTCCTCCTGGGCTGTACTAACCTTTCTACCTTTTCATTCTGTACATATACATCACACAGATATGTTCAGGAAAAAAACCTTTGGATCTATGGCATGTTTACCTTTGCTCAGTCCAGATCAAGCAAGCCTTCTTTTTTTCAAATTACCCTGCTGATTGATGCCAACCTAGCACATTAAGGTAGAATTGATGAGCACAGATGTTATTGAGAGATCAATACAGGATTTGAGTTCACAAAGTGTACCTGGCACGTGGCACATGATTCAGCTGAGCAAAGACTGCTCTTTTATGTCCAACAAATCATCAACATGATCATTTCAACCAGCAATCCAGTATTACTAAAGATGATGCAAATCAATGAGCAGCTCCCTTGAATACATGAATGGACAATGGAACATCACCAATAGTCACCACATGAGCATGTTCCCTTGTCAAAATGATGAAAGCGATTGATGTCTCTCACAATAATTTCTTGTTTGGCTATTTTGGAGATCACCTTGAATATGGCATGGCAATCCAAGCAGGAGCGCAAATTCTTCATTATCCGAATTGGATGCCCCGGAGGTGTCATCACAAGCCCGTATGCTAAAGCCAATCTCTCGCTATGCACCCACAGCATGCGAGCCTTTTGTTCCTCATCTACGTCATGCAACACTACGTTAGTATCAGGAACATAACCTGCCCTGGTGGCTTTCAGGTTTAGCCATTCTAGCATAGCATGTATCACTCGCATATCTGGATGGTCTTCCAACCCTACTGAAAAGGCATGAATTTCACCCTTCATCTCGACCCAACTAAGACCAGTCTCCTTCCTTACACCTATGTTCCTCATTGATTTCCTCAAAAGAGCAACTTCGTCTAAATTCCCAGCTGCAGAATACATGTTTGATAGCAAGACATAAGTTGTTTCATCTTGTGGTTCAATCTCAAGCACCTTCTCTGCAGAAAATCTCCCCAGATCCACATTTTTATGCACTATACAGGAGCTAAGCAATGCATGCCAAACCATAGCAGATGGTGCTGAAGGGATATCTCCAATAAATTTTAGGGCATCATGCAGACGGCCAGCACGTCCTAGAAGCCTAACAATGCAAGTGTAATGCTCCATGGATGGTCTGATGCCATGATCAAGCTTCATGGAGTCAAACAGAGAGAGTCCTTGGCTCACTAAACCCGTGCTACCGTAGACAGACAGGAGAGCAACAAAAGTGATATCATTAGCTTCAATACCGCTCTTGTTCATCCTGTCAAAAAGTTCTCGGGCATGTTCAGCATGTCCATGAACAGCATATCCTGAGATTATGGAATTCCACGAAATTATATCGTGTTCTTTCTGAGTTTCAAATATCTTGCGAGCATCCCTGATGCATCCACACTTTGCATATGAGTCAATAAGTGAATTACTTACAATGGTGTCACTGTCGAATGTGGATTTCTCAACCAAACAGTGAACCTGGCCAACATGATTGATGGATGCTGTGCTCGCGCAAGCCCGGAGCACGCTTGAGTATGTAACTTGAGTTGAAGGCGCCCTAGCAGCACGCATCTCACGGAATACACTCAAAGCATCTTCTCCTAAACCAGACTGGCTGTAACCAACAATAATTGTGTTCCAGCTCACCTCGTTGGCATCCCGCAATGATGAGAAGATCTTGAGTGAGCTTTCCATGTCACTGCACTTGGCATAGAGATCCATCAGTACATTTCCAACAAATAACTCAGACTCGTGACCAATCTTCATAGCATTGCTATGAATTTGCTTGCCTAGATCCAAGAGGGGCATATTAGCACAAGCTTGCAGAACACTTGATAGACTAAATTCATTAGGCACCATAGAAGACCGCATCATTTTGATGAACAGCTCGAAGGCCTGCTCGTTCTGATTGCTCTGTGCGTAGAGGGATATCATAAAACTCCAAAGTATCACATCATCATGTGGAATCATCTCGAAAGCCAAGCGGGCATCCTCAATATTCCCACATTTGGCATACATATCAAGCAGCGCACCACGAACGCGAGGCTCGGCATCATAAAGTGTTTTTACTGAACAGGCATGGATACCCTTGCCTAGCGCAACTGACGACAAGCACACGGCAGCCCTGAGCACACTGGTCAGAGCAAAGGGGTTGATCTTAGAAGCCGCCAGCCTCATCTCCCGGAAAACCTGAAGCGCGTTCTCCGGGCAGTTATTCTCAGAATAGCAAGAAACCATAGCAGTCCAAGCCACAGCATCCTTACCCACGATCCCGTCAAACAGGCGCCTTGCATCGCCGACAGCCGCGCACATGGAGTAGGCATCGACCAGCGCAGACCCGACAAAGGCGTTCCGGTCATGGCCCAGCTTGCACGCGCAAGCGTGCACGCCCCAGGCGAGCCCCAGAGCGTCCATGGCGACGACGAGCTTGAGCACCGAGGTGAGCACGAACTGGTTCACCTCGTGCCCCTCCAGCCGCAGCCTCTGGAACAGCGCCGCCGCGGCCTCCAACTCCCCGCGCAGCGCGTGGGCCTGGAGGAGCGTGACGAAAGACACGGTGTTCCGGTCCGGCAGCCCGTCGAACACCCTGCGGGCGCCGGCGAAGGGCCCGAGCTTGGCGTACAGGTTGATCAGGACGTTGGCGCAGAAGAGGTCCAGGCCGGCGCCCCGCAGGACGTGGCCGTGCACGGCGCGGCCGCCGCGGGCGTCGCCGCGCGCGACGCAGCCCTGCAGGAGCCTGGCGCACGCGTGCGAGTCGACCCCGGGCCTGGGTTCGGGGAGGGCGAGCGAGGTGAGCTCGTCGTCCAGCCACTGCAGCGCCGCGCTGGCCGCGAGGCCGCGGCGGGGCGGGAGCGCGCGGTGTGGGATGGCCGGGAGGAGGCAGCGGCTCGCTCGCCGGATCATCGGCCGTGGCGGGACTGCGAATTCGTCGATCGATCCCCAAAGTAAAATAAAAAAGTATGTATACCCAGTTTTGTCCCGGTTATTACAGGCCAAATGCCACTCCACTCCACACCTGCCCGACCGACCGAGCGAGCTCCGTTCCGTCCTCCTCTGTTTCATTTCCATCGAGCGCAGAGGAGACGCCGCCAATGGCGAACTAGGGTTTCGGCCCCTCGACCAACAGATCGGGCCGGCGATCGACGGACGGGCTTAACCAGGTCAGCCTCTCAACCGCCTCCTTCTTGATTCCTGGGCAAAATGGGGGATTTTTTTTGTTCTTCCGGAAATGGCTTCCTTTTCTTCTTGATTCCGTAGCACAATCATCAGGTCGGAGCGGCGGCGGTTGCAAGAGGAGAGGAGGAGCGCTCGCGGGAGCTGTACCATGTGGAGGCAGCATTACCACCGCGGCCACACGGGACATGACAAGGAGCACTTCTTTGCCGTGGCTTCGGGTGATTTCACCCGCAGTATGGTCAGTTAACTTGGCCCTTCCTCCCATCAATCCACTTCTTTTGATTGATATTAATTTGATAATACACTGCTGGTCTACTATCATTAGTGCTATTTCTAATTTGATTGACATTAATTTGGTAACTAGGACTCCTACTTTAGTACACTTCTGGTCCACTACCTTCATTGTGATATTTCTAAATTATAATAAGGTGACTCATGTCACTTAAGCGCATTTGTTGCCCATAATCTGTGTGTTCCAAATGCACGAGTTTTTGTTTCGTTTGTTTGCCATGTTCCTTTTGTATTTCCTGAAAATAGCACAGAGCTTTAATTGTTGCCGACAGTGAACCTTGTAACTCTTAAGTCTGTCTTCCTTGTTCTTGAATAGTGCATACCGTGGGAGGTTGGAAACCATTTGGGGAGCATGATCTCTGAGACCATCAAACTAGAAGCTCCTAATGGCATATTCCGTATTGGAGTGTGTAGAAAGCCGGGTGAGCTAGTTCTTCAGTCTGGCTGGGATAAGTTTGTCGCAATGCATCACGTAGAAGAAAATTATTCTTTTTGGTTTGTGTACCGTGGGAACTCTACCTTTAAGGTTCATATATTCAATCCCAACGGTCGTGAGGAGGTTAGTTCCTATTCTCAACCACCTTCTCACAGCTTTGGAGGTGTTCCACCTGGCGCTATTTGCGATCATCATGTGCTGAATGGTAAGATTAATTTAGTATTCTAAAGTCTAATACTACTTGTCCTGTGCTTTTGTGGTCATTGTAACAATGTGCTTGATCTGCAGAACAACTAATGTCTGATCCTGGACATGTTCAGACCTCAACTGACTCTGGCTATAGCACATTACCTGGCTGCCATCTAACCAAAGCACAAGATGAGAAAGTACGTGAAATAGCTTGTACCATGAGATCTGAAGTTCCCCTTTATGTGGCAGTCATGAACAAAAGCAATGTCAACTTGAAGGATTGCTCTGTTGTAAGTTGGATCTTTTCCCTAACAATTTCTTGGTTATGTTATTGACCCCATTCCTACTGTTCAAGATTCCGTCGTTGTAATAATGTCTTTTTATTTGGGTTACTGCAGAACTTACCGTTAAAGCTTGTGGAACATTTCAAAGAGGACACATCTAAAGCTACTATTCAACTAGAAGCCCCTAATGACAATATATACGGTGTTGAAGCTTGCAAGCATGGTGATGACCAAATAGTCCTCCAATATGGGTGGAGTAATCTTGTAGATGCTAATCGCATACAAGAGAATGACTTGCTTATTTTTATAACCAAGGGTAAAAAACGCCTTGAAGTTCGTATTCTTGGCACAAGTGTTCATCAGAGAACCTCTTCATGCTTTAATACGGGAAATATTTCTAGCACTCAAGAAATTTGTGAAGATTCACTTGAAATAACCGATCCAACCCCTCATACAGACTACTATGTGAGTAGTTCTGATGATGATCACATTGTGGAAGAAGGCACTAGAAAATCATGCTACTATGTGAGTAGTTCTGATGATGATCACATTGTGGAAGAAGGCTACTATGTGAGTAGTTCTGATGATGATCACATTGTGGAAGAAGGCACTAAAAAATCATGTTACTATGTGAGTAGTTCTGATGATGATCACATCGTGGAAGAAGGCACTAGAAAATCATGCTACTATGTGAGTTGTTCTGATGCTCATGATATTGTGGAAGAAGGCACTAGAAAATCATGTAGGCGGCAGAAGCAGGCACCTAGTCACTGTGCAAAAGCTCAAAAGGTGGCTTCAACATCCTCCCCATCTACTGCTAAATCAGGTTATAGCGCTATATTTATGTGTGTGTTTTTCCTTTTATCAACTTCCAAATTGCTTCTGGTTATGTTATGCTTATTTTATGAGGGTTGTGTAAGCTTTTCAGGATATGAAGCTCACACGCTGAATGAGCGAGCATCTGTGGAGTTTGGGGTCGATTTGGAACCTCGTAGCTCCACCAACAATCTCAAGGGGCCTTCCCAGCATCCCTACATTTTATCTGAAAAAGGGACACCTCTAACTAATGTGGAGAAGAAGAAAGTTGAGGAGAAAGTTCAAGCGATTCAATCTGAACTTCCTATCTTTGTGGCACTAATGACCAAAAGCCGGATTAATACCCATCATTTGGTGAGTTCAAATACATACTCTTTGACCTATTGTTTGTAGATAGATTGCGTTGATTTGTTAACTAAATGATCTTGAGACCTACTTGTGCGATCACTACATTACAAAACCCTGTGCATGACCAATTTCTCATCTAAAAATGCATCAAAATTCATGTATTAATACATAAACACCGACTGTTCTGTACGTGTGAATCATTCATTCCACTGAAGTAGTAGACATTGATCTGAAATTTTGATTTCTCATGCAACACATGTGCATGTCTGCTGATCAGGACGTCTGCAAGGAATACGGTTCAAGATACATTCCACACATAAGCAGAAGAATGTGTCTCGTGCTTCAGTCGGAGGGAAGCACGACGGAGCAGCTAGCCAAAGTGGTAATAAATAAGAATGGTATGAGGTGGATTCGTAGTGGCTGGAAGAGATTCGTCGCCGACAATGATGTGCAGGAGGGGGATATCGCCCTCTTTGAACGGGCGAAGAGCACGAAAGAGCTCAGGATGACCGTGTATTTCGTCCGCAAGTCAGACATAGAGGTGTAGCTCAAGCCCTAGTATGTACTGGTAGCTAGTAATACATTGTCTGTATGGTTCTAACCGTGGTACCCTGCCATGACAAAGAGTGAACTTGTATCTAATTTGGGATAGGTTGGAGTCTAATCTGCCTCTAGTTAGTACTGTCTGATGCTCATATATTATTTGTGATTAGGAGGATGGCTCGAGGTAAACTGCAAACACCATTATGTTACGTGCATGCTGTGTTGCTGTGTTCAGCTGGGATTGGATTATAGCGCTCGTTCGTGAACTAACTGTTTGGTTGGACTGCATGATGTTTGTGTCTCCTCGGAGATGATTTTTTATATTTTTTGCTTTGCCTTGATGATTTTTCAGCACTTGTGCGACTTGCCCAATCTTGTAGTAGGATGTACTCCCTCCGTCCGAAAATACTTGTCGGAGGAGTGGATGTATCTAGACGCAATTTAGTTCTAGATACATTCATTTTCATCCATTTCTCCGACAAGTATTTCCGGACGGAGGGAGTAGAATTTCAGTTGGCAACAGGGAGGGATGCTTTGCCTGAATCCTTGCTTGCCCAACAGATTCCTTGTTTGAAAACTGATTGAGGAGGCTTGCATACGCATACCTGAACCAAAAAGGACATGGGGTATGCTGGTATGGCTGAGATAATTGATGATGATTTGAATCCAAAGAAAACAAGAAACGGTTTATCCGTGCCTTCATTATATTCACTCACTGTTTTCTGTTTCTTTTTTCATACCGTAACAACAAACACAACACTATACCCTAAAAAAACACAACACTATGCATCATAGTACATCCAGGTACGCGCCCACGAGCAAACGTTCGCAAACAAACTAAATCACTAGTTAAGGGATACCCTTGCAAAGGTCACTTTCACCTTCTCAGGCACGCCACTTGCCACTTGTCACATCTTGAGAGTTTTTATTTTTATTTCTTAGATTCGTTTATTCAAAACATTTTATTTCTTACACTATGCATTCAAAACCCGAATTATTTTCACCCTTGGATTTCTTCTTTCGAAATCTTCAAAACTAAATCCCATTTTAATAGATTTTTGTTGAACTTCTTTTTTCACGAAAAAACAGGAAAATCGGAAGAAAAAATCACATTTTTTTTTTATTTTCGAGAGGCACAACAATGCTTCTCGTGGAAGCAAGCCGTGCCACCTAACTAGGATGCTCCTGAAGGTGCTTAAGACAAGAGGTACCGACGTAGGAGTATCCAATAGAGTTCATTCTCTGTTCCCATGTATTAAATACCTATTAACCGAATCTTGCATTATACTAATTGTTTGGTATAAAAAAACGATGTCTGGAAGCATGTCTTAGCTCTTAGTGCCTTCGTACATCTTTATGTCAAATGCCTTGGCGGTTGGTGCAGTCCAAGTATTTTGTTCGACTACTGTTTTGTGGTGTGAGAGCTCTCATTTTAAAAGACACTAACAGTGTTTGCAATCTACTCCCTCCGTTCCTAAAAAAGTGATATTGTTCATCTCCACCACAGTAGAGGCGAGTTTTGAAACAAGATCCTCCCCTATGTAGCACAACGTTGTAATTATCATCCCAGAACCTAGTAAAACTGGAAACACTAGTAATAACTTTCTGGACAGTGATGTTTTAGAAAGGAAGACTTTGTTCATAAATTTAAGACCCAAAATGCCTACCCCCTTGGTCTTTTGGGACACACACTTTTGTCCCAAGCAACCAAGTGGTATTTCTTCTTAGTGTTTTAAAAATGTTTCAACCATTGTTTCTCGGTACCTCATAGCTGACTTATTGCATCAGTCGGGCGTGTGAACTAAAATGGTTTGCTGCCAGGTTGATTCGCAGACATTTTTGCTTAAGATGTTAATGGTCAGTTCATCTATTGTTTTGGATCACCTGGAATTCTGACAAGTAAATGTGGCAATGCTTTGTTTTCTGGATAGCAGGAAGAATGCAGGATACATGTATCATAAAGGCTGCCATAACACATCTGAATATCTTATTACGAAGAACTTATTGGTCACATAGAGTTCCTACTCAGGACATCAAGCCGAATACTAATGTTCAGGAGGCGCAGATCGCATGTGCGCGTCATGGGTTTGCAGGACAGAACACGAGACAACGAGGTGCTGTTTCGCAGATCGTCTCTTATTTACCGATGAGAGCAGCGCCTCTTCACAGCTTCGACAGCGCGATGTCCATCACCTCGATCATGAAGTCTGCGACGCAAAGTTACAGTTATGTATCAGAAGCCAAGATAACATATAAGTATATGCTATGAATGTGAGTACTAGCAGCAGATCTTACCGGAGTCCTCCTTGGAGAAGCACAACGGAGGCGTCACCCTGAACACATTGCCGAAGAAACCGCCCTTCCCCACCAGCACGCCCATATCTGTTCAGACAAGAACACACTCGGATATCAGGTCCAAAGCTCTGCTACTTCACTTTTATAATTGCGAAAGTACAGAGGCGCTACAGAGCTCGTCAGTTCGTGTAATCAATCACCTTTCATTTGGTTCATGACCTGCGCGATCTCAGCTTTCGCCGGAGTTTTCTTCTGGTGATCGGTCACCAGCTCAACCCCGAGAAGGAGGCCTTTCCCCCTAACGTCGCCGATAACTGCAACAAGCCGAATGCAAGTAACATAAGTATCCTCCAGGTATATGTGTTTGCGATGTGATTTTTTCTAGCCGGTACTCACTGTCATGCTTCTCTTTCAGAGCGTTAAGTTTCTCCTTCAGGTAGGAGCCAACAACGAACGCATTCTCCTGCAGCTTCTCCTTCTCCAGTACCTTGAGAACAGCGTGGCCGGCAGCTGTGCTGACAGGGTTACCACCGAAGGTGTTGAAGTAGCTCCTGCGGGTTAACACCTTAGCGATCTCAGGTGTGGTAACGACCGCTCCTATCGGTATTCCGTTCCCAATGCCCTGAGCAAGAATGACAGGAAACATGTCAGCCTATAGTTTGATACATTGTACACCGATGAATCTGAACCTAATGACATATAACGGAATGCATGAACTCTTTAAGTATGATGAAAACTGTGGAGAAACTATCAGAACTAACCTTTGCCATAGTGACTATATCAGGGATGACACCCTGCCCTTCGAATCCCCAGAAGTGGCTTCCAGTGCGCGCAACCCCCGCCTGAACTTCGTCGGCGATGCACAGGCCACCAGCTTTCCTTACCATATCGTAGGCCGCGGGCAGGTATCCTGGTGCTAATTCCACTATTCCACCAACTCCCTGCAGAGAGGAACATTCCAATTGCTTCTTTAGGAAATCTCACTTTTGAGCATGGTGATAGTATGACAATGTGTTGGTATTAGCATACCTGTATGGCTTCTGAAATGAAACCTGCAACTCTTCCTGTAGTCCCATAGTCAATGGTTTCCTGAATATCTCTGGCATATTTCTCTCCGTCTGACCCGAAAGCGCCTCTATATGGGTCTGGATTAAGAGCATGGTGCACTCCGGTCTGGACACATTGCAAATGAGTAAATGTCACTAATAAGCCATGAAATAAAACGAGGCATCTTTCAATATACTCCCTCCGTCCCAAAATTCTTGTCTTAGATTTGTCTAAATACGGATGTATCAAGTCACGTTTTAGTATTAGATACATCAGTATCTAGACGAATCTAAGACAAGAATTTTGGGACGGAGGGAGTAGTATTTTAATTTCCTTACCTGGACAACATTAAATTTCCAGTTGGATTGAGCAGTGGCACCCATTGTTGCAGCTGCATTCCCATGGTATCCATTCCTAAGTGAAATAATGTCATGGGAACCAGTGTAAAGCCGAGCGATCATCAGCGCAAGCTCATTTGCCTCCGTGCCAGAATTTGTGAAGAAAACAACCTGCAGAGAACAAGGGGAGCTTCACATGAGGCTCAATGAAACAAACAAAATAATCTGTGTATCAGACATACCCTACATTTTAAGCCATAATAAAATTCCAAAGTACTTTCAGGCACTGAAATGCGTAATGTTTTACTAGGTTGAAAATACCTTCAGATCACCGGGCATTTTGGCCGCCAGAGCCTCAGCAAAGTCTGCAATTGCATGATTCAGATACAGAACCGTGGAGTGCTGTATCTTCTTTGCCTGGTTGACTATGGCTTCGATCACATCAGGATGACAGTGCCCGCAACAAACGGTTGCAATGCCACCAAAAGCGTCCAGGTAGCGGCGGCCGTCCTCATCGAACAGGTACTGCATCTTTCCATCGACTATGTTCAACTGCAATAATTGTTGAGTGAAACAATAATCAATTTTCAGTGCTGAAATCACAATTTATCTTGCATGATACTAGCTTTCCTCATTTAATCACCAAACTACACTCTTTGTCCTGGTCAGGCTAGTACATTGAATCCAACAGAAAGTACTCAGAGAGGTATCGAAGTAACAACAGCTAAATTTTTGTCCTATTGCCCTCTGTTCTCACGAAAGCTGTTTTTCAAGAATTCAAGGGGATCTCAAAGAGCTAGCTGACGAAAGTATTTCCACTTCCAATTTCTTTTCTTTTATGTCTTGTAAATCAGATATATCTTCACATAAAAATATGTTTTACACGTGCTATATGTGTTGCTCTGAGTACAGCATGTGAGCTCCAAGGTTGGTGGGTGAGCCGTGAGCATGGTAGGTACACAACTTTTGACACTATCTGCAGAAACCCCACCTTGACAGTATTTTATTTACTTTGGCAATACATGTGCAGTTGGAAACCAGTAAGTTGTCCGTGATCACTCTTTCTATGAAACACTGGTGCTCCAGCCACAGATGTAAGATCTCATCACAGACTTGCACAGGAGTTCGTTGTGCGAAGCTGACAGTGATAAGATACAACCACAACGTTTTTGTGCTTGACTCATCTGGTCCCAATAAAGCATAGCTAACTAGTACAGATGTAGATCCAATGAAGTGCAGAACTCTGTTGCTACTACTAACAATCTTAGCTCTATGATTCCCTTTTTTTGATAATCTTAGCTCTGTGTTTCCCAGATCCCACCAATCACCACAATTCGGGCAAGGACTACCAAACAAAGACCATCTTTTCTCACCACAAAAACTACTAAAAACGACCAGAACAAGCAGATTTGTACAAAATCGTTTGCCTGATTATGACAACCTCGCTCATCATTTTAACTGAGACATGTCACATGTACTGTTCGTGTTCGGCGATTTTAGAGTGGGGAATTTAAACCACGAAATCAGGTACTATCTGATCTATAACAATTTCCCTCGAGTAGGATAGAAATGGAGATGGAAATCGAGCTTCGTTTCTCTTTTCCTTTTTTTAAGCAATCCGGTGGTTCGTTCCCGAGAAAATGGAGAGTGGCGAGGGCGAGGGAGGGGGCACGTACAGGGCGGTCGTAGAAGTGGAAGAGCGAGGGGCTGAGGAACTGGGCGCGCTTCTGGGCGATCTCCGCCACCCGCGGCCCGTCGTACGGCGGCGGCGTGTACGCGAACGGCGGCATCTTGGGGGCGCCGGCGCCATTCTCCGGCGCGGCGGCGACCGCGGCCGCGGAGAGGCTGGAATGCGCCCGGCCGGGGGCGAGGGCGGCCTGGAGGAGCCTCCGGGAGGAGGCGAGGCGCTGCATGTCCGGCTCTGGTTCTCTCTCTGCCTCACGACCGGTGCCTGTCTGTGGACTGCTTAATGGTGGCGATGGCCGTCGTCGCTCCGGCTATAAATAGACGGACGGGCCGGAGATTGATGGTGGGGGGTGTAAAATGACCAGCACGCCCTTTCCTAAAATATTTCACAGGAATATCGTCTGTGTATCACTGAATGACATGCACGGAGAACAACATGCCTCAACAGAGAGCAACAATCTTCTTTGCTATTAAATCACAATTACCTCCTTCCTCAATTGCAAATGTCTCCTTTATGTTCTCTCCTAAAAACAGCGCTTTACTGAATCGTAGACATACCATCGTATCTTCACTGCCCATGTTAGTTGTTTTACAGAGAATATTCTCCTTCCTAAATTACAAATTTACCACCTTCTCAAATCTTGTTTTTGCAGGGAATTAAGGCCCTGTTTGTTTGGGCTTTTGTTTCTGCTTTTGCAGCTTTTTCACTTTGACAAAAAAGCCATAAAATCTCCTAAATAGGTGCTTTTAGAACTTTTCTGACTTTTGAAGCTAATTATTGTTATTATTGATTCATCAAAAGCCATAAATGCCCTAAAAAAGCTATTATAACTTTTTTGTCAAAGTAGAAAAGTTGTAAAAGTAGAAGCAAAAGCCTAAACAAACAGAGCCTAGCCTGTTTGGTAACATTTGGGCATGAGAATGGGAGTTTGCATCAGGGTGTTTATGAAGGGATTAGTCATGGGAAGTTGATTTTTACTCTCATTCCCTTGTTTGGTATATGGTGGGAATTAACACGGGATAAAACTCTGCTCACGAATTAACAGGGTACCCCCTGGGAAGAAATAGGTGGGAATTGGCTTCCTCAACTCTCATTCCCCTTCCCACTTAAACTCTCATTCCCTCTAATCAAACAGTGGACTTTTAATCTCCTCACCCCTCAACTCCCATTCCCCATCTCTAATTCCCCTGAACCAAATGCGTTGTAAGAGCTTTATCCAACCATCATAGGCACCCACACGATTAGCCATTAGGATAGTCACGAGGAAACATGAGGGGAGTCCATCAAGCAACTCGTCACCTCTAATGTGCATGCATGTTTGCACAAGGATGGGTCGAGAAGTTGGCGTTTCTCGATACATGTTGAATTCAAAAGGACAAAAATTAGTAAAACTGGCGCTATCACATAGTGTAAAAACAAGCGCGAGTCCCATAGGTGATAGTATAATATTTTTAAATTTCCCTTGCAACACACTGGTGTTTAGCTAGTATATTCGATACGATGCAAAAAAAAAAACTAGTATATTGGATAGGCCACAGAACAAATAACATGTTGTCATTGTGAAATCTCGGTCATATCCCAATGCTTTTAGTGGCTGAATCTACCACACATAAGTTGAATTGTATCGAGCTATGAAAATCACTGAAAAATAACATATTTCTCAAATTTACTTAGATACTTAGGACATTCTAAACTTTTTTTTTGAGATGAGGACATTACGAACTCGATAATAAAATTTGTATTTAAAAATTCCATCTGTTCTAATTTGCATGGCGTTCACACATTTCAGTGTTTAACTTTGAGCATCAATTTGACAAATAAAACATAGATATGTGCCACCAATTATATCATGAATTCACACTCAAATAAAGTTTCCAATATTATAAGAAGGCAAAAGCTAAATTCCTGCCGACTGTTCGTTAGGGACAGGCACGCACGCTTCAATTGCCGTCGGATGCGCATCGAACGATCCCGCGAAAGTCCACCTTTTCCCGACTTTTTTCGCCCATTCCCGCATGTCCCGGCCCGCGGTGCGCTATGCAAGCCCATCTTCTCGTCCGCTCCCGCACATCATGGCACACAATTTTGTTTTTAGCGCTTGCCATACAGGCTCGTTCTATTTTTTCGCCACACATCCCTTTTTTTTTCTCCTATAAGGACTTTTTTTGGGTGATAAAAATCATGCGTTATAGGGGATTCGAACCCTGATCGTTTCGTACATAAACTAGCCCCAACTCACCAAGTTTATTTCTTGTCCCGATAGAGGAAGTTTTTATAGTTGACTTTTCTTGTGTAATCTACTAGTAGAACAGAAAAACATATGTGAAAATTCAGGATTTTTTTGAGAAAAGGAAATACACACATTTGTTGGTTTGGAAGCATGGTCTCTTGATAAGCATGTTGGTCCAACAACAATCTCTCTCCTCTATGACGGGGTATATATCATGATATTATGTGCAACATAGACATGATAACATATGTACAAATGTGGTGGTAACTCTGTCACGGTGGGCAGTAGGGGGGGGGAGTATCTGGTGCACCAAGGCAATTGGTGCTACCGGTGCACCGGTCCCCGTTGCACATTCAAAAATGTTTTAAAAAATCCGACAAAAAATTAGTGTATCAATGTATGTTGTCACAAAAAATCAAATCAAAATTCAAAACAATGGTCAAAATACAAAAATAACAAATTTGACGTCAATGTGCTAATGGGCCAAAACTGAAGCCCAACTTGTGTTATGTACTATTCAGTGTCAAATTTGTTATTTTTGTATCTCGAGCAATGTTTCAAATATCGATCTAAATTTTTGTGAGAACATACATTCATGTTGTGTCAATGCACTAGTTTTTTTCCGGATTTTTTCGAACATTTTTGAATGTGCAACAGGTGACCGGTGCACCAGTAGCACAAAATGTCCCGGTGCACCAGATACATCCGGGGGGGGGGGGGGGGGGGGGGGGGATATAACCTCCATAACTTTTGTGTCAATAACATGGAATTTTTCACACAGCAGGCGTGATAGTGTACGCTCAAACACCATGGTAACTTTGGCATGGGATTTTTTTTGTTGAAACATACCCCCCCCCCCCCCTCCCGGTCCTTTCCCGGTAAGTTATGTGTACATAACATGATAATTTGTGCACCAAAACCATGATAATTTATGTAGAAACATGGCGGTGACATTTGACACGGAGAGTGGTTGAAACATCCCCCCCCCCCCCCCCCCAAAATCATTTGTAAACAACATGATAATTTAAGCATTCTGACCTGATAACTTACATACAAACATAATGGTACGATTGACCTCGGATTTTTATTCAAATGTACCCCCCCCCCCCCCCCCCCCAACACACACACAGAAATAACTTTTGAGTAAACAACATGGTATTCTAGGGATCGCAAAACATGATAATATATGAGCAACACCCATGGTAACTCTAACCCAAGAAAAAAAAATTCAAAATATATGAGCAACACCCATGGTATCTCTAACCCAAGCATGGTCTATTTGTAAGCAAGTTGGCCCAACAACACCCCGGTCTTCTTTGTACATAGCATGGTAATCTACACAACACATACATGATAACATATATACAAATATCATCGTAACTTTGACTCGGTGGGGGAGGGGGAGGAGTTGTTGAAACATAACCTCTGTAATTCTTGTGTCAATGGTATGTTTTTTTTCACGCAGCATGTCTGATCACTTACGTTCAAACGCTATGGTAATTTTGACTCGGGGGAATTTTTTTGTTGAAACAACCCCCCCCCCCCCCCCCCTAACTTAACATATATGTAGATAGCATCATATTTTATGCACCGCAACCCTGATAATTTACATACAAACGTGGTGGTAACATTTTGACACGAAGGGTGCTTGAAACATACCTTCGATAATTTCCGTGTAAACAGTATGAAAAATTATGTACCGCTGACATGATAACTTACGCACAAATATCATGGTAACTTTGACATGGAAAAAAGTTACTGAAAAATCCCTCGATAACTTTTGTGTAAGTAGCATGGTTTTTACGGACCACAAAACATGATAATTTTATGTACAACACCCAGTGGTAACTTTGACCCAAAAAAATGTTCAAATATCTCCCGATAACTCATGTGTAAGAAGTGCGGTAAGTTACGTACCACAAGACTGATAACTTTTGTACCTTTGGGGTTGGTAACTTCTGAACCTAATAAAGTTGATAAGAGTGTCGGGTATGTGGAGTAGAGAGCCTGGGTTCAAACCCTTGTGCAGCCGAGCCATCTAAATAGGATAACGATAAGACAGTACAAAAGGAAGAAAGAAAAATGGTTTGTTTTTAGGTAATGCGATTACGTAGTAGTACAAATACTATCTAAGCTCTTTCTAGTCAATAGTTCAATCTAGGCAAGTTGGTTGCACACAGCGATGACATATCAAGGGGTAGTGGGAAATCGGAGATGGTTGTCATGGCAGAAAAAAACTATCGGGAGAAGTGGACTCGTGCGGATCTGTTGCCAGTCCTTATAAGAAATGTCAAGTTCGCTCCTTGAAATAAAATGAAAACAAGAGTAGGGCCAATTTTGTAAGTAAATCATGAAAAGCAAGGACGCCACCAAAATAAGTTCAGATGGGGCATTCCATATGTCTTTTGTTTTGTATAGGTGTTGCATTGGCGGACTGATCCCACATTAGATGTTGCCGGCGCTCTATGTGCATGACAATTGGCTCTCGCATCTTTTTAAATATTTCTATGGTGTTCTTCTTTTCACTGTTCACTATGCGGATACCGGAGATGTTGCAGAAAGCAGTATTGTGTATCATGTTGATACATTAATTTTGGTAAAAAGTATTCAATATTTGCATTAGAAAACCATACAAAATTTCCGTTTTCCTTCTTCTGTAACAAAACACGAAGTAGAAGAAACGAGTAGTCATTTTCTTTTCATGCGAGATAATCACCTCGTGGCTCATGAGTCACTGCTTGGCTCGTAGTTCATTTCACCTACCACCACTTCCAGCTAGAGTCCCAGCCCTGAATAATAAACGCAAGAGACAAAAGGAGCGTGACATACTGACAGGCCGTAGAAGGCGTCAAGATGAACGGACGGTGCTGCTTGCTTGAACCGGTATGAAGAGAAGTTGGTCGCCTTGCTGCCGTGCGTACGTGTCACAAAGACAAGTTGCGCAACGCCAAGTCGGCCCGGTCGATCCATCCATGATTGAGCTATAAGAGCTCACTCGAATGGTTAGGAGGATGATTGTATCTCAGTTGATTAAGGATCAAACCTGATTTTTATGAGCTTCATGAAAACGAAATATTCTTTTCATGAAGGGGTCGCGAGACGTGATTTTGTCAATCTCAAGACCAACCAACTTGAAGGCATGACGTGTGTATGTGGGTTCATAGAGATTAGTGTATGTGTACGCTTGTAAGCGTCCGCGTTGTAACTGTGTTTCTTAAAAACTCACTGCCCTTCCTTGGCACCGTGAGTGAGACGCATTTCTACGTGCTCATTAGAAGAACAAAGTTATTAGTATATAACTTGCTTCAATTAAGAGTCAGCGTCGTCATCATTGCCATTAGTTTGTTTTGCTTTCAGGGTGGCTTAGTTCGCTCAAGTGGATCGTCGTTTCTAGAAACATCGACCAATTGGTTGCTTATCATATATCATATCATATCATATCACGGAGATGGAGCTATCGATCTATCGGAGTCGACACCTTGTTGCGTGCGGGCGGGGCGAGTTAAGCCTGACGGAGACGCACGTACGAACGGGATGCGTGTTGCCATGTGGACTGTGCCCGTGGTGGTTGGCGCTAGCTTCTAAAAGAGGTGTCGAGGCATCCGCTTCAATAATCACGAAAGAAAAGAGAGGTATGCAGTTCAATAATCATCTGACATGATCCCAACTTGAACGCCGGACACGCCACTTCACTACTAAACGCATCGGTATTTTTTGCCGTGAATTTCTTGGGCATGCGGATGTCGACACGCGATCGTCGACAAACCCAACTTCTCTTCGATCGGTCGGTGCTCTTCTCCTAGGAGGTAGCTAGACCAGTTTGGCCTCTCGCCTACTCCTCGGATATATGTTGAGATAAGGTATGGAAGGTATTTTTTGCTTTTGCTCTCGATAGGTGGCTCCAACTCTTGTTCGGTTATCAGCTAGCGCTTGGTTTGGTTTGGCCAAGGTGGGGTGGGCGAGCTGATCGACCGGCATGGCCAGGTGGTGCCGCGTCACTCTCCTCATCTGATCCACATGCTGTGCTTGCTTGTCATGGTAGCCAGCCAGTGGAACAACCATGATTGGCATCCAACGTAAGAGTTGCTTGTCATGCTAGTAATAAGTGTGAGTATTATATGCATGCGGGTCCAGCAAACCAGGAAGAAACTCCGGGCCACTAGCCGGTCGTGCCAAGTGTCCTTCGATCTTCATGCCAGTTAGAGCCGTGTGAGATGAAAGTCTCGTGCGCGATTTTGCTCAAATTCATCTCCGGTTGCACGGAATGGGTATTCCGCGCTTGTGTTTGTTTTTCATGAAACTTCGTTGGCCAGAGAGCTCACGCTTGGTGGCTTTCTCCGGAGCATGTCATGGTGGATTTGGGCAGAGCAAATTTCGCAAATAAAAAAGAATTTGGGCGGAGCAAAGGATGATGCATCTCTTGGAAGACTCATAATGAGATGATGATTAGACCACTTTTTTTTAGAAAAATGCTCGAGACAAGTCCGGCTTTGAATTAACAAAACCATCGACCGGTCAAGATTACAGCCAACACCAACACCTAACTGAAACAAGAAGAAAAAGACCAACAACCGAAATACATAGAGAACACGGCTTACATCACCATAAAACAAGCAAACTAAATGAAGGAAAACTAATAAGCTCCGCCCACACCACATGTTTTTTTTTGGAAATGGAGGCGTACCCCCGGCCTCTGCATCATAATAATGCATGTAGCCATCTTATTAAAATATCCATGAAGTATCACAAGTCATAAAAGTATTACAGCTCGCAAGTGGAGCGAAACTAGAAAAAGAAAACAAAGCTGACGATCACAACCGGCAGGGCAATATGAAGGATAGGCTGTGGAGTGAAAACCAATTATAGTTTGGCCTTCGCTGGTAGGATCCGACAACAAACCACTTCGCGTTGTCCCGTTTAAAGATGGTGTCTTTGCGCAATGTTCTAGTCTTGATTGGTAGGACCTGCCGTTGCTACCGCTAGCATGGAATACTTTATAGAAGCCTTTGCCACTAAAGAATGCCAATCTGACGAGTGGGTAATTCTTTCTCCAAGGCTTTACCACGGAAGAATGGTGACTCGACCGTAGGTGTTTCTTGTCACATCTTGTTATGGTTATAAGTTGATGTTCTAACCTTGTTTTCTTTTATATTTTCAATAACATTCTCTTCCTCAAATTCTTTAATGCGGAGGCTTTGAGGTTTTGTCCTTCCTTTTCGAGAGAAATCTCATTCTCAAGAGACCCATTTTCCCTTGCTGCAATTTGCATGTTTTAAGCATTTTTTTTGTAATTTTGAAGACGAAGTCGCAACACGCAATCGACGAATCACTTACGCTGTTCGTAAAAACTTATTCGCTCAAGTGGACTCGTGGCGAAACTATGTGGCTTAGTGGGAAGTCCACCAAACCCACCAAGAACCAGCGACTCTGCCTGCCTCACCCCCTTCCATTTTTGTGGTTGATAACATGATATCTCCTATCCATAGGCCTCCTCTCCCGTGCCCTTCACCGCCATCGCTTCGAGCTCTGGCTCATTGGCATCACTCATGCTTATGCAAGGTGAGTTCACTAAAGAAATATCTAGAAAATTACTACAAGCATGGTAATTTTGGATGAGGTGCGCTTCTCGATAGTGGAATATGCGGCTTTAAAGATTTTTTGAAAATTTTGAATACATATTTAATATTATTTCTAGAATTGGTGTTAAGGAGGATTGCATGAAACTATACAATGATCATCTGTCGCTTGTTAGAAACATGATGACATAATCCCTTTAAAAATGATGAATGGACATCTAACAAGACTCTTAGGTCATTGTTGCATAAAAAAAATTCAATCATGACAAGTGGAATTTGCATAAGAAATCATCTAGTCATGTATGTTGGAGACTCTTCGATCTTTCATGTTGTAGAGCTTGAAAGGTTGGAACATTAAGGACAAGATCTACAATATAAAACTAGATAATGCAATTATGGTGGGTGCAATAGTTAACGATCTACGATAAAAAAAATAGTAGCATATCTATGTTACATATACAAGGTGGATTTTTTTATCGATCAATATCCATGAACTCAAAAATATCTACAACCAACTATGTACACATGGTTATATTAAATTGCCAATCCATAATGACAATAAAGCAACATGCTTTTTTCATATTTAAGACATGCGACATCACCAAGAACTTCCGAATTCAGTGTTCATTTGGTGGCGCATAATCCAAGTTTTCTCAATCACCCTTAGGACTAATAACATTTGTGATATCCCAGAGTTTTCTATACAACCACCAATCTAGTTTCTGCTTCCAACTTATCCTTAGTTTATGACTCAACTTACCTACTTCCAATATAATTTTCACCAAGTCAGAAATGTGAAGTTGTTGCTAAGGAAATAAGCATCAAGAAAGGACACAATTGTTCGATCAATATTGCAATGACAAAAGTGTCCGCTAGAATGACATTGGGAAATGTACACAATGAACTTCGCTTCAAATGTGGTTTCATTGAGTTTACTTTGAATTTTTTCTCTAAATTTTTTGGTTATAATAAAAGGTCCTTCACAAGCCTCTTCACAAATGGTCATTGGCTGGGAACTTAGATTATTTATGTTGCTCAAAATGTATCATTTTTTAGGACTTGAACACTATTGAGATATCACACTCTCACATGGAAATAAACAAATGTATGAACTTAATATTCCCTCTTATCCTTTTTTACTTTGCATATAAGAGTTGTGTGACGTCAAACTTCATAAATTTTGACCATATTTATATGAAAATTATCAACATCTATACTAAAGTTATAAAATATGAAAATTAAATTCATAACGCACCTAATGATATTGATTTGATATTGTGGATGTTGATATTTTTCTCTATAAAGTTGGTCAAACTTTATGAAGATTGACTTCAGACAAATCTTACATATATACGGAGTAAAAAGGATCAGAGGGAGTACACCAATACATACTTTTTAATAGCAACATATTCTATGTTCATGTCAATTCTACGGTTACATTCTCATACTTGATAGCTTCAATCCATGCCTTCTGCTTGCTCACAAGAACGTTGGATTGGTGACATGTGATAATCATCCAAACCATGAACAACATAATATATGTACTCAAGAAAACACCACATTAATATCAATTTCTAGTTATTTCTTATCCATGTAATATTTAAATCTGACATCTAAAATATCCAACACCAGAATCCCCCTCTTTCTAGAGTCCCCTTCAAAAATATATTTACCACGTGATTCTTATAGACCCACATCCCAAAATTGAAGGAAATATGCCATAGAGGCAATAATAAAGTTGTTATTTATATTTCCTTATATCATGATAAATGCTTATTATTCATGATAGAATTATATTAACTGGAAACTTAGTACATGCGTGAATACATAGACAAAACAGAGTGTCCCTAGTATGTCTCTATTTGACTAGCTCGTTAATCAAAGATGGTTATGTTTCCTGACCATAGACATGTGTTTTCATTTGATGAACGGGATCACATCATTAGAGAATGATGTGATGGACAAGAACCATCCATTAGCTTAGCATAATGATCGTTAAGTTTTATTGCTATTGCTTTCTTCATGACTTATACATGTTCCTCTAACTATGAGATTATGCAACTCCCGAATACCGGAGGAACACCTTGTGTGCTATCAAACGTCACAATGTAACTGGGTGATTATAAAGATGCTCTACAGGTGTCTCCGAAGGTGTTTGTTGGGTTGGCATAGATCGAGATTAGTATTTGTCACTCCGTGTATCGGAGAGGTATCTCTGGGCCCTCTCGGTAATGCTCATCACTATAAGCCTTGCAAGCAATGTAACTAATTAGTTAGTTACAACATGGTGCATTACAGAACAAGTAAAGAGACTTGCCGGTAACAAGATTGAAGTAGGTATGAGGATACCGATGATCGAAGCTCAGGCAAGTAACATACCGATGACAAAGGGAACAACATATGTTGTTATGTGGTTTGACCGATAAAGATCTTTGTAGAATATGTAGGAACCAATATGAGCATCCAGGTTTTGCTATTGGTTATTGACCGGAGATGTGTCTCGGTCATGTATACATAGTTCTCGAACCCGTAGGGTCCACACGGTTAACGTTCGATGACGATTTGAATTATGAGTTATGTGTTTTGGTGACCGAAGTTTTGTTTGGAGTCCCAGATGAGATCACGGACATGACGAGGAGTATCGAAATGGTTGAGAGGTAAATATCCATATATTGGAAGGTTACATTCAGACACTGGAATGGTTTTGGGAAGTTTCGGAGTACCGGGAGGTTACCGGAACCCCCCGGGAAAGTAATGGGCCAACATGGGCCTTAGTGGAGAAGAGAGGGTCGGCCGTAGGAGGTGGCGCGCGCCCCCCTTGACAATCCGAATTGGACAAGGGGTGGGGGTGGCGCCCCCCCTTTCCCTCTCCTACTCCCTCTCCCTTTCCCCCTTTGCTACTCCGGAAAAAGGAAAAAGTGTGTGTGTGTGTGGGGGGGGGGGGGGGCGCCCCCCTCCATGGTGTGCCCCTGGTGACCGGCCTCCTCCCCCCTCCTTTATATACGGGGGCAAGAGGGCACCCCAAAGGCACAACATTGTCTTAGCTGTGTGTGGTGCCCCCCTCCACCGTTTACTCCTCCAATAGTATCATCGTAGTGCTTAGGCGAAGCCCTGCCCGGATCACACCACCAACACCGTCATCACCCCGTTGTGCTGACAAAACTCTCCCTCGACCCTCTACTAGATCAAGAGTTCGAGGGACGTCATCGAGCTGAACATGTGCTGTACTCGAAGGTGTCGTACGTTCAGTACTAGATCAGTTGGATCGTGAAGACGTTCGACTACATCAACCGCGTTAACCTACCACTTCCGCTTTCGGTCTACGAGGGTATGTAGGCACACTGTCCCCCTCTCGTTGCTATGCATCTCCTAGATAGATCTTGCGTGATCATAGGATTTTTTTTGAAATTGCATGCTACATTCCTCAACGGTGGCATCCGAGCCAGGTCTATGCGTAGATGATATGCACGAGTAGAACACAAAGAGTTGTGGGAGATAATAGTCATACTGCTTACCACCAACGTCTTACTCTGATTCGGCGGTATTGTTGGATGAAGCGGCCCGGACCAACATTACATGACCATGTTCATGAGACCGGTTCTACCGACGTGCTTTGCACGCAGGTGGCTGGCGGGTGTTTGTTTCTCCAACTTTATTTTAATCGAGTTTGACTACGTCCGGTCCTTGTTGAAGGTTAAAACAGCACACTTGACGAAAAATCGTTGTGGTTTTGATGCGTAGGTAAGAACAGTTCTTGCTAGAAGCCCGTAGCAGCCACGTAAAACTTGCAACAACAAAGTAGAGGACGTCTAACTTGTTTTTGCAGGGCATGTTGTGATGTGATATGGTCAAGACATGATGTGATATAAGTTATTGTATGAGATGATCATGTTTTGTAAAAGTTATCGGCACCTGGCAGGAGCCTGATGGTTGTCGCTTTATTGTATGAAATGCAATCGCCATGTAATTGCTTTACTTTATCACTAAGCGATAGCGGTAGTCGTAGAAGCAATAGTTGGCAAGACGACAATGATGCTAGTATGGAGATCAAGGTGTCAATTCGGTGACAGTGGAGATTATGACGGTGCTTTGGAGATGGAGATCAAAGGCACAAGATGATGATGGCCATATCATATCACATATTTTGATTGCATGTGATGTTTATCCTTTATGCATCTTATTTTGTTTAGTTTGGTGGTAGCATTATAAGATGGTCCCTCACTAAATTTCAAGGTATAAGTGTT
Organism: Triticum timopheevii; assembly: GCA_963921465.1. NCBI lineage: Eukaryota > Viridiplantae > Streptophyta > Magnoliopsida > Poales > Poaceae > Triticum > Triticum timopheevii. Next base: position 372,243,432 of record OY997262.1, read on the forward strand.
CTCCCTTTGTATGCACCATTGCTATAGTTCGTTGTGCCGAGACACCACGTGATGATCGGGTGTGATAAGCTCTATGTTCACATACAACGGGTGCAAGCCAGTTTTGCACGTGCAAAATACTCGAGTTAAACTTGACGAGCCTAGCATATGCAAATATGGCCTCGGAACACTAAGACCGAAAGGTCGAACGTGAATCATATAGTAGATATGATCAACATAGAGATGTTCACCATTGAAAACTACTCCATCTCACGTGATGATCGGACATGGTTTAGTTGATATGGACCACGTGATCATTTATATGACTAGAGGGACGTCTATCTAAGTGGGAGTTCTTTAGCAATATGATTAATTGAACTTTAGTTTATCATGAATTTAGTCCTGATAGTTTTCTTGCATATCTATGTTGTTGTAGATCAATGGCCCATGCTACCGTTCCCTTGAATTTTAATGTGTTCCTAGAGAAAGCTAAGTTGAAAGATGATGGTAGCAATTACACGGACTAGGTCCGTAACTTGAGGATTATCCTCATTGTTGCAAAGAAAACTTACGTCCTGGAAGCACCTCTAGGTGCAAGGCCTACTGCAAGAGCAGATGCTGATGTTATGAACGTCTGGCAAGCTCGATCTGATGACTACTCGATAGTTTAGTGTGCCATGCTTTACGACTTAGAATCGGAACTTCAAGGACGTTTTGAACGACATGGAGCATATGAGATGTTCCAGGAGTTGAAGTTAATATTTCAAGCAAATGCCCGAGTTGAGAGACATGAAGTGTCCAAAAAGTTCCATAGCTGCAAGATGGAGGAGAATAGTGCTGTCAGTGAACACATACTCAGAATGTCTGGGTACCATAACCACTTGACTCAGTTGGGAGTTAATCTTCCTGATGATAGTGTCATTGACAGAGTTCTTCAATCACTGCCACCAAGCTATAAAGGCTTCATGATGAACTATATGCAAGGGATGGAAAAGACAATTCCCGAGCTCTTCGTGATGCTAAAGGCTGCAGAGGTAGAAATCAAGAAGGAGCATCAAGTGTTGATGGTTAAAAAGACCACTAGTTTCAAGAAAAGGGGCAAAGGGAAGAAAGGGAACTTCAAGAAGAATAGCAAGCAAGTTGCTGCTCCCGGGAAGAAGCCCAAGTCTGGACCTAGGCCTGAAACTGAGAACTTCTACTGTAAAGGGACTAGTCACTGGAAGCGGAACTGCCCCAAGTATTTGGTGGATAAGAAGGATGGCAAAGTGGAAGGTATATTTGATATACATGTTATTGATGTGTACCTTACTAATTCTCGTAGTAGCGCCTGGGTATTTGATACTGGTTCTGTTTCTCATATTTGCAACTCGAAACAGGGGCTACAGATTAAACGAAGATTGGCTAAGGACGAGGTGACGATGCGTGTCGGAAATGGTTCGGAAGTCGACGTGATTGCCGTCGGCACGCTACCTCTACATCTACCTTCGAGATTAGTTTTAGACCTGAATAATTGTTATTTGGTGCCAGCGTTGAGCATGTACATTATATCTGGATCTTGTTTGATGTGAGATGGTTATTCATTTGAATCAGAGAATAATGGTTGTTCTATTTATATTAGTAATATCTTTTATGGTCATGCACCCTTAATGAGTGGTCTATTTTTGTTGAATCTCGATCGTAGTGATACACATATTCATAATATTGAAGCCAAAAGATGAAAAGTTAGTAATGATAGTGCAACTTATTTGTGACACTGTCGTTTAGGTCATATTGGTGTAAAGCGCATGAAGAAACTCCATGCTGATGGGCTTTTGGAATCACTTGATGCCCGCGAACCATGCCTCATGGGCAAGATGACTAAAACTCCGTTCTCCAGAACAATGGAGCGAGCCACTGACTTATTGGAAATAATACATACTGATGTATGCAGTCCGATGAGTATTGAGGATCGCGACGGGTATCGTTATTTTCTGACCTTCACAGATGATTTGAGCAGATATGGGTATATCTACTTAATGAAACATAAGTCTGAAACATTTGAAAAGTTCAAAGAATTTCAGAGTGAAGTGGAAAAATCATCAGAAAATAAAGTTTCTACGATCTGATCACGGAGGCGAATATTTGAGTTACGAGTTTGGTCTTCATTTGAAACAATGTGGAATAGTTTCACAACTCACGCCACCTAGAACACCATAGCGTAATGGTGTGTTCGAACATCGTAATCGTACTTTATCAGATATGCTGCGACCTATGATGTCTCTTACTGATTTACCGCTATCATTTTGGGGTTATGCTTTAGAGACGGTTGCATTCACGTTAAATAGGGCACCATCTAAATTCGTTGAGACCACACCATATGAACTATGGTTTGGCAAGAAACCTAAGTTGTCGTTTCTTAAAGTTTGGGGTTGCAATGCTTATGTGAAAAAGCTTCAACCTGATAAGCTCGAACCCAAATCGAAGAAATGTGTCTTCATAGGATACCCAAAAGAAACTATTGGGTACACCTTCTATCACAGATCCGAAGGCAAGATATTCGTTGCTAAGAATGGATCCTTTCTAGAGAAGGAGTTCCTCTCAAAAGAAGTGAGTGGGAGGAAAGTAGAACTTGATGAGGTAATTGCACCTTCTCCCGAACTGGAAAGTAGTTCATCATAGAAATCAGTTCTAGTGATTCCTACACCAATTAGTGAAGAAGCTAATGATGATGATCATGAAACTTTAGATCAAGTTACTAGCAAACCTCGTAGGTCAACCAGAGTACGGTCCGCACCAGAGTGGTATGGTAATCCTATTTTGGAACTCATGTTACTAGACCATGATGAACCTACAAACTATGAGGAAGCGAAGATGAACCCAGATTCCGCGAAATGGCTTGAGGCCATGAAATCTGAGATTTGATCCATGTATGAGAACAAAGTGTGGACTTTGGTGGACTTGCCCGATGATCGGCAAGCTATAGAAAATAAATGGATCTTCAAGAAGAAGACTAACGCTGACGTATGTTAATGTCTACATAGCTCGACTTATTGCGAAAGGTTTTCGATAAGTTCAAGGAGTTGACTACGATGAGACCTTCTCACCATAGCGATGCTTAAGTCTGTCCGAATCATGTTAGCAATTGCCGCATTTTATGATTATGAAATTTGGCAAAAGGATGTCAAAGCTGCATTCCTCAATTGATTTCTTAAAGAAGAGTTGTATATGATGCAACCAGAAGGTTTTGTCGATCCAAAAGGTGCTAACAAAGTGTGCAAGCTCCAGCAATCCATTTATGGCCTGGTGCAAGCCTCTTGGAGTTGGAATATATGCTTTGATAATGTGATCAAAGCATATGATTTTATACAGACTTTTGGAGAAGTCTGTATTTACAAGAAAGTAAGTGGGAGCTCTATTGCATTTCTAATATTATATGTGGATGACATATTGTTTATTGGAAATAATACAGAATTTCTGGATAGCATAAAAGGATACTTGAATAAGAATTTTTCTATGAAAGACCTCGGTGAAGCTGCTTATATATTGGGCATCAAGATCTATAGAGATAGATCAAGACGCTTAATTGGACTTTCACAAAGCACATACCTTGATAAAGTTTTGAAGAAGTTCAAAATGGGTCAGTCAAAGAAAGGGTTCTTGCCTATGTTACAAGGTGTGAAGTTGAGTCAGACTCAATGCCCGACCACTGCAGAAGATTGAGAGAAAATGAAAGTCATTCCCTATGCCTCAGCCATAGGTTCTATCATGTATGCAATGATGTGTACCAGACCTGATGTGTGCCTTGCTATAAGTTTAGCTGGGAGGTACCAAAGTAATCTAGGAGTGGATCACTGGACATCGGTCAAGAACATCCTGAAATACCTGAAAAGGACTAAGGATATGTTTCTCGTTTATGGAGGTGACAAAGAGCTTGTCGCAAATGGTTACGTTGATGCAAGCTTTGACACTGATCCAGATGACTCTAAGTCACAAACCGTATACGTATTTATATTGAATGGTGGAGCTGTCAGTTGGTGCAGTTCCAAGCAGAGCGTCGTGGCGGGATCTACGTGTGAAGTGGAGTAGATAGCTGCTTCGAAAGAAGCAAATGAAGGAGTCAGGATGAAGGAGTTCATATCCGATCGAGGTGTAATACCTAGTGCATCGGGTCCAATGAAAATCTTTTTTGACAACACTGAAGCAATTGCCTTGGCGAAGGAATCCAGGTTTCACAAGAGAACCAAACACATCAAGAGACACTTCAACTCCATCCGCGATCAAGTTAAGGAGGGGGGCATAGAGATTTGCAAGATACGTACGGATCTGTATGTTGCAGACTCATTGACTAACCTCTTCCACGAGCAAAACATGATCAACACCAAGACTCCATGGGTGTTAAAATCATTACTATGTAATCTAGATTATTGACTCTAGTGTAGAGTGGGAGACTGGAGGAAATATGCCCTAGGGGCAATAATAAAGTTGTTATTTATATTTCCTTATATCATGATAAATGTTTATTATTCATGCTAGAATTGTATTAACTGGAAACTTAGTACATGTGTGAATACATAGACAAAACAGAGTGCCCCTAGTATGCCTCTATTTGACTAGCTCTTTAATCAAAGATGGTTATGTTTCCTGACCATAGACATGTGTTGTCATTTGATGAACATGATCACATCATTAGAGAATGATGTGATGGACAAGACTCATCCGTTAACTTAGCGTAATGATCGTTAAGTTTTATTGCTATTGCTTTGTTCATGACTTATACATGATCCTCTGACTATGAGATTATGAAACTCCCGAATACCGGAGGAACACCTTGTGTGCTATCAAACGTCACAACATAACTGGGTGCTTATAAATATGCTCTACCGGTGTCTCAAAGGCGTTTGTTGGGTTGGCATAGATCGAGATTAGGATTTGTCACTCCGTGTATCGGAGAGGTATCTCTGGGCCCTCTCGGTAATGCTCATCACTATAAGCCTTGCAAGCAATGTAACTAATGAGTTAGTTACTGGATGATGCATTATGGAACGAGTAAAGATACTTTCTGCTAACGAGATTGAACTAGGTATGAGGATACCGACGATCAAATCTCGGGCAAGTAACATACCGATGACAAAGGGAACAACGTATGTTGTTATGCGATTTGACCGATAAAGATGTTCGCATAATATGTAGGAACCAATATGAGCATCCAGGTTCTGCTATTTGTTATTGACCGGAGATGTGTCTCAGTCATGTCTACATAGTTCTCAAACCTGTCGGGTCTGCACGCTTAACGTTCGATGACGATTTGAATTATGAGTTATGTGTTTTGGTGACTGAAGTTTTGTTCGGAGTCCCGGATGAGGTCACAAATATGATGAGGAGTCTCGAAATGGTTGAGAGGTAAATATTCATATATTGGAAGGTTACATTCGGACACCGGAATGGTTTTGGGAAGTTTCGGAGTACCGGGAGGTTACCGGACCCCCCCCCGGGAAAGTAATGGGCCAACATGGGCCTTAGTGGAGAAGAGAGGGCCGGCCATAGGAGGTGGCGTGCGCCCCCCTCCTTGCCCATCCGAATTGGACAAGGGGTGGGGGCAGCACCCCCCCTTTCCCTCTCCTACTCCCTCTCCCTTTCCCGCTTTGCTACTCTGGAAAAAGGAAAAAGTGGGGGCCAAATCCTACTAGGAGTGGAGTCCTTGTAGGACTCCCCCCTCCATGGCGCGCCCCCTGGTGGCCGGTCTCTGATGACCCACAAGTGTATGGGTTCAATTGTAGCCCTTTTCGATAAGTAAGAGTGTCGAACCCAACGATGAGCAGAAGGAAATGACAAGTGGTTTTCAACAAGGTAATGTCTGCAAGTGCTAAAATTGTAAGTAGCAGAGTAGTTTGGTAGCAAGATAATTTGTAACGAGCAAGTAACAATAGTAGTAACAAAAGTTCAGCAAGGTAGCCCAATCCTTTTGAGGCAAAGGACAGGCCAAAATGGTTTTTTATGATAAGCAAAGTGTTCTTGAGGGCACACGGGAATTTCATCTAGTTACTTTCATCATGTTGGCTTAATTCGTGTTCGGTACTTTGATAATTTGATATATGGGTGGACCGGTGCTTAGGTGCTGTTCTTACTTGGAAAAACCTCCTACTTATGATTAACCCTCTCGCAAGCATCCGCAACTACGAGAAAAGTATTAAGAATAAATTCTAACCATAGCATTAAACTTTTGGATCCAATCGGTCCCTTACGGAATAGCGCATAAAATGGGGTTTAAGCTTCTGTCACTCCCGCAACCCACCATATAATAACTACTCCACAATGCATTCCCTTAGGCCCAAATATGGTTAAGTGTCATGTAGTCGACGTTCACATGACACCACTAAGAGAATGACAACATACATACCATCAAAATATCGAACACATATCAAGTTCACATGATTACTTGCAACATGATTTCTCCCGTGACCTCAAGAACACAAAGTAACTACTCACAAATGATAAACATGCTCAAGATCAGAGGGGTATTGAATAGCATAATGGATCTGAACATATAATCTTCCACCAAATAAGCCATATAGTAATAAACTACAAGATGTAATCAACACTACTAGTCACCCACGGGCACCAATCTATAGTTTTGATACAAAGATTGAACGCAAGAGATGAACTAGGGTTTGAGAGGAATTGGTGTTGTGAAGATGTTGATGAAGATAACCCTCCCCAATATGGGTGAGTTGTTGGTGATGATGATGACGATGATTTCCCCCTCCGGGAGGGAAGTCCTCCCGGCGGAATCGCTCTGCCGGAGGGCAAAAGTGCTCCTGCCCAAGTTCTGCCTCGAGGCGGAGGTGCTTCATACCAAATGTCCCCCCCTTATTTTTTTGGGTCAAAATGACTTATATACCAGAAGATGGGCACCAGAAGTGGGACGAGGAGGGCAGCACCCACCAGGGCGTGCCTAGGCCTCTGGTGCGCCCAGGTGGGTAGTGCCCACCTGGTGGCCCTCCTCTGGTACTTATTTGCTCCAATATTCCTCATATATCCCCAAAAAAAATCCTTGGGGAGTTTCAGCTCATTTGGAGTTGTGCAGAATAGGTAGCTTGGCGTAGCTTTTTCAGGTCTAGATTTCCCGCTGCCAGAATTCTCCCCCTTGGTGCATACCTTGCATATTATGAGAGAAAAGGCAATAGAATTACTCCAAAAAGCATTATTAGACAATAAAACAACATAAATAACAGTAGGAAAACATGATGCAAAATGGACGTATCAACTCCCCCAAGCTTAGACCTTGCTTGTCCTCAAGCGAAAACCAAAGTTGAAAAACATGTCCACATGCTTAGAGAGAGATGTGTCGATAAAACTAAAAATACTGACATACACTACTGGAATCTGGCAATATGCCGTCAGCCACATCTTTGCCGTCTGCCAGCTAACGGCAAAGAGCCGCTTTGCCGTCCACTTCCAAAAAGCGGACGACAAAGAAAGGGCAGATGGCAAAAAGGCTGTTTGTCGTCAGCCGTTTCTTTGCCGTCAGCCAGCTAACGGCAAAGAGCTAGAAGGCAGACGACAAAGGGCCAGGTGGGCCCCATAGGGCATGGCGTGGCTAGGTCAGGTTCTTTGCCATCCGCCAGTGGACGGCAAAGAGGAGACGTAAGCCAGCCCTAAATGGCCACCCTCTTTGCCGTTTGCTAGCCGATGGCAAAGAAGGCCCACTTAACGAGCCGAGCCGTCTCGCCTCTCTCTCTTTCTCTGTCTCCCTCTCCCGTGCGCCCGCCTCTCTCCTCCCCCGCCGCCCCGGCCAACCCCACCCCCCGGACCCAGCCCTCGCTACCGTCCAGCCCTCCCCCCACAAGGAACCCCGCTGCGCCCCGCCACCCTGTCGCCCCGCCGCTCCGCCGTGCCCCGTCGCCCCGCCGCGCCCCGTCGCTGGAGAGGCCAGCACGGGGCCGCCCCGGTGCCGGACCCCTCCCCGCGGCCCTGCGCCGCTCCGCCCCGCTCCACCTCGCTGCCACCCTCCTCCCCGCGGCCCCCGTGCCACCCCACCCCACTTGCCGACCTCTCCCTCCACCAGCGACCCACTGCATGTTTGTTCTTCCCCCCTTTTTTATTTAGTTTTTTAGTTTCTTTTAGTTTAGTTTCTATTTTAGTTTTATTTTTAGTTTTAGTTTTAGTTTAGTTTTACTTTATTTTAGATTAGTTTATAAAAGAAAAAGAAGAAGAAAGAAGAAGAAGAAGAAGAAGAAGAAGAAGAAAGAAGAGGAGGATGAGGAGGAGGAGGGAGGAAGAGGATGAGAAGAAGAAGAAGAAAAGAAGAAGAAGAAGAAGAAGAAGAAGAAGAAAGAGGAGAGGAGGAGAAGAAGAAAAGGAAAAAAGAGGGCGCCCGGGGACGAGCGGGTTAATTAGGGGGTTCCTGGGTGTTGATGTAACCTTAAATAGCAAGTATCGTCGGTGCGAGATACATGTGGTCATCGGTGTCGAACACTACATCCACGTCCCACAAGTGATGCCGACGTCCAGCATCCCAAAGCTACTGTTCTCGGTGTCGATGGCGGTCGAACACCATCACGAATTTGTCTGGCAGCCTCTGCGATGACGATTAAAAGGCAAGTGTTGAAACTTGAAACACCCAAACTGACTCAAGTCGGTTTGGTTGTTTGAAATTTGAAAACTTGGCTTTAATCCTCATCGTAGAGGCTGCCACACAAATTCGCGATGGTCTTCGACCGTCATTGGCCACCAGAACTATTGTTGCGAGACGCCGGGCGCCGGCTTCACTTGTGGGATGTGGATCTAGTGTTCAACGCCGAGCGCCACATGTATCTCGCACCGATGATACTTGCTATTTAGGGTTCCTCGATGTCGATGGTACCCTAAATAATAAGTATCGTCAGTGCGAGGTACATGTGGCCGTCGGTGTCGAATACTACATCCACATCCCACAAGTGACACAGGTGTCCTGCGTCCAGCAGCAACAGTTCTCGGCGTCGATGGCGGTCGAACACCATTGCAAATTTGTCTGGCAGCCTCAGAGATGACGATTGAAAGCTAAGTGTTGAAACTTGAAACACCCAAACTAACTCAAGTCAGTTTGGTTGTTTGAAAATTTCAAAACTTGGCTTTAATCCTCATCACAGAGGCTGCCAAACAAATTCGCCAAGGTCTTCGACCGTCATCGGCCACCAGAACTATTGTTGCGGGACGCCGGGCGCCGGCTTCACTTGTGGGATGTGGATGTAGTGTTCAACGCCGACGGCCTCATGTACCTTGCACCCATGGTAGTTGCTATTTAGTTTACCCGGGGACTAGCGGGTTAGAGGGTTCCTCGGTGTCGATGGTACCATAATTAGCAAGTATCGTCAGTGCAAGGTACATGTGGCAGTCTGTGTCGAATACTTGCTATGTTACTCATCTTTCGATTTAAATATGCAGTTATTTCGTCATTGGGAGGGTCTAGTGTTCGACGAGCTCCGCCCCTGCGTTCGTTGGTGAGCACAAATGACATCTCCTCCTCCCCCCTTCATTTGCTCTGTTCCGGTCTTCGTGCCGATGAAACTTGCTAGCTATAGGTGTCAATCATCAGTATGCGTAACCACTATGCGTCTCCTGTTCGAAAGGTTTACATCTATAAATATGCATGCATTTGCATATTTATAATCGCGATTCTTTCGAATTGTCCAACGTTATCCATGGATAGCCCGAGTATGTGCAGATTGGGTTCGTTTTCCCATATGCTCAGCTCCGGATCCGATGCAGAATTTCGTCAGTGCCTCCATGTTGTTCTCCGGGTACACATCCTCTCTGCCTATTGCTGAGACGTGTATCAGGAGAACAGCGGGGAGGTGTTGCCGAAATTTTGCGTCGGATCCAGAGCAGAGCATGGGAAAATGAACCCGATCTACACATACTCGGGTGGGATTAGGACCTATCATTACCTATTAGCGTGTAGGTTGCATGGACGTAATAAAACTAACAAACTCCATTAACCGATGGATATGGTTTGCCTAATTATGTATATATTTCTTGTGTGTCCAGTAGGAAGTCAATATGAGTGATCGTGCATGGATGTACACCCGTTACACTAGTCAGTATGTTTGGACCAAGGAATGGTTAACAAAAACTAAGGGGTTTGTTAGAGCCGCATTTGCAAATGGCCAGGAATTTAGCTGGTGCCCCTGTGCCCGGTGCGACAACTATAATCAGAGGGACGAGCTTCAAATGAGTAAACACCTGCAGAAGTATGGTTTTACATCTGGTTACACGGTCTGGACATTACATGGTGAGTCTGCCCAACGTGCCAGAGCCGAGGTGGTTCGTCGTCGCACCAACGAGTATGGTACCGGGACCGCATACATGGTGCAAGATTTTGATGATGCTCGGGACTCAGACGAGGAGATGGAGGAATCTGCAAAGGCCTTCACTGAAATGTTGGAGTCCTCAAAACGTCCTCTCCACGAGCACACTGAGCTTTCTCATCTGGATGCCATCTCACAAATAATGTCTTTGAAGGCTCAATTCAACTTGGGCAGAGAATGCTACGACGCGATGATGACAGTTTTCGGACGATTTCTACCCAAAGGTCATGTGCTACCTCCAAACCTGTACCAGTCAGACAAAATCCTCCGTGCTCTTAAGATGCCCTATGAGAAGATACATGCCTGTGAGAAAGGATGTGTCTTATTTAGGCTTCAGTATGAGGACTTGAACTATTGTCCCATTTGCAATTCTTCTTGGTATGTTGTGGTAGACGACAGTATGGGTGAGAAGACGCAGACCAAAATACCCATTAATGTTCTTCAGTATATGCCAATCGTACCAAGACTTCAACGTCTTTTCATGGCCGAAGAGATGGCCAGACAGATGACATGGCACAAAACGGGCAAAAGAACCGAACTAGATGCAGATGGGAATGTGATGATGGTGCACACATCGGATGGTGAAGCGTATAAGCGCTTCGATGCATTACATAAGGAAAAAAGGCAGATCCAAGGCATCCTCGAGTCGTTGTCAGCACAGATGGGTTCAGTGTGTTTGGTCATATGGCAGCCCCATACAGCTGTTGGCCCGTGTTTGTCATTCCACTCAATCTCCCCCCGGGCAGATTATGCAAAGAAAGAACATTTTCCTGATGTTGATAATTCCAGGGCCCAACTATCCGGGGAAGAATATGAATGTGTACATGCAGCCGCTTAAGGAAGAATTGCAAGAAGCTTGATAATGGGTTCAAGACATACGACACCTTTAGAAAACAGAACTTCATAATGCGTGCCTGGTACATGTACTCGATGCATGACTTGCCTGTGTATGCGCTATTCGTTGGCTGGTGTGTGCATGGAAGGTTCCCGTGCCCCACATGCAAGGGAGCTCTTGAGTTTCGTTGGCTAGCGGCATGGCGCAAGTATAGTTGCTTCGACTTGCATAGGCAGTTTCTAGATCCTTGCCATAAGTTCAGGAAAGACAAGAAGAACTTCATGAAAGGTACAGTTGTCAAACACTGCACCACCTATGTTGACAGGCCAATAGACCCTAGATCAGATAAACGCTCTCGAGCCAGATCCAGAGCGTCCAGGATATTTCAAGGGGTATAATAAGGAACACGCATGGACTCACAAGACATGCTTCTGGGATCTGCCTTACTTCAAAGACCTCCTTTGCCCACACAACATTGACGTGATGCACACTAAAGAATATCGCCGAAGCCATTTTTGGTACATTGTTCAGCATAGAGGGGAAATGAAAGGATAATACTAAGTCTAGAGATGATCTAGAGGAGCTCTGTGATAGACCATTACAAAACATGCAAGAACCGAAAGGAAAGCGGAACTGGAAGAAGCCAAAGGCATGGTTCAATCTTGGAAGGCCAGCTATGAAGGAAATTCTTTTGTGGGTGAAAATGCAGTTGATGTTCCCCGATGGGTATGCAGCAAATCTAAAGAGGGGAGCGAATCTTGATAAATTGAAAATGTTTGGTCTAAAAAGTCATGATTGGCACATATGGATAGAGCGGATAATGCTGGTGATGTTGCGTGGCTTCATCCCTGAGGATGAATAGCTAGTACTGGCAGAGCTGAGCTATTTCTTCCGTGTTCTTTGTGCAAAATAACTATCGCCTGGCCTCTTGGAAGAAATGAAACAGTTGGCGCCGGAGTTGATCTGCAAGTTAGAGATGATCTTTTTGCCAAGCTTCTTTAATCTAACGCAACACTTGATTTTGCATCTCCCGACCGAGGCACGATTGGGGGGGCCCGTGCAAAGTCGTTGGTGCTACTCAACTGAGAGGATGCAGAAGACACTTCGAGCAAAATGTAAAACGTAGAATAGAAGCATCGATGGCTGATGCATTCATCACTAAGGAGGCATCAAACTTCGTGACAGCACACTACGAAGCTAAAAAACGTCATTTGCATAATCCGAAGCCTCGGTACGATGCTAACGAGCCTACAAAGAGTCAATCCAACCTCAGCCTATTCAAAGGGAATCTCGCACCATCCAGTGCTTGGAAACCAGTATCGCTGGATGTTGAAGAATGGAGGACCATTTCGCTGTATCTCTTTAACAACCTAACAGAAGTGCAGCCGTACATCGAGTAAGATCTCGTTACATTGTTTCGCAACTTCTAATTTCTTTGAACTGCTCTTATTCCTGGATATTCGATGCAGTCGATACATCTCCATATTCTCATTTGGAGCGGTGATCCAAAAGGATTCCGTCGAAGAGTATGAGCTTCTGGCAAAGCAAGGTGGCGAATATCCCGGTTTCATCTCTTGGTTCAAAAAAAAGGTAATTTCCATTAGACCATTTCATTTCTTTGGCTAATTTGCGACTAATGCAAGAATCCTTTCTTATTAAACTTGTAGGCTAATTCAGAGATTATGGATGCCGAATTGAGACAAGTAGCTAATGGTTTTGACTATAAGGTCCGTTCATTTGACAATTACGACATCAACGGGTATCGCTTTTGTACCTATGGCAAAGAGCTATCTATGGCCGATCAAAAGTCTACAAATTGTTGTGTCTCTGCTATCGGTGAAGGAGGTGTCAAGTATTATGGAAGAGTTGAAGGAATTTATGAACTTCAATTCTATGGTGATAACCCACCAAACGTCGTACTCTTTAGATGTTATTGGTTCCACCCCAGGGAGACTAGAAGGACTCATGAACATATAGGGCTAGTCGAAATCAAACAAAGCACCCATTTGGATGTTCCCGATGTCTATATTACGGCTCAACAGGCAACCAAAGTTTTCTATCTACCGTGGGCCTGTCAAAGTGATCCAAATCTCAGTGGTTGGGATGTCGTTTATGAAGTGCCGCTACGTGTTAGACCACCTCCCCCCAGTGAAGAGGATTATGAACGTCATGTTAACCAAGACACATATGACGAAGGAGAATTCTTCCAAGAAACACATCTTGCCAAAAAAACATTTCAAGAAACACTCTACTCCACCCCAGAACATTGAAGAAGACAACGATAGTGAATCCGACCCTGAGCCGGAACAAGAAGAGCCGGAAGAAGAAGAAGTTACTGCTGCAGATGACCTGTCAATGCTTGAATGATTACGTAAAGGTGGCCTTCCAGATGATGATGCATTTATTAATGATGATGATGAGCACATAATTACCGAAAGTGATGATGATGATACATTTATTAATGATGATGATGAGCACGTCATTGCCGATAGTGATTCTTAGGTATTCAAATTTTTATGTTGTACTTTGTATGATTTATATAGTTGGTATGTATAATTTTCTTACTTTGTATGATTGTTTCTTATACATAGTGCCATGGTCTTGATTTCCGTCCCCGTCGGCCCTCGCCCGCTTTATGATTCGGATGTGGTAAATTCTTTTTCATAACTATTTGTTGCATTTCGCATTTATGACAATTATGGCCATCAAGTTGACATAGAGATATTTTAATCTAGGAGGTATGTGAACCAGAATTTGAAACCGATCCTCTTGTCGAGAAGTTAAATTTAGTTGAAAAAGAAAATGATGATTTCAAAGAAAAAATTAAAAGAATTGAAAAAGAGAAGATGACATTGGAGTTGTATGTTGCCGATGTCATCGATGATCACAAGATGTAGATGAATGCAATGCGCTTGAAGATGGATGAAATGCGCCTAAAGCTTAAGAAGATTAGAAAATATGCCATTGATAATGAGGCTTGGTATCATTATGCTGTTGGATCAATTGTTACCTTAGTTGCGATCTTCATCATATTTGTTGTGATGAGGGTAAGTTTTCTCTAATGTTTTACTTTACAAATGGATACTTAGCTTATTTTCCTCCTAAATGGCATAATTACCTAAGTTACATAAAAATGAGCTATACTTAGTTTATTCAGTTCATTTATGACATACTTAGGTAAAAAATGGCATGATAATCTTTGTTACCTCGAAAATGATATATACTTAGCTTATTTTCCTCGAAAATGACATAATAACCTTACTAAGCTCCAAAATGACCTATTTACCTAGCTTAGCTCTAAAATGACCTACACTTAGCATTTTTACCTACCTTAGCAATAAAATGACATTTTTACTTACCTTAGTTAGAAGAAGAAGAAGATAAAGAAGAGGAGAGGAGAAAAAGAAATAGAAGAAAAAATCTTGTTCTTCTTCTTCTTCTTCTTCTTCTTCTTCTTCTTCTACTTCTTCTTCTTCTTCTGGATAGTCTTCTTCTTGTTCTTCTTCTTCTTCTTCTTCTTCTTCTTGTTCTTCTTCTTCTTCTTCTTCTTCTTCTTCTTCTTCTTCTTCTTCTTCTTACTTTCTTCTTTCCCTATTTGAAGATTTTCTTTAGATGAGGAAGCTTGCGTCGATGGAGTCTACTCTTCTCTTTATGCTTCCTTTTTGTTTTGATTTTGTAGGATGAACAATGTGAAACTTGCTACCTATATATGCACGTATGGATGAAACCATTGTATGCTTGTTGTTGGATATGTTGGCTAGCTATATATGTTGCATATGGACTTTTGATTTGCTATGTATATGTGTTGGATGATCATATCCATATGTCAGGGATATGATTTGGTATGTATATGTGTTGGTATGCTTGTCGAAAGTATTTTCATATGTATATATATATATATATCTATGAAATTCTGTGAAATTGGTATGTATATATATCTGTGAAATTCTGTGAAATTGAATGAATTTAAGAAAAAAACAGAAAAAACAAGGGCTATACAGGATCTTTGCCGTCCGCTAGCAGACGACAAATAGGACACGTGGCAGTCACCTGTGCAAACTGGCAACACTGGCTGCCTATTTGGTAATTTTGTCGTCTGTAAGCGGACGTCAAAGTGACCAAATAGGCCTGGCAAATAGGGCCATCTATGCCATCCGCTGGCAGACGGCATAGCTGGCCACGTGGCAGCTTCCCATTGCTGCCCCTAGCTAAGCCCTTTGCCGTCCGTCAGCGGATGGCAAAGAGCACCGTTAACCCCCTAACGGCTCTCACCCCACACCACTTTCGTCCGTCGTCGTTGCCGTCTGCTGGCCTCGGATGGCGGACGACGCAATCCTTTGTTGTCCGTTTGTACGAAGCTGACGACAAAGAAGGCCTTTGCTGGCACGTGTTCAGCCGGACGGTTTGCCGTCCGCTGGCTGACGGCAAAGGCTTTTGCCGTCCGTGATTAGTGCCTTTGCTGTCCACCATGGCGGACGTCAAAGAGGCTGATTCCAGTAGTGATAGCAGCATCATGTGACTTATTATAACCTCTACAAACTTTAATATAAAACTTTTATTATAGAACTTTTATCATAGACTTCTCATGAACAAGTGACAATTCATCACAACATTGAAGTATAAAGCATAAACTCTATTGGAAACCAACAAACTATGTTCTCAGTCAACTTTGCAACTACAATTCATCATCTTTTTAGGAAGGGTCGCGTATCGGAGCCTTTAGGAAAGTCCACATACTCAACCATCATTTAGTCTTCTATGATTGCTAACACTCACCGCGTACACATGAGCAAAACCTTTCAACCGGACACAAAGAAACATAGGGGCTTATAGTTTCGCC
Source organism: Triticum timopheevii (assembly GCA_963921465.1). Taxonomy (NCBI): domain Eukaryota; kingdom Viridiplantae; phylum Streptophyta; class Magnoliopsida; order Poales; family Poaceae; genus Triticum; species Triticum timopheevii. Next base: position 372,259,411 of record OY997262.1, read on the forward strand.
TCCCAACACACTCACCTCAAGGGTGATGTCAACAGTAATAACTTATGCCACCCATATTCAACTGGACATATGTGCCTAGATCTTTCCTCACCACATAATGCTTGCCAAAGGAGAAAAATAAAAGGAATAGAGAGAAAAACTTTGACTCTTGCATAAAAGTAAGTACATGAAAGTACAAGATAGGCCCTTTGTAGAGGGAAGCAGAGGTTGCCATGTGCTTTTTGTTTGTATGCTCAACCCCTTAGTGCAAAAGAACATCACGTTATATTGCCCCTTGTGATGGCAACCTTTATTATGTAGTGTGTCACTTTTATTCTTCACCATCACAAGTTCGTACAATGCTCAATTTTCCCTTACACTAAATGATCTCACATTTTTATAAGCAATTTTTATTGCCCTTTTTGCACCGATGACAACTTACTCGAAGGATCTTACTCAATCCATAGGTAGGTATGGTGGACTCTCAAACAAGGTAGGGTTTAAGGGTTTGGATGCACAAGTAGTATCTCTACTTAGTGCGGAATTTTTGGCTAGCAAAGATAGGGGCAAGCACCACATGTTGAAGGATCTATGACAATATGACTTCTATGTGAATATGAATAAACATAAACCATTAAGTTGTCTTCCTTGTCCAACATCAACAATTTTGGCATATAATATTTTAGTGCTTGCTCACAATCATAAGAGATTTCCATGATAGTGTATTTATATGTGAATCTTCTCATCCCTTATTGATTCTTTCATGTGTTGCATCATTGACCAATACTATGTTTGTCAATCTACAATAAAACTTTCTACTTATACATTTCCTTGTGTAATGTCATCACTTACCATAAGATTAGCATATGATCTTTTCTTTCTATTTCCTTTCTTTTTATTGCAGCAATAAAGTAAAGAAGGCAAAACTCAAACTAAACTTTATTATATCTTGCACATGATTACAAGGATTGATCGCTAAGAAAACTCACAAAAAGAAAGGATCGAACTTAAACTTTTATTCAACTAATAGAAAAATATAACCATTGATCGAACTAAGAAAAATAAAGGCAAAAGATAGTGGAGATTGATACGATACCAGGGCACCTCCCCCAAGCTTGGCGGAAGCAAAGGGGAGTGCCCATACCCAATACTCAGTTTTATTTTGGTGGTGAGGAAGAAGATGGTGGTGATGAAGCAGATGCAATCTGGTCTTTGAGGATCAAGAGGCTCTCCAATCTTCGGATGACTCTCCGCAGGGAAGCGATGTGCTCCATGTGCAAAATATTTTCACGATTGAGATACTTATTCTGTATACGAACCGTATTGATGATCCTGAAAGCTGCAATCTCAGCGGGGGTAAGATGAGCATAGTAGGGTTCAAGGATATCTTCCTCCACCTCATCGAAGGGCAATGCTTGCACGTCCATCGACACTTGATATCCGGGTGCCTCCTTGATCTTGTCCTCCTTAGCTGCTCCAACAGGGTCTTCTCTCTTCAGCTCAATCTTCATCAACCAAGCATATTCTTCCATACGATCAAAGGGGGGAGAAGACATGATGCCTGGCTAAACAGATCTGACAGAAACATCAAGAAAAGAAAATAGGAGATTTCTCTATGATACGGAGGTTAACAGGTTCGGGAGGTATATATATATTTTTATCTTGGGGAACAAGCAGAACGGAAGAAAATCGGAGATTGGAAAGTACCCGAGGTGGGCACAACCCACCTGGGCACGCCAGGCATGGCGTGCCCTGGTGTATCATGCCCACCAGGGTCACTTTCTTGGAAGTTTCTTATTTTCCTAATTTTCTAAATATTCCAAAACTGACAAAAAATATTTTTGCAGATTTTTCGGAGTCCGTTTATTTATCATGTACCTCCTTATTTTCGTGATTCTGGAGTGTTCGGAAGGACTCTTTTATGTGTTCTTCCGGTGTCAAAGTTTGAATAACATTGCTTTCTACATTAATGGGCGTACCTGAGATATAGTGTTTTATTCGTTACCCATTGACAACCTTCAGGTTAGTCCCTTTGATATTATTTATTTTGATAGCTCCAAATCGATAGACCTCCTCAATGACATAGGGTCCTTCCGATTTGGAGAGAAGTTTTCCTGCAAAGAATCTGAAACAAGAGTTGTACAAAAGAACATATTCTCCTACTTTGAACTCACGCTTTTGGATTCTTTTGTCATGCCATCTTTTAACTTTTTCTTTGAATAACTTAGCATTTTCATAAGCCTGGGTTCTCCATTCATCTAATGAGCTGATATCAAATAACCTCTTTTCTCCAGCAAGTTTGAAATCATAATTGAGTTCTTTTATTGCCCCAAATGCTTTGTGTTCTAACTCAAGAGGTAAATGACAAGCTTTTCCATACACCATTTTATATGGAGACATACCCATGGGATTTTTATATGCTGTTCTATAAGCCCAAAGTGCATCATCTAATTTCTTAGACCAATTCTTCTGGGACCTATTAACAACCTTTTGTAAGATTAATTTTATTTCTCTATTGCTAAGTTCAACTTGACCACTAGACTGAGGATGATAAGGTGACACAATTCTATGATTAACATCATATTTAGCAAGCATCATACGGAGAGCACCATGAATAAAGTGTGAACCACCATCAATCATTAAATATCTAGGACTCCAAACCTTGGAAAAATAACTTCCTTAAGCATTTTAATAGAGATGTTGTGTGATATGTCCATTTTGCATCATGCTTTTATATCGATATTTATTGAATTATGGGAAGTTATTACTTGTTATGTCACAATACTTATGGCTATTCTCTCTTATTTTACAAGGTTCAACATGAAGAGGGAGAATGCCGGCAGTTGGGATTCTGGACTAGAAAAGAAGCAAATATTGGAGACCTATTCTACACAGCTCCAAAAGTCCTGAAACTCCACGGAAGTTATTTTTGGAATTAATAAAAAATATCCAGCGGAAGAAATACCTGAGGGGGGGGGCACCCACCACCCACGAGGGTGGGGGCGCGCCCTACCCCTAGGCGCGCCCCCTGCCTCGTGGGCCACCTGGCAGCCCTCCGGTGCCCATCTTCTGCTATATGAGGTCTTTTACCCTAGAAAAAATAATAAGCAAGCTCACAGGATGAAACTTCGCCGCCACGAGGCGGAACCTTGGAGGAACCAATCTAGGGCTCCGGCGGAGCTATTTTGCCGGGGAAACTTCCCTCCCGGAGGGGAACATCACCATCATCATCACCAACGATCCTCTCATCGGGAGGGGGTCAATCTCCATCAACATCTTCGCCAGCACCATCTCCTCTCAAAACCTAGTTCATCTCTTGTATCCAATTTTTGTACCAAAACCTCAGATTGGTACCTCTGGGTTGCTAGTAGTGTTGATTACTCCTTGTAGTTGATGCTAATTGGTTTATTTGGTGGAAGATCATATGTTCAGATCCTTAATGCATATTAATACCCCTCTGATCATGAACATGAATATGCTTTGTGAGTAGTTACGTTTGTTCCTGAGGACATGGGTGAAGTCTTGCTATTAGTAGTCATGTGAATTTGGTATTCGTTTGATATTTTGATGAGATGTATGTTGTCTCTCCTCTAGTGGTTTTATGTGAACGTCGACTACATGACACTTCACCATTATTTGGGCCTAGAGGAAGGCATTGGGAAGTAATAAGTAGATGATGGGTTGCTAGAGTGATAGAAGCTTAAACCCTAGTTTATGCGTTGCTTCGTAAGGGGCTGATTTGGATCCATATGTTTCATGCTATGGTTAGGTTTACCTTAATACTTCTTTTGTAGTTACGGATGCTTGCAATAGGTGTTAATCATAAGTGGGATGCTTGTCCAAGAAAGGGCAGTATCCAAGCACCGGTCCACCCACATATCAAGTTATCAAAGTAACGAACGCGAATCATATGAGCGTGATGAAAACTAGCTTGACAATAATTCCCATGTGTCCTCGGGAGCGTTTTTATCATTATAAGAACTTGTCCAGGCTTGTCCTGTGCTACAAAAAGGATTGGGCCACCTTGCTGCACCTTATTTACTTTCATTGCTTGTTACTCGTTACAAATTATCTTATCACAAAACTATCTATTACCTACAATTTCAGTGCTTGCAGAGAATACCTTACTGAAACCCGCTTGTCATTTCCTTCTGCTCTTTGTTGGGTTCGACACTCTTACTTATTGAAAGAACTAAGATAGATACCCTACACTTGTGGTTCATCAAGACTCTTTTCTAGCGCCGTTGCCGGGGAGTGAAGCGCCTTTGGTAAGTGGAACTTGGTAAGGAAACATTTATATAGTGTGCTGAAATTTACTGTCACTTGTTACTATGGAAACTAATCCTTTGAGGGGCTTGTTCGGGGTATCTTCACCCCGACCAGTAGAGCAAAGAGTTGCTCCTAAACCTACGGAACCTACTGAAAATGTTTACTTTGAAATTCCTTTGGGTATGGTAGAGAAACCGCTAGCTAATCCCTTTGCAGGAGATGGAACATTGCATCCCGATTTACACCTTATCTATGTGGATGAAGTTTGTGGATTATTTAAGCTTGCAGGTATGCCCGATGATGTTATTAAGAAGAAGGTCTTCCCTTTATCTTTGAAGGGATACGCATTGACATGGTATAGGCTATGTGATGATATGGGATCTTGGGACTATAAATGATTGAAATTGGAATTTCACCAGAAGTTTTATCCTATGCATCTTGTTCATCGTGATCGCAATTATATATATAATTTTTGGCCTCGTGAAGGAGAAAGCATCGCTCAAGCTTGGGGGAGTCTTAAGTCAATGTTATATTCATGCCCCAACCATGAGCTCTCAAGAGAAATGATTATTCAAAACTTTTATGCTCGGCTTTCTCTCAATAATCGCACCATGCTTGATACTTCTTGTGTTGGTTCCTATATGATGAAGACTATTGAATTCAAAAGGGATTTATTGGAAAGAATTAAACGCAACTCTGAAGATTGGGATTCCGACGATGGTAAGGAGTCAGGTATGACACCTAAGTTTGATTGTGTTAAATCTTTTATGGATACCGATGCTTTTCGTGGATTTAGCACTAAATATGGACTTGACTCTGAGACAGTAGCTTCTTTCTGTGAATCATTTGCTACTCATGTTGATCTCCCTAAGGAGAAGTGGTTTAAATATAATCCTTCCATTGAAGTGAAAGTATTTGCACCTGTTACAATTGAAGAAAAGACTATCACTTATAATGATCCTATTGTTCCTACTACTTATGTTGAGAAACCACCTTTCCCTATTAGGATAAAGGATCATGCTAAAGCTTCAACTGTGGTTCGTAAGAGTAATACTAGAACATATACACCTCCTGAGCAAATTAAAGTTGAACCTAGTATTTCTATGGTTAAAGATATCTTGGGTGATAATATTGATGGGCATGTTATTTATTTTTGTGAACAAGTTGCTAGAATCGCTAGACCTGATGCTAAGACACATAGACCTGTTGTAGGCATGCCTGTTATTTCTGTTAAAATAGGAAATCATTGTTATCATGGCTTATGTGATATGGGTGCTAGTGTTAGTGCAATACCTTTTTCCTTATATGAAGAAATTATGCATGATATTGCACCTGCTGAGATAGAAGAAATTGATGTTACAATTAAGCTTGCCAATAGAGATACTATTTCACCAATTGGGATTGTTAGATATATTGAAGTCTTGTGTGGGAAAATTAAATATCCTGCTGATTTTCTTGTTCTTGGTTCCCCACAAGATAGCTTTTGTCCCATCATATTTGCTAGACCCTTCTTGAATACTGTTAATGCTAAGATTGTTTGCGAAAAGGATGTTGTTATGATTGGCTTAGGAGATATGTCTCATGAGTTTAATTTTGCTAAATGTCATAGACAACCCCATGATAAAGAATTGCCTACTAAGTACGAAATTATTGGTCTTGCTTCTATTGCCGTGCCTCCTACTGATCCTTTAGAACAATATTTCTAGACCATGAAAATGATATGTTTATGAATGAAAGAAGGGAAATAGATGAAGTATTCTTTAAACGGGGTCCTATTTTTGAAACACAACTTGCCTGTTGAAATCCTAGGGGATCCTCCTCCACCCAAGGGTGATCCCGTGTTTGAGCTTAAATCATTACCTGATACTCTTAAATATGCTTATCTTGATGAAAAGAAGATATATCCTGTTATCATTAGTGCTAACCTTTCAGAGCAAGAAGAGGAAAGATTGTTGAAAACTCTGAAGAAGCACCGTGCTGCTATTGGATATACTCTTGATGATCTTAAGGGCATTTGTCCCACTCTATGCCAACACAAAATAAAATTGGAGGAAGACGCCAAACCAGTTGTTGATCATCAACGACGGTTAAATCCTAAAATGAAAGAAGTGGTAAGAAAGGAAATACTAAAGCTCCTCGAAGCAGGTATAATTTATCCCGTTGCTGATAGTCAGTGGGTAAGTCCTATCCATTGTGTCCCTAAGAAGGGAGGTATTACTGTCGTCCCTAATGATAAAGATGAATTGATCCCGCAAAGAATTATTACAGGTTATAGGATGGTAATTGATTTCCGCAAATTAAATAAAGCTACTAAGAAAGATCATTACCCTTTACCTTTTATTGATCAAATTCTAGAGATACTATCCATACACATTTTTGCTTCCTAGATGGTTATTCTGGTTTCTCTCAAATACCTGTGTCAGATGAGGATCAAGAAAAGACCACTTTTACTTGCCCTTTCGGTGCCTTTGCTTATAGACGTATGCCTTTTGGTTTATGTAATGCACCTGCTACCTTTCAAAGATGCATGATGGCTATATTCCCTGACTTTTGTGAAAAGATTTGTGAGGTATTAATGGATGATTTCTCCGTTTATGGATCCTCTTTTGATGATTGCTTGAGCAACCTTGATCGAGTTTTGTAGAGATGTGAAGATACTAGTCTCATTTTGAATTGGGAGAAGTGCCACTTTATGGTTAATGAAGGCATTGTCTTGGGGCATAAAATTTCTGAAAGAGGTATTGAAGTTGATAAGGCTAAGATTGATGCTATTGAAAAGATGCCGTGCCCCAAGGACATTAAAGGTATAAGAAGTTTCCTTGGTCATGCCGGTTTTTATAGGAGGTTCATTAAGGACTTTTCTAAAATTTCTAGGCCTCTGACTAATCTATAGCAAAAAGATATTCCTTTTGTCTTTGATGATGATTGTGTAGAAGCATTTGAAATACTTAAGAAAGCTTTGATTTCTGCGCCTATTGTTCAGCCACCTGATTGGAATTTGCCCTTTGAAATTATGTGTGATGCTAGCGATTATGCTGTAGGTGCTGTTCTAGGACAAAGAGTTGATAAGAAACTAAATGTTATTCAATATGCTAGTAAAACTCTAGACAGTGCTCAGAGAACTACTACTGAAAAAGAATTCTTAGTAGTTGTATTTGCTTGTGATAAGTTCAGACCTTATATTGTTGATTCTAAAGTATCTATTCACACTGATCATGCTGCTATTAAATATATTATGGAAAACAAAGATGCTAAACATAGACTTATTAGATGGGTTCTCTTGCTCCAAGAATTTGATTTGCATATTATTGATAGAAAGGGAGCTGAGAACCCCGTTGCAGACAACTTGTCTAGGTTAGAGAATGTTCTTGATGACCCACTACCTATTAATGATAGCTTTCCTGATGAACAATTAGCTCTCATAAATGCTTCTCGTACTGCTCCATGGTATGCTGATTATGCCAATTACATTGTTGCTAAATTTATACCACCTAGGTTCACATGCCAGCAAAAGAAAAAGTTCTTCTATGATTTAAGACATTACTTCTGGGATGACCCACACCTTTATAAAGAAGGAGTAGATGGTGTTATTAGACGTTGTGTACCTGAGCATGAACAGGAACAGATCATACGCAAGTGTCACTCCGAGACATATGGAGGACACCACGCTGGAGATAGAACTGCACATAAGGTATTGCAATCCGGGTTTTATTGGCCTACTCTCTTCAAAGATGCCCGTAAGTTTGTCTTGTCTTGTGATGAATGTCAAAGAATTGGTAATATTAGTAGACGTCAAGAAATGCCTATGAATTATTCTCTTGTTATTGAACCATTTGATGTTTGGGGCTTTGATTATATGGGACCTTTTCCTGCCTCTAATGGATATACACATATTTTAGTTGCTGTTGATTACGTTACTAAGTGGGTAGAAGCTATTCCAACTAGTAGTGCTGATCATAACACCTCTATTAAGATGCTTAAAGAAGTTATTTTTCCGAGGTTTGGAGTCCCTAGATACTTAATGACTGATGGTGGTTCACATTTTATTCATGGTGCTTTTCGTAAAATGCTTGATAAGTATGATGTTAATCATAGAATTGCATCTCCATATCACCCACAGTCTAGTCGTCAAGTCGAATTGAGTAATAGAGAACTCAAATTAATTTTGCAAAAGACTGTTAATAGATCTAGAAAGAATTGGTCCAAGAAACTTGATGATGCATTATGGGCTTATAGAACTGCATATAAAAATCTATGGGTATGTCTCCATATAAAATGATTTATGGAAAAGCATGTCACTTACCTCTTGAACTTGAACATAAGGCATATTGGGCCATTAAAGAGCTCAATTATGATTTCAAACTTGCTGGTGAGAAGAGGTTATTTGACATTAGCTCACTTGATGAATGGAGAATTCAAGCCTACGAGAACGCCAAACTGTTTAAAGAAAAAGTTAAAAGATGGCATGACAAAAGGATACAAAAGCGTGAGTTTAGCGTAGGTGATTATGTATTCCTATTCAACTCTGGTTTAAGATTTTTTGCAGGAAAACTTCTCTCTAAATGGGAAGGCCCTTACGTTATCGAGGAGGTCTATCGTTCCGGTGCCATAAAAATCAACAACTTCGAAGGCACAAATCCGAAGGTGGTGAACGGTCAAAGAATCAAACATTATATCTCAGGTAATCATATAAATGTTGAAACTAATATTATCGAAACCGTGACCCCGGAGGAATACATAAGGGACACTTTACAGAATGTTTCAGACTCCGAAAAGGAATAGGTATGTGGTACAGTAAGTAAACCGACTCCAAAACAGTTCTAATAGCAATTTTTCTCTGTTTTGGAATATTTAAGAAAATAGGAAAATAAGAAGTAGTCCGGGAAGGACACGAGGCATCCACGAGGGTGGAGGGCGCGCCCTACCCCCCTGGGTGCGCCCCTGCCTCGTGGGCACCTCGTGTGCTCTCCGGACTCCGTTTTATTGCACGATACTTCTTTCGGTCGGTAAAAATTCATTATATAATCTCTCGAAGGTTTTGACCACCGTATCATGCAAAAATCCTCTGTCTTTGTTTCGAGCTATTTCTGCCGCGGATTAGAGCAATATGTCGTCCTAGGATTCGGAGGGAGAAAGCTATGTGGCAGATTACCTTGCAGACCCTAAGGTCTACGGGGACTTGGAGCATTGTGGCTGGACCACTAAGGAAGAAGAAGATTACGAGCCTAAGGGAAAGGAGGAGACGAGCTCAGATGAAGATGAAGTCCCGTTACCTCAACCTGGGGACATGCATGTGGAGTTTAAAAAGTCAAGCCTCCCCGATAGGGCAAAGAAACCCAAGATCGAGTTTATCCCTTTTCGTCTCTTGCAGGAAAACAAACAGGAACTATGCAAAAGGATATTAAGCCTTGAGCAGGAAATCGATGATCTAAGGGAGCAAAATTCCATTCTCAAGCACAAATTAAGGAAGAAGCCTACATCATCAACAACTCCTTCTTCACCACCTCCGAGGACATAATCACATGGGTATGGGCACTCCCCTTGGCAGCTGCCAAGCTTGGGGGAGCTGCCCCGATATCGTATCTCCATCACACTCATATCTTTACCGTTTTTCTTAGTCCGATCCTTTTGGTAATATCATGATCTAGTAGAATAAAGTTTTGGTAGGAATTAGTTTTGAGTTTTGCTTTGTGACCCCTCTATGTAATCGAGTCCGTGAGCTATATATAATAAAGATTAGTGTTGAGTCAAGGGTTTTGCTATCTTTCTATGATCTTAAGTGCATAAAAGAATAAAAAGAAATATAAGATACCATATTGATCTTATGGATAGTAATGACTTCACATATAGAGAGTATGATGATTAAAAGTTGTTGAGAGTTGGCAAACATAGTTTTGGTCATCATTGCAATTAATAGGAAGTAATAAATAAAGAGAGGTTCTCACATATAAATACACTATCTTGGACATCTTTTATGATTGTGAGCACTCATTAAAGTATGACATGCTAAAGAGTTGATGTTGGACAAGGAAGACAACGTAATGGGTTATGTTTTCTCACATCATAGTTAAAGTATATTATCATGGATCATTCAAACATGTTGAGCTTGCCTTTCCCCCTCATGCTAGCCAAATTCCTTGCACCAAGTAGAGATACTACTTGTGCTTCCAAATATCCTTAAACCCAGTTTTGCCATGAGAGTCCACCATACCTACCTATGGATTGAGTAAGATCCTTCAAGTAAGTTGTCATGTTGCATGAAATAAAAATTGCTCTCTAAATATGTATGACTTAGTAGTGTGGAGAAAATAAGCTTTATACGATCGTGTGATATGGAAGTAATAAAAGCGACGGACTGCATAATAAAGGTTCATATCACAAGTGGCAATATAAAGTGACATTCTTTTGCATTAAGATTTCGCGCATCCAACCTAAAAGCACATGACAACCTCTGCTTCCCTCCGCGAAGGGCCTATCTTTTACTTTATGTCTTTTACATTATGCAAGAGTCAAGGTGATCTTCACCTTTCCCTTTTACATTTTATCCTTTGGCAAGCACCTCGTGTTGGAAAGATCCTGATATATATATATATATATATATATATATATATATATATATATATATATATATATATATATATCCAATTGGATGTAAGTTAGCATGAACTATTATTGTTAACATTACCCTTGAGGTAAAAGGTTGGGAGGCAACACTATAAGCCCCTATCTTTCTCTGTGTCTGATTAAGACTCCAGAACCATAAGTATTGTGTGAGTGTTAGAAATTGTGGAAGACTAAATGATAGTTGAGTATGTGGACTTGCTGAAAAGCTCTATTATTGACTCATTCGCATGTTATGATAAATTGCAATTGCTTCAATGACTGAGATTATAGTTTGTTAGTTCTTAATGAAGTTTCTGGATCATACTTGACATTGTGAATAGATTGTTGCTTGAGCATAAGAAATCATATGACAATATATATATATATATATATATATATATATATATATATATATATATATATATATATATATATATATGTTACTGTTATAAGAATGATCATGATGCCCTCATGTCCGTATTTTATTTTTATCGACACCTCTATCTCTAAACATGTGGAGATATTTTTTGATATCGGCTTCCGCTTGAGGACAAGCGAGGTCTAAGCTAGGGGGAGTTGATACGTCCATTTTGCATCATGCTTTTATATAGATATTTATTGCATTATGGGCTGTTATTACACGTTATGTCACAATACTTATGGCTATACTCTCTTATTTTCCAAGGTTCAACATGAAGAGGGAGAATGCTGGCAGCTGGGATTCTGGACTGGAAAAGAAGCAAATATTGGAGACCTATTCTGCACAGCTCCAAAAGTCCTGAAACTCCACGAAAGTTATTTTTGGAATTAATAAAAAATATCCAGCGGAGGAAATACCTGAGGGGGGCCACCCACCACCCACGAGGGTGGGGGGCGCGCCCTACCCCCCTGGGCACGCCCCCTGCCTCGTGGGCCACCTAGCAGCCCTCCGGTGCCCATCTTCTGCTATATGAGGTCTTTTACCCTGGAAAAAATAATAAGCAAGCTCACGGGACGAAACTCTGCCGCCATGAGGCGGAACCTTGGTGGAACCAATTTAGGGCTCCGACGGAGCTGTTCTACCAGGGAAACTTCCCTCCGGGAGGGGGAAATCATCACCATCATCATCACCAATGATCCTCTCATCGGGAAGGGGTCAATGTCCATCAACATCTTCACCAGCACCATCTCCTCTCAAACCCTAGTTCATCTCTTGTATCCAATCTTTGTACCAAAACCTTAGATTGGTACCTGTGGGTTGCTAGTAGTGTTGATTACTCCTTGTAGTTGATGCTAATTGGTTTATCTGGTGGCAGATCATATGTTCTGATCCTTAATGCATATTAATACCCCTATGATCATGAACATGAATATGCTTTGTGAGTAGTTACGTTTTTTTGACTATATACTGCAAGGCAACAGCCTCACAGCCTTTTATTAAACCACAAAGTCAAAGACATACAAAGTTACAAAAGTAATACAAGGGGGGAGAGAAATACTTACAAGAATACCTAATTATGATAAGGCATCTATCCAAGGTATTAGGCTAGTCCTATATTTACATTTGATTCTATGAGCTAAAAGAGAGATGTCATGCAAAAAAATTCTCCTCCATGCCCTGAAAGAAGGAGTCTCATTCCTGAAGATCTTCCCATTTCTTGGTGTCCAAATGTTCCAAGTGGCAGTGAAGACTACCTCAGAGAAGAAAGGAAGACCAAAATCCCTCCTAGCATCAGAAGCCATTTCATAAGTGGTTTGGTTAGGATGAGGACTCCATGAAATACCCAGGTAATTCCAGATGCGCTGACTAAAAATTACAAGCAAAGAAGAGATGCTCTCTGTCCTCATGAGAAGCCGAAAGACATAGGACACATGTATCATCTTGGATAATCCAATGCCGCCGCTACATCATGTCCCTAGTATTTAGGCGATCCATCAATAAGAGCCACCCAAAAACCTTAAACTTGAGAGTACAAGAGCATTTCCAGATCCACTCGAAAATTGGGTCAACCACCGTGTTTGAAAAGCAAGACAAGTAATATATCCTTGACTGGTAATCACCAGATTTGGAAGGCCATTTCCAGACATCATTGCTCCCATCTTGAAGATTAACCAAAGAAATCATCTCCTGAAGTTGATTAAACTCCTCAAAGGCCTGAGCAGAGAGAGGCAGATAGAGGTTATCAGTGAAATCAGATAGCTCCATAATATTCTTAACTATGAGAGTGTCATCAATCACAAAAGAATGGAGCCGCGGAAACTGATGCTGCAAGCTAACCATATTGCTGCCAAGTTGCCAACGGTCAAGCCAGAAGATCACTGTATCTCCAGATCGAACTAGGGGCACTGCCAACTTGCAAAACTTATCATATAACTTGAGCACGTCCCTCCACCAGAAAGAGTTGCAGGTTTGAGTGGCTTGGGGTGGCGCAGAGGCATAATAAGAGTCCCAAATAAGAGATACCCATGGCACATCCAACTTATTAAAGAACTTAAAGAGATGCTTGATGAGCAAAGCATCATTTTGAGAGCTCAAGTCTAGAACTCCCAGGCCACCCAAAGGTTTAGGACGACATACCAAGTCCCAAGCCGCCAAGGATTGCCGGGGTGTATCCGAATTCCCTCTCCACAAGCATTGTCTCATAATCCGTTCAATCTGCTTCAAGATACCCTGTGGCAGTGAAAGGGTGCAGAAGAAATATATTGGTATAGAACTAAGGACAAATCGCAAGAGCTGTAGCCGGCATCCTTGGTTCAAGAGGCAGGAAGACGCGGATAAACGCCTCTCAATATGATCCACCAAAGGCAACAGATCATAAATTGTTGGTCTAGTTGTGCCCATTGGCAAACCCAGGTAAGTGAATGGCATGGAGCCGACATCACAACCTAGTAAAGCGGCTACACGCTTGCCCTCGTCATCACTCATATTGATAGGAATCAGAGATGGTTTACTAAAGTTCACTTTAAGACCGGTTGATATGGCAAAAACTTCAAGCATTTCCTTGAAGGCAATTAACTGACTGTCAACAGCAGGAAGAACGATGAGGGTATCGTCAGCATATTGCGATCGGATAGTCCTTCGAGGTTGTTGGGATTGGCAAGGTGAGGATATTCCTTGAGCACATCTCATTTACAACCGATTGGAGCAAGTCCACCGCGATCACAAAGAGCAAAGGAGATAGTGGATCTCCTTGGCAAACACCCGAACGACAGACGAAATGATTCCCCGACACTCCATTCAAAAGAACCAAAGAGGAGCCCATGGACAGAATGCTATTAATCCAACTTGTCCAACGGTCATCAAAACCCTTGCATTTCAAAATCCGAAGAATCAGCTCATGCTCAATGGTGTCAAATGCCTTTGCAAAGTCAAGTTTAAGAAGAATGATAGGCCTCTTGGAAGCTTTGCATTGGTGGATATATTCAAAACACCACGCCAGACAGTCCTGAATGGAACGACACCTGAGGAAGCCATATTGGTTGCGATGGATACATTTCAAGATCACCCCCTGAAGACGATTTGCCAAAAGCTTGGTTAAGAATTTTAAACATGTATTAGTCAAAGATATGGGCCGGAAGTCACCAACATATTCAGGGCTCAGCTTCTTCGGAATGAGAGTGATAAGAGAAGTATTGAGACACTCCAAATTACATTTCCCTTCATAAAACTCTTGCACAAGCTTCATAAAATCATCTTTCAGAATAGGCCAACATTTCTTCAAGAAGAGACCAGAAAATCCGTCAGGTCCCGGAGCGCAGTCAGATGGCATATTCTTAATTACCACATCCACCTCAGAGTCCGTGAACGGAAAAGACAACTCCTCAAGGCCATCAATGCTGGTAATTAATGTGTATAGATCAAAACCCATTTGAATGCCTTTAGATTATCCCATTCGTTGGTTAAAATCAGCCCAGAACATTCCAGCCAACTGTTGGTGATCCGTGACCGCATCACCGTCCACAGTCTTGATCGAGGAGATAGCATTCTTACGAAACCGTTCAGTAGCCATGGCATGAAAAAAAATTGAATTCTCCTCACCAACTTTAATGTTTCTGATCGTACAATGCTGCTTCCAGTAAATAAATTGCCAATGTAAGACATCCTCAAGGTGCAATTTAACAATTCAACGAAAATTAAACTCCAGCCTACTCAATGGTCTAATTTCCTCAAGGTTGTCTAGGAACATAATCACTTTATTACAATCAACAATTAGGGCTTTCACTATGGACAAATTTAGATGCCATTTCTTGAGGGCATATCGAAGAGACTTAAACTTTGCGGAGATTGTTAGAGCCATCGATGATTTAACCACTGGCCTGTCCCAAACCTCGGCAACACAGTCAGCAAAACCAGGCAGATCAACCCAATAATTCTCAAAGCGAAAAACCTTGGCCTTGGGGATACAAGTGGCAATCGATACCACACATGGTACATGATCAGAGGCAGTGCGTGCGAGTGGGAGAACCATCGTGTTGGGGTGGTCCGATGTCCAAGCAACCGACATGAAAAACCAATCAATCTGCTCAAGAAGTGGTGAGGATTGCATATTCGACCAAGTAAATTGGCGCCCCTTGATTGACAGCTCAACAAGACCCAGATGCCCAATTATTTCATTAAACAAGAATATATCATTAACATCACCTCCCGGAAGGTTGCGGTTCTCATGCGATCACATGAAGTTGAAATCACCCAATAGAAGCCAATTCTCCCCAAATGGAATATTAAGGATATATAACCACTGAACGAAATCATCACGGGCAGGGCCTTGACACGGGCCATAAACAGAGACTAAAGACCAAGCTTCAGAAGTATGTTTGGATTTAAACTCCACAACAATCCCATAAGAATTGGCCTCAATTAGAGAACCAAAGAAAAAGGAAGAATTTCAAACCACCACCATCCCAGTAGACGCACCAGCCGAAGGTACAAAAACAAAATTATCAAAACGCCTTGGGCAGAACTTCCTAATGAAACACTGATCCATATGCATGCATTTAGTTTCCTGAAGACAGACAATAGAACAACCACTCTCATCGATCTTTTGCCTAACAGCAAGCTGACGCGCTTCAGAATTGAGGCCCCGAACATTCCAACATAAAACTTTCCACTCCTTAAATCTTGTATGATTCATTACAAACCCAAAATAAGAGCATAGAGAGTAAGCCACGTAATGGCCTACAACGACCCACAAAGCAGACAAGCAACACATAGTTCTGAACAAAGAAATAAAGATAAATGACGATTATGGTATGCCATAGACCGTATCCCTGCATGAAGTAACTATTCATCAGAACCACCGTTGGAGCTGGACTTAGCAGGATCAGCCACAAGCTTATCCGTAGATATCTTCTCAGGTGCAATGCGAATACGTGCACCAATGCGTTGAAGGTCTACAATCGCAGTTGGAGGTGGTACCGAAGGAGAATCTTCAAACTGTGAGCTGCGGGTCTTGCGCTTCTTCAAAGTGTGAGACTTCTTGGAAGCAATGCCAGGAGTTACTTTGCGATAGCCATCGCGGAGGGCACTCAGCCTAGCACTGCGCCTAACCTCTATATCAACAATAGTTCTTGAGGCTTTAGGCTTCCTCGCTCGCTTCAGAGATGCTTCAGGTACATCAGAGAATTGAAAGGCTTCAGAAACTGGTTCGTCCAGATCATCAAAACAGAGCGCCCGAGCAACTGGTCGCTTGACAGGAGCAGATGACACATCCATAGTAGAGCTGATCGAGGATTCAGGTGCGGGCAGAAACTTAAGAGAGGAGTCTGGGGCACTGCAAAGAGCCTCACAGTTTTGCTTGTTGAGCATAGCACCAATGTCAGATTTGAAGACAAACTGAGGAATACTGGAAGACCATATAAAAGGCAACATCTTCTCAAAAGAGCGCTGCCACTACATCACAGGTGGTAGAACAGGACCATAGATAGTGAGAACTTGACCAATCATGAGAGGTGGTTGCTGCGGTCCCATTGGGGGCTGGAAAAGCGCCACCTCAGCAGCATTGTCAGCATTGTTAATAGAGTCATCTGAAGGTTGCAGAACAATGGAATCCTGAGACTGAATTTCCTGAATCTCCTCATGCTGCACAGCTTCCTGAACCTGGTGTTCGACATTGTTACGTTTGTTCCTGAGGACATGGGTGAAGTCTTGCTATTAGTAGTCATGTGAATTTGGTATTCGTTTGATATTTTGATGAGATGTATGTTGTCTCTCCTCTAGTGGTGTTATGTGAACGTCGACTACATGACACTTCACCATTATTTGGGCCTATAGGAAGGCATTGGGAAGTAATAAGTAGATGATGGGTTGCTAGAGTGACAGAAGCTTAAACCCTAGTTTATGCGTTGCTTCGCAAGGGGCTAATTTGGATCCATATGCTTCATGCTATGGTTAGGTTTACCTTAATACTTCTTTTGTAGTTGCGGATGCTTGCAATAGGGGTTAATCATAAGTGGGATGCTTGTCCAAGAAAGGGCAGTACCCAAGCACCGGTCCACCCACATATCAAATTATCAAAGTAACGAATGCGAATCATATCAGCGTGATGAAAACTAGCTTGACGATAATTCCCATGTGTCCTCGGGAGCACTTTTCTCATTATAAGAACTTGTCGAGGCTTTTCCTTTGCTACAAAAAGGATTGGGCCACCTTGATGCACCTTATTTACTTTCATTGCTTGCTACCCGTTACAAATTGTCTTATCACAAAACTATCTGTTACATTTCAGTGCTTCCAGAGAATACCTTACTGAAACCCGCTTGTCATTTCCTTCTGCTCCTCGTTGGGTTTGACACTCTTACTTATCGAAAGGACTACGATAGATCCCCTACACTTGTGGGTCATCACTGTGATCCGCACTACTGGTTGGAATAGCTTCTACCCATTTAGTAACATAATCAACAACAACCAAAATATGTGTATACCCATTAGAGGAAGGAAAAGGTCCCATGAAGTCAAATTCCCAAACATCAAATGGTTCAATAGCAAGTGAATAATTCATAGGCATTACTTGACGCTTACCAATATTTCCTATTCTTTGGCATTCATCACATGATGAGACAAACTTACGTGCATCGTTGAAGAGAGTAGGCCAATAAAAACCAGATTGCAATTCCTTATGAGCGGTTCTATCTCCCGCATGATGTCCTCCATAAGCTTCAGAGTGACATTTCCGCAGGATTTGTTCCTGTTCATGCTCAGGTACACAACGTCTAATAATACCATCTACTCCTTTATAAAGATGTGGGTCATCTCAAAAGTAATGTCTTAAATCATAGAAGAATTTTTTATTTTGTTGGTATGTCAGCTAGGTGTATGTATTTAGCAAAAATATAATTAGCATAGTCAGCATACCAAGGTCTACTACGAGAAACATATATTGTAGCTATTTGTTCATCAGGGAAGCTGTCATTAATTGGTTGTGGGTCATCAAGAATATTTTCAAGTCTAGACAAGTTATCAGCTATGGGGTTCTCTGCTCCTTTCCTATCAGTGATATGCAAATCAAATTCTTGTAGCAGAAGAACCCACCGAATGAGTCTAGGTTTAGCATCTTTCTGTTCCATAAGATATTTTATAGCAGCATGATCAGTGTGAACAATTACTTTAGAATCAACAATGTAAGATCTGAATTTATCAGAAGCAAACACCACTACTAAGAATTCTTTTTCAGTAGTAGCATAGTTTCGTTGAGCACTGTCTAGAGTTTTACTAGCCTAATGAATAACATTTAGTTTCTTATCAACTGTTTTTCCTAGAATAGCACCAACAACATAGTAACTGGCATCACACATAATCTCAAAAGGCAAGTTCCAATCAGGTGGTTGAACAACAGGTGCAGTAATTAAGGCTTTCTTTAGTGTTTCAAAGGCTTCCATACAATCATCATCAAACACAAAGGGAATATACTTTTGTAAAAGATTATTAAGAGGCCTAGAAATTTTAGAAAAGTCTTTGATAAACCTTCTATAGAAACCAGCATGACCAAGGAAACTACGAATACCTTTGATATCTTTAGGACATGGCATTTTTTCAATTGCATCAACCTTGGCTTTGTCCACCTCAATGCCTCTTTCAGAAATTTTGTGGCCCAAGACAATACCTTCATTAACCATAAAGTGGCACTTCTCCCAATTCAAGACAAGATTTGTTTGTTCACATCTCTGCAAAACTCGATCAAGATTGCTTAAGCAATCATCAAAAGAATTCCCATAAACAGAAAAGTCATCCATGAAACCTCAACAATCTTTTCACAAAAATCAGAGAATATAGCAGTCATACATGTTTGAAAGGTAGCAGGTGCATTTTATAAACTGAAAGGCATGCGTATATAAGCAAATGTTCCAAAAGGACAAGTAAAAGTGGTCTTTTCTTGATCAGATTGTAAAATAGGTATTTGTGAAAAGCCAGAGTATCCATCAAGGAAGCAAAAACGTGTGTGCTTAGATAGTCTTTCTAACATTTTATCAATAAAAGGCAGAGGGTAATGATCTTTTCTAGTAGATTTTATTTAATTTTCTATAATCAATTACCATTCTATAGCCTGTGACAATTCTTTGTGGAATAAGCTCATTCTTATTATTGGGACAACAGTAATACCTCCCTTCTTAGGGAAACAATGAACATGACTTACCCATCTACTATCAGCTATAGGATAGATTATACCTACTTCCAGAAGTTTCAATATTTCCGTTCTTACCACTTCTTTCATTTTCGGATTTAACCGACGTTGGTGATCAACAACGGGTTTACCATCAGGTTCCATATTAATCTTGTGCTGACATAGAGTGGTACTAATGCCCTTAAGATCATCAAGAGTATATCCAATAGCAGCCCTCTACTTCCTTAGAACTTTCAATAGTCTTTCTTCTTCCAGTAGTCATGTTCTGAAAGGTTAGCACTAATAATAACAGGATATATCTTATTTTCATCAAGATAAGCATATTTCAGGGTGTTTGGCAATTGTTTTAATTCAAACACAGGATCACCTTTAGGTGGAGGAGGACCTCCTAGAGTTTCAATGGGCAAATTGTGTTTAAGCAGATGTTGTTGTTCGAAAAAGATTTTATCTATTTTATTTCTTTCACACATATGCAAATCATTTTCATGGTTTAGCAAATATTGTTCCAAAGGACCAGTGGGAGGCACAACAATAGAAGCAAGACCAATAATTTCATCCTTACTAGGCAAATATTTCTTATGAGGTTGTTTACTAAACTTGGAAAAATTAAACTCATGAGATTCATCACCAAAGCTAACACCGACAGTTTGTTTCTTACAATCTATTTTAGCATTGACGGTGTTCAAGAAAGCTCTACCAAATATAATGGGACAAAATTTATCTTGTGGGGTGGTAAGAACAAGAAAATCAGTAGGGCATTTTACCTTCCTACACAAGACTTCAACATCTCTAAGAATCCCAATTGGTGATATAGTATCTCTATTAGCAAGTTTAATAGTAACATCTATGTCTTCTATTTCAGCAGGTGCTATTTCATCTCTAATTTCTTCATATAAAGAGAAGGGAATAGCACTCACACTAGCAGCTACGTCACATAACCCATGATAACAGTGATCTCCTATCTTAACTGATACAACAGGCATGCGGACAACTGGTCTATGTTTACCTTCAGGTTTAACAATTCTAGAGGCTTCATCACAGAAGTAAATAACATGCCCATCAATATTATCATCTAAGAGATCTTTAACCATAGCAACACTAGGTTCAACTTTGATTTGTTCAGAAGGTTGGAACGTTCTAACATTACTTTTGTTAACCACAGTTGAAGCTTTAGCATGTTCCTTCATCCTTACAGGAAAAAGGTGGTTTTTCAATATAAGCAGTGGGAACAACTGGATCAACATTGTAAATGATAGTTTCTTCTTTAGCTTTTACCGGTTCTTTAATTGGTGGGTGGTACTTAAACCACTTCTCCTTAGGGAGACCAACATGAGTAGCAAAAGATTCACAAAAGGAAGCTACTATCTCAGAGTCAAGTCCATATTTAGTGCTAAAATTTTGAAAGGCATCGGTATTCATAAAAGATTTAACACAATCAAACATAGGGTCAATACCTGACTCTTTACCTTCGTCGATTTCCCAATCTTCAGAGTTACGTTTAATTCTTTCTAAAAGATCCCACCGGAATTCCATAGTCTTCTTCATAAAAGAACCAGTACAAGACGTATCGAGCATGGTTTGATCATTACGAGAAAGCCAAGCATAAAAGTTCTGGATACTAATTTCTCTCAAGAGCTCATGATTGGGGCATGAATATACCATTGACTTAAGCCTCCCCCAAGATAGAGCGACACTTTCTCCTTCACGAGGCCAAAAATTGTATATATAATTCCGATCACGATGAACTAGATGCATAGGATAAAATTTCTAATGAAATTCCAATTTCAAACGGTTCCAGTTCCAAGATCCAATATCATCGCATAGCCTATACCATGTCAATGTTTTTCCCTTCAAAGATAAAGGTAAAACCTTCTTCTTAACTTCATCTTTGGGCAAACATGCAAGCTTAATTAATCCACAGATTTCATCCACATATATCAAGTGCATATGAGTATGTTCGGTTCCATCTCCTGGATATGGATTAGCTAGCAGTTGTTCTAACATAGCCGAAGGAATTTCATATTCAATATTTTTCAGTAGGTGTAGTAGGTTGAGGGGTAAGTAATTGTGGTTTCGATCAAGGTGAAGATACCCCGAATAAACCCCTCAAAGGATTGTTTTCCATAGTAGCAAGTGACAATAAATTTCAGCATGTAGTAATAATGTTTCCTTACTAATTTCCACTTACCAAGAGCGCTTCACTCCCCGGAAATGGCGCCATAAAATTGCCTTGATGACCCACAAGTGTATGGGGTAAATTGTAGCCCTTTTAGATAAGTAAGAGTGTCGAACCCAACGAGGAGCAGAAGGAAATGACAAGTGGTTTTGAGCAAGGTAATGTCTGCAAGTGCTAAAATTGTAAGTAGCAGAGTAGTTTGGTAGCAAGATAATTTGTAACGAGCAAGTAACAATAGTAGTAAAAAAAGTGCAGCAAGGTAGCCAAATCCTTTTGAGTCAAAGGACAGGCCAAAACGGTTTGTTATGATAAGCAAAGTGTTCTTGAGGGTACACGGGAATTTCATCTAGTCACTTTCATCATGTTGGCTTAATTCGTGTTCGGTACTTTGATAATTTGATATGTGAGTGGACCGGTGCTTAGGTGTTGTTCTTACTTGAACAAACCTCCTACTTATGATTAACCCGCTCGCAAGCATCCGCAACTACGAGAAAAGTATTAAGAATAAATTCTAACCATAGCATTAAACTTTTGAATCCAATCGGTCCCTTACGGAATAGCGCATAAACTAGGGTTGTCACTCTCGCAACCCACCATCTAATAATTACTCCACAATGCATTCCCTTAGGCCCAAATATGGTGAAGTGTCATGTAGTCGATGTTCACATGACACCACTAAGAGAATGGCAACATACATACCATCAAAATATCGAACACATATCAAGTTCACATGATTACTTGCAACATGATTTCTCACGTGACCTCAAGAACACAAAGTAACAACTCACAAATGATAAACATGCTCAAGATCAGAGGGGCATTGAATAGCATAATGGATCTAAACATATAATCTTCCACCAAATAAACCATATAGTAATCAACTACAAGATGTAATCAACACTACTAGTCACCCACGAGCACCAATCTATAGTTTTGATACAAAGATTGGATGCAAGAGATGAACTAGGGTTTGAGAGGAGTTGTTGCTGTGAAGATGTTGATGAATATAACCCTCCCCAAGATGGGAGAGTTGTTGGTGATGATGATGACGATGATTTCCTCCTTCGGGAGGGAAGTTCCCTCGGCGAAATCGCTCCGCCGGAGGGCAAAAGTGCTCCTGCCCAAGTTCCGCCTCGAGGTGGCGGCGCTTCATCCCGAATGTCCTCTGCTTTTTTTTTCTAGGTCAAAATGACTTATATACCAGAAGATGGGCATCAAAGGTGGGCCGAGGAGGGCAGCACCCACCAGGGCGCGCCTGGGCCTCCTGGCATGCCCAGGTGGATTGCGCCGACCTGGTGGCCCTCCTATGGTACTTATTTGCTCCAATGTTCCTCAAATATTCCAAAAAAAAAAAATCCTCGGGGAGTTTCAGCTCATTTGGAGTTGTGCAGAATAGGTAGCTTGGCGTAGCTTTTTCAAGTCCAGATTTCTCGCTACCAGAATTCTCCCCCTTGGTGCATACCTTGCATATTATGAGAGAAAGCATTAGAATTACTCCAAAACACATTATTATACAATAAAACAACAGAAATAATAGTAGGAAAACATGATGCAAAATGGACGTATCAGCCTCCCCCCTCCTTTATATACGGGGGTAGGGGGGCACCCCAAAGGCACACCACTGTCTTAGTCGTGTGCGGTGCCCCCCTCCACCGTTTACTCCTCTGATAGTATCATTGTAGTGCTTAAGCGAGGCCCTGCGCAGATCATATCACCAACACAATCATCACGCCGTCGTGCTAACGAAACTCTCCCTCGACCCTCTGCTGGATCAAGAGTTCGAGGGACGTTATCGAGCTGAACATGTGTTGAACTCGTAGATGCCGTACGTTCGGTACTAGATTGGTTGGATCATGAAAAAGTTCGACTACATCAACCGCTTTAACCTAACGCTTCCGCTTCGGTCTACGAGGGTACGTAGACACACTCTCCCCCTCTTGTTGCTATGCATCTCCTAGATAGATCTTGCGTGATCATAGGGAATTTTTTTAAATTTCATGCTACGTTCCCCAACAAAATAACCTCCTTTTGTATTACTTCATCAAAACCTAGGAAGATTCTTGCACATTTTTAATGTTTCTAGTATCCATCGAGATATGCATTCCTTATTTCTTAACACTATGTTCTTAAACATATATAATTGGAGCATGCCAAAGATACTCGATTTTTGTCTGCCTAATATGCGCTTGATCTTTTGTTTCTGGTGTAGCTACCTTAAGAGTAATTTCCTTTCTCATTGCACCATGTACCAAGCCCTGCTTCAATCTTAGTTGCGTCAACCTAGTATCACATACCAATTCAGGAGCGCTATCTCCTTTCCTCCTTCTAATTTTGATGTATTGCTCCTCCTGTCAATCACCTAGTTTCTACCTTCTCCTCCACTCCTACTTATTGATACATGCATTTTGCATCATGAATTCAATTCTTATACTCATTTAATTACCTCGAGCATATTTAATCTGGATACCATGTTTTATTGTAGAATTACACTAGAAAACTAGAAATTAATGATGATGTGAAAAACAAATTGGATTTATAGAAAGATGAGAAAATTCATGCAAAGTTTTTTAGCCAAAAGAAGGCCACATGCAGTGGCGGAACTTCAACAAGAATTAAGCGGGGGCAAATAAGTTTTTGATAGAGTTGATGGGGCTAATTCAACATATTATGTCAAATTTAGCCTATGCATTGGTTAGTATTAAGTGTTATATGAAGAAGATTAAAATATCTAGGGGGGCAGGGTCCATGTTGGCCCTAACTAAGCTCCGCCTCTGGCCATATCCATGAAGGATCCCCATGGGTTGCCCAAAGAGCTAGTGCACCCAACCCTTTGGGTGTGTAGGTCCTTGTTGGCCCCCCTCGGTTCACACCTTTTAACATGATGATGATCTCCTTAAGAAGCCCTACCATATTTGTTTACATATTTTTCATGATGACGGTGTCGAGGGACTTCGTCCTCTTCTAGAGCTTAATTTGTCGGACATGCCATCTTTCTTGGGAGCACCTCCATTCTCACCTTATTCACCAATAACACCATCTTCGTCCCCAAGTCACCCCCAAATGTTTGGACCTCATAGTCTGAACATTTTTGGTCATCCAACGACAGTCACCAAAATAGTCTAGACCGATTCAGATGTCCAAATTCCACAAACCAGAACCAAACTAGGGGGAGGTTTGGGGGAGTCCGGACGTCCACCACTTCGGACCCTGACACCCCTGGCCCACCTAAAAAACCCACGCAGAGCCCTTTTGCCCCCACTCCGCCCCCTATCACTACAAAAAAATACACTTTCGTGATGATACGTGTTTGTCACAGTAGGTCGCGTTTTTTTGTCATGCATGTACATGCATGACAAATTTATGACAGAATCAAGATAGTCATACCGGTGCTGTCGTAGAAGTGTTCCATGACATTACCAAAATTATCATCACGGAAGTTTCCACTTCCATGACGATAAATCGCGCGTCACAGAAGTGCTTTCGTCAAGGGTGACCGACACGTGGCATCCATCGTAACGGAATGCTGTTAAGCTATCGGGTCGGATTTTGGATCCCATAACCCGTTAATAGCCCCGACCAATGGGAAATTTCCACATGTAAAATTCTGATTGGCTGAAGGGAACACCTGTCAGCTCGTCAGTGGGCCGGATGTCACCCGTCCATTGGAGGAGACATGCCTATGGTACGTTGACACATGGCTGGGCCCAACAGAGGCCCATATAGGTTAAAAATGCCGGCCCTGTCAAAGGCCCGTAGATCTTAATCAGGTACTAGTGGGCCAGCCCAATAACGGCCTGCTTAATAAAGGCCCATTTACGGCCCGAAACCAGATCTAGCCCGTTAATTGTTCACCCAATATTTGGGCCCATTTACGGCCCGAAGCCAGATCTGGCCCATTAATTGTTCACCCAATATTTGGGCCCATTTGCGGCCCGAAGCCAGATCTGGCTCATTAATTGTTCACCGAATATTCGGGCCTGACTACAGCCCAGTGACTTTTGGCCTGTTAGAGGCCTGATGTAGACATGGGCCTATTTCAGCCCGGTGTGACTTTTGGCCTGGGAATGGCCCGTGCTGGCCATGGGCCATATATGGTCCGATGGTACATCGGGCCCACTAATAGCCCGTGCTAAAGGTGGCAACAGTTAAGGCCAACGTGACTTTGGGCCTGTTAAAGGCCTGTCGCGTAATTCGGCCTGTTGATGCCTGTACTAAGCTTTCGGCCTCTTAAAGGCCCATGATATCAGTGGGCCAACTAAGGCCCGAGATATGTTTCGGCCTGGTAACGGCCCGTGTGCTAACTGGGCCCATAACGGCCCGTTCTACATTTTGGCCTGCTGAAGGCCCGTCGACGACTAGTGAAAATTGAGGCCCAACATGCATTTTGGCCTGCTAAAGGCCCGTGGTTTCATCTCGGCCGTAACAGGCCAGTACAATATTCATCCTGTTAATGGCCCAACGCTACCTGGGCCAAACTAAGCGCTGGGTTGACAAAAGGCCCAACTAAAATATAGGCCGATGTAAGTTTGGGCC
Source organism: Triticum timopheevii (assembly GCA_963921465.1). Lineage (NCBI taxonomy): Eukaryota > Viridiplantae > Streptophyta > Magnoliopsida > Poales > Poaceae > Triticum > Triticum timopheevii. The sequence continues at coordinate 372,285,568 of OY997262.1, forward strand.
TGGCACAATGTGTGAAGGCCCCAATCATTCGGGCCCAAGAAAGACGCAGGCCGACCCAATTGTGACCCGCTAAAAACCTGGCCCGTTAGAGTCGAATGTTTCGGCCCGGTCGACTACATCAGATTTTTTTCAGATAGCGAATGATGGGAGTAACTAGTAGGAATTAAGAACAAATCTACTCTATACAATAAAGAAATTACGGCATAGTAACTAAGAATAAACCTACACTATACAATAAAGAATTTAAGGTATATTACATCCACTGGGCATCGAAGTTCGCCACCAGTGATCATAAAGCGCAACGAAGAAGTAGATTACAAAAACTGGGCACCATTGCAGCATAACAAAATAATAGTGAACCGAGACCACTTCCAAGACAGTTCAAGAAAGGTTAGCCTTGCGGGGGAACTGCTGCGCAAGCTGCTGAGCAAGGCTGTGAGACCGGCCTAGCATGTCGGTCATAGCTTCGAGGTATAGCTGTTTAGCGATGAGGTTCTCATTGGTGTTCTCCGCAATCTATCTTAGAGATAGGACTTCAAGTCGAAGTTGAGTGGCAGAATGCCTTTTTGCTAGAACTTGGGACTGAAGAAGTCGAACTGATTCAGACAACGAATTCTGTGAGCTTGTCTGACTGTTAGTCTCAAGTAACTTGAACACTACATCAAGACAAGACTTTGGGGTTGTCTCGCTATCTTCAAGATGTTTTGCCTTCTTTGCTGTAATATATGTTGGGTTTGTCTCACAGCCTTCAGCAGACTTGTGCATTCCATCAGGCATATCACCCTGAAACAAAGCAGAGAGATGACAGGTTTTGCATGTTTATAAACAAAGATGATAGCTGTTCTATCAATTCTATCCAATTTCAAATTAGAAAATAGAGAGTAAGTTCAAAATATCAATAGCATAATTTGGCATTGTTCATAATGCGGGGAGCTTCACCACACTACTGGATTACCATGTCAACATAACAAGCATAGATGAAGGGCAAAGAAAATCATTGTATCTATTTTGGATAATGTGCATGGCATGTTATTCATATCATCAACCACATCAGTAAGATAAAACAGGAGATGACAAGGTGCAAACATGGGCTGCTTCACCACGCACTGATTATAGATCCACAAATCCAAGCATACATATATGGAGTATTAAGTAATGTGCATGGTATGAATAAGAAATTTGGTTTTACAAGTAAAACTTAGAACTTACGGTTCTTACGAACATGCATTTTGGTAGAAACAGCAAACTAAACAGCAGTAAACGATAGGGAGTATGAGCAAATTAAACAGCAGTTGAGGATAAAGGCTTTAGAAGGACTGACTTACATTAACAGTTAACACCGGCTTTCTAATGCCCTTCTCCATGTCAAGAGAAGGACAACTCAAGAATTTCAGCACAGAATCTTCTTCATAAGCATTGCCTGTACTCTACATTTTGTAGACAGTAATTATAGATATGATAATACTGGAAGGAATAGAGGATAATGAAGATAAGATACAGATTGATGCTACATAATCAACTACCAATCCCTAGAAGTACAAGCGTTACAGGACAAAATGTACTGACAAGAGCAATGGGCTACACTTCTGGACTGGCATTGTCTGTGTATTCTACTTGTTGGTAAGATTAAATATAGATCTGATCTTTTTTAGAAAATGGTGGGCAAGGGAGATAAGGTGCAAAATGCTACAAAATGAACCAATCCCTCTTTCGATAATACAAGAGTGTTTTGAACACTAGTATACTATGCAAAATGTTCTTATGTTATGGGACGGAGGGAGTAGTTGTTAATGTAAGTACAGTGATAGACCATGTTCAGTCCTTACAAGAGGACTGCAGAGCTAAACCTCTTCAAGAGCATTGGGTTGATTCTAAATTTGTGTAAGAGTCCATACGAATCTTATAATGTCCACAAAATGGACGATTACAAGGCTAACATGTGCAGTGATGCTACATAATCAAACAGCTATGAAAGTAAGTATGGTCATACAGGGTAAGAGGTACTCACAAGAGCAATGCAGTGTGCAGTATAGTTGCGAGATTCTGTGGTCCCTTTAGAACGAATGTTCTTCTGCTAACAGTTTTCGTACAAGTGAGACATTAAGGCAAATGCAGAAATGTAGTTCAAATTGTGATGTGATATCATAGACAGTACCTTACGCTGCAGCCGAGACCAATGTGTAACAAGATTATTCCAGTCACCGTCGGATAAATGTAGCACCGGAGACTTTACAGAAATTTCATTCAGAGGCTTGCCATCGAAGTGCGCTTGCCTCAGGTAGGAATGATACTTCATCAACGAGTGCTTGAAAAGCGCAACCAACTCTTGCTCGTCATCACAATCTAGTTTGCTCCTTGCCTATTTAAAAGAATGAAATATTGTGTCTTTTGTCCACAGAAACATATGCAGTAATGACCATGAATAACATTAGTACATTACTTACGCGTAAGTTGCGGAGGAAGACTGGAAATTGTTCTATGTCTGCGGTATAATCTTTCCATGAAGGAAAGATGCGCACAAAGTTCCTGACAACAACATAAGCTTCGTCTTCTAAACTGGGAAGAAATGGAACAAGGGTCCTATTTGCTGCAATTGGGGCTCTCTCTGGTTCGAAAAGGGATTTGGAAACTGGATTTGGTGTACTCTTTGCTGGAATGGGGCTTTTGCATCGTACAGCTGGTGCTATGTCAACTGGCATAATCATACTGTTTGCTGCAGTTGGGGTCTGCTAAGTTGGGGAATCAGAAATGACCAATGTAGTAGGGCTAGAGTCTGCTAGAGTTGGGGTATTTTGTGGGTCAGGTGATATTGCAACTACACCTAATGGACTATTTGATTTATCAGGTGCCACTACCTTTTCCAAATACTTTGCTTGTGCTCCTCCACGATCAGCAATCGCCCTCTTCCTTTTGAACGTCTGATACACAAGAACATCATTTGAATGGATAAATATGGTATGATGACAGATGGAATATGTACTAAAAATGGATAGGCAGGGCGTATTCACATACACGATTTGTAAACTAAGCTAATGGCGGTTCAACAAAGTAGAAGCAATGCAAAGTATCAGCTGCAAGATATGTGCGAGCAATGTAACCTTGGAAAGTTAGAGCAAGTACCTTGATGGGTGAATAAGATAGGGCATCTTCCTCTGACTCCTCCACTAGGGAGCTACATTGACTTAGGTCTCCCTCTAGCTCAGAATCATTGTTAGGATCATATTCTGAGCATGAATCTGTAGGTGGAGAGCATTTGCATTGCATTGCATCCAGACTTGATTTCAGTCCCTTAATGCCAAGTTTGACATCCATGGCATTGTTCTGCTTTATTCTTGTCATGCGCGCAAGATCATAATCATTATGATGCTGTTCAGAATCTGAGATTCATGAAAACATAAAAAGTAGTCAGATTATCTATGGAATGCATTGCGGATTCAACTCAGAGAGTGTCTCCCTATAAACCCCTGCATATGCAAAGTTCACCTCCCCAACCGTGCTGACCAGACCACACACAGAAATACAAACCCCTTATGTCTCTATAACAGGCAGGCACACATTTCAAAACTGAAGTAGGAACATTAGAATCATATGAAATTCGTATTTGAACAAATAAACTAAGCAATTATGAGTGGCGTAATGTTTAGCTTCAAGGGTGGAGTGTTCGTAGTGCGACACAAAGCAAGTAGGCAGATTGTATTCCATGTAAAAGATCGAAACCTATGTAAAAGCTGGAAATGACACTTTCTTTCTATATAATGCAGTGTTCGTTACCCACACATGATGGAAGAGATCACATAGAGAAATACTATTCACTCATGTCTATGGTTCCAGTATTTAGAAACAGGGTGGTCCACCCTAAAAGAATATTCACAACAAATAGCAAGCATAAATGTAGTGAATCAATCATTTACTTGTGAGCTTATTAGGACAAGTATGCAGAATTGTAACTGCAGTAAGAGACCGTCCAAAATCTGAATGAAGAAGTTTGTCTAGCACTTATTGTTTGCAACTAATCGACGTGAATAATTGGATATTATATCGAATGAGTAAGAAAGACAAGTAAAATTGTGAACAAACCTGCCTTGCAGTAGTAATCTGGGTCAATGTCACTACGACCAACAATCCAAAATGACTAGTTTCTGTTCTGAGGGCCAGAATTTTGAAAACCCTGTGAACTTTAGAGGTACTAAAGATTACCGAAATACATCTGAACCATTAAGTGTAGTAGCACTGAGCACAAAACAAACCCTAATGACAGTCCTGCCTAATGAGTAATGAATCAATTAGAAAATGGGTGATGAGGAGTGGCTGCTAAGTGTTGAGGACGTATCTCAGGATAAATCGGGTTGGCTTGGTGGATGCTGCATGCCTGAGCCCTGAACAGACTGGGAAGGTAGTCACGGCGGAGCACCCGGTCAGTGGTGACGCTATTGGGCGAGCAGCTCCTGGCCTCTTGTTAGTCCGGCGTCTCCTCCTAGAGTCATGCCGTCCGGGGACGGCAAGTCGCCGGTGAGGCAGGCGGCTGGGGGCGAGTATAGATCGGAAGCGCGCAGCAGAATATAGGGGAATCGGGGCCTGGGACGACCCAAAATCCCAGGGTGGGCCGGCCCACCGTGGGCACCCTGTAGAGATACACACCCGAGCGGCGAACATGCATTTTCGAAACTAATTTAGGAACATTTAGCTGACCAATTAAACAACTCTGTTTTAATAATATCAGATTCGTATTTGAACATCTAAGCTTGTTTAGCTTGATGGGTGGAGCAGTGTTATTATGACATGAAGCATGTATTCTGATCGTATAGTGATCATAAAAGGGGGAAACTCTAAGCATATTTTTTTAGCAAAAGAGGGTTTCCCCTCCGATTTCTATTAAAGAAACCACCACGGAACCAACATGATCAATTAAACCCTAAGCATGATCTATTAAAACGTATTATGGCTGTGCCATGGCAGATTTGAAGCTGCAAACCGGAGAAATGATATTTAGCATCCATTGTTTGCTTTGAACTAAGAACTAAATTCTAAGGGCTGAAAAGAAAGTAGAGTAACCAAGTTAAGATCTATTTTCTGGTTCAGATCAAAAAGTTGAGGAGATATGAAGTACCACCTCTCTTGCGGCGCCATGTAGGCATCGGGGGTGCGATGGCTGTCGATGGCATTGAAGCAGATCTACAACGGTAGACGGGTGCATCGGGGGTTAAGTCCCATTGTGGTGGAAGAGAAGGTTATGTGAGTGTCCCCGGCAAAGAGGACGATGGCGTCGATGAAGCGAGAGGACGCGATGCAAGGCTATTGGTCCATCGTCGTGGATGAGAAACGTCCATCTCTAGCAGTGGACGACGCGGTCTTGGTAGGCGCTCTGGCATGGTGGAGGACGGTGGCGATGGATGTGGTGGAGGACGGCGGCGATGGATGGGGTGGCGGACGGAGGCTGGTGTGGGGATGGGGTGTTCTAGCGCGGACGGTGTATGAATGGGAAAATGGAGGGAGAGGTACGGGGAACCATGTTTTTGGGACGCGCCTGTCTGAAATATGGGAAAGTTACGAAATTAGCCTCCGTTTAAAATTTGGACGTCTCGTCGGTTGGGGATAGGACAGTAATCTCGCATCTCGCCAATATTTGCCCAGAGCGATTTCGGGCGAGGAGAGGGTGGTTGGCGCCCATGGTTGGCACCCACGGTGTGTGAACGGGGCTGACAGGTAGGGTGGTTGTGTCACGTCTGAGTGAAGTTACAAACCTGCCCCTATTGAAAATATTTGCCTACATCGATTTCGGCCAAGTCGAGTTTGTTTTGCCACCCACCGTGTATGAATGGGGAATGGAGGGAGAAACAGAGGTCTTTCGGATGAGCTTGAATCAAATGTGTTTTGCCGCCCATGTTTGATGCCCACCGTGTCGGAATGGGCTCAGAGGCGGTCGTGTCATGTCTAATTGAAGTTACTAACCTACCTGTATTTAGAGAAGTGGAAATCGGGCCGATGGATTGTCCGTGTAATGGATAGGCAGTAATTTCCATCTCCCAAACACTTGGCTTCGGGCAGCCGACGTGGGAGTGGACATTTTGCTGCTTCTTTCGAATTTTGGGACAATAAGCATCCATGTTTACCCTGGCAACTAAATTCGAATCCACTTTGTATTCCTATATGAATCTTTATAAATCATTCTGTGTGTTTTTATATATCTTCAAAAGGACGACAAAGATGTATTCCACTGTCATATATGAATATGGTTTACAAATGTTGATACTCAAATTCAGAAACTAGAATCCAGTTTAAGGTGAATTCGAATATTTGGAACACTTCATGTCCAACTCAAATGTCACACGCAGCATAATATGTACTCCCATTTAGATATGTACACAAGCGATGTATCAAGATTCAAATACCGAGTCAATCAACCAAGAATGTACAGAACTAACAGACATATAAACACTTATAGAGTATATCGATCAATAATATCAACTAACATACATAAGCTAGGCCGCTGTACTTTTTTTGGCTACAACAACATCCTTTTTTAGCCAACATCTTGGCCCTTTCCGGTGCGTGCCACTTATGGTCCATCTATACTACTACTATTGCTGAATGCACATTCAGCCCGATTGGCATATTTGTAGGTCTGGCACAGCAATCCAAATGAAATGTCTCCGAGTCTTATCAATTAATATAGACTTGTGCTCAAATAAAATTACAAACCAAAAACAAAAAAAACAATTATTACATGATCTCTAAAACAAATGGTTTGATTGATTACATGAATAGACAACACAAAGGTTATTCAACTATGGAAAGAACATTTCAGCTATGATTTACCAAGTAGGAATTTAATTTCCTTTTTTCCTTCAGGACCTTAACAATCTGGTCAGTCTCAGCTTGCTTCATTTTGAAATCCACCAAATATTTAATGGTTGTCTTGAGTACTGCTTGTGATTGTGCTGTTTGCTTCCTCAACATGTCAACTTCATCTCTAAGTGCAGAAGCAGAATCTCTTTCTACCACTAGTTTAGCCTCTAGAGCATCAGCAGTTGGCAATTCATAATGCACGATTGGGCCGGTGCCACTGCTGTGGGATGATGCAAACGTCCATGGGGACCTCGCTCTTTGATCTTGGGCTAACCTATTTTGCCATTAAAGTTCCGATTGGATTCAGAAAAGTTGAAGTTAGCAAAACATCTCAACTGGGAGTTATAACAGCAAACCAGTTAAACAAACAAGGAATTAAAGAGTTTCAATTGGATGCTGAAAAGTCAGTAGTTATTAACATCATTGTAACCCGCTGTTGTAGCAGCAAAGCAGTTAAACAAACAAGTAGATATTTAAGTTAAGGAAAACAGGTAATTCTTAACAGTAAGTATCAAACACATAGATAGGCGCAGTCTACAATATGATTAACAAGCTGTGCCATTATGTAATCAGTAGCAAACTAAATTAAGCCAAGCAACGTAATTGAACAATTTTGCAGTAAGTGGCTAACTAAAATTCCGAGAAGCAGGTAACTGAACTTACGCTAGTTCTTTATACAGGCACACTGCAACTTCTTTTTCGCTTATCAGGTTGTACAAAGGAGTCCATGGCATCAATTGCTTGGATACGCAGTCCCAATACTTCTTTCTTCCCACACTGCAAGGGTAAGTCGAATGGTTAATCTGGTAAGATGGTGCATCCTTGATATGTTATATGAGGACGTGTAGTCAGACTAGTTGTAGCCAAACACATCACACTGGCTTTTACTATATATTTCATGCGATTACTTTTGGCATATCGAGATCTAAGCAATCTACATTAGGATGAAAAGACTAGCATCCTTCACATTATTGGCGAACTCAGTTCATAGAAACAAGCAATTCAACCATTCTGTGGGTTAATCAAAAGCGCCACTGGAATATTTTTCTTTATCCAATCATACACGCAAAAAGGGGCGACGCTGCCACAGGGGCTGGTATGGGCGGCCGCCTCAGGTGGCTGGAAAGTGTGCACCTAGTTTGAGTCGTCCAGGTTGGCCCATGCTAGTTTTGTTCGTCCCAACTCACAAGCAGGCACTGTAAAAAAATGAAGAAAAATGTTTCAATTTGGATGGGCCAATAACATAAGTGCAAGGCAGGCCCTATACCAGGCTCGCGGCCCATACGAGCGCCTCCCATATCGATCGACAGCAGGAAAAATCCCAATTCATTTGCTCCAGCCTCCAGTCTCGCTTGCTCCTAACCTAGCCACCGCTGGACAGACTGACACAGCACTTCCTCGCGCCCTTGTTGGAGGGCGGTCGCCGGGCTTCAAGCGAACGGAAGGACAAGAAGATGAAGATCCAACCCTGGGTGTAGCCTGCATGGGAGGTAACAGCGGCAGCACGGGCATGGCATCGAGCTTGCGCAAACGAACAGTCGCAACTTGCAAGAGTAGCATGCGCAACGAGCAGGTACATCACATCCCTGATTATATCTAATTCAACTCTTCAATTTCTGGCCAATAGTTAAACCTGACGGTGTTGTAAAACTGCTTGTATGTAGGGAATCTATGAGAAAATGAAACCAATTTCTACTTATTTTATAACTCCCCCAATCAATATTGAACTGACTGAATCTGATGTATCTAATCAAGTTTCCGGTGCAAACATACAAGCTCATGTTGTTCTTGAGCCTGAAGTGTCTAATGAACAAACTGCTAATGAAGGATTTGATGCAAACATTTTACATGCTCCTGGTGATGAACATATAGTGTCTAATGAGGGATCTAATGCAAGCATTTTGCAAGCTCATTGAAGGATTTAGTGTCTAATGATGATCTACTATGTTGAGAGAGACAGAGATTTGTAGGCATTGATGACACGTAAATTATAGTGCATTTTCATAGCTTGAGGAAACGTCGAGGCCATCTACCAGAAAGACCCCGTATCATGACAACATAGCATAAATACTTTTCTAATCTGTTGTTTGAAACTATTGGCATAATTGTGCAGGATAGATATATTGATATGCAGTTTGCGCACTGGTTATACGTGCAATTACACTTCGATATTTTCAGCTAGAGAACAAATAATTCAAGCAGGTACAGACCATGTTTGTAGTCCTTGTACACCATGTTACATTTTGTGTTTTTTGGTGCTTGCATCATTTAGTGTTTATAATCTGAACTACTTTGGATCATTAACTGGTTTTCAAAGTGCATGTAGCTTCACATTTCTCAAGTTATGTTGATTTCCGGAGTGCAAGTGCCTTCGTATTTTTTAAGTTAAATGTTCGCCCCTGGTAACTTGAATTCGTGGATCAGCCATTGCACACAAATCATACACGAATGCCAGTACAAATTAAATGAAATGCAGGGACTTACGATAGCTCGTTGTACAGGCTCACTGCAGCTCTGCTTGTGCTTGGGATGTTCCATGTACAAGTCCATGTTACCACTTGCTTGGATGTGCAGGCCTTGTGCTCCTTGCATGCCCCTCTGCATTTTTGACACGGTGAATGGTTGATCAAATAAGAGGAATCGACCTTGATGTTGTACCGGAGGACAGATACTTGCAAGGTTATACGGGTGTGCAGGATGTGTACCAGATCCCGTAGCGCCGTCATGCTTCGCTAAAAAATGAATTTGCTTGTTTCAGATGATATCTCCATAAGAAATAAGAGTTAAAGTCAGAGTTGCATAGGCGTGTAAGCTAAGAGAGCAGTGAAAGGATATCCAAACATCGTCGGAACAGTGCACAAGGGAGTGATGTGTGGATACCTAGTTCGGGCCGGCGTTTGGGCATGCTCGCCTAGCTAGAGTGCGGGTCACTTCAGAGCCGTTGTGGGTGATGCGCTGGCGTTGGCTGGCCGCGCACGGACGCAGATCTTGAGTGGCAGCAGAGCGCTACGATGCGGTGGACGAGACCGTTGGTGAAGCCCCAACGGCCTCAGGGGGCGGAGGTGCGACGATGTGCTCGGTGAAGTAGCCCCGGTGAGCTGGGAGACGGCGTCAGTGAAGCGCACCTGATGCGGTGGAACTCGGTGTCTGTGAGGCATGTCGGTTGCGGTGGCCGACATTGTCGGTGGACCACCCAGTGCGGTGGACGAGGGCCTAGATGAGGTAGCTCTGGTGCGGTGGTGAAGCGCGACCGTCATATTCGTCGTTGTCGTCCGGCACAGAGGTGGGGAACGGTGGGCAAAGAGACGAGACGAGGGGCGATTTGAGGGATGGCGGCGAATTAGGGATTTGAGCAATCTGGGCGCGGAAGGGAACGGTGGAGAAGAGAGATTTTGCAGGGCTGGAATTGGGGCCGCCAGATATTTCAATCCGAAACGTGGAAGCGCGAACTTATATTGTCGTCGTCCTTTTTTTGGGGGGGAGGGGGGGTGGGTGGCTGGGTGCTACGCGTCCGTCTGACACACGCGACCACCCCGACAGGACTATGCTTTGGTGCCTTAAGGCACCTACCTTTGTGTCCATGACATGTGGGCCCAACAGGTGGCTGGCCCACATGTCAGTCACCCAAGGGCAGTTGCCTTTAAGGCACTGAAGCAGCGTCCACCCCGACACGACCCTGGTCTACCTGGTGCGCCTACATTTGAAAATGCAAATGAAACGAATCTTCTTTCATTTGCAAACGAATCTGTATGTATTACCATGCCTGTGTTTTCCTTGCAATAATTAGTCATTCGAAACGAGATACTCCATCCGTTCACTTTTGTAAGTCATTTCAGACAACTTAAAATGAACTGTTTTGCACATTGTCTGAAATGTCTTCAAGGTCTTATAAAAGTGAATAGAGGGAGTACTATAAATTAATTAATGAGGAGTTATTTAAAAAAAATCAAAACAGTACCCACGCTAACGTGGATTAGAGTGTGTCACATAATTAGTTATTTGAATTAGAGTGTGTGTCACGTAGTTAGTTATTTGAATTAGAGTGTGTGTCACATAGCGATCTCCAATTCTAACGTGGATTTCGCATTTCACTGTATCCACGCTACTTTTTTAATACAAATTCATATGTATATGATGAACACCATGGTAGTGAGAAAACTTTTGGATGGATTCAAACATATGACCTACAAAATAGCACAACAAATTGAGTCAATGTCAATTTTTTGAAACTTAGTATGGCACGAATTCGAAATAATTACCCGTATGCCTGGTCCTCGGTTCAAATCTTACAATGTACACCGAATTGAAACATTGATATTAATTCTCGTACTATGTACATTCAAATGTTGTTTTTAGCCCCCCCCCCCTCAGCGCACAAACGCTACATACTTTCTGTATCGGTCAATCTTCCTCTCCTAACCACCTTAGCAAGCTATCGGTTTCCAACACACGTTCATTCTTTCTCTCCATGTTTCGATCTCTAAGTCTCTCAACTACACAACCCCCTTTTCCACTCCTGTTACCAAATGTATTTACCTCATACACCCGCCATTGTACCCCATGCCGAGCTCTTTCCCCCCCCTCTCCCTCTCACTCTCTCGCGCTAAATACATGCATTGCCTATCTAGCCCCCCAACCTCTTGTGCGCACACACGCACGTTGTATATCTAGGTCACTCCCTCAAAACTGTCTCACTCTTTCTTCCGCACGGCGGGCCACACTTGCTCAATCTCGCTCTCTTTATCTGAGTCTCATTTAACCTCGTTTTCTTTCACACACAAATGATATATCTCCCTGTTCGGGCCTCGATCGACACACTCTATACTCTCTCACGCAGATTGTCTATCTAGCTCAGTCCATCCAAGCCACCGCCACTCTTTCGACCTCATGGTGGGCCACGCTCACTCAATCTCTCTCTCTCTCTATATATATGTATGTATGTATGTATGTATGTATGTATGTATATATATATCCGTATGTCTCGATTGACCTCGCTCTTTCTCGGACAAAAACGATATATCACCATGTTTGAGCCCAATTTGACCTATTCACATTGTATACTCTCTCACGCACATCGTCTATTTAGGTCACTCTCTCCAACCCGTCTCACTCTTTCGATCGCACGGCCCCTATGTGATCGGTTGACCTTGCCTCCTCCCATGCACAAAATATATCTACATGTCTGTGAATGGATCATCTCTCAAGCTCTGTCTTACATCCCTCACCCTTACCAAAAGCTCAATCGGACAATATCGCTCCGGAGCATATATATTTGTTTAATGAATGTCGGACCACACTCACTTTGTCTCTCTATCTATATGTCTCTCGATTGACCTTGCTTTCTCACACCGTATCTTCCACGCGTTGAAGCTACTACCTCTCCATCCCTCGCAAAGCCGGAGCTATTTACATTGCGAGGGGCACTCCAACCTTGGATTAATTTGTGTAGGCATTTATTCCGGTCGGTTTAGATTATATTTTCGTAGCATTCGGCCCATAACTACTCCAAACACCGTTGCAAACCACACAACTCCCCTAGTTGATTTCCCTCTGGCTCGGTCACCGCTCTCTCGCACGTCCTTTCTTGCCTTCAATGTCACACCATGGTATTATTGAAAAAACTATGTTGTTCTCTTTAATTATTATAAATAAGCTACAAAACTACACACCGATAGTCCACTTGGAATGAAACAAATTTCGACCCACAAATTAAAGTGCTACAAACTACACACGGAGGGGCCCACATGTCATGAAACAAATTTGGACCCATATACAAATTAAAAAATAAAGGACGAGGATCGAACATGCGACCGGGCCTTCAAGCCGCACGTCAATAGGCAACATACGTAGAATAGCAATGTTTGTTGTACCCCCTTTGTTCATATAATGTTTTTATATTACCACAACCTAATTAATGGATAACATGTAATATTATTGTTAGTACTATTCGCCTTCACTTACTGGTGGGTTCCATGTGTGCTCTCTCTCTCCTCCCCTTCTGCGTTTAGACGCACGGGCAAACAGGAAGAACTCGCGGGCGATGTTGCCGTTGACCATATCTGGACGCGTCCACAAGTGACGACACCAGTTTCACGTACTAGCAGCACTAGTCAGTGTGTATGTGTAATGCACGTTAATTTGGAAGTATATTAAGTGCATGCGGATATTAACTACTACTAGGATATTATTTGCGTCTCATGTGATTAGCACTATTTTTGGCATGAAATTAACTGCACGCTAAACATGTTGAGCGCTCAACATTGAAGCAGTCTAGGTCGTTGGATGACAAGGAATACATGTGTCTTGATGACGTTTTATATTTAATTTGATACGGCTCTAGCAGAACATTCAATCGATCAAACCATACATTTCGTTCAGTCTGACTCCGACTTAAAATTATACGACGATCGATATAAAATAAATGAAAATGATAAATGTTCGGATTTTAAGCATGGCAATCCGAATGTTTTTCATGGAAAATTTAGATTACGCGACGGTGGCAGGGGCGTCTCGTGGTGGGAAGCGGCTCCTCTGTCGTGCTCTGTGTGTCATCGGGCCACTGACCGACGGCGACGGCGGCGTCTTGCACCGTTGTTGGTGTACTCCTGGACGTTGGCCTAGCTTCAAGGAAGGCCAAAATGTTCTGAACTTCGGAGCGAGTCAACTGGCGGGAGGAGGCGACTGGCGTTGGTGCAAGGAAGCGGTCGACGGCGGCCATCCATGCCGTTGAGGGGGCACTGGCACCCGCGCGGGGACAGGTGCTGTCAACGGTGCGGTGGAGACATTCGTGTGCACGGGCACTGGCACGGGCGCGCACATCAGTGCACGCGCTGGCGCATGCGCTGGCAGGTGCATGGGCACCGGCACGAGCGTGCATGTCAGTGCACGCGCAGGCGCATGCGCTGGCAGGTGCACGGGCGCGTGAAAGCGGCGGGGACCTCGTGGAACCCCGTGGCATCAAGCTCAGCGACAATGTGCGTCTCCCAGCCCATCAATACCACGGGGATGGGTGCTGGCGTAGTCGGGGCGACGGGAGCCGGAACGGGAGCGGGGACAGGCGCGGTGTCTTCCCGCAAGGCCAGTTCAAGCTCGTCCCAAAGCGCCTTATGTTCTTGAGACTCCGGTTGGGTGTCTTCCTCATGAAACTGGAACACTAAGGGCAGACCATCATGATGCGGCATGTTGTACGTTTAGGTCAGGCTAGTTGGAGGTAGACGACAGGAGAATCGAAGAGGAAGAGAGAGGTTTGTAGCGATACCGGGTAGTGCAGGTGAGGGAGTCCTGGACTAGGGGGTGTTCGGACAGCTGGACTATCAATGTCCGCCGGACTCCAAGACTACGAAGATACAAGATTGAAGACTCCGGCTCGTGTCCGGAAGGTACTTTACTTGGCGTGGAAGGCAAGCTTGGCGATACGGATACGTAGATCTCCTACTATTGTAACCGACTCTGTGTAACCCTAGCCCTCCCCGATATCTATATAAACCGGAGGGCTTTAGTCCGTAGGACAACATACATTACAACAATCATACCATAGGCTAGCTTCTAGGGTTTAGCCTCCTTGATCTCGTGGTAGATCTACTCTTGTACTACCCATATCATCAATATCAATCAAGCAGGAGTAGGGTTTTACCTCCATCGAGAGGGCCCGAACCTGGGTAAAAAACATCGTGTCCCTTGTCTCCTGTTACCATCCGCCTAGACGCACAGTTCGGGACTCCCTACCCGAGATCCGCCGGTTTTGACACCGACATTGGTGCTTTCATTGAGAGTTCCTCTGTGTCGTCACCGATAGGCTTGATGGCATCTTCAACCTGCAACGCTGTCCAGGGTGAGACTTTCCTCCCCGGACAGATCTTCGTATTCGGCGGCTTCGCACTGCGGGCCAATTCACTTGGCCATCTGGAGCAGATCGAAAGCTACGCCCCTGGCCGTCAGGTCAGATTTGGAAGCTTAAACTTCACGACCGATGTCCGAGGAGACTTGATCCTCGACGGACTCGAGCCACAGCCAAGCGCGCCGCACTATAACGATGGGCATGATCTAGCTCTGCCGCCGAACAGTGCTTTGGTGGCCGTGCACGAATCCGCTCCGGCCATTAGCTCGGAGCCGATCGCCCAGATCGAGGGCCGGTGGTTAGATGCCGCCCCGGGGGCTTCAACATCCACGGCGATGGAGCCGAACACTAATCTTGTCCCCTGCAAAACTCGTGATTCCGAGGCGCCGGACTCCTCGCTGGACTCCAAACCTCCCGCGCCCCTACCAGTCGATCCAGATTGGGCGCCGGTTATGGAATTCACCGCCGCGGACATCTTTCAATACTCGCCTCTTGGCGATATCTTAAATTCACTGAAGCATCTCTCGTTATCAGGAGAGTCCTGGCCGGATTATGGCCAGGATGGTTGGGATGCGGACGACAAAGAAATTCAGAGCCCACCCACCACCCACTTTGTAGCCACTGTCGACGATCTAACCGACATGCTAGACTACGACTCCGAAGACATCGACGCTATGGACGAGGATGCCGGAGACGAACAGGAACCAGCACCCACAGGGCACTGGAAGGCCACCTCGTCATATGACGTATACATGGTGGATACCCCAAAAGATGGGGACGGCGAAGGAATGGCGGAGGCAGATTCCTTAAAGAAACAGCCCAAGCGCCGGCGTCAGCGGTGCCGCTCTAAATCTCGCCACAGCAAAAACGGAGATTCCGGCACAGGAGATAATAATACTCCAGAGAGTGCCAAAGACAATCCCCTCCCGCAAGACTCAGCGCAGGAGGATGCAGAAGCAAGCCCTCATGAGGGGGCGGCAGATGAAGAGGTCGAGGATCATAATTATATGCCTCCCTCCGAAGATGAAGCAAGCCTCAACGATGACGAATTCGTCGTACCCGAGGATCCCGTTGAACAAGAGCGCTTCAAGCGCAGGCTTATCGCCACAGCAAACAGCCTAAAGAAAAAGCAGCAGCAGCTTCAAGCTGATCAGGACCTGCTGGCCGATCGATGGACCGAGGTCCTCGCGGCCGAAGAGTATAAACTCGAACGTCCCTCTAGAAGTTACCCAAAACGCAAGCTGCTCCCCCGATTAGAGGAGGAAGCATACATACATCCATCACCAGCGCATGATATGGCTGACCGACCACCGCGTGGTCGTGACAGAGAGGCATCCAGGCCCCCAGCCAAGACCATACCCCGGCATCGTTCCAAAAGTATGAAGCCAAGAGGGAACGCGCTGGACTTGCGAGACATATTGGAGGACAAAGCAAGGCAATCCCGATCCATCTATGGATCACGTGGGCGCCCTACGACCCATGACGAATACCATCGTGCCGGATACAATAACCCCGGCCGGGCCGAACACAGCAGACAGCGCTCTCTCGAGCTGCGTCACGATATCGCTCAATACAGGGGCGCCGCACACCCGTTATGCTTCAATGACGAAGTAATGGATCATCAGATCCCTGAAGGGTTTAAACCCGTAAACATCGAATCTTACGATGGCACAACAGACCCCACTGTGTGGATCGAAGACTATCTTCTCCACATCCATATGGCCCGCGGCGACGATCTCCACGCCATAAAGTACCTCCCACTCAAGCTTAGAGGACCAGCTCGGCATTGGCTTAACAGCTTGCCCGCAGAGTCAATTGGGTGTTGGAAAGACCTGGAGGCCGCGTTCCTTGATAACTTCCAAGGCACATATGTGCGACCACCAGACGCCGATGACCTCAGCCACATCATTCAGCAGCCAGACGAATCGGCCAGGCAATTCTGGACACAGTTCTTGACAAAGAAAAATCAAATCGTTGATTGTCCGGACGTAGAGGCCCTTGCAGCCTTCAAACATAATATTCGGGACGAGTGGCTAGCCCGGCACCTGGGGCAGGAAAAGCCGAAATCCATGGCAGCCCTCACATCGTTAATGACCCGCTTTTGTGCGGGAGAGGACAGCTGGCTAGCCCGCAGCAACAATCTCCGTAAAAATTCTGGCAGTCCGGATACTAAGGACAACAACGACAGGTCACGTCGAAACAAAAACAAGCGCCGAATTAACGGCGACGATAAGGAGGATACGGCAGTCAATGCCGGATTCCGAGGCTCTAAACTCAGTCAACGGAAGAAGCCATTTAAAAGAACCATTCCGGGTCCGTCCAATTTGGACCGAATACTCGACCGCTCATGCCAGATACATGGCACCCCTGAAAAGCCAGCTAACCACACCAATAGAGATTGCTGGGTATTCAAGCAGGCCGGCAAGTTAATTACCGAAAACAATGACAAGGGGCTAAATAGCGACGACGAGGAAGAGACCCGGCCGCCGAACAACAGAGGACAGAAGGGTTTTCCCCCACAAGTACGGACGGTGAATATGATATACGCGACCCATATACCCAAGAGGGAGAGGAAACGCGCACTAAGGGACGTCTATGCGATGGAGCCAGTCGCCCCAAAGTTCAACCCATGGTCCTCTTGTCCGATCACTTTCGATCGAAGAGACCATCCGACCAGCATACACCATGGCGGATTCGCCGCATTTGTCTTAGACCCAATCGTCAATGGGTTTCACCTCACGAGAGTCCTGATGGATGGCGGCAGTAGCCTGAACCTGCTTTATCAGGATACAGTGCGCAAAATGGGCATAGACCCATCAAGGATTAAACCTACAAAGACAACCTTTAAAGGTGTCATACCAGGAGTGGAAGCCAACTGTACAGGCTCAGTCACACTGGAAGTGGTCTTCGGATCCCCGGATAATTTCCGGAGCGAAGAGTTAGTCTTCGACATAGTCCCGTTTCGCAGCGGCTATCACGCTCTGCTCGGATGAACCGCGTTTGCCAATTTCAACGCGGTGCCGCACTATGCATACCTAAAGCTCAAGATGTCAGGCCCTCGTGAAGTCATCACAGTCAATGGAAATACGGAACGCTCCCTCCGAACGGAGGAACATACAGCGGCTCTCGCGGCAGAAGTACAGAGCAGCCTTTTAAGGCAATTCTCGAGCCCGGCCGTTAAACGGCCGGATACAGCAAAGCGCGCCCAGAGCAATATCAACCAAGACCACCTGGCACGATCAGAGCACGCTTAGCAATGCGGCCCCAACCCTCGCCCGCGTATGATCGCAAGAATAACACTCCGCGTACATCATTACGCTTTGGAGATACCATGGGCACAGGGGAGGGGGCACGATCACAACGGACCCAGAGTGCGGTTCGACCACACCAGGGGCTCACAAATGTGCCTCTTTTTTATTATTATTATTTTTCTTATTTTTTGTACACAGGACTCTGTTAACCAGAAGCCCTGTCCGGCGGTGAACCTGCCGAACTCATGATGCAATAGTCAGGGACTAAAGAAGGCCGCGTCGAACACTTAGGTGGTCTCAATTACGAGCATTAAATTCGATTATATACACCAAATCCGCAGCTCATCCCTGGAGGGGGACATGTTTATTTAGTCCAAATCCCTCGCTTACCGCACTATTGGTATCAGTCCGCTCTACTAGCAGAATTTTTCTTTCATTAATAATGCAGCACCTTTATGATCGCAATTGCATTACATTATATATATATATATATATATATATATATATATATATATATATATATATGTTCATTATATGACATTCTGGCACCCGTATATTTTTGGTACGGCATAATACACCAGGGGCTTATGTTCCCCACTTTATGGTGTGATAAAGTCCGAACACTTTCACAAGTGCGGCACCCCGAACTTATAGCATTATATGAATCGGCTCCGAATCATGTCTTGGGTCAATAGTTGGGTTTGCCCGGCTCCCATGTTTGGCTCCTTACGTTTCCGTTCCGTCGGCTAAGGCAGCACTGGGAGAACCACTGCGATTGCGCCCCGGTTGAGCCGGGTTAACGCCTTAGTGGAGAAAACTAAAACTGACCGGCATGATAAGGCGAGAGACTGGTCGCTGTTCGAGAGGTTTTTTTGGGTCCTTAAAGACTCACGCCGCTTCGAGCGAAGTTCCGGATTATGTCCGATGAAGGCGTGTATAGCGCCCCGGATTCGGTCTTCCGAATACCAGGGGCTTCGCCGAAATTTAAAATTATAGAATTCTATGGCTAAGTGAGAGTGTTCAAGCATTATAAGTCCGGTTGCCTTGTTCGTCGTGTTGAGCGCCTCCCTAGATGGACCCAAATATGTGAACAAGAGTGCTCAAGTTTATCACCGAACACCCCAGCACTTGTGGCTTGGGGGCTGAAGCCAACGACTTGCCATCTCTCAGATTTTATAAACGGCCGCACAGAAGGTAATATTTTAAATTAAAAAAGCGTTGCTCATGGCGCATATGAACGAAGTTTTCAGCGCACAGGATAAATACACAGCGAGTTCACTCAAAGATTACATTTCGGGAGCACTCATCTGCAATATTGCAGGCTCCCTTCAGGACAACATTATAATACTTCTCCGGCGTGCGATACTCCTTGCCCGGTGGCGGTGGGTCCGTGAGAAGCTTCTTCGCATCCAATTTGTCCCATTGCACCTTTATGCGGGCAAGGGCCCGACGAGCACCTTCGATACAGGCGGAGCGCTTGACTACATCCAGCCTAGGGCATGCATCCACCAGCCGCCGCACGAGGCCAAAGTAGCTACCAGGCATGGCCTGTCCAGGCCACAACCGGACTATGAGACCCTTCATGGCCTCCTCAGCTACTTTGTGGAGTTCGATCAGCTGCTTCAGCTGGTCGCTTGGGGGCACCGGATGGCCGGCCTCAGTATACTGAGACCAGAAGACCTTCTCCGTCGAGCTCCCCTCCTCGCCATGATAGAATGCGGCGGCATCAGCCGCACTGCGCGGCAGATCTGCAAACGCCCCTGGAGAGCTCCGAATTCGGGTAAGTATCAGGTAGTTCACATTAACATGCCTGCTTTGCATGAAAAACGCCTTACCCGCCGCTATCTTCTTTATGTCCTCAACCTCCTGAAGGGCCTTATGGGCCTCAGCCTTGGCGGACTTGGCACTTTCGAGAGCCGAGGCAAGCTCGGACTCTCGAGTCTTGGAGTCACGCTCCAAACTCTCATGTCTTTCCATGAGAACCTGGAGCTCTTGCCGAACTTCCGCCACCCGCGCCTCTTGCTTTTCTCGCTCAGCCCGTTCCGCGGCCACATTGCGTTCGGCCGCGGACACAGCATCCTTCAGGGTTGCCACCTTGTTAGTGGCCCCTGCAATGCACATATTATCCTTGTTAATTTTATTTGCAACCAAAATCCTTTTCTGTAAGGTACTTATTCAAGGAGGTGTCACTCACTTTCTTTTTCCTCGAGCTGATTCTTTGCACGGCCGAGCTCTTGCTCGGACCGCTCGAGATTCTTTTTCAGCACGTCAACCTCCGCCGTTAGTGCGGCAGAGGTCAACAGTGCAGCCTGCAAACCCATATTGACATATTTTAGGCAACCCTGCGTATATCTTATTATAGATCCTTAGTCCGGCTTCTCTTTCCGAACACCGAACCAAGCATCAGGGGCTACTGTCTATGCGGTATTACATTACATAATTTTAACTTCTTACCTCAAAGCCTGTTAAAAGGCTACTGCAGGCTTCGGTCAGCCCGCTTTTCGCGAGCTGAACCTTCTCAATCACCGCACTCATGATAGTGCGGTGTTCTTCCTCGATGGAAGCGCCTTTAAGCGCTTCCAGCAGGTTATCCGGCGCCTCCGGTTGGACGGAGGCCGCCGGCGTCACGGTCCTGCCCTTCTTTCGAAGGGGCCGCTTGCCGGACTCTGGAACCACTGCGGGTTCTGATGTGGAGTCCGGCACGAAGTCCGGGGGGCTGCCTGACGGCGCCTCCGGAGCCTCCTCCTGATGGGTCCCTCTTTGGGATCCCACCTCGGCGTCCTCGTTGGCGCGTGGGGTGGAGGCAGTCGGGATGGAA
Source organism: Triticum timopheevii (assembly GCA_963921465.1). Taxonomy (NCBI): domain Eukaryota; kingdom Viridiplantae; phylum Streptophyta; class Magnoliopsida; order Poales; family Poaceae; genus Triticum; species Triticum timopheevii. The sequence continues at coordinate 372,306,320 of OY997262.1, forward strand.
TTCACATCCGACGAGGCCAATGACCCGCTCGATGAGTCGGGGAGATCATCATTGGCCGGACTACGGACAGAATGCGGCGTTAGAAGGATACTTCGCGACATAAAAGAAATTACACATCAAGGATCCGGATACTTACGATCTTGCCGGACGCCTGGCCCTTGGAGGCCGCTCATCCTCACCAACGCTGATGCTGGCGGAACTGTCCGGGGGGATAGTTCTCCCCCTCTTGGACCCTTCGGCCCCCCCGATGGGGGAAGCCTTCCTTTTCTTCTCTCCCTCCTCTGGGAGAGAGTACTCCTCCTCCTCGTCTTCGGAGGAGGAATCCTCGTCGTCGTCAGACGCCTGATTGCGGGAACTCTTTCGAGTCCCCGCGGCCACCTTCTTGGCCTTCTTCTCCGGCACCACGTGCGGTGCCGGAGCCAGTGGCCTTGTTAAATGGGCGTTCGCTGGGTCTTCTGGCATGGGAGCCGGGCTGATGAGCAGCTTGGCCTTCTCCATCCATTCCTGTCAAAGGAAGAGGCAGAATGAAGCCTCACTAGAGTCAATCTAATTATCACAAGTGTCCCGTAATGGGGTTGAATCACTTACCTCGTCAGTTGGATTCTGCGAGCTGAATCCGCGGTCTTTGGTCGCGGACGTAGGGGCTTCGGCGCCCTTGAATAGCACCCTCCAGGCGCCTTCGTATGTTGTATCGAAGAGCCCGTTTAGCGCCTGGTGCTGTTCCGGATTGAACTCCCACAAATTAAATGCCCGTTCTTGGCATGGGAGGATCCGCCAGATGAGCATGACTTGGACCACGTCGACGAGCCTGAGCTTATTGCTCACCATCTTCTTGATACATGCTCGGAGTCCCGTCACCTCCACCGGATTCCCCCACTGCAAGCCCTTCTCTTTCCAGGAGGTGAGCTGCGTGGGGATGCCTGATCTAAACTCGGGGGCCGCCGCCCATGTGGATTTGCGCGGCTCGGTGATGTAGAACCACCCCGATTGCCACCCCTTGACGGAGTCCATGAAGGTCCCTTCTAGCCAAGGGACGCTGGGCAATTTGCCTAGCATAGCGCCTCCGCATTCCGCTTGCGTACCCTTCATAACCTTCGGCTTGACGTTGAAGGTCTTGAGCCACAGGCCGAAGCGGGGCCGGATGCAGAGAAAGGCCTCGCACACGACCATAAACGCCGAGATGTTGAGGATAAAGTTCGGCGCCAGATCGTGGAAATCTAGGTCGTAGTACAATATGAGCCCCCGGACAAATGGATGGAGCGGAAAGCCCAGTCCACGGAGGAAGTGGGGAAGGAAGACGACCCTCTCATGAGGCCCGGGGGTAGGGATGAGCTGCCCCTCCTCGGGCAGCCGATGCGCGATATCGCCGGAAAGGTATCCGGCGCTGCGCAGTTTGGTGATGTCCTCCTCCTTGACGGTGGAGGCTAACCATTTGCCTCCCGCTCCAGTCATATTCGTAGAAGGTCGAGGTGAGATGCGCGAGTTCGGGCGTTGGAGCTTGAATTCGCGGGGATGGATAAGCAAAGGAGGAAGAAGGCGTAGGTGAGAAGGTGAATCCTTATCCCTTATATATAGGCGGACAAAACTATGTGTCCCCCACCGGCCTGGTAAAACTCGCTTATCTCCCAAGCGTCACCGTTGATGGCGCGGTTGGGTTACCCATGCACGTATTGATGAGAATCCCGGAATAAGGGGAACACGATCTCTGCTTCGACAGGACGTGCCGAGGAAACCGCTCTGCTAATGCTGAGGTGGTATAATGATTCAAACAAAGGCCTGGTGGCGGTGTGATGTCACGCCGCATAATACGTCAGCAGATTGAACTAAGTGTACATTTTATTCTCTCTACGGTGGAATGTGGAATTTATTTTGCAGAGCCGGACACTATCCTGGTGTTCATTATCTTCTCTGGATTATTCAAGGGAGGAACCCGCCTTGCAATGCTGAACATTATGCACGCCGGACTTATCGTCATTGAAGACTGGTTCAGGGGCTACTGAGGGAGTCCTGGACTAGGGGGTGTTCAGACAGCCGGACTATCAATGTCCGCCGGACTCCAAGACTACGAAGATACAAGATTGAAGACTCCGGCTCGTGTCCGGAAGGTACTTTACTTGGCATGGAAGGCAAGCTTGGCGATACGGATACGTAGATCTCCTACTATTGTAACCGACTCTGTGTAACCCTAGCCCTCCCCGGTATCTATATAAACCGGAGGGCTTTAGTCCGTAGGACAACATACATTACAACAATCATACCATAGGCTAGCTTCTAGGGTTTAGCCTCCTTGATCTCGTGGTAGATCTACTCTTGTACTACCCATATCATCAATATCAATCAAGCAGGAGTAGGGTTTTACCTCCATCGAGAGGGCCCGAACCTGGGTAAAAAACATCGTGTCCCTTGTCTCCTGTTACCATCCGCCAAGACGCACAGTTCGGGACCCCCTACCCGAGATCCGCTGGTTTTGACACCGACAGCGGGGTTGATTTTAAACTGCGGCGCCGGCGACATTAAAAGTGGGAACAGTTGGGACGACGGTGGGCGGCGGAGCCTGGTCAAAGGGCTCGCCTCCCGGTGAGTCTACACAGCGGTCTGCTCGCACACCTCCCCGACAGCCGGCGCAACGGTCTGCTCGCACACCTCCCGTTGACTCACATGCTTGCTGGGACGTCACCTGCCAATGAGAAGCGGGGACTCGTGGCGGCACATAAACGCCCACGGTTTCAATAGTGAAAGTGTTCGCCTTAACGTGAAATACCTTGGCTCTTCATTTGTGCAACTTGTCACAAGCAGCTTGTCTCGAATTGAAGAAAAAACTTACGAAGTAATATTTGTGCCATATCACGTGACCATGCTCAGTTTCAAGAATTTATGCTCACTTTTGGATTTTCTGAAATTTAAGATCCAGGATTTGAAATAATATCATAACCTGCATCATGCAATAAATTTTCAAGCCGTACATCTGTCTTGTTGTATTTCTTAAGAATGTATTTGGTCAAACATTTTGCTTAGTTAAACCTCCTTTCCGATTTATAGGGCTCAATTCAAAAATCTCACCAACCAAGGTAGATGGTGAGTGGTGGAACAATTGTTGTAGTTTGCAAAACCACTCAATTAATGCGCTTGTTTTCCTCAAAAATTGTGTTTGTGAATGCATTAATTGCAATGCATGCATGCATAAAGTACATGCATTGGTCAATTTTCTCTTAATTCTTGCATGTAATGATTTATTGCACCTTGAAATCTGAACATGTGATGGGGAACAACCAAATTGAGACTTATAAAATGGGAAAACTAAAATTTTGAGATAAGCCCTATAAACCGGAAAGGAGGGAGTAAAAGGATAATCCCTGCATACCAGTGCATTGCCTGATATATTAACTCAAGTACTAGGCACGAACAAACGGGCTCAATTATGTGCTCATCCTGGTGTAGTAGTAGTAGTACTAGGCAATGCAGTTGACGGGTGACCTTGACGAGCGGCGACCGAGGGAATTGAACCGTGCTCGGCATGGTAGGTAACGTTGTCTAGTTACTAAAGCATCCCTTCGTTGTTAATCGGTAGTCATTATGGACCGGGGACATGAGGGGAATTTCCTAGGGCTGGAATTTAGGCCGCCAAATATTTCGACTTGAAACGCTGAGGCTCGACTGGTTGGGGTTGCCTAATATGCATACCACGCACGCCAGCGAAGCACACGAACCTGTTTTTTAGGATCAACATGAGCCAAGGTCTGGCTGGTACGCCGTTGGGTCCTACCATTCGAGAATACGAAAGGAACCTTTTAAATTGCCGAACGAATTTATGTGTATTACAATACCCGTATTTTCCTTGCAAATACTAATCTCAACATGGTAATTGATTTATGACGAGTTGTTGAATTAGAGTGAGTTTGTGATATAGTGATCTCAACGTGGATTTCACATTTCATGGTATCCCTAGTAAGTTTTCCAATGCAAATTCAAATTTAAAATATGAACAATATGGAGGTGAGAAAACTTTGTATGTATCAAGCATATGACCACACACACACAGAGAGAGAGAGAGACACACACGCACGAACACAACAACAATCCAATCAATATAGTGCATCTATTTTTCCAACCCATGCATGTATGACACGAATTCAAAAATACTCCTTCTATTCCTAAATATTAGTCTTTTAGAGAGTTCAACAAGTGATTACATATGGAGCAAAATGAGTGAATCTAGACTCTAAAATATGTCTATATACATCCGTATGTGCCAGTACATTTGAAGCCTCTAAAAAGACTAATATTTAGGAACGAAGGGAGTAAAATGTAAGACATCCATGGTCCTCAGTTCAATATTTAAAATGAACATGAAACTGAAACATGAATATTAAGTATAGTACTACAGTACATGCAAATGTTGTGTTTAGGCAGAGCTATGATTGTCGGGGGTCAACCCCTCGACCTTAGATAAAATTGTGGAGCTCTGTTTAGGGTTGTTTAGATTATATTTGTCCCCACCCTCCCAACCACTAATTGGTTGTGCACGCCCCACCCCTCCCCCCTGGGAGAATATCATGTGCCCCCATACCTTAGATGCTATATGCCGATACGAGTTGCTTGGAGCTTGTAGATCTGAGATATAGCAGCTCACATGATATGTCTTAATTTTTTTGCAGGAAACCTTGATGAGTTTGAGAATTGCACACAATTTGTACAAAAACTACTTAGATGCCCTTTGATCCCATATCCAATGACCTCGAAGCTCGTATCACCGTAGCATCTAAGATGAAGGAGGACATCATATTCTCCTGTATGTAAGAATATCATGTGCTACCACACCTTAGATGCTTTGGTGATACAAGCTCTTTGGAGGTGTTGGATTTGTGACCCAACACCTCCTCGGTGGTTCGAATGGTTTTTTGCAGAAAAGCCCCAAAAGAGTTCGGCCACTTCTTACAAGCACAAAGACTGCTCGATGCCATTGGATCTCAGATCAAACGACCTCCAAGCTCGTATCACCGTAGCATCCAAGCTGCGATAACACCTTATGTTTTCTCGCACGGGAGAGTATGAGGTGCTCCTGCACCGTAGATTCTATGGTGATACGAGTTCACTGAGATCTAACGGCCCACAGTAGGAGTTTTGAATGTTTTTGCAATATACGGCTGATAGAGTTTGGGAAATGCGCAGAAAGTACAAGTACTATGCATGTGCCATCTGATCACTGATCATACGACCTAGATGCTCATATCACCATAGCGGGTAATTAAGCTACGGGGAGCACCTAATATGAGCACCGGGGAGCCGTTGGATCGAAGATGCAGCGACACACACGAGGCCTGAATGTTTTATTTGCAAAAAAAACCTTTGGAGAGTTTGGAAGTTGCGCATAATCACAAAGACTACTCCCAAGCCATTAGATCTCACTTCCAACGGTGTAAAAACTCGTATCACCATAGTATCTAAGCTGCGGGGTGGATGTGATATTCTATGCCACTATCATTCTTGTTCGTAAACTTGCAAAATACATGTAACTCGTGCCGTTACTTGTCTAACCGCGCAAAGTGTTTGTTCAAAAAAACCATCCTACACTGAAATATCGGAACAACACACGGGGGTCCCACTTGTCGTTAATCAAATTTGGACCTAAAACTAACAAATCTGAAAGACGAGATTCGAACTGGCAACCTGGACTAGAAAGCGTAAGTCGATAGCCTGAAAAAACGAACGGTTATTGGCTTTGTCCCATAACTTGGTTTTACACAGTACTTGCGTTGAGTAGAGTAGAGGGAATGCCTCGTCAACACGTGCATGACCATTGTCTCACTTACTTGTGGGTCCCAGGTCTGCGATCTCAATCTCTCTTCTCTCCATCATCTAACCTTTGCAGGGGCACACACGAAGAGCGGCGCTAGCTTGCCGTGGTGTTATTACAACTAAAAAAAAGCTTGGAAAATAGAAGAATCGCCTAGAACAAGAGATGTTGTGGCTGGTCGAGACGGAGCTAACCATGCCACGTTTGCATGATGAAGCTGTGTGGCTAGTGGGGTGTTTTCGACCGACTAGCTGGGTCCTGAGGTCGAACCATAGGTACTATGTCTGATACAGTACATTTTTACACGCATATTTTTCCTCCGTGCCGAGACGTGGCACACCCTACCGCGCGGTTTCGGGGTCCTCCCGGGTGGTGCACGCATATATTCTTCCTGGCGTGGGACGCCCTACCGTGCGTTTTCTGGGTCCTCCTCGGTCGTAGCGCCAAAGCAAGTAAATGAGTCGTCAAATCACGAAAGACCACCTTTCCCGCCGAGTACATCAGTGAAGCACGGTGGCTAGCTAGTTGGGCTAGTTTGACCGATTAGCTAGGCCGCCGCCACATTTGTTTTTTCACCCCTTTTTTTATCTACTTGTCGGCAGGTAAATTTAAATGTCCACTGCGGCGTTGCTCTGGTGTTTGGGTGCGGCAGGATTTTTAATTTTTTCGAGGTACGGGAGCAGGCGCGGCAGGATTTTTAATCTTTTGATTGACGGGAGCAGGCGCGGCAGCAATTAGTCACGATGACTCCGCCTGTAAAAACCCACCGCTCCCTGATGTGAGAAGTCGTTGACTGGTGTTTTACCGTGGTGAAAACCAAAAGATTCCCCGCTCCTCGGCCCGCCTTCCCATAGATTGCATTGCCTTTCAGCCATTTTGCCCCCTTTGCTTCCTCTCCCCATTGCTTCTACCTGGTGCCATGGCGGCGCAGCAGATCACAGAGTCCGAGGTGAGGCGCCTGACACAGGAGCTCCATGCCAAGGATGCGGAGCTCAGGGCCAAGGACGTGGAGCTCCGTGAGGTCAAGGAGGAGAGGAGTGCCATGCTCCTTCGTTATGTGCGGGAGTTCACGGAGCTTCAAAAGCGGCAAGTGTCCACCACAAAGATGCTCGAGGCGTCGGCGGTGTTGCTGCAGAAAGCGGGAGATACGATAGGCCACCAGGGGAGCCGGCTGGAGCACGAGACGGCCGATCATGACGAGGTCTAGGATCGCATCAACCACTTGGTGAACCAAGTTGCCACGCACGTGTTACGGTTGCGCGATGCCTACCGTCGTGCCAGCGCAACGATGCCGACCGTCGGGCTAAACCCGTTCGACCACCCGGTCAACTTCAACGAGCTGCGGCTTCCTGACCTGGTCTCCTTCACCTATATCTCTGAGGATCTGAGCCGTCTCCGCGCGATGGTGGGGGCTGAGCTGGACAAGGAGGGGTTGCGGGCTGCCGTTGCCGTTGCCGGGCGAATCCTTTCAGGGCTCCGTCACCGGAATCCATTCGTGCCATTGGACGCCGTCTTTGACGAGCTAGCTCCCGTCGACCGGGAGCAGGCTCTGCGGGCGGTTGCACCCTGCATCACCAACATCATGCGCCTCGAGAAGTAGAGGGACTTCGGTGGTGTTTAGGCGCCCTCTGCATGGGCATGTCCATGTCTCGGCGCAACATGACCGTGGATCAAACTCAGACGATGCAGATCAGTCACTGTAGCACAAAGCGTGTGCGTGTGTTTGGTTGCATTCTCATCTCAATATAGTTGTTTCCTCTTCGTGTATTTTTGTCAACCTACTAGTGTGGACTCATGCACCCTTCATGGTTCATGCACTCTGCCAAACACCCAAAAGTGGTCGAGAAGGGAACTTTTGCTCCCATCCCATGCACCCTTCATACACCCTGTCTAACACTATAGGATGTGCTTCATATGGTTCATGTTTCGTGGAGTACTGTAGCACCGTACTCTCCATGCGTTGTGGACCTAGTTCTGTTAACATTGATCTCACCATTCATTCTTAACCGGACAGTCGAAAAAGCAGTACTATGTTACATATAGGAGTAGTTGACATGCGCACAACATCATTTGTTATCGTCATATCTTACTACACTAGCAACAAGATTGTGTAGTACTGACATATGAACCACTGCACATGCCTAGTAGTAGGAGCACTGTGTATGTTCAAGTGGCTGCCGTGTTTCGCACTCCTCCATCGTAAGAGTGGAAACGCTTGCTATAATCATTTTTTTCTTCAGAATGAAAAACAGTGGACACGCTCTACCGTGCGGATCCTCCTCCAGTCATGCACTAATTACTCAGTTTCGCTGATGTGTGGGATAGCCAGCACCTGGGTCCACCAGCCATGCACTAAATTACTCCGTAGTAGAGTGATGGTAGACTACCCCGATCGAACCGCCACAGTAATGCCCAATGAGCTGTCAAATCACAAAACCCCCTCCTTTCCAGCAGTAAGTTGGACGGATGAAGCAACCATCATTTCACTCTTCTCTCTCAGCTTCCTCTCTTGAAGAAAACCCCCACTCACTTCGCTTCTCCCTCATCTTGTTACTCCTTTCACTCTTCTCTCTCAGCTTCCTATCTTGGATGGACGCCGGAGCACCGGCCGACGTGATGTCTATGGCTCTGGCCAAAACCGTCGAGGCTCATGGTACGAAGAAGCGCAAGCACCCTGCCGAGAGTACCGCAGACAAGCTCAAAGCCATCGCCCTGTCTAAGCCCCCCTCTCCGGGATCCCTCATTAAGCAAGTCCAGGTAATGTCTCTTGTTGACGATCTTTTTCTCGATCTTGATCGTGTTTTTTCATCTAACACGCAGTACTAGTACTGGTAGTACAACTTTCTGGGTGATCTTGCATGTGATTTTAGTGTGCCAAATGACGGTTCCAAATTCCTCTTTTGACCAAAACATGCGAGAGGTTGACACTGATTTCTTATAGATTACTTTCAACTACTCCCTCTGTCCCAAATTTCTTGTCTTAGATTTGTCTAGATACGGATGTATCTAATACTAAAATGTGAATTGATACATCCGTATCTAGACAAATCTAAGACAAGAATTTTGGGACGGAGGGAGTACTTTATGAACATCAATGCTACCTTTTAAGAGGGTATATTTGCCTCAGTAACTTGTGTTATGGATATTGCATGTAATCCCTCTGATCTCATGCCTTTGAAGACATGTTCTAGTGTCTTTGTTCACTCATTTCTGTGCGTATATGTAGTCATATATGGAGTATAATATCGAAAATCATCTTATATTTCTAAACGGAGGTAGTAATAAAATATGGTTTCTGTTTGAATTAGAACCAGGTCCGCGGTGGAGATGAAGTTCTCAAAGTCATGCCGTGTGAACTGGAAGACCTGATGATGAGTTCTACTGTTGAACTATCCAACTGCTGTGTCCTTGTCGCCACGTGTCCTGAACTAGTGTTTTCCTGTAGCATTGTTGTCAGGCGTGTTCTCGAGGCTGTACTTGACCACAACAATTTCCTGGTTGTGCCTTCGATTACAAAGGGTGTGGTTCTTGTAAAGCTTCCCAACAAATCTGATGCGGCCTGTCTTCATCATCATGTTTATGAGTGGAAAGACCACTCTGTTAGGTTCTCCAAGGTTGACAAGATGGTGATGGTGCATGTAGACATCTCACACGAAGTTCATGGCCTAGTCAGTTATGCGGGGTTCATTCCGTAGGTCAGTGGCAAGAAATAGTCTGCAGAGTTTAGTTAGTGCAACTATGCTTGTCTGTAGTAAGTACTATTGTTCAGTACTTGATTTGTGTTTGTGAACCCTATATTGTTTATTAGTACTGCCGCTTTTGGTGTGTGGTCAGTCCTGAGAATGGTCTATGTTAATGTCTGTCCACTCAATTCAGACGGTACATTTTGAAGTATCCAGATCATATTTTTTGTGAGGACGGTTTATCAATTATGGTTACACTCCAATATCTATATGCTTTGCAGGGTTTATCGCACCCACCGGGATTTCCAGTCCCATGGATGTTCGGTCCATACGATTTGTCACGACCTTTGGACTGTCCTGCTTGTGGGAGTAAGCAGGGCCCCTGCATGCCACGCGTAGTTGGATGATCAATCTTCTGTTTAGTACTTCAACATAGTGATTTCCTAGTAAGGATTCACTCGTGTCACATCAAGTAAATCTTATTGATTTACTGTCTAAATCTTATTGATTTAATGTCATGTTTTCTTTCTTTTCCTGCAATTTTACGATGCAGGTTTTGCCATGTGACATTCATCACAGAATAAACCGTTTGGTTTGCTCTACGATGGCTATTTTTGCAGGTTTCACTTCTTATGTCGTGTCAGTAACGGAGGCACTGTCCATCACTTATATTACTGGAAAAAAGTGGATCAGTCTGTTGTCTGAGTACAAGCTGAATCCCTATGATGAACTGCAGTTTGGTTTAACAAAAACGCCACAATTAGTCCTTCTCGCATTTAAAAGAAATGAAGAAAAAAAACTGGATCATGGTCATGGATCCTAGTCAAGTTAGAAAGCTGATCATAGCAGACCAGACACGATCGCTGCTGTCTCGCACAGATCAAGCAAGGAGCACCATCTCCGGCAGCAGCAGCGGCTTCGGCGCCTGCACCAACACTTGCACTTGCATTTGATCCGGCCCGTGCAGTTGCACCGGCAACAGACTGGGCTGTAGTTCGCACTTCATATACCAAAGTCCTTACAAAACCCGACATGTCCACCTTCTTGGTAAGCATTGGCCGCCCAAGTGCTTCATTCTTTTTTCTTTCCATGTTGTTTCACATGATTCACTGTGTTGATCTAACTGTTTGGGTATGTCTTCTTGTTTGCAAACAGAGAATTCCTAGAGCAATGAGGGAGTCGTTCAACAATCCGGGCGACTGCGGCCAAGTTTCTCTTACCATGCGCAGCCTTGGTGTGAATGAACCTGCTCAATATACCGTAAGTACAAAGGATGGTCGCATGATGATTGATGTTAAAGGATGGTCAAGGTTCAAATCTAAATCATATCTTGTGGTAGGGGATGATGTCAAAATCGAACTTTCTCGGCAAGGAGAGCTGGTCCAAATCAACTTTGAAATTCTTCAGTAGCAGCACGCAACTGCCAAACTGATCTATCCTCTGAGAGATTTTGATGTAATAATCTGGCATGGTGAAACAAGTGTCCTATGTGTATAAGTAGTACGGTAGTATTATTTATCACATGGTATATCGTTGATAGAATTGCAACTCTGATTGCTGGTTAGGAACTGTCGTTCGATTTCATTCCAACAGCTGCTGTGCTTTATTCAATTTTGTGTATTCGCCTTGCGACAACATCTAAAACCAGCGCAGTACCGATCGCTTGCAATATGAAAAGCGCTGATGTAGAACACATGGCCCCCCAAACATGCAGGGTCGGCCTGCGGCCCAAAGTCCAGAATCGTGAGCCTATCTGAGTATTATATTCTCAGTTGAACCCCCATAATGCCCGTGCGTTGCAGACGGAGTATATTTCTCGGCAAGGTGAGCTTGTGATATAAAAGATTTGTATATTTCTTTACAGAGGGAGTATCTCTCTGTCAAAATATATATTTATGTGTAACTAGTTACTCCTGTCTTTCTACTTCCTTTCGCTGATATGTGGGGCAACCGGCAACGGGGTCCACGTGCCATATGCACAAATTAGAGTGCACAACTTCACGGTAGACACACCCCGGTCGTAGCGCCGCAATAATGCCCAATGAGCCGTCAAATCACAACCCCTCCCCCTTTCCAGCTTTAGCAGTAACCTGGACGGACGAAGCAACAATATTTCACTGGGCCTGAATCCCCTTCTCCCTCGTCTGCTTGTTCAGAGAAAACCCCCGCTCGGCGATTGCATAGGGTTTTCTCATGGAGAACCAGGTACGAATTCTTCATCCATCCTCGATAAATCCAAGTCCCTTGGTTGCAGGTAATCCTAGGATGGCAGCCGCCGCAGTTGATGCATTTTTTTCGTACTGAATCTAGTGTGTTTCAGTTGTAGTGCCCAAAGTGCGAGTACCCTACAGATTTATGCGCCTTCGGCAAGACGCCACAGTTGTTCCTTCTCATCCTACCATAGCATTTTGAAACGCGCTCAGTATGTTCCTAGAATCCTCTTCTCTATCCGGGAGGGTGGGGTTTTTTTGAACATCCTGTGTTCTCATATTATTTTTCCTGCAGTGTATTATTTGCTCTGCCAGAACACATGTACTCAAGATGCTCGGCCTTGCCATAACTGAATACACTAGTTTAATGGTCACAGTGAAGACAAGCCATGGATATTACTTTCGAGTTGGGTTCATGAACCAAGAAGATCGCAACTTTTTTATGGCCCTACTTGGATAAACTTTCTCAAGTGTTACGGACTAAAAGTTGGCGCACGAATGTTGATGGAAATAGCAGAACCTGGTCTCATCTTCACTGCAATCTTCCACCCCGACATCATTCCAATTGTTCATCCATGTTAGTTTTGTATCTGGTTCTTGCTTGTTGCCTCGATTACTTCTTAATCCACCTATTCTGTCTAACTAATCACAATTTAACTTTAGAAGTAGCAACGAATCTCTCACGGAGATGCTACTTCTAACTAATATTTTCTTATAATTGGTGGCACGTGTAGGTTTTTTCAGAGTTAAGCAGTCTGCTCGTTTGTTACTCTGTAATAACTCAGTTGTTACAAATGGCACTGAAGTTGAATGGATCGACATCCACAAGTTCCTACACTTTATTGATCGTCTTGAGGTCCTTGTGGGGCGTTTCAATGGTGGAAGGCCACGTGGGATATGTGTGCCACTGCTGCACTCGTTGAACAGGTCCAATTGTGTCGAGAAACTTATGGTATGAGCTGTTTTCTGTTATATATGTTGTTCATAAACTATTGCTTATACACAGTTTTACAGTTGTGATCTTCTTGAAACAGGAACTGCCGAGTTCTATTGTTCCTATACAGATGCCTGACCATGGTCGGGTTAGACTTGCGCTTTGTCACAACATGATGTTTATGTCGACCTACTCAATTCCCCTTGGAGGTGACAAGATACTTATTCGTGGGTGGTCTAAAATAATGAAGGCCCGTCCATCTTGGAGAATAGGACAGAAGATTATGTTCATGCTTTTCCATGGCTCTAAAGTGAATATCCTGTTTATTGACCACGTTGCGAGATGAAGCCGCTTTCAGAAGGTTGTGGATGCGCGGGGTGGCACCTGGGCCTTATCCTGGGGCTTGGCGGCCTCACCCTTGGTTAACTGTAGGCAAAGTAGCATTGTTCGAGACGTGCTTTGTATGGTTGAACCTGTATAAGTACTCATACTGCTTTCAGCTTTGGTTGTTAAGTGCCCCTGCTGGTTTTAGTTAAGGTTGTTAAGTACTCCTGCTGCTTTTATAGTCTGTCGTGTTTTCTTCAGTCCTGTCTTCCTCCAGCCGCCAAAACCAAACCAGCGCCGGCGGGGCCGCCTGCTTCCGCCTCCCACGGCTGGCTGCGCCTCAGCGTACGCATCGCCGCCCCACCGTCTCCTAAATCGTTAATGCCGACGTCCTCCGCGCGCTTTGGTGCGCTCGCCGCGGCGCCGCCCTCTCGCGTTGTCAACATGGTCAACAAACAATAGGAATCGGCATAAGTACGTGGAGAGGATGACAGTAGGAGCCCACCACGTCAGCATATGGAAAAATAAAATGCTTCCTCCTAGTGTTTTCCTGACATCTGGGACCCACGACATTGTGAGCGTATATAGTCAATAGACAAGAGAACAACGAAAGATCGGCTGACACCTAGGACGTAGCTACTCGAATAGTATTTTTTTGTTTGGTATTGTTGAGATGGAGCTGGGTTTGAACTGGGCTGTGGCCCGTCTAGTCCAGGCTTATATTTTATGTTCACCATGTGACCATCCCAGCTATTTTTTCTTTGTGAAAATGAGCCCAGTTTATTTTTTCTGAAGAATACCCAATCTAGGCCTACTTATTTTTCTACGCCCTGATGGGCTGCAACTCTTTCAAGACGCCTGCAAATCTTGAAAGTAATATGAAATGGGTTGTAAATATAAACACAGATGACAAATTGGCAATTAATTTATAATTTCTGATTTTTTTTCACATTTTCAGATTCCTATTTCACTGGGCATTAACCTAATTTAAATATATCTTCAAAGTACTTTAAATCTGGCTCGACATTTTGGTATTAAAAATAGTTTGGAACCCACAGATATATGCGAAATTGGTCCTGGCCAACCAAAAAAACGACTACAATAAATTGCATAAGAAGTTGCCATGAGCTATATATAAATTATTAAAAAAAGAGGGAGTGGTTTGACTTGTGGGCCTGTTTAGTTGACGCATATGCAAGATTTTTTTAGTTATTATATACTACGTCAACAAATGATTCTAGCAGACGTAACCATTGGATGTCAATCCAACGGCCATCGTGTTTCTTCAATCTCTGATCTTCTTGCTCCAGCCGCCAAAGCAGCGCCGGCGGGACCGCCTCCCGCCTCCCATGGCCGGCTGTGCTGTCGTGCAGGCCTCTGCGCCCCCTACTACTCCCACCGCTGGCCAGGGCATCCCTCTACTCACCCACACCCCCTATTATTCTACGGCGACGGTAGCCTCACACCGCAGCCGAACCGGTGAACGCTCGTACTCCTCTCCGCGCGGGCTTCCACTGCCGCGTCTTCCCCGGCTCCGCGTCGTCCCCTTCCTAGGCCTCACCGTCGTCCACCGACGTGGTGCTCTCGGCGCGGCGTGGTCAATGTGGTCAATGACCGACTTCCATCGGAAGAGTACTGTACATGGAGAGGCTGACAGCTGGGTCCACGGCAGCCGCAAGGAAGTGCCTCCTTATTACGCGGAAAATAATTATTCCTCCACCTGACAGCAGGGACCCACCGGATGGGCCACCAGTATTTCACGAAAAAAATGTTTCCCCCTGACTGCTGGGACCCACAGGACGGGCCACCGTATTTCGCGAAAAAACGTCCCCCCCCCCCCCGCTGTCAGCTCGGACCCATTGTAAGTGCCTCCTTATTACGCACAAAAAAATGAATACCCCCTGCTAGCTGGGACCAACCTGGGTGGGAGGCTGACTTGTGGGCCTACTAAGTTGACTCGGACGGAGGCCTTTGTCAACTTTAGTCAATATATGAATGATTCTAGCTCCAATGACCGTACAATGTCCATCCAATGGCCGTAGTGCTTCTTCAACCTCTGGTCTTCTTGCTCCAGCCGCCCAAAGCAGCGTCGGTCGTGCCGCATGCTCCTGCCGCCCGTGACCGGCTGTGATGCCGCGGAGGCCTCACCGCCCCCTACTACTCCCACCGTTGGCCAGGCCATCCCTCTACGCACCCACACCCCCTATTATTCTGCGGCGACGGCAGCCTCACACCGCAGCCGAACAAGTGAACCCTCATACTCCTCTACACGTGGGCATCCATTGTCGCGTCTTCCCCGGCTCCGCGTCGTCCCCTTCCTAGGCCTCGCCGTCGTCCACCGCCCTGGTGCTCTCGGCGTGGCATGGTCAACGTGGTCAAGGAATGGCTTCCATGGGACGTGGACTGTACGTGGAGAGGCTAACAGCTGGGTCCACGGCCACAGCAAGGAAGTGCCTTCTTATTACGCGCAAAATAATTATTCCTCCACCTGACAGCGGAGACCCACCGGACGGGCCACCGTTTTTTGCGGAAAAAACATTCCCCCCTGTCTGCTGGGACCCACCAGCTACATCTTCGTACACAAGGAAGTGCGTCCGAAAAAAAACGATTCGCCCCCCTGTATGCCGGGACCCACCAGCTACATCTTTGCACGCAAGGAAGTGTGTCCGGGCAAAAAAAAATGATTCGCCCCCTGACTGCCGGGACCCACCAGCTACATCTTCGCACGCAAGGAAGTGCGTCCGGGCAAAAAAAACAATACGCCCCCTGACTGCTAGGACCCACCAGCTACATCTTCGCAGGCAAGGACGTGCCTGACAGTTGGGACCCACCTGGTCGAAGCGTACGTAGCGTTGTCATTCTGGTCGCGAACGTGTACGTACAAACTGGTCGATGTAGAGGCGCGCACGTGTCGTAGTAGAGGCGCGCTGTAGCATGTACACGTACATACTGCGGCGAGAGTGCAAGAAAGAAAATGCGGCCACGTACGTACATACGGGCAGGGTCTCGAACGCCTACTCGCGCATACGTACATGGCTGGGTCGGAACGGAGGAACAGCATCGTCGTCGTGTTCATGGGGAGCCAACCGGCTGGGTCGAAACGAGATGCATGGTCGTGTTCATCGGGAGGGCTTGGACGGAACAGGCGATGGAAACGAGGCCTGGCGTACCGCACAACGGAGGAAACAGACCTCCTACATTCAGAACGGGGTCCTCTTGATCGGGAGGGGTGTGGCGTACCGCAAAACGGAGGAATCGGACCTCCTACGGTCGAAACAGGGGTCCTGTTGATCGGAGGGGTGTGGCGTACCGCAAAACGGAGGAAACAGACCTCCTACAGTCGAAAAGGGGGTCCTGTTAATCGGGAGGGGTGTGGCGTACCGCAAAACGGACGAAACGGACTTGTTTTGGAGCGCTACGGTCGAAACGGGGGTCCTGTTCATCGGGAGGGGTGTGGCGTACCGCAAAACGGGACTCCACGGGATACTGTTCATCTCCACCGTCGACCTCCTCCAGCCTCCACGGGCTACCGTCGACCTCCTCCAGCCTCCACGGGCTCCTGTTCATCCAGCCTCCACCGTGCGCTACTCCACCGGCTACTGTTCAACCACCCCTCCACCATCTACTGTTCATCCAGCCCTCCACCATCTATTGTTCATCCAGCCCTCCACACCACGGGGTCCTGTTCAACCACCCCTCCACGGCCACCCCTCCACCGTCTACTGTTCATCCAGCCCTCCACACCACGGGGTCCTATTCATCCAGAGGCAACGCCACCGCTCACTGTTCATTCAACCCCCCCTGCAACACTCACGGTTCATCCAATCGATCGGCTTCAGTTAGCAGCAGTAGTGAAGGAATCGCTCCATCGGGTTCTGTTGGGGATATAACTGCTGGATGTAAACCGCCCTGGAGGGGCCGGTTCACCTTCAACTACATTGAAGCCCACGAAGACCCAGAAGATGGCGCTTTACTAATGAAGCTTAGAGGCCCAGAGCCCAAGGGAGGATTAGGGCCCATAGTGGTAAACCGTCATGGTTATGTGACTTGTATTGTAAGTTAGGAAAGGAGAGACCGAGCCGGACACTTGTATGAGTCGGCCTCGGGGCTCTATAGACCGGCCGGGTGTCAACCTGTGTATATAAAGGGACGACCCAGTTGCGGTTCAGGGACAACAGACAACAACTCGAGACTCAGGCAAAAAGCGTATTTGCTCCCTGGTCATCGAAACCCAATCAATCCCATCACAACTAGACGTAGGCTTTTATCTTCATCGAAGGGGCCGAACTAGTATAAAACTCCCGTGTCCCTTATCCGGTTTAACCCCTTCAAGCTAACCCATAGCGATGGCTCCACAACTAAGACCTTTCATGAGGACATCTGACGTGTTAATTCCATGATAGTTGGCGCCCACCGTGGGGCTATCGCACGATGGTTTCGAGTTCTTGAAGGGTAGCTCTGAAGGACTTAAGGGGTACGTGGTCGGCCGGATAACCAACAGTCACCGCGGCAAGCTCTACATCAACGATGAAGGATGGGGCCCCGAGGCCGGGTCAATCGAGTATGGGTACCGGGTCCCCTTTGGCGGAATTCATGTCTTCATCGGCAAGATCAGCGAACCGGGCCCTGAGTCGGACATCTACACCGACCTTGTCGAGACGGCTCAGCGTGCGAGTCCTGCCCGGGTCAAGCCCGCCATGAAGCGTGCATTCGTAGGATGTGTCCATGGAATCGGATCTGAACCGGTGTCTAAAGGCGAGACAACTGTTTATTCCGACGGCGAGTCATCCACTGGTGAAACCGAGTCCCTATACCAAATTCAGGATGGTGTGTTTGAAGGATATTCCGATGGCAACAGTATTTTGGACCTCCTTGAACCACCAAGTCGGGTTGCTGTTTTCATGGCCAGAACACAGCCCGCTCTGCAATCTTCATCCACAGCAGCAATGAATACCGGATTAGCAGTCGCGGCAGGAGGCCCGGCGCGCCGACCGGCTCAAGTCCTCTCCGGTTTAATGGATGCCTGGGCGACCTTGTTAACCACGGCAGTTACCCCGAAGACGCAGGATCAGCATAATGCGAATATTGCGAAGCTAAAGGACCAGATAACACAGGTTAAGGAGGACCTAACAACTAAGGATGCTAGGTTGGCTGAAGAACGAGCCACTCTGGATGCCCAGTCACAGCAAATACAGGCGCAGAATTATCGGCTCATGCTGGATCATAATGCATCAAACGATGTAATGCGGAGGAAGTATCGATCACGTATGCCACCAGTTTTTGAGGGAGTAAATCTCTTCAATACACCGGGGGCTGGGCCGAGTAATCCGGTAGCTACAAACCGGACCGACACGCCGAGGGCAGCGCCGGATCAACCACGGACGATGGAACCACCTCAATGGATGGATAACCCGCCGCAATACGTGGCAACGCCACCGGGTCACTTTTTGAGCCCTTTGGATAACATGATTGCTGCGGCATCTCGCCTGGCAGCTATTCCGATGGAGGGGGGTTCACTAGTAGCAATCGAGACGCGGCGGGCCAGAGATCTTCTTCAAACCGCCGTAGTGCAGCAGCAGGCCTATTCCTATAGCTGGGATAGGATTCATTCGACTCCCCGTCCAAGCAAAAGTTATAGCAGGCACATGGATGAACTGGAAGTGTCTAGCAGTGCACAGCGCCGCAATGTCCCCCAATCACCCAATCTGGCACGCGGTGAGGTAAACGCTCAAGACGTGGTGGATAACGACAAAGCATGAAGGGAGGCCGCTTTGGCAGCACAATATACGGGTCGTTATCAACCCGCCCCGGTTCAGCCTGCGGCGTCAGTAGACCGTGGTACCGGGTTAGCCTTCAGTTCCTGGGGAGTGCCTTGTCTCATTCTGGCTCTACGTAATGTGCGACTGCCTAAAGATTTCAAGGGTCCACGTAAGGTGCCGAATTACACTGCTGATCAGCCACCTGAGGCGTGGGTCGAGAGTTATGAGATGGCAATGGAGATGCTAGATGTGGATGAAGCGGCTTGCGCAAAGTATTTCACGATGATGTTGGAAGGGACAGCCCGTACTTGGTTTAAAAACCTACCAGCTAATTCCATCGAGTCATGGGACTAGTTGAAGGCCCGGTTTATAGCTAATTTCAAAGACACATGCAAACAGCCTATGTCCATTGTGGATCTGGATGCATGTGTTCAAGGGGAGAACGAGTCAACAACTCATTGGGTGCGCCAGGTTTCAGAAGTTTTGCATTCGTCGGACCGGATTAATGCTGGCCAAGCGATCATAACGATGCAGTGCAATTGCCGGTTTAAGTCACTAAAGATGAAGTTGGGACGGCTCAAGCGCCACTGCAATGACATGGGAACACTTATGGCAGCCTTGGTCAAATATGTTGATTCTGATAATACCAAGGATCCCGATTCTGATGAAGAGAAACCGGAGAAGGGAAAGAAGAACGGCGGTGCAAAAGGTCAGCATCGCAACCAAGGAGGCCATGGAGGTAATGGTAAGCGCAAAGCGGATAGTTCAGAATTTGTAGCTAACACCAATATGCAGCGTTGTAAAGGTAAACCGCCCTAGCGTGGTGGAGGGATGAATTTGGAACGTTTGTTAAATCAGCCTTGCCCGAAGCACGGGACCAAGGAAGCTCCATCAACACATCTTTGGAAAGATTGTCACATTATGAAAGAGTTTAAGAATTCTGATCTATTCCGGTATGATCAGGGCCTGTTGGGCGGCTCAGGACCAGGTTTTCATGGTGGCGGCGGTTCAAGCTCTGGATTTTAGAATAATCAGGGCAACCAGAGCAACCAAGGTGGTAACAGCCAACAGAGTAATCAAGGGAATCAGCAGCAGTCAGGTTATCAAAGTCACCCAAGCAGTTGAATGGTGGGCAGTATCATGTGTTCACTACTAGTTTGTGCAAGCGTGATCAGAAGCTTCACAAGAGAGCGGTTAATGATGTTGAACCGGCAGTGCCTCGTTATTTGCGGTGGTCCGAGCAGCC
The DNA here is from genome assembly GCA_963921465.1 of Triticum timopheevii. Taxonomy (NCBI): domain Eukaryota; kingdom Viridiplantae; phylum Streptophyta; class Magnoliopsida; order Poales; family Poaceae; genus Triticum; species Triticum timopheevii. The sequence continues at coordinate 372,326,270 of OY997262.1, forward strand.
CATTGTGTGGAGCAGAGAGGATCATCCGCCCCGGGTTCATAATCTGGGTCACCTTGCTTTGGTGGTGGCGCCTCAGGTGGGAGGTTATAAGTTCACCAAGGTGCTGATGGATGGAGGGAGTAGCATCAATATCTTGTATTATGAGACTTTCCATCACATGGGGTTGACAGACAAGAGTCTTAAACCGTCCAACACTGTTTTCCATGGTGTGGTACCAGGTAAATCGGCATATCCTGTTGGCAAGATCGCTTTAGAAGTTGTGTTTGGAGATGAGCATGATTCCAAGTTTGAGACATTAACCTTTGAAGTGGTGAAGATCCAGAGCCTGTATCACGCACTGTCTGGACGGCTGGCTTACGCCAAATTCATGGCGAGACCCTGCTATATCTATCTATAGCTCAAAATGCCGGGTCATACGGGGACTATCACAGTACATGGAAGCCGAAATATCGCTTTGGATTGTGAGGAAGGTGATGCGGCTTATGCTGAGTCGGTTTGTGCTATAGAGGAGCTGAAGTTTTATAAATATAATGTTGATCCGGCAGACATGACCCCACTGAAGAAGCCCAGCACCGAGCATGACCCGACACTGAAGTTCAAACCGGCTGATGAGACTAAACTTGTTGACTTTGTTCCTGGCGATTCATCCAAACAGTTTAGCATCAGCACCAATGTGGATCCGAAATAGGAAAGCGCGCTCATCGAGTTCATCCGAGAGAACCGGGACATTTTTGCATGGAAGCATTCAGACATGCCAGGTGTACCGAGGGAACTCGCTGAGCACACTCTCAACATTGATCCCAAGTTTAAATCGGTCAAACAATTTCTTCGCCGCTTTAACGAAGAAAGACGCAAGGCCATTGGTGAAGAGGTAGCCCGGCTGTTGGCAGCTGGGTTTATCGTCGAAGTATTCCATACCGAGTGGTTGGCTAATCCGGTGCTTGTTCTCAAGAAAAACGGCACTTGGCGTATGTGCGTGGACTACACAGATTTAAGTAAGGCTTGTCCGACTGATCCCTTTGCTCTCCCACGTATTGATCAGATTATTGATGCAACGGCGGGTTGTGAGCGCCTGAGTTTCTTGGATGCTTATTCAGGTTATCATCAGATTAAGATGGCAGTTAAGGACCAGGAGAAGACAGCCTTCATCACTCCCTTTGGAGCCTTCTGCTACGTTTCTATGCCCTTTGGGCTCAAGAGTGCCCACGCAACTTATCAGCGTTGTGTGCAAAATTGTCTTCACACGCAGATTGGGCGTAATGTTCATGCCTATGTGGATGACATTGTGGTAAAATACAGGAAGAAGGAAACCCTGATAGATGACCTCAAGGAGACGTTTGACAATCTTCGGGTTTAAAAAATGATGCTTAATCCGGACAAATGTGTTTTTGGTGTTCTGGCAGGCAAGCTCTTAGGCTTTCTGGTATCCAACAGAGGCATTGAGGCTAATCCAGAAAAAATCAAAGCAATTATGTCCCTGGCTAAACCAAACTGTATCAATGATGTTCAGCGTCTGGCGGGTCGGATTGCAGCCCTCAGCCGGTTTATCAGCCGTTTGGGAGAGAAGGCGATCCCTTTGTATCAGATGTTGAAAAAGACAGACGATTTCGTCTGGAGTGACGCAGCTAATGCGGCTTTTGAGGAGTTAAAGCGGCAGTTGGTTGAACCGCCGGTTCTTGCTGCTCCAGTTGACAATGAGCCCTTACTATTATATGTGGCTGCTAATGCCCGTGCGGTCAGTGTGGCAATTGTGGTTGAGCGTAAGGAGGCCAGGAAGGAGTATCCGGTTCAACGACCTGTGTATTACATCAGTGAAGTCCTGATCGAGTCAAAACAACGATATCCAGATTGGCAGAAGTTGGTGTATGGAGTTTTTATGGCAAGTCGAAAGCTCAAGCAATACTTTCAAGGCCATCCCATTACAGTGGTTAGTTCTGCTCCTTTGGGTGATATAATTCAGAACAGGGAAGCAACTGGCCGGGTTGCAAAGTGGGCAATTGAGCTCGGTCCACATGGTTTGAAGTATATGCCTCGAACGGCCATCAAATCTCAGGCGCTTGTCGACTTCATCAATGATTGGACCGAGTTACAGGCACCAGAGGACAAGCCGGACAGCACATACTGGACTATTCGCTTTGATTGATCCAGGCAATTGGAGGGCTCGGAGGCTGGAGTTGTCCTTACTTCCCCTCGAGGTGATAAAATTTGCTATGTTCTCCGCTTGATGTTTCCCTGTACTAACAATGCAGCTGAGTATGAAGCTTTACTCCATGGTCTCCGCGTGGCTAAAGAGATGAACTTAAGTCGAGTTCGTTGTTTTGGAGATTCTGATCTGGTGGCTCAACAAGTCTCTGGTACTTGGGATTCTAAGGATCCACTCATGGCGGCTTATAGACGAGAGGTGGATATTGTGGCAGGCCACTTCAAGGGTTACCAGGTTGAGCACATTGATCGGCGCAAAAACGAAGCAGTAGACGCTTTAAGCCGGCTGGGATCTCAGCGTAAACCGGTACCACCCAATACCTTTTTAGATATCCTGCATAACCCGTCTGTTAAGTTGCCTTCAGAGGAAGATTTAGATGTTCCTGATCCGGAGGCTCAATTGGTGGCCGCTTTACACATCACTCCGGATTAGACGGTTCCATATTTGGCGTATATGAACCGGGGCGAGTTACCAGCCGATGAGGTCTTCGCCAGACAGATAATCCGGCGGTCCAAGTCCATGGTTGTTCAAAATGGCGAGTTACACGGTTGCAGTGTCTCATGTGTGTTCCAACGTTGTGTTTCTCCTGAGGAAGGGCAAGAGATTTTACGTGAAATCCATGAAGGGGATTGTGGTCACCATGCCGGTTCAAAATCCTTGGTTGCTAAAGCTTTTCGTCATGGGTTTTGCTGGTTGACAGCTCATGCTGATGCAGAGGATCTGGTAAAGCGGTGTGACGCTTGTCAGAAGTTTTCACACCGAGCTCATGTTCTGGCCCAAGAATTAAGGATGATTCCTATCACTTGGCCGTTTGCCACTTGGGGGCTTGAGATGGTGGGACCTTTTAAGCGTTCCAAAGATAAGAAGACCCACCTATTGGTGGCGGTTGATAAATTCACTAAATGGGTTGAAGCGGAGCCCGTCAGCAAGCGTGATGCAGCCACGGCGGTTCAATTCCTCAAAAAGGTCATTTTATGGTTTGGTTTTCCACATAGCATCATCACAGATAATGGCATGAACCTTTCTAAGGGTGAGATGGAGGAGTTTTGTCAACGAGAGCACATCCGGCTTGATGTAGCGTCTGTGGCTCATCCCCAGTCTAATGGTCAAGCAGAGAGAGCGAATCAAGAAATCCTGAAGGGTATCAAGCCCCGGCTTATGGTTTCTTTGAAGCGGACGCCGGGTTGTTGGGTGGAAGAATTACCGTCTGTGTTATGGAGTATAAACACCACCCCAAACCGATCCACGGGTTATACACCTTTCTTCATGGTTTACGGGGCTGAGGCTGTCCTTCCAAGTGATATTCGTCATGACTCACCCCGGGTTGCCAATTATGTTGAAGCGGACAATGAGCAAGCACGCCAAGAGGCGCTGGACCTGTTAGATGAGAAACGGGACATGGCTTTGGCTTGATCAGCGGTTTATCAACAAGACCTGCAGCGTTATCACAGCCGCTGGGTTAAGACACGAACCTTTCAAGAAGGTGACTTGGTGCTCCGGCTCATCCAGGATCAGACCGATATGCACAAGTTATCCCCACCTTGGGAAGGACCCTTTGTGATCAGCAAAAATCTGCACAACTGATCATACTACCTCATTGACGTTTGAGAAGACTCACGCAGTTCTGAGGAGGAGACCCGGCGGCCTTGGGACATAGCTCTCCTTCGGCCTTACTACACTTGAGCCATAGGCTTTTCTTATGTACATATTTCAACAATGTATATATTATGATCAAATATAATAAACCAGCATCCTTGCCATAAGCAGGGCCTCTGCTGTTTTTTCTCAAATATCCTTGAGTTACATGGGGGCTTCGGCTGAAAAATCAGAGTCATACCTTGTTAAACCGGCTATCATGCCATAATACAGCTTGGGAGCTTCACACCCACGGGGCCAAAGAGAGTCTGGATGCTATGCACAGCTCAAACATAGGCACCCATGAGCACAACTCATAGAGTTACTTGGGGGCTCCTTGTGTACCAAGGAGTTTGAAAGGACCCTTGTAGCTGGGTATCGACCCGCGGCTTAGAAGCCTGATGTATTCACCTAAAACCCCGGGTTAACCTGCCTTCATCAAGTAAGCCACTCCTATCCAGGTAATCCTGGCATGACTCGTCGAACGTTTGACAGTTACTCTCATTGAGACCCTGAACTTGTCAAGGTTAAAATGATGATTGGTTAGTTGGAGGCCCATCTTAAAAGGCTTTGTCAAATGGTTCAACTCAGTGGCCTGGCAGCCCATGAAAAGCCTCGAATTTGGGCCTAGCAGCCCTTGAAAAGCCTCGACTACAAGTTTTATTTGCTTTTTGAAAGTTCTCTCTCCTTTGTTAAAGGTTTTGAGTTAAACCGGCGTCTCTTGACCCGTATGACTTTTCAGTCATTATATTAATCTGGTGTTTGTTAACCTGGCTTGGTTTCAACTATAAGTTGTCAAATCAAATCCAACTATAAACCGATGTTTATTAACCCGGTTTGGCTTTGATTATGTGTCGCCACTTTTATCATCCGGTGTCCATCGTAACCCGGCATGGCTTCTTACTTAACATCATTACATGCTGAGAAGTCAAATAGTTCAAGATTTGGGTTTCCACCTTACTACAATAAAAGTTGGTAAACCGACTACGTGATTTCATATCACGGGTATAAGTTATTTCATATTTATTCTGCTTTGGTTATTAACCAGGCTTTATCTTGGGTATTATGACCCGTCCGGCGGTAAACCGCCAGGACAATTCTTTTTATGCGGACATAGGGGTTGCATAATAGATTGTGATAGATAAGCCAACACTGAAATTGTCATGGCGGATCAAACAAAGTATATCACAATGCACGATGGCAGCAGATCAAAGTATTCACTAGCCTATTACAAGGCGCTTTAAAGCCCAAAATATGGGATTGTTTCTTTCAACAGAACAAAGTTTATGAAGTGTCAACTAGGTTGCCGGATCAAGCCTCATTACCCTGTGGACGTGAAGTGGATGGGTCATCTGGCGTCGGTTCAGCCTCCTCCTCCCCATCTAGTGGCTGGAAGTCAGTGGTGGTCCAGTCAATCCGGGTTAAAGCCTGAAAGACAGCCTCTTCACTTATAAGTTCAGTCGGATCAACGTCAGGGGCGTAAGTGTGCTTATGGATTGGCGGAATAAGATTTTGCACTTCTGGAATGACAGTCTCAATCCGTTTGTTGTTGGCATCATAGAAGGACCGGTGAACAGTCAAGTTCGCTTCTTCTGCCAATTGACTCACCAGAGGACGCATTTCCCTTGTCACATTTTTGAGGGCTTCGTTATCAAACTCTATCCCATCTTCCTGTTCACTAGGAAAGCCCTTGGCAATGTCAACCGGATCCAGATCAGCTATCCATGCTTTCGCTCGGGTAAGTGCCAACAAAGTGCCAGCCCTGGCAGCGGATCGATTCATCTCTTCTATCTGTGCTGGCGTCATGGATAGTCTTGCTAGAGTATCCTTGATCAATGTTGGGGCCGGATTGTTGTATGAGGTTGCACAGATAACCCGTTGGGCACCGGTATACAACTGTTCAATCAGAGTATATGCTGCCTTCAACTTCATCCGCATATCAGAGCCCAGATGAGCAACGCGGCCACCTACAGCGGTTTAAGAATTTCATGTTAAACCGGCTAATTACAAAGATGGTTACTCAAGAAGTCTTGGCAAAAGGACTTACCAAAAATTGCAGAGGTCATGGCATTCACTTGGTGCTTCAATCCAGTAAGTTCTTCCGCCACCGGTTTAAGAGCCGACTCGGCGTCTTCAGCCCGCTTTACCAAGGCGGCTTTCTCAGTATCCCAGTTGGCACGCTCAGTCTTGAACCATTCTTTGAGTTGCTCCATGGTGGTTAAAGCGGTTTTCAACTCATCCTTGGCCTTGGAAGTTTCTGCTTGTTGGGATTTTATATTCTCTTGAAGGTCGACAATTTGAAAGACTTGTTGATTTATCTCAGTCTGCCACAGTCAGAAGAGCATGTCAATATCTTATCGAAAGTCCCATGCATATAACCAGTTACACACTCGGCACTTGGGGGCTAATGCGGATTGCTTTTTCTACTGATTGTTTAAAGTCCCAAGGATAATTACAAGTTTTAATCCTGGCACTTGGGGGCTAATGTGTGTTTGGTCAAAAAATACACAAGGAATATCAACAAAGTACAGTATGAAATATTGAAGTCCCGGTTTGACTTTGCAAGACAAACCGGCCCTTGGGGGCTACAATACAATGAAGGTACAGAATAAAGGATAAAAGTGTTTACCTCATAGCGTTCCTTCATCAGATTTACCAAACCGGCCTCATAATCCCGGATTGTGAAGAGGCGGTTCAAGAAACCGGAATGAAGATCCTGAGCAGACAGATCAACATAGCTTGACAAGTCGGTCTTCCCCTTCCCCTTTCTCATAAAAGCAAATTCATCCTTGGCGGTATGTTTTGACAAAATAACTGGATTGCCCGGGGCGGTATAAGCAGTGCCAGTAACAACAACATCATCGTCATCTTTAGTTGGGCTCGGTGTTGACATTTTCTTTGGCTGGGCTTGGCAGATTGGCAGCAGGGCTTGGCGGATTGACTGCAGGGCTTGGCGGATCAGCAGCTGAATTCCGTGGATCAACAACTGGACTTGGAGGTGTGGCACGTGGACTTGATATATCAACATGTGTAGCCGGATCAGCCTCCGGCGGATTAGCATCAGCAATTGGATCTTGCGGAGCAGAATCATCTATGACAACATCAGGGTTTTCACCAGCGTTCTCTGGGGTCTTCTCCGGGCCAACATCGTCAGTAGGGCCGCTGGTCTTCGCTTTCTTGCTCAACCGGGCCTTGGCGCTATAACAATAAAGGTAAAGAATAAGTATGACAAGTTAATGCATGAAGAAACAAATTGAAGAGCAATATGCTTACCCAGCGACGGTCTTGAGGGGAGGCAACTGAGTGGTTGATGAACTGCCAGACGAGTTGGAAGATGCCTGGTAATTCGGATCAGACGGATTGAGTGGGCATCGGAAGAAACCCTTCAAAGGATAAAGTTTTTCAGGAGGACAAGTCACCTCTGGATGACGCTTCCGGGTTGGTGTATCTGGTAAACCGGAAGAAGTGACTTGTTGGCCACTGTGCTGGGTTGTGCGACGCCCTTCAAAATGTTGTGTCTTCAAAGAAAATTGCGGATCCAAATGATCAAGGGGGTGAGAGCATTTTACTTTTCGAACTACACGGCGAAATCTTTGAATCGGTACAAGATCTGAATCGGAGGAAAGAGAGATTACCTCAACATGGTCTGCACGGCTGCCCTCCGCATCATCCTGATAAAAAGTCATTATTAATAAAATTTATGAGAAAGGAAGCAAAAGAGACAAGTTTTACCTCTTGGTTTGAATCTTCAACATCTTCGGGAGGATCAGCAGCTTCGCCGGTTTTCTTTTTTGCTGCTCTCTTTATAACCTTGCTCTTTGGACGAGGGGCCCTGGTTAGTTTATTTGAAGCCTATCTTTTCCAGAAGGAGCTGTTGGACTGAAATTAAAAGGGAGTATTAGCACATGGTTAAGAGCGGAAATGGATCAAAGAAAGCATAGAGTTAAAATCTTTATCGCTGGTGGTTTGTTGGCGGTATAAAAGGGAGCCAGCCCGGTCTGGCTGCATGTGGTGATGGATTCGTCTAATATCTTCTTCACCGATTCAGTGACTTCATCGTCAGTCATTTCTATTTCATTAAACCGTTGAGGGTCCTTGATGTCACCGGTATACTCATGCATTAATCCGGAGTGGCGACTCAAGGGCAGGATGTGCCATTTAACCTAGCAGCGAATAAGATCAACACCAGTTAAACCGTTTGCCAAAGGGCCCGGAGCTTGTCGAGTTGAGGTGCATAAGTTTGTCGTTCCTTGGCAATTAACCGTCGAGGTAAAGGGTGGCCATTGCTAAGCCGGTGAGGGCGGTAACCCAGCCAGGGATTTTATCCAGGAGGGGCAGTGTTTTGATAGTAAAACCAAGTTTGGTTCCAGTCTTTGGGATGACTGTGGTGTGCTGCATGTGGGAAGCCAACTTCTTTCCTCTTTTGAATTGATACCCCGCCAAGTTCTGTGTTGGGACCATTAGAGAACTCTGTGCGGCGGTTTAAATGGAAAAAATCCCGGAACAACTCCACAGATGGTTCTTCTTGAAGGTAAACTTCGCAGAACACTTGAAAGTTGCATATGTTAGACACGGAGTTTGGTCCAATATCCTGTGGATGGAGTTGAAAGTTCACAAGGACATCCCGGAATTTTTTTGATCCGGGCCGGCTGAAACCCCGGTCTAGGTGCTGCATAAAAACAATAACTTCTCCATCTTGAGGCTCAGGAGGGCACTCTTGGCCGAGAACTCACCAGTGAAGGACATTTTTTGGAGCCAAAGCGCCAGTGGTGACATATCCATTGATTTGTGTCTCCGTAATCCGGGATGGAACCCAGTTGCAAGCAGAGAATTGTTTTGTCATCTCGAAAGGCAAACTGTGAAAGGAAAAATGAAGGTTGGTTTATAATTGATGGTTTGAGTGTACTATTCAGTGTTAAACCGGAACGTTGCCGTTTCAAGTCTAGTTGGCGGTTTAAGTGAGGGCTAATGGTGTATGGCAGATTGACTATTAAAGGTTAAACCACACCTAAGCAGAAGAGCCAGGGCTGAAAATCTACTAAGTGTTTACAGAAACAAGTTTCACAATATGGCAGTATAATTTTGGATCTACCGTGGTTAAAAAGAGAAAAATTCTCTGAGCCCTACAATCGCGCTAAGAGGAACAAGGAAGATCCAGACGGAGTTCGTTCAGGAGCGGCAAGATGCTATGGTATGGTGAGCTAACAATGTGGATCTAACCGTGGATCAAAGATGTCAAGCGCATATATAATCTTAGTAAAAAGACTAAGAGAAGGGTGTGGAAGAACTGATGAACGGCGATGAACACAGATGAACTCGAAGCTCTAATGGAGATCTAGGGTTACAGGAAAGTGAACTTACTAGGGCTACTCAACGGCGGAGGAGCATCGCAGGGACTCTGGTATGAACAGGGTGATGCATCGGCCTTGGTCTGTGCAGATTCGAAGATCGACGGCGGCGGCGGCGCTGGTGCTCTTTGGGTCGCGAGGAGGAAGAAAAGGATAAAGGGGAGAAAGTGGAAGGACCCTTCGGGTTTATTTATAAAGAGGCAGGAAGATAAGTGATAGGCGCGAAAATCAAGGAGCCTGAAGCGGCAAGGTGGGCGCGGCTGACGCCTCGATTTTCGAGATATCATTAATGAAGGAATCTTTTTAATCATTTTTTACAAAGATGACGTCATGATGGTCCGTTGCTGTGACCGGAGGATGATGTCACTGCGGCGGTTCCAAAATTTACAAGAGAAGATATCATGGCGGTTTACGAGAAATGTAAGGAGATGCTTGCAAAAATTCTTGAAGTTTTAAGGATTGACATGAACAAGTTCAAATCAATATGGGGCCTAATGTTGGGGATATAACTGCTGGATGTAAACCGCCCAGGATGGGCCAGTTCACCTTCAACTACATTGAAGCCCATGAAGACCCAGAAGATGGCACTTTACTAATGAAGCTTAGAGGCCCAGAGCCTAAGGGAGGATTAGGGCCCATAGTGGTAAATCGTCATGGTTATGTGACTTGTATTGTAAGTTAGGAAAGGAGAGACCGAGCCGGACACTTGTATGAGTCGGCCTCGGGGCTCTATAGACCGGCCGGGCGTCAACCTGTGTATATAAAGGGACGACCCGGCGGCGGTTTAGGGATAACAGACAACAACTCGAGACTCAGGCAAAGCGTATTTGCTCCCTGGTCATCGAAACCCAATCAATCCCATCACAACTAGACGTAGGCTTTTACCTTCATCGAAGGAGCCGAACTAGTATAAAACTCCCGTGTCCCTTGTTCGGTTTAACCCCTTCAAGCTAACCCGTAGCAATGGCTCCACGACTAAGTCCTTTCATGAGGACATCTGACGTGTTAATTCCATGACAGGTTCAGTTAACAGCCATCGATCGATCGCTCAGGTTCAATAACGCGTAGCCTGCAGTGCAATCGCTCGGGTTCAGTTAGAGCCCAACGCCTCACTCGGGTTCAGTTAGAGCCAACGCATCGCACACACGCGCATACGTGTACGAGAGAAACGCGCATCGCTCGGCCCCCGACCTCCCACCATAACCGGCAACTCCCCGAAATTTTCCTCCCCCTCGCTTCTACCATGGTTTTTTCCGTCATGGACGGCCCAAAGAATGTCATGCAGCTGCGTCTCCGGCCCGCCCAGGATGAAAAGCTCATTTTCCGTCATGATTTTTTGTCATAGAAGTAGGAGCCCACCACATCTATGATGATACCGGGTTTTGTCACAATTATCGTCATAGAAGTGTCATATGTATGACAGAATTTTTTTTCGTTCGGCCCAAAATGTCACGGATGTGTCTTTTTTTTGTAGTGTATTCTCAGTATCCATACCCTCGGAGACCAACGTTGCCCACCTCGACCGCCGCCTAGGCCTTGCCAGACTTCTGTCGATCCACCCATACGCCGGCCCACCTTGGCCTATGCTGTCGTTCGACCCTGAATCCCGCCGGCGCCCGGTATCACCCACCCATGGTGACATCGTCAATGGAGGACGCCACACGCTACAAGTATTTGGACAAATGCCATAGCGAAATATTTTCAATGCTGTCGTTATTGACTTTGAAGGAAATACGATGACTTCCTACTCAATAAGAAGGATAGGCCACAAGTTTGAGTTTCAAGGCATGAAGCAAGAGGGCATGACATTTTGGCAAAGTGTGCAAGTTTAGCTCAATGAGCAAAAGCACTATGCGCCCCACAACATGGAAGTGATCCATGATCGCAATGCAAAGTGAAAAGGCCATCAACAAGTATTGCGGTGCGTATACGCAAGTGCATAGAATGTCGCTCAAAGAGATCATAGTTTTGTTTCATGTTGCTCTATATGTTTGTCATTTCATCACACCATTGTCTAGCATGGATGCCTGGGCACTTAGTACTAATGATGAATGGCAAGCCCTTCGTATTGATTCATTGCTGCATGAAGCTCAATGTGGATAGCAACTAGAGTCACAGATGTCATGAAGAAGTTCAAGCTCGACGAGAGGAAGCTTGAGATGAAGGCCACTTCCAAGGAGTGGAAACTAGAGGTCTTTGGCATGGGCACATAGTTCTTTTGCTTTTGGAACTGGTGAATTTCAGAAACTTGTTGAACAGCCGGTGCATTCAAATTTAAATGTATGGTTGAATTGCTATCATTCTAGACACATTTGTCAAAGTAAGAGGTTGGACTAGAAATAGACATTTGGGTCAAAGCACTGCTCCTGCCGGAGCCGGTAACGGTGATGCCTGCGGGCGCCGCGAATCTCCTTGGAGGCGGTGCTGTCATGGTGACTACACCTTAGAAAATCTGGGAAACCCATGTTCCAGGTTCACCTGGAACAGAGGGTGGCGACGTATTTTGGGTCACATCCCTTCTTGAAGGCATCATCCGAGTTCTGCTCGGTTGGTCTCTGTGGTGGCTGCTTGCTGCGTGTTTGATGGTGGTGGTGATGCAACTAGATTGGGGGTCGATGGTGGTGTCTGCTTTGTTGGCGAGGGAGGTGGTGTTCTGTCTTCGATATCATGGCTCAGCCGTGCGCTGGAATGGGTATGATTTTCATCCGAAGTCGGGTTGGTGGGGTCGTTATCCTACTCAATGGATCACCTCGTTATCATATGCCATCTCTACCTCTATGTGGTGTTGTTGGGTGGCAATGAGATGACCAACGTTCAAGGCTCTTCTCGTTTCTTGGTTAGATGACGATGTAAGTTGTGGTCCTCCTCCTTGTTGGTTGTGCTGCTGATATTTGTGATGGTGGTCCGTGGTGGTGGTGCGTTTTACTTCGGATTGTCGAAAGGCCTTCTTCTGTGCCCTTTCCTCAGCGGGTCTTCCGGAGCTTCGGCTATATGTGTGTGCATGTGTATGTGTGTGTTTTCGGTTTTGTCTCTTCTCTTGTTTCCCTGTGTATTCTAATTCACTTGAACCTATCTTATATGAAGTCGTGAGGCTTCTAGGCAAATTGGATTGAATATATTCATGTGGGGATCCCCTCCCCTGATAACCATTCATAAAAAAGGTGGACATTTGGTGTCTACTGTTGGATGACCTTCTTTCATATCGTTGTCCGTAGACACATCTGAACGTGTCCGTGGACATTTGATCCCGTCATTTTTGTGATCACTTTTTTTCCTGATAGGGCTCGACCACATGAACCATGCCCGGGTTGTTGGGAAATGTTGCATGGAAAACAAAAAAAATCTACACACACACACACACAAGATCTATCCATGGAGATGCATAGCAATGAGAGGGGGAGAGTGTGTCTACGTACCCTCGTAGACCGTAATCGGAAGCATTTACTCACGCGGTTGATGTAGTCGAACTTCTTCACGCTCCAACCGATCAAGTACCGAATGTATGGCACCTCCACGTTCAGCACATGTTCAGCTCGGTGACGTCCTCCGCCTTCTTAATTCAGTAAGATGGCGAGGTAGTGGATGAGTTCCGGCAGCACGACGGCGTGGTGACGATGATGGTGAATCTATCTCCGCAGGGCTTCGCCTAAGCACTACGAAAATATGACCGAGGGTGTAAACGGTGGCGGGGGGGGGGGGGGGGGTGGGAGGGGGCGCACACGGCTAAGAAATTGTCATGGTTGTGCTAGGCGCCCCCTCCCACATATATATAGGTCGGGGGGAGGAGGGAGTAGCCAGGAGGGCGCCCCAAGTAGGCCGAATCCTACTTGGGGTCCTCCCCAAGTGGCTCTCCCCTTTTCCTTGTTGGAGTGCGGGAGGAAGGAAGGAGGAGGTGGCGCCCCCCCCCCCTTTCCTTTCTCTCATGAGGAGGGAAAGGCAAGAGGGGCCACCCCTCCCACGTCCTTCCCCTAGGCCTAGGGCCGGCCAACCATGTAAAAGGGGCACACCAGCCCCCTAGTGGGCTGGTCTGTCCCCTTCTATGGCCCATACACTTGTCGGGGGTGTCTGGAACCCCTTCCGGTGACCTGGTGACTACCCGGTGCACTCCAAAACTATTCCAGTGTCTGAATACCATCGTCCTTTATATCAATCTTTACCTCTCGACCATTTTGAGACTCCTCGTTATGTCCGTGATCTCATTCGTGACTCCAAACAACATTCGGTCACCAAATCATATAACTCATATAACACTATGTCGTCAATGAACGTTAAGCGTGCGGGCCCTAGGGGTTCGAGAACTATGTAGACATGACTGAGACACCTCTTCGATCAATAACCAATAGCGGAACCTGGATGCCCATATTGGTTCCTACATATTCTACGAAGATCTTTATCGGTCGAACCGTTATGATAACATACGTAATTCCCTTTGTCTATCAGTATGTTACTTGCCTGAGATTCGATCGTCGGTATCTCTATACCTAGTTCAATCTTGTTACCGACAAGTCTCTTTACTCGTTCTGTGATACATCATCTCGTAACTAACTCATTAGTCATTTGCTTGCAAGGCTTCTTATGATGTGTATTAGCGAGAGGGCCTAGAGATGCCTCTCCGATACTCGGAGTGACAAATCCTAATCTCGATCTATGCCAACTCAACAAACACCTTCGGAGATACCTGTAGAGCATCTTTATGATCACCCAGTTACGTTGTGACGTTTGATAGAACACAAGGTATTCCTTCGGTATTCGGGAGTTGCATAATCTCATAGTCGAAGGAATATGTATTTGACATGAAGAAAGCAATAACAATAAACCGAATGATCATTATGCTAAGCTAAAGGATGGGTCTTGTCCATCACATCATTCTCCTAACGATGTGATGCCGTTATCAAATGACAACACATGTCTATGGTTAGGAAACCTTTAACATCTTTGATCAACGAGCTAGTCTAGTAGAGACTTACTAGGGACACGGTATTTGCTTATGTATTCACACATGTATTTAAGTTTCTGATCAATACAATTCTAGCATGAATAATAAACCTTTATCATGAATAAGGAAATATAAAATAACAACTTTATTATTGCCTCTAGAGCATATTTCCTTCACGGGTTAGTGGCGACCATAGCTCCCAACAACCTACGTTGTCGATTGTATGCTTCCTCTCAATCACCATACAACATCTTGAAGTGACTTGCTTCGCCTTCCATGCCTTCTCGTATTTCACCTTGTAGTGGAAGAGTGCTTTCACAAGGTCCATGACGCTCTTAAATGCTCATTGTTGAACGTGAGGAGATGGAGTTGGACAGCTTCTAAGCGATGAACTCGGAGATGAGTTGTTTGTGGTCTTGGGACACAACGTTGCCATCAACCTTCTTGACTCGGCACATGTGAGTTGGTACACAACTCACTATGTGCCAATCGGGCCCTCCTTTCCATGGTCTTGCACGCACAATCCATGGACATCCATCCTCCTCACATGCATCCGTGTAACGCAGATTGATGTCCGAGTGAACCATCTTTTGTGGAAGATAATGCGTAACCGAGATGTCGTCGAGCCACATATTCAATTCCAAGAAGGTTTTGAACTTCAACCCGGGAGAAATTCCGTTCTTCCCGTGTTCCATACCACAGTAAGAAGTTGGCAAAACTCCAAGAAATATACCTTTGTCACCGTCAACCACGGCTTCATCTATGAGACTAATATCCTGAAACAATGGTATCCAATGATCCCATCGTAGTACCTTCTCGAAAGCTTCCGCCTCCTTCGCTGTCAACTCCTCCTCATCAACTTCTTCAACTGGCAGGTAGTATAGCGTCTATCAGACTGGCGCTACTTCATGTCACATAACGCCTATGTGTAGGGCGCTGCTATCCGAAAGGGTTACGTCTGTGAAATAGTTTTGCGGAGAGTTTATTTTTTGAATATGATTCGTGTCTGGGTTATTTTTGTTCATTTTGCCACATACTATAGCGTTGTAAAAGTGTAAAATGCATTCAACCTGGTCGTGCAGTTCACCTCGTTTTAAGTAAATCAAAATGTTAGGAAACAGATAATCAAAGCAGACTGGCAAGCCGATCTGGCCCCGATTTCTCCTTTGTGCTGGGAGGTTCCGTTGGACGCACATGCGTGCCGATCTGGCCCATGCATGCACTCGGACAAGTGTCGGATTAGCTGACGTCATGCATGACTCACTCGCTCAAAGGAATCTCACCATCGGCACTGCTGACTCGTTAGTACTTTGGACTGTACTTGCATAGTTGCTTGACGTGACCGACTTATTGACTCATGTTAAGAATTTCGGCAAATTTGACAGATTTGACCTATAGACGAAATCAAATCACAAAATGAACTGTCCGTGAAACTATTTCACGCGGCTGACCCGTGGCGCCTAGCTCTCATGCGCTGCACTAGTGCAACGCCCGGGAGCTAGGCGCTGCACTGTGCAACGCCCGGGAGCTAGGCGCTGCACTGTATAGTGTGGCGCCTAGCTCTCAGGCGCTGCACACTGACTTAGTAATTTTCTGAACACACGGGTGCGACGCTGGCCTGTAGCGCCTATCTCTGAGGCGTTGCACAGTGTAGTGTGGCGCCGTCGTGTCGGGCGTCACACAAAAAGGTCAGCCGCGTGAAATAGTTTCACGGATAGTTCATTCTGTGATTTGATTTTGTCTATAGGTCAAATTTGTCAAATTTGCCGAGAATTTCAGCTGAAACCAAACCAAGCAATCTGTACAGTATACAGCTACAAAATATTCACTGTATACTAACAACTCGGCTGGGCCTAGCTCCGCGCATGTTGGACTCTACCTCGGCCGCGCGCGGAAGTCCGGCTCTTTTGGTGATTCCTATATGACGCTCGTTAGCGTCAAATCTTCGTAGCTTCGCTGAAGAGCTGGACTTGTCGCTTCCACTTGGGCCGGCCCACGATTCAGCTTCGCACCCATTTATTCGTTGCCATCGTTCCTTTCTTCGTTGCGGGATCTTGGGAACCTTCGTGAAGGTTGCTGGCCTGTCTTGGGAACTTTCTAGAAGGTTCCCTGGACCGGTTTTTTCTGTTTTGTTTTTACTAGGTTTTATTCTATTTTCGATTTTTTCTTCTTTTTCTTTTTCTCTGCTTATTCCTTTCTTTTCTTTTCTTTTTTCTTTTTTTACTGTTTCTTTTCTTTGTTTACATTTTTTAGTATATAAAAGGTCCACCACGTATTAAAAGATGTTCATCGTATATTAAAAAAGTATTCACCTTATATTATTAAAAAAAATGTTCATCATATATTAAGAAATTGTTCACCTTGTCTTTTAAACTTGTTCATCATATATCAAGAATTTGTTCAACGCATACTACGAAATGTTCATTGTGTATTTGGAAAACTTGCTCAGCGTATATCACAGAAATGTTCAATGCATTTTTACAAATTGTTCAGCGTATATTACAAAAATGTTAAATGTATATTTAAAAACTGTTCAGCTTATATAAAAAATTGTTCATGTTTTCAATTTTTGTTCACTTTTTTCAAAATCCGTGTTTTAGAAGTTGTTCGAGTTTTTCCTATATGACGCTCGTTAGCGTCAAATCTTCGTAGCTTCGCTGAAGAGCTGGACTTGTCGCTTCCACTTGGGCCGGCCCACGATTCAGCTTCGCACCCATTTATTCGTTGCCATCGTTCCTTTCTTCGTTGCGGGATCTTGGGAACCTTCGTGAAGGTTCCTGGCCTGTCTTGGGAACTTTCTAGAAGGTTCCCTGGACCGGTTTTTTCTGTTTTGTTTTTACTAGGTTTTATTCTATTTTCGATTTTTTCTTCTTTTTCTTTTTCTCTGCTTATTCCTTTCTTTTCTTTTCTTTTTTCTTTTTTTACTGTTTCTTTTCTTTGTTTACATTTTTTAGTATATAAAAGGTCCACCACGTATTAAAAGATGTTCATCGTATATTAAAAAAGTATTCACCTTATATTATTAAAAAAAATGTTCATCATATATTAAGAAATTGTTCACCTTGTCTTTTAAACTTGTTCATCATATATCAAGAATTTGTTCAACGCATACTACGAAATGTTCATTGTGTATTTGGAAAACTTGCTCAGCGTATATCACAGAAATGTTCAATGCATTTTTACAAATTGTTCAGCGTATATTACAAAAATGTTAAATGTATATTTAAAAACTGTTCAGCTTATATAAAAAATTTGTTCATGTTTTCAATTTTTGTTCACTTTTTTCAAAATCCGTGTTTTAGAAGTTGTTCGAGTTTTGGTTTTTTTCACATGTAAAAAATTATTGGCTTTTTTGAAGGAAATTTGTTGACATTTTTCCAAGTGGAACTTTTTAAAAACGGGTCCGCCTCTGTAGCTATTAGTTAATAGTTTGCGCTGCATCGTGGCCAAGTAGAGATGGCTAGCTCGGCTGGTTAGCAACCGTGCTCTTCAGGGAATGCTCTGCTGTTTGCCGCTCGCGAGCGTCCAATAGGACCTCTCGTTGCGAGGTACTGAGGTCAATGGCACGGGGAGCGCCTATACGCCGCCCGTGTGCGTCCGATCGTTGCGACTTCGCTGAAGCGACGCGCACACCGGCCGGCCCAATCATCTCGCTGTGAGCGCAGAAACGAAAAAAGAAAAAAAGCGTATGCATGGGATTGAACCGACGACCTCATGCTCAAATCCAGTGATGCTAACCAGCCGAGCTAGCTACCACGACAGTTTTATATGCAGCGCCAACCTTAAAGTAGAATATACAGGGGCAAATCCTAAAAAAAAACGTTCAACATTTTTATTATATACGTTGAAGAAATTTTAAAATACAGTGAACGTTTTTGAAAAAAAATACTGAACAAATTTAAAATACTAAAATGGACATTTTATGGGTATACGCTAACCAATTTTTTAATATGTGATGAACAAAACTTAAATACACAATGAACATTTTCTAAATATATGTTGAACAATTTCATAATATACAATGAACATTTTTGTAATACACAATGAACATTTCCTAATATACGTTGAACAATTTAATAATACACAATGAAAATTTTTGTAATACATAATGAACATTTACTAATATACGTGGAACAATTTAATAATATACAATGAACATTTTTGTAATACACAATGAACAATTTTACAGTGCAAGATGAACAATGTCATAATATACGATGAGCATTTTCTTAATATATTGAAGATTTTTGTAACACGCGGTGAACTTTTTATACAAATACACAAAATGAGAAGAAGAACAGAAACAGAAAATAAAAAAAGGAAATGTAAAAAAAAAGAAAAAGAAAGGACAAAAAGGAATCAAAACAGAAAAATAGAAAACCGGAATAAAACAATTGATAACCGGCCAAAAACCATGAAAAACTGGAAGCAAAAAAACCATAGAAGAAAAGAAAAAAAACCCGCAAGAAACAGGGAAAACAACAGCGAACGAAATCCGTACGTGGGCCGGCCCAAGTGGCGACTTGCTTCAGCGAAGGCTCCTCCTTTTGACGCCTGCGGGCGTCAAATAGGATTTGCCGGCTCTTTTCTTCTGCTCTTCATCAAGCCCAATTTCATAAGAGCAACTCCAACGGGCCGACCCAAACGGATGGTGGTTTCGTCCGCTTTTTGTTCGTTTGGGTCGGCCGCCCGTCCGGCGTCCGTCCTATTTTTCATATGGGTCGGCAGCGCGCCCAACGCACCGACCCATATGTGCAGGCGTGGCCGGCTGGCTGCCCAATTTTGCATTGCATTCAACATATTGTGAAATGAAAATTTTTAACAAACAAAATAGTCCGCCCAAATAAATAGTATAGTTTTTACAGGCCAAATAAAAATAAAAAATGTTTCACATAGTTTTACGAACGAATAAAAGTAGATACATCTATTGGTTGCCAACATGAGTCCACATATGCTCAACCAAATCATTTTACAGTTGCACGTGAGTTTCCCAATCACGCATGTCTTCATGAAACTGAATGAACTGCTCAAATATTGCCGCTACTCCATGCTCAGGCACAACATTCTCACCCTGAAACTGAAAGCCTTCATCGTACAGACGTTCCGGACGCTCGTCTTCTATGATCATATTGTACCTTGGCAAACTGTCGAACAGCTTGCGGGCGTCGAAGAAGGATACAGCCGGCGAGGGGAGACGCGGCGCCCACAGACCAGCTAACTGCCCGACCGACGTCCGACGAGTGTGACGGTGTCCGACGAGCGTGCCAGTCGTATGTGGTGGGGGCGGCGAGGCGTCTTCTTGGTCGCGGGCGGCTGTGCGATGGGGGAAGCGGCGGCGGGAACTAGTTTGCTCCCCGGCGACGGCGGGCGACTGGGGACAGGAGCGGCGTTGCTGGGCGCATGTGGAGGCGGCGGCAGCTGGAAGAGTCGCCACAAAAATGGGCGGCGACGTCGGTGACAGAGGAGGCGGGGGGCGAGGGTTGCTTGTTGGCCGGGGGAGGGAGGCCAATGTGCCACAGACCAGCGGACCCGGGGACAGGAGTAGGCAACCGCGCGCGCGTCCGTTGCGTGTCCGCGCCGACGCAAATCAGGCTAAAAAATGGGCCGGAAATGGGTCGCCCGCGGACTAAAAACGGACGCGCGTTCGTTTGGGTCGGCGCGTTGGGTCGCCTTTTCTGCGCCGACCCAAACGGACGGCCGCGGACGAAATGGGTCGCCCCATTGAAGTTGCTCTAAGGACGCAGCCACCGAAATCAGTGATAACACATACGCATCGCTTGTTGCAATTAGGAAGTTTGGTGGGATTGCTTCTAATACGTAGCGGCTTTTCCTATCGAAGCGTTTCCCTACCCTAGCCGCCGCCACGGGCGAGGCGACTAGGGAGGCGATCTTTTTCCACCGATCTTCACCGGCGAGAGCGTTGGCCCCCCTCTCTTCGGGTACTGCTCCGGCAGCAGGAGAGAGGGGGGACCCCGTTCGTCCGCTCTGTAGTCAGGGTTTGGATTTATAGGTCGTGGTGCGCCGTTGGGGTGGTGGGAGCGGCGCCCGGACGAATAAATCTGCCTCAACTCCACTCCCACACCGGTGGTGTCCTTCATGGCGGCGTCTTGGAGTTGGTGGCATCGTGTGTTTGTCGATCCTTCATATCAGCGATGTTAGGGTTCATGGATGGTGTCGGCGAGGCGGCGGTGTCGACTCCATCAGGTGTGTCTCTCCTTCTGCTCTGTCCCCGTTGCTGCGGCGTTATCTCCGACGTCATGGTAGAGCAGGGAGGTTTTGTCGTCCAGGAGTACGCGCAGACGCTTGTCTACACAAGTGACAGCTGGAAGATGGTGCATCTTGTGCTGGGTTTGTGGTTGAATGCTGACAGTTCTGGTTTCCTCCTCTGACTTCATAGTCGTGCGGGGGTGTCAGTTCTGGAGTTCGATGGTGTGACCGGGGACACATTGCCCCGGTCTGATTTTTTCAACGACAATGGTTTTGCTTCAGGCAAACTATTTTGGAGGTCTGTAAAGCTGCTGATCAGCGATGGAGCCGCGTCGAGCTCGGGTGAACAGGTGATATGTCTGCTTTTTCTTAGTGAAGAGGGCCAGGCGCTGGCTTTTTGCATAGGATTATCCTATCTTTTCTGTCCTGTAATATCAATGTTTACGTAGCTTGTAATTGAATTTTTATATTATTAATGAGAAACATATTACTATGCAAAAAATGCTTCTGACACATAGCCGCGCAGGGAGAGATGTGCAGTTTCATTCGTGCTTCCTTTCATAGGTTCAGGTTTTCAAAACGATCCATCTCTTGAACAGTATGTTCAAATAACAAACCATTTTTGTTATTGTGTCCGTCACATCGAGATTTTTAGAATAGATTCCATGTCGATAAATTTTGACAAACCTTTTTCCGAGGCGAAATAAGTGCTTCAAACTAACTTGTGCTCCCATGTGGTGAAGCACAACTGTTATTATCAAAAGTCAACTAATTGTGCTTCTTTGGGGAAGCACAACTGTGCCTTCACGCTGTAAGACGTTACTGAGTTGAATGTATTGGTCGGCAATTTGTGCGCCTTTCTATGTTCAAACAAAAAAAACTGTGCCTTCATGCAAAAAACACAAATGTGCTTCACGCAGTAACACAATGAGCAGATGCAAATTAAAAAAAATCATGAAAACAGAGAAAATAAGAAAATCGCCCTCTAGAGGAAACCGCCCAGCGCACGATACAGGGTGCTGCGGCGAGGCAGAGGGCGCTTTCCAACTAATTGCTCTCGACAACTACTTGTTTTTTTAGAGGGGCAAAGCTATGTCTCGCTTGCTGCGAGACGGTAACTGCCTTCGCTTCAACCACCTCCTAGATGGGCAGGCCCATCAATCAGTCGAACGATAGCCTTTCTTAGCACTTCCTTGCTAGCGGTTGCATAGGTCCATTTTTGTCTAATTTTTCTTCTCTCTTAGTTTTGGTTATATTTTTAAAACTATTAATTTTTTTACTTAAAGTTATAAAAAAAGTTGTAGCACATTAAAAAATGTTGATGTGGTAGAAACATTTTCTCACGCAACTTTAAACAAATTTACGATTCAAATGAAATGTTCTTCCCACTCAAAACAATGTTCGGGACATTGAAAAAAAAATTATGTGTTTCAAGAACTTGTTCATAAAATTTCACAAAATTATTTATACAATGCACAAAAATCAGGTATTTACACCTTCACATGATTTTTTAGAAATAACTTACCCTTCAAAAATATGGCAGTAAAAAAATGTTCATGCATTTTAGAAAATATGTTCCTGACATTTTCACAAAAATTATACTCCCTCTGTCCCATAATATAAGAACGTTTTTGACACTAGTGTAGTGTCAAAAACGTTCTTATATTATGGGACGGAGGGAGTACATTGTAAAAATAATGTATGCCTAATTTTTTAGATATGTTTCATACCGTTCAAAGATATTTTTGCAAAATTGAAAAACTAACACTTAACAAATGTTTTGTTCATTTTAAAAAGAATGTTTATGACACTTATGAAAAATGTTCACATGTTCAACCTGTACTCCAAAAATGTTCAAGTTGTATCTGAAAATAAATTCACAAGTTTTCAAAAAATGTTCAATGTGTATCAGACAAATGTTCTACATGAAAAAGTTTACATATATACAAAAAATCGTTTAAACATTTATTAAAAAGGTTCAACATGTATAAAAAATTGTTCCAAATTTATAAAAAATATCTATAATATCCAGTAAAAAACTACGACATGTCATTAAGAAGAAAAAAATAGAAGCAAAGACAACCAAAGAAAACAGATGAAATCCTATACAGAAACAAACAGAAACAAAAGAAGAAGAAAAGCATGCGAAAGATTCTAAAATTGCACATAGAAACTTCACAAAACCGCTTCCGGAAATCTAAATTAAGCTGGGCTATTAGCTACAACGCTATAGGCGAGACATGAGGTCGTCTCGCAATTGGTCAGACATATGCTTTGCGTGTCAATAGCACCTCTTCAGGGGAGTCCCTGTTTGACGCATTTTGCGTCAAATAGGCGGTCAATCGTACTTGGGCAGCTCTAGTGGCCCATCCCATATAGCAACGCATTCTATAGAGTGATCGCTAGCTTCAGTGTTCCTTTGTGTTTTCTAATTATTTTCTAGAAAAGAAAATATCAATTTTTTTCGAAAATTGAACATATTTTAAACTTTGAGATCATTTTTTGAAAATTTTGGGACCATTTTAAAGAAAACTGTGAATTCTTTCAATGTGATCCTTTCTTAAGAAAGGAAAATATTTTTTAAAATTATTTGAACACTTTTTGCATGAATGCTTTGAATTTTTGACAATTTTCTGAAAATGTGAACATTTGAATATTTGATATTCAAAATTTTATTTCCATACTCAAATATTTTTGAAAGTTTCAAAAACGTTTCCCTAAAAGACAAACATTTTTTAAAAAATTGGCAACATTTTAAAGCACAAATATTTTTCAGAAAAAAACATTTTCATATTTTGGTAACATTTTAAGCACAAATTTCTGGCAAATATTTTAAGCACAAACATTTAAAAAAACATTTATGATAACATGAATATTTTTCAAATTTCATGATTGTTTAAAACATGATTCTTCGAAAAAGTTATTTTTTTTGAAATAATGAAAATTTTATAAGCTCGAATATTTTCGACCATTATTTAAATATTCAGAAGCAACCAAAAAGCCTATAAAAAGAAAACAGGAAATATAGAAAATCTTTAACAAAAGCTTCTAGAAGGTTCCCAAACCGGGAATGTGTTAATGGAAATCGCGTGTTAGCGGAAATCGCGTGTCGCCTTCAATGTGCTAGCTAATGGGTCGGACCACTCGAGTGTTAGCGGAATGCATTAGAAGATTCTCCCCTCTTCTGTGCCTTAGGTTGGCGAACTGGGAAAACCCTATACGACGCATACTGCATCAAGTTGTCGAGCAATCGCACAGGGTTCGCAAGCGATTGATGATCAGAGCCGGCCTGTTCAGCGCTTTATCCATCCATGGTTTAAGAACCTTCTAGGAGTTTCATGAACCTGGTTTTTTTGTCTCTATTTCTTTTTAATTTTAATTTTTCTTCATTTCTCCTTTTTTCTATTTCTCTTTCCTTTTCGTTTTCATTTCAATTTTTTAGTTTCATTACTTTTTTCAAAAAATCTTTGTGTGTTTCAAAATTGTTCGCAATTTATCAAAAATGTTCGAGTTTTAAATTGTATTCAGCAGTTTCAAAAAATGTTCATGTTTCCAAATTTTGATCAGGTTTTCATTTTTATGGGAGTTTCAGAAAACGTTTCCGTTTCCAAAAAAAATCCCTGTTTCCAAAATTGTTTGCAAATTTTTAGATAATATTCCTATATTCAAATTTGTTCAGGAGTTTCAAATTTTATTCCTGTTTGTCAAAAAATGTTTCTGTTTCCAAAAATTTTCCTGTTTAGAAAATTGTTCGGGAGTTTGTTTCCAAAATTTTCAAAGAGACATCCTGTTTTCAAATTTGTTCAGGAGTTTCAAAAAATGTTCCTATTTTTCCAAAATTGTTCACGTTTTCATATTTTGCTAAGAGTTTGAAAAAATATATTTATATTCATAATAATATTGATAATTGAGAAAAAATGTGCACATTCTTAGAAAATGTTTGTGTGAAACCTGTTCACATTTCATTAAACACTCATTTTACAAAAAATCTGGGTTTTTTTTTATAAAAATGAACAATTTTCAAAATCCTGATTATTTTTCCAAAAAAGGAAAGAATTTCTGAAGTTTTTGAACATTTTTAAAAAATACAAACAAGCTTTGGAAGCACAATCATTTTTTGAAATTTGCAAAAAAAAATGGAAACACGAACAGTTTTCTGAATTTTGAAGAAATTTCAGGTTCGAGAATATTTTTTGGAATTTTGAACAAAAATTTCAAAAACCAAAAAACAAAAAAAATAAAAAGAAAATGTTTGGATCTGCGTTGGTCTCATTCTTATAGGCTTGCGCCGCCATGTAATCACTAGCTCTCATTATCTATGTTGGCTAGCACGGAAAGATTGTTTGCTGGAGATCTTGTGATCGATCATCGGTAGTGCTCCATTTTTTGCGAATTTATAGCCACTACAATGGTCGATCTGTGGCACATCTGCTCGCTTCGCTCATTTGCTAGTGGGCCCACTTAAGGGGGGGGGGGGGGTGCTATGAGTTTGTCCAACAGTCTGCCGCAATAAGCGGCAGATAGGAGTTCCCGGCGAACTGGCACTTACAAGGGCGCTTGCTTACTCACTCGGTCGTGTAAGTGACTGTTTGTTGGGAGCTCCTATATGGAAAAGGAAAAGTGCATATATGGGTCGAGTCTTTCGTGTGGGTCTCGCACGTCGGCCCGATGTGGCGGATGCGTGTGGGCATCCCTATATCCGCCCCACATATGGGCCGGGTATGAGGGGTGTCAGACAACCCGGACGTATGCCCTTGGTTTGGGGGTCTTGGTTGGGTGGCGTTCTTCGGCCCGGGCGATGTTCGGGCAGCCGACCAGACATTTGGGGGGGGGGGGGGGGGGGAGTGCGACTCATTGAAAACGGACATACAAGAGGCGTTGTGCACCTTCTAAAGTTGTATCTGAACTCATTGATGCTACCTCGGCATCGTGGGATAAGTAGAGAGTCGATGAGGTGTTCAAGCCAATGGATGCCCGAGTGGGGTTTGGGATTCCCCTATTTACCAGGAACATGGTGGACTTTTGGAGTTGGATTCATGAGACTAATGGAAATTTCTAGGTAAAATCGGCCTATCGGATGATAGTGTCGACACGCAGCAACAGGAGGGAGGTGTGGTTGGCGGAGTAAGTTGGAAACTCCAACACGACCTCGGAAGGGGGTTCATGGAAGAAATCGTGGCAAACTCAAGTGCCGGTGAAGGTGAGAATGTTCATGTGAAGATTATTAAAGCACTCTATACCAACAAGTGATGTGTGGGCACGCAGGCATATGGCTACATCCAATGCTTTTTGTGGATCACCAGATTCTTGGAGACATTCTCTAGTAGAGTACACGATGGCGAGATGCACGTAGGCATTGGTCGATGGTGAGTTGGCTTAGTCAATCATATCAAATACCGAGCCAAATGCAAAACATTGGCTTTTCTTGCAGATGGAATCACTATCGCATGATACTTTTTGTGAAGCTCGCAGTCACTCTATGGGTGATATGGTGTGCGCGTTGGAAGGCCATCCATGAGGGTGTTCCAGAGTCCACAAGCTACATTCAGTTTTATTAACAGGTTTATTGATGAGCTCGAGATGATCAAACTGGCGCCGACTCCGACATCCCATGGACAACCAGCAACGCAATCGACCTCCGACCAGCGCCCAAAGGCCCCTTCAGGGGACTATGTGAAAATGCACGAGGACGCTAGGGTGTGCACAGGAGTGGGTGGATCGGCCGCTGCCGTATGCAGAGATCGAGACGGATTTTTTCTAGGAGGCTGTTCACTGGTCATTGGAGGCATGGACGACCCTTCCGTCTTGGAGGCTATCGCATGCAGAGAGGCCCCGTGTCATTGACACAAGACCTTCATCTCCATTGTATCATGATTGCTTCTGGCGCCAAACAGGTGATACGCGATTCAAAGTGGGAGTCAAGAAAGAAACGAACCCACTATAAGCGAGATCAAGTTGCAAGTGTCTTCTTTAGATTGTATCTTTTCTTTCTATGATTGTGTTGTTAACAATGAACATATAGTTTAGCTAGATTTTCGCTTTCTTTAGGTCTGAGACGTCACGTTTGGCTTGGACAATCCCATGACCCGAACACTATCCCAGATTCTGTGAGTTTTGCCCAATAAAGTTTGTTTCACCCCAAAGAAAACCTTTCTAAATTTGTAAAAAAATCAGTGACACTTATTTTAGAATGAAGGAAGTATTATTTTATTTCCTAAGATTTGTTAGTAACAAAATGTCCCAAGCTCCATTAAGATAGTATACATGTACTGTCGTGCAAGGAAAGCAAAACCGTGCTGCGTTCGCTCCTGGATGCGGCAAAGAGATCGATCGAGCAGGAAAAGCTGGCGTGCACCCGCATGCGGCAGCTGAGCACTGACGAACACCGACTGTCACCGAAATGGTAAAGTTGAGCACTTCGCTTGGTTCCCTAATTATACAACCTTCTAGTCCCGACTCGTCATCTTAGGCACCGTTCGATAATTAGACACTCCGACCCTCACTGACCACTTTAGTCACTAATTCACTTAGGGCATGTACAATGCATAGCCCCAAGGTGATGCCTCGCGTGTCACGTAGGATCAGATATCAGGTAAAGTAGGTTCGAATAGGGAAGCGGGATTCTCTACAGAAGGTGGGTGCTTGTTGAGAAAAAATGTGGTCTGGTGTCGAAAGCTGAAAAAGTTGGAATGAAAAGTAGAAATATATATGTAGTAGAGTTATTATTTTTTATTTTTTAACGAGGCCCACTAGTGTAGGTGGCTCAAACTATTTTTTGACACGGGGCATCTGCATCCATATGCCATTATTGTACATTGCCCTTACTGGTCACTGTATAACTATGACATTGCTCCGCGGCGAGTCGATGCATCCTAAGACTATCCATAGTGAGAGTAACATAGATGATAATAGAACACATATCTAGGCAAAATAGATAACATGACACGTAATTATAGGGAAAGAAAGGCATGTGGTAGTTACTCATACTATGAATAACAAACACATACCAAGATAAGGTGAATCTACAATCAAATAAACAAAATGTTGCATGACACCATACGTATGTTACTCCCCACTATAGAGCTAGCAACAATAGTTTAATAAGGGCATCTTCAACATTGACCCTCAAATCTTCCGCAACCGTCTGGACCGTGCTGTCCAAACCACGGAAGCCATCCAACGCAGTCCTGTATCGGTCCGTTGAGCGATCCGGACGCGTTTTCTCCCTTAAATCGGAGACAAAAGTGGGGGAGGTTTCCGGGAGTATGGATTGATCCCAAGCCCGCTTGTGACCGCCCTGGCCCACCAAAAACCCCTCTCCCCTCCCGCACAAACTTCCCGCCCGGCGCCAGCTGTCCGCATTCATGCTGCTGTAGAGCGCACCGCTCCGCATTGAAGGCGCCTCATGGCGGACGTGACCTCTTAGTACCTCTGTCATTGAAGTGGCGCGTCGGCTGAGAGCGCCGCCCACTGCACGCCCAGCTGAACACGCCTCCTCGACGCATTCATATGCCTCCATAAAATCTACGTGGAAGCCGAGAAACCTACTTCAGCCACACGTCCGTTCATGAGCGGGCCGGCATTAAACGCAAACGTTGGGCGAGCTCGTCCCGTTTGCCCTCTATTTAAACGAGGCCAGACGCCGGGCAAGAATCGCACCCCTCTGCCGCTCCCTGATCTCCTCCTTCATCATTTTCAACACTCTTTCGATGGGCCGGCTGGGTGGCCCGTCGAGCCCGTCGGATACGAGCAAGCCAACTCGCTGCTCCACCTCCCTCGCCTAACTCGACAGAGCAAATTGACGCCTCAAGTCGGCGCGTCATTCAGCAACTTGCCGCTTCAAGCCAACTCGATGAGGAGTGGCGAGTTGCTCAACTCCGGTACAACGGGGAGCACGGCGGTACGGGCATCGCCGCATCCAGTACAAGCGACCGCGCCATCCGCCGTTGACAGACGCGTAACACCGCCATGCATGCAAAGAAAGAAGTCATGTGCGTGGATGTCGATGAGATGGCGGCCGACACATCTGTTCCCGCCGCCATCATCGACGAGAAGTAGAACATGGGAGGCCGTTGCCGGTTGGGTCCCAGGAAGGCCGCCACCGACGCGTCGCCGGCTTGTACAACCAGTGACCTATCCGGTTCTTCTTTATCTTAGACCATCCTGGGCACCCGTCTGAGCTTCACGGAAGCACCCTCTTCGCCAGACATAGGGAAGATACGGGGGAAGAATATGCCTCCGGGACTCCGGCAATCCGGTGAGTGATATGTCTCCAATGTATCTACTTTTCCAAACACTTTTGCCCTTGTTTTGGACTCTAATTTGCATGATTTGAGTGGAACTAACCCGGACTGACGTTGTTTTCAGCAGAATTGCCATGTTATTGTTGTGCAGAAATAAAAGTTGTCGGAATGACCTGAAACTTCATGGAGTCACGTTTTGAAATTAATAAAAAATACTGGCGAAAGAATCAACAGAAGGGGCCCAGCACCCTGTCCACAAGGGTGGAGGGCACCCCCCTAGGGCGCGCCCCCTGCCTCGTGGCCCCCTAGACCTCCACCGACCTCAACTCCAACTCCATATATTCACGTCCGGGGAGAAAAAAACCAGAGAGAAGAATTCATCACGTTTTACGATATGGAGCAGCCGCCAAGCCCTGTTCTTCCTCGGGAGGGCAGATCCGGAGTCCGTTCGGGGCTCCCGAGAGGGGAATCCGTCGCCATCGTCATTATCAATCATCCTCCATCACCAATTTCATGATGCTCACCGTCATGGGTGAGTAATCCCAACGTAGGCTTGCTGGACAGTGATGGGTTGGATGAGATTTACCATGTAATTGAGTTAGTTTTGTTAGGGTTTGATCCCTAGCATCCGTTATGTTCTAAGATTGATGTTGCTATGACTTTGCCATGCTTAATGATTGTCACTAGGGCCCGAGTGCCATGATTTTTGAGATCTGAACCTATTATGATTCCATGAATATATGAGTGTTCTTGATCCTATCATGCAAGTTATAGTCACCTACTACGTGTTATGATCCGGCAAACCCCGGAGTGACAATAGCCGGGACACTTCCCGGTGATGACCGTAGTTTGAGGAGTTCATGTATTCACTAAGTGCTAATGCTTTGGTCCGGTGCTCTAGTAAAAGGAGGCCTTAATATCCCTTAGTTTCCAATAGGACCTCGCTGCCATGGGAGGGTAGTACAAAAGATGTCATGCAAGTTCTTTTCCATAAGCATGTATGACTATATTCGGAATACATGCCTACATTACATTGATGAACTTGAGCTAGTTCTGTGTCACCCTATGTTATTGCATGATGAATTGCATCCGACATAATTATCCATCATTGATCCATTGCCTACAAGCTCATTTCATATTGATCCTTGCTTAGTTACTTTTTCGTTGCCACTATTACGATTGCTACAAAACTGCTACTATTACTTTTGCCACCATTACTTCCATACTACTTTGCTACTAAATACTTTGCTGCAGATATTAAGTCTTTCAGGTGTGGTTGAATTGACAATGATGGGGAACGTTGCAGAAAATTAAAATTTTTCCTACGGCTTCACCAAGATCCATCTATGAGTTCATCTAAGCAACGAGTCATGGGAGAGAGCTTGCATCTACATACCACTTGTAGATCGCGTGCGGAAGCTTGCAAGGTGATGATGGAGTCGTACTCGAACGTGATTCAGATCACCGATGCCAAGTGCTGAACGGACAGCACCTCCGCGTTCAACACACGTACGGCACGGGTGACGTCCCCTCCGTCTTGATCCAGCAAGGAGGAAGGGGAGGTTGAGGAAGACAGCTCCACCGGCAGCACGACGGCGTGGTGATGGTGGAGAAGCAGTACTCCGACAGGGCTTCGCTGAGCACACAACGGAGGAGGAGAGGTGTTGGGGAGGGAGAAGGAGGCAACCAAAGGCCAAGGACTCAAGGTGTGAAGTCCCTCCTCTCCCCCACTATATATAGGAGGGCCAAGGGGGGGGTGGCCGGCCCTAGGAGATCCAATCTCCTAGGGGGGCGGCGGCCAAGGGGGGTTTCCCTCCCCCCCAAGGCACCTAGGAGGTGCCTTCCCCTCCTAGGACTCTTCCCCCTTGAACCCTAGGCGCATGGGCCTATGTGGGGCTGGTGCCCTTGGCCCATGCAGGCCAAGGCGCACCCCCTACAGCTCATGTGGCCCCCCGGGGCAGGTGGCCCCACCCGGTGGGCCCCCGGGACCCCTCCGGTGGTCCCGGTACAATACCGATAACCCCGAAACTTGTCCCGATGCCCGAAACAGGACTTCCCATATATAAATCTTTACCTCCGGACCATTCCGGAACTCCTCGTGACGTCCGGGATCTCATCCGGGACTCCGAACAACATTCGGTAGTCACATACTTGACTTCCTACTAACCCTAGCGTCACCGAACCTTAAGTGTGTAGACCCTACGGGTTCGGGAGACACGCAGACATGACCGAGACGACTCTCGGGCAATAACCAACAGCGGGGTCTGGATATCCATGTTGGCTCCCACATGCTCCTCGATGATTTCATCGGTTGAACCACGATGTCGAGGATTCGATCAAACCCTGTATACAATTCCCTTTGTCAATCGGTACGTTACTTGCCCGAGATTCGATCGTCGGTATCCCAATACCTTGTTCAGTCTCGTTACTCGGCAAGTCACTTTACTCGTACCGTAATGCATGATCCCGTGGCCAACACCTTGGTCACATTGATCTCATTATGATGATGCATTACCGAGTGGGCCCAGAGATACCTCTCCGTTATACGGAGTGACAAATCCCAGTCTCGATCCGTGTCAACCCAACAGATACTTTCGGAGATACCTGTAATGCACCTTTATAGTCACCCAGTTACGTTGTGACGTTTGATACACCCAAGGCACTCCTACGGTAACCGGGAGTTACACGATCTCATGGTCGAAGGAATAGATACTTGACATTGGCAAAGCTTCTAGCAAACGAACTATACGATCTTTTATGCTATGCTTATGATTGGGTCTTGTCCATCACATCATTCTCCTAATGATGTGATCCCGTTATCAACGACATCCTATGTCCATAGTCAGGAAACCATGACTATCTATTGATCATAACGAGCTAGTCAACTAGAGGCTCACTAGGGACTCATTGGGTCTAAGTGTTCACACGTGTATTACGATTTCCGGATAATACAGTTATAGCATGAACAAAAGACAATTATCATGAACATTGAAATATAATAATCCTTTTATTATTGCCTCTAGGGCATATTTCCAACAGTCTCCCACTTGCACTAGAGTCACCAATCTAGTTACATTGTGATGAATCGAACACCCATAGAGTTCTGGTGTTGATCATGTTTTGCACGCGAGAGAGGTTTAGTCAACGAATCTGCGACATTCAGATCCGTGTGCACTTTGCAAATCTCTATGTCTCCATCTTGAACATTTTCACGGATGGAGTTGAAACGACGCTTGATGTGCCTGGTCTTCTTGTGAAACCTGGGCTCCTTGGCAAGGGCAATAGCTCCAGTGTTGTCACAGAAGAGTTTGATCGGCCCCGACGCATTGGGTATGACTCCTAGGTCGGTGATGAACTCCTTCATCCAAATCGCTTCATGCGCTGCCTCCGAGGCTGCCATGTACTCCGCTTCACATGTAGATCCCGCCACGACGCTCTGCTTGCAGCTGCACCAGCTTACTGCTCCACCATTCAACATATACACGTATCCGGTTTGTGACTTAGAGTCATCCAGATCTGAGTCGAAGCTAGCGTCGACGTAACCCTTTACGACGAGCTCTTCATCTCCTCCATAAACGAGAAACATGTCCTTTGTCCTTTTCAGGTACTTCAGGATATTCTTGACCGCTGTCCAGTGTTCCTTGCCGGGGTTACTTTGGTATCTTGCAACCAAACTTACGGCAAGGTTTACATCGGGTCTGGTACACAGCATGGCATACATAATAGATCCTATGGCTGAAGCATAGGGGATGACATTCATCTCTTCTTTATCTTTTGCCGTGGTCGGTGACTGAGCCGAGCTCAATCTCACACCTTGTAACATAGGCAAGAACCCCTTCTTGGACTGATCCATTTTGAACCTCTTCAAAATCTTATCAAGGTATGTGCTTTGTGAAAGACCTATGAGGCGTCTCGATCTATCTCTATAGATCTTGATGCCTAATATATAAGCAGCTTCTCCAAGGTCCTTCATTGAAAAACACTTGTTCAAGTAGGCCTTAATGCTGTCCAGGAGTTTCGTATCATTTCCCATCAAGAGTATGTCATCTACATATAATAGGAGAAATGCTACAGAGCTCCCACTCACTTTCTTGTAAACGCAGGCTTCTCCATAAGTCTGCGTAAACCCAAACGCTTTGATCATCTCATCAAAGCGAATGTTCCAACTCCGAGATGCTTGCACCAATCCATAAATGGATCGCTGGAGCTTGCATACTTTGTTAGCGTTCTGAGGAACGACAAAACCTTCCGGCTGCATCATATACAGCTCTTCCTTAAGATGTCCATTAAGGAATGCCGTTTTGACGTCCATCTGCCATATCTCATAATCATAGTATGCGGCAATTGCTAACATGATTCGGACGGACTTAAGCTTCGCCACGGGAGAGAATGTCTCGTCGTAGTCAATCCCTTGAACTTGTCGATAACCCTTAGCGACAAGTCGAGCTTTATAGATGGTAACATTACCATCCGCGTCCGTCTTCTTCATTTATTTTCTATCGCTCGCCGATCATCGGGCAAGTCTGTCAAAGTCCATACTTTGTTTTCATACATGGATTCTATCTCGGATTTCATGGCCTCAAGCCATTTGTTGGAATCCGGGCCCGCCATTGCTTCTTCATAGTTCGAAGGTTCATTGTTGTCTAGCAACATGATTTCCATGACAGGGTTGCCGTACCACTCTGGTGCGGAACGTGTCCTTGTGGACCTTCGAAGTTCAGTAGCAACTAGATCTGAAGTACCTTGATCATCATCAACATTTTCCTCTTCAGTTGGTGTGGGCATTACAGGAATGGTTTCCTGCGCTGCACCACTTTCCCGTTCGAGAGGTAGTACTTCATCGAGTTCTACTTTCCTCCCACTTACTTCTTTCGAGAGAAACTCTTTCTCCAGAAAGCATCCGTTCTTGGCAACAAAGATCTTGCCTTCGGATCTTAAGTAGAAGGTATACCCGACAGTTTCCTTAGGGTATCCTATGAATACGCATTTTTCCGACTTGGGTTCGAGCTTTTCAGGTTGAAGTTTCTTGACATAAGCATCGCATCCCCAAACTTTTAGAAACGACAGCTTAGGTTTCTTCCCAAACCATAATTCATACGGTGTCGTCTCAACGGATTTAGACGGTGCCCTATTTAAAGTGAATGTAGCTGTCTCTAGAGCGTATCCCCAAAATGATAGCGGTAAATCGGTAAGAGACATCATAGACCGCACCATATCCAATAGAGTGCGATTACGACGTTCGGACACACCGTTTCGCTGAGGTGTTCCAGGCGGCGTGAGTTGTGAAACGATTCCACATTTTCTTAAGTGTGTACCAAATTCGTGACTTAAGTATTCGCCCCCACGATCTGATCGTAGGAACTTTATCTTACGGTCACGTTGATTCTCTACCTCACTCTGAAATTCCTTGAACTTTTCAAAGGTCTCAGACTTGTGTTTCATTAAGTAGACATACCCATATCTACTCAAGTCGTCAGTGAGAGTGAGAACATAACGATATCCTCCGCGAGCCTCAACGCTCATTGGACCGCACACATCGGTATGTATGATTTCCAACAAGTTGGTTGCTCGCTCCATTGTTCCGGAGAACGGAGTCTTGGTCATTTTGCCTAAGAGGCAAGGTTCGCATGTGTCAAATGATTCATAATCAAGAGACTCTAAAAGTCCATCAGCATGGAGCTTCTTCATGCGCTTGACACCAATGTGACCAAGGCGGCAGTGCCACAAGTATGTGGGACTATCGTTATCAACTTTACATCTTTTGGCATCCACACTATGAACATGTGTAATATTACGCTCGAGATTCATCAAGAATAAACCATTGACCATCGGAGCATGACCATAAAACATATCTCTCATATAAATCGAACAACCATTATTCTCAGACTTAAATGAGTAGCCATCTCGTATTAAACGAGATCCAGATACAATGTTCATGCTCAAACTTGGCACTAAATAACAATTATTGAGGTTTAAAACTAATCCCGTAGGTAAATGTAGAGGCAGCGTGCCGACGGCGATCACATCGACCCTGGAACCATTCCCGACGCGCATCGTCACCTCGTCCTTCGCCAGTCTCCGTTTATTCCGCAGCTCCTGCTGTGAGTTACATATGTGAGCAACGGCACCGGTATCAAATACCCAGGAGTTACTTCGAGTACTGGTAAGGTACACATCAATTACATGTATATCAAATATACCTTTGGTGTTGCCGGCCTTCTTATCCGCTAAGTATTTGGGGCAGTTCCGCTTCCAGTGCCCCTTCCCCTTGCAATAAAAGCACTCAGTCTCAGGCTTGGGTCCATTCTTTGACTTCTTCCCGGCAACAGGCTTACCGGGCGCGGCAACATCTTTGCCGTCCTTCTTGAAGTTCTTCTTACCCTTGCCCTTCTTGAACTTAGTGGTCTTATTGACCATCAACACTTGATGTTCTTTCTTGATTTCAGCCTCTGCTGACTTCAGCATCGAGAACACTTCAGGAATGGTCTTTACCATCCCCTGCATGTTGTAGTTCATCACAAAGCTCTTGTAGCTTGGTGGGAGCGACTGGAGGATTCTGTCAATGACCGCCTCATCTGGGAGGTTAATGTTCAACTGGGTCATACGTGCGTGCAACCCAGACATCTTCAGGATGTGTTCACTGACAGAACTGTTCTCCTCCATCTTACAACTGTAGAACTTGTCGGAGACATCATATCTCTCGACCCGGGCATGAGCTTGGAAAACTAGTTTCAGCTCTTCGAACATCTCATATGCTCCGTGATGCTCAAAACGCTTTTGGAGCCCCGGTTCTAAGCTGTAAAGCATGCCGCACTGAACGAGGGAGTAATCATCAGCACGAGTTTGCCAAGCGTTCATAACGTCTTGGTTCTCTGGGACGGGAGCGGCACCTAGCGGTCCTTCTAGGACATATTGCTTCCTGGCAGCTATGAGGATGATCCTCAGGTTTCGGACCCAGTCCGTATAGTTGCTGCCATCATCTTTCAGCTTGGTTTTCTCTAGGAACGCGTTGAAGTTCATGTTGACATTAGCGTTGGCCATTGATCTACAATACATATTTGCAAAGGTTTTAGACTAAGTTCATGATAATAAAGTTCTTAATCAAAATTATGAACTCCCACTTAGATTAGACATCCCTCTAGTCATCTAAGTGTTACACGATCCGAGTCGACTAGCCCGTGTCCGATCATCACGTGAGACGGACTAGTCATCGTCGGTGAACATCTTTATGTTGATCGTATCTTCCATACGACTCGTGTTCGACCTTTCGGTCTCCGTGTTCCGAGGCCATGTCTGCACATGCTAGGCTCGTCAAGTTAACCCTAAGTGTTTTCGCTGTGTAAAACTGTCTTACACCCGTTGTATGTGAACGTAAGGATCCATCACACCCGATCATCACGTGGTGCTTAGAAACGACGAACTGTAGCAACGGTGCACAGTTAGGGGAGAACACTTCTTGAAATTTTGTAAGGGATCATCTTATTTACTACCGTCGTCCTAAGTAAACAAGATGCATAAACATAATAAACATCACATGCAATTATATGGTTGTGACATGATATGGCCAATATCATCAAGCTCCATTGATCTCCATCTTCGGGGCTCCATGATCATCTTGTCACCGGCTTGACACCATGATCTCCATCATCATGATCTCCATCATCGTGTCTTCATGAAGTTGTCACGCCAACGACTACTTCTACTTCTATGACTAACGCGTTTAGTAATGAAGTAAAGTAGTTTACATGGCGTTCTTCAATGACACGCAGGTCATACAAAAAAATAAAGACAACTCCTATGGCTCCTGCCGGTTGTCATACTCATCGACATGCAAGTCGTGAATCCTATTACAAGAACATGATCTCATACATCACAATTCAACATTCATCACAACTTCTGGCCATATCACATCACATGATCAATCGCTGCAAAAACAAGTTAGACGTTCTCTAGTTGTTGTTGCATCTTTTACGTGGCTGCGATTGGGTTCTAGCAAGAACGTTTTCTTACCTACGAATCACCACAACGTGATTTTTTGTCAACTTCTATTTACCCTTCATAAGGGCCCTGTTCATCGATTCCGCTCCAACTACAGTGGGAGAGACAGACACCCGCCAGCCACCTTATGCAACTAGTGCATGTCAGTCGGTGGAACCGGTCTCACGTAAGCGTACGTGTAAGGTTGGTCCGGGCCGCTTCATCCCACAATACCGTTGAGCAAGAAAAGACTAGTAGAGGCAAGTAAGATGACAAGATCAACGCCCACAACAAAATGTGTTCTACTCGTGCATTGGAGAACTACGCATAGACCTAGCTCATGATGCCACTGATGGGGAACGTTGCAGAAAATTAAAATTTTTCCTACGGCTTCACCAAGATCCATCTATGAGTTCATCTAAGCAACGAGTCATGGGAGAGAGCTTGCATCTACATACCACTTGTAGATCGCGTGCGGAAGCTTGCAAGGTGATGATGGAGTCGTACTCGAACGTGATTCAGATCACCGATGCCAAGTGCTGAACGGACAGCACCTCCGCGTTCAACACACGTACGGCACGGGTGACGTCCCCTCCGTCTTGATCCAGCAAGGAGGAAGGGGAGGTTGAGGAAGACAGCTCCACCGGCAGCACGACGGCGTGGTGATGGTGGAGAAGCAGTACTCCGACAGGGCTTCGCTGAGCACACAACGGAGGAGGAGAGGTGTTGGGGAGGGAGAAGGAGGCAACCAAAGGCCAAGGACTCAAGGTGTGAAGTCCCTCCTCTCCCCCACTATATATAGGAGGGCCAAGGGGGGGGTGGCCGGCCCTAGGAGATCCAATCTCCTAGGGGGGCGGCGGCCAAGGGGGGTTTCCCTCCCCCCCAAGGCACCTAGGAGGTGCCTTCCCCTCCTAGGACTCTTCCCCCTTGAACCCTAGGCGCATGGGCCTATGTGGGGCTGGTGCCCTTGGCCCATGCAGGCCAAGGCGCACCCCCTACAGCCCATGTGGCCGCCCGGGGCAGGTGGCCCCACCCGGTGGGCCCCCGGGACCCCTCCGGTGGTCCCGGTACAATACCGATAACCCCGAAACTTGTCCCGATGCCCGAAACAGGACTTCCCATATATAAATCTTTACCTCCGGACCATTCCGGAACTCCTCGTGACGTCCGGGATCTCATCCGGGACTCCGAACAACATTCGGTAGTCACATACTTGACTTCCTACTAACCCTAGCGTCACCGAACCTTAAGTGTGTAGACCCTACGGGTTCGGGAGACACGCAGACATGACCGAGACGACTCTCGGGCAATAACCAACAGCGGGGTCTGGATATCCATGTTGGCTCCCACATGCTCCTCGATGATTTCATCGGTTGAACCACGATGTCGAGGATTCGATCAAACCCTGTATACAATTCCCTTTGTCAATCGGTACGTTACTTGCCCGAGATTCGATCGTCGGTATCCCAATACCTTGTTCAGTCTCGTTACCCGGCAAGTCACTTTACTCGTACCGTAATGCATGATCCCATGGCCAACACCTTGGTCACATTGAGCTCATTATGATGATGCATTACCGAGTGGGCCCAGAGATACCTCTCCGTTATACGGAGTGACAAATCCCAGTCTCGATCCGTGTCAACCCAACAGATACTTTCGGAGATACCTGTAATGCACCTTCATAGTCACCCAGTTACGTTGTGACGTTTGATACACCCAAGGCACTCCTACGGTAACCGGGAGTTACACGATCTCATGGTCGAAGGAATAGATACTTGACATTGGCAAAGCTTCTAGCAAACGAACTATACGATCTTTTATGCTATGCTTATGATTGGGTCTTGTCCATCACATCATTCTCCTAATGATGTGATCCCGTTATCAACGACATCCTATGTCCATAGTCAGGAAACCATGACTATCTATTGATCATAACGAGCTAGTCAACTAGAGGCTCACTAGGGACTCATTGGGTCTAAGTGTTCACACGTGTATTACGATTTCCGGATAATACAGTTATAGCATGAACAAAAGACAATTATCATGAACATTGAAATATAATAATCCTTTTATTATTGCCTCTAGGGCATATTTCCAACAGACAACTCAGCTGCTAATACTTGATAATATTCTTTGGCTCCCCTTGTATTGAATCAATAAATTTGGGTTGAATACTCTACCCTCGAAAACTATTGCGATCCCCTATACTTGTGGGTTATCAAGACCTTTTTCTGGCGCCATTGCCGGGGACCATAGCTCTATTCTTTGAGTCACTTGTGATTTATATCTGTTGATCACTATGAGGATTTGAAAGATCAAAGAACCAAGATTTTTCCCTCAACTATGAGGGGAGGTAAGGAACTGCCATCTAACTCTGCACTTGATTCACCTTCTGTTTTGAGTAAACTTGCGACACCTACACCTGCTATTGATTCTGATATGTCGTACGCTATAGATGATGCCACTTCTGCTATGCATGATGCTTATGATGATACTACTTCTCTGCTTGATAATAATGTGCCACCAGGTGAATTTCTTGATGAACAACTTGCTAGGGTTAAAGAGAATGAAATTACTAAAACTGATGATATTAATGAAAGTGATGATGAAGACTCTCCCCCTAGATATGAATTTCCTGTTATACTTGAGGGTTATGTTATGGATGAAGAAACTGCTAGAGACTTTCTTGCTTGCAATGATAGATATGATCTTAAGAAACTGTTAGCTAAGCTGAAAGAAAAGTCTTTGAATGCTAGAATGAGATATGACCCTGCTTTTGCTACTTCATCTATCTGTGTTACTAATAAGGATTATGAATTCTCTGTCGATCTTGAGTTAATTACCTTGGTTGAATCTGATCCTTTCCATAGCTATGAATCTGAAACTGTTGTGGCACATCTTACTAAATTGAATGATATAGCCACCCTATTTACTCACGAGGAAAAAATTCGCCATTACTATATTCTTAAATTGTTTCCTTTCTCATTAAAGGGTGATGCTAAGATATGGTTTAATTCTCTTTCTGCTGGTTGTGTGTGTAGTCCCCAGGATATGATTTATTACTTCTCTGCAAAATATTTCCCTGCTGATAAGAAACAAGCTGCCTTGCGGGAAATATTTAATTTTGTGCAAATTGAAGAAGAGAGTCTCCCACAAGCTTGGGGGAGGCTTCTCCAATTACTTAATGCTTTTCCTAATCATCCTCTCAAGAAAAATGAAATACTTGATATCTTTTATAATGGACTAACCGATGCTTCCAGAGACCACCTGGATAGTTGTGCTGGTTGTGTTTTCAGGGAAAGAACTGTTGAGCAAGCTGAATTGCTATTGAATAATATATTGAGTAATGATAATGATTGGATACTTCCTGAACCAACTCCTAACCCAACTCCGAAGAAAAGGGCTATTCTATTTCTCAGTCCTAAAGATATGCAAGAGGCAAAGAAATCTATGAAAGAAAAAGGTATTAAAGCTGAAGATGTTAAGAATTTACCACCAATTGAAGAAATACATGGTCTTGATAAACCGACACAGGTAGTAAAGGTAAATTCTCTCTATATATTTGATGAAGGTGATATTCCTCGTAATAAGTCTGCTAGTCAATGCTTGGATGAGTTTGATAATTTCATTGTTAAACAAGAAAACTTCAATACTTAATTTGGTAGACAATTGAAATCCAATGCTTATATGATTAAACACTTGAGTGATTATATGTCTAGAGTTAAAGGTGATCTTAAGCTTATTAGTAAACATGCTTCCATGGTTACAACTCAAGTAGAACATGTGCTTAAAACACAAGATGATTTGCTTAGTGAGTTAAATAATAAGAACAATGATAACGATGTTAGAGTTATGACTAGAGGTGTTTAAATGACTTAGGAACCTTTGTATCCCGAGGGCCATCCTAAGAGAGTTGAGCAAGATTCTTAGAAAATTAATGGTGATACACCTAGTCCTACTAAGAAAAAGAAAAAGAAAAATGATAGGACTATGCATGCTTCTAGTGAACCTGTTATACACACACATGAGAATCCCAATAATATTTCTATTTCTGATGCTGAAACACAATCTGGTGATGAACATGAACCTAGTGATAATGTTAATAATGATGTTCATGTTGATTCTCAACCTAGTAATAATAATGATATAGAGATTGAACCTGCTTTTGATCTTGATAACACACAATCAAAGAATCAACGTTATGATAAGAGAGACTTCGTTGCTAGGAAGCACGGTAAAGAAAGAGAACCAGGGATTCAGAAACCTATGCCTTTTCCTTCTAAGCCATCCAAGAAAAAGGATGATGAAGATTTTGAGCGCTTTGCTGAAATGATTAGACCTATCTTTTTGCGTATGTGTTTGACTGATATGCTTAAAATGAATCCCTAAGTATATGAAAGATATTCTCACAAATAAAAGAAAGATATCGAAAGCTGAAATTTCCACCATGCTTGCCAATTATACTTTTAAGGGTGGAATACCAAAGAAACTTGGAGATCCAGGAGTACCAACTATACCATGCTCCATTAAAAGAAACTATGTTAAAACTGCTTTATGTGATCTTGGAGCCGGTGTTAGTGTTATGCCTTTCTCTTTGTATCGTAAACTTGATTTGAATAAGTTGACACCTACTGAAATCAATTTGCAAATGGCCGATAAATCAACTGCTATACCCATCGGTATTTGTGAGGATGTGCCTGTTGTGATTGCAAATGTTACTATCTTAACAGACTTTGTTATTCTTGATATTCCCGAGGACGACAGTATGTCGATCATCCTCGGTAGACCCTTTTTGAATACTACATGGGCTATTATTGATTGCAACAAAGGCAATGCCACTTTTCATGTTAATGGTAATGAGCATATGACACACTTTTCGAAGAAACAACCTCAAGTTCATAGTACAAATTCTATTGGAAAAATTTCAACTATTACTATTGGAAGTTTTGAATTCCCTCTTCTTACTGTCAAAAAGAAATATGATATTCTTATTGTTGGGGACATGCATATCCCCGTTGAGGTAACATAGTGTTATTTGAAAATTCTTCGGTTTCATGTTATTCGAAAGAGGTTTGTTAACAAGACTTGATCAACGTTGTTAGTGGATTCCTTTTGATGATCATGAGATGGATGAAGTTAGAAAGCACAACCTTCTGTATCCTCCTTCTACTTTCTGTTATTTAGTTTAAATAAAGAAAAATAGTATTCTCTGTCTGTTTTCTGAATTACCCGTGTACTAAGAAAATACCCCAAAAATAAAAGTTCTCCAAATGCCATGAAAATTCAGTATGATTTTTTGTAGAATATTTGAGAATTTCTGGCACTTAGAACACACCAAGGGGACCCACCATTTGGCCACAAGGGTGGAGGGCGCACCCTACCCCCCTAGGCACGCCCCCGGCCTCATGGGCCCCACGTGCCCCCCTCCACTTATTCCAGTACCTACACACTTTGTCTTCCTCCAGAAAAAATCATCCCGTAGCTCAAACTCGTGTTCTTGCTCGTTTTGCTGCCAGTTTCGATCTCCTTGCTCATAGCTCCATTCACAAACCTGCTTTGAGGGATTGTTCTTTTGGTATGTGACTCCTCCAATGGTCCAATTAGTTTTTGTTCTAGTGCTTTATTTATTGCAAATTTTTGCTGCTGAGGTGACCCTGTTCTTGAGCTTGCATGTCAAATTTATATGGTCCAAAGTAGTTTTAAAGCATGATATAGTCTCTAGGCACTTGTGGGAGTAGTTGCTATCAATCTTGTTGAGTTTGGTTCACTTTTATTTTGAGTCATTAAAAATTTTAGAAATTTTCAGAGGAAGAAAATGTTGAAGATATTGTTGAGAGGCTCCTCGAGCCGAAGTTTGAACAAAAAGAAGAATGAAGAGAATAAAAAGCCCAAGTACAACCTTCCCTGCACCGCGGAGGTTCGACCGTGTGAATGGCCTTGTGATGCATTCTTGAGGGCCACTGGAATTTATGAAGAATTTTATTACTTGGCTGAGAATGCAGGCATCACTGAATTCATCCACGATAAGTTGGATCAATACCTCCTACTCACTAATATTTTCGTGCAAAACTTTCATTTCCATGCTAGGAGATCAGCACCTTCGGTGGACTTTTATTATATGATGAGTTTAAGGAGATGTCGCTCTATGATTTTTTTATGGTTTGCAAGTTGCCCTTTGAGGGCAGCATCGAGGAACCACATCCTAGTGATGTAGATGAATTTATTGATAAAATTGCTGTAGGGGAAACGAGAAAAGTGTCAGATGCAAGAACTACTAGTATGCATTTTCCTGTTCTACGTTACTATGCAATATTTGCTAGTAGATGTTTAATTTGTCGCGGGAACAGTGGGGGCCTCAGTGCTCCTGACCTTGCCATTTTGCGCCATGCTTTTGCTTCATGATAGAACTTTCAATTTAGGCGCTATGGTTGCTAAATGGTTGAGTCTAAACCATACAAAGGGACCCATTTTTGGAGGCATCTTTTCTTCACGTCTTGCTAAATACTTTGAGAAACATATTAGGCATTATGAGAAAGAGGAAAAGGTGCTGCCTACTATTTTCTTAGACTATAAAAGTATGGTAGCACATGATTTCATTGGTAATGATAAGGAGAAGACACTTATTTATAACTTGGTATTTAGTAAAAACTACTTGTCAGATTATTACCTTGCCTGCACCTTCTTTGTTTAACATTCATTCAAGAACATACCTTATCATGCCCGACGACATTTATGCGTACTGGGAGCGGACACAGTCCCCAGAGCCTGAGCCCGAGCCATCTCCTGATCCATATCAGGAGTATATTTATCAGTGGAATCCGCAGGAGCTCGGTAACCAGTGGCACCCTGAGGATCCTCCTGAGTACACCGGAGAGGACCACTTTGATCCATGGGCATAGACCAACTTAGGCTACAAGCCTAAGCTTGGGGGAGTACGTATTTCTCACCAACATTACATTCATGTTCACACACTCATTCTAGTTATCGGTGTTCATACTTTTTTATTGTACTATCCATGCTAGTTTATTTTCTTTCCTTGCTTTCTTCTTGTGTGTTTGAAAAACTTTGAGAACAAACCAAAAATAATTAGCTGTAGCTTTTAGCTAGTTTACTTTACATGCTTGTAGTAGTATAACTAAAAGAAAGCCCAAAAAGATTTCTCGTTCTTCTTTTGCTTGTTGGGAGCTTTCCCGTGTAAATAGTTTTCCCATTCCTTTCTTTTCTTTTCTTTTCTTTTCTTTTCTTTGGGGGCCAAGAGGAGAAGACCACGATGAAAATGATGAGTGCCTCACTTATGCATTATTGTTGATCTAACAAAGAGCCCATATTACCTTGTCTTCTCCTTTGAATTAAATGTTTGCAGATTCCAGCTTAGTCCAATGCACGCGCACTATTATTATTATCCGCACCGTTCGGTCATGCAAGTGAAAGGCAATAATGACGATATATGGAGATGAGGAAAAGCTGGTATGAACTCGACCTATCTTGTTTTTGTAAATATGATTAGTTCATTGTTCCTGATTCGGCCTATTATGAATGAAACATGTTTGCAATGACAATTAGAGATTATAGTTACTCATGCCATGCTTAATTACCTAGGAGTCTATAATGGTTTACCTTGCGTGCCAACATGCTACTAAAATGGTTGTGATGTGGTATGATAGGGTGGTATCCTCCTTTGAATGATTCGAGTGGCTTGACTTGACACATGTTCACGCATGTTGTTGAAACAAAATCAACATAGCCTCCACGATATTTATGTTCATGGTGATTTATATCCTACTTGTTGGGGATATAACTACTGGGTATGAACCGCCCAAAAGGAGTCGGGTTATACCAGTGGCGTCTTATCAATGAAGATGGCGGGTCATAGCAAGCCCATTGACAACCCAAGACCCAGAGGCGACTTAAGGCCCAAGAGGATGAACCGCCATAGGTATGACTTGTATTGTAAGGCAAGTTTAGTTAGTCACCGAGCCAGACACGTTGTGTATGAGACGGCCGGGATTCTGTAAGCCGTCGGGTATCAACTTGTGTATATAAAGGGACGCCCCGGCGGCGAGTTAGGGGCAAGAAAGAAGAGATCGAGAACTAGGTCAAGCATATTCGCTCCCTGATTAT
The DNA here is from genome assembly GCA_963921465.1 of Triticum timopheevii. NCBI lineage: Eukaryota > Viridiplantae > Streptophyta > Magnoliopsida > Poales > Poaceae > Triticum > Triticum timopheevii. Next base: position 372,370,940 of record OY997262.1, read on the forward strand.
CGAAGCCCAAGCAATACCACCCTACACTGGATTAGGCCTTTACCTCCACCGCGAGGGGCCGAACTAGTATAAATTCTCTATGTCCCTTGTCCCGTTTAACCCCTTCAAGCTAACTACATCGCGATGGCTCCACCCTAAGTCCTGACGCTAGGGCATCTGACGTGACAATTCCACGATAGTTGGCGCCCATCGTGGGGCCAGTGCACGGTGGTTTCGAGTTCTTGAAGGGCAACGGAGGGAGTCCTGGATAAGGGGGTATCCGGACAGCCGAACTATATACTTTGGCCGGACTGTTGGACTATGAAGATACAAGACAGAAGACTTTGTCCCGTGTCCGGATGGGACTCTCCTTGGCATGGAAGGCAAGCTTGGCGATTCGGATGTAGATCTCCTCCTCTGTAAACTGACTCTGTGTAACCCTAGCCCCCTCCGGTGTCTATATAAACCGGAGGGTTTAGTCTGTAGGACATAACAACAATCATACCATAGGCTAGCTTCTAGGGTTTAGCCTCTCTGATCTCATGGTAGATCAACTCTTGTAATACTCATATCATCAAGATCAATCAAGCAGGAAGTAAGGTTTTACCTCCATCGAGAGGGCCCGAACCTGGGTAAACATCGTGTCCCCAGCCTCCTGTTACCATTAGTCTTAGACGCACAGTTCGGGACCCCCTACTCGAGATCCGCCGGTTTTGACACCGACATTGGTGCTTTCATTGAGAGTTCCATTGTGCCGTCACGATAAGGCCTGATGGCTCGCCTCGTTATCAAAGACAACATCACCTCCGGGGGTGCCCTGGCTTTAGGCCAAACTCTTCGGCTGGGCGGCTTCGTTATGACCGCCCGATCGGCTGTTGCACCGACGATGACTTCTCAGGTCATTAAAAATAGCCTCCACATTGATTCGGAATTTGCCGAACAGATGGACCCAATGGAGCGCTTCTCCCTCAATGAGCTCTTGGATCGCATCGCCGCCCTGGGCGTCGCTACGGACTATGACCGGATCGGGCTTAAACCTGATCAAAGGGAGATTCACTCTCCACCGGTCACCCATGAGATAGCGGTAGTGGAAGAGCATCATCCTGATTATCCCTCCACTTTGAGGACGAACTATGTCCAGATTTCCGAGCTCTCTGAGCCGGACACCCGCTCGCGGTAGGACATGACCCCGGTCCCGGACTCAAGATCGGGGGGCGGGCCAAAGAAATCGGGCAACGCCCCAGAACCCGAGCCGTTAAGCTCGGAAGCTTCTTTGCCCCCTGGGTCCGAGATCGGGTTGGGATTCGGATTCAAATACGCCCACCCACCCAGATTTATCCAATCTTTCCCATATCAGACAAGAGCCCCAAGAAACAGTACATCATTACTGGGCCAGATTCCTCCTTGTGATAAACAGGGTCAAGGACTGTCGCGAGGCAGACGCAATCTCCCTCTTTTGCAAAAATTGCACGGACAAAGGGATTCTCAACGCTATAAGTCGCCGTGAAATAGTACACTTCCCCGACTTAGCGGCCATAGTGCAAAAATACTGCGCGATGGGAAGCGCCTGGAAAACCCAAACAAGTTTTTGGGACAATCCGGCTCTAGCCAAATCCTCTGTCCGAACTAAAAGGGTAAACTCTCGTAAGTCACCCGATTCAAGTACCAAAAAAATAAAGCCCGCTGCAAGGCGCGGAGCCGTATTGGAAGAATGGCTAAACGGGCCATGCAAGATTCACAGCACACCGGATACTATGCCAAAGCATAGCCTTAGAGCATGTTGGATACTCCGACAGGTAGCAAAGAGCGGCGATGATCTCCTCATAAAACATACAGCAGAGCAACATCCCGCCGGAGACAACAATATGGTATTTACAGTCTTCGAGACTTTCGCCTCAAATAATAGGCGCACGCGAGCTCAGCGCAGCCTTGCAGAAGTTTGCCACGTGGCAACAATAAACCCATGGAACGACATGGCTATAACTTACAATGCCAGTGACGAACCTCAATTCTGAACAGTCAGAGCACCAACCGCTTTGGTCCTTAGCCCAATTGTGGATGGCTTCAGGCTCACTAAAGTGCTCATGGACGGCGGAGGCGGACTAAACCTCATCTACGAGGAAACACTTAACAAGATGGAAATTTAAAAGAGCCGCATTGAACGGAGCAGCACGACCTTCAGGGGAATCATCCCTAGTCGGGAGGCACAATGCGCGGGAAAAATCACACTGGATGTGGTATTCGGCACGCCGGAGAATTACAGGTCCGAAGAAATTACATTCCAAGTGGCCCCGTTCAGCAGTGGATACCACGCCCTCTTGGGGCGGGATGCATTCACGAGCTTTCAGGCTATACCCCATTACGGGTACATGAAGCTCAAAATGCCCGGGCCCAATGGAATCATCACTCTAGCTAGCGATCCGGACGTCGCACTCCGTGCCGAAAATAAAACCGCCGCCCTCGCCCTGGAGGCATTGTCAGAAGCCCTCGTGGCCGAAGAACTGACAACACTGCGAGCAACAGTAGACAGAGACGACGTGATACTCGACAAGCGACCTAAATCCACCTCCTTCAAACCAGCGGACGAGATAGTCAAACTCCAGGTCCACCCAACAGACCCTTCGAAGACAGCTTCCATCGGGACACAGCTGAACCCCACAATAGACACCGCACTGCGAGACTTCCTGCATGAAAATTGGGACATTTTCGCCTGGCATCCTTTAGACATGCCGGGCATCCCACGCAGGCTGGCCGAACACAACCTCAATATACTAAAAGGATACAAGCCAGTCAAGCAAACTCTTAGACACTTCTCAGAGCCTAAGCGGCAGCCATGGGGGAAGAGCTAGCCAAGCTACTCGAGGCCGGATTCATCAGAGACATCAAACATCCGGATTGGCTAACAAACAAGGTAATGGTACCAAAAAAGGACAAATCCTAGCGCTTGTGTGTCGATTTCAAAGACCTCAATAAAGCATTAAAGCTTCCCCTAAGGATCCCTTCCCCCTCCCCCGCATTGATCAAATAATCGATGCCACCGCAGGACACGACTCACTGTGTTTCCTCGACGCATACTTCGGATACCATCAAATAAAGATGGCGGAGTCTGACCAGGCTGCAACAGCCTTCATCACTCCGTACGGCCCCTTCTGTTTCAACACCATGCCCTTCGGGCTCAAAAACGCCAGCGCAACCTATCAACGCATGATTCAGACATGCCTGGAAAAACAAATCGGCAAGACAATAGAAGCCTACGTAGACGACGTGGTCGTCAAAACAAGACACGTCGAAACCTTAATAGATGACTTGAGACTTATGTTCGATAATCTCCGAACATACGACGTCAAGCTCAACCAGGAGAAGTGTGTCTTCGGAGTACCCTCCAGAAAATTGCTCGGCTTCATCGTTTCCAATAGAGGAATTGAAGCCAATCCGGCAAAAATACGAGCTCTGTCACAGTTGGCTATCCCAACAGACCTCAAGCAGATCCAGGAACTAACTGGATGTGTGGCTGCCTTAAGCCGCTTTATCTCCTGCTGAGGAGAAAAGGCACTACCCCTGTATCGCCTTCTTCGACGCACCGAACACTTCGAGTGGACGGATGCGGCCACGGCCGGACTGGAAGAAATAAAGGCACTCTTGGCCACCAACCCAGTTCTGACCGTGCCAAAAATTGGCGAGCCCATGCTATTATACATAGCCGCAACAAACCAAGTTGTGAGCGCAATGCTCGTCATCGAACGAGAGGCAGACGGACACAAGTTCCCGCTCCAAAAGCCGGTATATTACGTGCCTCACTCCATGTAAATCTCGGTACCCGCACTATCAAAAGATAGCGTATGCGGTCTTCATGGCATCCCAGAAACTACGACACTACTTTCAAGAGTGTTCGATCACGGTGGCCTCCGAAGTACCACTCAATGACATAATAAATAACTGCGACGCAACAGGCCGAATTGCTAAATGGGCTATTGAGCTCCTTCCGTTTGACATAACATACAAACCACGACGGGCCATTAAGTCGCAAGTACTGGCTGACTTCGTCGCCGAATGGACAGAGGCCGAACTCCCTAAAGAGTACGACGCGTACTCAAATTGGATCATGCATTTTGACGGCTCCAAAATGCTGGCCGGATTGGGAGTAGGTGTCGTCCTGACATCCCCCACCGGAGATACGGTGCAGTACGTCCTCCAAATATTATACACAGACTCCAACAATGCAGCCGAATATGAGGCTCTATTGCATGGTCTTCGGATGGCAATCTCCATGGGCATTCAACGCCTCGAAGTGCGTGGGGACTCGAACCTTGCAATATCCTAGGTAAATGGAGACTTTGACGCCAAGGACCCAAAAATGGTGGCTTATCACAATGTCGTCCTCAAAATGTCAGCCCGGTTCGAGGGGCTCAAATTCCACCATGTGGTCAGAGAAAATAACCAAGCGGCCGATATCCTCGCCCGCATCGGCACTAGACGCGACCCCGTCCCACCTAATATCTTCTTAGAAAGGTTGTTCAAGCCATCCGTGGCATGGGAAGGGGAGTTCGGCACTATTAGTCCGGCTCCGAACACAACCCCAGATTCTGAACCTTTAGACGTAATCGGAGGCTTTGCCACCGAAATAACATCTTCGGCCCACGAAATAATGGTTGTCATCGCCTCGTGGTCCGAGCCCTTCTTGGCCTACCTTAATAGGCAAGAGCTCCCCGAGGACCAAAATGAGGCATGCTGTATTGTGCGATGCTCTAAAGCCTACAAAGTCCATGAAGGAGAACTCTACAAGAAGAGCCCCACCGGAGTGCTCCAACGATGCATCTCCGAAGAGTCTTAGCCGAAATCCATTCCGGACAAGGCGGGCACCACGCGGCAGGCCGAGCTCTCGTGAGCAAGGCCTTTTGGACAGGATTCTACTGGCCGACAGCCCGGGCGGATGCACAGGACCTTGTCCAACATTGCGTTGGTTGTCAACTATTTGCCAATCAGAGCCATATGCCCCCTACCGCTTTCCAAATGATCCCCATAACTTGGCCCTTCGCGGTTTGGGGGCTGGATATGGTGGGACCCCTTAAGGGGGGAAGCCATAAGAAAAAATACTTATTGGTCATGGTGGACAAGTTCACCAAATGGATAGAAGCCAAACCAGTTAAAACGGCCAAATCCGGACTAGTGATAGACTTCATATCGGAGGTTGTACACCGCTATGGTGTCCCCCACAGTATCATCACTGACAATGGCTCCAATTTTACAGCCGAAGAGGTAAAAGCCTGGTGCGTCAAAATGGGCATTAAGCTCGACTACGCCTCTGTCTATCACCCCCAAACAAACGGTCAAGTTGAATGTGCAAATGGTCTTATCATGAGCGGCATCAAACCCAGACTAGTGCGATCCTTGAAGGAATCGGAAATGCATTGGGTCGAGGAACTCGACTCCGTACTCTGGGGGCTGCGGACCATGCCGAATCGCACCACCGGATACACACCATTTTTTATGGTGTACGACGCAGAAGCAGTGCTACCCTGCGACATAATTCATGACTCACCTCGCGTGCGCATGTATGAAGAGAAGGAAGCCGAGTTAGACCGGCAGGACAACTTAGATGCTTTGGAGGAGGAGCGTGATGTCGCTAAAGCCCGTTCCACATTCTATCAGCAACAGGCTCGAAGGTATCAAAGCAGAGAAGTACGAGACAAAACTTATAACATTGGCGATCTCGTTCTACGCCTACCTGAGAAGAAGAAGGACAAACTCAAACCCTAGTGGGAGGTCCCTTCATCATTGATAAAGTTCTCACCGGAGGAGCATACCATCTGTGCAATGCATCTGATAACAGACTCAAGCCGAACCCATGGAACGTGGCCAGACTCCGGAGATTCTACGCCTAGCGCCGAACCCAGTGTTCGTCTCCTTCACTTCGCTTCTTCAATTATGTTCCCTTTCCTCCTTTCTCTCCCCTTCTCTTTCTTTTTTTTCAGCCTGAAAACTGTACGGATGCCCTGAGCATTCCGGCCACATTATGCATGCACACTATACCTGGGGGCTTCCTATTCGGAAGCTAAATATAACCACTTTTAATGGCTTCTTGCCAGCCACATATGCATTTTTTCCCATATGTGCCTTTTCTTCACCATTATATGCATCGATATGACTTAAGTTTTGGGCATGCTGGGTTGCCTGGCTCTTGTATTTATGCCCTACGTTCCCGTTAATTCAGCTAGGGCATAAGGAGAGCACCTCTGCGATTGTTACTGCCGGTTGAGCCGGATGTGTACCTCAGACTGGGTGAAGCCGAAAGCTAGCATTCTTAAGGGAATATTTGGTCGGCGAATAAAAGATGTCCTTGTCCATAACAACGAAAAAACCTAGATGTTTTGTTTCCTGCGCTTCTGTTCACAGATCGGACATGCACATTGATGCATGCGTACCTAGAGAAAGGAACCCCTAACGGAACTATTCTCTCTGGAAGATGTTTCTTACTATCCATGTAATATAACATAACTAGTTGGGTACTTGTCTGTTCAAGCACTTATGACCCCTATGCCTGGTTTCCACGCATACCCCAGTTTTTCATAACTGTGTTGGTATTCGGACACACCCCGGACTGTCGGATCCGGGGGCTGAAGCGAAAAGGTCCGCCATGACAAATGATTTTCAATCCGGCTAGGGAGTACATGAGCCCATTCAAATTACATAATCATATAGACTGGCCGTACTCTTCCTCTATACCATCTAACAGGCTGTCTAACTTACAATCCTGCTGGGAATACTTTGCAGCTAACACTACTTGATCATACACCAAACTAACGGGTATCTCTTGTCCATCTGGCCCAGCCGGTCCAACTTCGGCCATATGGTTAGGGTCAGCTTTGGTGTATCGCGTCTTCACCATGACCCAAGCTTCTCTCACACCTTACCGGCAAGCTGACACCTTCCATAATCGGAAGCGCCGCCATGCTCCTTTGAGCATCTCTACAAGTTCTCTCATACCTCCTGGCAGGGAAGCGGACGGCCACAAAGCCTGGGTAATACCTTGCATCACCTGCCGAGCTCGCTCGTGCAGTTGAGAAAGCTCCTGCAGCATATCGCTTGTGGAACCGGGCATCTCCTCTTCAGGGTGTCCCGTCAACATACCTGCAGACATAACTCTGTCAATACGCCTCCTCGCGGAACTATACCACAGTTCGTTCAAGCACATACTATAAATGCCGCGTCGAAGCCTCCGGTTCTCCTTCACGGAGTCCATGAGCTGAGCCCGAATATCTTTCAATTCGATGCTCAGCTGGAGATTAGCATCTTGCAGCTTATTCCTCTCCTGAATAGACTGCATCAGCACATGTTCGCCCGCCTTCAGCTGACTTCGCAGATGCAACTCATTATCCCCCACAGTCTCCGGATTTCCTCCGGGATTGTCTGCCGAATACTTCGTCAGATTTATACACCATGCCGAACACGCAAACTGGTAGAAGGAAATTATTACCAGAAGAAATCTTTTTGGATCCCTCTTGTTCGGCTGCATTAGCCTTCATTTGGGCCTTACACTCCTCCAGCTCTTGAGACAACTGGGTATTCTTCTCTACAAGAACCTATGCATTTAATGATCCTTAAATCAGTTGTGCCAACTGTTTCAAGTCTCAGGGGCTACCACTACACATACTTATTAAATTCTCTTACCCATATATCCTTCACATACTGGTCCGTTGCTCTGGCAAGTCCATTTTGAGCAGCACGGATATAGGCATGTCCGAAATTGAAGGCATTGAACGCCTCTTCAAAAAAAACACCCCCGCGGAGTATGGCCCATCGGCGCCGGTGATTCATAGCGCTCTCCACTTCTGAATTTGTGGCGGAAAGCATATCCATATCCTCCACAGGAGGACAATTTGGCACTGTCCCCACATCAGCCTCCGCCTGTGAATCCGGTCCAGGAATCCGGCTGCTGGAGGCGTGGCCGGAAGGGTCCCCGGGCATAGTCCGGCGTTTCCTGACAGGACATAATTAAAGCCGTCATGCCTTGACAAATAGACCAATACCACGGGACAAGTTCAATGAATACCTCTGCGCCTGTGTGCTGCTCCTAACCGCCTTCCTTTTAAGCCGACCTTGTCTAGGAACCTCTTGCTGGGAGGCCCCCGCAGGTTCCGCACGGCATCCCGACCACCGTTTCTATAAAAACACGGCGTGCGATCATAAGGTACAGCAAAGCAAAGGAATCCTTTCGGAAGCTTGGAACCCCTTACTTACATGCAACACGGGAAGCAGTCCAGGGTAATCCGCGATGATGGCCACCAAAGAGCCATCACTGCTTGCCTGATAGAAAGTCCCGTCGATGAATTCCATGGATATATCCGGATCTTCTTCAAATCCGGGGTCGAGAGCCCGGACGGGATCCTCCGGCTGCGGAGAGGGGCTGTTGAACTATTTCACGGCCTTCCTTAGTTCCTGTTTTGAAACAGCAAGGTAAATAATTGTGGCAATGAAGGTAAGAACGAATAGAGTTGAGTAAAAAATGACCACTTACCCAGCTTCGGGGGTTGTACATGGAAAATCCATCCCGCGGTTTGATGCGGAGGAACTCCTCTTCTTCTCCCTTGTACAATTCAGATAGTATCCTTGCCAGAGATGTGGCGGAGTCCGGACCTTTGCGACCACAGCGGGAGGCATTGTCTTCTCCATTAAAGTGCCACATGGGTTTTCCCCTATATTGAAGTGGCTGCACTCCCCTTATTATGCATATTGACATAACTTCGATTATTGTCAATCCTGATTTGGCCAAGGTTTGTATCTGGCTCATCAGATAGAAGACTTCGCTATTTTCTTCCTCTTGGGGGCTCCGAGGGCGCCAGCTTTGGCGCTTCTTCAGCGGAGTATTGGTAAATTTAGGAAGGCCCATCTGGACTGGGTCCGGAAGGGGAACATCATCAACATAAAACCACTCCGAGGGCCAGTCTTCGGACGCCTTCTTGGGAGTACCAGACAGGTATCCGGTTTGGGCGATGCGCCATATTTTGGCTCCGCCCACTTGATATATAGATCCCTCCTGGTTGCGGGGGACGAGGCAAAATAACCTCTTCCATAGCTCGAAATGAGCTTCGCAGCCCAGGAACAGCTCACAGAGTGCAACATAGCCCGCAATGTGCAGTATGGAGGCGGGGGTAAGATTATGCAACTGGAGACCGTAGAACTCTAGGAGCCCGCGGAGGAATGGGTGGATTGGAAACCCGACGCCTCTTAGCAGATATGGGACAAGGCATACCCGCTCCCCCCGAGATGGGCTAGGGAATCTCTCTACTTGCTCCCCGCCATTATAGGTGGCTAGTCCGGATCGGACGGGGACCATGTACGCGGGCGAAAGGAACCCTTTGGTCTGCAGCTCTATTAGGCGACTGTGAGGGACGAAACACTTTTCCCAATCCCCTGGCTTCGAGCTGGGGGAGAGGCGAATGGGGCTGCGGTGATCGGTCATGATGGGATGGCCTCTTTTGGGCGCGCTCTGCAGAATGCTTGCTTGGGGGAAGATGGTGTGATTTGGATCTGAGGATCCCCGTCTCCTCAAATAGACGGCTCACCTACGGGATTAGGGTGGCAAATGCAAGAATGCCCCGACCCCTCGTCTTTGATCGACACATGGAGATGGCCATTATTGAAGCACAGAAGTCGAGGAGTACAACCTTACTAGGAGGCCAGACACTCTTTGCTACGACGGGTGCACCGGATTTGGAGAAGAACCCGCCTTGCAATGCCGAAGACAATCTGCGCGCCGGGCTCATCGTTATTGAAGCTTGGTTCGGGGGCTACTGAGGGAGTCCTGGATAAGGGGGTATCCGGACAGCCGGACTATATACTTTGGCCGGACTGTTGGACTATGAAGATACAAGACAGAAGACTTCGTCCCGTGTCCGCATGGGACTCTCCTTGGCGTGGAAGGCAAGCTTGGCAATTCGGATGTAGATCTCCTCCTCTGTAAACTGACTCTGTGTAACCCTAGCCCCCTCCGGTGTCTATATAAACCGGAGGGTTTAGTCCGTAGGACACAACAACAATAATACCATAGGCTAGCTTCTAGGGTTTAGCCTCTCTGATCTCGTGGTAGATCAACTCTTGTAATACTCATATCATCAAGATCAATCAAGCAGGAACTAGGGTTTTACCTCCATCGAGAGGGCCCAAACCTGGGTAAACATCGTGTCCCCAGCCTCCTGTTACCATTAGTCTTAGAAGCACAGTTCGGGACTGTCACGCCCAATATGCGATACTATCCTAAAGAGACTTGAAGGTCCCACTAAGGATAGAACCGCATATTGAAACACTTTTGCAAGGTGGATATCATTACATCAACATTACATAATAGATAGGGATACATACAAAAGGCATACAATGCCACACAAATACAACATCATCTTACATAAGAGCACCATCCGACTACGGATGAAACACAAACAGAAACTCAAATGACATCCACCCTGCTAGCCCAGGCTGCCGACCTAGAACCTATCCCCTGATCGAAGAAGAAGCATAAGAAGAACTCCAAAACAAGTAAACATCGCTCTCACGTCATGATCATCGCATAACCTGTACCTGCAACTGTTGTAGTAATCTATGAGCCACAAGGACTCACCAATCCCATTACCATGGGTATCAAGACTAGCAAAGCTTAAAGGGTAAGGAAGGGGTAAAGTGGTGAGGTTGCAGCAGCGGCTAAGCATGATATGGTGGCTATGAGAGCGAGAAGAGGAGCAAAGGAACGGTCGTCAACTAGTAATGATCAAGAAGCGATCCTGAGCTCCTACTTACGTCAATCATAACACAGAAACCATGTTCACTTCCCGGACTCTGCCAAAAAGAGACCATCACGGCTACACACGCGGTTGATGCATTTTAATTCGAATCAGGTGTCAAGTTATCTACAACCGGACATTAACAAATTCCCATCTGCCACATAACCGTGGGCACGGCTTTCGAAAGATAATACCTTGCAGCGGTGTCCCAACTTAGCCCATGATAAGCTCTCGCGATCAACGAAGGATATTCCTTCTCCCAGGAGGACCCGATCAGACTCGGAATCCCGGTTTACAAGACATTTTGACAATGGTAAAACAAGACCAGCAAAGCCGCCCGAATGTGCCGACAAATCCAGATAGGAGCTGCACATATCTCGTTCTCAGGGCACAACGGATTGTCCAAACTTCCGGTGGGCCAGCCCAGAGTTGCCCCTGGTGGCCACCGGCGGCTGACAGGTTGGACCAACACTCACGACAAGCACTGGCCCGGGGGGGGGGGGGGGGGTAAATAAAGATGACCCTCGGGCTCCAGAAACCCAAGGGGAAAAGGGCTAGGTGAGGCAAATGGTAAAACCAAGGTTTGGCCTTGCTGGAGGAGTTTTATTCAAAGCGAACTGTCAAGGGGGTCCCATAAATCACCCAACCGCGCAAGGAACGCAAAATCCGGGAACATAACACCGGCATGACGGAAACTAGGGCAGCAAGAGTGGAACAAAACATCAGGCATAAGGCCGAGTCTTCCACCCTTTACCAAGTATATAGATGCATTAATTAAATAAGAGATATTGTGATATCCCAACATAATCCTGTCCATCATGGGGCAATCTTCAACTTCACCTGCAACTAACAATGCTATAAGAGGGGCTGAGCAAAGCGGTAACATAGCCAAACAACGGTTTGCTAGGAAGGGTGAAAAGGTTAGAGGCTGACATGGCAAATTGGGAGGCTTGAGGAACAAGTGATAGGTAGCGCAACATAGCGATAGAATGAAGCAACTGGCATAGCAATACTAGTAGTGAGATCCAGGGTAGCGGTCATCTTGCCTGAAATCCCGCTAGGAAGAAGAACGAGTCCATGAAGAAGACGAACGGGAGTAGTCGAACGAATCTTCACAATCGCAACATTACCGGAACTAAGAAGCAACACCGGAAATAAACAAACAACATGGTAAATGCACAAGCATAAACATGGCATGATGCACAAACAAGTATGATGCATGTCCGGTTTAAATGAGGCATGGCATGGCAAAGTGCAACAAACAATACTACAAGTTAAGTGGAGCTCAATATATATGCAACGAGTTGCATATTGACAAAACACCACATTGACATATTTCATTTAATCTTGTTTAAGCTACCAAACAATATTAAATGTAGTTAAACATGGCAAGGGGTGAAGCATAATTAAACTAACTATCTAGGCAATTTTAAATGAGGCCGGAAACAACAAACAACAATTCCGAAAAATCCTCATGTCCATATTTTAGTTTTGGTACTGTTCTGCCCTAAAACATATTTTAATGTTTTTCAACAGCAAAATGAAGTACACCATGTTAAACTAGGAATTTTTTCACCCCATTTACATATAAATTTTATTTAAAACCGAGCTACGGTTATTTAGTTATGAAATAAATCATTTTAACATGTGATTTATGCAAATTAATGCAAACAGCAAGGTTAAATATTTTTAACATGGATGAAAGTTGGATATTGTGAAAGTACATGAAATTCTAAGCATTTCACATATATAAAACATTTTAATCCGATGTACGGTTAGTGATTTATTAAATGCATGAAGAACAAAGGTTTTTCTGAAAAACTGTTAAACCTGGGATAATAGCTAAATTCGCCAGACGAAAAAAAACACATCGGGCCAAATCTAGTTGGGCCAAAAGTGGACGGGGGGGGGGGGGGGGGGGGGGCGCAGCGGTGGCTCACCATGGGCTGAGGCCCAGTCGGATGGAGAGATGAGGCCGGCAGGGGGCTGCTGGGCCTGGCGACGCGGTCAACGCGAGCGCTGCTCGTGCGCTCGTTCTCCTGTTTGATGCAGTGAGCTGCGGGTGGCGCCTGGAGCAGAGCTCCGACGAGCGGGCAAAGGGGCGGCGAGGCAAGGGACTTGGGGCATGGAGCAGCGACGGCAGGGCTGGAGCGGACATGCGGATCCGGCCCTAGGGAGCCGATCTGACCAGAGGCGAGGCGTGGAACGTGGCAGGCTTCAGGTTCGGGCGGCCATGGCGGGGAGGCGCTCCGGGAAGAAGATGACGGCAGGCGGAGGCACGGTGACCTGGAGGCGGGGACGAGGCCGGAGGAGGGTCACGGCGAGGAAGGGGTGCCAGCAGTCAGAGGTTCAGCGCGGACAGGAGGCTGCAGGAAGGCTTCGGCTTGGAGCTCCAAGGGGGACGCCATGGTGCTGCAAAGTACTGAGAAACCAGAGGGGTGAGAGGAAGAAATGGAAGGAGAAGGGAGCAGAGGGAGGCGAGGAACAGCGGCTCACCAAAGCAAGGCGCAGCAGGGGCTCCAACATGGCAGCGGCGGCCGCCGGGAAGGAACTTGGGCGCTCGCTACAGAGGCGGGGGCGCCTGGATCGAGAACCAGAGGATGGGCGCGGGGTATTGGCTCGGTGGGGAACAGAGGAGGCAAGGGGAGCAGTGAGATCGGGCGCTGTGGTGCTGCTATTGTGGACACGTTTGCGAGCTGGTTGGGTGGAGATGGATCGTGTCGGGGATATACCCCGCGGTGTAACCCGGCCGGAAGTATAACCCGGCAGGACTTGGCGACTCACTAATGACCTGACCTGACTGGACGACACACTAAGTGACCCGCCCGATCCTGGCGGCTTATGGGTGACCTGGCAAGCGGATCAGAGGAGCGACAAGACCCGGGGGCCCCGGAGGATCAAGGCCCAGAAGGCCGGCTTACATTATAGTAGGCCGGCTTAAGAGGGAAGGCGTGAGGAATATCTCCCTTACAAAGAATCAAGACCTGGACTGGTACCCGGCTTGTAGTAGAAGATAGGCTAGTCCTATTTGGACTCCACGTGTAACCCGCCCCTCTAACTTATATAAGGAGGGGCAGGGCACCCCAAAGAGGGACAAGTAACAAGAAACAATATCTAGGGCTAGAGACAAAAGGGGGGAGCCGGCTTATGCGGCGACTCTCGATGAGCATAATGGGACCTAGCCTCAAACAGCATGTAGGGCTATTCCGGATGATGTTTCCCGGGGCCCGAAGGTGTCTAAATCCTCGTCTTGTGTGATGATCCGCCTAGCGTCTCTCGATTCCGCCCAACCCCTCTCAAGCTACCACATAGATGCGTTGGCCTCGCGACTAAGTCCTTGCAAGAGGACATCTGCCGTGACAATTCCACGACAGTTGACGCCCACCGTGGGGCCTGCGCACGGTGGTGATGAGTTCTTGGAGGGATCTCTTCAGGTATCGAAAAACTCGTGATTGATCAGATGAAAAAAGAGCCGGCATGGAACGATCGTATGAGCCACAGGGCAACCATAAGCAGAGCCGGCAGATTTGTCAAAATTATGGTTAACTTCGGAGCTGGCAGATACTACTATTTGAAGACGAGAGATTAGGTTTGCTGTTGTTGCGCCGCCGTGTCTGTGCGTTTTCGCCCAGTCCGAGGCAAGGTCTGCTGCACGGGTGATTCATCAACGACATCATTACCCAAGACCGAGAAGAAGTTGATCTGCTGTACCTACACGTACAAGTCGCCCAGGCTACAGCCTTTTTTTTAGCCGAGACCGACAGGTGTTCTCATATTTTTCTCCGCTGGATCGTCTACCCGAACCAGCCGCCGTACGCCACTACCAGAAGCTTGGCCACGTCTCCCGTCCACCTACAGCTTCAAGACCCGAAGGAATCGGTGTTGTTGTTACTTTTTCCTGTGGTGGAGACTAGTTAAATCCAAAGAAACGAAGTGCTACTTGCACTAGTACAGACAAAGGTTGGTACTACTGATTGATGTTTACTCCGGCAGAAGAGATCCAAGGAATAAAGAAATAATTACTGCATGGCGGGGCTGGTGAGGATTGATGGAAAATTAATCTTGTTTGGGAATCAAGAAATACGTACTAAACACTAGTACATCAGTTACTACTGCTAATAGTACATCGAGTATATATACACAGTTGATCGATCCACCTGGAATCAGCTGACGAGCCGCCTTGCCGGGGGCTTCCATGAGCCGGCCGACCGCCGCAGACTCATCCAACCTCTGCTTCAGTCGAACCAGCTGTCAAAGTGGCCTTTACCAAATTGTCCGCGCCTTTGCTGGTCTACACGGCTGCAACTACGGAACATGAGATGGAAGGTTATTGTTACAAGTTATCCAAGGAGACCAGCTGTGCGCTAATGGCCGTGCTCACAAGGTAATCACTCATGGCCGACTCGTCTGTCCACGCGGCTTACATCGTTGCGGCCGACTCACGCGTCCGCTCTGTCTTCTAAATGTTGCAATTGACTCCTGCATATACATTAACAAATCAGAGCCGCGCCTGCTTACACAAGCTGTCGAATGAACATATGCGAGCCGCCCCTGCTGCGTTGAGCCGCCGGGGCCGCGTTGAGCCGCCGGGGCTATATTAAGTCTCCGGTCTACCTGAGCCACCTCTGTCGCAATAAATGGATCATCCGTCGTCTAAACAAATCAGGTGATACCCACCCAAGTTTGTTTTATTATCACATGTTATTTTTGTCAAAGAACAAGTTTATCTTTGCCTTGGTCTGCAATATTGTTTATGCAGGGCAATTATTTATGACAAAAAGTGATATTATACCGTGGAGATGAAGGCACGCCAACATCTTTTTGCATAGGTGGTCGTTATTACTCAACGGACTCCCGCACCGGCTTAGAACGCCGTGGCCGTCTCTCGCGACCACGCCGGCTTACAACAAGGAGGACAACTTGCCCGTCCGCACTGGCTTATAACGCCATGGCCGGTTCATCTGTCTATGCCACCTCAGATGTTGCAGTCGTCTTTACCGTCCGTCTCTCACGGCTGGGTCTACATCAACACATCGGGCCACACCTGTCTGCATGAGTTGTTTATTGAGTATGAGCAAGTCACTACTTGGGAAGCCCGGTTTTCTTCCAACAAATTGGAGGCAAATTATCATATGTTATCAGCCGCCGTCTGCACCGGATCGTTCAATGGGCAGACGCACAAGTCGCTGCCACTACGGTTTGGTTAACTTCAAACAGCCAGTTGGAAGGAACCATTGGCCGAGTTCTGACACGGCTTATACCCGGATCATTTATAACCCACCGTAGTCACCTCAACTTTCTGTGGACTCACATCGCGCTATCAACGCCAATGATGTATACCTTCTGCTATGGTCAAATATGGAGAATTTCAAGCCAACTCCTCGAGTCATCTTGAGACTCGGGGGCTACAATGGTATGGCTCGGCAAAATTAGCCGGTTTCAATGGATTCAAGAACTCCGGGTCATTGGAGGGAAGGTAACCCGGTTCCAGAGGCTACCACTATATTGGTGAAAAATTTAAAGGCCGTCAGAAAATTTCCGGCTTAAAAAAAAGGACTCCGGTTTAAAATCCGGTTCAAGAGACATCTCTCTCCCACAAAGCACTGACACTCTTAATACCGGTTCAACATCCGGATCAAGGTAAATTTGTCCCTTACAAAGCTTTGAGGATCTCAATATCCGGTTTAAGAATTTCCGGTTCAAAAGAATTAATCTCTCGCAAGTTCGAGATCTCAGAAAAATTAATGGTTACCAAAGGGAACTTGCTGCCATGATGCACGGTTCAAAACATGGGTATCCTGCCTTACGGCTTATTTTATTATGGTCACTTGGGGGCTTCCTGCTCATCGGGCATAGCTATCAGTACCCTCTTGATCGGCGCAATGCCAAAATTTATATGGTCACTTGGGGGCTTCCTGTTCAAACATAGGTCGTATTCGAACCAAAGAGAACATAGTTGTCGATACCCTTTTGATTAGCAAACTGCTGAACCTACTTGGGGGCTTCTTGATAGTATCCGAATCATAGCTCAACTCCTTTGGGAATCGACGTGGATCATATTCGAATCAGCATCGTTAAACAACTTTTAAAGGTCATTTGGGGGCTTCTTGTTCAAACATAGGTCATATTCGAACCAAAGAGAACATAGCTATCGATACCCACTTTGATCGGCAACGCCAACGCCACTGGGGGCTATATGATCGTATTCGAATCTTAGCTTAACCCCTTTTGGAACGGTTTACTGATCGTATTCGAATTAGAAGCCTCAAATTTTTTTATCTATTTTTATACAATCGCAAGTATTTGAGTTGTCACAAATATCATATGTGCCGGCTCTTACAGACTTGAGTTATCAACTTCACTATCCGGGTCACATAAACCGACGGTATCATTCAAAGGATCATAGGGATCTTGTGATCTACTTGTGTGCAGGATAAGACTATATTTGGGTGGTTACCCACCCTGGCTTTTGATATTAAGTCACCAGGGCATATGTTGTTTAAACTCTGTGCAGGATCTACAGAGCTATGGCTTACATAAATGATCAAGTTCAAGCCCATCATCAAAGATTGAAATTGATGTCTCAAAAGGGTTATTAATTCTTGATTTTCTCAAAGGCTATATGCCACCGGGTTACAATGAATGTGCATCAGCCAAGAGCCGCCAGGTATTTAAACTCCGGATTTACTTGTCAATCGATGAGGTATTCAAATCTTTGATATCCAAAATTGGCTGGATTTTCATGATGATATTGAATGATTGAGGTTTTCATACCGGATTATATTGTTCAAATCTTAAATAGCCAACATGGCTGGATTTCTATTGTGATTATCAATAACCAGTGTTATGATTGAGGTTTTCAAAGTCGCTTCAGCGCAATGGCTATTATTTTATCAATGGATATGATTTATTCTACAATGAAAGGAATAGTCCCGAGTCGCTACAGGCTTACGACCCGGCACTTGCGGGCTACATTATTCAAATTGAGATTACATCAAATATACAAGTCCCATGTCACTGCCAGCATGCACCATGGCACTTGGGGGTTAATGCAAAGTCAATTTTTGCTCAACTTATTAAAGACCCGGCTCATCATATTTTAAATGAGCCGGCCCTTGGGGGCTAACAATTGCTCCTATCAAAAATTCAAGGTACACAAGCCTCAATCCAGTACATTAAGAGATCCACTACTCAGTTGGTAAAGTACAAAACTCTTAACCTTATGGACGTGGGTTCAAGCCCCATGGTGGAGATTACATCATATGATGTTATTATTAATGAATTATTTACAAAGTCCCTGCTCATTATTGCATATAATGACCCGGCCCTTGGGGGCTACACTGGTTGAAGTTTTTATGAGCATAAGGCAATTACAAGTCCTAGGTTTCTGCAAGCATGACAACCCGGCACTTGGGGGCTACATATGTGGAATATTCAGTTTATGACTAATGATTGAGATGAATAACCCGGATTTCTTCAAGGTTGCAACACTTATACTGAAGCAAGTCTTAAGTTATCACTATGTTCTCCTCTTAAGACTTGGGGGCTACAGGTATTATGCATATAAAGAAGGAACAACTTCAAATTTTCAGCTTTGAGTAAATTAGGAAGATCAATTACATGACCCGGTGTCAACAACAATTAGGACCCGGCATCGTCTGTTTTATAATCCGGCAGTTTTTGGTAATGATAAACCGGCAAGTTTTACATCTTCAAGCCAGCAGAATATCAGATGAGTATTTGAAGACCAAAATTATTTAACCCGGCGCCTTGAAAGCCGACTCAAGTGGATTATTCTTCACAATATTTTTCTGTGAGAAACCAACATCAGCAAATTGAGTATGAAGCTAGCTTATTTAACCTGGAGCACAAGGAATTAAGGATGATTAGGTGCCGGCGTACAAGAATTTTTAACCCGGAACACAATCTGTCAAATTTTTTCTTGTGTTTATTTTGCAGCATAAGTTTACCATGGATAAATCCAAGCTAAACTTGGGGGCTAATGTCGGGGATATACCCCGCGGTGTAACCCGGCCGGACTTGGCGACTCACTAATGACCCGCCCTGACTGGACGACACACTAAGTGACCCGCCCGATCCTGGCGGCTTATGGGTGACCTGGCAAGCGGATCAGAGGAGCGACAAGACCCGGGGGCCCAAGAGGCTCAAGGCCCAGAAGGCCGGCTTACGTTATGGTAGGCCGGCTTAAGAGGAAAGGCGTGAGGAATATCTCCCTTACAAAGAATCAAGACTCGGACTGGTACCCGGCTTGTAGTAGAAGATAGGCTAGTCCTATTAGGACTCCACATGTAACCCGCCCCTCTAACTTATATAAGGAGGGGCAGGGCACCCCAAAGAGGGACAAGTAACAAGAAACAATATCTAGGGCTAGAGACAAAAGGGGGGAGCGGGCTTATGCGGCGACTCTCGATGAGCATAATGGGACCTAGCCTCAAACAGCATGTAGGGCTATTCCGGATGATGTTTCCCGGGGCCCGAAGCTGTCTAAATCCTCGTCTTGTGTGATGATCCGCCTAGCGTCTCTAGATTCCGCCCAACCCCTCTCAAGCTACCACATAGATGTGTTGGCCTCGCGACTAAGTCCTTGCAAGAGGACATCTGCCGTGACAATTCCACGACAGATCGGGAGGGATCCCGAGGTGGAAAAGGACTGGCGGCAGCGGCAGGGACAAATCCCCTGGATTTTAGGGTTGGGTCAAAATGGACTAGGTAGACTATATAAGGGAATAAGGGAAGAAGGTTTTTTTATCATTGGATCGGGATCGGACGGTTGAGAAAAATAGCCAAGGAGAGTCCAAATAAGAAAGTAGAGATGTTTTATAGATGTTTGGGGATCATCCGGACCCATTGGCCATGACAGCCCGGGTCGGGTCCGGGAGAAGTTTTCGGACTAGGTTGCGGAGATGGTTGGTGGCTGTGCAAAGAGGCTCCAACGGTCAGACAACAAATGAACGGTTGGTCTCGAAAGGGATAACGAAGGAAAGGGGGAACGCGGCAACTATGAACGGATGCAAGTTTTATGAAAACATATGGATGCAATGCGGATGATGCGATGATGAAATGCAAGACATGAACAAAATGCAAAACAAAAGACAAAAACCCTACCACGAAGGGAATATCATGTCGCATCTCCGGAAAAGGCAAGAGTTGGAGTTACGAATATGGAAAGTTGTATCCGGGGCGTTACAACACTCCACCACTACGAGAGGATCTCGTCCCGAGATCTAGGATGGCACCGGAGGGAAAAGTAAGAGGAAGACAAGAGGTAAAACTAAGTTGCTTCTTCGACCAATGAGTGAAACCATGAACCTTGAGAGGTTGAGCAATTTAAAAGAATGAGTACAACAGATATATACGAGATGGCAAACAATCTGTTAGAAAAGAGGAACAAGGAACATTACGGGAACTTGAAGGTTGCAAAGACATGAATCAAAAGTTTAATGGACAAGATAGAATTCGAAACCACTCCGGTTAAAACAAGATGAGAGAGGAGGAAGAATTCGGGCAGCACTCCAGTTGAACATGGAAGGAATAAAACATGAACTTGAGAAGATGGGAAGATACTTGATGAAATCAACAACACACTGCCTCCGGAAGGAATTAAAGAATGGAATGGAATGAACGGAGGGAAACAAGATCTTCAAATAGCATGCTTACAAGAAATGCTAGAACGGAGTTATTGGATTATCAACAATGAAAGGAGCAAGCTTGTTGTGGGCTTGTGGAACACATCTCAAAATTATGAGGTGACAACCGGCCACTAACAGAAACAATTGATTGGTTGAGATCAATGAAGATAAGAGAAACTTCTTTCACCAAGAGGATAACTGAAGAACTTGGGTCATTGATAAGCACCACAATAGCATCATTCCTTAGGGAAGGCTTTAGGTGAAATCTATACCAAGATAACCTCCAACAAAAGATTGATTGGTTAAAAAGATCTCTTGAATGAACAGAAAATGATGGATTTAAATATGTCAGTCTTGAAACCTTGTGAATCATGAAACACGAAGGAAAATTATCAAGAATGACATAACACTGCCTCAAAAATAAGGTAGGAATAATTGCACTTCGGATGCAAGATGAAGAATGCTTGAACTGCTCAAAACAAAACATGTGTTGGGCACCATTTTATTTAGAGTATAGCTTGGCGGGTCATAACTTCGAGAGAAATCTTGAAGAACAATTGTAGAATGAAAAGAATCCTTGACGAACCATCATGTAGAGCCTCCATGAAGAACTCCGGTAATAAAAGGATGATGAGATAGGAATGAAGGATGAAAAGAATAAGACTAAAGCCTTGTGTTGATTTAGATGGAGCTTCACGACGATAATGCGCAAAACTTGTAACTCCAGAAAAAGAAAAGATGAAACACTAGAACCGAGAAATGTGACATGATGAACAACTCTGGAAAGAAGAAACTAGATTACTTGGATGAAACAATAATAAGAATTACATTATGCATATCCTTCACCAATTTAAATTGATGACAAGCAACAGATTTGGCATACTACTTATTCTCGTTGAAAAGGATTAAGGGGGGTATAGCACAAAACTTGAGAAAGTCTTCCTGAACCACCTGTAGGATTGGAAAGAACGAATGAATTAATATGATAACGACGGAAGAGGAATGTTGGAGGAACCACCGTAAGAATTGAAAATGAAAGTAGCAAAGGCACAATTCACCTGGAAGAATTGGAAAACGAATGAAGATACTTGAGGGGATTTAAATACAAGAGAACAAAGAGATCATGAACTGATTAGAGGATATTTGAACGATGCACCGGTAAGATTTGGAGAACGATAGCTACACGCTGAGAATGAAGAATTATGACATGATGGCCTTCAGAGGAAAGAAATGGAAACAACTCATGAAATGCTCCGAATGGTAAGAAAAAAATTGTCACAATCAAAACAATTATGATGATAGCATGAAGCTAGAACCATGAATCTTCAAGAGAATGGACCAAGATTCAGAGGAAACACTTCTTCGGTCTTCAAATGTTGAGAATGAAGATGAGAACCACCATGAATTGTTGAGATACTCTGGGAGAATGAAAAACAAAGAGGTTGAGCCAACAATGAAAAATAATTTGAAATCGATCTTGGAAAACATCTGACTGATGAAATTCATACTTACGTCAACTTTGAAAAGGATTTGAGAATAACTCCAGGAAACTTAGAAGAGTCAGGTAAGATCCTGGGAAAAAACCTGTGGGTTAGGGCCCACTGAAGAGAAAAACACCATTGGAATGGGATGTTGAACAGATAGATGATGCACCGGAACAATTGAAATATTTGAATGAGGTGACAACCTCGAATTAATTGGAACACCGACGAATCTCCTGAGATGTCTTCCAAACTCCGGAATGATTGAATGGCGAGAGGCAAACGAGCAGGGAAAACACGTGAGCCGAGGGAAAGAATATAATCAACCCAAAAATTGGAATTAAATCCACCGGAGAAGAAAAAGAAATGAAGAATGTCCACCAAGACGAGAATTCACCGGTTGAAACAATTGACGAAAGACTGAAGAGGTTCCACACGAATGAAATTGGTGGTCGAGAGAGACTCAGACTCCGGGAAGAAAAAGGGTGGGAGGGCGGGAAAACAAAGGCAACTTGGGGACAAATGAAATGGATACCGTTGAGAAAACTTAGAATTGATCTCACAAATGTTGAAATGATCGGATCCACTTGAAGAGAAGCACACCGGTTGGAAAGAATTGACATGACAATCTCGATGATCAAAAGGATTAGTACTCCCATAGAAATATGAGAACACCGCTTGTAAGGTATGGAATCAACACTTGACACTGAAGGAACTCAAATACCACAACTCAAAACAAAACAAAGGATTGACTTGCAGAAATAAGCCGGAACAAATACATATGATAGAGATTTACCCAATCCCATATCATGCATCTATCGGAAAGATATTCTAGGAGCTACTTGAATTCCCACCTATAAACTCCCAAAACTTTCTGGTTATGCAATCTAGTGTTGGGGATACAGGGGAAGCAATATATCTCATTCAAACTAACAATCCCTACATCCAGCTGTATCCATCCGTCAACACATAACCAAGAAAACTCCGGAAATCGTGTACATCAACCTTCGAAAAGCATCCGTTATACGAGCTATGGCAATACTTCCGAACTCCCCAGTACTGGGTGGCATCGAGGTTATCTCACCAACAACTGCATAAAAGAGATTTTCGATGTCGAGCAAACTCAGGGATTCCAGAACTGTAACGATAAAATTGTGACGACAACACCTCGGAGCTCAACTCCCAGGGACACTTCCACAACCCCTAAATGTCAGGAGTCACCAAGAACAATGTTCTCGTCACAAGACTATCGGAACGATCCCAAGATACATGCGTGATCCTAAAAAAAATTTGTGAAAAATTGAGGAGAGGAAAGACAAAACATCTACGTCGAGAGTCCTCACCAGAGCGACGAAGGGGGCTGAGGAGTAAAAATAATCCTACTCTCCGATATATATAATCCTAAGACTCAAAATAGTTTTCTTCTAGACTCAACAACGGCCAACAATCAAGGGGGCTCCTATGGTCGGTCGAGGCTCTGATACCAACTTGTCACGCCCAATATGCGATACTATCCTAAAGAGACTCGAAGGTCCCACCAAGGATAGAACTGCATATTGAAACGCTTTTGCAAGGTGGATATCATTACATCAACATTACATAATAGATAGGGATACATACAAAAGGCATACAATGCCACACGAATACAACATCATCTTACATAAGAGCACCATCCGACTATGGATGAAACACAAACAGAAACTCAAATGACATCCACCCTGCTAGCCCAGGCTGCTGACCTGGAACCTATCCCCTGATCAAAGAAGAAGCAGAAGAAGAACTCCAAAACAAGTAAACATCGCTCTCACGTCATGATCATCACATAAAACTGTACCTACAACTGTTGTAGTAATCTGTGAGCCATGAGGACTCAGCAATCCCATTACCATGTGTCAAAACTAGCAAAGCTTAAAGGGTAAGGAAGGGGTAAAGTGGTGAGGTTGCAGCAGCGGCTAAGCATGATATGGTGGCTAACATACGCAAATGAGAGCGAGAAGAGGAGCAAAGGAACGGTCGTCAACTAGTAATGATCAAGAAGCGATCCTAAGCTCCTACTTACGTCAATCATAACACAGAAACCGTGTTCACTTCCCGGACTCCGCCAAAAAGAGACCATCATGGCTACACACGCGGTTGATGCATTTTAATTCGAATCAGGTGTCAAGTTATCTACAACCGGACATTAACAAATTCCCATCTGCCACATAACCGCGGGCACGGCTTTCGAAAGATAATACCCTGTAGGGGTGTCCCAACTTAGCCCATGATAAGCTCTCGCGATCAACGAAGGATATTCCTTCTCCCAGGAGGACCCGATCAGACTCGGAATCCCGGTTTACAAGACATTTCGACAATGGTAAAACAAGACCAGCAAAGCCGCCCGAATGTGCTGACAAATCCTGATAGGAGCTGCACATATCTCGTCCTCAGGGCACACCGGATTATCCAAACTTCCGGTAGGCCAGCCCAGAGTTGCCCCTGGTGGCCACCGGCGGCTGACAGGTTGGACCAACACTGACGATGAGCACTGGCCCGGGGGGGGGGGTAAATAAATATGACCCTCGGGCTTCAGAAACCCAAGGGAAAAAGGGCTAGGTGAGGCAAATGGTAAAACCAAGGTTGGGCCTTGCTGGAGGAGTTTTATTCAAAGCGAATTGTCAAGGGGGTCCCATAAATCACCCAACCGCGTAAGGAACGCAAAATCCAGGAACATAACACCAGTATGAGGGAAACTAGGGAGGCAAGAGTGGAACAAAACACCAGGCATAAGGCCGAGTCTTCCACCCTTTACCAAGTATATAGATGCATTAATTAAATAAGAGATATTGTGATATCCCAACATAATCCTGTCCATCATGGGGCAATCTTCAACTTCACCTGCAATTAACAACGTTATAAGAGGGGCTGAGCAAAGCGGTAACATAGCCAAACAACGGTTTGCTAGGAAGGGTGAAAAGGTTAGAGGCTGACATGGCAAATTGTGAGGCTTGAAGAACAAGTGATAGGTAGCGCAACATAGCGATAGAACGAAGCAACTGGCATAGCAATGATAGTAGTGAGATCCAGGGTAGCGGTCATCTTGCCTGAAATCCCGCTAGGAAGAAGAACGAGTCCATGAAGAAGACGAACGGGAGTAGTCGAACGAATCTTCACAATCGCAACATTACCGGAACTAAGAAGCAACACCGGAAATAAACAAACAACATGGTAAATGCACAAGCATAAACATGGCATGATGCACAAACAAGTATGATGCATGTCCGGTTTAAATGAGGTATGGCATGGCAAAGTGCAACAAACAATACTACAAGTTAAGTGGAGCTCAATATGCAACGAGTTGCATATTGACAAAACACCACATTGACATATTTCGTTTAATCTTGTTTAAGCTACCAAACAATATTAAATGTTGTTAAACATGGCAAGGGGTGAAGCGTAATTAAACTAACTATCTAGGCAATTTTAAATGAGGCCGGAAACAACAAACAACAATTCCAAAAAATCCTCATGTCCATATTTTAGTTTTGGTACTGTTATGCCCTAAAACATATTTTAATGTTGTTAAACAGCAAAACGAAGTACACCATGTTAAACTAGGCATTTTTCCACCCCATTTACATATAAAGTTTATTTAAAACCGAGCTACGGTTATTTAGTTATGAAATAAATCATTTTAACATGTGATTTATGCAAATTAATGCAAACAGCAAGGTTAAATATTTTTAACATGGATGAAAGTTGGATATTGTGAAAGTACATGAAATTCTAAGCATTTCACATATATAAAACATTTTAATCCGATGTACGGTTGGTGATTTATTAAATGCATGAAGAACAGAGGTTTTTCTGACAAATTGTTAAACCTGGGATAATAGCTAAATTCGCCAGCTGAAAAAAAACACATCGGGCCGAATCTAGTTGAGCCAACAGTGGACGGGGGGGGGGGGGGGGGGGGGCGCAGCGGTGGCTTACCATGGGCTGAGGCCCAGTCGGATGGAGAGATGAGGCCGGCAGGGGGGCTGCTGGGCCTGGCGACGTGGTCAATGCGAGCGCTGCTTGTGCGCTTGTTCTCCTGTTCGATGTAGCAAGCTGCGGGCGGCGCCTGGAGCAGAGCTCCGACGAGCGGGCGAAGGGGCGGCGAGGCAAGGGACTTGGGGCGTGGAGCAGCGATGGCAGGGCTGGAACAGACGTGCGGATCCGGCCCTAGGGAGCCGATCTGACCAGGGGCGAAGCATGGAACGAGGCAGGCTTCAGGTTCGGGCGGCCATGGCGGGGAGGCGCTCCGGGAAGAAGATGATGGCGGGCGGAGGCGCAGAGACCTGGAGGCGGGACGAGGCCGGAGGAGGGTCACAGCAAGGAAGGGGCGCCGGCAGTCAGAGGTTCAGCGCGGACAAGAGGCTGCAAGAAGGCTTCGGCTTGGAGCTCCAAGGGGGATGCCATGGCGCTACAAAGTAGAGAGAAACCAGAGGGGTGAGAGGAAGAAATGGAAGGGGAAGGGAGCAGAGGGAGGCGAGGAACAACGGCTCACCAAAGCAAGGCACAACAGGGGCTCCAACATGGCAGCGGCGGCCATCGGGAAGGAACTCGGGCGCTCGCTGCAGAGGCGGGGGCGCCTGGATCGAGAACCAGAGGATGGGCGCGGGGTATTGGCTCGGTGGGGAACAGAGGAGGCAAGGGGAGCAGTGAGATCGGGCGCTGTGGTGCTGCTGTTGTGGACGCGTCCGCGAGCTGGTTGGGTGGAGATGGATCGGGAGGGATCCCGAGGTGGAAGAGGACTGGCGGCGGCGGCAGGGAAAAATCCCCTGGATTTTAGAGTTGGGTCAAAATGGACTAGGTAGAATATATAAGGGAATAAGGGAAAAAGGTTTTTTTATCATTGGATCGGGATCGGACGGTTGAGAAAAATAGCCAAGGAGAGTCCAAATAAGAAAACGGAGATGTTTTATAGATGTTTGGGGATCATCCGGACCCATTGGCCATGACAGCCTGGGTCGGGTCCGGGAGAAGTTTTCGGACTAGGTTGCGGAGATGGTTGGTGGCTGTGCAGAGAGGCTCAAACGGTCGGACAACAAATGAACGGTTGGTCTCGAAAGGGATAACGAAGGCAAGGGGGAACGCGGCAACTACGAACGGATGCAAGTTTTATGAAAACATATGGATGTAATGCGGATGATGCGATGATGAAATGCAAGACATGAACAAAATGCAAAACAAAACACAAAAACCCTACCACGAAGGGAATATCATATCGCATCTCCGGAAAAGGCAAGAGTTGTAGTTACGAATATGGAAAGTTGTATCCGGGGCGTTACAGGGACCCCCTACCCGAGATCCACCAGTTTTGACACCGACAGCAGCTTCGCAGGGCTCAAGGGGTACGCTGTGGGATGGATGACCAAGAGTCGTCGCGGCAAGCTCTACATTGATGAGGCCGGCTCAATCGAGTATGGGTACCGGGTCCCCTTTGGCGGAATCCATGTCTTCATTGGCAAGATTGGTGAGTCAGAAGCTGAGCCGGACATCTGCACCGACATCGTCGAGTCAGCTCGGTGCGCATGGCTCACCAAGGTTAAAGCCCCCCCCCCCCCCCCGAAGCTTGTATTTGTTGGTTTCGTTCATGGAGCGGAGCTAGAAGGAGGATCGGAATCTGGTGGAGAGACGATTGTCTACTCAGGCGACGAGTCCTCTACCGGTGAGACTAACTCCATCTATCAGGTTCAGGATGGCAGGCTTGGGTGATGTTCCGATGGTGAAAGTATTCCGGACCCCTACAAGCCGCCACATCGGGTCAGGATCTTCATGGCCGGTACACAGCTAGCGTAGGATTCTACGACTGCAGCAACAATGATCTCCAGGTCAGCGACGACGACGGCTGCCGGGGCAGGAGGCCATGCTCGCCCGCCGGCTCAAGTCTTGTCTGATCTATTGGATGCTCTGACAACGTTGTTAACGGCGGAGGTTAACCCGGCGAATCAAACTCAGCATAACGCGGAGGTTGCAAAATTGCGTGATGAGATATCACACGCCAAGGAGGAGCTAAACACGGAGAACATCCGGATGGCAACGGAGCGAGCCGCCTTACAGAGGGAGGCAGAACGACTTCAGGCAGAGAGCTTCCGCTTAAGCCTGGACCAGGACGCATCAAATGCTGTCTTCAACAGAAGGCATGTGAGCAGGCTGCCCTCGACTTACGACGTGAGGAACTTTTTCAACACGCCTGGGGCAGGAACCAGTAACCCTCCTGGTGTGGATCGGGCCGTTGAGGCATCGGCGGTTGGAGAACCGGTTCAGCCACGAGCTGCAGACCCCCCACGTTTGAACTTGACCCATCCCCAGCATGTTCCAACACCTCTGGGGCATTTTTCTAACCCCTTGGATAACATGATAGCTGCGGCTACTCGACTGGCGGCTCTCCCAGCTCAGGATGAGTCGCCAGCTGCAATTGAAATATGGCGAGCCAAAGAATTTCTTCAGACGTCTGTGGCCCAACAGGCGGCTTATTTGTATAGTCATGATCGTATCCACTCAACACCATGTCCAAGCAGGAGTTATAGCAGGCATATTGATGAACGGCCGTGTTAAGTAGTGAACACCATCGCAATCAGCCTCGTAGGCCTGACCCGCCGCGCGCTGGAAATGATGCTCAGGCTTTGGTAGACCAGGGCAGAGCGCGGTGTGAGGCGAAGCTGGCGGCTCAACAACAATCTCCGGTTTATCCTTCAGCGTCCATGGAGGCAGGAGTGACCTATAGAACCTTGGGTGTGCCATGTTTAGTGCCGGCTCTATGCAATGAGCGCTTGCCTAAGGATTTCAAGGCCCCCCGTAAGGTGCCTAATTACACGGCGGATCAGCCCCCAGAGGATTGGATTGAGAGTTATGAGATGGCTATGGAGATGCTTGATGTCGGTGATGTTGCATGTGCTAAATATTTCACCATGATGTTGGATGGTCCGGCTCGTACTTGGTTGAAAAGCCTGCCCACTAACTCTATTGGATCATGGGCAGAGTTGAAGAGGCGTTTTATCCAGAATTTTAAAGACATGTGCAAGCATCCTATGTCAATCCTGGATTTGGATTCTTGCATCCAAGGTGAGGGTGAATCAACAACCCATTGGGTGCGCCGGATCTCAGCTATCATACACTCGTCAGATAGTATCAATGCCGGTTCAGCAGTCCTGATGTTGGAGAAAAATTGCCGTTTCATCCCCTTAAGCAGAAGCTGGGGCGGCTCAAACGCCACATCAATGACATGGGGGAGCTAATGGCTGCTCTCGTCAAATATGCCGACTCTGATAGTACCAACGACCCTGAGTCTGATGATGAGAAGCCGGGTAAGGGAAAGAAGGGCGGCAATATGAAAGGGCAACAACATAGCCCGGCAGGTCAAGATGACAATGGTAAGTGCAAGGCTGATGGTAATTTAGACTTTGTGGTTAACACCAATACACAGAATAATAATCAGCGTCACAAGGGAAAACCGGCCCGGTTTGGAGGACCAAGATTTAATCTTGAGGCAATGATGAATCAGCCTTGCCCAAAGCATGGTACGCGCGAGAAGCAGGCTACTCATCTGTGGAAGGATTGCTTCACCATGAAGGAATATAGGAGTTCCAATTTTTTTGCAGAACAGTCATGGCCCGAATGGCGGTTCCGGATCTGGCTCTCACGGACCTGGCTTTTGTGGTGGCGGTTCAAACTCTGGCTTCCAGGGCCAAGGCAATCAAGGTGGCTTTAATCAACAATCTGGTCAAGGGAATCAGCAACAGTAGTCTGGTTATCAAAGTAATCCAAAGCAGCTAAATGGTGGTCAGTATCATGTGTTCACCACAAGTCTGTGCAAGCGAGATCAGAAAATCCATCAGCGGGCGGTGAACTCTGTTGAGCCGGCAGTGCCTCGTTATTTAAGGTGGTCTGGGCAGCCTATTGTATGGAGCCGAGAGGATCACCCGCCCCGTGTTGACAATCCAGGCCAGTTGGCATTGGTGGTTGCTCCACAGGTGGGAGGATATAAGCTCACAAAGGTGCTCATGGATGGAGGCAGCAGTATAATTATCCTTTACTATGAGACCTTTTGTCGTATGAATTTGACTGACAAGGATCTTAAGCCATCTTCTACTATTTTTCATGGAGTAGTGCCTGGTAAGTCGGCATATCCAGTGGGAAGGACAACACTGGAAGTGGCTTTTGGAGATGACAATGATTCTAGAGCTGAGAAATTAACCTTTCAGGTGGTGAAAATCAAGAGCCTGTATCATGCTTTGTTCGGGCGGTTGGCTTACGCCAAGTTTATGGCACGACCGTGTTATGTTTATTTGCAGCTCAAGATGCCAGGTCATAAGGGCACCATCACGGTGCACGGTAGTAGAAGAAACGCTCTGGATTGTGAAGAGGGTGATGTTGCTTATGCTGAGTCGGCTTGTGCCACTAAGGAGTTGAAGTTTTATAAAAATAATGTTGACCCGACGGATATGACGCCTTTGAAGAAGCCAACCACAGAGAATGAGCCCTCAATGAAGTTTAAGTCGGCAGATGATACTAAGATGGTTGATTTTGTTCCTGGTGATTCATCAAAGCAGTTCAACATCAGTGCTAATATGGATCCGAAATAGGAAAGCGCGCTCATCGAGTTCATCCGTGAGAACCGGTACATCTTTGCATGGAAGCCTTCTAACATGCCAGGTGTACCAAGGGAACTCGCTGAGCACACTCTTAATGTGGATCCCAAGTTTAAGCCAGTCAAGCAGTTTCTTCATTGGTTTAATAAGGAGAGGCACAAGGTAATTGGTGAAGAGGTGGCCCGGCTCTTGGCAACAAGGTTCATCATTGATGTTTTTCATCCTGAGTGGTTGGCTAACCCGGTGCTAGTACTTAAGAAAAATGGCACTTGGCGTATGTGTGTGGATTATACAGACCTTAACAAGGCCTGTCCGGCTGATCCTTTTGCTCTCCCGCGTATTGATCAAATTATTGATGCTACAACAGGTTGTGAGTGTTTGAGTTTTTTCGATGCTTACTCTGGTTATCATCAGATCAAAATGGCAGTTAAAGACCAGGAGAAGACAACTTTCATCACTCCCTTTGGAGCCTTCTGCTATGTGTCTATGCCTTTTGGGCTCAAGAGTGCCCAGGCGACTTACCAACATGTGTTCAAAATTGCCTCCATGGCCAGATTGGGCGCAATGTTCATGCTTGTGTGGATGATATTGTTGTGAAATCCAGGAAGGACACATTGATTGAGGATCTGAAAGAGACCTTTGACAATCTCCGGGTCTAGAAGATGATGCTTAACCTGGCCAAGTGTGTTTCTGGCGTGCCAGCAGACAAGTTATTGGGTTTCTTGGTGTCTGAGAGAGGCATTGAAGCTAACCCGGAGAAGATCAAGGCTATCACCTCTTTGGCTAAGCCGGCGTGTATCAATGACGTCCAGCATTTGGCGGGTTGTATCTCGGCTTTGAGCCGATTTATAAGTCGCCTGGGAGAGAAAGCTATCCCTTTGTATCAGATGATGAAAAAGACAGATGACTTTGTCTGGAGCGATGCTGCTAATGAGGTGTTTGAGGCACTTAAAAAGAAACAGGCTGAGCCGCCGGTTCTTGCAGCTCCTATTGAGAAGGAGCCCTTGCTGTTATATGTGGCTGCAAACAACATGGCTGTCAGTGTGGCAGTTGTGGTTGAAAGGAAGTAGTTAGGCAAGGAGTATCAGATTCAAAGGCTGGTTTATTATGTCAGTGAGGTGCTCATTGAGTCTAAGCAGAGATACCCACATTGGCAGAAGCTGGTTTATGGCATGTTCATGGCTAGAAACAATATTTCCTTGGTCATGCCATCATTGTGGTTAGCTCTGCTCCTTTGGGGGATATTATTCAAAACAGAGAAGCCACAGGTCGGGTAGCTAAGTGGGCCATTGAGCTTGGACCCCATGGTTTGGAGCATGTGCCTCGGACGGCTATAAAATCTCAAGCACTTGTGGACTTTATCAATGATTGGACAGAGCTGCAGATGCCTAAGGATAAGCCGAACAATACATATTGGACTATTCACTTTGATGGATCCAGGCAGTTTGAAGGCTCGGGGGCTGGAGTTATATGGACTTCCCCACGAGGTGATAAATTTTGTTATGTTCTAAGGTTGATGTTCCCTTGTACTAACAATGCAGCTGTATGAAGCCTTACTCCATGGTCTTCGGATGGCTAAAGAGATGAATCTAAGCCGGGTAAGATGTTTTGGGGACTCAGATTTGGTGGCTCAGCAAGTGTCAGGGATTTGGGATTCAAAGGATCCACTCATGGCGGCTTATCACCAAGAGGTTGATACTACTGCTGGTCACTTCTAGGGTTATCAAGTGGAGCATGTTGATCGCAGGAAAAATTAGGCTGCTGATGTGTTAAGCCGGCTGGGGTCTCAGCGTAAGCCGGTCCCCCCTAATGTTTTCCTGGATGTTTTGCATAACCCATAAGTAAGGTTGCCTATGGAGGAGGACTTGGCAGCTCCTGACACGGAGGCACAATTGGTGTCGGCTCTTCATGTTATCCCTGATTGGACTATTCCATATTTGGCTTATATGACCCCAGGCAAGTTACCTGAGGATGAAACTCTGGCCATGCAAATAACCCGGAGGTCTAAGTCAATGACTATTGTCAATGGTGAGCTTCACAGATGCAGTGTTACAGGGTGTTTCAACGATGCGTTTCTCCCGAGGAGGGCCATGAAATTTCAAGGGAAATCCATTAAGGAGATTGCGGTGATCATGCCGGCTCTAAGTCTCATGTTGCTAAGACCTTTCGTCATGGGTTTTATTGGCCGACGGCTCATGCTGATGCAGAAGATATGGTCAGTAAGTGTGATGGCTATCATAAATTTTCAATACGAGCTCATGTGCTAGCTCAAGAATTGGGGATGATTCCAATTACTTGGCCGCTTGCAGTCTGGGGGCTAGATATGGTCGGGCTTTCAAAAGGTCTAAGGATAAAAAGACTCACCTCTTGGTAGTAGTTGACAAGTTTACAAAGTGGGTTGAGGATGAGCCGGTCAGCACATGTGATGCAGCCACATCGGTTCAGTTCATCAAAAAGGTGATCTTTCATTTTGGATATTCTCATAGTATCATCACTGATGATGACACTTGTTAGGGAACGTAGTAATTTAAAAAAAATCCTACGCACACGCAAGATCATGGTGATGCATATCAATGAGAGGGGAGAGTGTAATCTACATACCCTTGTAGACCGAAAATGGAAGCGTTAGAATAACACGGTTGATGTAGTCGTACGTCTTCACAGCCCGACCGATCAAGCACCGAAACTACGGCACCTCCGAGTTCTAGCACACGTTCAGCTCGATGACGTCCCTCGAACTCCGATCCAGCCGAGTGTCGAGGGAGAGTTCTGTCAGCACGAGGCGTGGCGACGATCTTGATGTTCTACCATCGCAGGGCTTCGCCTAAGCACCACTACAATATTATCGAGGAGGACTATGGTGGAGGGGGGCACCACACACGGCTAATAGATCTCAAGGATCGATCGTTGTTGTGTCTTTGGGGTGCCCCCCTGCCCCCATATATATAGGAGCAATGGGGGAGGCGGCCGGCCTATGGAGGAGGCGCACAAAGGGGGGAGTCCTACTCCCACCGGGAGTAGGACTCCTTGAGGGAGTTCCGGACAAGGGGGTGTCCGGATAGCCGAACTACATTGATCGGCCGGACTCCAAGACTATGAAGATACAAGATTGAAGACTTCGTCTCATGTCCGGATGGGACTTTCCTTGGCGTGGACGGCAAGCTTGGTGATACAAATATGTAGATCTCCTACCATTGTAACCGACTTTGTGTAACCCTAGCCCTCTCCGGTGTCTATAAAAACCGGATGGCTTTAGTCCATAGGACGAACAACAATCATACAATAGGCTAGCTTCTAGGGTTTAGCCTCCTTGATCTCGTGGTAGATCCACTCTTGTAACACACATCATCAATATTAATCAAGCAGGATGTAGGGTTTTACCTCCATCAAGAGGGCTCGAACCTGGGTAAAACATCGTGTCCCTTGTCTCCTGTTATCATCCACCTAGACGCACAGTTCGGGACCCCCTAACCGAGATCCGCTGGTTTTGACACCGACATTGGTGCTTTCATTGAGAGTTCCTCTGTGCCGTCACGGATAGGCTCGATGGCTTCTTCGATCATCATCAACGACGCAGTCCAGGGTGAGACCTTCCTCCCCGAACAGATCTTCGTATTCGGCGGCTTCGCACTGCGGGCCAATTCGCTTGGCCAACTGGAGCAGATCGAAAGCTACGCCCCTGACCGTCAGGTCAGATTTGGAAGTTTGAACTTCACGGCTGACATACGCGGGGACTTGAACCTCGATGGATTCGAGCCACAGCCGAGCGTGCCGCACTGTCACGGCGAGCATGATTTAGCTCTGCAGCCGGACAGTACCCTGGAGGCCGCACTCGAACCCGCTCCGATCTTCAATACGGAGCCGGCTGCGCAGATCGAGGACGGATGGTTAGACGCTGCCTCGGGGGCTGCAACCTCTACGGCGATAGAGCCGAACACTGACTGAGGGAGTCCTGGACTAGGGGTGTCCGGATAGCCGGACTATCATTATCCACCGGACTCCAAGACTATGAAGATACAAGATTGAAGACTCCGGCTCGTGTCCGGATGGTACTTTCCTTGGCGTGGAAGGCAAGCTTGGCAATATGGATATGTAGATCTCCTACCATTGTAACCGACTCTGTGTAACCCTAGCCCTCTCCGGTGTCTATATAAACCGGAGGGCTTTAGTCCGTAGGACAACATACCTTACAACAATCATACCATAGGCTAGCTTCTAGGGTTTAGCCTCCCTGATCTCGTGGTAGATCTACTCTTGTACTACCCATATCATCAATATTAATCAAGCAGGACGTAGGGTTTTACCTCCATCGAGAGGGCCCGAACCTGGGTAAAACATTGTGTCCCTTGTCTCCTGTTACCATCCGCCTAGACGCACAGTTCGGGACCCCCTACCCGAGATCCGCCGGTTTTGACACCGACATTGCTGCTTTCATTGAGAGTTCCTCTGTGTCGTCACCGATAGGCTTGATGGCATCTTCAACCAACGACGCTGTCCAGGGTGAGACTTTTCTCCCCGGACAGATCTTCCTATTCGACAGCTTCGCACTACGGGCCAATTCACTTGGCCGTCTGGAGCAGATCGGAAGCTACGCCCCTGGCCGTCAGGTCAGATTTGGAAGCTCAAACTTCACGGCCGATGTCCGCGAAGACTTGATCCTTGACGGACTCGAGCCACAGCCGAGCGCGCCGCACTGTGACGATGGGCATGATCTAGCTCTGCCGCCGAACAGTGCCTTGGTGGCCGCACACGGATCCCCTTCGGCCATTAGCCCGGAGCCGATCGCCCAGATCGAGGGCCGGTGGATAGACGCCACCCTGGGGGCTCCAACGTCCACGGCGATGGAGCCGAACACTAATCTTGTCCCCTGCGAAACTCGTGTTTCCGAGGCGCCGGACTCCTCGCCGGACTCCGAACCTCCCGCGCCCCTACCAATCGATCCGGATTGGGCACCGGTTATGGAATTCACCGCCACGGACATCTTCCAATGCTCGCCTTTCGGCGATATCTTGAATTCACTAAAGCATCTCTCGTTATCAGGAGAGTCCTGGCCGGATTATGGCCAGGATGGTTGGGATACGGACGACGAAGAAATTCAGAGCCCACCCACCACCCACTTTGTAGCCACTGTCGACGATCTAACCGACATGCTAGACTACGACTCCGAAGACATCGACGCTATGGACGACGACGCCGGAGACGAACAGGAACCAGCGCCCGCAGGGCACTGGAAGGCCACCTCGTCATATGACGTATACATGGTGGATACCCCAAAAGATGGGGACGGCGAAGAAACAGCGGAGGCAGATCCCTTAAAGAAACAGCCCAAGCGCCAGCGTCAGCGGCCCCGCTCTAAATCTCGCCACAGCAAGAATGGAGATTCCGGCACAGGAGATAATAACACTCCAGAGAGTGCCGAAGACAATCCCCTCCAGCAAGACTCAGCGCAAGAGGATGCAGAAGCAAGCCCTCATGAGGGGGCGGCAGACGAAGAGGTTGAGGATCATAATTATATGCCTCCCTCCGAAGACGAAGCAAGCCTCAATGATAAACGAATTCGTCGTACCCGAGGATCCCGTCGAACAAGAGCGCTTCAAGCACAGGCTTATCGCCACAGCAAACAGCCTAAAGAAAAAGCAGCAGCAGCTTCAAGCTGATCAGGACCTGCTGGCCGATCGATGGACCGAGGTCCTCGCGGCCGAAGAGTATAAACTCGAATGACGATAAACGCCGAGATGTTGAGGATAAAGTTCGGCGCCAGATCGTGGAAATTCAGGCCGTAGTAAAACATGAGCCCCCGGACAAATGGATGGAGCGGAAAGCCCAGTCCGCGGAGGAAGTGGGGGAGGAAGACGACCCTCTCATGAGGCCCGGGGGTAGGGATGAGCTGCCCCTCGTCGGGCAGCCGATGCGCGATATCGCCGGAAAGGTATCCGGCGCTGCGCAGCTTGGTGATGTCCTCCTCCTTGACGGTGGAGGCTAACCATTTACCTCCCGCTCCGGACATATTCGGAGAAGGTCGAGGCGAGATGCGCGAGCTCGGGCGTTGGAGCTTGAGTTCGCGGGGATGGATAAGCAAAGGAGGAAGAGGGCGTAGGTGAGAAGGTGAATCCTTATCCCTTATATATAGGCGGACAAAACTATACGTCCCCCACCAGCCTGGTAAAACTCGCTTATCTCCCAAGCGCCACCATCAATGGCGTGGTTGGGTTACCCACGCACGTATTGATGAGAATCCCGGAATAAGGGGAACATGATCTCTGCTTCGACAAGACGTGCCAAGGAAACCGCTTCGCTAAACATGCTGAGGTGGTATAGTAATTCAAACAAAGGCCTGGTGGCGGTGTGATGTCACGCCGCATAATACGTCAGCAGATTGAACTAAGTGTACATTTTATTCTCTCTACGGTGGAATGTGGAATTTATTTTGCAGAGCCGGACACTATCCTGGTGTTCATGATCTTCTCTGGATTATTCAAGGGAGGAACCCGCCTTGCAATGCCGAACATTATGCACGCCGGACTTATCGTCATTGAAGACTGGTTCAGGGGCTACTGAGGGAGTCCTGGACTAGGGGGTGTCCGGACAGCCGGACTATCATTATCCGCCGGACTCCAAGACTACGAAGATACAAGATTTAAGACTCCGGCTCGTGTCCAGATGGTACTTTCCTTGGCGTGGAAGGCAAGCTTGGCAATACGGATATGTAGATCTCCTACCATTGTAACCGACTCTGTGTAACCCTAGCCCTCTCCGGTGTCTATATAAACCGGAGGGCTTTAGTCCGTAGGACAACATACATTACAACAATCATACCATAGGCTAGCTTCTAGGGTTTAGCCTCCTTGATCTCGTGGTAGATCTACTCTTGTACTACCCATATCATCAATATTAATCAAGCAGGACGTAGGGTTTTACCTCCATCGAGAGGGCCCGAACCTGGGTAAAACATTGTGTCCCTTGTCTCCTGTTACCATCCGCCTAGACGCACAGTTCGGGACCCCCTACCCGAGATCCGCCGGTTTTGACACCGACATTGGTGCTTTCATTGAGAGGAAGGCAAGCTTGGCAATACGGATATGTAGATCTCCTACCATTGTAATGCCGAACATTATGCATGCCGGACTTATTGCCATTGAAGACTGAGGGAGTCCTGGACTAGGGGGTGTCCGGGCAGCCGGACTATCATTATCCGCCGGACTCCAAGACTACGAAGATACAAGATTGAAGACTCCGGCTCGTGTCCGGATGGTACTTTCCTTGGCGTGGAAGGCAAGCTTGGCAATACGGATATGTAGATCTCCTACCATTGTAACCGACTCTGTGTAACCCTAGCCTTCTCCGGTGTCTATATAAACCGGAGGGCTTTAGTCCGTAGGACAACATACATTACAACAATCATACCATAGGCTAGCTTCTAGGGTTTAGCCTCCTTGATCTCGTGGTAGATCTACTCTTGTACTACCCATATCATCAATATTAATCAAGCAGGACGTAGGGTTTTACCTCCATCGAGAGGGCCCGAACCTGGGTAAAAACATCGTGTCCATCGTCTCCTGTTACCATCCGCCTAGACGCACAGTTCGGGACCCCCTACCCGAGATCCGCCGGTTTTGACACCGACATTGGTGCTTTCATGGAGAGTTCCTCTGTGTCGTCACCGATAGGCTTGATGACATCTTCAACCAACAACGCTGTCCAGGGTGAGACTTTTCTCCCCGGACAGATCTTCGTATTCGGCGGCTTCGCACTGCGGGCCAATTCACTTGGCCATCTGGAGCAGATAGGAAGCTACGCCCCTGGCCATCAGGTCAGATTTGGAAGC
The DNA here is from genome assembly GCA_963921465.1 of Triticum timopheevii. NCBI lineage: Eukaryota > Viridiplantae > Streptophyta > Magnoliopsida > Poales > Poaceae > Triticum > Triticum timopheevii. Next base: position 372,409,262 of record OY997262.1, read on the forward strand.
TTAAACTTCACGGCCGATGTCCGCGGAGACTTGATCCTCGACGGACTCGAGCCACAGCCGAGCACGCCGCACTGTGACGATGGACATGATCTAGCTCTGCCGCCGAACAGTGCCTTGGTGGCCGCACACGGATCCGCTTCGGCCATTAGCCCGGAGCCGATCGCCCAGATTGAGGGTCGGTGGATAGGCGCCGCCCTGGGGGCTTCAACATCCACGGCGATGGAGCCGAACACTAATCTTGTCCCCCGCGAAACTCGTGACTCCGAGGCGCCGGACTCCTCGCCGGACTCCGAACCTCCCGCGCCCCTGCCAATCGATCCGGATTGGGCGCCGGTTATGGAATTCACCGCTGCGGACATCTTCCAATGCTCGCCTTTCGGCGATATCTTGAATTTACTAAAGCATCTCTCGTTATCAGGAGAGTCTCGGCTGAACTATGGCCAGGACGGTTGGGGAACGGACGACGAAGAAATTCAGAGCCCACCCACCACCCACTTTGTAGCCACTGTCGACGATCTAACCGACATGCTAGACCTTGACTCCGAAGACATTGACGGAATAGACGACAATGCTGGAGACGAACAAGAAACAGAGCCTATAAGGCACGGGAGGACTACCTCGTCACATGACATATATATGGTAGACACCCCAAAGGAGAGCGATAACGAGGATCAACGGGCCGCGGCAGAAGATGACCACGCCGATAAACGACCAAAACGGCGGCGCAGGCGCCGTCCTAAGTCCCTCCTCGACAACAACGCTCCCAAAGAGCCCGCAATACGGCAGGGCTCACAAACGGACGACGAACACGCAGACAAGCAACCGTCCGACCATGACGAGTCAGATAATCAGTCCAGGCCAGGTGAAAACAACAGTCCGGACGACCTCACGCCGGACACACCGCCGGAGAGCAAGAGCCTTCGGAAAAGACTCGTCAGTACTGCAAATAGCCTGAAGAAGAAAAAACGGAGGCTCAAAACAGCGGAAGACACACTCAGGATGAGATGGAGCAAAGTTCTCAAAATCGCAGATAAGTACGGCAATGGCCACCAATCAAAGAGCTACCTGAAGCGCAAGCTGCTACCAAAATTCGACGAGGAGGCCACAGAGCCCCCACCGTCCAAAAATAAAGGGGCTGCCTGGCTGGATAGACGGCCAGATGATAGGCCAAATTCTGACAGCGGCGCCACACATAAACCAACCAATGAACTTGGAAGGATAGATGGCCCAGCTAGATCCATCTACGGGCCAAAGGAGAAGGCCCCAGGAAGCAAGGCAACACGTCAAGTGTCCGATGATAGCGGCACACACAAATATAGGGGCGCCGCACACCCACTATGTTTCACTGACGAGGTGCTGGACCATGAATTCCCAGCAGGATTTAAACCCATAAACATAGAGGCCTACGATGGAACAACAGACCCTGGAGTCTGGATAGAAGATTATATACTACATATAAATATGGCCAGAGGAGATGATCTCCACGCCATAAAATACCTACCCCTCAAGCTCAAAGGGCCAGCCCGTCATTGGCTTAAAAGCCTCCCAGAAAATACTGTTGGAAGTTGGGAAGAGCTCGAGGACGCGTTTAGAGCAAATTTTCAAGGGACTTATGTCCGTCCTCCGGATGCAGATGATCTAAGTCATATAACTCAACAGCCCGGAGAGTCAGCGCGGAAATTCTGGAACAGGTTCCTTACAAAAAAGAACCAAATAGTCGACTGTCCGGACGCCGAAGCCTTAGCAGCTTTCAAGCACAATGTCCGAGACGAATGGCTCGCCAGGCACCTCGGTCAAGAGAAACCGAGGACAATGTCCGCACTAACAAGCCTCATGACCCGCTTCTGTGCGGGCGAGGATAGCTGGTTAGCACGATGCAGCACCAGCGACCCAAGTACATCAGAGATAAGAGATGGAAACGGAAAATCACGACGCAGAAAAGAGCAGCGCCGGAATAAAAAGAAAAGCCCAAAGAGCGCGGCAGTCAACGCCGGATTCAAAAGCTCGCGGCCCAATAATAAAACACAGCCTCTCAAGGATGACAGTGACGAATTTTCCAACTTAAACAAAATTTTGGGTCGGATATGCCAAATCCACAGTACCCCCAGAAGGCCTGCAAATCACACCCATAGGGATTGTTGGGTTTTTAAACAGTCCGGCCGACTAAATGCCGAACACAAGGGGCTCGACGCGTCAAGCGAAGAAGATAAACCCCACCAGCAGAGCTCCGGAAAACAAAAGACTTTCCCACAAGGGGTCAAAGCAGTAAACTCACTTCATGTGATAATACGGAAAAATAGTGCGGCACTTTCTAAAAAGAGCTTCGCGCGGTCCAACCCAGCAGACCGTAGAGATTGGATATCAAAACCAATCACTTTCGACCACCTGGACTATTCCAGAAGCGTTCGAAATGCGGGACGGACTCCCCTGATATTGAATCCCATAATAGACGGATTGCAATTTACTAACGTCCTAATGGACGGAGGCAGTGACTTAAACCTGTTATATTCAAACACAATCCGTAGGATGGGGATAGACCCTACCAAAATTCGACACAGCCGCACTTCCTTCAAAGGAGTGACGCCAGGCCATTACGCCAAGTGCACAGGCTCCACATTACTAGAAGTCGTGTTCGGATCGCCGAAAAATTCTCGACGCGAAAAATTACTTTTTCACATCGTCCCATTTGAAAGTGAATATCAAGCACTCTTGGGACGAAAGGCTTTTGTCCGCTTCAACGCCATACCGCATTACGCGTCTCTTACACTCAAGATGCCCGGACCGCGTGGCGTAATTTTAGTGCGAGGGTCACTTAAAGACCCCGGACTTGGATAGACGAATCCGGCATTAGTGGGCTAGGGGCTCCCTAGCCGCATACCCCTTCACAGGGGGCTGCGCGCACAAATAACCGCGGGTTCATACAAACCCCGCTTCAATTATTTATATTTCTAATATTTTTTGAACGAATTGTTTTTTAAACTAAACGTTCCTCTCTTTTTATAGATGAACAACGTGCATACCCGTCCAGGATAACGGTGCAACGGAGACACAGACGCAGACGTGCAGTAGGGACCCGTTGTGAGGATTCTTTTCAGATTAAGACCCTGCGTAAACCTTTTTTACTGTCTCTTGTTGTTATTCTCCCTTGGTTTCTTCCTATAGCCAAAGCGGAGCCTGACGCTTTGGCAACGGCCGCGTCAGAAGACCATGCCCGTACCTGGACACTAGGGGCTTAGGGCATTGTTCTGCCCATTATTATAAAGACCGAACACCTTAGGGAGTGTTCGCCTTCTCGAGTTAGGCATTATATGCATCAGCTCCGAATCATGTCTTTGGTCAAATGTTGGGTTTGCCCGGCTCCTGTGTTTTGCTGCCTTACATTCCGTATCATCGGCTAACGCGGCACCAGGAGAACTACTGCGATTGTGCCCAGTTCGGCTGGGCGAGCACCTCAGTAGAGAAAGCCGAAAACTGACTGTCATGATACAACGAGAGACTGGTCAGCCACTCGATCGACTATCGGAATGTTTAGAATTCCCCGCTTTGACGAAGGGCCGTTTCCCGGTCAGGCACACGTGCTCCGACTTCGGAGAAGGGCGATGCCACCAGGGGCTATATCGTAGCCCCACCCTCGAGCTCCATGGGCTAAGTGAAAGTGATAAAGCATTATAGTCCGGATTGCCTCGTTCGCTACGCTACCACCTCCTTATAACAGGACCGAGACTTCGTATTAAGTGTGAAAACGCGCTATTTTTGCGAACACCCCAGCAACTTGTGCGTGGGGGCTGAAGCCGAAGACTGCCATCTTTCAAGTTATACACAAGTATACGTAAACAGCCGCACAGGAGAAGTTTTACTACTTAGACGCACAAGTATAAAAAGCAGTTATAACATAATCATCGATTTACAAGATAATGCGTTCATCTGAACGTTACATTCTTCAAGCACTGCGACTCTATTACACGAGCGCCACGCATAACTTCCACGAAATAGTGCTTGGCAGGGAGCCGGTCTTCATCCGAACCCTGGGCAGCAACAGCGGTGGCGTCCATCTCTGGACAATGCGCCTTCACACGGGCAAGAGCCATCCGCGCGCCCTCTATGCAGGCCGACCGCTTCATCTCCTTTATATGCGGCACCGCTCCAAGGAATTGCTGTAGTAAGCCAAAGTAGCTCGTCGCCTTAGACCTCTCTGGCCAGACATGGGCCACGATGTCAGTCATGGCATGTCCGGACAATCTATTTAGCTCGGCCCATTCGGCCAACCGGTCTGTCAATGGAAGTGGGCGATCCGGACTGTGGAATTGAGACCAATACAGCTCTTCCGTCTCGTGATCCTTCTGGCTCCGGAAGTGCTTAATGGCATCGGCCGCACTTGCAGCTAAGTCCATATACGGATCCTCCGGACTCCACAGCCGCTCAAATTGAGCATACTTTCCATCCATAAACCGGCGACGCAGCAGAAAAGGCTTACCAACCACGATCTCTCCGGCCTGGCGCAGCTCCTCCTTCATAGCCCGCATTGCAGAGCGGGCATCCTTGGCTTCGGCGGTGGCCTTCTTCAGGTCTTCCCGCTCTGATAAGCGCTCCTTTTCAAGAGCCTCATTGCAGTCGGCAGCATCCTTTACTTTCATGGCCAATTCGGCCACCTCGGCCCTGCTTAGGCAGTGCGCAGCCTTTTCGGCTTTTAACTCCTCGGCCGCCCTCGAGGCAGCCGCTTCACTCCTTCGGGCTTGCTCCTTAGCTCGAGCAAGTTCGGCCCGAAGGCCCTCCACAGCAGCAGCACCATCTGTACAAACAACATATAATTTATCAGAGGAGGGCTTCGACCCCCTTAATAAAGCGACTGCGGAGAACTCTTTTACCTTGCGACTCGTCAAGTCGCCTGTTGACAAGTGCGATGTCCGCATCCGCCAAGTCAAATTGCCGATTTAACTCGGCAAACTCACTAGTCCGGCTAGCCCCCGGACTATCCACCACCTACATAGGAACGACGGAATTCATTCCTTTAGATTTTGATCCTCGGTACGCTGTCGTTTCCGACAACCTACCGAGTCTCAGGGGCTACTACCTATACAGGGAGCATTTTTTATATGCAAAACTGTTAAAAGACAAAGGGGTGCGTCATTCTCGCATACCTCAAATCCCGCCAGCAAACTCATGGCGGCCTTACGCAATTCGCTCTCAGCGTACGAAATCCTTCCAATCACCATACGCATTAACGCACGGTGATCTTCTGAAATGGACGCCCTCTCAAGCAGATTCTTCAGTTCTCCCGGCCGGACACTAGTAGGTGCCGAACTCTCTGGCCCCTCCGGACTCGGGGATACCCTCCGTGATGACACTTCCGGTTCGCCTGCCTCATCTGGCGGCGCTGCGGACGGAGGCGTATCGCTCTCCATCATCTCCAGAAGAAGGTCCCCCGAAGATGAACTTATCTGAGAAGGCTGCAGATCCGAACTGCAATATAAATATTTTGGTTATCTAAAGAAGCACAAATGAAGGTATTTCCTTACTAATTAACTCCCTCTTTCATACTCACGGCTCGCTGGAGGGCCGATCCTTTGATGATGATTGTGCGTCCGGATTCTTTCCGGGCACCGGACCCCCCGGGGTAGGTCTCTTCCCACGCTTAGGGGCTTTGGCCTCCGAATCTTCGGAGGCGGTCCTCTTCTCCCCCTGAAGGGAGGGGTTCTTGCTTCCCTCCTCTTCATTCGCCCCTTTGGGCGAAATATTAGCTCCTCTATTTTCCCCGTCGCCCCCTTCTGTGGGCGCAACCTCCAACATTTTGACCAGCATGGGCTCCAGTGCGGTCTCTGGGAGGGGGGCCGGACACCTTATCAGCCTTGATTGCGCCACCCATTCCTGTAAAGAACAAAGGGTCAGGAGGCGAACTCTAGAAAGGCACATAAACAGAATGTCCGGACTCTGAGCTACTTACCTGAGTATCCGGGCGATCGCGGCTTAGGCCTGCATCCTCGGCTAAATCCGGACACGCCACCTGCGATCCGAAGAACAACTTGTACATCTCCACGGGTGTCGCACCCATGAAGTGTTGGAGAATTCGAGGTCCCTCTGGGTTGAACTCCCATAGACGGAGAGGACGGCGTTTGCAGGGCAGAAGATGCCTGATTAGCATAACCTGCATCACCTTGATCAGGTCGATCTCCCTCGCTTGGAGATCTCGAATCCGGCCCTGCAGTGAAGGCACGTCTCCGGATGGCCCCCAATTGAGCCCTTGGTTGACCCACGACATCAGTTGGCGTGGAGGTCCTGGGCGGAATAAGGGCGGCGGCTTTTGCCGGCTGCCCCTTGGAGCGGTGATATAGAACCACTCCTGCTGCCACAGTCCAAGTTCCTCTTGGAAGGAACCCTCGAGGCACGGGGCATCGACCTTTTTGTTTATGGTCGCCCCGCCGCACTCTGCTTGACGCCCCCCCGATCATCTTCGGCTCCACCTTGAAGGTCTTCAGCCATAGGCCGAAGTGGGGAATGACGCGGAGGAAGGCTTCGCAGACGAAAATGAATGCGGAGATATGGAGGATGGACTCTGGAGCCAAGTCATGAAAGTCCAGCCCATAGTAGAATAGGAGCCCCCTCACGAAGGGATCCGTCGGGAAGCCTAAACCCCGACAGAGGTGGGATACGAAAACAACATATTCACCGGGCTCGGGGGCTGGCACAGCCTGCCCTTGGGTAGGCAACTTGTGCGAAACCTCGTAGGCCAGGTACTTGGCCTCACGCAACTTCAATATGTCCTCCTCCGTGACGGAGGAGGGCATCCACCGGCCCTGGAGGTCGGAGCCGGACATGATTGAGGATCCGAAGCGCTCGAATCTGAGGCTCTGGGTGTTGGAACTGGGAGCGGGGAAGAGATTCGATGCGAGATTGAAGAACAATGGCGAGCCTTGGTCCTCTTATAAAGGGGAAGAAATACCAAGGGCCGTCTCCGTGACCGTTTGGGATTCCCCTTCGATAGAGGAGGCGTGGCGACGGGAGCGGTTGGGTTACCCACACACGTATTGATGAGAATCCCGGAATAAGGGGAACACGATCTCTGCTTCAACAAGACGTGCCAAGGAAACCGCTTCGCTAAACATGCTGAGGTGGTATAGTAATTCAACAAAGGCCTTGTGGCGGTGTGATGTCACGCCGCATAATATGTCAGCAGATTGAACTGAGTGTACATTTTATTCTCTCTACGGTGGAATGTGGAATTTATTTTGCAGAGCCGGACACTATCCTGGTGTTCATGATCTTCTCTGGATTATTCAAGAGAGGAACCCGCCTTGCAATGCCGAACATTATGCACGCCGGACTTATCGTCATTGAAGACTGGTTCAGGGGCTACTGAGGGAGCCCTGGACTAGGGGGTGTCCGGACAGCCGGACTATCATTATCCACCGGACTCCAAGACTACGAAGATACAAGACTGAAGTCTCCGGCTCGTGTCCGGATGGTACTTTCCTTGGCGTGGAAGGCAAGCTTGGCAATACGGATATGTAGATCTCCTACCATTGTAACCGACTCTGTGTAACCCTAGCCCTCTCCGGTGTCTATATAAACCGGAGGGCTTTAGTCCGTAGGACAACATACCTTACAACAATCATACCATAGGCTAGCTTCTAGGGTTTAGCCTCCCTGATCTCGTGGTAGATCTACTCTTGTACTACCCATATCATCAATATTAATCAAGCAAGACGTAGGGTTTTACCTCCATCGAGAGGGCCCGAACCTGGGTAAAACATTGTGTCCCTTGTCTCCTGTTACCATCCGCCTAGATGCACAGTTCGGGACCCCCTACCCGAGATCCGCCGGTTTTGACACCGACACTGACCTTGTCCCTCATAAAGCCCGTGACTCCGAGGTGCCGGACTCCTCGCCGGACTCCGAACCTCCCGCGCCCCCTCCGATTGAATCTGATTGGGCGCCGATCATGGAGTTCACCGCAGCGGACATCTCTCAACACTCACCTTTTGGCGACATCCTGAGTTCGCTAAAGTATCTCTCATTATCAGGAGAGCCCTGGCCGGACTGCAGCCAGGACGGTTGGGATGCGGACGACGAAGAAATTCAAAGCCCACCCACCACCCACTTAGTAGCCACTGTCGACGATCTAACCGACATGCTAGACTATGACTCCGAAGACATCGACGGTATGGACGACGATGCCGGAGACGACCAAGAACCAGCCAGGTCTATCTATGGGCCAAAAAAGAAGACTCCAGGAAGCAACATAACCCGCCAAGCATTTGAAGACAACGGCACACCCAAATACAGGGGCGCCACACACCCACTATGTTTCACCGACGAGGTACTGGATCATGGATGTCCAGCGGGATTCAAACCCGTAAATATAGAGGCATATGACGGAACAACAGACCCCGGAGTCTGGATTGAGGACTATATCCTACACATACATATGGCCAGAGGAGACAATCTCCATGCCATAAAATACCTACCCCTCAAGCTCAAAGGGCCAGCTCGGCATTGGCTTAAAAGCCTCCCAGAAAACACCATTGGAAGCTAGGAAGAGCTTGAGGATGCGTTTCGAGCAAATTTTCAGGGGACTTATGTCCGCCCTCCAGACGCAGACGATTTAAGTCACATAACTCAACAGCCCGGAGAGTCAGCACGCAAATTCTGGAACAGGTTCCTCACTAAAAAGAACCAAATAGTCGACTGTCCGGACGCTGAAGCCTTAGCAGCCTTTAAACACAACGTCCGAGACGAATGGCTCATCAGACACCTCGGCCAGGAGAAACCAAGAACAATGGCCGCACTAACAAGCCTCATGACCCGCTTTTGCACGGGGGAAGACAGCTGGCTGGCTAGATGCAGCACCAGCGACCCGAGTACATCCGAAGTCAGGGATGGAAATGGGAAGTCACAACGCAGAAAAGATCAGCGCCGGAATAAGGAAAATGGCCCAAACAGTACGGTGGTCAACGCCGGATTCAAAAGCTCTCGGCCAAATAACAAAACACTGCCCCTCAAGGACAATAGTGATGAGCTATCCAACCTAAACAAAATTCTGGATAGGCTATGTCAAATACATAGTACCCCCGGGAAGCCTGCAAACCATACCCACAGAGATTGTTGGGTCTTCAAGCAGTCCGGCCGACTTAACGCCGAATGCAAGGGGCTCAACACACCAAGAGAAAGTGACGAACCCCAAAAGCAGCAGTCCGGAAAGCAGAAGACTTTCCCACTAGAAGTCAAAACAGTGAACTCACTTCATGTGGTAACACGAAAACACAGCGCGGCACCTGCCATACTAGGATACCATCCGTAGAATGGGGATAGACCCTACCAAAATTCGCCATAGCAGCACTTCCTTCAAAGGAGTGACGCCAGGCCTTTAAGCCAATTATACAGGCTCTGTGCCACTAGAGGTCGTGTTCGGTTCATCCGACAACCTCCGTCGCGAAAAGCTCACTCTCCATCGCCCCATTTAACAGTAGCCCTTAAGCACTACTGGGGCGCGAAGCTTTCGCCCGCTTTAATGCAATACCACATTACGCGTCTCTTACGCTTAAAAAATGCCCGGTCCACGTGGCATAATCTCATTAAAAAGTAACTCCGAGTGTTCCTCGACCACGGAGAACGTGAGACTGCCTCGACAGCCACACACTGATCAGACCTTGCAGGTCAAAGCCCGTAAAAACAGGTCGTTCAGACCTCGGACATGGTTAGGCGAGTCCGGCATAACTAAACAAGGGGCTTCCTAGCCGCATACCCCTTTATTAGGGGCCGCGGGTTTAAATGACGAGAGCCAATAAAGCTCAACTTTCTTCATCCTCCAAATTATTTTATATTTTAATACAACTTCTGCATGATATTTCTTGGAAACTAAGTCCTTCTCTTTTACAGATGAAGCACGTGCTACACCCGTCCAGGATACAACACAACAGAGACACAGGCGCAAACGTGCAGCAGGGACCCGTTGCAAGGATTCTTTTCAGATTAAGACCCTGAATAAACCTTTCTTACTGTCTCTGGTTGATACACATCCCCCGGTTTCCCACCATAGCCGAGGAGGAGGCTGACGTTTTGGCATCGGCCGCGTCAGAAGTTCCCGCCTGTACCTGGACACTAGGGGTTAGGGCATTGTACTGCCCGGTATCATAAAGACCGAACACCTCAGGGAGTGTTCGGCGTCTCGAGTTAGGCCTTATATGCATCAGCTCCGAATCATGTCTTTGGTCAAATGTTGGGTTTGCCCGGCTCCTGTGTTTTGCTGCCTTACGTTCCGTATCATCGGCTAACGCGGCACCAGGAGAACTACTGCGATTGTGCCCCGGTTCAGCCGGGCGAGCACCTTAGTAGAGAAAGCCGAAAACTGACTGTCATGATATAGCGAGAGACTGGTCAACCACTCGATCGACCATTGGAATGTTTAGAATTCCTCCGCTTTGACGAAGGACTGCTTCCCGGTCAGGCACATATGCGCCCCGAGTTCGGAGAAGAGCGGTGCCGCCAAGGGCTATATATAGTAGCCCCACATTTGAGCTCCTCTGGCTAAGTGAAAGTGATAAAGATTATAGTCCGGTTGCCTAGTTTGCTACGCTATCACCTCCTTAAAAGGACCAAGACGTTGGATTAAGTGTGAAAAAGCGCTTTTCTTTTTGCAAACACCCCCGCACCATGTGCGTGGGGGCTGAAGCCAAAGACTGCCATCTTTCAGATTATACATACATATACGGCCGCACAGGAGATAGTTCAATACTTGAACGCACAAGTATAAAAAGCTATTGCACTATAAACATGATCTCAGAAATCATACATGTCATTCAAACATAATATCTTTCGAGCACTGCGACTCTATTAAACGAGCGCCCTGTAGGACTTCCTCAAAATAGTGCTCGGTGGGGAATCGGCTTTTGTCCAAACCCCGGGATGCAACAGCGGTGGCATCCATCTCTGCCCACTATGTCTTACCACGGGCGAGAGCCATCCGTGCACCTTCTGTGCACGCCGACCGCTTCATCGCCCCAATATGCGGCACCGCCCCAAGGAATTGCTGCAACAAGCCAAAATAACTCTTCGGCTTGGGCCTTTCCGGCCATAGATGAGTGAACACATCCGTCATGGCAAGTCCGGACAATCTATTCAGCTCAGCCCACTCAACCAGCCGATCACTCAACGAAAGTGGACGCTCCGGACTATGGAATTGAGACCAGAAAAGCTCTTCCATTTCGTGATCCTTCTGGCTTCGGAAGTGCACGACTGCGTCCGCCGCACTCGCCGCCAAGTCCAGATAAGGATCCTCCGCACCGCACAATCGGCCCAGCTGAGCATACTTCGTATCCGTGAACTTCCTATGCAGCATAAAGGGCTTTCCAGCCACAATGTCTCCGACCTGACGCAGTTCCTCCTTCATAGCCCGCATCGCACTACGGGCATCCTTGGCTTCGGCGTCGACCTTCTTTAGGTCCTCTCGCTCCGCTCGGCATTCTCTTTCAAGAACCTCCTGGCGGTCGGTAGCAACTTTTAATTTCGCGGCCATTCTGGCCATCTCCTCCCTGCTTCGGCAGTGAGCAGCCTTCTCGGCTTCTAGCTCTTCCGCTGCCTTCGAGGCAGCCGCCTCGCTTTTTCTGGCTTGCTCCTTGGCCCGAGCAAGTTCTGCTCGAAGGTCTTCCATAGCAGCAGCACCATCTGCATCAAGCATACAAATTGTAAGGAATGGGCGTCAGCTCCCTTACCAGGTGACCATGGAGAAGCAACCTACCTTGTGACTCGTCAAGTCGTTTATTGACCAGCGCGATGTCCGCATCCGCAACGTCAAGTTGTCGCTTTAGTTCGGCAACTCCATCAGTCCGGCTGGCCACCGGACTATCAGCCACCTGCATAAGGAAAGGCGAGAATTAATACCTGAGATTATGATCCTCGGCACGTTGTCGCTTCCGACAGCATACCAAGTCTCAAGGGCTACTATCTATACAGGGCGCACTTCATGTGCAAAACTGTCAAAAGGTATGTCATTTTTTGCGTACCTCAAACCCCGTCAGCAAACTTCCGACGGCCTCAGACAACCCGCTTTCGGCGGACGAGATCCTCTCAATCACCATACTCATTAATGTGCGGTGATCCTCTGAGATAGACGCCCTCTTGAGCAAATCCTGCAGCTCCACCGGCCGTACTCCAATGGGCGCCAAACTCTCCGGCCCCGCCGGACTCGGGGAGACCCTCCGTGACGACACCTCAGGGTCGGCCGCCCCGCATGACGGGGCGGCAGATGGAGGCGTTTCGCTCTCCATCATCTCCGGACGAAGGTCTCCCGAAGATGAGCTGTGCTGAGATGGGCTGAGATCTGAACTACAAGGTGAAAACTTCGGTTACCCTTAGAAATTAAGCAGGGGTGTCCACTATTACAAAATCCCCTTTTTTACTTACGGCTCGCTAGAGGGCTGATTCTTCCGAGGAGACAGTACGGCAAGGGCTCTTCCCGGCACAGGACCTTCCGATACAGATTTCTTTCCCCGCTTTGAGGCATTGGCCTCCGGGTCTTTGGAAGCGGTCCTCTTCTCCCCCTGGAAGGAGGAACTCTTGATTCCTCCCTTATTGAAAGCCTCCTTGGCAGAGGTGGTAGTTCCCCTGTGCCCCCCTTTGCCCTCCTCCAAAGGTGCGACCTCCAACATTTTGATTAACACGGGATCCTGCGTGGTCTCAGGGAGGGGGGCCGGACACCGTATCAGTTTTGCTTGCGCTATCCACTCCTGTCCCAGGGATAGCTGTTTAAAAGGCAAACCCACGATAAATAAATGGACGATGTGTCCGAACACGGGGCTACTTACTTGAGTATCCGGGCGATTGCAACTTAGGCCAGCATCCTCGGTCAATTCCGGATGCATTTCTTGCGATCCGAAGAACAGTTTGTACATCTCCGCGGGTGTCAAACCCATGAAGTGTTGAAGAGCTCGTGGCCCCTCCGGATTAAATTCCCACAGGCGGAGGGGGCGACGTTTGCAGGGCAGTAGGCGCCGGATCAACATAACCTGTGCCACTACGACCAGATTGATCTCCCTTTCCTGGAGGCTTCGAATCCGGTCCTGCAACAGGGGTACGTCTTTGGACGGCCCCCAGTCGCGCCCCTTGTTGACCCATGACATCAGCCGTTGTGGAGGGCCCAAGCAGAAGATGGGCGGCAGCCTCTGCCTGCTACCCCTGGGAGCGGTGATATAGAACCACTCCTGTTGCTACAAGCCAAGCTCCTCCTGAAAAGAGCCCTTGGGCCATGGAGCATCGGCCCTCTTGCTTATAACCACCCCTCCGCACTCTGCCTGACGCCCCTCTATCATCTTCGGCTCCATGTTGAAGGTTTTGAGCCACAAGCCGAAGTGAGGGGTAGTGCGGAGGAAGGCTTCGCAGACGACAATGAATGATGAGATGTGGAGGATGGACTCCGGAGCCAAGTCGTTGAATTCCAGCCCATAATAAAACATGAGCCGCCTCACGAAGGGATCCATCGGGAAGCCTAATACCAGACGGAGGTGAGACACAAACACGACGCTCTCGCCAAGCTCGGGAGTAGGAATAACTTGCCCTCGGGCGGGCAGCCTATGCGAAATCTCGTAGGTTAAGTACATGGCGTCTCTCAGCTTTAGCACGTCCTCTTCCGTGACGGAGGAGGGCATCCACCAGCCTCGTAGGTCGGGGCCGGACATTGTCGAAGATCGAAGGTACCCGAATCTGGAGCCCTGGGTGTTGGAACTCGGGGCGAGGGGCGGATTCGATAGAGGATTGAAGGAAAAGAACGGGCCTTGGTCTCATTATAAAGAGGAAGAATACCAAGAGCCGTCCCCGTGACCGTTTGGAACCCGCCTTCGATGGAGGGGGCGTGGTAATGGGCGCGGTTGGGTTACCCACGTCCGTATTGATGGGAATCCCGGAATAAGGGGAACATGATCTCTGCTTCGACAAGACGTGCCAAGGAAACCGCTTCGCTAAACGCGCTGAGGTGGTACAGTAAAAACAATTCAAGTAAAGGCTTGGTAGTGGTGTAACGTCACGCCACAGAATACGTCAGCAGATTGAACTTGTGTAATATTATTCTCTCTACGGTGGTACGTGGAATTTATTTTTTGCAGAGCCGGACACTATCCTGGTGTTCACAATCTTCTATAAATTATTCGGAGGAAGAACACGCCTTGCAATGCCGAAGACAACATGCGCGCCGGACTCGTCGTCATTGAAGCCTGGTTCAGGGGCTACTAAGGGAGTTCCGGACTAGGGGGTGTCCGGATAGCCGAACTATCATGATCGGCCAGACTGCAAGACTATGAAGATACAAGATTGAAGACTTCGTCCCGTGTCCGGATGGGACTTTCCTTGGCGTGGACGACAAGCTTGGCGATACGGATATGTAGATCTCCTACCATTGTAACCGACTTTGTGTAACCCTAGCCCTCTCCGGTGTCTATATAAACCGGATGGCTTTAGTCCATAGGACGAAAAACAATCATACCATAGGCTAGCTTCTAGGGTTTAGCCTCCTTGATCTCATGGTAGATCCACTCTTGTAACACACATCATCAATATTAATCAAGCAGGACGTAGGGTTTTACCTCCATCAAGAGGGCCCGAACCTGGGTAAAACATCGTGTCCCTTGTCTCCTATTACCATCCGCCTAGACGCACAGTTTGGGACCCCCTACCCGAGATCCGCCGGTTTTGACACCGACACTCCTCCTTTCCTTGTTGGAGAAGAAAAGAGGAGGAGAGGGAGAAGGAAAAGGGGGCCGGCCCCCTTGTCCAATTCGTACCAGAGGGGGGGGCACAGGCCTCCTTCCTTTTGGCCTCTCTCCTCTATTCCCGTATGGCCCAATAAGGCCCATATACTCCCCGGCGAATTCCCGTAACTCTCAAGTACTCCGAAAAATACCCGAATCACTCGGAACCTTTCCGAACTCCTAATATAGTCGTCCAATATATTGATCTTTACGTCTCGACCATTTCAAGACTCCTCGTCATGTCCCCGATCTCATCCGGGACTCCGAACTCCTTCGGTACATCAAAACTCATAAACTCATAATATAACTGTCATCGAAACCTTAAGCGTGCGGACCCTATGGGTTCAAGAACAATGTAGACATGACCTAGAACTATTCTCGGTCAATAACCAATAGCGGAACCTGGATGCTCATATTGGCTCCCACATATTCAATGAAGATCTTTATCGGTCAAACCGCATAACAACATACATTGTTCCCTTTGTAATCGGTATGTTACTTGCCCGAGATTCGATCGTCGGTATCCAATACCTAGTTAAATCTCGTTACTGGCAAGTCTCTTTACTCGTTACGTAATGCATCATTCCGTAACTAACTCATTAGTTACATTGCTTGCAAGGCTTATAGTGATGTGCATTACCGAGAGGGCCCAGAGATACCTCTCCGACAATCGGAGTGACAAAACCTAATCTCGAAATACGCCAACCCAACATGTACCTTTGGAGACACCTGTAGCACTCCTTTATAATCACCCAGTTACGTTGTGATGTTTGGTAGCACCCAAAGTGTTCCTCCGGTAAACGGGAGTTGCATAATCTCATAGTTACAGGAACATGTATAAGTCATGAAGAAAGCAATAGCAATATACTAAACGATCAAGTGCTAGGCTAACGGAATGGGTCATGTCAATCACATCATTCTCCTAATGATGTGATCCCATTAATCAAATGACAACACATGTCTATGGTTAGGAAACATAACCATCTTTGATTAATGAGCAAGTCAAGTAGAGGCATACTAGTGACTATATGTTTGTCTATGTATTCACACATGTATCATGTTTCCGGTTAATACAATTCTAGCATGAATAATAAACATTTATCATGATATGAGGAAATAAATAATAACTTTATTATTGCCTCTAGGGTATATTTCCTTCAGTCTCCCACTTGCACTAGAGTCAATAATCTAGATTACACAGTAATGATTCTAACACCCATGGAGTCTTGGTGTTGATCATGTTTTTCTCGTGGAAGAGGCTTAGTCAATGGGTCTGCAACATTCAGATCCGTATGTATCTTGCAAATCTCTATGTCTCCCACCTGGACTTGGTCCCGGATGGAATTGAAGCGTCTCTTGATGTGCTTGGTCCTCTTGTGAAATCTGGATTCCTTTGCCAAGGCAATTGCTCCAGTATTGTCACAGAAGTTCTTCATTGGTCCCGATGCACTAGGTATGACACCTAGATCGGAAATGAACTCCTTCATCCAGACTCCTTCATTTGCTGCTTCTGAAGCAGCTATGTACTCCGCTTCACATGTAGATCCCGCCACGACGCTTTGTTTAGAACTGCACCAACTTATAGCTCCACCGTTTAATAAAAACACGTATCCGGTTTGCGATTTAGAATCGTCCGGATCAGTGTCAAAGCTTGCATCGACGTAACCATTTACGACTAGCTCTTTGTCACCTCCATATATGAGAAACATATCCTTAGTCCTTTTCAGGTATTTCAGGATGTTCTTGACCGCTGTCCAATGATCCACTCCTGGATTACTTTGGTACCTTCCTGCCAAGCTTATTGCTAAGCACACGTCAGGTCTGGTACACAACATTGCATACATGATAGAGCCTATGGCTGAAGCATAGGGAACATCTTTCATTTTCTCTCTATCTTCTGCTGTGGTCAGGCATTGAGTTTGACTCAACTTCAGACCTTGTAGTACGAGCAAGAACTCTTTCTTTGCCTGATCCATTTTGAACTTTTTCAAAACTTTATCAAGGTATGTGCTTTGTGAAAGTCCAATTAAGCGTCTTGATCTATCTCTATAAATCTTGATGCCCAATATATAAGCAGCTTCACCGAGGTCTTTCATAGAAAAACTTTTATTCAAGTATCCCCTTATGCTATCCAGAAATTCTATATGATTTCCAATTAATAATATGTCATCTACATATAATATCAGAAATGCTACAGAGCTCCCACTCACTTTCTTGTAAATACAGGCTTCTCCAAAAGTCTGTATAAAACCATATGCTTTGATCACACTATCAAAGCGTTTATTCCAACTCCGAGATGCTTGCACCAGTCCATAAATGGATCGCTGGAGCTTGCACACTTTGTTAGCACCTTTTGGATCAACAAAACCTTCTGGCTGCATCATATACAACTCTTCTTCGAGAAATCCATTCAAGAATGCAGTTTTGACATCCATTTGCCAAATTTCATAATCATAAAATGCAGCAATTGCTAACATGATTCGGACAGACTTAAGCATCGCTACGGTGAGAAAGTCTCATCGTAGTCAACCCCTTGAACTTGTCGAAAACCTTTTGCAACAAGTCGAGCTTTATAGACAGTTATATTACCATCAGCATCAGTCTTCTTCTTAAAAATCCATTTATTCTCAATGGCTTGCCGATCATCGGGCAAGTCAACCAAAGTCCATACTTTGTTCTCATACATGGATCCCATCTCAGATTTCATGGCCTCTAGACATTTTGTGGAATCTGGGCTCATCATCGCTTCCTCATAGTTCGTAGGTTCATCATGGTCAAGTAACATGACTTCCAGAATAGGATTACCATACCACTCTGGTGCGGATCTTACTCTGGTAGACCTACGAGGTTCAGTAGAAATTTGATCTGAAGTTTCATGATCAATATCATTAGCTTCCTCACTAATTGGTGTAGTTGTCACAGGAACCGGTTCTTGTGATGAACTACTTTCCAATAAGGGAGCAGGTATAGTTACCTCATCAAGTTCTACTTTCCTCCCACTCACTTCTTTCGAGAGAAACTCCTTCTCTAGAAAGGATCCGAATTTTGCAACGAAAATCTTGCCTTCAGATCTGTGATAGAAGGTGTACCCAATAGTCTCTTTTTTGTATCCTATGAAGACACATTTCTCCGATTTGGATTCAAGCTTATCTGGTTGAAGTTTCTTTACATAAGCATCGCAGCCCCAAACTTTAAGAAACAACAACTTTGGTTTCTTGCCAAACCACAGTTCATAAGGCGTCGTCTCAATGGATTTTTATGGTGCCCTATTTAACGTGAATGTGGCCGTCTCTAAAGCATAACCCCAAAACGATAGTGGTAAATCAGTAAGAGACATCATAGATCGCACCATATCTAGTAAAGTACGATTACGACGTTCGGACACACCATTTCATTGTGGTGTTCCAGGTGGCGTGAGTTGCGAAACTATTCTGCATTGTTTCAAATGTAAACCAAACTCGTAACTCAAATATTCTCCTCCATGATCAGATCGTAGAAATTTTATTTTCTTGTTACAATGATTTTCCACTTCACTCTGAAATTCTCTGAACTTTTCAAATGTTTCAGACTTGTGTTTCATTAAGTAGATATACCCATATCTGCTCAAATCATCTGTGAATGTGAGAAAATAACGATACCCGCCGCGAGCCTCAACATTCATTGGACCACAAACATCAGTATGTATGATTTCCAACAAATTAGTTACTTGCTCCATAGTTCCGGAGAACGGCGTTTTAGTCATCTTGCCCATGAGGCACGGTTCGCAAGTACCAAGTGATTCATAATCAAGTGATTCCAAAAGCCCATCAGTATGGAGTTTCTTCATGCGCTTTACACCGATATGACCTAATCGGCAGTGCCACAAATAAGTTGCACTATCATTATCAACTCTGCATCTATTGGTTTCAACACTATGGATATGTGTATCACTACTATAGAGATTCAATAAAAATAGACCACTCTTCAAGGGTGCATGACCATAAAAGATATTACTCATATAAATAGAACAACCATTATTCTCTGACTTAAATGAATAACCGTCTCGCATCAAACAAGATCCAGATATAATGTTCATGCTCAATGCTGGCACCAAATAACAATTATTTAGGTCTAAAACTAATCCCGATGGTAGATGTAGAGGTAGCGTGCCGACCGCGATCACATCGACTTTGGAACCATTTCCCACGCGCATCGTCACCTCGTCCTTAGCCAATCTTTGCTTAATCCGTAGTCCCTGTTTCGAGTTGCAAATATTAGCAACAGAACCAGTATCATATACCCAGGTACTACTGCGAGCATTAGTAAGGTACACATCAATAACATGTATATCACATATACCTTTGTTCACCTTGCCATCCTTCTTATCCGCCCAATACTTGGGGCAGTTCCGCTTCCAGTGTCCAGTCTGCTTGCAGTAGAAGCACTCAGTCTCAGGCTTAGGTCCAGACTTGGGTTTCTTCTCTTGAGCAGCAACTTGTTTGCTGTTCTTCTTGAAGTTCCCCTGCTTCTTCCCTTTGCCCTTTTTCTTGAAACTGGTGGTCTTGTTAACCACCAACACTTGATGCTCCTTCTTGATTTCTACCTCCGCGGCTTTTAGCATTGCGAAGAGCTCGTGAATAGTCTTGTCCATCCCTTGCATATTATAGTTCATCACGAAGCTCTTGTAGCTTGGTGGCAGTGATTGAAGAATTCTGTCAATGACACTATCATCAGGAAGATTAACTCCCATTTGAATCAAGTGATTATTATACCCAGACATTTCGAGTATGTGTTCACTGACAGAACTATTCTCCTCCATTTTGCAGCTATAGAACTTATTGGAGACTTCATATCTCTCAATCCGGGCATTTGCTTGAAATATTAACTTCAACTCCTGGAACATCTTATATGCTCCATGATGTTCAAAACGTCGTTGAAGACCCGATTCTAAGCCGTAAAGCATGGCACACTGAACTTTCGAGTAGTCATCAGCTTTGCTCTGCCAGACGTTCTTAACGTCGTCAGTTGTATCAGCAGCAGGCCTGGCACCCAGCGGTGCTTCCAGGATGTAATTCTTCTGTGCAGCAATGAGGATAATCCTCAGGTTACGGACCCAGTCCGTGTAATTGCTGCCATCATCTTTCAACCTTGCTTTCTCAAGGAACGCATTAAAATTCAACGGAACAACAGCACGAGCCATCTATCTACAACAAACATAGACAAGCAAAATACTATCAGGTACTAAGTTCATGATAAATTTAAGTTCAATTAATCATATTACTTAAGAACTCCCACTTAGATAGACATCCCTCTAATCCTCTAAGTGATTACGTGATCCATATCAACAAACATATCCTCGGAGTAGTTTCAACAGTGAACATCAATATGTTGATCATATCTACTATATGATTCACACTCGACTTTTCGGTCTCCGTGTTCCGAGGCCATATCTGTTATATGCTAGGCTCGTCAAGTTTAACCTGAGTATTCCGTATGTGCAACTGTTTTGCACCAGTTGTATTTGAATGTAGATCCAATCACACCCGATCATCACGTGGTGTGTCAGCATGAAGAACTTTCGCAACGGTGCATACTCACACTACTAGAAAAACCACTACTAATGGCGCACCTAATATGGCCATTAATGGCGCATCTGTGGTGCGCCATTAACAGCACGCCATTAGTAATTTTTACTAATGGCGCACCACCTGGTGCGCCATTAGTATCTGGTATACTAATGGCGCACCGCGGGTGCGCCATTAGTATAGGCCAGCGTGCGCCATTAGTATGCCTCCCAGGGGCCATGTATACCCAGGTGCTTTGGCATACTAATGGTGCACCACCACTGGACGCGCCATTAGTAACCGCGGCATACTAATGGCGCACTGCCCTGTGATGCGCCATTAGTATGCACTGTCATACTAATGGCGCACTGTCATGTGATGCGCCATTAGTATGAATATTAGGTTTTTTTTATTTTTTTATTTTCTGTTTTTTGCACAGGTTACAAAATGTATAATTTGACAAAATATAGACAGCACACATCAACAACAGATTCATCGAATACAATAGAAGATTAGTCTTTGAATACAATTCATCATATTAGTCTCCGAATACAATTCATCATATTAGTCTCCGAATTAAAAAGACCGCACAAAGATAGAACATTATATTACAAGTCTCGAGACCGCGAGTAGCGAGTTTGTCTTCACATTACAAGTCGATATCGATCATCTAAAGTACCATCACATAGAAGAGAGCTGCGGTCATCACGATGAGCATCATCACGATGAAACTCGTCTTCATCCGGTTCCTCCAACGCTCCCTCCCCTCTCCCGCTAGACAGCGGGCGTATCTAGATTCGGCCTCGGCCCTAGTGGTGTACCCTTTGTAACTGTTACCGCTGAATCGGTGAACCTGTCTCCGACACTCCTCCCAGTCATCGTAGACTCCGGGAACCTTACCCTTGTACACGACATACGTCGGCATCGCTATGCACTAGCCAAACGAAACGTTAGTACCAATTCACAGACAATACATAAGCAATATATAATTATGCAACAGAACGATCGGAAGAGAAAAGCAAGACATTAATAGCATCGATTACATCTAAGTTGAACGACTCTCGAAACCAAAGAGACATACTACAAGTTCATTAAAGTTTAATTACAACATGAACCAATCGATGTTTCAGAACTAGACAACTCGACTCAAGGGACCGGAGCATGGATGAAGCCGCCGTCTATCGTGGGAGTCATGAAAGAACGGGCGTTGTCATCCTGCATTTGTAGCATTGTGTCGATGTCACTGTTGGACGGTTGATTTCTGAGGTAGAACTGCCCCGAGGTACGAAGGACATCTTGATGGATGATTTCCGCAAACTCCGACTGGATGCGAAAGAATTCTTGTCGGAGGTCCGCGTCCTGGATTGCCGACACGCTCGCGGCCCAATCTTTGAGTTTACTCGGTAGCAGAAGTTGATGATGGTCCCGTACGATCGCCCGCATGTGATGGATGGCGTAGTAGGCACCCTTCTGACCGCCAGGCGGCTGCTTGACGCAGCAGAACGTCGTATTGTGGGAGAACACGTGCTTGCCGTACTTACGAATAGGCCTGGTGAAGGTGCCTCCAGATTGGGCGTAGCCAGGGAGAACATCATCAAGAACCTTCTTGACATTTGTGTAGTCTACGTTCGACTGACGGTCCGGGTCGAAATACGTGGCCATGGAATATTTGGGGCTTAGGAGGATGAGCGTGCAACGTGTGTCACTGCAGAAAACACGGAATGTTAAAAGAAAAACGATCGAAATGTAAGAATTCATATGTTACGGGCCGGTTGAGGGGAGGACTTACTCGGGAAAGTAAGGCACAAGGAAGTTATCCTTATCTTGGTTTGCCAGAATGACGCCTTCGAGGTAAGAACTCGCGACTTGCCGGTCCCCAGCGCTGCCCAAGATCTTGGCACGCATGTAGAAGGGGTTGACTATCACGATGTCCGGGGTCTTGTCGCGAATGATCCGCATCTCCATACTCAGCGAAAATAGCCGAACGAAGGTGTAGTGCAGCGGATGAAGGTTCAACATAGCGTGGATGTCATCAAAACGCAGGACGATCGTACGCCCGATGGAGTTATCCACAAAGCCCTTGCCCTCTGGCACCTTGGCCGTGAAAACCGGGTATGCCACATCCTTCTCCCTAAGACGCCGCTTCTCCAAAGCAAGAACACTGTCATGCAGACTCCGCATAGCACTGGTTGCAGCATTGAGCATATTTGTCGGTAGCATCGCCCTACCCGCCACATGCACCCTCCTCGAGATATCCTGCGGTGAAGGTGGCCCGTCCTGAGCACGGATCGTACTCGGTGCCGGCTGGCTCGCACCCTTCTTAGTCTTTCTTTTGCGTGCCTTCTTCTTCTCCTGTAATGGGACCGAGTTCTGCTCACAGACCGCCTTCTTGAGTGTGTTGGGGCTGATAATATTTCGCACCTCGCCTATCTGAGGCTCGGTGAAGTCGGCAGCTGGAGGCGTCTCCTGAGAGCTGAACGCCAGACGGCGCCTGTTGCAACTTGGCTTCTCCGCGGTACGAGATAGATCGCACACGTCTTTTGTTGGGTTTGGTTCTTGAGAAGGAGGCCCCATGAAGTCGCCATCGTACCCATGCTCGGCAAAGTACTGATCGACGTTGCCAAATGTATCATCGTCGTAGTCGTCGTCGTTCTGATCCTGTGCCATATGCATGTTTGGATCCAGTGGCATAGGGATGTCCGGCACCGTTACGGCGGTCTTGCCATGGGGCCGACTTGGCGCAGGCACGACTGGCGGTGTTGTCTTTGGGGTGGTGTCCCCCGCCCCCAAACGAATCTGGCTCTTCGGCCAAAGCAGGGGCCAGCTCAGGCAGGCGCTAAGGGTCATCACGTCTTCATCGTCGGCCCCGACGGGTCGAATCGGAGGTAACAAGTCGTCGCAGCCTGGCAGCACCCGAGCCAGTTGAACCCTAAACAAGTTGGGTGGCATCTGGGTACCGTGGAACAAGGGGTTGCCCGGTTGAACGATTTTGCCCTTGGCGACATCGACCAACTCGTTGTTGACGAAGTGGAGGAGAGTGCACGGAACGTCGACGGCGCCCTGCGAAAACATGTAGGGCGTCAGGGATGCCCAGTCAAAGGCAAGGAGATGAAGTCCTCGGCCGAGAGAGGCTTAATTAGTTACCGTGATGATGGCGTCGAGCTCGGCTAATGTCGAGGCACCGCCAACGGCGGGCGTGCAGTTGACGGAGGGGCCGCTTGCTGAAGAGGTGCCGGCCGGCGTACACCCGGGTGCATTAAGCTCCCATGCCGGCGTCGGAGACACCAATGCCGCCTCTGCCGGAGGCACCAATGGCCCCGCCATCACATTATGCGAGTTACTGGCCGTGAAGCTAGGAATCGGGGGCGGCCCCTGTTGGCCGCCAACAATCCACGCACTCAACCCCGAGATCAAGGTAGGCACAAGGGCGGTGATCGTCGCTCCGAGTCGTTGTTCCACTTGCTCTTGGACAATCTCCGGAATCCATGCCACCTGTGCCTTGAGTTCTTGAACCTCTCGCGCCTGGCTTTCTGAGCTGGTCTTTTTCTCCTTCCGCACACCAGCGGTATAGTATGACCCCCATTTTGTCGACAAGCCTTTGCCGGCCACACGACCAGCTGACGTCGGCTTACTGAGCTTATCCTTGTTCTTCATTACATTCAACCCCCTATTTAGAGTGGTGTCCCAAGGGTTGCTCTTAGTCGACCCCGCGCTACTGCTTTCAGTCGCCTGCGGAAGGAATGTGAACCATTTAGAAATTTGGCTTCATTAATTAGAATGCAACCATATGGAGCTAATTACGCGGGGGTGTATTCCTTACCAGAACAAGCTCAAGCTGCCTGGTCTTCGGATCCGTGGTAAGCTCCTTTGTTTTCGGGTCCTTCTTGTACCGGGCCCTGACAAAGTTCCTGGTCTGCTTGTCACCGTATTTATCGAAGAGGGGCGGTAGGCCTTGCTCGGCACGGTCCGCCTCCTCCTTGTCCCATATAGGCTCCGCCACTCTGTAACCGCCAGGACCGAGTGTGTGTTCCCCTATGTTCAGCTCCCGCATTTGTTTCCCCCACTCACTTGATTGGGAGCTTGCGGTGCTCGAGCAATTGATCTTGAAGTCGTTGTAGTCATCTTCGGTGATCGAAGGATTTTTCTCCTTGATCTTCTGATAACTCTCACCTTTCTCGATCATTCTCTTCACATTGCTTTTCCAAGTAGACAGGGCCGTGCTCATCTTCGTGAGGGCAGCATTGTTCACTTTATTCCCTTTGAGGCTTGTGTTTTCAAATTCAGCGGGGAACTTGTATCGTTCGTGCAGCTTCATGAAGAGGAGGTTGCGCAAATTCCCTCGGTCCTTATGCCTAAGGTTCTCGGTGTTGATCGAGACGGTGCTCCGGACAATGCACCCGAGCTGAAGTGAGTACCCCTTGACTATTCGTTCGGGCACCGTTGGATTCCCGTTGGAGTCCACTTCAGTAACTTCCTCCTTGAGGGTGCGTAGCACGATCGGGCGCCGGTCCTTCCGTTGCCTCTTCGGTTGGCTGCCATCTGTGCGTGCGCCGCCATCATCAGTGGTGGCATCCTCGGCGGCACCATCAGTGGTGGCATCAGTGTGGTCATCCTCGGCGGCACCATCCGTGGTCTCAGGATCGGTGGGGAAGGCGGCGGCCTCATACAAGTGAGGTTGTTCCTCCATCTCCTGGGACAGCTCCCAGAATGCCTTGCCGCCCGAACCCTCGGCCTCATCGTTGTGGGCCATGTTTCTCTCTAAATAGAAACAAAGTTTGGTCAAAAAGTTGGTTATTGTCAAGGAACAAGATCATGGTCTCATCATTTAGGGTTTGTCGACACCGAGGCATCCTAAAATCTAAGCTTTTATCATTGAGGGTTTTTCGACGCCGAGGCACCCTAAAAGCCTAACCTTTCATCATTTCGGTTTTTATCGACACCGAGGCACCCTAAAAGCCATGCATTAGTCACATGTACGCCGGGGCACTTGATCCTACTTAATTAACTACTAAGATACCCCGGCCCATGCATTAGTCACAAGTACCCCATATGTCCTATTTTTAGCAAAGTCATGCTAAAATTCACGGAAAATTTCAGCATGACCTTTGCTGAAAATAGGACATATGGAGTACCCGAATTTGCCAGAACGGAAGTTAATCGACATTCCGGCAAACTCAAGGGCCTCTCGGGTGGACAAGGCAAAAAAGGCCTCCATCACAACATGGAAAAATATATATCAGCAAACTCAAGGGCTTTTGCTTTTGCTTTTCAGTGCCAAATTGTAGCTAGTACCAGCAAATTAACATCTAGCAGCAATCTTCCTAGTCTAAGCATCATCTGACCTGGTAACTGTACCAGTTTGGTTCAATTAAAAAAAGACCTGGGAACTGTACCAGCTACCACATTGTTCACGGACAGCTACCAAACTGTTTCTGTATCAAAACAACATGGTAGCTGTAAATGTGGCAAAGAAGCACAATAAATCTGATAAGTTGGTATACAGCTTCAGGTTCCATACAAAGTCAAATGCCAATGGGCAAAAAAAGTAAGTAGCTAGTTAATTGCCTTATTTTCAGTGTAACAAAAATTATGGAAAGAAGCACAAGTTACTAGCATTTGCCTAAAAACTACATAACTAGGATATGAAAGCACAAGTTACTAGCATTTTCCTGTTATGCTGCTTGCAAGGTTAGCATAGGTTCAGAAATGGGGACTAAAAAACAGTGATTTAATTGAAGGCATCCTTTTGTTGCCTTTCCTACTGTTGACAAGATTAGGGAGCAGAAGGAGGTCACCGTCCAGCTAATTTATTACACCAAGAGCATTAATTGATTTTGCATCATCTAGTGACAGATTCCTCAACTCACATTTTAGTTCTGCTCCCTGCCCTCTAGGCACTCCAGTTTCTTATCATATCT
Source organism: Triticum timopheevii (assembly GCA_963921465.1). NCBI lineage: Eukaryota > Viridiplantae > Streptophyta > Magnoliopsida > Poales > Poaceae > Triticum > Triticum timopheevii. The sequence continues at coordinate 372,435,455 of OY997262.1, forward strand.
GCTTTTGTTTGTGATGGATCAGGGAAGAAGTTCTGCAACTTGTTTTACCTGCAGCCTATGTGGGTTCAGAAGGTAGCGAAATGTTACTGAAATGCTGAATTTGTTCTGGAGCTTGCAGTTACAGTTACATGGATATTACTCTTCATGATTTATACTCAAACATCAATGATCAATGATTAATGATTTATACTCCAGCAATTCCAGGAATGATTTTAGGATATTACTCTAGATTAGGAGTTTTAAATGGAGTACTCCATCAGATTAGGATACTATAGATTAGTGTAGCCACTATCTAACAATTTTTTTCAGAACTGAATTTCAGAGTACTCTAAATGCTGTGTGCCCTAGCATTTCTGTGTTCTCTAGCATTTTTGTAGAATTCAGTAGCATGACAATTTTAACATGTTGAGAAAATTTCAGTAACATGAATTTGAAATTGAGTACTCAGTGTAAGGATTAAATGCACACAATTTGGGTATTAGCTTCCCGTTCAACATTGCGAAAATTTCAAATACGCTAAGTATCATTGCTAGTGGTTGGCTGACTAGAGAAGAGTAGACAGTTCAGTTGGCATGGTTTAGACTAGTAATTTGTGTTCAAGAATCTTCCTGTTCTCCCATTATTACTAAGCATGATTTGGCTAAACCAAGCATGATCTTGCTTGCATTGCCGCCTTTGCTACATGAAGCAATAGGGTAGGTTCAGTTTCGCTGAATTTTTGAAACTATACATCATTTGCTGAATTTTTGCTCTACATCACTTGCTCCTTGTAAATTATTGCATATATAATTTTTGAAACTATAGGTGAACCTCTTCAGCAAACATAAAATAGTTAACTGAAACTGTCTAAAACAGTTAAGTCCCTTAGGAAAAAAACACGCCAGAGCATGAGAGATGGAGAGAGCAGAGAGAGAGAGGGGGGGATGATACCTTGACGAGCTTCCCTGATGGCGTGGGTAGTAGGGTCGGGGCAGCGTCCCGGGAAGAACTAGGCACACGCGGTCCGAGGTGCGTGCAGCCTGCGCGCGAGAGGAACCAGCATCATCAGGGAACCTTGACGGCGGCACAATCGAATCGAACAAAGGGGGAGGGGGAGGAGAAGAGGACCTTGCGAGACCTTCAATGGCGGGGTCGCGGGAGAGAAGAAGCACGCGAGCAGCGGCGTGGTCGATGGGAGCAGCTCGAGCAGAGGTGGCGGCGGATCTGGCCAGCGTCGAGGGCGGCGGGGCGGCAGCGTCGGGAGAGGAGAGGGGAAGGGGATCGAGGGCGAGGGCGAGGGCGAGGGAGAGAGAGGGGATCGAGGGCGAGGGCTCGGGCAAGGGAGAGAGAGGGGATCGAGGGTGAGGGCTTGGGCGAGGGAGAGAGAGGGCATCAGAAGTAGGGGGGCACAATAATAATGGCGCACCACCCCTCGGTGCGCCATAAGTATATACATGCTAATGGCGCACCTCGACCTGGTGCGCCATTAGTATTTTTTCAAGCCAACAGGTTATCTCCCACCTGACCTTATCCACATCAACTCCCCTCTACTAGCTCGACTGGTCAGGTGCCCGTTCTCACACCAGGAGGTCTTGGGTTCGATTCCTAGGCTCCACAAATTTTTTTATGCATTTAAAATGTTGTTTGATACTTTTTTGTGTTTAAATATGTTCAAACTTGTTTAAATCATAACAGTAATTTTTTTTATAATACAGTAATATTTTTTTAAAAAATATCATCAAACAGTAATGCCGGTGGAGCGGGGGAGGGTGCGGGGGGTCGGTGGCGGCGGTTGAGTAGGGGAGGGGTGCGGGGGGTCGGCGGCGGCGGTTGAGTAGGGGAATCGATGGTGCGGGGGGTCGGCGGCGGCAGCCGGTGGACCGGGGGGTGCTCGGCGGCGAGGGGGACCGGATCTGGCGAGGTTCGATTCCCAGGCTCCACAAATTTTTTTTATGCATTTAAAATGCTGTTTGATACTTATTTGTGTTTAAATATGTTCAAACTTGTTTAAATCATAACAGTAATTTTTTTATAAGACAGTAATAATTTTTTAAAAAATATCATCAAACAGTAATGTCGGTGGAGCGGGGGAGGGTGCGGGGGGTCGGTGGCGGCGGTTGAGTAGGGAAGGGGTGCGGGGGGTCGGCGGCGGCGGTTGAGTAGGGGAATCGAGGGTGTGGGGGGTCGGCGGCGGCGGCCGGTGGACCGGGGGGTGCTCGGCGGCGAGGGGGACCGGATCTGGCGAGGTTCGATTCCCAGGCTCCACAAAATTTTGTTTATGCATTTAAAATGCTGTTTGATACTTATTTGTGTTTAAATATGTTCAAACTTGTTTAAATCATAACAGTAATTTTTTTTATAAGACAATAATAATTTTTTAAAAAATATCATCAAACAGTAATGCCGGTGGAGCGGGGGAGGGTGCGGGGGGTCGGTGGCGGCGGTTGAGTAGGGGAGGGGTGCGGGGGGTCGGCGGCGGCGGTTGAGTAGGGGAATCGAGGGTGCGGGGGGTCGGCGGCGGCGGCCGGTGGACCGGGGGGTGCTCGGCGGCGAGGGGGACCGGATCTGGCGAGGTGGGATAGCGATCGAGATGGAGGGGGATCGAGATCGAGTGTCCATGAAATTTAAAAATATTCATGATAGTTCAAAAAGTGCCCATGAAATACAATCGAGAAATGAAGGCTACGATTTAAATACAATCGATCTTAGCTAGCTATCTGTTAACAATCTTCTTGCCCTTCTTTTTCGCAAATGGAGTTCTTCTGTGGAACGGACGTCCTTTAGGTAGGGTGGTCCTGCTTCTTCTTGTGGTGTATGCTGCTACTTCATCATCGTCGTCATGTTCGATCCTCGGTTCGCCGTACTTGTCGAAGTCTTGCTCATTGGCTACTCCATCCATTCCAATGATCTTCCTTTTGCCTCTCCTCACGACAACACGACTGGTCTTTGACGGGTCGGTAATGAAGAAGCATTGGTCCACTTGGGAAGCCAGTACCCATGGCTAATTTTTCGCGGTGACGTTTGCGCCCGCGGTCTTGGATTTGGCTTCGGGTATAACCATGGTGGTGAAATACCGGTCTTCTTTTAGGACGCTCTTGGCCCATCTGACACGGAACATCGGGACCTTCTCTCCAGCGTAGCTCAGCTCCCAGATCTCCTCGATCCTTCCGTAGTATCTGTCCTTGTCGTTACCGGTGTAGGATTCCATCGTTACCCCGGAGTTCTGATAACCATCGCTCTTCATGTCCTTGGCCTCGGTGTAGAATGTGTAGCCGTTGATATCGTACGCCTCATAGGTCATCAGGTTGTGCTCGGCGCCCTGTGACAAGGCGAATATGAGTTGTTCTTCCGCGGAAGAATCCTCATGTAAAGGGTACGACAGAAGCTTCTGCTTGAACCAACGTGTGAAACATGAGTTGTGCTCTTTGAGTATATCTCCGTCCGTCCTCTGTTGGCCTTGGTCATTGTACGTCTTCTTAATAAAGGTTTTGTGCTCTACCACCCAAGGATCGACCACGTCTATGTGTTGTAGCGCGACTAGGTTTGCTCTTTCAAAGTCGGCGAGTCGACCCTCGAAGTCGACATGCATTTCGCGGCGACCCTCACGGTGACCCCATCCAGCGAGCTTGCCGAGGTGCCTGTTGACGGGCAGACCAACGGGGTTCTCGATGCCTAGATAATTCGTGCAGTAGGAGATGCACTCTTCGGTCAGAAAGCCCCTGGCTATGCTTCCCTCTGGACGTGACATGTTGCGAACGTATCCTTTGATGACACCATTCATCCTTTCGAATGGCATCATGCTGTGCAGGAACGTCGGCCCGAGTTGGATGATATCCTCCACTATATGGACCAGCAGATGCACCATAATGTCGAAGAATGCGGGCGGGAAGTACATCTCAAGCTCGCATAGTATCACCACGATCTCTTCCTGTAGCCTTCTGAGTTGCCTCACGCCAATCGACTTCCGAGAGATGACGTCGAAGAAGTTGCATAGGCCAAATAGCGTTTCACGGACGTGCGCGTCCATGATCCCACGGATTGCAACTGGAAGTATCTGCGTCATCAGCACGTGACAGTCGTGAGACTTCATCCCGCTGAACTTCTGCTTCGCTGGGTCTAGGTATCTGCTTATCTTCCCCGCGTAACCGTAAGGAAGTTTTACTCCTAGGAGGCAGGTGAAAATCTGCTCGATCTCCTCCCGACTTAGAGTGAAGCACGCGGGAGGGTAGTCATTTCCGGTCTTCTTGGCCTTTTTGCCTTTGCGACGACTTTCTGTGTCCTGCTTCGCCTCGTCATCATCATCATCATCATCATCATCATCATCATCATCATCATCATCATATATAGCGTGAAGCTCCTGCCTGATGCCCATTGATTTCAAGTCTGCCCTTGCTTTCGGCCCATCTTTGGTCCTCTCTGGCATGTTGAGCAGGGTACCAAGCAGACTCTCGCACACGTTCTTCGTGATATGCATGACATCAAGGCTGTGAGGCACACGGTGGATCTTCCAGTACGGCAAGTCCCAGAAAATAGACCTCGTTTTCCATACCTTCAGCAGCGGCTCTGGCGCCTTTTGCTTCTTTCCCGGCAGTGGGCAGTCTTTCCAATTTTTCAACAGCTTGTCTATTTCCTCGCCGCTCCTCGTACACGGGCGTTTTCGGGGTTCGGTTTCACCATCGAACAGATCCTTGCGTTTCCTCCACGGGTCATCGTCGCGAAGCCACCTTCGATGTCCCATGAACACGGTTTTCGAAGACCCGGGATCTCTATCTAGCTGGCGATACGTTGTGTCATCCATGCACCTTACGCATCCAGAAAATCCGTGGACTACCTGCCCCGCAAGATATCCGTAACCGAGATAGTCGTGCACCGTCGTGAGCAGTGCGGCTCTCATAGGGAAATATTCTTTCTCTGCAGCGTCCCACGTATTGGCTGGCGTTTTCCACAGTGTGTCAATCTCCTCTTTCAGCAGCCCCAGATACAGATTGATGTCGTTCCCTGGTTGTTTCGGCCCTTCAATTAGCATACTCATGTGAATGTACTTCCTCTTCATGCACAACCAGGGGGGAAGGTTGTACATCCACACGAACACAGGCCAGGTGCTATGTGTGCTTCTCTGGCTGCCAAACGGATTGACTCCATCGGTGCTCGCGCCCAGCATGATGTTCCTTGGATCGTTCCCAAATTCTGGGTATTCGAAGTTCAACGCTTGCCACTGGCTCGCATCCTTAGGGTGACTCAGCATCTTGTCTTTTTTATCTCTCTCCGGATCACTTGCGTCATCTTCTCGCTTCTTCTCCTCCCTATCCGCGTGCCAACGCAAGAGCTTTGCTACCTTAGGGTCCGCGAAATACCGCTGCAGACGAGGAGTGATCGAAAAGTACCACACCACTTTTCGAGGAGCTTTCTTCCTCTTCTTGTATCGAGTGACACCGCACACCGGACATATGGTAGACTCCGCATGCTCGTCCCGATAAATGATGCAATTGTTCATGCACACATGGTATTTCACGTGCGGTAAATCCAGAGGACACATGATTTTCTTTGCCTCCTCCAAACTGGTCGGGCACTTGGTCCCCTTGGGAAGACGTTCGTGCCAGAATGACATGTTCTCGTCGAAGCATGCGTCGGTCATTTTGTGTTTTACCTTCATCTCCAGAGCCATGAGCGTTACTTTCAGGCGGGTATCCTCGGGCCTGCATCCTTCATACAATGGAGTAACCGCGTCTAACTCAAGTTGATCCATCTTGGCTTTCTCTCGGGCGGCAACTCTTGTGTTATCCGTCTGCTTGAGAAGCAGCTCTTGAATATGAGGGTCCTGCACCCAGCCCATCGATGGTCCAGCGTCGTCTGCTCCGCCGGCATCATCATCATGTCCTGCATCTTCTACATGATGACTGTGTACAGCATCACCGTCGTGATCATCTCCTGGGGATTCTTCGTCTTCTCGCCCCCCCGAGCCGCGGTGGTTGTCTTGCTGCCCTTCCTCATTTCTTGCCCGGCCCCCATGGACGACTTCGTAGTCATCTTCATCACCTTGCCACCGATAGCCATCCATGAAACCACGCAAGAGCAGGTGGTCCCGCACCTGCTCGGAATCCGGGTCCGCAATAAGGCTATTCAGCTTGCATCTTCGACACGGACATCTTATCTCTGTCTCGTTCTTTTGAAGCATCTCGGCCTTCGCGGACCTCAAAAACCTATTCACGATGCCTTCGGTCATCGTGCGGACCATGGTCGCCTGCGGGGTAGAGCAAAACAATATTTTAGAACCAAGAAAAAATTTGGCATGACTTTCCCTAAAAATAGGACCAAAAAGAATGCTTAATGCCAAAATTCTCGCCGAAACGGAAATGAATCAACATTCCGGCAAAATATTGGCAACTATCGCATTTCAAATACCGGTACACCTCCAAACACAAACACATATGCAACACCACAAACATATGCAACACCACGAACATACATAGATCTAGCTAGGCCATAAAAAGTGCATGTGCACATTGTTGTAGGGAGAACAACATAAATATAGCTTCCCCCCTTACTTACCTAGCAAAACAAGGTAACTTCACCACTTAATTTGAATGAATCTATGGTGGAAATGAGGTGAAAAAGAGGAGGCACCCGAGACAAGGAGGAGGCGGTGGAGAGAATGAAGTGGGGAGAAAGTGAGTGTGGGAGGAGAGGCTGTCCAAAATATCTTGTTGCTGCCCACTTACTAATGGCGCACCAGCAACAAATGCGCCATTAGTAATCCAGGTTACTAATGGCGCACCCACTGGTGGTGCGCCATTAGAACTTTTGCAAAAAAGGAATAAAAGCAATAATAAAAAAAATAACATTAGTGGCGCACCTTCTGGCTGGTGCGCCATTACTAGTTGTCAAGGTGCTAATGGCGCACCGTGGTCAAGGTGCGCCATTAGTAGTTTCAACACGAATGGCGCATCAGAAGGTCGTGTGCCATTAGTATATACTAATGGCGCACCACCTGTCTGGTGCGCCATTAGTGTCATTTCCATCTATAGCCCTTTTCCTAGTAGTGTCAGGGAGAACACTTCTTGATAATTTTAGTGAGAGATCATCTTAAAATGCTACCGTCAATCAAAGCAAGATAAGATGCATAAAGGATAAACATCACATGCAATCAATATAAGTGATATGATATGGCCATCTTCATCTTGTGCTTGTGATCTCCATCTTCGAAGCACCGTCATGATCACCATCGTCACCGGCGCGACACCTTGATCTCCATCGTAGCATCGTTGTCGTTACGCCATCTATTGCTTCTACGACTATCGCTACCGCTTAGTGATAAAGTAAAGCAATTACAGGGCGTTTGCATTTCATACAATAAAGCGACAACCATATGGCTCCTGCCAGTTGCCGATAACTTCGGTTACAAAATATGATCATCTCATACAATAAAATATAGCATCACGTCTTGACCATATCACATCACAACATGCCCTGCAAAAACAAGTTAGACGTCCTCTACTTTGTTGTTGCAAATTTTACGTGGCTGCTACGGGCTTAGCAAGAACCGTTCTTATCTACGCATCAAAACCACAACGATAGTTTGTCAAGTTGGTGTTGTTTTAACCTTCGCAAGGACCGGGCGTAGCCACACTCGGTTCAACTAAAGTTGGAGAAACAGACACCCGCTAGTCACCTATGTGCAAAGCACGGCGGTAAAACCAGTCTCGCATAAGCGTACGCGTAATGAAGGTCCGGGCCGCTTCATCCAACAATACCGCCGAACCAAAGTATGACATGCTGGTAAGCAGGATGACTTGTATCGCCCAAAACTCACTTGTGTTCTACTCGTGCATATAACATCAATGCATAAAACCTATGCTCGGATGCCACTGTTAGGGAACGTAGTAATTTCAAAAAAATTCCTACGCACATGCAAGATCATGGTGATGCATAGCAACAAGAGGGGAGAGTGTAATCTACATACCCTTGTAGACCGAAAGCGGAAGCGTTAGAACAACGCGGTCGATGTAGTCGTACGTCTTCACAGCCCGACCGATCAAGCACCGAAACTACGGCACCTCCGAGTTCTAGCACACGTTCAGCTCGATGACGTCCCTCGGACTCTGATCTAGCCGAGTGTCGAGGGAGAGTTCTGTCAGCACGACGGCGTGGCGACGATCTTGATGTTCTACTGTCGCAGGGTTTCGCCTAAGCACCGCTACAATATTATCGAGGAGGACTATGGTGGAGGGGGGCACCGCACACGGCTAATAGATCTCAAGGATCAATCGTTGTTGTGTCTTTGGGGTGCCCCCCTGCCCCCATATATATAGGAGCAAGGGGGGAGGCGGCCGGCCTATGGAGGAGGCGCACCAAGGGGGGAGTCCTACTCCCATCGGGAGTAGGACTCCTCCTTTCCTTGTTGGAGAAGAAAAGAGGAGGAGAGGGAGAAGGAAAAGGGGGCCGGCCCCCTTGTCTAATTCGGACCAGAGGGGGGGCGCAGGCCTCCTTCCTTTTGGCCTCTCTCCTCTATTCCCGTATGGCCCAATAAGGCCCATATACTCCCCAGCGAATTCCCGTAACTCTCCGGTACTCCGAAAAATACCCGAATCACTCGGAACCTTTCCGAACTCCGAATATAGTCGTCTGATATATCGATCTTTACGTTTCGACCATTTCGAGACTCCTCGTTATGTCCCCGATCTCATCCGGGACTCCGAACTCCTTCGGTACATCAAAACTCATAAACTCATAATATAACTGTCATCGAAACCTTAAGCGTGCGGACCCTACCGGTTCGAGAACAATGTAGACATGACCTAGAACTATTCTCGGTCAATAACCAATAGCGGAACCTGGATGCTCATATTGGCTCCCACATATTCTACGAAGTCCTTTATCGGTCAAACCGCATAACAACATACGTTGTTCCCTTTGTCATCGGTATGTTACTTGCCCGAGATTCGATCGTCGGTATCCAATACCTAGTTCAATCTCGTTACTGGCAAGTCTCTTTACTCGCTATGTAATGCATCATTCCGTAACTAACTCATTAGTTACATTGCTTGCAAGGCTTATAGTGATGTGCATTACCGAGAGGGCCCAGAGATACCTCTCCGACAATCAGAGTGACAAAACCTAATCTCGAAATACGCCAACCCAACATGTACCTTTGGAGACACCTTTAATACTCCTTTATAATCATCCAGTTACGTTGTGACGTTTGGTAGCACCCAAAGTGTTCCTCCGGTAAACGGGAGTTGCATAATCTCATAGTCATAGGAACATGTATAAGCCATGAAGAAAGCAATAGCAACATACTAAACGATCAAGTGCTAAGCTAACGGAATGGGTCAAGTCAATCACATCATTCTCCTAATGATGTGATCCCGTTAATCAAATGACAACTCATGTCTATGGCTAGGAAAGTCAACCATCTTTGATCAACGAGCTAGTCAAGTAGAGGCATACTTGTGACACTATGTTTGTCTATGTATTCACACATGCATTATGTTTCCGGTTAATACAATTCTAGCATGAATAATAAACATTTATCATGATATGAGGAAATAAATAATAACTTTATTATTGCATCTAGGGTATATTTCCTTCAACACTAATCTATCTAAGGGAGCAATGAAAAATTCTATCAACAAGAGCATATCCGGCTTGATGTGTCGTCGGTGGCTCACCCCCAGTCTAATGGCCAAGCTGAACGAGCTAATCAAGAAATCTTGAGACGTATCAAGCCCCGACTTATGGTTCCTTTGCAGAGGACACCGGGTTCTTGGGTGGAGGAGTTGCCCTTAGTGCTTTGGACTATCAATACCACCCCACAACAGATCTACGGGTTACACGCCTTTCTTCTTGGTTTACGGAGCTGAGACGGTTCTCCCTAGTGACATACGTCACGATCCGCCTCGTGTGGAAGCTTATATTGAAGCTGGTATGAGAAAGCATGTCAGGATGCTATTGACCTGTTAGATGAGGAGCGTGACCTTGCGGCGGCTCGTTCGGCGATTTACTAGCAAGATCTACATCATTATCACAGCCGCCGGGTTAAAACCAGGACCTTTCAAGAAGGCGATTTGGTGCTCCGGCTCATCCAGGATCAAACTGACATGCACAAGCTATCCCCACCTTGGGGGCCCTTTGTGGTCAGCAAAAATTTGAACAACGGGTCATACTACATTATAGATGTTCGAAACCAGAAGGACTCACACATGTCGGAGGAAACGATCCGCCGGCTGTGGAATATTTCTCATCTTTAGCCTTATTACACCTGAGCCACCGACTCTTGTGATGTACATATTTTGTCAATGTATATATTATAATGAATATAATAAAGCCGGCATCCCTGATAATTCAGGGTCTCCGTCGTTTCATTTCTGAGAATATGAGTCTTTATTGTCACTTCATACGATCACTTGGGGGCTTTCTGCTCACTGAGCATAGCTCTGACTACCCTTGATCCAACTTGTATGCCATGATTAAAACATACTTGGGGGCTTCCCGCTCATTGAGCATAGCTATGAATACCCTACTGATTCGGCTTAAATGTCTGGAATGAAATATTACTTGGGGGCCTTTTGTTCATGAACAGAGCTTTGATGACCCTTGTAATAGGCTTGGACACCAGGTGTATTCACCAAAAAATCCGGGTTATCCTGCCTTTGTAAGCCTGCCACTCCGCCCAGGTAATCCTGGAATGACTCGCTGCACTTTTGACAGTCAATCTTATAGAGACCCTTGTCGGCGTTCTGGATATGGGGGTATCCAGCCCTGCCTGCTTGCGGCCCACCATGTGGCTCCATCGACGGCCTGGTACGGCCTAGCTACAACATCAACAACTCAAGACCCTCGCGAGCGGCCAAGCCTCGCAAGGTGGACGACGCCAAGACCCCCGAAGGGACCGGCCTCCTCAGGCTGGCTCCCGAGGGGTGGAGAGTTCTATGCAAGGTTTACCTCATGAGGCTCAGCTGACATGAGCCAGGACGACAAAGGCCAGGCGGGTGCTAGGCGGGCGCAGAGCGCAGGTTTCCTCTTCGGTGCAAAGGAGGCAAGCCACAAGTGCGGAGTCCCAAGGAATCAGCCAAAGGTTTCCATTATGGTGCAACGAGACCAAGACCGCCAGGACGGCAGGATGGAGGTCATCGACGAGCCCACCGCAGCGTCACGACCAGAGGCTTTTTGCAGGCGAAGACTACTTTTGTTAGGATAAGCTGTACTACTTGTCCCCTTTCAAATCCGGTCGTGGTGGGATCCCTTCCCGCCAACATTTGGGAAGAGGACCAATGCCACTATAAATAGGACTAGCCACCACCATAGAGGCTAGACAAGCCGAACTAGCACACAGCACGCCAGCTCCCTTGAGTTCAAGAACACCTCACCTCCTGAGGCCAGTTCATCCATTTTACTAGTTCATTCTCAGCCCTCCGAGGAAATCCACCAAAACGCTGGAGTAGGGTACTCAAGGTGGCCCAAACCAGGATAAACTGTTGTGTCTCTTTGTCTCTTTGAGCTTGTCGTGCTAGGCTTAGGAGGATCGTGAGTAGGCAGGCTGGGTAGGTTGAGATCTCCGCATGCACCCCAGAGTTCAAACCTCTCAAGGGTTTGTGGAACCCGTAATATGACATTTGGCGTGCCAGGTAGGGGTGCGTCGGATGATCTCCTCTGTCGATCAATCCACCGCCACTCCGACATCTCCATGGCCGATGCACGCCGAGCTCGCGCTGAGCATCGGGCCGCAGTTGCCGCCCACGTCGCTCAGATGGCTCCGGCGGGCGATGGTTGTGCCTATCGCGCTACGTCTTCGGTTGCCAACGCTGCCACGGGCCCTACCGGCCATGAGCAGCAAGCTTCATCGTTGCACCCATCGGTGCATCGCGACGGGCGCACCGCTACTCCGTCACTGACCCCGGCAGCTTCGTCATCCCACGCGCATCGCGGCCAGGCGGACGCGCAGGCCGCTCTGCTCATGGCGCGAGAGCTCCTTCACTACCGCCCGGTGGGTGACCTCTACGAGGAGTGGCTCGAGTGGATAGCTGAGCTCGTCAGCGTGGCGCACGGGGGCTCCACCGATCCGGCTCGCTCACTGCCTTAGCAGCCTCCTGCAGAGGGCGACATGGCGCATGGGGCTCCTCCACCACCTTCGGCCCAGGGCACCATCGTCGGACCAAGGCGTACGGCACCATGGCGTGACCCGCCGCGCCTCGCGCCAGCTCGGGAGGACGTGAGCTGCCAGGTGGTGCAGCGACCTCAAGGAGAAGCACTTGTGCTTCCAGCACCCCAGCACTAGGCCCACGCACCGCCGCAGGAGGTGGCGGTGCACGTGCACTAGGACAAGTTTCCACCCCCTCGACGACCTTCGGTGGCCACGGTAGGGTGCCACGCATTCACCCCGGAGCTCCGCAACGTCGTCTGGCCAAGCAAGTTCAAGCCTGACCTGCCTCCGCTCTATGACAGCACTGCCGACCTCGTCGAGTTCCTACCGGGGGGGGGGGGGAGGGGCGCAACCTTTTCCATTGGCACCGCGCCGCTGGGCGACCGGCGAACTACGCTGCAGCAACCGCACTGCACACACGCAGGGAACATGCAAACATGCGGGCGGACGTCATCGTGGCTCGTGAGCTCTTGAGGTGCAGGCTGCTAGAAAGTGGCAGCGACACCTTGCTGGAATGGGTCGCCGAGCTGCTGGATGCGGCGTGCAGGGGAGCAGCACAGTTCTGCACCCTGCCAATGTCGTAGGCGGTAGTGGGGGCGCGCGCCCATCCCCGACACAACTGCGCGCCCCCTCCCAGGGCCCCTGAAGAGCCTCTCGGCGCCGGCCGGCCCCGTGGAGCAGCCCACACCCCTCCGAACATGCCACCTCAGCATGGGGCTGCTCTGGGCGACATCACCAGGGGACGCATTGGGGCACCGGCCCCTGGTCGATGGGACCAGAGGGCGACTGAAGAAGGCAGGAACATGAGGAAACCAGGCGGCGGATCTGGCGCAGCCAGCCCGGAAGTCTACGTCCCTGTCGCGGTAGGCCTGAGGCATACGTCGGGAGAAGGCCCCAACCGATCCCCCATGCCAAGCTGGGTGCTGGATGTACACGAAGCTGAGATCCCTTTCGAGCCGCCGCCGAGCCCCGCCAACATCTCCAACAGCAACGACCTCTGGGTACAGCTAATGCCACAGGGGCACACTTACATTGACCATGGATCGCAGGTGAACCAGGGTGCAGCTACCACCAGGACTCTCAGGACGGCGGATCCACTACAGGAGCGCGAGTGGCGTTGGGAGCAGCGTGGGGGAAGCCAGCGGCAGGGCCTTCCTCACGCTGCGTGGAGCAGGGCCCTGCCTGAAGGTAGGTTCCCTGCTGGGGAAGGCGCCGGCCAGCCCTTCCCCCCGGCGAGGGGCCTACGGTCACCGAGGATGCCGCCAGCGTCCCCCTTGCCCCTTGGTCTTGTCCTGGTTTCGGGTCTCCCCAATGGTGGTTGGGGGCGGCGCAGGGCGGGGTCCTTGTCAGGCGACACGAAGCAAGGCTCCGGCCTGTGAAGGTCTCCGCTCGTGACACTCTCACGTAATAATGAGTGGGGCTGTACATGCCCGTAGTCTCCTGAGCGCCGCCATGGGGCCTCACGGGGGCTCCCACCCACATCCTAGTGGAAGCACCATGCTCCATGCTGGCCGTCGACACTGTCCCCAATGACTATGCCCAGCCAGTGGAAGCACTTAGCTCCGCGCCGCTGAGAAGACTTGAAGACTAGCTAGGCACCGAACGCGGCCATTTGCTTTTGCCTCCTTTTTGTACTTGTTCGTCGGCTTTTTGAAGCAGCTTGGTTCTTGTGCATTTATAAAAATGGGGGAGTTTTCTTGTTTTGTGCTGCTCTCTTGCCTTCTCTTCTTGCGTTTTTCTGAAGCTCGTGGCTGTTGCCCTTCCCTCAAGCACCTCGTGAGCGGGGGCTGGATACAGTGTGCGCGTTGGGGTTGATCGCTTTCCCCCTGGGGGCTCAAGGGTGCGGCCACCACGCGCGTCCACCTCGCCACAATCTGGCAGTTGGTTTCTCGCGAAGCACTCTAGGACAGGCCAGCAGGCCCCTCGGGAGGCTCAGATGTTGGGGAACGTTGCAGAAAATAAAAATTTTCCTACGGTTTCACCAAGATCCATCTATGAGTTCATCTAAGCAACGAGTCATGGGAGAGAGATTGCATCTACATACCACTTGTAGATCGCATGCGGAAGCGTTCAAGAGAACGGTGATGATGGAGTCGTACTCGCCATGATTCAAATCACCGATGACCAAGTGCCGAACGGACAGCACCTCCGCGTTTAACACACGTACGGAGCGGATGATGTCTCCTCCTTCTTGATCCAGCAAGGGGGAAGGAGAGGTTGATGATGATCCAGCAGCACGACGGCGTGGTGGTGGACCCAGCAAAACTCCGGCAGGGCTTCGCCAAGCTGCTGCGGGAGGAGGACGAGGTGTAGCAGGGGGAGGGAGGCGCCAAGACACAGGGTGTCACTGCCCTCCCCCCTGCCCTCCATTATATAGGCCCCCAGGGGGGGCGACGGCCCTGGGAGATGCAATCTCCCAAGGGGGGCGGCGGCCAGGGGGGTGGAGTGCAACCCAATGCAAGTGGTGCGCCCCCCCCCCCACCTAGGGTTTCCAACCCTAGGCGCAGGGGGGCCCAAGGGGGGGCGCACCAGCCCACTAGGGGCTGGTTCCCCTCCCACTTCAGCCCACGGGGCCCTGCGGGATAGGTGGCCCCACCCGGTGGACCCCCGGGACCCTTCCGGTGGTCCCGGTACAATACCGGCTGACCCCGAAACTTTCCCGATGGCCGAAACAGCACTTCCTATATACAATTCTTTACCTCCGAACCATTCCGAAACTCCTCGTGACGTCCAGGATCTCATCCGGGACTCTGAACAACATTCGGTTTGCTGCATACTCATATTCATACAACCCTAGCGTCACCGAACCTTAAGTGTGTAGACCCTACGGGTTCGGGAGACATGCAGACATGACCGAGACGGCTCTCCGGTCAATAACCAACATCGGGATCTGGATACCCATGTTGGCTCCCACATACTCCTCGATGATCTCATCAGATGAACCACGATGTCAAGGATTCAAGCAACCCTGTATACTATTCCCTTTGTCAGACGGTATGTTACTTGCCCGAGACTCGATCGTCGGTATCCCAATACCTCGTTCAGTCTCGTTACCAGCAAGTCACTTTACTCGTACTATAATGCATGACCCCATGACCAGACACTTGGTCACTTTGAGCTCATTATGATGATGCACTACCGAATGGGCCCAGTGATACCTCTCCGTTATACGGAGTGACAAATCCCAGTCTCGATCCGTGTCAACCCAACAGACACTTTCGGAGATACCTGTAGTGCACCTTTATAGTCACCCAGTTACGTTGTGACGTTTGGTACACCCAAAGCACTCCTACGGTATCCGGGAGTTACACGATCTCATGGTCTAAGGAAGAGATACTTGACATTGGAAAAGCTCTAGCAAAACGAACTACACGATCTTGTGCTATGCTTAGGATTGGGTCTTGTCCATCACATCATTCTCCTAATGATGTGATCCCGCTATCAACGACATCCAATGTCCATAGTCAGGAAAGCATGACCATCTGTTGATCAACGAGCTAGTCAACTAGAGGCTTACTAGGGACATATTATGGTCTATGTATTCACACATGTATTACGATTTCCGGATAATACAATTATAGCATGAATAAAGACAATTATCATGAACAAGGAAATCTAATAATAATCCTTTTATTATTGCCTCTAGGGAATATTTCCAACAGTCTCCCACTTGCACTAGAGTTAATAATCTAGTTACATTGTGATGAATCGAACACCCATAGAGTTCTGGTGTTGATCATGTTTTGCTCGCGAGAGAGGTTTAGTCAAGGATCTGCGACATTTAGATCTGTATGTACTTTGAAAATATCTATGTCTCCATCTTGAACATTTTCACAGATGGAGTTGAAGCGACGCTTGATGTGCCTGGTCTTCTTGTGAAACCTGGGCTCCTTGGCAAGGGCAATAGCTCCAGTGTTGTCACAGAAGAGTTTGATCGGCCCCGACGCATTGGGTATGACTCCTAGGTCGGTGATGAACTCCTTCACCCAAATTGCTTCATGTGCTGCCTCCGAGGCTGCCATGTACTCCGCTTCACATGTAGATCCCGCCACGACGCTCTGCTTGCAGCTGCACTAGCTTACTCCTCCACCATTCAACATATACACGTATCCGGTTTGTGACTTAGAGTCATCCAGATCTGTGTCGAAGCTAGCGTCGACGTAACCCTTTACGACGAGCTCTTCGTCACCTCCATAAACGAGAAACATGTCCTTTGTCCTTTTCAAGTACTTCAGGATATTCTTGACCGCTGTCCAGTGTTCCTTGCCAGGATTACTTTGGTACCTTCCTACCAAACTTACGGCAAGGTTTACATCAGGTCTGGTACACAACATGGCATACATAATAGATCCTATGGCTGAAGCATAGGGGATGACACTCATCTCTTCTTTATCTTTTGCCGTGGTCGGGCATTGAGCTGAGCTCAATCTCACACCTTGCAATACAGGCAAGAACCCTTTCTTGGACTGATCCATTTTGAACTTCTTCAAAATCTTGTCAAGGTATGTGCTTTGTGAAAGACCTATGAGGTGTCTCGATCTATCCCTATAGATCTTGATGCCTAATATGTAAGCAGCTTCTCCAAGGTCCTTCATTGAAAAACACTTGTTCAAGTAGGCCTTAATGCTGTCCAAAAGTTCTATATCATTTCCCATCAAAAGTATGCCATCTACATATAATATGAGAAATGCTACAGAGCTCCCACTCACTTTCTTGTAAACGCAGGCTTCTCCATAAGTCTGCAAAAACCCAAACGCTTTGACTATCTCATCAAAGCGAATGTTCCAACTCCGAGATGCTTACACCAGCCCATAAATGGATTGCTGGAGCTTGCATACTTTGTTAGCATTCTTAGGATCGACAAAACCCTCCGGCTGCATCATATACAGTTCTTCCTTAAGATGCCCATTAAGGAATGCCGTTTTGACGTCCATCTGCTATATCTCATAATCATAGTATGCGGCAATTGCTAAGATGATTCGGACGGACTTCAGCTTTGCTACGGGAGAGATGTCTCATCGTAGTCAACCCCTTGAACTTGTCGATAACCCTTAGCGACAAGTCGAGCTTTATAGACGGTAATATTACCATCCGCGTCCGTCTTCTTCTTAAAGATCCATTTGTTTTCTATCGCTCGCCGATCATCGGGCAAGTCAGTCAAAGTACATACTTTGTTTTCATACATGGATTCTATCTCAGATTGCATGGCTTCAAGCCATTTGTTGGAATCTGGGCCCGCCATCGCTTCTTCATAGTTCGAAGGTTCACCATTGTCTAACAACATGATTTCCAGGACAGGGTTGCCATACCACTCTGGTGTGGAACGTGTCCTTGTGGACCTACGAGGTTTAGTAGCAACTTGATCCGAAGTACCTTGATCATCATCATTTATTTCCTCTCCAGTTGGCGTAGGCACCACAAGAACATTTTCCTGAGCTGTACTACTTTCCGGTTCAAGAGGTAGTACTTCATCGAGTTCTACTTTCCTCCCACTTACTTCTTTCGAGAGAAACTCTTTTTCCAGAAAGGATCCGTTCTTGGCAACAGAAGTCTTGCCCTCGGATCTTAAGTAGAAGGTATACCCAATGGTTTCCTTAGGGTATCCTATGAAGACGCATTTTTCCGACTTGGGTTCGAGCTTTTCAGGTTGAAGTTTCTTGACATAAGCATCGCATCCCCAAACTTTTAGAAATGACAGCTTAGGTTTCTTCCCAAACCATAATTCATACGGTGTCGTCTCAACGGATTTAGACGGTGCCCTATTTAAAGTGAATGTAGCTGTCTCTAGAGCGTATCCCCAAAATGATAGCGGTAAATCGGTAAGAGACATCATAGATTGCACCATATCCAATAGAGTGCGATTACGATGTTCAGACACACCGTTACGCTGAGGTGTTCCAGGCGGCGTGAGTTGTGAAACGATTCCACATTTCCTTAAGTGTGTACCAAATTCGTGACTTAAGTATTCTCCTCCACGATCTGATCGTAGGAACTTTATCTTTCGCTCACGTTGATTCTCTACCTCATTCTGAAATTCCTTGAACTTTTCAAAGGTCTCAGACTTGTGTTTCATCAAGTATACATACCCATATCTACTCAAGTCATCAGTGAGAGTGAGAACATAACGATATCCTCCGCGAGCCTCAACGCTCATTGGACCGCACACATCGGTACGTATGATTTCCAACAAGTTGGTTGCTCGCTCCATTGTTCCGGAGAATGGTGTCTTGGTCATTTTTCCCATGAGGCATGGTTCACACGTGTCAAATGATTCGTAATCGAGAGACTCTAAAAGTCCATCAGCATGGAGCTTCTTCATGCGCTTGACACCAATGTGACCAAGGCGGCTGAGGGAGTCCTGGATTAGGGGGTGTCCGGAGAGCCGGACTACCATCATTGGCCAAACTATCATCGGCCGGACTATCATCATCGACCGGACTCCAAGACTATGAAGATACAAGATTGAAGACTTCGTCCCGTGTCCGGATGGGACTTTCCTTGGCGTGGAAGGCAAGCTTGGCGATACGGATATGTAGATCTCCTACCATTGTAACCGACTCTATGTAACCCTAGCCCTCTCCAGTGTCTATATAAACCGGATGGCTTTAGTCCGCAGGACACAACAACCCTTACAATCATACCATAGGCTAGCTTCTAGGGTTTAGCCTCCTTGATCTCGTGGTAGATCCACTCTTGTAACATCCACAATATCAATATCAATCGAGCAAGACGTAGGGTTTTACCTCCATCAAGAGGGCCCGAACCTGGGTAAAACATCGTGTCCCTTGTCTCCTGTTACCATCCGCCTAGACGCACAGTTCGGGACCCCCTACCCGAGATCCGCCGGTTTTGACACCGACATTAGTGCTTTCATTGAGAGTTCCTCTGTGTCGTCACCGATAGGCTTGATGGCCTCTTCAATCGACAGCGACGCGGTCCTGGGTGAGACTTTTCTCCCTGGACAGATCTTCGTATTCGGCGGCTTCGCACTGCGGGCCAATTCGTTTGGCCATCTGGAGCAGATCGAAAGCTACACCCCTGGCCGTCAGGTCAGGTTTGGAAGCCTAAACTTCACGGCCGATATCCGCGGGGACTTGATCTTCGATGGATCCGAGCCACAGCCGAGCGTGCCGCACTGTCATGATGGGCACAACCTAACTCTGCCGCCGGACAGTACCTTGGAGGCCGCACACGAATCCGCTCCGGTCAATAGTCCGGAGCCGATCGCGCAGATCGAGGACAGGTGGCTGGACACCGCCTCGGGAGCTGCAACTTCCACGGCGATGGAGCTGAACACTGACCTTGTCCCGCATAAAGCTCATGACTCCGAGGTGCCGGACTCCCTGCCAGACTCCAAACCTCCTGCGCCCCTACCAATCGAATCCGATTGGGCGCCGATCATGGAGTTCACCGCTGCGGACATCTTTCAATACTCACCCTTCGGCGACAT
Organism: Triticum timopheevii; assembly: GCA_963921465.1. NCBI lineage: Eukaryota > Viridiplantae > Streptophyta > Magnoliopsida > Poales > Poaceae > Triticum > Triticum timopheevii. The sequence goes on from OY997262.1 coordinate 372,455,023, forward strand.
CTTAAATTCGCTGAAGCATCTCTCACTATCCGGAGAGCCCTGGCCGGATTACAGCCAGGAGGGTTGGGACGCGGACAACGAAGAAATTCAGAGCCCACCCACCACCCACTTCGTAGCCACCGTCGACGATCTAACCGACGTACTCAACTACGACTCCGAAGACATCGACGGTATGGATAACGATGCCGGAGACTATCAAGAACCAGTGCCTACAGGACACTGGAAGACCACCTCATCATACGACATAGACATGGTGGACACCCCAAAAGATGGGGATGGCGAAGAAGCAACGGAGGCTGATTCCTTAAAGAAACAGCCCAAGCGCCGACGTCAGCGGCGCCGCTCTAAATCCCGCCACAGCAAGAATGGAGATTCCGGCACCGGAGATAATAACACCCCAGAAAGTGCCGAAGATAACCCCCTCCAGCAAGATTCAGCGCAGGAGGAGGCAGAAGCAAGCCCTCACGAGAGGACGGCAGACGAAGAGGTCGAGGATGATAATTACATACATCCCTCCGGAGACGAGGCAAGCCTCGACGACGACGAATTCGTCGTGCCTGAGAATCCCGTCGAACAAGAGCGTTTTAGACGCAGGCTAATGGCCACGGCAAATAGTCTAAAGAAAAAGCAGCAACAGCTTCAAGCTGATCAAGACCTGCTGGCCGACAGATGGACTGAGGTCCTCGCGGCCGAAGAGTATGAACTCGAACGCCCCTCCAAAAGCTACCCAAAATGCAAGTTGCTTCCCCGACTAGAGGAGGAAGCATACAAACCGGCATCACCAGCGCACAATACGGCAGACCGACCACCTCGTGGCCACGACAGAGAGGCATGTAAGCCCTCCACCAAAACCGTACCCCGGCACCGCTCAAAAAGCACGAAGCCACGGGGGAACGCGCCGGACTTGCGGGACATATTGGAGGACAAGGCAAGACAATCCAGATCTATCTATGGATCACGTGGGCGCCCCAAGACCCACAACGAATACCGTCGCGCCGGATACAACTACTCCGGCCGGGCCGAACACAGCAGACAACGCTCTCTTGAGCTACGTCACGATATTGCTCAATACAGAGGCACCGCACACCCACTATGCTTCACTGACAAAGTAATGGATCATCAAATCACTGAAGGGTTTAAACCCGTTAACATCAAATCCTACGATGGCACAACAGACCCCGCGGTTTGGATTGAGGATTATCTCCTTCATATACATATGGCCCGCGGCGACGATCTTCACGCCATCAAATATCTCCCGCTCAAGCTTAAAGGACCAGCTCGGCATTGGCTTAACAGCCTGCCCGCAGAGTCAATTGGGTGCTGGGAAGACCTGGAAGCCGCATTCCTCGACAACTTCCAGGGCACGTATGTGCGACCACCGGACGCAGATGACCTAAGCCACATAATCCAGCAGCCAGATGAATCGGCGAGGCAATTCTGGACACGATTCTTAACAAAGAAAAATCAAATCGTCGACTGTCCGGATGCAGAGGCCCTCGCTGCCTTCAAACATAACATCCGCGACGAGTGGCTGGCCCGGCACCTAGGACAGGAAAAGCCGAAATCCATGGCAGCCCTCACATCACTCATGACCCGCTTCTGTGCGGGAGAGGATAGCTGGCTAGCTCGCAGCAACAACCTCAACAAAAATGCTGGCAGTCCGGATACCAAGGACCGCAATGGCAGGTCGCGTCGAAACAAAAACAAACGCCGCATTAACGGCGACAGCAATGAGGATACGACAGTCAACGCCGGATTCCGAGGCTCCAAACCCGGTCAACGGAAGAAGCCATTTAAAAGAACTACTCCGGGCCCGTCCAATTTGGACCGAATACTCGACCGCTCTTGTCAAATACATGGAACCCCCGAAAAGCCAGCTAACCACACCAACAGAGATTGTTGGGTATTCAAGCAGGCAGGAAAATTAATTGCCGAAAACAATGACAAGGGGCTACACAGCGATGACGAGGAAGAGACCCGGCCGCCGAACAACAGAGGACAGAAGGGATTCCCCCCTCAAGTTCGGACGGTAAATATGATATACGCAACGCATATACCCAAGAGGGAGCGGAAGCGTGCACTAAGGGACGTATACGCGATGGAGCCAGTCGCCCCAAAATTCAACCCATGGTCCTCTTGCCCGATCACTTTCGATCGAAGAGACCATCCGACCAGTATCCGCCATGGCGGATTCGCCGCATTGGTTTTAGACCCAATCATCGATGGTTTTCACCTCACGAGAGTCCTGATGGACGGCGGCAGTAGCCTGAACCTGCTTTATCAAGATACAGTGCGCAAGATGGGCATAGACCCTTCAAGGATTAAACCTACAAAGACGACCTTCAAAGGCGTCATACCAGGTGTTGAGGCCAGTTGCACAGGCTCAGTCACACTGGAAGTGGTCTTCGGATCCCCGGATAATTTCCGAAGCGAGGAGTTAATCTTCGACATAGTCCCGTTCCGCAGTGGCTATCACGCTCTGCTCGGACGAACCGCGTTCGCAAAATTCAACGCGGTGCCGCATTATGCATACCTTAAGCTCAAGATGCCAGGCCCTCGCGGAGTCATCACGGTCAATGGAAACACAGAACGCTCCCTCCGAATGGAGGAACATACAGCGGCTCTCGCGGTAGAAGTACAGAGCAGCCTTTTAAGGCAATTTTCGAGTCCGGCCGTTAAACGACAGGACACGGCCAAACGCGCCTGAAGCAACATCAACCAAGACCACATGGCACGTTCCGAGCTCGCGTAGCAGTGCGGCCCCAACCCCAGCCCTCGCACAATTGCAAGACAAACTCTCCGCGTACATAATTACGCCCTGGAGATACCATGGGTCTAGGGGAAGGGGCACGACCACAACAAACCCAGAGTGCGGTTCGACCACACCAGGGGCTCCCAAGTGTGTTGCTCTCTTCTTTTATTTTTCCCTTTTTTTTACAGGACTCTGTCCGGCAGCGAACCTGCCGAACTCATGATGCAACAGCCAGGGAGGGACAAAGGCTGCGACGAACACTCAGGTGGTCTCCATTACGAGCATTAAATTTGTTAAATACACCATTCCGCGTCCTACCCCTGGAGGGAGACGCCTTTAATTCGTCCAATCTCTTGCTCTCCGCACTATTTGTATCATTCCGCACTCATAGCAGACCTTCTTGAATAAAATGCAGCACTTTTTGCCCATAATTGCATTACTTTATATATATGTTCATTTACGACATGTTGCATCCATATATTTTGGTACGGCCAAATACACAAGGGGCTTATGTTCCCCGCATTATGGTGTGATAAAGTCCGAACACTTTCACAAGTGCGGCACCCCGAACTTATAGCACTATATGAATCGGCTCCGAATCATGTCTTGGGTCAATAGTTGGGTTTTCCCGGCTCCCATGTTTGGCACCTTATGTTCTGTTCTATCGGCTAAGGTAGCACTGGGAGAACCACTGCGATTGCGTCCCGGTTGAGCCGGGTTAACGCCTCAGTGGAGAAAGCTAAAACTGACTGTCATGATAAGGCGAGAGACTGGTCGTTGTTCGAGAGGTTTTTTCGGGTCCTTAAAGACCTACGCTGCTTCGAGTGAAGTACCGGATAATATCCCACGAAGGCGTGGATAGCGCCCCGAATTCGGTCTTCCGAATACTAGGGGCTTTTCTGAAATTTAAAATTATAGAATTCTATGGCTAAGTGAGAGTGTTCAAGCACTATAAGTCCGGTTGCCTTGTTCGTTGTGTTGAGCGCCTCCCTAGATGGACCCAACAATGGGAACAAGAGTGCTCAAGTTTATCCCGAACACCCCAGCACTAGTGGCATGGGGGCTGAAGCCAACGACTTGCCATCTCTCAGATTTTATAAACGGCCGCACAGAAGGTAATATTTTAAATTAAACAAGTGTTGCTTAGCGCATATGAACACAGTTTTCAGTGCACAGGATAATACATAGCGAGTTTACTCAATAATTACATCTCGGGGGCACTCATCCACAATATTGCGGGCACCCTTCAGGACAGTCTTATAGTACATTTCAGGCGTATGATACTCCTTGCCCGCTGGTGGCGGATCCGTGAGAAGCCTCTCCGCATCCAGCCTGCCCCAGTGCACCTTTGCGCGGGCAAGGGCCCGACGAGCACCTTCAATACAGGCGGAGCGCTTGATGACCTCCACCCAGGGGCACGCATCCACCAGCCGCCGCACGAGGCCGAAGTAGCTCCCAGGCATGGCCTCTCCAGGCCACAACCGGACTATGAGGCCCTTCATGGCCTCCTCAGCTACCTTGTGGAGTTCGACCAGCTGCTTCAGTTGGTCGCTAGGGGGCACCGTATGGCTGGCCTCAGCATACTGAGACCAGAAGACCTTCTCCGTTGAGCTTCCCTCCTCACCACGGTAGAATGCGGCGGCATCAGACATGCTGCGAGGCAGATCTGCAAGCGCCCCTGGAGAGCTCCGAATTCGGGTAAGTAACACGTAATTTACATTCACATGCTTTCTTTGCATGAAAAATGCCTTACCCGCCGCTATTTTCTTCACATCTTCCACTTCCTGAAGGGCCTTACGGGCCTCGGCCTTGGCGGATTTGGCACTTTCGAGAGCCGAGACGAGCTCGGACTCTCGAGTCTTTGAGTCGCGCTCCAGACTCCCATGCTTCCCCATGAGAGCCTGGAGCTCTTGCCGCACCTCCGCCACCCGCTCCTCCTGCTTTTCTCGCTCTGCCCGTTCGGCCGCATTGCGTTCGGCCGCGGACACGGCCTCCTTCAGGGTTGCCACCTCGTTCGTGGCCCCTGCAGTACCCATGTTATCCTTGTTACTCTTTCATTGCAACCTAAATCCTTTTCTGTAAGGTAACTATTCAAAGTGGTGTTACTCACCTTCTTTGTCCTCGAGCTGCTTCTTGGCACAGCCGAGCTCTTGCTCGGACCGCTCGAGATCTTGCTTTATTGCACCGACCTCCGTAGTCAGTGCGGCAGAGGTCAGCAGCGCAGCCTGCAAACCCATATTGACATATTTTTTAGCAACCCTGCGTATATTTTTTTTTCCAGATCCTCAGTCCGACTTTTCTTTCCGAACACTGAACCGAGCATCAGGGGCTACTGTCTATGTGGTATTACATTACATAATTTTAACTTCTTACCTCAAAGCCTGATAGAAGGCTACTGCAGGCTTCGGTCAGCCTGCTCTTGGCGAGCTGAACATTCTGAATCACCGCACTCATAATAGTGCGGTGTTCTTCCTCGATGGAAGCTCCTTTGAGCGCTTCTAGCAAGTTGTCCGGAGCCTCCGGTTGGACGGAAGCCGCCGGCGTCACGGTCTTGCCCTTCTTGCGAAGGGGCCACCGGCCGGACTCCGGAACCACTGTGGGTTCCGACGTGGAGTCCGATGCAAAGTCCGGGAGGCCGCCTTGAGGCGCCTCCGGAGCCTCCCCCTGATGGGTCCCTTCTTGGGATCCCACCTCGGCGTCCTCGGCGTCGCGAGGGGTGGAGGCGGTCGGGATGGAGTCCACATCCGACGGGGCCAACGACCCGCTCGATGAAGCGGGGAGATCATCATCAGCCAGACTGTAGGCAGTATGTGGCATTAGAAGGATGCTACGTGACATAAAAAGAAATTATAAATCATTCAGGAATCCGGATACTTACGATCTTGCCGGAGGCCTGGCCCTTGAAGGCCATTCTTCCTCGCCAACGTTGATGTTGGCGGAGCTGTCCGGGGGAATAGTCCTTCCCCTTTTGACCCTTCGGCCTCCCCTGTTGGGGAAGCCTTCCTCTTCCTCTCTCCCTCCTCAGGGAGAGAGTCCTCTTTCTCCTCCTCGTTTTCGGGGGAGCAGTCCGCCTCGGAGTCGTCGGATACCTGAAAACGGGAACTCTTTCGAGTACCCGTGGCCTCCTTCTTGGCCTTCTTCTCCGGCACCACGTGCGGTGCCGGAGCCAGCAGCCTCGCTAGACGGGCGTCTACTGGGTTTTCTGGCATGGGGGCCGGGCAGATTAGCTGCTCCGCCTTCTTCATCCAGTCCTGTCAAAGGAAAAGGGGAAATTAAAACCCGCATAGAGTCAAACTATGAAAAGCAAGTGTCCCGTAAAGGGGTAGAATCACTTACCTCGTCAGCTTGGCGCTGCGAGCGAAATCCGCGATCTTCAGTTGCGGATGCGGGGGCTTCGGCGCCCTTAAACAGCACCCTCCATGCACCTTTGTACGTCGTGTCTAAGAGCCCGCTCAATGCTTGGTGCTGTTCCAGATCGAACTCCCACAGATTGAATGCCCGCTCTTGGCATGGGAGAATCCGGCAGACGAGCATGACTTGGACCACGTTAACTAGCCTGAGCTTCTTCACCAGCTTCTGGATACAGGCTTGGAGTCCCGTCATCTCCTCTGAACTACCCCACAGCAAGCCCTTCTTTTTCCAGGAGGTGAGCTGTGTAGGGATACCAGATCTGAACTCGGGGGCCGCCGCCCACGTAGGGTCGCGCGGCTCAGTGATATAGAACCACCCCGATTGCCACCCCTTGACGGATTCCACGAAGGCCCCTTCGAACCAAAGGACGTTGGGCATCTTGCCCAACATGGCGCCTCCGCACTCCACTTGAGTGCCCTTCACTACCTTCGGCTTGACATTGAAGGTCTTGAGCCACAAGCCGAAGTGGGGCTGGATGCAGAGGAAGGCCTCGCACACGACGATAAACGCCGAGATGTTGAGGATGAAGTTCGGCGCCAGATCATGGAAATCCAGGCCGTAGTAGAACATGAGCCCCCGGACAAAGGGATGCAATGGGAAGCCCAGTCCGCAGAGGAAGTGGGGGAGAAATACTACCCTCTCATGGGGCCTGGGGGTGGGGATGAGCTGCCCCTCGTCTGGCAGCCGGTGCGCGATATCGCCGGATAGATAGCCGGTGCTGCGCAGTCTTTCGATGTGCTCCTCCGTAATGGAGGAGGTCATCCACTTGCCTCCCGCTCCAGACATGGCTGGGGAAGGTTGAGACGAGATGTGCGGGCTTGGGCGCTAGAGCTCGAGTGCGCGGAGATGGATAAGCAAAGGAGGAAGAAGGCGTAGGTGAAAAGGTGAATCCTTATCCCTTATATATAGGCAGACGAAGACTATGCGTCCCCACCAGCCTGGTAAAACTCGCTTATCTCCCAAGCGCCACTGTCAATGGCGCGGTTGGGTTACCCACGTTCGTATTGATGAGAATCCCGGATTAAGGGGGAACACGATCTCTGCTTCGACAAGACGTGCCAAGGAAACCGCTTCGCTAAATGCGCTGAGGTGGTAAAGTAAAAAACGATTCAAGTAATGGCTTGGTAGTGGTGTGACGTCATGCCGCAAAAAACGTCAGCAGATTGAACTTGTTTATATATTATTCTCTCTACGGTGGAATGTGGAATTTATTTTGCAGAGCCGGACACTATCCTGGTGTTCACAATCTTCTATTATTCGAAGGAGGAACCCGCCTTGCAATGCCGAACAATATGCGCGCCGGACTCATCGTCATTGAAGCCTGGTTCAGGGGCTACTGAGGGAGTCCTGGATTAGGGGGTGTCCGGAGAGCCGGACTACCATCATTGGCCGAACTATCATCGGCCGGACTATCATCATCGACCGGACTCCAAGACTATGAAGATACAAGATTGAAGACTTCGTCCCGTGTCCGGATGGGACTTTCCTTGGCGTGGAAGGCAAGCTTGGCGATACGGATATGTAGATCTCCTACCATTGTAACCGACTCTATGTAACCCTAGCCCTCTCCGGTGTCTATATAAACCGGATGGCTTTAGTCCGCAGGACACAACAACCCTTACAATCATACCATAGGTTAGCTTCTAGGGTTTAGCCTCCTTGATCTCATGGTAGATCCACTCTTGTAACATCCACAATATCAATATCAATCGAGCAGGACGTAGAGTTTTACCTCCATCAAGAGGGCCCGAACCTGGGTAAAACATCGTGTCCCTTGTCTCTTGTTACCATCCACCTAGACGCACAGTTCGGGACCCCCTACCCGAGATCCGCCGGTTTTGACACTGACAGCGGCAGTGCCACAAGTATGTGGGACTATCGTTATCAACTTTACCTCTTTTGGTATTCACGCTATGAATGTGTGTAACATTATGTTCGAGATTCATTAAGAATAAACCATTGACCATCGGGGCATGACCATAAAACATATCTCTCATATAAATAGAACAACCATTATTCTTGGATTTAAATGAGTAGCCATCTCGTATTAAACAAGATCCAGATACAATGTTCATGCTCAAACTTGGCACTAAATAACAATTATTGAGGTTCATAACTAATCCCGTGGGTAAATGTAGAGGTAGCATGCCGACGGCGATCACATCGACCTTGGAACCATTCCCGACGTGCATCGTCACCTCGTCCTTCGCCAGTCTCCGCTTATTCCGCAGCTCCTGCTGTGAGTTACAAATATGAGCAACGGCACCGGTATCAAATACCCAGGAGTTACTATGAGTACTGGTAAGGTACACATCAATTACATGTATATCAAATATACCTTTAGTGTTGCCGGCCTTCTTGTCCGCTAAGTATTTGGGGCAGTTCCGCTTCTAGTGACCCTTCCCTTTGCAATAAAAGCACTCAGTCTCAGGCTTGGGTCCATTCTTTGACTTCTTCCCGGCAACCGGCTTACCGGGCGCGGCAACATCTTTGCCGTCCTTCTTGAAGTTCTTCTTACCCTTGCCCTTCTTGAGCTTAGTGGTCTTATTGACCATCAACACTTGATGTTCTTTCTTGATTTCAACCTCTGCTGACTTCAGCATTGAAAATACTTCAGGAATGGTCTTCACCATCCCCTGATATTGTAGTTCAACACAAAGCTCTTGTAGCTTGGTGGGAGCGACTGAAGGATTCTGTCAATGACCGCCTCGTCCGGGAGGTTGATCTCCAGCTGGGACAGGCGGTTGTGCAACCCAGACATTTTGAGTATGTGCTCACTGACAGAACTGTTTTCCTCCATCTTACAACTATAAAACTTGTCGGAGACTTCATATCTCTTGACCCGGGCATGAGCTTGAAAAACCATTTTCAGCTCCTCGAACATCTCATATGCTCCGTATTTCTCAAAACGCTTTTGGAGCCCCGGTTCTAAGCTGTAAAGCATGCCGCACTGAACGAGGGAGTAATCATCAGCACGTGACTGCCAAGCGTTCATAACGTCTTGGTTCTCTAGGATGGGTGCTTCACCTAGCGGTTCATCTAGGACATATGCTTTCTTGGCTGCTATGAGGATGATCCTCAGGTTCCGGACCCAGTCCGAATAGTTGCTGCCATCATCTTTCAGCTTGGTTTTCTCTAGGAACGTGTTAAAGTTCATGTTGACATGAGCGTTGGCCATTTGATCTACAAGACATATTTTGCAAAAGTTTTAGACTAAGTTCATGATAATTAAGTTCATCTAATCAAATTATCTAACGAACTCCCACTCAGATTAGACATCCCTCTAGTCATCTAAGTGTTACACGATCCGAGTCGACTAGGCCGTGTCCGATCATCACGTGAGACGGACTAGTCATCATCGGTGAACATCTCCATGTTGATCGTATCTTCCATACGACTCATGTTCGACCTTTCGGTCTCTGTGTTCCGAGGCCATGTCTGTACATGCTAGGCTCGTCAAGTTAACCCTAAGTGTTCTACATGTGTAAATCTATCTTACACCCGTTGTATGTGAACGTAAGGATCTATCACACCCGATCATCACGTGGTGCTTCGGAACGACGAACTTTAGCAATGGTGCACAGTTAGGGGGAACACATTCTTGAAATTATTATAAGGGATCATCTTATTTACTACCGCCGTTCTAAGCAAACAAGATGCATAAAACATAATAAACATCACATGCAATTATATAGTAGTGACATGATATGGCCATTATCATATAGCTCCTTCGATCTCCATCTTCGGGGCTCCATGATCATCTTCGTCACCGGCATGACACCATGATCTCCATCATCATGATCTCCATCATTGTGTCTTCATGAAGTTGTCACGCCAACGACTACTTCTACTTCTATGGCTAACACGTTTAGCAATAAAGTAAAGTAATTTACATGGCGTTCTTCAATGACACGCAGGTCATACAAAAAATAAAGACAACTCCTATGGCTCCTGCCGGTTGTCATACTCATCGACATGCAAGTCGTGATTCCTATTACAAGAACATGATCTCATACATCACAATATATCATTCATCATTCATCACAACTTCTGGCCATATCACATCACATGACAATTGCTGCAAAAACAAGTTAAACGTCCTCTAATTGTTGTTGCATCTTTTACGTGGCTGCAATTGGGTTCTAGCAAGAACGTTTTCTTACCTACGAATAACCACAACGTGATTTTGTCAACTTCTATTTACCCTTCATAAGGACCCTTTTTGTCGAATCCGCTCCAACTAAAGTAGGAGAGACAGACACCCGCTAGCCACCTTATGCAACTAGTGCATGTCAGTAGGTGGAACCTGTCTCACGTAAGCGTACGTGTAAGGTCGGTCCGGGCCGCTTCATCCCACAATACTGCTGAAGCAAGAAAAGACTAGTAGCGGCAAGCAAGTTGACCAGATCTACGCCCACAACAAATTTGTGTTCTACTCGTGCAATAGAGAACTACGCATAGACCTAGCTCATGATGCCACTGTTGGGGAACGTTGCAGAAAAATAAATTTTTTCCTACGGTTTCACCAAGATCCATATATGAGTTCATCTACGCAACGAGTCATGGGAGAGACATTGCATCTACATACCACTTGTAGATCGTGTGCGGAAGCTTTCAAGAGAACGGTGATGTTGGAGTCGTACTCGCCGTGATTCAAATCACCGATGACCAAGTGCCGAACGGACAGCACCTCCACGTTCAACACACGTAAGAAGCGGATGAAGTCTCCTCCTTCTTGATCCAGCAAGGGGGAAGGAGAGGTTGATGATGATCCAGCAGCACGACGGCGTGGTGGTGGATGCAGCAGAACTCCGGCAGGGCTTCGCCAAGCTGCTGCGGGAGGAGGACGAGGTGTAGCAGGGGGAGGGAGGCACCAAGACACAGGGTGTCGCTGCCCTCCCCCTTCCCTCCTTTATATAGGCCCCCAGGGGTGGGCGCCGGCCCTGGGAGATGCAATCTCCCAAGGGGGGCGGCGGCCAGGGGGGTGGAGTGCCCCCCAAGGCAAGTGGTGCGCCCCCCCACCTAGTGTTTCCAACCCTAGGCGCAGGGGGGCCCAAGGGGGGGTGCACCAGCCCACTAGGGGCTGGTTCCCCTCCCACTTCAGCCCACGGGGCCCTGCGGGATAGGTGGCCCCACCCGGTGGACCCCCGGGTCCCTTCCGGTGGTCCCGGTACAATACCGGGTGACCCCGAAACTTTCTCGATGGCCGAAACAGCACTTCCTATATATAATTCTTTGCCTCCGGACCATTTCGAAACTCCTCATGACATCCGGGATCTCATCCGGGACTCCGAACAACATTCGGTTTGCTGCATACTCATATTCATACAACCCTAGCGTCACTGAACCTTAAGTGTGTAGACCCTACGGGTTCGGGAGACATGCAGACATGACCGAGACGGCTCTCTGGTCAATAACCAACAGCGGGATCTGGATACCCATGTTGGCTGCCACATAATCCTCGATGATCTCATCGGATGAACCACGATGTCGAGGATTCAAGCAACCCCATATACTATTCCCTTTGTCAGACGGTATGTTACTTGCCCGAGACTCGATCGTCGGTATCCCAATACCTCGTTCAGTCTCGTTACCGGCAAGTCACTTTACTCGTACTATAATGCATGACCCTGTGACCAGACACTTGGTCACTTTGAGCTCATTATGATGATGCACTACCGAGTGGGCCCAGTGATACCTCTCCGTTATACGGAGTGACAAATCCCAGTCTCGATCCGTGTCAACCCAACAGACACTTTCGGAGATACCTGTAGTGCACCTTTATAGTCACCCAGTTACGTTGTGACGTTTGGTACACCCAAAGCACTCCTACGGTATCCGGGAGTTACACGATCTCATGGTCTAAGGAAGAGATACTTGACATTGGAAAAGCTCTAGCAAAACGAACTACACGATCTTGTGCTATGCTTAGGATTGGGTCTTGTCCATCACATCATTCTCCTAATGATGTGATACTGCTATCAACAACATCCAATGTCCATAGTCAGGAAACCATGACCATCTGTTGATAAACGAGCTAGTCAACTAGAGGCTTACTAGGGACATATTATGGTCTATGTATTCACACGTGTATTACGATTTCCGGATAATACAATTATAGCATGAATAAAGACAACTATCATGAACAAGGAAATATAATAATAATCCTTTTATTATTGCCTCTAGGGCATATTTCCAACATCAGAACCTCGCAAGCCTGCGGCAGGCTCACCTCAAGAGCAGAAGCACTGCTGCGACACCTTGGCTCACTCGAGACCTGCAAAGCCAAACATAAGTCGTAACAACTACCCTGCTTGGGAGCCCGCAAACCTGCTGGGTCGTGTTCCGGGTGCTACTTCAAAAGCATTTCACAATCTCATACATCATAAGGGGCACCCCCTTTTCAAAATGCTCTCACGAGGATGTGTTCAAGTTTTTGTCATACATGTCAAAGTGAAAAGAAACACGGTCCTAGCTGGGTTCGCCTTCTTCATCACCTCTATCTATGCTGCTTGCGTCATGGCGGCCATCCTCCAAACCATCGCTACCCGCACCGTCTTCTTCGGCCGCGATCACGACTGCGTCATCCTCCGGAGCAAATTCTGCTACCAAGGCATCCACATGGTCGTCCACCCACCCAGCCAGGTTTTCCAGAATAACCAAGGGCACGGGGACTAACACAACATTGAAGTCAAAGTGACGATCGCGGTTGAGGAGGTGCCTGAAGATTAGTGAGAATGCGCGCCCAAGAATACTCTGACTCCTCTCCGCTACAAGCTCGCGAGCCCTCATGACCCGATCCTCCAGGCAGGTCACGATGTTGGTAAAGAAGCTGAGGTGGCTGGCATAATCGGTCTCGCGCGGGTGAGGAGCGCTCTTGCCACAGATGGTGCCCAAGGCGTAGTTAGCTCTGACTCTGAGATCCTGGAGAATCAGGGTGTGCTCACCCTGCAACGTCCGGTGGCGATTCGCTTCGTTTGCGGTTTTCTCTACCAGGGACACGGTATCCTTGAAGGGAAGATAGTTCAGCGCGGGCAGAGGCCAAGGCAGATTCGGAAGAACTCAGGTCTTCTTGAACGGTGCTCTCATGTTGTTCCACGGATTGTAGCTTTGCCTTCAGGGCAGAGGTACTACCTTCAAGCTCGGCCTTGAGCAGCTCCAGATTGAGGCGGTGCCCCTCAGCTAAGTCAGCACGCGCCATCGCCACCCTCTCCTCCACCTCCAGCTGGACCTGGGCTTTTCGGGCGGCGACGGCATCCTTAGTCGCGGCAGCTTGGTGCTCCCTCACCTCCATCCTCTCCAGCGCCATGCTGTGCTCCACGGTCTCCAACATCTAGTCGTCGTAGCGCCTCAGGAGCTCCGCCTCAGAAAAGGCCGCCTCGTCTGGTGAGGAGGCCAGGAGGATGCGATGCTCCTCAACTTCTCGCTCAAGGGCCGCATTCGAAGACAGAAGCTCCCGCTCCCGCCCCTCGACCGCCTTGCGACGGCGGTTGACGGCCTTGGCCTCCTCCATGGCGCGGGCGCAAGCCTCGCGAGAAGTCGCAAGTGAGGCCATTGCAAGTGCATTGGCCTCGTCGCGCTGAGGTCTCCCGAGGTTGATGGCAACCTCCAGCTGCTGCTACTCATACGCCAGGCGGCGTCCTTCTGCCTCAAGCCTGGTGTCAACATTAGCAAGCTTCCCGCCAAGATGGATCATCGCACGCATCGCCTCATCAAAGAGCTCGAAGCGCACGGCACTGCACCCGCGTGCAAGCGCCGGCGCATCACCAAGGCCTTCTTTGGCCCTGGAGGTTGCCGAGGAGGCACTGGGCATCACGCCTGCCGCTGCCCGGGGGCTGGCCGGTGTAGCCCCGCAACCTGAAGACGAAGGCCGCCCAAGGGGCGCCCCCCTACCGGCAACGACTATAGGAAGGATCGCCGGTGCATCCCCCGTCTCACAGGGTGAGCCGTGGAGATAGCGAGCAGGAAGCTCGGGGCCGGGGCTCCCTTGCGACATCATGGCAGCTGGAGTCGGCCCCACGCCCTGCGCGGGATCTGGGCGCCGGGGGTTATGTGTTGGTGTCAATCTGGGATCCTTGGAGGCGCTCGCCTCCCGAGGTTTTGTCTTTGCGGGAGCCCTGCAAAGCCTTGGTCAGGAGGAAACACAGCGTGCAAGGAATCAAGAGCAAGGATACTTACTCATCGACAGCCACATATCTCCTTAGCTTCATCGGCCGACGGGTGCCATCACTGCGGCATGGAGATCTCTTCCTCTTCAGGAGCGATTCAAGACTTAGGCGGGGCCGACTAGACCCTGGAGGGCGATCCTCGGGAGGAGGAGCGCTCGGCGGGGCATCCGGGCAGAGGCCCCAGGAGCAGGGGCGTCTGGCAGGGTCTTCTTGCCAGCGGCTCCAGAGCCGTCGGTGGGTGCCTCGCCATCGGCAGCCACCTCGAAGCCATCGCCCCGAGCTTCAAGAGCCACTACCTCCAGAGCATGAGGTTGCATCGGCTCCGCAATGGCCCCCTTCTGGGCCTTAGGAGCCCCAATCTCTTGGGCCATCAGGCCTCCGGAGGAGCCTTCAACGGTTGCTGGCGGTGAACGTCCCCTGCTTCCACACTTGGGGCGCACGCAGCAGGGTCAAGTAGAAGGGGTGACACAAAGACAGGGTTCTCACGAGGCCCCTCAAGGCCCTCCGAAAGCAACCCCCACTCGTCGAATAGGGGCATCTGCCCCATGAAGGCAGCCTTGTTCGAGCACTGATAGAGGAGGCAGCCACCCCCAGGAAGGTCAGCGGGCTCAGATTCACTCGTCAGGAGTTTAAGCACCATGCTCAAGGTCCCAGCAGCCAGCAACGGCCTCTGCAGCCTCATGGGATCCTCGACGCCAACAAGGTCCCAAATTGTGTGAGAATGGCGCTGAAAGGGAGCGACGCGCTGGTTGACGAATTCCTTCACCACCATCGGCGCCGTCACCTCCAGCTCTCGCAACCTCTCCAACCTCTTCCAGACGAAAGCAAGGCACCGATCGGAGAGCTTCGCGTGGCCCCGATCGGAGCTAGGCGAGGCCAGCGCCCCTAAAGTCAGGAGCAGGGGCTGTACGTGCCGACATGCATGAGCAGCCACTGCTTCTGAACCCCTTCGCAGCGGGCGAAAGCTCAAAATCGATCCATGAGCCAGCCGTTGCAGCCATGGCTTCGATGTCCGCGTACACTAAGCATTGGCGAGCATCGACCAACTGGAGCAATAAGAAATGGCAAAACAGGGCTACGGAAGGAGTAATGCCGACCATGGCCTTGCAAGGGAAGGTGAAGACGGCGAGAAGGATAACAGAGCGGGGGTCCAGATGCAACAGGTGGATCTGGTAATGCGAGATTACAACATTGAAGAAGGGAGAGAAGGGAAGAGCCAGACCCGCAAGGAGAGCATGGAGATATATGGGGATCTTAGTGGCACTCATCTCACTCACGCACCAAGACGCAAGACGGACAGTCGTCGCCTTCCACTCATTGGAATCGGCCGCAAGGGCATGGCGGACCTTGTCCAGCCCCTCCTGGTTGATCATCATCGACTGCTCGAGAGATGGCTCCAAGGCCGATGGAGGCCCGGCCGAGGCGCACGGCTTTCCCTTCTTCCTCCTCGGCTGGGGGGCCATGACGGGCGCCAAAAAAGGGGCGAGGCACCGACTCAGGATCTGCGCACGGAGCGACAAGATTGGGAAAGGAAGAAACGAAGGCTGAGCACGACAATCTGCGAAGAGCGAGCTGTTCTGACAACAGGCGACCACTAGGCCTGGCAAATATCAAGGTGGCATGGGGAAGTGGAGACACCCACGTCCCATCAATCGCCACGCGTCATCAAGGCTGCATGCGGTTAGGGCCTGCGGTGCTCCGCACTTGCCCTTTGGCTTTGCCTGGAAGCCAAGTCCAAGCGCGCCTTGAGCCCGGGGGCTACTGTCGGCATTCTGGATATGAGGGTATCTAGACTTGCCTGCCTGCTGCCCACTGCGTGGCTCCATCGACATCCTGGTATGGCCCAGCTACGAGATCAACAGCTCAAGACCCTCGCGAGGGGCCAAGCCTCGCGAGGCAGATGACGCCAAGACCCCCGAGGGGATCGGCCTCATCAGGCTGGCTCCCGAGGGGCAGAGAGTTCTATGCAACGTGCCCCTCATGAGGCTCATCTGACGTGAGCCATGACAACCAAGGCCAAGCGGGCGCCAGGCGGGCGCCAGCGGGCACAGAGCGCCAGTTTCCTCTTCGGTGCAAGGGAGGCAAGCCGCAGGTGCAAAGTCCCGAGGAGTCAGCCAAAGATTTCCATTCTGGTGCAACAAGACCAAGACCGCCAGGACGGTAGGACGGAGGTCATCACCGAGCCCACCGTAGCGTCACGACCAGAGGTTTTCGTAGGCGAAGACTACTTTTGTCAGGATAAGTTGTACTACTTGTCCCCTTTAAAATCCGGCCGTTGTGGGATCCCTTCCCGCCAACATTTGGGAAGAGGACCAAGGCCACTATAAATAGGACTTAGCCACCACCATAGAGGGGCATCTAGTTCACGTCCCACCAATTCTCTCAGGCTCAAGAACACCTCACCTCCTGAGGCCTGTTCATCCACTGTACTAGTTCATCCTCATCCCTTCGAGGCAATCCACCAAAAATGTTGGAGTAGGGTATTACACTGCAAGGTGGACCGAACCAGGATAAACTGCTGTGTCTCTTTGTCTCTTCGAGCTCGTCGCCCTAGGCTTAGGAGAATCGCGAGTAGGCAGGCTAGGTAGGTTGAGATTTCCGCATGCACCCCAGAGTTCGAACCTCTCAAGGGTTTGCGGAACCCGTAATCTGACACTTCCCAAGATTGCTACTTCTGGGACCTGCATGACATATTATGATTAAGTCACCTAGCAGTTTATAACATGGAGAGCGGAAAGTTATTATGATATAAAAAGATCTTACCAAAAATAACAAAGGCCATATGATTGATATGATGCTTCAAGCCAATAAGTTCGGTGGTGAGCTCCTCCAATGAGGCCTCAGCTTTTTCATCCCTTTGGATCAGGGCAGCCTTCTCTTCAGCCCTGGCGGCCTTCTCAATATTAAACTCAGTTTTGAGTTTTTCATTTTCATCCAAGCTAAACTTGAACTTGGAGTCAGCCTTCCTGGTTTCAGCTTCTTGTGCTTCAAGCCGGGTTTTCAAATCAGTCGGTTGAGATTGAAATTGACTGGATGCTTCCTGAAAGGAAAGGTCAAAAAAATATGCATAATTATGAAACAATATATATTGATAAGTCCCAAGCCCTTTGCAAGAAATAGCACTTGGCACTTGGGGGCTAATGGATGCAAAGCTTATTTTATGTTGCAATGGCAGATGACCCTGGTTCATCATTTATCAAAGTTTACCCGGTTTTCAAGGGTGACTAGATGAGATTTCTTATGAAGTGATAAGTCCAGGTTTATTCAGATAGATTCAACCAACCCTTGGGGACTACAGCTGCAAGGTTGATCACTATTAACTGAAGACCCAGCTCAACTTAATAGTTTAAGCCGGCCCTTGGGGGCTACAAGTTTTGACTCAGACGCAGAGCTAAAAGACTATCTAACAAGTCTACAGTATATTTTATTCTATCATATTCAGTAGACTTGGGGGCTAAAGGAATATATCTCATATGAGAGCAAGAATTAATACCTCATGTTTCTGATGCATGTGCTTGACCATGTCAATCTCCAGATCACGACTGCTGTGTACTTGATTAAGATAGCCGGAGAAGATTTCACTAATGCTTAGATGAGAGTAATTGGCCATGTCAAATTTGACCTTGCACCTATCGATCATTTCTTCCTTGGCAGAATGTTTTGCTAGAGCAATAGGATTCCCTGATTCTTGAAAACCAGTGCCAGTGATCCGAAATTCCTCAGTGTTTGGTTCTGAAGGCTTAGTTGGGCTTGGCGGTTGAGCACCCAAGGGATCAACAACTATATGATTAGTAGAGGTACCATGATTTTCTGGTGGCGGGTCGTCAGCAAGTTCCTCCGGCTGTTGCACGGGGGCCTCGGATATTGGTGCTTGTTTTTCCGGTTCATGAATCTTGGCGTCTTCTGTGGGCTTGTTCATTTTGGCCTTTTTGCTAGGATTTGCTTTCCCACTGCAAGAGGATTCAAAAAGTCAGTATGTGTTTAGAGATGTTGAAAAAACACAGATTAAGTTGGTACCCAGGGGCAGTCTTGAAAGCCGGAAGCAAAGTCTGAGATGAATCGCCGGACGAAGAGTGAGAGGTCCCCGGTAATTTGAGTTAGAAGTATGAAGTACTTGATGAATAAAACCTGCTTTAGAATAAATAGAGTTGGAATTTTTAAGTACCTCATTCCGGCATTTGCGTGGGGCTGGCGTGTTAGGTAAACCGGAGGAAAGTTCTCTGCCTCCACTGGTCCGGGTTCTACACTGGTGCTCATGCTGTTGTTGCTTCAAAATAAAGTTGGGATCCAAGTGAGCTAAAGGGTCAGAAAACCTTACTTTCCGGGTCACACGTCGAATTTTCTATCTTGGCAAGGGCTCCGAGTCGGAGGAAATAATGGTTACCTCGTCATCGCCCGCTTGGCTAGTCTCCGCGTCGTCCTGATAGCAATCAGCGACAATAAGATGGATGAAAAATGAGCCAACGGAATCAAGATCTACCTCCGACTCATCATCTTCGTCCACATTAAATGCATCAGAAGCAGTGGATTTCTTTTTGTTCTTCTTCATGGCTTTGGTCATAGCTGTTGGGGAACGTAGTAATTTCAAAAAAATCCTACGCACACTCAAGATCATGGTGATGCATAGCAACGAGAGGGGAGAGTGTTGTCCATGTACCCTCGTAGACCGAAAGCGGAAGCGTTAGCACAATGCGGTTGATGTAGTCGTATGTCTTCATGATCCGACCGATCCAAGTACCGACCATACGGCACCTCCGAGTTCAGCACATGTTCGGCTCGATGACGTCCCATGAACTCCGATCCAGTAGAGCTTTGCGGGAGAGTTTCGTCAGCACGACGGCATGATGACGGTGTTGGTGATGCTACCGATGCAGGGCTTCGCCTAAGCACCGCTACGATATTACCGAGGTGGAATATGGTGGAGGGGGCACCACACCCGGCTAAGAGATAAATGATCAATTGTTGTGCCTAGAGGTGCCCCCTGCCCCCGTATATAAAGGAGGGAGAGGAGGAGGGGGCGGCCAAGGAGGAGGAGGCACGCCCAAGGGGGGCAATCCTACTCCAAATAGGATTCCCCCCACTTTCCTAGTCCAAGTAGGAGAGGGGAAGGAAGGGGAGGAGAATAAGAAGGAAAGGGAGGCCACGCGCCCCTAGCTGGCTGCCTCTCCTCTTCCTCCACATGGGCCCATGAGGCCCAATAACCCCCCGGGAGGTTCCGGTAACCTCCCGGTTCTCTGGTATTTATCCGATAACCCTCAGAACTCATCTAGTGTCCGAACATAACATTCCAATATATCAATCTTAATGTCTCGACCATTTCGAGACTCCTTGTCATGTCCGTGATCACATCCGGGACTCCGAACTACCTTCAGTACATCAAAACACAAAAACTCATAATACGATCGTCACCAAACTTTAAGCATGCGGACCCTATGGGTTCGAGAACTATGTAGACATGACCGAGACACGTCTCTGGTCAATAACCAATAGCGGAACCTAGATGCTCATATTGGCTCCCACATATTCTATGAAGATCTTTATCGGTCAAACCGCATAACAACATACGTTGTTCCCTTTGTCATCGGTATGTTACTTTCCCGAGATTCGATCGCCGGTATCTCAATACCTAGTTCAATCTCGTTACCGGCAAGTCTCTTTACTCGTTATGTAATGCATCATCCCGCAACTAACTCATTAGTCACATTGCTTGCAAGGCTTATAGTGATGTGCATTATCGAGAGGGCCCAGAGATACCTCTCCGACAATCGGAGTGACAAATCCTAATCTCGAAATACACCAACTCAACAAGTACCTTCAGAGACACCTATAGAGCTCCTTTATGATCACCCAGTTATGTTGTGACGTTTGGTAGAACACAAAGTGTTCCTCCGGTAAATGGGAGTTGCATAATCTCATAGTCATAGGAACATGTATAAGTCATGAAGAAAGCAATAGCAACATACTAAATGATCAAGTGCTAAGCATAGAATGGGTCAAGTCAATCACATCATTCTCCTAATGATGTGATCCCGTTAATCAAATGACAACTCATGTCTATGGCTAGGAAACTCAACCATCTTTGATCAATGAGCTAATCAAGTAGAGGCATACTAGTGACACTATGTTTGTCTATGTATTCACACATGCATTATGTTTCCGGTTAATACAATTCTAGCTTGAATAATAAAAATTTATCATGATATGAGGAAATAAATAATAACTTTATTATTGCCTCTAGGGCATATTTCCTTCAGTCTCCCACTTGCACTAGAGTCAATAATCTAGATTACACAGTAATGATTCTAACACCCATGGAGCCTTGGTGTTGATCATGTTTTGCTCGTGGAAGAGGCTTAGTCAATGGGTTTGCAACATTCAGATCTGTATGTATCTTGCAAATCTCTATGTCTCCCACCTGGACTTGGTCCCGGATGGAATTGAAGTGTCTCTTGATGTGCTTGGTTCTCTTGTGAAATCTGGATTCCTTTGCCAAGGCAATTGCACCAGTATTGTCACAAAAGATTTTCATTGGACCCGATGCACTAGGTATGACACCTAGATCGGATATGAACTCCTTCATCTAGACTCCTTCATTTGCTGCTTCTGAAGCAGCTATGTACTCTGCTTCACACGTAGATCCCACCATGACGCTTTGTTTAGAACTGCCCCAACTGATAGCTCCACCGTTCAATATAAACATGTATCCGGTTTGCGATTTAGAATCGTCCGGATTAGTGTCAAAGCTTGCATCGACATAACCATTTACGACTAGCTCTTGGTCACCTCCATAAACGAGAAACATATCCTTAGTCCTTTTCAGGTACTTCAGGATGTTCTTGACCGCTGTCCAGTGATCCACTCCTGGATTACTTTGGTACCTCCCTGCCAAACTAATAGCAAGGCACACATCAGGTCTGGTACACAACATTGCATACATGATAGAGCCTATGGCTGAAGCATAGGGAACATCTTTCATTTTCTCTCTATCTTCTGTAGTGGTCGGGCATTGAGTCTGACTCAACTTCACACCTTGTATTACAGGCAAGAACCCTTTCTTTGCTTGATCCATTTTGAACTTTTTCAAAACTTTATCAAGGTATGTACTTTGTGAAAGTCCAATTAAGCGTCTTGATCTATCTCTATAGATCTTGATGCCCAATATATAAGCACCTTCACCGAGGTCTTTCATTGAAAAACTTTTATTCAAGTATCCTTTTATGCTATCCAGAAATTCTTTATCATTTCCGATCAACAATATCTTGTCTACATATAATATTAGAAATGCTACAGAGCTCCCACTCACTTTCTTGTAAATACAGGCTTCGCCAAAAGTATGTATAAAACCATATGCTTTGATCACACTATCAAAGCGTTTATTCCAACTCCGAGAGGCTTGCACCAGTCCATAAATGGGTCGCTGGAGCTTGCACACTTTGTTAGCATCTTTTGGATCGACAAAACCTTCTGGTTGCATCATATACAACTCTTCTTCCAGAAATACATTCAGGAATGTTGTTTTGACATCCATTTGCCAAATTTCATAATCATAAAATGCGGCAATTGCTAACATGATTCTGACAGACTTAAGCATCGCTATGGGTGAGAAAGTCTCATCATAGTCAACCCCTTGAACTTGTCGAAAACCTTTTGCAACAAGTCGAGCTTTGTAGACAGTAACATTACCATCAGCGTCAGTCTTCTTCTTGAAGATCCATTTATTCTCGATGGCCTTCCGATCATCGGGCAAGTCAACCAAAGTCCACAATTTGTTCTCATACAGGGATCCCATCTCAGATTTCAAGGCCTCAAGCCATTTTGCGGACTCTGGGCTCATCATCGCTTCCTCATAGTTTGTAGGTTCGCCATGGTCAAGTAACATGACCTCCAAAATTGGATTACCGTACCACTCTGGTGCGGATCTTACTCCGATTGACCTACGAGGTTTGTTAGTAACTTGATCTGAAGTTTCATGATCAATATCATTAGCTTCCTCACTAATTGGTGTAGGCGTCACAGGAACCGGTTTTTGTGTTGAACTACTTTCCAATAAGGGAGCAGGTACAGTTACCTCATCAAGTTCTACTTTCCTCCCACTCACTTCTTTCGAGAGAAACTCCTTCTCTAGAAAGGATCCAAATTTAGCAACAAATATCTTGCCTTCGGATCTGTGATAGAAGGTGTACCCAACAGTCTCCTTTGGGTATCCTATGAAGACACATTTCTCCGATTTGGGTTCGAACTTATCAGGTTGAAGTTTTTTCACATAAGCATCGCATCCCCAAACTTTAAGAAACAACAACTTTGGTTTATTGCCAAACCATAGTTCATAAGGCGTCGTCTCAATGGATTTTGATGGTGCCCTATTTAACGTGAATGCAGCTATCTCTAAAGCATAACCCCAAAATGATAGCGGTAAATCAGTAAGAGACATCATAGATCGCACCATATCTAGTAAAGTACGATTACGATATTCGGACACACCATTACACTGTGGTGTTCCGGGTGGCGTGAGTTGTGAAACTATTCCGCGTTGTTTCAAATGTAGACCAAACTCATAACTCAAATATTGTCCCACATGATCAGATCGTAGAAACTTTTATTTTCTTGTTACGATGATTTTCCACTTCACTCTGAAATTCTTTGAACTTTACAAATGTTTCAGACTTATGTTTCATTAAGTAGATATACCCATATCTGCTCAAATCATCTGTGAAGGTGAGAAAATAACGATACCCACCATGAGCCTCAATATTCATTGGACCACATACATCAGTATGCATGATTTTCAATAAATATGTTGCTCGTTCCATAGTTCCGGAGAACGGCATTTTAGTCATATTGCCCATGAGGCATGGTTCGCAAGTACCAAGTGATTCATAATCAAGTGATTCCACAAGTCCATCAGTATGGAGTTTCTTCATGCGCTTTACACCAATATGACCCAAATGGCAGTGCCACAAATAAGTTGCACTATCATTATCAACTCTGCATCTTTTGGCTTCAACATTATGAATATGTGTATCACTACTATCGAGATTCAACAAAAATAGACCACTCTTCAAGGGTGCATGACCATAAAAGATATTACTCATATAAATAGAACAACCATTATTGTCGTGGAATTAACACGTAAGATGTCCTTAGTGTGAGGACTTAGTCGCGAGGCCAACGCATCTATGTGGTAGCTTGAGAGGGGTTGAGCGGAATCGAGAGACGCAACACAAGACAAGGGTTTAGACAGCTTCGGGCCCAGAGAAACATCATCCGGTAACAACCCTACTTGCTGTTTGAGGCTAGATCTCATTATCATCATGAGGGAGTCGCCGTAAACCGGCTCTCCTCTAGTTATGCCTAGCCCTAGAGATTGTTTCTTTCTTGTCCCTCTTTGGGGAGCCCTGCCCCTCCTTATATAAGTTGAACGGGCGGGTTACATGTAGAGTCCATCTCGGACTAAGACTTAAACTATTTTGACTTCCCTTCATGGGCTTCTTAACGTTTGCCGATTTAACATCGTCTGTCGGTTTAACATGGTCTGCCGGTTTAACATGGTCTGCCGGTTTAACATGGTCTGCCGGTTTAACGTGGTCTGCCTGGTTATGATTGACTTAACACCTGTCGGCTTATCATCTGACCTAACTCCTGTCGGTGTTACCATCTGTCTTAACTCCTGCCGGTTTACCACTCGCCGGTTTACCGTTTGTCTTAGCCATCTGTCTTAACTGTCTGTCGGTTTACCAAATATCCGGTTTACCAAGTCCCAACCGGGTTATGACTTCGGTCGGGTCATACCGCGGGGTATATCCCCGACATTAGCCCCTAGTTTAATTTGGATTTATCCATGTTAAACTGATCCTGAGCATCTTTAAATCCCTGTCATTCCCTTCTAGAAAATCCGGTTTAATAAGCCAGCTTCATAATCAATTTGCTGACATTGGTTTGTCACAGAGAAATATTGTGAAGAATAACTTCTTTGACTCAGCTCCCAATGCTTAACAAAAATTTTGGTCTTTGAAATACTCATTTGATCTTTAGCCGGTTTAAGAATGTAGAACTTGCTGGTTTATCATTGCGAAGATTACCAATTTATAAATATTGATAGCACCGGGTCATACTTGTAGTTAACATCCAGCTTGAAAATATACCTCTTATATGCCTATCACTTGTAGCCCCCAAGTCTTCAGAAGGTAACATAGCAACAGCTTAAGACTTGCTTCAATATAAATATCACAATCTTGAAGAAATCCAGGTCGTTCATCTCAATCACTATTCAAAATTGAGTATTCCACATATGTAGCCCCCAAGTGTCGGGTTGTCATGCTTGCAGCAACCTGGCACTTGTAATTTCCTGATACTCATAAAAACTTCAACCAGTGTAGTCCCCAAGGGATGGGTCATTATGCAATAATGAGCAGGGACTTTGTAAATATAATCATGGAAACTTTGAAAAGCAACATGTAACCCCCATCATGGGGCTTGAATCCACGTCCACAAGGTTAAGAGTCTTGTGCTTTACCAGCTGAGCAGTGGACCCTTCAATATAATGGATAAAAAGTTTTGTACCTTGAATTGTTGGCAGGAGCAATTGGTAGCCCCCAAGGGCCGGCTCATTACAATGTGATGAGTCAGCTCTTCAATAAGGTGAGCAAACAATGACTTTGCATTAGCCCCCAAGTGTCATGGTGCATGCTTGCAGTGACATGAGACTTGTATATTTGATGTAATCTCAACTTAAACAATGTAGCCCCCAAGTGCCGGGTCATAAGCCTGCAGCGACTCGGGACTATTCCTTCAATTGTAGAATAAATCATATCCATTGATAATATGATAGCTATTGCGCTAAAGCGACTTTGAAAACCTTAATCATAATACTGGTTATTGATAACCATAATAAAAATCCAGCCATGTTGGCTATTTGAATAATATACCCAATGATTTATAAGCGCATGATTCCAATGGCGCAATCCAAAGATATACTGGCAACTTATAGTCCAAAGCCAGGCCGGGTCAATAAACACCAGATTATAAGTGATTATGTACTGACAACTTGTAGTTGAAAGTCAAGACGGGTTAATGAACACCGGGTTAATTTGATGACTGATAGTCATGTCGGGTCAATAGACACCGGTGCAACATAAAATTTATAAAAAGAGAAAAATCTTGACAAAGGCAAATAAAACCGTGTAGTCGAGGCTTTCCAAGGGCTGCCAAGCCCAAATTCGAGGCTTTTCATGGGCTGCCAGGCCGCTGAGTTAAACCATTTTTGCAAAGCCTTTCAAGATGGGCCTCCAACTAACCAATCGTCATTTTAACTTTGACAAGTTCAGGGTATGTGTAAGATTGACTTGTCAAACGTTCGGCGGGTCATGCCAGGATTACCTGGATAGGAGTGTCTTACTTGATGAAGGCAGGTTAACCCAGGGTTTTAGGTGAATACACCAGGCTTCCAAGGCGCGCTTGATAGCATGTTACAAGGGTCCTTTCAAACTCTTTGTTGCTTCGCACAAAGAGCCCCCAAGTAACTTTGTGAGCTGTGCTCAGTGGGTGCCTATGTTTGAGCTATGCATAGCGACAAGACTCTCTTTGGCCCCTTGGGTGTGAAGCTCCAAAGCTTTGTTGTGGCATGATAGCCGGATTAATGGACAGGACTCTGCTTTGTCTGCTGAAGCCCCCATTTGCTATATTTTTTAGTTGTGCTCACCGGGTGCCTATGTTTGAGTTGTGCTGTGCGACAAACTCTCTTTGGCCCCTTATGATAATATTGGCTTGATAGCTGCATCAAGAGGGTAGTAATGCTATGTTATCTTTGGTGAATACACCTATGTTTGAACAGGAAGCCCCCAAGTGATCATATGAAGATGAGCCCATAAGGTAGGATACCCATGTTTGAACCGCGTGTCAGCGCAGCAGGTCCTCTTCGGCAACCTTTAAATTTTTGCAAGAGATAACTTCTTGAACCGGTATTTTGAACCGGCTATCGAGAGCTTCAAAGCTTTGTGGGGGATAACTTTCCCTTGAGCCGGATTTCAAACCGGAATCCTTCTTTTTAAGCCGGAAATTTCCTGACGGCCTTTAAATTTGCACCAATATGGCGGTTTAGGGTCCTGCATTTAGATAACTTTGCAAGATGGAGTAATTGCTTATTTAAAGAAAGCATAAAAATATAGTGGATGGATTTCACCCGATATATTAGGCCAGTTAATATCCACCGCGATGTTATAAACCAGCACGGACAAGAGGGTCGGCCGCAACATTGTTGATGTAGTCCGGACTACGGGGGCGGCGGTTTGTGTTTCGGTTCATCAGTGTGATATGCACAGATGCCGGTGTAGAACAGATAGCACGCGCCGTCCGCAGTAGGGCATCACTTTTATAATGAGCACTTTGTCCTATAAAAAGATATAGGCCAGAGTAATTGTTCTCAAACAAAGTATGTGCGGATAAAATACGCAGGAAGGATAGCACCTGATTCGTCCGGACAACCGATAAGTCGACCATGGCATTGTAAGCCGGTGCAGACAGGAAGGGATGGCACCATCGTTGTAATTCGGCACAGATGGGCGAGTCGGTCGTAGGTTGATGTAAACCGGACTGCGGGGGACTACTGCATATGCGCGCTTTCCGGCAGCGGTGTTGGAACTGACATATTTCACTTGCAACCTCAGGAGCTGGGTTTTTTTCCAAACAATCCCTCCAATCAGTCTCCTCTTATCCAACACTCCCCACTTCCCTGTTTCCTTCAGGTGGCGTCAGGCGCACGAGGTTAGAAGGCAGGATGGCTCGGCGGCCAAGGCGGAAGAGGCGAATCCAAGGTGCGGCGACGCGGGTCGCAGGGGTGGCTCAGATGCGAGCCCAGGTGTTTGGTGGAGGCGCGCGGCAACTGCGCCAGCCGGGGGGTCAGCGGGGCGGTTTTAGGCGCCTGGTGAGTCAGCGGCCGGCGGGTCAGCAGGGCGGTTTGACTCACCCACAATAGTGATTTGGCGAGGTAGACCAGCAAGCCGGCAGGGGGTCGATGGCCAAGGAGGCCGAGACCGCGGAGGCGTCCCAGTGGGCGAGTCGCAGCGACAGCTGCGGGGACGGAGGTAACTCGGCGGGGCTGCAGACCATGACAGCGGGTCACCCTTGCCCGATAGCATGAGGCAGTGGCGGGTCGACGACGATGAGGCCGATGGGGCTCCGGCCTAGTCGCTTCTCCAGCGAGGGCGGTGCGCGGGGATCCGGCGCTAGAGGCACACGGATACGAGAGCAAGGGGGTCGGCGGGCATCGGTCCATGCCGAGGCGGCAGCACGATGGAGGAGGCTGGAGGTGGAGCAGCAACGGCGACAAGGAGGTGCGGCCATGGGATCGAGCGCGTGCGCTCTCCTAGCACTGGATGTATGCGTGCGTGCGGCGGTTTAAGACTGGAGCAGCAACGGGAGCTGGCCAACAGGTACGGGCACCTGCAGGAGCTGACCCGGCGGGCGCGGGAGCAGGGGAGATGAGGCTGGGGCCATGGCCGCGCACGGAGGCGCACGGGCGAGCGAAGCGGAGCTGCGCGCTGGAGTAAAATGATGGCTCACAGTGCGGTTCCGGCAAAAGGCGCAGACACAGAATCGCGTGGCGGCAGGGCCGATTTGAAACCTCGGCGGAGATGGCGGCGGTTCGGAGTCGGAGACGACTCGCAGCGGAGGAGAGGGCCGCAGCAGGTCATGGCGATTCAGCGCAGGTGGTGGATTAGCACCTGACGGTTTGATACACAAGCGGTTCAGAGTCGGAGCAGAGGCGCCATGATCTCGGCATATTGATAGAGCATAGGCCAACGGCTCACAAGCGTTGACTTAGTGATGCTTCGGCGACAGAAGGTGACTTGAGGCCGAAACCGAGGCGAGGACTGGCTAAAACAGGCAGGCCTGGTGCTGGCGGCCCGCGGCGCAGCCATGGCCACAGCAGCGGCTCGTTAAGGGGTCGTCGGCGACGGTTGAGAGGAAAATACTGGCGAACCGGTGAAGGTCACCTGCGCAACAAAACCGGGTCAACGCTAAATCCACTTCTAGGTCGTAGTTGTATCTACTTCCGGATCATGATTGATTTTTTCTCCCAAAGCAGCAAAAAATAGTCAGTCTCAGCGATTTGTTCGCGTACAGAACTCCTATTGATCTTGATCCGGCTTCGGATTGTTGTACTTTGAAGGAAAACACCAGCAGCTACGAGTTGATACTCCGGATCTTGTAATGTGTCCGATCAGACTTCAACGGAAGTTGATGGTCTTAGCAATGTAGCGATTTGACAGTTTGATTGCTATATACTATTTTCAAACCGCCGAGAAAAGTCGTACATGGTCAAACTTCCTGTTGACTTCGATAGATCATCAGACGAGGACGGCAGACAAGTTGTCACCCTAATATTTCTTGAACCTTAAAATCTTATAGATCCAAATCTGTACTGATGATCTTTGAAGTTGATGCAAATCCTTTCAAACCAGCTCATCCGGAATATTGCACACTTCCATATTCTTGGAAGAAATCCCTTCAAGAACTCAACACCACCATGCGCGGCCCCACGATGGGCGTCAACTGTCGTGGAATTAACACGTCAAATGTCCTTAGTGTGAGGACTTAGTCGCGAGGCCAACGCATCTATGTGGTAGCTTGAGAGGGGTTGAGTGGAATCGAGAGACGCAACACAAGACAAGGGTTTAGACAGCTTCGGGCCCCGAGAAACATCATCCGGTAACAACCCTACTTGCTGTTTGAGGCTAGATCTCATTATCATCATGAGGGAGTCGCCGTAAAGTGGCTCTCCTCTAGTTGTGTCTAGCCCTAGAGATTGTTTCTTGCTTGTCCCTCTTTGGGGAGCCCTGCCCCTCCTTATATAAGTTGAAGGGGCGGGTTACATGTAGAGTCCATCTCGGACTAAGACTTAAACTATTTTGACTTCCCTTCATGGGCTTCTTAACGTCTGCCGGTTTAACATCGTCCGCCGTTTTAACATGGTCTGTCGGTTTAACATGGTCTGCCGGTTTAACACGGTTTGCCGGTTTAACGTGGTCTACCTGGTTATGATTGACTTAACACCTGCCAGGTTATCATCTGACTTAACTCCTGCCAGTGTTACCATCTGTCTTAACTCCTGCCGGTTTACCATTCGCCGGTTTACCGTATGTCTTAGCCATCTGTCTTAACTATCTGCCAGTTTACCAAATATCCGGTTTACCAAGTCCCAACTGGGTTATGACTCCGGCCGGGTCATACCGCGGGGTATATCCCCGACAATTATTCTCAAATTTAAATGAATAACCGTCTCGCATCAAACAAGATCCAGATATAATGTTCTTGCTCAACACTGTCACCAAATAACAATTATTCAGGTCTAAAACTAATCTCGAAGGTAGATGTAGAGGTAGCGTGCCAACCGCGATCACATCGACTTTGGAACCATTTCCCACGTGCATCGTCACCTCGTCCTTACCCAATCTTCACTTAATCCGTAGTCCCTGTTTCGAGTTGCAAATATTAGCAACAGAACCAGTATCAAATACCCAAGTGCTACTGCGAGCATTAGTAAGGTATAGATCAATAACATGTATATCACATGTACCTTTGTTCACTTTGCCATCCTTCTTATCCGCCAAATACTTGGGGCAGTTCCTCTTCCAATGACCAGTCCCTTTGCAGTAGAAGCACTCAGTCTTAGCTTAGGTCCAGACTTAGGTTTCTTCTCCTGAGCAGCAACTTGCTTGCCGTTCTTCTTGAAGTTCCCCTTCTTCTTCCCTTTACCCTTTTCCTTGAAACTGGTGGTCTTGTTGACCATCAACACTTGATGCTCCTTCTTGATTTCTACCTCCGCAGCTTTTAGCATTGCGAAGAGCTCAGGAATAGTCTTGTTCATCCCTTGCATATTATAGTTTATCACGAAGCTCTTGTAGCTTGGTGGCAGTGATTGAAGAATTATGTCAATGACACTATCATCAGGAAGATTGACTCCCAGTTGAATCAAGTGATTATTATACCCTGGCATTTTGAGTATATGTTCACTGACAGAACTATTCTCCTCCATCTTGCAGCTATAGAACTTATTGGAGACTTCATATCTCTCAATCCGAGCATTTGCTTGTAATATTAAGTTCAACTCCTGGAACATCTCATATGCTCCATGACGTTCAAAACATCGTTGAAGTCCCAGTTCCAAGCAGTAAAGCATGGCACACTGAACTATCGAGTTGCATCTGCAGTAGGCCTGGCACCCAGCGGTGCTTCCAGGACGTAATTCTTCTGTGCAGCAATGAGGATAATCCTCAAGTTACGGACCCAGTCCATGTAATTGCTACCATCATCTTTCAACTTAGCTTTCTCAAGGAACACATTAAAATTCAACGGAACAACGGCATGGGCCATCTATCTACAATAACATAGACAAGCAAAGATACTATTAGGTACTAAGTTCATGATAAATTAAAGTTTAATTAATCATATTACTTAAGAACTCCCACTTCCGGTGTCAAAACCGGCGGATCTCGGGTAGGGGGTCCCGAACTGTGCGTCTAAGGCTAATGGTAACAAGAGGTAGGGGACACGATGTTTTACCCAGGTTTGGGCCCTCTCGATGGAGGTAATACCCTACTTCCTTCTTGATTGATCTTGATGATATGAGTATTACAAGAGTTGATCTACCACGAGATCGTAGAGGCTAAACCCTAGAAGCTAGCCTATGATTATGATTGTTGTTGTCCTACGGGCTAAACCCTCCGGTTTATATAGACACCGGAGGGGGCTAGGGTTACACAGAGTCGGTTATAGAGAAGGAGATCTACATATCTGAATTGCCAAGCTTGCCTTCCATGCAAAGGAGAGTCCCATCCGGACACGGGATGGAGTCTTCAATCTTGTACCTTCATAGTCCAACAGTACGGCCAATGTATATAGTCCAGTTGTCCGTGGACCCCTTAATCCAGGACTCCCTCAGTAGCCCCTGAACCAGGCTTCAATGACAATGAGTCCGGCGTGCAGATTGTCTTCGGCATTGCAAGGCGGGTTCGTCTCCAAGTTCTCCAGAGTATTGTAGTAGCGAGCAGTGTCCGGCTCCTCATCAGTGTCGCGCTCCTCGGCTTCTATGCTTTAATAATGGTTGTCTCCACGTGTCGAGCAAATGCAAGAAGTCGAGGTGTTTTTACATTTGCCACCCAGACCCAGCGAGTAAATCGCCTATTTAAAGAGACGGGGATCCTCAGATCCAAATCACACCATCTCCTCCCAGCGAGCATTCATCAGAGCGCGTCTGGAAAAATCCATACCACCATGGCCGGTCGTCGCGGCTCCTCCTCTCGCTCCCGTAGCACTAGGCCAGGCGATTGGGAGAAATGTTCTGTCCCCCACAGCCGACTAGTAGAGTTGCAGACCAAGGGGTTTCTCCCACCTGCGTACATGGTCCCCGTCTGAGCTGGACTAGCCACTTATAATGGC
This sequence comes from Triticum timopheevii, assembly GCA_963921465.1. Lineage (NCBI taxonomy): Eukaryota > Viridiplantae > Streptophyta > Magnoliopsida > Poales > Poaceae > Triticum > Triticum timopheevii. Next base: position 372,486,790 of record OY997262.1, read on the forward strand.
GGGGAGCAAGCGGAGAGTTCTCCAAACCCATCCAAGGGAGAGCGGGTATGCTTGGTCCCCTATTTGCTGAGGGGACTCGGATTTCCAATCCATACTTTCCTCCGCGGGCTCCTGGAGTTCTACGGCCTCCAACTGCATAACTTTACCCCCAGCCTCCATACTGCATATCGCGGGCTACGCTGCCTTCTGCGAGCTATTTCTGGGTTGCGAAGCCCATTTCGAGTTGTGGAAGAGGCTATTCTGCCTCGTACCCCGCACTCAGGAGGGGTTGGTATATCAAGTGGGCGGAGCCGAAATATGGCGCATTGCCGGGACTGAATACCTATCCGGTACCCCAAAGAAGACATCCAAAGATTGGCCTTCGGAGTGGTTCTACATGGAGGATGTCCCTCTTCCGGACCCTATTCGGAAAGGCCTTCCTGAGTTTGTAAATGACCCATTGAAGAAACGCCACAGCTGGCGCCCTAGGAGCCCCCAGGAGGAAGAGAACAGAGAAATCCTTTTCCTGATGGATAGGATAAATACTCTGGCCAAATCAGGACTGACAATAATTGAAGTTATGTCAATATGTGTAATGCGGGGAGTGCAGCCACTTCAATATCGGGGGAAACCCATGTGGCACTTCAATGGAGAAGATGATGCCACCCGCCGCGGCCGTAAAGGCCCGGACTCTCCCGCCGCTCTGGCAAAGATATTGTCCAATTTGTACAAAGGAGAAGAGGAGGAGTTCATCCATATCAAGCCACGAGATGGATTCTCCATGTACAACCCCCCCAGTTGGGTGAGTCGCTATCTATTGTTCCAGCCTTTCCCGCATTTTTAGCACAAATATTTACCTTGACAATTCATAGCAGGAACTGCGAAGAGCTATGAGGGAGGTTCACAGCCCGTCTCCACAGCCAGAGGACCCCAACCGGGCCCTCGACCCCGGACTCAAAGAAGATCCGGACATGTTTGTGGAGCTCGTTGACAGGACATTTTATCAGTTAAGCCGCGAGGGTGCATTGGTGGCCATCATAGCCGATTATCCTGGCCTACTCCCTGTATCACATGTAAGTAGGACCGGAGTCCCGACTTCCAAAAAGGAATCCCTCTTCGCGCCTCACCCACCGCACATATATTGCATTTTACAGGGAAGGCCATCGGGGCGCCAAGCCGAACCCGCGGTGACTCGTCAACAAGGGGCACCGAAGCCGGGTAGGCTTAAAAGGAAGGCGGTCAGGACCGAGACGCCGCTGCAAAGGTATGTTTAAAAACCTGCCACAAAATTATCATCGTTAAAATATAAAAATGTCCATTGTCTTCTGGCATAAAAAGCGCTCGCCGGACTGTATCCAGAGAGCCTGCCAGTCACGCCTCCACAAGCCAGACTCCGAGGCCGGACTCAAGGGCAGAGGTCAACGCAGATGATCCTCCAACAGAGGATGCCGATAGATTTTCCGCTACAAACTCCAAAGTGGAGAGCGCCATGAATCATAGGCACCGACGGGCCGCACTACGCGACCCTAATTTCTCTGAAGAGGCATTGGATGCCTTCAACTCAGGGAACGTGTACATCCGGGCTGCTCAAGGTGGCCTTGCCAGGGCCACAGACCAGTACGTAAAGGATATACGGGTAAGAAAATTTGATAAGTATGTATATCAGTAGCCCCTGAGACTTGAAACAGTTGGCACAACTGATTTAAGGATCGTCGTGTGCATAGGTTCTGACAGAGAAGAATACCCAGCTGTCTAAAGAGCTGGAGGAGTGCAAAGCCAAACTGCGGGCCGCAATTGTCGTAATGGAGGAGTCTATGAAGGCCCCATCTGGTAATATTTGTTTTGATCAAAAATAATGTCATGGCATGTACGAGTTTAGTATTCAGCATGAATGCAATTCTAACAATAGATTCTACAGACAATCACGGAGGCAATCTGGAGATCGTACCAGAGGATGAACAACATGTTCGGCGACAGCTGAAGGCTGGCGAGCGTATGCTTACCAAGCTTATAAAGGAGAAAAATACTATCCAGGATGCGAACACCAGACTGGACGTCGAATCAAAGGATGTTCGGGCCTAGCTTGCTGACTGTGTAAAGGAGAATAAGAGGCTTCGATGCGGCATATTCAGTAAATGCTCTGATGAACCACTATAAAGTTCGGCGAAGAAGCGTGCTAACAGAATTATGTCTGTAGGCATGCTGACAGGTCATCCCGAAGAGGAGATGCCCGGATCTGCAGGCGATCTTCTACCGGAGCTCTCACAACTGCACAAACAAGTTCGACAAGTGATGCGGGGCATTGCCCAAGCCTTGCGTCCATCCGCCTCCCTGCCAGGAGGCATGGGGGAGCTTGTGGAGATGCTCAAGGGAGCATGGCGGCGCTTCCGATTATGGAAGATATCGGCCTACCGACAAGGTGCGAGGGAAGCCTGGGCCATGATGAAGACACGATATACCAAGGCTGACCCGAACCACATGGCCGAGGTCGGACCTGTAGGATCAGATGGGAAAGAGATCCCTGTAAGTCTGGTATATGACCAGGTAGCATTAGCCGCTAAGTATTCCCAACAGGACTGTAGGCTAGACAGCCTGTTGGATGGAATAGAAGAAGAGTTTAGTCAGTCTAAGTGACTTTTGTACTTCTAAGGACACATTTGTCCCTAGCCGGATTGTAAATCATTTGTCTTGGCGGACCTTTTCGCTTCTACCTCTGGACCCGACAGTCCGGAGTGTATCCGAATACCCGCTCGGTTATTTGAGAACCGGGGTACACGTGGAGACCAGGCATAGGGGTCATAAGTGCTTGAACAGACAAGTACCCAACTAGTTATGTTATATTACATGGGTAGTAAGAAACATCTTCCAGGGAGAATAGTTCCGTTAAGGGTTCCTTTCCCTGGGTGTGCACGCAGTAAGATGCGTGCCCGAACTGCGAAAAATGACGTAGGATATAATCATTTGGGGTTGTGTTTTGTAATAAGTAAAAGAGATCTTTTGTTCACCGACCGAATATTCCCTTAAAAACACTAGCTTTCGGCTTCACCCAGTATGAGGTACACATCCGGCTGACCCGGCAGTAACAATCGTAGAGGTGCTCCCATTATGCCCTAGCCGAATTAACGGGAATGTAGGGCATAAACACAAGAGCCAGGCAACCCGGCTTGGCCAAAACTTAAGTCATATCGATGAATATAATGGTGAAAAAAGGCACAAATGTGGGAATGACGCATATGTGGTGAGCATAAAGCCCAGAAGGTAACTGTATTAAGCTTCTGTATAAGAAGCCCCCAGGTATATTGAGCGCACATAGCACGACATGAGTGTGCGGTCAAAAGCGTACTTGAAGCTTTTAAAGCTATATATAAGAAGGAGAGAGATAGAGACGATAAAATTTAAAAGGGGAGACGGAGGTAAGGAGACAAACACAGAGTTCGGCACTAGGCGTAGAATCTTCGGAGTCTGGCCGCGTTCCATGGGTTCGGCTCGAGTCGATTATCTGATGCATCACGTAGGCGGTATGCACCTCCAGCGAGAACTTTCTCAATGATAAAGGGACCCTCCCACTTGGGCTTGAGCTTGTCCTTTTTCTTCTCTGGTAGGCGTAGAACGAGTTCGCCAATGTTATAAGTTTTGGCCCGCACTTCTCTACTTTGATACCTTCGAGCCTACTAGTGATAGAATGCGGAACGGGCCTTTGCGATGTCACGCTCCTCCTCCAGGGCATCTAAGTTGTCCTGCCGATCCAGCTCGGCTTCTCTCTCTCTTTGTACATGCGCACTCTAGGTGAGTCATGGATGATATCGCAGGGTAGCACTGCCTCTACGCCGTACACCATAAAAAATGGTGTGTATCCGGTTGTGCGATTTGGCGTGGTCCGCAGCCCCCATAGTATGGAGTCGAGCTCCTCGACCCAGTGCATATCTGATTCCTTCAAGGATCGCACTAGTCTGGGTTTAATGCCGCACATAATAAGATCATTCGCTCGTTCGACTTGACCGTTTGTTTGGGGGTGATAGACGAAGGCGTAATCAAGTTTTATGCCCATTTTGCTGCACCAGGTTTTCACCTCATCGGCTGTAAAGTTTGAGCCGTTATCGATGATGATGCTGTGGGGGACACTGTAGTGGTGTACGACCCCAGATATAAAGTCTATCACTGGTCCGGATTCAGCCGTTTTAACTGGTTTGTCTTCTATCCATTTGGTGAATTTATCGACCATGACCAACAAGTATTTCTTCTTATGACTTCCTCCTTTAAGGGGTCCAACCATATCGAGCCCCCAGACCACAAAGGGCCAAGTTATGGGGATTGTTTGGAGGGTGGTGGGTGGCATATGGCTTTGATTTGCAAAAAGCTGGCAACCGACACATGTTGGACAAGGTCTTGTGCGTCTGCCTGGGCTGTCGGCCAGTAGAAACCTGCACGAAAGGCCTTGCTTACGAGCGCCCGAGCTGCGGCATGGTGGCCGCCGAGTCCGACATGAATTTTGGCCAAGAGCTGCCGCCCTTCCTCTTCGGAGATGCACATTTGGAGCACTCCGGTCGCGCTTTTCTTATAAAGATATCCCTCGTGGACTTTGTAGGCTTTAGAGCGCCGCACAATGCAATGTGCCTCATTTTGGTCCTCCGGGAGTTCCTGCCTATTTAAGTAGGCTAGGAAGGGTTCCATCCATGGGGCGATGACCTCCATAATCACGTGGGCTGAATGTGTGATTTCGGTGGCGGAGCCTCTGATTATGTCAGATTGTTCAGGATCTGGGGTTGTATGCGGATCCGGACTAGTGTTGCCGGTCTCCCCTTCCCATACCACGGATGGCTTGAACAGCCTTTCCAAAAAAATATTTGGTGGGACGGGGTCGCGTTTAGCACTGATGCGGGCAAGAATATCCGCCGCTTGATTGTTTTCTTGAACGACATGGTGGAATTCGAGCCCCTCGAATCGAGCTGACATTGTGAGAACGGCATTGCGGTAGGCCGCAATTTTCGGGTCCTTGGCGTCAAAGTCTCCATTTATTTGAGATATTGCGAGATTTGAATCCCCATGTACTTCTAGGCATTGAATGCCCATGGAGACTGCCATCTGGAGACCGTGCAACAATGCCTCATACTCGGCTACATTGTTGGAATATGTGTAAAGTATTTGGAGTACTGATAACCCGCAAGTATACGGGATAGTTGTAGCCTCTTTCGATAAGTAAGAGTGTCGAACCCAATGAGGAGCTAAAGGTAGAATAAATACTCTCTCAAGTCCTATTGGCCACTGATACGACTCTACGTACGCTTGACGTTCGCTTTACCTAGAACAAGTATGAAACTAGAAGTACTTTGTAGGTGTGATAGGATAGGTTTGCAAGATAATAAAGAGCACGTAAATAAAAAGTAGAGGCTGTTTAGATAAATAAGCAATAAAGTAAATATAACGAGTGTGAAAAAGTGGTGGTAGGAGTTGTGAAATTGTCCCTAAGCAATTGACTATGTTACTAGACCGATAATCACTATTGCAATTCTATTTGAGGGAGAGGCATAAGCTAACATACTTTCTCTACTTGGATCATATGCACTTATGATTGGAACTCTAGCAAGCATCCTCAACTACTAAAGATCATTAAGGTAAAACCCAACCATAGCATTAAAGCATCAAGTCCTCTTTATCCCATACGCAACAACCTACTTAATCAGGTTTGTGTTTCAGTCATTCACGCAACCCACTATAAGCGAATCATGAACGCATTGCAACACCCTACAGCAAGAATCTCTCACGCTTGCGTGACAGGGAGGGCACCATAGGACAGCACCAATAATAAAACATGCAACTCAAACCAATCATAGCAATTCATCAATCACCGATAGGACAACGAAAATCTACTCAGACATCATAGGATGGCAACACATCATTGGATAATAATATGAAGCATAAAGCACCATGTTCAAGTAGAGGGTACAGCGGGTTGCGGGAGACTGGACCCCTAAATATAGAAGGGGGAAGGTGATGGAGATGTTGGTGAAGATGGCGGAGGTGTTGGTGAAGATCGTGGTGATGATGATGGCCCCCAGCAGTGTTCCGGCGCCACCGGAAGCAAGGGGGAGAGAGCCCCCCTTCTTCTTCTTCTTCCTTGACCTCCTCCATATATGGGAGAAGGGTTTCCCCTCTGGTCATTGGCTCCCATGGCGTGGTAGGGGCGAGAGCCCCTCCGAGATTGGATCTATCTCTCTGTTTCTGTGTTCTCCTGCATTCCCTGATTCTGCCCCTTCACCGTTTCTTTTATATCCGGAGATCCATAACTCCGATTGGGGTGAATCTTTCGCCTAGATTTTTCTCGTAAAATTCGCTTTCTTGCGGCAAAAGAAGAGCGTCAACTGCCTTACGAGTGGCCCAGGAGAGTGCCAGGCGCGCCCAGGGGGGTGGGCGCGCCCCCTATCTCCTGGCCACCTCGGGCATTGTTTCGCGTTGATTCTTCCTCCGGAAAATCCCAAATATTCCAAAATAATTCTCCGCCCGTTTTTATCCCGTTTGGATTCCGTTTGATATTGGTTTTCTGCGGAACATAAAACATGCAATAGAGAGGAACTGGCACTGGGCACTGGATCAATATGTTAGTCCCAAAAATAGTATAAAAAGTTGCCAAAAGTATATGAAAGTTGAATAATATTGGCATGGAACAACCAAAAATTATAGATATGACGGAGACGTATCAGCATCCCCAAGCTTAATTCCTGCTCGTCCTCGAGTAGGTAAATGATAAAAAAGATAATTTTTGATGTGGAATGCTACCTAGCATAATCTTGATTGTATGTCTAATCATGGCATGAATATTAAGACACGAGTGATTGGAAGCAATAGTCTATCATTTGACATAAAAAGATGATAATACTTCGAGCGTACCAATAAAGCAATCATGTCTTTTCAAAACAACAAGGCCAAAGCAAGATTATCCCTACAAAATCATATAGTTTGGCCATGCTTCATTTTCGTCACACAAAAATGCTCCCATCATGCACAACCCCGATGACAAGCCGAGCAATTGGTTCATACTTTTTAACGTGCTTCAGCTTTTTCAACCCTCACGCAATACATGAGCGCAAGCCATGGATATAGCACTATAGGTGGAATAGAAATATGATGGTGGAGGTTTATATGGAGAAGACAAAAAAGGGAGAAAGTCTCACATCGACGCGGCTAATCAACGGGCTATGGAGATGCCCATCTATTGATATCAATGCGAGGAGTAGGGATTGCCATGCAATGGATGCACTAGAGCTATAAGTGTATGAAAGCTCAAACTGAAAACTAAGTGGATGTGCATCCAACTTGCTTGCTCATGAAGACCTAGGGCATTTGAGGAAGCCCATCGTTGGAATATACAAGCCAAGTTCTATAATGAAAATTCCCACTAGTATATGAAAGTGACAACATAGGAGACTCTCTATATGAAGAACTATTGGAAATATGGCCTAGAGGCAATAATAAAATGGTTATTATTATATTTCCTTGTTCACGATAATTGTTTATTGTTCATGCTATAATTGTATTAACTGGAAACCATAATACATGTGTGAATACATAGACCACAACATGTCCCTAGTGAGCCTCTAGTTGACTAGCTCATTGATCAATAGATGGTTATGGTTTCCTGACCATGGACATTGGATGTCATTGATAACGGGATCATCATTAGGAGAATGATGTGATGGACAAGACCCAATCCTAAGCATAGCACAAGATCGTGTAGTTCGTTTGCTAAGAGCTTTTCTAATGTCAAGTATCATTTCCTTAGACCATCAGTTAGTGCAACTCCTGGATACTGTAGGAATACTTTGGGAGTACCAAACATCACAACGCAACTGGGTGGCTATAAAGGTGCACTACAGGTATCTCCGGAAGTGTCTGTTGGGTTGGCATGAATCGAGACTGGGATTTGTCACTCCGTATGACGGAGAGGTATCTCTGGGCCCACTCGGTATTGCATCATCATAATGAGATCAATGTGACTAAGTAGTTATTCATGGGATCATGCATTACAAAATGAGTAAAGTGACTTGCCGGTAACGATATTGAACAAGGTATTGGGATACCGACAATCGAATCTCGGCCAAGTAACGTACCGATTGACAAAGGGAATTGCATACGAGATTGCTTGAATCCCCGACATCGTGGTTCATCCGATGAGATCACCGTGGAACATGTGGGAGCCAACATGGGTATCCAGATCCCGCTGTTGGTTATTGGTCGGAGAGATGTCTCGGTCATGTCTGCATGATTCCCGAACCCGTAGGGTTTACACACTTAAGGTTCGATGACGTTAGGGTTATAGGGAATAGATGTACGTGGTTAACAAATGCTGTTCGGAGTCCCGGATGAGATCCCGGACGTCACGAGGAGTTCCGGAATGGTCCGGCGGTAAAGATTTATATGTGGGAAGTCCCGTTTTGGACACCGAAAGTGTCCTGGGCGTTATCGGCAATGTACCTGGACCACCTGAAGGGTTCGGGGGTCCACCGAGAGAGGCCACCAACCCCAGAGGCCTGCGTGGGTCAAGTGTGGAAGGGACCATCCGTAGGTGGGCTGGTGTGGCTGCCACAAGAGGCCCAAGGCGCAGGGAAGGGGGGAGGGGGAAAACCCTAGGCTCAGATGGGCCTAAGGCCCACCTAGGGTGCGCCCCCCCTCTCTCCCCCTCTGGCCGCCCCCAGATGCATCTAGGGCTGGCCGCCACCCCTAGGGGGGGAACCCTAGATGGGGGTGCAGCCCTTCCCCTTCCCCTATATATAGTGGGGGTTTTGGGGCTTCCGGAGACATGAATCTCCCTCTCTCTTGGTGCAGCCCTACCCCTCTCCCTCCTCGTCTCTCGCAGTGCTTGGCGAAGCCCTGCTGGAGTGCCACGCTCCTCCATCACCACCACACCGTTGTGCTTCTTTTGGACGGAGTATTCCCCAACCTCTCCCTCTCTCCATGCTGGATCAAGGCACGGGAGACGTACCGGGCTGCACGTGTGTTGAACACGGAGGCACCGTTGTTCGGTGCTTAGATCGGATTTGCCTGCGATCTGAATCGCTTCGTGTACGACTCCACCGACCGCGTTCTTGCAACGCTTCCGCATCGCGATCTTCAAGGGTATGAAGATGCACTCCCCTCTCTCTTGTTGCTAGCTACTCCATAGATTGATCTTGGTGATGCGTAGAAAATTTTAAATTTCTGCTACATTCCCCAACAAGAACATGGTGCTACTCTGAAGCACAAGTGTGGAAAAATGATAGTAACATTGCCCCTTTTCTTTTCCTTTTTTCTTTTTTTTCTTTTTTTTCTTTTTGGGTGGGCTTCTTTGGCCCCCTTTTTTATTTAGGCTTCTTTGGCCTTTCCTTTTTTTTCATTTTTTTCATGGGGCAATGCTCTATAATGATGATCATCACACTTTTATTTACTTACAACTCAATATTACAACTCGATACTAGAAGAAGATATGACTCTATATGAATGCTTCCGGCGGTGTACCGGGATGTGCAATGATCTAGCATAGCAATGACATCAAAAAACGGACAGGCCATGAAAACATCATGCTAGCTATCTTACGATCATGCAAAGCAATATGACAATGAATGCTCAAGTCATGTATATGATGATGATGGAAGTTGCATGGCAATATATCTCGGAATGGCTATGGAAATGCCATGATAGGTAGGTATGGTGGCTGTTTTGCGGAAGATATAAGGAGGCTTATGTGTGATAGAGCGTATCATATCACGGGTTTTGGATGCACTGGCGAAGTTTGCACCGACTCTCGTGGTGAGAAAGGGCAATGCACGGTACCAAAGAGGCTAGCAATGATGAAAAGGTAAAAGTGCGTATAATCCATGGACTCACATTAGTCATAAAGAACTCATATACTTATTGCAAAAGTTTATTAGCCCTCGAAGCAAAGTACTACTATGCATGCCCCTAGGGGGATAGATTGGTAGGAAAAGACCATCGCTCATCCCTGACCGCCACTCATAAGGAAGACAATCAAAGAAACACCCCATGCTTCAAATTTGTCACACAACGGTTACCATACGTGCATGCTACGGGACTTGCAAACCTCAACACAAGTGTCTCTAAAATCCACAACCACCCACTAGCATGACTCTAATATCACCAACTTTATATCGCAAAACTATTGCATGAAATCAAACATATCATATTCAGCGATCTACAAGTTTATGTAGGATTTTATGACTAACCATGTGAATGACCAATTCCTGTCATCTCTCTAAATAGACATAAGTGAAGCAAGAGAGTTTCATTCTTTCTACAAAAGATATGCCCATGCTCTAACATATATAAGTGAAGCAAAAGAGCATTCTACAAATGGCGGTTTTCTAAGTAAAGAGAAACAGACAATCCAAACTTCAAATGATATAAGTGAAGCACATGAAGCATTCTATAAAGCCACAATCAAAAGATTTAAGTGAAGTGCAATGAGCGTTCTATAAATCAACCAAGGACTATCTCATACCAGCATGGTGCATAAAATAAAAATGAAAACTAAATGCAAAAGACGCTCCAAGACTTGCACATATCGCATGAACGAAACGAATACGAAAACATACCGATACTTGTTGAAGAAAGAGGGGATGCCTTCCGGGGCATCCCCAATCTTAGACGCTTGAGTATCCTTGAATATTTACTTGGGGTGCCTCGGGCATCCCCAAGCTTGAGCTCTTGCCTCTCTTCCTTTTCCTCATATCGAGTCATCCTTGCTTAGACACTTCATCCACACAAAACTTCAACAGAAAACTCGGTAAGATTCGTTAGTATAACAAAGCAAATCACTAATCTAAGTACTATAGAAAACCAATTCATATTTTGTTTTTGCATTGTGTCTACTGTAATATAACTTTTTCATGGCTTAATCCAATGATATAAATTGATAGATTCATCAAAACAAGCAAGCTATGCATCAAAAACAGAATCTGTCAAAAATAGAACAGTCTATAGCAATCTGAACATTCACCATACTTCTGGTACCCCAACTATTCTACCAAAATTAGAAAAAAAATAAACAAGTTGTACAGCAAGACAGTGCAAAATGAATCAGAACCATTTTACATTCCAGTTAAAAATGTAAAATCACGCACTACAGCCAAAGTTTCTGTCCTGCACCGTACAAACCAACAAGCATCGTAAACATCCTAAAGGCAAACCTTGGCACATTATTTTTATAATACAAGGGATTTGTACAAGGGGATAATTATTTTTGATAAAAAGTTTCTGTAATCAGGATTCACAAAGTTCCGTGAGCATGAACAAAGTTCAAGGCTAGCTCCCACTTCAACAATGCTTGTCTTTCTCACTTTCACTTTCCTTTTTGAAAAGTTTTTAGGTTCCCCTCTTTATTTTTTTTTGTTTTTAGACTATGTAAAAGCACTCAACAGAAATAAATGACACTCTAAAACTTCCGGGATGTCTCCCTGGCAGCGCTTTCTTTAAAGCCATTAAGCTAGGCATATAGTGCTCAAGTAATGGATCCACCCAGATCCCAAGGTATATCAAAGCCAATTTTAATTAACAATGATTTGTAATTTAGTAGTGAGCACAAAGTAACATATATCAAACAACAACGAAGTCTAACTCTCTTCCTATGCATCGGCATGTCATAAAAGAACAATTCATGCACACATAGTAAAGGCCAATGCATAGTATAAGCAGTTTCTTGCAATTTTATCATATTGGAAACATAGAGAGGTGGAGATATAGTTCCTCTCTCATAATAATTGCAAGTAGGAGCAGCAAGCACATGCATATTGCATTCATCAAAATCATCATGTGCAAGGGTAAAAGGCAACCCATCAATATAATCCTTAATAAGCACAAACTTCTCTGATATAGTGTGGTTGGGAGAATTCAAAAAGATAATAGGACTATCATGCGTGGGTGCAATAGCAACAATTTCATGTTTAACATAAGGAACAATAGCAAGTTCATCTCCATAAGCATAATTCATATTGGCATCTTGGCCACAAGCATAGCAAGCATCATCAAAAAGGGGTATTTCAAGAGAATCAACGGGATCATAGAAATCATCCTTCGGTAAGCACGAAGGGGAATTAAACAATGTATGAGTTGAAGAGTTACTCTCATTAGAAGGTGGGAACGGGTGATCAATCCGCTCTTCCTCCTTTTTTTCTTCGCTCTCCTTATCATCTTTTTCATCCAATGAGCTCACAGTTTCATCAACTTCTTCTTCCATAGCTTCCTGCAAAATATTAGTCTCTTCTTGGACAGCGGAGAATTTCTAAATATATAGTTTAACATAGGCATTAGAAGCATAATTATCATAACAATATTCAAGTATGGCAAAATTTTCAGATTTGTAGAGAGTAGCATCATACTTTTCAATCAAAGAAGCAATTTCATAAGCACCCTTAAAAGCAACAAATTCTTCAATTTGTTGAACATCATAGTAATTATAAACACCATTAGCATATGAAGTTATGATTCCATTATCAACAAACTCACATTGGTAGGGAAGGTGTTTCTTAGGGTTTTCAGAACAACAAGTAATATCATATATTTCACATAAATTCCAAGCATAGCATTGCAAACAATGAATTTGATCCAATAAAAGTTTCCCTTTTTCAGATATACAGTGTCGCACAAAACAAGCATGATCATCTAAAGATTTTCCCTCAACTAAGCTAGTTGGGGTTTCAGCACGAGCACAAAGGGATCGAAGATGATCCAAGTAAAAAGCTTCAGGAGTGTGATAGATTTTGAGTGGTTCTTCAACCATTGGTTCAGTAGGTACAACCTTTTTTTTGGTATTTTGCGTTTCCTACCCATAACTAAAGATAGAAAACAACTAAGGACAGCAAATAAAAATTACTTAGTGATAAAGCAAACGAGCACACACGAGAATATTCACCCCACGCTATGACTCCCCGGCAACGGCGCCAGAAAAAGGTCTTGATAACCCGCAAGTATACGGGATAGTTGTAGCCTCTTTCGATAAGTAAGAGTGTCAAACCCAATGAGGAGCTAAAGGTAGAATAAATACTCTCTCAAGTCATATCGGCCATTGATACGACTCTACGCATGCTTAACGTTCGCTTTACCTAGAACAAGTATAAAACTAGAAGTACTTTGTAGGTGTGATATGATAGGTTTGCAAGATAATAAAGAGCACGTAAATAAAAAGTAGGGGCTGTTTAGATAAAGAAGCAATAAAGTAAATATAGCGAGTGTGGAAAAGTGGTGGTAGGAGTTGTGAAATTGTCCCTAAGCAATTGACTATGTTACTAGACCGATAATCACTATTGCAATTCTATTTGAGGGAGAGGCATAAGCTAACATACTTTCTCTACTTGGATCATATGCACTTATGATTGGAACTCTAGCAAGCATCTACAGCTACTAAAGATCATTAAGGTAAAACTCAACCATGGCATTAAAGCATCAAGTCCTCTTTATCCCATACGCAGCAATTGACTATGTTACTAGACCGATAATCACTATTGCAATTCTATTTGAGGGAGAGGCATAAGCTAACATACTTTCTCTACTTGGATCATATGCACTTATGATTGGAACTCTAGCAAGCATCCGCAGCTACTAAAGATCATTAAGGTAAAACCCAACCATGGCATTAAAGCATCAAGTCCTCTTTATCCCATACACAACAACCTACTTACTCGGGTTTGTGTTTCATACACTCACGCAACCCACTATAAGCGAATCATGAACGCATTGCAACACCCTACAGCGGGAATCCCTCACGCTTGCGCGACACGGAGGGCACCATAGGACATCACCAATAATAAAACATGCAACTCAAACCAATCATAGCAATTCATCAATCACCGATAGGAAAATAAAAATCTACTCAGACATCATAGGATGGCAACACATCATTGGATAATAATATGAAGCATAAAGCGCCATGTTCAAGTAGAGGGTACAGCGGTTTGCGGGAGAGTGGACCACTGAATATAGAAGGGGGAAGGTGATGGAGATGTTGGTGAAGATGGCGGAGGTGTTGGTGAAGATCGCGGTGATGATGATGGCCCCTAGCAGCGTTCCGGCGCCACCGGAAGCAAGGGGAGAGAGCCCCCCTTCTTCTTCTTCTTCTTCCTTGACCTCCTCCCTAGATAGGAGAAGGGTTTCCCCTCTGGTCCTTGGCTCCCATGGCGTGGGAGGGGCGAGAGCCCCTCCGAGATTGGATCTATCTCTCTGTTTCTGCGTTCTCCTGCGTTCCCTGATTCTGCCCCTTCACCATTTCTTTTATATCCGGAGATCCGTAACTCCGATCGGGGTGAATCTTTCGCCCATATTTTTCTCGTAAAATTAGCTTTCTTGCGGCAAAAGAAGAGCATCAACCGCCTTACGGGTGGCCCAAGAGAGTGCCAGGCGTGCCCAGGGAGGGTGGGCGCGCCCCCCAATATCCTGCCCACCTCAGGCATCATTTTGCGTTGATTCTTCCTCCGGAAAACCCCAAATATTCCAAAATAATTCTCCGTCCGTTTTTATCCCGTTTGGATTCCGTTTGATATTGGGTTTCTGCGAAACATAAAACATGCAACAGACAGGAACTGGCACTGGGCACTGGATCAATATGTTAGTCCCAAAAATAGTATAAAAAGTTGCCAAAAGTATATGAAAGTTGAATAATATTGGTATGGAACAATCAAAAATTATAGATACGACGGCGACGTACCAGCCGCCCCCCTAGTCCAATTCGGTTTGGGCTAGGGGGGCGTGCGCCCCTAGCTGGCTGCCTCTCCTCTTCCTCCACATGGGCCCATGAGGCCCAGTAACCCCCCGGGAGGTTCCGGTAACCTCCCGGTTCTCCGGTATTTATCCGATAACCCCCGGAACTCATCCGGTGTCCGAACATAACCTTCCAGTATATCAATCTTAACGTATCGACCATTTCGAGACTCCTCGTCATGTCCGTGATCACATCCGGGACTCCGAACTACCTTCGGTACATCAAAACACTAAAACTCACAATACGATCGTCACCGAACTTTAAGCGTGCGAACCCTACAGGTTCGAGAACTATGTAGACATGACCGACACACATCTCCGGTCAATAACCAATAGCGGAACCTGGATGCTCATATTGGCTCCCACATGTTCTACGAAGATCTTTATCGGTCAAACCGCATAACAACATACGTTGTTCCCTTTATCATCGGTATGTTACTGGCCCGAGATTTGATCGTCGGTATCTCAATACCTAGTTCAATCTTGTTACCGGCAAGTCTCTTTACTCGTTATGTAATGCATCATCCCGCAAATAACTCATTAGTCACATTGCTTGCAAGGCTTATAGTGATGTGCATTACCGAAAGGGCCCAGAGATACCTCTTCGACAATCGGAGTGACAAATCCTAATCTCGAAATACGCCAACTCAACAAGTACCTTCAGAGACACCTGTAGAGCTCCTTTATGATCACCCAGTTACGTTGTGATGTTTGTTAGCACACAAAAGTGTTCCTCCGGTAAACGGGAGTTGCATAATCTCATAGTCATAGGAACATGTATAAGCCATGAAGAAAGCAATAGCAACATACTAAACGATCAAGTGCTAAGCTAACGGAATGGGTCAAGTCAATCACATCATTCTCCTAATGATGTGATCCCGTTAATCAAATGACAACTCATGTCTATGGCTAGGAAAGTCAACCATCTTTGATCAACGAGCTAGTCAAGTAGAGGCATACTAGTGACACTATGTTTTTCTATGTATTCACACATGCATTATGTTTCCGGTTAATACAATTCTAGCATGAATAATAAACATTTATCATGATATGAGGAAATAAATAATAACTTTATTATTGCCTCTAGGGCATATTTCCTTTAATAGCCATGTCCTTCTTGGCGGCTTTTTCATCATATCTCTTATCCCAAAAAGCAGATCCAACCTGAGAAAGATTACAATAAAGGTTGGGGATTTCCAAGTTCTATGAACAATGAAGTGAAGTATATAAACCGGACAGACTTACATCCGGTGCTGGGTTAAGTTTGCAGAAGGGATTCAAACCCACTTTACTACAGCTCTCCAAGCTTTCATTAAGAAGGGTTTTGGTCATTTCAATGATGGCTTTATCAAAAAACGCGTTGAACTATAACGCAGTGGATCTTTGGTGTCGCCAGTATATGTACACATTAAACCGGACCAGCGGCTTAAAGGTATGACCCTCCAAGCTACCCAGCACCAAACTAGATCAATCCTGGTTAATCCATTGCCTAATAAGGCCCTAACCTTTGAGAAGGTAGGTGCAAGTTTGGCCCGTTTAGCAGTGGTAAGCCTGTCGGGGGGAGGGGTGCTTCTGGTTGATCCATTGGTCATGAAATCCTGGTAAAGGATTTTCGTCAGCAGGAGAAGTATCTTTGCAGTAGAACCAGGTTTGATTCCAGTCCTTAGGATGGCTTGGAAGCTGAGCATAAGGGAAAATGGCATCTCTGCGTCACTGAATTGAGATCCCTCCAAGTTCCTGGCTGGCCCCATCGGTGAATTCATTCTGGTGGTTCAGGTAAAAGTACTCTCTGAAGAGGTCAACACTAGGTTCTTCTTGAAGGTATACTTCACAGAAAACTTGGAAATTGCAAATATTTGAAATGGAATTGTGCCCGATGTCTTGAGGATGAAGTTGTAGAAAATGCAGAACATCACGGAAGAATTTTGATCCAGGCGGTGAGAAGCCCCGGTTCATGTGATCAGTGAAAATGATAAATTCATCATCCCGCGGCTGAGGTTTGACTTCGTCCAGTTTTGGAACACGCCAGTGAATGATGTTTTTTGCCGGTAAGAAACCAATCTTGACATACTCTTGGAGCATTGCCTCGGTAACAATGGATGGGGCCCAGTCGCATGACGTGACGGTCTTAGTCATGATTGGGTGCACGGCCTGCACAAGGCGATTCAAGATGTTATTAAACCGACAGATATCTGGCGAGTTACAAGTTATTGTTTAAACCACTGTGCAGGGCTGAAAGCTATGGAGATCCAGTTCAGAATATGCGGATTGTTAAATCGGAGGATTGAATTGTGAGGATGAATAAGCCAGCATGGTTAAACCGGAAGGATATTACCGGATTACTGACTTAGGTGGATGATGGCGGCTTAAACGGGGCCTAAGGATATATGATGGGTCACGGTTTATGTCATAAGCCGCCATGGCAGTTTTGGTGCTTTGAATCTATCAAGCAAAAATTTTGCTAAGTGGTGGACAAACAGATTTCACAAGCTAAAGCTATAATTTCGGATCTATGGCAATTCAGAAAAGACAGTGAAATTAAAACCTAAGGTGGCGGCAGTGGAAAGCTTTGATGCTCTGATGAGATCTTCTATAGAGAGATGCTATTCTAATAATGAAAATGATGGTATAGCTACTTCCGCACAAGATTAAAAGCATCAGAGTTGAAGAAAACAACGAAGAACGGCAAGAACACCGACGAACGGCCCGAACCCTAATTCAGATCTGAGATAAAAGGGGGAGGTGCACTTACAAGTGATGAGGAGGAGCGGTGGCGCGCCGGAGTTCTCTGGTCCAATCAGGTCGATGCAGCGGCGTGAGTTGATGCAGCGGTTGGAGGTCGCAGCGGCGGAACTCGAGCACTGGTGCGGCTGTGCGAAGGAGGAAGACGAAGGAGGAAGCAAGGGGGAAATGATAAAGACCCATGTCCCTATTTATAAGGGGGTGAATACAAGGCATGCGCGGGAATCGAGGAGGCCGAAATCATCATGTGGCTATATGAACGCCTCGATTTTTGGGATGCTTATTAAGATAAGGATCAGTTAAAATGTTCTGGGCCTCGTGCAAAGTTAATGCGAAATGACGTCATGGCGGTTTAAGAAGATTTTGAGAACTGACATCATGGCGGGTTACAACAAGTGATGCAGATTTTTACAAGTCAAGTATTGAAGATTGATATGACCAAGTTAAAATCAACCTGGGGCCTAATGTTGGGGATATAACTACTGGGTATGAACCGCCCAGAAGGGGTCGGGTTATACCACTGGTGTCTTATCAATGAAGATGGCGGGTCATAGCAAGCCCATTGACGGCCCAAGACCCAGAGGCGACTTAAGGCCCAAGAGGATGAACTGCCATAGGTATGACTTGCATTGTAAGGCAAGTTTAGTTAGTCACCGAGCCAGACACGTTGTGTATGAGCCGGGACTCTGTAAGCCATCGGGTATCAACCTGTGTATATAAAGGGACGACCCGGCGGCGAGTTAGGGGAAAGAAAGAAGAGATCAAGAACTAGGTCAAGCGTATTCGCTCCCTGGTAATCGAAGCCCAAGCAATAACGCCCTACACTGGATTAGGCCTTTACCTCCACCACGAGGGGCCGAACTAGTATAAATTCTCTGTGTCCCTTGTCCCATTTAACGCCTTCAAGCTAACTACGCCGCGATGGCTCCACACCTAAGTCCTTACGCTAGGGCATCTGACGTGACAATTCCACAACACTACTCATGCTTGCACTCATTGTTGGTTAATCTTAATGCATGTTCATGACTATATCGCTCTCTAGTTGGTCGCTTCCCAGTCTCTTTCCAGCCTTCACTTGTACTAAGCGGGAATACTGTTTGTGCATTCACTTCCATAAAACCCAAAGTTGTTCCATATGAGTCCACCATACCTACCTATATGTGGTATTTACCTGCCGTTCCAAGTAAATTTGCATGTGCCAAACTCTAATCCCTCAAATGAAATTCTGTTTTGTATGCTCGAATAGCTCATGTATCAACTAGAGTTGTCTATATCTTCCATGCTAGGTGGGTTATTCTCACGATGAGTGGACTCTTCTAATCATTCACGAGAAAATGACCAGTAACCGGGATGCCCAGTCCCATGCTCAAATCAAATCAAAATAATTGCAAACAAAACTCCCCCAGGATAGTTGTTAGTTGGACAGTACCCGTTGTTTCGGACCAGCCATGGAATGTGCTTGTTGGTGGTGGGGGAGTATAAACTTTACCATTCTATTTGGGAACCGCCTATAATGTATGTAGCATGGAAGATATCAAGATCTCTTAGTTGTTATGTTGACAATGAAAGTATGCCGCTCAAAATATTATTTATCTCTGTTCCAAAACTCGAGCTCTGGCACCTCTGCAAATCCCTGCTTCCCTCTGCGAAGGGCCTATCTATTTACTTTTATGTTGAGGCATCATCCTCTTATAAAAAAGCACCCGTTGGAGAGCACCACTTCCATTTGTATGCATTGTTATTAATTGATATTGAGTATGACTGTGACTGGATCTCTTTGCCATCAATTATAATGTCTAGTCAGTCCTTGATCTTCAGGGGTGCTCTGCATTTATGTTTTGCGGTCTCAGAAAGGGCTAGCAAGATACCATCTTTTTATATCATATCATGATTGTTTTGAGAAAGTGTTGTCATCCGAGATTTATTATTATTACTCGCTAGTTGATTATGCCATTGATATGAGTAAATGTGAGACCTAAGTGTTATTGTGAATATGGTTTGTTCATAATCTTTGCTAAAAACTAGAATGCTGGCTTTACATATTTGCAACAACAAGATCAAACAGAGTTTGTAAAAGTTTTTCTTTATCACTTTTAGTTTGTCAACTGAGTTGCTTGAGGACAAGCAAAGGTTTAAGCTTGGAGGAGTTGATACTTCTTCAACGTATCTACTTTTTCAAACACTTTTGCCCTTGTTTTGGACTCTAATTTGCATGATTTGAGTGGAACTAACCCGGATTTACGTTGTTTTCAGCAGAATTGCCATGGTGTTATTTTTTTGCAGAAACAAAAGTTCTCGGAATGACCTGAAACTTCACAGAGTCATGTTTTGGAATTAATAAAAAATACTGGCGAAAGAATCAACATAAGGGGGCCCACACCCTATCCACGAGGGTGGAGGGCGCCCCCCTAGGGCGCGCCCCCCTACCTCGTCGGCCCCCTGGACCTCCACCGACCTCAACTCCAACTCCATATATTCATGTTCGGGGAGAAAAAATCAGAGAGAAGGATTCATTGCGTTTTACGATACGAAGCCGCCGCCAAGCCCTGTTCTTTCTCGGGAGGGCAGATCTGGAGTCCGTTCGGGGCTCCGGAGAGGGGAATCCATCGCCATCGTCATCATCAACCATCCTCCATCACCAATTTCATGATGCTCACCGTCGTGTGTGAGTAATTGCATCGTAGGCTTGCTGGACGGTAATGGGTTGGATGAGATTTACCATGTAATCGAGGTAGTTTTGTTAGGGTTTGATCCCTAATATTCATTATGTTCTAAGATTGATGTTGCTATGACTTTTCCATGCTTAATGCTTGTCACTAGGGCCCGAGTGCCATGATTTCAGATCTGAACCTATTACGTTTCCATGAATATATGAGTGTTCTTGATCCTATCTTGCAAGTTATAGTCACCTACTACGTGTTATGATCCGGCAAACCCCGTAGTGACAATAGTCGGGACACTTTCCGGTGATGAGCGTAGTTTGAGGAGTTCATGTATTCACTAAGTGCTAATGTTTTGGTCCGGTACTCTATTAAAAGGAGGCCTTAATATCCCTTAGTTTCCAATAGGACCCCGCTGCCACGGGAGGGTAGGACAAAAGATGTCATGCAAGTTCTTTTCCATAAGCACGTATGACTATATTCGAAATACATGCCTATATTACATCGATGAACCGGAGCTAGTTCTGTGTCATCCTATGTTATAACTGTTGCATGATGAATTGCATCCGACATGATTATTCATCATTGATCCATTGCCTACGAGCTCGTTTCATATTGATCCTTACTTAGTTACTTTTTCGTTGCCATTGTTACGATTGCTACAAAACTGCTACTGTTATTTTTGTCACCGTTACCGTTACTTCCATACCACTTTGCTACTAAATACTTTGCTGCGGATATTAAGTCTTTCAGGTGTGGTTGAATTGACAACTCAGCTGCTAATACTTGAGAATATTCTTTGACCCCCTTATGTTGAATCAATAAATTTGGGTTTGAATATTCTACCCTCGAAAACTGTTGCGATCCCCTATACTTGTGGGTTATCAGTGAGCGGCTTGCCGGACTTAAGAAAGACAAAAGGACCCGCTGCGGCCGACTATACACTAGTGTAGTGTATCCGTGTCGTGGGAATGGAGCTCCGCACAACCGTACGTGCTTAGTTTTACCTTTTTAGTTAAAATATCTCCAAAATGTAACTGTTTTTTGTCCAGTTTGTATAAAATCCGTGATGGTTGTATGAAATTTGATCATGTTTGCATGAATTTCATCCGGTTTGCAGAAAAGGAATTTGAAGTATATGCGGCTAACGTTGGATGACGTCCTCCCGCATCCGTGTCAGCGGACTGGTCCTTCTGTCCGCGAACGGATACGGGTGAAAATTTGCAGGTCGCCGTTGGAGATACCCTGACATATGCATTACTCCCCTCTATGAGTAGTTTAAGCAGACTTTTGAATGCCGATCGAGCTGATTGCTCGGGCCACAAAAGCTTAGATTTCCACTCTGGATGGACCAATGGCGCCACAAGTGGTGCTCGGTCGGTTTAATTATATCTATACCATCAAGCCGGCTGAGTGAACCAGAGAATCGTAAAGGGAAATGAAATGGATCAAGTTGTAAAGTGCTAATGGCCTTCGGTGGTGCATGCATGCTGCGTTTGTTGTATTCCTACTGGTCTGCTTCCTGTGTGAAGCTGCATGGAGATCCTGGGCGATCATTTGGTGGGGGCAAGAGTATCCATAGCTAAAGTTAGCAAACCCGGACCCCTAAACGCGCGTGGACAAGCCCGACCGGTGTTCGGACATGTTCATTTTGAGTCCATTGTTCGTCCATGCAGTCATATTTTTTATTATTCTCCTTATATGTCTGGTCACTTATATATGATTGATGAAGATAAGAAGAGACAAAAAAGAAAGAATAAAGAGAAATTTTGGTCTCTGTGTCATACATGACGGACTGACCGAGCGCGTCGGTGAGCCCTCATATCCTTCATAAATTTGGTCTCAATATGCGGGTTCGCGGACAGCCGAACGTAAAGTGATGATATGAAGGGTTCGGTTAGGTTTTCTTTTTCTTTTTTTTTTCTGTCCGGTCACTGACCGAGCACGTTCATAGACGTTTGAGAAGGAATTGAGGAGGATGTCCATAGATGCTCTAATAGTTGCTAATTTTACATCTTTACTACAGAACAACATATTCTACGTAAAAGGTTCTCAGAGGCTAAAATGTTGAATTTAGTGAGGAAATTGCTTTGAGTGTATGCTCAGCATCTGCGGAACGCATCTACGATTGGCTGTGTTAAAAAAGTGAGAAAAAACACCAAAAACAATTGATTTCTTGAACGGTCGCCGTTCCAGGAGCACTTTTCGTTGAGTGGACCAGTTTCAGGAATAAGTACGTTACCAATGAGAATGAGAGTCAGATTGCTCCGGCCCAATGAGGCTCAAACAGGCCCATATGTACAGTAGTTCGTCTATGCTTGTCCAAAAAAATACAGTTCGTCTATGCCTTCTCCTCTTCGAGAACTGTTCCTCCACGCCAGCTTGATGTGATCTCAGTTTATCACAGCACACAAAAGCTACACAAAATGCAGAGTGGTTTACCAGATGATCCATACACAAACGAAACTTATTCTATAAAAATAAACTTAATTAGTCCTCCATTTGATTCATACGATAGGAATGTATTATAAAAATACATAGTTATATGAATTGAGATAACATGTATATCAAATCCTTTAGGCTTGTTCGGTTGCAACAATTGAAGGGGATTGAAGTGGATTAAATTCCATACAAGCCAAAATCTCACTGAATCCCCTTCAAACCTCTTCAGTCCCCTCAAGAAGAGGTTTACCGGACAAGGCCTTAAGAAGAAAATATGCCATTTGTTTTTTTACCATTAGATGTAAGCTAATGTCCCTTGAATGTGAAGTATAGAAACCAAATCTATATTGGAATATGAATCCAATTCGCGCAAACCAAAAGGCTCGAATGGGTACATGAATTCCATCATATAAAAGGTCTACAAAATCCCCGTAAATCAAAGGAGGCCTTAGCTTACTAACACATGCGGCTGATTGCATGGTCCATGCTAGCCTAAACATGCTAGTGTCGGCATTCTAATGTGGAAAACATTGGTTCTATCTCAACCCTTCTCTCCCCCTCAACCTTTGAGAGTCGCCTTCAAGCTCTCAGGCATCGGCCGATCTCGTATCCTTTTTGTCGGCGTCGCTGGACAGAGTCAAGATCAGGGAGAATCTCGGTGCCTGACTGCAAATACTAGTAGTTGTGGATTGGAATTTTCTCATTGTGGTATTTGGCGTCTGTAGATGGGTTTGGTCCTGCCGGAGCAGGTGAGTTGCTCCACGTGGCTTGCGATTTTTTCATTGCACCCCTTTAAGTAGCTCATGGGGCATATAGATTTGAGGGCCACGACGTTGTTGGGGAACGTTGCATGGGAAACAAAAAATTTCCTACGAACACCCAAGATCCAATCTAGGAGATGACCATCTACGAGAGGAGAGATTGGATCTGCATACCCTTGTAGATCGCTAAGCGGAGGCGTTAAGAAATGCAGTTGATGTAGTCGAACGTCTTCGCGATCCAATCACGATCCGTCCCGCGAACTCCCGATCCAAGTGCTGAACAGATGGCACCTCCGCGTTCAACACACATACGAATTGATGACGCCTTCACCTCCTCGATCCAGCGAGCGATGGTGAAGTAGTAGCTCGAGTTCTCCGGCAGCACGACGGCTGGTGGCGGTGGTGGTGGCGGAATCTTAGCAGAGCTTCACTAAGCACTATGGTGAGGAAGAGGGATGCGAGGGACATGAGAGGCTACACCGTAGCGTAGTGATGTGTTCAAGGGTTGCGGCTGCCCTCTCTCTACCTCTCTATATATAGAGGAAGGGAGGAGGGAGTGGCGCCCCTAGGGTTTCCCCTAGGGGCGCGGCGGCCAGGGCAGATGGGATCTCCCCCAGGGTGACTTGCCCCCCAAGCCAGGTGGAGGGAACCCTAGGGGGGCGCCCCACCTCTCCTGGTTACATGGGAAAGGGTGAGGGGGGAGCACATACCCTTAGTGGGCTGGTTTTCCCCCTCCCGTTGGCCAATGGGGGCCCCCAACACTTGTCCCCCCCCCCCCCCCGAAACCCCTTTCGGTGACACTGGTCATCACCCGGTACCCCCAGAACAATTCCGGAATCTAATACCCTTCGTCCAATATATCGATCTTCACCTCCGCACCATTCCGGAGTTCCTTGTCACGTCCGGGATCTCATCCGGGACTCCGAACAACCTTCGGTAACCACCATAATGGCTCAACTATACTTATATCGTCACCAAACGTTAAGTGTGTAGACCCTGCGGGTTCGAGAACTATGCAGACATGACCGAGACACCTTTACGGTCAATAACCAATAGCGGGACCTGGATGCCCATATTGGTTCCCACATATTCTACAAAGACCTTATCGGTCGAACCTCAGTGTCAAGGATTCTGCTAATTTCGTATGCAGTTCCCTTTGTCTATCGGTATGTCACTTGCCTGGGATTCGATCATCGGTATCTCCATACCTAGTTCAATCTCTTTACCGGCAAGTCTCTTTACTCGTTCCGTAATACAAGATCTCGTGGCTAACTCATTAGTCACATTGCTTGCAAGCTTCTTGTGATGTTGTATTACCGAGAGGGCCCAGAGATACCTCTCCGTCATACAGAGTGACAAATCCCAGTCTTGATCCATGCCAACTCAACAGACACCCTCGGAGATACTTGTAGAGCACCCTTTTAGTCACCTAGTTACGTTGTGATGTTTGGTACACATAAGGTATTCCTCTGGTGTCAGTGAGTTGCATGATCTCATGGTCATAGGAACATATATACTTGACATGCAGAAAACGATAGCAATAAACTTCATACGATCATATGCTTGAGTCTTGTCCATCACATCATTCTCCTAATGATGTGATACCATTATCAAAATGACAACTCATGTCCATGGCTAGGAAACCATAGCCATTTTTGATGAATGAGCTGTTGGGGAACGTAGCAGAAATTCAAAATTTTCCTACAAGTCACCAAGATCTATCTATGGAGAGACTAGCAAGAAGGGGAAGGAGAGTGCATCTACATACCCTTGTAGATCACTAAGCGGAAGCGTTCAAGAGAATGGGGTTGAAGGAGTCGTACTCGTCGTGATCCAAATCACCGGAGATCCTAGTGCCGAACGGACGGCACCTCCGCGTTCAACACACGTGCAGCCCGGTGACGTCTCCCATGCCTTGATCCAGCAAGGAGAGAGGGAGAGGTTGGGGAAGACTCCGTCCAGCAGCAGCACAACGGCATGATGGTGGTGGAGGAGCATGGCAATCCTGCAGGGCTTCGCCAAGCACCGCGGGTGAGGAGGAGAAAGAGAGGTAGGGTTGCGCCAACAGGAGAAGAACTCCGTGTGTTGGGCTGCCCCTTTGCCTCCACTATATATAGGGGAGAGGGAGGGCTGCGCCCCCAACTAGGGTTCCCTCCCTAGGGGTGGCGGCAGCCCCAATCCCCATCTGGGTGGCGGCCAAGGGGGGGGAGGGGAAACTTGCCCCCCAACACTACTAGGGAAAAGCCTATACACAGAAAGTTACTAGTAGCGAGGGTTAAAAACCCTCGCTACTGCTACTTACCAGTAGCGCAGGTTTTTAAACCTCGCTACTACTAAGTTTATAGCAGTAGCGCGGGTTTTTAACCCTCGCTACTACTAAGCGGTCTCTACCGTGCCCCCCGGGACATGCCATAGTAGTAGCGCGGGTTTTTAAAACCTCGCTACTACTAAGTTTGCTAGCAGTAGCGTTGGTTTTAAGCCCTCGCTACTACTAAGTGGTGCCATAGTAGTAGCGAGGGGGTAAAAAACCGCGCTACTACTAAAGGTCCCATTTCCAAACTCTACCCCCCCCCCCCCCCTTGTGGATCGCCTTTTCAGTTTTAAAAAAATAAAAGAAAATGATGAAAATGTCAAAAAAAATAAAAAAAATAAGTTTCCCATGTGATATGTGGTCTAGTTGTTGGGAAAATTTGCAAATATGAATTTCGACTTTATTTGCAAAATCTCTCGAGAATTTGTAAAAATGGGCATAACTTTTGCATACTAACTCGGATGAAAAAGTTTTTTATATGAAAAATCATCTACTTGAAAAGTTACATCCGAATTTAACCGGGGGTACCCCGTTAAACATTTTCAAAATCCTCAAAAACCAAACAGAAAAAAAGTTATGGGGCTTTTAAGATCTAGAGTAGAAAAAATTGAAAAATTTCAAACTCTGTGGTCAAACAATGGTCAAACTAATTATTCTAGAATATTAGTGTTACTAAATAATTATTTTAGCTTTTTTTAAATTTTGGTCAAATCTGGTCAAACTGTGGTCAAACTAATTATTCAAGAAATATTAGTGTTACTAATTTTTTAGAACAATAGTTTCAAACTCAAATAGTGAAATGTGTGACTTCATGCTCAAGCTAAATTCCTGAGGTTAATAGGATTGACATCTTACTATTGTTAGGAAAACAACAAGTGCGTACTTGGAAACGAGGGAGAATAGAACCCGAAAGTTAAGCGTGCTCAGGCTGGAGTAGTGAGAGGATGGGTGACCGTCCGGGAAGTTAGATGATTTGGAATGATGAGGGGTGACTAGAGATTAAATTGAGCAGCGATGAGGGGTGATTAGAGATTTGAGGTTAAAATAATTCAGAAATTTGAAAATTAGGGAAAAAATCGAAATATTTTTTCGAAAAAATTCAAAAAAACGCGCTGGTAGTAGTAGCGCGGGTTTTTACCCACACTACTACTAAAGGACGTAGTAGTAGCGCGGGTGGCACCCGCGCTACTGCTATAAGTTAGCTGTAGCGCCGGCCCCCGCGCTACTAATAGGCCCAAAACCCGCGCTGCTGCTAGGCTTTTCCCTAATAGTGCAAGTAAGGTGGGTGTGCCCCCTCCCCAAACCCTAGGCGCCTTGGGCCCTTGTGGGGGGGGGGGCGCACCAGCCCACCTGGGGCTGGTCCCTTACCATACTTGGCCCATGCTGCCCTCTGGGGCTGGTGGCCCCACTTGGTGGACCCCCGGGACCCTCCCTGTGGTCCCGTACGTTATCGATAACACCCGAAACTTTTCCGGTGACCAAAACAGGACTTCCCATATATAAATATTTACCTCCGGACCATTCCGGAACTCCTCGTGATGTCCGGGATCTCATCCGGGACTCCGAACAACATTCGGTAACCACGTATATCTATTCCCTATAACCCTAGCGTCATCGAACCTTAAGTGTGTAGACCCTACGGGTTCGGGAACCATGTAGACATGATCAAGACGTTCTCCAGTCAATAACCAACAGCGGGATCTAGATACCCATGTTGGCTCCCACATGTTCCATGATGATCTCATCGGATGAACCACGATGTCAAGGACTCAATCAATCCCGTATACAATTCCCTTTGTCTAGTGGTATTATACTTGCCCGAGATTCGATCGTCGGTATGCCGATACCTTGTTCAATCTCATTACCGGCAAGTCTCTTTACTCGTTCCGTAATAGATCATCCCGTGATCAACCCCTTGGTCACATTGTGCACATTATGATGATGTCCTACCGAGTGGGCCCAGAGATACCTCTCCGTTACACGGAGTGACAAATCCCAGTCTCGATTCGTGCCAACTGAACAGACACTTTCGGAGATACCTGTAGTGCACCTTTATAGCCACCTAGTTACGTTGTGACATTTGGTACACCCAAAGCATTCCTACGGTATCTGGGAGTTGCACTATCTCATGGTCTAAGGAAATGATACTTGACATTAGAAAAGCTTTAGCATACGAACTACACGATCTTTGTGCTAGGCTTAGGATTGGGTCTTGTCCATCACATCATTCTCGTAATGATGTGATCCCGTTATCAACGACATCCAATGTCCATGGTCAGGAAATCGTAACCATCTATTGATCAACAAGCTAGTCAACTAGAGGCTTACTAGGGACATGGTGTTGTCTATGTACCCACACATGTATCTGAGTTTCATATCAATACAATTATAGCATGGATAATAAATGATTATCATGAACAAGGAAATATAATAATAACTAATTTTTTATTGCCTCTAGGGCATATTTCCAACAGTCTCCCACTTGCACTAGAGTCAATAATCTAGTTCACATCGCCATGTGATTAACACTCACAGGTCACATCGCCATGTGACCAACATCCAAAGAGTTTACTAGTGTCACTAAACTAGTTCACATCATCATGTGATTAAGACTCAATGAGTTCTGGGGTTTGATCATGTTTTGCTTGTAAGAGAGGTTTTAGTCAACGGGTCTGCAATATTCAGATCCGTATGTACTTCTCAAATCTCTAGGTCATATTGTAAATGCTGCTTCCACGCTCCACTTGGAGCTATTCCAAATGGTTGCTCCACTATACGTATCCGGTTTGCTACTCAGAGTCACTCGGATAGGTGTTAAAGCTTGCATCGACGTAACCCTTTACGCCGAACTCTTTATCACCTCCATAATCGAGAAACATGTCCTTATTTACTCCAAGGACAATTTTGACCGCTGTCCAATTATCCATTCCTGGATCATTCTTGTACCCCTTGACTGACTCATGGCAAGGCGCACTTCCGGTGCGGTACACCGGATAGCATACTATAGAGCCTACGTCTGAAGCATAGGGGACGACATTCGTCCTTTCTCTCTCTTCTGCCGTGGTCGAGCTTTAACTCTTAACTTCATACCTTACAACTCAGGCAAGAACTCCTTCTTTGACTGATCCATCTTGAACACCTTCAAGATCATGTCAAGGTATGTGCTCATTTGAAAGTACCATTAAGCGTTTTTGATCTATCCTCATAGATCTTGATGCTCAATGTTCAAGTAGCTTAATCCAGGTTTTCTATTGAAAAACACCTTTCAAATAACCCTATATGCTTTCTAGAAATTCTACATCATTTCTGATCAACAATATGCCAACAACATATACTCATCAGAAATTCTACAGTGCTCCCACTCACTTCTTTGGAAATACAAGTTTCTCATAAACTTTGTATAAACCCAAAATCTTTGATCATCTTATCAAAGTGTATATTCCGACTCCGAGATGCTTGCTCTATCCCATGGAAGGATCGCTGGAGCTAGCATACCTTTTAGCGTCCTTAGGATCGACAGAACCTTTCTGATTTTATCACATACAACCTTTCCTTACGAAACTGGTAAGGAAACTCGTTTTGACATCCATCTGCCAGATTTCATAAATGCAGCTAATGCTAACATGATTCCGACGGACTTAAGCATCGCTACGGATGAGAAAATCTCATTGTAGTCAACTTCCTTGAACTTGTGAAAAACTCTTCGCCACAAGTCGAGCTCCATAGACGGTGACATTACCGTCCATGTCCGTCTTCTTCTTAAAGATCCATTTATCTCAATGGCTTGCCGATCATCGGGCAAGTCCACCAAAGTCCATGCTTTGTTCTGATACATGGATCCTATCTCAGATTTCATGGCTTCTAACCATTTGTCGGAATATGGGCCCACCATCGCTTCTCCATAGCTCGCAGGTTCATTGTTGTCTAGCAACATGACCCTCAAGACAGGATTACTGTACCATTCTGAAGTAGTACGCATCCTTGTCACCCTACGAGGTACGACAGTGACTTGATCCGAAACTTCATGATCACTATCATAAGCTTCTACTTCAATTGGTGTAGACGCCACAGGAACAACTTCCTGTGCCCTGCTACACACTAGTTGAAGTGACGGTTCAATAACCTCATCAAGTCTCCACCATCCTCCCACTCAATTCTTTCGAGAGAAACTTTTCCTCGGGAAAGAACCTAATTCTAGAAACAATCCCTTTTGCTTCCGGAACTGATACTGGAGGTATACCCAACTGTTTTGGGTGTCCTATGAAGATGCATTTATCCGCTTTGGGTTCGAGCTTATCAGCCTGAAACTTTTTCACATAAGCGTCGCAGCCCCAAACTTTCAAGAAACGACAACTTAGGTTTCTCTAAACCATAGTTCATATGTGTCATCTCAACTGAATTACGTGGTGCCCTAATTAAAGTGAATGCGGTTGTCTCTAATGCCTAACCCATGAACGATAGTGGTAATTTGATAAGAGACATCATGGTACGCACCATATCTAATAGGGTGCAACTATGATGTTCGGACACACCATCACACTATGGTGTTCCAGGCGGTATTAATTGTGAAACAATTTCCACAATGTCTTAATTGCGTGCCAAAGCTCGTAACTCAGATACTCATCTCTATGATCATATCATAGACATTTTATCCTCTTGTCACAATGATCTTCAACTTCATTCTGAAATTACTTGAACCATTCAATAATTCAGACTTGTGTTTCATCAAGTAAATATACTCAGTATCTACTCAAATCATCCGTGAAGTAAGAACATAATGATATCCACTGCGTGCCTCGGCACTCATTGGACTGCACACATCAAAATGTATTACTTCCAATAAGTTGCTTTCTAGTTCCATTTTACTGAAAACGAGGCTTTCAGTCATCTTGCCCATGTGGTATGATTTGCATGTCTCAAGTGATTCAAAATCAAGGGAGTCCAAACGATCCATCTGCATGGAGTTTCTTCATGCATATACACCAATAGACATGGTTCGCATGTCTCAAACTTTCCAAAACGAGTGAGTCCAAAGATCCATCAACATGGAGCTTCTTCATGCGTTTTATACCAATATGACTTACATGGCAGTGTCACAAGTAGGTGGTACTATCATTACTATCTTATATCTTTTGGCATGAACATGTGTATCACTACGATCGAGATTCAATAAACCATTCATTTTAGGTGCAAGACCATTGAAGGCATTACTCAAATAAACAGAGTAACCATTATTCTCCTTAAATGAATAACCGTATTGCGATAGACATAATCCAATCATGTCTATGCTCAACGCAAACACCAAATAACAATTATTTAGGTTTAACACCAATCTCGATGGTAGAGGGAGCGTGTGATGCTTGATCACATCAAGATTGGAAAACACTTCCAACACACATCGTCAGCTCACCTTTAGCTAGTCTCCGTTTATTCCGCAACCTTTTATTTTGAGTTACTAACACTTAGCAACCGAACCGGTATCTAATACCCTGGTGCTACTAGGAGTACTAGTAAAGTACACATTAACATAATGTATATCCAATATACTTCTATCGACCTTGCCAGCCTTCTCATCTACCAAGTATCTAGGGTAATTCCGCTCTAGTGACTGTTCCCCTTATCACAGAAGCACTTAGTCTCGGGTTTTGGTTCAACCTTGGGTTTCTTCACTAGAGCAGCAGCTGATTTGCCGTTTCATGAAGTATCCCTTCTTGCCCTTGCCCTTCTTGAAACTATTGGTTTCACAAACCATCAACAATTGATGCTCCTTCTTGATTTCTACTTTCGCGGTGTCAAACATCGCGAATATCTCAAGGATCATCATATTTATCCCTGATATATTATAGTTCATCACGAAGCTCTAGCAGCTTGGTGGCAATGACTTTGGAGAAACATCACTATATCATCTGGAAGATCAACTCCCACTCGATTCAAGTGATTGTTGTACTCAGACAATCTGAGCACAAGCTCAACGATTGAGCCATTTCTCCCTTAGTATGCAGGCTAAAAGACTCGTCGGAGGTCTTATACCTCTTGACGTGGGCATGAGCCTGAAATCCCAATTTCAGCCCTCGAAACATCTCGTATGTTTCGCGACGTTTCGAAATCGTCTTCGGTGCCTCAACTCTAAACTGTTTAACATCACTGAACTATCACGTAGTTATCAAAACGTGTATGTCAAATGTTCGCAACATCCACAGACGACGTTCGAGGTTCAGCACACCGAGCGGTGCATTAAGGACATAAGCCTTCTACGAAGCAACGAGGACAATCCTCAGTTCATGGACCCAGTCCGCATAATTGCTACTATCAACTTTCAACTAAATTTTCTCTAGGAACATATCTAAAACAGTAGAACTAAAGCGCGACCTACGACATAATTTGCAAGAATCTTTTGACCATGTTCAGGATAATTAAGTTCATCTTATGAACTCCCACTCAGATAGACATCCCTCTAGTCATCTAAGTGATTACATGATCCGAGTCAACTAGGCCGTGTCCGATCATCACGTGATACGGACTAGTCATCATCGGTGAACATCTTCATGTTGATCGTATCCACTATATGACTCATGCTCGACCTTTCGGTCTCTTGTGTTCCGAGGCCATGTCTGTACATGCTAGGCTCGTCAAGTCAACCTAAGTGTTTCGCGTGTGTAAATCTGGCTTACACCCATTGTATGTGAACGTTAGAATCTATCACACACGATCATCACGTGGTGCTTCGAAACGACAAACTTTCACAACGGTGCACAGTTAGGGGGGAACACTTTCTTGAAATTTTAATGAGGGATCATCTTATTTACTACCGTCGTTCTAAGCAAATAAGATGCATAAACATGATAAACATCACATGCTATCAAATAGTGACATGATATGGCCAATATCATTTTTGCTCCTTTTGATCTCCATCTTCGGGGCTCCATGATCATCATCGTCACCGGCATGACACCATGATCTCCATCATCATGATCTCCATCATCGTGTCTCCATGAAGTTGTCTCGCCAACTCATTACTTCTACTACTATGGCTACCGGTTAGCAATAAAGTAAAGTAATTACATGGCGTTGTTCAATGGCACGCAGATCATACAATAAATAAAGACAACTCCTATGGCTCCTGCCGGTTGTCATACTCATCGACATGCAAGTCGTGATTCCTATTACAAGAACATGATCAATCTCATACATCACATATCATTCATCACATTCTTCTTGGCCATATCACATCACATAGCATACCCTGCAAAAACAAGTTAGACATCCTCTAATTGTTGTTTGCATGTTTTACGTGGCTGCTATAGGTTTCTAGCAAGAACGTTTCTTACCTACGCAAAACCACAACGTGATATGTCAATTGCTATTTACCCTTCACAAGGACCCTTTTCATCGAATCCGATCCGACTAAAGTGGGAGAGACTGGCACCCGCTAGCCACCTTATGCAACAAGTGCATGTCAGTCGGTGGAACCTGTCTCACGTAAGTGTACGTGTAAGGTCGGTCCGGGCCGCTTCATCCCACAATGCCGCCGAATCAAGATTGGACTATTAACGTTAAGCATATTGAACAAAATCAACGCCCACAACTACTTTGTGTTCTACTCGTGCATAGAATCTACGCAATAGACCTAGCTCATGATGCCACTGTTGGGGAACGTAGCAGAAATTCAAAATTTTCCTACGAGTCACCAAGATCTATCTATGGAGAGACTAGCAACGAGGGGAAGGAGAGAGCATCTACATACCATTGTAGATCGCTAAGCGGAAGCGTTCAAGAGAACGGGGTTGAAGGAGTCGTACTTGTCCAAATCACCGGAGATCCTAGTGCCGAACGGACGGCACCTCCGCGTTCAACACACGTGCAGCCCAGTGACGTCTCCCATGCCTTGATCCAGCAAGGAGAGAGGGAGAGGTTGGGGAAGACTCCATTCAGCAGCAGCACAGCGGGATGCTGGTGGTGGAGGAGCGTGGCAATCCTGCAGGGCTTCGCCAAGCACCGCGGGAGAGGAGGAGAAAGAGAGGTAGGGCTGCGCCAACAGGAGAAGAACTTCGTGTGTTGGGCTGCCCCTTTGCCTCCACTATATATATGGGAGAGGGAGGGCTGCGCCCCCACCTAGGGATCCCTCCCTAGGGGTGGCGGCAGCCCCAATCCCCATCTGGGTGGCGGCCAAGGGGGGGAGAGGGGAAACTTGCCCCCCAAGTAAGGTGGGTGTGCCCCCTCCCCAAACCCTAGGCGCCTTGGGCCCTTGTGGGGGGGGCGCACCAGCCCACCTGGGGCTGGTCCCCTCCCACACTTGGCCCATGCTGCCCTCTGGGGCTGGTGGCCCCACTTGGTGGACCCCCCGGGACCCTCCCGGTGGTCCCGGTACGTTACCGATAACACCCGAAACTTTTTCGGTGACCAAAACAAGACTTCCCATATATAAATTTTTACCTCCGGACCATTCCGGAACTCCTCGGGATGTCCGGGATCTCATCCGGGACTCCTAACAACATTCGGTAACCACGTATATCTATTCCCTATAACCCTAGCATCATCGAACCTTAAGTATGTAGACCCTACGGGTTCGGGAACCGTGCAGACATGACCGAGACAGTCTCCGGTCAATAACCAACAGCGGGATCTGGATACCCATGTTGGCTCCCACATGTTCCACGATGATCTCATCGGATGAACCACGATGTCAAGGACTCAATCAATCCCGTATACAATTCCCTTTGTCCAGTGGTATTATACTTGCCCGAGATTCGATCGTCGGTATGCCGATACCTTGTTCAATCTCGTTACCGGCAAGTCTCTTTACTCGTTCCGTAACACATCATCCCGTGACTAACCCCTTGGTCACATTGTGCACATTATGATGATGTCCTACCGAGTGGGCCCAGAGATACCTCTCCGTTACACGGAGTGATAAATCCCAGTCTCGATTCGTGCCAACTCAACAGACACTTTCGGAGATACCTGTAGTGCACCTTTATAGCCACCAAGTTACGTTGTGACGTTTGGTACACCCAAAGCATTCCTACGGTATCCGGGAGTTCCACAATCTCATGGTCTAAGGAAATGATACTTGACATTAGAAAAGCTTTAGCATACGAACTACACGATCTTTGTGCTAGGCTTAGGATTGGGTCTTGTCCATCACATCATTCTGCTAATGATGTGATCCCGTTATCAACGACATCCAATGTCCATGGTCAGGAAACCGTAACCATCTATTGATCAACGAGCTAGTCAACTAGAGGCTTACTAGGGACATGGTGTTGTCTATGTACCCACACATGTATCCGAGTTTCCTATCAATACAATTATAGCATGGATAATAAACGATTATCATGAACAAGGAAATATAATAATAACTAATTTGTTATTGCCTCTAGGGCATATTTCCAACATGAGCTAGTCTAGTAGAGGCTCACTAGGGACACGTTGTTGTCTATGTATCCACACATGTATCTGAGTTTCCTATCAATACTATTCTAGCATCAATAATAAACGATTATCATGAACAGGGAAATATGATAATAACCAATTTACTATTGCCTCTAGGGCATATTTCCAACAGGCGTTGCTCCTGTTGTTCTTCTTTGGCGGCCATGGAAGTGGAAGAGAAGAGGAGCTTAGGGCGATGTCAGTTCACATTTTAGCTGTTAAGGCATTTTGATCCTTGACTTCAGTCCCGACGGTGTTTGGATCACGGCAACCGACCTCTGCTTGCTCGCACCGTCTGGTCAAATGGCGACAACTTGGCAATGTGGCCTCTTTACCTCCCGGCACAAAAACCAAATGGGAGGTTGTAGACCTTGGCGTGGGTGTAGCGGCAAGTTCCCCGACCCGGTTCTCAGGGACCAAATTCCTATCAAGCTTTCTAATCTGGGGTCCTTTTCATAAAAAATGAGGACTTGTTGTGCTTTGTTGTTAGTTTGGGGTCCTGGTGCTCGCAGTAAATTGTAAGGGCATCTCCAATACCGTGCAGCAAACCAGACACATCAAATATCCACGGAACGTCCGGATGCAGACAACAGTTAGGTAAGAGGCCATATAACCTGGTGCACCAAATGTCCGCCCCTATTTATTCCTATCTCCAGAGCACACAAAAGAATTAAAGATAAATATCATCATTTGTTCATAATCGTGTTGCACAAATATTCCAATGCAACAATAATTCAAATATAAATACTATTATAATTCAAACATGAAGTTTTCCAATAAAATAGTTTACATTTGAAAATTCAATTAATTGCCTCATGCATCATCATCGTTTCATCCTCACTTGACGAGAAGTATCAATGAACTCGGTGTAGAAGTACTTCTCGTCCACATCCATGATGTTGCTTCACAGTAAACAACAAAATGTCAATAGATTTGGCTACGACATTTGGCCGAACATTTGCTGGGCATGTCCGCCATGGACACAAATGTGCAGGGCGGAGGGTACCTGGGCGACGCCCAGACCAGGGGTGGAAGGAAGGTGTAGGCGTCCAGTTAGAGCGACGGAGGTCCAACAAGGCTTAGGCGGCGGAGTGAGTGGTACAACAACGGTGTCGGTCTCAGACTACGCGGATAGAGAGCAAGGGGAGGGGCAAAGTGAGAAAATCGAGGCTCAGGTGAGATTTTTGTGTGGGCCGTGAGTGTCAAAGGCCTACGTGAAGGATGTCTGAATGTGTGCAAACTTCCTCCGATTTTTCTTCCGGTTTATGAAATTTCTGATGTTTGGACCACACTGCGGACGTCTGATGCACGGCATTGGATGACCTAACGTGCACCATGTCATGGACCTGACATTTGTGGGCTTTTATGCACATAGCTGGAGCTGCCCTAATGTAGCGTTTTGGGGTCCTTCCGGACCCTTCTTTGTGTTAAAAAAAGATAGGATAGGTGAATAGCTGCCTAATTGGCACGCGTGGCAGCCACCAGCTGGGTACATACTACATCCGTCCTGGTTTATTGGTCCTCTTTGTATTTTATGCCAAACTTTGACCTTAACTTTAACTAATAAAATATTAATGCCCAAAAATTAATATCATTAAAATTATATTCAAATACGAATTAAATGATACTTCCTTCGTTCCTAGATGTAGGATGTATAGTTTTTGGCACGGATATTAAAGAACGCACATGGAGGGATAATTTCACAAGTTTTGGGCGAAATTACACCTGACTAGTTGACATGAGAAAATAGAGGAGATTGGCTAATATAAGGAAATGTAATCAAATCCCTAAAAAAATTATCCAAACGAGTGGTGCAATGCAATACACCTTATATTTCAGATTTTTTTCTCAAAAATCTATACACCTTATATCAAGGAACGGAGGGAGTATAATTTTTCGTGACATGCACTAATATTTTGTTAGTTAAATTTATGGTCAAAAGTTGACACAAAATACAAAGAGGACCAGTAAACCAGAGGTAGTAGTACGTAGTACCTCCGTCTTGTTTTTTTTGTCCTCTTCGTTTGACCATGCATAGACTGATAAAATTTTGATGCATGTCTAAAAAATTATATCATTTGATTCATATTTGAATATATTTTGCAACGATACTATTTTTTGTGACGTGCATTAACATTTTGTTAATTAAACCAATGGTCAAAATCTAGCATAAAATACTAAGGGGACCAAGGGAGGTAGTAGGTATTACGGGAATCCAAGTCGAAAGTCATTTGAAGTGAGTGACCGAGTGAGCGAAACAACACCACTACAAGAAAATCTGCATGTAGAGACATCAAATTCCATGGCTAGAGACGTGTTATTTCATCTCTAGGCAACTGTAGAGTCGATTTGGTAAAGCGTCCTTGGAGCGTCTTCCCACGGACCGTCTCAAAACCGGTAGACACGCTTGCTAAGCATGTGTACATGACATGGGATGTTTTATTGAGACGCTCAAAGTCGTCTCTATACATGTCGAGACGTTATGTTAGACACGCTCAAAGCACGTCTCCACGAGAGTAGAGGTTTCATCATGGACTCGATGCTTATACACGCTATGTAGAGACGATATATTCGTTTCTAAATATACATGAATTATTTTACATTACATAATATTTGGTTTATTTTGACTTTGTATTTCATCATTTCTAATTCGATTACTTTACATGACACATGTGCATGTGCGGCCTGATCAAATGTCATTATATGAACACCTCGGTTCACATCATCAATTCCATTCGCACAATAAGCATCCTCACTAGCAAATCCAGTGGACTAATTAGTAGGAACAAATACATCTATTAAAAGTGTGCCGAGTTCACAACTGAATCAAATCAGACATTCATATGAAAGGTACAAATAAATAAGAAAATATCCTACGAACTAGAACCAAATTTTCCTATGAAGCTAAAAATCTATACATAATTCATTATATTTGTTCATTTAAAAATTATTCCATCCGCAGCTGCTCCTGGATCCTGCAATGCAGTCCTCTAAAGCCTTAGCTTTCCTGAAAAGAAAGGAAACAAAGAAAAGTTTACATGAACATAAGCTTTTGGACTAGTGCACAATGAAATGTTCTTTGATGAATTGTAAGAGATGTACCATACTAGTGTTTTCTGGTTGTGTTGGAGTAGGAATGTTTTTGTAGTGTTGTTGGAGTGATTGGCTCAGGTATTTTTGACCTAAAAATTTACAAAGATTCTTCATAAGTTATATACCTTAATGGACATTGGAGCATACCCGATGCTTATATGGAAGTGGACTTACATGTGATCGAGGTCAAGCAATAACGTAATCAATAGTATCCCTTACTGTCTGGATTGGATTCTTTTCATACAATCTAATAAGTCTCTCATCGTCAAGATTTGAAATGTTGTGATGAACAGAAACACCAACATATTGCACTCCAAGCATGCTTCCTCAAACCACATATGTAATATGTTTATTCACTAAAGTTCCTTTGGCCACGACTTCACTTGTGTTTGTCGAGTTCTTCGAAAACAATTACTTCAATCTTTTCCCTATTATTTCAACAAAAATCACACTTATTTCAGAAAGAATACGCATGAATGGACACACTAAACAGGGAATATAATTGGCAGGTCTTTATCATGTATAACAAATGCACTAAATCATCAACCTTATTATGTACATATTGATTATTCTATCTGGTTCCTAGTTGTACCATATACACTTCTAAACTGAATTCTTTTCTATGTCAGCTCCAGAATTTTACATAGTGCTCATCAGTGATATTATTACCATGACAAAGAGGTGAACTCATCTTATCATGTACTACAGATTTCCATGATTATCTCATTTTGTTGCATTAGGGTCACTTGCTACTACTGCTGCTACTAGTTCATGAGTACCATTTATTCTTTTGTGAAACTAGTATTAGCAGTTCTTTGAAAATAAATAGTATTAGCACATGTATTACCAAAATCTTGGAAATAATTATTTCCAAGATGATATCATGTTGCTTGTAAAAAAACAGCAGCAGGCAAAATACCCTACTTGTACAAAAGATGACACTACCTTTCTTCTGATCTGTGGTTTGAACATACCTGGCTAATGAACTGCTCGTCTTGGTGTGGTTGATTCTGCAACTTGATCAGCCCTATCAAACTTTTCAATGTGTTCCTCTACAATTGAGGTTCCTTTCGGTTGTAAGTAAACTCGTACAAAATAAAGGCATTGTTTTAATAACGAAGCAGAAATTTCTATACACGAAGACATTGTTTGATACCTTAGCAACGATATGTTCATGTCGTAAAGACGATCTAGTGTAACCCTCTTTGGTTCTCGCACAATTGCTAGGATGCAATTCCTGCAACTTATGATGAACAATTGTTTTTAAGTACGAGAAAAAACTAGCGCTAACTTACTAGTGAAGAAACTATTGCATCACCTGCATAACATTTTGTGGAGCATCCACATTGTCAGGTGCTTCTACATGTGGTAGGTCACTGCCAACAACTCTTCTGCTGAACCTGAAACAAGAAGATGGTAATAATATATTAATATCCACACTTTTATCTTCGGAGAAAGAGATGTTGATACACCAACTTCATCACTTCCCATGGCTACAATTTTATTTCTCCATTTCTGTCCACAGAATTTTTGCTTCATGAACAAATGCATCGTACTCAGCTCATTTGTAGTCTTCTACATTTATACTTGATATTATATCTTGGCCAAAACAATGATAAAATCATAAATTAATCGATAAGATAATGAAGGGAAAGTGTGTATATAAGCATATGTCAAGGTCATGCATTGCACCGCATTATCTATATAAACAACTAAACCATGTGAGATGGAATAGGAAAATAACTGTAAGTGGCAGAAAACTGCATACATTCAGCTTGAGTCATGTTCTTACGAGCATGCAAGGAATGTAGAGCTACCACACAGAATGTCTCCATTTCTCCAACATTAGCTATACTATGCAATAAAAAACAAAAGAAATTTGACCTTTTATTTTCTTAGCTAATAGTACTAACAATCAGGGATTGTCGTCTCTTTGTAGGTTCAAACCAAATGGCTTATTTATATGTTCCACAACAAATTCAGTTTCCTTAATGACTAGTTAAGGGTCTTTGGCTATTATAAATACCCATCAGTTTTTTAGAGTATGATCTAGGTGTTTGAAAACACAATTATATAGAGAAGGGTCCAGATATGGTAAAAGGATAAAGTGCGTACAATAAAGGAATTTCGGGATTATTATAGACTGCTACGCTTTGAGGCGAGGCCGGACACAAAGAGCTCCACATGCCACAGCTACGTGATTTTTCTTTTCGAGCGATGAGTGTTATGCAAGGCTGCTGTAGTGCCGCGTGCTTGCTCTGTATCTCCATTGTTGCTCTATATCGGGTCTGCTGCGTGCTATGCGAGACTAGGTTTCATAGAATATATTTTTCCTCTAATTCTGGGCGGGCCACGGCCAATTTGTCCTTGCCGTAGCTCCGCCAGTGATTACAGTATATATCAGGGTTAGGGGAAATGAGGTTGTATGATTGAATTGTTGTATAGTGAAACAACCACTAGTAGAAAAGGGGCCAATAGTCCAGGCCGGTCCAGCCCATTAGTCCCGGTTCAATCCAGAACCGGGACCAATGGGGGCATCGGACCCGGTTCGTGAGCCCCGGGGGCCGGCCGGGCCACGTGGGCCATTGGTTCCGGTTCGTCTGGACCTATTGGTCCCGGTTGGTGGGACGAACCGGGACCAATGGGCCTCGCTCCTGGCCCAACACCATTGCTCCCGGTTGGTGGCTTGAACCGGGACCAAAGGCTGTCCATTAGTCCCGGTTCGAGCCGTCAACCGGGACTAAAGGGTTGGTCCCCGTTGCGACCAGAGTTTAGTCCCACCTCGCCAACCGAAGGGGAATCAGACCGGTTTATAAGCCCCTCCCTCTCTACCTTATTGAGCTCCTCTGAAAATGAAAATAGATGCCCTTATATAGGGAATTTAGCATAAATTCATACGGATTTCTCTTGAAATTCGTTATGAATTTAAGTTGAATTTCCTTTATAAGCGCATCTCTGCTCATTTCTGAGTAGTTTTTTATATAGTTTTTTTTTCTTTTTCTGCTATATTTATTTTTTTCTTTTTATTTCTGAGTTGTGATAAGCCATTAAAAATAAGCATATATGCTCCTTTTTTAGTACAGTTAATCACAACTATTTTTTGCTTCTATTCATTTCTGAGTAGTTTTTTATATAGTTTTTTTTCTTTTTCTGCTATATTTATTTTTTTCTTTTTATTTCTGAGTTGTAATAAGCCATTAAAAATAAGCATATATGCTCCTTTTTTAGTACAGGTAATCACAACTATTTTTTGCTTCTATTCATTTCTGAGTAGTTTTCTATATATTTTTTCTTTTCTGTTATATTTATTCTTTTGTTTTTATTTCTGAGTTGTAATAAGTCATTAAAAATAAGCATCTATGCTATTTTTTTAGTAAAGTTAATCAAAATTATTTGTTCTTCTATTTATTTCTGAGTGGTTTTTTATATATTTTTTTCTTTTCTGCTACATTTATTTTTTTCTTTTTACTTCTGAGTTGTAATAAGTCATTAAAAATAAAAAAGAGGCACAATGCTCGTTAATTTGCTTCAAGCCTTTCGTAATAGTGTCAACTGCACTGCACATAGCTCTGTGCAGTCTACCGTATTCCTCAAGGCTTGAAGCTAACCAACGTGCAGGAGCATTGAGCCTCTTCGTCATCGTCTCTGCACTCAGGGCTTATAAACAGCTGCGAGTGCCTCTCGCTTGGCGAGGTGGGACTAAAAAACAGCTGCAGGAAGAATCAACAAAAAAATAGCTGCAGAAAATAAAAAAGTAGTTACACGGGTCCATTGGTACCGGTTCATGGCACCAACCGGTACCAATGCCGCTCTTTGGTCCCGGTTGGCCGCTCCAACCGGGACCAATGCCCCCCCTTTAGTCCCGGTTGGATCCTCCAACCGGGACCAAAGGTCTTCGTTTCCCGCCCTTTGGGCTGCTGAAAAGAGGCCTTTGGTCCCGGTTGTTGGCTCCAACCGGGACTAAAGGGGGCATTAGTCCTGGTTGGAGCCGCCAACCGGGACCAATGCTCTTGCTATATATACTGGACTTAGCAGTTTTTGCCAAATCCCATCTCTTTCTCGCCCCTGCCCCGAGCCTCTGCTCCTCGTCGCCGTTGCCGCCGAGCCCGCCCCGAGCCCGCCGTCCCCGTCGCCGCCCCGAGCCGCCGTCGTCGCCGCCCCCATCGCCGCCCGCGTCCCGCGCCGCCACGCCCCGACGTCGTCGCCAGCCGTCGCCCCTGCCCCGAGCCCGCCGTCCCCGTCGCCGCCCCCGAGCCCGCTGTCCTCGTCGCCCCTGCCCCGCGCCGCCCCGAGCCCGTCGTCGCCCCTGCACCGCGCCGCCTCGACGCCGACGTGAGCGATTTTTTTATTTTTGTTAGATTTTTTTTAGATTCTTTTTGTAGTTCATAGATTTTTTTTGTTAGGTTAGATGTGTAGTAATTTAGATATGTAGTTCATAGATTTTTTTGTTAGATTAGATTTTTTTGTGAGATTACATGTGTAGTAATTAATTTGTTTATATTATGTTAGATTTTTTTGTTAGATTAATTAGATTTTTTTGTTAGATTAGATATGTGTAGTAATTAATTTGTTCATATTATGTTAGATTTTTTTTCTGTTAATAGATTTTTTTGGTGATATTATTATTGAATATGCATGTTTGGTGATATTATTGTTAATAGATTTTTTTTGGTGATATTTAGATTGTGTAATTAACTTTGTTCATAGAATTTTAATGATTTTTTTGTTCATAGTATTTAGAAAAAGGAAAAAAATAAGTAGTAGTTTATATATAGTTGAACTAGCTAGTTGATTTAATAAACTAATTTATTTTACTATATAATGAAGTAGTTTGTTTTTAGTAAGTACTACTTATTTATTTATAGTAAGTGCTTAGTAGTTGAACTAGATAGTTGATTTAATTAATAAAACTACTTTTATTTAACTATATATAGAAGTAGTTCCCGCGTCGACGTCGGCGATGCCTATCCCGCATCCTCGTCGTCGTCGACGCGGCGGTGGAGGCCTGCTTGATCAGGGTCATGTTCGGGACTGGGCTTCGCCGGGTTGGTATTGGGAGGTGCTACCTTCCGGGGGACGTAGGTTGGTGAGGAGGCAGCCCGTTGTTGACCCGATCCTTGTTTGGTGGCGGTCGCGTGGGCCAGTGACGGTGGTGAGGCATCCGGACAGGATGGAGGTGGTACGTCACCGTGTCAGCGAGGAGGACGAGCACGTCCGTCGCCTCATTGTTGCATTGAAGGGGAGGTTCGACAATACCTGGCAGGTTCTTCAGGGATCTCACTGGAGCTATGATCCTGTGATGGTTCCTTATCTTTGGGTGTCCACCGCCCGCGTCGATACCCGTCGGGCGCTACGGTTCTAGTTGTATTAGTGATAATATTCGACGATGTACAGACACCAAGAGATGATGTACTTTTGCTTATAATTATTGAATGCATGCTAATTTGAATACTATACTTTATTTTATGATTTGGTTTTGCTTATTTTATGATTTGGTTTTGCTTATTGAATGCTCATATTGGATAAATTCTCCGTCATTCCCGTGTGCTACACAATTTGGTATAACAATGCATTCGGGAATGAAAGAGGAGCTACGTACGTACATCGATCATCGATATATAGTCAACCCATGATTAATAATAATGATCTACTTTAATATTTGAATTATGAACGTAGGCCGGAAATGTCGTACTCATCGGATGACGAA
Source organism: Triticum timopheevii (assembly GCA_963921465.1). NCBI lineage: Eukaryota > Viridiplantae > Streptophyta > Magnoliopsida > Poales > Poaceae > Triticum > Triticum timopheevii. The sequence continues at coordinate 372,530,656 of OY997262.1, forward strand.
AACCGTCCGGGGGAGTGCGACTGGTGCCACGACGACCGAGGTATGTGCGACAGGTTCATTGAGCTGGACGAAGATGGGCGTTTCATCATTAAGCTCGAGGAGACCTGCGATGTTCATATGGTACGCAACGACGACAATAGTTTTTTCGTAATTAAGCACGACTTCAACTATTTTAACGTGTATTTTTCATCTTTTCCAATTCGACTAGCTTATCCCATGCTTTGCAAGACGCCATGTCTTGGAGAGGATGGGTTTTGAAGACCATGAAAGTTTCGAAACCAAAAAAATTATCCTAAGTACCCATCATGGTGTGGATTTTCAAGTAAAGTTGTACAATGCTCAGAGTGTAACCCATTTTGGTTGCAAAAATTGGGATGCATTTTGCAAGATGTATGGTCTTGATGAGGGTATGCTTGTCACCATGGATCTTGGTGATCCTACAATCGAGCAAGAGACACCTTCGATTTGGGTCCTTGTGGATATACCTCCAGTTCTTCCCTCATGTGAGCTAAACATAGTTATTAAGTAATTTATATTGTTTATTTGAAAATATATAGTTGACAACTTATCTCCATTGACAGCTTATTTTTATTCTTCAAAGAATGTGCGGAAGATGGTAGACAGAACGTACTACACCGAAGGCTCCGAATTAACTTATCAGGAGAAAAATCATCTGGTCGGATTTTGTACTGATATTGAGAATTACAATATCTACAATCAAACTCCTCAACATTATGGTCAATACGTGCCACTAGTGCACGTGTTGAACTACGGTAACTACCATGGAGATACCCTGGTAAGATTATTTTTTACTATTACAACATCCGTGCATCTTTTTGCACACTTCTAAAACTAGTACATCATTGCTAACTACGAAGTTATTACTATGTTTTTCAACAGATAATCCCGAATGATTGTGTGCCTCATCTGATGTATACGCATGGTAGCCTTCATGTTTTTGAACATACGACCAGGTCGTCCTACGAATCTCAACTGTCCATACCAGATTTCTAAAAGAAATGAAGACATAACAATCAAAGAATGAAAAAAATGTATGGACAGTCGTAAGGAGCTTCTTGGAAGCAATAAGCAGCAAAGTACAAGAATTGGAGACAGGATGATCGCCATTCTTCATAATGGAGAGTCAGGATCTATATTGTTTTATGCTATTTTACCTTAAGGGTGAAGGTCCTACCTGATACTGATGATCATGTGCTAAGAACAATTATGTAGGGTTGGGTTCGATGACTATGAGGATGATGATCGTATGACTTATTATTAATAACGAGTAGAAGTTGTATGATGATGCATGATTAGTAGGACTTGTTATTATATACATATATGATGATGTATGATGCAAAGCATGCATGAGCATGTTATATCTGCGGGTGCAATGAACATAGCAGCAACATTGATAAACCAAGGACGAAGATAAGAGAGGACACTTCTCTCTATTAGCTAGCTATAATAACAACCTAAAAATAACCCTCAAAACCCCTAAAGCAGCCACTTTTGTAAAAAAAAAATTGACTTCTGGTCCCGGTTGGAGCCACCAACCGGGACCAAAGGCCCCCTGATTGGGCTCGGTGCACAGGGCCACGTGGAGGCACCTTGGTCCCGGTTCTTGTTTGAACCGGGACTAATGGGTGGTGGCACTAGTAACGACCCATTAGTCCCGGTTCATGAACCGGGACTAAAGGCCCTTACGAACCGGGACTAATGGGTGGTTTTCTACTAGTGAACTGGTTCGCCAGAGTGGTCGGCACGTCTGCGTGCACCTGTTGCTTGAACTATGTTTAGGGTTTACTGCCATCTATTTCAGTTGTGAGAGGATCATAGGAACAAAACATGTTGGGTGAAAATATGGATGTACAAATTGCATATTTCGTTGTACAAGTTAACTAAAACCATGAGCCCGCAGTGTGTGATTTTCATCTGACTGCAACTTGTTGACCATTTAATTCAGTAGTTTCTTGTGCAGAAAAAATGCCATCTGACTGTCACATTACTAGTGTGTCACTGTCAAATTACTAGTCATGGATGATTACCGTTTAGCGTTGTCACTGCCGATCCACCTTTGATCCCTTCTGTAATTGAACAGACTGGTGAATGGGAAGATTATACAGGGATTGGAAACTGAAACCCCATGGGGAATAGAGTCGCAGGAGGGGTTAATCTGAAACCGTAGGTGTTGATTCGGGGAATCAAACCCCAAGAACCGAACAGGCCTTAAATGAAGGAGGCTACTTTCACTGATTTAATGCTAAAATTATAGAGGAGATGAGATTCAAGGAATGACCTGCTTGACGGGGCGGAATTGGACGGTGCCGAGAGCTGCCTGTGGACGGTTTAGCGACGCAACACGCGGCGGAGCTTCTGGCAGAGGATGACTTCGGCATGGATGCAACTTGGTGACGGTGACGATGACGTCCGTGAGGAGCGCTGCTTGTCGACGGCAAGGAAGTCGGACGCCGACGGGGCTCCAACTGGCAAGATCATTGGTGGAGGAGAAAAGGATGTCACCGGCGGAGGCCGGAGCTCGCGGCGGAGGTTAGCACTTGGGTGAGGCTGCATCCACGCCGTATGTGGGAATGGGCGGCGCACGGGATGGGCAGGTGCCGGCATAGATTGAAACCGATCCGGAGGTGGGGAGATGGCGGCGTGGGGTGGGGAAAAGACACGGAAGGATTACGTGGAGCGAAAATAATCCAGCAGAAACGCGGGAAGCCCTAGGCAGTAAACGAAAAAATTAGGAACCCCAAATTTGATAAAACGAAAAATAGTTTGCGTGCACATTTTTTTAGTATTTTTAAAATAATTAAAATAAATGGTAATACGAGCCCCTAATACCCGTTTGATCTACAATAAATAGTATATTCCCTCCATAAAAAACTATTCTGGTTCAGATGCATGTAGATGCATTTTAGTATGTTTGTTCATTCACCTAAGTACATATGCAGTTCATAATGAAATATCTAAAATGTCGTATATTTATGTATGGAGGGAAAAAATTTGAGAAGTTTCACCAACGGCGGGCAGCCAAAGCCACCCAACACTGGTAAGTAATGTACCAGGGGGTATTGATAGTGATTTTGCGTCCGCCACTGGTACTCTGTTCTAGAGTTGTGGCGGCTGGGAGCTCCGGCTGGGAAGAGCGGCGTCGAGCCATGGAGGAGCTCTGGCTTACGGCAACGCCTTCGAGCAGCATGGGAGCAAAACCGAGCCACAGAGGAGTTTGGGACAGGGTGAGCATCGGTTGGGCCCACTAGCAATGGGGCAACCTGCCTATTAGGTATGTTCGGTTCGGAGATTATTAGATACTCCCTCCGATCCATATTACTTGTCTCTTAAACGGATGTATCTAGCACTAAAATATGTCTAGATACATCTGTTTGAACGATAAATAATATGGATTAGAGGGAGTAGTTCGTTTTAGAAGATTAGAAAATAAATAAATGAGAATAGTATTACAAAGGTTATCCAAGGGACCGATTGGAATCTACATTGGAGCTCATTAATTCATACTACTAGGTAGATGGGAGAACAGAAGTTCATCTAGGCTACAAAGTATTGGATCTGTGGGCTTATAAATATATAGGTACATGCCATCCTCCACCACTGGCATGCTCGCCACCGCATTCCTTGTTCACCAATGAGGGGGGGGGGGGTCCTTGCTACCTCCCTAGTCTGGCAGGGCTCCCTGACTGTCCTTGCCCTCGGTGATGTCGTTGAACCAGTGGTGGCTGATGCTCTTTTGCGGTTAATCCTGTCTGTCAGTACCTCCACTCACCTTGTGATTGCACTAATTTGAAGTCAAGCACATGCTCCGCTATGTTCAACAGACATTCTCTAATGGCTTACACCTTCGACATGCTCTCTCCAACGTTCTTTTTTTGCTTTCTTGGATGATTTCTGGGTCTTGGATCGGTCGAGGGCCCAGGCTTCTGCATGATTGGGGTCATTGCGGTTTAGTACCACTAAATGGAGAAATCATATTTGTGCAGCTAACCAGTTTGACAGTTTGGCGCAAGCACTCATGCGACAATGCACCGATTCCATTCCCAAGCAACACCACAACTTCTTAGCATGTTTGCCTATCCACAACCCACTTCTAACACGAGCCAGCTTCTTCATGCACACATGCCACTACGCACCAATTCCATTCCCAAATAGCACCACATCTTCTTAGCCTCCACCGCAATTTAGCAGGTTTGCCTATCCAAACCCCACAATCAAAGATGAGTCAACTTCTTCATGCACACATGCCACCACGCACCAATTCCATTCCCAAACAGCGCCACAGCTTCTTAGCCTCCACCACAACTTCTTAGCATGTTTTCCTATCCAGAACCCACAATCAAAACACTTCCAAAAACTGTTTTTAAGCATTATTTTGTCTTTTGGCTAAGGCCTCCACAAATGTTATTTCATCACGAAATTGGAATGCATGTGAAACACACATCAATGTTTGTCGCAAAAATAAAATCAGATTTTTGAACATTTTAAATATGATTTTTGATTTTACTGTAGCAAAGGGTGCATGTGAGCTCAAGCTCACATACTCCATGTCCGGCCATGTGGGTCTATTTAAATGAAATATCCATGGCATTAATACCACAAGGTGGTAATCCTATTTTTAGCACGATGATGGTGCACGCGCGCTGTGGTGGAAGAGGTCCAACAGTTAGAATGCATGCGTCATATAGGGAGTCCCGCTGCTAGGCCGGCCCACAGGGGCAAGCGAATAGGATGTTCTGTTTAGTGCGTGATAGAAAAAATTAGAAAACCGCAATGCGCTAGGAAGGAGCTGGATCGCAACCTCATAATAGAGAGTGCACACTATTAGCCGCTAGAACTAAAAGATGTTGTTGATTTGCTAACGCGCAATATATGTAAAGAACACACTGCAGCACCGAGATTTGAAAAGACATTTATGAAGAATTTGAACGTATTTTTTTATCGAAGAAAGTGAATTATCTTCTGAAATGAAATCATTTTCAAATTTTGAACACATTTTTAGAAATTCAGACATTTTTTAATCTGTGAATAATTTTGGAAACGGGATTTTTTTTGAAATTTTGAAGAAATTTGAAAACGTGAACATTTTGAAATTTGTGAAAAAAATGAAACCTCGATGTTTTTTGTAAAAACGGTAATCTCGAACATTTTTCAATCTGTGGACACTTTTTGGGAATGGGAACAAATCTTGAAATTTTGAAAAAAAGTTTGAAAACGTGAACATTTTTTTAAAAACTGAACAAAACTTGAAAGTGAATATTTCTTTTGGGTCCGTGAACAATTAGTGCCCACATACTTCTTGGGCCGTACAAGGTTTTCGTCAGGGACCGCAGGTTCAGGCCCAGCTTGATGGGCGCGACACGGATCCCCCGCAAAAAAAAAAAAAGCTAACACGTAGGTTGCGCGACGGATCAAGTAGGATCTAACCCCCAAGTTCAAACAAGCATGCGTTAGTCCTGTTGGTAGGGCACTGGACCCCACATCAATCTTCGAGTGGTCGCAGGTTCAAATTCTGTTTCTTGCAATATTTTTTTGGGGTTGAGTTATACTCGTATTGTTCGCTGGTGTGGCTGGCCCAGCATGAAGGCCCAACGGTGTGCCAAAAATCTGTAGTTTTGTTTTGAGTCGTTTCGTAGATTTTTTTTACCACCTTTGACACATATGATTTGGGGCATGCTATGCTTCGGCCGGTGATGTTTAGCAAACGCGGCCTCGGTAGCCGTAGGATCACGAGCTCGACAACCATCTGATCTTCTTCCCGTGAGTGCACATCAACCATTGCAACAAGGCTTGTGCTTCACTCGGCGTTTTGCAACACGAGCCTTGTTGCGCTTCTGTTGAACCGGGTTTTTTTTTTCAAATATGGCCTATGTTTCAGAAACAAGACCTTTGCTATACAAAATAAACTTGGTTGTTGCCCCTTTGCAACAAACGTAGTGTTGCGCTCGTTTCCTCTGCAACAAAAGGCTTGTTGCCGAAACAATAAAAAAACTACAATAAGTGGTTGTTCGCAGTTGTTGCAGAAACTCGTCTCGCGGCAAAGGTGCTACTGGCGATGACGGCCCAAGAAGGTTTCGATGGTGGTCATGGCTTCAAGAGCTCGGTCCGGTTGGGAAAGAAAGAGGGGTGTGTGAGGAGAAAAATGAGATGAAGGAAGGGCGGCGGTGGAGACCTGCCTTGACGGCAAACTGCGGTTGAGGGCGCGGACCAATAGCAAGCACGAGCGCCATGCACGCGACGAGCATCTCCCCCTGGTGGAGCTGAGAGACGAACGAAAGAAATGGGAAGGAGATGTGATGCCGCGCAAAGTTTCTAGAAAAGGGTGTGTGTTCTGCAGGACCATGGGACACGTGTCGATCGATGGAGGAGGTCGTCATAAAAATAGGATTCGTCGGTTGAACACAATCATTTCTCATATGATTTTAGTAGCTTCCCGCGGCAGACGAAAATAATCCTATACAGTGAACAAACCAAAAATTTAGAGAAATGTGCCTTACTTTATTTTATTATTTATTAATAATTAATAATTTAACATTAAGAATTAAAGTATAGAAGTGTCATTGTGGTCAGATGATTGGCGCTCGCACATGCGACGAGCTTATGATGCAATAGGTTTGAACGGGGGGCTTCCTTTTTTGCACACCCTTTTCCCATTTTGATTTCTATTTTAAAATTTTAATTCCTACGGTTCATCTTATATAAATCTAATTGTCTGGTCGAGTGGCCATTTATGCGGCCGAATCGGAGAAGGTTGTGTGTTCGATTGCTTAGGATTTTCTGCGTAGATAAATAAAATACGCCCGCAAAAGAAAAATGCAACAATGCTTTGTGAAGAAAAAAGACAGTGCACGCGGGCTACCCACCGCCTCAACCACTGAGGGTGGGCCCTCGTCATGTTGGCATGCCACGCGTGCACATGGTACATCCGGATACGGTAGAAAGTACTGTATATGAATGAGAGGACACGTTAGACGATCAGAAAACATGTATTTTGCAATTTTATGGATCAAACTGGCGTACAAGTTCTAATACTCCAGGAGTATTTATCTCTTTTCTTTAGTCTAAAATAAGAATATAATCACACATTAAAACGTCTCACAAATTGTCTCTAAGAATAGAATCGCATATTAAAACATCTCACAAATCGTCTCTAAGTTAATTAAAATTAAATACTTATTTTATCGAAGGCTAATTACAATCAAAAGTTTGTGGCGCTCTAAAAACGTCTTAAGAAGCGCCTTTAGGTCGCTAGTGTTCATGAGTGTAGAGACGAATAACAAAGCGATCCAGAAAAAGCGACCATACGCGATGTTTTTGTTGTAGTGCACGTATGGTTGCTGACAAGTTTAACCCAATGCACATCAGCACGAGACTGAACACATGTCCAGCACATGGGGCCATCGTCTTCTTGTCTGCAGAAACGTGCCAAGTGCAACCTCGACCCACGCAGTTAGGCCTGCATGAAATACATGCACACGTGTCCCGTACGAAACCATGATCGGATGCATGAGTATAGGCACACGACGTCTACAGGGCGGCCACCCCGATTTTCGGTAGCCCTGATACAGTCACCCCAAGTTTTTGCCCTCTCTGGCATGCCTCATCCACTGCTTTGACAGCTGATACGATGCAATTCTACTCTCTGGATCAGCGACCTCTCAGCCTGATACGTACGTTCGCCGGTCGGACTCCCGGCGCCGCCGTCCGGCCGGTCTACGGACGTCGGTCGAAACGTGGGCCGCGGCTCCGATGAGTGCATGTGAGCCAGAACCTAGCAGTTTGAATCCTTCACGTACGTGTTAAAGTGTCTAGTCTTACTACTTACTCCAACCACCAATCTTTTCAACGTTGCCAATCCTGGCCGGGCGCCGGCCGTGGCCATCAGGTCAGCTCAGCTCAGGTGCATGTCATGTCACACGATCCACACCCCTGAGCACTATATAACCTGCGTGCCACAGGCCATAATGGAGACATCAATTGGAGAGCACACTAGGAAAGCACATAGGCAACGCTGATATATCCTGATCGATCCATCCATCGTGGCCGGCCACAGCCATTAAGCCGACCCGTCCATCCGTCGAGCGCTGTCGCCATCGCGCGTTTATCGCCGTCCGGTGGATCGTGGAGGCCGCATAAGTACCACACCTCCAGCCGCTAGCCTGCGCCGGTAGCTTGTCAGCCAGGGAGAGAAGGAAGAAAAAATCATGCCGTCTCCGACCTCAGTCCACTGGCTGAGCCTGGTGGGAAGCGTCTGGCTGCAGACCATCAACGGCCCCAACTCCGACTTCCCCGTCTACTCGTCGGAGCTCAAGAAGGCCAAGGGCATCTCCCAGGTGCAGCTCAACTTCCTCGCCTTCGCCTCCGACGCCGGGAAGCTCTTCGGCTGGTTCGCCGGCGTCGCCGCGCTCTACGTGCCTCTCTGGCTCGTGGCTGTCGTCGGCGCCGCCTTCGGGCTCATCGGCTATGGCGTCCAGTTCCTGTTCCTGGACAGCCCCCGGCTCGCCTACTGGCACCTGTTCGCGCTCACCTCCCTCGCCGGCAACGGCATCTGCTGGATCAACACCGTCTGCTACCTCCTCTGCATCAACAACTTCCCCTCAGACAGCCGCGTCGCCGTCAGCCTCGCCACCAGCTACCTCGGCCTCAGCGCCAAGTTCTACACCACCATGGAAGACACGCTCCATGGGCTCCCCTACTCCCAGGCCAAGAAGTACCTGCTCCTCAATGCCGTCGTGCCCATGCTCGTAACCCTCCTGGTGGTGCCGTCGCTCCGGGTGGTGAAGCCCGGGGGCGGCAAAAGGACCGACTTCGGGTTCTTCGCCATGTTCGCCATCACCCTGGCCACCGGAGCGTGCGCCGTCGTGGGCAGCATAGGGTCAAAGTCCCTCGGAGTCTCGTCCAAGGAGCACTTGATCAGCCTCTACGTGATGCTTGCCGTCCCGATCCTGATCCCGGTGGCACTGAGGGTCCGGGAGAGCATGGCCAAGATCCGGGAGGCGGCCAACAAGAGGGTGCACAGAGTGCACGACCTCGGCGAGAACGGCATGTGCTGGCTCAACAAGGAGATCGAGGTGGCCAGCAACGTCAAGGAGGAGGAGGAGGAGAAGGAGGCTGCCGGCGTGGAGCATGGAGGTCAGGAAGAGGTCGGCGGCCTCGGGTTGCTACGGAGGCTCGACTTCTGGATGTACTTCTTCAGCTACATGTTCAGTGGCACGCTGGGTCTGGTCTTCCTCAACAACCTGGGCCAGATCGCTGAGTCCCGCGGGCTCGGCAACCCCTCCACTCTTGTCTCCCTGTCGTCGTCGTTCGGATTCTTCGGCCGCCTCCTTCCCGCCTTCCTGGACTACTACACCGCAAAGTGAGCCCACCTCACTCGCTCTGCTCCGTTCATCGTCACCTTGAATATTGTTTAGTCTTTGTTTATCATTACTGTACTTGGTAGTAGGTCCTGAGTCCTGACTAGACTATGTCTGACTTGAGCAGGAGCGGCTACTCGATATCGAGGACGGCGTCGATGGCGTCGCTGATGGCGCCGATGGCGGGCGCCTTCTTCCTGCTGATGGACCCGAGGGACATGCTGCTGTACACCAGCACGGCGGTGATCGGGACGTGCACGGGCGCCATCACCTCGGTGGCGGTGTCGGCGACGAGCGAGCTGTTCGGCACCAAGAACTTCGGCGTCAACCACAACGTGCTGGTGGCCAACATCCCCGTGGGGTCGCTCTGCTTCGGCTACCTCGCCGGGTTCCTCTACCAGCGGGAGGCGCGCGGGGGCAACCGCTGCTTCGGCCCCGCCTGCTACCGGGACACCTTCCTCCTCTGGGGCCTCACATGTGCCGTCGGCACGGCGCTCTGCGCCGCCCTGTACGCGCGCTCCGGCAAGAGGAGTGGCGATGACAAGGGACCGGAAGTTTCTGGTAGCGCAGGGGTGTAGCTCTAGGCGCCACACAATGGCACAATCGAGTGAATAAAAAAAAAGATCTTCGTAGCTAGGTGATGTAACATCTTCTTGTTTCTTTCTTTTTTCCACTAGGGAAACATTCTGTTTGTTTTGTCTTGTTAGTTTTCTTGACTAAACTTCTCTCTGATCCCTGCCCTTTGAGGATCTGCGAAGCTCGACGCATGTAAAAGAACAGAACAGAGCACACGCATATATATAGAACTGGATGCTGAAATTCACCGTTTGTTTGAATAAAGTTGCCGGTGAATTCTCTGTTAAAATGGAACTTTGGATGCAAATTTTACAAGTTTTTCGTGAATCGTCGATCCAACCAGATTTCTAAACGTTGGAGTAAATCTACCAGCAAGTTGTTATCAGGCATAAATAGGCAGTTGATATACCAAAGGGAGTTCAGTTCAGTCTTTATTCTGTCCTTGCACCTTCTAACGGAGATTCAGATATGTAAAGAGCCAACATATATCCTACAATAGTAATACAGTTCCATGCGCATCATGTCGCGATCAACGCAAAAGTTTTACCCGGTCTATCAGTACTCTAATACTCTGCTGTGGCTGAAAAAATGCCTGCTTCTGTGGTGGACTGGTGGTCTTTGAAAAAGACGCCACTGGAGAAATGAGACGTCATCGAGGGTGGAGTGCGACGAACCACATGTTAATAGTTTCATGAAGAAGATCTCAAAAAAAGAAGTTTAATGAAGACCGTTGCAACAATGAACGGTTACACATGAATAGGCATGTAATTAATGGGTAGTTCTATCTATGTTGGCTGGGAGGAAATTTAACCCTTAACTGAAGTTACTGTTTTAGTCACAGAAAAGTTTGATCACACTCTTCTGTATATGAATACTCGAGGTGTGCCTAAGACTGACCCTGTTTCCAGGTTTGAAAATGCCTGGTTTCTTAGAGATGGATTTGATGAGATTGTACTACTTGGAATGACCACAATATTGTAGGTTATATAATATTGAAAGATGGCAATTTTTTTAGGATTCTTCATAGCATATAACACATAGTTTTCCGCTGTCAGGAGTGATTGTGGTGGTCGGGGGGGGGGGGGGGGGGGGGGGGGGGCTTAATGGCGGTTGGGTGTACTAGTGACTTCAACCCCCAGTTCTTGTTTTTGGAAAATTTAACAGAAAAAAACCAATTTTTCCATCCTACAAATCAAACTGTATTTATATAGTCCAGGGGTGGCCGACCAGGGGAGGGGGTTGTCCCCATTTAGGGCCGACGCACCAAAACACCCCCTAACCCTAACTGCCACTTGGGTCTTGCACCCCAACAATCAAGGGTGGGGTACCCCTAATGGGCCTTGCGGCCCAACTTGGCCTAGCCAAGTGGCAGCTCTGCGGCACCCTCTAGAAATTCTGGGAGGCTCCGAAAACTTCTAGGACCTTTTGGAGGGTTTCTAGGGTAACCCGGAATTTTATCAGTTCACCTTTTTTTTCTCCCCCAAAAAATCGGTCATTCCTTTAGAAACTTTTCCAGTTCAATTCTCATAAACTCATACCACTTCTAGCACTCAACAGATCGATGACTCTTAAGCGTGTGACCCTGCAGGTGAAGTGAAGACACATGACTCGTAACTATTCCGGTAAATGATCAATAGCGGGAATCCAGACATACGAAAACTTCTAGGACCTTTTGGAGGGTTTCTAGGGTAACCCGGGATTTTATCGGTTCTCCTTTTTTTTCTCCCCCCCCCCCCCCCCCCCCCAAAAGTCGGTCATTCCTTTAGAAACTTTTCCATTGCAATTCTCATAAACTCATACCACTTCTAGCACTCAATAGATCGATGACTCTTAAGCTTGTGACCCTGCAGGTGAAGTGAAGACACATGACTCGGAACTATTCCGGTAAATGATTAATAACGGGAATCCAGGCATCCAGATTGACCCCTACATTTACATGAACGTTATTGAGTGAACCTTTAGTTTCCATTCAACATTCCCTTTGCTTCGCATACTTACAAAACCAGAGGTGTGACTTTTGGCATATGTGTGAAGCAACAACTTGATCAATATACCAATTTATCGTTATTTCCCATTTTATTCTTTTTTTCATTATCGTATTCTAACATCCCAGTGATCATATCATGCTACGTCTGGCCAGACGACGATGGATATTGTAATATCGAAAGGGCCTGAAGTATATATCTCCACTATCGGAGAAAGAAATCACAATCGTGAGCTATCAAGTCCCTTGACACACTTTTCCAGTACAACCGAAAGTGTCTGTTATAATCACCCTGTTATGGGTAACATTTCACGAACCCCAAAGTGCACTGTCCGGCATGAAGGTAATTGATACTCACATGGTCTAAGGAAGTGAGTATACGTTAATGTATGCATGACAATACTAATAACTTGTGACGATGTGTTCTCACAATATTAACGTTCGTTTGGTCTGTTCAACATCATTGTTCTGGTAACAATGTGCCCTCATTGTATCCGACATCCTTGTTACTTTAGCAATGCCATGTGATCAAGAAAATGGGATCGTCATGCAACACATAATTAAGCTAGTCTTAGAGGAGAGACTAGTAGCCTATTATTGTGTTTATGTTTCCACACATGCTTATTGAGTTTTTCCTCTAAATCTCACATTCAAGAACCATATCAATTATAGCATATAAGATAAATATTAATTATAAGTGCCGAAATAAACAATAACATTTATTATTGCCTCTAGGGCATATTTCCAACACCAGTAGCTTCCATTCTTTATAATTTTACTTTGCACACCCCTCTTCATTATTTACACTTCATGACGCTACATGGATAGTCCTTATAAAATCAATACATTTGTCCACAAAAAATTCATTGTGTGTTGACATGTTTTTATTCTGTAAATATTTTCTCAGTGAAGTTTCACCTATCTAGGAATTAAGATTGACCACCGAACCAATGGATACTTTTTGGAATGAGTGGCAGTGCGAAATATGTCAAGCACATGGAAATGATAAGATGTCATCCTTCAACATGTTAAAGCGTAGTACATCAACACTATTGGTCAATATTTTTCACACCTTCTCAAATTTCAAGAGTTGCTCGATTGAAATGCGAATAATTTTGCTAAGCATTACAACATGACAACCATTCACCGACTCTAGAACCAAAGACAATGCATGGATGCATACACATGGTGAATCTAATTAAGAGTATAAATAAATAACATGCCATATTATTTTTATCTCCAGGATATAATGGCGTAGGTTATCTTATCTTATCTGAATCGTTACGTACTAAGTGTTGACTACTATAAAAAATTTATCTATACCAATATAAAAAGACCCAAAGGGGTAGATCTAATTAATCTCGGCCATCAAATCATGTCAATCCAACGACCTAGACTGCTTCAATGTCGAGCGCTAAACATGTTTAGCATGCAGTTAATTTCATGCCAAATATAGTGCTAATCACATAATAACACATAAATAATATCCCACCTAACATCCGCATGCACTTAATATACTTCCAATTTAACGTGCATTGCACGTACACATTGACTAGTATTCTAAAATGTCCAGAAAGACGGATTTGGGTCACAACTAGCTCTTTTGAAAAAGGGATTTCAATTGTCCTCCCCGGCGAGGCCGCCAGCACCCTCTCCTTTTGTCTATCGCTCCAAGGATGAGAGGTGGCAGGGGCCCCAAAGCTTTGGTCCATTGCAGGGGTTAGGAATAAAATTAGCTTTTGCCTCTGACTGGAGGTGGCTAGACGATGTCATTGTTGTCAACGCAAAATAAGATCTCCCTGCCATGCCCTCATTTCAGTGGCGCTTCTCCGAATCATAGGGAGGCATGTGGTGGATGGTGTGTCCCCAGCGGAATACATATCTCACACGCCTTGGCCTCGTTTGGGAGCGTGGGAGATTTGTGTTTCCTCAAGTTTGTGTGGTAGGACCTAGGGTGTTCTACATGTTCTCTCCAACATTTTATTCTCCGGGGCGGTGATTATATCTACGAGGATTGCAAGCCAGCATCTTTTGGTCTACATCAATGAATTTTCAGCGTTGCTTGTACAAGCTCCTGGTTTGAAGCAACTTTCCTCTGCCGAGGCCGAGGCCCAAAGGCACAACGATTGTTGCTAACGAGGAGTCATTGGTGAGTGTGGGAGATGAAAACTTTGACACCCCAAGGACTTGGATATTTTAAATTTCTTTCAGGGTATTTTTGTAAGGGTATGTGCTACTTAATATATGTTTTTGGCCTTTCTGCAAATAAAAGCTAGCTAACAGTAAGGTCCTTAATTCATTTGTTTAGTGTTGCTGGTGTAAATCCCAAGATTGCTTGATGACCAAATAATTCCTCTAGGCGCAACTTAGGTTTATATGTGCCATGTGTGTACATGTTCACTTGCATGACCTTATCAATGCATCGATGTACCAGAGCCCCAATGAGACTTTACTCATGTCATAAGGTTCAACAACAGTTATTTCGTTTCTCCTGCTTTTGTGTTATCTCCTTGTCCGTGACTACTTTGTTGCTTCCATATATGTGCATTGCCTGTTTTCCACTTGCACAAAAATCAAAATGCTTGATAATTCATCTTGGTTGGAGCATGATGTTTCATTGGATGCCGATTAGGAGGCAAATAAGCCTGCTTGTATCCTTGGAATGGGCGGCAGTGGGAGCCTAACAAGGAGGAAATGGTGACCATTTGATCGATGATAGGTTAACTGACACTACCAGGGAAAACGTTATACACAGAACTTTAGCAGTAGCGCATGTTAAAAAACCCCGCTACTGATAGACAGCAGTAGCGTGTGCAAAATAAGCGCGTTGCAGATGCATATATATCAGTAGCGCGTCTCGCTGAAAACTTGCTACTACTAAAATTCCAACCACTAAGCCGATGGGCTACACATAGTAGTAGCGATCTTTCAAAAACCGCGCTACCGCTAAAATTCTTATAGCAGCGCGTTTATGTGTAAAGCGCTACTGCTAACGAAAATAAAATAAAATGAAAAACAAATAGAAAAGTAAATGAAAATAAAATAAATAGAAAAAGAAGAAAGGAAAAATAGAAAATGTAAAGAAAAATAAACGAAAAAGGGAAAAAAGGATGAAGGCATAGCAGTAGCACGTTTGCTAAAACGCGCTATAGCTAACTTAGCTATAGCGTGTTTTCTGTAATGCGCTACAGTTATTTTTGACTTAACCCAAAAACGGTTTCCCCCCGGCCACCACTTCTCCCCCAAATCCCTCGCCCCACTTCGCCGTCGCCTCCACTTCGTCGCCTTCTCCTGCCGGCGTCGACGCCGCGCTCATCCTCACCGCCGCCGCCCGAGGCCACCCAGCCTCACCGCCACCGCCTCTCAGGCCGCCCTCGACCTCACCACCGTCGTTCTTGACCTCACCGCCCCCCGAGCCCGCCCAGGACCGCCACCTCCCAATCCCGAGCCCGCCCTCGCCGCCCCTACCTCCGCCGCCGAGCACCTCCCCGCCACTGTCTCTCCCCTCTCTGTAAGCCCCCCCCCCCCCCGCCCCTCCCCCACCCCCTCTCTCTCTATTTTTTCTTCCTCTGCCATGTTAATTAGCAGTAGTAGTAGATGTTAATTAGTACTAGGGTTCATACATAATGATTTTTAGTAGTAGTAGTAGATGTTAATTAGTAGTAGTGATGGTACTAGTTAACTAGGGCAGTATGGTTAATAGTAGATGTTGTTTAGTTAGGGTAATAATAGATGTTAAGTAGTAGATAATGTAGATGTTAATTAGTTTAGTAGGGTTTAGTTTTTGAATTGAGTTTGTTTAACTAGATGTTAATTAGGGCAGTGGGGTTTAGTTTACAGTGAAGTTTTGTTCAGTAGTTAACTAAATATAATCTATATTTGGTTTTTGAATTGAGTTTGTGAGAGTATGAGATTTGTGTAGATTTTCTTGAAGTGTCAAACGCTAGGACATGCAAATTTGAAGTGGTCAGGATATATGCAAATTCCTCAATTGTGTTTGCACATGTTTGGATTGTGCCCAAGTTGCTTTGTTGTTTCCAGGGAATGAAGCCGAGTGGCCTATGTTTTGCCGAAATGTTGATTCATTTCCGTTCCGGCAAATTTCATGTTCTCAATTTTGTCCATTTTTTTAGCAAAAGTCATGCCGAAATTTTTCGTGAAATTTCGGCATGACTTGTGCTACAAACTAGGACATATCGAGTGCCCGGGATTTGCCGCACCGGGAAGGAGTCAACGTTCCTGCAAAGAATAGGCCTTTTTTTATGTCATTATTCATTTTATTAGGTCTAGAATTAATTGACTAGATTTAATCATAGGAAACATGGCTAGCAACGATGAAGGACATGGTTCTGGTGACTGCGACAATGTCTACCTAGCGGCAGAAGAATTTTTTAGGGAAGCCGATGATCAACAGTTGATGTTGCTGGGTCCACCTGTCACATCGGAGATTGAGACCGATATCGAGACCGGCGCTGAGACTGAGACCGGCATCGAGACCGGCGCCGAGACTAGCGGAGCCGATATAGGATCGAAAGCAAAGAGGCAACGGCTTCCTAACTAGCTCAGGACTACTAGACTGGTGGTCATGGAGGTGGACGACGGCAATTTTGAGCCAAACACGCCCGAGGAAGCGTGCGTGTGCTACGTCAATCAAATAGGCTGCATCATACGGACAACCGCCACCATCAACGATGAGAAACTAAAGAAGATAGATAATATTAGGCCCTCCCTCCTAAAGAAGCTGCACCAGATATTCTTGTTCCCGGGCCGGAATGAAAAGGATTATAAAGATCCAGATAAGGACCGGCAATGAAGAAGATAAACAAACATGCTATGACCAAGTTTAGCGACGCGTTGGCCGCCTGGAAAGCAAGGGTGAAATATCAGATTGTCAACAAAAAGGAACCCTACTCCAAGATTGTAAAGGATAATCCAACAATCACGGAAGAGCACTTTCAAATATTCAAGGTGGCTTGCGAGGCCGAAGCTGCCAAAAAAAGTCGACATGAAGGGGCTTCAACAGAGGAACACTGGGTGCCACCACCTCGAAAGTCGTGGTTACGGTGGGAAGAGGTCCATATGGGCCAAGGAGGACGCGGAAGCCGAGAGTCTGGGCATCCCAGACCCCTTGGCGGAGTTCATCGTCCCGTAGGAGCGTGACGTCCTCAGGGCCCGGCACCGTTGGGACCCAGTGAAGAAGGTTTTCGAGACGAATGCAGTCACGACGGAGTTCATGAGACTGTTGGTAATTTTAGTTTCTGATCAATTCGACTGCACGTTAGTCATATTTGTAAATGATCCTTACGCCTTTTGTAGAGAGAGCAGCACAGGATTGCGGCCGAAAGCGACTCGCCTTCTGAGGCGTTGGCGAGGCCCAAGTGGGACACTCCATTCAACCGGGCGTTGAACATATTGAAAGGACTCCCGGTGGAGACTCGGCCGTCGTATGGACGCGTGCATGGTGTCGGAGATGGCGCCACGTGGAAGAAGTACCACCGTGAAACCACAGAGGAGAGAAAGGAAAGATGGAGGTTAACTGAAGAAAACATCGACAAGAAGGTTGAGATTGCGTTTGAGAAGAAATCATCTGAGACAGTCACAACAGTGATAGCTGCCGCAAGGCAGGTGCTTGTAGATATGTCTACTACCTTGGTTCCGGCCGTTTTCAATTGGAGCAGGCAAAATCTAGGAAAAAATGCAGCAGACTTTCCCCTTGCTGACTTCTTCGGGAGCATCTCGACTAGCGTTGCACCAGCACCTGCAGCTGCACCTGATCCCGCACCGGCTCCTGCACCTGCTCCCGCACCTACTCCGGCACCGGCTCCGGCACCGGACGTGCTCGGCGGTGCTTCGTCTTTGGCTGATCTCGATGCCCTCACGGTATCTGTCACACTGGCCCTCTTCAAAAAATGTATAATCTCCCGTTTTCGTTGCCTTTCGATGTCTCATGTCGCAGACTTTTCTTTGTAGGCCGACGAAACCCCGCGCACCATATTGTACACCATCAGCGACCAGAAGGTGGACGTGGGGAAGGCGATGATAATGGAGCCGAAGGAACCATTGTTCCACAGCCGGCCGATCCCCCCGGACGTCTTCAAGGTTTCCGTGGCCAGTGTCAAACCTGGCCACGAGAATTTGGCTCCTCTGGTACTAGTGGGGGATGACGACGAGAGCCCACGGCGGCTTGGTGATTGTTGCAATGGGCGGGTCCTGTTGTGGCCAAAGAGTCTGCTTCATCTGGAGGGGGCTGGGAGCACACCCACGAGCACGCAGTTAGGTATGAACATCAACACCTCACCTACCCAATTAGCATCGGCTGTCGTGCTGGATGATAGCGGAGGGGGTGAGGAAGAGGCTCCATTAGTCGCTGGTGAAGTCGCCATCGATGAGGATGAGGATGACGATGACACCCAACAGTATGTCAATACTGGCGCCTACTTAGGGTTTGAGCGTCATGAGTCGGTGCCTGAATTGCCGCCTCCGCAGTCTGAACGTATTATGGACAACCTTCCGGTAGCCAAGAAGTCTAGGAAGAGACCGAGGAAAGGCAACAAAGCTGCTTCTATGATCCAGCCGCCTCAGCAGCCTTGGGTTCAAGACCGTATAGATATCCCCGGTGCGGCAAAATGGCATTATCACTGGTGAACCAATCCTACCTAAAGCAGCGACAGGGGCCAGATTCGGCGATGTAAGGAGACTTCATGACGATGTGATGTGGATAGAGAAAGGCCTCATTGCCTCGAAAAATCCAGGATACCCACTCTACGTGGTTAACGTGCCGCGGCAATTGTCGTACATCGACACATTCCCCGCGGAGAAGTTCTTCCTTCGATTCGATTACATCTTCGACATGTTTCACTTGAAGAAGCTGGATTTTACATTTGTCCGCCTTTATGCTTTGCACATGAACTATCTCATCGGGGTTGAGCAGATACCTTTTATCTGTGTCGCTGACCCGTACTTCATGCATGAGGGCTTCTTGGCAGTCTGCGCAAAGCACTGTGAATACGCGAGGGACTACCTCGTCAATTTCATGCTCGCCAATAAGGACAAGGAGGTGATTCTCGTGCTTTATCATCCCCTGTAAGTCATCCGCGCGGATATCCTTCCTTTGATTTCAATCATTCATTTGCACGGTGGAGGCCAATTAATTTGAGGTGTACTTATTCTGTGCAGTGGCGGGCGTGCCGTCCTCATATCCTCTACCCCCGATACTCCCACGCTCTTTACTTGGACTCGTCGAAGAACATTACCAAAAAGGATTACACCCACATCAAGTATGTTCTCGATAGTGCTATCTTTTACTACGGCGCACGGGGTGGAGAGGTCAACGACAAGAAGACAAGGGACGGCAGGCCCGCCTTCAGCCATAAGACCGACTTCTGCTGCATCCAGCAACCGAGTGATTCTCTTAATGATGGATTCTATGTCCTACACCACATGCCGGAGTATAGACAGGATCACCAGAACCTTCGCATGTCACCTAGATCCGGCGATGCCCATATTCTGCAATGGGCAAAGGACTAAGGAGATATCGAGGATCATCGACTTCGAGCTGAGTTCTATCACATCCAACGCAAACTTGCCCAAATCATCATGAAGGAGGTCGTCGAAAAAATAGGGATGTTCTACGAAAAAGGACAAATGTGGTGGGAAGACGTCCGAACACGTGTAGCCTCTCAGCGTCTCGACCTGAAGCCTTTCACTAAGCTCGGGGACTATCTCCCTGACATGGAAGGATGGCACAACATGTAGTGATTGTTGATATATGACAATGTGTCTGTTTAGTCCATACTTTCTGTATGACAAAAGTTTGAGTTATGCACGATGAAACTTTATTTGTGATGTAATTAAACCGTCCTCCTCGACTAGCAAAGATCACTCTAGTTAGGGAATTTTGGGTACGATGAACTTTGTTATTTGTGCTTATGATATGTTGCTTCTATTTTTGCCAAGTCTGTCTCTTTCTGTTGCTCAACTATATATGTTGCATATCATCAACTCATGTGACGATGCAGGTGCATCGATCATCAATGGCAAAGAAGTGCTACGCTGGGAGTATACAATGAGTGGCCGGAGTGTCAGGCCCAGGTGTACCGAATTCCGGTTTCCGAGCAACAGCCAGTAGTTAGTTTAGGTTCACGCTAATGCGAGAGAGGGATACAAACTCATGTACTGCATAGTTCCACTCTCACTCATAGTGATAGCTCTTCTCGCGTATATCATTGTTTAGATGGATGACGATGTAGTTGCAAGTAATTGAGACTTGTATCGCTATTTTCGAGATGATGACGAGAGACCACTTTGTGTTGGATGATGATTATGATGATGACATGATTTGATGAGACTACTTATATGTATATGCTATGATTACATTTCTATGTGTATGATATGCTAAAGATTATTGTATAAAGCCTATTCAAATACAAAGTTAGCAGTAGCGAGGGGAACAAAGTTAGCAGTAGCGCTCCCTTACCAGTAGCTCTGCACTAAAGCGCGCTACTGCTAGCCATGTATAGCAGTAGCGTGGGATGACAAGCGCTAATGCTACACGTTAGCTGTATCGCCTTATCAGTAGCGCGTCATCCCACGCTACTGATAGGCAAAATCCCCCGCGCTACTGCGAGGGTTTTCCCTAGTAGTGTGATGCACCAGAAAAAATGCTGATGCAGATGAGAGGGAGAACTGACCAAATAGAATCGTTGTATGGTTACACACTACAAGAAATATGTCAACTAGTGACCTTTTGTCAGTGACCCTGGAAGAATTGGTCATAGATCTATGACCATTTCAGACCAATTGATCAAAAGCTGTTCGAGGGGCTCCAAACCCTAAACCATTGCGACCATTTTGGTTAGAAAGGTCGTAATTTCCTTACACGAAAAGGTCACAAAGCAAACAGTGCTAGTCTGCTGCCTTATTTCTAGTTGTTAATGACCAATATAGATGGTCATAGTCTTGTAGATTGTGGTGGGTTGTGATGACTAGGCGCCATCTCATCAGTTTTGCCTATGTGTCATGTCCATGTGGCGGTTGCCCTAGGTTGTGAAGCAACCTATATTTCTGTTATTCCCAAAATTCCCAAAAAAATCTGATAAATTCTTTGGGTCATATCTTCGTCAAATATTATAAAACCTTCCTTGCCTAGTTCAAAAGTAATTCAAAAATATTCATTTTCCTATTCTGATCAGAGCAGCACTTTGTGAAGGAAGTACCACTTTGGCATGTCCAAATGGTATCCATTTTCTACAGTGCTTTCCTATGCCCAAATAACCATCCTCCACCAAATGTCAGCTCAATCCATTCATTATTTTGAGCCCAGCTTCAACATTTGTATTTATGTCCAGTGTGGTAGTTTGTAAAGCAAGTACCACCTAGGCTCCTCCTTTTGAGGTGAAAATTTGTGAAGACGGTCTTCTTAGTAACTGATCATCCTCATCCAAAACTCACGCCCATTAGCCATGTGCATTTCCCATACCACAAATCAAACACTTGGCTGCTAATTCATGTTTGAGCATCGATCGGTCTCCTCGTGAGAATCTTATGTTGTGATTTTCTTCCTAGCACCTACCTGGGGAGTGCCCAACCCACTAGACATGCCTAGGCCGCCCAGAACACATGGCAACGCCACGGTCACGCGGTGACCACGCGGCGGGCGTACGAGCTTACGCGCTCTAGAGTTGGGGCCCTCGGCCACCGTCCAAACCTCGATGTCTCGCCATCAAACCATGTATTTCAGATTAAATAGATACTTATTTGCCTAGAAATGATTTTTGGAAAAAATAAAGAGCAAACTATGAGGCAGCTGGAGTTCAAATTTGACCCATTTCCAACTGAATCGACGACAATTTGTCTTTTTCACCAGAGGTGGATCAAAACTTTTTTTACCCAACCATTTTGTCAATTGTGCATTATATATGGCCTAGTATTTTATAAAACTGATTTGGTCCATTTATGCAACAATTATTTGGTAGTTCCTTCACAAAAAACCTCCTTTTGGGCACTCGGAAAATGAAAAATGAAATTTCCGTGCAAAGAAAATGAAAACTTCCTTAGGCAACACTGTTTGAAATTCCAAGATGTACCCTTGTGCACAATATGAGATCATTTGAACAAACTATGCCATCAATGTGGCCATAAGATTGATCATTTGGCTTGAAAGTCATGAATCTTCACGCATGATAGCTCATTTTTTAGAACACTTTTTTAAAATAATTACCATATTACAAGTTTATTATTTTTCCTGGAAACTTGGTCACATATAATGACACAATGCGAAGGTTTTCTAATTTTTTGATTTTTTTTTGAATTTTTTATGCCCGTTTCAAAATGCGGTCAAAACGGCGGGCTTGACCGTTCCTAGCTAGTGGTTGAATCTTGGATTTTTTTGGTGTTTCTATGATTAAATACATACTTATTTACCTAAAAATGATTTTTGGAAAAAATAAAAAGCAAACTATGAGGTAGCTGCAGTTCAAATTTGACCCGCTTCCAGTTGAATCGGCGGAAATTTGTCTTTTTCACGAGAGGTGGATCAAAACTTTTTGCACCCTACCATTTTGTCAATTGTGCATTAAATATGTCCTAGTATTTTAGAAAATTGATTTGGTCCAATTTTGCAACAATTATTTGGGAGGTCCTTCACAAAAAAAACCTCCTTTAGGGCACTCGGAAAACGAAAAATGGTTTTTTCGTCCAAAGAAAATGAAAACTTTCTTAGGCAACATTGTTTGCCATTCGAATATGCACCCTTGTGCACAATATGAGATCATTTGAACAAACTATGCCACGAATGTGGCCATAAGATTGATCATTTGGCTTGAAAGCCATGAATCTTCACAAATGATAGCTCATTTCTGAGAATACTTTTTTAAAATAATAGTTGTATTACAAATTTGTTATTTTTCTTGGGAACTTGGCCACATATAATGACACAATGCGAAGGTTTCCCAATTTTTTGATTTTTTTTTTAATTTTTTATGCCTGTTTCAAAATGCGATCAAAACGGTGAGAATGACCGTTCCTAGCTAGTGGTTGAATCTTGGAATTTTTTTGGTGTTTCTCTGATTAAATAGATATTTATGTACCTAGAAATGATTTTTGGAAAAAATAAAGAGCAAACTATGAGGCAGCTGCAGTTCTAATTTGACCCGCTTCCAACTGAATCGGCGGAAATTTGTCTTTTTAATGAGAGATGGATCAAAACTTTTCGAACCCAACCATTTGGTCAATTGTGCATTAAAAATGTCCTAGTATTTTATAATAATGATTTGGTCCAATTTTGCAACAATTATTTGGGAGGTCCTTCACAAAAAAACCTCCTTTTGGGCACTCGAAAAATAAAAAATAGTTTTTTCGTCCAAAGAAAATGAAAACTTCCTTAGGTAACATTGTTTGCCATTCCAATATGCACCCTTGTGCATAATATGAGATCATTTGAACAAAATATGCCATGAATGTGGCCATAAGATTGATCATTTGGCTCGAAAGCCTTTGATCTCCATACGTGATAGCTCATTTCTAATAACACTTTTTTTTAAATAATTGCCGTATTACAAGTTTATTATTTTTCCTGTGAACTTGGCCACATATAATGGCACAATGTGAAGGTTTTCCAATTTTTTGATTTTTTTGGTTTTTTTTCGCCCGTTTCAAAATGCGGTCAAAACGGCGGGCTTGACCGTTCCTAGCTAGTGGTTGAATCTTGGAATTTTTTTAGTGTTTCTCTTATTAAAAATATACTTTTGTACCTAGAAATGATTTTTGGAAAAAAAATAAAGAGCAAACTACAAGGTATCTACAGTTCAAATTTGACCCGCTTCCAACTGTATCGACTGAAATTTGTCTTTTTCACGAGAGGTGGATCAAAACTTTTTACACCCAACCATTTGGTCAACTGTGCATTAAATATGGCCTAGTATTTTATAAAATTGACTTGGTCCAATTTTGCAACAAATATATGGTAGTTCCTTCACAAAAAAACCTCCTTTTAGGCACTCGAAAAATGGAAAATTGATTTTTCGTCCAAAGAAAATGAAAACTTACTTAGGCAACATTATTTTTCATTCCAATATGCACCCTTGTGCACAATATGAGATAATTTGAACGAACTATGCCATTCCAAAATGCACCCTTGTGCAAAAAACACAAGAGAAACAAATAGAAAAACACAACTACATAAGCTTGAAAAAGTATTTGATGTGCTCCACATGTGCTATGATTGTGAATTATAAAATTGATGTGTTCCAAATTTGCAACAAATATTTGCTAGGTTCTTTATAAAAATATCATTTTGGACACTCGAAAAATGATTCTCTTACAAAAAACTCATATCTTAGAACACTTTTTTAATGATATTAACAATATTCAAAGTTTGTTATTTTTACTGAAAAGTAGTTCACACTTGGTGACACAATGCGAAGCTTTTTTATTTCCATATTTTTATAAATTTCTTAGGTAGTCAAATAACAGACATGATTCAAAATCTTATTTTCAATCGATTATGACCAATTTAAATGGTCTTAACATCATCAAAGGGGATACTCTATTCTGATTGGTCTAAAATCAGCTCACGCGGATCATGGCTTAAGCACCGTCGGATGCGCCCGGATCCAACGGCAGCCCACACCCCCCTCGTCGCTCTCACCCCCTCCCGAATCACCCCGTATCCCTCTCATCCTCGTCCACCCACGAAACCCTAGCCCTCTTATCCCAATCGCCGCCGCCGCCCAGATCGAATCCAAGTCAGAGCCCCCGGCCTCCATCTCCATTCCCGCGCGTGTCGGCCACCTCCCTCCGGCAGAGCTCGACCCCCACCCCCAAGCGCCGCTGCTCCACCCTCTCCCACGCCCCTCCATCCCAGATCCACATCTCCCTCCCTCCCTCAGATCTCGATCCGCCACCGCCCACCATCGACGAACCTCACCATAGATGACATCGAGCTCCTCCCTCCCTCCCGTTCTCCCCTAGCCTTATCCACTCCGAGCCAACCAACCACTCCGTCCTTGAGATTTTGTCGCGCGACGCCTCGTCTCGCCGGCCTAGCGACCACAGGCAGGCAGTCCACGGCCAGGATGGCGGCGTGCCCCGCCACGACCACGTACGCGCACGACACTCCGCGCCTCCCCTCCCTCTCCTGCGGTTCCTAACATATGCGCTCCTCTCCTCTCCTTGGGTGACATGCAGGGCTCGCGTGGGAGCAGCGCACGGCGGAGGCCTCTGGAGGAGAAGTGGGAGGAGCCCGACCGTCCTCGCGCTCCCAGCCCATGGCATGAGCACCACGGCACGTGCCTCGGAGCTGCTCCGCACCCAGCTCGAGGAGCACGACATCGAGGTGATCCCCCATTCCGACCGCCCCTCCCCTGAATCCTCCCCGATTTGGTGCCGTGTCGACAGAAAATTTCTTCGCCCCTCATGCTTGCTCGGGCCCCGGATCGGCGGGTTCCGTTGTGGTTGTGGTTTTAGGGCGCTAGATCTCGTCCGTCGATGTCGCCTAGGTCGCACGACTTTGGTCGGAGAGCTATGTCGTGACCAGCCTGAGGGTACTTGTTGCGCGTTTGTCCAACTCTCTGCGCAACCTCTGTTTTTTCGCGGAGAAGCAGGCGAGGCATGGCCTCCTTGAACCTCCGCCATGGTAGCTGTTAGGGGCCTTGTGCGGAAATCGTGCTTACTTGTGTGCCTGCGAGTTTAATTTCAGAGGTTGGTAAAACCATCCTTTGGTCTTTGTTGTTTTAGAGATTGTGGGTTGTGACTTGTTTGTCAGTTGCCCTTGTTATGTACGGTTTGTGGTTCCCATTCTGAGAGATCTCTAGTGCTGAAAACTGAAATGCTACTACTTTCTCTTGTGGATGCAAATCTAAAAGGAATTTTAGCGAACATGGATAAACCAGTCACCTTTGGCGATCCTATGTGTGTATGGAAACCTGATGTTGATCTTTATAAGATCTTCAGCAGATGTTGATCTCTTCTCTGTAGTTGCCTACCTAGCTAGCTCGATCTGCATTCAGGTATTTTCATGCATTGCAGGAAATTTTTTCTTAATGGTTATGTATCTTTAGCTAGTTCTTGCAGCGAGGCATATTTGTGATGCTAGTTTAGATCGACGTCCATGGCAGGAGCTCGGTGCTTGCTCAACGTCCATGGTGTCCACGCGTACGCATGCACGGTTTACCAACTGCTGCTCTCAGGGGCAGCTGGATTTCTGTTGTGCTTCCCCTCCATTTCAAACTAGCCTCGCCTCGTTGCTAGCTGACGGTGCGTGCTAGCTGCATGCATGTACATGCATCTTCTGGAATAGAGTGATTGGTTTGAATTCAAGTGCAGAATATAGGCAAATGGGTGCTAGCTGTACATATTAATTGCCTCCGTTCAGTGTCGATTTCTTCAGTGTACTACTGCTAGTGTCGATTGATGCATTGGTTTGAGTTTGATTTAGTCAGGCAGGTTTAGTAATTCATTTTTTAGATTAATTTGACATGGGTTTGATGAACTATGTAATACTCCCTCTGTCTCAAAATATAAAATATCTTTTGCTCTAAATATTATCCAGTACTATTTGCCTACATGCTTCTAGCGACTGATGCTTTTAATTTTGCTTAGTTTTTATGCTTCAGGTCGCTTCCTCCATGACACCCTGATCCGGGCAGCGGCAGCAGCGATGGCGTCGACAATCGAGTGTGCCTAACTCTGCATCTATAACTGGCCTGTCTTCTTTGGATGGTCAGCTGCTTCCTCCCCACATTGAAATCTCAACCCCTTTCTTGTTGATGGACTCGTTGACTGATTCGTATGTGCGTGGATGCAGGGTGCAGGTGCTCTACTACGCGCTACTCCGGACGGGTCACCTGGACAGATGTTCTGGTTGTTTTTGAGCTACTTCCACTTTTTTAGCCGATTGACTACTGGCTTATTTTATAATGCAACGATGACTACTGCACTGCACCTATATTTGGCTAGCTCACTTAGACTGGCTATTCTTCTGCTCTTTTGATGGCATATATATCAACTATCAAGCAATGAAGCAATGCCCCCCTTTGCCTTGGCATGTGTGCAAACTGTGTGTTATGTATTTTGTTCTAGCGGTACTATATAAGCCTGCATGTACGGATGTGTATGCCAATGCCTGCATGAACAAAAACTTTTACAAGGTTCTGGTTGCTTTGATAGTACACTGTATGTTCTACATTATATTTCTATATCTATATAATTTAGTTTGAGAAAGTAATTTAAGGATGTCTATCCCTTTTTATAATTCCTCTACACTACTCAATCGCTATCTGCCTCTAATTATTATAGTGACATCACTTATGGGTACAATGCTGAATTCTTGATAACCTGCAGTAATCATCCTATTTTTAGCTATCTTAATTCTTCTATGCGATGCACATTGTTGGTGTTAATCCACCACCCGTTTGGCCACTGTAATATTTACATAGTATTTTTTTGATGTCCTAGTAGTAATGCCACTGTAGTATTTACATAGTAGTTTGTCTATTACTTGTATCCAGATTTTATATCCTGCCCTATGCCCTTGTCGACTTGCTTAGGTACATAGATGTATGAGCCATCACTTATGCTTGAAACCTTGCTCTCTTTCCCAGGAACCATCGTGGTCTGCGTCACTACTGGGGCGTGTGTATCTGTGGTCAGCACACCAAGACTACCGGCAGGAGAGGGAAGACTGTTGGTGAAGGAAATATGCCCTAGAGGCAATAATAAAGTTATTATGTATTTCCTTATATCATGATAAATGTTTATTATTCATGCTAGAATTGTATTAACCGGAAACATAATACATGTGTGAATACATAGACAAACATAGTGTCACTAGTATGCCTCTACTTGACTAGCTCATTAATCAAAGATGGTTATGTTTCCTAACCATAGACATGTGTTGTCATTTGATTAATGGGATCACATCATTAGAAGAATGATGTGATTGACATGACCCACTCCGTTAGCCTAGCACTTGATCGTTTAGTATGTTGCTATTGCTTTCTTCATGACTTATACAAGGTTCCTACAACTATGAGATTATGCAACTCCCGTTTACCGGAGGAACACTTTGTGTGCTACCAAATGTCACAACGTAACCGGGTGATTATAAAGGTGCTCTACAGGTGTCTCCAAAGGTACATGTTGGGTTGGCGTAATTCGAGATTAGGTTTTGTCACTCCGATTGTCGGAGAGGTATCTTTGGGCCCCCTCGGTAATACTCATCACCTAAGCCTTGCAAGCATTGTAACTAATGAGTTAGTTATGGAATGATGTATTACGGAATGAGTAAAGAGACTTGCCGGTAACGAGATTGAACTAGGTATTGGATACCGACGATCGAATCTCGGGCAAGTAACATACCGATGACAAAGGGAACAACGTATGTTGTTATGCGGTTTGACCGATAAAGATCTTTGTAGAATATGTAGGAACCAATATGAACATCCAGGTTCCGCTATTGGTTATTGACCGAGAATAGTTCTAGGTCATGTCTACATAGTTCTCGAACCCGTAGGGTCCGCACGCTTAACGTTACGATGACAGTTATATTATGAGTTTATGAGTTTTGATGTACCAAAGGATTTCGGAGTCCCGGATGAGATCGGGGACATGACGAGGAGTCTTGAAATGGTCGAGACATAAAGATCGATATATTGGACGACTATATTCAGAGTTCGGAAAGGTTCCGAGTCATTCGGGTATTTTTCGGAGTACCGGAGAGTTACGGGAATTCGCCGGGGAGTATATGGGCCTTATTGGGCCATACGGGGATAGAGGAGAGAGGCCGAAAGGAAGGAGGGGCACAGCCCCCCTCTGGTCCGAATTGGACAAGGGGTGCAGCCCCCTTTTCCTTCCGCCTCTCCCCCTCTTTCCTTCTCTCCTACTCCAACAAGGAAGGGGGGGAGTCCTACTCCCGGTGGGAGGAGGACTCCTCCTGGCGCGCCCCTCCTGGCCAGCCGAACCCCTCCCCCTGGCTCCTTTATATACGGGGGCAGGGGGCACCTCTAGACACAACACAAGTTGATCTACGGATCGTTCCTTAGCCGTGTGCGGTGCCCCCCTCCACCATATTCCACCTCGGTCATATCGTGGCGGAGTTTAGGCGAAGCCCTGTGCCGGTAGAACATCATCATCGTCACCACGCCGTCGGGCTGACGGAACTCATCCCCGACGCTTTGCTGGATTGGAGCCCGGGGAACGTCATCGAGCTGAACGTGTGCTGAACACGGAGGTGCCGTACGTTCTGTGCTTGGATCGGTCGAATCGTGAAGACGTACGACTACATCAACCGCGTTGTCATAACGCTTCCGCTTACTGTGTACGAGGGTACGTGGACAACACTCTCCCCTCTCGTTGCTATACCATCACCATGATCTTGCGTGTGCGTAGGATTTTTTTTTTGAAATTACTACGTTGCCCAACAGTGGCATCTGAGCCTAGGTTTTATGCGTTGATGTTATATGCACGAGTGGAACACAAGTGAGTTGTGGGCGATACAAGTCATACTGCTTACCAGCATGTCATACTTTGATTCGGCGGTATTGTTGGATGAAGCGGCCCGGACCGACATTAAGCGTACGCTTACGCGAGACTGGTTTTACCGCCGTGCTATGCACACAGGTGACTAACGGGTGTCAGTTTCTCCAACTTTAGTTGAACCGAGTGTGGCTACGCCCGGTCCTTGCGAAGGTTAAAACAACACCAACTTGACGAACTATCGTTGTGGTTTTGATGCATAGGTAAGAACGGTTCTTGCTCAGCCCGTAGCAGCCACGTAAAACTTGCAACAACAAAGTAGATGACGCCTAACTTGTTTTTGCAGGGCATGTTGTGATGTGATATGGTCAAGACGTGATGCTATATTTTATTGTATGAGATGATCATGTTTTGTAACCGAAGTTATCGGCAACTGGCAGGAGCCATATGGTTGTCGCTTTATTGTATGAAATGCAAACACCCTGTAATTGCTTTACTTTATCACTAAGCGGTAGCGATAGTCCTAGAAGCAATAGATGGCGTAAACGACAACGATACTACGATGGAGATCAAGGTGTCGCGCCGGTGACGATGGTGATCACGACGGTGCTTCGGAGATGGAGATCACAAGCACAAAATGATGATGGCCATATCATATCACTTATATTGATTGCATGTGATGTTTATCCTTTATGCATCTTATTTTGCTTTGATTGACGGTAGCATTTTAAGATGATCTCTCACTAAAATTATCAAGAAGTGTTCTCCCTGAGTATGCACCGTTGCCAAAGTTCGTCGTGCCCAGACACGACGTGATGATCGGGTGTGATAAGCTATACGTCCATCTACAACCGGTGCAAGCTAGTTTTGCACACGCGGAATACTCAGGTTAAACTTGACGAGCCTAGCATATGCAGATATGGCCTCGGAACACAGAGACCGAAAGGTCGAGCGTGAAGCATATAGTAGATATGATCAACATAATGATGTTCACCATTGAAAGCTAGTCCATTTCACGTGATGATCGGTTATGGTTTAGTTGATTTGGATCACGTGATCACTTAGAGGATTAGAGGGATGTCTCTCTAAGTGGGAGTTCTTAAGTAATATGATTAATTGAACTTAAATTTATCATGAACTTAGTCCTGGTAGTATTTTGCAAATTATGTTGTAGATCAATAACTCGCGTTGTTGCTTTCATATGTTTATTTTGATATGTTCCTAGAGAAAACTGTGTTGGAAGATGTTAGTAGCAATGATGCGGATTGGATCTGTGATCTAAGGTTTATCCTCATTGCTGCACAGAAGAATTATGTCCTTAATGCACCGCTAGGTGACAGACCTATTGCAGGAGCAGATGCATACGTTATGAACGTTTGGCTAGCCCAATATGATGACTACTTGATAGTTTTGTGCACCATGCTTTATGGCTTAGAATCAGAACTTCAAAGATGTTTTGAACATCATGGACCATATGAGATGTTCCAGGAATTGAAGTTAATATTTCAAGCAAATACCCGAGTTGAGAGATATGAAGTCTCGAACAAGTTCTATAGCTAAAAGATGGAGGAGAATCGCTCAACTAGTGAGCATGTGCTCAGATTGTCTGGATACTTCAATCGCTTGAATCAAGTGGGAGTTAATCTTCCAGATAAGATAGTGATTGACAGAATTCTCTAGTCACCACCACTGAGTTACTAGAACTTCGAGATGAACTATAGTATGCAAGGGATGACGAAAACGATTCCCGAGCTCTTCGTGATGTTGAAATCAACGAAGGTAGAAATCAAGAAAGAGCATCAAGTGTTGATGATTGACAAGACCACTAGTTTCAAGAAAAGGGCAAAGGAAAAGAAAGGGAAACTTCAAGTAGAATGGCAAACAAGTTGTCACTCAAGTGAAGAAGCCCAAGTCTCGACCTAAGCTTAAGACTAAGTGATTCTAATGCAAAGGGACTGGTCACTGGAAGTGGAACTACCCCAAGTATTTGGCGGATAAGAAGGATGGCAAAGTGAACATAGGTATATTTGATATACATGTTATTGATGTGTACTTTAATAGTGTTTATAGCAACCCCTTGGTATTTGATACTAGTTCAGTTGCTAAGAGTAGTAACTCGAAATGGGAGTTGCAGAATAAACAGAAACTAGTTGAGGGTGAGGTGACGATGAGTGTTGGAAGTAGTTCCAAGATTGATATGATCATCATCGCACACTCCCTATACTTTCGAGATTAGTGTTGAACCTAAATAAATGTTATTTGGCGTTTGCGTTGAACATGAATATGATTTGATCATGTTTATTGCGATACGGTTATTCATTTGAAGTTAAAGAATAATTGTTATTCTGTTTACATGAATAAGACCTTCGATGGTTATACACCCAATGAAAATAGTTTGTTGGATCTCGATCGTAGTGATACACATATTCATAATACTGATTCCAAAAGATGCAAAGTTAATAATGATAGTGCAACTTATTTGTGGCACTACCGTTTGGGTCATATCGGTGTAAAGCGCATGAAGAAACTCCATAAAGATGGATCTTCGGAATCACTTGGTTATGAATCATTTGATGCTTGCGAACCGTGCTTTTTGGGCAAGATGACTAAAACTCCGTTCTTCGGAACAATGGAACGAGCTACTGACTTGTTGGAAATAATACATACTGATGTATGCAGACCAATGAGTATGAAAGCTCGTGGCAAGTATCGTTATTTTCTGACCTTCACAAGATGATTTGAGCAGATATGGGTATATCTACTTGATGAAACATAAGTCTGAGATAATTGAAAGGTTCAAAGAATTTCAGAGTGAAGTGGAAAAATCATCGTAACAAGAAAATAAAGTTTCTGCGATCTGGTCGTGGAGACGAATATTTGAGTTACGAGTTTGGTCTTCAATTAAAACAATGTGGAATAGTTTCACAGATCACGCCACCTGGAACACCACAACGTTATGGTGTGTCCGAACGTCGTAATCATACTTTACTAGATATAGTGCGATCTATGATTTCTCTTATCGGTTTACCACTATCGTTTTGGGGTTATGCATTAGAGACAGCTGCATTCACGTTTAATAGGGCACCATCTAAATCCGTTGAGACGACGCCTTATGAACTGTGGTTTGGCAAGAAACCAAAGTTGTCGTTTCTTAAAGTTTGGAGTTGCGATGCTTATATGAAAAAGTTTTTCAACCTGATAAGCTCGAACCCAAATCGGAGAAGTGCGTCTTCATAGAATACCCAAAGGAAACTGTTGGGTAATCCTTCTATCACAGATCCGAAGGCAAAACATTCGTTGCTAAAAATGGATCCTTTCTAGAGAAGGAGTTTCTCTCGAAAGAAGTGAGTGGGAGGAAAGTAGGGCTTGATAAGGTAATTTGTACCTTCTCCCGAATTGGAAAGTAGTTCATCATAGAAATCAGTTCCAGTGATTCCTACACCAATTAGTGAGGAAGCTAATGATGATGATCATGAAACTTCAGATCAAGTTACTACAAAACCTCGTAGGTCTTCCAGAGTACGATCCGCACCAGAATGGTACGGTAATCCTGTTCTGGAAGTCATGTTACTAGACCATGATGAACCTACGAACTATGAGGAAGCGATGATGAGCCCAGATTCCACGAAATGGCTTGAGGCCATAAAATCTGAGATGAGATCCATCTATGAGAACAAAGTATGGACTTTGATTGACTTGCTCGATGATCAGCAAGCCATGTTAAATAAATTGATATTCAAGAGGAAGACGGACACTGATAGTAGTTTTACTATCTACTAAGCTTGACTTGTTGCGAAAGGTTTTTTGACAAGTTCAAGGTGTTGACTACAATGAGATTTTCTCAACTGTAGCGATGCTTAAGTCTGTCCGAATCATGTTAGCAATTGCCACAATTTATAAAATCTGGCAAATGGATGCCAAACTGCATTCCTTAATGGTTTTCTCAAAGAAGAGTTGTATATGATGCAACCAGAAGGTTTTGTCAATCCTAAAGGTACTAACAAAATGTGCATGCTCCAGCGATCCATCTATGGACTGGTGCAAGCATCTCGGAGTTGGAATATACGCTTTGATGAGTTGATCAAAGCATATAGTTTTATACAAACTTACGGTGAAGCCTGTATTTACAAGAAAGTGAGTGGGAGCACTACAGCATTTCTGATATGTATATGTGAATGACATATTGTTGATCGAAAATAATGTAGAATTATTCTGCAAAGCATAAAGGAGTGTTTGAAAGGAGTTCTTTAAAATAAAGACCTCAGTAAAGCTACTTACATATTGAGCATCAAGATCTATTGAGATAGATCAAGACGCTTGATAAGATTTTCAATGAGTACATACCTTGACAAGATTTTGAAGTAGTTCAAAATGGAATAGTCAAAGAAGGAGTTCTTGCCTGTGTTGCAAGGTGTGAAGTTGAGAAAGACTCAAGACCTGACCATAGCAGAAAATAGAAAGAGAATGAAAAGTCATTCCCTATGCCTCAGTCATAGGTTCTATAAAGTATGCTATGCTGTGAACCAGACCTATTGTATACTCTGCCCTGGTTTGGCAAGGGAGTACAATAGTGATCTAGGAGTAGATCACTGGACATTGGTCAAAATTATCCTTACTGGAATAAGGATATGTTTCTCAATTATGGAGGTAAATGTTACGTCGATACAAGTTTTGGCACTAATCCAGATGACTCTAAGTCTCAATCTGAATACATATTGAAAGTGGGAGCAATTAGCTAGAGTAGCTCCGTGCAGAGCATTGTGGACATAGAATATTTGAAAAATACATACGGCTCTGAATGTGACAGACCCGTTGACTAAACTTCTCTCATGAGAAAAACATGATCATACCTTAGTATTCTTTGGGTGTTAATCACATAGCCATGTGAACTAGATTATTGACTCTAGTAAACCCTTTGGGCGTTGATCACATGATGATGTGAACTATGGGTATTAATCACATACAGATGTGAATATTGGTGTTAAATCACATGGTGATGTGAACTAGATTATTGACTCTAGTGCAAGTGGGAGACTGAAGGAAATATGCCCTAGAGGCAATAATAAAGTTATTATTTATTTCTTTATATCATGATAAATGTTTATTATTCATGCTAGAATTGTATTAACCGGAAACATAATACATGTGTGAATACATAGACAAACATAGTGTCACTAGTATGCCTCTACTTGACTAGCTCATTAATGAAAGATGGTTATGTTTCCTAACCATAGACATGTGTTGTCATTTGATTAATGGGATCACATCATTAGGAGAATGATGTGATTGACATGACCCATTCCATTAGCCTAGCACTTGATCGTTTAGTATGTTGCTATTGCTTTCTTCATGACTTATACAAGGTTCCTACAACTATGAGATTATGCAACTCCCGTTTACCAGAGGAACACTTTGTGTGCTACCAAACGTCACAACATAACTGGGTGATTATAAAGGTGCTCTACAGGTGTCTCCAAAGGTACATGTTGGGTTGGCGTAATTCGAGATTAGGTTTTGTCACTCCGATTGTCGGAGAGGTATCTCTGGGCCCTCTCGGTAATACTCATCACCTAAGCCTTGCAAGCATTGTAACTAATGAGTTAGTTATGAAATGATGTATTACGGAACGAGTAAAGAGACTTGCCGGTAACGAGATTGAACTAGGTATTGGATACCAACGATCGAATCTCGGGCAAGTAACATACCGATGACAAAGGGAACAACGTATGTTGTTATGCGGTTTGACCGATAAAGATCTTTGTAGAATATTAGGAACCAATATGAACATCCAGGTTCCGCTATTGGTTATTGACCGAGAATAGTTCTAGGTCATGTC
Source organism: Triticum timopheevii (assembly GCA_963921465.1). Lineage (NCBI taxonomy): Eukaryota > Viridiplantae > Streptophyta > Magnoliopsida > Poales > Poaceae > Triticum > Triticum timopheevii. The sequence continues at coordinate 372,565,898 of OY997262.1, forward strand.
TACATAGTTCTCGAACCCGTAGGGTCCGCATGCTTAACGTTACAATGACAGTTATATTATGAGTTTATGAGTTTTGATGTACCGAAGGAGTTCGGAGTCCCGGATGAGATCGGGGACATGACAAGGAGTCTCGAAATGGTCGAGACGTAAAGATCAATATATTGGACGACTATATTTGGAGTTCGGAAAGGTTCCGAGTCATTCGGGTATTTTTCGGAGTACCGGAGAGTTACGGGAATTCGCCGGGGAGTGTATGGGCCTTATTGGGCCATACGGGAATAGAGGAGAGAGGCCGAAAGGAAGGAGGGGCGCAGCCCCCCTCTGATCCGAATTGGACAAGGGGTGCAGCCCCCTTTTCCTTCCTCCTCTCCCCCTCTTTCCTTCCCTCCTACTCCAACAAGGAAGGGGGGGAGTCCTACTCCCGGTGGGAGGAGGACTCCTCCTGGCGCGCCCCTCCTGGCCGGCCGAACCCCTCCCCCTGGCTCCTTTATATGCGGGGGCAGGGGGGCACCTCTAGACACAACACAAGTTGATCTACGGATCGTTCCTTAGCCGTGTGCGGTGCCCCCCTCCACCATATTCCACCTCAGTCATATCATCGCGGAGTTTAGGCGAAGCCCTGCGCCGGTAGAACATCATCATCGTCACCACGCCGTCGTGCCGACGGAACTCATCCCCGGCGCTTTGCTGGATTGGAGCCCGGGGAACGTCATCGAGCTGAACGTGTGCTGAACATGGAGGTGCCGTACGTTCGGTGCTTGGATCAGTCGAATCGTGAAGACGTACGACTATATCAACCGCGTTTTCATAACGCTTCCGCTTACGGTCTACGAGGGTACGTGGACAACACTCTCCCCTCTTGTTGCTATACCATCACCATGATCTTGCGTGTGCGTAGGAATTTGTTTTTGAAATTACTACGTTGCCCAACAGTTGGTGTCTCCAAGAAGCGATAAACTGCTTCACAAAGATCCCTGCATAGCTTCACTACTACTGTGTTGGTCCATTTCCAGAATCTTAAGGAGTGTTCTTGTTTAGACGATTACCTTGGATGATGCTTTTGCTTGGGGAGAGGCTCAAGAAGATCAGGTATAAACTCCTCCCCCTCTCGTTTGTTTTTGTTTCATACAGTTTGGTGGTTGATACATTACTGTGCAAGTTCTATGGTAGGTGAGTTCTTTTTGTTGCTGCAAGAATTGACACAATATGTCATGTGCAGGGAGCTTTGCATCCGAGTTTCAGCCATCCTCTACAGCAAGGAGCTCTCAGCCAAAGGAGCAAGCAGCGCTGCTAGTTCCTTGAGGCCAGATCGAGTAAGATGGCGCACCATGGCGTGTGGTGGCGTATTTTGCTTCCGAGAACAATACATTTTATTTTAAGTGAGATGTACTTGTCTAGTGCTTGGTAAAAAAATTGAAGGATGAAGTATCATGTGCTGTCTATGTTGTAGTGAGCTGTAGTAGGAGTGTAATGAAATTTTATCTGCTGTTGTATGTGCTATTTTCCTGTAATGTGTTGTGTGCATTTTACTTGAACAGTAAATTCTCCAGAAAAATGTTCTTACTGGACCTGATAGTGGCCACGTCCCAAATATACTTGTACTATTAAGTTGCCATGGCCCAAAATAACCAGAGCTGAAAAGCTATTCAGAATAACTATAAGCAGGCCTCGACTCAAATAGAAAATAGAAACGAAAAGGAAACGGACTATGTGGAAAGGTAAAGGCCCATGATAGAACAGGCCCAAAAACATTCATGAAAAAAAATCATAAATGGGCTGAATTGTTGGGCTAGGCCCATGTAGAAAACCGAATTGGACCGGGCTGAATCTTGTGCCACATCAGCTTGCCATGCTGGATGCCTACGTGGCCTGGGGAGGTTGCTAGTGACCAAAACGCCACAGTAGGAATATTTTGGTCGTAAACGTCCACGACCTTCTCACAGAGAAGGTTGCTATAGTCAGTTAACGACCCTCAGCTTTTGACCTTCTATTTTTGGTCACAAAAAGGTCGCAAATGAAAAACAATGACCTTTCAGTGACCAATAGTCAATGTCACAAGTTGACATATTTCTTGTAGTAACATTCTAAATTTGAAATCTTGATATTAGTTTTAAATTTGAGGATAAAAACAAAGTGTAATGCAAATATTTGGATTTCATAGTTTGTGGAGATGGAGAGAAGGTTAGAATTAAGATGATGATGAGGCACTGCGGAGATACAACGAGCCAGCACACTGTATTCCATCACTAGTTATTTTGGCTTCCCTTCTTTCTTATGTTACTTCACACACCACTCTTGATTATTCATATCTGTCTATTCTACTCAGATGATCCCTATAAATCCAACACATTAATCCACCAAATATTCATTGCATGTTCACATGTCTTTGTTATGTTGTCATTTTGTCTGTGAAATTTTAATCGTTTGGAAGATAAAATATATGAGCATCATGCATTGGTTGTTTTCTGCAATGAGTGGCACCAGGAAGCATGCCAAGCACATGCCAATGATCATATGCTAGCATCACCCATCAACACACCTGGTTACCATTTTTCACACCTCTTGATTTTCAAGAGAGTGGGTTCATTGAATCACATATCTTCTTGCTAAGCAACTCCCTATTCACCGGTGATAGAACTATAGGCCATGCAGGGATATATGCATAGACATGTTGAAACAAATTAAGTATATAAATGAATAACACCCATGTTGTTGTTTTCACCTCCGGGCTATTTAAATTGTGTATGTTTGGCTTGTCTTAACCTAATTGTTGCATACTAAGTACTGACTAATAAAATGTACGGAAATGTGGATTTGTGTCACATCTAGCAAACATCAAGCTCCTTTAACTGATTTGTTCAATAATTTTTAGGGAAACAGGGCTCTGCTACATATTTTTATTGGAAATCATAAATCCAAAGTTTGCTTCTTGACAGCAACTCATCTGCGTTGGGTCCATCCATGCCATGTGTGCATATGTTCATTTGCATGAACTTGTAATGCATCAAACGTACAAGAGCTCTAGTGTGACTTCACTCCCATCATAAAGGTTCAACAACTCTTATTTGCCTCCTCCTATCTATGTGTATCTCTCATCTCTTAAATAACTTTTATGTTATCTGAAGTCTCACATGGTTACTTTGTTGTTATTATATATAAGAATAATTTGTCTTTCTCATGTGCATAAAACAAGATCAATAATCATAGTTAGAGCGCGACATTTCCTTAGATGCCGATCGAGAGGCAAACAAGTATTCTAGTGTCCTTGGAATGAGCGGCCCTGGGAACATGTTAAACGGCAAATGATGATCTTGGGATCTAGATATGTTCACCATTGCACCATGAGTTTTGTATAGTCCAAATAAAAAGAAGCAATGCAGGCAGATGCACATACAAGCGCATCTTGGAGGATAAAGAGTTGTGCCCAATGGTAACCATGAAATATTGCATCCCACGTCTTTGCTTGGGTGAACATGAATGCACATCTCTTAATTTTGCAATTAACTCTTTCATCAAAAGGCATATGCGTATGCCTTAAATTTAAGAAAGATTGTTCGAACCAACTAAAATTGCGTTTTTAATATAAAAGGTTCGTGCGCTCCATGAATTTCTGTTAAGGAAAACCACCACCTCAATATTGCATTACAAATGAAAGTCAAAGGTGCAGAACAAAAAACCAAAAGACCATGCCCACATCTCCACTATATATTTAGATTAGAGTGGACATCCTCAAACATTTCAGTTGATCAACCTTTACGGTATGGACACGCTTGAGAATATGCTAGTCGGTCAAAAAACCATCATCATTCTTCAAAATCCTTCACCGAGCTCTTATATACTTTAAAAAAAAGCTAGATTTGCGAATGCAGCGATTCGGTGCCCAGACTCATCTACACCTGGTCAGTAAAAAAAATTCAAAACAAATACTAGAAAATTTTAAAAAAATCTATTTTTTCTATGGTAGACAATTTATTAGGTGAGGTTCACTCCAAATATTAGCTCATTCGGACAACTGAGTAGCTCTCGGCAAAAAAGACAAATCAGATCAGAGCAGTACATGAACAATAAACTGTTTTACAGATCCCGAATTTGTCTTTTTTGCCGAGAGTTGCTCAGTTCTCCAAATGATTTTAAAATTAGGGCGGGCCTCACGTATCAAATTGTCTACCATGGGAAAAAATTGAATTTTTTTGAATTTTTCTAGCATTTGTTTTGATTTTTCTATTCAACACGGGTGTAGATGAGTCCGGACTTAGAAAAGGATTTTCATAGATTTGCCTTTTTTTTTAAATGGAACACTTTGATTCCATACGTTAACCAGGTCCAGCCAGGCTGCTGGCCTGTCGAACGGATACATCATCCGGGAGGCCCTCAGGCCATAACTCTCGATCTACTTGACGCTTTGCTTCAAAGGCAGCAACAACATGAGCTAGGACATTACAACCCCTTGGGGCAAAAGAGAAAGAAATCTGGCTAAGATTTGCCTCTTACTTGGACTAAAAGTAGTGTAGCTTCTAAAATACCCTTTCGAGTCCAGACGCGGAAACGAAACGACATTATTTTTTTGACCCGAATGGAACAACGTTGTTGTAGCCTAGAAGATGCGATACGTGAGGCGGTTCTGTTGGGACCAAAGATATGACCACTAAACCACGGGCGGTAGTACACCATTCCGTCTCCTGACAGGCGTCTTCGCATGTCGTGCGACGGCCATGGCACTGCATGTCCTTAGCTTGAGTTAGATACACGTAATAGGCTAGGTGCTATACATTTAAGGTGCACAACCACTTAGGTGACATGTTTCTCTGGTGTGAGGACTTACGATCGTGTCGGTTGTTGGCCAGTTGAGTGTGCACGTAAGATAGTTGGTGCAAGCATATGATGGTCCATCCATTTCGGGTCCACCCGTGGGTGTGCAGGTTTTAGAACGGGGATTCACCGATCCACAAAGTACTCCCTCCACTCTCTGCATATAAGTTTTATCCAAAATCAAAGTATCTTTACTATTGTAGAGAGGATATTTGGTGCAACTCATTGTATTCCATGAAGTAGGTTACATTATATACACAGGATGTCTTGTGTGACAATGTAGCTAATCCTATCATATCTCTAGGAGTTAGCTATACAAGGCTAGAGAAGATAAGATTAGAGGTACAAGATATGTCACGTTCAACACCCCCCCCCCCCCCCCCCCACAGTCGAAGAGTCGGCGTCGGCGATGCAAAGATTGGAAGGGAACTCCTGGAATGCAGCGGTTGGAAGCCCCTTGGTCATAATGTCGGCAAACTGCTGGGTAGTCGGTACATGAAGAACGCGAAGCTGACCCAACTGTACCTTCTCGCAGACGAAGTGAACATCAAGTTCAATATGCTTGGTGCGCTTGTGTTGCACTGGGTTGGCCGCGAGATACGTGGCCGAAACATTATCACAGTAAACCACCGTGGCTTTCGGGATGGAAACCCGAAGTTCGCCAAGTAACTAACGGAGCCAACATGTCTCGGCAACATTAGCGATGGCACGGTACTCTGCCTCGGCACTCGAGCGGGAGACGGTGGGCTGCCGCTTGGAGGACCAAGAGATGAGAGAGTCACCGAAGAAGACACAATATCCTGATGTGGACCGTCGAGTGTCAGGACAGCCAGCCCAATCTGCATCAGTGTAAGCGAGCAGCTCGGTGGAGGTAGAAGCACGAAGACGAAGACCGAAGGTCGGGGTGCCACGAATATACCGAAGAATGCGCTTGACCAAGGACCAGTGAACGTCACGGGGCGAGTGCATATGCAAGCAAACTTGCTGAACCGCAAACTGAATGTCTGGTCTGGTGAGCGTGAGGTACTGAAGAGCACCAACAATACTGCGGTAGAGAGCGGCACCGATAGCAGGTTGCCCAGCAGTGGCAGAAAGCTTCGGCTTAGCCTCGGCAGGGGTGGCAGCAGGTTTGCAGTCGGTCATACCAGCACGATCCAGGAGATCAAGAACATATTGTCCTTGATCGAGAAAAAATCCGGAGGCATCACGTCACACATTAAGGCCGAGAAAGAAGTGCAATGCGCCCAAGTCCTTCAGCCGAAACTCAGAACCAAGACGACCGATGATGTCGCGAAGTACGTCCGCGCGAGAGGCGGTGATGGCAATAACGTCCACATACAAGAGAAGCGTGGCGACGAGGGCATCATACTCAGAGCGCATGGCGGCAAGCCAATGCGGATCACTCAATGCAGAGCGCACCGAGCGCGGCACGGGCGAGACGACCGTGACACTAAGGTTATGATAGCGAGGGTTCGGTTGTCGGATCCCATCCTTGGCACGTGTCACCATAGAATGATGAGGCGGCGGTGGTGGTGGCTGAGGCCGCCATCGAGGAGGAGCCACAGCCTCAGGAGAAGGTGAGGCGACGGTGACATCCGGTGACGAGGCGGCAGGCAAAGCCGAAGACGGGGCCGTCGATGATGGCGGCGTGACCACAGCCGAGACGGTGGGTGACGAGGGCGGCGAGGCCGCAGGTGGAAACGACGAAACCGCGGGCAAGGCCACGGGTGGCAGCACCAGCGACGGCGACGAGGCCACAGATGAAGTCGCGGGTGGCCGTACCAGCGGCGGCGGCAAAGCCGCGGACGAGTTCACGGGTGACCGCAATGACGACGGCGATAGGGCCGCAGGTGGCCGCGATGGTGACGGCGACAGTGCCGCAGGTGGAGCCGCGGGTTGCGGAGTAGCCGCGGGTGGCGGAGAGGCCGCGACGTGCATGGGCGACGCCGACCGAGGCAAAACCAGCTCCTCCTGAGCCGGCGAGGGGGACCCCGTCGAGAGGCCTGAGGGGCCCGCCAAAGGAGAGGGCGGGCGCGGCGAAGGGAGCGCAAGGGCTCCCCGAGACCATCGAGTGGGAGCGTCCAAGGTTGGAGCTGCTGTCGATGAAACCTGCTCAAAGGGAAAACAGCTTCATCAAAGTAAACGTGTCGTGAGAGGAACACTCGACGAGAGACTGGGTCGAAGCAGCGAAAGCCTTTGGTGTTGGGTTGATAGCCAAGCAAGACACAAGCAAGAGAGCGTGGTGCCAGCTTGTGTGGCGCGGTAGCGGTGATATTGGGACAACACAAGCAACCAAAGACGTGAAGATCATCATATGATGGAGGAGACCCGAACAGAAGATGGTGAGGGGTATAGTTCCAGCGTGGTTTACACGGCCGGAGGTTGAGAAGGAGAGCGGCGGTTGCGAGCTCATCGGGCCAAAAGTGAGGTGGCATGTGTGCATGAAAGAGCAAAGAGCGGACACTCTCATTAAGGGTGCGGAGAACACGTTTGGCACGGCCGTTTTGCTGGGATGTGTATGGACAAGTTAAGCGAAAAATGGTGCCATGAGTGGATAGAAGATGGCGAATGGCGAGGTTATCAAATTCTTTTCCGTTATCGGCTTGAAGATGAGCAATGGTGCGATGAAAATGAGTGTTGACATAGGCATAAAATGAGTGGAGGGTGGAGGCGACGTCGGATTTGCGCGTAATGGAGAAGTCCAAGTGAAGTGTGAAAAGTCATCTAAAATCACAAGGTAATATGATAAACCCGAATTGCTAGGCACTGGGGATGTCCAAACATCACAATGAATAACATCAAAGGGAAAAGTAGCATTTGATGAAGATGAAGAAAACGGTAGACGAACGTGTTTTCCTATGCGGCAAGCATGACAAGTGTGAGCCGCTGATTTATTACATGAAAAGGGAAAAGTGCTCAAAAATTTATGAAGGGCGTCGGTGCCGGGATGACCGAGACGAGCGTGCCAAAGCGAGACGTCGGTATGAAGAGCAACCGGGCCACTGCGTCTAGAAGCACCGCATGGTTAGAGATCATCGGAGAATCACATCGGTGCAGAACCCTCCAGGAGCGAGCATCCTTAATAGAAAAACCGAGGGCGTCAAACTCAACAGTGACAGGATTTTCACGAGTAAGAGTACGAACAGAACAAAGATTTTTAATTAAGGATGGTGAAACGAGCACATTATTGAGAGTTAAAGAAGAAGAGGGTAACGGAAGGGAGGATGAACCATGATGGGTGATGGGAAGAGAGCTGCCATCACCAACCATGATGCGAGAGGAGAAGGGATAGGGAGCGGCATGAGATAAGATACCGGGGTTGGAGGCCATGTGAGCAGCGGCGCCGGTGTCCATGTACCAATCGCCGCCTCCGGTGTAGGCGCTCGGCGAGGGGGTAGCATGAAGGGCGGAGAAAAGCGCCGGGTCATAGGCCGGAGGGGCGCCACCATATACACCATAGTTCGGTGCACCGCCGTACGCTGAGGGACCACCATAGGCCGACGAGCCACCATAGGCCGCGGCGTTGCCATACGCGGTAGGGACCGGCGTGGTCAGCAGCCCTGAGGGGTGCTCGGCCGTGGCCCGAGAATGCCCGGAGCTGGTGGGCGGGGGACGGGCATGGAGTAGGCATGCACTACTCCCGTCCATGGGTTATACCCCGAGAGCCACGACGGGGGAGGTGCAGCCGCCGCGGGCGCAGGAGGGCGCGGCGTCGTGTTGGAGTTGCGGCTCCAGCCCCCGCGACCCTTCTGCTTGCGGCCGCCGGAGGGCGCAGGCACGGGTGGCGGGGCAGGAGCGGGAGCGTGCGGCCCCGACTGAGTTGAGGTAGAGCAGGAGTGGGTCGCCTGCCGAGCGGTGTGACGGAGACGCTTTTCCTCCATGCGAAGGTATGTGACTGCCTTCGCGTATGTCGGCGTGATGAGGGAGAGGTTGGCGGCGGACTGGCCAAGGTCGGGGTGGAGGCCGCGGAGGAGGTTGGTGAGAAGGACCGAGTCATCGATGGTCATGCCGACATCGCGTAGCTCATCGGCGAGAACCTTCAGCCGCATGCAGTACTCGTCGATCGAAAGATCGTTTTGCTGCATAGTGAAGAACTACCCTTGAAGAAAGACGCGGCGCTGCAGTTGATTGTCGAGGAAGAGATCACACAGGCGCATCCACATAGCATACACGGACGGATCACAGGCGTTCACCATGTTGAAGAGGCTGCCGGAGATGGTGAGGAAGAGCTACTTGACGATGCAGGCATCCACAGCGAGCCACTCGTCATCGTCCTTCATGTCACGGATGTCAATGCTCCCGTGAACATGCTCAATGAGACGGTAAGAGCGGAACATCAGCGCGAAGTACGTGCGTCATTTGTTGTAGGACGGCGAGTCGAGGTCGAGGATGACAGGTACGTGGTCCTTGATGTGGATCTCGTTGAGGCGATCGGAGGTGAACATGGCATCGGAAAAGGAACCGGCGTCGGATGCGTCAGCCTTGGCCGTGGAGACGGCAGGTGGTTAGGGTTTTGGGTGGTAGTTAGAGGAGGAGGGAGAGGTGGCTGCGATGGGTGTGGAGAAGAAAGCGGCGGCGGCTACAGGGGGAAGAAAGTAGCGGCGACGGCTCTTAGGGTTTTGGGAGAGAGGTAGTGGGGGCAGGGGAAGAAGAGGAGCGGCGGCAGCAGCGGCTACGGGAGAGGTGGCGGCGGTGGCGGCTTGAGGTGTGGGAGGGAGGAGGCGGCGGCGGTGGCGGCTTGAGGTGTGGGAGGGAGGAGGCGGCGGCGGTGGCTACGGGAGGTGTAGCGACGGCGGCGATAGTAGGGTTTAGGAGTTGGTGCGGTGGCGACTCACTAGTACAAAAGGGGGCAAAGGTCCAGGCCGGGTCAGCCCATTAGTCCCGGTTCAGTCCAGAATCGGGACCCATGGGGCATTGGACTCGGTTCGTGAGCCCCGGGGGCCGGCCGGGCCACGTGGGCCATTGGTCCCGGTTCGTCTGGACCTTTTGGTCCCGGTTGGTGGGATGAACTGGGACCAATGGGCCTCGCTCCTGGTCCACCACCATTGGTCTCGATTGGTGGCTTGAACCGGGACCAAAGACTGCCCTTTAATAGCAAAAAGAATTATCATAAAAGAAAATAAATAAGTAATTAGAATTTTGTTCAAAACATTAAAAGCAAAAAGAATTATCATAAAAGAAAATAAATAAGTAATTAGAATTTTGTTACAAACTTTAATAGCAAAAAGAATTATCATAAAAGAAAATAAATAAGTAATTAGAATTTTGTTCAAAACATTAAAAGCAAAAGGAATTATCATAAAAGAAAATAAATAAGTAATTAGAATTTTGTTCAAAACATTAAAAGAAAAAGAATAATCATAAAAGAAAATAAATAAGTAATTAGAATTTTGTTACAAACTGTAATAGAAAAAAGAATTATCATAAAAGAAAATAAATAAGCAATTAGAATTTTGTTCAAAACATTAAAACCAAAAAGAATTATCATAAAAGAAAATAAATAAGTAATTAGAATTTTGTTCAAAACATTAAAAGCAAAAAGAATTATCATAAAAGAAAATAAATAAGTAATTAGAATTTTGTTACAAACGTTAATAGCAAAAAGAATTATCATAAAAGAAAATAAATAAGTAATTAGAATTTTGTTCAAAACATTAAAAGCAAAAAAATTATCATAAAAGAAAATAAATAAGTAATTAGAATTTTGTTACAAACTTAATAGCAAAAAGAATTATCGTAAAAGAAAATAAATAAGTAATTAAAAACAAAAAAGAAAGCAAAAAAACTGGGGGAAAATTAAAAAAAAGTGCCACCTACAGGGCCACCACGGCCTGCATACGACTAGAAACCCATTACTAGGGCTAGGATGCAGGCCCGCAGTAGGCCCAATAGGCCCACAAGCACAGAGAGTGATTTTAGGCCCATAAGCCTGCAGTAGAGAGGAGCTCGAAGTGGTTGGTTCGGCAGGGCTTATAAACCACTCCGAGCCCCTCTCGGCTAGCGAGGTGGACTAAACATAGCACCGCACCGCGCCAGTTCCAGCACACGACCTTTGGTCCCGGTTGGGGGCACCAACAGGGACTAAAGGGTGCATTGGTCACCAACCGGGACCAATGCCTCTCTTTTGTCCCGGTTTGTGGCACCAACCAGGACCAAAGGTCTTTGTTTCCTGCCCTTTAGACTGCTAAAAAGAGGCCTTTGGTCCCGGTTGGAGGCACCAACCGAGACTAAAGGGGGGCATTGGTCCCGGTTGGTGCCATGAACCGGGACCAATGCTCTGCCTATATAAGCGGCACTCGCGAAAATTTGGTTCAGTTCGTTCTTCCGCGCCGCTCGACGCCGCCAGGCTGCCCGTCCGTCTCCGCCTTGTTGGAAATATGCCCTAGAGGCAATAATAAAAGCATTATTATTATATTTCTTTGTTCATGATAATTGTCTTTATTCATGCTATAATTGTATTATCCGGAAATCGTAATACATGTGTGAATAACAGACACCAACATGTCCCTAGTAAGCCTCTAGTTGACTAGCTCGTTGATCAATAGATAGTCATGGTTTCCTGGCTATGGACATTGGATGTCATTGATAACGGGATCACATCATTAGGATAATGATGTGATGGACAAGACCCAATCCTAAGCATAGCGTGAGATCGTGTAGTTCGTTTGCTAGAGCTTTTCTAATGTCAAGTATCTTTTCCTTTGACCATGAGATCGTGTAACTCCCGGATACCGTAGGAGTGCTTTGGGTGTATCAAACGTCACAACGTAACTGGGTGACTATAAAGGTGCATTACAGGTATCTCCGAAAGTGTCTGTTGGGTTGACATGGATCGAGACTGGGATTTGTCACTCCGTATGACGGAGAGATATCACTGGGCCCACTCGGTAATGCATCATCATAATGAGCTCAAAGTGACCAAGTGTCTGGTCACGGGATCATGCATTACGGTACGAGTAAAGTGACTTGCCGGTAACGAGATTGAACGAGGTATTGGGATACCGACAATCGAATCTCAGGCAAGTAACATATCGATTAACAAAGGGAATTGCATACGGGGTTGATTAAATCCTCGACATCGTGGTTCGTCCGATGAGATCATCGTGGAGCATGTGGGAGCCAACATGGGTATCCAAATCCCGCTGTTGGTTATTGACCGGAGAGCGATCTCGGTCATGTCTACATGTCTCCCGAACCCGTAGGGTCTACACACTTAAGGTTCGGTTACGCTAGGGTTGTAGGGATATGTATATGCAGTAACCCGAATGTTGTTCGGAGTCCCAGATGAGATCCCGGACGTCACGAGGAGTTCCGGAATGGTCCGGAGGTAAAGATTTATATATGGGAAGTCTTGTTTCGGGCATCGGGACAAGTTTCGGGGTTATCGGTATTGTACCGGGACCACCGGAAGGGTCCCGGGGGTCCATCGGGTGGGGCCACCTGTCCCGGGGGGCCACATGGGCTGTAGGGGGTGCACCTTGGCCTACATGGGCCAAGGACACCAGCCCCACATAGGCCCATGCGCCTAGGGTTTGAGGGGGAAAGAGTCCTAGGAGGGGAAGGCACCTCCTAGGTGCCTTGGGGGGGGGGGGGAGGGAAACCCCCCTTGGCCGCCGCCCCCCCTAGGAGATTGGATCTCCTAGGGCTGGCCGCCCCCCTTGGCCCTCCTATATATAGTGGGGGATAGGAGGGACTTCACACCTTGGCCTTTGGTTGCCTCCTTCTCCCTCTCCAACACCTCCTCCTCCTCCATAGTGCTTAGCGAAGCTCTGCCGGAGTACTGCAGCTCCATCAACACCACGCTGTCGTGCTGCTGCTGGTGCCATCTCCCTCAACCTCTCCTCCCTCCCTTGCTAGATCAAGAAGGAGGAGACGTGGCTGTTCCGTACGTGTGTTGAACGCGGAGGTGCCGTCCGTTCGGTGCTAGGATCTCCGGTGATTTGGATCACGTCGTGTTCGACTACATCATCCCCGTTCTTTGAACGCTTCCGCTCGCGATCTACAAGGTATGTAGATGCATCTAATCACTCGTTGCTAGATGAACTCATAGATGGATCTTGGTGAAACCGTAGGAAAGTTTTTTTGTTTTCTGCAACGTTCCCCAACAGTGGCATCATGAGCTAGGTCTATGCGTAGTTCTCTTGCACGAGTAGAACACAATTTGTTGTGGGCGTAGATTTGTCAACTTTCTTGCTGCTACTAGTCTTATCTTGCTTCAGTGGTATTGTGGGATGAAGCGGCCCGGACCAACCTTACACGTACGCTTATGTGAGACCGGTTCCACCGACAAACATGCACAAGTTGCATAAGGTGGCTGGCGGGTGTCTGTCTCTCCTACTTTAGTTGAAGCGGATTCGATGAAAAGGGTCCTTATGAAGGGTAAATAGAAGTTGACAAATCACGTTGTAGCTTTCACGTAGGTAAGAAAACGTTCTTGCTAGAACCCTACTTCAGCCACGTAAAACTTGCAAACAACAATTAGAGGACGTCTAACTTGTTTTTGCAGCAAGTGCTTTGTGATATGATATGGCCAAAGTTGTGATGAATGATGAATGATCTATATGTCATGTATGAGATGTTCATGCTATTGTAATAGGAATCACGGCTTGCATGTTGATGAGTATGACAACCGGCAGGAGCCATAGGAGTTGTCTTTATTTTTTGTATGACCTGCGTGTCATTGAAGAACACCATGTAAACTACTTTACTTTATTACTAAACGCGTTAGTCATAGAAGTAGAAGTAGTCGTTGGCGTGACAACTTCATGAAGACACGATGATGGAGATCATGATGATGGAGATCATGGTGTCATGCCGGTGACAAGATGATCATGGAGCCCCGAAGATGAAGATCAAAGGAGCTATATGATATTGGCCATATCATGTCACTACTTTATATAATTGCATGTGATGTTTATTATGTTTTATGCATCTTGTTTACTTAGGACGACGGTAGTAAATAAGATGATCCCTTACAAAATTTCAAGAAGTGTTCTCCCCTAACTGTGCACCGTTGCTACAGTTCGTCGTTTCGAAGCACCACGTGATGATCGGGTGTGATAGATTCTTACGTTCACATACAACGGGTGTAAGACAGTTTTACACAGCGAAAACACTTAGGGTTAACTTGACGAGCCTAGCATGTATAGACATGGCCTCGGAACACGGAGACCGAAAGGTCGAACACGAGTCGTATGGAAGATACGATCAACATGAGAATGTTCACCGATGATGACTAGTCCGTCTCACGTGATGATCGGACACGGCCTAGTCGACTCGGATCATGTAACACTTAGATGACCAAAGGGATGTCAAATCTGAGTGGGAGTTCATTATAATTTGATTAGATGAACTTAATTATCATGAACTTAGTCTAAATATTTTACAATATGTCTTGTAGATCAAATGGCCAACGTAGTCCTCAACTTCAACGCGTTCCGAGAGAAAACTAAGCTGAAAGATGATGGCAGCAACTACACGGACTGGGTCTGGAACCTGAGGATCATCCTCATAGCTGCCAAGAAATATTATGTCCTACAAGCACCGCTGGGTGACGCACCTGTCCTCCCTGCAGAACAAGACGTTATGAACGCTTGGCAGGCACGTTCCGATGACTACTCCCTCGTTCAGTGCGGCATGCTTTACAGCTTAGAGCCAGGGCTCCAAAAGCGTTTTGAGAGACATGGAGCATATGAGATGTTCGAAGAGCTGAAAATGGTTTCCAAGCTCATGCCCGGGTCGAGAGATATGAAGTCTCCGACAAATTCTTCAGCTGTAAGATGGAGGAAAATAGTTCTGTCAGTGAGCACATACTCACTATGTCTGGGTTACATAACCGCTTGACTCAGCTGGGAGTTAATCTCTCGGATGATGCGGTCATTGACAGAATCCTCCAGTCGCTTCCACCAAGCTACAAGAGCTTTGTGATGAACTTCAATATGCAGGGGATGGAAAAGACCATTCCTGAAGTATTTGCTATGCTGAAATCAGCAGAGGTAGAAGTCAAGAAGGAACATCAAGTGTTGATGGTCAATAAAACAACTAAGTTCAAGAAGGGCAAGGGTAAAAAGAACTTCAAGAAGGACGGCAAGGTAGTTGCCGCGCCCAGCAAGCAAGTTGCCGGGAAGAAGCCAAAGAATGGACCCAAGCCCGAGACTGAGTGCTTTTATTGCAAGGAAAGTGGTCACTGGAAGCGGAACTGCCCCAAATACTTAGCGGACAAGAAGGCCGGCAAAACCAAAGGTATATTTGATATACATGTAATTGATGTGTACCTTACCAGTAATCGTAGTGACTCCTGGGTATTTGATATCGGTGCCGTTGCTCATATTTGTAACACACAGCAGGAGCTGCGGAATAAACGGAGACTGGCGAAGGACGAGGTGACAGAAGCGCGTCGGGAATGGTTCCAAGGTCGATGTGATCGCCGTCGGCATGCTACCTCTACATTTACCTACGGGATTAGTTTTGAACCTCAATAATTGTTATTTTGTGCCAAGTTTGAGCATGAACATTGTATCAGGATCTCGTTTAATTCGAGATGGCTACTCATTTAAATCCGAGAATAATGGTTGTTCTATTTATATGAGAGATATGTTTTATGGTCATGCTCCGATGGTGAATGGTTTATTCTTTATGAATCTCGAGCGTAATGCTACACATATTCATAGTGAAGTACCAAAAGATGTAAGATTGATAGTGATAGTCCCACATACTTGTGGCACTGCCGCCTTGGTCACATAGGTGTCAAACGCATGAAGAAGCTCCATGCTGATGGACTTTTAGAGTCTCTTGATTACGAATCATTTGACACGTGCGAACCATGCCTCATGGGTAAAATGACCAAGACTCCATTCTCAGGAACAATGGAGCGAGCAACCAACTTATTGGAAATCATACATACTGATGTGTGCGGTCCAATGAGTGTTGAGGCTCGCGGTGGCTATCGTTATGTTCTCACCCTCACTGATGACTTGAGTAGATATGGGTATGTCTACTTAATGAAACACAAGTCTGAGACCTTTGAAAAGTTCAAGGAATTTCAGAGTGAAGTTGAGAATCAACGTGACAGGAAAATCAAGTTTCTACGATCAGATCGTGGAGGAGAATACTTGAGTCACGAGTTTGGTACACACTTAAGAAAATGTGGAATAGTTTCACAACTCACACCGCCTGGAACACCTCAGCGTAATGGTGTGTCCGAACGTCGTAATCGCACTCTATTAGATATGGTGCGATCTATGATGTCTCTTGCCGATTTACCACTATCTTTTTGGGGCTATGCTTTAGAGACTGCCGCATTCACTTTAAATAGGGCACCTTCGAAATCCGTTGAGACGACACCGTATGAATTGTGGTTTGGGAAGAAACCTAAGCTGTCGTTTCTAAAAGTTTGGGGATGCGATGCTTATGTCAGGAAACTTCAACCTGAAAATCTCGAACCCAAATCGGAAAAATGCGTCTTCATAGGATACCCTAAAGAAACTGTTGGATATATCTTCTACCTCAGATCCGAAGGCAAGATCTTTGTTGCCAAGAATGGGTCCTTTCTGGAGAAAGAGTTTCTCTCGAAAGAAGTAAGTGGGAGGAAAGTAGAGCTTGATGAAGTATTACCTCTTGAACCGGAAAATGGCGCAACTCAAGAAAATGTTCCTGAGGTGCCTGCACCGACTAGAGAGGAAGTTAATGATGATGATCAAGATACTTCTGATCAATCTCCTACTGAAATTCGAAGGTCCACAAGGACACGTTCCGCACCAGAGTGGTACGGCAACCCTGTCTTGGAAATCATGTTGTTAGACAACAGTGAACCTTCGAACTATGAAGAAGCGATGGCCGGCCCGGATTCCGACAAATGGCTAGAAGCCATGAAATCCGAGATAGGATCCATGTATAAAAACTAAGTATGGACTTTGACTGACTTGCCCGTAGAACGGCGAGCCATAGAAAATAAATGGATCTTTAAGAAGAAGACAGACGCGGATGGTAATGTGACCATCTATAAAGCTCGGCTTGTCGCTAAGGGTTATCGACAAGTTCAAGGGGTTGACTACGATGAGACTTTCTCACCGGTAGCGAAGCTGAAGTCCGTCCGAATCATGTTAGCAATTGCCGCATTTTATGATTATGAAATTTGGCAAATGGACGTCAAAACGGCATTCCTTAATGGTTTCCTTAAGGAAGAATTGTATATGATGCAGCCGGAAGGTTTTGTCGATCCTAAGAATGCTGACAAGGTGTGCAAGCTCCAACGCTCGGTTTATGGGCTGGTGCAAGCATCTCGGAGTTGGAACATTCGTTTTGATGAGATGATCAAAGCGTTTGGGTTCACACAGACTTATGGAGAAGCCTGTGTTTACAAGAAAGTGAGTGGGAGCTCTATAGCATTTCTCATACTATATGTAGATGACATACTTTTGATGGGAAATGATATAGAACTTTTGGACAGCATTAAGGCCTACTTGAATAAGAGTTTTTCAATGAAGGACCTTGGAGAAGCTGCTTATATATTAGGCATCAAGATCTATAGGGATAGATCGAGACGCCTCATAGGTCTTTCACAAAGCACATATCTTGATAAGATTTTGAAGAAGTTCAAAATGGATCAGTCCAAGAAAGGGTTCTTGCCTGTTTTGCAAGGTGTGAAATTGAGCTCAGCTCAATGTCCGACCACGGCAGAAGATATAGAAGAGATGAGTATCATCCCCTATGCCTCAGCCATAGGTTCTATTATGTATGCCATGCTGTGTACCAGACCTGATGTAAACCTTGCCGTAAGTTTGGTAGGAAGGTACCAAAGTAATCCCGGCAAGGAACACTAGACAGCGGTCAAGAATATCCTGAAGTACCTGAAAAGGACTAAGGAAATGTTTCTCGTTTATGGAGGTGACGAAGAGCTCGTCGTAAAGGGTTACGTCGACGCTAGCTTCGACACAGATCTGGATGACTCTAAGTCACAGACCGGATACGTGTATATTTTGAATGGTGGGGCAGTAAGCTGGTGCAGTTGCAAGCAGAGCGTCGTGGCGGGATCTACATGTGAAGCAGAGTACATGGCAGCCTCGGAGGCAGCACATGAAGCAATATGGGTGAAGGAGTTCATCACCGACCTAGGAGTCATACCCAATGCGTCGGGGCCGATCAAGCTCTTCTGTGACAACACTGGAGCTATTGCACTTGCCAAGGAGCCCAGGTTTCACAAGAAGACAAGGCACATCAAGCGTCGCTTCAACTCCATTCGTGAAAATGTTCAAGATGGAGACATAGAGATTTGTAAAGTACATACGGACCTGAATGTAGCGGATCCGTTGACTAAACCTCTCCCTAGAGCAAAACATGATCAACACCAGAATTCCATGGGTGTTCGATTCATCACAATGTAACTAGATTATTGACTCTAGTGCAAGTGGGAGACTGTTGGAAATATGCCCTAGAGGCAATAATAAAAGCATTATTATTATATTTCTTTGTTCATGATAATTGTCTTTATTCATGCTATAATTGTATTATCCGGAAATCGTAACACATGTGTGAATAACAGACACCAACATGTCCCTAGTAAGCCTCTAGTTGACTAGCTCGTTGATCAATAGATAGTCATGGTTTCCTGGCGATGGACATTGGATGTCATTGATAACGGGATCACATCATTAGGATAATGATGTGATGGACAAGACCCAATCCTAAGCATAGCGTGAGATCGTGTAGTTCGTTTGCTAGAGCTTTTCTAATGTCAAGTATCTTTTCCTTTGACCATGAGATCGTGTAACTCCCGGATACCGTAGGAGTGCTTTGGGTGTATCAAACGTCACAACGTAACTGGGTGACTATAAAGGTGCATTACAGGTATCTCCGAAAGTGTCTGTTGGGTTGACATGGATCGAGACTGGGATTTGTCACTCCGTATGACGGAGAGATATCACTGGGCCCACTCGGTAATGCATCATCATAATGAGCTCAAAGTGACCAAGTGTCTGGTCACGGGATCATGCATTACGGTACGAGTAAAGTGACTTGCCGGTAACGAGATTGAACGAGGTATTGGGATACCGACGATCGAATCTCGGGCAAGTAACATATCGATTGACAAAGGGAATTGCATACGGGGTTGATTAAATCCTCGACATCGTGGTTCATCCGATGAGATCATCGTGGAGCATGTGGGAGCCAACATGGGTATCCAGATCCCGCTGTTGGTTATTGACCGGAGAGCGATCTCGGTCATGTCTACATGTCTCCCGAACCCGTAGGGTCTACACACTTAAGGTTCGGTTACGCTAGGGTTGTAGGGATATGTATATGCGGTAACCCGAATGTTGTTCGGAGTTCCGGATGAGATCCCGGACGTCACGAGGAGTTCCGGAATGGTCCGGAGGTAAAGATTTATATATGGGAAGTCCTGTTTCGGGCATCGGGACAAGTTTCGGGGTTATCGGTATTGTACCGGGACCACCAGAAGGGTCCCGGGGGTCCACCGGGTGGGGCCACCTGTCCCGGGGGGGGGGGGGGCACATGGGCTGTAGGGGGTGCGCCTTGGCCTACATGGGCCAAGGGCACCAGCCCCACATAGGCCCATGCGCCTAGGGTTTGAGGGGGAAAGAGTCCTAGGAGGGGAAGGCACCTCCTAGGTGCCTTGGGGGGGAGGGAAACCCCCCTTGGCCGCCGCCCCCCCTAGGAGATTGGATCTCCTAGGGCCGGCCACCCCCCTTGGCCCTCCTATATATAGTGGGGGAGAGGAGGGACTTCACACCTTGGCCTTTGGTTGCCTCCTTCTCCCTCTCCAACACCTCCTCCTCCTCCATAGTGCTTAGCGAAGCTCTGCCGGAGTACTGCAGCTCCATCAACACCACGCCGTCATGCTGCTGCTGGTGCCATCTCCCTCAACCTCTCCTCCCTCCCTTGCTAGATCAAGAAGGAGGAGACGTGGCTGTTCCGTACGTGTGTTGAACGCGGAGTTGCCGTCCGTTCGGTGCTAGGATCTCCGGTGATTTGGATCACGTCGTGTTCGACTACATCATCCCCGTTCTTTGAACGCTTCCGCTCGCGATCTACAAGGTATGTAGATGCATCAAATCACTCGTTGCTAGATGAACTCATAGATGGATCTTGGTGAAACCGTAGGAATTTTTTTTTGTTTTCTGCAACGTTCCACAACACGCCTCGCCGTCGCCGTCGTCGCCCCGCGCCGTCCCGCGCCGCCCCGATCGACGCCGTCGCCGCCCCCCGCCCCGTGCCCCGCGACGCCGCCTGCCCCTACCCGTCGTCGCGCCGCCCTACCCCACGCCGCACCGCCTCACCGTGGACTGTCGCCGCGCCGCCCCGCCCCCTGCCGCACCTTGCCGTCGCCGTCGCCGTCCCCAACACCATCGCCCGTGAGCAACTAATTTAATTTGATGTCAGTAGTAGTTAATTTAGATGTGTAGTTAATTTTGTTAGATTTTTTTATAGTTCATAGATTTTTTTCATATATATGCAAAGATTGAATATGTCAAATTTTTATGATTTTTGTCTGTTCATAGAATTTTTATGATTTTTTTCTGTTGTAATTTTATTCATATGATTTTAATGATTTTTTTGTTCATAGTATTTTCTTTGTCAATTTATTGTGTATGTATAGGAAAATTGTGAATGATATAAGTCATTTATGAATATGTTCATATTTAGAATAGAGGAAAAAGGAAAAAATAAGAAGAGAAAGTGTTTAATATAATTAGTTAGAAAAATAATAGAACTATAGTTAAACTAGTTTATTTTTAGTAAGTACTACTTTATTTTATTTATAGTAAGTGCTTCATATATAGTTGAACTAGCTAGTTGATTTAATAAACTACTTTATTTTACTATATATAGAAGTAGTTTGTTTTTAGTAAGTACTACTTTATTTATTTATAGTAAGTGCTTAGTAGTTGAACTAGTTGATTTAATTAATAAAACTACTTTATTTAACTATATATAAAAGTAGTTTCCGCATCGACGTCGGCGATGCCTATCCCGCATCCTCGTCGTTGTCGACTCGGCGGTGGAGGCCTGCTTGATCAGGGCCATGTTCGGGACTGGGCTCCGCCAGGCTGGTATTGGGAGGTGCTACCTTCCCGGGGACGTAGGTTCTAGTTGGGTGTCCACCGTCAGCGACGATACCCGTCGAGCGCTACAGTTCTAGTTGTATTACTGTTGCTCTATGTATGATAGTATTCGAGGAGTATTAGTGATAATATTCGACGATTTATGGACACAAGAGATGATGTACTTTTGCTTATAATTGAATGCATGCTAATTTGAATACTACTTTATTTTATGATTTGGTTTTGCTTATTGAATGCTCATATTGAAAAAGTACTCTTACTTTGAATGCTAAAATTGGAGAGCACTATGCAGAAATCTAGGAGCCCCCTCCATCATCCACACCGTCATGGGGGTAGCTTCTCCTTCATTCCCGTGTGCTAGACAATTTGGTGTAATAATGCACTCGGACGACGAAAACCGCCCGGGGGAGTGCAACTGGTGCCACGACGATCGAGGTATGTGCGACAGGTTCATTGAGCTGGACGAAGAACGGCGCTTCAGTATTAAGCTCGACGAGACTTTCGATGTTCATACGGTACGCAACGACGACAATATTGTTTTCGTAATTAAGCACGACTTCAACTATTTTAACGTGTATTTTTCATCTTTTCCAATTCGACTAGCTTATCCAATGCTATGCAAGACGCTATGTCTTGGAGAGGATGGGTTTTGAAGACCATGAAAGTATGGAAACCAAAAAAAATATCCTAAGGACCCATCATGGTGTGGATTTTAAAGTAAAGTTGTACAATGCTGAGAGTGTAACCCATTTTGGTTGCAAAAATTGAGAAGCACTTTGCAAGATGTATGGTTTTGATGAGGATATGCTTGCCACCATGGATCTTGGTGATCCTACAATCGAGCAAGACAATATGGAGATTTGGGTCCTTGTGGATACACCTCCAATTCTTCCATCATGTGAGCTTAACATAGTTATTAACTAATTTATATTGTTTATTTCAAAATAGTTGATAACTTATTTCCATTGACAGCTTATTTTCATTCTTCAAAGAATGTGCGGAAGATGGTAGACAAAATCCACTACACCGATGGCTCCGAATTAACTTATAAGGAGAAAAATCATCTGATTGCATTTTGTACTGATCTTGAGAATTACAATGTCTACAATCGAACTCCTCAACATTATGGTCAATATGTGCCACTAGTGCACGTGTTGAATTACGGTAACTACCATGGAGATACCCTGATAAGATTTTTTACTATTACGACATCCGTGCATCTTTTTGCATACTTCTAAAACTAGTACATCATTGCTAACTACGAAGTTATTACTATGTTTTTCAACAGATAATCCCGAATGATTGTGTGCCTCATCTGATGTATACGCACGGTAGCCTTCATGTTTTGAACATACAACCAGGTCGTCCTATGAATCTCAACTGTTCATACCGGGTTTCTAAAAGAAGTGGAGACATGACAATCAAAGAATGGAAAAATGTATGGACAGTCGTAAGGAGCTTCTTGGAAGCAAAAGGAAGCGAAGCGCAAGAATTGGAGACAGGATGATCTCCATTCTTCATAATAGAGAGTCAGGGTCTATATTGTTTTATGCTATTTTACCTTAAGGGTGTTTAGGTCGTATCTGATACTGATGATCATGTGCTAAGAACAATTATGTAGGGTTGGTTTCGATGACTATGAGGATGATGATCGTATGACTTATTATTAATAACGAGTAGATGTTGTATGATGATGCATGATTAGTAGGACTTGTTATTATATATGATGATGTATGATGCGAGCATGCATGACTTATTATATATCAACGGATGAAATAAACATAACGTTAGTGTTGGTAAACCAAGGACGAAGATATAAGAGAGGACACTTCTCTCTATTAGCTAGCTAATAACAACCTAAAAATAACCCCCAAAACCCCTAAACCAGGCACTTTAAAAAAAACTCAACTCCAGCCAGCTGCTGACGCGTGGAAGCCTTTTGGTCCCGGTTTATGTCACCAACCAGGACCAAAGGCCCCCCTGCCTGGGCTGCCGCAGCGGCCACGTGGATGTCCATCTGTCCTGGTTCGTGTAAGAACGGACTAAAGCGGGGGTATTAGTAACGACCCATTAGTCCCGGTTCAAGAACCGGGACTAAAGGCCCTTACGAACCGGGACAAATGCCCTGTTTTCTATCAGTGACTAGGGGTAGGCGCGGCGGCGTAGGGGTGCAGAAGCGACAGAAGATCGCGGTAAAACTTATACCATGTAGAGAGGATATTTGGTGCAACTCATTGTATTCCATGCAGTAGGTTACATTATATACACAGGATGTCTTGCATGACAAGGTAACTAATCCTATCATATCTCTAGGAGTTAGCTATACAAGGCTAGAGAAGATAAGATTAGAGGTACAAGGTATGTCACGTTCAACAACTATGACCAAATTTATGAAGAAAAAAAATCAACATTCACAATGTCAAATCAACACTGATAGATTCATTATTAAATGTAGTTTCATGTATAGTATATATATTTAATATTTTAGATGTTGATATCTTTTTGCATAAATTTGATCAAATTTTACAAAGTTTGACTTGGCACAAATCTAATACGCAGAGTAAAAACTACCAGAGGGAGAAGTACTTAAAGATCCACACGTAGACCGGCATGTGGAAAATCTGGAAACGAGAGGCCCGTATGGGTCAAAAAAATCGTAACCGGACAGCTCGCCCGGGCGTATGAGGCGGGTTAGAGAGGTCCGGCTGTAGATGCTCTTAGAATGGGGATTCATTGATCCACAAAGTACCCCGCTCTTTGCATATACGTATGTTTTGTCCGAAGTCAAAGTATTTATATTATGACCAAACTTATAGAAAAAAATATCAACATTCATAATATCAAATCAACATTGATAGATTCATTATTAAATGTAGTTTCATACTTCCTTCGTTCGGAAAAGCTTATCCCTCAAATGGATACGTCCATTTGAAGGACAAGTTTGAGACAAGCTATTTCGGACGGAGAGAGTATATAGTATATGTACTCCCTCCGTCCCATAATATAAGAACGTTTTTGACACTAATGTATTGTCAGAAACGTTTTTATATTATAAGACAGAGGGAGTATTTCATATTTTAGATGTTGATATCTTTTAGTATAAATTTGATCAAATTTTACAAAGTTTGACTAGGCACGAATATAATACCCAGAGTAAAAAGGACTGGAGGGAGACGTACTTAAAAGATCCACACGCAGACCGCGCATGTGGAAAATCTGAAAACGAGAGGGAATGCTTAGCTATCGCGTACTCCAACGGGCGATCGACGGCATGTCTCCAGGTCAGGCACGTCTGCCGCCTGGTTTGCCGCCAGCCACACACACGAGTCCAAGTCGACCAAGCACGCACGTACGTGAGCCAAGTCTTCCAAGTTCCAATCCTTGCAAGATTCCTCGCTTAACTGGCGTGTTGTGCATGTGGGCGTAGTGGTCCAGAACTCCCAGAGTGAAGAGGTCGACGTAGCTCGACGACAACACCAATATGGTGCCGAATTGCCGAGCACAGGACGATCAAATTCTCACGTCCAAAGAAAGTTGGCAACCGTCAGGCAGTCATGTGCCGGGAAAGGGACGGCCGGACGGCCGCAACGAGGCGCGGGTGACTAACCGGCGATCCCGTTCTTCCTGTTTCGTCGTAAACCGTAATAACGACGAGAGGATTGACGGGGTGACTGTGAACGTACGTTACGTGCCGACCTGGCTTATGTTCTCTCCAGATCTTTCAACTTTGCATTCCCGACTCAGATTGAAATGGGTCGGCAGCAAAAGGGAGAAAGTGGTTGACGTGCCACCATGGTTGATTGGTCGGCGGCGTCTCCGGTCAGATCTGATCTGACCAGTGCCACTGGCGGTGGTGGCCATCTCCTTCGTCGGAGGTGGTCGATCTAAGGCTGGATGGTCTGATCTCGAGATCCGACATCTAGTTCCGGCTCTGAGTCAGGAACACATAGTTGCCGATGGCAGGCGATGGTGGCGTTTTGCGTTGTTACCTTGATGAAGGCATCGCGTGTAACTATTGTCGACCCACTCGTGCTGCTCCGGGGAAAACCCTAGGATCTGGTCTTCCAGATCGGACGATGACGGTACTGCGGTGTCGTTATTCTCTCTTGGGAGCATCGTTTGTGGAGCAGAGCTGGAAGGCAGAGGCAGGAGGTGGAGCGGCTTCGTCTTGCACGGAGAATTCGGTGAAGATGCCAAGTCATGCTTGGCCAATAGGTGCTACGCTGTGTCATGCCTGGTCGGCAGGTGCTACGCACGACAGATCTTCCAGAATCTTCGCGGTTGGACGGACGAGCGTGGGGTGGTGGCGTCGTTGGGCGCCGTGGTGGCGTCGACAGATGGACGGACTGGCAAGGATGATGCAGATCTCTCTCCTGAAGATGGGTCAGCGGTTCGATGATGATGGCGGCGTCTAAAACGTGTGCATGTGGTGTATGCTTTAGGTCTGCTGCACTGGCTATGCGTTCCGATACGTCATGTGAATGGATCGGTGACGGCACCGGTTTTAGATATGGGAGTGAGAGCACTTCATATTATCGAGTTTTGTAGGTGTGAGTGGTGGCTTCGGATGGCTTGATGTATGTTCTTGTTAGACCTATGTTGGATGATAAATAAAAATGGTCGTATGCATCAATTGATGCAGAGGCCGGGGGTCTTAACCTTCTTTTCCAAAAAAAAAAAGCAAAAGGGAGAAAGTGAGCTGCGCCTTTCTTTCTTTTGTTAGGAGTACTTAACTTTCCAGTATACGCGCGCTGACATTTCCACTAAATTATCCGCGTGCCTGCGTGATTGTGCGTCCATGCCAATGACACTTTGATTTATAGCTTCGGTTCGGCCTGCCTAGTGCCTAGCTAGTATAGTCTTGGGGAGACGGACCCTTTAGTCAAGAAATTAGGGATTCGGGAGACCGTCAAGAAAATGCATGCGTTATGCGTAGCGATCAAGCTTAAGAAATTTAGGACAAGCCGTATTGGGCGGGCTCTTTTCAGCACCGGACAAGGCGCACGCGCGCGTGATAGGAGATGCGCGCCCACCCACGATCAATGGATCGATGGATCGCTTAATAAAGCGACCAAAAGCACCGGCGTTTCGCACACACCTTCGGTCGGCTCAACTCAATGCGACACACGCACACACACAGGAGGAGGGAAAACAAAAGCAAGGATAAGGTCACCGCATCGCCGCCTACGGCTAAAAGAGCAAGCTGCGCAGTACGCATAGCCGGTGTATATCCAGGGCATGGTGCGCGGGGCGGGGGAATGGGGAGGGATCAGGAGATAGCAACGGCACAGGGTGGACGATGTCCTCGGCGCGAGGGCACCCGCGCGCGCCTGGCGCCGCACCGGCCGGACGGACACAGTGACCCGGAGGAATAGACGAGCGGGTCGCCGTTGCGGAGGCGGGAAGCGCCAAGGATGGCCGGCGTCGTCACGCGAACCGGCCGGGACGCGTCCGATTGCTACCTTTTCGCGTATCATGGACCATGGACCATGGTGATGGTGGCCCAGGACGGAGGTGCCTAGTTGTAGCTGGGTGGCGAGGTTTGAATTGAGCTGCTGCGGCTAGGCTAAGATTCTTACGTCGACGCTATCTACCTATCGAACGCTCATGCAATGCAATGCAAGCATGGCGTACGAGTTACGACTGCCGTAAAAAGTAGCCGGCCTGCAAGCATGCATGCATGCGCTTTTCTACCCCGCCGTAATAAACTGATGATTTTTTTTTTTGAGGATCAACTGATGATTTGTTGTCTGAGTTACTTTGATCTCACAAAGCGATCGTAGAACGAATGAGACTAGCTTAGACGAGAGTGCTCATGCTACTACGTGCACTAGCATTCTTGAGAAAACCTACGTGCACTAGCAGTGGCAGAGCATAATCATTCCCGAATCCCGGTTACAACCAAAAAAAGTGACGCTGACAGTCCATTAACACGCCCGGGCGATCCTCATCGATCAGGGATTTAATCACCGAGGTCCAAAATATAAATGGACACGCCGCCATTAACGTGGTGCTAGCGCCCGGCGTCACGGTGAGTCGGTGACGCGGCCGTGACGCCATAAACCACGGACCCAACGGTGACCACCGTATTCCAATGCGTTCGCTGCCTCCGTTGCTGCAGTTGTGTCCTTGAGATACCCAGCAAATTGTAGATACACGGAATGTAGATTTATTTCATTTAAAAAAAAGGAGGATTACCTCCGGTCTCTGCATCAGCATGATGCACACAACCATCTTTATTAATTATTCACCAGAGTCTGACAAAAAAAAAATCAATCCGAAGCCCTCTTCTAGACGAACAAAGTCGCTACACCTACAAATATACAGACACAATCTAATCCAGTGGCCTGAAGATTATCCGGTCTACGCGTTCCATAACATGCATCGCATGCGCACACTCTAGGATCCGCCGCCGTCATCTTCCGCCATCCCATCTCCAGGAGGAATAACTGCAAGATCTTACCAGTCCCATCTACCGTCGACGTCACCACGACACCAAACAACGCCACTAGCCTGCGCACGTCGATCAATCCTCGTCCAATTCTGAGACTCAACTTCTCCACGCCGCCGAGATCCACCGTCATTAATCCGGTCGATGCAACACCGCTCCAAATGTTGGCCTCTCCAGTGAACCAGTGCTCCAAGACAATGCCCCCAGGAGGGAGAACTGCACCAAAGTCTTCGTCATCATCCGATCCGAGAAACCCAGATCAGAGTTTCCCCCGGAACAGCTGCCACCTGGAGGAAGAGGGGCACACCATCTGCAACTGCCGACGCACCCAAGCGGTGCCCACTGCCACATAGTTCTTATGACGACGCCTTAAAGAAGGACAAGACACCAAGAGCATCGTCGCCGCCCTAGGGTTTTCACCCAAAGTGCGTGAGGTGGAAAAATGTAGGGAGAACCGGACGACGTCTCTAGGAAAAAGAATGACACCCTCGGGTGTCGTCGCCCTCACGGCCGGTAGGAGCCGACCTAGGAATTATATCAATCCGAATCCCCACCCCCGCTCCGTCCTAACCCGGTAACAGGCTAGCAGCACGGCCATGTCCGGTAAGACGGAGTGCACGCAACATGGGTTGGGGGAAGGAGCAGCTCGGCGTCGTTGACCGCCAGGGCAGCAAACCGCGACACCAGCCCACTGGTGAATCACCGGCCACCCGTCCGATCGCCAGCAGCCCACCTGCCCCGTCGCACCACCGGACAAGGAAGACCCACCAAAGGGACCGCCATCACAGATCCATGGATCGCAGCCGCCGTACCAGCGCCGAGCAGACGGAGAAGGGCCCCGCCGCCGCCTTCCTCGGAGCCATCCGGACTTTGCCGGAGGGCGCCTCAGGCGACGGCAAGGGGAGGAATGTGCGGCGGAGGAGGAAGAGGCGTCAGGGTGAGGTGGTGGCGAAGAAGGATTCGGCAGCGGCGCTAGATTGCGATCGCCGCCCTTCTGGTCGAAGCAAGTCACGTTGCCCGATCCGTTTTTTACGGAGCGAGACCCTCCCTCGGCGAAAAGAAAAACCACCCCTTAAATTTAGATTAATTACACTACTTTTTATATAACGTCACTACGGGTGCGTTTGGGAGCAAAGTAATTTTAGAGTTTTTTTAAGAATATTGTGGTTTCTGAAAATAGCCTTGGTATTAAATACTTTAAAGTGTTTGGCTTAAAAAATTATTGTAGTTCAAGTTACTGTGGTATCTCTCATATTGAAGTTTTTTGTAGTATTTGAAAAAGAGGTCTTGACCACTTTTTCAAAAACTGGACCAAGAGAAATCGTTGGGGAGAGCTTAGCCTGTTATACGTCACCGTGTACGTGCAGATCAGAAAATCCTACGAATTAGTTGGTTGCCGATTACTTTCTGCATGTATCGAACCAAGCTAGCTCGTTAGATAGATTGGTCGTTGGAGCACACTCGTACACAAGTTTACAGCAAACTGACCTCGTGCATGGCCATGTAGCTGCAGGTGATTAATCCGGTCGTACACTAGCACACGCTGGATTAATCCTGTCGTGTTGCTTTTTAGGTGTTGCTGAGTTAGCACATACTTCTTCCGTTCCAAAATATAAGACTTTTTAGACATTTTAACGCGGACTACATATGAATGTATATAGACGTAATTTAGAATGTAGATTCACTCATTTTATTTCATATGTAGTCCATAGTGAAAACTATATAAAGACTTATATTTAGAAACGAAGAAAGTACTATTCACCATGTAGTTATCCGTAAAAACTGCAGCAAAACAACACCAGCCAAACGTTTTGATGGACTTGACAAAACTAAGAAAAAATGCGCTTTTTAAAAACCAAAGTATTTGTTGCCCACCCATAAGAATAATGTGTTTTTTAAATACTTCAGTTTTCTGAAAACTGTGTTGCCAAACTAAGCCTACATGTTCTCAGTGACGCATCTTTTTTCTTTTTCTTTTAGAAATGGAGGAGGACCCGGGCCTCTGCATCTGGACGATGCATGCAGCCATTTTATTAATTATTCACACAAGACCTTACAAAGTGATACAACAGTAAGACTAAAGCCACCGCCTAGGCAACATCTGTCGCTATTTCTATCCAATTGATGAAGGGATGCTGATAGTCTGGGCCTAATACCAAACAGACCTCGCAGCCAAACCTAACATCTAAGACCTGATGTCCCATCCAAGACGCCTGCCGGGTATGGGTCACCCACCGGTCCGACGCACTCCTCAACCAGGACGCCTGCCGGGTATGAGGCCGCCGCAGCCAGCTGACACCAATCCATCTTCAGAGTTGTACTGTTGCATCAACCTTGCCCGGTCTAGCTGTCGTCGATGCCACCATGACGCCAGACCGCGTCACCCTCCTGCGCGAGTCCATCTCCACGCATCGAGTGCCGAGTCACCACAGCGCCATGCCGCGAGACTCGCCGCCATCAATGAGTGAGACGACGCACCGCTCCACCAAAAAATTCGTCCTATGGCCCCTCGATCACGTGTGTGCCTCCAAGAATGACGTCCCCAAGGGGGGAACGACACCAGAGCGCCGCTGTCATCCGATCATCCGATCTAGGGTTTTCCCCGGAGGTAGCAGAGAGTGGCCTTGAACTTCTCCACGGTGATGCCTCCAAGAAGGGAACGATGCAGATAGCGCCGCCACCGCCGGCCTTGACAGTAGCCGAAAGCAAGTTTTCACCCAGATCTGTTTGAAGGAATCCAACACCCGTGCACGGCCGCTGCCACCACCAGGCTGAGCACACGCCGCCGCCGGCACCTCCACGATTCCCAGAGGCCGCGAGATCACTGGCGGAGCCTGGCCACCAGAAGCACCACCACCGCCATCCCGTAGGGCCACCGGCCAATCCCATCTCCAAAGCCTCCATCCCCGATCCAATCTGGGAGTACTCAGATCCGCTGCCAGGAGGCAGAGCCCATGCCAGGGACGCCGCACCACCGGAGGGATGCCACGCCGTCAAGCTAGCAGGGCATCAGGGGAAGGCGCTGAGGACGGAAGTGACCTGCTGCCCTACAACGCTGTTGAGGAGAAGGAGCCCCGCATCCCACCTCGCAAAACAGGTGACGAGCAGCCCCGCCGCCACCAACGCCACGAGGGCTTGCCCGGTGGCGCCCGTCGGCGGCGGCGAGGGGAAGGGCAGCGGGGAAGGGAACCCCTAGGCGGCGGCGGCGCCCTCCCGGGTCGCCCGTGGGGGGGGGGGGGGGGCGACACGGGAGTCGGGGGAGTTCAAAGTCGGGTGAGTAGCGATTTTATATAATACTATAATGTCCTTTTTACAACACAGGAGTGTGGGTTTTGGACCAATATTTACACTACTTTTTTAACCATCATTTACACCACATTGACACTGCCACCAATAATACATGTGTGTGCGCAACTATACAAGTGTATTTGGATCTTGACCATGCATCTGACTCGCACACTTATATGGGAAGCGATGAAAACACATACTACACTGGTCACCACATGGCACATTTCCCAGACACGACAAGTCACCACATTGTAGTCTTCCCCAAGTTCTTGTGGTTTCCCTTCTTTCTGACGTTACTTTGCAGTTTGCACACCACTCATTTTTCACAGCTCTCTAATGCTACCCCGAGGGCCCTTGTAAATCCAATACATCCATCCACAAAATATTTAGTGTGCATTCACTTGTTTTTGCTCTTTGTACAGTTTCTCAATGTAGTTTCACTCATTCAAGAGTTAAGACATGAACATCAGTGCATTGGATGCTTTTTTGAAATAGTGGCACCTGTAAACATGTCAAGTGCATGGCAATTATAGAGTGCTCGTGCCCAACTTGTTAACGAATCATTCATCAAAACTATTGGTCAATCTTGTTCACACCTTCTAAAATTTCAAGAGAGCGACTTGATTGCATGAAGGATCTTCCTGCTAACATGACAGCTATTCACCAGCCATAGAACTACACACAATTCAGGGATGCATAAACATTGTGAAACTGATTAAGAGTATAAACGAATAACATGTCATGTTATTTTTTACCTCCATAATATGTAAATGATGTATGTTTGGCTTTGTCTTAACCTAATCATTGCATACTAAGTATCAACTCTGGTTAACTTGTATAATCCAAAATGCACATAAGTGTGGGGTTGGGTCACAACTGGCTGACATCAAGCTACTTATCACTTGTTCAATTTCTTCTTCATAATACCCAAGTCATGCTTCATGGCCAACTCCTCTCTTGTGTCATAAGTTTGTTCGTGCCATGTGTTACTCCATATTAAGACTTTTCACTCGTGTCATAAAAGTTCACCAACTCTTATTTTTCTTCCTTCCAGCTTTGTGTATCTCTCCGCTCTCAAATAAACCATATCCTCTCCAGAATTTTCCATGATTACTCTGTTGCTTTCATATTTGTGCATCGCTCATTTTCCTACAGTGCAAAAACATGCTCACTACCCTTGCCTACCATGGCCATCAGCCAGGAGGCAAAAGACTGCTTGTGTCTTTGGAATAGGTGACACCGGGAGACTATTAGGTGGCCAATGGTGATCCTTGGATTAGTTATGATTCAGCAATGCACCGGAAGAAATCATGGTGTGAATGAAAGGAAGCAATGCTTCTTAGATGCATATACATGAATACTGTAGGTGAAAAAACAATTGTGCTCAGTGACAACCACATGGAAATTCGCTTGCCATGTCAATGCTCTTGTGGAACAAAAAACCTTGATATTTGTATTGATGGCGCACTTGGTAATTTCTTCATTATATAATTAAATAATGGGATAAGCTTTTCTAATGCTTACACCCCCTACCGTTTTTTTCCATATTTTGTATTACCAAAATATGAAAATATCAACAAAGTTATGCTGGCATATAATGTTTCACATTGATATGATATGTTGTTCGAGGGAAAATATGAATGTTATATTCCACATGTTGCCAGCCACATGCTCTTTCTATGTACGTTACAAACTATTGATACTTTACATACCAATTATACAAGTGAATAACACACCATGTTGTCTTTGCATCCGAGATATGTAAATGATGTATGTTTTTGACTTGTCTTAACCTTGTTGTTGCATATTAAGTATTGAATCTAAATTATGTAACAATGAGGATATGCGGATTTGGGTCACATATAGCAAACATCAATCTATTTAACTCATTTGTTCAATTTTGCTATCATAACATGTTTGCTTTTTGACCAAATCCGCTGTGTGCATCTTAGGTTTCATCCATGACATGTGTGCATATGTTCACTTGCAAGACTTCACTCCTATCATAAAGGTTCAACAACTCTTATTTGCCTGCTAATATCTCTATGTATCTTCTTGCTTTAAATAACTTTTATGTTCTCAAGCAACTATTATATATGTCCATCAGTTGTCTTCCACTTGTCCAAAAAAAACAAGCACAATAACCTTAGTTAGAACGTGATGTTTCCGTAGATGTCGTCCAAGAGGCAAACGAGTCTTCTTGTGTTCTTGGAATGGGCGGCATTGGGAACATAGGCGGAACCACAACCCGGCAAGCCTGGGCGGTTGCCCGAGCTCAGTTGGTGAACTACATGGAAACAATACAAGGGAACAAGGGTTGAACATGGTACCTGCACGCGTAAACACTCGACACTGCAATTAAAACTATACATTGCCCAGGCTCTGACAATGGGTTTACTCTGCAACTGACCAAGAAGATGCTATGCAGTGAATGGTGATCCTGAGATCTAGGTATGGTTTGCCGATGCATCAGGAGTGTTTGGTTGCCCTAAGCAAAGGGACCGTGTGGAACAAATGCATGCACAAGCACATCGTGTGTGATCGAGTTATGCCCAGTGGCAACCCAAACATTAATAAATAAAGCCTCCCCACGCCGTCCCCTGCCCCTGCCGGCCGCTGATCCACGCAGTCAGTGCTGGGTGCTAGTGCCCGCCCCGCCGGCTAGACGCGCACGCAGGAATCAGAGGCGCATGTCGCCTGCTGCAAGAGGCAGCGAGCAAGGGAGACGAAGTTAGCAGAGCAGCCTGTGTGCCGCCGCCATGGGTTGCTGGCGGAGCCCGATAAGGATGACCGACTCCTCGCTTGGGTCTACCTCCGATTGCTTATGATGGCAGAGATGGACGCTCGACGACTCCGGCTTGCCATTGAGCAGTTGGAGCGTGTGACGACAGAGACAACGGCGGAGGCGGCTCGGCAGCAGAACAGGGTTGTCCGGCGGCTCAAAGGGCCGATCGTCCTTTCCGACTCTGACTCCTTCGACAGCGACGACCACGGCGCCTCTTCCGACTACTCAGACGATCTCCACCACTCGACGACGCCTACAGTAGCTGTTGGGGAACGTAGTAATTTCAAAAAAATTCCTACGCACACGCAAGATCATGGTGATGGCATAGCAACGAGAGGGGAGAGTATTCTCCACGTACCCTCGTAGACCGTAAGCGGAAGCGTTATGACAACGCGATTGATGTAGTCGCACGTCTTCACGATCCGACCGATCCAAGTATCTAACGTACGGCACCTCCGAGTTCAGCACACGTTCAGCTCGATGACGATCCCCAGACTTCGATCCAGCAAAGTGTCGGGGATGAATTCCGTCAGCACGACGGCGTGGTGACGATGATGATGCTCCACCGGCGTAGGGCTTTGCCTAAACTCCGCGACGATATGACCAAGGTGGAATATGGTGGAGGGGGGCACCGCACACGGCTAAGGACCGATCCGTAGATCAACTTGTGTGTCATGGGGTGTCCCCCTGCCCCCGTATATAAAGGAGCAAGGGGGGAGGAGGCCGGCCCTAGGCGGGGGCGCGCCAAGTGTGGAGTCCTACTAGGACTCCCTAGTCCTAGTAGGATTCCACCTTCCTTGTTGGAGTAGGAGAAGGGGAAAGAGGGGGAGAGGAAGAAGGAAAGGGGGCCTGCGCCCCTTGTCCAATTCGGACCAGAGGGGGGGCGCAGGCCTCCTTCCTTTTGGCCTCTCTCTTCTATTCCCGTATGGCCCAATAAGGCCCATATACTCCCCGGCGAATTCCCGTAACTCTCCGGTACTCCGAAAAATACCCGAATCACTCGGAACCTTTCCGAACTCCGAATATAGTCGTCCAATATATCGATATTTACGTCTCGACCATTTCGAGGCTCCTCGTCATGTCCCCGATCTCATCCGGGACTCCGAACTCCTTCGGTACATCAAAACTCATAAACTCATAATATAACTGTCATCGAAACCTTAAGCGTGCGGACCCTACGGGTTTGAGAACTATGTAGACATGACCTAGAACTATTCTTGGTCAATAACCAATAGCGGAACCTGGATGCTCATATTGGCTCCTACATATTCTACGAAGATCTTTATCGGTCAAACCGCATAACAACATACGTTGTTCCCTTTGTCATCGGTATGCTACTTGTCCGAGATTCGATCGTCGGTATCCAATACCTAGTTCAATCTCGTTACCGGCAAGTCTCTTTACTCGTTATGTAATGCATCATTTCGTAACTAACTCATTAGCTACATTGCTTGCAAGGCTTATAGTGATATGCATTACCGAGAGGGCCCAGAGATACCTCTCCGACAATCGGAGTGACAAAACCTAATCTCGAAATACGCCAACCCAACATGTACCTTTGGAGACACCTGTAGTAATCCTTTATAATCACCCAGTTACGTTGTGACGTTTGGTAGCACCCAAAGTGTTCCTCCGGCAAACGGGAGTTGCATAATCTCATAGTTACAGGAACATGTATAAGTCATGAAGAAAGCAATAGCAACATACTAAATGATCAAGTGCTAGGCTAACGGAATGGGTCATGTCAATCACATCATTCTCCTAATGATGTGATCCCGTTAATCAAATGACAACTCATGTCTATGGCTAGGAAACTTAACCATCTTTGATTCACGATCTAGTCAAGTAGAGGCATACTAGTGACACTATGTTTGTCTATGTATTCACACATGTATTATGTTTCCGGTTAATACAATTCTAGCATGAATAATAAACATTTATCATGAAATAAGGAAATAAATAATAACTTTATTATTGCCTCTAGGGCATATTTCCTTCAGTCTTCCACTTGCACTAGAGTCAATAATCTAGTTCACATCGCCATGCGATTTAATACCAATATTCATATCTGTATATAATTAACACCCATAGTTCACATCTTCATGTGACCAACACCCAAAGGGTTTACTAGAGTCAATAATCTAGTTCACATTGCTATGTGATTAACACCCAAAGAGTACAAAGGTATGATCATGTTTTGCTCGTGAGAGAAGCTTAGTCAACGGTTCTGTCACATTCATAGCCGCATGTATTTTGCAAATATTCTATGTCTACAATGCTCTGTACGGAGCTACTCTACCTAATCGCTCCCACTTTCAGTATGTATCCAGATTGAGACTTAGAGTCATCTGGATCGGTGTGAAAGCTTGCACCGATGTAACTCTTTACGACGGGCTCTTTTATCACCTCCATAATCGACAAATATTTCCTTAGTCCTCATTAAGGATATTCTTGACCAATGTCCAGTGATCTACTCCTAGATCGCTATTGTACTCCCTTGCCAAATAAAGAGCAAGATATACAATAGGTCTGGTACA
Source organism: Triticum timopheevii (assembly GCA_963921465.1). Lineage (NCBI taxonomy): Eukaryota > Viridiplantae > Streptophyta > Magnoliopsida > Poales > Poaceae > Triticum > Triticum timopheevii. The sequence continues at coordinate 372,601,850 of OY997262.1, forward strand.
TAGCATAGTATACTTTATAGAACCTATGACTTAGGCATAGGGAATGACTTTTCATTCTCTTTCTACTTTTCTACCATGGTCGGGTCTTGAGTCTTATTCAACTTCACACCTTTGCATCACAGGCAAGAACCCCTTCTTTGACTGTTCTATTTTGAACTATTTCAAAATTTTATCAAGGTATGTACTCATTGAAAAATCTTATCAAGCGTCTTGATCTATCTCAATAGATCTTGATGCTCAATATGTAAGTAGCTTTACTGAGGTCTTTCTTTTAAAGAACTCCTTTCAAACACTCCTTTATGCTTTGCAGAATAATTCTACATTATTTCCGATCAACAATATGTCTTTCACATATACTTATCAGAAATGATGTAGTGCTCCCACTCACTTTCTTGTAAATACAGGCTTCACCGTAAGTCTGTACAAAACTATATGCTTTGATCAACTCATCAAAGCGTATATTCCAACTCCGAGATGCTTGCACCAGTCCATAGATGGATCGCTGGAGCATGCACATTTTGTTAGCACCTTTAGGATTGACAAAACCTTCTGGTTGCATCATATACAACTCTTCTTTAAGAAAACCATTAAGGAATGCAGTTTTGACATCCATTTGGCAGATTTCATAAAATGTGGCAATTGCTAACATGATTCGGACAGACTTAAGCATCACTACAGTTGAGAAAATCTCATTGTAGTCAACACTTGAACTTGTCAAAAACCTTTTTGCGACAAGTCAAGCTTTGCAGATAGTAACATTACTATCAACGTCCGTCTTCCTCTTGAAGATCCATTTATTTCTTATGGTTTGCCGATCATCGGGCAAGTCCACCAAAGTCCACACTTTGTTCTCATACATGGATCATATCTCAGATTTCATGGCCTCCAGCCATTTTGCGGAATCTGGGCTCATCATCGCTTCCTCATAGTTCGTAGGTTCGCCATGGTCAAGTAACATGACTTCTAGAATAGGATTACCGTACCACTCTGGTGCGGATCTTACTCTGGAAGACCTACGAGGTTCTGTAGTAACTTGATCTGAAGTTTCATGATCATCATCATTAGCTTCCTCACTAACTGGTGTAGTAGTCACAGGAACAGATTTATGTGATGAACTACTTTCAAATAAGGGAGCAGGTACAGTTACCTCATCAAGTTCTACTTTCCTCCCACTCACTTCTTTCGAGAGAAACTCCTTCTCTAGAAAGGATCCATTCTTAGCAACGAATGTTTTGCCTTTGGATTTGTGATAGAAGGAGTACCCAACAGTTTCCTTTGGGTATTCTAGAAGACGCACTTCTCCGATTTGGGTTCGAGCTTATCAGGTTGAAAAACTTTTTCATATAAGCATCGCAACTCCAAACTTTAAGAAACGACAGCTTAGGTTTACTACTAAACCATAGTTCATACGGTGTCGTCTCAACGGATTTAGATGGTGCCCTTTTAACGTGAATGCAGCTGTCGCTAATGCATAACCCCAAAACAATAGTGGTAAATCAGTAAGAGACATCATAGATCACACCATATCCAATAAAGTGCGGTTACGACGTTCGGACACACCATAACGTTGTGGTGTTCCAGGTGGCATGAGCTGTGAAACTATTCCACATTGTTTTAATTGAAGACCAAACTCGTAACTCAAATATTTGTCTCCGCGATCAGATCGCAGAAACTTTATTTTCTTGTTACGATGATTTTTTCACTTCACTCTGAAATTCTTTGAACCTTTCAACTATTTCAGACTTATGTTTCATCAAGTAGATATACCCATATCTGCTCAAATCATCTTGTGAAGGTCAGAAAATAACGATACTTGCCACGAGCATCAACACTCATTGGATCCCATACATTAGTATGTATTATTTCCAATAAGTCAGTAGCTTGTTCCATTGTTCCGGAGAACGGAGTTTTAGTCATCTTGCCCAAAAGGCACGGTTTGCAAGCATCAAATGATTCATAACCAAGTGTTTCCGAAAATCCATCTTTATGGAGTTTCTTCATGCGCTTTACACCGATATGATCCAAACGGCAGTGCCACAAATAGGTTGCACTATCATTATTAACTTTGCATCTTTTGGCATCAATATTATGAATATGTGTATCACTACGATCGAGATCCAACAAACTATTTTCATTGGGTGTATAACCATTGAAGGTCTTATTCATGTAAACAGAATAACAATAATTCTTTAACTTCAAATGAATAACTGTATCGCAATAAACATGATCAAATCATATTCATGCTCAACGCAAATGCTAAATAACATTTATTTAGGTTTAACACTAATCCCGAAAGTATAGGGAGTGTGCGATGATGATCATATCAATCTTGGAACCACTTCCAACATACATCGTCACTTCACCCTCAACTAGTTTCTGTTTATTCTGTAACTCCTGTTTCGAGTTACTAATCTTAGCAATCGAACAAGTATCAAATACTCAGGGGTTACTATAAACACTAGTAAGGTACACATCAATAATCTGTATATCAAATATACCCTTGTTTAGTTTGCTATCCTTCTTATCCACCAAATATTCAGGGTATTTTCGTTTCCAGTGATCATTTCCTTTGCAGTGTAAGTACTCAGTTTCAGGCTTTGGTTCAGCTTTGGGCTTCTTCGTGGGAGTGACAACTTGCTTGTCATTCTACTTGAAGTTCCCTTTCTTTCCCTTTGCCCTTTACTTGAAACTAGTGATCTTGTCAACCATCAACACTTGATGCTCTTTCTTGATTTCTACCTTCGTTGATTTCAACATCACGAAGAGCTCGGGAATCGTTTTCGTCATCCCTTGCATACTATAGTTCATCACGAAGTTCTAGTAACTTAGTGATGGTGACTAGAGAATTCTGTCAATCACTATCTTATCTGGAAGATTAACTCCCACTTGATTCAAGCGATTGAAGTACCCAGACAATCTAAGCACATGCTCACTAGTTGAGTGATTCTTCTCCATCTTTTAGCCATAGAACTTGTTGGAGACTTCATATCTCTCAACTCGGGTATTTGCTTGAAATATTAACTTCAACTCCTGGAACATCTCATATGGTCCATGATGTTCAAAACGTCTTTGAAGTCCTGATTCTAAGCCGTTTAAGCATGGTGCACTAAACTATCAAGTAGTCATCATTTTGAGCTAGCCAAACGTTTATAACGTCTGCATCTGCTCCTGCAATAGGTTTGTCACCTAGCGGTGCATCAAGGACATAATTCTTCTGTGTAGCAATGAGGATAAACCTCAGATCACGGATCCAATCCGTATCATTGCTACTAACATCTCTCAACACAGTTTTCTCGAGGAACATATGAAAGCAACAACGCAAGCTATTGATCTACAACATAATTTGCAAAATACTACCAGGACTAAGTTCATGATAAATTTAAGTTCAGTTAATCATATTACTTAAGAACTCCCACTTAGAAAGACATCTCTCTAGTCATCTAAGTGATCACGTGATCCAAATCAACTAAACCATGTCCGATCATCACGTGAGATGGAGTAGTTTTCAATGGTGAACATCACTATGTTGATCATATCTACTATATGATTCACGCTCGACCTTTCGGTCTCCGTGTTCCGAGGCCATATCTGTATATGCTAGGCTCGTCAAGTTTAACCTGAGTATTCCGCGTGTACAACTGTTTTGCACCCGTTGTATTTGAACATAGAGCCTATCACACCCGATCATCACGTGGTGTCTCAGCACGAAGAACTTTCGCAACGGTGCATACTCAGGGAGAACACTTCTTGATAATTAGTGAGAGATCATCTTAAAATGCTACCGTCAATCAAAGCAAGATAAGATGCATAAAGGATAAACATCACATGCAATCAATATAAGTGATATGATATGGCCATCATCATCTTGTGCTTGTGATCTCCATCTCCGAAGCAGCATCGTGATCACCATCGTCACCGACGCGACACCTTGATCTCCATCGTAGCATCGTTGTCGTTTACGCCATCTATTGCTTCTACGACTATCGCTACCACTTAGTGATAAAGTAAAGCAATTACAGGGCGTTTGCATTTCATATAATAAAGCGACAACCATATGGCTTCTGCCAGTTGCCGATAACTTTGGTTACAAAACATGATCATCTCATACAATAGCATCACATCTTGACCATATCACATCACAACATGCCCTGCAAAAACAAGTTAGACGTCCTCTACTTTGTTGTTGCAAATTTTTACGTGGCTGCTACGGGCTTAGCAAGAATCGTTCTTACCTACGCATCAAAACCACAACGATAGTTCGTCAACTTAGTGTTGTTTTAACCTTCGCAAGGACCGGGCGTAGCCACACTTGGTTCAACTAAAGTTGGAGAAACTGACACACGCTAGTCATCTGTGTGCAAAGCACGGCGGTAAAACCAGTCTCGCGTAAGCGTACGCGTAATGTCGGTCCGGGCCGCTTCATCCAACAATATCGCTGAACCAAAGTATGACATGCTGGTAAGCAGTATGACTTGTATCGCCCACAACTCACTTGTGTTCTACTCGTGCATATAACATCAACGCATAAAACCTAGGCTCGGATGCCACTGTTGGGGAACGTAGTAATTTTAAAAAATTTCCTACGCACATGCAAGATCATGGTGATGGCATAGCAACGAGAGGGGAGAGTATTGTCCACGTACCCTCGTAGACCGTAAGCGGAAGCGTTATGACAACGCGGTTGATGTAGTCGTACGTCTTCACGATCCGACCGATCCAAGTACCGAACGTACGGCACCTCTGAGTTCAGCACACGTTCAGCTCGATGACGATCCCCGGACTCCGATCCAGCAAAGTGTCGGGGATGAGTTCCGTCAGCACGACGACGTGGTGACGATGATGATGCTCCACCGGCGCAGGGCTTCGCCTAAACTCCGCGACGATATGACCGAGGTGGAATATGGTGGAGGGGGGCACCGCACACGGCTAAGGACCGATCCGTAGATCAACTTGTGTGTCATGGGGTGTCCCCCTGCCCCCGTATATAAAGGAGCAAGGGGGGAGGAGGCCGGCCCTAGGAGGGGGCGCGCCAAGTGTGGAGTCCTACTAGGACTCCCTAGTCCTAGTAGGATTCCACCTCCCTTGTTGGAGTAGGAGAAGGGAAAAGAGGGGGAGAGGAAAAAGGAAAGGGGGGCTGAGTCCCTTGTCCAATTCGGACCAGAGGGGGGGGGGCGCAGGCCTCCTTCCTTTTGGCCTCTCTCTTCTATTCCCGTATGGCCCAATAAGGCCCATATACTCCCCGGCGAATTCCCGTAACTCTCCGATACTCCGAAAAATACCCGAATCACTCGGAACCTTTTCGAACTCCGAATATAGTCGTCCAATATATCGATCTTTACGTCTCGACCATTTCGAGACTCCTTGTCATGTCCCCGATCTCATCCGGGACTCCGAACTCCTTCGGTACATCAAAACTCATAAACTCATAATATAACTGTCATCGAAACCTTAAGCGTGCGGACCCTACGGGTTCGAGAACTATGTAGACATGACCTAGAACTATTCTTAGTCAATAACCAATAGCGGAACCTGGATGCTCATATTGGCTCCTACATATTCTACGAAGATCTTTATCGGTCAAACCGCATAACAACATACGTTGTTCCCTTTGTCATCGGTATGTTACTTGTCCGAGATTCGATCGTCGGTATCCAATACCTAGTTCAATCTCGTTACCGGCAAGTCTCTTTACTCGTTACGTAATGCATCATTCCGTAACTAACTCATTAGCTACATTGCTTGCAAGGCTTATAGTGATGTGCATTACCGAGAGGGCCCAGAGATACCTCTCCGACAATCGGAGTGACAAAACCTAATCTCGAAATACGCCAACCCAACATGTACCTTTGGAGACACCTGTAGTACTCCTTTATAATCACCCAGTTACGTTGTGACGTTTGGTAGCACCCAAAGTGTTCCTCCGGCAAACGGGAGTTGCATAATCTCATAGTTACAGGAATATGTATAAGTCATGAAGAAAGCAATAGCAACATACTAAACGATCAAGTGCTAGGCTAACGGAATGGGTCATGTCAATCACATCATTCTCCTAATGATGTGATCCCGTTAATCAAATGACAACTCATGTCTATGGCTAGGAAACTTAACCATCTTTGATTCACGAGCTAGTCAAGTAGAGGCATACTAGTGATACTATGTTTGTCTACGTATTCACACATGCATTATGTTTTCGGTTAATACAATTCTAGCATGAATAATAAACATTTATCATGAAATAAGGAAATAAATAATAACTTTATTATTGCCTCTAGGGCATATTTTCTTCAGTAGCACCGTCGGCCGGAAGGGGAAAGGGCCGGCAACGAAGTGGCGAAGATCCGTCTTCTCCACCTTAATTTCAAGTTTTTAGATGTAGTTTAAACTTGTCCATCGTATTATGTCCATTATGTGAACTTTGGCTATCTTTCGAAGATTGGGATGTAATCTTTTGGTGAACAGATTGTGCATTTGCATGTCCATTTCTATGTTCGCTCATGATCAACGTAGTTTTTATCAATGTTGCATGACTTAGTATGAATATAGGAGATCGGATATGCGATACGTAGATGTCGACGACGGAATTTGAGGACTGGTCGATCAATGCCTGCGAACGCGTCCGGATGTATCCGCGGCGTTTGTGGGGCCGGATTTGTCCGGCTATAGATGCTCTAAATTAGAGCACGCCACATGATCCATTGTTGGACAGGTGTATCGGATACAAAAGTGCCGTGCACCCATAGTTTCGTGCAAATGAAAGCCGAAGCTGCAAAACAGAAAACCAAAAGACCATGCTGAAGAGTGGACATCCCCAAGCACACGCTGACAGAGTCCTGAAGTGTCTGTCCTGAGCTTGATTAATTTAGATGCACGTTGTAGGCGTTGGTGCTATACATTTGTGTACGCAATCGTGTCGGTTGTTGGCCAGACACGTACGTGAGTAGGTGCAACGTATGATGGCTCGATCCGGTCATCGATTTCTCAGCTAATCCCTACTCAGCTCTTCGATGCATGCATGCACCCCGACTTGCGACGCATGACGCGCACATCGCCCTAGCCAAGCTAGGCCAGCATGCTGCAGGCTGTAGAACGGGATTCACCGATCCACGAGGTAATTAAGATCCACACGGACCGCGCATGGGGAAAATCTGAGAACGAGAGGGAATGATGCCACCGCGTACTCCAACCGGCGATCGACGGTACCCCTGCAGGCCCGGCAGGTCCGCTGCCTGGTTTGCCAATTGCCACAAGCCACACACTAGCATATACTCCTTCCGCCCCAAAATAAATGTCTCAACTTTATATTAATTTTAATATAAATTTATATTAAGCTCAAGACACTTATTTTGGAACGGAGGACGCACACGCACGTACATACGAGTCCAAGCCGACCAAACCAAGTAAGCAGGGGAGCCACATACCATGAGACCTTCCAATCCTGGCAAGATTCGTCGCTTAACTTGACTGGCGCGGTGTGCATGTGGTCTTGGCGTGGTCCAGAAGCCCCACAGCGCAGAGGCCGACATAGCTCCACGACCACGACACATTCGCACGTCCAAAGAAAGTTGGCAACTGTCAATGGACGGCCGGGCGCGCCAAGACGAGGCGCGGCCGCGCCGGTGACTAACCGGCGATTCCTCCTTCTGTTTCGTCGTAAACGGACGAGGGGATTGACGGGGTGACCGCCGTCGTGCGTGCATGCGTAGAAGGAAGCGTGAACGTACGTTATGTGCCGACCTAGCTGGCCTCTGGTCTGTTTTCTCTAGAGGATCCTGATTGAAATGGGACGGCAACAAAAAGGAAAACTGAGCTGCGCTTTCTAGTAGACGCGCGCTGGCATTTCCACAAAATTATGCGCGTGCATGCGTGCTTCTTCGTCACTCCAAGGTAACGCAGACTAGTTGCATAGCAGTGCCATGCTTTATAGTCAATATATAGTCCTTGGGAGAGGGGCACTTTCAGTCAAGAAAGTAGAGATTCGGCCGACCGCCCGAGCTCGATCGATCGTTCGGATTAAAAGCACAAGTATATGCGCTATGCGTAGCGATCAAGCTTAAGAAAATTTAGGACGAGCCATATTGGGTGGGCTCTTTTTGGCACCGCGCAAATTAACGCAAGGCGCACGCCCGCGCGTGATAGCTAGGGCCGGGGGAAAGAGATGCGCGCCCACCCATGATCGTCGTTCGCCGATCGCTTAGAGCAATCAAAAATATCGGCGTTTCACACACAGAGGAGGTTGGACAAACAAAAGTTAGATTCTTAAATCCATAAAAATACATGCAAACTAAAAAGAAAACCTACGTACTACGTCGATCACCTAGCTACTCGTCGTCGGAGATGTCAACGATCTCCGTGCCTGGCTCCTGCAACCCCGGCTCCCGTTGCTCCGCCTCCTCCACCTCCATCGAAGCCATCTCCTCCTCCTCCTTTTCCCCCGGCTGCTCCTCCTCCTCCGTCTCTGGCGAGTCCGGAGGCAGCCCGACAACGATGCGGGTGGCTTGCCTCGCCTGGATCTCCTGCTGGATATCGTAGCGGCGCTCCAGTATCAGCATATGGTGTAGTAGGTGATCTTACTCTGGACCATGGCGGAGTGCCGGAGCGGGAGAGGGAGGAAGTGGATGCGCTCGGACCGGCGACACGGAGAGGGGGAGGGTTGCGGGATGCCGGCCGGTTTAAATAGCCGGATTTGGTCTTGGGCGGCGAGCCGGAGCGGCGCCACGCGACGTTCACACCGCAGGGACAGACGCGGCGTCCACCGGACCACCGGATTTTCGGGCGTTTCCCCGTGAGACCCCTTCATCAGTCCAACATGGCAGGTGTGCTCGAGCGTGCCTGGGCGCCCCATATCCGTCCCATATTTGGGCTGGGCATGAAGGTGCCGGTCAGCCCGGACGTTTGAGACCCGTTTAAGAAATTCGTTTGTGTCAAAAAAGTGATCGGACAGTGACCGGACGACCCGCCCGAACGCATGAGGCGGGTTTAAGGCTCTAAGGTAATATCGCGCCGCCCATGGCTAAAAGAATCAGCTGCGCAGTACGCATAGCCGATGGATCGAGTGCATAGTGCTCGGGGCGGGGGAGGCGGGGAGAAAGCAACGGCGCATGGTGGACGATGGCCTCGGCGCGAGGGCACCCACGCAAGCCGGGCGCCGCACCGGCCGGATCGGCACAGTGACCCGGAGGAGGAGACGAGCGGATCGCCGTTGCGGACGTGGGAAAGCGCCAAGGCTGGCCCGCGTCGCCATGCGAACTGGCCGGGACGCGCACGAGCGCTACCTTTTCGATCGCGCAGTACCATGGACCATGCCGTGGCCGAGCGTGTCCGGAGTAGCTGGGTGGGGAGGTTTGAATTGAATGGAGCTGCTGCGGCTAGGCTAAGCTTATGTGGACGCCATCTACCGCGATCGAGCGCGCATGCAACGCAGTGCAAGCTTGGCGTACGATTTACGACTGCCGTAAAAGGTACTACTGTGTGGCTGGCTGCTTGCATGCACTTTTCTACCACGCAGTAGCAAGTTAACTTGATTAGTACTCCCTCCATTCCTAAATATAAGTCTTTTTAGTGGTTTCAAATCAGGGTCGGGCCGGCAAAATCGGGGGCCCTACGCCAACTCTCAAATGAGGCCTATCTTAGGGTGGCTGAGATACAAACAAAACATTAGGCAGAGTAACCTAAAGTAGAGCACAAAAAAGGTTTAAATTTCAAACCATGAACGGTTGTGTTTCAGTAGAAATTACAAATACTTACCTTTTGTTCCCACTGATAACTATATCGGCCGATTCATGCTTGAAGCAACAAGGCCAGCTCGTGCATGCCCGGGGAAATAGAAAGAAAAAAACAGATGGTTAAAGCCAACTCTGGTACAGTTGATACAAGGCAGCAAACCACTTGATAAATGACAGTAAAATAGCAAGGGGAGTACATTGAAATTTTGACTGCATATGAACTAGAACTTAGACAGCCTATACACTGAAAATTGGACAACTCTAACACTGAATATTTGTACAGCAAAATACTGAAATTTGGACAACATATGAACTAAAACTTAGACAACCTATGCACTGAAAATTGGACAACACTAACCCTGAATTTTTGTACAACAAAATACTGAAATTGAGATAGCGCATTCATTGAAATTTGCATAGCAAGAAGAATGAATTTCTGACAAAAAATACAATGAATTATGGACATGAACAAGGCTGAACCAGTGTCAAGAATGAGCTGACCGGAAGGAGGGGACCCAAGTGGCCCATCGTGTTGGCTTCCATGCACTTAAGATGCGCCAAGATATAAAGCTTCACGATGTCATGTGTAGCGCCATCGCGCTCCTCTGCGGAGGAGAGACAACCCGATGAACTGCGCCATATCGATGAAGTTCTCGGTAGGGTGGCACAGCAAGTTCTTATACCGCAGGATGGAGCGGCAGATGAAGCGATGGATCGTGCTTGTGTGCCGGTGATGGGGCGTGCGCGCGGTGGCGGCGGTTGCGCTCATGTCCCAGAGCCGTGTCTGTGGCGGACAGAGAGAGACGAGAGTCAGCGATGGAGCCATTTAGTGGGCTGCGTGCCTGGTTACCGACCTGGGCCTTCTACTGGAAAATGATGTACATGCCATCTTGCACTGTTCGAAAATTTGGGGGCCCTCAAAACTGGGGGCCCTGTGCCAGCGCACATGTCGCACACCCATGGGCCCGGGCCTGTTTCAAATGAAGAGTGTAGATTCACTTATTTTCTCGGTATGTAGTCCCTTGTTGAAATCTTTAAAAAAACTTATATTTAGAAACGGAGAGAGAGTAATAAACTAATAATTTGAGTTACGTTCATAGATTGCTCGGTTAGTGGCAAAGGGATCGCAGAACGAATGAGGTTCTAGCTAATACGAGGTCTAGTGTTCATGCTACTACGTGCACGACCGGAGCATAATCATCCCTTGTTGCAATGGAAAAGCTATAGGGTGACGCTGACGGTCCATTAACCTGGCCGGCCGGGCGATCCTCATCGATACTCAGCACACTGACGGGTGACGAGCGAGCAAAGTTCCGATCTCCAAAATATAAATGGACACGGCGCCATTAAGGTGGTGGTGTCGCCCGGCGTCACGGTGACGACGGCCGTGACGCCATAAACCACGGACCCGGTGAGCGTCGCAATTCCAGTGCGCACCTTAATTCTGGCTGCACGCGCTGCTGCGGTTGTGTCCATGAGATACCTGGCAAATTGCAGATACGGAAACGTAGGAACGATCCGGGATAGCATCATGCACGCACCCAGCTGACCGCTACACTTCTGGAACTACCTAGGTCGTTTCCCTCTCTCCAGCTTTCCAGCCGTCGTCGGATAGCTGGCACGTCGGATATTTTCGAGCGGGCCCATGTTGCATGCATGTATGCATGCATCACGCTGATGCGGGCAGTGATGCATGCAACAGCGTTATGATGTGCACGCTACTATCTATACAACACTTGTTGTGCTGATCATGGCTGCTCCGAAGTAGCGGGCCTTTGCAGCCTTTGGTGTCCTGTGCCTGCCCGGTTTCGTCAAGTTTATCGCGAGTCGATCGTGCCCGCAGCCTCATCGGCTAGCTCGCCTGCTCGTGTCTACGAGTAGCGTGCATGGATGCAGTACGCTGACCCTTCTATTCTGTGCCGCGCTGCGAGATGCGGGTTCAGAGCGGTCGGTACTAGCAAAATCTAGCTAGGCTAGGTCGTTGGCCGTGCCCATCTAGGATCTAGCGGCACGCTGCACGCATGCATATGGTGCCGCTAGCTAGCCAGCTGGTATGGTACTTGCATGCAGTACTCCGTGAACATTTGATGGTGTGATGTGGCACGCTTCCGAACGATAGGACGAACGCAAGCCGGAGGAAGTGTTGAGTACAAGATTATTAGAAAGTATAGGATAGACTAGGATTTGGTCCTGCCTTGTCTTGTACTTCAAATTTGTCTTTGTACTCCTATATATATATGCCCACGAGCTAGCTCGTGTAGCGTGCATGGATGCAATAAGCTGACCCTCCATGAACATTGGGGTGATGTGGTACGCTTCCGGTCGATAGGATGAGCGCAAGCCGGAGACCGGGATATTTCTGGCTCTTTTCGGCCAGCCGGTGCGCGCGACGTGTCGGAGATGCCAACGAAGCCTCTTGGACGCGAAAAATATAAGTACAGGCCATAATGTCCGTCGTCAAATCACATCGAGACGACGAGACGGATAGATTTTTCTCATGCTCGGCTTGTAGTGATGGGACGTACAGAGCCACGGAGCATGGAGGGGTGCGGCCTCTAGCTCGTGCTTGGTGCCAGTTGTGCGTGGGTGACCTGACTGATGATGAGAGTGAGATATATGTGGGCTCTCCAAGTGCAATGGTGGGATATGATTAATCTGGCTGGGAAAAGGCGGACCGGGGGATGTGAAGCTGGTCGATGGAGAACATGGTGGAAGGGGATGGTAGTAGTAGGACAAAACTAATATTCCCTATTTTAGTGGATTTATTTACTGATATAAAATCCAGAGCAAGTTTATGTATTTCCTTTTTTTTTGCGGGTTAAGTTTATGTATTTGCTAGGCTGTGCATTTTACTGCTGCTAATTCCCCCCCACACAAAATACTGCTGGTAATTCAAGATTTTAACTTTCACTGTTGAAAGTCTCGCTCGATCGTTTTTCAGCAGAAGAAATATTTTTCTGTTGCCCGTAAAATAATAAAGGGCCTTAGGCGCCGGTTCCCTTAGCGGGTGCTCGCTGCAGTGTCACGTGGGCCGGCCCAGCTAGCAGGCTCGCGTTCACTATTTGCGACACTGTTGAGTTCGTTAGCTCTTTTTTTTTGTTCGTCCCTTCATTCACAAACCTGAAAAACACATGGATAAAAATAAATATGAATTCGAAAATAGTTCATGAATTTTAAAAGCTCATCGATTCTAAAACAAAAAGTTCACCAATTATGAAACACATTTCACAAAAAAATGGAAAATATATCAATTTTGAAAAAAGTTCATCAAATTCGAAAAAACTTCATCAAATTTGAAAAAAAAGTTCATCAAACTTGAAAAAACTTCATCGAATTTGGAAAAAAAGTTCATCAAACTTGAAAAAAGTTCATCAAATTTGGGAAAAAAATTAAATGAATTTGAAAAAAGTTCATCAAAGTGGGAAAAAAATTCATCAAAATGACGAAAAATTCATCAAATTTGGAAAAAGTTTATCGAAATTTGAAAAAAGGTTCATCAAAATTTGGAAAAAGATCACTGATTTAAAAAAAACAAAATTCAAAATTCATCGATGTTTAGAAAAGAATCATGAAGAAAACAAGTTTGTTGAATTTGATAAAAGAAAGGAAAAAGCGATAGAAAACGGGAAAAAAGAAGAAGAGACACAACAAGAGGAAGAAAAACATGCACCTAATCACAACAAGTCAAGTGGTCTGTTGCTTGACTTGTTGTACCATTAAACTGGTCGTCGCGGGATTGTATCCCAGCATGCCCATACTTTTTGCAGTTTAGAAAACCAGAAAAAGAGTTAAATACCCTCCCCCCCCCCCCCCCCCCCCCCAAACGTGACGAGGGGTGGGGGTGTGCGCCCGTTAGTAAAAATAACTGTATCGGGCGCAGAAGGCGCCGAATAGGATTTAGCCCAAAACTGGGTGGCTGAACCCAGCATCATGACCTATATATTTAATGTCTCTGTCGTAAGAGGAGCAGGCCCATTGTCCTCAAAAACTAAAACAGAGAGGACCAGGCCATTATCTTATGATGTCTCCTTTCGACATCGTCTTAAATTCGCCCTTCATGCAAACACTTTCTTTGGAAGAACAAACAAAAAAAAATCATTTTCTATCCGTCGCCTCAAGCACCAATTACTTTGATATTTGCAAAAATAAACTGCTCCCTAGGCCGCCCCATTTACACCTTTTTCTCCTTTCAGTAAACATTCAAAAAATGGGCGCCTGGCGAGATTCGAACTCTGCGCCCGTAGGCTTAGTACAACCACGGTAACAACCTGGGCAACCTTCATGTTGTGCCTAGTTACCTTCTTTATTCATCTTCAAATATAACACAAACCAACGTGAACCTGTTTGGTTTTGTTTGGCCCCTTTTTATTCTATTTTTTATTTCTCTTTCTTTATTTTTGCATTTTAATTTACTTTTCCAAATTCGTGAACTTTTCTTAAAATCATGAACTTTTCAAATTTGTGAAAATTTTCTTAAATCCATGAACTTGGTTTTCAAATCCGTGAACTTTTTATTCAAACCTAAACTCTTTTCAACTTTTAGGAACTTTTTTTAAACCCATGAATTTTTTAAAATTTGTGTTTTTTTTTCAAAATCGAAGATTGTTTTTTTTGAAATTTATGAAAATTTTCACATCTGTGATTTTTTTTTCAAAACTGATGAACTTTTGATTTGAAATTTGCTGAACATTTTCAAAATCGATGAGTTTCAATTTTGTCAACATGTTTCTTGAACATTTTCAAAATTAATGAACTTCTCTTCAAATTCATGAACTTTCTTTCAAAATAAATGAACTTTTTTCAAAAATTTGAACTTTCTTTCCATACTACTGAATTTTTTTATTGCAAATCTATGCGCTTTTTCTGAAATCCAATTTTGTTTATATATTTTTTGAAATGTCTAGATTTTTGATAAAAGTCAACATGGTTGACTTTGGTCAATGTTGACTGATCAACCATTGACCGAAGCCATCAAAGAGATATCGACTCTAGCGAGCGACACCAAGAGAATTGAGCGACTGCAGCAATCGGCCAATTGCTACCTTAATCAGCCTCGGCTTGCCAGTATCGCGGTTGAGCGCCAGCGAACCGTTTGAGCGCTGAAGGCACCGAACAGGAGCTCTGGATATGATCAACAATAAAGAGCATGTCGTGACCCTGTCATGTTGTAAGTCCATGCCTTTGTAAAAAGTATAAACCCTTTCGTTCCAAAGGATTTTTGTATTTTCATAGAATTTTTTATAAATCTTTAGCGTTTTTTGCACATGGATTTTTTTATTTGTAGTATTGAGCGTTGCAGAAAATTTTAAAGGATCTTTTCTACACTACATTTGATGCTAGATTTTCCATCCAATCAAACCTTGTGTTAAAAGCCTTTTTGTTTCTTGTGTTGCAACCAAAAATTTGGTAAAACTGCGCACACAGTTATGTAGGATTCAATGGGCATGACATGCAGTCCTGCATTTTTAGAATCCCACGAGTCAAGACGACTTTAAGGTTATGGAAGGTTAATTTGAAATCTTCAAGAGCAAGCTATTCGTTGTGCACAACTCGGGTTGCACCACTTATTCAATAGACACGATTCCATATATAAATGGATTACCAAGTGCAAAACACCATTGGTACCGTGAATTTTACAATGAGCATTTATGCCGCATATATAACCAGATCTTGTTATCTTAAGAAGGTAAGATGATTCTAGTTATGAGTGCATTGTTTGGTTTGAGGAAAATTGATGGTTTTTGAAATTTTCTGGAACCAGGTGATTCAGAGGACTTATATGATGTTACTTTGGTGATATGGTAATCAATTTTGTTTGCTGTAAACTTCCTAATTTGGAAGTCCTTTATCTTTATTGAAACTAACGGGCTTACATATTTGTAATGATTGAAAATCTATGAACTAGAGGGGGGGGGGGGGGGGGGGGGGGTTCATAAGGTGAAGGCTTGAATAGTAGTAAATATTAGGCAGAGGACTAGGTGATGTTGTCTCTCTTGGGCGAGGTGTTAAAAGGGAAACGAGCACTATGTTACAATCTGAAGACTCTCGACTAGATACAATCATAAATAGCTTCAAAATCATTTGATCGCCCTGGCGGGATGCATCATGTTATATGGCACCCACTTATGTTTTTTGGTGTTAAGGCATGGCTAGTGCTAGTATGTTGTATTATGAAAGTTTTAATTTAAGTTTCTTTGATTATACCTTCTAAGATTTTTTTTTAATAAAACACAGTTGCTTTTCAAGGTATTATTGAGATATTATTTTTTGCACTCTCAATTTCTCATCTGCCGGTCTATATAGTAGCAATAAAATGTTTTCATTACCGTATTATCTGAATCCTATTGCATGATCCGATCATTATACCATTTAATGCATATCATTTCACTTCTTTTTGAGAAGAAGGATCACCCCCGGCCTCTGCATATCACTCCACTTCTTTTTGAGGAGGATCAGCCCCGACCTCTGCATATCACTCCACTTGATGTTGCATAGCAACATAAGACGCCTACTCACCGCCTATAAGGATCAACTTGGCAACCCACAGTGCAGCAAAGCTTGTTGATCCCTCTTGTTTGTACTATGCATAGAATGTCTACTTAAATCAAACAACAATCTACTCCAGACTCTTCACACATTCTTTTTTCGAGAGTACGCCAAGGGCGTACCTTATCTTTATAGAAGGCAGAAAGAAAATGTACAAGAGAGGCTGGAGCTAGATGCTAGGATCTAAGCTCGGCCGACACCCATTACACCCAACCCACCCTACTCTCTAAGGCTACTCTCTCACAAAACGTGTTAAACCACCAACTCCTACACCGGCTTGTCTCCATAGTTGTACTTCTCTGAATATGTCATCAACCAATTTCATAGGGGTTCGTTGTTTCTGAACCCTATTGAACACCTGCGCGTTCCGTTGCTTCCACAACTCCCATCCGACCAAGATGACAAAAGTGTCGTAGCCTCTTTTAAAATCCTTCGGCATCCCCCTCCTAGTCTCGATCCACCAATCCAAGAAGGTATCATCCACCACCGGAGGCCGAATATCTAGGGTTAGAACTTGGAAGCATGTGTGCCACACCTGTCGAGCATAAGCACATTGGGCCAAGATGTGTTCGGCATTATCTTCATCCTGCAAGCATGTGTAGCAAGCAGACGGTTGATCTTGTAGTCCATGTTTAGCCCTACGGTCAGAGGTCCAGATACGATGCTGTACCGCCAGCCAGATGAAGATCTTGCACTTCAAAAGTGCCCACTTTTCCAGATGCATGAGGTATATGGAACCCATTCATCCCCGAGGCAAAGTCTTTGGTAGGTAGATCTTCACACATTCTCACTTCTCGCTACTACTAGGATGTCGGAGAAGACAAGTTAGACATATGTTGGGAACAATTATGTGTAGAAGTATTCAGCAGAACCATTGATCCCATAACTAGCTACGTAGAGTGATCTCGCACACCAATATATATGTTCTCAGAGAGGAAATTCTAACCGGATGGTACAAGTTCATGAGGAAACATGTGATACGCATCGGCACATCCAAGTACTACTTTGGAATGAGAGCCACCAGAACAGTAAACATAACGTCGACTGCTGCCCCAGGTGGACATGGACATGTTTTCCAAACAAGCAGAGCTGTTCCCACGAGCTACAGCTGACAGTCACAATGACCAGAGCTGCTCCCAATCGAAGTGGCCGGCCTTTGCGTTGCAACGTGGATGTGCTGTGCCTGCCTGGTTTTGTCGAAAAAGTTTATTAGCGAGTTCGTGTTTACTAGCGTGATGTAGTACCGTGACCCTTCTAATTTGTACCGGGCTGTGAGATGTGGGTTAAGACCGGTTAGTACGTACACACTAAGAGCGTCTACTGCCGGCATCCTCAATTTCTACTCAAATGTTTGCGGACGCGTTCGGTCTGTGATCGGGCAGAAGAAAGAAGAAAAATGTGACCCAAATGAACCCCTCGTGTCATCTCTATATGTCTGGGCTGTCCGTCAATCCTTATATTGAGGACAAATGTAGTAAGAATATGAGGGCTTGCGGACGCACCGGTCGGACG
This sequence comes from Triticum timopheevii, assembly GCA_963921465.1. NCBI lineage: Eukaryota > Viridiplantae > Streptophyta > Magnoliopsida > Poales > Poaceae > Triticum > Triticum timopheevii. The sequence goes on from OY997262.1 coordinate 372,619,630, forward strand.
CGACCCATCCGGACCATCTTTTATCTTTTTTTATTCATTTTTTTATCTCTACCAATCACGTGTAAGTGACCGTACATATGAGAAAGAAAATGAAGAGTATAATGGCATGGAAGGACAAATAAAGGCTCAGAACAGTCCCTTATTTATTCATGGTTTGGGATCTCGTCCGCAATTACATGCAAGACACAATCCGGTGGCGCATCTTGCCATTCCAGAGAGTTCATCTCCAACAGCTAACTAGGACAAAATGTGAGCGGCTCGATTAGCACAGTGTCTCCTCCATGTGACTTTGCACTCCTGCCAAGCTTTGGTCAGGCCCTTGATATGTTCCTCGATTGGTCCTGCCGCATAAAGGTTACATTTTCTATAAAACGCAGGAAGGTTCTTGCTTTTTTTTTTTTTTGAAAAGGGGATTCCCCGGTCTCTGCATCAGAACGATGCATACGGCCACCTTAATAGATAAGCAAATAGGTTTAAAAAGGTCTTACAGTCTGAAACAAATTAACGACAAGCTCACAAAGAGCCACAACGCCAAAAAAAAAAGGCAAGAGGCCACAACCGGCTAGCATAACAAAGATAGAAAAACTAATCGCCTATCCTATTACATGACCGCCATCCAAGCCGGTTGAAGATATCCCCTGCTATCATCTCCCATCGGATAGATCCAGTAACCAAACGCTCCCTGGCCTCCGTCGAAGTGAGTAACGACCACATACGGATCAATGCAGTGGCTCGGAATATAACCTGCAAAAAATGAATATTTGTTGTTCTGTTAAAAACCAAATCATTTCTGCAGTTTCAAATTACCCACAACAAAGCACATACTCCTACGCGAATGTGTCTAGCTGTTTCGGACTCTATCCCAACAAGCCACGTTCCAAATAACGTACTGACAGAATTCGAAGGAGTAACGTTAAAGGCATGTGCACCGTCTGCCACAAAACTTTGGCCAACGGGCAATCAAAGAAAAGGTGTTTTATAGTTTCATCCCGATCACAAAAACTACACCTAGTAGATCATGTCCAGTTGCGCTTTACCAAGTTATCCTTTGTTAATATGACTTGTTTATGTACAAACCACATAAACACTTTAATTTTCAAAAGAACTATAACTTTCCAAACATATTTGGAACTAGGAATGGTGCTAGAGTTGATGACATCGATATACATCGATTTAACTGTGAACTCTCCAGACCTAGTAAGCTTCCAGCACAACTGATCCGACTGATGAGATAGCTGAACCTCCATCAGTCTACTCACCAAATGAAGCCACGCTTCCCACCGGTTGCCAACAAGCGTCCTCCTAAATTGAATATTAAGGGGATGGAATGCATAATCGTTGCAACAAAAGCATCACGTCGTTGAACAATACTATACAGGGACGGATACTGGAGCGCCAGCAGCGTTTCTCCAAGCCAAGTATCCTCCCAGAAGCGCGTGGTAGTGCCATTACCGACTATAAACTTTGTCCTATTAAAGAAGGCTGCTTTGACTCTCATAAGTCCCTTCCAAAAAGGCGAGTCAGTCGGTCTCACCTTACTACGGAGAATCTGCGCCCATGTGGCCTCAGTCTCAACTGATAACTTATACAACCACTTACCGAGAAGACATCTGTTCTTGACTTCAAGGTTCTTAATGCCAAGGCCCCCGGTCCTTTGGTCGACAGATGATATCCCATTTGGCGAGTCTGTATTTCCTCTTTAGTTCATCACTCTGCCAGAAGAATCAGGATCGATAGAAGTCCAGCCTTTTCCTAACACCAACTGGGACTTCGAAGAAGGACAAGAGAAACATAGGCATACTCGTGAGCACCGAATTAATAAGAATCAATCGACCTCCGTATGACATGAGTTTGCCCTTCCAGCAACTCAGTTTCTTCTCAAACCGATCCTCGATACACTTCCATTCTCTGTTTATCAGCTTACGATGGTGAATGGGTATACCTAAGTACGTGAAAGGTAATGTCCCCAAATCCCATCCAAACAATTGCCTATAAGCCTCTTGTTCCTCATTGGCTCTACCAAAACAGAACAACTCACTTTTATGAAAGTTAATCTTCAATCCGGTCAATTGTTCAAATAAGCATAACACCAGCTTTATATTTCTCGCTTTTGCCAAGTCATGCTCCATAAAGATGATCGTATCATCAGCGTACTGCAGGATGGACACACCTCCATCAACTAGATGAGGCACCAAACCAACCACCTGACCGGCCTCCTTTGCCCTACCTATCAAAATTGCCAACATATTAACGACAATGTTGAACAGAATAGGAGACATTGGATCACCTTGTCTCAGGCCCTTGTGTGTCTGGAAATAATGACCTATGTCATCATTCACTTTAATTCCAACACTCCCTTTTTGCGTGAAAGATTCTACCTGGCGTCGCCAGGCTTCATCAAAACCCTTCATGCGTAAGGCCTGTTGAAGGAAAGGCCATTTGACTTTATCGTACGCTTTCTCAAAATCCACCTTGAAAACAACTCCATCTAGTTTTTTCGTGTGAATCTCGTGGAGCGTTTCATGAAGGACCACAATTCCTTCTAGGATGTTCCTGTTCGGCATGAAAGCAGTTTGGGAATGCTGCACCACAGAATGCACAATCTGCGCGAGCCTATTAGTCCCGGCGTTGGTAAATTTTTTGAAACTAACGTTAAGAAGACAGATGGGCCTGAATTGCTTGATTCTCACAGCCTCTGTTTTCTTAGGAAGCAGGGTTATCGTTCCAGAATTCAGTTGAAAAAGCTGAAGCTGTCCAGAGAATAAATCATGGAACAACAGCAACAAATCCCCCTTAATAATATGCCAACACTTCTTATAGAACTCTGCCAGAAATCCATCCGGGCCGGGAGCCTTATTATTTTTCATCTGCGAGATGGCCTCAAACACCTCTTTCTCAGAAAAAGGAGCAGCCAAAATATCATTCTCAACAACGAGGAACATCCTCAATCCTGGACTCATCCAGAGAAACACAGTTACCCTCTGGAGGCCCAAACAACTGCTTGTAATACTCGGTAATGTAATAATTTAGGTTCTCCTGTCCTAAAGTCGTTCCTTCATCTTGTTCAAGCTGAAAGATCCTCTTCTTTCTGTGTTTGCCATTGGCGATCATGTGAAAGAATTGAGTGTTCGCGTCCCCCCTGGACAACTCGTTGGACCTTAGCCCGCAACACCTATTTTAATTCCTCTTCATGAAGAAGCTCTTTCAATCTCATCTCCGCATCAAGCTTGGCATGAAGCTTTGAGGCCGGCAGAACCGTGGTTTCTGCTTTTACATCTAGGGACTAAATAAGGGTAAGGAGCCTTTCCTTTTCGACTTTATAAATCCCACTAAGATGCTTAGCCCACCCACATAGGAAACTTCTCAAGTGCCTGATCTTATTCTGCCAACGCTCAAGCATAGTCCTACCTCCTGCATCCTTAGCCCATTCCCTGGCTACGAGATCAAAGAAGCCGTCTCGTTCAAACCAAGCCAGCTCGAACGAAAATGAGTTTTTGTTTCCCAAGTGGGTAGCCTCACCAGAGTCTAGAAATAAAGGCGTGTGGTCGGAAATACCATGGGAAAGTTCCTGAACTGTTACAAAGGGAAACTTCTGTTCCCATTCGATGCTAGCCAGTACTCGATCCAGCTTTTCAAACGTCGGATTTGGCAACGCGTTAGCCCAGGTGAATTTTCTTCCCGAAAGCTCTATCTCTCTCAGATCCAAGCTTTCAATGATAGTATTAAACATAAACGACCATCTCCCGTTAAAGTTATCATTGTTCTTCTCCTCATGCCTTCTAATAATGTTGAAATCACCCCCACCAGGATTGGAAGTTGCTCAGAGCCGCAAATCCTAACCAGATCAGCCAAGAACTCAGGTTTGAGTTCGGGCTGTGCGGCACCATATACGGCCACCAGAGCCCAATTAAACCCATCGGCCTTTGACCGCACCCGAAACTTAACTGCAAAGTATCCCATCACCACACTTCAGACTTCGAGCGAATCACATCTAACTCCAAGGTCGCTCAACATACACAGCGCCTCTCTGCAATCGAGCTCAACGTGGAGTTTCTGAACCCCAAGGTCGCTCGCGAACTGAAGCGCCATGGGACACGCCATCAACACCTTGAAAGGCGCCGTCGTGGTCACGCAGGACCGCCCCTCCTCCCTTTTCTTCATGCTTTGAAACTGCAACATCAACATTGGCCAACATCCAGCCTCATCAACATTGGCCAACATCCAGCCTTCGCTCCGGTGGCTTCCAGCTCTCAGGTCTCACCTGAACCGGCGTCTTTGCCTTCTTCTGGACTACCGCATTCCATTCATCAATATACCGACAGACAGAGCTTGATACTTCATGTGCATCTTGTACTCGCTTGCGGTCTCTAGCATTGTTCCTTGCTATCCATAATCCATATAGACCTTGCAGCACTGTTTCTTTCTCCTCATCGCATCCATCCCCTAGCCAACCCAACATCCACCATGCAATCTCACCACGGGACCGAACAGGCGCCAAACGGTGCCGTCGCCGGAGCTTCCCATAGACCATCTACGGCCTTGGACAGCAAATCTGGACCTTCAAACACTCGTGAACTCGTCCGGGCGCTTCCACGAGCAGGAACTGGCCACTCCTTAAATTTGCTCCTCTGCATCTGGATACCTCATACTTCAAACCTTAAATTATACAAAACATGCAGAATAGGAAAACCTACATACTACATAGGTCAAATAACCTACTGTTGGGGAACGTAGCAGAAATTCAAAATTTTCCTATGTGTCACCAAGATCTATCTATGGAGAAACCAGCAATGAGGGGAAGGAGAGTGCATCTACATACCCTTGTAGATCGCTAAGCGGAAGCGTTCAAGAGAACGGGGTTGAAGGAGTCGTACTCGTCGTGATCCAAATCACCGGAGATCCTAGTGCCGAAGGGACGGCACCTCCGCGTTCAACATACGTACAGCCCGGTGACGTCTCCCATACCTTGATCCAGCAAGGAGAGAGGGAGAGTGTTAGTGTCAAAACCGGCGGATCTCGGGTAGGGGGTCCCGAACTGTGCGTCTAGGCGGATGGTAACAGGAGACAAGGGACACGATGTTTTACCTAGGTTCGGGCCCTCTTGATGGAGGTAAAACCCTACGTCCTGCTTGATTGATATTGATATTGTGGATGTTTACAAGAGTGGATCTACCACGAGATCAAGGAGGCTAAACCCTAAAAGCTAGCCTATGGTATGATTGTAAGGGTTGATGTTGTTCGTCCTACGGACTAAAGCCATCCGGTTTATATAGACACCGGAGAGGGCTAGGGTTACGTAGAGTCGGTTACAATGGTAGGAGATCTACATATCCGTATCGCCAAGCTTGCCTTCCACGCCAAGGAAAGTCCCATCCGGACACGGGACGGAGTCTTCAATCTTGTATCTTCATAGTCTTGGAGTCCGGTCGATGATGATAGTAGTTCGGCCGATGGTGGTAATCCGGCTATCCGGACACCCCCTAGTCCAGGACTCCCTCAGTAGCCCCCGAACCAGTCTTCAATGACGATAAGTCCAGCATGTGTATAGTCTTCGGCGTTGCAAGGAAGGTTCTCCTTCAAGTTCCATGTACCTGCCGAACAGTGTCCGGCTTCCTCATCAATGTGGTGTTTCTTGGCTTCCACGCCCAATAATGGCCTTCTTCCACGCGTCGCACGAATGCGAAAAGCCAGGGTGTCTTTTATGTTTTACCCCCTAGTTGTGCGAATAATCTGCCTATAAGAGAGGCAAGAATCCAGATCCAAATCACCATCTTCCTCCCGCGAATACTCATCGGAGCGCTTTCGACTAAGGATCCATTCCAACATGGACCATCAACGCAACTCCTCTTCTCGCGCTCCCAGCCCTTTGCCAGGAGATTGGAGGAGATGCTCTGTTCCGCACAACGAGCTGGTGAAGCTCCAAACGGGGGGATATCTCCCTCCGGCCTTCATGGTTCCGGTTCGAGCCGGACTGGCCACCTACAAAGGTGGGAAGCAGGCGGAGGCTACCCCAAATCCCAACAATGGGGAGCGGGTATGCTTCATCCCCTATCTGATAAGGGGGCTCGGATTTCCTATACATCCGTTCCTCCGCGGGCTCCTGGAGTTCTACGGACTCCAGCTTCATCACCTCATGCCTGCCTCGATCCTGCATATTGCGGGTTACGTAGCTCTTTGCGAGCTATTCCTGGGCGTCGAGCCCCATTTCGCGCTGTGGAAGAGGTTGTTCTGCCTTGTACCCCGCTCTCACGAGGGGTCCATATATCAAGTGGGCGGCGCCGAAATATGGCGCATTGCCGTGACCGGATATCCATCCGGAACCCCTAAGAAGGCGTCCGAAGACTGGCCTTCAGAATGGTTTTATATAGAAGACGCTCCGCTGCTGGACCCTGTTCGGATCGGCCTCCCGGAGTTCAGCAATGCTCCTCTGAAGAAACGCCTCAGTTGGCGTCCGCGGAGCCCCCAACTGGAGGAAGACAAGAGCGTCCATTATTTGATGGGCCGGATAAGGTTACTGGCCCATTCCAAGTTGACCATGATTGGAGTCATGGCAACATGCATTATGCGGGGAGTGCATCCACTACAATATAGGGGCCACCCCATGTGGGATTTCAACGGGGAGGACGATGCCACCCGTCATGGTCGCAAAGGGCCGGATTCGGCCGAAGACCTGGTGAAGATCCTGTCCAGCCTGTATAAGGGGGAGAAGGAGGATTTCCTTCGGACGAACCCGTTAAATGGGTTCTCCATGAATAATCCCCGGCCTTGGGTAAGCGAACACTTCACGTGTCCAACCCATGCCTTTGAAACTTAAGTTTCTTATATTGTGTTCTTCTTTCGACGCAGGAGCTGCGTCGGATGGTGGAGGATATGCTAAGTACAGCTCCGCAACCCGAGGATCCAGAGAGATCCCGGGATCCGGCCTCCAAAGAGGATCCGGACATAGAAGTGGAGCTAATTGACGGGGTGTTCCATCAGCTTAGCATGGATAATGCTTTAGTCGCCATTACGGCCGACTATCCCGGGCTATATCCGACTTCCCAGGTGATTGTGACCGAAGTCCTGACACCGTTATTCCCTCCTTGCTTATTTCTGACCACCGTATGTGATGACGCTGTGCAGGAGGCGCCTCTAGGGCGGGAAACCGAGCCCACGGTGGCTGACCATCAAAGGCCAGTCCGGATCAGTAGGCGGAAGAGGAGCACGGCACAGACTGAAACGTCGCCGCAAAGGTATAGCTCCCAATTCATTATTTGGAGCAACGTTCCTAGGAAGCGTTTGAGTGCTCATGACTTTTGTAGGAGAAAAAGCGCCCGCCGGACTGCGGGCGTGGAGGTTGCCAATCCGGCCTCTACCAGCCAAGCTCCAGCGCCTGGCCTGGAGGGGGAGGCGAGCGCAAGGCGCGAGCCGGACACTCCTCCGACAGAGGATGCCGACAGACTGTCCGCCACCAAGTCTGAGGTGTAGAGCGCCATGAACCATAGGCACCACCGGACAGTATTTCGTGACGCGTGCTTCTCCCCTGAGGCGTTGGATGCCTTTAATGCAGGGGACGCGCACCTCCGTGCCGCTCAAGATGGTTTGACCAGAGCCACGGAGCAGTATGTAAAAGACATATGGGTAAGAAAATTTAATAGTTATATATGCCAGTAGCCCCCGAGACTTAAAGTAGTTATATTAACTGATTTAAGGATCATATGAAATGCAGGGTCTTACGAGAAGAATACCCAACTGTCTCAGGAGCTGCAAGAGTGTAAGGCTCAACTTGAGGCCGCACTCGCTGCCGCAGGAGGAAACACAAGGACCTCTCCTGGTAACACATTATTTTAAAAAAGATAAGTAGTGTTTGGCCTGTACGCAAGTCTGATAATGACATTGCAGGTGCTGCCGGACAAGATCCAGACAGGCAAGAACTTCTGCGCCAGCTGAAGGCCGGCGAGAGGGTGCTGCATAAGGTGCAGCACGAAAGGAACAAGCTGCAGGATGCCCATGCCCATCTTGGAGAAGAGCTGAAAGGCGTTCGGGCTGAGCTGTCTGGCTCCGTTAAGGAGAATCAGCGGCTTCGCCGCGGCATCTATAGTAAGTGCTTGAGGGAACTCCTTTGAAAAGAAGAGTTCGGCGAGGAAGTCAATTGACAAAACATGTCTGTAGGTATACTCACAGGTCGCCCCGCGGAGGAGATGCCTGTATCAACGGGTGATCAACTTCCCGAGTTGTTGCAACTGATCGAACGAGTTCGGCAGGCAATGAGCGACGTCATCCAGGCTTTATGGCCAGCCTTCTCCCTACCCGAGGGCCTTGGGGAGCTTGCGGAGAAGCTTCAGGGAGTGCGGCAGTGTTTCCATTTATGGAAGATTTCAGCCTGCCACCAAGGTGCCAGGGAGGCCTGGGCCATGGTGAAGACGCGGTACAAGAAGGCGGATCCCAACCACATGGCCGAAGTCGGACCTGTGGGGCCCGATGGGAAGGAGATCCCTGTAAGTTTAGTATACGGCCAAGTAGAGTTGGCCGCTAAGTTGTCCCAACATGACTGTAAATTAGACAGCCTGTTAGACGGGATTGAGGAAGAATACAGTCAGTCGATTTGACAATGTATTATAAAATGACATGTAAAATGCCTTCTAGCCGGATTGTAGATCGTTTGTCTTTGCCGACCTTTTCGCTTCGACCTCGGGACCCTAGAGTCCGGAGTGTGTCCGAATACCTTCTCGGTTATGAAACAACCGGGGTATGCATGGAGACCAGGCGTAGGGGTCATTAGTGCTTTATCAGACAAGTGCCCAACTACTTATGTTATATTACATGGTTAGTAAGAAACATCTTCCAGGGAGAATAGTTCCGTTAAGGGTTCCTTTCCTCTGGGGGTGGCATGCCTAAAGTGCATGTCCGGACTGCGAAAAAAGCAGAAAAACATCTGGGGGCAGATAAATAAGTAGGTAAAATCATCTTCCAAGTCACCGACCGAATATTCCCTTAAGAACGCTAGCTTTCGGCTTCACCCAGTCTGAGGTACACATCCGGCTGACCCGGCAGTAACAATCGCAGAGGTGCTCCCTTTACCTCCTAGCCGAACAATCGGGAACGTAGGGGTAAGCACAGGAGCCAGGCAACCCAGCTTGGCCAAAACTTAAGTCATATTGATGCATATATTGGTGAATAAAAGGTACATGTGGAAGCATGACACATGTGCTGGGCATGAAGCCCTTATAATTAAGCTTCTGGTAAAGAAGCCCCCAGGTATAGTGAGTGCGGATAGCACATCAATTACGTGCGAACTATGCGCGAATAAGCCTTTTGAGGCTGTTTATGAATAGGGGTGAGAGAGAAAAGAGAAACAAAAAGGCAGCTGAAGTATAAAAAATTTGGACGGGGGAAAGGGACGAACTCTTAATCCGGCGCTAGGCATAGAATCTTCGAAGGCAGGCTGTGTTCCATGGGTTCGGCTCGAGTCGGTTATCCGACGCATTTCGTAGACGGTACGCTCCGCCGGTCAGGACTTGATCGATGATGAAGGGGCCCTCCCATTTGGGCTTGAGCTTGTCCTTTTTCTTGTCCGGCAGGCGTAGAACTAGTTCGCCAACGTTGTAAGTCTTGGCCCGTACTTCTTTGCTTTGATATCTTCGAGCCTGCTGCTGATAGAATGCGGAACGAGCCTTGGCAACGTCGCGTTCTTCCTCCAATGCGTCCAAGCTGTCCTGCCGATCCAGCTCGGCCTCTCTTTCTTCATACATGCGCACTCGAGGTGAGTCATGAATAATGTCGCAGGGCAGAACTGCCTCTGCGCCATACACCATAAAAAATGGTGTGAATCCGGTAGTACGGTTGGGCGTTGCCGCAGCCCCCAGAGTACGGAGTCGAGCTCCTCTACCCAGTGCGTGTCAGATTTCGTAAGTGACCGCACTAGTCTGGGTTTGATGCCGCTCATTATTAGACCATTTGCTCGTTCCACTTGACCGTTGGTTTGAGGATGATAGACTGAAGCGTAATAAAGCTTAATGCCCATATTTTTGCACCATGATTTAACCTCGTCAGCCGTAAAATTCGTGCCGTTATCGGTTATGATGCTGTGGGGGACACCGTAACGGTGTACTACCCCGGATATAAAGTCTATCGTTGGTCCGGACTCTGCCGTTTTAACTGGCTTGGCCTCTATCCATTTGGTGAATTTATCCACCATGACCAATAGGTATCTTTGCTTGTGGGTTCCCCCTTTAAGTGGTCCAACCATGTCAAGCCCCCAGACCGCGGATGGCCAGGTAATGGGTATAGTTTTGAGGGCGGTGGGTGGCATATGGCTCTGATTAGCAAAGAGCTGACAGCCGACGCATCTTTGGACTAAGTCCTGAGCATCTGCCCGGGCGGTTGGCCAATAAAATCCTGTACGGAGTGCCTTTCCTACAATAGCCTGGGCTGCAGCGTGGTGTCCGCCTAGTCCGGCGTGAATTTCAGCCAGGAGGTCTCGCCCTTCCTCTTCGGAGATACACCTTTGAAGGACTCCGGTTGTGCTTTTCTTATAAAGTTCTCCCTCGTGGACCTTGTAGGCTTTAGATCGCCGAACTATGCAGCGGGCCTCATTTTGGTCTTCGGGGAGTTCCTGCCTAAGTAAGTAGGCTAGGAATGGTTCTGTCCACGGGGCGATTACGGCCATTATGTCATGGGCTGAAGGTGTTATTTCAGCGGCGGAATCGCCGCTTATGTCAAATTGCTCTGTGTCGGTTTGTGTGGCTGCTTCCGGTTTGTTATTTCCGGACCCCTCTTCCCATAGTACGGATGGCTTGAACAGCCGTTCCAGGAAGATGTTTGGAGGGACAGCGTCACTTTTTGTGCCGATGCGTGCCAATACGTCGGCCGCTTGATTATTATCCCTGGCTACGTGATGGAATTCAAGTCCGTCGAACCGAGCTGACATTTTTAGGACAGCGTTGCGATATGCTGCCATTTTCGGATCCTTGGCATCAAAGTCCCATTTATCTGGGATATTGCGAGGTTTGAATCCCCGCGCACCTCTAGGCGTTGGATGCCCATGGAGATTGCCATCCGGAGACCATGTAAAAGGGCCTCGTATTCGGCTGCGTTGTTGGAGTCCGTGTACATTATTTGAAGTACATATCGGACTGTGTCCCCGGTCGGGGACGTCAATACGACGCCAGCCCCCAGTCCGGCCAACATTTTAGAGCCGTCGAAGTGCATAATCCAATTGGAGTATGCGCCGTACTCTTTAGGGAGTTCGGCTTTGGTCCATTCAGCGACAAAGTCAGCCAAAACTTGTGACTTTATAGCTCGCCGAGGTTTGTAAGTTATATCGAATGGTAAGAGCTCAATGGCCCATTTTGCAATCCTGCCCGTTGCGTCGCGGTTATTTATAATGTCGTTAAGTGGTACTTCGGAGGCCACTGTTATCGAACACTCTTGAAAGTAGTGTCGGAGCTTCCGGGATGCCATGAACACCGCATACGCTATCTTCTGATAGTGCGGGTAACGGGACTTGCAGGGGGTTAACATAGTGGATACATAGTACACTGGTTTTTGAAGAGGGAATTTATGCCCTTCTGTTTCTCGTTCGACGACGAGTACCACGCTTACAACTTGATGTGTTGCTGCGATGTATAACAACATTGGTTCGCCCAGGTTGGGCGCAGCCAGGACCGGATTCGTTGCCAATATGGCCTTTATTTCTCGAGTCCGGCGGTGGCAGCATCCGTCCACTCGAAGTGTTCGGTGTGCCTGAGGAGGCGATAGAGGGGCAATGCCTTTTCTCCTAAGCGGGAGATAAAGCGGCTGAGAGCCGCCACACATCTAGTCAATTTCTGGATCTGTTTGAGGTTTTTTGGAATATCCAGCTGTGATAGAGCTCGGATCTTGGCCGGATTTGCTTCAATTCCTCTACCGGATACAATGAAGCCCAAGAGCTTTCCGGCTGGTACGCCGAAAACACATTTTTCCGGATTCAGCTTGATATCATATGCTCGGAGGTTGTCAAATGTGACCCTCAAGTCGTCTACTAGAGTTTCGACGTGTTTAGTTTTGACGACTACGTCGTCTACGTATGCCTCTACTGTTTTGCCGATCTGGGTAGCCAGACATGTCTGAATCATGTGTTGATATGTTGCGCCTGCGTTTTTAAGTCCGAAGGGCATCATGTTGAAGCAGAATGGTCCATATGGAGTGATGAATGCCGTTGCTGCTTGATCCGCCTCTGCCATCTTGATTTGATGATAGCCTGAGTATGTGTCCAGGAAGCACAATGAATCATGCCCTGCAGTGGCATCGATGATTTGGTCGATGCGGGGGAGGGGGAAGGGATCCTTTGGGCAGGCTTTATTTAGGTCTTTGAAATCGACACATAGGCGCCAGGATTTGTCCTTCTTTGGTACCATTACCAGGTTTGCTAGCCAATCCCGATGTTTGATGTCTCTGATGAATCCGACTTCCAATAGTTTGGCTAGCTCTTCTCCCATTGCCTTTCTTTTGGGTTCGGAAAATCGTCGAAGAGCCTGTTTGACTGGCTTGAATCCTTTTAGGATGTTTAGGCTGTGTTCTGCCAATCTGCATGGGATTCCGGGCATATCCGAGGGGTGCCAGGCAAAAATGTCCCAATTTTCCCGAAGGAATTCTCGCAGTGCGGCGTCTACATCAGGGTTCAATTGTGTCCCGATGGAGGCCGTCTTTGTTGGGTCCGTTGGGTGGACCTGGAATTTTACTATTTCGTCTGCTGGTTTGAAGGAGGTGGACTTGGATCTCTTATCGAGTATCACATCGTCCCTATTCACCGTAGAGCGCAGCGCGGTGAGTTCCTCCGCCGCTAAGGCTTCGGATAGTGCCTTCAGGGCTAATGCGTCTGTCTTGTTTTCGGTGCGGAGTGCTATGTCCGGATCACTAACGAGAGTGATTATTCCGCCGGGCCCAGGCATTTTGAGCTTCATGTACCCGTAATGGGGTACGGCTTGGAAGATTGTGAATGCCTCTCGTCCTAATATAGCGTGATATCCGCTGTTGAACGGGGCCACTTGGAACGTGACTTCTTCGGATCTGTAATTGTCCGGCGAGACGAATACCACATCGAGTGTGATTTTTCCTGTGCAGCGCGCTTCCCGGCTAGGGATTATTCCTCTGAAGGTTGTGCTGCTTCGCTCAATGCGGCTCCAGTCTATTTCCATTTTTTGAAGGGTTTCCTCGTAGATGAGGTTTAATTCGCTGCCTCCATCCATGAGCACCTTGGTAAGTCGAAAGCCGTCCACTATCGGACTGAGGACCAATGCGGCTGGTGCTCGGGCTGTTCGGAATTTAGGTTCGTCACTGGCGTTGAAGGTGATGGCCGCGTCGCTCCAAGGATTTGCTGTGGCTACTTGGTAGACTTCGGCGAGGCTGTGGATTGTTCGTTTCCGCATATTGTTTGATGCGAAAGTCTCGAAGACTGTTGATACCGTACCGGTATTGTTGGTGTGGTTTCCCGGGGCTAGAAGCTCCTCGCCACTTTTGGCCACCTGCCGTAATATCCAACATGCTCGAAGGCTATGTGTCGGGACAGCGCCCTCTGTACTGTGAATTGTACAGGGTCTGCTGAGCCATCCCTCCAGTACGGTTCCGTTCCCTTTAAGGGGCTTCTGTTTTTTGGTTCTTGCACCTGGTGCCTGAGTGTGATGCACCCTTTTGTTGCGGACTAGGGCTGTATCCGGGGCCGGATTGTCCCAAAACCTATTTTCGGTTTTCCAGAAACTCTCTATCGCACAGTACTTTTGTACTATGGATGCCAGGTCGGCAAAGCGTGTGATTTCACGACGGCTGACGGCGTTCAAGATTCCCTCGTCCGTGCAATTATTGCATAAAATTGAGATCGCGTTTTCCTCTCGGCAGTCCTTTATCCTGTCCATAACCAGGAGGAATCTGGCCCAGTAGTGATGTACTGTTTCAGCGGGCTCTTGCCGGATTAGAGATAGATCGCATATATCTGGTCGGGTGGGTGGAACTAAGTCCGGAACCCTACCCATCTCAAGGCTCGAAGGCCAAGAAGTTTCCAAACTTGGAAGCTTTGATTGCTGGACATTGTCCAACGAGTCCGGAACGAGGCCTAATTTTAAGTTCAGTGCTCGATCGAAGTCCGTCCCTCCACGGGAATCCGGCATGGAGGGTTTGGGAGCCCGGACGTGACTAGTTTTCAATACAGGAGAAGAGTCGCCGCATTGTTCTTCTACCACCGCAACGTGGTGGGTGACCTGGGGAGAGTTAATCTCTCTTAGATCGGTTTTAAGCCCAATCTGATCGTAGTCTGTAGCGACTCCCAGGGCGGCGATCCGATCCAAGAGTTCGTTTACAGACGAGAGCTCTGCTGGATCTAGATGCTCGGCGAATTCGAGTTAACGTGAAGATTGCTCTCGATGACCCGAGAGGTCATCGTGGAAGCGGTGGCTGAACAGGCGGTCATAAGAAAACCTCCTAGCCAGATAGTTTGGCCGGCGGCCAGGGCTCCATTGGCGAAGATACCGTCCTTGAAGACGGGAAGAGGCATCCTTCCTATCGGTGACGGCACAGAGGAACTCTCAATGAAAGCACCAATGTCGGTGTCAAAACCAGCGGATCTCGGGTAGGGGGTCCCAAACTGTGCGTCTAGGCGGATGGTAACAGGAGACAAGGGGCACGATGTTTTACCCAGGTTCGGGCCCTCTTGATGGAGGTAAAACCCTACGTCCCGCTTGATTGATATTGATATTGTGGATGTTTACAAGAGTGGATCTACCACGAGATCAAGGAGACTAAACCCTAAAAGCTAGCCTATGGTATGATTGTAAGGGTTGATGTTGTTCGTCCTACGGACTAGAGCCATCCGGTTTATATAGACACCGGAGAGGGCTAGGGTTACATAGAGTCGGTTACAATGGTAGGAGATCTACATATCCGTATCGCCAAGCTTGCCTTCCACGCCAAGGAAAGTCCCATCCGGACACGGGACGGAGTCTTCAATATTGTATCTTCATAGTCTTGGAGTCCGGTCGATGGTGATAGTCCGGCCGATGATAGTTCGGCCGATGGTGGTAATCCGGCTATCCGGACACCCCATAGTCCAGGACTCCCTCAGAGAGGTTGAGGAAGACTCCATCCAGCAGCAGCACAACGGTGTGGTGGTGATGGAGGAGCGTGGCAATCCTGCAGGGCTTCGCCAAGCACCGCGGGAGAGGAGGAGTACTTGGTAGAGGGGGAGGGCTGCGCCAGAACTTGTGGTGCGGCTGCCCTCCCACCCCTCCACTATTTATAGGTGGGCAAAGGAGAGGGGGGCCGGCCCCCTCAGATCCAATCTGAGGAGGGGGCGGCGGCCAGGGGGGTTGCCTTGCCCCCCAAGGCAAGGGAGGCGCCCCCCTTTAGGGTTTTCCCCAAGCCCTAGGTGCCTTGGGCCTTGGTGGGGGCGCACCAGCCCACCTGGGGCTGGTCCCCTCCCACACTTGGCCCATGCAGCCCTCTGGGGCCGGTGGCCCCACTTGGTGGACCCCCGGGACCCTCCCGGTGGTCCCGGTACATTACCGATAGCACCCGTAACTTTTCCGGTGACCAAAACAGGACTTCCCATATGTAAATCTCATCCGGGACTCCGAACAACATTCGGTAACCACATACAAACTTCCTTTATAACCCTAACGTCATCGAACCTTAAGTGTTTAGACCCTACGGGTTCGGGAACCATGCAGACATGACCGAGACGTTCTTCGGTCAATAACCAACAGCGGGATTTGGATACCCATGTTGGCTCCCACATGTTCCACGATGATCTCATTGGATGAACCACGATGTCAAGGACTCAATCGATCCCGTATACATTTCCCTTTGTCTAGCGGTATTATACTTGCCCGAGATTTGATCATCGGTATACCGACACCTTGTTCAATCTCGTTACCGGCAAGTCTCTTTACTCGTTCCGTAACACATCATCTCGCGATCAACTCTTTGATCACATTGTGCACATTATGATGATGTCCTACCGAGTGGGCCCAGAGATACCTCTCCGTCACACGGAGTGACAAATCCCAGTCTCGATTCGAGCCAACCCAACAGACACTTTCGGAGATACCTGTAGTGCACCTTTATAGTCACCCAGTTACGTTGTGACGTTTGGTACACCCAAAGCATACCTACGGTATCCGGGAGTTGCACAATCTCATGGTCTAAGGAAAATATACTTGACATTAGAAAAGCTTTAGCATACGAACTACACGATCTTTGTGCTAGGCTTAGGATTGGGTCTTGTCCATCACATCATTCTCCTAATGACGTGATCCCGTCATCAATGACATCCAATGTCCATGGTCAGGAAACCGTAACCATCTATTGATCAATGAGCTAGTCAACTAGAGGCTTACTAGGGACATGGTGTTGTCTATGTATCCACACATGTATCTGAGTTTCCTATCAATACAATTATAGCATGGATAATAAACGATTATCATGAACAAGGAAATATAATAATAACTAATTTATTATTGCCTCTAGGGCATATTTCCAACAGTCTCCCACTTGCACTAGAGTCAATAATCTAGTTCACATCGCCATGTGATTAACACTCACTGGTCACATCGCCATGTGACCAACATCCAAAGAGTTTACTAGTGTCATTAAACTAGTTCACATCATCATGTGATTAAGACTCAATGAGTTCTGGGGTTTGATCATGTTTTGCTTGTGAGAGAGGTTTTAGTCAATGGGTCTGCAACATTCAGATCCGTATGTACATCGCAATTCTCTATGTCATATTGTAAATGCTGCTTCCACGCTCCACTTGAAGCTATTCCAAATGGTTGTTCCACTATACGTATCTAGTTTGCTACTCAGAGTCACTCGGATAGGTGTTAAAGCTTGCATCAACGTAACCCTTTACATCGAACTCTTTATCACCTCCATAATCGAGAAACATATCCTTGTTCCTCTAAGGATAATTTTGACCGCTATCTGGTGATCCACTCCTTGATCACCTTTGTACCCTCTTGCCAGATATGTAGCAAGGCACACATCAGGTGCGGTACACAACATAGCATATTGTATAGCCTACGTCTAAAGCATAGGGGATGGCCTTCGTCCTTTCTCTCTTTTCTTTCGTGGTCGAGCTTTAAGTCTTAACTTCATACCTTACATCTCAGGCAAGAACTCCTTCTTTGACCGATCCATCTTGAACACCTTCAAGATCATGTCAAGGTATATGCTCATTTGAAAGTACCATTAAGCGTTTTTGATCTATCCCTATAGATCTTGATGCTGAATGTTCAAGTAGCTTAATCCAGGTTTTCACTTGAAAAACACTTTTCAAATAACCCTATATGCTTTACAGAAAATTCTACATCATTTCTGATCATCAATATGTCAACAACATATACTCATCAGAAATTCTATAGTGCTCCCACTCACTTCTTTGGAAATACAAGTTTCTCATAAACTTTGTATAAATCCAAAATCTTTGATCATCTTATCAAAGTGCATATTCCAACTCCGAGATGCTTACTCCAGTCCATGGAAGGATCGCTGGAGCTAGCATACCTTTTAGCATCCTTAGGATCGACAAAACATTTCTGATTGTATCACATACAATCTTTCCTTACGAAAACTGGTAAGGAAACTCGTTTTGACATCCATCTGCCAGATTTCATAAATGCAGTTAATGCTAACATGATTCTGATGGACATAAGCATCGCTACGGATGAGAAAATCTCATCGTAGTCAACTCCTTGAACTTGTGAAGAACTCTTCGCCACAAGTCGAGCTTCATAATGGTGACAATACCGTCCACGTTCGTCTTCTTCTTAAAGATCCATTTATCTCAATGGCTTACCGATCATCGGGCAAGTCCACCAAAGTCCATGCTTTGTTATGATACATGGATCCTATCTTGGATTTCATGGCTTCTAACCATTTGTCGGAATGTGGGCCCACCATCGCTTCTCCATAGCTCGTAGGTTCATTGTTGTCTAGCAACATGACCTTCAAGATAGGATTACCGTACCACTCTGAAGTAGTATGCATACTTGTCATCCTACGAGGTACGGTAGTGACTTGATCCGAAGTTTCATGATCACCATCATAAGCTTCTACTTCAATTGGTGTAGGTGCCACATGAACAACTTCCTATGCCCTGCTACACACTGGTTGAAGTGATGGTTCAATAACCTCATCAAGTCTCCACCATCCTCCCACTCAATTCTTTCGAGAGAAACTTTTCCTCGAGAAAGGACCCGTTTTTAGAAACAATTACTTTTGCTTCCGGATCTGAGATAGGAGGTATACCCAACTGTTTTGGAAGTCCTATGAAGATGCATTTTTATCCGCTTTGGGTTCAAGCTCATCAACCTGAAACTTTTTCACATAAGCGTCGCAGCCCCAAACTTTTAAGAAACGACAACTTAGGTTTCTCCAAACCATAGTTCAAACGGTGTCGTCTCAACGGAATTACGTGGTGCCCTATTAAAGTGAGTGCGGTTGTCTCTAATGCCTAACCCATGAACAATAGTGGTAATTCGATAAGAGACATCATGGTACGCACCATATCCAATAGGGTGCAACTATGATGTTCGGACACACCATCACACTATGGTGTTCCAGGCGGTATTAATTGTGAAACAATTTCCACAATGTCTTAATTGCGTGCCAAAGCTCGTAACTCAGATACTCATCTCTATGATCATATCATAGACATTTTATCCTCTTGTCATGATGATCTTCAACTTCACTCTGAAATTACTTGAACCATTCAATAATTCAGACTTCTGTTTCATCAAGTAAATATACTCAGTATCTACTCAAATCATCCGTGAAGTAAGAACATAACGATATCCACTGCGTGCCTGAGCACTCACTGAACTGCACACATCCAAATGTATTACTTCCAACAAGTTGCTTTCTTGTTCCATTTTACTGAAAACGAGGCTTTCAGTCATCTTGCCCATGTGGTATGATTTGCATGTCTCAAGTGATTCAAAATCAAGTGAGTCCAAACGATCCATCTGCATGGAGTTTCTTCATGCGTATTATACCAATATGACTTACATGGCAGTGCCACAAATAAGTGGTACTATCATTACTATCTTATATCTTTTGGCATGAAAATGTGTATCACTACGATCGAGATTCAATAAACCATTCCTTTAGGTGCAAGACCATTGAAGGTATTATTCAAATAAAATAGAGTAACCATTATTCTCCTTAAATGAATAACCGTATTGCGATAGACATAATCCAATCATGTCTATGCTCAACGCAAACACCAAATGACAATTATTCAGGTTTAATACTAATCTTGATGGTAGAGGGAGCGTGCGATGTTTGATCACATCAAACTTGGAAACACTTCCAACACATATCGTCAGCTCACCTTTAGCTAGTCTCTGTTTATTCCATAGCTCTTTTATTTCGAGTTACTAACACTTAGCAACCGAACCGGTATCTTAATACCCTGGTGCTACTAGGAGTACTAGTAAAGTACACATTAACATAATGTATATCCAATATACTTCTATCGACTTTGCCAGCCTTCTCATCTACCAAGTATCTAGGGTAATTCTGCTCCAGTGGTTGTTCCCCTTATTACAGAGGCACTTAGTCTCGGGTTTGGGTTCAACCTTGGGTTTCTTCACTAGAGCAGCATCTGATTTGCCGTTTCATGAAGTATCCCTTCTTGCCCTTGCCCTTCTTGAAACTAGTGGTTTCACCAACCATCAACAATTGATGCTCCTTCTTGATTTCTACTTTCGCGGTGTCAAACATCGCCGAATACCTCAAGGATCGTCATATCTATCCCTGATATGTTATAGTTCATCACGAAGCTCTAGCAGCTTGGTGGCAATGACTTTGGAGAAACATCACTATCTCATCTGGAAGATCAACTCCCACTCAATTCAAGTGATTGTTGCACTCAGACAATCTGAGCACAAGCTCAACGATTGAGCCATTTCTCCCTTAGTATGCAGGCTAAGAAAATCATCGGAGGTCTTATACCTCTTGACGTGGGCACGAGCCTGAAATCCCAATTTCAGCCCTCGAAACATCTCATATGTTCCGCGACATTTCAAAAAGGTCTTTGGTGCCTCAACTCTAAACCGTTTAACTGAACTATCACGTATTTATCAAAACGTGTATGTCCGATGTTCGCAACATCCACAGACGACGTTTGGGGTTCAGCACACTGAGTGGTGCATAAAGGACATAAGCTTTCTATTGTCCGCATAATCGCTACTGTCAACTTTCAACTATATTTTCTCTAGGAACATATCTAAACAGTGGAACTAAAGCGCGAGCTTACGACATAATTTGCAAAGATCTTTTGACTATGTTCAGGATAATTAAGTTCATCTTATGAACTCCCACTCAGATAGACATCCCTCTTGTCATCTAAGTGATTACATGATCCGAGTCAACTAGGACGTGTCCGATCATCACGTGAGACGGACTAGTCATCATCGGTGAACATCTTCATGTTGATCGTATCGACTATACGACTCATGCTCGACCTTTCGGTCTCTTGTGTTCCGAGGCCATGTCTGTACATGCTAGGCTCGTCAAGTCAACCTAAGTGTTTCGCGTGTGTAAATCTGGCTTACACCCGTTGTATGTGAACGTAAGAATCTATCACACCCGATCATCACGTGGTGCTTCGAAACGACGAACTTTCGCAACGGTGCACAGTTAGGGGGAACACTTTCTTGAAATTTTAATGAGGGATCATCTTATTTACTACTGTCGTTCTAAGCAAATAAGATGCATAAACATGATAAACATCACATGCAATCAAATAGTGACATGATATGGCCAATATCACATTGCTCCTTTTGATCTCCATCTTCGGGGCTCCATGATCATCATCGTCATCGGCATGACACCATGATCTCCATCATCATGATCTCCATCATCGTGTCTTCATGAAGTTGTCTCACCAACTATTACTTCTACTACTATGGCTACCGGTTAGCAATAAAGTAAAGTAATTACATGGCGTTGTTTAATGACACGCAGGTCATACAATAAATTAAGACAACTCCTATGGCTCCTGCCGGTTGTCATACTCATCGACATGCAAGTCGTGATTCCTATTACAAGAACATGATCAATCTCATACATCACATATCATTCATCACATTCTTCTTGGCCATATCACATCACATAGCATACCCTGCAAAAACAAGTTAGACGTCCTCTAATTGTTGTTTGCATGTTTTACGTGGCTGCTATGGGTTGCTAGCAAGAACGTTTCTTACCTACGCAAAAACCACAACGTGATATGTCAATTGCTATTTACCCTTCATAAGGACCCTTTTCATCGAATCCGTTCCGACTAAAGTGGGAGAGACTGGCACCCGCTAGCCACCTTATGCACCAAGTGCATGTCAGTCGGTGGAACCTGTCTCACGTAAGTGTACGTGTAAGGTCGGTCCGGGCCGCTTCATCCCACAATACCGTCGAAACAAGATTGGACTAGTAACGGTAAGAATATTGAACAAAATCAACACCCACAACTACTTTGTGTTCTACTCGTGCAAAGAATCTATGCAATAGACCTAGCTCATGATGCCACTGTTGGGGAACGTAGCAGAAATTCAAAATTTTCCTATGTGTCACCAAGATCTATCTATGGAGAAACCAGCAACGAGGGGAAGGAGAGTGCATCTACATACCCTAGTAGATCGCTAAGCGGAAGCGTTCAAGAGAACGGGGTTGAAGGAGTCGTACTCGTCGTGATCCAAATCACCGGAGATCCTAGTGCCGAACGGACGACACCTCCGCGTTCAACACACGTACAGCCCGGTGACGTCTTCCATACCTTGATCCAGCCAGGAGAGAGGGAGAGGTTGAGGAAGACTCCATCCAGCAGTAGCACAACGGCGTGGTGGTGATGGAGGAGCGTGGCAATCCTGCAGGGCTTCGCCAAGCACCGCGGGAGAGGAGGAGTACTTGGTAGAGGGGGAGGGCTGCGCCAGAACTTGTGGTGCGACTGCCCTCCCACCCCTCCACTATTTATAGGTGGGCAAAGGAGAGGGGGGCCGACCCCCTCAGATCCACTCTGAGGAGGGGGCGGCGGCCAGGGGGGTTGCCTTGCCCCCCAAGGCAAGGGGATGCCCCCCTTTAGGGTTCCCCCAAGCCCTAGGTGCCTTGGGCCTTGGTGGGGGGCGCACCAGCCCACCTGGGGCTGGTCCCCTCCCACACTTGGCCCATGCAGCCCTCTGGGGCCGGTGGCCCCACTTGGTGGACCCCGGGACCCTCCCGGTGGTCCCGGTACATTACCGATAGCACCCGGAACTTTTCCGGTGACCAAAACAGGACTTCCCATATATAAATCTTTACCTCCGGACCATTCTGGAACTCCTCGTGACGTCCGGGATCTCATCCGGGACTCCAAACAACATTCGGTAACCACATACAAACTTCCTTTATAACCCTAGCGTCATCGAACCTTAAGTGTGTAGACCCTACGGGTTCGGGAACCATGCAGACATGACCGAGACGTTCTCCGGTCAATAACCAACGGCGAGATCTGGATACCCATGTTGGCTCCCACATGTTCTACGATGATCTCATCGGATGAACCACGATGTCAAGGACTCAATCGATCCCGTATACAATTCCCTTTGTCTAGCGGTATTATACTTGCCCGAGATTCGATCGTCGGTATACCGATACCTTGTTCAATCTCGTTACCGGCAAGTCTCTTTACTCGTTCTGTAACACATCATCCCGCGATCAACTCTTTGATCACATTGTGCACATTATGATGATGTCCTACCGAGTGGGCCCAGAGATACCTCTCCATCACACGGAGTGACAAATCCTAGTCTCGATTCAAGCCAACTCAGCAGACACTTTTGGAGATACCTGTAGTGCACCTTTATAGTCACCCAGTTACGTTGTGATGTTTGGTACACCCAAAGCATTCCAACGGTATCCGGGAGTTGCACAATGTCATGGTCTAAGGAAAAGATACTTGACATTAGAAAAGCTTTAGCATACGAACTACACGATCTTTGTGCTAGGCTTAGGATTGGATCTTGTCCATCACATCATTCTCCTAACGATGTGATCCCGTCATCAATGACATCCAATGTCCATGGTCAGGAAACCGTAACCATCTATTGATCAACGAGCTAGTCAACTAGAGGCTTACTAGGGACATGGTGTTTTCTATGTATCCACACATGTATCTGAGTTTCCTATCAATACAATTATAGCATGGATAATAAACGATTATCATGAACAAGGAAATATAATAATAACTAATTTATTATTGCCTCTAGGGCATATTTCCAACACCTACCATATCCTTATCCTCATCAGAGATATCCACGATCTCCATGCCCGGCTCCGGGTACATGTGCAGCAGGCTCAACTCCGGATCCTGCAGCTTCTCCGCGTTGGCCTCCGCCTCCATGTCTAGTTCGGCAAAAATCACGTCGGTCGCCGCCCGTTCCTGCGGGATGAAGCGCCGCTTGGCCTCAACATAAGCCTCATCCTGATGAACTTCAAGATAACACAGCAGTATCATAGATAATGATCAGGCATTTCGAAAAGTATCACACACGGCATTTGAATAAGGATCTGTCATTTATGGACTGCCATAGGCCGAACAACCAGAAGTTAGACTGGTCTGTTCATTTCACAAGAAGGAGCACGCCTAGATTTCGTCCTTAATAGATGCATAACCAAAACTCCAAAGATGCTCAGGGGCTACTGACTGCGTGCTATATTTGGGGAGGCCCATCGATCGGGAGGCCCGTCCATCGGCTGACCTCAGGGCCTAGTAAGCCAACCCGTGGTAAGGGCCCTTCACCATATAGGAGGCCTGCCTTTTGGAAGGTTCTTTATCTTGGCCTATAAGGCACTGACCCCTTAGCCGATCGGGGCTCAAGCTCAGTTAGAAAATTTGTAACCCTAGTCCTTGCCCCCCTTTATAAGGTAGCTAGGGGTAGTTCAAGGACATCTAACATCCTTATCATCATCTTGGTAGCAATCATCGCCTTAGACTTGTGACCCCCTCACACGAGGTGATTCCCGCCAATAATCAGACAAAGCAGGAGTAGGGTATTACCTTCACAATGAGGGCTCGAACCTAGATAAATTCCGCATGTGCGATCCATTCTGCAACATTCGCTTGCGCTCTCCACCCTACCAAGGCTACCGATGGTTTTTGGTACCATCAACATGTCTCAACTGTCGAACCCTGAGAGGTCTTATATAGCTTTTCAGGAGCTAGTTTCCACTATAGCGCCTGAAGATGCCTTTATGGGCCGACCCATCTAGAATTCCTAGATGGCTCCTTCCATTCGCTAGCTGGCCTAGTTTGCTTGCTTTTTTCCATTGCTTCTCGTTCGCTCGCTCACCTCCACTTGCTCGCCCTTGTGTTTTTTTTGCTTGGCTATGTTGTGCTGCTAGTTCAGGAAAACAAATATCACCAGCTTTTCTGATTTTAAAATGTTCAAGAATATAAAAAAGTTTCCAATTTGAAAAAAAGTTTGTGAATTTGAAAAATGTTCATGATTTGAAACAATATTTGCAAATTTGTAAAAATGTTAGCATATTAAATCATGAATCTGATTTTTTATGATTTTGGGGAAAAGTTGACAAATATGAAAGAATGTTAGTTCGGAAAGGTATGTGAATTTGAAAAAGGTTAACAACTTTTAAAAAAGTAATGGATTTAAAAAAGTTCACAAATTTGGGAAAAATCAGGAATATGCAACAAGTTGACAAATTTGAAAAAATTTGTGTTGTGGGGAAAAACCACAAATTTGAAAAAAATTCTTCATGAATTTGAAATTTTGTTGATGGATTTTGAAATAAAGTTCACAATTTTGAAAATATTCTCAATATTTTAAAACAAAAACTAAACACAAAGTAAAAAGGAAAAATGAAAAGGGGGAAAAGTAAAATATAAATTGAACTGAAAACCAGGTAGGGAAACTAACCAATAACCAAACCAGGGAAAGAGAAAACAAAACAGTTGAAAACTTCCAAAAGCTTCAAAAAAGGGGAAAATGGTGAAGATAGATGGGCCAACCCATATATATTGCTCCCTTGTTTCAATCGGCGGTGTGTACGAAAAGGCTATTATTTGTCCCTGAATACAAAATGCTCTGAACTTTGTAATGTAGGGATCGCATTTAAAGTGCAAGTCGATACATACCGAGTGAACGCGCACCCCTCATCTCCTGATTGCTCGCATATGGGTCGGCCCATATTCAGATTTTCCACGTGCCTTTTCTCCCACCAGTTTATGAAGGGTCTAGAACCTTCCTTGAACCGAATTTTCTTTTTCTATGTGTTTTCCTTATTTTGGTTTTTTTGGTTACATTTTTCTTGTTTTCTTTTTATTTTTTTCTTTTTTTCTTTTCTTTCATTCGTTAAAATATGAGAATGTTTCTAAACTCCGTGAACAAATTTTGAAATTCATGAATATATTTTGAATTATGGGAACATTTTTTGAATTTTCTATGGCGTGTACCAAAGAAGTGCTCCAAACATTTTTGAATTTCATAATCAAGAGGCTTATTTACTAACATAAGAAGGTTACTTCAGATAAACTAGAGATGATACCCCGCACGTTGCTGCGAGAATTGGGTGCAATTATTTCTATGAGAAGAGACTATATGAAACTTTCGTATTTGGATTAGCAATATGAGAATTGAAACTAAAGTGTATACATAATTTATTATATTTGAGTATTACATAGTTGTATATTTACTAAATATGAGTAGTGTTCATGGTACATATTAATGTGTTTTTTAAGAGAATTGGTAATATGGAACTTTAGTATTTGGATTAGCAATATGAGAATTGAAAATAAAGTGTAAACATAATTCATTATATTTGATTATTACATAGTCGTATATTTATTACATATGAGTGATGACCCACAAGTGTAGGGATCTATCGTAGTCCTTTCTATAAGTAAGAGTGTCGAACCCAACGAGGAGCAGAAGGAAATGACAAGCGGTTTTCAGTAAGGTATTCTCTGCAAGCACTGAAATTGTAGGTAACAGATAGTTTTGTGATAAGATAAATTGTAACAGGTAACAAGCAATGAAAGTAAATAAGGTGCAGCAAGGTGGCCCAATCCTTTTTGTAGCAAAGGACAAGCCTGGACAAATTCTTATATAGAGAAAAGCGCTCCCGAGGACACATGAGAATTATCGTCAAGCTAGTTTTCATCACGCTCATATGATTCTCGTTCGTTACTTTGATAATTTGATATGTGGGTGGACCGGTGCTTGGGTATTGCCCTTTCTTGGACAAGCATCCCACTTATGATTAACCCCTATTGCAAGCATCTGCAACTACAAAAGAAGTATTAACATAAACCTAACCATAGCATGAAACAAGTGGATCCAAATCAGCCCCTTACGAAGCAACTTATAAATTAGGGTTTAAGCTTCCGTCACTCTAGCAACCCATCATCTACTTATTACTTTCCAATGCCTTCCTCTAGGCCCAAATAATGGTGAAATGTCATGTAGTCGACGTTCACATAACACCACTAGAGGAGAGACAACATACATCTCATCAAAATATCGAACGAATACCAAATTCACATGACTACTAATAGCAAGACTTCACCCATGTCCTCGGGAACAAACGTAACTACTCACAAAGCATATTCATGTTCATAATCAGACGGGTATTAATATGCATTAAGGATCTGAGCATATGATCTTCCACCAAATAAACCAACTAGCATGAACTACAAGGAGTAATCAACACTACTAGCAACCCATAGGTACCAATCCGAGGTTTTGGTACAAAGATTTGATACAAGAGATGAACTAGGTTTGAGAGGAGATGGTGCTGGTGAATATGTCGATGGAGATTGACCCCCTCCCGATGAGAGGATTGTTGGTGATGACGATGATGATGATTTCCCCCTCCCGGAGGGAAGTTTCCCCGGCAAAACAGCTCCGCCGGAGCCCTAGATTGGTTCTGCCTCGTGGCGGCGGAGTTTCGTCCCGTAAGCTTGCTTATGATTTTTTCAGGGTAAAAGACTTCATATAGCAGAAGATGGGCACCGGAGGGCTGCCAGGGGGCCCACGAGGCAGGGGGCGCGCCCATGGGGGTAGGACGCGCCCCCCGCCCTCGTGGCCAGGGTGTGGGCCCCCTCTGGTACTTCTTCCGCTCAATAATTATTATTAATTCCAAAAATGACTTTCGTGGAGTTTCAGGACTTTTGGAGTTGTGCAGAATAGGTCTCCAGTATTTGCTCCTTTTCCAGCCTAGAATCCCAGCTGTCGGCATTCTCCCTCTTTATGTAACCCTTGTAAAATAAGAGAGATTAGCCATAAGTATTGTGACATAACGTGAAATAATAGGCCATAATGCAATAGATATCGATATAAAAGCATGATGCAAAATGGACGTATCAACTCCCCCAAGCTTAAACCTCGCTTGTCCTCAAGCGGAAGCCGATATCGAAAATTATGCCCACATGTTTAGAGATAGAGGTGTCGATAAAAATAAAATACGGACATGAGGGCATCATGATCATTCTTATAACAACAACATATATAGATTTTGTCATATGATTTATTATGCTCAAGTAACAATGTATTCACAATGTTAAGTATGAATCAGAAACTTCATTGAGAACTAACAAACTATAATCTCAGTCATTGAAGCAATTGCAATTTATCATAACATTGGAAAGAGTCAACATAAGAACTTTTGAGCAAGTCCACATACTCAACTATCATTTAGTCTTTCACAATTGCTGACACTCACACAATACTTATGGTTATGGAGTCTTAATCGGACACAGAGAAAGATAGGGGCTTATAGTGTTGCCTCCCAACGTTTTACCTCAAGGGTAATGTCAACAATAATAGCTCATGCTAACTTACATCCAATTGGATATATATATATATATCAGGATCTTTCCAACATGAGGTGCTTGCCAAAGGATAAAATGGAAAAGGGAAAGGCGAGGATGACCTTGACTCTTGCATAATGTAAAAGACATAAAGTAAAAGATAGGCCCTTCACAGAGGGAAGCAGAGGTTGTCATGTGCTTTTAGGGTTGGATGCACAAAATCTTAATGCAAAAAAAGGTCACTTTATATTGCCACTTGTGATATGAACCTTTATTATGCAGTCCGTCACTTTTATTACTTCCATATCACAAGATCGTATAAAGCTTATTTTCTCCACACTAATAAGTCATACATATTTAGAGAGCAATTTTTATTGCTTGCAACATGACAACTTACTTGAAGGATCTTACTCAATCCATAGGTAGGTATGGTGGACTCTCATGGCAAAACTGGGTTTAAGGATGTTTGGAAGCACAAGTAGTATCTCTACTTGGTGCAAGGAATTTGGCTAGCATGAGGGGGATAGGCAAGCTCAACATGTTTGAATGATCCATGACAATATACTTCAACTAAGATGTGAGAAAACATAACCCATTATGTTGTCTTCCTTGTCCAACATCAAATCTTTAGCATGTCATACTTTAATGAGTGCTCACAATCATAAAAGATGTCCAAGATAGTATATTTATATGTGAGACTCTCTCTTTCTTTATTACTTCATATTAATTGCAATGATGACCAAAACTATGTTTGCCAACTCTCAACAACTTTGAATCATCATACTCTTTATATGTGAAGTCATTACTATCCATAAGATCAATATGATCTCTTTTATTTCTTTTTATTCTTTCTATTTTCTCAAGATCATAGCAAGATAGAAAAGCCCTTGACTCAACACTAATCTTTATTATATATAGCTCACAGACCCGATTACATAGAGGGGTCACAAAGCGAAACTCAAGACTAATTCATACCAAAACTTTATTCTACTAGATCAAGATATTACCAAAAGGATCGAACTAAGAAAAATGGTAAAGATAGGAGTGTGATGGTGATACGATACCGGGGCAACTCCCCCAAGCTTGGCAGTTGCCAAGGGGAGTGCCCATACCAATGTGATTATGTCCTCGGAGGTGATGAAGATGGTGATGATGACGGTGGATAATCGCACATCGAGCGTAAAAGCTCCTCCAATTTGCGGATGATGCCCTTGAGTGCGACGATATGATCCTTCAACAAAATATTTTCCTGTGTTAGATGCTTGTTTTGTATGCGAGCTAACTCAATCATCTTGAAAGCTTCAATCTCAGTTGGGGTAAAGAGGTTAGGAAGAGGTTGAGGGGTGTTTTCTTCTTCTGCTGTCGGAGCTTGATCCTCCATGGCCTTCTTGATCCCATCATCCTTGCTAATCTCCCCAGGTTCTTCTCTTTTCAGCTCTATCTTCAATAGCCAAGCATCCTTGTCTTCATTGTTGGAGGAGGGTGACGTCATGATGCCTGGCCTTGACAAATCTGACAGAAAACAACTCGAAACAAAGACAGAGGATATTTGCGTGGTATGGAGGTCAAAACTTTCGGGAGATTATATAATGAATTTTTACCGACCAAAAGAAGTATCGTGCAAGAAAATGGAGTCCGGAGGGCACACGAGTTGTCCACGAGGCAGGGGGCGCGCCCAGTAGGGTAGGGCGCTCCCTCCACCCTCGTGGACGCCTCGTGTCCTTCCCGAACTACTTCTTATTTTCCTATTTCTTAAATATTCCAAAACAGAGAAAAATTGCTATTAGAATTGTTTTGGAGTTGCTTTACTTACCGTACCACATACCTATTCCTTTTTGGAGTCTGAAACATTCTAGAAAGTGTCCCTTATGTATTCCCCCGGGGTTACGGTTTCAATAATATTAGTTTCAACATTTATAGGATTACCTGAGATATAATGTTTGATTCTTTGACCGTTCACCATCTTTGGATTTGTGCCTCCGAAGTTGTTGATTTATATGGCACCGGAATGATAGACCTCCTCAATAACGTAAGGGCCTTCCCATTTAGAGAGAAGTTTTCCTGCAAAAAATCTTAGACGAGAGTTGAATAGCAACACATAGTCACACTACAAAAAAATACACTTCCGTGATGATACGTGTTTGTCACAGTAGGTCGCGTTTTTTGTCATGCATGTACATCCATGACAAATTTATGACAGAATCAAGATAGTCATACCTGTGCTGTCGTAGAAGTGTTCCATGACATTACCAAAATTATCATCAGTCCACTTCCGTGACGATAAATCGCGCGTCACAGAAGTGCTTTCGTCAAGGGTGACCGACACGTGGCATCCACCGTAATGGAACACCGTTAAGCTATCGGGTCGGGTTTTGGATCAGATAACCCGTTAACAGCCCCGACCAATGGGGATTTTCCACGTGTAAAATCATCATTGGCTGGAGGAGACACGTGTCAGGTCCGCGCTGGCACAGGTGTCACTCATCCAATGGGCGAGATGCGCCTATGATATGTTGACATGTGGACCGGCCCATCAAGTTTAAATGGGCCGGCCCAACTAAAGGCCCACAAGATTTTGCGGACCATAATGGGCCGACCCAGCTAAAGGCCCATGACATTTTGCGGACCATAATGGGCTGGCCGAGCTAACGGCCCACAAGATTTTGTGGGTCATAATGGGCTGGCCCAGGTAAAGGCCCACAAGATTTTTGTTTGCCATAATGGGCCGGCCCAGGTAAAGGCCCACAAGATTCTTGCGGATCATAATGGGCCGGCCCGGCTAAAGGCCCACGAGATTTCACCGACATTAACAGGCCGGCCCAGCTGTAGGCCCATAAGAATTTGAGGTCCCTAGTAGGCCGGCCCATTAATTGGCTGCCATGTTTTCGGCCAAATGCCGGCCCATATTTGATCCGGTCCATTAATGGCCTGCCACGTTTCGGGCCTAATAGTGGCCCATATGAGATCCGGCCCATTAAAAGCCTACCATGTTCTGGGCCAAATTACGGCCCAGATCAGGTATGGCCCTTTAAGAGACTATGGGCTCAATTATGGCCCATATCAAATTCGGCCCGTCAACTAGACACTATGCTTTTGGGCCCACTTGCTAGAGGCCCACTTAGTAATTCGGCCTGACATTAGTTTTGGCCTCTTAAGGACCCATTTAACATTTCGGCCCTATATTAATTTCGGCCTGTTAAATGCCCGTCATGTAGTTGGGCCTAACTACGGCCCGGTTTGAATCCGGCCTGCTCACAGCCGATATCTGATTGGGCCAAACAAGGACCGAGACAATTTTGGCCTGTTAAAAGCCCGTGATTTGATTCGCACAATCAGTGGCCGGGGTTCATTTCGGGCTGCTGCCGGCCCGTTAGCTGTTCGGCACGTTTCAGACCCAACCTACATCGTAATTGCATGACGACCCGATTATGTACCGTAATTTTACGATTTGACCGGTTTACTGCGAAGACAGGATAAATATACAGTAAAATAACTGCAGCATCGTGAATAATAAAAAACCTAGACTATACAATAAAGAAATTACAGCATATTACATCCACTGGGCATCAAATTTTGCCACTATGATAATAAAGCACAAGCAGACAACAGATTACATACACTGGGCATCAAAGATTGCCACCAGTGCAAATAAACACGCCGACAAAATAATATACAAAACCGACAGCACTTCAATAGAGTTCAAGAAAGGTTAGCCCTGCTGGGGAGCTGCAGTGCAAGCATCTGAGCAAGATGATGAGACTGTGCTTGTTCAACACTTAAATCTTCCTCACTCTGAAAGATAAACAAGCAGACATATGATAGGTTTTGCACATAAAAGTATCAGTGCTGACAATTCATCACATTTCTTACTGACGAATAAAGTGACATAGTTTAAAATTGCATTAACACAATATGGTATTGTTCAGGTCAAGACATGGCAGGAAATGACATTGTGAAGGAGTTAGCAGCTTCGCGACACCACTGGATTACAGATCAAGAACTCATAAGTATCAATGGTTAGTGTGCTGTCAATTTATCCCATTTCAGATTGGCAAATAAAGAGATGGTTTAAATAATACTCCCTCCGTCCGGAATTACTTGTCATCAAAATGGATGTGTCTAGAACTAAAATAGATCTAGATACATCCATTTCAATGA
This sequence comes from Triticum timopheevii, assembly GCA_963921465.1. Taxonomy (NCBI): domain Eukaryota; kingdom Viridiplantae; phylum Streptophyta; class Magnoliopsida; order Poales; family Poaceae; genus Triticum; species Triticum timopheevii. The sequence continues at coordinate 372,651,599 of OY997262.1, forward strand.
CAAGTATTTTCGGACGGAGGGAGTAGTAGAATGATATGACATTGTTCATAGTTAAGACATTGCAGAATATGGCATTGTGCTGTAGTGGGTAGGTTCACCACACCACTGGATTACGGATGAAGAACAGAAGCATACATGTAGTGCAAAAGAAGATCACTTGCTCTGTATACTTTAATTTACATGGTATGAATAAGGAACTTGGTTGCACAGCTAAACTTCTTCAGTACCAACCTTATGGTAAGAGTAAATATAGATCTGATGTGTAGAAAATGGAGGGCAAAGGAAAATAAGCTGCCGAGTGATGGTACATGAACAACTACCTCTCATTATAAGTATACTGATAAAGGACAACATGTACTTACAAGAACAATGCAGAGCTAAAAAAACATTGGCATTGGATATATTCTACACTAATGTAACCATTCATACAGATCAGATAATTTGGAGCGAACAATTGATAAGCAAGATATCATGCATACTGCTGTCACATAATGAACCAGGTATGTATGCAAGTACAGTGATATAGGACAGCAGGTACTAATAAGAGCAAAGCAGCGGCCAACATATTTGCGATATCCTGTCGTTCTTTTAAAACCGGAATTCTTCTTCGAGCAGATTTCCTGCAAACAAGATCCGTAAGGCACATGCAGAAAAGTAGAAGTTCAAATTGTCATGTGATTTCATAGACAGTACCTCATCCTGGGAACGAGACCAGTGCATAACAATGTTTTTCCATTCAATGTCTTCTAAATTTAGCATAGGAGACTTCACCGGAAATTCGTTTATAGCTAGATTTGCCACCAAAGTGTGATTTCCTCAGGTAACACCGATACTGCTGCAATGCTTCCTTGAAAAGAACAAGCAAGCTTTGCTCGTCATGACTATCTAGATTGACCCTCGCCTAGTTACAACAATGTAATGTAAATCATTGATGTGTTCAATCAGTAGAAAACAGGAAAATAATAACCATGAATAATAGCACTTACATGTAAGTTGGACAGGAAGATGTGAAAATGGTGTTTGTCTTCACAATAATCTTCCCATGATGGGAATATATGCACGTAGTCCCTAACAACATTGAAAGCATTGTATTTTAAACTGGGAATAAATGGAATGGGGTTCCAATCTGCAGGAATTGGCCGTCTCTGTAGTTGGGATAGGTCTTTGGCCGATGGACTTGTTGTACTTTTTGCTGGAGTGGGATTTTTCTGTGGTACAGCTGGTGCTATGGCAAATGAAATCGGTATACCTTTTGCTGGAGTGCAGGTCCTGTGTGGTGGGGCTAGTGGTGTGGTCAGTGAAGTATGGGTACAGTCTGCTGGAGTCGGTCCTATGTTTTGTGTCATAGCTCTATCGAACATGGTAAAGAAGAGCAAGCAGATTTTGGATAATAAAATGTTGGTTGCGCAGTGCCCACACATGATGAACCAGAGCGCATTAAGAATGCAACTCCCAGCTGTCTCTCGACCATTTCAGGCGGTTGGATGAAGATCCTACGTCTCCTAACCCTTCTTCTTCCTCGTCTCTGATTTTTCCCATACAGAACACCGCACGGGCCGCCGGCCGGACCATCGTCCTCCACCACCTGCGTTCCTCCGCCACCCCCACCCCCCACCCTCTTCGAGTTTCCTTCGTTCGGCGAGGCCCCACAACCACCCGAGCCCCTTGGATCGCACCGGCGAACTCCGACGAGCTCTGAAAAATTGTCTGACCCAATTTTGAAATTTAGTCTACTGTGATTTAACTAGTGTGGAATATAAAAGGGGAAAACCATAAGCATTGGGAGTATAGTGTTGAGCGTGCCATGGCGGATCTGAAGGTGCAAACCGGACAAAGGCAACTTCGTAACCAAGACAAGAAATCAGAGTAAAGCAGTGGCGATCTATTTTCTTGCTGCAATAAATAAGTTGAGAAGATACGAAAGAGTACCGCCTCTGGTGCGACGCGGTGTATGCATCCGGTGAGAATTTGACGGTGCTGCCATAGCGATGGCTGTCGGCAGCGTGGAAGCAGATCTAGGAGGGTAGACGGTGGCGGCGGGGCGCGGTGGACGAGACGGTCGTAGGAGCGGCGCCGACAAGGTGGATGACGGCAGGGATGAAGCGAGAGAACGGGATGCAAGGATCCCGGTCCGAAGGCGTGGATGAGAGAGGTCGATCTCTTGTAATGGACGGAGGCGTCGGGGTATCAGCTCCGGCATGGTGGAGGAGGACGGCGGTGGATGGGGTGGCGGATGGCGGCGGACGGAGGAGGGTGGGGTGGAGAGGGTGTTTTGGCGCCCACGGAGTACGAATGGGGAAAATGGAGGTAGAGAGGAAGGGGGGAACCATGTATTCAGGGCGCGCTTGTCTCAAATGCGAGGAAATTTACAAACTTAGCCCCCGTTTCAAATTTCTACTACATCACAGCAACATTAGTCGGTTGGGGATAGGACGGTAATCTCGCATACACCTAATATTTGCTGACGAGAGTTTGTTTTTGGCGCCCACCGTGTATGAATATGAATCGGGGAGGGAGTCGATTTCGGCCGAGGGTACAATGTGTTTTGGTGCCCACCGTGTATGAATCCGGGTGAGAGGCGGTTACGTCACGTTTGGGTTAAATTACAAACCTACCCCTATCGAAACCTATAGAAATCCAGCAGATAAGCTTTGCGCGGCAGGGATAGGCAGTAGTGATTTCCATCTCGCAAATTTTGGTTTCGGGCGGTTACTGCGACTTTCCCCGCTTCGTTCAAATTTTGCACAGTGCATGTTTACCGTGCCAACTCAATTCGAATCTTGTTTGTATTCTACTATTTTTTTCCGAGCGGGATCCATTTTCAATTGGAATTACATTCTATATACATCATTTTTTTACATATATACTTTCAAAAGCACAAAAAAGAATTCTGCTCCTTTATATGTATAATATGATTTACAAATACAACGATCTCGAAATCTTAAGGTTGAATTCGAAAAAATTTAACCAAATTATGTTCTACTAAAATGTATGGATCAGTAATATCTACATATTAAATAACATAGATGTGTGTGAATTCATATGAGTATGCATGTTTGATAGATCAATTTTGGTTCAAGTATGGATTACATGTATCATCATCTCGAATTCAAATATTTGAATCCCTTTTTTGTTCACTCCTTTCACGCCCATCTCTGTCGCATGCATGCTCCTTCAGGTAGCCATCACTCTCTTCTCTCCAGCTCACCCGCACGCTCACTTCATGTCTCTCCTATCCTCGCAAACATGGTCTCTCGACGTCTCCCTTGAGAAGTGTCACACTCTCCCTATCATTATACATTACACGGTTTTCATTATCTCTCACGTCTCTACTGTTCTCTGGTATCACTCGGTACCTAAGCTTTCTTTTTCACCGCCACACACACAGTCTCCACTCGTCTTTCACTTTGTCTTTCTCTCTATGGGATTCTCTCACACACCCTATATGTCTTTACATATGACTCATACCACTAAAATTACTCTCTCTCTCTCTCCTGTAGACACAACATTAGTTGTGGTCTCCTTTTCGTCTCCATCCCAGATTGACACCGATCAGACAATCCCGACTACCATCTCCTCTCTCTCTCCCTCACAGACACACACACACACAACTTCTGCTTCCACTCCCCTTCCCGACTACCGTCTCTCTCTCCCACACACAAAACTCTCGCTTTCGCACCCCGACTCGTATTTCTCTCACAAGCATTTATCGACTAGCTAGCCTCTAGATAGGTTTATACACCCGCACGCTCATGCTTCCACCATCGCATACATGTCTCTCTCCCGCTCCTTGTATATGTAGCTTTTTCTTCCCTTATTGAGACACGCCCTCTCGATCGTGCACACACACACTATCGCCTCATTTTAAGCTGATACCTATCACACACACACTACTTGTGTCTTTGTCACACATGCACTCGGTCCTCCTCCACTCTCTCTCTCTCACACACACACATGGGCTTTTTGCAACAACTAGCAAGATGCCATGTGTTGCACGGAACATCAAGATGCATTTGTATGAGTAGTTTATCTTGTGGGGGAAAAGGATGAACGAGGGAAGACCTTATTTGCAAATGTGGAGAGGGGTGTGGGTATCTTTTTGCAAAATTGCCATAGTTTCCTTCCTATCCGTCAGATATAGATCGGATGGCCTATACTGCAGGATGGCAGGCACACGATCATCACTGACAATGCTTTTTTATAAGAGTAGCGATAAAAAATAGAGTTGGTGATGATGGTGGGCCTGCCATCCTGCAATGTAGGTTGTCTGATTTATATCTGACGGATAGGAAGGAAAATATGGCAATTTACCCACACTCTTCACCACATTTGCAGATAAGGCCTTCCCTCGTTCATCCTTTTCTCCCACAAGATTTTGATGTTCCATGCAACGCACGGGCATCTTGCTAGTAAGAGTAGAAATTAGACATATACCACTTCTCGAATCTTGAAACCAACAACATGCCTCCCTTATCTCATCAAAACCGCCAAAGGAATATATTTTGAGTGAAACATAACATATTTTTAGTGATATACATATTTCAAAACTAGAATTTTTTTTCTATAAAATCGATGAATATGTATTAATCTACTTTGATCGTGTGGCAACGCATTGGCACATTGCTAGTAGTTATTATAATTTTTTGGACACCAGACAAACGGTAGAATACATATACGAAGAGAAGAGGCGTACGCACGCAGTCGGCCTCTTGTTGTATCGCACACATGAGTGTTACGTAAAGGCGACGTTAACAAATAAACCCTAACACCCTAGGTGCACGATTGCTACATTCGCGGGTACCGGGTAGATGGTGGAGCACCTTTGTAGGAGTTGATGGTCGGGACCACAGGTGAACACCTTGGAGCGCGGTGGCTCGCTAGTTGCCACAGACCGAGTAGCCACGTTTAAAATATCATTTTTTAGCGGGGTTAAGAGTTTTGATTTTAAATGGCACGTTATAAGTACTAAGTAGTTTTTAGAACTATTGGTATGGAGCAAAAATGGAATTCATAGTACTACGTACCTCCTTGGCGTATGGTTGTATGGGTTTATGTTACGAGATGTTGAACCTGGTAGTTCTAGGGCAAATACTATGGTTTAGATTTAGATGCTGGTTTTCAGTAATCGGAAGGGGAAACCCTTCTTTGATTAAAAAAACTATTACCTCCATTCTGGTTTACTAGTCCCCATCGTACTTTGGGTCAAAGTTTGTCCATGAATGTTACTTGTAAAATGTGAATGGAAAACGAGATTTTGTTATACCCAAACAAAAAAGGACTGGAGGGAGTGATTGCTCTGACACGGACGCGACCTCTCATAGCGCAGGCATTGAACCGGCGCGCCGGCCAAGAGGGCCACACTCGCTGCAGGCCCGGCTGAGCACGCCTCCTCGCCGCGTGCAACCAGCTTAAAACTACCCCGCCTGCCTTCATTGAATCCGCGCGTGTGCCGGCAACACGTCCTTCCGCGAGCCGGCATGCATTTTAGAACACAAAAAATGACTAAAATATAATTAATTTACGCATGGTCTTGACTTGTTGTGCTCGCACTGGTAGCAGGAACTAGTAGAGGTTTTTCTTTATTTATAACTCTCCTCACATTTTGTTTGGCTTTTGAAGTGAATCATGGTTGTGGACATTATGTATGAATGTGCAGATATCTGTGAACATGAGTTTGATGTGGAAGTTGGACTTGGAATGTCGGGCTTGCGCGTGAACTATACCATGTCCAATGCTTCATCTGTTATTGTTTGGAAAGTAATTGCTGTTATTACATGACCCAAAAAAACATTTTGTGCCACATCAGTAGATGCACAGACATCACAACAGGCATGCTGACTGGATAAACATTTGAACCTAGCTATTATGAAGGAAATTTTGTATTGACAACAGTTTTAGATAGCAGGAGACGCCTAGCTTGCTCTGCCTCTCCTAGCTTATTTCTGGCTTCTTCCATCTCTTCTTTGGCTTGGGTGAAGAGAGCATCTGATTGCTCTTTTCGCTTCTTCAGGAACTCAGCTACATTCTCAAGGGCTGCTGCACGCTTTCTTTCAGCCTTTACTAATGCCATATGAGGACACGAACATCTGACGACTCCACCTGGCTTGTGTGTAATCCAACATCATCTGGGAATTTGCACCTTGTGTCTAATCCAGCATCATTAGGGAACTGGCACCTTGTGTGTAATCCAGCCTCATTTTGGAAACATGATCTCGGGGTTGACCATACTTCCCTCCTCGCAGGAACTGCATCCTGACATGAAGTTACTTCTTTTTTAGATCAATACTCAGAGAAACCTAGATCCATTTAGTAGAAGCCAGATAAACAGAACTCGGAGAAGTGAATTCAAAAGGAAAAGAAATATAAAAACAGACTACACGGTGAGAACACCCACTTCCTACACCAAGTTAAAAACGAAAGCATTAGGACGATTAAGACTCTTCTTATTACACATCGAAGAACACCACGCTTAAGAGAAACAGAAACTACTACACATCGAAGAACACGAGGCTAAACGAAAGTAATTGAAAGGATATTACTTACCAAAGCTCGTTTTACAGGTTCGGTGCAGCTCCTCTTTAACTTGCCACGCTCCTTGAAGATGTCCCGAATATCCCGTGTTTGGTCTTTATTGCTCCTCTGCATGTTCACACTCGTGGTTTCAAAATCTCAACATGGCAAGAAAAATACTACTAGTAATACTCGCACATGTTGTGGGCAACATTAAAGCACTCGTCTGCCATGTTAGAGCATCTCCAACAGAATCGCAACGCACGGTGCTTTAAAAAAGCGTTTACAGTGCTGAGATCGAGAAGTAGATACTAGAGAGTAGAGGATAGTTCTCAGCATAGATAGATAAAAAAAGATAATTCAACTACTCCTCGTCGTCCGACTGCTCCTCGGTGATGTCCTCCTCCGACGTCTGACTGTAGGCGTGAAGATACCGATCATCGTCGGATTCCCAGGGTGACGCTGCTCCTAGCCTCATGTTGAATTGAGCGTCTGCTTTTCGCCTACGCTTGTCCTCGCGATAGGCGGCTCGCTCCGCCCTCCTCTTATCCCTCTCCGCCCTCCTTTGTGCGTAGAACTCGCGCTCATTGATGATATCCTGCGGGAAGTGTTGGCGCCACAGCACAATGGCTTCCTCGTCCATCTCGGCGATGCCAAGACATTGCTCCCGCCTCCGGTTGTCATGACGATCCTCGTCAGTGCTAAGCCGCGGCAGAGGCGTGAGCTCCTGCGCCCGCTCCTGCATCGGCACGTTGGCGAAGTTCAATGTTCTATGAGGCCACAGGAGGTGCCACGCCGCCGCGTCGTACGCGTGGGCGGCCTCGGTGGCGGTGTCGAAATTGCCGAGGCCGAGGCTCATCCCGTGGAACCGGATCTTGGCGGAGAAGCCGCCGGAGGGGCACACGCAGATGCCGCAGTATCCCCAAGTTTCCCGGCGACGCTGCGGCATGGTGGCGCGGCGGCGGCGAGGCGAAAAAGAGCAGGGAGAAAGCGGTGGCGAGGCACAGAGCGGTGCCAAGGCACAGAGCGGTGGGAGGGCGTTGGATTTTATAAAGCGCACCGGACGCCGCGCGCCAAAACTAGCGCACGCCAGGCCGCTTTTTCCCACGTGCGCGCGATCCTTTCCCGACGTCTCTGCTATCTCTACTCTCTTCTCTATGGTTATATTTATTTAATATTTAATATTTAATATTTATCTCTACTTGTCTACTTTTTTTCTCTATACTTTTTTTCTTGCAATATAGGCCGTCCGATTTATATCGGACAGATAGGAAGGAAACAAATGGGAATTTTGCAGAAAGATACCCATATCCCTCTCCAGATTTGCAAATAAGGCCTTCCCTCGTTCATCCTTTTCTCTCACAAGATAAACTACTCATACAAATGCATCTTGATGCGTGCAACGCATGGGCATCGTGGTAGCTCTAAAAACCATTCCATCATTTGCCACACTGCTGGTTGCAGATGAAAAACCTACCCAAGCACAGCGAGATACAGGAGCGACGCACAATTACAAGCTGATATTCTGTTGAACAATGGAGGCTATAACCAATTACTTTTACGGGAACAATAGCACCCAGGAAAATTGAAGGGTAGGTATGAACAGAATTGGAACTGCACATGTACTGCTAAGTGATTCAATACACACATTACCAATCGAGGAGGAGAACGATGGTCGCGGCGGCCTCTGTGAGTCATGGTCGGCAATGGGAGTCAGTTCATTGTCCACGACGGTGGTACTTCTGCGCTTGGCGTCGGCTTCCGGGAAGCAGATCCGAGACCGTGGAAGATGATGCCGGGGAAGAGGCTCCGTCTACGACGACGACGGTGGACCGGCTCCAGTGTGGCGTACGAGGTCGTCGATGCGGCAGATGCACTGCGGTGAATGAGTGCGCCGATGCAAAGGGGAGGAGCACGAAGGCTGCAGTGCCATAGAGAAGTCTATTTTCCGGTGGGGATAGAAAATGGGGAGTATTCAGGTGTACTACTCTGGGTGCCGGGGTGGGGCTGGCTGTGTAGGGTGAACCTGAAGTTACGAAAACAGCTCCCTACCAAGTGTCGTACGTAGGCCTGTTCCGAAGGCTATGATGGTAACTTCCCACTGCTCGAATCAGGGTCGCGGGAGATTTTCCCGCCGACCTCAAAATTTTGTGACACTAGACTCCCTGTGCGGCGTGTTGAGTGATTCGGCTAAGCAACTAGTGAGTAGTAGTAGTAAACTCTGCATATTAGGTTTGACCGAAGTCAAACTTCCTAAAGTTTGACCAAGTTTATATAAAAATATAAACATTTACCATAACAAATATGTATGATGTGGAAGTACATTCAATAATGAATCTAATGGTATTTATTTGTTATTTTATATGTTAATATTTTTTGTTATAAGCTTTTTGAGAGTTTACAAAACTTGACTTTGACCAATGCTAATACGCAGACTTAAATAAAAATGGAGGGAGTACACATTTGTTTTCTTAGTTTGTAGTGAACTAATCATTTGTTGAAATTGTGAAATAAATATATTAGGCTATTGACTTCGAATGTAATGGTCTATACAATTCAATAGTTACAATCATTGTCGAATCCCAAGATGTATACAAGGTCTATAGTACTTCACAACATGCTCAAACTCACATAATCCCAGTCAAATGAGAATCTAAATGCATTTCGTAGTTATTACTTTGTAGGATGCAACAAAAACAACCAAAACTCTACATCAGCCATTATAGAAGCAACATTTTTACATATCCCATTGTGTGAATGAAACGTGCAGAGAGAGCTTTTGAAGATGGAGCAGATAGGGCGGGAAAGATTGTATGTATGTGGACGAGAGAGTAGGAGACAAACCTAACGGGACACACACACACACAAACACACACACACACACACACACACACACACACACACACACAGAGAGAGAGAGAGAGAGAGAGAGGAAGAAGTTAGGTCTGTGAGAAAGATGGAGACATGTAATATACGTGATTCTGCATGCGTGGAAGGAGAAGAGACAACATGTTTGATGAGAGAGCTGGAAAAACATGGACGACAGGGGAAGGATCTCATGGGTTGAGGGATTGACAATTTTGTGCGGGGGAGAGAGGGATTGGTAATTTTGTGCAAGAGAGAGAGAGGGTGGGGGGGGGGGGAGGAGTCAGTCAGCCGTCGTCACATCACCCTGCTTCCAAATGACCCCGCATTCTCTAGCACGGTGTGGTCGCCGTCTTCGATCTGCTCGATGCCCTCTTTGAAGATTGAGGTGTTGTGCATGTTGGGGTGCAAAGAAGCACAAGCAAGAGTGGTCGCTGTATAACCTTGGATGGGGATGAATTGTGTGCTCAGGGGAGTGTTTGTGTGTGTGTTGTGCTGTGTGCGTGCGTGCGTGCGTGCGTGTGTGTGTGTGTGTGTGTGTGTGTGTGTGTGTGTCAGATATTGACCGAAAAAAACCTAAGAAGAGAAATGGGTATTCACGAAGAGAAGAGATTGTGCGGACCTTGAGGTGGGTAGGGGCGAGTGAGGGTGTCAAAATGTGCGCGTTGATGCATATGTTGCATGCGATCGTGCGAGGGACTGACGAATCGAGAGAGATGGTTGTTGTGTTACGGATGCTCCTCTCTCTCTCTCCCTCTCTCTCTCTCTTTCACACACACACACACACACACAAAAGTAAACTAGAAGACTGTTCTCTTATGTATACACAACGTATCGGCATCTGTCTATGTCTCACTCATGCATGATCCTTTGCACATTCACACCTCTCTATGTCTGTATCACACGCACACCATCTCAACATTGCCCTTCCGCCACAACACACATATGGACACATACACACGTTCTCTCTCAGTCACACACACAAAATAAGTATTAAAAAAACTAGGGCACACCTAAAACGTCCAAATCCAAATAAACACAAACTGGAGCTAAATTCAAATATATGGAAATATTGCAGCGTCAAGAACTTTCCCAGGAAAAAAAAGTTGAGTAATATTCGAGGATTGTTTTCACACACACAAAAAGGTTCGATGGATGTCCTTCGAGCGCAACACGGTGACGCACCATTCGATCGACCGCGCGGCCGCGGTTCACGCGCTTGCACAGGATTCCGTATCGTGGCCGTGGTACTAACTTCAAAAAAATAAATAATAAAAGCGCTACCTAAGTCTAATGTTTACGTGTACTAGTACGGTTTTCTTTTAAGTTTGACCAACCTCATATAAAACTAAAGTAAGATCCCATACGCGCACTCATCAATATGCCGCTGCCGCCTTTGCACATGCCGGTGCCCGCCTGCTCCGGCCAACAATTTCTCGCCCATCACCGCCGTGTCGCTGCCATCCCTGTGCCATGAAGCCGAAGGCTCTCCCGCTCACATCGTCTGCAGTCCCTCCTCGCCATGCCGCTGTGCTGCCAAGCACGCGAGCAGCTGGTGGAGCCGCGTCTATGCACGCAGCATACAAAGAGGAGGACGAGCGCGTGCTCCAGCACGCCGACGAGGAGGAACTAGCGTGTCATTGTTGTCTCCGCCCGCGCGGAGGAGGCGCGCATGGTGGCTGTCGCGGCGGAAGCCGGTCACGCGCGCGTCGAGCCTGCTAACCGGGTGTGGACGCGGAATCTACCTTCGAGACCCTGAATGCCACGTGGATCCTGCAATCTGAAGGAGCAATTTGGGTCAGTCGACTCATGTGAGCCGTTTGATGCAACATGGATGGCTAGAAGGGCTTCTTCCACCTCTTCTACCATCTTCTTCCTTTGCTCCGTCGAACTTCTTTCACAAATCGACTGACCCAAAATATACTACTAGTACGAACGTATTAAGTATAGTGGGAACACGAAGGTACGAGCAGTAGTACCAACTGCAAGAAGAACAGTAGTAAGACATAGTACTAGTACTACTCTACGTACTAAACAGTTCCAATAACGAGAAAGAATATAAACATAGTTCTGCTGGGGCCTCAGCACAACACACCCTTGAAAATAAACTAAGCAACTAGTCAGCTTGACACTGCAGTAGAACCAGCATGAGCGACGACACTGCCAACTACTTGGAGTCCGAGTCCACGTCCTCAACTTCGTCCTCGTCCCTCTTCCTCTTCCTCTTCGCCGACGCTTCTTTGCTTGAACCGGACACTGGGCTCTGCTTCTTCATCCAACCCATGTAGATATTTAAACAAAGGTAGGCATCCATTGCTGCGTACAGGATGTGATCTTCATCTAATGTCTTCGACTCCCATGCATGATGAAACTCGTGATGAGGTTTCTTCAGTTTAGCGTACGAAGGATCAATCATGGCTGCTGCCAAGGTCCGCATTGAAGGTTCAGAGGAGGACACCAGGATTGTCTTCTGGAGATCGAAGAGCTGGCCTACAACAAGACCTATCCGACGCAGGACTTCTTTGTCGTTCTTAAAGCCTACAGTAACAAAGTTCACTCTTTTGTCCTTGAGGAAGTTCTTAAAATCCTGGCACTCAACGTCGGCATGGCATATGTGGTAGACCAGGCAAACGTTATGTACGCAAACCTGGATCACGGCGGGCTTCTTCCTCTCTTCGTCCTTTAGATCCTTCTCTCGTCCCAGGACTGTGGTGTACTCAACATCTAGCCCAGCGACCCACTCATCCATTGAACTGTTGAACATGCGTAGGAAGCGAGCAAGCCATGCTTTCACCGTCGCGGATCCACGTGTGTAGATGACGATGAACTGATCGCCGGTGATGGCTCTAACCTGGTACTCAGCAGCGACCATGAAGATTTGGGAGGCCATGGATTTTGGAGGAGGGTTAGGATAAGTTGAACTGTTGTACCCCGCAAAAACTGGGAGCGAACTAACGTGAAAGGACGGGACAACTAGGAGCGAACTATTGTGAGGTAGAAGACGGGGACGAGTAGGGCGTGCGAACGGCATGGGGTTGCTGGCTTGCCCGGTGGATAAACGGCTGCAAGCCCCCAAAGAGTTCTCGAGAACTATGCGGGACCCACTAGATGTCATGTCTACTAGACCCATGTCGTAGGCCTGACGGTATAGCTTCTGCCTGTTCGCACGCCATGCCAGCGCGTGGATGTAACTTCACTTAATTCCGTCAACAGTCGCGCCTCCCACAACCTTCGCCTTTCTCGCGCGGTCGCGCCCTTTGAGACTTCGACCGGCTAAAAATGAGCAATTTTTTTGCCTACTCCGCATGCATGATACTCCCTCTGGTCCTTTTTACTCCCGTCAACCGTTTGCAAAGTGTTTGACCAAATATATACTTTTTTTAAACACCACCTTATATTAATTAACCAGCCACACCAGTACACTCATTCGATACAATATTCACCACACATGGCGGTATGTTATTTACAAGAATACCATCTAATCTATTGTCAAAGCTATACTTAGCGATTAAGTGTGCCACCTTATTGGCCGAACGGCTAATCTTTGACAATTGAAGATTGTTGATCAACTTCGAGATGCTCAATGCTTTCATCTTCAGGTCACGCATAGCAGACCTGTCATAGTCCCCCGATGCAAGAGACGCTACCACAAAAGCGCAATCAGTTTCTAAAATTACAGGATTATGAAGAGAAATACCTATGTAGAGACCGGCAATGCAAGCCCTAAGCTCCGCTTCCTCCATGCTTTGATAGGCATCAATGAAATCCCACGACCAAATTTATACTAAAAATATCAATATCTACAATATTGATTATAATGAGTATAAGAACTACATATTATAATGAGTGTAAAAATATTGATTTGACATTGTGAATGTTGATACTCCCTCCGTCTAGGTGAGTAAGTCATCTTAGGCTGTGCACCGTGACCAAGGAGGAGGGGGAAACGAGAGACATTAGTGTTTATTTGCTAATTAAATAGTATTGAAAATGCAATGAACTAACCACTGCATGTCATATTTGATAGTCTCAGGTCATTAAAAGCATGCACACCCTCATCTCTTATTGGTTGATATGTCAAGAAACAAGAAACGAGGTAGAAGTTAATGCACCGCGCCTACGTGTTTTGGGATTATTTGGTTTTTGTTAGATGACTTACACACCTAGCTATTAGAGTACCACTACCTCCCTTCTAGTTTAAAGGGCTCGACTCAAAAATTTCACCTACTCTTAGCAAGATAGTAGAGGTGGTGGAGTAGTTTTTGAAGTCTGCAAAAGTACTCAACGGATGTTGTCGTTCTTCACAAAAAAATGTGTTTACCAATGCATGCATGAACACTAGTTAGTCTAACCCCCCTCTCTTCTTTAATTCTTTGCCACATCAGCATGTTTGCTATTCCCGTGTGCATGATACCAGCTAAGATACCATCATGATGGCCAGCCTTAATCATCGCATGCAATAATTTAGTGCACCTTGAAATATGAACATGTGTGGGGCGTGTATGTTTTCAATGACTTGAGACTATACCTAGCCCAGCATGCAAGATGACTTATTATGCACCGTTTCCCATACCTGCAGGAAGCCCGTTCATCTCCAAATATTTTCCTCTCCATGTGTGGAAACAATATGCCTGCCAAACTCTCCTTCTCCCTCTGGCGGTCCCACCACTCCACCCCGTGTGAAAAAATCTGCATGCATGACTCTCCTCCCCCCAAGCTCGTCCAATCCGTTGTGACCAGCAATATTTCCACCCCTTCGCTCCCCCGTAATTTACTCCAACAAATACGCCCATGTAGCTTTTACTTAACTTCAGGTGCATTGGGTCATTAACATACGGGCCCAGCAGTGTACTGGCCCACATGTCAGTGATGCAACTGGACCTGCAGTTAAGTCAGTGCAGCTCAGTCCATATCTTACGTAGGTGTGCCATTGCGCCTCCCACGACATCTGTAACACCCCAGTGTCATGCTACAGTAATCCCCTATTAATGGTGCCATGTCATCATGTTACTGTTACTAATCTTCACTTGATCCAAATCACCATTCAAATTCAAATCCAATCTAAAGTCAAAAATTCATATTTGTCAGACATGAAATCTAAAATGTTCATCATGTGGAAAATATTCTTTTGATAATAGTGGTAGTGAACTAACATGTTTCCAAAATGTCTATGTGCCCTAAACTAGTTAAAACAGTGGCTAAATCATTTATTTAAGTGCTTTTTAATTTATAAAAATACCAAACTACTTTATTTTTGGTGCCAAGTTAATTATAGCAGTGGACTAAGTTAAACTGGTATTTTCTGTGCGAGATTAGTTTTATAAAATTATTTTGCTTTCTGCAATTAAAAGAAAAAAGAAAAGTCTAAAAAAATGTGAAAGAAAAGAGAGGGAGCGAGAGAGCAACCCCCGGAGAACCTAACTTACTAGGCCACTTGGCCCACCTATCCATAAATGGCCCAGCCCACCCCCTGTTTTCCCCTTCCTCCTGCTACAGGAAGCAGAGGGGATCGTGGAGGCCATCCATGGCACCCTGGCCAGGTGCCGGCCATCCACGACCTTCCCCATAGTCTACATGACCCTGGCGCCCCTCCCCCAAACCCTAATCCCCTCCCTAGCTGCCCCCAGATCCGTTTCCCCTCTCCCTCACTCGTCCTCTTCTCCGCAGCGATCGCAGTCACAGCCGTTGCCACGGCTTTGCCGTCCTCATGGCCGTCGTCGTCCCCGCGTTGAGCTAGGACATCCTGGGGCTTCACCACCATCGCCTCCTTCGTCTACGCTATTGGGTTGGACCGGGGAGGCCTCGTACGCCCGCCATCGCCGTCGTCCCCGTCGCGTACATCTCCGGCCATCATCGTCGATTCCGACCGCTCTAGTCCACCCCCGGCCTCCTCGACCGCGCCCCCTAGCTCGCAGTGAGCTCCTCTCCCGATTCCCCTGCTTTTCCCCTTCGATTTGTCGCCGTATGCGTTGCCCCACGAGGACCAGCCACCATGGCCGGAGTTGGCCCGTCCGTGCCCCTAGTCGGGCCCTCGCGCGTGCCCGCGCGCCTCCGTGCCCGCCTGTTTGCGCCTGGACTCGGCCCCGTGCGTGCTCCCGCGCGCCCCCCTGGTCGCCCTGCCCGTGCGTGTGAGAGCTCCGGCCGCGCACAACGCGCACGCGGCTGTTGTCCCCGCTTGCTGCTGCCGCCACGTTGCTACTGTTCCTTCCTGCCGCAGCTGCGTGTGCTGCTCGTTGCCGACTGCTGCTCTGTGCTGAAGCCGCCCGTTGCCGCCGCCGCTGCTTTGCTACTGCTGCTATTTGCTCCTGCTGCTTGCCGCTACTGCTTTGCTCTGCTTGCTAATAGCTACTGCTGCCATTTGCTGCTAGCGATCTTGGCCATGGGCGCCAAGGCCCTGTACATGGCCGTGTGTGGCGTGTAATGTGTGTGCGTGAGTGTGTGCACAGAGGTGTGTGTGGCCGGCACTTGTTTGTCTAGTACAGATTAGGATTCAAATTAGTAGATCAATTAGCCTAATGTGCAGAAGACATGTGGGCTCCATTTGATTAGGTTAATTTTTATTAATTTGGCTAGGTGTAGCCTATGGCATGTGGGCCATACACCCTGTTGACTGGGTCAACCCAGTCCCCTAGTCCCACATGTCAGCCTCTTTGGGTGTGCACACAGTGGGTACACATAGCAATTTCCCTATTTAATTTGAATTAGCAGTAATTCCAGAAAATACTAAAATCTTTGAAAATTAATAGGAGTTAAACTGTAACTCGGATGAAAATGTTTTCTACATGAAAGTTGCTTAGAACGACGAGACGAATCCGAATACGCGGTCCGTTTACCTGTCAGATGCATCTAACTATCTGAACATGGAACATTCCCCCTCCGGTCTTCTGTCTGACATAGGTCCGGAACCAGGAACACCTTCCCGGTTGATTTCCCCTTCACCTATGACGTCTAGGACCGCATTAGAACATGTCTAGCTATGTCTGTTGTCCTTTAATGCACTTGCTTGCTATGTATTTACTGTTTCACCCCCCTCTTCTCTTCGGTAGACCCCATGGCGGCTGCCGATGCCGCTGTGATCGACTACGTCACCGACGACCCCTCCTTGTTTGAGCAACCAGGCAAGCCCCCCCTTTGATCATCCCGATATCGCCCATTCCTTTCTCTCATGCTTGCATTAGATTTTGCTATTGTTATTGTTTGCTCCTATTCTGATGCATAGCTTGCTTTTGTAACCTGCTTATTGTTACCTTACCTGCTATTCGGTCGTGGTCATCGAGGGTGATTCCGCCTTAACTACTTATGATACGACTCTGTCGTGCAACCCCTCAAGTGTGAACCTCGGGGGTGATTCCTCTTGCGTTCACCTTGATGATTACATTGAGTGGAATTCATCGGGGGTGATTCCTCGGGTTTTCCCCTTGATGTTTGGACACACGGATACTTGGACTTTACAACTGTTACTTGGAAAGGCGGGTCAACCCTGAGGGGTACCCGCGAGTGATGTGGAGACGGGATGACCTGGAGGGTACCTGAGAGCTGAATACAAGGCGTGGCCGGGCATTCTTAGCCCTTGTCGCAAGTCCTCGAGACGGGGCGACGGGATCACATCTTTCGTGAGTCTCTGCTCGTGACCGCACTACCAACACACTAACGGTTTGGATATTTGATCCGAGGGGCCTCTGGCCTGATAGCACTAACCATCATGTGGGCATAGTATGGGCGTTCTGCGTCGTATGCATCAGCCGAAACTTAATAGACGTCAGCGACTGAGCGGCGCGCGCCGGGTTGGACTGGTTACGCCTTCACTTGTATAAGGGAGGCTAGGTCTGCTCACCGGCCGCGTACGCAACGTGCAGGAGTTTCCGGGGAGATGGCCCATGACCCCTGGGGGCATAGGTTTAGTCTGGCGTGCTGACCTCTCTATTAAGCCTAGGTCGGATTGCGGCGTATTGTTTGGCCGAGGTTGGGCATGACCCAAGAAAGTGTGTCCGGACGGAGTTAATCGAGCATGGTGGGTAAGTTGGTGCACCCCTGTAGGGAAGAAAACATCTATCGATAGCCTGTCCTACGGTAACGGACACTCGGAGTTGTATCCCGATCGATACAACTAGAACTGGATACTTGTGATGAGAATTGGATTGTGATGACAATTGGATAGTATGGCTCTGGATTGCTTTCTCGCAGGGAGTTGAGAAAGGATCTCTGGCCGAGGTAGATAACCCTACAATACTTTACTTTATGCTACTCTACTCCCTCCTGTTGCTGCAAGATGGTGGTTTCCAGAAGATGCTACTCTTTGATAGGACTAGGCCTTCTCTCTATTCTGGCATTTCTGCAGCCCAGTCCACTTATACAGCCTTCCTTTGATAATGTTGCATCTGTAGTGTAGATCCTTGCTTGCGAGTACTTTGGATGAGTACTCACGGTTGCTTTGCTCCCTCTTTTTTCCCTTTTCCATTCTTCTCGGATGACGCAACCAGATGACGGAGTCTAGGAGCCAGATGACACCTTTGACGACAGCTACTACCCCGAGGGTGCCTACTACCACGAGGCGGAGAGCACCGATGACCAGGAGTAGTTAGGAGGCTCCCAGGCAGGAGGCCTTGCCTTTTCGATCGATGTTGCTTTTGTGCTAGCCTTCTTAAGGCAAACTTGTTTAACTTATGTCTGTACTCAGATATTGTTGCTTCCGCTGACTCTTGCCTTTTCGAGCTTATGTATTCGAGCCTCGAGGCCCCTGGCTTGTAATATAAAGCTTGTATTATTTTAATTTGTGTCTAGAGTTGTGTTGTGATATCTTCCCGTGAGTCCCTGATCTTGATCGTACACATTTGCGTGTATGATTAGTGTACGATTGAATCGGGGGCGTCACAAGTTGGTATCAGAGCCGACTGCCTGTAGGTAGCCCCCTTTCCAACTCCTTGGCCGAAGTTGAATCTAGTCATTGAAAAACTTTTACTAACATGGCTGTGTGGCTTACGGGCCCACGTTGTCATTGGGTGGTATTAGGATCTTTTACTCCTTGTCTATACTCTGGGACTCTGATCTCTCTTCCATTCGGGTTAAACGAATTTACTAACTCTAACACTAGGATCTTGTAATTACTTCCTCCCGGAGAGCCCCTTATTACAGATGATCGCCTGCTGCACCAGAAGATTCCAAAGATTCTCTATGTTGTTCTCTTGAGACTTTGTGCCTGTCGCTTTTGCAATTCCCTACCACCGATATATCCTTATGAATAACTGCATACACTTGTCTTTCATACAATCATTCCTTGTTGCTCTTGTTATTACAAGATGCCCCGAAGTACTTCTGTTGTCCCGAGAATCCTTTGAGCTTACGGCCTAGTAGTTCTTTGCCACATGAATACCCCTATGAATAATTCCTCACACTTTTCGAGGATTTGTTCATTCCTAGTTGATCCAGGGATTCACTAGATACTTTAGAATACTATCCGATCTTCCAATAATCCTCTCCAACTATTGCCCTGCAAATACTTATCTCCTTGCATTATGGATATTTTCCATATGCCTGGCAATATTCAGTAGTATCCTTTGTCATCTTTATTTTGAACATTTGATTTGGTATGCTTGTGAATGCTTGCAATCGTCAATCATAGTTAGAATTCTTCCCTTTGGCTCAGACGTCACCCCGGACATGAGCTGGTGTTCGACAAATCAAACCTTGATTGATTGTCGATCTATGTCTATTCAACTTACTTGTCTTTGATCAGAGCCTCTGCTTCTGATCCCCCGGTTTGGAATTCGTAATTCCGTTACATTTGAGCTTTGAATTGGTCAGTTGTTTCTATAATCTGATCTCCTTGCATTCTTTCTTCTTCTGGTTGGGTACCAATGGTCACATCAGATCCCTTGTGGACCACCACATCCTTTGTTGGATCATTATCCGACACTGCCCCTTGTATTTAATCGCCTTGTGAGTTTTTCCTCAGATACATAAAGCCTTTGGTAAATTGTATCCTCTGCCTTCTCAACCATGCTCTGCCTTCGAGCTTGTGTTATTTTACTCGTGGAGTTTGTGGTATATGTTCCCAAGATGCCCCTATGGGTTTGACCTATGCCTTCCTTAATCCATGTGAACCCGAGAGTTTTCACGAGTCATACCCTTCTGGTGTTTTGCCAGATAACATTTGAACACTACAACTTCATTGAACGCGAGAAGTGAATGAAAGGTTATGC
Organism: Triticum timopheevii; assembly: GCA_963921465.1. Taxonomy (NCBI): domain Eukaryota; kingdom Viridiplantae; phylum Streptophyta; class Magnoliopsida; order Poales; family Poaceae; genus Triticum; species Triticum timopheevii. The sequence continues at coordinate 372,671,173 of OY997262.1, forward strand.
ATTGGAGAAGTGGGAGTCGACCTTGAACTTTGTGTTCAGGCCCATGGACCTAATGTGGAACTTATCATGGAAGCTTCTCTTAAAATTAATTATCCCCTTGTTATAAGTTCATCTTGTATCGGTGGTTTGATCATTCATAATCGTGGTTCCGACCCTAGTTTCTCCTTAATTCCATTTCCCGGACAAGTTAAAATACCTGTCTCCTGCCAGTCATTTCACCCGTCCAACCTCTAATTTGATCTACCTTCAAGTATTGCCTCATGTTATCTCGATGATATTGTGTCATTGCGCTACCTCTTGTAAATTCTTAATTGGAGTGATACTTCTTCACATCATTCCTAGCCTGATCGGTTATATCATTATCGTGCTAATTTAACTGTGCTACCTGGTCCTTATTCCCGGAGCACAACCTTTCGACGATGAGCGAAGCTTACGTCGGTCTTCCTCATTTTATCAATTCACCTCGAACATCAAGCTTGATTTTGAGCTTGTGTCGTATCCGTGGTTCCAATAGCCTTTCGCTTCATCCTTCCTGTTGCTTGATGGCATCGCTCCTCGATGGCATCTTCATAGAGCCTCTCGACAAATGTGTCGTGATCAGCATCAACATTTTGTCTTTCATTGAGATGACAATTGAATTCATGGTGAGAAATACCATCCTTGACCTTCGATGATTTGAGTTATCATCGACAACCCCCTTGTCTTCTTTCCAACACATGTTTGATCATGTCTTGGTTATACCTTGGACTCCTTGCTATTCCTGCAATTGCTCCTTGAGTATTTCTTGTGATCTTCAACTCCAACCCCTACTTGGAACACCATGTTAATGCTACCTCGAAGCATGATTGAGGTATTCCGAATATCAACAAGAACATTGAAAGCACATTTCCGAATGTTTCTTGATCTATTATCCAAACACCATTGTACAGGTAATATCATGATTCTTCCCTTACCCCCTTTATCTAAATGCTTTTGAACTTTCTGTCATATCATGTATATCCTGCTCCACTTCCCCTTGGGAAGGATATACTCCCAATTCTTGTGTGTAAACACATTTTCCTTTCCAATGTTCTGATTAATCTAATGATCACCTTTTCTTTCCATTGTTTGTTTAACCTTCTTGTGATCTATATGAAATATGCAGAAAGATTTCCCTGCTATCCCGGTGTACAAACTCTCAGTAAGACCCTGTTACTATTTTGGACGACATTCCGGTAACCACCGATGGACGAGAACTTTGCCTATTGGTCCGCCTCGTTCAACGAGCAGGAGAATGGTTCTCTTCGTTCCTCGCCCTTGGAACCGATGATTATTGCCGACATAACTGGCAGGCTACCCTCTGACATGTCTTGCTATCATGACCGTGCAAAATGAATAATGTCTTTCCTTCCTTTAACCCACATGGGGGCCCATAACCCACAGTTCCACAGGATCGAAACCTGACTCTCATATACAACCTTGATGCCGAAATATGCTTTACACTTGGCTTCGTATCATGTCACGAGACACCTTCCGAGAGATGATCTATTCCCGATGCTCTGACCCCCCCCTTTATCACACTTTGATCAAGTATCAATCGTTGTTCATTCAGTTGAAACTTCCTATTGTACCTTCTTACTTTGCTCTCGATGTTTTATTAAGTTTCAACTTGAGAGATACTTCTGCCCCATTCCCTGAATTGTTCACCAGATAATTAACCCTATAAGGGTCAATTCTCCCGAAGTTACTCTTTACATCCCCACTTAAATCTCGTGACGAGATTTCTTGTAGTGGAGGAGATTTGTAACACCCCAGTGTCATGCTGCAGTAATCCCCTATTAATGGTGCCATGTCATCATGTTACTGTTGCTAATCTTCACTTGATCCAAATCACCATTCAAATTCAAATCCAATCTAAAGTCAAAAATTCATATTTGTCAGACATGAAATCTAAAATGTTCATCATGTGCAAAATATTCTTTTGATAATAATGGTAGTGAACTAACATTTTTCCAAAATGTCTATGTGCCCTAAACTAGTTAAAACAGTGGCTAAATCATTTATTTAAGTGTTTTTTAATTTATAAAAATACCAAACTACTTTATTTTTGGTGCCAAGTTAATTATAGCAGTGGCCTAAGTTAAAGTGGTATTTTCTGTGCAAGATTAGTTTTATAAAACTATTTTGCTTTCTGCAATTAAAAAAAACAGAAAAGTTTTAAAAAAATGTGAAAGAAAAGAGAGGGAGTGAGAGAGCAACCCCCGGAGGACCTAACTTACTAGGCCACTTGGCCCACCTATCCATAAATGGCCCAGCCCACCCCCTGTTTTCCCCTTCCTCCTGCTACAGGAAGTAGAGGGGATTGTGGAGGCCATCCATGGCACCCCGGCCAGGTGCCGGCCATCCACGACCTTCCCCATAGTCTACATCTGTGTTTTGATTTTCGTTTTGTATTTTTTTTTGCCCCTGAGCGAGATGGCCGAATTTCGGCCATTTCAAATATTTCGGTAAAATCTCGGACGAAATTGCAGAAACAAAATTTTAATTTTTGGATAAAATTTGTCTGAAATTCAGCCGAATTTCGGCCGATATTTGAGCAAAATCTGAATCAAATAGGGCATAATTATAGCAGCACAACAGTCCTTAATCTAAAACAGCACAAGAAAAGCAGAGCCGCATGGCCAAATTGCTGAAGAACCAAAACTGCATACATACTTCAAGTAGGAAGATATACAAGCATCCAGAATTAAGATTCAATCAAGCGGCCGCCCACCATGCTGCTGCCGCTGCTCGATGCTCCTGCGGTCCTGCCTCCGTTGAACTGGTCAGCTCGCGCTCCACCAGCTCCTTTGCCGCAGCCGTCGAGCACCATGCCTCAATCTTGGAGAAGCAACGCACATGTAGTGGATGGGGTGGAGGCGAGGAGACGTGGAGGAGGGCAGGAGGGTAGGACCGCCTTGGCCGAAGAAGCCGCCATTGCGTGAGATGTGCCCTGTGCGCAGCGGCGGCGCCACACACAGGAGGATCGAGAGGAAAGGGATATTCTAGGGTTAGGGCATGTGGGCTCGTGGTTTTCTCTCGGTCGAAGCCTAACAGAAACGCTCTAGAAGCTGGGCCGGGCCACAAAATTCAAATTGGGCCAAAATTTTCGGTCGAAAGGGCCATGTACCGGTCCATGGCGAGATGGCCGAAATTCGGCCGAAAATCAAATCACAGGTTTACATGACCCTGGCGCCCCTCCCCCAAACCCTAATCCCCTCCCTAGCTGCCCCCAGATCCGTTTCCCCTCTCCCTCACTCGTCCTCTTCTCTGCAGCAATCGCAGTCACATTCGTTGCCACGGCTTTGCCGTCCTCATGCCTGTCGTCGTCCCCGCGTTGAGCTAGGATGTCCTGGGGCTTCACCACCATCGCCTCCTTCGTCTATGCTATTGGGTTGGACCGGGGAGGCCTCGTACGCTCGCCATCGCCGTCGTCCCCGTTGCGTACATCTCCGGCCATCATCGTCGATTCCGACCGCTCCAGTCCACCCCCGGCCTCCTCGACCGCGCCCCCTAGCTCGCAGTGAGCTCCTCTCCCGATTCCCCTGCTTTTCCCCTTCAATTTGTCGCCGTATGCGTTGCCCCACGAGGACCAGCCACCATGGCCGGAGTTGGCCCGTCCGTGCCCCTAGTCGGGCCCTCGCACGTGCCCGCGCGCCTCCGTGCCCGCCTATTTGCGCCTGGACTCGCCCCCGTGCGTGCTCCCGTGTGGCCCCCTGGTCGCCCTGCCCGTGTGTGTGAGAGCTCCGGCCGTGCACAATGCGCATGCGGCTGTTGTCCCCGCTCGCTGCTGCCGCCACGTTGCTGCTGTTCCTTGCTGCCGCAGCTGCGTGTGCTGCTCGTTGCCGAATGCTGCTCTGTGCTGAAGCTGCTCGTTGCCGAATGCTGCTCTGTGCTGAAGCTGCCCGTTGCCACCGCCGCTGCTTTGCTACTGCTGCTATTTGCTCCTGCTGCTTGCCGCTACTGCTTTGCTCTGCTTGCTAATAGCTACTGCTGCCATTTGCTGCTAGCGATCTTGGCCATGGGCGCCAAGGCCCTGTACATGGCCGTGTGTGGCGTGTAATGTGTGTGCGTGAGTGTGTGCACAGAGGTGTGTGTGGCCGGCCCTTGTTTGACTAGTACAGATTAGGATTCAAATTAGTAGATCAATTAGCTTAATGTGCAGAAGACATGTGGGCTCCATTTGATTAGGTTAATTTTTATTAATTTGGCTAGGTGTAGCCTATGGCATGTGGGCCATACACCCTGTTGACTGGTCAACGTTTGACTGGGTCAACCCAGTCCCCTAGTCCCACATGTCAGCCTCTTTGGGTGTGTACACAGTGGGTACACATAGCAATTTCCCTATTTAATTCGAATTAGCAGTAATTCCAGAAAATACTAAAATCTTTGAAAATTAATAGGAGTTAAACTGTAACTCGGATGAAAATGTTTTCTACATGAAAGTTGCTTAGAATGACGAGACGAATCCGAATACGCGGTCCGTTTACCTGTCAGATGCATCTAACTATCTGAACATGGAACATTCCCCCTCCGGTCTTTTGTCTGACACAGGCCCGGAACCAGGAACACCTTCCCGGTTGATTCCCCCCTTCACCTATGACGTCTAGGACCGTGTTAGAACACGTCTAGCTATGTCTTTTGTCCTTTTATGCACTTGCTTGCTATGTATTTACTGTTTCTCCCCCCTCTTCTATTCGGTAGACCCCGTGGCGACTGCCGATGCCGCTGTGATCGACTACGTCACCGATGACCCCTCCTTCTTGTCTGAGCAACCAGGCAAGCCCCCCCTTTGATCATCCCGATATCGCCCATTCCTTTTTCTCATGCTTGCATTAGATTTTGCTACTGTTATTGTTTGCTCCTATTCTGATGCATAGCCTGCTTTTGTAACCTGCTTATTGTTACCTTACCTGCTTATCCTAAACTGCTTAGTATAGGTTGGTTAGAGATCCATCAGTGACCCCCATCTTGTCCTTGTTGCCCTTGCTTCATCATCGAAGACCCGATCAACGGGATCGAAGACCAGGCCCCTTCACCGCACATCACTTTCCCCTTAGTTGCTCAACACTGCTGGGTTACTATCGAGTGCCGAGGGTGAGACCTCTACATCACTTCTAATGTTAACCCTATAGTATAGCTATTCGGTCGTGGTCATCGAGGGTGATTCCGCCTTAACCACTTACAATACGACTCTGTCGTGCAACCCCTCAAGTGTGAACCTCGGGGGTGATTCCTCTTACGTCCACCTTGATGATTACATTGAGTGGAATTCATCGGGGGTGATTCCTCGGGTTTTCCCCTTGATGTTTGGACACACAGATACTTGGACTTTACAACTATTACTTGGAAAGGTGGGTCGACCCTGAGGGGTACCCGCGAGTGATGTGGAGACAGGTTGACCTGGAGGGTACCCGAGAGCTGAATACGAGGCGTGGCCGGGCATTCTTAGCCCTTGCCGCAAGTACTCGAGACGGGGCGACGGGGTCACATCTTTCGTGAGTCTCTGCTCGTGACCGCACTACCAACACACTAATGGTTTGGATATTTGATCCGAGGGGCCTCTGGCCTGATAGCACTAACCATCACGTGGGCATAGTATGGGCGTTCTGCGTCGTATGCATCAGCCGAAGCTTAATAGACGTCAGCGACTGAGTGGCGCGCGCCGGGTTGGACTGGTTACGCCTTCACTTGTATAAGGGAGGCTAGGTCTGCTCACCGACCGCGTACGCAACGTGCAGGAGTTTCCGGGGAGATGGCCCATGACCCCTGGGGGCATAGGTTTAGTCCGGCGTGCTGACCTCTCTATTAAGCCTAGGTCGGGTTGCGGCGTATTGTTTGGCCGAGGCCGGGCATGACCCTGGAAAGTGTGTCCGATTGGAGTTAATCGAGCGTGGTGGGTAAGTTGGTGCACCCCTGCAGGGAAGAAAACATCTATCGATAGCCTGTCCTACGGTAACGGACACTCGGAGTTGTATCCCGATCGATACAACTAGAACTGGATACTTGTGATGAGAATTGGATGGTGATGAGAATTGGATTGTGATGACAATTGGATAGTATGGCTTTGGGATTGCTTTCTCACAGGGAGTTGAGAAAGGATCTCTGGCCGAGGTTGATAACACTACTATTACTTTACTTTATGCTACTCTACTCCCTCCTGTTGCTGCAAGATGGTGGTTTCCAGAAGATGCTAGTCTTCGATAGGACTAGGCCTTCTCTCTATTCTGGCATTTCTGCAGCCCAGTCCACATATACAGCCATCCTTTGATAATGTTGCATCTGTAGTGTAGATCCTTGCTTGCGAGTACTTTGTATGAGTACTCACGGTTGCTTTGCTCCCTCTTTTTCCCCTTTTCCATTCTTCTCGGATGACGCAACCAGATGACGGAGTCCAGGAGCCAGATGACACCTTTGACGACTGCTACTACCCCGAGGGTGCCTACTACCACGTGGCGGAGACCACCGATGACCAGGGGTAGTTAGGAGGCTCCCAGGCAGGAGGCCTTGCCTTTTCGATCGATGTTGCTTTTGTGCTAGCCTTCTTAAGGCAAACTTGTTTAACTTATGTCTGTACTCAGATATTGTTGCTTCCGCTGACTCTTGTGTTTTCGAGCTTATGTATTCGAGCCTCAAGGCCCCTGGCTTGTAATATATAGCTTGTATTATTTTAATTTGTGTCTAGAGTTGTGTTGTGATATCTTCTCGTGAGTCCCTGATCTTGATCGTACACATTTGCGTGTATGATTAGTGTACGATTGAATCGGGGGCGTCACAACATCGCTATCTCCTCCCCCTCACGTTCACGTTCATCACTATCTCCTTCCCCTCCCTCTCACGTCGACCACCATGGCATCTCCCCTCCCAAGCCCTAGGAGCCCCTCGCTGCACCGCGCGAATGGTCACACGTCGCCTTTCCGTTCCTCACCGCCACTAGTCGAGGAGGACACGTCGGCGTTACACTCCTCGCCGCTACGCGATGCGTTGCCGTTCTGTTCCTTGCCGCCACTAGTCGAGGAGGACGCGTCGGCGTTCCGCTCCTCGTCGCGACGCGACGCGTCGCCGTTCCGTTCCTCGCCGCCACTAGTCGAGGAGGACGCGTCGGCGTTCCGCTCCTCGCCGCGATGCGTCGAGGTGGACGCGTTGGCGTTCTTAATCTCGCCAGCACGCGCGTCGGAGGATGCGTCGGCTCCCCGCTACGAGGAGAACGCTGCGCCGCCCGCCGAGCCCCCCAGCCTTAAGGAGCTTTGGAAAGAAATGGATGTCGCCTTGTGGGAGGCTTTGTCTCCAGCAGAGCGTGCCAAAATAGAGGCGGAGAAGAAGGCCGAGGAAGAGAAGCGCACCGTGCAACAAGCTTTCTGGGAGATCTATATCGCGTCTGAGAGAGTCAAGCAATTGGTTCTTTGGTAGAAGGCTCGTGCGAGGGCCGTGAGGGTGGCGGAGGACGCCCGTGCTGACGCCCTGAGTGCAGTCGGGCCCAAGCGCCTCATCTATGCTTGGCGGTACGTGGACCGGGTGCACGCTTCCAGCCAGGAGGAGTACCTGTTGGCGCCGGATCACCACACCAGTGAGATCGCGCTTGCCCGCCGGCAAGCCGCCAATCATCACCTCGCGAGTTGCGAGGCTGAGGAAGAGGCGTTGTGTCGGCGCGCTGGGAAACGGCCGCGCACCAGGGCACTCATGGCGCGCCGCAAGCGCTCCTGCGAGCACTGGCTTTTAGGAGGAGTATAATTTTTGTTTCGTAAGGCGATCTCATTAGTTTTGGGACGCAAATGATAAATCCCGAACGTTCAGGAATTTTTAGCGTCCTTAATTAAGTATGTAAAAGGGAAAGTTTGGAAACGTTGTGTATTATTACGCATTTTGCAAGTACGTGCATATAGCACAAACTTTACTATATACTATCGGACTACACGTCTCTCTCGATATATGCTTGCAAACTGTGCTACTCCCTCCGTCTAGGTCAATAAGTCATCTTTAGTTGTGCACGGTGACCAAGAAGGAGGGAAGACTTGTACACCTAGACGAAGGGAGTACTACTATTACTTATGTACGAAATGCACGTTTGAATATTACGATGCAGTTTTTGTAAAAGTAGAAAAACAGCACTAGTCAAGCTTGTGAAACGATTCAATGCAAAACAAATGCAAAAATGCTCGTTTGATTGTTTACTTTTAGCTTCCTTCTCCGTGGTTATTTCTCTGTGCACCGTAACCAAGGAGGAGGAGAAAATGAGAAACGTTAATGTTTATTTGTTAATTAATAGTATTGCATGCAATGAACTAACCACTGCATGTCGTGTTTGATATCTCAAGTCATTAAAAGCATGCACACTCTTTATCTCTGATTGGTTGATATGTCAAGAAACAAGGAACGAGGTAGAAGTTAATGCACCGCGCCTAAGTGTTTTGGGATTATTTGGTTTTCGTAAGATGACTTACACACCTAGATGCACCGCGCCTAAGTGTTTTGAGTAACATTTTATCAGTTAAATCTTTGGTCAAAATTTAGCACAAATTACAATGGTGAGGAATAAACCAGGACAGAGTAGTAGTTTAGAAGCCCAAATAAATGAGTGAGGCGCCTTATTGTTACTCTCCACTGTGACTAGTCTTGTGGGAAAAGCTGGGGAAGCCGCCAAAAGAACTGGCCCTAGGAGTAGTAGCTAGGGATCGAGTGTGGAGATGAACCGGAGAAAGTAAATGCAGAGAGATGAAATGCAAAAAAGACGGAGGGATGTGATGGTTGCTTGTTCATTTATTTTACCAGGCCATTTATTACTGGGAGTGGTTGGGTTTTGTGATATGATGGCTTTACTGCCGCGCCATGAGCGGGGTGAGAGGTGAAACTCCCGTGCAGCGCTGCCCTCTACACTTGTACTACATCGGTCGTGGTTTATTAGTCCCCCATTGAATTTGACTGAAGATTTAACTAACAAAATGTTAGTGCATGTCAACAAAAACTATATCCTTGGATTCGTATTTGAACATAGTTTTGAATGATATAATTTTAGGTGACATGCATCAGTATTTATCATACTATATATAATGTTAGTTCAATTTTTGGTCGTACTAATCTATAGTAGTAAGGTGCCCGTGCGTTGCACCGAAGAGTGAAATGCATTGATTGGGGAGTTGTTTATTTTGACAAAGGATGTGGGGGTCATCTCATGTCTAACGGGTATCGATAGGTTTCTTCGGATATCATCTCATCTCTAGAGCTCACAAACATCCTGGTGAAATAGATAAAAATGTATCTTTTACAAACAAAAGCGTTCAACTGTTCAACCTGCATCCAAAACTTGTGAAGAAATAACACTTATTGTGCGTTGCAAGAAATGATCTTTAAGAATTAGTTTTTGAGTATCGATTGTTATACATGTTGGCTACAGATGACATGGCACTTTCTTATAGTCAAAAGTTGGCTATACTATTAAGTAATATTAACCATGCCCTTATACACCTAGATGGAGGGATTAAATCAGGATGAATTCCAAGGGGGCAGAGGAAATGTAAGAAATGGTTCATCGTAAGTCTTTCACCAGTACTGTAGTAAAAATTCATACATGGAAGATTCTAGACTAAACCATAAACGGATACACTTTTATTCATGCGCGATACTCCAATAGAGCAAGATCCTGCATGGAAGTCTCCACATGCTTAGGCAGCGTATTACATTGAGCGAAGACTAATGATCAACATTTAACTTGATAATGCGTATTTTTTTAGAAGAACAGGGAGGCTCCTCCCCGGTTCCATTATCAAATGAAACCCAAAGTGTCTTACATCAGCTCACTGAGAGGAGCAGTTCAAAGGAAGGACTGCGGTGAAAGCCACTCAAGTTTAACGACAAGCTTACAAAATCAAAAGCGGCAAAGACACGGGCCATAAGCGCCCACACACACACTACATGTTTTCTAAGTGCACTTGATAATGCGTATGTCCAGGTGAACCTCCTTGGAGTCCCTATGCACCGAGTCGGTGGGTAAAGGATAGAACGGATGCCATGGGTTTTCCAAGTCCACATTGACGGGATAGTCCCAGCTCCTCAGATTCCAAGTCTGTCCGATGAGGCCGGTTTCGCCGCCCATGTGACCCGGAGGGGTAGTAACATTGACCTTGCACCCGTACATCTGCCTCGTGTTAGTGTCAGCGTCAGCGGCGACGCCCTTGACGCACGCTACAAAGACGGGGCGGTGGCCTGCACGGGCCTCGCCGGTGCCCACGATCAAGAGGAAGACGCTGCCGTCCTCCTCCGAGACTAGCAGGCGGCGGTGATCCTCCAGCGACTCCGGCATGGTGAACCGGTAGCACGTGTCGTACTTGATGTTCTCCGCCAAGGGCCAGCAGTGACCGCTGCACGCATCCGTGAGGTGATGCACCATGTCCGCCGGCGAGCCACAAAACGGCATCGGGCACTCATAGCAATGGACGAAGGGCTCCTTGGAGGCATCGACCAGGCCGTCCATGAAATGGGAGTGACTGTAGGGGACGTTGCGCCAGTTGAATATGTGAGCAAGTTACTACGAGATTTAATCCGAATAAGCACAAAATAAATCATGACGACTATAACAGAGATGAAACTAATCATGTGGACTAGCATAGTAGTAGGATACAGAGTAGAAACATGAATTCTATCACGATTTCGAACAGGAAGGACAGAAACACATATGGTGCAACGGGAGCAGCACCGTTGGCGTTGAGGTTGTCGCCCATGTCGTTGAGGAAGAGGTTGCCGAGGTTGGGGAAGAAGTTGTCGTCGGTGAAGTCATGGCTGCCAGCAGTCGCGAGAGTGCGCTCCCCAGATTTCAACAGCGCCCGCCGAATGGAGCGCAGGAGGGAGTGGCTGTAGGGGACGTTGCGGCCGCCGAATGGAGCGCAAGAGTAGCACACGAAGCAGTAGATCGTGTCCTTACTAGTACTCCCTAGTCTCTATCTATCTATATCTATATATATCTACTCTTATAGAAAACCGAGTTGGCGATGATGGTTTGCCTGCGATCTTGTAATATAGACCGTCCGGTCTATATCTAACGGATATAAAGCCAACTATGACAATTTTACAAAAGATACCCGCACCTCTCTCCACATTTACAGATAAGGCCTTACCTCGTGCTCCTCCCTATGTCTCTATCTCTACAAGTACTTTTTTATAACAAATCGAATAGTGTTGCGCCGTCCGCTGCACGCCCGGCTGAACACGCCTCCTCGCCTCCATCATCACCAACTGAGTCTTTTATAGGAGTAGGAGTAGAGAAAAAAACCGAGTTGGTGATGATGGTGTGCCGTGCAATGCACGGGCATCTTGCTATTTTTTTGCATATAAGTGCAAACACCACGTAGACACGGTCTTTGAGCACGGTTCGTAGTCGTTCCACTATCGGGCATCGAAGTTTGTAACTATTTTAGATTAGAATATACTACTCCTCCGGTGCTAGTAGTGGAGCAGAGTCCTACTCTACTACTCTACTCTAGCAAGCTAGGGCATAGTACTGTAGTAGGTACTGTAGGGAGTACCAGTACTGTGATCACTCAAGCAAGTTGTCTGGCATCGATATGACCCTACACTGCTGGTATATGTCTCGTAAGTCAAGCGGCGTGCCGTAGTCATCATCACCTGTCCACTTCCCGCAGCACATATTCGCTTCTCCGTCTTTGTCCGCACATAATCTCGTCCAAGCTTCCATCCCCGCTAAGGCGCCTCCCCCCTGTCCGAAACCCAAGCACTAACAATGGCAGAACCGAGCAGCGTCCGCCGAAAGAGTGGCTGGAATTCGCTCCCCACAGAGGTAATCAAGCTCATTGTTTCGCATGTGGACAATCTCAGTACCATGCCGCTCACCGTGTGCTCGTCGGGGCTGTACCGTTTACTCAAAGCCCTCAAGCCGGAGCTTTTTAAGCCAGCTCCTTGCTTGCTGATGCCGCCTGATCTTCAGGAACGGCGTGTCACATAGCATAATGATCATAGGGTGGCGAGCATCAACCCCCTTCACTGCGATCCGATCCCCGTCAGCCTCAGCTACATTAACGATATGTACTGGGTCGGCATGAACACGTCTTGGATGGTGCTCATCAACGGTCGCGGCAGCTGGATGCTCGTGGAGGTCTACACCCGACGATTGATCCCCCTTCCTTTGATTAACACTGCACTGCTTTGGCACCGCGGCCCAGAATACTCGGAATCTTACAATAGCCAACATGATACCAAGTTTGATTTGCTCAAGGTTGTAATCTGCCAAGTGCCCACAAGATCTGGGAATTATAAAGATTTCAGGGTAATTGCGTTCTTCAACCGCGGTCTCGCCTATCTGACAGGTCACTTCGGTAAGTGGATAAATCTGCACGTCCATCGCAGGATCATACATACTCCATGGTTCTCTGATGCCATTGAACACAAGGGCTTCATTTACGCTATCGACTCCTTCTATGGCTGGACGTATTGCTGGCCTACTCCAGTCATCGCTACAAACGGCTATTACAGCAGTATGTTACTTTCCTATGATATCATGATGGCTTGCTTATATTACTATACTGAAAAAATGTTCATGCTCATAACATGCTGTTCTTAAGATTGACTAAATCAAGAGCCCTTTTTTATTTGACTCCAACTTGATATGATGTTGTAGGCTGCCTGGTGTCCCTACCCTTCCTAATCCCAGAACCTTTCAAAGAAAAGCGGCATGGCAGTTGCAGGTGGTTCCTGGCTCGATCAGACGACGACGAAAGATTGATGATCGTTCGCACGTACCGGACCTGTTGTTTCGCGGAATACAATCACAGTCACTGCAAGGTCTTTGAGCAGAATCCCAGCTTCTCTGGGCCTTCAGGAATTTTTGACTGGAGGCTGGTAAGTAGCCTTGGCACACGCTCTCTGTTTGTTGGACTGAATTATCCGATTAACCAGGAGATAACCGACGGCAAGGATCATGATGGCAGCATGGTTTCGTTCATCAGGAAAAACTGTGTGTACACAGCGTACCATGCGTCTCTGCATGCACCATACCCTGATATGTGCCGCCATGCTCTGCAGCCCAAAGTAGGAGAGAGGGTCGCAAGTATCAGACTTCGGCCTGCTGGATGGAGTTTTCCCCGTCAGGCACCCATCTGGTTCAAGCCGTCAGCCAATCTCCACATCTTAATATATAGTAACGTCTAACTGAGCCAGTTAGTTAGATGCGTACACTTGGTGTAGTAGGATCTCTATTTAGTTTGATGCATACACTTGTTCTTTTTTGGTAGCCCTTTTGTAATGATGGTTGATGTTTGGTTTGGAAGAGAGAGCTGCGTCTTCACTCTTCTGGCCTGCTTACTGCTTCTGTTGCACCCCCAGCCCTGGTTGCTGCTGCTGCTGTTTTCAATGTACAATCAATATTATATTTTGTCTGTTGGTTGAATATAAATGTGTTGTTAGAACAACAAAAACAATGTTTTGGAAGTCGTTGCATGGTTTGATCCTTTAGCGCCCCGTACCGTACGTAGCTCATACTATTTTTCGTACAGAACACATTTTCCACTTGTTGATAACATGCAGCCCACTGATGAAGGCCCAATAGAGAAGCCCATAATTAACTGGAAGGGACGCTCTCACATGAATTCGGCCCAGGTACATGCTCATGGTCCCATAAACATAAATAAGTAAATAAATAAATAAAGCTAAATGCTCATGCACCAGTTCTTTGGGAAAATAGGTAGCCCAGTATTTCTTTTTGAAGAATACCCAAGCTAGGCCTATTTGTTTTCTCCAAATTACTGGGCTGCAAATCTTTCACGACGAGCAAAAGGGATATTAGTTTTTTTTGAATTTTGTTCTTCACTGATATCTTATACGTATTTCATTGGATTTAACATGACATAGTACTAACTTATTTTTAAATTTGTTTTAGTACGGCTATTAATTTTTGGATTAAGAATATTTCGTTCCCCAGCAAAAATTTCCCAAAAATTTAGTTAATTTTTTGACCCTGGTACTGACCAGAAAATGGCCGGCAATTCTAAAAATGGAAAACGGGCTGCAATAAATTCCATATGAATTAGAAAATGAGTAAAAGTTATAAAAATAATAGCAAATGGGTTGTACACGCCACAGATTTCGAGGCTGACTTGTTTACGCAAGGCTTTGTCAGTGAACACACGATTCTAGCCACCGTGCGTCTTCAATCTCTGATCTTCCTGCTCCAGCCGCCTAAACTAGCGCCGGCGGGACTGCCTGCTCCCTCCTCTTATGGCCCGCTGTGATGCCGCGCAAGCTTCCCCGGCTCACCCTACTCCCTCCACTGGCCTGGCCGCACGCAATCAACTGCCTCCTTATTACGCGAAAAAATGATTCCTCCCACTGACATTTGGGGCACACCGGTTGGGAGGCTGACCTGTGGGCCTACTATATTGACGCGTACACAGGGCTTGTCAACTTAGTCAACAAACGATTCTAGCAGTAGTAACCATTGGATTTGAATCGAACAGTCCTGCTGCTTCTTCAATCACTGCTCTTCTTGCACTAGCCGCCCAAACCAGCGCCGGGGAGACCGCCTGCTCCTACCTCAAGTGGCCGGCTGTGCTGCCGTTGAGGCCTCATCGCCCACTACTACTCCCACCGCTAGCCAGGCCCTGCGGCGACGACAGCCTCACACCGCATCCGAACCAGTGAACCCTCGTACTCCTCTCCGCGTGGGCATCCACTACCGCGTCTTCCCCGGCTCCGCGTTGTCTCCTTCCTAGGCCTCACCGTCGTCCATCGCCTTGGTGCTCTCGGCGCGGCGTGGTCAATGTGGTCAACGACATTCCATCGGGAGAGTACTATACGTGTAGAGGCTGACAGCTGGGTCCACGTCCACAGCCTAGTTTTTTTGTGATTTGCCAAGTAGGTCGCTTTGTCAGGCCTGTTGGGCTGCAAATCTTTCAAGACGAGGAGAGCTTTCATTCGGCTAACCGATAAAATGGCCCATCAGTAATGAGAAATGGGCTGTACATTTTTAAAACACATCAAACCAGCAATTAGTTTCAAATATCTTTTTTTTCATTTCGAGATTTTAAATTACATTAATTTTTATGCGTGGAGAATTTGTTGGATTTTATATTGATATACATTTATTTTTAAAATCAGTTTGAATATGAGTCGAAATTTCGGGATTAAAAACAGTTCGGACCGCACCGAAATATGCAAAATTTCGTATAAGTTTTTAACCGTGGCCACAATATGGGCTGTAATGCTAAAAAAAGTATATGGGCTCCAAAAAAACCCTCAAGAATTAGCAAATGGGCTGTAAATTATTAAAAATAATGGCAGATGGGCTGTATGCTGTTTTCCACAGATTTGAGGCTTTCCTAAAAAAAGGTTGACGCACAAGCAGTGACTATTGGATGGCCATCCAACGGCCGTCGTGCTTCTTCAATCTCTGCTCTTCCTGCTCCAGCCGCTCAAACAAGCGCCAGCGGGACTGCCTGCTCCCTCCTCCCTGCGGCCGGCTCTGATAGCTCGGACCCACCAGTTATATCTTCGTACGCAAGGAAGTGCCTCCTTATTACGCATAAAAAAAGAATACTCCCCCTATTAGTTGGGACCCAGTATAGTGGCAGGCTGACTTGTGGGCCTACTAAGTTGACGGGGACGGAGGGCTTTGTCAACTTAGTCAATATGCACGATTCTAGCTCTAGTGACCGTACGATGTCCATCCA
Source organism: Triticum timopheevii (assembly GCA_963921465.1). Taxonomy (NCBI): domain Eukaryota; kingdom Viridiplantae; phylum Streptophyta; class Magnoliopsida; order Poales; family Poaceae; genus Triticum; species Triticum timopheevii. Next base: position 372,686,862 of record OY997262.1, read on the forward strand.
ACGACCATAGTGCTTCTTCAACCTCTGGTCTTCTTGCTCCAGCCGCCCAAACCAGCGCTGGTCGTGCCTCGTGCTCCTGCCTCCCGTGGCCGGCTACGATGCGGCGGAGGCCTCACCGCCCCCTACTACTCCCACCGCTGGCCAGGCTATCCCTCTACTCACCCACACCCCCTATTATTCTGCGGCGACGGCAGCCTCACACCGCAGCGAACTAGTGAACCCTCGTACTCCCCTACGCGTGGGCATCCACTGCCGCGTCTTCCCCGGCTCCGCGTCGTCCCCTTCTTAGGCCTCGCCGTCTTCCACCGCCCTGGTGCTCTCGGCACGGCGTGGTCAACATTGTCAAGGAAGGGCTTCCATCGGACGTGGACTGTACGTGGAGAGGCTAACAGCTGGGTCCACGGCCGCAACAAGGAAGTGCCTCCTTATTACGCGCAAAATAATTATTCCTCCACCTTATAGCGGGGACTCACCGGACGGGCCACCTTATTTCGCGAAAAAAACCTTTCCCCCCTGACTACTGGGACCCACCAGCTACACCTTCGCATGCAAGGAAGTGCGTCCGGGCAAAAAAAAAAACGATTTGCCCCCCTGACTGTTGGGACCCACCAGCTACATCTTCGCACGCAAGGAAGTGCGTCCGGGCAAAAAAAACAAAACGATTCGCCCCCCTGACTGCTGGGACCCACCAGCTACATCTTCGCAGGCAAGGAAGTGCCTGACAGTCGGGACCCACCTGGTCGAAGCGTGCGTAGCGTTGTCATTCTGGTCGCGAACGTGTACGTACATACTGGTCGATGTAGAGGCGCGCACGTGTCGTAGATGTAGAGGCGCGCACGTGTCGTAGTAGAGGCGCGCACGTAGCCTGTACACGTACGTACAACGGCGAGGGTGCAAGAAAGAAAATACGGCCACGTACGTACATACGGATAGGGTCTCAAACGCCTACTCGTGCATACGTACATGGCTGGGTCGGAACGGAGAAACAGCATCGTCGTCGTGTTCATGGCGAGGCAATGGAATGCGTCGTGTTCATGGGGAGGCAACGGAATGCGTCGTGTTCAGGGGGAGGCAATGGAATGCGTCATGTTCATCGGGAGGCAACGGAACGTGTGGGAGCCAACCGGCTTGGAGGAAACAGGCGATGGAAACGAGGCCTGGCGTACCGCACAACGGAGGAAACGGCCTTGTGTTCGACCGGCCACGTCCGGAACGGGGTCCTGTTGATCGGGAGGGGTGTGACGTACCCCAAAACGGAGGAAACAGACCTCCTATGGTCGAAACGGGGGTCCTGTTGATCGGGAGGGGTGTGGCATACCGCAAAACGGACGAACCGGACCACCTACGGTCGAAACGGGGGTCCTGTTGATCGGGAGGGGTGTGGCGTACCGCAAAACGGATGAAACGGACTTGTGTTGGAGCGCTATGGTCAAAACAGGGGGGGAGGGGGGGGGGGGAGGGGTGTGGCGTACCGCAAAATGGGACTCCACGGGATACTGTTCATCTACACCGTCGACCTCCTCCAGCCTCCACGGGCTACCATCGACCTCCTCCAGCCTCCACGGGCTGCTATTCATCCAGCCTCCACCGTGCGCTACTCCATCGGCTAATTCAACCGCCCCTCCACGGGCACCCCTCCACCGTCTACTGTTCATCCAGCCCTCCACACCATGGGGTCCTGTTCAACCACCCCTCCATGGTCACCCCTCCACCGTCTACTGTTCATCCAGCCCTCCACACCACGGGTTCCTGTTCATCCAGAGGCAATGCCACCGCTCACTGTTCATCCACCCCTCCGCAACACTCACTGTTCATCCCAGAGGCAGCATCGATCGACTTCAGTTAGCAGCAGTAGCGAAGGAATCGCTCCATCGGGTTCAGTTAACAGCCATCGATCGATCGCTCGGGTTCAGTAATGCGTAGCCTGTAGTGCAATTGCTCGGGTTCAGTTAGAGCCCAACGCCTCGCTCGGGTTCAGTTAGAGCCAACGCCTCGCACACACGCGTGTATGTACGAGAGAAACGCGCATCGCTCGGCCCCCGACCTCCCACCATAACCGGCAACTCCTCGAAATTTTCCTCCCCTCGCTTCTACCACGGTTTTTTCTGTCATGGACGGCCCAAAGAATGTCATGCAGTTGCGTCTCTGGCCCGCCCAGGACGAAAAGCCTATTTTCCGTCATGATTTTTTGTCATAGAAGTAGGAGCCCACCACATCTATGATGATACCGCGTTTTGTCACAATTATCGTCATAGAAGTGTCATATGTATGACAGAAAAAAAATTTGTTTGGCCCAAAATGTCATGGATGTGTCTTTTTTTTGTAGTGTCACCTACGTTGAACTCACGCTTTTGTATCCTTTTGTCATGCCATCTTTTAACTTTTTCTTTAAACAGCTTGGCATTCTCATAGGCTTGGGTTCTCCATTCATCAAGTGAGCTAATGTCAAATAACCTCTTCTCACCGGCAAGTTTGAAATCATAATTGAGCTCTTTAATGGCCCAATATGCCTTATGTTCTAGTTCGAGAGGTAAGTGACATGCTTTTCCATAAACCATTTTATATGGAGACATACCCATTGGATTTTTATATGCAGTTCTATAAGCCCATAATGCATCATCAAGTTTCTTGGACTAATTCTTTCTAGATCTATTAACAGTCTTTTGCAAAATTGATTTGAGCTCTTTGTTACTCAATTCTACTTGACCACTAGACTGTGGGTGATAAGGAGGTGCAATTCTATGATTAACATCATACTTATTAAGCATTTTACGAAAATCACCATGAATAAAATGTGAACCACCATCAATCATTAAATATCTAGGGACTCCAAACCTCGAAAAAATAACTTCTTTAAGCATCTTAATACAGGTGTTATGATCAGCACTACTAGTTGGAATAGCTTCTACTCACTTAGTAACGTAATCAACAGCAACTAAAATATGTGTATACCCATTAGAGGCAGGAAAAGGTCCCATATAATCAAAGCCCCAAACATCAAATGGTTCAATAACAAGAGAATAATTCATAGGCATTTCTTGACGTCTACTAATATTACCAATTCTTTGATATTCATCACATGACAAGACAAACTTACGGGCTTCTTTGAAGAGAGTAGGCCAATAAAAACCGGATTGCAATACCTTATGTGTAGTTCTATCTCCAGCGTGGTGTCCTCCATATGCCTCAGAGTGACATTTGCATAGGATCTGTTCCTGTTCATGCTCAAGTACACAACGTCTAATAACACCATCTACTCCTTCTTTATAAAGGTGTGGGTCATCCCAGAAGTAATGTCTTGAATCATAAAAGAACCTTTTCTTTTGCTGATATGTGAAACTAGGTGGTATAAATTTAGCAACAATGTAATTAGCATAATCATCATACCATGGAGCAGTACGAGAAGCATTAATGACATTCAATTGTTCATGAGGAAAGCTATCATCAATAGGTAGTGGGTCATCAAGAACATTCTCTAACCTAGACAAGTTGTCTGTAACGGGGTTCTCAGCTCCCTTTCTATCAATAATATGCAAATAAAATTCTTGTAGCAAGAGAACCCATCTAATAAGTCTAGGTTTAGCATCTTTCTTTTCCATAATATATTTAATAGCAGCATGATCAGTGTGAATAGTTACTTTAGAATCAACAATATAAGGTCTGAACTTATCACAAGCAAATACAACTGCTAAGAATTCTTTTTCAGTAGTAGCATAATTTCTCTGAGCAGCATCTAGAGTCTTACAAGCACATTGAACAACATTTAATTTCTTATCAACTCTTTGTCCTAGAACAACCCCTACAGCATAATCGCTAGCATCGCACATAATTTCAAAGGGTAAATTCCAATCAGGTGGCTGAACAATAGGTGCAGAAATCAAAGCTTTCTTAAGTATTTCAAACGCTTCTACACAATCATCATCAAAGACAAAAGGAATATCTTTTTGCAATAGATTAGTCAGAGGCCTAGAGATTTTAGAAAAGTCCTTAATAAACCTTCTATAAAAAACGACATGACCAAGGAAACTTATTATACCTTTAGTGTCCTTGGGACACGACATCTTTTCAATAGCATCAAATTTAGCTTTATCAACTTCAATAACTCTTTCAGAAATTTTATGCCCCAAGACAATGCCTTCATTAACAATAAAGTGGCACTTTTCCCAATTCAGAACAAGATTAGTATCTTCGCATCTATGCAAAACTCGTTCAAGGTTGCTCAAACAATCATCAAAGGAGGATCCATAAACGGTGAAATCATCCATGAATACCTCACAAATCTTTTCACAAAAGTCAGAGAATATAGCCATCATGCATCTTTGAAAGGTAGTAGGTGCATTACATAAACCAAAAGGCATACGTCTATAAGCAAAAGTACCGAAAGGGCATGTAAAAGTAGTCTTTTCTTGATCCTCCGCCGACACAGGTATTTGAGAGAAACCAGAGTAACCATCTAGAAAGCAGAAATATGTATGTTTGGATAGTCTTTCTAGCATTTGATCAATAAAAGGTAAAGGGTAATGATCCTTTTTAGTAGCTATATTTAATTTGCAGAAATTAATTACCATCCTATAACCTATAATAATTCTTTGCGGGATCAATTCATCTTTATCATTAGGGACGACAGTAATACCTCCCTTCTTAGGGACATAATGGACATGACCTACCCACTGACTATCAACAACAGGATAAATTATACCTGCCTCAAGGAGCTTTAGTATTTCCTTTCTTACCACATCTTTCATCTTAGGATTTAACCATCGTTGGTGATCAATAACTGGTTTGGCATCTTCCTCCAACTTTATTTTGTGTTGGCATAGAGTGGGACTGATACCCTTAAGATCATCAAGAGTATATCCAATAGCAGCACGGTGCTTCGTCAGAGTTTTTAATAATCTTTCCTCTTCCTGCTCTGAAAGGTTAGCACTAATAATAACAGGATATATCTTCTTTTCATCAAGATATGCATATTTAAGAGTATCAGGTAATGGTTTAAGCTCAAACACGGGATCACCCTTGGGTGGAGGAGGATCCCCTAGAATTTCAACAGGTAAGTTGTGTTTCAAGATAGGACCCTGTTTAAAGAACACTTCATGTATTTCCCTTCTTTCATTCATAAACAAATCATTTTCATGGTCTAGCAAATATTGTTCTAAAGGATCATTAGGAGGCACAGCAATAGAAGCAAGACCAATTATTTCATCCTTACTAGGCAATTCTTTATCATGGGGTTGTCTACGAAATTTAGCAAAATTAAACTCATGAGACATATCTCCCAAGCCAATTGTAACTACATCCTTTTCGCAATCTATCTTAGCATTGACAGTATTCAAGAAGGGTCTACCAAATATAATGGGACAAAAGTCATCTTGTGGGGAACCAAGAACAAGAAAATCAGCAGGATATTTAACTTTCCCACACAAGACTTCAACATCTCTAACAATCCCAATTGGTGAAATAGTATCTCTATTAGCAAGCTTAATTGTAACGTCTATTTCTTCTATCTCAGCAGGTGCAATATCATGCATAATTTCTTTGTATAAGGAATGAGGTATTGCACTGGCACTATCACCCATATCACACAATCCATGATAACAATGATATCCTATATTAATAGAAATAACATGCATGCCTACAATGGGTCTATGTTTCTTAGCATCGGGTCTAGCAATTCTAGCAGCTTCATCACAGAAGTAAATAACATGCCCATCAATATTATCAGCCAAGAGATCTTTAACCATAGCAATACTAGGTTCAACTTTAATTTGCTCAGGAGGTGTATATGTTCTAGTATTACTCTTATGAACCACAGTTGAAGCTTTAGCATGATCCTTTATCTTAACAGGGAAAGGTGGTTTCTCAACATAAGTAGTAGGAATAATATGATCATCATAAGTAATAATATTTTCTTCAACTGTAACAGGTGCTACTTTTACTTCAGTGGGAGGATTATATTTAAACCACTTCTCTTTAGGGAGATCAACATGGGTAGCAAATGATTCGCAGAAAGAAGCTACTATCTCAGAGTCAAGTCCATATTTAGTGCTAAATCCACGAAAAGCATTGGTATCCATAAAAGATTTAACACAATCAAACTTAGGTTTCATACCTGACTCCTTACCATCGTCGGAATCCCAATCTTCAGAGTTGCATTTAATTCTTTCCAATAAATCCCACTTGAATTCAATAGTCTTCATCATATAAGAACCAACATAAGAAGTATCGAGCATGGAGCGATTATTAAGAGAGAACCGAGCATAAATTTTTTGAATAATCATTTCTCTTGAGAGATCATGATTGGGGCATGAATATAACATTGACTTAAGCCTCCCCCAAGCTTGAGAGATGCTTTCTCCTTCGCGAGGCCAAAAATTATATATATAATTACGATCACGATGAACAAGATGCATAGGATAAAACTTCTGGTGAAATTCCAATTTCAATCGTTTATAGTCCCAGGATCCCATATCATCACATAGCCTATACCATGTCAATGCATCTCCCTTCAAAGATAAAGGGAAGACCTTCTTTTTGATAACATCATCGGGCATACCTGCAGGCTTAAATAATCCACATACTTCATCCACATAGATAAGGTGTAAATCAGGATGCAATGTTCCATCTCCTGCAAAGGGATTAGCTAGCAGTTTCTCTACCATACCCGAAGAAATTTCAAACTAAACATTTTCAGTAAGTTCAATAGGTTGAGGAGCAACTCTTTACTCTACTAGTCGGGGTGAAGATACCCCGAACAAGCCCCTCAAAGGATTAGTTTCCATAGTAACAAGTGACAGTAAATTTGAGCACACTATATAAATGTTTCCTTACCAAGTTCCACTTACTAAAGGCGCTTCACTCCCCGGCAACGGCGCCAGAAAAGAGTCTTGATGACCCACAAGTGTAGGGGGTCTATCATAGTCCTTTCAATAAGTAAGAGTGTCGAACCCAACAAGGAGCAGAAGGAAATGACAAGCGGTTTTCAGTAAGGTATTCTCTGCAAGCACTGAAATTGTAGGTAACAGATAGTTTTGTGATAAGATCATTTGTAACAGGTAACAAGCAATGAAAGTAAATAAGGTTCAGCAAGGTGGCCCAATCCTTTTTGTAGCAAAGGACAAGCCTGGTCAAATTCTTATATAGAGAAAAGCGCTCCCGAGGACACATGGGAATTATCATCAAGCTAGTTTTCATCACGCTCATATGATTCACATTCGTTACTTTGATAATTTGATATGTGGGTGGAACGGTGCTTGGGTACTGCCCTTTCTTGGACAAGCATCCCACTTATGATTAACCCCTATTGCAAGCATCCGCAACTACAAAAGAAGTATTAAGGTAAACCTAACCATAGCATGAAACAAGTGGATCCAAATCAGCCGCTTACGAAGCAACTTCTAAACTGGGGTTTAAGCTTCTGTCAATCTAGCAACCCATCATCTACTTATTACTTCCCAATGCCTTCCTCTAGGCCCAAATAATGGTGAAGTGTCATGTAGTTGACGTTCACATAACACCACTAGAGGAGAGACAACATACATCTCATCAAAATATCGAACGAATACCAAATTCACATGACTACTAATAGCAAGACTTCACCCATGTCCTCAGGAACAAACATAACTACTCACAAAGCATATTCATGTTCATAATCAGAGGGGTATTAATATGCATTAAGGTCTGAACATATTATCTTCCACCAAATAAACCAACTAGCATCAACTACAAGGAGTAATCAACACTACTAGCAACCCACAGGTACCAATATGAGGATTTGGTACAAAGATTTGATACAAAAGATGAACTAGGGTTTGAGAGGAGATGGTGCTGGTGAAGATGTTGATGGAGATTGACCCCCTCCCGATGAGAGGATCATTGGTGATGACGACGATGATGATTTCCCCCTCCCGGAGGGAAGTTTCCTTGGCAAAACAGCTCCGCCGGATCCCTAGATTGGTTCCGCCGAGGTTCCGACTCGTGGCAGCGGAGTTTTGTCCCGTAAGCTTGCTTATGATTTTTTTAGGGTAAAGACTTCATATAGCAGAAGATGGGCACGTGAGGGCTGCCAGGGGGCCCACGAGGCGGGGGGCGCGCCCAGGGGGGTAGGGCGTGCCCCCACCCTTGTGGCCAGGGTGTGGACCCCCTCTGGTACTTCTTCCGCTCAATAATTATTATTAATTCCAAAAATGATTTTCGTGGAGTTTCAGGACTTTTGGAGCTGTGCAGAATAGATCTTCAATATTTGCTCCTTTTCCAGCCCAGAATCCCAGCTGCCGGCATTCTCCCTCGTTATGTAACCCTTGTAAAATAAGAGAGAATGGCCATAAGTGTTGTGACATAACTTGAAATAACAGCCCATAATGCAATAAAAAATGATATAAAAGCATGATGCAAAATGGACGTATCAATGAGCAGCATTCATGTTGTATATTAAGGTGGGTCTTTTCCCTTCCATAGTTGCATGCTGAGAGAATTAAAATTTAGTGGAGGCTTGGATGGTAACATGATGAGTTGGCATAGTTGCATGTTAAGATAATTGAGTTAGTGGCGCTCAACTATTTAAGTAGATAGGATATAAGATATCTTGTAGAAATAAATTCCAAATAAATACAACATAATTATATGTTGTGTCACGGCTTTTGAAGGTATTGGTGCAGAAGTAGTTTCTATTGTATGGAGATAAATGGTTGGCCAAAATACTTATATGAGTTTGTTTGGTCTCAACTTGATCACAACATTCAAAATGTACAAAAATGTTAATAAAGGTCATAGATAGCTAACTTTAATGTTTAAACTACTTAATTCACTTGTCAAATTTTCTATCTTAAATCCCAACTTAGTGTCTTGAGCTGATCTTTCCCAAGAATCATAGGTTCGTCCACGCCATGTGTAGGGATGGTAGTTTTATCCCTGGATCCATGTGTGCATCTGTTCATTTGCATGACCATGTAAATGCATCAACGTGCAAGAGCTCCACGGGGGCTTCAATCATGTCATAAAAGTTTCAATGACTCTTATAAATTCCTCCTAGGTGTCTTTTCATTCTTAAATAACTCCAACTTCTCAGTTCTATTCTTGAATTACTATGTTGCTTCTATATGTGCACATCACCCTTATCCTCTTATTCGCAACAAAGGTCTATTAGGGAATGTAGTAATTTCAGAAAAATTCATACGCACACGCAAGATCATGGTGGCGCATAGCAACGAGAGGGGAGAGTGTTGTCCATGTACCCTCATAGACCGAAATCGGAAGTGTTATGACAACGTGGTTGATGTAGTCGTATGTCTTCACGATCGATCGATCCTAGTACCGAAAGTACGGCACCTCCACGATCTGCACATGTTCGGCTAGGTGACATCCCACGAACTCTCGATCCAGCTGAGTGTCGAGGGAGAGCTTCGTCAGCACGATGGCATGATGACGGTGATGATGAAGCTACCGACGCATGGCTTTGCCTAAGCACTGCAACGATCTAACCGAGGTGGATTATGGTGGAGGGGGGCACTGCACACGGCTAAGAGATCAATGATCAACTTGTGTGTCCTAGGGTGCCTCCTACCCCTGTATATAAAGGAGTAACGGGGGAGGCCGGCCGGCCGTTGGGGCGCACCAAGGAGGGGGAGGAGTCCTCCTCCTAGTAGGAGTAGAACTCCGCCTTTCCTAGTCCAACTGGGAGGAAGTGGGAAGAAGGAAGGGAGAGGAAGAGGAAGAGGAGAAGGAAAGGGGGGCGCCCCCTGTCGGTGTCAAAACCGGCGGATCTCGGGTAGGGGGTCCCAAACTGTGCGTCTAAGGCTAATGGTAATAGGAGGCGGGGGACACAATGTTTACCCAGGTTCGGGCCCTCCCGATGGAGGTAATACCCTACTTCCTGCTTGATTGATGTTGATGATATGAGTATTCCAAGAGTTGATCTACCACGAGATCGTAGAAGCAAAACCCTAGAAGCTAGCCTATGATTATGATTGTTGTCTTCCCTACGGACTAAACCCTCTAGTTTATATAGACACCGGAGGGGGCTAGGGTTACACAGAGTCGGTTACAGAGAAGGAGATCTACAATCCGAATTGCCAAGCTTGCCTTCCACGCCAAGGAGAGTCCCACCCGGACACGGGACGAAGTCTTCAATCTTGTATCTTCATAGTCCAACAGACCGGCCAAAGTATATAGTCCGGCCGTCCGAGGACCCCCTAATCCAGGACTCCCTCAGTAGCGCCTGAACGAGGCTTCAATGACGACGTGTCCAGCGCGTAGATTGTCTTCGGCATTGCAAGACGGGTTCCTTCTTCGAATACTCCATAGAAGATTTTGAACACAAGGATCGTGTCCGGCTCTGCAAAGCAAATTCCACATACCACCGTAGAGAGTACAATATTCCACAAATCTAACCTGCTAACAACTTTTCATAGCATGACATCACGCCACGGCCCGGTCATTATTCGAACCATTTTTTCTCAACCAGCTGCTGCACATATTGCGAGGTGGTTTCCTTGGCACGTCTTCTCAAAGTAGAGATCATGTCCCCTTATCACGGGATCCTCATCAATACGGGTGTGGGTAACCCAACCGCTCCATCAATGCGGCGCTTGGGGAATAAGCGAGTTTACCGGGCAAGTGGGGAGGCGCAGGATCCCTGCTGCCTTTATAAGGAGATAAGGACCCCCCCCCCCCCCCTTTTTCACCCATGCCTTCTTCTTCCTCTGCTCATCCATCCCCCCCCCCCCCCCCCCCCCCCGCTCGAGCCCCAGCGCCCAAGCGTTCATCTTCTCCGCCCACAAAGGCCTTCCGAAAATGTTCGGATCCGGAGCAAGAAGCAAGTGGATGGCCTCTATCGTCCGGGAGAAGGATATGAAAAAGCTTCGGGAGGCTGTGTATCTGGCCAAAATCAGCCACCGTCTTCCGACGGCATGACAGATCGTCCCTACTCCGGAACCCCACGAGAGGGTTGTATTCCTCCCTCATTTGGTTCGCGGGCTAGGGTTTCCCCTCCTCCCATTCGTTCGTGGCGTCATGTATTATTACGGGATCGATTTTCACGATCTATCCCTCAATTCCTTCCTCAACATCTCGACATTCATCGTCGTGTGCGAGGCCTTTCTCCGCATCTCGCCACACTTCGGCTTATGGCTGAAGATCTTTAATGTGAAGCCCATGGTAGTGAGCGGCGAGCACCTCGAGTGTGGAGGCGCCATGGTGAGAAAGATGCCCAACGTCACATGGCCAACAGGTACTTTCAATGATTCCATCAAAGAGTGGCAGCAACAGTGGTTTTACATCACTGAGCCGCGCGGCATGGAATGGGCCGCTGCTCCCAAACTCCGATCTGGAGCCCCCCTGCGGCTTACGTCCTGGCCCAAGAAGGGCCTGAACTGTTCTTCGCTCGACGAGCTGTCAGCGCTCCAGACGTGCATCAAGGATATGGAAGACAAGAGTATTAAACTTGTCAATGTAGTCCAGGTGATGTTAGTTCGTCGGATCCTTCCTTGTCAACACCGGGGTTGCAATTTATGGGAATTCGACCCGGCCAAGCACCAGACCCTGCAAGAGCTCTTTGGCTCCTCGCACAAAGACATCTAGAAGGTGCTTTTCAAGTCCGGCAAATCATGGCCGGACTCAGCCGAGGACCGCGAGTACCAAATGTCCTGCCTTGAAAGTTCGGTAAGTCATTACATGTTTTATTCGCATAACCCAAGGGAAATGCTTAATGTGTTTTCCACAACTCTCCTAGGGCTGGACGAAGAAGGTGGGGCGGATCTAATGTCCGGCCCCACTGCCAGAAGATCCGGCCGGCCCACTTTTGACGAAGATGCTGGTCCGGGCGCCTTACAAGGTGCCGAAGAAGAAGGCCGAGAAGGAGGCCAAACAGACTAGGGGCAGCCTCCTTCACCATGGCCCCTCAGACACAATATCCGAAGACTCCAATGCCCGTTCTTCCTCCGAAGAGGACGAGGAGGAGGAGGAAGACGAATCCCCAGTGGACAGCCTCCACATCCTTGGAGGCCGAGTCGCCTAAGAGGGCAAAAACTCCTCTTCTGAAGGAGTCCACCGCCGCCGCCGACAGCAGCCCAGAGTGGGATCCCAGGGCCCAGCCCCTGGTGAACTCGTGAGTATAAAAAATCCAAACACATTTACGTATCCGGACTCACTATGGCATGACGTTTTAATCACTAAGCCATACTTTTTTTTTGCAGTTCGGCGAGGTCCCGCACCGAACGATCCTCATCAGAGGATTTATTGGGTTCGGATGCTATGGACAGCGAGACGCCCCCAAAGGCCCCTTCCCCAAAACACGTGAATGACACTGAGGTATCGTCACAGAGGGACCCAGGCCAAGAAGGGGGGAAAAGATCGTCAAGGCGGTACCAGGAGGTCAAACTTCTGGGGCCGGACAGACGGGAGAAAAGGCTCCCATGGACGTCGACGACGGGGGCTATCTCGAATTTGGCCGCCGGCCGGACACAATTCCGGAGACCGGCATGGCTCCAGAATCAGGCAAGCAGCCTCCCTCGATTGGAGGGGGTGCACCTGTTCCATTGGCAACCTATGTCCAACCAGAGGTGCCGGATACTTTACTGGCGGCGCTGAAGAGCGCCTCCATCGTTGAAGAGCACCGTGCCCTTATGGGTACGGTGATTAAGAAGATTCAGTCCATTGAGAGTGGATTGAATGAAGCATGCATCGGCCTTATAAGAGGCTTTGAGGTATGTTTTATGAGGTTTCAAAGAGTGTCATAGTATAGATAGTAGCCCCTGATACACTGTTCGGTGAAAGAAAGAACCGGACAGGGGATCAAATTTATGTTCGCATGAGACTCACTTGATGGCATCTATCTCTCTTCTTTTATAAGCAGGCGTCTATAGCAACTGTCGCCTCTCATACTGCGGAAGTCTCTGGACTGAATCAAAGTCTGGAGTGGGCCAAAGAACTTGGCTAGTTGAAAAGGCAGTTGGAGGATAAACAAGGTACGCACAAACCTTGCTCGCGTTCTGTGCGAACGAATTTTTAGTATGATAAAAATATGTTTCATGATTTGCTCTAGGGGCGATGACCGAAGTCGAGGCTCTTAAGAAGGCTGTGGCTGAGGCCGAGAAAAAGGCAGCCACAGAGCAGGCTCTTCGTGAGAAGCACGAGGCCAGGGTTATTGAAGCTGAGCAAGAGCTTCATGAGGCCATGAAGAAATGCGAGGCCTTGGAGCTGAGTTTAACAGAGAAAGAATCCGAACTCACCAAGGCTCATCAGGTCGCACGTGATGCCTGGGGGGAAACCCAAGGCGCCCTGCAGGAGATCCAAGAGGCGAGGAAGATCGCGGCGGGTAAAGCTTTTTCCATGTAAAGCAAGTATTTGAGGAAAAAAATCGTGTTTCTAATTTTGAGTTCGGATTTCTCCAAGGGTATTTGCGGAGCTGCCGCGCAGCATATCTGATGCCGCCCAATTCTACCGAGCCGAAGAAGGGAACACTCCAGATCAGCTCTTTTGGTCGCAGTATCTGGCACCGAATTATCCGGTGCCTTTTGTCGATCTACTGAAACAGCTGATCGAACTGCATAAGGCGGTCGAGCTAGCCATGCCTGCTATGGCCTGCCAAGCCGATTCCAAGCAGCTACTTCGGGCTCGTGAAGCGGCTTGTGAGTGCCTGCCCTCGACTTGACGTCATCAAGCGGTCGGTCTGTATGGAGGGTGCGCGAATGGCCTTCGTCCGTGCAAAGGTGCACTGGGGGAAGATGGACGCTGTAAAGCTGATGACCGAGGGACCGCCGGAGGGGAAGGAGCACCGCAAGCCTGAGTTATATTATGATAGTGTCCTGAAAGGATCCCGCCTTGCGGCGGAGCAATGTACCAAGGACATTATATTTCCATGAATACAGTCATGTTGTCCTTTGTAATGTTAAACAAGGTCGTTTCTATTATTGATTGCCGGTTATTTGAAAAAAAAATCCTCCTGCATGGCCGCTTTATATATTAATGCTGAGAGTTGGCCAGTCGTCGGCTTCTGCCCCCATGTAGGAAGTACAGGGGTGTTCGGGATAAACCTGAGCACTCATTATCCCAGTTTTGGGTCCTTGAAGGAGGTGTTCAGCGCAACGAACCAAGCAATCGGACTATAAGGCTTTATCACTCTCACTTAGCCATAGGAGCTTGACAAAAGGAAGGTAGGCGCAGCCCCTGGTGTTCGAAAGACCGCACGAGGGGCTCTATAAGCACCTGATCGGAAGAAAAGCCGATCCATCGCACGCTGCATTAGTTATCGCACAATGCGGAAGAAATCCTTAAAGATTTTACAACCTCTCGAACAGCTGACTATCTCTCGCCATACCATGACAGTCGGTTTTCGGCTTTCTCTACTAAGGCGCTCGTCCAGAAGAACCGGGACACAATCGCAGTAGTTCTCCCTGTGCCGCCTTAGCCGATATAGCGGAATGTAAGGCAGCAAAACATGGGAGACGGGCAAACCCAACTATTGACCCAAGACATGATTCGGAGCTGATGCATATAATGCTATAAGTTCGGGGTGCTGAACGACCGTGAAGGTGTTCGGACTTTATTGCCGTATTATGGGTACAATGAAGCCCCTAGCATATTAAGGCATATCGCAGTATACAGATGCCATTTGACAAAAGAGTTTCAATAAGAAATAGCAGCAGATAAGTGTCATATAAAGCCACATGTTGTATTTGAATAGTACATCGATGCGTATGAGTACAGGTAATGTGATAAAAAGAAATTTGACCGCAGAACCTGCTGAGACCAGGCGGGATGAAGCTGTGTTGCGGAACCGGATAGTCGGACGGTCATCGAGGGGAATATCTAAGGATTCCCTTGTGCGTCCGAGTTGTTTCCATGTCACGAGTCCTGGCCTACGCAAAGGTGAACTTGCAAAGAAAATGCAAGAAATGTTTATGTGCCACAGAGCGGTTGAGCCGCAGTGTGTGGCCTGTCCTAGCTTTTGCCGGAGTGTTTAATTTGAGCTTCGGACGATCCGGGCTATCTTGCCGCAAAGTAGTTCAGACTCCTTTGGCGGTGTCCGGGAGCTTGGCCGTCGACTCGAGGTTCGATTGAAAGATGCCACTCATTGCTTCTGCTGTTAAAGCGGCGGTATACTCTTCGGCACCGAAGGGGAGTACGGCCTTGCCATTAACCATGATGACGCCGCATGGACCGGGCATCTTGAGCTTACGGTAGGCATAACGTGGCACCGCGTTGAATCGAGCAAACGCGGTTCGTTCGAGCAGTGCCTGATAATCATTGCGAAAGGGGACGATGTCGAAGATTATCTCTTCGGTATGGTAATTGTCCGGTGATCCGAAGACTACCTCGAGAGCGATGGAGCTTGTACAGCGGGCCTCCACACCTAGTATAATACCTTTAAACGTGGTTTGAGTGGGATTGATTATCGAAGTATCAATACCCATCTTGCATACTGTGTCCTGATATAGCAGGTTTAGACTGCTGCCTCTGTCCATAAGGACTCGTGTGAGGTGGAACCCGTCAATTATTGGGTCGAGGACTAGTGCGGCTGAATTGCCCTGATTGGTATTAACCGGACGATCCGTGCGGTAGAAGGTGATCGGCCATAGTTTATATTGTGGGGCGACTGGTTCCGTTAAGTCGACATCCCTAAGAGTGCACATCCGTTCCAGCTTGGGAATGTGGGTGGCGTTTATCATGTTCACCGTTTTGATTTGCGGGGGAAATTTCTTTTGCCCTCCTATATTCGGTGATCGGGGATCCTCGTCATCATCGTCGCTTTGAGACCTGAGGGAGTCCTGGACTAGGGGTGTCTGGACAGCCGGACTATCATCGTCCGCCGGACTCCAAGACTATGAAGATACAAGATTGAAGACTTCGCTCCGTGTCCGGATGGGATTTCCTTGGCATGGAAGGCAAGCTTGGCAATACGGATATGTAGATCTCCTACCATTGTAACCGACTCTGTGTAACCCTAGCCCTCCCCGGTGTCTATATAAACCGGAGGGCTTTAGTCCGTAGGACACAACATACATTACAACAATCATACCATAGGCTAGCTTCTAGGGTTTAGCCTCCTTGATCTCGTGGTAGATCCACTCTTGTAATATACATCATCAATATTAGTCAAGCAGGACGTAGGGTTTTACCTCCATCAAGAGGGCCCAAACCTGGGTAAAACATCGTGTCCCTTGTCTCCTGTTACCATCCGCCTAGACGCACAGTTCGGGACCCCCTACCCGAGATCCGCCGGTTTTGACACCGACATTGGTGCTTTCATTGAGAGTTCCTCTGTGTCGTCACCGATAGGCTTGATGGCTTCTTCGATCAACAACAACGCTGCCCAGGGTGAGACTTTTCTCCCCAGACAGATCTTCGTATTCGGCGGCTTCGCACTACGGGCCAATTCACTTGGCCATCTGGAGCAGATCGAAAGCTACGCCCCTGGCCATCAGGTCAGGTTTGGAAGCCTAAACTTCACGGCCGACATCCGCGGGGACTTGATCTTCAACGGACTCGAGCCGCAGCCGAGCATGCCGCACTGTCACGATGGGCATGATCTAACTCTGCCGCCGGGCAGTACCTTGGAGGCCGCACATGAATCCGCTCCGGCCCTTAGTCCGGAGCCGATCACGCAGATCGAGGACCAGTGGCTAGACACCGCCTCGGGGACTGCAACTTCCACGGTGATGGAGCCTAACACTAACCTAGTCCCTTGTGAAACTCGTGACTCTGAGGTGCTGGACTCCCTGTCGGGCTCCGAACCTCCTGCGCCCTTGCCAGTCAAATCCGATTGGGCGCCGATCATGGAGTTCACCACCGTGGACATCTTTCAACACTCGCCCTTTGGTGACATCTTAAATTCACTAAAACATCTCTCGTTATCCGGAGAGCCCTGGCCGGATTATGGCCAGGATGGTTGGGATGCGGACGACGAAGAAATTCAAAGACCACCCACCACCCATTTTGTAGCCACTGTCGACGATCTAATCGACATGCTAGACTTCGACTCCGAAGACATCGACGGTATGAACGACGATGCTGGAGACGAACAAGAACCAGCGCCCACTGGGCACTGGAAGACCACCTCGTCATATGACATATACATGGTGGACACCCAAAAAGATGGGGACGGCGAAGAAGCAGCGGAGGCAGATTCCCTAAAGAAACAGCCCAAGCGCCGGCATCAGCGGCGCCGCTCTAAATCCCGCCACAGCAAGAATGGAGATTCCGGCACAGGAGATAATAACACCCCAGAAAGTGCCGAAGACAATCCCCTCCAGCAAGAGTCAGCGCAGGAGGACGCAGAAGCAAGCCCTCACGAGAGAGCGGCAGATGAAGAGGTCGAGGATGATAATTACATACCTCCCTCCGGAGACGAGGCAAGCCTTGACGACGACGAATTCGTCGTTCCCGAGGATCCCGTCGAACAAGAGCGTTTTAAACGCAGGCTTATCGCCACGGCTAATAGCCTAAAGAAAAAGCAGCAGCAGCTTTAAGCTGATCAAGATCTGCTGGCCGACAGATGGACCGAGGTCCTCGCGGCCGAAGAGTATGAACTCGAACGCCCCTCCAAGAGCTACCCAAAACGCAAGTTGCTCCCCCGATTAGAGGAGGAAGCATGCATACCTTCATCACCAGCACATAATACGGCCGACCGACCGCCTCGTGGTCGCGACAGAGAGGCATCCAGGCCCTCCACTATGACCGTACCCAGGCATCTCTCCAAAAGCGTGAAGCCAAGAGGGAACGCGCCGGACTTGTGAGATATATTGGAGGACAAAGCAAGGCAATCCAGATCCATCTATAGATCACATGGGCGCCCCACGACTCACGACGAATACCGTCGTACCCGCTACAACAACTCTGGCCGGGCCGAACATAGCAGACAACACTCACTCGAGCTACG
This sequence comes from Triticum timopheevii, assembly GCA_963921465.1. Classification (NCBI taxonomy): domain Eukaryota; kingdom Viridiplantae; phylum Streptophyta; class Magnoliopsida; order Poales; family Poaceae; genus Triticum; species Triticum timopheevii. The sequence continues at coordinate 372,704,734 of OY997262.1, forward strand.
TCGTGATATTGCTCAATATAGAGGCGCCGCACACCCGCTATGCTTCACTGATGAAGTAATGGATCATCAAATCCCGGAAGGGTTTTAACCCGTAAACATTGAATCCTACGATGGGACAACAGACCCCGCGGTTTGGATCGAAGATTATCTCCTTCACATCCATATGGCCCGCGGCGATGATCTCCACGCCATCAAGTATCTCCCACTCAAGCTTAAAGGACCGGCTCGGCATTGGCTTAACAGCTTGCCCGCAGAGTCAATTGGGTGTTGGGAAGACCTGGAAGCCGCATTCCTCGACAACTTCCAGGGCACATATGTGCGACCACTAGACGCCGATGACCTAAGCCACATAATTCAGCAGCCAGACGAATCGGCCAGAAAATTCTGGACACGGTTCTTAACAAAGAAAAATCAAATCGTCGACTGTCCGGATGCAGAGGCCCTCGCAGCCTTCAAACATAACATCCGCGATGAGTGGCTAGCCCGGCACCTAGGACAGGAAAAGCCGAAATCCATGGCAGCCCTCACATCCTTAATGACCCGCTTCTATGCGGGAGAGGACAGCTGGCTAGCTCGCAGCAACAACCTCCGTAAAAATTCTGGCAGTCCGGATACCAAGGACCACAATGGCATGTTGCGTCGAAGCAAAAATAAACGCCGAGTTAACGGCGATGACAAGGAGGATACGGTAGTCAACGCCGGATTCCGAGGCTCTAAACCCGGTCAACGGAAGAAGCCATTTAAAAGAACCACCCCGGGTCCGTCCAATTTGGACCGAATACTCGACCGCTCATGCCAGATACATGGCACCCCCGAAAAGCCAGCTAACCACACTAACAGAGATTGTTGGGTATTCATGCAGGCAGGCAAGTTAATTGCCGAAAACAATGACAAGGGGCTGCATAGTGACGACGAGGAAGAGACCCGGCCGCCGAACAGTAGAGGACAAAAGGCTTTTCCCCCACAAGTGCGGACGGTAAACATGATATACGCAACCCATATACCCAAGAGGGAGCGGAAGCGCGCACTAAGGGACGTATACGCGATGGAGCCAGTCGCCCCGAAATTCAATCCATGGTCCTCTTGTCCAATCACTTTCGATCGAAGAGACCATCCGACCAGCATCCGCCACGACGGATTCGCCGCATTGGTTTTAGACCCAATCGTCGATGGATTTCACCTCACGAGAGTCCTGATGGACGGCGGCAGTAGCCTGAACCTGCTTTATCAGGATACAGTGCGCAAGATGGGCATAGACCCCTCAAGGATTAAACCTACAAAGACGACCTTTAAAGGCGTCATACCAGGTGTTGAAGCTAATTGTGCAGGCTCAGTCACACTGGAAGTGGTCTTCGGATCCCCGGATAATTTTCGGAGCGAGGAGTTAATCTTCGACATAGTCCCGTTCCGCAGTGGCTATCACGCCCTGCTCGGACGAACCGCGTTTGCAAAATTCAACGCGGTGCCGCATTACGCATACCTAAAGCTCAAGATGCCAGGCCCTCGTGGAGTCATTACGGTCAACGGAAATACGGAACGCTCCCTTCGAACGGAGGAACATACAGCGGCTCTCGCGGCAGAAGTACAGAGTAGCCTTCCAAGGCAATTTTCGAGTCCGGCCGTTAAACGGCCGGACATGGCCAAACGTACCCGGAGCAACATCAACCAAGACCACCTGGCACGTCCCGAGCACGCGTAGCAATGCGGCCCCAACCCTAGCCCTCGCATGATTGCAAGACCAACCCTCCGCGTACATCATTACGCTCTGGAGATACCATGGGTCTAGGGGAAGGGGCACGACCACAACAGACCCAGAGTGCGACTTGACCACACCAGGGGCTCACAAGTGTGTGTCTCTCTTTTTTTCTTTGTATAAGCAGGACTCCGTTCATCAGAGGCCCTGTCCGGCGGCGAACCCGCCGAACTCACGATACAACATCCAGGGAGGGAAAAAGGCTGCGACGAACACTCAGGTGGTCTGCATTACGAGCATTAAATTCGATTATATACACCAGTCCGCAGCCCACCCCTGGAGGGGGACATGTTTATTTAGTCCAATCCCTTGCTTACCGCACTATTTGTATCCTTCCGCACTCATAGCAGAATTCCTTGAATAAATAATGCAACACTTTTTGCCTATAATCGCATTACTTTACATATATGTTCACTAATGACATCTTGCACCCGTATATTTTGGTACGGCCGAATACACCAGGGGCTTAGGTTCCCCGCATTATGGTGTGATAAGTCCGAACACTTTCACAAGTGCGGCACCCCGAACTTATAGCATTATATGAATCGGCTCTGAATCATGTCTTGGGTCAATAGTTGGGTTTGCCCGGCTCCCACGTTTTGGTGCCTTACGTTCCGTTCTGTCGGCTAAGGTGGCACTGGGAGAACCACTGCGATTGCGCCCCGGTTGAGCCAGGCGAGCGCCTCAGTGGAGAAAGCTAAAACTGACTGGCATGATAAGGCGAGAGACTGGTCGCTGTTCGAGAGGTCTTTTCGGGTCCTTAAAGACTTACGCCACTTCGAGCGAAGTACTGGATAATGTCCGACGAAGGCGTGGATAGCGCCTCGAATTCGGTCTTCCGAATACTAGGGGCTTCGCCGAAATTTAAAATTATAGAATTCTATGGCTAAGTGAGAGTCTTCAAGCATTATAAGTCCGGTTTCCTTGTTCGTCGTGTTGAGCGCCTCCCTAGATGGACCCAAAAATGGGAACAAGAGTGCTCAAGTTTATCCCGAACACCCCAGCACTAGTGGCATGGGGGCTGAAGCCAACGACTTGCCATCGCTCAGATTTTATAAACGGCCGCACAGGAGGTAATATTTTAAATTAAACATGCGTTGCTTAGCGCATATGAACAAAGTTTTCAGCGCACAGGATAATACATAGCGAGTTTACTCAATAATTACATCTCGGGGGCACTCATCCGCAATATTGCGGGCACCCTTCAGGACAGTCTTATAGTACATTTCGGGCGTACGATACTCCTTGCCCGCTGGCGGCGGATCAGTGAGAAGCCTCTCCACATCCAGCCTGCCCCAGTGCACCTTTGCGCGGGCAAGGGCCCGACGAGCACCTTCAATACAGGCGGAGCGCTTGATGACCTCCACCCAGGGGCACGCATCCACCAGCCGCCGCACGAGGCCGAAGTAGCTCCCAGGCATGGCCTCGCCAGGCCATAGCCGGACTATGAGGCCCTTCATGGCCTCCTCAGCTACCTTGTGGAGTTCGACCAGCTGCTTCAGCTGGTCGCTAGGGGGCACCGGATGGCCGACCTCGGCATACTGAGACCAGAAGACCTTCTCCGTTGAGCTTCCCTCCTCACCACGGTAGAATGCGGCGGCATCGGATACACTGCGAGGCAAATCTGCAAACGCCCCTGGAGAGCTCCGAATTCGGGTAAGTGTCAGGTAGTTTACATTAACATGCTTGCTTTGCATGAAAAACGCCTTACCCGCCGCTATTTTCTTCACATCTTCCACCTCCTGAAGGGCCTTACGGGCCTCGGCCTTGGCAGATTTGGCACTTTCGAGAGCTGAGGCGAGCTCGGACTCTCGAGTCTTTGAGTCGCGCTCCAAACTCTCATGCTTCTGCATGAGAGCCTGGAGCTCTTGCTGCACCTCCGCCACCCGCGCCTCCTGCTTCTCTCGCTTTGACCATTCCGCGGCCGCATTATGTTCGTCCGCGGACACAGCCTCCTTCAGGGTTGCCACCTCATTCGTGGCCCCTGCAGTACCCATGTTATCCTTGTTATTCTTTTATTGCAACCTAAATCCTTTTCTGTAAGGTAACTATTCAAAGTGGTGTTACTCACCTTCTTTGTCCTCGAGCTGCTTCTTGGCACGGCCGAGCTCTTGCTCGGACCGCTCGAGATCTTGCTTTAATACACTGACCTCCGCAGTCAGTGCGGCAGAGGTCAGCAGCGCAGCCTGCAAACCCATATTGACATACTTTTTAGCAATCCTGCGTATATCTTTTTAGATCCTTAGTCCGGCTTTTCTTTCCGAACACTGAACTGAGCATCAGGGGCTACTGTCTATGCGGTATTACATTACATAATTTTAACTTCTTACCTCAAAGCCTGTTAGAAGGCTACTGCAGGCTTCGGTCAGCCCGCTCTTGGTGAGCTGAACCTTCTGAATCACCGCACTCATAATAGTGCGGTGTTCTTCCTCGATGGAAGCTCCTTTGAGCGCTTCCAGCAAGTTGTCCGGCGCCTCCGGTTGGACGGAGGCCGCCGGCGTCACGGTCTTGCCCTTCTTGCGAAGGGGCCGCCTGCCGGACTCCGGAACCACTGCAGGTTCCGGTGTGGAGTCCGGCGCGAAGTCCGGGAGGCTGCCTTGCGGCGCCTCCGGAGCCTCCTCCTGATGGGTCCCTTCCTGGGATCCCACCTCGGCGTCCTCAGTGGCGCGAGGGGTGGAGGCCGTCGGGATGGAATCCACATCCGACGGAGCCAACGACCCGCTCGATGAAGCGGGAAGATCATCATCAGCCGGACTGCAGGCAGTATGCGGCATTAGAAGGACGCTATGTGACATAAAAAGAAATTATAAATCATTCAGGAATCCGGATACTTACGATCTCGCCGGAGGCCTAGCCCTTGAAGGCCACTCTTCGCTGCCAACGTTGGTGTTGGCAGAGCTGTCCGGAGGAATAGTTCTTCCCCTCTTGGACCCTTCGGCCTCCCCTGTTGGGGAAGCCTTCCTCTTCCTCTCTCCCTCCTCTGGGAGAGAGTCTTCTTCCTCCTCCTCATCTTCAGGGGAGGAGTCCGCCTCGGAGCCGTCGGAGACCTGAAAGCGGGAACTCTTTCGAGTACGCGTGGCCACCTTCTTGGCCTTCTTCTCCGGCACCACATGCGGTGTCGGAACCAGCATCCCCGCTAGACGGGCGTCTATTGGTTTTCTGGCATGGGATCCGGGCAGACGAGCTGCTTCGCCTTCCTCATCCAGTCCTGTCAAAGGAAAAGGGGAAAATTAAAACCCGCATAGAGTCAAACTATGAAAAGCAAGTGTCCCGTAAAGGGGTAGAATCACTTACCTCGTCAGCTTGGCGCTGCGAGCGAAATCCGCGATCTTCAGCCGCGGATGTGGGGGCTTCGGCACCCTTAAACAGCACCCTCCAGGCGCCTTCATACATCGTGTCGAAGAGCCCGCTCAACGCCTGGTGCTATTCCGGATCGAACTCCCACAGAGTGAATGCCCGCTCTTGGCATGGGAGAATCCGGTGGACGAGCATGACTTGGACCACGTTAACCAGCCTGAGCTTCTTATTAACCAACTTCTGGATACAGGCTTGGAGTCCCGTCAGCTCCTCCGAACTACCCCACAGCAAGCCCTTCTCTTTCCAGGAGGTGAGCTGTGTGGGGATACCAGATCTGAACTCGGGGGCCGCCGCCCACGTAGGGTCACGCGGCTCGGTGATATAGAACCACCCCGATTGCCACCCCTTGACGGATTCCACGAAGGCCCCTTCGAACCAAAGGACGTTGGGCATCTTGCCAAACATGGCGCCTCCGCACTCCGCTTGAGTGCCCTTCACTACCTTCGGCTTGACATTGAAGGTCTTGAGCCACAAGCCGAAGTGGGGCTGGATGCAGAGGAAGGCCTCGCACACGACGATAAACGCCGAGATGTTGAGGATAAAGTTCGGCGCCAGATCATGGAAATCCAGGCCGTAGTAGAACATGAGCCCCCGGACAAAAGGATGCAATGGGAAGCCCAGTCCGCGGAGGAAATGGGGAAGGAAAACGACCCTCTCATGGGGCCTGGGGGTGGGGATGAGCTGCCCCTCGTCGGGCAGCCGGTGCGCGATGTCGCCGGAGAGGTATCCAGCGCCGCGTAGTTTGGCGATGTGCTCCTCCTTAACGGTAGAGGCCAACCATTTTACCTCCCACTCCGGACATGATCGGAGAAGGTTGAGACGAGATGCACGAACTTGGGCGCTGGAGCTCGAGTGCGCGGAGATGGATAAGCAAAGGAGGAAGAAGGCATAGGTGAAAAGGTGAATCCTTATCCCTTATATATAGGCGGACGAAGACTATGCGTCCCCACTAGCCTGATAAAACTCGCTTATCTCCCAAGCACCACCATCAATGGCGCGGTTGGGTTACTCACGTCCGTATTGATGAGAATCCTGGGATAAGGGGAACACGATCTCTGCTTCGACAAGACGTGCCAAGGAAACCGCTTCGCTAAACGCGTTGAGGTGGTATAAAAAAATGATTCGAGTAAAGGCTTGGTAGTGGTGTGATGTCATGCCGCAAAATACGTCAGTAGATTGAACTTGTGTATATATTATTCTCTCTACGGTGGAATGTGGAATTTATTTTGCAGAGCCGGACACTATCCAGGTGTTCACAATCTTCTATGGATTATTCGGAGGAGGAACCCGCCTTGCAATGCCGAACATTATGCGCGCCGGACTCATCGTCATTGAAGCCAGGTTCAGGGGCTACTGAGGGAGTCCTGGACTAGGGGGTGTCCGGACAGCCGGACTATCATCGTCCGCCGGACTCCAAGACTATGAAGATACAAGATTGAAGACTTCGCCCCGTGTCTGGATGGGACTTTCCTTGGCGTGGAAGGCAAGCTTGGCGATACGGATATGTAGATCTCCTACCATTGTAACCGACTCTGTGTAACCCTAGCCCTCCCCGGTGTCTATATAAATCGGAGGGCTTTAGTCCGTAGGACACAACATACATTACAACAATCATACCACAGGCTAGCTTCTAGGGTTTAGCCTCCTTGATCTCGTGGTAGATCCACTCTTGTAATATACATCATCAATATTAATCAAGTAGGACGTAGGGTTTTACCTCCATCAAGAGGGCCCGAACCTGGGTAAAACATCGTGTCCCTTGTCTCCTGTTACCATCCGCCTAGACGCACAGTTCGGGACCCCCTACCCGAGATCCGCCAGTTTTGACACCGACAAGACCCCTTCTCCTTGTTTTTGGCACCTGACCTGCTGGCTTGTTTGAAGACCCAGCATTCTCTGTTGGTATGAATGGCTGGTGTTCCTGGGGTGCCATGAATTTGTTCTTTTTGAATGGCTTTTTCCGCAGACCGGACTTAGATCCACTGAATCCGGCATTGACGGCCATGTCTTCGGCGTTATCACCATATTGCGATGCTTGTGTTTGTTGCGTCGGGGCTTGTCGTTGCTATCTCTGGCCTTTGATGTCCCAGGATTGCTTGCTGTTCTGTTGCTACGAGCCAACCAGCTATCCTCGCATGCACAAAAGCGGGTCAAGAGTGTCGTGAGGGCTGCCATGGACTTTGGTTTTTCTTGGCCAAGATGTTGGGCAAGCCACTCATCACGAATGTTATGCTTAAAGGCCGCCAGGGCTTCGGCATCCGGATAGTCGACAATTTGGTTCTTTTTAGTTAGGAACCGAGTCCAGAATTTCCTGGCTGACTCTCCGGGCTGTTGGGTTATGTGACTTAAATCATCAGCATCCAGTGGTCGCAAATAAGTGCCCTGGAAGTTATCCAGGAATGCGTCTGCCAGGTTCTCCCAACTTCCAATGGAGTTTGCCGGCAAACTATTCAGCCAATGCCGGGTCAGTCCCTTGAGTTGTAGTGGGAGGTATTTGATGGCGTGTAGATCGTCCCCGCGGGCCATGTGAATGTGGAGAAAGAAATCTTCAATCCATACCGCATGGTCTATTGTACCATCGTATGATTCAATATTCACGGGTTTAAACCCTTCTGGGAATTCATGATCCATTACCTCATCAGTGAAGCATAGGGGGTGTGCGGAGCCTCTATGCCTGGCTACATCACGACGCAGTTCAAATGAGCCTAGTCTGTTGTATTCGGCCCGGCTGGATTTGTTTTTAGTATATCTGGCGTGACGGTCATCGTCGTGCGTTGGGGCGCGCCCCCATGATTCATAGATCGATCTTGACTGTCCTGCTTTGTTTTCCAATATGTCTCGCAGGTCCTGCGTGTAGCCCCGGGCTTTAGTTTTTTTGTTTGATTGGCAGCGGGGTGCGGGCTGGTGTTCGGGCTGATACGCCGCTTTGTGCCGGCCACGAGGTGGCCGGTCAGCCACATCCTACGCTGGTAGTGTGGGCTCTAATGCCTCCTCCTCGAGTTGAGGTAGTAACCTGCGCTTTGGGTAACTTTTTGTTGGACGCTCGAGTCTGTATTCCTCGGCTGCCAGGACTTCAGTCCATCTATCAGTTAGCAGATCTTGATCAGCTTGAAGCTGCTGCTGCTTTTTTTTCCAGCTTATTTGAAGTGGCTATAAGTCGGCGCTTGAAGCGCTCCTGCTCTACGGGATCCTCTGGCACGATGAATTCTTCATCGCCAAGGCTCACCTCGTCTTTGGAGAGGGGCATGTAATTGTCGTCCTCTGATTCTCCATCCATTGCCTGTTCCTTAGGGCTAACTTGCCCATCCTCCCGTTCGGCCTGCTCGAAGCCTGGCTCAGTGGGATTGTTTTCGTCCTCGGCATTATCCGGAGCGTTATTGTCTCATGTGCCAGTATCTCTATTTTTGCTGTGACGGGGCTTATAGCAGTGCCGATGACGCCGGTGCTTAGATTGCTTTTCAGGGGGATTATCCTCTCTTGCCTCATTGCCATGGCTTTCTTTGGGTGTGTCCACCATATATATATATCATATGATGAGGTGGCTGTCCAGCACCCTATGGGCGGTGGTTCATGTTCCTCTCCAGCATCGTCATCCATACGGTCGATGTCTTCGGAGTCAAAATCAAGCATGTCGGTTAAGTCATCGACAATGGCTATTAAGTGGGTGGTGGGTGGGGAACGAATTTCTTCGTCGTCCGCTTCCCACTCAAGTCGGACATAGTTTGGCCACTCCTGGCAGGGAAAAAGACTTCTATAAATTTAGTATGTCGCCCAAGGGCGAGTGCTGGAAGATATCCGCGGAGGTAAACTCCATGATCGGTGCCCAACCATATTCTAGAGGCAAAGACGCACGCGGTTCAGAGCCTATGGCCGGAGACGAGTCCGAGGGTCCGATGACACATGCCTCATCGCGGGCAAAGTCTGTGTTCGGCTCTATCGCCACTAAGTGGCCGAACAATGGGCCAGGGCAGCCACATGTGTGATCTCCCGAACACCGTCCGATGGCAGATCTAGGTCATGCTCGTCGTGACTGTTCAACACACCTGACATGGGCTTGAATCCATCAAAGATCAAGTCTCCGCGGATGTCGGCGGTGTAGTTCAGGCTTCAAAATATGTCCTGATGACCAGGGGTGTAGCTATCGATCTGCTCCAGATGGCCAAGCGAGTTGGCCCACAGTGCGAAGCCACCAAATATGAAGATTTGTCTGGGGAGGAAAACCTCACCCTGGATCGCATCGTTGTGGATGATTGAAGGAGCCATCAAGCCTTATCGTGACGACACAGTGGAACTCTCAATGAAAGCACCATTGTCGATGTCAAAACTGGCGGATCTCAGGTAGGGGGTCCCGAACTGTGCGTCTAAGGCTAATGGTAATAAGAGGCGGGGGACACAATGTTACCCAAGTTCGTGCCCTCTCGATGGAGGTAATACCCTACTTCCTGCTTGATTGATCTTGATTATATGAGTACTACAAGAGTTGATCTACCACGAGATCGTAGATACTAAACCCTAGAAGCTAGCCTATGATTATGATTGTTGTCTTTCCTACGGACTAAACCCTCAGGTTTATATAGACAACGGAGGGGGCTAGGGTTACACAGAGTCGGTTACAGAGAAGGATATCTACATATCCAAATTGTCAAGCTTGCCTTCCACGCAAAGGAGAGTCCCACCCGGACACGGGACAAAGTCTTCAATCTTGTATCTTCATAGTCCAACAGTCCGGCCAAAGTATATAGTCCGGCCGTCCGAGGACCCCCTAATCCAGGACTCCCTCACCCCCCTCCCTAGTCCAATTCGGACTCCCTATAGGGAGGGGGCACGGCTGCCCCTTGTGGGCTGCCTCCCCTCTTCCCTATGGCCCATGTAGGCCCAACTTTCCCCGGGGGGTTCCAATAACCCTCCGGCACTCCGGTTTTCTCCGAAATCACCCGGAACACTTCCGGTGATCAAATATAGTCGTCCAATATATCAATCTTTATGTCTCGACCATTTAGAGACTCCTCGCCATGTCCGTGATCACATCCAGGACTCCTAACTACCTTCGGTACATCAAAACACATAAACTCAAGTTACAAATCGGAGTGACAAATCCTAATATCGATCTATGCCAACTCAACAAGTACCATCGGAGACACCTGTAGAGCACCTTTATAATCACCCAGTTACGTTGTGATGTTTGGTAGCACACTAAGTGTTCCTCCGGTATTCGGGAGTTGCATAATCTCATAGTCATAGGAACATCTATAAGTCATGAAGAAAGCAATAGCAATATACTAAACGACCAAGTGCTAAGCTAATGGAATGGGTCAAGTCAATCACATCATTCTCTAATGATGTGATCCCGTTAATCAAATGACAACTCATGTCTATGGCTAGGAAACTTAACCATCTTTGATTCAACGAGCTAGTCAAGTAGAGGCATACTAGTGATACTCTGTTTGTCTATGTATTCACACATGTACTAAGTTTCCGGTTAATACAATTCTAGCATGAATAATAAACATTTATCATGATATAAGGAAATATAAATAACAACTTTATTTTTGCCTCTAGGGCATATTTCCTTCAGTCTCCCACTTGCACTAGAGTCAATAATCTAGATTACATAGTAATTGTTCTAACACCCATGGAGTCTTGGTGCTGATCATGTTTTGCTCGTGAGAGAGGCTTAGTCAACGGGTCTGCAACATTCAGATCCGTATGTATCTTGCAAATCTCTATGTCTCCTTCCTTCACTTGATCGCAGATGGAATTGAAGCGTCTTTTGATGTGCTTGGTTCTCTTGTGAAATCTAGATTCCTTTGCCAAGGCAATTGCACCAGTATTGTCACAGAAGATTTTCATTGGACCCGATGCACTAGGTATGACACCTAGATCGGATATGAACTCCTTCATCCAGACTCCTTCATTTGCCGAAGCAGCTATGTACACCGACACACGTAGATCCCGCCATGACGCTTTGCTTAGAACTACACCAACTAACAGCTCCACCATTCAATATAAATATGTATCCGGTTTGTGACTTAGAGTCATCCGGATCAGTGTCAAAGCTTGCATCGACGTAACCATTTACGACAAGCTCTTTGTCACCTCCATAAACGAGAAACATATCCTTAGTCCTTTTTAGGTATTTCGGGATGTTCTTGACCGTTGTCCAGTGATCCACTCCTGGATTACTTTGGTACCTCCCTGCTAAACTGATAGCAAGGCACACATCAGGTCTGGTACACAACATTGCGTACATGATAGAGCCTATGGCTGAAGCATAGGGAACACCTTTCATTTCCTCTCTATCTTCTGCAGTGGTCAGGTATTGAGTCTGACTCAACTTCACACCTTGTAACACAGGCAATAACCCTTTCTTTGCTTGATCCATTTTGAACTTCTTCAAAACTTTATCAAGGTATGTGCTTTGTGAAAGTCCAATTAAGCGTCTTGATCTATCTCTATAGATCTTGATGCCTAATATATAAGCAGCTTCACCGAGGTCTTTCATTGAAGAACTCTTGTTCAAGTATCATTATATGCTATCTAGATATTCTATATCATTTCCAATCAACAATATGTCATCCACACATAATATTAGAAATGCTACAGAACTCCCACTCACTTTCTTGTAAATACAGGCTTCTCTAAAAGTCTACTTAAAACCATATCCTTTGATCACACTATCACTACAAAAAAAAGACACATCCGTGACATTTTGGGCCGAACGAAATTTTTTTCTGTCATACATATGACACTTCTTTGACGATAATTGTGACAAAACCCGGTATCATCATAGATGTGGTGGGCTCCTACTTCTATGGCAAAAAATCATGACATAAAATGGGCTTTTCATCCTGGGCGGGCCGGAGGCGCAGCTGCATGACATTCTTTGGGCTGTCCATGACGGAAAAAACCATGGTAGAAGCGAGGGGGAGGAAAATTTCGGGGAGTTCCCGATTACGGTGGGAGGTCGGGTGTCGAGCGATGCGCGTTTCTCTCGTACATGTGCGAGGCGTTGGCTCTAACTGAACCCGAGCGAGGCGTTGGGCTCTAACTGAGCCCGAGCGATTGCACTGCAGGCTACACGTTACTGAACCTGAGCAATCGATCGATGGCTATTAAGTGAACCCGATCGAGCGATTCCTTCGCTACTGCTGCTAACTAAAGCCGATCGATGCTGCCTCTGGGATGAACAGTGAGCGTTGCAGGGGGGGAGGAGGGTTGGATGAACAGTGAGCGGTGGCATTGCCTCTGGATGAACAGGACCCCGTGGTGTGGAGGGCTGGATGAACAGTAGACGGTGGAGGGGTGGTTGAACAGGACCCCATGGTGTGGAGGGCTGGATGGGTAGTAGACGATGGAGCGGTGCCCGTGGAGGGGTGGTTGAACAGGAGCCGGTGGAGTAGCACACGGTGGAGGCTGGATTAATAGGAGCCCGTGGAGGCTGGAGGAGGTCGATGGTAGCCCGTGGAGGCTGGAGGAGGTCGACGGTGGAGATGAACAGTATCCCGTGGAGTCCCGTTTTGCGGTACGGCACACCAACCCGATGAACATGACCCCTGTTTCGACCGTAGCGCTCCAACACAAGTCCGTTTTGTCCGTTTTCCGGTACGCCACACCCCTCCCGATCAACAGGACCCCCGTTTCGTCCGTAGGAGGTCTGTTTCCTCCGTTTTGCGGTACGCCACACCCCTCCCGATCAAAAAGACCCCGTTCCGAACTTAGGAGGTCTGTTTCCTCCATTGTGCGGTATGCTAGGCCTCGTTTCCATCGCCTGTTCCGTCCAAGCCCACCCGATGAACACGACCACGCATTCCGTTCCGACCCAACCGATTGGCTCCCACGCGTTCCGTTGCTTCCCGATGAACACAACGCATTCCGTTGCCTCCCGATGAACACGACGACGACGCTGTTTCTTTGCTCCGACCTAGCCATGTACACGAGCCCTGGCCGTACGTACACATACGTGGCCATATTTTCTTTCTTGCACCCTGGCCGCTGTACGTACGTGTACATGCTACGTGCGTGCCTCTACTACGACACGTACGCGCCTCTACTACGACACGTGCGTGCCTCTACATCGACCAGTATATATATACGTACACGTTCGCGACCAGAATGACAACGGTACGTACGCTTCGACCAGGTGGGTCCCGACTGTCAGGCACTTCCTTGCGTGCGAAGATGTAGCTGGTGGGTCCTAGCAATCAGGGGGCGAATTGTTTTTTTTGCCCGAACGCACTTCCTTGCATGCGAAGATGTAGCTGGTGGGTCCCAGCAATCAGGGGGAAACATTTTTTTCACGAAATACGGTGGCCCGTCCGGTGGGTCCCCGCTGTCAGGTGGAGGAATAATTATTTTCCACGTAATAAGGAGGCACTTCCTTGCTGCAGCGGTGGACCCAGCTGTCAGCCTCTCCACGTACAGTCCACGTCCGATGGAAGCCATTTCTTGACCACGTTGACCACGTCGCGCCGAGGGCACCCGGGCGGTAGAGGACGGCGAGGCCTAGGAAGGGGACGACGCGGAGCTGGGGAAGGCGTGGCATTGGATGCCCACGCGTAGAGGAGTATGAGGGTTCACTGGTTCACTGTGGTGTGAGGCTGCCGTCGCCGCAGAATAACAGGCGGTGTGGGTGAGTAGAGGGATGGCCTGGCCAGCGGTGGGAGTAGTAGGGGCGGTGAGGCCTCCGCCGCATCACAGCCGGCCACAGGAAGCAGGAGCACGAGGCACGACCGGCGCTGGTTTGGGTGGCTGGAGCAAGAAGACCAGAGGTTGAAGAAGCACTACGGCCGTTGGATGGACATCGTACGGTCACTGGAGCTAGAATCGTGCATATTGACTAAGTTGACAGAGCCCTCCGTCCCCATCAACTTAGTAGGCCCACAAGTCAGCCTGCCACTATATTGGGTCCCAGCTAACAGGGGGAGTATTCATTTTTTTGTGCGTAATAAGGAGGAACTTCCTTGCGTGCGAAGATATAGCTGGTGGGTCTGAGCTGTCAGCGGCAATAACGTTTTTTTGCGAAATACAGAGGCCCTTTCGGTGGGTCCCTGATGTCAGGTGGAGGAATCAATATTTTGCGTGTAATAAGGAGGCATTTCCTTGCGTGCGGCCGTGGACCCAGCTGTCGGCCTCTCCACATACAGTCCACTTCAGATGCATGTCGGTCGTTGACCATGTTGACCAGGCCGCGCCGAGAGCACCAGGGCGGTGGACGACGGCGAGGACTAGGAAGGGAATGACACGGAGGCAGGGAAGAGTCAGCAGTTGTTTCCCACGCGGAGGGGAGTACGATTGCATGGGGGTTTACTGGTTCGTCTGCCATCGCCGGAGAATAACATCAGGTGTGGGTGAGTAGAGGGATGGCTAGGCCAGCGATGGGAGTACGGTGGGGCAGTGAGGCCTGCGCGGCAGCACAGCCGCCCGCGGGGAGGAGGGAGCAGGCAGTCCCGCCGGCGCTTGTTTGAGCGGCTGGAGCAGGAAGAGCAGAGGTTGAAGAAGCACGACGGCCGTTGGATGGACATCCAACAGTCACTGCTTGTGCGTCAACCGTTTTTTAGGAAAGCCTTAAATCTTTGGAAAACAGCATACGACCCATCTGCCATTATTTCTAATAATTTACAGCCCATTTGCTAATTCTTAAGGTTTTTTTGGAGCCCATATTCTTTTTGTTAGCATTACAACCCATATTGTGGCCACGGTTAAAAAATTATATGAAATTTTGCATATTTCGGTGCAGTCCGAACTGTTTTTAAACCCGAAATTTCGACTCACATTCAAACTGATTTTAAATACAAATGTATATCAATATAAAATCCAACAAATTCTCCATACATAAAAATTAATGTAATTTAAAATCTCGAAATGAAAAAAAAATGATATTTGAAACTAATTGCCGGTTTGATGTGTTTTGAAAATGTACAACCCATTTCTCATTACTAATAGGCCATTTTCTCGGCCAGCCGAATGAAGCTCTCCTCGTCTTGAAAGTTTTGCAGCCCAATAGGCCTGACAAAGCGACTTACTTGGCAAATCACAAAAAAAACTGGGCTGTGGCCGTGGACCCAGCTGTCAGCCTCTCCACGTACAGTACTCTTCCGATGGAAGTCGGTCATTGACCACATTGACCACGCCGCGCCGAGAGCACCAAGGCGGTGGACGACGGCGAGGCCTAGAAAGGGGACGACGCTAAGCCGGGGAAGACACGGTAGTGGATGCCCACGTAGAGAAGAGTACGAGGGTTCACTAGTTCGGCTGTGGCGTGAGGCTACCGTCGCCGCAGAATAACAGGGGGTGTGGGTGAGTAGAGGGATACCCTGGGCCAGCGGTGAGAGTAGTAGGGGGCGGTGAGGCCTCCGCGGCATCACAACCGGCCATCAGAGGCAGGAGCACGCGGCACGACCAGCACTGCTTTGGGCGGCCGGAGCAAGAAGACCAGAGGTTGAAGAAGCACTATGGCCATTGGATGGACATCGTACGGTCACTAGAGCTAGAATCGTTCATATTTACTAAGTCGACAAAGCCCTCCGTCCTCGTCAACTTAGTAGGCCCACAAGTCAGCCACCCACTATGGTGGGTCCCAGCTAGCAGGGGGTATTCATTTTTTGGTGTGTAATAAGGAGGCACTTCCTTGCGTGCGAAGATATAGCTGGTGGGTCTGACCTATCAGCGGGGGGAATGTTTTTTTCATGAAATACAGAAGCCCTTCCCACGTACAGTGCGTAATAAGGAGGAATTTTCCTTGCATGCGACCATGGACCTCGTGGGTCCCAGCCGTCAGGCTCTCCACGTACAGTCCTCTTCCGATGACTCTCGTATGTTGACCACGCCGCGCCGAGCGCACCGAGGCGGTGGACGACGGCGAGGCCCCAGACTGGAACGACCTGGAGATGGGGTGAGACACGGTAGTGGAGTCGCAGACGGAGGGGAGTGGGAAACTTGACTGGTTTGGGTGCGGGGTGGGCCTACACTCGGCAGAGAATAACATGAGGTGCGGAGTGGAGGGATGGCCTGGCCGTCGGCGGGGTAGCGTTTCGTTGAGGAGCGCAAAACAATGCCACTGGACGCCGAAGGCTGGAGCAGGCGGTTTCGGCAGCGCTGGGGGAAGAAGACGAGAGATTGAAGAAGAATGTCGGCCGTTGGATGTAAATCCAACGCCTTCTTAGGCTTCGACCTACTGGCCCACATGTCAGCCAGTCCATTTGTTTTTTAGTCCATTTGGTGGGCTGGGTGAACCAATGATGTAGCATCTATGCAGCCTGTTTAAATCCCATTTGCACTTTTCTCGAAATCCTTGGACTTGCTGGGCTGGGTGAAAATATCATGTTGGGCTAGACGGAGAAATGTTATAAAAACATAAACACATGATTGCACGTCAGTAAAATCTTTGCAAGCTTATGTATGCAATCACTAGGAGTTAACTTGGCAAGTTATATATAAACAATTATTATTATTATTTTGTAAGAACTTTCAACTTACGAAATAAAATATCATTTTAATTTTATGAGTTAATAGTACGTGGGGTATTATTATTTTTTAGGCTAGACGTGCGACAGTTGAGTTGGTTCTAGGGGAAAGTACTGGGAGAAAACTCAGTTTACATCGAAAAAGAAAGTGGGAGAAAATTCAGAGACCTGCTGGGTCCACCTAAGGAGAGGAATATGTTGGGAGGAAGGAGATTCAAAGCACGGCATCCGAGTGAACTAGTTTTTTTTACGAACAAGTGAACTAGTTTACATACATAAGCAAATAGCCACTAAAAAAGCAATCAGGTTAATGGGTTCTTAAAAGAAATATTTCGGACAAAACAGATAATTACGACACATACGCTAATGCATGAAACACTTAGATGATAAAGGTGCTTATAAACAGATAAAGTACAACATCTAGACCTTCCTGGCACGCTTGATCAGCAGCTGTCCGTGTACTCGTCGGTTACGGGAAGCAGACACGCCCTCATGTCCAAGATCTACCTGTACATGTCGAAGCATGCGTATGCATCCTTGGCCGCGTAGGTTATGTAGGCTAGATTCATAGGTACCTCCCACGTGTTCAGGTCGTCTTCTTTCATGTTGGCGTATTAGGGATCGATGATGGTCTCAGCGAGGTCAACCACGGAGTCCTTCTCCTGCCTGTTGCTGATGATCTTGTATTGCTTCTGGATGTCGACAAGCTTGTTGCACTAGATGGCCGAATCGTCACGTTCTTCCTTCTCTCCATCGTAGCGAAGGTGTAGTCGGTGCTGCCGATGAAACGGGCGAATGCTCCAGAACCTGGTGCAGCCATAGGACTGAGGCGAAGCAGAGCTTCACCGAGTCTGTATCGTTGGTGTACATCACATTCAACTTGGTGCAGCCATAGGACTGAATGGTGAACTCAAAGGGGAACTCCTTGCTGAAGTCCATATCCAGCAGGCTCACCCCTCGGATCGCCATTGGAGTCTCTTCGAGTGAACGAGTGTGTAGGCGGCGGCAACAATTCGTTTTTCAGCTCTTGGGGAACTGGATTCAACAGTAAGCTGAGTGTGTACGGGCGACAACAATTACTACCCCTCCCTCGTCCGTTGCACGCACGGCAGAAGATGCACCCTCGGTGCATTCAAACGCCTCCATTAAGAAACCTACTCCGGCCACACGTCGGTTCACGAGTGGGTCTGTATTGGTACTGTAATAATAGGAGTTAGTGGTCACTTTACTTAAATTTAATTAGCTTTAATAGAAATTTATACTTTAAACAAGCAATGCATTCGCTCGTTCTATCAGTGCCACAGGATCAACATGCACAACAATTAGAATTATTATTCTCAGGACGCACACGATCATCACATTTGTTGTACTTTCACAAAGATAATACTACCAAGTTTGAACTGTTTGTTATGGTTGTTGTCCTCTGCATCATCATGCCATGTTTCCAAGCTTGCAAGATTCAGAACCAACAAATAAGATCCAAATAATAAGTACAGCAAAGATGGCTACACATCTCATTGATTCCCAGCTTGCAAGATTCAGAACCAACAAATAAGATCCACATAATAAGTACAACAAATATGCCTACACATCTCATTGATTCCCAGCTTGCAAGATTCAGAACCAACAAATAAGATTCAAATAATAAGTACAACAAAGATGCCTACACATCTCACTGATTCACAGCTTGCAAGATCAGAACCAACCCATTAGAGCCTTTTGATAAAGTGAATATCGGGATTAAATCCATCTTGGCTAGCCATGTCATACAATCTAAGAACTTGGTGAATGCTCTTGACCATCACAACATTTGTAGTTGAGTATTCCTGTTTGCACAACATGTTTGCATAGCACAAACAAGGAGACAGGAGAGCATGATTTCACTATAATAGCGGCCTCCTTGAACTCAACCTCCAGCTCTACTTGGATGAGGTCTGCCTAGAGTTCCATGATTCTATTCATGCGCCTTTTTTGCAGTTCACCTGAAATGAAGCAAAGATTGCATCATTCAGCTAGCAAGTAGTACTTGCTCTTGTGAGCTGGTAGGTTTTTCTTTAGTAGTTGCACTAAAATTGAGGAACATTAAGGTTGGCTGTCCGGCTCATGTAAGGTGCAACTATAATTTTCTTATCCTTTTGTGCAGTTCCACTAAAATAAAGTGCCATTGTGGTGACAATGATGGCTCCATCTTGCAAAGGCTAATAAAATGTTGCACGAGATAACCAGCAAAACTTGACGGAGATTTTGGAAACTCCAATCACCATTTTGTGCAGTTCCACCAAAATTGAGAGATGTTGCCCATGTGACATTTTAGTTGAACTGCACAAGACACTCATTCCAAAAAAAGTGTTTTGTGCAGTTCACCAAAAGGTCACAATAGCAACATGGTGAAATGGATATCCCTATCTGCACAAAATGATAGAAAATAAACAGTTGCTGGTCAATAAGAATATACGAAACATATACAAAATGAAAAGAAGCATCTTAATTATGTTCATGGCAATCACGCAAGGACAGTAGAAATTTTAAAACGTTAGCAATGCTTCATGTTACTAGAAGCATTACGATCAACAATGAGATTCCTCGAATATGGGATTACTTTAATGGTGTCATTGCTTGTCTACCAGACATAGTAAGTCAACAGCAGCTAAAGAGTTGGTTTAAGGGCATGGGACCGTTTGGACACCAGGACACTCAGCAACGTAAAGGAGCAACTTACTTATCATACTGGGGAAAACAGCAGGAGTGCCATTTGTAACACAATTTAATTGCGTCTTATCACTGGAGGCATTAGATTAACAATAACACTGGTTAGACATGTCCCTAAGGTAACCATGTGATCGCTTCATTTTACATGCGCCCTTACATTAACAACAACAGAAGGTTGGTATAAGGACATGTGACAGTGGACGCATCAGCACAATGTACCTACAAGGAGGCATAAAGTGGTGATGCCGAGCTTGTTCACGCTATGTGAGGGCAGCAAACCTAATCCTGGAGACCTTGTACTATGTGAGGGCAGCAAGTCTAATCCTGGAGACCTTTTACTATGTGAGGGCAGCAAATCTAATCCTGGAGACCTTTTACTATGTGAGGGCAGCAAATCTAATCCTGGAGACCTGTTACTATGTGAGGGCAGCAAATTTAGTCCCGAGGCCTTTTACTATGTGAGGGCAGGAAATCTAATCCTGAGACTTTTTACTATGTGAGGGCAGCAAATATAATCCTAGAGACCTTTTACTATGTGATGGCAGCAAATCTAATCCTGGACATACTCTATTGACTTGTCCACCAGCCGCCACTTTCTATCCTTTTTTAACCAATAATAGATTTGTTCCTTATCCAGTTTGTACTGCGTTTTCCCATTATTTCTCTTTTCAACCAAGAGACCGGTTGGGTATCCAGTCTCTAACACTTTCACCATATTATTTCCTCTTTGAATCAAGTCCTAGATTCATGCTACAACTTTCCCCCCTTTCTTCGTTGTTTGAACAAAGCCATAGATTCAAATGCATGAAGTAGCTTTACCTCTAATAATACTAAAAATTTAGGTGCCTTTGGAAGAGCTGATGGGAGTAGAAAAAGATGCACATGCAGAAACGTGGGGAGCTGGGGCAGTAGAGCAAGGATGCTTTCGAAGGACTTATACCCGAGGGTCACCGGGATGCCGGCGGCGGCAAGTCGGATCTGCGGACAATACGGCAGGGAGGAAGAAGAGTTGGAGGACCTCCCGAACCGGCGCTGTGTCGGAGAGAACGGCACGGGCAGAGGATCGGGCCCCTCCGGCAGCTGTGGGTTTCCTCCCTCGATGGCGATGACTGCGTGAACGATGCACCTTTTAGTCCTCTACACACACCGACCGAAGGGATCCGGCCGGATCTGTGACCAGCGGTGAGCAGAGAGAAAATGTCGCTACCGCTGTCTTGTTTATATCTAGATAGGATGAGAGAATGAAGAGAGCAACCCTAGTAAAGCAAGCGCTCAGGCCCCTGCGTCCATATATAGTGGAGTGATTATCTTTTTTCTCTCCACAATAAGCATTTCAATTTGTGTACATGGCATTAAAGAAAACTTTCTATTTAAGGTGACTACTCTACGACTCCTACTTACTACTACGGTACTACCTCCGTCCTAGTTTATAGGTCCCTTTTATAGTTTGTGCCAAATTTTGACTAAAGATTTAACTAACAAAATGTTAATGCATGTCAAGAAAAATTATCTCATTGGATTCGTATTTGAACATAGTTTTGAAAAATATAATGTTTGGTGACATGTGTGAACATTTTCTTAGTTTAATATATGGTCAAAATTTGGCACGAAATACAATGGGGACCAATAAACCCGGACAGAGGTAGTATTGTTCACCTGTGCTCCCTGCCCTTCCATTCATTGAACAACCCCACGGGTGAATAAACATACAGTAAGTACTATATTTATATAGAACGAACAAGCTCGAACTATTTTTCGCGTAGTTAAAAGTTGAGGGTGGGGCTTTTCCCGGGTAGTACGCGCGGCAGTTTTCGGGTAGGCGGTTTGACAAAGAGGCGAGGAGGGTGAGCGAGTGGGGCTATGCGATTTGATGGCGTTTTACTGCTGGAAAGACCTGTGATATGACCACTCACCATAGTCATGAATTACGGGCGCTCCGACCGGGGTGATGCCCCCCTTCCGTTCCGCGCTCTAATCTGGTGCATGACACGTCGACCCGGATGCTGGCTCTCCCACATGTCGGAGTAGTAAGAAGGAGCAAAGAATGATGTGGTATATACTAGTACTATACTACTCCCTCCGTTCCTAAATATAAGTCTTTGGAGAGATTTCACTATGGACCACACACGGAGAA
The DNA here is from genome assembly GCA_963921465.1 of Triticum timopheevii. Taxonomy (NCBI): domain Eukaryota; kingdom Viridiplantae; phylum Streptophyta; class Magnoliopsida; order Poales; family Poaceae; genus Triticum; species Triticum timopheevii. The sequence goes on from OY997262.1 coordinate 372,726,149, forward strand.
AAATGAGTGAATCTACACATAAAATGCATCTATATACATCCGTATGTGGTCCACAGTGAAATATCTACGAAGACTTATATTTAGGAATGGAGGGAGTACTACTCAGGTCGGAGGAGTGTGAACCATGGCAACCCAGTGAACCAGCAGTGCGAACCACGGTAGCCCAGTGAACCAGCAGTAGAAAACAATGTGGTGATATGGCCATAAAAAACAATGTGCTACAGTCCACACTGTAGCATGTACAGTAACACTCCTCTTTGTTTGGATCCCTGAGTTAGAGCTAGTTTGGGTTGAAATAGCCTCAAATTATCGAAACAAGAGGGGTTAGTTTGAGCTAGTTTGCTCTAACCCAGCTAAAAAACTAGCCCGGTGGAGAGGTTCTAATTGGGTTAGTTATCGGGCCCACTAAAAGAGAACTAAATAAATCTCACCTGCCCGCACCAGATTGCTCCCCCCCTCTCGCACGACTCCTCTCTATTCCCCATAGGGCCGCCCGCCCAAGCACCGCTCGCCCTCTCTCTCCTCCGGCCGCCCTCTCCTTCCAGCCTCCGCCGCCCTACTCCGGCCGCCCTCTCCCTCCGGCATTCAAATGTCGCCCCGCTCCCCCTTCACCAGTCATTTTTCTCCCTCTGTCGTGCGCGGCGGTGGCGCATCTACCAGGGAGATCATGAAATGGGTGAGTTTGTTAGTTCCTTCACTGTCTCACGGCCATATCATTGATCTTGCTTGATCTAGCGCTAATTCTGATTTGGAAAAGTAGATCCTGATCAAACTTGCTATAGATTTGTGGTGCACGCATGGAATTGTTTGGTGCTGCTTGAGGAGGTAATAAATCTTTCTAGAGGCCCAAAGATTCAGGTCACCTTTCTAGGTATTTCAATTTCAGGCTTGCATTATTTGTAGAGGCCCAAAGATTCAGTTCACCTTTCTAGGTATTTCAATTTCAGGCTTGCATTATTTCTAGAGGCCCAAAGATTCAGTTCACCTTTCTAGGTATTTCAGTTTCAGGCTTGCATTATTTCTAGAGGCCCAAAGATTCAGTTCACCTTTCTAAGTATTTTAGTTACATGCTTGCATTATTTCTAGAGGCCAAAAAATTAAGTTCCCAGTCGGCGGCAAGCGGCCCTGCTACCCATGCCGGTGTCGACCTCAACTCGCAAGGGCCGGCGTCGGAGGGGTTCCCAGGGCTTGGGCTCTACAAAGCCTTCCTCCAAAGCGACGATGGCGAGCTCCTCCCTCGGTGCGTGAGGGGCTCCGGGCTCCCTCCCTATCGTGAATGACTTCCATGATGAGTTAGCTCATTCTTTGTTTCATGAAGTGTTTTTTTATTTTGTGAAGCTTGATTGACAACTTGTATGTTTAAGTGGGATATCTCATTTGTATGGACAAAGTAAAATTATCATGTTTTGCATGTTTGATTTGTATAGATGGTTCGTTTATGTCAATTGTGAGCGGGAGGAGGCCACAGAAGAGTCGGCCACACCAAGAGGGTGCTTGGATCCATGGGACTTATTTTAGTCTGACTAAAAATAGGGTCCAAAGTAGTCAAATGATTAAGATAGATCATTTATTGTCAATCTAACCCTGCCATCCATACACCTCTTTAGTTTAGAGTTAGTTCAGGGTTAGAATCTAACTCTAACCTCTAACTGAGTTAGAGTTCTCCTCGTATCGGTTCATCGCCATCATACTTTCCCCATTCCTGTGTTTTCAGTATCCTACGAATCAAAGAGGCCCTTTTTTGCGGGAAAAATCAAAGAGGCCCTTAGACTGGTTTAGGTCCAGTCATTTTTTATAAACTTGTTATGTACAAAATTTAATGAACGTGCTCCGGTTTCCACGAAAATAATCGGGTTTCATGTAGTAATTCATTCATTATTTATTCTTCTACGGGGGGGGGGGGGGGGGGTTGCATGTAATTCGTGAGGTCTGAAATGTAAAGTACCTCGGCATATGATCCGAGTCGTGCATGCACTATGACCCAGATGCTCTATGTCCCACATGTCGGCGAATGGGAGCACGTGGAAATAGCCTAGGAGTACATATAGGAGGATAAATGCGTGAAAAAATATGTACCGTGAAGCGTACCTGCGGTTCGAAAAGGAGACCTAAAGTGATGATAGCCATAGGTCGCACGCACCCAACTAGTGGTACTAGACATACAACTAATTTTTCCCTCAACAAAAAGATGCATGAGTGCTCAATACTCCTATTCTATAAACATGAGTCCCATCTGACAACATCGTTCGTGCTATAGCTAGCTCTCCTCCCTCGTTTCTCTCTTCTAATTCTAAACTCGGCCGATGCCCGGTCGGCGGGGTGGGTTTGCTCAACTACGGCCCCACCTCACAGTGAAAACATTACGACTGGAATAAAAATGCCATATACTCCCTCTGTTCATAAATATAAGCCTTTTTAGATACTAGTTCAAATGGAATACAACATACAGATGTATGTAGACATAGTTTAGAGTGTAGATTCACTCATTTTGCTCCGTATGTAGTAGTCACTTGCTGGAATCTTTAGAAAGACTTATATTTCGGAACGGAGGGAATACTATACTAATAAAACATTAAGGCCACGAGGCGATGCAGTGCTGGTTACAAGAGGCAAGAAGAAGAGATGTATCCATCGACGATGTCCACCTCCTCGACTCAGGGTGCCGGCCCACCGAACGGCGCCTAAGTAGCAGCGGCTTTCGTGGCCAGGTCGACGTGCTTCTGAACAATGGCATCCAAAGATTCCAGCCGCTGGAAGAAGGCCAACGTATTTCTGTCCTCGCTTGCCTTGTAGTGGCCTATGTAGACGATTTCCTTGTAGACGTGGATGTGCAGGTCGACGGTTTCTTGCATGGCGAGGCGCTGCGCGGCGAGCGCGGCCTTGAGGTGCACATTCTTCGCTGTGACCTCCAGCACCTGCAGGGCCACCAGGGCTTGAAAGAGTTCTTCACCATGTAGGCCGACAAGGGTGGCAGGCAATGAGGAGCCTGAGCGCGCGGGCTGGAGCAGTACGGCAAGTCGTCCGCGTGCTTCTTGACGGCGGTGAACTTGCGGATGGAGTTGACCATCATGTCGTCCATGCGAGAGGCAAAGCCGGCATCGGCGAGGGCTACAATGCTTGCGGTTGCCAGCACCATCTGGAAACACTGCGGGGTGCGGGGCCGCAGGCCGGCGCCTTGGATAATTTGGCACAGCCGACTACCGCTCGTGTCCATCGCCTCCATAGGTGCTTGTGGCTTCTGGTCACTTGGTCTTGGATTGGAGTGAGCAGTGTTGCGCAGAGACTTGGGAGTAGATGGATTGGAGTGATGGGGCACCTTTATTATATGAGAGTCCAAACTCTGTTGCATTCACATCGTGCTGGCTCTATTCTGCTTCTCCAATTAATTCCCTCTGCATGTAATTGAGGATGCATCATTGACTGTTCAATGTCTCGGGAACCGCTATCCTCTTCCTCCTTGGCATTAAAGCACCTATGGACCCGTCGACGACGAGGTGCCTATGGTGACTTCGTAAATTTCCAGATGATAGTGCCGTGCGTGTGTGCGTTCATAGGGGTGAGTGTATGCGCGTGTATATGAGCGCTTGCGTCTGTACTGTGTCAAAAAAATGTAAATGCGTGTCAAAAAGAGACTAGTCAGTATACTCAATATTGTGCACCTCGGAGAGGAAAACGATAGAACTAGTACGTATTTATTTACGGTGCAGATTCACTCATTTTGCTCCATATGTACTCCGTCTTGGTGTAGTCTAGTCACTTGTTGAAATCTCTAGAAGGGCAAATACTCCTTTCTGGTTTACAGGGCTATACTAGCAAGTAGTTGTACGTACTAGTACAATAGTAGGCTCACATAGCAATTTTGTCTCATGCAAGAGCCTGGCTATAGGCGTGCTCCAATGTTCGCAACTGCAATGTTCAGTTTGCGCTTGGCTCTTCGCCTCTTCTATAAGACGAACAATGATGTTACTACTACTGCTTCTACAGTTTCGAATCCACTGCTGCATGTCCATCCACCGCGAGTGGGACATATAGCTTGTTGTATAAGTACTACTAAGCAAAAGCCTGTCCTCGTTTGCGAGCAACCGCGCGCATGGCGAGGGAGAAGGCGTGTAGTAAAATCAAGCTTCTCCTCATTGTATGAGTTCACGCGACACATCATAGCACTGGCCCCACATGCTTGCCTCTAAACTTGGCTGAAAGACCCGCAGTGTACAATATATTTGCTGCAACCTCTAACATTTACCCACCACAAATTAAAATATATCTGGCCGTATGCATCATTCTGATGCAGAGGCCGGGGAGTCCCCCCTTTTCGAAAAAAAACAAATTAAAATATATATTCCTATCTTGACCAGATGAGCGTGTAAACTACAATCACCAGGGTGACAGGTAGGGCCAGAAGACTATTTTATTTTTTTAAAAAACTTCGAGACGACCACATAGCATGGAGCCGACCCTAATGTTTTTATGCTTACAGGAAGGGTACACGCTATCCTAGACTACTCTACACATGAAACTGCCACACGAGCGTCCGGGCTGCGCTTGGCTCTTCGCCTCTTCGGGAAGTCGAACAATGATGGAGTACTACTGCACTGGAGGAGTACTACAGTACGCTTCTGGCCATCTGACACCGATTGAACTACTGCATGTCCACCGCGTGCGGGGGGGAGAGCGTGTAGCGAAAGCTTCTCCTAGTCTTGCCAGCCACCACGCTCATGGGCGAGTGAGGGATGCTCCTGCCTTTGCGTGTATGACAGGTGGGCCCGACAGGTGTGTGGCCAACCTGTCATACAACCAAAGGCAGGTGCAGTTAAGTCCACGAGGGAGAGGATAATCAAACTTCTCGTTGATGTACGAGTTGACATGACACATCAATGCACTGCACTCGATATATTTCAATAATTTGCGTTTACCGATGGATTAATTACAACGCATGCATGCATGCCGTGACTCTTCATTTGATACTTGCATGTGTTGATTTAATGCACCTTGAAGTAGTACTCCCTCCATTCCTAAATTATAAGTCTTTGTAGGGATTCCATTATGAATTACATATGGATGTATATAGATGCATTTTGAGTGTGGATTCATTCATTTTGCTCCGTATGTAGTCCACCTAGTGAAATATCTATAAAGACTTACATTTAGAAACAGAGGGAGTATAAAATATGTGACGGTAAAGCTTTGTAATACCCCGGCCCAAGTCGAGAGATGGTTGTGCACAAGGAGGGCGAGATCATGCAGACCGAACAGGACCCGACGATGGAGCTCTCTAAGGTCTCAATGGACCTCACCGTGCTCCACTGCCCCTTGTGCCTCCGCCCCTTGACGCCTCCAGTGTATGAGGTTCGAATACACCTCGTCCGTTTGGCTGATTGAGCAAGGTGCAGGTTTCTTGATTGATGTGATGTTCGATTGATTTCTGCAGTGCAAGGGAGGGCACCTGGCCTGCGCAGACTGCCGCGTCGAGCACCCTGGGAACCAGCGGCAGTGCCAGAAGTGCGAGCGCGGTGGTGGCTTCGATGTGCAGAACACGGTGGTGGACTCCGTCCTTTCGTCGGTGAGGGTGGAGTGCCCGCACGAAGGCTGTGGACTCTACATCACTTACCACAAGCTCGCCGATCACCAGAGCGTGTGTCCGCTCGCGCCCTACAAATGCGCCGTGCCCGTCTGCGGCTACGAAAGCCCGCCGCCGGCGCTCTACCACCACATCAGCACCGCACATCCCATGCCCGTGCATAGGATCCAGTATGGCAAGGTGCTCCACCTGCAAGTGCCATTGTCGGAGCCACGGCTCTTGCTGTTCGCGGAGGAGGACCGCCACGTGTTTTTCTTGGTCGGCAGCATGCTCGACATCGGCGCGCCTATCACCGTGTCGGTCGTCTGCATCAGAGCGGGGGCGTCCCCACTGCCGCACTACTTGGTCAAGCTGTGGGCAAACAGCCCACTGGGGGAGCCCAAAGGCACGACCGACGCTGTCAAGGTGGAAATGGAGGTGACAAGCAGCAAGGATCCCGATGACATCGACGTGCAGGAGCTGACCTTCTTGACAGTTCCGCCCAAGATGCTGGCCGGGGCTAAGCTTGTGTCCCTCCACATTCAGATTGACAAGCTCACGTCCTAAATGTTTCTACAATGCCTTCTGTTTATCTTAATAATATGCTAATATAGAGATTACCTTGGTCTACTTTAGCTTAAGAAATGGTGGGTTTTGGTGGCGATGCAGCAATTACTTCGACATCAGATCAGTAATTTCCAATAGTCGAACGGATATTTTGTGTCTGTTGGATATAAAGTTCCTTTGGGTAAGAAGTACTACTACTTTCATCAAAATGGATAAAAGGAGATGTATGTAGACGTATTTTAGTTCTAGATACGTCCCTTTTTATCCATTTTGATGACAAGCACTCCCTCCGTTCCACAATACATGCCTTCCATTTGTCAAAATATAGATGTATCTAGACATGTTTTAATATATAGGTACATCCATGATAGAGCCAATTGGATGGTTGAGAACACTACAATTCGTAGCTACAGATGCGTGTGTGACTCCCAGATGCAGAGGCCAGGGGTCATCATCCTCCTTTTCGAGAAAAAACAGACGCGTGTGTGAGAGGACAAGTGCATGCGTGCACCCCTTCTCTTCCTGTATAACATACTACTAAACTCAGAGTACAAGTTTTTGTGGGTGGCACGATGGTGCGTGCGAGAAGTCCCGAGAGATATGTTTAATGCGTCTGAAAAAAAGACTAGCCTAGAGCTCGCCACATGGCTATTCCTGTCGAACGCCCCATTAACCGTAAGATATGTATACGACGGTGCCAGTTATTGCATGTACACAGCAGTACTCCCTCCTTTCCAGTTTATAGGGCTTAATTCAAAAATCTCACCAACCAAGATGGTGAGTGGTGGAATATTTTTTGTAGTTTGCAAAAGCACCTAATTAATGCTCTTGTTTTTCTCAAAAAATTATGTTTATCAATGCATTAATTGCAATGCATGCATTCATAAAGTACATGCATTGGTTAATTTTCTCTTAATACTTGCATGCAATGATTTAATGCACCTTGGAATCTGAACATGTGTTGGGGAACAACCAAATTGAGCCTTATAAAATGGAAAAACTAAAATTTTGAGATAAGCCCTATAAAACCGGAAAGGAGGGAGTAGAAAAAGAAGTACTCCATCCGGGAATAGTGCCGCACTTCGAAACTAGAACCGTCAATAAATTTTGATCTTGCATCTCGTCACATTCCAAATTACTCCACACTATATTGAATTGCAAACCTGTTCACACCGATCAAAAAAACGGTTACCCACTTAGGAGCGTATTAGTACCACGCTATATTGAATTCCAAACCTGTTCACACCAATCACAACCTAAACGGTTTCCCACTTAGGAGCGTATTAGTACTCAGTTATAAATACTAGTATGCCAAGATGACTACACATTCCTCCTGAACTCCTCATCCACAAAAACAAACAAGTCATTCAGCATCCTTCCCTTGCGTCTGCCATGGCCAGCGTGAGTTATGGGTCGAGAGATTACCACCAGGGAGAGGCGAGCATGGAAGCGGAAGCACGAGAGATGTCCCGCCTCGCTGCGAGAGCAGCCGACATGTCCCGCACGCGGAAGTAGCAACACAGAGGTCCCGCCGCGCCGCTGAAGTAGCACGGAGGTCCCGCCGCGCCGTCGATGCAGCAGACTGGTCCGGCCGCGCCGCGGAGGCAGCAGAGATGTCCTGCCGTGCCACGAATGCAGCAGAGATGTCCCGCCGCACCGCGCCGGCCTGGGAAAATTTCTCGCGGGCAGGAGATGACTTTTACAGGCGCATGCATTTGATCGTCCATAGCCAGATGGATCAGATCTCCGGCTGGGCGAGGTTGCAGGACGACATGAAAGCCTTGTTTGAACAGGCTACTAGCATCATCCGGCAACTAAGGGAGGGCAATGAGAGGCTCCGGGTCGAGCGCGACCTGCTGAGGGAGAAGATCGTCCGAAGTGCAGACCAGCAGGAGGAGACTAGTGCCTTTTTGAAGAGGACCGGCGTCATCATCAAGAAACTTATGGACGAGAATGACATGCTCCGCAACGAGCACCAAAGGCTGGTGGAGGAATCCGTGGATGTTCTCAAGCAGCGTCCTGAGGAAACGAAAGAGCTCATTGCCGCTCGCCGCAGAGACTAGTTCCCGTGGCCTGCAGCAGTGCATCAAGAAAGTAGAGATCAGCGAGCCAGATCCTTGTCTTCCTTCTTCTTTTGCCCTTGTGTATTTCGGGCGTAGCCACATGTGGCTTTTTGAATTATCTTTCTAATTATGTAAGATAATTGATCGTCCTTATCTTTCTGTGGAAGATCAATGTTGCGAGGCTAGAATGAAGAAAACTCTTGCTGTGGCGACCCTGGCGTTGCTGTTCTTGTAGTTGCCGCTGGGCTTCCTTCAGTTTCCTGGTTTCTTTTCATGTAATAATCATTTTAGGATGTGGATTGTGTCGTCGGTTGTGAAATGTTGGGTTCTAGCGCGGATGTTTGGCCTTCGTTGGCCTCTTGGGATATTGTGATTTCAATCTGGTAGCTTTTAGTCCTTCGTGTTAGGAGTTGTGCTGAACTTCTTGTGAATTGTGGTGGTTTTCAGTAATGAAAATTGGAAGGGGCAAGCCCTTCTTTGATCAAAAAAAAAATTAATCGTCCGTATATATTCATCAGTCTTGTTATAAGTCGCAGTAGATGCTATATAGGCCCGTCGGATCTTACATCAAGATCCGTGCTTTCAGATTTTCTTTTTTCTCTGTTAAATCTCAGTCGAGTGAGACATAGCCACGCCATTAAACAGAGGATCGGGCGCCATTAATGGAGACCTTGGGAGAGAGGTGGACGGCAGATGGAGGTCAAAGGGCTCTCCTCTCGATAAGCACGCGCAGGGGTCTGATCGCACGCCTCTCGTACCCAAATAGCTACCCTGCATGGCGCCTCCTAGCTCATAAAAAATGGGGATGTGTGGCGGCACGTAAATGGTACTAGTAAGTAGAACGCCAACGGTTTCAGTAATACTTGTGTTTCCGATTGTAACGTGACAACACTTGTTCCAAAATGACTTTGTTGATTGTTAATGTGTGCACCTTCACAAATCGAACTGCAAATTTACCACAGCATGTTGGTGCCATGTCATGGCACCAAGCCAAGTTCCATTATTTTCATGCGTGTTTTGGATTTACAGGAATTAAAAAACTAAGTTTCTCAATGTTTCCAACCCAACCACGACACCCAGAATTTTGAATTCATTCCCATTTCTTGCATGGAACCTAGAAATTTACCCGAGGACACACATGTGATTTTTTAACCAACTTTGGTGCACTGGAACATGTGCTTGTATTTCAAATTTGAATTATGCACACAAAGGCGACACGTTCCCTCCCAAAACCACGAGCCTTCTTGAGAGAAGCTCCGATTTGCAAAAAGCTTATACCAAAATTTGTTCCTATTCGGCCAATTTTTTTTACCACGGCATGGTACTACCATGACATGACACCATGCCAAGTTTCATGATTTTAAAACCAAGTTTATCAATGTTCTCGACCGAGAAACGATGCCCAAATGTTTGAATCTTATTCTCATTTTTTGCATGGGACCTACTCCCTCCTTCCATCTATATAGGGCCTAATGTGTTTTTCAAGACAGCCTTTGACTATTGACAAGATTAATAGCACATGAGATGTATACTATGAAAGTTATATTATTGGAAGCTCCTTTGACATACAAATTTGAAGGTATGCTTTGTGTAAGTTGCATGTCATATATTATTGCTCTAACGTTTGGTCAAAGTTAGCCACAAAAAACGCATTAGGACCTATATAGATGGAAGGAGGGAGTAGAAATTCACCCGAGGACACAAATGTGATTTTTCAACCAACTTTGGTGCATGGGAGCATGTGCTTGTAGTTCCAATTTGAATTATGCACATTAAATGACCAAAAACTCAATTAATGTGTAAATAAGGCCAAACAAAGCCAGAATAATTCCAAAATTTAACAGGGCACTCATGTAGTTCTATGTTGCCTTTGTAAATAAACTCAAGGGGGACAACGTATATCGTTTCTCACTCAAAGGTGGCACATTCCCTCTCAGAACCACAAGCCTTCTTGAGAGAAGCTTTGGTTTGTAAGAAGCTTATACCAACATCTGTTCCAATTTGGCCATTTTTTTACCACAACATGGTAGTACCATGACATGACATCCATGCCAAGTTTCATGATTTTCAGACGTGTTTTGGATTTACAACAATTTTAAAACCAAGTTTCTCAATGTTCTCGGCCGAGCCACGATGCCCAGATGTTTTAATTTTATTCTCATTTCTTGCATGGGACCTAGAAATTCACCCGAGGACACAAATGTGATTTTTCAACCAACTTTGGTGCATGAGAGCACGTGCTTGTAGTTCAAATTTGACTTATGCACATTAAATGACCAAAAACTCAATTAATGTATAAAAAACGACAAACGAACCCGGAATAATTCCAAAATTTAACAGGGCACTAATGTAGTTCTATGTTGCCTTTGTTATGGAACTCAAGGGGGGGGCAGCGTATATTGTTTCACACTCAAAGGTGGCACATTCCCTCTTAGAACCACGAGCTTCCAAATCGGCCCAATTTTTTACCACAACATGTTAGTGCCATGACATGACACCATGCCAAGTTTCATGATTTCCAGCAGAGTTTTGGATTTACATTAATTTAAAATCTAAGTTTCTCGATGTTCTCAGCAGAGTCATGACGCCCAGATGATTGAATTTCATTCTCATTTCTTCCCTGGGACCTAGAAATTCAACCAAGGACACACATGTGATTTTTCAACCCACTTTGGTGCACCGGAGCATGTGCATGCAATTCATATTTAGATTATGCACATTAAAAGTCCAGAAACTCAATTAATGTATAAAAAGGCCAAATGAACCTGAAATAATTCCAAAATTTAACAGGGCACTCATATAGTTCTATGTTGCCTCTGTAAATAAAATCAGGGGGGAGGCAACGTATATCATTTCGCACACAAAGGTGACACGTTCCCTCTCGGAACCACGAGGCTTGTTGAGAGAATCTCCGGTTTTGCAAGAGGCTTATACCAAAACTTGTCCCAATTCAGCCAAAAATTATACGTATGAAAACAGGGTTTGGATTACCTCGAACATCTTGCTACCTAGACAGATAATGTACTATGATTTGAATTCAACATAAAATGGATACAAATATTTGAATTGGAGAGCGCATGGTACATGTAGTTCATAGTGAAATATGATTACTGCTATATGCATGTCTTTTTGTTATCAAGATAATATTTAAATTATTGTATAACTTGACAACAATCGTATTCAAATAAGGAAAATTGATTCAAATTTAGTCCATATAGTAGACGATAATATATATGTTCACATGGTGGAGTAAAATGTTCATATATGATGGAAGATCAAAATGTACGACTACATCAATTATAAACCGCAAGGTCACCTAATGATATATTCGAATTCAACATAACGTGGATTCAAAAATTGAAATTCGAGATCATGGCATCTGTAATCATATAAAAAGGGACATTACTCTTTCTTTGGTGGGAATTGATTTGTTTTTTGTTGTTGTTGAGGGAAGTGCGAATCGATTTGGTACTGTGCAGGGTAATCTTGTTCTCCCGTTTTTTTTTACATTTTTCTTGTAGTGTTTTCAATGGCATCTATAGCAATATAGTAAAAGGGGACACGACTCTCTTGTGTCTTGTATGAATTGTTTTTTTAAACGTTAAGTTTGTCCTGCCGAACAAGGAATCCACACCTTGTTATCCCGAAATTTTCAAGCTCGGGTATCTTTTGTCTCACCTGCGTTGAAACTCCCGCTTCTTCAACCCGCGTCGCGCCTTGTTATCCCGAAATTTGGACGCGCGCGAGAAGTCCCTCCTCATCCAAAATCGCTCACGCAGCCCAGACACGCGAAATCCCCCTTCTACCCCTCACCGGAAATGAAGCTCCACGTCACGGTGTCAAAACCGGTGGGGGTATGCTGGTAACTTACCCTACATTTCGGACAAGCACGTCCCTAAGCTTGGCTCCCCCTCCCCCTTTGCCCCCCCATTCATACACCGAGGCCGCCAAAACCCGCGAAACCCCACGCTCCTCCGTCGGCCTCCTGACCGCCGCCCAGCCAGAGACTCTTCCCCGACTATGTCGTTCACCGCAACAGCTCGCCATCCCTCATCCACCGCACCGGATGAGGATCCTTTGTCGATCTCGTCGTCCCGCCGGATCAGCCGCCCGATCCTACAACTCCAAGGAGCTGCCCCGATGTTCGCCTCGTCTATCGTGCGACCTCAATTCCCACAGCGCCGTCTTGACCTGCCCCACCGGAACCGCAGCACCCTCACCAATTCCTTCGATGAAGTAGAGGCCAACTCGGCGCCACCAAGGAGGTTCTGCACTCACCGTTGCATTTTATCTTTTATTCGATCTCACGGGGCTACCGGTGCTTGATACCGAGCAGACATGGCGTCTCCATCGACGGTGCCGTCGCCGACCACATCATCCATGGGGTCTCTCCCCCATGTCGTTGCTTCCTCAGCGGCGACTTCCACAACGGCACTAGTTGCAGCTGCTCCGGCTCTCGCTCGCGCTGCAGCTCTGTTCTTGCTGTCGGTCCCACTGCTGCACTGCTCCTGCTTCCGTTCGTGCTGCTTCTCTGCTCTTGCTCTCGCTTGCGCTGCTGCTGCTACTGCACGACCTCCGGCAGCTACAGGAGTTGCTGCTTTAGCACTCGCTCGCGGTGCTACTGCACGACTTGCTCTCTCCTAGTGCATTCCTTGCTCGAGCGTCTGCTGATTTAGATCACTGATTCTCTGCTACTAGTGCTCGAATGCCCTAAACATCTATTGCAATGCTCTATTACTAGTTCAATCAGTTTCGATAGTAAAATTCAGTTTTGACTGTGAAGTTCATTTTCTTCAGTTAAGTTTAGAGTGAACAGTACTTACAGCATCTGTCGGAGCGGCCGTGGCGCGGCTGATGCGTTTTACATCTAGCACTTTTTGGAGATGTATTTTACATCATCTATTGCAGATGATATTAGGGTCCCACTTCAGATTAACGTTGTCTGTCTTGTCATGCTTCAACCTCGTCGCCGTACACCTTAGCGGAGCTGCTCCAACGACGGAACCGTCCATCACAGCGGAGCAGTACCCTTGGCGCCGTTTCCAAAGGCCTCGAATCTTCTTCCCTGCCTCCGACAGTCACACCAGCATCATCACCATCCTCCATGTCCAACCCAATGATGCTAAGGTCCAAAAGGCTATGCCAAAGAGGTTCTACACTTGTCGCATCACTTTGTTTCTCCATTCCACTGTTCTTCCAATTCATGTGAGCCAAACACCCAGGTTGACTGAAATCCTATGTTTCCAAATGCTCTGTTTTGCACGTGCATTCCTATCCTATTCCTATGTTTTTCATGTCCCTGCGTTATAGAATCCTCCAATTCTAAGGAGCCCTTACAGATTTACTTCATTTTCAGATTAGCGTCAAAGAAAACTATGTGTGTTATGTCCTGCTCCTGCCGTGCCGTCATCCACCCCACCTGAGGTGCACCATCGACAGAAGCGTTCACTGCAGCAGAGATCCCCCCTGTAGACTTTCTTTCGCCACCTCAGATCATCTTCCCCGTTGCCGGCAGCCACGCCAACTGCATTACCATCATCGACTGAGCAGATGAACCTGAGGACTACATAGTTCCGGAAGAGAGGTCACAGTCTTTCGTGTTTGCTTACGTTATACATCGGTTATTATTACCTGTTACTTTATCGTTCAATCTTGAGTTTTGAATTTCCCATGGGTCTCATATTGAGCCAGGAACGAATAGTATCTGTCTACTATCTGGTTCATCTGGGGTCTTCTATGTGGTTCATGTTGGATGGGCAACAAACTATAGATGATCCATTGTCTATCTTTTTAAACTGAATCTATAATCTACCTGCTATCATTAGTTTTGGATCCATCCACTCGTTTGCTACCATCAGTCTTGATTTTTGCATGCACCCCTTAGGCCTTACAAAATCTAACTACTTTTTTTATTATGCATGTCAGATATTGTACACAATCGTACTGGACATGTAGAGAAAAAGATAAGACCGTTGCGAGCGAATATAATGTCTGCAGACGCCGCTCCATGGTGGGCGAAGTGCCCCCCCTCTCCTGCATTTCCAAATTGTATTCCATAGGAAGATAACTGTTCAGATGGAGATTCAGAAGGAGCCGACCACGCCTGTTTACCACCTGAGGTGTTTGCTCTAACCTGGCATGCTGATGTTGGTCATATCATGCATATGGCGCCTTGCATTACTTACATTATACATCTTATATGTCATCAGCTTAGTTTAGATTTGCTTTGTGTGAATACCACCTGTTTGGTTTCTATATCATACCCCCACCAATCCTAAATATTTGTCTTATTAGAGATTTCAACAAGTGACAACATACGGAACAAAATGAGTGAATCTACACTCTAAAATATGTCTATATACATCCGTATGTGGTAGTCCATTTGAAATCTCTAAAAAGACAAACATTTAGGAACGGAGGGAGTATATGGGAATTATGCAATGCCATCTTCTTTAGCCAGGCATCATATATGTGAATCATGCAATGCCATCCTGTTTAGCCAGTCATCATATATGTGAATTGTATCGTGCTATATTTTTTTCCATAATGTATTCCATTTGTCAACAATGTTTATACATTCATCTACTCTTCTTGTGCATCAGCCATTTGAGTCGGTCATGGGAATATCTGGAGTGAAAACAAGGTCTTCTGAGCAGTCAATGCAGATTTCTTGCTGGTTACAGATAGCTCCTCTGAGGAGGATTCAGAGAGAGATGACCAGTCGTACCCCCCCCCCCCCGAGGTGCATGCTCTATCTTGGCTGGGTTATATGGCTCATATCATGCATATGGTGTCTTGCATTGCCATGCCATCTGCTTAGATTAGACATGCTTTGTGTGAATGCCTCCTGTTTGCTTTCTATATCAGATATGTGAATTATGCAATGCCATGTTTTTCAGCCAGTTATCATATATGTGAATTATGCACCACCATGGAGCCAGGTATCATATATGTGAATTATCTCATGCCATCTTTTTTTTCATTACGTATTCCATTTCTTGATAATCTGTGTATATTGAACTATTCTTCATGTGTATCAGCCATTTGAGCTGGTTATGGAAAAATCTAGAGTGAAAACAAGGCCTTCAGAGCAGGCAATGGTACCTGTTGAAGCATATATCTCGATGGTTATAGGGAGCTCCTCAGAGGAGGATTCAGAGACAGATGATCAGTCCTATATCCCACCTGAGGTGTATGCTCTAAGTTCCAATGTTTATATTTCTCATATGATGCATATGGTGTCTTGCATTGCTTAGTTTAGACATCATATGCACAATATTGAATTCTATCTGCTTAGTTTAGAGATCATACATGCGAGTGCCAGCTGCTTAGTATATGAATCAATTATGTCAATTATATCATGCCATCCTGTATACTTAGACAACATGTATGTGAATTATTTCATCCCAACCTATTTTAGAAAGACATCATATAGTTTTGTCATGTCATCCTGTTTAGGTACTCATCATATGTTGAATTATGCCATTATATCCTGTTAAGTTATCCATCATAGATCCGAAACTGTGTCATGCTATCCTGTTTAGTTAGGCATCATATATGTGAAATTGTGTCATGCTGTCCTGTTTGGTTAGACAACATATATGTGAATTACCACATCTGTCTATCATACAATGTATGTACGTTCAATTTCTTTTCTTGTTTATCAGCCATTTGAATTGGAGGGGGTGATGGCAGTATCTAAGGGAGCAAAAACCCGTTCTTCACAAAAGACAGTGCTACCCGTCGATGCAGATAGAACCATGGTTGTACTGGCCCACAAACTAGCCCCACCACACATAATCGAGACTCTTCCAGATTGCACACTTACACCGTTGGGCAGAGAACCAGCTACAACCCATCTAACCGCAACCCTAGTGAATAGTAACCCACTTATAGTTGATAAAGCACCATGTCCACCACAAAGTACCCCCACACGAGCAGTTTGTAAAGCTACTGCAGTGCCCAAAGCATGAAGACCACCACAGCTAACCCAAACTCCACATTTAAAGCAGAAGAGCAACTGTTCTCAGGTCAGCTTCCATAGCTATGGTCCATACTCCTTTGCTGTTGCATCACTGTATTTACTCATACCAACTACGTTCGAATTTGAAGGATCCAATTGAAACTCCAATGGCACAACAGGTATGTTTTAAACCTATTTCTTTAACTGGATTGCTGTTCTAACTTCTTGCTCTATGTTGATTTCAGTTTAACTTGTATAAACAGTTATGTTCTCATGTGATGCACATTACAAGTGTTGAAAATGTTGTGTAGCTTTTCACACTTATATTCTGTCTATGCTGTTGTGTATTAAAAATATATGAGTTGAACTGTGTCTCTATCTTGATTAGGGAACATAAACTAGAATGATATGGACAATATAGTGACCATAGTACATAGATATATGTTTGTTTCATGCTGTTATCCTGTCCACCTTACTACTGAACCGGTTTACCAAAATGAGTTTCGTATACTACAAGCTAAACCTGTGATGTGTCTGCTTGTTTCTCTTGTAGTATGAAAACAGAATATTGGAGAAGAGCACCCCACTATGCAATGGTAGAGAAAGTAATGCAGATAAGATTCAAGATAGTGAGACAACCCTGTTGGTCTCCAAGAAAGGTGATAATAACAATCTTGTAGATAGTGAGAAAACCCCACAGTCCTGCGTTGATGTAGTGTTCGAGTTACTGGCCAGTACCGCTGGCACAAGCTCTTCGAACTCGCTGCCTGAATCACTCCGGCTTCTTCAGCCTCAGCTACAAGCTGAAAGGCATCAGTCAGCTGTGCTGCGGCAAGAAGCCGAAGGACTGAGGAAGTCCCTGCAGAATTCAGATGCGTACTTTCTTGTGCAACAACAAGCGTTGGAGGATTTAAGCGCCAAACAAGAGAAAGTTAATAAGCTTGCTAAGCATCTTGCCAGCATTATGGGTACACAAGATATTGTTTCTTGAACTCTTATGAAGTGATTTCAGTTCTGGACTTGTTTTGCTACGGCGTTTATATGCTGCTTTGTTCCCTATATTTGCACTGGTGGCGAACTTTGATGCCCAGTGGATGAAATATGTGTAATAGCCGTGATAGCCTAGCATAAGTTGCTTGCTTATTTATTCCTTGTTGTCTTGTTTATTTGTTTGCTTGTAGTCAGTGGAGTTCTTTTTCCGCGGTTTGCTAGTGGCTGCAATAACCTATTTTTTAAAACTAGGCCACAATAACCAAGGGCTAATATTTATTAAAGTGACACTGGGCCTCCTACGGGCCGTAGAAACAGTGGGCCTTCTATAGGCCATAGAAACAGTAGGCCTTCTACGGGCCGTAGAAACAATGGGCCTTCTACGGGCCATATCATCAATGGGTCTTATACGGGTCGTATGATCGATTGGCCAAACATGGGCCAATAACAGGCCGCATTATGGACGTAAACAGGCTAGAGTTGGAATCGTCCGTTCATGGGCCGACCATAACGGGCCACCGTTAATAGGCCGTATTTGATGATGCTCTGAAAACGGCCCAACGTATTAACGGACCACAAACGGGCCGACTGTAACCACAGGCTGAATTTGGCCTACAAGCAGAAAATGACAGTAACGGGCCGTAAGTAAACGAATGCTGGAAATGAGCCCAAGTATAAATGGGCTCTGAGAAGGCTGAAAGATGACATGGGCTGGAAATGGCCCAACTGAATAACGGGCCCTTAATGGCTATAAAGTGATACACTATTCATTACGGGCTAGTTTCACCACGGGCCGTTAATGGGTGTAAAGTGATACACTGTTCATTGCGGGCCAGTTTCACCACGGGCCATTAATAGGCCAAGAGTTACATAGGGCCTCATATGGGCTGAAAAACGTCATGGGCCATACATGGGCCAGAAGTGAAAACGGGCTGGAATCATATGGGATGGCCCAGATGACGCTACTAGGCCTAATTCGGATAGGGCTTAATGGGCCATGGGTTAGCGGGCTATAAATGGGCTATATGCGAACAGGCTGTTAATAGGCTTTCCATGGGCCGGGCCGCCACCTTTTGACCAAGTCAAACGGGCCGGCCTTTTCACATGAATGGGCCTCTGTTGGGCTGTGCCACATGTCGATGTATCACAAGCGCCTTCTATCCAATGAGTGGATGACATCTGTCCAACGATGAGCCGACACGTGTTTCCTCCAGCCAATGATGATTTTACACGTGGAAAATCCCCATTGGTCGGGGCTGTTAACGGGTTATCGGATCCAAAACCCGACCCGATAGCTTAACGGCATTCCGTTACGGTGGATGCCACGTGTCGGTCACCCTTGACGAAAGCACTTCTGTGACACGCGATTTATCGTCATGGAAGTGGACACTTCTGTGATGATAATTTTGGTAATGTCATGGAACACTTCTACGACAGCACAGGTATGACTATCTTGATTATGTCATAAAATCGTCATGGATGTCCATGCAGGACAAAAAACGCGACCTACTGTGACAAACACGTATCATCACGAAAGTGTATTTTTTTGTAGTGTATCAAAACGTTTATTCCAACTCCGAGATGCTTGCACCAGTCCATTAATGGATCGCCGGAGCTTGCACCCTTTGTTAGCATCCTTTGGATCGATAAAACCTTCAGGTCGCATCATCTACAACTCTTCTAACAGAAATCCATTCAGGAATGCAATCTTTACATCCATTTGCCAAATTTCATAATCATAAAATGCAGCAATTGCTAACATGATTTGGTCGGACTTAAGCATCGCTACGGGTGAGAATGTCTCATTGTAGTCAACTCCTTGAACTTGTAGAAAACCTTTCGCAACAAGTCGAGCTTTGTAGACAGTAACATTACCGTCAGCGTCAGTCTTCTTCTTGAAGATCCATTTATTCTCGACGGCTTGCCGATCATCGGGCAATTCAACCAAAGTCCACACTTTGCTCTCATACATGGATCCCATCTCAGATTTCATGGCCTCAAGCTATTTTGCGGAATCTGGGCTCATCATCGCTTCCTCATAGTTCTTAGGTTCGTCATGGACAATAACATGACCTCCAGAACTGGATTACCGTACAACTCTGGTGCCGATCTTACTCTGGATGACCTAGGAGGTTCGGTAGTAACTTGATCTGAAGTTACATGATTATTATCATTAGCTTCCTCGCTAATTGGTGTAGGAGTCACAGGAACAGATTTCTATGATGAACTACTTTCCAATAAGGGAGCAGGTACAGTTACCTCATCAAGTTCTACTTTCCTCCCACTCACTTCTTTCGAGAGAAACTCCTTCTCTAGGAAGGATCCATTCTTAGCAACGAATGTCTTGCCTTCGGATCTGTGATAGAAGGTGTACCCAATAGTCTCCTTTGGGTATCCTATGAAGACACATTTCTCCGATTTAGGTTCGAGCTTATCAGGTGGAAGCTTTTTCACATAAGCATCGCAACCCCAAACTTTAAGAAACGACAACTTAGGTTTCTTGCCAAACCACAGTTCATAAGGTGTTGTCTCAACGGATTTAGATGGTGTCCTATTTAACGTGAATGCAGCCGTCTCTAAAGCATAACCCCAAAATGATAGTGGTAAATCAGTAAGAGACATCATAGATTGCATCATATCCAGTAAAGTACGATTACGACATTCGGACACACCATTATATTGTGGTGTTCCAGGTGGCGTGAGTTGTGAAACTATTCTGCATTGTTTCAAATGAAGACCAAACTCGTAACTCAAATATTCTCCTCCATGATCAGATCATAGAACCTTTATTTTCTTGTTATGATGATTTTCCACTTCACTCTGGAATTCTTTGAACTTTTCAAATGTTTCAGACTTATGTTTCATCAAGTAGATATACCCATATCTGCTCAAATAATTTGTGGAGGTGAGAAAATAAGGATACCCGCTGCGAGCCTCAATATTCATCGAACCACATACATCAGTATGTATGATTTCCAACAAATTTGTTGCCCGGAGAACGCCGTTTTAGTCATCTTGCCCATGAGGCATGGTTCACAAGTACCAAGTGATTCATAATCAAGTGATTCCAAAAGTCCATCAGAATGGAGTTTCTTCATGGGCTTTACACCAATATGACCCAAATGGCAGTGCCACAAATAAGTTGCACTATCATTATCAACTTTGCATCTTTTGGCTTCAATATTATGAATATGTGTATCACTACTATCGATATTCAGTAAAAATAGACCACTCTTCAAGGGTGCATGACCATAAAATATATTACTCATATAAATAGAACAACCATTATCCTCTGATTTAAATGCATAATCATCTCGCATCAAACAAGATTCAGATATAATGTTCAAGCTTAACTCTGGCACCAAATAACAATTATCCAGGTCTAAAACTGATCCCGAAGGTAGATATAGAGGTAGCGTGTCGACTACGATCACATCGACTTTGGAACCATTTCCCACGCGCATCGTCACCTCATCC
Organism: Triticum timopheevii; assembly: GCA_963921465.1. NCBI lineage: Eukaryota > Viridiplantae > Streptophyta > Magnoliopsida > Poales > Poaceae > Triticum > Triticum timopheevii. Next base: position 372,746,766 of record OY997262.1, read on the forward strand.
TTAGCCAATCTTCGCTTCATCCGCAGTCCCTGTTTCGAGTTGCAAATATTAGCAACAGAACCAGTATCAAATACCCAGGCACTACTACGAGCATTGGTAACACTACAAAAAAAGACACATCCGTGACATTTTGGGCCGAACAATTTTTTTCTGTCATACATATGACACTTGTATGACGATAATTGTGACAAAACCCGGTATCATCATAGATGTGGTGGGATCCTACTTCTATGACAAGAAATCATGACAGAAAATGGGCTTTTTGTCCTGGCCGGGCCAGAGACGCAGCTGCATGACATTCTTTGGGTCGTCCATGACGGAAAAAACGGTGGTAGAAGCTAGGGCGAGGAAAATTTCGGGGAGTTCCCGATTACGGTGGGAGGTCGGGGGCCGAGCGATGCGTGTTTCTCTCATACACGTACGGGCGTGCGTGTAAGGTGTTGGCTCTAACTGAACCCGAGCGAGGCGTTGGGCTCTAACTGAACCCGAGCGATTGCACTGCAAGCTACGCGTTACTGAACCCGAGCGATCGATCGATGGCTGTTAAGTGAACCCGATCAAGCGATTCCTTCGCTACTGCTGCTAACTGAAGCCGATCGATTGGATGAACAGTGAGAGTTGCGGGGGGGTGGATGAACAGTGAGCGGTGGGGGTGGATGCAGGCCCCCGTGGCGTTGCCTCTGGATGAACAGGACGACCCCGTGGAGGGCTAGATGAGCAGTAGACGGTGGAGGGGTGCCCGTGGAGGGGTGATTGAACAGTAGCTGGTGGAGTAGCGCGCGGTGGAGGCTGGATGAACAGGAGCCTGTGGAGGCTGGAGGAGGTCGACGGTAGCCCGTGGAGGCTGGAGGAGGTCAACGGTGCAGATGAACAGTATCCCGTGGAGTCCCGTTTTGCAGTACGCCACACCCCTCCCGATGAACAGGACCCCCATTTCGACCATAGGAGGTCCGTTTCGTCTGTTTTGCGGTACGCCACACCCCTCCCGATCAATAGGACCCCCATTTCGACCGTAGGAGGTTTGTTTCCTCCGTTTTGCGGTACGCCAGACCCCTCCCGATGAACAGGATCCCGTTTCGAACGTGGCTGGTCAAACACAAGGCCGCTTCCTCCGTTCTGCGGTACGCCAGGCCTCGTTTCCATCGCCTCTTCTGTCCAAGCCCTCCCGATGAACGCGACGATGCATTCTGTTCCGACCCAACCGGTTGGCTCCCACGCGTTTCGTTGCCTCACGATGAACACGACCCATTCCGTTGCCTCCCCATGAACACGACGCATTCCATTGCCTCCCCATGAACGCGATGACGACGCTGTTTCTCCGTTCCAACCCAGCCATGTACACGAGTCCTGGCCGTACGCATGCGCGAGTAGGTGTTCGAGACCCTGCCCGTATGTACGTACGTGGACGTATTTTCTTTCTTGCACCCTGGCCGCTGTACATACGTGTACATGCTACGTGCGCGCCTCTACAATGACCAGTATGTACGTACATGTTCGCGACCAGAATGACAATGCTACGTACGCGTTGACCAGGTGGGTCCCGACCGTCAGGCACTTCCTTGCCTGCGAAGATGTAGCTGGTGGGTCCCAGCAGTCAGGGGGGCGAATCAATTTTTTTGCCCGGACGCACTTCCTTGCGTGCGAAGATGTAGCTGGTGGGTCGCAACAGTCAGGGGAAACGTTTTTTTCGGGAAATACGGTGGCCCGTCCGGTGGGTCCCCGCTGTCAAGTGGAGGAATAATTATTTTGCGCGTAATAAGGAGGCACTTCCTTGCTGCGGCCGTGGACCCAACTGTCAGCCTCTCCACGTATAGTCCACATCTGATGGAAGCCGCTCCTTGACCACGTTGACCACGCCACGCCGAGATCACCAGGGCGGTGGACGACGGCGAGGCCTAGGAAGGGGATGACACGGAGCCGGGGAAGACAAGGTAGTGGATGCCCACGCATAGAGGAGTACGAGGGTTCACTGGTTCGCTGCGGTGTGAGGCTGCCGTCGCCGCAGAATAACAGGGGATGTGGGTGAGTAGAGGGATGGCCTGGCCAGTGGTGGGAGTAGTAGGGGGCGATGAGGCCTCCGCGGCATCACAGCTGGCCACGGGAGGCAGGAGCATGCGGCACGACCGGCGCTGCTTTGGGCGGCTGGAGCATGAAGACCGGAGGTTGAAGAAGCACTACGGCCGTTGGATGGACATCGTACGGTCACTCGAGCTAGAATCATTCAAGTTGACAAAGCCCTTCGTCCCCGTTAACTTTGTAGGCCCACAAGTCAGCCTGCCACTATACTGGGTCCCAGCTAACAGGGGGGAGTATTCATTTTTTTGTGCGTAATAAGGAGACACTTCCTTGCGTGCGAAGATATAGCTGGTGGGTCCGAGCTATCAGCGGCGGTAACTTTTTTTGCGAAATACAGAGGCCCTTTCGGTGGGTCCCTGATGCCAGGTGGAGGAATCATTATTTTGCGCGAAATAAGGAGGCATTTCCTTGCGTGTGGCCATGGACCCAGTTGTCGGCCTCTCCACGTACAGTCCACTTTAGATGCATGTCGGTCATTGACCATGTTGACCAGGCCGCGCCGAGAGCACCAGGGCGATGGACGATGGTGAGGCCTAGGAAAGGAACGACACAGAGGCAGGGAAGACTCGGCAGTTGTTTCCCACGCGGAGGGGAGTACGACTATACGAGGGTTTACTGGTTCATCTGTCATCGCCAGAGAATAACAGCAGGTATGGGTGATTAGAGGGATGGCTAGGCCAGCGATGGGAGTATGGTGGGGCGGTGAGGCCTGCGCAGCAGCATAGCCGGCCGCGGGAAGGAGGGAGCAGGCAGTCCCGCCGGCTCTTGTTTGAGTGGCTGGAGTAGGAAGAGCAGAGATTGAAGAAGCACGACGACTGTTGGATGGACATCGTACGGTCACTAGAGCTAGAATCGTTCATATTGACTAAGTTGACAAAGCCCTTTGTCCCCGTCAACTAAGTAGGCCCACTAGTCAGCCTCCCACCATGGTGGGTCCCGGCTAGCAGGGGGAGTATTCATTTTTCTGTGCGTAATAAGGAGGCACTTCCGGTGGGTCCGAGCTCACAGCAGGGGGAACGTTTTTTTCGGGAAATACGGTGGTCCATCCAGTGGGTCCCAGTAGTCAGGGGGAAACATTTTTTCGCGAAATACGGTGGCCCGTCCGATGGGTCCAAACAGTCAGGGGGGAAACGTTTTTTTCGTGAAATATTGGTGGCCCGTCTGGTGGGTCCCTGCTGTCAGGTGGAGGAATAATTATTTTGCGCATAATAAGGAGGCACTTCCTTGCGGCTACCGTGGACCCAGCTGTCAGCCTCTCCACGTACAGTACTCTTCTGATGGAAGTCGGTCGTTGACCACATTGACCACGCCGTGCCGAGAGCACCACGGCGGTTGTCGACGGCGAGGCCTAGGAAGGGGACGACGTGGAGCCGAGGAAGACGCGGCAGTGGATGCCCACGCGGAGAGGAGTACGAGGGTTCACTGGTTCGGCTGCGGTGTGAGCCTGCCGTCACCGCAGAATAACAGGGGGAGTGGGTGAGTGGAGGGATGGCCTGGCCAGCGGTGGGAGTAGTATGGGGGCGGTGAGGCCTCCGCGGCAGCACGGCCGGCCACGGGAGGCAGGAGGATGCGGCACGACTTGTGCTGCTTTGGGCGGCTGGGGCAAGAAGACCAGATGTTCAAGAAGCACTACGGCCGTTGGATGGACGTTGACCACGCCGCGCTGAGAGCACCAGGGCGGTGGACGACAGTGAGGCCTATGAAGGTAACGACATGGAGCCGGGGAAAACACGGCAGTGGCTGCCCACGCGATGGAGAGTACGAGGGTTGACTGATTCGGCTACCGTCGCTGGAAAATAACAGGAGGTGTGGGTGAGTAGAAGGATAGACAGGCCAGGGATGCGAGTATGATGGGGCCATGAGGCCTGCCCGACAGCACAAACGGCCACGGGAGGCGGGAGCAGGCGGTTCCGACGGTGCTGGTTTGGGCGGCTGGGGCAGGAAGATCAGAGACTGAAGAAGCATGATTGTCGTTAGATTGACATCTAACGGTCTGACGCTGGTAGAGTCGATTGTTGACTAAGTTTCTTTTTCGAGAAACCTTGTGTACGCATGAACTTAGTAGGCCCACAAGTCAGCCTCCAAATCTGTGGCAGACAACATAAAGCCCATTTGCTATTTTTTATAATTTGCAGCCCATTTTTTGCCCAGGACCACGGTCAAAAAGTTCAACCATATTTTGCATATTTTGATGGAGTCCGAACTATTGTAATCCCAAAATGATAAACATGTTTTAAGAACTTATTGATTTGCCAAAAAAATCGTTTTGTTTTTGTAAGCAAATAAGACGTGGGACAATTGAGTTGGTTTAAGGGAAAACCAGTGGTAAAAAAATCAGCGCTGGTGGGAAAAAACAACAAAAATAAGGATGTAAATATGAAAAGGGAATTTTATGTGTTTTCAATATAATGATACGTGTATATGAACTAGTAAAACTATAGGTAGAGATTAGAAAACGGATGTAGGACATGCGTTTCAAGAGGAAGATAGAACTGAGCTGTGTGTTTGATTCAGTAAAAAACTGCCTGCGGATGTTGTAAGACAAAATATAACTAACGCTGGCGGGCCAGAGGCCAGTAGATACATGCTGGATCTTTGTGCCCCGTTGTCGTCATGGGTTGGGCCTATTAAAAACAAAACCAATCCTGGGCAGTCTACAACCCAGTTGAAACTTGCTCGACCTGAAAAAACAATATACGTGCTCAATAAACGAGAGAATTCTACAAGTACAGACTAATAACTGGGATGTAGCACGGATATTGTTTTTTCATTGTGATAATAAGTGCATGCACTTGTTTCGAAAAAATTGGAGAACTGGGAATTCGAACGGCGGGTGCTTATGCTACCCATCAAATAAAAATCAGGTGCCTGAAAATTCATTTCAAAACAAACGATTCAGCTTTATATCCACATCGACCCTCGGCATGATGGTGGGAAGCAAATGCAAGTTCATACCAAAAGATCGTTAACAACAATACCAACTTGCGGATGACAAGGTAGTACAACTACCAATACCAAACTAACTTATAATCTTTTTACTCCTGGCCCTAGTGTTCGTCTGGTAGAAAATCTTGCAGAGGACCAGCTCCCACTCCTTCTCTTGCTCCAGGTCCCCGAGGTGGTACTGGTGTATCACCCAGTTGGTCCTCTGCTGGTCGAAGTTCTTGCTGGTGTGCAGCACCAGAACCTTTTTTGCTGCCCGTCTGCCGACCGTTGACCATCACCGGCAAGGTATTGCCGGTCTTGTGCCACATTGCGTGCATGCCGCACTCCGACTGTATCTTGCGACGCGTCCACATACCCCTTTTGAACGCCCTGTAATTGCGCTGGAAGAAATGCTTCGTTAGGCCACTCAGTGTGATACCTGCAGTATTGTGGAACACAGGTTTTAGTGTATGTAGTTGGCATTTTCGTAACATCTTTGGCATGTTGCAGTCACTTGTTTCACTTTTTATTAACTGTCAAATTGTAATTGCTTCACCAGGCCTGCGTCTAAAAAGAAAAATAGAGCTATAGACAGAGGAATATGTTTCTGCAAGTAGACGGCTGATTGGTGTCTTACCTGGAAGTTTCTCAGGTTGGGTGTAGCATATGCCGTGCTTGCTGTCGACGGTTGGTATGAACAAATTGATGAGAGACTGAAATCTCGCGCTGTCAGCACTCACTTTGGCCTCAAGGTGCTCGATTAGCTCCTGATCTGTGGGATCGAACTTGACGCCAGCTGGCAGCACCGGCCAATCCTTCTTCGACTTGCATCGGTAATTCCAGTTATATGGTACTCAATGTATGATCAATCGACTGTTTTAAGTGAATGATGAAAGATTTCGACAGATAAGTGGTACTCCAAATCTGAAGTCCAGAATACCCGAACACGCCGCCGGGATTCTTGTGTCACCTTACGCGCAGTGTGTTGTCACGTCAATTCAATGTGTGGACATGATGAATAATTTGACCGACGTATACTAGTACTGCTATTGTACTACTTACTAGTCGTATTTAGTGTCACAATTTATACATAGGTTTAACTAACAAGTATGCACTTGAAGCCTAACTGATATATATATATATATATATATATATATATATGGCTTCTGCACAGCATCTCCATCATCATTATCAGTACATCCTATGCAGGTGAGTTAGGATGCACTTGATCCCAGGAAGGTATCTATCTTCAAACCAGAGGAGTGCTTCAAACTAACTACAGTACATAATATCCGACAAAAGAGGGTCGTGCTATAGCAACAGAATACATGGCTCAGTCTAGATATCAGCACGAATCAAGTTGTGCATATTTGCTGTTGGCATGAACCACATCGCCGCATGTCGGGTTTGAAAAAGCCATCCATTGCATGGAAGCTTGATGCCTTTCACACACTGAAGATTATCTGGCAACAAGCTGTGTCGACGAATCTCTGGATATGGTGATTCATGAAACCCATGGTATGATTTGTAAACACAGTCCCCCCTCGCGAATGGAAGTTGCATAGCACGGTAATCATCGCCGGTGATATGATCGATGATTGGTTGGATGATCGGATAATTGAGCCCGAGGAACAAGGAGTGGTTGTCGAGGCTGTAAACCCGCCTCCAGTTGAATACGCCCGGCCCAACGGAGCTAGGATCTTTCTCGAACACGAAGCAGCCATAGCCATCAATGTCACGAACGCCCCACGCATTGTACTACATGTTGTTTGATGTAATGGTTTGGTCAATTTGGTACGTGCGAATGAGCATCAAATGACCGCTGTCAGCTGAATGAGCAATAAACCACCACCCATCGGCTGGTATGATTCCAGGTCCTAGAATCATGAAGACCAGCGCATTTGCGTCTGCTGCAATAATTCAAATTGGAGACCAAAAGGACAAAAATAAACAATCATGTTCAGAGTATCTGTGGAGTTAAGATTATTATAACAGTGACACATATCATAGACAGATAATTGCAATGTCGGGGTCATAATCATACCCCAAGTTAAAAAAAATAAGCCAATGGCTTTCATATTCGAGCAATATGTCATGGTTCAAACATCATGTAACAATGAGAGGAAAACAGCTATGACAGCGCCTACTCCTATTCTACCATAGCACTTACTACTACTATTCTCATATCAACTCTAAGCAATAACATGCATTGTTATAAAAAACTTGTAAATGAGAGTAACATATAGCAATCATGATGTTATGCTCATAATATGTATTCTAACAATCATTAGATGCCAATTGTTCTCATATCAACTCTAACAATAACATGTGTGGTCATAAAAATCTAGGAAATGAGAGGAACATATAGCAATGATGTGGTTATAGACATGCCATGTATTCTAAATTTGTAACAAATGAACAGGCAGTTGTATTCACAAGGTAAAGATGAGATGAGATAGAAAAATTACACGACGATAGATTCCACCAGTATAGGCAGCCAATCTGTGCATCGACCGCGTAAACGATGCCATCATGCACTATAGCATCAGACAGAAATGTTGCCTCAACAGGATTGATGATGAGCCATAACCATGTATGGCGACCGGATTCCAGATAGACTAATCCCATGTTGAAAAAGGCAAGGAGCTTGTAATCCATGTAGTCTTCTGATGGTGTGGGCACTTCGCCGATTACAACTTTCTGCAAACAGAGGTCGAGCCAAAATTTTGACGCGTGTCGTCCGTAGTAGGCAGGAGTGTCCGGTGGCTGCGAGGCTCGATGGCAGCGGTATCCAACGATGGAAGGGTGATCTCTCGCTGGGTGTAGATATCCACGAGACGCCACGGAGTACCAGAGTGGTGGATGAGGATGATCCAGTTGGCCTTCATGCCCGCCCAGTAGTGGCCGCGCATGAAGGACAGGTGGATGGGTAGTGGTAGCATGTCGAGGGGCACCACGGAAACCTCCTTAGGATCGTCAAGTCGGTGTCTGGGCCACCTACGAGGATCAGGCATCAGCAAGCAGGGTGTCTTGAAAAGAGTCGGCCGGTTGCAGACGAGTAGATGGTACAAAGACACCGAGCATGCGGCTAGACGGACGGTGCTGAGTAGGTCCATACAGACTACAGATCTGCTCCAAGAGAACATCGGGGTGGGAATTCCAATCGCGGCTCTGCGTGTCAGTCGGTTCTGCCATTGGGGTTTTCGGTGCCTCGAGCTATCGGGGAAGTGGATTCGGGTGGGCGAGCGAAGAAGCTTCACCTCGTGTGGCCGAGCTGTGAGCGGGGGGATATGGTACGCGCGAGCTACCAAGGAAGATGGCACGGGCGGGCGAGCAGTGAGCGGGGGTAAATGGTGTGCGGCCGACGATGGGGAAGAGAGGAGGAAGAAGAGTGGAAGACGGGGAAGAAAGTGCATTAAATCTCAATTCTACTAGCACTACTACCAAGATATACCGTCCTTCGGAGTGTAAATAGTTACATCGATGACATGTGGGTCTACCACAAGAGGGCCCATATGTCAGTTAATGGAGGACAAAGGTGCGTAGGCGTATTTGCGGAAGCGTGCTCTACTGGCAAACATAATGGCAGTATTGGGTAAGGCTGATTTAGTAACACCAACACGCTGGTTCAGCTTATTAATTACGTGCCCCATTTGCTGCAGCGTGTATTGTCACTTCACTGTGATGACTAGTTGAATATTTCTCTCTGACCAAGATGGGGAATAATGGATCGCGAGGACTTCCTTTCTACAGTATCCCTATGCCTCTACACTCACTTCACTCATTTTGCTCCGTACCTAGTCACTTGTTGAAATCTGGAAAGACAAATACTCTGTATTTGGGAACAGATGGAGGCTTTTACTCAGTATTTGGGAATAGAGGGAGTATCACCATATGGAGGGAAGAGAGGAAGCTTGAAATATGAACATGTCAATGGGAGGGAGTAAGCCCCATGCATGCATGCATGCATGCATGCATGCAACATGCAACACTCACACGTACACATGGACGCAGGCAACACTCACGCACCCATGCGGCACACAGCACACGACGCAACACACACGCTCACGCTCAAGTGCTCAACCTACTCCCTACGTCTGTGAAAGACTGTACATTTAGAGATTTACACATTGACCAGGGCATAATTAACGCCCAAAAGTAGAAGACTTATGTGTGCATGCAACCATTGAGAGAAAAATATTAAATGAAGGCCGTTGCATGCTATAATTAAGGATAGACATGTAGCCTATACCTACGGCACAAGTTGGTGCATTAGTCAATCAATATCGATTTTGATTAAAGGCTAAATGCATTGGAAGTGTAGATGTACATCATGTACTACATCTTTGTTTTATAGCCGATGTACACTCTTTGTTGCAAGACCGAGGGAGTACACGTGCATGCCCTCACATACACAGCCAGGGCGGTTCGCGCGCAAGGGTTGGACTCGTGTCGCGCCTATGTAAAGTTTTGTTTAACTGATTTCTTTGCTCTGCCAACTGATAGGTGGGACCCAGAAACCAGGTGACAATTTAACCAGTCAACAAAGTACCACGTCGACTATGTGGCCGGTCAGTAGGGTGCAATACGATGCTCTACGATGAGCTAGTGATCGTATAATCACCGCAAAACTATATATAGTGACCGTAAAGAGTGTATTGTTACATACGTTGACCGCCAGTGTATTTTTCTCGTTTCAAATTAATCCATATTAATCGGAAAGGATGCAGTATGGACTACTAGTACAAGTACTGCTTTGATGTGTTCCGTCAACTCGCCGAACGAGGAGAAGCTTGCTTACTACGCCTCTCCCTCGCCCACGCGCACGGTGGTTCGCAGGATGAGGAGAGGGTTTTGACTACAGCATGCTCTCCCTCTCCCTCTCCCTCACCCTCACCCTCGCCCTCGCGGTGGACGTGGAGCAGTTCAATCGGTGTTAGATTGCCAGAAGCATATTGTACTGTAGTATCATCATTGTTGGACCTTCCGAAGAGGCGAAGAGCCAAGTGCAATGTTCACACGAGTACGAACTGTTGAACCTCCCGAAGAGGCAAAGAGCCAAGCGCAAGGTTTTATAGGAGTTGTCGTCCTAGTAGGAGTGTACTACAACTATAGCGAACAATGCTACTGTATGATGCCGCCACGTCATGTATATCCAAAGATGTGCCACCTTTTTTTCTCAAAGAGCGTGTTGGAGCCCGTGCAACAACCACACAAGTTGCATGTACACATAACACATTTACAAGTAATAAATTCTAAAGGTCAAATGCCAGTATGCCACACAAGTTCATCTCCAATTCATGTGATAAATTTGTGCATGACTAGTCTGCATATATTCACAGCGCTACCGTTCACAATTACCATACTCCACTTACACGTTATAGATGGGCTACATGTCCTCCTCCAGGTTCCAGTCCCCAGGTGTTCTTCATGGATGGCACGATCCATAGCGGTGGGCAATGGGAATCATTGTCGCAGCTTTCTAGTCTGGTTCCACATGATGGAGACTCATCCAAGCTGAAGCAGCATAAATCAGAGATAGCATGTCCCAGCATTTCGTTCATCCGGCAGTGTGCAATGAAGACACAACCATGCTTCATGAACGGCAGGCCTTCCTGTCGTGCACGGAAGGTGGCATCCGCTTCACAATGGGGTAGTTGTCCCCGATGAAAAGCGAGTACTCTCCAAGAGTGTTCCTCGGCACCCACGTAGCATCACGGGGGTCGAACTCGGCGCCGATCATCTGGTACATGCGGCATCTCAGATCTGGACAAATGGTGACGTACATAGTCAAGGTCCATGCATAATAATGTTGTGCTCAAATATGGTGGTCAGTAATACTGTGCAGCAAATAGTACTACTCCGGTATAGAGGAAGTAAAATGACCGACTTATTATATATAGCCACTCTTGGCTACATGGATGAGATAGTAAGACATGGAAAAACAAAAATGGTGGCAGCTAGTGGGTTCAAGTCTTCAAGGGCCTAGCTAGCTATACGCGTCCTCCAAGGTAAAAAGTACTCCTACTAGTACTACTAAGTATACTACTAGTACAACAATGAAAGAGAAGGCGAGAGGGTTAAAAAATGGAATACCTGTGTAGATTGTGACGGTCCGATTGTGGTAGATTGTGTGACCATATTGCACATCAGTGGTACCATGGGTAACGACTGCTAAGATAGTTGATCCCAATATGCCAAAGTCAGCTACAAGGTTCCAGGTTAGACCGAATCGCGGATGCAAATGCACATCCAGGATCAGCGATCTTATTTTGATCAGGGGATGACTAGTCCCTGCAAAATAATGGAGTACCGTTAGGGACACAAATGATGGTTTATGCATTCCGTGTATAAACTCCCGTACCGTAGGATGGCAACCAGATGAAAAAAGTCCCCTGGCTTGTCACCGTGAAGATGCGGCCTAGATGGCGCACGGCGTCTTCGAACGTGTAGGGGTAAAAATCTGCCGCCGCCAACATGCGCCAGCCTCTGCCGTTACTGCCTCTTGCATTGATGGCAATCCTTATGTCGAACACCATGATGAGATAGTAATCATCGTAGCCGCATCGCTTTGCTGGCGGGTCCGCAATTGCTATCTTCTTCAATCTCATGTAGGCATCATCATACGTATTCAAGCCCAGCCAGTCCGGAAGGCCGATCCCAATGGTGGAGAAGGGGTCTACCGGAACAGCCGTACTGCTGTGGATGTTGTGCAAAATGATGGTGGTTTCCAGCCGGAGGTATGCAAGCCAATCTTCTTTGGCACCGACCCAGACCTATATATAAGACGTGGGCAGTGGAGAAATTACGGGATGGAAATGGAATAACTAAGTACTACATGATCAAACTCCATTACTGACCTGCTCATCGGACAAAATCCAACTACCTCTCAACGTCGGCAACTCTAACAGAGTCAACGTGCAACCATGGCCAGGGAGTGGTGGACTATTCGAAGGATTGTCCCATAAAAGAACCTTCTCCTCGAGGACACATGGAAGACCAACAAGCATGGCCTTTTCCCAAGCCTGTTTAAGCAGCGTCTTGAAAAAGTTGGTGCAGGAAGCACCGAGTGTTGCGGCGGTGAGGACGTCGGAGCGGCGTGTGATTTCTCCCAGAGGATCGTCGTCCAAGATCTCCCAGCCCCGACGAGGAGGAGAACCGCTTGGCGAATCCATGGGAGCAGTGACAAGCTGCCTTCTCTTTGGGGGGAGGGGAACTGATGAGGAGGAGATAAGAGCATAGTAACCGCAGGGCCTCGTCCCTTCCTGCTGTAGACAGTTCCTCAGCGAAGGGATGAGGCTATTATTTACTACTACTACTAGCATTATGGAACGTTATGGGATTGCATTATACTGTAAATAATAGCACTAGTAAGAAATTTTTGGCACTAGGTAGTAGTTTTTGGCGTGGATTAAGAAATTTTGGGTATGTTTTTGCCATTTTTTGTACACACGCCAACTAGTGTCAAAAACGTCTTACATTATGTGACGGAGGAGTATGTACTCGTACTGTAGCAGTACTAGTACTACCTTTCTCAACTAGTAGTGCGATGTACTGTATTTCTAGTCTACTCTAGTATAGTGCACCAGTTTTGAACTCTTGAATCTCAGGGCCAAGGAGCTACAGTTGGAAGTGGAGGGTACTACTGTTCTCTAGAACCATCGTTGTACTATCAATGCAGGGAAAGTACACCTGCATAGTGGCCTAGTGGGTACTCTCGGTGCTCTATTCAGCCGCTCCTCTCACGTAGCTGGCCTACTCAGTCGCTCCTCTCATGCACACACTAGCAGCCTATTTATCAACAACGGTTACTGCAGGGGCAGAACATTTGAGTTATTTGATACAGCAAGACTAGGCTTTTCGCTTCCATTTGTGGAGGTGTAATGGATCTCGTCGAACTTTATTAGTAGTTCCTTCTTTATGAATGAGATGAAGCAAAGCTTTTGCCTCCATTTCAAAAAAAACAGGTCAAGAGGAATTTCTTTTATAGTAGAGCTGATAATGGAGTGAAGTCCATGCGTGCAATCGCACAAGCTACAGAGTAGTAGTAGAGCACTTTACTTACAGAGCCATATTGCACAGTTCGCAATGCCCCGCCAGGCTTTTCCGGCTCCTCGGGCTTAATTGGGAGGCGCTAGTTTAAATATGATAAAAGCTGATGAGGAAGCTGCAAGCGAGGTGCGTCTAGGGCGAGCACGCAAGCCACGAAATGCTGGGAAGGAAAACTCGTTCACGTGGCTAGGCTATCCAGTGCATCCAGATTGTGGGGCCGCATGTCCGTTTGACTTCAAAACTCAAACTACCCGTGTAAAATATTGGCTCGCAGCGAAGTGTAGTAGTACTATTTAAAAAAAGGCTGTCGTGCATTCAGCCGGGATCGAACCCACAAAACGAGGTATACACTCCCGCGGCCACTAGTAGTACTCGTTGGAGTACAACGCAACCTAGAATCGCCTTTTGTCGCTAGTAGTACGTATATTGTTCCTTACAAGAAACCCCTAATAATGCAAGAAACCACTAAAATGCCAAGAAACTACTACCACTTGCATACGTGGAAGACTTAAGATAAGACTACCTTATCAACCATTGTACATGCTCTTACCAACCAGCCCTACCAAGAAACGACTACTCTACAAAGTGCCGTTATAGGCACGTTTCAACCCATGGCCCTGTTTGGATACATTTGTTGTCAATCTAACCCTGCCATCCAAACACCACTTTGGTTAGAGTTAGTTCAGGGTTAGAATCTAACTCTAACCTCTGACAGGGCCCATGTCGCCCATTAAGTCAACGCCTTCTATTCGACCGGGCGTTATGACTTGTGGGACCTACATGTCAGTCTGCACAAAAATCCGCAAGTGACCTCCTACCTCCGGCCCGTCCACTAGTCATCCTCGGACATGGGACACAGCTACCGCCGTCGGCAGAAGGCGAGGTCAAAACCGCCGGCGGTGCGTAGCCCATGTTGCGGCAGCCCGGATGCCAGCTCCGTCCGGCGCTCGCGGCCGCTAGCTAGCCAAGATAGCTCCGTCCAGCTGCTTGTCTGCAAGGTTTGCTAGCTACATTGGCACGGCAGCGCGGCAGCTTGCTCGCGCGCCCCATGCTAAGGCCAGCCATCTGTCTCGAGCGAAGCCAGCGCGGCGGCTTGCTCGCTCGTGAGTCACGCTCGGGCCAGCCTGCCAACCCGTGCGGAGGCCAGCGCGGCGTCCGGCCCGTCCGGCGGAGTGGCGGCCAACTCGCTCATCACCGGCGCCACCGACGAACACGCATCAGTACTGTTTGAAGTAATGTTCAGGAAAAATAATGATTTGAGGGGGAATAACAGGAGAGAAGGTCAGATGTGGGTCCCTCAAGTCAACGATCAAACAAAATGTGTTGGTTTAAGCTGTCTCGTCAGCACGGATGTGTGGGCCAACCCTGTTATAAATGGGTTTAAACGAACCTAATCGGTAGGAGTACTAGGTAGTAGTTTTTGGCGTGGATTAAGAAATTTTGGGTATGTTTTTGCTATTTTTTGTACAATAGATTCTTCCTAGGGCTGGTTGAAAGTGGTAGTTTTTTGTTAAATACTCTACATATTTTAAGTAGGAGTGAAAGTTAAGCTTTGGAAGCCAATAAGCAAGGTAGTTACATAGTGCATATGTGTACATGATTGAAAGTAAATATCAACCATGAGTGACTAATATCTTGATGGAAAACTCGAAACTATGGAATACTAGGAAAAAAATGCATGGTTGGAAATACTAGCAATGTTCATGTGCATTGCAACGAATCATAATTAGAATAATACTTATTCACAAACTTGGTACAAAACACTCTAATTTTGATATACATATCTCACTAGAGATATATTATGTTTCAATTAGAATATATTCCTTGGGCTGTTTTGGTGAGGTCGGGGAGGGATGTGGTTGGTTTTAAGATACTAATTATGGGTTTTTCTGCAAATTGGTAGACAAGTGGGATGTTGGTGAGAAAAGGCAACAACTTACCTCACAATCGTTAGAGGTAGATCTAATGGTCAGAAACGACCGATGGCAGACACACCAGCATCACCAACTTAGTCTTGTGTAGGAGTACTAGCAAGATCCATGCATTGCACGGAACATCAAGATGCATTTTTTTTATAGAACACTTGTTGTGATTGACCCTTGCGGGAGTAACCCCGTGTGTAAAAACTAATGATATCTCTAGAAATATGAGATAAGGTGAAGAGGAGTGGGGTGTGGTGGTGATTGGTGGTCGGACTGAGCGGAGGCATGGGGATTGACAACGCCGGCAGCGGCCACCAGGCTAGTTTGTTCCAGAGGCTTCCTTTCTTAATTTCTCAACAATGAGGTTTGTTGGAGATAAGGATGAATGAGGGAAGGCCTTGTCTGCAAATCTGGAGAGGGGTGCGGGTATCTTTTAGTTTAATTTCCATCCGTCATATATAGATCGGACGATCTATATTGCAAGATGGCACACATACCATCATCACCAACTCGGTTTTTTATAAGAGAAGAAATATAAGTATGGAGATACAAATGTATTATCGATACTTGCTTCTGTAAACTAGCATCTACATTCTATTCAATGCCTCGGCATGTGGGGCCTTAGCACAATGACTTCTCGACTGTGTAAAACAAAGATTTTCCCATCGCCGACAAGGAGGGGGTGACGACGGCGCGCTTTTTGGCTTGCTCTAGTCCTAGTAGTCATACTAGGTGGTCTAAGCACCTGTAGATTTATTCCTTTTCATGTCTCGTGTTCGCCGTACTGCCACGACTGTTGATGAATAGACGGTAAGTTATTCACGGGGAAACCCTTGTTGAGCGTGTTTGCGAGAGAGAGAGAGACAGTGTGCATGTGTGATATGTTAGAGACTGAGGCAATGATAACAGATTGTTTGTGTCTATGTGTGTGGAGGATAGAGAGAGACATGTACATGGGGCTTTGTGTTGTGTAACGTGGAGACACATATACATAATTAGAGAGTGAGTGTGTGAGATACACATGCGGACATGGGGAGAGATGAGGATTCAGATAAATGGGTGTTTGTGCATGTCTGTGTGTGTTTGTGCACGCGTTTGTGTTTGAGAGGGAGAGAGTGTATGTGGAGTAGAGAGACCACTGATGATGTAAACCTAGTATAAGGGAAGGGGGAATGGTGTGACATGTGTAGTAGCGGGATAGCACGGGTGCGGGCGGGGGGAGCAGACTATTTGGAAGAGACATCGAGTATGTGTGTGGGAGAGGGGTGTGAGAGCGAGAGAAAGAGAGAGCTAGCAACGGAGCGAGAGAGAAAGAGAGAGAGGAAGAGAGGGGGCGAGAGGGGTCGTTTGTGTCCATAAATGGAGTATAGATAGGGAGACAATGTTGATGTTGTCCGAAATTGGCCTATGAACGGAGACGCAAGGGAAGCGAGTCATACTGTGTGTGATAGGGACTTCATGAGAGATCTAGAATAGATGGTGTAGAGAACAATGTGCGAAATCGAGAACGATGATACATTAGGGAGCTATGGAAAGAGTCACGACATATATGTATACAGGGAAGGAGCTGGGGCGGGTCCGCATGTGGGAGAGATAGAAAGAGGAGAGTGGTGCACAAGGAGACAAAGTGTGCTTGTTTGCAGTGGGGGTGGTGTGTGAGGTGAGTGTGCGAGAACCGCATAACTAGGGAGATAGACGTTTGGGGGTGACGTTTTGTGTGTATGGGAAATATACACTCTACATAGTGCGTGTGCTTGGGTAAGAGAGATAGAGGGAGACCTAGAGAGTGAGGGAAGGGATGTGTGCATGCCCGAGAGACAAAGTGATAGAGACCTATATTGGGGTCCGGACTTTACAAGAGAGAGGGGTGTTAATGTGCTCGTGTGTTGGTGTTTGGGGGATAGAACGACTTCTCTATGTGTGTGTGTGTGGTGGGGGGGGGGGGGGTTGACTTCAGATAAAGAGTGAGGTGTCTATATTTGAGGGACTTTAGCGTAATTGAGATATTGTGCACTCATGGTTGATCAATTTGTTTCACAGTTTGTACTATGAGATAACAATACTTTTGAACATGCGTGATATACCTTGATGTACCAGAATTACAAACCTAAGATTGTAATTTTGGAATTCGACTCCATCATTAGCTTTTGTAATTCATTTAAACGGAGGTACATTTTTTAAGCCAGGATTTTGTGATTTCAAATTCATATATCAAACCTAAAGATATACACATACGGGCATGTTTAAACTTTATAATCATCCACTTTATTCATACACATACACATTTTTGCTTTTGTCATCATATTTAGGATAAACACATTTGGAATTTCATTTGAATTGGACCGTATGATGATATTTGCTTGTAGTATCTCAATGATCCATATTTGAATTGAATGAACAATCTAAGTTTCGAGTTGGAGACACTGATTTTCAAAACTTGCACTTTTTTTTGCGTGCAAAACAAACAAATTGTCGGCCATGATATCATAGTCGGCCGTACGAGAGCAGAATACTTATAATTTTAGGCGCCAAAAGCTTTCAAACTTCCTGCTCACATTGAAATATCACGCGCCCGAAAGTTTAGCCCTGCGATATTCCTGTTTTACCCCTACCACATGAACGGAAAAGGACTGCTTTGGTAACTCCATTGTTTTCCCCTCTTTGCCCTCAACATTCTTCCCCAGAGCCCCTCCCCTTCCCCTCCTCGACCCCCCCACACACGGCAAGCCGCCGAATCTAGTCCTCCGCCGCAGCAGTGGACCTCACACCCCGCCGGATCTAACTTCCGCACTTTGGAACCCCCAACTGCCAACTCACCACTTCACCGGAGCCGCTTCAGCGACTGGCTTGTCCATCGCTCTAGATCTCCTTGACCGCCATCATGGTCCACCACACTGGATCTGCTTAACCAGCGCCCTCATCCATCACAGCGTAGGCCCTTCACTGACTCCCTCGTCCGCCCCTTCGCTAGCCCTTCATACGCGCCCTCTTCCACCTCAACAGATCCGCCTCATCGAAAGCACTGGACAACGCGCCCGCCAAAGCCTTCGTCCACTACACTGGACCCGCTCCACGGACGCCATATTCAACTCCACCGGCCCTGCTTTACCGACGTCGCAGCCTCATCAAGTTATTTCGATTTGTACTCCTTCGGTTTTTCTCTTTATCGTGCAACTGTTCACTTACCACAGATGAGCTTTCTTGTATGTCGACAGGCGCCGCAACCGTAGCACCGGAGCCGCTTCAGCAACGGCGACAGACGGCCCAAACTCAACCGCAACACGAGCACCATCGACGATCCTTAGCTATCAAGTATGACAACGATACCCATACGCCGCCGAGAATCGGGTACTATTATCCAACGGCCGGCGCCTACATTCACTTTCTTAGCATAAGCACCGCACCTTTGATTTCTTCAGGGCATCATTCAAGTTTTCATGAGACGCGTTATTCTGCTTGCACCTGTAGGGCCATACTTATGGCAGTGAACATGTTACATGTGCTAAATTACATACCAGTGCACATATAGTTAATATGCTTTAGTTTTGTCCTAAGTACTCCCTCCGTTCCAAAATAGATGACCCAACTTTGTACTAACTTTGTACTGAAGTTAGTACAAAGTTGAGTCATCTATTTTGGAACGGAGGGAGTATTACTGTACTTCCTAGATATCACTGCCTACTATTTTACTTCTTGAATGATATATTTATGATAATGGTGTTGTTCTGATGCCACCTGTTGGTTCCATCAGACTGCTTAATGTTTTCTATGCTTAATTACACATCAGCAAACTAGCATGTGGTTCCGCTGCTTTTTGTTCGTTTCACCCTACATTTTCTGATGCTAGCTATTACATCCCTCCTCCGAGCCTCTGTTCATTACTTGTTTGTGTGTTCTTGATCTTCCCAAGTTGCATGACTAATTTGATGCTTCTATTAATTATGGAGCTGCCAACCCCATCAAGCAAAATATTTGTTCTTTTGGGGCTGGCACCTCGAACAAGCATAAAAATAGAGGGAAGCAGATATATTGTCGTGTATGCACACACCATTCTTTCATTATTTTAGATGAACCATTGATGATCAATTCATACCAGTGCATGCGATTAAAATTAATTTTACCTAAATAGAGGGTGCAGAATAAACTACAACAACTAGATTTGCAACCAGGGATGCTGACGATATCTTCAAAGAACATTGCAATAGCAACGAGGCTTCACAGCAACATATGGTAAGCCAGTGTGTTTTAGTACATGTGAAATGTAATGCAAGTGGGCTGCTTTCTTGGCTTGTGCCCTCAACCTGTAATCCTACCGAATTACAAATAGTTTAGTTGTCTGCTTTGTTGTATTGCTTGATTCGAATGCTTGTTTGTTGTTACGCTATACCTGAGTTAGCCAATATGTCAGCAGTGCCTGCTGTACTATCGTAAAGAAATGCATGCCTATTTCATTTGAGTCCATAACTTTTCCTCTCAACTTCATCACAAGACTGTCTTCGTAGTTTATATGAGGCCACACTGTTAAGTGCTTTCTCAGATTATTTCGACTACTTAGATGCCTTAGCAACTTAAATATAATGGTGGTACACTCCCTTTCAACTAGGGATGTCAACTGGGTCCCGTTTAATCCCGATTAAAGACCACTAGTGGTATGATAGTTCAAAAGAGTTTTTGTTTTTTGAGGAAAATGAAATAGGGAAGTAGAAAAAACTAACTAGATGGGACTGGCAGATGTCGTTTATTTGCCACTTACATCCCTAGTTTCATCTTACCATTTTAATTTCTTTTCGGCTGATGCTGCCTCGAACCATTTAAATATAGTTTGCCATGCTCGGCAATAGTCCGTTCGTCATTTACCATGTAAGCTTACTATCTGGATCATACGATAACTATCTCTTACTTATGTCCAGCGGAAACCTTTCAGGATGTCATTCACACTAGGACACAATGTACAAACCCAGAATCTATTTGTGTAAGCAGTGCGCCATCCATGTTACAAGATGGTAGCAGTTCAGAGGCAACACCGCCGGAGAGCAGTCTGAGCATAGATATTATAGTGCTTGAGGCTCTACTAGAGGCAGAAAGAGATGGTGTGGCTGCCATGAATGAGGTAATCTTTATCTTGAGACTGGAAATTACGAAATTAGCGGCACACATTATGAAAGCAACCCAATAATTGGAGGAAGTAAGAATGTTGCATTTGAAGACGGAGGAGGTCCTGCTGTTTCTGTTATCTGAAGCCCAAGGTAATCCCGGTTCTTCTTTAGATACCAGTTGAAATTGTCATTAGATTATTGTACTTGCATGTTGTGTCATGTCTCTGAATGGATTATGTTGCAAGACCCCCTATGTTGTCCATGTGTTGTAATGATCCGAATTTTTTAGGCGAGGTAATCCTCAGTACTTGTATGATTGACATAAGGCGAACTGTTTTTCGTGTGAGCATATTGTATTGGATGAAATAATTGTTTGACTCAGAGTGTATCCAACCTACTAAATTCAAAGATCACGGCATTTCTAAATCATAATCATATATAAAGGTGGAATAAATCTTTGTTGTGGTTTTGAAGAAATAAATAACAAAACGTAGAATTATCTCTGGATATTCGTAATCAAATACAAATTGGATTTAAATTTAGTTTGCCAGGGCCCAGGGCAAACGTGAATGCTAATTCTCCCAAGTTTTGAATGAAGCGGCTAAACACCCACTATAATTTGTGGACTGCCCGAAGCAAGTGTTTGCGAGATGGAAATTACTGTCTACCCCTGACACTTGACATCCTTATCGACCGGATTTACACTGCTGTCGATAGGGTTAGACTAGTAACTTCAATCAGGCATGACACGACGGCCTCTGAGCCCATTCAGACACGGTGGGCGCCAAACGTGGGCGGCAAAACACATTTGATTCAAGCTCGTCCAAAAGACATGTGTCTCTTCCTCCATTTCCCCATTCATACACGGTGGGCGGCAAAACAAACTATCCTCGTCCGAAATCGATGTAGACTAATATTTTAAATAGGGGCAGATGTGTAACTTCCATCAGATGTGACACAACCGCCCTACCTGTCAACCCCGTTCATACACCGTGGGCTCCAACCGTGGGCGGCAAAACACCCTCTCCTCGCCCGAAATAGTTACCGGCAAATATTTGGGAGATGCGAGATTACCGTCCTATCCTCAACCGACACGATGTTCGAAATTTTAAACGGGGGATAAGTTCGTAACTTTCCCACATTTCAGAGAAGCGCGTCCCAAAGTTTGAGATCCCCCTCCCCTCCATTTCCCCATTCATACACCATCGGCGGCACGACAACCTCCGCACTGCAGCCAGCCTCCTCCGCCCGCCACCCCATCCTCCACCTTGCCGGAGCCGCTACCCCTACCCCGTTGTCCACTGCAAGAGATGGATGTCTCTCATCCATGGTGCTGGACCAGGATCCTTTCATCGCCTCCTCTCGCTTCATCGGCGCCGTCGTCCACCTTGCCGTTGCCGCTCCTACCACCGCCTCGTCCACGGCAACAGGATATATCCCCTAACCCGGTCGTCTGCCGTGTAAAGTCTTCTTCCCTGCCACCGACAGCCATCGCACCCGCAGCACCCTCAACGTATCAGCATAGGCCTACACGGCGTCGCAAGAGAGGTGGTACTCTTCCATATGTGCTTAAGTTATTGATCTCACCTGGAAAATAGATCGTAGTTTGTTTACTGTACTTTTCTTGTCCATACCAAATGGTAGTGGCTAGTTGAAAGCAAACATTGGTTGCGAAGTAGCTTTGTCCGGTTTGCACCTTCAGATCTGCCATGGCACGGGCACTATACTCGTAAAGCTTATGGCTTCCCTCTTTATATTCATTACCATCATCGTAGGTGCTTCGTGTCGTGCTAGCACTACTCCTCAAGACCTCAACCCAAAGCTTACATGTTGAAATACGAATTTCATATGATGCTCATCTTTACCTTAATAATAAAGCAAATTGGGTTTCTTTCATCCGTCATGGCATTTTTGCATAAAAGTCCTTCTATTTCAGAGAATTCAACCCACAGTCCTACTTTTAAGTGGGTACCTAATAAAACGCTTCGTTTTTACAAACACGACCCTGCATTTGTTTCTATTCAACCCGTAGTCCTTTTTAGGAGCAGAAACACGTGCGCCCGAGCCAGGGAGCTCGGCTACGCGCCACGCACTCGCCCCGACCCCGCCTTCCTCCGCCGCCTCGCCGCACTGGCCGGCCTCACCGGAGACCACCGCCACCGCGACCAGGTCATGTCGCCGCCTCTGCCTTCTCCTCCTCCCTCCCTCTCACCATCTCTCTCCCCCTCTCATTGCAGCGCCGCCATGGCCGCGCCGCCCGCTTCCGGCCACGACTCCGACGGGATCCGGCCGCCACTGCCCGGATCCAGCCACCACCAAGCCTCCCGCGTTGATCCGCCCGTCCGCCAGCCTCCCCTGCTTGATCTGCGTGGACGGGCGAAGTTTCTGACTTGCCAGGGCGGCCATGGCAGGGAGGCGGCGCTGCGCTCGGGCGCCCGCATCAGGTGGCGGCAGCGAGGCGGGAGGCATGCGTGGAGATGAAGTAGGAAAACACGGAGAGTCGACCGGAGCAAGGAGTTCTTCGGCATCGAAGCCACGGACCACGGCGGCGCAAGCTTGCGGGGGGCGGCAGCCATGGCGGGGAGGCGGCACCAATTTATCTTCCATCGCGAGTTTCCCGGAAATCAGCAAAAGCTGACTAGAGAATCAACAAACAGATAAATTTATAGACTATTTGAGCGAGTAAAAGAGGAAAATAAGACACCAAATTGGTGTGTTGGTGGCTGCAAATCAGCAAACAGAGAGAGCAGAGGCCGAAAGAGGAACACCGAAGCAAGATCCATGGCGAACGAGCACAGGACTAGGCGAGGACGCAGTAACAAGGCGACAGGGCTGGCCTCTACGAAAGTGAGTGGCCGTCGGTGCTGGAGCGACGGCGGCCTCCAGCTGGCCGGAGCCAACTCCTCTGCAGAGGAGCCAGTCATCTCCGTCATGGGAGACTCCCCGGTGGCATGGGTGAGTAGCTCGCGCAATGGCCGGTGGAGTGGGGGGCGGGGGGGGGGTCCCATCTGCCGCGCCATGGCCGGGTGGAGCTTGGGAGGGGGGATCCTGGCGGCGATAGCCGCGGTAGGCGTAAGTGGCAGCGGTGGCGTGTCCCAGAGCAGCGGGAGCTCGGGATGTGGATCTCTCGGAAGAGAAGCTACATGCTCAGTCTGGGCAGAAGCAGAATTGCAGATGTGCTTCTCGGTGGAGACACGAGTGGATAAGCAAGCTCTACAGCGGTGGAAGTACACGTGCCTATGGGGAATTATACATGCCGGCCGCTCAGCCCCAACATTGTTTTGTTTTTAACAGCCGATTGTACACGGAGTATATGGACGCATAATGAGAAAATATAATATATTTTTTATGCAAAAACGACATTGGAAATGAAATGTAATCTTCCAAATCATACAACCTCGATAATAAAAATATTCGCATCAAAATCATAAGAATTCAAATCTTTTGATAATTTTATAAACTACTTTAAATGAATTATTAAATTCTCGAAGAGTGTGTAAGGGCATCTTCAACGCCGACCCTTAAAGCGCCCGCAACCATCTGGACCGCTAGTTCTGACATGTTTTGCCATCCAACATGAGCCTGTATCGGTTCGCCAACCGGTCTGAACCTACTTTTTATGAGAAAATGGAAACAAACTCGACGCAAGGACTTTGCGGGCGTCTGGATCGCTGTCGGGCACGATTATGACTGCCCTGGCCCAACCAAAATCCACTCCCTCATCCGCGTTCGTTCCCGTCTGAAACGTTCAACGCCGCTCCAGAGCACCGGTGCCGCGTTCATGTTGGCTCAGAGCGACATGAACTCTCGCCGACACTTTTAATTTTTTTTTACTTTGTTTATGTCCTCGCGAGCTCATACTAACAAAATTGAAAAGGAAACAAACACCATACATAGACGGATTGATCACGGTTCATATGTGTGCGTAGAAAACCATCGATGCCAAAACACACACATTTATGTGTCATGACAATAGAGTCTTTAGTTGATCTCAATAAAGCTATTGTTACATGTGAAGAAACTTTTATTGTCTGATAGTAGTACAATAGCTAACCTGATCTGCAATGTCGTAACATTTTTCTGCTTCCCAAATTGTACCCATGAAAAACAGGACACTAGCGACACATGAGCCGTCATTAATTAACTCAGTTATACTTATTTGAAACTATGTATATGTATACCACAATATAAAAATATTATTTAAACAAAAGAATATAGTAAACAAAAATAACCTACTTTAATGAACTAGCTTACTTTCTTGAACAAAGGTAATTACAAAAGTTCTTATATCCTACCACCATGATTTAAAGACATTAATAATTCTATGTATGATAGCGTTAACTTTATTTAATAATAATCATCTAAAAGGAGAACAAAAAGACTAAGCAAAGATGCAATTACAATAAAGAATCATACATATATCATAATAGAACAGAAAGCTAGAACATCTATACAACAAGGATTTCACGGTCAGCGACAGAAGCATGTATGCATGGACATCGGACGAAGTATATCATATTTTTATTGTCTGATGTCTGTAACTCAAAATAAGCACTACATGTAGAATAATTTTGTTATTAATATGTTAGTCTAAAGATAAGGTTGTTCACCCAATTAGTTGATTAGGATTCATGTCACAAGTTTCGAACTAGCGCCCCAAAGAATCCTATTGTTAATTGATCCATAATTTCTGTCATCATCAAACTTATCCTCTACCTGGCCAATCTAATTAATGATAATTGGCATTTGCTTCCCAGCAAAGCACATCATTTTTTTTCTCCCGGTGCAACGCACGGGCATGTTTACTAGTATCACTAAAATAGAGAACGTTTAATTGGTCACCTAATGTTTCTATATTCGTTTCGAGAAGCATGTGCGCCACCCACTGGTCCAGCTAGTTCCACTTTCCTGATTTTTCTCTTGATGCTTAGGGTTTTCCCCTTTTATCTACTCTACTATGATCTGCGTAGGTGCTTTCTGTCGTACTAGCATTACTCCACCCTTCAAGCTAAACAACACAATACTCAGAATTCGAAAGCTTGGTTATTCAAATATGATTGTGATATGATACTGATATTAGTTAACCGACACATTTAATTGGTTAGCTAAAGGTCCCACTTGTGTTTCCAAATGCATGTCGCGACATATAGAGAGATAGCATAATTGCATTTCTTTGTCACTTGTTGAACGTACTTTCTTTTCCATACCAAATCTTAGTTGTTATTTCAAAGCAAACATCGGTTGCTAACTACCCTTTGCGCGGTTTGCAGCTTCAGATCTGCCATCCCACTGCCACGATCAACACTGTACTCATCATGCTTATGTTTTCCCCATTTTATGATGACCACAATCAGCCTACGTGGTTCGTGTCGTAATAGCACTGCTTCACCCATCGAGCTAAACAAGCTTAGTTGTACAAATTCATATCTGATATTATTGTTGATATTAGTAAAACTGAGAGATGTTTAATTGGTTAGCTAAATGTTCCTACTTTAGTTTCGAAATGCATGTGAGCCACATATGGAGAGACCTGAAAGAATAGTATTTCTCTGTGCGCTCTGGTTCATCATGGGTGGCCAACCGACATTGTATTGAAAGACTTGTAATATCTTCAATCTGCTTGCTCTTCTGCTCTTCTTTAAGATGATACTCTTCTCTTGCGGTCGACTGGTCAGGTCGAGTTGTTCTCCCTTAGTATATTTTAAATCTATCATGTCAGGTTGACTTGTTCTTTTTTACTATATGTTGAAGCTGTCATCTGCGAAGTGTCATCACTTCTGGAGCTCTCATATTTTGAGTAGTAGGCCACATTATATTAATGCACACAACAAATTACAGCATGCATGGCATCTCTTAAAAGAATTGCAGAGATAGCACAAAGGGGTTTACAGGGAGGCAGTATTGGATTAGAATCACTTCTGCATTACAAAGAAAATATCACTTGTTTTTATGTTTTCATGCATGTCAGATATTGAACATTATCAAAATGAATATGAGAATGGGCGCACGAGAGGAATATTGCGGAACAATCCACTGGCTAACGAACTTGGCATGGTGGAGGATGGCCTATCTTATTCACCCATCAAGGTGCTTGCTCTAACTTTGCAAAATTATATTGGTCGCACATATTGTGCATCTGACCTCTTGCATTACTTCTACTTTGTTACACCATCTGCTTGGTTTAAGCATCATATATGAGTATATGCCATACCTATCCATTTTTGGTACGTATTCCATGTGTCGTCACACTATGTTTTTCCAGTCAAATGTTGTTCTTTCGTAATAGATGTCCAAAAGGAAGAGGGTGAGTGCAGATCCTCAAGGAGTACAAACTAGGTGTTTGGAAAAGGTAGTGATACCTGTTAAATCAGATAGATCAGCAGCCACATAAAACACAGGCCCAACTGTACCACACTTTACCCCTACTCCAGTGGCCAAACCCCTATTAGAACTGCTGGGAGCCCAGCGTCAGGTACTGTCTATGATATCAATTCAAAATTTGAACTCCTGCATTTCTGCTTGTGCCTTACCTTCTCTCTTGTATGAAAACTAATTTCAGATGAATCTCCTTACTCAAAGGATCATACGATCTCAAAACAATAATGGGCTCTGCATTGCTCTTGTCAGTACCTCTCTCCCTTTTGCCTTGTAACGTTGTACTTAATTAATTGCTATTTGATTATGTATCATCAGTCTGCACCTGAGCTTCATTATCCTCTGTTTCTTCCAATATTATTTGATCTATATTTACTCTTTGCAAAATGTAGAATAATGGCAACACTTATAAAGAATTTTCTTTGGAGAATTTATTGAATTATCCTTCCATCAACATGGAGAAGGGCTTTGTCCAGCCCGTGTTAACACTTAATGTAAGTTCATCCTTCTCAAGCCTTCAAACTTTGTTCTAGTATAGATTTGGATAGGCATCATTTCCTCCACTGCTGTTTTCTTTGCTGTTTACATCTGATTGGATGTTTGCAACAACTACCAGTTCAAATTCTAGTTGTAAAAACATGTTTCTTATGCAGAACAGATCCATTTATTTGCTTATCGAGAAAGCTATTCTCCTGCCGACTGGCAGTTAGCGACAGATACGTACGATCACTCCCACAAGTTTTTTTTCTTTCAATCTTTCTTTACGATCGCTCCCGCGCCCACTCGCTTTTTTTTTCCTTCGATCTTTCTTTCTGATCCTGTCGCTCCTTCCCGCCTTTTTTCCTTTAGCGCTAATTTTTTTCCTTCAGTGCCAAAAAAAGTATAAGTGCTACGTGTAGGATTCGAACCTAGCACTTGTTGTGTTTATACACATCATCGCTACCATTACAACAACTAGTACTGGTTGTTCTCTATCAAAAGATAACGAGGTATTTGTACCTTTTTACTACTATATGAGAAAAGAAATGAAAAAAATTTCTTGTTCTTTTTCTTTGGATTGCTCCAATAACTCACATACAATCATCATGATATCTAGTTTCATGAGTCTCAAGTTGATAACACCCTATTAATTTTCGTGCAGGGGTGGGGGTGAGGGAGGGAGTTGATGAAACATCCACTCGGTAACTTTTTGTGTGAACAACATGGTAACTCACACATCATAGATCTGATAACTCGCATATCACAGATCTGATAATTTATATAACTTAGTCCTGATAACTTTGGCGTAGGGTGGGTGTTGATGAAACATCCCCCGGGAACTTTTGGTGTGAATAGCATGATAACTCATACATCGGACACCTGATAACTTATGCAACCCGGTCTTGCTAACTTTTGGCCCATAAAGGTGATGAAATATACTCTGATAACTTTTATGTGAATATATGTATGTCATTTACAACCCCGGCGTATTGAGGCCGCTTGAAGGCCCCGCTCACCCGAAGTGATTTATAAAAATTCTTCTTTCTATCACGGTAACTCACACATCAATGACCTGATGACTTATGTGCATAGGTCTTGGTAAATTTGGCGACCGAGTGGAGGGAGGCACGTTGATGAAATACCCCTTGGTTATTTTTTGTGCGAATTGCTTGATAACTCACACATCACAGGCCTGGTAATTTTGGGAGAAAAAGATGTTGGAAACAAATCTTGATGCAGTAGTTTCCATATTGTAGTTTCGACCTTGTAGTTTTATAGCCTAAAAAATCATGATAAAGCTGATAATTGAACTCAAGACTTCAATATTGAGATCTTAACACACTAGTCAACTCACCCACTACTTAGCTCCTGACAAGTTCAAATAAAATACCACTTTTTTACCATCCGAGGTGAACAAATTGTTAAAATATACCCCCGGTAGCTTTCTGTGTAAATAAGATGATAACTTACATACAATTAACCTGATAACTTACATATAAACGCATTGATAACTTTTCACCTTGGGCAAAAAGTTCTAGAAATATGCCCTGATAACCTAGTGAAAATAGCATGGTAATTTATGCACCAGACAACCGGTAACTTACATACAACACATTTGATAACTCTTTACCCATGTGAAAAACATTACTGAAACATGTCCCGGTAACTTTTTGTTGTCGAAACATACCCAGTGTGAAGTTACCACTACCCCATGCTAAATTTATCGTGCTTCTCATCGTATAGTCATTAACCTTCTCATGTTATAGTTATCCGGCTTATCATAGTATAGTTATCATGTTGCTCAAGTCATAGTTATCACGCTGGTCATGCCAAAGTAACCAAGCAAAAACAATTATTATCGCTGATATGACAGAAAAAAGAAAGGTTAAAATAACCTTGTTTATATTTGATAGAGAACAACTAAGGGTGGCTTAGTTGCTTATTGGGCTGAAACTCTAATGAATAGACCTGGGTTCAAGTCCCCTTTCCAGCACTTTTATTTTCTTTTCATATTGTGTAGCCAAAAAACCAGAAAAACCACTAGCAATTTACTATTGGCGTATACGGTTTCGAGAGAAGAAGAAAAATCGGTGGAATCGAGCGTGCGGGTCGCGAGAGGAAGCTGGGTTACGGTCGTGCGGATCTGTCGCTAACGACCAGTGGACTGGTCGTTAGCACAGTCCTTTGCTTATATAATTGTGAAACCTGTTACGTGTCTCCTTGTTTCTCTTTCAGAGTCGTATCTCTTACGCCATGCAGAACTTTAGGGAAGATAGTGAGCCAAACCATCTTGAGGACAGCGAGATGACCCCAAGGTCCTGTCTTGATGAAGACAGTGAGTTGAAGCTACTCACCAACAGGTGTGAGACAACCTATGTGCAGTCGCTACCTCAATCAGTTCGACTTCTTCAGTCTCAACTTAAAGCGGAAAGGCTTGCTTCAGCTCAGCTCCGACTTGAAGTCAAAGATGCAATGAAGATGTCAGAGGACTGCCGTGCACACCAACATGCCATAAATCTAGTGTTGATGCATCTATTATTGACATAACTGAGGTCTACTCAGCTTTTTCGGCTGTTTGGGGGCCAACCTGGCCAGGCCTAGTGCCTTCTGAAGTGCTCTCAGTTTTATATATTCTTTTGTCGGTGCGTTTATTTGCACTGGTGGCGAACTTTGATGCCCAGTGGATGTAATATGTGTGATAGCCGTGATAGCCTAGCGTAAGTTGCTTGCTTATTTATTTCCTTGTTGTCTTGTTTATTTGTTTGCTTGTAGTCATTGCAGTTCTTTTTCCGTGGTTTGCTAGTGGCTGCAATAACCTATTTTTTTAAAACTAGGCCACAATAACCATGGGTTAATATTTACTGTAGTGACACTGGGCCTCCTACGGGCTGTAGAAACAGTGGGCCTTCTACGGGCCATAGAAACAGTGGGCCTTCTACGGGCCGTAGAAACAATGGGCCTTCTACGGGCCGTATCATCAATGGGCCTTATACGGGCCGTATGATCGATTGGCCAAACATGGGCCAATAACAGGCCGCATTATGGTCATAAACGGGCCAGAGTTGGAATCGTCCGTTCATGGGCCGACCATAACAGGCCATCGTTAATAGGCCGTATTTGATGACGCTATGAAAACGGCCCAACGTATTAACGGACCACAAATGGGCCAACTGTAACCACGGGCTGAATTTGGCCCACAAGCAGAAAATGACAGTAACGGGCCGTAAGTAAACGAATGCTGGAAATGAGCCCAAGAATAAATGGGCTCTTAGAAGGCCGAAAGATAGCATGGGCTGGAAATGGCCCAAAGGAATAACGGGCCGTTAATGGGTATAAAGTGATGCACTGTTCATTACGGGCCAGTTTCACCACGGGCCGTTAATGGGTGTAAAGTGATACACTGTTCATTACGGGCCAGTTTCACCGCGGGCCTTTAATGGGCCAAGAGTTAGAAAGGGCCTCATATGGTCCGAAAGATGTCATGGGCCATACATGGGCCAGAAGTGAAAATGGGCTGGAATCATATTGGATGGCCATGATGACGCTACTGGGCCTAATTCGGATAGGGCGTAACGGGCCTTGGGTTAGCGGGCTGTAAATGGGCTATATGCGAACAGGCTGTTAACAGGCTTTCCATGGGCCGGCCCGCCACCTTTTGACCAAGTCAAACGGGCCGGCCTTTTCACAGGAATGGGCCTCTGTTGGGCCGTGCCACGTGCCAACGTATCATTGGCGCCTTCTGTCCAATGAGTGGATGACATCTGTCCCAACGATGAGCCGACATGTGTTTCCTCCAACCAATGATGATTTTACACATGGAAAATCCCCATTGATCGGGGCTATTAACGGGTTATCAGATCCAAAACCTGACCCAATAGCTTAACGACATTCCATTATGGTGGATGCCACGTGTCGGTCACCCTTAACGAAAGCACTTCTGTGACGCGCGATTTATCGTCATGGAAGTGGACACTTCCGTGATGATAATTTTGGTAATGTCATGGAACACTTCTATGACAGCACAGGTATGACTATCTTGATTCCGTCATAAAATCTTCATGGATGTACATGCATGAAAAAAAACGCGACCTATTGTGACAAACATGTATCATCACGGAAGTGTATTTTTTTTGTAGTGTAAGGTACACATCAATAACATGTATATCACATATACCTTTGTTCACCTTGCCATCCTTCTTATCCGCCAAATACTTGGGGCAGTTTTGCTTCCAGTGACCAGTCCCTTTGCAGTAGAAGCACTCAGTCTCAGGCTTAGGTCCAGACTTGGGCTTCTTCACTTGAGTAGCAACTTGCTTGTCGTTCTTCTTGAAGTTCTCCTTTTTCCCTCTACATTTTTTCTTGAAACTGGTGGTCTTGTTGACCATCAACACTTGATGCTCCTTCTTGATTTCTACCTCCGCAGCCTTTAGCATTACGAAGAGCTCGGGAATTGTCTTATCCATCCCTTGCATGTTATAGTTCATCATGAAGCTCTTGTAGCTTGGTGGCAGTGATTGAAGAATTCTGTCAATGACACTATCATCAGGAAGATTAACTCCCAATTGAATCAAGTGATTGTTATACCCAGACATTTTGAGTATATTCTCACTGACAGAACTGTTCTCCTCCATTTTGCAGCTGTAGAACTCAATCCGGGCATTTGCTTGAAATAGTAACTTCAACTCCTGGAACATCTCATATGCTCCATGGCGTTCAAAATGCCGTGGTTCTATGCTGTAAAGCATGGCATATTGAACTATTGAGTAGTCATCAGCTTTGCTCTGCCAGACGTTCATAACATCTGGTGTTGCTCCTGCAGCGGGTTTGGCACCTAGCGGTGCTTCCAGGATGTAATTCTTCTATGCAGCAATGAGGATAATCCTCAAGTTACGGACCCAGTCTATGTAGTTGCTACCATCATATTTCAACTTAGCTTTCTCTAGGAACGCATTAAAATGCAACAGAACAACAACACGGGCCATATATCTACAACAACATAGACATGCAAAATACTATCAGGTACTAAGTATATGATAAATTAAAGTTCAATTAATCATATTACTAAAGAACTCCCACTTAGATAGACATCCCTCTAATCATCTAAGTGATCACGTGATCCATATCAACTAAACCATGCCCGATCATCATGTGAGATGGAGTAGTTTTCAATGGTGAACATCACTATGTTGATCATATCTACCATACGATTCACGCTCGACCTTTCGGTCTCAGTGTTTCGAGGCCATATATGCATATGCTAGGCTCGTCAAGTTTAACCCGAGTATTCTGCGTGTGCAAAACTGGCTTGCACCGGTTGTATGTGAACATAGAGCTTATCACACCCGATCACCACGTAGTGTCTCGACACGATGAACTTTCGCAACGGTGCATACTCAGAGAGAACACTTGTACCTTGAAATTTAGTGAGTGACCATCTTATAATGCTACAGTCAAACTAAGCAAAATAAGATGCATAAAGGATAAACATCACATGCAATCAATATAAGTGATATGATATGGCCATCATCATCTTGTGCCTTTGATCTCCATCTCCAAAGCATGTCATGATCACCATCATCGCCGGCGTGACACCTTGATCTCCATCGTAGCATCGTTGTCGTCTCGCCAACTATTGCTTCTATGACTATCGCTACAGCTTAGTGATAAAGTAAAGCAATTACATGGCAATTGCATTTCATACAATAAAGCGACAACCATATGGCTCCTGCCAGTTGCCGATAACTCCGTTACAAAACATGATCATCTCATACAATAAAATTTAGCATCATGTCTTGACCATATCACATCACAACATGCCCTGCAAAAACAAGTTAGACATCCTCTACTTTGTTGTTGCAAGTTTTACGTGGCTGCTACGGGCTGAGAAAGAAGCGTTCTTACCTACGCATCAAAACCACAATGATTTTTCGTCAAGTATGTATTTTTTTAACCTTCAACAAGGACCGGGCGTAGCCAATCTCTATTCAACTAAAGTTGGAGAAACTGACACCCGCCAACCACCTGTGTGTGAAACACGTCGGTAGAACCGGTCTCGCGTAAGCGTACGCGTAATGTCGGTCCGGGTCGCTTCATCCAACAATACCGCCGAATCAAAGTATGACATGATGGTAAGCAGTATGACTATTATCGCCCACAACTCACTTGTGTTCTACTCGTGCATATAACATCTACGCATAAACCTGGCTCGGATGCCACTGTTAGGGAACGTAGTAATTTCAAAAAAAATCCTACGCACACGCAAGATCATGGTGATGCATAGCAACGAGAGGGGAGAGTGTTGTCTGCGTACGCTCGTAGACCGAAAGCAGAAGCGTTATGACAACGCGGTTGATGTAGTCGTACATCTTCACGATCGACCGATCCTAGTACCAAAAGTATGGCACCTCCGTGATCTGCAAACGTTCGGCTCGGTGACATCCCACGAACTCTCGATCTAGCTGAGTGTCGAGGGAGAGATTCATCAGCACGACGGTATGATGATGGTGATGATGAAGCTACTGGCGCAAGGCTTTGCCTAAGCACTGCAACGATATGACCGAGGTGGATTATGGTTGAGGGGGCACCGCCACACGGCTAAGAGATCAAATCAACTTGTGTGTCCTAGGATGCCCCCCTGCCCCGTATATAAAGGAGCAAGGGGGAGGCCGGCTGGTCCTTGGGGCGTGCCAAGGAGGGGGAGGAGTCCTCCTCCTAGTAGGAGTAGGACTCCCCCTTTCCTAGTCCAACTAGGAGGAAGGGGGAAGAAGGAAGGGAGAGGAAGAGGAGAAGGAAGGGGGGGCGCCCTCCCTAGTCCAATTCAGACTCCCTATAGGGAGGGGGCACGGCTGCCCCTTGTGGGATGCCTCCCCTCTTCCCTATGTCCCATGTAGGCCCAACTTTCCTCGGGGGGGTTCCGATAACCCTCCGGGTCTCCGGTTTTCTCCGAAATCACCCGGAACACTTCCGGTGTCTGAATATAGCCGTCCAATATATCGATCTTTATGTCTCAACCATTTCGAGACTCCTCGTCATCTCCGTGATCACATCCGGGACTGCGAACTACCTTCGGTACATCAAAACACATAAACTCATAATACCGATCGTCACCGAATGTTAAGCGTGCGGACCCTACGGGTTCAGGAGCTATGTAGACATGACCGAGACACGTCTCTGGTCAATAACCATTAGCGGAACCTGGATGCTCATATTGGCTCCCACATATTCTACGAAGATCTTTATCGGTCAAACCGCATAACAACATACATTGTTCCCTTTGTCATCGGTATGTTACTTGCCCGAGATTCGATCATCGGTATCTCAATACCTAGTTCAATCTCATTACCGGTAAGTCTCTTTACTCATTCCGTAATGCATCATCCCGCAACTAACTCATTAGTCACATTGCTTGCAAGGCTTATAGTAATGTGCATTACCGAGAGGGCCCAGAGATACCTCTCCGACAACCGGAGTGACAAATCCTAATCTCGATCTATGCCAACTCAACAAGTACCATCGGAGACACCTGTAGAGCACCTTTATAATCACCCAGTTACGTTGTGACGTTTGGTAGCACACTAAGTGTTCCTCCGGTATTCGGGAATTGCATAATCTCATAGTCATAGGAACATGTATAAGTCATGAAGAAAGCAATAGCAATATACTAAACGATCAAGTGCTAAGCTAATGGAATGGATCAAGTCAATCACATCATTCTCTAATGATGTGATCCCGTTAATCAAATGATAATTCATGTCTATGGCTAGGAAACTTAACCATCTTTGATTCAACGAGCTAGTCAAGTAGAGGCATACTAGTGACACTCTGTTTGTCTATGTATTCACAAATGTACTAAGTTTCCGGTTAATACAATTCTAGCATGAATAATAAACATTTATCATGATATAAGAAATATATAAATAACAACTTTATTATTGCCTCTAGGGCATATTTCCTTCAAGGTCAACAATCTTGGCCGGAGCATGACGCCGCCATGGGTGCAGAATGGGTGGCAAGCCAACGAGGGTATGCTGCTTGTCTCCGTGGAATTGGTGGCATCGGAAAGCACGTCAATGCAAACCAAAGCAGGCTTGATCTACCCAGAACATCCAACGAAACAGAAATGTTGTAGGGATGAAAGGAAGTCGCACATTTCATATGCTCATACATGCGCACTACGGGTCAACAAGAAGTGAGTAGTGTTATGCAATGCCACTAGTCAAGAGCTTCGTCTTAGCTAACCAGTTTCATATGGGGCATGTCATCTTTGAGTGCAACTGTCAATTGTGAAGCACTGGTGCAGACCGTGACTTGTTTAGACTTTGATCTCTCAATGACGTGGAACCTATTTAATGAAGTGAAACTCCTTATCTTGCAAACCTTGCGTTTCATGTAGTGTTTAGCCGAATGGCACGCAAGAAGACATCACATGTACCTTCCTCTTTAGGTGCATGAAGATTTCATGATAATCATGTATTTTATTCTACGGACTTCCTTGACATTGTATCTTGTATTGTGGCTCATGATCTACCCGTTCCCACAAGTTAATGGAATGTATGCAACAACAACAATTATGGAGATAAATGATTGACCAAACAAAATAGATGAACAGAAGGAGCATCCCCACATACAATAGCTGGTATTTTGTGCTTATACAACCACAAACAGATCAACCCGGTGCCTGCAAAATTACCGGCCATTTATTTCTGCCTGCAAAGTATAGAAATTAAGAAACTACAAAGATATAGACATTGCTAATTAGCGAAAATCCTTCGCACTATACAACCACAAACAGATCAACCTGCTGCCTGCAAAATTACCGGTCATTCATTTCTGCCTCCAAAATAGAGAAATTAAGGAACTACAGAGATATAGATTGCTAATTAGCTATAATGCTTGGCATTATTACATATACAGTAAGAACACCACTACATGTGTAGCTGGAAATGTATCATGAAGCAACCACCACTGGGCACTACCATGAAAGATAGACCTCACTTTACGAAAATTGAAAATTGGAATGGACCAGCATGCACTATCTGGACACCAACACAATTATTTCACCAGACTAAAAGGAAAAGAAAATACATCTTCTCAAAAGCAACATATAAAGCGACAATACATGATTCTAGAGACACCAATGTTTGGTTGATGCACCAGTGCCCCATTTTCAATAACCTATCGATTCCAGAATATTTTTATGCAATAATATATGTTTAACATCCAATAGATCTGCTGTCTAAAATTCAGCATTATTTTTGCTTACTGTGATAGAATGCATAGCCATATTACTGTAAAATATTGATTACAGTATTGGCATATAATTGGGACAAGATAAGAAAGCTTTGAGGCATGGCCGGGGATTGGAGTGTACAAGGCACAGAGGACATCCACAAGAGACACAACCTGAGTCGACATTAGAATCTCATGAATGGAGATAAGTTGAAGAGCTCATTCTGACTACACATATTTTTTGTGTGCTTACTCCCATTTTAGGAAGAACATTATACTAAAACAAAATCATGTTCATTAGCACCCTCCCTCAGTCCCTCCCAGATAGTCTACAATGCGAAGTTGCGAACACGGGAGCCTCTAGCAAAAAACACTAGAGTTTGAAGGAAATTCCACTTGTGAGACATCGTATTGCCTATAAACGCCTACCGTCAGCTACATGATTGCATCTGTAGTAAAATGTGAGTGTCTATTAGAAAAACAATCGATTGCACCCACCACCAACCAGGCTACATGAGAAACAGTAGCATGATATATACTAAACATGTATAACAACAGTTTTGTGTCGCGTTCGGTGGTTCTTGCGCCAGAAAACATAAGTGATTTTTTTCTAATGATGACACAACTGCAGTGGACTTTTATTCATTTCACTCCCAAAAGAGCTATAAAATCCAACCTTTGTACCATCGAAGTCTCGGCTTAGAACTGTAGTTTAGCCAAGTCCAATAGACCTCTTCTATTTCAGAATATGCCTCTCATAGTTCATCATGAAATTTAACTGTAAACTTATTCCTAGAACTACGTCATACTGTAGAAAGATCATACTGTTTGACGTGTATAGACGTTCTTTTCCGGGGGAACGGGCATGTTCGCATGACCTTCCTGCCTGAGTAGAGAGGAAGAGTGCCTATGTACAGTATTCAAGAGGCCATAGTTACTAACTTAAGAAGGTAACTTCCATATAAATACAACATAATTCTATGTTGAGCCAAGCTTTTTGAGAGTGTCCGTGCAGAAGTAGTTTCTATTGTAGGATTTAGATAAATTATTGGCCAAAATACTTATATGAGTTTGGCTAGTTTGAACCTAATTATTGCATCCAAAATGTAGGGAAATGTGGATAGGTCATAACTACCTAACTTGAAACTACTTAATTCACTTGTTAAATTTCCTGTCATACACCAAATAGTTTCTTGTCAGATTCGTCAGCACCATGTGTGCATCTGTTCATTTGCATGGCCTTGTAAATGCATCCATGTGCAAGAGCTCCATGAAGACTTCACTGATGTCATAAAAAGGCTCAATTGAATCTTATAACTTCCTCCAAGGTGTCTCTCTGTTCTCAAATAACTCCAGCTTCTTGGCTCCATTCGTAAATTATTATGTTGCTGCTACATACGTGCATTCATTTCCCATTGTGTAGAACACAAGCTTGCTAATCTTGGCCAGAGCATGACACTGCCTTGTATGTCGAAAGGGAAGCAGACAATAGAGAGGGAGTTGTTTTTGTCATTGGAATGGGTGGCATCAGAAAGCATGTTAAGCCACATATGGTGATCCTGAGCTCTAAGCTGGTGATCCTTAGCTCTAAGCACATAAAAATAGGCTCCGTCTACCCAGGTCATCGGGCTAGCCTGGAACATGCAGGGGCGAAATGACGCGGTGAAACTAATCGAGAACATTACTCTAGCTAAACAGCTTGGTTGGCATGTCGCGTGGTAACTTCTTCAACTTCATCGGATTATGTTCCATTGCTGATAGGGACCCTGTTTAGTGAAGCAAAATTCCTTCTTAAACTTGCAAACTTTGAATTATGTGTAATGTTTATTTAGCCCAAGGGCATGCAACGAGGCATCACATTTAGGTGGAGCAAGACTATATGATTAATTATGTATTTTGGTATACGGACTTCCCTAACTTTGTATCTTGTATGTGGTCGACAATCTAGGCGTACGCACAAGTTCTTGGAGTATATGTATTCCGAGCACTGCTTCGGTACACCTGATAGAAAAGATTGTGAATCTTAAAGGCCATGCACCCGGATGATGAACAGTAAAATCTAATAAAATTGTAAAAGGACAAAAAAATCTGAATTTTTTTTGTAACACACATGTTTTAGTGTACTCCCCATTCAAAATTTGGTGCAGAAATAACATTTGTTGTCCTCATGAAAAAAACAAAGTCGATACTCCCATTTCTAAGCATTTTGGAGTGCTTTTTTTTACCTGAGGCATCACAAATGTGATCTGTTCATGTAGGTGGAACACTCAAGAATGTTTATCTAAAAAAATCAGATTTTTTGAAATTGTTTTGCTATTTTTCAGGATTTACTGCTCACATGCACCTAGGAGCAGAACAACATTTTTGAATCTTAAATAACTTCTTCGGCTCCATCCATGGCGTTTTCAAGCTCTCTCCTCTTTTTCTTGAGGATCTCTGCTCCGGGTCTATGTATCGAGCTCCCTATTTGTGGTTTAGCCTCATTTCTCTCTGTCGTTGTAGTTTCAGTCTACTTTCAGATCCCGTTTTGTCATTTTTGTGGCTGGTTTGCTCCCCCGTCGCTAATCTGAGGTCCGTGTAGATGTTGGTGTGTGATTCCCCTTGTGATAAGTCAATTAGTTGTTGGTTTATAGGGATCTCTCCAGCTGTGCTTCTAGAATCCGACAAAGAATCAGTATTTTGGTGATGTATGCACCAATAATCTGAAAAAATATATGACTAGGCAGCTGAATAGAAAACCAAAGAGTAGAAGTAGAGATAAGAAAAAAAACACTTGCTCCTGACTGACGGATTTGTAGTTAGACACTTCAACCATGTACGACAAATTGAATTAACTTCTAGTGCAATTGTTAGAATTATTATCAATTGATTTCTTCACCATGCATCATAAAATAAAATTTCCAATATGATCACCAATTGGTCTCTGCAGTGAAGCCAGGTACACTTATAAACCAGATAAATGATTGGCCAAAATACTTATCCGAGTTTGGCTGGTTTCAAGAAGATCATTGCATCCAAAATGTACGAAAAGGATAGGTGATAGGCTGATAGCTACCTAACTTCAAACTACTTAATTCACTTGTTAAATTTTCTGTCATGCACCAATTTCGTTCTTATCAGATTCGTCAGCACCATGTGTGCATCTATTCATTTGCATGGCCTTATAATGCATCAACGTGCAAGAGCTCCACAGAGACTTTACTCATGTCATAAAAGGTTCAACGACTCTTATAACTTCCTCCTAGTCGTCTCTCCGTTCTTAAATAACCCCAACTTCTCATTTCTATTCCTGAATTACTATGTTGCTGATATATATGTGCATCACTCATTTTCCCCTTGTGTAGAACACAAGCTCGATAATGTTGGCCGAATCACGACATTGCTTATGCCAAATGGGAGGCAAACCATAGAGGGTGAGCTGCTAGGGTCCTTGGAATGGGTGGCATCAGAAAGCATGTTAAGCCACATATGGTGATTCTTAGCTCTGTGCACATCACAACTAGCTCCATCTACCCAGGTCATCAAGCGAGCCTGGGACATGTAGGGGCGAAAGGAACTGGTGAAACTAATCAACAACATTAGTCTAGCTACACAGCATGGTATGGGGCATGTCGTGCGGTGACTTCTTCAACGTCTTCGGTTTATGTTCCTTTGCTGATAGGGACCCTGCTTAGTGAAGCAAAATTCCTTCTCAGACTTGCAAAATTTAATGATGTGTGATGTTTATTTAGCCCAAGGGCATGCAAAAAAGGCAGCACATTGGTTGCAGAAATACTTTGCGGTAATTATTTATTTTGGTATACGGACTTACCTGACTTTGTACTATCTTGTATGAGAGAGAGAGAGAGAGAGAGAGAGAGAGAGAGAGAGAGAGAGAGAGAGAGAGAGAGAGCACTGCTTTGGCCTTTGGTGCACCCCCTAGACAAGATTTTGGCACGATATGAGTATACAGATGGTAGTGGAGCTAAGTCGCAATTTTCCTCCTCTGCCGGTAACAAATTGTTAGAACACGTCTTGCTCATCCATAGGCCTAGGCCAATGTAGCATGCTCCGCTGTGTGAAAGGTCTTCATCTTCCTCGTATTGGATTGAGCTTCTTGATTGCCACCTATGATGTAATGTTCAGCTTCAAGTAAAAGTAGATGCGCATGCTGAGTGGCAGCTGAGTCAACGTGTGACTGAGGGCATCTTCAGCCGCGCCCCCGAGATGGCCTCCCCAGGCGATTTTTTCGCGCCGGCGCCGAAAAAACGGCCCAGTCGCGCCCCCAGGAGCCCGATTTTCGCCGGCTTGGGCCGAAAACAGCGCCGGCGGACCCAGCCCGAACCCGGCGCGCTGGGGGGCGCCCGGGGGCGCCGGGGCGAGTTGTTTTGGCGCGAAGAAGCCGCGGGCCAGCCGCGTCAGCGACTCGGCACCTCGTCTCCCCCCCAACGGCCTCGGTTCCCGCGGGGAATCAATGGCAAGGCTGCCGCCGGTCAGCCTTGCCATTGATTCCTCCACGGGCGGCGCTTCACGGGACAGCGCGCCGACGCCTCCCCTCCCTCGCACGCGTACACACGGGCGCGGCCCGGCTATAAAAGCCGGCGGCCTCCACTTTCCTGTACCCACACCAGCCCCGCCCGCCCCCTCGCCGCCGTCCAGCACCGACGCGTCGGGCCATGGGCGCCAAGGAGGTTCGGGTCCTCCTCCTCCTCTTCCTCCTCCCGATCCTCATCGCACTCCTCCGGCACTCCGGCCCTGCTCGGTGTCAAGGCCGAGCCCGCGGCGGAGTCGCTGCTCGGCCGGCGCACTCGCAGCGCCGGCATCGTCATCAACGAGGGCGGCCGGCGCGCCTCCTCCTCGTCGGCTCCTCCGCGTTTCGTCAAGCCAAAGACGGAGCCGGGGCTGGCGCCGGTGAAGACGGAGCCGGGGCTGGCGCCGGTGAAGGCGGAGTTCGACGACGACGACGCGGCCCTAGAATGGGCGCGCCAGGACTCCATTGCGACGGAGAAGGCGCGCCGGGAGAACGCGAAGGAGCGCCAGCGCGCCGCCCTGCGCCGCTTTGAGGAGCGCCGACGCGGCCGCGATGAAGACGGGGTCGTCGTCCTATGCGACAGCGACGACGACGACGACGACGACGCGCCGCCGCCAGTCCACCATGGCGACGCCGGGTCCAGCCGGGGCGCCCGCGTCAAGGAGGAGAAGGCCGACGACGACGATGGCGCCGACGGCGGCGACGACTTCAGCCCCTTTCTTTTTTAGATTAGGTTAATGTAACGAAAATGCGCGAGTTTCGCCGAAATTTGCCATGTTTAGCCGAAATTTAACTACTTTTTATCATAACTTCGCCGAACCGGCCCTTTTTTTTTAAACACGCGCCTGGGGCCGACGGCTGGGCACCGACTCGCCCCAGGGCCATTTTTTGCGCCGGTTCACCCCTAGGCGACGCTTTTAGACGTCCCCTCGGGGGCCAACGGCTGGAGATGCCCTGAGTGAGCCATAGAGGGGAGCATACCACTACGGCACTACGCAATGAGATGGCGGGAGTCCGGCGCTAGGTGGAGCTGCTGTCTCGAACTCTCGATGCCGCGGCGACGGGGACGCGCGGCCGATCGCGCGAGTCCAGGCAGCCCTGGTCACGTCGGGTCTGCTTTGGCGTAGCATGAAGCTCCACGACGCGCTCATCCGGGCGCTCGCGAGCTCCGGATGGCCGCACGCCGCGCTCCCGCTCTATGCCCACCTCCTCCGCGCGGGCCTCCTCACCACCCCGCACACCCTCCCCTCTCTCCTCAAGTCTCTCGGCCTCTCCCCCGCCGTCCCCGGCGCGCGTCGCCTCGCGCTCGCCGTTCATGCCCACGCCGTCAAGCTCGGCCTCACGGGGTTCCTCCTCGTGAACAAGGCGCTCGTCCGCGTCCATGCGGGTCTGCTTGGTCGTCTATCTGACGTGCACCTTCCGCTGCGTACCTCGGCCACCGTGGACGTCTCTACGTTCAACACGCTCATCACGGCGCACGCGAGGGTTGGGCGAGTCGCGGGCGCTCGCTCGCTGTTCGATGAAATGCTTGCCAGGAATGCTGTGTCTTGGAGCGCTGGGGGTATTCTCTCAGATGCAGGCCAAAGGTGTCCTCCCAGACGACATGGTCCTTGTCTGGATGCTTGCTGCGTGTGCGCGGCTGGGGGCTCTGGAGCAGGGGAAGTGGTTACATTACATGGTTACCTCAAAGAAAATGTGGTGAGGTACAGCTTGGAAAGGTAGTGTTTGAGGGAATGAAGGGCAAGAATGTACTGGCATGGACTACTATGATCAAGGGCTAGCTATGCTCGGCCGAGGCTCAGACTCGTTGATGCTCGTTACCCAGATGGAGAGCTCAGGTGTTGAGCCGTATGACACTGCCTTCATTGGCGCGCTCTGTGCGTGTACACGCACTGTGTTGGTTGACAAGGGTCGGGAGCTTTTCAATTCCATGGTCAGCAAATATGGTATTAAACCAAAGATTGAGCATTATGGTTGCATGGTAGACATCCTGGCATGGAATGGCTTGCTTAGTGAGGCCAAAGACATGGTTGAGAAAATGCCCATGAAACCGGATGCCTTAATCTGGGGAGCTCTAATGGCTGGTTGTAGGTTTCACAAGAACGTGGAGTTGCTCAAGTATGTTATAAAGCACTAGATTGATTGGAGCCAGACAATATGTACTTTTAGCGAACGTTTATGTTGCATTTAGTTCTGAATCAAGGATACTGTTTTTTTTTTGGAAAAAATCAAAAGCAATACTATGTATATTAACCTTGTCCACGGATTTAGCTGGAAAAAATCATTAAACACAATATCGTGCCTACACGATTATGGCACTACTAGCAAGAAATGAACCGCGAGTGGTCGTTCCATGTTGAACCATAGTTAAGAGAATCTTTGTGTCAACGTGGGCGCAAAACATTTGGGCGACATCATACAAGGAGAGTAGTGCCCTTGTGATCTTATTTTTCTTTTGTAAAAACAAATCTAAACTCCTCCTTTTTTTTGAAACATAACTCTAATCTCGTTATTAATGAATGGGGCAAATATTTTGCCTC
This sequence comes from Triticum timopheevii, assembly GCA_963921465.1. Taxonomy (NCBI): domain Eukaryota; kingdom Viridiplantae; phylum Streptophyta; class Magnoliopsida; order Poales; family Poaceae; genus Triticum; species Triticum timopheevii. The sequence goes on from OY997262.1 coordinate 372,789,970, forward strand.
TGTTTTAAAAAAAAAAAACCACAACCATAAAACAAAATGTAGATGCCAAGTTATAGTAAACTAGACTACAGAGGCCTAGTTATGGCTATGAACTAGTACAATACAGTATTATCCTCTTAACAAACAAAGGAAAGAACCATACAAACTGGCGTATGACAGGACTAATAAAAGGAGACTTGAGTTCTTCTTTGGAGGGATATCTAGGTGCGCTAGCTTAGAGTAGTCCGTAGTGTGTTTAGTGGGCGCTGCAGTCATGTAAGGAGGTGTATGTAAACCTTGACATAGGGCTCTCCCTCCCGATATTCTTCTATCAATATATGATATGTGTTGGAATTTGCTAGTGGGCTTTTGACTCAAAGCCCAACTAAAATTCTGAAATTCTCTTGGCCCATTCATGCACACATGTGAGTGGAGTGAGTGAGGCTAAAGTTTAGTCCCACCTCATAAGTTGAGAGAGAGTTGCACCTCTTTATAAGGTGAGCTCTTCTTGAGCTCTTCTATCACTTGTATGAGCATGAGAAGAGGAGACCTATACGTGCGCTCCTCCTCCTCGCTCGCCTCGCCACGTCACAACGCGGGTTGCGGGATTGAGCCGAGCCGAGGATAGAGCTATACATGTTGTCTATATTACGTCTACCCTAGCCGCCACCACTTCGTACGGTTTATCACCACCGTTCCAGACCATTGCGCCGTCAAGCAAGTCTTCTCCATCCCTCCTTTCGGCGTGCACCGGGAGAAGGGACAGCAGGCCTCCGGAACCCCGCCTCTCATGATCCTGTACGGGAGAGGGGCGATCATATTTTTGGGGAGCGCACTCGCGCGACTGCTGGCAGCGACGATTTCGCGAACGACGACTTCTTCCCCGACCTCGGCAACCTCATCCTCGACGACATGGGCGACAACATCAACGCCGGCGGTGCTGCTCCCGCTGCACCGTATGTGATTCTATCTTTCCTGTTCGAGATCGTGGTAGAATTCATGTTTCTAGTATGTGCCCTAGATGTGATCTGTTCATCTGCAATGCTAGTTCGCATGATTAGTTCAATCTCTGCTACTGTAGTCATGATTTATCTTTTGATTATTCGGATTAAATCTCTTAGTAATTTGCTCATATTTCCAACAATCCAAAAACCTGATTATAGGCAATTTACTCCGAGTGGTTTTGCTGCGCATCTGAAGCCGCCTGCCTTTAAGGGGGCGCAATATAAGAGGTGGCGCACGAGAGCAGTATACTGGTTTCAGACCATGGGCTGCTATGACGCCACTAAGGGCAAGCCTGAGGGCGATCTTAATCCAGCACAGCTGGAAGCTTTTGAGAAGATCGATACTCTCTTTAAAGGCGCTCTTCTGGGTGTTCTTGATGATTTCATTGTGGATTCGTATATGTCATTTGACAACGACAAGGACATGTGGGCTGCGCTCGAGGCCAAGTTTGATGCCTCGGACGCCGGTAGCGAGTTGTATGTCATGGAGCAATTCTATGACTACAAGATGACTGATGAGCGCTCTGTTATACAGCAGGCTCATGAGATACAGTCGCTCGCAAAAGAACTTGAGCACTTCAAGTGTGTGTTGTCGGACAAATTTGTTGCCGGAGGCATTATTGCCAAGCTTCCACCTTCGTGGAACAATTTTGCTACTTCCCTGAAACACAAGAGACAGGATTTTTCCGTTGCGGATCTCATTGGTACTCTTGATGTTGAAGAGAAGGCGAGAGCAAAGGACACACGAGCTTGAGTTGCCGAGGGAGCTTCTAGTGCCCACATGGTACAGAAGAAGAACTTCCAGCCCAATAAGTTCAAAAAACAACAAGAACAAAACTCAGGGGAAAGGCAAGTTTGATACAAAGAACAAGCCATCACATTCTACCAACTTCAAGAAGAATTCTCATAAGAAGGGGAAGGGACTTTGCCATGTCTGCGGTGATCCTAATCACTGGGCTCCGAAGTGTCCTAACCGCTTTGAGGAGCGCGAACATGAGAAGGGCGGCAAGTACGCTAATGTTGTCATCGGTGATACTGATATGAAGGAATCAGGGTACGGTATTTTTCCTACCATCCTTTAAGTATTTCGATTCCCTGATTGGTTAATTGACACCGGTGCCAATGTACATGTTTGTGCTGCCGCCTCCATGTTTTCTTCTTACCAGGCCACAGGGACTTCTCCTGTGCTGATGGGGAACGGGTCACATGCCATCGTTCGAGGTGTTGGTACGGTCGATCTGAAGTTTACTTCAGGGAAGACCGTGCGTCTAAAGAACGTTCATCATGTGTCGTCCATCAATAAAAATCTCGTTAGCGGTTCCCGTTTATGTCGAGATGGTATTAAGTTGGTTTTTGAGTCCAATAAAGTTGTAATTTCCAAGTGTGGACAATTTGTTGGAAAAGGCTATGAGTGCGGAGGCTTTTTCCGCCTATCTTTGTCAGATATTTGCACTAAAGTTATTAATAATGTTTGCCACAATAATGAGTTAGATATTTGGCATTCACGACTTTGTCATATTAACTTTGGTTGCATGACGCGGCTAGCCAATATGAATTTAATTCCGAAAATCTCTACTGTCAAAGGCTCTAAGTGCCAAGTATGTGTGCAAGCTAAACAACCTCGCAAGTCCCATAAGACTGCAGATGCAAGAGACTTGGCGCCACTAGAGCTTATACATTCTGATCTTTGTGAGATGAATGGCGTGTTGACAAAAGGTGGAAAGAGATATTTCATGACGTTGATTGATGACTCCACTAGATATTGTTATGTGTATCTTCTGAAATCAAAAGATGAGGCTTTAACTTTCTTCAAAAACTATAAAGCTGAGGCAGAGAACCAACTTGATCGAAAAATTAAACGGCTTAGGTCCGATCGTGGTGGAGAGTATTTTTCCAATGAATTTGATCTATTTTGTGCGGAACATGGTATAATCCATGAGAGGCCGCCTCCCTACTCACCTCAGTCTAATGGGGTGGCTGAAAGAAAGAACCGAACTCTAACTGATTTGGTTAACGCCATGTTAGACACATCGGGTCTTTCCAAGGAATGGTGGGGGGAGGCGCTAATGACCTCGTGTCATGTCCTAAACCGAGTTCCCACAAAGCATAAGACCATGACTCCATTTGAGGAATGGGAAAGGAAAAGGTTGAAACTCTCTTACCTACGTTCTTGGGGTTGTTTGGCGAAAGTCAATATACCAATTCCCAAGAAGTGCAAGCTTGGACCAAAAACCGTGGATTGTGTTCTTCTGGGCTATGCTTTTCATAGCATTGGCTATAGATTTTTGATAATAAAATCTGAGGTATCCGACATGCATGTTGGTACGATTATGGAGTCTAATGATGCAACTTTCTTTGAGGACATATTTCCTATGAAGGATATGTCAAGTTCATCAAATCAGGAGATACCTATTCCATCTAGTGAGGAACTCACTGTAATTCCTGAACCCACCATTGCGATGGAACACGTTGAGAATCCTGTTGAGGGTGACAATGAAACTCCTATAAGGAGTAAGAGACAGAGGACTGCAAAGTCCTTTGGTGATGATTTCATTGTGTACCTTGTGGATGACACACCCAGGACTATTTCAGAAGCCTATGCATCTCCTGATGTTGACTACTGGAAGGAAGCTGTTTGTAGCGAGATGGATTCCATCTTAGCTAATGGAACCTGGGAGATCACTGACCGTCCTTATGGGTGCAAACCTGTAGGATGTAAGTGGGTGTTCAAGAAGAAGCTTAGACCTGATGGTACGATTGAAAATTACAAGGCACGGCTTGTGGCTAAGGGTTACACCCAGAAAGAAGGTGAAGACTTCTTTGATACTTACTCACTCATGGCTAGACTGACCACAATTCGGGTGCTACTATCACTGGCTGCCTCACATGGTCTTCCCGTTCATCAAATGGACGTTAAGACGGCTTTCCTCAATGGAGAGTTGAAGGAGGAAATTTACATGGATCAGCCAGATGGTTTTGTAGTACCTGGTCAGGAAGGAAAGGTGTGCAAGTTATTAAAGTCTTTATATGGCCTTAAACAAGCTCCTAAGGAGTGGCATGAGAAGTTCGAAAGAACATTAACTGCTGCCGGCTTTGTAGTAAATGATGGTGACAAGTGTGTGTACTATCGCCATGGTGGGGGCGAAGGAGTTATTCTTTGTCTGTATGTCGACGACATATTGATATTTGGAACCAAACTTGATTTAATCCAGGAGGTTAAGGATTTCTTATCTCGCTGTTTTGAGATGAAGGATCTAGGAGTAGCTCATGTTATCTTAAACATCAAGCTGTTGAGAGATGAGAATGGTGAGATCACACTACTTCAGTCTCACTATGTGGAAAAGGTCTTGAGTCGTTTTGGGTATAGCGACTGCACGCCTTCTCCAACTCCATATGATGCTAGTGTGTTGCTTCGAAAGAATCGACGGATTGCTAGAGATCAACTAAGGTATTCTCAGATTATTGGCTCGCTTATGTATTTGGCGAGTGCCACAAGGCCTGACATCTCTTTTGCTGTGAGCAAGATGAGTCGGTTTGTGTCAAAACCGGGAGATGATCATTGGCATGCGCTTGAGAGAGTTATGCGCTACTTGAAGGGCACTGCGAGCTATGGGATTCACTACACCGGGTATCCAAGGGTACTGGAGGGTTATAGTGACTCGAACTGGATATCTGATGCCGATGAGATTAAGGCCACAAGTGGTTATGTTTTTACACTTGGTGGTGGCGCTGTTTCCTGGAAGTCTTGCAAGCAGACCATCTTAACAAGGTCAACTATGGAAGCAGAACTCATAGCATTAGACACTACCACTATTGAAGCAGAGTGGCTTTGTGAGCTATTGATGGACTTACCTATGGTTGAAAAACCAATACCCCCTATCCTGATGAACTGTGATAATCAAACTGTGATCGTCAAGATAAATAGTTCTAAGGACAATATGAAGTCCTCAAGGCATGTGAAGAGGAGATTAAAATCTGTCAGGAAACTAAGGAACTCCAAAGTTATTACGTTGGATTATATCCAAACGTCAAAAAACTTGGCAGATCCCTTCACAAAGGGTCTATCACGTAATGTGATAGATAATGCATCGATGGAGATGGGTTTGAGACCCACCGCATGAGTTGTCCATAGTGGTAACCCACTCTATGTGATCGGAGATCCCGTGAAGTAGAAGTGGGAGACAAGCTGTTGGTCAGCTGAGAGGAGAGTATCCTTATTTTAATTATCCCACTCCATGAAGATGCAATACTCTCCTGATCTGCATGGCAGGTTGATATCTATCTTAATATGTTCCAAGTGGCTTATTTGAGTAAGCAGAGATGTTGTCCTGCAGAGCATCTCTTGAGGAACACACCTATATGAATTTGACTGTTAACGTCGCAGTCTATGAGAAGTGGGTGCTCTCTAATAAATTCATGAAAGGCCCTGGAGTACGACGTATACGCTCCACCCGCGGGGAAGCCTTGCGGCAGCCAAGTATCGGTCAAGAATTTGTGTGAAACTAGTCTCACAGAAAACTTGTAGTTCAAGGCATAGTCCACTATTCAAGTTGTGATCTAGTATAGCATAAATCTGTAAGTGGAAGTTCAACTTCACAGTCTCCACTAAGCACCGGTATATAAACAATGTTTTGGAAACAAATGGTGAAATGTGCCAATGAGACTTTGTGGGGGATTGTTGGAGTTTGCTAGTGGGCTTTTGGCCCAAAGCCCAACTAAAATTCTGAAATTCTCTTGGCCCATTCATGCACACATGTGAGTGGAGTGAGTGAGGCTAAAGTTTGGTCCCATCTCATAAGTTGAGAGAGAGTTGCACCTCTTTATGAGGTGAGCTCTTCTACCACTTGTATGAGCATGAGAAGGGAAGACCTACACGCGCGCTCCTCCTCCTTGCTCGCCTCGCCATGCCACGCCTCGCCTCGTCACGACGCGCTGCGGGTTGCGGGTTGCGGGATTGAGACGAGCCGAGGACAGAGCTATGCATGTTGTCTATATTTTTGCTGCTCGGGAAAAATTAATGAGTCATTAATTAATAATTAACGGACACGTTAATTACTGAACAGTTTCCGATTCTTTTGGATCGTGACGACACAGACATGGGGTTTACTCCCACGACCTACCCGACCCGCACTATATAGTCAGGCAGACGTCTACCCTAGCCGCCGCCACTTCGTACGGTTTCTCACCACCGTTCCAGACCATTGCGCCGCCAAGCAAGTCTTCTCCATCCCTCCTTTCGGCGTGCACCGGGAGAAGGGACAGCAGGCCTCCGGAACCCCACCTCTCGTGATCCTGTACGGGAGAGGGGCGATCAGGTTTTTGGGGAGCGCACTCGCGTGACTGCTGGCAGCGACGACTTCGCGAACGACGACTTCTTCCCCGACCTCGGCAACCTCATCCTCGACGACATGGGCGACAACGTCAACGCCGGCGGTGCTGCTCCCGCTGCACCGTATGTGATTCTATCTTTCCTGTTCGAGATCGTGGTAGAATTCATGTTTCTAGTATGTGCCCTAGATGTGATCTGTTCATCTGCAATGCTAGTTCGCATGATTAGTTCAATCTCTACTACTGTAGTCATGATTTATCTTCTGATTAGTCGGATTAAATCTCGTAATAATTTGCTCATATTTCCAACAATATGCACGCTCATGCATATTCTAAGAAAAATGAGAAACCGACCTTTTTTCACTTAGGGGCTGAAAAACTGGTCTAAGCAAACAATATAAAAACAGTGTTTTAAGGACAGACATTTGTTTATTCAAGTACGGAGAAGACAGGCAGAATGCCTATGTACAATATTCAAGAGGCCTTATTTAGGAGTAACTTAAGAAGGTAACTCCCACATGACTACAACATAAATATGTGTTGTTCCACGTCTTTTAAGAGTGTCATTGCAGAAGTAGTTTGTATTGTAGGATGGAGATAAATAGTTGGCCAAAATACTTATATGAGTTTGGTTGGTCTCAACTTGGTCAAAATATCCAAACTATACGAAAATGTTGATAAAGGTCACATCTAACTAACTTTCAAAGGAATTCACTTGTTAAATTTTCTGTCATAAATCCCAAGTTAGTGTCTTGAGCACACCTTTCCCAAGAATCGTTGGTCCGTCCGCGCCATGTGTAGGGATGGCAGGTTTATCCATGCATCCATGTGTGCATTTATTCATTTGCATGACCTTACAAATGCATCAACATGCAAGAGCTCCACAGAGACTTCACTCGCGTCATAAAAGGTTCAACAACTCTTATCACTTCCTCCTAGGTGTCACCCCGTTCTTAAGTAACTCCATCTTCTATGTTTTATTCCTAAGTTGCTAGTATGTTGCTGCTATATATAGGTGCATCGCCTTCTACTCTTGTGCGGCACACAAGATCGATAATGTTGGCAGGAGCATGGCGCCACCATGAATGCGGAATGGGAGGCAAACCAACGAGGGCAGGCTGCTTGCCTCCTTGGAATGGGAGACATCGGAAAGCGTGTTAACTCATTGTAATGGTTTTGAGCTCAATGCGAACTAAAACAGGCTTGATATACCCACAACATCCGGCGAATCAGAAATGGTACAGAGAGAAAGCAAGTCGTGTTCATAGTTCATACATGCGCACTGCAGGTCGGCGAGAACTGGGCGATGTTGGAATGCTACTAGTCAACAACTTTTAGTTTAGCTGACCAGTTTGGTATGGGGCATGTCATCTTTCAGACTGACTATCAACTGTCAAGCACTGGTTCAGGCCGTGACTTTTTCAGACGTTTATCTCTCACTGTCGGGGAAGCTTTTTTGTGATGCGAAACTCCTTTACTTGCAAGCTTGGAGTTTCGTGTAGTGTTTAGCCTAAGTGCACGCAAGAAGGCAACACATGTACTTTCATCTTTTGGTGCAAGAAGATTTCAGGGTAATTATGTATTTTGGTTTACGGACTTCCTTGACATTGTATCTTGTATTTTGGCTGGCGATCTAGCCGTGCACACAAGTTGATGGAATGTATGTGGCTGGGCAATCTAGTCATGCACACAATTCATCCGTTTTGCAGCCCCTCGAGCCTTGGCACATGTTGTCCTTTCATTTTCCCCACCTACTTCATTAGCGTAAAAGTTAAAGCGAGAAAAAATAACTTAAATAATATGTGGATACAAAGAAATTTTCAAATTGTGGAAGTTCATATATTTGATAGAAAACACAAAATTACAAAATCCTGAAAAATAACTAGATACAGACTCAACAATAGAGCCCGACCCCCGCGTCACTCCCAGGCGACTTGGGGGAACCCGCCACCGGCCAGCGCCGCCCCCCTTCCCACCTTTTCCCCATATCGTCGGAGGAGGATTCGGCCAGGCTAAGCCCGTCCTGCTCGGTGGCCCAGCGATTGCAGCGATCCGGTGGCCAGGACCACGGATCCTGTGGGTGACTTATCCGGTGGTTCTCTGGCTCCATTTGCTCCTCGAGGGACAGCGCCTCTGGCTCCCAGCGGTCTAACGCAGCAGCTCTGCTTCACGGCTCAGCTTCGGATGACATGGTTGGGTTGGGGTGGCGGCCCTCACACCACTGCTCACAGGCAATGCGTTGCCTGCGTGCAGGTCGTTGGGTAGGGGTTGTGCGCCTCTTGTGATTGACCTAAGAGGAAGGGTTGCCAGGTATAGTTGGTGGCCAAATCCGGCTCGCACCTGGTGCTGCTGGACGGCTTTGTCGGTAGCGAGGTGTGCTGGTGGTTCCTGTTTGGTGACGGTGGTCGCTATGCAGGGGTGTGCGGGTTAGTGGAGGTTTGGGCGATGGAGGTGTTGGCTGACGTCACCAACTGCGTTGGAGTGAGGCTGTGCTGCTCTAGGCGAAAGTCTCACCGGTGGCGGCGACGCCTGTGGGCGTCGTCGTCATTCTTGGAGTCGCTGCCGAGGAGTTCCACGCATCCTCTTTCCTAGATCGATCACTTTGGGTGAAAGCCAAGATCCTGCTATAGGATCGAGTGGCAGCAGCGTTTGCAACGCTGCTTTCCCTCTTGAGGGAGCCGATTTGAAGGCCGTGATCCCTCTTGCTCTTCCTTGAAGTTGGACGTGCACGCAACTACCAATGCGGATGTGGCATTGTGACTTGTGTGGAGACGATGATGGTTGCAAGATGAGCAGGGTCATGGCTTGCCTTCGTCGTCGACTGTGTAGTATGTTCCTGAGCTTGAAGTCGGAGTTGCGGCGTGCGGAGCGACACTACGACAACGATGCGAACTGATGGGCAGATCAGAATCTGTGGGTCAAGGCGTGCTCCTTCTCTCCTGTGAGGCTCGTCATTAAAGTTGGAGCTGCCTCGTCCTCGACGCGTGTGGTCGATTATTTGGCTTCGGACGGTGGGGTTCCCGTATTACCATTCATTCGGAGGGGTCTTGACGGGTCGTCAGCGGCGAAGTCGGAGTCGCTTGCTCAGGGAGAGATGATGACGAGGACAATGCAAGCAACCTGGACAGTGTCCTTTCCTAGACGGTGTGTGTGGGTCTTGGGGGTGCCAGGTGGGCCGAGTGCCTTCTTAATGGGCCTGTTGGAACGGTTTTCGCGCGGGTTTTCGTTAATTAATCGGACAACTCTCTCCGACCGTTTTTAATGAATCAGATCCTAAGGGGCGCGTTTCAAAGAAATTAACCAGATGAAAAAACAAACTATATCAGTCCAACAAAGTGCCACTATCTTTATGTTACACAGTCATCTACCTTCACCCAAATGCAAACCCGAATCTACATATGTTCTTATCTTGCTCCTGTTGGGAATTTCGATGTTATCAGTTTACATGCTTCCTGCTAATGTTCCTCCATGCTACCAATCACAAGTCCTCATTGACATGTTCATTTTCATAATACAATTAATTTTATCTTTAATCTTCTAGCCCATTTAAATATGATGTAGTGGTATCGTAATTGTAGACTCTCACACAATGGGGTTCAACCCTCAGGACTGACACTGCTTTTTGTAGAGACACTCGTAATTTTGTTCATACTCCTAATCATTACAGGTACATTACAAATAGAGTGTATGTAATTTCATTAATCAAGAGGCCATGTTTAGTAACTTGAGGTTACTTCTATATCAATACAACATGATTCGGTGCTGAACATACAAAATTAGTTTGTATTGTAGGATTGAAATAAATGGTTGACCAAGCAAAATAGATGAACAGAAAGAGCACGTCCCTATACAATAGCTGGTATTTTGTGCTAATACAACCACAAACATATCAACCTGCTGCCTGCACAATTATCGGTCATTCATTTCTGCCTGCAAAATATAGAAATTAAGGAACTACAGAGATATATATTGCTAATTTGCTAAAATCATTGGCATTGTCACATCTACAGTAAGAACACCACTACATGTGTAGCTAGAAATGTGACATGAAGCAACCACCACTGGGCACTACCATGAAAGATCCACCTCACTATACCAAAAATTGAAAATCGGAATGCACCAGCATCTACTATCTAGACACCAACACAATTATTTCACCAGACTAAAATGAAAATAAAATACATCTTCTCAAAAGCAACATAATAAAGCGACAACACATGTTTCTAGAGACACCAATGTTTGGTTGATGCACCAGTGCCTCATTTTCAATAACATGTCTATTCAAAAACATTTTGATGCAATAATATATGTTTAACATCCAACATATCTGATGTCTAAAATTCGGCATTATTTTCCCTTACCGTGACAGAAATGCATAGCCATATGACTGTAAATTATTTATTACGGTATTGGCATGTAATTGGGACAAGATAAGAAAGCTTCAAAGCATGGGGATTGGAGTGTACAAGGCACAGTGGACACCCACAAGAGACACATAAGCTAAGACGACGTTAGAATCTCATAAATGGAGATAAGTTGAAAAGCTCATTCTGACTACACATATATTTTGTGTGCTTGCTCCCATTTTTTTGAAAAGGAGGATGACCCCTGTCCTCTGCATCTGGGCGATGCATACGGCCATTTTATTGATTATTCTCGAGGACCTTATAAAGTATAACAACAATATGCCTGAATCCGCCATCTTGGCAGAATCTACCGCTACTCCTATCCAAATGATGAAGGGGTGCAAGTTGGGCAACATACCCATACCTCTCACCTAAGCCTAACATCTAAAGCCGGAGGCTCCGACTGAGCCATCTGTCGGGTCCGGGGCTCAAACCGATCTGACGCACTCACATGTGTTGTCGCCGCCATCTTCCACTGGTTCATCTTCAGAGCAGATTGAGGTGACAAACTTGGCAGGTCCTCCGCCATCGACGCCACCACGACGCCAAAAGACGACCTCCACCTACGCGAGCCTTGGCAGGTCCTCCGCCATTGACGCCACCACGGCGCCAGCCGACGACCTCCACCTACGCGAGTCCATCTCCAAGCAACAGACGTAAATCCATGCCAGGAAAGGGCCGAACCACCGCCGTCGCCCACCACCCACAAGCGCCACCCAACCCCAAAGGTTCCCAAAGCGGCGCCTTCAAGAAGGGAACGGCGCCGTGAGCACCGCCGCCGCCCAACAGAGTTGGGGCTTTCGCCCGGGAGACCTGGGGGAAGGTGAAGTGAGGAGATCAGTCCATACCGACGCCTCCAAGGAGGGAAACAACGCCCTCAGGTGTCGCCGTTGGCGCGGCCAATCATGGCCGGCCAGGGATTTCGCCCGAACTAGATCTCCGCCACCAGCAGCCCCTCCTGTACAGAATCGGCGACCAAGAGGAACCGCGGCCCGACCAGGCTGGCCCGCACGCCGAACAGGGGAGGAAGGGAGGTGTCAGATCGCGCACAACGACCGCCGCAGAAGCCGCCGCCGGCAGCCAACGACCACCGGATCCCGCCGCCCGTGTGGCCGGGACACTGGATCCACCACCCGCACGGCTGTTAGCCGGCCGTGCCTTGCCAATGGAGCCGTCGCTCCAGATCTAGGGTCCCCCACACAGGAGCAGCGCAACTGAGGCCCCACCGCCACCATCCTTGGCGCCCCGGGCTTGCCCGATGGCTGCCTCAGGCGGCGGCGAGGGAGGGAGGAGGGAAGGGGGTAAGGAGGAGGGGTGGCTAGCGTTGGGAGGAGGATGCGGCTAAGGTTGGGAGGAGGCGGCGGCTAGGCACTTGCTCCCATTTTAGGAAGAACATTATACTAAAACAGAATCATGTTCATCAACACCCTCCCTTAGTCCCTCCCATATAGTTTACAATGCGAAGTTGCGAACACGGGAGCCTCTGGCAAGAACACTAGAGTTTGTTGCAAAATCCACTTGTGAGACACGTATTGCCTATAAACGCCTACCGTCAGCTACATGATTGCATCGGTAGTAAAACATGAGTGTCTTTTAGAAAAAAAAATCCATTGCACCCATCACCAACCAGGCAACATGAGAAAGCTTACTACATCACCAACTGTAAAATGATATATACTAATCATGTATAACAAAAGTTTTGCGTCGCGTTTGGTGGTTCTTGCGCCAGAAACCAAAAGTGGGAATCTCCTCATCACCTCCAACATAAGGAAGAGCTAGTTGGGAGGGATGAGTGAGGAAGCTGCGTCTGGCGATGCCCCCGGCGACCCGCCGGGCGACACGCCCCCCGCCGTGCCCCGCCATAGCCTTGGGTTAGCCACCACCGCTGCCGTTTTGTGGGCACCTACTCCGCTTCTTGGCCGTCGACCTGGTGGCCGTCGCCGATCCAGGCGCCCTGCAGGTACGCGCCCCCCGGTCACTGTTGTTCCCCGTCCAGGTGCTGCCTTCCACGCCCGTGTCTTCTCCGATCACGCCCATGGGGTCGCTTTCGACCCAGTCGCGTTTCCCTCCCTCGGGTCCCCCGGCGTCGTGTGGGTCACCCCACCGTCCGCCCATGCCCGCTTCAATGCGCCGGCGATCTCCTGCCTCATGTCCATCTTCTTCTGCCAAACCCCCGAAAAGCTCGTCGCAACGGCGGCCGGCGATCATGTGTTTTCTGTCGACGTGGCGAGCAGCGAGGTTGCGCGGGCCGTTGTGTCTGCGGGCCTCCCCGTCGGCGCCGCCGTCAAGCTGCTCCTCCACGCCTCCCTCGTCGACGCCCGGCGTGCCGCGCCCGTGCTCCCCGTTCCTGCACCACCTACCGCGAAGCCCGCATTTACTGCAGGTGTAATGCGCCGTGGCGCCTCTCGTAGCCTTTCGGCGAGAGGGCGTCGTGCCCCCCCTAGGTCGCGGCTACCGGCGCTGCTGCCCATGCCTAGCCTTGGCTGCGTGTCGAGTTCTGGCTCGTCAACAGCTGGGTTGCCGGGCGAGCAAAACACTGTCTCCCATCGCCCCTCCCCCCCCCCCCTGCCCTGTCCCTGTCGGAGGGAACCCCGCGTTGTCTCCGCGCGGGCAGCCGGAGGGGAGTGAAGTTGCGCCTTCATCTCCTGTCGCCATCCCAGCTACCCGGCCGTCCTCTTTTCTCCACGCCCTTCTTTCTCCCCCTGCACCACCCGCTCCCCCCCCCCCCCGCGCTACCCACACTCCCCTACTCTCTCTCGACGGGTGTTTCAAGTGTTTGTCAACGCGGCATTTCGTTCGCGACTGCAGGGACCTCGTCCGCTGCCGCCGGTGTCGCCGCTCCGGCCACAGGGCCATCTCACGCTCCTGCCCCATGGCCCCGCCTCGCCAGCCTCCGGCCGCGCCCCGCCCTGTCGCTTCCGCGCCAGGCTCCACCGCCCCCCGCCACCACCCCCACCCCCACCCCATCACGCCCCGACCTCCTACCCCGGAGCCAGCCGCCGTGCTGCCGGGGTCCCCCTCCCTCCGGCCGCGTCGCCTCGATGACGCAGAGGGGAGCCAGCCCCCCCTTGGCTCGCCTCCGCCGCTGGCGCGTGATGTATCCATCACCTCGGTCTCTGCCTCCCCGGTGGCTGCTCCGGACACCCCAGAGCCGCACGACCAGCCAGCTCCCCTCCCCGAGGCCATCCCTCCTCCCCCCCTCCCCCCCCCGGAGCTCATGCGCCCAGGGGGGAGCGGTCGTCGAGTGCCTCGCCCCGCTCGTCCTCCTCCTCCGGGACGGTCGTCTCTTCCGGTGGGCCGTCCTTCGGCAACGACTCCGACCGCCCTGCCTTCGTCGAGGTTTTCATGCTGGAGGGGACTACGAGGCTGCTCTGCACCTCGCCATCGTCTCCATCGAGCCCCCCCTCCGCCTTTCTCAATGCCACTGTCGCGGTGCGGACGGTGCTCGCGGGAGGTGGGTGACCTCTCCTACGATGCCGTCCCTTCCTCGGTCGGGGTCATGTACCTGAGCTTCGCCTCCTGGGCGCAGCGTGAGGATGCGATGCGCCGCAAGAGCTGCCGGCCCTTCCTCCACGAGGACGCGCGCGTCGAGCTGCACCGTGAGGAGGAGTTTGGGCGCGTCCCTGAACGCGCTCGCTTCTGCGTCCTCCTTGCCGCTTTCTCCTTCCCGGCCAAACACCTCAACCCTGTTGGGATCCGCGTCGCGTTCTCCAGCTTTGGCAAGCTTCTCGAGGTGGATCCTCGGGTTCTCGCCGACCGCGAACTCGCCATGGTTCGGGCTGTCGTTCTTATGGAACGGCCGCGCGACCTCCCCGCTGATGTCTGGCCTTGGGGCGGGCGCTGGGGGCGCGTGTCATCACCATTGAGCCCCTCCGGTTCTGGGACATGGCCGAGTCTTTCGGGGACGACGGGGAGTACATTCCGTTCTTCTCCGAGGGGCCGCCGCCTTTCACCCACAACCTATGCCCGCCCCTCCTCGGGCGCCCCGTGCAACGCCCCTTGGGCGCCGGCCCTGCCCTCGACGCGCGTCGCGGAGGTGGAGGCGGGGGCACGCTCGCCTCCCTCCTTCGTGTGCTGAACGCCCCTCCTCTCCCTCCCGACGTGCATGGCGGAGGCCCGGCTCCCTCCCTCCCGCTCTTTCTGCACGGCTCCGGGGGAGCTCGCTGCTCCGTGGTCATCTCTGAGCTGGGAGAGGATGACGTCGTGGAGCAGGTCGACCCCACCATCCCAGTGGGCGATCCGGTTGCCCTCGTCGAGCAACGCCGCAGTCCCCGCCTTGCTCTCCTCGAGGCCGCCACCTTCGTGAGCATGGAGGATGAGGCGGTCAAACGAAAAGCGTTGAAAGAAGCACTCCTCGGCTGCTCGCTCGTCTGCAGGGCAAAGCCCTTCGTCTCAAGATGGCGGAGGCGGTGGCCCGTCCTTTGAGCAAGAAGGCGCTGGCAGAGCTGCGTGCCGCTGCCTCCATCCCCTCCTCCTCGGTGAACTGCGCTGCCAATGCGTAGTCCTCGGGTCCGTCACCGCTCCCCCCGGCGGGGAGCACCGTTGGTGCCGCCTCTGTCCCCCTCCCCCTGTTTGGGAGGCGTATCATTAGCTTCGTTGTTTGTGTCCGTGCTCGGGTGCTGTCTCCGTGTCCTCATGCCTAACCCCCCCCAGTGTAACTCTCTCTTTCCTTGCTTGGAACGTTCAGGGCTTGGGTGAGTCGGATAAGTGTGATCGGGTGCGCGCGGCCGTTGACTCGATTAACCCCTGTATTGCTTGTATCCAAGAAACGAAGTTGGCTAGTCTCGATTCGTTCAAGCTGGCCTCCTTCCTCCCTAGTCGCCTCTCCGCTTTCACTGTCCACGACGCGGATGGGAGCCGTGGGGGGACTGTCACCGCCTGGGATCCCCGTCTCTTCGCCGTGACTTCCTCCTCCTCCTCCCGTTACGCTCTCACCACGGTCCTTCGCTCCACTTCCACGGACCTCCTTTTTACGATCACGAACGTCTACGCGCCCGCTGATCACTCTTTCACTCAGGCCTTTGTGGGGGATATCCGTGAGGTTGCGGGTACGGTCTCTCCCCCATGGATCATCTTGGGTGATTTCAATCTCATTCGGGCGCCCCACGAGAAGAGCACCCCCGCGTTTTGACGCTGCGAGAGCGGCCTCTTTCAACTCCATGATTAGTGACCTCGCTTGGCTCGAGCTGCCCCTCTTCGACCGTCTCTTCACTTGGACCAACAAGCGCACCCCCCCCCCCCGACCCTTGCTCGTCTTGACCGGGTGTTTTTTGACACCGGATAGGATGATCTCTTCCCGGACTCCTTGCTCTCTTCGCGCCCTCGGGCCACTAGCGATCACGTCCCCATCGTGGTCACTGCCTCCTCAAAAATCTCGGCCTCCACTCGTTTCTTCTTCGAGACGGCGTGGCTGACCGACCCTCTCTTTCTCCCCTCCATCCTGCCTTCCTGGACAGGCAGCCGCCGTGGCCGGGACGCGGCCGGGGACCTGGCCTCGCATAAGAAGGCCTTCCGGTCCGCGGCCAAGACCTGGAAACGACAATACCGTTATGTGCCCACGTTTAGGAATGATTGTGTTTTCTTGATTGATCTTTTGGACTTCTTGGAGGAATGTCGCTGCCTCTCTGCAGATGAGGCCTCCCTCCGTGTTGCTGCAACCCATGCGTTAGATGCGGCTGTCCGGCGTCAGGTGGCCTAGTGGAAGTTACGGGGCAAGTGCAAAGGGGTGCGCGAGGGCGATGAGAACACGCGCTTCTTCCACGCAAACGCTTCTCAGCGCCGACGCACCAACTACATCCGCGTCCTCGACGTCGGTGGAGCTCACGTCATGGGGCATGCAGAAAAGGCCGACTCCCTCCTGGGCTTCTACTCCGGCCTACTGGGCCGCGTGTCGGCCCCCATTTGGCGCTTCGACGTGGGGGCCCTGTACGGCTCCGCCCCCCGCGTCCATGTGCCTTCTCTGGTGGCCCCTTTCGGCCCCGAGGAGGTCAAGCAGGCCGCCTTCGGCCTCGACCGGACTAGCGCCCCAGGCCCCGACGGGCTGGGCCCTGCTTTCTACCGCGCCGCCTGGGCGATGGTGGGCCCAGACGTGTGTCGCCTGATTGACGCGGTGCATGCCGGCACAGCGCGGCTGGATGGGATCAACCGGGTGTTCATCGCTCTGTTACCGAAGAAGGCGGGGGTGCCATCGCCAGGGTCTTTCAGGCCGGTCTCGCTCCAGAACGCTGATGTCAAGATCCTCTGCCGTGGCCTTACCTCTAGGCTGCAGAAGCAAATCAGTTCTATCATCGACGACGATCAGTCTAGTTTCATCCCCGGGCGCAGCATCGCTGAGAACTTCGTCTACGCCGCCAAAATGGTGCAGTGTTGTTTCACCAGGGGGGGCCCACCCTTGTGCTCAAGCTCGACTTCGCCAAAGCTTTCGACGGCATCAACTGGGCGAGTCTGTGTGTGGTCTTGCTGGCACGCAAGTTCCCCGAGCTCTGGTGTGACTGGATGGACGCGATCTTCCACTCCTCGCGCTCCGCCGTTCTTCTCAACGGCGTCCCGGGGAAGTGGTTCCCCCTCCGCTGCGGGCTGCGTTAGGGGGACCCCATCTCCTCGTACCTCTTCCTCCTCGTTGCCGACGTGCTCCAAAGGCTGATCCGTCAGGACACCTTGATGCAGCACCCGTTGGTGGACGGGGAGCTGCCGCTCGTTCTGCAGTACGTGGATGAGACACTGATCATCATGCGCACTTGCCCCCGCGCGGCTGCGCGGCTCTGCTCCACGCTTGACGACTTCGCCACCGCCACCGGCCTCATCATCAACTATTCCAAGAGCACTCTGGTGCTGATGCACGTCGACGACGACACCTTGGCCGCGGTCGTGGCTGCGGTTGGCTGCAGGGTGGAGGGTTTCCCGCAAACCTACTTGGGGCTCCCTCTGTCGTGCTCCAAGCTATCGCTCGCGGATTTCCACTTCATCATCGCCAAGGTGGATCGGTACCTGGCCGGCTGGCGTGCTCGCCTGCTCTCCCTGGCTGGGCGGCTCGTGCCCATCAACGCCGTCTTGGATGCCCTCCCCTCGTATGCTATGGGTGCGCTCAAGCTCCCAAGGAAGGTCGTCGCCACGCTCGACTCCCTCCGCCGGGCTTTCCTATGGAATGCTGCTGATCGAGCGTCCGGGGTGCAATGTCTCGTCGCTTGGGATCGGGTTTCTCGTGCGAAGGCTGAAGGCGGCCTTGGGGTCTGCGACCTCGCCTCCCAAAACGACTCGCTGCTGCTGAAGGTTCTCCACCGGCTCCACACTCTACCCCGCTCCCGGTGGGCGTCGTGGGTCTGGGCCTCACTCGGTGAGTGCCTCCTCCTGGACACGCACGGCTCAACGCTGGCCGGCGAGCACTGGACTCGCTTCCGGAGCCTCGTGCCTCTCTATCGCTCGCTTTCCCGGGTCGTCGTCGGGGATGGCCGCACGACTGCCTTCTGGGAAGATCACTGGCTGCCCTGTGGCCCCCTGCGCTGCGCCTTCCCGGCGCTTGCCTCCCATGCCTGCACGGAGGTGTCGGTCTGGGCGGTCCGCACTCTCAGGCTCGACGCGGTCCTAGTGCCGCGGCTCTCCGTCGCGGCCTCTAGGGAGCGCCTCCTCCTGCTCCCTCTCATTGAGCGGGGGGGCGCCGGAGCGGGTGCCGTGGACCATCATTCCCTGGTGCTGTGCGCGAAGCCAAAGGGGCAACTGGCCTCCAGTGGGGTCTATAGCCTCCTACGCCTCGGCGGTGAGGTTGCCGAGAATGCCGCCTTTCTTTGGAGCTCCCCGGCCCCCTCCAGAGTGCGGTTTTTCTCCTGGCTGCTTACTCTTAAGCGGATCCATACCCGCGACAACCTGCTGAAGAAGCACATCATGGAGCCGCGCAATGCGGGCTGCCCGGAGTGCGGTTCCGCGCTCGAAACGCCTGATCACTTGATCTTTGGGTTCCCCTTCGCCCAGGCATTCTGGAGTGCCCTGCACCTCTCCACCGCGGGAGCGACGGTCCGTGCCCTGCACCATTTCGATGTCTCCGGGGCCGTCGGTGCGGCGTCACCGCATGCCTTCACTCTGTTGTGCTGCTGGCACCTTTGAAAGCGAAGAAACGCGGTGGTGTTCCGGCAGGAATCACCCTCCCTCCCAGCTACGCTGAAGGCTTGCTGTGACGACGCCGTCCTTTGGCGTAGTCGGTTCTCTCCGGATGATCGTGGGCACATTGATGTGTGGCTTGGCGTCCTTCATCTGTAAAAACATGTGTGGAGTAGGTGTTTGTGTAGTGTAGGGGAGCCATTCCCCGTCCCCGCCCCCCTGCTGCTGTATTGTGTTGCCTAAACAGGCTCAATATATATATTCAGGTGGGGGAGTCCCCCCCCCCCCCCTTCAAAAAAAAAGAAACCAAAAGTGCTTTTTTTTAATGACGACACATCTGCAATTGGGTTTTATGCATTTCACTCCCAAAAGAGGTACAAAATCCAACCTTTGTTCCATCAAAGTCTCAGCTAAGAACCGTCGTTTAGCCAAGTCCAGTAGACCTCTGCTATTTCGGAACATGCCTCTCATAGTTCGTCGTGAAAATTTAACTTTAAACTTATTCCTAGAACTATATCGTACTTTAGAAAGATCATACTGTTTCAATTGACGTGTATAAACATTCTTTTTCAGGGGAACGGGCATGTGTGCGTGACCTTCCTGCCCCCCGGAGTAGAGAGGAAGAGTGCCTATGTACAGTAATCAAGAGGCCATAGTTACTAGCTTAATAAGGTGACTTCCATATAAATACAACATAATTCTATGTTGAGCCCAGCCTTTTGAGAGTGTCCATGCAGAAGTAGTTTCTATCGTAGGATTTAGATAAATGATTGGCAAAAATATTTATATGAGTTCGGCTGGTTTCAACCTAATCATTGCATCCAAAATGTACGAAAATGTGGATAGGTCATAGCTACCTAACTTCAAACTACTTAATTCACTTGTTAAATTTCTTGGCATACACCAAATTAGTTTCTTGTCAGATTCATCAGCGCCATGTGCATCCATGTGCAGGAGCTCCACGGAGACTTCACTCATGTCATAAAAAGGCTCAACGAATCTTATAACTTCCTCCAAAGTGTCTCGCTGTTCTTAAATAACTCCAGCTTCTCGGTTCTATTCCTATATTATTATGTTGCTGCTACATACATGCATTCATTTTCCCCTTGTGTAGAACACAAGATCGATAATCTTGGCCAGAGCACGACACTGCATTGTATGTCGAACGGGAGGCAAACAATAGAGAGGGAGTTGTTTGTGTCGTTGGAGTGGGTGGCATCAGAAAGCATGTTAAGCCACATATGGTGATCCTTAGCTCTAAGCACACAAAAATAGGCTTCGTCTACCCAGGTCATCAGGCTATCGCGGGAACATCCAGGGGTGAAATGAAGTGGTGAAACTAATCGACAACATTTATCTAGCTAAACAGCTTGGTATGGGGCATGTCGTGCAGTAACTTCTTCAACTTCATCGGATTATGTTCCTTTGCTGATAGGGACCCTGTTTGGTGAAGCAAAATTCCTTCTTAGACTTGCAAACTTTGAATTATGTGTAATGTTTGTTTAGCCCAAGGGCATGCAACGAGGCATCACATTTAGATGGAGCAAGACTATACGGTAATTATGTATTTTGGTCTACGGACTTCCCTAACTTTGTATCTTGTATGTGGGCGACAATCTAGTCGTACGCACAAGTTCTTGGGGTGCATGTATTCCGAGCTGCTTCGGTACACCTGGTAGAAAAGATTGTGAATCTTAAAGGCCATGCACCCGTATGATGAAAAGTAAAATCTAAAACAATTATAAAAGGACAAAAAAAATCTGAATTGTTTTTGTCACACGTGTTTTAATGTTCTACTCCGATGCAAAATTTGGTGCAGAAATAACATTTGTTGTCCTCATGAAAAAAGTTCGATACTCTCATTTCGAAGCATTTTGGAGTGCTTGTTTTTTTTTACCTGAAGCATCACAAATGTGATCTGTTCACGTAGGTAGAACACTCAAGAATGTTTATCTAAAAAAAATCAGATTTTTTGAAATTGTTTTGCTATTTTTAGGATTAACTGTTCATATGCACCTAGGAGCAGAACGACACTTTTGAATCGTAAGTAACTTCTTCGGCTCCATCCATGACGTTTTCGAGCTCTCTCCTCTTTTGCTTGAGGATCTCTGCTCCGGATCTATGTATCGAGCTCCCTATTTGTGGTTTCCCTCTTTTCTCTCTGTCGTTGTAGCTTCAGTCTACTTCCAGATCACGTTTTGTCATTTTTGTGGCTGGTTTGCTCCATAGCGCGGGAAGTCCCATATCTTGTCTTAGCCTCGCCTCTAATATGAGGTCCGTGTAGATGTTGGTGTGTGATTCCCCTTGTGATAGGTCGATTAGTTTTGGTTTATAGGGATCTCTCGAGCTGTGCTTCTGCAATCCGACAAAGAGTCAATATTTTGGTGATGTATGCACCAATAATCTGAAAAATATACGGCAGCTGAATGGAACACCAAAGAGTAGAAATAGAGATAAGAAAAAACACTGGCCTGATTTATAGTTAGACACTTTAACCATGTACGACAAATTGAATTACCTTCTATTGCAACTGTTAGAATTATTATCAATTGATTTATTCATCATGCATCAGAAAAAAAGAAAAATTCGAATATGATCACCGATTAGTCTCAGCAGTGAAGTCATGTACACTTATAAACCAGATGCCACATGGGCATACATGGACCCAGAATAGGCCATTTTGGCACGATGGGCATACAGATGGCTGCGAGAGGAGTCACAATTTTCCTCCATTGCGGTAACAAATTGTTAGAACAATTGTCTTGCCGATCCATAGGTCCAGTCCAAGGCCTGGCATGGTGCGCTGTGTGAAGATCTCATCTTGCTGCTATTGAGCTTCTTGATTGTCACCTATAATTAATGTACTGCTCAACTTCAAGCAAAAGCAGAGGCGCATGCTCAGTGGCAGCTGCTGAGCCAACATGCGAGTGAGCCATTCAAGGGGAATATACCACAACGCGATGAGATGGCGGTCGTCCGGCGCTACGTGGAGACGACGGGGACGCGGCCGATCATGCGAGTCCAGGAAACTCAAGTCGGGTCTGCTTCGGCATAGCGTGGAGTTCCACGACACGCTCATCCGGGCGCTCGTGAGCTCTGGGAGGCCCCACGCCGCTCTCTCGCTCTATGTGTTAGGACCTGTCTGAATATATCGACAGCAGAGCAATTCTTTAGTTAACTCTGCTTACCGCTTCGCGACTGGATTCATATTGAACCGACCGATCTCCATCCAACGCATCTTAATTCACTTACCGCTTCGCGCGCGTGGGAGCCACTTTGAAGCTTTGATCGTCGATCGGACGGGCAGAAGCATCGTCAGCTGTCCCTGTTACCTTTCCGACAACCTCGCCTGTTCAGTTTCTTGCCTGTTTTACATTTTACTCTTGTAATGGCTATAAAGCCAAGGATTGGAGGCTGGTAGAGGCATCTAGAATTGTATTAGGGTTTCCCCCTTCAGCCGCCGTGTTCCGGCTGGCCAAACTGTTCCTTTGGCTTGAGCAAACCCTAAGTAAAATCCTCCCAATTTCCTCTATGTTCTTGGTGTTTGTCTGAAATTCCCGAGTAGATAGACCACAACCATAGCTCGGGTCTAACACTATGTCCACCTCCTCGGTGCGGGCCTCCTCCCCATTCCCCACCCCGCACACCCTCCCCTCTTTCCTCAAGTCACTCGCCCTCTCCCCCACCAACCTCGGCACGCACCGCCTCGCGCTTGCCGGCAGGCTCGGCCTCACGGGGTTCCTCCTCGTGAATAACAAGCTCATCAGCGTCCATGCGGGTCTGCTCGGTCGCCTATCCGATGTGTTGCTTCTTCTGCGCACCTCGGTCACCGTGGATGCCTCCACATTCAACACGCTCATCACGTCGTAGGCACACGCAAGGGTTGGGCGAGTTGCGAACGCTCGCTTCCTGTTCGACGAAATGCCTGCGAGGAATGATGTGTCTTGGAGCGCCATGGTGAACGGGTAGTCGGCGGGGGCGGAGCTCTGTAGGGGTAGACCTGGGCCATGGCCCGCCCAGGAATTTGACAAAAAAATACTACTAAGTCATCTTAGCCCAGCCCACACACGCACAACTGCATAGGCATTCCCCATCGTCTCCTCAACTCACGCACACTGCACGCACAGCCGCGCAGGCATGGCTTCCCCAATTCCTCATCCTCTCACTCTTAGACTCATGTAGCCGCGCTGCCGCCACCGACCGCCGTGGACAGGGACCACGGTCGAGCGGAGCGCGCCGCCCGCCATCTCGCGGAGCAACCGCCGCGGCAACGCCCACCGGGATCTCGCACTCATAGTTGCCATGTTTCCGGTACGGTGGGAACGAGGAACGGGAACGAGGGACGAGAGTTGGTGGCTGAAAAAAATAGGGTACAACGAGGGTATACATCTCTCGAACGATTTTTTTATAGCGGGGAAGCGATCCAATCCGTTTGGGTACGATGAACCCGGTACGGTACTATGGGTCGAGGAACGCAGTTCCTGAAGAACGACGACTGTAAGCATTCCTTGCTGTTAATGGATCCCTTGCAATTAAT
Organism: Triticum timopheevii; assembly: GCA_963921465.1. Classification (NCBI taxonomy): domain Eukaryota; kingdom Viridiplantae; phylum Streptophyta; class Magnoliopsida; order Poales; family Poaceae; genus Triticum; species Triticum timopheevii. The sequence goes on from OY997262.1 coordinate 372,813,315, forward strand.
TGACTGGAGGAAGAATGGGGAGTCCTTGAGAAAAGAAACGACGGCGTGAGTAAATTATGCCTCGCGTTTTGGCTGTTGGATCCTGGAACCTGAATCGAGGAGCAGGCTGCGGGGACGCCGAATCTTCATTGAATCGTACCGAATCCGACCTCGTTCCCGAATCCAATTCAGGGTCGATGAATCGGGATCGAGGGACGGCCTACCGTTCCCCGTTTCCGGCTACTATGACGCACTTGCCTTGCCTCTGCCTTGCTCCCTCCCGCCGCCCATCATCGACTGAGATGTTGTGCATCGTGCAGAGGTCGTGCATGCTGATGGCCATCCATTCTCGCGGTCATGTGTGCACTGTCTCCATTGACACACATACGATTTGCACCATGCTCACCACACAACAATGCAATCACTAGTGGTCATGCCTTACTGAAACAAGCATGCCACATAGAGAATGTTATAGTTTTGAAGGAGAAGGAGAAAGTGGAAAGAAACCGTTTGCGGTTGGAAGTCTCAATTGCGGTTGTTAAGTGGCTTACATTCTAAGCTCATGCATTTAGAGCGCATGATGAGAGACCGCAGTCAACGAATCAAGGAAACTTTCTTGAAATGGTGAAGCTTCTTGCAGAATCCAAGCTCTTTTCCTCCAAGAATGCCCATATGCATATTATGTCCATTGTTATGCCCACCGCTTGCAACTTGCTCCATTATTATGCCCATTGCTTGCAACTTGCTCAAGTTGATGCATCTAAAGAAGTGGTCCTGTCTCTCAGTACTTTCAGAAATTGATCGTTATCATAAACACGGTTGACTCCTCTTCGAAGCATCGTGATGAGCTTCATCATGCCCAACTAGTTGAACTAGAAAATGGAATCTCTAATGCTAGCATTGAGATAGGTCAAGGGGCAAATCAAATCAACTCACTAAAGCGACCAGAGGACACAAGGTGGGGTTCTAATTTGGGTTCAGTTTATAACCTTATGAAGATGTTTGGTCCAGTGTGTTCAGTTATCCAAGATATAGCCGCAGATGGATAAATTGGCTCAACTCGTGCAAATGCAGACACTTCTTTTGGCTACTTGGCCTCATTTGAATTCATTTTTATCTTGTGTTTGATGAAGGAAATATTTGACATAACTGAATTGCTCGGCCAAGCCTTACAAAAGAAATCACAAGATATTGTGAAAATGTTGTCCGTCTAGTATCGCCAACAAAACAGTGTCTTCAGGAGTTGAGATCAGGGGATGGCTACCAAGTATATATTACTACGGTTATTGAATTTGTGTAAACCATTCCATTTACATTCCCGACTTTGAGGAAACATACATCATGCATGGTGATCATGCCTGTTGTCAACCTAATCAGTTCACCAAGGAGCATTACTTTCGAGTGGAAATTTTCTTTTCAACACTGGACACTCAACTATTTCAATTAAATGGAAGATTCAATGAGAAGGTAATGGATCTTCTAACCATTAGCACCACCTTGATTCCTAGAAGCAAATTTAGACGATTCAAAGCTAGTGATATATGTGAGATGGTGAAAAAGTACTACCCAACAGATTTTCCCCAAGATATTTATGGATTACAACAGCAACTTAAACACTTTGTTTCAGATGCTTCCAAGGATGATGACTTGAAAAATATATCTACCTTGATTGATCTATGTCTATGCCTTGTGGAGACAGGAAGACATGACGTCTACAACTTGATTGACAGATTACTTCGTTTGCTCATTACCCTTCCAGTTTCTACAGCAAGTGTTGAATGTGCATTTTCTAGTATGAAGATCATTAAGACAAGGTTGCGCAATAAGTTGAAAGATGAAAATCTTGCTAATAACTTGTTATTTCACATAGAGGGTGGAATTCTTGAGAATTACAGCCACGAAGATGTCATTGCAAATTTTATCGGATTCAGGGCTCCGCAGACCCAAGAAAGCTTCGAACTCTGGGGCATGTGCGAAGAACTCAACCGCTCGAGCTCGCCAACTCGTTGCCCTACAGCCTAGCTGAAGGAAATATGCCCTAGAGGCAATAATAAAGTTATTATTTATTTCCTTATATCATGATAAATGTTTATTATTCATGCTAGAATTGTATTAACCGGAAACATAATACATGTGTGAATACATAGACAAACATAGTGTCACTAGTATGCCTCTACTTGACTAGCTCGTTGATCAAAGATGGTTGTGTTTCCTAACCATAGACATGAGTTGTCATTTGATTAACGGGATCACATCATTAGGAGAATGATGTGATTGACTTGACCCATTACGTGAGCTTAGCACTTGATCGTTTAGTATGTTGCTATTGCTTTCTTCATGACTTATACATGTTCCTACAACTATGAGATTATGCAACTCCTGTTTACCGGAGGAACACTTTGTGTGCTACCAAATGCCACAATGTAATTGGGTGATTATAAAGGAGCTCTACAGGTGTCTCCGAAGGTACATGTTGAGTTGGCGTATTTCGAGATTAGGATTTGTTACTCCGATTGTAGGAGAGGTATCTCTGGGCCCTCTCGGTAATGCACATCACTATAAGCCTTGCAAGCAATGTAGCTAATGAGTTAGTTACGGAATGATGCATTACGTAACGAGTAAAGAGATTTTCCGGTAACGAGATTGAACTAGGTATTGAGATACCGACGATCGAATCTCGGGCAAGTAACATACCGATGACAAAGGGAACCACGTATGTTGTTATGCGGTTTGACCGATAAAGATCTTTGTAGAATATGTAGGAGCCAATATGAGCATCCAGGTTCCGCTATTGGTTATTGACCGGAGACGTGTCTCGATCATGTCTACATAGTTCTCGAACCCGTAGGGTCCGCACGCTTAAAGTTAGATGACGGTTATATTATGAGTTTATATGTTTTACCGAAGGTAGTTCGGAGTCTCGTATGTGATCACGGACAAGACGAGGAGTCTCGAAATGGTCGAGACATAAAGATTGATATATTGGACGACTATATTCGGACACCGGAATGGTTTCGGGGGTTATCGGATGTATACCGGAGTACCGGGGGGTTACCGGAACCCCCCCGGGGGGTTAATGGGCCTCATGGGCCCAAAGTGGAGCAGAGGAGGGGCGGCTAGGGCAGGCCACATGCCCCCTCCCCCTCTAGTCCGAATAGGACAAGGAGGGGGCGGCTCCCCCCTTTCCTTCCTCTCCTCTCTCCCCTTCCTTCCCCTCTCCTACTTGGACAAGGAGAGGAGGGAGTCCTACTCCCGGTGGGAGTAGGACTCCTCCTTGGCGCGCCCTCCCCTGGCCGGCTGCCCCCTCCCCGTTAGTCCTTTATATACAGGGGAAGGGGCACCTCTAGACACAACAATTGATCCTTGAGATCTCTCAGCCGTGTGTGGTACCCCCTCCACCATAATCCACCTCGATAATATCATAGTGGTGCTTAGGCGAAACCCTGCGTCAGTAGAACATCATCATCGTCACCACGCCGTCGTGTTGACGGAACTCTCCCTCAAAGCTCGGCTGGATCGGAGTTCGAGGGACGTCATCGAGCTGAACGTGTGCTGAACTCAGAGGTGTCGTGCTTTCGGTACTTGATCGGTCGGATCGTGAAGACATACGACTACATCAACCGCATTGTGCTAACGCTTCCGCTTTCGGTCTACGAGGGTATGTGGGCACACTCTTCCCTCTCGTTGCTATGCATCACCATGATCTTGTGTGTGCATAGGAATTTTTTTGAAATTACTACGTTCCCCAACACTAGCTCGATGAACAAGGAAGAAGATGGACTCAGCAGTTTACCCAGGTTCGGGCCACCTTGTGGTGTAAGACCCTACTCCTCCTTTGTGGTGGATTTGCCTCACAAGGAGCTACGGATGAACAAGTACAAGGGATGAACAACCTCGCGAGGTCTGCTCTGGTGAGGGAATGAGTCGAGAGGTTCGGATCGAATCTCCCCCTATGGTGGTGGCTAACCTACCCTTATAGTGGCCTTGGTCCTCTTCCCAAATTGTAGGCGGGAAGGGATTCCACACTGGCCAATTTGAAAGGGGACAAGTAGTACATCTTATCCCTGCGAAAGGTGGTCTTCGTCTGCAAAGCTTCTCGTTGGGACGCAGCTGTGGGCTCGGCGACGACATCCATCCTGTCGTGCCCGTGATCTTGGTCTTGTTGCACTGAAATGGAAACCTTTGGCATATTCCTTAGGAACCCACGCCTGTTCTTGCTTCCTTGGCACCAAAGAGGAAACTGTGCCTTCTGCACCCACTAGCACACTTTTGGTGCGGGTCGTCATGGATTGCGTCATCACAATCTCATGAGGTCGGGTGCCTCCATAGGAATCTCTACTCCTAAGGAGGTAGCCAGGCGAGGCCGCCCTTGTCGGTGTCAAAACCGGCGGATCTCGGGTAGGGGGTCCCGATCTGTGCATCTAAGGCTAATGGTAACAGGAGGCAAGGGACATGATGTTTTACCCAGGTTCGGGCCCTCTTGATGGAGGTAAAACCCTACTTCCTGCTTGATTGATATTGATGATATGAGTATTACAAGAGTTGATCTACCACGAGATCGTAGAGGCTAAACCCTAGGAGCTAGCCTATGATGATTATGATTGTCTTGATCTTCCCTATACGGACCAAACCCTCCGGTTTATATAGACACCGGAGGGGGCTAGGGTTTACACAGAGTCGGTTACAAAGAAGGAAATCTAATATCCAGATCGCCAAGCTTGTCTTCCACGCAAAGGAGAGTCCCATCCGGACACGGGACGAAGTCTTGAGTCTTGTACCTTCATAGTCAAACAGTCCGGCCAAAGTATATAGTCCGGCTTGTTGGGGAACGTTGCAGAAAACAAAAATTTTCCTACGGTTTCACCAAGATCCATCTATGAGTTCATCTAGCAACGAGTGATTAGATGCATCTACATACCTTGTAGATCGCGAGCGGAAGCATTCAAAGAACGGGGATGATGTAGTCGAACACGACGTGATCCAAATCACCGGAGATCCTAGCACCGAACGAACGGCACCTCCGCGTTCAACACACGTACGGAACAGCCACGTCTCCTCCTTCTTGATCCAGCAAGGGAGGGAGGAGAGGTTGAGGGAGATGGCACCAGCAGCAGCATGACGGCGTGGTGTTGATGGAGCTGCAGTACTCCGGCAGAGCTTCGCTAAGCACTATGGAGGAGGAGGAGGTGTTGGAGAGGGAGAAGGAGGCAACCAAAGGCCAAGGTATGAAGTCCCTCCTTTCCCCCACTATATATAGGAGGGCCAAGGGGGCTTGCCGGCCCTAGGAGATCCAATCTCCTGGGGGGGTGCGGCCAAGGGGAGTTTTCCCTCCCTCCCAAGGCACCTAGAGGTGCCTTCCACCACTTGGACTCTTCCCTCAAGTGGAACCCTAGGCGCATGGGCTTTTGGGGCTGGTGCCCTTGGCCCATGCAGGCCAAGGCGCACCCCCTACAGCCAATGTGGCCCCCCGGGGCAGGTGGCCCCACCCGGTGGGCCCCCGGGACCCTTCCGGTGGTCCCGGTACAATACCGATAACCCCGAAACTTGTCCCGATGCCCGAAACAGGACTTCCCATATATAAATCTTTACCTCCGGACCATTCCGGAACTCCTCGTGACGTCCGGGATCTCATCCGGGACTCCGAACAACATTCGGGTTACTGCATATACATATCCCTACAACCCTAGCGTCACCGAACCTTAAGTGTGTAGACCCTACGGGTTCGGGAGACATGTAGACATGACCGAGATCGCTCTCCGGTCAATAACCAACAGCGGGATCTGGATACCCATGTTGGCTCCCACATGCTCCACGATGATCTCATCGGATGAACCACGATGTCGAGGATTTAATCAACCCCGTATGCAATTCCCTTTGTCAATCGATATGTTACTTGCCCGAGATTCGATCGTCGGTATCCCAATACCTCGTTCAATCTCGTTACTGGTAAGTCACTTTACTCGTACCGCAATGCATGATCCCGCGACCAGACACTTGGTCACTTTGAGCTCATTATGATGATGCATTACCGAGTGGGCCCAGTGATATCTCTCCATCATACGGAGTGACAAATCCCAGTCTCGATCTGTGTCAACCCAACAGACACTTTCGGAGATACCTGTAACGCACCTTTATAGTCACCCAGTTACGTTGTGACGTTTGATACACCCAAAGCACTCCTACGGTATCCGGGAGTTACACGATCTCATGGTCAAAGGAAAAGATACTTGACATTAGAAAAGCTCTAGCAAACGAACTACACGATCTCACGCTATGCTTAGGATTGGGTCTTGTCCATCACATCATTATCCTAATGATGTGATCCCGTTATCAATGGCATCCAATGTCCATAGCCAGGAAACCATGACTATCTATTGATCAACGAGCTAGTCAACTAGAGGCTTACTAGGGACATGTTGGTGTCTGTTATTCACACATGTATTACGATTTCCGGATAATACAATTATAGCATGAATAAAGACAATTATCATGAACAAAGAAATATAATAATAATGCTTTTATTATTGCCTCTAGGGCATATTTCCAACAGTCTCCCACTTGCACTAGAGTCAATAATCTAGTTACATTGTGATGAATCTAACACCCATGGAATTCTGGTGTTGATCATGTTTTGCTCTAGGGAGAGGTTTAGTCAACGGATCCGCTACATTCAGGTCCGTATGTATTTTACAAATCTCTATGTCTCCATCTTGAACATTTTCACGAATGGAGTTGAAGCGACGCTTGATGTGCCTTGTCTTCTTGTGAAACCTGGGCTCCTTGGCAAGTGCAATAGCTCCAGTGTTGTCACAGAAGAGCTTGATCGGCCCCGACGCATTGGGTATGACTCCTAGGTCGGTGATGAACTCATTCACCTATATTGCTTCATGTGCTGCCTCCGAGGCTGCCATGTACTCCGCTTCACATGTAGATCCCGCCATGACGCTCTGCTTGCAACTGCACCAGCTTACTGCCCCACCATTCAAAATATACACGTATCCGGTCTGTGACTTAGAGTCATCCAGATCTGTGTCGAAGCTAGCGTCGACGTAACCCTTTACGACGAGCTCTTCGTCACCTCCATAAATGAGAAACATTTCCTTAGTCTTTTTCAGGTACTTCAGGATATTCTTGACCGCTGTCCAGTGTTCCTTGCCGGGATTACTTTGGTACCTTCCTACCAAACTTACGGCAAGGTTTACATCAGGTCTGCTACACAGCATGGCATACATAATAGAACCTATGGCTGAGGCATAGGGGATGACACTCATCTCTTCTATATCTTCTGCCGTGGTCGGACATTGAGCTGAGCTCAATTTCACACCTTGCAAAACAGGCAAGAACCCTTTCTTGGACTGATCCATTTTGAACTTCTTCAAAATCTTATCAAGATATGTGCTTTGTGAAAGACCTATGAGGCGTCTCGATCTATCCCTATAGATCTTGATGCCTAATATATAAGCAGCTTCTCCAAGGTCCTTCATTGAAAAACTCTTATTCAAGTAGGCCTTAATGCTGTTCAAAAGTTCTATATCATTTCCCATCAAAAGTATGTCATCTACATATAGTATGAGAAATGCTATAGAGCTCCCACTCACTTTCTTGTAAACACAGGCTTCTCCATAAGTCTGTGTGAACCCAAACGCTTTGATCATCTCATCAAAACGAATGTTCCAACTCCGAGATGCTTGCACCAGCCCATAAATCGAGCGTTGGAGCTTGCACACCTTGTCAGCATTCTTAGGATCGACAAAACCTTCCGGCTGCATCATATACAATTCTTCCTTAAGGAAACCATTAAGGAATGCCGTTTTGACGTCCATTTGCCAAATTTCATAATCATAAAATGCGGCAATTGCTAACATGATTCGGACAGACTTCAGCTTCGCTACCGGTGAGAAAGTCTCATCGTAGTCAACCCCTTGAACTTGTCGATAACCCTTAGCGACAAGCCGAACTTTATAGATGGTCACATTACCATCCGCGTCTGTCTTCTTCTTAAAGATCCATTTATTTTCTATGGCTCGCCGTTCTACGGGCAAGTCAGTTAAAGTCCATACTTCGTTTTCATACATGGATCCTATCTCGGATTTCATGGCTTCTAGCCATTTGTCGGAATCCGGGCCCGCCATCGCTTCTTCATAGTTCGAAGGTTCACTGTTGTCTAACAACATGATTTCCAAGACAGGGTTGCCGTACCACTCTGGTGCGGAACGTGTCCTTGTGGACCTTCGAATTTCAGTAGGAGCTTGATCAGAAGTATCTTGATCATCATCATTAACTTCCTCTCTAGTCGGTGCAGGCACCTCAGGAACATTTTCTTGAGTTGCGCCATTTTCCGGTTCAAGAGGTAATACTTCATCAAGCTCTACTTTCCTCCCACTTACTTCTTTCGAGAGAAACTCTTTCTCCAGAAAGGACCCATTCTTGGCAACAAAGATCTTGCCTTCGGATCTGAGGTAGAAGATATACCCAACAGTTTCTTTAGGGTATCCTATGAAGACGCATTTTTCCGATTTGGGTTCGAGCTTTTCAGGTTGAAGTTTCCTGACATAAGCATCGCATCCCCAAACTTTTAGAAACGACAGCTTAGGTTTCTTCCCAAACCATAATTCATACGGTGTCGTCTCAACGGATTTCGACGGTGCCCTATTTAAAGTGAATGCGGCAGTCTCTAAAGCATAGACCCAAAAAGATAGTGGTAAATCGGCAAGAGACATCATAGATCGCACCATATCTAATAGAGTGCGATTACGACCTTCGGACACACCATTACGCTGAGGTGTTCCAAGCGGCGTGAGTTGTGAAACTATTCCACATTTTCTTAAGTGTGTACCAAACTCGTGACTCAAGTATTCTCCTCCACGATCTGATCGTAGAAACTTGATTTTCCTGTCACGTTGATTCTCAACTTCACTCTGAAATTCCTTGAACTTTTCAAAGGTCTCAGACTTGTGTTTCATTAAGTAGACATACCCATATCTACTCAAGTCATCAGTGAGGGTGAGAACATAACGATAGCCACGCGAGCCTCAACACTCATTGGACCGCACACATCAGTATGTATGATTTCCAATAAGTTGGTTGCTCGCTCCATTGTTCCTGAGAATGGAGTCTTGGTCATTTTACCCATGAGGCATGGTTCGCACGTGTCAAATGATTCGTAATCAAGAGACTCTAAAAGTCCATCAGCATGGAGCTTCTTCATGCGTTTGACACCTATATGACCAAGGCGGCAGTGCCACAAGTATGTGGGACTATCACTATCAATCTTACATCTTTTGGTACTTACACTATGAATATGTGTAGCATTACGCTCGAGATTCATAAAGAATAAACCATTCACCATCGGAGCATGACCATAAAACATATCTCTCATATAAATAGAACAACCATTATTCTCGGATTTAAATGAGTAGCCATCTCGAATTAAACGAGATCCTGATACAATGTTCATGCTCAAACTTGGCACAAAATAACAATTATTGAGGTTCAAAACTAATCCCGTAGGTAAATGTAGAGGTAGCGTGCCGACGGCGATCACATCGACCTTGGAACCATTCCCGACGCGCATCGTCACCTCGTCCTTCGCCAGTCTCCGTTTATTCCGCAGCTCCTGCTGTGTGTTACAAATATGAGCAACGGCACCGGTATCAAATACCCAGGAGTCACTACGATTACTGGTAAGGTACACATCAATTACAGGTATATCAAATATACCTTTGGTTTTGCCGGCCTTCTTGTCCGCTAAGTATTTGGGGCAGTTCCGCTTCCAGTGACCACTTTCCTTGCAATAAAAGCACTCAGTCTCGGGCTTGGGTCCATTCTTTGGCTTCTTCCCGGCAGCTTGCTTGCTGGGCGCGGCAACTACCTTGCCGTCCTTCTTGAAGTTCTTTTTACCCTTGCCCTTCTTGAACTTAGTGGTTTTATTGACCATCAACACTTGATGTTCCTTCTTGACTTCTACCTCTGCTGATTTCAGCATAGCAAATACTTCAGGAATGGTTTTTTCCATCCCCTGCATATTGAAGTTCATCACAAAGCTCTTGTAGCTCGGTGGAAGCGACTGGAGGATTCTGTCAATGACCGCATCATCCGGGAGATTAACTCCCAGCTGAGTCAAGCGGTTATGTAACCCAGACATAGTGAGTATGTGCTCACTGACAGAACTATTTTCCACCATCTTACAGCTGAAGAATTTGTCGGAGACTTCATATCTCTCGACCCGGGCATGAGCTTGAAAAACCATTTTCAGCTCTTCGAACATCTCATATGCTCCATGTCTCTCAAAACGCTTTTGGAGCCCCGGCTCTAGGCTGTAAAGCATGCCGCACTGAACGAGGGAGTAGTCATCGGAACGTGCCTACCAAGCGTTCATAACGTCTTGTTCTGCAGGGAGAACAGGTGCATCACCTAGCGGTGCTTGTAGGACATAATCTTTCTTGGCAGCTATGAGGATGATCCTCAGGTTCCGGACCCAGTCTGTATAGTTGTTGCCATCGTCTTTCAGCTTGGTTTTCTCTAGGAACGCGTTGAAGTTGAGGACTACGTTCGCCATTTGATCTACAAGACATATTGTAAAATATTTAGACTAAGTTCATGATAATTAAGTTCATCTAATCAAATTATAATGAACTCCCACTCAGATTTGACATCCCTTTGGTCATCTAAGTGTTACACGATCCGAGTCGACTAGGCCGTGTCCGATCATCACGTGAGATGGACTAGTCATCGTCGGTGAACATTCTCATGTTGATCGTATCTTCCATACGACTCGTGTTCGACCTTTCGGTCTCCGTGTTCCGAGGCCATGTCTGTACATGCTAGGCTCGTCAAGTTAACCCTAAGTGTTTTCGCTGTGTAAAACTGTCTTACACCCGTTGTATGTGAACGTAAGAATCTATCACACCCGATCATCACGTGGTGCTTCGAAACGACGAACTGTAGCAACGGTGCACAGTTAGGGGAGAACACTTCTTGAAATTTTGTAAGGGATCATCTTATTTACTACCGTCGTCCTAAGTAAACAAGATGCATAAAACATAATAAACATCACATGCAATTATATAAAGTAGTGACATGATATGGCCAATATCATATAGCTCCTTTGATCTTCATCTTCGGGGCTCCATGATCATCTTGTCACCGGCATGACACCATGATCTCCATCATCATGATCTCCATCATCGTGTCTTCATGAAGTTGTCACGCCAACGACTACTTCTACTTCTATGACTAACGCGTTTAGTAATAAAGTAAAGTAGTTTACATGGCGTTCTTCAATGACACGCAGGTCATACAAAAAATAAAGACAACTCCTATGGCTCCTGCCGGTTGTCATACTCATCGACATGCAAGTCGTGATTCCTATTACAATAGCATGAACATCTCATACATGACATATAGATCATTCATCATTCATCACAACTTTGGCCATATCATATCACAAAGCACTTGCTGCAAAAACAAGTTAGACGTCCTCTAATTGTTGTTTGCAAGTTTTACGTGGCTGAAGTAGGGTTCTAGCAAGAACGTTTTCTTACCTACGTGAAACCACAACGTGATTTGTCAACTTCTATTTACCCTTCATAAGGACCCTTTTCATCGAATCCGCTTCAACTAAAGTAGGAGAGACAGACACCCGCCAGCCACCTTATGCAACTTGTGCATGTTAGTCGGTGGAACCGGTCTCACGTAAGCGTACGTGTAAGGTTGGTCCGGGCCGCTTCATCCCACAATACCGCTGAAGCAAGATAAGACTAGTAGCGGCAAGAAAGTTGACAAATCTACGCCCACGACAAATTGTGTTCTACTCGTGCAAGAGAACTACGCATAGACCTAGCTCATGATGCCACTGTTGGGGAACGTTGCAGAAAACAAAAATTTTCCTACGGTTTCACCAAGATCCATCTATGAGTTCATCTAGCAACGAGTGATTAGATGCATCTACATACCTTGTAGATCGCGAGCGGAAGCGTTCAAAGAACGGGGATGATGTAGTCGAACACGACGTGATCCAAATCACCGGAGATCCTAGCACCGAACGGACGGCACCTCCGCGTTCAACACACGTACGGAACAGCCACGTCTCCTCTTTCTTGATCCAGCAAGGGAGGGAGGAGAGGTTGAGGGAGATGGCACCAGCAGCAGCACGACGGCGTGGTGTTGATGGAGCTGCAGTACTCCGGCAGAGCTTCGCTAAGCACTATGGAGGAGGAGGAGGTGTTGGAGAGGGAGAAGGAGGCAACCAAAGGCCAAGGTATGAAGTCCCTCCTTTCCCCCACTATATATAGGAGGGCCAAGGGGGGTGGCCGGCCCTAGGAGATCCAATCTCCTAGGGGGGGTGCGGCCAAGGGGAGGTTTCCCTCCCCCCCAAGGCACCTAGAGGTGCCTTCCACCACTTGGACTCTTCCCTCAAGTGGAACCCTAGGCGCATGGGCTTTTGGGGCTGGTTCCCTTGGCCCATGCAGGCCAAGGCGCACCCCCTACAGCCAATGTGGCCCCCCGGGGCAGGTGGCCCCACCCGGTGGGCCCCCGGGACCCTTCCGGTGGTCCCGGTACAATACCGATAACCCCGAAACTTGTCCCGATGCCCGAAACAGGACTTCCCATATATAAATCTTTACCTCCGAACCATTCCGGAACTCCTCGTGACGTCCGGGATGTCATCTGGGACTCCGAACAACATTCGGGTTACTGCATATACATATCCCTACAACCCTAGCGTCACCGAACCTTAAGTGTGTAGACCCTACGGGTTCGGGAGACATGTAGACATGACCGAGATCGCTCTCCGGCCAATAACCAACAGCGGGATCTGGATACCCATGTTGGCTCCCACATGCTCCACGATGATCTCATCGGATGAACCACGATGTCGAGGATTTAATCAACCCCGTATGCAATTCCCTTTGTCAATCGATATGTTACTTGCCCGAGATTCGATCGTCGGTATCCCAATACCTCGTTCAATCTCGTTACCGGTAAGTCACTTTACTCGTACCGCAATGCATGATCCCGCGACTAGACACTTGGTCACTTTCAGCTAATTATGATGATGCATTACCGAGTGGGCCCAGTGATATCTCTCCATCATACGGAGTGACAAATCCCAGTCTCGATCCGTGTCAACCCAACAGACACTTTCGGAGATACCTGTAATGCACCTTTATAGTCACCCAGTTACGTTGTGACGTTTGATACACCCAAAGCACTCCTACGGTATCCGGGAGTTACACGATCTCATGGTCAAAGGAAAAGATACTTGACATTAGAAAAGCTCTAGCAAACGAACTACACGATCTCACGCTATGCTTAGGATTGGGTCTTGTCCATCACATCATTATCCTAATGATGTGATCCCGTTATCAATGACATCCAATGTCCATAGCCAGGAAACCATGACTATCTATTGATCAACGAGCTAGTCAACTAGAGGCTTACTAGGGACATGTTGGTGTCTGTTATTCACACATGTATTACGATTTCCGGATAATACAATTATAGCATGAATAAAGACAATTATCATGAACAAAAAAATATAATAATAATGCTTTTATTATTGCCTCTAGGGCATATTTCCAACACGGCTGTCCGGATACCCCCTAATCCAGGACTCCCTCAGTACCCCATGAACCAGGCTTCAATGACGATGAGTCCGGCGCGCAGTTTGTCTTCGGCATTGCAAGGCGGGTTCCATCTCCGAATACTCCAAAGTAGATTGATGATTGTGTTGGACCTTGCGAGATAATTTTTGCACATCACCGTAGAGAGCATAGCACTTCACAGATCCTGATCTGCAGACGATTTTTGTACGGCGTGCTCCTGCATCGTGGCCCGGCCCGATACGAACTGGTTTTTCTTGGCCTGCCTCGATACGCGCGCAGGGCAGTCTTATTGGCCACCTTGCCAAAGCAGAGATCATGTTCCCCTTATCGCGGGATCCGCCATCAATATGGGCGCGTGCAACCCCACGACGCCTATTAGTATGACTCCATGTTTTTAGGCAAGTCCCAGCGATTACGCCGAGGATGCTATATTCACCCCCCTTATAAAGGGGTCGAGGCCTATCCCTCTTTTCCACCACTCTTGCGCCTTTTCGCATCTCGAGTTCTAACACCCGAAGCCCAAGCTCAAGCACCTCGGATCCTCAATCATGTCCGGATCCAACCTCCAAGGCCGGTGGATGGCCTCCTCGGTCACAGAAGAGGACATTGTAAAGCTTAGGGAGGTCGGATATCTGACCGCCGACATCAAGCACAGGATTCCTGCTCTAGGGCAGGTCATCCCTACTCCCGAGCCCAACGAGAGCGTCGTATTTGTTTCTCACTCCCTCTGCGGCTTAGGCTTCACCCTCGATCCCTTCGTGAGAGGGATCATGTTCTATTACGGGCTAGATTTTCATGATCTAGCTCCGGACTCCATCCTTCACATCTCGTCGTTCATCATTGTGTGCGAAGCTTTTCTCCACGTCACTCCGCACTTCGGCTTATGGCTCAAGACCTTCAATGTGAAGCCGAAGATGATTGAGGGGCGACACGTGGAGTGAGGAGGTGTTGTAATAAGCAGGAACGCTAACGCCCCATGGCCAGAGGGATCCTTCCCGGAGGTGTCCGATATATGGCAGCGGAGGTGTTTTTACGTCACGGCTCCCAGAGGCACAAAGTGGGTGGCTGCCCCCGACTTCCATTCGGGCCCTCCTCCTCAACCGGCGTCATGGACCAATGTAGGACGGGATTGGGGGACGGCTAATGATGTACCAACATTGCAGAGCCGTATCCGGGAGCTTCTTGAGAGGGACATTAGCCTAGTCAGCATAATTCAAGTAATGCTAGTCCAACGGATGTTGCCGTGTAAACGCCGGCCTCTCCGCATGTGGAGTTCAATCCGGAAGGTCCGCGGACTATTCTACACTTCTTCGGCCTGATGCTCGAAGGGATGTGCAAGTTATTCTTTGCACCACAAGTAAAGTGTCCGGACACCACCGAGGATGCGGGCCTGAGCTGCAATCGCCCAGATACCCAAGTAAGTAACCCAGAAACCGAACACTTCATTTATATTTCCCATAACATTATTCTGAAAATCCTCCGTGGCCAGGAATGGCTCAGCAAGGCGGAGAGAATCAGGTGTCCGGTGCCACTTCCCGAAGGCTCGCCAAGCCCCGCCATAGCCAAGATGCTTGGTCGTGTGCTAAGTAAAGTGCCCTCGGGGAAAGGCGAAGGGAAGAATAGAGAAGCAGATCTTCACACATTGCACATCCAAACCGGGGGAATTGCTACCTCCCCAGAGGAGGATAGTCGGGGAGGGGAATCTAAGGTCTCCTCCCCTCGCGGGAAGAAGAGGGCCGCCTCCGAAGACTTGGAGATGGAGGCGCCCGGACAAGGGAAGAAAACTTCACCAGGGGGCCCTGCCCCGAAGGCATCTTCACCGCGCCATGGCCGCAAACGGGCCAGCCCTCAGCCGAGCTGTAAGTTAATCATAAATATAAAGCTTAGTGCCTCCTCCTCCAAGAACAGTAACCAGGATTCATTCTTTGTAGTTCGGCTAGCAGCTCGACATAGTTCTTCTTCGGGGGATCTCCTTCCGGAGATGATGGAGAGTGAGACCCCACCAACCTCTCCGCCTCACGGGACGGGCGAGCCAAGGTGTCGTCACGGAGGAGTCCGGATTTGCCGAGGCCAGAAGTTAGTACTTCAGCTGCCCTGAGCCCGGAGCATTTGGCTCCCACGGGGGGCGATAAGGAAGGTCCGACACAGTTCAGAGACCGGCCGGATAAGCTGTCGGGCCTTCTGGAGCGAGCTGCTCTCTCGGAGGATCACCGTTCATTAATGAGCATGGTGCTTAAGAAGATTTCATCCTCCACATGCGGGTTGAATGAAGCTTTTACGAGCCTGCTCAGAGGCTTTGAGGTATGAAACGAAATACGTAATTCTTGATTTATGGCGCATGCGCTGGGTGTGCTCCATATGGATAGTAGCCCCTGAGACTCTGGTTGCCAGCCCGAGGCGGCAAATGGAGGATCACATCAATGAATAATGATCATACTGTGTTTTATGCACAGGTGGCTAAGGGTCCGGCAGCTGACCGGTCTGTTGAAGTCGCCGAACTGAGGCGACAGATTGGAGTTATTGATGCCGATATCACACTTGTGAACGAGCGGCTTAACGAGTCACAAGGTATGTTCTCTGCTTTCCTTATTTGTTATAGGAAAAACTGAGAGGAGCATGATGTTAATGTTATATGCTTGGACTGTAGACGGAGTTGATGCCGTGGAAGCCCTGAGAGCAGAGCTTGCCATTTACAAGGAACAAGCTCGGGCTAGTAATGCGGCAGCCCTAAAGGCGGCCGAAGAGTTGAGAGTCGAACAGGCTGCTCGTCGCCGAAGCAAAGACAAAATAGCCGAGATGGCTGTGGAGCTAAAAATTCCACCGACCGGTATGAGCTCCTTGAAAAGATAATAAGGAGAATTCAGTTGACCTAAAAAAGGCCCTTGATGCGGCCAAGGAGACATGTTCCGAGATTAGGGATGCACGGGAGGAGCTTCGACGGGCCGGAGAAATCGCGGCTGGAAACCCTTACTTGTTGCGGATGAAGTTTTTAGATCCGAAGTACGCTCCTCTGGATCGACGTTGGAGTCCTGCAGACGCCTATGCGGATTTGGCGAAGAGTACGGCTGATGCGGCCAAGTTTTTCGAGGATCAAAAAGATAATGAAGTGGAAAAGTTGTTCTGGTCGCAATTCAGTGCTCCCGCATGCCCATTGTCATTGAGTGAGAGGATGGCTGCTGTGGTTGAGCTTCATAGGTTGTCTGGTCTTGCAATGCGGTCTATAATAGACCATTTATGGCTGAAGGGGCCTAAGCCGGACAGTTATTTAGTTTTAGTGCAGCAATTCCTTGGTGTTGTATCGCAGATCGATGCCCTGAAGAGGTCGGCGTGCATAGAGGGTGCACGGATGGCTCCTGCCCGCGTTAAAGCATATTGGACAGATATGGAGACCACCATCATTGTGACCCAAAATCCGGCGGGAGGCCAGGATCCGGCCGAGCACTACTTGGAGCAAGTAACAGAAGGTGCTCGCTTAATAGAGGCTCAGTGTTCGAAGAATGTCATGTTCGAGTGACAAATCGTTTCATTGTAAAAAACAATGCTATTTTAATTATGAAGGCTATGTTTATACTTTTTGCCCGAAAGTGTTAATGTGCCTCCTGTGCGACCGTTTTATGTATAT
The DNA here is from genome assembly GCA_963921465.1 of Triticum timopheevii. Lineage (NCBI taxonomy): Eukaryota > Viridiplantae > Streptophyta > Magnoliopsida > Poales > Poaceae > Triticum > Triticum timopheevii. The sequence goes on from OY997262.1 coordinate 372,830,523, forward strand.
ATGTCATCTAAAAGTTAGCAGTCGTTGGCTTCAGCCCCCACGCATGTGATGCGGGGGTGTTCACAAGAATATGCATAATCACACTTGATCCAATGTCTTGGTCCATTAAGGAGGTGATCACACGTCGAACTAGGCAACCGGACTATATAGCTTTAACACTTTCACTTAGCCATAGGAGTTTGATGGTGGGGCTACTATGTAGCCCCTGGTACCTTCGCGTGCATTCGAATACGGGCGCGTGTGTACATGACCGGGAAACGGTCCTTCGTTAATGCGGAGGAATCCTAAAGATTTCGATAAGTCTTCGAGTGGTTGAACAGTCTCTCGCTATATCATGAGAGTCAGTTTTCAGCTTTCTCTACTGAGGTGCTCATCCGGAATTACCAGGGCACAATCGCAGTAGTTCTCCTTTGGCCGCCTTAGCCGATAAGAAGGGAACGTAAGGCGGCAAACCCAGGAGCCGGGCAAACCCAAAATTTGCCAAAGACATGATTCGGAGCTGATGCATATAAGGCCAAACTCGCGACGTCGAACACTCCCGAAGGTATTCGGACTTTATAACATGTACTGGGATGAGTAACACCCTTTATTATGAACCCTGTATTCCCAGGTACGTGCATTAGTCTGTCGTGGCGAAATGCCAATAACGGTAGTATCCTCTGTGGGTGTAGTACCCATGGGATGTGTAAGCAACAAGAGACAATAAAGAAGGTTTACACAGGGGCTTAATCTAAAGAGAAACCTTTGAGCGGGGCCCTGCTACATGTATGCGCCTTTGTCCCCATTGTGTCATGTCCTGGGAGGGTGTCGCACGAATGGTGTCTGTAAAAAGAAAAACTCATGTAAAAGAGTATGACGTAAGCGTGCAAAAAGTTGGCTATCACTAATCGATAGTAAAAGTGTAAGACATTGGCATGTTAATAAGGTCAGGCCGAGAATTGGGCTTTATTAACTATCTATAGCCCCCGGTGTCCTCTATGGGATTACATGTATGGCGCCGAGATCAGGTTTATCTGGGCTGCCGGACTCGTCTAACCATGTTCGTGGTCTTAGCGACCAATCATGCTTTCTGGTATTAGGGGCCGCTTAGAGTCCGGCTGCTAGAGCCGTCGCGTACTCTTCCGCGCGTAAGGAACGCTCTGTGTTTCCGTTAATGGTGATGACGCCACGTGGACCGAGCATCTTGAGTTTAAGGTAGGCGTAGTGTGGTACTGCGTTGAAGCGGGCGAAGGCCGTTCTCCCAAGTAATGCATGATAGCCGCTTTGGAGGGGGCGATGGTGAAGAGTAGTTCTTCGCTTCTGGAGTTGCTTGGGGAACCGAATGTTACCTCCAGTACGAGGGAGCCCCTACAATGGGCTTCAACGCCTGGTATCACCCCTTCAAAGGTGGTGTTACTTTGGCTGATTCTGGATGGGTCTATCCCCATCCTGCGGACAGTGTCCTGGTATATTAGATTAAGACTATTGCCGCCGTCCATGAGGACGTGAGTGAGATGGTATCCGTCGATTATTGGGTCGAGCACCAAGGCAGCTCATCCTCCGTGCCGAATACTAGTTGGGTAGTCCCTGTGATCAAAAGTGATCGGGCAGGCCAACCAGTGGTTAAGTTTGGGTGCGACGGGCTCTGTAGCGTATGCGTCTCTGAGAGCGCGTTCACGCCTTCTCGTGGGTATGTGAGTCGTGTGGATCATGTTTACTGTTTTTACCTCTGGTGGGAATTTTTTCTGTCCCCCAGTGTTCGGCTGGCGAGGCTCATCCTTGTCTTCACTTGGTGTTTCCCTTCCCTTGTGTTCGGCATTTAATTTGCCGGCCTACTTAAAGACCCAGCATTCTCTGTGAGTGTGGTTCGCAATTTTTCGGGGGTGCCATGGATTTGGCATAGTCTATCCAGGACTTTGTTCAGGCCGGACGGTCCTTCTTTGTTGCCTTTAAGTGGCTTCTTTTGTTGACCGGGTCGAGAGCCCCTGAATCCGGCGTTGACCATTGTGTTGTCCGGACTTTCTTCCTTGTTTCGACGTTTGTTTTTATTGTGCCGTGGCTTCCCATTGCCATCCCTGATTTCGGATGTACTTGGGTCGCTGGTGCCTCTGCGGGCCAACCAGCTGTCCTCACCGACGCAAAAGCGGGTCATAAGGCTTGTTAAGGCTGCCATTGTCCTCGGCTTTTCTTTGCCGAGGTGTCTAGTGAGCCACTCGTCTCGGATACTGTGTTTGAAGGCCGCTAAGGCTTAGGCATCCGGACAATCAACAATTTGATTCTTCTTAGTGAGGAATCTGTTCCAAAGCTTGCGGGTGGACTCTCCGGGCTGTTGAATTATATGACTTAAATCGTCTGCGTCCGGAGGCCGGACATAGGTCCCTTGAAAATTGGCCCTGAAAGCATCTTCGAGTTCCTCCCAACTTCTGATTGAATTTTTGGGGAGGCTTTTCAACTAGTGTCGAGCTGGTCCCTTCAACTTGAGGGGAAGGTATTTGATGGCGTGGAGGTCGTCCCGACGAGCCATGTGGATATGTAAGATAAAATCCTCAATCCAGACCCCGTGGGCTGTTGTTCCGTCATATGCCTCTATGTTCATAGGTTTAAAACATTGTGGAAATTCATGGTCCAGTACCTCTTCGGTGAAGCACAAAGGGTGGGCAGCTCCTCTGTATTTGGACGTGTTGTGGCATGTCGTCGGCTGTTGTTGTGTCCGGTGCTGATTCCGAACTGGTACTCGATCAGTCTAATCGTTTTGGTGACCATAGTCCTGTGCTGGGGCGTGTCCTCTAGATCCATAGATGGACCTAGTCGCCCCGGCCTTTTTATCCAGGAGCTCACGTAAATCGTGTGCGGCATTGGTAGCTGCTCTATTGCGGTTATGAAGTGGTTGATCCGGCCTGCTGGTCGTATTGTTCTTCGGTGGAACAGCCTCATCGTCGAATTCGGCGGCATCTTGCGTTTTGGATAGCTCTTTGTGTGGAGATCGTCGCCGTACTTTTCTTCAGTGTCTAGCACTTTATTCCATCTGCGATTGAGCGTTTCCTGTGCGGCCTTAAGCCTTTGCTTCTGCTTCTTTAGACTTCTCACAGTGGCCATAAGCCTTCTGTGGAGGTTTTCTCGCTCCAAACGTGTTTCCGGGATGATGAATGCATCGTCGTCTGGACTGTGCTCCTGTCCCGGGGCGGTTTGGTGAGTTCGTCCCTCGGGATCGCTGTGATCGGGCGTCTGCTCCGGGCTGTGTTCGGCGTGACCTGGCTTATCCTTCTCCATCGCTGGGTCCATATGGTCATTGTTGCCTTCGGAGTTGACTGGGGTGTCGATCTTTCTAGCGCTATTATCGCTATTTTTGTTGTGGCTAGACTTAGAGTGACGTCTGCGCCGTCATTTTTGCTTTTGTCCAAGGGTTTTATCCTCCGTTCCGTCGCCATCGTCCTCCCTAGGCGTATCCACCATGTATATATCATATGATGAGGTGGCAGTCCAGCGCCCCGTGGGTGGTGGTTCTGAATCGTCTCCTGCATCGATGTCCATACCTCGGTGTCATCGAAGTTGAAGTCAAGCATATCTGTTATGTCGTCGACAGTGGCTATGTAGTGGGTGGTGGGTGGGAAATGAATTTCTTCGTCGCCTTCTTCCCCTTTGAGCCGGACATAGTACGGCCAGGAGTCTCCTGACAAGGAGAGAGACTTTAATGAGTTCAGCATGTCGCCAAAGGGCGAGTGCTGGAGGATATCCGCCGTGGCAAATTCCATTATTGGAGCCCAGCCAGAATCAGCGGGCTCGGGGGCGCGTGGACTGGAACCTACAGCCGGACACGAGTCCGGGGGTCCGGTGACACAGGCTTCCCTGAGGGTGAAGCCGGTGCTCGGCTCTACCGCCGATGAGTGTGCGGCCTCCGGGGCGGGTTCAATCCACCCGTCCTCGGACAGCGTGATCTGCCCCGGATTTAGGTCCGGAGCTCCTGCAGGTGCGATATCTCGAGTATTGTCAGACAGTAGGTCTAAGCCGTGCTCGTCGTGACTGTTCGGCGCTCCTGGCGCAGGCCCGAATCCGTCGAAGATCAGGTCTCTGCGGACACCGGCCGTGTAGTTCAAGTTTCCGAATATGACCTGATGGCCAGGGGCGTAGCTGTCGATCTGCTCCAGATGGCCAAGCGAATTGGCCCGCAGTGGGAAGCAGCCGAACACGAAGATCTGTCCGGGAAGAAAAGTCTCACCCTAGATCGTGTTGTTGCTGATTGAAGGAGCCATCGAGCCTTGAAGCAATGACACAGAGGAACTCTCAATGAAAGCACCAATGTCGGTGTCAAAACCAGCGGATCTCGGGTAGGGGGTCCCGATATGTGCGTCTAAGGCTAATGGTAACAGGAGGCAAGGGACATGATGTTTTACCCAGGTTCGGGCCCTCTTGATGGAGGTAAAACCCTACTTCCTGCTTCATTGATATTGATGATATGATTATTACAAGAGTTGATCTACCACGAGATCGTAGAGGCTAAACCCTAGGAGCTAGCCTATGATGATTATGATTGTCTTGATCATCCCTATACAGACCAAACCCTCCGGTTTATATAGACACCGGAGGGGGCTAGGGTTTACACAGAGTCGGTTACAAAGAAGGAAATCTAATATCCGGATCGCTTGTCTTCCATGCAAAGGAGAGTCCCATCCGGACACGGGACGAAGTCTTGTGTCTTCTATCTTCATAGTCCAACAGTCCGGCCAAAGTATATAGTCCAGCTGTCCGGATACCCCCTAATCCAGGACTCCCTCAGCCCCCTCAGGAGGTCTTGGCATCGTCTGCCTCGCGAGGCTTGGCTCCTCGCGAGGGTCCTGTCATGGTGGTCTTGCAAATGGGTCGTACAGGCCGTTGAACTAGCCACGCCATGGGCCGCAGGCAGGCAAGTCTGGGTACCCCCGTTCCCAGAACATCGATAGTAGCCCCCGGGCCCATGGCACGCTCGGACTTGGCTTCGAGGTGAAGCCAAAGGGCAAGGGCGAAGCGCTGTGGGCCCCAACCGCCCGTGGGCTAGGCTGACGCATGGCACTTGATGGGATGTGGGCGTCTCCACTTCCCCACGCTGCCTCGGCAACTGCTCGGGCTGACAAAAGACTGGCGCCCGCTACCGAGCCAACATTGCCTTGTTGTGCGCTTGCCTTCCGCTCCTCCTCCTCGCAAACTAGTGCCCCCTTTGCCAGATACTATGATAGCTTGAACCCATCTCGCCGCCATGGCTCCTAGGAAGAATAAGTGCAAGAACCCTGCGGCCGCGAAGCCCTCGTCGGGGCCGGAACCAGCGCTGGACTGTTACACGGTGATCTAAAGGAAATACGCCCTAGAGTATGTTTCCTTATATCATGATAAATGTTTATTATTCATGCTAGAATTGTATTAACCGGAAACTTAGTACATGTGTGCATACATAGACAAACAGAGTGTCACTAGTATGCCTCTACTTGACTAGCTCATTGAATCAAAGATGGTTAAGTTTCCTAGCCATAGACATGAGTTGTCATTTGATTAACGGGATCACATCATTAGATAATTATGTGATTGACTTGACCCATTCTGTTAGCTTGGCTTTTGATCGTTTAGTATGTTGCTATTGCTTTCTTCATGACTTATACATGTTCCTATGACTGTGAGATTATGCAACTCCCGAATACCGGAGGAACACTTTGTGTGCTACCAAACATCACAACGTAACTGGGTGATTATAAAGGTGCTCTACAGGTGTCTCCGATAGTACTTGTTGAGTTGGCATAGATCAAGATTAGGATTTGTCACTCCGATTGTTGGAGAGGTATCTCTGGGCCCTCTCGGTAATGCACATCACTATAAGCCGTGCAAGCAATGTGACTAATGAGTTAGTTGTGGGATGATGCATTACGGAACGAGTAAAGAGACTTGCTGGTAATGAGATTGAACTAGGTATTGAGATACCGAGATCGAATCTCGGGCAAGTAATATACCGATGACAAAGGGAACAATGTATATTGTTATGCGGTTTGACCAATAAAGATCTTCGTAGAATATGTGGGAGCCAATATGAGCATCCAGGTTCCGCTATTGGTTATTGACCAAAGACGTGTCTCTGTCATGTCTACGTAGTTATCAAACTCGTAGGGTCCGCACGCTTAACGTTCGGTGACGATCGGTATTATTAGTTTATGTGTTTTGATGTACCGAAGATAGTTCGGAGTCCCAGATGTGATCACTGACATGACGAGGAGTCTCGAAATGGTCGAAACATAAAGATTGATATATTGGACGGCTATATTCAGACAGAGAAAGTGTTCTGGGTGATTTCGGAGAAAACCGGAGTGCCGGAGGGTTACCGGAACCCCCCCCCCCCCCCAACGAACTAATGGGACACATCAGCCTTAGTGGAGAGAGAGGAGGCCATCCAGGGCAGGCCGTGTGCCCCCTCCCCCTCTGGTCCGAATTGGACTAGGGAAGGGGGGCGGCGCCCCCCTTTCCTTCTCCCTCTCATCCTTCCTTTCCCCCTCCTAGTAGGACTAGGAAAGGGGAGTCCTACTCCTACTAGGAGGAGGACTCCTCTCCTGGCGCGCCCCAAGGGCCGGTCGGCCTCCCCCCTTGCTCCTTTATATACGGGGGAAGGGGGGCACCCTAGAACACACAAGTTGATCATTGATCTCTTAGTCGTGTGCGGTTCCCCCCCCCCCCCCTCCACCATAATCCACCTCAGTCATATCGTTGTAGTGCCTACGCGAAGCCCTGCGCCGTAGTTTCATCATCACCATCATCAAGCCGTCGTGCTAACGAAGCTCTCCCTCGACACTCGGCTGGATCGAGAGTTTGTGGGACGTCACCGAGCCAAACTTGTGCAGATCGCGGAGGTGCCGTACTTTCGGTACTAGGATCGGTCGATCGTGAAAACGTACGACTACATCAACCGCGTTGTCATAACACTTCCGCTTACGGTCTACGAGGGTACGTAGACAACACTCTCCCCTCTTGTTGCTATGCATCACCATGATCTTGCGTGTGCGTAGGAATTTTTTTGAAATTACTACGTTCCCCAACAGTGGCATCCGAACTAGGTTTATGCATAGTATATGCACGAGTAGAACACAAGTGAGTTGTGGGCGATAATAGTCATACTGCTTACCAGCATGTCATACTTTGATTCGACGGTATTGTTGGATGAAGTGGCCCGGACCGACATTACGTGTACGCTTACGTGAGACTGGTTCTATCGACATGCTTCGCACACGGGTGGCTGGCGGGTGTTAGTTCTCCAACTTTAGTTGAATCGAGAGTGGCTACGCCCGGTCCTTGTTGAAGGTTAAAACAGCACATACTTGACGAAAAATCGTTGTGGTTTTGATGCGTAGGTAAGAACGGTTCTTGCTCAGCCCGTAGTAGCCACATAAAACTTGCAACAACAAAGTAGAGGACGTCTAACTTTTTTTTTTGCAGGGCATGTTGTGATGTGATATGTTGAAGACATGATGCTCAATTTTATTGCATGAGATGATCATGTTTTGTATTGGAGTTATCGGCAACTGGCAGGAGCCTTATGGTTGTCGTTTTATTATATAAAATGGAATCGCCATGTAATTCCTTTACTTTATCACTAAGTAGTAGCAATAGTCGTAGAAGCAATAGTTGGCGAGACAACAACGATGCTACGATGGAGATCAAGGTGTCGCGCCGGTGATGATGGTGATCATGACGGTGCTTTGGAGATGGAGATCAAAGGAACAAGATGATGATGGCCATATCATATCACTTATATTGATTGCATGTGATGTTTATCCTTTATGCATCTTATTTTGCTTAGTTCGGCGGTAGCATTATAAGATGATCTCTCACTAAATTTCAAGGGACAAGTGTTCCCCCGTTGCGAAAGTTCATCGTGCCGAGACACCACGTGATGATCGGGTGTGATAAGCTCTACGTTCACATACAACGGGTGCAAGCCAATTTTTGCACATGCAGAATACTCGGGTTAAACTTGACGAGCCTAGCATATGTAGATATGGCCTCGAAACACTGAGACCGAAAGGTCAAGCGTGAATCATATAGTAGATATGATCAACATACTGATGTTCACCATTGAAAACTACTCCATCTCACGTGATGATCAGACATGGTTTAGTTGATATGGATCACGTGATCACTTAGATGATTAGAGGGATGTCTATCTAAGTGGGAGTTCTTTAGTAATATGATTAATTGAACTGTAATTTATCATGAACTTATTACCTGATAGTATTTTGCATGTCTATGTTGTTGTAGATAGATGGCCCGTGATGTTGTTCCGTTGAATCTTAATGTGTTCCTAGAGAAAGCTAAGTTGAAAGATGATGGTAGCAACTACATGGACTGGGTCCATAACTTGAGGATTATCCTCATTGCTGCATAGAAGAATTACGTCCTGGAAGCACCGCTAGGTGCCAAACCCGCTGCAGGAGCAACACCAGATGTTATGAACGTCTGGCAGAGAAAAGCTGATGACTACTCAATAATTCAGTGTGCCATGCTTTACGGCTTAGAACCAGAACTTCAACAATGTTTTGAACGTCATGGAGCATATGAGATGTTCCAGGAGTTGAAGTTAATAATTCAAGCAAATGCCCGGATTGAGAGATATGAAGTCTCCAATAAGTTCTACAACTGCAAAATGGAGGAGAATAGTTCTGTCAGTGAGCATATACTCAAAATGTCTGGTTATAACAATCACTTGATTCAATTGGGAGTTACTCTTCCTGATGATAGTGTCATTGATAGAATTCTTCAATCACTGCCACCAAGCTACAAGAGCTTCGTGATGAACTATAACATGCAAGGGATGGATAAGACAATTCCCGAGCTCTTCGCAATGCTAAAGGATGCGGAGGTAGAAATCAAGAAGGAGCATCAAGTGTTGATGGTCAATAAGACCACCAGTTTCAAGAAAAAGGGTAAGGGGAAGAAGGGGAACTTCAAGAAGAATGGCAAGCAAGTTGCTGCTCAAGTGAAGAAGCCCAAGTCTGGACCTAAGCCTGAGACTGAGTGCTTCTACTGCAAAGGAACTGGTCACTGGAAGCGGAACTGCCCCAAGTATTTGGAGAATAAGAAGGACGGAAAGGTGAACAAAGGTATATGTGATATACATGTTATTGATGTGTACCTTACTAATGCTCGCAGTAGCAACTGGGTATTTGATACTGGTTCTGTTGCTAATATTTGCAACTCGAAACAGGGACTATGGATTAAGCAAAGATTGGCTAAGGACGAGGTGATGATGCGCGTGGGAAATGGTTCCAAAGTCGATGTGATCACCGTCGGCATGCTACCTCTACATCTACCTTCGGGATTAGTTTTAGACCTGAATAATTTTATTTGGTGCCAGCATTTAGCATGAACATTATATCTGGATCTTGTTTGATGCAAGACGGTTATTCATTTAAATCTGAGAATAATGGTTGTTCTATTTATATGAGTAATATCTTTTACGGTCATGCACCCTTAAAGAGTGGTCTATTTTTGTTGTTCGGTAGTAGTGACACACATATTCATAATATTGAAGCCAAAAGATGCAGAGTTGGTAATGATAGTGCAACTTATTTGTGGCACTACCGTTTGGGTCATATTGGTGTAAAGCGCATGAAGAAACTCCATTCTGATGGACTTTTGGAATCACTTGATTATGAATCACTTGGTACTTGTGAACCATGCCTCATGGGCAAGATGACTAAAACTCCGTTCTCCAGAACAATGGAGCGAGCAACAGATTTGTTGGAAATCATACATATTGATGTATGTGGTCCAACGAATATTGAGGCTCGCGGCGGGTATCATTATTTTCTCACCTTCGTAGATGATTTGAGCAGATATTGGTATATCTACTTGATGAAGCATAAGTCTGAAACATTTGAAAAGTTCAAAGAATTTCAGAGTGAAGTGGAAAATCATCTTAACAAGAAAATAAAGTTTCTACAATCTGATCATGGAGGAGAATATTTGAGTTACAAGTTTGGTCTTCATTTGAAACAATGCGGAATAGTTTTGCAACTCACGCCACCCGGAACACAACAGCGTAATGGTGTGTCCGAACGTCGTAATCGTACTTTACTAGATATGGTGCAATCTACGATGTCTCTTACTGATTTACCGCTATCATTTTGGGGTCATGCTTTCGAGACGGCTACATTCACGTTAAATAGGGAACCATCTAAATTCGTTGAGATGACACCTTATGAATTATGGTTTGGTAAGAAACCCAAGTTGTCGTTTCTTAAAGTTTGGGGTTGCGATGCTTATCTGAAAAAGCTTCAACCTGATAAGCTCAAACCCAAATCGGAGAAATGTGTCTTCATAGGATACCAAAAGGAGACTGTTTGGTACATCTTCTATCACATATCCGAAGGCAAAACATTCATTGCTAGGAATGGATCCTTTCTAGAGCAGGAGTTTCTCTTGAAAGAAGTGAGTGGGAGGAAAGTAGAACTTGATGAGGTAATTGTACCTGCTCCCTTATTGGAAAGTAGTTCATCACAGAAATCTGTTCCTGTGACTCCTACACCAACTAATGAGGAAGCTAATGATGATGACCATGTAACTTTAGATCAAGTTACTACCGAACCTCGTAGGTCAACTAGAGTAAGATCCGCATCGGAGTGGTATGGTAATCCGGTTCTGGAGGTCATGTTACTTGACCATGACGAACCTACGAACTATGAGGAAGCGATGATGAGCCCAGATTCCATGAAATGGCTTGAGGCCATGAAATCTGAGACGGGATCCATGTATGAGAACAAAGTGTGGACTTTGGTTGACTTGCCCGATGATCGGCAAGCCATCGAGAATAAATGGATCTTCAAGAAGAATACTGACGCTGACGGTAATGTTCCTGTCTGCAAAGCTCGACTTGTTGCAAAAGGTTTTCGACAAGTTAAAGGGGTTGAATACGATGAGACATTCTCACTCGTAGCGATGATTAAGACCGTCCGAATCATGTTAGCAATTGCCGCATTTTATGATTATGAAATTTGGCAAATGGATGTAAAGACTGCATTCTGGAATGGATTTCTGGAAGAAGAGTTGTATATGATGCAACCTGAAGGTTTTATCGATCCAAAGGATGCTAACAAAGTGTGCAAGCTCCAGCGATCCATTTATGGACTGGTGCAAGCATCTCGGAGTTGGAATAAATGTTTTGATAGTGTGATCAAAGCATATGATTTTATAGAGACTTTTGGAGAAGCATGTATTTACAAGAAACTGAGTGGGAGCTCTATAGCATTTCTAATAGTATATGTGGATGACATATTGTTTATTGGAAATGATATAGAATTTTTGGATAGCATAAAAGGATACTTGAACAAGAGTTTTTCAATGAAAGACCTCGGTGAAGCTGATTATATATTAGGCACCAAGATCTATAGAGATAGATCAATACGCTTAATTGGACTTTCACAAAGCACATACCTTGATAAAGTTTTGAAGAAGTTCAAAATGGATCAAGCAAAGAAAGGGTTCTTGCCTATGTTACAAGGTGTGAAGTTGAGTCAGACTCAATGCCCGACCACTTCAGAAGATAGAGGAAAAATGAAAGGTGTTCCCTATGCTTCAGCCATAGGCTCTATCATGTATGTAATGATGTGTACCAGACCTGATGTGTGCCTTCTATTAGTTTAGCAGGGAGGTACCAAAGTAATCCAGGAGTGGATCACTAGACAGCGGTCAAGAACATCCTGAAATACCTGAAAAGGATTAAGGGTATGTTTCTCGTTTATGGAGGTGACAAAGAGCTCATCGTAAATGGTTATGTCGATGCAAGCTTTAACACTGATTCGGATGACTCTAAATCACAAACCGGATACGTATTTATATTGAACGGTAGAGCTATCAGTTGGTGCAGTTCTAAACAAAGCATCGTGGTGGGATCTACGTGTGAAGCGGAGTACATAGCAATGGCAAAACGACTCCAAAACGACTCCAATGGAAATTTTTATCAGTTTTGGAATATTTAAGAATTTTAGGAAGAAAGAAGTAGTCCGAAAGGGACACGAGTCCCCCACGAGAGTGGAGGGCGCCCCCCTGCTAGGCGCGCCCCCCTGTCTCGTGGGCACCTCGTGTGCCTCCCGGACTCCGTTTTCTTGCACGTTATGTATTTTAGTCGGTAAAAATTCATTATATATACTCCCGAAGGTTTTGACCACCGTATCACGCAAATATCCTCTATTTTCGTTTCAAGCTATTTCTGTTTCAGATCTAGAGCATCATGTCGTCTCCAAGCGCTCCCAAGGACAAGTTTTTCGAGAGGGTTATCAACCCCTATCTCGCGGAGGTGCTGCAACACCCTCAAACCATTGAGATGTGTGAGGCGGTGCTGCACATCCGCGATGTGGAGGGACCAAGGCGTACCGGAAGCATGGAGACAAAGCTCGAAGCCGTAGAGCAGCAAGTTTTCAAGTGCCAAGGGATGGTGGAGCGTGGACTCAATGCCAACCAGATGATGATCACAGAGTTCACCAACAACTACAAGCTAGATGCCAAAGTCATTGGGGAGACCATCTTCAAGCTTCAAGAGAAAATCGAGCACCTCCAAGCCCAGATCTATGACCTGCAAAACCAGAACTGTGAGTATGAATATAGATTTAAGAGGATGAGTTTGGCTGCAGATTTAAGGATCCCGGAGACTCGATAATCCTTCAATGATGGTGAGACTATGCCTTGGAAGACGGACGACAAGCCTACATCATCAACAACTCCTACTTCACCACCTCCGAGGACATAATTACATGGGTATGGGCACTCCCCTTGGCAACTGCCAAGCTTGGGGGAGGTGCCCCGGTATCGTATCACCATCAAACTCCTATCTTTACCGTTTTGTTTAGTTTGATCCTTTTAGTAGTATCTTGATCTAATAGATTGAAGTTTCGATATCAAGTAGTTTTGAGTTTTGCTTTGTGATCTCTTTTTGTAATCGAGTCTGTGAGTTATCTATAATAAAGATTAGTGTTGAGTCAAGCGCTTTGCTATGATGCTATGATCTTGAGAAAGTAGAAAGAATAAAAGAGTTCATATTGATCTTATGGATAGTGATGACTTCACATATAGATAGTATGAGGCATAAAAGTTGTTGAGAGTTGATAACGTAGTTTTGGTCATCATTGCAATTAATAGGAAGTGATAAGGAAAGAGGGGTTCACATATAAGTATATTATCTTGGACACCTTTTATAATTGGGAGCACTCATTAAGTATGACATGCTAAAAGAGTTGACGTTGGACAAGGAAGACAATGTAATGGTTTATGTTTTCGCACATCTCAGTTAAAGTATATTGTCATTGACCTTCCAAACATGCTGAGCTTGCCTTTCCCCCTCATGCTAGCCAAATTCCTTGCACCAAGTAGAGATACTACTTGTGCTTCCAAATATCCTTAAACTCAGTTTTGCCATGAGAGTCCACTATACCTACCTATGGATTGAGTAAGATCCTTCAAGTAAGTTGTCATGTTGCAAGCAATAAAAATTGCTATCTAAATATGTATGACTTATTAGTGCAGAGAAAATAAGCTTTGTACGATCTTGTTGTGGAAGTAATAAAAGCGACGGACTGCATAATAAAGGTCCACATACAAGGGGCAATATAAAGTGACATTATTTTGCATTAAGATTTTGTGCATCAACCCTAAATGCACATGACAACCTCTGCTTCCCTCTGCGAAGGGACTATCTTTTACTTTATGTTTTTACTTTATGCTTGAGTCAAAGTGATCCACACCTTTCCCTTTGTCATTTTATCCTTTGGCAAGCTCCTTGTGTTTGAAAGATCATGATATATATATATATATATATATATATATATATATATATATATATATATATATATATCCAATTGGATGTAAGTTAGCATGGGATATTATTGTTGACATCACCTGAAGGTGAATACGTTGGGAGGCAACACAATAAGCCCCTATCTTTCTCAGTGTCCGGCTGAAACTCCATAAGCACAAGTATTGCGTGAGTGTTAGCAATTGTAGAAGGCTACAAGATAGTTGAGTATGTGAGCTTGCTGAAAAGCTCTATTGTTGACTCTTTCTGATGTTATGATAAATTGCAATTGCTTCAATGACTGAGATTATAGTTTGTTAGTTCCCAATGAAGTTTTTGACCATACTTGACATTGTGAATTGATTGTCACTTGAGCATAGGAAATCATATGATAAAATCTATATATGTTGTTGTTATAAGAATGATCATGATGCCCTCATGTCCGTATTTTATTTTTATCGACACCTCTATCTCTAAACATGTGGACATATTTTTCGATATCGGCTTCCGCTTGAGGACAAGCGAGGTCTAAGCTTGGGGGAGTTGATATGTCCATTTTGCATCATGATTTTATATCAATATTTATTCCATTATGGGCTGTTATTACACATTATATCTCAATACTTATGGCTATTCTCTCTTATTTTACAAGGTTTACCATGAAGAGGGGGAAAGCCGGCAGCTGGAATTCTGGCTGGAAAAGGAGCAAACATTGGAAACCTATTCTACACTGCTCCAAAAATCCTGAAACTCCACGAAACATGTTTTTGGAATTAATAAAAATTATTGAGCAAAAGAAATACATCAGGGGGGCCACACCTTGGCCAGGAGAGTGGGGGCGCCCCCCCCCCTACTGGGCACGCCTCTGTCTCCTGGGCCCCCTGGTGGGCCTCCGGTGTCCATCTTCTACTATATGAGAGCTTTTACCCTGGAAAAAATCGTGGGCAAGCTTACGGGATGAAACTCCGCCGCCACGAGGCGGAACCTTGGCGGAACCAATCTAGGGCTCTGGCAGAGCTGTTCTGCCGGGGACACCTCCCTCCGGGAGGGGGAAATCATCACCAACGTCATCACCAACAATCCTCTCATCGGGAGGGGGTCAATCTCCATCAACATCTTCACCAGCACCATCTCCTCTCAAAACCCTAGTTCATCTCTTGTATCCAATCTTGTATCAAAACCACAAATGGGTACCTGTGGGTTGCTAGTAGTGTTGATTACTCCTTGTAGTTGATGCTCATTGGTTTACTTGGTGGAAGATCATATGTTCAGATCTTTAATGCATATTATTACTCCTCTGATTATGAACATGAATATGCTTTGTGAGTAGTTACGTTTGTTCCTGAGGACATGGGTGAAGTCTTGCTATTAGTAGTCATGTGAATTTGGTATTCGTTCGATATTTTGATGAGATGTATGTTGTCTTTTCCTCTAGTGGTGTTATGTGAACATCGACTACTTGACACTTCACCATTATTTGGGCCTAGAGGAAGGCATAGGGAAGTAATAAGTAGATGATGGGTTGCTAGAGTGACAGAAGCTCAAACGCTAGTTTATGCGTTGCTTAGTTAGGGGCTGATTTGGATCCATATGTTTAATGTTGTGGTTAGGTTTACCTTAATACTTCTTTTGTAGTTGCGGATGCTTGCAATAGGGGTTAATCATAAGTGGGATGTTTGTCCAAGTAAGGGCAGTACCCAAGCACCGGTCCACCCACAGATCAAATTATTAAAGTACCGAACGCAAACCATATGAACGTGATCAAACTAGCTTGACGATAATTCCAATGTGTCCTCGGGAGCTCCTTTCTCATTATTAGAAATTGTCTAGGCTTATCCTTTGCTACATAAAGGATTGGGCCACCTTGCTGCACTTTATTTACTTTATTTACTTGTTACTCGTTACTATTTATCTTATCACAAATTATCTATCACCTACAATTTCAGTGCCTGCAGAGAAAACCTTACCGAAAACCGCTTATCATTTCCTTCTGCTCCTCGTTGGGTTCGACACTCTTACTTCTCGAAAGGACTATGATAGATCCCCTACACTTGTGGGTCATCAAGACTCTTTTCTGGCACCGTTGCCGGGGAGTGTAGCGCTTTTGGTGAGTGGAACTTGGTAAGGAAACATTTATATAGTGTGCTGAAATTTTCTGTTACTTGTCACTATGGAAACTAATCCTTTGAGGGGCTTGTTCGGGGTATCTTCACCCCGACCAGAAGAGCAAAGAGTTGCTCGTCAACCTACTGAACTTTATGAAAATATTACTTTGAGATTCCTTCGGGTATGATAGAGAAACTGCTAGCTAATCCATTTGCAGGAGATGGAACATTGCATCTCGATTTACACCTTATCTTTGTGGATGAAGTTTGTGGATTATTTAAGCTTGCAGGTATTCCCGATGATGTTGTCAAAAGGAAGGTCTTCCCTTTATCTTTGAAGGGAGATGCATTGACATGGTATAGGCTATGTGATGATACGAGATCTTGGAATTATAAACGATTGAAGTTGGAATTTCACCAGAAGTTCTACCCTATGCATCTTGTTCATCGTGATCGTAATTACATATATAATTTCTGGCCTCGCGAAGGAGAAAGCATCTCTCAAGCTTGGGGGAGGCTTAAATCAATGTTATATTCATGCCCCAATCATGAGCTCTCTAGGGAAATGATTATTCAAAACTTTTATGCTCGGCTTTCTCTTAATGATCGCAACCTGCTCGATACTTCCTGTGTTGGTTCTTATATGCTGAAGACTATTGATTTCAAATGGGACTTATTGGAAAGAATTAAACACAACTCTAAAGATTGGGGTTCTGACGATGGTAAGGAGTCAGGTATGACACCTAAGTTTGATTGTGTTAAATCTTTTATGGATACCGATGCTTTTCGTGGATTTAGCACTAAGTATGGACTTGACTCTGAGATAGTAGCTTCTTTCTGTGAATCTTTTGCTACTCACGTTGATCTCCCTAAAGAGAACTGGTTTAAATATAATCCTCCTGTTGAAGTGAAAGTAGTTGCACCTATTACAGTTGAATAAAAGACTATCACCTATAGTGATCCTATTGTTCCTACTACTTATGTTGAGAAACCTCATTTTCCTGTTAGGATAAAGGATCATGCTAAAGCTTCGACTGTTATTCGTAAGAGTAATACTAGGACTTATACACCTCCTGAGCAAATCAATGTTGAACCTAGTATTTCTATGGTTAAAGATCTCTTGGATGATGATTTAGATGGGCATGTTATTTATTTCTGTGATGAATCTGCTAATATTGCTAGACAAGATACTAAGATAATAGACCTGTCGTAGGCATGCCTGTTATTTCTGTTAAAATAGGAGATCGATGTTATCATTGTTTATGTGATATGGGGGCCAATGCTAGTGCGATATCTGAGGGAGTCCTGGACTAGGGAGTGTCCGGACAGCCGGACTATCATTATCCGCCGGACTCCAAGACTACGAAGATACAAGATTGAAGACTCCGGCTCGTGTCCGGATGGTACTTTCCTTGGCGTGGAAGGCAAGCTTGGCAATACGGATATGTAGATCTCCTACCATTGTAACCGACTCTGTGTAATCCTAGCCCTCTCCGGTGTCTATATAAACCGGAGGGCTTTAGTCCGTAGGACAACATACATTACAACAATCATACCATAGGCTAGCTTCTAGGGTTTAGCCTCCTTGATCCCGTGGTAGATCTACTCTTGTACTACCCATATCATCAATATTAATCAAGCAGGACGTAGGGTTTTACCTCCATCGAGAGGGCCCGAACCTGGGTAAAACATCGTGTCCCTCGTCTCCTGTTACCATCCGCCTAGACGCACAGTTCGGGACCCCCTACCCGAGATCCGCCGGTTTTGACACCGACATTGGTGCTTTCATTGAGAGTTCCTCTGTGTCGTCGCCGATAGGCTTGATGGCATCTTCAACCAGCAACGCTGTCCAGGGTGAGACTTTTCTCCCCGGACAGATCTTCGTATTCGGCGGCTTCGCCCTGCGGGCCAATTCACTTGGCCATCTGGAGCAGATCGAAAGCTACGCCCCTGGCCGTCAGGTCAGATTTGGAAGCTTAAACTTCACGGCCGACGTCCGCGGAGACTTGATCTTCAACGGACTCGAGCCACAGCCAAGCGCGCCGCACTGTGACGACGGGCATGATTTAGCTCTGCCACCAAACAGTGCCTTGGTGGCCGCGCACGGGTCCGCTTCGGCCATTGGCCCGGAGCCGATCGCCCAGATCGAGGGCCGGTGGATAGACGCCGCCCTGGGGGCTCCAACATCCACGGCGGTGGAGCCGAACACTAATCTTGTCCCCTGCGAAACTCGTGATTCCGAGGCGCCGGACTCCTCGCCGGACTCTGAACCTCCCGCGCCCCTACCAATCGGTCCGGATTGGGCGCCGGTTATGGAATTCACCGCCGCGGACATCTTCCAATGCTCGCCTTTCGGCGATATCTTGAATTCACTAAAGCATCTCTCGTTATCAGGAGAGTCCTGGCCGGATTATGGCCAGGATGGTTGGGATACGGACGACGAAGAAATTCAGAGCCCACCCACCACCCACTTTGTAGCCACTGTCGACGATCTAACCGACATGCTAGACTACGACTCCGAAGACATCGACGCTATGGACGACGATGCCGAAGACGAACAGGAACTAGTGCCCACAGGGCACTGGAAGGCCACCTCGTCATATGACGTATACATGGTGGATACCCCAAAAGATGGGGACGGCGAAGAAACAGCGGAGGCAGATCCCTTAAAGAAACAGCCCAAGCGCAGGCGTCAGCGGCGCCGCTCTAAATCTCGCCACAGCAAGAATGGAGATTCCGGCACAGGAGATAATAATACTCCAGAGAGTGCCGAAGACAATCCCCTCCAGCAAGACTCAGCGCAGGAGGATGCAGAAGCAAGCCCTCATGAGGGGGCGGCAGACGAAGAGGTCGAGGATCATAATTATATGCCTCCCTCCGAAGACGAAGCAAGCCTCAACGATGACGAATTCGTCGTACCCGAGGATCCCGTCGAACAAGAGCGCTTCAAGCGCAGGCTTATCGCCACAGCAAACAGCCTAAAGAAAAAGCAGCAGCAGCTTCAAGCTGATCAGGACCTGCTGGCCGATCGATGGACCGAGGTCCTCGCGGCCGAAGAGTATAAACTCGAACGTCCCTCCAAAAGTTACCCAAAACGCAAGCTGCTCCCCCGATTAGAGGAGGAAGCATACGTACCTCCATCACCAGCGCACGATATGGCTGACCGACCACCCCGTGGTCGTGACAGAGAGGCATCCAGGCCCCCAGCCAAGACCATACCCCGGCATCGCTCCAAAAGTACGAAGCCAAGAGGGAACGCGCCGGACTTGCGAGACATATTGGAGGAGAAAGCAAGGCAATCCAGATCCATCTATGGATCACGTGGGCGCCCTATGACCCACGACGAATACCATCATGCCGGATACAATAACCCCGGCCGGGCCGAACATAGCAGACAGCGCTCTCTCGAGCTGCGTCGCGATATCGCTCAATACAGGGGCGCCGCACACCCGTTATGCTTCACTGATGAAGTAATGGATCATCAGATCCCCGAAGGGTTTAAACCCGTAAACATCGAATCTTACGATGGCACAACAGACCCCACGGTGTGGATCGAAGACTATCTTCTCCACATCCATATGGCCCGCGGCGACGATCTCCACGCCATAAAGTACCTCCCACTCAAGCTTAAAGGACCAGCTCGGCATTGGCTTAACAGCTTGCCCGCAGAGTCAACTGGGTGTTGGGAAGACCTGGAGGCCGCATTCCTTGATAACTTCCAAGGCACATATGTGCGACCACCAGACGCCGATGACCTAAGCCACATCATTCAGCAGCCAGACGAATCGGCCAGACAATTCTGGACACAGTTCTTGACAAAGAAAAAACAAATCGTCGATTCTCCGGACGCAGAGGCCCTTGCAGCCTTCAAACATAACATCCGGGACGAATGGCTAGCCCGGCACCTGGGGCAGGAAAAGCCGAAATCCATGGCAGCCCTCACATCGTTAATGACCCGCTTTTGTGCGGGAGAGGACAGCTGGCTAGCCCGCAGCAACAATCTCCGTAAAAATTCTGGTAGTCCGGATAGTAAGGACAACAACGTGAGGTCACGTCGAAACAAAAACAAGCGCCGAACTAACGGCGACGATAAGGAGGATGCGGCAGTCAATGCCGGATTCCGAGGCTCTAAACCCGGTCAGCGGAAGAAGCCATTTAAAAGAACCACTCCGGGTTCGTCCAATCTGGACCGAATACTCGACCGCTTATGCCAGATACATGGCACCTCTGAAAAGCCAGCTAACCACACCAATAGAGATTGCTGGGTGTTCAAGCAGGCCGGCAAGTTAATTGCCGAAAACAATGACAAGGGGCTAAATAGCGACGACGAGGAAGAGACCCGGCCGCCGAACAACAGAGGACAGAAGGGTTTTCCCCCACAAGTACGGACGGTGAATATGATATACGCGACCCACATACCCAAGAGGGAGAGGAAACGTGCACTAAGGGACGTCTATGCGATGGAGCCAGTCGCCCCAAAGTTCAACCCATGGTCCTCTTGTTCGATCACTTTCGATCGAAGAGACCATCCGACCAGCATACGCCATGGCCGATTTGCGCATTGGTCTTAGACCCAATCGTCGATGGGTTCCACCTCACGAGAGTCCTGATGGACGGCGGCAGTAGCCTGAACCTGCTTTATCAGGATACAGTGTGCAAAATGGGCATAGACCCATCAAGGATTAAACCTACAAAGACAACCTTTAAAGGTGTCATACCAGGAGTGGAAGCCAACTGCACAGGCTCAGTCACACTGGAAGTGGTCTTCGGATCCCCGGATAATTTCCGGAGCGAAGAGTTAATCTTCGACATAGTCCCGTTTCGCAGAGGCTATCACGCTCTGCTCGGGCGAACCACGTTTGCCAAATTCAACGCGGTGCCGCACTATGCATACCTAAAGCTCAAGATGCCAGGCCCTCGTGGAGTCATCACGGTCAATGGAATACGGAACGCTCCCTCCGAACGGAGGAACATACAGCGGCTCTCGTGGCAGAAGTACAGAGCAGCCTTCTAAGGCAATTCTCGAGTCCGGCCGTTAAACGGCCGGATACATCAAAGCGCGCCCGGAGCAATTCCAACCAAGACCACCTGGCGCGATCAGAGCACGCGTAGCAATGCGGCCCCAACGCTCGCCCGCGTATGATCGCAAGAATAACACTCCGCGTACATCATTACGCTTTGGAGATACCATGGGCACAGGGGAGGGGGCACGATCACAACGGACCCAGAGTGCGGTTCGACCACACCGGGGGCTCGCAAATGTGCCCCTCTTTTTTATTATTTTTCTTCTTTTTTGTACACAGGACTCTGTTAACCAGAAGCCCTGTCCGGCGGTGAACCTGCCGAACTCATGATGCAACAGTCAGGGACTAAAGAAGGCCGCGCCAAACACTCAGGTGGTCTCAATTACGAGCATTAAATTCGATTATATACACCAAATCCGCAGCTCATCCCTGGAGGGGGACATGTTTATTTAGTCCAAATCCCTTGCTTACCGCACTATTTGTATCAGTCCGCTCTACTAGCAGACTTTTCTTTCATTAATAATGCAGCACCTTTATGATCGCAATTGCATCACATTTTATATATATATGCTCATTATATGACATCTGGCACCCGTATATTTTGGTACGGCATAATACACCGGGGGCTTATGTTCCCCACTCTATGGTGTGATAAAGTCCGAACACTTTCACAAGTGCGGCACCCCGAACTTATAGCATTATATGAATCGGCTCCGAATCATGTCTTGGGTCAATAGTTGGGTTTGCCCGGCTCCCACGTTTTGGTGCCTTACGTTCCGTTCTGTCGGCTAAGGTGGCACTGGGAGAACCACTGCGATTGCGCCCCGGTTGAGCCGGGCTAACACCTCAGTGGAGAAAGCTAAAACTGACTGGCATGATAAGGCGAGAGACTGGTCGCTATTCGAGAGGTTTTTTCGGGTCCTTAAAGGCTCACGCCGCTTCGAGCGAAGTTCCGGATAATGTCCGATGAAGGCGTGGATAGCGCCCCGGATTCGGTCTTCCGAATACCAGGGGCTTTGCCGAAATTTAAAATTATAGAATTCTATGGCTAAGTGAGAGTGTTCAAGCATTATAAGTCCGGTTGCCTTGTTCGTCGTGTTGAGCGCCTCCCTAGATGGACCCAAAAATGGGAACAAGAGTGCTCAAGTTTATCCCGAACACCCCAGCACTTGTGGCTTGGGGGCTGAAGCCAACGACTTGCCATCTCTCAGATTTTACAAACGGCCGCACAGAAGGTAATATTTTAAATTAAACAAGCGTTGCTCATGGCGCATATGAACGAAGTTTTCAGCGCACAGGATAAATAAACAGCGAGTTCACTCAAAGATTACATTTCGGGAGCCCTCATCTGCAATATCGCAGGCTCCCTTCAGGACAATTTTATAATACTTCTCCGGCGTGCGATACTCCTTGCCCGGCGGCGGTGGGTCCGTGAGAAGCTTCTCCGCATCCAATTTGCCCCATTGCACCTTTATGCAGGCAAGGGCCCGACGAGCGCCTTCGATACAGGCGGAGCGCTTGACTACATCCAGCCTGGGGCATGCATCCACCAGCCGCCGCACGAGGCCAAAGTAGCTACCAGGCATGGCCTGTCCAGGCCACAGCCGGACTATGAGGCCCTTCATGGCCTCCTCAGCTACCTTGTGGAGTTCGACCAGCTGCTTCAGCTGGTCGCTTGGGGGCACCGGATGGCCGGCCTCAGTATACTGAGACCAGAAGACCTTCTCCGTCGAGCTCCCCTCCTCGCCACGATAGAATGCGGCGGCATCAGACGCACTACGCGGCAGATCTGCAAACGCCCCTGGAGAGCTCCGAATGCGGGTAAGTGTCAGGTAGTTCACATTAACATGCCTGCTTTGCATGAAAAACGCCTTACCCGCCGCTATCTTCTTTATGTCCTCAACCTCCTGAAGGGCCTTACGGGCCTCGGCCTTGGCGGACTTGGCACTTTCGAGAGCCGAGGCAAGCTCGGACTCTCGAGTCTTGGAGTCACGCTCCAAACTCTCATGTTTTTCCATGAGAACCTGGAGCTCTTGCCGAACTTCCGCCACCCGTGCCTCTTGCTTTTCTCGCTTAGCCCGTTCCGCGGCTGCACTGCGTTCGGCCGCGGACACAGCATCCTTCAGGGCTGCCACCTCATTAGTGGCCCCTGCAATACACATATTATCCTTGTTAATTTTATTTGCAACCAAAATCCTTTTCTGTAAGGTACTTATTCAAAGAGGTGTTACTCACCTTCTTTTTCCTCGAGCTGCTTCTTTGCATGGCCGAGCTCTTGCTCGGACCGCTCGAGATCCTTCTTCAGCACGTCAACCTCCGCCGTTAGTGCGGCAGAGGTCAGCAGCGCAGCCTGCAAACCCATATTGACATATTTTAGGCAACCCTGCGTATATCTTGTTAAAGATCCTTAGTCCGGCTTTTCTTTCCGAACACCGAACTAAGCATCAGGGGCTACTATCTATGCGGTATTACATTACATAATTTTAACTTCTTACCTCAAAGCCTGTTAAAAGGCTGCTGCAGGCTTCGGTCAGCCCGCTCTTAGCGAGCTGAACCTTCTCAATCACCGCACTCATGATAGTGCGGTGTTCTTCCTCGATGGAAGCGCCTTTAAGCGCCTCCAGCAGGTTATCCGGCGCCTCCGGTTGGACGGAGGCCGCCGGCGTCATGGTCCTGCCCTTCTTTCGAAGGGGCCGCTTGCCGGACTCTGGAACCACTGCGGGTTTCGATGTAGAGTCCGGCACGAAGTCCGGGAGGCTGCCTGACGGCGCCTCCGGAGCCTCCTCCTGATGGGTCCCTCTCTGGGATCCCACCTCGACGTCCTCGTCGGCGCGTGGGGTGGAGGCAGTCGGGATGAATTCACATCCGACGAGGCCAATGACCCGCTCGATGAGTCGGGGAGATCATCATTGGCCGGACTACGGGCAGAATGCGGCGTTAGAAGGATACTACGCGACATAAAAGAAATTACACATCAAGGATCCGGATACTTACGATCTTGCCGGACGCCTGGCCCTTGGAGGCCACTCATCCTCACCAACGCTGATGTTGGCGAAACTGTCTGGGGGGATAGTTCTCCCCCTCTTGGACCCTTCGGCCTCCCCGATGGGGGAAGCCTTCCTTTTCTTCTCTCCCACCTTCGGGAGAGAGTACTCCTCCTCCTCGTCTTCGGGGGAGGATTCCTCTTCGTCATCATACGCCTGATTGCGGGAACTCTTTCGAGTCCCCGCGGCCACCTTCTTGGCCTTCTTCTCTGGCACCACGTGCGGTGCCGGAACCAGCAGCCCTGTTAAGCGGGCGTCCACTGGGTCTTCTGGCATGGGAGCCGGGCTGAAGAGCAGCTTGGCCTTCTCTCCATTCCTGTCAAAGGAAGAGGCAGAATGAAACCTCACTAGAGTCAATCTAATTATCACAAGTGTCCCGTAATGGGGTTGAATCACTTACCTCATCAGTTGGATACTGCGAGCTGAATCCGCGGTCTTCAGTCGCGGACGCGGGGGCTTCGGCGCCCTTGAACAGCACCCTCCAGGCGCCTTCGTATGTTGTATCGAAGAGCCCGCTTAGCGCCTGGTGCTGTTCCGGATTGAACTCCCACAAATTAAATGCCCGTTCTTGGCATGGGAGGATCCGCCGGATGAGCATGACTTGGACCACGTCGACGAGCCTGAGCCTATTGCTCACCATCTTCTTGATACATGCTCGGAGTCCCGTCACCTCCATCGGATTCCCCCACTGCAAGCCCTTCTCTTTCCAGGAGGTGAGCTGCGTGGGGATGCCAGATCTAAACTCGGGGGCCGCCACCCATGTGGATTTGCGCGGCTCGGTGATGTAAAACCACCCCGATTGCCACCCCTTGACGGAGTCCACGAAGGTCCCTTCCAGCCAAGGGACGAAGGGCAATTTTCCCAACATGGCGCCTCCGCATTCCGCTTGCGTACCCTTCACAACCTTCGGCTTGACGTTGAAGGTCTTGAGCCACAGGCCGAAGTGGGGCCGGATGCAGAGGAAGGCCTCGCACACGACGATAAACGCCGAGATGTTGAGGATAAAGTTCAGCGCCAGATCGTGGAAATCCAGGCCGTAGTAAAACATGAGCCCCCGGACAAATGGATGGAGCGGAAAGCCCAGTCCGCGGAGGAAGTGGGGGAGGAAGACGACCCTCTCATGAGGCTCAGGGGTAGGGATGAGCTGCCCCTCGTCGGGCAGCCGATGCGCGATATCGCCGGAAAGGTATCCGGCGCTGCGCAGCTTGGTGATGTCCTCCTCCTTGACGGTGGAGGCTAACCATTTACCTCCCGCTCCGGACATATTCGGAGAAGGTCGAGGCGAGATGCGCGATCTCGGGCATTGGAGCTTGAGTTCGCGGGGATGGATAAGCAAAGGAGGAAGAAGGCGTAGGTGAGAAGGTGAATCCTTATCCCTTATATATAGGCGGACAAAACTATGCGTCCCCCACCAGCCTGGTAAAACTCGCTTATCTCCCAAGCGCCACCATCAATGGCGCGGTTGGGTTACCCACGCATGTATTGATGAGAATCCCGGAATAAGGGGAACACGATCTCTGCTTCGACAAGACGTGCCAAGGAAACCGCTTCGCTAAACGTGCTGAGGTGGTATAGTAATTCAAACAAAGGCCTGGTGGCGGTGTGATGTCACGCCGCATAATACGTCAGCAGATTGAACTAAGTGTACATTTTATTCTCTCTACGGTGGAATGTGGAATTTATTTTGCAGAGCCGGACACTATCCTGGTGTTCATGATCTTCTCTGGATTATTCAAGGGAGGAACCCGCCTTGCAATGCCGAACATTATGCACGCCGGACTTATCGTCATTGAAGACTGGTTCAGGGGCTACTGAGGGACTCCTGGACTAGGGGGTGTCCGGACAGCCGGACTATCATTATCCGCCGGACTCCAAGACTACGAAGATACAAGATTGAAGACTCCGGCTCGTGTCCGGATGGTACTTTCCTTGGCGTGGAAGGCAAGCTTGGCAATACGGATATGTAGATCTCCTACCATTGTAACCGACTCTGTGTAACCCTAGCCCTCTCCGGTGTCTATATAAACCGGAGGGCTTTAGTCCATAGGACAACATACATTACAACAATCATACCATAGGCTAGCTTCTAGGGTTTAGCCTCCTTGATCTCGTGGTAGATCTACTCTTGTACTACCCATATCATCAATATTAATCAAGCAGGACGTAGGGTTTTACCTCCATCGAGAGGGCCCGAACCTGGGTAAAACATCGTGTCCCTCGTCTCTTGTTACCATCCGCCTAGACGCACAGTTCGGGACCCCCTACCCGAGATCCGCCGGTTTTGACACCGACAATACCCTATGATCTATATAAAGAAATTATGCACGACATTGCATCCATTGAATTAGAAGACATTGATGTTACTATTAAGCTTGCTAATAGGGATACCATTAAACCTATTGGGATTGTTAGAGATGTTGAAGTCTTGTGTGGGAAGGTTAAATACCCTGCCGATTTTCTTATTCTTGGTTCCCCACAAGATGATTTTTGTCCCATTATTTTTGGTAGACCCTTCTTGAATACAGCTAGTGCTAAGATTGATTGTGAAAAAGATACTGTCACTGTAATTTTGCTAAGTTTCATACACAACCTTGTGATAGGGAACCACCTAGTAAGGATGAGATTATTAGTCTTGCTTCCATTGTTGTGCCTCCTACTGGTCCGTTAGAACAATATTTGCTAGACCATGAAAATGATATGTTTATCAAGGAAAGAAGGGAAATAGGTGAAGTGTTCCTCAAACAGGAACCTATGCTAAAACATAACCTTCCCATTGAAATTCTTGGGGATCCCCCTCCACCCAAGGGTGATCCCATGTTTGAACTCAAACCATTACCTGATAATCTTAAGTATGCTTATCTTGATGAAAAGAAAATATATCCTGTTATTATTAGTGCTAACCTTTCAGAGCAAGAAGAAGAAAGATTATTGAAAACTCTGAAGAAGCACCGAGCAGCTATTGGATATACTCTGGATGATCTTAAGGGCATTAGTCCCACATTATGCCAACACAAAATTACAGTGGAGAAAGATGTCAAACCAGTTAGAGATCCTCAATGACGACTAAATCCCAAGATGAAAGAAGTGGTAAGAAAGGAGATATTAAAGCTCCTTGAGGCAGGTATAATTTATCCCGTTGCTGATAGTGAATGGGTAAGCCCTGTCCATTGTGTTCCTAAAAAGGGAGGTATTACCGTTGTTCCTAATGATAAAGATGAATTGATCCCGCAAAGAATTATTACAGGTTATAGGATGGTAATTGATTTCCGTAAGTTAAATAAAGCTACTAAGAAAGATCATTACCCTTTACCTTTTATTGATCAAATGCTAGAAAGACTATCCAAACACACACATTTCTGCTTTCTAGATGGTTATTCTGGTTTCTCTCAAATACCTGTGTCAGCGAAGGATCAATCTAAAACTACTTTTACTTGCCCTTTTGGTACTTTTGCTTATAGACGTATGCCTTTTGGTTTATGCAATGCACCTGCTACCTTTCAAAGATGCATGATGGCTATATTCTCTAATTTTTGTGAAAAGATTTGTGAGGTATTCATGGATGATTTCTCCGTTTATGAATCCTCTTTTGATGATTGTT
Source organism: Triticum timopheevii (assembly GCA_963921465.1). Lineage (NCBI taxonomy): Eukaryota > Viridiplantae > Streptophyta > Magnoliopsida > Poales > Poaceae > Triticum > Triticum timopheevii. The sequence continues at coordinate 372,858,065 of OY997262.1, forward strand.
TGAGTAACCTTGATCGAGTTTTGCAGAGATGTGAAGACACTAGTCTCGTCCTCAATTGGGAAAAGTGTCACTTTATGGTTAATGAAGGCATTGTCTTGGGGAATAAGATCTCCGAGAGAGGTATTGAAGTTGATAAAGCCAAAGTTGATGCTATTGAAAAGATGCCATGTCCCAAGGACATAAAAGGTATAAGAAGTTTCCTTGGTCACGCCAGTTTTTATAGGAGGTTCATTAAGGACTTTTCTAAAATCTCTAGGCCTCTGACTAATTTATTGCAAAAAGATATTCCTTTTGTCTTTGATGATGATTGTGTAGATGCATTTGAAATACTTAAGAAAGCTTTGATCACTGCACCTATTGTTCAGCCACCTGATTGGAATTTACCTTTTGAAATTATGTGTGATGCTAGTGATTATGCTGTAGGTGTTGTTCTAGGGCAAAGAGTTGATAAGAAATTGAATGTTATCTAGTATGCTAGTAAGACTCTTGATACTGCCCAGAGAAATTATGCTACTATTGAAAAAGAGTTCTTAGCAGTTGTGTTTGCATGTGATAAGTTTAGACCTTATATTGTTGATTCCAAAGTTACTATTCACACTAATCATGCTACTATTAAATATCTTATGGAAAAGAAAGATGCTAAGCCTAGACTCTTAGATGGGTTCTCCTGCTCCAAGAATTTGATTTACATATTATTGATAGAAAGGGAGCTGAGAACCCCGTTGCAGACAACTTGTCTAGGTTAGAGATTGTTCATGATGACCCACTACCTATTGATGATAGCTTTCCTGATGAACAATTAGCGGTCATTAATGCTTCTCGTACTGCTCCTTGGTATGCTGATTATGCTAATTACATTGTTGCTAAATTTATACCGCCTAGTTTCACATACCAGCAAAAGAAAAAGTTCTTTTATGATTTAAGACATTACTTTTGGGATGATCCACACCTTTATAAAGAAGGAGTAGATGGTGTTATTAGACGTTGTGTGCCTGAGCATGAACAGGAACAGATCCTACGCAAGTGTCATTCTGAATCCTATGGGGGACACCATGCTGGAGATAGAACTGCACACAAGGTATTACAATCTGGTTTTTATTGGCCTACTCTCTTCAAAGATGCTCGTAAGTTTGTCTTATCTTGTGATGAATGCCAAAGAGTAGGTAACATTAGTAGACGTCAAGAAATGCCTATGAATTATTCTCTTGTTATTGAACCATTTGATGTTTGGGGCTTTGATTATATGGACCTTTTCCTGCCTCTAATGGTTATACACATATTTTAGTTGTTGTTGATTACGTTACTAAGTGGGTAGAAGCTATTCCAACTAGTAGTGCTGATCATAACACTTCTATTAAAATGCTTAAAGAAGTTATTTTTCTGAGGTTTGGAGTCCCTAGATATCTTATGACTAATGGTGGTTCACATTTTATTCATGGTGCTTTCCGTAAGATGCTTGCTAAGTATGATGTTAATCATAGAATCGCATCTCCTTATCATCCGCAGTCTAGTGGTCAAGTAGAGTTGAGCAATAGAGAGCTCAAATTAATTTTGCAAAAGACTGTGAATAGATATAGAAAGAATTGGTCCAAAAAACTTGATGATGCATTATGGGCCTATAGAACTGCATACAAAAATCCTATGGGTATGTCTCCATATAAGATGGTTTATGGAAAAGCATGTCATTTACCTCTTGAACTTGAACATAAGGCATATTGGGCTATTAAAGAGCTCAACTATGACTTCAAACTTGCCGGTGAGAAGAGGTTGTTTGATATTAGCTCACTTGATGAATGGAGAACCCAGGCCTACGAGAATGCCAAGTTATTCAAAGAAAAAGTCAAACGTTGGCATGACAAAAGGATACAAAAGCGTGAGTTTAACATAGGAGATTATGTGTTATTATTAAACTCTCGTTTAAGATTTTTTGTAAGAAAACTTCTCTCTAAATGGGAAGATCCCTATGTTATCGAGGAGGTCTATCGTTCTGGTGCCATAAAAATCAACAACTTTGAAGGCACAAGTCCGAGGGTGGTAAACGGTCAAAGAATTAAACATTATATTTCAGGTAACCCTATTAATGTTGAAACTAATATTATTGAAATTGTAACCCCGGAGGAATACATAAGGGACACTTTCCAGAATGTTCTAGACTCCGAAAAGGAATAGGTATGTGGTACGGTAAGTAAACTGACTCCAAAACGACTCCAATGGCAATTTTTATCAGTTTTGAAATATTTAAGAATTTTAGGAAGAAAGAAGTAGTCCGGAAGGGACACGAGTCCCCCACAAGAGTGGAGCCCCCCCCCCCCCCCCCCCCGCTGCTGGGTGCGCCCCCTGTCTCGTGGGCACCTTGTGTGCCTCCCAGACTCCATTTTCTTGCACGTTATGTATTTTGGTCGGTAAAATTCATTATATATACTCCCAAAGGTTTTGACCACCATATCACGCAAATATCCTCTGTTTTTGTTTCAAGCTGTTTCTGTTTCAGATCTAGAGCATCATGTCGTCTCCAAGCGCTCCCAAGGACAAGTTTTTCGAGAGGGTTATCAACCCCTATCTCGCGGAGGTGCTGCAACACCCTCAAACCATTGAGATGTGTGAGGGGGTGTTGCACATCCATGACGTGGAGGGACCAAGGCGTACCGGAAGTGTGGAGACAAAGCTCGAAGCCGTAGAGCAGCAAGTTTTCAAGTGCCAAGGGATGGTGGAGCGTGGACTCAACGCCAACCAGATGATGATCACGGAGTTCACCAACAACCACAAGCTAGATGCCAAAGTCATTGGGGAGACCATCTTCAAGCTTCAAGAGAAAATTGAGCACCTCTAAGCCCAGATCTATGACCTGCAAAACCAGAACTGTGAGTATGAATATAGATTTAAGAGGATGAGTTTGGCTGCAGATTTAAGGATCCCGGAGACTCGATAATCCTTCTATGATGGTGAGACTATGCCTTAGGAGACGGACGACAAGCCTACATCATCAGCAACTCCTACTTCACCACCTCCGAGGACATAATTACATGGGTATGGGCACTCCCCTTGGCAACTGCCAAGCTTGGGGGAGGTGCCCCGGTATCATATCACCATCAAACTCCTATCTTTACCGTTTTGTTTAGTTTGATCCTTTTAGTAGTATCTTGATCTAGTAGATTGAAGTTTCGATATCAAGTAGTTTTGAGTTTTGCTTTGTGATCTCTTTTTGTAATCGAGTTCGTGAGTTATCTATAATAAAGATTAGTGTTGAGTCAAGGGCTTTGCTATGATGCTATGATCTTGAGAAAGTAGAAAGAATAAAAGAGTTCATATTGATCTTATGGATAGTGATGACTTCACATAGAGAAAGTATGAGGCATAAAAGTTGTTGAGAGTTGATAAACGTAGTTTTGGTCATCATTGCAATTAATAGGAAGTGATAAGGAAAGAGGGGTTCACATATAAGTATATTATCTTGGACACCTTTTATAATTGGGAGCACTCATTAAGTATGACATGCTAAAAGAGTTGACGTTGGACAAGGAAGACAATGTAATGGTTTATGTTTCACATATCTCAGTTAAAGTATATTGTCATTGACCTTCCAAACATGTTGAGCTTGCCTTTCCCCCTCATGCTAGCCAAATTCCTTGCACCAAGTAGAGATACTACTTGTGCTTCCAAATATCCTTAAACCCAGTTTTGCCATGAGAGTCCACCATACCTACCTATGGATTGAGTAAGATCGTTCAAGTAAGTTGTCATGTTGCAAGCAACAAAAAATTCTATCTAAATATGTATGACTTATTAGTGCAGAGAAAATAAGCTTTGTACGATCTTGTTGTGGAAGTAGTAAAAGCGACGGACAGCATAATAAAGGTCCACATACAAGGGGCAATATAAAGTGACGTTATTTTGCATTAAGATTTTGTGCATCAACCCTAAATGCACATGACAACCTCTGCTTCCCTCTGCGAAGGGCCTATCTTTTACTTTATGCTTGAGTCAAGGTGATCCACACCTTTCCCTTTTTCATTTTATCCTTTGGCAAGCTCCTCGTGTTTGAAAGATCATGATATATATATCCAATTGGATGTAAGTTAGCATGGGATATTATTGTTGACATCACCTAAAGGTGAATACGTTAGGAGGCAACACAATAAGCCCCTATATTTCTCAGTGTCCGCTGAAACTCCATAACCACAAGTATTGCGTGAGTGTTAGCAATTGTAGAAGGCTACAAGATAGTTGAGTATGTGAGCTTGCTGAAAAGCTCTATTGTTGAATCTTTCTGATGTTATGATAACTTGCAGTTGCTTCAATGACTGAGATTATAGTTTGTTAGTTCCCAATGAAGTTTTTGAACCATACTTGACATTGTGAATTGATTGTCACTTGAGCATAGGAAATCATATGATAAAATCTATATATGTTGTTGTTATAATAATGATCATGATGCCCTCATGTCCATATTTTATTTTTATCGACACCTCTATCCCTAAACATGTGGACATATTTTTCGATATCGGCTTCCGCTTGAGGACAAGCGAGGTCTAAGCTTGGGGGAGTTGATACGTCCATTTTGCATCATGCTTTTATATCAATATTTATTGCATTATGGGTTGTTATTACACATTATATCTCAATATTTATGGCTATTCTCTCTTATTTTACAAGGTTTACCATGAAGATGGGGAATGCCGGCAACTGGAATTCTGGCTGGAAAAGGAGCAAACATTGGAAACCTATTCTGCATTGCTCCAAAAATCATGAAACTCCATGAAACATGTTTTTGGAATTAATAAGAATTATTGCGCAAAAGAAATACATCAGGGGGCCCACACCTTGGCCAGGAGAGTGGGGGGCGCTCCCCCCCCTACTGGGTGCGCCAACCTGTCTCCTGGGCCCCCTGGTGGGCCTCCGGTGTCCATCTTCTGCTATATGAGAGATTTTACCCTGGAAAAAATCATGGGCAAGCTTACGGGACGAAACTCCGCCGCCACGAGGCGGAACCTTGGCGGAACCAATCTAGGGCTCTGGCGGAGCTGTTCTGCCGGGGACACTTCCCTCCGGGAGGGGGAAATCATCACCAATGTCATCACCAACGATCCTCTCATCGGGAGGGGGTCAATCTCCATCAAGATCTTCACCAGCACCATCTCCTCTCAAAACCCTAGTTCATCTCTTGTATCCAATCTTGTATCAAAACCACAAATTGGTACCTATGGGTTGCTAGTAGTGTTGATTACTCCTTGTAGTTGATGCTAATTGGTTTACTTGGTGGAAGATCATATGTTCAGATCCTTAATGCATATTATTACTCCTCTGATTATGAACATGAATATGCTTTGTGAGTAGTTACGTTTGTTCCTGAGGACATGGGTGAAGTCTTGCTATTAGTAGTCATGTGAATTTGGTATTCGTTCGATATTTTGATGAGATGTATGTTGTCTTTTCCTCTAGTGGTGTTATGTGAACATCGACTACATGACACTTCACCATTATTTGGGCCTAGAGGAAGGCATAGGGAAGTAATAAGTAGATGATGGATTGCTAGAGTGACAGAAGCTTAAACCCTAGTTTATGCGTTGCTTCGTTAGGGGCTGATTTGGATCCATATGTTTAGTGTTGTGGTTAGGTTTACCTTAATACTTCTTTTGTAGTTGCGGACGCTTGCAATAGGGGTTAATCATAAGTGGGATGCTTGTCCAAGTAAGGGCAGTACCCAAGCACCGGTCCACCCACATATCAAATTATTAAAGTACCGAACGCAAATCATATGAACGTAATGAAAACTAGCTTGACGATAATTTCCATGTGTCCTCGGGAGCTCCTTTCTCATTATTAGAAATTGTCCAGGCTTATCCTTTGCTACATAAAGGATTGGGTCACCTTGCTGCACTTTATTTACTTTATTTACTTGTTACTCGTTACTATTTATCTTATCAATCAACTATCTATCACCTACAATTTCGGTGCTTGCAGAGAAAACCTTACCGAAAACCGCTTATCATTTCCTTCTGCTCCTCGCTGGGTTCGACACTCTTACTTCTCGAAAGGACTACGATAGATCCGCTACACTTATGGGTCATCAGGAGCCAATATGAGCATCCAGGTTCCGCTATTGGTTATTGACCGGAGACGTGTCTCGGTCATGTCTACATAGTTCTCGAACACGTAGGATCCGCACGCTTAACGTTCGGTGACAATCGGTATTATGAGTTTATGTGTTTATATGTACCAAAGATAGTTTAGAGTCCCGGATCACGGACATGACGAGGAGTCTCGAAATGGTCGAGACATAAAGATTGATATATTGGACGGCTATATTCGGACACCGGAAGTGTTCCGGGTGATTTCGGAGAAAACCGGAGTGCCCGAGGGTTACCGAAACCCCCTCGGGGAACTAATGGGCCACATGGGCCTTAGTGGAGAGAGAGAGAGGGCCGGCCAGGGCAGGCCGCGCCCCCCCTCCCCCTCTGGTCCGAATTGGACTAGGGCAGGGGGGGAGGGGCCCCCCTTTCCTTCTCCCTGTCCTCCTTCCTTTTCCCCTCCTAGTAGGACTAGGAAAGGGGAGTCCTACTCCTACTAGGAGGAGGACTCCTCTCCTGGCGCGCCCCAAGGGCCGGCCGGCCTCCACCCATTGCTCCTTTATATACAGGGGCAGGGGGCACCCTAGAACACACAAGTTGATCATTGATCTCTTAGCCGTGTGCGGTGCCCCCCTCCACCATAATCCACCTCGGTCATAATAGTGCTTAGGCGAAGCCCTGCGCCGGTAGCTTCATCATCACTGTCATCATGTCGTCGTGTTGACGAAGCTCTCCCTCGACACTCAGCTGGATCGAGAGTTCGTGGGATGTCACCGAGCCAAACGTGTGCAGATCGCGGAGGTGCCGTACTTTCGGTACTAGGATCGGTCGATCGTGAAGAGGTACGACTACATCAACCGCGTTGTCATAACGCTTCCGCTTATGGTCTACGAGGGTACGTAGACAACACTCTCCCCTCTCGTTGCTATGCATCACCATGATCTTGTGTGTGCGTAGGATTTTTTTTGAAATTACTACGTTCCCCAACATGATCAACCAGGAGGAGTTGGACAAGGTCCGGCATGCCATCGCCGATTCCAATGAGTGGAAGGCGACAAAGATCTGGCCTGCCTCCCAAACCTTAGCCGACATGGAGGCCACCGAGACCCCCCTTCTCCTCCATGCTCTTTTTGCCAGCTTGCTGGCCCCGTTCTCCGATTTCTTCAACGTCGTGCTCTCGCACTACCAGATCCACGTGCTGCACCGGGATCCCAGATCCATCATCCTCCTCTCCGCTTTCGCTTTCTTGTGTGAGGCCTTTGTGGGCATTACCCCATCTGTGGCCTTACTCCGCCATTTCTTCTCACTCCGCCTGGTTGACAGCGGGCAATGCTCGGGGTGTGTGTCGCTTCAGGCGGTGGCGGCGACCGCAGGCTTCGGGGTCGACTTCACGCTCCACCCCGATGCGAGGGGATTCTGGAAGCAATGGGTGTATGTGGATGCCACTGTGCGCAGCCCCCTACTCCTCATCCCATTGGCGCCAGCGGAGCCGAGCTCCGGCTGGGGGCACGCGGAGCTTGCCGACCCGCGGTCGCGTGCGTCTTATCCAGGTTGGCCAAGTTGAAGGAGGCGAGGGTGACGACGGTGATGGTTGTGAGGGAATTTGTCTGGCGGTGCATCGCTCCGCTCTAGCGCCATGCTCGCCCGATGTAGGCCTTCACCGGCCCTGACGACCCCATGAGGCTCCAGGTGCCTTCGCTCCCCTCCAACACGTTGCGCGGGGTGCTCCAGCTCCTGACTGGTGAGGCGCCTGCCGCTCTCCTTCCTGGACGCCCTTTGTACAACTGCCTCAACGGGAGGGCTTTCACCGAGAAGCTGCCATGCTTCAACGAGTGGGGGATGCTCCCCGAGGGCCGCGTGGGGCCTCGCGACAACTTCCTCTGATGACTCTCGTGCTCGGAGGCTCCGGGGGTGCGTGCTCCAAGGGGACCGAGGGGGAGAGGGCACCGCCAAGCGCTCCTGAGGTGGCCGCTGGGGAGCGGGTGCCACCACGTGCTCCTGAGGTGGTTGTGGGAAGCTGGTGCCGCCACGTGCTCCTGAGGTAGCCGTCGGGAAGTTGGTGCCACCTCGTGCTCTTGAGGTGGCCACCTCTAGCCCCAAAGGCGGCGGGGGAGGAGCCCCGCCCGCGGGCACAACTGTCGCCCCCACCGTGGAGGGCTACGCGTCGGCCTACAGCACGCCCCCTCCGGACCTTGGGGTATCCGGCAAGAGGAAGGGGCTCTGGAGCCGCTGCGACCTTGTTCCATGGACCCTGAAAAGGAGGAAGTGGATAGTCGTGGACGAGTAAGTACCTTGACCATCCCTTGACTCTTGCATGTTGCGTCCTCTTCTGACTTTTGCCGCTTAGGATTCCTCCTGTTGCAGGAGCTAGCGCGTCCCAAGCGCGTCCTTCGGAGTGCTCTGGTCCCATCGCGACCTTTGGCCTCACGAGCCCGGCGGCCACGCGCGAGGTGGTGCCTACATACGAGTCAGGGTCGCCCTCGGGAGGCCGCGGACTCCTACTGCCGGCACCCCTCTCCTGGGACGGCCTCTGGGGCACAGATGTTGTGCCGAGGGCTCCCCCGCTGACCTTCGCGGGTAGCCGGGCACCCTGTGGGACGGCGCCGTCTTCAAGCAATGGGGCGAGTTCACGTCGGGCCCCATCTTGGGCCGCAGGCGTGGGCGAAGGGATTCCACACTGGCCAATTTGAAAGGGGACAAGTAGTACATCTTATCCCTGCAAAAGGTGGTCTTTGTCTGCAAAGCTTATGGTCGTGACGCAGCTGTGGGCTTGGCGATGACATCCATCCTGTCACGCCTATGGTCTTGGTCTTGTTGCACTGGAATGGAAACCTTTGGCAGATTCCTCGGGAATCAACGCCTGTCCTTACTTCCTTAGCACCAAAAAGGAAATTGTGCCATATGCGCCCGCTGGCGCGCGTCTGGTGAGTGTCATCAAGGCTTGCATCATCACAACCTCATGAGGTCGGTGCCTGCATAGGAATCTCCGCTCCTCAGGAGGTAGCCAGGCGAGGCCGCCCCCTCAGGAGGTCTTGGCGTCAGTTCGTCTCGCAAGGCTTGGCCCCTCACGAGGGTCTTGTCATGGGCGGTCTTGCAGTTGAGCCGTACCAGGCCGTTGAAGTAGCCACGCCGTGGGCCGCAGGCACGCAAGTCTGGGTACCCCCATTCCCAGAACGCCGACAGATTTCATAAGCAAGAAGGATCGGAGAGTCAATTTCTAGTATATGAGTAAGTCCATGTTTAATGTCTCAGCACTTTTGTATTAGCTAACCTAATATTATTGGCTTCATGATTGAACTGTATTTTGGTATATATATCTGCTAGCTCGATGTTGTAACATGTCATTATGATTCATATTTTGAAAGAAAAAGTGTGCTCTTCTTTAGTCTGGCCCGCACAACTTTTTCTTTCGAGATGGGAGGGAAGCGTTGGGGTGTTCTCCCTGATGCAGGCCCACAATTCATGTTGGGGGGCTCTAGAGCAGGGGAAGTGGGTACATGGTTACCTCAAAGCAAACAATATCAGGATGACAGTGTTTCTGAACACCGCATTGGTTGATATGTATGCCAAATGTGGCAAGGTCTAGCTTGGAATGGAGGTCTTTGAATGAAGAACAAGAATGTACTGGTCTAGACTACTATGATCAAGGGCCTGGCTACGCACGGTCGAGGCTATGACACATTGATGCTCTTCTCGCAGATGGAGATCTTAGGTGTTGAGACGGATGACATCGCATTCATCTTCGCGCTCTGTGCGTGCACGCACACTGGGTTGGTTGACAAGGGTCGGGAGCTTTTCAATTCCATGGTGAGCAACTATGGTACTAAATCAAAGATTGGGCATTATGGTTGCATGGTAGACCTCCTAGTATGGAATGGCTTGCTTAGTGAGGCCAAAGACATGGTTGAGAAAATGCTCATGAAACCGGATGCCTTAATCTGGGGAGCTCTAATGGTTGGTTCTAGGTTTCACAAGAATGTGGAGTTGCTCGAGTATGTTATAAAGCACTAGATTTAATTGGAGCCAGACAAAAGTGGTGCTTATGTACTTTTAGCGAACATATATTCTGCCCCTGGTAGGCATGCTTCTGCGATATATTAACCTTTACTAGTAGAATGCCCGTGCGTTGCTACGGGCTATGATGCATGAAGAAATCAAACGTACATTTCTTGCTCAGACGAACGGACGTGTTCGGACGTCTGGACATCAAATGGGCGCCCGTCGTGGTGATTGCCTTATCGCCGTTGGTGCCGACCACTTGAGGTCGCCATCACCACTCACCAGTCACCACTCGTAGTCTCCGCCAGCTCCCCGTCGCCTCTTGCGCAGCGTGCGCGTGCTGGTCGACGACTGCCCCTCCCGCTCACTGTTCTTGGACTGGTCAAATAAGGCATGCCTAAAGCTAATGGCAAAGTGCAGTTATGCAGGAGATCCTTATACAATAGCTAATTATTCAAAGCTTCAATCAGGCATTTGATCTTTCAGCAATTTTTGTGCTATAATCTCTAGTTGTGGATATGCTCTGTTGCTACGATGAAAGCAGAATCCATGTATATCAGCGAGAACTTGTTGTAATTCCATATGAACGAATGAAATGTTGTGATTTGAAATCATTTTCTTCTATCATTTGGTACAAATCAGCTGGTTAATCTTAGAAAAAGATCAACCGCATGTACAGCCGTCCGATACAGCCGTGCGTGACCCTTTTATTATCTCCATCTTCCCATCCTACTCATGCAATAGGCAACACCTTGTACCCTTCCTCTCACATCACACACTCTTCCACTCGGCCCGCACCAGCAAGCGTCCAACACGTCCGCCACCATTCTAGCACAAAAATACGCCTTCAAAGAAGCCTTCACAGAACAGCGGACGGGCACCTGCCGTCGACGCATGCATCATCAACTGTCTTCGAAGCACACCTTGTTGTCATGGCCAGTCGAAGCATCATCGTGAAAGCATGCCTCACAGCATCGCGTTTGTTGTCAACAATGCCGTCGTCGTAACACGTCTCATCGCCGTGTTTGTTGAAGCACATGTCACAGCATTGTAGCATCCATCAATGTCATCGAAGCACGCCTTGTCATCATGGCCGTCAAAGCATCGGTGCGGCCGTTGAAGCATGCACCGCAACATTGCCACACACGTCAATGTCATCGAATCATGTGGAGGTGAGATGAGTACCTGCGCGGTGGAGCGTCCCATCGATTCTCTAAGACATGGATGCGCACGTCTCCGCTCCCCGTCGCAGCCTCGGCTTCGCCGGTGCGGAAGCTTACAGCCGCGAAGATTGTCGCGTCAGGCTGTGCCGCCAGATCTAGGAAGCTGTAGGATTTTTTTACTCGCGAGAGAAATGTGTGATGTAACCGAGTGTCTAGGTGAGACCTTTTTGCCAGCAAGGAGGATGGTGGCGCAAGACAAACCAAGCGCCACACGATCACGACCGATCGGACGGCTCGTGAGGCAGATGACGCAAAAAAATAAACGAAGCATGCTTCCATGAGTGAATCATAATAAACAAGATATCTCATGTTCTTTCAAATGAAACCAGTATGATTATGGGTTCATGCTCAAGTCTCGGATTCCAATAGACCAAACAATAGTAAAGTCCAGAATGTTTATCTTTGGTTGCCAAATCATTTTTCCCTGCTGGAATCTCAAACTTTGGAACTCTAAATTCATTTGAAATCACCTTAATTTTAGTGGTGAAACAGCAAGGAAGTAATCTTCAATACTACTAATTGTAAAGCAAAAGAAGCCAATTCCAGTTATTGTTACCAATACAGAGTAAGAATTGCTCGAGGGCACACACCTTGTAGTGGGTTGGCTGCCTACAACAAGGGATACATCCATGTGAAATTGATAAAACTGAAAAATTGCTGATCTATTTATTTTGAACCGGTCATTTAGCAACATCGATAAATGTGATCTTGTTTTGGACATTATGAACTCTTAACAGTAGTGACACAAGAAACAATTGTGGAAGATAAAACAACTGCGGACAGGACTTACTTGATATGCATCATGCATACCTTCTTTAGTAGCAAGTTCAGTGTAAGGTTTGAGAGAATGATAGTAAATTTTTGTTCTAATTTTATTGATTTTGAGCATGCTTTCAGATTGCATCGGACAAACACCAGCATCTTCCTCCTGCTTCCCCATCTCTATTTGCCACCTTGCACATGATTGGTTTTATTTTTCCCAGCTGCACACTTAACCCGGGCAAGATGAAAAACATATTTAGTATCAAACTGGTTTTGCTTTCTTTCGAGCAGAAGGGAAATAATGGACACAATGTTCTAAAGTATTGGTGCTGGTCACTACTATACAACATCTATACAAATGTTCCAAAATAATACTTTTGGTTGCAGCAATTGATTTTTCTTCTGCACTTTGCAGTCACAACCAATTCTGGATACATTAACAATGCAAACTTGATAAATGAGTACAATAGGTTTATAGGGAGGGTAACTAACAAAACAATTGTACTGTGCACTACAAAAATATCTATTCTCATGAAGAAATACGTCAGTTGCGTTAATTACCAAATGAGGAAAATAGTTCATTCATACATCAAAAGCAATGCAACTGAAATTGGAGCACAAAGCACTACCAAACACTCATAGGAGGCAAATACTTTGCAAAACTGTCAGTGCTCTCAGTTCAGTTAAAAGAGCATAAGGTCCTACTCAAAAAACTTTTTGATTCAGAAGCTCATAGACTATTTTTTGTTCTACATTTACTGAAATAAAGAGAATTAATTAGCTAATGATAATGATGCAAACAAAAGAGCTAGTCTATTACCTGGGTGCTCCTTGGAGAACATGCCCGAACAGCTCGGACATCCTTATATGCTCCTCACATATGGGTTGGATATGGGGGATTTGCGGACGGACTGGACATACCCAGACAAAGTAGGGATTGTGATTGGGTGGCCTTTTTTCTTCTCTTTTCTGTCCAGGACAATGATCGGACTCTCAAATGGGATGTTTGAGGGGTCCGATTGTAGATGCTCTTAATTTCCGAAATAGAAAACAAATATAAGTTTCAGTGGCAAATGAATATTTTTCTACAGTTGGTATATATAACTATACTATTGTGTATAAAGAGAACAGCCAGGTAACATGCCATTTATTATTAGTCTAATGTGTGATATCTGCTCAATCTATTTTCTGGTATCCAACATTGCAAATCATTTGGAGATCCAAAGGAGACAGATTCAACATCATATGTATTCAAGTAACAATCAAAGGTTATATGTGGTATTTAGGATATGGGTCAAGAACTTTACGTGCAACCTGAGATCAAAACTTATCAACAGAGATAAAAAAAAACACCAATAGAGATTGCCATTTTTGGGAGGTTAGTTCCATCAAGCTTAATACGACATCATGCAAAATTTTGCAAAAGCTTTCTATTATTACAACAACATGTTAATCGAACATAATTTGGCAAAACCAATTCTGTGTATGAACATCAATAATAGACCATACCCGTAGTGAGTATGCATTAACCAAAGCATAGGCATATAAGTTCTATGAGAGTGACCTACAATCAAGAAGAGAAAATAGATATTATCCAACATCAGAGACCATCCCCACCACATCGGTCAGACTTCCGTGTACTGATTGCACCACATCGATCAGAATTATGGCCATGTACTGATTGCCCAGGGAGAGCTATGAATCCAGTACCCATGTATCAAAAACGAAAATAAACAAGCTGAAACAAAAGCCTCCCTATCACCACCACCTGTATCACTGATCATTATATCTCCATGCTCATTGGCCGCTTGCCCGCTTGTAATTCAGCATACATAAACAAGAGCAGTACAACTAAAGAAAATAGTTTTTTTATTCGCAATATACATTCATATCGCTCTCAGCTAATGCGTAATTTACCCGATAATATACCATTTCTGTCTGCATCACAGTGGAAACAAGCAGACAAAAGTTCAGGATAACATATAAATTTTTGGCACAAAAAATAGCAATTCTACTTGTATGCAAGCACTTGAATCAAGTTGTATCACCGTGTGAATGCATTGATATGTAGAACAGCGAGCAGCAAAAATAAATAATTGAGATGCAAGCTGGCAAGAGAGGGAGAGCTTTTTTACTCTTATGAGCTCCGTGGAGAGTTCATCAGCTGATTGTACTATATGCCCACGGCTTCAATGTCTCTCCTGGTCCATCCATCATTGGGGCTGGTACTACCGTCCGGTGCCGCTCGCCATCACTGCAGCAATAATATCCTTGTGGAAGAGGCATGCAGTAGCACCAGTCCTTCCGTCCTAGTGGAGACCACAGCCACGACGCGCTGCTCCTACGAGTGGCCCTCGGCCCGGCTCTCCGCAGCACAGCCGCATCACGCGGCGGAGGAGGCCGCTAGCACCTTCCGCTGTCGGCGAGCTCAACGACGTCGATGCGGCTCGACGCCCGGCCTGCACGCGCAAGCGGCAGCCTCAGCACGCTCACCGTCCACGACGACGGCGACCCGTGACGCCCGCACCCGCACGTTGTCCCCGACGAGACGGCGACCTTGGCTGCACCGACCCACTGGAGGCTCGGCTAGCGCATAGTGCGCGCGATGGCCCCCGGCCCCGATACCTATGCTCCTGGCTGAGACGTGCCCAGTGCACGCGGCGGCCAGCGGTCTGCGTCGCGCGGTGTCGCTCCCCGGCACACAGGTACGAGGGAGCGAGGCGGCCAGATCCAACTGGCAGAGCCCCCTTGCGTGTGGCATGGCGGCGATGGGCAGCGTTGCCATGGTGGTATCCGCCTGGTCGTGTGTGAAAGGGATCGAAGCTGCTGGGAATTTTTTTTCGTCAGTTATTTGTTTCCTTAAATTTTGTTATTTGTTTTCTAAAGCAAATTGCATTGATAAGATTGATCGCCTGATTTGGATAAGTTGGGAAAGTTAGAATCAGTCTCTTTTTGTACAATAGGAAAGTGTTTGTTTACAAGAAAATAGTGGAGAAAAAGTAAACCGGTCAAATGGTGGGAAGGGAGACGAAAATAAACCGATTGAAAATAAACCAGTTGAAAGTGGAGGGACTATTCAACCAACTCGTCAATTAGGAGTAGAGATGTTGCATTTAGTTATGAACCAAGGATACTGTTTTTCTCGAAAAAGTGAAAAGCAATACTATGTATATTAACCTTGTCCAAGGATTTAGCTGGAAAACATCATTAACCACGATATCATGCCTACACGATTATGGCACTACTAGCAAGAAATGAATCGCGGATGCTCGTTTCATGTTGAACCATTGTTCAGAGAGCCACTGGCACAAGAAGATGGTGAATAATAGCTCTGTAAAAGAAACAACTGAATAGCCGACACATTATAGTAGTAGAAAACTTTATATGTTATTCTGACATGACAATTGAATAATTTCTGCTGGGTAAGAAAAACATAATAGTTAATTTGTCGTCAACACCCAGAATTACGTCTACATACATCAGTGGTAAAAAAAATACATCTATATGTATCAGAACCAGGATAAAGAATAGTTATTCTATCCCCCTCTATTTTGAAGTCTCTGCAACAGCTTTTTTTACTTCACATTAATTTATCTTATGTCGAGAGAGATGCAAGTCAGAAAATATATAATGGACGTATTGTTTTACGTGATACGAAATTACAACAGTAAAAACGTAGCATAAATACATATATAATATACAGATATAATTTTTGTGGTTTTGCATTCTTATTTTTCATCTCCTTATGTGGTTTTTTGCATTATGAGTCAACATGAATGTAACTATTTGACCGAACGTAAACTCAGGATGTAACAATGTAGAAAATAGCTGGGTGAAAAACAACTTATTCTGCTCCCTCAGTGTTGAATAGGGTGCATAGGGTACTAAATTTGCCCCAGGTTTTGTTCAACCGAGGAAAGTTGGACTTGTTAGTTCTCACAATTGAGCAAGTTTTCTAATACTCCCTCTGTTCCATATTAGTTGTAGTTGATTTAGTACAATTTTATACTAAATCAGCGACAACTAATTATGAACGGAGGGGTAATATGTTGTTGCACACCGAAGGACGTTCCTAACATAAATTTTTCTAATATAAAAATGTTCCGATTTAAAACTATTCATGAATTTTGAAAAATGTTCATCTTTTCTGACAATGTTCATGAATTTGTTTTACAGATTGTTCATGGGTATATTTTCAAATGTTTTATTAAATTTTCAAAATAAAAAGGGAAAAGTTCATATTTCTAAGAATGTTCGTTGCTAAATTTTTTAAAGTGAACGTGTATACTATTTTCAAGTAAATGTGTATAAAAAAACATAAAAAGTAAATAGTAATAAACATATCAAAATGCTAAAAGGAGAAATAAAGGCAAAAGGAGTAAGAAAATTAGAAAGAAATAAAGAAAAAAAATGGTAGTAACAGGGAAGAAAAACGAAAAAATATAGTGAAAACCCCATAGCCAAACACGAAAAGGAAATGAAAGAAAAAAAATCTGCCACAGCCAGGCAGCCAGCACACCAAAGTGAGCGAAAAAAAAATCATCAAAAATATAGGAAAAGGAAAAGTAACCAAAAATAAAACCAGAGCCCTGTTGTAGGCCGGCCCAAACTCGCCATGTGGGGTACGTTTGTGGGCCTTATTAATCGATCTGAATAGTGTGATATGAGCCGAAACAGACTATGGGCCTCGCAGATTTAGCGTTACCGTGTGACACTCGTTGGCACTCAAATGAAAAAAAATCATTTAAACGAAAAATCGGGCGATGAAAACAGAAATCATCTAGCTCTTAAAAAAACCTGAAACGCCTGGATCTGGAAAATTATGTTGCAATATGTTACATAATTGCATTGGAAAATAGTTTTTTTAATGATTATGAATTTGTAGGTTCATGAATTTTCAAAGATGTTCGACATTTAAAAAAGGTCATGCATTTTAAATATGGCCAGGAATTTCAGAAATAATCCAAAAATCTATTATTCATGAATTTTTTAGAAAGGTTCAAGAATTTTGGAAAATTTCACAAATTCTAAGAGTATTCACCAACTTTAGGCAGTACATGATTTGTAAAAAAAGAATCACATGGGAATTTTAAAATGGTCATGAATTTAAGAAAAAATTCACCGAAATTTCAAATGTTATGAATTTAGTAAATATTAACAACTTTTAAAAAATGTTCACAAAGTTTATAAAGGATCGTCAAAATTTTAAATATATTCCTGATTCTTTAGAATACACATTTTCAATAATTATTAATGAATTAAACACAAAAGTAAAAAATAAAAAGAAATAAAACCGGACGAAGATGAAAGTCGCTTTTCAAAACTAGAAAAAAAAGGAAAAACTGATACATGGGTTGGCCCATTGTCGCGCTACATTATGTGATTCTTGCGGGTTGAGTTATTTGTTTTGAGCAATGTTGTACCGTGTCACCCATTGTGTCAAATTTGAGGCCAGGCACAGTCAGTGCTGCCAGAAGTTGCCAATGCAGTACTTGGGCATGCCTGTTGATGACAAAAAACTAAGAAATGCTCACTAGAATCCTGTAGAGGAAAAGATAGGAGACATTAGGGCAGGTTGGATTGATAATTGTTATTTATACATGACAAGGTTCTATTTACAAATGCATGTCTGAGTTGTGTGCCTCTGTGTGTGCTTTAAATTCTTGAAACTCCAAAAGACTTGGCGAAATTATGAACTCCACTATAACAAGAATGGTTTGGCAAGAGTCAAAGAATAGAAGGAAATGTCAATTGATTAATTGGGAGAAAAGTGTGCTTTCCCAAAGATTGTGGAGGGCTTGTGGTACTTGATCTTCAAGAAGTGAACCAGCCGAGTGACCTTCTTCACGCCAGGGAAAAAGGCACAATAAACTAATTAAGTGGGCCCGCCCAATAGCATGCATCAGCGTGCGCGTTTGCTCGATGTCCACTGCGCTACACGCTAAATAGGAGGTCCCATCGCTCGTGGTCACATTTATAAGCTAGAGACTTCCTAATCGTCCCGTGGTCCGTCCCCCTCCCCACAACCACCTCCAATGTGTTGTTGCCTGTGATTGAGGTGTTGGACTGTACCATGTGGTTGTGCCCAATCCGGTGGTCTTCCTTGGATAGAAATTCTTAATTCTTATGTCTCCATGAATTACAACATGGCCTCTTGATTGATGGTACTCTGTAGTATCTGATAGTGGCAATCTGGAAGATGGACAAATACCCGCATAACATCCACTAGATTTAGGTCAAATTACAAATTATATTAATTTAAGGGTGTTGTGAAAGGAGTTTGTATATTCCAGTATGTGTTCAACTGCAGACAATGCATGGATAGACATGGTGAAATTGATCACGGGTATGAATGGATAACATGTGACATTTTACTCTTTAGGGCGGGTAAATAATGTGGGTTTGGCTGGTCTCAACCTGGTTATCCCATCCAAAATGTGCCAAAATGTGGATTTACATCACAAGGAGCTAAGTTCAAACTACTTGGTTCACTTGTTAAATTTTTGTCATGATTTTCAAGTTAGTTTCTCAACCAACTCCTCTATGTGAATCGTATGTTCATCTGCGCCATGTGCGCATCTATTTTTTTTTCATGACCTTGCAAATGCATCAATGATTGAACGTGCAAGAGATCCACGAAGACTTCACTTGCGTCATAAAAGGTTGAACAACTCTTACTACTTCCTCCTATCTCTCCATTCTTAAATACATCTCCTCTATACAATTCCTAAATTTCTATGTTGCCGCTATATATGTGCATCGCTCGTTTTCCTCTTGTGTGGAACAGAAGATCGATAATCCTGGCCAGAGTATGAAATTGCCTTGGATGCCGATCTAGAGGCAAACCATAGATGATAGGTTGTTTATGCCCTTGGAGTAGGTGGCATCAGAAAGAATCTAAAGACGTAATTGAAGAAAACAGGCTCTATGCGGCCCAAAATAGGCTCCATAATGGTGCTTTCCAAGTGCAAATGAAAGGGAGCATTGTGGTTTAGATGCTTGCATTGTCGTACATGTGCACTACAGGTTAGAAAGAATTGAGAAATGTTGAGCCTCTTGGGCCTTGACACGTCACATCCCTTCATTTCCCACTTGCTTCATTAATCCAAGACTTAAGAGCTAGAAAAGTTCAAATAAAATGTGGACATGAAGAGAAATTTGAATTGTCAAAGTTCATGTATTTGAAGAGAACATTCAAAAAATCATGAAAAAATAACAATAATATTCCAAGAAAGTGATGCCACCCTCGCCGTCATCTACCTCCTTTTCCAAATGTAAATCTGAAATTACTATCAGATCGAACAACGAGTTCACTTGTAGGGAACTTCAATATGTGGAAAGTTGCACATGTGAAACTATTGAATTGCGTACTGATTGAGATGCTTGTCAATAATCTCTTACACACGGATACTACATGGTCCATTGCATAACACTCTTAACTTAATATTTGATCTACTTGCTCATTTAAACATGCCTACGAATGAGCTCACGGCCTAGAAAAGACTGCGCTTGTTTGATCTCACTACCCTTGTTCGATTCTTAGGATTGATAGCATGCTATATTTAGCCGTAGTACACACACTACGTAAATGGATCCAATATATTCTTAGCATGCAAGACGCACTAGTTTTGTGTGGATCATGTGCGTCTTCTCTATATTTTTTGAAATAAAAAAACAATTTTGCCTCACTGGGGCTTAGAGCAACACATAGCAAAGAAATGATTATATTATACTCCCTCCGTTTTGCTCCTAAGAATAGAAGTGAAAAACTACATATAGTTTCTACCTAGATGGTGGGAACTCCCAGATCCACAAAGGAGCATGCTATGGCCAAACCAATGACTTCAAAACTACAGAACTGTGGAAAACACAAAGTAATCAAGCACCCTGGTAAGAATCGGCTTATATTGTATACATTGTTCACTAGACTGTTTGAAGCTAGATTGGTTCAATAGCCTCAAGAGATGATGTACTCCCATTAGCCCAGCAAAATAAAAACAGCAAAAAACAATGTGACATGTTAGCCCGAGGCCCTTTTGAACCTTTAGCGAGTGATGTGTCTGTTTCTATA
This sequence comes from Triticum timopheevii, assembly GCA_963921465.1. Classification (NCBI taxonomy): domain Eukaryota; kingdom Viridiplantae; phylum Streptophyta; class Magnoliopsida; order Poales; family Poaceae; genus Triticum; species Triticum timopheevii. The sequence goes on from OY997262.1 coordinate 372,878,188, forward strand.
GGCTAATAAAACTTGTTGGTTTGGTTTAAGCTCATGATTACAAATAAGAACACAACCATAAAATAAAATTTAGATGCCAAGTTAAAGTAAACTATGCTGCAGTGGGCAGGTTAGGGGTGTGGAGTAGTGGGAGCTGGTACACCGGTGCTTGTGGTGTTATCGGCGCACCAAACTCACGTTGCACACTTTAATATGTCCAAAAATTATGAAAAAAATTAGGACATTCACACAACATCAATATAAGTTGTCACAAAATTTCAAGTCAAAATTCGAAACATGGCTTGAAAAACAAAAATGAGAAATTCAACATTGAATAAAACATAACATAAGTTGGGCTTTTGATTTGGCCCATTATCACACTAATGTCAAATTTGACACTTTTGTATCTCAAGGAATGTTTCAAATTTTGGTACGAATTTTTTTGACAACATACATTTTCTTAATATTGTAACAACATACATGCTAGATCTTTTTTCCAGATTTTTAAAAAAATTATACGATATCTTGATGCATCGGTAGCAGCAAAGTGTGGGTTCACTTACATTCATGTGAACTAGTACAATACACTATTATCCTCTTAACAAACAAATCAAAGAGCCGTAAGAAACCAACCTTTGTACTTAGGGGCAGCATAGCTGGTCTAAGCAAACATAACAGAAAAAAAGTGAGATAAGTACAAAAATTTGCTTATTAAAGTACAGAGAAGAGAGACAGAATGCCTATGTACATTAATCAAGAGGCCTTATTTACTAACTTAAGAAGGTAGCTTCCATATAAACTTTACTATTTGGATTAGCATATGAGAACTGAAACTAAAGTGAGGACATAATTTATTATATTTGATTATTACATAATTGTATATTTATTAAATATGAGCAGCATTCATGGTGCATATTAAGGTGGGTATATTTCTATGAGAATTGACAGTATGAAACTTTAGTATTTGGAGTAGCGATATGAGAATTGGAACTAAAGTGTACGCGTAATTTATTATATTTCTATTATTACATAATTGTACGGCTAAATATGAGCAGCATTCATGGTGCATATTAAGGTGGGCCTTTTCCCATCCATGGTGCCATGGGAATTGTCATAGTTGCGTGTTGAAAGAATTAAAACTTAGTAGGGCATGCATGATAGCATGATGAGTTGGCATAGTTTGCATGTTAAGATAATTGAGTTAGTGGGGATCAATTATTTTGGTATATATAGGATATGTTGAAAAAAATAACTTTCAAATAAATAGAGCATAATTATGTGTTGAACCATGCCTTTTGAGACTGTCCGTGCAGAAGTAGTTTATATTGTAGGACGAAGATAAATGGTTGTCCAAAATACTTGTATGAGTTTATTGGTCTCAACTTGATCACAACATTCAAAATGTACGAAAATGTTGATAAAGGTCATAGCTAGCTAACTTTAAACTACTGAATTCACTTATTATATCTTTTGTCATAACTCCCAAGTTAATGTCTTGACCAGATCTTTCCCAAGAATCTTAGGTTCTTCCGTGCCATGTCCCATGTGTAGGGACGACAATTTTATCCATGGATCCATGTGTGCATCTGTTCATTTGCATGACCATGTAAATGCATCAACGTGCAAGAGCTCCACAGAGACTTCACTCATGTCATAGAAGGTTCAACGACTCTTAATTCTTATAACTTTCTCCTAGGTGTCTTTCCATTCTTAAATAACTCCAGCTTCTCAGTACTATACCTGAATTACTATGTTGCTCTTATATATGCGCACGACCCATTATCCTCTTATTCGGAACACAAGGTCGATAATCTTGGTCTGAGCACAACGCCACCAGGGGTGCGGAATGGAAATGCAAACCAACAAGAGCATGTTGTTGCCTCCTTGGAATCGGCGGCATCGCAAAGCATGTTAAGCCACTGTTTATGGTATCTAGCTCAATGCAAACCAAAGAAGGCTCGATGTACCCAGAACATCTGGTGAATCAGAACATGTAGAGACGAAAGGAAACTGTGTAGTTTATATGCTCATACATGCGCACTGCAGGTCAGCGAGAACTGAGCGACATTACGCAATGCCACTGGCCAACAACTTCAGTATGGTTGACCAGTTTGGTATGGGGCATGTCATCTTTGATACACATTGTCAACTGTCAGCACTGGTTTAGGTCGTGACTTGTTTAGACTTTAATCTCTCACTGACGGTGGCCCTGTTTCCTGAAGTGAAACTCCTTAGCTTGCAAGCACTGGTTCAGAATGCCTATCTTCTGCAGCAGCGTGTAGGTTACAGAAAAAACGGTTTAAGCAAATGTAATAGAAAAAGTTATACAACCATATAAATTATTTAAGCACTACAGAGAAGATAGGCACACAGAGTGCCTATGTAATTTCCCTAATCAAAAGGCCATGTTTACTAACTTGAGATTACTTCTGTATCCGTACAACATAATTCGGTGTTGAACCTAGCTTTTTGAGTGTTCATACAGAAGTAGGAGTATTTTGTATTGTAGGATGGAGATAAATGATTGACCAAACAAAATAGATGAACAGAAAAACATATGCATATACAACAGCTAGTATTTTCTGCTTATACAATCAAAAAACAGATCAACCTGCTTCCTGCAAAATTATCGGTCACTCGTTTTTTCTTGCAAAATATAGAAACTAGGAAACTACATAGATATCTTCGAATTTTGCAGGCAAAAATGAAAGGCCGATAATTTTGCAGGAAGCAGGTTGACATGGTCTACTAATCATGGATAACAAAAGTTTAGCTGTGCGTTCGACGCTTTTTGTGCTAGAAAGCAAAATTCATGTTTTTTGCTAATGACGACACAATTGCAGCGGGGTTCTACGCATTTCACTCTCAAAAGAGCAAAAATCCAACCTTTGCTCCCTCAAAGTCTCCGCTAACAACCATCGTTTAGCCCAGTCCAGTAGACCTCTGCTATTCCAAAATATGCCTCTCATAACTCATCATGAAATTTAACTCTAAACTTATTCCTAGAACTACGCCGTACTATAGAATGATCATATTGTTTCCATTAGCGTGTATAGATGTTCTTTTGGGGGGGAATGGCCATGTCCACATGACCTTCCTGCCTCTCCCCTAGTACAGAGGAAGTGTGTCTATGTACCGTAGTCAAGAGACAATATTTACTAACTTAAGAAGGTAACTAACATATAAATACAACATAATTATATGCTCTCTCGAGCCTTTTGAGAGTGTCCGTGTAGAAGTAGTTTATATTGTAGGATGGAGATAAATGATTGGCCAAAATACTTATTCAAGTTTTGGATGGTTTCAACCAGATCTTTCCATCCAAAATGTATGAAAATGTGGATAGGCGATAGGTTGATAGTTACCTAACTTCAAACTACATGATTCACTTGTTAAATTTTCTGTCATGCACCAAATTTCTTTCTTGTCAGATTCGCCAGTGCCATGTGTGCATCTATTCATTTGCTTGGCCTTGTAATGCATCAACATGCAAGAGCTCCACAGAGACCTCACTCATGTCATAAAGGTTCAAAGACTCTTATATCTTCCTCCTAGTTGTCTCTCCGTTGTTAAATAACTCCAACTTCTCAGCTCTACTCCTGAATCACTATGTTGCTGCTATATATGTGCATCACTCATTTTCCCCTTGTGTAGAACACAAGCTCGATAATCTTGGCCGAATCACAAAATTGCTTACGCCAAATGGGAGGCAAACCATAGAGGGTGAGTTGCTTGTGTCCTTGGAATGGGCGGCATCGGAAAGCATGTTAAGCCATGATCCTTAGCTCTATGCACACCCCAATTAGCTCCATCTATCCAGGTCATCAAGCAAGCATGGAACGTGCAGGGGCGAAAGCAAGTTGTGAATCTAATCAACCACATTAGTCTAGCTAAACAGCTTGGTATGGGGCATGTCGTGCGGTGACTTCTTCTACTCCTTCGGATTATGTTCCTTTGCTGATAGGAACCCTGCTTAGTGAAGCAGAATTCCTTCTCGGACCTGCAAACTTTAAATTCAGTGTAATGTTTATTTTGCCCAAGGGCATGCAACAAGACATCACATTGGATGCAAAAAGACTTTATGGTAATTATGTATTTTGCTATACGGACTTCCCTGACTTTGTATTATCTTGTATGTTGTCGACGATCTAGTCGTACGCATAAGTTATAAAATATATACCCAAATGATAAGTGGCACACATGTGGCACGAAGTAACAGCGCCCTGGCATTTTTTACAACTAAAATTGCCATCCAAAAAAAAAAAACAAAAAAACTAAAACTTGCCATCCAAACAGAAAGTTGTCATACTTCACAACTAAAGTTGTCATCCTCGGGCAACTAAGCTTGCCATCACAAAACGTCAGGGCGGAATTGCTTCTTGCCACACATGTCGCACTTATCAGCGTCCTGATGTTTTTATTATTCATGAATTAAACAGAAAAGTCAATAAATAAATAGAATATGTTTTTAAAAAGGATCGTCAAAATTTTAAATGTATTCATGATTTTTTAGAATACATGTTTTCAATAATTATTCATGAATTAAACACAAAAGTAAATAAATAAAAAATAACTAAACTGGACGAACAAGAATTGAAAAAATGATGAAAGTCACTTTTAAAAACTAGAGAAAAAAGGAAAAGCCGATACATGTGTTGGCCCATTGCCGTGCAACATTATGTGATTCTTGTGGTTTGAGTTCTTTGTTACGAGCAATGGTCTACCGTGTCACCCATTGTGTCAATTTTGATGTCGGGCACAGTCGGTGATGCTATAAGTTGCCAATGCAGTACCTCGGCATGCCTATTGATGACAAAAGACTACGAAGTGCTCACTAGTATCATGTAGAGGAGAAGACAGGAGACATTAGGGAAGGTTGGATTGATAACTGTTATTTATATGTGATAAGGTTCTATTTACAAATGCATGTCTCAGTTGTGTGCCTATGTATGTGCTTTAATTTCTGAAGCTCCAAAAAACTCGACGAAATTATAAACTCCACTAGAACAAGAATGGTTTAGCAAGAGTGAAAGAATAAAAGGAAATGTCAATTGGTTGATTGAAAGAAAAGTGTGTCTTCCCAAAGATTGTGGAGGGCTTGGGGTACTTGATCTTCAATAAGTGAACGAAGCCCTACTATGCAAATGGTTGTGGAAATTATAAAATGCATAAGGAATTTGGCGACAGGTCCATGGTAGGAAATATCTACATCATACCTTGTTGGAAGTCTAGGGGGGCACACAATGGATCTCACTTTTGGCAGAATCATATCAAGAAATAATTGAGAAGGAGTGAAGAAGATCATGTGATCAGGCGTGAATGATGGTCTTTGTAGGATGACATGTCGATGGACGGAATCCTACAAATGAACTTTGCTCCTTGAAAAAAAGCTACCCATGATGCTTTTGTGGTTGTATTGGTTTGTTTAATATACTTTGTGACATTGTTGTGTTGTAAATCTATGATGCTTGTATGGCTTTGTATGTTGAGAACAATGGTTGACTGGGATAGGTGTCCAATGTCATCGTAGATCAACATTCTACCATTTGTCATGTTTCTTTTTTGTTTTCTTATTATGAACTTTGATGTTGTAAGTTCTTGCGGTTTCTATAATGGGAATCGATGAGGAAGCTCATTACTTTCAAAAAAAACTATGCCCCCATTTCCCCCTCCTCAAATCCGTGCATGCATGTAAATCATTCAATAATAAATATAGCACACAACAATTCAAACAAGCCAACATGATGTAGGAAAAATAAAGTTCAATAATTCATACACAACTCATGAAAGGAATGAATCAAGCATTTTTTTCTACGCGTTGTTGATGATCCACTCCTTGGCATCACCATCCATGAGGCGTGTGTCGACCCAACATGATGCCCAACTTCGTGATAAACCTCTCTCTCTCTCTCTCTCTCCCCCTCTCTCTCTCTCAATATCAATGCTCTACATTGCCTTTGTCTTCTGAAGCTTCATATGCCTTCATGTTCTCCATCTCCGTCCACTCCCTCTCAATTACACTCCTCGCCCTTTCCATATGAAATTTTATCCTTCCTTTGAACATCCAAGTAGAGCTTGTATGTCTCCTCCTTATTCTCCCCCTTCATGTCTTCCTTTTTTTCAATTCCATGTCTTTGTTGGAAAGGAATTCCACCCACGTGGCCGACATTTTGCTTGTCACTCCATCATCCGTGACCCTATATTTCTCCAACTTCTTCCCCGTCATATCCCTACTTCTCTTCAACTTGTTTCCAATTTTGGTTGTCGCGTCACTTGTATCATCCTATTCATAAAATCCAATAGATTGGTGGGAGCTTGAGCAATCATTATTCCCTCTTTTTGTTGCTTGGGTTCTTGAAATATGCAAAAAAGGTTGCCCCACTTGGGTTCCCGCTCAATTCCAACCAACAATTCGGTATAGTGAATGGTTTCTTATCAATTTCATACTACAATGTGGAGGCCAACCCCAGCTATAAATAAAGCACATGCCAACATATTGCAAGAATTGAAGGACACAAGAAATATGTTGGTCGGTGTAAGAGAAAAAAAAACATGTCAACATATTGCAAGAATGGATGGAAGAAAGAAATATGACAATCAATGTAGCGAAAACAAAACTTACATGGCCTCCGACTCCAATGCAACTTTGGTTCCACCTCTTGAGAATACACACGAAAAAATTTGTTTAACGACTCTTGGATGAAAGACCATCTTGTTGGAGAGAGCTCGCATTGCCGACACTTGTGATTTGATGCGTTTGCACATAGTGCTTGTGTTTATGGAAGTACTCATGGATTTTTTTTTTCAATATTTTTAGCCCTTCTGCTCTAGTTACACATATCGGGTCCATGCTAGTATTGAACCAAGCTTGACAAACAAAGTATCTTATTTGCTTGCGTACACATTTCCTCTCTTCATCATCCTCTTCGTTCCCGATGATTGCCCAACGTCAAACTTCAGGAGAGTTTGATCACCCATCTCAAAATTTGGAGCCTCTTGACCATTGTTGATCATCCCCATCATGTAATCTTCCTAAACATCAATCACAATGAGCCTATCATAAGAAATTTGGTCCTAAAACTACATATGGGATGAAGAAAAAACTAAGTTGGAGATAATGACCTTGAACAATTGGTGTGTGTGTGTGTGTGTGTCTTTCACCGCAGCTTGTCATCGGCGCCAGCGTCCTTCGGAGCCGTGGTGAGTCATAAACCCTATCCGCGGAGACGTCCGCGTCCTAGGTGAAGCCCCGGGAAGCCCCACCCTTGTGAAGCCATGCCGGACTCATCCACGAGCATGGACGTCGGCATGACCAATGGTGCAGTCGAGGACGGCGAGGACACGGCCATGTGCACGTCTAGGTCGATGACCCCTTTGTCGCAGTCGCCTTCTTGACCGCCATTGGGGGGTGGTGTCCTTGTGAGCGAGGCTCTCCATGTTTGGCAATGACGCAGATGGCAAGCCCACAAACTTTGCTGACCAATTATCCATGTGGGAGGGAAACTAGGATGAAAGTCGCGGGGGGGGGGGGGGGGGGGGCGGTGGAGGGGTGCCGATTTGTGAAGGTTTGGAATAGAGCCTGATTGTCGGGTTCAACATAATGGACATGTCCGCACAACCTCATTTGCACCTCGCATTTGAATTGGAGCAGTCCACATAAATAGGACGGTTTGGGGTGGCCCCTTGGGCCAGTCATTTTTCGTCCCAACGGTCCGTCCAGACAAATGGGACTAATTGGAGGCCTCCTGAAACTAAAAAAAGAATTTGAGGCCTCCTTGTAGGTGCTCATACATTAAGCAAGATCTTCGTCCGATCTCTGGGAAATATAGATCTAGGGTTTCCGCCATAGCATTGCCGAAAGTAGCGACACGTTTGATATTGATGCCTTCGACAAGGTAACGACGCCAAGAGAAGCCACCATCGTCTGCCATGACCGTAGTCGAAGCTCGGTCTTCACCGGTAGTCTTACCGCTCCAAGCTCGCACCCGGACAGATTTGATGACAGGTCCACCGCACTTCCTGGGCGGTTGCCACCACCACACAAGCGCGCAGTAGGAGGTAAACATCGCCGTTACACCGCCAGCCAATTCACCGCTGCTCCACAAGCCCACCCAAACCCGTCGACCCGCAAAACGAAACAAGAGTAGAGGCAACAACAACCACGGACTTTACAGATCGTGCGACAGATCCGCTCTCCCTTGTTGTCGAGACCGGTGTCGCCGGCATACCACCGACGCAGAAGCAGAAGGGCGCTGCCGCCGCCATGGATGGGGATCCATGCCGTCCCCGTACGGGCTTTGCCTGGGGGCAACCGCTGGCGGTGCCGGGGAGAGGAGGGGGGGGGGGGGGGGGGGCTTGGGTCGCCGCCCGTGTCGCCGGTGTCACACTGGGGCTCCGTAAAAAAGCAGATCCAAAACCGACACCGCTACGGTAAAATGGACACAAACAAGGTGACCAAATGCGACAGAGCACCACAGATTTCCCTGGAGTTTGAAGATGGACCTGTGGGATGAGAACGCGAGGTTCGTCAGTTAAATCGATCATAGTCCTGACTTCTTCGTTCACACTAAACTAAACGGATCATGTAAGTAGCAGCCAGATCTGTTGATATCCTTGTGTTGCCGGATGCTGCAGAGGAAGTTGGTTAGCTCACCACACGACACCTGCACGCGCACAGCAGAGCCGCTCCAAACTCGCGATGGCCAGTCTCTTTCGGAGAAAAAAGCATGACCAGTCTTCTGGTCGTTCGTTGCCACTCCATCCATGACGAGTGTAGCCACAGCGAACGCGAGTCGCCGGCCCCTTACTAACTGCAAGCGCGCCACCAATCGGCATCCCCGCCCTCGCTTGATCCGATGCCGACCTTGTTGATAGCCTCGGGAGGCGCACTCTCCGTCACAGAGTAGAGGAGGATTGCTTGCCAACCAAGAGAGCGATGTAAAGCGGGGCTGAAGACTTTGGGCTCGATCTATCGGGAGCATGCAGATGCAGATGCGGCACCGCCCAGCTCCGCTCCCGGTGTCTTGCTGGTAGGACGCCGCCTCCTGCGCTGGACCATGCACGTACGTACTTGCCGTAACGCCATTGATGCGCAATGCAAGTGCACCACCAACCACGTAGTACGTAATGCACTAATGCTACGGTACGGCACGCACAAGCGCGTCGTCTGCCTGACTGCCTGTGCCGATCGACGTGTGGTTGTTGCCACGGGCAGGCGCGACCGTGTGTCAGATGGCAGATGCGGCGTACGTCCATCGGTCCATGCATACGTTCTGCGGTTCACTTCACTGTTCATCGAGATCGGGCGTACGTCCATGCATGGAGACGCTGCGGTACGCGCAACCGGCCGGCCGATCGACAGTGCTCTTAACCGCGTAGATCGATCGATCTACACTCCGTCAGAGGTGTTGCACGAGAAATTTCAGGATGGTACGTGCCTCGGGCACGTAGAGATCGACAGACATGGTAAGTAGGTCTTCAAGTACCAACCGGTGCAGGCCCAGCTAGCAAGCTACTACATACCCAGCGGATCTGTACGTTAGATCATATGTACTGTACGTACACAGATTTGAGGTACGTACGATGGATCCGCACTCGAAAAGCGACCGGGTCCCTCCTTCTCGACCATGTAATACTGGATCGCAGCATGTTGGTACTACAACTCGACGTGTTGGCCACAGTAACAAGCAGATGGCGCTGTGGGAATTGGTTGCGCTTACACACCGTAGCCCCATGTGATGTACTCTACACGCGGTGTATAGCTCATATTCATACTTCTACGGGTGGAGTCCTCGCCGACGCAAATGTAGGCGAATTACTACTGCGCGTCTTTGCATTCAAGTTACATGATAAATGTGTGTGTGCCAGTGTGTGTGTGTGTGTGTGTGTGTGTGTGTGTGTGTGTAGCTCCAAATAGAGTATGATGATGTCTTACCAACTGAGCTCGTTTCTTGATGAGAAAATAGTAGTGACAAATTGTTTGATCTCGGATATTTGGACAAGTTACTGGCTTGCTGTATTAGTCCACTACGCAGCTACCTGCAGAACGAGAAAGAATCAATCTCTGAGAACGGTGTGAAACTAGTCCCACCGACAAAAATTTCAGGCAACTCTCAAACATGGCAACGTCCTCAATAGCCATGCGCTCCCAAACAATTATAAAATGCAAGCGGAGATCAGGACGTGGGATTAGTTCCAGACGGTGAGCCTCCGAGTCTCGAGACACGTGAAACTGTCGGATCTAGTCGCGATCGACAACAAGCATTCTATTTCTTCTTAGTCTAGCCCACAGTCACACCCACTAGACAACAGCAACAAACGTTCCGAAGGTAAAATGGCGACATGCCCGTGTCGTGTGCCCGGCCGGCAGCGGCCACAGCAACACGCCAACGCTAAACGACCAAAATGAACCATGCACTTGTGCTGGATCACTATAGCTATCAGACGCAGGAACAGACACCGGATCAAGGCAGGAACCAATGGAACGATCGATCAACTTCAAGTCGTGTCGATAGACAACTTTAATTATGGTGGCCCAGCCGCTGCATGGACTGGGAGTGGAACGGAACGACGTGCATGACGGCGACCGGACGGCGAGAAGAGGCCTGCCCGGCCTACGGCCAGCCCTGCACCCAGACGGGCTCCCTCCGGCCGCCGCAGAACTTCACCATCCACGGGCTCGGCCGGACCCCGAGGCAGAGCATCCCCGTCATGGCCGGCGCCTCGTAGTACTGGTAGTGGTGGGCACCGGCTTCGTCCAGGCAGCTGCTCGAGCCGCCGGAGAAGAGCCAGCGGGTGGACGACGAGGACGAATGCACCGACGCCGCGGACGAGGACGGCGACGAGGACACCCGGGACCTGCCGAGCGCGATCCGGCGGAACACGGCGGCGATGAAGCCGATCTTGATCCACTTGAGCCTCCTGTAGCCGCCGCAGCAGCACTTGCAGCTCCTGTCGCTGGCGGCGGCGCCCTTGCTCCTGCGGCCCAGCCTGCCGCTGTCGCCGTACGACGACGCCGTGGCGGCCCGCGCGTGGTAGGACGGCGGGGGAGTGATGGCCGGGACGGCGGCGGCGGCTGGGAGCGCCCTGCAGCAGGAGGCGTCCTTGGGCGTGCCCGGCTGGGACTCCCAGCCGAAGGGCACGGCGGCGGGGCCGGCGCCGTAGTAGCGGAAGGAGGGGTTGGCGAGGGAGCTCTACTTGGTGAGCAGCCGCGCGTAGAACTCGCCGTCGTGCGTGATGCGGAGCGGGCTCTGCGGGCAGCTGGGGGTCGCCGCGCCGCTGCGAGCCTTGGGCGTCTCTCGCCCTCTCATGGTGATGGTACGATCTCTGGGTAGGTACTGTGGTCTGTGGAGGACGGAATGGAATGGGGGAGAGTGTTGGTCGCTGCGTGGGAGAGTGTGAACGATCCGAGAAGTGGAGAGATCCGATGGCGCGTTTTATATGCGGGAGGGTCACTCCTCTTGCTCGGTGGTCACTTGCGATCCAAACTACTCGCACACCTTTTTCCTGCCCACTTGCGGGGAATGACACGCTGGCACGTGCCAATCAGTGCTTGTGTGTATACAAACGCACGACTGGCCAGTTCGATTTTTTAAAAAAAAATCGAGCAAAGGGGAGTTTTATTCCAACCAACAAGCGGTGTTGTACGAGCATAGTTAGAGTGACAATGTGAAACCCTGATTTGTGATCTAGCTATCTTAACATGTTTAAACTCCCTCTCTAGCATATCATAAAATGTTTGATTTCCTTAACTAGTTGGCCGAAAGGTGATTTGTCTAGCGAAGCATCCTTCATAGCAGAGTTGGCACACATAGAATCTGACTGCATCAGGATTGGTAACAACGACCACTGAAGGGCAAGTGACATACCCATCATGAGCTCCTTAATATCAGTTTAGGAGCATTCTTGCAGAAGAAGAGTAGATGATAAGTTGTGAAAATAACAACTCCCCTATGGTCTCTTTATCATTCCAGCACCAGCCGAACCTTCCTCTGGGGAGAAAGATCGACAAGGCGAGCCAATTTGCTGGTGGTGGCTCCCAAGGAAGATCTGGCGGCTTATCCTTCACCTGAAAATTGGACAAGAACATCCATCGGACTCTTTCCTTTGATGGGTTTTTATGTAGTGAGAAGTTGAGCATTGTGGATGGAGCTTAAATAGTTACACAAGAAAATTTGGATGCTTCCATTGGTGGAGTATCCTTACCATGAGTCAATTCATTACGGAGGTGTCAAATTCTCCATATGAGCATAATAATCATGTCTCGCACGTCAGATGGGTGGAGGGATACCGGATGAAATAACCATTCCTCGCAAGTGTCAATAATCAACTCTTTTTTGGGTATCGGCCAAATCTCCGCCATAGTATCTCAAAGACGCGTAACATGATCACATGCTATTAACGCATGGAAGTTGCCTTACTCTTCCTTATCACATATCGGGCATGTTGCACGCCGAGCAAGATGTTGGCGGCGCATGCACGCTGAAGTGGCTACGGCCCTACGAGAACCTTTCAAGCCATGACTCGCATACGATGAGGCGCTGAAGCTTTCCAAATCACATTCCAAACTTTTCGGTTGCCATGTTGGCTGGAACTAGAAGATGCCATCGCGGTATATAGTTCATGTTCCTCCATATCAAATTTATACGCATTGCAGACAGAGTAACATCCTCTTGGGTCCGATTGCCAAGCAAGGAAGTCCTCATGTTCCCTTGGCGGCGTAGGAATCTGCCGTATAGCCAACACTCAGCAGGGTCAAAGTGAGCATTTAATAAGTTTGCATCCCAAACTCCATTCTCATTCAGAAAATTTGACACTCTATTCAGCCGACAATTCCCCTTCGGGGTAATGGTCTGGAATGTTGGTCCCCTAGGGATCCAAGGGTCCCGCCAAGTCTGTATAAAAGTGTCGTTTCCCATCGTAAGGATAAAGCCTTTCTTCAAAAGAGCAAGGTCGTGCTCAATTCCTTTCCCGACAGCAGAGGCAACCAGTCCTTGGTTGAAGGCCATCATATCCCTCAAATCGAGTCCTCCTTTTGGCTTAGGCAAAATAAGCTTGTCCCAAGACATCCATGCCATCTTTCTGCTTCCCTTTTAGACACCCCACCAGTACTGACGCATCATTCTGGTTAGATCATCACATATTGAATAAGGAAGCTAAAAAACACTCATAACATAAGTAGGAATCACCTGAGCCACTGATTTGATAAGAATCTCCTTCATAGACGATGCACATGGCTTTCACTCTTGTCGATCAGCCTCTTGCTAAGCCTGGATTGCACTCTTTGAAACCTTTCCTTATGCATTTTTGCTTCTATCACAGGTAGCCCAAGGTACTTTTGGGTCAAGAACTTCCTGAGTAATCTCTAGAATATTCCTTACCTCTTTCGAGATTGTGACAGAACAATTTCCAGAAAAAGGGGTGGAGCACCTTGACGGATTTATTACTTGTCATGTCGTCGCCGCATAAGTGTTCAGAACACCCTTTACAATGGTTGCCTGCTCAGCACTAGCTGGAAAAATAACAGTGAATCATCCGCAAACAGGAGTTGTGAAATTGACGGTGAATTCTGACAAATGACCATAGGTTCAAGCTCATTGTCCACCACTGACTCCTTCAACAAAAACTGAAAGTGCATCAAGCACAAATAGGAACAAGAAAGGAGATGATGGATCACCATGACGAAGACCCCTCGAAGGACAACATTGCTCCAAAAGCTTCCCGTTAAAGTTCACCGAGTACTTCACAGAGGTAACACAGTCCATGACAATAGACACCCAGGCGGGTGAAAAACCCCATTTGAGAAGGGCCTTTTCCAAAAAGCTCCAATCAAAGCGGTCATATGTCTCTGAAAGATTCAACTTATAAGCATGGTATGGGAATTACATTTTAAGGTGTTGACGTAGTGAACACGCTCGAAGGAAATAATAGCATTATCCGAGATTAACCATCCAGGAATCAAAGCTCTTTGGTTCGGACAAATCAACTCATCCAGAAGAGGACAGAGATGGTTAACCAAGCACTTAGAGACGATTTCGTAAATAACATTGCATAGACTAATGGCACGGAAATCCTTCAAGTACACTGGGTGATCAACTTTGGGAATTAACACAATGGACGCGTCGTTAACCCTAGGAGGCATGATTCTAGTGTACAAAAAAGCAGAAATTGTTGCAGTGATATCCTCTTTAAGACATGACCACTTCCACTATTAAACGCCCTGGAGATCCGTCCAGACCTGGGGCTTTCAGAGGCCCAATTTGAAACAAAGCATCAGACACTTTCTTGTCTGAAAATTTGGCATAAAGAGTTGCATTCATAGCATCGGTCACCTTCGTATCAATGCAATCAAGAATCTGATCCAGTGCCAAGGTGGGGTATTTGATGAACACTTCCTTCAAATAATACGCCGCCATTCTTTCCATCTCAGAGGGAGCCGAATTCCAGACCCATAGGCTTAGCGTAGTTTCTGAATAAAAATTTATGAGCTTTGCACACCCTCTTCTTTTCAAATATTTGGTTTTAGGGTCACCCTCCTTCAACCATGTGATTCATAGTTTAATATTTGGTGTTCTTCAATGTTTCTTGCCAGAAAAAGTTCAGATATTTTATTTTTAAAAACATCTTTTTAGAATCTACTGTTCACCCGAGTTCCAGTGAGCTCGAGCTCACAATAGCACTTCCGCATAATCGCTTCCTAGCTCTATATAGTGATGGTTTCTTTCATTGACGATATCATGTTCCTCGTTCTACATACTACATAACTTAAAAATAAAGAACCCTCATAACCAGCGAACGTTTGCCGGGAGACATTCCAGCGAACAATTTTCATGGCAATTTGTGTTGTATGTGGATAGCTAGTTCAGTTGGCAAGCTTTCCAAGTCCGTCCAGTTTTTTTTTTCAGGATTTATCGTGCTTGCTAACTAAATTCGTCATCTTCGTGGCTACTGAAATTGACATAAAAAATGTTGTCTTGCCATGACCTGCCAGGAAGCACGTTAACATTTCACAAAATAAAACAAGGCTTGACCGACCGCCACCATCCAATATAACATGGGAGCAGGCAGCTCAGACTCATACAACTACAGTCTGCGCATTGTAGGCAGCTTCGGCAGAAGGCAAACGACCAGCGCCACACCCGTCCTGCTGCTTCTCTTTTCACTCTAGCCCACCATGCGTTCTACTGAAGGATTCAGTTCCAGCAGTTCATGTTAGGCTCCGGATCAATCACTAGCAATATAGGTGGCTGCTTACAGAATCTGAGATACAAGAATCAGGGGATCGGAAGAGTACAGAGAGGGGAAAGGGAGAAGAGAGCCGCCGCCAGGTTCTAGTTCTTCGATGCCTCTCTCCGGGAAACCCTAGCCCTACTTAACCTTGCTCCGGGTGTCCCAAACGTGGGCTGGGAAGTGGTTGTTGGGCCTCCGAATGCGTTGGGCCCGTTCCGGCTCCGCCGATGTTGAGGCCTGGTCGTGGCAAGGTGGTACTTGGGCCGTAACACTCCCTCCTCCTTGAGACACAGCTTGTCCCCAAGCTGGCGCGCCCGGAAAATGGTGTTGAAGTTCTGGCCGATCCTCCCAGGTGGCTAGTTCAGGCGGCTGATCGGTCCAACGAACGCGCACCTGGGATACGGGTACGCCACCCCGCTGGATGACGCGGTCCTCCAAAATTTCTTCTGGCAGGGGCGTCGGTGCTGCCGCTTCTGGTAGCTGCTGGATCGCCTGCTCCGTGGGCGGAAGTGCTTGGCGCAGTTGGGAGACGTGGAACACGGGGTGAACAGAGCTGTCATCGGGCATCTGCAGCTTGTACGCCACTGCCCCCACGCGTTGAAGCACCTTGTAGGGGCCGAAGTATCGGAAAGCGAGCTTCTGATTGTTGCGTGTAGCCACCGATCTCTGGACATAGGGTTGCAGTTTGAGGAACACCCAATCGCCCACCTCGAAGACCCTGTCGGAACGACGCTTGTCCGCGGAGTCCTTCATCTGTTGGCGAGCTCGAAGCAGATGTTGACGAATGAGGGCCGTCATCTGGGCACGGTCTTGGAGCCACTCCGCCAAGTCAGGAGAAACGCAAGCCACGGGGTCGATGATGCCGAAATGACGCGGGGCGTGGCCGTAGAGCACCTCGAAAGGAGTAGTGCCAAGAGCTGAGTGCGGGGACGTATTGTACCAGAACTCAGCTAGGGGAAGCCATGCGTACCATTTGGTGGGACAAGCGTGGACGAAGCAGCGCAGGAAGGTCTCCAAACACTGGTTGACCCGTTCCGTCTGCCCGTCCGTCTGGGGGTGACGAGCCGTGCTCATTCGAAGTTGAGTGTGCGTCAACCGGAAAAGCTCCTTCCACAGCACACTTGTGAAGATGGGGTCCCGGTCGGAGACGATCGACTCCGGAAGGCCGTGGAGTTTGTAGACATGACAGACGAAAGCCTGCACCACTTGGAAAGCGGTGAAAGGGTGCCGGAGCGGAATGAAATGCGCGTACCGTGAAAATTTGTCCACCACTACCAAGATGGAGTTGTGGTTGGACGAGTGCGGGAGCCCTTCCACGAAATCCATCGTGATCGTTTGCCATGCTTGAGCAGGGACCGGCAACGGCTCCAAGAGGCCGGGGTAACACACTCGCTCCGGCTTGGCTTGCTTGCAGGTCTGGCATTCCTCCACAAACAGCTTCACATGATGTTTAAGGCCGGGCCATGTAAAGAGACGTCTCACACGACGATAAGTAGCGTTGAATCCTGAATGCCCACCGATAGCACCAGTGTGCAGTGCTTCCAAAACCTGCCTCTGGATGGCCACATTACCCCCAAGCCAAACCCGGCCTCGGTGCTTGATGACCCCATTGTCCAACAGGAACCCATCAAATCCTTCCGGTGAAGTCGCCAGCCGAGTGAGAATTTTCTGTGCTTCGTCATCACCTTGATAGCCTGCCTGTACGTCCTCCAGCCAGGCGGGCACGGCCGAGGTGATTGCTGCCAGATCACCTTGAGGCGGACCGGGACGGCGAGAAAGCGCGTCGACCGCGCGGTTGTCAGTGCCCTTCTTATAGATGATGCGATAGCGAAGGACAAGGAGCTTGGCCATGATCTTTTGTTGCCAAGGAGTTGCCAAGCGCTGATCTTCGAGGTGAATGAGGCTCCGTTGGTCGGTGTGAATAGTGAACTCATCGCTCTGTAGGTACGGGCGCCAGTGATCCACAGCCATCAGGATCGCAAGCCCCTCCTTCTCATAAGTGGACAGGGCGCTGTTTCGCGGCCCGAGTGCCTTACTCAGAAACCCAACTGGGTGCTTGTCCTGGGAGAGAACCGCTCCAATTCCATGCGCAGAAGCATCTGTCTCCAAGTGGAATGGCTTCTTGAAATCGGGCAAGGCCAAAACGGGGGCTGAAATCAGGGCCTGTTGGAGTGCCCGGAAGGAGCCTTCTTCCTCGTCAGTCCAGCGGAAAACTGTACCCTTCTTCAGCAGATCTGTCAGTGGCCGGGAGATGAGGGCAAAGCCACGGACGAATTTCTGATAATACCCTGCCAACCCCAAGAATACACGCACTTCTTTCACCGTTGTCGGGGGCGACCAAGACTGGACTGCCGCGATGTTTTTGGCATCAGTGCGAACCCCTTCCTTGCTGATTACATGCCCAAGGTAGAGCAAACTGGGTCGAACAAAAGAACACTTGTTGCGGTTGATTCTAAGATGGTGCTCCTGCAGCAGGCTGAAAACTTGGCGCAACAACCGAACGTGCGTGATCAAATCTGAGTTGTGGACAAGGATATCATCAATGAATACCAGCACTCCTTTGTGTAACAGCGGCGACAGGACGATGTTCATGCCTCCTTGAAATGTGTTGGGGCCCCCAGTGACTCCATACGGCATGACCTTAAACTCAAAATGTCCATGATGCGTCTTGAAGGTTATCTTGTATTCATCCCCATGTCTCATGCGAATCTGGTGATACCCTGCCCTCAGGTCTAGGCTGGTAAAGAAACACGAGCCGGCCAACTCGTCCAGCAATTCGTCAATAATGGGGAGGGGGTAGCGGTTCTTGACAGTGATTGCGTTGAGGTGGCGATAATCCACGCAGAATCTCCAGGTCAAATCCTTCTTCTGCACCAACAACACCGGTGAGGCAAAAGGGCTCACGCTGGGCTGAATGATTCCTTGGATGAGCATGTCGGCCACTTGCTTCTCTACCTCATCCTTCTGCGCTGGGCTGTGTCGGTATGGTCTAAGATTGACTGGTTTCGCTCCTGGTACCAACGGAATAGCATGGTCGAACGCTCGATGTGGTGGAAGTCCTCGTGGTTCTTCAAATAGCACTGCATATTGCTCAATCAGCTCGCTCACTTCAGCTGGTAATGGTGGCTCCTTGGCCTGATCCTGAAGGGCGCAAAGTTGCACCACTCAAGCGACAGCAGAGTTCTGTATCATGAAATTAAGCTCGTCCTTGGATATCATCTGACAGGAGGTGGTGTCAGCCCGAGCTCCCTGCAGATGCACTCGCTTGCCCTGGTACTCGAAACTCATCGTCTTTTCTAGCCAATGGACCTGCATCGGGCTATGTGTTGCGAGCCAATCGATGCCAAGAATGGCGTCGTAGCACCCCAACGGCAGAACCTTGAAGGTGGTGTGGAAATCCACCCCATGAGATCGCCACTAACAGTCAGAAACCTCCTGATCACTGCGCATCTGCTCCCCATTGGCCACCCAGACTGAAAAGGGGTGTCGAGCAGCCTGGACCCCTTGCAACCTCTCAGCCAGAGCCGAACTGACGAAACTGTGCGACGAGCCGGAGTCAATCAGCATAAGCACCTCCCTGTTCTGCACCCAGCCATGGAGGCGCATAGTGGTGGGCGAGTCGGCGCCCTCCACTGCCTCACGAGACAGCACACAACAGTCTGCTGATGGCTCCTCTGGTTGCTCCTCTTCCGTGTCTGTCACCGGCGTGTGCAGCATCTCGAGCATTTCCTCAACAACATGGAGCTGGACCGTAGGCCCGCAGCGATGATCGCGGCTCCATCGTTCACCACAGGTGAAACAGAGCCCCTTGGCCCGTCGGTAGGCTCGCAGCGTCGACATCCGGTCGTCGCCTGCCGGTGCTCAGGCTGCCTCCGTGGCGCGACGGTCCTCTGCACGCGCATCCGAGCTGCTTCCCGCCACTGGTCGAGGTGGTGGTGGAGGTGGCAAGGAAAGCGCTGTGCGTGGAATGGCCCAGGAATGGGAGCCACTAGGAGCCCGCCGATCGTCTCTCTTCATAGCCTCCAACACCTCTTCCTGCAAACAGGCCAAATCCACGGCAGTATCGAGCGTTGGGGGTCGATGTAACAAAACAGCAGCTCTGATTTCCTTAAGAAGGCCATCCACAAAATGGGTAATAAAGAAAGCCGGCTCCCAAGAAGTGTGATGGGCAGTGAGATTATGCATGAACTGAGTGAATTTGTCAGCATATTCAGTCATGGACCCGGTCTGTTTAAGACCATTAAACTGACGCAAAAGAACTTGAAATTCCTCGCGACCAAATTGCAAACAAACAGCAGCGGCAAAATCGGCCCAACAAGAGTACAGAAGATGTGCTTGTGTAGCTTGAAGCCAGGAAAGAGCCCCATCAGTGAAGTACATAGCAGCACAACTCACCCAAGTGTCAGGAGAGAGTGCGCAGACTCGAAAATAAGCTTCGCACTTCAGCCGCCATGGCCGAGGCTGAGTGCCATCGAAAATGGGGAAATCAAAACGCGGAGGAAATGGCAGGCGAGAAAAATTTCGATCCCCCGCAAACGAACTCTCCCCGCAATGATGAGAATCGAACGCACCGGTGACCGGAGGCGCCCCCAGGGTGTGTTCACCCGGTGACTTCCCCCGGTGAAGTGTTGTGAAGCCGTGGCCTTGCCTGCCGTCACCACAAGCTGAGAGCGGCTCGCCCGCCACTTGGCGCGGAGCAGCTGCCGCCAAAGGAAGCAGAGGAGGCAAATCCGTCAAGCGAATCGGCGGCCCTCCGTTCCTTGCCGACTCCAGGTCCGCCGTCTGGCGCGATGCTGATGCCGCCAGAGGAAGCAGGGGAGGAAGATCCCCCAATCGCACCGGTGGCGCCTCCTTCCTTGGTGCCTCCACGTCCAGCGCCGCGGGAGCCTTCCCGGGCGCCGCCTGCACCAGATGGGAGCGCAGATCCCCCACCTCGGCCCGCAACTCCTCCACGGACTGCTCGATCGTAGGCTTCCACCCCTGCAGCTCGAGGACCACGGGGTGGACCTCGTCGATCTTGGTCGTCAGCGCTGAGATGGCCGCCGTCAGATCCGCCAACGCCTTGGTGTGCTCCTCCATCGTCGCAGCCTTGCCTCGCCTTGTTTGGATAATCGATGGGAAACGACCCGCCAGATCGGAGGGAACAACGGCGACGGATCGGGGAGGAAAAGAGGCTCTGATTACCACTTGTTAGGCTCCGGATCAATCACTAGCAATATAGGTGGCTGCTTACAGAATCTGAGATACAAGAATCAGGGGATCGGGAGAGTACAGAGAGGGGAAAGGGAGAAGAGAGCCGCCGCCAGGTTCTAGTTCTTCGATGCTTCTCTCCGGGAAACCCTAGCCCTACTTAACCTTGCTCCGGGTGTCCCAAACGTGGGCTGGGAAGTGGTTGTTGGGCCTCCGAATGCGTTGGGCCCGTTCCGGCTCCGCGGATGTTGAGGCCTGGTCGTGGCAAGGTGGTACTTGGGCCGTAACAGTTCAGTTCTGCACACACGAGCTATAGCCTATAGGAATACGATTACACCCTCATTTGGTTCAGAAAAAGAAGTTGATAAAGGCCGCCAATAAAACGGGCCATCCTGTTTTCCCTTTGAAAGGAAAAATGGCCTCCAAGTTTTTGCTTTGACGTAGTCGCGCCACGCGCATGCATGACTAGTCCGCCTGGGAAGTACTGCAGGGACGTGCTGAAACATGCATGCACGCTCGACAGAGCTAGGCGGGCACGAAACCCTCTACATCATCCGGAAAACATCAGCAAATTAACCCTCCATCTCTGCACCACTAGAACCGGAAGAGCACCTCAGCGGACAGCGATCGACCGAAAGCTCGAGGCCACGCCCCATTTGCACGGTCCTGCGAACTCACTCGCTCCCACAAATTCAAGTACGTGATCAACCTGCTGACAATCCGTTGAACCGGAGGGCATCCACGCATGTGTGCCGCTGGCGACCGCGAGAACGAATCTTACCCCGTTCCTACTACCATTTTTGCTATATTTTCGTCTAAACTAATCACGCATGCGTCACGCCAATCATCTTGAATATACTACGTGCCTGTAGAACCACTTCATAATCATCCGGGGACAGAGTTTCACGTGTTAAAAAACAGAGATACAGACGCAGAATTTCTGCCTCTCGGACGATCTTGAGCTTTGACCATCCATCACATTTAGGATCTCGCTGTGCTCTTCTCTCTCGCATGCACGTGCGCAATGCATAGTCGTTGACAAACACATGCTTAACAGCGCACGCGGGGTAAATCCATCGCTGGAACATTTGACTGTTTCGGCGAAAGACGGGCCTATGCAACTTGCACCTCGTTTGAGAGCATATTCGAATTTATTTTTTCTCGTTTCAGAAAACATGGCTGAACATGCTGCATTACAGTTCACAGATGGCCATGTATAGCCATACGATAGGTGCTGCAAGAATACATGTTATATATACTCGTAAGTCGTTACATGATGTGGCTTCTTATGTTTAGAGGGGCTGGGTAGGAGATGAGAAGTGTAGATTTTGCTAACATAAACAAACAGTAGACTGCTTATTTTTGCATTATTCTATGGCTAAGTATGTGTGGGGAGTTGTAGGTTGCGTTTTTGGTATTAACATGAATTTGAGCTCAGTTGTTGAACTTTGTGATTGGGTTATGCAGTTTTCTGGAAGAACTAGAGGAGTAGTGGCTGCAGGGGTGATTGTCGTTATTTGGGCAATCTGGAAATGTAGAAATAAGGCGTGTTTCAGGAATATTTCCCCGTGCGATCCGAGTAGCATGGTTACTCAAGTCATCACAGGATCGAGTATTGGAATGGTTTGTAGAAACGAGAGCTTCGCGGAATGCAAGGCAGAGGTGCAAGATTATTGCTAGGGTTAGTGGCTGAAATTTACAGCAGGAAGAAGGGGTGCGCGTCGTCGATGGTTGTCAGGCTTGCTGGTTGTACAGAGTTTCCTCGGCAGAAAACAACAGTTGTTGTAGCGTGTAACATACAAAAGTTTAGCATTTGCCTTTTGGCTGCAATAAGTAGTTGTTCACATACTGTTGTTTGCCGTTCAAGTATGTGGCTGTGTGGTTTTGACTCCTTTGCTGAACCTATTTTCGGATGGATCAGCTGAGACAGCTATTCTGTATCAATTTAGCTAGATTTCAGTCAGCTGATTTTTTGTCTTGTGGTCAATCGATTTTCTGGCCCTTGTGTAGTTTTTCTTTTTTCTGTCATGTTTTGCTGGTGGTATTGGGCTGTTTGGATTTGATTGCCACCTATTTTGGGCCAGTCGATTTCGTTTTTAGGCTGAATTTCGTGCGTGCATGCTGTTTTTCCAGGTGTTTGCTTTTGTTTTTGGCATGTGCAGGTTTTTTATTTTTCAGTTGAGTTTTTTTCTTACGTGCATTTTCGAATGTTGAGTGCGTGAAAATGTATACATGCAAGTACTGCATGTACAAATTACATTACAACACGGAAACTTCACTCTTATATATTTATTCTACATATTATAAAAATTGCATTTTGTGCTAATTTTGTGATTTTTTTTATTTTTTATTTTCTTTATTCTAAGGGTAATACCAATGCTAATTGTTTTGTGCTAATTTTTTTGCTTATTAAATACATTTTTCTATTATTGTATGTATGTATGTATGCATGAAAGAACTATACAATATGTGTGTAAATTATACTAGACTGCTAAAGTTGCATTATTATATGTGTATTCGCTGCATATTATAAAAAGTGCAATCTCACTGTAAAGTTGTGTGCATGTTTTTCTTTATTTTCTTTCTTCTTAAGAGTAATACCAATGTCGCTAATTTATTTCCTCTTAGAAAACTTTATTTGTTCTACCATGTTTAGTTTTTAATTCATTTCCTGTTTTCAAGGACAATACCAATGCCACTTATTTGTTCCTTGTTTAAAAACTTTGTTTTTATGTAAAATTCAGTATTATATGTTTATTCTTAGATAACTAAAAAACTGTAACTTATGTGTAAATTGTGTGCAATAGCATCATTATTATTATTCAATTCCTTTCTTCTTAAAGGGTGGTACCAATGCCACTATACTTCATTTCTTTTTAGAAAAAATACTTTTTTTGTGTTTGTGAGTAAATATACATGCAAGTATGATACACCATGTGTGTGTATTATAGTAGAAAACAAAAATTGCACCGTATATGCTTATTTTTGGCATATTGCAGAAGTGCAATTTCAAGGCATACTTGTGTGCAAGTTATATTTTAATTTTCTTTCTTTTTAAGGGGTTTCATTTTTCCCTATTCAGTATTTCATTTTGTTTTTTATATTTTTCTTTCTTCCTAAAGGGATTCATTCTTACATAGAAAACTTTATTGTTTTGTTTTAGTTTTAGTTTTTGTATTTTGTTTTCTTAAAGGGTTTCATTCTTTCATAGAAAACTTCATTATTTTTTTCTTTCTTCTTAAAGGGTTTCATTCTTCCCTAGAAAGCATCATTATCTCGTTTTGTTGTTGTTTTTTTATTTTCTTTCTTCTTAAAGGGTTTCAATCTCCCCTAGAAAATTTCATTATTTTGTGTTTGATTTATTTTCTTTCTTCTTAAATGGTTTTATTCTTCCCTGGAAAAGTTTATTATTTTGTTTTCATTTTAATTTTAATTGTATTTCATTTTCTTTCTTTAACAGTAATACATTTTTTTTGCATATTATAACAAAGCACAATTTTTGTGTAAATTGCGTGCAAATATTGCCATTACTTGTTTTTTGTTGCCTTTCTTCTTAAAGGGTACTGTCAACGTTCAGAATTTTTTTTTATTTTCTTTCTTCTTCAAGGGTAATATTAAATGCCAGTGATTCATTTTAGCTTAGAAGACTTCATTATTATGAATTTTTTTTGTTTCTATTTTTCTCTTTCTTCTTTAAGGGCATTGTCAACTCCACTAGTTCATTTCTTCTGAGAAAACATCTTTTTTGTAAAAGTTCCACTAACATATGTTTATTCTCGCATATTATAAAAAACATAATTTCTGTACATATTGTGTGCAAGTTTTGTCATTATTCATTTTGTTTCTGAGGGGGTGGTGGTGGTGGGGTTGGTTGATGGTGTAAGGGTGCAACTTGCTTAAGGTTGGGCACAAGGCTAACAGTTTAGCTACATAATAGTCGCCTGGCTTTTTCGTTTTGCTTCAGTTGATTTTCTTTTTACTCCGAACATGCATGCATGCAAGATTGCCTTTGACTAGCTGTATGCATGGTTACCTGTGGGGCCACGCCTTCATGCGTGTATACGTTGCACCTTTTTTTATCTTTTCTTTTTCTGCATGTTAGTTTTTTATGCGCGGGCGTGTGTTGTGTGTCGTGCATATGTGTGAGATTGGCATGTACCATTGATATTAGATATGGTTCAAATTAATTTTTGACATTTGTGTTCTATTTATTTATTTATTATTATTTTTTGGTCGGGTTGTTTTTATATGAATGTATAGACACAAGTATTACACAAATGAGTGTAAACTATAATAAACTGTGAAAAAAATCATTCTTATTTAGTTTTAGTTTTTAGTTTTTGGTTTATTGTCTTTCTTAGAAATTTTTCTTTTGGCGAAAATTTCACTATTATAAGTTTATTCTCGCATATTACGGAAAGTGCAATTTATGTGTAAATTATGTGCAATTGTTTTCATTTTCTTTCTTCAGGAAGGGTAATAACAATGCCACTAATTCATTCTTCCTTAGAAAAACTTCATTATTTTGATTTTGTTTTACTTTTCATTTTATTTTCTTTATTCCTTAAAGGTAATACAGAGCCATTAATCTATTTCTTCTAAGGAAACTTCCTTTTTCACGAAAATTGCACCATTATACACTTATTCTTACATATTATAAAACAAGCAATTTTTGCATAAGTTTTGTGCAAATTTTGTCATTACTTCTTATTTTCTTTTTTCTTCTTAAATGGTAATACCAATGCCACTAATTCATTTTTCCTTAGAAATTTTAATATTTTATTTATTATTATTTCTATAAGGGCAATACCAAAGCCACTAATTCGTTTTCTATTAGAAAACCTATTTTTTTAGGAATTACACTATTATGTGTTTATTCTTGCATATTTAAGAAGTGCAATTTCTTTGTAAATTGTGTGCAAATTTTGGTTTAGTTTTAGTTCTATTTTATTTTCTTTCAATTGTTATATATGCTTTCTTGCATGTTATAAAAAAGTACAATTTATGTGTAAATTGTATGAAGTTTTTCCACTATTTGTTTTAATTTGCGTCAGTCAACTAATCCAAATTTAATTTTCTATCGACTAACATGCATGGATTGTTACTAGATTGAAATGCATTAATTTAGCTACCATCGATCGATGGGAGGAAGTGCATGTGCGTACAGATACTTAAAGTGATGTACGACACTTTTTTGCAGCTGCTAGTCATGTACAGTACGTGTCGTGGTACTAAGACTGACAGTAGAATAGGGGGTAGGTATGGAGAGGCGAGATCCTAGCTATGGAGTAGTTGTATACGCAAGCAATTTACGAGTTCATGCCCTTCTCGGAGGAAGTAACAGCCCTACGTCTCAGAGCCCGGAGGCGGTCGACTGGATTATATGCGTATGAGTTACAGAGGTGCGAACCCTTCTGCCAGTGGAGGGGGGTGGCTTATATAGAGGATGCCAAGACCCCAGCCAGCCCACGTAGCGAAGGGTTTAAAGTACATTAAGGCCTGGCGTTACTGGTAACGCCTTACATAAAGTGTCATCATGACCATAAAGACTACTTAATTACAGACCATTTGAATACAGAGTGGTTCTTGAACTTCCGGTGGTCGAGTGAGTCTTCTGTCGAGTGGAATCCCTCTAGGTCGACTGGAAGACGGTTTCTTCTAAAGATGTCCTTGGGGAGGGTACCTTGGACATGTCCATGACCCTACCCTAG
Source organism: Triticum timopheevii (assembly GCA_963921465.1). Classification (NCBI taxonomy): domain Eukaryota; kingdom Viridiplantae; phylum Streptophyta; class Magnoliopsida; order Poales; family Poaceae; genus Triticum; species Triticum timopheevii. Next base: position 372,904,296 of record OY997262.1, read on the forward strand.
GTACATGACTTCATCATTAGCCCCCGAATGGATCGAGGTTTGAGTGAGGAAGGAGTTGATAGCCTTTCCGACCTGTTTTCTGGCTCTGTGAATGTGTCTTACTCTGGATCAATGACTTTTTAGTGATGGTGTCAACTTCTCTTTCAGTCGCCTTGATCCATTCTTTATATCTGTCGAGTGAACTTTATGAACTTGGAGATTTCCGAGCGACGGATCGCAGGAGATCTTCCATCTGACAAGTTGCTCTACTGTTAGCGGATTTAGTGGGATCCGAATTTCGGGAAGCGCGCGAAGCGGGGAAGGCCGCGGTACTCGGATGGGATAAGGCAGAGACGCCTCGATTTCCGCGCCGCCTTTTTCGCCACGTATCGCTCGTGCGTCTGTTTCGGGATTTGACAGGATTGCCTGGGCCTACCAGTCAGCCACTCGGATGCGACTCCATATAAGGCACCGGGCGGAAGTTTTTTGAACAGTGCTCCCTCATTTTCCCCTCCCCCGTCTTCAGATTCATCTGCTGTGCTGGCTATCTGTTCAGCGCCGCCGCTTCGTACCAGCCTCGTCGGCAACAATGGTGAAGGAGAAGATGGTGGCTTTGGAGCGGGCGAAGAAGGCGACGGCGAAGGCAAATGGGAGAGCGACCAGTCGGGCTGGATCCTCGTCGCGGTCCAGCCTGCCGCAAGTTGGATCCAGGGGGATTGGATCCGCTCGACCATCACCCAGAAGGATCTCGATGACCTGGCCAACGAAGGGTTGATCGAGCACGGGGCGGCTAGGCTTCCGGGGACGGAGTGGCAGCCTCAGCCTCAGGAGGGTGAGTGTGTCCTCTTAGCCACCCATGTCGACCGAGGGTTTTATCTGCCGCCGCATCTTTTCTTTCGGGGGTTTCTGAACTTCTTTGGGGCACAACTCCACCACTTCACACCCAACTCCATTGCCTATCTCGCCGCTTTCGTGTCTTTGTGCGAAATTTTTTTGGGTTGTCGGCTGCACTGGGGCCTTTTCAAACACATATTCACTTGTCGCTCTCAGACGGTGAAAAAGGCTAATCCGAATGACGAGAGAACCCAAGTAATCCAGATGTGTGGGGGTCTTGGGGTCCAGATGAGGAGTAAGAGTGCTTTCCCAGCCATGACCCTTCCCGAGTCAGTTAGAGGGTGGCAGTCGACCTGGTTCTACTGCCAGGACCAGTCGATGCCAGGGCAGTCGACTGGGCTCCCTCCTTTCTCCATGAGTCGAGTGAACAAGCCGTCCTCTCTGAAGGTGCTTCTGGAGGAGAAGGCTCAGGTTAAAATGTTGATGGAGCGTGTAGTCCAGCTCATTCGCGACGGGGTCACTGGCATGGATCTTCTGGAGGTTTTCCTTCAACGGCGCATTAAGCCACTCCAATACCGAGGTCACCCGATGTGGTTGTACTCTGGTACCGAAGACACCACTCGGGTCCACCCAGAGGAGGTCGATGACGCCACACTGGAGAGGTGGATGACTGCCATCACGGGGAACAAAGATAACCCTCGTGGGGCCAGGAGGATCCCGCCACTCGACCAGTCTTATGATCCAGACAAGGTATGACCACTTATCTCCGACTGTAATCATGTTTCGTCCATTCTGTTTTGTTGCAGATCAGTCGATTGACTTTTGTCTTGTCTGTTGTCTTTCAGGCTACCACTGAGTTGTATTCGATGCCCAACGGGTGCAAGCACAGACCGAGGAGGAGGAAGGAAGTGGAGGTGAAAGTCAAGAGGAGTGGGAATCGGACGGTGATGAGGGTGATGAAGATGCTGGCTTCGATGAGGAAGAGGAAGAGGAAGAGGAGGAGGAAGTCGCGCCTCCCCGTTCTGAAAGAAGATCCAAGCTTGTCCATGACCCTGCAGTCGAGCGCGGCAAGAGGGCCGCACCTGTTGTGCAATCGACCAAGCGTCCTCGGACGACCTCTCCGGCGCCGACTGAGAAAGCGCCGAAGCAATCTCGAGTGGTGCCGTCAAAGCCGACGAAGGTCTTGCCGAAGATGAAGATGGTGATTCCCACTATTTCTGGGTAATGACGTAACTTGTGTCTTCTTGTTTCTCATGGATTTATTCTTGGTCGATTCGTTAACTGACCGACTAATTTCTGAAACTGCAATGCTGCTACTTCTGATACCTCGACCAGACCTGAAGATCAAGAAATGGAGAATGCTGTCACTTCCAACCCTGGTATGACCTTTGAAGTTTCGTTTTCAGTCGACATGATCTTCATTTTTAACTTTGAATCTTTTCTGCAGCTCCACCTAATATCGTCATTGATCTTCCTGATGATGATGATGAGGAACCACTGAGGCAGAGGAGGAATAGGAGGGCGTCTGCTGGTAAGACAGCTCAGGTTGTATCAGCACCTGAGACGTCGGTTTCGGAGGGATACAACGTCACTCGGGCTACCGTATCCTTTGCGGTGCCGCTTACAAGTGCTCGCCCTTCATCGTCGAGTGCTGATCCGCCTTCTCTTTTCTCCACCCACCACGTCCCGGAGGACCAAGCAAGCGCTACTAAGCCATACGCCAGGCGGGGGTCATGATGGAGCAAGTGAAGGCGATTTGAGACGCTAGTCAAGCAGCTTACGATGCCAGTTCAGCCCTTCAGAGCAATGTTCAGGTTAGTCGATCACCGCCTGTTCTGTTAGGATATGATATCTGAAAACTTTTCTTTTTGAAAATCTTAGTATCTGTCATACACCCACTGGGTGTGTCGGTTGAATATCTGAATTGGTGGGGGCAAGCTGAGTGCACCCACTGGGTGTAGTCCCCAAGGCTATGGTGGACTGCTGGCAGTCGACCATAGTCTTAATGCCTTGAACTTTTTCTCATTACTTTCTTTACTCGATCTGGTCGATTGGAATCATAAACCGGTGGGGGCACGCTTAGTGCACCCACTGGGTGTAGTCCCCGAGACTGTGGTCGACTGCTGGTAGTCGACTACGGTCTGAAGAACACTTTTTTTTGAAACCGTGACTAACTGTTGGTGGTTAGCCTTTCTGCCTTTTTTGGTCGACTGATCGACTCTAGCTGATAGAACCAGTGGGGGCACGCTGAGTGCACCCACTGGGTGTAGTCCCCGAGACTATAGTTGAATATTTAGATTCGGCTGTAGTCTTAGAAATACTACGATTTTTTTTTTCTTAGTCACTCGGAAGTGACCTATCTTTACCGTCTGTCGATTGGTTCTTCATAGAAATCTTGTGAGCTTGCAGCTCGTTATACTGAGTTGGAGAACAAGCATATCCAGCTCGAACTTGATCTGAAGCTTGTCCAGGAGAACTTCACGAAGGCGAAGGAGGAGGCAAAAGGTATGTTTGGTGAGAATCTTGACGACTGCCTTTGTTCCTTGTTCACTCCCGAGCTTGATCTCACTGAGATTTTGCAGACAAACTGAGTGATTCTCTGAAGAAGAAGGATCTTGATCTCGCTGAGGCGCAGAAAGCAGCTTCGGAAAAGACCAAACTCGCAGAAGAAAAGTTGGCTTCGATCAGCAAACTTGAAGAGGAGAATACCAGTCCGAAAGCTGCTCTCGACACGGCCAACAAGTATGCCAGTCGACTGAAAAATGACAAGTTGACCTTGAGCGTAAGGCTAGTGAGCTGGCGGGAAAGAAGAATGACTTAGAGGTTTATCTGGGGGGGCTCGCCAAGAAGTTGTACCTCATGCTCGAAGGTAACTCCTTATATCCGACTGGTAAACACTGACTTATTGTAGGGATATTAACTTATCCTTGGATCGTATCCACAGAATTCTGCCCAAACTTTGAAGAGGAGACCAGTCGAGTGGAGACTGGTTTGGATCCCATCAACTCTCCTGTGAAGGATGAAACTGCCATGAACGTGCTCCGACTCGAGTCTCGCGTTGCTGCTGTTGTTGACTATCTTGCAAGGCTGAAGGTTGCGACGTCACGCATCGACACAGCACTCTGGCCAGGAGAAACACTTCAGAATGACCTTGAGTCTCTGATGACTCGACTGAACGAAGTTCCAAGTCGAGTGCAAGAATGGAAGAAGTCTTCTGCCAGGTGCGGTGCCGACGTTGCTCTATCTCTGGTCCGTGTTCACTGCAAGGATGCGTGAGAGGACAAGCTAGCAGCTCTCAAGGTGGCCAATACCAAGAAGCATGACTTCCGATCCTTCATGGAGACCTCTGTCGCTGCTGCCACTCGGATCGCAGATGGAATCGACCTGGACAAGTTCGTTGCACCTTCCAGCCCTCCACAGGAGGGGTAAAAAACTTCTATGCTTGATGCCTTAAATTTGCCTCGGAATGCCGAGTGGTTTTTGTAACCGATAAACTTTAACATGCTTGGTGCCTGAGCACTTCTGGTTCCATAGGACGCTATCTGAACTTGGATTTGCCATTGAATATGTTTGCATTTGCCTTCAAACAAACATTGTTCTTTGCTTGATCTTTTGCAGGTAAGCATGAAGCACAGATTGCAATCGACTTATACTTCGTCACTCTTAGGCTGACGCTGGGCCGCAGCTAAGCCCCCGAGTGGGAGGTCTGCTCTCCACTCGGTAGGATTTTCAAAAACTTAGGCGAGCACTGGGCTGCAGCTAAGCCTCCGAGTGGGAGGTCTACTCTCCACTCGGTAGGATTTTCAAAAACTTAGGCGAGCACTAGGCTGCAGCTAAGTCTCCGAGTGGGAGGTATGCTCTCCACTCGGTAGGGTTTTCAAAAACTTAGGCGAGCACTGGGCTGCAGCTAAGCCCTCGGGTGGGAGGTTTGCTCTCCACTCGGTAAGATTTTCAAAAACTTAGGCAAGCACTGGGCTGCAGCTAAGCCTCCGAGTGGGAGGTCTGCTCTCCACTCGGTAGGATTTTCAAAAACTTAGGCGAGCACTGGGCTGCAGCTAAGCCCCCGAGTGGGAGGTCTGCTCTCCACTCGGTAGGATTTTCAAAAACTTAGGCGAGCACTGGGCTGCAGCTAAGCCTCCGAGTGGGAGGTCTGCTCTCCACTCGGTAGGATTTTCAAAAACTTAGGCGAGCACTGGGCTGCAGCTAAGCCTCCGAGTGGGAGGTCTGCTCTCCACTCGGTAGGATTTTTGTGGCGTACCTCTGAAGAGGAAGGTAACAGTCGGCCTTGAAAGGACATGTGGTGCCCCCATGTGTGGTTTTGGTAATTGATGACAATCTCTATGGACTAATGGTTGCCTTGAGTTATATTTGAAGGGTTTGCCCATAGGCTTTTCTTGGAGTCCATTTGTTGGTTTCAATGAGAGTTTGTGATGACCAAGGTGCTATTAAGGAATTATCCAAAGATTGGTCATATGAGTGTTGAGCTTATTGCAAGCATGTCTTGAAGAAGAAGGTTGTGTGATCATTCATGTTTACCTTCAAGACATCATCCAAATGAAGAGAGTTGCAAAGATTCAAGGTTGATCAAGACTAAGTCAAGAGTGAATCAAGTTGATCAACTCACAAAGCGTAGAAGATGTACCGAGAGGGATCAAGTGATCCCATGGTATGTTAAGCATTGTCCATTGCACTTTATGTACTAACCCATGGTCTATGTGAGAGTTGTATGTGGGGTTAGGTACGTATCCATGGGCTTGCGTCAAGAGGAAGATATCATACAACCCATGGAAAGGATGACATCAAGTGGTGATCATCATCAAAATTGCCGTGTGCAAGTTCAAGTGGAGCATCACGAAGAGATCAAGTGCTTGAATCTTGCCATCCATTGTGGTGTCAATGGACTTGTGAAGATGTGCCAAAGAGTGGCTCACCCATAGTGAACTATGGGGAGCAATCATCTAGTCTTCATCGAGCCAACGCAATCAAGAAAGGTGGTCCAACTTGAGGGAGTCAAGATCGTCTTCATCTAGCTCAAGTGGACCATGTGCAAGGCAAAGGTTTTCCCTTGATAGGTTTTCTATTTTACCGATCTTGTGGTGGTAGTTGGGAGACCGTGTTATAGGATCGTTTGTCATACTATCAAGGGGGGCTCTCAAGTTGGTAGCTTGATCGTATCATTAGTAGAGAGCTCAAACCATTACATCATTGCATCATGTTTCTTGGTTCCTGTTTGGTTATCTTTGTGAGTCTTAGAGCTTATGGTCATCTTGATGACAAGCTTGAGTTCATCGAAAATGGAGTTCGCATGCGTCTTTTATAATGTTTTCGGTGTTGGAGGTTTTACCGGTCTTATCCGATGAAGGGTTCTCACCATTTTCTTATGGGACTTTTCTCATTTGCTTATTCTTGATATTTCTATCAATATTATGTTAGCCCATGTCGTTAGCTTTCCAACAAACTTGGTTTCGTTGAATTCGGAGTCCGTTTGCAAAAGTTGTGGCTGTTTTGGTAAAGGCTGCAGCGGTACTACCGCAACTAGAGCGGATGTAATTTTTTACTACCGCTCCAGGGCGGTACTACCGCGGCTCCTGAGCGGTAGTACCGCTCCAGAGCAGTACTACCGTGGCTCCTAAGCGGTAGTACCGCTCCGGACCAAAAACTCGTGTTTTTCTCTCTCGTTGGGCTGTTTTGACCGTGCTAAGTGGTAGTACCGCTCCTCCAAGCGGTAGTACCGCTTGTGCACGACCTGAGCACATAACGGTTGGATTCGGGAGGTCCTATAAAAGGGGGTCTTCTTTCCCAATGAACCTAATCCTTTGAGCTCGTGTTCTTCCCCCATTGTTGACCTTCTTCGATCTTGCTAACTCTCAATCCCTCCAATGATTCTTGCTAGTTCTTGAGGGAAAAGAGAGAGGAGATCTAGATCCACGTTTCCACCAATCACTTTCTCCTCTAAGTGAGGGGAACCCCTTGGATCTAGATCTTGGAGTTCTTCGTGTTCTTCTTTCGTTCTTCCTCTCATTTTCCTCCCTAGCATTAGTTGCTTTGGTGGGATTTGGGAGAGAAAGACTTGGGCACTCCGTGTGCCCTTGCCATTGCATTTGGTGCATCGGTTTGAGTTCTCCACGTGATACGTGGAAGTTACAAGTTGAGAAGCTTGGGTGCTTGGTGCCCTTGAGCTTGTTCCTCTTGGGTGCTTGGGCGCCCTAGACGGTTGGTGGTGTTCGGAGCTCAGTCATTGTGGTGTAAAGCTCCGGGCAAGCGTCGGGGTCTCCAATTAGGTTGTGGAGATCGCCCCGAGCAATTTGACGGGTACCGGTGACCGCCCCCAAGGGTTGCCAAAGTGTACGGGTCCGGTGACCGCCCCCAAGGGTTGCCATTTGTACGGGTTCGGTGGCCGCCCTCAAGGGTCCCTTAGTGGAATCACGGCATCTTGCATTGTGCGAGGGCGTGAGGAGATTACGGTGGCCCTAGTGGCTTCTTGGGGAGAATTGTACCTCCACACCGCTCCAAACGGAGATTAGCATCCTCAAGGGTGTGAACTTCGGGATACATCGTCGTCTCCGCGTGCCTCGGTTATCTCTTACCTGAGCCCTTTACTTATGCACTTTACTTTGTGATAGCCATATTGTTCTTTGTCATATATCTTGCTATCACATAGTTGCTTATATTGCTTAGCATAAGTAGTTGGTGCACATAGGTGAGCCTAGTTGTTTTAGGTTTTGTGCTTGACAGATTAACCGCTAGGTTTATTCCGCATTTGTTCAAGCCTAAACCGTAATTATTTTAAAACGCCTATTCACCCCCCTCTAGGCGACATCCACGATCTTTCAGGCCTGCACCTCGTCCTCCTTGCGGAGCGTACATTGTATTTGTGGCGTACCTCGAAAGGAGAGGGTAGCAGTCGACCTGCACCTCGTCCTCCTTGCGGAGCGCATGTTGTATTTGTACTTAGGCGAGCGCTATGCTGCAGCTAAGCCCCCGAGTGGGAGGCTGGCTCACCACTCGGTAGGATTTTGTTTAAACTTAGGCGATTACTTGGACTGCAGCTAAGCCTCCGAGTGGAAGGCTGGATTATCACTCGGTAGGATTTTGTTGAACTTAGGCGAGTACTTGGACTGTAGCTAAGCCTCCGAGTGGAAGGCTGGCTTACCACTCGGTAGGATTTTGTTTAAACTTAGGCGAAGCGGATTCGCAGCTAAGCCCCCGAGTGGGAGGCTGGCTCACCACTCGGTAGGATTTTGTTTAAACTTAGGCGAAGCAGATTCGCAGCTAAGCCCCCGAGTGGGAGGCTGGCTCACCACTCGGTAAGGATTTTTTTTACAGACTTAGGCGAGTACTTGGACTGCAGCTAAGCCTCCGAGTGGAAGGCTGGCTTATCACTCGGTAGGATTTTGTTGAACTTAGGCGAGTACTTGGACTGCAGCTAAGCCTCCGAGTGGAAGGCTGGCTTACCACTCGGTAGGATTTTGTTTAAACTTAGGCGAAGCGGATTCGCAGCTAAGCCCCCGAGTGGGAGGCTGGCTCACCACTCGGTAAGGATTTTTTTTTTTACAGACTTAGGCGAAACGGATTCGCAGCTAAGCCACCCACTGGGGGGCTGCTTTATGTGGACAAAAGTAACAACAATCACTGTGAAAATTATAACACTATTGTCTTTGAAAAATGAACTACATAAGTACTTTTATTACATCTCATCTGAGTGCATACTTAAGTATAAAAGGGGCGGAGCAGCTCCGCGTTCCATGCTCGGGGCTCGTCAATCTGGTGCTCGACATTGTAAAGGCGGTATGCTCCATTGTGGAGAACCTTGGTGGCGATGAAGGGACCTTCCCAAGTAGGAGCAAGCTTGTGTGGCTTCTGCTGATCCACTCGGAGAACTAAATCTCCCTCCTGGAAAGCTCGATTCTTCATGTTTTTGGCATGGAAGCGACGCAAGTCCTGCTGATAAATGGTCGATCGGATCAAGTCCATCTCTCTTTCTTCTTCTAGAAGGTTGACTGCGTCCTGCCGGGCTTGTTCAGCTTCAGCTTCGGTGTAGAGTTCGACTCGGGGTGCGTTGTGAAGCAGGTCACTCGGCAAGACTGCTTCAGCTCCGTAGACCAAGAAGAACGAAGTTCTCCCAGTCGACCGGTTAGGCGTGGTCCTTAATCCCCAAAGTACTGACGGAAGTTCGTCGACCCATGCACCAGTTGCGTGCTTGAGATCGCGCATCAATCGGGGTTTCAACCCTTTGAGAATTAAGCCATTTGCTCGTTCTGCCTGTCCATTCGACTGTGGGTGAGCGACCGAAGCATAGTCGACTCGTGTACCCTAAGATGTGCAGAAGGCTCTGAATTCCTCAGAGTCGAAGTTTGACCCATTGTCTGTGATGATGCTGTGTGGAACTCCATATCTGAATATCAACTCCTTGATGAAGCTGGCAGTAGTGCCGACATCAAGATTCTTGATGGGTTTAGTCTCAATCCACTTGGTGAACTTGTCGACTGCTACCAACACATGGGTGAAGCCGCTTCTGCCTGTTCTCAGTGGTCCAACCATATCCAATCCCCATACAGCGAAAGGCCAGATGAGTGGAATGGTCTTCAGGGCTGAGGCGGGCTTATGTGACATATTGGAGTAAAATTGACATCCTTCACACTTGTCGACTATTTCCTTTGCCATTTCATTCGCTCTTGGCCAGTAAAATCCCGCTCCGTATGCTTTAGCCACAATGGTCCGAGAGGACGCATGATGACCACAGGTCCCCGAGTGGATATCATCAAGGATTATCCGACCTTCTTCTGGCGTTATACACTTCTGACCAACTCCAGTCGCGCTTTCTCTGTACAACTGTCCCTTAATCACGGTAAAGGCCTTAGATCGGCGGACGATCTGTCGAGCCTCTTCTTCATCTTCTGGGAGTTCTTTCCTCAAGATATACGCGATGTACGGCACTGTCCAATCGGGAGTGATCACTAACGCTTCCATGATCAGGTCGACCACTGCTGGAACTTCGACTTCAGTCGGATCTGTGACACTTTTAGGCTGCGGAGCTTCTTCGGTAAAAGGATCTTCTTTAACTGATGGAGTATGGATATGCTCCAAGAACACATCACTGGGAATGACTTCTCTCTTGGAACCTATCTTCGCCAAATTGTCAGCCGCTTGATTCTTCAGTCGGGTTATATGATGGAGCTCTAACCCTTCAAATTTCTTTTCAAGCTTTCTCACTGCATTGCAGTATCCAGTCATGGCTGGGCTTCTAACGTCCCACTCCTTCATCACCTTATTGACCACCAAATCTGAGTCGCCATAAACCATAAGGCGACGGATGCCGAGTGAAATGGCCATGCGTAACCCATACAAAAGCGCCTCGTATTCTGCTTCATTGTTGGAGGAATCAAAGTGAATCTGGAGCACATATCTGAGCTTATCTCCTCGGGGGGAAACCAATACTACCCCAGCACCGGAACCATTTAACATCTTAGAACCGTCAAAGAACATGGTCCAGTGCTCCGAGTGAACTTGAGTCGGCTGCTGTTGTTCGATCCACTCGGCCATGAAATCTGCTACTGCTTGGGACTTAATGGCTTTCTTTGCCTCAAACTTGATATCAAGGGGAAGGAGTTCAATCGCCCATTTCGCCACTCGACCGGTTGCATCTATGTTGTGCAGAATCTCTGACAATGGGGCGTCGCTGACGACTGTAATGGAATGATCAGAGAAATAATGAGCAACCTTCTTCATGGTCATGTAGATCCCATACACGAGCTTCTCATAATGAGGGTATCTTTGCTTCGATGGGGTCAACACTTCGGAAAGATAATATACTGGGCGCTGAACTTTGAAGGCTTTCCCTTCTTCTTCCCGCTCGACCGTAAGTACTGTACTGACGACTTGTCCTGTGGCTGCAATGTAAAGCAACAAAGGCTCTTTGCTGATTGGAGCGGCAAGCACCGACTGGGTGGAGAGCAAAGCTTTTAGCTCGGCAAATGCTGCATCAGCCTCTGGAGTCCACTCGAACTTGTCTGACTTCTTCATCAGTCGGTAAAGAGGCAATGTCTTTTCACCAAGGCGAGAGATGAATCGACTTAACGCGGCCAAGCATCCAGTAAGCTTCTGGACATCGTGCACACGCACAGGGCGTTTCATTCAGAGTATAGTGCCAACTTTTTCTGGTTTAGCGTCGATTCCTCTTTCGGAAACGAGAAAACCGAGTAAGTTTCCACCAGGAACTCTGAATGTGCACTTTGATGGATTGAGCTTGATATCATACCTCCTGAGATTGGCAAATGTTTCAGCGAGGTCAGTCAACAGGTCAGAACCCTTCCGTGATTTGACCACAATATCATCCATGTACGCTTCCATGTTCCGACTGATTTGAGTGAGTAAACACTTCTGAATCATCCTCATGAACGTGGCTCCGGCATTCTTGAGGCCGAACGGCATGGTGACATAGCAGAAGCACCCGAACGGAGTGATGAAAGCTGTTTTGATCTCATCGGGTCCGTACAGACGGATCTGATGGTACCCGGAATAGGCGTCTAAAAAAGATAATCTCTCACACCCCGTAGTCGAGTCGACAATTTGGTCGATGCGAGGGAGAGGAAAATGATCTTTCGGGCAGGCCCGATTGATATGTTTGAAATCAATGCACATGCGAAGTGAATTGTCCTTCTTGGGGACCATGACAACATTGGCGAGCCACTCGGAGTGGTAAATCTCTCGGATAAACTCTGCTGCCAAGAGCCGAGCCACCTCTTCGCCAATGGCCTTTCTCTTCTGGATGGCAGACCGTCGAAGATGTTCCTTGACAGGCTTTACCTTTGGGTCGACTCATAGGCGGTGCTCAGCCAGCCCCCTGGGAACACCCGGCATGTCAGCAGGCTTCCATGCGAAGATGTCCCAGTTCTCACGGAGGAACTGGATGAGCGCTTCTTCCTATTTGGAGTCGAGTGTTGTTGAGATATGAGTCGGAGCAGCATTGGGGTCGGTCGGGTGGATGTGAATCGGCTTTGTCTCACCAGACGACTGAAATGCTGATTCGGTAGCAGGCTTCTTGGCTCGCAACAAATCACTCGGATCTGCGGTTTTCTGATATTCCTGTAGCTCTACCACTGCCATCTGAGCATCGGTGATCTTTGAGCCCTTCTGAAAGCACTCTTCTGCCTTTTTCCGATTGCCGGTGATGGTGATCACCCCTTTGGGACCAGGCATCTTCAATTTGAGGTACACGTAACATGGTCGAGCCATGAATCGTGCATAAGCTGGCCTGCCTAAAATGGTGTGATAAGCACTCTGAAAATCCACAACTTCAAATGTTAACTTTTCTTTGCGGAAATGCTTCGAATCGCTGAAAACCACATCAAGAGCAATTTGGCTGAGTGATTCAGCCTTTTTCCCAGGAATGACTCCATGGAAACTCATATTGTTGGAACTAAGTCTGGACATCGGAATGCCCATTCCCTTCAGCGTCTCCGCGTACAATATGTTCAGTCCGCTGCCACCGTCCATCAGAACCTTAGTCAGTCGAGTGCCTTCGACGACTGGGTCGACCACCAAAGCTTGCCTCCCAGGGGTGGCTATGTGTGTCGGATGATCAGACTGGTCGAATGTGATGGTGGTCTGAGACCACTTCAGATAACTAGGTGTTGCCGGAGCAACCATATTCACCTCCCAGTTGATAACTTTCAATCGACTTTTGCTCTCAACATCAGCAAAAATCATCAGGGTGGAATTGACATGGGGGTATCCTTCATCACTGTCCTCTTTGTCCTCAGCCTTGTCCGACTCCTTTTCCTTATCCTTGGGCTGTTTTCCTTGAAACTGCTGGATTAAGAGCTGGCACTGGCGAGTGGTATGTTTCGGGTAAATGAAGTTACCCTCTTCATCTTTCTTCGTGTGGATGTGGCATGGCAAATCCATCACGTCGTTTCCTTCCTTATCTTTCACCTTCTTGGGTTTCCAGGATCCTTTGGGTTTCTCCTTAAACTTGCCCTGAGTCACAGCCAAGGCTTCTCCAGGAGCAGCAGGCTCGGCTTTCTGCTTCTGCTTCCGACTAGAGTTTCCTTTTTCCGACTGGCTCGGTTTGTACTTGCCACTTCGGAGTCGATCCTCTTCTTCACCATTGGCATATTTGGTGGCAATCTCCATCATTCGACTCAGGGTCATGTCTCCGGTCCGACCAAACTTCAAACTCAACTCTCTGTTCTTAACACCTTCCTTGAAGGCACATACTGCTTGGTGATCAGATACATTTTCCACTGTATGATGCAACGTGATCCACCTCTGGATGTAATCTCTCAAGGTCTCATTCGACTTTTGCACGCAGACTTGCAGCTCGGTCAAACCTGCTGGTCGCTTGCAAGTTCCTTCAAATGTCCTGACAAACACTCGGGCAAGATCCTCCCAAGTGTAAATGCTGCTAGGTGCCAATTGATTCAGCCAGGCTCTGGCCGAGCCCTCCAGCATGAGCGGTAGGTGTTTCATGGCCACTTCATCAATGTCACCGCCAATCTGAACAGCCACTCGGTAGTCCTCAAGCCAAGTATCGGCCTTGGACTCACCGGTGAACTTACTCACCCCGGTCGCCAACCTGAAGTTGGGAGGGATCACTGCGGCCCTGATGGCTCTGCTAAAACACTCTGGTCCTGAAACATGAACTCTGCTGCTGGTGGGCGCATCTCTGTCATGGCCTTCTCGGTGAGCTCTGTTCCAGTCGACCAGACCTTGCACGATAATGGATCTTGCATCAAAGCCTGGTTCCCTGGGGTCGACCGAAGCTCTTCGCCCAACACTGTGCTGGTGTCTGTCATCTTGTTGCTGAGGGGCGTAAGACCCACCCCTTGGGGGAGGAGTGGGCACTCGATGCCGATCATCGCGATCGAATCGGTCATCATATTGATCACGTCGACCTCCACGTCCCTCACGCTGCGGAGGCGAGCTTGGGCTATGAGCCGACTGAACTGTATTCGCAGCGACGGATCGACTGTGAATCCTATTGCGTGATTGTGATACAGCTGAATTCTGATCTCCTGCAGCCCGGAGCAAATCTCTGATCTGCATCAAGCCTCTGCCAGCCTCTGACTGAGAGGGTTGAATTGACTCGGCTATACGGGCTGCAGCTGCTAGATTCTGAATTGGGGTTCGGTATACCTGAGTCGGCGGCGGAAAGAGTTGACGTTGTCTGGAGTCTGGAACTCGTTGCCGCGCGCGCTCGTCGAGTGCTCGCTGGAGGTTCTCCAGTCGAGTGCGCTCAGCCAAGTTGGCCAAACGCGCATCCTCCAAGGCACGAGCCTCGGGGGTTTCTCCTACGATGGGAGTATGCAGAGCATCCATATTCCAGCGGCGAAGCTCTTCTCTTTGCAGAGAAGTGAGTGGCTCGGGTTGATACTCCTCGTGGACCTGAGCGGGGTCGCCTCCGCCGTCCGCTCCGTCGGTGCGAGGGAAGCCGGGAGGACTACGAGGCCCATTGACCATCATGACCTACGCCGCTGGATCACTGCTATCGCATTCGGATGCAGTCTCTATGGAGCCAGTCGACAGATCGAACAGGCCGTAGAGAGATTCGTCGGGCTCGATCGCCGTGACTTGGGTGGTGGCCGATTGGCGAGCCACTGCGTGTCTCAGCCACCGCTGAAGCCTCGACCGACCAGAGCGCTTGCGCTGGCGGGAGACAGGGAGGGAGGACGACGCAGGAGTCGACCGATACGGGGCCGACGGTTGCCGCAGCAGGATGCCGCGGACATATGCGCGAAAGTGTGTTGCCCCGCGGACGGGAAGCGCGTCGATGTCGAGTGGAGCCTCCTGGAGCCAAGCGGAGTCGTCGGCGGTGAGCGTGAGCGCGCCGAGACGGATCTCGCGGCCCTCGACCAGAACTCCACCAGAAACCATGATGAAGGCGATCGGAACAATTGCAACTTCTCCAATAAGTTGCTAAGACACCTGCCCCACGGTGGGCGCCAACTGTCGTGGTACTAAGACTGACAGTAGAATAGGGGGTAGGTATGGAGAGGCGAGATCCTAGCTATGGAGTAGTTGTATACGCAAGCAATTTACGAGTTCATGCCCTTCTCGGAGGAAGTAACAGCCCTACGTCTCAGAGCCCGGAGGCGGTCGACTGGATTATATGTGTATGAGTTACAGAGGTGCGAACCCTTCTGCCAGTGGAGGGGGGTGGCTTATATAGAGGATGCCAAGACCCCAACCAGCCCACGTAGCGAAGGGTTTAAAGTACATTAAGGCCTGGCGTTACTGGTAACGCCTTACATAAAGTGTCATCATGACCATAAAGACTACTTAATTACAGACCGTTTGAATACAGAATGGTTCTTGAACTTCCAGTGGTCGAGTGAGTCTTCTGTCGAGTGGAATCCCTCTAGGTCGACTGGAAGACGGTTTCTTCTAACGATGTCCTTGGGGAGGGTACCTTGGACAGGTCCATGACCCTACCCTAGATACATAACTTCATCGGTACGTGAAATGCATCCATGCATGTGTTTGAAGGCTCCGTCCTCCGATCCAAAAGAAAAAAAATGAGGAAGAGGAAGGTAGCAGCTAGCCGTGTTGGTTTATCTAAAAAAAACTAGCAGTGTTGGTGCAGATACATATGTACCCACGTTGTGTACGTGCACTGCTCAACGCTGCGCGTACAAATTCCTCGGAAGCGAATTAATATCGCGCGTGACAGTGGCCGGCCTGCTCGCCTTGATTTTTTCACGTGCGGTCGAGTTAAGCCTTGATGCTGCACAAAGGTAGTTTCGTTGGCTGAAACAGCTTTGGGTCAGTCGACTGACCCACATTAAATTTTCAATCGACTGACAGTCAGTCCCATTATGTACTATCAGTTTCGTTTCCTATGGAATGAAATTGGAAACTATGCTCCTTAATTCGAAAAAAAAACATGGTGTGCGCCTATGAATTCTCCAGGAAGATGTTTCCCGAAATATACGGTGCGCTCAGATTTTTTTTAGATTACGGTGCGCTCAGACCCGTTTCATTTCTTAGGCCCAACTAAGTGCATAGTACTATATAGGCCCGACCCGTTTCCCGGTAGCCCATTTCTGCCGTCGAATAATTTCCACTTTGGATGCTGCTACATTTGGCACTGTCCAGACAAAAAAATTACAGGAACGCATGGTTCCTCACCAGAACAACAGCGTGCGACGGTGCGAGGACTGAACTATGTACCCCGTCCGTACATCGAACGTTGTGTAGATCTGCTTTTTCATTTGCCAATTGCCATGATTCCACGGCACGCCACTCTGTGCTGCACAACGTAGTTTCTCTATTCCGACCGTCTCGGAATCTACATGGGAAAGTACAAGGGCAGAGTTTAGGCCCGAGTAAGCGAAAAACTGACTTAAATTTATAGCACTCCCTCGGATCCGAATTAATTGGTGCAACATCTATATCTTTTTACCTAATAATAAAGAGAATTGGGTTTCTGTCGTCCGTCATCATGGCTGTTTTTTAAAAAAGCCCCTCAGTTTACATGAAATCAACCCGCAGTCCCTGTTTTAGTAATAAATAATAAAGCATCCCGGCGCCGCACGGCGACTGCGATCCCACGGCGCACCAGCAGCAGGCGCAGCATATCCCGACGCCGCACCTGCGGCGCACCTGTCGCCCACCAGTGCGGACCCCGAGGCCGTGCCGACGACGACGAACGAGGTGGCGGAGCAGGGGCCCCGGCGAGCGGGGAGCAGGAGGCGCAGCGCATTCCGGCACCGCACGGCGACTGCGAGCCCGCGACGCACCTGTTGCCCACGAGCGCGGACTTCGAGGCCATCCCGACGAAGAGAATCAGGATGAGGAGGCTGCCGCTGCAGCTAGCCATCCCGACAGAGACGGCGACCATCGTACGCTCGCTCGCTTGCAGTCCACCGCTGGCAGTCCCCTCCGGCCTTGACGCGGACGGGAGGGAGAGACCCCTGATGTTGATGTCTTCATCACGCGGCGAGTGCACACGCGGATCTCGTCGGAGAACTTGAGGGGTCGCCGTCGAAGGGGAAGGAGTGGAAGAGGAGGCTGGCGGGCAAGCTGTACGAGGTGCAGATCCAACTAAAGGTCTGCCGCGACCGTGCCGCCTGGAGGAGCGGCGCCCGACCCCGCCTGGCACTCGATCTGGTGTCGTGTCGGCTGCCGACCGACCCCGGGGATTGCAGACCCCCGCGCCACCGTCCTGCTTCCGCTCGTCCTCTCGTGGATGAGAAGATTGGGGGCTCACAGGGCAGATGCACTGCAGAGGCCACGATCCAAGCCGCCCCTCAATCCGGGCGCACGCACATCCAAGATCTGGCCCAAAATGCCACAGCAAGGCGTCGTCGGAGGAGGGTGAGCTGGACACGACCACACCGATCCGGAGCCCGAAGCCCCGACACAGATCCACGCAACCCCGTCAAGCTGCCGCCGAGCTCGACCCTATAGCAGGCCACAGCTTTCGCGGCTCCGCCATAGGCTCAGCCAACCCCCCTCCCCCGCGTGCAAGCACAGCCACCAGGAGCCCATGTGCAGCCGTGCCGCAACCAGCCGACGGACACGAAGCAGCTCACGGGCGAGACGGCCTGGTAAATCGAATCGTCCAGCTGCTGCAGATTGGGGGCGGTCACATCGATGAAGGAGAAGAGAAAGATGGGGTCAGCGGAACGAACGCCATGGGCTGGGAGGGAGGGAGGGGGTGGATCAGAAGGGCTCGTGGTGTGTGCTGGAGCCACGGATAGAGAGAAGAGTAGGAAGAAGAGCAGCGCTGATGGGTGGGAGGGTGCTGGATGGATGGATAAAGAGAGGAAGGGGAGGAGCAGATGGGCAGAAATCACATATTTGACCTGAGGCCCAAATCAAATCACAAACTGACCTGGTCACGAAAAAATTTCACTCTGCTGACCCTTCGGTGTGACGCCCGACAGCTGGGCACCGCACCCTACTATGCAGCGCCCATCACTTAGGCGCCACACTTCCTGCCAGCGTAGCAGCCCTGGTCCAGCTGCGGCCCCACAGACAACACTGCAGTGCCTAAGTCTTAGGCGCCACACATGTAATGTGCAGCGCCTAGCTCGTGGGTGCTGCACAGTCTGTGTTCCACTTGGGCTGGCCCCACCCTCTCTCCCCTCCCACCCCCACCCCCACCCCACACACCCCCACCCCACCCAAACCCTAAGGCTTGCGGCCCTCCTCTCTTCCCCTCTCCCCCCCTCTCAAATCCTTCTCAAATCTTGCAAATCCGGAGTATTTGACCGTGGATTTCGAAGCCAACCCCTCCCTTAAGGTAATCTCCTCCGATCCCCTCGTTTTCATCCATAGGAATTGTCACATTTGCTCAAATCTTGCTAGTTTGGGGGAAACCCTAGTTTTGACTTGGATTTGCAAATTTGTGTTGAATGATGTTATGTTTCTTTGCTACTTGGGTTGGTTAAGCTTCCATAGTATGCTAGGGTTAGGGTTATGTGTGTTTGATGTTGGTGTTAGGGTTATGCTATGTTTATGGTTGTTATATATGTTAGGGCATATGTGTGCAAATATTTTTCTTAAGTATTTACTTGATATATGTGTGTTTCTTATTATTGTAGGGATGGGGAGAACATGTGTTTATGTTCATCATGTGGATAGAGAGGCCTTTTTGAAAGACAATGTTGAGACGGACCCGGATGAGCTTGACATGGTGTTTGAGAGTAGTCCTAGCTATGCGGAGCTTTTGGAACAAGTGAGGAAAGATTTGAATTGGATGGACCCAAGTGACGTTGTTGAGTTCGAGGGAAGGCATAATGTTGGTTTTGGAATGCACATCCGTTGGAAGACAATGCGTGTGAACTCCGAGCAACGTTGGGTTGCATACAAGGAGACGGTTGCCGAATCTCTAGACAAGGCTCTTGAGTTATTTGCCTCCAAGAAGGTTGAGTCTACTTTGAATTTAGACTTGAACCGGAACCCCTCCCCGTTGGTTGCTAGCACCCCCCACCCATGAACCAAGATCAAATGAGTGAACCTCAATTCACGCAACAAGATTGGCCAACATTGAGCCCGACTCCAAACAACCAAAATGAAGGTTTTGAAGAGGAGAATGATGAGTACGAGGAGGATGACAACGAAGTTGACCTCCATGACAACAATGTGGGTGATCTCGACCAATATCATGTGCAAGAGACAATGGACCAATCCATCCCTTTTTCCCGTGCATATGCATCGGACTCGGATGACGATGGTCCCGATGAAGAAGTTGATGAGGAGGGGTTCACGCCGAAGGAGGCCGAAGCATTCAAGAAGGTATTCGGGCGGGATCATAAGACACCATTGTTCAAGGATCTTAGTCTCGCAGATGAAGCCGTTGTGGATGGTGGCAAATGCATATCTCTCGGAGCTAGGCCAAGTTCTCACCGTGATTTGGAAGACGGCAAGAATGGGATATATCCCAGTTGTGAGTTTCAATCCTTCTTGGAATTGAAGATGTGGCTCGACAACTACTCGGTTACACATTATCGTCCACATAAAGTGGCCAACTCGGACGTGAATGTGCGTTACACGGTCAAATGTGAAGTGCCAACATGTCCATGGATTGTGCGTGCAAGGCCATGGAAAGGAGGTCCCACTTGGCGCATAGTGAGTTGTCTACCAACTCACATGTGCCGGCACAAGAATGCGGATGGCAAGCTTGTGTACCAACAACACAGACAACTCATGTCCGAGTTCATTGCTTACAGGCTGTCCAACCAAATATCCACACTTCCAATAATGAGCATCAAGAGTGTCATTGACCTTGTGAAAGCCATCTTTCATTACAAGGTGAAGTACGGCAAGGCATGGAAGGCGAAGCAAGCCGCATTCAAGATGTTGTATGGCAATTGGGAGGAAGCATACAACCGACTCCCTAGGTTGTTGTTAGCTATGGCCGCCACAAATCCAGGCATGGTTCACGTGGTTGAGCCTCATGGGCACCAAACATTGATTCATAACGGGAGGACCGTCCGAGTATTTGGCCGTGCATTTTGGGCCTTTGAGCAATGCGTGAGGGCTTTTGAGCATTGTCGGCCCGTCATCGCCATTGATGGCACGTTCTTGACCGGACAATACAAGGGCACTTTATTGGTTGCAATAGCAAGTGATGCCAATAACTGGGTGTTGCCTTTGGCTTTCGCTTTGGTTGAGGTGGAGAACAATGATAACTGGGAGTGGTTCTTGCGTCAACTGAGAACAAGGGTATTACCGGCTGAAAGGGAAATTTGTGTCATATCGGATCGCCATCCTGGAATTCTAAATGTGGTAGTGGTTGACATTCCCGGACATACAAAGTTGCATCATAGATGGTGCATGAGGCACTTTTGTGCAAACTTCTATAGGGCATGTGGTATCAAGGAGTTGGCCGATGATCTTCAGGATTGTTGTCTCGCTTTCATCAACAAGCGGTTTTCCACATTGTTCAATGCATTGCTCAGACACAAGAAACTTGACCCCGGCGGTCAGGAGTTTCTCAATAGGAACATTGCCGAAAGGAATATGTGGGCACGTGCTTTCGATGAAGATGGCCGGAGGTACGGTCAAATAACAAGCAATATGGCAGAATGCTTCAATAAGGTGCTCAAGGGTGTACGTGCATTACCCGTGACGGCAATAGTTCAATACACATTTGACAAGATGAATGAATACTTTTTCAAGCACTCAATGGAGACTGATAAGCAGATTGCTGGTGAGAACAAGGATAAGCACAAGTACAATTTCCCACCAAAGGTTGAAGAATGGTTGGAATTTCAATCACGAAAGGCAGACTTCGAAGAAGCTGTACTATATGACGACAACGAGTGGAAGTATGAGGTGAAAGAGCCCGGAGGAACCACAAACGATGGCCGCCAACACGGAGGCCGGGCTTTCAAGGTCTCCCTAACACGGTGTGATTGCAGCTGCATGAGGCCGTCTTTGCTTCATCTCCCATGCTCGCACTTGTTAAATGCATCCCGGGTTAGGAATGTGGACGTCAATCACCCTCTTACCGTGAGGGAGTCCGAGTTCTCAATCATGACGGTAAAGAATACATGGACTCCACGGTTCCAGCCATACTTGGACCAATCACAATGGCCGGAGTATCATGGAGTTCAACTATGGCCGGACCCGGAATTGAAGGTCGTTAGCCGGGGAAGACGTAAGACAAAGCATCTTAGAGGTGACATGGACGGATGGGTCCGTGGTGGCGGTGGAGAATACGGCACCGGCCAATTCCAAGAGCCTCGTGAGGAATCCCGTTGTGGGGGCTGCAGTAATGGGGGACACAACACAAGAACTTGTCCCAAACCAAGAAAGAGATCAAAGAAAAATGGTTCAAGCACAAGCCAAGCAAATGATAGCCAACCAAGTGAACCAAGGGGTAGCCAACCAAGTCAAACAAGTGGTGGAGTGCCAAACCACTCAAATCAAACAAGTCAACGAGGAACTAGGCAACAAAGAGGGAGTCAACTTGGTCTTAGAAGAGGCCGTGGTGGTGGTAGAGGCCGTGGTGATGGTCTTGGCCGTGGTGAAGGTCTTGGCCGTGGTGATGGTTTTGGCCGTGGTGATGGTCTTGGCCGTGGTGATGGTCTTGGTCGTGGTGGTGGTAGAGGTCGTGGTGATGTTCTTGGCCGTGGTGCTGCTAGAGGTCGTGGTGGTGGTGGTAGAGGCCGCGGTGGTGGTGGTGTAGGCCGTGGTGCTGGTGGAGGCCGTGGTGGTGATCTTGGCCTTGGCGGCGGCCGTAGTGGAGGAATGTTCTCTTGGCTCAATGGACCATTGCCGTATGTGACTTACTATGATCTTGTTCTTTTGGCTCAATGCTTGTGTTGTCATTTTGTATTGTGTGACTAACTATTATATTGCCATTTTCATAGGTATGGAAACAATGAAGGGGGTGGAGGACATGGAGGGGGAAGGTGAGACCCCTTGGTGGTGCGAGGAGGGAGAAGAATAAGAAGAAGAAGAGAGGAAGAAGAAGAAACTACATGGAGACCCTATGTGTGTATGACTATGTGTGTATGACTATGTGAGGGGACCAATATTTCCGTGTATGACTATGTGAGACCCTATGTGTGTATGACTATGTGATTTGGACAAGTATATGATTTGGACTAGTATTTCTGTGTTTTGGATGTGATTATGTGGCATCTTTATGAATCACAAAACAAAAAAACAGTAGGTATTTGAAAACAGCAGTTAGTGTAGCACCCAAGGCCAAGGCGCTGCACTGTGTAGTGTGGCGCCCAACGGGTAGGCGCTGCACTATGCAAAACCTACTGGAATGCTCCTGGTGCTCTCTGGACTGGCATGTCCAGGTGTGCAGCGCCCAAGGGAAAGGCGCCACACTACACAGTGCAGCGCCTTGCCCTTAGGCGCTGCAGACATGGACATGCCAGTCCAGAGAGCATCAGGAGCATTCCAGTAGGTTTTGCATCCCCAAAAATTGCTAAGTCTGTGTGTAGCGCCTAAGGCCAAGGCGCCACACTACACAGTGCAGCGCCCAGGGCCAAGGCGCTGCACTGTGTAGTGTGGCGCCTTGGCCTTAGGCGTTGCACACTGACTTAGCAGTTTTTGGGGTGGAAAAGCTACTGGAACGCTCCTGGTGCTCTCTGGACTGGCATGTCCAAGTGTGCAGCGCCTAAGGACAGTGCAGCGCCTTTCCCTTGGGCGCTGCACACCTGGACATTTATTAGGCTGCACCAACTCCCTCCCACTCATCCTCACCCCACACACACACACCCTCAACACAAACCCGAAGCTCAGTGCCTCCCCTCTGCCCTCCTCTCCCCCCCTCTCAAATCCTTCTCAGATCCGGAGTATTTGACCGTTGATTTCGAAGCCAATCCCCTCCCTTAAGGTAATCTCCTCCGATCCCCTCGTTTTCATCCATAGGAAGTGTCACATTTGCTCAAATCTTGCTAGTGTGGGGGAAACCCTAGTTTTTGATAGGATTTGGAAATTTGTGTTTCTTTGCTAATTTGGTATGGTTAGGCTTTCATAGTATGCTAGGGTTAGGGTTATGTGTGTTTGATGTTGGTGTTAGGGTTATGTTGGTCTTAGGGTTGTGTTCATTGTTAAGTGGGGGTTAGGGTTGACCAATAATTCTCTGTTTTGTAGGCATGGCTTCATCCGGTTCCATGACGAGGCCACCGTGTGCTAACCAACAAGACATGTCGAACAAGTGGGAGGACGCATCTTTGGACAAGGTGAAGGAGAAAGATGTCGACATCCCGCAATGTTGGTGTGCAGATGTTTGCAAGGTGAAGGTGTCCACCGACCGAAAGAAAGCATGGACGAAAGGGTGGAGATATTTTGTATGCCCGAACTATGCTTATGATCGTGCACTTCCAACTAACGCCTATGACCAACCACCGGTAAGCTCGAGAAGTAAAATGTTACTCTCAAATGTGTGTCAACACTAACAACAAATTTTTATGCAGTCACCGCCTCCTCTATGCAAGTACTTCACGTGGATAGATCTTGAAGTGCCAGAAGATGTGAAAAAGGACCAATACGCAGATTGTCTTAGGTGGCAACGGAGGTTCGAAGAATTGTTTCGAAGAGGCTTGGAGGAAGAGCGTCGTCAGAAGGAGAGGATGGAGCGGAAGAAATGAGAGGAGGAGAGGGCACGCCAAGCGAAACTTGCTCGTGAGGAGGAGAGGGCAAGAAAGCTTGCAAAGGCTCGCGAGGCGCAAGAGGAGGACTCAGCACGTGACAAGAAGGGGAAATGGCCTCGCTCTACTTAGTAGGGACTTCGCTTCGGTGCACTCGTCGTCAACTATCTTCTAATGAATGTGTCGTGAAGTTGTGAGGGCATGTGAGATGTTGGTGAACTATCTTCTAGGGAAAGCTGCCATTTGTCATTTGTAATGAATGTGTCGTGAACCATGTCGTACTAATGTTTGAATTATCTTAAGTTATGAACTCGTCGGCATAAAATTTGTGTTTGTTCAAATTGTTGTGATGCTGCAGTCATTGTAAGTATTATGGATGTAGTGGGAGTAGCCATGGGAGTAACTGTTGGCTTTTTGGATAGCCATGGGAGTAGTGCAGTGCCTAAGGGTAGGGCGCTGCACTGTACAGTGCAGCGCCTAACTGTTGGGCGCCACACAGTACAGTGCAACGCCCAACGGTTGGGCGCTGCAGTGTTGCTATAAGCAAAACTGCAGAAACAGATGCCATTTTGGCCTCCTGCAGCAGCACTCACATAACTAGAACATCAATAAAAGTACTATAAACTGGACATGCTAAGCAAAGAGAACTAATAACTTGAACATCACATCATTTAAGACAATTCAAGTTTGCTTCAAGTTTGCAAACACAAATACCATAACATAACCTCACAAGTTAATCAACCTCACAAGTTCACAAGTTCATCATATAACATAACCTCACAAGTTCATCAACCTAACACAAAGCACTAATGCCTTCCACGCGTGTTCCTGGTGTCACACCTGCAGATAATCTTCTTCTTCTTAGGAGCACGAGGCTCCTCTTCGTGCACTTCCTCCTCCGCCTGCGGCTCCGCCTCCGCCTCCTCCTCCGCCTCATCATCCAAGCTAGCCATCCGCGAGGTCCCTACGACCACCTTTGGGTTGCCTCTGTTGTCATAGTCGTTGGGCGTGTACCGGCGTCTGGGCTGCCTAGGCTTGAACACATATGCGGACCGAGCTTGAGCGTCCGCCAAAAACATGTCATCATCAAGCTCATGGCCCTATCACACAACAAAACAATATGGTCAAGGCCGGTGTCGTAATCAAGTGAGAATCACATCTAAAGGCTTAGCCATACCTCTTGGGTGAGCGCACCCTCATCATCCATATAAGCATAAGAGGAACTCACATCGTCCCCCTCATGGTGAGATGCGGGGTCTGATGGTGTACCAGACCTAAAGGCAGATGGTTCATCATATTCAGGATCACGGCAACCGAGAATGTTCGATAACCGCCTTAACTTCTTGGCCTGACGCTGTAACATGAAGAAGTGTGTAACATATCAAACTTCGCAACATAGACTGGCTCTCATAGTGAATGCGATATGTACCTTGAGGAATGCTCGTAGTGAACCATCATCATTGCCAGTTCCAACCGGTGTCTTCTCCAGAATAGACTGGCTCTCATCAGCTGCTTTCTTGATCTCGGTGCGCTAAGGATGAGAAAGAATGAATGTGTTAGCCATTCAAACATGTGTAATACGGTCAACGGGAAAGTAAAGAACGGAACACTTTACCACATAGTTAATCACCGGAACAGCAGGCACTCCTTGCCCTTTCCTGACATCTCTGTTGTACTTCCCCTTTGCTAGATCCTCATAGTTTACTGGTTCTTCAAGAATATCCTCATTATGTGCCGGCGGCAATATCTCAACTCGAGTAGTTCCAATAAACCGTCGTACATAGTTATCAAAAGCTTGTTGGCTGTGCTCACGAAGCGGGGCGCGTGCAGTGCTATGAGCTTGCTCCACAGAAAGCTGGAAGCGGGTAACATACGAAGCATGATGCTTGTCCCAATCCTTTATCTTTCGCTGCCTTCTCCTGTCCAACCTGCGTCGTATAAAACCAAGCATTAGCACAATCAAAAGGAGTCCCGATGCTTAGACAATACGCAGACATGCTCTCTTACCTATGAAGTGCTTTGTCCGTCTCCACCCAGTCCGGCGGGTGAGGTTGGAACAGACCAAACTGACGATAAACGCGATGCGGCAAATGAAACTCAACCGCCCAGTTGCATATCAGTGGGCACCGCATAAGCCAGAGATCCTTATCCCGCAAGCACATCGGGTTGAGGCAGAACTCCTCGGTGTACCCCAAGCTCTCACCCGCGCCATATGGCTGCCATTCCACCTATGAAACAGGGCAACAATGCAAATTTGATGACTATGTTTCAAGCAAGCATGAGAAAGGACTGAAGTAATGACCTCCTTACCTGCTCAGCCGTAATCGTGTCCAACTCGGCAATGTACTTTTGGTACATGAGATTGACATCGTTCGTAATCTTGGAAACGATATCCCACTTGTAAGCCCACGTGGGGCGCCGTAATTCGTCATGTTCATCTGCATACCAAGGATCAAATCTGACGCTCTTCAGGCGTCCAACAGGCAGACGCTCCCAGCTCCATACAGAAAGTAGAAGCAGATTACCACCAATGCCTGCACTATCTGTGATCCTGCAACACGCATCGTCCAGCTACATATGAAAGAAAAAAACAATGTTAACTTGACAGCAAGCTTGCATTGCTAATGAAGAAATGAGTTGATCACAAAACAGACCAACTACCTGTCGGTACAAGTAGGCAAGAGTCACTGAACCCCAGCTCCATTTGCTATTGAAGACGGTCAACGCCTTCAGCCACATCCATGGAGCGTTCTTGCCAGTGGAGTCAGGAAACAAAGTCCTCGACACAACGTACCACATATACACACGAGCATGTGTTTGGATCACATCATCAGTGGCATCCGGAGGGCACGTCGCAAAGTTATTTTGAATCCACGTGAAAGCAGCTCCGGCTGCTTTCCTTTCCCTCTTCTTCTTCTCTTCTCCCTCCTCTACATCAGCCTCAGCCTCGGTAGGAGCCATACCGATAAGAGCAATCATCTGCTCGCGCCACCCATCAGAATCGGTGCTCATACAGAGAGGCCTCCCGTCGATAGCAAGACCGGTGATCAACGAGACATCCTCGAGCGTCACGGTCATCTCGCCAGTCCGAAGATGGAAACTGTGCGTCTCCGGCCTCCATCGATCAACAAGAGCGGACACCAGTGGAGCGTTCAGATTCGGCGTGGACCGGCTGACCAACAGAATCCACGGGAGTAGTCCTGCCTGCTTGATGTATGGTGTGTACCACTCGTCGTAAGGCATGGCCGGACCAGAGACCCCATGATACCGAATCTTCAGAGGTTCAAGCTTCTGCAAAAAAAAAGTAATGACAAATCTTAGGGCATGTAAATTTCAACTAAAGGCAAATTTGCAAAAGATTTAGAGTACTCATTATTACCTTATCCTTCTCGCGCATCATGTAGGACCGGTGTTGCACGTCGTAGACATCGTCCAGAAGCCAAACCATCCTTACAATTTCAAACAATAAACATACATGAGTTCATCTCAAATATCGGAAAACACTCAACATTTCATATGTGTTCATCTAAACATCTCATATGTATTCATCTACAAGAATCTCAACATCTCCTTCTCACACAATGAATAAATGATTGTAAATTCTCATATAAATCTCGTATGACATATGTGTTCAAATAAATCAACATCTCATATTTCAAATAAACTCAATATCTAATATATATCTAAAAAAACTCAACATCTCACATATAGCTACAATACTAGGCATCTCATATATATCTAAAAAAATAAACAATCTAGGTTTCACTAACAAGAATCATATACTACCGGATATGACTACACATCCTCCATCACAACACACAATCTTGGACAAACAAAGATCCAAACCAAGCAAAACTAAGTTTCCACCTAATCTTGGGCAAATCCCTAAAATTGCAACGATTTTACGGAGGAAAAGAAAGGGAATGGAGGAGTTTACGTACTAGAAAGGATTGGAGATCGAATCCAGGCCTCAAAACTTCAGATCTGAAAGGGGGTGTGGGGGGGATCCGAAGGGGGCGCCGCCGCCGCTCTCTGTAGACAAGAGAGCAACTTCTCAGAGGTGGAAGAACTGCCTGGGAGGGGCTGGCCCGATGCGGCCTAAGTCAACGTGCAGCGCCTAAGACACGGGCGCTGCACTATACACAGTGCGGCGCCTAAGACTTAGGCGCTGCACTGCTGTCTGTGGGGCCGCAACTGGACCATGGCTGCCACGCTGGCAGGAGGTGCAATGCCTAAGGCAGAGGCGCTGCATAGTAGTGTGCGGCGCCCAGCTGTCGGGCGCCACACTAAAGGGTCAGCAGAGTGAATTTTTTTTTTGAAAGCAGGTCAGTTTGTGATTTGATTTGGGCCTCAGGTCAAATATGTGATTTCTGCCGAGCAGGTGTCCACGGCTCCACGCAGTAGTAGTGGTCTCGGTGGGGATTATTGCTATGGATTTGCTTTTTTTAATGGCTGCACCTGCCAGACGCTGCTGGAAGTTGCCGTGCTAGCACCGATTGCAGTTTTTCTTCTTCTTAATGAGCACCGATATAATTACTTGATGTTGTTTTATTGTTACTGTATAGTTTAATGTTCAAGCCTACAACATCTTATGAATACATCATCAGATACAATAAGTAAAAGTGAGTGAAATATTGGAAAAATATATTTCTACTAAAGAGTAGAGAGAATGTGACAACTGACAACGCTGTATCTTGAAATTTACCTTTTTTTACAATCCACCAGAATTTACCTTTTTTTACAATCCACCAGAAATTTACCTGTGATTGGGAACATAAAAACTTTTGGATTAGTTATTAAACTCTCGAATAGTATACGATAATTTCACCGTCGGTATATCCTGCTAAAAACGGTTACACCATTTCTCTTCCACCTGATAATAGTATTAAGCTGAAGGAGGCGCCATCAAAGGACACCCTATGACTTTCTCAACTTTATATTAAACGGTATGGACACCAATAATCCTATTTTTAATTGCAAACACCGACTATGTCTGGTCTGCTTTAAGACAAGGAGTGTTTCAAATTGTTCTTGCTTAAAAAAATCATTCTTTTGAATATGTTCACGCTTTTAAAAAATACTCAAAATTACCAAAAAATCAACTCTTTTTAGAAAAATCGTTTAAAATTGATCACAAAATTTTAAAAATTCTCTTTCAAGAAAAAAACATGTGTGAACAAATGCTCATTTTCAAAACATGTTTCAATTCGAATAATTCAAAATTGTTTAATTATTTTAAAAGGAAGAAATATTTGTGTTTTTCTGAAATATAAAATACAAAACCTATTACAAGAATATTCTATGCACCACTACTCTTTCATCAGATGAAGGATAGGATGTCAGGGTGGCTTATTTACGTCCACACTTCATACTTCGAAAAGCAATAACAGTATAAGCTTATTACTGATGTTTATCAGAATTGTACTCCCATCCGTTTCGAATTATTTGTCACAAGATGTATTTTAGTTCTAGATACATCCATTTCTGCGACGAGTAATTTGGAACGGGGGGAGTATATAAGAAATGGCGCGTACTATCACCGGGAGTAAGTTTTATGATATTTTTCGCCCGTTGCAACGCACGGGCATTTGTGCTAGTAATGTAAAATGGACATTATGAGCCTGTTTGGGACTGCTCTACTCCTTAAAATTCAGCCCCGCTCCAGAAAACCCAAACCAAACGAGGTAGCTCCATGATATGCCTCTCCGTAAAAAATATTAAAATCTGTGATACAACTCCGAGTTTTTTATGAAGCTCTTGAGGGGGTGCTCCAAAAAACTCTAAAAGCTCGAGTTGGAGGGAAATTATCCACCACTGCCACCAGTAAGTGGATACCCCTTTGTTTCTCCTTTCCCATCCAATCAAATATATCCTTTCACCAAATTTCCTATTCTTGAAGCTGGAGCTACATGAAAGCCAAACATTCTCTTTGATAGTGCTACAACTTCTGTGTGAAACTGCTCCAAAATGAATTTGATGGAGTGAAGTTGATTTTGGTGAAACGGAACAGTCCCAAACAAGCCTTATATAGAGGATGTTAGATTTGGATTCGAGGGAGTACTTGTTTGAAAACCGAATTTAGAGTAAGTGGGTGTTCGTTAGGGACGATATATAGTCCGGGCTCCGAATCAGGTAGGATATACAAGTAATACTAGTACAATGTATAAACTAGGCCACTACGTGGCTCTTACTTTTTATTAATACAGTACAGTATACCGTTGTTTCGCTCTTATACTATACTATACTATAGCAAGGATGGGAGGGAGGAAGAGGTTAGCGCCCAAATCACATGATTAACCTGCAAAACGATAGTGGAAACTGCCAAATCCACAGAGCCCGAGCCTGCCACCGACATCGCACGTAAACATATGCATGGCACTAGATTCCAAGAACCCGGCCTCTGGCCCGCTCTCTCATGTGGCGTTGTCTGTCTGGTGGGGCCTCGGCTTTTAGAGGCGCAGTGGGCCCACCGTCAGGGTCTGGACCTCATAGCAGGACGCGACTTTCCGATTATAAGTTGGGCGTAAGCACGCGGACGCAGGAGAGCAACGGCGTGCATGACACGTCCCTCTCACGAGAGCGCGCGTGCCGCGGGCTGTCCAAACCGTGGATTTCATCATTTACATTAGCGGCGGCAGGCATGCACCTTTACTCTACTAGTATTCTTTTGCGTAAACCTTTTATGTTAGTACTATTACGGAATCTAACTAAATAAAATCCATCGCCCTGCAGCCATCAGGCGCTGCGCATCGTTAACTGGCCCGTAACACGTGGCGTTCACATCACAGGTAGAAGTAGAACTACTGTTTTACTACGCCGGGCAAGGGCAAGGCAGGAATCTTACGGAGGAGTGAGTTCAGATTGACTGATCACTATGAAATGCTAAACGGCGCGATACACACGGATCTCCCCGTGGGCGTGAGCAGCCCTACCTGCATGTCGTACTCCGGCGTACACAACCATAGCAGTGGCCGGCCGGCCCGGTGCCCCACCGGCCCCATCCAACGATCTTTTCATCCCCGGCTCACCGGCGCAATTACTCGCGCACTACCACCGGCATCTGCTAATCACGGCTCCCCGTGCCGTGCCGTGCCGCGCTAAAAAGGCTTTATTATAGGCGCTACCGGACACACAGCGACCCAAAGGAAACGCTGCCCCAAAACCCGCGGCCGCGGGGTTCACGGGCGGGCCTCCCACGCCCTCACTCAGTCCGCTCCACTCTCCGCTCCACTCCACTGAGGTCCACTCCCGCTGAGCTACCCGCGGCCGCCTACCCCGGGGAAACGTCGGGGCCATGGCGGAAGTAGCGGCGCACGCGCTGGCAGCAATGCGGGGGCGCGGCGAGGTGGACACGTCGTCGCAGTTCGAGTCCGTGCGCGAGGCCGTCAACCGCTTCGGCGGCGGCGCCGTCTCCCCGTGGCGCCAGCCGTCGTCGCCGCCGCCGCCGCTCCAGCTCCGGCCGGAGGTCAGTCTCACCCACCCTCCCACCTCCCCACCCGCATCTATTATCCCGCCTTTCTCTTTCGCGCAGGTGGTGGCGAGTGGCGACGCTGTGCTGGTGGCCGTCACATCTGCTTTCTTTCCTCAAAGCGCTTTCGCATTTCTGCGTTTTATAACCATCGCTTTCCTCGCGTTCCCCCCGCGCCGTTTGCTTCGAAATCTCGCTGCAGGCCCTGCCTGAGATGCGAATGATTCGAGGGAGGACACTTTGCAAATCGCAATCACAAACATACTTGTTTCCCTTTTCAAGTGGAGTGGTTCGAGCGAGCAGTGGTTGTTGCGGGAGACCGTGACATGACGCCGTGGGGGCTCTGGGGATCCATTTCACAATGCCGTTTAGCACCAGCAGGTGGCCTGGCCGGCCCGACGCTGAAAATTTGCAAGCAGTTATGCTCGACTGTTGGATCTTGAGGCTAATTGGTTACGGGCATACGGCGAAATAGGTTGTCACTTTCCCTGTTGCCAAGTAAAATTACATTAATCCTGGAAGAAATTGAGGGATAGCTGAGCATTGAGTAGCATTGCGGGGTTGGTATGCTGCGGAGGAACTGCAAGAACATGCCAATGATGCTAGCCTAGTGGTGTAATTGCTTGGGCATCACGAGCAGGATGCGTTGCACACAGCAAGTATACATTAACATAGCAAGTGTAGTACAGTACTCTGCTAGTGTGTGTCCTTGGCAGTCCTTCCATCTACATTTGTACGTGTCGGGCACTGATATTTCCCCGAAGATACTATGTATGGTGGATGGTGTAGCGAGGACGATTTGGTGTGAAACTAAGGCAACCTGGCTGTTTTTGGCTCTAACACTGTTCTCTCTGCTAGTAAATTTCTTGCTACATTAGCTAGACTCACAACCCTGCCTTTTTGCTGGTCAGTTGCTTATTAACTTACATATCAATTTGAAAAGAAGGCTCTTGAAGTGCATAAGCACACACATATTTTTATTTGATAATCGGGTCATATTTGTTGGAAGATCTTGATCATGTTCCTTATTACATTGTCGATTTCGACTTAGTAGTTCAAGTCATGCTCCTGCTATATACTACATCTTTAAGTTGATTTTGTGATTTCATTTCTTTCAGGAGGTAGAGCTTATGAAAGTTGAGGAACAAACTGTGAAGGTCGAGATGGGGCTCTTTGTTAAGGAAAGCGAAACATTCAAGGTGCTGAAAGAGTTGGAGTCAACAAAGCAGGTTATTGATGACTTGAAGTTACAGATAGAGAAGGCAACATCAGAGTGTGGAAATGCAGCAACAGATCATGCTGATACCATGAAGATACATCCACCTCCTGATATAGAACAGAAAATGGATGACCATACGGGGCCACTGATCCAGAGCATAAATACCATACAGTCTCCACTAGCCACACTGATGAAGCTGAATCAGGCAAAAGCATTCCTGAACATGGACACTGTCAAGATGTTTAAGTGCCAGATAGAGGAGGAGAAAGCATCCCTTGAGAGAACCCGTGAGAGGGTGCAGTTGAATATGGAGAAAGCTTCAGCACTGGAAGCAGAGTTGAACAAAACTGCCGCGCAGCTACAAGCAGCAAAAGACCCGAAACCTGTTCTGGAACCTTATGACATATGGCTGCAGATGAAGCAATTGAATGCTGAAAAAGACAAGCACAGGAAGATGGTCGAGGACTCGAAGCTCGAGATTGGTGAATTAACTTCCACAATTGAGCACACGAGGTCTAAGGCGAAGACTCTTCAGTTCAGGATCGTCATGGCCGAAAAGTTGAAGGAAGCCTCAAGGAGGGGGGAAGCTTTTGCCCTCACGGAGATGGGAAAACGAAGCAACGCGGAGGGCCCGGAGAGTGCTACATCCGACGTCACACTTTCTGTCGAAGAACACTCCAAGCTCCTGCGCGAAGCAGAAGAATCAGAGGTTGCCTCTAGGAACAGAATAGACGCGGCAATGCAGGAGCTCGATCAGGCAAACCAGGGCAAGGTGGAACTTTTGGAAAGAGTGGACGAGGCAATGGCCGCCGTCGAGTCCAGCAGGAAGGTTCTGGAGGAGGCCCTGAAGAGGGAGGAGGCCGCAAACAAAGCTAAGCTCGCAGCTGAAAATGCACTTCGGAGGCTGCGGTCCGACCAAATAATCCTGAACTGGCGACCGACCGGTAACATTAACAGCAATAATGCTGTAAAGTTCAAGGCGTCAGCAACACCAACGACACCCCGGAAGTCCGGCACGGGGATCTACGACGTGAACGGCCTGAGCCTGGTGGCCACCACGCCGAAGAGCACCAAGGCGATGTCCATCGGGCAGATCCTGAGCATGAAGCTCGACTGCGAGTTCGAGACCGCCACCACCGGGAAGACGGCGGGTTCAACCAAGAAGAAGAAGGTGTCGCTGGGGCAGATGCTGAGCCAGAAGTACGAGATGTACTCGCCGATGAGGATCGACCACGACGGCGCGTCCCGCAAGCAGTTCCACCCCAGGCGGCGCAGGCTGGGGTTCGTGGTGTACGCGCTGCTCCTGGCCAGGCAGAAGCACAGGAAGAAGAGGCAGCAGCAAGCCTCCTGCACCAAGGTCGCGTAGTGTAGTTTTTAGTTATCTTTCCAGACCGTAGTACTTTTACCTAGCTGTGGTTTTACTTTACAACCGGAATAAATGGTAGTAGTACCTGTGTAATTAGTTGGTATATGCAGTATAATCAAGGTGGATGTGTTAGCAGCTGCTCATGGTTCAGCCCAACTTTTGGGTGTGATATCACCTGTAAATTTTCTCTCCCGGGATTCACCGAGGAAGTGAGGATTAGTACTTACCCAGGGTTATTTATGGTTGAGTTAATTACACAAAACCACAACTTCAGGATAACTTATAACACTTTACCACAACATTTGAGTTTTTTAACACAAAACCACAACTTCGCGGCAACTTATAACACTTTACCACAACTTCTGAGTTTTTTAACACAAAACCACAACTGCTGGACTAATTCTCAACATTGAGCCCAAATTTATCAGTCAACTTCTTTTAACACCCAATCTGAATGATTGGGCCCACATGTCAGTCTCTAGGTGACAAGTTCCCTCCTACGTGGCGCTGACTGAATTTGTGTAACATAGCAGTGTGCATACAACATCGTCGTCTACTCGACGACGCGTTCACCCGTAGCTTCTACGCCATCTACACCTAAAAAGAAAAAATCCACTGTCTTCACCTTCTTCATCTGGCGCACTCCGCCCAACCATGTTGTCGTCTGGACAGTCGCAGCTAGCACATGCACTATATCGCGTTGTGCATAAACAAGGCTACTGCCTTGTGCTCCACAGTCCTAGAGACACGCTCGTCCTCCCCAGGACCTCTCTGTCTAGTTCGCGCGCCCCGCCCGACCATGCCATAGCCTGGACGGGCGCTGCCAGCACATCCTTGCTGCCACATTGTGCACAATCAGGGCTGCCACATCGTGCTTCATGCCCACTTCAACGTGCTCGTCCTCACTGATTACGACGTCAAGATCATATGGAACTCCGTCGCCAACGACGGTGACATGCGGGCGTGGCTTTGCGGCACTAGGAACCTCGCCATCGAGGACGCTCGGAGTGATCATCATGTGGCAGAATTTTGACCGCCCCAACAACACCCAGCTCCCTGCTCAATGGGTCAATGGAGTTCATAGCGCCGGTACGGGATGGCAAGAGAAGGAAATGGTAGGCCACATAGGAGATGCACACATGCCACCATTTTCCTGCTTAGGTCCTAACATGTGGGCCCAATCAATCAGATTGTCTATTAAAAGAAGTTGAATGATAGATTTGGGCTCAATGTTGAGAATTAGTTCAGAAGTTGTGGTTTTGTGTTAAAAAAACTCAAAAGTTGTGATAAAGTGTTATAAGTTGACCTGAAGTTGTGGTTTTTTGTTAAAAAACTCAAAAGTTGTGGTAAAGTGTTATAAGTTACTCTGAAGTTGTGGTTTTGTGTAATTAACTCTTTATGGTTTGAATGGTAAGCATAGATGCGCCGCCGTGTTGCTGCTTCCTCTTCCCTGTGTCGGTGGAGAACCCTGGACCCCTCGCTGGTAATGGCCGCGGCGGCCTCGTTCCAAGTCGTCGCCCTGGCGTCGCCTCGCCGGTAGTGCATCGCTGAATCCACAACTCGCTATGAATCCCGGCGCCGGCGTTGACAAATCTGGCCGGTTGGCGCTTGACAGGGTTGAGGGGATCTCCGCTTTTCGAGGCCGTGGCATTCTGGGCCGAATATGGCAAATGGTGACGTTGGGCCAGATCGGCAGCAGCGGCCCGGGTCCAAGTGGCCAATCAGCAAACAGTTACGTTTCCGGCCCACGCGTTAACCCATGGGGCCCGCACGTGGTCCGCTCCGGGCTCCAGAGCGCGCGAAAGCAAACCCTTCCCGCCAACTTCTCCCGCCCCCTCCCGCCTAAAACGCGCCCCCTTTCGTCCCCAAATCCAAACCCACCCCCAGACCACCGCCGCCACATTCCCCACTCGCATCTCTCCCCTCTCCCTCCCGCTCTCCCCTCCCATCCCCGAAGCAGCTGCGGCGGCGGCGGCGGAGGCGGCGGCAGCCATGGACGTCAACGAGGAGGCCATGGCGGCCAACAAGCGCGCCTTCCTCGACTTCCTCGACCAAGACGTAAGCGCGCATCCCCCCTCTGCCCTCCTCCCCCCCGGCCGCTCGCCCGGCTCCTGTATGACGTTTTGTCTCTCTGTCGCTTCCGCAGGTCGGGAAGGGGGTGTACATGCAGGCCGTGCGCGACATGGTGCAGAGCAAGCGCCACCGGCTCACCATCGGCATGGACGACCTCCGCAACCACAACCTCGACCTCGCCCGCAGGTCAGTCCTCCCCGCCTCCCTTTCTCCTCCGTTCATCCGCGGCTGATTTGCCTGGTCGATTCGGTGGTGACCCCTTTGGTTGAACCTGTAGGGTGATACGGAGCCCCGGGGAGTTCATGCAGCCGGCGTCAGACGCCGTGACGGAGGTGGCCAGGAACCTGGATCCCAAGTTCCTCAAGGAAGGGGAGCGCGTGCTCGTGGGGTTCACCGGGCCGTTTGGCTTCCACAGGGTCACGCCCAGGGACCTCATGTCCTCCTTCATCGGCACCATGGTCTGCGTCGAGGGCATCGTCACCAAATGTAATTGAATCCCTTTCTCCCGGCCATAGCCTGGTTTCATACCGTTCGGTTTATGTGATTCATGATGTTAATCTTGTATTAGTATTACACTGTGGTCAGGAATTTTCTGAAAAGTTCCCATTATATTCTAGCATTTCTCTTGCTCCTGGAGAATAGATCTAGTGTTGAAATCGTGGTAAATGGCAAATAGATAAATAAAGAGATAAACTGTCGCAGTATTAGGTTTAAGGCAGTGCAGATAACACCAAAATGTGGATGTTAAGCTTTCTCAGAAACTTGATTAGTACATTAAACATCTAGTTTTGCACTTGTGGTGTGAGTGCAGCCAATTTAACTGACCATATGGCAATCTAAGTGTAGCTAACTAGGCATGTGAAATCCTTATCAAGTGCCAGAATCTACATAATTCATGAGTATTTTATATTATGTAGATATCATAATATTTTTGTGTAATGTCTTTACTCCCCTGGTGCTAATGTTCTTTTATTTTCTGAAAAATAGGCTCTCTGGTGAGGCCGAAGGTTGTTAAGAGTGTT
This sequence comes from Triticum timopheevii, assembly GCA_963921465.1. NCBI lineage: Eukaryota > Viridiplantae > Streptophyta > Magnoliopsida > Poales > Poaceae > Triticum > Triticum timopheevii. The sequence continues at coordinate 372,940,822 of OY997262.1, forward strand.
CACTACTGCCCTGCCACCATGGCTTTTATGTCACGTGAATACAGGGACATCACATCTTTTGTAGGCTTACCTACTGGTTCAGTTTACCCAACAAGGGTATGTTCTCATGTTCTACTTTCATTCATTCTGATTCAAGGAAGCCTCTTTCATGTTGTGCTTGCAATGCTAAATCTGAAATTTTTAGGATGAAAATGGCAATTTGTTGGTCACCGAGTATGGGATGTGTCAATACAAGGATCACCAGACATTGTCCATGCAAGAGGTGCCTGAAAATGCTGCCCCTGGACAGCTCCCAAGAACTGTGGATGTTATTGTAGAGGATGATCTTGTAGATTGTTGTAAGCCAGGTGACCGTGTCTCAATTGTCGGTCTATACAAGGCTCTTCCAGGGAAAAGCAAGGGCAGTGTTAGTGGTGTCTTCAGGTTAGTTTATCTACTGCCTTCACATAAGGCAAATTTAAAATATCTAGTTGGTGTGATCTGATGTGGTTTTGTATTTCTATGCCTACAGGACTGTCCTTATTGCAAATAATGTTTCACTTCTGAACAAAGAGGCTAATGCACCTGTCTATACCCGGGAAGATCTGAAGCGGATGAAAGAAATATCAAGGAGAAATGACACATTTGACTTGCTGGGGAATTCACTCGCTCCATCAATTTATGGCCATATCTGGATAAAGAAGGCAGTTGTACTCTTAATGCTTGGTGGTGTTGAGAAGAATTTGAAAAATGGAACTCACTTGAGAGGGTTGGTGTTTATACATCAGATAATTGCTGCTGCTATATGTTTTCCTTGGTTGTAATGCTCATCATGTATCTTTCATATGCAGAGATATAAACATGATGATGGTGGGAGATCCTTCTGTTGCCAAGTCCCAGCTTCTGAGAGCTGTTATGAACATAGCCCCTTTGGCTATCTCAACAACTGGAAGGGGTTCATCTGGTGTTGGTTTGACAGCTGCTGTCACTTCTGACCAAGAGACTGGTAAGTTGCTGAAAGTTGTACATACACCTATGTTTGGTTTTTGTACAAGTTCTAACCAAATGCCTGTCCAGGGGAAAGAAGGCTTGAGGCTGGTGCCATGGTTCTTGCTGATCGTGGTGTTGTCTGCATTGATGAGTTTGATAAGATGAATGATCAAGATCGAGTTGCTATACATGAAGTTATGGAACAGCAAACTGTGACCATTGCCAAGGCAGGAATACATGCATCGCTAAATGCGAGATGTAGTGTGATTGCAGCAGCAAATCCAATATATGGATCTGTAAGTTCTTGCAGTTTCTTTTCTGTGCTGTTAATGGCATTCTACTGGTAAAATTTATGTTTCTGATGATAATTTTTGGTTGCATGACAGTATGATCGTTCAATAACACCAACAAAGAACATTGGGCTTCCAGATTCACTGCTCTCTCGTTTTGATTTGCTTTTTATTGTTCTTGATCAAATGGATGCTGAGATCGATCGCCAGATTTCAGAACATGTTGCACGTATGCATAGATACTGCGCTGATGATGGAGGTAATTTTGTGGTTTACATGACAATGAGATTTATTTCAGGGGATTCCATTTTTCAAGTGCCAAGTTAATAAAATAAACCTGTTAACTGCAGGAGCAAGGTCTTTTGATAAAGCAGGATATGCTGAAGAAGAAGATGGTGATGCCAATGCAGCCATATTTGTTAAATATGATAGAATGCTCCACGGGCAGGATAGAAGGCGTGGCAAGAAGGCCAAACAGGACAGGCTGACTATCAAATTCCTGAAGAAATATATACATTATGCGAAGAACCTTATTCAGCCTAGGCTCACTGATGAGGTAACTTTGCAAATGAGATGAGATATTCTTCTAGTCTATAAGCTCCATTAGTTGTTACTAATGTGTATAACTAGCAGCAGTACCCACTGCCTCCATTGAGTACAATCTCTGATTACAATTATGCTGTGTACAATACTACTTTTCTGTTTGTGGCTTTGTCGGTAGCCTTTTCCATTGCATGAGAACAATTTTTTCATGTGTTAAACATAATACTCCCGTCATTCCATAAGATTAGGAATGTAAGTTTATGGTATTTATGAAAGTGAGGGCTTAGCATGTAAGGATGGGTATTGTTCTATTTATCCTGGAAAAAACTTTGGGTGTCAAGTTTTTCACTTATTTCTTAAGCATTTTATATGTTAAATTTTAGTCAATGTCCTGCATTGCAAACTGTGAAAAGTCAAATGTGCCTTATAGTTTGAAATCCGGGGAGTTGCCTGCCATATAATACAAGGAAAACAATAATGTGTGTAATAAACGATTCATTAGCTACAGAATCTAAACATTTTGTGCTCTTCCAGGCATCTGACCACATTGCAACTACATATGCTGAGCTCAGAGATGGTAGTGCAAATGCAAAGGTGAGCATGGGTCCTTTCTTGTTTATGGTATGTGTTTATAGTTGTCAGTGCCTCATATTTATGTTTTTATAGGCTGGTGGAGGTACCCTTCCAATTACTGCAAGGACACTGGAAACAATAATTCGTCTATCTACTGCCCATGCAAAGATGAAACTGAGACATGAGGTATTTTGCTCCATACAGATCCAATTACCAAAGCAAGTTACCTGCAACAACTATCTAGACAAGCATGTGCTTGTGATGCTTGTTTATAAAATTATGCTACCGTTCTATTTTTGGAAATAGCTTCATTTATTATTTTGAAGGATAGCAGGCACAGGGCATTTTTCCTTGAGAAAGTAATGACATCACATGTATCTTGTTGCAGGTTCTTAAAACTGATGTCGAGGCTGCACTGCAAGTTCTGAATTTTGCAATATTCCATAAGGAATTGACTGACATGGAAGACCGTGAGCAGAGGGAGACTGAGAAACAACAAGCTGAGCAAGATGCAGGTGCAGGTGGTGATAATGTAGATGGGCCTGGAGGTGCAAGCGGTGGCAATGCAGACGTGCATGGAAGGTGAGTTTACAGCTTTATGCATTGTCAAGTGTTCTACTCCCTCACTTCCAAAATAAGTGTCTCAACTTAGTACAAAAGTTGTCCTAAAGTTGAGACACTTAATTTTGGGGTGGAGGGATTATTAATTAAGAACTGAGTCATCCTTTTTAATATTGAAATGGCCCCTCTTGGTTGGACTTTCCCAGAAAATAGCCTGTCTCTATTTAACTGTTGAGAATTTAACTCCATCCATCTCCCTTATGTTAAATGGAGATAACTAATGCCGCATATTAGGACTTTTTTGTTGACATGCAATCCAATCAGAACGTAGAAGATAGAACATGAACTCCACTTTACAGAGCTTCAGTTTTCACTGAAGTACTCTCTACTTTTTGATAAAGAGAGCTTTACTGAATACTCAGAAGCAGCAAGCAATCATGGTTAAATATTGTCTTGACACAAATTGGTATGCCAAAACACTGCACCTCCCACATATTACCACATTTAGCTAGGTGCGCAAGCCCATGAAAACAATTTAGTGTTTTGCTGCAAATTGAAAAGACCACAAATAATTGTTTGCAATCTTAAATACTATATCCTCATGTGCTTTTTGTGTACTCTTCCTCTTCCCAGCTCTGGCAACGACCCAATGGATGTGGATGGAGGCTCAGGCAGTGCATCAAATGATCAGGATGTTTCTTCACAGAGGTCACTGCTTTGCCTGAAATTTGTAAAATTTGAACCTTCTTGTTTGATTCTTCTTTGTGGCTGAATTGTTTTGTTTCCCTTGTGATTTTTTAATGTGCAGAATGGAAGCATTTGAGGCAATTCTTGGACAGCATGTGCTGGCAAACCATGTTGATCAAATGTCCATCGATGAAGTTGAGCAAACAGTCAACAGAGATGCAGCTGTTGCTTACACCAGAGGCCAAGTAGAGTTCATCCTGGAGGTATGGTTTAATTCAGGGTTTTCTTCAGTGAGACACTGATACACTTCGCTTCTTTAGATCTGGTATACTAAAATTCATTTCTCTGCGTTTTTCAGAGGATGCAAGATGCAAACAGGATAATGATAAGGGACGGCATTGTTCGCATCATCTAATCACAACATGGATTGGCGTTGGACAAGCTGATTGTGGCATGCGTTGTCCTGATATCTGTTCTCCGGTTTGTCTGAATTCCTGGAGAGGCTTTGCTGAAACTCTGCGTGTGTGGCTGTCTGTTGATGTACTTTGTATCTTGATTTTTATCAGTGAGGTTTAAATTGACGGTACTATTTATTCATGTAATGTACTGTCTGACCTAGTGCTATTTAGTCCCTGATTATGTCTGGCTTGCATGGTTAAATGCATCTAAACTAGTTGCACCGGGCATATATGACAGCCATTGTCACAAGAAATGGCTTGATCTGTTGGTGCCCAAATTTGCCCTACCAATACTGCTATAATACTTTGGCTTTCGCTTGCTTGTTTGCCAAAAATCTTGGTTGCCTATGTAATCTTGCCAGCGCCTCAGAATCCCTGCACAGATCTTGCCATTTTATTACTGAAAAAGGCTTCCGCCTTCAATTTGAAAAGTAGGGCCAAGTGCATATTAAAATTTCTATGGTTTCTCTTTGAAAGTGACACTAAAGAAAAAAAATCCTACAGTTTTCTCTTGCTCATTTCCTTTGAACAAAATACATGAATAGTAGCACCATATGAAACTTTACAATTCTTGTCCTGGTACAAACACATGCCCCCACAACGCACATACACACTCGGGGCAAGATATATAGGTGATGAGCATTACGAAGAAGTGAAACTGCATATGACGAATCGTGGGCTTCAAGGCGGCTTTAAGAAGGGGATGACACCGGAGCGCCGCCATCGCTTGATCTGAGGATCAGAGTTTTCCTTGGAGCAACACGACAGGCAATGAGAGCCATGACGCCGCCTTCAAGAAGGGAACGAGCTTAGCCGTCGCCGGTCCGTCCGAAGATAGAGCAGGTTTTCACCCTAGCCATCACTCATCGCCATCAAACGCCACATCTCGGTTACCATGCTGCCCACACTGCCGTGGCAATCAGGCATCACCAAGCCGCGGGCTCTGCCCATGAGCACCGCAGAACCACCACCAGGGCCACCGCCTTGGCATCCAAAACCTTGACACCACCTCACCAGAGACCCGCCGCTACCCCTACCAAAGATACGAGCGGAAAGGACCTGCCTTTTCACACCCCTGGGCGGCCCCAGTGCTGAGACCCAATAGGTCGGCCAAAACTGGCCTCCATCGACCTGTCCTGCGACACCGGGCGTGAGACGAGCATGGTCCTGCTGCCGGGTGCGAGACGAGCTCGGTCCTGCTACTAGGCACGAGACAAGGTTAGTCCTGTTGCCAGGCGCGAGACGAGCAATGGACCGCAACCGGGAGATGGTCGACCCTTCGACGGAAGTAGCGCCCAAGCGACGAGGAAAGGGGTCGAAGGCCGACACAGACCGCCTACAGACGAGGCGACGCCGGAAAAAGCCAACCGCCGCCGCAGCTGATCTGCCACCACCACAACACCAATGCCTCCACGCCCTGGCCAGATCCGCCGAGAGCCCCGCCACTCCACACCGGAGTAGCGAGAACACCAGTCGCATCACCACCACAACATCAGGGCCACCGGCCACCCATTCCATCGCCTACCATCACCATCCACCAAATTTGGGTAGGGATGCTCAGATCCGTTGCCTCCACCAACCACCACCATCCAGGACAGAGCAGGAGGCCAGATCCGCCGCCAGCCGACCCCTGGGTATCGGAGCCCCTAGACGCGCTGGAGGAAGGGGAGGAGGCGGCGCTGGCGACCACATGACACCGGTAGGAGGGAGAGGGCCGGAGCAGGGCCGACCTGACGCCCGACGCCACCAAGTAGAGGGAAGGCGCCCCGCGATGCCACCAGCTACGCACGGGAGGGAGCCGCCCCGCCGCCGCCAACGCCACACGGCCTTAGGTCGGCGACGCCCCCGGGCGGCGGCGAGGGAGGGGCGAGGAGGCGACGCTAGGGTTTCCTCCTGGGGGCGCCCTTGGGAGCGCCTCGGGGAGGAAGGGAGAAGCGTTTTCTTCCTCGTCTTTTTTGTTTCGGGTTCTTCCCTTTCAACAAGCCTTCTTGCCAGTTTATTTCCTCTAGCCAATTTTGTTTGGCTGGTTAATGGTTCATGAAAACTAATGGTTGGGGCGCCACCAAGTGGCGCTGCTTGAGAGGAAGTTGTGCAAATGTTTTCATTTAAAAACATACATGTAGTCCTCACCTCCATCTAGATTTTTTTTAAATCCTCACCTCCATCTACTCCCTCCGTTCCTAAATATTTGTCTTTTTAGATATTTCAAATGGACTACCATATACGGATGTATATGTATTTGTATTTTTAGATATTTCAAATGGACTACCACATATGAATGTATATAGACATATTTTAGAGTGTAGATTCACTCATTTTGCTCCGTATGTAGTCACTTGTTGAAATCTTTAGAAAGACAAATATTTAGGAACAGAGGGAGTAGAAAAAGAAGTAAAAAAAAAATCACCAACGCAGCCTACCAGCGAGCGCCACTTTGCGTAGCCCTCCATTTAAAAAAATATGTGGGGTCATCACCTCCATCTAAAAAGGAAAAAACATTAAAAAAATTCCTCACCTCACCATCTAAAAATAATATCCCAAAAGCTTTTTCACCACGGCCAACCAGCTTGCGCCATGTGGCATAGCTGGTTGACCGTCCTTCGTGTGTAGCTTAATGGGTTTAATAATTGGCAGGGCATGAGTCAAAGGCCAACATCTTACTGTTTCCTCCTGGTTGCCACAGAGCATGCTAACAAACGCTGATAGTTTCTTAAGTATCAGTTCACAAATCGCAACAGTCATATATTATCAGAAGGAGATGTATTTCTCAAATAATAAAACAACACAATAGGAGAATCCTACAAAACTTAAATGCAACCATCATTATACCCCAAAATTACAAATCACTGTTTTCTGCAGCGATAACAATCTGAAGAGGCACCATTTCTGTATATTCAAAAACAATTTTACAGAAATGGGGAAAAGCCGAGCCTTCGTCTCCAACAATGGTAGACATCTAAGTGAGAACTGCAAGCACATTTACTAATCTAAGAGGCAAATATGATTCTGGGTCTCACCATGAAATATGTGTGTTCGATAGCGATTTCAGTTAGATTATTGTGGTAGTGGGGCATTTGCAGCTAAATGTTCTAACCGCTGTGGTGGGAGCGGCGGCGGCCACTGTCGATCCTGAGGTTGCTGTGCCTGCTGCGGTGGTGGCCACTGTGGATCCTGAGGTCGCTGTGCCTGCTGCGGAACATCGCCGTGCCATGACCAAACAATGTCCTTGAGTGATGGCCTAATGTCTTCTTTCAACAGTTTCTGGTACTCCATGGTGTCACCATTGGTCTTCTTCAACTCGACTAAGAGAAAAGACGACGCGAGCTCATAGATTTCTGCATCAAACTCAAGAGTACCCTTCTTTCCTTCCCTCGGCGCGGCCAATTTCATTGCTCCATTGTCTTTCTTTATAACTTTAAGCTTGATGCGTTGGGCAAGTTCCTCCAGCTTCACAAATACAGCTGCTGGCGGCTCTTTGGAAGCAAACCGGGCCTCCCTTTGGCTATATCTTTCATCGAACAAACCTGATAGATCAAACCCAGGAGTGAGGGAAATGATGTTAAATGCATTCATGCTCGCCGGTCCATCAGAACTGTTGCAACATGCAAGGCCAGACGCAGCAGCTTCGCTTGCATAAGTCTTGTCTTTTCTCAGTGGTGTTCTCTCAACCGGCTTCCTATACCAAGGACTTCTCTTTATCCTTGCGATGGACATTCTAGTATTAGGATCTGGATCAAGGATCCCATTAAGGAGCTCCTTCAGCTCAGTGGAAAAATAACGAGGGCATCTGTACTCAGCCTTAGCAATCTTTCTATACAACTCCATAAGGTTTCTTTCATGGAAAGGAAGATAACCGGCAACAAGAACAAACAGAATCACTCCACAAGACCATACATCTGCCCTTGCACCGTTGTAGCCTTTCCTGCTGAGCACTTCCGGAGCAACATAAGCCGGAGTTCCACATGCGGTGTGGAGCAGACCATCTCGCCACTTTGACTTGGTTAGCGCACTTAAACCAAAATCAGAGACCCTAAGGGTCTCATACTCATCCACTAGCAGGTTTTCAGGCTTCAAGTCACGATGATAAACACCTCTACTGTGGCAAAAATCTATAGCAGAGATCAACTGGTGAAAATATTTCCTTGCCCCATCCTCACTAAGCTTCCCCTTGGCTAATTTGTTGAAAAGCTCACCGCCTTTAGCATACTCCAGAACGAAGTAAATCTTGCTCCTGGTAGCCATTACCTCAAAAAGCTGCAGAACATTCGGATGCCTCACGATCCTCATTATCGAGATCTCCCTCTTTATCTGATCCACGAGACCAACCTTCAAGATCTTGTCCTTATCGATCATTTTTATGGCAACAGGCTGACCATTTGCTAGATTGCGAGCATAGTATACCTTTGCAAAGGTGCCTTGTCCTAATTGCCTCCCGATTTCATAACGCTGGGTCAAAACAGTCCTCTCTTCCATTATATAAGCAGAAGGCCTGAATTTTTATGATGGTCTATCTACAGAATGGTTCAGACTCGGAGATGAATGTTAGAGAAGACAGAGTCCCTCTCTCCATCACGCTTCAGAAATCGGAACACGGAGGAGTGGAATGAAACCAGTCTGCAACCCACCACTCTCATCAGAACCGAGCAAATGAACCTGGGACGACGCAGTGGTGACTTTGTCACTAGACAATTGCCTCTTCCAACACGAGCACAAGTGAATCACTTTCAGCCTGACCAGCCTGACAAATCCTACCTGCTAAACAAAATAAACTAGATTAGAATACATGTGCAAGTGTATAACACACACATGACAAATCTTTGGGGAATGAAGGTGGCATTTTTACACCCCCTATTTCTTTGTGATGAATCAAAAATCCAATCTACATTTCCATGAGAAGAACGGAGAAATATATTATCTAGGGATCCCATATGTCTACCAGGGCAAACTCTGAGATCTGAAATGGTAAAATTGGGACATTGAACACATGGCCAAAGCTCGCACAAAACTGGGTGTCCTCTGCAAGATTTACGACAAGTGTAACTACAACATTGTGCAATCGGATAGCGGAACAGGAGCGTTAAACTCCACGATTGAGGCGACAAAATAGAGAAAGAAAAATGCTCCCAGATTCCAATCGGATCAAGCGAAACCAAGAACCGGATCACAGTTCAGGGGCCAGGCTATTAAGCTCACCTGATCTGAAGAATAACGGAATTCCCAAGTCCCACAAACGGATGGATTCGATTGGATTATACCGCGAGGCAGACGGAGGGTGGCACCTTCGGGACATTCGTGATTCCTATTGCGGCATTGCACGGCGGCTCGCTGGCGGCGAGGAGGCTGGTTGGGCTTCTCCGGCTCCCTTCCTTCCTCCTACGTGTGGTGGAGCGGTCGACACGCTGCGTTAGGCTGGTGGTGGGCGGCGATGTGGGGACCCAAGTTATTTTTTCCTGTTTTTGCCCTCGGTTCTTGCGAGTTTCTGTGGGACGGACGGTTAGCGGGCTCACCTGCACTGCCCAAACTTGCGATAACATTATCTATTTTTTTGGAATAATATTACTTTTTTTTGCGGGAATAACATCACCTATTATGCCGCTATATATATACTACTCCTACCTTTGTGCACTGATATCTGGATAATATTTTTATGTGAAAATAACAAAGATGACGGATTCCACTGCAAATCTGACATCAGATTTTTAACCATGACAAATCAAACATTTTTTATGGCAGATTATGTTTTTCGACGATGGAAAATTTAGTTGGCAAGCATGGCAAGCCAGTCTCAGTTTATTTTTTGTCTGAAAATTGCCGTGCTTTTAGACTTTGTCATAATCACACCAATATACACTGCCATAAAAAACGTTAGATTTGCCATGCCTAAAAATTTGACGTCAAGATTTTTATTGTTTCTGGAGAACATATATTAAAGTTGACCAACCCTTACAACTCCATGTGGACAAAATTAATAAATTACACACCGGACATTGGGAAACTCCTCTCGGACTCGCTATTGGCGCATCGTGAGGGAAGCTTGATGCAACCTCTGAACCTTTGAAACACCATCGGAGCCAAGAAAACTTTGTTGATGCAGCGGCCGAAAAGTCCATTTAGAGTTAGAAGACGTCGACGACAATGGTCTGGAAAATAGATTGCCACCCTGAAGAAGGCGACAATGAAGAGGGTGGGATGAGCGGCCTAGATAGCGACCAGATAAACCTAGGGAGACATAACCTCACAAGCCTTCTAGTGGACACCGAAGACGGTCGAAAGTCGTCAGTCATGGAAGGAGCTAGAGTACCTGACACGAAGCTGCGACGTTTACTCCGTCGAAAGACACCTTCGACGCTCACCTGCATAACAATAGAAACAACCAGATCCACCACTCCAGGAGAGATTTCTCGTCCTCCTCTACGGTGCTGATGAGCTGGCCAAGAGCCAATGAAACCTCATTTATAAAAACCAAGGAGCAGTATTCAAGCAAGCATATTAGATTTCATACATATCATGCATTGCCACCTTTATTAGAAAAGTGGGAAAGAACCTCAGCCTCGTAATCGAGTAGTATCAAGTTGCCGCCTAGGATCACTCGTAAAGAGGTTGCATAAATCAACAAAAACATCGACAATATTTCATTTTAGAATTGCTTTATAACTCAAAACTAATGGCTTGTTTGTTGCAAAAAACCTAATGGGCCCTTTAATTCGAAGGATTTTCGGAGGAATATAGTCCGTAGGATTTCCCCCCTAAATTGTTTGTTTGATTCATATGATTGAATCATGTGGGAATTTTTCCTAATTAAGGATTCTTTTGCACTACATTTCACAGAAATTTAGCATCCACTCCAACCTTTTGGAAAGAATTCTTCATTTTTTCTATGATACAGTCAAATAAAAGAGAATCTTGCATGCTTCAAATGTGCACTACATTACAATCCTATGTTTTTCCATCCGCCAAAAAATCCTATGTTTTTCCTATTCATACGTTTTTAGAATCCCGCGAATCAAAGAAACCATTTAGTAGAGCTCATTCGGCCAGCTAATCTAGAATCATTCTCATGATATGTAAATGGAAGTGTTATCTGCTTATAGTGGGAAACTAAGTTGGCACTTGATTTGTCTCCATCATATCAATAATTTATGAAGTATTCATGCTATATTTAAATAAGTTCTACATGGTTTTGATGCACTTTTATATTATTTTTATGGACTAACATATTAATCTAGTGCCCAGTACCAGTTGTTGTTTTCTGCTTGTTTTTGGTTTTTACAGAAAAACCATACCAAACGAAGTCCAAACACGACGAAACTTTTTGATGATTTTTTGGAACATAAGAGACCCCAGAAGCTTCAGGGAAGGACTAGAAGACCCACGAGGTGGCCACAAGTTCACATGGCGCACCCTAGAGGGCGGGAGTGTCACCTGAGCATATGGGTCCCTCCTAACTCCTTTTGGCGTGATCCGAACGCTGAATAATCCCATGAATAGAGAAACCTCGGAAAAGTAACCTAGAACTTTTACTCCTTTACCACAAGACTCTGTTTCGAAGCGATCTCATCTGGAGGCCTATTCCGACACCCTGCCAAAGGGGGAAGCCATCATGGAGGTCGGCGGCGGACCCCGGATTTCGTCATGCCCCAGGCGAGAAATTAAGGGTTAAAACTACCCGGAAAAAACTCCAGTTTCAAGCATATGAAAGTCAATCTATGTTGCATAACTAATAAGAAACCAAATAGAATATTCAATGGCGGCATTTGTTACATGACGGGGCAACTAATAAAGCAAGACAAAGCAAAAGACAATATATAGCATATATAGATGTTACAAAAGATTGATACCAAATCAAAGGATTGGTTGATCCGAGCCTCCCATGACAACATCTGCAATAGCAGAAGAAGCTGAACCCTCAATCATAATTTTTGAAATGCAAATCAGTGCATAACATAACATGTAAAACTAGTTAATAACATATGCAAAATGTGAAAACTTATGTGTAGGACGAGGCAAAAGGCCTTTACGTGTTCGATAACCTTGAAATCACTCGTTGATCTTTGATTCTTCAATACTAACAAATACATCTCCCTCAATGTAACATACCATTCTATGATTCATCCAATCATCACCCATTTTGTTCCTCAATCCAGTCTTGATAATGCTCATTGCTGAAAGTGCCCTTTCCACCATTGCATTTGCAACAGGTAAAATCAATGCTAACCCAACAAGATGGTTGATGTCTACTACTCAACCTTATTGTAGACGTTGTTGGGCCTCCAAGTGCAGAGGTTTGTAGGACAGTAGCAAATTTCCGTCAAGTGGATGACCTAAGGTTTATCAATCCATGGGAGTCGTAGGATGAAGATGGTTTCTCTCAAACAACCCTGCAACCAAATAACAAAGAGTCTCTTGTGTCCCCAACACACCCAATACAATGGTAAATTGTATAGGTGCACTAGTTCGGTGAAGAGATGGTGTTACAAGTGCAATATGGATGGTAGATATAAGTTTTTGTAATCTGAAATTATAAAAACAGCAAGGTAACTAATGATAAAAGTGAGCGAAAACGGTATTGCAATGCTTCGAAACAAGGCCTAGGGTTCATACTTTCACTAGTGCAAGTTCTCTCAACAATAATAACATAATTGGATCATATAACTATCCCTTAACATGCAACAAAGAGTCAATCCAAAGTCACTAATAGCGGAGAACAAACGAAGATATTATTGTAGGGTACGAAACAACCTCAAAGTTATTATTTCCGATCAATCCATTGGGCTATTCCTATAAATGTCACAAAAACAGCCCTAGAGTTCGTAGTAAAATAACACCTTAAGACACACATAAACTAAAACCCTAATGTCACCTAGATACTCCAATGTCACCACAAGTATCTGCGGGTATGATTATATGATATGCATCACACAATCTCAGATTCATCTATTCAAACCAACACAAAGAACTTCATAGAGTGCCCCAAAGTTTCTACCGGAGAGTTAAGACGAAAACGTGTGCCAACCCCTATGCATAGATTCCCGAGGTCACAGAACCCGCAAGTTGATCACCAAAACATACATCAGGTGAATCACGTGAATATCCCATTGTCACCACAGATAAGCACATGCAAGACATACATCAAGTGTTCTTAAATCCTTAAAGACTCAATCCGATAAGATAACTTCAAAGGGAAAACTCAACCCATTACAAGAAGGTAGAGGGGGAGAAACATCATATGATCCAACTATAATAGCAAAGCTCGCGATACATCAAGATCGTGCCAAATCAAGAACACGAGAGAGAAAGAGAGAGAGAGAGATAGAGATCAAACACATAGCTATTGGTACATACCCTCAGCCCCGAGGGTGAACTACTCCCTCCTCGTCATGGAGAGCGCCGAGATGATGAAGATGGCCACCGGTGATGGATCCCCCCTCCGGCTAGGTGCTGTAACAGGGCCCCGATTGGTTTTTCGTGGCTACAGATGATTGCGGCGGCGGAACTCCCAATCTAGGTTTTGTTCTGGAAGTTTGAGGATTTATAGGAGGGATTGGCGCCGGTCTCACGTCAGGAGGCCCCACAGGGAGTCCACGAGGCAGGGGGCGCACCCTAGGGGGGCGCCCTCCACCCTTGTGGGGTCCATGGGACTCCCCTCCGGTAAATTTTTGTTCTAGTATTTTTTATATCTTCCAAAAAAATCTCCATTGATTTTCAGCGCATTCCGAGAACTTTTATTTCTGCACAAAAATAACACCACGGTAGTTCTACTGAAAACAATGTCAGTCCGTGTTAGTTCTAACCAAATCATACCAAAATCATGTAAAAAATATTATAAACATGGCATGAATACATCAAAAAATATAGATACGTTGGAGACGTATCAAGTATCCCCAAGCTTAATTCCTGCTCGTCCTCGAGTAGGTAAATGATAAAAATAGAACTTTTGATGTGGAATGCTACCCAACATTTTTATCTATGTAATTCTCTTTATTGTGGCAAGAATATTCAGATCCATAAGATTCAAAACAAAAGTTTAGTATTGACATAAGAACAATAATACTTCAAGCATACTAATAAAGCAATCATGTCTTCTCAAAATAACATGGGCAAAGAAAGCTATCCCTACAAAATCATATAGTCTGGCTATGCTCTATATTCATCACACAAAATATTTAAATCATGCACAACCCCGGTTTCAGCCAAGCAATTGTTTCATACTTTAGTATTCTCAAACTTTTTCAACTTTCACGCAATACATGAGCGTGAGCCATGGACATAACACTATAGTGGAATAGAACATGGTGGTTGTGGAGAAGACAAAAAGGGAGGAGATAGTCTCACATCAACTAGGCATATCAACGGGCTATGGAGATGCCCATCTATAGATATCAATGTGACTGAGTAGGGATTACCATGCAATGGATGCACTAGAGCTATAAGTATATGAAATCTCAAAAAGAAACTAAGTGGGTGTGCATCCAACTCGCTTGCTCACGAAGACCTAGGGCAATTTGAGGAAGCCCATCATTGGAATATACAAGCCAAGTTCTATAATGAAAAATTCTCACTAGTATATGAAAGTGACAACATAGGAGACTCTCTATCATGAAGATCATGGTGCTACTTTGAAGCACAAGTGTGGTAAAAGGATAGTAGCATTGCCCCTTCTCTCTTTTTCTTTCATTTTTTTATTTGGGCCTTCTCTTTTTTTTATGGCCTCTTTTTTCTTTTCTCCTTTTTATATTATTTTATTTTTCGTCTGGAGTCTCATCCCAACTTGTGGGAGAATCATAGTCTCATCATCCTTTCCTCACATGGGACAATGCTCTAATAATGAAGATCATCACACTTTTATTTACTTACAACTCAATACTTAGAACAAAATATGTGTGACGCCCCCGATTCAATCGTACACTAATCATGCACGCAAGTGTGTACGACCAAGATCAGGTACTCACGGGAAGATATCACAACACAACTCTAGACACAAATATCACAGCCTCGCGGCGCTCTATTCAGCCCCGACAGAGCTCCATTGCAGCATCAGCGGTGCTGCAAAAGCTCCAATGTAGCCGGCGGGAGCAGTGCCGATAAAGCTCCATTGAAGCACCGGCGGTGTCGCAAAAGCTCCAATGCAGCCCGACGATGCTCCATTGCAGCACCGACGGTGCTTCATTGTGGTGCATCGCAGCATCTGCCGCCGGCAAGGCCTCTCGATTGCATCATTGACGAGCTTTATCTAGTAGCGCAGGCGAGCAGTGACGGCGCCTCCACCGACAGCATCGGAGCAGCCGGACAACTGAAGCTTCACAACAGGACAGGGCAACGCCACGCAACACCGATGAAGCTTGCTACCATGCCTCGGTGGCGATGCTTCTGTGCAGCATGTGGTCCGCTGCACACACGGCTGCAGGGTGTGGCGAGGCGCCGGCCTCCGCAGTGGCGGCGCTGCTACAAGATGTGGCGTGTGACTAAAACCGAAGCCCCGCTTTTGCGAGCGCGAGCGGCGGTGCTTGCATGGTGCTATGAAGCGGGAGATGAGGCCCTGCTATGAGTGTCCGCGGCGTGGTGGCTGCAAAAGGAGAAGGGGTGCTGTGAGCCTCCAGGGCCTCTAGCCGGATTTTGCGGAGAGTGTTGGGGAACGTTGCAGAAAATAAAATTTTTCCTACGGTTTCACCAAGATCCATCTATGAGTTCATCTAAGCAATGAGTCATGGGAGAGAGATTGCATCTACATACCACTTGTAGATCGCGTGCGGAAGCGTTCAAGAGAACGGTGTTGATGGAGTCGTACTCGCCGTGATTCAAATCACCGATGACCAAGTGCCGAACGGACAACACCTCCGCGTTCAACACACGTACGGAGCGGATGACGTCTCCTCCTTCTTGATCCAGCAAGGGGGAAGGAGAGGTTGATGATGATCCAGCAGCACGAGGGCGTGGTGGTGGATGCAGCAGAACTCCCGCAGGGCTTCGCCAAGCTGCCGCGGGAGGAGGACGAGGTGTAGCAGGGGGAGGGAGGCGCCAAGACACAGGGTGCGGCTGCCCTCCCCCCTGCCCTCCTTTATATAGGCCCCCAGGGGGGTGCCGGCCCTGGAAGATGCAATCCCCAAGGGGGGCGGCGGCCAGGGGGGTGGAGTGCCCCCCAAGGCAAGTGCTGCGCCCCCACCTAGGGTTTCCAACCCTAGGCGCAGGGGGGGGGCAAGGGGGGAGCACCAGCCCACTAGGGGCTGGTTCCCCTCCAACTTCAGCCCACGGGGCCCTCCGGGATAGGTGGCCCCACCCGGTGGACCCCTGGGACCCTTCCGGTGGTCCCGGTACAATACCGGGTGACCCTGACACTTTCCCGATGGCCGAAACAACACTTCCTATATATAATTCTTTACCTCCGGACCATTCCGAAACTCCTCGTGAAATCCGGGATCTCATCCGGGACTCTGAAAAACATTCGGTTTGCTGCATACTCATATTCATACAACCCTAGCGTCACCGAACCTTAAGTGTATAGACCCTACGGGTTCGGGAGACATGTAGACATGACCGAGACGGCTCTCCGGTCAATAACCAACAGCGGGATCTGGATACCCATGTTGGCTCCCACATAATCCTCGATGATCTCATCGGATGAACCACGATGTCGAGGATTCAAGCAACCCCGTATACTATTCCCTTTGTCAGACGGTATGTTACTTGCCCGAGACTCGATCGTCGGTATCCCAATACCTCGTTCAGTCTCGTTACCGGCAAGTCACTTTACTCGTACCGTAATGCATGATCCCGTGACCAAACACTGGGTCACTTTGAGCTCATTATGATGATGCACTACCGAGTGGGCCCAGTGATACCTCTCCATAATACGGAGTGACAAATCTCAGTCTCGATCCGTGTCAACCCAACAGACACTTTCGGAGATACCTGTAGTGCACTTTTATAGTCACCCAGTTACATTGTGACGTTTGGTACACCCAAAGCACTCCTACGGTATCCGGGAGTTACATGATCTCATGGTCTAAGGAAGAGATACTTGACATTGGAAAAGCTCTAGCAAAACGAACTACACGATCTTGTGCTATGCTTAGGATTGGGTCTTGTCCATCACATCATTCTCCTAATGATGTGATCCCGTTATCAACGACATCTAATGTCTATAGTCAGGAAACAATGACTATCTGTTGATCAATGAGCTAGTCAACTAGAGGCTTACTAGGGACATATTACGGTCTATGTATTCACACGTGTATTACGATTTCCAGATAATACAATTATAGCATGAATAAAGACAATTATCATGAACAAGGAAATATAATAATAATCCTTTTATTATTGCCTCTAGGGCATATTTCCAACAGTCTCCCACTTGCACTAGAGTCAATAATCTAGTTACATTGTGATGAATCGAACACCCATAGAGTTCTGGTGTTGATCATGTTTTGCTCGCGAGAGAGGTTTAGTCAACGGATCTGCGACATTCAGATCCGTATGTACTTTGGAAATATCTATGTCTCCATCTTTGAACATTTTCACGGATGGAGTTGAAGCGACGCTTGATGTGCCTGGTCTTCTTGTGAAACCTGGGCTCCTTGGCAAGGGCAATAGCTCCAGTGTTGTCACAGAAGAGTTTGATCGTCCCCGACGCATTGGGTATGACTCCTAGGTCGGTGATGAACTCCTTCATCCAAATTGCTTCATGCGCTGCCTCCGAGGCTGCCATGTACTCCGCTTCACATGTAGATCCCGCCACGACGCTCTGCTTGCAGCTGCACCAGCTTGCTGCTCCACCATTCAACATATACACGTATCCGGTTTGTGACTTAGAGTCATCCAGATCTGTGTCGAAGCTAGCATTGACGTAACCCTTTACGACGAGCTCTTCGTCACCTCCATAAATGAGAAACATGTCCTTTGTCCTTTTCAGGTACTTCAGGATATTCTTGACCGCTGTCCAGTGTTCCTTGCCGGGATTACTTTGGTACCTTCCTACCAAACTTACGGCAAGGTTTACATCAGGTCTGGTACACAACATGGCATACATAATAGATCCTATGGCTGAAGCATAGGGGATGACACTCATCTCTTCTTTATCTTTTGCCGTGGTCGGGCATTGGGCCGAGCTCAATCTCACACCTTGCAGTACAGGCAAGAACCCTTTCTTGGACTGATCCATTTTGAACTTCTTCAAAATCTTATCAAGGTATGTGCTTTGTGAAAGACCTATGAGGCGTCTCGATCTATCCCTATAGATCTTGATGCCTAATATGTAAGCAGCTTCTCCAAGGTCCTTCATTGAAAAACACTTATTCAAGTAGGCCTTAATGCTGTCCAAAAGTTCTATGTCATTTCCCATCAAAAGTATGTCATCTACATATAATATGAGAAATGCTACAGAGCTCCCACTCACTTTCTTGTAAACACAGACTTCTCCATAAGTCTGCATAAACCCAAATGCTTTGATCATTCCATCAAAGCGAATGTTCCAACTCCGAGATGCTTGCACCAGCCCATAAATGGATCGCTGGAGCTTGCATACTTTGTTAGCATTCTTAAGATCGACAAAACCCTCCGGCTGCATCATATACAGTTCTTCCTTAAGATGCCCGTTAAGGAATGCCGTTTTGACGTCCATCTGCCATATCTCATAATCATAGTATGCGGCAATTGCTAACATGATTCGGACGGTCTTCAGCTTCGCTATGGGAGAGAATGTCTTACCGTAGTCAACCCCTTGAACTTGCCGATAACCCTTAGTGACAAGTCGAGCTTTATAGACGGTAATGTTACCATCCGCGTCCGTCTTCTTCTTAAAGATCCATTTGTTTTCTATCGCTCGCCGATCATCGGGCAAGTCTGTCAAAGTCCATACTTTGTTTTCATACATGGATTCTATCTCGGATTGCATGGCTTCAAGCCATTTGTTGGAATCTGGGCCCGCCATCGCTTCTTCATAGTTCGAAGGTTCACCATTGTCTAACAACATGATTTCCAGGACAGGGTTGCCATACCACTCTGGTGTGGAACATGTCCTTGTGGGCCTACGAGGTTCAGTAGCAACTTGATCCGAAGTACCTTGATCATCATCATTAATTTCCTCTCCAATTGGTGTAGGCACCATAGGAACATTTTCCTGAGCTGTACTACTTTCCGGTTCAAGAGGTAGTACTTCATCGAGTTCTACTTTCCTCCCACTTACCTCTTTCGAGAGAAACTCTTTTTCCAGAAAGGACCCGTTCTTTGCAACAAAGGTCTTGCCCTCGGATCTTAAGTAGAAGGTATACCCAATGGCTTCCTTAGGATATCCTATGAAGACGCATTTGTCTGACTTGGGTTCGAGCTTTTCAGGTTGTAATTTCTTGACATAAGCATCACATCCCCAAACTTTTAGAAATGACAGCTTAGGTTTCTTTCCAAACCATAATTCATACGGTGTCGTCTCAATGGATTTAGACGGTGCCCTATTTAAAGTGAATGTAGCTGTCTCTAGAGCGTATCCCCAAAATGATAGTGGTAAATCGGTAAGAGACATCATAGACCGCACCATATCCAATAGAGTGCGATTACGACGTTCGGACACACTGTTACGCCGAGGTGTTCCAGGCGGCATGAGTTGTGAAACGATTCCACATTTCCTTAAGTGTGTACCAAATTCGTGACTTAAGTATTCTCCTCCACGATCTGATCGTAGGAACTTTATCTTTTGGTCACGTTAATTCTCTACCTCATTCTGAAATTCCTTGAACTTTTCAAAGGTCTCAGACTTGTGTTTCATCAAGTAGACATACCCATATCTACTCAAGTCATCAGTGAGAGTGAGAACATAACGATATCCTCCGCGAGCCTCAACGCTCATTGGACCGCACACATCGGTATGTATGATTTCCAATAAGTTGGTTGCTCGCTCCATTGTTTCGGAGAACGGAGTCTTGGTCATTTTGCCCATGAGGCATGGTTCGCATGTGTCAAATTATTCATAATCGAGAGACTCTGAAAGTCCATCAGCATGGAGCTTCTTCATGTGCTTGACACCAATGTGACCAAGGCGGCAGTGCCACAAGTATGTGGGACTATCGTTATCAACTTTACATCTTTTGGTATTCACACTATGAATATGTGTAACATTACGTTCGAGATTCATTAAGAATAAACCATTGACCATCGGGGCATGACCATAAAACATATCTCTCATATAAATAGAACAACCATTATTCTTGGATATAAATGAGTAGCCATCTCGTATTAAACGAGATCTAGATACAATGTTCATGCTCAAACTTGGCACTAAATAACAATTATTGAGGTTCATAACTAATCCCGTGGGTAAATGTAGAGGTAGCGTGCCGACGGCGATCACATCGACCTTGGAACCATTCCCGATGTGCATCATCACCTCGTCCTTCGCCAGTCTCCGCTTATTCCGTAGCTCCTGTTGTGAGTTACAAATATGAGCAACGACACTGGTATCAAATACCCAGGAGTTACTATGAGTACTGGTAAGGTACACATCAATTACATGTATATCAAATATACCTTTAGTGTTCCGGCCTTCTTGTCCGCTAAGTATTTGGGGCAGTTCCGCTTCCAGTGAACCTTCCCCTTGCAATAAAAGCACTCAGTCTCAGGCTTGGGTCCATTATTTGACTTCTTCCCGGCAACTGGTTTACCGGGCGCGGCAACATCCTTGCCGTCCTTCTTTAAGTTCTTCTTACCCTTGCCCTTCTTGAACTTAGTGGTCTTATTGACCATCAACACTTGATGTTCTTTCTTGATTTCAACCTCTGCTGACTTCAGCATTGAAAATACTTCAGGAATGGTCTTCACCATCCCCTGCATATTGTAGTTCAACACAAAGCTCTTGTAGCTCGGTGGGAGCGACTGAAGGATTCTGTCAATGACCGCCTCGTCCGGGAGGTTGATCTCCAGCTGAGACAGGCGGTTGTGCAACCCAGACATTTTGAGTATGTGCTCACTAACAGAACTGTTTTCCTCCATCTTTCAACTATAGAACTTGTCGGAGACTTCATATCTCTCGACCCGGGCATGAGCTTGAAAAACCATTTTCAGCTCCTCGAACATCTCATATGCTCCGTGTTTCTCAAAACGCTTTTGGAGCCCCGGTTCTAAGCTGTAAAGCATGCCGCACTGAACGAGGGAGTAATCATCAGCACGTGACTGCCAAACGTTCATAACGTCTTGGTTCTCTGGGATGGGTGCTTCACCTAGCGGTTCATCTAGGACATATGCTTTCTTGGCTGCTATGAGGATGATCCTCAGGTTCCGGACCCAGTCCGAATAGTTGCTGCCATCATCTTTCAGCTTGGTTTTGTCTAGGAATGCGTTGAAGTTCATGTTGACATGAGCGTTGGCCATTTGATCTACAAGACATATTTTGCAAATATTTTAGACTAAGTTCATGATAATTAAGTTCATCTAATCAAATTATTGAATGAACTCCCACTCAGATTTGACATCCCTCTAGTCATCTAAGTGTTGCACGATCCGAGTCGACTAGGCCGTGTCCGATCATCACGTGAGACGGACTAGTCATCATCGGTGAACATCTCCATGTTGATCGTATCTTCCATACGACTCATGTTTGACCTTTCGGTCTCTTGTGTTCCGAGGCCATGTCTGTACATGCTAGGCTCGTCAAGTTAACCCTATGTGTTCTGCATGTGTAAATCTGTCTTACACCCGTTGTATGTGAACGTAAGGATCTATCACACCCGATCATCACGTGGTGCTTCGAAACGACGAACTTTAGCAACGGTGCACAATTAGGGGGAACACTTTCTTGAAATTATTATAAGGGATCATCTTATTTACTACCGCCGTTCTAAGTAAACAAGATGCATAAAACATAATAAACATCACATGCAATTATATAGTAGTGACATGATATGGCCAATATCATATAGCTCCTTTGATCTCCATCTTCGGGGCTCCATGATCATCTTCGTCACCGGCATGACACCATGATCTCCATCATCATGATCTCCATCATTGTGTCTTGATGAAGTTGTCACGCCAACGACTACTTCTACTTCTATGGCTAACGTGTTTAGCAATAAAGTAAAGTAATTTACATGGCGTTCTTCAATGACACGCAGGTCATACAAAAAATAAAGACAACTCCTATGGCTCCTGCCGGTTGTCATACTCATCGACATGCAAGTCATGATTCCTATTACGAGAACATGATCTCATACATCACAATATATCATTCATCATTCATCACAACTTCTGGCCATATCACATCACATGACAATTGCTGCAAAAACAAGTTAGACGTCCTCTAATTGTTGTTGCATCTTTTACGTGGCTGCAATTGGGTTCTAGCAAGAACGTTTTCTTACCTACGAATAACCACAGCGTGATTTTGTCAACTTCTATTTACCCTTCATAAGGACCCTTTTCTTCGAATCCCCTCCAACTAAAGTAGGAGAGACAGACACCCGCTAGCCACCTTATGCAACTAGTGCATGTCAGTCGGTGGAACCTGTCTCACGTAAGCGTACGTGTAAGGTCGGTCCGGGCCGCTTCATCCCACAATACCGCTGAAGCAATAAAAGACTAGTAGCGGCAAGCAAGTTGACAAGATCTACGCCCACAACAAATTTGTGTTCTACTCGTGCAATAGAGAACTACACATAGACCTAGCTCATGATGCCACTGTTGGGGAACGTTGCAGAAAATAAAATTTTTCCTACGGTTTCACCAAGATCCATCTATGAGTTCATCTAAGCAACGAGTCATGGGAGAGAGATTGCATCTACATACCACTTGTAGATCGCGTGCAGAAGCGTTCAAGAGAACGGTGTTAATGGAGTCATACTCGCCGTGATTCAAATCACCGATGACCAAGTGCCAAACGGACAACACCTCCGCGTTCAACACACGTACGGAGCGGATGACGTCTCCTCCTTCTTGATCCAGCAAGGTGGAAGGAGAGGTTGATGATGATCCAGCAGCACGACGGCGTGGTGGTGGATGCAGCAGAACTCCGGCAGGGCTTCGCCAAGCTACTGCGGGAGGAGGACGAGGTGTAGCAGGGGGAGGGAGGCGCCAAGACACAGGGTGCGGCTGCCCTCCCCCCAGGGGGGGGGGGCGGCGGCCCTGGGAGATGCAATCTCCCAAGGGGGGCGGCGGCCAGGGGGGTGGAGTGCCCCCCAAGGCAAGTGGTGCGCCCCCCACCTAGGGTTTCCAACCCTAGGCGCAGGGGGCCCCAAGGGGGGCGCACCAGCCCACTAGGGGCTGGTTCCCCTCCAACTTCAGCCCACGGGTCCCTCCAGGATAGGTGGCCCCACCGGTGGACCCCCGGGACCCTTCCGGTGGTCCCGGTACAATACCGGGTGACCACGAAACTTTCCCGATGGCCGAAACAACACTTCCTATATATAATTCTTTACCTCCGGACCATTCCGAAACTCCTCGTAACGTCCGGGATCTCATCCGGGACTCTGAACAACATTCAGTTTGCTGCATACTCATATTCATACAACCCTAGCGTCACCGAACCTTAAGTGTGTAGACCCTACGGGTTCGGGAGACATGTAGACATGACCGAGACGGCTCTCCAGTCAATAACCAACAGCGGGATCCGGATACCCATGTTGGCTCCCACATACTCCTCGATGATCTCATCGGATGAACCATGATGTCGAGGATTCAAGCAACCCCGTATACTATTCCCTTTGTCAGACGGTATGTTACTTGCCCGAGACTCGATCGTCGGTATCCCAATACCTCGTTCAGTCTCGTTACCGGCAAGTCACTTTACTCGTACCGTAATGCATGATCCCGTGACCAGACACTTGGTCACTTTGAGCTCATTATGATGATGCACTACCGAGTGGGCCCAGTGATACCTCTCCGTAATACGGAGTGACAAATCCCAGTCTCGATCCGTGTCAACCCAACAGACACTTTCGGAGATACCTGTAGTGCACCTTTATAGTCACCCAGTTACGTTGTGACGTTTGGTACACCCAAAGCACTCCTACGGTATCCGGGAGTTACACGATCTCATGGTCTAAGGAAGAGATACTTGACATTGGAAAAGCTCTAGCAAAACGAACTACACGATCTTGTGCTATGCTTAGGATTGGGTCTTGTCCATCACATCATTCTCCTAATGATGTGATCCCGCTATCAACGACATCTAATGTCTATAGTCAGGAAACCATGACTATCTGTTGATCAACGAGCTAGTCAACTAGAGGCTTACTAGGGACATATTATGGTCTATGTATTCACACGTGTATTACGATTTCCGGATAATACAATTATAGCATGAATAAAGACAATTATCATGAATAAGGAAATATAATAATAATCCTTTTATTATTGCCTCTAGGGCATATTTCCAACAGAGAGAAGAAGTGCTGGCGAGATTCAGTATTCATCACGAGTAGGAAGAGAGAGAGGAGTCAACGCCTGAGAATTTGCGGCTCGCTCCGCTCGCAGGGAATAAGGAAGAAACGAAGAAGCGCCCGGCCCCACTGTGATGCGTGGCGTGCGCCGGACGTGGCTTAATTCCTCTCAAAATCAGTCGGGCAAAAATAAGCATTTTCCGTAGCTTAATCATGTTAACACACAAAAACAGTAGGGGTAAATGTTGGGTTGTCTCCCAACAAGCGCTTTTCTTTAATGCCTTTTAGCTAGGCATGATGATTTAAATGATGCTCACATAAAAGATAAGAATTGAAATACAAAGAGAGCATCATGAAGAATATGACTAGCACATTTAAGTCTAACCCACTTCCTATGCATAGGGATTTTGTGAGCAAACAACTTATGGGAACAAGAATCAACTAGCATAGGAAAGCAAAACAAGCATAACGTCAAGATTTTAAGCACATAGAGAGGAAACTGGATATTATTGCAACTCCTACAAGCATATATTCCTCCCTCATAATAATTTTCAGTAGCATCATGAATGAATTCAACAATATAACTATCACATAAAGCATACTTTTCATGAGCCACAAGCATAGAAATTTTACTACTCTCCACATAAGCAAAATTCTTCTTATTCATAGTAGTGGGAGCAAACTCAACAAAATAACTATCATGTGAGGCATAATCCAATTGAAAATTAAAATCAAGATGACAAGTTTCATGGTTATCATTATTCTTTATAGCATACATGTCATCACAATAATCATCATAGATAGCAACTTTGCTCTCATAATCAATTGGAACCTCTTCCGAAATAGTGGATTCATCACTAAATAAAGTCATCACCTCTCCAAATCCACTTTCATAATTATCACAATAAGATTCAACACCCTCCAACATAGTGGGATAATTACTTCCTAAAGTTGACACTCTTCCAAACCCACCTTCATCAATATAATCACCATAAATAGGAGGCATGCTATCATCATAATAAATTTGCTCATCAAAACTTGGGGGACTAGAAGTATCATATTCATCAAACATAGCATCCCCAAGCTTGTAGCTTTGCATATCATTAGCATCATGTATATTCAAGGAATTCATACTAACAACATTGCAATCATGCTCATCATTCAAAGATTTAGTGCCAAACATTTTAATGCATTCTTCTTCTAGCACTTGAGCACAATTTTCCTTTCCATCATTTTCACGAAAGACATTAAAAAGATGAAGCATATGAGGCACCCACAATTCCCTTTTTTGTAGTTTTCTTTTATAGACTAAACTAGTGATAAAACAAGAAACTAAAATATTCGATTGCAAGATCTAAAGATATACCTTCAAGCACTCACCTCCCCGGCAACGGCGCTAGAAAAGAGCTTGATGTCTACTATGCAACCTTCTTCTTGTAGATGTTGTTGGGCCTCCAAGTGCAGAGGTTTGTAGGATAGTAGCAAATTTCCATCAAGTGGATGACCTAAGGTTTATCAATCTGTGGGAGGCATAGGATGAAGATGGTCTCTCTCAAACAACCCTGCAACCAAATAACAAAGAGTCTCTTGTGTCCCCAACACCCAATACAATGGTAAATTGTATAGGTGCACTAGTTCAGCAAAGAGATGGTGATACAAGTGCAATATGGATGGTAGATATAAGTTTTTTCTAATCTGAAATTATAAAAACAGCAAGGTAAAGTGAGCAAAAACGGTATTGCAATGCTTGAAACAAGGCCTAGGGTTCATACTTTCACTAGTGCAAGTTCTCTCAACAATATTATCATAATTGGATCATATAACTATCCCTCAACATGCAATAAGAGTCACTCAAAGTCACTAATAGCAGAGAACAAACAAAGAGATTATTGTAGGGTATGAAACCACCTCGAAGTTATTCTTTCCGATCAATCCATTGGGCTATTCCTGTAAGTGTCACAAACAGCCCTAGAGTTCATAGTAAAATAACACCTTAAGACACACATCAACTAAAACCCTAATGTCACCTAGATACTCCAATGTCACCACAAGTATCCGCGGGTATGATTATAGGCTATGCATCACACAATCTCATATTCATCTATTCAAACCAACACAAAGAACTTCATAGAATGCCCCAAAGTTTCTACCGGAGAGTCAAGACGAAAACGTGTGCCAACCCCTATGCATAGATTCCCAAGGTCATGGAACCGGCAAGTTGATCACCGAAACATACATCAGGTGAATCACATGAATATCCCATTGTCACCACAGATAAGCACATGCAAGACATACATCAAGTGTTCTCAAATCCTTAAAGACTCAATCCGATAAGATAACTTCAAAGGGAAAACTCAATCCATTACAAGAAGGTAGAGGGGGAGAAACATCATATGATCCAACTATAATAGCAAAGCTCGCAATACATCAAGATCATGCCGAATCAAGAACATGAGAGAGAGAGAGAGAGAGAGAGAGAGAGAGATCAAACACATAGCTACTGGTACATACCCTCAGCCCCAAGGGTGAACTACTCCCTGCTCATCATGGAGATCACCGAGATGATGAAGATGGCCACCGGTGGCAGGGTGACGGAACAGGGTCCCGATTAGTTTTTCATGGCTACAGAGGCTTGCTGCGGCGGAACTCCCAATCTAGGTTTTGTTCTGGAAGTTTGGGGATTTATAGGAGGGGTTGGCGTTGGTATCACGTCAGGGAGCACCACAGGGAGTCCACGAGGCAGGGGCACGCCCTAGGGGGGCGCTCTCCACCCTAGTGGGGCCCATGGGACTCCCCTCTGGTAAATTTTTGTTCCAGTATTTTTTATATTTTCCAAGAAAAAATCTTCATTGATTTTCAGCGCATTCCGAGAACTTTTATTTCTGCACAAAAACAACACCATGGTAGTTCTGCTGAAAACAACGTCAGTCTGGGTTAGTTCTAACCAAATCATACCAAAATCATGTGAAAAACATTATAAACATGGCATGAATACATCAAAAATTATAGATACGTTGGAGATGTATCAATGGTAAACCAAGGGAAAAGTTGTGTGCATATCACTTTTGACCATATTCATGGCAAGATGACCAAGGTCGTTGCAATTTATCAAATGTGGATCAGCTCTTGCTTCCCGGATGAATAAGTCTAGTTAGTTTCTAAGGACAAATGTAACTTCATATTGTTGGGAAACGTTGCTTGGAAAACAAAAAAAATTCTATGCACACGCAAGATATATAAAGGAGATGCATAGCAACGAGAGGGGAGAGTGTGTCTATGTAGCCTCGTAGATCGTAAGCGGAAGCATTTAGTAATGCGGTTGATGCAGTCAAACTTCTTCACGATCCAATCGATCGAGTACCGAACGTACGACACCTCCGCGTTCAACACACGTTCAGCTCGGTGATGTCCACGCCTTCTTGATACAGCAAGACAGTGAGGTAGTGGATGAGTTCCGGCAGCACGATGGCGTGGTGACGGTGATGGTGATGCTTTCTCCGTAGGGCTTCACCTAAGCACTGCAAAAATATGACCGAGAGTGTAAACGGTGGAGGAGGTTGCCGCACACGTCTAAGAGATTGCCGTGGTTATATGTGGCGCCCCTCCCACATATATATAGGTGGGGGGAGGGAGGAGCAGCCAAGGAGGCGCCCCAAGTAGGCTGAATCCTACTTAGGGTCCTCCCATAGACGCACTCCTCCCTTACCATATTTGCCGGAGGAGGGAAGGAAAGGAAGGGGGAGGCCAACTCCCCCCTTTCCTTCTCTCCCCCAAGGGCTGCGGCCTAGGAGGGGCGCGCCAGCCCCTTGTGGGCTGATGTGTCCCCCCTCTTTGGCCCATATGGCCCATTAACCTCCTGGGGGTGTCCGAAACCCCTTCCGATGACCCGATTTCTATCAGGTACATCTCGAAAAGCTCTTATGGTGTCCAATTATCATCGTCTTATATATATCAATCTTTACCTCCGGACCATTCCAGAGCTCCTTGTCATGTACGTGATCTCATCCGGGACTCTGAACATCATTCGGTCACCAAATCATATAACTCATATAACACTATATCGTCAACGAACGTTAAGCGTGCGAACCCTACATGGGATCGTATCCGAAGTACAGGCGGCCAATTCCATAGTTTTTCCAAAAATAGTCTGTTGTATACGTGCCGACCAATTATTCCCTTAAGAATGCTAGCTTTTGGCTTCACCCGTATGAGGTACAGGTCCGGATAACCCGGTTGTAGCAATCGCAGAGGTACTCCCTTTACACCCTAGCCGAACAATCGGGAACGTAGGGTATAAACACAGGAGCAAGGCAACCCAGCTTGGCAAAAACTTAAGTCATAGAGGTGCATAAAATGGCAGAAGCAACAACCGTTATGGTCGAAAGAAGCTTATAAGCTTTTCAATAAAATGCTTCTTTAAAAGAAGCCCCCATGTATGGTGGGGTGTATACATTTAAAGATGTGTACCCCGAACAATGTGGTTGATCCGAACATACATTTGAGAAGAAAAGGAAAAAAATTAAAAGGAAGAGCAAGAGGAAAAAACCTAGTTAAAAATGAAACCTAAGGAGGCCGTACTATGCGTAGAATCTTCGGAGCCAGGCGGCATTCCATGGGTTCGGCTCAAGGCGATTATCTTCTCCATTGTGAAGGCGATAGGCTCCTCCAGCAAGGACTTCATCTATGATGAAGGGGCCCTCCCATTTGAGTTTGAGCTTGTCCTTTTTCTTTTCCGGGAGGCGTAAAACAAGTTCTCCGACATTGTATGTCTTAGCCCGCACTTCTATGCTTTGGTAACGCCTGGCCTATTGTTGATAGAATGCAGAAAAGGCGTTAGCAACATCACACTCTTCTTCGAGTCCATCTAGGTCATCCTGCCGATCTAGTTTGGCTTCTCTCTCTTCATACATGCGCACTCTAGGTGAGTCATGAATAATGTCGCAGGCAATTCGGCCTCTGTGCCGTACACCATAAAGAAGGGTGTGTATCCGACCGTTCGATTGGGCGTGGTCCGGAGTCCCCAAAGTACGGAATCGAGTTCCTCAACCCAGTGCTTGTCCGATTCTCGTAAAGAGCACACTAGTCTGGGCTTAATACCATTCATGATCAGACCATTGGCCCTTTCAACTTGTGTGTTTGTTTGGGGGTGGTATATGGATGCGTAGTCGAGTTTAATGCCCAACTTAGCGCACCAAGTTTTCACCTCATCAGCTGTGAAGTTGGAGCCATTATTAGTGATGATACTGTGCGGGACACCATAACGGTGGACTACGCCGTATATAAAGTCAATCACTGGTCCGACCTCACTTGTTTTTACTGGTTTGGCCTCTATCCATTTACTGAATTTATCTACCATTACTAGGAAGTATTTCTTTTTGTGGCTTCCCCCTTTAAGGGGTCCAACCATATCAAGCCCCCAGACCGCAAAGGGCCAAGTAATGGGGATTATTCTCAATGCGGTGGGACAAGGTTGGAAAAAGCGGTAGGCATAAGCGAGGCGGTTGGCCTTCGCCTAGTGCCTAGGCGATGCCTAAGCGCCCTAGGTGCGGCCTAGGCGATAATATAGTTTGTATTTGTGATTATTATATGGGTGTTGATATTAATTTAGGGCATATAAACAAGTTAATTACTGTCTACTACCATTGGAATATAACCCGTTTGGCCTACTAGTGCAGTATGTGGCATGATTTCTTGCTTGCGTAGGCAATTCCCTGCTTGCCCTGCCTAGACCTCCATTTATGCCCTAGGCGAGGTGTTTGGCCATTGCCTAGCTCCTAGGCGTGCCTAAGCGCCTCCTAGGCACTGCCTTTTCCAACAGAGGGTGGGAGGCATGTGGCTTTGATTGGCGAAAAGCTGAGAACCCACACTACGTTGGACAAGGGCTTGAGCGTTTGCTCGAGCTGTGGGCCAGAAAAACCCTGTCCAGAACGCCTTGCTTACAAGGGTTCGAGCTGTGACGTGATTACCGCCGAGACTGAAATGTATTTCTGCCAAGAGTTGCCTTCCTTCCTCTTCGAAGATACACCTTTGAAGGACTCCGGTTGTACTTCTTTTGTACAGTTCACCCTCATGCACTTTAAAGGCTTTAGAGCGCCGAACTATGCACCGAGCTTCGTTTTGATCATCGGGGAGCTCCTGCCTATTAAGGTAGGCCAGGAATGGTTCGGTCCAGGGAGCGATAACCGCCTTGATCTCATGAGTAGAGGGTGTTATCTTGATATCTGGACCCCCGACGGTGTCTGCATTGTGTTCGGCAACCGTGGGTGTGATCAGATCTGTATTGCCTTCTCCGCTCTCACCCTACCACACTATGGATGGCTTAAAGAGCCTCTCCGCAAAGGTGTTAGGTGGCACATGTTGGGGAACGCAGTAATTTCAAAAAAAATCCTACGATCATGCAAGATCTATCTAGGAGATGCATAGCAACAAGAGGGGAGAGTGTTGTTCACATACCCTCGTAGACCGAAAGCGGAAGCGTTACGACAACGCGGTTGATGTAGTCATACGTCTTCATGATCCGACCGATCCTAGCACCAAAGGTACGACACCTCCGTGATCTGCACACATTTAGCTCGGTGACATCCCATGGACTCTAGATCCAGCTGAGGTCGAGAGAGAGTTTCGTCATCACGACGGCATGGTGACTATGATGATGAAGTTACCGGCGCAGGGCTTCGCCTAAGCACTACGACGATATGGCCGAGGTGTGTAACTGTGGAGGGGGGGTACCACATACGGATAAAACAATTGTCAACTTGTGTGTCTATGGGGTGCCCCCTCCCCCGTATATAAAGGAGTGGAGGAGGGGGAGGGCCGGCCCTCTCATGGCGCGCCCAAGGGGGGAGTCCTACTCCCGGTGGGAGTAGGATTCCCCCTTCCCTAGTTGGAGTAGGAGAGGAAGGAAGGGGGAGAGAGAGGGAAGGAAGGGGGGGCACCCAATTCAGATTGGGCTTGGGGGGGGGGGCGCCCTCCACCTGGCCGCCTCCTCTTCTCTCCCACTAAGGCTCAATAAGGCCCATACACTCCCCGGGGAGTTCCGGTAACCCCCCGGTACTCCGGTCAATGCCCGAACTCACCCGGAACCATTCCGTTGTCCAAACATAGTCTTCTAATATATCGATCTTTATGTCTCGACCATTTCGAGACTCCTCACCATGTCCGTGATCATATCCGGGACTCTGAACTACCTTCGGTACATCAAAACACATAAAGTCATAATACCGATCGTCACCAAATGTTAAGCGTGCGGACCCTACGGGTTCGAGAACTATGTAGACATGACCGAGACACGTCTCCGGTCAATAACCAATAGCGGAACCTGGATGCTCATATTGGTTCCTACATATTCTATGAAGATCTTTATCGATCAAACCGCATAACAACATACGTTATTCCCTTTGTCATCGGTATGTTACTTGCCCGAGATTCGATCATCGGTATCATCATACCTAGTTCAATCTCGTTACCGGCAAGTCTCTTTACTCGTTCCGTAATACTTCATCCTGAAACTAACTCATTAGTTACAATGCTTGCAAGGCTTATAGTGATGAGTATTACCGAGAGGGCCCAGAGATACCTCTCCGAAACACGGAGTGACAAATCCTAATCTCGATCTCTGCCAACCCAACAAACACCTTCGGAGACACCTGTAGAGCACCTTTATAATCACCCATTTACGTTGTGATGCTTAGTAGCACACAAAGTGTTCCTCCGGTATTCGGGAGTTGCATAATCTCATAGTCCGAGGAACTTGTATAAGTCATGAAGAAAGCAATAGCAATGAAACTAACATGATCATATTGCTAAGCTAACGGATGGGTCATGTGTAGGGGAACGTAGCAGAAATCAAAAAATTTCTACGCATCACCAAGATCAATCTATGGAGTAATCTAGCAACAAGGGAAAGAAGAGTGCATCTACATACCCTTGTAGATCGCTAAGCGAAAGCGTTCAAGTGAACGGGGTTTATGGAGTCGTACTCGTCGTGATCAAAATCACCGATGATCCTAGTGCCGAACGGACGGCACCTCCGCGTTCAACACCCATGCAGCCCGGTGACGTCTCCCATGCCTTGATCCAGCAAGGAGAGAGGGAGAGGTTGGGGAAGACTCCGTCCAGCAGCAGCACGACGGCGTGGTGGTGGTGGAGGAGCGTGGCAATCCTGCAGGGCTTCGCCAAGCACCGCGGGAGAGGAGGAGGACTTGGGAGAGGGGAAGGGCTGCGCCAGAACTTGGGTGCGGCTGCCCTCCCACCCATCCACTATTTATAGGTGGGGAGAGAGGGGGGCCGGCCCCCTAGATCCCATCTAGGGTTGGGGGCGGCGGCCAAGGGGGGGAGGAGTGCCTCCCAAGTCAAGTGGAGGCCCTCCCCCTTAGGGTTTCCCCTCTCCCATGCGCATGGGCCTTGGGGGGGCTGGTGCCCCTAGCCCATTAAGGCTAGGGCGCCACCTTATAGCCCATGCTGATGTATTGGACATGGTGGAACATATTCCGGACCTCCGGACCCCTCCGGAATCCTCCGGAACCTTCTGGAAGCTTCCCGGTACAATACCGAAAAAACCCGAACTTTTCTCGGAACCCGAACAACAACTTTCCATATATAAATCTTTACCTCCGGACCATTCCAGAACTCCTCGTGACGTCCGGGATCTCATCCGAGACTCTGAACAACATTCGGTAACCACGTACATTTATTCCCTATAACCCTAGCGTCATCGAACCTTAAGTGTGTAGACCCTACGGGTTCAGGGGACACGTAGACATGACCGAGACATCTCTCCGGCCAATAACCAATAGCGGGATCTGGATACCCATGTTGGCTCCCACATGTTCCACGATGATCTCATCGGATGAACCACGATGTCAAGGATTCAATCAATCCTGTATTCAATTTCCCTTGTCTAGCGGTATAGTACTTGCCCGAGATTCGATCGTCGGTATCTCGATACCTTGTTCAATCTCGTTACCGGCAAGTCTCTTTACTCGTTCCATAACACATGATCCCGTGATCAACCCCTTGGTCACATTGTGCACATTATGATGATGTCCTACCGAGTGGGCCCAGAGATACCTCTCCATCACGCAGAGTGACAAATCCCAGTCTCGATTCGTGCCAACCCAACAGACACTTTTGGAGATACACGTAGTGTACCTTTATAGCCACCCAGTTATGTTGTGATGTTTGGTACACCCAAAGCATTCCTACGGCATCCGGGAGTTGCACAATCTCATGGTCTAAGGAAAAGATACTTGACATTAGAAAAGCTGTAGCATACGAACTACACGATCTTTGTGCTAGGCTTAGGATTGGGTCTTGTCCATCACATCATTCTCCTAATGATGTGATCCCATTATCAACGACATCCAATGTCCATGGTCAGGAAACCGTAACAATCTATTGATCAACGAGCTAGTCAACTAGAGGCTTACTAGGGATATGGTGTTGTCTATATACCCACACATGTATCTGAGTTTCATATCAATACAATTATAGCATGGATAATAAACGATTATCATGAACAAGGAAATATAATAATAATAACTAATTTATTATTGCCTGTAGGGCATATTTCCAACAGTCTCCCACTTGCACTAGAGTCAATAATCTAGTTCACATCGCCATGTGATTAACACTCACAGGTCACATCGCCATGTGACCAACATCCAAAGAGTTTACTAGTGTCACTAAACTAGTTCAGATCATCATGTGATTAAGACTCAACGAGTTCTGGGGTTTGATCATGTTTTGCTTGTGAGAGAGGTTTTAGTCAGCGGGTCTGCAATATTCAGATCCGTATGTACTTCGCAAATCTCTAGGTCATATTGTAAAT
The DNA here is from genome assembly GCA_963921465.1 of Triticum timopheevii. Taxonomy (NCBI): domain Eukaryota; kingdom Viridiplantae; phylum Streptophyta; class Magnoliopsida; order Poales; family Poaceae; genus Triticum; species Triticum timopheevii. The sequence goes on from OY997262.1 coordinate 372,975,086, forward strand.
GCTGCTTCCACGCTCCACTTGGAGTTATTCCAAATGGTCACTCCGCTATACGTATCCGGTTTGCTACTCAGAGTCATTCAGATAGGTGTTAAAGCTTGCATCGACGTAACCCTTTACGCCGAACTTTTTATCACCTCCATAACCGAGAAACATATTTTTATTCCTCTAAGGATAATTTTGACCGCTATCTGGTGATCCACTCCTTGATCACCTTTGTACCCTCTTGCCAGATATGTAGCAAGGCACACATTAGGTGTGGTACACAACATAGCATACTGTAGAGCCTACGTCTAAAGCATAGGGGACGACCTTCGTCCTTTCTCTTTTTTTTTCTGCCGTGGTCGAGCTTTAAGTCTTAACTTCATACCTTACATCTCAGGCAAGAACTCCTTCTTTGACTGATCCATCTTGAACACCTTCAAGATCATGTCAAGGTATATGCTCATTTGAAAGTACCATTAAGCGTTTTTGATCTATCCTCATAGATCTTGATGCTCAATGTTCAAGTAGCTTAATCCAGGTTTTCTATTGAAAAACACCTTTCAAATAACCCTATATGCTTTTCAGAAATTCTACATCATTTCTGATCAACAATATGTCAACGACATATACTCATCAGAAATTCTATAGTGCTCCCACTCACTTCTTTGGAAATACAAGTTTCTCATAAACTTTGTATAAACCCAAAATCTTTGATCATCTTATCAAAGTGTATATTCCGACTCCGAGATGCTTGCTCTATCCCATGGAAGGATCGCTGGAGCTTGCATACCTTTTAGCATCCTTAGGATCGACAGAACCTTTCTGATTGTATCACATACAACCTTTCCTTACGAAAACTGGTAAGGAAACTCATTTTGACATCCATCTGCCAGATTTCATAAATGCAGCTAATGCTAACATGATTCCGACGGACTTAAGCATCGCTACGGATGAGAAAATCTCATCGTAGTCAACTCCTTGAACTTGTGAAGAACTCTTCGCCACAAGTCGAGCTTTATAGACGGTGAAATTACCGTCCACGTCTGTCTTCTTCTTAAAGATCCATTTATCTCAATTGCTTGCTGATCATCGGGCAAGTCCATCAAAGTCCATGCTTTGTTCTGATACATGGATCCTATCTCGGATTTCATGGCTTCTAACCATTTGTCGGAATATGGGCCCATCATCGCTTCTCCATAGCTCGTAGGTTCATTGTTATCTAGCAACATGACCTTCAAGATAGGATTACTGTACCACTCTGAAGTAGTACGCATCCTTGTCACCCTACGAGGTACGGTAGTGACTTGATCTGAAACTTCACGATCACTATCATAAGCTTCTACTTCAATTGGTGTAGGCGCCACAGGAACAACTTCCTGTGCCCTGCTACACACTAGTTGAAGTGACGGTTCAATAACCTCATCAAGTCCCCACCATTCTCCCACTCAACTTTTCGAGACAAACTTTTCCTCGAGAAAGGACCCGATTCAAGAAACAATCCCTATTGCTTTCGGATCTGAACTAGGAGGTATACCCAACTGTTTTGGGTGTCCTATGAAGATGCATTTTATCCGCTAGGTTTGAGCTTATCAACCTGAAACTTTTTCACATAAGCGTCGCAGCCCCAAACTTTTAAGAAACGACAACTTAGGTTTCTCCAAACCATAGTTCAAACGGTGTCATCTCAACGGAATTACGTGGTGCCCTATTAAAGTGAGTGCGGTTGTCTCTAATGCCTAACCCATGAACGATATTGGTAATTCGATAAGAGACATCATGGTATGCACCATATCCAATAGGGTGCAACTATGTTGTTCGGACACACCATCACACTATGGTGTTCCAGGCGGTATTAGTTGTGAAACGATTTCCACAATGTCTCAATTGCATACCAAACTCATAACTCAGATACTCATCTCTATGATCATATCATAGACATTTTATCCTCTTGTCACGATGATCTTCAACTTCACTCTGAAATTACTTGAACCATTCAATAATTCAGACTTGCGTTTCATCAAGTAAATATACTCAGTATCTACTCAAATCATCCGTGAAGTAAGAACATAACGATATCCACTGCGTGCCTCAGCACTCATTGTACTACAAACATCAAAATGTATTACTTCCAACAAGTTGCTTTCTTGTTCCATTTTACTGAAAACGAGGCTTTCAGTCATCTTGCCCATGTGGTATGATTTGCATGTCTCAAGCGATTCAAAATCAAGCGAGTCCAAAACGGTCCATTTGCATGGAGTTTCTTCATGCATATACACCAATAGACATGGTTCGCATGTCTCAAACTTTTCAAAAAAACGAGTGAGTCCAAAGATCCATCAACATGGAGCTTCTTCATGCGTTTTATACCAACATGACATACATGGCAGTGCCACAAGTAGGTGGTACTATCATTACTATCTTATATCTTTTGGCATGAACATGTGTATCACTATGATCGAGATTCAATCAACCATTCATTTTAGGTGCAAGACCATTGAAGGTATTACTTAAATAAACAGAGTAACCATTATTCTCCTTAAATGAATAACCGTATTGCGATAGACATAATCCAATCATGTCTATGCTCAACGCAAACGCCAAATAACAATTATTTAGGTTTAACACCAATCTCGATGGTAGAGGGAGCGTGCGATGCTTGATCACATCAAGCTTGGAAAAACTTCCAACATATATCGCCAGATCACCTTTAGCTAATCTCCATTTACTCCGCAGCCTTTTATTTCGAGTTACTAACACTTAGCAACCGAACCGGTATCTAATACCCTGGTGCTACTAGGAGTACTAGTAAAGTACACATAAACATAATGTATATCCAATATAGTTCTATCGACCTTGCCAGCCTTCTCATCTACCAAGTATCTAGGGTAATTCTTGTTGGGGAACATAGTAGAAATTCAAAATTTTCCTACGTGTCACCAAGATCTATCTATGGAGAAACCAGCAACGAGGGGAAGGAGAGTGCATCTACATACCCTTGTAGATCGCTAAGCGGAAGCGTTCAAGAGAACGGGGTTGAAGGAGTCGTACTCGTCGTGATCCAAATCACCGGAGATCCTAGTGCCGAACGGACGGCACCTCCGCGTTCAACACACGTACAGCCCGGTGACGTCTCCCATGCCTTGATCCAGCAAGGAGAGAGGGAGAGGTTGAGGAAGACTCCATCCAGCAACAGCACAACGGCGTGGCGGTGGTGGAGGAGCGTGGCAATCCTGCAGGGCTTCGCAAAGCACCGCGAGAGAGGAGGAGTACTTGGGAGAGGGGGAGGGCTGCACCATAACTTGTGGTGCGGCTTCCCTCTCACCCCCCACATATATATAGGGGCAAGGGAGAGGGGGGCCGGCCCCCTCAGATCCAATCTGAGGAGGGGGCGGCGGCCAAGGGGGGGAGGAGTGCCTCCCAAGTCAAGTGGAGGCCCTCCCCCTTAGGGTTTCCCCCTTCCCATGCGCATGGGCCTTGGGGGGGCTGGTGCCCCTGGCCCATTAAGGATAGGGCGCCCCCCTACAGCCCATGCTACTATATTGGACGTGGTGGAAAAATTTCTGGACCTCCGTACCCCTCCGGAATCCTCCGGAACCTTCTGGAAACTTCCCGGTACAATACCGAAAAAACCCGAACTTTTTTCGGAACCCGAACAACAACTTTCCATATATAAATCTTTACCTCCGGACCATTCCGGAACTCCTCGTGACGTCCGGGATCTCATCCGGGACTCCGAACAACATTCAGTAACCACATACAAACTTCCTTTATAACCCTAGCATCATCGAACCTTAAGTGTGTAGACCCTACGGGTTCGGGAACCATGCAGACATGACCGAGACGTTCTCCGGTCAATAACCAACAGCGGGATCTGGATACCCATGTTGGCTCCCACATGTTCCATGATGATCTCATCGGATGAACCACGATGTCAAGGACTCAATCGATCCCGTATACAATTCCCTTTGTCTAACGGTATTGTACTTGCCCGAGATTCGATCGTCGGTATACCGATACCTTATTCAATCTCGTTACCGGCAAGTCTCTTTACTCGTTCTGTAACACATCATCCCGTGATCAACCCCTTGGTCACATTGTGCACATTATGATGATGTCCTACCGAGTGGGCCCAGAGATACCTCTCCGTTTACACGGAGTGACAAATCCCAGTCTCGATTCGTGCCAACCCAACAGACACTTTCGGAGATACCTGTAGTGCACCTTTATAGCCACCCAGTTACGTTGTGACGTTTGGTACACCCAAAGCATTCCTACGGTATCCGGGAGTTGCACAATCTCATGGTCTAAGGAAAAGATACTTGACATTAGAAAAGCTTTAGCAAACGAACTACACGATCTTTGTGCTAGGCTTAGGATTGGGTCTTGTCCATCACATCATTCTCCTAATGATATGATCCCGTTATCAATGACATCCAATGTCCATGGTCAGGAAACCTTAACCATCTATTGATCAACGAGCTAGTCAACTAGAGGCTTACTAGGGACATAGTGTTGTCTAGTTACCCACACATGTATCTGAGTTTCCTATCAATACAATTATAGCATGGATAATAAACGATTATCATGAACAAGGAAATATAATAATAACTAATTTATTATTGCCTCTAGGGCATATTTCCAACAGTCTCCCACTTGCACTAGAGTCAATAATCTAGTTCACATCGCCATGTGATTAACACTCACATGTCACATCACCATGTGACCAACATCCAAAGAGTTTACTAGTGTCACTAAACTAGTTCACATCATCATGTGATTAAGACTCAATGAGTTCTGGGGTTTGATCATGTTCTGCTTGTGAGAGAGGTTTTAGTCAACGGGTCTGCAACATTCAGATCCGTGTGTACTTCGCAAATCTCTAGGTCATATTGTAAATGCTGCTTCCACGCTCCACTTGGAGCTATTCCAAATGGTTGTTCCACTATACGTATCCTGTTTGCTACTTAGAGTCATTCGGATAGGTGTTAAAGCTTGCATCGACGTAACCCTTTACGCCAAACTCTTTATCACCTCCATAATGGAGAAACATGTCCTTATTTACTCCAAGGACAATTTTGACCGCTGTCCAATGATCCATTCCTGGATCATTCTTGTACCCCTTGACTGACTCATGGCAAGACACACTTCCGGTGCGGTACACAGCATAGCATACTATAGAGCCTACGTCTGAAGCATAGGGGACGACCTTCATCCTTTCTCTCTTTTCTGCCGTGGTCGAGCTTTAAGTCTTAACTTTGTACCTTACTACTCAGGCAAGAACTCCTTCTTTGACTGATCCATCTTGAACACCTTCAAGATCATGTCAAGGTATGTGCTCATTTGAAAGTACTATTGAGCGTTTTTGATCTATCCTCGTAGATCTTGATGCTCAATGTTCAAGTAGCTTAATCTAGGTTTTCACTTGAAAAACACCTTTCAAATAACCCTATATGCTTTCCAGAAATTCTACATCATTTCTGATCAACAATATGTCAACAACATATACTCATCAGAAATTCTATAGTGCTCCCACTCACTTCTTTGGAAATACAAGTTTCTCATAAACTTTGTATAAACCCAAAATCTTTGATCATCTCATCAAATCATTCATTCCAAATCCGAGATGCTTACTCCAGTCCTTAGAAGGATCGCTGGTGCTAGCATACCTTTTAGCATCCTTAGGATCGACAAAACCTTTCTGATTGTATCACATACAACCTTTCCTTACGAAAACTGGTAAGGAAACTCGTTTTGACATCCACCTGCCAGATTTCATAAATGCAGCTAATGCTAACATGATTCCAACGGACTTAAGCATCGCTACGGATGAGAAAATCTCATCGTAGTCAACTCCTTGAACTTGTGAAAAACTCTTCGCCACAAGTCGAGCTTCATAGATGGTGACATTACCATCCACGTCCATCTTCTTCTTAAAGATCCATTTATCTCAATGTCTTGCCGATCATCGGGCAAGTCCACCAAAGTCCATGCTCTGTTCTGATACATGGATCCTATCTCGGATTTCATGGCTTCTAACCATTTGTTGGAATTTGGGCCCACCATCGCTTCTCCATAGCTCGTAGGTTCATTGTTGTCTAGCAACATGACCTTCAAGACAGGATTACTGTACCACTCTGAAGTAGTACGTATCCTTGTCACCCTACGAGGTACGATAGTGACTTGATCCGAAACTTCATGATCACTATCATAAGCTTCTACTTCAATTGGTGTAGGTGCCACAGGAACAACTTCCTGTGCCCTGCTACACACTTGTTGAAGTGACGGTTCAATAACCCCATCAAGTCTCCACCATCCTCCCACTCAATTCTTTCGAGGGAAACCTTTCCTCGAGAAAGGACCCGATTCAAGAAACAATCCCTATTGCTTTAGGATCTGAATTAGGAGGTATACCCAACTGTTTTTGGGTGTCCTATGAAGATGCATTTTATCCGCTTTGGGTTCGAGCTTATCAACCCGAAACTTTTTCACATAAGCGTCGCAGCCCCAAACCTTTAAGAAACGACAACTTAGGTTTCTCCAAACGGTGTCGTCTCAATGGAATTACGTGGTACCCTATTAAAGTGAGTGCGGTTGTCTCTAATGCCTAACCCATGAATGATAGTGGTAATTCGATAAGAGACATCATGGTACGCACCATATCCAATAGGGTGCAACTATGATGTTCGGACACACCATCACACTATGGTGTTTCAGGCGGTATTAATTGTGAAACAATTTCCACTATGTCTTAATTGCGTGCCAAACTCGTAACTCAGATACTCATCTCTATGATCATATCATAGACATTTTATCCTCTTGTCACGATGATCTTCAACTTCACTCTGAAATTACTTGAACCATTCAATAATTCAGACTTGTGTTTCATCAAGTAAATATACTCAGTATCTACTCGAATCATCTGTGAAGTAAGAACATAATGATATTCATTGCATGCCTCAGCACTCATTGGACTGCACACATCAAAATGTGTTACTTCCAACAAGTTGCTTTCTTGTTCCTTCTACCAAAACTGAGGTTTTCAGTCATCTTGCCCATGTGGTGTAATTTGCATATCTCAAGTGATCCAAAATCAAGTGAGTCCAAACGATCCATCTGCATGGAGTTTCTTCATGCGTATACACCAATAGACATGGTTCGCATGTCTCAAACTTTTCAAAAACGAGTGAGTCCAAAGATCCATCAACATGGAGCTTCTTCATGCGTTTTATACCATTATGACTTACATGGCAGTGCCACAAGTAAGTGGTACTATCATTACTATCTTATATCTTTTGGCATGAAAATGTGTATCACTACGATCGAGATTCAATAAACCATTCCTTTAGGTGCAAGACCATTGAAGGTATTATTCAAATAAATAGAGTAACCATTATTCTCCTTAAATGAATAACCGTATTGTGATAGACATAATCCAATCATGTCTATGCTCAACGCAAACACCAAATGACAATTATTCAGGTTTAATACTAATCTTGATGGTAGAGGGAGTGTGCGATGTTTGATCACATCAAACTTGGAAACACTTCCAACACGTATCGTCAGCTCTCCTTTAGCTAGTCTCCTTTTATCTCGTTGCTTTTATTTCGAGTTACTAACACTTAGCAACCGAACCGGTATCTAATACCCTGGCGCTACTAGGAGTACTAGTAAAGTACACATTAACATAATGTATATCCAATATACTTCTATCGACCTTGCCAGCCTTCTCATCTACCAAGTATCTAGGGTAATTCTGCTCCAGTGGTTGTTCCCCTTATTACAGAAGCACTTAGTCTCGGGTTTGGGTTCAACCTTGGGTTTCTTCACTAGAGCAGCAACTGATTTGCCGTTTCATGAAGTATCCCTTCTTGCCCTTGCCCTTCTTGAAACTAGTGGTTTCACAACCATCAACAATTGATGCTCCTTCTTGATTTCTACTTTCGTGGTGTCAAACAACGTGAATACCTCAAGGATCATCATCTCTATCCTTGATATGTTATAGTTCATCACGAAGATCTAGCAGCTTGGTGGCAATGACTTTGGAGAAACATCACTATCTCATCTGGAAGATCAACTCCCACTCGATTCAAGTGATTGTTGCACTCAGACAATCTGAGCACAAGCTCAATGACTGCGCTTTTCTCCCTGAGTTTGTAGGCTAAGAAAATCGTCGGAGGTCTTATACCTCTTGACGTGGGCATGAGCCTGAAATCCCATTTTCAGCCCTCGAAACATCTCATATGTTTCGCGACGTTTCGAAAACGTCTTTGGTGCCTCAACTCTAAACCGTTTAACTGAACTATCATGTAGTTATCAAAACGTGTATGTCCGATGTTCGCAACATCCACAAACGACGTTTGGGGTTCAGCACACTGAGTGGTGCATTAAGGACATAAGCTTTCTACTGTCCGCATAATCGCTACTGTCAACTTTCAACTATATTTTCTCTAGGAACATATCTAAACAGTGGAACTAAAGTGCGAGCTTACGACATAATTTGCAAAGAACTTTTGACTATGTTCAGGATAATTAAGTTCATCTTATGAACTCCCACTCAGATAGACATCCCTCTAGTCATCTAAGTGATTACATGATCCGAGTCAACTAGGCCGTGTCCGATCATCACGTGAGACGGACTAGTCATCATCGGTGAACATCTTCATGTTGATCGTATCTACTATACGACTCATGCTCGACCTTTCGGTCTCTGTGTTCCAAGGCCATGTCTGTACATGCTAGGCTCGTCAAGTTAACCCTAAGTGTTTTGCATGTGTAAAACTGTCTTACACCCGTTGTATGTGAACGTAAGGATCTATCACACCCGATCATCACGTGGTGCTTCGAAACGACGAACTTTAGCAAAGGTGCACAGTTAGGGGAGAACACTTCTTGAAATTGTTGTAAGGGATCATCTTATTTACTACCGTCATTCTAAGTAAACAAGATGCATAAACTTAATAAACATCACATGCAATTATATAGTAGTGACATGATATTGCCAATATAATATAGCTCCATTGATCTCCATCTTCGGGGCTCCATGATCATCATCGTCACCGGCATGACACCATGATCTCCATCATCATTATCTCCATCATCGTGTCTTCATGAAGTTGTCTCACCAACTATTACTTCTACTACTATGGCTACCGGTTAGCAATAATGTAAAGTAATTACATGGCGTTATTCAATGACACGCAGGTCATACAATAAATAAAGACAACTCCTATGGCTCCTGCCGGTTGTCATACTCATCGACATGCAAGTCGTGATTCCTATTACAAGAACATGATCAATCTCATACATCACATATCATTCATCACATTCTTCTTGGCCATATCACATCACATAGCATACCCTGCAAAAACAAGTTAGACGTCATCTAATTGTTGTTTGCATGTTTTACATGGCTGCTATGGGTTTCTAGCAAGAACGTTTCTTACCTACGCAAAACCACAACGTGATATGCCAATTGCTATTTACCCTTCATAAGGACCCTTTTCATCGAATCCGTTCCGACTAAAGTGGGAGAGACTGGCACCCGCTAGCCACCTTATGCACCAAGTGCATGTCAGTCGGTGGAACCTATCTCACGTAAGAGTACGTGTAAGGTCGGTCCGGGCTGCTTCATCCCACAATACCGCCGAAACAAGATTGGACTAGTAATGGTAAGCATATTGAACAAAATCAACGCCCACAACTACTTTGTGTTCTACTCGTGCAAAGAATCTATGCAATAGACCTAGCTCATGATGCCACTGTTGGGGAACATAGCAGAAATTCAAAATTTTCCTACGTGTCACCAAGATCTATCTATGGAGAAACCAGCAACGAGGGGAAGGAGAGTGCATCTACATACCCTTGTAGATCGCTAAGCGGAAGCGTTCAAGAGAACGGGGTTGAAGGAGTCGTACTCGTCGTGATCCAAATCACCGGAGATCCTAGTGCCGAACGGACGACACCTCCGCGTTCAACACATGTACAGCCCGGTGACGTCTCCCATGCCTTGATCCAGCGAGGAGAGAGGGAGAGGTTGAGGAAGACTCCATCCAGCAGCAGCACAACGGCGTGGTGGTGGTGGAGGAGCGTGGCAATCCTGCAGGGCTTCGCCAAGCACCGCGAGAGAGGAGGAGTACTTGGGAGAGGGGGAGGGCTGCACCAGAACTTGTGGTGCGGCTGCCCTCCCACCCCCACATACATATAGGGGCAAGGGAGAGGGGGGCCGGCCCCCTCAGATCCAATCTGAGGAGGGGGCGGCGGCCAAGGGGGGGAGGAGTGCCTCCCAAGTCAAGTGGAGGCCCTCCCCCTTAGGGTTTCCCCCTTCCCATGCGCATGGGCCTTGGGGGGGCTGGTGCCCCTGGCCCATTAAGGCTAGGGCGCCCCCCTACAGCCCATGCTACTGTATTGGACGTGGTGGAACAATTTCCGGACCTCCGTACCCCTCCGGAATCCTCCGGAACCTTCTGGAAGCTTCCCGGTACAATACCGAAAAAACCCGAACTTTTTCTGGAACCCGAACAACAACTTTCCATATATAAATGTTTACCTCCGGACCATTCCGGAACTCCTCGTGACGTCCGGGATCTCATCCGGGACTCCGAACAACATTCGGTAACCACATACAAACTTCCTTTATAACCCTAGCGTCATCGAACCTTAAGTGTGTAGACCCTACTGGTTCGGGAACCATGCAGACATGACCGAGACGTTCTCCGGTCAATAACCAATAGCGGGATCTGGATACCCATGTTGGCTCCCACATGTTCCATGATGATCTCATCGGATGAACCACGATGTCAAGGACTCAATCGATCCCGTATGCAATTCCCTTTGTCTAACGGTATTGTACTTGCCCGAGATTCGATCGTCGGTATACCGATACCTTGTTCAATCTCGTTACCGGCAAGTCTCTTTACTCGTTCCGTAACACATCATCCCGTGATCAACCCCTTGGTCACATTGTGCACATTATGATGATGTCCTACCGAGTGGGCCCAGAGATACCTCTCCGTTTACACGGAGTGACAAATCCCAGTCTCGATTCGTGCCAACCCAACAGACACTTTCGGAGATACCTGTAGTGCACCTTTATAGCCACCCAGTTACGTTGTGACGTTTGGTACACCCAAATCATTCCTACGATATCCGGGAGTTGCACAATCTCATGGTCTAAGGAAAAGATACTTGACATTAGAAAAGCTTTAGCAAACAAACTACACGATCTTTGTGCTAGGCTTAGGATTGGGTCTTGTCCATCACATCATTCTCCTAATGATGTGATCCCGTTATCAATGACATCTAATGTCCATGGTCAGGAAACTGTAACCATCTATTGATCAACGAGCTAGTCAACTAGAGGCTTACTAGGGACATGGTGTTGTCTGTGTACCCACACATGTATCTGAGTTTCCTATCAATACAATTATAGCATGGATAATAAACGATTATCATGAACAAGGAAATATAATAATAAATAATTTATTATTGCCTCTAGGGCATATTTCCAACAATTCTGCTCAAGTGGCTGTTCCCCTTATTACAGAAGCACTTAGTCTCGGGTTTGGGTTCAACCTTGGGTTTCTTCACTAGAGCAGCAACTGATTTGCCATTTCATGAAGTATCCCTTCTTTCCCTTGCCCTTCTTGAAACTAGTGGTTTCACCAACCATCAACAATTGATGCTCCTTCTTGATTTCTACTTTCGCGGTGTCAAACGTCGTGAATATTTCAAGGATCAGCATATCTATCCCTGATATGTTATAGTTCATCATGAAGCTCTAGTAGCCTGGTGGCAATGACTTTGGAGAAACATCACTATCTCATCTGGAAGATCAACTCCCACTTGATTCAAGTGATTGTTGTACTCAGACAATCTGAGCACAAGCTCAACGATTGAGATTTTCTCCCTTAGTTTGCAGGCTAAGAAAATCGTCGGAGGTCTTATACCTCTTGATGTGGGCACGAGCCTGAAATCCCAATTTCATCCCTCGAAACATCTCATATGTTCCGCGATGTTTCGAAATCGTCTTTGGTGCCTCAACTCTAAACCGTTTAACTGAACTATCATGTAGTTATCAAAACGTGTATGTCAGATGTTCGCAACATCCACAGACGACGTTCGAGGTTCAGCACACTGAGCGGTGCATTAAGGACATAAGCCTTCTACGAAGCAACAAGGAAAATCCTAAGTTTACGGACCTAGTCCGCATAATCGCTACTATCAACTTTCAACTAAATTTTTTTCTCTAGGAACATATCTAAACAGTAGAACTAAAGCGCGAGCTTACGACATAATTTGCGAAGATCTTTTGACTATGTTCAGGATAATTAAGTTCATCTTATGAACTCCCATTCAGATAGACATCCCTCTAGTCATCTAAGTGATTACATGATCTGAGTCAACTAGGCCGTGTCCGATCATCACGTGAGACGGACTAGTCAACATCGGTGAACATCTTCATGTTGATCGTATCTTCTATACGCCTCATGCTCGACCTTTCGGTCTTCCGTGTTCCGAGGCCATGTCTGTACATGCTAGGCTCGTCAAGTCAACCTAACTATATTGCATGTGTAAATCTGGCTTACACCCGTTGTATGTGAACGTTAGAATCTGTCACACCCGATCATCACGTGGTGCTTCAAAACAACGAACTTTCGCAACAGTGCACAGTTAGGGAGAACACTTTCTTGAAATTTTAATGAGGGATCATCTTATTTACTACCGTCGTTCTAAGCAAATAAGATGCATAAACATGATAAACATCACATGCAATCAAAAAGTGACATGATATGGCCAATATCATTTGCTCCTTTTGATCTCCATCTTCGGGGCTCCATGATCATCATCGTCACCGGCATGACACCATGATCTCCATCATCATGTCTCCATGAAGTTGTCTCGCCAACTATTACTTCTACTACTATGGCTAACGGTTTAGCAATAAAGTAAAGTAATTACATGGTGTTGTTCAATGACACGCAGGTCATACAATAAATTAAGACAACTCCTATGGCTCCTGCCGGTTGTCATACTCATCGACATGCAAGTCATGATTCCTATTACAAGAACATGATCAATCTCATACATCACATATCATTCATCACATTCTTTTTGGCCATATCACATCACATAGCATACCCTGCAAAAACAAGTTAGACGTCCTCTAATTGTTGTTTGCATGTTTTACGTGGCTGCTATGGGTTTCTAGCAAGAACGTTTCTTACCTACGCAAAACCACAACGTGATATGTCAATTGCTATTTACCCTTCATAAGGACCCTTTTCATCGAATCCGATCCGACTAAAGTGGGAGAGACTGGCACCCGCTAGCCACCTTATGCAACAAGTGCATGTCAGTCGGTGGAACCTGTCTCACGTAAGTGTACGTGTAAGGTCGGTGCGGGCCGCTTCATCCCACAATACCGTAGAAACAAGATTGGACTAGTAACGGTAAGCATATTGAACAAAATCAACTCCCACAACAACTTGTGTTCTACTCGTGCATAGAAACTACGCATAGACCTAGCTCTGATACCACTATAGGGGAACGTAGCAGAAATCAAAAAATTTCTACGCATCACCAAGATCAATCTATGGAGTAATCTAGCAACGAGGGGAAGAAGAGTGCATCTACTTACCCTTGTAGATCGCTAAGCGGAAGCGTTCAAGTGAACGGGGTTGATGGAGTCGTACTTGTCGTGATCCAAATCACCGATGATCCTAGTGCCGAACGGACGACACCTCTGCGTTCAACACACATGCAGCCCGGTGACGTCTCCCATGTCTTGATCCAGCAAGGAGAGGGAGAGGTTGGGGAAGACTCCGTCCAGCAGCAGCACGACGGCGTGGTGGTGGTGGAGGAGCATGGCAATCCTGCAGGGCTTCGCCAAGTACCGCGGGAGAGGAGGAGGACTTGGGAGAGGGGGAGGGCTGCGCCAGAACTTGGGTGCGGCTGCCCTCCCACCCCTCCACTATTTATAGGTGGGGAGAGAGGGGGGCCAGCCCCCCTAGATCCCATCTAGGGTTGGGGGCGGCGGCCAAGGGGGGGAGGAGTGCCTCCCAAGTCAAGTGAAGGCCCTCCCCCTTAGGGTTTCCCCTCTCCCATGCGCATGGGCCTTGGGGGGGGGGCTGGTGCCCCTGGCCCATTAAGGCTAGGGCGACCCCTTACAGCCCATGCTGCTGTATTGGACGTGGTGGAACATTTTCCGGACCTCCGGACCCCTCCGAAATCCTCCAGAACCTTCTGGAAGCTACCCGATACAATACCGGAAAAACCCGAACTTTTTTCGGAACCCGAACAACAACTTTCCATATATAAATCTTTACCTCCGGACCATTTCGGAACTCCTCTTGACGTCCGGGATCTCATCCGGGACTTCGAACAACATTGGGTACATTTATTCCCTATAACCCTAGCGTCATCGAACCTTAAGTGTGTAGACCCTACGGGTTCGGGAGACACGTAGACATGACCGAGACATCTCTCCGGCCAATAACCAACAGCGGGATCTGGATACCCATGTTGACTCCCACATGTTCCACGATGATCTCATCGGATGAACCACGATGTCGAGGATTCAATCAATCCCGTATTCAATTCCCTTTGTCTAGCGGTATAGTACTTGCCCGAGATTCGATCGTCGGTATCCCGATACCTTGTTCAATCTCGTTACCGGCAAGTCTCTTTACTCATTCCGTAACACATCATCCCATGATCGACCCCTTGGTCACATTGTGCACATTATGATGATGTCCTATCGAGTGGGCCTAGAGATACCTCTCCGTCACGCGGAGTGACAAATCCCAGTCTCGATTCATGCCAACCCAACAGACACTTTTGGAGATACCCGTAGTGTACCTTTATAGCCACCCAGTTACGTTGTGACGTTTGGTACACCCAAAGCATTCCTACGGCATCCGGGAGTTGCTCAATCTCATGGTCTAACGAAAAGATACTTGACATTAGAAAAGCTTTAGCATACGAACTACACGATCTTTGTGGTAGGCTTAGGATTGGGTCTTGTCCATCACATCATTCTCCTAATGATGTGATCCCATTATCAATGACATCCAATGTCCATGGTCAGGAAACCGTAACCATCTATTGATCAACGAGCTAGTCAACTAGAGGCTTACTAGGGACATGGTGTTGTCTATGTACCCACACATGTATCCAAGTTTCCTATCAATACAATTATAGCATGGATAATAAACGATTATCATGAACAAGGAAATATAATAATAACTAATTTATTATTGCCTCTAGGGCATATTTCCAACAATTCTGCTCCAGTGGCTGTTCCCCTTATTACAGAAGCACTTAGTCTCGGGTTTGGGTTCAACCTTGGGTTTCTTCACTAGAGCAGCAGCTGATTTGCCGTTTCATGAAGTATCCCTTCTTTCCCTTGCCCTTATTGAAACTAGTGGTTTCACCAACCATCAACAATTGATGCTCCTTCTGGATTTCTACTTTCGCGGTGTCAAACATCGTGAATATTTCAAGGATCATCATATCTATCCCTGATATGTTATAGTTCATCACGAAGCTCTAGTAGCTTGGTGGCAATGAATTTGGAGAAACATCACTATCTCATCTGGAAGATCAACTCCCACTTGATTCAAGTGATTGTTGTACTCAGACAATCTGAGCACAAGCTCAACGATTGAGCTTTTCTCCCTTAGTTTGCAGGCTAAGAAAATCGTCGGAGGTCTTATACCTCTTGATGTGGGCACGAGCCTGAAATCCCAATTTCATCCCTCGAAACATCTCATATGTTCCGCGATGTTTCGAAATCGTCTTTGGTGCCTCAACTCTAAACCGTTTAACTGAACTATCATGTAGTTATCAAAACGTGTATGTCAGATGTTCGCAACATCCACAGACGACGTTCGAGGTTCAGCACACTGAGCGGTGCATTAAGGACATAAGCCTTCTACGAAGCAACAAGGAAAATCCTAAGTTTACGGACCTAGTCCGCATAATCGCTACTATCAACTTTCAACTAAATTTTTTTCTCTAGGAACATATCTAAACAGTAGAACTAAAGCGCGAGCTTACGACATAATTTGCGAAGATCTTTTGACTATGTTCAGGATAATTAAGTTCATCTTATGAACTCCCATTCAGATAGACATCCCTCTAGTCATCTAAGTGATTACATGATCTGAGTCAACTAGGCCGTGTCCGATCATCACGTGAGACGGACTAGTCAACATCGGTGAACATCTTCATGTTGATCGTATCTTCTATACGCCTCATGCTCGACCTTTCGGTCTTCCGTGTTCCGAGGCCATGTCTGTACATGCTAGGCTCGTCAAGTCAACCTAACTATATTGCATGTGTAAATCTGGCTTACACCCGTTGTATGTGAACGTTAGAATCTGTCACACCCGATCATCACGTGGTGCTTCAAAACAACGAACTTTCGCAACAGTGCACAGTTAGGGAGAACACTTTCTTGAAATTTTAATGAGGGATCATCTTATTTACTACCGTCGTTCTAAGCAAATAAGATGCATAAACATGATAAACATCACATGCAATCAAAAAGTGACATGATATGGCCAATATCATTTGCTCCTTTTGATCTCCATCTTCGGGGCTCCATGATCATCATCGTCACCGGCATGACACCATGATCTCCATCATCATGTCTCCATGAAGTTGTCTCGCCAACTATTACTTCTACTACTATGGCTAACGGTTTAGCAATAAAGTAAAGTAATTACATGGTGTTGTTCAATGACACGCAGGTCATACAATAAATTAAGACAACTCCTATGGCTCCTGCCGGTTGTCATACTCATCGACATGCAAGTCATGATTCCTATTACAAGAACATGATCAATCTCATACATCACATATCATTCATCACATTCTTTTTGGCCATATCACATCACATAGCATACCCTGCAAAAACAAGTTAGACGTCCTCTAATTGTTGTTTGCATGTTTTACGTGGCTGCTATGGGTTTCTAGCAAGAACGTTTCTTACCTACGCAAAACCACAACGTGATATGTCAATTGCTATTTACCCTTCATAAGGACCCTTTTCATCGAATCCGATCCGACTAAAGTGGGAGAGACTGGCACCCGCTAGCCACCTTATGCAACAAGTGCATGTCAGTCGGTGGAACCTGTCTCACGTAAGTGTACGTGTAAGGTCGGTGCGGGCCGCTTCATCCGACAATACCGTAGAAACAAGATTGGACTATTAACGGTAAGCATATTGAACAAAATCAACTCCCACAACAACTTGTGTTTTACTCGTGCATAGAAACTACGCATAGACCTAGCTCTGATACCACTATAGGGGAACATAGCAGAAATCAAAAAATTTCTATGCATCACCAAGATCAATCTATGGAGTAATCTAGCAACGAGGGGAAGAAGAGTGCATCTACTTACCCTTGTAGATCGCTAAGCGGAAGCGTTCAAGTGAACGGGGTTGATGGAGTCGTACTTGTCGTGATCCAAATCACTGATGATCCTAGTGCCGAACGGACGACACCTCCGCGTTCAACACACATGCAGCCCGGTGACGTCTCCCATGTCTTGATCCAGCAAGGAGAGGGAGAGGTTGGGGAAGACTCCGTCCAGCAGCAGCACGACGGCGTGGTGGTGGTGGAGGAGCATGGCAATCCTGCAGGGCTTCGCCAAGTACCGCGGGAGAGGAGGAGGACTTGGGAGAGGGGGAGGGCTGCGCCAGAACTTGGGTGCGGCTGCCCTCCCACCCCTCCACTATTTATAGGTGGGGAGAGAGGGGGGCCAGCCCCCCTAGATCCCATCTAGGGTTGGGGGCGGCGGCCAAGGGGGGGAGGAGTGCCTCCCAAGTCAAGTGAAGGCCCTCCCCCTTAGGGTTTCCCCTCTCCCATGCGCATGGGCCTTGGGGGGGCTGGTGCCCCTGGCCCATTAAGGCTAGGGCGCCCCCTTACAGCCCATGCTGCTGTATTGGACGTGGTGGAACATTTTCCGGACCTCCGGACCCCTCCGGAATCCTCCAGAACCTTCTGGAAGCTCCCCGATACAATACCGGAAAAACCCGAACTTTTTCCGGAACCCAAACAACAACTTTTCGTATATAAATCTTTACCTCCGGACCATTCCGGAACTCCTCTTGACGTCCGGGATCTCATCCGGGACTCCAAACAACATTCGGTACATTTATTCCCTATAACCCTAGCATCATCGAACCTTAAGTGTGTAGACCCTACGGGTTCGGGAGACACGTAGACATGACCGAGACATCTCTTCGGCCAATAACCAACAGCGGGATCTGGATACCCATGTTGACTCCCACATGTTCCACGATGATCTCATCGGATGAACCACGATGTCGAGGATTCAATCAATCCCGTATTCAATTCCCTTTGTCTAGCGGTATAGTACTTGCCCGAGATTCGATCGTCGGTATCCCGATACCTTGTTCAATCTCGTTACCGGCAAGTCTCTTTACTCATTCCATAACACATCATCCCGTGATCGACCCCTTGGTCACATTGTGCACATTATGATGATGTCCTACCGAGTGGGCCCAGAGATACCTCTCCGTCACGCGGAGTGACAAATCCCAGTCTCGATTCGTGCCAACCCAACAGACACTTTTGGAGATACCCGTAGTGTACCTTTATAGCCACCCAGTTACGTTGTGACGTTTGGTACACCCAAAGCATTCCTACGGCATCCGGGAGTTGCACAATCTCATGGTCTAAGGAAAAGATACTTGACATTAGAAAAGCTTTAGCATACGAACTACACGATCTTTGTGCTAGGCTTAGGATTGGGTCTTGTCCATCACATCATTCTCCTAATGATGTGATCCCGTTATCAACGACATCCAATGTCCATGGTCAGGAAACCGTAACCATCTATTCATCAACGAGCTAGTCAACTAGAGGCTTACTAGGGACATGGTGTTGTCTATATACCCACACATGTATCTGAGTTTCCTATCAATACAATTATAGCATGGATAATAAACGATTATCATGAACAAGGATATATAATAATAATAACTAATTTATTATTGCCTCTAGGGCATATTTCCAACATCATGTCCATCACATCATTCTCCTAATGATGTGATCCCGTTCATCAAATGACAACACATGTCTATGGTTAGGAAACATAACCATCTTTGATTTACGAGCTAGTCAAGTAGAGGCAAACTAGGGACTATAGGTTTTGTCTATGTATTCACACATGTACTAAGTTTTCGGTTAATACGATTCTAGCATGAATAATAAACATTTATCATGAATTAAGGAAATAAATAATAACTTTATTACTGCCTCTATGGCATATTTCCTTCAGTCTCCCACTTACAGTAGAGTCAATAATCTAGTTCACATCGCCATGTGATTTAACACCAATAGTTCACATTTGTATGTGATTAACACCCATAGTTCACATTGCCATGTGACCAACACCCAAAGGGTTTACTAGAGTCAATAATCTAGTTCACATCGCTATGTGATTAAGACCCAAAGAGTACTAAGGTCTGATAATGTTTTGCTCGTGAGAGAAGTTTTAGTCAACGGGTCTGTTACAATCAGAGCCGTATGTATTTTGCAAATATTCTATGTCTACAATGCTCTGCATAGAGCTACTCTAGCTAGTTGCTCCCACTTTCAATATGTATCCAGATTGAGACCTAGAGTCATCTGGATCCGTGTAAAAGCTTGCATCAACGCAATTCTTTACGAAGAACTCTTTTTTTCACCCCCATCACCGAGAAACATTTCCTTAGTCCTCACTAAGGATAATTTTGACCGTTTTCCATTGATCTACTCCTAGATCACTATTGTACCCGCTTGCCAAAACCATGGCAAGCTACACAATAGGTTTGGTACACAGCTTAGCATACTTTATAAAACCTATGACTGAGGCATAGGGAATGACTTTCATTCTCTTTCTATCTTCTGCCGTGGTCGGGCTTTGAGTCTTACTCAACTTTACACCTTGTAATACAAGCAAGAACTCCTTCTTTGATAGATCTATTTTGAACTCTTTCAAAATCTTGTTAAGGTATGTACTCATTGAAAAATCTTATTAAGCGTCTTCTATCTCTATAGATCTTGATGCCCAATATGTAAGCAGCTTCTCCGAGGTCTTTCATAGAAAAACTCTTATTTAGGTATCCCTTTATGCTATCCAAAAATTCTATATCATTTCCAATCAACAATATGTCATCTACATATAAGATTAGAAATGATAAAGAGCTCCCACTCACTTTCTTGTAAATACAGGCTTCTCCAAAAGTCTGTATAAAACCATATGCTTTGATCACACTATCAAAGCGTTTATTCCAACTCCGAGAGGCTTGCACTGTCCATAAATGGATCACTGGAGCTTGCACACTTTGTTAGCATCCTTTGGATTGACAAAACCTTCCGGTTGCATCATATACAACTCTTCTTCCAGAAATCCATTCAGGAATGCAGTTTTGATATCCATTTGCCAAATTTCATAATCATAAAATGCAGCAATTGCTAACATGATTCGGACAGACTTAAGCATCGCTACGGGTGAGAAAGTCTCATCATAGTCAACTCCTTGAACTTGTCGAAAATCTTTCACAACAAGTCGAGCTTTGTAAATGGTAACATTACCGTCTGTGCCGGTCTTCTTCTTAAAGATCCATTTATTTTCTATGGCCAGCCGATCATTGGGCAAGTCCACCAAAGTCCACACTTTGTTATCATACATGGATCCCATCACAGATTTCACGGCCTCAAGCCATTTCCCAGAATCTGGGCTCATCATCGCTTCCTCATAGTTCGTAGGTTCATCATGGTCTAGTAACATGACTTCCAGAATAGGATTACCATACCACTCTAGTGCGGATCTTAATCTGGAAGATCTACAAAGTTCGGTAGTAACTTGATCTGAAGCTTCATGATCATCATCATTAGCTTCCTTACTAATTGGTGTAGGAATCACTGGAACTGATTTCTGTGATGAACTACTTTACAATAAGGGAGAAGGTACAACTACCTCATCAAGTTCTACTTTCCTCCCACTCACTTCTTTCGAGAGAAACTCCATCTCTAGAAAAGATCCATTCTTAGCAATGATCTTGCCTTCGGATCTGTGATAGAAGGTGTACCCAACAGTTTCCTTTGGGTATCCTATGAAGACGCATTTCTCCGATTTGGGATCGAGCTTATCAGATTGAAGTTTTTTCACATAAGCATCCACTACAAAAAAAGACACATCCGTGACATTTTGGGCCGAACGGATTTTTTTCCTGTCATACTTATGACACTTCTATGACGATAATTGTGACAAAACCCGGTATGATCATAGATGTGGTGGGCTCCTACTTCTATGACAAAAAATCATGATATAAAATGGGCTTTTCGTCCTGGGCGGGCCGGAGACGCAGCTGCATGACATTCTTTGGGCCATCCATGACGGAAAAAGCTGTGGTAGAAGCAAGGGCAAGGAAAATTTTGGGGAGTTCCAGGTTACCGTGAGTGGTCGGGGGCCAAGTGATGTGTGTTTCTCTCATACCGTACGCGCGTGGGTGCGAGGCGTTGGGCTCTAACTGAACCCGAGTGAGGCGTCGCCTAACTGAACCCAAGCGATTGCACTACAGGCTATGCGTTACTGAAGCCGATCGATCGAGTGATTCCTTCGCTACTGCTGCTAAGTTAAGCCGATCGAACCCTGCTGCCTCCTTCCCTTAATGAACAGTGCATGTTGTTGGGGGGGGGGGGGTTTGGATGAACAGTTCCCGGTGGGGGTGGATGAACAGGAGCCCGTGGTGTTGCCTCTGGATGAACAGGACCCCGATCGATCGAGCCGGTTGGGGTTGGATGAATAGGACCCCGTGGAGGGTTGGATGAACAGGACCCCGTGGAGGGCTGGTTGAACAATAGCCGGTGGAGGGATGGATGAACAGTATCCCGTGGAGGGGTGGTTGAACAGGACCCCGTGGAGAGGGCTAGTTGAACAGTAGTTGGTGGAGTAGCGCGCGGTGGAGGCTGGATGAACAAGAGCCCGTGGATGAACAGTTGCAGGTGGAGGCTGGAGGAGGTCGATGGTGGATGAACAGTAGGCCGTGGAGGCTGGAGGAGGTCAATGGTGGAGATGAACGGTATCCCGTGGAGTCTCGTTTTGCGGTACGCCACACCCCTCCCGATGAACAGGACCCCCGTTTCAACCATAGCGCTCCAACACAAGTCCGTTTCCTCCGTTTTGCGCTACGCCACACCCCTCTCGTTCAACAGGACCCCATTTCGATCGTAGAAGGTCCAACAGAAGTCTGTTTCCTCTATTTTGCGGTATACCAGATCCCTCCCGATGAACATGATCCTGTTTTAACCGTGGCCGGTCGAACACAAGGCCGTTTGCTCCGTTCTGCGGTATGCCAGGCCTTGTTTCCATCGGCAGTTCCGTTCAAGCCAGTTGGCTCCCACGCGTTCCGTTGCCTCCCGATCAACACAACACGTTCTGTTGCCTCCCCATGAACACAACGACGACGTAGTTTCTCCGTTCTGACCAAGCCATGTACATGAGCCCTGGCCATACGTATGTGTGAGTAGGCATTTGAGACCCCGCCCGTATGTATGTGGCCCTATTTACTTTCTTGCACCCTGGCCGCTGTACGTACGTGTACATGCTACGTGCGCGCCTCTACTACAACACGTGAGTGCCTCTACATCGACCAGTATGTACGTACACGTTCGCGACCAGAATGACAACGCGTATGTACGCTTCGACCAGGTGGGTCCCGACTGTCAGGCACTTCCTTGCGTGCGAAGATGTAGCTGATGGGTCCCAACAGTCAGGGGGGCGAATCATTTTTTTGCCTGTAATATGGATGCACTTCCTTGCGTGTGAAGATGTAGTTGGTGGGTCCCAGCAGTCAAGGGGAAATGTTTTTTTTGCAAAATACGGTGGCCCGTCCAGTGGGTCCCAGCTGTCAGGTGGAGGAATCATTATTTTCCGTGTAATAAGGAGGCACTTCCTTGCTGCGGCCGTGGACCCAGCTTTTAGCCTCTCCACGTACAGTGCTCTTCCGATGGAAGTCATTCCTTGACCATGTTGACCACGCCGCGCCGAGAGCACCAGGATGGTGGACGACGACAAGGCCTAGGAAGGGGACGCGTAGCAGGGGAAGACGCGGCAGTGGATGCCCACGCGGAGAGCCGTACGAGGGTTCACTGGTTCGGCTTTGGTGTGAGGTTGCCGTCGCCCCAGAATAACAGGGTGTGTGGGTGAGTGGAGGGATGGCCGCGGTGGGAGTAGTAGGGGCGGTGAGGCCTCTGCGGCAGCACAGCCGTCCACGGGAAGCAGGAGCAGGCGGCATGACCAGCACTGCTTTGGGCGGCCGGAGCAAGAAGACCAGAGGTTGAAGAAGCACTATGGCCGTTGGATGGACATCGTACGGTCACTGTAGCTAGAATCCTTTATATTGACTAAGTTGACAAAGCCCTTGGTACGCTCAACTTAGTAGGCCCATAGGTTAGCCTCCCACTATGTTGAGTCCCAGCTAGCACGGGGAGTATTCATTTTTTTGTGTGTAATAAGGAGGCACTTTCTTGCGTGCGAAGATATAGCTGGTGGGTCCAACCTGTCAGCGAAGGGAATGTTTTTTTTGCGAAATACAGAGGCCCTTCTGGCGGGTCCCAGATGTCAGCTAGAGGAATCATTATTTTGCGTGTAATAAGGAGGCATTTCCTTGTGTGCGGCCGTGGACCCAGCTGTCATCCTCTCCACGTACAATCCACGTCCGATGGAAGTTGTTCCTTGACCACATTCACCACGCCGCGCCGAGAGCACCAGGGCAGTGGACGACGGCGAGGCCTAGGAAGGGGACGCGGAGCCGGGGAAGACGTGGCAGTGGATGCCCACGCGGAGAGGAGTACGAGGGTTCACTGGTTCGGCTTCGGTGTGAGGCTGCCATCGCCGTAGAATAACAGGGGGTGTGGGTGAGTGGAGGGATGGCCTGGCCAGCGGTGGGAGTAGTAGGGGTGGTGAGGCCTCCACGGCAGCACAGTCGGCCACGGGAGGCAGGAGCAGGCGGCACGACTGGCGCTGCTTTGGGCGGCTGGAACAAGAAGACCAGAGGTTGAAGAAGCACGACGGCCGTTGGATGGACATTATACGATCACTACAACTAGAATCGTTTATATTGACTAAGTTGACAAAGCCCTTGGTACGCGTCAACTTAGTAGGCCCACAGGTCAGCCTCCGAAATAGTGCACCCCAGATGTCAGGGGGAGGGATCATTTTTTGGGCGGCCGAAGCTAGAATATCCGAGATTGAAGAAGAGCACGACATCCGTTGGATAGACATCCAACGGCCACTGCTGCTAGAACCGTGTGTCGACTATAAGTTGACAAAGCCTTGCATACGCGTCAACTTTTTTTTTCTTTCAGGGACGCGTCAACTTAGTAGGCCCATGCTACCTCTTGAGCACTGCGTTGGTTTTCCCTTGAAGAGGAAAGGGTGATGCAGCAAAGTAGCTTAAGTATTTCTCTCAATTTTTGAGAACCAAGGTATCAATCCAGTAGGAGGCTCCACACACGTCCCTTGTACCTACACAAACAAACGAGGGTGGGGGGCGCGCCCCAGTTGCTTCTTGACGTCCAATCCAAGTCTCCTGGATTGCGTTTGTTCCAAAAAGATCGCTCCCGTAGGTTTCATTCCGTTTGGACTCCGCTTGATATTCCTTTTCTTCGAAACACTGAAATAGGCAAAAAAACAACAATTTGGGCTGGGCCTCCGGTTAGTAGGTTAGTCCCAAAAATGATATAAAAGTGTATAGTAAAGCCCATAAACATCCAAAACGGGTAATATAATAGCATGGAACAATAAAAAATTATAGATACGTTGGAGACGTATCAGGCATCCCCAAGCTTAATTCCTGCTCATCCTGGAGTAGGTAAATGATAAAAACGGAATTTTTGATGTGGAATGCTACCTAGCATATTTCTCAATGTAATTTTCTTTATTGTGGCATGAATGTTCAGATCCAAATGATTGAAGATAAAAGTTCATATTGACATAAAAACAATAATACTTCAAGTGTACTAACAAAGCAATCATGTCTTCTCAAAATAACATGGCTAAAGAAAGCTATCCCTACAAAATCATATAGTCTAGCTATTCTCTATCTTCATCATACAAAGTATTTAATCATGCACAACCCCGATGACAAGCCAAGCAATTGTTTCATACTTTAGTATTCCCAAACTTTTTCAACTTTCACGCAATACATGAGCGTGAGCCATGTAAATAACACTATATGTGGAATAGAATGGTGGTTGTGGAGAAGACAAAAAAGGAGAAGATAGTCTCACATCAACTAGGCATATCAACGGGCTATGGAGATGCCCATCAATAGATATCAATGTGAGCGAGTAGGTATGGCCATGCAACGGATGCACTAGAGCTATAAGTGTATGAAAGCTCAACAAAAGAAACTAAGTGGGTGTGCATCCAACTTGCTTGCTCACAAAGACCTAGGGCATTTTGAGGAAGCCCATCATTGGAATATACAATCCAAGTTCTATAATGTAAAATTCCCACTAGTATATGAAAGTGACAACATAGGAGACTCTCTATCATGAAGATCATGGTGCTACTTTGAAGCACAAGTGTGGTAAAAGGATAGTAACATTGTCCCTTCTCTCATTTTCTCTCATTTTTTGGGCCTTTCTTTTTTTATGGCCTTTCTCCCCTTTTTTTTATAAAGTCCGAAGTCTCATCCCAACTTGTGGGGGAATCATAGTCTCCATCATCCTTTCCTCACTTGGGACAATGCTCTAATAATGAAGATCATCACACTTTTATTTACTTACAACTCAAGAATTACAACTCAATACTTAGAACAAAATATGACTCTATGTGGATGCCTCTGGCGGTGCACCGGGATATGCAATGAATCAATAGTGACATATATGAAAGAATTATCAAGGTGGCTTTGCCACAAATACGATGTCAACTACATGATCATGCAAAAGCAATATGACAATGATGGAGCATGTCATAATAAATGGAACGGTGAAAAGTTGCATGGCAATATATCTCAGAATGGCTATGGAAATGCCATAATAGGTAGGCATGGTGGATGTTTTGAGGAAGTTATATGGTGGGTGTATGGTACCGGCGAAAGTTGCGCATCACAAGAGAGGCTAGGAATGGTGGAAGGGTGAGAGTGTGTATAATCCATGGACTCAACATTAGTCATAAAGAACTCCTGTACTTATTGCAAAAAACCTACAAGTTATCAAAACAAAGTACTACGCGCATTCTACTAGGGGGATAGATTGGTAGGAAAAGACCATCGCTCGTCCCCGACCGCCACTCATAAGGAAGACAATCAATAAATAAATTATGCTCCAACTTCATCACATAGCGGTTCACCATACATGCATTCTACGAGAATCACAAACTTCAACACAAGTATTCCTCAAATTCACAACTACTCAACTAGCACGACTCTAATATCAGCATCCTCATATCTCAAAACAATTATCAATCATCAAATTGATCATAGCATCCAATTCACTTTCTATGATAGTTTTTATTATACCCAACTTGGATGCCCATCATATTAGGACCAATTTTATAACCATAGAAAATACCATGCTGTTCTAAAAGACTCTGAAAATAATATAAGTGAAGCATGAGAGATCAAAAATTTCTACAAAATAAAACCACCGCTGTGCTCTAAAAATATATAAGTGAAGCACTAGAGCAAATTTGCCTGGCTCAAAAGATATAAGTGAAGCACATAGAGTATTCTAATAAATTACGAATCATGTTGTGTCTCTCGCAAAAGGTGTTTAAAACAAGGATGATTGTGGTAAACTAAAAAGCAAAGATGCATATCATACAAGACGCTCCAAGAAAAACACATATCATGTGGTGAATAAAAATATAGCTCCAAGTAAAGTTACCGATAGAGGAAGACGAAAGAGGGGATGCCTTCCGGGGCATCCCCAAGCTTAGGCTTTTGGTTGTCCTTGAATTATCTTGGGGTGCCATGGGCATCCCCAAGCTTAGGCTCTTGCCACTCTTTATTCCATAGTCCATCAAATCTTTACCCAAAACTTGAAAACTTCACAACACAAAACTCAACAAGAAATCTCATGAGCTCCGTTAGTGCAAGAAAGAAAAACCACCACTTAAGGTAATGTAATGAACTCATTATTTATTTATATTGGTGTTAAACCTACTGTATTCCAACTTCTATATGGTTCATACCCCCCGATACTAGCCATAGATTCATCAAAATAAGCAAACAACACATGAAAAAACAGAATCTGTCAAAAACAGAACAGTCTTTAGCAATCTGTAACTTTCGAATACTTCTGGAACTCTAAAAATCCTACTAAAATAGGAAGTCCTGGGAAATTTGTCTACTAGTCTACTGCAAAAAGAATCAACTAAAAAGCACGTTTCTGTGAGTTATTAAAATTATCCTCGTGCGTGCAATAGTTTCTGTTTTTCAGCAAGATCAAATTAACTATCACCGTAGGTTATCCTATAGGTTCTACTTGGCACAAACACTAATTAAAACATAAAACTACATCTAAACAGAAGCTAGATGAATTATTTTTTACTAAAAAGAAGCAAAAATCAAGGAACAAAAATAAAATTGGGTTGCCTCCCAACAAGCGCTATCTTTTAACGCCCCTACCTAGGCATAAAAGCGAGAATAGATCTACGTATTGCCATCTTTGGTATTCAATTCTTCAATAGAGCACTTATAATCCTTAGGACTTTCTTTATTTTTAGTAATGACTAAACTCCTAGGAAAGAAATCAAGGAATTCATTTGTAACAAAAGGTTCCTTAATGATAGCGAAAAAGATGGGGTGAACACTTATGGATTTGAGATTCGCATTTTCCTTACTAGAAGATTCATCCTTATTTTTAGGAACATACATTAATTTGGAAAATTTGGTAGGAAGAGTGGTAGTATTTTTCACGGATGAAAAGGCAGATCCTAAGTTAGTAATAATATCCTCAAGTTTACCGATTCTTGTAGAATCTTGATCTATTCTTTCATTAACTATAGGTTCCTTCTCTTTAAAAATTTTAGAGTGACTCCAACCTTAGATCCATATTGGGAAATTTGGTTGTGGATCTTTTTATCCAAATTTTCAATTAACTCAACAGTGGCAACTTTATTTTCAATAATTTCAAGCCTTTGCATCACATGTTCCAAAGTTAAAACAGTTCCATTAACCAAGAGAGGTGATGGACCAAACAAATCTAACATAGCATTATAAGCATCAAAAGTATGGCTACCCAAGAAATTCCCTCCGGTAATGGCATCAAGAATGCATCTATTCCAAGGAGTAATGCCTACATAAAAATTGCGAAGAAGAACGGAAGTAGATTGCTTCCTAGTAGATCTATTTTGAGCATTGCAAATTCTATGCCAAGCATCTTTTAGATTTTCTCCCTCCCTTTGTTTAAAATTAAGAACTTCATGATTGGGAGTACTAAAGATGATAGGAGGACTAGCCATGATAAACGGTCTAACACACGAGCACACAAGAGGCAAGCAAAAAAAGAGGCGAACAGAAAAGAGAGGGCGAATAAAATAGCAAGGGTGAAGTGGGGGAGAGGAAAACGAGAGGCAAATGGCAAATAATGTAATGCGAGGGAGATGAGTTTGTGATGGGTACTTGGTATGTCTTGACTTGTACGTAGACCTCCCTGGCAACAGCGCCAGAAATCCTTCTTGCTACCTCTTGAGCACTACATTAGTTTTCCCTTG
This sequence comes from Triticum timopheevii, assembly GCA_963921465.1. NCBI lineage: Eukaryota > Viridiplantae > Streptophyta > Magnoliopsida > Poales > Poaceae > Triticum > Triticum timopheevii. The sequence goes on from OY997262.1 coordinate 373,003,811, forward strand.
AAGAGGAAAGGGTGATGCAGCAAAGTAGCATAAGTATTTCCGTCAGTTTTTGAGAACCAAGGTATAAATCCAGTAGGAGGCTCCACACACGTCCCTCGTACCTACACAAACAAACAAGAACCTCGCAACCAACACGATAAAGGGGATGTCAATCCCTTCACGGCCACTTGCGAAAGTGAGATCTGATAGAGATAATAAGATAAGATAAATATTTTTTGGTATTTTTATGATATAGATTGAAAAGTAAAGATTGCAAAATAAAGTAGATCAGAAACTTATATGATGGAAGATAGACCCGGGGGCCATAGGTTTCACTAGTGGCTTCTCTCGAGATAGCGTAAGTATTACGATGGGTGAACAAATTACTGTCGGGCAATTGATAGAAAAGTGCATAGTTATGAAATTATCTAGGCATGATCCTGTATATAGGCATCACGTCCGCGACAAGTAGACCGAAATGATTCTGCATCTACTACTATTACTCCACATATCGACCGCTATCCAGCATGCATCTAGAGTATTAAGTCCATAAGAACAGAGTAACACATTAGGCAAGATGACATGATGTAGAGGGATAAACTTAAGCAATATGATATAAACCCCATCTTTTTATCCTCGATGGCAACAATACAATACGTGCCTTGCTGCCCTTGCTGTCACTAGGAAAGGACACCGCAAGATTGAACCCAAAGCTAAGCACTTCTCCCATTGCAAGAAAGATCAATCTAGTAGGCCAAACCAAACTGATAATTCAAAGAGACTTGCAAAGATAATCAATCATACATAAAACAATTCAGAGTAGATTCAAATATTTCTCATAGATAAACTTGATCATAAACCCAGAATTCACCGGATCTCAACAAACACACCGCAAAAAGAGTTACATCGAATAGATCTCCAAGAAGAGCAAGGAGAACTTTGTATTGAGATTCAAAGAGAGAGAAGAAGCCGTCTAGCTAATAACTATGGACCCGAAGGTTTGTGGTAAACTACTCACAACTCATCGGAGAGGCCTTGGTGATGATGTAGAAGCCCTCCGTGATCGATTCCCCTCCGACGGAGCGTCGAAAAAGGCTCCAAGATGGGATCTCACGGGTACAGAAGTTTGCGGCGGTGGAAATAGGGTTTCGTGGTGCTCCCGGATGTTTTCGGGGTACGTAGATATATATAGGAGGAAGAAGTAGGTCGGTGGAGCCATGAGGGGCCCATGAGGGTGGGGGCGCGCCCACCCCCTAGGGCCCACCCTCCTGCCTCGTGGCTGCCTCGGCTGCTTCTTGACGTCCACTCCAAGTCTCCTGGATTGCGTTTGTTCCAAAAAGCTCGCTCCGGAAGGTTTCATTCCGTTTGGACTCCGTTTGATATTCCTTTTCTTCGAAACACTGAAATAGGCAAGAAAACAACAATTTGGGCCGGGCCTCCGGTTAGTAGGTTAGTCCCAAATATGATATAAAAGTGTATAGTAAAGCCCATAAACATCCAAAACGGGTAATATAATAGCAAGGAACAATAAAAAATTATAGATACGTTGGAGACGTATCAGCCCACAAGTGTGTGGCAGAGAACTTATAGCCCATTTGCGATTTGTAAGAATGTATATCCCATTTTTGTATTCTAATGGAATTTACTACAACCCATTTACAGTTTGTTAAAAGTACATCACATTTTCCAGCTAGGACAATGATTAATAATTTCGACCAACCGTTCAAGACAGAATTCAATAAAATTTCCCACATTTTGATGGATCCGAAATATTTTTATCCTGAAATTTCTAGTCAGATTAAATATAAATTTGTATTATGTAAAAATCCAACGAAACATTGCGCCCGCAACAATTAAAAATTAAGACTTTCAAAATCCAAAAATAATATTTTATAAACTAATTACGTGTTTGGTGCATTTTTTATAGTTACTGCCCGGTTTTTATAATTACATCTCATTTATTATTTCTTAAAGCCCATTTTCCTGTTAATCCTAATGCATCCTTCCTAGGAAAGATTTGCAGCCCAGCGGGGCGGAGAATAACAAGTTAACCTTGCCTGGGTATTCCTCAAAAAAACGTATAGCTGGGCTAGCCATTTTCATCTTGAAAAAAATTAATATCTGGGGTAGATATCTGGCGTGGGCTAGATAGGCGACAGCCCATCCAGTTAATACCCTGCTCTCCTCTAAACAACAACGAAAACATCACTCAAGAAAAACTCTGCAGTGCTCACGCCTCAAAAACACAAATACTGCTCGAGCTGCTTGGTCCCAGCTGTTGGCCGCACCTTGTGCAATTCTCTCGTTTATATTGACTACATAGGTTGACAATGGTGTGGGACCGTGATGTCAGGAAACCAGGAGGAAGCAAAAAAATATAGTTGTACATAATAAGGAGGCACTTGCGTACGTACGGTTATGGCCCTAGTGGGTCCCTACTGTCATCCAGTCAAAATAAAGCCATCTCCTGAATCCTCATGTTCGTTGACCATGTTAACAATGCTCGGCGCCACGGCGAGCGCAACAACTCGAAGGACGACGGAGAGGGCCTCGCGGGCCCTACGGATGGTCTGATACAGCGCCCGCTGCTCATTCAGGAAGCCAGGATCATCGGACACCTATGAGCACCTTCGAGATACTGAGACGGCATGAAACGGTAAGGCGGCGCTTAGGAGCTCTGGTTTATTTCACACCTGTATTAAGATACATGTGTAATTTACTCATCATCGGAAACAACGCGTAAAATACATGCGTAATGAAACCGAGGGCCCGAGGTCTATAAGTAAAACCGGCGGGTTACGCGTGTAATTTGAGAGACCAGTGTATATTTTACTAATCGAAATCGACCAACCAAGCGCTTCCCCCGAGACCATCTGCTTTTATTTACAAGCGTCAGTTTTACAAGCGATTTTGGTTGGAAAACGATGATCCAACCACGTCCTAAGATGATGAGTTGGTCGGAAGATCATATGGTTTCACGTCTAACCTACCTGACTTGTCGTATAGGCTATGAATAAAACATAAGACGATGAACTTCTTAAGCACGGAAATAACAGAAGAGGATGATCTTCTTAACAAGCAAATCACTGGCATTAGATCAACATGCAAAACAATACGAATCATTATTCTTAGGAGGCACAATGAACAGCTCACGATGCCGCATGCCACAACATTCCAAGCTCAACTTTGCAATCAAACACAAGGCCTGGCATTACATAGACAATATTCAGAACAAACTCTTAAAATACCTTACATAAGTCAACATTCATGTGACTATGCATCTCAGCAGAATAACTATTTACTTCTGAACTGAACACAGGAATAGGAAAAAACGATCGACGCTGCTCACAGCAAAGGGCATCCCCCTCAAAAATATCAAATGCATGTCTTCTGGCTAACATCAATGAGCAAATTTTGACAAGGTTTTCCAATTCCAATATATTAAACTAATGTCTTCTTGATAACATCAATGATTAAACTTTGACAAGCTTTTCCCATTCAAAATATGTAATGCCTATGATCATGGAACGGGCATGGTTTTTCATCAGTTTGTCATCTAATAGTCCGGTGACTCAAGGTGACGACGAATGATTAGAGAACCATTCGATGTATTGTGCATGATGAAGTATTATGGAGGACACAAACCATCTCAACATTTTGTGCAGTTCCACTAAAATCAAGCTAAGCATCCCTGTGGATTCCATATTTATATGCTGCAAAAAACAAAGACACATCAGCACACACATGAATATTGGCCCGAGTGTCAACCCACCAATCGGTGGACTAACAAACTGAAAGTACGGTAAACAGATTACCATACCCAAATGCCCCATCATTGTTGCTTAGAATGACATTGACAGACTTGGGGTCCTGTCATGGCTTCTTGTACTTGTTTGGGCACTTTTTGCTCGGTGCACTCCACGTGTTGTAGAGTTGCCTATGCTCTCTGTAGACTAGTCATGTCACCAGCATCTACTAATACTCTGTAAAGCTTCTCGATCATTCCTTCTGTAATGTAGCGCAAATAGTGGCTGCTTCATTCTACAAAGTGGAACGACCAACTGGACCCAGTAATGCAACAGGTTGCCTTGGACACATTGGCTCCTTTTGTGCAGTTCAACTAAAATCAAAGTAGGAATAAAACTAAGCTTTAATTTTGATATCCCTGTAAGCAACACTAGGTATAAGGGAAACAATTACTGAGAAATAACGATTGATGACTTGTACTCCCAGAAGAAAAACATCTACTGATCTACCTTATCTTAATGGGAAACAAAGCAAGAGAGTAGCAATTCTCCATCAGTGTGATCCATTCATATTGACTGAGACATTATCTTAACAATGCCTTGTTTCAACATGTATAAAGAACGACAAAGCAAAAAAGTACCATTCCTAAAACAATGCGACTGATTCATTTTAACAGAGACATTATCTTAACAATGCCTTGTTTCAACATGTATAAAGAACGACAAAGCAAAAAAGTACCATTCCTAAAACAATGCGACTGATTCGTTTTAACAGAGGCAAAAAAGGAATCAATTACTGGCCAATAAAGGAGGATGAAACATACGGCCACAAAAATGGTAATCACACCAATCCCTAACAAGTGTTGCAGTTATTAACTAAGATTCAGTAGTTAATTAATTCTAAGAGTGGCATTGCTTAATTTTACCAGCGGCATTAGATTAACAAAAAGCATAAACAGTTCCAAGGGAGAGTGGGTGCAACAACAACATGTGCTTCCATCTACTTATAAAGGGGGTGATGCCGAGTTTTGTTGTAACAAAGAAACAAGCATCATGTCTGGGTTGGAACAATTTTTGCTCACTTAATGGTAAAAGACAGCAGTTCAATAGCTTCAATTCAACATTTATCCAAAACAGTACCAATACAAGTAGCACAACATCTCAAAGCACAATGCACCATCATGTGGATGAAAGTCGGTACTGCCCTTACTTGACCAAGATTTGAAACAGCTCGAGAGGATGATTTGAAAGAAATCCCAACACATATATGAAAATCGGATCTCGTTTTGTGCAGTTCCACCAAAATTAAGCAAAGTCGCCCGTGTGACATTCAAGTTGAACTGCACAAAACACTCTTAAAACATAAGTGTTTCGCGTAGCGAAGCAAAATGTTGCAATAGCAACAAGTTGAATAGATATCCCTATTTTAACAGAGGCAAAAATGAATCAATTACTAGCAAATAAAGGAGGATGAAACATGCGGCCACAAAAATGGCAATTCCGCCAATCCCTAACAAGTGTTGCAGTTTTGAACTAAGATTTAGTAGTTAATTCTGCGAGTGGCATTGCTTAATTTTACCAGCGGCATTAGATTAACAAAAAGCATAAACAGTTCCAGGGAGAGTGGGCGCAACAACACCGTGTGCTTCCATCTACTTATAAAGGGGTGATGCAGAGTTTTGTGTAAGAAAGCAACAAGCATCATGTCTGGGTTGGAACAATTTTTGCTCACTTAATGGTAAAAGACAACAGTTCAATAACTTCAATTCAACATTTATCCAAAACAGTACCAAAACAAGTAGCCCAACATCTCAAAGCACACTGCACATGTGGATGAGACCAAGATTTGAAACAACTCGCCACGAAGACTGGAAACAAATCTCGATCTCCTTTTGTGTAGTTCCACCAAAATTAAGCAAAGTCGCCGGTGTGACATTCAAGTTGAACTGCACAAAACACTCTTAAAACATAAGTGTTTCGCGTAGCGAAGAAAAATCTCGCAATAGCAACAAGTTGAATAGATACCCCTGTTTTAACAGAGGTATAAAAGGAAACAATTACTTGCCGATAAAGTAGGATGAAACAAACAACGACAAAAAGAAGCATCTAACTTATCTTGATGGAAAACAAAGTAGGATAGTATCATTTCTAAAACGGTTGCATTGATTCATATTAACAGAGACATTCTCTTAGAGCAACATTCGTTAAAAAATGTAATTTACTTTTAACAGTGGCATTGCTTCAATATTCCTGCGACATTCTTAGATTAACAACAGCAAAATAGTTGTACGGGACATGGGATAAGGGCATGCCAGCACCATGTGTGTCCACACGTATAAATGGGTGATGCAGAGTATGTAGCCAAGCAGCATATCTGCATTGGTCCCATATTTGTTCTCTTTGAACCTTTCTCCCATGTGAGGGCAACAAATCTAGTCCTACACAAACTACCCGACCCCCAGTTTCGGGTTACCCCCTTTTTCCCTTTTCGACCAACAAAGTGGCTGGATAGCCAGTCTATACTACTTTCCCTCCCTCCTTTCCTCATTGAACCACGTCTTAGATTCATGCTCCACCCCACCACACCCTTCTTTCCTCTTTGAACCAAGACCTAGATTCGACTACAGAATCAAAAAAGATTCGCATGCAGCTAGAGCAATGACGGTTTCAAAGAAACTTATTCCTTAGGGTTGTCGAGATGTGGCAAGGTGTGCGGCGGGAGGCCGGATCTGCCCACACTATGTACGACAGCGAGGAAGAAGGGGTCGGTGGCCCTCCCGCACAGGCGCTGGGTGAAAGAGAATAGTGCAACCGGCAGTGGATTGCCTCCCTCGCCGAAGGCGATAGAGTGAACGCTGCACCTCCTCCCCTTCCCGGTGCGATGGGATCCAGACGCCTCCTTCACTAGCTCTGAGAGGGAAGAGAGAGACAAGAGGCCAACGCAGTCTTGTTTAGATCTAGTGAAGAGCGTGAGAGACTGTGAATATAGCAAACCCTAGCAAAGGAACACTGAACCTTCAGCGTGTATATATATATATGTAGTGCGGCGAGAGCGTGGAGAGTGCAAACCCTAGCGAACAAGCGCTGAGGCTCCAACTTATATATATATATAATATATATACTGTAGTACGGACTGAGCTCCGGTGCCTTAACTGCACCTGCTTTGGGCTGTATGACAGGTGGGCCAGCCACATTTTGGGCCCACCTGTCATAAACCCAAAGGCAGGTGCACTAAGTCAATGAAGCTACATCCATATAGTACTCGTGTATACGACTAATATATAGTGGAGTGGTTTTCTTATTCTCTCCACAACAATCGTTTTAAATTGTGTAAGTACGAAACAAAACTCTTTATTTAACGTACCAGTGAATAACTACTCACTCTGTTCCTAAATATTTGTCTTTCTAGAGATTTCAACAAATGACTACATGCAGAGCAAAATGAGTGAATCTACACTGTAAAATATGTCTATATATATCCGTATGTGGTAGTCCATTTCAAACCTCTTGAAAGACAAATATTTAAGAACGGAGGGAGTACTTTCGATGAACTAACGATCCACGCATCCTGGTCGCACTTCCTGTCCTTCACATGCGGTACACTACCCTCCCTTAAGTGAACAACCACACATGCGCCAAATTATCGGAAACGCGTGAGAGTGTGTACAAATAAAGAATTCCAATTTCAATTATCGGAAAGGTTTGAGAGTATGTACAATTTGCCCTCTCTAATAATTATGGTTCATTGTGTTCGACCTAAACTTGGTCAAACTTTACAAAGTTTGACTTCAGTCAAATCTAATATGCGGAGTAAAAAAATGGAGGGCTACTACGTCCATCCGGGTTTTTAGTCCACACCATTTTTTTAATCAAACTTAATAGCTGGACAAATAAAATTACAGGGGAGCTGGAGACAAAGTTGTGAGAAGGCTTAGAAATCAATACAAAACTTATGCTCTTAGTACCAACGTTGATTCTTCTTCGAGGAAACATTTGGTTCATAGCCAATTGTGTGATAAAATTGCACCAACGTGAAAGACGACTGCGTCTCCGATGCAACCAAGGTGAACTGACGAAGGATATCATATTTGTGGGTAACAAGCAAAGAGCACTGATGGAAGATAGCTTGTTTTTCATTGAAGATTGATCAGCTTCACCAGCCGACGCAACCATGAGGCGCAACCATGGGCATCGATAGGTCATCGTGGTGATGCATCATCCATTTGGCATCAAGTTTGGGTGAGGCACCTATGAAGTTCGACAAATCCTGGTCTATTTCTTCTTAGTAATCAAGCTCGAGGAAGGAAGAAGCACGTGACAGAGGATAGTGAGGTGGAACAACAATGGCCATCCAATTTTTTGCAGTTCCACTAAAATTGAGGAAGACATGCCCGGGTATGGAGATACGCATCGCTGTTTCCAAAAATATAAAAAAGGGATATAGTATTGTTACTTTGTTTTGGCAGTGGTACAAGATTAACAACGACATCTCAGTTGTCAATAAGAATTAATGAAAAGTACACCAACAAACAGAAGCATCATGATTATGTTGATGGGAACTAATCCAAGATAGCCAAGAAAAAAAAGCATTTCTTCATTTAACCAATGATAGTATTAGATTAGCAGCAACAATAGGAGCATATGGACAATGACCGCACAACCACCATGTACTTTTTGTCGAAACAACATGTATACCTCCACCGAGGCATAAATCAGGACAACTTTTCGAGTGGCATTTCCTCTATAATAGTAGGTGATGTTGGACCAGCCGACGAACCCTAGCTACTATACATGGGGAGCTGGGGAGTAGTCGCATAGAAGAAAACCCGGATGCAGCGACCTGAGGAGCTGGACCAGTACAAGAAGTTATACCTCAGGTGGGCGAGATGTCGCTTAGGCGCGCGGGCGGGATCTGCCCACACGACGGCAGCGAACAAGGGTGCGAAGGACCTTCGTCCGCGCCGGCGTCGGCTCTGAGAGGACGGTGCGCATTGGCTTCCTCCATCGCCGACGGCGACAACGTCAATGCTGCACCTCCTCACCTCCCGCAGCGGACGGGATTCGGCCGGATCTATGACCACCGGTGAGGAGAGAGATAGAGTGGACACTGTCATCTTGTTTTGATATGGAGAGGGTGAGAGAGCGAGACGCTTGAAATCCTATCAAACAAGAGGCTATAATGGAGTAAAAAAATCTCTCCATAGCAGTGGTTTTAAATAGAATACGCGTGTTCCCGAAAAAAAGAAACGAAAACTGGCGGACAATTTTTTAATGTACCAAGAAAGAAAACTCGATCAAAAACACGCCCCCGCTTCCAGGTTGCGAGAGTCATCGCGCACACACACATAGACATAGACATGCATATCTGTGTTTACGTAAAATTCCATTCCGTCTCCATCTCCAATCATATTTGTCCAACTAGCACATTATTTATGTTGTTAATTATATACACAGCAATATTAACGTACAACATCTCTTGTTTGCGGGCGTCCAGACCGCTGCCACGGCCGATCCTGACCAACCCGAACCCTCTTCATCACCTGCACGTGCTTCCCGCCCGAAATGGTCAGTGCCGCATTCATGCCCAGCCAGAGCGGACGCGACCTCTCACTGGCGCCGGCATTGAAGCGACATGCTGGCCGAGAGAGCGTCGCCCGCGCCACTTCTTGGTGCACCCGACTGCCCCACGTTCAAAGGACACAATAGCCAGCCACAACATGCATGTAAAAAGTTCTTGGGAGTCCGTGCTACAGCTAGCTGTCCTCCCCCAACTCGTCAATCTCTTCCAGTAGTGCTAGTACTCCATGGCGCGATCCATCGACAAGCAGGTGGGAAAGTTGTCGTATGCTCGGATTGTGGTTAGTGGCATGCCGAGCGACCGTGTGGGGTCGAGCCGTGGAGGAGGGTGAGACACGAACGCGACAGACGTGATTTAAATGTTGGTTTTGCTCAATGGCACGATCCAACGAAACGAAACGTTGGTTTCTCTCCGTTTCCATTTTTTCTCCGAAAAAACAGAAACTTTCCACTCCATTTTCATTCCTACTCCAAGGTTGCCCCATTACAACATTCCATCAAATACAAAGGAAAACTAACATGCATGCTGATGCATCTCAATGATTCACAAATCATAGCCAATATTTACTTCACAACTAAAGAAAAAAGTTGTGAGATCGTGTACGAAAGAAAAACTACTGATGGGGTCACTACGACTTAAACCGTAAACCCTAAACATGATTTAATTTCCTGGCTAGGTAGAACCCGTCGAAGGAAAGACAGCTGGCACCCTCGGATCATACGATGCATTTGTGCAGTTCCACTAAAATCGAGCTGAGCATCCCTGATGGCAAAGATATTGAAGAAGTGTGATTAGAATAATAGTACTGGCACTAGTTCATGAGACATAAACTCATCACAAGTAGAAGTCGAAAGAAGTAGAGAAGACATGGAGATGGAGCTACGTGGGGAGCTGCGGCAGTGGAGCAAGCCGGCTCCAAAAGGAAGATGTACTACCTGGGACATTGGGCTATAGCTAGAAGGGCGGTTGGGACGCGGCATCGGCCCATACCGTGGTGACCCCCGATTGGGACGCACCAACTGTGGGTTTTCTCCCTCGCCGATGTCGACCGCGTGTAGGCAGAATATTGTTCCCTTCCCCCAGCTAGGGGATCAGGCCGGATATGTGACCAGCGGTGTGGCCATCGTTGTTCTATGCTTGTGAAGAGAGCAACCCAAGCAAGCAGGCTTGTAGCTTAGGCTCCTGCTAGTGTATATATAGTGGTTTTCTTTTTCTCTCCATATCAACCATTTTATATTGCTATGTGTCATTGAAGAGTGAAATGATGGTTGCTTCTTCCGACTAACTTACTATGTGATTTGGTTGCTCCTTAGTGGGACCTACACGTACTCCCCTACGTGTATGACTGTTCCTGAGTCTCACTTGTACTTATCTCTATTTGCTTGCATGACACGTAGACAGGATGCGCATAGAGGAATTTTGTTACTGCACATTGTTACGTAGTACTAGTACTGTACTACTAGTCCCTACTCCCTCCTTCTGGTTTACTACTGGTACTCCCTCCGTCCTGGCTTATTGGTCCCCTTTGTACTCAATTCATGGGCTCATTTTCCTCAAGAAAATTTTCTTTACCAACGTACTAATATCGGGAATGCATGCGTGAACAACGAATGATTAAACCTTGCATGCAACATTTTGACAAAGCATTGACTTATGAACATGTGAATGTAAGGGACTACAACCTCGTGCATGCATGCAACAGTCGCACGTACACATGGACGCAAAAACATGCGTGACGCCCTAATGCATGCATGTCCGAGCACACGCTAGAACACACACGGTCATGCTCAAGTGCTCAACCTACATGTGCATGCACACACATACTCACCCAGGGTGAGCTAGTGACCGTATAAACACCAGAAAATGTATATATTGAGCGCAATGAGCGTATTATGAAGTCCACTGACCGTATTTTTACAAATATACAGTGACAGACAATGTATTTATCTTGTTTGAAATTAAGCCATATTAACCGGAGAGGAGGGAGTATGGACTAGCATTACTTTGTTGTGTCCCGTCAACTTGCTAAACGAGGAGAAGCTTGCAGGACGGGAGAAGCTTGTGCACGGTGGCTCACAGGACAAGGAGAAACTTTTGACTAATGCAAGCTCTCCCTCGCTCAGGCGGTGGACGTGCAACAGTTAATTTGGTGCCAGATTGCCAGAAGCATACACTATACTAGTACTATTATTGTTCGACTTCCCGAAGAGGCAAACAACCAAGCGCAAAGTTTACTAGTACTAGTACTACTACTATAGTCTATAGAGGTATGTACTATACTACTAGGAACCGGATGGAGGAGCGTCTGCACTCTTATTATATTTTTGAAATGTGATAAAGCAATCTTCAACACATTTGGTTCTCTTCGAGGGTTCTCGCATGTGATAATGGAAGTTGATTGCATGGAACACTCGCCACAATTCTCGCTTAATTCTGGCTCATATCCTGTTACAAATAGGAGCGCTCGGTAATATTTCCTCTTTTTTTGTTATTCAACATGTAAACAGGTCAGCAAACCTTGTGACGCATCTTTGTGCGAACCGTGCTGCCTGCACTTTGAATGTGGCCGAGAGCTGGCTTGATGAAACACCTTGCTTCCTACTTCTTTTTTTGCGGGGTACCTCGCTTCCTAGTGACCAGTGTCTTGGCTGATCGTCCTAAGAATGCTTATATATAAATAAAGCTCTCTCATTTACTCGCAGAAAAGATTAAGCCATATTAACCAGAAAGGAGGGAGTATGGACTACCACTACTTTTGGTGTGTCTCGTCAACTCGCAGAACGAGGAGAAGCTTGTAGGACAAGGTGAAGCTCGCTTATGCCTTTTGACTAATGCAACCTACCCTCGCCCATGCGGTGGACATGCGTCGGTTCATTTGGTGTCAGATTGCCAGAGGCATACACTGTAGTACCCAACATGCGGAGTACCATTATTGTTTGACTTCACGAAGAGGCGAAGAGCCAAGCGCAAGGTTTAGTAGTACGAGTACTACTACTACTAGAACCGCATGGTGGAGCATCTATACTCTTATTTTTCTAATCTCTGATAAAGTACACATTTATTCGGGAGAAGGGCGGAAAACGGCAGCCCAATAGTATAGTATTAAAAAACATCGAACATGTGATGATGATATCGAACAACCATGCTCGAATATATCTTGGCCTCCGTGCGAGTCCGTTTGTGTGTTTTCGCTCCTCGTCTCTCTCAAGGAACGACAGGTTGGCCATTTTCCATCAATTGAGATCGGTTTGCTCACACTCCGATCCCACATGTCAGTGATATGCCAAGAGGAGGTGCGCTGACCGACTGGCCATACGCGTACTTGGTTTTGCATCTTCATACTACTCCTCACTCCGTCACAGTTTACAGGGCGCGCTTCATTATGATGCATTTCTCTCAATGCATTTCCATCACCAGAGAGACTTTAGACCCGTTTGGTTTAATGCTCAATTAATTAGGGCGTGGTAACCGCAATCAAGTCCACAATTTTCTCTCGATGTACTACGGAGTGGAGTAAGTGCATGCATGTGTGTACCCGGGGTGGAAGCACTGCATGCATGTGTGTACGCATTATTTCCTCTAGTAATAGACGCCGTGCTATAACTACCAATGCTATTTTTCAGGCCGATCGCTAGTCGCCTTTGTCCCAGGGATTTTTTCTTTTTTTGAAGCATGCTCTATAAATAGTGACGGATGGAGTAGTATGAGCGGATTCAAAGAAGAGCGTATTGATGGTTGCTTCTTCCGAGCAACTTACAGTGGGAACGGTGGGGCTTATGATTTGACTGCTCATTACTCACTACTAATGCGGCACAATGACCGGGCTGAGTCTCCCATGCGATTGTGCACTACTCCCTCGGTTCTTAAATATACTCTGGAGTATTTGTCTTTCTAGAGATTTCAACGAGTACACATATGAAGCAAAATGAGTGAATCTACACTCTAAAATATGCCCATTTGAAATTTGTAAAAAGACAAATATTTAGGAATGAATGAGTATAATTTTGTGCATGGCACATGGACCCGGATGCTAAAGAGGCTTCTGGCAATGCTATCAAGCTTCCAACATTTGTTTACATAATTGATGTACTATACAAATAATTTTCCAGCGACATGAAATTGTACAATGGTGTGAGCTTTCAGCTTTTGTTTCGTGTGTCTTGCCATCGATGCTCTTTCGGAAACAATAAAAAACTAACTTCCTTGCTAATGCATCTCAATTATTAGAAGATCAGAGATAATATTTACATCACAATTGAAGACAAAGTTGTGAGAAGGTGTTAAATTAAAATTGATCCATGCTTTCATTGGCAGCAACGTCCCCCCAGCTCTGTCTAAATCAACAGGGCATGTTGGGAAAAAAGTAGTTGTCTGGAGCATGCAACATTCCGATCATTTTGTGCGGTTCCACTAAAATAGGGCTGAGCGTCGCTGTTCCAAGGATATTAAGTGTGATTACGATAATAGAGGACTGCTGATGAAACAATAAACACACAAATAGAAGCCGGTCACCTTTGTAGTCTCTCTTAAGACTAACTAGTTGAAGAAGATTAGGCTCGGTGTTGGATGAGGAGGATAGAGCAAAACCAATCTCCCTTTGTGCAGTCGCACTAAAATGTAGAGACGTTGCCCGTGTGACATTTTAGTACAACTGCAGAAAACACTCTTAAGAAAAAAGTGATTTGTGCAGTTCACCAAAAGGTCGCAATAGAAACGAGGTGAAATGGATAGCCTTGTTTGCAAAAAAGAGGTAGAAAGGAAACAATTACTGGCCAATAACAATTGATGACACATGCAAAAACAAAAAAGAAGCATATTTCTTGTCCTAAGGGAAGATAACAACACGGTTGTGTTTGTCTAAAACGGTGTGAGGACGAGATTGCAATATGGAAAGTACACCGGACGAGCTACGTTTTGGACAAAGAACTATGGAAGATCCACATGCAGCGACGAAGGAAGACGGGCAGTGGAGCAAGGCCAGAGGGGATACCTGGAGGTCGTCGGGATGTAACTAGGTGAGCGGCAGCAGGCGAAATCTGTCCATACTATGGCAGCGAGCAGGTGGCGTAGGCCCTACTGCGCCGGAGCTTGGTAAGAGAGAACGGCATGTATCGCAGATTGGGACATGCCGCCTCGGCGCCGTCGAACGGAGAAACGATGCACATCCTCCCTTTCCACCGGCGGACGCGATGCGGCCGGATCAATGATCAACGGTGAGAGAGAGAGAGAGAGGCCACTACAACCTTGTGTGAGATACTCTGAAGAGAGACAAACCCAGGCAGGCAGGCTCCATTGTATATAGTGGAGCGGACTACCTTTTTCTCCATAAAAACTGTTTTATGTGTGTACGTGCCATTGAGCGATATAACTTTATTTAAAAATAATGCGCTAACGCATCAAGTCGAACTTTGTTTCATGCACGTGTGGTACATGACATCCGTAGGTAAACAACCGCTACACACATTCAAATTAGCACGTGGGCTGCCATTTTGTACAGAAATGAGCTCCACCGTGTACTGATGTCTACTACACAACCTTCTTCTTGTAGACATTGTTGAGCCTCCAAGTGCAGAGATTTTGTAGGACAGTAGCAAATTTTCCTCATGTGTATGACCTAAGGTTTATCAATCCGTGGGAGGCGTAGGATGAAGATGGTCTCTCTCAAACAACCCTGCAACCAAATAACAAAGAATCTCTTGTGTCCCCAACACACCCAAAACAATGGTAAATTGTATAGGTCACTAGTTCGGCGAAAATATGGTGATACAAGTACAATATGGATGGTAGATATATGTATTTGTAATCTAAAAAATATAAAAACAGAAAGGTAACTAATGATAAAGTGAGCGTAAACGGTATTGCAATGCTAGGAAACAAGGCCTAAGGTTCATACTTTCACTAGTGCAAGTTCTCTCAACAATAATAACATAATTGGATCATACAACTATCCCTCAACATGCAACAAATAGTCACTCCAAAGCCACTAATAGCGGAGAACAAACGAAGAGATTATGGTAGGGTACGAAACCACCTCAAAGTTATCCTTTCTGTTCTATCTGTTCAAGAGTCCGTAGTAAAATAACATGAAGCTATTCTTTCCGTTCAATCTATCATAGAGTTCATACTAGAATAACACCTTAAGACACAAATCAACCAAGACCCTAATGTCACCTAGATACTCCATTGTCACCTCAAGTATCCGTGAGCATGATTATACGATATGCATCACACAATCTTAAATTCATCTATTCAACACACACAAAGTACTTCAAAGAGTGCCCCAAAGTTTCTACGGGAGAGTCAAGACGAAAACGTGTGCCAACTCTTATGCATAGGTTCATGGGCGGAACCCGCGAGTTGATCACCAAAACATACATCAAGTGGATCACGTGATATCCCATTGTCACCACAGATAAGCACGACAAGACATACATCAAGTGTTCTCAAATCCTTAAAGACTCAATCCGACAAGACAACTTCAAGGGGAAAACTAAATCCATTACAAGAGAGTAGAGGGGGAGAAACATCATAAGATCCAACTATAATAGCAAAGCTCGCGCTACATCAAGATCGTGCCATAGAGAGAACACGAGAGAGAGAGAGAGAGAGAGAGATCAAACACATAGCTACTGGTACATACCCTCATCCCCGAGGGTGAACTACTCCCTCCTCGTCATGGATAGCACCGGGATGATGAAGATGGCCACCGGTGATGGATTCCCTCTCCGGCAGGGTGCCGGAACGGGCTCCCGAGAGGTTTTTGGTGGCTACAGAGGCTTGCGGTGGCGGAACTCCCGATCTATCTTCGTCTTCGATGTTTTTAGGGTATATGGGAATATATAGGCGAAAGAAGTCGGTCAGGGGAGCCTCGAGGGGCCCACGAGGGTGGAGGGCGCGCCCAGGGGGTGGCCGCGCCCCCCTATCTCGTGGCCTCCTTGACGCTTCCCTGGCTTGCACTCGAAGTTCCCAGGATTGCTTCTGTTCCAAAAATAACTTTTCCGAAGGTTTCATTCCATTTGGACTCCGTTTGATATTCCTTTTCTTCGAAACACTGAAATAGGCAAGGAAACAACAATATGGGCTGGGCCTCCGGTTAATAGGTTAGTCCCAAAAGTAATATAAAAGTGTATAATAAAGTCCGTAATCATTCAAAATAGATAATAAAATAGCATGAATGCTTCATAAATTATAGATATATTGGAGATGTATCAGCATCCCCAAGCTTAATTCCTGCTCGTCCTCGAGTAGGTAAATGATAAAAAAAAAATTTATGAAGTGTGAATGCTAGAAGGTGCACAAGTTTGATCAATGATAATTTCAATCACCTTTTCTAGCATGATTATATGTCATAACAGTAGTTCATCTCATAAAACTTCTCAAGATCAAGTAACAAGCTATTCACATGTTAAAGTATAGACCATAAACTTTCTTGAAAACTAGCAAACTTCATTCTTAGTCATCAAACAATTACAATTCATCTTATTTTCAGGAAGGGTCTATGTCAGAGCTTTGATTTAGCAAACTTCACATACTCAACTATCATATAGTCTTCCATGATTGCTAACACTCACGCAATACTAATGATTATGGAGTTTTAATAGGACACTGAGAAAGATAGGGGCTTATAGTGTTGCCTCCCAACGTATTCACCTTTGGGTGATGTCAACAATAATAGTTCATGCTAATTTACATCCAATTGGATATATATATATATATATATATATATATATATATATATATATATATATATATATATATATATATATACTAGCAAAAATGCCTGTGCGTTGCGACGGGAAAAAAATGACATGCTCATCCACCACCCACCTCGCATCCCTATGTGTGTGAGTAATACTCACTCCGTTTCTATTTACTCCGCGTATTAGCTTTGATCAAAGTCAAGCTTTGTTTTGACAAAGTTTAGAGAAAAAATGTTAACATATACAATAACAAATCAATATCATTACATTCATTATTGAATGTACTTTCAATCATATAGATTTGGTATGCTAAATGTTTATATTAATTTCTATAAACTTGGTCAAACTTTGCAAAGTTTGACTTTAGCCAAATTTAATATGCAGACTAAATAAAAATAGAGGGAGTAACTAAATACGTCAAAAGACCTAGGCATTTACTAATTTATAGAGTTTTCTGTATTTAAGTAGCACCTTTCAACAGTAGCTTTATATATTCGATGAGGTATACTACTTTTTTCTGTCTCAAAGACAAAAAAGTATCATTATACTGCGATTATTGCCAAGCTCGTGGATCGATCAGAAAACCAGCCCGGTGCCTATGAACACAGCCAACGCCCTTGCCATCACTAATTTTCTACTTTATCCTCCCAACACAGCCAACGCCCCAAGCCTACCACGCCGCTCCTCGGTGCTTCTAGATGGAGGAGCACCACAGGTTGCTCTACATTTGTCTCCTCTCAAGTCCCAATCCACCTCCACCGCCTCACCTAATCCCCACCAAAGCTCCACCCTCGGCGAGCCAAATCAAGGATGACCAGGGCAAGCTCCTGCCTCCACCGCATCAGAGGCTTCACCGCGGGTCCATGGCCACCTTGGCCAAGCCCGGTGCTGCACGCCGCTGTTGCCTTTCTGCTGACGGGCCGCTGTTGGCTCTCCCTGTTTCCCCTGCAAAGCTTCCCCTATGTGTCCTCACCCTTTGCCTTATCTCAGTCTCCCGGGGCACGCTCTCCCTGTCCTTCTTCCCTAGTTCTTCCACCTGAGAAGGCGCCTCACCAGCGCCCGACCTCACCGTCGCGCCTCCCACGCCTGCGCACGCTCTGCCCCGCTCGCCGGAGCCAAGCAGCGCCGCCACCCCAGGTGAGCAGCGCCGCCGCCCTACCCCGTTTCCCCCTGCTCCCTCTTCCTCTTGTCTCTCTCTAATCTCTCTCTCCCATGGACGCCTGGAGCTCCCTCGCCGGCTGATGCGCCGCCTTGCCCTGCGGCCTACAGATGTGGCCGGCCGCCCCGCCGGCGCGCCGTTCGCCGGAGCCGAGCGCCGCCGCCGCTCCAGGTGAGCAGCGCCGCTGCCCTGCCCCGTTTCCCCTCGCTCTCCCTTCCTCTTGTCTCTCTCTAACCTCTCTTTCCCCTCCCCAGGTGAGCAGTGCCGCCGCCCTGCCCCGTTCCACCCCACGGCCTACATATCCGGCCGGCCTCCATTGCCCTTGTCGTTCCCGCGCCCGGATCTGGCCGGAGTTCGCAGCCACCGTGCCAACCCGTGTCGGCAACGTGGCGGCCTCTCCCAGTTGACTGCGTCCGAGCAACACTTAAAATTGTATACTGCGGGTCTAATTTTCGGAAAATACAAGGGCTTTTCTGTAAAATACGAGGTGCTTTATTATTAGGTATATATATATATATATCAGGATCTTTCCAACACGAGGTGCTTGCCAAAGGATAAAATGAAAAAGGAAAAGGTGAAGATCACCTCGACTCTTGCATAAAGTAAAAGACATAAAGTAAAAGATAGGCCCTTCGCAGAGGGAAGCAGAGGTTGTCATGCACTTTTATGGTTGGATGCACAAAATCTTAATGCAAAAGAACGTCACTTTATATTGCCACTTGTATATGGACCTTTATTATGCAGTCCGTCGCTTTTATTGCTTCCATAACAAGATCGTATAAAGCTTATTTTCTTCACACTAATAGATCATACATATTTATAGAGCAATTTTTATTGCTTGCACCGATGACAACTTACTTGAAGGATCTTACTCAATCCATAGGTAGGTATGGTGGACTCTATTTGAAAACTGGGTTTAAGGATATTTGGAAGCACAAGTAGTATCTCTACTTGGTGCAAGAAATTTGGCTAGCATGGGGGGGGGGGGGGAGGCAAGCTCAACATGTTTGAATGATCCATGACAATATACTTTAACTGAGATGTGAGAAAACATAACCATTACGTTGTCTTCCTTGTCCAACATCAATTCTTTAGCATGTCATACTTAATGAGTGCCCACAATTATAAAAGATGTCTAAGATAGTATATTTATATGTGAAATCTCTCTTCCTTCAATATTCTTTCATGAATTGTTCAAGTGACCAATACAATGCTGGCTAACCTTCAATAAATTTACAACCTCTACTTCTTAGATGTGAAGTCATTACTCTCCATGGGATAAGCAAATGAAACATATATAATTTCAGATTTATGACATTCAACTCATTCAACCATTTACTCATAGGATATAAGTGAAGCACACGAGTAAATGACAAACTACTCCAAAAAGATATAAGTGAAGATCAATGAGTTGCTAAATAACTGTGTAACTATGTGAAGACTCTCTCTCATTTAAGAATTTAAGATCTTGGTATTTTATTCAGACAGCAAGCAAAGCAAAATAAAACGACATTGCAAGGATACCACAACTCATGTGAAGAAGCAAAAACTTAGGCTCAACCGATACTAACCGATAATTGTTGAAGAAGAAAGGTGGGATGCCTACCGGGGCATCCCCAAGCTTAGATGCTTGAGACTTCTTGAAATATTATCTTGGGGTGCCTTGGTCATCCCCAAGTTTGAGCTTTTGTGATTCCTTAATTCCTTTTATATCTCGGTTTCCTAAATCTCGAAAGCTTCATCCACACCAAACTCAACATGAACTCGTGAGATAAGTTAGTATAAACCAATGCAAAAACCTTATCATTTTCTACTGTAACAAATCACTAAAATTATTATTCAACATTGCATACTAAATTCCTCTGCATATTTAATACTCATATTCTCAAATAGAATCATTAAACAAGCAAACATATGCAAACAATGCAAACATAACAGCAATCTGCCGAAACAGTACAGTATGTAAAGAATGCAAGTGTATCAATACTTCCCTAACTCCAAAAATTATGAGAAAAATACTAAGCTGTATAATATTTATCAGATCTAATTATGCAAAAAAAATTCAACATTATACCATTCTCTGACTTTTCTAGGGAAGTTTTGCAACAGCGGTAAACTTTCTGTTTCCAAACAGCAACATGTATACTAGCAAAATAAGCATGGTAAAGGCTATCCTTGACATTTTTATTGAAAATAAAGATGCAAAACATTATTCTAAATAACAGCAAGCAAATACTAACACAAGGAAATGACACTCCAAGCAAAACACATATCATGTGGTGAATAAAAATATAGCTCAAAGTAAAGTTACCGATGAATGAAGACAAAAGAGGGGATGCCTTCTGGGGCATCCCCAAGATTAGGATCTTGGTTGTCCTTGAATATTACCTTTGGATGACTTGGGCATCCCCAATCTAAGGCTCTTGTCACTCCTTATTCCATAGTCCATCGATTCTTTACCCAAAACTTGAAAACTTCACAACAGAAAACTCAACAGAAAACTCGTAAGCTCCGTTAGTATAAGAAAATAAAACCACCACTTAGTTACTGCAATGAACTCATTATAAATTCATATTGGTGTAATATATACTGTATTCCAACTTCTCTATGGTTCATACCCTCCGATACTACTCATAGATTCATCAAAATAAGCAAACAACACATAGAAACCAGAATCTGTCAAAAACAGAACAGTGTGTAGTAATATGTATCAAACGTATACTTCTAGAACTCCAAAAATCCTGTCAAATTAGGAAGTCCTAAGAAATTCGTGTACCAATCCAGAGCAAAAAGAATCAGATCAGAAGCACGTTTTTGTGAATTATCAAAACTACTTTACTGGATGCAAAAGTTTCTGATTTTCAGCAGGATCAACACAACTATCACCGTAAGCTATCCTAAAGGTCTTACTTGGCACTTTATTGAAATAAAAGCTATAAAACATGATTACTACAGTAGAATAATAATGTGGAAACACAAAAACCGTAAGGATAAATATCGGGTTGTCTCCAACAAGCGCTTTTCTTTAATGCCTTTCTAGCTAGGCATGATGATGACAATGATGCTCACATAAAAGATAAGAATTGAAACACAACGGGAGCATCATGAAGCATATTACTAGCACATTTAAGTCTAACCCACTTCCTATGCATAGGGATTTTGTGAGCAAACAACTTATGGGAACAATAATCAACTAGCATAGGAAGGTGAAACAAGCATAGCTTCAAGATTTTCAACACATAGAGAGAAAATTTGACATTATTGCAATTCCTACAAGCATATGTTCCTCCCTCATAATAATTTTCAGTAGCACCATGAATGAATTCAACAATATAACCAGCACATAAAGCATTCTTTTCATGATCTACAAGTATAGGAAATTTAGTACTCTCCACACAAGCAAAATTCTTCTTATTCGGAATAGTGGGAGTATCATAAGAGACTCGAATACTATAAATTGTTTCCACATTAAAAGAGTAAAGTTCAGAAAAAGGGTAATCATAATCATGACAAGTTTATAAATATAATCATCACTACTTTTTATAGCATAAGTTTCATCACAATAATCATCATAAGTAGCAACTTCGTTCTCATCATAATCGATTGAAACCTCTCCCAAGATAGTGGAATCATCACTAAATAAAGTTGACACTCTTCCAAATCTACTTTCATATTCATCACAATGAAATTCAACATCCTCCATAATAGTGGGATCACTACTTCCTAAAGTTGACACTCTTACAAACCCACTTTCATCAATATAATCATCATAGGTAAGAGGCATGCTATCATCATAACAACTTTGCATATCAAAACTTGGGAGGCTAAAAATATCATCTTCATTAGACATAGCTTCCCCAAGCTTGGGACAAACATTAATTGCAGCAAATATATTCTCAAATATGTCATCCTCATCAAACATAGCTTCCCCAAGCTTGGGCCTTTTCATATCATAAGCATAATCACTCTCATCATTAATAGTATGGATAGCACCAATAGTATAGCAATTATCATCATCACAATGAGTAGTAGGAGCAACGTCATTTGGGAGGGATACCTCTGTAGCTCCTTCTTTTATTTTTCTTCTTCACATTATGTGTGGGTTCAACCTTCTTCTTTGAGCTCCTTATTGATGAGATTGGTTGAATAGAAAGCTCCTCCTCGTTACCTGATTCATCATAAGAAATAATAGGAGGATATTGGGAAGTATCTTCCCTTTCATTAATGTTCTCTTCATCTTCTATTTGCTTTTTTTTCTTTATGTAATTGGAAATATAAGGATTTTCAATGCAATTCACCGCACAATACATATAAATATCCCGTAGATCAAAATCAAGAAATCTATCAAGATTAAACTTTGGAATACCCTTCAGTTATACATTTCATTTCTTCATACCCCAAAAGAAGACTAAGCTCTTTATGATGCTCAAGGGTAATCAAGTTATCATAATTTTTGGACACGATTCGATCATGAAACATTTTGCATTGGAGATTTAAATGACCACATTCATTGCAAAGTTCACAAGGAGCGTGAAAAATATTGAATCTTTCAGGACACACATCTAGCCTTTCTTGCAACAATTTAGGTTCTAAATGCTTATGCCTCTTGCAATATCTATCTTCTCTATTTGGTGTGTCCATGCAAACCCAATTCTCTCCACAAAAATTGACATGCTTATAGGAGACATTTTCATCATAACTAGTGCAATCATCATTAGTACTATGGATATTCAAAGAGTTCATACTAACAACATTGCAATCATGCTCATCATTCAAAAATTTAGTACAAAGAATTTTGTAGATTTCTTCTTCTAGTACTTGAGCACAATTTTCCTTTCCAACATTCTCACGAAATATATTAAAAAGATGAAGCGTATGAGACAAACTCAATTCCATTTTTTGTAGTTTTCTTTTATAAACTAAACTAGTGATAAAACAAGAAACAAAAAGATTCGATTGCAAGATCTAAAGATATACCTTCAAGCACTCACCTCCCCGGCAACGACGCCAGAAAAGAGCTTGATGTCTACTACACAACCTTCTTCTTGTAGACGTTGTTGGGCCTCCAAGTGCAAAGGTTGTAGGATAGTAGCAAATTTCCCTCAAGTGGATGACCTAAGGTTTATCAATCCGTGGGAGGCGTAGGATGAAGATGGTCTCTCTCAAATAACCCTGCAACCAAATAACAAAGAGTCTCTTGTGTCCCCAACACACCCAATACAATGGTAAATTGTATAGGTGCACTAGTTTGGCGAAGAGATGGTGATACAAGTGCAATATGTATGATAGATATAGGTATTTGTAATCTGAAAATATAAAAACAGCAAGGTAACTAATGATAAAAGTGAGCGTAAACGGTATTGCAATGCTAGGAAACAAGGCCTAAGGTTCATACTTTCACTAGTGAAAGTTCTCTCAACAATAATAACATAATTGGATCATATAACTATCCCTCAACATGCACCAAAGAGTCACTCCAAAGCCACTAATAGCGGAGAACAAACGAAGAGATTATGGTAGGGTACGAAACCACCTCAAAGTTATTCTTTTTGTTCTATCTATTCACGAGTCCGTAGTAAAATAACATGAAGCCATTCTTTCCGTTCAATCTATCATAGAGTTCATACTAGAATAACACCTTAATACACAAATCAACCAAAACCCTAATGTCACCTAGATACTCCATTGTCATCTCAAGTATCCGTGGGCATGATTATACGATATGCATCACACAATCTCAAATCCATCTATTCAACCAACACAAAGTACTTCAAAGAGTGCCCCAAAGTTTCTCGCAGAGTCAAGACGAAAACGTGTGCCAACCCCTATGCATAGGTTCATGGGTGGAACCCGCAAGTTGATTACCAAAACATACATCAAGTGGATCATGTGATATCCCATTGTCACCACAGATAAGCACGGCAATACATACATCAAGTGTTCTCAAATACTTAAAGACTCAATCCGACAAGACAACTTCAAGGGGAAAACTCAATCCATTACAAGAGAGTAGAGGGGGAGAAACATCATAAGATCCAACTATAATAGCAAAGCTCGCGCTACATCAAGATCGTGCCATAGAGAGAACACGAGAGAGAGAGAGAGATCAAACATATAGCTGCTGGTACATACCCTCATCCCCGAGGGTGAACTACTCCCTCCTTGTCATGGATAGCGCCGGGATGATGAAGATGGCCACCGGTGATGGATTCCCCCTCCGGCAGGGTGCCGGAACGGGCTCCCGAGAGGTTTTTGGTGGCTACAGAGGCTTGCGGCGGCGGAACTCCCGATCTATCTTCGTCTTCGATGTTTTTAGGGTATATGGGAATATATAGGCGAAAGAAGTTGGTCGGGGGAGCCTTGAGGGGCCCACGAGGGTGGAGGGCGCGTCCAGGGGGGTGGGCGCCCCCCTATCTCGTGGCCTCCTCGACGCTTCCCTAGCTTGCACTCCAAGTTCCCGGGATTGCTTCTATTCCAAAAATAACTTTTCCGAAGGTTTCATTCCATTTGGACTCCGTTTGATATTCCTTTACTTCGAAACACGGAAATAGGCAAGGAAACAGCAATATGGGCTGGGCCTCCGGTTAATAGGTTAGTCCCAAAAGTAATATAAAAAGTGTATAATAAAGCCCTTAATCATGCAAAACAGATAATAAAATAGAATGAATGCTTCATAAATTATAGATACGTTGGAGACGTATCATGTACCCGCGCGGGTGTGGCTGTGCACGAAGCGTGAGTACGTGCACCTATTCTCTTCTTGTGCACGTGCACCACCTATGTGGGGTTGTGTGAGAGAGATACAAACATAGATAGATATAGTGTGTGGGTTTGTGAGTGTTTATTTTTTTTTTGGGGGGGGGGGTCAATCAAAAAATGTAACATATGCAGTGTGTGTGAAATAGAGTCCTGGATATATCATATATATAGAGGGGGTGATCCACAATAAGAGAGTGGAGGTATCATCGGCTTGAGGTGTCCATAGAATCGAAGAGAGGGATGATGTGTGTGTGTGCGCGCGCGATCGATAAAGAGTGCCATCAAATTTGTGTGTGCCCATGTCAAAGATATAGAGTGGCTGGCCTACTGGAACATGAGAGGGGACAGGTGCAGTTTGTCTCTATGGCATGGATACTTACCTACATCACTCGACTACCGGTGTGTGTTGGTGGGGGAGGGAGGCCTAATTAACTATAGAGGTACAATGGTTGGTATATGTGTGTGGGAGGAGAGAGGCCTACCTCATGTATTAAGGGAGATCGATCTACCTCATGTATTAAGGGAGATCGATCGGCATCCATGCATATGTGTAGGAGAGGAATAAGGTTGGGAGAGAGATAGAGCTAGAGTGTTGGAGGGGGTGGTAGTGGAGTTGCTTCTAACAAATGGTGGGAGTGGCTTGCTAGAAAAATGGAGGTCACACCTGCAATATCAATAAGAGAGGGGATGGCTGCCTGTCTGTGCATGTGCGTGTGAGAGACGGGTCAGGAGGCATGCACGAATGATGAGGGGGGGGGGGATATGGCTGTGGTAAGCAGATGTAACTACATAGGAAGATCAATTGTCCTTTGTCAGAGAAAGGAGAGACATACCGCTGCGGACATCTTTCAGCACCCGCCCTTTGGCGACATGCTGAACTCGTTAAAGTCTCTCTCTTTGTCAGGAGACTCTGGGCCGAACTATGTCCGGCCTGAGTGGGAAGCAAGTGACGAAGTAATTCGTTGCCCACCCACCACCCACTACATTGCCACGGTTGATGATTTAACCGATGTACTTAACTTCGACTACAAAGACATCGACGGTATGGACGACGATGCAGAAGACTTAAAGGAGCCACCACTCATAGGGCGGTGGACAGCCACCTCTTTATACGATATATATATGGTGGATACTCCGAAGGAAACCAATGGCGACGAGGCAACGGAGGACAACCCCTTAGAGGGAAAAGCAAAGTATGGGTGTCTTCGGCGCCACTCCAAGCCCCGCCACATCAATGCCGGCCCTGGAGATGAAAACAATACGGATGGTGCTGAAGAGGAATACAGCCTTGATCATCCTACCTTTAAGCAAGCCGGACAGGCCACAGTGGGATACTTGGAGAGGGACAACTATACACCCTCCCCCGAAGACAAGGTAAGCCTCGGCAATGACGAATTCAGCGTGCCTGAAGATCCAGTGGAAGAAATTCTCTTCAAGCGACGACTCACGGCCACGGCAAGGAGCCTGCAAAGGAAGCAAGAGCAGCTTAAAATCAACCAGGATTTGCTAATGGATAGGTGGACCAAGATCCTGGCCACCGAAGAGTACGGACTCGACCGCCCTAACAAGGGGTATACGCTGCATAACAGGCTACCTCAACAAAAGCAGGCGATCCAAAGGCACACAACCCAACGTCCACACACCACCACAGTCCAAGACAGCAAGAAGGATACATGAAGAGGCATGCTCAAGCCTCGGCACAGCGGACATAAACGTCAAGCCAGGGAAGCTGGTGCCAAGTTCAGCAACTCCTAGTCCGGTCAACGGACAAAGAACAGCTCAAGCCTATTCGGCTCGAGCCACAAACTTGATCAATCGTGTGAAATTCACGTACTCCAAGAAGGACGGCAAAACATACCAATAGAGAATGCCGGATCTCCAAAACAAAGCGACTGGTTGCATGCCAGAAACAATGAGGGGAGGCATCTAGTCAAGAGACCCCCCAAGGGCACAACAGTACGGCCGATCGTCCCCTATCATACAAAGCACGGCAACTCAATTGCCGTACCCCTAGACCTAGTAGTCCAGGGGCTCCATAACACATAAAGCCCCCGCGTGTATAAACCTACAAATAAACACCTTCTATAAGGTGTCCGGCACAAAGGCCAAGTTCATTGGCCCAACGCTCTAACTTTTGTTCTCAGATAACCAAAAAAATGCCACGCCATCGGCGCACTCCCCTCATACGGTAACCCACCGTATGCTAACGGGATGAACTATGTTGACTAGATTCCACATGGTAAACCATTAGGCCAACGCCAGTGATATACTCACGCCTACATACAAGGCCGAAACCCCACCCTTAAAGCGGAAATCATACAGCTGTTGGAGTAGCAAGTCATGCATGCCTATCAATATTTTGATAGAATAGCCATCTATCCGGACACCCACGGAGGAGTCCGGGCTACTTCCTGGTATAGCGGTTGGGGTCACCAGGGTCCAATCATGAACCTTTGGACCAACCACACGAGGACGCCCGGCTGCCTCCGAACATTTACCTTCACAAACTAACTTTTATGCAGAACAAGATTGGCAGCGTGGAATCGGCCCGGACACATAAGGACATGACCATGTAGGTAGAAGGCAGTTCAGATTCACTTTCGATCCATTCACCGCCCCCTCCAGTCCGGCCATCACAGGTTCCACCAAAAACCATTCCTTTTTTATCGTCATAAATCACACCCACATGCATAGACATATCATCCTACTACAACGCGTAGACTTAAATAACACGTACCGACCGTCGTCTATTATCGATGCCTCTTCGCCACAAACCGGCAGCCACGCTTTGTGTTACACCCGGTTATGCCAGGGGCTTCACAGCACGGCACTAAAGTCCGACCACCTTTTCGGTCGCTCAGCACCCCGAACTTATAGCACTATATGCATCAGCTCTGAATCATGTCTTGGGTCATTGGTTGGGTTTGCCCGGCTACCATGTTTTGGTACCTTACATTCCGTTCCGTCGGCTAAGGTAGCACTAGGAGAACTACTGCGATTGTGTCCCGGTTCTGCCGGACGAGCACCTCAGTAGAGAAAGCCGAAAACTGACTGTCATGATGCAGCGAGAGCTGGTCAGCTGTTCGAGAGGTTGTAAAATCCTTAAAGATTCATTCCGCATAACGCCACTATAAAATGTAGATTGCGACGGATCGGTCTTCCGATCAGGCGCCAATAGAGCCCCTAGTTCGGCCTTCCGAATGCTAGGGGCTGCGCCGACCATACTCGAATTCCTATGGCTAAGTGAGGGTAGTAAAGCCATATATAGTCCGACTGCCTAGTTCGTGGTGAGAAACACCTCCTTAAAAGGACCCATCCATGGGATAAAGAGTGTTCAGAAATACCCCGAACACCCCGTACTTCTCACGTGGGGGCTGAAGCCGACGACTGGCCAACTCTCAGAATTTACATACAATAAACAGCCGCACGGGAAGAACATATCTTCACACAAAATAGGCAATACATAATCAGCGTGTCATTATGCCATATTACAAATATTGGCAAGAATGCCCTCAGGGGAATATAATGTCTTTGGAGCACTTATCCGCCGCCAGGCGGGCCCCCTTCAGTACACCTTCATAGTACAGTTCGGGCTTGCGATGCTCCTTACCCTCCAATGGCCCCTCAGTTATCAGCTTCTCCGCATCAAGCTTCCCCCAATGCACTTTTGATGGGCAAGCGCCATGCGCGCACCTTCTATACAGACTGATCGCTTGATTGAATCAAGTCGAGGACATGCACCCACAATCCGCTTTATGAGTCCGAAGTAATTGCTTGGAATTGGCTCTGCAGGCCACAACCGGATAACCAAGTCCTTCATGGCTAGTTCGGCCGCCTGGTGCAGTTCGACCAGCTACTTCAGCTAATCAATAAAAGGCACCGGATAGTTTGGCGCCAAATACTACGACCAGAAGTTCCTCCCCGCAGACTCCCTTTCCTTGGTCCGTAAAATTGGGCAGCATCTGATATGCTGCAAGGTAGATCCGCAAACGCCTCTGTAAAATCAATAATTCAGCTTGCCGCTTAGAGTTCCCCCCATTATCACGTAATACTGGCCACAGATACAAATGGCCTTACCATCCGCAACATTCCGGGCCTCCTAAATGTCCCGTACAGCACCTCGGGCTTCTTCCCGAGCATCTTCCGTGGCTTGGAGAGCTTGGGCGAGTTCGGATTCTTTCCCTACTAGACTCTGCTCCAAGCTCTCGCTTTTCGTCACAGCTTCCTGGAGCTTCCGCTCAGCTACGACGACCCTGGCCTCGTGTTCTTCATGAAGCGCCTGTTCGGCGGCAGCCTTCTCGTGGGTGTCAGCCGCCGCCTTCTTCAGCGCCTCATATTCGACACTCGCTCCTAGGGCGTACAACATAAATTACTTTTCAATAGGCACACTTATTCGTTTGTGCCCAATGCAAGACAATGCTTAAACATACCTTGCTTCTCCTCTAATTGCTTCTTCACACGGCCGAGTTCTTCTTCGGCCCATTCCAGGCTCTGCTTCAGTTCGGACACTTCCGCATCATGAGCGGCCGTCCTCTCTACAGACGCCTGTTTTCAAACAAATGGTATACATCATTAAACAAAGGTTCCCATTACAATAAAGGGTTTGATCCCCTGCCCGGCTCCCTTTCGCCAGACAGTGTATCAGGGGCTACTACTCATATTATGATGATTCCTCAAAATTTCCTTAGAAACCATACCTCAAAATCCTTCATAAGGTCAAGGCAGGACTCATTCAGCCCGCTTTTGGCAGACTGGATCTTTCCAACCACCGCACCCATAAGGGTCCGATGTTCATCGATGATAGACGCGTTCTTCAATGCTGTCGATAGACCGCCCAACAGCTCTGCATAGATAGAGGTGGCCGGCGGAGTAGGCAAACCTCCCTCCTTGAAGGGTGGCCGCTCGCTTGATCCTGGAGCCATAGAGGTCTCCAGGACCTTACCCGGCTCAGGGTCTCCTCGAGATGACGCCTCGGTGTCACGCCTGGACTCCGGAAAAAGAGCCTCCGGAGGCGTCTCGCTCGCTATGGCATCCGAACTCAACGAATCCTCCGACGATGACTGTCCGACAGGAGGTCTCGCCGGGCTGTATGAGATACGGCGACAGTTAAAACTATTATACTCAGACGACCCTGAATGCATAGGTGCATTGGGGATTCGGTTACTTACATTTTTTCCAGGGGCTGGACTCTGGGATCCCACTCCGGGCCGCTGTCGGCAGCCTGGGGGGGGGGGATTCCTCTGGACGGGAACCTCTCCCCCTCTTGGACGATTCGGCCTCCAAGGATGGGGAGGCCTCGCGCTTCTTCCCACCTACAGAGTGAGGCTCGTCCTCCTTTGCTTCCTCCTCTTCGTCTTTGGAAGAAGGAGCGTCGCCGGAGTCTTCGAATTTGGCGTCCGAAGTCTCGCGGCGGCGGAGGCCACTCTGGGTCTTCTTGACCTTCTTGGAGTCCTCCTTCTTTGGCGCCTCGTAAGGCGCAAGGACCAGCATCTTCGTTAGAAGAGGTCCGGCTGGTTCCTCCCGCAGTGGGGCCGGACAATGCATCCGCTCCACCTTCTTAATCCATCCTTGAGGTCACGATGAAAAACGATTAAAATGCCTCCTTCATGACATACCAACTGAAGCATGGACGGACAGGGCATGACTATAACTTACTGGGCTTGGAGAATGGGATAATTGATACCCCCGATCCTCGGAGGAGTCCGACCATGATTTGCTGGACTTGAAGAGCACCTTCCAGATATCCTCGTGGGAGGAGTCATAGAGCTCCTGAAGGGTTTGGTGCTCGGTCGGGTCGAACTCCCACAAAGTGCATGCTCGACGCTGACAAGGTAGAACCAGGCGAACTAGCATCACCTGGACTACGTCGACGAGTTGGACGTCCTTGTCAACCGCGCTCCAAACGCGCGTCTGGAGCAGCGATAGCTCATCGGGCGAGGACCATTTCGGGCCCTTCTTGGGCCAGGACGTGAGCCGCAGTGGAGCTCCGGATCTAAACTCAGGAGTTGCAGCCCACTTTTTGCCGCATGGCTCGGTGATATAAAACCACTGCTGCCACCACTCCTTGACGGAGTCGTTGAAAGTGCCCTTCAGCCAAATGACCTTGGGCATCTTGCTCACCATGGCGCCACCACACTCGGTGTGTTCGCCGCTTACCACCTTGGGCTTCACATTGAAAATCTTTAGCCACAGGCCGAAGTGAGGCGGAATTCGGAGAAAGGCCTCGCACATGACGGTGAACGTCGAGATATTGAGGAAAGAGTTGGGGCAAAGATCATGAAAATCAATCCCGTAATAATACATGACTCCACGAACAAATTGGTGGAGGAGAAACCCGAGCCCGCGGACAAAATGGGGAAGGAACACGACTCTCTCGTGGGGCTCCGAAGTAGGGATGACCTGTCCCGCCGGTGGCCGATCTTCTTGGCCAGATACCCGGCTTCCCGGAGCTTTTTGATATCCTTATCCCGGACGGTAGAGGCCATCCATCTGCCTCCTGCTCCGGATCCGGACATCTTTGGAAAACTTCTCTTCGATGGAAAAGAAGAAGACTTGGGCGTTAGGGCTCGAGAAGAGGGGAATGAGTAAGCGAAAGGAGAAGGCATGGGTAAAAGAGGAAGAGACTTCATCTCCTTATAAGAGGTGGTACGGGCTTTTTGCGCCTCCCCACTTGCCTGGTGGAACCCGCTCACCTCCCACTCGCCGCGATTAGCGGTACGGTTGGATTATCCACACCTGTATTGATGAGAGATCCCGTGATAAGGGGACATGATCTCTGCTTTGACAGGGCGTGTCAAAGAAACCGCTCCACAATACGTGCTGTGGCTGGTTGTGGGAAAACAGTTTGAATAATGACCTGGCTGTAATGGCATATCACGTCATCTTAAAAAGTTGTCAGCTGAAGTATCGTTCCCTCTACAACGATGTATGGAGATCATATTACAGATCTGGACACGATATACGTGTTCGGTAGATAACCTTGGAGAACTCGGAGAAGGAACCCGCCTTGCAACACCGAAGACAAGACTGCGCACCGGACTCATCGTCATTGAATCCTGGTTCAGGGGCTACTGAGGGAGTCCTGGATTAGGGGGTATCTGGACAGCCGGACTATATACATCGTCCGGACTATCGAAGCGTGAAGATACAAGACTCGAGACTTTGGCCCGTGTCCGGATGGGACTCTCCTTTGCGTGGAAGACAAGCTTGGCGATCCGAATATCATATTTCCTTCCTTGTAACAGACTCCATGTAAACCCTAGCCCTCTCCGGTGTCTATATAAACCGGAGAGGATGGTCCTTAGAAGGTCGATCACAATTACAATCATACCATCATAGGCTAGCTCTTAGGGTTTAGCCTCTACGATCTCGTGGTAGATCTACTCTTGTACTACTCATATCTTCAATATTAATCAAGCAGGAAGTAGGATTTTACCTCCATCGAGAGGGCCTGAACCTGGGTAAACATCGTGTTCCTTGCTTCCTGTTACCATCATCCTAAGACGCACAGATCGGGACCCCCTACCCGAGATCCGCCGGTTTTGACACCAACATTCCAAGGAGCTACTTCGACGATCGCTTGTCTATCGCGGCTGCTCCATCCCCACAGCGCCGCCTTAACCTGCTCCACCAGAACCGCATCATCCTTATTGACTCCTCGAACGAAGCCGAGGCCTACTCGGTGCCACCAAAGAGGTTGTACACTCATCGCATCACACCTTCTCCTTAACTCGACCTCCCGGCGCTGGCGGTGCTCCATCCCGCGCCCCCATGGAGCGGCTACCTAGAAGCCGGCGTGGTGGCCGATATATCCACGTCGGTTCTCCCCCAGTGCGAGGCCCCTTCGGTTACCTGTTACCATCATCCTAAGACGCACAGATCGGGACCCCCTACCCGAGATCCGCCGGTTTTGACACCAACATTCCAAGGAGCTACTTCGACGATCGCTTGTCTATCGCGGCTGCTCCATCCCCACAGCGCCGCCTTAACCTGCTCCACCAGAACCGCATCATCCTTATTGACTCCTCGAACGAAGCCGAGGCCTACTCGGTGCCACCAAAGAGGTTGTACACTCATCGCATTACACCTTCTCCTTAACTCGACCTCCCGGCGCTGGCGGTGCTCCATCCCGCGCCCCCATGGAGCGGCTACCTAGAACCGGCGTGGTGGCCGATATATCCACGTCGGCTCTCCCCCAGTGCGAGGCCCCTTCGGTGGTGCCGGCCATACTAGCCGGGTCTGCTGCTGCTGCTCCGGCTCTCTCTCGCTCGCTCGCGCTGCTCTTGCTGCTCCCCCCTCGCTCGTGCTGCTTCTCTGCTCCGATTTAGCTACACTTCAGTCGACTGAATCGACTTTTGGGTCAGTCGATTTTCAGGGGGTGGGAGCGGGGGGGGGGGGGGGGGGCTCGCCGGAGTTAAGGACGAACCACCCACAGCGGGGAGGGGGGCTCACCGGAGAGGTACCTGATACGTCTCCAACGTATCTACTTTTCCAAACACCCTTGCCCTTGTTTTGGACTCTAACTTGCATGATTTGAATGAAACTAACCCGGACTGACGCTGTTTTCAGCAAAACTGCCATGATGTTGTTTTATGTGTCGAAAAGAAAAGTTTTCGAAATGTCCTGAAAATCCATGGAGGCACCTTTTGGAATTAATAAGAATTTCTGGGTGAAAGAAATACACCAGGGGGCCCAGGGCCTGTCCACGAGACAGGGGGCGCCCCCCCTGTACGGCGTGCCCCCCTATCTTGTGGGCCCCCTGGAGCTCCACCGACCTCAAGTCCAACTCCATATATTCTGTTTCACGGAGAAAAAATCAGAGAGAAAGTTTCATTGCGTTTTACGACATGGAGCCGCCGCCAATCCCTAAGCTCTCTCAGGAGGGCTGATCTGGAGTCCGTTTGGGGCTCCGGAGAGGGGGATTCGTCGCCGTCGTCATCATCAACCAGCCTCCATCACCAATTTCATGATGCTCACCGCCATGCGTGAGTAATTCCATAGTAGGCTTGTTGGACGGTGATGGGTTGGATGAGATTTACCATGTAATCAAGTTAGTTTTGTTAGGGTTTGATCCCAAGTATCCACTATGTTCTGAGATTGATGTTGCTATGACTTTGCTATGCTTAATGCTTGTCACTAGGGCCCGAGTGCCATGATTTCAGATTTGAACCTATTATGTTTTCATGAATATATGTGTGTTCTTGATCCTATCTTGCAAGTCTATAGTCACATATTATGTGTTATGATCCGACAACCCCGAAGTGACAATAATCGGGATACTTCTCGGTGATGACCGTAGTTTGAGGAGTTCATGTATTCACTATGTGTTAATGCTTTGGTCCGGTTCTCTATTAAAAGGAGGCCTTAATATCCCTTAGTTTCCGCTAGGACCCCGCTGCAACGGGAGGGTAGGACAAAAGATGTCATGCAAGTTCTTTTCCATAAGCACGCATGACTATTTACGGAATACATGCCTACATTACATTGATGAATTGGAGCTAGTTCTGTGTTCACCCTATGTTATAGCTATTACATGAGGAATCACATCCGGCATGATTATCCATCACTCATCCATTACCTACGAGCTTTTCATATATTGTTCTCCGCTTATTTACTTTTCTGTTGCTACTATTACAACTACTACAAAAAACCCAAAAACATTTATCTTTACTGTTGCTACTGTTACCATTACTATCATACTACTTTGCTACTAAATACTTTGCTGCGTATACTAAGTTATCCAGGTGTGGTTGAATTGACAACTCAACTGCTAATACTCAAGAATATTCTTTCGCTCCCCTTGTGTCGAATCAATAAATTTGGGTTGTACTTCACCCTCGAAAGCTATTGCGATCCCCTACACTTGTGGGTTATCAAGACTAATTTCTGGCACCGTTGCTGGGGAGCATAGTTCTATTCTCTGAGTCACTTGGGATTTATATCTGTTGATCACTATGAAGAACTTGAAATATGCTAAAACCAAGATCTATCCCTCAACTACGAGGGGAGGTAAGGAACTGCCATCTAGCTCTGCACTAGATTCTCCTTCCGTTATTAGTAGGCTTGCGACACCTAAACCTACTACTGCTATGAATTCTGATATGTCGCATGTTATTGGTGATGCCACTTCTGCTATGCATGATGAAACTACTTCTGTGCATGATACTACTTTGCCATTAGGTGAATTTATTGATGAACTACTTGCTAGAGTTAGGGGGGATGAAAATATTGAAGATGCTATTATTGATGATATTGATGATGAAGGTTCTCCCAATGATTATGTATTTCTTGTTCCTAAGGGTTATTGTCGGTGTCAAAACCGGCGGATCTCGGGTAGGGGTTCCCAAACTGTGCGTCTAGGCGGATGGTAACAGGAGACAAGGGACACGATGTTTTTACCCAGGTTCGGGCCCTCTCGGTGGAGGTAAAACCCTACTCCTGCTTGATTAATATTGATGATATGGGTAGTACAAGAGTAGATCTACCACGAGATCAGAGAGGCTAAACCCTAGAAGCTAGCCTATGGTATGATTGTTGTTCGTCCTACGGACTAAAACCCTCCGGTTTATATAGGCACCGAAGAGGGTTAGGGTTACACAGAGTCGGTTACAATGGTAGGAGATCTACATATCCGTATCGCCAAGCTTGCCTTCCACGCTAAGGAAAGTCCCATCCGGACACGGGATGAAGTCTTCAATCTTGTATCTTCATAGTCTAGGAGTCCGGCCTACGGTGATAGTTCGGCTATCCGGACACCCCCTAATCCAGGACTCCCTCAGCAGCCCCTGAACCAGGCTTCAATGACGACAAGTCCGGCGCGCATATTGTCTTCGGCATTGCAAGACGGGTTCCTCCTCCGAATACTTCATAGAAGATTTTGAACACAAGGATAGTGTCTGGCTCTGCAAAATAAGTTCCACATACCACTGTAGAGAGAATAATCTTTACACAAATTCAATCTACTGACGTATATTGCGGCGTGATGTCACATCACGGCCAAGCCTTTATTGGAATCATTTTTACTTCCCCACCTCAGCGTGTTTAGCGAGGCGGTTTCTTTGGCACGTCTTGTCAAAGCAGAGATCGTGTCCCCTTATTCTGGGATTCTCATTAATACGGGCGTGGGTAACCCAGTCGTGCCCGTTGGCGCGCCTCCTCTATCGAGGGCGAGTCCCGAACGGTCATGGGGAGGGCTCTTGGTATTCAACCTCTTTATAACGAGACCAAGGCCCGCTCCTTTCTTTCAATATTCAATGGAATCCGCCCCTCGCCTCGAGTTCCAACACCCAAAGCTCTAGATTCAGGCGCTTTGGACCTCCGAGGATGTCCGGCTCCGACCTGCAAGGCCGGTGGATGCCTTCCTCTGTCACGGAAGAAGACGTGCTAAAGCTGAGAGACGCCCGCACTAGTAGAAAAGGGGGCAATGGTCCAGGCCGGGTCAGCCCATTAGTCCCGGTTCAATCCAGAACCGGGACCAATGGGGGCATTGGACCCGGTTCGTGAGCCCCGGGGGCCGGCCGGGCCACGTGGGCCATTGATCCCGGTTCATCTGGACCTTTTGGTCCCGGTTGGTGGGACGAACCGGGACCAATGTGCCTTGCTCCTGGCCCACCACCATTGGACCCGGTTGGTCGCCTGAACCGGGACCAAAGGCTTCCCTTTAGTCCCGGTTCAAGCCACCAACCGGGACCAATTAGTTGCCTATATATACCCCGCGAGCAGAGCACTCTCACTGCTTTGTTTTTCGTGGCATGCGAGGAGGGAGCTTTGTGGTGCTCTATCTCACCTCCTATGCACACGAGGTGTTCGATGGAATGCCCGAGCCGCACTACTTAAGCTTTCTCCTCTCCAAGATCCACCTCCAAGCTCCATTTTCCTCAATATTTGTCTAGGTTTAGCGGTCCGTCACGTCCCGTCCCCGTCTTCATCGCCGTCGATCGCCCGCGCCGATCTCGTCGCCGGCACCACCGTGGTGAGCCTCTTACTTGTATGTTTATATAGATAATTGTATAATTTTCTTACTTTTATTATTGCATCTTATATAGTGCAATGGTTTTGGTATCCGCCCCCGTCGGCCCTCGTCCTGTCTATGATTCGGATGTGGTATATATTATCTTTTCATAACTATTGGTTCATTTATTGTTTATGACAATTATGCCGACCAACGTGACATAGATTTTATTTATCTAGGAGGTTGTTGAACTGGAAATTCCAACTGACCCTATTGTCGAGAGGTTAAATTTAGTTGAAGAAGAAAACAATTTGTTGAAGGAAAAAATTAGAAAAATTGAGGAGGAGAAGATGATATTGGAGTTGCATGTTGCGGATGTCGTTGATGATCACAAGATCAAGATGGATGTAATGCGCTTGAAGATTAGAAAGATTAGAAAATATGCCATTCATACCGAGGCTTGGTATCATTATGCCGTTGGATCAGTTGTTACATTGGTTGCGATTATGATCGCATTTGTTTTCGCATTGAAATGTTTTACATAGTTTCAGTGTATGGTTTAATTAATTTAGATGCTCTGCAAAGCTTTATGTTGTTAGATGAAAACTATGTATGTACTTTGGTTTTAGTGTGATGATGAACTTCTATTAATTTGGTTTTAGTGTTCTGTAATGATTTTTGACACACTTAATTATATATAATGCACGCAGATGAACCGACAATGGATGTACGGTTCAAGACACACCTCCGAGTACATAAAGGGCGTGCATGATTTTCTCGAAGTGGCTGAGGCAAACAAGCAGAATGGTTTTATGTGTTGTCCATGCCCTATATGTGGGAATACGAAGTCTTACTCTGACCGGAAAATCCTCCACACCCACATGCTTTACAAGGGTTTCATGCCACACTATAATGTTTGGACGAGGCACGGAGAAATAGGGGTTATGATGGAAGACGGCGAAGAAGAAGAGTACGATGACAACTATGTGCCCCCTGAATACGGTGATGGTACTGAACATCAAGAGGAACCAGACGATGTGCACGATGATGCTGCAACGGGCGACGCTGCTGAAGATCAAGAGGAACAAGACGATGTGCCCGATGATGATGATCTCCGCCGGGTCATTGTCGATGCAAGGACGCAATGCGAAAGTCAAAAGGAGAAGCTGAAGTTCGATCGCATGTTAGAGGACCACAAAAATGGGTTGTACCCCAATTGT
This sequence comes from Triticum timopheevii, assembly GCA_963921465.1. Taxonomy (NCBI): domain Eukaryota; kingdom Viridiplantae; phylum Streptophyta; class Magnoliopsida; order Poales; family Poaceae; genus Triticum; species Triticum timopheevii. Next base: position 373,041,902 of record OY997262.1, read on the forward strand.
GAAGATGGCAACACAAAGCTCGGCACCGTACTGGAATTGCTGCAGTGGAAGGCAGAGAATGCTGTGCCTGACAAAGGATTTGAGAAGCTACTGAAAATATTGAAGAAGAAGCTTCCAAAGGATAACGAATTGCCCGACAGTACATACGCAGCAAAGAAGGTCGTATGCCCTCTAGGATTGGAGGTGCAGAAGATACATGCATGCCCTAATGACTGCATCCTCTACCGCGGTGCGTACAAGGATCTAAACGCATGCCCGGTATGCGGTGCATTACGATATAAGATCAGACGAGATGACCCTGGTGATGTTGACGGCAAGCCCCCCAGGAAGAGGGTTCCTGCAAAGGTGATGTGGTATGCTCCTATAACACCACGGTTGAAATGTCTATTCAGAAACGGAGAGCATGCCAAGTTGATGCAATGGCATAGTGAGGACCGTAAGAAAGACGGGAAGTTGAGAGCACCCGCTGATGGGTCGCAGTGGAGAAAAATCGAGAGAAAGTACTGGGATGAGTTTGCAAGTGAGCCAAGGAACGTATGGTTTGCTTTAAGCGCGGATGGCATTAATCCTTTCGGGGAGCAGAGCAGCAATCACAACACCTGGCCCGTGACTCTATGTATGTATAACCTTCCTCCTTGGATGTGCATGAAGCGGAAGTTCATTATGATGCCAGTTCTCATCCAAGGCCCTAAGCACCCCGGCAACGACATTGATGTGTACCTAAGGCCATTAGTTGAAGAAATTTTACAGCTGTGGAATGGAAACGGTGTACATACGTGGGATGAGCACAAACAGGAGGAAGTTTACCTAAAGGCGTTGCTGTTCGTGACCATCAACGATTGGCCCGCTCTCAGTAACCTTTCAGGACAGACAAAAAAGGGATACCATGCATGCACACACTGTTTACTTGACACCGATAGTATATACCTGGCAAGCTGCAGGAAGAATGTGTACCTGGGCCATCGTCGATTTCTTCCGACCAACCATCAATGTCGAAAGAAAGGCAATCATTTCAAAGGTGAGGCAGATCACCGGAAGAAGCCCGCCATGCGTACCGGTGATCACGTACTTGCTATGGTCAATGATTTACACGTAATCTTTGGAAAGGGTCCCGGCAGACTAGCTATTCTGAGTGACGCTGGGGGACACGCACCCATGTGGAAGAAGAAATCTATATTTTGGGACCTACCCTACTGGAAAGACCTAGAGGTCCGCTCTTTGATCGACGTGATGCACGTGACGAAGAACCTTTGCATGAACCTGCTAGGCTTCTTGGGCATGTATGGGAAGACAAAAGATACAGCTGAGGCACGGGAGGACCTGCAACGTTTGCACAAAAAAGACGGCATGCCTCCAAAGCAGTATAAAGGTCCTGCCAGCTATGCTCTTACCAAAGAAGAGAAGGAAATCTTCTTTGAATGCCTGCTTAGTATGAAGGTCCCGACTGGCTTCTCATCGAATATAAAAGGAATAATAAATATGGCAGAGAAAAAGTTTCAGAACCTAAAGTCTCATGACTGCCACGTGATTATGACGCAACTGCTTCCGGTTGCATTGAGGGGGCTTCTACCGGAAAACGTCCGATTAGCCATTGTGAAGCTATGTGCATTCCTCAATGCAATCTCTCAGAAGGTGATCGATCCAGAAATCATACCAAGGCTAAGGAGTGATGTGGTGCAATGTCTTGTAAGTTTCGAGCTGGTGTTCGCACCATCCTTCTTCAATATCATGACGCACGTCCTAGTTCATCTAGTTGACGAGATTGTCATTCTGGGCCCCGTATTTCTACACAATATGTACCCCTTTGAGAGGTTCATGGGAGTCCTAAAGAAATATGTCCGTAACCGCGCTAGGCCAGAAGGAAGCATCTCCATGGGCCATCAAACAGAGGATGTCATCGGGTTTTGTGTTGACTTCATTCCTGGCCTTAAGAAGATAGGTCTCCCTCAATCGCGGTATGAGGGGAGACTGACTGGAAAAGGCACGCTTGGAAGGGACTCAATAATATGCAGGGACGGATATTCTTGGTCTCAAGCACGCTACACAGTTCTACAGAACTCTACCTTGGTGACCCCGTATGTCGATGAACACAAGAACAGTTTGCGCTCCAAACACCCGGAGCAGTGCGACGACTGGATTACATGTGAACACATCAGGACTTTCAGCAGTTGGTTGGAAGCACATCTCAGAGGTGACAACACTATTTGTGATGAGCTGTACTTGTTGTCCAGGGGACCATCTTCGACTGTTACGATTTGGAAATGATACGAGATAAATGGGAATACATTTTACACGATTGACCAAGATCAAAAGAGCACCAACCAAAACAGCGGTGTCCGCTTTGATGCAACAACCGAGAGGGGAAAGGACACATATTATGGTTACATAGTGGACATATGGGAACTTGACTACAGACATGATTTTAAGGTCCCTTTGTTTAAGTGCAAATGGGTCAATCTGTCAGGAGGCGGGGTACAGGTAGACCCACAGTACGGAATGACAACAGTGGATCTGAAAAATCTTGGATACACTGACGAACCGTTCGTCCTAGCCAATGATGTGGCACAGGTTATCTATGTGAAGGACATGTCTACCAAACCGAGAAAGAGAAAAGATAAGGAAGCGAATACATCATACGATGAGCCAAAGCGCCACATAGTTCTTTTAGGAAAAAGGGACATCGTGGGAGTGGAGGACAAGACAGACATGTCTGAAGATTATGAAAAGTTTCATGAAATTCCTCCCTTCAAAGTCAAGGCTGACCCCAGCATCCTGATAAACGATGAAGATTATCCATGGTTATGGCGCAATAAGCAAATCACACAAGCGAAGAAAAAGTGAAGACTTTCTCCCGCAACTAATATGATGATACCATGCCAACTTTGCAACTGACGAGTATGATACCATTGTCCGTTTTGTATATGCACATGCTATGTGTGGGTCAATTTATGATACCATGCCAACTTTCAACTTTTTCAGAGTTCATTTGAAATGCTTTAATGTCTTATGGTTCGGCCCTCGTAATAATTAAAAATAGCAACAATAAGTATTTTGTTGTAAGTAGAAACAAAATAAAATAAATAAAGCAAGAAAGAAAACAAAAAAACAAAAAAAAAGTGTTTTCAAATTTGAAAAGTAATGGCAGCAACAGAAAGTTTATAATTTTCCTAAAACTAAAAGCAAAAAAGTATTAAAAAATAAAGCAAAAAACAAAAGAAAATAAATAATGCAAAAAACAAAACAAAAAAACAACAATAAGTATTTTGTTGTAAGTAGAAACAAAATAAAATAAATAAAGCAAGAAAGAAAACAAAAAAACAAAAAAAGTGTTTTCAAATTTGAAAAGTAATGGCACTAACAGAAAGTTTATAATTTTCCTAAAACTAAAAGCAAAAAGAATTAAAAAATAAAGGAAAAAACAAAAGAAAATAAATAATGCAGAAAATAAAACAAAAAAACTGGAAAAAAAATAAAAATAGCAACAATAAGTAAGGAAAACAAAAAAAAACAAAAAAATGCCTCCTACTGGGCCCCCACGGCGTGAATACGACTTAAAACCCTACTATGGGCCAGGATTCAGGCCCACAGTAGGCCCAGAAGGCCCATCAGGCAAAGCAGTAGCAAGTAGGCCCGTAAGCCTGCAGTGGAGAGGAGCTCGAGAGGGGTGCGGTAGTGGGGCTTATAAACCACTGCGCGCCCCTCTCAACTAGCGAGGTGGGACTAAACTTTGGCCGCGACGCGGGCAGCACAGGGGCCTTTGGTCCCGGTTGGTGGCTCCAACCAGGACTAACGGGGGTGCATTGGTACCGATTCATGGTCCCAACCGGTACCAATGCCCACCCTTTAGTCCCGGTTGGTGCCTCCAACCGGGACCAAAGGCCGCCGCTTCCCGCCCTTTGAGCTGCTGAAAAGAGGCCTTTGGTCCTGGTTGGTGGCTCCAACTAGGACTAAAGGGGGGCATTACTCCCGGTTGGAGCCACCAACCGGGACCAATGCTCTTGCTATATATACAGGACTTAGCAGTTTTCGCCAAAACCCATCTCTTTCTTCTCGCCCCGACGCCTCTGCTCCTCGTCGCCGTCACCGCCGAGCCCTGCCCCGACGCTGTCAGGCTGGTCCAGCTCGCCGTCGCCGCCTCCGAGCCACTGCCCCGGCACCGTCGCCGCGCCCGCCGCCCCTGCCGGCCCCGACACCATCGTCATCGCTGCGCGCGCCGCCCCTTCCCCGACCCCGTCGCCGTCGCCGTGCGCGCCGCCCCTTTCCCAACCCCGTCGCCGTCACCCCGACCACACGCCGCCGCCTTCGGTCCGGCCGCCGGCGCCCTTTCCTCTTTTTTTATATATGCAGAAGTTTATATATGCAAAAATTTATATATGCAAAAATTTATACATATATGCAAGTATATATGTATTTTTTTTGCATTTTTTTGTGTATATGTGTTTTTATGTGTATATATGTGTACATGTTCATAGTATTTTTTTTCATAAGTGTATTTTTTTTGTTCATTGCATTTTTTTTCATATATATAATGTATATATGTATGTGGTAGCTATATATATGATGAATGGATGTGGCTATATATGTATGTATGAATATAATGTTCATAGCATTTTTTTGTTTATATATGTTTTTTCATATATGTATTAATTTTATATTTAGGTTGTTAGTAGATATCGATTTTAGGTTAGTGCATTTTAGGTGAGTGTAGAGGAGAAAGTAAAATAAGGAAAAGGAAGAAAAGAGGAAGAAGGAAGGAAGAAGGAAGAAGGAAGAAGAAGAAGAAAAAGAATGAGAGGAAAAAGGAAAATAAGAACAGGAAGAAAGGAGAAAAAGAAGAGAGGAAGAAGAGGAGAAATAAATAAGAAGGGGAAAAAAGAATAAAAAGAAGAGGAGAAGAATAAAGGAATAGAGGAGAAGAAGAAAAAATAGAAGAAAAAAATTCTATTTTTTCTTCTTCTCCTCTATTCCTTTCTTCTTCTCTTCTTCTTTTTCTTCTTTTTCTTCTTCTTCTTCTTCCTTCTTCCTTCTTCCTGTTTTCTTCCTTTTCCTTAGTTATTTTCCTTTCTCGAGGGAGAAGAAGAAAAAGAAGAGTAGAAGAAGAAAGAAAGGAATAGAGGAGAAAGAAGAAACTTCAACACGAGGGGGTGGTACTGATACCCCTTCCCCGATAACATTATTTTCCCATGTATATGTATGTCGCGTCGTTGTCGATATAACCCCCTCTAGATAGCTTCGACATGAGGGGCGGTCGATATATATACCCCCTCTCGACCGTGATAACTTATACATTTGCAGCACCCCCCGGCCCTCGGCCCTCTCGCTCGACCAAAACTCTCAAGGACACCCAAACCCTAGAGAGAAAACGATGTTGGTCTCCTACCCCCTCCCGCCGCGCCCCTACCTGACAAATTAACTCTCTCGAGGCCACCCAAATTTACCAAGTTAAAAGAGCGTTGTCGTCGAGGCCACCCCAAACCCTTGAAGCGTTGTGTCGAGGCGACCCCAAACCCTAGAGAAGCAGCGTCGAGGCCACTAACATGATTCCTTATTGTGATTAGCTAGCTAGTTCTACGTTTGCCACTAATATATATATATATATATATATATATATATATATATATATATATATATATATATATATATCCATCTGTACCATGTTTGAATAATAATTGGCATGTTGTAAATATTTGCAGAAACTATGGAGCACTCCCGAGACGAAGAAACAGAAGCGATGTTGGGGGAGATAATCGCAAATGGAAGTGATGATGTTGCGTCATTTCTCCTCGACACCGATGGTCAGCTGGATGAAGAAGAGGGCTATGTTCATGATGGCTTCGGCCCATTAATGCCGGTACAAGAAGAGGACTATCTTCATGATGGCCCCGGTGACACAATGGAGGTACAAGAAGGAGACCGTGCTGACTGCTCCGGTGACCGAACCGAGTCCGGCCAGGTATATATATATATATATTAGTTAAGCCCGTGCTGACTAGTTAATTGATGCTTCCATTGTTTTGGTATATGTACACATATTAATTACTCTTGTCTTTCTTCCTTATAATTTCTAGCCCTCCAGATCGAGCACAACTTCGGTAAGGAGACGAGGCCCAAAGAAAAAGTTGAGCTCGGATGAAAAGTTTGAGATCATAGAAATCGCGCCCGACGGCAAACCGATTGAACCCATCCGGATAAGGAAGGCATTTTCTGCTCAGTGCGGCGTTCTTGTTAGGGACAAGATTCCGATCAGCATCCAGCAATGGTATAAGACTAAGGAGGAAGACCCTGAGGTGTCTTATGTCAATGATATGCAGAAAGAAGATCTTTGGACTGAGCTGAAGGCAAATTTCACCCTACCGCCAGAGGAGGATCCGGAGAATCTAGTTAAAGAGCAATTAATCAAGTCTTGTGCTCTTAAGAAGATGGAAACCCTAATGAGGGGGTGGAGGAAAGAGCTGAACCAGTTTGTCGAAAAAAACGACACAGAATTCATCGGCAAATATGAGAAGATCAAAGATCACTAGCCCGCATTTGTGGCCCACAAGACATCGGAAAAGAGTAAGAATATGTCGGCGAGAAACAAGGAAAATGCTGCAAAGAAGAAGCTTCACCATCACAACGGGTCAGGTGGCTACCTCAAAGCCCAACCTAAGTGGACCAAGGCTGAGCATGATCTGCTTGAAAAAGGGATCGAACCAGAGACAATGTACTGGCCAGACCATTGCCGGACTTGGTTCTTCGGGGCTGACGGAACCTTGGACCCTGTAACAGGGAAGTGCCAGTGGACGGACGAGCAACTGGAAATACCAGTCAAGAACCTTCGACACTATATCGCTGCAGCGCAGCGAGGGACGTTCCTTCCAAACAGGGAGAAGGACGAGCTCACAATGGCCCTTGGGAATACTGAGCACCCTGGACGGACACGAGGCACGCCAGGCTCCATTCCGTGGAAGGTTGGTTTTTCGGACGCAGGGGGTTACAAAACCCACGAGAGGAGGAAGAAACTGGAGCAGGACCAACTGCAGGCGCTGCTTGGAAGGGTAATGGGGCTAGAGGACCGAGAAGAGGAACGAGAAGCAGCAGATCGCAACAAACGACCTGCCGAAGCTTCCCCCGAAGCTACACCGCCATCTTAGCAGAGAAGCAGCATGGCTTCCACCGAGCTGCTTCAGCCGGAGCATGTCTTGACGGCTCCTGCCAGCTATCCCGTGGATGGTATCACGGAGTCTCAAAGTTGCCACATTATGGCGCGATGGATGACTTTGAAGGTCAAGGCGGCTGTTGGCCAAGTTTATCCTAGTGGACCCGGCACAACTTATCACTGCCAGCCGATTCCAGAAGGATATGCTAAGGTGATGGTGGATGAAATAACAGAGGGATTTGAGGACCTCCCGCTTGACCACCCTACCGGTGAAGGGGAGACTAGGCTGGGTTCTGCTTTGAAGACTCCATGCCTATGGCGGAAGGAGCTCATCAACCTTCCGAACTGGACACCTCCGCCTCCTCCTCCTCCTCCGGCGAGTCAAGGCACTCCACCTCCTCCACCGCCTCCTCCTCCGGCGAGAGACGATCAGGGCATGCGTGGTGGCACTCCACCTCCTTCTCCGGCGCGTGGCGGCACTCCGCCTCCTTCTCCGCCTGCGCTGGTGCTCTCGAGCAGCCAGCAGCCTCCTCCTTCTCCGCCTCGCCAGCAAGGGCGGAAGAGACCCGCTGCCGCCCCAGCTGCTCCGGCGCATCGTACTCCTTGTCCCCCGCCTCGTAAGCAAGCACGAAAGAAGATAGATGCCGCAGCCGTTCTGTCTGCTCCGGCGTCTAGCAGCACAACCAGAGGCGGGAGGCAATACAAATACGGTCCATCATCTCTCAAGCCTCTAGAGAAGTTACCATACGAGAGGTCCGAGGAGGAAAACAATACGATTGTGCGGACCCACGTGAAGGACTTCTTTGAAGGGGTGAAAGCAAAGAGACATCCACCTCCGGAGGAGAAGGTAGATCCGGTGAAAGCAAAGCGCACTATCGATGCCCTGAGGAAACCACCAAAGTCTCCGCCGAGAACCAACTATGAGCGCGTTACTGAACAGACATATCTCCAAGCCAAGCGGTCGGGAACTACTGTCAGTGATAAAAGGTTAAAAGAACGAGCAAAGGGGAAAAATTGCCCAGCTCAGCGAACAAGCACAGCAATCGTGCCCCCCGCTCAATGTGTCTAATGCTCCGGGGATGGTGCCCGGTTATGGCAATCTTGAAGATTACCTTCCTGACGATGCACTTCCTGATTTCATGGAGGTGGACGAACACAGATACGAGTACGGGAAGCCTCTCGTCAAAGATGAAAAATCTCTGACAACAATGATGCGAAGATTCCATAGTTGGTACATGAAAACCTGCAGAGAGTCTGTGGGGACGAACAGTTTGTATCTGAACATTAAAGAGGAGCACGACCTCGTTTCAAATGATCTGTTGTGTGTTCCATTTGAGGAGTTCTTCGAGTTCTTCAATCAAAAGGCCCTCGATAAATTAATGGTCTTTTGCTACTGCCTGTAAGTACTATTTCTGTCATTAAGTCTCTATATATAGCTCGGCTCTTTCATTGCATGTATTTATAATTAATTATCCTCAATATGTTATGCAGATTGAAGATCGCCGAGTGCAAAAAACAAGAAATTTATGATATTGGGTTCATTAACACAAATATCATAGATGTATTTCTGGTTGAAAAGAACGTCAAAGAGGCCGAGGACAACTTGCTACAATCATTGATCAAAAATCAAAACAAAGATACCATACTCTTTCCTTACAACGGCCCGTGAGTGTTACTGTCGTGTGCATATTCGGTTTCCCTTATTACTCAAGCGAGGTTATAGTAATGTAATTGATGAGTTATGCATGCGTGCGCAGGTACCACTATATTCTTATGGAGATTAAGCTTGAGCATGGACTAGTAACTGTCTTAGACTCGAGACGGAAAGATCCCAAAACCTATGCGGACATCACTGAAATGCTCAGCAAGTAAGTTCAATCGATCATTATGGCACCATATCGGCAACTTTTTGTTCATTTCCTGATATCTCAAGTAATAATAATTATTTTCTTTGTCTTGCAGGGTTTGGAAATAGTTCACCGCAGAAGCTCCGGGACTGCCGAAGGTGCTGCGATATACATACCCGAAAGTAAGTACTACTGGCTAGCTAGTTACGCGCATCTCCCGTTGATTCTATAGCTATACTTTCATCAATGCCATTTATAATGCTTCATTATCAGTTTGATTGACCTCTATTTCTCATAAAGTGCTTGTGGCAGGAGGAAGGGAATGATTTCTGTGGATACTACGTGTGCGAGTTCATCCACACCGCGACTTTGAAAAACAAGCGGGGCTACTCTAGAAGACAATATGAAGTGCGTAAGCAATAATATTCACAATTTCATTTTATTACACCATCATTTCTGTTGAGTTTCATTCATATATATGTATTAATTAACCCCCTTCTTCAAATTAGACGTGGCAGATGCGGGATGAACTCCTAGAACCAGATCGCATGAAAGCAATTCAAGAGGAATTTGCGGGATTCTTTATTGAACACGTCATCAGTAAAGCCGGAGAATACCATGTGGAAATTGATTTCAAATGCTAGGGGTTTGTGTAATTAAGAGATCTTATACATATTGTACACGTATGTAGCCAGTAGCGTCGGATACATGATACGAAAACTTGTTGTTCGACCAATCTCTCGGAGAAGGAGAGGTCGATCGATCACTTCTCTCGGTATGCATGACGAACTTCTGTACTGAATGGTTCTCTCGATCACTTATGTATATATAGTACGTAGCGTCGACCAAGCACGGCCATAAGAGAGGACACTTCTCTCTATTAATTAGCTAGCTAACACAATATATGAAACACCTAAATTAACCCCCCGAAACCCCCAACCCCCCTCCTTTCAAAAAAAAAACAGAACCCCCAGCCACTGGAATGCAGACGCGTTGATGCCTTTTGGTCCCGGTTGGAGCCACCAACCGGGACCAAAGGCCCCCTGACTGGGCTCGGCGCACAGGGCCACGTGGAGGCACATTGGTCCCGGTTCGTGTTTGAATCGGGACTAATGTGTGGAGGTATTAGTAACGACCCATTAGTCCCGGTTCATGAACCGGGACTAAAGGCCCTTACGAACCGGGACTAATAGGTGGTTTTCTACTAGTGCGGTATCTAACCGGCGAAATTTCGCATAGGCTACCTGCCCCAAGGCAGGTTATTCCCACTCCCAAGCCTGGTGAGAGCATGGTGTTCGTATCTCACTTCCTTCGGGGGTTAGGCTTCCTGACGGACCCCTTCGTGGGGGGCTCATGTTTTATTATGGGCTGGAATTTCATGACTTGGATCCGGAGTCCATCCTCCACATCTCATCGTTTATCGTCGTATGTGAGGCCTTCCTCCGCACTACCCCTCACTTCGGGTTGTGGCTCAAAACCTTCAAAGTGGAACCGAAGATGATCAGGGGGCAGCTGGCAGAATGCGGAGGGGCTGCCATAAGCAAGAATGTTGACGCTCCATGGCCCGAGGGCTCTTTTCAAGAGGAGCTCAGACTGTGGCAACAAGAGTGGTTTTATATCACCGCTCCCAGGGGCACCAAATGGGTGGCACCACCTGCCTTTCGCTCAGGCCCTCCACCGTGGCTGGCGTCATGGGTCAACAAAGGGCTCGACTGGGGGCCGTCCAAGGACGTGCCCTTGTTGTAGGGCCGCATTCGAGACCTCCTAGAGAGGGAGATCAATCTGGTTGTAGTAGCGCAGGTCATGCTGATTTGTCGCACCCTGCCCTGCAAACGTCGCCCCTCCGCCTGTGGGAGTTCAATCCGGAGGGACCACGAGCTCTCCAATATTTTATGGGCGTAACGCCCGTGGAGATGTACCAACTGTTCTTCGGATCACGAGCAACGTGTCCGGAATTGATCGAGGACGCAGGTCTAAGCTGCAATCGCCCGGATACTCAAGTAAGTAGCCCTGTACCTGGACATGCTATCCATATATCTATCATAAACTTGCCTTTAAAAGAGCTGTCCTTTGCACAGGAGTGGATAGCGAAAGCAAAACTGATCCGGTGTCCGGCCCCCCTCCCTGAGACCACGCCGGATCTTGTGTTAACCAGGATGCTAGAGGCTGCGCCTTTTGAAGAAGGCGAAGGGGGGGAGCAAGGGAGCTACTGCCTCCGTGAAGGAGTTTATCAAGAAGGAAGGGACTGAGAATCCCTCCCTCCCAGGGGAGAAGAGGACCGCTTCTGAAAATCCGGAGACCAAGGCCTCGAAGCGGGGGAAGAAATCCTCGCCAGAGGGTCCTGCGCCGGGAGTAGCCTCGGCCGCACTATCTCCCCAAGGAGACCAGCCCTCCAGCGAGCCGTAAGTAAAGAGGGGCTTCTTCTTAAAATGAGAGGCATCCCTGTTTTATTTCTGAAGATAACCGAAGTTTTTCTTTGTAGTTCGGATCTCAGCCCTTCTCAGCAGAGCTCGTCTTCAGGGGATCTTAATCCGGAGATGATGGAGAGCGAAATGCCTCCGCCTGCCGTGCCGTCATGCGAGGCGGACGACCCTGGGGTGTCATCGCGGAGGGTTTCTCCGAATCCGGCGGGGCCCGAAGGAAGTCGTATGTCCCCTCAAAGCCCTCCGCGTTCGGCCTTCGAAAAAGGCCACCGGACGAGTCCGGCACCGACTGGTGTACGGTCGGAGGAGCTAAAAGATCTGCTCGAGCAAGCGTCTATCTCGGAAGATCACCGTGCGCTAATGGGTACGATGATTAAAAAGATTTCATCCGCTGAAAGCGGGTTGCATGAAGCCGTCATAAGTTTACTGACGGGTTTTGAGGTACGCAAAATGATGTACCTTGTAATACTTTGGCATATAGAATGCGCCCTGTATAGATAGTAGCCCCTGAGACTCGGTGCGTTGTCAAAAATGACAGCGCGCTGAGTATCATAATCCCAGGTATAATATGCGCTCTTCCTATGTAGGTGGCGAGGCGTCCGGTGGCAAGCCGGACTGATGAATTTGCCGAACTAAAGCGGCAACTTGACGTGGCGGATTCTGACATCGCGCTTGTCAATAAGCGGCTTGACGAGTCACAAGGTATGCAACTTCTCTGCGGACACCCGGTAAGGTAGCTTAATGTTTGTGCCTTACAACTTGTATGCTTGACGCAGATGGTGCCGCTGCCATGGAGAACCTTCGGGCGGAACTCGCCCGAGCCAAGGAGCAAGCTCGAAAAAATTAATGCGGCTCCTTTAAAAGCGGCCGAAGAGCTGAAAGCCGAATAGGCTGCTCACTGCCGAAGCAAGAGGGAGATGGCCGAGATGGCCGTAAAGTTGAAGAATGCTACCGACCATTGCGAGCTTCTTGAAAAAGAAGGTCGAGCGGAACAAGAGGACCTGAAAAAGGCCGCTGCTGAGGCCAAGGATGCTCGCTCTGCAATGAGAGCTATGAAAGAGGAGCTACGTCAGGCCGAAGATATTGCGGCTGGAAAGCCGTTTCTGCTGCGGAGGAAATTCACGGATCCCAAGTATGCTCAGTTGGGCCAGCTGTGGGGTGTGGAGGATGCTTATCTGGATTTGGCGGCGAGTGCCGCAGATGCGGCCGAACACTTCCGAGGCCAAAAGGATCACGAAATGGAAGAGCTGTTTTGGTCGCAGTTCCACAGTCCAGAGCGTCCGCTTCCATTGACCGATCGTTTGGCCGAATGGGCTGAGCTCAATAGGTTGTCCGAACTTGCCATGAAGTCTGTCGTGACTCATTTGTGGCCAAAGAGGCCCGAGCCAAAGAGTTATTTTGGCTTGGTGCAACTGTTCCTTGGTGCGGTGCCGCATATTAGTGCAATGAAGCGGTTAGCATGCATAGAGGGTGCGTGGATGGCTCTCGCCCGTGTCAAGACATACTGGGCAGAGATGAAGGCCACCGACGTTGCATGCCAGGATTCGGACCGAAGCCGAGTACCTGCCGAGCACTACTTTGAGGAAGTCTTACAGGGCGCTCGTTTAATAGAGACGCAATGCTCGAAGGATATTATGTTCAAATGACATGTATGATTTGTGAAACAATGTTGCAATATAATATAAGGGCTTTTTATACTTGTGCGTTCAAGTAGTAAAGTACCTCCTGTGCGGCCGTTAATGTATATGTGTATATAACCTGAAAGATGGCAGTCCTTGGCTTCAGCCCCCACGCACATAGTGCGGGGGTGTTTGCAAAAAAGCGCATTTTCACACTTTATCCAATGTCTTGGTCCTGTGAAGGAGGTGATAGCGTAGCAAACTAGGCAACCGGACTATAATGCTTTATCACTTTCACTTAGCCATAGGAGTTCGATGGTGGGGCTACTATATAGCCCCTAGGGGCACCGCGCTCTCCCGAATTCGGGGCGCGTATGTGCCTGACCGAGAAACGGTCCTTCGTTAATGCGGAGGAATTCTAAACATTCCTGTGGGTCATCGAGTGGTTGACCAGTCTCACGCTATGTCATGACAGTCAGTTTTCGGCTTTCTCTACCGAGGTGCTCGCCAGGCCGAACCGGGGCACAATCGCAGTAGTTCTCCTGGTGCCGCGTTAGCCGATAAAACGAAACGTAAGGTAGCAAAACATAGGAGCCGGGCAAACCCAACATTTGACCAAAGACATGATTCGGAGCTGATGCATATAAGGCCTAACTCGAGACGCCGAACACTCCCTAAGGTATTCGGTCTTTATGAAAACGGGCAGAACAATGCCCTAAGCCCCTGGTGTCCAGGTACGCGCAAAAATTACTGACGCGGCCGATGCCAAAACACCAGCCTCCTCCTCGGTTATAGCAAGAAACCGGGGGAGGTGTATCAACAAGAGACAGTAAAAAATGTTTACGCAGGGTCTTAATCTGAAAAGAATCCTTGCAACGGGTCCCTACTGCACGTCTGCGCCTGTGTCTCCGTTGTGCCGTATCCTGGGCGGGTGTAGCACGGTGTTCATCTGTAAAGGAGAAGAACTTAGCTGAAGAAAGATCATGCGACAAATGTACTTTATATTTAAATAAAAGGAGTACGATTCGAAAAGCGAATAAAATTGAGCTTTATTGTCTCTTGTTGTATGTGCATGCAGCCCCTTGTACGGGGGTGTGCGGTTAGTAGACCTTCGTATGATTACGCCGGACTCGTCTAGCCGTGTCCGGAGTCCGAAGGACCTGTTCAGGTGCTTGGTTTAGCGGAGCCAGATTATTGTGTGACTGTCCAAGCAGTCTCACGTTTTTCCACGCTCGAGTGACACTTGATATTTCCCTTTAATGAGATGATGCCGCGTGGACCGGGCATTTTAAGTGTAAGAGATGCATAATGCGGTATTGCGTTAAAGCGGGCGAAAGCTTCACGTCCCAATAGTGCTTGATGACTACTTTTGAATGGGGCGATATGGAAGGTTAACTTTTCGCGGCGGAAGTTGTCGGATGAGCCGAACACAACTTCTAGCAGTAGGGAGCCCGTGCAATGGGCATATAGGCCTGGCATTACCCCCTTGAAGGAGGTGTTGCTGTGGCGAATTTTGGTTGGGTCTATCCCCATTTCGCGGATTGTGTCATGATATAGCAGGTTTAGATCACTACCACCGTCCATTAGGACTTCTGTGAATTGGAGTCCGTCGATTAGAGGATCTAATATCAGGGCAGTCCATCCTGCGTTCCGGATACGTCCGGAGTAATCCTGATGATCAAAGGTGATTGGTTTTGACAACCAATGTCGGGACTCCACTGGGATAGGCCGTGCGGCGCATATTTCTATGGGCGCCGTTCTAATGTTCCCTTTTGTCACTTGAAGTGAGTTTACTGTTTTGACTTCTTGTGGGAAATTCTTTTGTTTTCCGGTGCTCTGCTTGTGGGGTTCATCATCGTCTTCGCTTGGTGTGTCGAGCCCCTTGTGTCCGGCATTGAGTTTGCCGGACTGCTTGAAGACCCAACAGTCTCTGTGGGTATGATTTGCAGGCTTCCCGGGGGTACTGTGGATTTGGCAGTTTTTGTCCAAGATTTTGTTTAAGTTGGATAGCTCGTGGCTGTTATCCTTGAGGGGTAGTTTTTTATGATTCTGCCGAGAGCTTTTGAATCCGGCGTTGACTGTCGTGCTCTTCGGACTGTTTCCCCTTGTCCGGCGCTGGTCCTTGCTGCTCTATGCTTGTCATGTGGTCGTCTATCCGACCGGGTGGCCTCTTTGTTCTTTGATTGTGGGGGCTTTAAGGCCTCCTCATCGAATTCGGGCAGTAGTTTGCGCTTCGGGTAGCTCTTTGTTTGGCGACTATCGCCGTATTTGTCTGCGGTGTTGAGCACTTTGCTCCATCTGATTCTGAGTGCATCTTCCGCTGTTTTGAGCTTCCGCTTCTGCTTTTTCAGGCTACGTGCAGTGGCAACGAGCCTTTTGTGGAGGTTCTTCTGCTCCAACAACTTGTCCGGTGTGAGATCGTCCGGACTGTTATATTCGCCGGGGACGGGTTGCTTATCGAAGTTGTCCTGTTTGGACGGTTGTTCAATGGCATGTTCGTCGTCCACCGGTTCGACCTGCTCTATGGTTGGGTCTGTCTGGTCGCTGTCTTTGTCGAGGCGGGATTTAGTGTGGCGCTTTCGTCGCCGTCTTGATTGCTTTTCGAGGGATTTATCCTTCGTGGCGTCCCGTTGTTCCTCATCGTCGCTTCCTTTAGGTGTATCCACCATGTATACATCGTGAGATGGGGTGGCTTTCCAGTACCCTATAGGCGCTAGTTCGTGGTTATCTCCTACATCATCATCCATAACGTCGATGTCTTCGGAGTCGAAATCAAGCACGTCGTTTAAACTTTCGACAGTGGCTATGAAGTGGGTGGTGGGTGGGTGTTGAATTTCTTCGTCGTCCGCATCCCAACCTTACTGACCATAGTACGGCCAGGGCTCTCCTGATAAAGAGAGAGACTTTAGTGAATTCAGGATGTCGCCAAAGGGCGAGTGCTGAAAGATGTCCATGACAGTGAACTCCATAACCGGCACCCACTCGGATTTGATTGGCAGGAGTGCGGGAGGTTTGGAGTCCGGAGAAGAGTCCGGTACCTCGGAGTCACGGGCTTTGCAAAGGACAGGGATGGTGTTCGGCTCAATCACAGTAGAGATCATAGCCCCCGAGGCGGTGTCTAGCCACTCGTCCTCGATTGGCGAAGTCGGCTCCGAGCTAAGGGTCGGAGCGGATGCTGGTGCGGCCTCCAGGACACTGTTCGGCGGCAGAGCTAGATCATACCCATCGAGACAGTGCGGCGCGCTTGGCTGTGGCTCGAATCCGTCGAAGATCAAGTCTCCGAGGATGTCAGCTATGTAGATAAAACTCCCAAATCTGACCTGATGGCTAGGGGCGTAGCTTTCGATCTGCTCCAGATGGCCAAGTGAATTGGCCCGCAGTGCGAAGCCACCGAGTACGAAGATTTGTCCGGGAAGAAAAGTCTCACCCTGGACCGCGTCGTTGTTGATGATCGAAGGAGCCATCGGGCCTAAAGGTGACGGCACAAAGGAACTCTCAATGAAAGCACCAATGTCGGTGTCAAAACTGGCGTATCTCGGGTAGGGGTTCTCGAACTGTGCGTCTAGGCGGATGGTAATAGGAGACAAGGGACACGATGTTTTTACCCAGGTTCGGGCCCTCTCGGTGGAGGTAAAACCGTACTCCTGCTTGATTAATATTGATGATATGGGTAGTACAAGAGTAGATCTACCATGAGATCAGAGAGGCTAAACCCTAGAAGCTAGCCTATGGTATGATTGTTATTCGTCCTACGGACTAAAACCCACTGGTTTATATAGGCACCAAAGAGGGTTAGGGTTACACAGAGTCGGTTGCAATGGTAGGAGATCTACATATCCGTATCGCCAAGCTTGCCTTCCACGCCAAGGAAAGTCCCATCCGGACACGGGACAAAGTCTTCAATCTTGTATCTTCATAGTCTAGGAGTCCGCCCAATGGTGATAGTTCGGCTATCCGGACACCCCCTAATCCAGGACTCCCTCAGTTATGTTATGAATGAAGAAGCTGGTAGGGAAATTTTTGCTTGCAATGATAGATCTGATCTTAAGAAATTATTAGCTAAATGGAAGCAGCAGTCTCTTAATGCTAGAATGAAACCTGACCTTGCTTTTGCTACTTCACCTATCTGTGTTGCTGATAAGGATTATGAATTCTCTGTTGATCCTGAGATTATTACTGTTGTTGAATCTGATCCTTTTTATGGCCTTGAATCTGAAACTGTTGTGGCACATCTTACCAAGTTGAATGATATATCTACCCTGTTTACTAATGATGAGAAGTCTCGCTATTTTTATATCCTTAAGATATTTCCGTTCTCATTAAAGGGTGATGCTAAGACTTGGTACAATTCTCTTGCTCCTGGTTGTGTGCGTAGTCCCCAGGATATGATTTATTACTCCTCTGCTAAATATTTCCCTGCTCATAAGAAACAAGCTGCCTTGCGGGAAATATATAATTTTGTGCAAATCAAAGAAGAGAATCTCCCACAAGCTTGGGGGAGGCATCTCCGGTTACTTAATGCTTTGCCTGATCATCCTCTTAAGAAAAATGAAATACTTGATATCTTTTGTAATGGACTAACCGATGCCTCCAAGGACTACTTGGATAGTTGTGCTGGTTGTGTTTTCAGGGAAAGAATAGTCGACCAAGCTGAAATATTATTGAATAATATGTTGACTAATGAAAATAATTGGACTCTTCCTGTGCCAATTCCTGAGGCAATTCCTGAACCAGTTGAGGCAACTCCTGAGCCTATTCCTAAACCCACTCCGAAGAAGAGAGGTGTTTTATTTCTCAATCCCGAAGATATGCAAGAGGCAAAGAAATCAATGAAAGAAAAAGGTATTAAAGCTGAAGATGTTAAGAATTTACCTCCTATTGAAGAAATACATGGTCTTAGTATACCGCCTGTTGAAGAACCACATTGTCTTGATAACCCGACACAGGTAGTAAAGGTAAATTCTCTATAGATATGATAAAGTTGAAATCCCCTCTACTAAATTTCATAGCCCATGCTTAGATGAATTTGATGACTTTATGGCTAGAGAAGAAAGTTTTAATGCTTATGTTGGTAGAGAGTTAAAGAATAATGCTTTCAATATAGGACTTGTAAGTGATAATCTGGCTAGAGTTAAAGATGAACTTCACCTCGTTAGCAAATATGCTTCTATGGTTGCTACTCAAGCTGAGCAAGTACTTAAAGCTCAAAATGATTTGCTTGAGGAATTAAACAATAAAAATGACTTTGCTGTTAGAGTGGCTACTAGAACTGGTAGAATGACTCAGGAACCTTTGTATCCTGAAGGCCACCTTAAGAGAATCGAGCAAGATTCTTAGAGAAATAATTTAGAGGCACCTAGTTCTTCTAAAAAGAAGAAGAAGAAAAATAATAGGACTTCGCATGCTTCTAGTGAACCTACTGTAGAGACACCTGATAATCCCAATGATATTTCTATTTCTGATGTTGGAACTCAATCAGGTGATGAACATGAACCTAGTGATAATGTTAATGATAATGTTCATGTTGATGCTCAACCTAGCAAAAACAATGATGTAGAGATTGAACCTGCTGTTGATCTTGATAACCCACAATCAAAGAATCAACGTTATGATAAGAGGGATTTTGTTGCTAGGAAGCATGGTAAAGAAAGAGAACCATGGGTTTAGAAACCCATGCCCTTTCCTCCTAAACCATCCAAGTCAAAGGATGATGAGGATTTTGAGCGCTTTGCTGAAATGATTAGACCTAGTTTCTTACGTATGCGCTTAACTGATATGCTTAAAGCAAATCCTTATGCTAAATATATGAAGGATATCATTACAAATAAAAGAAAGATACCAAAAGCTGAAATTTCCACCATGCTTGCTAATTACACTTCTAAGGGTGGAATACCAAAGAAACTTGGAGATCCGGGTGTCCCAACTATACCATGCTCCATTAACAGAAATTATGTTAGAACTGCTTTATGTGATCCTGGAGCCGGTGTTAGTGTTATGCCTCTCTCTTTATATCGCAGACTTGAATTGAATAAGTTGACACCTACTGAAATATCTTTGCAAATGGCTGATGAATCAACTGCTATACCTGTCGGTATTTGTGAGGATGTGCCTGTTGTGGTTGCAAATGTCACTATCTTAACGGACTTTGTTATTCTTGATATTCCCGAGGACGATAGTATGTCTATTATCCTTGGTAGACCTTTTCTTAACACTGCAGGGGCTGTTATTGATTGCAACAAAGGCAATGTAACTTTTCATGTTAATGGTAATGAGCATACAGTACACTTTCCGAGGAAACAATCTCAAGTTCATAGCATCAATTCTATTGAAAAAGTTCCAACTATTATTTTTGGAGGTTTTGAATTTCCTCTCCCTACTGTCAAGAAAAAGTATGATATTCTTATTGTTGGGGATTTTCATAACCCCGTTGAGGTAACTTAGTGTTATTCGAAATTTCTCCGGTTCCGTGTTATTCGGATTGAGTTTGTTAACAAGACTTGATCAACCTTGTTAGTGGATTCATTTTGATGATCACGAGATGGATGAAACTAGAAGGCACAACCTTCTGTACCCTTTTTTTACTTTCTGTTATTTAGAATAAATAAAGCAAGATAGTATTATCCGTCTGTTTTCTGAATTATCCGTGCATTAAAAATAGTCCGAAAATAAAAGTGCTCCAAATGCCCTGCAAATTTCGTATGATTTTTTTGGAATATTTGAGGATTTTAGGCACTGAAATCACTACAGGAGGGGCAAGCACCAGGCCACGAGAGTGGAGGGCGCGCCCCCTGCCCCGTGGGCCCCTGGTGGCTCCCCTCCACTTATGCCAGCACCCACACACTTCATCTTCTACCCAAAAAATCCCCATCCAGCTCAAGCACGAGTTCTAGCTCGTTTTGCTGCAATTTTCGATCTCCTTGCTCAAAGCTCCGTTCACAAAACTGCTTTGGGAGATTGTTGCTTGGTATGTGACTCCTCCATTGGTCCAATTAGTTTTTGTTCTAGTGCTTTATTCATTGGAAATATTTGCTGCATAGGTGACCATGTTCTTGAGCTTTCATGTTAAATCTTTGAGGTCCCAAGCAATTCCAATGCATGATATAGGCTCTAGGCACTTGTAGGAGTAGTTGCTATCAATCTTGTTTAGTTTTATTCACTTTTATCTTGAAGTTACTAAAAATTTCAGATTTATTTCAAAAAAAGAAATATGCTTAGAAGAATGTATCAAGGTGGTTCCTCGGTGAACAAAGGACCCATGATCGCTATATGTGAGCAAGATGTTGCATTACCGAGGGATGCGAATGTACGAGCTTGTGAGTGGCCATCCGATGATTTTATGGTTGAAGCAGGTTTTAAGGAGGAATTTGACGCATATGTGCGTAATGCTGAGCTGGAGGACTTCTTACAAGATAAGTGTCCTCAGTACTATCAATTGACTGATTCCTTTGTGCGGAGGTTTAAATATAACTGTGTGCGTAATTCTCCTAGTGTCATATTTGATATTTATGATACATCTGATACCATGGATTTAGAGGATTTCACAACTGCTTGCAAACTCCCGTAGTGGGGTAATATTAATGATCCTCACAAATCTGAATTTAGAGATTTTCTTGCTAGTATTACTATGGGAGAATCTAGGGACATAGCACAAGCTACCATAGGGGGCATTCATTTTCCTGCTATACATTATTTTGCTCTCTTCATTGGTAGATGTATTAATGGTAAGGATGAAGCATGTCACATGTGTGTCCCTGATCTGTGCGTCCTCAAGAGTGCTGTGTTAGGTTATAAAGGTTATAACTTGGGGGCAATAGTTGCACGTAGGTTGCAGAATAATAGTAGAAAGGGAGATTTCTTTGGAGGGATTTATGCAACCCGTGTGGCTAATTATCTTAATATAGCCCCACGAGAGGGAGATATGATAATACCTCCTATTTATTTGGATAAAGAAGCTATGTTAGTCATCATTTTCTTGAGAGGAATGAACAATTCCTCCATTATCGACTAATCTATGACAGACGCAACGTCGTCCCTATTACTCTTCCTGCTCCCTACCTTTTTGATTTTTAGGCAAACGGAAGATATGTTGTCACCAGGGAGGAAGCAGCTGAATACGAGAGGGGAGTGGAGGCATAGCTCAGGAGGCGGTTGCCTCTGCATCTCAGTACAACCCCGGTTTCACTTATGGATATCAGCCAGGCGATCCTTGGTATTATACCAACGTAGGCCAAAAGCCTAAGCTTGGGGGAGTACGTATTTGTCACCGACTTTACATTCATGTTCACACACTAGTCGTCGGCACTCATACTCTTTCATTGTATTATCCATGTTAGTTTAAATTCATTTTTCTAGTTTTCTTCTTGTGTGTTTGATAAACCTTAAGAAAAACCAAAAAAATAGTTAGTTTAATTTCCATGCTTGTAGTAGAAATTAAAATGAAAACCCAAAAAGATTTCTAGTTCTTCTTCTTTCTTGTTGGGAGCTTTCCCGTGTAAATAGTTTTATTTTCTTTCCTTTCCTTTGGGGGTCAAGAAGACCGTATTGAAAATGCTTAGTGGCTCTCATAGGCATGATTGTTTATTTAAATTAGAGCCCATATTATCTTGTCTTCTCTTTTGAGTTGAATGCTTACAGATTCCAGCTTAGTCCAATACACGTGCACTCTTACTATTATACACATCATTCGGTCGTGCAAGTGAAAGGCAATAATGACGATATATGATGGACTTATTGGGATGATAAAAGATGGTATGAACTCGACCTCTCTTGTTTTTGTAAATATGATGAGTTCATCGTTTCTGAGTCAGCTATTATGAAGTAAACATATTTGCAATGACATTTAGAGATTATAGTTGCTTGTGCCATACTTGATTAGCTATGAGTTATAATGGTTTACCTTGCGTGCTAACATGCTATTAGAATGATTATGATGTGGTATGATGGGATGGTATCCTCCTTTAAATGAATTGAGTGACTCGACTTGGCACATGTTCACGCATGTAGTTAAAACAAATCAACATAGCCTTCACGATATTTATGTTCATGGTGGATTATATCCTACTCATGCTTGTATTCGGTGTGAATTAATTTTAATGCATGTTTATGGCTGTTGTCGCTCTCTCAGTTGGTCGCTTCCCAGTCTTTTGCTAGCCTTCACCTATACTAAGCGGGAATACTGCTTGCGCATCCAAACTCCTTAAACCCGAAAGTTGTTCCATATGAGTCCACTATACCTTCCTATATGCGGTATTTACCTGCCGTTCCAAGTAAATTTGTATATGCCAAACTCCAAACCTTCAAATGAAATTCTGTTTTGTATGCTCGAGCAGCTCATGTTACAACTAGGGCTGCCTATATCTTCCATGCTAGGTGGGTTATTCTCACGAGGAGTGGACTCCGCTCCTCATTCACGAGAAAGGGCCAGTAACCGGGATGCCTAGTCCCATGATCCAAAAAGATCAAAGCAAATCAAAATAATTAAACAAAACTCCCCCATGGCTGTTGTTAGTTGGAGGCACTCGTTGTTTCGAGCAAGCCATGGATTGATGCTTCTTGGTGGTTGGGGGAGTATAAACCTTTACCATTCTGTTTGGGAACTGCCTATAATGCATGTAATATGGAAGATACAACCATCTCATAGATGTTGCGTTGACAGCGAAAGTATGCCGCTCAAAATGTTATTCAATCTCTGTTTTAAAATCGAGCTCTGGCACCTCTACAAATCCCCTCTTCCCTCTCCGAAGGGCCTATCTATTTACTTTTATGTTGAGTCATCACCCTTCTTATTAAAAGCACCCGCTGGAGAGCACACTGTCATTTGCATTCATTACTATTGGTTTATATTGGGTATGACTTGACTGGATCTCTTTTACCATGAATTACAATGTTTAGTCAGTCCTTGATCTTTAAAGGTGCTCTGCATTTATGTTTTGCAGTCAGAAAGGGCTAGCGAGATACCATTTTGTTATATCATGTTATAATTATTTTGAGAAAGTGTTGTCATCCGAGTTTTATTATTATGGCTCGCTAGCTGATTATGCTATTGATATGAGTAATTGTGAGACCTAAGTGTTATTGTGAGTATGGTTAGTTCATAATATTTGCTGAAACTTGAATGCTGGCTTTTCATGTTTACAACAACAAGAGCAAACAGAGTTTGTAAAAGTTTTTCTTTATCACTTTCAGTTTATCAACTGAATTGCTTGAGGACAAGCAAAGGTTTAAGTTTGGGGGAGTTGATACGTCTCCAACGTATCTACTTTTCCAAACACTTTTGCCCTTGTTTTGGACTCTAATTTGCATGATTTGAATGAAACTTACCCGGACTGACGCTGTTTTCAGCAGAACTACCATGATGTTGTTTTATGTGTAGAAAAGAAAAGTTCTCGGAATGTCCTGAAAATCCACGGAGGCACTTTTTGGAGTTAATAAGAGTTTCTGGGCGAAAGAAATACACGAGGGTGCCCAGGGCCTGTCCACGAGACAGGGGGCGCCCACCCCCCTGTAGGGCGCGCCCCCTATCTCATGGGCCCCTGGAGCTCCACCGACCTCAACTCCAACTCCATATATTCTGTTTCAGGGAGAAAAAAATCAGAGAGAAAGTTTCATCGCGTTTTACGACACGGAGCCGCCGCCAAGCCCTAATCTCTCTTGGGAGGGCTGATCTGGAGTCCGTTCGGGGCTCCGGAGAGGGGGATTCGTCGCCGTTGTCATCATCAACCATCCTCCATCACCAATTTCATGATGCTCACCGCCGTGCGTGAGTAATTCCATCGTAGGCTTGCTGGACGGTGATGGGTTGGATGAGATTTACCATGTAATCAAGTTAGTTTTGTTAGGGTTTGATCCGTAGTATCCACTATGTTCTGGGATTGATGTTGCTGTGACTTTGCTATGCTTAATGCTTGTCACTAGGGCCCGAGTGCCATGATTTCAGATCCGAACCTATTATGTTTTCATGAATATATGTGTTTTCTTGATCCTATCTTGCAAATCTATAGTCACCTATTATGTGTTATGATCCGACAACCCCGAAGTGACAATAATCGGGATACTTCTCGGTGAAGACCGTAGTTTGAGGAGTTCATGTGTTCACTATGTGTTAATGCTTTGGTCCGGTTCTCTATTAAAAGGAGGCCTTAATATCCCTTAGTTTCCGCTAGGACCCCGCTGCCATGGGAGGGTAGGACAAAAGATGTCATGCAAGTTCTTTTCCATAAGCACGTATGACTATTTACGGAATACATGCCTACATTACATTGATGAATTGGAGCTAGTTCTGTGTCACCCTATGTTATAGCTATTACACGAGGAATTGCATCCGGCATAATTATCCATCACTGATCCATTGCCTATGAGCTTTTCATATATTGTTCTCCGCTTATTTACTTTTTCGTTGCTACTGTTACAACTACTACAAAAAACCCAAAAACATTTATCTTTACTGTTGCTACTGTTACCATTACTATCATAGTACTTTGCTACTAAATACTTTGCTGCAGATACTAAGTTATCCTGGTGTGGTTGAATTGACAACTCAACTGCTAATACTCAAGAATATTCTTTGGCTCCCCTTGTGTCGAATCAATAAATTTGGGTTGTACTTCACCCTCGAAAGCTGTTGCGATCCCCTACACTTGTGGGTTATCAGTACCCCACTATCTATCTTAGGGTTCAGGGTGGGGGCGGGGGCGTAGAGGGCTGACCGGGGCGGCAGGGCAGCGACGGACCAGCTGTGGGGAGTTGTTTCTGGGCGGCGAGGCGGCGCTGGGGCTGGCGGTTCGACTGGTGGTGGCTGGCGGCTCATGGGGATGCAGGTTGAAGATGAACTGCAGGCCCTCCCTAAATTACATGTCAAGTGCCTCTCTGCTACCATTGCGTTCAGTTTCGACAGTAACATTCAGATTCCATAGTAAATTTCAGTTTTGATAGTTAAGTTCAGAGTCAACATTTTTACCTCATCTGTTGTAGTCAGGTGGTTTTTGGTGATGTAAATTTTACATCTATTTTACATCATCTATTGGAGATGCTATTAGAATCCCACTTGAGATTGATGATGTCTGTCTTGTGCTGCTTCAGCCTTGACGTCTTATGGATCACCGGAGCTGCTCCAATGACAGAACGATCCATCACAACAAAGTAGTGCCCTGGACACCGTCTACAAATTCCTCAGATCTTCCTCCACACCTCCGCCAGCCATGTCTGCCTCAACTACTTCAGCGACGAACCCAATGATGCTGAGGTCGACACGGCTACGGCAAAGAGGTTGTACACTTGTTGCATCACTAATTACTATACATTCATGTCGATCCATTAGGGCTATTTTGGTTCAACGAAAAAACATAGCAATAGGGAATTTTCCTATGGCACTCTACAATTCAATTATTCATGCATTCTGTTGAAAGGAATGGAGCAAAACATCCACCTGGACCTACTTTTCAAAATCCTATGCATGAAAACAAGACCAAGTGCATTAATGGCAGAATAACATCTAACTGTACATGCTTTCATATGGTTTCACTTTATTTTGTCCATGTTTCTTTGCATTCCTCTGCTCTTCCAATTCCTGTGAACCAAACACCCAAGTTGACAGAAATCCTGTGTTTACAAATGCTCTGTTTACCATGTGCATTCCTATCCTATTTCGGTGTTTTTCGTATCCCTGCGTTTTTAGAATCATGCAAGCCAAATGAGACCTTACAGAATTACTTCAGTTACAGGTAGGTGTTGAAGGGAACTTTGTGTGGTTTGTCCTACTCCTGCCGCGACGTCGTCCACCTCAGCTGAGCCGCTCCATCGACAGAAGCATCCACCAAACCAGACATCACGACTCCTGACCGTCTTTTGCCGCCTTAGATCTCCTTCCCTGCCGCCGGCACCCACCGCAACGGCATCACCATCATCGACTCAGCAGATGAACCTGAGGAGTACACGAGTCCAAAAGAGAGGTCACACTCTTTTGTTTCTGCTTATGTTATGCATTGCTTAAAATTACCTGCTACTTTATCATCCTATTCACCTCTTGGACTCCAAGTCAGGTCCAAATTAATGTTCAAACTTGAGTACTAAATTAGTTGTGGGGCACATATCAAGGCATCAATGAATAGTATCTCTGTCTAAATCTGGTTCACCTAGGGTATGCCTATGTTGTTCATCTTGGGTGGGAAACAAATAGTAAAGCAATCATCATCTATCTTTTTATTAAATAAAAGCAATCATCAGCCTGCTATCATTATTTTTGGATCCATCCACTGGTTGTAACCATCACTCTAAATTTCTGCATGCTCTGTTTACATAATCTCACCATATTTTTTCCGTATGCATGTCAGATATTATACATAGTCATGCTGAACATGTAGAGAAAAAGAGAAGAGTTTTGCGCGGCAATACAATGTCATGCAGACATTGCTCCATGGTGGGTTCAATGGCAAACCCTACCCACCTCTCTCCAGATTGTAGTCCAGAGGAAGATATCTGTTCCGAGGCGGATTCAGACGCCGCTCACCACTCCTATTTACCCCCAAGGTGTTTGCTCTACCTTGGCATGATGATGTTAGTCATATCATGCATATGTTGCCTTGCAGTGCCTACTTTTGACATCATATATGTCATCTG
The DNA here is from genome assembly GCA_963921465.1 of Triticum timopheevii. NCBI lineage: Eukaryota > Viridiplantae > Streptophyta > Magnoliopsida > Poales > Poaceae > Triticum > Triticum timopheevii. The sequence continues at coordinate 373,068,543 of OY997262.1, forward strand.
CTTAGTTTAGACATGTTATGTAATGCCACATGTTTAGTTTCTATATCATATATGGGAATTATGCAGTCTCATGTCTTTTAGCCAACCATAATATATGTGAAATGTGCAATGCCATCCTGTTTAACCAGGCATCATATATTTGAATGATATCTTGCCCATCCTTTTCTTCATTACATTTCCATTTGTCGACAATGTTTGTACATTAAACAACTCTTCCTGTGAATCAGCCATTTGGGTGGGAGATGGAAAAATCTGGAGTGAAAACAAGGCCTTAAGAGCAGACAGTGCTACCTGTCGAAGTAGATCTCTTGTTGGGTCCCGATAGCTCCTCGAAGATGGATTCAGAGATAGATGACCAGTCCTATTCCCCCACCAAGGTGTATGCTCTAACTTGGCACGGTTATACTGCTCATATCATGCATATGGTGTCTTGCATTGCATAGTTTAGACATCATATACACAATATTCAACACCATCACTACAAAAAAAATACACTTCCGTGATGATACGTGTTTGTCACAGTAGGTCGTGTTTTTTGTCATGCATGTACATCCATGACGATTTTATGACATAATCAAGATAGTCATACCTGTGCTGTCGTAGAAGTGTTCCATGACATTACCAAAATTATCATCACGAAAGTGTCCACTTCCATGGCAATAAATCGCGCGTCACAAAAGTGCTTTCGTCAAGGGTGACCGACACGTGGCATCCACCGTAATGGAACACCGTTAAGCTATCGGGTCCGGTTTTGGATCCGATAACCCGTTAATAGCCCAGACCAATGTGGATTTTCCACGTGTAAAATCATCATTGGCCGTAGGAAACACGTGTTGCCTCACCGTTGGGACAGATTTCATCCACTCATTGGATAGGAGGCGCCTATGATAGGTTGACACATGGCACGGCCCAAGAGTGGCCCATTCCGGTGAAAAAGGCCGGCCCAGTAAAAATTAGCAGGCCGCCCATATAAGGCCTACTTGTGTCAGGTCCATTTAAGCCCACGACCCATACGAGATGTGCCAATTCAGCCCGTCAACGGCCCGTTAAAGATTTGACACCATTGCAGCCCATCGTCAGTTTGAGCCCGTCAACAACCCACTATATATTTGGGCTCAATATCGGCCCGATGAGATTTCGGCCTGTTAACGACCCATTTAATGGATGGGCCAATTTTCAGGATGTACATATTTCGGCCTTTTAGCGACCCATTTAAATGTTGGGCTAATTTCCGGCCCGGTGTGTCTTTCAGCCTGTTAACGGCCCATAAATCTGATGGGCCATTTGTAGTCGGACCTGAGTTTCGGCCTTTTAGCGACCCATTTAAGTGTTGGGCCAATTCCCGGCCCTGTGTGCCTTTCGGCCTGTTAACGGACCATAAATGAGTTGGGCCATTTGTAGTCGGACCTTAGTTTTGGCCTTTTAACGGCCCATGCCCTTCACGGTCCAATACCAGCCCGGTTTCTCTTTCGGCTTGCTAAAGGCCCACAACACAGTTGGGCCATTTACAATACGACCAGACTTTCGGCCTCTTAGCGGCCCATGCTCTCATGTTCCAGTACAAGCCCGCTGTCTCTTTCGGCCTGCTAATTGGGGCCACCTGTTGCCTGCTTCGATGTCGGCCTGTTAACGTTCCAGGAGGTAAGAGGGCCGACCATTAACTTTCGCCCTAGTAATGGCCCATTAACTTAATGGGTCCACTAAAGTTCGTACATGTCTTTAGGCCAAATTAGATAATTTGAGCCCATTACGACGAGCAATTATGCACAGGACCAAAACTGATCAAGCAAAGGTATGGCACATAGGGAATAACGTTGCACATCCAGCATATATTACAGGAAATTACATCCACTGGGCAATCAAAGATTGATGCCAGCGCAAATAAATGAGTAGAACCTAACCATCTACAACGTCACAATCTACAACCTCAGCATAGATGACGCCCATAAGCATGTGGGCAAGTTCTTGCTGCTTTGCTACACTGTCTCTGAAAACATTGATCAGTTATTGTGTCGCACGACTCTGTACCTCTGATTCATCCACCATTTCCATCATTGCTTCAGCCATTAATTGGTTCACGAACATACATTTATTCCGTTGCATTCGAGACAGAGGATACTGAACAGATTCAAATGGCGATTTTGGCAGGCTTGTATTATTGATAGTGGAGAGTGTCTCGACCACTGCATCATAACATAAATTAGGACGGGAACCAAACAGATTAATGATGATTTATTGCCATATTACATGGCCTAGATTTGCTGGAAAGAAACAATGGGGTTGCCTTGCTGTTTTCAGAGTTTGTCTTCTTATCTTCAGCAGCCTGCACAAAATTAACACACTAGCATTGCTATCATTGGCCAAGTCAGATAATAGGAAAGCAACATTGACACAACGGACGTTTGGGCAACTAGCCTACACCAAATTAACACAATATGGCACAACTATCATCAGCCAGGTAAGGTAGTACGAAAGCAACATTGACAAATTGAATGAATGGGCAACTAGAGAAGCACTACAATTCAGTAATGTGTGTGATATGAGATAGTACATTCATGCAGCTCAGTATGCAAAACTACCAGGCAGTTTTCCTTACAAAAATCAACATTGGAGCCTTTAACATTTTGCTACAACTAATTTTAGATCAGATAAAGGTTAGATTCACGCCGATTAACAAAATACATGTTGATGCAAAAATATAGTGATATACAACAGGTACTTACATCAGCATTGGAGCACAGAGAATTCCCGCAAGATATTTTCCTCGAATACGATCCCAATGGAGGAAGTCTTCTATCGTTTAACCTTATTTTCTAAAAGAGAGATGGGTAAGAAACATGTAGCAAATATGATCAGAATGCTATAAAATTTCATGATGCGAGGATACGCACATGCTTCTTAGAATGGAGTTGACATTCTTTTGCTGGACTGGAGCGGACTAGTTCTTTGGCCACTGGAATCTGCTTATTATCAGTGGGAGTTGGGTTTCTCTGTGCTGGAGCAGTATCTATGAAAAATGGAGTTGGTTTATTATCTCCTGGCATTTGGATCTTTTGCAAAGACCTGGTTTGTAACCCTTCCAATTCTAACATAGCCGTCTTCCCCTTGCATGCCTTATATAGAAGAATGGTGATTCAGTTATAAAACATGCTACAACAGAGATGGAATAGGTACTGAAGAATAGAAAGGCATGACATATTGACATGTATTCCCTCCATCCGGCAATAAATGGATGGGTCTAGGCGTATTTCAGTTCTAGATACATCCAGTTTTATCCATTTCTGCGACATTTAATCCAGACGGAGGGAGTATGATGTAAGAGCTAGGGATACGACAGGACAACACGGTAAAAAACACACTGAAAAACCCACTGCAGAACGAAAGTATTCAAACCCACTGATATGAGATAGTACACTCATGCAGTTCAGGATGCAAAACTACCAGGCAGTTTTCCTTACAAAAATCAACATTGTGGCCTTTAATCATACATTTTGCTACAACTAAATTTAGATCAGATAAAGGTTGGATTCACGCCGATTAACAAAATACATGCTGATGTAAAAATAGAGTGATATACAACAGGTACTTACATCTACATTGGAGCACAGAGAATTCCTGCAAGAATCTTTCCTCATAAACGATACCATTGTAGAAATTCTTCTATCTGTTAAGCTTATTTTCTAAAAGATATATGGGTAAGAAACATGTAGAAAATATGATCAGCATGCTATAAAATGTCATGATGCAAGGATACACACACGCTTCTTAGAATTGAGTTGACATATTTTGCTGGACTGGAGCGGACTAGTTCTTTGGCCACTGGAATATGCTTATTATCAATAGTAGTTGGGTTTCTCTGTGCTGGAGCAGTATCTATAAAAAGTGGAGTTTATTTATTATCTCCTGGCGTTTGGATCTTTTGCAAAGGCCTTGTTTGTAACCCTTCAGATTCTAACATAGTCGTCTTTCCCTTGCATGCCTTGTATAGAAGAATGGTGCTTTAATTATAAAACATGCGATAGTAGAGAGATGGAATAGGTACTGAAGAATAGAAAGGCATGACATATTGACATGTATTCCCTCCATCCAGAAAAAAATGGATGGGTCTAGGCGTATTTCAGTTCTAGATACATCCTTTTTGATCCATTTCGGCAACATGTAATCCGGACAGAGGGAGTATGGTGTAAGAGCTAGGGATACGACAGGACAACACAGCAAAAAAACACTAGTTGAATGTAAAACTATATGCTAGCGGAATACGTATAGAAATAACTAAGGCAACATACATGTGTATGATTGGGAAAATAAGATGACATTGCAACAGAGCACTAGAACATCACTTCAATGTAAAAAAAACATGGTATGGCAGATAGATGAAGTACATACTGATGAATAACAATGCATAATATATTCAGAAGAATGATGTCCAAATTAAGCAGATGGCATTGCGATAGAGTAGAATGACAATACTTGAATTTGAAAACATGTTATCATGAATGGAATAGGTACTGAAAAACAGGAAGGCATGACATATTTACATGCATGATCAGCATGCTAAGCACATGACATTGCAACAGAGTAGATACACTCCAGGACATTATATGCATGTTGTACCCATATCACAGGCCAAGTTAGAGCAAGGACCTTGTGGGGTGAAGAGGATTCATCATATTTCTGCAAGTCTTCTGAAGAACTGCCTTTACATGTTCCATCATATTGGGTATCATTGACATCAAGTTTATTGGCCTTTACATTGCTTTGTGAGGTTCTTGTGGATATATCAGTGTGTGCAATTATATCTGACATGCATGGAAGACAACTAGTAGTTAGATTTATGTAATGAGTGCCTGTAGGAGACGACATAAATAGTAGGACTGGGGTTAACTACCAGCAACAGGTCTCATAAACTGAAGGGGGAACATAGATGAAAGCTACAGAATATGTATTGTTTGTACTCGAGATTAACTAGATGGCACAAAAAAGTATTAAAGAACAACATAGGTAATACTAGAAGTGGTATAATACTATAATCACCAGCCTGTTGGATAGCATTGGCTGATGGATGATAACTATGGAACAACGTTACCTAAAGAACAAGTATCTTAGCTGAACTATGGTACAACGTCAACTCCTGAACCAGACCCGTAAGAGATCAACAGGAATATACAGTGAAATGTGATGATCTATTTTCCATGCTTAGATGAATAAAAATGCCATAAATGTTGCACACAAGTAAGATGAGGGTACAACCTATCTGGCTGCCATCCATAGGAGTGAGCATCATGTGCTGACTTGTTGATGGCCCTGCAGTTGTTGTGGCTGTCTATGTCGGGCACGTGCATTCGATGCAGGGAGCTGTTGAGTGGGGACTATAGCTCCCTTCTGGTGTATGCTTCCCTTGTTGGAGAAGCTGCGGTGAGTCGGAAGACGGTGTGTCTGAAGATGCAGATAACACATAATGTTAAGAACGACATATCTCTTTGATCTGAAGAAATACACTAAGAGATCAATAGCAAGGTACGAGAGTGGTCACACGTCTGTTGACTGAAGACTAAATTGGGGTCACACGATTTTATTTTATTTTGGTACTGTCCGTTCTACGCCGGATGGCTTGATGGCCGTCTTGTGCCTCCCGGCTGACACTGTTCGGAATCTTCCCCGAAGAGCCAGCGACCAACAGCAAAGCAGCCTGCCTCCGCCATCCGTGGCCCTGGTCAAAACCCCGCTCCCCGCCCCACCGCACTGCCGCGGTTGCGCCGCCCCCGGGCCAATCCACAAAGAATCCCCGTCATCCAGATCTGGCGGCGGCAGTACCTTCAACCCACGCAACTCTAAAAGATAGCCATCTAAGCGCTGCTTCCGCGACGAACTTGCGGCCTCGCACCCTTATGTTAAACACCAGCCAACCGACAGCCTAGGAGCTCCGCCGCCTCGAGGGGTGCTGCTTCCCATTGGGAATCGATTGGCCCAGAATAAAAATTCAGACAACTGACGCCTAAATAAAGTGATTTGAGATGAGGGTGCGACCTATATGGCGGCATGGTGAAGTAGGCAGGTCCAGCTGCCGAGTCGGTGAGGCCGGCGCGGTTGCGGTGGCGACCGGCGGATGGGAAAGAGCAAAGTCGCGTCGGTTGACGGCTACGCGGAAGCAGCGCCAGGACTCTGGACGGATCCGAAGTTGGAGCCGCTCCGGCGCTGTTGGGGATATTACCACTAGGCGTAAACCGGCCTACTTGGGCCGGGTTAACTTCATTAGTGGAATAAGCAGATGAAGGCCCAAGGCCTGTAGTCGGTTTAGAACATGTAGCCGTAAACCGGCCTGATGTATAACTTGTATTGTAAGTTAGGAATAGAGAGATACCAACCGGAATACGAGTATGAACCGGTTGGGACTCTATGGACCGACGGGCGTCACCCGTGTATATAAGGGGACGACCCGGCGGCGGTTCAGGGAGAGACAATGACAACTCGAGCCTAGGCGAAGCTTGTTTGCTCCCTAGCCATCGAGACTAGATCAATTCCATCACAACTAGACGTAGGCTTTTACCTTCATCGAAGGGGTCGAACTAGTATAAAACCCTCGTGTCTTTGTGTCCGCTTTAACCCCTTCAAGTAAACTCGTAGCGATGGCTCCACGACTAAGTCCTTTCACTAGGACATCTGCCGTGACAAATCCACGACAGTTGGCGCCCACCGTGGGGCTATCGCACGATGGTTTAACGATCTTGGAGGGCAAGCTCAAGGGACTCGAAGGCTATGTTGTGGGCCGGATGACCAAGAGTCGTCGCGGCAGGATCTACATCGACGACGCAGGATGGGGTCCCGAGGCCGATTCGATCGAGTACGGGTACCGGGTCCCCTTCGACGGCATACACGTTTTCATTGGCAAGATCGGTGAGCCTGGGCCTGAGCCGGACATCTGCACCGACCTCGTCGAGACGGCTCAGCGTGTGAGATCTACCCAGGCTAAACCGGCCATGAAGCGTGCCTTCGTTGGAGTCATCCACGGAGGAGAGCGTGAGGACGAGTCAGAGCACGGTAGCGAGACTGTCGTCTATTCCGGCGACGAGTCCTCGACCGGAGAGACCGAATCGCTATACCAGTTGCAAGACGACAAGGTTAGGGGCTGTTCCGATGGCGACAGTATTCCGGACCCCCCGGGCCAGATCAACCGGGTTGGAATATTCATGGCCGGCACCCAGGCGGCGAATCATTCTTCGACCGCCGCGGCAATGCTCTCCGGATCAGCAGCGGCAGCGGCAGCAGGGGCAGGAGGCCTTGTGCACCCGCCGGTTCAAGTCCTATCCGATCTATTTGATGCACTAGCCGCGCTTATGGCAGAAGCCAATCCGGCGGATCAGGAGGCTCATGATGCAGAGATTGCAAAGGTGAAAGAGCAGATCGTGCAAGCCAAAGCGGATCTGGCAGCAGAGAAGGACAGGATGGCTGCAGAGCGGGCCGCTTTGGACGCCCAGGCCTATAAGCTCATGCTTGACTAGAATGCATCACAGGAGGTCTTGAAGCGGAAGCACAGATCACGCCTGCCGTTAGGGTTTGACCCCCAAAATCTCTTTCACACTCCAGGAGCCGGACCCAGTAATCCGCCGCAGTACCTGGAGGCAAACCGGATTGAGGTACCAGGGCCAGGAGCGACGGTCCAGCCCCGCCTGATGGAACCTCCTCAACAGAACATTGTGGCCCCTCCGCCGGTCCAGACGCCCCCGGGTCATTATTCGAATCCTATGGACAACCTTGTTGCAGCCGCCGCGCGATTAGAGGCTATCCCGGTCGAAGGGGACTCTCCGCAAGCGATAGAGACGCGCCGGGTTAAGGAGCTTCTCCGGACCGCGCTGATTCAGCAGGAAGCATATTCGTACAGCCGTGATCGGATTCACTCTACGCCCCGTCCAAGCCAGAGTTATAGCAGGCGCATGGATGAACCGGCCATATCAAGCAATGCACGAGGCCGTGAAGCGACCCGTGGCAATAACCCGGCAGGAGGTGTTCGCGATGCTCAGGATGTGGTGGACCGGGCCCGGGCACGAAGGGAGGCCGAGTTAGCAGCACAGGATGATGCGGGTCAACTTACACCGGTTCTCCCTACCACCTTCGCCGGACCAGGAGTCGCATCCGCTTTGGGAGTGCCTTGCTTAATCCCCGCTTTACGCAATGTGCGCCTGCCCAAAGATTTCAAGGGTCCACGCAAGGTGCCGAATTACACCGCAGATTTATCCCCTGAAGCGTGGGTAGAGAGTTATGAGATGGCCATGGAGATGCTAGACGTGGATGAGGCCGCGTGTGCAAAATACTTCACCATGATGCTTGAGGGCACGGCTCGTACTTGGTTGAAGAGCCTACCGCCCAATTCTATCAGCTCATGGGCCCAGTTGCGGGCCCGGTTTATACAGAATTTTAAGGATACATGTAAGCAGCCCAAGTCCATAGTAGACCTGGCGGCTTGTGTCCAGGAGGAAGGAGAATCAACGACCCGTTGGGTGCGCCGCGTTTCGGAAATTTTGCACTCGTCTGACAGGATTAATGCTGACTCTGCGATCTTAACTCTGGAAGGCAACTGCCGGTTTGAGCCTTTAAAATTGAAATTGGGACGCATGAAGCGGTTCTGTAATGACATGGGAACCCTCATGGCTGCTTTAGTGAAGTATGCTGATTCGGACAGTACCAAGGATCCCGAGACTGATGATGATGAAGCAGGGAAGGGAAGGAAGAATAGCAACTCCAAACAGCAGCAGTACAAACCGGCGGGTCATGGAAACGGAGGCAAGCGCAAGGCGGATATCAGCATGGATTTTGTGGCCAACACTAATGCACAGGACAGGGGGCAGCGGCGTAGAGGTAAAGCGGCAAATAGTAATGGGGCTCCCAATCCTAACGCAAGCCGTTTGAATTATTTGTTGAATCAGCCTTGCCCAAAGCACGGGACGAAGGAGTCGCCGGCTAACCACCTTTGGAAGGATTGTTATATTATGCAGGAGTTTAAAAACTCTAATGCCTTCCGGTATGACCATGGGTCAGGTGGCGGTTCAGGATCCGGTTTCCATGGACCGGGTCACGATGGACCTTCCGGTTCAGGTCTCAATCAGGGCGGTCACAACAACCAGAATAGTCAGAATGGCCAGCAGCAGCAGCAGCAACAGTCGGGTTATTAGAGCCAGCCAAAGCAGTTGAACAATGGGCAATACCATGTTTTCACAACTAGCTTGGATAAGCGCGACCGAAAACTCCACAAGCGAGCGGTGAATTCTGTTGAACCGGCCTTACCGCGTTACTTACGCTGGTCAGAGCAGCCTATCGTGTGGAGCAGAGAGGATCATCCACCCCGGGTTGATAATCCGGGCCAGCTAGCATTAGTGGTAGACCCTCAGGTGGGGGGTTATAAGTTCACCAAGGTACTCATGGATGGAGGAAGCAGTATTAACATACTATACTATGAGACATTCCGGTGCATGGGTCTAACAGACAAGGATCTCAGACCGTCTAATACGGTGTTCCATGGTGTAGTGCCAGGTAAATCTGCATATCCTATTGGTAAGATAGCCCTAGATGTGGCTTTTGGGGACGAGCACGATTCTCGGTCGGAAAAATTAACCTTTGAGGTGGTGAAGATCCGGAGCCCGTATCACGCCTTGTTTGGGCGGCCAGCTTATGCCAAGTTTATGGCGCGGCCTTGTTATATCTACTTACAGCTCAAGATGCCGGGTTACAAGGGGACGATAACGGTTCATGGGAGCCGTAGGGTCGCTTTGGAATGTGAGGAAGGTGATGCGGCTTTTGCAGAGTCGGTCTGTGCCACGGAAGAGTTGAAGTATTATAAGGACAATGTTGATTCGGCGGATATGACCCCTTTGAAGAAGCCAACTACAGAGCATGATTCAGATCTGAAGTTCAAATCGGCAGCTGAGACCAAGCTTGTTGACTTCGTACCCGGCGATTCGTCCAAGCAGTTCACTATCAGTGCCAACCTGGATCCCAAATAGGAAAGCGCGCTCATCGAGTTCATCCGTGAGAATCGGGACATCTTTGCATGGAAACCGTCCGACATGCCAGGTGTACCGAGGGAACTCGCTGAGCACACTCTTAATGTGGATCCTAAGTATAAACCGGTGAAACAATTCCTCCGCCGGTTTAACGAAGAAAGGTGCAAAGCCATTGGAGAGGAAGTGGCCAGGCTTTTAGCAGCTGGTTTTATCGTTGAGGTGTTCCATCCAGAGTGGCTTGCTAATCCGGTGCTGGTTCTTAAGAAAAACGGCACTTGGCGTATGTGTGTGGATTACACAGATCTTAACAAGGCCTGTCCGGCGGATCCTTTTGCCCTCCCCCGCATTGACCAGATCATTGATGCCACGGCGGGTTGTGAGCGTTTGAGTTTTTTGGATGCATACTCTGGATATCATCAGATCAAGATGGCAGTTAAGGACCAGGAGAAAACAGCATTTATTACTCCCTTTGGAGCCTTCTGCTATGTATCTATGCCCTTCGGGTCCAAGAGTGCCCAAGCCACCTATCAACGGTGTGTACAGAATTGCCTGCATAAACAGATCGGCCGCAATGTGCACGCCTATGTGGATGATATTGTAGTGAAGTCAAGGCAGAAGGAGACGCTAGTGGATGATTTGAAGGAGACCTTTGACAACTTACGATTTTACAAGATGATGCTTAATCCGGCCAAGTGTGTATTTGGTGTTCCGGCAGGCAAGTTACTGGGTTTCCTGGTGTCTAACAGAGGAATTGAGGCTAACCCGGAGAAGATTACGGCTGTTACCTCCCTAGCTAAACCGAAGTGTATCAACGATGTTCAGCATTTGGCAGGCCGAATCGCTGCACTGAGCCGGTTTATCAGCCGCCTCGGAGACAAGGCCATCCCTTTGTACCAAATGCTGAGGAAGACAGACAATTTCGTCTGGAGTCCGGCTGCTGATGAAGCATTTGAGGACTTGAAGCGGCAGTTAGCCAATCCGCCGGTTCTTGCAGCTCCGGTTGACAAGGAGCCACTATTATTATACGTAGCAGCTAATGCTCGGGCAGTTAGCGTGGCTATTGTGGTGGAACGCAAGGAGGCAGGCAAGGAATATCCGGTTCAGCGGCCGGTTTATTATATCAGCGAGGTGCTTATTGAATCCAAGCAAAGGTATCCGCATTGGCAGAAGCTGGTCTATGGTGTCTTCATGGCCAGCCGGAAGTTGAAGCAGTATTTTCAAGGGCACCCCATCACAGTGGTCAGTTCAGCTCCCTTGGGTGATATCATACAGAACCGGGAGGCAACTGGCCGGATTGCCAAGTGGGCTATAGAGCTTGGGCCACATGGACTGAAGTATGTACCTCGGACGGCGGTGAAGTCTCAAGCACTTGTTGATTTCATCAATGACTGGACGGAGTTACAAGCGCCAGAGGAGAAGCTGGATCACACATATTGGACTATTCATTTTGATGGATCCAGGCAATTGGAAGGCTCGGGGGCTGGAGTCGTATTAACTTCCCCACGAGGTGATAAGTTCTGTTATGTTCTCCGCTTAATGTTCCCTTGTACTAACAATGCAGCTGAGTACGAAGCCTTGCTCCATGGTCTCCGGATGGCTAAAGAGATGAACTTAAGCCGGGTTAAGTGTTTCGGTGACTCGGACCTTGTGGCTCAACAGGTGTCTGGCACTTGGGATTCTAAGGACCCGCTCATGGCTGCATATCGTCGGGAAGTGGATAATATTGCGGGTTGCTTCAAGGGTTATCAAGTGGATCATGTGGACCGTCGGAAGAATGAAGCGGCGGACGCTTTAAGCCGGTTGGGTTCTCAGCGCAAACCGGTCCCGCCTAATGTCTTTTTGGATGTATTGCACAATCCGTCAGTCCAGCTCCCAGGTGAAGCGGATTTGGCTATTCCTGACCCGGAGGCTAAATTGGTGGCAGCATTACATGCTATTCCGGATTGGACGGTTCCTTATCTTGCATACATGACCCGGGGGGAGTTGCCAGAGTATGAAATTCTAGCAAGGTAGATAGTCCGGTGATCTAAGTCCATGACGATTCTCAATGGTGAATTGCATCATTGCAGTGTATCAGGGGCGTTTCAACGTTGTGTTTCTCCTGAGGAAGGCTGTGAAATCTTAAGAGAAATCCATGAAGGGGATTGTGGACACCATGCCGGTTCAAAGTCTCTGGTGGCAAAGGCGTTTCGTCACGGGTTTTACTGGTTGACAGCACATGCTGATGCGGAGGACTTGGTTAAACGGTGCGATGGATGTCAGAAATTTTCAAGGCGTGCGCATGTGCCGGCTCAAGAATTGAGGATGATTCCAATAATGTGGCCGTTTGCAACTTGGGGGCTGGATATGGTCGGACCTTTTAAAAGATCCAAGGATAAGAAAACCCACCTTTTGGTGGCAGTTGACAAATTTACCAAGTGGGTTGAAGCGGAGCCTGTCAGCAAGTGCGATGCAGCAACAGCGGTGCAGTTCATCAAAAAGGTGATTTTCCGGTTTGGCTTTCCGCACAGTATCATTACTGACAATGGTACCAATTTATCCAAGGGTGCTATGAAGGAGTTCTGTGAACGTGAGCACATCCGACTTGACGTGTCGTCAGTGGCACACCCCCAGTCCAATGGACAGGCAGAATGAGCTAATCAAGAGATCTTGCGCGGCATCAAACCCCGGCTTATGGTCCCATTGCAAAGAACACCAGGATGTTGGGTTGAAGAGCTACCATATGTGCTCTGGAGTATCAATACTACGCCAAACCGGTCCACAGGATACACACCATTTTTTATGGTCTATGGAGCAGAGGCAGTTCTCCCTAGTGATATCCGGCACGATTCGCCTCGTGTGGCAGCTTATGTTGAAGCGGGCAATGAGACAGCACAGCAAGACGCTTTGGACCTATTGGACGAGGCGCGTGATCTAGCGGCTGCCCGTTCGGCAATTTACCAACAAGATCTTCGTTGCTATCACAGTCGCCGGGTTAGAACCAGAACTTTTCAAGAAGGAGATTTGGTGCTTCGACTAATCCAAGACCAGACAGATATGCACAAGTTATCCCCACCTTGGGAAGGACCTTTCGTGGTCAGCAAGAATCTGCACAACGGGTCATACTATCTGATTGATATTCGAGAGCATCAAGACTCACGTACATCAGAGGAGGAGACCAACAGGCCGTGCAACATAGCTCATCTTCGGCCTTACTATACTTGAGCCATCGGCTCTATATATGTACATATCATGACAATGTATATATTATCTTTGATATATAAAACCGGAGCCTCAGCTAAAGCGGGGTCTCTGTCTTTCTTATCATGCGTGGTTACATGGAGTGGCTCTGTTTAAAGCGGCCTCCGGTTTACCCCTTGACATTTGCTTTTTATATATCACTGGGGGCCTTGGTCGTGTTCGAACCAACGCGACACCCTTTGATAGGCGACAGCCACCAGATCATTTGGGGACATGGTCAAGTCTGAACCAGTCACGCCTCTTGGTCGGCCTAAGGCCACAAAATCACTTGGGGGCATGGTCGAACCCGAACCATTGCCACGCCTCTTGATCTGGCATATATGCCACGAATCATTTGGGGACCTGGCTGACTTGAATCATTGTCACTCCTATTGGGGGCTTGGTCCTGTCCGACCATGGTAACACCATCTGATCAGCTCAGTATAGCATATTTTTGCAAACGGTTTTTACCATTGCCTTTGTTTCCATGTTATTTTCATGGTTTGTTTGTTCTTTGTTTTTTGTTGGATTTCTTTTATGACAACAAACACCTTTTTCTGGTTCAGCCACTGGATTTGATTCCCCTTTAATCCGGAGGAGTATGCCCGGTTTACCTTTTCCTGTTAACATCATGGAGTAACAGGGGGCTCGTATTGATTCAGTACGGTTTATACGGGAGCTGTTTTCTCCCCACTTTTTGACGGTAACGGTTTATAAAACCGCCACTTCAGGCTTGGCTAAGCCAGCTTCATGCCCAAACATGGCAGGTATTTATGTATCACCTATTTGTTATATTACTGATACACATATCAAGATCATAAACCGGCTGGCGGTATAACCACCACCGAAGTTCAAATTTTTCTGATTGCAGGAAATATGAATTGAAGTTTTTCAAACAAAAGCTTCAGTACTTATGCACGAAGGCATATTCCAGGTAGAAGTGTTAACTATCCTATTACAAGGCAGCACGGTGCCCAAACAAGATCATTGTTCTTTTGGGAAGATGCCAAAGACAGCTATCCAAACCGGCTTCCGTTCAAGCTTGCTCCTCATCCTCCGCCGCTTCAGCTTCCTCGTCTCTACCCATTGGCTGGAAATCAACAGTGGTCCAGTCGATTCCCATTAAAGCTTGGAAAACAGCCTCTTCATGGATCAGGGAAGACGGTTCAATATCAGGAGCGTAAGTGTGCTTACGGATTGGAGGGATCAGATTCTCCGCTTCAAGAGTTGGGGCAGGCACTCGCTTGTTCTGATCATTGCATTGTGCTTGATAATGCGTCAAGCCTGCTTCTTCAGCTAGCTGACAAGCCAGAGGGCGTACTGCACGGTTTATTGCCCTCAAATCCTCTTCGTTGAATTCGGAGCCATCTTCCTTCAGGCTGGGGTAGCCTTGAGCTGCTTCCATAGGATCAAAATCTGGCACCCATGCCTTTGCCCGGATCAAGGCATTGATGGCTCCGGTTCGGGCAGCGGATTTTTTCAGCTCCTCAATCCGGGCTGGAAGCATTGACAACTTGTTAAGAGTGTCCTGGATTAAAGAGGGTGCCGGGTTGTTATGAGAAGCTGTGGTGATGATCCGCTGGGCTCCGGTATACAATTGTTCCACCAAGGTGTAGGCAGCCTTCAGTTTCTTCCGCACATCATTTCCTAAGTGCCCAATGCGTGTGCCTACAACAAGATAGGAATGGTCTCAAACCGGATTTACGCTACAATAGGTTCAAATTATCACAGAAGTTAAAAGGAGTTTACCAAAGATCGCAGCAGTCATGGAGTGTATTTGCCGCTTTACGGCCGTCAGATCATCCACCACCGGTTTAAGGGCAGCTTCAGCATTTTCCACTCTTTTGGTTAAAGCGGCCTTCTCAGTGGCCCAGTCAGCCCGTTCTTTCTTGAAGCCTTCTTTCAGCTGTTCAGCAGTGCTCAAGGCGCTGGTTAATTCTTCCTTTGCCTTATCTGTTTCAACCTGCTGGGTTTTCAAGGCCTCCTGCAAATCGGAAATCTGGTCCTCCTTGATTTTCACCTCAGCCTGCATACAGACAGCGTTTAAGCTTTACACAAGCGATCCAAGAAATTGAAGTATCAACCACATAACAAAGTTATATGCCTGATACTTGGGGGCTAATGCACCTTCAATTTTTATATATTACTAGATTGCAAAGTCCCAAGCTCAATACAAGTATTCAACTTGGCACTTGGGGGCTAATGGCTATTTGATCAAATTATGTTCTAAGGACAGTTTTCTATTGGAGCTCCGGTTTACTTATGCTAAGTTAAACCGGCCCTTGAGGGCTATACCGATGGATTTAAAAAATGTTCAGGATCAAGTCCCGGTTTGACCAAGGTTACAAACCGGCCCTTGGGGGTTAGAAGGATGGATACAATGGCAGCAAGAAAAGAAGTAAATTACCTCAAATTTATCCCTCATCATCTTGACTAGGCCAGCTTCACAGTCACGGCTAGTGTAAAGCCGGTTTAAATAGCCGGAATGAAGGTCTTGGGCACTCAGAGCAGCATATGTTTCCAGTTCAATATCCCATTTCCCTTTGTTCAGAGAGGAAAAATCTTCTTTTACGGTATGCTTGGTTAAGGTGATAGGATTCCCGGGTTCAAAGCGGCCTACACCGGTAATCACAACATCATCATCTTTGGATTCGCCGGTTTGTGTTGGTGCGATCGGTCTGTCAGCAGGAGTGTGGGATTTCTCAATCCGGACGGAGCTGGCAGGCGGGTCAGCAGAGACTAAAGTGTTAATAGGCCCTTCTTCGGGAATAACATCGCCTTGCAAAGGAGGGTCATTGGGAATATCCTCAGGAGCAAACATTTCAAGATCCGGCGCTTGGTCATGCTCTGGGGCCACATCTTATTCAGCCGCTTTGTCCAGGCGGGCCTTCTTGCTTGGTTTCGATTTGGCCCTGAAAGGAAAACAAAGAGTCAAGGAAAAGCATAAGCCATTACACAGTATACTGGAAGTATATGTTCAGTTTAGCTTACCCAGCAACTATTTTCAATGGTGGTAGCTGAGTGGCCGACGATTCGCCAGACGATGAATGAGAAGTGACCTGATAATCGGAGTCGGATGGATTAAGAGGTTGACGGAAGAAACCCGCTTTAGGATTTAAATCAATAAAAAGGTCGGAGACCTCGGAGCGGCGTTTTCGAACCGGACTGTTCGGTAAACCGGCAGAGGTAACTACCTGGCCGCTGTGCCGGGTTGTGCGGCGAGCTTCATGTTGCTGGGTCTTCATAAGAAATTTGGGATCCAAATAAGCAAGAGGATGAGAAAATTTAACTTTCCGGTTTGCCTGGCGAAATTTTGGCAAAGGCAAGATTTCTGAATCGGAAGAGAGAATAGTTACCTCAAAGAATCCCGCATTGCTGGCTTCGGTGTCATCCTGACAAGCATCATCATCAATAAGGCATGTAAAAAGTAAGCCAAGTGAATCAAGTTCTACCTCAAGATCCGGATTACCCACATCATCATCAATAGCTGGGTCAGATGAAGCGGTGGTTTTTCTCTTACGAGCTGGTTTCTTGATAACCTTGGTCTTGGGCCGGGTTGGCCGCCCTGCCTTCTCCGTTTTATCTTGTGGAAGCTTCTTGCTCCAAAACGGATTATCACTCTGGATCAGCAGTAATTAAGGGTCAGACAGATAAAGCAGTAACAGGTTCAACAATAGAGCAATTAAAATCTTACCGCTGGCGGTTTGTTGGTGGTGCAGTAAGGAAGCAGACCGGTTTGAGCACAGAGGTGCCCCGGTTCATTCAACATCTTCTTTACAGAATCTGTGACTTCGTCATCGGAGACTTGGATTTTAATATGTCGGAGTGGGTCATCGACGCTACTAGTGTACTTGCACATCAAACCGGGGCGCCGGCTCAGAGGCAGTATGCTCCATGATATCCAGCAGCATGCAAGGTCTATTCCTGTTAAACCGTTGGCCATAAAGGCTCGGAGCTTGGACAGTTGAGGAGCGTATTTAATTCTCTCCTTGGCGCTTAGCCTTTGTGGAAAAGGGTGAGTGTTGCTGAGCCGTTCCGGACGGAAGCCAGGCAAGGGATTTTCATTGTCAGGGGAGGTATCCTTGCAATAAAACCAAGTTGCATTCCACTCCTTGGGGTGAGTATGGAGTTTGACGTGGGGATAGGTGATCTCCTTCCTCTTCTGAATGGCCATATCGCCCAATTCAGTATTGGGGCCATCGGTAAATTCAGTATGACGGTTCAAATGGAAGAGATCTCTAAACAACTCGACTGAAGGCTCCTCCTGAAGGTATACCTCAGAAAGTACTTGAAAGTGACATAGGTTGGTGACGGAATTGGGGCCAATATCCTGTGGGCGGAGCTGAAAGTTGGCTAACACATCCCGATAAAATTTAGAACCGGGCGGTTTGAAGCCCCGGGCCAAGTGATCTGCGAAGACCACGACCTCTCCTTCCTGGGGTGTGGGAGGTCATTCATCTCTAGGAATCCTCCAGTGGATCGTATCTTTACTATCCAAAGCGCCGATCAGGACTAGATCGTCCAACTGTGATTCTGTGACGCGAGAGGGAACCCAATTGCACTCATACACTTGTTTGGCCATGGCGAGATCTACAAGAAATAGGTGATCCGGTTCAAGAACACGCTGGATAAAAGAAGGTGTTGATCTAAACCACGATAAACCGGGGGCAGTACCTATAAACCGGTCTTCTACAATGCGGCGTCATATGGATTCTGGCGGTTCAACCAGGGGACTAATGATATATACCGGTTTAGCAATTTTTTCTATGGTAAAGTTAAACCGCCTGACCTAAGCATCGGAAGCAATTGAAGCTATGGATAACTAGGTATGCAGAAACAAGTTTCACAAAATATTGTTACAGCCGCGGATCTACAGCGAGCTCACAAAAACAGAAAATATTTCGAAGAGTAAGGCAGAAACAGAAGTGAACCATTGAGCGGATATGTGCGGGAGATCGATGGGCTTAGATGAGAAATTACAAGCGGATGCTTAGAGATCACTACTAAACACAGCAGGAATTCACGGATTCATTCAAGGTCAGAGAACAGATATGAACGCGCGATGAACACAGCATGAATATGGAACCCTAAGAACAGATCTAGGTCAAGAAGAGGAGAAAGTTTACCGGGAATGGAGAAGGTGCGGAAAGATGCCGCGATACTCTGGTACGTTCAGGTTGATGCAGCGGCCCGAGACGAGGCAGAGGTCGAAGGCGGTGGCGGAACTCCAAAACTGGCGACATGAGGAAGAAGAAGAAGAAGGGACGAAGGGGAAAGAAAAGAAATGACCCTTCGGTCTTATTTATAAGGCAACCGAGCTAGGTCAAGCGCGCGGATCCAGGAGCTATTATTAAAAGAGGGCGTTATAAATTTCATGATGACGTCATGCTGGTTTATAGCAACCAAAAATGATGACGTCATGCCAGTTTACAGCAACCAAAAATGATGACGTCATGCCGGTTTACTGCAACCAAAAATGATGACGACATGGCGGTTTACCAATTACCAGAAGATATCCAAGACACAAGATTTTGTGAAGGATTGACATGAACCAGTTCAAACAATCTGGGGCCTAATGTTGGGGATATTACCACTAGGCGTAAACCGGCCTACTTGGGCCGGGTTAACTTCATTAGTGGAATAAGCAGATGAAGGCCCAAGGCCTGTAGTCGGTTTAGAACATGTAGCCGTAAACCGGCCTGATGTATAACTTGTATTGTAAGTTAGGAATAGAGAGATACCAACCGGAATACGAGTATGAACCGGTTGGGACTCTATGGACCGACGGGCGTCACCCGTGTATATAAGGGGACGACCCGGCGGCGGTTCAGGGAGAGACAACGACAACTCGAGCCTAGGCGAAGCTTGTTTGCTCCCTAGCCATTGAGACTACATCAATTCCATCACAACTAGACGTAGGCTTTTACCTTCATCGAAGGGGCCGAACTAGTATAAAACCCTCGTGTCTTTGTGTCCGCTTTAACCCCTTCAAGTAAACTCGTAGCGATGGCTCCACGACTAAGTCCTTTCACTAGGACATCTGCCGTGACAAATCCACGACAGGCACCGTGAACAACAGCGGGGGTGAATCGGCTCCGGTACGTTTCACGCGGCCGTCGCCGAGGCAGCACCAGCAGCACGGAGTAAGAGGAACACGACCCAGTGCACAACGGCAAATGGACATCGTCTCTGGCATTAGGGAGGAGGGCGGCTGTGAAATTGGTGCGGTGGGGGTGCCATGGAGGTGGGGCTAAGGTTTCGTGGCTCGGGAGAAGGGAGCTTCCCGGGGAGAAGGTGATTTGGCGCCCACGAGGTATGAATGGGGGGGGGGGGGGAATTGGGAGGGGAGTGGAACCATGTCTTACGGATGCATTTGTCTGAAATGTGAGGGGGAGTTACAGTTCTACCCTTTCCTATAGGCTTCTCGGCTTGGGTCTGTGTACTGAGGGTCGGGGATAGTAGAGTAACTTGGCTTCTCCCCAAATAGTGGGCGGGAGCGATTTCGGGCGAGGAGGGTGTGTTTTGAACTATAGTGGGCGCGAGCGATTTTGGGCGAGGAGAGCGTGTTTTGAAATAGTGGGCGCGAGCTATTTCGGGCGAGGAGAGCGTGTTTTGCCGACCATGGTTTATGAATTATTCGGCACATGTCATTTCGGCCGAGGAGAAGGCGCTCTTGGATGAAGTTACGAACCTACCCTCGATGTACAACGGGCCAATTGATGCGTATCCCACATAGGACGGTAATTTTGCGTCTCCCATTTATTTGCTCGGGCGAATTCCACCGAGCAGAGAGGATGTTTAACGGTTCGTTCAAATTTTGGGAGAACGAGCATCCACATCTACCTTACCAAGTCGATTCGAATCAAATTTTGAAATATTAGCTTGCCACTTCTTTTTTAGATGGAGAGATGATGCTCGGGAATAATGTATTTTTACATGCTTGTTGCTAGCGATTTACTATATGACAAATAGTTGACCCACTCAAAAACACGAATCAAACCCAAAATGAAATATCTCGATTCAATGAAATAGCTCGTCCAGTAGGTCAAAATAGTGAACTAAATCCAAAATTGAACACCTCAATCGAGTAGCATGTTGTACAGTATTATAGTACTCCATGAACATGTTGAAAGTCAAATTAATGAACTTGTTTGATATACGCATATATCCGTTCATGTGTGGATTGCAGAAAACATGTTCTCCAATTTAAATATTTGAATGCAAGTTTATATTGAAACTTGGTTTATATCAGTCTTTGATGCATAAAACGCGACCTCCCCCTCTCCCGGACTCCTGTTCTCTCTCTCTCTCTCTCTCTCTCTCTCTCTCCCTCTCTCTCTCGCCGACAATCTTCAATTCTATCGCACGCATCCGACACAAAAACCTTGTTGGTCCCTCTCCCTTTCTCTCCATCTCTCTCTCTTTGTGTGTGTGTGTGGGGGGGGGGGGGTCTTTCTAGTTCGCATGCATACATACACCATCTATAGGTCTCTCTCACACACTATGTATGATACTCTAGCTAGTCCAAGCTAGATATCTTAGGTGCACTCATCGTACGCACACAAATTCCTTGGCTCTTTGCCCATAACTCTCTCACGCACCACTATGTCGTCTCGGAGCTCTTCCCCCCTCTCTCAAACTCTCCAACCACCTGGGTCACACATACACATGCATATCCCACTCGCACTCGATAGGCCCATCTAAAACTCTATCTCTCTCCCTCGTTCTCTCTCCATCTCACACGCACACACACACACACACAATCTCATGCCCAGCTAGCCAAGTATGATGGTCTCTCACTCAATTGTAGGCACACGCAGTCCCCCCTATATGTATATGACTAGCTAATCTTAGTCTCCATCACAAACATGTGCATGGTCTATCTCGATTTCTCTCGGGGCATCTTTCTATCGCGCACGCACTCCCTCGATCTGCCACCCATATAGTCCCGTCACGATCTCGAGGGGATCTCTCTATCACAAACACACCCACTCTCCCTCCCATGCGTCCATGCCATCCATGTGTCCCTCTCGACCTTTTTTCCTTGTTGGCCAGACCTCTATTGGACATGTGCTACAGGGGTGTCTCTCTCCATTGCAAACAATCACACACTAGTTATCTTCGTGTATCTCCTCGCCTCTCTTTTCCATCTCGGAGATGCATGCGCGATATGTTCGCATAAGAAACGAAAAAACACACACTCTTTGTAATTTATCATTTGTTATCACTTTCTCTTTCACACACATACTCTTTTTGCACACTTACTCATTCTCCTTCACACACACTTGATCTGTCTCGACTGAGGCACTCTCCTCGGTCCATAGCATATAGATTTATTGAAAAGTCAAACATCACAAAGTTTGACCATGTACGTGGAGAAAAAGAATTACATCTAGTACGGCAAACATATACCATTAGATTCACCATGAGATGTAGTTTTGTATGATGTATATTTGGTATTGTAGATATAAATAACATTTGCGTAGACCTAATCAAAGTTTCCAAAGTTTGACTTCTAAAAAATTTACATGCATTGCATTATCGAGCGGATGAAATATCTCTTTCCCCCTCTCAGCTATCTGATGCACCACTCAGCCTTATCGGGGCTCCTCAATCTCTCTCAAACTTTATTGGTCAGTTTGGTTCGTGACCTGACCCTCATGCCTTGATGGCTGGTACTGCCTGGTGTGGACGTGAGATGTAAAATATTTCTGCCTGGTCAGGCTTGTGTGGTGCTGAAGCCTTTGGTTCATGCCTGGGCCAGGAAAAGCATCAACGTCCCATCGATCAAACCATGCAGCAATTATTTAATGCTAATATCAACCCATGTTGCTGTTAGCCTCGTGGCCGCACGACCAGGCATGGCCAAGCATTCGAAATCGGTCATCTGGGCCAGGCTACTTGCAGTGTCTGGAGTTCAGCCAGGCTAATTAAAGTGCAAGGGAACCCAGGCCAGGCGGGCTTTCTTTTTCAAAGGGTAGCAACCAAACAAGCATGCATGAAATCCAGCCACAACCCCAGGCCAGGCAAAAGATGCTCAAGACGCAAGCCAAACTGGCCTTATATCTCCCTGGTTCACACATACAAATGTCTTGCTCGCGCTATACATATAGACCCATCCAACACTCTCCGCCCTTGTTCTCTCTCCATGTGACACGCACCCCCCTAAGTACCATAATCCCT
The DNA here is from genome assembly GCA_963921465.1 of Triticum timopheevii. Taxonomy (NCBI): domain Eukaryota; kingdom Viridiplantae; phylum Streptophyta; class Magnoliopsida; order Poales; family Poaceae; genus Triticum; species Triticum timopheevii. The sequence goes on from OY997262.1 coordinate 373,090,940, forward strand.
CACTCCATCATAGGCGCAAGCACTCCCCCCTCCTAAGTATGATTATCTCTTACTAGCCATCAGGAACACACGTATTGTCTCCTTCCATCCATACGTCTATCTCGATATCTCTCAGGGCATCTTCTATCGCGCACACACCTTGTGTCGGGGAAACTGATCCACGAACACCTATGGGACCGGCGGACCGAGCCCCTTTCGGTTCGACGGGGGGCGGAGGTCGCACGAAGAGCGGATCGAGGCGATGCACACGAGCAGTTTACCCAGCTTCGGAGCTCTCCGGAGAGATAATACTCCTACTGCTGCTTGTTTGTGTATTTCGAGTTCTTGCTCGGGAGCGATGAGAGCTATCAAACCGAGCGTGAGAGTGTTCCTGGCTTTTGAATGAGCCGAACCCCCTCTACGTTGCGCATGGGCCTCCTTTTATATGCTCAAGGGGTCACCGACAGGTGGCAACGCAGACAAAAGGGCAAAAACGGAAAAAGAACACAGTAGGTACAACTACCTATACTGCAGATACAGTGTATCACACCTAACTCTGACAGTAGGGGACAAAGGCATTAAATGCCCGTCTGTGTTGCCCAAACAGTGCAAACAAAGACCGTCAGGGGCGCCACTGATCGCCACGATGGCCTTCTTGTCAGCGCCGCTTGCCACCGTGCACCCTTGGCTGCACAGCCTCTCGCCATGCGCGCCTGGAAGGGCCCCAGGGCGACACGTGGGTGGATGTGCTGGAGCGTGGGTGCGGAGTGGCCGCTTGTCGCGGCAAGTGCCTTGCCGCGGTCGTTGTCTTGTCGGGCCCGGGAGCTTGTCGTTCACCGAGCCTTGCCGGGACGCATGGCGCGTCGCGGCAAGCTTTCTTGAGACGCCTTGGCTGGCCTTCCCGGCAAGCTCCTCTTGCCGGGGCCTTGTCTTCTTAGCTCGAATACTTTGTTATTGAATGGCTTCCCGGCAAGCTCCTCTTGCCGGGGTCTTGTCTCCTAATGAGCCATGGAGGATCTTGGCGGTCGCCTGGCAAGCCTTGCCGCGGGGTGCTGTGACTGCCCGTGCACAAGTTCGGGATACTAGGGTACCCCTACTCTAGTACACCGACACCTTGTCACTCGATCTCCCACCCATGTAGTCCCATCACGATCTCCAGGGGATCTCTCTATGACAAACATACACTCTCTCCTCCCCATGTCTGCATTTTCTCCGTAGGTCTCTCTCGACCCTCTCCCTTGTTTGTCAGACCCCTCTTGGCCACATGCTAGGGGTCTTGCTCTATTGGTTCCAAACAACCACACACTATCTCCTCACCTTGCCTCTGTTGTCGAAGATGCATGTGTGATATGTTTGAATAAGACACGCACGCTTTTTCTCTACTTTTATCGTGTGTTGTCCATGTCTCTTTCACACACACACACACACACACACTTTTTTCACTCACTCTCTCTCTCTCTCTCTCTCTCTCTCTCTCTAGTTAGGGACTCTATCACGTCCATAAGCATATGGATGTTTTGAAAAGTCAAACCTCAGAAAAGTTTGACCAGATATATGTGGAGAAAAACATTTACATCTGGAACGATCATTAGATTCATCACAACATGTACTTACTTCATACTATCATTTATCTTTGGTATTGTAGATATATGTAATTTCTTTATAAATTGGTCAAAGTTTCAAAAGTTTGACTTAAAAAAATGTTGGAACTACATTATCGAACGGAGGGAGTAGCTCTTTCTCTCTCTCTCTCTCTGTGCTATCTCTCACGGGCCTCCCCTCTCACTCGAACTCTCTATACCGACGGATTATATGCTCACTATGTTAGCATATAGCTCCGTATATTGTTTAGTTGACCGGTCAACCAATCCACATGCTGCCTTGTTAGCTCGTGTTCTGTATCTTCATGTGCTAGCCCATGTGGCAATGGGTGAAAATAAGTAAACTAGAGGCCCATCTGACACGCGGTGAAGTAAACAAAGTTGAAACCACTCGGGGTAGCACCCCGCACGCTAGTAAATTGAGGGCGCATTGAGGACAAACTTCTTGCGCGTGAAGGACGCACTCGCGCACAATTCACCACTGCGCGGCGGCATGTACAGAAGGACGCACACCCAGCACACAACACACCAACACACGTATACACCGGCGTCGCCTCCGGTTGAGATGGACGGCGAGGCAACCAACAAGCAGAGGCGGCTCGAGCCAAAACCGCATTCGACGAGCCTGGACTTCATCAGCTCGTCATCATCGGCCTCCTCCCCACCAAATCTGCCGTGCGGACCGCCCTGCTCTCCCGGCGGTGGTGCCCCCTCTAGCACTACGTCCCCCTCAACCTCACCGTCGACAGCTGCCTCTGTGACGGGGATTGCAAACGCATGGCCGCAGTCTCCAAGATCCTTTCATCACACCCTGGGCCAGCCAGATACCTTGACATCCGCATGTTCAGTACCAACTGCAAGGTCCAACCCAAGTTCGACGAGTGGTTCTTATCCCCCGCCCTAGATCAGCTCGAGGAGCTCATCTTTGAAGGTGGACGATGTCGCTCTCTGCCACCGTCCGCGCTCCGCCTCACGCCAATGTTGCGCCACGCCAGCTTCAGCTCCTGCTATCTTCCCCAGATTAATGTCGCGCCCTCCCTTCTTCTCCCTCAACTCAAGCAGCTCGACCTCTTCGACGTTCTCATCTCGAAGAAGGCTATGGAGCACCTGCTCTGGAGCTGTACTGTGCTCGACTACCTTCGTCTTGAGCAGATCCACGGGTTCATTAGCCTCCACATCGCCTCGATGAATCTCCGATGGATTTATGTGTCTTGCTGGCCCCGCAACAAGACATCAATTGGGAAGAGATCACTCCAGCTGTTCCACATTATGGTCATTGAGAATGCGCCTTTCCTTGAGAGATTGCTTGTATCGGATCTAGAAGGTCCAAAAAATAATCAGGGTCATTGACGCGCCGAAATTGACATCGTTGGTGTACTCGTCTGCCAAATTCTCCGAACTCTTTATTGGATCATTAATCGTTCAGGTAAAACACTCATCTTCTTCTCCATCTTCTTGAAATTTACATTTTTAAGTTTCTTCTTGATGTATTTACGACCGTCTTCTAGAAAATGATTCCCACAAGCTTGACCCAGTCCATGCGCACAGTGAAGATCTTAGCACTAAAATCTACCGGCCCCAATCTGGATCAAGTTGTTGGATTCCTTACATGCTTTCCGTGCACGGATAAGCTACTCATCGAGGTGAAACTTCTTTCCTATAAGTAAACGGTAATCACAAGGTAGCTCAAATTTTTCGTAATTTTCCCAAATTACAATGACAAGTGTAGTGTTCAAAACTGCATCTACGCACTGCACCGAAAGAAATGTTTCTACTATTTTTTCTCACGTGATTACCTGCATCATTTTTATGCTGTACTACTATAGTAGCCTAGGCTAGTCATAGTGGAAAGTAACTTAGACTACTCCAGTAACTCTATGGTTACCCTAAGAGCAAGTACTACTTCTGTCCTGGTTTACTCTTCCAATTTTGTAGTATCAAAATTTGACCATAGATTTAACTGACAAAATGTTAATGCATGTCACTAAGAACTATATCGTTAAATTCGTATTTGAACATAATTTCAAATGGTGTAATTTTTAGTCATATGCATTGGCATTTTCTTAGGTAAATCTATGGTCAAAATTTTATACTAAATACGAGGTAGTATTCCATCCGTCCCAAAATTCTTGTCTTACATTTGTTTAGATACAGATGTATTTAACACTAAAATGTAACTAGATACATCCGTATTTAGACAAATTTAAGACAAGAATTTTGGGACGGAGGGAGTACAAAAGTGGGCTATGTAGGCCAAAACATGTGCCAAATTCACTTGTGATGCATTTGGCATCGATGCCCCTCCATGCTCACCTGGTGCCCCAATCTGGATCACCTACTTTGCTCCGGTGCCAAATTAACTCATGCAATGAAAAAACACTGCATGGGAGAGAGAGGACTGAGGCAATAAAAAAACATGTGTTTGGGAGAGTGAGAGGCTGGTGTAGTTGGTTCGATTGATTTGTTTATACATGTAGGTCTGTGTGCACAGCGGTGCCAACTCTCTCACATTTCAAGAGCAGTGCCAAAGTCTTTTGATCTGACATTGATGCGTATTATGTGGCATACTTTTGCGAAATATGGCATCGGCCACATAGTGGAAGGCAACAAATGCCCAAGCTCTTCACGTGCTCCTAGTTAAATGAGAGGAAACATAAAGAGAGAGAGAGAGTGTGAAAAAATATCACTAGCCAGCCAACCCTAGCGTATGAGCGAATGATATTGGTACCTCTTGATGACACGACAATCTTATGCAGCTAGCTGCTCTAATATGTTCTCTTCTTTTGCAGATAAAAAAAGACCCGAAAGTGAAAAATGTGCTGCACTATAACAATCTCATCGAATGCCTTGATCTCCATCTTACAAAAATTGATTTGATCGACTACCGAGGCAGCACATCTAAGATTAAATTGGCTAGGTTCTTTGTTCTGGAGGCAAGTGTGCTCAAGGTAATGAGGTTTGGCGTTCTCTGGCGCAACTATGAATGGCGTGCTGATCACCTCAAGCGTCTAAGCCTAAATGACAAAGTCTCCACAGAAGCTGAATTGGTTTTTGAAACATCAAGTGGCCAGAGACGCAAAAACTTATTTGCCCATTAGTGACTTGTCAGGGTGGTGGATTTTAGTTTGTATGATAATGCAGCATTACTCCTAACATTTGTAATATCAGTTTGAAACTTGTAATATTGCCGTGTCCTATTCCTGCTTTTCAAAATCCTGCGAATCAAACAGGTCCTGAGTTGGTGATGATGTTGTGCCTCCCATCTTTCACCAATAGCCATCGGATCTAGATCTGACACATACAAACCAAGCTTCTCCATTTTTGCAAAAAGATGCCTGCACTTGTTCCCTATTTACAAACAACTCCTTGTCTCTCACAATCAGCCTTATCTCCTCCCCACCACATCTAGAAGGCCGTGGAAAAATCTGGCACGATGGCCGCTGCCGGAGCCGTCCACCCCCAATCTTGGTGTTTCGTGCAATGCACGGGCATCTACGCACGTGAAATTATGTCGAACAGGGCTAGTTGTAAGAAGGTTAGCTCTACAGCCATGATGATAGTGACTGCAGACAGTGAGGATGAATATGGTATGCCGAACACGGTGCCTATACTCAGGTGTCATCTCCGGTGCAGGGTCTTGTCACTTCACTGTGAGCAGCAGCACGTAATAATTTGACCAACGAGTAGTACAGTGCTAGTACTCCTACTACTACATTGGTAGTACTACTACTAGTACTAGTAGCACCACCATCTGGATTTATGAGTACTACCACGTCCATCTGGATTTGAGTATTTGACTAGCAATACCTAGTAATGCATGTCACAAAAAATGTACTACTCCCTCTGTAAATAAATACATGGTGTTTTATTCCTATCGGCGAGAGAACTTAATGTTTTTTTGCTAACTAGAGTACTAATAGGACTACATGCAATGAACTAAACACTGCATGTCATGTTTGGTAGTCTCAAGTCATTGAAATCATGCACGGCCCACATCTCTCATTGGTTAATATGTCACGAAATAAGAAACAAGGAGGGAGTTAATGCATCGTGCCTAAGTGTTTTGGGATTATTTGGTTTTCGTAAAGTGACTTACACAACATTTTTGTTTACATGCATTAACATTTTATTAGTTAAATCAAAGGTCAAAACTTGGCATAAAATGCAAAGGGGGCCTATAAACCAGTAAACATCAAACTTCTCTCGTTTGGCCCCAACTAGAGGTCCGGTGAGATGACTATACTGGACCGACACGGAGGGGGACGCAACTTCATTGACTTATGACAACTGCCTTTGGGTGAATGACACGTGGGCCCAGGGGGTGGCTGGCCCACCTATCATACAGCCAAAGGCAGATGCAGTAGAGGACCAAGGAGTAGTACAAAATCCTACGCACCTACACATGCTAACCAAGGGTAAGAGTGATCACTCGAATCGCAAGATCAGTTGACTAGAAGCTAAGCTAGACCCATGGAGGCGATGAGCGCGAGCATCAGCCGGCTGTGCCAGATGGTCCACGACGCCGGCCTGCGGCCCGGCACCGAGGAATGTCTCCATGTAGTATTGCTTGAGGCCGCCAGGGAGAGGGGCCGCTTGGACAACAACTTCGTCTCCTTGTTCGATGAGGTCCTCGTCAGTTTCCTCGACAAGTTCACCGTCGTCAAGAAGCTCACGGACGACTTTGACGTAAACCTCCAGCCGAAGTGCCCAGGCTCTGCGATGCCCGCCACCCTCAAAGGCCACTATGGTGACAACCTCTTCGATGCACTGGTGGCCCTGCGACCGCCCGCCGTCGCGCCAGAGAATGTCCACCTCGAGGTCGCGCTCGCCGCGCAGCGCCTGGCACAGCAAGACACCATCGACATAATCACCCACGTCTACGCGCAAATCGTCCACAAGGACTACTACATGCAAGAGGAGGACGATAGGACAGTGGCCTTCTTGGACCGCAGGGCAACCTTGGACGACGCTGTTTAGAAGCACGTTGAGCTCGCCGCCAATGCCGCTGCTCCTCACACATCGGTTGGTGACCTGGCGCACTAGGGCGTGAGGATGTCATTGATGGATCCATATGTATTTTTATCTTTTCGTAAAATCCATGTAGTAGTATATGATACTACAGTAATTATCTTACCATTCGCATCAACTTCATAATTTTCGTATGTACTCCATGCATGAACGGCGCCAGAACCAAACTTCTCATTACTCTAGGAAAAATCGTTATTTTCTATAAATAAAGAAACCTTAGAATTCCATTTGCAGAAGATACACTACACCATACTATCAAAATCAAAAATAAGGTATGAGACAATTAATAAAATTTGTGATCGATCAGCTTCCAGTATGACCGAAGACTTTCGATCTGCATTCAGAATAACCACACAATCAGGTTGTTGGTTCAACCCAAAATTGATCTTCTTCTTTCTTGAACGGATTTTTTTATTTGCAAAAGAATTGGTCAAAAATGCCCCGATCTTCCATTGAGAATCATCGAAACAATGAGAATTCACATTTCTTAAATAGCTTCTTGAATAGCTCGCCAAGATAGAACTTTTACCAAAAGTTTATTGTGATGTTTTTGTTCAAATAACAATTAAGGTGAAGCAGGGTCAGGAACAATGAATCTCTTTATGATAAACAGATCCATTTTGCACCCCTCAATTCAAGAGTTCCGATTGGATCAATAAGAATCCAATCTATATGCCAAGAAGAAAAGAAAGGGATTTCATCAAGTCCAGACAAGAAAGATACCGAAATCAGGGACTTGGCCACAAAGTGTTCTTGACTCTATCATTATCGGTTGCGCCATGGAACAGAACCAAATTTTACAAGTTACGAGTTCAAAAGGAAAAGCCTGCCGTGTTCGCGTCGCACCCTCACACGGTTGGTCCAGCACGCTGCTCAAGCGGGAATGCGTGCGGTGTTGCATTTTCACTTACAAGTGGGACCACAGTTGAGCAAACCGACTATCGGCAAACCCCCACCCCACCCACCGCGTGATGGCTCAGAAATCAAGAGGGAGAAGAGATGGCTGTAGCACAGACTCCAAGAAAATTGGTATCGGATGGGACTCGTGTGGGTGGCATGTGCCGTACTGCTAGACGTGAATGCGAGTTATGGCCCATGCCACCCCACTATATCGAGCCTATATCGAGGTATGTAGAATAAATTTTCTGCAGTCCGTGCTCAGCCCTCCTCTATCTCTCTTCTCAGCCAGCCAGCGGACGCACGGAGCCCATTGTCTGTTTGCTCACATGCGGTCCCACATGTCAATGAAAACACAAGCGGACCCACTGAATCTGCACATCTTTCACCTCGACGTGCTGGTGATGAGAAACAATTCCAATAAAGATCTTCGGTGGCCGCTTTTGGAGTTACTCAAGAGTAGTAAGATCTATTTACAGTTTAACCCAAGATGCACATCTCGTGGCTTCAACTACCACTCTATTTTCTTTCATGACACGACCTGGATGCTGGATGTCCCACGTGTCGGCAAAAGGAGGAAGAACCCAACCAAATCTTTGGTTGTGCTCTCGGATTAGACTAGTTGTGCTAACTTAAAAAAATTATTGTGTACTCCCTCCGTACCAAAATACTTGACTTCCATTTGTCCAAAAATGGATGTACCTATATACTAAAACATGTCTAGATACATATATATTTTGACAAATAGAAGGCATGTATTGTGAAATGGAGGGAGTAGAATTGATGCAAGTTTTTGTATTGGGAAGAAGATTACATCAATATATTGATAGAGCACAATTTAGTAGATGTTCTATCACTTTTAGCTAGCATAGAGGCTAGAGATGAGATTAGTGCACTTGTTGATACTCCTACTATAATAGAGGCTAGACATGAGACTAGATGCGAGGAAGCAACATCTACTTCTTTACACTCAAAGAAGAAAGAAGCACGCAAGATCGAGCCTCCGCAGATCAACAATGAATGCATCGAGAAGGCACTAATCCAACTTACAGGATTAGTAAAATGTATTCTTGTGGTTCTTGTTTTCTTTGGTCTAGCTTTTCTAGTCAAAATTATCGTGGAAGTTCGTGCAAAATGGAGGACCATTTTATTACATACAACAGGTCATCATAAATTTAGTCTAGCTCACTCACTCACAGAAGCGACTCGAAAGCCATTCATAAATTTAGTAAGTTTATCATAGGCATATCATTTTATTACATACAACAGGTCATCAACCCACATCGACAATGAGGATACATTATAAATACTAAATTTTTCACCACACAACAAATAACAAGCAATGAAATGAATTTCAACTCAACCATTCCTCGTTGTTGGAAACACTTGCTTTGAACCACAAGTGATTCTCTAGGACGGGCCATCCATTGTCGATCTGGAGACCAACGCAGTACTGATCATCCAGGCTGAAGCAGCCTACTATATCAGTACCAGGGTAGGGAACCACCCAAATGTCTGAGGTATAGACACAGTTGCTTCTCATAAATGGTAGTAACGTTGTGTCAACAACAGTTGGATCGCCTTTCACCATCATTGGATAGTTTTGTCCAACGAAGAGCGAGTTTTCTCCAAGACTATCAATTCTGTACCAGGGAGAAGGAGTTGGCGCTAGCACACTAGTATCCATCCCGAATACCATGCAACGGGTGTTGGAATAGGTCCGGAGAGTGCGACCATGGGAGACTACACCTGCTTCCTTAGCAGTAACATCATCAGTGGGCTGTATACACACAAGAAGAGGTGATCCATCGGAATTAGTTGCCAGGCGCCAAAGAGTATATGGGCGCTGCTCGTCCTCATGCTCGTGATCATCACCATCGTCATCTCCCCCTTGGTTAATTAGTAAAGGGAAACTTGCTAACCCGCATGCATGTGGATGAAACAATTATAATTACGGTGGAACACAAACATACCGAAACTATGAGGATGCCATGCAAAAATAGTGCCGCGAGTGGTGGCAGCAAACACAAGGCCCTCATATTGAATTGCATCACAGTACTCATCCATGTACATAAACTGATTTTTGAGCAATATCCATTGAGTCAAACCACCAAGGACGGCAACAAGCTTGTCGAAGATAGCAACAACTTCATAGTTGTTGTAATTCCAAGAGCGGTTGGGAACTCGACAAATTGCTATCTTCCATAGAAGACAGACACCATGATCGTATTTGAACGTGCGTATAATACCGGTGTGCTCAACCTTTGGGTAGTCTGCTGAGATTTTTGGAAGTGGAACCCGGTCAGAAGTGTACACATTCACAAGGTCCCACTCGCAGTTGGACCCAATGTAAACAACGCAATCTCCATTTGCACCTGCCCAAGCCTTCCCCTCAAGCGATGGCATCTTAACATCATACATATCATTATCAAGCGCCATCAACTTGCACAGGGCGAGGCCTCCGTCGTGCCGGCGCCAGTCATCAGGGTCACGGCGAAGATGATAGGGGAGATCAAACCGCTCCTTGACTCTTGGGTTCCTTGTAACGATGTTATAAGTTGAGTCAAGAATGGGCTTGAACGAACCTGCCATGCTAGCCAAGGTGATGACATCGCACCAATCAATGAGTTCCTCCACCACGTCATCTTTCAGATCGGGGCAAGAATAACGGGGTCGTTTCTGGCCTGTTCCCTCCATGGAGAAGACGATCGAACAATGGCAGAAGAAAGGGTGTAGGGCTAAAGGAAAATGGAGGAGGGAGAGGAAGAGCGTGCGACGGCAGTTCCAAATCAAGAGGGAAAGGCGAAGAGTCGGTGGATGGTTGCTAGTTTGCCACGGTTCACGAAGAGGCGCCCCAGCCTACACGTCCGTTCGGAAATACTCCTACTACTCGCTGTTGTCTCACTGATATGTTGGAACGGGACCACACGTCAATGAAACATGGTGTGTAATTTCTCGTGCAAAATGTGACCTGGCCGCGTTGGCCCGAGGTGCCACATTAGTTATCAACCTTTATTTTTTTAATGGCGTGTCGTTCAGTTTTGAAGCATGACTAACTGGTACTGTACATAGAGAAAATATAAACTACTCTACCACTACTCCACCTCCAGTACTACTAGTATAAAAAAGATATATAGGCTGGAGCTTCAACGCTTTCTTGCCAAGGGCTGCCCACTTGCTTCTCACACTACGACCCTCTCTCCAGATCTAAAAAAGATGGCCCCTCTCTCCCTCCTCACCGGTGGTCACAGATCCACCGGCGAAGAAAAGGACGTGCAACATTGACGCACTCGTTGTCGGCGAGCGAGGTCATGCACTGACGACAAGGCCGTCCTCTCAGACCTAGCGCCCGCGTGGGATGGCCTCCGTCCCCAAGCTCGCTGCGTAGTGTGTGCGAAGGACGACGGCCACGAGCGAAGCCACTTCCCGCCGACCCTTAGGTATGCTACCTCTTTTTGAACCATACCCTTGTTTTATTGCCCCATCTACCACGTCGTTACATGTGGATCTTTTTCCACTCCACCATCTTCCCAATTTGCTATCCTCTGCTCTGCAGGCCACAAAGATGAAAACCATAATTTGCACTATTAAAGGAAAGCCTACTTCATGCATACTAATCCATGTCTGGGTTGAATAAGGAAAGGAAGGGAGACTATACTGTCCAAGAGAGTAGGTATCGAACCCGCATCTAGGTTGAAAAGGGGAAAATCAGTAGCTAAGGAACGAGTCTCATGTCTCTTGGTTAAAGAAGGGTAGAAAGGCATGACAACGCAATAGAGAATGACCAGGTCGATCGGTTTGTTGTCCTCACATAGGAAAAAGGTGGCTAAAGAGAACAAAAATGGGACGTAATCCACATATGCTGCCTGGATATTTGTTGCTCTGGGCAACCATACCTCCCTCACCACTCTGCGTCCATGGAGGTACATCGTACTGGTGCATGCACTGTCCGAATGGGCCTCCCATGCTCTTATTGCCACTTTTTTTGCTGTTAGTATAACGCCAGCAGTCAAGTCAAGCAATGCTACTACTAAAGTGATGCCACATTTAACTAACGCCGCTCTCAGTCTAATGTCACCGATAAATTTAAGCAATGCCATTTAATGTCACTGGATTATTTCAGGGTTAGCTGTTGATTGTGGATGTATTAAAGATTTTTCAGCTAAGGCATTCTAATGCTGTTGCACAGCCAGTATACCAACGGTGTAACTTGTTGCTACCTTCAGATTTTTGCACTGTTAATGCTTATAGATTACATACCTCACTTTCATGAGATATGTTAATTTTTTTGTACAGTGTCACCAAAATGCCAAGGCGCTGATGTCACTTTATTTTGGTTAAAGTGCACCGACAATTATGAGGACAAGAGGAAAGGTCAAGAGTGGGCACCTCCTCCTCCGGCTGTTCTCTTGATTTGTTCGATCAAGTTTTATGTTTGATCAATTATCAAGATTGGGATAGCAATTTTTAAGGTCCCCCCGAGTTCGAAATGATATTTACCTTTGAGGTACATGGTTTGCAATTTTTTTATACTGTCATTAGTTAATAATGCTAGTTACCTTCAGACTTTTGTATTTGGTTTAATGCTCATGCACAGCTAGTATACCAATGCTAAAACTTGTTACCTTTACATTTTGTATTGTTAATTCTTATAGAAACCTTCCAGTGCTAGAGTTTATTGAAATCTGTTCAGTAAAACCATAGTATTGTACCCTATAATAAACTAACTACTCTACTGTTGCACTAGCCACTGGATTAGTGTATATTTGTAGTATTCGAATGGTGTTGCATTAGCGTATGGACATAAATAAAATGTGGCAAGCTTTCCTAGATATGTGCTCAAGAAAACTACTACCTGTTTTTCTAAATACTAGACGTTTGGATACTTTAAATTGAACCACGAAAACGTCTTATATTAAGGAACAGAGGGTGTAGAGTTCACTCAAATTATCCCGGTAAAGCTAGTCACACCTTTGTTAAAATTAATGTTCATTATGTTATCAGAGGAGGTCTGTATGTTTGTCTCTAATGCCTGTCGACTACATACCTGACATCATGATGTAATATTAAGTCATTTCCTTTTGTATAGTGTCACTGAATTGTCAAGGCGGTGATGGCCTTTTATTTTAGTAGAACTGCACAAAATTTGCTTAAAAGAAGAGGAAAGGTCGGGATTGGCTCAGTTTTTCAGGAAAAACTATGTATGCCTTCCTGACACCAGCCGCTGTTGCTTTATTTATTCTTTCAAATAGGTGGTTATAAATAGTCTTGCTACCTTTTCCCATTAAGAAATTGGAATGCTTATATTTGTGAGTCTATGCTTCAATTAGTGCCACTTTTATAGTAATCACACTTTCAATATCTGTGCAAATAGGGATGCTCGATTTTAGTGGAACTGCACAAAAAGTCCAACTGGTTCAACATTAGGAGCATGTTTTTTCCAAACCTTTATATCCAATTGGTGGCACTATGAGCTATTCATTACGAAGGTACATGGTTTGCTACTATCTTGCTACTCTTTTTGTACTGTCATTAGATAGTAATACTAGTGGTTTGCTAGCTGCTTGATATGTTTACTAGCTGCTTGATATTTGTGCAGACAGAGATGTCTGGCCGTTGATATCTGGCAAACAAACAAAGTGTCCGCAATTTTGGTTGAACTGCACAAGAGAATTGTATAGTCACTGCATGCAGTGCCATTTGAAAATAGACGCAAAGATTGGATAGTCACTTCATGGACTGCAGAAAAGTAGTACTGTACTATTTACTGGCCAATAGTTGGTGCTTCATTGCTTTGGTCTGATTATACAATGGGCATCATTTTCCCTAAGTTAAAGTTTGTATTCCAAAAATAGTCTCGCGATGTGATCGAGAGAAGACCAAATCATATTGCAGTGGATGTTCCTCCATCATGTGTGGTTCATTCTCATGGTTCCAGCTGTTGGTGAAACCACATACGTTTGCAAGAGGAATTGTAGACTTCACAAAAAAATTTGTCTTTCAGTCTGTACTGAATGTTGGCCAAGAGAAGCATCCATGTTAGTAGGAAGATCAGATGTTTTTTCTAGATCTTTGCGTTTGGAGCTACATATTTGTATATGATCTGTGAATCATTGAGATGCATTAACATGTTGATCTTATGTATGGGAATCATACTAGTTAGTTTTAGTTGCGAGGCAAGATCCGAAGTGGCTGATCTTTGCTTTTGGAGCTACATATTTGTATATGATCTGTGAATCATTGAGATGCATTAACATTTACTTATTTCTGTTCGCTCAGTGTTTACAAGTTACTGATCGATCACTAGCTAGCCTACAAATGCGCTCCTGGTAGTTTATTTGCGACACAAGATGCGAAGTGGTAGTTTTTTGAATAAAAATGCCTACCTCTAAAGAAACTGACAAGCTACACTATCGATCCTACACGGATAAAAATGCGTACCTTTGAAGAAACTGACAAGCTACACTATCGATCCTACACGGATAAATAGAGGATCACGCATGTACTACCTCCTTTCCGGTTTGCAGGGCTCAATTCAAGAAACGACCTACTCGATTCTACACGAATAAATAGCAGATCACGCACGTACTAGTACCTCCTTTCCGGTTTGAAGTGCTTAATTCAAACCTCTCACCAACCAAGGTACTCCGTTCGTCCGGGTTTATTAGTCCCGTGAGCAAAGCAGCAAGACAAAGACATGGCAATAATTAACAGCATGCAGAAGTTTAAGCCTAATTAATTCCAGCGATTTAAGTGGCTGCATGCGTGCCCTCGGCTGCGACTCGTTGCATGCTGCTTCGCGTACTGCCTGCGAGCAATTCTGAGTGCCTGCATGCAGCCGGCCGTAATTAAGGCAGCTAACTGATGCGAAAAAGATACGCTTTAATTGTTGCGGGCTTTTTAAATCCGTGGAATCATTATTAACAAGGACGGAGATGATTCGAGTGCACTCGTTTGACCGCCATGCCGACATGCGACCCAGACGGGACGGGACGACACAGTCATAATTTCAGTTTCTCTAGTTTTCCACGGCAAGCTGGCGCGCTAAGCCATTATGCATTGAATTCCGATGACCATCGCGCTACCTTCCCAGCCTTCTTCGGTGCCACCGTGACCCAACTCGCCATATCCTCATAAGCCCCCACCGGCCCGACGTTGCTCGCCACGTCCGCCATGCCCCCGCCCGTCCGTGGTAGGCGATGCCGGAGGCGGTCACCGCCGGAACTAGTGTTCGGTTTTTCACCGGAAGGTAGACGGAGGGAGGAGGCATTCTATGTGTCTTTAGATGGCAATGCGGAGATCAAGGAGTTGTTGGAGCGTGACCGCATGGCGGAGGAGCAGGAGTTGTTGGAGCACGACCGCCTGGCGGAGGAGCAGCGTATCGCCGATTTGCGCCGCCAGCGGGACATGGAGCAGCAGCGCACCGATGCTCTGAGTCGCTAGCAGAGCGCCCACAACTGGGCCGACTACATGGAGGCCGGCGCCCGGCAAATAGCCCTGGAGGCTGTCAGGCATGCACACGTTTGCGACGCCGATTTTTACTACCAGCTCGTCAAGTGGGTTTCTCGCATGGAAGCCGAAGCTTCGGTGGACCACGCCGGCATGGAAAGGGCCAACGCGCGTGAGCAACGCGCCCTATCGCACCTCTTGCAAGTCCGAGGCGAGGCACAGGACGCCGGTGCCAGCGTTTAGCGTGTACCATAGATGGCGGCTGACATCGTCTAGTTAGCTAAGAGTAAGTTAGTACTTGTACGCTACTAGAGTATTAGTGGGAGTAGATAGTTAACTTGGCTATGATGGTTGTCAACGTGGAAGTTCAGTACTCTATATGTGGATCAAACCTGTTACTTTGCTCTGAATGTTGAACTTTCCATTTGAACGTATGGAATGGGCTGTTATTTTTTTAAATGGGTTGTATTTGTCCTCCACGGGTTTAGAGGCTGACTTGTGGGCCTAGCAAGTTGACGTGTACACAATGAAGAGATGATTGTACGTGGAGAGGATGACAGCAGGGACCTGCCAAGGTCATGGCAGTACGCAAGGAAGTGCCTCCTTATTTCAAGACAATAAAAAATGGCTCCTCCTAGTGGATTTCTGACATCTGGGTCCCATGCCATTGTCAATGTAGTCAATAAATAAGAGAATTGCACAACGTGCGGCTGACACCAGGGACCCAGCAGCTCGCCCAGTTATTTTTGTTTTGGGTTAATTTGATAAATGCCACTCCAAATCCGGTGTATGCGAGAAATGCCACTGCACTTTCCAAACTTTGAAAAATGCCATTTCATGCCATTTCTAGTGGCATTTTTCGAAGTCTGGAGTGGCGTTTTTCAAAGTTTGCAAACTGCAGAGGCGTTTTTCAAAGTTTGCAAAAATTGCAGTGGCATTTTTCAAAGTTTGGAAATTGCAGTGGCATTTTTATGAATCACCGTAATTGGAGTGGCATCTATCTAATTTGTTTTTGAGACGGAAGCAGGGTGTCAACTGGGCTGTGCGGGATGCTCTGGCCTGTCTAGATAGCCTTTTCTTTTATGTTTACCACAGACCAGCCCATTAATTTTTTTTCTTTCTGAAAATGGCTAGCCTAGTTTTTTGTGCTTTGTCAAGTAAGTCACTTTATCAGGCCTGTTGGGCTGCAAATCTTTCAAGACGAGGAGAGCTTCATTCGGCTGGCCGAGAAATTGGCTTATCAGTAATGAGAAATGGGCTGTACATTTTTAAAACACATCAAGCCGACAATTAGTTTCAAATATCTTTTTTTCATTTCGAGATTTTAAATTGCATTGATTTTTATGCGTGGACAATTTATTGGATCTTATATTGATATACATTTATTTTTAAAATCAGTCTGAATGTGACTCAAAATTTCAGGATTAAAAACAATTCAGACCGCACTGACATATGCAAAATTCCGTACAATTTTTTAACCGTGGCCACAATATGGGCTGTAATGCTAACAAAAAGAATATGGGCTCAAAAAAAACCCATAAGAATTAGCAAATGGGCTGTAAATTATTTGAAATAATGGCAGATGTGCTGTATGCTGTTTTCCACAGATTTGACGCTTTCCACAGATGTCCTGTATACTATTGGATGTCCATCCAACGACCGTCGTGCTTCTTCAATCTCCGCTCTTCCAGCTCCAGCCACTCAAGCAAGCGCCGACGGGACTGCTTGCTCCCTCCTCCCCGCGGCCGGCTGTGCTGCCGCGCAGGACACACTGCCCCACCGTACTCCCATCGCTGGCCTAGCGATCCCTCTACTCACCCACAGTCCCACACCTGTTGTTATTCTCCGGCGACGGCAGACAAACCAGTAAACCCTCATATAGCCATACTCCCCTCTGCGTGGGAAACAACTGCCGAGTCTTCCCTGCCTCCGTGTCGTTCCCTTCCTAGGCCTCGCTGTCGTCCACCGCCCTGGTGCTCTCGGTGTGGCGTGGTCAACGTGGTCAGCGATCGACATGCATCTGAAGTGGACTGTACGTGGAGAGGTTGACAGCTGGGTCCACGGTCGCACGCAAGGAAATGCCTCCTTATTACGCGCAAAATAATGATTCCTCCACCTGACATCTGAGATCCACCGAAAGGGCCTCTGTATTTCACGAAAAAAAGTTTCCACCGCTGATAGCTCGGACCCACCACCTACATCTTCGCACACAAGGAAGTGCCTCCTTATTACGCAAAAAAAGAATACCCCCCTGCTAGCTGGGACCCAGTATAGTGGGCCTACTAAGTTGACGGGGACGAACGGCTTTGTAAACTTAGTCAATATGCACGATTCTAGCTCGACTGATCGTACGATGTCCATCCAACAGCCGTAGTGCTTCTTCAACCTCTGTTCTTCTTGCTCCAGCTGCCCAAAGCAGCGCCGGTCGTGCCGTCTGCTCCTGCCTCCCGTGGCCGGCTGTGCTGCCGCGGAGGCCTCACCGCCCCCATACTACTGCCACCGCTGGCCAGGCCATCTCTCCACTCCACTCACCCACACCCCCTGTTATTCTGCCCCCATACTCCTCTCCGCATGGGCATCCACTGCCGCGTCTTCCCCGACTCTGCATCGTCCCCTTCCTAGGCCTCGTTGTCATCCACCGCCGTGGTGCTCTCAACGCGGCGTGGTCAATGTGGTCAACGACCGAATTCCGTCGGAAGAATACTGTATGTGAAGAGGCTGACAGCTGGGTCCACGGCAGCCGCAAGGAAGTGCCTGCATATTACATGGAAAATAATTATTCCTCCACCTGACAGCAGGGACCCATCGGACGAGCCACCAATATTTCATGAAAAAACGTTTGCCCCTGACTGCTGGGACCCACCCGATGGGCCACCGTATTTCACAAAAAAATGTTCCCCCTGCTGTCAGCTCGGACCCACCGGAAGTGCCTCCTTATTACGCTCAAAAAAATGAATACCCCCTGCTAGCTGGGACCCACCTTGGTGGGAGGCTGACTTGTGGGCCTACTAAGTTGACGGGGACGGAGGGCTTTGTCAACTTAGTCAATATAAACGATTCTAGCTCCAGTGACCGTACGATGTCCATCCAACGGCTCTAGTGCTTCTTCAACCTCTGGTCTTCTTGCTCCAGCCGCCCAAAGCAGCACCGGTCGTGCCGCATGCTCCTGCCTCCCATGGCCGGATGTGCTGCCGCGGAGGCCTCACCGCCGCCAACTATTCCCACCGCTGGCCAGGCCCTGCGGCGACGGCAGCCTCACACCGCAGCCGAACCAGTGAACCCTTGTACTCCTCTCCGCGCGGGCTTCCACTGCCGCGTCTTCCCCGGCTCCCCGTCGTCCCCTTCCTAGGCCTCGCCGTTGTCCACCGCCCTGCTGCTCTTGGCGCGGCGTCGTCAACATGGTCAAGGAACGACTTCCATCGGACGTGGACTCTACGTGGAGAGGCTGATTGCTGGGTCCACGGCCGCAGCAAGGAAGTGCCTCCTTATTACGTGGAAAATAATTATTCCTCGACCTGACAGCGGGGACCCACCGGACGGGCCACCGTATTTCGCGAAAAAAACGTTTCCCCCTGACTGCTGGGACCCACCAGCTACATCTTCGCACGCAAGGAAGTGCGTCCGGGCAAAAAAAATGATTCACCCCCTGACTGCTGGGACCCACCAGCTACATCTTCGCATGCAAGGAAGTGCCTGACAGTCGGGACCCACCTGGTAGAAGCGTACATAGCGTTGTCATTCTGGTCGCGAACGTGTATGCACATATATACTGGTCGATGTAGAGGCGCGCACGTGTCGTAGTAGAGGCGCGTAGCATGTACACGTACGTACAGCGGCCAGGGTGCAAGAAAGAAAATACGGCCACATACGTACATACGGGCAAGGTCTCGAACGCCTACTCACGCATACGTACATGCCTGGGTCAGAATGGAGAAACAATGTCGTTGTCGTGTTCATGGGGAGCCAACCGGATGGGTCAAAACGGAATGCGTGGTCGGGTTCATCGGGAGGGCTTGGATGGAACAGGCGATAAAAATGAGGCCTGGCGTATCGCAGAACGGAGGAAACAGATCTCCTATGTTCGAAACGGGGTCCTGTTGATCGGGAGGAATGTGGCGTACCGCAAAACGGAGGAAACGAACCTCCTACGGTCGAAAGGGGGGTCCTATTGATCGGGAGGGGTGCGGCGTACCGCAAAACGGAGGAAACGGACCTCCTACGGTCGAAACAGGGGTCCTGTTGATCGGGAGGGGTGTGGCGTACCGCAAAACGGATGAAACGGACCTCCTACAGTCGAAACGGGGGTCCTGTTGATTGGAGGGTGTGGCATACCGCAAAATGGACGAAACGGACTTGTGTTTGACTGCTACGGTCGAAACGGGGGTCCTGTTCATCGGGAGGGGTGTGGCGTACCGCAAAACGGGACTCCACGGGATACTGTTCATCTCCACCGTTGACCTCCTCCAGCCTCCACGGGCTACCGTCGACCTCCTCCAGCCTGCATGGGCTCCTGTTCATCCAGCCTCCACCTCGCGCTACACCACCGGCTACTGTTCAACCACCCCTCCACGGGAACCCCTCCATCTTCTACTATTCATCCAGCCCTCCACACCATGGGGTCCTGTTCAACCACCCCTCCACGGTCACCCCTCCATCGTCTACTCTTCATCCAGCCCTCCACACCACAGGGTCCTGTTTAACCACCCCTCCACGGGCACCCCTCCACCGTGTACTCTTCATGCAGCCCTCCACACCACGGGGTCATGTTCATCTAGAGGCAACGCCACCGCTCACTGTTGATCCAACCCCCCCCCCCCCC
The DNA here is from genome assembly GCA_963921465.1 of Triticum timopheevii. Lineage (NCBI taxonomy): Eukaryota > Viridiplantae > Streptophyta > Magnoliopsida > Poales > Poaceae > Triticum > Triticum timopheevii. Next base: position 373,110,713 of record OY997262.1, read on the forward strand.
CCCCGCAACACTCACTATTCATCCAATCGATCGGCTTCAGTTAGCAGCAGTAGCGAAGGAATCGCTCGATCAGGTTCAGTTAATAGCCATCGATCAATCACTCAGGTTCAGTAACGCGTAGCCTGCAGTGCAATCGCTCAGGTTCAGTTAGAGCCCAACGCCTCGCTCGGGTTCAGTTAGAGCCAACGCCTCGCACACACACGTGTACGTGTACGAGAGAAACGCGCATCGCTTGGCCCCCGACCTCCCACCGTAACCGGGAACTCCTCGAAATTTTCCTCACCCTCTCTTCTACCACGGTTTTTTCCGTCATGGACTGCCCAAAGAATGTCATGCAGCTGCGTCTCCGGCCCGCCCAGGATGAAAAGCCCATTTTCTATCATAGAAGTAGGAGCCCACCACATCTATGATGATACCAGGTTTTGTCACAATTATCGTCATAGAAGTGTCATATGTATGACAGGAAAAAAATTCATTCGGCCCAAAATGTCACGGATGTGTCTTTTTTTGTAGTGCATGTTCTTAGTTCAGACATCATATCGCTCTCTGTTTAGCATATAACTCACATATGTGAATTAAATGATGCGATCATGATTATTTAGATAACATGTAGGTGAATTATGTCATGCGATCCTGTTTAGTTATTCATCATATCTCTGAATTATATTATGCTATGCTATCAAGTTTAGATAGACATCATATATTTGAAATTATATCATGCTATCCATTTTAGTTAAACAATATACACGAAAACTATTTCATGCCCTCTTTTTTCCACACTATCTATTGCATCTGTCTCTCATACAATGTGTCTACATTCAACTATGTTTCCTGTTTATCAGCCATTTGAATTAGAGCGGGTGATGCCAGTATCTAGCAGAGTAAAAACATGGACTTCAAATAAAACAATGCTACCTCTTGGTGGAGATAGCACCCTAGCTGTACATGCACTAGAACCAGCCCTACCACACATAACCCAAACTCTCGCAGATTGTACCCCTACTACGATGGACAGAGAACCAGCTTCACCCAATGAAACCCCAACCCCAGCAGCTAGTAAGCTAGTTCCTGTTAACACAGCACCATCTCCACCAGAGAGCTCCCAAACAAGAGCAGTTAGTAAGGAAGCTCCAGTGTCCAAAGGGTCAGTACTACCACGGCGAACCCCAACTCCACCAGTTAGTACGCCTATTCCTGTGGAGGAAGCACAACCAGCTAGTCGTAGTTTAGCATCTATCGCATTTGATGTTGTTAAATCATATGTGCGTTTCTTCCCATCTTGGAAATATTATACTGAATATGAAGGGAAATGCCAGTTGCAGGTGTTTGTCCAGGAGTTATGTGTAAGTAATGTTATTCATGGCAATTACTTTGCTTTATCCCATACATCCTACCTCCATGATGGTTATAATACAACAAATTTTCCCATTTCTCTCTATAGAGAAGGACTGAATTGGAAACTCAAGATGAGGTAACTTGTGCTAATACCTCTGCTATCTTCAAGAATGCTTGGTGGCAGTATCGGAATTACCTGAAGAAAACATACTTCACCGGCAAAGAAACTCATCAAATTCCCTTATGTTCTCCCGGGACACATTTACTAGACGATGACTGGGAACACCTTGTTCTATACTGGTCCCGAACCAAGAATGTGGTAAGGTCTATGAGCTCATTTTCTATTTTAAGTACTATATTCTTGCGTCTTACTGTACTCTGTTCATGTAGAACAAGTGCCTAAACCTGAAGAACAACTGATCTAATTTAAGATGCCATTGCTAATTTTCTATTGTGCATAGTGCTTTGCTCTTGTATGACTGTATTTACTCATACAAACTTATTTTTAGATTGAAGGATCCAATCGAAACTCCAATGGCACAGCAGGTATGTTCACGCATGTTTCTTTAACAGTTTTGCTCTTATCAATAGCTCTGTTGATTTCAATTTCAATTGTGTATACAGTTGACTTCTCATATCATGCACATTACTAGCATCACAACAGAGCCAATAGTGTTGTTGTACATGTAGACCCGTGGTACCCATCTGAAATCTGTGCTGTGTAGTTTCCCACGCTTTGTATTCTTTCACTGCTGCTTTGTCTTGAACTGATATGATTTGAACCATGTCTCTATTTTTATTTGGCAAGACAATGTAGTGACCTTTGGACATAGGTTTATGTTTGTTTGATGCTTTTATTATGTACTAATACTTGGCAATAGAACACTTGGTAGTTTAATCCTGTCCACCTTACTAATGAACTGGTTCACTGAAATGAGTTTCATATACTAGTACATGCTAAACCTGTTATGTGTCTTCTTGTTTCTTCTTTTAGAATGCTGACAAAATATTGGGGAAGAGCGGCTTATTAAGAAATGGTAAGGGAAGTAATGCAGATAAGGTTCACGATAGTGAGACATCCTTGTTGGTCTCCAACAAAGCTGATAATACCACTAAGGAAGACTATCTTGAAGACAGTGAGACAACCCCAAAGTCCTGTCTTGGTTTAGTGTTCGAGTTACTGGCCACTACCGCTTGCACAAGCTATTCAAACTCACTGTCTGAATCAGTTCGGTGTTTTGAGTCTCAACTACGAGCTGAAAGACATCGATCAGCTGTGCTGCGACAAGAAGCAGAAGGACTGCGGAAGTCCCTGGAGCATTCAGATGCATACTTTCTGGTGCAACAGGAAGCGTTGGAGGATTTTAGCGCCAAACAGGATAAAGATAATAAGCTTGCTAAGCTTATTGCCAGCATGGTGGATACCCAGGATAACGTTTCTTGAGCTCTTATGAAGTTGTTTAAGTTATGCTCTTGTTTTGCTGCCGTGTTTATTTGCACTGCTAGCCAATTTTGATGGCCAATGTATGTAATATGCCGCTTTGTTCCCTATATTTGCACTAGTGGCGAACTTTGATGCCCAGTGGATGTAATATGTGTAATAGCGGTAATAGGCTAGCGTTAGTTGCTTGCTTATTTATTCCTTATTGTCTTGTGTAGTTGTTTGCTTGTAGTCACTGCAGTTCTTTTTCCATGTTTTTCTAGTGGCCACAATAATCTATTTTTGGTAACTACGCCACAATAATCATGGCAACACATGGACTGTTGTAACCATGGGCCTCCTGCGGGCCGTATGATCCATGGGCCTTCTACGGGCCGTAGGATCCATTGGTCTTCTATACGGGCCTTAGGATCCATGGGCCTTCTACAAGCCGTAGGATCCATGGGCCTTCTACGGGTCGTACGATCCATGGGCCTTCTATGGGTCGTAGGTTCCATTGGTCTTCTACAGGCCGTAGGATCCATGGGCCTTCTACGGGGCATATAATCATTTCGCCAATCATGGGCCGTACTATTCGTGGACCATAACGGGCCGTTAATAGGCCGTATTTGATAACTCTATGAAAATAGCACAATGGGTTTTTTGACATGAAAACGGCCCAACGTATTAACGGTCCACAAACGGGCCGACTATAATGATGGATTGAATTTGGCCCACAAGTAGAAAATGACAGTAGCGGGCTGTAAGTAACCGAATGCTGGAAATGAGCCCAAGAATAAATGGCCCCTCAAAAGGCAGAAAGATAACATGGGATGGAAACGGACCAATAGAATAATGGTCCGTTAATTGGTATAAAGTGATACACTGTTCATTACGGGCCAGTTTCACCACAGGCCATTAATGGGCTAAGAGTTACAAAGGGTCTCATATGGGACGAAAGACGTCGTGGGCCATACATGGGCCGGAAGTTAAACGGGCTGGAATCATATTGGACAGCCCAGATGACGCTACTAGGCGTAATTCGGATAGGTTGTAACGGGCCCTAGGTTAGCGGGCTATAAATGGGTTATATGCGAATAGGCCATTAATAGGCTTTCCATGGGCCGGCCCGCCACCTTTTGACCAAGTCAAACGGGCCGGCCTTTTCACAGGAATGGGCCTCTATTGGGCCGTGCCACGTGTCTACGTATCATAGGCGCCTTCGGTCCAATGAGTGGATGAGATCTGTCCCAACGGTGATCCGACACGTGTTTCCTCGAGACAATGATGATTTTACACGTGGAAAATCCCCATTGGTCGGGGCTGTTAACGGGTTATCGGATCCAAAACCGGACCTGATAGCTTAACGATGTTCTATTACGATGGATGCCACATGTCTGTCACCCTTGACGAAAGCACTACTATGACGCGCGATGGAAGTGGACATTTCCGTGATGATAATTTTGGTAATGTCATGGAACACTTCTACGACAGCACAAGTATGACTATCTTGATTCTGTCATAAAATCGTCATGGATGTACATGCATGACAGAAGACGTGACCTACTGTGACAAACACGTATCATCATGGAAGTCTATTTTTTTGTAGTGATCGCAGCCCCAAACTTTAAGAAACTACAACTTTGGTTTCTTGCAAAACCACAGTTCATAAGGTGTCATCTCAACGGATTTTGTTGGTGCCTTATTTATAGTGAATGTAGCTGTCTCTAATGCATAACCCCAAAACAATAGTGGTAACTCAGTAAGAGACATCATAGATCGCACCATACCCAATAAAGTATGGTCACGACGTTCGGACACACCATTACACTGAGGTGTTCCATGTGGCGTGAGCTGTGAAACTATTCCACATTGTTTCAAATGAAGGCCAAACTCGTAACTCAAATATTCTCCTCTATGATCAGATCATAGAAACTTTATTTATTGTTATGATGATTCTCCACTTTACTCTGAAATTCTTTGAACTTTTCAAATGTTTCAGACTTGTGTTTCGTTAAGTAGATATACCCATATCTGCTCAAATCATCTTTGAAGGTCAGAAAATAACAATACCCGCCACGAGCATGAACACTCATTGGACCGCATACATTGGTATGTATTATTTCCAATAAGTGACTAGCTCGTTCCATTGTTCCGGAGTACGGAGTTTTTGTCATCTTGCCCATAAGGCACGGTTCGCAAGCATCAAATGATTCATAATCAAGTGATTCAAGAAGTCCATCTTTATGGAGTTTCTTCATGCGCTTTACACCGATATGACCCAAACGGCAGTGCCACAAATATGTTGCACTATCATTATCAACTTTGCTTCTTTTGGCATCAATATTATGAATATGTGTATCACTACGATCAAGATTCAATAAACCATCAACATTGGGTGTATGACCATAGAAGGTTTTATTCATGTAAACAGAATAACAATTTATACTCTATCTTAGATGAATAATCGTATCTTAATAAACATGATCTAATCATATTTATGCTCAACGCAAACACCAAATAACATTTATTTAGGTTCAACACTGATCTCGATAGTATAGGGAGTGTGCGATGATGATCATATCAATCTTGGAACCACTTCCAACACAGATCATCACTTCACCCTCAACTAGTCTCTGTCTATTCTGTATCTCCTGTTTCAAGTTAGTAATCTTAGCAACCGAACAAGTATCAAATACCGAGGGGCTACTATAAACACTAGTATGGTACACATCAATAACCTGTATATCAAAATATACCCTTGTTCACTTTGCCATCCTTCTTATCCACCAAATATACAGGGCATTTCCGCTTCCAGTGACCATTTCCTTTGCAGTAGAAGCACTCAGTTTCAGGCTTTGGTCCAGCTTTGGGCTTCTTCACGGGAGTGACAACTTGCTTGACATTCTACTTGAAGTTCTCTTTCTTTCCCTTTGCCCTTTTCTTGAAACTAGTGATCTTGTTTAATCATCAACACTTGATGATCTTTGTTGATTTCTACCTTTGTCGATTTCAGCATCACGAAGAGCTTAGGAATCGTTTTCATCATCCTTTGCATACTATAGTTCATCATGAAGTTCCAGTAACTTGGTGATGATGACTAGAGAACTCTGTCAATCACTATCTTATCTGGAAGATTAACTCCCACTTGATTCAAGCGATTGTAGTACCCAGACATTCTGAGCACATGCTCACTAGTTGAGCTATTCTCCTCCATCTTTTAGCTATAGAACTTGTTAGAGACTTCATATCTCTCAACTCGAGTATTTGCTTGAAATATTAACTTAAACTCTTGGAACATCTCATATGCTCCATGACATTCAAAACGTCTTTGAAGTCCCGATTCTAAGATGTAAATCATGGTGCACTAAACTATCAAGTAGTCATCATATTAAGCTAGCCAAACGTTCATAACATTTGCATCTGCTCCTGCAATAGTTCCGTCACCTAGCGGTGCATCAAGGACATAATTCTTCTATGCAACAATGAGGATAAAACCTCAGATCACGGACCCAGTCTACATCATCGCTACTATCATCTTTCAACTTAGTTTTCTCTAGGAACATATATAAAACATAGGGAAGCTATAACGCGAGCTATTGATCTACAACATAATTTGCAAAATACTATCATGACTAAGTTCATGATAAATTAAAGTTCAATTAATCATATTACTTAAAAACTCCCACTTAGATATACCTCCCTCTAATCATCTAAGTGATCACGTGATCCAAATCAACTAAACCATGTCCGATCATCACGTGAGATGGAGTAGGTTTCAATGGTGAACATCACTATGTTGATCATATCTACTATATGATTCACGCTCGACCTTTCGGTCTCGGTGTTCTGAGGCCATATCTGCATATGCTAGGCTCGTCAAGTTTAACTTGGGTATTCTGCGTGTGCAAAACTGGGCTTGCATCCGTTGTATGTGAACGTAGAGCTTATCACACCCGATCATCACGTGGTGTCTTGGCACGACGAACTGTAGCAATGGTGCATACTTAGGGAGAACACTTGTACCTTGAAATTTAGTAACAGATCATCTTATAATGCTACCGACATTCTAAGCAAAATAAGATGCATAAAGGATAAACATCACATGCAATCAAAATGTGTGACATGATATGGCCATGATCATCTTGTGCTCATGATCTCTATCACCGAGGCATCATCATGATCTCCATCATCACCGGTGCGACACCTTGATCTCCATCGTAGCATCGTTGTCATCTCGCCATCTACTGTTACTACGACTATTTCTACCTCTTAGTGATAAAGTAAAACAATTACATGGTGATTGCATTGCATACAATAAAGTGACAACCATACGGCTCCTAACAGTTTCCGATAACTTTGTTAAAGAACATGCTCATCTCATACAAAAATTTATATCACATGATGCCTTGACCATATCACATCACAGCAAGTCCTGCAAAAACAAGTTAGACGTCCTCTACTTTGTTGTTGCAAGTTTTACGTGGCTGCTACGGGCTTCTAGCAAGAACTGTTCTTACCTAAGCATAAAAACCACAACGATTTTTCGTCAAGTGTGTTGTTTTAACCTTCAACAAGGACCGGGCGTAGACACACTCGATTCAACTAAAGTTGGAGAAACAGACACTCACTAGCCACCTATGTGCAAAGCACGTTGGTAGAACTAGTCTCGCGTAAGCGTACGCATAATGTCGGTCTGAGTCGCTTCATCAAATAATACCGCTGAATCAAAGTATGACATGCTAGTAAGCAGTATGACTATTATCGCCCACAACTCTTTGTGTTCTACTTGTGCATATAACATCTACGCATAGACCTGGCTTGGATGCCACTGTTGGAGAATGCAGTAACTTCAAAAAAAATCCTATCATCACGCAAGATCTATCTAGGAGATGCATAGCAATGAGAGGGAATAGTGTTGTCCACATACCCTCGTAGACCAAAAGCGGAAGCGTTATGACAACGTGGTTGATGTAGTTGTACGTCTTCACGATCCGACTGATCCTAGCACTGAAGGTATGACACCTCCGCAATCTGCACACATTTAGCTCGGTGACGTCCCATGAACTGTAGATCCAGCTGAGGTCGAGGGAGAGTTTCATCATCACGGTGGCATAGTGACGGTGATGATGAAGTTACCGGCACAGGGCGTCGCCTAAGCACTACAATGATATGACCGAGGTGTGTAACTGTGGAGGGGGCACCGCACACGGCTAAAACAATTGTCAACTTGTGTGTCTATGGGGTGCCCCCTCCCCCATATATAAAGGAGTGGAGGAGGGAGGGCCGGCCCTCTCATGGCGTGCCCAAGGGGGGAGTCCTACTCCCGGTGGGAGTAGGATTCCCCCTTCCCTAGTTGGAGAAGGAGAGGAAGGAAGGGGGGAGATAGGGAAGGAAAGGGTGGGGGGCACCCAATTTGGATTGGGCTTGGGGGAGCGTGCCCTCCACCTAGCCGCCTCCTCTTCTCTCCCACTAAGGCCCAATAAGGTCCATACACTCCCCGTGGGGTTCCGGTAACCCCCCCGGTACTCCGGTAAATGCCCGAACTCACCCGGAACCATTCCGATGTCCAAACATAGTCTTCCAGTATATCGATCTTTCTGTCTCGACCATTTTGAGACTCCTCGTCATGTCCGTAATCATATCTGGGACTCTGAACTACCTTCGGTACATCAAAACACATAAACTCATAATACCGATCGTCACCGAACGTTAAGCGTGCGGACCCTACGGGTTCAAGAACTATGTAGACATGACCAAGACATGTCTCTGGTTAATAACCAATAGAGGAACCTGGATGCTCATATTGGTTCCTACATATTCTATGAAGATCTTTATCGGTCAAACCGCATAACAATATACGTTGTTCCCTTTGTCACCGGTATGTTACTTGCCCGAGATTCGATCCTCGGTATCATCCTACCTAGTTCAATCTTGTTACTGGAAAGTCTCTTTACTCGTTTCGTAATACTTCATACCGAAACTAACTCATTAGTTACAATGCTTGCAAGGCTTATAGTGATGAGTATTACCGAGAGGGCCCAGAGATACCTCTCCAAAACACGGAGTAACAAATCCTAATCTCGATCTATGCCAACCCAAAAAACACCTTCAGAGACACCTACAGAGCACCTTTATAATCACCCATTTACGTTGTGACGTTTGGTAGCACACAAAGTGTTCCTCCGGTATTCAGGAGTTGCATAATCTCACAGTCCGAGGAACTTGTATAAGTTATGAAGAAAGCAGTAGCAATGAAACTAACACGATCATAATGCTAAGCTAACTCATGGGTCATGCCCATCACATCATTCTCCTAATGATGTGATCCCGTTCATCAAATGACAACACATGTCTATGGTTAGGAAACATAACCATCTTTGATTAACAAGCTTGTCAAGTAGAGGCATACTAGGGACTACATGTTTTGTCTATGTATTCATACATGTACTAAGTTTCCGGTTAATACAATTCTAGCATGAATAATAAACATTCATCATGAATTAAGGAAATAAATAATAACTTTATTATTGCCTCTAGGGCATATTTCCTTTAGCATAGGGTTGCGCTTAGTTCCCATATGAGCGAGGATGTCAGCTGCCTAATTACTATCTTGAGCGACATGATGAAACTCAAGTCCTTCGAACCGAGCTGATATTTTTAATATGGCGTCTCGATATGCCGCCATTTTTGGGTCCTTCGCGTCGAACTCTCCATTAACCTGAGAAATTGCGAGGTTGGAATCACCGCGCACCTCCAGGCATTGTATACCCATGGAGACAGCTATGCGAAGACCATGTAGCAGCACCTCGTATTCGGCAGCATTGTTGGAGTTCGTATACATAATTTGTAGTACATAGCGGACTGTGTCCCCAATAGAGGACGTTAGGATGATGCCAGCCCCCAGACTGGCTGTCATTTTAGAGTTGTCGAAGTACATAATCCAATTGGAGTATGATCTATACTCTTTAGGGAGTTTAGCTTCCGTCCATTCAGCGACAAAGTCGGCCAACACCTGGGATTTAATAGCCCGACATGGCTTGTATACGATTTCGAACGGTAAAAGCTCGATGGCCCATTTGGCTATGCGGCCAGTGGCGTCCCTGTTATTGATAATGTCATTGAGTGGTACTTCAGATGCCACTGTGATCGAACACTCTTGTAAGTAGTGTCGCAGTTTATAGGATGCCATGAAGACTATGTAGGCTATCTTCTGATAGTGGGGGTATCGGGATTTGCAAGGTGTAAGGACCTCCGATACATAATAAATTGGTTTTGGGTGGGGAATTTTGCCCCTCTTCCCCTCATTCGACGACGATCACAACACTAACCACTTGGTTAGTTGCCGAAATATATAATAACATGGCTCTCCAACACCTGGTGCAACTAGGATTGTGTTGCTTGCAAGAAGGGTTTTAATCTCTTCCAGTCCGGCTGTGGTAGCGTCCGTCCAATTGAAGTTGTCTGTGCGCCGTAATAGCTTGTAGATTGGTAGTGTTTTTTCTCCCAATTTGGAGATAAAGTGGCTTAAGGCTACGATGCATCCAGCTAGTTTCTAGACTTGCTTTAGGTCTGTTGGTATGGCAACGCTCGGATCTTAGCTGGGTTAGCTTCAATTCCTCTATGGAAACAATGAACCCGAGCAGCTTTCCGGCCGGAACTTTGAAGACACATTTTTCTAGATTAAGCCGTATGTCATATGTTCAGAGGTTGTCGAAGGTGAGGCGAAGATTGTCCACCAGTGTCTCAATGTGTTTTGTCTTGATGGCCACGTCGTCCACGTATGCTTCGACCGTTTTGCCTATTTGTTTTCCAGACAAGTTTTAATCATACACTGGTAGGTAGCCCCAGCATTTTTGAGTCCGAAGGGCATAGCATTGAAGCAGAAGCGACCATAAGGGGTGATGAACGCGGTTGCAGCCTGGTCCGATTCCTTCATCTTAATCTGATGGTATCTGGAATAGGCATCAAGGAACACAAGGAATCATGCCCTGCTATTGCATCAATAATTTGGTCGATGCGAGGCAATGGGAAGGGGTCCTTAGGGCAAGCCTTGTTGAGGTCCTTGAAATCGACACACAGGCGCCAAGATTTGTCCTTCTTTGGTACCATAACCAAGTTGGCTAACCAATACGGATGTTTAATTTCCCTGATAAACCCAGCCTCTAACAACTTGGCTAGCTCTTCTCCCATGGCTTGATGCTTGGGTTCAGAGAATCACCGTAGTGCCAGCTTCACGGGTTTGAATCCTTTGATTACATTGAGACTATGTTCGGCCAGTCTTCGTGGGATGCCGGGCATGTCTGAAGGGTACCAGGCGAAGATATCCCAATTTTCTCATAGGAATGTGCATTCGGCGGCGTCCACTGCCGGATCTAGCTGTGCTCCAATAGATGTTGTTTTGTTGGGGTCCGTCGGGTGCACTTGGAATTTTACTATTTCCTCGGCTGGCTTGAAAGAGGTGGATTTGGATCTCTTATCAAGAACCACATCATCCTTATCCCCCGTGGACTATGGGTGGTTAATTCCTCCGCTGCTAGGGCTTCGGATAGTGCCTCGAGGGCTAACAACGCAGTTTTGTTTTCGGCACAAAGGGCTTTGTCCGGGTCACTCGAAATTGTTATAATTCCATTAGGTCCGGGCATTTTGAGCTTCACATACCCGTAATGCTGTATAGCTTGAAAGCTTGAGAAAGCGTCCCGGACAAGGATGGTGTGATACCCACTGTTGAAAGGGACCACATGAAAGAGCAACTCTTCGGATCTATAGTTTTCGGGCGTGCCGAATACCACATCCAGTTTAATTTTTCCCGAGCAATGTGCTTCTCGACTAGGGATAATACCTCGAAAGGTGGTATTGCTCTGCTCGATGCATGATCTATCCATCTGCATTTTATCGAGCATGTCCTCATAGATGAGGTTAAGTCTGCTGCCGCCGTCCATGAGCACTTTAGTAAGCCGAAAACCATCAGCGATGGGGTTTAGTACTAAGGCGGCAGGTGCTCGGACTGACCGAGCCTTTGGTTCATCTTCGGCCGTAAAGGTTATTGCCATGTCGTTCCATGGGCTCAGTGTGGTAACTTGGTGGACTTCAGCGAGGTTGCGGAGCGCCCGTTTGCACCGATTGTTCAAAGATAAGGTCTCGAAGACCGCGAGGACGATAAAGTTGTTCCTCTCTAGAGAGCATGTCTCTGGAGAAGTGGTGAGGATGGCCTCTCCAATTTTTGCTACTTGTTGGAGTACCCAGCATGCTCGACGCTATGGGTTGGGACTGTGCGCGGAGTGGCGTGGATCGGGCATGGTTTGTCCAGTAGTTCGTCAAGGACGGACCTGTGTCCTGTAAAGCGTTTTTTCTTGACCGTAGACTGGTGGTCGGGTGACCCACCAGGATGTATCCATTTAGCCCGAGCCACACACTGCTTCAAGGCAGCGGGATCTAGTTGAGTTTTCTGGGCCTTCCATGTGCTTTCCACCACACAGTACTTTTGCACTGCTTGTGATAACTCTGTGAAGCTCTGTTTGTGGCGACGATCGAGGGCATTCAATATTCCCTCGTCGGTGTAGTTTTGATGGAAAACTGAAACCACGTTGTCGTCTGAGCAATGTTTGATCCTGTTTTTAACAAGCAGGAATCTGGCCTAAAAGTGGTAGACTAATACATCTCCAACGTATCTACTTTTTCTCATCCTTTTCCTCTTGTTTTGGACTCTAATCTGCATGATTTGAATGAAACTAACCCTGGACTGGCACTGTTTTCAGCAGAACTACCATGGTGTTGTTTTTGTGCATAAATAAAAATTCTCAAAATGGAATGAAACTTTGCGAGGATTTTTTACATCAATAATAAGAATTTCTGGCACCTGGGTGGGCACAACCCACCAGGGTGCGCCCCCCTCTCCTGGCGCGCCCAGGTGGGTTTTCCCCACCTGGTGGCCTCGCAGACGACCCCCTTGATACTATAAAATCACATATTTCCAGAAAAAAATCAGGGAGAAAGAATTATCACGATCCACGAGACACAGTCGCCGCCAAGCCCTGTTCTTCCTCGGGAGGACAGATCTTGATTTCATTTGGGGCTCCGGAGAAGGGGATCTTCGTTCATCCTCATCACCAACCCATCTCCATTGCCAATTCCATGATGCTCCCCACCGGGAGTGAGTAATTCCTTCGTAGGCTCTTTGGTCGGTGAGGAGTTGGATGAGATTCATCATGTAATCGAGTTAGTTTTGTTAGGGCCTGATCCCTAGTATCCACTATGTTCTTAGACTGATGTTGCTATGACTTTGCTATGCTTAATGCTTGTCACTTTGGGCCCGGGTGCCATGAACTCAGATCTAAACCATTTACGAATTCATCATTATATCCATGTTTTAGATCCGATCTTGCAAGTTATAGTCACCTACTACGGTTATGATCCGACAACCCCAGAGTAACAACAACCGGGCCCACTCTCGGTGATGACCATAGTTTGAGGAGTTCATGTATTCACTATGTGTTAATGCTTTGTTCCGGTTCTCTATTAAAAGGAGGCCTTATTATACCTTAGTTTCCAATATGGACCCCACTGCCACGGGAGGGTAGGACAAAAGATGTCATGCAAGTTCTTCTAATAAAGCACATATGACTATTTATGGAATACATGCCTACATTATATCGATGAACTGGAGCTAGTGCCGTGTCGCCCTAGGTTATAACTGTCACATGATGAATATCATCCAACAAGTCACTGATCCAATGCCTACAAATTTATCTTATATTGTTCTTGCTACGTTACTACTGTTGCTACTGCTATCATTACTGATCAAATATCACTGCTATCACTATTACTGTTACCGTTACTACTACTGCTATCATCAAAACTATCATACTACTATGCTACTAATCACTTTGCTGCAGATAATTAATCTCTGGGTGTGGTCGAATTGACAACTCAGCTGCTAATACCTTCAAATATTCTTTGGCTCCCCTTGTGTCAAATCTATAAATTTGGGTTAAATACTTACCCTCGAAAACTGTTGCGATCCCCTATACTTGTGGGTTATCAAGACCTTTTTCTGGCGCCATTGCCGGGGACCATACCTATATTTGTTGAGTCACTTGTATTATTATCATTTTACCACTACAAAGAATCTGAAGGATGCTAAGACTAAGATATTCCCTCAAAGATGAGGGGAGGTAAGGAACTGTCATCCAGTTCTGCTTTAGATTCACCTTCTGTTAATTATGATCCAGTAAACTTGCAACACCACCACATGCTATTAATTATGATATGTCGCAAGTTATTGATGATGCTACTTCTACTACGAATGATGCTTATGATGATGCTAGTAGCATGCCTGATAATGATGATGTGCCACCTGGTGAATTTCTTGATGAAGAAATTGCTAGAGTAATACAACATGATGTTGTTGAATCTGATGATGAGCTTGAAATTGAAACTCCTAAAATACTTGCTAGAGCTAGCCCTCCTAGATATGAATTTCCTAAGGTACCGGAAGGCTATGTTATGAGTGAAGAGGCAACTAGAGATATTCTTTCTTGTAAGGATAGAGATGATCTAGATAAATTATTACACAAGTATAAAGAAAAATCTCTGAATGCTAGAATGAAATGTGATCCTAAGTTTGCTACTTCATCTATTGCTATTTCTGATAAGGATTATGAATTATCTGTCAACCAAAAGTTAATTACTTTGGTTGAATCTGATCCTTTCCATGGTTATGAAACTGAGACTCTTGTGGCACATCTTACTAAGTTGAATGATATTGCCACCCTTTTTTACTCATGATGAGAAAACTCGATACTACTTCATTATCAAATTATTTCCTTTCTCGTTAAAGGGTGATGCTAAAGCTTGGTACAACACTCTTGCTCCTGGTTGTGTGCATAGTCCCCAGGATATGATTTACTACTTCTCTGAAAAATATTTCCCTGCTCATAAGAAACAAGCTGCCTTACTAGAAATATTTAACTTTGTTCAAACTAAAGAAGAGAGTCTCCCACAAGCTTGGGGGAGGCTTTGCTAGTTACTTAATGCTTTGCATGATCATCCTCTTCAGAAAAATGAAATACTTGACATCTTCTATAATGGACTAACCGATGCTTTTAGGGATTTCCTAGATAGTTGTGCTGGTTGTGTTTCCAGGGAACGAACTATTGCTCAAGATGAAGAATTATTGAATAACATATTGAAAAATTATGATGATTGGACTATTCCTGAACCACTGCCTAAACCAACTCTGAAGAAGAGGGGCATATTATATCTCAGTCCTGAAGATATGCAAGAGGCAAAGAAATCTATGAAGGAAAAAGGTATTAAAGTTGAGGATGTTAAAAATTTACCTCCTATTAAATAAATACATGGGCTTGATACAACACCACTGCCTAAGGTGGTAGAGGTAAATTCTCTTATGAAGTTAAATGAAAATGATAACCCTCACAATAAACATCCCAATCAATGCCTTTATGAGTTTGACAATTACATTAGAAAGCAAGATCACTTCAATGCAAATGTTATGAAACAATTGAAATATAATTCCGATATGATTGCTCGCTTGAGTGAATTGTTATTTAGAATCTCAAATGATGTTAGAGGTGTAGGAAAACATGCCTCTATGGTTCAAACTCAATTATAACAAGTTGCTAAATCACAAAGAGAACTACTTGATGAAATGAATCATAATACACATGACTTTGCTATTAGAGTTGCAACTAGAGGAGGTAAAATGACTCAGGAACCACTTTATCCTGAGGGACATCCAAAGAGAATTGAACAAGATTCTCAAAGAAACAACACCACTACACCTAGCTCTTCTAAAAAGAAAAATAAAAAGAAGAATGATAGGACTTTGCATGGTTCTAGTGAACCTGAAATAGACAAACCTCCTAATAATGAAAATGAAACTTCTATCTCTGATGCTGAAACTCAATCTAGTAATGAACATCCACCCAGTGATAATGAAAAAGACAATGATGAGGTTCATGAAGGCACTCAGCCAAATAATGCTAAAGAACCAGATAATGATGTTGAGATAGAACCACCTGTTGATCTTGATAACCCACAACCTAAGAATAAAAGATATGATGAAAGAGTCTTCATTGCTAGAAAACACGGTAAAGAAAGAGAACCGTGGGTTCAAAAACCTATGCCTTTTCCATCCAAGCCAACTAAAAAGAAAGATGATGAAGAATTTGAATGCTTTGCTGAAATGATTAGGCCGGTCTTTTTGCATACTCGCTTGACTGACATCTTAAAAATGCCTCCTTATGCAAAGTATATGAAAGATATCATTGCAAAGAAGAGAAAAATACCGGAAGCTGAAATCTCCACTATGCTTGCTAACTATACTTTCAAAGATGGAGTACCTAAAAAACTTGGAGATTCCGGAATACCAACTATACCTTGCTCTATCAAAAAGAATTATGTAAAAACTGCTTTGTGTGATTTAGGAGCTGGTGCTAGTGTTATGCCTTTCTCTTTATATAAAAGACTTGACTTGAATAAACTCAAACTTACTGAAATATCTTTGCAAATGGCTGATAAATCAACCGCCATACCTGTCGATATCTGTGAGGACGTGCTCGTTGTTGTTGCTAATGTTACTATTTTAACTAACTTTGTTATACTTGAGATGCCCGAGGACCACAACATGTCGATTATCCTTGGTAAACCCTTCTTGAATACTGCAGGGGATATTATTGATTGCAATAAAAGCAAGGTCACTTTTCATATTAATGGCAATGAGCATACGGTGCACTTTTCAAAGAAACAATTCCAAGTGAATGGTATTAATGTTATTGAAAAATCTTCGACAATCACTATTGGAAGTTTTCAAATACCTCTACCAACTGTCAAAAAGAAATATGAAATGCTTATTATTGGGGAAATGCATATTCCCATTGAGGTAACTTAGTGATTTACGAAAGTTCTTCTGTTTCATGCTAATCGAAAGTGGTTGTTAATAAGACCTGATCAACCTTATTAATGAATCATTTTTGAACGGCATGAAGTTGATGAATTTAGTAAGCACTACCTTCTGCCCTTACCTTTTGTTTCTAGTTTTTACTAGTTACATAAAATAAAATGCCATGTTTGGTATGTTTTCTGAATTTCTTGTGCAATAAAAAAATGACCCAAAATAAAAGTTCTCAGAATGCTTTGAAAACCTGATACGATTTTTCTAAATATTTATGAATTTTTTGGTGCAAATAATACCAGAGGGAGGTGCACCAGGTGGGCACAACCTACTTGGGCACGCCAGGTCCCCCAGGCGCGCCCTGGTGGGTTGTGGTCCCCACGTGGGCCCCTCACTTATCTCTTTAGCCCACATCATCCCTTACCTTCAGAAAAAAAATCCCCACTGCTCTCTCTCCCGTGTTCTTGAGCTCAAACCCGCGGATTTCGATCTCTTAGGTCGAAGCTCCGTTTCCAAAACTGTTTCGGGGATTGTTGCTTGGTATGTGACTCCACCATTTGTCCAATTAGTTTTTGTTTTAGTGATTTATAGTTTGAATAATTAGCTACTCTTGGTGCTATTGTAGATGAGATTGCATGTTGAATTCTTAGTGTTGTAAGTAGTTTGAATGCTTGTTATGGCCTCTATGTATCCCTAGGAGTAGTTGCTATCAATTTTATAAAGATTTGTTGACAAATTTTTGTCACCTAAAAAAATATTTTTAGAAAATTGTACGCAGACATGAATGTCTTCAGGAAGTTTGGCTCGAAGAAGAACACCAAGGGTGTTAATGGGGAGTCTTCTGCCAGTGATCTCCACCCTCGAAGGTTGGCGGAAGTATGGCCGTGCGAATGGCCGCACACCCCGTTCCTACAAGAGGCTATAATATTTTAGGAGTTCATGCAATATATTGCTAATGCCAGCCTCACCAACTTCATTGAAGATGAGTGTGTTCAAAGTTTTACTTTCCTGCCTAGGAATGATCCTCCTGAAGTGAGCTATGATTTATATGTTGAAAACCATCAGATACCACTTACTGAATTTTGTAACATATGCATGATACCATCTGATGGGAGCTTGGCTGAGCCTAGGTTGGCCGAGTTTGAGGCCTTATATCACACTCTAACGGTGTGTGCTGAGAGGGGAGTGTCAGCCATCACTACCGCTGACTTACATTTTCCTGTTGTTCGTTACTTTGCATTTTTCATTACTAAATGCTTGCTTGCTAGAGAGAAGGTGGGTGTACTTAGTTCACCAGACCTTGTTGTTTTACATCGTGCACTTGAGGGAGACAACACGCATAGCTTGGGAGCTATCATGGCTCGTCGCCTGCATCTTAATAAATCTCAGGGAAAAATATATGGTGGGATTTATGCACTCGTTTGGTGGCTCTCATCAAGGTTGAGATACGCCCTCATGATATCCCTCTGACTAAGGTTTACCTAGACCATGCAGCCATGGATCACCATCACTTGCTTGTACATAATCGTCCTAACATCGCCATTCCTTACAACCTGGTCTATAGCGTTGAAACTTGTGATGTTATTCCATTGCCTGCGCCTGCTTTGTTTGATTCTGCTGCCAGGGGCGGATACCGGATTATGCCTGGAGACATCAT
Source organism: Triticum timopheevii (assembly GCA_963921465.1). Classification (NCBI taxonomy): domain Eukaryota; kingdom Viridiplantae; phylum Streptophyta; class Magnoliopsida; order Poales; family Poaceae; genus Triticum; species Triticum timopheevii. The sequence goes on from OY997262.1 coordinate 373,129,040, forward strand.
CGCCTACTGGAATGCTCAGGCTGCTGCTGAGGCAGCACATGAGGAGCCTCAGCAGTGGGATGAGTGGATGCCCGCTCCTCAGCACCCCTACTACCCTCCAGGCTACTGATCGTCTACCAACTTAGGCCAAAATCCTAAGCTTGGGGGAGTACATGTTTCCACCGACCTTACATTCATGTTCACTTATCATTCTATTTGTTGGTGTTCACACTTCTTCATTGTATCATCCATGCTTAGATTTATTTTCTTGCTTTCTTCTTGTGTGTTTGAAAAACTTTAGAAAAACCAAAAAAATAGTTGTAGTAATGTACTTTCTATGCATGCTTAGTAGTAATATTAAAAAGAAAATCCAAAAAGATTTCCTTGTTCTTCCTTTGCTTGTTGGGAGCTTTCCCGTGTAAATAGTTTCTCTCGTTTTTTCTTTTCCCTTTTATTTGCCTGTTCTAGAAAAAAAAAACTCCAAAAATATTTCAGTATGTTTCTCTTAATTTCTTTTCCTTTTATTTGAGTTGTACCGAGGATAAGACCACGATGAAAATGTTGAATGGCTCTCATATGAATAATCGTTGAACTAATAAGAGCACATTTTACCCTGTCTTCTCCTGTTGAATAAAATGTCTTGCAGATTCGAGCTTAATCCATGGCACTCTTGCACTATTATTATTTTCATATCGTTCAGTCGTGCAAGTGAAAGGCAATAATGACGACATCCGATGAACTGGCCGTGGCAGGGAGAAACTGGTATGAACTCGACTTGTTCTGTTTTTGTAAGTATGTTTAACCTAGTATCCATGATTCAACCCATTATGATTAAACATGTTTGCAATGACAATTAGAGATTATAGTTTCTCATGCCATGCATAAGTAGCTGGGATTTGATAATGATTTATCTTGGATATCAACATAGCGTTAAAATGATTGTGATGTAATATAATGATATGGTATCATCCTTTGAATGTTCGAGTGGCTTGACTTGGCACATCTTCATGCATGTAGTTGAATCAAAACCAACATAACCTCTATGATATTTATGTTCATGGTGTTCATATCCTACTCATGCTAGTGCCTAATGTTTCTTATGCATAACGCATGGTTATGATCGTTGTTTCTCTCTAGCTAGCCACTTCTCAATCTAAATTACTAGCCTTCGCCTATACTAAGTGGGGATTCTGCTTGTACATAAAAAAAACCTTGAACCCAAAGTTATCCCAGATGAGTCCACAATACCTACCTATATGCAGTATTACCCTGCCGTCCTAAGTAAATTCGCATGTGCCACCTCTAAAAACTTCTAAAAATTATCCTTTTCGTGTGCCTGGATCGTTCGTGGAATGACAGGAGGTGGTCGGTATCATCCATGCTAAGCGGGTTATTCTCAGGTCGAGTGTTTATTCACTCGCCACAGCACGAGAAAATGGGCAGTAATAGGGTTCCCAGTCCCGAACTCAAAAATGCAAATAATTAAACAAAACTCCCCCGGGACTGATGTTGGTATGGACGACACCCGTTGTTTCGGACAAGCAGTGGAATGTGATTGATGGTGGAGGGGGAGTAAACCTTTACTTTTATCGCTTGGGAACCGCCACTAGTGTGCTTAGCATGGAAGATATTGATAACTGATGGTCGTGAAGTGAATAAGAAGGGTGCATGTCTCAAAATATTATTTATCTCTGTTTTAAAAATTGAGCTCTGGCACCTCTGCAAATCACTGCTTCCCTCCACGAAGGGACTACCTATTTACTTTTATGTTGTGTCACCACCTTCTAAAACAAGCTCCAGAAACTGAGTATAGCACAACTATCATGATTTATGCATTATGTGTAGCTAATATTGGGTGCATCATGACTGGATCTTTTCTACCATGAATTACAATGTTTAGTTGCTGCTTGAACTTTGGACGTTGCATTTATGTTTTGCGGTCTCGGAAAGGGCTAGCGAGATACCACTATTGTCATATTATATCACGGTTATTTTGACAATGTGTTGCTGTTTGAGATATTTTATTATTGCTCGCTAGCTGTAACATCCCAAATTTCCAATTTGGAATGTTATACATTAGATCATCATTGCATATCATATTTTATTGCATTTTTGGTTGATCCTAGAAATTCTAAGCAACTCAAGGACCAACGGAGAGAGTTGGGGATTTCATTATTTCATATTTGAGTTTTCTCAAATTTTGAAAAGAGGATCATTTGGTTTTAATTATTTTCTCTCCGAATATTTCATATTTGAAAATATAAGAGAGGGGATAAAATGACTTCCCCAAAATAAAGAAATATTGGAGGAAAATATTAAAATCAAATAATTATTTTATTCGGAGTTTTTATTGCTATTTTATTTGAATTACGAAAAAAATGCGTTTTTTAAAATTGCATTAGAGGCCCAAATAAATGTTCACCTTGTCCGCTATATTTTTAGAGGACAGGGAAATTTTATTTCAGGATTTTTGGAGTCTGTTTAGTATTTCTTTTATTTGTTTTTATGCACGTCATGATATTTAAAAAAAGTAACCGACCTACCGGGCCATGTCCGCCCCGGACTCCTGGCCCGGTCGGCCTTAAAAGTCGGGAGGCCCGAGCTGCGAGCCCCCCACCCGAAACCCTACCCATCCCGCGCCGTCTCGCCACTGACCCCGTCGCCTCGTCCCCGATCCCGCCGCCCGTCACCGCCGCCACCGAACACCAGAGTCGTCGCCGTCCCGCCGCCGACCACACCGCCGCCGGTTTTCGCCAGTTTTCATGAGAAAACCGAATGGTTTTTTCGAAAACCCTAGGTTTTTTTATATAGATCGGTTTTATTTTTTCCCCGGTTTAGTTAAATAATGGACGTTCATCCGTACGCTCGTTTTAACAAACAATGTTTACCCGTTAGCCGCAGACAACGAACGTTCGTTCATTACCCTGTTCGTCAGTTTTTCTTTTTCCAGGGTTTTTCCGCGATTATTTTCGATCGCGATTTCTGCCCTGATCTTTGTTTTAGTTTATCTTTTCACTCGTTTATCAGAATCGGGCGATTCAAGCGCCCAGATCTTCGTCTCGAATCCCTCTTTCTATTTCAACAACTTGAACAAGATTTTAGTACTGTTAAATTTGACTTTAGTCCAGATTAATAAATGATCTTGTTTCTTTCGCAGTTAGAGTTTCATTGCTCCGTTTGTTTTGATTCTTTTTGCAAACCGGAGTTCTTCAGTTGAACTTTCTGGTTAGATCTCTTTTTTGAGTTTTACCCGTGCTTCTAGTTTGAGTGCTTATGTATGTTATTGTTTGTTAATGATAGAGTACACGGAGTGCGAAGCGTGCTACGACGAGTCTCTAGGTTTTGCGGATCATCAGCAAGGCAAGTAACACTTTGATCATACCTCTTTACTACCCAGTTTTATTGCATTAGATCAAACCCTCAAACATTGCATGGTTAGGATCTGATTAACATGTGGGTTTGGGAAGTCGATGATGAGGTAGAACCTATTACCCTGTTTTATTATGAAACCTTTGGGAGTTACTTCTACGTGATGCTTATATTGCTATGCTATGCTCGTAGACGTGGTTTGGGTGAGTGTATCCATGACAGATGTGAGTATTGTTAATTAATGGTTAACTTAAGGTGGCTACTTCAATACACATCTGGGTGGATTGCTTGAGGCACCCTGGAGTACCCAGTGGTTGTTAGGGCACCTGGAGAATCCAGTGTTGTCCTAGGATATCCCGGAGAACCCGTGTGATCATCCTACGGTCCGCCACCCAGGCTCAAAGGGATCATAAGATTATTCATGCTAGAAATTTATGTGTGCAGCCACAAGCCAATATAGGCTCTGGTATAGTTGAGTAAGTTGTGTGAGCTCTTGAAGAGGTAGACTAGCAGATGTAGTGGGTTGTAGGTGGTACTGCCTACCCAGAATAGAGAGTTAATTCTTCAGAAAGACTGTCTCGAATCTCCGACCATGGATGTGTTCGAGTGTTGTGGGGAAAATTGTGCAAACCTCTGCAGAGTGTACAAACTAATCATGGTTAGTCTTGTCCCTGGTTATGGACATCTTGAGTATCTGGTTCTTAGATTATCATGTTGATCTGATCACTCTAAGTTAATTTGTTGGGTATAATGATGCTGCTTAATTGGGATTGAGTTGGAGGAACCTTCTCAATGTTTAACAACCACCATGATAGTTAAATAAAATTTATTCCTTTGTTGTAGGAAAAAATTGGCTTTATGTAAAACTGTAACCATGAGCTTTCCACCAGCCATATATGCATGTAGTGATAGCATTCATTCTATTCATTACTCTATGTATTACATTACCAGCATATTCCATGTGCTGACCCGTTTCAGGCTGCAATATTTCATGTTGCAGACTTTTCAGATGACAAGTAAGCTGCCATAGGTCATTGTCTCTCACTTAGCTATGCCGCTGGAGTTGATGGACTCACTTTATCTTCCAAGCCTTCCGATGTTATCGTTTTAGATGGCCTTAAGCCATATTTTTGTAATAAGTTCTCTTTTGAGACATTCGATGTAATAAGTGTGTGATTGAAACTCTGTTATAAATCCTCAAGTATTGTGCGTGTCAGCATTACCGATCTGGGGATGACACTGATGCATAGAGACTAGACTGTTTGAGGTGTGGTCGCTACAAGATGGTATCAAAGCACACGCTGACTGTAGGGCACGACCACTAAGCTAAAACCCTAGATCACTATTCTCTTCTCATTTCTAATTTCTCTTCTCTTTTCTACTCTATAGGATGGCGGATGCAAGGAACAACTTCACACAACCAGATGAAGATACACCTTTTGGACGACACTTGAAGGAAGTTACTAGATATCTGAACATTGGAATACCAAGCTTCACTTGGACCTACATCGCCACTTTACCAGAAGAGGAGCATTGGATGATTCGAGTTCAAGTTCTAGGAAGGACATTCATGACAGTCACTGAGCCCATAGAGTTTTCCTTTGATGCACCAACCTGAAGTCTAGGAAAGAGCATGGTAGCCCACATCACCATGGGACGCATTGGAGAAGTTTACCACAAGGATCTCAAGGATACTATCTACCGGATTTGTGGGCGCCGAGATGAGCAATGGGAGATGATCAACACCAGGAGGGATAGATCCATTGCAGCTTTCATCCAGGAGTTAAACCAGCACATTCATTGCCAGGAGAACCAGATGTGCGTAGGCTTGATAGATCTGAAAAAGGCAATGACCAGGATCACGGAGCTAGAGGAAGAATTCAAGTCTACACTTGATGGATATGAGGAGGAGATGACGATACTCATGGAGAAGAATGACGATTTGATGAGGAAACTAGGAGTATTCATGGGAGACCTCGTGCCAGGAGGAGAAGACGACGATTCCACTTGTCCGGAGAACTGCATCATCATCGACGACACCGACTCAGACCCCGACGATAGCAATGATGGCTATGTTGATCAAGCTGGAGCAGATATCATGGAGTCTTCCACCGATTAAAACTTCTAGACGACCACCATACCAATAGTAGTATTTCCCCATGTATATAGTATAGTCCGAGCACTTTTGTAACGATAGTTAGGCCGATTGTATGCCCTTGTTTGAATTTATTGAAGTGATATGTTTGTGTTTATCTCATGTGCATATGGGTAGTGTTTCCCTCTAGACCTCATTCTATTCTGTTTTCTCATCTTTTCTAAACCCATCAGATGCCTCCGAGATGTGACAATTGATTTGCTTTCCCGCCAGAGCTCACTCAGTTGATCCAGCAGCAGAATACCCTGATGCAGCTACTAGTCCAGAATCAAAACCAGGGGAACAACAACAACAACCCACCACCACCACCACCTGTTGATCACTTAGCCCGTTTTTTAAGGCTGAATCCGCCGGTGTTCTCTAGTAGCACCGAGCCGATTGCTGCAGATGATTGGCTCCGCAAGATTGGAAGGGAGTTGACCACTGCAGGATGCACAGATGTGGAGAGAGTGTGATTTGCCGCACATCAGCTTGATGGACCCGTAGCATCATGGTTGGAGAATTTCACAGCCACTTATCCCATCGATACTGTCACATGGGACCAGTTTCAGCAGGCTTTTTGCACTACCCATGTTTCAGCAGGAGCTATGGCCATGAAGAAGCGCGAGTTTCACAATTTGCACCAAGGAGGACGCACAGTGGGCCAGTATGTGGATGATTTTAGTAAGTTAGCACGTTATGCCCCAGATGACGTCGCTATAGATGCTGCTAAGCAGGAGATGTTTCTAGAAGGACTGAATGATGAGCTGAGCATGCAGTTGATGGTGGCAATCTTCAACAACTACCAGGAGTTGGTGGATAGAGCTCTGATGATTGAAGGGAAGCAGCAGCAGATTGACAACCGCAAGAGGAAGTATGGACAAGGGAAGTACAATTCAGGACCTCAACAAAGGCCCCGTTTTACCCCGAACTTGAGAGGACACCTTCACCATAACCATGGAGGACATAATTCCAATGGAGGAAGTTCGCATAACCATAGTGGCCCCAAGAATGGGAATGGGAATGGAGGAAGCAACGGCCAGAACCGTTCCAACCCAGCAACGCCCGCCAAGAAGGATCTAAGTCACATTACTTGTTTCAAGTGCGAGAAGAATGGACATTACACCATGGAGTGTTCTGAAGCAAAGAATGGAAATGGCAATGGAAACTCTGGGAAGAAGCCCAGCCCTTTCAACAGGGGAAAAGTGAACCACGTTAGCGTGGAGGAGGTTGAAGCGCAATCCGATGCAGTAATAGGTAAGTTTTTGGTTAAGCCATTTACTGCAATCGTTCTTTTTGATACTGGTGCATCGCATTCATACATATCAAGGGGATTTGTGGTTAAGTATAACCTGGCAACCCAAGCCCTTAGGTCACCCATGTTAGTAATCTCGCCAGGAGCAGAGTATATGGCTAGCTTATGGTGTGATCGGTTACCATTAAGGATTGGTAACTACGTGTTCCCCTCAGACCTAATAGTTTTGGAGTCACAAGGACTGGATATAATATTAGGCATGGATTGGTTACTGAAGTATGGAGGGAACATTGACTGCGCCAGTAAGTCGATTTTGCTCACCACCCCATAAGGAAGAAGGATTAAGTATGTATCCCGGCATTTGCCGAAGAGAACTCAAGTGAATTCCTTATCAGGAGTTGTACAGGAGGAAGTAGCAGTCATGAAGGATTTCCCCGATGTATTTCCAGAGGAGTTGCCAGGCATGCCACCGGATAGGGACATTGAGTTTTTAATTGAGCTTTTGCGAGGCACATGGCCAATATTTAAGAGACTGTACAGGGTGCCCGCAAAGGATTTGGAGGAAATTAAGAAGCAGATTAAGGAGTAACTGGATAAAGGCTATATTATCCCAAGTTCGCCACCTTGGGGATCACCAGTGCTTCTAGTGGAGAAGAAGGATGGATCGTTGAGAATGGTTGTTGATTATCGTGGATTGAATGAAGTGACAATCAAGAACAAGTACCCACTACCGATGATCAATGATTTGTTTGACCAGTTGCAAGGAGCTAAAGTATTTTCCAAGATCGATCTGCGATCAGGATACCATCAGCTAAAGATTCGAGAGGAGGATATACCTAAGACAACTTTTACCACAAGGTACGGGCTATATGAGTATACCGTTATGTCATTCAGCCTGACTAACGCGCCTGCCTATTTCATGAACATGATGGACAGGGTGTTTATGGAGTTTTTGGATAAGTTCATCGTGGTGTTCATTGACGATATACTGGTCTACTCAAAGAATGAAGAGGAACATAAGGAGCATTTGCGTTTGGTACTTGGGAAGCTCAGAGAACATCATTTGTATGCCAAGTTCGGTAAGTGTGAGTTTTGGTTGAAGGAAGTTGGATTCCTCGAACATGTTATATCCGGAGAAGGAATAGCGGTAGACCCCACCAAGGTTGTCACAGTGACAAATTGGGCATCACCCACATCAGTTGGAGAGATCCGGAGTTTTCTTGGACTCGCAGGATACTACCGGAGGTTCATTGAGAATTTCTCTAAGATTGCAAATCCTATGACGGAGTTGAAGAAGGACAACAAGTTCAAATGGACTAAGGAATCTGATGCCAGTTTTCAGGCGTTGAAGAAACATTTGGTTACAGCCCAAGTGTTGATTCTTCCAGATCAACACAAGGATTATCAGGTGTATTGCAACGCTTCTCATCGAGGACTTGGAGCAGTGCTTATGCAGGAGGGGAGAGTTGTTTCATATGCCTCACGACAACTTAAACCCCATGAGTTGAATTATGCTACCCACGATTTGGAGTTAGTAGCCATAGTGCATGCGTTGAAGACATGGAGACATTTTCTCATCGGAAAACATTGTGAGGTGTACATGGATAACAAGAATTTGAAGTATATCTTCACGCAGAAGGAGTTGAATCTCAGGCAGAGGAGATGGTTGGACCTCATTAAGGATTATGATATGAGGTTGCACTATCATCCCGGAAAGGCTAACGTAATAGCCGATCCGTTGAGTCGCAAGAGTCATGTCAATACACTCATGACCGGAGGATTACCCAAGGAGTTAGCAGAGGATCTTCGCGAGCTATGTTTGGAAATAGTTTCGAGTGGCTATGTAGCAGCATTGGAAATTTAGTCTACTTTGATGGATAAGATCAGAGAAGCTCAGAAGACGGACAAATAGATTGCCGAGATAGAGGAAAGGATGAGCAAAGGAAAGGCTAAAGGATTTCGTGAGGATGAGCATGATACCTTATGGTTTGAGGATCACGTATATGTGCCTAATGATACCGAGATCAGGAAGTTGAGTCTGCAGGAGGCCCATGATTCACCGTATTCGATTCAACCAGGAAATACCAAGATGTATCTGGATTTGAAGGGCAGTTTCTGGTGGAACGGAATGAAGAAATATATTGTAGAGTATGTAGCAGTTTGTGATGTATGTCATGGAGTAAAGGAAGAGCATCAGAAGCCAGCAGGATTGCTACAGCCATTGCCAATACCCGAATGGAAGTGGGATAAGCTAGGCATGGATTTTATCACGGGATTGCCCAGGACTCGTTCAGGCTATGACTCGATATGGGTTGTAGTTGATCGTTTGATGAAGGTAGCTCATTTCATCCCAGTGAAGACCACTTACACCAGTGCTAAGTTGGCCAAGATATACATGACCAGGATCGTATGTCTGCGTGGAGTTCCTAGGACCATTGTATCAGATAGAGGAACCTAGTTTACCTCAAAGTTCTGGAATCAGTTGCATGAGACTTTGGGTACCAGGCTAGAGTTTAGTACAACCTTTCATCCACAAACAAATGGACATACTGAGAGAGTCAATCAGATTCTGGAGGACATGTTGAGAGCTTGTGCGCTAGATTATGGATCTAGTGGAGACGACAATTTGCCATATGCAGAGTTCTAACAATAACAATCATCAAGCCAGTTTGAAGATGACCCCTTTCGAAGCGTTGTATGGAAGGAGGTGCAGGACACCGTTGTTATGAGACGAAGTTGGAGACCGTCAATTGTTTGGACCATATTTGATTAAGGAGTCTGAAGAGAAGGTTAAGTTGATTCGCGATAGACCCAAGGTAGCCCAGTCCAGGCAGAAGAGCTATGCAGATTCTAAACGCAAGGAGACAGTTTATGAAGTCGGAGACAGAGTGTATCTTCGTGTGTCCCCACTTCGAGGAGTTAAGCGTTTTGGAGTTAAGGGAAAGTTAGCACCACATTTTGTGGGACCATACAAAGTTTTGGAGCGTATGGGAGAAGTTGCTTACAAGTTGGTATTGCCAAAAGGATTGTCAGGAGTTCACGATGTGTTTCACGTTTCCTAGTTGAAGAAGTGCCACACAGAGATGGCCGATGTTCCTCTAAGATATACAGTGCCACTGGAAGCGATTCAGTTGGATAGCGATTTGACCCACGAGGAGAAACCAGTGAAGATTCTTGAGTTTGCCAGCGGAAGTCACACGCAGCAAGGTTATCAAGTTCTGCAAAATTCAGTGGAGCCACCATACCGAGGATGAAGCCACCTGGGAATGAGAGTAATACCTACGGAAGGATCACCCGCACCTATTCTCTAGCCAACCCGAATCTCGAGGGCGAGATTCATCTTAAGGGGGGTAGGTTTGTAACATCCCAAATTTCCAATTTGGAATGTTATACATTAGATCATCATTGCATCATATTTTATTGCATTTTTGGTTGATCCTAGAAATTCTAAGCAACTAAAGGACCCACGGGGAGAGTTGGGGATTTCGTTATTTTCATATTTGAGTTTTCTCAAATTTTGAAAAGAGGATCATTTGGTTTTAATTATTTTCTCTCCGAATATTTCAAATTTGAAAATAAAAGAGAGGGGATAAAATGACTTCCCAGAATAAAGAAATATTGGAGAAAAAAAATAAAATCAAATAAGTATTTTATTTGGAGTTTTTATTGCTATTTTATTTGAATTACGAAAAAATGCTTTCTTCAAAATTGCATTAGAGTCCCAAATAAATGTTCACCTTGTCCGCTATATTTTTAGAGGACGAAGAAAATTTATATCAGGATTTTTGGAGTCCGTTTAGTATTTCTTTTATTTGTTTTTCTGAGTGTCAAAAGATTTTTTTTTTTTAAAGTAACCGACCTACCGGGTCGTGTCTGCCCCGGAATCCTGGCTCGGCCGGCCTTAAAAGCCGGGAGGCCCGAGCCGCCAGCCCCCACCCGAAACCCTACCAGTCTCGCCGCCGACCCCGTCACCTCGCCGCCCGTCGCCGCCGCCACCGAACACAGAAGCCGTCGCCGTCCCGCCGCCGACCCCGCCATCGAGGTAGCCGCCGCCGCCGGTTTTCGCCGGTTTTCATGAGTAAACCAAATGTTTTTTTTTCGAAAACCCTAGGTTTTTTATGTAGATTGGTTTTATTTTTTTCCCTGGTTTAGTTAAATAACGGACGTTCGTCCATACGTTCGTTTTAACGAACGATGTTCACTCATTAGCCACAGACAGCGAACGTTCGTTCGTTAGTCTGTTCGTCAGTTTTTCTTTTTCCAGGGTTTTTCCGCGATTATTTTCGATCGCGATTTCTGCCCTGATCTTCGTTTTAGTTTATCTTTTTGCTCGTTTATCAGAATCAGGCGATTCAAGCGCCTAGATCTTTGTCTCGAAGCCCTCTTTCTATTTAAACAACTTGAACAAGATTTTGGTACTGTAAAATTTGTCTTTAGTCCAGATTAGTAACGGATCTTGTTTCTTTCGCAGTTTGAGTTTCGTTGCTCCGTTTGATTTGATTCTTTTTGCAAACCGGAGTTCTTTAGTTCAACTTTTTGGTTAGATCTCTTTTTTGAGTTTTACCCGTGCTTCTAGTTTGAGTGCTTATGTATGTTATTGTTTGTTTACGATAGAGTACACGGAGTGCGAAGCATGCTACTACGAGTCTCTAGGTTTTGCGGATCATCAGTAAGGCAAGTAACACTTTGATCATACCTCTTTACTACCCAGTTTAATTGCATTAGATCAAACCCTCAACCATTGCATGGTTAGGATCTAATTAATACGTGTGTTTGGGAAGTAGATGATGAGGTAGAACCTATTGCCCTGTTTTATTATCAAACCTTTGGGAGTTACTTCTATGTGATGCTTATATTGCTATGCTATGCTCATAGACGTGGTTTGGGTGAGTGTATCCATGACATATGTGAATATTGTTAATTAATGGTTAACTTAAGGTGGCTACTGAAGTACACATCTAGGTGGATTGCTTGAGGCACCCTGGAGTACCCAGTGGTTGTCAGGGCACCTGGAGAATATAGTGTTGTCCTAGGATATCCCAGAGTACTCGTGTGATCATCCTACGGTCCGCCACCCAGGCTCAAAGGGATCATAAGATTATTCATGCTAGAAACTTGCGTGTGCAGCCACAAGCCAATATGGGCTCTGGCATAGTTGAGTAAGTTGCGTGAGCTCTTGAATAGGTAGACTAGCAGATGTAGTGGGTTGTAGGTGGTACTGTCTACCCAGAGTAGAGAGTTAATGCTTAAGAAAGACTGTGTCTCAAATCTCCGACCATGCATGTGTTCGAGTCTTGTGGGGAAAAGTGTGCAAACCTCTGTAGAGTGGACAAACTAATCATGGTTAGGCGTGTCCCCTGTTATGGACATTTTGAGTATATGGTTCTTGGATTATCATGTTGATCTCATCACTCTAAGTTAATTTGTTGGGTATAATGATGATGCTTAATTGGGATTGAGTTGGAGGAACCTTCTCAATGTTTAACAACCACCATGGTAGTTAAATAAAATTTATTCCTTTGTTGTAGGAAAAAATTGGCTTTATGCAAAACTGTAACCATAGAGCTTTCCACCAGCCATCTATGCATGTAGTGATAGCATTCATTCTGTTCATTACTCTATGTGTTACATTGCCAGCATATTCCATGTGGTGACCGATTTCGGGCTGCAACATTTCATGTTGCAGACTTTTCAGACGACGAGTAAGGAGCCACAGGTCATTATCTCCCACTCAGCTATGCCGTTGGAGTTGATGGACTCACTTTATCTTCCAAGCCTTCCGCTGTTATCATTTTAAATGGCCTTAAGCCATATTATTGTAATAAGTTCTCTTTTGAGACATTCGATGTAATAACTGTGTGATTGAAACTCTGTTATAAATCCTCAAGTAGTGTGCGTGTTAGCATTACCGATACAGGGATGACACTGATGCACAGAGACTAGACTGTTTGAGGTCTGGTCGCTACACTAGCTGATTATGTCATTGATATGAGTCATTATAATGTTTAAATGTTAGTGTTGACATGGTTAGTTAAAATGTTGGTTGAAAACCTGGGTGCTGTTTAAGCTTATTTATGCAAACAAGAGCAAAGAGTTTGTAAAAATTTTCTTTCTCACTTTCAGTTTATCAACTGAATTGCTTGAGGACAAGCAAAGGTTTAAGCTTGGGGGAGTTGATACGTCTCCAACGTATCTACTTTTTCTCACGCTTTCCCTCTGGGACTCTAACTTGCATGATTTGAATGAAACTAACCCCGGACTGATGCTGTTATCAGCAGAACTACCATGGTGTTGTTTTTGTGTAGAAATAAAAGTTCTCGGAATGGAATGAAACTTTTTGAGGATTTTTTATATCAATAATAAGAATTTCTGGAGCCAAGACCTGTAGGAGAGGGGCACCTAGGTGGGCACAACCCACCAGGGCGCGCCACCTCTCCTGGCGCGCCCAGGTGGGTTGTCCCCACTAGGTAGCCCCACAGACGACCCCCTTGATACTACAAAATCACATATTTCCAGAAAAAAATCAGGGAGAAAGAATTATCACGATCCACAAGATGGAGCCGCCGCCAAGCCCTGTTCTTCCTCGGGAGGGGAGATCTGGAGTCCGTTTGGGGCTCCGGAGAGGGGGATCTTTGTTCTTCGTCATCACCAACCCATCTCCATCGCCAGTTCCATGATGCTCCCAACCGGGAGTGAGTAATTCCTTCGTAGGCTCGCTGGTCGGTGAGGAGTTGGATGAGATTCATCATGTAATCGAGTTAGTTTTCTTAGGTCCTGATCCCTAGTGTCCACTATGTTCTTAGATTGATGTTGCTATGACTTTGCTATGCTTAATGCTTGTCACCTTGGGCCCGGGTGCCATGAACTCAGATCTTAACCGTTTATGAATTCATCATTATATCCATGTTTTAGATCTGATCTTGCAAATTATAGTCACCTACTATGGTTATGATCCGACAACCCTGGAGTGAAAACAACCGGGCCCACTCTCCGTGATGACCGTAGTTTGAGGAGTTCATGTATTCACTATGTGTTAATGCTTTGTTCCGGTTCTCTATTAAAAGGAGGCCTTAATATCCCTTAGTTTCCATTATGGACCCCGCTGCCACGGGAGAGTAGGACAAAAGATGTCATGCAAGTTCTTTTAATAAAGCACGTATGACTATTTACAGAATACATGCCTACATTATATTGATGAACTAGAGCTAGTGCCGTATCGCCCTAGGTTATAACTGTCACATGATGAATATCGTCCAACAAGTCACTGATCAAATGCTTACGAATTTATCTTATATTGTTCTTGCTAAGTTACTACTGTTGCTACTGCTATCATTACTGCTCCAATATCACTGCTATCACTGTTACTATTACTGTTACTACTACTGCTATCATCAAAACTATCATACTACTGTGCTACTAATCACTTTTCTACAGATAATTTATCTCCAGGTGTGGTTGAATTGACAACTCAACTGCTAATACCTTCAAATATTTTTTGGCTCCCCTTGTGTCGAATATATAAATTGGGGTTAAATACTTACCCTCGAAAAGTGTTGCGATCCCCTATACTTGTGGGTTATCATAGACCGTTTCCCGAGGCTGCTACCGCACATACATCAGGTCGTATATATCTGGAGGACCTGATTTGCTTGGAGAATATAGATTGTGGTGGGTGGGTTAGATCCTGTCCCACATCTATGTTTGGAGCTAGAACGGTCTCCGAGGCGACCGGTTCGGATCCGGGGAAGCCCAAGGGTTCCTGCAATCCTGCGCTTGAGGCGTAAGGTCCCGTCCGAAAGGGGAGTATCCGACTCAGGGGATTCAAAGACCCGAACATACTTGGTTTTCAATATAGGGAGGGAAGTGTCTTTGGCCCGTTCCTCCACGACCGCTACGAGGTGGGTGATCGGCGGGTAATTAATTTCCCTCTGGTCGGGCTTGAGCCCGATCTGATCATAGTCTGTTGTGACCCCCAGGGCAGCGATGCGGTCCAGTAGTTTGCTTAAAGATGAAACATCCGCCTGATCCAACTTTTCGGAGTACTTAGGGCCGATGCAAAGATGGTGTCTGGTGGCCATGGGGGGAGTTGCGAGCTCGACGGTCGCGCAAGCCCTTATGGTGAAACCGCCGAACTGGAGGGTCTGCCCAGAAGCTAGGCACCCTCTAGAAGTGATATTGTTGTCGATAACTAGGCGAGCCATAGATCGCTTTTTGTAGGCGGCACAGCAGAGCCCTCAATGAAAGCACCAATGTCGTTGTCAAAACCGGCAGATCTCGGGTAGGGGGGCCCAAGCTATGTGTCTAAGGATCAATGGTAACAGGAGACTAGGGGCACAGTGTTTACCCAGGTTCGGTCCCTCTTGAGAGAGGTAAAACCCTACTCCTGCTTGATTATACGCGATGAGTATGAAGATTACAAGAGTTGATCTACCTCGAGATCTTAATGGCTAAACCCTAGATGTCTAGCCTATGAGTATTCCAATGACGGTCAAGAAGATAGCCTCCACAGACTAACCCCTCCAGTTTATATACACACCAGAGGGGCGTAGGGTTTGTACAAGGTCGGTTCATCAGGGAAGGAAACTTTCATACTCTAAACTTGCGGTCTACGTATTGAGAAGTCCCATCCGAACACGGAGGATAATCTTCATGTTTATCTTGTATGGCCCATCCAACCTGGCCCATACTCCTAGGACGGACACCTGAGGACCCCCAAATCCAGGACTCCCTCACCCCTCGATATAGTAGGCCTCTCGCACAACACCTCCTAGTCACATCCCTCTATATATATATATATATATATATATATATATATATATATATATATATATATATATATATATCCGTCTCTCCGAGCCTTATTTGCTTCTAACACATGCATGCATGTATACCAATAGATGTCCCTACATATAGCTAGGTCGACTATAACTCTTTTTTCCCACGCACTGATCAACGTACCTCACAAGTTATGTCTCTGTTGTTCTCCGATACACAAGATTGATATTCCTATGTAGTTACGTCTCCTTACCACAACCATATCGCCCCCCCCCCCTCATCATTCGTGCATGCAACCCGACCCGTCTCTCACACGCACGTGCACAGACAGCCAGGCATCCCCTCTCTTATTAATATTGCAGTCGTACCCTCTGTTTGTCTAGCAGGCCTCTCCCACCATTTGTGAGAAGAAACTCCACCACCAACCCTCTCACACTCTAGCTTTGTCTCTCTCCCAACCTTATTCCTCTCCTACACATATATGCATGGATGTTGATCGATCTCCCACAATACATAGCTAGGTCTCTCTCCTTCTCCACACATATACCAGTCAATCTAACTCTCTATAGTTAGGTCTCTGCCCCCCACACCCCCCCCCCCGCCACACACACACACACCGCGATAGACGAACACTGTAGGTAGGTATCCATGCCACAGAGAAAAACTGCACCTTTCCCCTCTCATGTTCCAATAGGCCAGTCGCGCTATATCTTTGACGTGGGCATACACAAAGTCGATGGCACTCTTTATCGATAGCGCACCCACTTCATCGCTTTCTTTGATTCTATCGGTATCTCATGATGATGATCCCTCCACTCTCTTCTCGTGGATAGCCTCCACTATATATGATATATACAAGCCTCTGTTTCACACACATTGCGTATGTTACATTTTTTGTTTGGGATATCATCGACACATATTCCCTGTCTATCTCTCACACACACCTGATGACCCACAATTGTAGGGGATCTATTGTAGTCCTTTCGATAAGTAAGAGTGTCGAACCCAACAAGGAGCAGATGGAAATGACAAGCGGTTTTCAGTAAGGTATTCTCAGCAAGCACTGAAATTATCAGTAACACATAGTTTTGTGATAAGGTAATTCATAACGGGTAACAAGTAACAATAGTAACAAAGGTGCAGCAAGGTGGCCCAATCCTTTTTATAGCAAAGGACAGACCTGGACAAACTCTTATATAAAGCAAAGCACTCCTGAGGACATATGGGAATTACTGTCAAGCTAGTTTTCATCATGCACATATGATTCATGTTCATTACTTTGATAATTTGATATGTGGGTGGACCGGTGCTTGGGTACTGCCCTTGGACAAGCATCCCACTTATGATTAACCCCTCTCGCAAGCATCCGCAACTACGAAAGAAGAATTAAGGTAAAACTAACCATAGCATGAAACATATGGATCCAAATCCGCTCCTTACGAAGCAACGCATAAACTAGGGTTTAAGATTATGTCACTCTAGCAACCCATAATCTACTTATTACTTCCCAATGCCTTCCCCTAGGCCCAAATCATGTTGCAGTGTCATGTAGTCGACGTTCACATAACACCACTAGAGGAGAGACAACATACATCTCATCAAAATATCAAACAAATACCAAATTCACATTATTACATTTTTTTGAGAAAACGCAAATGGCTTTTGCGTTTCATTGCATTGGAAAGAGAGGGAATTTACATCCTCCTAGGAGGCAGGTTTTACATAGCCGTCAGGGGCTCAGTGGACATCCCACGATGATGGCAAAACGACCCTGAGCCCTTGAGCTCCGGCCTTTGCCCAACATCTGGCCTCGTCCTTGATCGAGTCAATAAGCTCATTGAGCGAGGGTCTAACATGGTAAAAAACGCATGCGTTACTATGCTTCCAGGTCATCCACGGCACCAAGAGCGCCACGGATTTCAGTGCCTTGCGTTGAGTGGGTGGCGTGAACTCCTTCGCGCGCAGCCACAAGTCCATAAGCGAATCGTCGTGCTCGGGCGTCGGTGTCGGCAAATGCAGCCAGGATAGGACCACATGCCATGTCTGCCTGATGAATGGACAGGTGAGCATCAAGTGCCTGATCGTCTCCGGTTCCTGGTCACACAGCAAGCACTGAGGACGGTGCTGCAGGCCGCGATGCGCGAGCCATTCGGCTGTCCAGCAACGATCTTGGCAAGCCAGCCAATGGAAGAACTTCACTCTAGGCGGTGCCCAGGTCCTCCAAATGAGCTTCCAGGAGTGACAGCCCATCGCTCCCTCGAAGGTTGAACGGTAGCATGACTTGGCCGTGTATGTGCCATTGGTGGTCCAGCTCCAAAACAGCTTGTTCGGCTCGTTGGACAGCTCGACATGCTGCACCAAGTGCCAAAGCTTCACGTACTGGCCGATCTCAGGGAGTCCAATCAGGCCTTGAATGTCCCGTGCCTAGAGATTGTTGGTGAGGGCCTCCGCCACCGTTCTCGCCTTTCGGTGCTACTTGGGGATGCATTCATAGAGCATGGGCACGAGCTCACGGACGCCCTGGCCGCCGAGCCAGCGATCTTCCCAGAAGAGTGTGGTCCTTCCATCCCCGAGGGCCTTGGTCGTGGAGGCGTAAAAACGCGCGCGCTCCTCCGAGGTAAATTGCAGGTCCAGCCCCTGCCATGCTTGGTCCGTGTCCGTGCGCGCAAGCCAGAAGCAGTGCAACCGGAGTGAGAGCCCGGTGCACTCCAGGTCCCGGACGCCCAGCCCGCCATACTCAAGCGGTCAGCATACTCGACGCCAGTTCACGTGGCAGTGCCCACCATGGGCATCCTCGCGGCCGGCCCAAAGAAACCCGCGCTGGATCTTCTCAAGTTGCTGCAAGGTTTTCTTTGGAGGCGCGAGCATGAGTAGCTGGTGGATCGGTATCGCATTGAGCACCGACTTGACAAGCGCAAGCCGTCCAGCCTTGTTCATCAGCCATGCCTTCCACGAGGGAAGCCGGCCTGCCACCGCGTCGACAAGGGGTTGCAGCTGAGCCGCAGAGGGGCAGCGGGTGGTGAGCAGGATGCCCAGGTAGGTGACCGGCAGGGGCGCGACGGGGCATCCAAGCAGTTCAACCAGCTCCGCAACAGAATCATCGTTGTGTATAACCCTGACCGAGCTCTTGGAGTAGTTCACCCGTAGCCCAGATGCCATGCCGAACACATCCAGGATGCCTTTGACAGCGGATATTTCGTCAAGCGTGGCGTGGAAGAAAAGCATCACGTCGTCAATGTAGAGAGATATCGCCGGAATGGCACGACGGGGGTGGAGTTGCTGGAGGATGCCGGATTGAAGAGCATGACGCATCAGCCTCCCAAGGGTGTCCACAGCGAGCACAAAGAGCTGCGGTGAGGTGGAGTCGCCTTGCCTCAGCCCCTAGCGATGCCAGATCAGCGGGCCGGGGGCTCTGTTGAGAATGACCCGAGTGCTTGCCGAGGACAGCAGGATGGCCAGCCACTCTCTGAAGCGGTCCCCAAACCCATATTGGCGCAGCGCCTCAAAGAGGAAGGGCCATGAGATGGAGTCGAATGCACGAGTGAGGTCGAGTTTGAGCATGATCCTGGGTGCGCCAAGTTGGTGTAGCATCTTGAGGGATTGCCGGACTAGAATGAAGTTGTCGTGGAGACTACGTCCGACAATGAACGCGTTTTGGTTGCGGCTGACAAGGTTGTTGAGCTTGGGAGCAGGCCGCAATGACAGGACATTTGCGAAGATCTTGGCCACAATGTGAATCAAGCATATTAGCCGGTAGTCACCGAGCTGTTGAGCGTCCGCGCGTTTGGGCAGCAGGGTGAGCAGCGCCTGGTTTAGCCTGCTAAACCCGCACCCTCGCAGCGTGTACAGCAGCTCGAAGATGCTCCAAATGTCTTGTCGGATGGTGCTCTAGCAAGCACGTAGAAACTCCACGGTGAATTCGTCCGGTCCGGGACCTTTGCGCGCCGGCATGCGCTTGACCGCCTCCCATATCTCCTCTGGCTAAACGGCTCGTCGAGGCATGATAGGTCGATGGGTGCAATGAACTGGGAGAGGTCCAGGGTGCGCTCGCGGTCCACGGCCGTGCCCAGCAATTCTTCTGCCGCTGGAAGGAGCATTGCCTGTGGAAGAAGCTCATGTTGGCGTCATTGTCCTTGAGGGTCGCAATGCAGGCTCGCTGCCTGGCGATCGTGCGCTCCATGGAAGCCATGCCCAGGTAGGCGAGTTTGAGATGCTTGCGAAGCCACTCCTCCGGTGGTGAGAGCACCCGGTCTTCACGTGCCTTGTCAAAGCGTAGGATCAGCTCAAGGGATATGGCAAGCTTTTCCCGGATGTTGCCTATGGACTTGGCACTCCAGCTCAAAAGGCGGCAGGCGGTGGCTTGAAGGTGCTTGACCAGCCTCCTTAAGGGGTCGTCGTCATGCACCGAGCTCCAAGCTGCGGCAACGGTGTCGTGGAAGCCGTCGAGCCGAAGCCAGTAGTCCTCAAAGTGGAAGCGCTTGTGGGATGTCGGCATGGGAGAGCAATCCAACAATAGCGGGCAGTGGTCCGACATGACCGAAGAGAGGCATCGTAGGTGACACTCGCCATGCGCGTCTTCCCAATCCGAGGTGCATAGCACGTGGTCCAGGTGCACCAGCGTGGGCGACGACTGCTTGTTGAACCACGTGAAGCGACGCCCATTTAGATATACCTCCTTTAAGGCGAGGTCGTTGATGGCGTGGCGAAACCTTCCCATCATGCGCCGGTGCAGGCCACCCATGTTTTTGTCCTCGTCCCGGTAAATGAGGTTGAAACCGCCACATAGCATCCACGAGCCGGGGCAGGTCGCACGTATATCGCGCAACTCCTGGAGGAACAGGACTTTATCAGCGTCATCCTGGGGCCCGTAGACCGTCGTTAGCCACCACGGCGTTCTGGAGGCCACGATCACTGAGGGAGTCCTGGACTAGGGGGTGTCCGGATAGCCGAACTATCATTATCGGTCGGACTCCAAGACTATGAATATACAAGATTGAAGACTTTGTCCCGTGTCCGGATGGGACTTTCCTTGGCGTGGAAGGCAAGCTTGGAGATACGGATATGTAGATCTCCTACCATTGTAACCGTCTCTGTGTAACCCTAGCCCTCTCCAGTGTCTATATAAACCGGATGGTTTTAGTCCTTAGGACAACAACAATAACAACAATCATACCATAGGCTAGCTTCTAGGGTTTAGCCTCCTTGATCTCGTGGTAGATCTACTCTTGTAATACCCTCATCATCAATATCAATCAAGCAGGACATAGGGTTTTACCTCCATCAAGAGGGCCCGAACCTGGGTAAAACATCGTGTCCCTTGTCTCATGTTACCATCCGCCTAGACGCACAGTTCGGGACCCCCTACCCGAGATCCGCCGGTTTTGACACCGACATTGGTGCTTTCATTGAGAGTTCCTCTGTGTCGTGACCGATAGGCTCGATGGCTCCTTCGATCATCAGCAACGACGCGGTCCAGGGTGAGACTTTTCTCCCCGGACAGATCTTCGTATTCGGCGGCTTTGCACTGCGGGCCAATTCAGTTGGCCATCTGGAGCAGATCGAAAGCTACGCCCCTGGCCATCAGGTCAGATTTGGAAGTCTTAACTTCACGGCTGACATCCGCGGAGACTTGATCTTCAACGGATTCGAGCCACAGCCAAGCGCGCCGCACTGCCACGATGGGCATGATTTAGCTCTGCTGCCGGACAGTGCCCTGGAGGCCGCACACGAATCCGCTCCGACCCTCGATTCGAAGCCGGCTGCGCAGATCGAGGAAGGATGGTTAGACACCGCCTCGGGGGCTGCAACCTCTACGACGATAGAGCGGAATACTGACTTTGTCCCTTCTGAAGCTCGTGACTCCGAGGTGCCGGACTCCTTACCGGACTCCGAACCTCCCGTGCCCCCTCCAATCGAATCCGATTGGGCGCCGATCATGGAGTTCGCCGCCGCGAACATCTTGCAACACTCACCTTTCGGCGACATTCTGAGTTTGCTAATATCTCTCGTTAACAGGAGAGCCCTGGCCGGACTACGGTCAGGACAGTTGGGATGCAGACGACGAAGAAATTCAAGGCCCACCCACCACCCACTTAGTAGCCACTATCGACGATTTAACCGACATGCTAGACTTCGACTCCGAAGACATCGACGGTATGGACGACGATCCTGGAGACGACCAAGAATCAGCGCCTACTGGGCACTGGAAAGCCACCTCAACTCACGACGTATACATGGTGGATATACCAAAAGGAAGTGATGACGAGGAACAACGGGACGCGGCGAAGGATAATTCCCCCAAAAAACAACAAAAACAGCGACGCAAGCGCCGCCCGAAGTCCTGCCTCGATAACAACGGCACCCATACGGACCCAGCCGTAGAGAAGGGCGAACCAGTGGACGAGCAACCCATTCCCGGAGAAAACAATAGTCTAGACGATCTCATGCCGGACACATCACCGGAGCATAAGAACCTTCACAGAAGGCTCATCGCCACTGCAAGGAGTTTGAAGAAGCAAAAGCGAAACCTCAAAACGGCAGAAGACGTACTCAAAATGAGATGGAGCAAAGTACTCAAGACCGCAGATAAATACGGCGATAGTCACCAGGCAAAGAGCTACCCGAAGCGCAAACAGTTGCCCGAATTTGACGAGGAGGCCGTAGAGCCCCCACAGTCAAAAAAGAAAGAGGCCACCTAGCCGGATAGACGACAAGATAACAGGCTAAGAGCGGCAAGCGGCGCCGCACATAATCCGGCACACTTTCCAAATAAGGATCCTAGCAAAAAGGATGGTCCAGTCAGGTCCATCTATGGGCCAAAAATGAAGGCTCCAGGAAGCAACACAACCCGCCGAGTGTTCGAAGATAACGGCACAACTAAATATAGGGGCGCCGCACACCCACCATGCTTCACCGACGAGGTACTGGATCATGAATTTCCAGCAGGATTCAAGCCTGTAAACATAGAGGCATATGACGGAACAACAGACCCCGGAGTCTGGATTGAGGATTACATCCTACACATACATATGGCTAGAGGAGACGATCTCCACGCCATAAAATACCTACCCCTCAAGCTCAAAGGGCCACCTCGGCATTGGCTCAAAAGCCTCCTAGAAAATACCATTGGAAGTTGGGAAGAGCTTGAGGATGCGTTTCGAGCAAATTTTCAGGGAACCTATGTCCGCCCTCCGGACGCAGACGACTTAAGTCACATAACTCAACAGCCCGGGGAGTCAGCACGCAAATTCTGGAACAGGTTCCTCACCAAAAAGAACCAAATAGTCGACTGTCCGGACGCCGAAGCCTTAGCAGCCTTTCAACATAACGTCCAAGACGAATGGCTCGCCAGACACCTCGGCCAGGAAAAACCAAGAACAATGGCCGCACTAACAAGCCTCATGACCCGCTTTTGCGTGGGGGAAGATAGCTGGCTAGCAAGATGCAGCACCAGCGACCCGAGTACATCCGAGGTCAGGGATGGAAATGGGAAATCAAGACGCAGAAAAGATCAGCGCAAGAATAAGGAAAGCGGCCCAAATAGCACGGCGGTCAATGCCGGATTCAAAAGCTCTCGGCCGAATAACAAAACAATGCCCCTTAAGGACAACAGTGACGAGTTATCAAACCTAAACAAAATCTTGGATAGGATATGTCAAATCCACAGTACCCCCAGGAAGCCTGCAAACCATACCCACAGAGATTGTTGGGTCTTCAAGCAGTCCGGCCGACTTAACGCCGAACACAAGGGGCTCAACACACCAAGCAAAGACGATGACGAATCCCACAAGCAGCAGACCGAAGCACAGAAGACTTTCCCACTAGAGGTCAAAACAGTGAACTCACTTCATGTGTTAAATTGTGCGGAAGCGATATAAACCTGCTATACCAGGACAACATCCGCAGAATGGGGATAGACCCTACCAAAATTCGCCATAGCAACACTTCCTTCAAAGGAGTGACGCCAGGCCCTTATGCCAAGTGGACAGGCTCTGTACTACTAAAAGTTGTGTTCGGTTCACCCGAGAACTTCCGTCGCGAAAAGCAAATCTTTCATATCGCCCCATTCAAAAGTGGCCATCAAGCACTACTGGGACGCGAAGCTTTCACCCGCTTTAACGCAATACCGCATTACACATCCCTTACACTCAAAACGCCCGGTCCACGCGGCATAATCCCATTAAAGGGAAACTCCGAGTGTTCCTCGACCACGGAAAACGTGAGACTGCCTTGACAGCCGCACATTAATCCAACCTTGCTGATCAAAGCCCCTAAAAACAGGTCATTTAGACCTCAGACACGGTTAGGCGAGTCCGACATAAATAAACAAGGGGCTTCCCAGCCGCATACCTCTTTACAAGGGACTGCACGTATAAACAATGAGAGCCAATAAAGCTCAATCTTTCCAAATCATACTCTGTTTTAAATACATCTTTCATATGATATTTTTTCCAAACTAAGTTCTTCTCTTTTGCAGATGAATCATGTGCTACACCCGTCCAGGATACAGCACAATGAAGACACAGGCGCGGACGTGCAGCAGGGACCCGTTGCAAGGATTCTTTTCAGATTAAGACCCTGCGTAAACCTTTCTTACTGTCTCTTGTTGATACTCATCCCCCGGTTTCCTACCATAACCGAGGAGGAGGCTGGCGTTTTGGCATCAGCCGCGTCAGAAGTTTTCGCCTGTGCCTGGACATTAGGGGCTTAGGGCACTGTTCTGCCCGTTATCATAAAGTCCGAATACCTTAGGAGTGTTTGGCGTCTCGAGTTAGGCCTTATATGCATCAACTCCGAATCATGTCTTTGGTCAAATGTTGGGTTTGCCCGACTCCTGTGTTTTGCTGCCTTACGTTCTGCTCCATCGGCTAACGCGGCACCAGGAGAACTACTGCGATTGTGCCCCGGTTCGGCCGGGCGAGCACCTCAGTAGAGAAAGCCGAAAACTAACTGTCATGATACAGCGAGAGACTGGTCAACCACTCGATCGACTATTGGAATGTTTAGAATTCCTCCGCGTTGATGAAGGACCGCTTCCCGGTCAGGCACACACGCGCCCCGAGTTCGGAGAGCGTGGTGCCTCTAGGGGCTATATCGTAGCCCCACCATCGAGCTCCTATGGCTAAGTGAAAGTGATAAAGCATTATAGTCTGGTTGCCTAGTTTGCTATGCTATCACCTCCTTCAAAGGACCAAGACCTTGGATTAAGTGTGAAAATGCGCTTTTTTTGCAAACACCCCCGCACTATGTGCGTGGGGGCTGAAGCCAAAGACTGCCGTCTTTTAGGTTATAAATACATATACATTAACGGCCGCACAGGAGATATTTCAATACTTGAACGCACAAGTATAAAAAGTCGTTATATTATACATATGATCTCACAAATCATACACGTCATCTGAACATGACATTTTTCGAGCACTGCGACTCTATTAAACGAGCGCCCTGCAGGACTTCCTCAAAATAGTGCTCGGTGGGTAATCGGCTCTCGTTCGAACCCCGGGACGCAACATCGGTGGCATTCATCTCCGCCCAGTATGTCTTAACACGGGCAAGAGCCATCCGTGCTCCCTCTATGCAGGCCGACCGCTTCATCGCCTTGATATGCAGCACCGCCCCAAGGAATTGCTGCAATAAACCAAAATAACTCTTCGGCTTGGGAATTTCCGGCCACATATGAGCCACCACATCCGTCATGGCCAGTCCGGACAATCTATTCAGCTCAGCCCACTCAGCTAACTGGTCGGTCAACGACAGTGGACGCTCCGGACTATGGAATTGAGACCAAAACAGCTCTTCCATTTCATGATCCTTCTGACTTGGAAGTGTCGAACTGCATCCGCCGCACTCGCCGCCAAATCTAGATAAGGATCCTCCGCACTCCACAGCAGGCCCAACTGAGCATACTTCGGATCCGTGAATTTCCTACGCAACCGAAAGGACTTTCCAGCCACAATGTCTCCGGCCTGACGCAGTTCCTCCTTTATAGCCCGCATGGCAGAATGAGCATCCTTGGCTTCGGCGGTGGCCTTCTTCAGGTCCTATTGCTCCGCTTGGCGTTCTCTTTCAAGAACCTCATAGCAGTTGGTAGCATCTTTTAATTTCACGGCCATTACGTCCATTTCCTCCCTGCTTCGGCAGTGAGCAGCCTTCTCGGCTTTTAGCTCCTCTGCTGCCTTCAAGGCAGCCGCATCACTTTTTCTAGCTTGGTCCTTGGCTCGAGCAAGCTCCGCCCGAAGGTCTCCCACAGCAGCGGCACCATCTGCATCAAGCTTACATGTTGTAAGGAGTGGGCGTCAGCTCCTTACCAGGTGACCGCGGAAACACCACTTACCTTGCGACTCGTCAAGTCGTTTATTGACCAGCGTGATGTCCGCATCCGCAACGTCGAGTTGCCGCTTCAGTTTGCCAACTCTATCAATCCGGCTGGCCACCGAACGCTCCACCACCTACATAGGAAAGGCAACATTTCGTAACTGAGATTATGATCCCCGGCACGCTATCGCTTTCGACAACATACCGAGTCTCAGGGGCTACTATCTATATAGGGTGCACCCTATGTGAAGAACTGTCAAAAGGTATGTCATTTTTTTTTGCGTACCTCAAACCCCGTCAGTAAACTGTCGACGGCCTCATGTAACCCGCTTTCGGCGGATGAGATCCTTTCAATCACCGCACTCATTAATGCGCGGTGATCTTCTGAGAGAGACGCCCTCTCGAGCAAACCCTATAGCTCCACCGGCCGCACTCCAGTGGGTGCCGAACTCCCAGGCCCCGCCGGAGTTGGGGAGACCCTCCGTGACGACACCTCAGGGTCGTCTGCCCCGCCTGATGGGACGGCAAATGGAGGCGTTTCGCTCTCCATCTTCTCCGGACGAAGGTCCCCCGAGGATGAGCTCTGCTGGGAAGGGCTGAGATCTGAACTACAAGGTAAAAACTTAGGTTATCCTTAGAAATAAAATAGGGATGTCCTTTATTATAAAACTTCCCTTTTTTCTACTTACGGCTCGCTGGAGGGCTGATTCCTTTGGGGAGACTGTATGGCCGGGGCTCCTCCCGGCACAGGACCTTCCGGTGCAGATTTCTTTCCCCGCTTTGAGGCTTTGGCCTTCGGGTTTTCGGAAGCGGTCCTCTTCTCCCACTGGAGGGACGGATTCTTGATTCCCCCCTTACTGAGAGCCTCCTTAACAGAGGTGGTAGTTTCCCTGTTCCCCCCTTCGCCTTCCTCCAGAGGCGCAACCTTCAACATTTTGATTAACACGGGATCCGACGTGGTCTTAGGGAGGGGGGCCGGACACCGTATCAGTTTTGCTTGCGCTATCCATTCTTGTTCAAGGGATAGCTGGTTAAAAGGCAAATCCATGATAAATAAATGGATGATATGTCCGGTCACAGGGCTACTTACTTGAGTATCCGGGCGATTGCAGCTTAGGCCAGCGTCCTCGGTCAAGTCCGGACACACTTCTTGTGATCCGAAGAACAGTTTGTACATCTCCACGGGTTTTGTACCCATAAAGTGTTGGAGAGCTTGTGGTCACTCCGGATTGAATTCCCACAGGCGGAGGGGGCGACGTTTGTAGGGCAGAAGACGCTGAATCAGCATAACCTGCGTCACTACGACCAGATTGATCTCCCTCTCTTGGAGATCTCGAATCCGGCCCTGCAATAGGGGCACGTCCTTGGACGGCCCCCAGTCGAACCCTTTGTTGACCCACGATGTCAGCCGTGGTGGAGGGCTCGGGCGAAAGGCGGGCGGCGGCCTCTGCCTGCTGCCCCTGGGAGCGGTGATATAGAACCACTCCTGTTGCCAAAAACCGAGCTCCTCCTGAAAAGAGCCCTCGGGCCATGGAGCATCGGCCCTCTTGCTTATAACCGCCCCGCCGCACTCTGCCTGACGCCCCTCAATCATCTTCGGCTCCACATTGAAGGTTTTGAGCCACAAACCAAAGTGAGGGGTAGTGCGAAGGAAGGCTTCGCAGACGACAATAAACGATGAGATATGGAGGATAGACTCTGGAGCCAGGACGTGGAATTCCAGCCCATAGTAAAACAAGATCCCCCTCACGAAGGGATCCATCGGGAAGCCTAGGCCCCGACGGAGGTGAGGCACGAACACGACGCTCTCGCCAGGCTCCGGGGTAGGAATGACTTGCCCTTGGGCAGGCAACCTATGCGAAATCTCATAGGTTAAGTACCTGGCGTCCCTAAGCTTTAGCACGTCCTCTTCCGTGATGGAGGAGGGCATCCACCAGCCCTGAAGGTCAGAGCCGGACATTGTCGAAGGTCCGAAGTGCCCGAATCTGGAGCCCTGGGTGTTGAAACTCGGGGCGAGGGGCGGATTCGAACGAGGATTAAAGAAAAGGAACGGGCCTTGGTCTCATTATAAAGGGCGAGAATACCAAGAGCCGTCTCCATGACCGTTTAGAACTCGCCTTCGATGGAGGGGGCGTGGCAACGGGCGCGGTTGGGTTACCCATGCCCGTATTGATGAGAATCCCAGAATAAGGGGAACACGATATCCGCTTTGACAAGACGTGCCAAGGAAACCGCTTCGCTAGACGCGCTGAGGCGGTATAATAAAAACGATTCAAGTAAAGGCTTGGTTGTGGTGTGACGTCACGCCACGAAATACATCAGTAGATTGAACTTGTGTCAATATTATTCTCTCTACGGTGGAATGTGGAATTTATTTTGCAGAGCCGGACACTATCCTGGTGTTCACAATCTTCTACAAACTATTCGGAGAAGGAACCCGCCTTGCAATGCCGAAGACAATATGTGCGCCAGACTCGTCGTCATTGAAGCCTGGTTCAGGGGCTACTGAGGGAGTCCTGGACTAGGGGGTGTCCGGATAGCCGAACTATCATCATCGGCCGGACTCCAAGACTATGAAGATACAAGATTGAAGACTTCGTCCTGTGTCCGGATGGGACTTTCCTTGGCGTGGAAGGCAAGCTTGGCGATACGGATATGTAGATCTCCTACCATTGTAACTGACTCTGTGTAACCCTAGCCCTCTCCGGTGTCTATATAAAACGGATGGTTTTAGTCCATAGGACAACAACAATAACAACAATCATACCATAGGCTAGCTTCTAGGGTTTAGCCTCCTTGATCTCGTGGTAGATCTACTCTTGTAATACCCTCATCATCAATATCAATCAAGCAGGACGTAGGGTTTTACCTCCATCAAGAGGGCCCAAACCTGGGTAAAACATCGTGTCCCTTGTCTCCTGTTACCATCCGCCTAGACGCACAGTTCGGGACCCCCTACCCGAGATCTGCCGGTTTTGACACCAACAGTCACCTTGGCCGTGAGTGCGTTCTGGGTGAGCAGGGGGTTAGATATCGAGATGGCCTGCTCTTACAGGCGAGGAGGATGCCACCTCGAGTGCCAAAAGCCAGGAGGAAGACGTAGTCGTCAAACTCAGAGCCAAGGATGTCAACCACGATAGGCGAGTAGATCAAAGCCAGCTTCGTTTCTTGTAGACATACAATGGAGGCACCGTTGGTGCCCAACAGAGAGCGAATGGCACAGTGCCGGGCACGCGAGTTGAGCCCTCGAACATTCTAAACTGCAATCTTTAGTCCGTGATCCATGGACAAGGGGTCGACAAGGATGGAACTGACGGGCCTAGCTCTTGCAGGCAGCGGCCTCGCGCGCGGGGGAGGCGATGCACGATGGGATCTCTCGATCAACCAGGGCGACAATGGCTTGAGCACCGAGAGGGGTATCGGAACCGCGAACATGTCATCGAAGGCTTTCATCTCGATGGCCGTGATCTTCTTGTTGATCCCTATGATCCCTAGGGTGGGCAGGATCTGCACATGGGCCCTCCTTTCAGCCGTCGGCGGCACTGCCGCGGGCGTGGCAGCGGCCGCGGAGCGGCCTCGGCATGGGGCGAAGTTGAGAGGGCGACGTGGCCTTTTCCCTGGGGTCGGCAGGGACGCGCTGATGTGCTTTGTGGCTGCGGCGAGGATGTAATGCCCCGGATTTGATGCGCCAGGTGTCTGCCAGTTATTCGCCGTCTTTTCCATGTCATTTGCTTGCGTGTTGCATTTTATCATGTCATCATGTGCATTTCATTTTGCATACATGTTCGTCTCATACATCCGAGCATTTTCCCGTTGTCCGTTTTGCAATCCGGCGCTCCTATGCCCTCCGGCGTTCCCCTTTTGCCTCTCGTTGTGAGCGGGCATTAAACTTTCTCGGAATGGCCCGAGGTTTGCCAAGCGGCCTTGGTATAACACAGGTAGACCGCCTATCAAGTTTCGTGCCATTTGGAGTCCGTTTGATACTCCAACGGTTAACCGAGTAACCGCAAAGGCCTCTTTTGTGTGCAGCCCAACACCCCTTCCAAAGTGGCCCAAAACCCAGCAAACTCCCCTCTATGCTCTCGGTCATTCGATCACGATCGTGTGGGCGAAAACCGCACCTCATTTGGACTCTCCTAGCTCCCTCTACCTATAAATAGGTGCACCTCCCCCGAAATCCCAGTCTAACCGTAGCCATCTTCATCCTCGCGCCGCCGGACACGTTCGCCCGAGCCGGACATGTCCGCCGGCCACCTCGCTCCGGCCAATGGCGCGCGCCACGTCACCCCACCGCCGTCGCCAGCCTATTGCGCGCCGCCACCTCACCGCCTCTCTCTCTCTCTCCACCGCGCCGGCCCGCGGGGCCCATCTGGAGCCCGCATGGGCCCGTGCGCTGCCGCCGCCGGCCCGCGCCTCGCCCCGCCGCCCGTCCCGCACCGGACCCCGCCGCCGCTCGCCGCCCGCGATCTCCACCTCGCCGCCCCGCGCCCGCAGCGCCCCTCCTCGCCGCGCCTCCTGCCGGCGACGCGCCCTCCGTTGCCGGGCCCGCGCCCCGCCGCCTTGCGCCTCCCGCGCCACCTCGACGCCGACCCCACACCGCCGCCACGCCGCTTCGGCCGGCCGGAGCTCGCAGCTCCTCCGCCCGGCCCCGTCGTCCTCCGCGCCGCCCCCGTCACCTCCTCCGCCTCCCTTCGCCGGGATCCGGCCGGATCCGGCGAGATCCGGCCCGGACCCGCCCGTCTCCGGCCATGCCCCTCCTCTCCGGCGAGTTCTCGGCAAAGTCCTCGCCGCGGTTGACTTTTACCCGAGGTTGAAATTCGTCAATCCCAGATTTTTGACATCATCATGCCATGTTCATCGCATCGTATCTCTGCATCCGTAGCTCTGTTTTGTGCGTGTAATATGTCAAATTGTTCGTCTCAACGAGTACTTCATTTCATTCCATGGCATCATTTTTATTTGAGCTCATCTTGATGCCCGAAATGCTGCTGGAAGAGTGCTATGTGATGTTAATCTGCTGAAACTGTTATAACTTGCTCATTTGTCATTTTTGCCATGATTGATGTGTGCAGCCTATGAGGTTGATGTCTACATGTGTTTTGATCTATGATATGCCATCTTTCCAGGGGTGCTATCCATGTATTTTTGTGATTTGTGTGCTGAGTGCATCGAGGTTGCTAAATAGGGTACTTGTTGTTGCTGATTTCAGTCCCTGTTCTGCTGGTGTTTTCATGCCATGTAAACTTGATGCTACAGAGAGATCCATGCTTATTTTGAGATACTTCAGTAAGGATGTTTTGTACATATGGTTATGCTCTATCCATTCATGCCTCTGGTTGCATTTATAGCTTGCTGTAGATTGTCCATATCTTGCTCCAAATTTGCTAAATGATGTTGCTGTCAGCCTGTCAACATGAAGTTCAGTTTTACCATGTGTTTTGCTAGTGATCCATGCACCCTATGAACTTGTTCTTGCCATGCTTAGCTTCACAAACATGCCTTCTTACTATTGGTTGCCTTGCCATGCCATGTATTGATCTATATGTGTTGCACCGTTGCTCCGTTTTGAGTGTGCTCTATATGAAACTTGCTTGTTTTTGTGTGTAGCTTTATATTATCATGTTGCATCCTTGTTTTGGTGTGTTTGCTTGATGTTTGGGTGCATTTTGCATCAATGCCATGTTTAACTTGTTTTGCTCATATCTTCTAGACCGTAGCTCCGAATTAAATGAACTTTATATGTAACTTGACTAGAATCTCGTGTAGATCATCTTGGTGCATCTTCACTTGCCGTTAAACAACTTGAACATAAGGTTTATTTAGATCTGTACCAATTTCGAAATTTGCATATGAGGACTTACCGGAATTGTTATATGTTGTTCCCGGCCTCATTTAAACTTGCCTTGATGTGTTGCTCTTGTTTGCATCCTCTCTTGCCATGAGTAGCTTCATATAGCCTTGTCATGCATCATGCTTGTTGTGCATCATGCCTTGTTCATATGTGGTGTGTTTACCATGTTGTGTGCCTCTTTTCGATAGTTCCTGTTCCGTTGCGAACGTGAGGATTCGTTCATCTACGCTTGGTTCGTTTTCGTGGCTTCATCCGTTCATCTTCTTCATGGACTCGTTCTTCTTCCTTGGGGGATTTCAGGCAAGATGACCGCTACCCTGGATCTCACTATGCTATGCTAGTTGTTTCGTTCTATCGCTATGCTGCGCTACCTATCACATGTTTATCCAGCCATCCCATATTGCCATGAACCTCTAACCTTTGACACCTTTCCTATGAAAACCGTTGCTTGGCTATGTTACTGCTTTGCTCATCCCCTCTTATAGCATTGCTAGTTGCAGGTGGAGTTGAAGATTTCTCCATGGTGGACAGGATTATGGTTCGGATATCACAATATCTCTTATATTATTAATGCATCTATATACTTGGTAAAGGGTGGAAGACTCGGCCTTTTGCCTGGTGTTTTGTTCCACTCTTGCCGCCCTAGTTTCCGTCATACGGTGTTATGTTCCCGAATTTTGCGTTCCTTACGCGGTCGGGTGATTTATGGGACCCCCTTGACAGTTCGCTTTGAATAAAACTCCTCCAGCAAGGCCCAACATTGGTTTTACCATTTGCCTCACCACCACCTACTTTTCCCTTGGGAGTCGCTCTCTCGAGGGTCATCTTTATTTTAGCCCCCCGGGCCAATGCTTGTCTAAGTGTTGGTCCAAACTAGAGCCACTTGCAGCGCCACCTCGGGGAAACTTGAGGGCTGGTTCTAGTTGTACATACTGCTCATCCGGTCGTGGCCTGAGACGAGATACGCGCGGCTACTATCAGGATGTCGGCACGCCGGGAGGCTTTGCTGGTCTTGTTTTACCATTGTCGAAATGTCTTGTAAACCGGGATTCCGAGTCTGATCGGGTCTTCCTGGGAGAAGGTTTATCCTTCGTTGATTGCGAGAGCTTATCATGGGCTAAGTTGGGACACCCCCTGCAGGGTATAATCTTTTGAAAGTCGTGCCTGTGGTTATTGGCAGATGGGAATTTGTTAATGTCCGGTTGTAGATAACTTGACACCAGATCCGAATTAAAACGCATCAACCGCGTGTGTAGCCGTGATGGTCTCTTTTCGGCGGAGTCCGGAAAGTGAACACGGTTTCTGTGTTATGCTTGACGTAAGTAGGAGTTCAGGATCGCCTCTTGATCATTACTAGTTGACGACCGTTCCTTTGCTTCTCTTCTCGCTCTCATTTGTGTATGTTAGCCACCATATATGCTTAGTCGCTGCTGCAGCCTCACCACTTTACCCCTTCCTTTCCCTTTAAGCTTTGCTAGTCTTGATACCCATGGTAATGGGATTGCTGAGTCCTCGTGGCTCACAGATTACTACAACAACAGTTGCAGGTACAGGTTTATGCGATGATCATGACGCGAGAGCGATGCTTGCTTGCGTTGAGTTCTTCTTCTGCTTCTTCGATCAGGGGATAGGTTCCAGGTTGGCAGCCTGGGCTAGCAGGGTGGATGTCGTTTGAGTTTCTGTTTGTGTTTCATCCGTAGTCGGATGTTGCTCTTGTAAGATGATGTTGTATTCGTGTGGCATTGTATGCCCCTTTTATGTATCCCCATCTATTATGTAATGTTGATGTAATGATATCCACCTTGCAAAAGCGTTCCAATATGCGGGTCTATCCTTGGTGGGACCTTCGAGTTCCATTTGGATAGGGTCGCATATTGGGCGTGACAGAGGAACTCGCCGAGCGTCCAGGCGTGTTGCTGCGATGCCGCACGACCGCGCGATCGTCGCATCGTGATAGGTTGTGATGCAAACCGTCCAGAAGCTGGAGAGCGGGGCTCGAGAGCAGGTGAGCAGCGATCAGCGTTGGGTGTGGGCGTGGAGGAACTCTTGGGCCGCTGCAGGATGGAGATCGGCGTCTGGGCCCTGGCCTGAGGGGATCCAGCTATGTGCGGCCCGGCAGCGGCCACCCGATGCGTTGGTGCTGGAGATGTGGGCTCAGCAACGGGTGGCCCATCTCTGCATGGCCCAACATGGCGGGGCACCGGGCTCGTGCTCTAAAGCGGATGGGGCGGAAACCAGCGCGTCACCACCCGCCAGAATCGCCAGAGTGGGGTCGAAGGGCTGTGACGACCGGTCAGCGGAGAATCCTAGGCCCGCCAGGGGGACAGGGATGGGCGAGGCGCCGCTTTGCCCTGACAAGGCGATAGGCGATCCTGTCAGCGCAGGCTGCGAGTCTGGGATTTGGCTCAAAAGAGAAAGATCCCGACAAGGCGTTAGATCAGCCGCGGCAGGGGCGGGCCTCGCAGGATCGTCCTCGAGATCGTGATCGGAGCCCGTGTTTGAAGACCCTTGTCCATCCGGAGCACCACCCACCAGTGGGATCACGCCAGCTGTCGGTGGCCCACTCGTCCTGGCGTCGTCAGCGGCAGCGACAGCGGCGTCGTCAGCGGCTGCGACAGCCGCTCGCGTAGGATCTGCCGCCACAGTCTGCTGCTGCCGGCCCTTTCCTTTTCCCTTTTTGCCTCTTTTAGCACGATGCCGAGGACACGCGGGGCCATTCTGACCCGGCCATGGCAGCATGCCATCCCTCAACGGTCGGGCGGGCTGCGCCGCCGCCGCCGGCCGGGGCTAGGAGTACTCCGTGCATAACCCGTCAGATCTGCCCGAACGGTCGCGAGCGCGCCAGGCGGGCGCGTCCATGGCCATGCCGTCGGCCCGACCGCCCGGCGCCGGCGCCACGTCGGTTCTCCTACGCTTACGGCCGCGGCGTCGCGCCCGGCCAGGTCCGGGGCCCTGGCCTTGGCCATGCCCATTGCCTGTGCCACCTTGGCAAGGGTCGCCGTTGGCCTGGACGATGGAGGAGGGGCGCCTGGAGCGAGACAGAGCGCGTGAGCGCAATGGAGATGGGGTACGTGAGCGTCCTGACCTCCGGTGCCTCCGATTGGACACGCGCAGGCACTAGTTTGAAGATCTCCAGAGTGGCGGCGCGGCAGATGTCGGCGGGGTCGTGCACGCGACCGGACAGACGGAAGACGGCCAGGTCTTCGCGGGAGCGTGTGTGAGGGTGCAGCCTCTCAATCCAGCAGCTCACCCCGAGGATGTGCTCGGCGGTGGGGAGATGCCAGGCTTGGGCGGGGATGCCACGGAGCTCGAGCTCAACGCGGTGGTCGAACCCGCCAGCGCCAGCATGCGCAAGCTTGCACCATGGCCGCAGCGATAGCGCAAACTAGGGCGAGCTGATGAAGTGCCCGCCGTTGAGACGACGCATGGTGTCCAGGGAGGAGAAGAGGATGAGGAAATCTTCGGGGTGATGCACGTGCATGGTGAAGTCGCCTTCGGAGAGCTCGAGGGAGCGGTAGAGTAGCTCGGCCACCTCGGCAGTGGCCACTTGCGGCCTGCTGCCGGTGATGGACGCCACCTTGGCACGGCCAAGGACCCGCTCGGCCTCTTCCATTTCTGTGGACTGTGCCATGATCACCCGCACGGGCGCGTCAGGCCGCGGCAGGGTAACGAGAGCCGGCTGCGGGAGCATAGGGGGCACCGGTGGCGTGGCGACGCACCGCTGCATAGGAGCGGCCTGGGCCGGGGCGTCCCTGCCAGAAACTCCGCGACGAGGCCATGCGCCGTCGCTGCGACGGAGGTCACAGTCGCGGGACTCGTGGCCGGAGGTGAGGCAGCGCCTGCACCGGACGTCGTTGGTGTAGTCGCGCACCCGATGCTGGTGGTCAAGACAGCGAAAGCATAGCCCAGCGAGCTCCTGTGGGGACGGGCTACGGCAGCGAGGGGGCGAAGGGCTGGGGGTGCCGTCAGGGCTTGGGCGTCGGCGGAGACGGTTCCAGTGCCTCGGCTGCTCGAAGCCGTCAGCGTCAAGCACGGCTCCGCCGGAGACACTGTGGACCTCCGAACGGGGGCCAAGGCATTGCCTGGCGGGCTCGCGGCCGGCAGCGCAGCGGGAGCGGGCGAGGTGAGGGCGACGTCCCTGTAGGAACGTGCCGAGGACTCGCTCTCCGAGCTGAGCCAGTGGTCGCCTCGCTGGCTCAGCTCCCATGTCCTCAGGAACAAACGTAACTACTCACAAATCATATTCATGTTCATAATCAAAGAGGTATTGAATAGCATTAAGGATCTGAACATATGATCTTCCATCGAATAAACCAACTAGCATCAACTACAAGGAGTAATCAACACTACTAGCAACCCACAGGTACCAATCTGAGGTTTTGAGACAAAGATCGGATACAAGAGATGAACTAGGGTTTGAGAGGAAATGGTGCTGGTGAATATGTTGATGGAGATTGACCCCCTCTCGATGAGAGGATCGATGGTGATGACGATGGCGATGATTTCCCCCTCCCGGAGGGATGTTTCCCCTGCAGAACAGCTCCACCGGAGCCCTAGATTGGTCCTGCCCAGGTTCCACCTTGAGACGGCGGCGCTTCGTCTTGAAAGCTTCCTTATGATTTTTTCCAAGGCAAAAGACACCACATAGGAGAAGATGGGCATTGGGGGCCTGCCAGGTGGCCCACAAGGCAGGGGGCGCGCCCTCCACCCTCGTGGCTAGTGGGTGGCCCCCTCTGGTGCTTTCTTCGCCCAATATTTTTAATATGTTCCAAAATTGACTTCCGTGGAGTTTTAGGACTTTTGGATTTGTGCAGAATAGGTCTCTAATATTTGCTCCTTTTCCAGCCCAGAATTCCAGCTGCCGGCGTTCTCCCTCTTCATGTAAACCTTATAAAATAAGAGAGAAAAGGCATAAGTATTGTGACATAATGTGTAGTAACATCCCATAATACAATAAATATTGATATGAAAGCATGATGCAAAATGGACGTATCAACTCCCCCAAGCTTAGACCTCACTTGTCCTCTCAAGCGAAAGCCGATATCAAAAAATATGTCCACATGTGTAGAGATAGAGGTGTTGATAAGATAAAAGATGGACATGGGGGCATCATGATCATTCTTAGAATGACAACATATATATATTGTCATATGATTTCTTATGCTAAAGTAACAATCTATTCACAATGTAAAGTATGAATCAGAAACTTCATTGAAAACTAGCAAACTATAAACTCAGTCATTGAAGCAATTGCAATTTATCATTACATAGGAAAGAGTCAATATAAGAGGCTTTCAGCAAGTCCACATACTCAACTATCATTTAGTTTTTCACAATTGCTAACACTCATGCGATACTTATGGGTATGAAGTTTCAATCGGACACAGAGAAAGATAGGGGCTTATAGTTTCGCCTGCCAACCTTTTACCTCAAGGGTAATGTCAACAATAATAATATATGAAAACCTACATCCAAGTGGATATATATATATATATATATATATATATATATATATATATATATATATATATATATATATATATATATATATATCAGGATCTTTCCAACGCATAGTGCTTGCCAAAGGATAAAGTGTAAAAAGGAAAGGTTAAGATCACCATGACTCTTGTATAAGGGTAGAAGGTAAAATAAAAGATAGGCCCTTCATAGAGGGAAGCAGAGGTTGTCATGCTCTTTTATGGTTGGATGCACAAAATCTTAATGCAAAAGAATGTCACTTTATATTGCCACTTGTGATAAGGACCTTTATTATGCAGTCTGTCGCTTTTATTTCTTCCATATCACAAGCTCGTATAAAGCTTATTACCTTCACACTAATAGATCATACATATTTAGACAGTAATTTTTATTGCTTGCACCGATGACAACTTACTTGAAGGATCTTACTCAATCCATAGGTAGGTATGGTGGACTCTCATGGCAAAACTAAGTTTAGGGATGATTGGAAGCACAAGTAGTATCTCTACTTGCTGCAAATAATTTGGCTAGCATGAGGGGCAAAGGCAAGCTCAACATGTTGGATGATCCATGACAATATAACTTATTCGGATATAAGAAAACATAACCCATTACGTTGTCTTCCTTGTCCAACATCAACTTTTTAGCATGTCATATTTTAATGAGTGCTCACAATCATAAAAGATGTCCAAGATAGTGTATTTATATGTGAAAACCTCTCTTTCTTTATTACTTCATATTAATTGCAACGATGACCAAAACTATGTTTGTCAACACTCAACAACTTTTATTCATCATACTCTTTATATGTGAAGTCATTACTTTCCATAAGATCAGTATGATCTTTTTATTTTATTTTGTTCTTTTTTTCTTTATTCCCTCAAGATCATAGCAAGACAGCAAAGCCCTCAACTCAAAACTAATCTTTATTATATAGCTCACAGACTCGATTACATTGATAGAGATCAAAAGTAAAACTCAAAGCTAGATCAAACTAAAACTTTATTCTACTAGATCGAGATATAACCAAAAGGATCAAACTAAGAAAAACGGTAAAGATAGAAGTGTGATGGTGATACGATACCGGGGCACCTCCCCCAAGCTTGGCAGTTGCCAAGGGGAGTTCCCATACCCA
This sequence comes from Triticum timopheevii, assembly GCA_963921465.1. NCBI lineage: Eukaryota > Viridiplantae > Streptophyta > Magnoliopsida > Poales > Poaceae > Triticum > Triticum timopheevii. The sequence goes on from OY997262.1 coordinate 373,167,330, forward strand.
TGTGTTTATGTCTCTTTCTTCGAAGGTGGTGATGATGGAGTTATTGATGATGTAGGCTTCTTCCTTAGTTTGCACTTGAGGATAGAATTTTGGTCCCTTAATCCATCGATCTCCTCCTCAAGGCTTAGTATCTTTTTGCATAGTTCCTGTCTGTTCTCCTGCAAGAGATGAAAGGGGATAAACTCGATCTTAGGTTTCTTTACTCTATCAGGGAGGCTTGACTTTTTAAACTCCACGTGCATGTCCCCAGGTTGAGGTAGTGGGACTTCATCTTCATCTGAGCTTGTCTCCTCCTTTCCCTTAGGATCATAGTCTTCTTCTTCCTCCGTGCTCCAACCACAATGCTCCAGGTCCCCGTAGACCTTGGGGTCTGCAAGGTAACCAGCCACATAGCTTTCTCCCTCCGAATCCTGGGACGACATATTGCTCTAAATCTGCTGCAGAAACAACTCAAAACAAAAAACAGAGGGTTTCGTCATGGTACGGTGGTCAAAAATTTCGGGAGATTATAGAATTAATTTTAACGACCAAAAGAAGTATCGTGCAAGAAAACGGAGTTCGGGGGGCACACGAGGTGTCCACATGGCAGGGGACATGCGCGGGGGGTAGGGCACGCCCTCCACCCTCGTGGATGCCTCGTGTCTCTCTCGGACTACTTTTAGTTTTCCTAATTTTTTAAATATTCCAAAACGGAGAAAAATTGCTATTTGAGCAGTTCTGGAGTCGGTTTCCTTACCGTACCACATACCTATTCCTTTTCGGAGTCTGAAACGTTCTAGAAAGTGTCTCTTATGTACTCCTCCGGGGTTACGAGGTCAATAACATTGGTTTCAACATTTATGGGATTACCTGAGATATAAAGTTTGATTCATTGAATGTTTACCACCTTCGGATTTGTGCCTTCGGCGTTGTTAATCTTTATGGCACTAGAACGATAGACCTCCTCGATAACGTAAGGACCTTCCCATTTAGAGAGAAGTTCTCCTGCAAAAAATCTTAAAAGAGAGTTATATAGCAAAACATAATCACCTACATTAAACTCATGCTTTGTCATGCCATCTTTTAACTTTTTCTTTAAACAATTTGGCATTCTCTTAGGCCTAGGTTCTCCATTCATCAAGCGAGATAATGTTAAATAGCCTCTTCTCACCAGCAAGTTTGAAATCATAATTGAGCTCTTTAATGGCCCAATAGGCCTTATGTTCTTGTTTGAGAGGTAAGTGACATGCTTTTCCATAAACCATTTTATACGGAGACATACCCATAGGATTTCTATATGCAGTTCTATAGGCCCATAATGCATCATCAAGTTTCTTGGACCAATTCTTTCTAGATCTATTAACAGTCTTTTATAAACTCAATTTAATCTCTCTATTACTCAAATCTACTTGACCACTGGTCTGAGGATGGTATGGAGATGCAATTCTATGATTAACATCATACTTAGCAAGCATTTTACGAAAATCACCATGAATAAATGTGAACCACCGTCAGTCATTAAATATCTAGGGACTCCAAACCTCAGAAAAATAACTTCTTTAAGCATCTTAACAGAAGTGTTATGATCAGCGCTACTAGTTGGAATAGCTTCTACCCACTTAGTAAACGTAATCAAAAACAACTAAAATATGTGTATACCCATTAAAGGAAGGAAAAGGTCCCATATAATCAAAGCCCCAAAAATCAAATGGTTCAATAACAAGTGAATAGTTCATAGGCATTTCTTGACGTCTACTAATATTACCAATTCTTTGACATTCATCACAAGACAAGACAAACTTGTGGGCATCTTTGAAAAGAGTAGGCCAATAAAAACCGGATTGCAATACCTTATGTGCAGTTCTATCTCCAGCGTGGTGTCCTCCATAAGTCTCAGAGTGACACTTGCATAGGATCTGTTCATGTTCATGCTCAGGTATACAACGTCTAATAACACCATCTACTCCTTCTTTATAAAGGTGTGGGTCATCCCAAAAGTAATGTCTTAAATCATAGAAAAACTTTTTCTTTTACTGGTATGTGAAAGTAGGTGGTATAAATTTAGCAATAATGTAATTAGCATAATCATGATACCATGGAGCAGTACGAGAAGCATTTATGATAGTTAATTGTTCATCCGGAAAGCTATCATCAATAGGTAGTGGGTCATCAAGAACATTTTCTAACCTAGACAAGTTGTCTGCAACAGGGTTCTCAGCTCCCTTTCGATCAATAATATGCAAATCAAATTCTTGTAGCAAGAGAACCCATCTAATAAGTCTAGGTTTAACATCTTTCTTTTCCACAAGATATTTAATAGCAACATGATCAGTGTGAACAGTTACTTTGGAATCAACAATATAAGGTCTGAACTTATCACAAGTGAACACAACTGCTAAAAATTCTTTTTCAGTAGTAGCATAATTTCTCTCGGCACTGTCTAGAGTTTTACTAGTATATTGGATAACATTTAGTTTCTTATCAACTCTTTTTCCTAGAACAGCACCTACAGCATAATCACTAGCATCACACATAATTTCAAAGGGTAAATTCCAATCAGGTGGCTAAAAAATAGGTGCAAAAATCAAGGCTTTCTTAAGTATTTCAAATGCTTCTACACAATCATCATCAAAGACAAAAGGAACATATTTTTGCAAGAGATTAGTCAGAGGCCTAGAAATTTTAGAGAAGTATTTAATAAACCTCCTATTAAAACCAGCATGGCCAAGAAAACTTCTTATACATTTGATGTCCTTAGGACATGGCATATTTTCAATAGCATCTACTTTAGCTTTATCAACTTCAATACCTCTTTCAGAAATTTGATGCCCCAAGACAATACCTTCATTAACCATAAAGTGGCACTTCTCCCAATTCAAGACAAGATTAGTTTCTTCACATCTCTACAAAACTCGATCAAGGTTGCTAAAGCAATCATCCAAAGAAGTTCTGTAAACGGAGAAATCATCCATGAAAACCTCAACAATCTTTCCACTAAAGTCAAAGAATATAGCAGTCATACATCTTTGAAAGGTAGAAGGTGCATTACATAAACCAAAAGGCATACGTCTATAAGCAAAGGTACCGAAAGGGCAAGTAAAAGTGGTCTTTTCCTGATCCTCTTTTGACACAAGTATTTGTGAGAAAACAGAATAACCATCTAGAAAGCAAAAATGTGTATGTTTGGATAATCTTTCTAGCATCTGATCAATAAAAGTAGAGGGTAATGATCTTTTCTAGTAGCTTTATTTAATTTGCGAAAATCAGTTACCATTCTATAACCTGTAATAATTCTTTGTGGGATCAATTCATCCTTATCATTAGGAACAACAGTAATACCTCCCTTCTTAGGGACGCAATGGACAGGACTTACCCACTGACTATCAGCAACAGGATAAATTATACCTGCCTCCAGAAGCTTTAGTATTTCATTTCTTACCACTTATTTCATTTTAGGATTTAACCGTCGTTGGTGATCAACAACTGGTTTAGCATCTTTCTCCAATTTTATTTTGTGCTGGCATAGAGTGGGACTAATGCCCTTAAGATCATCAAGAGTATATCCAATAGCAGCACAGTGCTTCTCTAGAGTTTTCAATAATTTCTCTTCTTCATGCTATGAAAGGTTAGCACTAATAATAACAGGATATATCTTCTCTTCATCAAGATAAGCATATTTAAGAGTATCAGGTAATTGTTTAAGCTCAAACACGGTATCTCCCTTGGGTGGCAGAGGGTCCCCTAGGATTTCAATAGGCAAGTTGTGTTTCAAGATAGGTCCCTGTTTAAAGAATACTTCATCTATTTCCCTTCTTTCATTCATAAACATGTCATTTTCATGGTTGAGCAAATATTGTTATAAAGGATCATTAGGAGGCGCATCAATAGAAGCAAGACCAATAATTTCATCTTTACTAGGCAATTCTTTATCATGGGGTTGTCTATGAAATTTAGCAAAAATAAAATCATGAGACATATCCCCTAAACCAACAGTAACAATATTCTTTTCGCAGTCTATCTTAGCATTAACAGTATTCAAGAAGGGTCTACCAAATATAATGGGACAAAAGTCATCTTGTGGGGAACCAAGAACAAAAAAATGAGTAGGGTATTTAATTTTCCCACACAAGACTTTAACATTTCTAACAATCCCAATTGGTGAAATAGTATCTCTATTGGCAAGCTTAATTGTAACATCAATATCTTCTATTTTAGCAGGTGCAATATCATGCATAATTTCTTTGTATAAGGAATGATTGCACTCACACTAGCACCCATATCACATAAGCCATGATAACAATGATCTCCTATTTAACAGAAACAACATGCATGCCAACAACAGGTCTATGTTTATTTTTATTATCAGGTCTAGCAATTCTAGCAGCTTCATCATAGAAGTAAATAACATGCCCATCAATATTATCGACCAAGAGATCTTTAACCATAGCAACACTAGGTTCAACTTTAATTTGTTTAGGAGGTGTAGGTGTTCTAGTATTATTCTTACGAACCATAGTTGAAGCTTTAGCGTGATCCTTTATTCTAACAAGAAAGGGTGGCTTCTCAATATAAGCAATAGGAACAATAGGATCAACATTATAATTAATAGTCTTTTCTTCAAATTTAATAGGTTCTACTACTTTCACTTCAATGGGAGGATGATATTTAAACCACTTCTCCTTAGGAAGATCAACATGAGTAGCAAATGATTCACAGAAAGAAGCTACTGCCTCATAGTCAAGTCCATATTTAGTGCTAAATTCATGAAAAGCATCGGTATCCATAAAAGATTTAACACAATCAAACTTAGATGTTATACCTAACTCCCTACCTTCGTCGAGCTCCCAGTATTCAAAGTTGTGTTTAATTCTTTCCAATAAATCCCATCCGAATTCAATAGTATTCATCATAAAAGAACCAGTACAAGAATTATCGAGCATGGAGCGGTCATTAATAGAACGCCAAGCATAAAATTTTTGAATAATAATTTCTCTTGATAGCTCATGATTGGGGCAGAATATAACATTGACTTAAGCCTCGCCCCAGCTTGAGCGATACTTTCTCCTTCACGAGGCCAAAAATTATAAATATATATATATATATATATATATATATATATATATATATATATATATATAAAATTACGATCACGATGAACCAGATGCATAGGATAAAACTTCTGATGAAATTCCAATTTCATTCGGTTGTAGTTCCATGATCCAATATCATCACATACCCTAAACCATGTCAATGCCTTTCCCTTCAAAGATAAAGGGAAAACCTTCTTCTTGATAACATCCTCGGGCATACCTGCAAGCTTAAATAATCCACAAACTTCATCCACATAGATTAGGAGCATATCGGGATGTAATGTTCCATCTCTTGTATAAGGATTAGCTAGCAGTTTCTCTATCATACCAGAAGGAATTTCAAAGTAAATATTTTCAGTAGGTTCAATAGGTTGAGGAGAAACTCTTTGCTATTCTTGTCGGAGTGAAGACACCCCAAACAAGCCCCTCAAAGGATTGTTTTCCATAGTAACAAGTGACAGTAAATTTCAGCACACTATTTAAATGTTACCTTACCAAATTCCACCTACCAAAGGCGCTTCACTCCCCGGCAATGGCGCCAGAAAAGAGTCTTGATGACCCATAAGCATAGGGGATCTATCTTAGTCCTTTCGATAAGTAAGAGTGTCGAACCCAACGAGGAGCAGAAGGAAATGAGAAGCGGTTTTCAGTAAGGTATTCTCAAATAGTTTTGTGATAAGGTAATTCGTAACGGGTAACAATTAATAATTGTAACTAAGGTATAGCAAGGTGGCCCAATCATTTTTATAGCAAAGGACAAGCCAGGACAAACTCTTATATAAAGCAAAGGGCTCCCGAGGACACATGGGAATTACTGTCAAGCTAGTTTTTATCATGCTCATATGATTCACGTTTGTTACTTTGATAATTTGATATGTGGGTGGACCGGTGCTTGGGTACTGCCCTTCCTTGGACAAGCCTCCCACTTATGATTAACCCCTCTCGTAAGCATCTGCAACTACGAAAGAAGAATTAAGGTAAACCTAACCATAGCATGAAACATCTAGATGCAAATCAGCCCCTTACGAAGCAACGCATAAACTAGGGTTTAAGCTTTTGTCACTCTAGCAACCCATCATCTACTTATTACTTCCCAATGCCTTCCCCTAGGCCCAAATCATGGTGATGTGTCATGTAGTCGATGTTCACATAACACCACTAGAGGAGAGACAACATACATCTCATCAAAATATCGAACCAATACAAAATTCACATGATTACTTATAACAAGACTTCTCACATGTCCTTAGGAAAAAACGTAACTACTCACAAACCATATCCATGTTCATAATTAGAGGGGTATTGAATAGCATCAAGGATCTGAACATATGATCTTCCACCAATAAAACCAACTAGCATCAACTACAAGGAGTAATCAACACTACTAGCAACCCACGGGTACCAATCTGAGGTTTTGAGACAAAGATCTGATACGCCTCCAACGTATCTATAATTTATGAAGCATTCATGCTATATTACTATGTGCTTTGAATGATTATGGGCTTTATTATACACTTTTGTATTACTTTTGGGACTAACCTATTAACCAGAGGGCCAACCCATATTGTTGTTTTATTGGCTGTTTCAGTATTTCGAAGAAAACGAATATCAAACGGAGTCCAAATGGAATGAAACCTTCGGCATCGTGATTTTTTGGAAGAATATCATCCTGGAGGCTTGGATATCAAGTCAAAAGACCCTTGAGGAACCCGGGAGATAGGGGAGCCCCCCCCCCCTACAGGGCGCGGCCCCCTGTCTCGTGGACCCCTCGAGCACCCCCTGACCGACTTCTTTCGCCTATATATTCCCTTGTACACTAAAACTATCGAATATCAAGATAGATCGGGAGTTCCACCGCCGCAAGCCTCTGTAGCCACCAAAAACCTTTCGGGAGCCCGTTCCAGCACCTTGCCGGAGGGGGATCCCATCACCGGTGGCCATCTTCATCATCCCAGCGCTCTCCATGACGAGGAGGGAGTAGTTCACCCTCGAGGCTGAGGGTATGTACCAGTAGCTATGTGTCTGATCTCTCCCTCTCTCTCGTGTTCCCTCTATGGCACGATCTTGATGTATCCCGAGCTTTGCTATTGTAGTTGGATCTTATGATGTTTCTCCCCCTCTACTCTCTTGTGATGAATTGAGTTTCCCCTTTGAAGTTATCTTATCGGATTGACTCTTTTATGAGAACACTTGATGTATGTCTTGCCGTGCTTATCTGTGGTGACAATGGGATATCATGTGCCTCTTGATGTATGTTCTGGTGACCAACTTGCGGGTTCCGCCCATGAACCTATGCATAGGGGTTGGCACACGTTCTTGACTCTCCGGTAGAAACTTTGGGGCACTCTTTGAAGTACTTTGTGTTGGTTGGATGAATCTGAGATTGTGTGATGCATATCGTATAATCATGCCCACGGATACTTGAGGTGGCAATGGAGTATCTAGGTGACATTAGGGTTTTGGTTGGCTTGTGTCTTAAGGTGTTATTCTAGTACGAACTCTTTTATAGATTGATCCGAAAGAAGAACTTTGAGGTGGTTTCGTACCCTACCATAATCTCAACGTTTGTTCTCCGTTATTAGTGGCTTTGGAGTGACTCTTTGTTGCATGTTGAGGGCTTGTTATATGATCTATCTATGTTATTATTGTTCAGAGAACTTGCACTAGTGAAAGTATGAACCCTAGGCCTTGTTTCCTATCATTGCAATATCGTTTACGCTCACTTTTACCACTTGTTACCTTGCTGTTTTTATAATTTCAGATTACAAAAACCTATATAAACTATTTATTTTTGTACTTGTATCACCATCTCTTCGCCGAACTAGTGCACCTATACAATTTACCATTGTATTGGGTGTGTTGGGGACACAAGAGACTCTTTGTTATTTGGTTGCAGGGTTGTTTGAGAGAGACCATCTTCATCCTATGCCTCCTACGGATTGATAAACCTTAGGTCATCCACTTGAGGGAAATTTGCTACTGTCCTACATACCTGTGCACTTGCAGGCCCAACAACGTCTACAAGAAGAAGGTTGGGTAGTAGACATCAAGCTCTTTTCTGGCGCCGTTGCCAGGGAGGCTAGTTAAAGGGATCTCACTCACACCCCGTCAACTAAGCTCTTTTCTGGCGCCGTTGTCGGGGAGGTGAGTGCTTGAAGGTATATCTTTAGATCTTGCAATCGAGTCTTTTAGTTTCTTGTTTTATCACTAGTTTAGTTTATAAAAGAAAACTACAAAAAATGGAGTTAAGTTTGTCTCGTACGCTTCGTCTTTTTAATATCTTTCGTGAGTATGATGAAAAGGAAAACTGTGCTCAAGTTCTAGAAGAAGAAATCTATAGAATGTTTGGTACTAGATCCTTGTATGATGAGCATGATTGCAATATTGTTAGTATGAATTCTTGAATATCCATGATGCTAATGATATGCAAAGCCACAAGCTTGGGGAAGCTATGTTTGATGAAGATGATATTTTTTGTGCCCCAAGTTTTGATGCGAATATTTATTATGATAAAAGCATGCCTCCTATTTATGATGATTATATTGATGAAAGTGGGTTTGGAAGAGTGTCAACTTTAGGAAGTAGTGATCCCACTATTTTGGAGGATGTTGAATCTTATTGTGATGAACATGAAAGTGGATTTGGAAGAGTGTCAACTTTATTTAGTGATGATTCCACTATTTCGGAAGAGGTTCCAATTGATTATGAGAACAAAGTTACTATCTATGATGATTATTGTGATGCCTTGTATGCTATTAAGAATAATGATAACCATGAAACTTGTCATCATGATTTTAGTTTTCAATTGGATTATGCCTCACATGATAATTATTTTGTTGAGTTTGCTCCCACTACTATTCATGAGAAGAAATTTGCTTATGTGGAGAATAGTAAATTTTCTATGCTTGTAGATCATGAAAAGAATGCTTTAGGTGCTGGTTATATTGTTGAATTCATTCATGATTCTACTGAAAATTATTATGAGGGAGGAACATATGCTTGTAGGAATTGCAATAATATCAAGTTTCCTCTCTATGTGCTTAAAATCTTGAAGTTATGCTTGTTTTGCCTTCCTATGCTTGTTGATTATTGTTCCCCTAAGTTGTTTGATCACAAAATACATATTCATAGGAAGTGGGTTAGGCTTAAATGTGCTAGTCATATGCTTCATGATGCTCCTGTTATGTTTCAATCTTTATTTTTTATGTGAGCATCATTGCCATCATCATGCCTAGCTGAAAAGGCATTAGAGAAAAGTGCTTGTTGGGAAACAACCCAATATTTATCCTTACTGTTTTTGTGTGTCCACATGATTATTCTACTGTAGTAATCATGTTTTATAGCTTTTGTTTCAATAAAGTGCCAAGTAGAACCTTTGGGAAGACTTGGGTGATGTTTATATGATCTTGCTGTGAAAAACAGAAACTTTAGGGCTCACGAGATTAGGTTCCATTTTTTACTAGAGCGCGATTTTAGGTTGATTATTTTTGCAGATGATTAATAGACAAATTTCTCAGGTACAGAAATTTATTTCATAATTTTTGAGGTTCCACAAGTATACGTTTCATACAGATTACTACAGACTGTTCTATTTTTGACAGATTCTGTTTTCTATGTGTTGTTTGCTTATTTTGATGAATCTATGAGTAGTATCGGAGGGTATGAACCATAGAGAAGTTATAATACAGTAGATATTACACCAATATGAATTTAGAATGAGTTCATTACAGTACCTAAGTGGTGGTTTTATTTTGTTATACTAACGGAGCTTACGAGTTTTGTTTTGAGTTTTGTGTGGTTGAAGTTTTCAAGTTTTGGGTAAGGATTCGATGAACTATGGAATAAGGATTGGCAAGAGCCTAAGCTTGGGGATGCCCAAGGCACCCCAAGGTAATATTCAAGGACAACCAAGAGCCTAAGCTTGGGGATGCCCCGGAAGGCATCCCCTCTTTCGTCTTCGTTCATCGGCAACTTTACTTGGAGCTATATTTTTATTCACCACATGATATGTGTTTTGCTTGGAGCGTCAATTTCTTTTGTTAAGTTTTTGCTTGCTGTTAGTTAGAAAAATGTTTTGCATCTTTAGTTTCAACAAAAAAGTCAAGGATAGCCTTTACCATGCTTACATGTTGCTGTTTGAAAACAGAAAGTTTATCGCTGTTGCAAAAATTCCCTAGAAAAGTCAGAGAATGGTATAATGTTGAATAATTTTGCATATTAAGATCTGATAAATTTATTACAGTGGGAAATTTAGTTCATAATTTTTGGAGTCAGGGAAGTATTGATACTCTTGCATTCTTTACAGACTGTACTGTTTTGGCAGATTGCTGTTATGTTTGCATTGATTGCATATGTTTGCTTGTTTAATGATTCTATTTAAGGATAGGAGTATTAAATATGCAGACGCATTTATTATGCAATGTGGAATAATAATTTAAGTGATTTGTTAAGGAAAAGTGATAAGGTTTTGTATTGGTTTATACTAACCTATCTCACGAGTTCTTGTTGTCGGGGAAACTGATCCACGAACACCTATGGGGACCGGCGGACCGAGCCCCTTTCGGTTCGGAGGGGGGCGGAGGTCGCACGAAGAGCGGACCGAGGCAATGCACACGAGCAATTTACCCAGCTTCGGAGCTCTCCGGAGAGATAACACTCCTACTGCTGCTTGTTTGATTGTATTGAGTTCTTGCTCAGGAGCGATGAGCGCTACCAGAACGAGCGTGAGAGTGTTCTTGGTGTTTCGAATGAGCCGAACCCCCCTCTACGTTGCGCATGGGCCTCCATTTATATGCTCAAGGGGTCACCGACAGGTGGCAACGCAGACAGAAGGGGTAAAAAAGGAAAAAGAATGAGGTAGGTACAGCTACCTCTACTGTAGCCACAGTGTATCATACCTAACTCTGACGGCAGGGGACAAGGGCATTGAATGCCCGTCTGTGTCGCCTAAACAGTGCAAGCAGAGACCGTCAGGGGCGCCAGCGATCGCCACGATGGCCTTCTCGTCAGCGTCGCCTGCCATCATGCACCCCTGGCTGCACAGCCTCCCGCCACGCGTGCCCGGGAGGGCCCCTGAGCGACACGTGGGTGGATGTGCTGGAGCGTGGGTGCGGCGTGGCCGTTTGCCGCGGCAAGTGTATTGCCGCGGGCGTTGTCTTGTCGGGCTCGGGGGCTTGTCACCCACCGAGCCTTGCCGGGACGCAAGGCGCGTTGCGGCAAGCCTCCTTGTATTGCCTTAGTCGGCCTTCCCGGCAAGCTCCTCTTGCCGGGGCCTTGTCTTCTTGGTTCGAATACTTTATTCTTGAATGGCTTCCCGGCAAGCTCCTCTTGCCGGGGTCTTGCCTTCTGAGGATCCATAGAGGATCTTGGCCGTGACCTGGTGAGCCTTGCCGCGGGGTGCTGCAACTGCCCGTGCACAAGTTCGGGATACTAGGGTACCCCTACTTTAGTACACCGATAGGAGCCCCCGGGCCTGGGCCACACACGGTGCCGAGCGCTGTTGGGCCAGGCCCAAAACAGGGCACGGGCACACGCGGCCTGGTCGTGCCGTTTCTTACTCCGCACCCACCGCGCCCTCCCCGAACGGCACGCGTTGAATGCGGCATCGTGGGAGAGATCGTGGGGGATTCTTTATTCGGAAAATGCGTAATGTTCGCCCCCTCCCTCTTTACAAGCAGAGGAAACAGAGGCAGTTGCTCACCTCGTCCGTTTACTACTCCAGAATCTCCGCGGTTCCCCTCTCCTTTGAGAAAGTAGTGCCCCGCCCCCCATCTCCGCCGTCGCCACCAACGCCGTCGACCTCCTCTACCACCTTCGCCATGGCTCCGAAGACCGGGAAGGTCGCGAAGTCGGCCGAGGCGCTGCGGCTCAAGGCGCTGCAAAAGGAGCGGGCCACTTTCCCCGCCGAGCTCGACGCGGTGGGGCTGAGGCAGTGGTTCTATCTCTTCTGGTCGACGGAGACGCGTGCGCATCCGCACACGAAGGTACTCTCCGCCGCCGCTTCGACACGGGCTCCATACGGGTATCCTTTCTTCCCGTTGTTCTTCTACTGTGGCCTCTGTCCGCCCTTCTCGGAATTTTTCTGCGACATCATGAACACCTACGGGTTTCATCTCCTTGATTTCACCCCCAACGCCGTCTTGACCATGTCCGTTTTCGCACATCTGTGCGAAAACTTTGTCGGAGTCCACCCAAATGTTGCTCTTTTCCGCGATTACTTCATTCCCCGGGTCGAGAGAGGAGAGCCACTTTCCGGCGGGATCGCCTGGATCTCGAGGGCCGGCAAGAAGGAGGCGTATCTGGAGGGGGAGCTCCGCAGCAAGTGGGAGGAGTGGAGAGCTGAGTGGTGCTGGATAAGGGAGGAGGACCCGCAGCCGTTCACCCCCTTGCGCCAAGTTCCAGTAGTGCGCGGCAATGATTGGAGCAGCCTGGCCCCGGAGGACGCTAGGCTGAAGATTGCCACCACCAGAATCTTGCGTCTCAGGGTTGCCGGGTTGACTGTGGGTGCCGTAGGCGCAGATTTTCTTCGCCACCGCATCGCCCCCCTGCAAGAGAGGAAGAGACCCGCTTGGGAGTTTGGCGGCCCGGCAGATATCATGAGGCTGCGCCCGGGCCTCAATTTCAACTTCACCGTGCTAGAGCTGGATGCGATGCTCAAGGAGCTGTTCAAGCATGACCCCCAACATCCAGAATGGTTCAGGTTGCCGGCGGGGGTCGTACCGCTGTGCAACAATTCTTCCCTCGACCGCATCCGTGCGATGATGCCGCAGTGCGACTCGCATGGTCTTGTCCCAACGTGGCAAGAGCCAGCCGACGAGGTGGTGCAGCAATTCTTCGACGGGCTAGTGGAGGTGGAGGTCCATGCCGACGAGAAGAGGAGCCTCACCCACGACACTACCGAGGAGGAGATGCGACGCATCGCCACCAGGGCGGAAGAGGCGGCGGCTGCCGCTGCCGCAGGTGAGTTCGGGTTCACCGTGGAAGAGGCAGAGGCGGAGGCGGCGGCAAGCCTTGCCGAGCGAGAATGGATCGACGGCGAGGAAGAACTTGCCGCGCCGGAGGTCGAGTCGAGCGAGCCCGCCGAGGGTGAGCCCGCCGAGGGTGCGAGCGGCCCGCCATCTCCAGGCCACTTGCCTTAGACGGAGTCCACAGCGCAGCCCCCAGCTCAACCAAGAAGGCGCCTTCGCAGGGGCGGGGACGCAGTGGGGCGACAAAGGAGTCAGCAACCGACGCGCCGCGCGACACGCTCCACCGCGACAACCGATGTTGCTGCGGGAGCGCCTCGAGCCGCTGCGGCAACTGGAGCTGGATCTTCCCGCGCCACCGCCACCGCGCCCGCCAAGCGGACAAGGGATCCTACTCCTCCGCCTCGTCACGCTGCAGGTGGGCCGGACTTCAACCTCTCCGCGCTCAGCTCCGACGAGGAGGAAGAAGAGTAAGACTTTTCTGCTGTACTTGTAGTTCTTTGAATTCGTTGCTTGGTCTTGTATCTGATTTGCTTCAATCTGAACCTGTTCCTTTTCAGGACGTTGGCTCAAAGAGCGGCGAAGAGGGCCAAAGTTCTGGTGGTTATCATCGAGGACGAGCCCGCTGTGATGGCAGGGGGCACGCCTGAGACTACCTTGCCGGACCCTGACACCGCTCCACGAAGCAGCCCCCAGCGCAGCCCCCAGCGTAAGTACATGGTTCATTTTTTGCTCTTGGGTGCGCACGGGTGCTATCTTGCTGATATCCAAATGTTGGATTGCTTGTGTAGGAGCAGAACAGCTTCACCAGGAGAGCTCGGAAGCCGTCTCCGACGTGCCGTCTGCTTCCTCTACACCGCCAAGGGAGGATTCTCCGGTAAGGGGGCGCTCTCCGACAAGGGAGGAATCCCCGACAAGGAAGGAGTCTCCGGCAAAAGGCAACACTAGCGATCCTCCGACGGTGGAGCCCATGTCCACCGACCCCAGCGCAGGTAGCCTCTTGCCCGAAGTCTCCCTTGTGTTCTTCCGATTTTTATCTTTTTTGGATATTTGCTTGACTTCTTCTCCTTCTCCGGTCGCCAGACCCACCTTCCACAGAGCCCATGGAGACCGAAGCGGGCGGCGAGGAGAACACGCGCGGCAACAGTGATGATTCCGCGGCCACTGAAGAAGGACCGGTGCTGATGCGCCCGCCAGCGAAGAGGCCGCCAAGGCTGCTGCTGCGGAAACCGGCGAGGGATCCGGCGATCGCACTGACGGCCCTGAGGCCGCAGGAGCGCCAGGCGCTACACCAACCGCCGATCCCTCCGCTGCCGCCGCAGCTCCGGGCTCTGAGGAGCCCCAGCCCGGCGCCTATCTGAAGGCCGGCGAGGGCATCTTCATCAAGCTCCCCTGGGCGTCAAGCTCCAGGGCGCCGGTTGAGGGAGAAGCCCTGGATGGGGAGGTGATTGCCTCCGTTGGGTTGTCGATCGTTGATGCGCCGGGAAGCAGCAGCGGCGAGCCTGAGGAGGAGCGGCTGCTACAGAGGCTGCTGGCGCTCTACCGCGCCCGCCAAGCCAAGCTGGAGTCCCGGGAGGCGCTAGTCGCGAAGGCAAGCGTGGACATTGAGAAGCGCGTGGAGGACCTCCGGGGTCTCTGCCAGGAAGCTCTCCGGGCCTTGGCGGAGGAGCGGGAGTGGCTTGCTGAGGAGCGGAAGGCCTTCCTCCTCGAGAAGGCCGAAGCTGAGGAGCAACAGCGGCTCGCCGGCGAGAAGCTGTACGCGCAAGAAGGCGAGCTGGCTCAACGGAAAGTTAACCTCAACAGCCACGAGGAGGAGCTTGCCGCGCGTGAGCAGGCACTTGGCGAGGCGCTCAACGAAGCAAAGGACGCGGCCGCGGCTGCCGAGGCCGCCAAGGAGGGATTGGAGGCAAAGGTGGCGCAGCTAGAGGCTAATCTGAAAACGAGCGGCGAGGAGCTTGCCGCGCTCAAGCTTGAGCGCGAGAAGGACGCCCTCGCCCACGGTGAGCTGTAGGGTCAACTCACTGAGAAGGGCAAGGAGCTGAGCGCTGCCAAGGATTCCAACGCCTATTTGGAGCTTAAGCTGGCCACCTTGACGGAGACACTGGACGGCGCCAAGAAGCGGGAGGCGGACTTGAAGGAGGAGATCAAGGGCAACGAGGCGTTGCTGGCGAGGGCCACCGAAACTCAGAACACCTTCAAGGATACGGTGGAGCTCTGGACGGAGGGCCTCGTGAACATCGCTGCCGTCATTGACGGGGAGCTGGCGCAGCTAGGAGTGGAGGACTTCAGGTACTCCTCCGACGAGAACCTTCCACCCAGCGCCAAGCTCACCCTGTTCTTCAAAGGCGTGGCGACTGCCCTCCAGCAGCTTTGAGAGAAGATCCTGAAGCAGCTGGCCAACGAGTCGCGCACGATCTGCGCCAAGGTCCTGGAGAAGGTGTTGGTGGAGGTGGCCTTCCGCAACCCAGGCCTCAACTTCACCAACGTCCTGAAGAAGTTGCCGGCGGATGCTGATCTTGACGCGCTCAAGGCCCTTGTCGCACCCATTGTGGACAAGGTGAATGAGGTCAAGAGGGTCAATGGTGGCCGCGTAGACTAGGCCGCCCATTTTCTTCTTTGCTTGCCGCTACTAATCATGTCATGACAACGTTTTATTAGAGCCGCGACAAGTTATTTTTGTAATATAACTCTATCTTAGGTAATGATTGCTATGTTACTTCCTTTACTTGATTCTTGGCTTTGTATGTTTCTACCCTACGCTTTCTAGGGAAACTTGCCGGCGCAGGCACCCTTGCCGCGAGCGCTAAGTGCGGAACTTCAGCAGCCTGCTGGCGGTGCCGCTACCGACAAGCAACCTTGTCGCAACTAGTCGCAGCTCACTTAATTTGTTGAGCGGACTCGAAACAAAGTAAGGGCGCAACTAGCTACGAGTTGGTTCCTCCGCGCACAGGTTTTCCATACAAAGCACGGTCGTTCAAGGAAAATAACTTAAAAACTTAAAAACTGATTGCTCAAACTTTGGCAACTTAGCTTTTCTGTCGTTTGCTTCCCGGCAAGGCGAAACTTTCTTGAACGGCCCGGTCCACACCATTATCATCTCCTTCCCCCCCGGCAAACCTTGTGGGCAAGGGAACCTTCCTTCTTTTGAGAAAAAGACAGAAGAGAAAAATAAAGATATGGAGCCTTTCGGCTCGTTATTGCTTATCGGGGGCAGGTGCTGCACAAAGTGTCAGATGATGCATGGGAAAAGAAAGAAAGCATGAAATTGACAAGCTGTGCGAAGCACATGATCTTTATTTATGCACGGGGTCTGCGCCCGGCTTTGTATGAAGGATTACATGCAACAGCGGCAAGACTTGTACAAAAGGTGGTTGCTGGAACGCCATCTTCGGTCTCAAGGCGGACAGCGCCAGGCCTAGTGACTCGTTTCACCCGATATGGGCCTTCCCACTTCGGCGTCAACTTGTTGGAATTCTTGGCAGACTGAACGCACCGAAGAACAAGGTCGCCTTCCTCGAAACTTCTGGCTTTAACTTTGCGGCTACGGTAGTGACGCAAAGCCTGCTGGTAGCGAGCGGCTCGCATAGCAGCCTGAAGACGGTCTTCCTCAAGGAGCAGCGTGTCATCTTGTCGCAGCTGCTCTTGCTCGAGCTCATCATAAGCGAGCACTCGGGGCGACCCGTAAACGAGTTCCGTGGGGAGAACTGCCTCTGCTCCATAGACTAGAGCGAAAGGTGTCTGTCCAGTGGCTCGATTTGGCGTTGTCCTGATCGACCAAAGAACCACCGGCAGCTCCTCGATCCAGTTTCTTCCGCACCTGTGCAGCCTGTCGAAAGTTCTGGTCTTGAGGCCTCGCAGCACTTCAGCATTTGCCGTCTCCGCTTGACCGTTGCTTCTTGGATGAGCAACGGAAGCGAAATAGACCTTGGCGCCAAGATCTTGGGCATACTGCATGAAGGTGCGGCTCGTAAATTGCGTGCCGTTGTCGGTGATAATCCTGTTAGGGATCCCGAAACGGCAAACAATCGACCTGAAGAACTTGACTGCTGACTGTGCTGTCACCTTCCTCACTGGTTCCACTTCCGGCCACTTTGTGAACTTGTCGATGGCGACGTACAAGAACTCAAAGCCCCCAACAGCTCAGGGGAAGGGGCCGAGGATGTCGAGCCCCCAGACCGAAAATGGCCATGACAAAGGGATCGTCTGGAGAGCTTGAGCTGGTTGGTGTATCTGCTTGGAATGGAACTGGCACACTTCACACTTGGTTACTTGTGCAGTTGCATCCTGGAGGGCTGTCGGCCAGAAGAAACCTTGCCGGAACGCTTTGCCGGCAAGTGCCCTTGCACTAATGTGGTGACCACATATGCCTCCATGTATCTCTGCCAACAGCTGCTGTCCATCTTCCCGGCGAATACACTTCAATTTCACACCGTTGAGTCTTATTTTGTATAGTGTGTTGTCAACAAACTTGTACATACTTGACTGCCGGGCTACTTTTTCCGCTTCTTCTTGCTCTTCGGGAAGTTCTCCTGTCTGAAGGAAACGGACAATCTGCTGCGCCCACGCTGGAGCTTGTGGCTCGACAAGGACTAAAGGCACATCTGCTGCTGTAGGAACATCCGCTTCGACGGCAAGGGCCTGCAGGCCTGCCGGAGCTTGATGTTCCCCGGCAAGTTTGCCGGAGCAAAACTTGTCGGGAGCGTCTGCTTCAACGGAACAAACCGTAAGGCTTGCCGGAGCAGAGTGCCCCTCAGCATTCTTGGCGTCGATTTTGGGGACCTTCTTGGCGGCGGCTTCGGGAAGCTCTGCCGGAAAGTAGTCACCAAAAACCAACTTCCTCTTCTTGCTCTGTCCAGTTGATGGTGTTACGGATGGTTGAGTCAGCTTGAGCACAAAGACCCCTGGTTCCACAGGCAACTTTAGTGCGGCGCACTTTGACAGGCCATCAGCAATGTCATTCTGAGTTCTTGGGACATGTTCCATCTGCAGGCCATCAAAGTGCTCTTCTAGCTTTCTCACTTCATCAACATAAGCTTCCATCAACGGACTCTGATAATTCTTGTTTACTTGGCGGACGACAAGCTGCGAGTCACCCCTGACAATGAGCTTCCTGATCCCAAGGTCTGTCGCGATCCTGAGGCCGGCAAGCAAGCCTTCATACTCTGCAGTATTGTTTGTTGCCTGCTGCTTGGGAAAGTGCATCTGGACTACGTATTTGAGGTGCTCTCCGGTGGGTGCGACAAGCAGCACGCCAGCACCGGCGCCTTGCAGCGAGAAGGCACCATCGAAGTTCATCAGCCACTCTTTGCTTGCCTCCTTGACAGGGATGCTCGTTTCTGGGATTTCTTCATCTGGTGTTGGCGTCCACTCTGCTATGAACTCTGCCAATGCTCTGCTTTGGATCGTTGAAGTGCTCTCAAACTTGAGGCCAAAGCTTGACAGTTCCAGTGCCCACTCGACAATCCTGCCTGTTGCTTCTGGATTCTGCAGTATCCTCTTCAGCGGAAAGCGAGTGACAACTGTGATCTCGTGTGCCTGGAAGTAATGGCGCAGCTTTCTCGAGGCCATGAGAAGGCCGAAAAGCAACTTCTGCACACCAGAGTACCTTGATCTAGCCCCCTGCAGGAGGGAACTGACAAAGTAAACTGGGCGCTGCACCATTTTCTTCTGCACCTCTTCGCGCACCTGCGCAGATTCATCCTTGTCGGGACCAGAGCTTGTCGGCGAAGCCCCCTGCTTGTCACTGGATGCACTTGCCGTGGTTGTTGGCTCATCATCTACCTCCCTCTCCACCACTAACGCAGCACTAACCACTTGATTGGTTGCCGCTAGATACAGCAGCAACTTCTCTTGTGGCCTAGGTGCGACAAGTATTGGAGTGGAGGACAGGTATCTCTTCAAGTCCTACAGCGCAGCCTCCGCTTCCGGAGTCCATTTCATTGGACCTGCCTTTTTCAATATTTTGAAAAACGGCAGGGCGCGCTCAGCAGACTTAGAGATAAACCTGCTGAGAGCAGCCACGCAACCGGCAAGCCTTCGCACATCCTTGACGCGCTTCGGTGCTTCAATCTGCTCGATGGCCTTGATCTTGTCGGGATTGGCTTCAATTCCCCGCTGAGACACAAAGAACCCGAGAAGCTTGCCGGAAGGGACTCCAAACACGCACTTCTCGGGGTTAAGCTTGAGGTTGATCTTGCGCAGATTTGCAAAGGTTTCATCTAAATCCTGAATCAGAGTAGCCTTGTCCTTGCTCTTGACCACTATATCATCCATGTAGGCTTCCACGTTTCTGTGTATAAGGGGCTCAAAAGCGACATGGACTACTCTTGCAAATGTTGATCCAGCATTCTTTAACCCGAAGGGCATCCGTACGAAATAGTATGTGCCACATGGGGTGATGAATGCGGTTTTCTCCTCATCCTCTTCTGCCATGAAGATCTGATGGTATCTTGAGTATGCATCAAGAAATGAAAGCAAATCGCATCCGGCTGTGGAGTCAACAATCTGGTCGATACGCGGCAAGGGAAATGGATCTTTGGGACAAGCTTTATTAACATCAGTGAAATCAATACAAAGCCTCCATTTTCCGTTAGCCTTGCGCACGACTACAGGATTGGCCAACCACGTAGGATGGAGCACTCCTCTGACAAGGCCTGCTACTTCCAACTTCTTGATTTCTTCTGCAATGAACTCTTGGCGCTCCACTGCTTGCTTCCTGACTTTCTGCTTGACGGGCCGCTCATGAGGACAAACGGCTAGGTGGTGCTCAATTACTTTCCTGGGAACACCGGGGATATCAGACGGTTGCCATGCAAACACGTCGACGTTCGCCCGCAGGAAAGCAATGAGCGCGCTTTCCTATTTAGGGTCAAGAGTGGCACTGATGGTGAAGGTACCACCAGTACCGTCCTCCTTGGCGGACACCTTCTTGGTCTCTGGTGGAGCTGCCATCGTCTTCTTACACTTGCCGGTGGAGCTCGATGGTGCGTCCTCGACGGTAGCGCAGCACTCCGAAGAGGTGCGCTTGCCGGAGTGGGTACCAAAACTCTTGCCAGACTTGGTCTTCTTCTTCCCCCCGGGAGCTTCAGCGGCAAGTGACTTGCGATCAGCTGCGGCTGCTGCTTCCCGGTAAATCTTGTCGGCACAGATAAGGGCATCCTTCTTGTCACCAGGGACAGAGATGAAACTTATCGGGCCTGGCATCTTGAGCACGTTGTATGCATAGTGAGAGGCTGCCATGAACTTGGCGAGTGCCGGACGGCTGAGGATCCCATTGTAAGGTAATGGAAAGTCAGCAACGTCAAAAGTGACCCTCTCAGTTCTGAAGTTCAGCTCGCTGCCAAATGTCACCGGCAGCGTGATCTTTCCCTTCGGCTTGCTCCTTCCCGGGTTGATTCCTTGGAATGTGCCGGTCTCTTCGAGTTCGCTGTCTAGGATCTGGAGTTTCTGGTGGACCGCGAGGATATCAGGTTCAAGCCGGCCCCGCCATCAACTAGCATCTTCGTGACTTTGAGGTTGCGGATAGTTGGTGAAACCAATATTGGCAAGCACCCGACCGCAGTTATGCGATCAGGGTGATCCTCAATATCAAAGATGATAGGCGTGCTGGACCATTTCAGAGGCATGCGTGACTCCATGGATGGTTCCGCTGCATTAACTTCTCGCATCCACTGTTTGAGTTGGCGGTGTGAAGCATGCAGGGAAGCACCGCCGTCAACGCACAGGACCTCTGTGGCTTTCTGAAATTCTTGCTCATCGGCCTCATCATCATCCATATCTTCGTCATCGTCGTCGTCTTCATCCTTGTCGCGGCCACGGGGAGGCCTATCTCCTTGCCGCTGCTTGGCCTTGCCGCGGCGTCCTCCCCGGCCGGGGCATTTCTTGCTGGCTCCCCCAGCACCTTCCTGGGCTTTCTCCTTGTCGCGTCGCTCGTACTCAGCTTTCTGCTGCTCAACAAGCTGCTCAACTTTCTTACAGCTCTGGAGGTCATGGCCCTTGGTGCGGTGGATCTTGCAGTATTGCTTGCCGGAGTTGTCCTGCTTGTCGGCGGCTGCCACGGCCTAGCTCTCCTTGCCGGAGTCACCGGCTTTAGCTTTCTTGGCGTCGCCTCCGTTGCCGGACTGCTCGACAACTAGCACTTCTTTGCCCTTCTTCTTTCTGTTGTTCCGCCGCCGGCCTTTCCTTGCCGGGGCAGCATCCTCCTGCTCCCGTGTTCTCTCCGGGGAGCCTCCTCCCCTCTTCAGCACGTGCACACTTGTCAGCCAGGGCATAAAGCTCACTGACGTCCCTGATCTTGCACATCGCCATCTCCTCCCTCATCCTGCGGTTTCGCACGTTCTGATGAAACGCGCTGATGACCGCGGCAGGGTGGATGTCTGGGATGTTGTGCTGTACGCGGCTGAATCTCTGAATGTACTTGCGCAGGGGCTCTCCTTCCTTCTGGGCAAGCAGATGAAGATCGCTTTCTTGGCCATGAGGCTTGTGGCCGCCTGTAAAGGCGCCGACAAACTGATGGCATAGATCTGCCCAAGAAGAAATGGAGTTGTCCGGCAAGTGCATGAGCCAGGATCTGACGTTAGGCTTGAGCACCAGCGGGAAGTAGTTGGCAAGAATCTTGTCGTCTCGTCCCCCGGCAGCCTGCACCGCAATGGTGTAGATGCTGAGGAACTCCGACGGATGCGACTTGCCATCGTACTTCTCCGGTACATCTGGCTTGAAATTCTTCCTGCTGGGCCATTGGACTTGCCGCAGCTCACGGGTGAACGCAGGGCAACCTACCGCGTACGGCAAGTCGCCTGGTTCCCTGGCGCATGCATATCGACAGGAGGCCCAGCGCGCTGGTCAGATTGACGCCGCGCTTCTCTTTGGCGCTCGATGCGGGAACGAGCGTCCTCTTGCTGTCGTTCGTGAAGAACTTGGCGCTGATCGCGACGAGCTCGCAGATCGGATGACACGGTGGAGTCGCTATCGAGGTGGACCCGGCGAGTTGGCGATCTTGGCCTTCGTGGTGGAGAATGCATGGAAGTCGCACCCCCATCGGTCTTGTCTCCATCGCTCGCGTCCGGCAGTCTTGCCGCGCAGTGTTGCCGTTGGCGAAGCCAATGAGACTCTGAATGGTGGCTCTCCATTCGTCGGTCTTGTCCGCCATCGGAGGGTAATCTAGAAGCAGTTGAGCTCGCGCCAAGGCTTCTGCTGGAGTGGTGGGCGGCAGCGGCGAGCGGTGCGAGGAGCGGGATATGCTCGGACTTCTAACTATGTTAGAAGGAGCAGTATCCCGTCCAGGCGACCGCATTTCGCTGGGGCCAGCGTGCTGGCGTGCATGCTGGTCTTGAACTCCGCGAGATCCACCAGCTTGATCCTAGCCCAGCGGACGTATGGCGCTGCGAACGCCATGACGCTGTTGGTCCCATGCCTCCTGAGACGGGCGCGGTGCGCGTACGGACGCCGAGGTCTGTGCCGCCTTGTCCTTGGACTTGGCAGCACTGTGAGCACCTTCGTCAACGCCCGTTCTTCCGTCGGCGTCTACTCAACCACCTGTTTGCTCCGGTGGCGGCGGAAACGACGCGGACGGAACAGCTGCCTCCGAAGCCTTCTTCTTCGGTGGCATGTCGATGAAGATGATGAAGATTTAGCTCATGTGCACGCCGGATCGGGTTCACACGATTTCGACGCCCCCCTACCTGGCGCGCCAAAGATGTCGGGGAAACTGATCCACGAACACCTATGGGGACCGGCGGACCGAGCCCCTTTCGGTTTGGAGGGGGGCGGAGGTCGCACGAAGAGCGGATCGAGGCAATGCACACGAGCAGTTTACCCAGCTTCAGAGCTCTCCGGAGAGATAACACTCCTACTGCTGCTTGTTTGATTGTATTGAGTTCTTGCTCAGTAGCGATGAGCGCTACCAGACCGAGCGTGAGAGTGTTCTTGGTGTTTCGAATGAGCCGAACCCCCCTCTACGTTGCGCATGGGCCTCCTTTTATATGCTCAAGGGGTCACCGACAGGTGGCAACGCAGACAGAAAGGGTAAAAAAGCAAAAAGAATGTGGTAGGTACAACTACCTCTACTGTAGGCACAGTGTATCATACCTAACTCTGACGGCAGGGGACAAGGGCATTGAATGCCCGTCTGTGTCACCTAACCAGTGCAAGCAGAGACCGTCAGGGGCGCCAGCGATTGCCACGATGGCCTTCTCGTCAGCGCCGCCTGCCATCATGCACCCCTGGCTGCACAGCCTCCCGCCACGCGTGACCGAGAGGGCCCCTGAGCGACACGTGGGTGGATGTGCTAGAGCGCGGGTGCGGCGTGGCCGTTTGCCGCGACAAGTGTCTTGCCGCGGGCGTTGTCTTGTCGGGCTCGGGGGCTTGTCGCCCACCGAGCCTTGCCGGGACGCAAGGCGCATCGCGGCAAGCCTTCTTGTATTGCCTTAGTCGGCCTTCCCGGCAAGCTCCTCTTGCCGGGGCCTTGTCTTCTTGGTTCGAATACTTTGTTCTTGAATGGCTTCCCGGCAAGCTCCTCTTGCCGGGGTCTTGCCTTCTGAGGATCCACAGAGGATCTTGGCCGTGACCTGGCGAGCCTTGCCGCGGGGTGCTGCAACTTCCCGTGCACAAGTTCGGGATACTAGGGTACCCCTACTTTAGTACACCGACACTTGTTGAGTTTGTTGTGGATGAAGCTTTTGATAAAAAGAAAAACCATGATATGAGAGAAATTAAGGAGACACAAAAGTTCAAGCTTGGGGATGCCCAAGCCACCCAAGATAATATTTCAAGAAGTCTCAAGCATCTAAGCTTGGGGATGCCCCGGTAGGCATCCCACCTTTCTTCTTCAACAATCATCGGTTAGTATTGGTTGAACCTAAGTTTTTGCTTCTTCAGATGAGTCGTGCTATCCTTGCAATGTCATTTTATTTTGTTTTGCTTGCTGCTTGAATACAATACCAAGATCTGAAATCCTTTAATGAGAGAGAGTCTTTGCATAGTTGCATAATTATTTAGCTACTCATTGATCTTCACTTATATCTTTTTGGAGTAGCTTTTCATTTACTCGTGTGCTTCACTTATATCCTATGAGTAAATGGTTGAATGAATTGATTGTCATAAATCTGAAATTATATATGTTTCATTTGCTTATCCCATGAGGAGTAATGACTTCACATCTAAGAAGTAGAGGTTGTAAATTTATTGACGGTTAGCAAGCATTGTATTAGTCATTTGAACAATTCATGAAAGAATATTGAAGGAAGAGAGATTTCACATATAAATATATTATCATAGACATCTTTTATAATTGTGAGCACTCATTAAGTATGACATGCTAAAGAGTTGATGTTGGACAAGGAAGACAACATAATGGGTTATGTTTTTTCACATCTCAGTTAAAGTATATTGTCTTGGATCATTCAAACATGTTGAGCTTGCCTTTCCCCCTCATGCTAGCCAGAAATTCCTAGAACCAAGTAGAGATACTACTTGTGCTTCCAAATATCCTTAAACCCGGTTTTGCCATGAGAGTCCACCATATCTACCAATGGATTGAGTAAGATCCTTCAAGTAATTTGTCATCGGTGCAAGCAATAAAAATTGCTCGCTAAATATGCATGACTTATTAGTGTGGAGAAAATAAGCTTTGTACGAACTTGTTATGGAAGCAATAAAAGCGACGGACTGCATAATAAAGGTCCATATACAAGGGGCAATATAAAGTGACGTTCTTTCGCATTAAGATTTTGTGTATCCAACCCTAAAAGCACATGGCAACCTCTGCTTCCCTCTACGAAGAGCCTATCTTTTACTTTATGTCTTTTACTTTATGCAAGAGTCAAGGTGATCTTCACCTTTCCCTTTTTCATTTTATCCTTTGGCAAGCACTTTATGTTAGGGTGATCCTGATATACATATCCAATTGGATGTACGTTAGCATGAACTATTATTGTTGACATCGCCCAAAGGTGAATACGTTTTGAGGCAACATTATAGGCCCCAATCTTTCTTTGTGTCTGATTAAAACTTCATAACCACAAGTATTGCGTGAGTGTTAGCAACTGTAGAAGACTATATGATAGTTGAGTATGTGAAGTTTGCTAAATCAAAGCTCTAACATAGACTCTTCCTGAAAGTAAGATGAATTGCAATTGTTTGATGACTAAGAATGAAGTTTGCTAGTTTTCAAGAAAGTTTATGGTCTATGCTTTAACATGTGAATTGCTTGTTACTAATTCGTGAAAACTTTTATGAGATGAACTACTGCTATGACATATTATCATGCTAGAAAAGGTGATTGAAATTATCATTGATCAAACTTGTGCACCTTCTAGCATTCACACTTCATAAATTCTTTCTTTATCATTTACCTACTCGAGGACGAGTAGGATTTAAGCTTGGGGATGCTGATACGTCCCCAACGTATCTATAATTTATGAAGCATTCATGCTATATTACTATGTGTTTTGAATGATTATGGGCTTTATTATACACTTTTATATTACTTTTGGGACTAACCTATTAACCGGAGGCCCAACACATATTGTTGTTTTATTCCCTGTTTCAGTATTTCGAAGGAAAGGAATATCAAATGGAGTCCAAATGGAATGAAACCTTCGGCATCGTGATTTTTTTGGAAGAATATCATCCTGGAGGCTTGGAGATCAAGTCAGAAGACCCTCGAGGAGCCCAGGAGATAGGGGGCACGCCCCCCCTACAAAGCGCGGCCCCCTGTCTCGTGGACCCCTCGAGCAACCCCCGACCGACTTCTTTCGCCTATATATTCCCTCGTACCCTAAAACTATCGAATATCAAGGTAGATCGGGAGTTCCGCGGCAAGCCTCTATAGCCACCAAAAACCTTTCGGCATCCCGTTCCGGCACCCTACCGGAGGGGGATCCCATCACTGGTGGCCATCTTCATCATCCCGGCGCTCTCCATGACGAGGAGGGAGTAGTTCACCCTCGAGGCTGAGGGTATGTACCAGTAGCTATGTGTTTGATCTCTCTCTCTCTCTCTCTCTCTCTCTCTCGTGTTCTCTCTCGTGTTCCCTCTATGGCACAATCTTGATGTATCCCGAGCTTTGCTATTGTAGTTGGATCTTATGATGTTTCTCCCTCTCTACTCTCTTGTGATGAATTGAGTTTCCCCTTTGAAGTTATCTTATCGGATTGAGTCTTTATGAGAACACTTGATGTATGTCTTGCCGTGCTTATCTGTGGTGACAATGGGATATCATGTGCCTCTTGATGTATGTTTTGGTGACCAACTTGCGGGTTCCACCCATGAACCTATGCATAGGGGTTGGCACACGTTCTTGACTCTCTGGTAGAAACTTTGGGGCACTCTTTGAAGTACTTTGTGTTGGTTGGATGAATCTGAGATTGTGTGATGCATATCGTATAATCATGCCCACGGATACTTGAGGTGACAATGGAGTATCTAGGTGACATTAGGGGTTTGGTTGATTTGTGTCTTAAGGTGTTATTCTAGTACGAACTCTTTTATAGATCGATCAGAAAGAATAACTTTGAGGTGGTTTCGTACCCTACCATAATCTCTACGTTTGTTCTCCGCTATTAGTGGCTTTGGAGTGACTCTTTGTTGCATGTTGAGGGCTTGTTATATGATCTATCTATGTTATTATTGTTGAGAGAACTTGCACTAGTGAAATTATGAACCCTATGCCTTGTTTCCTATCATTGCAATATCGTTTATGCTCACTTTTACCACTTGTTACCTTGCTGTTTTTATAATTTCAGATTACAAAAACCTATATCTACTATCTATTTTCCACTTGTATCACCATCTCTTCGCCGAACTAGTGCACCTATACAATTTACCATTGTATTGGGTGTGTTGGGGACACAAGAGACTCTTTGTTATTTGGTTGCAGGGTTGTTTGCACTACAAAAAAAATACACTTCCATGATGATACGTGTTTGTCACAGTAGGTCGCGTTTTTTGTCATGCATGTACATCCATGACAAATTTATGACAGAATCAAGATAGTCATACATGTGCTATCGTAGAACTGTTCCATGACATTACCAAAATTATAATCACGGAAGTGTCCACTTCCATGACGATAAATCGCGCGTCACAGAAGTGCTTTCGTCAAGGGTGACCGACACGTGGCATCCGCCGTAATGGAACACCGTTAAGCTATCGGGTCGGGTTTTGGATCCGATAACCCGTTAACAGCCCCGCGCAATGGGGATTTTCCCCGTGTAAAATCATCATTGGCTGGAGGAAACACGTGGCAGCTCACCGTTGGGACAGATGTCATCCACTCATTGGACGGAAGACGCCTATGGTACGTCGACACATGGCACAGCCCAACAGAGGCCCATTCCTGTGAAAAGGCCGGCCCAGTAAAAATTAGCAGGCCATCCCATATAAGGCCTACTTGTGTCAGGTCCATTTAAGCCCATGGCCCATACGAGATGAGCCAATTCGGCCCGTCAACGGCCCGTTAAAGATTTGACACCATTGCAGCCCATCGTCAGTTCGAGCCCGTTAACAGCCCGCTATATATCTGGGCTAAATATCGGCCCGATGAGATTTCGGCCTGTTAACGGCCCGTAGGATGGGCCAATTTTCAGGATGTACATCTTTCGGCCTTGTAGCGACCCATTTAAATGTTGGGCTAGTTTCCGGCCCGGCGTGTCTTTCAGCCTGTTGACGGCCCATAAATCTGATGGGCCATTTGTTGTCGGACCTGAGTTTCGGCCTTTTAGTGGCCCATTTAAGTGTTGGGCCAATTTTCTGGCCCGGTGTCACTTTCAGCCTGTTGACGGCCCATAAATCAGTTGGGCCATTTTTAGTCGGACCTGAGTTTTGGCCTTTTAGCGACCCATTTAAGTGTTGGGCCAATTCCCGGCCCTGTGTGACTTTCGGCCTGTTAGCGGACCATAAATGAGTTGGGCCATTTGTAGTTGGACCTTAGTTTTGGCCCTTTAACGGCCCATGCCCTTCATGGTCCAATACCAGCCCGGTTTCTCTTTCGGCCTGCTAAAGGCCCACAACACAGTTGGGCCATTTACAATATGACCTGACTTTCGGCCTCTTAGCGGCCCATGGTCTTCATGGTCCAGTACAAGCCCGCTGTCTCTTTCGGCCTGCTAAAGGCCTACAGTATAGTTGGGCCATATGTAGCCCAAACTTAGTAATGGCCTGTTAATGGCCCGTGAAATAAACTGGGGCCACTTGTTGCCCGCTTTGATGTTGGCCTGTTAGCGACCCGGGAGGTAAGAGGGCCGACCATTAACTTTCAGCCTAGTAACGGCCCATTAACTTAATGGGCCTACTAAAGTTTGTACATGTCTTTAGGCCAAATTAGATATTTTGAGCCCATTACAGCGAGCAATTATGCACAGGACCAAAACCGATCACGCAAAGGTACGGCATACAGGGAATAACGTTGCACATCCAGCATATATTACAGAAAATTACATCCACTGGGCAATCAAAGATTGATGCCAGTGCAAATAAATGAGCAGAACCTAACCATCTACAACGTCACAATCTGCAACCTCAGGACAGATGACGCCCATAAGCATGTGGGAAAGTTCTTTCTGCTTTGCTACACTGTCTCTGGAAACATTGATCAGTTGTTGTGTCGCACGACTCTGCACCTCTGATTCATCCACCATTTCCATCATTGCTTTAGCCATTAATTGGTTCACAAACATACATTTATTCCGTTGCATTCGAGACAGAGGATACTGAACAGATTCAGATTGCAATTTTGGCAGGCTTGTATAATTGATAGTGGAGAGTGTCTCGACCACTGCATCATAACATAAATTAGGACGAGAACCAAACAGATTAATCATGATTTATTGCCATATTACCTGGCCTAGATTTACTGGAAAGAAACAATGGGGTTGCCTTGCTGTTTTCAGAGTTTGTCTTCTTATCTTCAGCAGCCTGCACAAAATTAATACACTAGCATTCCTATCATTGGCCAAGTCAGATAATAGGAAAGCAACATTGACACAACGAATGTTTGGGCAAGTAGCCTACACCAAATTAACACAATATGGCATAGCTATCATCAGCCAGGTAAGGTAGTATGAAAGCAACATTGACACAATGAATGAATGGGCAACCAGGGAAGCACTACAATTCAGTAATGTGCGTGATATGAGATAGTACATTCATGCAGCTCAGTATGCAAAACTACCAGGCAGTTTTCCTTACAAAAATCAACATTGGCGCCTTTAACATTTTGCTACAAATAAATTTAGATCAGATAAAGGTTGGATTCACGCCGATTAACAAAATACATGCTGATGTAAAAATATAGTGATATACAACAGGTACTTATATCTACACTGGAGCACAGAGAATTCCTACAAGAATCTTTCCTCACAAACGATACCATTGCAGAAATTCTTCTATCTGTTAAGCTT
Source organism: Triticum timopheevii (assembly GCA_963921465.1). Taxonomy (NCBI): domain Eukaryota; kingdom Viridiplantae; phylum Streptophyta; class Magnoliopsida; order Poales; family Poaceae; genus Triticum; species Triticum timopheevii. The sequence continues at coordinate 373,196,760 of OY997262.1, forward strand.
ATTTTCTAAAAGAGAGATGGGTAAGAAACATGTAGAAAATATGATCAGCATGCTATAAAATTTCATGATGCAAGGATATGCACACGCTTCTTAGAATTGAGTTGACATATTTTTGCTCGACTGGAGCGGACTAGTTCTTTGGCCACTGGAATCTGCTTATTATTAGTAGGAGTTGGGTTTCTCTGTGCTGGAGCAGTATCTATAAAAATTGGAGTTGGTTTATTATCTCCTGGTGTTTGGATCTTTTGCAAAGGCCTTGTTTGTAACCCTTCAGATTCTAACATAGGCGTCTTCTCCTTGCATGCCTTGTATAGAAGAATAGTCACTACTAGGAAAAGGGCTATAGATGATATGGCCACTAATTGCGCACCAGACATGTGGTGCGCCATTACTATATACTAATGGCACACCATGTGTCGGTGCACCATTAGTAATATATTACTAATGGCGCACATGGTGTGTGGTGCGCCATTAGTAGTTTTGAAAAAAAATTGTTACTAATGGCGCACCATGATGTAGTGCGCCATTACTAGTTGACATAGTAATGGCGTACCTCACCCACCGTGCGCCATTAGTAGTTTTGAAAAAAAAATAAAAAAAATTGTTAGTAATGCCGAGCCCCACCTCCCCTCGCCCCGTCGCCCCCCCCCCCCTCCCCTCGCCGCCCCCTTGCCCCACCTCCCCTTGCCCAGTCGCCCCACCGTCCCAACCACCCGCCGCCGCCGCCACCCGCCACCGCCCCCTGGCCCCACCGCCCCTCGCCCCGTCGCCCCCCCCCCCCCCACCCGGCACCGCCCCGGCGCCCCAGCGCCCCCCTGGTGCCCCGCCTCCCCCACCACCTGCCCGTCGGCCCCTGTGCCCGCGCCGCCCCCGGAGCCAGGCTCGCCGCCGCCCCTGCGCCCACGCCGCCCCCGGAGCCAGGCTCGCCGCGGGCCCCTGCGTCCGCCTCTCCCCCCCCCCCCCCCTCGGAGCCAGGCCCGCCGCCGTTGCCCTAACCGCGGCCGTCCACCACCATCAAGCAGGTACGGCTAGCTCCTCCCCCTCCCTTCTCTGTCTCGTTTCGATTGTGTCGAGCTTGAGCCTGTAGCTTTGATCCAGGCACTTGACCATAGATTTATGTGGTAGAATTATGCTCACAGAAGTTGCTCAGAGAATTGGCTAGATTGATGTGTTTGATTTACTTCTTAGGTTGTAAGAATTGGCTGTTCCGAGAAGCTAGATAGTTTGTTTAGGGAGAAACTGGGATTTATGTAGTAGAAATATGTTAGTGGGGATATGCGTGAAGGAAGTAAGTCTCGAATATGTTCTGTTTAGCTTGCTACCTTCATGTAATGGGATGTTTTTTGCCATAAGGGCTCACGAGGAGGGCATGCCATATTCCATAGTAACACCACTCCCTTGCAGTGTTCACTCATGTTGTAAAACTTCATGTCTTAATGGACTCAAGAGTTGCTAACTGATTCCTTCTATTTGTAATGGACTGTTTCAGTGCCAACTGTTCTATTTTCTTTGTTTATTTACAGCATATGTATGAAATCAATCAACAGCCAAGGGAGCAAGATTAGTCATGCACCCTAATTATTAATTTTCTTCTACTCTGTGTTTATAGTTCTTGTATTTATATACTGTTGGTGCGGACATTGTTGAACAACATCGATGTTAGTGTTTACTTACAGGATCTATTTGTCCTTGTGGCTCTTTTTATGCCCATGTGTGCAACATTTTTTCTGTGTGAAGTCACTTGCATACACTCTAACCACAATAGCGGGTTCAGTAATTATATCATTTCACTGCCTTGTTCTGATACTTGCACAAAATTACTTATGACGAATACTTTATCAGAGATGGGGGGAACTGTTTTTCTTTGCTGTTTAGGTTTAATTAGGTTATTGATAGGCTGATTTGGTTTAATTCTACTGTCAACTCATGAACTCATGAACTGTTTTGGTTGGTGAATGGAGACACCTAACTCTACTACTATCCTAACAAGTGAGCATACTTGATGAGTTGGAGTAACTAGTTCAGCTATAGCGACTGGAATGGGTTTTGCCCCCAACTAACTAACTAGAGATGAACACTACTCCTAACTAACAAGGTATGCTCCAGTCTTGCTTCCTTGTATTTCTGTTCCTAGCTGAGGTATGCTAGCTCCATGGAAGAAGAAATGTCACTGTGTTAAGCTTTGGGTACGTACCCTGCTGCTTAACTTCGTATGCATGCTTGGGTTGGGTGGGTGTTCCTAGTACAAAACAAAGCAGCAATTCGGCATTCTAATCCTTGCATATATCTGCATGTGGAAGCGGGCGGTTGAATGAAAGAAATAAAGTGAGCATAGTACATGCCAATGAGGTAATTAATTCGTATTGGTTGAACATGTGAGATCAATACCAAACTAACTAAAAGAGGAGGAAGATGAATCAATCATATCTCAAAACTCCAAGATTCTATGTACTTTACCCATATGTAGATATGACCCCAGAACTAACACAAGGATGGATGGATGTATTCAGTTCCAAATAAAAAAGGGCAAAGGCACAAGTTGACAATATAATTAAACCTAAACAACTCATCAAGTATTCCTGCATCTTGTTGCTATAACCTTGGTATACTCGTGCCAGAAGAATTTTGTCTTAAATAGTCCTTGCTTAACAACATCATGGGTGGGAAGCGGGAACTTCGAAGTGCATTGGTGTAGTTGATTATCTTCTGCTCAAAATTTATGCTGCTATAATGTTGTATGATAATGTTGTAAGGGTACGAATTGGTCTCTTCTGCTGCTTATCAGAGATGGGGGGAAGCAGCCACCGCCGCTCTGCCACACCGCAGTACGAGTTGGATGCTTCCGAGTTCTTCAATATCATACTTGGGACTTCAATATCATCCATGACGCAGGTATATAAAATGAAAGATCTCCCCTTCACCCATCTCATTATGATATATGTTAGTTGCTACATCACTCATTGTCCCAAACTGCAGAGGCTGCCTGACAGTTTTATGAACATGCTGGGTGAAGATTCGCCAAATAATGTGAAGCTGCGACAGGCCGGCAGCGGGTTATGCAGGCTGTGGTATGTGGAGTTGGTGATCAAGGAGGGCCACATGTACTTGTATCGTGGGTGGGAGAAGTTCTACCGTGCCTATGACCTGCGGCTGGGGTACTTCCTTCTCTTCAGGTACAACAACGACGCCACCATGCTCATCGTGAAGGTGTTCAACGCGACTATGTGTCGCATGCGCTAAGCTGACGATGATGATGCCAGTACGTTCTGCCTCTTCTTATTCCTCTACATTTGGCTTTGTCTCACATCGATTGTTAACGGTCATTGTTGCATTTGGACAGGCAATGAGAGCAGCAGCAGCGACACTGGCTACAGCCAAAGCAACAGCAAGTATGGCTGTAGCAAAAGCAACAGCGATTCTAGCTTTAGCGAAAGCAGCAGCGATTCTGGCAGCAGCAAAGACAACAAGAAGGATGATCCAGACTGGAGTGGGGGAGAAGAGGAGCAGAGTGGGGATGAGGAGCTGCAGGATGACGATGGGCATCAGGCTGAGGTTGACCTAGCGCTGGTGGTGGCTGACCAAGGGCAAGAGATGGTGGTGGCTGACTGTCGGTGTCAAAACCCGCTTCAGTTCGCCAACTCTATCAGTTCGGCTGGCCACCAAACGCTCCGCCACCTTCATAGGAAAGGCAACATTTCGTAACTGAGATTATGATCCCCGGCACGTTGTCGCTTTTGACAACATACCGAGTCTCAGGGGCTACTATCTATATAGGGCGTACCTCAAACCCCGTCAGTAAACTTTCGACGGCCTCATGTAACCCGCTTTCGGTGGATGAGATCCTTTCAATCACTGCACTCATTAATGAGCGGTGATCTTCTGAGAGAGACGCCCTCTCGAGCAAACCCTGCAGCTCCACCGGCCGCACTCCAGTGGGTGCCGAACTCCCAGGCCCCGCCGGACTCGGGGAGACCCTCCGTGACGACACCTCAGGGTCGTCCGCCCCGCCTGATGGGATGGCAAATGGAGAAGTTTGCTCTCCATCATCTCTGGACGAAGGTCCCCCGAGGATGAGCTCTGCTGGGAAGGGCTGAGATCCAAACTACAAGGTAAAAACTTCGGTTATCCTTAGAAATAAAATAGGGATGTCCTTTATTATAAAACTTCCCTTTTCTACTTATGGCTCGCTGGAGGGCTGATTCCTTTGGGGAGACTGTACGGCCGGGGCTCCTCCCGGCACAGGACCTTCCGGTGCAGATTTCTTTCCCCGCTTCGAGGCTTTAGCCTCCGGGTTTTCGGAAGCGGTCCTCTTCTCCCCCTGGAGGGAGAGATTCTTGATTCCCCCCTTACTGAGAGCCTCCTTAACAGAGGTGGTAGTTTCCCTGTTCCCCCCTTCGCCTTCCTCCGGAGGCGCAACCTTCAACATTTTGATTAACACGGGATCTGGCGTGGTCTCAGGGAGGGGGGGCGGACACCGTATCAGTTTTGCTTGCGCTATCCATTCCTGTTCAAGGGATAGCGGTTAAAAGGCAAATCCATGATAAATAAATGGATAATATGCCCGATCACAGGGCTACTTACTTGAGTATCCGGGCGATTGCAGCTTAGGCCAGCGTCCTCGGTCAAGTCCGGACACACTTCTTGTGATCCGAAGAACAGTTTGTACATCTCCACGGGTTTTGTACCCATAAAGTGTTGGAGAGCTCGTGGTCCCTCCGGATTGAATTCCCACAGGCGGAGGGGGCGACGTTTGCAGGGCAAAAGACGCCGAATCAGCATAACCTGCGTCACTACGACCAGATTGATCTCCCTCTCTTGGAGATCTCGAATCCGGCCCTGCAATAGGGGCACGTCCTTGGACGGCCCCCAGTCAAACCATTTGTTGACCCACGATGTCAGCCATGGTGGAGGGCCCGGGCGAAAGGCGGGCGGCAGCCTCTGCCTGCTGCCCCTGGGAGCGGTGATATAGAACCACTCCTGTTACCACAAACCGAGCTCCTCCTGAAAAGAGCCCTCGGGCCATGGAGCATCGGCCCTCTTGCTTATAACCGCCCCGCCGCACTCTGCCTGATGCCCCTCAATCATCTTCGGCTCCGCATTGAAGGTTTTGAGCCACAAACCAAAGTGAGGGATAGTGCGGAGGAAGGCTTCGTAGACGACAATAAACGATGAGATATGGAGGATAGACTCCGAAGCCAGGTCGTGGAATTCCAGCCCATAGTAAAACAAGATCCCCCTCACGAAGGGATCCATCGGGAAGCCTAGGCCCCGACGGAGGTGAGGCACGAACACGACGCTCTCGCTAGGCTCCGAGGTAGGAATGACTTGCCCTTGGGCAGGCAACCTATGCGAAATCTCGTAGGTTAAGTACCTGGCGTCCCTAAGCTTTAGCACGTCCTCTTCCGTGACGGAGGAGGGCATCCACCGGCCCTAAAGGTCAGAGCCGGACATTGTCAAAGGTCCGAAATGCCCGAATCTGGAGCCCTGGGTGTTGGAACTCAGGGCGAGGGCCGGATTCGATTGAGGATTGAAGAAAATGAACGGGCCTTGGTCTCATTATAAAGGGGGAGAATACCAAGAGCCGTCTCCGTGACCATTTAGAACTCGCCTTCGATGGAGGGGGCGTGGCAACGGGCGCGGTTGGTTTACCCACGCCCGTATTGATGAGAATCCCGGAATAAGGGGAACACGATCTCCGCTTCGACAAGACGTGCCAAGGAAACCGCTTCGCTAAACATGCTGAGGCAGTATAATAAAAATGATTCAAGTAAAGGCTTGGTTGTGGTGTGACGTCACGCCACGAAATACGTCAGCAGATTAAACTTTTGTCAATATTATTCTCTCTACGGTGGAATGTGGAATTTATTTTGCAGAGCCGGACACTATCCTGGTGTTCACAATCTTCTACAAACTATTCGGAGAAGGAACCAGCCTTGCAATGCCGAAGACAATATGTGCGCCGGACTCGTCGTCATTGAAGCCTGGTTCACGGGCTACTGAGGGAGTCCTGGACTAGGGGGTGTCCGGATAGCCGAACTATCATCATCGGCCGTACTCCAAGACTATGAAGATACAAGATTGAAGACTTCGTCCCATGTCCGGATGGGACTTTCCTTGGCGTGGAAGGCAAGCTTGGCGATATGGATATGTAGATCTCCTACCATTGTAACCGACTCTGTGTAACCCTAGCCCTCTCCGGTGTCTATATAAACCGGATGGTTTTAGTCCGTAGGACAACAACAATAACAACAATCATACCATAGGCTAGCTTCTAGGGTTTAGCCTCCTTGATCTCGTGGTAGATCTACTCTTGTAATACCCTCATCATTAATATCAATCAAGCAGGACGTAGGGTTTTACCTCCATCAAGAGGGCCCGAACCTGGGTAAAACATCGTGTCCCTTGTCTCCTGTTACCATCCGCCTAGACGCACAGTTCGGGACACCCTACCCGAGATCCGCCGGTTTTGACACCGACACTCTCCCTCTCTCCTTGCTGGATCAAGGCATGGGAGACATCATCGGGCTGCATGTGTGTTGAACGCGGAGGTGCCATTCATTCGGCACTAGGATCTCCGGTGATTTGGATCACGAAGAGTACAACTCCATCAACCCCGTTCACTTGAACGCTTCCGCTTAGCGATCTACAAGGGTATGTAGATGCACTCTCCTTCCCCTCGTTGCTAGTCTCTCCATAGATCTTGGTGACTCGTAGGAAAATTTTGAATTTCTGCTATGTTCCCCAAAAGTGGCATCATGAACTAGGTCTATGTGTAGTTTCTATGCACGAGTAGAACACAAAGTAGTTGTGGGCATTGATTTTGTTCAATATGCTTACCGTTACTAGTCCAATCTTGTTTCGACGGTATTGTGGGATGAAGCGGCCCGGACCGACCTTACACGTACTCTTACGTGAGACAGGTTCCACTGACTGACATGCACTTGGTGCATAAGGTGGCTAGCGGGTGCCAGTCTCTCCCACTTTAGTCAGAACGGATTCGATGAAAAGGGTCCTTATGAAGGGTAAATAGCAATTGGCATATCACGTTGTGGTTTTGCGTAGCTAAGAAACGTTCTTGCTACAAACCCATAGCAGCCACGTAAAACATGCAAACAACAATTAGAGGACGTCTAACTTGTTTTTGGAGGGTATGCTATGTGATGTGATATGGCCAAGAACAATTTGATGAATGATATGTGATGTATGAGATTGATCATGTTCTTGTAATAGGAATCACGACTTGCCTGTCGATGAGTATGACAACCGGCAGGAGCCATAGGAGTTGTCTTTATTATTGTATGGCCTGCGTGTCATTGAACAACGCCATGCAATTACTTTACTTTATTGCTAACCGATAGCCATAGTAGTAGAAGTAATGAGTTGGCGAGACAACTTCATGGAGACACGATGATGGAGATCACGATGATGGAGATCATGGTGTCATGCCGGTGACGATGATGATGATGGAGCCCGGAAGATGGAAATCAAAAGGAGCAAAATGATATTAGCCATATCATGTCACTATTTGATTGCATGTTATGTTTATCATGTTTATGCATCTTATTTGCTTAGAACGACGGTAGTAAATAAGATGATCCCTCATTAAAATTTCAAGAAAGTGTTCCCCCTAACTGTGCACCGTTGCGAAAGTTCGTCGTTTCGAACACCACGTGATGATCGGGTGTGATAGATTCTTACGTTCACATACAACGGGTGTAAGCCAGATTTACACACGCGAAACACTTAGGTTAACTTGACGAGCCTAGAATGTACAGACATGGCCTCGAAACACAAGAGACCGAAAGGTCGAGCATGAGTCGTATAGTAGATACGATCAACATGAAGATGTTCACCGATGATGACTAGTCCGTCTCACTGATGATCGGACACGACCTAGTTGACTCGGATCATGTAATCACTTAGATGACTAGAGGGATGTCTATCTGAGTGGGAGTTCATAAGATGAACTTAATTATCCTGAACATAGTCAAAAGACCCTTTGCAAATTATGTCATAGCTCGCGCTTTAGTTCTACTGTTTTAGATATGTTCCTAGAGAAAATATAGTTGAAAGTTGATAGTAGCGATTATGCGATCAGTAGAAAGCTTATGTCCTTAATGCACCGCTCAGTGTGCAGAACCCCAAACGTCGTCTATGGATGTTGCGAACATCGGACATACACGTTTTGATAACTACGTGATAGTTCAGTTAAAAGGTTTAGAGTAGAGGCACCAAAGACGTTTTCAAAACGTCGCGGAACATATGAGATGTTTCGAGGGCTGAAATTGGGATTTCAGGCTCGTGCCCACATCAAGAGGTATAAGACCTCCGACGATTTTCTTAGCCTGCAAACTAAGGGAGAAAAGCTCAATCGTTGAGCTTGTGCTCAGATTGTCTGAGTGCGACAATCACTTGAATCGAGTGGGAGTTGATCTTCCAGATGAGATAGTGATGTTTCTCCAAAGTCATTGCCACCAAGCTGCTAGAGCTTCGTGATGAACTATAACATATCAGGGATGGATATGATGATCCTTGAGGTATTCACGATGTTTGACACCGCGAAAGTAGAAATCAAGAAGGAGCATCAATTGTTGATGCTTGGTGAAACCACTAGTTTCAAGAAGGGCAAGGGCAAGAAGGGATACTTCATGAAATGGCAAATCAGCTGCTGCTCTAGTGAAGAAACCCAAGGTTGAACCCATACCCGAGACTAAGTGCTTCTGTAATAAGGGGAACAGCCACTGGAGCAGAATTACCCTAGATACTTGGTAGATGAGAAGGCTGGCAAGGTCGATAGAAGTATATTGGATATACATTATGTTAATGTGTACTTTACTAGTACTCCTAGTAGCACCAGGGTATTAAGATACCGGTTCGGTTGCTAAGTGTTAGTAACTCGAAATAAAAGAGCTACGGAATAAACGGAGACTAGCTAAAGGTGAGCTGACGATATGTGTTGGAAGTGTTTCCAAGTTTGATGTGATCAAACATCGCACGCTCCCTCTACCATCAAGATTAGTATTAAACCTGAATAATTGTCATTTGGTGTTTGCGCTGAACATAGACATGATTGGATTATGTCTATCGCAATACGGTTATTCATTTAAGGAGAATAATGGTTACTCTATTTATTTGAATAATACCTTCAATGGTCTTGCACCTAAAAGAATGGTTTATTGAATCTCGATCGTAGTGATACACATTTTCATGCCAAAAGACATAAGATAGTAATGATAGTACCACTTACTTGTGGCACTGCCATGTAAGTCATATTGGGATAAAACGCATGAAGAAGCTCCATGTTGTTGGATCTTTGGACTCACTCAAAAGTTTGAGACATGCGAACCATGTCTATTGGTGTATACACATGAAGAAACTCCATGCAGATGGATCGTTTGGACTCACTTGATTTTGAATCACTTGAGATATGCAAATCATACCACATGGGCAAGATGACTGAAAAGCCTCGTTTTCAGTAAGATGGAACAAGATAGCAACTTGTTGGAAGTAACACATTTTTGATGTGTGCAGTCCAATGAGTGCTGAGGCATGCAGTGAATATCGTTATGTTCTCACTTCACAGATGATTCGAGTAGATGTTGAGTATATTTACTTGATGAAACACAAGTCTGAATTATTGAATGGTTCAAGTAATTTCAGAGTGAAGTTGAAGATCATTGTGACAAGAGGATAAAATGTCTATGATATGATCATAGAGACGAGTATCTGAGTTACGAGCTTTGGCACACAATTAAGACATTGTGGAAATGGTTTCACAATTAATACCGCCTGGAACACCATAGTGTGATGGTGTGTCCGAACATCATAGTTGCACCCTATTGGATATGGTGCGTACCATGATGTCTCTTGTCAAATTACCACTATCGTTCATGGGTTAGGCATTAGAGACAACCACATTCACTTTAAATAGGGCACCACGTAATTCCGTTGAGATGACACCGTATGAACTATGGTTTAGAGAAACCTAAGTTGTCATTTCTTAAAGGTTTGGGGCTGCGATGCTTATGTGAAAAAGTTTCACACTGATAAGCTCGAACCCAAAGCGGATAAATGCATCTTCATAGGACACCCAAAACAGTTGGGTATACCTCTCGTCTCAGTTCCGGAAGCAAAAGGGATTGTTTCTAGAATTAGGTCCTTTCCCGAGGAAAAGTTTCTCTCAAAAGAATTTAGTGGGAGGATGGTGGAGACTTGATGAGGTTATTGAACCATCACTTCAACTAGTGTGTAGCAGGGCACAGGAAGTTGTTCCTGTGGCGTCTACACCAATTGAAGTAGAAGCTTATGATAGTGATCATGAAGTTTCGGATCAAGTCACTGATGTACCTCGTAGGGTGACAAGGATGCGTACTACTTTAGAGTGGTACAGTAATCCTCTCTTGAAGGTCATGTTGCTAGACAACAATGAACCTACGAGCTATGGAGAAGCGATGGTGGGCCCAAATTCCGACAAATGGTTAGAAGCCATGTAATCTGAGATAGGATCCATAGCATGGACTTTGGTGGACTTGCCCGTTCATCGGCGAGCCATTGAGATAAATGGATCTTTAAAAAGAAGACGGACATGGACGGTAATGTCACCGTCTATGAAGCTCGACTTGTGGCGAAGAGTTTTTCACAAGTTCAAGGAGTTGACTACGATGAGATTTTCTCATCCGTAGCGATGCTTAAGTCCGTCGGAATCATGTTAGCATTAGCTGCATTTATGAAATCTGGTAGATGGATGTCAAAACGAGTTTCCTTACCAGTTTTCATAAGGAAAGGTTGTATGTGATACAATCAGAAAGGTTTTGTCGATCCTAAGGATGCTAAAAGGTATGCTAGCTCCAGCGATCCTTCCATGGACTGGAGTAAGCATCTTGGAGTTGGAATATGCACTTTGATAAGATGATCAAAGATTTTGGGTTTATGCAAAGTTTATGAGAAACTTGTATTTCCAAAAAAGTGAGTGGGAGCACTATAGAATTTCTGATGAGTATATGTTGTTGACATATTGTTGATCAGAAATGATGTAGAGTTTCTGTAAAGCATATAGGGTTATTTGAAAAGTGTTTTTCAATTGAAAACCTCGATTAAGCTACTTGAACATTGAGCACCAAGATCTATGAGGATAGATCAAAAACGCTTAATGGTACTTTGAAATGAGCACATACCTTGACATGATCTTGAAGGTGTTCAAGATGGATCAGTCAAAGAAGGAGTTCTTCCCTGAGTTGTAAGGTATGAAGTTAAGACTTAAAGCTCGACCACGGCTGAAGAGAGACAAAGGACGAAGGCTGTCCCCTATGATTCAGACGTAGGCTCTATAGTATGCTACGCTGTGTACCGCACCGGAAGTGTGCCTTGCCATGAGTCAGTCAAGGGGTACAAGAATGATCCAGGAATGGATCATTGGACCGCGGTCAAAATTGTCCTTGGAGTAAATAAGGACATGTTTCTCGATTATGGAGGTGATAAAGAGTTCGGCGTAAAGGGTTACGTCGATGCAAGCTTTAACACCTATCCGAATGACTCTGAGTAGCAAACCGGATACGTATAGTGGAGCAACCATTTGGAATAGCTCCAAGTGGAGCGTGGAAGCAGCATTTACAATATGACATAGAGAATTGCGAAGTACATACGGATCTGAATATTGCAGACCCGTTGACTAAAACCTCTCTCACAAGCAAAACATGATCAAACCCCAGAACTCATTGAGTCTTAATCACATGGTGATGTGAACTAGTTTAGACACTAGTAAACTCTTTAGATGTTGGTCACATGATGATGTGACCTGTCAGTGTTAATCACATGGCGATGTGAACTAGATTATTGACTCTAGTGCAAGTGGGAGACTATTGGAAATATGCCCTAGAGGCAATAATAAATTGGTTATTATTATATTTCCTTGTTCATGATAATTATTTATTATCCATGCTAGAATTGTATTGATAGGAAACTCAGATACATGTGTGGATACATAGACAACACCATGTCCCTAGTAAGCCTCTAGTTGACTAGCTCGTTGATCAATAGATGGTTACAGTTTCCTGACCATGGACATTGGATGTCATTGATAACGGGATCACATCATTAGGAGAATGATGTGATGGACAAGACCCAATCATAAGCCTAGCACAAGATCGTGTAGTTCGTACGCTAAAGCTTTTCTAATGTCAAGTATCTTTTCCTTAGACCATGAGATTGTGCAACTCCCGGATACCATAGGAATGCTTTGGGTGTACCAAATGTCACAACGTAACTAGGTGGCTATAAAGGTGCACTACAGGTATCTCCGAAAGTGTATGTTGGGTTGGCACGAATCGAGACTGGGATTTGTCACTCCGTGTGACGGAGAGGTATCTCTGGGCCCACTCGGTAGGACATCATCATAATGTGCACAATGTGATCAAAAAGTTTATTGCGGGATGATGTGTTACGGAACGAGTAAAGAGACTTGCCGGTAACGAGATTGAACAAGGTATCGGTATACCGACGATCGAATCTCGGGCAAGTACTATACCGCTAGTCAAAGGGAATTGTATACGGGGTCGATTGAGTCCTTGACATCGTGGTTTATCCGATGAGATCATCATGGAACATGTGGGAGCGAACATGGGCATCCAGATCCCACTGTTGGTTATTGACCGGAGAACGTCTCGGTCATGTCTGCATGGTTCCCGAACCCGTAGGGTCTACACACTTAAGGTTCGATGATGCTAGGGTTATAAAGGAAGTTAGTATGTGGTTACCAAATGTTGTTTAGAGTCCCAGATGAGATCCCAGATGTCACGAGGAGTTCCGGAAAGGTCCGGAGATAAAGATTTATATATGGGAAGACCTGTTGTGGTCACCGGAAAAGTTTTGGGTTTTATCGGTAACGTACCGGGACCACCCGGAGGATCCCGGGGGTCCACCAAGTGGGGCCACCATCCCCGGAGGGCTGCATGGGCCAAGTGTGGGAGGGTACCAGCCCCAGGTAGGCTGGTGCGCCCCCCCACAAGGGCCCAAGGCGCCTAGGGTTTGGGGAGGGGGTGCTTCCACCTAACTTGGGGGCAAGTTTCCCCTCTTCCCCCCCTTGTCCGCCACGCTTAGATGGGATTGGGGCTGACGCACCCCTTGGGGTGAAAACCCTAGAGGGGGCGCAACCCCCTCCCTCTCCCCTATATATAGTTGAGGTCTTGAGGGATGCCAACATATGAGTTTTGACCTCTCCCTGGCGCAGCCCTACCTCTCTCCCTTCTCCTCTCCCGCGGTGCTTGGCGAAGCCCTGCAGGATAGCCACGCTCCTCCATCACCACCATGCTGTTGTGCTGCTTCTGGATGGAGTCTTCCCCAACCTCTCCCTCTCTCCTTGCTGGATCAAGGCATGGGAGACGTCACCGGGCTGCATGTGTGTTGAACGCGGAGGTGCCGTCCATTCGGCACTAGGATCTCCGGTGATTTGGATCACGACGAGTACGACTCTATCAACCCCGTTCACTTGAACGCTTCCACTTAGCGATCTACAAGGGTATGTAGATGCACTCTCCTTCCCCTCGTTGCTAGTCTCTCCATAGATAGATCTTGGTGACTCGTAGGAAACTTTTGAATTTCTGCTACGTTCCCCAAAAGTGCCACCTTACTCCCAGGCTTTTATTCCCGGGAGACATACTAACGCTCGTGCTTTTTCAGGAAGAAGAGCGCTCACCGGACGATATCCAGAGAGGTTGACAATCAACCCTCCGCTCGCCAGGCTCCAAAGCCAGGTCCGGAAGCGGAGGCGAACACGAGGCGTGTGTCGGATGCTCCGCCGACAGGTTATCTGCAACCATCAAGGTGGAGAGTGCCATGAATCACAGGCGTCGCCGGACAGTTCTTCGTGACGCATGTTTCTCCCCAGAGGCATTGGATGCCTTCAATTCAGGAGATGCGCACCTCCGTGCCGCTCAAAATGGTCTAGCCAGAGCCACGGAGCAGTATGTAAAAGGCATATGCGTGAGAAAATTTGACAGTTATATGTGCTAGTAGCCCCCAAGACTTGAAATAGTTAGAATAACTGATTTAAGGATCATTTATTATGCAGGATCTTAAAGAAAAGAATATCCAACTGTCCCAGGAGCTGGAGGAGTGCAAGACCCAACTTGAGGCCGCACTAGTCGCAGCGGGGGAAGCCAAAGAGACCCCCTATGGTAATATATGCTTCAAAAGATAAGTAACTTGTGAAGTGTGGCATGTGTAGAAGTCTGACAAGCAAAATCCGGACAAGCAAAATCTTTCCCCGCCCGAACAAGCGTCGGTTAAAGGCTGAGGATAGATCCGGACAAGCAAAATCTCATGCGTCGGTTAAAGGCTGGCGAGAATGTGCTTACAAGGGTGAGGCAAGAGAAAAATAATCTCCAAGATGCCAACACCCAGCTAGGTGAGGAACTAAAGGATGTTCGTGCCCAGCTGTCTGACTCCGTTAAGGAGAATCGGCGGCTTCGACGCGGCATTTTTAGTAAGCGCTTAAACGAACTTTTGAAAAAAATGTTTGGCGAGGAAGTCGACTAACATAGTTATATCTGTAGGTATGCTCACAGGCCGTCATGCAGAGGAAATGCCCGGTTCTACGGGTGACCTTCTTCCCGAGCTCTTACAACTGCATGAACGAGTTCGGCAGGTGATGAAAGGCGTCTCCCAGGCCTTGTGGCCATATCTCTCCCCGCCCGAAGGCCTTGGAGAGCTTGCAGAGAGGCTTCAGGGAGCGCGGCGGCGCTTCCGATTATGGAAGATATCGGCCTGCCGTCAGGGCGCCAGGCAAGCCTGGGCCATGGTGAAGACGCGGTACACAAAGGCTGACCCAAACCACATGGCCGAGGTCGGACCTACGGGGCCCAATGGGAAGGAGATCCCTGTGAGCTTAGTGTACGGCCAAGTAGAGTTGGCCGCAAAGTATTCCTAGCAGGACTGTAAACTAGACAGCCTATTAGATGGTATTGAAGAGGAATACAATCAGTCGGATTGACTATGTAATGAAAGATGACATGTAAAATGCCTTCTAGCCGGATTGTAGATCGTTTGCCATAGCGGACCTTTTCGCTTCAACCTCGAGACCCAATAGTCCGGAGTGTGTCCGAATACCCTCACGGTTATGTAAGAACCGGGGCGTGCGTGGAGACCAGGCGTAGGGGTCATTTGTGCTTTATCAGACAAGTGCCCAACTAGTTATGTTATATTACATGGTTAGTAAGAAACAACTTCCAGGGAGAATATTTCCGTTAGGGGTTCCTTTCCGTGGGAGGCATGCCCTAAAGTGCATGTCCGGACTGCGAAAAGAGAAGAAAAACATCTGGGGGCAGATAAATAAATAGGTAAGAAATCGTCTTTTAGTTCACTGACCGAATATTCTCTTAAGAACGCTAGCATTTGGCTTCACCTAGTCTAAGGTACACATCTGGCTGACCCGACAGTAACAATCGCAGAGGTGCTCCTTTTACCGCCTAGCCGAACAATCGGGCACGTAGGGGTAAGCACGGGAGCCAGGCAACCCAGCTTGGCCAAAACTTAAGTCATATCGATGCATATAATGGTGAATAAAAGGTACATGCGGAAGTGTGACACATGGGTTGGGCATGAAGCCCGTATAAATAAACTTCTGTTAAAGAAGCCCCCAGGTATATAAATGAGCGCAGATAGCGCATCAAGTGTTTTCGAATGATGCGCGAACAAGCTTTCAAAGGTTGTGTCGGTGTCAAAACCGGCGGATCTCGGGTAGGGGGTCCCTAATTGTGCGTCTAGGCGGATGGTAACAGGAGACAAGGGACACGATGTTTTACCCAGGTTCGGGCCCTCTTGATGGAGGTAAAACCCTACGTCCTGCTTGATTGATATCGATGATGTGGGTATTACAAGAGTAGATCTACCACGAGATCAAGGAGGCTAAACCCTAGAAGCTAGCCTATGGTATGATTGTTGTTATTGTTGTTGTCCTACGGACTAAAACCATCTGGTTTATATAGACACCGGAGTGGGCTAGGGTTACACAGAGTCGGTTACAATGGTAGGAGATCTACATATCCGTATCGCCAAGCTTGCCTTCCACGCCAAGGAAAGTCCCATCTAGACACGGGACGAAGTCTTCAATCTTGTATCTTCATAGTCTTGGAGTCCGGCCGATGATGATAGTTCGGCTATCCGGACACCCCCTAGTCTAGGACTCCCTCAGTAGCCCCTGAACCAGGCTTCAATGACGACGAGTTCGGTGCCATATTGTCTTCGGCATTGCAAGGCGGGTTCCTTCTCCGAATAGTTTGTAGAAGATTGTGAACACCAGGATAGTGTCAAGCTCTGCAAAATAAATTCCACATTCCACCGTAGAGAGAATAATATTGACACAAGTTCAATCTGCTGACGTATTTCGTGGCGTGACGTCACACCACAACCAAGCCTTTACTTGAATCGTTTTTATTATACCGCCTCAGCACGTTTAGCGAAGCGGTTTCCTTGGCACGTCTTGTCGAAGCGGAGATCGTGTTCCCCTTATTCCGGGATTCTCATCAATACGGGCGTGGGTAACCCAACTGCGCCCGTTGCCACGCCCCCTCCATCGAAAAGGCGAGTTCTAAACGGTCACGGAGACGGCTCTTGGTATTCTCCCCCTTTATAATGAGACCAAGGCCCGTTCCTTTTCTTCAATCCTCAATCGAATCCGCCCCTTGCCCCGAGTTCCAACACCCAGGGCTCCAGATTCGGGCACTTCGGACCTTCGACAATGTCCGGCTCCGACCTTCAGGGCCGGTGGATGCCCTCCTCCGTCACGGAAGAGGACGTGCTAAAGCTTAAGGACGCCAGGTACTTAACCTACGAGATTTCGCATAGGTTGCCTGCCCAAAGGCAAGTCATTCCTACCCCGGAGCCTGGCGAGAGCGTCGTGTTCGTGCCTCACCTCCGTCGGGGCCTAGGCTTCCCGATGGATCCCTTCGTGAGGGGGCTCTTGTTTTACTATGGCTGTAATTCCACGACCTGGCTCCGGAGTCTATCCTCCATATCTCATCGTTTAATGTCATCTGCGAAGCCTTCCTCCGCACTACCCCTCACTTTGGTTTGTGGCTCAAAACCTTCAATGTGGAGCCGAAGATGATTGAGGGGCGTCAGGCAGAGTGCGGCGGGGCGGTTATAAGCAAGAGGGCCGATGCTCCATGGCCCGAGGGCTCTTTTCAGGAGGAGCTCGGTTTGTGGCAACAGGAGTGGTTCTATATCACCGCTCCCAGGGGTAGCAGGCAGAGGCCGCCGCCCGCCTTTCGCCCGGGCCCTCCACCATGGCTGACATCGTGGGTCAACAAAGGGTTCGACTGGGGTCCGTCCAAGGACGTGCCCCTATTGCAGGGCCGGATTCGAGATCTCCAAGAGAGGGAGATCAATCTGGTCGTAGTGACGTAGGTTATGCTGATTTGGCGTCTTCTGCCCTATAAACGTCGCCCCCTCCGCCTGTGGGAATTCAATCCGGAGGGACCACAAGCTCTCCAACACTTTATGGGTACAAAACCCGTGGAGATGTACAAACTAGTCTTCGGATCACAGGAAGTGTGTCCGGACTTGACCAAGGACGCTGGCCTAAGCTGCAATCGCCCGGATACTCAAGTAAGTAGCCCTGTGACTGGACATATCATCCATTTATTTATCATGGATTTGCCTGTTAACCAGCTATCCCTTGAACAGGAATGGATAGCGCAAGCAAAACTGATACGGTGTCCGCCCCCCCTCCCTGAGACCACGCCGGATCCCGTGCTAATCAAAATGTTGAAGGTTGCGCCTCCGGAGGAAGGCGAAGGGGGGAACAGGGAAACTACCACCTCTGTTAAGGAGGCTCTCAGTAAGGGGGGAATCAAGAATCCCTCCCTCCAGGGGGAGAATAGGGCCGCTTCCGAAAACCCAGAGGCCAAAGCCTTGAAGCGGGGAAAGAAATCTACACCGAAAGGTCCTGTGCCGGGAGGAGCCCCGGCCGTACAGTCTCCCCAAAGGAATCAGCCCTCCAGCGAGCCGTAAGTAGAAAAAAGGGAAGTTTTATAATAAAGGACATCCCTATTTTATTTCTAAGGATAACCGAAGTTTTTACCGTGTAGTTCGGATCTCAGCCCTTCCCAGCAGAGCTCATCCTCAGGGGACCTTCATCCGGAGATGATGGAGAGCGAAACGCCTCCATTTGCCGTCCCATCAGGCGGGGCGGACGACCCTGAGGTGTCGTCACGGAGGATCTCCCCGAGTCCAGCGGGGCCTGGGAGTTCGGCACCCACTGGAGTGCGGCCGGTGGAGCTGCAGGGTTTGCTCAAGAGGGCGTCTCTCTCAGAAGATCACCGCACATTAATGAGTGCGGTGATTGAAATGATCTCATCCGCCAAAAGCGGGTTACATGAGGCTGTCGAAAGTTTACTGACGGGGTTTGAGGTACGCAAAAAAATGACATACCTTTTGACAGTTTTGCACATAGGGTGCGCCCTGTATAGATAGTAGCCCCTAAGACTCAGTATGTTGTCGAAAGCGACAGCGTGTCAGGGATCATAATCTCAGTTACGAAATGTTGCCTTTCCTATGCAGGTGGCGGAGCGTTCGGTGGCCAGCCGGACTGATAGAGTTGGCGAACTGAAGTGGCAACTCGATGTTGCGGATGCGGATATCACGCTGGTCAATAAACGACTTGACGAGTCGGAAGGTAAGTGGTGTTTCCGCGGTCACCTGGTAAGGGAGCTGACGCCCACTCCTTACAACATGTATGCTTGATGCAGATGGTGCCGCTGCTGTGGAAGGCCTTCGGGCGGAGCTTGCTCGAGCCAAGGACCAAGCCAGAAGAAGTGATGCGGCTGCCTTGAAGGCAGCAGACGAGCTAAAAGCCGAGAAGGCTGCTCATTGCCAAAGCAGGGAGGAAATGGTCGTAATGGCCATGAAATTAAAAGATACTACCGATCGCTATGAGGTTCTTGAAAGAGAATGCCAAGCGGAGCAAGAGGACCTGAAGAAGGACACCGCCAAAGCCAAGGATGCTCGTTCTGCGATGCGGGCTATAAAGGAGGAACTGCGTCAGGCCGGAGACATTGTGGCTGGAAAGCCCTTTCTGTTGCATAGGAAATTCACGGATCCGAAGTATGCTCAGTTGGGCCAGCTGTGGAGTGCGGAGGACCCTTATCTGGATTTGGCGGCGAATGCGGCGGACGCAGTTCGGCACTTCCGAAGTCCGAAGGATCATGAAATGGAAGAGCTGGTTTGGTCTCAATTCCATGGTCCGGAGCATCCCCTGCCGTTGACCGGTCAGTTAGCTGAGTGGGCTGAGCTGAATAGATTGTCTGGACTGGCCATGACGGATGTGGTGGCTCATATGTGGCCGAAAAGGCCCAAGCCGAAGAGTTATTTTGGTTTATTGCAGCAATTCCTTGGGGCGGTGCCGCATATCAAGGCGATGAAGCGGTCGGCCTGCATAGAGGGAGCACGGATGGCTCTTGCCCGTGTTAAGACATACTGGGCGGAGATGAATGCCACCGATGTTGCGTCCCGGGGTTCGGACGAGAGCCGATTACCCACCGAGCACTATTTTGAGCAAGTCCTGCAGGGCGCTCGTTTAATAGAGTCGCAGTGCTCGAAAAATGTCATGTTCAGATGACGTGTATGATTTGTGAGATCATATGTATAATATAATGACTTTTTATACTTGTGCGTTCAAGTATTGAAATATCTCCTGTGCGGCCGTTAATGTATATGTATTTATAACCTGAAAGATAGCAGTCTTTGGCTTCAGCCCCCACGCACATAGTGCGGGGGTGTTTGCAAAAAAAAGAGTGAATTTTCACACTTAATCCAATGTCTTGGTCCTTTGAAGGAGGTGATAGCATACCAAACTAGGCAACCGGACTATAATGTTTTATCACTTTCACTTAGCCATAGGAGCTCGGTGGTAGGGCTACGATACAGCCCCTAGAGGCACCGCGCTCTCCGAACTCGGGGCGCGTGTGTGCCTGACCAGGAAGCGGTCCTTCGTCAACGCAGAGGAATTCTAAACATTCCAATAGTCGATCGAGTGGTTGACCAGTCTCTCGCTGTATCATGAAAGTCAGTTTTCGGCTTTCTCTACTGAGGTGCTCGCCCGGCCGAACCAGGGCACAATCGCAGTAGTTCTCCTGGTGCCGCGTTAGCCGATGGAGCGGAACGTAAGGCAGCAAAACACAGGAGCCGGGCAAACCCAACATTTGACCAAAGACATGATTCGGAGCTGATGCATATAAGGCCTAACTCGAGACGCCGAACACTCCCTAAGGTATTCGGACTTTATGATAACAGGCAGAACAGTGCCCTAAGCCCCTAATGTCCAGGCACAGGCGAAAACTTCTGACGCGGCCGATGCCAAAACGCCAGCCTCCTCCTCGGTTATGGTAGGAAACCGGGGGATGAGTATCAACAAGAGACAGTAAGAAAGGTTTACGCAGGGTCTTAATCTGAAAAGAATCCTTGCAACGGGTCCCTGCTGCACGTCTGCACCTGTGTCTCCATTGTGTTGTATCCTGGACAGGTGTAGCACGTGATTCATCTATAAAAGAGAAGAACTTAGTTTGGAAAAAATATCGTGCGAAAGATGTATTTAAAACAGAGTATGATTTGGAAAGATTGAGCTTTATTGGCTCTCATTGTTTATACATGCAGTCCCTTGTAAAGAGGTATGCGGGTGGGAAGCCCCTTGTTTATTTATGTCCAACTAGCCTAACCCTGTCCGAGGTCTAAATGACCTGTTTTTAGGGGCTTTGATCAGCAAGGTTGGATTAATGTGCGGATGTCAAGGCAGTCTCACGTTTTTCGTGGTCGAGGAACACTCGTAGTTTTCCTTTAATGGGATTATGCCACGTGGACCGGGCGTTTTGAGTGTAAGAGACGCGTAATGCGGTATTGCTTTAAAGCGGGTGAAAGCTTCGCGTCCTAGTAGTGCTTGATGGCCACTTTTGAATGGGGTGATATGGAAGATTAGCTTTTCGCAACGGAAGTAGTCGGGTGAACCGAACACAACTTTTAGTAGTACAGATCCTGTACACTTGGCATAAGGGCCTGGCGTCACTCCTTTGAAGGAAGTGTTGCTATGGCGAATTTTGGTAGGGTCTATCCCCATTCTGCAAATGGTGTCCTGGTATAGGAGGTTTATATCGCTTCCGCACAATTTATCACATGAAGTGAGTTCATTGTTTTGACCTCTAGTGGGAAAGTCTTCTGTGCTCCGGTCTGCTACTAGTGGGTTTCATCATCGTCTTCGCTTGGTGTGTCGAGCCCCTTGTGTTCGGCGTTAAGTCGGCCGGACTGCTTGAAGACCCAACAATCTATGTGGGTATGGTTTGCAGGCTTCCCAGGGGTACTGTGGATTTAACATATCCTATCCAAGATTTTGTTTAGGTTGGATAGCTCGTCACTGTTGTCCTTAAGGGGCATTGTTTTGTTATTCGGCCGAGAGCTTTTGAATCCGGCATTGACCGCCGTGCTATTTGGGTCGCTTTCCTTATTCTTGCGCTGATCTTTTCTGCGTCTTGATTTCCCATTTCCATCCCTGACCTCGGATGTACTCGGGTCGCTGGTGCTGCATCTTGCTAGCCAGCTATCTTCCCCCACGCAAAAGCGGGTCATGAGGCTTGTTAGTGCGGCCATTGTTCTTGGTTTTTCCTGGCCGAGGTGTCTGGCGAGCCATTCATCTCGGACGTTATGTTTAAAGGCTGCTAAGGCTTCGGCGTCCGGACAATCGACTATTTGGTTCTTTTTGGTGAGGAACCTATTCCAGAATTTGCGTGCTAACTTCCCGGGCTGTTGAGTTATGTGACTTAAGTCGTCTGCGTCCAGAGGGTAGGTTCCCTGAAAATTTGCTCGAAACGCATCCTCAAGCTCTTCCCAACTTCCAATGGTATTTTCTGGGAGGCTTTTGAGCCAATGCCGAGCTGGCCCTTTGAGCTTGAGGGGTAGGTATTTTATGGCGTGGAGATCGTCTCCTCTAGCCATATGTATGTGTAGCATATAATCCTCAATCCAGACTCCGGGGTCTGTTGTTCCGTCATATGCCTCTATGTTTACGAGCTTGAATCCTGCTGGAAATTCATGATCCAGTACCTCGTCGGTGAAGCATAGTGGGTGTGCGGCGCCCCTGTATTTAGTTGTGCCGTTATGTTCGAACACTCGGCGGGTTGTGTTGCTTCCTGGAGCCTTCTTTTTTGGCCCATAGATGGACCTGATTGGGCCATCCTTTTTGCTAGGATCCTTATTTGGAAAGTGTGCCAGATTATGTGCGGCGCCGCTTGCCGCTCTTAGCCTATTATCTGGTCGTCTATCCGGCCAGGTGGCCTCTTTCTTTTTTGACTGTGGGGGCTCTATGGCCTCCTCGTCAAATTCGGGCAATAGTTTGCGCTTCGGGTAGCTCTTTGCATGGTGACTATCGCCGTATTTATCTGCGGTCTTGAGTACTTTGCTCCAT
Organism: Triticum timopheevii; assembly: GCA_963921465.1. NCBI lineage: Eukaryota > Viridiplantae > Streptophyta > Magnoliopsida > Poales > Poaceae > Triticum > Triticum timopheevii. The sequence continues at coordinate 373,219,204 of OY997262.1, forward strand.
CTCATTCTGAGTACATCTTCCGCCGTTTTGAGCTTCCGCTTTTGCTTCTTCAAACTCCTTGTAGTGGCGACGAGCCTTCTGTGAAGGTTCTTATGCTCCGGTGATGTGTCCGGCGTGAGATTGTCTGGACTATTGTTTTCTTCGGGAATGGGTTGCTCGTCCACTGGTTCGCCCTGCTCTACGGCTGGGTCCGTATGGGTGCCGTTGTTATCGAGGTGGGACTTCGGGCGGCGCTTGCGTCGCCGTTTTTGTTGTTTTTCAGGGGAATTATCCTTCGCCGCGTCCCGTTGTTCCTCGTCATCACTTCCTTTTGGTGTATCCACCATGTATACGTCGTGAGTTGAGGTGGCTTTCCAGTGCCCAGTAGACGCTGATTCTTGGTCGTCTCCGGCATCGTCGTCCATTCCGTCGATGTCTTCGGAGTCGAAGTCTAGCATGTCAGTTAAATCGTCGACAGTGGCTACTAAGTGGGTGGTGGGTGGGCCTTGAATTTCTTCGTCGTCCGCATCCCAACCGTCCTGACCGTAGTCCGGCCAGGGCTCTCCTGATAACGAGAGATATTTTAGCAAACTCAGAATGTCGCCGAAAGGTGAGTGTTGAAAGATGTCCGCGGTGGCGAACTCCATGATCGGCGCCCAATCAGATTCGATTGGAGGGGGTGCGGGAGGTTTGGAGTCCGGCAAGGAGTCCGGCACCTTGGAGTCACGAGCTTCAGAAGGGACAAAGTCAGTATTCGGCTCTATCGCCGTAGAGGTTGCAGCCCCCGAGGCGGTGTCTAACCATCCATCCTCGATCTGCGCAGCCGGCTCCGAATCGAGGGTCGGAGCGGATTCGTGTGCGGCCTCCAGGGCACTGTCTGGCAGCAGAGCTAAATCATTCCCATCGTGGCAGTGCGGCACGCTCGGCTGTGGCTCGAATCCGTTGAAGATCAAATCTCCGCGGATGTCAGCCGTGAAGTTAAGACTTCAAAATCTGACTTGACGGCCAGGGGCGTAGCTTTCGATCTGCTCCAGATGGCCAACCGAATTTGAACGCAGTGCAAAGCCGCCGAATACGAAGATCTGTCCGGGGAGAAAAGTCTCACCCTGGACCGCATCGTTGCTGACGATCGAAGGAGCCATCGAGCCTATTGGTGACGACACAGAGCAACTCTCAATGAAAGCACCAATGTCGGTGTCAAAACCGGCGGATCTCGGGTAGGGGGTCCCGAACTATGCGTCTAGGCGGATGGTAACAGGAGACAAGGGACACGATGTTTTACCCAGGTTCGGGCCCTCTTGATGGAGGTAAGACCCTACGTCCTGCTTGATTGATATTGATGATGAGGGTATTACAAGAGTAGATCTACCACGAGATCAAGGAGGCTAAACCCTAGAAGCTAGCCTATGGTATGATTGTTGTTATTGTTGTTGTCCTACGAACTAAAACCATCCGGTTTATATAGACACCGGAGAGGGCTAGGGTTACCCAGAGTCGGTTACAATGGTAGGAGATCTACGTATCCGTATTGCCAAGCTTGCCTTCCACGCCAAGGAAAGTCCCATCCGAACACGGGACGAAGTCTTCAATCTTGTATCTTCATAGTCTTGGAGTCCGGCCGATGATGATAGCTCGGCTATCCGGACACCCCCTAGTCCAGGATTCCCTCAGTGACCGTGGCCTCCGGGACGCCGTGGTGGCTAACAACGGTCTACGGGCCCCAGGATGACGCTGATAAAGTCCGGCAGGCGTAGAACTAACTCGCCAACGTTGTAAGTCTTGGCCCGTACTTCTCTGCTTTGATATCTTCGAGCTTGTTGTTGATAAAATGCAGAACGGGCTTTTGCCACGTCCCGCTCCTCCTCCAATGTGTCCAAACTGTCCTGCCGATCGAGCTCGGCTTCTCTTTCTTCGTACATGCGCACGCGAGGTGAGTCATGAATTATGTCACAGGGCATAACTGCCTCTGCGCCGTATACCATAAAGAATGGTGTAAATCTGGTGGTACGATTTGGAGTGGTCCACAGCCCCCAGAGTACGGAGTCGAGCTCCTCTACCCAGTGCATGTTAGATTCCTTGAGGGACTGCACTAATCTGGGTTTGATTCCGCTCATGATTAGACCATTTGCTCGCTCGACTTGACCGTTAGTTTGAGGGTGATAGACTGAAGCATAGTCGAGCTTGATGCCCATGTTTTTGCACCAGAGTTTGACCTCATCGGCCGTAAAGTTCGTGCCGTTATCAGTGATGATGCTATGGGGGACGCCGTAACGGTGTACGACCCCTGATATGAAGTCTATCACCGGTCCGGATTCGGCCATCCTAATAGGTTTGGCCTCTATCCATTTGGTGAATTTATCCACCATGACCAGTAGGTATTTTTGCTTGTGGGTTCCTCCTTTAAGGGGTCCAACCATGTCAAGCCCCCAGACCGCGAAGGGCCAGGTTATGGGTATAGTTTTGAGGGCAGTGGTTGGCATGTGGCTTTGATTAGCAAAGAGCTGGCAACCGACGCATCGTTGGACTAAGTCCTGAGCATCTGCCCGGGCCGTCAACCAATAAAATCTTGTACGGAAGGCCTTGCCTACAAGGGCCCGGGCTGCGGCGTGGTGCCCGCCGAGTCCAGCATGAATTTCAGCCAGAAGGTTCCACCCTTCCTCTTCGGAGATACACCTTTGAAGGACTCCGGTTGTGCTTTTCTTGTAAAGCTCTCCCTCATGGACCTTATAGGCTTTAGATCACCGCACAATGCAGCGGGCCTCGTTTTGGTCCTCGAGAAGCTCCTGCCTAGTTAGGTAGGCTAGGAATGGTTCCGTCCACGGGCAATGACTGCCATTATTACGTGGGCTAAAGATGTTACTTCATTGGCGGAACCACCAATTGTGTCAGAATGTTCGGCGTCGGGCAGTGCGGTTGGGTCCGGGTTGTTATTTCCGGATTCTCCCTCCCATAGTACGGATGGCTTGAACAGCCTCTCTAGGAAGATGTTGGGAGGGACGGCATCGCGCTTTGCGCCAATGCGCGCCAATACGTCTGTTGCCTGGTTGTTATCCCGGGCTATATGGTGAAATTCGAGCCCTTCAAACCGAGCTGACATTTTTAGGACGACGTTGCGATAAGCTGCCATTTTTGGATCCTTGGCATTAAAGTCTCCATTTTTTTTGGGATATCGCGAGGTTCGAATCCCCGCGCACCTCTAGGCGTTGAATGCCCATGGAGACTGCCATCCGGAGGCCATGTAGAAGGGCCTCGTATTCGGCTGTGTTGTCGAAGTCCGTATACATTATCTGGAGTACATATTGAACCGTATCTCCGGTTGGGGACGTCAAAACGATGCCAGCCCCCAGACCGGCCAACATTTTGGAGCCGTCGAAGTGCATTATCCAGTTGGAATATGCGCCGTACTCTTTAGGGAGTTCGGCTTCAGTCCATTCGGCGATGAAGTCGGCCAAAACTTGCGACTTAATAGCTCACCGTGGCTTATAGGTTATGTCGAACGGGAGGAGCTCAATGGCCCATTTGGCAATCCGGCCCGTCGCATTGCGGTTGTTTATAATGTCGTTAAGAGGTACTTCGGAGGCTACTGTTATCGAACACTCTTGAAAATAGTGTCGCAGCTTCTGGGATGCCATGAACACCGCGTACGCTATCTTTTGATAATGCGGGTACCGTGACTTGCATGGAGTTAGCACAGTGGACACATAGTAAACTGGTTTCTGAAGGGGAACTTGTGTCCGTCCGTTTCTCGTTCGACAACGAACACTCCACTCACAACCTTATGAGTTGCCGCGATATATAATAGCATTGGTTCACCCATGTTGGGCGCGGCCAGGACCGGGTTTGTTGCCAATATGGCTTTTATTTCTTCGAGTTCGGCCGTGGCGGCATCCGTCCACTCGAAGTGTTCGGTGCGTCGGAGGAGGCGATAAAGAGGTAACGCCTTTTCTCCTAAATGGGAGATAAAGCGGCTTAGAGCCGCCATGCATCCCGTCAATTTTTGTATTTGTTTGAGGTCCTTTGGGATATCCAATTGTGACAGAGCTCGGATCTTTGCTGGGTTTGCTTCAATTCCTCTACGGAATACAATGAAGCCCAAGAGCTTTCCGGCTGGTACGCTGAAAACGCATTTTTTCGTGTTAAGATTAATGTCATATGTTTGGAGATTATCGAACGTGAGCCTCAAATCGTCGACGTGCTTGGTTTTGATGACCACATCGTCTACGTATGCCTCCACTATTTTGCCAATCTGGTTTGCCAGACATGTCTAAATCATGCGCTGATATGTTGCGCCGGCGTTTTTGAGCCCAAAGGGCATTGTGTTGAAGCAGAATGGGCCGTATGGGGTGATGAATGCCGTTGCGGCCTGGTCGGGCTCTGCCATCTTGATTTGGTGGTAGCCGGAGTATGCGTCAAGGAAACACACTGAATCGTGTCATGCGGTAGCGTCGATAATTTGATCGATGCGGGGGAGTGGGAAGGGATCCTTTGGGCAAGCCTTGTTGAGGTCCTTAAAATCAAGGCATAGGCGCCAGGATTTGTCCTTCTTTGGTACCATCACCAGGTTTGCTAGACAGTCTGGATGTTTTATATCTCTGATGAATCCGGCCTCTAATAATTTGGCTAGCTACTCTCCCATGTCCTGTCTCTTGGGTTCAGAGAAACGCCGAAGAGCCTGTTTGACTGGCTTGAATCCTTTTAGGATGTTTAGGATGTGCTCGGCCAGCCGGCGTGGGATTCCTGGCATGTCTAAAGGGTGCCAGGCAAAAATGTCCCAATTTTCATGTAGGAATTCTCGTAGTGCGTCATCTACATCAGGGTTTAATTGTGCCCCGATGGAGGCCGTTTTCGTAGGGTCCGTTTGATGGACTTGGAATTTGACTAATTCGTCTGCTAGTTTAAAGGAGGTGGACTTGGATCTCTTATCGAGTATCACGTTGTCCCTATTCACCATGGAGCGCAGCGCAGTGAGTTCTTCGGCTGCTAGGGCTTCGGATAGTGCCTCAAGGGCCAGTGCTGCTGTCTTATTTTCGGCGCGGAGTGCTATGTCCGGGTCACTCGCAAGAGTGATGATTCCATTGGGCCCAGGCATTCTGAGCTTCATGTACCCATAATGGGGTATATCTTGAAAAATTGTGAATGCCTCTAGCCCTAATAGAGCGTGATATCCGCTGCTGAACGGGGCCACTTGAAACGTGACCTCTTCGGACCTGTAATTATCCGGCGTGCCGAATACCACATCCAGTGTGATTTTTCCTGTACAGCATGCTTCCTGACTGGGGATTATTCCTCTAAAGGTTGTGCTGCTTCGCTCAATGTGGCTCCGGTCTATTTCCATTTTTCGGAGGGTTTCCTCGTAAATGAGGTTCAATCCGCTGCCACCGTCCATGAGTACCTTTGTGAGGCGAAAGCCGTCCACTATAGGACTGAGGACCAGTGTGGCTGGTGCTCGGGTTGTTCGGAATTTAGGTTCGTCACTGGCACTAAAGGAAATAGCCATGTCACTCCATGGGTTTATAGTTGCTACTTGGTAGACTTCGGCAAGGCTGCAGAGTGTTTGTTTCCGCATATTATTTGATGCGAACATCTCGAAGACTGTTAATACCATACTGGTATCCTTGGGCTGATGCTCTGGAGCTGGAAGCACTACGCCACTTTTGGCCACCTGCCGTAGTATCCAACATGCTCTAAGGCTATGAGTTGGAGTGGCGCCCTCTGTACTATGAATTTTGCAGGGCCTATTGAGCCATCCCTCCAGTACAGTTCCATGCCCTATATAGGGTTTTTGCTTTTTGGTATTTAACCCAGGTGCCTGGCGATGATGCACCCTTTTATTTCGGACTGGGGTTGTATTCAGGGCCGGATTGTCCCAAAAATTGATTTCGGTTTTCCAGGCGCTTTCCATCTCACAGTACTTTCGTACTATGGACGCCAAGTCAGTGAAGCGTGTAATTTCACGATGACTTACGGCGTTGAGGGTTCCCTTGTCCGTGCAATTATTGCGGAAGAATGTAATCGCGTCCTCCTCATGGCAGTCCTTTATCCTGTTCATAACCAGGAGGAACCTGGCCCATTAATGGTGTACTATTTCTGCGGGCTCTTGCCGGATTTGGGATAGATCGCTTATGTTTGGGTGGGCGGGTGGAATTAAATCCAGAACCCCGTCCAATCTCAGGCTCAGGGGCCAAGAAGTTTCCGAACTCGGAAGCTTGGGTTCTTGGATGTTGTCCAATGCATCTAGCATGTTTCCTGACTTTAAGTTCAGGGCTTGAGTTACGTTCTCCCCTCCGTGGGAATCCGGCATGGAGGGGTCGGGAATCCGGACATAGCTAGTCTTTAAAATAGAGGAAGGGTCACCGTATTGCTCCTCAACCACGGCATTGTGGTGGGTAACCTGGCGATAATTGATCTCTCTCAGATCAGTTTTAGGCCCAATCTGAACGTAGTCTGTAGCGACTCCCACGGCGGCGATGCGATCCAAGAGCTCGTTTACGGAAGAGAGCTCCATCGGATCTAACTGCTTGGCGAGTTCCGAGCTAACGTGAAGATTGCTTTCGATGACCCGAGAAGTCATCGTCGGCGCGGTGGCCGGACAGGCGGTCATAAGGAAACCGCCCAGCCGGAGAGTTTGGCCGATAGCCAAAGCTCCTTTAGCAAAAGTGTCGTCTTTAAAGATAGGATGAGGCATCCTTCTTGATGGCGATGACACAGAGGAACTCTCCATGAAAGCACCAATGTCGGTGTCAAAACTGGCGGATCTCGGGTAGGAGGTCCCGAACTGTGCGTCTAGGCAGATGGTAACAGGAGACAAGGGACGCGATATTTTTACCCAGGTTCGGGCCCTCTCGATGGAGGTAAAACCCTACTCCTTCTTGATTAATATTGATGATATGGGTAGTACAAGAGTAGATCTACCACGAGATCAGAGAGGCTAAACCCTAGAAGCTAGCCTATGGTATGATTGTTGTTTGTCCTACGGACTAAAACCCTCCGGTTTATATAGGCACTGAAGAGGGTTAGGGTTACACAGAGTCGGTTACAATGGTAGGAGATCTACATATCCATATCGCCAAGATTGCCTTCCACGCCAAGGAAAGTCCCATCCAGACATGGGACAAAGTCTTCAATCTTGTATCTTCATAGTCCAGGAGTCCGGCCAAAGGTGATAGTTCAGCTATCTGGACACCCCCTAATCCGGGACTCCCTCACTAACCATGGGCAAGAGATGGTGGTGGCTGACCATGGGCAAGAGATGGTGGTGGCTGAGGATGACCTAGAGATGGTCGTGCCTGTCCTGCCTGAAGGTGGCCTCGCAATGGTGGTGGTGCCTGACAATGACCACGCACCGGTGGTGGCGCCGGCGATCCCACAGCTGGGCGACATGACCTCGCCAATTGTGGTAGAAGACTATATCCCATAGTTGCCTCCACAGCCTCGCCGCTCTTGGCGCATCAGGTTGAGGAAGGAGAAGGAGAAGAACAATGAGAACTGAACTATGTCAGGTATGTCAGATATCCAAAATGATATATATTATCTCTAATATGCTTAGTTTCCTATAGGTTAGCTCCAAAATTACTTATGTTAGCACAAAATGATCAGGTTTACATAATAAGCTTATATTCTTCTTCTTATTCTTCTTGTTTTCCAAAATGACATATGTTAGCTTCATTTTACCTAAGTTGGCTCTAATATGCTAACTTAGAGAGCTTATATGCTTAGTTTCCTATAGGTTAGCTCCAAAATAACTTATGTTAGCACAAAATGATCAAGTTTACATAATAAGCTTATAGTCTTCTTCTTATTCTTCTTCTTTTCCAAAATGACATAGGTTAGCTTCATTTTACCTAAGTTGGCTCTAATATGCTAACTTAGAGCTTATATGCTTAGTTTCCTATAGGTTAGCTCCAAAATTACTTATGTTGGCACAAAATGATCAAGTTTACATAATAAGCTTATAGTCTTCTTCTTATTCTTCTTATTCTTCTTCTTATTCTTCTTCTAGTGTTCTTCTTCTTCTAGTATTCTTCTAGTCTTCTTCTTCTTCTTCTCTTCTTCTTCTTCTTCTTCTAACTTCTTGTTTATCATTTTGTAGATTTGATTTAATTCATGGAAGCTTGCATGGATGGAGTGCTTCTTTTCCATTTGTGTTTTTATTTTGTATCAATGTGAAACTTTTGTGAATTGATGGATAACGGTGTTGGATGAACAATGTGAAACTTTTGTAATATGTAACTATGGAACTATGTGTTGGCTATGTATGTATATATGATGAAACTTGTGTGTTGGATATGATTGTTATATGGATGCTTGTTGTATATATATATATATGTGTGTGTGTATTGGATATCTCATATGTGAAATATACTAGTGGCGTGGTACTAATGGCGCACCTATAGTGCGCCATTAGTAGCCAAAACAGGTGCACCATTAGTAGGCCTTTTCCTAGTAGTGGGTGCTTTAATTATAAAACATGCGACAGCAGAGAGATGGAATAGGTACTGAAGAATAGAAAGACATGACATATTGACATGTATTCCCTCCATCCGAAAAACAATGGATGGTTCTAGGCATATTTAAGTTCTAGATACATCCTTTTTTATCCATTTCGGCAACATGTAATCCGGACGGAGGGTATGGTGTAAGAGCTAGGGATACGACAGGACAACACGGCAAAAAAAAACTAGTTGAATGTAAAACTATATGCTAGCGGAATACGTACAGAAATAACCAAGGCAACATACACGTGTATGATTGGGAAAATAAGATGGCATTGCAACAGAGCACTAGAACAACACTTCAATGTAAAAAAAACATGATATGGCAGACAGATGAAGTACATACTGATGAATAACAATGCATAAGATATTCAGAAGCATGATGTCCAAATTAAGCAGATGGCTTTGCGATAGAGTAGAATGACAGTACTTGAATTTGAAAACATGTTATCATGAATGGAATAGGTAGTGAAAAACAGGAAGGCATGACATATTTACATGCATGATCAGCATGCTAAGCACATGGCATTGCAACAGAGTAAATACACTCCAGGACATTATATGCATGTTGTACCCATATCACAGGCCAAGTTAGAGCAAGGACCTTGTGGGGTGAAGAGGATTCATCATCTTTCTGCAAGTCTTTTGAAGAACTGCCTTTACATGTTCCATCATATTGGGTATCATTGACATCAAGTTTATTGGCCTTTACATTGCTCTGTGAGGTTCTTGTGGATATATTAGTGTGTGCAATTATATCTGACATGCATGGAAGACAACTAGTAGTTAGATTTATGTAAATGAGTGCCTGTAGGAGACGACATAAATAGTAGGACTAGGGTTAACTAGCAGCAACATGTCTCATAAACTAAAGGGAGAACACAGATGAAAGCTACAGAATATGTATCGTTGGTACTTGAGATTAACTAGATGGCACACAAAAGTATTAAAGAACAACATAGGTAATACTAGAAGTGGTATAATACTATAATCACCAGCCTGTGGGATAGCATTGGCTAATGGATGATAACTATGGAACAACGTTACCTAAAGAACAAGTATCTTAGCTGAACTATGGAACAGCATGAACTCCTGAACAAGACCCGTAAGAGATCAGCATGAATATACAGTGAAATGTGATGATCTATTTTCCGTGCTTAGATGCATAACAAAGCCATAAATGTTGCACACAAGTAAGATGAGGGTACAACCTATCTGGCTGCCATCCATAGGAGTGAGCATCATGTGCTGACTTGTCGATGGCCCAACAGTTGTTATGGTTGTCCATGTCGGGCACACGCATTCGATGCAGGGAAATGTTGAGTGGGGACTGTAGCTCCCTTCTGGTATATGCTTCCCTTGTTGGACCAGCTGCGGTGAGTCGGAAGACGGTGTGTCTGAAGATGCAGATAACGCATAAAGTTAAGAACGACATATCTCTTTGATCCGAAGAAATACACTAAGAGATCAACAGCAAGGTACGAGAGTGGTCGCACGTCTGTTGACCGAAGACTAAATTGGGGTCACACGATTTTATTTTATATTGGTACTGTCCGATCTACGCCGGATGGCTTGATGGCCGTCTTGTGCCTCCCGGCTGACAATGTTCAGAATCTTCCCCGAAGAGCCAACGACCAACGGCAGAGCAGCCTGCCTCCGCTGTCCGTGGCCCCGTCCAAAACCCCGCTCCCCACTCCACCGCACTGTCGTGGTTGCGCCGCCCCCGGGCCAATCCACAAAGACTCCCCATCATCCAAATCCGGCGGTGGCAGTACTTCAACCCACGAAACTCTAAAAGATAGCCATCTAAGCGCTGCTTCCGTGACGAACTTGCGGCACCGCACCCTTACGTTAGACACCAGCCAACCGGCAGCCTAGGAGCTCCTCCTCCTCGAGGGGTGCTGCTTCCCATTGGGAATCGATTGGCCCAGAATAAAAATTCAGACAACTAACGCCTAAATAAAGTGATTTCAGATGAGGGTGCGACCTATCTGGCGGCATGGTGAAGTAGGCAGGTCCAGCTGCTGAGTCAGTGAGGCCGGCGTGGTTGCGGTGGTGACCGGCGGTAGGGAAAGAGCGATGTCGCGACGGTCGACGGCTATGCGGAAGCAGCGCCAGGACTCTGGACGGATCCGAAGTTGGAGCCGCTCCGGCGCCGTGAACAACGGCAGGGGTTAATCGGCTCAGGTATGGTTCAAGCAGCCGTCGTCGAGGCAGCACCAGCAGCACGGAGTAAGAGGCACATGGCCCAGTGCACGATGGCAATTGGACAGCGTCTTCGGCATTAGGGAGGAGGGCGGCTGTAAAATTGGTGCGGTGGGGGGCTCCATGGAGGTGGGGCTGAGGTTTCGCGGCTTGGGAGAAGGGAGCTTCCCGGGGAGAAGTTGATTTGGCGCCCACGAGGTATCAATGGGGGCGGGCGGGGGGAATTGGGAGGGGAGTGGAACCATGTCTTACAGACGCATTTGTCTGAAATGTGATGGGGAGTTACAGTTCTACCCTTTCCTATAGGCTTCTCGGCTTGGGTCTGTGTACTGAGGGTCGGGGATAGTACAGTAACTTTGCTTCTCCCCAAATAGTAGGCGGGAGCGATTTCGGGTGAGGAGTGCGTGTTTCGAACTATAGTGGGCACGAGCGAATTCGGGCGAGGAGAGCGTGTTTTGAAATAGTGGGCGCGAGCTATTTCGGGCGAGGAGAGCGTGTTTTGCCGACCATGGTTTATGAATTATTCGGCACATGTCATTTCGCCCGAGGAGAAGGCGCGCTTGGTTGAAGTTACGAACCTACCCTCGATGTACAACGGGCCAATTGATGCGTGTCCCACATAGGACGGTAATTCCGCGTCTCCCATTTATTTGCTCGGGCGAATTCCACTGAGCAGAGAGGATGTTTAACGGTTCATTCAAATTTTGAGAGAACGAGCATCCACGTCTACCTTACCAAATCGATTCGAATCAAATTTTGAAATATTAGCTTGCCACTTCTTTTTTAGATGGAGAGATGATGCTCGGGAGTAATGTGTTTTTACGTGCGCGTTGCTAGCGATTTACAATATGACAAATAGTTGACCCACTCAAAAACGCGAATCAAACCCAAAATGAAATATCTCGATTCAATGAACTAGCTCGTTCAGTAGGTCAAAATAGTGAACTAAATCCAAAATTGAACACCTCAATCGAGTAGCATGTTGTACAGTATCATTGTACTCCATGAACATGTTGAAAGTCAAATTAATAAACTTGTTTCATATACGCATATATCCGTTCATGTGTGGATTGCAGACAACATGGTCTCCAATTTAAATATTTGAATGCAAGTTTATATCAGTATTTTATGCATAAAACGCAACCTCCCCCTCTCCCGGACTCCTGTTCTCTCTCTCTCTCTCACTCTCGCCGACAATCTTCAATTCTATCGCACGGATCCGACACAAAAACCTTGTTGGTCCCTCTCTCTCTCTCTCTCTCTCTCTGTGTGTGTGTGTGGGGGGGGGGGTCTTTCTAGTCCGCATTCATATATACACCATCTATAGGTCTCTCTCGCACACTATGTATGATACTCTAGCTAGTCCAAGCTAGATATCTTGGGTGCACTCATCGTACGCACACAAATTCCTTGGCTCTTTGCCCGTAACTCTCTCACGCACCACTATGTCGTCTCAGAGCTCTTCCCCCCCCCCCCCCCTCTCAAACTCTCCATCCACCTGGGTCACACATACACATGCATATCTCACTCGCACTCGATAGGCCCATCTAAACCTCTATCTCTCTCCATCGTTCTCTCTCCATCTCACACGCACACACACACACACAATCTCATGCCCAGCTAGCCAAGTATGATGGTCTCTCACTCAATTGTAGGCACACGTAGTCCCCCGTATATGTATATGACTAGCTAATCTTAGTCTCCATCACAAACATGTACATGGTCTATCTCGATTTCTCTCGGGGTATCTTTCTATCGCGCACGCACTCCCTCGATCTCCCACCCATATAGTCCCCTCACGATCTCGAGGGGATCTCTATATCACAAATACACCCTCTCTCCCTCCCCATGCGTCCATGCCATCCATGTGTTCCTCTCGACCTTTTTTCCTTGTTGGTCAGACCTCTATTGGACATGTGCTAGAGGGGTGTCTCTCTCCGTTGCAAACAATAACACACTAGCTATCTTCCTGTATCTCCTCGCCTCGCTTTTCCATGTCGGAGATGCATGTGTGATATGTTCGCATAAGAAACGAAAAAAAACACTCTCTCTCTAATTTATCGTTTGTTGTCACTTTCTATTTCACACACATACTCTTTTTGCACATTTACTCATTCTCCTTCACACGCACTTGATCTGTCTCGACTGAGGCACTCACCTCCGTCCATAGCACATAGATTTATTGAAAAGTCAAACATCATAAAGTTTGACCATGTATGTGGAGAAAAAGAATTGCATCTAGTACGGCAAACATATTACCATTAGATTCACCATGAGATGTAGTTTTGTATGATGTATCTTTGGTATTGTAGATATAAATAACATTTGCGTAAACCTGATCAAAGTTTCCAAAGTTTGACTTCTAAAAAATTTACATGCACTGCATTATCGAGCGGATGGAATATCTCTTTGCCCCTCTCAGCTATCTGACGCACCACTCAGCCTTATCGGGGCTCCTCAATCTATCTCAAACTATATTGGTCAGTTTGGTTCGTGACCTGACCCTCATGCATTGATGGTCGGTACTGCCTGGTGTGGACGTGAGATGTAAAATATTTCTTCCTGGCCAGGCTTGTGTGGTGCTGAAGCGTTTGGTTCATGCCTGGGCCAGGCAAAGCATCAATGTCCCATCAATCAATCCATGCATCAATTATTTAATGCTAATATCCATCCATGTTGCTGTTAGCCTCGTGGCCGCATGACCAGGCATGGCCAGGCGTTCGAAATTGGTCGCTTGGGCTAGGCTACTTGCAGTGTCTGGAGTTCAGCCATGCTAATTAAAGTGCAAGGGAACCCAGCCCAGGCGGGCTTTCTTTTTCACAGGGTAGCAACCAAACAAGCATGCATGAAATCCAGCCACAACCCCAGGCCACGCAAAAGATGCTCACGACACATGCCAAACGGGCCTTATATCTCCCTGGTTCACACATACACATGTCTTGCTCACGCTATACATATAGACCCATCCAACACTCTCCGCCCTTGTTCTCTCTCCATGTGACACACACCCCCCTAAGTACCATAATCCCTCACTCCATCATAGGCTCTGTTTGGATCCATGGGTTAGAGTTAGTTTGGGTCAGTTTGGAGTCAACTAACCCAAAAAGATCCAAACAGGAGGGTTAGTTTAGGTTAGATGCATCTAACCCATCCAAGAGGTGCTTATTTGGGTTAGTTCTTCTCGGGACCACTAATAAATACTTTTTTCTCTCGCTCTCCCCGCAGCAGATCCCTCCCCACTTCGTCGAAGCTTCTCGTCCTATCCCTCCCTCCCTCTCGCACCACCTGTGAAGGTGCCTCGCCTATTCGCGCTCCATCTAACCCTGCCATCCAAACACCTCTTTACTTAGAGTTAGTTCAGGGTTAGAATCTAACTCTAACCTCTAACTGAGTTAGAGTATCCAAACAGGGCCATAGGCGCAAGCACTCCCCCCCCCCCCTCCTAAGTATGATTATCTCTTACTAGCCATCAGGAACACACGTATTGTCTCCTTCCATCCATACGTCTATCTTGATATCTCTCGGGGCATCTTCTATCGCGCACACACCTTGTCCCTCGATCTCCCATCCATGTAGTCCCATCATGATCTCCAGGGGATCTCTCTATGACAAACATACACTCTCTCCTCCCCATGTCTGCATTTTCTCCATACGTCTCTCTCGACCTCTCTCCCTTGTTTGTCAGACCCCTCTTGGCCACGTGCTAGGGGTCTTCCTCTCTCGGTTCCAAACAACCACACACTATCTCCTCACCTTTCCTCCGTTGTCGAAGATGCATGTGTGATATGTTTGCATAAGACACACACGCTTTTTCTCCACTTTTATTTGTTGTCCATGTCTCTTTCACACACGCACACACACTTTTTTCACTCTCTCTCTCTCTCTCTCTCTCTCTCTCTCTCTCTCTCTCTCGTCAGGGACTCTGTCACGTCCATAAGCATATGGATGTTTTGAAACGTCAAACCTCAGAAAAGTTTGACTAGGTATATGTGGAGAAAAACATTTACATCTGGAACGATCATTAGATTCATCACAACATGTACTTACTTCATACTATCATTTATCTTTGGTATTGCCGATATAAGTAATTTCTTTATAAACTTGGTCAAAGTTTCAAAAGTTTGACTTTAAAAAAAAGTTGTAACTACATTATCGAACGGAGGGAGTAGCTCTTTCTCTCTCTCTCTGCTATCTCTCACGGGCCTCCCCTCTCACTCGAACTCTCCATACCGACGGATTATACGCTCACTGTGTCAGCGTATAGCTCTATATATTGTTTAGTTGACCAGTCAACCAATCCACATGCTGCGTTGTCAGCTCGTGTTCTGTATCTTGGTGTGCTGGCCCATGTGGCAGTGGGTGAGAATAAGTAAAATAGAGGCCCATCTGACATGCGGTGAAGGAAACAAAGTTGAAACCACTCGGGGTAGCACCCCGCATGCTAGTAAATTGAGGGCGCATTGAGGACAAACTTCTTGCGCGCAAAGGACGCACTCGCGCACAATTCACCACTGCGCGGCGGCATGCACAGAAGGACGCACTCGCGCACACCCAGCACACAAGACACACCAGCACACGTGTACACCGGCGTCGCCGCCGGTTGAGATGGACGGCGAGGCAGCCAACAAGCAGAGGCCGCTCGAGCCAAAACCGCATCCGGCGAGCCTGGACTTCATCAGCAGCCTCCCCGATGACATGTTGCTCGTCATCATCGGCCTCCTCCCCACCAAATCTGCCGTGCAGACCGCCCTGCTCTCCCGGCGGTGGCGCCCCCTCTGGCGCTGCGTCCCCCTCAACCTCACCGTCGACAGCTGCCTCTGTGACGGGGATTGCAAACGCATGGCCACAGTCTCCAAGATCCTTTCATTGCACCCTGGGCCAGCCAGACGCCTTGACATCCGCATGTTCAGTACCAACTGCAAGGTCCAAACCAAGTTCGACAAGTGGTTCTTATCCCCTGCCCTAGATCAGCTCAAGGAGCTCAGCTTTGAAGCTGGACGATGTCGCTCTCTGCCACCGTCCGTGCTCCGTCTCATGCCAACGCTGCGCCACGCCAGCTTCAGCTCCTGCTATCTTCCCTAGATTAATGCCGCGCCCGCCCTTCTTCTCCCTCAACTCAAGCAGCTCGACCTCTTCGACATTGTCATCTCGAAGAAGGCTATGGAGCACCTGCTCTGCAGCTGTACTGCGCTCGAGTACCTTCGTCTTGAGCAGATCCATGGGTTCATTAGCCTCCACATCACCTCGACAAATCTCCGATGGATTTATGTGTCTTGTTGCCCCGCAACAATACATCAATTGGGAAGAGATCACTCCAGCTGTTCCACATTATGGTCATGGAGAATGCGCCTTTCCTTGAGAGATTGCTTGTATCGGATCTAGAAGGTCCAACAAAAATCAGGGTCATTGACGCGCCGAAATTGACAGCGTTGGTGTACTCGTCTGCCAAATTCTCCAAACTCTTTATTGGATCCGTAATCGTTCAGGTACAGCACTCATCTTCTTCTCCGTCTTCTTGAAATTCACATTTTTAAATTTCTTCTTGATGTATTTACGACTGTCTTCCAGAAAATGATTACCACAAGCTTGACCCAGTCCATGCGCACAGTGAAGATCTTAGCACTAAAATCTATCGGCCCCAATCTGGATCAAGTTGTTGGATTCCTTACATGCTTTCCTTGCACGGAGAAGCTACTCATCGAGGTGGAACTTCTTTCCTATTACTAAACGGTAATCACAATGTAGCTCAATTATTCGTAATTTTCCCAAATTACGATGACAAGTGTAGCGTTCAAAACTACATCTACGCACTGCACCGAAAGAAATGTTTTTAGTATTTTTTTCTCACGTGATCACCTGCATCATTTTTATGCTGTACTACTATAGTAGCCTACGCTAGTCATAGTGGAAAGTAACTTAGACTACTCTAGTAACTCTATGGTTACCCTAAGGGAAAGTACTACCTCCGTCCTGGTTTACTCTTCCAATTTTGTAGTATCAAAATTTGACCATAGATTTAACTGACAAAATGTTAATGCATGTCACTAAGAACTATATCGTTGGATTCGTATTTGAACATAATTTCAGATGGTGTAATTTTTAGTGACATGCATTGGCATTTTCTTAGGTAAATCTATGGTCAAAATTTTATACTAAATACGAGGTAGTATTCCCTCCGTCCCAAAATTCTTGTCTTACATTTATTTAGATACGGATGTATCTAACACTAAAATGTAACTAGATACATCCGTATTTAGACAAATTTAAGACAATAATTTTGGGACGAAGGGAGTATAAAAGTGGGCTATGTAGGCCAAAACATGTGCCAAATTCACTTGTGATGCATTTGGCATCGATGCCCCTCCATTGCTCACCTGGTGCCCCAATCTGGAGCACCTACTTTGCTCCGGTGCCAAATTAACTCACGCAATGAAAAAACACTGCGTGGGAGAGAGAGAGGACTGAGGCAATAAAAAACACTTGTTTGGGAGAGTGAGAGGCTGGAGTAGTTGGTTTGATTGATTTGTTTATACATGTGTGCCTGTGTGCACACAGGTGCCAACTCTCTCACATCGCGAGAGCGGTGCCAAAATCTTTTGATTTGACATCGATGCGTATTATGTGGCATACTTTTGCGAAATATGGCATCGGCCACATAGTGGAAGGCAACAAATTCCCAAGCTCTTCACGTGCTCCTAGTTAAATGAGAGGAAATAGAAACAGAGAGAGAGGGAGAGAGAGAGAGAGAGAGAGTGAAAAAAAATCACTAGCCAGCCAACCCTATCGTATGAGCGAATGATATTGGTACCTCTTGATGACACGGCAATCTTATGCAGCCAGCTGCTCTAATATGTTCTCTTCTTTTACAGATAAAAAAAGACCCGAAAGTGAAAAATGTGCTGCACTATAACAATCTCATCGAATGCCTTGATCTCCATCTTACAGAAATTGATTTGATCGACTACCGAGGTAGCACATCTGAGATTAAATTGGACAGGTTCTTTGTTCTGGAGGCAAGTGTGCTCAAGGTAATGAGGTTTGCCGTTCTCTGGCGCAACAATGAATGGCTTGCTGATCACCGCAAGCGTCTAAGCCTAAATGACAAAGTCTCCGCAGAAGCTGAATTTGTTTTTTAAACATCAAGTGGCCAGAGACTCGAAAACTTATTTGCCCATTAGTGACTTGTCAGGGTGGTGGATTTTAGTTTGTACGATAACGCTGCATCCACCTAAAGTAACAAAAGTTCTTACGTGAACTTCCTAGTAATTCCCTCTTCCAAGGTGCAGCATTACTCCTAACATTTGTAATATCAGTTTGAAACTTGTAATATTGAAGTGTCCTATTCCTGCGTTTTCAAAATCCTGTGAATCAAACAGGTCCTGAGTTGGTGATGATGTTGTGCCTCCCATCTTTCACTAGTAGCCGTCGGATCTAGATCTGACGCATACAAACCAAGCTTCTCCATTTTTGCAAAAAGATGCCCGCACTTGTTCCCTATTTACAAACAACTCATTGTCTCTCACAATCAGCCTTATCTCCTCCCCACCACATCTAGAAGGCCGTGGAAAAATCTGGCGCGATGGCCGCTGCCGGAGCACTCCACCCCCAATCTTGGTGTTCAGTGCAATGCACGGGCATCTACGCACGGGAAATTATGTCGAACAGGGCTAGTTGTAAGCAGGCTAGCTCTACAGCCATGATGATAGTGACTGCAGATGGTGAGGCTGACTATGGTATGCCGAACACGGCGCCTATACTCAGGTGTCATCTCCGGCGCAGGGTCTTGTCACTTCACTGTGAGGAGCAGCACGTAATAATTTGACCAACGAGTACTACAGTGCTAGTACTCCTAGGAGTACTACATTGGTAGTACTACTACTAGTACTAGTAGCACCACCGTCTATATTTAGGACTACTACCACGTCCATCTGGATTTTAGTATTTTACTAGCAATATCTAGTAATGCGTGTCACAAAAAATGTACTACTCCCTCTGTAAATAAATACACGGTGGTTTATTCCTATCGGCAAGAGAACTTAATGTTTTCTTGCTAACTAGAGTCTTAATAGGATTACATGCAATGAACTAAACACTGCATGTCATGTTTGGTAGTCTCAAGTCATTGAAAGCATGCACGGCTCACATCTCTCATTGGTTGATATGTCACGAAATACGAAACAAGGAGGGAGTTAATGCACCGTGCCTAAGTGTTTTGGGATTATTTGGTTTTCGTAGTGTGACTTACACAACATTTTTGTTTACATGCATTAACATTTTATTAGTTAAATCAAAGGTCAAAACTTGGCACAAAATGCAAAGGGGACCAATAAACTAGTAAACATCAAACTTCTCTCGTTTGGCCCCAACTAGAGGTCCAGTGAGATGACTATACTGCACCAGCACGGAGGGGACGCAGCTTCATTGACTTATGGCAACTGCCTTTGGGTGAATGACACATGGGCCCATGGGGTGGTTAGCCCACCTATCATACAGCCAAAGGCAGGTGCAGTAGAGGGCCGAGGAGTAGCACGAAATCCTACGCACCTATGCACGTTAACAGTCGGTGTCAAAACCGGCGGATCTCGGGTAGGGGGTCCCAAACTGTGCGTCTAGGCGGATGGTAACAGGAGACAAGGGACACGATGTTTTACCCAGGTTCGGTCCCTCTTGATGGAGGTAAAACCCTACGTCCTGCTTGATTGATATTGATAATGTGGGTATTACAAGAGTAGATCTACCACGAGATCAAGGAGGCTAAACCCTAGAAGCTAGCCTATGGTATGATTGTTGTAATGGTTGTTGTTCTGTCCTACGGACTAAAGGCATCCGGTTTATATAGACACCGGAGAGGTCTAGGGTTACATAGAGTCGGTTACAATGGTAGGAGATCTACATATCCGTATCGCCAAGCTTGCCTTCCACGCCAAGGAAAGTCCCATCCGGACACGGGACGAAGTCTTCAATCTTGTATCTTCATAGTCTTGGAGTCCGGCTGACGATGATAGTCCAGCCGATGATGATAGTCCGGCCGATGATGATAGTCCGGCTATCCAGACACCCCCTAGTCCAGGACTCCCTCAGTAGCCCCCGAACCAGGCTTCAATGACGATAAGTCCAGCACGTGTGTAGTCTTCGGCGTTGCAAGGCGGGTTCTCCTTTAAGTTCCATGTACCTGCCGAACAGTGTCCAGCTTCCTCATCAATGTTGCGCTTCTTGGCTCCCACGCCCAATAATGGCCTTCTTCCACGTGTTGCATGAATGCGAAAAGCCAAGGTATCTTTTATGTTTTACCCCCTAGCTGCGCAAATAACCTGCCTATAAGAGAGGCAGGAATCCAGATCCAAATCACACCATCTTCCTCCCGCGAGTACTCATCGGAGCGCTTCTTGACCAAAAATCCATTCCATCATGGACCGTCGACGCGGCTCCTCTTCTCGCATTCCCAGTCCTTCGCCAGGAGATTGGAGGAGATGCTCTGTTCCGCACAGCGAGCTCGTGACGCTCCAAGCGGAGGGATATCTTCCTCCGGCCTTTATGGTTCTGGTTCGAGCCGGGCTGGCCACCTACAAAGGTGGAAAGCAAGCGGAGGCCACCCCTAGTCCCTCTAAAGGGGAGCGGGTATGCTTCATACCTTATCTAATAAGGGGGCTCGGATTTCCTGTACATCCGTTCCTCCGCGGGCTCCTGGAGTTCTACGGACTCCAGCTTCATCACCTAACGCCCGCCTCCATTCTGCATATCGCGGGTTTCGTAGCCCTTTGCGAGCTATTCCTGGGCGTCGAGCCCCATTTTGCGCTGTGGAACAGGCTATTCTGCCTTGTACCCTGCTCTTATGAGGGGTCAATATATCAAGTGGGCGGCGCCGAAATATGGCGCATCGCCGGGACCGGATATCTATCCGGAACCCCTAGGAAGGCATCCGAAGACGGGCCTTCGGAATGGTTTTATATAGAAGACGCTCCTTTGCCGGACCCGATTCGGATCGGCCTCCCTGAGTTTAGTGACGCTCCTCTGAAGAAACGCCTAAGTTGGCGTCCGCGGAGCCCTCAGCTAGAGGAAGACAAGAGCGTCCATTATTTGATGGGCCGGATAAGGTTACTGGCCCATTCTGGATTGACCATGATCGGAGTCATGGCCACATGCATTATGCGGGGGGTGCAGCCGCTACAGTACAGGGGCCACCCAATGTGGGATTTCATCGGGGAGGAGGACGCCACCCACCACGGTCGCAGGTGGCCGGGATCGGCTGAGGATCTGGTGAAGATTCTGTCCGGCCTGTACAAGGGGGAGAAAGAAGACTTCCTCCGTACGAGCCCATTGAATGGGTTTTCCATGAATAACCCTCGGAGCTGGGTAAGCGGGCGTTTATTCATCCGACCCGTGCTTTTAAAGCCGAGTACCTTACTCCGTGATTTTGACGCAGGAACTGCGCCGGGATGTGGAGGACATTCACAGTCTGGCTCCACAACCCGAGGATCCGGGAAGATCCCTTGATCCGACCTCTGAAGAGGATCCGGATATAAAGGTGGAGCTAATTGACGGGGTGTTCCACCAGCTCAGCATGGACAATACTTTAGTTGCCATTACGGCCGACTACCCCGGCTTGTCACCGGCTTCCCAGGTACTTATGACCGAATTCTTAACACCATTACTCCATCTTCGCGTGTTTCTGACCACCGTATACAATGGTGTCCTGCAGGCGGTGCCTTCAAGGCAGGAAGCCGAACCCGCGGCGGCTGACCAACAAGGGTCAGTCCGGCCCAGCAGGTGGAAGAGGAGCGCGGCGCGAATTGAAACGTCGCTGCAAAGGTATAGCTCATGGTTCGTTATTTAGAACAACGTTCCTAGGAAGTGTTTGAGTGCTTATGACTTTTGTAGGAGAAAAAGCGCCCGCCAGACTGCGGGCGTAGAGGTTGCCAACCCGGCCTCTACCAGCCAAGCTCCAGCGCCTGGTCCGGAGGGGGACACGAGCACAAGGCGCGAGCCGGATACTCCTCCAACGGAGGATGCCGACAGACTGTCCGCCACCAAATCTGAGGTGGAGAGCGCCATGAACCACAGGCGCCGCCGGACAGTTTTTCATGATGCGTGCTTCTCCCCTAAGGCGTTGAATGCCTTTAATGCAGGGGACGCGCACCTCCGTGCCGCTCAAGATGGTTTGACCAGAGCCACGGAGGAGTATGTAAAAGACATACGGGTAAGAGATTTTAATAGTTGTATATGCCAGTAGCCCCCGAGACTTAAAGTAGTTGTATTAACTGATTTAAGGATCACCTGAACTGTAGGATCTTACAAAGAAGAATACCCAACTGTCTCAGGAGCTGCAAGAGTGTAAGGCCCAACTTGAGGCTGCACTCGCTGCCGCAGGAGGAAACACAGGGACCTCTCCTGGTAACACATTATTTTATTAAAAAGATAAGTAGTGTTTGGCCTGTGCGCAAGTCTGATAATGACGTTGCAGGTGCTGCCGGAAAAGATCCGGACAGGCAAGAACTTCTACGCCAGCTGAAGGCCGCTGAGAGGGTGCTGCATAAGGTGCAGCAGGAAAGGAACAAGCTGCAGGATGCCCATGCCCAGCTTGGAGAAGAGCTGAAAGGCGTGCGGGCCGAGCTGTCTGGCTCTGTTAAGGAGAATCAGCGGCTTCGTCGCGGCATCTATAGTAAGTGCTTGAGCGAACTCCTTTGAAAAGAAGAGTTCGGCGTGGAAGTCAATTGACAAAATCTGTCTGTAGGTATACTCACAGGTTGCCCTGCGGAGGAGATGCCCGTATCAACGGGTGATCAACTTCCCGAGCTGTTGCAACTGATCGAACGAGTTCGGCAGGCAATGAGCGGCGTCATCCAGGCTTTATGGCCAGCCCTCTCCCTACCCGAGGGCCTTGGGGAGCTTTCGGAGAAGCTTCAGGGAGTGCGGCAGCGCTTCCGTTTATGGAAGATTTCAGCCTGCCGCCAAGGTGCCCGGGAGGCCTGGGCCATGGTGAAGACGCGGTACAAGAAGGCGGATCCCAACCACATGGCCGAGGTCGGACCTGTGGGGGCCGATGGGAAGGAGATCCCTGTGAGTTTAGTATACGGCCAAGTAGAGTTGGCCGCTAAATTTTCCCAACGGGACTGTAAATTAGACAGCCTGTTAGACGGGATTAAGGAGGAATACAGTCAGTCGATTTGACAATGTATTGTAAAATGACATGTAAAATGCCTTCTAGCCGGATTGTAGATCGTTTGTCTTTGCCGACCTTTTCGCTTCGACCTCGGGACCCTAGAGTCCGGAGTGTGTCCGAATACCTTCTTGGTTAAGAAACAACTGGGGCATGCATGGAGACCAGGCGTAGGGGTCATTAGTGCTTTATCAGACAAGTGCCCAACTAGTTATGTTATATTACATGGTTAGTAAGAAACATCTTCCAGGGAGAATAGTTCCGTTAAGGGTTCCTTTCCTCTGGGGAGGCATGCCCTAAAGTGCATGTCCAGACTGCGAAAAGAGCAGGATAACATCTGGGGCCAGGTAATTAAATTGACAAAAAATCATCTTTCAAATCACCGACCGAATATTCCCTTAAGAACGCTAGCTTTCGGCTTCACTCAGTCTGAGGTACACATTCGGCTGATCTGGCAGTAACAATCGCAGAGGTGCTCCCTTTACCTCCTAGCTGAACAATCGGGGATGTAGGGGAAAGCACAGGAGCCAGGCAACCCAGCTTGGCCAAAACTTAAGTCATATCGATGCATATATTGGTGAATAAAAGGTACACGTGGAAGTTTGACACGTGTGCTGGGCATGAAGCCCTTATAATTAAGCTTCTGGTAAAGAAGCCCCCAGGTATAGTGAGTGTGGATAGCACATCAATTACGTGCGAACGATGCGCAAGTAAGCCTTTTAAGGCTATGATGAATAGGGGTGAGAGAAAAAAGAGAAACAAAAGCCAGCTGAAGTGTAAAAAATTTGGACGGGGGAAAGGGACGAACTCTTAATCCGGCGCTAGGCATAGAATCTTCGGAGGCAGGCTGCGTTCCATGGGTTCGGCTCGAGTCGGTTATCCGACGCATTTCGTAGACGGTACGCGCCGCCGGTCAAGACTTGATCGATGATGAAGGGGCCTTCCCATTTGGGCTTGAGCTTGTCCTTTTTCTTGTCCGGCAGGCGTAGAACTAGTTCGCCAACGTTGTAAGTCTTGGCCCGTACTTCTCTGCTTTGGTATCGTCGAGCCTGCTGCTGATAGAATGCGGAACGAGCCTTGGCGACGTCGCGTTCTTCCTCCAATGCGTCCAAGCTGTCCTGCCGATACAACTCGGCTTCTCTTTCTTCATACATGCGCACTCGAGGTGAGTCATGAATGATGTCGCAGGGCAAAATTGCTTCTGCGCCGTATACCATAAAAAATGGTGTGAATCCAGTAGTACGGTTGGGCGTTGTCCGCAGCCCCCAGAGTACGGAGTCGAGCTCCTCTAACCAGTGCGTGTCAGATTTCGTAAGGGACCTCACTAGTCTGGGTTTGACGCCGCTCATTATTAGACCATTTGCTTGTTCCACTTGACCATTGGTTTGAGGATGATAAACTGAAGCATAATCGAGCTTAATGCCCATATTTTTGCACCATGATTTAACCTCATCGACCGTGAAGTTCGTGCCGCTATCGGTGATGATGCTATGGGGGACACCATAATGGTGTACTACCCCGGATATGAAGTCTATCACTGGTCCGGACTCTGCCGTTTTAACTGGCTTGGCCTCTATCCATTTGGTGAATTTATCCACCATGACCAATAGGTACCTTTGCTTGTGGGTTCCCCCTTTAAGTGGTCCAACCATGTCAAGCCCCCAGACCGCAAACGGCAAGGTAATGGGTATAGTTTTGAGGGCAGTGGGTGGCATATAGCTCTGATTAGCAAAGAGCTGACAACCAACGCATCTCTGGACTAAGTCCTGAGCGTCTGCCCGGGCCGTCGGCCAATAAAATCCTGTACGGAATGCCTTTCCTACAAGGGCCCGGGCTGCGGCGTGGTGTCCGCCTAGTCCGGCGTGAATTTCAGCCAGAAGGTCCCGCCCTTCCTCTTCGGAGATACACCTTTGAAGGACTCCGATTGTGCTTTTCTTATAAAGTTCTCCCTCATGGACCTTGTAGGCCTTAGATCGCCGAATTATGCAGCGGGCCTCATTTTGGTCTTCGGGAAGTTCCTGCCTAAGCAAGTAGGCTAGGAATGGCTCTGTCCACGGGGCGATTACGGCCATTATGTCATGGGCTGAAGGTGTTATTTCATCGGCTGAGTCGCCGATTATGTCAAATTGCTCTGTGTTGGTTGGTGCGGCTGCTACCGGTTTGTTATTTCCGGACTCCTCTTCCCATAGTACGGATGGCTTGAACAGCCGTTCCAGGAAGATGTTTGGAGGGACAGCGTCACGTTTTGCGCCGATGCGTGCCAATACGTCGGCCGCTTGGTTATTATCCCTGGCTACATGGTGGAATTCGAGTCCGTCGAACCGAGCTGACATATTAAGGACAGCGTTACGATAGGCTGCCATTTTCGGATCCTTGGCGTCAAAGTCTCCATTTACTTGGGATATTGCGAGGTTTGAGTCCCCGCGCAGCTCTAGGCGTTGAATGCCCATCGAGATTGCCATCCGGAGGCCATGTAAGAGGGCCTCGTATTCGGCTGCATTTTTGGAGTCCGTGTACATTATCTGAAGTACGTATTGGACTGTGTCCCTGGTTGGGGACGTCAATACGACGCCAGCCCCCAATCCGGCCAACATTTTGGAGCCGTCGAAGTGCATAATCCAATTGGAGTATGCGCCGTACTCTTTAGGGAGTTCGGTTCCAGTCCATTCAGCGACGAAGTCAGCCAAAACTTGCGACTTTATAGCTCGCCGGGGTTTGTAAGTTATATCGAATGGTAAGAGCTCGATGGCCCATTTTGCAATCCTGCCCGTCGCGTCGCAGTTTTTTATAATGTCATTTAGGGGTTCTTCGGAGGCCACTGTTATCGAACACTCTTGAAAGTAGTGTCGCAGCTTCCGGGATGCCATGAACACCGCATACGCTATTTTTTGATAGTGTGGGTAGCGGGACTTGCAGGGAGTTAAAACAGTGGATACATAGTACACTGGTTTTTGAAGAAGGAATTTATGCCCTTCTGTCTCTCGTTCTACGACGAGTACTGCGCTCACAACTTGATGTGTTGCCGCGATGTATAACAACATAGATTCGCCCAGGTTGGGCGCAGCCAGGACCGGATTTGTTGCCAATACGGCTTTTATTTCTTCGAGTCCGGCAGTGGCAGCATCCGTCCACTCGAAGTGTTCGGTGTGTCTGAGGAGGCGATAGAGGGGCAATGCCTTTTCTCCTAAGCGGGAGATAAAGCGGCTGAGAGCCGCCATGCATCCAGTCAGTTTTTGGATCTGTCTGAGGTCTTTTGGAATATCCAGCTGTGATAGAGCTCGGATCTTGGCCGGGTTTGCTTCAATTCCTCTATCGGATACAATGAAGCCCAAGAGCTTTCCGGCTGGTACGCCGAAAACGCATTTTTCCGGATTCAGCTTGATGTCATATGATCGGAGGTTGTCGAATGTGACCCTCATATCGTCTACTAGAGTTTCGGCGTGTTTGGTTTTGACGACTACGTCGTCTACGTATGCCTCTACTGTTTTGCCGATCTGGGTAGCCAGACATGTCTGAATCATGCGCTGATATGTTGCGCCGGTGTTTTTGAGTCCGAAGGGCATCATGTTGAAGCAGAATGGTCCATATGGAGTAATGAATGCCGTTGTGGCTTGGTCCGCTTCTGCCATCTTGATTTGATAGTATCCGGAGTATGCGTCCAGGAAGCACAATGACTCGTGCCCTTCGGTAGCATCGATGATTTGGTCGATGCGGGGGAGGGGGAAGGGATCCTTTGGGCAAGCCTTGTTTAGGTCTTTAAAATCGACACATAGGCGCCAGGATTTGTCCTTCTTTGGTACCATTACCAGGTTTGCTAGCCAATCCGAATGTTTGATGTCTCTGATGAATCTGGCTTCCAATAGTTTGGCTAGTTCTTCTCCCATTGCCTGTATTTTGGGTTCCGAAAATCGTCGAAGAGCATGTTTGACTGGCTTGAACCCTTTTAGGATATTTAGGCTATGCGCTACCAATCTGCGTGGGATTCCTGGCATATCTGAAGGATGCCAGGCAAAAATGTCCCAGTTTTCCCGAAGGAATCCTCGCAGTGCGGCGTCTACATCAGGGTTCAACTGTGCCCCGATGGAGGCCGTCTTTGTCGGGTCCGTTGGATGGACCTGGAATTTTATTATTTCATCCGCTGGTTTAAAGGAGGTGGACTTGGATCTCTTATCGAGTATCACATCGTCTCTATGCACCATAGAGCGCAGCAGGGTGAGTTCCTCTGCCGCTAGGGCTTCGGATAGTGCCTCCAGGGCTAATGCGGCTGTTTTGTTTTCGGCGCAGAGTGCTATATCCGGATCACTAACAAGAGTGATTATCCCGCCGGGCCCAGGCATTTTGAGCTTCATGTACCCGTAATGGGGTATGGCTTGAAAAATTGTGAATGCCTCTCGTCCTAATATAGCGTGATATCCGCTGCTGAACGGTGCCAGTTGGAATGTGATTTCTTCGGACCTGTAATTGTCCGGTGAGCCGAACACCACATCAAGTGTGATTTTTCCGATGCAGCGCGCTTCCCGGCTAGGGATTATTCCTCTGAAGGTTGTGTTGCTTCACTCAATGCGGCTCCAGTCTATTTCCATTTTTTGAAGAGTTTCCTCGTAGATGAGGTTTAATCCGCTGCCGCCATCCATGAGTTCTTGGTAAGTCGAAAGCCGTCCACTATTGGATTGAGGACCAATGCGGCTGGTGCTCGGGCTGTTCGAAATTTAGGTTCGTCGCTGGCGTTGAAGGTGATGGCCGCGTCGCTCCAAGGATTTGCTGTTGCTACTTGGTAGACTTCGGCGAGGCCGCGGATTGTTCGTTTCCGCATATTGGTTGATGCGAAAGTTTCGAAGACTGTTGATACCGTACCGGTGCTGTTGGTGTGGTTTTCCGGGGCTAGAAGCTCCTCGCCACTTTTGGCCACCTGCCGTAATATCCAACATGCTCGAAGGCTATGTGTTGGGGTGGCGCCCTTGGTACTGTGAATTGTACAGGGTTTGCTAAGCCATCCCTCCAATACGGTTATGTTCCCTTTACGGGACTTCTATTTTTTGGTTTCTATACCTGGTGCCTGAGTGTAATGCACCCTTTTGTTGCGGACTGGGGCTGTATTCGGGGCCGGATTGTCCCAAAACCTATTTTCCGTTTTCCGGAAACTCTCTATCGCACAGTACTTTCGCACTATGGATGCCAGGTCGGCGAAGCGTGTGATTTCACGACGGCTGACGGCGTTCAAGATTCCCCTGTCCGTGCAATTATTGCAAAAAATCGAGATTGCGTTTTCTTCTCGGCAGTCCTTTATCCTGTCCATAACCAGGAGGAATCTGGCCCAGTAATGATGTACTGTTTCAGCTAGCTCTTGCCGGATTAGAGATAGATCGCATATATCTGGACGGATGGGCCTAATTGAGTTCGGGACCCTATCCATCTCAAGGCTTGAGGGCTGAGAAGTTTCCGAATTTGGAAGCTTGGAAAGTGGAACGCTGTCCAACGAGTCCGGTCCGATGCCTGACTTTAGGTTCAGCGCTTGATCGAAATCCGCCCCTCCGCGGGAATCCGGCATGGAGGGTTCGGTAGCCCGAACACGACTAGTTTCCAATATAGGAGAAGGGTCGCCGCGATGTTCCTCTACCACCGTGACGTGGTGGGTGACCTGGGGAGAGTTAATCTCTCTTAGATCGGTTTTAAGCCCGATCTGATTGTAGTCTATAGCGACTCCCAGGGCGGCGATGCGATCCAAGAGTTCGTTTACATACGAGAGCTCTGTTGGATCTAGCTGCACGGCGAATTCCGAGTTGACGTGAAGATTGCTTTCGATGACCCGAGAGGTCATCGTCGAAGCGGTGGCCGGACAGGCGGTCATAAGAAAACCGCCTAGCCGGATAGTTTGGCCGGCGGCCAAGGCTCCTTTGGTGAAGATACCGTCCTTGAAGACGGGAAGAGGCATCCTTCCTATCGGTGACGGCACAGAGGAACTCTCAATGAAAGCACCAATGTCGGTGTCAAAACCGGCGGATCTCGGGTAGGGGGTCCCGAACTGTGCGTCTAGGCGGATGGTAACAGGAGACAAGGGACACGATGTTTTACCCAGGTTCGGGCCCTCTTGATGGAGGTAAAACCCTACGTCCTGCTTGATTGATATTGATAATGTGGGTATTACAAGAGTAGATCTACCACGAGATCAAGGAGGCTAAACCCTAGAAGCTAGCCTATGGTATGATTGTTGTAATGGTTGTTGTTCTGTCCTACGGACTAAAGCCATCTGGTTTATATAGACACCGGAGAGGGCTAGGGTTACATAGAGTCGGTTACAATGGTAGCAGATCTACATATCCGTATCGCCAAGCTTGCCTTCCACGCCAAGGAAAGTCCCATCCGGACACGGGACAAAGTCTTCAATCTTGTATCTTCATAGTCTTGGAGTCCGGCTGATGATGATAGTCCGGCCGATGATGATAGTCCGGCTATCCGGACAACCCCTAGTCCAGGACTCCGTCACTAACCAAGGGCAAGAGTGATCACTCGAGTCACAAGATCAGTTGACTAGTAGAAGCTAAGCTAGACCCATGGAGGCGATGAGCGCGAGCATCAGCCGGCTGTGCCAGATGGTCCACGACGCCGGCCTGCGGCCCGGCAACGAGGAACGTCTCCAGGTAGTATTGCTTGAGGCCGGCAGGGCGAGGGGCCGCTTGGACGACAGCTTCGTGTCCTTGTTCGACGAGGTCCTCGTCGGTTTCCTCGACAAGTTCACCGTCGTCAAGAAGCTCGCGGGCGACTTTGACGTAAGCCTTCAGCCGACGCACCCAGGCTCTACGATGCCCGCCACCCTCAACGGCCACTATGGTGACAACCTCTTCGATGCACTGGTGGCCCTGCGACTGCCCGCCGTCGCGCCGGAGAATGTCCACCTTGAGGTCGCGCTCGCCGCGCAGCGGCTGGCGCAGCAAGACACCATGGACATAATCACCCACGTCTACCCGCATGCAAGAGGAGGACGATAGGACGCTGGCCTTCTTGGACCGCAGGGCAACCTTGGATGCACTGTTTAGTAGCACGTTGAGCTCGCCGCCAACGCCGCTGCTCCTCACACGTCGGTTGGTGAGCCGGCGCACTAGGGCGTGAGGATGTCGTTGATGGATCCGTATGTATTTTTATCTTTCCGTCAAATCCATGTAGTAGTATATGATACTCCAGTAATTATCTTAAATTTTGCATCAACTTCATAATTTTCGTACGTACTCCATGCATGAACGGCGCCAGAACCAAACTTCTCATTACTCTAGGCAAAATCATTATTTTCTATCTATCGATCGCGCCATGGAGCAGAACCAAATTTTACAAGTTACGAGTTCAAAAGGAAAAGCCTGCCATGTTCGCGTCGCACCCCCACACGGTTGGTCCGGCATGCTGCTCAAGCGGGAATGCGTGCGGTGTTGCATTTTCACTTACAAGTGGGACCGTAGTTGAGTAAACCGACTATCGGCAAACCCCCACCCCGTCCACCGCGCGATGGCTGAGAAAACAGGAGGGAGAAGAGATGGTTGTAGCACGGACTCCAAGAAAATTGGTGTCGGATGGGACTCGTGTGGGTGGCGTGTGCCGTAGTGCTAGACGTGAATGCTAGTTATGGCCCATGCCACCCCACTATATCGATCCTATATCGAGGTACAGTACGTAGAACAAATTTCCTACAATCTGTGCTCAGCACTCCTCTATCTCTCTTCTCAGCCAGCCAGCGGATGCGCGGAGCCCATCGTCTGTTTGCTCACATGCGGTCCCACTTGTCAGTGAAAACGCAAGCGGACCCAATGAACCTGCACATCTTTCACCTCGACGTGCTGGTGATGAAAAACAAATCCAAGAAAGATCTTCGGTGGCCGCTTTTGGAGTTACTCAAGAGTAGTAAGATTCTATTTACAGTTTAACACATCTCGTGGCTTCAACTTATCAACTACCACTCTATTTTCTTTCATGACACGACCTGGATGATGGATGTCCCACGTGTCGGCAAAAGGAGGAAGAACCCGACCAAATCTTTGGTTGTGCTCTCGGATTAGACTAGTTGTGCTAACTTAAAAATTTATTGTGTACTCCCTCCGTTCCAAAATACTTGACTTCCATTTGTCCAAAAATGGATGTGCCTATATACTAAAACATGTCTAGATACATATATATTTTGAAAAATAGAAGGCATGTATTGTGCAACAGAGGGAGTAGAATGGATGCAAGTTTTTGTATTGGGAAGAAGAGTACATCCATATATTGATAGAGCGCAATTTAGTAGATGTTCTATCACTTTTAGCTAGCACAGATGCTATAGATGAGATTAGTGCACTTGTTGATGCTCCTACTTGGTATGCGTGTTGCTGCTTAGACACAGAGAAAAATGGACCGGAGGGAGTACTAGAATAGAGGCTAGACATGAGACTAGATGCGAGGAAGCAACGTCTACTTCTTTACACTCGAAGAAGAAAGAAGCACGCAAGATCGAGCCTCCGCAGATCAATAATGAATGCATCGAGAAGGCACTAATCCAACTTACAGGAGTAGTAAAATGTATTCTTGTGGTTCTTGTTTTCTTTGGTCTTGATTTTCTAGTCAAAATTATCGTTGGAGTTCGTGCAAAACGGAGGTCCGTTTGGGGTCGTGCGTTGCAGTTGGCCTTACAAGTGGGACCGCAGTTAAGGAAACCGACTATCGGCAAACCCCCACCTCGCCCGCCGCGCGATGGCTGAGTTAGAGAAACGATGAGGTTGAAGAGATTGCTCTAGCACGGACTCCAAGAAATATGATGTCAGATGGAAGTCGTGTTGGTGGCGTGTGTCATACTCCTGGACGGGAATGCTTGTTCTGGCCCATGCCACCCTACTACTCCTACTAGTTAGTACTATATAGTACTACTAGTATCGAGGATTCGAGGTGCTGGTTACGTAGTACAGTATGGCTACAGTAAAAACACCCGTACGAGGCGCAAAGCATGTGAAGCTAGTACAAATAGTGTACTACTATTGTTGATTGGCCCCATCCGATAACCTGTTGCAATGCACGTACAATTATGTATTTGGAAAATATATTTTTTGCCTCGTCGCACCACTCACTCATAGAAGCAACTCGAAAGCCATTCATAAATTTAGTAAGTTTATCACAGGCATATAATTTTATTACATACAACAGGTCATCAACCCACATCGACAACGAGTATACATTATAAATACTAAAGTTTTCATCACACAACAAATAACAAGCAATGAAATGAACTTGAACTCAACCATTCCTCGGCGTTGGAAACGCTTGCTTTGAACCACAAGTGACTCTCTGGGACGGGCCATCCATTGTCGATCTGGAGACCAACGCAGGACTGATCATCCAGGCTGAAGCGGCCTACTATATCAGTACCAAGGTAGGGAACCACCCAAATGTCTGAGGTATAGACACAGTTGCTTCTCATAAATGGTAGTAACATTGTGTCAACAGCAGTTGGACCGCCTTTCACCATCATTGGATAGTTTTGTCCAAGGAAGAGCGAGTTTTCTCCAAGACTATCAATTCTGTACTAGGGAGAAGGAGTTGGCGCTAGCACACTAGTATCCATCCCGAATACCATGCAACGGGTGTTGGAATAGGTCCGGAGAGTGCGACCATGGGAGACTACACCTTCTTCCTTAGCAGTAACATCATCAGTGGGCTGTATACACACGAGAAGAGGTGATCCATCGGAATTAGTTGCCAGGCGCCAAAGAGTATATGGGCGCTACTCGTCCTCATGCTCGTGATCATCACCATCATCATCTCCCCCTTGGTTATAAAAATCTTCAAGTATAGGTGGTGGAATGTTCACAGGACCTTGGAAACACAAGAAGAAGGTTAATTAGTAAGGTTGGCCATAGTGGGGGTAACATAAGTAGTATCATGCACTTGGGACTCGCAAACATGCTTATGTGGCAGGCAATTAAGGAAGAGAGAGATGGTTATAGTAACATAGGTAGATACCATAACATAATAAATGTGATGCTACTATGTGTCATGCATGGCAATAAATGAGACCACCTATGATACTAATCTAAGATACTATGCACTATAGAGGTAGTAACATAAACTAGTACCATATGCATGTTACTAGTCTAGGTTACTCCCCACTATGACCAGCCTTGCTAACTCGCATGCATGTGGATGAAACAATTATAATTATGGTGGAAGACAAACGTACCGAAACAATGAGGATGCCATGCAAAAACAGTGCCATGAGTGGTGGCAGCAAACACAAGGCCCTCGTATTGAATTGCATCATAGTACTCATCCATGTACAGAAACTGATTTTTGAGCAATATCGATCCAGTCAAACCACTGACGACGGCAACAAGCTTGTCGAAGATAGCAACAACTTCATAGTTGTTGTAATTCCAAGAGCGGTTGGGGACTCAAGAAATTGCTATATTCCGTAGAAGACAGTCACCATGATTGTATTTGAACGTGCGTACAATACCGGTGTGCTCAACCTCTGGGCAGTCTGCTGAGATTTTTGGAAGTGGAACCCGGTCACGAGTGTACAGATTCACAAGTTCTCACTCACAGTTGGACCCAATGTAAACAACCCAATCTCCATTTGCGCCTGCCCAAGCCTTGCCCTCAAGCGATGGCATCTTAATATCATACGTATCATTATCAAGCGGCATCAACTTGCACAGGGCGAGGCCTCCGTCGTGACGGCGCCAGTCATCAGGGTCACGGGAAGAAGATAGGGGAGATCAAACCGTTCCTTGACTCTTGGGTTCCTTGTAATGATGTTATTAGTTGGGTCGAGAATAGGCTTGAACGAACCTGCCATGCTAGCCAAGGTGATGACGTCGCACCGATCAATGAGCACCTCCACCATGTCATCTTTCAAATCGGGGCAAGAATAACGGGGTCATTTCCGTCCTGTTCCCTCCATGGAGAAGACGATCGAACATTGGCAGAAGAAAGGGTGAAGGGCTGAAGGAAAATGGAGGAGGGAGAGGAAGAGCGTGCGACAGCAGTTCCAAATCGAGAGGGAAAGGCAAAGAGTCGGTGGACGGTTGCCAGTTTGCCACGGTTCACGAAGGGGCGCCCCGGCCTACACGTCGGTTCGGAAATACTCCTACTACTCGCCGTCGTCTCACTGATATGTGGAACGGGACCACATGTCAACGAGACATGGTGTGTAATTTCTCGTGCAAAATGCGATCTGGCCGCGTTGGCCCGAGGTGCCGCATTAGTTATCGGCCTTTATTTTTTTTAATGGTGCGCTGTTCAGTTTTGAAGCACGACTGACTGGTACTGTACGCAGAGAAAATATAAACTACTCTACCACTACTCCACCTCCAGTACTAGTAGTATAAAGAAGATATATAGGCTGGGGCTTCAGCGCTTTCTTGCCAAGGGCTGCCCACTTGCTTCTCACACTACCACCCTCTCTCCAGATCTAAAAAGACGGCCCCTCTCTCCCTCCTCACCGGTGGTCACAGATCCGCTGGGGAAGAAAAGGACGTGCAGCGTTGACGCACTCATCATCGGCGAGCGAGGTCATGCACTGACGACAAGGTCGTCCTCTCAGACCTAGCGCCCGCGCGGGATCGCTACCGTAGTGTGTGCGGAGGACGACGACCACAAGCGAAGCCACTTCCCGCCGACCCTCAGGTATGCTACCTCTTTTCGAACCATACCCTTGTTCTATTGCCCCATCTGGCATGTCGTTTCATGTGGATCATTTTCCACTCCACCATCTTCCCAATTTTCTATCCTCTGCTCTGCTGGCCACGCAGACGAAAACCATAATTTGCACTATTAAAGGAAACCCTACTTCATGCAGACTAATGCATGTTTGGGTTGAATAAGGAAAGGAAGGGAGACTGTACTGTCCAAGAGAGTAGGCATTGAACCCGCATCTAGGTTGAAAAGGGGAAAATCAGTAGCTAAGGAACGAGTCTCGTGTCTCTTGGTTGAAGAAGGGTAGAAAGGTATGACAACGCAATAGAGAATGACCAGGTCGATCGGTTTGTTGTCCTCACATAGGAAAAAGGTGGCTAAAGAGAACAAAAATGGGATGTAATCCACATATGCTGCCTGGATATTTGTTGCTCTGGGCAACCATACCTCCCTCACCACTCTGCGTTCGTGGAGGTACATCGTACTGGTGCGCCCACTGTCCGAGTGGGCCTCCCATGCTCTTATTGCCACTTTTTTTGCTGTTAGTATAACGCCAGCAGTCAAGTCAAGCAATGCTACTGCTAAAGTGATGCCACATTTAACTAATGCCGCTCTCAGTCTAATGCCACAGATAAATTTAAGCAGTGCCATTTAATGTCACTGGATCATTTCAGGGTTAGCTTTTGATTGTGGATGTATTAAAGATTTTTCAGCTAAGGCATTCTAATGCTGTTGCACACCCAGTATACCAACGATGAAACTTGTTACTACCTTCAGATTTTTGCACTGTTAATGCTTATAGATTACATACCTCACTTTCATGAGATAAGTTAATTTTTTTGTACAGTGTCACCAAAATGCCAAGGCGCTGATGTCATTTTATTTTGGTTAAAGTGCACAGACAATTATGAAGACAAGAGGAAAGGTCAAGAGTGGGCACCTCCTCCTCCGGTTATTCTCTTGATTATCAAGAGGAAAGATCAAGTTTTTATGTTTGATCGATTATGAAGATTGGGATAGCAATTTTTAAGGTCCCCCCCGAGTTCGAAATGATATTTACCTTGGAGGTACATGGTTTGCAATTTTTTTATACTGTCATTAGTTAATAATGCTAGTTACCTTCAGACTTTTGTATTTGGTTTAATGCTCATGCACAGCTAGTATACCAATGCTGAAACTTGTTACCTTTACATTTTGTATTGTTAATTCTTATAGAAACCTTCCAGTGCTAGAGTTTATTGAAATATGTTCAGTAAAACCATTGTATTGTACCCTGTAATAAACTAACTACTCTACTGTTGCACTAGCCACCGGATTAGTGTATATTTGTAGTATTCGAATGGTGTTGCATTAGCGTATGGACATAAATAAAGTGTGGCAAGATTTCCCAGATATGTGCTCAAGAAAACTCTACTTGTTTTTCTAAATACTAGATGTTTGGGTACTTTAAATTGAACCGCGAAAATGTCTTATATTAAGGAACAGAGGGTGTAGAGTTCACTCAAATTATCCCGGTAAAGCTAGTCACACCTTTGTTAAAATTAATGTTCATTATTTATCGGAGGAGGTCTGTATGTTTGTCTCTAATGCATGTCTACTACATACCCGACATCATGATATAATGTTAAGTCATTTCCTTTTGTACAGTGTAACTAAATTTTCAAGGCGGTGATGGCATTGTATTTTAGTAGAACTGCACAAAATTTGCTTAAAAGAAGAGGAAAGGTCGGGAATGGCTCAGTTTTTCAGAAAAAAACTATGTATGCCTTCCTGACATCATCCGCTGTTGCTTTATTTATTCCTTCAAACAGGTGGTTAGAAACAATCTTGCTACCTTTTCCCATTAAGAAATTGGAATGCTTATATTTGTGAGTCTATGCTTCAACTAGTGCCACTTTTATAGTAATCACACTTTCAATATCTATGCAAACAGGGATGCTCGAGTTTAGTGGAGCTGCACAAAAAGTCCAACTGGTTCAACATTAGGAGCATGTTGTTTTCCAAACCTTTATATCCAATT
The DNA here is from genome assembly GCA_963921465.1 of Triticum timopheevii. Lineage (NCBI taxonomy): Eukaryota > Viridiplantae > Streptophyta > Magnoliopsida > Poales > Poaceae > Triticum > Triticum timopheevii. The sequence continues at coordinate 373,255,706 of OY997262.1, forward strand.
GGTGGCACTATGAGCTGTTGATTACGAAGGTACATGGTTTGCTACTATCTTGCTACTCTTTTTGTACTATCATTAGATAGTAATACTAGTGGTTTGCACGTGAATTTATTGGCAGGGTGGACCTACATTGGAGGTGCAGGACAGGATTCAATGATTGGATGCTCAATTTCGGTTGTATCGATTTCACCTCTTCCATCACTGTGAACATGGTGTGGTATATGTTTACTAGCTGCTTGATATTTATGTAGACAGAGATGTCTGCCCGTTGCTATTTGGCAAACAAACAAAGTGTCCGCAATTTTGGTTGAACCGCACAAGAGAATAGTATAATCACTGCATGCAGTGCCATTTGAAAATAGACACAAAGATTGGATAGTCACTTCATGGACTGCAGAAAAGTAGTACTGTACTATTTACTGGCCAATAGTTGGTGCTTCATTGCTTTGGTCTGATTATACAATGGGCATCATTTTCCCTAAGTTAAAGTTTGTATTCCGAAAATAGCCTCGCGGTGTGATCGAGAGAAGACCAAATCATATTGCAGTGGATGTTCCTCCATCATGTGTGGTTCATTCTCATGGTTCCAGCTGTTGGTGAAACCACTTACGTTTGCAAGAGGAATTGTAGACTTCACAAACAAATTTGTCTTTCAGTCTGTACTGAATGTTGGCCAAGAGAAGCATCCATGTTAGTAGGAAGAACAGATGTTTTTTCTAGATCTTTGCTTTTCGAGCTACATATTTGTATATGATCTGTGAATCATTGAGATGCATTAACATGTCGATCTTATGTATGGGAATCGTACTAGGTAGTTTCAGTTGCGACGCAAGATCCGAAGTGGCTGATCTTTGCTTTTGGAGCTACATATTTGTATATGATCTGTGAATCATTGAGATGCATTAACAGTTAATTATTTCTGTTCGCTCAGTGTTTACAAGTTACTGATCGATCACTAGCTAGCCTACAAATGTGCACCTGGCAGTTTTATTTGCGACGCAAGATGCGAAGTGGCAGTTTTTTGAATAAAAATGCCTACCTCTGAAGAAACTGACAAGCTACACTATCGATCCTACACTGATAAAAATGCCTACCTCTGAACAAACTGACAAGCTACACTATCGATCCTACATGAATAAATAGTGTATCACGCACGTACTACCTCCTTTCCGGTTTGCAGGGCTCAATTCAAGAAACGACCTACTCAATCCTACACGAATAAATAGCGGATCACGCACGTACTGGTACCTCCTTTCCGGTTTGCAAGGCTTAATTCAAACCTCTCACCAACCAAGGTACTCCCTCCGTTCGGGTTTATTAGTCCCGTGAGCAAAGCAGCAAGACCAAGGCATGGCAATAATTAATGGCATGCAGAAGTTTAAGCCTAATTAATTCCAGTGATTTAAGTGGTTGCATGCGTGCCCTCGGCTGCGACTCGTTGCATGCTGCTTCGCGTACTGCCTGCGAGTGATTCTGAGTGTCTGCATGCAGCCGGACGTAATTAAGGCAGCTAACTGATGCGAAAAAAGATACGCTTTAATTGTTGCGGGCTTTTTAAATCCGTGAAATCATTATTGACAAGGAGGGAGATGATTCGAGTGCACTCGTTTGACCGCCATGCTGGCGTGCGACCCAGATGGGACGGGACAGCACAGTCATAATTTCAGTTTCCCTAGTTTTCCGTGGCAAGCTGGCGCGCTAAGCCATTATGCATTGAATTCAGATGACCGTCGCGCTACCTTCCCCATATAAGTACTGTTTCCCGGCATTCTCCAGTGCCACCGTGACCCAACTCGCCATATCCTCATAAGCCCCCACCAGCCCGACGTCGCTTGCCACATCCGCCATGCCCCCGCCCGTCCGCGGTAGGCGACGCCGGAGGCGGTCACCGCCGGAACTAGTGTTCGGTTTTTCACCGGAAGGCAGACGGAGGGAGGAGGCATTCTATCTGTCTTTAGATGGCAATGCGCAGATCGAGGAGTTGTTGGAGCGCGACCGCATGGAGGAGGAGCAGGAGTTGTTGGAGCGCGACTGCATGGAGGAGGAGCATGAGTTGTTGTAGCGCGACCGCCTGGCGGAGGAGCAGCGTAACACCGATTTGCGCCGCCAGTGGGACATGGAGCAGCAGTGCACCGATGCTATGAGTCGCAGGCAGAGCGCCCGCAACTGGGCCGACTACGTGGAGGCCGGCGCCCGGCAAATAGCCCTGGAGGCTATCGGGCACGCACGCATTCGCGATGCCGATTTTTACTACTAGCTCGTCAAGTGGGTTTCCCGCTTGGAAGCCGAAACTTCGGTGGACCACGCCGGCATGGAAAGGGCCAACGCGCGCAAGCAACGCGCCCTATCGCACCTCTGGCAAGTCCGAGGCGAGGCGCAGGACGCCGGTGCCGGCGTTTAGCGTGTACCACCGGCATCGTCTAGTTAGCTAAGAGTAAGTTAGTACTTGTCTAGTGGGAGTAGATAGTTAACTTGGCTATGATGGCTGTCAACGTGGAAGTTCAGTACTCTATATGTGGATCAGACCTGTTACTTTGCTCTGAATGTTGAACTTTCCGTTTGAGCGTATGGAATGGGCTGTTATTTTTTTAAATGGGTTGTATTTGTCCTTCACGGGTTTAGAGGCTGACTTGTGGGCCCAGCAAGTTGACGCGTACACAATCAGGAGATGATTTTACGTGGAGAGGATGACAGCAGGGACCCGCCAAGGTCATGGCAGTATGCAAGCAAGTGCCTCCTTATTTCAAGCCAATAAAAAAATGGCTCCTCCTAGTGGATTTCTGACATCTGGGTCCCATGCCATTGTCAACGTAGTCAATAAACGAGAGAATTGCACAACGAGCGGCTGACACCAGGGACCCAGCAGCTCGCCCGGTTATTTTTGTTTTGGGTTAATTTGATAAATGCCTCCGAGAAATGCCACTGCAATTTCCAAACTTTGAAAAATGTCATTTCATGTCATTTCTAATGGCATTTTTTGAAGTCTGGAGTGGCATTTTTCAAAGTTTGCAAATTGATGTGGCGTTTTTCAAAGTTTGCAAAAATTGCAGTGGCATTTTTCAAGGTTTGGAAATTGCAGTGGCATTTTTATGAATCGCCATAATTGGAGTGGCATTTATCTAATATATTTTTGAGACGAAAGCAGGGTGTCAACTGGGTTATGCGGGACACTCTGGCCTGTCTAGACAGCCTTTTCTTTTATGTTTATCACAGACCAGCCCAGTAGTTTTTTTTCTTTTTGAACATGGCTAGCCCAGTTTTTTTGTGATTTGTCAAGTAAGTCACTTTATCAGGCCTGTTGGGCTAGACGAGGAGAGCTTCATTCGGCTGGCCGAGAAAATGGCCTATCAGTAATGAGAATTGGGTTGTACATTTTTAAAACACATCAAACCGGCAATTAGTTTCTAATATCTTTTTTTCATTTCGAGATTTTAAATTGCATTGATTTTTATGCGTGGACAATTTATTGGATTTTATATTGATATACATTTATTTTTAAAATCAGTCTGAATGTGACTCGAAATTTCGGGATTAAAAACAGTTCAGACCGCATCGACATATGCAAAATTTCGTATAATTTTTTAACCGTGGCCACAATATGGGCTGTAATGCTAACAAAAAGAATATGGGCTCCAAAAAAACCCGTAAAAATTAGCAAATGGGCTGTAAACTATTTGAAATAATGGTACATGGGATGTATGCTGTTTTCCACAGATTTGAGGCTTTCCATAGATGACCTGTATACTGTTGGATGTCCATCCAACGGCCGTCGTGCTTCTTCAACCTCTGCTCTTCCTGCTCCAGCCGCTCAAACAAGCGCCGGCGGGACTGCCTGCTCCCTCCTCCCCGTGTCCGGCTGTGCTGCCGCGCAGGCCGCACTGCCCCACCGTACTCCCATCGCTGGCCTAGCTATCCCTCTACTCACCCTCAGTCCCACACATGCTGTTATTCTCCGGCGACGGCAGATGAACCAGTAAACCCTCGTACTCCTCCGCGTGGGAAATAACTGTCGAGTATTCCCTGGCTCTGTGTCATTCCCTTCCTAGGCCTCGCCGTCGTCCACTGCCTTGGTGCTCTCGGCGCGGCCTGGTCAACGTGGTCAATGAACGACATCCATCGGAATTGGACTATACGTGGAGAGGCTGACAGCTGGGTCCACGGCCGCACGCAAGGAAATGCCTCCTTATTATGCGCAAAATAATGATTCCTCGACATGACATCTGGGACCCACCAAAAGGGCCTCTGTATTTCGCGAAAAAAAACATTACTGCCGCTGGCAGCTCGGACCCACCAGCTATATCTTCGCACGTAAGGAAGTGCCTCCTTATTACGTCCAAAAAAAAGAATACTCCCCCTACTAGCTGGGACCCAGTATAGTGGGCCTACTAACTTGACAGGGATGAAGGGCTTTGTCAACTTAGTCAATATGCACGATTCTAGCTCGACTGACCGTACGATGTCCATCCAATGGCCGTAGTGCTTCTTCAACCTCTGGTCTTCTTGCTCCAGCCGCCCAAAGCAGCGCTAGTCGTGCCGCCTGCTCCTGCCTCCCGTGGTCGGCTGTGCTACCGCGGAGGCCTCACCGCCCCCATACTACTCCCACCGCTGGCCAGGCCATCCTCCACTCCACTCACCCACACCCCCTGTTATTCTACGGCAACGGCAGCGCAGCCGAACCAGTGAACCCTCGTACTCCTCTCTGCGTGGGCATCCACTGACGCGTCTTCCCCGGCTCCACGTTGTCCCCTTCCTAGGCCTTGCCATTGTCCACCACCGTGGTGCTCTCGGCGCGGCGTGGTCAATGTGGTCAACGACCGAATTCCATAGGAAGAATACTGTACGTGGAGAGGCTGACAGCTGGGTCCACGGCAGCCGCAAGGAAGTGCCTCCTTATTACGCGAAAAATAATTATTCCTCCACCTGACAGCAGGGACCCACCGGACGGGCCACCAGTATTTCGCGAAAAAAATGTTTGCCCCTGATTGCTGGGACCCACCCGACGGGCCACCGTATTTCGCGAAAAAAATGTCCCCCCTGCTGTCAGCTCGGACCCACCGGAAGTGCCTCCTTATTACGCACACAAAAATGAATACCCCCCCCCAGCTAGCTGGGACCCACCTTGGTGGGAGGCTGACTTGTGGGCCTACTAAGTTGACGGGGACGGAGGGCTTTGTCAACTTAGTTAATATAAGCGATTCTAGCTCCAGTGACCGTACGATGTCCATCCAACGGCCGTAGTGCTTCTTCAACCTCTGGTCTTCTTGCTCCAGCTGCCCAAAGCAGTGCCGGTTGTGTCGCATGCTCCTGCCTCCCGTGGCCGGATATGCTGCCGCGGAGGCCTCACCACCCCTACTATTCCCACCGCTGGTCAGGCCCTGCAGCGATGGCAGCCTCACACCGTAGTCGAACCAGTGAACCCTCGTACTCCTCTCGGCGCGGGCTTCCACTGCCACGTCTTCCCCGGCTCCCCATCGTCCCCTTCCTAGGCCTCGCCGTCATCCATCGCCCTGGTGCTCTCGGCGCGGCGTGGTCAACGTGGTCAAGGAACGATTTCCATCGGACGTGGACTGTATGTGGAGAGGCTGACAGCTGGGTCCATGGCCGCAGCAAGGAAGTGCCTCCTTATTACGCGGAAAATAATTATTCCTCCACCTGATAGCGGGGACCCACCGGACGGGCCACTGTATTTCATGAAAAAAAACATTTCCCCCTGACTGCTGGGACCCACCAGCTACACCTTCGCACGCAAGGAAGTGCATCTAGGCAAAAAAATGATTCGCCCCTCTGACTGCTGGGACCCACCAGCTACATTTTTGCATGCAAGGAAGTGCCTGACAGCCAGGACCCGCCTGGTCGAAGCGTACGTAGCGTTGTCATTCTGGTCGCGAACGTGTACGTACATACTGGTCGTTGTAGAGGCGCGCACGTGTCATAGTAGAGGCGCGCACGTAGCATGTACACGTACGTATAGCGGCCAGGATGCAAGAAAGAAAATACGGCAACGTATGTGTACATATGGGCGGGGTCTCGAACGCCTAGTCGCGCATACGTACGGCGAGGGCTCGTGTTCATGGGAGGAAACGGAATGCGTCGTGTTCATGGGGAGGCAATGGAATGTGTCGTGTTCATCGGGAGGCAACGAAATGCGTCGTGTTCATGGGGATGCAACGGAATGCATCGTGTTCATCGGGAGGAAACGGAACGCGTGGGAGCCAACCGGTTTGGACGGAATAGGAAATGGAAACGAGGCCTGGCGTACCGCATAACGGAGGAAACGGACCTCCTACGGTCGAAACGGGGGTCCTGTTGATCGGGAGGGGTGTGGCGTACCGCAAAACGGAGGAAACGGACCTCCTGCGGTCGAAACGGAGGTCCTGTTGATCGGGAGGGGTGTGGCGTACCGCAAAATGGACGAAACGGACTTGTGTTGGAGCGCTACGGTCGAAACAGGGGTCCTGTTCATTGGGAGGGGTGTGGCATACCGCAAAACGGACGAAACGGACTTGTGTTGGAGCGCTACAGTCGAAACGGGGGGATGGGTGTGGCGTACCGCAAAACGGGACTCCACGGGATACTGTTCATCTCCACCGTCGACCTCCTCTAGCCTCCATGGGCTACCGTCGACCTCCTCCAGCCTCCACGGGCTCCTGTTCATCTAGCCTCCACCTCGCGCTACTCCACCGGCTACTGTTCAACCATCCCTCCACGGGCACCCCTCCACCGTCTACTGTTCATCCAGCCCTCCACACCACGGGGTTCTGTTCAACCACCCCTCCACGGCCACCCCTCCATCGTCTACTGTTCATCCAGCCCTCCACACCACGGGTTCCTGTTCATCCAGAGGCAACGCCACTGCTCACTGTTCATCCAACCCCCCCCCCCCCCCCGCAACGCTCACTGTTCATCCCAGAGGCAGCATCGATCGACTTCGGTTAGCAGCAGTAGCGAAGGAATCGCTCCCTCGGGTTCAGTTAACAGCCATCGATCGATCGCTCGGGTTCAGTAACGCGTAGCCTGCAGTGCAATCGCTCGGGTTCAGTTAGAGCCCAACGCCTCGCTCGGGTTCAGTTAGAGCCAACGCCTCGCACACACGCGCGTACCTATACGAGAGAAACGCGCATCGCTCTCCCACCGTAACCGGCAACTCCCCGAAATTTTCCTCCCCCTCGCTTCTACCACGTTTTTTTCCGTCATGGACGGCCCAAAGAATTTCATGCAGCTGCATCTCCAGCCCGCCCAGGACGAAAAGCCCATTTTTTGTCATAGAAGTAGGAGCCCACCACATCTATGATGATACCGGGTTTTGTCACAATTATCGTCATAGAAGTGTCATATGTATGACAGAAAAAAAATTCGTTCGGCCCAAAATGTCACGGATGTGTCTTTTTTTTGTAGTGTTGAGAGAGACCATCTTCATCCTACGCCTCCTAGGGATTGATAAACCTTAGGTCATCCACTTGAGGGAAATTTTCTACTGTCCTACAAACCTGTGCACTTGCAGGCCCAACAACGTCTACAAGAAGAAGGTTGCGTAGTAGACATCAAGCTCGGATACAAGAGATGAACTAGGGTTTGAGAGGAGATGGTGTTGGTGAAGATTTTGATGGAGATTGACCCCCTCTCGATGTGAGGATCGATGGTGATGACGATGGCGACGATTTCCCCCTCCCGGAGGGATGTTTCCCTGGCAGAACAGCTCCGCCGGAGCCCTAGATATGTCCTGCCCAGGTTCCACCTCGAGACCGTGGCGCTTCGTCCCGAAAGCTTCCTTATAATTTTTTCCAGGGCAAAAGACACCATATAGCAGAAGATGGCCATCGGGGGCCTACCGGGTGGCCCACGAGGCAGGGGGCGCGCCTTCCACCCTTGTGGCTGGTGGGTGGCTCCCTCTAGTGCTTTCTTCGCCCGATATTGTTAATATATTCCAAAACTGACTTTCGTGGAGTTTCAGGACTTTTGGAGTTGTGCGGAATAGGTCTCTAATATTTTCTCCTTTTCCAGCCCAGAATTCCAGCTATCGGCATTCTCCCTTTTCATGTAAACCTTATAAAATAAGAAAGAAAAGGCATAAGTATTGTGACATAATGTGTAGTAACAGCCCATAATGCAATAAATATTGATATAAAAGCATGATGCAAAATAGACGTATCAACAACCCAAAAAACACTCACGAACCCACATACCATCTCTCTCTAAGTTTGTATCTCTCTCAAACACACCCACTTAGGTGGTGTATGTACACAAAGAGAATAGGTGCACGCACGACGCACGTACTCACGTCTCATTCCTAGCCACAGTCATGTGGATACATGGTGGAGCTCATTTTTGTCTGAAAAGGCGGCCCACGTGCTAATTTGAGAGCGTGTGGTGGTTGTTTACTTGACGGAGGGTCGTTTACCACGCGTGCACGAAACAAAGTTCGACTTGACATGTTGGCGCGTTATTTTTAAACAAAAGTTATATTGGTCAATGGCACGTACATAATATAAAACAATTGTTATCAAGAAACAAGTAATCCGCTCCACTATATACAAGGGACCTTGTCTGCCGGGGTTTGTCTCTCTTCACACTATCTCACACAAGGCAGCGGTGGCTCTCTCTCTCTCTCTCTCTCTCTCTCTCTCTCTCTCTCTCTTACCGCTGGTCACTAATCCAGCCGCATCCCGTCCGCCGGTAGAAAGGGAGGATGTGCATCGTTTCTTCATTCGACAACGTCGAGGCAGCACATCACTACAAAAAAATACACTTCCGTGATGATACATGTTTGTCACAGTAGGTCGCGTTTTTTGTCATGCATGTACATCCATGACGATTTTATAACAGAATCAAGATAGTCTTACCTGTGTTGTCGTAGAAGTGTTCCATGACATTACCAAAATTATCATCACGGAAGTGTCCACTTCCATGATGATAAATCGCGCGTCACAAAAGTGCTTTCATCAAGGGTGACCGACAGGTGGCATCCACCGTAACGGAATGATGTTAAGCTATCGGGTCCGGTTTTGGATCCGATATCCTGTTAACAGCCCCGACCAATGGGGATTTTCCACATGTAAAATCATCATTGGCCAGAGGAAACACGTGTCGGCTCACCGTTGGGACAGATGTCATCCCGATCTGCACTACCCGACATTCTCTCTGACTAAGCTCTGGCGGGGTAGGGCCTTCGCCACTTGCTCGCTGCTGCCGTATGGGCTGATCCCGGCCGCTGGCGCCCTCCTAGGTACATCCCGACGAACCTCAGGTACAACTTCCGTTGGCCTTGCTCCACTGCCCATCTTCCCACGTTGACGCATGTGGATCTTCTTTAGTTCTTTTCCTAAAATATATCTCGGTCGGCGTACTTTCCATTTTGCGATCTCGTCATCACACCGTTTTTGATAAACCACTATGCTGCTATCTTTTGCTTATGACATGGAATATGCTTCTTTTTTGTCGGCGTATGTGTCTTAACTGTTATTGGACAGTAAATTTTTTTTCTTTCTACCTCCTTTTTGCAAACAGGGTTATCCATTTCACCTTATTGCTATTGCGACCTTTTGGTGAACTACACAAATCACTTTTTTCTTAAGCGTGTTTTGTGCAGTTCTGCCAAAATGTCACACAGGCAACATTTTTACTTTTATGTGGGACTGCAGAAAGGGATACTGGTTTACTATCCTCCTCATCCAACTCCGAGCCTAATCTTCTCCAACAAGTATTTAGTCTTACAGAGAGATTGCAGAGGTGATCGGCTTCTATTTGTGTGTGTTATGTCTCATCATCTAGTTCCACTATTATTGTAATCACAGTAATTGAATATCTTTGCAAATAGGGATGATCAACTCGATTTTAGTGGAACTACACAAAATGATCGGATTGTGATGTCCTCCATACATCTCTTTCTTGGCTACAGAGCTGCGTGAAACTAGCATCCAACCAATGAACACCGTGGCCAAGAAATTGAGTCATGCCTACGAACAACATCGATTAATTGTATATATTTTTTATTTGTACACCTTCTCACAACTTTGTCTTCAGTTGTGATGTGAATATTGGTGCTGATCTATGAATCATTGAGATGCATTAGCATCCATGGTAGTTTTATTTGTATTTGATGGAATGTTGTAACGAGACAATCTTGAGGCAAGAGGACACATGAGTCCTAAGTTGAAACCTTTTTTTTTGCGGAATCAAACTTGAAACCTTCAAACTGGTTGTAATGGGGAGTATCATATACTAGTATCATGCATATGACACTGGTGTATGATACTACCTCCGTAATGCATAATATCATACTCCCTCCGTCCTTGAAAAAGTGTACTTCCAACTTTGTTGGAAAGTCAATTTTTTTATGTTTGATCGTATTTATACAATAATATACCAACATCTACGCCATCAAATTAGTAGCATTAAATTCATGATAAAATACATTTTGATCATATACTTATTTGATTTCGCAAGCATTGACATATTTATGCACAAGCTCGGTCAAACTTTGAGATAATTTAACCCTCCAACAAAGTTGGAAGTACACTCTTTCATGTATGGAGGGGCTAAGTTAGTATCTTAATTAGCCATGCATGACAGTAGTATAATATTTAATATGATATGGTATCATGACATGATACCATATCCTCTCTTTCCTCATTTAATTGTGTGCTACATCATTCAAAAAGTCTAGTTAGCATGCATGCTACCGCTTATGATACTTCCATTACGACCAGCGTCATAGCATTATAGTACAATTTCATTATACTGGAAAATTATGCGTACATATAAACAAATCATGGAAGATTGATAGCAATGACAGAAACCATTCAACTTCATCTCACAGACATGTGGGACATCCTTCATCCGGCTCCACCTGCCATGCACCAATATTGAGTGCACAACTGCATATGATATTCACCTCGGTCATTGCGCCGCATGAATAATGACTAATGAGCAATCAAATCACAGAGCCTCACCTTCACCATAGTAAGTTGCTCGGACGAAGCAATCATCAGTTCACTCTCGTTAATTCCGCTGGTACTCCAATATTTCTAGAGTAATAAGTTTCTCGGACAAAGCAGTAAGTACCTCCTTTTTTTATTGTAGAAACCACCACACGTGGATATTGGACGGTACCAGCACAACATCAAGTGTACTAGCAGTACTCAATTCAAAAATCGAAACAAACCAATGAACTACTAGATGGTGAGCGTTCGCTATTATCATATACTCCCTCTGCCTATCTATATATGGCCTAATGCATTTTTCGAGGCTAATTTTGACCACATGTTCGAGCAGTATAGGACATGCAAGTTGCTCAAAGCATAACATCAATTTTGTACGTAAAAGGATCTTCCAATAATATAATTTTCAAATTATATAAAATCTTATCAATAGTTAAAGGCAACCTCAAAGAATATAATGAAGGGAGTAGTATTAATCGCAACGCATGCATGCGTGAGGAGTACTACAATAAACAAGAATATTTTACATGCATTGGTTAATTAAATCTTAGTCATGACACATACCAATTTAATGCACAAAACAAGAATGGTTGACAGGATTAGCGGAAAGCAAAGTGCCTTTTTAGTGGGGATTTGCATCATTCTATGAAGGTGCAAAACCAAGTTTTACTACTACATAAAACAAGTTCGAAATGAGAAACTGGACCCAATCACGACACGACACGCCTGCCTCGTTTGTTCCATCGGTCAAAGCGCTTCCTCTTCTTGGAATAACTATAGAGTACATTATTTTTTTAAATGCTCTTGGCATGTCGCTAAATATGTGGGAGCGAGTGTGAGTTAATCGACTTCAATAGACGGCAAAATCGCCAGCCCGCCGCACTTTGAGAGAGACGAGGAGCGAGAAACGATACGGGTTGCTGGATATGCTATAACTAGGTGTCGCACGGAGGCCAAGGAATATGATGAATACGTGAGGTGGGCCATGTATGATGTAACTACACTGGGCTGCCATGTTTCGGACTCTTTCGGTTAAACTACGAGCCCAGTTGCGAGTCGGGCGTGAATTTGCAACTAGGATGAAAAACAAAACACATGCCCAGTTGTAAGTCGAGGGTGAACTTGTAACTGGGACAAATATGAATCCATTTACAAGTCGAGGGTAGACTTTATAAATTCTTCAGCAGCCCAAAAATCACACAGCAAAAATGAACAAGAAAGAAACAGGTCGCGCCTTCCAGACGACGACATATATGGGCCGATGTGAAAAGAAACACGAGAATAGGCCAACTTAAAATAAAATGGGACAAGAGGACACATTACAAAAAAGAACAAGCTGACACGAGGCGCACATGATCGAGTTTGTGCGAACATTAAACAAATCGGATGACTATAAACTTAGATGAGACATCACTAAATCTCATCTAGAAGAGATTTAGCAAATCGGAAAAAAAATCTTGTTATGCGCTTCTCTACTACACAGTCAAAACAAAATAAATAAAACAAGGAATAAAAATACGGGTGACCCTCTACAAAAAAATACAACCCACAGAATAAAGCCAATACACAAAACCTAAAAAAGCCCACCAAAAATGTCATACCGAACCTTACTGCTTCACAAGGGCGAACAAAAACACATCACAACCACAACAAACATGACTCATAAGCACATACATCTAACAATGTATGAGTTAGATTTGACATTGTTAACTCTAATCTAGATGAGAATTAGTAAAAACAATTTGAAATGGGCCCCTAGATCACACCATAAAACGGCCTAACTAAAGACACACACGCAAGCAGGTCGACAAGTAAACACCAAACACACGAAGTGACATGGGATACGGCGCCAAAATAATTTTTGATCTAGATTTGCAGGACATTTAAACCGAACCGATGACAATGTGAATTTTTTCATGAATTTAAAATAAATAATCAAATAATGGAAATAAATAGTTTATAATTATTAATAAATTTAATACAAAGAAGAAGAAAAAGGGAGAAAATAGAAAATATAAATAAATAACAAAAACACGGAAATAAATAGTTTATAATTCAAAAAAAAAGAAAAAAAAAGAACGCATGGAGCAGCCCATATGGACTATAGCCCGTAAAAGTTATATGAGCCGAACGCAGCTACTATAATGTAGCCTACAGGACAACAAGACAACGACGTTAAGAAACAAAGCGAGCCCACAATTTAAAAGAGCACAAATCTTAAAGTTTTTGTCGGTGTTCTGGGAACGGGGGTTTCCAGACTTGCCTGCCTGCGGCCTGCGGAGTGGCTAAAGGGGCGGCCCAGCATGGCCCATCTCCATCAGCACGGGCTCAAGACCCTCGCGAGGGGTCAAGCCTCGCGGGGCGGACGACAGGAGGCTTCCTCAGGCACGACCTTGTCAGGCTGGCTCGCGAGGAGGCGGAGAGATCAAGGCGGGGTACCTCACGAGGTGCCCATGATGCAAGCCTTGATGATCAAGGGCGCCAGGCCGCGCAGTGTCCTTCCTTTCCTCTTTGGTGCAAAGGGAGCAAGCGCAGGCGAGAGCATCAAGCAAAGGCATCCATTTCAGTGCAACAAGACCAAGACCAGCAGAACGGAAGGATGGAGGTCATCGTGGAGCCCAAGTCGGCGTCACCACCATAGCCTTTGGCAGGCGAGGACCAACTTTAGTCAGGATAAGTGTACTAGATGTTCCCCTTCAAAATGGCCAATTATTGGCGTCCTTCCCGCTCAATATTTGGGAGGAGGCCCAAGGCCTTTCCCTATAAATAGGACTAGTCACCACAAGATAGAGGCGAATGGGATCCCCACCAGGAAACCAGTAGAAAGAGCGACTGAACTCCCCTTAGCGGTTCATCGCACCAGCCTAGAACAGACCCTCGCGAGGCTGTTCTTCCTTGTATTGTTCATCATCAGCCCAAGAGGCAATCCAATACACCACACACTGAAGTAGGGTATTACACCACAACGGTGGCCTGAACCAGTATAAACTCTGTGTCTCTTGTGTTGTTCCTTTGATTGCTTAGATCATAGCGAGGCGGTGAGGTGCAGGTAGGCAGAGGGCGAAATCTCCACGCGCACCCCAGTGTTCGAATCTAGAGGGTCTGCCGGAACCCGAAATCCGACATTTGGCGCGCCAGGTAGGGGTGCGCCGGAATTTGCCTTCCGCCACCCTGTTCTTCACCGACCATCGCGTCCATGTCAGACGCTCGTCGGGCCCGCGCCGAGCGCCGAGCCGCTCTCGCTTCCCGCGTCGCCCAGACGGCCCCCGTCGGCGGCCACCCCCGCCGTTCCCCGTCGCCTGCCGTCAACACCGCCACCGGCCCAGCAGGGAACGAGCAGCAAGCATCGTCCCAGCATCCATCCATGAGGCGAGACAGCCGCACTGCCACTCCCTCGCTCGCCTCGGCTGGTTCTTCGTCCCGCGCGCCCCGCGCAGCCATGGAGGCTCGAGCTATGCTCATTGCGGCAAACGAGCTCCTACGCTACCGCCCAGTCGACGACGTCTATGAAGAGTGGCTCGACCACGTCGCCGAGCTCGTCCGTGCTGCAGGGGGCTCCCCCGCGCCGTCCTTCTCGCTGCACCGCGCCCCGCCCTGCGCGGGCAATGAAGCTCCGGGGGCGCCTCAGCCGCCTCCCCCTCAAGAAAGCGCCCTGGCCCCAAGGCGCGTGGCCCCTGGATGGAACCCACCCCGTCCGGCACCAGCGCAGCAAGAGCGGAGCTGCCAAGAGGTTCCTCGCCCCCAAGAAGCTGCCCGAGTGCTCCGTGCTCCGGTCCGTCACGACCATGCTCCTGTCCCAGCGCGCCAAGACCCCGTGCTGCTCCCAGCTACAGCGCATGGGGGCCCGCAAGACCAAGCTCCTCGTCACCAGAGGCCTCCCGTGGCCACGGCAGGATGCCGCGCCTTCACCACCGGGCTGTGCAGCGTCGCGTGGCCCTGCAAGTTCAAGCCAGACCTGCCTCCTCACTATGACGGCACGGCCGATCCTGCGGAGTTCCTCCAGCTCTACGAGCTGGGCATCGAAGCCACCAACGGGGACGAGAAGGTCATGGCGAACTGGTTTCTCATGGCACTCAAGGACAGGGCCCGCACCTGGCTCCTGAACCTGGCACCAGGCACGATCTCCTTCTGGGACGAGATGCGCACCCGTTTCATCGCCAATTTCCAAGGTATTCGCGACCGGCCACCTACCGTGAGCGACATGCGCCGCATCAAGCAGCAACCAGGGGAGACCCTGTAGAAGTACATCCAGCGCTTCAACAACGCACGTCTCAAGATTCCCAAGGTGACCGAGGAGGCCATCATCTCAGCCATCTCCGACAGCGTGCGCGAGGTCAAGATGAAGTAGGAGCTGGTGATGCATGAAGATCTGTGCACTTCCTTGGTGCTGTTGAACTTGGCAACCAAGTGCGCCAGGGCTGAGGAAGGGTGCCTTTCCCTCCTCGAGCTGCCAGCCATCGACCGAGAAGAGAAGAAATCCAAGGCTAAGGACGTGAAGCGCAAGGGGGCTGTCGTGCTCGCGGCAGAACCAGACACCAAGCGGGGTAGAGATCAGCCCGAGTCTTTCAAGGGCAACCGGTACTGTGTGTACCACGACCTCCACACCCACAATACCAACGAATGCCAAGAGCTCCGAGCCGTGCGAGAAGGAAGGGTCAGCCGACGCCCCGACCGCAAAGATCGCGGCTATGGCCGAGGAGGAGGAAGGAACGCAGGACACTGGGAAGACTGCGGCCCTCGCCAAGGGTGGCGCGACCGACCTCGCGAGGATCGCCGGCAGGATCAGCCTCGCGAGGGAGACTGGAGGGATCGGCCTCGCGAGGATCGCCCGCAAGGAAACGCAGGCCTCCCTCCAGTGCCACCGCAGCCAAGGAGAAATGAGGACCATCATCAGGACGAGGGGGCTGGGGGCTTCCAGGAGCCGTGTGCGATCGCCTGCATCCTGGGCGGAGCTCAAGCCCCAGCCTCTCAACGCATCTTCAAGCAGTTCGCCCGCGAAGTGAATGGAGTCCTCCCTAAGCTTGAAGCCACGCGCCCCCTCAGGTGGTCGGCATGCGCCATCACGTTCAGCTCAATGAATCAGCTCAAGTGCGCGGCCACAGCCGTAGTCCTCCCAATGCTTTGCTCCCCAGTCATCAGCAACGTGCAAGTCACCAGGACCCTCATCGATGGCGGTGCAGGGCTCAACGTCCTGTCCGTAGAGACGTTCAACAATCTCCAAGTGCCTTACGATCAGCTTCAGCCAACCAAGCCTTTCTCCGGAGTCACCGACGGCTCCGCAATTCCAATTGGGCAGGTCCGCCTCCCTGTCACCTTCGGGGCGCGCAACAACTACCGCACCGAGATCATCAACTTCGACATCGCCCACATTCGCCTGCCGTACAACGCCATCCTTGGCTACCCAGTGATGAAGTCATGTACCTAGGGTAGGGTCATAGACCTGATCTAAGTACCCTACCCAAGGACACCCTCAGAAGAAACTGCCTTCCAGTCGACCAAGAGGGACTTCACTCGACCAACTCGAAGGACTCGACCATGAAGACTCACTCGACCACCAGGAGATCAAGAGCCACTCTGCATCCAAATGGTCTGTAATTAAGTAGTATTTATGGCATTTAGAACACTTTATGTAAGACGTTACCAGTAACGCCTAGACTTAATGTACTTTAAACCCTGCATTACTGAGGGCCGGAGGGGTCTGGCGGACACTATATAAGCCACCCCCCTCCTCAGTGTAAAGGGTTCGCACTCTTGTAACCTATACACACATAATCTAGTCGACCGCCTCCGGGCTCCGAGATATAGGGCTATTACTTCCTCCGAGAAGGGCCTGAACTCATACATCCTGTGTCTTCACAACTGCTCCATAGCTAGGATCTTGCCTCTCCATACCTACCCCCCATTCTACTGTCAGACTTAGAACCACGACAGTTGGCGCCCACCGTGGGGCAGGTGTCTTAGCGATTTTTGGAGAAGTTGCAATTCTTCCGATTACTTTCATCATGGTCGCTAGTGGAGTTTTGGTCGAGGGCCGCAAGATCCGTCTCGGCGCCCTCACCTTCATCGCCGACGACTCCGCTTGGCTCCAGGAGGCTCCACTCGACATCGACGCGCTCCCCGTCCGTGGTGCGACGCATTTTTGCGTGTGTGTCCACGGCGTTCTGCTGCGGCAACCGTCGACTCCGTACTGGTTGACTCCCCTATCGTCATCCCTCCCTATTTCCCGCCAGCGCAAGTGATCTGGTCGGTCGAGACTACAGCGGTGGGTGAAGCACGCGGTGGCTCGTCAGACGGCCACCACCCAAGTCGCAGCAATCGAGCCCGACGAATCCCTCTACGGCCTGTTCGATCTGTCGACTGGCTCCGTAGAGACTGCATTCGAGTGCGATAGCAGTGATCCAGCGGCGGAGGTCTTGATGGTCGATGGACCTCGTAGCCCTCCCGGCTTCCCCCGTGGCGACGGGGCGGACGGTGGAGGCGACCCCGCTCGAGTCCATGAGGAGTATCAACCCGAGCCACTTAACTCCCTGCAAAGGGAAGAACTTCGCCGCAGGAACATGGATGCCCTGCACACTCCTATCGCAGGAGAAACCTCCGAGGCTCGTGCCTTGGAAGAGGTGCGTTTGGCCAACTTGGCTGTACACGCTCATCTGGAGAATCTCCAGCGAGCACTCGACGAGCGCACATGGCAACGAGTACCCGACTCCAGTCAACGTCAACTCTTCCCGCCGACTCAGGTATATCGAACCCCGATTCAGAATTTAGCAGCTGCTACCCGTATAGCAGAGTCAATTCAGCCCTCTCAGTCGGAGGCTGGCAGAGGCTTGATGCAGATTAGAGATTTGCTCCGGGCAGCAAGAGATCAGAATTCGGTCGTGTCACAGTCGATCCATCGCTGCGAATTCGGTTCAGTCGGCTCATAGCCCTAGATTGCCTCCGCGGCGTGAAGGACGCGAGAATCGACGAGACCAATACGGTGACCGATATGATCGTGATGATAGGCGTCGAGTGCCCACTCCTCCTCCGAGAGGCGGGTCTTACGCTCCTCGACAGCAAGATGACATGCGTCAACTCAGTATGCGGCGAAGAGCTCCGGTCGACCCCCGGGAACCAGGCTTCGACGCACGATCCATTATCGTGCAAGGCTTGGTCGATCGGAACAGGGCTCACAGAGATGCGCCCACTGGCAGCCGAGTGCATGTTTCAGGTCCAGAATGTTTCAGCAGGGCTATCAAAGCCGCAGTGATTCCCCCCAACTTCAGGTTGGCAACTGGAGTGAGCAAGTTCACCGGTGAGTCTAAGCCCAAAACCTGGCTTGAGGACTACCGAGTGGCGGTACAGATCGGCGGCGGGAATGATGAGGTGGCCATGAAGCATTTGCCACTCATGTTGGAAGGTTCGGCCAGGGCGTGGCTGAATCAGCTGACTCCAAGCAGTATTTACACTTGGGAAGATCTTTCCCGAGTGTTCGTCAGAACATTTGAAGGAACCTGCAAGCGACCAGCTGGGCTGACAGAGCTGCAAGTCTGCGTGCAGAAGATGAATGAAACCTTACGAGAATACATTCAGAGGTGGATTACTTTGCATCATACCGTGGAGAACGTGTCTGATCATCAGGCAGTCTGTGCTTTCAAGGATGGTGTCAAGAACAGAGAATTAAGTTTGAAGTTTGGGCGTACCGGAGATATGACCCTGAGTCGAATGATGGAAATTGCCACCAAGTACGCCAATGGTGAAGAGGAGGACTGACTCCGAAGCGGCAAGTACAAGCCGAGTCAGTCGGAGAAAGGAAACTCCAGTCGAAAACAGAAGCGGAAGGCCGAACTAGCGGCTCCTGGGGAGGCTCTGGCCGTGACTCAGGGCAAGTTCAAGGGAAAACCCAAAGGATCCTGGAACCCCAAGAAGGTGAAGGATAAAGAAGGAAATGACGTGATGGATCTACCATGTCACATCCACACGAAGAAGGACGAAGATGGTAACTTCATCTACCCTAAGCATACAACTCGCCAGTGTCGGCTCTTGATCCAGTAGTTTCAAGGCAAGCAGCCCAAGGACAAAGAGAAGGAGTCAGGCAAGGCTGAGGACAAGGAGGACAGCGAAGGAGGTTACCCCCATGTCAATTCCACCCTGATGATTTTTGCTGATGTAGAGAGCAAAAGTCGACTGAAAGTGATCAACCGCGAGGTGAATATGGTCGCTCCGGCGACGCCAAACTATCTGAGATGGTCCCAGACTCCCATTACATTCAACCATTCAGACCACCCGACTCATATAGCCACCCCTGGGAGGCAAGCTTTGGTGGTCGACCCGATCGTCGAAGGCACTCGACTGACAAAGGTGCTAATGGATGGCGGTAGCGGACTGAACTTATTGTATGCGGACACGCTGAAAGGAATGGGCATTCCGATGTCCCGACTGAGCAAAAGCAACATGAGTTTCCATGGAGTTATACCTGGAAAGAAAGCCGAATCACTCAGCCAAATAGCTCTGGACGTAGTGTTCGGTGACTCGAAACATTTCCGGAAAGAGAGGCTGACGTTTGAGGTCGTGGATTTTCAGAGCGCTTACCACGCTATTTTGGGGAGACCAGCTTACGCACGGTTCATGGCTCGACCATGTTACGTGTACCTCAAATTGAAGATGCCCTGCCCCAAAGGCGTGATCACTGTCACCGGTGATCGGAAAAAGGCAGAAGAGTGCTTCCAGAAAGGCTCAAAGATTGCCGATTCCCAGATGGCAACAGTCGAGCTAGAAGAATATAAGCAAAATGCTGATTCGAGTGAATTGTTGCGAGCTAAGAAGCCTGCCACAGAGTCAGCATTTCAGTCGTCCGGTGAGACGAAGCCCGTTCACATTCACCCGACAGACCCCAATGCAGCTCCTACCCATATCTCCACAACACTCGACCCTAAATAGGAAGAAGCGCTCATCCAGTTCCTCCGTGAGAACTGGGACATCTTTGCATGGAAACCTGCTAACATGCCGGGTGTTCCCAAGGGACTGGCTGAGCATCGCCTTAGAGTCGACTCGGTAGCAAAACCAGTCAAAGAACACCTTCGGCGGTTCGCCGTCTAGAAGAGAAAAGCTATTGGTGAGGAGGTGGCTCGACTATTGGCGGCAGGATTTATCCGAGAGATATACCACTCCGAGTTGTCATGGTTCCCAAGAAGGAAAACTCACTCCGCATGTGCATCGATTTCAAACACATCAATCGGGCCTGCCCGAAAGATCATTTTCATCTCCCTCGCATCGACCAAATTGTCGACTCGACCGTGGGGTGTGAGAGATTGTCTTTTCTAGACGCCTACTCCGGATACCATCAGATCCGTCTGTATGGACCGGATGAGATCAAAACAGCTTTCATCACTCCATTCGGTCAAAGAACCACGGTTGATGTGTTTGAAATGCCATTCGGCCTCAAGAATGCCGGAGCCACATTCATGAGGATGATTCAGAAGTGTTTGCTCACTCAAATCAGTCGGAACGTGGAAGCATACATGGATGATATTGTGGTCAAGTCACGAAAAGGTTCTGACCTATTGACTGACCTAGCTGAAACATTTGCCAATCTCAGGAGGTATGATATCAAACTCAATCCGTCAAAGTGCACATTCGGAGTTCCAGGTGGCAAGTTACTCGGTTTTCTCGTTTTCGAACGAGGAATCGACGCTAACCCAGAAAAAGTTGGCACTATACTCCGAATGAAACGCCCGGTGCGAGTGCACGACGTCCAGAAACTTACTGGATGCTTGGCCGCATTAAGTCGATTCATCTCTCGCCTCGGTGAAAAGGCATTGCCCCTTTACCGACTGATGAAAAAGGCAGACAGGTTCGAGTGGACTCCAGAAGCTGATGCAGCGTTTGCCAAGCTAAAAGCTCTGCTCTCCACCCAGCCGGTGCTTGCTGCTCCAATCAGCAAAGAGCCTATGTTGCTTTACATTGCAGCCACAGGACAGGTCGTCGGTACAGTACTTACGGTCGAGCGGGAAGAGGAAGGCAAAACCTTCAAAGTTCAACGCCCAGTATATTATCTCTCAGAAGTTTTGACTCCATCGAAGCAAAGATATCCTCATTATCAGAAGCTCATGTATGGAATCTACATGACCATGAAGAAGGTTGCTCATTATTTCTCTGATCATGACATTACAGTCGTTAGCGACGCACCATTGTCAGAGATTCTGCACAACAGAGATGCAACTGGTTGAGTGGCTAAATGGGCGATTAAACTTCTTCCCCTTGATATCAAATTTGAGGCAAAGAAAGCCATTAAGTCCCAGGCTATAGCTGGTTTCCTTGCCGAGTGGATTGAACAACAGCAGCCGACTCAAGTTCACTCGGAGCATTGGACCATGTTCTTTGATGGCTCTAAGATGTTAAATGGTTCTGGTGCTGGGGTAGTCTTGGTTTCCCCCAGAGGAGATAAGCTCAGATATGTGCTCCAGATCCACTTCGATTCCTCCAACAATGAAGCAGAATATGAAGCTCTCTTGTACGGATTGCGCATGGCCATTTCACTCGGTGTCCGTCGCCTTATGGTTTATGGCGACTCAGATTTGGTGGTCAATCAGGTGATGAAGGAGTGGGATGTTAGAAGCCCAGCCATGACTGGATACTGCAATGCAGTGAGGAAGCTTGAAAAGAAATTCGAAGGGTTGGAGCTCCATCACATACCCCGACTGAAGAATCAAGCGGCTGATGATTTGGCGAAGATAGGTTCCAAGAGAGAAGCCATCCCCAGTGGTGTGTTCTTGGAGCATATTCATACTCCATTAGTCAAAGAAGATCCTTTTACTGAAGAAGCTCCGCAGCCCAAGAGTGCCACAGATCCGACTGAGGTTGAAGTTCCAGCAGTGGTCGACTTGGTCATGGAGGCTTTAGTGATCACTCCCGATTGGACAATACCATACATTGCGTATATCCTGAGAAAAGAGCTCCCAGAGGACGAAGAAGAGGCTCGACAGATCATCCGCCGGTCCAAAGCCTTTACTGTGATCAAAGGGCAGCTACTCAGGGAAAGCGCGACTGGAGTTGGTCAAAAGTGCATAACGCCAGAAGAAGGTCGGATAATCCTTGATGATATCCACTCGGGGACCTGTGGCCATCATGCGTCCTCTCGGACCATCGTGGCCAAAGCCTACCGAGCCGGATTTTACTGGCCAAGGGCGAATGAAATGGCAAAGGAGATAGTGGACAAGTGCGAGGGATGCCAGTTTTACTCCAACATGTCACACAAGCCTGCGTCAGCTCTGAAGACCATACCACTCGTCTGGCCGTTCGCTGTATGGGGATTGGATATGGTCGGTCCCTTGAGGACAGGTCGAAGCGGTTTCACACATGTACTGGTAGCAGTCGACAAGTTCACCAAGTGGATTGAGGCTAAACCCATTAAGAACCTCGACGCCAGTACTGCAGTCAGCTTCATCAGAGAACTGACATTCAGATATGGAGTCCCACACAGCATCATCACTGACAATGGGTCGAACTTCGATTCGGAGGAATTCAGAGCATTCTGCACATCTCAAGGCACACGAGTGGACTATGCTTCAGTCGCCCATCCTCAGTCAAATGGGCAAGCAGAGCGGGCCAATGGCTTGATTCTCAAAGGGTTGAAACCCCGACTGATGCGTGACCTCAAGCATGCAGCTGGAGCATGCGTCGACGAACTACCCTCTGTGCTTTGGGGGTTAAGGACCACGCCTAATCGGTCGACTGGGGGAACTCCATTCTTCTTGGTCTACGGAGCCGAAGCGGTCTTGCCGAGTGATCTGCTCCACAACGCTCCTCGAGTCGAGCTCTACAATGAAGCTGAAGCAGAACAAGCACGGCAAGATGCAGTCGACCTCCTGGAGGAAGAAAGGGAGATGGCTCTGATCCGATCGATCGTTTACCAACAGGACTTGCGTCGTTTCCATGCCAGAAACGTGAAGAGTCGAGCCTTTCAGGAAGGAGATTTGGTCCTCCGAGTGGATCAACAGAAACCACACAAGCTTGCTCCTTCTTGGGAAGGACCCTTCATCGTTACCAAGGTTCTCCACAACGGGGCGTACCGTCTTTACAGCGTCGAGCACGACATCGACGAGCCCCGAGCTTGGAACGCGGATCTTCTCCGCCCCTTCTAACTTAAGTATTCACTCGGATGAGTTGTAATAAAAGTACTTCTGTAATTCATATTTTGAAAGATAGTAGTGTCATAATTTCCCCGATGATTTTTTGTCACTTTTTCTTATTCAGCAAAATTCCCCCAGTGGGTGGCTTAGCAGCGAATCCGTTTCGCCTAAGTTTGTAAAAAAAACCTTACCGAGTGGCGAGCCGGTCTCGCATTCGGGGGCTTAGCTGTGAATCCGTTTCGCCTAAGTTTCAATAAAATCCTACCGAGTGGTAAGCCAGCCTTCCACTCGGAGGCTTAGCTGCAGTCCAAGTACTCGCCTAAGTTTAATAAAATCCTACCGAGTGGTAAGCCAGCCTTTCCACTCGGAGGCTTAGCTGCAGTCCAAGTACTCGCCTAAGTTTAGTAAAATCCTACCGAGTGGTAAGCCAGCCTTCCACTCGGAGGCTTAGCTGCAGTCCAAGTACTCGCCTAAGTTTAATAAAATCCTACCGAGTGGTAAGCCAGCCTGCCACTCGGAGGCTTAGCTGCAGTCCAAGTACTCGCCTAAGTTCAATAAAATCCTACCGAGTGGTAAGCCAGCCTTCCACTCGGAGGCTTAGCTGCAGTCCAAGAACTCGCCTAAGTTCAAATACAATGTGCGCTCGCAAGAAGGACGAGGTGCAGGTCGACTGCTACTCTCTCCTCCGAGCTACGCCACAAATACAATGTGCGCTCGCAAGAAGGACGAGGTGCAGGTCGACTGCTACTCTCTCCTCTGAGCTACGCCACAAATACAATGTGCGCTCGCAAGAACGACGAGGTGCAGGTCGACTGCTACCCTCTCCTTCGAGCTACGCCACAAGTACAATGTGCCTTCTATAAGAAGAACACCTTAAAATCCTACCGAGTGGAGAGCAAACCTCCCACTCGGGGGCTTAGCTGCAGCCCCGTGCTCGCCTAAGTTTTGAAAATCCTACCGAGTGGAGAGCAAACCTCCCACTCGGGGGCTTAGCTGCAGCCCCGTGCTCGCCTAAGTTTTGAAAATCCTACTGAGTGGAGAGCAAACCTCCCACTCGGGGGCTTAGCTGCAGCCCCGTGCTCGCCTAAGTTTTGAAAATCCTACCGAGTGGAGAGCAAACCTCCCACTCGGGGGCTTAGCTGCAGCCCCGTGCTCGCCTAAGTTTTGAAAATCCTACCGAGTGGAGAGCAAACCTCCCACTCGGGGGCTTAGCTGCAGCCCCGTGCTCGCCTAAGTTTTGAAAATCCTATCGAGTGAAGAGCAAACCTCCCACTCGGAGGCTTAGCTGCAGCCCAGGGCCTGCCTAAGCGAATTGAGGAACGAGTCGATTGCAAGCATATTCAAACGTCGACTCCAAGTTCGGATAAATACCTAACAGAACCAAAAAGTGCTCAGGCGCTAAGCCTGTTAAGGTTTATCGATTACAGAATCACTCGGTATACCGAGGCGAATTTAAAGTGTCGAGCTCAAGAAGTTTTTTACCCCTCCTGTGGAGGGCTGGAAGGTGCAACAAACTCGTCGAGGTCGATCCCATCAGCAATCCGAGTGGCAGCGGCGATGAAGGTCTCCATGAAGGACCGAAAATCGTGCTTCTTGGTGTTAGCCACCTGAAGAGCCGCCAACTTGTCATCTCGCGCATCCTTGCAATGGACTCGGACCAGAGATAAAGCAACATCTGCACCGCACCTGATAGCATATTTCTTCCACTCTTGCACTCGACTTGGGATTGTGTTCAGACGAGTCATCAGAGACTCGAGGTCATTCTGGAGCGTCGCCCCAGGCCAGAGCGTAGCGTCGATGCGGGAAGTGGCAACCTTCAACCTTGCTAGATAATCAATGACGGCAGCAACACGAGATTCTAGCCGGAGCACATTCATGGCAACTTCATCATTCACCGAAGAGTTGATGGGGTCCAGGTTAGGCTCCAGTCGACCAGTCTCCTCTTCAAAGTTTTGGCAAAATTCTGCAAGCACAACCATCGAGTCAAAACAACGGTCGAATGGAAAGATCACTGTAAAATAATTGTCGGGTGCAAAGGATTACCTTCGAGCATGAGGAATAGCTTCTTGGCGAGTCCGCCCAGATAAGCCTCCAGATCGTTCCTCTTCCCCGTCAGCTCACTGGCCTTGTCGTTCAGAGCAACTTTATCGCTTTTCAGTCGACTGACCTCCTTGTTGGCAATGGCAAGAGTAGCTTTCAGATTGGTGTTTTCTTCTTCAAGCTTGGTGACCGAAGCCAACTTCTCGTCTGCGATTCTGGTCTTCTCTAAAGCTGTTTTCTGCATCTCACCCAACTCTAGGTCTTTCTTCTTCTGGGCCTCCTTCACTTTGCCTGCAAAATTATAGCAAGGTCAGAATTCGAAGCAAATGAGGAGCAAAAGCAGTCCAAAGACTCACCAAACATACCTTTGGTCTCCTCCTTCGCCTTCGCCAAATTCTCTTGGACCAGCTTCAGATCAAGCTCGAGCTGGATATGCTTGTTCTCCATCTCAGTATAGCGAGCTGCAAGGTCGCAGGATTTCTACAAAAACCAATCGACAGATGTCAAAAACAATTCACTTCCGAGTGACTAAGGAAAAACCATACGTTTCTAAGACTACGGTCGAACGCAAACATTCGACCATAGTCTCGGGGACTACACCCAGTGGGTGCACTCAGCGTGCCCCCACTAGTTCTATCAAGGAAGAGTCGACCAGTCGACCAACAAAAAAAAGAGAGGGACGTGTTCTTCAGACTGTAGTCAACTGCTCGCAGTCGACCACAGTCTCGGGGACTACACCCAGTGGGTGCACTCAGCGTGCCCCCACCGGTCAAGAAATCCATTCGGCATAATCGAATGAAGGAAAAATCCAAAATATAAAGACTATGGTCGACTGCCAGCAGTCCACCATAGCCTTGGGGACTACACCCAGTGGGTGCACTCAGCATGCCCCCACTAAATCAGAATTCCAATCGACACACCCAGTGGGTGTAGGACAATCACTAAGAATTTCGGAAAAGAAGAATCTTCAGACATCATATCCTAACAGAACAGGCGATGATCGACTGACCTGAACATTGCTCTGGAGAGCGGAACTGGCGTCATAGGCTGCCTGGCTAGCCTCTCGGATGGCTTTCACCTGCTCCATCATGACTCCCGCCTGGCGTATCGCTTCTTTCGCAGCACTGGCTTGGTCCTCTGGGACGTAGTGGGTCGAGAAGAGTGAAGGCTGTGCTGCACTCGACGATGCGGGGTGAGCACTCGTCAACGGCACCGCGAAAGATACGGTGGGCTGAGTGGTGTTCTCTCCCTCCGCGACCAGTGTCTCGGGTGCTGACACGTCCCGAGTCACCCTGCCAGCAGACGCTTTCCTACTCCTCCTTTGCTTCAGTGGTTCCTCATCGTCGTCGTCTGGAAGGGTGATAACAACATCGGATGGAGCTACAGAAAAGAATCAGAATTAGAAACCAAGAGTCAATCGACTAAAAGACAGAATTACGAGAGTCATACCAGGCTGTGAGGTAGCAGCATCTTCCATCTCATGATCGTCAGCCCTGGCCGAGGTATTAGAAGTAGCAGCACTGCAACCCCAAAAAAATCAGTCGGTTAACTCATGAGTCGACCAAAAATAAACTCACGAAGAGCAAGAAGACTCGAATAGCATTTTTACCCTGATATGGTGGGAATCGACACCTTCATCTTCGGCAAGACCTTCACCGGTTTCGATGGCGCCATTCGAGTTTGCTTCGGAGCCTTCTCAGTCGGCGCCGGAGAAGTGGTCCGAGGGCGTTTGGTCGACTGCGCGACAGTCGCGACCCCCTTACCACGTTCAGCCGCAGGGTCATGGATGAGCTTCGATCGCTTTTCCGTGCGAGGCGGTACGACTTCCTCCTCCTCCTCCTCCTCCTCCTCTTCTTCCTCCCCATCAAAGTTGTCATCATCATCAGCAGCAGCAGCGTCTGAGTCCCACTCCTCCTAGCTTTCGCCTCCACTTCTTTCCCCCTCTTCAGTTGGCGTCTGTGCTCCATTGGGCATCGAGTATAGTTCGGTGAAGGCCTGACAGACAGCAAAGTAAAGATCAATCGACCGATTTGCAGTGAAAGCAGAATAAGCATGGCAAGATTACAATTGAAGATAAAGTGGGCATACCTTGTCTGGAGTGCTAGAATGGTCGAGTGGCGGAATCCTCCTGGCTCCTCGAGGGTTGTCTTTGTTCCCTGTGACCGCGGCCATCCACCTCTCCAGTGTGGCATCGTCGACTACTTCTGGATGGACCCGAGTCTCATCCTCGGTTCCACAATACAGCCACATACAATGGCCTCGGTACTGAAGAGGCTGGATGCGCCGCCTAAGGAAGACCTCCAGAAGGTCCATACCCGTCACTCCCTCCCGAACTAGCTGGACTACACGCTCCATCAACATCTTCACTTGGGCTTTCTCCTCAGGGAGCACTTTCAGAGACGAGGGCTTGTTCACTCGGTCCATGGAAAACAGAGGGAGACCACTCGACTGTCCTGGCGTCGACTCATTCTGGCAGTAGAACCAAGTCGACTGCCATCCTCTGACAGACTCAGGAAGGGTCATGGTCGGGAAGGTGCTCTTGTTCCTCATCTAAATCCCCAGACCTCCACACATCTGAATAACCTTGATCTTATCGTCATCTGGACTCGCCTTTTTCACTGTCTGAGAACGACAAGTGAATATGTGCTTGAACAGACCCCAGTGCGGTCGGCAGCCCAGAAAGTTCTTGCACATGGACATGAAGGCAGCGAGGTAGGCGATAGAATTCGGATTGAAGTGAAAAAAATGGAGTTGCGCCCCAAAGAAATTCAAGAAACCACGAAAGAAAACACTCGGAGGCAGAGAGAACCCGCGGTCGACGTGGGTAGCCAGAAGGACACACTCACCCTCTTCCGGCTGTGGTTGCCACTCGTTCCCCGGGAGCCTCGCTGCTCCGTGGGGGATCAAACCCTCGTTGGCCATCTCAGCGAGATCCGTCTCGGTGATGGTCGACCGGATCCAATCCCCTTGGACCCAGCCTTGCGGCAGGCGGGACCTGGACGAGGATCCTCCCCGGCTAGTCGCTCTCCCTTTCGCCTTCCCCGTCGTCGTCGCCTTCTTCGCGCGCTCCAGAGCCGCCATCTTCTCCTTCACCATTGTTGCCGTCGAAGCCCACGAAGAGTGGTTGGGCAGAGGCGAGAGCAGGCGATGCGGGCGGAGGTGGAGAGGACAGAAGGGAGATTGGAGAAGTACTGTTCAAAAACCCTCGCCGGGCACATTTTATAGAGCCGCTTCCGAGTGGATGACAAGCGGGCCCGGGCAATCCTATCACATCCCGAAACAGTTGCGCACGCATGATACGTGGCGGAAAAGACGGCGTGGAAATCGAGGCGTCTATGTTCTATCCCATCCGAGCGCCGCGGTCCGCCCCGCTTCGCGCGCTTCCCAAAATTCGGATCCCACGAAATCCGCTAACAGCAGATCAATTTGACAGACGATGGATTTCCTGCGATCCGTCGCTCGGAAGTTTATCAAGTACAAAAGTTCACTCGACTTAAGAAAGGAATGGATCAAGGCGACTGAAATAAGAGTTGTTGTCATCAACGAAAGATTATCAGTCCAAGATGAGACATATCCAGAACACAAAAGCAGGTCGGAAATAATATCAACCCCTTCCTCACTCAAACCTCGATCCATTCGGGGGCTAATGATGAAGTCATGTACCTAGGGTAGGGTCATAGACCTGATCTAAGTACCCTACCCAAGGACACCCTCAGAAGAAATTGCCTTCCAGTCGACCAAGAGGGACTTCACTCGACCAACTCGAAGGACTCGACCATGAAGACTCACTCGACCACCAGGAGATCAAGAGCCACTCTGCATCCAAACGGTCTGTAATTAAGTAGTCTTTATGGCATTTAGAACACTTTATGTAAGACGTTACCAGTAACGCCTAGACTTAATGTACTTTAAACCCTGCATTACTGAGGGCAGGAGGGGTCTGGCGGACACTATATAAGCCACCCCCCCTCCTCAGTGTAAAGGGTTCGCACTCTTGTAACCTATACACACATAATCCAGTCGACCGCCTCCGGGCTCCGAGACGTAGGGCTATTACTTCCTCCGAGAAGGGCCTGAACTCGTACATCCTGTGTCTTCACAACTGCTCCATAGCTAGGATCTTGCCTCTCCATACCTACCCCCCATTCTACTGTCAGACTTAGAACCACGACACCCAGCTCTCGCCAAGTTCATGGCCGTGACTCATCACGGCTACAACGTCCTCAAGATGCCAGGAAGCGGTGGAGTCATCACGGTGCCTTGTGAAGAAAGAGACGCGGTGTGCTCCCTGGAACGAGCTTTTCAGGCCGCATCACTTGAAGACCCAGATCGCGGGAGCGGGAGGCTCCCTGAGACCGCCCCCAAGAAGAAGAAGACATCGCCAGGCCCGACCCCTCAGGAGGCAGGCCCTTTAGTGTCTGCGCCTGCTCAGGGGGTACCTCCTTCTATTGCATAGGGAGGCGTTCCCAGTGCCCTCCTCAAGCAGGGCTCGGGGGCTCCCACCTGGAGGGCCACCGACCTTGCTAAGGTCACGAGGGAGGCGCTTGGGCACCACTTGGAGGCGTGTTTCAGAAAACGTTTCCCTCACGAAGGAGCAAATCAAGGAGGGCCAAACCCTCAGGAGTTCGTCAGTCAGATCACACAGGAGTTGCAGGAGTCAAGAGTCATGAGTGGCAGCCACCGCTTACCCGCCGCAGCTCCCCATCCAGGTGAGGATGGCGGGCTGCGCGTTTGCATCGACATCCCAGGGCTCAACCAAGTCGCCTCTCGGGAGCGCTTCTGGCCCTCACGTGTAGGGCGCTGCGGAGGCCCACCCCACAGCTACGTTCGCATGCCCTACGGCTTGCCGAACGCGGCTGCGGCGCGCCCGCGCCTCATGAGGAGCATCCTAGAGGCTCAGGAGGCTAGGCGTTCTGCAATCCTGGTGGAGATGGAGATGGTTCGCGAGGAGCCACCAATGCCTCCGGAGCCTCCCGAGCCTCCTAGGCCTGGGGGCTCGTGAAGATCGGCTCCCGCAGCCCGCTACGTCTGCTACTTCAACACCCCTTTGTCGTCAACACTATCAGGTGACATCTTTCAAGTTTCGTTTCCAGCTGGGAGCGCCCTCAGGGCCGCATCATTCCCAGGCCGCGCGGGTCCGTCCCTGCGGCGTGTATCCCTTTTGCTCGTGTTCTTAGCTTACTTTGTTGGGGGCGCCCCTCGGGCTGCATCATCCCCAAGTCACTCGGGTCAGACCCAGCGGCGTGTACCCCTCTTGCGTTTGTTTTCGGGCCATGCATTAACCCATCATGCTTGTTATTTGGTGCCTGTCCGTGGTACCTCTTCTTCCTTGATGTCGGCAGCTTGCGTGTTAAATGGGGGGTACCTGAGCATCGCGACTCAGGGCTCCTACTGGCTCTCCAGCCCTCACCCTCTGGCTTTGTCCACAGCATCGCGCCCCAGCAAACCAGCGACGGCTGAGACTAGCTCGAGGGCCGGGACCCGAGGACGTAGAGCATCGACATCTAACCAAGCTTGCGCGTTAAAGGGGGGTACCTGAGCATCGCGACTCAGGGCTCCTACCGGCTCTCCAGCCCTCACCCTCTGGCTTTGTCCACGGCATCGCGCCCCGGCAAACCAGCGACGACTGAGACTAGCTCAAGGGCCGGGACCCGAGGACGTAGAGCGTCGACATCTAACCAAGCTTGCGCGTTAAAGGGGGGATACCTGAGCATCGCGACTCAGGTCTCCTACCGGCTCTCCAGCCCTCACCCTCTGGCTTTGTCATGGCATCGCGCCCCAGCAAACCAGCGACGGCTGAGACTAGCTCGAGGGCCGGGACCCGAGGACGTAGAGCATCGGCATCTGGCCAAATTTGCAGGAACACATCACAAGTTAAGGCCCAGTGTCAGGCGCAACCCGCCTTGGGGTAGGGCCCCGTGAGTCCCGCGCTGGCTCATGGGTGCCCCAATACACCTCGTCAGGCCTTTAGTGCCTCGTCGCCTCTCCAAAGCAACTAACGGCTGACCGCCGCTTGTCATAGCGGACTTTTGCTCTTTTTGTGGTGGGTCTGCAGGATCCCCCCAAGGAGAAGCGCCAGGCGAGGCCCTCACGGCGTCCTCTTCACTCTCGTCCGCGTGAACCGCTTGCACCTTAAAGGGGGGGTACCTAAGCATCGCGACTCAGGGCTCCTACCGGCTCTCCAGCCCTCACCCTCTGGCTTTGTCCATGGCATCGAGACCTGGCAAACCAGCGACGGCTGAGACCCGCTTGAGGGCCGGGACCCGAGGACGTAGAGCAGAAAGGGGAGCAGAGGCGAGACGAAAGAGGCACGCGGAGACCTCGCCAGGCAACCCCTCACCGGCCAAGGCACGGACCTAGCGCCGCACCAGGAAGCGTTTCCTGACTCTCGAGATAAGTCACTCTCCGGAAACACTAGCTATCGCAGCACCGTTACCGCATCCAATGCAATCCCGTGTTAGCAACGTCACATTCCTTTCTCACCGAACGATAGCTGCTTGAGCGCTAAAGGGGACCTCCTGAGCATCGCGACTCAGGGGCTCTTACTGGACCCCGGGCCGCTCACCTCCTGGCCTTGACCATGGCATCGCGACCTGGCATACCAGCGACGGCTGAAGCCGCCTTGGGACCGGGACCTGTCGGCGCAGAGCGCCAAGCCCTCGTGAGGTCCGAAAGGAAGAAACTAAGCTAAGACGGAATAAGCATCTCGCACTGCTTCACGATAAGGATCATATTGACAAACGGAGCTACAGACACCTTACAAGCCCCCACGGGGTGTATTCTTGGCTCCTCGCAGGGACAAAGGACGCGT
The DNA here is from genome assembly GCA_963921465.1 of Triticum timopheevii. NCBI lineage: Eukaryota > Viridiplantae > Streptophyta > Magnoliopsida > Poales > Poaceae > Triticum > Triticum timopheevii. Next base: position 373,287,598 of record OY997262.1, read on the forward strand.
ATCCTAAGGAGTCCTAACTACAGGAACCGTCGCGGCAGACGCCATCATCAACAGTGGGCTGCCAGGCACCGGCGCCAACCTCATCCAGATCAGAGACGGCGGCGGCCTAACGAGCCCGTCCTGCTCCAAGAGCGGCGCTGGCTCGGGGGCTCGTAGCTGTCGTCGCTCGTCTCCGGGGTCACGAAGAGCTCGGCGGAGTCGCTAGATCCTCCGGCGCCCTTGCCGCTTGCGGAGCTGCTGGAAGAACGTGCGATGCAGGCCTGGTCCTTGCCGCTCCGGGGCTTCTGCCCCTGCCTCTGGGACAGCACTCCAGCCGACGCCCATCTTCGTCGAAGACCTTGAAGAGCATCATGGAAGCACCGTCGAACTCCAGGTGGATCACGAGGGCGCCCCTCGTCCTGCAAACCCGAGCGATCTCGCCCCAGCCCCAGGTCATGAAGACCTTACCTGCAGCGACGACCTCGACATCCGCATCGGTCGCAGGAGTCTGGCAATCGGCGTGCTGCAGCCAGAGCCTGAAAGGCCCCCTCGGCGGAATCTCGAAGGCGAAGGAAGGAGGAAGGCGAATCCAAGATCGAGGAGGAATGGCGGCGTGGAGCACAAACTCTCGGGAGGAGCCACAGCGTGAACTCCAGGAGGGACAACGCGCACCGCCGTGACCCGCCGGCGCCGATGGCGGCGTCGTCCATGGCGCTCGACATCAACTCCTGCAGGGCCCTCAAGGTGGGCGTACAAGGGCAGCGGAAGCCCTGGCGGCGGTCGCTCGCACCAAGGCCTCGACACCTCCTGCCGCACGCCCTCATCTTGGCGGCAGAGGACCAACCGCTTCTTTGGCGGAAGCGGGTTGGGGCCCTCTCGGGGGGCCTTTCCCTTCTCTTCTGCGGAGAACCGGCGTATCGGAGCCATTGCGGCAAGGCGGAGCAGTGGCGAAGATGAAGAAGAGGAGAAGTAGCAGAGGAAGATGAACTGGAATGGCTCGCGTCGTTCCGTACTTATAGCCAGGGGAGGCCAACCGTTGGCTTCCACGATCGCAGGTAATCATGACCAGTTTTTGCATGCAGGGACTTGTCAGTTCGTGCAGTTGCCGAGGCGTCATGGGGGGGCGGAGCCTCCCACGTCCAATCAACCGCCACGCGGCGCCCGAGGCCGCAGGCTGTTAGGGCCCGCGATGCTTCGCACTTGCCCTTCGCCTCTCTGCTCAGCCAAGTCCGGGCGCGCCTTGGGCCCGGGGGCTACTGTCGGCGTTCTGGGAGAGGGGGTCCCCAGACTTGCCTGCCTGCGGCCTGTGGCGTGGCTCAAGGGGCGGCCCAGCATGGCCCATCTCCATTAACACGAGCTCAAGACCCTCGCGAGGGGCCAAGCCTCGCGAGGCGGACGACATGAGGCTTCCTCAGGCACGGCCTCGTCAGGCTGGCTCGCGAGGAGGCGGAGAGATCAAGGCGGGGTACCTCACGAGGTGCCCATGACGCAAGCCATGACGACCAAGGGCGCCAGGCCGCGCAGTGTCCTTCCTTTCCTCTTTGGTGCAAAGGCAGCAAGCGCAGGCGAGAGCATCAAGCAAAGGCATCCATTTCGGTGCAACAAGACCAAGACCAGCAGAGCGGCAGGATGGAGGTCATCGTGGAGCCTAAGCCGGCGTCACCACCAGAGCCTTTGACAGGCGAGGACCAACTTTAATCAAGATAAGTGTACTAGATGTTCCCCTTCAAAATGGCCAATTGTTGGCGCCCTTCCCGCTCAATATTTGGGAGGAGACCCAGGGCCTTTGCCTATAAATAGGACTAGCCACCACAAGATAGAGGCGAATGAGATCCTCACCAGGAAACCAGTAGAAAGAGCGACTGAACTCCCCTTAGCGGTTCATCGCACCAGCCTAGAACAGACCCTCGCGAGGCTGTTCTTCCTTGTATTGTTCATCATCAGCCCAAGAGGCAATCCACCACACCACACACTGGAGTAGGGTATTACACCACAATGGTGGCCTGAACCAGTATAAACTCTGTGTCTTTTGTGTTGTTTCTTTAATTGCTTAGATCATAGCGAGGCGGTGAGGTGCAGGTAGGCAGAGGGCGAAATCTCCACGCGCACCCCAGTGTTCGAATCTAGAGGGTCTGTCGGAACCCGAAATCCGACAGTTTTTCATCAAATGGCTTAGAAATTAGATGTGAAATAGAAAAAAAGTGTAAAATCTAACGCAGGGTACATCGTGGCTGAAATGGGGAAACACTGGAAGCTAAATAGCACTGGGATTTCCATAATCTGGTTATGTTTAGCATTGTGTTGATACTCAATTTTGTTTTGTTGAACAACCTTCTCTTATTTTGCTGCTTGGGGCACTTGGCAAGATGTTCCAGGATATCTTTATTTTTGTGTCCCAAGGTTTCAAGATGGATGCACGCACAGTGTGGGCACATGAATCGTTGGCCGCTTCAGGACATGCATGTCCTCCGAGACAAGAATAAATGAAGTCGGAAACACTGCACAATCGCGCTGTTGACGAGCCTCGTCGTCTTCCCCATCAAGTACATATAATTTATCAGTATTATTATTACGTACACTGTAGAATTGTTGAAGGATGTTCCCCCACAAAGAAAGTGACGACTGATGGATCCAACACAAAATAGCGAAATACTCCTACTAAAATTAAAATAAGAGAAAAGAAAATGCCATGTGGTAGTATATTTCAGTGCCTAAGAATGACTGAATGGCACGCACGAAAATCATGCAAAGAGGCCGAGGCGCCTGGGGGAGCTGCCTGCCTGCGCCACCGCCCCCGGTAGGTCCATGGCGCCGGTGCTGCCACACCACGTCCACACTCCTCCAGGGCACAGCTGCACCGTCCACAGCTACACATGCAGGCCGGCCCGGCCCTGCCCTGCCCTGCCATGCCACGGTAGCCCACCACGTGCATCCATCACTCCAGCACCACCCATGTTTGTCACTCACTGCCATACATGTACACTGACGGTGCGGCACAGTACGTACGTATACGGCCGGCCCGGGCGGCGGACGCTGCATGCTGCGTCATCTTGTGGCCGCCGGACGTTCGACCGAGGCCACCGACGCGCGGTAGCTGCATGTAGCGGCGGCCGGTGGTCACGGCATGTAGAGGCGGTCGCGGCACTTGCAGCGCCACGCCACCGGGTAGTACTCCGTGGTGACCAGCACGCCCGGCGGCACGGACACGTGCACGGGCACGCACGGGCTGCAGCTGCCGCACTTGGACGTGCACCGCGGCGGGTGCGACCCGGGGCCGGGGCCCCCGGCCAGCAGCCGCCGCCTGCCGCCCCCATGGTAGCCCTCCTGCGACACCAATGAAAACTGCTCGTTAGTTCACGAGTGAAAACATCGCGTCCGCGCAATCAATCAAGCACGTAGTACGTGCGCGTGTGGTCCGAGCGCCCGGCCGTGCGCGCGGCGTTAATGTGCTGCTACGCAAAAGCTGTACGGGCAGCGACGACGTCTGGTCGCTACCTCGGCGACGTCTGGTCCCCAACGCGCGCCGTGGAAGGGCTGTCGGAAGCTAGCACTAGCAGCCTAGCAAGTGCGCCGTACGCCGCCGTGAGATGGCTGGCTGGAGGTCGCTGTCCGCGGCCGGCGACGGGACCAGCGAGCGACACCGACGACACGGCGGCGCTGGCCCTAGCTAGCCAAGGTCCGCGTCCTTAATTTTGACGCATCCAGGTGGATTATCGTTGCGCAAGTCACAATCGTGTGATCTGGCTTCGTGCCTTTGTCAGAGGCATCGGCGCAAGCCAAACATGAAAGCTTGCGACATCTAGCTAGGATGGATGGCATCTTTGTTTGTTTTGCTCTCCACAGATTTTTCTTACATGAACGGAGAAGCTAAGCTAGCAGGGCAGTGGAACACTCTAGAGCTTAACACACACTCAAGACTCAACACAAGAAGATGGATCAAACTCACCAGATCACCGGCGTAGATCGCTGCTCCTGCCATCCTCCCGGAATCTGCTCAGTGAGAGGAAACAGAAACGAGTTAACAACACACTACAGCACCTCGCATCATCATCATATAGAGGCTCCAAAAAACAAGTGTGTGATATACTCCCTCCGTTTCTAAATATTTGTCTTTCTAGAGATTTCAACGAGTGACTACATACGGAGCAAAATGAGTGAATCTACACTCTAAAATATGTCTATATACATCCGTATGTGGTAGTCCATTTGAAATCCTAAAAAGACAACTATTTAGAAATGGAGGGAGTAGATACTACGCTGTACGCGCTCTTCTAAGATCTGTAGCTGTAGCAAGCAGAAATGAAAGAGAAGGAAAGAAACCAAGAGCAAGCACTAACGCGCGCAAGATGAAGAGATCTTTGCCAACACAACACAAGGGAACGCACACCCGCTAGCTGAGCTCATCGCTTACCCGGCCGGAGCGCGCCGCTCCCCCAGCGCCCGACGACGAAGCAACCGCAGCAGAGGGAGGCGACGACGAGCAGCCGTAGCATAGATCCGCCGGTGCACCCTGCCGGCCGGCTCCCCCTGGGTGGCGGCATTGCCAGACCCGCAGCCCAGCTACCTTCAGCTCCCTGGTCTTTAGAGGGAAGCAGGGAGGGAGGGAGGGAGAAGCTTAGCCCCAGCTAGCCAAGGCCAAAGCCAGAAGCCAACACTAGACGAGAGGAAGAAGAAGACACGGGGACGAGGACGAGGGCGGGGTGGTGCGGTTGTGGGGGCACTGTACAGGCTGCACCGCATCTCGGAGCCCAGCTCCTCTAAGCAGCTGTTATATATGCCGAGTCGACACTGTCAGTCAGTGGCCACCCATGGCTGCATGCTGCATGTATGCACACCCCCGGTAGCTGGCTGGGAGGCAGGCGCGGTCGCTCACTTTAATATCGGGCGCGCACAAAGTACGGCGTACGCCATGTGCGTTCACCTACACGTATACTACCTGTACGGCTTTGAATCTTGGCGTGTGCCGTACCATACCACTTCTGCTTACCTACAAGGTTTCTACTAAGTACGTAGATCTGCAGTGCTGACCTACAAAGACGGGATGGAGCTCCGGACACCGGTAAAAAGAGGGACGGACTTGTGGCCACCGTTCATGTTCTTTTCACGGGAGGGTATCATACAAGTAAGTGTAGTCGCTGGTAAAAGGGGGTGCTTTGTCTTTTCTCTTTTCTAAGAAAATGACCTGCATCTGAAAGATATGCGCATCCATTTATTAATTATTTAAAAAAATTACAAAGTAATAAGTCAATATATTTGAAGCCGCAATCTAAGCAATATCTGTCGCTACTCCTAGCCAGTGATGAAGGGGTACAAAAAGTGTGAGCCGAATGTCCAGATCTCTCACCTAAGCATAACATATAAAGTCAGAGGCCGCAACCAAGCCACACACCAGCTCTGGGGCACAAACTGGTTTGACACACTCTCATAGGTCGCCGCCGTCTTTCATCGATCATCTTCAGAACAGATACTGACGCATCGACTTTGCCAGGCCTGCTGTTGACGTCACCACGGCGCCAGACAACACCTTCTCCCTACGCGCATCCATCATCATACATGTCGACGAGGCCCTACCGCGCCACGCACTGAGACTTCACGTCGTCGATGCGTCACATGGAACGCCACTCCACCACATTTGTCGTCGACTGGTCCCTCAAGTCTATACATACCTCCAAAAATGACGCCCTCAAGAGGGATATGACACAAGAGCGCCGCCGTCATCCGATCGACCGATTTAGGGTTTCCTTCGGAGGTGACGGATAGGGGTCTAGAGCTTCTCCACAATGATGCCTTCAAGAAGGGGATGACGCAGAAAACGCCGCCATCACCGGCCTTGGCAACGAGTCAAGAGTAGGTTTTTCACCCGGATCCGCTTGAGGAACCCCCATCCAGCCTCGTGTGCACGGGACCGTCACCGATCACCGACGCCGCGCATGGAACAGGTCGCACCAGCCAGATCAGATCTAACCGAAGGCCAAATCACATGTACAGCCGATCCATCCACCAGGCCCTTCATGCAGCTGCCGCCAATCCAAGATCTGACCGGCCACAGAGCCGCCTGCTGCTGACGCGAGGCACACAGGACCCGACCAGCCATGCCTCCACACGCCGGGGGCCCGCCCGGCCCCAAGCCGCCCCGGGAGAGAAGGAGAGACCCTTGCCACCGCCATCTTCCCTCGGGCATAGTCCGGCGGCGTCACGCGGAGGCAACCGGAGGAGAGGAGGGAGTAGATCGAGGCTCGGCGGCGGCTAGGGTAGTTGCCTACCCCGGTCGCCAGAGCGGGAGCGACGCGCGGGGAGCGATATGGGAAATGCCTTCCTCCACGACCAACGTCTTTTAAAATGGAAGAGATTTTCATTTTCCGGCCTCTGCACCAACTAGGGATGCATACGACCATTTTAGTATGAGTACCAAGATAAACATGACCCTCGAAATTTTTTTAAATGAGCATCAAGATATTTCTGGATGAGTGATTCCACCACATATCAAACTTGATCCTCAATAAATGAAAAAAAAATGTGCATGCGTCACCTGTCAATTTTAGGAATTGAACTTGAATGCTTCGTCCGAGACCAATTTGTTTTTTTTTCTTTTTTTCTTTGGTGGTACGGCTTGTTACAGATTAAGGCCTCCTTTGGTTTGGAGGAATTTTGTAGGATTTTTATAGGATAGGATTTTTATAGGAAAAATTCCTTCAGAGCTCTTTGGTTTGTAGGAATGAAATCCTATTCCTATGGAGGAATTCTTCCTATCCTCCACATTTCATAGGAAAATAAACATTAGCCTAGACTCAATGGAAAAAATCCTATGGTGTGAATCAAAGGGCATCTCCTTTTCTATTCCTATGCATAGGATTTGAGATGCATGTCATCTCATATCCTATGACTTTTCTATTCCTATGATTTTTCAATCCTATGAACCAAAGGAGGCCTAACATGGGCAGCAAGCAAGCAGAGGACACAGGATTGGACCACCAAACATGTTGCAATGCGTGCGTGCAGAAACACTGGCACTCCTCCACTGCCCAGAGTTCTGTGCCATGGCTAATAACTCCCACTCTTACTTTGGTGGTCCAGTCAGTGAGAGACGAGACTGATGAGACGTCGACCGTGGCAAGGCCCAGCTCCGGTCCTCACTTCCGGGAGTCAAGCGTTCTGCAGCTCTATGATTCAGAGGAGTTCATGCTTGCCTCTGCGTCCGCGCATGCGTGCATGCACTGGCTGGCTGCCTCGTGTCTTAATTATCGCCAGGAATCACGTGGCTCGTCATCGGATTATTTCGGGGAGACCTTGGCGACTTCTTGGTTCACTTCTCCGCTAGTTGTAAACCATCACCGCTTTATTAGAGACGAGAGAGACGCTGCCAAGTACGTGGGCGGTTCCCTCTCTTTTGGTGGTGTGCTAAGGCTGATCACAGTGGGGAGGAACTTAGGAGTAACATCACACACTTCAATACAACTTTGCTTATGTAGCACATATTTAATGAAGAGAAAGGTGCTTGTGGTAACTAGCTAAGTTACCAAAACATCACACACTCCAAGAAACAATGAGTCTACAACCTAATAAATACATCGTTGCATGATACTACATAGATGTTCCTACCCATTATGAAGGTAATAACATAGTCTAGGGAAGTATGAAGTTACTAGCTTATGTTCTTGCCCATTGTGACCAGCCTAATATTGGTCAAACTGGCTGGTGTGCTCGTGGGAACTCTCGTACTCAGGTGGGCTCTCTTTTGTCTGGTAATCAGATGTGGTGCAGACCACGATGGATTTGGACTTTGTTAACGTCCATATAAATCGTTGTACTAAAGCAGTGATATTTATTTTGGGACGGAGGAAGTAGTATGCGTATTTATCAAAAATGAGTGCTAGGTCTCAGTCCACTCAGTCAAGTGAATAGTATATAAGAACAAAACTAAAAAGAAAAAATTGCACAGGTCTTCATGCAAGATCAAATAGCATCGACTGAGACATAATCAAGTCTCGGTCGACTGAGACATAGCAAAATTGTTAACAAAAAATGTCAAGAACCTAATCTCATCGTTGCCATCAGAACTATCTTCACTGATGGGTGATCGGTGAAGAACTAACATCTGGAGTTTTATGTGGTTCGAAACTTAACTTGCTAACTCGACGATACGATACCATTGCCAGATCTTGATTGAGAGTAAGAGGAAGCATGCATCTGGTTTACGTGAGGTCTCGTCGATGAAGGACTCAATCAGACGCCTGTAGTGTAGCACGCACTGCACAAGCTACTGCTAACCAGCAAAGCCCTAGCGAGTACATTCTAGCCGTCTAGCCATCACATCGTCATCCTCCGTGTAAGGTGTGTGGCACAGTGATGACATGCCATTTCAACAACTAGTAGTAGCACACTGCTAGCGGTGGCACGGCGTTTCGATCCGAACCGACCGGCCGGGAGGATCTGCGCCTGGCCACCCCGTGCATGCATGCATGCACGGCGGGAAGCTCAACGGCCAAATAATTGGATGTGGGGGAATCCCCGGCGAGCCCCAGCCTGCAAGCTCCGAGAAACAAAAGAAAAACAAACCAAACCCGGCGGGTCGATGGGAAAGCTTCCAACGGAAACTGGAGAAGAGGGCGGCACACGTTTGGCAGCAGCTAGCCAGCTAGCTAGCCTGGGCGGTGCAGCAGCCTCGTCAGCTTCGGAGAGGAATCCTCCGGACACACCGTCTTGTCCCTTCACCCTCGCCCGGCCGGCCCGGCCATGCCCTGCCTGCGTGCCTGCCCTGCATGTACGTAGCTCCCTCTACCACGCCACTACTCGAACTTCGAACTCCCAGCTCAGACGACGCAGCGGCAGCGCCCAGCGCGTCCATGCATGCATGCTTCAGGGCCCTTTTCATACTCGCGTCGTCGTGGATGCAGATGGATGCCGCGGTTCGGGTTCGTTCGGGCACTCAGCCTCGCGTCGCCTAAGGCCCTGGACTTCCGAGGAGACTTTGTACATCATCCGTCCATGCATGCATGCATGCACTGGGTCGTGCCAGCGTGCTCTCCGGCTCTGAGTGCCGCCGGTGTCGCCTCCGTGCAAGGCATTAATCCATGGCTCTGAGTGCAGTCTTGTACTACGTACCGAGCTAGCTTTCTCCATCACCACCACTCCCAGTACACCCATCGCAGGCAGACGATGCAAAGTTTCCCTCGGTGGCTTTACCATGCTTCTGCGTCGCCGATGCGGATAGATAGATGCCCGGTTCGTGTTCCAGCGCCTCGTAATCTGAAACGCTGGGATCCGCAGGCAGAGACCTTGTACGTCATCCATCTATCCATGATCCATGAATGCACGCCCGGGGCTTCGCTCGCGCGCCCTCCGGCGCCGAGCCCGGCCGGGCCGGTCCCGACACCGTGCAAGAAGCAGTAAAATTCCGGTGAGGGTTCGTGCTGCGAGCTAGAAGCGGTAAACATTCCGGTGGGTGAGAAGGGAGCAGTGGGAAATTAAAGGCGGAGCCACCAGCCACGGGCAAAGGTTGGGTCACATCGGCCGCGACTGGACTAGGGATGGATCCATCCATCCATCGGCCGTGTCGACGTCTGAGTCTCAGAGATGATGAGATTGGAAACCGGAAAGGCATCTCTGTCTGGCCGCCCGCCCGTCTCTTTCCAGCTGCTCCCCTCCGTCTCCGTCTCCATGGGCGAGGAGAGGAGAGGAGATCATGTGCCTCAACAGTGCCACATGCTGCTGTTTCCTTTCCTTGCTCACTGCAGGCTTCACTATGCGTGCGGTGGTAGCGACACACTGGCCGCCTACTTTTTCGCCGCTGCGTCGCTGTTGATTGATCGAGTGGTAGCACTAGTGCGTTGCTTCGTCTCTGTGGCTCGTGTATGTGCGCTGTGTGCTGCAAACAATGGATGGTGGAATTCTGCGGCGGTTGAGAATGTCCTACAGACTCTTTAATCACTAAAATGAAATCCTTTTGTTGTATAGAAAATATACAAACTAAAATGTGCTTTTGTAACGGTGTAACGGAAATTCACTTTGCTCATAGGTGTATATGCACCCATTGGCTAAATACACATTTTAAAAAGTAAAAAAAAATCGAGAAAAAATCATGTGTGTAAATCTGGATATTATATGTGTGTGCACAAAGTTTCGGTGAAAAAGGACTTTTTTTGTGGCTTCTGTAAAAAAAAGGCATTTTTTATGCTTGATTATAGCTGTTTACGAGGCATTTTTTATTTTTTTTTATACATGCCACAGAAAATGTCCTTTTTCACCGAAACTTTGTGTGCTAACATAGGATGTCCGGATGGACATGCGGGATTTTTTCTCGATATTTTTTTACATTTGAAATGTGTTTTTATACATATTTCATAATAGGTCTATCTACACCTAGGAGCCAAAACGCCACTCTCCTTTTGTAAAGCATTTAGTGCTTTTTTAAAAGCAACCTCGACGCCAAAAGTAGCAAGAGTTTGCAAAAGTGAACTGGCTGATTTGACAAATAACCAGAAGGAAAACCAAGCGGCAGTAAATTTACGTTGGGATTTTGTAATGGCGAACTCCTGAGAGCTTGCCGGTAACAAACCATGGACCCAGAAAACGCTACTATTACGTTTCCAAATCCAGGTCTCCTTCCACCAAAACCACGCGTTGCAAGTATTTCATCGGCTGTGGTAATTTCAGATGGTTAAATCAAATGCATATGCTTCTGTCAGAACGCATTTCTGAACATTGTTTTGCTTTGATCAAGGGAAGCCCAGACATGGATGCACTTGCTTGCACAGTACCCGCACTAGGCGCCTCACCCAGGGACTTGCAGGACCTAAGGATAAAAGAAGATGCATGTGGGGTGGCTTCATGCGAGATCGTGTGCGTCGTTGTAGCAGACAGATTTTCCAAACGGGAGCAGGCCTGGGGTCCCGTCTCCATGATCCACTCTGGTTAATCCCATCAGCTTTTTCTGCCAGCGTGTGAACTTGCGATTAAGGCTACTCAGTAGTATCATCTGCCCATCTATGGCCCTACTCACCAACGCATCACTGCAGTCTACAGGGAGGGCAAACTATTTCAGGATTGACCGTTCTAAATCCATCTGTTCCCAACACAGGTGCAGGTCAAAGACAAGCACATGCCATCTTGCTCGGCTGGTAAAGCCCTTTCTGGCGCTTGACAAATACAGTATGAGCGAAATTTACAGCTATAGCATGTAGTACTATATACATGAACAAAATGCGGCTACAGTATGTGAAGCTATGAGTTGAGAGGAGGAAATTCCGTACACATTGAAAGCTCGGATGCAGTTGCCATGGCGGGGCTTGATCCGTTGCACCGCCGCCATTCCAGGCCACTAGACAGCGGTCCAAAAACACGGCGCCGCGGCCGCCGCTGCACGAGTCACCTTTCTTAAGTCCAAACGGAGAGAATGTCCGGCAACACCAGGAACTGTCCGGTTCACCTTGTACAGGTCACACCCCACCTTTGAAGCTTTGAGGCGACAACAATGGATCGTCTTGATCTCTCATCACATGGTGTAGCAATGGCGACATGGGTTTACGTGTGACAGACTTGTTTAAGCATGGTACCTGCAAAGCCAAAACAGTGACACTGATTGACATGTCCTGCATTTTCGTCACCAGAAAGCCCTCAACAAGTCACAGTTAAAGGAAATCACAGAGCAAACTATATGAAATTGCTACATACTGGTAGTACAAGATAAGTCAAAAAACAAATGGGATCTAGGCTTAGCATGTTACCAGGAAATAAGTCGCCACTTCAAAAGAACAGCCAATCATCCCAAAACATGAATACATGAGTGCAGAATGTAGTAGTACCACATCCCTTTTCAAACTTCAAAACAGATCAAAGATAACAAAAAAATTCCCACATGACTCGTCGTACTTCAGAACACGGCAAAGATAACAAATCAAAACAATAAGAAAAGAGAACAGAAGTATTCTGGTCCGGAACAAAGGGTAATGCATCTGTTGGATTAATACAAAAGGGAATGCTGCACATTTATACTGTTTTTCAGGTTACCTATCAGAGTGCGCTGTGGGACAAATTTCAAGTTTGTCAGATCATATGCTCATGCTGCAGAAGCTATCAACGTATCCAAAAACTGTAGGGCAACATCAAATAAACAATCTGCGCACAGTTTTATAGATATACTCACTATGTTCAAAGTTTCCTGCACAAACTGCCAATGTGTTTCAACAAATAATTAGACGGTACAGAGCACTATGCTCACAGTTGCCTGCACAAACTGCGAATGTGCTTCAACAAATAATTAGATGGATCAGGGAATCAAAACATCATGCTGGTGTAGCCACAGGCCCACATTAGTCTTAAATCTAGCTTTATTTATCACAACAGAAAGGTCAAAACAACAATAAAAAGGAACAGTGAAGTATGGACATCCATGTGCAGCACAACATTCTAACATTGGGTAATGATAGCAACCCCGCAGTTCACTGATTGTTTTCACAAGACTTGATGGATTCAGCTAGAATCAATAAAATGGTGAAATGCTGAAGAAGAGCAATCTGGTCTAATTGATCCCTGGAAATTACAGAATTTTAAACTATGCACGGAAGCTCAAAACAAAAATCAAGCCAGGGAAAGTACTATGCAGCTAATAGTCTTTAAGCATTGAAACACAGCTAAGGTTACAACCCAGAAGTGACGTTTAACACTTTCTAATAAACATGGCAATTTTAAATTGTCACACACAATGGCATAATTAATCAAGAGAAATGGGTGCTTCCACTGACCAAATGCTATTTTTTGTACAAGCTCTACGATACAGGCCAAAACTGTCTCGGATAATCATGGACTTATGACACGCGGCAGGCCACATTGTGTAAAATCCAGATGATAAGAAATGTTTGGATCATCATACAAAGAAAAGGAAAACAAGAATAGGAAATGGATTGCGTTTTCGCCTTCCATGTGTCAATAGACGTAAACAGTGTAGAGTGAATACCAGATGTGTAAAATAAACGCAGGGAGACAATTCTGTTATATCCATATCAACAATACAGCTACTATGCCCTGCGAAAACAAAATCAGCTACTGTTCCAACACGACTGCTTACAATAGGAGCAACGTCCAAATACCATATGAATATGTGACAATGACAGTTCACATTTGCCAGGGCAATATGTAAGATATGCAAACATTTAAGAAAACTATCTTCACATAAATGACACCTGAATCTGAGCAAAGCTAATTATGAAATACGAGTACCTCACTACAATTTGCACCAGAAAACAACACTTTCAATAGCTTTCCTAATTCCTAATATGTCTGTGTCATTGATAGTGCACCAGTAGTAACCTTTCCAAACAACAGTATGCAATATTCACGACATATCTAATGTTCAACCTATACATCAGAATGCTAAGAATTCAGAAAGCAATACCATCACATATACATCAGAACTAGCGGTGGATAGAACACCACTACATATGGACAAGAAAGTTCCTTACAAGCCTACCTTGTATATATGTCTAGCGACAGCTGTAAAATGCAGTATTCATAGTATCCATGGTGTTCACTGACGATGTTTGATTTAGTGGTGACTTCAGTACAACTGGTGGCTTCTTATCTGGCACCAGTGTCATGGGTGCACTACCATCAAGCATCCTGACCACCCTTCGCATACCAGGCCGCTTCCTACAGTCCGGATGCACACAGCAGAGGCCCACAAGCAGCACCCGCCGCATCTCCTCCGCGACAAAACGTCCCTGAAGCCGCTGGTCTGCTGCATCAACCAGCCTCCGACGACCCCAGAGACTCCACACCCAGTCAACAACTGCGGTTCCCTTCTCCGTTGGTCTCCGGCCAGTGGCCACCTCCAAAGCAAGCACCCCGAAGCTGTAAACATCCGAGCGCTCTGATGCCACACCTGAATGCACATACTCTGGTGCGAGGTATCCCAGTGTGCCTGCTGGCTGTGTTGCCAAAGGCACCCCGCCATGGCTCACCACACGAGCAAGACCAAAATCTCCTAACCGAGCATTGAAGTCTGCATCGAGCAGCACATTTGATGACTTGACATCACGATGAAGAATGCGGTGCTCACATTCATCATGCAGAAATGTAAGTGCTGATGCAACACCAAGCACCGCCCCAAACCGTGCCTCCCAAGGAAGTATTGCTCCACCTTTTGTGTGCAGTGCACTGTCAAGATTACCATTGGGCATGAACTCGTAAACAAGAACCAGGTCATGCTCACTGGAGCACCATCCCAAGAGTGGCACAAGATTGGGGTGGTGTGGGCAATCAAGCATGGCACGAAGCTCACTCAGAAACGCCTTTGAGCACGGCCACATAGCTTGGAACCGTTTGACAGCAACCCTTGACCCAGAAGGGAGAACCCCCTCAAACACAATCGCGCCAGAGCCACCAATGCCGATCACATTTTCACTGCCGAAGTCCTTTGTTGCTGCGCGTACCACCTCCATGGACAGCATCCCACGGAAGTTCTTGTCGTCGAACAGCACAGCAGGTTTTTCACTTGTGCGGCGCTTTGAATGGCGAATCAATAGAATAGAGCTGATGACCACAAGAACCAGCAAGACCACACCACCGAGAGCTCCGCCCAGCACCGTGTAGAATAGGTTATGGTGGTGGTGGTGATCTTTTGGAAGCGGCAGTGGGCTCTTGAGCGACGCCTGGTCCTTGGGCGGTGGCGAAGGAATTGGGGAAGCCGAGGCGTGCGAGGTGTTGGGGAAGCCGAAGGTGCGAAAGGTCCAGCTCTCGACGACGTGAAGCGCGGCCCCTTCGCCATTGGACGCCGAGAAGCCGGCGTACATGTACGTGAGGAGGAGCCCGGAGAGGTCGACGTCGACGGAGAGCGCGGCCTTGTCGGGTTTGCGGGACGACGAGTAGGAGAGCCAGGCGCGGAGGCGGCGGCGCGGCGCGCGGTACTCGATCCAGGCGGTGATGGGCACGCCGGCCTTGAGGTCGACGCCCGGGCTCGCGGACGCGACGGAGAAGATGGAGCCCGCGTCGAGCGCGACGTGGTTGCCATCGGGGTCGCGCAGCGCCACGTCGCGGTGCGTGTCGAGCTCGACGGCGACGGTGTGCACGTCGGCGGGCTCGCCGTCGTCGTCGGAGGCGGAGGCGGAGGGGAAGAGGCCGAGGAACCCGCTGGAGGCCCCGAGGAAGGTGCGCGAGGAGGTGAGGACGAACGCGATCCCGTCGCCGTAGGAGGGCGACGGGGTGATGCGGAAGGTGAAGCGGGTGGAGAAGGAGGCCTGCGCCGGGGCGGCGCCCGGGTCGGGGCGCGGGAGGAGGAAGCGCACGGGCTCCGAGAAGAGGGCGCGGCCGGCGCCGATGCCGTCACTGGAGTTGGTGGTGAGCGCGACGGCGAACGCGCCCGGGAGGATCGAGGCGGAGCCCAGGAGCGTGAGGTTGCTCGCCCACGAGATGCGGCGGTAGGAGGTGGTGGCGGCGGCGGCGGGCGGGAGGTGGACGGCGAGGAGGAGGAGGGGGAGGAGGAAGAGGGTGGAGGGGTGGGGCGGCGGCATGGCGATGCGCGGCCGCATTGGCTGCGTCGGCGGTGGGATTTGGGGGAGGAAGAAGGGGATGGGAGAGTTCCCTGGAAGGTAAAGGGAGAAGCGGAGGGGAGGGGGAGGGGAAGTGGGGTTTTGCGCGTAGAGAGGATGACATGTGGGACCTGGGCAATAGAACGAGGAATTGCTGCACTAATGGGCCCAAACTTTCTGTCGGCCTTCAACGCATTGTCCTCCATCCAGTAGGGCTGATCAACGAGAGACAAAAGTAGACAACCGTTTGACTGCGTCTCCTGGAGGCCCAAAACTGATACGAAATATCAAACACGTAGACCCGGCTGAGCGCCGGAGCTATTTCTCGCCTATTCCGAGACAGCCTTCGGTCTCGTCCTAAATGGGCAGCCAACACTGTAGATTCTGTAGCGGTTTTATGGACTGGTTCGTACTGGTTTTTCTAACCTACCATGTGATTTATTTTTCTTTTTTTTATATATGTGTTATTGGTTTTTCATAGGTTTTTCTTCTATTTTATTTGGTTTCTCTATCTTTCTTATTTCAACACATGCCTATTTTTTTCAGCACACATTGAACATTTTTTTTGCATATGTGAAACATTTTTATACACATTGAACTTTTTTAAATACATAATTAACATTTTTTATTATATGTCTTGAACATATGTTTCGAATATGTGTTAAACATTTTCAAACAAACGTTGGAATATTGTTTTCAATGATACAGACATTATTTAAAACTATGTGGATAATTTTGCATTGCATATAACAATTTTTTATATGTCATGATCGTTTTTTAAACCCATGAAGATTTTCTTGAACGTAGTACAAAACATTTTTATGAATTATACAAACATTTACATTGCGTAAACATTTTTTAAAGGGTCATCTTAGGCGGTGTGGGAGATGGTTGTTAAGCCTAGTGCCATCCCACCACCCTCAGTCAACGCTGTCGTGGCGCTGCCCTGCCCTGCCTAAGGGCATGTGCAATGCTATACAGTCAACAGTGTATAAGAGGAAGAGGTGCCAATTAGGATTTTCAACGACGTGGAAGAGAGAGATGATGAAGAGAGAAGATGTTCATATGTAGAAATAAAGACGGTCTGTTTCCAAAAAGGTTGCTGCTTAGGGCATATATAATGGTTGATAAAACAGTCTTATCTTAAATCATGCAATGTAGTTTAGAGATGACAAAGAAGTATGTGTACAATGGGTTATATCTTAGCCTCATCTTCAATAACTAGTTATTCCTAAAAATATGGTGAGACATATTGGGCTAAGAGATCATTTTTTAAATAAGAGAAGACAAGTCTTTTCTTATAAATTCTCTCTCCTCCACTGCATCATTTATATCACGTTTCTGAGATAGCACCATTGTACACGCCCACCAACCCCCCTTTTACCGTTGTATGGATAGGTTGTCTGTTGTGGTCCGAGAAAATCTAATATTATGTTTTCCTTATGTGCAAAACTCACCGCGCGTACAATGGAAAATTCTGATCGGGGTATGCTCCAGATAGCCCAATAGACAGCCTTAGGGCGAGTTTGGTTGCCCGCATCGAGCCCAACCAGGCACGCGCGGTGCAGCATCTTTTTGGGTCTCAGTTGTTTGGTTCCTCGCATACACTGTTGAACCTGCATAGCACGGTTCTTAAAGCACCTCTGGGCCTGGCCCGTTTGTTGGGGAACGTAGTAATTTCAAAATTTTCCTACGTACACGGAAGATCATGGTGATGCATAGCAACGAGAGGGGACAGTGTCGTCCACGTACCCTCGTAGACCGTAAGCGGAAGCATTATGACAACGCGGTTGATGTAGTCGTACGTCTTCACGATCGACCGATCCTAGTACCGAACGTACGACACCTCCGCGATCTGCACACATTCAGCTCGGTGACGTCCCACAAACTCACGATCCAGTAGAGCTTCGAGGGAGAGTTACGTCAGCACGACGGCATCATGACGGTGTTGATGAAGCTACCGACGCAGGGCTTCGCCTAAGCACCGCTACGATATGACCGAGGTGGATTATGGTGGAGGGGGGAACCGCACACGGCTAAAGATCAATGATCAACTTGTGTGTCCATGGGGTGCCCCCCTCCCCGTATATAAAGGAGTGGAGGAGGGGAGGGGCCGGCCCTCTCTATGGCGCGCCCTGGGGAGTCCTACTCCCACCGGGAGTAGGATTCCCCTCCTTCCAAGTAGTAGGAGTAGGAGAGACGGAAGGGGAAGAGAGAAGAGAAGGAAGGAGGGGGCGCCGCCCCTCCCCCTAGTCCAATTCGGACTCGGCCTTTGGGGGGCGCGCGGCCTCCCCTAGGCAGCCCCTCTCTCTCTCCCCTAAAGCCCAATAAGGTCCATATACTCCCCGGCGAATTCTCGTAACTCTCCGGTACTTCGATAAATACCTGAATCACTCGGAACCTTTCCGATGTCCGAATATAGTCATCCAATATATCGATCTTTATGTCTCGACCATTTTGAGACTCCTCGTCATGTCCCCAATCTCATCTGGGACTCCAAACTACCTTCGGTACATCAAAACACATAAACTCATAATACGGATCGTCACCGAACGTTGAGCGTGCGGACCCTACGGGTTCGAGAACTATGTAGACATGACAGAGACTCATTTTCGATTAATAACCAACAGCGGAACCTGGATGCTCATACTGGCTCCCACATAGTCTATGAAGATCTTTATCGATCAAACCGCATAACAACATACGTTGTTCCCTTTGTCATCGGTATGTTACTTGCCCGAGATTCGATCGTCGGTATCCAATACCTAGTTCAATCTCGTTGCCGGCAAGTCTCTTTACTCGTTCCGTAATGCATCATCCCGCAACTAACTCATTAGTTGCGTTGCTTGCAAGGCTTATAGTGATGTGCATTACCGAGAGGGCCCAGAGATACCTCTCCGACAATCGGAGTGACAAATCCTAATCTCGATCTATGCCAACTCAACAAGTACCATCGGAGACACCTATAGAGCATCCTTATAATCACCCAGTTACGTTGTGACATTTGGTAGCACACAAAGTGTTCCTCCGGTATTCGGGAGTTGCATAATCTCATAGTCATAGGAACATGTATATGTAATGAAGAAAGCAATAGCAATATACTAAACGATCAAATGCTAAGCTAACGGAATGGGTCAAGTCAATCACATCATTCTCTAATGATGTGATCCCGTTAATCAAATGACAACTCATGTCTATGGCTAGGAAACTTAACCATCTTTGATTCAACGAGCTAGTCAAGTAGAGGCATACTAGTGACACTTAGTTTGTCTATGTATTCACACATGTACTAAGTTTCTGGTTAATACAATTCTAGCATGAATAATAAACATTCATCATGATATAAGGAAATATAAATAACAACTTTATTATTACCTCTAGGCCATATTTCCTTCAGTCTCCCACTTGCACTAGAGTCAATAATCTAGATCACATCACCATGTGATTAACATCAATAGTTCACATCACCATGTGATTAACACCCAAAGTTCACATCGCCATGTGACCAATACCCAAAGGGTTCACTAGAGTCAATAATCTAGTTCACATCGCTATGTGATGAACACACAAAGAGTACTTAGGTGCGATCATGTTTTGCTTGTGAAAGAAGTATAGTGTAAGTATTTTGCAAATTTCTATGTCTACAATGCTATGCACGGAGCTACTCTAGCTAATAGCTCCCACTTGCAATATGTATCTAGATCGAGACTTAGAGTCATCCAGATTGGTGTCAAAGCTTGCATCGACGTAACTCTTTACGACAAACTCTTTATCACCTCCATAACCGAGAAATATTTCCTTATTCCACTAAGGATAATTTTGACCGCTGTCCAGTGATCTACTCCTAGATCACTATTGTACCCTCTTGCCCAACTCCTGATAAGGTACACAATAGGTCTGGTACACAGCATAGCATACTTTATAGAACCTATGACTGAGGCATAGGAAATGACTTTTCATTCTCTCTCTATCTTCTGCCATGGTCGGATTTTGAGTCTTACTCAACTTCACACATTTGCAATACAGGCAAGAACTCTTTCTTTGACTGTTACATTTTGAACTACTTCAAAATCTTGTCAAGGTACGTACTCATTGAAAATCTTATCAAGCGTCTTGATCTATCTCAATAGATCTTGATGCTCAATATGTAAGTAGCTTTACTGAGGTCTTTCTTTGAAGAAAATTCTACATCATTTCTGATCAACAATATGTCACTCAAATATACTTATTAGAAAGGCTGTAGTGCTCCCACTCACTTTTTTGTAAATACAGACTTCACCACAAGTCCGTATAAAACTATATGTTTTGATCAACTTATCAAAGCGTATATTCCAACTCTGAGATGCTTGCACCAATCCATAGATGGATTGCTGGAGCTTGCACACTTTGTTAGCATCTTTAGGATCGAAAAAACCTTCTAGTTGCATCATATACAACTCTTCTTTGAGATATCTATTAAGGAATGCAGTTTTGACATCCATTTGCCAAATTTCATAAAATGCGACAATTGTTAACATGATTCGGACAGACTTTTAAGCATCGATACAAGTGAGAAAATCTCATCGTAGTCAACACCTTGAACTTGTCAAAAACATTTTTCGACAATTCGAGCTTTGTAGATAGTAATACTACTATCAGCGTCCGTCTTCCTCTTGAAGATCCATTATTTTCTATGGCTTGCCGATCATCGGGCAAGTCAACCAAAGTCCACACTTTGTGCTCATACATGGATCCCATCTCAAATTTCATGGCCTCAAGCCATTTCGCGGAATCTGGGCTCATCATCACTTCTTCATAGTTCGTAGGTTCGTCATGGTCAAGTAACATGACCTCTAGAACAGTATTACCGTACCACTCTGGTGCGGATCTCACTCTGGTTGACCTACGAGGTTCGGTAGTAACTTGATCTGAAGTTACATGATCATCATCATTATCTTCCTCACTAATTGGTGTAGGAGTCACAGGAACAAATTTTTGCGATGAACTACTTTCCAATAAGGGAGCACGTATAGTTACCTCATCAAGTTCCACTTTTCTCCCACTCACTTCTTTTGAGAGAAACTCCTTCTCCAGAAAGGATCCATTCTTAGCAACAAATATCTTGCCTTCGGATCTGTGATAGAAGGTGTACCCAACAGTTTCCTTCGGGTATTCTATGAAGGCGTATTTCTCCAATTTGGGTTTGAGCTTATCAGGTTGAAACTTTTTCACATAAGCATCGCAACCCCAAACTTTAATAAACGACAGCTTAGGTTTCTTGCTAAACCACGGCTTATATGGTGTCATATCAATGGATTTAGATGGTGCCCTTTTTAACGTGAATGCAGTTGTCTCTAATGCATAACCCCAAAACAATAGTGGTAAATCGGTAAGAGACATCATAGATCGCACCATATATCTAATAAAGTGCGGTTACGACGTTCGGACACACCATTACGCTGTGGTGTTCCAAGTGGCGTGAGTTGCGAAACTATTCCGCATTGTTTTAAATGAAGACCAAACTCGTAACTCAAATATTCTCCTCCACAATTAGATCGTAGAAACTTTATTTTCTTTTTACGATGATTTTCCACTTCACTCTGAAATTCTTTGAACTTTTCAAACGTTTCAGACTTATGTTTCATCAAGTAGATATACCCATATCTGCTCAAATCATCTGTGAAGGTCACAAAATAACGATACCCGCCGCGAGCCCCAACACTCATCGGTTCGCATACATTAGTATGTATTATTTCTAATAAGTCTGTTGCTCGCTCCATTGTTCCGGAGAACGGAGTCTTAGTCATCTTGCCCATAAGGCATGGTTCGCAAGCATCAAGTGATTCATAATCCAGTGATTCCAAAATTCCATCAGCATGGAGTTTCTTCATGCGCTTTACACCAATATGACCTAAACGGCAGTGCCATAAATAAGTTACACTATCATTATTAACTTTGCATCTTTTGACTTCAATATTATGAATATGTGTATCACTACGATCGAGATCCAACAAACCATTTTCATTGGGTGTATGACCATAGAAGGTTTTATTCATGTAAACAGAACAACAATTATTTTCTAACTTAAATGAATAACTGTATTGCAATAAACATGATCAAATCATATTCATGCTCAACGCAAACACCAAATAACACTTATTTAGGTTCAACACTAATCCCGAAAGTATAGGGAGTGTGCGATGATGATGATCATATCAATCTTGGAACCACTTCCAACACACATTGTCACTTCACTCTTAACTAGTCTATGTTCATTCCACAGCTCCCATTTTGAGTTACTACTCTTAGCAACTGAACTAGTATCAAATACCGAGGAGTTACTATAAACACTAGTAAAGTACACATCAAAAATTTGTATATCAAATATACCTTTGTTTACTTTGCCATCCTTCTTACCCGCCAAATGTTTGGGGTAGTTCCGCTTCCAGTGACCATTCCCTTTGCAGTAGAAGCACTCAGTTCCAGGCTTGGGTGTAGCTTTGGGTTTCTTCATTGGAGCAGCAACTTGCTTGCTATTCTTCTTGAAGTTTCCTTTCTTTCCCTTTGCCCTTTTACTTGAAACTAGTGGTCTTGTCAACCATCACCACTTGATGCTTTCTTGATTTCTACCTTCGCCGATTTCAGCATCACGAAGATCTTGGGGTTTTTTTTGTTATCCCTCGCATATTATAGTTCATCACGAAGTTCTAGTAACTTGGTGATAGTGACTAGAGAATTCTATCAATCACTACCTTATCTGGAAGATTAATGCTACCTCTTGAGCACTGTGTTAGATTTCCCCAAAGAGGAGAGGATGATGCAGTAAAGTAGCATAAGTATTTCCCTCAGTTTTTGAGAACCAAGGTATCAATCCAGTAGGAGACCACGCACAAGTCCCTCGTACCTACACAAAACGATAGCAACTCGCAACCAACGCTTAGGGGTTGTCAATCCCTTCATGGTCACTTACGAGAGTGAGATCTGATAGAGATAATATTTTTGGTATTTTTGATAGATAGATGCAAAGTAAAAAGTAAAAGCAAAGCAAAAACAAAGCAAGTAAATAAAGTGATATAGATTGATATGATGAGAATAGACCCGGGGGCCATAGGTTTCACTAGTGGCTTCTCTCGAGAGCATAAGTATTCTACGGTGGGTGAACAAATTACTGTTGAGCAATTGACAGAATTGAGCATAGTTATGAGTATATCTAGGTAATGATCATGTATATAGGCATCACTTCCAAAACAAGTAGATCGAAACGATTCTGCATCTACTACTATTACTCCACTCATCGACCGCTATCCAGCATGCATCTAGAGTATTAAGTAAAAACAGAGTAACGCCGTAAGCAAGATGACATGATGTAGAGGGATAAATTCATGCAATATGATAAAAACCCCATCTTGTTATCCTCGATGGCAACAATACAATACGTGCCTTGCAACTCTTTCTGTCACTGAGTAAGGACACCGCAAGATTGAACCCAAAGCTAAGCACTTCTCCCATTGCAAGAACTACCAATCTAGTTGGCCAAACCAAATAAGATAATTCGAAGAGACTTGCAAAGATAACTCAATCATACATAAAAGAATTCAGAGAAGAATCACATATTTTCCATAGATAAAACTGGATCATAAACCCACAATTCATCGGTCTCAACAAACACACCGCAAAAAGAAGATTACATCAAATAGACCTCCACGAGAGAGGGGGAGAACATTGTATTGAGATCCAAAAAGAGAGAAGAATCCATCTAGCTACTAGCTATGGACCCGAAGGTCTGAAGTAAACTACTCACACTTCATCGGAGGGGCTATGGTGATGATGTAGAAGCCCTCCATGGTGGATGCCCCCTCCGGCGGAGCTCCGGAACAAGCCCCAAGATGGGATCTCATGGATACAGAAAGTTGCGGTGGTGGAATTAGGTTTTTGGCTCCCCTTCTGATCGTTCGGGGATAAGTAGGTATATATAGGAGGAAGGAGTACGTCGGTGGAGCTCCGAGGGGCCCACGAGGTAGGGGGGGCACGCCCTCCACCCTCGTGACCGCCTCTGGCGCTTCTTGGAGTAGGGTCCAAGTCTCCTGGGTCACGTTCGGTTGGAAAATCACGATCCCGAAGGTTTCATTCCGTTTGGATTCCGTTTGATATTCTGTTTCTTCGAAATACTGAAAAAGGCAAAAAACAGCAATTCTAGGCTGGGCCTCCGGTTAATAGGTTAGTCCCAAAAATAATATAAAAGTGGAAAATAAAGCCCAATATAGTCCAAAACAGTAGATAAAGTAGCATGGAGCAATCAAAAATTATAGATACGTTGGACACATATCAAGCATCCCCAAGCTTAATTCCTGCTCGTCCTCGAGTAGATAAATGATAAAAAAGAATTCTTGATGCGGAGTGATACTTTGGCATAATTTCAATGTAAATCTTCTTAATTGTGATATGAATATTCAGATCCGAAAGATTCAAGACAAAAGCTCATATTGACACAAAAATAATAATACTTCAAGCATACTAATCAAAGCAATCATGTCTTCTCAAAATAGCATGGCAAAAGAAAGTTCATCCCTACAAAATCATATAGTTAGCCTATGCTTCATTTTCGTCACACAAAGATTCCCAACTTCTATACCCCTGATGACAAGCCAAGCAATTGTTTCATACTTAAATAATCTCAAACTTTTTCAACCTTCACGCAATACATGAGCGTGAGCCATGGATATAGCACTATGGGTGGAATAGAATATGATGATGGGGATTGTGTGGAGAAGACAAAAAAAGAGAAAGTCTCACGTTGACGAGGCTAATCAACGGGCTATGGAGATGCCCATCAATTGATATCAACATGAGGAAGAGGGATTGCCATGCAACGGATGCATTAGAGCTATGAATGCTCAACAAAAGAAAACTAGTGGTGTGCATCCAACTTGCTTGCTCACGAAGACCTAGGGCATTTTGAGGAAGCCCATCGTAGGAATATACAAGCCAAGTTCTATAATGAAAAATTCCCACTAGTATATGAAAGTGATAACACATGAGACTCACTACATGAAAAGCATGGTGCTACTTTGAAGCACAATATATAAGACTCACTACATGAAGAACGAGGTGCTACTTTGAAGCACAATATATGAGACTCACTACATGAAGAACGAGGTGCTACTTTGAAGCACAAGTGTGGAAAAAGAGATAGTAGCATTGCCCTTTTTCTTTTTTTGGGCCTTTCCTTTTTTTATTTGGGCAATGCTCTAATAATGATGATCATCACACTTCTATAAATTACAACACAAGGATTACAGGTCGAAACTTAGAACAAGATATGACTCTATATGAATGCCTCCGACGGTGTACCGGGATGGTGCAATGAATCAAGAGTGACATGTATAAAAATAATGCTTGGTGGCTTTGCCACAAATACGATGTCAACTACAAGATCATGCAATGGCAATATGACAAAAGTAATGCATGTCATGATGATGATGGTGGAAGTTGCATGGCAATATATCTCGGAATGTCTATGGAAATGCCATAATAGGTAGGTATGGTGGCTGTTTTGAGAAAGATATAAGGAGGTTTATGTGTGATAGAGCGTATCGTATCACGGGGTTTGGATGCACCGGCGAAGTTTGCACCAACTCTCAAGGTGAGAAAGGGCAATGCACGGTACCGAAGAGGCTAGCAATGGCGGAAAGATGAGAGTGCGTATAATCCATGGACTCAACATTAGTCAAAAGAACTCATATACTTATTGCAAAAATTTAGAAGTCATCAAAAATTCAAGTACTATGCGCATGCTCCTAGGGGGATAGATTGGTAGGAAAATACCATCACTCGTCCCCGACCGCCACTCATAAGGATGCACAAGCCAGGTACACTTCATATTTCAAATTTGTTACATAACTTTAACCATACGTGCATGCTACGGGATTTGCAAACTTCAACACAAGTATTTCTCAAATTCATAATCACCCAACTAGCACGACTATGATATTATCACCTCCATATCTCAAAACAATTATCAAGCATCCAACTTATCTTAGTATTCAACGCACTCAAAAGAATTTTTCACATATCTTGAACACCAAGTATATTAACATTAAGCAAATTAACATGCTATTAACGACTCTCAAAATAATCTAAGTGAAGCAAGAGAGATCAAGTTTCTTTAAAACAATTCCACCACCGTGCTCTAAAAGATCTAAGTGAAGTACTAGAGCAAAAATTATCACGCTCAAAAGATATAAGTGAAGCACTATGAGCAAAACTAGCAAGCTCAAAAGATATAAGCAAAGCACATAGAGTATTCTAACAAATTCCAAATCATATATGGCTTTCTCAAAAAGGTGTGTACAACAAGGATGATTGTGGTAAACTAACAAGCAAAGACACAAATAATACAAGACGCTCCAAGCAAAACACATATCATGTTGGTGAATAAAAATATAGCTCCAAGTAAATTACCGATGGAAGTGGACGAAAGAGGGGATGCCTTCCAGGGCATCCCCAAGCTTTGAATTTTTTGGTGTCCTTGGATTATCTTGGGGGTGCCATGGGCATCCCCAAGCTTAGGCTCTTACCACTCCTAGTTCCATAATCCATCAAAAGAATTCACCCAAAACTTGAAAACTTCACAACACAAAACTCAATAGAAATCTCGTGAGCTCCGTTAGAGAAAGAAAACAAAAGACTACTTCAAGGTAATGTAATGAACTCATTATTTATTTTAATTTTTGTTAACCTACTGTATTCCAACTTCTCTATGGTTTATAAACTATTTTACTAGCCATAGATTCATCAAAATAAGCAAACAACACACGCAAAACAGAATCTGTCAAAAACAGAACAGTCTGTAGTAATCTGTAACTAACACAAACTTCTGGAACTCTACAAATTCCAACCAAAATAGGACGTACTGGACAATTTGTTTATTGATCAGCAGCAAAAAGAATCAATGCAAAAGCACGTTCCTGTGATTTACTGAATTTTTTCTCGTGAGCGCAAAGTTTCTGTTTTTCAGCAGAATCAAATCAACTATCATCATAGCTTATCCTATAGGTTCTACTTGGCACAAACACTAATTAAAACATAAAACCACATCCAAACAGAAGGTATATGGATTATTTATTCCTGAACAGAAGCAAAAACAAAAAACTAAAAATAAAATTGGGTTGTCTCCCAACAAGCGCTATCGTTTAACGCCCCTAGCTAGGCATAAAAGCAAGGATAAATCTAGGTATTGCCATCTTTGGTAGGCAATCCATAAGTGGCTCTCATGATAGATTCATATGGTAATTTTATTTTCTTTCTAGGGAAGTGTTCCATACCCTTTTTAAGGGAAATTGGAATTTAATATTCCCTTCCTTCATATCAATAATTGCACCAATCGTTCTAAGGAAAGGTCTACCAAGAATAATAGGACATGAAGGATTGCAATCTATATCAAGAACGATAAAATCTATGGGCACATAATTCCTATTTGCAACAATAAGAACATCATTAATTCTTCCCATAGGCTTTTTAATAGTGGAATCCGCAAGATGCAAGTTTAGAGAGCAATCATCAATATCACGGAAATCTAGCAAATCACATAAAGTTTTGGGAATAGTAGAGACACTAGCACCCAAATCACACAATCATAACTTTTAATTTTAATTTTGATAGTAGGTTCCCACTCATCATGGAGTTTCCTAGGGATAGAAACTTTCAACTCAAGCTTTTCTTCATAACATTGCATCAAGGCATCAACAATGTGTTCGATAAAGGCTTTATTTTGACTAAAAGCATGAGGAGATTTTAGCACGGATTGCAACAAGGAAATACAACCAATCAAAGAGCAATTTTAATAATTAAATTCCTAGAGATCCAAAATAGTGGGTTTAGCAACATCACGGTTTTTATTTATTTCAATCCCACTTTCATCAATTTCATCATCAAGATCTAGAAACTCCAAATTCTTAGAACGCCTTCTAGGTAAAGGAAGATAATCTTCAGATTCATCAAGATTCATATTGCAAAACAAAGATTTAATGGGGGACACATCAATAACTTTTAGATCTTCATCTTGATTTTCATAGGGATTCGGTTTAGCGGCCATCTTATTAACTAAGGTAGCTTGCATATCCGAAATTTTAGCGGTCATCTTTTCAAGATGAGTAATTTGGGCCCTTATAACATCAAATTCTGTGACACTCCAAATTTTTTTTTGGTGTTTTGTTTTTCAAAAGAGCCTTGCTTGGTTTGAAAGAAGGTCATTTAAACCCTTCCTAAAAACCATCTTCTAAGTTTGCCCTCTCAAAATCTTTTTCTTGGATTTAGTTTCTTTTAAAAAGAAAACCAATTTAGTTTTGGGCTTTTATTTGGTTTTGATCCCTTCAAAATTTTACCATGCCTCCTATGGTGAAATTTCCCCCAAAACCTCTCCTCCCACTATAGTTCAACCCTAACATTCTGTCCAAACTAATAAAATCCATTTTTGGATTTTATTCCAACTATTTCTCCTCCCAAAATAATTTTGTCTTTTCTTTTGAACCTAGGTGGATTGCAAAGCAAGTACCCCAATGCTTATGACTTTTGACCTCAACTCAACACCCCTGGATAGTCCTTTGTACCCACAACCCAGAACCATCTTGATCCACTCTTCTCTTGTTCAAATATTTCAAATTTCACTCACTGCGAGTTTGGGCCAGATTTGCCAAATTTGGTGAAATTCATATCTACACCTCTCCAAAAATTCCACAAATATTCAGGCAGCCTCTAGATGCAATGAGAGGCCCCTCCACCAAAAACCAGCTCAAGGAAAAATCCCTACATGCCTGGATCATTCTGTCGAACACCTTGCATGCACTGTTCTGTTCATATTCAGTTAAATTCAGAAGTTCAGTGTCGATCTTCGTCAGTAACTTCAGTCACGAGCTCACAGTGCGCTTGGCACGTAGCTCACGGCCAGGCTTGCTTGTCCGGAGCATCACACGTGCGCTTGGCGCCATCCTGGCGTCAGGGGCACCCTGGCCCGCCTGCGCCGACGTGTCTTGCCGCGGCCGTAGTGCCGTAGCGGCCGACAGGAAGTAGAACGGCGACACAACGCCGTTCGGCGCCGCCCAAGCATCCTGGTGGCTCCGCGTGGCCACCTCCTTGCCAGCGCACGCATGCAGCACCGTCGCCGTGGCGCGGCACGCGCACAGCGTGCTCTCCGCCGTCGATGGGCCGTGCGGCCGTTCCGTCGAGGGCAGGCCGTAAACCTCCCTCCCGTGCTGAGCTGGACCCTAAAATGGCACCACTACTCCACCTAGGCGATGCTCAAACCCCTAAGCCGACCGTCCAGCCACAGCACCGCCGTAATCAACTCGCCGGACTTATCCGTTCACGACAACCGACTCGGGCCGGCTATATATAGCACCCCCGAGCCTGCTCTCGCCCCCGCACGACTCCACCACCCCACTAGACCCCGCCCAGCCACTGGGAGAGCCCCGAGGGGCCCTTCTTCCCCGACTCCGGCCACCCCGTTCCGCCTCGGCCTCCACCTTGATTCACTCCGCACTCTCCGACGAGGTCCACGACCACCCGAACCATCTTCCGCCGGAGCAAGGGCCGACGTCGACACAGTGCTCGCCGGCGACCACCACCTCCACCCACAGACGCGGAACGGTGCACTGATCTCGAAGATACCAGAGGAGGTGACGGAGCTGCAAACCTCGCACAGTTAGACTCCGACTACTCCGAACCAGGCAAGCATGTTTGAACTCTTGATACGATGAGTGTTGTTGCATGTTTGCATTTTAGTTGTAGTCATGGCATGTTTATGAACATTTCTTGAATGTTACGGTTCATGCACAATGGTGGAAAGTAAGTTTCGGAAAGGCACTATGTTGTTGGATACATATTTGCATGGCCATGTGTTGGCAAGATGATGGGTAAGGTGGCAGTGTTGTGACATGCCAGTCTTATGCCAGAGTATTTGACTTCCGTGTCATCGTGAAACAACTCACATTTTCATTCATTCCTTCCTATACTTTCACAGGTTTTCCGAAAGGAATATGGCATAGTAAGTTGCAAATACTTTTCCTGGTACACACCAAATAGAGAAGCCGGGATGAGGGTTCCATGGCCCTGGATTAAAGCCCGTCATCCGGTCAGGGGGCATGGGTGTTTCCGGTTGGGACCGAGAGGGGGGCACCCCTTCGAGCACGCGTATAGAAATTTGATCCCATGCTATTCGAGGTTGTGGCCTCCCCGTCTCAAAGTTTTTCTTGGCCGTTGTCCAGGGTGATTCCTGGCATCGTGTGGTGAAATGGGTGTGTACTAGTTAAATGTCTTTCTACTGAAATACCGTAAACGGAACTAGTCCTTCGTGACTACGGAAATCCGTTGGCTGTGGTCAGTTCATCCAAACTCTGCAGAGTCTCAAATCTTTCAATTATCTTGTACTTTGTTCAAGTACTATATTCATCTTATCTTGTCAGGTATCAACCACAGTGACAAAACTCCGGCGGGAATTGTGTGTGATAAATCCGGTTAACAGATTATTCTTGTGGATGGACTAATCTTGTCATTTACATTTATTACAAGCCCTGTCTGTGATGTTGCTCAGACGTCCGACGGTGGCAGACCTGTTATTTACTTTTGTTATGAACCCTGTCTGTGACATCGCTCAGATGTCCGACGGTGGTATTTCTTTTACAAGCCCTGTCTGTGACATCGCTCAGATGTCCGACGGTCGTATTTCTTTTACAAGCCCTGTCTGTGACGTCGCTCAGATGTCCGACGGTGGTATTTCTTTTATAAGCCCTGTCTGTGACGTCGCTCAGATGTCCGACGGTGGTATTTCTTTTATAAGCCCTGTCTGGGACGTCGCTCAGATGTCCGACGGTGGTATTTCTTTTATAAGCCCAGTCTGTGATGTCGCTCAGACGTCCGACAGTGGTATTTCTTTTAAAGCCCTGTCTGTGATGTCGCCCAGACATCCGACTGTGGCATTCCTTTTTAAGCCCTTTATGTGATGTCGCTTAGACGTCCGACTGCGGCACGCATTTTATTTATTTACCTTTCGAGGCGTCGCTCCAGACACCCGATCGGTTTCAGTTATTTATTTTATTCATCAAGTCCTGCAATATTATTGTTATTTTATGAGTATCATCCTTGTTCATGACGCATTCATGCATCCATTGATTATATCTTTTGTCCGAACTGTCTTGCGAGTACTTTCAAGTACTCACCTGGCTTATTGATTTGGCCAGATATTGATGAAGGCGATCTCATGGATGAAGAGTTTGATAGCGAGTCCGACGCCTAGAGGAGTCCCAGTCAGTCCCGTGCGATCATGTCTTGGTCATTGTATTATCCGCTTCCGCAACCCCGAATAAATTCATCGAGCCTCACCTCGACGCTCGATGTACTGCCAGTAGAAGTCAAGTTATCCACCACCTCTTATCCTCGAACTAGTAGCATGCCACCACACCCCTGTGCCATAACCGCCCTTATGTAAGATATTGGCGAGTTTGTAATAAATTGCTGAGCCGCCTCGGCTCAGCCTTGTAATATATTTGATGCTACTGGTTCCCTGTTTATCAAGCATTGTCTACCAGAAAGGATGACTTTTCCTATACTGGGATTTAAAGATCGATTTTCTCAATATTTATTTATTGAAAAAGTCGGTCGTGACAGACTTGGTAACCAGAGCCAGGCTGACTGTAGGAAGCCACTAGGCGCGATCACTAATCGGTTTTTAGCAAAATAGAGCCAATTCATATTTTTTCAAATGTGGTCATTTTTCTGACAGTCAGCATAAATTTATGATCTGACCACTTAGAATTTTTGCCTACTTTTGTAGATGGCTGACAACAACTGCGAGTCTCAGATGTTTGCCAACGAGCCTGATGGGTTCGTCAAGCTTCTCACCTTTATCGTCCAGGTCGCGATGGGGCCATCTATGCACCCAGTCTTCACACTCTATCAGCACAAAGTCAACGACGGTCTGACCATGCATCAAGCCGCGGTGCAGTTCAGGGGAGGGCGTGTTGAGTTACGCCGCTTCCGGTACTTGGGAAGAGCTATGCCTACGGAGAAGCATGCTATGCAGATGGCAGCTCGTGAGGTGATAGCTCATCTCAGGGATGTCCTTCCTGCGATGAAGACTCGTCGTTACCGCTACCTTCCATGCCACGTGCCATACACCTGTCACTACGCGTTCTCTTGCCCCAGAGGAGAACGAGACGAAGTTTTTGAGATGCTTATCGAGTACCTCCGGGCTCTGGAGGCAGCCTTCGACAACCTGGTGGACGACTTCGTGGCTGCCCGCATGGACTCAGTTCATGGCTGTGCCACCAACAGGAGGGAGCTCCTGCACACCGCGCCACCACTGACTTTTGTCTCGTCCTCAGCATCTTATGCACCTGCCACTCATGCCACTCCTCGTCGCCTGCCTTCCACCGAGGAATTCAACCAAGCCATTGCACCCACTCCAGTCCGCTCTGCGCCACCCATTGCGCCCACTCATGTTCATGTTACTCCGACTACGGCACCCGCTCCATCAGCTCAGCGCCACGTTCCTCGTCTGGAACCTATTAGCGAGGAGGAAGTTGATTCCCCAGCATCGCTGTGTCTCACCCTCGGCAGGACAAAGGAGGTCCTCACCATCTCCTCCGACTGAGTACGTTTAGTCGCCATGTGGTGTACCAACTTGTATGATATGTACATAGGTTGTGAGAAGTAGCCTGTTTGCACCTCATGTAGGATCTGGAGAAGTGCACTAGTTTAAATAACATGTCAGGATTATGTACGCATATCCTGAGTGATGTATAATTATGGCCGCGTGTAAGATATGTAATAGTCCTTCTCCGCGCGCAATTGTGTGTTTTCAAAATATCCTGGAGTTTTAAAATGTTCTTCGTGTGCAATTTTATTGACTTCTGCAACTCTCTTTCTTGTCTTACGAGTTCACAAAATATATCCCCAGAGTGAAAAATGTCTCGTCCTTGGACGCGCTCCATGCCAAGTCAGCCAGAAGAAGATTATGGCACACCGCAAACCCAAAATTTCACTCAGGGTCAGACAAGTCAACAGTACAGTGAAACAGCTTTCAGACAAGTATGTCGTCTGTATGAACAGAGTCAACAACAACACCAAGAAATGATGAACCAATTCATCAATATGGGAAGTAACCGTGGTCAGTACCAACAGCAATCCAAATTATCTGAGTTACAGAAGACGCGTCCTCCAACATTTTCTCATACTGACAAGCCTCTTGAGGCCGATGACTGGCTTCGAGACATGGAGAGAAAATTAATTATCGCATAGTGTTCAGACCGTGAAAAAGTATTGTATGCACCACATTATCTCACAGGAGCAGCTGCATCGTGGTGGGAAAACTTCATGCACATGCACCCCAACGAAAATCACCTGGGAAGATTTCAAAGAAGGTGTTCGTGGGGCACATATTCCTAAGAGCGTCATGAAAATCAAGAAGAAAGAATTTGATGAACTCAAGCAAAGAGGCCATGACAGTATCAGAATATAACAGCCAATTTACTCTGCTATCTCGCTACGCCAATGAAGAACGCATGACCAAGAGCAAGAAGATGGAAAAATTCTTAGAGGGCCTGGCACCTGCCCTTAAGTGCCAGCTAGTTGTGCATACCTTTCCAGATTTTAAAACACTGGTGGATAAGGCCATTACTCTGGAAAATGAGCGACGTAGCCTGGAAGATTTCCAAAAACGCAAAAGGGACCAGACCACTTTTTCTCTCAACCCAAGAAACAAGACAGAAATTCAGAAGGGTAGAACACACAAAACCCCGACGGAAAATTCACGTCCAATCAAGAGTTTCCATGCAAGAGACAAAGAATTCACCTATCGCCCAGGCGTTACCTGTTATGCTTGTGGAGAAGAAGGGCACTATGCCAAGCAGTGCCCCAAGCCAAGGAGCTCAACCCCAAAGCTCAATAATGGTAGCAATAATTCAGCGCCAAAGCGAAGCAATTTCAACCCCAGCAACAACCACCGGGAAGGTCACTTGAACCACGTGACCCGAGAGGAAGCACAAAATGCCCCAGATATCGTACTCGGTACGTACCCCGTCAACACAATCCCTGCCATGGTTTTGTTTGATTCTGGAGCTTCTCACTCATTCGTTTCAAAAAGTTCTGCTTTGCAAAATAATTTTTCGATGCTTCCCCTGGAAAAATCAATGATCATCAAGTCCCCTGGAATTAAGTAAGTGACCCAGAGTTACTGTCAAGGTGTGGTTATTGAATTTGAAGGATTGAAGTTTTACGCCAACCTTATTGTATTGAAAAGCAAAGGACTGGATGTCATCCTAGGAATGGATTGGTTAACCACCAACAAAGGTTTTATTGACTGCTTCAACCGTACCGTGATTCTTACACACCATCATGGGAAGAAAATAAAAGTTTCAGCCAAAGAGAGACAAATACCTCGGCAACCTAGATTAAACAAGGTGGACATTTCTGAGCTAAACAAGGTCCCCGTAGTATGTGAATTTCCAGACGTATTTCCATAAGAACTACCAGGCATGCCACCAGACCGAGAGATAGAATTCAGCATTGAGCTAGCACCCGGAACCACTCCTATTTACAAGAAACCTTACAGAATGGCACCATCCGAATTGGTAGAGTTGAAGAAGCAAATAAAAGAATTATTAGAGAAAGGATACATACGAGCCAGCTCCTCAGCTTGGGGTTCTCCAATTTTATTTGCCAAGAAGAAGGATGGAACAATGAGGTTGTGTATTGATTATCGAGCTCTCAACATGGTCACAATCAAGAACAAATACCCAATGCCCCGAATAAATGATTTATTCGATCAGCTCGCACAGGCCAAAATCTTCTCAAAAATTGACTTGAGATCAGGATACCATCAATTAAAAGTACGAACAGAAGATATTCCCAAGACCGCATTCACCTCCAGATATGGGCTGTATGAGTTCACAGTAATGCCATTCGGACTAACCAACGCCCCCGCATATTTTGTTCACCTCATGAACAAGGTGTTTATGAAGTATATGGACAAGTTTGTGGTGGTGTTCATCGATGATATTCTGATATATTCCAAAACACCAGAAGAGCATGCCGAACATCTCAGGATTGTACTCGGAGAACTCAGGAAGCATCAACTGTACGCCAAATTCAGCAAATGTGAATTTCGGCTAAGGCAGGTGGGTTTTCTGGGCCACGTGTTAACCCAAGAAGGTATTGCAGTAGATCCAGAAAAAAGTCAAGGCCGTACTTGGCTGGAAACCACCAGCTAACATAACGGACGTACGGAGTTTCTTGGGAATGGCAGGCTATTATCGGAGATTTATTGAAGGATTCCCCACTATAGCAAAGCCCATGACACAATTGCTCAAGAAAGGCAAGAAGTTTGAATGGACAGAAGCATGTGAGAAAAGCTTCCAAGAGCTAAAGAGCAAATTAACGACGACACCAGTACTAATTGTGCCAGATATACACAAGAATTTTGAGGTATATTGTGACGCATCCCGGAAAGGCCTCGGATGCGTATTGATGCAAGAAGGCAAGGTAGTTGCGTATGTCTCCAGACAACTACGCAAGCATGAGGAGAATTATCCTACTCATGATTTGGAATTAGCGGCGGTCATACATGCGCTCAAGGAATGGAGACACTTCCTACTTGGAAATCATTGTGAGATATACACAGACCATAAGAGTCTTAAGTATATTTTCACACAGCCAGAGCTAAATCTACGGCAACGACGCTGGTTAGAGTTGGTGAAGGATTATGATGTCGGAATCCACTATCATCCCAGAAAAGCAAATGTTGTGGCAGATGCACTTAGTCGCAATCCCAGCACGGACGACGACAGTATACCAAAATTGAGGCCAGAATTTCAACAAGAATTTGCCCGACTCAATCTAACAATGGTTACTGAAGGCAGTGTGTCGAATATAGAAATACATCCTACCCTGATGGAAAGGATCAAGGAAGCCCAGGACGGACACCACAGCATTGAGGGCATAAAAAGAAAAGTGAGTTTGGGAAGAGCCTCAGAATTCAACGTGGATGAGCAAGGAATATTGTGGTATGGAGAAAGGCTATGCATACAAAATGTCGAGGACCTCAAACAGCAGATATTGACTGAAAGTCACACAGCTCCGTATTCAATCCATCCTGGAGGGACAAAAATGTATAAGGATCTTCAGGAAAATTTCTGGTGGCACGGTATGAAGAGAGATATAGCCACGTTCATTGCCTGCTGTGACTCTTGTCAATGTATCAAGGCCGAGCACCAGAAAC
Source organism: Triticum timopheevii (assembly GCA_963921465.1). NCBI lineage: Eukaryota > Viridiplantae > Streptophyta > Magnoliopsida > Poales > Poaceae > Triticum > Triticum timopheevii. The sequence goes on from OY997262.1 coordinate 373,323,346, forward strand.
CAGCCGGACTGTTACAGCCAAATAAGATACCCGAGTGGAAATGGGACGAGATTGGAATGGACTTTGTCGTTGGACTGCCACGATCACGACACGGAAACGATGCCATTTGGGTCATAACCGACAGATTAACCAAGGTGGCATATTTTATTCCGGTAAAAACAACTTACACCACTCAGAGACTGGCCAGACTTTATCTTGCCCGTATCGTCTGCCTACATGGAGTCCCTAAAACTATCATCTCAGATAGAGGCACACAGTTCATCTCTAGATTTTGGGATCACCTGCAACAGGCACTGGGAACCCAACTAGCCTTCAGTACCGCACACCATCCCCAGACTGATGGGTAGACTGAACGCGTAAACCAAATCCTTGAAGACATGCTAAGAGCCTGTGTCCTCACCTACGGGAACAGTTGGGAAGAAAGTTTGCCATATGCAGAGTTCACATACAACAACAGCTATCAAGCCAGCTTGCAAATGGCACCCTTTGAAGCTCTATATGGGAGAAGATGTCGTACCCCGCTAAATTGGTCAGAGACCGGAGACAGCCATATCTTCGGCCCAGACATGCTCAAGGAGGCCGAGGAGAAAGTTAAAACAATTAGAGATCGACTCAAAACAGCTCAGAGTCGGAAGAAGAGTTATTATGACCGAAAGCATCGGGAAATCAGTTTTGAACCTGGAGAATTGGTGTACCTGAGAGTTTCTCCTATGAAGGGTCTGCAACGATTCAAGATTAAGGGGAAACTTGCACCAAGATTCATCGGACCATTTCATATAGTGGCCCGACGAGGCAAGGTAGCCTACCAGCTGGACCTACCCGGAGACTTGTCTGGTATCCACAACGTGTTTCACATCTCGCAGTTGAGAAAATACATAAGCAACCCAGAGAAGCAAGTTTCACATGAATACATTGACGTGCAACCAGACCTCACTTACCGGGAGCACCCGATAAAAATATTAGAAGAGTCTGAGAGGAGGACCCGACAGAAAACCATTAAGTTTTTCAGAGTTAAATGGAGTAATCACACCGAGAATGAAGCAACTTGGGAGAGCGAGGATTTTCTTCGGACAAAGCACCCACACCTGTTTAAGGAACAACTGAAATCTCGGGGACAAGATTTTTCCTAAGGGGGTAGGTGCTGTGACACTCCAAATTTTTTTTTGGTGTTTTGTTTTTCAAAAGAGCCTTGCTTGGTTTGAAAGAAGGTCATTTAAACCCTTCCTAAAAACCATCTTCTAAGTTTGCCCTCTCAAAATCTTTTTCTTGGATTTAGTTTCTTTTAAAAAGAAAACCATTTTAGTTTTGGGCTTTTATTTGGTTTTGATCCCTTCAAAATTTTACCATGCCTCCTATGGTGAAATTTTCCCCAAAACCTCTCCTCCCACTATAGTTCAACCCTAACATTCCGTCCAAACTAATAAAATCCATTTTTGGATTTTATTCCAACTATTTCTCCTCCCAAAATAATTCTGTCTTTTCTTTTGAACCTAGGTGGATTGCAAAGCAAGTACCCCAATGCTTATGACTTTTGACCTCAACTCAACACCCCTGGATAGTCCTTTGTACCCACAACCCAGAACCATCTTGATCCACTCTTCTCTTGTTCAAATATTTCAAATTTCACTCACTGCAAGTTTGGTCCAGATTTGCCAAATTTGGTGAAATTCATATCTACACCTCTCCAAAAATTCCACAAATATTCAGGCAGCCTCTAGATGCAATGAGAGGCCCCTCCACCAAAAACCAGCTCAAGGAAAAATCCCTACATGCCTGGATCATTCTGTCGAACACCTTGCATGCACTGTTCTGTTCATATTCAGTTAAATTCAGAAGTTCAGTGTCGATCTTTGTCAGTAACTTCAGTCACGAGCTCACAGTGCGCTTGGCACGTAGCTCACGGCCAGGCTTGCTTGTCCGGAGCCTCACACGCGCGCTTGGCGCCATCCTGGCATCAGGGGCGCCCTGGCCCGCCTACACCGGCGTGTCTTGCGGCGGCCGTAGTGCCGTAGCGGCCGACAGGAAGCAGAACGGCGACACAACGCCGTTCGGTGCCGCCCAAGCATCCTGGTGGCTCCGCGTGGCCACCTCCTTGCCAGCGCACGCATGCAGCACCGTCGCCATGGCCCGGCACGCGCAGAGCGCACTCTCTGCCGTCGACGGGTCGTGCGGCCGTTCCATTGAGGGCAGGCCGTAAACCTCCCTCCCGTGCTGAGCTGGACCCTAAAATGGCACCACTACTCCACCTAGGCGATGCTCAAAGCCCTAAGCCGACCGTCCAGCCACAGCGCCACCGTAATCAACTCGCCGGACATATCCGTTCACGACAACCGACTCGGGCCGGCTATATATAGCACCCCCGAGCCTGCTCTCGCCCCCGCACGACTCCACCACCCCACTAGACCCCGCCCAGCCACTGGGAGAGCCCCGAGGGGCCCTTCTTCCCCGACTCCGGCCACCCCATTCCGCCTCGGCCTCCACCTTGATTCACTCCGCACTCTCCGACGAGGTCCACGACCACCCGAACCATCGTCCGCCGGAGCAAGGGCCGCCGTCGACACAGTGCTCGCCGGCGACCACCACCTCCACCCACAGACGCGGAACGGTGCACTGATCTTGAAGATACCGGAGGAGGTGACGGAGCTGCAAACCTCGCACAGTTAGACTCCAACTACTCCGAACCAGGCAAGCATGTTTGAACTCTTGATATGATGAGTGTTGTTGCATGTTTGCATTTTAGTTGTAGTCATGGCATGTTTATGAACATTTCTTGAATGTTACGGTTCATGCACAATGGTGGAAAGTAAGTTTCGGAAAGGCACTATGTTGTTGGATACATATTTGCATGGCCATGTGTTGGCAAGATGATGGGTAAGGTGGCAGTGTTGTGACATGCCAGTCTTATGCCAGAGTATTTGACTTCCGTGTCATCGTGAAACAACTCACATTTTCATTCATTCCTTCCTATACTGTCACAGGTTTTCCGAAAGGAATATGGCATAGTAAGTTGCAAATACTTTTCCTGGTACACACCAAATAGAGAGGCCAAGATGAGGGTTCCATGGCCCTGGATTAAAGCCCGTCATCCGGTCAGGGGGCATGGGTGTTTCCGGTTGGGACCGAGAGGGGGGCACCCCTTAGAGCGCGCGTATAGAAATTTGATCCCATGCTATTCGAGGTTGTGGCCTCCCCGTCTCAAAATTTTTCTTGGCCGTTGTCCAGGGTGATTCCTGGCATCGTGTGGTGAAATGGGTGTGTACTAGTTAAATGTGTTTCTACTGAAATACCATAAACGGAACTAGTCCTTCGTGACTACGGAAATCCGTTGGCTGTGGTCAGTTCATCCAAACTCTGCAGAGTCTCAAATCTTTCAATTATCTTGTACTTTGTTCAAGTACTATATTCATCTTATCTTGTCAGGTATCAACCACAGTGACAAAACTCCGGTGGGATTTGTGTGTGATAAATCCGGTTAACAGATTATTCTTGTGGATGGACTAATCTTGTCATTTACATTTATTACAAGCCCTGTCTGTGATGTTGCTCAGACGTCTGACGGTGGCAGACCTGTTATTTACTTTTGTTATGAACCCTGTCTGTGACGTCGCTCAGATGTCCGACGGTGGTATTTCTTTTACAAGCCCTGCCTGTGACGTCGCTCAGATGTCCGACGGTGGTATTTCTTTTACAAGCCCTGTCTGTGACGTCGCTCAGATGTCCAACGGTGGTATTTCTTTTATAAGCCCTGTCTGTGACGTCGCTCAGATGTCCGACGGTGGTATTTCTTTTATAAGCCCTGTCTGGGACATCGCTCAGATGTCCGACGGTGGTATTTCTTTTATAAGCCCAGTCTGTGATGTCGCTCAGACGTCCGACAGTGGTATTTCTTTTAAAGCCCTGTCTGTGATGTCGCCCAGACATCCGACTGTGGCATTCCTTTTTAAGCCCTTTATGTGATGTCGCTTAGACGTCCGACTGCGGCACGCATTTTATTTATTTACCTTTCGAGGCGTCGCTCCAGACACCCGATCGGTTTCAGTTATTTATTTTATTCATCAAGTCCTGCAATATTATTGTTATTTTATGAGTATCATCCTTGTTCATGACGCATTCATGCATCCATTGATTATATCTTTTGTCCGAACTGTCTTGCGAGTACTTTCAAGTACTCACCTGGCTTGTTGATTTTGCCAGATATTGATGAAGGCGATCTCATGGATGAAGAGTTTGATAGCGAGTCCGACGCCTAGAGGAGTCCCACTCAGTCCCGTGCGATCCTGTCTTGGTCATTGTATTATCCGCTTCCGCAACCCCGAATAAATTCATCGAGCCTCACCTCGACGCTCGATGTACTGCCAGTAGAAGTCAAGTTATCCACCACCTCTTATCCTCGAACTAGTAGCATGCCACCACACCCCTGTGCCATAACCGCCCTTATGTAAGATATTGGCGAGTTTGTAATAAATTGCTGAGCCGCCTCGGCTCAGCCTTGTAATATATTTGATGCTACTGGTTCCCTGTTTATCAAGCATTGTCTACCAGAAAGGATGACTTTTCCTATACTGGGATTTAAAGATCGATTTTCTCAATATTTATTTATTGAAAAAGTCGGTCGTGACAAATTCTTTAGACATATCATCGAGTTCTTTATTCATAAAGCTCATAAATCTTTTTTGTTCCTTAAGTTCATTTCTAAAGAAATTATTGTGCTCAAATTGTAAAACCATAAATTTTCTAACATTGCTTTCGATCTCCTCTAGCCTTTTAAGGTGAAGGTCACCAAATCTAGGTAGAGCCATCGCAACAAAAAGACAAACTAACACAAGAGCAAGTAGGAAGGCAAAGGGAAAAAGGCAAACGGGAAAGAGAGGAGGAGATTGGGAAAGAGAGGGCATATAAAACGACAAGGGTGAAGTGGGGGAGAGGAAAACGAGAGGCAAATGGCAAATAATATAATGCGAGAGATAGGGATTGTGATGGGTACTTGGTATGTTGACTTTTGCGTAGGCCTCCTGTCGTGGTTCTAAGTCTGACAGTAGAATGGGGGGTAGGTATGGAGAGGCAAGATCTTAGCTATGGAGCAGTTGTATACGCAAAGGATGTACGAGTTCAGGCCCTTCTCGGAGGAAGTAACAGCCCTACGTCTCGGAGCCCGGAGGCGGTCGACTGGATTATATGCGTATGAATTACAGGGGTGCGAACCCTTTACACTGAGGAGGGGGTGGCTTATATAGTGTCTACCAGACCCCTCCGGCCCTCAGTTATGCAGGGTTTAAAGTACATAAAGATGGGCATTACTGGTAACGTCTTACATAAAGTGTCATCATGACCATAAAGGCTATTTAGTTAAAGACCGTTTGGATGTAGGGTGGCTCTTGATCTTCTGGCGGTCGAGTGAATCTTCCTGGTCGAGTGCCTTCGAGTCTGTCGAGTGGAATCCCTCTTGGTCGACTGGACGGCCGTTTCTTCTGAAGATGTCCTTGGGGAGGGTACTTTAGCCAGGTCCGTGACCCTACCCTAGGTACATGACTTCATCATTAGCCCCCGAATGGATCAGGGTTTGAGTGAGGAAGGAGTTGATAATCTTTCCGACCCGTTTTTGTGTTCTGAACATGTCTCATCTTTGACCAATAAGTCTTTGCAATGATGGCAGCAACTTTTCTTTCAGTCGCCTTGATCCATTCCTTTCTTCTGTCGAGTGAACTTTTGAACTCAGTGAACTTCCGAGCGATGGATCGCAGGAAATCTTGTCGTCTGACAGATTGATCTGCCGTTGGCGGATTTTGCGGGATACGAATTTTGGGAAGCGTGCGAAGCGGGGCGGCCCGCTGTACTCGGATGGGATAGGGCGTGGACGCCTCGATTTCCACACTGCCTTTTTCGCCACGTATCGTGCGTGCGTGACTGTTTCAGGATGTGACAGGATCGCCCGGGCCTACTTGTCAGCCACTCGGAAGCGGCTTTATATAAAGCGCCGGGCGAGGGTTTTTGAACAGTGTCCTCTCATTCTTCTTCTCCGCCCTCTTCGTCTCCGCCCGCTCTGCCTGTTCTTGCCTCCGCCCACCCACTCTTCACGTGCCCCGCCGGCGACCATGGTGAAGGAGAAGACGGCGGTGTTAGAGCGTGCCAAGAAGGCGACGGTGACGGGGAAGGCGAAGGGGAGACCGTCCAGTCGGGGCGGATCTTCATCGAGGTCTCGCCTGCCGCAAGGTTGGGTCCAAGGGGATTGGATCCGCTCGACCATCACCGAGGCGGATCTCAATGATCTGGCCAACGAGGGTCTGATCCTCCACGGGTCGGCCAGGCTCCCGGGGTCCGAGTGGCAACCGCAGCCGCAGGAGGGTGAGTGCGTTCTCCTAGCCACCCATGTAGATCGAGGGTTTTCTCTGCCGCCGAGTGTTTTCTTTCGAGGGTTTCTGAACTTTTTTGGGGCGCAAATCCACCATTTCACCCCCAATTCCATCGCCTATCTTGCTGCTTTTGTGTCTATGTGCGAGAACTTCTTGGGTTGTCGACCACACTGGGGTCTCTTCAAGCACATATTCACTTGTCGCTCACAGACAGTGAAAAAGGCGAGTCTTGACGATGATAGGACTAGGGTTATCCAGATGTGCGGGGGTCTAGGGATTCAGATGAGGAGTAAGAGCACTTTCCCGGACATGACCCTTCCCGAGTCGGTCAGAGGGTGGCAGTCGACTTGGTTCTACTGCCATGACGAGTCGACGCCGGGGCAGTCGACCGGTCTCTCTCCGTTCTCCATGGACCGAGTGAACAAACCCTCTTCTCTGAAGGTGCTCCCTGAGGAGAAACCTCAAGTAAGAATGTTGATGGAGCGTGTAGTCCAGCTTGTTCGAGACAGAGTGACGGGCATGGATCTTCTGGAGGTCTTCTTGAGACGGCGTATCCAACCGCTTCAGTACCGAGGTCATCCGATGTGGATGTACTGTGGAACCGAAGACACCACTCGGGTCCATCCAGAGGTAGTCGACGACGCCACACTGGAGAGGTGGGTGGCCGCGATCACAGGGAATAAGGACAACCCGCGGGGGGCAAGGAGGATCCCACCACTCGACCATTCCTACACGCCGGACACGGTATGACCACTTATCTCCGATTGTAATCTTGCATCATTCATTCTGCTTTGCTGCGAATCGGTCGACTGACCTTTGTTTTGTTTTGTTGTCCGTCAGGCTACCACTGAGTTGTACTCAATGCCTAATGGAGCGCAAACGCCGACTGAGGAGGAGGACGTGAGTGGGGGCGAAAGCCCGGAGGAGTGGGAATCGAATGCTGACGACGATGACGATGGTGATGACTCTGGTGAGGAGGAAGAGGAGGAGGAGGAAGTTGTACCTCCCCGCTCGGAGAGACGTTCAAAGCTTGCCCACGATCCCGCGGTCGAGCGCGGCAAGGGCGTCGCAACCGCCACCCAATCGACCAAACGCCCTCGGACTACTTCTCCAGCACCGACTGAGAAAGCTCCGAAGCAGTCCCGAGTGGTGCTGCCGAAGTCGGCGTAAGTCTTGCCGAAGATGAAGATGGTGATCCCCACAATCTCAGGGTAATGTTGCAATTTGAGTTTTCTTGTTTCATGAACTTGTTCTTGGTCGACCCATGAGCCAACTGATTGACTTATGGGACTGCAGCGCTGCTACTTCTGATACCTCGGCCAGGGCCGAAGACCACAAGATGGAGGATGTTGTTACTTCAAGACCTGGTATGACTCCGGTAGTTCTGTCCTTAGTCGATTGACTTCTTGTCTCTAATTATGATTTGTTTATGCAGCTTCGTCTAACATCGTTATTGACCTTCCTGATGACGACGACGAGGAGCCCCTGAGGCAGAGGAGGAGCAGGAAAGCGTCTGCTGGCAAGGCGACTCAGGACGTGCCAGCACCCAAGACGTTGACCGTGGAGGGAGACAATGTCACTCGGCCTTCCGTGTCCTTTGCGGTGCCGTTGACGAGTGCTCGCCCTTCATCGTTGGCTGCTGCACAACCTTCACTTTTCTCAACCCACCACATCCCAGAAGACCAAGCTAGCGCTGCTAAAGAAGCAATACGCCAGGCGGGGGTCATGATGGAGCAAGTGAAGGCGATCCGAGAGGCCAGCCAAGCAGCCTATGACGCCAGTTCGGCTCTCCAGAGTAATGTTCAGGTCAGTCGGTCACTGCCTGTTCTGTTAGGATATGATATCTGAAAAATCCTTCTTTCTGAGATTCCTAGGGTTTGTCCTACACCCACTGGGTGTGTCAATTGAAATTCCAGGTTTAGTGGGGGCACGCTGAGTGCACCCACTGGGTGTAGTCCCCAAGGCTATGGTCGAATGCTGGCAGTCGACTATAGTCTTTATGTCTTAAGTTTATTTTTTACTCGACTAGGTCGAATGGGTTCATAGACCGGTGGGGGCACGCTGAGTGCACCCACTGGGTGTAGTCCCCGAGACTGTGGTCGACTGCTGGCAGTTGACTATAGTCTGAAGAACACCTCTTTTTTTTGGGTCGACTGGTCGACTCTAGCTGGTAAAACTAGTGGGGGCACGCTGAGTGCACCCACTGGGTGTAGTCCCCGAGACTATGGTCGAATGTTTGTGTTCGGCCGTAGTCTTAGAAAACGCTATAATTTTTCCTTAGTCACTCGGAAGTGAATTGTCTTTGACATCTGTCGACTGGTTTTTTCTAGAAATCCTGCGACCTTGCGGCTCTCTATACTGAGATGGAGAACAAGCACATCCAGCTCGAGCTTGATCTGAAACTGGCCCAGGAGAACTTAGCGAAAGCGAAGGAGGAAGCTAAAGGTATGTTTGGTGAGGTCCTTGACGACTGCCTTTGCTTCTTGTTTGTTTCGGAGTCTGATCTCACTGTAATTTTGCAGACAAAGTGAAGGATGCTCTGAGGAAGAAAGACCTTGAGTTGGCTGAGATGCAGAAAACGGCTTTAGAGAAGACCAAGCTCGCAGATGAGAAGTTGGCTTCAGTCACCAAGCTTGAAGAAGAAAACACCAATCCGAAAGCTGCTCTTGACGCTGCCAACCAAGAGGTCAGTCGACTGAAAAACGATAAGATTGCCCTGAATGATAAGGCCAGCGAGTTGGTGGGAAAGAAGAATGATCTTGAAGCTTATCTGGGTGGACTCGCCAAAAAGTTGTTCCTCATGCTTGAAGGTAATCTTTTGCATCAAACAGACATCTTAACTGTGATCGTTCCATTCGGCCGTTGTCTTGACTCGGTGGTTGTGCTTGCAGAATTTTGTCAGAACTTTGAAGAGGAGACTGTCCGACTGGAAGTAAACTTGGATCCCATCAATTCTCCCGTGAAAGATGAAGTCGCCATGAACGTGCTTCGGCTTGAATCTCGCGTTGCCGCCGTCATTGACTACCTCGCCAGGCTAAAGGTCGCAACTTCCCGCATCGACACGATACTCTGGCCAAGAGAGACGCTCCAGAATGACCTCGAGTCCTTGATGACTCGACTGAACAAGGTCCCAAGTCGAGTGCAGGAGTGGAAAAAATCTTCTGCCAGGTGCGGTGTGGATGTTGCTCTGTCTTTGGTCCGCGTTCATTGCAAGGATGCGCGCGAGGGCAAGCTGGTAGCTCTCAGGGTGGCTAACACCAAGAAGCATGACTTCCGATCTTTCATGGAGACCTTCATCGCCGCTGCCACTCGGATTGCAGATGGAATCGACCTGGACGAGTTCGTTGCACCTTCCAGCCCTCCACGGGAGGGGTAAAAAACTTCTAAGCCCGACACTTTAAATTTGCCTCGGTATGCCGAGTGATTTTTGTAATCGACAAACCTTAACAGGCTTTAGCGCCTGAGCACTTTCGCTTCCGTTAGGCTTTATCTGAACCTGGATTCGACGTTGAATATGTTTGCATTCGGTTTGAGGTGTCTTTTGCAGGTTAAAGCGAAGCGCTTATTGCAATTGACTTGTTCCCCAATATACTTAGGCGAGTGGGCTGCAGCTAAGCCCCCGAGTGGGAGGTCTGCTCTCCACTCGGTAGGATTTTCAAAAACTTAGGCGAGCACTGGGCTGCAGCTAAGCCCCCGAGTGGGAGGTCTGCTCTCCACTCGGTAGGATTTTCAAAAACTTAGGCGAGCACTGGGCTGCAGCTAAGCCCCCGAGTGGGAGGTCTGCTCTCCACTCGGTAGGATTTTCAAAAACTTAGGCGAGCACTGGGCTGCAGCTAAGCCCCCGAGTGGGAGGTCTGCTCTCCAGTCGATAGGATTTTCAAAAACTTAGGCGAGCACTGGGCTGCAGCTAAGCCCCCGAGTGGGAGGTCTGCTCTCCACTCGGTAGGATTTTCAAAAACTTAGGCGAGCACTGGGCTGCAGCTAAGCCTCCGAGTGGGAGGTCTGCTCTCCACTCGGTAGGATTTTCAAAAACTTAGGCGAGCACTGGGCTGCAGCTAAGCCCCCGAGTGGGAGGTCTGCTCTCCACTCGGTAGGATTTTCAAAAACTTAGGCGAGCACTGGGCTGCAGCTAAGCCTCCGAGTGGGAGGTCTGATCTCCACCCGGTAGGATTTCTGTGGCGTACCTTTGAAGGAGAGGGTGGCAGTCGACCTGCACCTCGTCCTCCTTGCGGAGCGCACGTTGTATTTGTGGCGTAGCTCGGAGGGAGAGGGTAGCAGTCGACCTGCACCTCGTCTTCCTTGCGGAGCGCATGTTGTATTTGTGGCATAGCTCGGAGGGAGAGGGTAGCAGTCGACCTGCACCTCGTCCTCCTTGCAGAGCGCATGTTGTATTTGTGGCGTAGCTCGGAGGGAGAGGGTAGCAGTCGACCTGCACCTCATCCTCCTTGCGGAGCGCATGCTGTATTTGTGGCGTAGCTCGGAGGGAGAGGGTAGCAGTCGACCTGCACCTCGTCCTCCTTGCAGAGCGCACGTTATATTTGTGGCATAGCTCGGAGGGAGAGGGTAGCAGTCGACCTGCACCTCGTCCTCCTTGCGGAGCGCATGTTGTATTTGTGGCGTAGCTCGGAAGGAGAGGGTAGCAGTCGATCTGTACCTCGTCCTCCTTGCGGAGCGCACACTGTATTTGAACTTAGGCGAGTACCTGGACTGTAGCTAAGCCTCCAAGTGGAAGGCTGGCTTACCACTCGATAGGATTTTGTTTAACTTAGGCGAGTACTTGGACTGCAGCTAAGCCTCCGAGTGGAAGGCTGGCTTACCACTCGGTAGGATTTTGTTTAACTTAGGCGAGTACTTGGACTGCAGCTAAGCCTCCGAGTGGAAGGCTGGCTCACCACTCGATAGGATTTTGTTTAACTTAGGCGAGTACTTGGACTGCAGCTAAGCCTCCGAGTGGAAGGCTGGCTTACCACTCGGTAGGATTTTGTTTGACTTAGGCGAAACGGATTTCGCAGCTAAGCTCCCGAGTGGGAGGCAGGCTCACCACTCGGTTAGGATTTTTTACGGACTTAGGCGAATCAGATTCGCAGCCAAGCCACCCACTGGGGGATTGCTTTATGTGGACAAAAGTAATAACAATTACTGGGAAAATTATAAAGCTCTTGTCTTTGATAAATAAACTACTGAAGTACTTTTATTACAACTCATCCGAGTGAATACTTAAGTGTAAAAGGGGCGGAGAAGATCCGCGTTCCAAGCTCGGGGCTCGTCGATGTTGTGCTCCGCGTTGTAAAGGCGGTACGCTCCGTTGTGGAGAACCTTGGTGACAATGAAGGGGCCTTCCCAAGAAGGAGCAAGTTTATGGGGTTTCTGCTGATGCACTCGGAGAACCAAATCTCCTTCCTGGAAGGCTCGACTCTTCACGTTTTTGGCGTGGAAGCGACGCAAGTCTTGTTGATAAATGGTCGATCGAATCAGAGCCATCTCCCTTTCTTCCTCCAGGAGGTCGACTGCATCCAGCCGTGCTTGTTCTGCTTCAGCTTCATTGTAGAGCTCGACTCGAGGAGCGTTGTGGAGCAGATCACTCGGCAAGACCGCTTCGGCTCCGTAGACCAAGAAGAACGGAGTTCTCCTAGTCGACCGATTAGGCGTGGTCCTTAACCCCCAAAGAACCGAGGGAAGTTCGTCGACCCATGCTCCAGCCGCATGCTTGAGGTCATGCATCAGTCGGGGTTTCAACCCTTTGAGAATCAAGCCATTGGCCCGCTCTTCTTACCCATTCGACTGAGGATGGGCGACAGAAGCATAGTCGACCCGTGTGCCCTGAGAAGTGCAGAACGCCCTGAATTCCTCTGAATCGAAGTTTGACCTGTTGTCGGTGATGATGCTGTGCGGGACTGCATATCTAAATATCAGTTCTCTGATGAAGCTGACAGCAGTACCGGCGTCAAGGTTCTTGATGGGTTTAGCCTCGATCCACTTGGTGAACTTGTCGACTGCTACCAGTACATGCGTAAAACCACTTCTGCCTGTTCTCAGGGGCCCTACCATATCCAACCCCCATACAGCAAAGGGCCAGACGAGTGGTATGGTCTTCAAAGCTGATGCGGGCTTGTGTGACATATTGGACAAAAATTGACATCCCTCGCACCTGTCGACTATCTCCTTTGCCATCTCGTTCGCTCTTGGCCAATAAAATCCGGCTCGGTATGCTTTGGCCACGATGGTCCGAGAGGACGCATGATGGCCACAGGTCCCCGAGTAGATATCATCCAGAATTATTCGACCTTCTTCTGGTGTTATGCATTTCTGACTGACTCCAGTCGCGCTTTCTCTGTACAGCTGTCCCTTCATCACAGTGAAGGCTTTAGATTGGCGGACGATCTGTCGAGCCTCCTCTTCGTCTTCCGGGAGCTCTTTCCTCAAGATATACGTGATGTATGGTACTGTCCAATCGGGAGTGATCACCAAAGCTTCCATGATCAGGTCGACCACTGCCGGCACTTCGACCTCAGTCGGGTCCGTGATACTCTTGGGCTGCGGAGTTTCTTCAGTAAAAGGATCTTCTATGACTGACGGAGCATGGATATGCTCCAAGAACACATCACTGGGAATGGCTTCTCTCTTGGAACCTATCTTCGCCAAATCATCAGCCGCTTGATTCTTCAGTCGGGGTATGTGATGGAGCTCCAACCCTTCGAATTTCTTTTCAAGATTCGTCACTGCATTGCAGTATCCAGTCATGGCTGGGCTTCTAACATCCCACTCCTTCATCACCTGGTTGACCACCAAATCTGAGTCGCCATAAACCATAAGGCGATGGACGCCGAGTGAAATGGCCATGCGCAATTCGTATAAGAGAGCTTCATACTCTGCTTCATTGTTGGAGGAATCAAAGTGAATCTGGAGCACATATCTGAGCTTATCTCCTCGGGGGGAAACCAAAACAACCCCAGCACCAGAACCATTTAACATCTTAGAGCCATCAAAGAACATGGTCCAATGCTCCGAGTGAACTTGAGTCGGCTGCTATTGTTCAATCCACTCGGCAAGGAAATCAGCTATAGCCTGGGACTTAATGGCTTTCTTTGCCTCAAATTTGATATCAAGGGGAAGAAGTTCAATCGCCCATTTAGCCACTCGACCAGTTGCATCTCTGTTGTGCAGAATCTCTGACAATGGTGCGTTGCTGACGACTGTAATGTCATGATCAGAGAAATAATGAGCAACCTTCTTCATGGTCATGTAGATTCCATATACGAGCTTCTGATAATGAGGATATCTTTGCTTCGATGGAGTTAAAACTTCTGAGAGATAATACACTGGGCGCTGAATTTTGAAGGTTTTGCCTTCCTCTTCCCGCTCGACCGTAAGTACTGTACTGACGACCTATCCTGTGGCTGCAATGTAAAGCAACAAAGGCTCTTTGCTGATTGGAGCAGCAAGCACCGGCTGGGTGGAGAGCAGAGCTTTTAGCTCGGCAAACGCTGCATCAGCTTCTGGAGTCCACTCGAACTTGTCTGCCTTTTTCATCAGTCGGTAAAGAGGCAATGCCTTTTCACCGAGGCGAGAGATGAATCGACTTAACGCGGCCAAGCATCCAGTAAGCTTCTGGACATCGTGCACACGCACAGGGCGTTTCATTCGGAGTATGGTGCCAACCTTTTCTGGGCTAGCATCGATTCCTCGTTCTGAAATGAGAAAACCGAGTAACTTTCCGCCAGGTACTCCGAATGTGCACTTTGAAGGATTAAGCTTGATATCGTATCTTCTGAGATTGGAAAATGTTTCGGCTAGGTCAGTCAACAAGTCGGAACCCTTTCATGACTTGACCACGATATCATCCATATACGCTTCCACGTTCCGACTGATTTGAGTGAGTAGACACTTTTGAATCATCCTCATGAACGTGGCTCCGGGATTCTTGAGACCGAATGGCATGGTGATATAGCAAAAGCACCCGAATGGAGTGATGAAAGCTGTTTTGATTTCGTCAGGTCCATACAGACGGATCTGATGATACCCGGAATAGGCATCTAAAAAAGACAATCTCTCGCACCCCGCAGTCGAGTCGACAATTTGGTCGATGTGAGGGAGAGGAAAATGATCTTTCCGGTTGGGAACCATGATGACATTGGCGAGCCACTCGGAGTGGTATATCTCTCGGATAAACTCTGCTGCAAGGAGTCGAGCCACCTCCTCGCCAATGGCTTTTTTCTTCTGAACGGCGGACCGTCGAAGATGTTCTTTAACAGGTTTCGCTTTTGAGTCGACTCTAAGGTGATGCTCAGCCAGCCCCCTGGGAACACCCGGCATGTCAGCTGGCTTCCATGCGAAGATGTCCCAGTTCTCACAGAGGAACTGGATGAGCGCTTCTTCCTATTTGGAGTTGAGTGTTGTGGAAATATGGGTCGGAGCTGCGTTGGGATCGGTCAGGTGAATGTGAACAGGTTTCGTCTCTCCAGACGACTGAAACGCTGATTCTGTGGCAGGCTTCTTGGCCTGCAACAACTCACTCGGATCTGCATTTTTCTTGTATCCTTCTAGCTCTACCATTGTTATCTAGGAATCGGCAATTTTCGAGCCTTTCTGGAAACACTCTTCTGCTTTCTTCCGATTGCCAGTGACAGTGATCACACCTTTGGGGCCGGGAATCTTCAGTTTGAGGTACACGTAACATGATCGAGCCATGAACCGTGCGTAAGCAGGTCTCCCCAAAATAGCGTGGTAAGCACTCTGAAAATCCACGACTTCAAAAGTCAGCTTCTCTTTGCGGAAATGCTTCGAGTCGCCGAACACTACATCCAAAGCTATTTGGCTGAGTGACTCAGCCTTCTTTCCAGGAATGACTCCGTGAAAACTCATGTTACTGGAGCTGAGCCTGAACATCGGAATGCCCATTCCCTTGAGCGTTTCTGCATACAGTATATTCAATCCACTGCCGCCATCCATCAACACCTTCGTCAGCTGAGTGCCTTCGATGACTGGGTCGACCACCAGCGCTTGCCTCCCAAGGGTGGCAATATGAGTGGGGTGATCGGACTGGTCGAATGTAATGGGATTTTGCGACCATTTCAAGTAATTTGGCGTCGCCGGGGCGACCATATTCACCTCACGGTTGATCACTTTCAGTCGACTTTTGCTCTCTACATCAGCAAAAATCATCAGGGTGGAATTGACATGGGGGTAACCTCCATCGCTGTCCTCCTTGTCCTCAGCCTTGTCGGACTCCTTCTCTTTGTCTTTGGGCTGCTTGCCTTGAAACTGCTGGATCAAGAGTCGACACTGGCGAGTGGTATGTTTAGGGTAGATGAAGTTACCCTCTTCTTCTTTCTTCGTATGGATGTGACACGGCAGATCCATCACATCATTTCCTTCTTTATCTTTTACCTTCTTGGGGTTCCAAGATCCTTTGGGTTTTCCTTTGAATTTGCCCTGAGTCACGGCCAGAGCCTCTCCAGGAGCAGCTGGCTCGGCTTTCCGCTTCTGCTTCCGATTGGAGTTTCCTTTCTCCGACTGACTCGGCTTGTACTTGCCGCTCCGGAGTCGGTCCTCTTCTTCACCATTGGCATACTTTGAGGCGATTTCCATCATTCAACTCAAGGTCATATCTCCGGTTCGACCGAACTTCAGGCTCAACTCTTTGTTCTTGACGCCATCCTTGAAGGCGCAGACCGCTTGATGGTCCAACACATTCTCCACGGTATGATGCAAAGTGATCCATCTCTGGATGTAATCTCTCAACGTTTCACTCGACTTCTGCATGCAGACTTGCAACTCCGTTAATCCAGCCGGTCGTTTGCAAGTTCCCTCGAATGTCCCGACGAACACTCGGGAAAGATCTTCCCAAGTGTAAATGCTACTGGGAGCTAACTGATTCAACCATGCCCTGGCCGAACCCTCTAGCATGAGTGGCAAATGCTTCATGGCCACTTCATCATTACCGCCACCAATCTGTACCGCCACCCGGTAGTCCTCGAGCCAAGTTTCAGGTTTGGACTCTCCGGTGAACTTACTTACCCCAGTCGCCAACCTGAAGTTGGGGGGTATTACTGCAGCCCTGATGGCTCTGCTAAAGCATTCTGGACCCGAAACATGCACTCGACTGCTAGTGGGTACATCCCTATCATGGCCACCTCTGTGAGCTCTGTTCCGGTCGACCAAACCCTGCACGATGATGGATCTTGCGTCAAAGCCTGGTTCCCTGGGATCGACCGGAGCTCTTCACCCAATACTGAGCTGGCGCCTGTCATCTTGCTGTCGATGGACATTAGACCCTCCTCTCGGGGGAGGAGTGGGCACTCGACGCCTATCATCACGATCAAATTGGTCATCATAGTGATCCCGCTGGCCTTCACGTCCCATGCGCCTCGGAGGCGACCTTGGGCTGTGAGCCGACTGAACAGTATTCACAGCGACAGATCGACTGTGAATCCTGTTGCGCGACTATGACACGATTGAATTCTGATCCCCTACTGCTCTAAGCAAGTCTCTAATCTGCATCAGGCCTCTACCAGCCTCTGACTGAGAGGGCTGAATCGACTCTGCTATACGGGTTGCAGCTGCTAAATTCTGAATCGGGGTTCGATATACCTGAGTCGGCTACGGAAAGAGTTGACGTCGACTGGAGTCGGGTACCCGCTGCCGCGCACGCTCGTCAAGAGCTCGCTGGAGGTTCTCTAGTCGAGTGCGTTCAGCCAAGTTGGCCAAACGCGCCTCTTCCAAGGCTCGCGCCTCGGGAGTTTCTCCTGCGATGGGAGTATGCAGGGCATCCATGTTCCTGCGGCGAAGTTCTTCCCTTTGCAGAGAAGTAAGTGGCTCGGGTTGATACTCTTCATGCGCCTGAGCGGGATCGCCCCCACCGTTCACCCCGTCGTCACGGGGGAAGCCGAGAGGGCTACGAGGCCCGTTGACCATCAGGACCTCAGTCGCTGGATCACTGCTATCGCACTCGGATGCAGTCTCTACGGAGCCAGTCGGCAGATCGAACAGGCTGTAGAGAGATTCGTCAGGCTCAATTGCCGCGACCTGGGTGGTGGCCGACTGGCGAGCCATAGCATGCCTCACCCACCGCTGAAGCCTCGACCGACCAGTGCGCTTGCGCTGGCGGGAGGCCGGGAGGGAGGATGACACGAAAGTCGTCCGATACGGAGTCGATGGTTGCCGCAGCAGAACGCCGCGGACACACGCCTGAAAATGCGTCGCGCCGTGAACGGGGAGCGCGTCGATGTCGAGTGGAGCCTCCTGGAGCCAAGCGGAGTCGTCGGCAATGAAGGTGAGCGCGCCGAGACGGATCTCGCGGCCCTCGACCAAAACTCCACCCGAAACCATGATGAAAAACAATCGGAACGATTGCAACTTCTCCAAAAATCGCTAAGACACCTGCCCCAAGGTGGGCGCCAACTGTCGTGGTTCTAAGTCTGACAGTAGAATGGGGGGTAGGTATGGAGAGGCAAGATCTTAGCTATGGAGCAGTTGTATACGCAAAGGATGTACGAGTTCAGGTCCTTCTCGGAGGAAGTAACAACCCTGCGTCTCGGAGCCCGGAGGCGGTCGACTGGATTATATGCGTATGAATTACAGGGGTGCGAACCCTTTACACTGAGGAGGGGGTGGCTTATATAGTGTCTACCAGACCCCTCCGGACCTCAGTTATGCAGGGTTTAAAGTACATAAAGATGGGTGTTACTGGTAACTTCTTACATAAAGTGTCATCATGACCATAAAGGCTATTTAGTTAAAGACCGTTTGGATGTAGGGTGGCTCTTGATCTTCTGGCGGTCGAGTGAATCTTCCTGGTCGAGTGCCTTCAAGTCTGTCGAGTGGAATCCCTCTTGGTCGACTGGACGGCCGTTTCTTCTGAAGGTGTCCTTGGGGAGGGTACTTTGGCCAGGTCCGTGACCCTACCCTAGGTACATGACTTCATCACCTCCCCGGCAACGGCGCCAGAAATTCTTCTTGCTACCTCTTGAGCACTGCGTTGGATTTCCCCGAAGAGGAGAGGATGATGCAGTAAAGTAGCGTAAGTATTTCCCTCAGTTTTTGAGAACCAAGGTATCAATCCAGTAGGAGACCACGCACAAGTCCCTCGTACCTACACAAAATGATAGCAACTCGCAACCAACGCTTAGGGGTTGTCAATCCCTTCACGGTCACTTACGAGAGTGAGATCTGATAGAGATAATATTTTTGGTATTTTTGATAGATAGATGCAAAGTAAAAAGTAAAAGCAAAGCAAAAACAAAGCAAGTAAATAAAGTGATATAGATTGATATGATGAGAATAGACCCAGGGGCCATAGGTTTCACTAGTGGGTGAACAAATTACTGTTGAGCAATTGACAGAATTGAGCATAGTTATGAGTATATCTAGGCAATGATCATGTATATAGGCATCACGTCCAAAACAAGTAGATCGAAACGATTCTGCATCTACTACTATTACTCCACTCATCGACAGCTATCCAGCATGCATCTAGAGTATTAAGTAAAAACAGAGTAATGCCGTAAGCAAGATGACATGATGTAGAGGGATAAATTCATGCAATATGATAAAAAACCCCATCTTGTTATCCTTGATGGCAACAATACAATACGTGCCTTGCAACTCTTTCTGTCTCTGAGTAAGGACACCGCAAGATTGAACCCAAAGCTAAGCACTTCTCCCATTGCAAGAACTACCAATCTAGTTGGCCAAACCAAATAAGATAATTCGAAGAGACTTGCAAAGATAACTCAATCATACATAAAAGAATTCAGAGAAGAATCAAATATTTTCCATAGATAATACTGGATCATAAACCCACAATTCATCGGTCTCAACAAACACACCGCAAAAAGAAGATTACATCAAATAGATCTCCACGAGAGAGGGGGAGAACATTGTATTGAGATCCAAAAAGAGAGAAGAAGCCATCTAGCTACTAGCCATGGACTCGAAGGTCTGAAGTAAACTACTCACACTTCATCGGAGGGGCTATGGTGATGATGTAGAAGCCCTCGGTGGTGGATGCCCCCTCCGGCGGAGCTCCGGAACAGGCCCCAAGATGGGATCTCATGGATACAGAAAGTTGCGGCGGTGGAATTAGGTTTTTGGCTCCCCTTCTGATCATTCGGGGATACGTAGGTATATATAGGAGGAAGGAGTACGTCGGTGGAGCTCCGAGGGGCCCACGAGGTAGGGAGGCACGCCTGGGGGGGGGCCTCCACCCTCGTGACCGCCTCTGGCGCTTCTTGGAATAGGGTCCAAGTCTCCTGGGTCACGTTCGGTTGGAAAATCACGACCCCGAAGGTTTCATTCCGTTTGGACTCCGTTTGATATTCTGTTTCTTCAAAATACTAAAAAAGGCAAAAAACAGCAATTCTGGGCTGGGCCTCTGGTTAATAGGTTAGTCCCAAAAATAATATAAAAGTGGAAAATAAAGCCCAATATAGTCCAAAACAGTAGATAAAGTAGCATGGAGCAATAAAAAATTATAGATACGTTGGAGACATATCAATTAACTCCCACTTGATTCAAGCGATTGTAGTACCCAGACAATCTGAGCATATGCTCACTGGTTGAGCTATTCTCCTCCATCTTGTAGGCAAAGTACTGTCAGAGGTCTCATACCTCTCGACACGGCCATGAGTATGAAATACCAATTTCAACTCTTGGAACATCTTATATGCTCTGTGGCATTCAAAACATTTTTGGAGTCCCGGTTCTAAGCCGTAAAGCATGGTGCACTAAACTATCAAGTAGTCATCATACCGAGCTTTGCCAAACATTCATAACATTTGTATCTGCTCCTGCAATAGGCCCGTCACCTAGTGGTGCATCAAGGACATTATTCTTCTATGCAGCAATGAGGATAATCCTCAGATCACGGATCCAATCCGCATCATTACTACTAACATCTTTCAACTTAGTTTTCTCTAGGAACATATCAAAAATAAAACAGGGGAGCTAAACGTGAGCTATTGATCTACAACATAGATTTGCAAAATACTATCAGGACTAAGTTCATAATAAATTAAAGTTCAATTAATCATATTACTTAAAAACTCCCACTTAGATAGACATCCCTCTAGTCATCTAAATGATCACGTGATCCAAATCAATTAAACCATGTCCGATCATCACGTGAGATGGAGTAGTTTTCAATGGTGAACATCACTATGTTGATCATATCTACTATATGATTCACGCTCAACCTTTTGGTCTCCAGTGTTCCGAGGCCATATCTGCATATGCTAGGCTCGTCAAGTTTAACGTGAGTATTTCTACGTGTGCAAAACTGGCTTGCACTCGTTGTATGTGAACGTAGAGCTTATCACACCCGATCATCACGTGGTGTCTCGGCATGACGAACTTTGGCAATGGTGCATACTCAGGGAGAACACTTTTACCTTGAAATTTAGTGAGAGATCATCTTATAATGCTACCGTCAATCAAAGCAAAATAAGATGCATAAAAGATAAACATCACATGCAATCAATATAAATGATATGATATGGCCATCATCATCTTGTGCCTTTGATCTCCATCTCCAAAGCACCGTCATGATCACCATCATCACCGGCGCGACACCTTGATCTTCATCGTAGCATCGTTGTCGTCTCGCTAACTATTGCTTCTACGACTATCGCTACCGCTTAGTGATAAAGTAAAGCAATTACAAGGCGATTGCATTGCATACAATAAAGCGACAACCATATGGCTCCTGCCAGTTGCCAATAACTCTGTTACAAAACATGATCATCTCATACAATAAAATTTAGCATCATGTTTTGACCATATCACATCACAACATGCCCTGCAAAAACAAGTTAGACGTCCTCTACATTGTTGTTGCAAGTTTTACGTGACTGCTACGGGCTGAGCAAGAACCGTTCTTACCTACGCATCAAAACCACAACGATATTTCATCAAGTTAGTGCCGTTTTAACCTTCAACAAAGACCGGGCATAGCCACACTCGATTCAACTAAAGTTGGAGAAACTAACACCCGCCAGCCACCTATTTGCAAAGCACGTCGGTAGAACCAGTCTCGCGTAAGCGTACGCATAATGTCGGTCCGAGCCGCTTCATCCAACAATACCGCTGAATCAAAGTATGATATGCTGGTAAGCAGTATGACTTGTATCGCCCACAACTCACTTGTGTTCTATTCGTGCATATAACATCTACGCATAAACCTGGCTCGGATGCCACTGTTGGGGAACGTAGTAATTTCAAAATTTTCCTACGTACGCGCAAGATCATGGTGATGCATAGCAACGAGAGGGGAGAGTGTCATCCACGTACCCTCGTAGACCGTAAGCGGAAGCATTATGACAACGCGGTTGATGTAGTCGTACATCTTCACGATCGACCGATCCTAGTATTGAACGTACGACACCTCCGTGATCTACACACGTTCAGCTCGGTGACGTCCCACGAACTCACGATCCAATAGAGCTTCGAGGGAGAGTTCCGTCAGCACGACGGCGTGATGGCAGTGTTGATGAAGCTACCGATGTAGGGCTTCGCCTAAGCACTGCTACGATATGACCGAGGTGGATTATGGTGGAGGGGGGCACCGCACACGGCTAAAGATCAATGATCAACTTGTGTGTCTATGGGGTGCCCCCCTCCCCGTATATAAAGGAGTGGAGGAGGGAAGGGGCCGGCCCTCTCTATGGCGCGCCCTGGGGAGTCCTACTCCCACCGGGAGTAGGATTCCCCCTTCCAAGTAGTAGGAGTAGGAGGGAATGAAGTGGAAGAGAGAAGAGAAGGAAGGAGGGGGCACCGCCCCTCCCCCTAGTCCAATTCGGACTAGGCCTTTGGGGGGCGCGCGGCCTCCCCTAGGCAGCCCCCCTCTCTCTCCCATAAAGCCCAATAAGGCCCATATACTCCGCGGCGAATTCTCGTAACTCTCCGGTACTCCGATAAATATCCGAATCACTCGGAACCTTTCCGATGTCCGAATATAGTCGTCCAATATATCGATCTTTACATCTCGACCATTTCGAGACTCCTTGTCATGTCCCCAATCTCATCTGGGACTCCGAACTACCTTCGGTACATCAAATCACATAAACTCATAATACGGATCGTCACCGAACATTAAGCGTGCGGACCCTATGGGTTCGAGAACTATGTAGACATGACCGAGACTCATTTCCGGTCAATAACCAATAGCGGAACCTGGATGCTCATATTGGCTCCCACATATTCTACGAAGATCTTTATCGATCAAACCGCATAACAACATACATTGTTCCCTTTGTCATCGGTATGTTACTTGCCCGAGATTCGATCATCGGTATCCAATACCTATTTCAATCTCGTTGCCGGCAAGTCTCTTTACTCGTTTCGTAATGCATCATCTCGCAACTAACTCATTAGTTGCATTGCTTGCAAGGCTTATAGTGATGTGCATTACCGAGAGGGTCCAGAGATACCTCTCCGACAATCGGAGTGACAAATCCTAATCTCGATCTATGCCAACTCAACAAGTACCGTCGGAGACACCTGTAGAGCACCTTTATAATCACCCAGTTATGTTGTGATGTTTGGTAGCACACAAAGTATTCCTCCGGTATTCGGGAGTTGCATAATCTCATAGTCATAGGAACATGTATTAGTCATGAAGAAAGCAATAGCAATATACTAAACGATCAAATGCTCAGCTAACGGAATGGGTCAAGTCAATCACATCATTCTCTAATGATGTGATCCCGTTAATCAAATGACAACTCATGTCTCTGGCTAGGAAACTTAACCATCTTTAATTCAACGAGCTAGTCAAGTAGAGGCATACTACTGACACTTAGTTTGTCTATGTATTCATACATGTACTAAGTTTTCGGTTAATACAATTGTAGCATGAATAATAAATATTCGTCATGATATAAAGAAATATAAATAACAACTTTATTATTGCCTCTGGGGCATATTTCCTTCACCGTTAGGAACGGCCGAATCGGCAGTTTCTCCGGAGCCAGGCCCGAGCGATGCTTCGAGGCGCACATGGGTGGCTCTCTGGAGACGTGTGTCCCTAGTTAATCCCACTCTCTCTCCCTAATCCTCAATCCCCTCGTTGTCCCTCGTCCCCTTCCTCCTCTCACCCGCGGCGCACCGGCCAGGGCACGGAGCTTGGTGCGGCCACGACGGCGAGCCGGGCGCTGGCCGACGGCGGAAGCGCAAGCCATTGTGGGGCGGCCACGACAGCAAGCGGGCGCGGTGGGGTCAGGACAGCGAGCGGGCGCGGCGCGACCACAGCAGGGAGCCGGGCGAGGCCACGGCCAGGCCAGGGAGCTTGGCGGGGCCACGACAACGAGCCGGGCGCGGCGCGGCGGACGACGGAGGCTCGGGCCGGTGCGGCGCGGGCGCGCGACCACGGCCAGGGCAGGGAGCTTGGAGCGGCCACGATAGGGAGCGGGCACGGCGCGACCACCATAGCGAGCTGGACGCGGCGCGGCTACGGTGGGAACCTGCTCGCGGAGCGGCCAAGAGAAGGGCAGTGGTGGGCGGGCGCGGCTTGGCGCGAGCTGGGGCGGCGGTGAGGCGGCTATGCGGCGCGGCGAGGACTGGCGCGGGCGAGCTCGCCGGCCGTAGCCTGAGGCTCTTGTTCGTGTGTGTATGAGTACCTGCGCGTCTTGTTGAGGTATTCGATGGCCAATACAAGCCTACAAGACGTCGCCGGTGTCGGGCGAGCTTGTACTTCTGAATTTTACACGATGTGAGGCTCCTTACTGAATTTTACTACTACTAGCTGAATTCCATCACGCTCAGCTTCAGTCCCGTCTTGATGATGATGTACTTCATGCTGCAGGACGCGGTGGGAGGGACTCGGAGTAGCTTGTGAAGACGAGGCGGCTGCCGTAGAGGCTCTCCGAGAGGTGACAGGTGCGGCAAGATCCTCAACAACGGCCAACTCTAGCTCGTCCACGACCGCGGCGAGCCGGACGCGGCCACGGCCACGGCAGCGAGTCGGCGCGTCCACGGTCGCCGGGAGCTGATGGATAGTGGAAGCTCCAGCGCGCTTAAAGTGTTTGGTGAAATGTCAAGCACAACCTGATGGTTGTTAAATTTTATTGTTAACGCTGGTAATCATATGCATGTATGCAACCAAATGCCGGGTGAAAATTGCATCTCGATGACAAGACCCTCAATGCAGGCAACCAATCAACTGGTCATCTACGTTTTTGATCATATTTTTGCTTACCCAGGCCCTGCTTAGCCTGGCTCGTTTTTTCTCTTTTGAACCAGGCCCGGTAGTGAAAGCAACCAAACACGCCCTTATATGTTCATGGCGTCTTTTGTATCGGCTGTAAAGTGACGTGCAGGTGAAGTATAGACAACATCTGTCTAAACTAATGTAACACGTTGATTTGCAGCCACACACGTACCCCACACTTCTGAGTTTCTTCCGCAATGATACCGCAGAGTAGCAGCGAGCGGTCGGCTCCGGCCTAGCCTTGTCCTTGTCTGCATCAGCACCGGCGGGGCAGAGCATGTCAGAGCATCTCCAATAGCATGTGTATATTTGGATGTCCATATATTTATATAGACAATGGTCTAAAAAATTCCCTTATATACACATCCAGTTTTGCATCAGAACGTCTATATACAGGGACCATGACAGGTGGGCCGTTGCTGGGGAGAGGAAAAAATCATGACTATAACTGAGTTTAGACAACGCCTTCACATTGTCCAGGCGTGGACATTGTCGAGGTTGATTTAGAGGATGTGTATATTTGGACGACCATATAGACAAGCTGTTGGACGCCTGTTTTGGGCTCACGTCGTGAAAAACGAGTATAGACATCCATATAAACAAGCTATTGGAGATGCTCTCACCGCCGGCTCAGCCTTGGCCCCTCACCACTTGGTTTGTCACCACCGCAGTACCCTATTGCACGCAAACTGAATCGTAGACAGAGCACGACAAGCCACATCCTGACATCCACTTACTACCACAACGAGGTTCAGATAGAATTGTGAGCTGAAATGAAACTTCAAGTATGGCGTGCCGGTATCTCGGTACCGGGCGGAGGATGCACAACACCGCAACAAAATGGACCGAATGCTCCATAGCCGGCGTATATGTAGCACCGGTAGTGCAGTGCGCCCAGCAAAATCCACCTCTCTTTGGGAAACACATAGGCCAACTTTTATTTTATATTGTGCCTTCTGCAAACGTAGTACCCACTTTCTGGGAGGAGCCGGATTCTCTTACGTACGCCCCCCGACGTTGAGCCACTGATGTGTGGCCCGGGGGCACATGCCAGTGCCCGTCACGGCACGTCAGAGGAGCCGCGTCCCTTTTTGGGGTGCGATTAAATCAGTTGATATGACAGACCCTGCATTGAATAGAAGAAGTACTGTCTTTGATGAAACTGTGTTCCCGGCTCAGTTTCGCCCACAACATGCACATCAGTAGAAGGCTCGGACTCGACACAAA
Source organism: Triticum timopheevii (assembly GCA_963921465.1). Taxonomy (NCBI): domain Eukaryota; kingdom Viridiplantae; phylum Streptophyta; class Magnoliopsida; order Poales; family Poaceae; genus Triticum; species Triticum timopheevii. The sequence continues at coordinate 373,349,125 of OY997262.1, forward strand.
GCAAAGCACACCGTGGAAGGCTAGTGTATCATGCAGTCCATTTGGAGCAGGCTGCCAGGTGCCAGGACTAAAATAATCACCTGCCCACTGATTGGCCGTGTCCCGGGCAGTCAGGGCGCTCTGGAAACCAGGAGATCAAACTGGCCGTGCGTGTCGGTGCCATCCGCGGGCAAACGGGAACAAAACGGTGAGTGCCCACCACAGCACCAGCCAGGCGCGGCCATTGCCAACTTGCTGCCTCGCGGTTTCCCTGCTACGGGCGGCCAGCTCCCAACAAGCTGGAAGAACGTAGAGCATAATTGGTTTAATGCCAAAAGTTGGCATGCCAAATATTGGCAATGATCAAATATTGGCTAGAAATTAGTTGCTTGTCAATTCTCGTTGCCAATCTTACAAAAAATTGCCAAATATTGGTAACTTTTGATTTTGCCAAATGTTGGCTTGTCAAATATTGACAATGCCAAATGTTGATAGCAAACCAATTATGCCCGTACTCCTATAATACCACCGCCGGTGCAGCGGGTGGCAACCTGCGAAGGGGTCATGGCTATTCTGTTATTTGTATCGTTATTATATTATCTAATGATCAAAGCGGACGGAAGGTCAAGCAACAACTGGTAATCTGGCGGAAGACGCAAATGCAGCAAAGAGCGTTTTGGGTTTTGTACGTGTTGCGTGGTCAATTTTGGCTGTGCGCAACTGCTCGTGTAATCATCGGGAAGGCGTCTTGGATTATCAACTAGGAGTGGTTAATCAGGTGGTGGGTGCACATGCACACTTGGAATTGAGGTGGACATGGCCACCGGTCTGCGCTTGCCTGCGTGCGCGAAATACTGACGAGGATTAAGTGAGGCCGAGTACAATGAGTACGGGTGTACTAGTACTGGGATAGAGAAAGGCTGCCCTCTCGTCTATGCATGGGCTTTCCAAAAGAAAGGATTGGAGTGTGAAGCAAGCCCTTCGTGAGAGGGATGGATCAAAGAGGGGTGGATCATGTAGATCATAAATGAGTAATGAGATAAACGTGGCTCATATGTTGAAAACTTTTCACAAATGGGGATTATTCGCGGCTACGGCTTACAAAGCACCTTAATAGCGATATCAAGGATGACATGAGTTGAAAACTTCCCACAAATGGGGATTATTCGCGGCTACAGCTTACAAAACACCTAAATAGCGACGCCGAGGATGACATAAGTTGGAAACTTTTGACAAATGGGGATTCAGCGGCGGCGGCTTGCATAGCACAATTCTTGGGGCTACTCTGACTTCAATGAACGGTTACATAAAGTTTTATATCATGTATGAAAACAACGACCCAAGTTGCATCATGAGAACTGCATCTATATCTAAAACATCAATGTATTTTTGAATGGAAATGGTTCAAAACTATGTGCACATGCAACACTGTGTACATGTAAAGCATCTAACTTTGAACTCTGATTCGACAAACTAAACCTCTTTTCGTCCTATAGGTGACCATGGAAAAAATCGCATATCCTCAAACCAACATAAACTTTGAGCTCTTTATATTTAATTAGTAAGTGCGTACGTGAAATTTCAGTTAATATTAGGATGAAATTAATTACACGTTGATATTAGGTCAGATATCAAGTACATGTTAATAATTATGTGATTAGCGTAAACATGTTGAGCGTTCACCATTGAAAATCATTGGATTGACATGCTTCGATGTCCGAGAAGCACGAGATACTGACGAAGGATTAACCTAGGGGTGATGGCTTCTTCTGGGCGAGCTGCGGAGCTACTTTTTCTTTCTTTCATTCCATATAGTGACAAGAAAGGGAATATGCATGATAAATGAGGAAATAATGAGAGATTATATAAAAAATGTTGGATGGATATTGTGTTATTTAAAGATACAGTTTAATAATGTACAAAGGAAGGAAAATTAATCAATGCCCATGGCGTTTTATGAACACTAGTAGGGGACATAACTACTATGACATATTGGCAAGAACAATAGTAGGACAAAAAAGGCTAGCTAACTACTCCAGTGCTCCCGATGCTTATGAAGAACAACGTTCAGGCTCTCTTATTGTCATGTCTACCATTTTCTTGCCCTTGATCCTTCCTTCTTTCCATAGAGAAAAGAGGACAAATATCAAGTAAGGATCATGGGCATTGATTACTTTAACAGCCAAAAGAAAAAGCTATGAGCAAGTGATTAGTTTTCTGTGGAGTGAAACTGTGTATATTTGCACATGGTCTCATTGTACAATGGTACCATGCGTAAGTAATTTGTTCGGACATATTTCTTTGAATTCAAAATATTTATTACATATTTGAGTGCGATGAACAACTAGCGCATGGAATCACCTAACCCCAGCTTAATGTTGTGTCACATGATAGCCACTCACACATAAATATCAACATAAAATACTCATGCATGCATGTACACGCTCTATACTTTAAAAGTTGTGAGGTTTGGAGGATGCACTAGTAGAAAAAGGGGTAAATCTGAGACACATTAGTGCCGGTTTGATTTTGAGCCGGCACTAATGTGTCCATTAGTGCCGGTTCCAACGGCTAGGCGGGCGGACATCATTAGTACCGGTTCGTGGGCAACAATTAGTACCGGTTCGTGCCACGAACCGGTACTAATGATGTTGTGTCAGGCTGTGGGCCCAACGAACACCTTTAGTACCGGTTCATGGCATGAACCGGTACTAGAGTTTCTTATTAAGCTGATTTTTAGTCCCACCTCGCTAGGAGAGAGGCAGTAGGAGCGGTGTCGGTGTCAAAACCGGCGGATCTCGGGTAGGGGGTCCCGAACTATGCGTCTAGGCGGATGGTAACAGGAGACAAGGGACACGATGTTTTTACCCAGGTTCGGGCCCTCTCGATGGAGGTAAAACCCTACTCCTGCTTGATTGATATTGATGATATGGGTAGTACAAGAGTAGATCTACCACGAGATCAGAGAGGCTAAACCCTAGAAGCTAGCCTATGGTATGATTGTTGTTCGTCCTACGGACTAAAACCCTCCGGTTTATATAAGCACCGAAGAGGGTTAGGGTTACACAGAGTCGGTTACAATGGTAGGAGATCTACATATCCGTATCGCCAAGCTTGCCTTCCACGCCAAGGAAAGTCCCATCCGGACACGGGACGAAGTCTTCAATCTTGTATCTTCATAGTCCAGGAGTCCGGCCAAAGGTGATAGTTCGGCTATCCGGACACCCCCTAATCCAGGACTCCCTCGGTAGCCCTTGAACCAGGCTTCAATGACGATGAGTCCGGCGCGCATATTGTCTTCGGCATTGCAAGGCGGGTTCTTCTCCAAATCCTATGTACCTGTTGAATAGCGTCCGGCTTCTTGTAAATATTGCGCTCCTCGGCTTCCACGCCCAGTAATGGCCATCTTCCACGTGTTGAGCGAATGCGAAAAGCCAGGGTATTTTTACATTACCCCCCTAGCTGCGCAAATGAGCTGCCTATAAAAGAGACGAGGATCTAGATCCGAATCACACCATCCTTCCTTCGCGAGCATTCATCAGAGCGCATCTGACAGAAATCCATTCCATCACGGACAGTCGACGCGGCTCCTCCTCTCGCCCTCCCAGCCCTCAGCCTGGAGATTGGGAGAGATGCTCCGTCCCGCACAACAAGTTAGTGACGCTCCAAACCAAGGGATTTCTTCCCCCGGCCTTCATGGTTCCGATTCGAGCCGGACTCGCCACTTATAAGGGCGGAAAGCAAGCGGAGAGCGTCCCCAGCCCCTCCAAAGGAGAGCGGGTATGCCTTATCTCTTATTTGATAAGAGGGCTCGGATTTTCAATTCATCCGTTTCTCCGGGGGCTCCTGGAGTTCTACGACCTCCAGTTGCACAACCTTACGCCTGCCTCCATTTTGCATGTTGCGGGCTTCGTGGCCCTTTGCAAGCTGTTTTTGGGCATCGAGGCTCATTTTGCGCTGTGGAAGAAGCTGTTCTGCCTTGTGCCCCGTTCTCAAGAGGGGTCAATATATCAAGTGGGCGGAGTCGAACTATGGCGCATCGCCAGGACCGGATATCTATCCGGAACCCCGAAGAAGGCGTCCGAAGACTGGCCTTCGAAATGGTTTTATATAGAAGATGTCCCCCTGCCGGACCCTGTTCGGATCGGCCTCCCTGAGTTCAATATTTCTCCTTTGAAGAAACGCCTAAGCTGGCGTCCACAGAGCCCTCAGAAGGAAAATGACAGGGACGTCCTTTACCTGATGAGCCGAATAAGGTTGTTAGCTCATTCCGGACTGGCCATGATCGGGGTCATGGCCACATGCATTATGCGGGGGTGCAGCCGCTCCAGTATAGAGGCCACCCCATGTGGGAATTCAACGGGGAGGATGATGCCACCCTCTGCGGCCGTAAGGGGCCAGGATCGGTCGCCGATCTGATGAAGATCTTGTCCGCATTGTACAAGGGAGAAGAGGAGGAATTTCTCCGCATCAATCCACAGGACGGATTTTCTATGTATAATCCTCCAAGCTGGGTAAGCGGACATTTATTTTTGCCTATCCGATCCATACTCCCATAGTTAAGTATCTCATTTTGTGATTTCGGCGCAGGAACTGCGCCGGGCCGTAAAGGATATAAACAGCCCGCCTCCACAACCCGAGGATCCGGAACGGTTCCTTGATCCGACCTCCCAAGAGGATACGGACATATCGGTGGAGCTGATCGATGGGGTATTTCACCAACTAAGCATCGATAATGCCCTGGTCGCCATTACGGCCGATTACCCCGGAATACTTCCAGCCTCGCAGGTAACTAAGAGTGAAGTCCCAATACTTTGAAAATGACCCATCCGTGCTTGTTTTTTATCACCGTATACCAATGGTGTTTCGTAGGGGAAGTCCTTGAGGCGAAAGGCCGAGCCTGCGACGGCTAGACAACAAGGGACAGCAAGGCCCAACAGGCTGAAAAGAAGTGCAGTCCAGATTGAAACGCCGATGCAACAGTATGGCGTGTCATCTTAATCCCAGGTTTCATTCCCGGGAGGCATACTAACGCTCGTTCTTTTTAAGGAGGGAGAGCGCTCTCCTGACTGTATTCAGAGAGATTGCCAATCAATCCTTCACTTGTCAGGCTCCAAAGCCAGGTCCAGAAGCGGAGGCGAACACGAGGCGTGCGTCGGATGCTCCTCCGACAAAGGATGCCGACATGTTATCTGCCACCACTTCCGAGGTGGAGAGTGCCATGAATCACAGGCGTCGCCGGGCAGTTCTTCGTGACACATGTTTCTCCCCCGAGGCATTGGATGCCTTTAATTCGGGAGATGCGCACCTCCGTGCCGCTCAAAATGGTCTAGACAGAGCCACATAGCAGTATATAAAAGACATACGGGTGAGAAAATTTGACAATTATATATGCCAGTAGCCCCCGAGACTTGAAATAGTTAGAATAACTGATTTAAGGATCATTTATTTTGCAGGATCTTACAGAAAAGAATACCCAACTGTCCCAGGAGCTGGAAGAGTGCAAAGCCCAACTTGAGGCCGCACTAGCCGCAGCGGGGGAAGCCAAAGAGACCCCCTCTGGTAATATATGCTTCAAAAGATAAGTAATTTGTGAAGTGCGACGTGTGTATAAGTCTAACAATAATACTGCAGATGGCGCTGGGATAGAACGGGACAAGCAACAACTCATGCACCGGTTAAAGACCGACGAGAATGTGCTTACAAGGGTGAGGCAAGAGAAAAATAATCTCCTAGATGCCAACACCCAGCTGGGTGAGGAACTAAAGGATGTTCGTGCCCAGCTGTCTGACTCCGTTAAGGAGAATCGGCGGCTTCGACGTGGCATTTTTAGTAAGTGCTTGAACAAACTTTGAAAAAGAGTTCGGCGAGGAAGTCGACTAATAGAGGTATGTTGGTAGGTATGCTCACAGGCCGTCCTGAAGAGGAAATGCCCGGTTCTACGGGTGACCTTCTTCCCAAACTCTTGCAACTGCACGAACGAGTTTGGCAGGTGATGAAAGGCGTCGCCCAGGCCTTGTGGCCATCTGTCTCCCTGCCCGAGGGCCTTGGAGAGCTTGCAGAGAGGCTTCAGGGAGCGTGGCGACGCTTCCGATTATGGAAGAGATCGGCCTGCCGTCAAGGCGCCAGGGAGGCCTGGGCCATGGTGAAGACGCGGTACACGAAGGCTGACCCAAACCACATGGCCGAGGTCAGACCTGCGGGGCCCGATGGGAAGGAGATCCCTGTGAGCTTAGTGTACGGCCAAGTAGAGTTGGCCGCAAAGTATTCCCAGCAGGACTGTAAACTAGACATCCTATTAGATGGCATTGAAGAGGAATACGATCAGTTGAATTGACTATGTAATTTAAGATGACATGTAAAATGCCTTCTAGCCGGATTGTAGATCGTTTGTCATAGCGGACCTTTTCGCTTCAACCTCGGGACCCAATAGTCCGGAGTGTGTCCGAATACCCTCGCGGTTATATAAGAACCGGAGCATGCGTGGAGACCAGGCGTAGGGGTCATTAGTGCTTTATCAGACAAGTGCCCAACTAGTTATGTTATATTACATGGTTAGTAAGAAACATCTTCCAGGGAGAATAGTTCCGTTAGGGGTTCCTTTTCCTGGGAGGCATGCCCTAAAGTGCATGTCCGGACTGCGAAAACATCAGAAAAAACATCTGGGGCAGATAAATAAAATAGGTAAGAAATCATCTTTTAGTCCACCGACCGAATATTCCCTTAAGAACGCTAGCTTTCGGCTTCACCCAGTCTGAGGTACACATCCGACTGACCCGACAGTAACAATCGCAGAGGTGCTCCCTTTACCGCCTATCCGAACAATCGGGAACGTAGGGGTAAGCACAGGAGCCAGGCAACCCAGCTTGGCCAAAACTTAAGTCATATCGATGCATATAATGGTGAATAAAAGGTACATGCGGAAGTGTGACACATGTGTTGGGCATGAAGCCCGTATAAATAAGCTTCTGTTAAAGAAGCCCCCAGGTATAATGGGCGTGGATAGCACGTCAAGTGTGTGCGAACAATGCGCAAACAAGCTTTCAAAGGTTGCAATAGGAAAGGAGGGAGAAGGAGAGAAACAGAAGACAACTAATATGCAAAATATAGACGGAGAAAGGAGACGAACTCAGAATCCGGTGCTAGGCGTAGAATCTTCGGAGACGGGCTGCGTTCCATGGGTTCGGCTCGAGTCGGTTATCCGATGCATCTCGCAGACGGTATGCTCCACCGGTCAGGACTTGGTCGATGATAAAGGGACCTTCCCATTTGGGCTTGAGTTTGTCCTTTTTCTTGTCCGGGAGGCGTAGAACTAACTCGCCAACGTTGTAAGTTTTGGCCCATACTTCTCTGCTTTGATATCTTCGAGTTTGCTGTTGATAGAATGCGGAACGGGCTTTTGCCACGTCACGCTCCTCCTCCAATGCGTCCAAACTGTCCTGCCGGTCGAGCTCGGCTTCTCTTTCTTCGTACATATGCACGCGAGGTGAGTCATGAATTATGTCGCAGGGCAGAACTGCCTCTGCGCCGTATACCATAAAGAATGGTGTAAATCCGATGGTGCGATTCGGAGTGGTCCGCAGCCCCCAGAGTACAGAGTCGAGCTCCTCTACCTAGTGCGTGTTAGATTCCTTGAGGGACCGCACTAATCTAGGTTTGATGCCGCTCATGATTAGACCATTTGCTCGCTCGACTTGAATGTTAGTTTGAGGGTGATAGACTGAAGCATAGTCGAGCTTGATGCCCATGTTTTTGCACCAGAGTTTGACCTCGTCGGCCGTAAAGTTCGTGCCGTTATCAGTGATGATGCTATGGGGGACGCCGTAGCGATGTACGACCCCTGATATGAAGTCTATCACCGTTCCGGATTCGGCCGTCTTAACATGTTTGGCCTTTATCCATTTGGTGAATTTATCCACCATGACCAATAGGTATTTTTGCTTGTGGGTTCCTCCTTTAAGGGGTCCAACCATGTCAAGCCCCCAGACCGCGAAGGGCCAGGTTATGGGTATAGTTTTGAGGGTGGTGGGTGGCATGTGGCTTTGATTAGCAAAGAGCTGGCAACCGACGCATCGTTGGACTAAGTCCTGAGCATCTGCCCGGGCCGTCGGACAATAAAATCCTATACGAAAGGCCTTGCCTACAAGGGCCCGAGCTGCGGCGTGGTGCCCGCCGAGTTCGGCATGAGTTTCAGCCAGAAGATTCCACCCTTCCTCTTCGGAGATACACCTTTGAAGGACTCTGGTTGTGCTTTTCTTGTAAAGCTCTCCCTCATGGACCTTATAGGCTTTAGATCGCCGCACTATGCAGCGGGCCTCGTTTTGGTCCTCGGGAAGTTCCTGCCTTGTTAGGTAGGCTAGGAATGGTTCCGTCCACGGGGCAATGACTGCCATTATTACGTGGGCTGAGGATGTTACTTCGTTGGCAGAACCACCGATTGTGTCAGAATGTTCGGTGTCGGGCAGTGCGGTTGGGTCCGGTTTGTTATTTCCGGATTCCCCCTCCCATAGTACGGATGGCTTGAACAGCCTCTCTAGGAATATGTTGGGAGGGACGGCATCGTGCTTTGCGCCAATGCGTGCTAATACGTCTGTTGCCTGGTTGTTATCCCGGGCTATATGGTGAAATTCGAGCCCCTCAAACCGAGCTGATATTTTTAGGACGGCGTTGCGATAAGCTGCCATTTTCGGATCCTTGGCATCGAAGTCTCCATTTATTTGGGATATCGCGAGGTTCGAATCCCCGTGCACCTTGCGTTGAATGCCCATGGAGACTGCCATCCGGAGGCCATGCAGAAGGGCCTCGTATTCGGCTGCGTTGTTGGAGTCTGTATACATTATCTGGAGTACGTATTGAACCATATCTCCGGTTGGGGACGTCAGAACGACGCCAGCCCCCAGACCAGCCAACATTTTGGAGCCGTCGAAGTGCATGATCCAGTTGGAATATGCGCCATACTCTTTAGGGAGTTCGGCTTTCGTCCATTCGGCGACGAAGTCGGCCAGAACTTGCGACTTAATAGCTCGCCGTGGCTTATAGGTTATGTCGAACGGGAGGAGCTCAATGGCCCATTTGGCAATCCGGCCCGTCGCGTCGCGGTTGTTTATAATGTCATTAAGAGGTACTTCGGAGGCTACTGTTATCGAACACTCTTGAAAGTAGTGTCGCAGCTTCCGGGATGCCATGAACACCGCGTACGCTATCTTTTGATAATGCGGGTACCGTGACTTGCATGGAGTTAGGACAGTGGACACGTAGTAAACTGGTTTTTGAAGGGGGAACTTGTGTCCGTCCGTTTCTCGTTCGACAACGAGCACCGCGCTCACCACTTGATGAGTTGCCGTGATATATAATAGCATTGGTTCGCCCATGTTGGGCGCGGCCAAGACCGGGTTTGTTGCCAATATGGCTTTCATTTCTTCGAGTCCGGCCGTGGCGGCATCCGTCCACTCGAAGTGTTCGGTGCGTCGGAGGAGGCGATAAAGGGGTCACTACTACAGGAATTAGCTTTGGTAACACATCCCGGTAACACAAGAAAACATGTGTTACTGGTTGAAATCCCGGTCAAACAAAATATGTGTCCACACCTAAGTTGTAACACATTCTATGGGAAGTGTTACGATGTTGTAACACATATTCCACATATGTCGAATGTGTTACAGTGTTGTAACACATTATTTAAGCCGGTTGAGAGAGTGTTACAAGATTGTAACACATACATGATATGCAATGTTGTGTTACAAGTTTGTAACACATAGGTGATCTACGTAGGTAAATGTTACACACGTAATAATATTGGATTGAATTTTTCTTTCTTGTCATGAGAAGACTTTTTGCAAGATGCATGCGATCAATTATTAGGTCGATCCCGTCGTAGCACGTGGCCTCTGAGGTAATAGTTATGGGCTTGTGCCATTCACATGTTAGCTACATATAGAAGTTTAGAGGATGCGTGTTTGATTACTGGTGGGATATATTAGGATAAAACAATTGGCGTAGCCCACCTACCAAAACCCAGAGAAGGTAGGACTCAAACTATAGCAGCTGACTTTTTCCTGTAAGTTCTTCTAAAAAAGATATTTCCCTGTACAAAATTCTAAAAAAGATTATTTCCCTTTACATGGGTACGTATGACCCTATTTTCTAAGACTGGATGAGAGTGCAAAATCAAAGTTTTGTGCTTTGTACTGTGTGTGTTCGTAATCTTTAAATATTTTTTCTCTTATCTTAATATAAAAGATGTGCAGCTCTTTTGGGTATTGGAAAAAAATGTTTTCTGCTACCAAAATTTGTTAAAATTAAAAGGTGTGCTAGCTACTTTTAAGTAATTTTGGACTTAATTAATTTAATATGCTTTGAAGATTTATTGATCCGTATTTTTATTATAAAGTATAGAAGTATGTTGACGTGTTGTATTTGGGAAGCGGTTTTCGATGAAAGGTATACTGTATGTTGACATGTTATATCTATGACTTTTTTATTAGTTGGACCACCCTGATCCAGAATTCGTGCTAATTCGTCCAGATAGGGAGACATATTCAATAGATACTATTTCGTGTAATTGGAATAATAAAAACCTAAATTTGAATGCATTTTGATAGCTGGGTTCAAAGAGCAAAAATCATGAGAAAGCTGAGTGTCGTTGGTAGAACACTGAACTTTCTACTTGGTACAGAATCTGCCTTCAGCCTTTGGAGAAAAAGACTTCAATCAACATTGAACTTTCATCTTGCACATGAGAGTCTAGTCTTTTAACCATCTAATCTAATCATCAGCAAGAGAATTATATGTAGAGAAACTAAAACATATATACTGCTTCAGGATAGATTCAGACTTCAAAAAAAATGGCAACATGTGATCGCAAAACAAGATTTTTTAACACTGCAAGAGTATGCCAATTCTGAACTGTTAACCAATGTATACAAAAATAAAGTTCCAAAGAAGCTGCGTGTATCTCAATTCTGAACTGTTGTTGACCAAAGTACAAAATGATGTTCCAAACAAGCATGTGGTGTCGCAGCTGACCGAATTACCAAGCATGAATATAAGAGTATACTATGTTTTGACCAACACATGGTCTCACACAGCAGTATATCACCAAGCAAGTTGGTCAAGTAGTCAGCAGAAAGCCAGCAAGCAGAAAAGAGTAGGCTGTTTTGTACTAACACAAAGCACACAGCCGACCACCCCCTCCATGCCTCCATGTAGCATGCAGTCTGAACCTGTAGCATGCAGCCAAAATAATTCAAAACACGAATAAGAAAATAGAAGAGACATTTTGTGCTACTTTTATCACTAAATTTCATATATGATATGAAAGTGTCAACCCAACATAAAAGAAAGAATGCACAAAACATAATTGAAGAACAGAAAGATTGAACAACAAATTATATTAGAGGTAAAAACACATCTTGCAAATTGAATATGGAAACACAAGAACATATTGCTACTAACCTTAGTTATTCTTCGTTGCTCGAAGCATTATTAGCATCCACTATTGTCCCCTCAACGTCTGTTCTAACCCAATGTTGTTCATTGTTCTTTATTTTCAAACTCTCTCCAAGCTGTGAAACATGGAATGGCTCATTTTCTGTCTGCGCTTCCCATTCCAAGTTGCCTAAGTCATATACATCTCTAGGCTTTGGCAACCTCATTACCACAGACCAACCTGGATTCAATTCATCTTCCACATAGAACACTTGATTCGCCTGGTTAGGGAAAATAAAAGGCTCGTGCTCAATCTTTTCTCCTTTGTGTATTAGATGTGAGAAGTTGACAAGTGTGTAACCGTACTTCTCTTTTTTCATTCCTGTTTCTGAGAACACATTAACCCATTCACATTTAAACAACACCACTGAAAACTGTCCAGAGTAGTTTAGCTCGACAATATCAATTACCCTCCCGTAGTACGTCACATCACGTAAAACAGGATTGCCATCATGTGCTGAAGCATAACTAGAAGTTTTTGCAGTTACCATGACTCCACTATTTTGTGTCTCTTTATCCAAGCGTTTAGGCCTAAAATGGTAGCCTCGGGAGTTGAAAGCGCAATATCTTTTGGCTGCATTAACTGGGCCCCGGGCGAGCAATCTAATATCCTTTTCAATGTTGTGGATGCCATTTTCCTTCTCCAATTTCTTTATCTGAATATTTAGAATTTGATTACAACTAAATCTAGTGATACGTGTACAGTATATGCAAAATATGGCACTTACATGAGCTTGGAACCATTCGTGGAACTTATCATTTTGAATCCTCTCGACAACATCAGGGTTTAAATTGCGTCCATTAGTGATCTCATCAGCATGAGCCCTGCAAAGTAATTCATAAACAAAGGTAAAGTAGGGGAAAAGGGTAACTAAGACAATTTATAAGCATGAGATATTACCTAAGGTATGAATTCACATCAGAGCAATTGAACAAGACATATCTATGTGCCTGTACTTTTGCCACACCGCTCAGTACATAATTCCTAGGCTTTCCAAGTGGATTGCCAGAATGTGGAAATAATCTTGATCCATGTGCAATATCATGATGCCCAACCCACTCGTCGTTATCTTCGTTCTGCGAAGGCAAGTTATGTTTGGTCTCAAAACCGACAATATATCTTGAACAGAATGTCATGCACTCATCTGCCAAAAAATGCTTCAGCGATAGATCCTTCGGGACGAGCTTTGTTACGGACATTTGACTTCAGCTTACCTATATACCTACATAAACACAAACAGAAGGAAGAAGAAAATTATTGAAGAATATTTTCCTACAAAGATATGTAATGCATCCCCATATTTATATAAGAAGCTACCATACCTTTCCACAAACCACATCGAACGGTAGCACACTGGACCACCTATTTTTGCCTCCGTTGCTAGATGCATAACCAAATGCACCATAACAGTGAAAAAACCTGGTGGGAATATTCTCTCCATATGACATAATGTCATTATGATTCGCTCCTCCAACTTCTCAAGATCGCTGATGTATAGGACTTTTGCACTCACTTCTCTAAAATACCCACACAGGTCGAACAACACAGATGTGACATGATCTGGGAGTAGACCTCGAATAGCAAGTGGTAGAAAGTGTTGCATTAGTATATGACAATCATGACTTTTAAGGCCTGAGATTCTCCCTTGAACAACATTTGCACATCTTGAGATGTTTCCTGAAAACCCATTCGGACCCCTTGCACCATGAAGGACTTTGCAAAATTGTTGCTTCCCTTCTTTAGATAGGTTATAAGAAGTAGGTGGCAGATAATACTTATCATTAGGTTTTTTTTGTGGATGCAGCTCTCGTTTAATGTTCATGTGTTGTAGGTCTTGTCGTGCCTTTAAATTATCTTTGGACTTGCCTTCTATTCCTAGAAGTGTTCCATATATGTTTTCACATACATTCTTCTCAATATGCATGATATCAAGATTGTGACAAAGTAAATTGAAGTCCCAATAAGGCAAATTGAATAGGCCACTGACACACTTCCATGTTTTGGATTTCTGAAAATCTGAAATTGATTTTATTTGATCTACAACTCTAGTTTCTGCATAAGCACTAGGTGCCACTCTATGTTCTTCAGATCCATCAAACGATCTAGCATCAAAACGGAATTTGTGATCTGGGGGCAGAAATCGGCGATGCCCCATGAAACAGTACTTCTGCCCATATTTCAAGCGTTTAGAACATGTTTCATCACGACATGGAAAACAACCAAACTCACCATTTACGCTATATCCTGCAAAGAGAGCTAGCCCGGGGTAGTCACTCACGGTAGACAACACAACAGCATAAAGTTGAAACATCTGACCTCGAGATGCATCATATGTATGTGTTCCTACCATAAACAGCTCGGTTAGTTCTTCATAAACTGGTTGCATGAATACATGGAAATTCTTTCCAGGGTAAGTTGGACTAGGAATAAACAGAGTGAGCATAAGAGAAGATGCCTTCATGCACAACCATGGTGGAAGGTTATTGGGTACTAGGACAACAAGCCAGCAACTATGTTTACTATTCAGCTTACCAAACGGATTGAATCCATCAGCTGTGATTATGAATCTAATATTTCGAGAATCTGATCTGATGTGCTTATACTTAGAGTCAATCTCCTTCCATGCCGCTGAATCAACTAAATGTCGCAATGCTCCATCTTTTATGCGTTCCTCATCATGCCATCTTAATGCTATAGCAGTTTCCTTGTGCATAAAAAGCCTCTTAAGCCTTGGCTTAATAGGGAAGTACCGGAGCACCTTCTTCGGGGTTGCTTTTTTCCTTTCCTTGTTAGTTAGCATGGTTTTATCAGGTTTGTTTTTCCACCTTGATGCTCCACATACTGAGCAAAAGTCATCATTAGCCTTCTCTTTCCAAAAAAGCTGACAATCTTTTTCACAAACATGAATTCTCTCATAACTAAGCCCAAGCTTTCCAATGATCTTCTTGGCCTCGGCAGAAGTTCCAGGTAAATTCTTGCCATTTGGAATTGCTTGTTGTAGAACTGCTAGCAAATCATTTATAGATTTGTTACTCCACTTGTTACTGGATTTTATGTTGAACAGAAGCACAAGGAAAGAAAGTTTTGATAGTTCACACCCATTCCACAAAGGTACATCTGCTTCTCTCAACAAGTCATAAAAGGCTTGGGTTTCAGGATCTGGCCCATGTTGTGGAGGGTTTGGGTCATCGAAGTCATTCACTTGAGACCCATTATCTATGTTCCCGAAAACATCATGGACTAGCTGGCGCATATTAGAGTTTATGCCTTCCTGTTTTGACCTTTTTCGTTTGTTAGAGGAGATGTATCCTGCAGTTTCACCATGACAACCCCAAACTGTGTATCCAAGTAGCATTCCATCACACACCAAATGATCATATACGGTGTCCCGCTTCAACAAGTACCTATTGACACATTTGACGCATGGAAAATGGATCTTGGCATCTGAACTTTTTCCACTGTATGCAAAAGCAAGAAAACCATCTACGCCAGCCAAATAGTCTGCACTTGGTCTAGGAGAACACAATAACTTTTTAATAGTTGTTAGATCCATCGCCTCTGTGTTAAAGTAGCAAATATCATTAGTGAATTTATTATAATGCTAAAACAGTTGAAATTGTATTGAACCATCATTACTTTCCAACAGCGAGTTTATAATACTGAGTTAAGCCAAAGTGGACATCATATTCTACAGTATGCGTTGTGACTCAAAACGCTCCAAATGCAAGATTTCACTTACAGCTATAAAAGCACAACAAGGCAAATGGAAGGCACCTTTGATTGACAACCCAGGTAAACTGAGTTTACTCACTGCTGAACATTCAGAGTGAGTGTTGTTAACTTATCTTTTCTGCTCAAGTAATGTGTGCCGGAAAAATCAAACCTCATATGATTTTCTTGTTCGTGCAGAGTACAAGGATGAAACCTTACAACTACGCCTTTGACAGCTCAAGTAATGTGTCAGCTTAATTTTTCATAATTTACGGAAAACACGATTGGCACTGTGTGAAAGTTTTGTTCGAACTATGTATATTGATTTATTGTTTGACACGATTGACACTTTGTGAAGTTTTAAACTGACTCAACGCATCTGACGACGGCAATGAAATTCTGAACATTATGATCTATCAATATACCCAGTACTACTATGTAATCAAATGAGTCGTGTGTTCCTTTAAAGAAAAAAATTGAAACAGAGGCACAACAGCGAGTTCTGAAGTTCTAGCTCTCAAACCTCAGCTGGCTCGATCTGACGACGTGGAGAAACAGCGGCGGCCGCCAACAGATTATGGAGAACCAGCGTCCAATTAATGGTCGGCGGAGGCGAAATCCTACTCTTCCGCCGTCTCCCAGTCTCCCGTCCGTGGACTCCGGCGGCAGCTCCTGCGGACGCTGGACGAGTGGATTCGAGCGGCTATAGGAGGCGGCGTGGGCTGTGGACTAGAGCGGCCGGTGGAGTTATGGAATCGAGCGGATGCAATGCTGGGTGTGGACTGGAGCGGCGGCGGCGCGGCCTCCCTGACCGCGATGCGGCCAGCGGCCAGCGCTTGGGTCGGGCGGCGGTGGAACAGGGGATCGAGGTAAGAGATGAGGAACGAATTGATAAAGGGTTTTCTTGGTGGTGTTTTCCTTTTGGGAAATTACTATATTACAACTCAACCGGCTGATTGAAGTTTCGTGTCGATCGTGCAGGGAGCCGTCCAACTCTAATCGTGCGTGCGTGTGCCCACCTCCCAAAACTTGTTGCCACGTCTCTTTTCTCTACAAGTTTCTTATATCCCGTACGTGTCAAAACGAGGTTTCTTATTTGTATAGTAGCTGTCTTTTTTTTAACACAGACGCAAGCGCTCATATACACGCGCTTACTCTCACCCCTATGAACATATACACACATCTTACCCCTACGAGCATCTCCGAAAGACTGAGCCGGTATATCATTTTAAAATTTACGAAGTCACCGTACGCACCTCGTCGTCGACAGAAACGTTTCCTACCACTGATGCGCATCGCTGAAAATCCTGAAAGTCCCTCTAATCATCCAACCACATGTTGGTTCGTATAGCAGTTGTCTTTTATCATGTATGTACGCATTCTTGTATTGGCGCGTGGCTCATGTACATGCTGATTGCACATAAGTAATCGATTGGGACCAAATTGTATTATAAGCAAATACATTTATTTTAGTATAAGTTGACTAAAAAATGGATTTGGGTCGATCGAATTTCATGGGAAGGACGTGTGACGAAGCACGAGGTAGTCGACTGTGGCACCGAGGCAAGTTATAGCGAGGCATGGAGACACCGACAAGACCTTGGCCAGGAACAAGTGTAGTTGGCGGTGGAAGGGCTCTGTTTTGAGATCTTTTTTCGAGTCTTGTTAGGGTTCGTGTCCTGTTCAGGAAGGTGAGATAACAGGGCTCCCTGAAGATGAAATAAAGGTCTCACCGTCGACTAGTCCTCGTTCTGTCCATGCATCTAGCATTATCGATGGGTGTGTGAAGTTCTGGTGCATTGGTTTTATGGAGCCTTAGCATGACGACTTTCTGACTATGTACTACAGCAAGGTTTGCCTCGCTCCGGCAAGGGAGGGGGCGATGACAGCAGCGCACCTTCGGCTCACTTCAGTGCTTATAGGCGTCTCAGTGCCCTATTTCTATTCCATCAATTAAATCACAAACACAACTTGGTAAATATAAACCAATCTTCGGTCCGGAGGTTCCTTGCTCTCTCACCGTCGGAGTCGCCGGACTTGGAGGTGGGAGTACGAATGAAGTAATTGTTTTTTTACCATGTTTTGCAATACAAAATCACAAAATTATATTGTTATATATTCATTTCATAAAGAAATTACTATTTATAACTATATATTATTTCCTTCTCAGTAATGAAATAAATACAAAATATGCTCCATTTTTCCATTATAAACATTTCTCCAATTATTTATAGATCTAATATATTTTTCTCCAAACAAAAAATTAGTCAAACAGTCTCCGGATTATTCCCGCAAAAAATTCCTCCACATCTGGATTTCCCTCCTCCACTTCTCGATGGACAAAAAGTTCCCTCCAAAGCTCCCAATGTAGTCCCGCTTAATTTTCCCTCCGGTTAACTAACGAAGCGCTGAAAGTGCAACTAATCCCCGGGTGGTTTTGGTAATTAATAACAACATATATATCATTGAACTAATAGTTACTTGAGAATCATTTCAGAGAGTTCAGTGATATGGGTATGGCAAGGACTGAAGAAGTGGACCCCCCAAAATGCTAAGGCAAGCATTGGCAAAAGCTCAAGACTCCATTTTTGGTTTAGTGATCCAAGATCACATTGAGTCCATAGGAAAAGCCAATACTATTAAAAGGGGATGAGGTTATGATGATGATCTGGTTGCTCAAGTGCTTAGTGATACATCTCCTAAACTATCAGCAATTTTCACTGCCATATACACTCATAAGTAGTCTCGGTCCCACCGATATTCCAAACTCAGTCACACCGAGATGAACCACCTCAGCCATAAGCCAAATCCTAGAAAACTCGGATTTTCCGATTCTGAACTCGGTCTCACCGAAACATGAGTTGCCAAGCTTCTGTAACCTTCTGTCATCAAATCGGTGTCACCGAGATGATGAAGTCGGTCCCACCGAAACTGGCATGCTCTTGTCATTGCACGAATCGGACTAACCGAGATTGTATTTTCGGTCCCATCGAAAATCCCAACGTTCACATTATTTGAACTATCGGTCTCACCGAGTTGTCCACTTCGGTCCCACCGAGATTGCTCAAATGTGTGTAACGGTTGGATTTTGTGTGGAGGCTATTTATACCCCTCCACCCCCTCTTCATTCGTGGAGAGAGCCATCAGAAAGAACTACCACTCCTACCTTACATTTCTGAGAAGAGAACTACCTACCCTTGTGTTGAGATCAAGTTGCTCCACTCCCACCATATGAAGCTTGATCTCTAGCCTTCCCAAGTTGCTTTCCACTCAATCCTTTCTTCCACCACAGCCAAATCAGTGAGGAGAGTTGAGTGTTGGGGAGATTATCATTTGAAGCACAAGAGCAAGGAGTTCATCATCATCTACAACATCTATTACCTTTGGAGGGTGGTGCCTCCTAGATTGGTTAGGTGTCGCTTGGGAGCCTCCGTCATCGAGATGTGGAGTTGAACCAAGAAGTTTGTAAGGGCAAGGAGATCGCCTACTTCGTGAAGATCTACCCCGAGTAAGGCTAGCCCTCCGTGGGCGTAGGCCATGATGGAATAGACAAGGTTGCTTATTCGTGGACCCTTCGTGGGTGGAGCCCTCCGTGGACTCGCGCAACCGTTACCCTCCGTGGGTTGAAGTCTCCATCAACGTGGAAGTACGATAGCACCACCTATCGGAACCACGAGAAAAATCACCGCGTCTCCAAAATTGCGTTTTCTCTTCTCCACCTCTCTTTACTACATGTGCAATTTACTTTCCGCTGCCTATACTCTAGAATTGCATGTGTAGGGTGATGCTTGACTTGATCATAAGTGTGAATCTGCCAAAAACTGTTCTTTGTCAAAAGGCAGAATTTTTATATTGTCAAGTAGTCTAATCACCCCCCCTCTAGACATACTTTCGATCCTACAAGTGGTATCAGAGCTTTGGTCTCCATTGTATTGGTTTCCATTGCATTGGACTCCATAAGCTTGGTTTCACAACCTAGGAGAGTATGGCGTCTAGTGAGGGTAATTTTCGTAGAGGTCCTTACTTTGATGGTACAAATTTTGCTAGTTGGAAGCATAAAATGAAAATGCATATTCTTGGTCATAATCCAGCCGCATGGGGCATTATTTGTGTTGGTATGCAAGGTGAATTCTTCGAGGAAGGAAAAGTTCCGGATCGCGAAGCTACAACGGAAGAATTGCGGATGTTGCAAAACAATGCTCAAGCTTGTGACATTCTCTTCAATGCCTTGTGTCCCGAGGAGTTCAACAAAATCAGCCGTCTTGAGAATGCAAAAGAGATTTGGGATACTTTGGTTGAAATGCACGAAGGTACCGAGTCCGTGAAGGAATCAAAGCTAGATATTCTTCAAGGTCAACTTGACAAGTTCAAGATGAAGGATGGTGAAGGAGTCGCTGAAATGTACTCTAGGCTTGCTCTCATCACAAATGAGATTGCCGGCTTAGGAAGCGAAGAAATGACCGACCGATTCATCATCAAGAAGATTCTCAGAGCTTTGGATGGAAAGTATGACACCGTGTGCACTTTGATCCAAATGATGCCAAACTACAAGAATCTCAAGCCAACCGAAGTCATTGGAAGAATTGTTGCTCATGAGATGACACTTAAGGATAAGGAAGAGCTTCACAACAAGTCAAGTGGTGCTTACAAAGCTACAAGTGATGCTCCCACAACCTCAAGTGACAAGTTAGTTTCCAATGAAGAGATAAGCCTAATGGTCAAGAACTTCAACAAATTCTACAAGAATAGAGGCAAAGAGAGAAGCTCAAAGTCTAGATCATATGATGAAAAGAGATCTTCTAGTCGTGATCGAAACTGCTACAATTGTGGAAGACCCGGACACTACTCAAATGAGTGTACGGCTCCCCACAAGAGAAGAGAAGAATCTCCAAGAAGAAGAAGCTCAAGAGATGAGTCACCTCAGAAAGAGAGAAGGAGCAGAGATGATCGTTATGAACGAAGACCCTCTCGGAGAAGCAAGGATTCGGAGAGGAAAGACAAGTCATCAAGGAGCTACACAAGAAGAAAACATCAAGCTCATGTAGGTGAATGGGTCTCCGGCTCCGACTCCGACAATCAATCCGAAGGAAGCTATCACTCCGACTCCGACTACAGTCAAAATGAAGGTGTTGCCGGTCTTGCTCTCGTATCCTCCAACTCCAACTCCTACGACTTATTTGATTCACCAAATGAGGGAATTGGAAGATGCTTCATGGCTAAAGGCCCCAAGGTATCACACCCTGAATTCATTGACTTCAATAGTGATGAGGATGACTTGCTTGGTGAAGATGAGCTCTTGCTTGATAAATCCAGTGAGCCTAGTAACGATGAACATGCTAATAGTCTTTATAGTCGAGAAGAGTCGAATGACAATGCTATGAAGGAGATTGAGCGTCTAACTAAAGAACTAAACACTCTTAAGTTAGCTCATGAAACAACTCAAGAAGATCATAGAGAGCTCCTAAGATCTCATGAGAAGCTACGCTTCGAGAAGCTCACTCTAGAGCAAGAACATGAGTTTCTAAAAGCAATCAATGACGATCTTCGAAAGAAGAGTTCTTCATATCTTGCCAAACGACTTCTCTTATCTAATTTCTTGCCACCCATTAAGACTAAGCATGACAAGCATAAGAAAAATTCTTCCTCTAGCAGTAACAATAACCATGCTAAATCCAATGTTGTTGCTTCTAGTAGTTCTCTTGATTCCACTAACAATGTTTCAAGCCAAGTTACACTTGAGCAAGAAAATAGTTTATTGAAAGGGATCATAGAGAAAGGTGTCTACAAGAGCCTTGCCGGAAGCAAGAACTTTGAGGAAATTGTTCGCAAGCAAGGAAGGCACCGGAAGAATCAAGGAATTGGTTTTGAGCGAAAGTTCAACACCAAGGGCGTTGAGTGGGAAGAAGGTCAATATCCTACTCCACAGTTTGTTCCTCAAAAGGAGAAGTATGATCCTACTTCTTCCAATGCGGAACAAGCTCAAGATGACCTTCCACCACAAGACCACAAGCTAAAAGGCAAGGACAAGCTTCAAGATGAGATTGATGCATTTGTTGAAGCACCTCAAGCCATGGTCAAGTGGGTTCCCAAGGAAACGTCAAGTTCTACTTCGTCAAGCTCAACTACAACCCCAAGGATTCCCATCAAGATGATGTGGATCCCGAAGAAGAAGAACTAGAAAGTTCTTGAGGGTGACTCCGCCAACATACTTCACTCACATTCATTTTGGCAAAAACTTGTGCAATCAACTTCCACATCGTGCACTAGTTCATGGAGTCACAAACCCTCTTGTTGTTATGTCAAGGGACAAGGTAATCATTGCTTTCATGGACATCATCTGTTGTGAACTTCAATCTATGTCCATGGATATCCTTGTTTGTTCCTTGTGGGACTAACCCATGTAGGTATTGAAAGTGCCCGAATCCAAAGGATAGCTCCCAACTCTTGATGATCTCCATCAACATTGAGCATCTACATCTTCAACATCTACATGAAGTCTTCTACGACAACCCAAGGTTAGTTTGACCCTTTAAAAGGGGTTCTCACATCTAGGGGGAGCTTTGCTCTAAAAATTGAGCTAAAGCATCTTCAAATGATGTGAACACATCAATGCTTTATGTAAAAGTGGTAACCCCACTTGTGCTTAAACGATGAGTATGACCTATGATCAAATGTTCTCATTTGGCTCCTAAGTCAATATACTCATATAAAGATGACCTAGTCATCGACAAATTGTGTGTTAGTTGCTAGAGTTTTGGTTGTGCATGTTTGACACATATTTCATTTGCTATCTTATTGTGTGAGCATGTTGGATGCATGATTTTATCCATTCGAGGACATCCATTTGTTGTTTTGGTCGTTTTGATTTTTCTGACCAAATGGATGGACAAGAATGCCTAAGTACCCCCCCTAGCTATCTATGCTTTCTTGTCTCAAATTCTATTCATGCTTACATCACAAATTTTGAACAAGTCATTTTCGGACCCTCCGGGTGAGGAGCACTCGGAGCCACCGATCCGTCAAGGGCTAATTTCCAAAACCTTCTAATTGATTTCGGTCAGACCAACTCACTCAAACTCGGTCGAACCGAAAGCATTTAGACTGATCTAGGTTTTCATCTCGGTGAAACCGAGTTGTGATTTTCGGCGTGACCGAAGTGCATAACTGCCTAGCAGTTATCCATCTCGGTGCCACCGAGTTTTACAACTCGGTCCCACCGACAGCGAAGGGGTATATACTCCGAGGGCCGCGCGCGTTGATTCCTCCTTCAAATGTTTCGCCCCCACACCCCTTGCTGCCGTCGCCTTGGTCTCCGGATCGTCGCCGTCGTCACCTGTGCGCCCTCGCCGCAGGTCTCTGTCGCCGTCAACGGACATCTCCTCCACGCCGTTGCCGCCGTAGAAAAACTCCACCAAGTTAGGGTGAGTTTTGATCCCACTCGTGCTCCCATCTCCGATTCAATGCACGTTTGGATTGCCTAGTATCTTGCCACGATTGAAATCCTCCTGTACACCAGATTAGTTCGTTTGAACTAGATTCGAGTAAAAGTTTTAGGGTTAGGTTTCCGCGGAACACATCTCGGTGAGACCGATTTTGTAATTTCGGTATGACCGATTTGGCCTTGGCCATTGCACTGCACCTTTCGGTCCAACCGAGTTGTGCAAAATCGGTGTAACCGAAATGAAGATTCTGTGAAACCCTAGTGTTTTCGGCAGGACCGAAACCCACTTCGGTCAAACCGAAAGTGGTGTGCCAAGCTCCTGTTTAACACTTCGGATTCACCGAACCTTAAACTCGGTCTGACCGAAATGTCTTCTGTGAAAACCTAATACTAGAATTTGAACTCATTTTTTTTGCAAAAACTTCTGCAGTTTGTGATGACTCTTCTTCTCTGCCTACACCTTATCTATTCACAGGTTGTCAGCCATGTCAGATGCCAGTGACAGTCAGAACAGGTCAGAGACACCCATTGCAGACATTCCAGAGGCAGGCACTAGTCCTGATCCTAGTAGCTCATCTGATGATGGTGAGAGGAGTACACCAAGTGGCTTGCCTCCTGCAGCCACCAGAGCTAGAAAGAAGAGGAATTCAGATGATGAGGATTCAGATTTTGTTGTTGAGGAAGAGGTGACCTCAAAGCCTAAAAGAAAGGTTGTTGCCAAAGAGCAACAAGGTCAACAATCTAAGAAGGGCACCAGCAAAGTCAAGCAGTCAACTGTTGCTAAGAAGCTGAATTTGGGAGAGGCAGCTGCAAGCAAAGTGAAGAAAACCTCCAAGAGAAAGAGGATAGTGCATGTTGCAGCAGTAGAGAATGAGGATGAGGAAGCACCTCAGCCTCCTCAGAAGCCGAAGCTCATGGGTGATGCCATTAAGGCTGGAGCCACATCAAATCCCAAGAAATCTGCTCCAGCTAAGGCAGCTCCAGCAAAGCCTGCTACCAAGCCCAAGAAGACCGTCAGAAACATTCCAGCGTCTGAAAAAAAAACAAGGATGATGTGCCACCAGCTGAGTCAGACGATGAAGGACCAGTTTTGCTGAAACTTCGTCCAAAACTGCCACTCCATGATGATGCTCATCCTCAAGCTGAGGATATGAAGCCAAGGAAAGATAGAGGTCTCAGGCTATGGAGACAAACTGACCCATATGCCGTGAGGAGAAGAACTGCTGTAGATCCCATATTTCACACCAGAGAGCAGCAGGACTTCTATGAGACCGTGCTGATGGACAAGAAGCCCATAGTCGCAGACACCCGATATGTTGACTGGAAGTACATTGACAGCGAAGAGCACAGAGATTTCTTTCCACATGTGCATGAAAGTTTCACTGCATGTGGCGTTGCAGACTTTGTAGGTCAGAAATTGACCAGTTGGAACGATGAGATGATAATGCAATTCTATGCCACAGCTCACTTCTACCCTGATGGAAAGATTACGTGGATGACTGAAGGTCAAAGGTTTTCTTCTTCTGTTGAAGAATGGGCAGAAATTCTGAATGCTCCAGTGCAACGAGAAGATGATATTGATGTATATGGGATTCCAAAGAAGAATCATGAATCCATGAAGAACATGTATAAAGAGATTCCAGCAGAGGATTTGGGAATCTGGAAGCTCGGCTCAGTCTACTATCTCCAGGCAGGCTTACCTACCACTAATACCATTTTGAGGCATACCTTGATGCCCAAATCTGGAGATGATCGCATGATCAGAGGATACTCTATCAACATGCTGCACATACTTGATGAGAGAGCACCTTTCAAGGTGATGGACTTGATGGTAGAAACCATTAAGAGGACTGCAGCTGACCAGAAAAGGTCATGTGGATTTGCCCCGCAGATTCAGATGCTTATCAATGCCAAGTTTGGCACGGGCACATTCTTGTTGGATAGAGAACATTTACCGTTGCAGCCAGAGCATGAATACAATGTTGTTGTGATGGATGAGGAGGATCCGACATCTGTTGAAGGTCAAGCCAAGATCGAAGCTGCTAAGAAAGCCAAAGCTGACAAGGAAGCAGCAGCAGCAGCTAAACCAAAGAGTTTTGGAGAGCAAATACTTGAAGCTACTCAAAGGATTGAACAACGCCTGGCCAGCATTGTACAGTCTCAGGAGAGCTTAGAGAGGATTGTTGAGGACAAGATCCACGCTCTGGACGTGAAGCTGACTGAAGTACAAGTGACCGTCAACAAGCTCGAGGCAGACATTGAGGAAGCAAAGCAGGAGAAGGAAGAGCTTATGCGTGAGTTGCAGGATGACTTAGTCCAGGATTCTCATCGACAGACTGCTCCGGTTCCCAAAGGACCCCGATCAGCTGCTATTCCAGTGACTGACACCAGGACTACAACTTCAGCACCTCCCACAGTTCCAGCAGTTACTCCAACTCCAGCTCCAGTGACCACTCCTCCAGCACAGACATCAGCTGAAGTCTTCGCCGATGCTGTCATATCCACTCCGACATCAACCCAGACGGGAGCCGCCAGCAGAGTCCACAGTGACGCTTAGCTTTATGTTTTTTCGAACTTTTTGGTAACTTGTTGCCAAAGGAGGAGAAATTGTATAGATCATAGGACTTCGAGAGAGAGAGTGTTGTTGTCTTTGCGCTTTTGCTCTTTCGTTCTTTTGCGGTTTCTTTGAGATACTTTTGGTTTTCGAGACATTCAGTGTGTTTGATACTCCGTTTGATTCTACCTTAATGAGTGCTTGGTCGTACTATGCTTTAATGTGTGCTTAATGCTTATCATATGCCATTCCTATCTCGTATGACCATTTACTCATGTCTTGGTGATTGGGTGCATGCTGTTCATTCTTATCATTTTGTGCGCTCCACCAAGATGTATGTGACATGGAAGAGTGACCCATGATCCTAATCGATTGTGCATTTGCATTCAAACGCAAATCTTAAATAATGCACAAATTTAGGGGGAGCTCTTGCTTATCACATACTTCTCAAAGCGACGATATTATTCATTGATTATATCCTTTGTCGAAGCTTTGATCTATATGTTGTCATCAATTACCAAAAAGGGGGAGATTGAAAGTGCAACTAATCCCCGGGTGGTTTTGGTAATTAATAACAACATATATATCATTGAACTAATAGTTACTTGAGAATCATTTCAGAGAGTTCAGTGATATGGGTATGGCAAGGACTGAAGAAGTGGACCCCCCCAAAATGCTAAGGCAAGCATTGGCAAAAGCTCAAGACTCCATTTTTGGTTTAGTGATCCAAGATCACATTGAGTCCATAGGAAAAGCCAATACTATTAAAAGGGGATGAGGTTATGATGATGATCTGGTTGCTCAAGTGCTTAGTGATACATCTCCTAAACTATCAGCAATTTTCACTGCCATATACACTCATAAGTAGTCTCGGTCCCACCGATATTCCAAACTCAGTCACACTGAGATGAACCACCTCAGCCATAAGCCAAATCCTAGAAAACTCGGATTTTCCGATTCTGAACTCGGTCTCACCGAAACATGAGTTGCCAAGCTTCTGTAACCTTCTGTCATCAAATCGGTGTCACCGAGATGATGAAGTCGGTCCCACCGAAACTGGCAAGCTCTTGTCATTGCACGAATCGGACTAACCGAGATTGTATTTTCGGTCCCACCAAAAATCCCAACGTTCACATTATTTGAACTATCGGTCTCACCGAGTTGTCCACTTCGGTCCCACCGAGATTGCTCAAATGTGTGTAACGGTTGGATTTTGTGTGGAGGCTATTTATACCCCTCCACCCCCTCTTCATTCGTGGAGAGAGCCGTCAGAAAGAACTACCACTCCTACCTTACATTTCTGAGAAGAGAACTACCTACCCTTGTGTTGAGATCAAGTTGCTCCACTCCCACCATATGAAGCTTGATCTCTAGCCTTCCCAAGTTGCTTTCCACTCAATCCTTTCTTCCACCACAGCCAAATCAGTGAGGAGAGTTGAGTGTTGGGGAGATTATCATTTGAAGCACAAGAGCAAGGAGTTCATCATCATCTACAACATCTATTACCTTTGGAGGGTGGTGCCTCCTAGATTGGTTAGGTGTCGCTTGGGAGCCTCCGTCATCGAGATGTGGAGTTGAACCAAGAAGTTTGTAAGGGCAAGGAGATCGCCTACTTCGTGAAGATCTACCCCGAGTAAGGCTAGCCCTCAGTGGGCGTAGGCCATGATGGAATAGACAAGGTTGCTTCTTCGTGGACCCTTCGTGGGTGGAGCCCTCCGTGGACTCGCGCAACCGTTACCCTCCGTGGGTTGAAGTCTCCATCAACGTGGAAGTACGATAGCACCACCTATCGGAACCACGAGAAAAATCACCGCGTCTCCAAAATTGCGTTTGCTCTTCTCCACCTCTCTTTACTACATGTGCAATTTACTTTCCGCTGCCTATACTCTAGAATTGCATGTGTAGGGTGATGCTTGACTTGATCATAAGTGTGAATCTGCCAAAAACTGTTCTTTGTCAAAAGGCAGAATTTTTATATTGTCAAGTAGTCTAATCACCCCCCCCTCTAGACATACTTTCGATCCTACAAGCGCTAACCGCAAAAAAAAACACTAATGAAGCGCTAAATAAATTAGATCGCTAATCCCATCTGCATCATTCGCGCCGCCCTCAAAGCCTCACCTCGGCGGCCTCCGTCGCCGCCCCTCAGCGGCCACCTCGCCGCCCCTCCAACGCCCGCTACATCCTCATCTAACGCCGCCTTTCAGCGGCCACCCACGCGCCTGCCTGTACGTCAACGCCCGATTGAAACCATCGCTGCCCAGATCTGCCTCAGTGTGGTTTGCATCGTTGCGGCAACGACATCGTCGATCCTCAACTCCGGAACTAAGTCCAGAAGGACTACACCATTCCCGCGGCTGGTATCCATCTAAACTCCCATTTCGTTGATTTCTCCCTTCTACGCCTGACTGAGTCTCTTTCCTCCTCCCTTTGTTTTCCTCTCTGAATCTGGTGTTAGGTTTGTGCATACCAGGAAGTAAATCAACCAGTGGTTAATTTAGGATAAGAATGGAGGGTGGGCTGTAATCATTAGTCACTATGTTAAACTGAGATACGATTTATAGTCTGGTTTTCGTGCACTGCAGAAGTAGTACCATGTTCTCTGAATATTTTTTATTCCTCTGCAGTTTTGTGTGCTACCATCGACCTTAGCATCTATACGTGAGATGTTGGCTGCCTTTTCCCCCTTCTTTGCAGTTTAAGGTTTCAGTCTTTAACCCCCTGATTTTGTAGGCTATAATCCCCTGATTAGTACTGATATATGCAGTAGTTATACAAAACTGGAGGCCCCCGATCTTGTACTCTGAAATTCATAGTATATCTTGTACAGTACTGATAGTACTCTGAAATTAATAGTACTCAGATTAGTTCTGATATATGCAGTACTTAGACAAAAATTGGGACCAAAGATCTTATACTCTGAACTCTGATTAGTACTGATATATGCAGTACTTATACAAAATTGGGGCCAACGATCTTGTACTCTGAACTCTGATTAGTACTGATTTTTAAAATTTATGTACCCTGAAATTCATAGTACATGTTACACAGTCAGTATTCAGTTTATACCCTTGATTTAGGAAGTTAGTATGTGCACTGTCTACTAGAACTAAGCTTGGTCAGAACAATAACAACCTTGGCGAGTGGCTTGACCGGCAGTCTGTATCCTCCATCATGTAAAACACTTCCATTATCATGTAATTTCCCTCCATTTCTGTATGAATAAATCCTAGATTTTAACAACAATATGTCAACCTTCTATTCACTTTCATGCCACTGTAAATTTGATTTGGTGCTGATATATGTCAAGCTTTTATTCACTTTAATGCCACTATAAAGTTGGTTTGGTGCTGATACTTCTTACACTCATGTCATTGTAGATGGCTGTGGAAAAATGGAAAATTAGCCTGTCCTATGAAGATGAGAATCATCAGCATAAAGTTCTTGAGGGATTAATGGACAGAACAAATATCTCCTATTATGAGTTAATCAAATTGATCGAAGAAGTTGGCTTCTCACCGGCATATGATTTCTTGTATTACAGGAAGAAATACCCGCGTGGTAGAGGCTATCTGGTTCGCATTGATAATGACATTCATGTGAGCAGAATGATATCAGAACATACCAATGAGAAGAAGGTCCAGTTGTATGTGTTCAACGAGGAGGCAAACATTGATGTTGCTCCATCAGACCCTCAACGCGAGGATGATGGACCGATTACCAGCTTAGAGGAGGAGGTTGTCTTCGATAAAGGAGCAGCAAAAACTAGGGCGGCGATGTCACAAAGTAATAGCAACCGTAAGCTCAATAATGATTTCAGTTTTGTAGGAACATGTCATGCTTAGCCTACTTGGTCAAATAAATTACTATCTATCCTTGTAATTAACAGATTAAATGGTGCATGAATTGATTGTCAGGAACGGTGCGTAAATCAAAAAGGTTGAATGTGGTTCAGAGCCGCGCTGAGTACACCAATGGGGATTGTGACAATAGTGAGCATTCTCTGATGTCACGTGATTCAGTGTCCGAAACACAAGAATTGGAGGATAATGAGGATCAAGTTGGTCGTCGAGATGATCGCGTCGACAATATTTCTGGTATGATATTAATTAAGAAGGATCAACAATTTTAAGTTGGCTTGCACTTACTTAACAAACAAGCTTCATATATATACTTACCCAATTTTCTTTATTAATCCGACAATACATGCATGTCAAATTTAAAATGTACTTTGCTATTATTGGCCTTTGTTCTTGGTCATTCCATTAGTAGCCATACTTTACTTATTCACTCAGTGCTTTGCAAGCACATACTGTAATATATGTGGCCTTCAGTTAATTAGTATTGTTGTAAACAAATTCCACAGGTGTCGGTAAGCGTAGGGGAACATCCTTACCGGCTGTTTGGAACATGCCAGATGGTGCGCGGATAGTTGTAAAATGCAATCATCTTGGCCAGCCTATTGGGGATGAAGGTGGAGTCCTGGGGAAATTTCTTGGCACAATAGCTAGACTTGGGGGTTATTGTCCACTTGACAAAAAGGACTGGCGAAATGTCAAGAAGGATGGTGGGGCTGACACAATACTTTAGTGTGTACAGGTAGTCTTATCTGACAGAAGAAGAAAATCAGTTATATTAGCTAGCATATTATTAGTTTGCCTTTGTACATTTGTTGTTTACGCTTATTCATTATTTCCTGAAATGCAGACAAAGTTCTTGTACCCTGCTAAGTGTGAAAAGTGGATACTAAAAACTACCGGGCGAGATTGGAGAAGATTCAAGGCTGGTCTGAAGAAAAATTTCTTTAATGCAAACAAGAAAAGAAAATCTTTGTATAAGCTTTGTCCAGAATATGTGGATAGTGACCAATGGCGTGAACTTGTCAAATTTTGGAAGTCTAAGGAAGGAAGGGTAAGCTCTCTGTCATTTAGTTGGACTATATGCGCTGTTGTTAAGTAGTGCATTGACATTATATTTTAATTATAATAGGCAGTAAGTGAGAAGAACAAAATAAGTCGTACAAAGGTGAAGACAACTCATACAGCAGGGACAAAGAGTTTTGCTCGTTGGGCTGAGGACCTTGTGAGTAATATATTTTTTCTAAGTTTTCACAGCCTTTTCTTTACATATCAGCGTACTTCTGGTTTTGCAGCGTCAAGAGGACCCTGAAAAGAAACAACCACAGAGAGCGAAGGTTTACTTAGCGACTCATAGAAAACCAAAAAAGGCCAAAGATAAAAATAAGCTTGTGGTACGTTATACATTCAATTTTTACACAATCAAGTCAACACTGAATCCAACAAGTACAATATGCTTTATTCTTCTCTTTCAGGTTGAGTTGGAAAAGGTAATTGATGAACAACCAGAGTTGGCACAAAGTGACCAGGGAAGAGTTGCATGGAAAGGTGATGCCTTGCACAAAGTTTTGGGGAATGAAAAGCCTGGACAAGTACATGGAATGGGCTTGCTTCCTGTTCCTAACCAAGTTTATGGTCGAAAACCTCGTTATCTCAAGAACATCAATATGACCACAACAAATGGTTCATCACATGATGAAGAGGCTGATGCTAGGGAGGAAATAGCAAAGCTGAAGCAACGCATAGAACAACAAGACCAAATCATTGATGCATTAAGAAACAAAGATGAAGTGTGTGGGACGAACGAAATGGCAATGGTAAATATCTTTTTTGTTGCATTCATACAAGTATTTTACTGAAACATGTTTAATTTCTATTGTAGGAAAATTTGCAAACCGTAGGTAATGGTGAATCTCATCCAGAAGTACTACATAATAATAAAAGAAAGGTACTGTCAATATATTCAACATGTTTTGGTTCATTTTCATCTCTCTTTATAAATATTTCATTTTGCAGAGAGTTCATGCCAATGGACCTGATGCAGAACACATAGTGGTCAATCCCAGAGATACAACAATGGTAAATTTGTTTATTTATTACTACACTTTATAACTTCCTATAAACGAATGCCTCTTCATGTAAGATGCAGAATAAAACTAGCCCACATCAACATGGCACACACGAAGATAATGACATTCTGTCGGGCAAACAGGTTAGAATCTTCTCGTTACTCATGGTATAAAGGATACACTATAACTTATTAATTTATTTACATTGTTGTATAGAAGCATCATATTGAAAATGAGGGTTGCAATAAATTCTCATATCAATTACCATCATCACCAGCCCATGCTGTTTTTGATAGAGAGGTAATGGTTATCTCTTAAGAAATATGCTTGCTAAGCATTGATAGGAAACATTTTTCATAGGAATGATGAATGAGTTTCTGCATTTTAAGTTTGATTTGCATGTAATGGACTATCCTGATGTTAGAAAATGATGTCGGCACATGTAATATTTGATGAATAAAATGCACTGTGAACTTTACATTGCAAAATCACAATGATAAATCATTTTTTCCACTTATGTTTCTCTGTAGATGAGAAAGAGTAGGGAGAATATGGATGGAAATTTGACTAGAGTACACAAACAAAGCACTCAAGACAAGTCTGTAGTCCATGTGTCCTCTAAGCAGAAACGTAGTCCTTCCATGGAGGTAAAAAAAATAGTGTGTTTATACTAGATTCGTGTTCACAAAATTGATTTTTATCAATGCAAATTATAATTTGAACCTTTTTTAGGTTGGCACAAAAGTGATTCTGAAGTCTTCAATATATCCAAACAAAAGGCATGTGGCACATGCTAGCATTTTGGGTTGCAATTCAAAAAAAAAATGGTTGGTGGCGTTGAGCTAGGTCGACAGTTCATAGAAGTGGAAGTTGATCAACCTATTGAGGAGTGTGAGTGCTTGGTAAGGGAAAGGGAAAATTGTATGACAATTGGCGATGCTTTCACCTCTGGATTAACAATTGCTTGGCCTTCAGCATGTGTATGTCAATATTTAACTTCTTGAGTTTGTTAAATTATATTTGCAATATACTTAATGTAGTTGTGACTGTTTTCCCCCCAGATTGAGAGGTTCAATGGTTGAGTTGATTTGGATGCTTCTGCTCATGAGGAATCAAAATGCAAATATGACATACTCATGCAAGAAAGATCTGAGGGGCAAAAACGTGACACCCCTATAATAGGAAATCTTTTGCATACTATAGTTTACATTAATGGGTTGAGAAATGTATTTTATTTTTGCTACAATATGGATCTTCTATATGTTCATTGTTATAAATGCTATGGAATGGCAAGAACCTTATTGATATTTTATATCATTTTTCTTGTGCATATGCTAGCTTTATGTCCATGTCCTTTTATATAGTATACACTATGTATCTGTGTCATATTGCTTATCGATTTTCACTATGAGGAAGTATAAAAACAAAAAACTTTATTTATACAATATTTCATACAAATTTTTTGCAGTACCACATTGGACTAATTATGCCGTGTTACTATAGTTAGGAAAAGGTGTTACTGTGTTTGCTACCGATCACCACTAGAGATGTTACAATATGTACAAAATTATGTTACTAATGTGTTGCTATAGTAAAGAAATCGTGTTGCTGGAATATCAAAATGCGTTACAAAGCCCTATTGTAATTACTGCCAATGATTACTAATTGTGTTGCAGTTCTGTTAAAACGTGTTACTAACCATGTTGCTACGCCAGGGAAAACATGTTACAAAGTGTGTGCCTATAGTTCTAAAAAGGTGTTACCAAGGCCTTCGGTAACACATATGGCTTGTGTTGCAGCAATACAACTGTAACACCTGTAAATACATATAGGAACAATGTTTATGTGCTACAATAGACACCACCTAGTAACATAGCCTACAGGAACACATACAAAAATGTGTTACTGCGTGCTTCAGTAACACAATATCTAAGCTGTAGTAGCACATCAAGGTGTTACAAGAGACCGTTCCTGTAGTAGTGGGTAATGCATTTTCTCCTGAACGGGAGATAAAGCGGCTTAAAGCCGCTACGCATCCCGTCAATTTTTGTATTTGTTTGAGGTCCGTTGGGATATCCAGTTGTGACAGAGCTCGGATCTTGGCTGGGTTTGCTTCAATTCCTCTACCGGATACAATGAAGCCCAAGAGCTTTCCAGCTGGTATGCCGAAAACATATTTTTCCGGGTTAAGCTTAATGTCATATGTTTGGAGATTATCGAACGTGAGCCTCAAATTGTCTACTAGAGTTTCGATGTGCTTGGTTTTGACAACCACATTGTCTACGTATGCCTCCACTGTTTTGCCGATCTGGTTTGCCAGACATGTCTGAATCATGCGCTGATATGTTGCGCCGGCGTTTTTGAGCCCAAAGGGCATTGTGTTGAAACAGAATGGGCCGTATGGGGTGATGAATGCCGTTGCGGCTTGGTCGGGCTCTGCCATCTTAATTTGGTGGTAACTGGAGTATGCGTCGAGGAAGCACAATGAATCGTGTCCTGCGGTAGCGTCGATAATTTGATCGATGCGGGGGAGGGGAAGGGATCCTTTGGGCAAGCCTTGTTAAGGTCCTTGAAATCGACGCATAGGTGCCAGGATTTGTCCTTCTTTGGTACCATCACTAGGTTTGCTAGCCAGTCCGAATGTTTTATATCTCTGATGAATCCGGCCTCCAATAGTTTGGCTAGCTCCTCTCCCATGGCCTGTCTCTTGGGTTCGGAGAAACGCCGAAGATCCTGTTTGACTGGCTTGAATCCTTTTAGGATGTTTAGGCTGTGCTCGGCCAGCCGGCGTGGGATTCCTGGCATGTCTGAAGGGTGCCAGGCGAAAATGTCCCAATTTTCGCGTAGGAATTCTCGTAGTGCGGCGTCTACATCAGGGTTTAATTTTGCCCCGATGGAGGCCGTTTTTGTAGGGTCCGTTGGATGGACTTGGAATTTGACTACTTCGTCCGCTGGTTTAAAGGAGGTGGACTTGGATCTCTTATCGAGTATCACAACGTCCCTATTCACCATGGAGCGCAGTGCAGTGAGTTCCTCGGCCGCTAGGGCTTCGGATAGTGCCTCAAGGGCCAGTGCGGCTATCTTATTTTTGGCACGGAGTGCTATGTCCGGGTCACTAGCAAGAGTGATGATTCCGTTGGGCCCGGGAATTTTGAGCTTCATGTACCCGTAATGGGGTATAGCTTGAAAAATTGTGAATGCCTCTCGCCCTAATAGAGCATGATATCCGCTGCTGAACGGGGCCACTTGGAACGTGACCTCCTCGGACCTGTAGTTATCCGGCGTGCCGAACACCACATCCAGTGTTATTTTTCCTGTACAGCATGCTTCCCGACTGGGGATTATTCCTCTAAAGGTTGTGCTGCTGCGCTCAATGCGGCTCGAGTCTATTTCCATTTTTCAGAGGGTTTCCTCGTAAATGAGGTTCAGTCCGCTGCCACCGTCCATGAGTACCTTTGCAAGGCGAAAGCCATCCAGTATTGGACTGAGGACCAATGCAGCTGGTG